>OX243893.1:39496060-44496060 GCA_945859665.1 Anorthoa munda
ACTTGTGTGCAGTAGTGGGCAGCCGAATACAGCTAAGCAACGGAACCCTCAGAACTTGAGTCCCACTCTCCGCTCATTATTATCATCATTTCAGCTGGAAAACGTTCACTGCTGGACACAGGCCTTCCCCAAGCATCGCCACACTGTTCGGTGTGCATCTTGCATCCATCGGGTTTCCGCGGCTTTAACCAGGTCACTTCACCCACTGGTCCGCTGCAACAAATCGTGCTACATTAACAGAAATAGTTTTAAATCGGATTAGTAGTCCTTTTGCTTTTTTCTTACGACGCGAGTGAATTAACGGGAAAACAAACTCGTGTTAACTTTTTCTACAATTTTTTTTTTATTTGTCTACGTAAGCGGATTCGAGAGTTAACTCGATTTGCCAGTGCTCATGAGTTGTGTGAAAATGGCATTATGCTGCAGGAAGTACATTAGCAAACAGAGAGCAAGTGAAATTTAGTTCGGTAGAGAGACTGAATTTGTCCGACGTCGTCGCTGGCACTCTCTTTAGTGACGGTACTTTTAATTTCACGACAGAAATACCAGTGCCTCTAGAGTTTTGCTTGTTGAAGTGTAACTATAATGTGACTAAATTGTAAAGTTTTATCTGCATAAGTCAGCTTAGGTCAATGACATTTTTTTTGGTCGCAGTATACTTATATGGAACGTATGAATTCCTTCATAGTTACGGAATTATTATCACTTTATTAAACCAGCGTTATAAGTACTCATCCTGATTTTAGGCTCCTACGGTAAAATAAGTAGGTAGCTATCTTTCATAATATTATATTCAGTACAGCAATTCTGTCTTGTAATACTAGTTGAAATATTCACAAGCTAGATGATATGGAACTTAATCCTCACCGAGAGGCAAATTCATTCAGAATTGAATATGTGTGATATGTTAAGGCTTTGTAAGCATCAGTTTGGAAAATTATTGTGCTTCTTCACGAGTAAAACATATCTCAGATTACTTGTGTATCCATATATTGTTTTGACAGCTGATTGACTTATTGTTTAATAAGGAGTTGTATTTTGCAGTAATAATGGATAAGAGGTTGTCAAATGAGAATTTCAATTCTACGAAAAATGTCAAAATTAATATAACCACAGGGTCTAGATACAAACAAACAAAACTTTTTTATTTCAATTAGGCCATTTTTGAAAGACAAAAAATTAAATCTATAAGAATATAATAATTGATTCTACCGTCCATTCGGAAAAGTAGCTTGTTATGGAGAAGAACGGACAAGAAACTCCATACCTACTTTTTTAATAAAAATAAATAATTTTAACCTCATTTTAATACATTGATTCATATACGTGAGGACGATGAACCCAAACTAATACTACCTACTATACTGCGTATAGATATAAAGTATTACAAGCACTAACATGTAAATTAGTATATAAAAATAAATTAATTATTACAGATAAAGTGTCATTCTAGCAGCGATGTCAATTGACGAAATGCCAAAATGTAACATGGGACGTGATCAACTCGTGGCGTTTCGATACAGCAAGCCAATCCTATACATTTTGTATCTACTTTTAGGCAATAGTTAGCACTGCTAGAGTTTTACTTTGTATAAACTCCCAGAAACTGTTAGCAATGTAGGAATAAATTAGTTTCATCAACTTATTTTCTACTTCTGAGGCTCCAGAAAAGTGCCATTTTATTAACGAAGTTTGTGTGACTACCAACTGTTATGAAGACTCAGGGTTTAGAAGTCTAAACTCAAGGTTTGCCAAAGAGCAATGGTGCATAGCATATTAAAAATCAAACTCACCGATCGAATTCGCAACTCCATAATAAGGACCAAGACAGGCATTGCCAATGTTGGCGATTAGTCTGCAAGGCTAAAGTGGGATTACGCGGGTCACACTTGTAGGATGCGTCAGGAGCGATGGGCCAGGATTGTCACACAGTGGGTTCCTGAGGACGGGCGTCGTAACCGAGACAAGCCTAAAAACGCTGGCGTGAAAATTTGGTCGTTGTTTTTGACGGATTGGCCGGAGATGGCAAAATTCAAAGAACGTTGGAAGGCTATGGGGGAAGCCTTTGAACAGTGGGACAATACAGGTTAAAAAAAGCCTTAGACAATGTTATGAATAGAAATAAAAACTTATTTATATTGCATCTTCTCGGGTGGCCCTTATTTTATTTTAGGTACGTAGTTTAGTTAGTATCAATCCGAATCGAAAAGTAAAATGTCCACCCAAGTAGGTCACATGTCTGTTTAAAATCGAATCCCACGAATTGACAGCAGACAAGCATTAAAAAACCGGCCAAGTGCGAGTCGGATTCGCGCACGAAGGGTTCCGTACCATTAACGCAAAAAAAGGCAAAAAAAACACGTTTGTTGTATGGGAGCCCTACTAAAATATTTATTATATTCTGTTTTTAGTATTTGTTGTTATAGCGGCAACAGAAATACATCATCTGTGAAAATTTCAACTGTGTAGCTATCACGGTTCATGAGACACAGCCTGGTGACAGACAGACAGACAGACAGACATGGTTGGTGATGGGTCCCGCTTTTACCATTTGGGTACGGAACCCTAAAAAGTAGGAACCGCAAGTACCGTCAAACCCGTCAAAACATCATTTTCTTTGCCAAGTTTCACGCGGAGTATAACTTCACATAAACTTTAAATTCTCTAATATGTCGAACGCTATTATCAATTCGAATTAGAAGGTTCCATGCCTGACACGTCTATTAGGTGCGTTTAAAATTGAATCCCCGGAATTGAAAGCAGACATGCAGTAAAAACGTAGATAGGGCGATATCGTCAATATATATAATAAGGTTAGTATCATCCGAATCGAAAAGGTAAAAAATTGCAGTGAAAAGTCCATCCAGCTAAGACATGAATCTTCTATTAGGTCCGTTTAAAATGAAATCCCCAGAATTGACAGCAGACATGCAGTAAAAATGCCAAACCTTATCGATAAAATGGCTGGTTCGTAAGAAATTTCAAACCCTCTACGAACAGGACGTTGACATCGTCACGCAGAATATAATTATGCAAATAAAAAAGGAAACGCAGTTAGGAGTTTTTTAAACTTATTGGCCATTCGATATTCGTCCCTCCGTTCTTCTGTTTTAAGTATTTTTTTTATTTGATGTACTTTTTAGGGTTCCGTACCCAAAGGGTAAAAACGGGACCCTATTACTAAGACTTCGCGATCCGTCTGTCTGTCTGTCTGTCTGTCTGTCTGTCTGTCTGTCTGTCTGTCTGTCTGTCCGTCTGTCTCCAGGCTGTATCTCATGAACCGTGATAGCTAGACAGTTGAAATTTTCACAGATGATGTATTTCTGTTGCCGCTATAACAACAAATACTAAAAACAGTATAAAGTAAATATTAAAGGGGGGCTCCCATACAACAAACGTGATATTTTTGCCATTTTTTGCTCGATATTAATAACGGCAACAGGTAGACGCCTGAAATATTCACAGAATGTTTAGTGTAATATTTACTTCAAAAAATAATAATTAATAAATTAAAATTAAATAAATTAAGGGGGGCTCCCATTCAACAAACGTGATTTTTATGCAGTGTTTTGCGATAATGGTACGGAACCCTTTGTGTGCGAGTCCGATACGCACTTGGCCGGTTTTTATTCATGATGCGCCATGGAAGTTCTGTGCTATGTTGGGACACAGAACGCTAAGCCAGCAGTGATTTGAGGCACCATTGAACTGACTACAAGTTTTGGCTGTCATAGCTGTAATCAGAGTGACCACGTCATGGCATTTTGGTAGCTCATGTTAATCATTTTGGACTTTGTACCTGATTGCAAGGAAAGGGTTATGGTTATCGCGAATATCTTGTATGTATCTTGTATTTCAAACCGCTAGGCAAGTTTATATAATTAAGACATCGTTGGATACGTCGTCAACACCCAAGTGTTCTTATTTAAGAGTCGCACAATTTTATTTTAGTTGTTTTATTTTTACAAAATTTTCAGTATATTACAAATGTATGTTGATGTTTTCGAGCGTATGGCACTCGTGGGCTGCAGCTGAAAATCAGCGTTAGGTGGTATACCCTGTATTACCATTTGGCTTTATGCTGAGCTGAGGCCCATTCGGCATTAATAGTTTTAATTATTTATTTTGTTTAATTTTATGGTGTTTTTGTTTTTAATGCCAATAAACACATTTTTCTTTCTTTTCTTTCTTAGAAAGATGACATTAAAAAAACAAACAGAGGATTTTGGGCGCCATATTGAGCGGGTCCCAATTTTTTTTCTTCCTAATAGTGGACTTTAAATATAAGGGGTTTTAAGAGATAGTTACAAAAATATATAACACTTATATGTTTAAAAGTACTTCGGTAAAAAAAAAACTATAAAGAATTAAAAAAGAGAAAACCCGACTGCTTTAACTAAAAAGATGTAAACAAGAAGATCTGCAAAAATCATGCTGTGCAGTCGGGGGAACAGCGAATACGTATCTTCAGACCGCACAGCATGATTTTTTTCAGATTTTTATGATTAGGTATACATCTTTTTAGTTCACTTCTTAAGAAGTCGGGTTTTGATGTTTATGTCAATCGTCATCGCTGATAGTATATGACTTTTTCTAGAGTCAAGGTGCCTTTACACTTGTTCCTTCACCCAAATTCGGATGACTACGAAATGAGTGCTAGCAACCAAGTATGAATTTAAGATGTTAAGCACAAGGTTCATCTAATTATAGGAAAAAACAGTCTTGAGAGATACGGATCTACACGGTACACCTTGCTTGTGTAATGATCGTGTCTTATGTCCAAATTCGGAGTAACAAACATATAAGGTCTCTACTTTAAGGTCCAGTTTCTATATCAGTGATTTAAAATTCGGTAAAAAGCGTTTTTCCGACAATTGTTAGTCTAACAAACTGTCAAATGATTAACTCTCCAACTTATTTGATCATTTGTGAGGCTTACAACTGCAAAAAAAATGTCTTTTACCGAAATCTGCAACCATTGGTTAGCATATGTTAAGTTAACTACAGATTTAAAAGCTGGGCCTAAGTAAGTCTTTTTGAAGAAAACTAACTTTAAATAATACAGTCACCGTGAATTATGTGTGATGTACAAGCAGAATAAAAATGTGCAGGTTTTATATCGTATTCAATCATGTCGAATAGTGTCACAACTTTAATCGAATGACATATCTATTAGAAGAAACGTTTTCCTGGAGTTTCACTTTCTCCGTCCAGTATCGGTTTCATTTTAGATAAGTATCAAATTATAGATTTTTATGTTTCTTGCCTTTTTTGCTATTCACACTATAAAATAAATAGTTGGTAGAAAAATAGTTAAATTTGTAGCTACACCCTATTATAATAAATCGTATGCTAATATCTAAATTGTAATTTAGTTTTACAAGTGGTCACGTCGCGTCGAAGATAGAACACATAATTATAAATAAATTATATTTACTGCTTCTCTTTCAGACTAATTGCATTTTCCTTTACACATTCGTTTTATGGCATACTCAATTAAAAGCAAATGCTTTTAATAGCGTTCATATTGCAATAATCGTGTACGTTCAAAGGAAATCCCACTTTTTACCCGACTGCCGAAGGAGGGTAATGTGTTTATCAGTCTATGTATTTATGTAAGAATTTTGTTCCTATGTGGCGTTCTAGAGACCAAACGCGTGGGCTGATTTTGATGGTTCTTAATCCTGCGAGTGTCACTGGCTACATTAATTCGCATTTCAAACACTCGGGTTTTTTGTTTATTTAATTAAATTTTTGGAGTTTTTATTATAAAACAGAGATAAATACCGCAGCATCGGATCAAATATTAAAAAAGAAAACTATATATCAACAAAAAGGAAGGATTAATTAAAACAGCTTAATTTTCTGAGTATCGTCACTGACTGGTATCGGCCGGCCACTGCAAGCGGGCCCCATCACCTAGTGCAGCTGATCCAACTACCGCACATCCTCTCTTAAAGGAGTGCATAGAACAATTGCACTCCACCTCTGCCTAACTGGTCGGGCGACGACTTAGACTCAAGTTCACCGTCATGTCACGTCAGGCACGTCTTTATGGTGGCCCGAGATCGTTAAGCGCCCTTCAAAACCCGGCAAGTCTTCTTGTGTGGTTGGATTGGGAGGTATGCCCTCTCTCCCTTTTCGCCGCCTCTTTTGCATGCGTCACCTCTTCGCAAAATGAGGTGATAGCATTCCACTTCCAACCATGGATTAAAATAGGGTCTGAAGCACATGAACACCCACGCCAACTGCCTCGACAAGCTGAGCATTCCTCCAGTACACAGTGACGCAGGTACTTCCCGAAGCATCCGTGTCCATTAAGCACCTGCGTCAACCGGAAAATTAGGGCACCATGCCATCTCTCCAGCCACTCTTCCAGAACAGGCCTTACAGCCGCTATTGTGGTGTGCCCCCATCTGGCATGCGCAAGCCGCTCCCTCCACTAGGATCTGTCGGAGCTTAGTTCTCTGCACCCCTATTGCCCACGGAGCCGGCCGCTGATTGCGCTTTAGCTCCTCCTTTCGCCAGCGATATAGAGACACAAGAGTTTTCGCGTCCAGTTCCAAGGGCGTTGATTCGGCCGGGAAAGTTATCAGTCTAACAGCTATCGCTTTCTGCTGTCATCGAAATATTGCAGCGTTGCGGGCTGTCAGGGTGTCACACGTGCTTCCCATACAGGGCCATTGGGCTGCACGATTCCTACGTAGAACCTATTGCAGGAGGCGTTGGGTCCTCCCAAATTGGGTAAAAGCCGCGCAAGAGTTGCTGCAACGCTAATCAACCTGGTGGCTATGGAAGATTTAGAAAAAAGGAAGGCTCATAAGTGTTTTATAAAGCAGGTTTCAATGTTGTTTATATTTACAAAACATATCCACTTTAAATCTTTGTTTGTTAATCATATTTTACAGTGTTGGCAATAAATGTGTTTGTTTTCTTTCTTTCTTCCACTATAAAATTAATTCATTTATTATGTCTGCTTTGAATAATATGATATAGATAACGAACATTTATTTATTAATTTATTCAGGACCTCCAACGAAAGATGTACACAAAAAAACACAATGAATCATCAATATGAAGTAATGACAGGTGCACTCCCTCAATTAAAGGAGGCCACAGCATGCATTTTAGATTATCAACTAATTAGAAACTAAAATATATATGAAAGAGAGTGAGAGTTTTACATTCGTTGCCTATTTTTCAGTAAAAAATTATACGTTTATTTCAACTTTGTAAATGTTTCTTCAAATTCGTTTGGATAAATACATCGTTAAATGAGAAAACGCTGAGAAGGAAAGAAACCAGACAATCAACATAAATTCACAACAGCGGCATTATATAATTTAAAAAAATAAGTCGCGTTTTTGGAGCAATGTTGTTTTTCACCAATCTGATTTTTAAGCGGTTTACACAATCATTTGTAAACTGACTCGTTGGTCTAGTCCTGGATCTGGGTTTTATTCCTGGGTCGAGCAAATGGTTATTGGGATTTTTCTTCTAAAATTTCTCAGTAGCTGCCCCGAGGCTTGATTTCTGCCCGGTTGATGGCAACAGGCTTGGGCTATAGTATAAACATAATAATAATACCAGCTTGACTCTGTTCCCGCTAACGGTACAGATAGAGGCCCTTTTTGAGGCGTTCCGTACCCGAAGGATTCAAATGAGCCCTATTGCTGTCACTCATGTGTCTGTCTGTCCGTCGTCTATCACACAGGTTTTCCAGCCAAACGGTTGAAGCTACAACTCCGAATTTTCACAGTATATGCAGCTAAAGGGAGGCAAGATATTTTTCCCTTTTCCCATCGATAGAGTATCGTTGTTTAGAGCTCGTTGAGTAGATTGTTTATTAAAATACTGGAAAACAAAGGAATGAGTAGCCACCAGAATTTTTAACTTCCCTTTGACCTAGGACTTAAAATGTATTGATTGTGTTTTTTATTACCTATATTTTACTAAAAATACTAATATATTGAAAAATCTGTTTTTTTTTAATTCTCTCATTTGTAGGGTTTCGTAGCTCGAAAGGAAAAAACGGAACCCTTATAGGATCACTTTGTTGTTTGTCCGTCTATCTGTCAAGACCCTTTTTCTTAGGAACGCGTGGAGGTATCAAGCTGAAATTTATATCAAATACTCAAATCTACTCTCCCTTAAAGCTGTGAAAAAATCAAACTTCTAAGCCAACGCAATCAAAAGATACAACCGTTTATGCCGCAAATTACCGCAAATTTTCGACACTCGCAAGGGAAACAAAACCTACAGGGTACTTCCCGTAAACTCTGAATCTTGAAATTTGGTACGAATCAACGTCTTATAGCTCAAATAAAGGAAAAATTGCGAAAGCCGTAAATTTTTAGTTACATCATATAATAAAAATATTTTTAATAATTTAAAACTTACTACCCCTTTCCTCATGAACGCGTTGAGGTATTAAACTGAAATTCATATCAAATACTCAGGTCTATAATACCTTTAAGCTGAGGTTTGTACGGAACCCTCTGTGCGCGAGTCCGACTCGCACTTGGCCGGTTTTTTTTTCTATTACAACCAACTTGTGTTTTCTGTTTGTTCCAACACACACTTGGCCGGCTTTTTTTGTATTTTAAATGTTTACTTTAAGTTTTTTATTAAAAATATTAAAAACAGTACAAAATAAGAAAAAGTTTAATGAAGAAAATAATACTAGCCTGTAACAGTCCCACTGCAGGGCAAAGGCCTCTTCTCATACAGAGAAGGCACGAGCATTGATCACCACGTTTGCTCAATGCGGGTTGGCGATTTCGACTTTCATTAACTATAAGTCCAGGTTGCCTCACGATGTTTTTCCTTCAACATTAGAAAGTACATCTGAGTTTTCAAAAATCACATTGGTACTTGCCCGGCTTCAAACACATGACCTAAAGCGTGAGAGGTGAGGACTCAGCCACTGGGCCACCACGACTCTTCTAGTACATGGTACTTAAACATAACTTGGCGAAAAGAAGAAGTCTGCCTAATCTGCGGGCATTACAGCGGTAATATTATCTTGTTGTTAGAGATTTTATATATTTATTATAGAGAAAGAAATCGTTGTTTGATCAAGTCAAAACTCGTGCGAAGCAGGGCCCGGTCACTAAGAAGAAACAGAAAACAAGTTCCATATTCTAATCCAAACACTAAGCGGAGATACCAGTATCCGACTATCTTTTCTATAAGTCTTTACAAGAATCCCTTAATCGACTTATATAGCACTCACTGGAACCTCAAATCAGTTTGAGCAAAATATATTGAAACCAAACTGGATAAAATATATATTCCAATCACAAAAAAACCTTACCTTTGACCCGTCGCCACACAGGACCCTTGTGACCGCGATATTAGAATTTCATGGGCCTCATCTTTATGCCAAGGTCGAAATAAAAAGGCCTGCCTTAAAACTATTTCCAGTTTCCTCATACCAAAGTCCGGTAAATATAAGACCTTGTGAAACCGCAGGATTTTGCGGTATTTAAGGTAAGTGATTATAAAATGTGTCCGGATTTTGAGTAATAAAACTATAAGGCCGTAAAATAGCCCCACATAAGGGGTGAAACCACAACACACTCAATTTTAGTACCTGACTACGATATCCACATCGTCTAACAACAATAACTTTGGCCCTAGCTGGTCTCACAGACGCGTTTTCATTTTCACTTTTAATGTTATTTTTACGGCCATAGCATCAAAAGATAAGATATTTTTGTTTGACCCATAACATACAAAATTTGAGAGCAGTGGTGGCCCAGTGGTATCGGCCGCAACTTACTAGTTGTAGGTCGTGGGTTCGAACCTAGGCAGGCGCTTTAAAAAACTGCTCTCAAAAACGGTGAAGGAAAACATCGTGGGGAAACCGGCATTTACTAGAACCAAAAATTCGAAGACAATCATGTGACATCCACCAACCCACACTGGGCCCGCATGGTGGATTACGGCCCATCCCCTCTCACAGAGAGGAGGCCTGTGTCCCAGCAGTGGGTACATTAATAGGCTGATGATGTGATGTGTCATGTGATAAACGTAATTTCACAAGAATTTATTGCATGTCCTAAAATTCTGATAATTATAGGGTAAAATTTTATGTTTTTTTTGTTTAATCTTTGTGTAGTTGATCTACACAATGACAAAAGAATCACAGCTCTAAGCCAATTGGTTTTAATTTTAATTGCCAAAAGGAACTCCAGCACATATTTGTCTTTTAATTTTTGCAGAATATTAGGCAATGCAATAAAAATTTGTAAGGATTATTATATGGGGTGTTTTTATCGATAACATTAAGTGTATTTTAGGGCCTTAAAGTTTTATTACTACAAGTCTGGACACATTGTATATCTAGGCTAACTTGGGATACTTGGGATTGGGATAACCTACCACTCGTACCTCCATGGTTCTGCAGATATTCATAGGCGGCGGTAACCACAAATCATCGAGTGGACCATCTAAGAAAATTTGCATTTTCTGGAACAAAAGATTCTTAGGCTGGAACAGAAAATCATAAAATAAGGGAACCAGCAAATATTTATTAAACCAAAGGAATAACAAAAAATTCAGAATTAGAAATAGAAGTCCAAAATCTATGGGATAGCGACATTCGCCACCTAAATGGTTGGTCAACGACAATCGTTTTTACTTCTTCTTTGTCGTATTGTGATGATTCCAAATTCAATATATTATCGCTGATAGAATACCATTTACAGCTTTTGAAATGCAATAATTAGAGGGATAGGAATGATATCGGCTACATAAATCACATACTAAACATCACTCCTATCGTATATGCTCGATATTTAGCCGCAATTCGGCATAATTGATTAATGAGTTCCAAAGCGAATCAGGCTTTAATTCGTTGGTCGAGGGATTTCAGTCGATATTCATTTTGATGACGGTTTGATTGGCTCTCGCTTTGAACGGGAGGATTAAATGGCAAATATTATGATTTGTTAATGTGTATTTATTTTAATTTTCAACGCTAATAATATTCTACTTTTGGCTTTAACACCATTTCGAAAGAGCTTAGTTGCCGGCCTGATAATGTATTCGCGGAAAGTATCTATTATTATTGTCCTTTCTATTTTAAGACTATATTAAAAAAAAGTCAATGAAATAATAATAAATATACATTCAGTAGATAAAACACGTAGCAAATTAGAATTCGGCTTAAAGAATTCAATTTGGCCTCGAGCGTTGTCTGAGCCACAGAATTTGGCGCTTTTTCAATAATTTCCATTTCGGTGGCGGACTACATCTAATTTTGGCCCGTATAATTTAATTCTGTTATACTGTGCTTAAAATATTCTCGAGTGGTTTTAATAAATTGTGCTACGAATACCGTAGCGTCGTAGCGGGTTCGTAGTAGCTTGTAGCGGCGTAGCTCAGACGGAGCTTAAGATTCTGTAGTAAGAAGCTTTGCTCAATGAGATGCCTTATAAGTGTATCGGTATATTATCGGAAGAGTATGTTAGTCTGATCAGTTATTTTCTTAATAATAATAACTGCTAAAGTACTGCAGTTATTTCATAAACTAACGATATTTAGAATATTATAGCCAAACAATAGTTTTTGTACTAAATAAAACTAAAGTTACTGAATAATTAGGTATACTTCAACTTCACGTTAACAATCCACAGTCGGTAGTTCCACCCAGTAACTGCACCTAGTACAAAGTAGTTTTTAATACAAAATGAATGAAAATGTTTCAGTTTGCATGTAGTCCACATCAACGTCATAAAACACAAACTCTTGGCAACTGCAATGTAGATTAGAATAATTTTCTAAAAGGCATTAAAGATAATTGCGTATTAATTAAAATTGTGAATATTAAATTAAACAGATTATCTCTTTGGGCCTCCATTTCGTTGTAAGGGCAATCGCTGAGTGAAACCTAATATTTCTAGAGAGCTATTAAGTGAAATTTAAGGAGCCTTAGTCAAAGCACTTTCATTCTGAAAGTACTCAGCCGTTTTGACCGAAAATATCTGTAAATTTTATTATTAGAAAAACAGGTTTCAGTTGAAAAGTGATTCGAGTCTGGGTTCGATGAGTTTTTATTAGAAGTACTTAAAAATATCATTTCCCCTATTTAGAGTAATTCGTGAAAATGGTAGGCGTTTTAGAACTCAGAAGCTATCTTTATAACAACTGACTTAATAACTGGATAAATTATCCAGTTACTTAGTCGTGTTATATAAGAAGAAGACAACTGACTACTTGTCCACCAACTCTCCTGTCCCAGGCCTCTCTCTTGGTGAAAGCAGTACATTTGCGCTCGTCTATCTATACTAATAATAATAATATTATAAAGAGGAAATATTTTTTTGTTTATTTGTTTGTTTGTTTGTACCGAATAGGCTCCGAAACTACCGGACTGATTTGAAATTCTTTCACCAATAGAAAGCTACATTATTCCTGAGTGACATAGGCTATTTTTTCATCCCGAAAACAGACCCTGTGGGGTGGTCCACGGGAGCGAAGCCGCGGGCAACATCTAGTCTTTATATATTTTTCATTTTGAAGCATTAAAGTACTAAAACTTGGCAGAGTAGAGTGACTAGTCCCGCGGGCAAGCTACTCTACCACTTGCCTTCCCTTTCCACGGCGCCCACTCTGCACTCTTTACCACCTACCCATGTAGACGATATTCGAGCGACATACGTGGCAATCTAAGAAACACTAGTTATTGCACTAACTATAAATTGACGTGTAGACAGTTACTCTACTGAAACTGGCATAGTAATTGGAATTAGTAGAGCATCACGCTAGTTGACTCTAGCGTTAACTCTACCCGTGTACACATCCCCGCTACTCCTAGATTGGAAACACGTGTCTCTTCCTATCGCCCAATTATTAGTCTCGAATTAACAGGAGAGTCTCTGAATAGCCTATTCAAATTACATATAGTTTAAATAGAGTTAGCAGTAGTTGGTACGATTATATAACAGAACACATGTCTAAATTCCCTGAAGGGTGGTATCCATACTTATATTATTATTGTCAGTAACTCTCTGTCTGTCTATCTGTCTGTTTCTCACCTTTTCACATCTTAACGTCTGAACTGATTTTAATGAAACTGAATAACGGACTATGCCGTGGATTAAGACAGACAATTTTATCCCGAGATTAGGTATATTCCCTTAAGATTTTCACGCGGCCTAAACCGCTGGCAGAAGTTAGAGGTTCTATAAATAAGTATGTATATGTAAGCCAACAATGCAGAAATGAAAACAATAGCTAACTTGCATACCGGTCTAATTAGTTATTCCCCAGGCCGAAAATTGACAACACAATGACCGTAATCAGCTTTTGTTTAGGATGGTTCACGGATATTCATGATTGTTTAAGGGACAATATTGTACGAACGAACATAAGGTACAAGTAGGTATACAAAGGGGGTGAGAACTCAAAATTCGTCCCCGACGCTGTAAATGGGCAAAGCGTCCAAAGCACTAGCAGCATGGCAAGATTATTGTGTTTTAAATAAAAAATGGAAGAAGTAAAAAGAAATATATTTATGCCTCGCACAGGCGATACAAACACGAAAACAAAAATGCAAATTTAAAAAGACCCCGTGCGAGACCATGAAGGCAGCATATGCAGTGATATTAAAAAAGGATACATAACGCGGCGTTGGTATTCCGTTTCGGGTTTGCTCCGTTTGAGGATTTCATTTCGTTCATTGTTTTGAAATACATGGCAAATACTTATTTTTACATCAACCTTGTCAGTTAATTGAGTGACAGTGAAAAGACAACTTCTGAAGAATTTTTCATTGTATTAGTAGTGGCAATAGGGTACAAAGAAAACTGTCACTTCGTGATATTAGCGACGAAGAAAAACTCTTGCTTAGTTATTATATCGGTTCAGGGACAAATAAACCCTTTGTGGTGTCAATCTGATAGGGACATGTGAAATATAAAAACCTTCAAGGTTTAAGGTGAAATTTAATATTCCATTGATCAAATATTCTACCTTGGTTTTATAAAATTGTCGACAATTTTTGTGATAAGGCTCTTTGTATTATTTATATTTCTTAGCTGTTGGCTATAAATGAACCCCCCCGCATTGTCGAGTCGGGGAGGCTCAGTAACCGTGGCTTGGTCACCCACTGTGAAGCGAAGAGAAACCCGAGGAGGGGCTGCTCGTCAAGGCTTTTGCCGATTAAGCCGACGACGTAGCGGCCAACTAATAGGTTGCGGTACCGCTTGGTAACAGGCGACATCGCAACTGAGGCGAGCCGCGATGTCTTATGGAGCGTCCCAGGTCCCATATGATATCGCGGCTGAGGGTTGGAGGCCGGGGCCCGCGACCTGGACGGTGACGTCACCGTCTGATAGCGGACGCGGTGGGCCGTAGGGGAGGAGGAGTGTCGGTATAGCGTTGGCCGCTCTTCCTATCCCCTGCGGCTGAAAATTAGTAGGTGGCGGGGCCATTGACCTTGACCCGTCACAGGGGGACTAAGGGTGCCATACATGGGGTCGTCTGGCGCCCATGTGCTGGTTTGATCCCTGGGATGGTCACGGCATACAGTGTGTTCTGGTGCGCCGGTGATGCGGGTAACTCCCCAGAGGAGGGCCCGGTGACGGACAGCCGCGGCGGGTTTGCGGTGAGTGCTAACGCGTGCCCGTGTTCCCGCCATAAGCGGCACAGGAGGACACCGTGGAGTTTTAGTGGGTTCGAGTCCCACATAACTACGCTATATACTGTGTACTACTATATACGCTACATTCTGCGCCCCGTGGTAGCGCAGTATGCATGAACATTTCTCCACGCAAAAAAAATAAAAATAAAAAAAAGAATAAAAAAAGGCTACACATGAAGGTTCGTTCGCGGAATACTTTCCTTAAAAAACACTTATTTTTAATTAGGCGATAATGTTCGTCAAAAGTTCAATATATTTGGGTTTGCCTGCGCCACAACTCGGTGGCATGTCAGTCCTCTATTATTTCTATTATGTATCGTAGCTATCGTCGTCGCTAATAGAATTTCACTTTGTGCGCTAAATTTACTACATTGTCACAAGAATAATGTACCCGTTTCTACGAACAGGATTTTTATCTCAAATAGTTGCATGGCGCACTGGCATTTTAAATTGTTCATTTCATTTATCGATGTCCAGAAAAAGAATGTTACTTATACCTGGCATGTTTTTTTCACATCACTATATAAGACTGGTAGAACAGCAGCCGGATTGAAGTGGAACTGGGGTGGCCACATTTATCGTATGTTGGAGCTGCAATGGGTGAAGGCAGTGGACCCGAATCAGCAGACAAGGACAACGTGGCAGGCCCAGAAATAGGATCACAATAGCCTTGTAGGAGTGGAGAGCGGTTAGGGAGGCCTTTGCCCTACAGTGGGACAACACAGGCTTATAATAATAATGCTGTTCCCGATACCGGTGGGCAAAAATTTTTTAGCCCCTGACGGAGAAAGAGGGTTATTATAAATTTGACACGTGTACCTGTGTATTTGTGTATCTGTCTGTGGCAAAAACAGATGAACCGATTTCGATTTAGCATTTCTTTGGTTGAAAAATGACTTTATCGAGAGTGCTCTCAGCTATGTTTGATGAAAATCGGTTTAGCCGTTCAAAAGTTAAGGGTGTTTTACTGTTTGCATCGGGGAGTCTTCGCAAGACATCGTGTCATAATTACTTGTTCAATAGATTTTCGATTGAATCGTCTCTAATAATAGATAAATTATGTAGCATAATATTAAAATGTATCGATAGTTATATTTTATTAAATTTCACTTGTTATATTTTGAAATGTATTTTTAAGAGTGACCATTTTATTTACATAGATACAAGTATATACGGTGTATAAAATACTTAATTAATTAAGACTACAAACATAAACACTTAAACAAAAAACTACTCACTAACTAAACCAAAAAATATACTAATCTAAAATATGGCGTCGAAAAGCTCCTCCACATCGCTGTCCACAGGTAATGTGGCCAAAAGACTGGCAGCATTGCCACGTTGTATGGCAATGCTTATTCTCTGACCGAGGTAAAAGCCAGCCCTTTGGTCAAGCGAAGTGTCAACTAGGCGTTTGGAAAGATCTTTAAACAAAGCGTGAGTTTTTAAGTATTTTTTTGAAATATTAAAAAACTATTAAATAAGAATCAAGTTAAATAAAGGACGTAATAATATATATAAATAACATCACACCTGTATTCCCCGTAGGGTTGGGCAGTGGTGCACCTGTAGTACACCAACCCGCCATAATTGGACTACGTTTTTCATTTGATTAAATTGTGTTACGGAAGTATCAACTTGACATTCCACGGCTTTTTTTGAAATTTTAACTGTATGAATGCTTACTAAAAACCGGCCAAGTGCGAGTCGGACTCGCGCACGCAGGTTTCCGTACCATTATCGTAAGAAACGGCAAAAAAGCACGTTTGTTGTATGGGAGCCGCAATTAAATATTTATTTTATTCTGTCTTTAGTATTTGTTGTTATAGCGACAACAGAAATACATCATCTGTGAAAATGTCAACTGCCTAGCTATCACGGTTCATGAGATACAGCCTGGTGACAGACGGACAGACAGACAGACGGACCACGGAGTCTTAGTATAGGGTCCCGTTTTTACCCTTTGGGTACGGAGCCCTAAAAATTAATCCAACACGATTCTGACAAAAATATCTAAACTACACTACACAAACAATTTTTCTAGTTAAATATTTATGTGGTACAACCGAATCCACAATTTGAAGCTTTTGGCACAGGACAAATTGGTTTAGTCCTAGGCTGAATATAAAACAGTTCACCCTACGCTTCACACTGCGTTTTTTCTACGAAATGCTTAACTTGGAACATTATCCAAATACTGTCAGGAAAATTGACAGCAGTTACGACTTGAATTTACGGTTTTTTTTCTTCACAATTATTTATTTACCTACGTAAAAAGAGACTAAGACATAACATACTATATACACGTTAATAAAATCTGCCGCTAAGGATCGTAGCAGGCGTTCTGTAGTTTCTATCTAGTAGGCGAAAAGGCATTTGTTTATGTATGTATGTATGTATGTAACTTATTAAGCAAACAATTCTTCCTTATTGCTGTCAACTGGCAAAGTGCTCAAAATACTGGCAGCTGCCACGTTGAATAGCAATGCCTATTCTTTGGACGGACAATTTTATGTTGGTTTTCAATATAACAACAACTGTTATGGTTAACAATTAAGATTTTAGCTACCTATACATTCATAGTGATTTTGAACCGAGGTATATAGTTCATTACGATCAAAGGTCGTTTTAACATTGAGGCAAGACTTTTAATGACACTATAGAGAGTTTTGTGTTCTGGTTTGCCAGTTACCAATTTGGTTTTATACAAGGTATCTTTAATATAGGAAAAATCGTTTGGGAATTCGAGATGATGTCATCTCCGTATCTAATATAAATTCGATGTCTATTTTCTGCCTAACAAATAAAATATTTATCTTCAACGTTAAAATGTCAGTAACAAAAGTTATTTTTCCTGTTTAAACTTAAGTCTACCAAACTGTTTTGTTAACACTTTAAAGGTATTTGTAATTGCCAAATGGCAAAGTAAATTTCAGCTATCGAATCTAAATAAACGAAGGTACAATTCCCTGAAGAGTTTGTAAAAAAAATATCGCACAAAAATAACGTTTCAATTTAATAGAATGTATTTACAAAGACCTTTATGAAAAATAAGGAAAGAGAAGTTGAAACAGGAAATATTAAATTCGCGATTTCAACTGTACAGCTAAAATTGTAAACTGGTTTTTTTTTAATTTGGAACTACAAACAATATTAAAATTAACAATTATGTAATCAGCGGCGTTATTCACAGCATACAAGCAAAATATTAATAACTCGCTTCAAAGAAAATAAAAATAATAAAGATATTATTGCAAAAAAGACTTATGACGACTATTTTACATAAATAGACTATTTGAAATTTTTAAATAACAAGTATGTGCATAGAATCTAATAACACGTACAGTCAAGGGTCAAAAGTGCAGTCATACTCTCCCAAAACTCAAATGGCTAGTTTTTGTAGAAGAAGTTAATTTATCCACAACTGATTTAATATTTTGTATAGAAATGAAAGTATAGATTATTCCTACCAATCGCGAATATTTGAATTTCTGCTGCCTACAAAAAAAATGCCTTTTCTGTTTTGGTAGAGTGTGACTGTATTTTTGACCCTTGTAGTACACGTGCATTGAATACAAAACATATTGAGCTACAATAATCTAAGATGAAAAGGATAATCCTATATTTTCCACATCCAATTCCTGTCTAATTCCTTGATCGCATTGCGAGTCGAATTTCGGAATTTTCCACGTGTTGCACAGAATAAATCGATGTCAAGAAAGTGTTTATTGTAATTGTCAACAAAACGTCGCAACGGTGTTTGAACACCAGCATTTGTTCTACATGCTCTCACCGCAAACAACGGTTACGCGCAGCATGCAAATGTATTCTCCTGGGAACTAAATAACAAATTCTGTTACAATAACGGAACAGTCATACGTAATAAAGTTTTTGTAGATTAACAGCCGCAAGAAGAATTTAAAACAGTACAGATTTAATGCCCAGAAGTTTTATTGTTAACATATATCTAAGAATTAATAATAGGGGTTAAAGTATGAAATTGCTGATTTATACTGAAAAATTGAAATTAGTTTTTATTTAATCAAAATAATTACCATTATTATCTATAAATTTCTGCGATCTAATAGGAAGGTCATTTATGCCTTTGCGATAGAACTTTGGTGATCTAGACTCGACAAACTGTGTGAAAGCATTCTGTATTGCCTCCTGAGAAGAAAACTTTTTATCACGTAGAAAATTGTCCAAATCACGAAAAAAATGGTAGTCCGTTGGAGCAAGGTCTGACGAGCAATTAAAAGAAGAACTGTAAATTGCTACATAGACATTGTATATAAAATTATATCATTTGGGTACACCGTGAAAACGGGGTTACCAAATGACGACACTGCCTGTATCATCCATACGACTACGGCAATGTATATTGTACCAAACCAATTGTTTGTTTTGATTTGGAACTATAGGTATATCACTGAATTGCCGCGCTGGCAGCGGCTAGAGACATGTATTAATCTAATTTGAACCCGCGTAACATGGGCTGAGCACAAGTTTCAACTGTCATAGCCATATTCAGAGTTGTCATGGGACTTTTAATTCTATATGTCAATGGTGACATTCCCTTAAACGCTTTGGGTCTACTTGAGTTAACGGTGACGTGCTTAATTTGCATTGAAAGTTTTGACTCTGTTGTACAAATAATTCTAATGCCGGTCATTAGTGTGGGATGACATTCGCAACCTTTTACCATATTCGGAGTTGTCCAAGCATTGTCGGTATTTTGACGCATATCAAAGCGAAGAATAGTTTCTTACACATATATTCAACTGTCAATTGCGCTCTTAGCTGCTAAAGATAACATGTGGGTTTCATTTATGTCTAGAAATGACATAGAAGTAACTTGTGTATGCGAATAATATTGCATAAAAACTGAACGAACTCACATGCTTACAAACTTGTGTGAGGAGCGAGTGAAAAAATTTAGATGAGTTTTTAACCATTTGAAAACGATGTGTCGGTACTAACACAAAGAACCGTGCTTTTGCATAGTAAACAAGGATTCAGTTACTACAAACTGTTAGTTAAACTAAGATTACAAGATTATTCACTTTTATTACAAACGCTTCAAAAAATCATTATAGAAGTGAGACCTAGGATAGGATAGATGTACTCCCTTTGCCGCACTTAGACTTCCATTTGGTCCATTGTGCGTGCCTCCTCTCTGCAAGGGGGCATGGGCCGTAAGGGGGCATGGGCCGTAAGGGGGCATGGGCCGTAATCCACAACGCGGGCCCATTGCGTGTTGGTAGATGTCATATGCCTTCGTATTTTTGGTTCTAATACATGCCGGTTTCCTCACGATGGTTTTCCTTCACTGTTTTGGGAGCAGTGGTGATGAAATAATGTACACAGAGCCGTAAAGCGCCTGCCTGGGTACAAACCCACGGCCTATAATTTTTAAGTCGCGACTGTTGCCACTGGGCCACCAATGCTCTTAAGTGAGACTTATTAAAAACACTCTAAAACTTTTAGGCATTCGATGTAAAATAATCGCTTAATTCCGTTGTCTGAGTTATGCAGTTACATCTAATTTTTTTATGGGAATACCAATAGCCTAGTGGTTCAAATATTGTATAGGCTATGTTTTCTTTTTACAAATATCTGTGAGTGTTCTATATTTCGATTATCAGCGCCAATCAAGTGACAATGAATCTTCTTCTTCGTCGTATCGTTGATTCCAAATTTAAATTTGTTTCGACCAGTATTCAGCCACGCCAACAGGGTAGTCAATTTTTTTTTTGTTTTTATTATTTATAGGCTCGCGTTTGACCACTATCTCGCCTGATGTTAAGCGATGATGTGATCTACGGTAAAGCACGATTGCCTAGAAGAAACCTTTTACATACATAAAGACCCCAAAGTTGTAGCTATCAGGGAACAAAGACTCCGGAAGGGAGTTCCACTCCTTAGCTGTGCGCACAATGAAAGTATTAGCAAAACGCTTTGTGCGTATGAGAGGGATGTCCACCATGTACCGATGGCGCATGGCAGTACGTCTTGTAGTCCGATGATGGAAAGGGCCAGGCGGAATCAATGGATGGTATGCGAGCTGCTGTTTAGAAATGCTTTTCTCTTGTAGTGCGGGACAGACCATCGTATAGGGCCCCAGCAAGCCATCAAAAGGGTAAAGTTCCTAAACCAGGCTCGCTATACAATCGTAATGCGTTACTAACCCCTCCTCGGCTTGTCGGTGATGGAATACCCGTATGTGCGCTGTGTGCGGGCGATATAGAACAAAAAAAAATCTAGGGGTCCTATTAAAAACTTTCCTGAATGCATGAGCACGTCAAACTCGAAGTCGAATGAATGTTTAAAGCAGAAAAGTATTTTCGTTGCTTTTTTAATTCAACACCAAACTCGGGCTGTCGGCCGGGTCCGACCGTGTCAATGTTTTTTTTTAATCGTTTAAAATGTCGAATTGCTATTGCATCTATGTTAAAAAGTGAACATTTTAGATAAACTAAATCGGATAACTTTGTGTATTCACACGATGGAAACAATCGCCCTGTCAACTTGTTTTTTTGTATCCTTACATTATCAGAAAGATGACAATTACCTACGCAATAAAGTGGGCCTAACTTTGTTACCTTTTTCCTGTTCTTGTCACACATTACATCACATCATCAGCCTATTAATGTTCCCACTGCTGGGACACAGGCCTCCTCTCTGTGAGTGGGAAATGAAATGGGCCGTAATCCACCACGTGGGCCCAGTGCGGGTTGGTGGATGTCACATGTCTTCGAATTTTTGGTTCTATCTAGGACATGCCGGTTTCCTCACGATGTTTTCCTTCACCGTTTTTGAGAGCAGTGGTGATGAAATAATTTACACAAAGTAAAGCGCCTGCCTGGGCTCGAACCCACGACCTACAACCACCTTGACCTGTTCTTGTCACTGGTATATCAAAATACGATCGAAACTAATATTACAAAGTGATATATTGTTTGTATTAGGTAATCTTTAGAAGAACTGATACGATTACGAAAATTCTTTCACTGATTGAAAACTTCACTATCACGGCGACTTTTATCTTGAAAATACACGATTCCTGGATAGGATAGATGGACTTCCTATTCCGAACTTAGACTGCCATTTGGTCCTTGTGCGTGGAGGCATTCTCTCTGTGAGAGGGAATGAGCCGTAATCCACTACGCGGGCACAGTGCAGCTTGGTGGATGTCACTTATCTTCAAATTTATGGTTCTAAGACGTGCCGGTTTCCTCACGGTGTTTTCCTTCACCGTTTAGAGAGCTGTACTGATGAAATAATTTACACAAAGTAAAACGCCTGCCTGGGTTCGAATCCACGACCTCCGACACGAAAATCGGGACTGTTACCATTGGGCCACCACTGCTCTCCACGGGAGCGTAGCCGCGGGCAAAGTTAAAATTAATTAAAAAGCACTATATTGTTTACTTTATCAAACTATGGCCAGACTTTATCAAACTGTGATCAGACTTTATCGGCAACTTGCGCACATGGTATATTACAAGCATTTTTACAATATTTTAATTGGACTGGCTTTGTTATCTATGCAGTCGACACAAAAATTTGTTCATCTAATTATCAATCAGTTTGTTAGCTACACTTCGGGGTAGGGTTCAGTTTCAATCAAGTTTGAACTACATTTTCTTGTGCCTTCGTTAATGGGGTACCACATGGGAAATTCATAGTGGTAATGACAAGTCGCGCAACCGGAGCGAATTCCCATTGTCAATAATAACGAAATTACATACCAACGTTTATGCCCAATTGAACCTCTTTTGGGTGTGAGTTTTCAAAAACTCACTTTCATATTTCCCGTTTTAATCTTATTTTGTATACATAATAATGAGTGCATGCTGTAACTGTCATAATTTATTATTTTTTATATTTTCTGTCTCTCATGCTCCTTTTGTTTATATTCTCTGTTTTTGTAGAGGTCTGGCTCTTGTGATGCAGGACTTCCTAGTACAAGAGCCAGGGCTGCACTGTATTTGTGTCATAATGTGTGTTTATAAATATACCTACCTTTCCTACTTACCTGCCTACCAACCTACCTTTCTATGGTCATTCTTCCGCGGAGAATCTTAACACCGCCGGTCAGAAAATAACGTCAAATGCACAACGCCATCTATTGAATATGGAGTTCAACTGTCCGAGTATCTGAATTGCGTGTGCTGTGATATTTAACTTCTTGTAAATTTTAAATTCATTTTTTGATAGAGTAAACCGATTGTGATGATACAAAAACTAAGTATTACTTCAAGTTACGCACATTTTTATGTATAAAAGTTATCTACATTATTTTCGTAAATTTTTCGTGATGCGTGCACAACTAAACAAACAAAATAACCCAAAAATGGGTTGCGCTGGTTATCCTTAAGCAGACTGGCAATTTTTTTTTAATATTTTCGATGTACAAAAACGACTTTTCTATACATTTATTATATATATTATGATTGATTACGTACAATTTTCCAAGTTATGCAAAGATAAATGAATAGGGCAGTTGTTTTTTTTCGCTTTATCAAGGTTGGTTACCTGCCACATAGTAAAAGTGATTCCCTAAGATAAATACAGAGAAACGTTTTCAGTTTCTCTGCGATTCCCACACAACATTTCTTAGGTCATCGGATAACTTACGACTTCAAATGCCAATGCATTCCACGAGTTTTCTGGATAAATCCTTTACTGTCCAGGCTACTCGTCTGTGGAATACGTTGCCAGACTCAATCAAACGCGCCCAATCGTTGCCTGTGTTCAAAAGACTCGTGAGGGAGCATTACCTGTCGCTGTGATTATGAATTAATTTTCATAATTTTATTTATTGCCTTTATATTTTAGTATGTATGTTTTATGTATATATTAAGTAGCATATGTATTATGTATCTGCATATCTTTTATAATATAATTTTTGTAACACTAGTATTGTCACACCAATAACAGCCCCACTTCGTGTCCAGCAATTACTGTCCATACCTGGTTGCCTGGAAGAGATCGCGGAATGCGATAAGGCCGCCCATTGTATATGTTTTTGGTTTTAGGTGTCCTTTATAAATGTAACTTATGGTGTAAAATAAAGTATATAATAAATAAATAAATAAATAATACAATGGCCACTTTTAAGCTTTTACGCTGTTTCTGTTAGACCCTGAAGTAGGAATTCTTGTTCATCTTATGCTTCCAGTTCTACCTGCGGTTCAGGCATTGCGGTGTTGATCAGATCGTATTTTCTGTGGTCGTTTTTAATACATCCATCGTCCTCTAACTTTCACTCCAACTTATTTTGGGTATTTTACTCAAATAAATTTTTAACTAGTGTAATTAAGATTTATGACTAATTTATACTTTCTTTTTCAACAGGAGTTCGCGTGGCGTCATGGCAAGAGTCTACATCAATGCTGAAGTAAGTAAAATATGTGATAACATTATTAAAGTATCTATTGATTTCATGTAAAAAGAGCTTAAGGTTCATGTACCAGTTTCTCAATATAGTCTTAAAAAATATTTTACAATGCATGTCCTCGAAAAGAGCGTTTTCCAAGCAGCCAAACTGTGCGGAAAGTGTCACTTTTTTTCACTAGTGCTTTTTACTTTTCTGTTTTTTTTTAATTTATAACTCCATCGTCAGCCCGTCGCATAGAGTTTTTATTATTTGAGAAAAGTTTTAAAAATTTGTTAAGTGCAGATTATCATTCATCTAAAAGGTAAAATAAAACTAATACTTCATTAAAGGCATTTTTAATTACTCTAGATTTAGATTTTGATCAATAAATTATTAATTTTAAATATTCATTAAATATGTTTGGCAGAACGTATATTTTACTCGTGCCTTCTTGCGTTACGACGTGACAGCTATTTGCACATGCGCAGTAGATATGCCCGAGGAACTTTTAGTTAATCTGTGGGTATGCTGAGCGCGCTTGAATAAGCCCGATATTTTATTAATTTTTGCTTGGTTCAGATATACTTTTTTATTTCCTCGCACAATGCATAGTAAAATGTTATATTATACACGTACGTAAGATGATTTCCGACTCGTGTCGATTTATCCACTCAATCGCTTCGCTCGCTCTTGAATAAAAATGCCACTCATCGGAAATCACCTACCTTCCGCACTTGTAGCATAAATAACTATCATATTTGCCATAATAGACACTAAAAATGGAATTTAAAATATCCTAATGTACACAGCATTTTGTAATTCACCTTCATTCCCAACACATCATCATCATTTTTCTGCCCCAGTCACATGGGGTCGTTGGCAAGACGTTTTCTTCCTGCATACCGTCCTGTCAACTGTCACGCTAACACTGTATCTCATATTTTCCTACATTTCTATCATTTCACTCCTCACACAGTCCATCCATCTCAAGTCATCAGTCAATTAATTCGCAACATAAGAAAAAACCGCTTGTAATACAGGTTAGTTATTGCACCATTAATTAATTAAAGGAAAATTCTTCTTAGTTCAGCTAAGTTGCGAACACCGAAGAAAGATCATCGAAGAAAGGGCTGAAGTTAATGGAGGAAACCATTAACTTCAGCCCTTTCTTCAATCAATACACGTCTCACTTGCCACCTTGTTCTCAATCAACTTATGTGCACTTGTTTGAAACCAGAAACAAAGAGAATTGTATCTTGGTTTTATACTGGCTATACTGGCTTTTGCCCACGCCTTCGTCTGCGTTGCATTAGTAGGTACTTCTAATAGCCTATCTTTTATCATCATCATCTTCCTGCCCTTGTCCCATGTTACTTGGGGCTTGGGATCGGCGCAGCACGTTTTCTTCTTCCATACCGTCCTGTCCCCTGTCACGCTATCACTGACTCCCTTTTCTTTCACGCACTCCTCTCACATTCGTTCCGACTTTCCCTATCCATCCACATTTATATTCATAACTCTTTTAGTAACATGCGTTTCATCCCTCCTCATCACATGACCATACCAGGACAAACGGATTCCTTTCAACTTTTCTGTCACTCGCGCCACTTTCAAACTGCCTCCAATATACTCATTTCTTACTTTACCCATTCTCGTCACTCCGCACATCCATCTAAACATTCTCATCTCTGCTACATGCAATCTCTTTTCATCCATCTTTTTCACAGCCCAACATTCTGATCCATACAGTATGTCTGTCTAATCATGGACTCGTAGGTTTTCCCCTTTAATTTGAGGGGCATCCGTGGGTCGCAATAGCCTATTTTTTTATATTGTGCATAAATATTGTAGGTATGTGGGCCGACTTACTTAAGAAATTATTGTTTCACAATGCAAACTTCCTCCTCTCTTTCCACCCCCGTAAGTGGTTTTCGTGGAATAAATCTATCCTTTCCAGAATCTCAAACTACCACCAAGCGACCGTCGAAATGGAACAGACAGAGTTACTTTCGAATTAATAATATAAGTATGGAAGCATAGATTTTGTACCGTGAGAGCCTTCTATAATATGTTGCGATGCGAAAAATATCGTTTTTAGACACATACTAATAAAAAAAAGTTTTTTAATAAAATTTGGTAAAATATTTCTGAGGTAAAGTAAAGCTCTCATAATTATGGTCTCCAAATATCTCGGCACCAAGGAACCTTAGCGTAACGCATACTGAACCTTATTTGTTCTTTGTTTAATTCACCCATACATGGCAGTATCACTGTGTGACACTTTGAATAAAAAAGCTTTTTTACAAAAAAATACTACCGACTTCCAAATAAAAAACTTCAAAGTGAAAAATAACTTTATTTATGGAAGTCGGTGTCTTTTGTAGGTAGGTACCAATTTTTTGCATTATGGATAGTATAGTATTTTTTTGTATAAAAGCTTTTTATTTTTCACATTTTAGTTGTAGCTATATAGTAGGCAAGTTGTTTAGTAAGGTACCTATAACGCCAGAATAGATTAACCGAATATCATTAAACTTGAACATAACCGGTGAAATGAGAGATCTGCGTACCCCATAAGAGCGTACTGGCGTGATGTTATGTTATGAAATAGTATAAACAATAAACAGACATGCGATTGCAGCAATCCCGAGAGATTTGCCGTAATTTATTGAAGAGTTCTGTTGTATATCTTCGAAGTTCTTCATCAGGACTTCACCAAACTAAAATGGGACCAATTTCAAAACATACCTTTTCAACCAAAAAACGAATTTTCAAAATCGGTCCAAAATTGACGGAGATATGCGTGAAAAAACACAAAAAAAAATACTTTCATAAAACCTCCTCCATTTTGGTAAGTCGGTTAAAAATCAAAATGGCAAATAAGCCAATTTGCTTGAAATGAATCTGCCGCGAGTAATTTATTGGATCGTAAGACTTTGGGATGTATAGGTCTGTTGAAAATGCCTGAGACAACTCCCTGGACCCAGGTCGAGCGTCTTCTATAAATTAGACAAGCAGACTGATAAATACTTAATAAAATCTGCCCCTTTGTAAACAATCGACACATTCTACTGTTTAAACGATTGTATCGTAAATTCGAATCAAGCAGTATGTGGTTAGTTAAACAGCTATGTCATTTGTAAAGTCCAGATCCTGGCAGGTGCTGGTGGTTAAAAATGGAGGACAGGGTTTTAGCGTATTATTTTATTTTAAGGTATTAATGCCAAATGCAAATGTGATGACCAGTATTATATATATACAACAAAATTTAAAAAAAGTTCGTTCGTTGTGTATATTATTCAAAAATAGTCCAAATGAATCCATTCAGTCACTTGTTGTAACATTGCATCGTCATTCGCACTAAGTTCCTTTTTATTTCTGCGTCATTTTCAAAGCTCAGCTCTATAAATTGGATTTTAATGCACTATCCGTGTAGCAGCGCTCATAAGAAATTATTCAACACTTTGACTCTTGGACTAAATTTATTGTGGCTTTGTAAATCTTTCTTGGATTTTGTTTTGAGTAGTAACAGAGAATAAGGTCCCCTGCACAGATATAAATTTAAATAGATAACGCAAGTCCCTGCACCCGAATGAGTCAGACAATTTAAGAATAAAACTTACCAATGAAAGGAAATGTGTCCGTGATCTTTGCCAACTTTTTGTGGAGTTTTCACCGCTTAATAAGGCTAATTAGGTATTTTTCTATATAGCTTTTGATCACCTGTGCCATTGACGCAAAATAAAACCTTTATTATGTCTTATGTCTGTGGTCCCCTGCAAAAGTTTCAAATGCCAACCATAGTTGACTAATTTCAAGGGGTTCCTCTTAGTTCTGTTCTCTTATTAACACATTCGCTACCAATTGTTTTTTAATTGTTTCAGTAATTACGGCAGCGAACGTGTTAACTAAGCTGACATTTACAAATTTGTTCATAATCTCACCATTGCTATGTAGGTATTTTATGTTATTATTGGTTGTAAAAAAGTAGCTGAACCTGTCGAATATCGATCCAACAACCTGCCAAACAATTATTTGTTGCTCCAGCAATCAGTCAAGCTACTGTCTTACAGTCTCAGTCATCTGCAGCCCCAATTTACACTCTGCTGGGTATGACATACGCCTCTTTTTGCTTTATATCATCGATCAATTCATCATCATAGTCCTCGAGCCCTTATTCCATTGTATTTGGGGTTGGCGTGAAATGCTATATTTCTTCTATGCTATTTACAGCTATTTTTGTAAAATAAATTACGGTAATGGTATCTTTTGTACCGCTCTGTCGAACGATTTCACAATTGCCATAAACACACTGATTGTGATGTCATGAATTAAATGTATGACGCATTTGAATAAAGTACCTACTGTTCAATTTCAATTTGGACCACAGGATACATGAGTAATGCTAGAATAAAACAATTAGTTCCATAACTAGCATCTGCCAGCGGATTGGCCCGCGTGAAAGTCGATAATTTGCCCGAGAGAACATATTTTCGGGACAAAAAGTATTCCAAGTTCTATTCTTAACTATAATCTATCTCTGTGCCAAATTTCATCCAGATCCGTCCAGCCGTTTGAGCGTGAAAAAGTAACAAACACACTCACAAACTTTTTTATAATATTAGAGTGATTAAAGAATCTCAAAGTTTTATTCAGAACGAATGATCTGAATCATTATCTTTGTTTTAGCCAAATTATTCAGGGTTGACTCTTAAAGTCTTCTTTCATACTTCTCTAAACTCGTCATCTCAGAATTCATCAGCTTGCTAGTCACCGTTCATATGTACCCTCCAGATTTGATTAAAGATCCCGATTCGTCTATAGTATTAGACTCATGAAATACTTTTTACACGGGTCCTAACATACATATAACCCCCTAGAATACTAAGAAAAATCACAGGCAACAGCAACAGCTTACTCCAATTTATGACAGAAGCCGCACTAGGCAAACAGTTTGCGACTAACTGTTAGTTAACAACACCGCTTTGATTAGAGCTCTCATACGTGGCGCATAGAACATGCATGGTTACAAATTACATTATAGCCCACTAGTTTGAAACAAATTGTTTGCGTCGTCCGGTTAGTTGGGGACCCGCAATATTGTGAAGTTAAGCGTGCAGTTTGGTTATGTATAAAGGATACTGTTGTATGCAGTGATTTCATATACCCCATGTAATATAAGCATAGTTAAAAATCTTTTTTGTATAGGGACCGTAATTAATCATTTAGTTTTGTTACTACCTCTTCAGTTTAAACAAGTAAGACTGACTGCTGGGACTTTTAGGTCCTATCTACTGATCGGCAGGAAAGAGTTTTTAACTATAGACCAATCACATAGACGGTAATCCACATCGTGTTTTTCATCTCGCATGTGATTGGTCAATTGTTCATACTATTTCATGAGGTCAAATCCTTTGCCTTGCCGAATTCATTTAGGTATGCAATTGGGCTGCGGGGCTTTTTGGATCATAAAAGTAGTTTTAGGTTTTCTATGAAATTCATAGTAGCATCCCCGGCGTCTGGATCTGGTCCTAATCAGCTTGCTAGTGGCAAGCCGATTCTATTGATTGAATTGATGATTGAATCTTCCGAGAACATATTTACATGGGATTATCAAATACATATTGCCTTTCATTCTTCGTTGTAATATTTCACTATTGTGATAATATGTGATTTTTGATAAGTCTAAAAAGTATAGATTTGAAATGAGCTGTCGAAATGACAAGTTGTCAATCCCAATCATTTCGACATTCGACAAATGTCCTTTTGTCAAGAGCAGGTACTGTAGGACTATTTTTACC
This sequence comes from Anorthoa munda, assembly GCA_945859665.1. Taxonomy (NCBI): domain Eukaryota; kingdom Metazoa; phylum Arthropoda; class Insecta; order Lepidoptera; family Noctuidae; genus Anorthoa; species Anorthoa munda. The sequence continues at coordinate 39,525,894 of OX243893.1, forward strand.
TCTCTGTGTTTTAACGTTTTTGTCTTTTCTTGCAGCTTTTTACGCACCCTGCGGCAGGTGGATTGGGGGGGATGGCGACGTGACACTCACAACCTCTTCACTAAGCTCATCCGGACCAAGGACCCTCGTGACTCTGAGCAGAGTCAGGAGGTGACCTTACCGGGCAAACAACGACTCTCGGTGAGTAACACTTAATACCCTTTCAGCCATCCGCGCGGAAGTGATTTCCTGTCTGACATCGACAAATGATCCGCGGGAGCAGTGCGTTTTGATTTCCATTATTCGCGGATCACCGTCACCCAGTAGACATCCTTACCACCCTATATTTATATTCACTATACTATTATGATTACCGTGTAGTTTCCATTAGTGAGATTCTTAAAGTTACGCAGATGAGTCTGATGACTATCTGTAGACGTACACAACTCTATGCAAGCAATGACGCAACACACTTTACTGAATAAACTGCTTTAGTACGAGAATTGCCACAGTAACCGAATACAATGTCCAACCCAAATGAAGTAGGAACCTAGAAGTTTTTGCTCCATGATTCAGAGCCGTAAAGCCACATCAGTTCGATGTTTTAGTATTTCGAAGTTATGATTAGAAAACGATAGCTACTGGTTAGAATAGTCATAAATGCACTTCGTATGCAGTTAAATTGTATTTTAATACACTGGTTTAAAATACAAAATTCTAATCTGAATAAAACCAGAAAATTCTAAATCACGTCTACGTTCCTTGCGGTAACATCTTGGATATACTCGCTGTTGGTTGAAGTAAACAAACTTAAATCTAACAAAGTTTTCCAAGTAAATAACAGAAAGTTTCAGTACGACATCGTAACAAATGGTACTGCTTACAAAGTGCCGTCATCTGCAGGAGACGTTAATTATTTTCTGTCATTGCTATAATGTGGTCGGTACTCGGGTTAAGGAGGCTTTATACGTCCATAGCTAATATTAAAATGAATATCATGTCTAAACGGCTGGTCATATTGTTTTGAAAAAAGTATAAATATGTTATATTAGACCATTTTCTGAATATTTTGATATTTTGAATTAAAATTTTATAACATCGTGTTATTAATTTGTAAAGTTATGTCTAATGCGGACAAAAAAAATAACACAAAACCATTTTTATGAGATTGCCACCAATTCAATGACAATTTGATTATTATTTATCTATGTTTTATATACCTACGGCTTTTTATTTTACAGTCCCAAAATAATATGCAATTGTATTTTCGACTAAAGTTTAGATCGATCGAGTGGGAAGCGCGTGCCCATTTTGCACAAGGAACAAGTTCGCTAGCGGCTGTTGTTGCTCTAAGGAGCACTTACTTGGGGAACGAGTTAAAACCTGACAACTTGTTAGACCTTTCCAGTTATGTTTAACTTTAGATCTTATTTTAGATAGGTGACTTTAATTAACGTTCTTGTACTTCTTCCTCGTATCGATGATTCCAAAATTAAATATGTTATGACCGGAATTCGCCAAGTCAACAACGATATCGTTTGCCTCACAAAAGTCTTCCAGGAAGTATGTGTGTTCAGAGAGCACGACAGGCATTGTTTGGGACACAGCTCCACAATTAAACTGTGGGTCAGTTCCCATTGCAGGCAATTTTGTTTTAGGAAGAGGCTTTATAGACCCGTAGAATTGAGAATGATGTGCTAGGTACTGAGTTGAACTCAGTTTGGAATATTTTAGACTAAATTATCTTCAAATTACAGCTCAGTTTATACAATATGTATTCATTTTCCTTAAAATAATAATATGAATTCGTGCTACATATAGGTAGCTACAGTAGAACTATTTTCTTAATATCCGTCGGCAAACTTCCTGTTTCGTCCGTCGTTGCACTTTGCAGACCGGACGCTCTCAATGAACTAGGAAGTACATAGAGTTGTTAATACTCTTATAACTTATTTTTTTTTTAATTTGAGGAAGCTGCTAAAGTAGCAAGAGAAAAGAGTTTTACAGCTCTATATAGTTCACACAGAAATCAAAACAAAATAACAATAAAGTACTTAGTTCTGAATTCAAATTATTATACACGATAAATCTAATAATTAATAGACATGGACATTAGCATTCGTTTGTACGCGGAAATGCGAGGACTGCCGAGGGACATTAAGAATAGAGTCGTACTATACGTTTATAGAATATAAATTTTTCGAAAATTAGTAGCATTAAGCCGTTCAAAATACCTGAAATATCAAATTAGAGTAAAATAAACCACAATCATGTTGCAAGAACATAATTAATGCTGCTGCAACTTTGTCCCTACACCGTAGCAGCAAAGCTCAAGAAGCCAGGACTATGCAAAGTCTTTAACGTGATCAAGACGTGTACCTAGTTAAAACATAGTTCCTACTAGCTGCGAGGCAGTTACAAACTTAGGGGAACATTGAACATTGTTAAAATTTTCTTGCGAAACATGTTCGCGGTTACTACGAAATTCCCTTCAAACCTTCAATATTTTTACCGTTAAACTATATATGGAGCATGATGACGTGAAGCTGAAGGAGCTGATATCAAAGATAGTATAGATAATTACAACTTATGCCTACTACTATTATTACCGCCAAATTTTATACATGAACATTACGCCATGCAAAAAATTAGGGTGGATGAATAGAATAGAAAACATTTATTCCACATAGACATCGATAGTGGTGGTAACGGCCGCGACTTACAAGTTGTAGGTTGTAGGTTCGAACCCAGGCAGCCAGGCGAGCACGGCATCTATGATAGGCTTGAGTCATGTATTCTCTCACGGTTTTTGCTCCCAAACTGTGATAAAAATGTGTGACTCAAGCCTGTCACAGTAGCCGTGCTCGCCCGGCAGGTGCTTTACTTTGTGTAAATTATTTCATCACATCTACTCTCAAAAAGGTGAAGGAAAACATCGTGAGGAAACCGGCATGTCCTAGAACCAAAAATTCGAAGATATGTGACATTCACCAACCCGCACTGGGCCTGCGTGGTGGATTACGGCCTATTCCCTCTCATAGAGTGGAGGCCTGTGTCCCAGCAGTGGGATCATTAAAAGGCTGATGATGATGAAACACAATACAACAGCGACAATTAATGACAAAGAAAGAAAAACCGGCCAAGTGCGAGTCGGACTCGCACACGAAGGGTTCCGTACCATTATCGCAAAACACTGCAAAAAAATCACGTTTGTTGTATGGGAGCCCCCCTTAATTTACTTTATTTTAATTTAATCATTATTATTTTTTGAAGAGAATATACAACTAAATATTCTGTGAATATTTCAAGCGTCTACCTGTTGCCGTTATTAATATAGAGCAAAAATCAGCAAAAATATCACGTTTGTTGTATGGGAGCCCCCCTTTAATATTAATGTTATACTGTTTTTAGTATTTGTTGTTATAGCGGCAACAGAAATATATCATCTGTGAAAATTTCAACTGTCTGACTATCACGGTTCATGAGATACAGCCTGGTGACAGACAGACAGACAGACAGACAGACAGACGGACAGCGAAGTCTCAGTAATAGGGTCCCGTTTTTACCCTTTGGGTACGGAACCCTAAAAAAGGGTGATGAATAAAATAGATAGTGGAAGATGATGATGGAAGGATGGATTGTTGTTCCTCTTTCACTCAAAAACTACTGAACGACTTTTGATGAAACTTCAAAGAAGAAGAAAACATAGAAGTACAAATTACAAGCGATTAGAGCCTCGGGCAGGAGATTGTAGTATACGGGTATTTAAGTCGGTATAAATAACTATAAATATTCAAATATTACATTTTGGGCGCTGGACCTTCAAAATTACTTCCTCAGTGCTTATGGAACTTAAAATCTTCACCATAATTCCATGCTTCTAAGTTCAGCGTTGAGTCTGTCACTGAATTAAATATCACTCACTCCCGCCTCGCTCACGTCACGAGTTAAGCCAGATTTAAAATACTCGTCAAAAAGAAGGTTTTAGTTTTGAATCCAGATTGTCTATGTAGTTCCTAATTACGGCAAGAACTACATTTTGTAAGTTATTGCAGTAGTTAGTAGATCGACTTTTGTAAAAGTTCTATAGAGTAAGTTACGCGTCGAACCGACATACAACACATTATATTGTTAAATTATAATCATAATTTTAGGTACTTATCTTTGTGAATCCTGCCAAACCAAACCAAACCATTCATTCCTAACCAAATTATTATGAACCTCACATATTATAAACTACTCGTAATTATAATAATTTACAATCGCGTATAAAAAGGGATTAGGGAAAGAACTCATTAAGCATAAATAAAAAAGTAATTCTCTTATTATGCAGCACATTTAACATCGTCGTTAACATATACATTATATACTTGCCCCCTCTTCTTATGGGCAGGCAGAAACAGAACACGTCCCGCTACAATCCTTATATCCTTATTTTGCTTTATTTGGGTTAATATATCCAAGCACGCACGCCGAATAATTTTAATAGCCCAAAGTCTGTTTATTTACACCTTTATAAAAATATCCCATTGTCCGTTTCCACTCCAGGCATCTATTATTTTGCGGAGACCTCCTTCGTCCAAGGTCGGCCACAAATTTATATTTCAAAAGGTGGTCTGTCTGGCTGTATGCAATAATGTTGCCTTCGGTTAAAGCTGGTCCTTCCGATGGCTGAATAATTAATGCTTCATAACAGTCTGCTCTACAAAATTACCTTATCTAAGAATAGATTTAACAGTATATCCATTTTGGTATACCCCTGCCTATTTTTTAAAAGGATGATTCATCAAAGCTTTATTGTTATTCTGTGATGGCTTAAAGTAATTAAAAAACAAATGAGTTCATTTTAAATACTGTGAGGCCACTTGTCAGAGGGTTGCAGTAAGACACCAAAAGAACTGCAGGGGAGGTGACAATAAGCTCTTAGAGTAAGGTTATTTTGAGTGTGTGTAAGGGACAGATGTATATGACTTGTATACATCTGTCACTTATGCGATCTCAAAATAACCTTACTCTAAGTGGTCACCCCGAGGCAACAAAATAGTTCTTTACGTCAATAGGCACAAAGGAATTTTACAGCTGAATTATTTATAACATGTGTCATGTTAATTGTATTTGTGGTATTATCGGACAAGTTGACAACGAGAACAAACCCTTGAATACTTTAAACCAATTATGATGCAGTTGCAATATTACTGCAGCAAGTCAGCTTAACCGTTTAAATTTTTCACTAATTGCTTCCTTTGATGAGATAACCAATAAGATTAATCCCTTACCAACTTATTATTTATTTCCTTACTATATTCTTTTTTAGGGTTCTGTAACCAAAGGGTAAAAACGGGACCCTATTACTAAGACTCCGCGGTCAGTCTGTCTGTCTATCTGTCACCAGGCTGTATCTCATGAACCGTGAAAGCTAGATAGTTGAAATTTTCACAGATGATGTATTTCTGTTGCCCCTATAACAAATACAGAATAAAATAAATATTTAAGTTGGGCCCCCATACAACAAACGTGTTTTTTTTTTGCCATGTTTTGCGATAATGGTATGGAACCCCTAGTGCGCGAGTCCGACTCGCACATGGCCGTATTTTAATACAATGAAAACCTGTTCTTTGGTAAGCTCATACCTTGAGAACGGCTGGACGAGATTATATTTTTTTTTAAACTTCTTTAGTCTAAAACAAGAAATGAAAAACATCACCAAAAGGTCATAAAATTATGTTTTTTTATTTATTGTTATAATTTGGCAAATACAAAATAAATGTTATTTATTAAAGTTACATATGTGCATTCATACTATAGATACACTTATTTTGACCGTGAATGTGACAAAATATTGTCTTTCTCTAAAACATGCTTTGCTGAAACTGGGTTACCTCATTAAATTGTGGAGCACAATAAAAAATAAAACTACCCGCAACTTAAGTATTTAGATAACGAAGGAAATCCATATATTCTAAACCAGACAAAATTTATCAGTACTTATAGAAGAGAGGTAAATATAAAAAGTTTAGAAATAAATTGTTAACTTTCAGGGGCTGAAAAACGTAAAAATAATTGCAAATAAAAATCTGTTTGAACAATATAGCCTTTGCTTGCACAACTCGTTGAAATGTAGGAAACTACGGCTTTTTTTCAGCCCATATTGAATGTTTTACATATTCATGAGCACCACCCCCTTTGCCTATCGACTGATCACCATCACAGGCTTTTGGCATCCAAACGCATAAAAATGCAATAAAAGTGAATTGCACTTGTTTCATCACAGCTTTAATATCGTTTCAGCCCGTCCATCCATGTATAGAACAAGTTTATTAGGCCATTTATTACCGGGCCTATAAACGTCATAGCGTTGCAATTGGCATATTTTTAGTGATTTTCGTCTAACAGTTCCCATTTATTATTTATAGCGATACGCAGTTTCAGAAATGAAACAAGAGTATGCCCGTTTCACCACGAGTTTGCATGACAGATGCATTCATCTGCATAATATATTTCTGGCATTTCGCAACGGAGATCAAATTAAATTAAATCACTGTTTATTCGCTCAAACATGAATATCATACATACATAACAAATTGCCAGCATGAAGAGTTGTTAAAATAAAAAGATCATGGATCGTCATGTTTGCCTTGCCATGCAAGTATTCGTATAGAATACAGTTCAAAATAATTATTCTAGAATTTAAAAAAATCATTAAATATGCGTATTTGTCAATAAAATAATGCAAGTCAAAATTACCATTCTAGAATGTCAGATAATAATTATAAAAAAATGTCAAATTAATAAAGCATATCAAAATAATCATTCTAGAATAACACAGTAAAAATTATAATAAATTTGTAGAATAATAACAAAATAATCTCTTTCGAATGTCACGTTTCAAGATTCAAGATTCTATAATTGTCGAACATGAGTACAATTACAGAGTAAGCAAGTTCTTCAATTAAATATTTGGATTAGTCATGTGTGGCCTTTGTGGCATAAAAACATTTAAATGTCAACGGAATTAAAAATGTCCTACAATACAAAATACAATTATATTAACTGTGCATTTGAATGTCAATTGGAATAAATGTCAGTATACTCGTACTTGACAAAAAAATGGCCTCTAAAAAATATATGGGTTTGATATATGGGTGGTTTCTATTCCGTTTTAATATGATTATTTATCATCCTCCTGCCCAATCTGAATGTTTTTGTAGTCTGTGCAGACAGTCTTTTGTTATTGTTAGATCTTTAGCACATGATATGTTGTGATATTCATACTGATTAGTAGATTTTTAATCCAAATAATTGTATTTGAATAAATATTCTAATCAGTTGCTTCACAGCTCAAAGATTTTCACAAATAATGTGTACAGCTTTTAATGAAGGCAATTTAGACCTTTGTCATATTAAAAGCATTTTCTTACGAGGAGCTGAAAATATGAATTAAAATCAACAACAAAATATTCTCATAAACGTCAAGAATTTCACCTGAAAACCGGCTTGAACATAAACTTACGGCTGTCAAAAGCTACTTATAGATTATACGTTTTAAATTTAGACCCTCGCAGTGACAGCGTAATTGCAGAAATTCATGCTGGTTGATTGGTTGATTGGATGTCAAATTGACAGATCAACTGTCATGCTCGTGATGACTAAACCTAGAAAATATTTATTTTAGATTGATTTAAGAATAATTTGTATCGATTGTTTTATATATTATCGTCAAAGTACTCAACCATTATTTCAAATGACAACGTGTCTATTTTTTACTCGAAGTATAATCTTTTTATTAAATAATTAATGTTGTCTTTCAGGTAATATTTGTTTTTAACTAAGCCGGTGGCATACTAACAAATAAAGATAGATTCAAGGAACCAACAAACTGTGTCTTCAAGCGAATAAAAAACGACAAAAGTAGGCAAAAATAATTGTTGCTTAGTCTCTTCTCTCTCAATTCAAACATTATAATAAAATCATAGTAATATCTATTACACCACCAACCGTGCTTATTACATACCCAAGATCAATCAAAACTTCATTGGCACCTCAACTTAACTTAAGCTTTGAGCTAGAATTCGAGATTTATTGGATCCAAAGTAGGTAAATACTCTAATGCTGTTTTTAACATACGCTTCGAAAAATGAACGATGCCAAAACATGTTAAGTGTTAGATTACTCTATCGCAAAAAAGATTGGAACTAGCCACGCCAATTATTCACACTGTAAATCTTTTTATTAGTTACCAAAGTTTTGGTTACGAAATTATTGGGAATCGCGAACTTTGACTTACTAGCAACGATTTTTTCTATTTGTTAATTAGGCTTGTATTATTTCTAAAAGTTTATTTTCTAATAACTAAAAGTTTGCTTATAAAACTTACAAAACTGTTCAATTATTCCTATTTCAAAATGAACATGTTTTATTTTATTCAGGTTATTTTATTCTGAACGATAGTTTGCAATAAAACATACAAATATCGAAAAACTTGCTTTCCTCTGGGGTTAAAGTTGCTAAGTTATTCTGTGGGCTCGGTCCCTTCACGAGATATACGGAACCACACCAAACCCGCGCCGCATCGTGCGGGAAACTTACGACATTCTATATCCGCACACGACGCGATTGAAATTCTGTTATATCGTCCAATTTATTTAGCACGCTGTCCATATCAGATCACCTTAGTTGTCCTCTTACTAACGGTATCTGATTTCAACGAGTTTAATATAATCCGATAAAACTACACCCTTGTAGACAAGCAGTCCAAAGAATCGTCGCTTGGAAACTGATACAACGTTCAGTTGGAAGTTGGTTACAAAAGGATGGCAGGCGAGAACTAACCATTTTATTTTGAGCTCTATAATATTACATGAAAGAGGATCTGCGAGCTCATTTAATTTGTTCATCTCTGAGTTTTCTGGTCAAATTCAGCGGAACATGTAAAAGTAGCACTTTAAGCCTTGCGCTTTGGAAATGCCGGTTTCGAATGTGAGACATTTCATTAAAACAATAAGCAACATTTTACCGCAAATAGTATTAAGGCTTTAACTTCAAAATATATTGCTAACTAGGATTTAACTTGTTAGACAACTAGCTAGGCTACCAGTTATATTTGTTGAAACCAGTTTGAAGTATTTTAAAATATAGTTTACATGTTCTAATCATTAATTAATTAGACTTTTAGTTATTAAAACTTCTCACAATTTTGAACACATTCTTTTTTATGAAATTAGAACTCTGCCCAAAAATTTGAGGAATACAGGCGTGATTTTATGAAGTTAGACAAATGCAAGGAGTTTTACTTATTTATACTTTTTGCTTTGCCACAACCGCGTAGCTCTCGTAGACGGTTTGAATGCTACGCCGTAGCAATCGCGTAGCGGCTGCGTAGCAAGAATTGTAATTTTGGATACATTAGAAAACGATTTGTATCGGGCAATTCGGATTACAAAAAAAACCTTAATTAGGATACTGGTTTTAGAAATAGAACTAAATTTCTATTTTATCTTGTAAGATAACATTTTAGGCAAAACACTTAGATTTTCGAGTAAGCTGTACCTATTTCTACTATGATTTAAACTAAGACAGAACTGTTAAATCAGTTATTATTTAGAGCAAGACGTGTAAGATCTAGTTTTAACAGATCTTTCTTTTGTAATTTCTTCAAGCACCAGTTATATTTTAACTTTTAACAAGAGGTTACAACACAGAAATATTAGTTACATTTATAAATTCCTATTTGAAGAAAGTACTACCATTTACGGATCTAATATGTTGATTCAGCCAAAGAAAACGTTTAGCGCATAAAATTGTCGTTCACGAAGATATTTATGGGACACCAATATCCGCCGTGAATGTTCAGAGTAGGGAGGACGTGATTCTGCGAGGGCGAAATACTCGTACTCCTACGTCATAACTACCGGCATGGTATATCGCTTGGAGAAAACGGTAAAAATATATAGCAGATGAACAAGGTGTAACATTTTTAGGCAGGCAATTAACATCATCGTTAATCTTAACTAATATTAAAACAAGATATTTTTTTATGTTTGTAAAATTATTTTTTAAGTAGTTTTAGCCCAGTAAAAATCGACACAAAAATGGCTAAAATTGCAAAGCATGATGAGCTATAAGTTAGAACTGGTCCACATGGCGCGTTGAGTTGCGTTGACGCAAAGTTGTGGCTAGTGTTATTGCTAGTTTACCCTAGTTTTAAATTATTGTTTTTGTAAATTTTAGAAGTTTGGTTTTTAAAATGAAATAAACCACGTAAAAAAATTTCATGGCGCCACGGCTGGCTCGAATTTATCGAGCAGAATTTGATCAGCGATGAGACTCATTTTTGGTTGAACAGCTACGTCAATAAGCAGAATTTGCGAAAATGGAGAGGAGAAAACCCAGAAGCCTTTGTTGAGACGCCATTACATCCATTAAAAGTCACTGTTTGGTGCGCTTTATGGGCAGGTGGAATCATTGGCCCATATTTTTTTTAATATGATGCCGGTCAATAGAGACCGCTATAGAGCCATGATTGCCGACGTTTTTGTTCCTCAGTTGAATGGTATTGATGTGGCAGAGCTTTGGTTTCAACAAGATGGAACAATACGCCACAAAGCGCCAATTTATTGAGGACAACATTTGATGACCGATAATTTCGCTTAATGGACCTGTGAACTGGCCTCCACGATCGTTTGAACTCACACTTATGGATTAAATTACTTTCTTTGGGGATATGTTAAGTCACTAGTCTACGCAGATAAACCACGGACCACATAGAAGTCAACATTCACCGCGTTATTGTCGATATACGGCGCCCAGTTGCTCGATAAAGTGGTCGAGAATTGTTCTTCCCGATTTCTGTTCATTTGTGCCACACCGTGGCGCCCAAAATATGCCCAAAATCATGTTTAAGTACTTAGACGTGGAGTTGCGGACACCAGCCCGTCTTTACTTAACTTAAATTAAGTGTAAAGTAAATTTATTTTTTATGAAAATAAACTATATTTTACCAGAAGCCTTAGTGCGAGTTTTTACTCACGCTCAATCGAGTAACGTAAACGTGAATTTGTATTGAAACTGGATAAGCGCCGTCTAGTGATGGTAGGGAGAAACCTCTCTTTTTGTTTACATTTTTATATACAACGATGTCTTCATTTACGTTATCACGAGTGTGTACGTTAAAAAAACTCGGCATAAGCATACTGAATACAAAAATACGCAAAAAAAACGAAATGAGGTTACGTGTATCTCCTCCCTATTAACACACAAACAACTGAGTAGGTACAACCCCCCCGCTTCGTCTCGGGGACTGCAGTCAGTCGTGTGTGCGTTGTGTCGACGCAGCGCACCGTGTTGACACTATGTATGTATACGACGCAGCGACAGCGCTACGTCGACGCAACGCGCACTGTGGACCGGCTCTTACAGATCCGATTACAAAAAATATTTTACTAAAAGAAAGATACACTACGCCGAGTGTCTTCAAAAATTGTACGGTTACGGGAGGTAACCGTCGGGCAACCGTTAGTAATAATATTAATTAGAATTATTTGATTATATTAATTATTCATTTAAACATCCAAAGAAAATTCTCTTTAAATTGATTATTAATATCTGCATAAAATCTAATTTTAATCAAATAAATCCTTCAACAGTGAATCAATAATGTATTTACGTCAGAAAGCTCAACAAAGCAGCTCATTTACCTGTCCAGTACTATCTTTGAAGCTTGCATACCGTACTTAAAAACACCACCCACATATCCCACCATTCTATTTAAAACGTCGTTCATGTTTGGGACCAACCTGTGAACGTTGAACCCCCGCCACTTTGCGTGGGACGACTTGAGACGGCGCGGCGTGGGACGAAACGGACGATTTGGGCGAGTTTCGATCCGGGTTCATTCAACACGCACTGCGAATATTGCAGAATGGCTGTAGAATTTCTAGTACCTTTCAGATGAAATATTTTGTTACGGCTGATGAATGATGATACGTTTTAAGCTTTGATGCTTGACGCAATTGTATGCTAATAGATTTGGTTCTGCTGAAAGGCGCGTGACGTTGTTTTTTTTTAAACCCTTAAATAAAATCCTAATTTATGGTACCATAAAGTTCCGCGTTATACTTGGACGTAAAGATCAATTTATCAGAGGTTTACATCAAAATAAATTGGCCACGTTACTTCCCAAAAAAAAAACAGTGACTAGGCTCGCTTTCATGAAAAAAAACTCAAATCCCTTTTATTAAAAGAAACTACCACTAAATATTTTTACCTAATGATAATACCCGGAACTAGTACATTACTGCAGCGGCCAGTAAAATAGGCATTGATGGACGAACGTGTAAATGTGGGCCGAGGCGAAGCCGAGGCACATATACGTAAGTCCATCAATGCCTAGTTGTGGCCAAGGCTTGTATAGTACTTTTCTCAAATAATGCGCGGAAATTAACACTAAGAACCTAGAACTCATTTTGCCAAATAAAATTATTAATTTTCTTTTCAAAATCAATGACGAACGGAACGATTAGCAATAATTTTGCCCGCGTTAAAATATACATTTGTTTTTTTTTTCAATAAATAGCTTTCTATTTGCAAGCCAGTTCGAAATTTAAATAAAACCGATAAGTTACCTTCTTGGTTTCCATGTTTCGGAGTAAAAGATCGTTCCATTTTTAAATTACACGACAGATATGAGTTAACTATGTAATTTATTTGGCCGCTAGACACGACAGATATGGATTTTCATACAACTTTTGCCGGCCGCTGCGCGCATGTATTTGGCCAGTGCTGCAATTTCGATTTATCTCGAAGAAGGTTGAAAAAATAATGCTCAAATTTCCAAACATGATTGAGAAAATTATGTTTTTTGTATTCGTTCACACAACTGCGAGTAGGTAACTAGGTTTACTAAAAGTCTTAAAACCTCTAACGGTCAACGCACTGCCAAAATCGAAAGGCTCGTTAAACTGTGCATAAGAGTTTTGACTGTAGTTCATAATTTTCACTTATCAGGCACTGGGCTTGTAACCAAATTAAAGCGCCTCGTTACCCCGCACATTGTGTATCACAACAATATAAGAAACGACAACAAAATGATTGATGTTGCTCGCATGTATTTGGCCAGTACAGCAATTTCGATTTATCTCGAAGAAGGTTGTCAAAGTAATGCTCACATTTCCAAGCATCTTTGAGAAAAAGAATTAATACCCAGTACTATATAGAGATACTGAGTACTGGGCACATGTCACCAGCTTTCTACCTATCCAAAACACGTTTCTGCATTAAGCTATCGATCCGACATTCAAACTATAACCTCTTCAGATGCTGGTCGGACTTCTTAGCTATAAAACTTATAGCTGATACTATGCCACGCTATCCAAATTGGCCATCAGCATAAATAGGTACCTGCTTCTGACCGTAGATTCCATATTGCCAATATTGCTAAAGAAAGATAGGTACAGATAACTCAATGTTCAATGTGTGCGTGCGCTGTGCGTGCGCTTGTTTTTATCATCATCATCATCATTTCAGCCGAAAGACGTCCACTGCTGGACATAGGCCTCCCCCAGGAGTCGCCACATTGACCGATACCGTGTGGCTCGCATCCAGCGCCTTCCCGCAACCTTAACCAGGTCATCGGTCCACCTAGTGGGAGGCCTTCCAGCGCATCGTCTTCCGGTTCGCGGTCGCCATTCCAGAACTTTTCGGCCCCAACGGCCATCCGTTCTGCGAGCAATGTGCCCTGCCCACTGCCACTTAAGTTTGGCAATTCTTCGGGCTATATCCAGTAACTTTGGTTCTCCTGCGGATATCATCATTTCTGACGTGATCACGCAAGGAAATTCCGAGCATAGCCCTCTCCATTGCCCTTTGGGTGACTTTAAGCTTTCTGATAAGGCCCATTGTGAGCGACCACGTCTCGGTCCCATAGGTGATCTCTGGCAACACACACTGGTCATAGACTTTTGTCTTGAGACATTGCGGTAAATTGGACGAGAAGATACCACGCAACTTCCCGAACGCGGCCCAGCCGAATCGGATTCGACGGTTGACCTCTTTCTCGAAGTTGGATCTACCCAACTGGATCGTTTGTCCCAGGTAGACATAATCATCTACAACTTCAAGCAAAGAGTCTCCGATCTTGATAGGAGCGGGTGTTACATGGGCATTCATCATGACCTTGGTTTTGTCCATGTTCATTTTAAGACCCACTTTTTCGGAAGCTTGTTTTTATACATTTGTTAATTATGCATTACGTATGCATTTATGTGGCAGTGACGCGGCAGTATGCTTACCCACACATAACGCCGCGCGCAAAGATGAGTTGAACTATCTATACCTTACGTTAGTATATGATATGGATAGGCCATCTAATTTAAAATTGACAGGTACAGAGGCAAGGCATGACAAGTGTCATTCTATCTACGAAAGCGTCGCGATAACGATTGGAGAAATGAAATATATGTATTGTATTGTCTATGTAATAATTATGTCAAGTGATCAATATAAAATCGAGCGATGAAACAATTTTGTGTAACGACAATCAAAAAACCGGCCAAGTGCGAGTCGGACTCGCGCACGAAGGATATCGTACCATTATCGCAAAAAAATCACGTTTTTTGTATGGCCGTCCCACTTGAATACCTTTTTTTTTTTTTTGGTATTTGTTGTTATAGCGGCAACAGAAATACATCATCTGTGAAAATTTCAACTGTCTAGCTATCACAGTTCATGAGATACAGCCTGGTGACAGACAGATGGATCGTGGAATCTTAATAATAGGGTCCCGTTTTTACCTTTTGGGTACGGAACCCTAAAAAACTATGTCTGTTTGAAGAAAACTATACTATCAGTGGTCTTGGACCTCGTGGTCAGCTATATATCTAATTCTCTAAGTACGGTTCCGCACCACACTGATCCATTCGCAATCCGAATTTTTAGTGCCGAGTTCTATTCGAATTAGAAATGTTCTGTATTATGACGGATAGAGTTCGGATCTAGAGCGCAACGTCTCCGTCCTACATGTAGTACTACGACTACTTCGGAACGAAATTTCTCAGATTCGGATCAGATGCAGTGCGGAACCGCCCTAACGGCTGATTTTGGAAATAGCGGCACAACAATTTGCTGCTGAAAAATTGACCCAAGCACAGATTGAAATCTAAATCTTACGACTCATGAGTCAACGTAAGATAACGTTAGCTTACATGACAAAAGAATCAAGAGCTATCAAAGACTACATAACCCAGTTTGAGAAAGTAACAAATTAAAGTATACTTATTACTTCTGAAAAGCGTTCGCTCACGGCAGCAATTAGTGTTATCAATTTCCTAATTGCTTTTTCCTCGACCAAGCTCCGAACGGAAATACAAAGTTAAAAACTCCAGATGCGAGAACGGGAATATTTCTGCTTTTCTTTTAAAAACAGACGACTTCGCGAAGGTTTTCTAAATGAAAAAACTCTTTTTACAAGCTTTTATAATTAACTTGCAATGTATGTATGGTTCGGGTCAAATCTTGCAACTGAATTTTAAAGCAGTTATCCTCCACCGATTAAGATAAAATTTTGCATACACGTTTAGTTTGTATGACAATGCATGGTTAGCTAAGTGATGTCATTCTAAATCCAATATAGCGGACTAACCAATATGGCGGACTAGTTATTTTTTGGGCACTGTCATGATATGGATATCAAATGAAAGAGTTTGTTGAGAAGAATACGAAAAAAGATTCTTTTAAAAAGAAGATTTTTTAATTAATATATTATTAACGTTGTATAATTGAAAATAGTAATTTGTTAGCGAAAAGCAAAAAGGTATTCATATGAATGAGATTTCTGTATCAGTTCCTTTTACAATTCAAGTAGAATCGTATTTGTTGAAACACTAAGCAGTTAGAATACCGGCACTTATTGTATAGACAAAGAATATTTTATTTTATTTGTAAGTTGCTACAGTCCATTTTATGATGTATTCGCATATCAAGATACAACTTCCTTTTGGTCGGGCACTTGCCGAGTCATGTTGAACAAACTGAATTGTAAAGTGTAAAATTTACATTCAAAAACTTTTAACTGAAGAATTCTGTGTAAAGACGAAAAGAAAGCTTCATTTTGTGGCTTTCTCTTTCGCTATTTATTTTAAAATATCTTGTTCAAAACTCAGTTTATGAAAATATTATTGGTCCATTAAAATAAAATGTCGGCAACCGATTGTAATAAATGTACACTTTATAATCTCAATGAATCTATACTAATATTATAAAGAGGAAAGATTTTTTTGTTTGTACCGAATAGGCTCCGAAACTACTGGACCGATTTAAAAAATTCTTTCACCAATAGAAAGCTACGTTATTCCTGAGTAACATAGGCAATTTTTTAATCCCGAGAACGGGTCCTGTGGGGTGGCCCACGGGAGCGAAGCCGCGAGGAACAACTTACTGAATAAAGTGTTTATTAAAATGGACGATAATTATGAAATTAATTGAGATTCAGCTTCGGACAATCAATTCGTTTAGTTGGAAGTGAGGGCTGATCTGGGTGGAGCCACGAAGTAAGCTGTACGCATCCAATAATTACAAAGCTGGAATTAATACAAAATGAAATTCAATTAACTGCAAAATAAATTAATCCTTTGAGTACCTGGATTTTAACTGGAGTTGTTATTATGGACTCTTCATTAAATTCACGATGCACTGTAGTGGCAAAAGCTCTCCATCAGTATTCATCACGGGATTTTAACAAATAAAATTGCCGTAATTTTCATACAAACGGTTTTAAAATTATGCTAGTGGTTAAAATATAAGATCAGTTGGAACTGTAAAGAATATTAAAATGGCTCCCTTCCCATCACTAAAAAGGGTTAAAAAAGACCAAACAATTTCGTTTAAATTTGGACGATTTTGACTATTGTGTGTTAAGTAACATGATTTGCGATTTTTATTTACACTTTGGAATTACTTTAAAATCGAAGTTGGTTGAGGTTATCCTATTTGGAGGTTGTCTGGAGACATTAAGACCAGAGAAATTCAAAGGATGAGGGGCTATAGCAAAAATATTGTCTTCATGGATGAATCATATGTGCATACATCGCACTGAAAAGGGAAATGATAGATAAAAATAAATTAAACCGGCCAAGTGCGTGTCGGCCACGCGCAGTAATAGGGTTCCGTAGTTGCATAATAATGCGGACTAAGATGAAGGTTTTTTGTTGTTACATGAACATTAAAACGGTTTCAGCGGCTCACAACGTCTCACGGCTCACGCTCAAAACGGGGGCATTTGTAAAAAAAAATACTGTCCCAAGTACATTTTATAAGTGGGT
The DNA here is from genome assembly GCA_945859665.1 of Anorthoa munda. Taxonomy (NCBI): domain Eukaryota; kingdom Metazoa; phylum Arthropoda; class Insecta; order Lepidoptera; family Noctuidae; genus Anorthoa; species Anorthoa munda. The sequence continues at coordinate 39,543,185 of OX243893.1, forward strand.
CGACTAATTAGTCGTAAACTTGTAAAGCCTACTTAGCTGTGATAGTTTTCCTTTTAATTTCGTTATATTTACTACTGCCGTGAATTTTTTCACATAGCATATAATTTTTTAACATTTCACTAGCAGGGGGGCACGGACTCTAATAAAAAATTGAAATTTTACGCAATCAGACCGGCCTATCCAACGATTCCCCACACCATGGGATAGACGAGAAAAAAAAACATCCCCGTTTTACGTTTATGGAAGGAACCAGAAAAAAGAATGTTTTCCGTGATTTTTTTTACAAGTTTGTGTGAATTATTAATATGTATATCCATGCCAAAATATAGCTTTCTAGTACTAAGAGTCTCTGAGCTAAGCTGCGGACGGACATGGACATAGCGAAACTATAAGAGTTCCTTGTTGGCTTCGGAACCCTAAAAAGGTGTAAAGAAACCAAATTTGAAATGAGAACGTATAATCATCGTTCACGCTAACCAAGAAAAAGGTTTTGTGCCAAGTGCACTGATCTTGCACAAATGTATTGATAGTGACGGCGATTACCATATAGAAATCAATGCCGATCAATATCAAAATTGGCTGCGTAATCAGTTAATACAAAATCTACCTGCTAATAGTGTTTTAGTAATAGATATAGTACCATACCATAATACATTATTAATTAAACCCCCGAAGTCAAACACTGCTAAACCACAATTTATAGCTTGGTTGCAGCAACATACCATTCTTCATAACCCAAACTCATTGAAGATCGATTTATATGAAAATGTAAAGAAAGATACTCAGAGAAAAATACCATTTTACGATTGCCACCCACCATATCATACGCATTAAAATCCTAAATTAAAAGCTATTAAAAAATTTGCTATTAATGAGACAGCAATCAAAGAAATTATATTGGAAAAAATCAATATGATTGGCCCGGAAGAATGGAAATACTATGTAATCTATATATATAAAATGCTTTGTCCTGAATGACTGACTGACGGATCAACGCACAGCCCAAACCGCTGAACGTAAAGACCTGAAACTTGAAAGGTGTATTCTTTGTATGATGTAGGCATCCGATAAGAAAGGATTTTCCGAAATTCTACCCCTAAGGGGGTTAAAAGGGGGGGCAAAGTTTGTATGAAAAATCTAATTCCTTCGGCTAATATTTTTGAAACTTGGCACAAATAGTAATCTAAGTACATGATAAAGATTGACATTATTAGTTTTTTAAAACTACCCCCTCAAGTCGATTCAGGGGGTATTGAAATTTGTATGGCAGAATCTTATTTCATGGGTAACTAAACTTGAAGCATTACACAAATACTAAAATAAATAAATAATTAAGGTTGTTATTATTAGTTTTTCGAAACTACCCCCAAAAGACGATTTAGGGGGTGCCAAAGTTATTTTGAAAAATCTTATTGTTAGGTTAATAAAATTGAAACTTGGCATAAATACCCAACTAAGTAAGCAACAAAAGGTTGCAATTATTAATTTTCAAAAATACCCCCAAAAGTCGTCTTGATTTTTTAAGAATCTTACTTCTTGGGTTAATAAACTTGAAACTTGACACAAATATCAACCTAAGTAAACAATAAAGGTTGTCATTATAAGTTTTTCGAACCTACCCCCAAAATTCGATTTAGGGGGTGTTAAAGTATTTTTGAAGAATCTTATTTATCTATATAAAAGCGAAAGGTATTCATTCACCTATCACGAAATATCGAAAACTGCTTGACGTATAAAGATGAAATTTGGCAGGGAGGTAGTTTATAGTTACTAGACGTCCGCTAAGAACAACACAGGGCCGGATTTAGGGGGTCTAAGGGCTCTCACAAGATAGTATGAAAGTCCTTCATTTTTTGACCGACTAATTTAAAATTTGACAGGGATGTAGTTTATAGATAGTAGACGTTCACTAAGAACGGATTTTGCGACAAGGCTGGATTTAGGGGGTCTAAGGGCTATTGCAAGTTATATCAAATACAAATACAAATATCAAATACAAATTTATTTAATCAAAAGTTAGTACGAAAGTCCTTCATTTTTTGAGTTACTAACTTAAAATATGGGTAGGGATGTAGTTTATAGATAGTAGACGTCCACTAAGAACGGATTTTGCGACAGAGCCGGATTTAGGGGGTCTAAGGGCTCTCGCGAGTTTATATGTAAGTCCTTAATTTTTTGAGCCACAGACTAAAGGCAGGGAGGTAGTTTATAGTTAGTAGACGACGCTCAGAACGGATTTTGCAACAGGGCCGGATTTATGGGGTCTCTCGCAAGTTTATATGAAAGTCCTTCATTTTTTGAGTTACTAACTTAAAATTTGGTAGGGAGGTAAATTATAGTTAGTAGACGTCTGCTAAGAATGGATTTTTCGACAGGGCCGGACTTCGGGGGTCTAAGGGCTCGCGCAAGTTTATATGAAAGTGCTTCATTATTTGAAACAATCTTGAAATTTGGCATGGAGGTAGTTCATAGTTAGTAAACGTCCGCTAAGAATGGATTTTGTGACAGGGCTGGATTTAGGGGTCTAAGGGCTCTCGCAAGTTTGCATGAAAGTCCTTCATTTTTTGTGCTACAAACTTGAAATTTGTCATGAAAGTATTTTGTAGTTAGTAGATGTCAGCTAAGAACGGATTTTGCGATATGGCCGGATTAAGGAGGTCTAAGCACTCTCGCAAGTATGTAAAAAAGTCCGGATGTCTTTTTGTACTACTGTCCTGAAATTTAGCAAGTCTAGAGTTTATGAGTAGGAGACATAAGCTAAGAAAAAATGTTGTGATACTCTTTATTTTTTTTCTAATTCGTGCTTTAAAAAAATGATGCTTAGTGTGTTAGGCATTTTCAGTTGACTGAAATATAAAAATAGTTTGCGTTAAACCTCATTAAACTTTATATCTTCTTAACCACGCGGACGAAGTCGCGGGCAACAGCTAGTCATTCAATAAAATGTGAGGACGAATATAGACAATTTGAACCAATGTTTGTTTCACATATGGAAAATTTTATAATAAATGCCTGTTCGAGCAGTGCAGAAGACTGATTATTCTATCGCTAGTGAACAATTTTTATCGCTAATTTTGAGTTTCTCCTCCCATTCCTACCAATTTAGTCCAATTGTAGACCAATCCTATCTATACGCATCAAGATCGTTCGCCCATCTTTGCTTGAGTCTACCGCGATGTTGCCGGACATTTTCTGGGACCCATATTGTGGTTAATTTAGCCCATGAGCCGTTTGACATGCGATAGACGTGCCCGGTCCAGTCCTGGGTATAAGGTTGCCTGCTTTTTGGGTGACGTTGAAGATTTGTGTTTTAGATATTGTACAAAACAAAACCAATAGTGAGACGAGAGGATATTTTATAAAAACAGGATATTAGTTTACAAAGTCCAGAACGTGAATTTTTGCCAGAATGATCTCGTGGTTTAGGGGCCCTCTTTCGAGCCACGGGTGTTAATTGAAATGTACTCGTATTCATAATTTTCTAGTAAATAATATAAATTAATCCAAATAAAAAATATTTTAGATATTTGTATAGGTATTTTTATACAGCTATTGACGTGGCTGAGTATTGTTCAAAGAAAATTTTAATTAAGAACACGGTATCAGTACAGTATAAATATGGACAAACAGTACAAACGCTCGAAACGGCACACTCACAAAAACCATGCGCATCGACGAGACCCCTAAGCGACCCGAACTACTGACAGCATCGCAAAAACTGCTTATAGGTAACGCCGATTCGCATGATTGTGTGAGTGTGCCGTTTTAAGCGTTTGTAGGTAGTGTCCGTACTGTTTGTCCATATTTATACTGTGGTATCAGCGATACAAAGCGACACAAAGGAAACAGTCACTTTTATCTTCGTTTTACACAAAGCAAACAATACTCATGATTGATACTATACTCTGCAATACTGAGATGGTTTTATTAAATCTGGATACTTGTATGAAAGATAAATCGTAGCAATACTTTCCAACACTTGTTGGATAAGCGTTAGGGAATCGAGTTTGCGATAAGGAATAAAATCGCCATGAGAATCGCTATAGGATTTAATTTTCAATTTTATTTCGCTGCGTATGCATCTTATAGTTATTTTTTGTAATTTCATTTTTTTCTCACCAGCACCAATTTAGATATTGGCAATATTGCTACAATCAGTAGTAGCGTTAGTGTAACAAATTATAAATTAAATTAACCTTTTTATAGTACTATTTACAAAAAAAAAATTGAACACTGCCTCCAATAGTTATATTTCGAGTTGTTACGTCTTCATTGTTTGCATAGAGCTTTCATCTATTTAAAGTTAGTTTTACATAGATCTGGCGTGTACAACCTTGTGTTTTTGATGTGAAAACTTCTTTAACCGCGTTGAGCGATTTTTGGTAGAGGCAAAACTTAGGGGTTCGCGTCAGTGACAGGCAGAGTAAATTTTTACTTCTGTTTGCAGTCCCCATGGCTACCTATTTTCATTTTGTAATTTATGTAGCTAACTGCAAATGCCTGAAAGTCTAGACAACGTGATATTCTTTAAGTGAAAAAGAAGACAAAGTATAAAATGGGACCTGGATGGACCTCCAATCTAACAAAGCTGTCAATCCTAAACAAAGAGGGACTATTTTAACAATCGTTTTTATTTAACACACTTCAGTACACAAATATCAGTGCTGCCCTGGCTCTTGTATTAGGATTTCTTACTGTATCACCAGAGCCAGAAAAAAAATATTGATGGAAAGTTTCTTTATCGACGGCTTCTTGTCATGCTATTACGAACCAAATTTATATTACTCTTCTTTCACAGCGATGCTTAACGACTATGGACCTAACATCTCTCGGGGTCGGCTCTTGTGTCGGCACCGGGATGTATCTCGTGGCAGGGATGGTTGCTCGGAAGTTCGCAGGGCCTGGAGTAGTCATCAGCTTTATCATCGCCGCCCTTGCCTCGATTTTCTCCGGTAAGTGTTCATGAATTAAATGTAGCTTTTCATTCACAATCATTATTGCAACCGATAGACACGTGGACCTAGGTGTTTTTAGGGTTCCGTACCCAAAGGGTAAAAACGGGACCCTATTACTAAGACTTCGCGATCCGTCTGTCTGTCTGTCTGTCCGTCTGTCACCAGGCTGTATCTTATGAACCGTGATAGCTAGACAGCTGAAATTTTCACAGATGATGTATTTTTGTTGCCGCTATAACAACAAATACTAAAAACAGTATAAAATAAATATTTAAGGGCCCCGTCCCATACAACAAACGTGATTTTTTTGCAGAGTTTTGCGATAATGGTACGGAACCCTTCGTGTGCGAGTCCGACTCGCACTTGGCCGGTTTTTTATTGATAGGCTCGCGTTGATTCTTATCTCACCTAACAGTGATCAATGATGTGGTCGACCACGCCTTCCCCAAGCTTTGTCACATTGACCGGTTCTATAGTTCTCGTATTCAGCATGCTCATTTAGATCATGTAAAGGGATGTATTTCACATTTGCACTTTCTTATAAAACTTAATATTGCTAACTAAGCTAAGCAATGAGAAATGTCAAATATAAAGTTAAAAAAAAAACGGCAATATCTAGACAAAAACTATAAATCATTGAGATAACAAAACGACAAACATGTAAGTGATAATTTTAAAAATGCAAGGCCCAAATTAAACGAATAAAATGGTCAGTAACTATGTATGTAAATAAAAAAAGTTCTTACTTTTATTAACATTTGAAAGAAATATTATACAAATACACAAGTGCGTACCAACTGCTCCACTGTTCCATTTCTGTGTCATATTTCTCGAGAGAACCTTTTTAAACCGACTGATAGCACTTATCGCGGATCGGGGAAAATGCTTTCTTCCCGAAATGTAGAATCAAAAAGGGAAATTTTCTTTTAGATTTATTTTCGCACATTTTTGGGATTGTTAGACATGGTTCCACCATAAAATTAAATAGTTGAATCTATTCCAGTTTCTTTTGTTGAAAACTATGTTTTCCACATAATATCAACTTATTACTTAAGGCACAAATGTACGGGTGTAAGCAAACTTAGGGTCACAACATGTTCCACCATCAAAGCGATAATGTTATTAATTAAATGCATCTCCTCCAGTAAGTATAATATTTTAAATAATTTGGGAGGATATATGATATCGATCTTTTTATGACGTTTCTAACGAAAATTTGTCTTAAATTTTTATAATATACACAACCAATCAGTACAATTCTTTTTATACACTATTAAATCAAAATCAAAATATTTCTTTTTTATTTCACATAGGCCTACATGGGCACTTATAAAACGTCGACAAAAGTTGCACGGTTCGGGTTTGTCGTTTCCCAGGAGAAGAACCGGCAAGAAACTCCACGGGTACTCTTTTAAGAAATGGCAAACTCCTCGGCAGTTTATGTAACCGTAGAAGGCGTTGACGTAATCCAAACTTACCGCCAACGCCGCCCCACTCTGGGACACCAACTGTTCCGACAGCGAGCGGACTCGCAGGATCGCATCCATTGTATAACGCTGCTGTAGGAAGCCATAATGGCAATCAGCGAGGTCGGGACCAACCCGCGACAGGTACTCAAAGAGTTCATACATCACCTGATGTTGATGTATGAATATCAGCCGAAATACGTCCTTAAGGTGATAAAAGTACACATGAATATAAAAAATACTCACCAAAACTGAAATATGAAAATTACCAGTGCCCCACATTTTGTCGAGTTATGCTAACTTACTGAACAGCAGATTCTTCTTTCATATTTCAGATATGGTCCCATAGTGAAAATAAGATCTGCCTAGGTTTAAGTTTTATAATTGAGGTACCTAGGTACACTAGGGAATATTACGACAAGTACTTTACATCTAGTTTACTAACTTATAGTCTTTTCTACACAGGAGCTTGTTATGCCGAATTCGGAGTCCGAGTCCCCCACACGACAGGAAGCGCCTACATGTACAGCTACGTAACCGTTGGTGAATTTATCGCGTTCATCATCGGTTGGAACATGATTTTGGAGTACTTAGTAAGTATCTTTTTTAACTAATAAAAGGATGTAAACCAGACTAAAATCATGCTGTGCAGTTGGAGGATATATATTCACGAGCGGGCTGATCAAAACCATATTGGTACCCTCCGACTACACAGCATGCACAGCATGATTTTCTTCTTGTTTAAACATATTTTTAGTTCGCTTCTTAAGCAATCGGGTTTTTGATTTTATTTACTGTTTTTATTTATTACCGTTTAGTTGCCTTTTTTATCGCATTACTTTAAACATATGAGTGGTATACATTTTTGTTATCACCACTGAAAACTGTTCATTATGGTAACCCTTTCCTTGTAGTCGGGTAAAAACAATCTCACTTTATCTATCTATATATAATGCAAAAATATTAACTGACTGACTGACATACATATAAACGAACAGCCGAAACTACTAGGACTAAGAACGTGAAATTTAGCACAAGGCTTATTTTTATGATGTAGGGCAGAATTAAGAAGGGATTTTTGGAAATTCAACCTTTAGGGTGGTGAAAAGGGGGTCACTTGTTTGTATGAAAAATCCTATTCCTTGGGTTAATAAACCTGAAACTTGGCACAAACACTAACCTCAGTAAATTATAAAGTTTGTCGTTACTAATGTTAGGTACTGACTTGAAAAAATAAATAATTTGAATCCATCGCCACCAACTCAAATATCGATTTATGCTTTGTGTATTTTAAGTTGATTTTTAGTGACCATTTGTATCTATTAAAAAGACCTAAGAATTTGAACTTTGTTTTGTATGACATAGAGTTTGCTATTCCAAATTTATATATTGTAATTAAATTATAAATTCAAATATAGTTTTACATGACAATGGTAGCCATGACAGTATAATTACACGTCGATTTTTTTCTTCTTACAGAAATGTTTGGTCTGTCGCCACTTTATATATCGATTAATCTAGATCAGTTTATAACAGTATTTTACTACAAATAAGACTTTTTATATCTTCAAGAGAATATAAGACTTATAAAGTTGTATTTCTCTAGGGACTTGTTATGTTTATCAATTCACAAAATAAGGTAAAAGATAAAGGCAAACGTCGATTTGAGTAATACGATGAACGCGTTATCCTGTTTACACTCAAGTGCAAAAATATTATCTTCACATACATCCTGGCTATATATTTTGCCATTGAGAGATCCATTGTAAAGGGTCTTTCAACAAGGACGGGTCGATGTTAAAATTGAATAAAACAAGATGTGTGTGAGATATTAACGAAATTTATATTTTTAATTAAATGTCCCATTTATGCCATTATGGATGGAATATGACATCCTTCAAATGTCCGCCGCGGCTTCGTATGGTGGCACGAATCCGAGAGGTCAAATTTTTAATGACTCTGCTGCATAGATCCGGCTGAATCCGAGCGATGGCCTGCGTTATGCAGGTTGACACATTTTGATATAAAATAACTTGGACAAGATCCGTCGTAAACAAATAATTTTGAGAAGAAGAAAACTTACAGAATATAAAAAAAAACCTTTGTTTGCCATATCAAAGGGTGACAACAGTAAAAAAATGCACATTTTATATTAAGTTAAGCATTAATAAAAAGAAAAAAATACGATCAATAAGGAGGACAACCTTGAGAGAAAACTGGCATCAACTAAAAGGTTCAATTTTTCATTCTGTCTTCTTTAATTAAAAGGCGAGCAAGTATCAACCAACAGCGCTCGCCAAAATATATTCAATAGTCCACGACAAAAAAAAACACAAAACAACTTTCTGCTTTTACAACCGTTTAAATTGGTTGACTAACATTTCAGGCAACGTTATTAGCATACCAAAAGCACGAAACGAAACGTTTTTCCAACAAACTGTTTAAAAATTAGTAATACATAAATATAATCCAGCTGTCTTTTTTACCTAGAAAAGCGCTCATACTTCAAAAGTGACAGATATTTTTGCTCTGAAAGTTGTCATGTTCAGAAGATATGTTACATCAAATTAAGAATATTTTATGAATGTAAATGGAACATACGAGTTTCATAAAATCAGAACTTAATATTTTTTGACAATGAGCCCACGCTTGACCTCGATCTCGTTTGAAAAAAAGCGATGCATGAAGTTTACGATGGAACAAGGATATCCAGAAGATTCCTTTACACATTCACTTTGAAGGCTCTAATCGGTTAAAGGTGGCAGATAGACGGACATAAATAGTTTCTTAATTTTACTGTAGGCATACCTAATCGGTAAATGTGGAAAATACCGCAAATATTTTTAAAAACCTAAGTTCTTCTATTCTGTAAAGTCAATTTCAAACCTCGCTTGTTCACAATTCATTTATTTTAAAAGTATATCTCCTCAATATGAGGTTAGCTGCTACTGGGTTAGCGCTGATAGAATTTCAATTTCAAAGTGGCACAATACACGCAGGTTCACAGCTACGGGGTATAAATGGGCATTAATAATTACGTTGTTTACAGTAAACAATACTGGCCTGAAGAAAAGTGTTCAATATTTCCTTCATTTACCTAGTTCTTTCTCCAGCGATCAATATTAGTGGGCTGTGTTGGGTTAGATATTTTGATGTCGTTTCTTATATTGTTATGATACACAATGTGCGGGGTGACGAGCAGTTTTTATTTGGTTGTAACCCAGTGCCTGATAAGTGAAAATTATGAACTACAGTCAAAACTCTTGTGCACAGTTTAACGAGCCTTTCGACTTTGGCAGTGCGTTGACCGTTAGAGGTTTTAAGACTTTTAGTAAACCTAGTTACCTACTCGCAGTTGTGTGAACGAATACAAAAAACATAATTTTCTCAATTATGCTTTGAAATTTGAGCATTATTTTGACAACCTTCTTCGAGATAAATCTAAATTGCAGTACTGGCCAAATACATGCGAGCAGCGGCCGGCAAAAGATGTCTGTCGTGTCTAGCGGCAAATAAATTACATAGTAAACTCATATCTGTCGTGTTATTTAAAAATGGAACGATCTCTTACTTCGAAACATGGCAACCAAGGAGTTAACAAAGGTCTCATTATTATTAGGTCAAAGGTTTTATTTAAATTTCGAACTGGCTTGCAAATAGAACGCTGTTTATTGAAAAAAACAAAAGAACACTTTAACGCTGGAACAATTATAATTGTTCGTCATTGATTTTGTCAAAATGAGTTCTAGGTACTACTTAGTTTTAATTTCCGCGCATTATTTGAGAAAAGTACTATACAAGCCTTGGCCACAACTAGGCATTGATGGACTTACGTATGTGTGCCTCGGCTTCGCCTCGGCCCACATTTACACGTTCGTCCATCAATGCCTCTTTTGCTGGCCGCTGCAGTAATAGTACAGTAAACGATACGATTATACGTAAGTCCATCAATGCCTAGTTGTGGCCCTTGGCCAGTTGTATAGTACTTTACTCAAATAATGCACAGAAATTAAAACTAAGTAGTATAGTCCTCGCCAAACTTCTTGGTTGCCCTGAAGTTGGTTTACCGCATGCGCAAGGCACGAAACGGTGCTGTTTTTGTATGAGATTTACTACTGCGCAGCCATTATAGCCAACTTCAGAGCGGCCAAGAAGATTGGCGAGAACTATACTTAGAACTCATTTTGTCAAAATCAATGACGAACAACAATAATTGTTCCCGCGTTAAAGTGCTCCTTTGTTTTTTTTTTCAATAAACAGCGTTCTATTTGCAAGCCAGTTCGAAATTTAAATAAAACCTTTGATAAGTTACCTCCTTGGTTGCCATGTTTCGGAGTAAAACATCGTTCCATTTTTAAACTACACGACAGATATGAGTTTACTATGAAATTTATTTGGCCGCTAGACACGACAGATATGGATTTTCTTACAACTTTTGCCGGCCGCTGCGCGCATGTATTTGACCAGTACAGCAATTTCGATTTATCGCGAAGAAGGTTGTCAAAATAATGATCACATTTCCAAGCATGTTTGAGAAAAGTACTATTGTTGTTAAGACTAGGTGTAGGGTCCGACGAATTCCATGGCCTTTTGAATGAATGAAATCTATGCAAAGTGAAAAAAAATTGTTAGGGTTTTTTCATAATGAATGAACATGATGTGTCCATTGACTTATATAACTATAGGATAAACCGCTCGTTTTTATGATGCCACAATTTGGTCATACTAGACCGAAGCTAACTCACTACGTAGTCCGCTATATTCGGAAGTGGCCGTGTGCGCGATACGTTAAAAATGTCGAGTTTCTTGAATGGTAAACACGTAGGTATAAACAAACGTTCGGATGGCAGTGTCTTATTGATATCCATGGATGTGTGTATTTACATGACCTATGGATGTGTCCTTTGTTATTTGACGGTTGAACCGATATTGAAACGGTGTGGGTGCCTCTATTAATAGCAGAATATATGAAAATAGCGTAAATATTGATGTTATTTACAACATGCTCAAAGTAATTAGAAATCTTTCAGATCGAGGTGTTCGAATTATCCACCGAAGTGCTTTATTATTGATCACCGTCAAATTACTTTGTTCGTCTTTCTTTCGGTTGAATTACGATGTCTGAAGGTATTAAAGGCTTCGTTTAACCCGTGTAGCCCCCAATTCATACAGTTTGACGATTTAATATGGAATATGGTGCGGTTCCCCTTTAAATCCTTTTACAGTATAAATGAATACAATTTGTGATGGGTTTTTCCCATCTGGAACTTCTCAGTAGCAGCCCGGTGTCTTAACTTCTGCCCGATTAATGGCAATAGGCGCCCCTATTACTTTACTTCAACCAGTCACAATAATAACGATGTTGTATAATGTACTGAGCTCAATGTAAATTAACAACTAAGTAATTATAAACAGTAACCGAAGAAGTCTTAGGCAATTCCCAAAAATATTAGGATTTTCCATACAAAGCTGTCGTTAGCTGACCTTAATGTATTTGGGTGATACACCTTTTTTCGTAAACTGCCTAGTACTTCCTTGGATGTAGAAAGTTGTTCAAATAAAGTCAAGAAACTTGATTCATGACCCATTTGGCCGATGACTCGTTTGACGCCTTCAAAACATTATGACGTTGTTATATGCGGACATAAGGTCGTGCAATTTTGAGCTTTGTGCTCATTGCGATAGATTTTCAGTTGATATTTTTTTTGCTATATCATAAATTGTGTTTTGAATTTGGTATTAACTATCGTCCAGCGTTATATAGATAAGCAAAGAAGTTGAGAACTATATTATTTTTCTAAAAAAAATACAAACAATTTCGATAAATGAAGCTTATTTTTAAATTATAAGAAAAATACTAAATAATAAAACGTAAAGTCGATATAAAAATTGTGGCATGTCATTGAAATGACAGAAAGATATGTAGACTAATTGTCACTGTCGCATTATATCGATTACAAGTTTGTTGCGAAGTAAATAATTACATTTAAGCAAAATTCGATTTAATTTTATTAGAATATCTGTAGTAAAATTAACTGATGGTGGGTTGAGAATTAACATTGTCGACAGTACATGGGCAAAAGCAATTTTTTAAATACTTTGACAGCTTTCCGTTATGATAGAGGATAAAATTAGATTTTATAGTAAGATATGTTATTAAACGAAGTCTATCTCCGTTAAGCGGCATCCAGAGGTAAAATAGTATATTCTTCTTTTGTTTCTACTAAAACATTTCTTTGTTTAACAGATCGGCTCCAGCGCATGTGCCCGTGCTTTAAGCGCCTGCTTCGACTCACTTTGTGACGGTGCTATCTCAAGGAAATTGGCTGCTCTTATCGGAACTATGTATGGTAAGTACAATCAATATTCTAGGCGAAAAACGGACGGTGATGCTGATCTGAAGAAACATAACAAACCATTTAAAAAGGAAGAATAATAGTTACTCGCACAGGACGCAAACGGAAAACAAAATGCATTGAAAAATAAATAAACGTACAACATACAAAATTGAGTACTACTCATACTCAGCATAGGAAGCAAGAGCACTGTTGGTACTCCCTAAACATATACAAACAGGATGGGAACCCTTGCATTCCAAATAGAAATAAAATATTGATATGATTTTTCACTTAGATACCATATTATTGGTTTCTAACATAGCATTATTTTTGATTTTTGGTGACTGGATTTGTTTCTGGTCGATAGCAATTGACTCCATCGGTCGTTTATCATATGGAACTTAAACCTAACTGGCGAAATTTGTGTACCTTTCGGGAAATACAGGTCTGAAGTTGTTGTTTTTAACCCCCGATGGAAAAAGAGGGGGTACCCAGCTTCTGGCCTAGGGGGGGGCAAGTCAGATTTCTTAGGTCGGATCGTCCAAGGCTGTTTTGTCATACACACTACACAAACACACCTACATGACACATTAGGTATATGTAGTGTAGTGTGTAGGGCAAACAGCCGTAAATGATCCTACTTTATAGGTAGTTAAATAAATAAAAGTAAATTTTCGAATGTCCATATCTATCTTTATTATTGCTCAGCAGAATGTATGTGCGTGTCACAATCACAACACAATATCAATCAGACAGATTTCTATACTTTAATATAGACACTGAATGAATATTTTTTAATCACCTACGTTTGATTTAGTTTTAGCTCCTTCAAAACAATAACATGTCAAATGAAATAATTTATTTCAAATTGCAAATAAATGCTAGTCGCTCGCAACCTCAGCTGGCAACTCCCTACCGAACATAGCCGAGCGTTCAACGCTCTGCTAGATTCGGTAATCTTCGTCCGCCATCGTCGCGCGCGGTTTTTTGGCAATTGCACTGTGCATTTGCCAGTGCCTACTGCGCGGTTTATTTAAAAGTTAGAGCATAAGGCCCCGTTTACACTTTAATTAGTAATTAGGCGAGTTCATACATATTCTGCGAGATTTCCAGAGGGGGGCAGCTGCCCCTCCCTGCACCCCATGGGGGTGTTATAAGTTTGAGGTGTGTTGCTGTGTATCTGTGTATATGTGTGTCTGTCTGTGGCATCATAGCGTCCAAACGGGTGAACCGATTTTGATTCAGCTTTTGTCGAGAGTGTTCTTAGCTATGTTTGAATAAAATCGGTTCAGCCGTTCAAAAGTTATGGGCGTTTCACTATTTGAATCGACGTGTTTTCGCAAGGTATCGTGTTATAATTACGTGTTCAGTAAATTGCCGATCGAAGCGTATCTACTATGCACTAGATAAATTATGTAGCATGAAATAAAAATATATAAGGGTTTTTTTTAATTTTGAAATTTTACTTGTTATTTTATAACAATTTATTAATAAATTACTGAAATGCTGAAAGATCCCTTTTAAATTTTGTGGTATTTCAACCCTGCATTCCTATTTACCCCTTTTGACCCTGTTAAATTTTACTTGTCCATGTAATTGACTTTATTTACTAAATTCAGTCAATTTTACCAGAACATGTTGTATTTTTTCGTCATAAGGAAATAATAACAAATTTACATTATATCATTTTATTACAATAGCAAAGTAATGTTAGTGATATTACATTTAAAACGATGTAGGTATAAGGTTAATTTTTATACCTTTATCTATACTTATAAGCTAATATCATAAAGAGGAAAGATTTGTACTTTTGTATGTAAAGAATAAACTTAAAAACTACTGGACCGATTTCAAAATTTCTTTCACTGTTGGGAAGCTACACTATCCCCGGGTGACATAAGCTACTTGTTATCCCTGTATTCCCACGGGAACGGGCAATTCGCGGGTGAAACCGCGAGGCGTGCGCTAGTTATTCATAAAGTAAAAGCTACTAGAACTTGACATAAAAAAGGCTTGGTAGCGAAACCACATTCCAGCGTACGAAGGAGTTTGGGTTTTATATTTGTAAGTTTTCAAAATAAAACCAAAATTGCAAAGGGTAAAACAAAGAAAGGTATTTCATGAATGAATTTGAATATCTTTAGTAAACTAAGGATTTAATTTTGTGAAGTATTTTACCAAACGGAAATATAGAGTGAAGATCACTTTGGAAAGGCAAAGCGGAAAGTTAAAATAAACCGGCTGAATATTTCAAACCGCTGTAAAATTTTACGGCGCCGCGATATTATGTATAGCAGAATTATAACCGACAGTTTTTTTCTAATCACTGTTTATTTTTATTTCGCATTACTGGTTCTGTAGGATTGGATCCTGGAACCACAAAGACAAAGATATTTTATTTCAACTAGGCCACCAAGCGGCACTTTTGAACGTTTCATTAAAATGATTCTACCGTGCCACTAGGCAGGAAGCCTACAAAAGCCTCTCAATTTTCAGCCTAGCGGTGAGTCTGACAACTAATTAAAAATAAATGAATTCGCATAGCCTTATCAACATCGTTCGAAGTTTAAAGCGATGTTTAAATTGAAAAAGAAAAGATCAATGATAAGCTTTTTCAAAAGATAACGGTGTACGGTGTATATATATTTTGTTGGTCTTCTATGCGGTGCTATAAGAAAAGTTTGAACAGATATTGACAGAACGGTATGGTACTTTGTTGAATGTACCTGATTAGGACCAAGAAGATAAGATAGGTGCTGATCTTATCCTCTCTGGATAAGATCAGCACCTACTTCTAGAGATTTCTAGAAGTAGTTGCTGATCTTATTTATAATATCATTCACTGACAAAAGTCGTCATAAAGTACATTTTCTTTGGAGATATACACGATCCCTGTGGAGTCATTTTCATCATCATATCAGCTGAAAGACGTATACTGCTGGACATATGCCTCCCCCAAGCGTCGCCATATTGACCGGTCCCATGCGTCTCGTAACCAGCGGATCCCCGCAACCAGGTCATCGGTCCATCTGGTGGGAGGCCTTCCAACGCAACGTCTTCCGAGCGATGTTGAAGTCGAACTGACATGTGTCGTTTTTGTAAAAACACTTCAATACTTCGATGTACCGGTGATCAATTTGGCACCGTTGTTGGAGAGAATGCAGTACAGCCCAAGTCTCGATCAAATTGAAGGCTTTCTCGTAGTTCAAAAACGCTTAACAGAGACGCAGGTTGTACTCTTAGGTCTTCTGTATAACCTGCCGCAGCGTATGTATGTGGTCTACGGTGATGAAGCCTTTACGGATTCCGCCTTTTTTGGGAGGCTGGAAATCGTCAAATCTGCGCGTGAGACGATTCGTGATGACTCTTGAAAACAGCTTGTAGACATGGCCAAGAAGTTAGATAGTTCTTCAGTAGAGCATTGTCACCCTTCTTGAAGAAGAGTACCACCACACCTCTGCACCATGCCTGTGGCGTTTTCCCCTCGAGTATGACGGAATTAAACAGCTTCTGAAGGGCCTTAAGTAAAGGTTTTCCACCCGCCTTCACGGCCGCAATTACGTCATCACCCGGTGCCTTGTTGTTCTTAAGCTGTTTCAGAGCCATCCTAAGCTCATACAGGCTGACGTTCGAAATGTCTTCGGTATAGTGTCGGGTCAATCTAGCTTTATGGTCATTCGCATTTGGCGGACATGATCCTGCCATCATCGGTCTTCAGTTTCGTGAGCTGGCTCTGCCCAATAGGTAGATCTCTTGCAAAGACCTTGGATCCCTTATGCCGCTCAATCGCGTCTTTAATACATTCGGTATTAAAGCGACAGGGGTCGCTTTTCGAGGACTTTGAGATCCGTCTACTTAGCTGCTGGTATTTCAACGCATCGTCTGAAGCCTGCAAGATCATCTCACGCTTCTCCTTCATGATCTTGAGAGTAGGATCAGAGAGCTTTTTGTTCCTATCTGTACGGCGGGTCTTGAAAACATTTTTATGCCTACAGAGATAGGCCCGGATCCTGGATTACGCTCCGAGGGGGGTGCAAACGATAGTGCTTGTAGAAAGCCATGATGTGGCTCTTATTTATGGCCACAGGGTAAATATATACGAGAAAGTGCCCCGAGTGGAGAAAAATCTCACAATTTGTCTATAAAGTCAAAAATGTGCCCCCCTTCCAAACAGTATTTAAGTAATATATCCAAATGAAAATATAGATTTAGCTATATTTGTGTCTAATTTGGAAGTTCAGACTCAGTTTGGTCGTGGCCACCGGTGCTACCGTCCCTCCATCTTATAGCCGCGCCTGCAGATATAGCCATGTCATGCATGTTAAGTCATAAATTACAATTCTGTTTTATCACACCAACTACACCAGTATATACCAAATAGTCAAACGTTTTAAAATAACGGTTTTGCACCAAAAACATCGCTCCGATCTTTAACAAAGCTCATGTCTTTGCGCGTCAGTTTGTTTGCACATAATCTGCAACTTCTGTCCTCCCCAAGAACAGAGATTGTTTTTTTAAGAACTTGAATCTCGTGTCTACATATTTTGTTTACACTGTCAACTTCCAAACTACAGGCTGACACTGAAATGCCTAATATATAAAACCATATTAATTAAGCCGTTGGTCCTACGATTAATCTCTCTCCGGTCGTGTTGTCGTCCAATTGGACTATCTGAGTGAGAGATGAAAGAGTGCACTGTAATAGCCGCGCTGATGGCTAGTCTTAGCTAAAATTGGCCACTGTTGATGCAATTCGGGCTGGAGGACATTATTCGACCACAATTTAAATGCAAGTCAAATGACACGGCATCCAATCACAGTAGGTAATGCGCGTCCTACAATTTGTCACCTACATTTTGCGCTAATTTTCCTTCAATAAACAGGGAGAGAGTTACTCATTTACAAAGTAACCGCAGTCCACAACCCACCCCCGGGTAACAACCATATAAAACATTCAGCAGAATATAAACGAATTACAAAATCCACCAAACTGGCGTGAATCAATTAATTAGGGCTTTTTGACACAAACCGTGTAAATATCACAGCATATTAATAGGACAGACGTCACGCATCCCGCAGCCCCTTCACACGATCAAAATTGCATCGCATGAATTTGCAATGTTAACCAATCAACATAGTAAAGCGGTCGAGATTATAAGTCTATGAAATTGGAAAACATGAACCTCCCGTACTGAATTTTGGCCAATTAATTGGCGGTTTTTATTAATCAGATTTTTTAAAGTTAGTTTATCTTTTATCCTTTATCAATTTTTATTAAAATTATTTAATCGGGAAGGCACTAACTAATACACCTGTTTCTGTTTAAATATATTAGTTTTTTATATTAAAAACAATAAAAATATTAGTTTATTACTGTCCCACTGCTGGTCAAAGGCCTCCCCAAATCCTTCCAAGTATTCTTTTCCTGAGCTACCTCGGACCAAGAGAGAGAGATATTTCACTGTTCATTCTCTAGAGATATTAGCTGATTATATTCAAGACAAGAATGCTTGGAAACATGCTGGTCCTGCTCCATAGGGCAATCTTTACGAGTAGTGTAGACAGAATCAAATTTGTTAATTTATATACTATTCATTTATTACTATTCATAGTTAATGTGTATTTTTTATCCATTTCTCCCACACTATTTCGTTGTTGATGATTAGGTATTTTACCTATGTTTGCAATATTAAGTATGCAAGCAAGTATGTGAGAACCATATTCCTATTTATCAAATGAATGAATTACCTAGGTTTAGGTCTTGTAATGCTTTATACCTATAGGTAGTATAGTAGTGTTAGTCTGGGTGCATCGTTCTCATTTATATGAATTTTCATTATTATGTATGTATGTAAAAATTGTAATACACTTAGAGTTTCTTGTCCGTTATTCTCCATAAAAAGCTTCTTTCCCGAATGGAGGTTAGAATCAATTATTATAACCAGTAAATTAAAATATTTAAAAGTGCCGCTTAATGGCCTATTTGAAATAAAAATAAAATACTTTTGAAAGGCTCGCAAAGGCTTACACTTGTTTTCCGTTACGAGCTGTTATGTACGCTCTGAACCACTTCCTCGCAGCTTGTTCGTTGTCTATTTCTGTATGAAAGCCGCAACAAATAACCAACGATCTTTACTTAACAAACTTCGTTTTTACAACGTCGGTCATATTTTAGTATAGGTAGGTAAGGCGCTTGCTCCACTATATTGAATCTTTCAAGGGCAGAAAATATTTTTGATTTTGTTTTTTCTATAGGATGATCTGCAAATTCTAAAAATAAAATCGGCAAGGGCTGATTTTGTTTATAATTACCATGCCAGGAAGTTGCTCGGTATCTTCTCGTGCAACTTACGAAAATATCTCAATACGAAAGTCTATGATCAGTGTGTGTTGCCAGTGATTACTAACGGGACAGAGACGTGGTCGCTCACAATGGGCCTCATCAGAAGGCTTAAATTCACACAAAGGGCAATGGAGAGGGCTATGCTCGGAGTTCCCTTGCGTGATCGAATCAGAAATGAAGAAATCCACAAGAGAACCAAGATTACCGACGGAGCCCGAATAATGGCCAAACTTAAGTGGCAGGGCACATTGCTCGCAGTACGGATGGCCGTTGGGGTCGAAAAGTTCTGGAGTGGCGACCGCGAACCGGCAGACGTAGCGTTGGAAGGCATCCCTCTAGGTGGAGCAATGACCTGATCTAGTCTGCGGGCGTCCGGTAAATGCGAAGCGCACAAACGGACTGCTCAGTGTGGCAACGCTTGGGGGAGGCCTATGTCCAGCAGTGGACGTCTTTCGGCTGAAATATAATAATAATAAATATAATAATAATAATAATTTATTTCATCAAGCCATACAAAAAATGTTTACAAATAAGAAACACACGAAAAGGCGAAATACAAATGATGGAACCCTGACTTCCAAACTAGGCAAATGCCTGTATCTTAGAAGTCAGTGTCCCTCCAGGAAAGAAAATTACAGATATTTTTAATAGGACATGCATGCACTTAGAATTTTTACACAAAAATAGTCAGTCATTGCAGAAAATAGAAACAAAACTAATTCTAAGTAAACCTTAAATTAAAGAAATAAAGTGAAATTAAATTAAAGTATTAAAATTAAATTAAGTTCAAAAATTAATTAATATTTCCATTAAAGTAGGGAAAATGATGATGATGAACCATGCAGGTACGCACAGATCCTTTTTTTATTACAAGCTTCATATTACCTCGTTTTCGTATGTGTGTCTGGCAACTAGTAACACCCGTGGCACCCGAGCTCAACGGTCGTAATTAGGAAACAATTGATTTTCTATTGTTTTACACCTTTTTTTTTTTTTTAGCTTGGAGAAATGCTCATGCATACTGCGCTATCACGGGGAGATAGCGCAGTTATGTGGGACTCTAAGCCACTAAAACTCCACGGTGTCCTCCTGTGCCGCTTATGGCGGGTAAGCGTTAGCACTCACCGCGAACCCGCCGCGGCTGTCCGTCACCGGACCGTCCTCTGGGGATTACCCCCCATCACCGGCGCACCAGAACACACTGTGCGCCGTGACTACCCCAGGGACCAAACCAGTACATGGGTGCCAGACCACCCCGTGTATGGCACCCTTGGTCCCCTTGTGACGGGTCAAGGTCAATGGCCTAGCCACCTACCATGTTTCGGCCGCAGAGGATAGGGAGAGCGGCCAACGCTATACCGACACTCCTCCTCCCCTGCGGCCCCACCGCGTCCGCCATCAGACGGTGGCGACCCCGTCCAGGCCGCGGAAGGTAGGGAGAGCGGCGCACCGCAATACCGGCACTCCTCTCCCGCCGCGGCCTCCAACCCTCAGCCGCGATATCGTATGTGTATGGGAGTCCCCATACGACATCGCGGCCCGCCTCAGTTGCGATGTCGCTTAGGCAACACCGCAACCTACATGTTGGCCGCTACGTCGTCGGCTTATCGGCAAAAGCCCTGACGAGCGGCCCCTCCTCGGGTTCCTCTTCGCTTCACCGTGGGTGACCAAGCCACGGTTACTGAGCCCCCCGCCTCGACAATGCGGGAACCCACCGGGGGGGATTGTTTCTCACCTGATTCTGGTTTCTTGATAATTAATTAAATTGCGTAATTATGTAACTTTGTAAACATAGGAATAATATGGTAAGTACTATAGACCTGTTCTCATGATGGAGCCGGAAGGTGTCCATAGTAACTATTTAACCAGACAAGATAGCACCATCGTGTTGGGTTCATTGGATTTGTATTGATAAGTGAGATTACTTCCAGTTCAAAAAGAGTGTTTAAAAAAACTCAATACTTATTCTTAATAGGTACCTACCTACTTACCGTTAATCGTACAATAGTTTAATTTAAATACTTAGTACCAACGTTATCTTCGTCAGTTAGTATTCCAGCCAGCGCTCATCAAAGCGAGGTATCCTGCCATTTGAGGCGAAATATCTCTTTGAAGGCAAGCCGTCGTGCTGGGTTCCATTTAAATTGACACAGTTTCTAGTTGACTTGACACAGTTTCTTGCCACTTTCTCTATTTAATCGGTTTATTGACGAGATGTGACTTTCATTGTTTGTTTGATCACTGGTGGTAACGGGATTCCCCTTAGGGTTCATATTCTTTATTGTACACAAAATATAAAAACAGATACAAACAAACAGGACAGCTTATGTACGAAGGCGTGCTTTACTCATAATTGTGTCCTCTAACAGCAAACCTCAGTAGCTTATAGAGATTTGCAAATAAACACCTAGGAGATTTTTACAATGCAATGTATGTATGTAAGTGTGTTCGGGTCAAACCTTGCAACTGAATTTTAAAGCAGTTATCCGCTACCGATTAAGATAAAATTTTGCGTACACGTTTAGTTTGGATGACATGGTTAGCTAAGTGATGTTATTCTATATCCAATATGGCGGATGGCCCAAGATGGCGGTCTAGTTATTTTTTGTGCATTGCCATGATATGGGTATGAAATGAAATGTTTTGCTGAGACGAATACGAAACAAGCTTGTTACAAAAAAAAAATATGAATAATTTTATTTAAAAATTAATATTATCTGAGGTTCAATCAGATTTACCTTCTCATTTTGGTAAGATACACATTACATGATAAACAATCTTAGCACTATTTAATGTTATATTAATAACACATTATATGGTCTATTACAACACATTATATGTAGATTCATAACATCTAGGTACGCCTTTTCAACAAAATAGATAAAACACAGCTCAGACTCCAAAACGAAATTTCTATTCCGGTTGTAAGAATAAAATTGATGATTATTTTACCATAATTTATATGCGATGTTCCTTATGGATTTAAAATTACTAACATCAAATAAATAAATCCATCATCTGCCTAGCCTTTTCCCAACTATATTGGGGTCGGCTTCTAGACTTACCGGATTCAGCTGACCTCCACAACCCAGTAACTGGGTAACACGGTACCCCTTGGCAAGATTGGTGTCAGATCTCAAGCTTCTGACTACCCATAACGACTGTCAAAGATCTTTAAATGACAGCCGGGACCAACGGTTTAACGTGCTTTCCGAGGCACGGAGGAACCTCGGTATGTTGAAATGGTCACCCATCCACGGACCGACCTCGTCAAGCGTTGCTTAACCTTGATGATCGAACCATGCGGCTGTTATTATTTAGCCACGAGCTCCTCCAGATAAATAAAACCCAGAGATACAAATCCTGCGTTGGTACTAAAAGACTGGCTGGTATCACAAGCAATAAAATTAAACATCCGACTAACTAGGTTTCATTTGTTCCTCTACCTCCCTGATGGAATTACCTTTTTTATGCACTTCGGGGTTAATAGGTAGGATAAAAACGTAGACGCTTTTATCCTACCTATTAACCGCGCAAGCATAAGCTTTTTAACTAATGATTTTGAATAACCATTACGAAGGCAGATAACTACAGTAGTTACAGCGGATCTTTCTGTCTGTGAAGTTAGGCTCTACTAACCATAATGCATAACTAGTTTGTCATCGAGTATAGTGCATGAAAGAGGCAGTTATACAAAGCTATCTTCACCGTCAACATTGATACAAAAATAGCTACTGCGCAGGCTAGCTTTTTGCCTTTCGAGTTACGGAACCCTAAAAATTTTACGTTTTGAAGAACTCACTCTACATGAGCGTCCCTGGCAGCAAATTCAAACGCGATAAAATAATAATAATAATAATAACCTCGAGAAGGCTGAGAGAGATAAGAAAAGCAAATATCTTGATCTGGCTCGCGAGGTTGTCGACATGTGGGATGTGAATACAGCAGTCATTGTGCCGATAGTCGTTACGGCCAATAGCATAATAGCCAAGAGCCTCGACGAACATCTGAGGAGGCTCTCGTTGGGCAGCTGGATCAAGGGCTTGATCCAGAAAGCGGTACTCCTGGACACGGCTCGTATCGTTAGGAGGTTCCTCTCTCAGGAGCCCTGACCACCGGTAGCTTGGACCCTGTTCCCGATACCGGTGGGCTACTATTTTTGTATTTTTAAATGTTTTTTTATTTAATTTTTTTATAGAATAATATTTAAAAATGTAAAGATATGTAAATAAAATAAATAAATGGAATAATAATAATATAATTCAATTCATTCTCTCGTACTTGAAAAATGTAACAGCCCAGAGTCTTGATTTGTACCCTTTGAATTCAATAGTCCTCTCATCCACGAATTAAGCAAAACGGAAGAAAAAAAAAATATGTGAAAAGGAAGAAACCGATTCCTATTCTAATAAAATCTAGAACTTTATGCTTTCTTCCATTGTTTCACGAACTTGTTCATTTTCTCAAGTTCCGCGCGGAAGCTAGCTCAGCTAGAGAGGATATTATATCCTTAAGTACTTATTACTATGCAAATTATGCAACTACAACTCTTGCGAGCCGTACTAATTGTAAACATGTTTCTGTGTTAAGAACTGAACAACTTTACTTTGATGTTCTGAGATGACACATTAATTTGTGTAAATTTGGATGGATTGGATGAAAGTAAGATTAAGGCCCGTATTCCAGATACATCCTCCTCAGATACTCCTCTCACACTCAAAATTGGCCACACCTACCAATTAACTACCAAACAAATAACAGTTCTCGAGTTTGGCATATGATTATTCAGCTTATGTGTACTCAATAGAACAAGAGCCCGACGCCCCAGACGTTACTGAACTCTTTCTACACAAAATGTGTAGTACAACTGAATGAAAATGAAAGTCCAAGTTAGCAAGTACGAGTATGTTCCAAGTACATACTATTACTACTCAATTCCACAGATTTTGTGTTAAAAGACTTCGGTAACGTTTGGGGCAGAAACTTGAACTTGAGCACGTTCGGTTAATGTCAAAAAAAACAAGACAACTAATAACAACTGCCCATTTCTAGTTTGAGATGAGTTGAGCATTTGCATGAACATCTGGAATACCAGCCTTATACTGTAATGAACTTGTAGATTGCAGTAAAATATAAATAATTCAGTAGTAGCCTTTTCTCGACTATGTTGGGTTTGGCTTTCCATCTAATTGGATGCAACTGAGAACGAATATATTACATGGATCGTCTGTCTGTCTGATCTCCACATCCCAGTTATACGCTAGGCTTCAGGCTTCTGACAACCGGCCACGACTGACAAAGGACGTAAATAGCTATTGACTGATTCCAGCATAAATGAACACAAGGATCTTCTGATCATTGAAACGGCTGAAAATTGGATAATTGTTGAAACTAAACTTTAGTGTGGCGGTGAGTTAGGACTAGGTGTGTTTTATATTTTCACCCCTATTGTTCCAAACAACGAGTATGTACTTGCACAATACGATAACATGCGTTGCAATTTTTTTTTTGCGATATTTTATAACGTGTAGTGCGAGAAAGTGTTTTTTTTATAACTAGTGTGAGTGCATTGCCTCTGATCAGAAAATTCTCCACCTTCTAGATTACCTCAAACTCCATACACCTGCACATGGGTACGTGATGAACGTCCAAGCCACGCTACTAAAATTGGCCCGGCTGTCATTTGAAGATCTTTGACAGTCGTTCCGAGTACTCAGAAGCCAGGAACGAAACCAGTATTTTACTGTTATTGTTACTGGGATTGTGGAGGTCATGTAGACAGTCTCTCCATGTAAAAATACTGGTACTCAGCTCATCAGCTGCATCCAGTTATAATAGAAGGCAAATCCAATATAGTTGGATACGGGCTAGGCAGATTTTATTTCATATACAACATTTTTTTTTTTCTTTTTTTTTACTTTATTTGTTTTATTTATTTCATTTATTAAAATTTTTTTATAGGCAAAAAAAAACAGTAGTAAACACAAATATACCGAGTCTTAAACTAATAAATACATCAGAACATAAATAATGTAGTTCAGTACAAGCAAGGATTAGTAACTATGCTAGTTCACAGTTTATACAAAACGTGATAGTCGCTCCTCATTTATATGTAAATCGTTGTGGCGCAATTTATAGATGGTTGATCGCAGCAGGTAAATACGGCTCTACTTGCTATAGTCAATTATAACGTGATATCGCTATATTGCGCACTAAGTTTTACTGTAACCTGGCCCAAAAGAACCGTGCATTTTTCAGGATCGTTTTGGGAATACTTTAGTTGTGGGTAAGGATTAGAGGTTCCCTGCCGGAGTCTGTATTTCCTTATAGCTTATAACCTGGGAGTCTTCAAGTCAAGAGAGAATAGGTTACTTCTAGCCAAGCGTGCTTCACCGTCGATCATAATTTGATATTATCATCGCTTACCATCACGTGATAGTGATCAAACGGGTCCACGTCCATTCGCCCCGCTTATATACATAGTATATCTAGTATTTTGTTATGAGCTTATGATACATATTTTATCTTCATACCACAGTATTACTCAAGAAGGAAAGTCACGGAGAAAACTTCACCATTTTTTTCTAGTTCTGGAAACAATAGACGAAGCGGCTTTGTCGTTCTAGAACCGTTTCTATGATTATCAAATGATGTTTGTGAGATTTGTATTGCTGTAAACTTTAATCTTTTAATTGTGTTGTCCCTACCTAAACTAATTTGCTATAACATTAGACATTTAAATAAGCCCATTTTACCGCCCGTTCAACCGATTTTGACTTCTATTGTGTTGGTGATACGAAAAATGGAAGCTGTAGTAAACAGTTGGTTTTTATGTACTCCTTAAGTTTACGAGATAGAACTCAAAATCGGTTGAGCGGGCTGTATAAAGGGTTGTAAAGACGTCTACTGTTATTTCAAATGGAGTATAGTTCTGTATCTTTTAAGATACTTAATGTTTGTTTTGTCAATAGGCGTATACTATATTCAAATAAAACAAAACCGGCCAAGTGCGTGACGGGCCACGCGCTGTAATAGGGTTCCGAAGTTGCATAATAATGCGGACTAAAAAGAGGGTTTTGTTGTTATTACATGAACATTAGAACGGTTTCAGCGGCTCACAAAGTCTAAAAACTGGCTGAAAAAAAACGGGGAAACGGGATGTTTTTTTCTAATCTATATTCTCGCGTTTGACCCCTATCTCGCCTGATGGTAAGCGAAGATGTGGTCTACGGTGAAGCACGCTTACCTAGATGTAATCTATTCACTCTTGACTTAAACTAAATAAGGACTAACTGGTAACTGAAGAAGGAGTTATAAAATCCAACTTCGCAACTGAAGTTAGAAAAACATTATCTATTTGGGTACCACCGCGGGTGCGAATTGCGAAAGGAGCCGATACGAGCGCGCGTTAGAGCTACGGAAAAAAAAAATACATCTCCACTTTACGTCTATGGGAGGTAAAATATTTTTCATGATTTTATGTTACCACTTTGTCGGAATTATTATATATCCCAAATTATAGCTTTCTAGTACTTAGATGCTCTGAGCTAATCTGCGTACGGACAGACGGACAGAGCGAAACTATAAGGGTTCCTTGTTGACTTCGGAACCCTAAAAAGGGTAAGTACTTGTTTAATTATTGAGATATTATCCAAAAAATTTCACTCTGTTGTGCAAGCGTTAAATGGACACTATTTTGTCTGACTATTCATCGGCGTTTTTACGCCTATCAAAACAAAATAGCCAGGTATTATTCTTCGGGTCGAGTTTAAGCGGATCGATAAATAAAAAAGTATAGCGCTACTTAAATGCTAGTTACACCTCCAAGTTGAATAGGAATGTTCTAAATTTATTGTCTAATGTCAATATTCAATACATATATGGTTGATGGATTACTGTTGTACACCCGACTCTTCAGATAACCCCAGAGGGAAAAAATCCGTTTGTATGAGGTCAGGGCTACTAAACTTCTGAGACGCGTTTTTCATGAATGTTAGAGATCGCTTTGAAGAGTACCAAAGTACTAGTAACAATCAAACCATTTAACATCTATAAATACGTTCAGATACGAAATAAAATGCCAAAAACAAACATTATTTTCTAAATATAATGTCACTGGACGAAGTTGAGGTCTAAATCCATGATGATATAATTTAAAAACAAATGATTATGCGTTCAAATAATTAATTCGCGCTTACGCGAGGGGGTATGAACAAAGAAAAATATATTTTAATGTCGATACTTTTATTCATTAGAAAATAAGCAGATACCTAATTTCTACGCAAACTTAATTAAATCAACTTTCAAAAATCTTTATTTATAGATCTTGATTACACAATTATTACAGTACTAACCAAGACGAGAACTATTTCAAATTAAGCTGAGAACTCTTAATGGAAACGCATATATGAATTTGTAATGGACAAGGACATAATTAAGCTGAAAAGACTGTAATAAAAACTTTTCATAGTTCTAGATGAAGTTTTCACTTACAATTTCATATTAAATTTTATACACACAGTTTCCGGAAAGAAATTAACAACCCCTCACAATTTAAACGCAAGTCAAATCATCGAATCAACTGTTGTATGCGCGTTTGACAATGTGACCCCTGAATTTTAAAGGAAAAAGTAAAACAATATGGAATCAATGTGACTGCACAGGAAAAATAACAAATTAATATTCATTCCTAAAACTGGTCTTAATCACTTTGAAATTTAATTATTTATTTTATTTAACTTCACAGACTATCTTACAGGTTGAACCCAATACAATAGAGTGGTTAAAATCTTAATCTAAAACAGACTTTACATAAATGTATAATAATTATATAAACCTAAACTTCTAACACTATTAAAATCTTCTAAACTAATATAAAATAAAACTTTACTTATCTAACTTTTCATTATAACTAACGAAATTCAAATAAAACTCTTGCGAATTCACTCCAATTGTACGAAAATATGTCTCGCCTCTCATGCAATTCGTTGAGCACACAGATAGAGGAGTAAGTAAGTAAAGTTAGAACTACTTGACCTTTGCATCCCTATTCCATTTTTGCTTCAAGTACAAGGCAATCATGTCCAATTTGAAGGAGTAAGGTTTCTTTGTCTGCCCATTTCCAGTTCAGTTAATGAAAGTCCAACAAAAGCACTAGGGTGGCACAATTGCGGGAGACGTATTTCCAGCAGTTAAAACTTTGACCCTAGCCTTGAGAAAAAGCCTCAGTGAGATACAACAAACAATAGTCGAGAGATTTGTCCCTGACCTTTGAGGAAATAGGATTAGTACTAGCTCTGATTCAAGTAAACAGGTGTACTTAGTAGTTGGGTTAGAATAACACAAGGATGCGACTTTAATTAGAAAAGTGACCCTACTTTGAAAATGTGTGAAATAGGCAGGTCTCCTTCGACGACATTTGACATCGACGACGTTTGTCGCAAAGGCAGCAGCGTCAACAGGCGTTTGGAATCATGGTTACTAGGGCCAAGTATAAGTCCAGCGACAGCATCGCGCCTGTATCGACTTCTTAAAATGATTGTGAATTCTTTTTAGAATAAATATAAACCTTGTAATAAGATAAGTTGTTACAGACTCATTTAAGTCCCATGTTTATTTCATTTTATTCCATTATATTCTTTCTTTTTTAGAAAAACGTTGCCACACACTAGGAATTTCTTCCTGTATCGTGGGTGCGTTTACAAACATATAAACTCACATACACAAACACCCAGAGCCGGAACAACTATCTGTAGGTCATATAAATATTTTTTCCGAGCAGGAATTGAACCCGCGACACGCAGCGCAGCAGTCAATTGCTCAACCACTGCGCCAACCGTGCGCCCAATTTATTTGTAGATGTCATTTGTTTTAGAAATCGTCATGGTTTCTTACCTCGGCACCGTTCAAAGTGAATCTCAAGAACTTTAGCATTTTATCATTTTGTATTGCTAATATTTTATACAAGAAGAATATTTATTATTGATAGTTTAGGAGCACTCATTCCTAGAACCTATTCACACTTAACTCATTATAATCATCATCATAACATCATTCCATAAGTCCTCAACAATAAAAATAAAAAAATGTCAAATATATTTATTTCAACTAGGCCAATAAGCGGCACTTTTGAACGTCAAACATTAAATCTAAATTAAAAATGTACAAGTAATAAAAATTTACTCTACCGTGCATTCGGAAAGTAGCTTGTTATGGAGAAGAACACACAAGAAACTCCATAATAGTTATATATCGCCGAATTATTAGATGTAATTATTATTAAAAATAGAATTACACGAATAGATTACATTATCACACGAACAAATAGAGTGGAATATGATTCAAAAATTTGTAAGAAAGAATTCTTTCATTTTGGGTAATGTAATTTTGAGGCATTTATTCTTTTATTTCGATTTTACGAATGGAGAAATACAGGACAGCAATATGGAATCAATCTGATTCTTCTAGACTACTTAATGAAACTTGAATACTTATATGCTAACCTTAAGACAGAATCAAACATTTTCTACAGAAGAAAGAAATACATTGGAGAGCGAAAGATGGAGTTGAAAGAAAAGATGGATGAACTAAGTGAGGAATGATAGGAAGGAAGAAAAGGGAGTCACTGTTAGCTAATAGTTAACAGAACGGAATGAAATAAAAAAACGTGTTACGTCGATCCCAAGTAACGTGGGGCAAGGCAAGAAACGTGAAAGAAATACAAAATGATAGGGCCACTTGTGCGTGATCACAGAACATGGAATTATCGCGGTAGCAGCAATTAGAAATACCATTACTAAAAAAACATTTATACAAGAGCATGATCTTGTATCGGCGGTTTTTCATTATGTACGTAATATACTGAGGGAGACAAAATAAAGGTACTTGAAATTTTACGGGGTGCATTTGTTTGGGCTCTCTCGGTTTAAAGCTATTTATTATGTGTTGATTATTTATTACATTTTATAATTTGCTTATTTTTAATATTTTTAATTATGTGTTATTTTGTTGTCTGGTTATTTTAAATTCGAGTATTTCTATTATTAATTTTATTTTTGTGTTATTGTGATATCTGATTTATTTTAATTATATTTGTAAATGGTATTAAATGTAAACATGCCTGAGAATAAACGATTTTAATTTTAATGTGCTTAAGTTTAAACTGTTATATTCATAGCCATATTTAGATTCAGGTTTCTATCTTTTTTAATTAAAAAACGTTACTGTAATGTATAATAAACTATAATTCCAAAGGAAGTCGATGAAATTTTCTATAAAACTTTTCTGGACGATCATAAAAAAATACTCTCTTAATGGCTCTTAATTCTCATGTCTAAGATTATTTGAATGAATCATTTAAAATTGATTCTAATAGATGGCGCGGTTTTAAATTTCTGAGGCATCCACTTCGTTCTTCGTTCATCCACACACGAATTCTTTTTGTTTTGTAACACATTTTGGTACAATAAAACTGTAAAAATGTGCAAAATTACTATAAAACAAATCGTAGCTGTATATAAAAAAAAAACACTAACCGAGTAAACCCTTTTACTTGCAAGTCGCTGCTAATAACATCTATACACGTGGAACGGAACCTAACGCGGTAGATGTTCTTAGCAAAATAATCAGTTTAATCAGATGAAAAACGCTAGTTAC
This sequence comes from Anorthoa munda, assembly GCA_945859665.1. Lineage (NCBI taxonomy): Eukaryota > Metazoa > Arthropoda > Insecta > Lepidoptera > Noctuidae > Anorthoa > Anorthoa munda. The sequence continues at coordinate 39,573,942 of OX243893.1, forward strand.
GTCGGAACGGTTTCTTTGTATGGGATGAGGCATCTGTATGCTAGTATTATATTACCTGTGCCTCTACAATCCTGTTACTGGGTAATACGATACCCGTTTCCCAAGACTGCTGTTAGATTGATGAGATGTACAAATGTCAGCCGGGACCAACGGCTTAACGAGCTTGCTGAAACATGGAGGAATCTCGATGGTCACCCATCCACGGATAAATATACAACCCCACATGAATTTACGACGAATCCGTTCAGAGGCTCTAGAAAAGTGTCTTTCGATGTAAGCGATGGCAATTGTCGAAATGCCGAAATGTAAGGGATTAATCACGTGACATTTCGATAGCGTTTGACATTCCCATACATTTTTGTCAGTTTTCCAATCGCTATCGACACGCTTTCGTTGATATAATGTCACTTGTCTAGGGCCAGTAGCAACAGAAGCAACGTGACAACGATACGACGACGAATTTTCATAAAAGATGTTATTTTACAGATAGAACAATTTCTTTGACAGTCAAAGTCATTTAAAAAAAATGGCGTATCATCGCTGTCGCATTGTCACTTCGCATTGTCGTGTTGCGCCTGTCTATGACAGCTTTTACATTTGCTTGGTTTGTCAATGGTTAGAAAGTAAACCATAAAATCCTATGCTTGCTCCGTTAGTCCCTTTTGAGATAATCCCTCTTTACATGCCAGATGGACGTCCTTACTCAAATCCCTTTTCTTGATTCCTCATGTTATAATATCGTATATTTTGTTTGGCAGATCCATTTCGTGAAATGGTTTCACGATGTTTTTAGCTTATCAAAGTATTTTATTTAGATTCCTTATTTTTGCTTTAGGATTTTTAATGGTATTACGCTTACAGAGAGCAACTACGAAGATACAACTTTTCTAAATATTTTACATAGTTCTGGTAGCAGAGATTGAATTTTTCCTATCTGAAAACGCACATTATTGAATAAATTTCCATTTTCCTAGAACTACGTAAAATTAGGTTTTCTTGGCAAAAGGAGAACTTTCACAAAAAATACATAACTACTATCCGCCACTTCAACCTAGTTGGTACAAGTTTCATTTTCTAAACGTATGCTTTCTATTAGCAGAGTGTGTATGTTTTATATCAACAAAAACAAATCTAACCGAAATGGCATCCTCATTTCATTCCTTAAATCATTCGTTGTTTTTAATTGATATAAAAATAAAATAAATTACTATAGAACCGATCCTGTAAAAATGTTTTTTGTACCGAAAATATTTTTGGTACTTATTTCTTAATTCCCGCAGTACAAGTATGAAACATGTTTACGTTATTTTTTTGAGAAGAATAATATATCCTGCAGCTCGCTGCAATGGAAGCGTAGGTTTAGAGGTCAGTGATATAAAACTCTGCAACAAAAACTTTTTTCTCATAAACTGAGGAATGTTTCTAGCTTTCAATAATCAAGAACGTGAATTGAATATCTTTGAGATAAAATAGCTTAGTAGCTACGGTAGAACTTTTATTATTTGGCAAAGTGTATGTCAAGATGTATTTATATAGAATACGTAAGAATGCCAACCAATTCATAATGTTTAGAAAATCATCATTAGTATTATTGCTGGAGCTATGTCAAGCGTTTAACCCAAGCGTGGACACACCGACCGATCCTGTACTTCTCTCTCTTCTATGCATATAGCGAACTCCCGTGACCAACAGGTCATTGGCTCGCGCTGCTAAGAAATGTGTCCATCGTCCTCTTCCTGTCTTTTTTCCATGATATTTGAGAGCAGCACAACACGTCGTATTCTTCGTCTATTCCGTACTGTCACGCAATCACTGACTCCCATTGCTTTCATATCACCCTTCACACAATCTATCCATCTCTTCTTTAAAATATTGTAGAACGGCCAATAAATATGAGTCACCGCCAAACTACCGTCTATTTCACCAAAAAAAGATTAAAAAAATACATATGCTTAGGGAGTTTCTGTAACCATTTTCGTACTCTGTGCTACATACTGTTTCATCTGATCTACCACCTAAATTTCCCCTATTTCTCAGCTACACTCAATCCTTTGAGCGATATATTGCAATCCACACGCTCAAACAATTCTCTAGAGACTCGTTTACCGTGGCATCGATTTTCGGGTGCATCCAATAACATGGTCAATTTATTCCCTATGGGGAAATTATTTGTCTCTACAGAAAACTCATTTGGCCCATTTCGGCTGAAACATTAATGATTGCACGCTATTTCATGGCTATGCTTCTAATACGAAACATTAAAACCACACACAAATGGACAGTTTGTGAGCTAACAGACATTAGCATATTGGCGATTTCAAACTTGTAATTATTATAAATCTAGGTTTACATGCGATGTGTTTGTGTACCTACGTTCTTGATTTCAGTATTGATTAAGATGTACTAGGCATTGTGTGTGATTGAAATAATTATTAAACATGAGCTGGACCATCCAATGAGATTTTACCAACAGAGATGTCCCTACCCATTAAAAAGAAACAAAAACATTTTTACTTTAGCTACCTACATATATCTATGGAACTTTCTTTATATCACTGAGTAGGTTAAAAGACCACAGAGTTATAAATAGGAAAGTTGTCAGAAAGAGATGTCGTTCGTGTCTCGTATCTACCTCAGGTATATATATAACGTCATTGGGACCATCATGATAGATAACCGAACCGCATATAAAACATATAACATTTTTTTATAAAATATTAATACTGCACGTAACAATCAATAAAAGTCTTCACTAAGACAAGTTAAACTACAGGTTTATGAGGAGACATCGAAAAAAATACTTCCTAATTGCTTTCACAGCACTTTTTAAAATACTGAACTTAAACGTCTGGGCTAGTGCAAGTTCCGTTTAAATTTTGATTAATTATGCAAGGTTCCGCGACGATCCTTCCCGGTTCCCATGCAAGACCAGGGCTTAATATTTGCATTCTAATATACAGAAATTACATTATATTATGAAGCTGGAGTCTTGAGCGAGGAGAGTCTTGAATAACAGCGGTATTGTTAGGGATTTGGAAGATGTTCTGGAGTATTATTTACTCAAGAATTTTGTGGTGATCATGATTTCCAAAATAGTGTTTTTGTGTCAGCGGTTTTTATTGCCAGAACACGAAATTCTTTTATTAAGAGAATAGCTCTCTAGTGCAAGTAGACCTGACTCCGCCTATATTGGGCAGAGAGTAGAATAAAGAAGAAGAAAATGGCGATATAGTTGAACTAATAATATTAAGTATGGTAACGTTAAGAATTTGCTTAAGAGTAGAGCAGGAGAGGTGAATTATAAACCATTTGTGAATATGGTTTTAGAGTAATTTTTTGGAGTCCTGGGTAAGTATTTGAACGTACGTGTTAGACCAAATATAGTTTATTTAACATCAAAACACACCCATACACACACATACGAAAGTAATAATATTAAGTTAAATAGGCCAAAGCAGAGTAATATCCTACGAAGTGCAAGGTTGTAAGAAACTATTTCTACATTGATATGTATTCCGCAACTGCAACCGCAATTTCACAAAAAACCCTTTAAAGCGCAGACATTCAACGGAAATTCTAGCAAATGGTTGATTGGAGATGAGTGTTCTGCATCCTGATTATTCGTGCATGCAACTGTCATATTTGCTTTTAACAAACCGACGTTATCTGAACTAAGAGGATTCTGGGATGGCGAATCATGCGTATGCAAAATTTTATTCAATAACCTTAGTTAGAAAGAAACAAACTTAAAGAATTGATTTCCACAGAAATTGCAAACATTGCATTGCCGCATAATGCTTATTTACCCATTTATATAAGGTGACAGGGCGCATATAAAATAACTTAAACCGAAACATACATAATCATGATATTCGTAATAATATAAACTTATATCAACAGGCACAATTAGAACACAACAACATTTAACATTCCCATGCAGATAATTATCACTGCTTCAGTATTCCATCTGAAATACAGGAACAACGATTCTGCGTGCAATCATGCCCAAGATGCCGTTGAAACTGACCCACACCCTGTGCACCAAGGATGCACATCTTTTACGTATCAATGCATAAAAGCAATCGACGTGCATTTCCGCAAACATCACTGACGCTTTACAGCTATGCGAGGCAGCCCCATCAGCACTCATTATTATCCTGAACGTGAAGGGTGCTGTACGATTCTTGCATAAATAGAACCTACAGGCTATGTTAAACAAGGCCCTGAATAGTCTTCTTAACACCCGCAGAAGCATGTGGAAATCATATTAGCTCGGACAGACATTGCCCTCCGCTCTCTCTCAATGTTTCATCATCTTTTAGGCTACTGGTCAACACAGGACCAAGGTACTCAAAAGTCTGAACCCTCTACCAAGGTACACTATTTATTTTAACATTAGGTACCGTTTCTGGCTATCTTCTACCAGCCCCAAACACCAAGACGACACTCTTCCGTACATTATACAATAGGACATGGGCACTGGTGTAATTTTGATATTTACTCACCAACTTTCTAAGGTCACAGGTCACAGAGACACTGACCAGCACCATCTCATCTGCATAGCTAATGTTGTTGACACATATGCCATCAATATAACATCCGACACTGAAAAAGACAAAAATGCTGTTATATTAAGTACTATCTACATTGAACATAACACAAAATAAAGAAATATGGCAAACAAACTAGGCAGATGCATCTCGCAACTGAGGCACGAAGGTTTCCATTCAGCATGACGCTGTGAAATTGGGACCCATAGCACGTTACCTCCCTGCAAGCACATTTTCCATCACGTTTCACTAAGAACCAATTCTCATCCGTGAATACCAGTAAGATACCAGAATAATAACCCAAATATTTCGTATTGAGGTCGGACTTTTGTAGAATATTAATTTTATCTTGATCCAGAACAAATAATATTACGTATCTTCCACAAATGCAGGTATTATACGAGTATGGGTCAACTGAGCAATCTATACATTCGTTTGTATAAAATCTTAATATTCTAGACGATATACTAAGTTCAGTTCGTCAGTTCTATTTGTAAGTAAATGTTTCTTATGGGTAATATTACTATGAAGCCCGCCAGATAATTTTATTGTTATGTTTGCTACTTATTGAGAGTGAAATTATCTTTCATAAATAAGTTTAGAACTATGTATATAATACTTTCATCATCCGACAACAAGACATACGTATCATACATATATGATGGTGAATATCCCACCAATACATACTCAACATTTTCGTAATACTTTCATTATGCGTACAACTTAAAAATGGAATACACTTTCGAAGTTTTTGTAGTGTGTTTAGGTATCTGGAAATTTACATAGGGTATTTAAGTCAAGAGTGAATTAATGGGTTACTTTTAGGCTAGCATGCTTCACCGTCGACTACATAACGCTTCAATATCAAGTGGATATTATGTACGGACTCCGGAGTTCCTACATCTATAATCATAGTCCACGAATCAATCATACGATTTGATTGGCAGATGCTACCTTCATCAATTAAGTTGGGTTTTCCGACTTGACAAATATTAACAACAGATTTTATACTTAAATTAAGCTTAAGTAATTTGTGACAGGGTTCGTGGATTATATCGACTCTGGATTATGGATTAATTGTAATTATTCGTGGTTTCTGTACTTAGATGTTTTGTGTTATAATTTATTTATTAATTAATACTTCAAATAACAATGTGGTATGTTTGACTATCTGCTAATAGCGTAATAGATTTTATCTACACTCACAACGTAATGTTCCAAATACGAATTCAAAATAGTAGTTTATGCAATGGCCATATAATAGGGGTTATTAAAACACGAGCGTAGGTTTATCAAATGAGGCGAAGCCGAATTTGATAATAATATTACGCGAGTGTTTTAATACCTAATTATATGCCGTTGCATACACTACTTTATCTTCACTCATACAGTTGAAATAAAACAAAAGTGGAAAGGGAAAAATATTTGGCAAGGCGGGCAATTTAGATTCTCATTGCGCAGCGCGCGCATCCACAGACAATGAAACTTCTTTTCTACAGCCCATACGCGCCAGAAAATTAAAAAGTAAAAGTGTGCTATAAAAATTAAAAAGTTATTTTATGATGCAGTTGTTTGAAAATCGAAGGAAAATGTTGAACTGTAATGGTTTTTTTTTTTAATTTTACCTAACCACGAATATAAAGTACGTGTTTATACAATATTTTTTGAATTCGTATTTGGAACATTACGTTGTGAGTGTAGATAAAATATTGTATAAACACGTACCTACTTTATATTTGTGGATAGGTAAAATAAAAATAAAAAAACCATTTCAGTTCAACATTTTCCTTCGATTTTCAAACAACTGCATCATAAAATAACTTTTTAATTTTTATAGCACACTTTTACTTTTTAATTTTCTGGCGCGTATGGGCTGTAGTAAAGAAGTTTCATTGTCTGTGGATGCGCGCGCTGCGCAATGAAAATCTAAATTGCCCGCCATACCAAATATTTTTTCCTTTCCACTTTTGTTTTATTTCAACTGTATGAGTGAAGATAAAGTAGTGTATGCAACGGCATATAATTAGGTATTAAACCACTCGCGTAATATTACGCTCGTGTTTTAATAACCCCTATTATATGGCCATTGCATAAACTACTATTAATAGTTAGGTGCTTAATCATAATTCCAAGCCATTTTCGAAAGTACTACTCAGTTTTAAAATAAAACATCTGGATACCTCTGGGTAATGGGGCAAATAAAAACAATCGAAAATCAAAGCAATACTTTCCTGAAGACACTAATTTACATAGTCTTCAGCCACCAGTCCATATCCCATTTTTTTGCGTGTCTAGCATGCCTTCTGCTTCCATGCATAACATCCATCATCACCTCAATAGCCGCCTCTTTCCCACCCACCCTCCATGCTCCTTTCTCACCTAGTGCTTTTATTAAATTTCCGTTTACCTATAACTTTTCAAGAAAAAATTCGATTTTCTTGCCAAAAGTAGAAAACTCACAGATAACAAATTAATTACAATTCCAACCACAAGAAAATCACATCTAATTTACGAACTACTTACAAAATCTCTTTCTATGAGTAAAGAATGAATTACTTGAGAAGTTCCTCATTTGCACTTAGCTAAGCTAACTCCAGGATGCGAGATGAGAACTAACTTTTCAAGCGCTTTTGTTCTATTAATTCATTTGTATGTTTCCAACTCAGGTAAGGCATTGCATCATCTTGGAGTTTTGTACAATATAAAAATCCCCGACACTAACATCTCTCTAAACTAAACAATTTATCTAGCAGTAAACACGCTTCGATCAACAATCCACCGAAACACGTAATTATAATAAGATATCTTGCGAACTTTTGAATGGCTGAACCGATTATTATCAAACATAGCTAAGACCACTTTCGATAGAGTCGCCTTTTAAACAAAAACAAAACAAAACCAAAATTGGTTCATCCGTTTAGGAGCTATGATGCCAGGGAGAGTTATACACAAACACACATACATTTTTCCGTCGGTGGTTAAAAATAAATGCACTTAGAGGCCAATCTGCGAAAAACAAACGAGTAAGTACTTTCACTGGCATTACGTTCATTATGGTAGCAGTAACGTTGCCTGAAAAATCCATAAAATCGCAAATTAAGCAAAAAAATAGGGTTCTAAATAGAACCGAGAATAAATAGTAAATAGGTACAGGGCATCTACGTCAATGGCGAGTACATCACTCACCTTCAATTTGCCGACGATATAGTGGTCATGGCTGAGACCATCGAGGACCTCAGTACAATGCTCGATGACCTCAGTAGAGCTTCCGAAAGAGTGGGTCTAAAAATGAACATGGACAAAACCAAGTTGATGTTGAAAGCCCATGTTACACCCATTCCTATCAAGGTCAGAGACTCTACACTCGAAGTTGTCGTCGATTATGTCTACCTGGGTTAAACGGTCTAACTTTGAGAAAGGGGTCAACCGTCGAATCCGACTCAGCTAAGCAGTGTTCGGACAGTTGCGCAGTATCTCGGTTTCCAACTTACTATAGTGTCTCAAGACGAAAGTCTATGACCAGTGTGTGTTGCCAGTGATTACTTACGATACAAAATACTTATAGTATCATTTGCCTTCAATAGCAAAAATACCCATCAATCAAGTATTTTCTACAAAAGTGAAACATAAACGTGCGGATAGGGTTTAATTTCGCTTATAACGCTGTGACCCTGTTTTTATGTCCTGTAATGAGTTTCTGGTTATTCCCCTCGTCGTCGTGGTGAAATTAAGGCAAACAGACATCGTGTCGTTGTTCTTTGGTCATCTGTGATATCACTCTTTGACAATCCTGTGTCCTCTTTAATTTTGATTGTCTTTGTATCCTACTGGTTACCCCATTTTAGCGATATTTTTATGCTTATAGGGGTACACAGTTGACGACGCCTGTCTGAAGGACAGTAGAATAACTAAAACAATTATTTTTTCTATTAAACCATTTAAAAACTGTTTTTAAATTGTCAAGCAAAATATGAAGCTAGCTGCACACTCACAAGCGTCAGAAGGTCTCTATGGAGAAGCAAGAGCAAGAAACTCCACGGACACTATTTTCCATCGGTAAAATTTAATTCCAAGTATTTGGTTACATCATTCTTCTTGAAAAATTACAATACTCGTATAAGTGTTTGGTAGTATTATTGAAGAATTAGATTTTAGATTTTTAATGGGATGAATTGAATGCACTAGCGAGGTTTATCAGACTGATAGAGACTTATAAGCATGCTTTACAAAATTTTTGTTCAAAATTAAATTTGTTGTTTCATACATATTAATCCTTTTTTTGAAAATGGAAATAATTTTAATGAATTTTCAGGTTATTAAAATGCAAAAAAATATTTCAAATAAAAATAAAATGCCATACTAAAGTCGACACTATCTAAGAAATCTTTTGACGTTTCTCATTTCACATGCCGCGATAACTTTCTACGTAAGACATCGAAAAATCAAATTTATTATCCTAATGAATTACTATGTAACCCATACACTATAACAACGAGTATCTTTCGCAAGCATCAAGTTTAATTATTATTAAGTATTTTTATACCTGTCAAAACAGGCCTTTTATTTTTTGACAACTTTAATATTATAAATTCGAAAGTCAATCTGTTTGTCTGTATGTTACCTTTTTATATAAAACATCCTTTATAAAATACAAATTACAATTACACTAGTACAGTCAATTGAAATTCTAAGATAATTTGGACGTTTATCACACATACATACATACACAAACTCACGCCTTTTTTCCCATGGGGCTTAGGCAGGGACTTCAGAACATATCGTTTATCGCACATCTATTTATATTATAGAACGGTCAGAGCTTAAACCGTAAACGAAGTTCCCAAGTTTTCAATGAATGGATATGTTAGATTGTCAGCTAAATCTTCGGTTTTTATTTAGCTTGTGTGGAAGTTTGCTAATATAGAAAATGTATCCCTTTTGGTGAAGGAATTTTATAGGTATGTCACATTTTAGTGTGCAGTGAATTTTTCAAGTTTAGCAATCATGCTTATTATAATAGGTACCTAGTACGTAATATAAAACTTTTTTTTTTTTGAGCATTGTATCCAAAATAAATTAGTTGATAATATTCTATTGTTAAAAAATAAAAAGAAATCGTATCTCACGGGACCGATCAATGTGGTGACGCTTGGAAGAGGTCTATGTCCAGCAGTGGACTTCATTCAGCTGATATGATGATGATTGTATTGGTTCTAGAGATAAAACTTTTAATACCGTACTCACCAGAGCTGAGACCAGTCCCTTTGAGACCGTTCTCCCGTTGATCGGTCTTTATTTTTCAATAATTTCAACATTGATATGCAAATTAAATATATTTTAAACACTTATTAGACCTCTGGTATAACTTTGATCATCTGTGATAAATACTGGGGAATATTAAATAGGATCGACCTTTTAGGTAGGGTCGGGACTCGGCCAACATTCTCTCCCCTTGCCCAACTCTCTTAAAATAACCCCTCCGCACCCCTTTGGTACCCAGCTGACGTTATTAAGACCGTCTGTGACCAAAAGTACCGCTTATTCACAAAATAAAAAGTAATTTTCTGATTCGAGCACGCGTTTTTAAACGGCAAATTACGTTTTTTAATTACACATTTTTTATTTAGTTTTTTTACGTTTAAAAATGTGGACAAAGAGTTTTTGGCATGATATTAAAATGTGATTTTATTTAGCTGCGTTGTACAGGTTGGTGAACATTTTCATTTCAGTGGTAGACACGGAGCAAGGGATTCTAGACAAATTAGGATCCTATCAGCAATAATCATTTACAAAAAGTGCATTATTTATGGGATTGACATGGGCTAGCAAAATGTGAGAGCAATCTCATATATCTTAAGCTTTGACAAACAGGCATTACATAGAGGCAGGCAAAAAAAAGAAAAAAAAAGTCGCTATTTATAATACAAAGTTTAAAACGTAACATCTAGGTACGTAAGATTCTACTTTTTCTAGACCCCAAGGTTTGCATTAAAGGATACGCAATCAAAGACACAACGATGCAAAACGTAGACCATGAAACAAAAGCTCATCGCTCTGTGACTATTCACATCTTGGGGTCTAGAAAAGGTAGAATCTTACAGTCATCCAAATGCAGTGGACCACGCAAGGAACAATGATCAAATCAGAAATATAGAGATCTGCAAGAGAACCAGGGTTACCGACATAGACCTGAAAACGACCAAACTTAAGTGGCAGTAGGCAAGGCTCGTTGCTCGTAGAACGAATGGCCGATGGGGCAGAAAAGTTCTGGAGGATCTGCTGGATACGAGATGCACGGGACCGGTCAATGTAGCGACGCTAGGAAGGCTTATGTCCAGCAGTGAACTTCTTTCGGCTGATATGATGACTCAAAGACATGGAAAAGACTATGACGTACGGTCGCCGCGTCGAACTACAAATAAAAGCCAATCACAAATAAACGCCACGAACCACGCGCTTAGTGCAATAGGCGTCAACCTTTATGGTTGTGCAGTACTCCACCCCTTACCCCGTTGTTATAGGGATTCGCCATGTTTTAGTTTGACCGCCATTATTTAAATCGTGCCATACCTGTCTTCTTCTTCTTAGTCTTTTCTTGTCGATGGTGATTTAATCCTTAGATAGATTGGTCCCAGTAGATGGCCACGTTGAAAGCGGCAGAAGTAAGGTTCATCAAGTCCTCCAAAGAGCGAGTGTATTAGCACTAGGACCCCTCCAAGAAGTGGGTCATGCTCTAGCTGGACTGCACTCTTGTGATTAGTGAAAACGCTGCATATGAAGGAAGAAATTTATGTGGCAACACAGTCTTATCAGTATGCTGTCGGAAATTCAGAATATCCCTCTGAAACTAGAAATTATAACGAATTCTGTAAAACCGGCATCCGAAATCACATCTCAGCTCACTCCATCGTCGACTCTGTCTCTGTCACCTCTGACCTAGACTAGAGTCAAGAAAAAAACCCATCACAAATAAAAAAATTAAAAAAAAAACATATACCACATACATTTTTTATACGATTTGAAACTGGATGCCCGCTGGTTTCATTTATATTTTCGGGCAATATTCTATGTAACCAATATTGCTATAACGTTTGTATATATTCGGGGTGTAACATAATATTGCCGCGATTTCAGGCTTCCATAGTATAAGTTGTTCAAAATAATGAGTAGGATGGCCTACTTTCAAGAATTGTATTGTTTCTGTAACACCATATAGAGGCAGTTTAAAGGCATTTAGTACCTACCTTAGCTACCCTTATTACCTACCTATCTACCTTGCTTACCTATCTGCCTACCCTACATGCGTTGCTACCTACCCTACGTACCTACTAACATTTTTTGTAGTCTCATTCTTCCGCGGAGACTCTTAACATCGCCATTCAGAAAATGACGTCACAAGCCATCTATCAGATATGGGGTTCAACTGTGCGAGTATCTGAATTATGTTTTTTAAGATATTTTACTCCTTGAACACTTTAAATTCATCTTACTTTTGATAGAGTAAACCGATTGCGATGAAACAAAACGCCAAGTAATTCTTCAAATTACGCACAATTTTTGTTTATGTATACAAATTACCTACATTGGTTTCGTGCATTTTACATGTTGCATTCACAACTAAACAGACAAAAATGGCCCAAAATGCTGGTAGGTACTATTTTTTTTTGGAAAAAAATCGATGTACCAAAACGACTTTTCTACATATGTATTATGTGTATTGATATTTGTGTTTGTGTTTTGTTATCCGACTCACATTTAAGACGAAAATTCTTCTCCTTTTTGCCCCTGAAGTTTGTATTGAATATTTTAATGTTCCCCGCTTGCGAAAAGTATACATGAACCTGTCGCATTGACGAAGATACATTGAACGTCGATTTGTGAACCACAATGCTCGACATCAGATTAAATTGCGCAACTTCTACACTCTTGCAAAGCGTGATATAATCGAGGAATATTCGATGGTTTTAGTAAAAAATCGAGCCAAGATTTTCAACAGAATTGCGTTGTGTGTGTGTGTGTGTGTTTTTTATTTTAGATTAGTCTCTGGCTAAAACAGTATTAAAAAAGATGTATATTTTGGTTAAAATAAAAATAATTATCCGTTTCAAACATATTAAAACTTCGGAGGCTACTTAACATCGCGAAAAAATCTCAGTTTTGTTGAGATAGCACGGGAACGAAGTCTCGAATTAAAACCGGCAAAAACTAAGTAATTTCTTTTTTATAGAAGCTTCATGAAAAACATTCAAGAAAAGCCGGCTGTGAAAAGTTAAAGTATGCTGAATTCCTTGTTGTACTCAAGCAAATATCGGCTTAAATACAAGCCCAGCCGTGTCCTAGACCCAGGCAATCTTCTTTGGTTCCACCACAGCGCTAAGGAGATTAGATTTATTATTTGCTGTGAAGTTGAATATTATTCTGAAGAAATATTTTATAAAATAATTTAAACTTTAAGACTCAGATTTTACATCTGCATAATATTAATCTGGACTGGCGCGAGCAGAAAAAAGAATTGAGTAGAAAAGGCAGAGAAAGCCTTTTGCTCTGCTGCGGTGGAACAATATAAAAGCTAGTTAAATTAGATATCATTATTAATTCCCAAATGTGAAGAAGAATTCCCATTGGTCATCCGTTCTGCGAGCAGGGCACATTGCTCGCAGATAGGATGGCCAAAAAGTTCTGGAGTGGCGACAGCGAACCGAAAGACGTGGCGTTGGAAGGCCTCCCTCCCGGTGGACCGATGCCCTGGTAAAGGTTGCGAGGATCCGCTGGACGGAAGACGCACGGGACCGGTCAATGTGGTGTCACTTGGGGAGGCCTATGTTCAGCAATAGACGCCTTTCGGCTGAAGTGATGATGATGATGAATGTTATAAATTTAAGGGTTAGGTGTTTGTTAATCAGAAATCCATAGACCAATAGACAAGTGACATTCTATCATCGAAAGCGTAGCGATTGGAATAATGTCAAAAAGGTATGGGAATGTCAAACGCTACCGAAATGACACGATACCAATACCTTATATTTTGGCATTCGACTATTTATCCCGGTATCTCCGTGAAACAATTTTCATCAATGACGAAATCCAAATCGCTGCCAAATCTAATTTAAGTAAACAAGTATTTAGAGCCTTACTTATAAGTCGCTAGAGACGAAAACGTGCCCAAACTATCGCCAGTAATTGAGGGTACAGCTACTGACTTGAGTTCAGGTACACGATATAACATATTATAATACTAGTGGCCTATTTCTGTAATGTCCTAGGCTACCGATTTGATTTGGGATTTGAACTACTAATGTTGACAACATTATATATTTATAAAGTAAATAGCATGGTAGGTATACGTAATGCCTTTTCTAATAATAATCAAAGTTTCACACTGGAAGTCCTTCACCTATTTAGGAATAGGCTAAATCCTAATACTAGGTATCATCAAACACGATATGTCGAATGGTTCCTGTCGACAATTTTGCTGCACCAGTGCCACTCTGATGCGAAAGCACGTTTAAAAAAAAAACCGGCCAAGTGCGAGTCGGACTCGCACACGAAGGGTTCCGTACCATTATCGCAAAACACTGCAAAAAAATCACGTTTGTTGTATGGGAGCCCCCCTTAAATATTAATTTTATACTGTTTTTAGTATTTGTTGTTATAGCGGCAACAGGAATACATCATCTGTGAAAATTTCAACTGTCTAACTATCACGGTTCATGAGATACAGCCTGGTGACAGACAGACAGACAGAATGACAGACAGACAGACAGACAGACAGACAGACAGACAGACAGACAGACAGACAGACAGACAGACAGACAGACAGACAGACAGACAGACAGACAGACAGACAGACAGACAGACAGACAGACAGACAGACAGACAGACAGACAGACAGACAGACAGACAGACAGACAGACAGACAGACAGACAGACAGACAGACAGACAGACAGACAGACAGACAGACAGACAGACAGACAGACAGACAGACAGACAGACAGACAGACAGACAGACAGACAGACAGACAGACAGACAGACAGACAGACAGACAGACAGACAGACAGACAGACAGACAGACAGACAGACAGACAGACAGACAGACAGACAGACAGACAGACAGACAGACAGACAGACAGACAGACAGACAGACAGACAGACAGACAGACAGACAGACAGACAGACAGACAGACAGACAGACAGACAGACAGACAGACAGACAGACAGACAGACAGACAGACAGACAGACAGACAGACAGACAGACAGACAGACAGACAGACAGACAGACAGACAGACAGACAGACAGACAGACAGACAGACAGACAGACAGACAGACAGACAGACAGACAGACAGACAGACAGACAGACAGACAGACAGACAGACAGACAGACAGACAGACAGACAGACAGACAGACAGACAGACAGACAGACAGACAGACAGACAGACAGACAGACAGACAGACAGACAGACAGACAGACAGACAGACAGACAGACAGACAGACAGACAGACAGACAGACAGACAGACAGACAGACAGACAGACAGACAGACAGACAGACAGACAGACAGACAGACAGACAGACAGACAGACAGACAGACAGACAGACAGACAGACAGACAGACAGACAGACAGACAGACAGACAGACAGACAGACAGACAGACAGACAGACAGACAGACAGACAGACAGACAGACAGACAGACAGACAGACAGACAGACAGACAGACAGACAGACAGACAGACAGACAGACAGACAGACAGACAGACAGACAGACAGACAGACAGACAGACAGACAGACAGACAGACAGACAGACAGACAGACAGACAGACAGACAGACAGACAGACAGACAGACAGACAGACAGACAGACAGACAGACAGACAGACAGACAGACAGACAGACAGACAGACAGACAGACAGACAGACAGACAGACAGACAGACAGACAGACAGACAGACAGACAGACAGACAGACAGACAGACAGACAGACAGACAGACAGACAGACAGACAGACAGACAGACAGACAGACAGACAGACAGACAGACAGACAGACAGACAGACAGACAGACAGACAGACGGAGACGGACGGGACGGGTCCCGTTTTTACCCTTTGGGTACGGAACCCTAAAAACGTTCAACGGATTAGTCCAATTCTTATGAAACGGCAGCGAGATTATTCCGAAACTAACCCGAAAACTAACCCGGTCGCGCAGTTTAGATTAGGTTAAGTTAGGTTATATTTTTTTTTTACTATTTTATATATTTCACTACGATTTCTATTTAAACAACAAAGCCGACGTAGCCCCGTTGCGCGGGGCTCCTATTACTGTCTGCAGGGTCTAAAATAATCTAATATGTATAGCGTGCTTCATCGTCGACCACATCATCGCTTACCATCAGGTGAGATAGTGGTCAAGCGAATACGATAGTGGTATTACGAATTAAAATTTTTTTTTAAGAAATATGAAGGAGATAAAGAGAGCTGAGGTCGCTTGCAACTTCGAACATAACCTAACCGTGTCGGGGTGACCTAAGCTGCCGAGATCGCTTCGCGCGCTCTTTGACTAATTCGTCGACCGAGTTAGGATTTCGGGTTAGGTTCGGAATAAACTCGTAAAACTCTACGCTGCGTAGCATTCGCATCAAGCGCAAAGTATCCTTAACATAAAACACAATTTGGATTCGTAAAGTGGGTACGGTACACCCAGCATTCGTAACTTAAGTGATGTATGTTGTAACATACTTTAGATGCCATCCGTGTTAGTTGACGCTGCTGAAGCCATTCTGGAAATAACTTTACAAGCTGCATATCGCTCAAATCGAGTTTCGATGTAGGTACTTGTCATTCTTGCTTTTGCTCGCAGTTTGAAGGAAATTCGCTGGCTATAATTTTGCAACCACGTCGTGAGTGAGTTTGCTTAAGTGTTGTAATAAAAAACCCCTCATTTTTGATTTCGGTAATCTAGGTTTGGCGTTTCGATAGGAAAGCATTTGATCTAAACAAATACTTAAAACGTATTTTTATACTAGAACCACCAATGCAATTCGAAGACATGGGGCATCCACCAAACCACACCGGGCCCGTGTGGTGGACAAAGCCTTTGCTCTTTTCACAGAGGGAAAGCCTTTGTCACACCCAGGGAGGACATTATTGGCTGATTACGCTAAACTATTTATCTTCAACTTCAAAGTCGTTTAACAGTCTAATCGGTTATCTACCATACAATAAGGTTAGCAATGAAATTTAGATTTACTGTTTTCATTTATACCCATCCCTTTCTCTGCATATCTGTAAAAGAAGCTACATATAAAAACAATACAGACAGAGCGAAAATAAAGTGAATATGAAGAAAATAACAAAGATCAAGGGCACTGAAACTCTGCACCCTTTGTATAAAGAAAGCCCGTCTTGTAATCTGCCATGATATGTTGTGACACCACTCCATCACCGAGCTAAGTGCACTTAATACGAGTGGGGCCACGGTCAAGACATATAGTATACGTGTATGGAATAATGAGTGCCGATCTTCAAGGTTAAGCAACGTTTGCTAATGTCGCTTCATGGATGGGTGACCATCCATAACATACTGAAACCTCTGGCCTCAGCAATTAGGTACGTTAAAAAAAACTTCAACAGTCGTTATGGTAGTCAGAAGCCAGGCAATCTGATACCATAGTCTTGACATGGAGTATCTTGTTACCCAGTTACTGGGTTGTGGAGGCCAAAAAGAAAATCACCATGTAAAATACTGGTACAGTTGTTCTATCTCACGACGACGGGTTTTTCCTCGTGTGTGTAGATGCACATGCCCATTGTTTCTGTGTGCGTAAGTGATACTGAGCGCTCCCGAACGGAGCTTACGCACACAGAAACAAGGTGCATGTGCATCACGCACACGACTAAGACCATTACGCCATCGTGAGAAAAAACAACTGTACTCGGCTGCATCCGATTTCGACAATTTTTACTGGAAGCCGACGCCGGAAAGAATGAACATCCTATACATAACATCATACATCAGTGAAAGAATGAGCTCCTTAAATACGATTCTATCTAAGCTTTTCTAGGCTAAGTGTTTATTTAATGCACATTCTTTGAATTTAGGACGTACATGAGTGAATTATTATTCACCCATGTCATCACTCTTTCCAGTCACTTATGCATACTTACGCGTCTGGGTCAAAGATATTTAAATTTGCTTAATTCAGTACTTTTTATTGCATTATTATTTTTACTACATAACTATTTGTAGCTCTCAATAGGCTGTAATTGTGATAATGATGATGTTTTTTAAAGTCTCTGACTTTTA
The DNA here is from genome assembly GCA_945859665.1 of Anorthoa munda. Lineage (NCBI taxonomy): Eukaryota > Metazoa > Arthropoda > Insecta > Lepidoptera > Noctuidae > Anorthoa > Anorthoa munda. The sequence goes on from OX243893.1 coordinate 39,591,799, forward strand.
TTAAGACTCTGTGTGTACCATACAGTCTTTTTTATTGTTTACTAGCAGCCTTGTTGCGTAATGAATTGACCAATCACATAGACGGAAATCCACATCGCGTCTTTAATCTCGCATGTGATTGTCGATTTTTCATACACGTTGCCCTTTTCCTTGCCGAATTCATTACGCAATAAGGCTAATGATATATTTCTGCTAAGGCTAATGATTTTTTCTTATTGCTGTAAAAAATAGAAATAATAAAATATTCCATTCTAAATTGGGTAGAGGTATACTCTGTGAACCTCTGCCCATCTCTTTTGGGAAAACAGACCTGATATTATCTGTTATTGTCATTGATGTATTAAAAATAGGAAGATACGTTACGCGCTAACATCGCGATCAGAAAACCTGGGCTCGGCGCACGACTACATGCACCGAAACTCACACATCTGTATTCAGTGTCATCACCAGTCCTAAACCTACAGTTACCGATAGACAAGGACAAAAATAGGAGACGGCGATGTAGTGCGAGCGAAATCGCGTTAGCTGCCGAATGTTTACTATTATGAATGAAATGACACATATCGTGTCTCTCACGCATGTTTTTAATATCTATCTCGCTCTCACAAATATGGCGAAGCAAACATTAAAAATTATTTTAATTTTCAACAAATTAACATTTTTGACTGTACTTACGAGTGGTAAGTGATCCCGTGTGACTTATTTTTCTGACTTGACTTTCTTTCTTCTTTCTTTCTTTCTGTGCGCGACTGAGTGCCCGCTACGGGCATTCACTTAGTATAGTAGGACCAAGCGCTGTGTCCAGTACCGTATCTTCCTCTTTTTAATACATCAATGGTTATTGTATTCTCCTTTCATCTTGAAAATACTCAACCGTAAGTAGTTATAGCTAGAGTCGCAATTCTTAATTTTACGTTTCGTTGAGTGTTTTCTAATAAATCGAATGAAATATGCTTTCTTACGATTGAGTAGGTGATTATATGGATATGTAAATTGGTATCCCTAATGATTGATTATCGGGTAATGAATATTAGGTAGGTATACAGATATATAGGTTGATTAGGTAGGTTATATTGCAGAATTCAGAAACAAACTCACGCAGGGCTAGGCATAAAAAGGCAAAGCCAGCTTGCCGACTAACATACTTCTTTTTATTTATAAACAAAAAAGATAAAAGTTGGTGCTTTAAGAACTTATTTACAAAGTTTAATATTACAAGATTATTAAAATTCCCCTCTAAAGATCACGTCTTCTGCGACAAGAGATTCTCTTTAAACAAATGATGAATTATTGAGGTGATTCACGAGGAAGGACCACTCTTTACAGTTAAAACAATTTCTCTATCCAATTTTCAACAGCATTATTACACTGTCTGCTTGTATTCAATTCTGAATGGAACAATAATTGACTGCACAGAGGAGCAATAAACCGGCCCTGCCGTAAGTAATAAAATATCACGGGCAATGACAAAGATATAGCTTAAACTCCACTTCCGAGTAGAACGGCTCTGATCAAACTAATACCAGACACTGAATTCACAGAAAGAAGATCCTAAGAGCCTTGTAATAAGGTCGCTTATTACAAGGCGCTTAGGCAGCTTTAAAAGGCCTTCTTCTAGGTGGGCCGATGACCTGGAATACGCTGGATGCAAGTCGGACAGGATCAATCGATATGGTGACACTTGCGTCACTTGCGGCGTTCAATGTCCAGCAGTGAACGTCTTTTGACTGAAATGATGACGAAAATGATGGGTTCTAGTCAAACCATTTCAATCGCAACGATCGCGGCTGTGTCTGAGTGGTTTGACTCGAACGCTTAAGCGACGTATTTCACGGTGCTCAGTACCTTATTTCCGCGAATTGTATTTTTGCTGTGTTAGTGTCGCCGCTCGGAAGTGATCCTTTAACTGTAGCAACTTTTTACACCGGCGGCGGCGGCAACCGCTCTACGGCTGCGCAAAAGCAATTTGAAATGTCAGTTTAATAATTGTGAGTTTTGGTTTGTGGTAGGACCTCATTTTGTTTGTTCGTTAATAAAAGGATAATTGTTAGTTATATTATTAGTGAGCAGTGGTGGCCCATGGTATCGGCCGCGACTTACAAGTTGTAGGTCGTGGGTTCGAGCCCAGGCTTACTTTGTGTATTATTTCATCACCACTGCTCTCTAAACGGTGAAGGAAAACATCGTGAGGAAACCGGCATTTCCTAGAACCATACATTCAAAGACATGTGACATCCACCAACTGACTGGGCCCGCGTGGTGTTTTACGGCCCATTCCCTCTCACAGAGAGGAGGCCTGTGTCCCAGCAGTGGGAACATTAATAGGCTGATGATGATGATGATGATATTATTCTTGTTACTAGCTTTTGCCAGAGGAGGAGCTCGTGGATAAATAATAATAGACGCACGGGGCGATGTTCATGTTCAATGTTAAGCAATGCTTGACGACCGAGTGAGTGACCGAGACTTCTCCGTGCCTCAGAAAGCATGTTAAACTGTTGGTTCTTACTGTCAATTGAAAATCATTGACATTCATTACGGATAGTCAGAAGCCAGGAACTTTTACACCATGGCAGTCTTGCCGTGGGGTAACGTGTTACCCAGTTACTGGGTTGTGGAGGTCGCATAGGTAGTCACTCAATATAATACTGGCACTCAGCTGCATCTGGTTAGACTAGAAGCCGAATCCAACATAGTTGGGAAAAGGCTAGGCAGATTGACTAACTTTTACCGAAGGCTTTGCCCGCGTGGAAGTCGAAAATCATATCATTGGAACTTACCTATATGACAAGGGAGTAAAAATATCCTATTTCAGAATTCACAAAAATCTAAACATTTAAAAATAAAAACTTTCACATTTATTATCAACATCATTTCAGCCGAACGACTCTGGACATAGGCTCCCCCAGGCATCGCCATATTGATCAATTCCGTGCGTCTCGCATCCAGCGCATACCCGCAACCAGGTCATCGGTCCACCTAGTGGGAGGCCTTCCAACGCATCGTCTCCGGTTTGCGGTCGCCATTCTAGAACATTTTGGCCCCATCGGCCATCCGTTCTGCGAGCAATATGCCCGCCCTGTCCACTGCCACTTAAGTTTCGCTATTCTTCGGTATATGTCCGTAACGCGACCACACAAAAAAAATCCGAGCATAGCCCTCTTAATACATCTATTATATTTTATATAATTAACTAGCTACCGTCCGCGGCTCCGCCCGCGTAGTGTTAGTACTTCCACCAATATCTTTTTAATTTTTAGCTTATGTGTTATTCTGATATATAAGCTATATCACTGTAATGTTTCATCAAAATCCGTTCAGTAGTTTTTGCGTGAAAGTTTAACAAACATCCATCCATCCTCATAAACTTTCAAGTTTATAATATTAGTAGGACAATTATACAGAGAGGAGGTCTGTATCCTTTTAATGTGCCCACTTCTGGGATGCAAACCTTCTTTATGTGAGGGGAAAAGAGACCTAATTAATTACCTAGCATTTTTAAATAATAAACAGGCTGATGGTGTTAGAGCCTATATATCGTGCTTCGTTTTGTCAAGTCAACAGTAAGACAGTTGTGTCGTACCGCTATCTCAGTCATGGTTTACCGCCACCTCGACTCGCAGGTCTTGCGGTTTTGCAGTACACCGTATCATTCCTAGTCCCAACTTGGCCGCCATTTGAAACAGAGTATGTTTATTATGCAAAATTATAGCTGGTAAACAGTTAATAAATAAATTTAAATGGGTTGCATAAACTGTTCGAATTCATCATCAAAACTTTGATGATACACACACCCCACAGTTTTATAAAAAACAAACACACAAGCATCACTGTGGAAGGAGATCAAACCACTGTTACCCCACAAACCAGTCGTCAATTCTGCGGAACTGACCAGCGTCAGTTCCACAGAATTTGACGATTGGCGGTAAAACAATGGATCTATGTTTTTAACGTTTTTGTGGCGTAACTATAAACTCCAAATGGTTGCAGTATTTGGTTTTTATTGTTAACTCGGGTTAACGATTACATTTCGCCGGGTGCAGTGGGGTAAAAGCCTAGAAAACCTAAGTATTTTGCCTTACTGCCCAAAAAAAGAGAGTATTGTTATAATTACCACTAGGTTCCCGTAAATAGTCTACGTCTTGGTCTTTCATGTAGAATAAAAACCCTACACTCAACTTAAAAATAATCACCGCCCCAACATTATGAAATCAAATCGAAATGAAATTATTATTTTCCCCGTAACCGTTTTTCATAATCAGCTTTCTCACACGCAAATGTTTTACCACTTAATACTTGGGCAAACTAAACGCGACGCGATACCAAAGCGATACTCCACCCGCAAGTTGGAAACAAGAAACTTTGAAGGACGACATATTTAATGCAAGCCGACCCACAGAAGACGACCCGCGTTTTAGTGTTTCACAAACTTAAGTTTTAAACTCGTGTAATATCCAGCAGGTCCAACTTGTTTTGACTAGCTAACACCAACGTTAATTGTTTGTCCAACATATCACAAACGTTTGTGGCACGAGGCGAGTGCTTAAGTTAAGTAAGCACAATTATGCCAATAGGCATGCGAGGCGGTCCCGTGTGTGGGTTTTGACTGTAAGCGGAATTACAGGGTGAAATACGGATTTTAAGTAAGATTTTAGGTAAGTAGGACTATGATAAGTGTGAATGGAATTATTTAAAGTATTATTGAAAGGTCTGTAGCTTTGTAGTTTAAGCCCTGTTTGGAACTAGACCTTACTTAAAGAGCATTTTTACACCAACCATATGGAGGTGCAGTAAGTGAAGATTATGAAAACAAATTCAAGGCAATGCAATGATTTGTAAGAACATTTGTCATCCACCTCTTTTCAAACATTTTACATCGTCTTCCGATACTAACTACAATAGTACAAAACCACTGCTGTACCCAACCAATGCAAAAGTGGTGTGCGGACAGCTTTATGTCAGCCATATTCGACTTTTGTACTCGTAACGTCCACCCCCGAAACCGACTGACCTAAATATGACAACAGCGCCACCTCACCACAAAAGTAACGTAGGCCCATAAAACGTTTAAAGGCGGTACTCCGCTCCCGAAGGCTTATTGTTTCCTTTACATTTAAATACCCTCATTTGAAACATATTTGAATCCTAAATATACCTGTTTGTATAGGCTTTGAATGTGTAATAATTTGGTGGAGACAACGCTATTGTATTTGTACGTCAAAAATATTTTTATAATTACATAAAGCTTTTTGAAATAAGCTTTTTAGCTTACCGTAACCAAACGTGTAACCAAAATTTCAGATCTGTCGGTTGGGGATAGCTGTTTTTAAACTCAGTTGCAAGATTAGAGTCACACACACCTACTTACGTACTAACAAAGCAAGTCAAATAAAATATTATAATAACCTAAAGACTGCCTCCTAAATCTTACAAAATGAAGTCTGTTCATAAGTGCGAAACAGATTTGATTCAGGGATGCTTGCATGCAAAGACGTAATTTGTTAAAAACATTATTAAGTAATTCCTACTTTTCTAATTTATTGAAAACCGATTGACCTGGTCCTAGGAGGCTAACACAATTCCTGCAGATACCTTTTTAAGCGAAAAGTAGAGAAAACGCCGGCAGAAGGCAATTATATATTATTATTATTCTGATTAATGTATGAAAACGACTTGCAGAAAGTATTATGTATTCGGTGAGGGCGTTTTCTCTACTTTTCGCTTAAAAAAGATATCTGCAGGAATTAACAGAGTATTAACTCTTGTACATTTTAAACAGTAATCAGACAGTATTTTTCCCCGAAATATTACGATACTAAATAGGAACAGAACGCTGGTACCGCAAAACGGCCAGCCCGAACCGTGATTACCTCCCGTTACTCACAAAGAAATATTGGAAGCACAGTTTTTACATTTCCCCCACAATTAATGACGCTAGCGCGATTGTAAATCCAACCACGGGAGGAAAAAATTGTAGACGATTCACAACTTTTCAGATTGCAGATGAGTTGAACTTTTTGGTGATTAATGTGAATAGAAATAAGTAACTTCCTACATGATAACAGTTCTAACATTGGCAAAAAGGGTAGAATAGGTTGACATACTAAGAATAACTATATTGAATGCAGCTTTGCATTGGATAAAAGGTGCTATTTGTATATATAGCTTTGGAACTTCGCTACGTATTTGTCCATATAACCGCAACCTAAACGCACTGACGTTGTATCTAACAGGGATTATCCTCTAAGATGAGTAATAAAATCAGACGTAGCTGTGTCACACGTTGGACTACAGACAGCAACCGTGTTTGTAACTAACGTTGTGCGTATTCTCTTACTCGTAGATGACTAATAAAATTAGACTTATACACCTCACACGTCGCAATCCAGCTTCTATAATCCTAAACATGCTATTTTGTGCTGACAGGCTTATTCCTCGAATCAGCTGATGCAATCAGGTTAAAATGCAAAGGACTAAAACCTATCGGAACTGAGTTAATTATGAGGATCCAGTGTGCAATGCTTCGCCAGAAACGACTAAAGCTGCAGGTAATTCAAATGGAAATGCAGTGTAGTGTCTAACGGCTTTTCAAATAGAATTACTGTAATATTCGGAGGCATTTCCATTAAACCTTCTCTGAAACGGATGTGAGCTAATGTTGGTAGTATTTGGAAAGCTTTTAATGTGAGTTTTCGTACCAAACTAGACTAAAGTACGGGTAATTATCGTGAACAACCACAACTCTCCGCGACTTACAATTTGTATGTCGTGGGTTCGAACCTAGGCAGGCATTTTACTTTCTGTTAATTATTTCATCACCACTGCTCTGTAAACGGTGAAGGAAAACATCGTGAGGAAACCAGCATCGGCATGTTCTAGAACCAAATAATCGAAGACATGTGTTATTTACCAACCCACCGCACTGGGCCCGCGTGATGAATTGAATCATTCCCTCTCACAGAGAGGAGGCATGTGTCAGTAGCAGGGAACATTAAAAGGCTGATGAAGAACCACAAATCTTTAATGCAAACTGTTCAACAGAAAGTTCCCATACAATATTTGGGAGCGATTCTATTGATTGGCTCCAATACCAGCACAAACACGCCGAGCTCCTTTTGATACCGGCAATTACTAAGCCCAGGACACACACACGTGCTCAGAGCGAAATCGTCCCAACACTATCAATATAAAGGCGAGTACCCACGGTACAAGCATCAAGAGTCCAGTGACTTCGTGTGTAATCGCCTTAGAGACAAAGAAGGACTTCGCACACAATATCAGCTGTGTGTAACACTTGTACACCAGTACATGTCTGTACTTTGTAGTTTCCAGCCTGTTTCCTACAAAAGGTGGTACATTCATAAGTTATTTACGCGTTGTTGCCTTTTGGGATGAACTGGGTCTATAGACTGTATATCTTTTATATTCCAGCACTTTCCCCGGCTATTTGTTAGGTCTTCTTTTCTTTAGAGATCTTTCGCTCATAATTTATTTTAGGGACGTTTTTGTATATCTAAGATGTATTGCTATTGTGGTTCTTCTTTAAAATTTATTTTTATTCTATTTAAAGTCGTACGTAATACGTGACAGGTCACCAAAAAAAAATTAATTTATGAAATCAAAATACCGCGAGCTGGCTGACCAAAACCAGATGTATCCTCCGACTGCACAGCATGATTTTCTTCTTGCTTACGTCTTTTTAGTTCGCTTTTTAAGCAGTCGGGTATTTTGTTTTTTTTTTATTTAAAACTTTTTAGTTAACATTTTTTTCGAATTAGGTACATTTAAATATATAAGTGTTACATATTTTTCAAATCACCTCTTGAAACCCTTTATTTTGATACCCCACACGACGGGTTTGGAAGAAAAATTAAAATTGGCCCCCACAATATGGCGCCCAACAGCCGCCATTTTACTATTTTCCAATTTTAATGTAGCCTATGACACTCGCAAGGTTAAGACGAATCGATTGACGTATGAATCATCAAAATCGGCCAACGCGTTAGGTCTCTGGAACGCCACATAGGAACAAACATACATACATAAATACATACATTCATACATACATAGACTGATAATCACCTTGAATTTGGTGGCAATGTAATAAACAATATTTGTGTTTTCGTTCTAAATATACATTCTTCAATTTCATTTGTGTTACTATCGTATGGCCACAAATTATACAATATTATTTCATAAGCTTAAGTGTGTGTAATCAGCCTAAAAGGTAACCTCTGCTAACATATAGGCCTCCTCTCTGAGAAGGAATGGGCCATCATCCACCATGCGGGCTCAGTGGAGTTTGGTCGATATCCCAATGTCTTCGAATTTTGATACAAACATTTATGTGACAAAATAACACCAATGGGGGGACCATTGGTGTTTTTTGACCACTGTTAATTGTAGCTTTTCTTCTTAAAGCCAATTTCCATAGTTCATATGGTTGAGAATAGTGGCGGGCTTGGTCTAATATAAAAAGCAAAAAATATTGATTTTAAGAGAAGTTCTTTTAAAATCAATATTTTGATGTTTACTTAGCTTGGCGGACTTTCTGCAAGATGTCTTTCTCGTTATTTTAAAATTCTTCTGCAAGTACTCTTCAGTCACTTCACAATAATAAAGAATTGGAATTTTCATTCCGTTTTTAATAAACCATTGTTGGTTCTCTGACATATTTCGATGGATGCTGCTAAAATGATTGGGAGTTATTATTGTGAAGAACCAATCGGATCGACTAAAATCAAATTAACTTATTATTGGGTCAGATTTTTTCGAAATGGGGTTGGGAATGGGGAAGGTTTTGTAAAATGGAATAAAATTTGCACTAGTATTACATTATTGGTATATTTGGGAGCTTCTCGGGACATGGTCAAGCTCTTTGCGGACTCTTCACATAACCAGAGTGCTGGCGGTTTATTGTCCAAAGAATCAGCCTTTTGTAGTCTTTCCCGATTGACATCTTTTATGCATGCGGATGAATGCCTTTTGTACTTACATTATTCACAATGGTACTAATTACATTTTATTAGCTTGTTTATTATTGACAGCATTGGATTGTTACAATATATAAGCTATAAGAAAGAAGAAAGAAAGAAAAATTGTTTATTTGCGCCAGGCACAACGCATACCATAAAAATAACAAAAAAAACTTAAACACAATCATTACAAAGTATGCGTCACAACTACGCAAAACGGTCATCGCTCAGCATAATGCTGGGGCTCGTGTGCGAGACAGAGCCACAGCGCTGGTTTTCAGCGATAGCCGGTGTCGACTGGGTGACTCTGAACTGAACCAATTAAACTTCAGTGGGAAGTGACGGAGCGAACAGTTTTACTTAAAAATAAAAATTACTATGTTTATAATATAAAACTATTATGTTTTAATGTTATGTGATCAAACCTTTACATTTTGGCATTTCGACAATCGTCGTCGCTGTCGGAATGGCGCTTTGTCTAGAGCCTCAGGTGATATTCTATCAACGAATGCGTTGCGATACCGATTGGAAAAATAACTTATAAGGGATAATATATTTTAATGTCATGTGATTAATCCATTTTGGCATTTCGGCAGTCGCCATCGCTGTCGGAATGGCACTTTGTGCCTAAGGTGATATTCTTTCAACAAATACGTTGCGATACCGATTAGAAAAAATATTATCAATATATATAATATTTATTTATTTATTTATATATACTTTATTGTACCAAGATAAAAAATAAACAATAATAAATAATAATAATAATATAAGATAATATATCAATCCCTTGCATATTTTCAACCATTGCCTTCGCTAATAGAATAAAACTTTGTATAGAGCCTCACGTTTCCTCACGATGACTTTCTTCATGACGGTGTAATCTAACTTAGAAAGTACCTATGTTATGAGTCTTATGAGTTACTAACCAAATATTTCATTGTCAACAGGTAAACCTCCTGATGTATTGGCTTGCGGAATTACTTTGGGAATGATGTTGGTGCTAATCGCTGGTGTGAGAAAATCCCTGTTCTTCAACAACTTGCTGAACGCGATCAACCTCAGCATTTGGGTCTTCATCATGACGGCAGGCCTGTTCTATGTCGATTTCTCGAACTGGTCCGAGCATAACGGCTTTTTGCCCTTCGGATGGAGTGGAGTAAGTATTAACACCTATTTATATATAATTCTCTGTTATGTCGTACTGCTTGGAAAAGTCCTGCCTCTTTTAGATAAGTACTTCTGGCTTCTAACGTAGAGGGTTATGACGTACTGCTTGGAAAAGTCCTGCCTCTTTTATATAAGTACGTCTGGCTTCTCACGTAGAGGGTTATGTCGTACTGCTTGGAAAAGTCCTGCCACTTTTAGATAAGTACGTCTGGCTTCTCACGTAGAGGGTTATATCGTACTGCTTGGAAAAGTCCTGCCTCTTTTAGATAAGTACGTCTGGCTTCTCACGTAGAGGGTTATGTCGTACTGCTTGGAAAAGTCCTGCCTCTTTTAGATAAGTACGTCTGGCTTCTCACGTAGAGGGTTATGTCGTACTGCTTGGAAAAGTCCTGCCCCTTTTAGATAAGTACGTCTGGCTTCTCACGTAGAGGGCCAGTTTTTTTACACCTTTTCTGTAACTATTTTCGTAAAAGTTAGCAATATTCAATTTTAATGCTATTCTGTAATTCTAAGGCTTCGAATTTCGAACCCCAAATGACAAAATAAGATACCTAACTAATTTTTTTCAAAAGTACGATCACACTTTCGTTTTAATTTTAGAATGTTTTTAGAGAAGAGCATTTATTGATCAAACGAAATATATTGTCGCATTTCACGCCAGCCATCACCAAATTGAATCACACTTTTTGTTCGATTCCATTTTTCTTTCTACTCGAAGTCAACGCTCGAAGTAGACAAAGCAGAAATGTAATTACAGGGACATTGACATGTTCAGACGCCCTTTCCGATCGTTATCAAGGATGTGACGCCGGCACGAAAAGTAGGTTGAATATTTAGCCAGTCAGAATATTTTCAGCAGTAAAGGCACCCATTTTATACCCAGAAATGTAGGCCAAATTTAATCTAAATGTGCGTTTCCCTCTCGACGGTTATAACCGGCAATTACTCGGGTGACATGTTACGTGGCATCCTAGGAAACTAATAAACGCCGTGTGTACATATTACTAGTGCTAAAATGTTTACGGCGTTAGCAGCTGCCGTGTCCGATATTAATAAAGTGCTCGTGGTATGATACAGGTTAAAGCTGCGTGCAAACATTTCATTTCCACTTGCAAGAAAGAAAACTATTAAGAAAAAATAGCCACTTGCATATTGAAAAGCCTTAAAAGAAAAAAGAAATCTTTAATATCTCGAGCTGGCATTCGAAGTCAAAAACAACGCTGACAACTCCGATGGATTGGTTAGCAGTTTAGGTCACCTCAACTTCGCAGAGCGAACTGGCTCAATGTTTCATTTATTCCCGATCTCGGTCACTCCGAAGACAACGAGTCGGAAGTCTGAATGTAACTGAAGGTTTTTATCGCGATCACAACTGGTGACCGCTATCCACAATGCTACCGGATGAGTTCTAGTTTCAACTTTGACTCTTCAACCATGGGAGTGTGCGAATGGAAGATAACAAGTAACAATGGCTTTTCTAACAGAACTAGCAGGCTCTGGTCCTTTTTGTTTCATGGCGATACGTATTGTTTGAATGGAGGTCTGTTCACTATCTTTTTTCATCTTTCCGTCCATTCAAACGCTGTCTGGAAGATATAGCTGATTGCTTTAGGAGCGGCTATTGTACTGCCTAACCTACTACTACCTATAATTATATCATTTTTATTCAGGCCTAAGGTTGAGCTTTTATTCTTGCTGCAAATAAAAAATATTATGATTATGATTAAAAATGTAGATAACGAAGGGGTACATCTGAATAAAATAAATAATATTCTCATGAACATATAAGGTATATACAAATACCTACATTATAGTAAGTAGCTACCTATAAAAGGTCTCGTCTTTAATACTGTTGCATGATTACTGATAGTAACAATAAGTTCACATTTTACTACGCATTTTGCTCAAACTTTTATAGTTTCAATATACTTTAGTGACACGAAAATAAACAACGAATCAAGTTCTTTGACCCAGTTTCTGGAAATTTCATGTGACAAATTGGCAATCGCTCCAGAGCTGCTGTTATTGACAAATTGTCAATCGCATCACTTGACTTGTACTTAATTTGTGACCCGTCGATAATCATCCAGAAACCAGAGGTTTTTGACCCAAGTACAAATATTTTGTTTTGAAAAATGCGTTGAAGTAAGTAGCAAGATCAAAGTTTTATTATGAAATGAAAACGTAATGCTTTAATTTACATTCTCGTGAAAAGGTAAAGCATAAAATTTTGTGAACAAGATAAAATTACAAATTTAAATAACCCCACGATTTTAATTTTTATTTTATGCTTTTTAAACTACATATAATATACCTAGTAGCAGACACGCTTCAATCGACAATCTATCGAAACACGTAATAATGACAGGATATCTTGCGAATAAATTCAGATTCAAAGAGTAAAATGCGAATAACAATTGAACGGTGAAACCGATTTTATTCAAACGTAGCTAAGAAAACTCTCGACAAACTCATCTTTCAAACAAAATAAAACTAAATCAAAATCGATTCATCCGTTTAGGCGCTATGATGCCACAGACAGACACATAGATACACAGCAACACACGTCAAACTTATAACAACCCTCTTTTTCCGTCGGGGTTCAAAAATAAAAATAAGCAGAAAATAGAAAAAATTAAAAAAATGGGAACAAAACTAAGACTTTATTTTCTAATAATTTTCAAGATTCACAATTGTATAACAGAATTAAAAGTGATGTTGTAAAAATTGCGGCTTTTGAAATGTCATTCAATGCATTATTGTGAAATGAAATGATAAAATTGAAAACCTCTTGTAAAATACAAAATGTTTTCCCATCATTTTAAAGACTCACAAATTGAATTAAAAATTGAAAAGAGCAGTTCGGAGAATGGTTTTAAAGGAAATGGTAATGCATATTGTGAAAATATATCGCAAAATGGAAATCCTCTTGAAAACCCATACATGTTTCCATTGTTCGATGAAATACCAACAGTGGGCATTATCCTCTTAAACGCTACAGAGAGGGATTATTGAATGGTTGTATTACTGCTTGATAATGGTACGAGTACTATTGTAGCAATAAGCTTCATTGTGCAATAATATTCCAATCATTAGTAGAAATGCACAGAATGTAGATAATGCTGATACGAACGCAAAATTTTGCTGGTAAGTATGTTGTTGTAAGTTATATTGTTTTTGATAGAACTTATTTTTTATGAATAATAATTGATATTAGTATAGATATTGCGCGATATGTCGGCTAGTAATTGCCGCAATATCTATACTAATATCAGTACTTTCTACTATCAAATATCATTAATGAAAATTATTTTTACAAAATATAACTTTGAGATTTAAGCGGTGGGATTTTAGGGAAATCAGTAAAACCGAAATTTTTCATCGCCCCAGTTAACTGTGTACACAGCAACATTGTCTCTAACCCTTTTCTTGTGTTTCTTCTTCATTAGAGTTCCTTTCGATTAATTATCCGACCATTTTAATGGTTTTGCCTATCACAGTTATAAAGTATAGATGGAAAAACTAGCTTCGTGTAATTTTTAACAAAGACAAAGACTAAATTACGATTACGTTTCTATTTATATAATAAAAACTGTAATTTTTAACCTCAAACCTCATTGCTTGACCATTTCAACGGAAAATTTAAAGCTCTTCTTTTTTTTTCTAACGAACTTATTGTGCTTTTAGCGGCCGCTGGGTATAAATCCAAATAAAACTCTTTTACTTAGAAGCCCGGTTGACTGTAAAGGTTAACTTTCAACATAGGAAAAATTTTAATACACTATTTGACAGAAAAACGGTTATTTTTTAGAATTTTAAGAAAAATATCTATTTCTGTACCACAACGTGACCAAATCCTCGTTGCTGGCGACGAAGCCTTACCGATTAAAAGATTCTATTGTTCTTCATCAATTTAAAGACGTTTCCTTCCTTCCATCTTGTTGATGTGAGTCGTACTTGCAGTAAGAGAGGTGGTGCCTGTATTCTAGTTAATAAGGTGCATAAGTTTAAAGAAATTTCTGAAATTGGTCAATTGTCCATAACTAATGTGATCGAATGTTGTGCAATAGAATTACTTGACTCCAAAATTGTAATAGTTTGTGTATACCGAGTACCTGTACCAAGTAACCTCAATTTGTTTTTTGCGAGGCTTGACAATATATTAAAATATATTTCTAGACAAAAAAATCATCATACTGTTATAGCTGGTGACTTCAACATAGATGTCATGAAGTGTAACAATGTTACCTTAGATTTCGAGTGTTTATTGTTAAAATATAATCTTACATTAGCGCTTAAACAGCCCACAAGATTATCCAGTAATACTTGCCTGGATAACTTTGCCCACAACTTTAATAAAAAGTGTAAGACGGATGTGTTAGAATTTGGCTTATCTGATCATACTGCCCAATTAATTAAACTACCAGTAAAGAAATTTTTTATATTGAAATATTGGCGTAAAATGGTACGGGATTACAGTTTAGAAAACATACAAAAATTTAAAAATCATATTAAAAACCTTTCTTTTGATGAAATATATAAAACTGATGATCCATCAGAAGCGTATCATCATTTTATGGAAATATTTAAATTACTTTACGACTTGTGCTTTCCACTAACTCAAATCACTGTGCAAGTAAATGCCAAGCAAAAATGGATATCGCGCGGGATTAAAGTATGTAGCAAAAATAAAAGAAAATTACTCTGGCAATTCAGAAGAAAACCAACATTAATTAATAAACAAAAATATACTAGCTATTCTAAACTGCTTAAACGAATTATGAATCTTACCAAGCGTGCACAAAACAATTATAAAATAAATACAAGTAATAAAAGTAGAACGGCATGGTAAATTATAAATAATAAAAAATTAAATATACCTAAGGAATTGACAGTCGAATTAAAAATTAACGACACATTGACAACAAATCCGAAAAAAATTGCTAATGCATTTAATAACTATTTTATTGAAAAAGTAAAACCTCTTCCAGGTGCTGGTAAGGATGCCACAGCTCTAATCAATCATCAACATAACTCAATGTTCTTGTCACGAAGTCTGCCTTATCATATGCGGAGGATTATATCAAATCTTAAAAACACGAGTAGCGTGGGGTATGACGGTATTTCAACGTACGTAATCAAAGCAGTGAATATAGATATTTGTAACACTTAAGCCATATTATGAACCTCTGTATAATTAGTGGGACATTTCCAAAAGATCTCAAGTTAACAATAATTAAACCTTTATTTAAAAAAGAAAATAAATATTTAATGGAAAACTATAGACCGATAGCATTAATTTCCGTATTTTCAATTTTTTTTGAGAAGTACATATTTAATGAACTCAACAGGTACTTAGATCAACATAAAATCCTATGTGATGAACAGAGAGGTTTCAGAAAAAATAGAAACATTAATATGGCGGTTTACGATTTTATATACACTGTCTCATCACAGCTTGACAAGTCTTTACCTGTTTGTGCTATTTACTGTGACATGTCCCAAGCATTCGATTATGTGGACCACAATATCCTGCTAAATAAACTTGAAGCCTACGGTATAAGAGGAAATGTCATGGAATTGTTAAAATCATATCTAACAGACCGACAACAAATAACGCAAATATCTAAATTCAATATTAAAGCAAAAAAGGTACATATCTTCTCCTCTCAAAAGCGCCTCATTACGCATGGTGTGCCCCAGGGAAGTGTATTGGGCCCTCCCCTGTTCTTATTATATATAAATGACCTACCAAATGCAACTAAGGAACCTATGACTTTATTTGCTGATGACAGTACTGTAACAATAGCACCCAATAATTTATCTGACTATAATTTTGACGCAAATAATTCATTAAACTCTATAATTACCTGGCTTACCAATAATAATTTGAAAATTAATCTCCATAAAACTAACATAATGCATTTTAGACAACGGGAAAAATTACATAATTTATCAAAATTCAATTTATCTTACAATGACAATATTATACAAGAAGCAGATACAGCCCGATTTCTGGGCTTAATCATTGATCCACAATTAAATTGGAAAACCCAGGTTAATGTACTTTGTAAAAAAATCAGCAGCTCGTCGTTTGCCCTGTATAAGCTTGCTCCTACTGTCAATGCAAATACTTTACTGACGGCCTATTACGGACTTGTGGAATCTTTGTTGAGATTTGGGATAATTTTCTGGGGTAATTCAACGTACAAAGACACAGTGTTCAAAGCACAGAAGCGTTGTGTACGGGCTATGTTACGGTTACAAACTATGGACAGTTGCAGACCGATGTTCATAAAGCACAGAATTTTAACACTTCCGTCACTCTATATATTGGAAATGGCTGTATTTGTAAAAAGTAATCCTCAGTGGTTTCCGCTTTTGTCAAAAAATTCTGATAGAAACAGACGTGAGCAGTATAGACTTTGGGTGCAGTCACACTCGGCCAAAACAGCACTTCTGAAAAAAAGTGTTGTATGCATGGCGCCAGTAATATACAATAAAATTCCGAATGACATAAAGCAATTAAATTTTAATTTATTTAAGAAAACACTTAAAAAGCTACTTACTGATAGGTGCTACTATGACATTGTTGATTTCTTAAATGATAAATTTTGAATTTGATTTAATTTTATTCTATATTGACATAGTTTGTATGTAATTAATATTGACTGCATTTACTGTACGTACTGACTCTGATTGTATGTTGAAATATTTATAACATTTTGCACTGACTCAATTTTTTTTTATATGAAACTGACATTAATTTATTCAATTTATAATTGCCACAATTTATAAATTTTAATTTGAATTAATAACATATTATTTTCATTTTGTACGCCGAGTGAGGCAAAACATGTTGGTCCGGTAAAATTATGTTCCATCTATATGTGCATATTCATGTATCATGTTACACATGTTTAAACAAATAAATTTATCTTTATCTTTGATAAAAAAAATATAAATTCAAAATTAAAACTCGTTACATTTCTGGCTTCCCAATGTTACCTGTCTACTTCTTTGTGTCAAATGAAACAAACTAAAACTCACAAACCCAGACAGTTTAGCTTATCTAGGCCAACTGAGGTCTGCAACGGTAACGGCAAGATGTACAAATAGCAATACCGCTTAGCTTTCAAGGAATTAAATTGATCGTCGGAGATCCCACTTTAATAAGTAGATATTTATTTCAAAAATAGTAATGCCATGTTATATGGGTTTTCCGATATTTTTCATATCGGAAGTGACAATTTCAAACCGTGCAGCTTAATTCTGACGTCTCATAAGTGCTCTTGTGGATTTGTGTGCGAAGAATTAATTTAAATTAACTCTCAACAACCTTATCTCCTTCCTAGCCATGTCACATGTTGTCATGTCATTGTCATGATTTCTTTTTCCGCTCTCCCCGCTAGCCGTCATGTAGCATGCAGTCATTCCCTATTCTTTCGTAAAATTTTTAGCCGGCTGCAAGGAAAGGGTCATGTTTTTCGCGCGGATCTTGTATGTAATGTATGTAATATCCTTTATTACATCATATCTTTCAAACCCGTAGACGGATTTTTATAATTAAGACATCGTTAGATAGTGACGTTAAAAATAAAGGAAGATGGCGGATTTTGGGAGCCATATTGTGGGATATCAATTTATTTTTCTCCATACCCATCAAGTAGGTATCAAAATCAAGGGTTTTAGAGGCGATTACAAAAATATGTACAACACATGCTTTAAAGTCATTCGATAAAAATATATACCTACTTAACTAAATAAAAATATTTAGTATAAATAAAAAAGTTAATTAAATCATGCATGCAAGCATGAATTTCCTTAATGTATACTCCCGAACTGTTTTCTTACTAGCAACAAAACTAGTAGGTATTGTATTTTTTATTAAACTTTATTTTCTAATAAATCTTAGCCTAAATTTCACAAAACTTGAATTTTCACAGAAGTTTATAAATCCAACAATACAAATCTACAATTTTACAAATCTCACATATATTCTCATATTTATTATCATCTATATTACTCAACTTACTTTACTGCAAAAACAAACAAACCTAACCTTTTATTTTCTTGTCAACCAGGTATTCAGTGGCGCAGCCACCTGCTTCTACGCTTTCATCGGCTTTGACATCATCGCCACGACTGGCGAGGAAGCCAACAACCCAAAGCGCTCCATCCCTCTGGCGATTGTTAACAGCCTCGGCATCATCCTGCTTGCCTACGTCTCGACCTCCATGATTTTGACACTGATGGGTAAGTACAAGTACCTAACTTCTTTTATTCTCTTTTCTCCTAGCTACGGCTCTACCTGCAAGCAACTCGCAAGCGAGTAAAATAACTTTGGAGGCTCCCGAGGTATAATGTGATCAATCGCTGGATCGTGCTCCGCTATATAATTAAAATTGCATGCGAGTTGCTTGTAAATGCAAATATGACTTAAAACTAGGAGTATCCAGAGAATAATTATACGCAGTTCTATATTAAAAAGACTTCGTAAATGACACTATCGATAGTAAATACTCTAAGATCTACTTTCATCGGGAACCACTAAATACATTTATGGCTGAACAATTAAATTTCAATCGTCGCTTTGGGCTCTCTGGCTCAATCATCTATAAACGATTGACAGAATTGAATTATGGTTTAAATAGGCATAACGCTCGAAACCGCATTGAGTGACTGGTGATGCAATAGCGCCCTGCACACGTAACGTTCGGAGCGCGGGAAATAGCACGCGCCGTTCCATACCTCACCCCGAAATGTAGAGGCGCGGGGCTAACATTTCGAACTGGCATGTCGACGCAAGCGCATGCTTCACAGTTTTGTGTACGCATCACGTGTGGAATAAACAATTGTCGGTTTGGAGCATCGAAGCTATTACGGAGTTCATTCGTTACGTTCTTAAGGCTGATGTAGACATGTCCGAGCTAAATTTGAGATCTTCATAAGAACGTCTGGTCGCTATCATTCTTAGGTAATTTTTAAAATCTTTTTTTCTTCTGGGTGAGCTTTTCGTAATATGAGAAATGTACAAATCTACGTCTGTATTCTTTTACCCACATTCGCCGTTTGTTTCGGTACTTTAAACTGACAACAAAAACGAGTATGACCAAACGATTACCCATATTTCTTACTGAGGAAAATCTTTAAAAAAAATTATCTACACTCACAACGTAATGTTCCAAATAAAATTCAAAAAATATTATATAAACACGTACTTTATATTCGTGGATATGTAAAATTAAAAAAAAAACCATTACAGTTCAACATTTTCCTTCGATTTTCAAATAACTGCATCATAAAATAACTTTTTAATTTTTATAGCACACTTTTACTTTTTAATTTTCTGGCGCGTAGTAAAGAAGTTTCATTATCTGTGGATGCGCGCGCTGCGCTATGAGAATCTAAATTGCCCGCCATACAAAATATTTTTCCCTTGCCACTTTTGTTTTATTTCAACTGTATGAGTGAAGATAAAGTAGTGTATGCAACGGCATATAATTAGGTATTAAAACACTCGCGTAATATTATTATCAAATTCTCGTGTTTTAATATCCCCTATTATATGGCCATTGCATAAACTACTATTAACGTTCCACGCGCCTGTCCAAACTGTAGTTAAAACTCTTGAATATCAATTTACCAGCACAGTTCGGATCACTTTCCTACCTAAATATGTATCTAAGCTTCACCGGCGTTCTAAACCGTGGACACATTTTTAATCATAATTAGCACAAAAGTTTGATCCGCAGTCCTAACCGCACAGATCTAGTCGCGTATTGGAATGCATTCCAATATGCGCGGTCCGAACTTTACGCGTGCAGGGCGCTCTACCGCGTATGAATTCACCGCTAGTGGCGCTGGTGTAGCGTAAGGTCTCCGATGTGTCAAAATCCACTGTTTGTGTTGTGAGTCAGTGCAGTTTCCTAATTATATTATTGTTGTGAATATTTCGCGATACCTCAGATTAGTTATGGCAAATACGAGTTACGGGTCAATGGATGTCAGTTCTTTGGTATTAAATATGATTTAAATTGTTATTGGATTTATTCATTAGGATTTTTTTAGTAACAACCCGGAGTCTGGACTTGTGCCTTGTGTGTGATGGCAAAAACACAGTAAAAATATACAAACAGTATGAAAACTACCTACATACGCTCGAATCGGCACACTCACACAAACATGCGCATCGACGAGACTCCTACGCGGCTCGCACTACTGACAGCACTGCAGAAGTGCCCGAATGGTCTCGTCGGTGCGTATGTTTGTGTGAGTGTGCCGTTTCGAGCGATTAAAGGTAGTTTCCATACTGTTTGTATATTTTTACTGTAATATAAGGCTAGCCCACTGTTACATTGGGCTAAAACAAACCTGGCAAAAGTAGACGTACTATCTCTGCATAACCCTTCGGCGAATACAGACGTTATGTTATGTGTTATATATGAGTTGTTGTAAGAAATGCCACTGAATGTTGTTGTTGTTGTATGTTGTTGTGAATGTATGTTGTTGTTGTTGTGTACCTCCTAACTACTCTAAATTCCACCACGCGTATAGTTACGAGAACTTCAAAACAAAAACCTTTACCCAGACTTGGTACCGAAAACTTGTACGTAATTCCACGTAAACTTAAGACTAATTTTATTCATAAAAGCGGTTGATGTTGATTAGGTACTCTGGTAACTTTCAAGATTAAGAAAACACTTTAAATGTTTGAATTATTAATAGTAATAACACAATTTGCTCGGCTGTACTTTGATACAGAATGAATAAAAGGCTACTCAGCTTGATTAAACTAATGTTATCTGTGTTATCTCCAGGGATGCGTGTGCGTATGATATTAGGGTTCAATTTACCTTTGATTTGTAAAAATTACAGCCACAGGGGTCGAAATTCCACGGCGGACAGAGCTCTGGTAAGATCTCATTGCGACATGGAGAGAGCTACTGTCGCAACCCAGCGCTGGGCACACCACAATAATTGCGATAAGGCCCCTCTTTGAGGAATGGCTTGAAAGATGCCACGGCATCCTCATCTTCCGCCTGACGTAGGTCCTTACCGGCACATGGCTGTTTCGGGAGGTTCCTGTTCAAGATAAGGCGGGCAGAAACGCCCGGGTGTCACGATTGTGTGGATCGCCCGGAGGGCACGGTGGAGCATACGTTCACCGCTGTGTTATCGTGGAGGTATTTCGCTAGTAGCGAACTTCCGCGTTCGGCATTGATTCAGGCCATGGTACGAAGCGAGAGGGCATGGTAAGCTGTCAACTCCTTCGGCGAAGCAGTAATGCTTGCGAAGGAGGAAACGGAACGCGTGAGGGAGACGCAACGGAAACGCCCTCATGGCCTCAAGGCCTTAGCCGCCGCAGGAGATGCTCTGGGCGATGAGAGTCGCAAGCCGATTGCCGGCCACCGTAGACGCGGGCTTGCGAACGGCGAATAATGGATAGCTTGCCGTACGATAAAGATCAGGCCCGAGTCGACGGCGCATTGTGTGCCGTGCGCGCCTCAAAGAGATGTCTGCAGAAACTGACGGGATCCGCTAGGACCAATGCCTGTCTGGGTGGCGGCTAAATTTGAAAGAAAGTTACCGCAGCCCTGGCACAAGCAAGGACTGAAGGGACAGGGGTGGGTTTTAGTTAGTAAAAGATGCCTTCCCGCACCCAGAGCGGGAATTCTCCCGCCCAGAGCGGGAGGGCGTGTAATTGGACGGTTACCCAAACCAAAAAAAAACGTTCAAAATTCGAGGTTGAACTATATCACAACCGATGTCGATCCAGGGATGGGCTTCATACCGAGACACCTCCGTGCCTCGCAAAATACTTTTATCCTTTGGTCGCGGCTGTCATATTTACATCTTTTACAGTCGTTACGGATAGTCGGAAGACAGAAAATCTGAAACCCGGCCAAAAGGTACCGTGTTACCTAGTTACTGCGTTATGCTGCTTCCACACTACACTGCTACTTCTAAAAGCAGGCCCGTCTTCACAAGGAGGTGCAAAGAATGTATATAACCTGGGTGCGGTCTTAGGTTCAAAGTGAAAGAACAAAAAAAAGTTAATTAAAAAAATCAAAATACCCGACTGCTTAAAAAGCGAACTAAAAAGACGTAAACAAGAAGAAAATCATGCTGTGCAGTCGGAGGCTACATATTCGCGAGCTAGCTGACCAAAACCAGATGTATCCTCCGACTGCACAGCATGATTTTCTTCTGGTTTACGTCTTTTTAGTTCGCTTTTTAAGCAGTCGGGTATTTTGATTTTTTTAATTAACTTTTTTATTTATAACTTTTTAGTTAACATTTTTTTCGAATTAGGTACATTTAAATATATAAGTATTATATATTTTTGAAATCACCTCTTAAAACCCTTTATTTTGATACCCCACACGATGGGTTTGGCAGAAAAAATAAAATTGCCCCCCCACAATATGGCGCCCAAAAGCCGCCATTTTTCTATTTTCCAATTTTAATGTAGCCTATGACACTCGCAAGGTTAAGACGAATCGATTGACGTATGAATCATCAAAATCGGCCAACGCGTTAGGTCTCTGGAACGCCACATAGGAACAAACATACATACATACATAGACTGATAAGCACATTACCCTCCTTCGGCAGTCAGGTAAAAATTAAAATCAAATCCATCAAAACCAAATTTAATTTAAGAATTATATCAAAAACTTTTGCCAGCGGCTTCGCTCGCGTTAAGTGATTTATCATCCCAAGAGAACATTACTATCGGAATAAAAGCTAGCCTATGTCTTTCCCAGGGTCTCAAATTATCTCCATGCCAAATTTCACCTAAATGTGTTCAGACGTTTAGTCGTGGAACGGTAACAAACAAACAAAGTTACATTCGCATTTATAATATTAGTATAGATAAGATGAGTCGTCATGATTATCACAAGCCTTTTTAATGTTCCCACTACTGGGACAAGGTCTCCTCTCTGCGAGAGAGGGAATAGGCCTTAATCCACCTCGCGGTCCTAGTGCGGATTGGTAGATAAGAAGAGTAGTATTAACCCAGAGAGTGCAGAGCCACGAGCACAACTTCGTACCCGTGTTCCCGCCATAAGCGGTACAGGAGGACACCGTGAAATTTAAGTGGGTTAGAGTCCCACATAACTGCGCTATCTCCCCGTGGTAGCGCAGTATGCAAGAGCATATCTAGAAGCTACAAAAAAAAAAACTATGTGAAAAAATATCACATTTTTGAGCATTTCATAAGTTGGGCTATTCATAAGTCATAAGTCATAAGTCGACAAAGTATTATAGTCATATTTGTATGAATGGATGCAAGAAAACTTATCCCATTTGTGACGAGGTGCTAAAATTTTCGAGCTTTCTCTTAAATCCTTCATCTTCAGTTCTGAAACTTTTCTGTATCACAAAGTTATCATTTCTAAGTGAATAGACAAAA
Organism: Anorthoa munda; assembly: GCA_945859665.1. Classification (NCBI taxonomy): domain Eukaryota; kingdom Metazoa; phylum Arthropoda; class Insecta; order Lepidoptera; family Noctuidae; genus Anorthoa; species Anorthoa munda. Next base: position 39,615,364 of record OX243893.1, read on the forward strand.
GAAAACTTATTCCATTTGAGACGAACGACTGAACTCTGAATGTTCAATAGAAATATTATCCTAACCATCGATATATTTGTACTACGCACTAGATTGGCGATCCGAACACTCACTCTGTTCGACTGAACTGTACTGCAATTCATACCTTACCTTAAACTATTTTGAACGAAATACGCGTTTCGTTCAAAATAGTTTAAGGTAAGGTTCAACTTCATGAATTTCATGGTGCTTACCTTCTTGTCGGCTTCGAAAAATTTACTTTTCGAGGTACGAACTTGTCTCGGTATCTAGTTGTCATATACCTAACCTCGACCCTTCCTCAGCAAGCGTTGCTTAACCTTGAAGGTCGACCCTTGCGACCGTTAATACTTTGCTACGAGTTCCACCTACCTGCATAGGTATCTATTATTTAATCGCCCACGTTATAGTCGAAAACTATCCCGAGGAAGCATATTCTCGGGTCAAAAATCCTATGTGCTATTCCTGACTATAATCTATCTCTGTGCCAAATTTTACCAAGACCCGTGCAGCCGTTTTAGCGTGATTGAGTAACAAACATACATCCATCCATCTATCCAAAGTTTCTCCTTTATAATATAACTAGCTGTTGCCCGCGACTTCGTCCGCGTCAAACTCGTAAAAATTATACATTTATTTTTTTAGTTTCCCACCGGTACTATGAATTTTCTCGTGATCAAACGTAGCCTATGTTACTCGTTATTACAACAGCTATCTACCAGTGAAAGTCCCGTCAAAATCGGTCCAGCCGTTTCAAAGATTACCCGGAACAAACAGACAAACAGACAGATAGACAGACAAAAATCTTAAAAATTGCTTATTTGTTGTTATTCACGTGCATTCAATAAAACGTTGCTATTTTGATATTACATACAGACACTTCAATTTTATTTATTTGTATAGATTAATAAAATTTGTTGCAAAAATATCCAGTTTTAGCAAAAGATCAAATACCTGTAATAGGTTTACTGGGAGAACGTATGCTTCATAACGAAGTATCACTTTTTTATATGTCAGTTTCCAAGAAAAGAAAGTAATTCTTAGACCAGCTAGAGTAGGTTCTTACAAGTTTCCAGTCATAATTTGTGGTGTAACAAACGTCGCATTTACGTACAGTGTGCTCATTTGCAGTATGAGATCTCCGAAAATTAAAACGGATGATATCATTAACATACTTTGCATAATTAGAAAGGATACTTTTAGTATTTAATAAAGACTTTTTTATTATGTAAGTCTATCTTTTAATTGAAACGAAGTGCCTTAGTCCGTCTTGCGGTAGGTGTGATTCGGGGAAAAATTAGGTCCCCTACGATTTTGCGATATACCATCTGAAACCTCCATTGTCCTCCATACGCCTTTGTCTTTCTCTCTGGTATCTGGTAGAGATATACGCATATAGCGCGCTCTCTTTTTAGTTTTCTAGTGTGTCTTCGATCCTGATGAGGGTCCCCTGACCGCACACGATTTTAAGTTTCACTATCTCAAACATACAAGTACTTTAAACTTACTCAACTTTTTCCCCATGGGTTTAGAAAGAATGAAGTTAAAGGCGAAGCTTAAGGACCTACCTCATCCTTTAAAATAAACAAAAAGATATTTTTACAAATATTTTCATAAAAAAACCGGCCAAGTGCGAGTCGGACTCGCACACGAAGGGTTCCGTACCATTATCGCAAAACACTGCATGAAAATTACGTTTGTTCTATGGGAGCCCCCCTTAATTAATTTTATTTTAATTTATTAATTATTATTTTTTGAAGTAAATATACAACTAAACATTCTGTGAATATTTCAAGCGTCTACCTGTTGCCGTTATTAATATCGAGCAAAAAACGGCAAAAATATAACGTTTCCGTTTTTACGGAACCCTAAAAATACAAAAACAAAGCCGTCTGGCGTATTGATGTTAAAGACCTAAGCGTCCGTCACATAACTAAGAGTAATCAAAACTTTGCCAATTAGTTTTACAAAGTTCAACCTTTTTGGCAGTTTATTACTCCTACAAATTACAAGAAAACTTTGATCGCAATAATTTCAACAAAGTGTTCTGTGGTTGCTATAACTCAGAACATTTACGAGTTGGTTCGGTATTCGACATCATCATCCACAGCCCAACTTTACCCACTGCTGGGCAAAGACACCTCTTTTCTCGTGCCAATCCCCACGTTTCTGCACCAACTTCATCCAGGTCCTGCCCGCGATTGTATCAAATTCGTCTCCCGAGCTCCAACCCTTCTTCAGTCCTTAGACGTCATTCGGTTATGTTACTCGACCTTGTCACCGCGCCTTGCCATGAATTCTACATTACTATTCCGAAAAGATAATTTCGAACTTCTCTCGATTGACTGTGAACAACTGGAAAGTTAAACGAAAACCTTATGGGCCTACCCTTTTCCCAATTAATTTGAGGTCGCAGCATGGCTCCTGCCATAATTATATTTCTTCGCTCTTCTAAATATCATCTACTCTAAGATCAATATCACTATCAAACTAAATATCAATTCCTTAACTGAAGATTTGGATGAGTATCCGATATGTCCCAATCTAGAATATTCCTCTTAAGAAAATTAATCCAGGTAGACACACATCTTGAAACTATAAGCTATATTAAGCCGAATAGTTGTAAAATCCGGATAACAAAGTGCAGTTTCGATATTCCTCTAAATTTCTCAGACTTGTCAGTTTACGGTTACATCACAATATGGTTTTAGTTTGCGGCCGTCAAATAAAATGGAACTTCCACGAAGATTATTTGACGGTTATTGTTCTTCACTATGTTAGGATCATATTCCAGTCTACTCGAATGTAGCATACCTGTATTTTCTTTTAGCTTCTGGCAGCGGCTTCGCCCGCGTGAAAAGTCTTTTATCATCCCAAGGGAACATTACACCGGAATAAAAAGTAGCCTGTGTGCTATTCCAGACTAATCTATCTTTGTGTCAAATTTCATCCAGATCCGTTTTGCTACTCTGGCGTGATTGAGTAACAAACATAAACCAATACATCCATTCAAATTTTTGCATTTATAATATTAGTATGATGGAGGACGGCATATCTGAGCTGTACAATCACACTGGGTGACACGATACTCGTTAGCAAGACTGAATGTCAGAATTTTGGGTTTCTGACTACCCGTTACGACTCTCAAAGATCTACAAATGACAGTGCAACCGCAAGGATTGTTATTATTTAGCCTATAGATTCTATTGTTCAGGTAAACTGCAACATAGAATAACGAGAGCGGTTGTCTCTCGTAATGGTAAAGTCGGTCAGCTATTGTATCAAATGAACTCTCACTTCTTATTCGTTCTATTCATTTCTGAAGGTCGTGCCCGTCTTGGAACGCTTTGATGGAGTCACTGACGAGCTGCTTCCACGCCACTCTGTCTTCTGCTCTTTTCAGGACAGTGGTCACAATGTGTCCTGTAGTCGTTATTTCAGTGTGCTTATACCGAGTTTTTAACGTACTTACTTGTGATATCGTAAACGATCTCTTATGTCAAAATGTATACAAAAAACCGGCCAAGTGCAAGTGGGACTCGCACAAGAAGGGTTCCGTACCATTATCGCAAAACACTGCAAAAAATCACGTTTGTTGTATGGGGGGCTCCCTTCATTTATTTTATTTTAATTTAATAATTATTATTTTTTTGAAGTGAATATACAACTTAACATTCTGTGAATATTTCAAGCGTCTACCTGTTGCCGTTATTAATATTGAGCAAAAAACGGCCAAAAAATAACGTTTGTTGTATGGGAGCCCCACTTAAATATTTATTTTATACTGTTTTTAGTATTTGCTGTTATATAGCGGCAACAGAAATACATCATCTGTGAAAAGTTTAACTGTCTAGCTATCACGAACGTAGCCGTAGCGTAACGTAGCTAGTATAAATTAGTTCTATTTTATAGTGTTTAAGTAAATATATTTTTCAAAATGATTTAATCTCGCTACTATTTTAAGAATTTCTTTGGTTCAATATTATTTAAATTCTGCTGTTCTACCATAAGCATATTTTTAGAGCTCCTACATCCTGTGATACATGATTACCTAGTACAGGCGTCTTCCATTATTATACCTACATTAGTTATATAAGATTCATACAGTGTTTTTACCTTTACTAATTTCTGAATAAATATTGTTATTATTATTGTTGTACGATAGCTATGTCATGACGTCACTTATCGTCTTTGCTTGACCTGGATGCAATTCGCGTGTGAATTTCCCCTTACGTTGTATAGGTCAGGGTCGCAGCCGTACTGCAGGTATCAGAGCTTCGCTGTGTAAAGTAACTGCATTGATTTCTATCAAACCCTGAGCTGAGGTGGTAAATGAAGTGAACTTGGTGCAAACAAATTGTGTCAGGCTTTTTTTGCAGTTTAACTTTATTATTTATTTAACCATTTATGCACACACACATATACAGACAAGAAGGAGGAACAGAAAAATAGGTACATAGGTGATGCTTATTTCTAATGAAATCTCTTCCAGCATACCTGCGAAAGGAAAGATGCAAAATAAACCGGCCAAGTTCGAGTCGGACTCGCGCACGAAGGGTTCCGTGCTTGGTAAATTGCGGTTTACGATTTATGACGTATTAAAAAAAACTACTTACTAGATCTCGTTAAAACCAATTTTCGGTGGAAGTTTTCATGGTATGTACATCATATATTTTTTTAGTTTTATCATTCCCTTATTTTAGAAGTTACAGGGGGACACACATTTTACCACTTTGGAAGTGTCTCTCGCTATTCAGTTTAGAAAAAAAAAAAATTAGAAACCTTAATATCATTTTTGAAGACCTATTCATAGATAATATAGATTCACGTACAGGTCTGATGAAAAAAAAAATGAATTTCAGTTCTAAGTATGGGGAACCCCAAAATTTATTGTTTTCTTTTTCTATTTATGTGTGAAAATCTTAATGCGGTTCACAGAATACATCTACTTACCAAGTTTCAACAGCATAGTTCTTATAGTTTCGAAAAAAAGTGGCTGTGACATATGGACGGACAGACAGACAGATATGACGAATCCATAAGGGTTCCGTTTTTGCCATTTGGCTACGGAACCCTAAAAAGAGATGTAGACATCGTGTGTAGAAGCAAAAAAAAAAGAAAAAACAATTCAGAACAAAATAATATACAATAATTATTAGATACAAATAAAATATACTGTCAAATATATAAAATAAATATTATAACAATAACTACCTACCTACTAATATATATAAAAAAGATAATAATACAGAAATATATGCAACTATGATGGAAACGAAAGGTAGTGTCTTTTCACTCATCTTTTAAAAACTGTAAGAGTTTGGCAGGCCCCTATGTCAGGCGGAAGAGAGTTCCACAAACGCACGGCGTTCACAGTGAAGGAATAGGAGTAGAAGTCGGTAGTGTGGTAAGGAATATTTAGGAGATTTTAAGATAAGATGCTTCCTGCAAAGTGCATCGAAAGGACGGGAGTAGGAGAAGCGTTCTCGGAGGTAGGAAGGCGTCTTAGAGTTATGAAGGATGTTAAATAATAGACACAATATCCGAGAGATCCTGCGAAGTCGAATTGGGTAACTTGTGAAATACTGAAACATGATTATACTTTTTGAGGTAGAAAACAAAACGGATACATAAATTTTGCTAACGCTCAAATTTATCTAAAAGCTCCTTGGTGGCATCCAAAAAACAGGCGTCGGCGTAGTCGATGATGGGCTGAATGAGAGATTTATTATACGTTACGTATGAGCAGATACTCTACATTTCGAACTCGGAATTTCGAGTTTGTGTTATTATCGAATGATTAAAAACTAGAGGCTTTTCTTGGCAAAATTAAAGAATACCCAAGCATTATTAACAAGAAAATGAACCTATAGATAGGGAAAGTTATTGAATAGGCGTACTTATAATCATATTTCTCAAAAGCACAAAGGGTGCCTGGCTGGAGGCTCTAGTTAAGTCTCCACAGGGAAGCCCGGTTAAGCAGTAGGTAAATCATTTGATTTAACTTTGAGACGTCAAATATTTAAAAAAAAAACAGAAAGAAAAAATAAAATTCGGCGAAAACAGTACAGAATAAATGCCAAACTACTAGTGTAATTACTACGAGTATTACCTATATTAAACGTTTCCCGAACTGCATTAATTAAAAAAAAACGTGTAGGATATTTGCAATTGATTAATCGAGAAGTCCATCCGTCCATCCCAATATACCATCAGAAATTCACAACTGACAACTTGACAGTTTGTGTTACCACACTAAAACGTGTCACAATGTTGCCAACCACACAAATATCCTGTGAAAATTGTTGGTTTTAGACGTAACACATTCACAAAGCGCCAATTTTAGTTCAAAGCGGAAAAAAGAAGAGGGAATTCTACGAACTCGAGTAGAAAAACACCAGATATTTTCGCAAAAGCTTTATACGAAATAAAATCACAGATATGCGAAGTAAAGGGGTATGATTTCACTGTTCCTCTTCACACATTGGAGAGCTCTTTAGCGAGTGAACGAGAGAACTTAGTTATTTCAAACTAATTCCGCCTCTTTTTTTAAACTGCCCTTATACCTATTTCAACAGTTTTCAACGTGTGTCAACGTTTTTTAGCGCGTTAACTGAAAAATCAACAGTTGGGAATTTAATAGAATTAGCAATGTACATTTAATTTTGGTTTTAATTAAGGAGAGTAACGTGAAATAATTCGAGATTTTCTGCCATTTTAGTTATTACACGCGTTGTTAAAACATTAAATTAGGAATTCCTTGTTGATGTTATTGAGACCGTTTTGAATTTAGTAAAATGATTAGGAATCGGTAGTGTAGTACTTGCCTAAGTTACTTTTATACCCACGATGGAACAGCGAAGGTGTAGATATATATCTATTAGAGTGGGGATTTCTTTCTATGACATAAATAAGTGACTTATGGTAGGAAACCAAAGTGATTAAGAGTCGTGATTAATGATCTTTTCTTACTATGAGAAGAATCGCGGGACAAAGACAAACTATTTTATTATTCGGCTGGAGTTAAGGAGCCCGCCTATAGTCACACTTGGTTCATAGTTTTTTTTCTATCTATAGAACATGCAGTTTCTATAAAATCGTAATGTCTCATAATTGTCGCAACGGATCTATCTGCAGAAGCCTTTTGCTGCAAATATTAAATCAATCTACCACGCGATGGGTTTGGAAGAAAAAAACAAAATCTCCCACAAAACGGCGCCCAAAAGCCGCCATTTTTTCATTTCCAATTTTAATTTAGCCAGTGACACTCGCAGGGTTAAAACAAATCGATTGACTTAAGAATCATCAAAATCGGTAAAGCGTTTGGTCTCTAGAAAGCCACATAGGAACAAACATACATACATAGACTGATAAACACATTACCCTCCTTCAGCAGTCCGGTAAAAATAAAGACCCAAAAACATCCCTTAAAATTTAAGTACACGCGAGTGCGTTTACTTAATTTTTTTACTCGACTGCCGAAGGAGGGTAATGTGTTTATCAGTCTATGTATGTATCTATGTATGTATGTTTGTTTGTTCCTATGTAGCGTTCTAGATACCAAACGCGTTGGCCGATTTTGATGGTTCTTACGTCAATCGATTTGTCTTAACCCTGCGAGTGTCACTGGCTACATTAAAATTGGATAATAGGAAAATGGCGGATTTTGGGCGCCATATTGTGGGGGGCCAATTTTTTTCTTCCCAACCCATCATGTGGGGTATCAAAATAAAGGGATTTAAGAGGTGATTTCAAAAATATATAACACTTATATGTTTAAATGTACCTAATTCGAAAATATCTAAAGGCTATATCAGACTCTTATATTATATTGTATACTAATTAATGCCTCTTTTCCCTCGTGGTTTAAACTGGGTTACTCAAATTAACAGCAACGCTGCTATGAAAAACTACAATGGAGTGCATCGTACTATAAATGGGCAAGTTATTAAAGAGCATTGCACCTTTGCATACTAATTATTTTTGCAGCCATATTCGTTTTAGTCTACATAATGTTAGTGTTACATATTATTTTCGTGTCTTCTTTGTTATGGTAAATCCGATGATTCTATGTTTGGGTAACTATGGAGATTAAAACAACTATTTTGTCGTATCGTAAACAAAGCTTTAGGTATACTTCTTAACTATCACGGTTCATGAGATACAGCCTGGTGACAGACGGACAGACAGAGACAGACGGATCGCAAAGTCTTAGTAATAGGGTCCCGTTTTCACCCTTTGGGTACGGAACCCTAAAAATACCATGAAACTCACGTAATAATAAGTATATAATTATAACTAACAACGCATTTCTTTATCTATCAGTCTCATAATCAACAAAAAATTCAGTGATTTGACAAAATCACGATTAACTATCTCTCCCGGACTAACTATAATGTGATTTTTTATTTCGTGGACTAAACTGACATTGGGGGGGTTGTCACTTTATCGTTACATTAAAATAGTGTCGTACCCTAACTATCCTGAGTGATCGAAAGTTAATCGAAAATCGAAGTAGATCGAAAATTAAACTATTTCACGGCATAAAAAAATAATTTATTTAGAAACTAGCGGTCCATATTTAGTTTCTACTCATTTATGTCAGTCTTAATTTTATCGATTGCATTTATTTTATTGTTGATTTCACATTTAACACAATAAAAGTTCATGTACTATGTGTATGAATACTGTTATATTTAAATATATTACGTTTATATTCATAAAACATTTATTTACATCAATTAGTAAAAATAAATTCAGGAGTCATGTCACATCGATTCGATGAATCACTTATGATTGAGCCTTACCTACAACACTATGCTCCGCGCTTGCAACATTAAAACAAATAAAGTCAATAGCAGCTGTCAGTTTAGTCCACGAAATTAAAAATCACAGTGTAACTGTATTTATTGGAGTCTAAGCCGATTTCTCAAATTGAAATTACTGTTTTAGTTGACCGAAATCGTGTAAAACATATAATATTTGCACATGCAACATTTCATTTTAATCAGGATACCGACATCCATTTGAAATATAATCTCTGGCATGCTCTGAGTAATTAAAACATGTTCATTTACATACCACCATCATGTATTGCTTTCATGTATTTGTTTTGGCCGAAAAACGTCATATTCAGACTACAAAGCGAAATATTTGCTTGTATCTTCACTAAGTAAACATCCCATGTTTTATGCACCCTGTCCGGAAACCAATGATATTAAAATTCCACTCAATTTTAATAACTAGCTTTGGATACCCGCTACTCAAATATAATAAATGAAACAATTTTTTATTTTACTTTTTAAACAAAATATTCATTAAAATACGGCAAATATGCTGCAACGTGTTTTTAAATTTGAGTATCTACTCAAAAAGTAATTTCAGATATCCTGACTTTATTTACTTTAAAAACGTTTAGTGCACTTGTTTACGGAAGCAAAATGCAATGAAAGCAATTTATGGATATTTTGTTTGTGATTTCGGACTATTTAACTGAACGTAGCTACTGAAGTTTGAGGTATGAGATAACTTTATTCTTTTAAGAATACAATAATTTACTTTTATAAGAATACTCAAACTTAACATCATTTCCTGCCCTTATCCCATGTTACTCACGTTTTCATCTTCCATACCGCCCTGTCTTGTGTCACGCTGTCACTGACTCCTTTCCCTTTCATATCACTCCTCACACAGTCAATCCATCTTTTCTTTGGCCTTCCTGTCCCTCTCCATACATCTACATTTATAATCATAACTCGTTTAGTAACATGCTTTTCATCTCTTCTCATCACATGACCACACCAGGACAAAAGGTTTCCTTTTAACTTTTCTGTCTCTGGCGCCACTTTCAAACTTCCTCTAATATACTCATTTCTTACTTTATCTTTTACTCAAACTTGACATAACTCAGTTATTTTTGGTAGTATTACAAAAACTTTTTGATTGTTTTTTTGACAGTCTGTAATCCATGTAAGATACTATTGGACGGTCTGTAAAACTGTGCCAGGCACTGTTGCACTGTTCATTTCGGGTAACTTGTAACTCATTTGTTTCTAAACTCTTACCGTTCGAAATTCAAGTTTATTTAATGAAAAAGACGAATTCAAAAACAGTGTCAAAAATAGCTTTAGAGTAGCACATGCACAATGTAACTGAAAATACCGGTCTAAATACCGGTCATCCATGCGTGGGACAGGCAATCTGTCCGGATGTGTGTCCACGGCTGACATACCGCATTCCTGTAGGATCCAACCACTATTTATATTACAGCCAGTTTAATTCCCTCAAGCCTCGTTCGAACACGGTACTGTTACCCCGATATTATTGTTTACATTTTATTTTCATTGTTGGGTAATTCTGATGGATTTTAACGGATCAAATTAGGCTTTGTACAGCGGCATGTATAATTAGCAATGAAACATGTAAAATTTGTGCAAAAGGTAGTAATTTTAATATAAAACATATTTTAGTTCGCGTAATGGCGGGACGCCGCGCCGTAGAACGTACATATTTATTTTAATGATTATGCTCATGCTTGATCACTATCTCACCTGATGGTAAGCAATGATGTGGTTGACGGTGTAGCACGCCTGCCTAGAAGTAACCTATCCACTTTTGACTTAAAGACCCCGAGGTTGTAGCTATCGGGAAACACAGATTCCGGCACGGAATTCCACTCCCTAATTGTACCCATAATGAAAGTATTTCCAATACGTTTAGCGTGTATGGCTGAGATGTCCACCATGTACCAATGGGGCATCGCCGTACGTCTTATAGTCCGTTGATGAAACGGGTTAGGTGAAATTAGATAATGCAATTCCTTCGCACACTCCCCGGTGGTGATATTCCATATTGGTTATTTTTCAGAAAGGTCAGGAGCGCAGTACTCAAAACCGGCGTGCGTCTATGACTAAATGTGTGTACGAAAAGGGAGCAAAAGGGTGTAAAGTTCGTAGCAGGTGGTGTTCTCTAGTTTCTGCCTACCCCTACGGAAAAAAGGCATAATTTTATGTTTCTATTTATGTATATATGGTGATTAAAGTGATGGTGCGAGAATGTTAAATATGATTCCTATAGTGTTTAATTACATCACTTTTAATTGATTTTGAAGCAAACATTTGCCTAAGTTGTCACCTTATATGTTGTAGATGATTATTATAATGCCGAGTAGAATCGAAATTCGTAAAATAAAACAATTGAAGAACGCTTACCTCATAAGAAATGCAACAAGATTAGAAAGTTTTACAGTTATCAAGCGAATACAAAGCGAAAGTCACGTCGCTAATCCTAATGTTTAATTACCCGTTATTTTTTGTGGTACTGGAACGAGTCGGTATCATGGAACGTTCCAGTACCACAAAACATTAGACGACAGCGCTTTAAATCGCTAAAATATAACCCGACCGAGTGAAATTGCTCGTTAGTTTCGTATTACACGTAAGTTACTTTGAGTCGATTGAATTTGGTATTATTTATTGTTGATTGAATTGTCTCTACGTAACTTGGTAGAATTCTTTATTTACAAAATTTATAGCTGCTTGTGACGAGACACACGGTCGCACATTGCTTTTTCAAAGACTTTTGATGCTGTGGGCAGGAGGGCAATTGGTCTATAATTATTTGGGTCGGTTTTGGCATCTTTTTTATGAATCGGTTTTATTATAGCTTTTTTTAGTTGATTAGGGAACATGCCTTCTTCGAACGATTTATTAATCAATTTATAAAATGGTAAGGTAAGTTCGTCAGCGCACTGTCTGAAAAGGGTTGGCGGGAGTTCGTCTATGCCGTGACTATTTTTATTTTTTAGGTTTTTTAAGATCTGGTTTACTTCGTATCCATCAACCGGGCTAAGAAACATGGTATTTTCAGTGGGGTTAATCACAGATGTTTTTCTCAGTTCACAGCCGGGTATATTTTCTCCAATGGATGCGAAGAAATTATTGAATCTGTTAATCTATCTATATATATAAAAGAAAGTCGTGTTAGTTACTTCACTTATAACTCAAGAACGGCTGAACCGATTTAGCTGAAAATTGGCAGGGAGGTAGTTTAGAGCCAGGAGAAGGACATAGGATACTTTTTATCCCGTTTAGGGTAGGGTAGGGTAAGTAGGGTAGGTAGGTTAGGGTAGGTAGGGTAGGTAGGGTAGGGTAGGGTAGGTAGGGTAGGGTAGGATAGTTAGGGTAGGGTAGGGTAGGATAGTTAGGGTAGGGTAGGTAGGGTAGGGTAGGGTAGGGTAGGGTAGGTAGGGTAGGTAGGGTAGGGTAGGTAGGGTAAGGTAGGTAGGGTAGGGTAGGTAGGGTAGGATAGGGTAGGTAGGGTAGGTAGGGTAGGGTAGGGTAGGGTAGGTAGGGTAGGGTAGGTATGTAGGTATGTAGGTATGTAGGTATGTAGGTAGGGTAGGGTAGGTAGGGTAGGGTAGGTAGGGTAGGGTATGTAGGGTAGGGTAGGTAGGGTAGGGTAGGTAGGGTAGGTAGTGTAGGGTAGTTAGGGTAGAGTAGGTAGGGTAGGGTTGTTAGGGTAGGGTAGGTAGGGTAGATGAATGTTTGGTGTTTTTATGGCAAAACAAAGTTTGCCGGGTCAGCTAGTCTATATATATAAAAGAAAGTCGTGTTAGTTACTTCACTTATAACTCAAGAACGGCTGGACCGATTTAGCTGAAAATTGGCAGGGAGGTAGTTTAGAGCCAGGAGAAGGACATAGGATACTTTTTATCCCGTTTAGGGTAGGGTAGGGTAAGTAGGGTAGGGTAGGTAGGGTAGGTATGTAGGTAGGGTAGGGTAGGTAGTGTAGGGTAGGGCAGGTAGTGTAGGGTAGTTAGGGTAGGTTTTTTTTTTTTTTTTTTTTGGCGCCTACCTCTCCGCGCATATGGCGGAGTCTGCGAGCTATACGGTTCCCCGGACATAGTCCGAGACCTTTGGGACTCATTTAATCTTAGTTCAATTTTTACACATACATTTTTATTTACAAATATTACATTTCTATCACATTTCATATGAGTGTCTTAAAAGTACTTATTTTCTACAGACATATTTAGATGTTATTGTATAGTATGTTATCAGCGATACCTAGTTTCTATTTTGTTGTAGATTTGTATCGCTCTGTACGCTTCCAATTGTATATTATTATATACAATTTTGAGCATTGCTGTTCTACGTTATTTTTATCAATTGTATACAATTTTTGATAAAGTCGATACTATACTTTTTGTCTGCTATAAGTTTACTAACGTTCTCATGTCTATTTTGTAATTTCTAGGTCTCATATTGACTTATTGTATAGCGTGTTATTAGCAATATCTGGATTCAATTTTGTTTATTGATTATATATTGCTCTGTACGCTTCCCATTATATATATGTATATATAATTTCGAGCATTGATGTTACTATTTATTTCTTTTGACTGTTTTTCCTGCAACATTGAAACAGTATTCTATAAATACAGTGCTATATTTTTTGTCAGATATGAGCCTATTGAGATTCTCTGGTCTAATATCTATCCCTAGCTTCTGTTCGATTTCGAACCTTTCTTGGCCATATACCGGGCAGTCAGTGATTATGTGGATCGCTGTTTCGTCTTCGTCGGGGTCACAAGTGCACGATGGGCTTTCCTTGCACCTGAACCTGTTCAGGTATTCCGAAAACCCACCATGCCCAGTCATTACTTGGGTAATTAGCCCGGTCGGTCTTATTTTTCTGACGATATTATAAGCGTCCACTGCGTCCGGGAAGAAAAGTTTTGTTGTTGAGGCTGTGTCACCCATCCTGTACCTCCGGTTCCATTCGTCAAGCGAATCCTTCCGGATTAAGCGCTTGACGAATGAAACCGGACACTGGTCATAATCCGGTTTCTTCTTTAGATTTAGCGCAGCTTCTTTAGCCAGATGGTCGGCTCTCTCATTCCCTTCCATTCCTGCGTGCGCCTTAATCCAAAACATAGCAACATGCTTGTTTTGGATCTTGCATTTTCGCAAGTTCTCCCTGGCTTCAACTGCGAGGGGATGAGAGGATCGGTGGTTTGCGACCGTTTCCAGTGACGACCGTGAGTCACTGAATATGCCAAAAGACCCTTCTTTGTTCTTATGGATCTCCCTCGTGGCTTTGCATATGGCCAGCAGTTCGGCCTGGTAAACCGTGCAGTGGGAAGTTAGGGTAGGTAGGGTAGGGTAGGGTAGGTAGGGTAGGAAGGGTAGGGTAGGTAGGGTAGGGTAGGTAGGGTAGGGTTGGGTAGGGTAGGTAGGGTAGGGTAGGTAGGGTAGGGTAGGTAGGGTAGGGTAGGTAGGGTAGGGTAGGTAGGGTAGGGTAGGTAGGGTAGGGTAGGTAGGGTAGGGTAGGTAGGGTAGGGTAGGTAGGGTAGGGTAGGTAGGGTAGGGTAGGTAGGGTAGGGTAGGTAGGGTAGGGTAGGTAGGGTAGGTAGGGTAGGGTAGGTAGGGTAGGGTAGGTAGGGTAGGGTAGGTAGGGTAGGGTAGGTAGGGTAGGGTAGGTAGGGTAGGGTAGGTAGGGTAGGTAGGGTAGGTAGGGTAGGTAGGGTCGGTAGGGTAGGGTAGGTAGTGTAGGATAGGTAGTGTAGGGTAGGTAGTGTAGGGTAGGTAGTGTAGGGTAGGTAGGGTAGGGTAGGTAGTGTAGGGTTGTTAGGGTAGGGTAGGTAGGGTAGATGAATGTTTGGTGTTTTTATGGCAAAACAAAGTTTGCCGGGTCAGCTAGTATGTTAATAACTAAAAGGTTATAAATAAAAAAAGTAAATTTAAAAAAACAAAAGACCCGACTGCTTAAAAGGCGAACTAAAAAGACGTAAACAAGAAGAAAATCATGCTGTGCAGTTGGAGGATACATCTGGTTTTGGTCCGCCAGCTCGCGAATATGTATCCTCCGACTACACAGCATGCTTTTCTTTTTGTTTGCGTCTTTTTTTTTAGTTCGCCTTTTAAGCAGTCGGGTCTTTTGATTTTTTAAATTTACTTTTTTTTTTACATATTATTGTGTAATGGATCATCAATAGATTTTTTTAACACTGACGTTTTGCGCTTTTATGGCAGACTCACCGCATCTTTCACAATACCTAATTTACCAGAATATCTTTAGACATTAGAGACTCATTGAATATAATAAAGCGTAAGCTAAAAGAACACTACATGAACTCGGTTAGACCTTAATATGAAAGAAATATCTGTAAATAGCGCGTTAACCTAATGCCAGAACATGGCATGCCGTGGCAGACCCCAGGACCCAGGGTTCTAATAATGTGCTTTGTTTGAGCAAACGTTAAAAAATAATAATTACAAATCTTACTTAATATTATAAATGCGAAAGTTTGGATGGATGTGTATATATATGTTACTCAATTACGGTAAAAAGGCTGAACGGATCTGGATGAAATTTGGGACAAAGAAATATTATAGTCTGGAATAGCACATAGGCTGCTTTTCATCCCGGTATAATGTTCTCTTGGGATGAGAAAACACCTAAACGCTGAATATTTGAATAAAGAAAAAACATCTTAAAATTTTTCACAAACGAATTATGAAAGCAACATTAAATAAAAAGATGCACAATGTCCGTACAATTTTACAAAATGTTTTACCGTGAAACATTTTGTAAAACATTTTGTAAAGCATCTCTTTGAGAGGAATATCAATGTTATTTCTCACTGCACACAAGACGCTAGGAGGACTTTCAAGTATTTTCTGATGCTAGTCACATTTCCTATGTTCACTGAAGTACTATTTTAAGAATATAAACCTTTATGTTGAACAAAATTTTAAATCCACAACAGAGTAAACATTTATATTTTGAACACTTGTAAAAATATATCAATATATTTAAAGAAAACTGTTCTTCATGATACTCGTACCGGATTTTCTTAGTTTGAAGTATATATGTCTTATTTGTGTGTAATATCTACTATGTAGTAACAACACTGATGTTTCTTAGGCTAATCATTTGCAAAGATAAATTATTAATTTACTTTACTTAGAGTGTGATGTTTTGTTAAAATTTTAAAGCCAATATATTTTTTATTTTGAATCCGCTATTCCGTTGAAGGTTTTTTAGTTTGTTAAGAGATAAAAGAAAATAACTAGAATAAAAAAAATAGCGTCTAATCTGTATTGTTAAAGTGTCGAAAATATCTATGAACATTCATACAAAAAAAAATAGGTAGTCATGTGGACTGCCATTAGAAGTCAAAATTTGAAACTTTGGAATAACTATGTACCTATGTAACAGACATAGTTCTTCCGTCAAACCACTGATTATATAATACTAGCTGTTCCCCGCGGCTTCGCTCCCGTGGGCCACTACACAGGACCCGTTTTCGGGATAAAAAATAGCATATGTTACTCAGGAATAACGTAGCTTTCTATTGGTGAAAGATTTTTTTAAATCGGTCCAGTAGTTTCGGAGCCTATTCGGTACAAACAAACAAAAAAATCTTTCCTCTTTATAATATTATTAGTATAAGTATAGATTAGTATAGACTAGCATACGGATGCCTCATCCCATACAAAGAAACCGTGCCGACGTATCTAGCGTTTTTCATCTGATTATACCGATTATTTAAATCGATCGCGTTCGGTTCTGTTCCACGGCTTTAGATAGATCACCATCTATATCCGTGGATCGAAACCGAACGCAATCGATGTACAAAAAATAATCAGTATAATCAGAACAGTACGTCGTCACGGTTTCTTTGTATGGGATGAGACACCACTGGTCAAACACACGTCACAGTAGCATATCGCTGACACAATTCCATAAGTTTTAACTATACCAGAAAATTGCTCAACGCAGCTATAGAAGTTTTCAATTCAAAAAACATTTAGTAGAACTGAGAAACTCTTCATTTTTGAAATCATTCGTTTGTTTTTTAGTACCTACTAAAGAATAAGTTGTTTGGGTAGTTAAGCCGTGGTAAAGTATAAAATGCCTTATTAGTTTTATATAACTACACCTCTAGCGTTCCAGGGGTGTGAAAATAAAAGACAATGGCCGGCTTTATCGTCCGCTTTGTAAGAAAACCCATTGTTTCACTGCGTCCGATAGTTGGACTTGGTTTTTTACCCGTCCGTACCGCTGCAAAGGATTTTTTTAAATTAGTAGGCTATTTCAGTACTTGAATAGTCGGTCTTTTTACCCGACTGCAGGAGGGTAATGTTTTTGACCGTAGTATGTATGTTCATTTCTATATCAAGCTCTATAAACCAAACTTTTATTTTTTCGATTCGTCTCAAATGTGGAGTGACGATGTGGATGTGGCACGCTCCTTCCCAAAAAAGGGGGTGATAATTTTTTTTAGGGTTCTGTACCCAAAGCGTAAAATCGGGGCTCTATTACTAAGACTCCACGATCCGTCTGCCTGTCTATCTGTCTGTCTGTCACCAGGCTGTATATCATGAACTGTGATAAATAGACGATTGAAATTTTCACAGACGATGTATTTCTGTTGCCGGTATAAGAAAAAATACCAAAAACAGAATAAAATAAATATTTAAGGGGACTCCCATACACCAAACGTAATTTTTTGCCATTTTTTGCGATAATGGTACGGAAAACTTTTTTGGTCGAGTCCGACTCGCACTTGACCAGTTTTTTGTCGTTGTCATAACAATATGGGTATCAAATGAAAGCTAGTAAATAGACCATTCCAAAAAAATATATATCGTAACAATTGTATGTAACTATTTTGGCACAAATTAAAGATAAGCGTTAATTTGATAGCAAAATAAATAATCTTTTACCACATAACTTATATGGAGAACCCGTTCATTAATAAAACTAAATATTCTGATACGAAACAAATATTAAAAATACATAAAATAAAAAAAAACCCAACTGCTAAATAATTATTAATTGAAAAGAGAAAAACAAGTTCTAAGTATAATTTATACATTAAATATTATGAGGTGCTGCAGGACAAAAACAAATGTTATAGTAAAACTTACCTAATCGTCTTTTGTTACCGCTGGCCACACTCATAAATTTATAACATTTATTGTGTAAACTAGCTTTTACCCGCGGCTTCGCTCGCGTAAGACGTAGAAAAGGAAAAACAGAGTAGTAGTACAAAAATAGTGTATTTTGCGTGCCGTGTATAATCAAATTAGGGCGCACGGTTGGCGCAGTGGTTGGGCGATTGACTGCTGCGCTGCGTGTCGCGGGTTCGATTCCCGCACGGAACAAATATTTGTATGACCTACAGATAGTTGTTCCGGCTTTGGGTGTTTGTGTATGTGAGTTTATATGTTTGTAAACGCACCCACGATACAGGAAGAAATTCCTAGAGTGGGGCAACGTATAAAAAAAAAAATGTAGTTACTAATTTGATTTTTGATTCGTTGAGTGTTTAGGTCGTCAAAAGTGTGAAAATGGGTTGTGAGCACAGTTGTAATTTTTAAGACGACGACTAACGCCAACGACCTTGAGGGAACAAAACGCACCCAAGTTACACACCCGCGCGACCCAAAATTTAGTAGATTTTTGTACTTTCCTTACTTTCCTTGACTTTGAAAAAATAAGCTTCAGATCAAAATGTAGATAATTAAATTGTCTTTGAGATGGTGTTGATTTCATTAAAATACGCCCGGCAGTTTTGGTGCGATTGTCGTGTTTTTGTCCGTTTTAGACATAACTTTACAAATTAATTATACTATGTATACGAATAAAACTCAACATTTTCTTAGATCAAATCATTAAGAAAATGATCTAATGTAACATATATTTTTTCCAAAAAATTTCGACTAGCCATTTAGACGTGATTCTGATTTTAAAATTAGCTACTCAAGGGAATCTGCACCTTAATAACTTTAACACAGTCGTGTAAACAATATTTTTATTTTAACCATCTTTTGCTAAAACATATTGATTATGTGGACTTGATACTCATGAACACGCTACATACAGCCCATGGGAAAAACAGTTTTTTTCTGAATGCACTCCTGCAACTTTCAGTGTTTGACCTTGAGCTTTATTTATGGTAATCACGAATGTCACTTTAAGGGTAAATTGCAACCTTTTAAATTGGAATGGCATATCGGTTGGGATTATCGGAATACGTGAAATCATTACATTTACTCCCTTTGCTATTCCTGTCATAATTGTTGCCTACTGTACTTTCAGCCTCAACGTATGGGACGGTACCCCAGATAATTCTAAATATTTAAGAAACTCTACAGGGTAGAGTTTCTCACCCTGTAGTTTTAGGGTGAGTCACTCTGCTGCCACTTGCTTCAAGCTTGCTTGGAGGCATGTATTATATTTTCTTATTCTTCTTAAAAAACCGTACATACAAAAACAAAGACTTGAGTGGTTCTTCTGGCTCACCAAGCGTCGAAAGTCTCAGGAGATCTTTGAGTCTCGTGACGCTCAGCATCTACGTGTTGGCGAGCCCGAGTCTGGTCGGAACTCGCAGCAGCTCTTTGAGTTGCGTGACGCTTAGCATCTGCGTGTTGGCGAACCTGAATCTGGTCTAAAGTCTCAGCAGCTCTTTCAGTTGCGTGACGCTCAGCATCTGCGAGTTGGCGAGCCTGAATCTGATCGAAAGTCTCAGCAGCTCTTTAGGTTGCGTGACGCTCAGCATCTAAAATTAGACGGATTAAGTCTGCTCCTCTGTTTCTTGGCTTCTAGCTACTCTTGCTGTTTGAGCTCTGATAGAGCTACGGCTCAGATGGGATTTACGCTTGCGAGGCATATCCACAGCATAAAAATATCTTCCTAATAAAAATAAGCAGTAGAATATTTTAAAGTTTTGCTTATATTACCAGTTTCACTGACACTGACATTAAGTTGACTTTTTCAAATTGACACTCAAATCTTTCATAAACAATTATATCATGCCAACAGCCGAATAAGAAGGACGCCATAAAAAGAAGTTCCATATTATTTTCATGTTTTATAACAACACCACCCCATTTCTCCCGCACCTTGTTTTATACAAAAAAGTAGCCTATATCCATCCCAGGGTCTCATACTATCTGCATACCAAATTTCATCTAAATCGGTTCCGTGGTTTAAGCCATAATAATAAGTTTCACACAAATCTAACCCACCCCCTATTTCTTCCCCTTTGTATTTTATGCAAAAAAGAAGTAGCCTAAGTCCTGCACAGGGTCTCAAACTATCGTCACACAAAATTTCTTCTTAATCGGTTCAGCGGCTTAAGCCATAATAAGAAGTTTCATTCAAAATTAACCCCCTCCCATTTCTCCCCCTTCGCATTTTTTGCAAAAAAAGTAGCCTATGTCCGTTCCGAGGTCTCAAACTATCTTCTTACCAAATTTCATCTAAATCGGTTGAGCGGTTTAAGCGTGAAAAGGTTACAGACAGACAGACAGAGTTACTTTCGCATTTATAATATTAGTATGGATACCACTTGTTTTTCTCTTTTCAGTTTTTTTTTTGTGGCCGTGTGGTTTTTTATCATCATCAATATCAATCAATCAATACATATAATAAATCTGCAGAAAAGTCGTTTTTGTACATAGAAAATATTTTCATAAAAAATATCCAGGTTGGATATCACACAGAACCCATTTCTAGCATTTTTCTCTGTTTGTCTGTATGTCTATTTATCTGTTTATCTATTTGTCTGTTTATTTGTGCATACAAATAAACGTAAAATGTACGAAATCAAAGTAGATAACTTTTATACACAAATATTGTGTGTAGGTAACTTGAGTATTACTTAGTTTTTGTTTCATCGCTATCGGTTCACTCTATCAAAAGTTAGATGAATTTGAAGTGTTCAAGAAGTAAAATTATCACAGCACACGTAATCCAGATACTCGGACAGTTGAACTCCATATTCGATAGATGGCGTTTTGCATTTGAAGTCATGTTCTGAATATCGGTGTCAAGATTCTCCGCGAAAGAACGACCCTAGAAAAAATATTGGTAGGTAGGTAGGGTAGTCAGGAAGCTAAGTAGGGTAGGCAAGAAGGTAAGTAGGGTAGGTAGGGAGGTAGGTAGGGTAGGGTAGGCAATTGACGTGAGCGAAGCCGCGGGCACA
This sequence comes from Anorthoa munda, assembly GCA_945859665.1. Classification (NCBI taxonomy): domain Eukaryota; kingdom Metazoa; phylum Arthropoda; class Insecta; order Lepidoptera; family Noctuidae; genus Anorthoa; species Anorthoa munda. The sequence goes on from OX243893.1 coordinate 39,636,383, forward strand.
GCCAGATTTATAATATTTTTTTATAGCATGGTGGCTCGTACAAGCATTCAATTAAAACATTTACCAGCTCTGTTGAATTGTCAAGGAGACGGTCAGTTACCCACAAAATATCTGAATAAGGAATTAGAAGTTGAGTATTTGTCAAACTTTACTTTAACCTGAAAACCCGTCAACCTTTGGCATTAAAGTTAGGTTTGAACACAAGTTCTTACCTCCAAATTCTCAAATCAAAAACCTGCCCTTACTCTGAAAATTATGGCTATTTGCATGTTCCTAAACATAAATCTATTTTGAGAAGAACGTGCAAGAAACTTCATGGACATTCTTTTTAAATCAAGTTACTTCTCTGTTTGAGAAAAACCCAATTTAAAAGTTATGCACGTTTTCTGAAAATTCATTAGGGTTGTAGAATGTGTGATATCAACCAACATGAAATGAAGTAACTAGTCCTGAGCATGTACATTGAACATACCTAGACTTTACATCCTTGCTCGTGAACCATTCCATGTAGCGGTGAGAATGCCGCCAGCATCCCAGCTATAGATAGTAGGTTCCGTAGACGTTTACAAGATGTATTCGCAAGATGCGGTCTGAACTTCGTTCTCATAGATACGGATCGCGTAAACTTATGTTACAATTGTTGGTCCTTTTTAGGGAACTAGCGTCACAGAATAAATAATCTAGCGTTTTGAAAATTAATGAAGCCACATAACATACTGGCAAGTAATAAAATCGGTGTTCGTGGGCCTTATTCAAAAATCTCTGAGCTACTAAGCAACTGATTTGCAGATTCTATATTCAAATTATCTATAGAAATTATGAATATACAATGTGTCTGGGCTTGTAGTAATAAAAATTTAATATACACAAAATTGTATCTACAAAAACACTCCACATACGGGGTTTAAGCCCACACATTCTTATTGCATTTCCTAAAATTCTGAAAAAATTCATAGCCATTCCTATAAGGCAACAATAAAAATTAAACCAATTGGCTGAGAGATGTGATTCTTATGTAAGTGACTAGAGCAACTCAAAAACTAACAACTGAAAGACTAACTACTCATAAAAGACAAGTGTAAATTCCTAAAAGCAATAAAAATGTGTGAAATTATGTTTAAAGATAGACTTTTGTGACACAATATAAAAATATCTTATTATGTTTTAGGTGAAAATATTTTTAGACTCTCTATGCTATGGTCGTAAAAATAACATTTAATCTACGCTTCTATGAGATCTAGGCCCAAAGTTATGGATTTTAAACTATGCGGAGACCATAGTAAGTATGACAGGTACTAAAATTATCTTTGAGGGTGTGGTGATTGCACCCCCAAGTGTGGGGTGTTTTTATCGACAAAATAAGGTGGAATTTACGGCCTTAAAGTTTTATTACTACAACTCCAGACACCGACCTCCACTCCACACAATAAAGACCTCCACACCACACCATAACGACCTCCACACCACAAAATAACGAGCTCCACAGCCACACCATTACGACCTCCACACTTCATAACAATTGAATTTAATAATTTTATGAATATTTTGCTATAATTCAATAATATGCCACTGCCATTGCGATTGGCAAAATTTCATAAATGTATGTCTGTCTGTGTAATGTATGTATGTCTCAAGTGCAATCGAAATTCACATGACCAATCCCATACATTTTGGCATTTCAAATATCGCCATCACTGATAAAGTGATACTTAAAAACTAACCTACCTACGGATTAACCTTATAGTTTTCGAAAACTTTACTGTACCTAACTGAAGCACATTAATTGAAGAAAACATTATATCTATTTCGCAAAATGAGAACCTCTTACATTTTCTGAAAAGACAGTGGAAACATTCTTACAACCTACTTAATAAAGGTACTTCATAAAATATTGAAATTTAAACTGCACAGAGCATACTGCAATAACAATGTAATGTGCTCACTTTGTCCTTAGGATTCCATTTCAATAGATTAATAAGGATACTTTCTCAACGCAGCACCAGAGATGACATACGACGTTCTGACATCTTATAAATTGTAGTATCTTTGCTACTATGTTGAAATGCAATATTGGATATGCAATGGAGTATGCAGTGAATTTGTGAAGATTTTATGCTGCATAGGAAATAAGTTGGTATTTTTTACATTCAATATTTGCAAAGTAGACGCAATAGTTCCGACTATTGAATGTTGATGACAGTGGCAGTGAGTAACACATGAGTAAATAAACGGAACAGAGATAAAGCTTCATACAACCGCGCGAATCAGTTTGCACTACTACAAGCACGCGGACGTATGAGTGCGTGACCACTGGCCACTTGTCGCGTACGCGGCGAGACTGGAAAAAACCGGTTTACGTTGACACAGCCTGTGTACAATCTCAGGGTCTGTGCAACGCACGTTGTTTGTTTTGTTAGTTGCAAGTTTGAATATTTTAATGTAAAAACATTGTATTTTATTATTAATAATGACTGTTTATTGTACTGTGTTTAAGAATAATACTAGAATAAATTTAAATATATCATACTATAACTATCCCAAGGAGTACAATAGGTAGGTAAATATTGGATTATTACTTTTGCAATTAAGTACCTTTGTTTTATTGTATGATCCTTTTTTTGATAAGAAGAGGGTACTACACGGTGTGTTTTTACCTTTTTATTGTTATTACAAGCTTTTACTAAACTTTGTAGGTATGTGGGTGGGTTGGTATGTATGTGTGTTAAGTTCAAATATTGCAAGTAAGATTTGAACCACTTTCCGATGTCTGATTGAGCTGAATTTTTTTTATATCGGAATTTCAGTGACAATGCAATAATATGATAGATATAACCTGATGCTGCAGCCAGGATTGTCTCCTCACTAGATATCACTTCAACGGGTAGTAGCACGGTCAACGTGACCATTTTGTATGTTAGTTTAATTTTGATAGTTAAACACGATTTTTATCATGAACTGCTACTGTAGCCAGCATTGTCTCCTTACGAGGGAACTCTTTAACGGATAGAAGCATGGACTCGAAAGGTTGTAGGCATTTAAATTTAATTTTAAAAAACAACAAAAAATAAAAATTATTAGAGTATGTAATTTTTAAAGTATTTTATCATACATAATAAATAATAAAACTATTTAACAAATGTCTTGTTTTTATTTTCACCTATTGTGACAACCCTACCAAAATAGGTAACAATTTTGCACGTTCTTAGGAAGCTTTGTTTCTGTTCCGTTCATCTACTCATGTGGTTAGTAAAGACGAAAATAATAAATTAAACCTGTTAGCAATAATTGCAAACATTACTGACTGATTTTAGGATTCTTAATACAATAGCAAAATAATGCTGCACTTTATAAGGAAATAGGCAGTTTAGATATTTCGCCAATTAATCTTAGCTTTGTATAGCCTCTGTATATTTTCCAAAGTCTTTCGATGAAGATTCTTGCAAAGTGGCATCGACATTGAGCAAACAAGGTATTACGATTTCTGGCAGAAAGACTTAAATTATTATACTTCTATCTGCCTTGAAATTCAGTCATGGATTACCTTGCTACTTACTGAATATTAATATCAGTATTAATATTCAGTTTGGCCAAGGTTTTTGCCGTTCAGCCTTCATTAAAATTAATGAACACTTCTTCATAGCGTTTAAAAGGCACATTGTCAGAGAGAAAAACATCTTTTTCGTTGAAATTATCACTGTCAAAGTGTTTCCCATTGAATATCGAACTGTATCAAAAGGCTTTGTTCTTGGTTGGCAAACGTCCGAATCGTTTCGACGTGATGTTTAATTCTGATATGAGTTAATGATGGCACGTTTCAAAAGTCAGACTCTTTGCCCTGTATGCATATTTATTTTAACAGGCAACTATATTTCATCACTACCTAAGAGAAATATAAAAAGCTACGAGTACCTACCTACTCGAAACTAGTATTTCCTCTATGGCGAAGCCTAGTGTGAAAAACTTCCGAGAAAAAATAAGTTTAAAGAAAGAACTACAGTTTTTTTAAAGCACATTGCCGCCATAACTTAAAACCAGCCAGTAACTTATTCAAATTAATGCGTTCGACCTATTTGGTTAACTTCACATACTTATCAACAAAGAGTAAGTATAATACTAACTCCTTACTAACCAATCACAAAAATGAGTTTATCACCATAGAGAATTGAATGTTAGTTAGTGATATTTTTTTACATTAGACCTTCACGCGAGCGCCTCCAACCCAACTACACAAATCTATCAGAAGCACGAAGCGGACCAATCAGAAAAGAGAAAGCTCAAACTCCTACGGGCGCAAAATTGGATTTGGCTCCCGCTATCCTCTATAGACAATTGTCGTTTTTCGAATAGGTGTGATGAAAACGATATTTTGTAGTTATTCACATAAGAGATCATGAAATAGTGTTTGCTATTACAAACTTAGCTGGAGTTTCGACCGCGACGTAGGAACGATGAAACGAACGACATATTTTTTTTACAGCAAAGTTAATTAAAGTTAGTTGATGCCACGGTCAGCAGGCACAGATATGAAAAGGAAATCACAAGGCGCGAATTCTACTCGTACTTGTCCAGCTTTTTCTAATAACGTTCTTCGTCGGTCTCTCGTCGCTAGAAAATTAGAATAAGGTTAATTTATCAAAAAGTAAGTACTTTCACAAAAATGTACATTAGGTGCAGTAGTATTATTTCTAAAACAATGGTATAATAGTGCTTATATGTAAACTATAACTAAAATATTTTATTACAACTGCAAGATTTTATACAAGAATTTCTATTTTTGGTAGGTGCCTGCCCGATTTAGGTTCTTTCAAACCTGAGTTTCAGGCCATCACTTTACATAAAGCAATAATTGGCTCAATTAAATTATTAAATAAAATAAAATTAGTCTATTAACACACATAAAAATATATAAATTGGTACAAAACACAAAAAAGAAACAAAAAATAAAAGTAAGTAATTTAAGTAAGTACAAGTAAATATGAGGGTATATCATAATCAAACAACAATTTCTAGAAGTTTTTCTGTGGCACTGTAATTGAGTGTCCCTAAATAATCTGTTAAGGTAAAAGTTTTTTATATGTTAAGCTATAAACGAAATATCTAAGTGTTTTTTAGATATTTTCGGCACACCCGCCGGTTTTTTAAACATAGGTCCAGACAAAGGTGACAATTATCAACAATAGTGAAAATGTAATGATTGATTACTTGAGATGTCGGTAGCGCATGTCAGTCAGATATTTTTTGATGATAATTTGTCTACAGCCCAATAATAGAATACAGGCAAATCGCAACAAAACGGGGGCAAGAGCGTTGTCGCTCGTGTTATATCAACAACACTTCTACAGATTAGAAATGAAGCTTTCATATTTTACATAAAAGTGAAAAGCCATGTATAAACGAATATGTAAGGATCGTACCAGGTGACTTTCTGTAGTTTTTGCTTACCCTCATGGAAAATAGGCGCGAGTTTACGTATGTGTCTTTCAAGTTTGCCCGATATAAACCTGTGTAAATAAACACACTGTAAAAATAAACAGACTTATTTCCACAGAAGTATATTGAGACATCAGAAACGTTTTCTTTGACGTTTGCGTTTGCGTTGGCTTTGGCTTCTTCGAATGAATGACACAACATTACTGTGGGGAGACTGTTTGGAAGACATCACTTTTATCGATACTGCGTAAAACAGCTTATGGCTTTGCTATAGGGCATGACTTGTGGGTTTTAGTACAAATTGCCAATTTTTGAATATAGATTAAAAGTTATTCCAAATAGTAGTATTTTTACTAATCAGTACATTTTTGAGAATATCTAGGGAATATAGAACGTTTTGTATTGACACGTGCGTATAAAATGTGTATTTTCGGAAAGTACGTTGCCGAAAATATCTATCTAATCTAATATATGTATATATATATAATAATAATAATAATACCTTTAGACGAGCAATTCTTGTATATATGTATATATATATATATATAATCAGAATCTCGGCAACGGCTCCAAAGATTTTTATGAAATTTAGTATGCAGGGGGTTTCGGGGCCGATAAATCGATCTAGCTAGGTTTAATTTTTAGAAAACGTCGTTTTCCCTATTTTCACCCGAGCTGAGCTCGGTCGCCCAGGTACTGTTTATTATACGCCCACTAAAATACACCAATCCATTGATATAATTTGCCTACATTAATATTGACAACCTATAATTGATGAAATAATTTTAATTGGTAGGACCTAAATTAAGAAGGTAAAATTCTTTTAATTATTAAAAATATGTGAGCTACAAACTACATTGATTTACAATGTGATCATAATTAGCGTGAAACATCAAATATTATGGTTCACCAGTTTGCTAAAACGTAAATCTAAAATTAGCCGGTATACCGGTAATTTGGACCGGCAAATTGACACACGCGTTCATGAAAATTATATAATTTAATTACCTGTGGTCTGTAATTTATTCATTAAATTATGCTTAACATCAAGCAAGATAGTTGTCAAACGCGAGCCAAACACAAACAATAAAAAAACAGCTGCTTCGTTACAAAAGCTCTAAGAGAAGCGCTTACGGGTTAAAATTTAATATTTTCAAGAACTTTTATATTTTTTTAAATGAATGTTTCAGTGTTTTAAATGCGCTCACTAAATAATGAAAACGAAGAGAGACAATAACAAGCAACACCTGTGTGATGATACGGTCGAGCAAACTTACCTAAAAGCCTAGAATTAACTAAAGACCCCGAGTTATAAGTATCATGTAACAAAGATAGAGATTTAGCTAAATAATACGCAATATTTCTCTCCTGACATAATAAAATCTTTGCTTTTGTGCCAAACAGCCAAAGCAACTATTTTCAAAGAGGATACAGTTTTCATTACGTTCAAATTACCGCGGGTCGATTAAGAGGCACTTTCGTCCGTTTAGTGCTAACAAAGGCAACATTGCATTCCACTTTTAAAAGTAACGAACTAACTGAATCGAATCTTTGAGTAGCACTGAAGATAAATAAAATGGAGGAACTAATGTGTACTTTAAAACGATTGCACGTTCAGTAAATTTATTCGTTGGCGGAGATAGGGAACTAGTGTTTGATGCACAATTTGATGTACTATATCTTATTTATAACATTATTTTTGATACTGCCTCGTTGGTGTAGAAGTTGCAAGAGCTACTGCTAAGCAGCGACTTGCAAGTAAAAGGTTATTTTTGGGTCGTGACTATTTTTTCTTTATATACAGTGACGATTTGTTTTATAGTATTTTTTGCACGTTTTTGTAGTGCATTGTACCAAAATGTGTTGCAATATAAATTAAAAAATCGAGTGCCTCAGAAATTTAAAACCGCGCCATCTATTGGAATCAAGTTTAAATGATCCGTGCAAATAATCTTTGCAATATGAATTAAGAGCCCAATATTCCATAATTTTGTGCTTAGGAGAGTTGATTAAACAATAATATACAATTTGTATGATCAATTCTAGAATGTGTTATTTTTACATACAATTCAATAACAAATCGCTGCATATCGCGCCTTCTAGTGGCATTATTTGAACCAAATATTCTTTTTTAGCGCTGGGTCTCCGTGGCTGTGCCTTACCTTTCGAGAAATACAGGCGTGATGTTTTATTATGGGAAAAGGAAAATGTACCTATTTGATACCCAATTTGAAGTACAATATCTGTTTCGTGAATTTACTATTCAAGGAAATCGCGCAATTATGCTACTGCCTGTACTGCCTACTCTTTAATGCAATTTTGGGCCGTGTTATAAAATATTCTAGAATAATAAAATAAAAGATGCAACTACTTGGTGATATTGTTGGATAAATACACTATTACGTTACCAGAGAAGGGGAAATTGTTACTAGCAACTCTTAAATACTATGATGAGCCGTGTTACATTCTATCTTGTACCCTTAATCAGAAATTATTATATTTCTTATTGGATTTAAAAGAAATCGCCCGAGAAAATAAACATAACCATATTTTATTTTTTGACTGGCGGCCATAGTTTGGCGCGCTATGTCGTTTGTCTATGGTTTCGACAAATGATCATGGAGCCGTCGAGATGTTGGTCATAAATTTAAGGTGTTTTATTTATATATTAGATGTATACTTTACTACTTTTAAATATCGCTGCACATGCAGAGATAGGAAACTTTTTGGTTTCGCACGAGTTTTTTATTTTTTATTATTGTTCTTTTTTGTGTTTTTGCTTATCTCGTAAAATTGTTTCCTTCTTTCAAATACATTTTAAATGCATTGTAGAAAATGAAATGCGATAGGCACACAATATGGCATCGTTATAGCTAGCAAAGCACCAGTTGATCATTAATGGCATATGTCTCACAACGCATAACCCCAATCTTTAAAAAAAATATTTGGGCTCGCGTTTGATCGCTGTCTCAACTGAAGGTAAGCGATGATGTAGTTACCCCTAGAAGATAAAAACATACATTTGCTCACCACAATCTTCTGAAAACCTACTCCTCTGGTAGAATTCAACTTACACAGGCAAACTGGATAGGTACATGTAGACTTTTTGGACGTTTATTTCTGAGAACAATATTTTAAGAAACTTGATACGATTCGTCACCAGCTACCCACAATCCTTACATATTATTATTATTTCTGCCTCGTTTACGTTCATACATCTAGTCATAGGTACGGACACCGGTTATGAGAAACTATAGCTGATGCCCGCGACTTTATCTGCATAGCACTAGTATTATGAATAGCCTATTTTTTATACTTGAGAAAAAATTAGTTCACCATACAAACTTCTAGACCCCATGTCCAACCCCTAACGGATGATTGCCGGGATAAAAACTATCCTATGTCCTTCCCAGGGTTGGTTCAGCGGTTTAAGCGTGAAAAGGTAACAGACAGACAGACAGACAGAGTTACTTTCGCATTTACAATATTATTATAATATCTTCACTCACAGGTTTTTTTTTTGATAAAGCGTAGTCAGCCTATGTGTCTGCCTATATAGGTAACAGATTTTTAACCTATTTCTCCTTTGCTCCCAGTACCCTACGACCAAGTGGACACCGACTCAGCCCTAGTGCAGATGTTCGCCCACGTGAACGCCCCCACCTGCAAGTACATCGTTGCTATTGGGGCTCTCGCTGGCCTGACTGTCTCCATGTTCGGATCGATGTTCCCCATGCCCCGTGTCGTCTACGCTATGGCTCTTGATGGACTGATCTTCAAGTAAGTATCTATTTAATTTTATATAACAAAAAAAAATCTTTCAAGTGTACTCTGGCCTTACAGCACGTTTTCATCAATTAACCTGGCATTTGAGCACTATAGATATCGTTCAAACAAAAGTTTAAGAGTGTCCATTTTGAAGAAGTTCCAAAAGGGTATTCAACGCACCTGTAATACGTGTAGTATTGCTGTCGGCCATAACCGTCACTCTTAAGACGACGACTAACGCCAACGACCTTGAGGGAATAAAACGCGCACTCGTTTCCCACCCGCGCGACCCAAAATTTTGTCGTTTTTTGTACTTTCCTTATTATTCTAAGACTTTAAAAAAAAAAGCCTCAGATCAAAATGTAGATAATTAAATTGTCTTTGAGATGGTGTTGATTTCATTAAAATACGCCCAGCGGCTTTGGTGCGATTGTCCGTTTTAGACATAACTTTACAAATTAATTACACTATGTTATACGAATAAAACACAAAATTTGATCAGATCAAATTATTAAGTAAATGGTCTTATGTAACATATATTTTTCCAAAAAATTACAACTAGCCATTTAGACGTGATTCTCATTTTAAAATCAGCTACTCAAGGGAATCGGCGCCTTAAGCGTAGAAAATAAACCAAAATGAAATGTTCAGAACTACGAAAATAATAATCTACGGCTCCCAAAATCCAAGCCGTTATTGAATGGAACGTCAACATATATTTAGGTGTCCAAAACCTACCCCCGTGTTCATTTTACACAATTCAATGGCATGGTTTTATATTGAGCAATCCCATATTACACGTTGATCGGCCGGAATCACGCGAACTGTAAATAAAGACCAGACATTTGATTAAATGTTCCACCGTTCCCCCCATGCCTTATAACAAGTAAAAACAAATGTAAAGAAGACCGTGGTTCGTGGCTCGGAGGCTATGATCCAGTGAAATTGTCGGATTTAATTAATGATTCGCCAACATTATTGTAAGTTTTGTGGCGTTATAAAAGTGAAAAATAAATTAACACCACGTTAATGCGTATTATTTTGTTATAAGGTAAAATACTCCGAAAATATATAAAAGAATAGAAAAAAGTAAAACATTTGAATTAAAAAATACAGAAAAAACCACAGTTAACAATAAATTATTCGTTATTATGTTAAGTTAGAGAAACTAATTTAGTTAGATTTGAAAGTATTACACTCAACACACGTACCTAGTAATCCTCAACCCAGTTGCAACTGGTCAAATACTGGCTTAAGCATACAGGTGGGAAATAGCGTTAGAAATTGCGATAGATTCATTTTGTTCTTTTCTTCTTTCTGGTTCCTATAATAATATTTTGTGTTTTTCGAAAATTACATGTAGTTTACATGTAATTTTCGAAAAACACAAAATTGACGTACGTCTGAAAAATACAAGCATACACGTATAATTCTTATTTTATACTGTATATTTTTAATATTTAAAAATCAATGGGTAAATGCTTATTAATATTAATTGAAAACATTGAACATTTACTAACTTATCTTAATATATTAATGCGAAAAATACACCGTAAAATACATGTAAAAAACTTGCGACAGATTCAACCGAAGATCCACAAGGAAAATTTCTGTATTTTATTGAAAAATACAAGGGCGTTTGAAAGATACATGTATTTTACATTTTATTTTCAAGGGGTAAAGAATCCATAACCACATATAGCTAAGTTTTTATCCGTGGAAATTTAAAAGAAAAACTACTACGTACTAGCTAGGTTAATTCTAACACTTAAAAATAGATGTTACGTCAGCCACAGCCGGGGATCCGCGCCGTATGGAAAAAAAACCGTCTTCGGTAGTACCGCTGCAATACTGGATTACGGACTGAGACAGCTCCGCAGTTGTCGTAGCAAAACTCAGGGCGTTAAAAAAATATACGGAACCCGTTGTAAAATGTACGGCATCACGAAGACTGCTGGCACACAAGAGGTCATGCGCTTTGCCCTGACGGTGAAGCCGATGTCGCCTTGTTTGTCTTCTATCAGTTGATATCTACAGACAAGGAGAGGGACAATCGAAGTTATGAAACAAAAGAGTCTGAAATACCAGCGAAACCGACATTAAAAATTAGGAAAAAAAAACAATACCTTTCATAAAATTAGTAAAATAACCCTTAGCCGTCATCAGCTTTCTATAAACGAGAGATCGAACCCAGTCCAGAGAAACCAGTGTCATGTCTCGGGCCTGTCTGACCATCTTACTTGCCATTTCTAATAATTCTTATAATATCGATGCTTTTAACAGCTGCTATAAAACTACCAATAATTTGGTTGTTGATTTCATTGCAATCAATTGCCTTCTCTTTTCTTGTCAAAAGAAAATTGAAAATTTTGAAAAATGTAACCATCCACCAAAATGTGACAAATATAAAAAAGGCTAAACCGATAAGGCAATGTGATAAAGCAATGCTACCAAATTTTCGAAGACATGTGATATCCACCAACCAGTGCTGGGCCCGCGTGGTGGATTACGGCCCATTCCCTCTCGCAGGGAGGAGGCCTGCACGCACAACGGACCAAATGGGCGTTTAAGTGCGACAAAGGTGCCCATCTATCCTATCCTATCCTAAAGTAATGCTACAGTTTGTAATATCCGTCGCATGGATTTCAATACTAAGAGTCCGACACATTTCCGTCTGGACGTACATTAGTAATAAAAGAGTAACATGTATAATATTACAAATAGTAGCGGCCTGACTACCCGAGTCTCCTTTGCGCAAGACTGAACGCGGAGGCGGTGTTGAATGCAGTTTTAAATGATAATTTAATGCAATGAAAAATAAAAGGTGCACTGAAAAAAGGTCATGACTTTGTATTATTCTAAAAACCTCCAAATCAATTACCACCTACCTACTTATAGATAGCCAACTGTTAGTCGAGAAGCGGATGGACAGATTTATCTGTACCCTATCACTGAATTCCGAAAATTTCTTGCCAAATCAAACCGCATTGCTTAATCTAGAATTCAAACAAAACAGCTCAAAAAATAGTTGAAATAGCCTTTTTTTACGATACAACAGTAAACCGAAGTAAAAGTATCGATTATAATTTTGTTTATAAAGTAAAAGAGGCTTGAAACAAATTTAATAACAAAATAATCTTTTGTTACGACAAAATATTAAAATAGCAAGAGTGCAGAACGGATGTTCCCAAGGTGCCCCCTTGGGAATATCCGTTTTCAAATACTTCAAGCCATCTGCCCAGGCTTTTCCCAACTATGTTGGAGTCGGCTCCCAGTCTAACCAGGGGATCTACTCCCTATCTCCGTCAACGAAGTTACGAGCCCCGTCTGAAAGTACACCGAAACTTCGGAGTGAAAAAAACAAAGTGATCAAACTTTAAAATTTTAAAACACATCGGGTTGCAGGTACAACTGTCAAATTGTGTTGTCATTAGTTCGGGCCCCGAACAAGTCATCCGTCCATGGGTAATACGGAGTAGGAAACGCCCATAATGAAGGCTGAAACTACGTACGTAGTGTACGGAGTAGACCCCCAGATGCAGCAGACCAGCAGTATTTGCTACCTATCCAGTTTTCCACTATCTAATATTATGTAAGTTTTCTGTTGCCATAACTACATACTGTAAGGAATCTGCGATTCATTTTCCTTCAATACTAGTGACTGGCTGGATCTAACTTAAAATGTTATTCGTATTTAGAATGTTATGAATGTCATCTTTGGTCTTTGGACGGACGCCAAGGCGTAAGGCGCGTGTGTTTTGATGATTGATGGAAAATATAAAAAAAAAATACAAATAAACGCTAAATACCATATAAATATAGAGTATTATTTACTTTGGTAGCCTCAAGGGTACCATATACTTACTGCTCAAGTGTTCAATTATCTCTTTATTTAAGTAAAATTAGCTAAAATTAGTTAGCTGAAATTTGGCGCTTTGGATTTCGTCAGAAAAATATATTTCGATTTCGCCAAATTAGAAAGCATCCCAAGAGAAAATAATTTACAATGGCAATTTTTTATTATCAGCATAATCTGCTCTAAGCCCTTCTGTGTACATGGGATTAATTGCCTCTGGCTTCACTAAAACTAGTAATGCGCTCATTCTGCCCAAATGCTGTTTTAAATCATTCAAAATGAATAACACTCTTAAAATAATGGCGTGGAACTCTAATGGGCTCCTCAAACATCAAAATGAGTTGCAGGCGGTCCTAGACACAGAAAATATAGACGTGTGTTTGGTCTCCGAAACGCACTTCACCAAGCAATCTTTTGTCAAATTTAGAGGATACGTGGTATATAATTCGCTCCACCCTGACAACTGTGCCAGAGGAGGTAGCGCGGTTATAATCAAAGACAACATTAGTCACTACGTGCAGTGTAAATATGAAGAACAAGACATTCAAGCTGTGGCAGTATCTGTTAAAACCAAATATTGTCACGTGTCTATTGCAGCCATATACTGTCCTCCACGGCATATGATAAGAAAAGAGCGATATTTACATCTATTTGAATTATTAGGCCAGAGATTTATCCTAGGCGGTGATTTTAATGCCAAACACACGCATTGGGGTTCAAGACTTACTACAACTAAGGGAAGGCAGCTCTTAAGTGCAGTTAAAGAAACTAATTCAGATGTTATGAGCACGGGTAAACCAACGTACTGGCCCACTGACCACCAGAAAATACCGGATCTTATAGATTTTTTCATATGCAAAAATATATCCGCCAACTACATCAGTTTGGAGGAAGGTTTTCATATGAACTCGGACCACTCTTCAATTATATTAATGCTTAGTCAAAAGATCCTACTCAAAGAAAGCCACTTAACCCTGGTTAATAAGTTTACAGATTGGGAAAGTTTTGCCCTTGAACTAGATAATATTATCGACCTTAAAACTCCGATAAAAAAGCAAGATCAGCTTGACTCAGAAGTAAACAAATATGTTGTTAATATCCAACAATGTGCGTGGAACAACACACCGCAATTAAAACGTAAATATAAGGGATTTAACTATCCTAAGGCAATTGTAGATTTACTATCTGAGAAAAGGAAACAAAGGAAGCTGTGGCAGCATACAAGGTGCCCGCGAGATAAAACATCACTAAATAACCTAACTAAACGATTAAAGAGAAAAATTCTACAGTTTGAGGAGGAATCTCTAAATACTAACCTTTTGCAGCTAACCAATGACAAATCAACGGATTACTCCCTTTGGAAAGCTACAAGAAATCTAAAAAGACCAATTAAACAAATACCACCCATCAGAGATAGCGACGGAAAATGGGCCATAAGCGATGACCAAAAAGCATTAAGGTTTGCTCAACACTTAGAAGAAACTTTTCAACCCAATGAAAGCTCGATAGAAATACTTGAGAGTGAAAGATTGTCACAAGACCAAAGAATTAAGCTTGTGACTCCTAAAGAAGTAATGAGAGAAATTCAAAATAACATTAGCTCGAAAAAGTCTCCGGGTTACGACCTCATTACAGGGGAAATTCTTAAACACCTCCCACCCAAAGCCATAGTAAAGCTGACCAAGCTTATCAATGCTGCATTTATCCTAAAATATGTACCTGAGCCATGGAAGGTCGCTGAAGTTATTATGATTGCGAAGCCTGGGAAACCACCCCATGAAGCATCATCATATAGACCTATTTCTCTGTTGCCCGTGTTATCTAAGCTATTCGAGAAACTGTTATTGAAACGGTTAAAACCAATAATAGAAGATAAAGACCTTATTCCAAATCATCAATTTGGCTTCAGGGAAAAACACTCAACAATAGACCAGGTACATAGAATAACAAACATTATTGAAAAAACGCTTGAAAATAAGGAAGTCTGCGCCACCGTTTTCTTAGACGTCGCGCAAGCTTTTGACAAAGTTTGGCATAAGGGTTTAATATTCAAGCTCAGACGCATGTTACCAGAATTTGCAGATATTCTAGAATCGTATATAACTAATAGAATGTTTAGAATACGGCAAGAAGACGCATATTCCGAGTTAAAAGCTATAAAAGCTGGGGTACCTCAAGGAAGTGTGCTAGGCCCAATTCTGTACTTGTTATACACATGCGATATCCCAGAACTGGAAAATAACACCATTGCGACCTTTGCAGATGATACTGCAATTATGGCTACCGGATCAAGCCACAGAGAAGCAGTTAAAAAAGTTCAACTAGCTGTGAACAAAGTTTATGACTGGACACAAAAATGGAAGATCAAACTGAATGAGTCAAAATCAATTCACATTGACTTCACAAACAAACACTTGGACTATCACCCAGTCTACATAAATGGCATGCAAGTGCCTTATGCTAATACAGCTAAATACCTTGGCATAACTCTCGACGCCAAGTTGCGTTGGAAAGCTCATGTCAAAAAGAAAAGACAGGAACTCGACATACGTTATAAAAGTATGTATTGGTTACTCGGAAGGAAATCCTGTCTATCAATACATAATAAAATAACCATATACAAGCATTTACTGATGCCAATTTGGACGTACGGTATCCAACTTTGGGGCTGTACTAAACAAAGCAACGTCAAGATAATCCAAAAATTCCAAAATAAAGTGCTTAGGGATGCTGTAAATGCACCGTGGTACATAAGAAATGACGATCTTCACCGTGACCTTAAAACGGAATCCGTCACCACCATCATCCAAAAATTTGCTGAAGCCCACGAATACAGACTTCATCGACACGTGAATGTTGAGGCTATTCAGCTGCTAGACAATACAAACTTAGTGCGTAGGCTAAAAAGAACTAAACCTTTTGAATTAGTGTAGTGTAAAGTGAATGAATAATAGTGACCACGCTGTGCTATACATATAACACATGAACATAGTGTTTTTAAATTATATCAGACTCTAAGAAAGTGCTACGGACTTATGTAAAAGTGCAAATGGACACTATTCTTAGTTTTAACATAATCTATCACGTAACATATTAAGTTAGAGTTAAATTGCTTATTAGTCTTTTAGGCTAGATCGTAATTAATTATTAAGAATTTTGTTCTTACTAATAAAGTACAAAAAAAAAAAAAAAAAAAATTCTGCCCAAATTTCGGCCCACCTTTAATGAGGCTACTAAAACAGTCGGTAAACAATCAAAGTGCCCTTCCGTTACGTAAGCAAAATGTGCTACAGTTTCCTAGTAACTGGACCAAGCGAGGGTAGTTTAAACTCACATCGGCTCGGTCGGCTTCACGTCGGCGTTAACGTCAATAGTTACCGACACTCTCCCTTTGTGGGTGCAACACCGCCCCGCCGCCGCAGCGCTGCTTTAACAGTTGCTCCTAGTACGTTAATTAAAACCAGCTAGCCGAATGAAGTTATTTATCAAACCTTAATTTACAATTATTATGTTGGTAATTATAAGATTTAGAAGAGTTCGTGGCTTAATAATAACTGCCGCTAGGGACGATTTTCAAGGTTAAGTAACGCTTGTCGGGGTCGGTCCGTGGATGGATGACAATCTTTACATAGCGAGATGCTCCGGCTGCTCGAGTTGGTCCGGTTGTCATTTTTAAATCTCTGATTGTCATTACGGATAGTCAGATGCCAGGAAATTTGACACGAGTATCGGGGTATAGCGTTATACCCAGTTACGCTCTATGTAAAATACTAAGGCCCGATTTCACCAATGAAACTAATCGCGATTAGTTCAACTAAACTCAGTTTATGCAAATACAGCGTTCTGATTAGTTGAGACCGCTGAGAAACTACCAATCAGAATGCTGTATTAACTGATTTTAGTTGAATTAATCGCAATTAGTTTCTTTGGTGAAATCGGCCCTAAGTACTCAACTGCATCCGGTTAGACTAGAAGCCGGCCCCAGTAATTGGGTTAAGGCTAGGCAGATTGACTAAATTACAAAATATCCCTTTTATACCGTTATGAACTTAAATTATTCTCTCTAAGCATGATAACTATCAATATTTGGCATAAATACTAGTGGCTCGGTGAGATGTAGACCACGCGAGTCTGCGTTTTTGTTCGATACGATAATCGACAAAAAAACCATACAATTATCGAGCCTGCTCACAAAATTTCACAAGAATCGGTTGAGAAATTCGACCTGTAGAGGAGAACAGCCGGCAATCCAGTGGTATATAATAAATAATAATAATAATCCGGGCAAGCAATTTTGTCCAAGCTGCAACGGAGACGATTCGCTCGCGCATCGCGCTCGTTCGGTCAATAATTTTAAATGATCCCCAAATTCTTTTTATTTCTCTCATTTTTTTCAGTGTACAACAAAATCGCTTTTTTTCTTTCGAATGTTAACAAGGATACAAGAGAAATAAAGGATATATTCATATAAAAATATATTGCTACACATATTATGAAAATATTAGTTCTAATTTTTTAACAAAAAATTACAACCGATTTTCAAATAAAAACACTACAATGTAAAATATAACTTCAATTTCGGAAGTCGGTGTTCCAGTTTTCGTTTCCTCGTTTTTAACTTTTTAGGTATGGTACATATCTATAATGACCACAGTTAAAACAGAATAAATTACTCGAATAACATGAAACTTGAACGTGTGATAATAGAGTGTACCAGGGTGAACTGTACACATCTGCGTACCCCATTTTAGAGCGTACCGGCGTGATGTTATGTTATATTAGAGTGTACCAGGGTGAACTGTACACATCTGCGTACCCCTTTAGAGCGTACCGGCGTGATGTTATGTTATGAAATGGTGTAAACAATAAACAGGTATGCGATTGCAACAATCCCGAGAGATTTGGCGTCAACGGAGCCATTTCATTAAGCAAGCAGTCAAAATATTCATTTGACCACCAATTTCCTTGACCTACCACTAACGGGGCATACTAATAAAGTACCTATCTATTAAATTCTGCTTTAACATCAAAATTGCCGATTTCATATTGCGTTCCACAGAGTATTGGGATGCCTCGACGGCTATTACTTGAGATAGCAATATCAATCAAGTGTGTTCCCGTTTGCTTAGTTAACGGCCCGTGACAATTTTGATTATGGTTACGAAAGCCAAAACTTGTTCTCAACGCACTTGCATAGGCAGAAATATTAAAAACAATGGTGTCTCTGGCCACTGTCGGCGAGGCAATAAAGTTTTTTAGGAAAATGCCAGTTGAAGCATCATGGGCAAACGTAACTAATGTTGGATAACATACGAGGGGAGGTTAAAAATTCCCCGGAATATTTGCCTTAAAATTCATCTTCTTTTAAAGGAAAATATGCCAAAAAAATTTGACGTCTCTATGTATGTGCTATTAGGTGCCTGGCCTTCACATCGAAGTTCATATCGTTTCAGAAAACCTTCATTTCATGCTCTGTGTTGCATCCAAAGGCTGAATAGAGTACGCCTCAACATTAGTGATGGCACTAAATTAAAAATACTCTCGTCCATTTTGACGAACCTGTTTTATTCTTATTTCCCCCTTTAGACTACAGCTTTAATGAGTACTCTTTACGAGAACTGCTGCTACATACAGACTGTATCTAATAAATTTTTAAATGATCTGTGTTCATGAAAGCGGAAGCAATCCCTGTTTGTTTACATTTGTGAGCTATTGGTACCTAATTAGTTTGCCTTCGCTTCTAGGTGGCTCTTTGTATGTTACTCTAGTTTTATTGCAGTAGGTGGAGGGTTTAGGGATTCACGTGCTCTCGTATGCAGAAAGATAGTTGCTTTTGTCTTTGCAATTTACTCTGACACCAGAGATGGCCACATCCTAACATGAAAAGAGGAGAAGTATTGCTCTTGTTATCATTTCTTATATTTTGTATATGCGAAACCTTTTCCCACCTATGTTTTGGCCTGCATTTAGTCTAACCTGATGAGTATCAATATTTTACATGGAGCCACTGCTATCTGACATACAAACAGTAGCTTGGTCTCCTCTTGGGAAAACTAGTCAAACCAGAAACTCAGATGTTTTGGCTTCTGACCACCATAATAAATGTGAAAAACGGGACTAACAAATTAAAGTGGTCTCATATAATTAATGGTCACCCATCCACGGACCGGTCGGCAAGCGTTGCTTAATCACGCAAGTCGTACTGGCGATAACCTAGGAGTCATTAAGTCAAGAGTGTATAGGTTGCTTGCTTCTAGGGAACCGTGCTTCACCTTCGACCACATCATCGCTTACTATCATGTTACATAGTGTTCAAAAGCGAGTCACGAAAATATACCATACAAAATCTTTGTTCAATCGAAACATTTCATAAATTTATTCCATTTTAGTCTATCTGAAGTGCGCTAATAGACTCTCCATAACAATCTGATCGAACGCAAACTGGTGCAAGATTGACGTTTAGTTGTGCCGGCTTAGTCCCGCATTAGGAACACGGTAATACTCGTATTATGCATGTAAAGTGCGGTGGAACCGTGGAACCTTCATTAGCTACTTTGTGGGAACACTTTACTGTACTAATGAATTTCGTGGGTAATATTACGCCTATATACCTCGAAAGTTTGACAGAGGAGCTCTATAGTTCATCCACATTTCACCAGTTGTTTAACAGGTTCTCTGTCCACATAGGTGACACAATAGTTAAACAATCACAACAGCCCATATGTGGGTCATGGGACAGTGAACCGGTTAAGTCGAGGCGCGCATAAGCCTACGTATAAACATCAACCGGGTATATATCCAACTCCGGTATGCTACTGCGAAAGACCCGGGCATCTAACCCAGAACGTCATGCACAGCAGCGGAAGTGCTTGTAGCCACTAGACCTAAAAGACTGTCGACACAAGCTGAATAATTGAGTATTTTTTTATATAAAACTCAATGCGATAACGAATTCACGGCAATTAGTGTCCAATTTATTACAAATCAATTACATTGACACTAATTGAATTTGTTTTCTACCTGAATTGCTTTGTGAAATCCCAATCAATTATCAGCAAACTATACGCATACGTGAATTCTGTATTTCTGTTAAATTAAATAAAAGGGTTCACTCACCACACACATATACACACCTACATTTTAACCTATGCATACAAACAATCCGTAAGGCTCTAGACAAACGGGCTACATTCCGACTGCAAATTTGCAGTTTGAATGCATTTAGTACGACTGCAATGAAACTGCAAACCTACCGTGCAGTCCGATTGCAGTCGGTGTGCAGTTGGCGTGTGTGATTCTGACTCTGACGAGTGCAGTTGAAGTTTAGGGCAGTCCGTCTGCCTAGCCT
Organism: Anorthoa munda; assembly: GCA_945859665.1. NCBI lineage: Eukaryota > Metazoa > Arthropoda > Insecta > Lepidoptera > Noctuidae > Anorthoa > Anorthoa munda. Next base: position 39,656,785 of record OX243893.1, read on the forward strand.
TAGAAAAGTAATGGCAGATACACACAAATAAAATAGAAGCTTAGAAAAGATTGTCAATACAAATTAGGCATCATATTCAACTCATTCCACTAATATCGATCCTCTACTCCTCTATTTCGAAATATCATAGACAACAATTTTGTAATACACGAATGCACCAATAAATTGGCCAATCAGGTTTCACCGCAAACCGTATTACACTAGTGCCTTCATAAGTACTATCACGTAATTCGCTCCATTTAATTAATAGGTTAATACAGCCAGTAACAAGTTACCAGAGACATTTAGTGGTCATGGATAAGCTTTGGGCTCTTGATCGCAACGCAAAACGCTGCGGTATGCGGTACCTACCGGACACTTTCTGTTAGTTTAGGAAGAGGTACACCAATATAGCACACCCACATTTTGCCAGATAAGTTCAAGTTCCATGTAAGGAGGCAAGCCTATTGCCAGAATCATCATTTCAGCCAAAAGACGTCCACTTCTGGACATAGGTCCAGCAAGCGTCTGCAGCAACTGATCAGTCTTGTGCGTCTCACATCCACCGGAAGCCTGCAGCCTTGACCAGGTCATCGCTCTACCTAGAGGGAGGCCATCCAACGCTGCCTCCTCCGGTACGCGGTCGCATATCTAGAACTTTTCAGCCCCAACATCCGTTCTGCGAGCAATGTGTCCTGCCCACTGCCACTTAACTTTGGAAATTCTTCGAGCTATGTCGGTAACCTTGGTTCTCTTGCGGATGTCTTCATTTATGATTCGATCACGCAAGGAAACTCCGAGCATAACCCTCTCCATTGCCTATTGCCATCAACCGGGTACAAATTTAGACTCCAAGCTGCTATTGAAAAATTCTAGATGGAAAAACTCAACAACACTTTGCCCGATCCGAGAATCAAACCCAGGACCTCAAACAGCAGTAGCACTGGCGACCATTCGACATTTAGTCCGCATATCGCATACGCGTTGTGCGTTCCAACACTTTTAACGTGTACGTCTTACATACACATCGTTCTCACAATAGGTGTAATATTATGTACAAGTACAACAATAATGTTATACCCAATACTTTGTAATTATTTATTGTCCGGTTTAAAAAGACATTCACCCTTGCATAAATTCCTAAGAAGCTGAAAATTTACATGAACGTTAGGGATACCATTATAATAAAATTGGGAAAAGTCCTCATCGATACCACGTGTGCAAAAATTATTATTCAAGGTTAGAGGGCTCAAAAATCAGATGTTTGCTCAATTCTTATTTTATTCATGATTTTACTACAATTTGTGCGCTTCTGAGCGCCAATTGCAGTAAAATCACATTCTTTGGAATATATGCAAGGGTACCCATATTTTTCGGGTTAACTTGACCGGACTATAACTGATTTATATCAGTTTCAATGGAGTTACTTGCACGGTCATCTCACACAAAGATCTACCGCTACTGCTTGCAATGTGCAACTAGCTCGATCTTTTGGACTGACCGACTCCTTGACAGTTTAAAAATACGTATAAATAATTTGAGCTTCTGGTTTTGATCAAGAAACCAAAGCAATATGACGCGACCTAATGCACCATGCGTGCCACCAATCAAGAGAGAAGCTGGAATTTATGATATCAAAAAAAAAACTTATTGACAAAAACTGAAATAATTTTACTTGTACTTTAAATCCAGATTAACCAGGTCTATAAGCCATTGTCACCTTCTATATTGAACCTAAATATAGGCCGTAGTCGAACTCCATAGCCCAGTGAATACAGTGTGTTAATTGTCTGTTTCAACCGCAACACTCTCGTGCATTTGTGATTGCGAGATACAGAGCCCTCATGCCGTATTGTCAATCAGTGGTCAACACGATACTGTGTAGATACTGCACGTTTTGATCTGCTGTTTGGGTAGTACTCGTTCTGTACCGACTTAGACCTAATAAAATTGGAATATCGGACAGTACTGTTAATCCCGATTGCGCCACCCTGTGTTATTTTACTAAAGCCGAGTTAGGAGCTAACACGGCCAGTTATGTATGGCACAATTGTTATTTAGCGTCGCGTTAGCAACTAAATCTAAGTTTTTGGTCAATTGTGCCTAAGAGGTCAGTATTGTAGACAATCAATTTGTTCTAAATACGAATAACTCTTTAAACATTTAGCTTGCAATAATTACTAAATTATTTATACTGTGCTAAAAGGTATACAACCAATGCAACCTCATCCGTTGCAGTACAATGTCCATATTTCCGATAATCATGAAAACTTCAATACAGGTACTGTACAATATTCCTTATTCATCAGATAAGGTATCTTCTAGGCAAGCCCGATCGATCATTCACTACATCATCGCTTACTCTCAGATGATGTAGTGGTCAAACGCGAGCCCATGAATATATAAAAATAAAGATGAAGGTATTTTTGTTCCGATGCTATATTAAATTGGCCGTATAGCGCATGGCATTTCAACACATCAATAAATGAATAATCTATACTAATATTATAAAGAGGTAAAGTTTGTGAATTGTTTGTTGGTGAGTTTCTCAGGTTGTCAAATTCAAAATGGGCACATGGGAGTTCTACTCGTGCATTTGTAATGAACTATTAAGTAGAAATAGCCAATAAAAAGCCGATATCACTTTTTTTGGGTCTATAAAACACTTTTCAAAATCAGTCCAAAATTGACGGAGATATGCGTGAATAAACACAACAAAAAAAGAAACAAACATAATGTCGAACATAGAACCTCCTCCTTTTTGGTAAGTCGGTTAATGAAGACTAGTCTAAAAATACTCACTATAAAGAATATATTGTTTTACGTACATTCACTTACTTAGTACAAAATGGCTTACTGGATCAGTTCAATAGATTACCTGAATGGGTCAATGGTAATACCTACAACTGTAATAGGATTATCTAACTTATTACGTTGCCTGAATATTACAATGCATTTGCCATTTAAGTCATGCCTTTTTTTCGCTTTTTTTTTAGATGTCTTAGATTAAGTGTTATTTAATAATCATTGATGATGTCGAACAAACCTGACAGGCCATGTTCCACTAAACAGAATGTTGACTTTATACAACAGAGTCTGCTCTGTCGAAAACAGCATCGGTATCTTTTTTGACACTCTGCCAAAATTTAAAACTAAAATCTTAGACATTGATTTGTAATCAGCTACTAAAGTGAGTACACTGTTATTTTTTTAAATAATGATATATAATTTGATAATTCAAATAATATGTACAACTGACTATTCCTAATCTTATGACTAATAACAAATCAAACTTACATACAAAGGGGAGAGAGAAAAGGGCTCATAGCGCATCAAAAAATTCGTCCACATCGATGTCAATGAGAAACGTGCCCAGAACGCTGGCAGCATTGCCACGTTGAATGGAAATGCTGATTCTCTTGATAATGTAATTTTAAAATATATATTTCAATAAAACACACCAACAACAAATTTGCATTTCGATACAGTGTTAACATTGATTTATAACTTAGTCCTGTGTAAATACGTCAACTACAGGTGTGCAAAGCATTCACAGTCAGTATTACATTATTTAATTAATTAATGTATTTGTGTCTTATCAATGATTTAAATAATGTAATTAGCAATATATATAGAATACATCTAAATCGTAGTGTGAAAAAATATAATGGTAATGTTACTTGTTGTAATGTTACAAATTAGATGATTATATTCAAGATAAGAATGCTTGCAACCATGCTGGTCCTGCTCCGTAGGGCAATCTTTAGTGTAGAAAAAATCAAAATGGTTAATTTGTATACGGTATATTCATAATTATTATAGTAACGCTTTATTTTTATTTATTTTCTTCTCTATTTGTTTAAAAAAATTACTCGCACACTGTTCCGTTGTTGTTGAATTAGGTAATTTACCTATGTTTGCAATATTTGTAAGTATGTGAGAACCATGTCCCTATTTATCAAGTGAAGGAATTTACCTGTTAGTGCTTGTAATACTTTATACCTATATTTAGTATAGTAGTGCTGGGTGCATCGTTCTCACGTATAAGAATTTATTAATGTATGTACTTATGTAAATATTGTAAAAAGCCTATTTTTTTTTTAAGAGTTATTATGGAGTTTCTTGTGCATTCTTCTCCATATCAACCTACTTTTCTGAATGCACGGTAGAATCAATTTTTTATTACATGTAAATTTTAACGTTCAAAAGTGCCGCATAATGGCCTAGTTGAAATAAATACATTTGACTTTGTTAATAATGTAAGTTGACATTGTACATCATTTAGTTTTTAAAGTAAATATTATTGAATACCTACCAATTTAATGTATGACATGTATATTTTAATTATATTTATTTTATTTTAATATTATTTTATTTTTATTTAGTTTTATTTTTATATTAATTCTATTTAAATCGAGTTTTCCATTATGCATTTGTAAGTACTGCCCAGTATCTGGATTCGTGCCCGATTGATGATAATAGGCGGTGATCTATTGGTGAACATCTGCTTCGGGGTATACAGGCGTTTTTTTAATTGATAGTCTGTTGTTTTTTTTTACCGATAGCCGCGAGCCTGCGTTTGACCACTATCTTCCCAGCTGGTAAGCGGTGAAGTGGTCGACGGTGAAGCACGTTTGCCTAGAAGTAACCTTTTCAGTATTGACCTAAAGCCCCCATGTTACAACCTGGGGATCTTTAAATCTATAAGGAAAGCTATCAGGAAACACAAACTCCGATAGGGAATTCCACTTCGTAACTGTACGCACAATGAAAGTATTCTCAAAACGTTATTGTGTATGGGTGGGATGTCCACCATGTCCACATAGACGTGTTTTTTCGTAATATTTTCAGGTTTTTTTTACAATATTTAGGTAGTGACCCAATTCCGTGGTCATACCGGTCGTTAGTGGGTTCTCTTACGGAACCCACTTACCTTTCTTGGTTATAAAACGGATTCCGTATTGCCACGAAATCGAGTATTGATATAACATAATTGGGGTTCCATTCACTCATTGAATCGATAGGAGAGAATTGGCCACCCTTTGTGTTGCCGTTTACTCGTTTTGAGCATTTTCAAATACTTTTTGTAATACTTTTGATGTTTGTATTACGTATATTAAAATAATTACAATTTTTAATGAAAATGTTAATGATGATCAATTTTGTGAATGACTGTTATTTTGAAACTTAAGTACTTACTTATTTAAGACCGCTTTTAAAAAGGTATTTGATTGAATTCGTCTTTCTATCTCTCCATCTTCCACTACTTTTAAATTCTTAATAATACAAACTTTTTCCTACCGCATCTTATTTCTAATTAATAAAGAGAAAAAGTTTTCTTAGCCAAGAACTCACACAGAACTTGTGCGGGAAGTTTAAATCCGACAGGATACCTTCTGGAAGCTCAAAGTATGTCTGCACTCGTCAAAGAGCCGGGTGCTCTTTGACGAGTGCAGACATACTTTGAGTTTCTCTCCATGAGGAATGAGAATGTAGATAATACGCATTATAATTTTACTCGACGTAGATTTTTGAGCGCGCTTTTAAACGTCCATGACAATATTTCGGGAACATTTGCAAATACGGAGTAGATGTCAGAGATTCCTCGTCGTATCCCGTAGAGAGCAGTGGTGGCCCAGTGGTAACGGCCGCGACTTACAAGCTGTAAGTCGTGGGTTCAAACTCAGGCAGGCGCTTTACTTTGTGTAAATTATTACATCACCACTGCTCTCAAAAACGGTGAAGGAAAACATCGTGAGGAAACCGGCATGTCTTACAACCAAAAATTCGAAGACATGTGACCTCCACCAAAACATGCCAACACCGCGTGGTGAATTAATAATAATAATATAATAATAATTTATTTATTTCCAAAAACTTAATACTACTTTACGATGGCAATGTGGCAGCAATTCCAGTTTGGGCAAAGAGATAAGAGTCTGTAGCCGAACTAGGCCGTATTTCGGCTATCAGCACCATTTCCCTCGAGTTTTTACAATACAAGAATAAATGCCATGCAATGGTAGCATAAAACAATTAAGTGAATACTACAGAAAAATTGTTGATAGTTGATAAGTACACAAACGCACAGTGACACTTTGGATAGGTAATTTATAAGTACATCATTTCTATTTATTATTAAATGGATTTAGTGTGTGGGCGGGAGTGTGTATTTAGATAACGGCCCATTCACTCTCACAGAGAGGAGGCCAGCACGTACAACGGACCAAATGCGAGTTTAAGTGCGGAAAAGAGGTCATGTATCCCGTCTCTGGGTTTTTAAGTATTCTTATTTTTAAGTTTACTTATTATTCTATAACTTAAAAAAAAAAATCTCAGATCAAAATGAAGATAATTAAAATGTCTTTGAGATGTTGTCGATTGCATTAAAACACGTCTTACGGTTTTGGTGCGATTGTTGTTTTTTGTCCGTGTTAGACATAACTTTACAAATTATTTACACTATGTTATACGCACAAAACTCAATATTTACTGGGATCAAATTATTAAGAAAATGTAATTCTAATGTAACATACATTTTTTCCAAAAAATTATGACCATCCGTTTAGACGTGATTCTCATTTTAAAATCAACTACTCAGGGGTATCTGCGCCTTAACATTTCGTCGGTGACGCGGTTACATTACCATGTCGGTAACGCTAACCCATAAGTTTTTCCCCAATCACAATATCATTGAACGCAGCTGCAGAAGACTTCACTTCAAAAATTAATACCATCTTCTGCTTTGTTTTAGAAAACTGGCAACGATCTCTGAGAACACTGGCACCCCTGCCTTCGCGACCATTGTGGGAGGCATCGCAGCCTCTATCGTGGCCCTAATGATCCAACTGGAGGTGCTTGTGGAAATGATGAGCATCGGTAAGTACTCCTCATTATATAGGTTTACTAAGCGACTGCTCTGCGGAGTATTTAATGGAGATGGGAAGGTAAAGGTAGGTCACCTAGTTTTGGAGACAGTATCTCACTAGCTCAGAAGATTGAAGGCAATTATGTATTTAGATACGATTGGAGTTAGACTCGGGTATGTCGGAGTATTTAATGGATATGGGGAGGTAAGGGTAGGTCACCTGGTTTTAGAGACAGTTTCGTACTAGCTCAGAAATAGAAGACAATTATGTATTTAGATACGATTGGAGTTAGACTAGAAGAAAACGAGTAATGCTTACTTCAAGTAACATGGATCGAGGTAGGAAGGTAATGATACAGCAATAGTACATTACTGCAGCGGCCAGCAAAAGATGCAATAACGTATTAACACGCTCTTTCATCAATGCCTAATTGTGGCTAAGACTTGTACAGTACTTTTCTCAAACATGCTTGGAAATTTGAGCATTATTTTCACAACCTTCTTCGAGATAAATCGAAATTGCTGTACTGGCCAAATACATACGAGCATCGGCCGGCAAAAAATTTATGAAAATCCATATCCGACGTGATTTAGCGGCCAAATAAATTACATAGTATACTCATATCTGTCGTGTAATTTACAAATGGAAAGATCTTTTACTCCGAAACATTGCGACCAAGGAGGTAACTTATCAAAGATTTTATTTAAATTTCGAACTGGTTTGCCAAGAGAAAGCTATTTATTGAAAAAAATAAACAAATGTTAACGCGGGTAAATTGTTGTTGTTCGTTGTTCGTCATTGATTTTGAAAAGTAAATGTATTTGACTTACTTAGTTTTAATTTCCACGCATTATTTGAGAAATAGTACATTACTGCATTACTGCAAAAAAGGCATTGATGGACGAACGTGTAAGTGTGGGCCGAGCTTTCTATTTGCAAGCCAGTCAGAAGGTAAGTACCTTACGCCTGGATTCCCCGAAAGGTTAGGCCATGGATAGGCAGAGGTGCACCCATGGTTCACTCACATTTCACCACTTGTTTTAAGTCCCATTTAATAGTGTATTACTATCAACCGACTCCGGGTAGTTACTGAGAAATTTTTGATGGTAAACCCCAATAAGATTTTGCCCGAACCGAGATCAAACCCAAGATATCATGCTCATCAGTAGAGTTAACTCGTGGTGATATGAAGTAGAGTTTAATGTTTCATATCCTTTATCACGTTTTCACCATACCGACAACCGCAAACGCTTCTTTCTTATTAACTCGGATTCTACATGCTTGCCGATCTATTTCTTATGCTTGTCCTTCAGCTTTTTCCATATAATTATGATTGCTGTAAAGGCGATAATTGTCAAGGCCGACGCTAATAATATATTATTTATCTGAATGTGAGATACAACCGCAGTAATACTTCCTCCCGATGCATTTTGTTCAATCTTCGGTTTTGGAATAAGGTTGGCCCATTTTTCGGCCGAAGTACGTGACTTGTTATGCTGAATGTTCCTGAAGTTGTATTTATTTAGGCACACATGAATTCGCTGAATTGCACCGCCCGCTACGTGATACCCGGCCAAGAGGTTCTAGATAAGTGTCGTTAAAAAAATATGTCGAATCAAATGTAAGGGATCAATTCCTTACATTTTGATTTGACATATTTTACAACTTGTTAACCCTTTACAATTTTGTCTTTTGTACAATCTCTATCGCCAAGCTCTCGATGATAGATTATCAATTGAATAGGGTCTCTCTGGTAGGCAGGAACCCGAGGGACGCCGCGGCACTCGCGCACGGCAGAGTCGCCATGAAGAGTGTGGGTTGCGGGGAGACAATTAAAATGCGTGTAGGCCACGAGTGGTTTATTACGACTGTCTACTTAATACTAAAACATGAATAAATATGCTTAGGCTACACATAGGTACTTATAGACTACAGGGCATCATTAGACCATCGTAGCAGTTAAAGATATTATTTAGTTCTTAATACAGTGCATTAGTTTAAATAGTCTCGTCTCTAGTGCACACTGAAGTAACTCATTTGGTAAGTGCAAGTTTTCCGCAAAAAGATTTTACAATTTTCCACACAATCCTCTGTGTCGTGAGATCTAGAAATAAAAGAGGTTTCATTTTATTTGAAGAACACTTTTGCGTGCAAGGGAACTTGAGTTGAGTAAAAATGTTATTATTTTAAGGAGCTTATGGCTAAATAATAAGCGCCAGACGGGTCAATCTTGCAGTTAAGCAGCGCTTGCCGAGGTTGGCCCGTGGATGGGTGACTATCCAGGATATACCGAGAATACTCCGTGCCTCGGAAAGCACGATAAGCTATTGGTTCTGGATGTCATTTGAAGACCTTCGTCAGTCGTTACGGTAATCAGATATTTTGTTACCCAAGGGCAAAACTGGTGGATTTGGATGCGAAACGCACAGGACCGATCAGTGTAATGACACTTGGAGGAGACCTATGTCCAGCAGTGGACTTCTTTCAGCTGAAATGATGATGATGTTGTTACCCAGTTGCTGGGTTGAGGAGATCAGATAGAGAGTCGCTCCATGTAAATAACTGGTACTCAGCTGTATCCGGTTATACTGGCAGCTGACCACAACATAGTTGGGAATAAGCTAGGCAGGTTGATAGACAATCGTAAAGGGAAAAATTAATAATAGTTTAAAAAATCCGGCCAAGTGCGAGTCGGACTCGCACACGAACCGTGTTTTTTTGTTGTTGTATGGGAGCCCCACTCAAAAAATTAATTTTATTATGTTTTAGTATTTGTTGTTACAGCGGTAACAGAAATATATCATCTGTGAAAATTTCAACTATCTAGCTATCACGGTTCTTGAGATACAGCCTGGTGACAGACGGACAGACAGACAGACGGAGTCTTAGTAATACGGTCCCGTTTTTACCCTTTGGGTACGAAACCCTAAAAACTAAAAAACACGCTTTATTAGAATACCAAACTAAAAGTAGAAAATATGTTTCAATAAATTTAAATTAAGAATAATGTGAATAACAAAAAAAAAAAATTATTATAGAAAAGCTTGGGGGTACTTTTATCAAAATGACTTCTTTTACCAATATCCGTCAATAAAACTTGTCTTTTATACAAGAAAATATTTTTATTTGTTAATCACAAAATTTAAATTAAGAATACTGTGATTAACAAAAAAAAATATTTTATTGTAGAAAAGCTTGGGGGTACTTTTATCAAAATGACTTCTTTTACCAATATCTGTCAATAAAACTTGTCTTTTTTACAAGAAAATATTTTTATTTGTTAATCACAAAATTTAAATTAAGAATACTGTGATTAACAAAAAAAATATTTTATTGTAGAAAAGCTTGGGGGTACTTTTATCAAAATGACTTCTTTTACCAATATCTGTCAATAAAACTTGTCTTTTTTACAAGAAAATATTTTTATTTGTTAATCACACTATTCTTAATTTAAATTTAATGAAAATTAGTTTGGTTTTCTATTGAAGCGTGTTTTTTACACGCTTTTATTTAGCTTTTTAAAGTATTATTTATTTTTACTTTTTAGTTCAATCGCTAGACCTGAAGATTCTGGTAAGGATAAAGGGACAAACTATTTAAATTATTCCATTGTCATCGGTCCCTAAAAAGTGTGCAAAGTTTCAAATGTATCCGACGTTTTGAAGGTGGTGAAAATCATGTTCAAAGATTCCGTTACATAGATACATAAGCTAATAAAAGCCTGTTAATAAATATAATATATAAGCGTATCGTTATGAGGTTCCTCTCTGCCCTGACCACCGGTAGCTTGGACCCTGTTCACGATACCGGTGGGCTACTATTTTATATATTTTTAAATGTTTTTTTATTCTATTTTTATAAGCTAATATTTAAAAATGTAAAAAGTGTGAACATAAATGAATAAAGGAAATAATAATAATATAAATCTTGAACAATCACAATTATTTTATCTTGAATGTATCTAAAAAGGACATGCAAGAAACATCAATTAACGAACAACTTACAAAGTGTAGCAAGAGGGTTTTAGTTTCGCGTGAAAACTTTTCACTTTGGACATTCAAAACTTCAGTGACGATAAAGCATAAGTTTTAATAAAATGTATTGCTTCTCTTAGAACAGATTGTTTTTGTTCTCTGTGCATTTTATTAAATAACTAGTTTATTTATTTTCTTTACACACTGAATAAAGAAATAACCTAACAAAAAACTTTATTAAAATAACACAAAACTAATTAGCAATAAGCAAATCTCTGTTTTGTCCCTTAACCAACAACTACCATTGGCAAAGTTGTTAACTGAAAATTTATTTCATTGTCTGCATTGTCTACCTATTGAAACCGTGTTTTTTTTTCAAAATATTTTTTTTTACATGGTTATTAAACCGACTTCCAAATCAAAACACTACAAAGCGAAAAATAACTTTTATTTTGGCATTCTGTCTTTGGTAGGTACCTATTTTTGTCGTTTTTGATACCGACTTCCGAATATAAATTTTAGGAGCTCGTGGCTAAATAACAATAGCCGCACGGGTCGATCATTTAGATTAAGCAACGCTTGACGAGGTTGGTCCATGGATGGGTGACCATTTCAACATAGCGAGATTCCTCCGTGCCTCGGAAAGAACGTTAAGCCGTTAGTCCCGGCTGTCATTTGAAGATCTTTGACAGTCGTTACGAGTAGTCAAAAGCTTGAGATCTGACACCAGTCTTTCCAAGGGATATCGTGTTTCCCAGTTACTGGGTTGTGGAGGTCAGGTACCCCCAACATAATTGGGAAAAGGCTAGGCAGATTGATTTCCAATGTAAATTTATTATCGCTTTGTAGTGTTTTGTTTTGGAAATCAGTTTATTATATGTAAAAAAAAAAAATTTTTTTTTTTTGTTACTTTAGACTCTCGACTCGCGGTCGCGCGGTGGCTTCGTACCTGCAGCCTGCAGTGGGACAGTAACAGGCTGTTACATTTCGATAAGAATTCCTTACAAAAACTAGCATAACATTAATAATTCCTAATAAAAACCCATTCTAAGTTATAAACAGTAAAACACAAACAGATATTAACTCCAGTTGACGTTGACCTCGACTTAGTTCTTGACAAGTGAAGCACTTAACTTACAGAAGTCAGGCTAAGTAGCTCTCTACGCTTGAGTTCCTACACAATTGTTCCTGTAATTAATTTATAACTTAGCGAAGCTTACTTTTCTCGGAATTGTTTCTATAACTATTAAGAGAGAAAATACTAAGAAATCAGACTTAGTCCAACTCGATACTTATACGAGTAGTTCAAGCCACAAAGTCAAAATCAAATCATTACGCCATTAACATTTGATTACTCAAATGAAAAGTTAGTTAATACTTAATTGATTCTAATATATTTTCGGCAAGGTATTTTTTTATTAAGAAGAACGGACAAGAAACTCGAATGAACCCTTTAAAAAAGTAGTTTATAATAATTATTTGGTGTGAATAACTGACTTGACTCCACCTCGAATCATCAAATTAGGAGTTATTTATCGACATCAATTAAATACTTTTGACTAAACAGACTTGGAATATGGGACTTAGAAATTTATACATAATACTTAAACATAACTGGTAAAATGTAGAACTAACACTCAAATAATTTACTTCAATATAATTATATATTTTTAACACTATTTTAACTTTATTTTCTTAGATAAAAATAATCACAGTTCATAAAATAACTACATACAAATACACTTAAATCAAAAACTACTACGTTTTTGACAACTACGCTGTATGGCAATGCTTATCTTCTGACAAAAAGCCAGCCCTTGGGTCACGCGAAATGTCAACTTGTCGTATGGAAAGATCTTTAAACAAAGCGTGCGCACTCGTACCCCACCGACCAAGAGTTTCAACCCCAAACGGCTCGAAAATATAACTAGCGATGAAGTTATTATATTGCCGCCGCTTGAGGTTCTCTGCAGCCGTAGCGGCAACGCCAGCACAGCACGACGAGCTAGGAAGATGGGATAGCGCAAGAGTATCGGCACAAGTAGCTTCACACACTAAAGGCCTATCCCATCTTCCATGGAAACAAAGACATCCAGTTCGGTCTTTTGCCAGGCCATGGGGTTCTAGTAAGGCCGGTACGCTGACGGTGACGAGACCACGTCGGATGATGTCGTTTATGTCTGTGCTATGCCAACCTCACTTCGGATGCACGACAGACCGTGGTGACAGAGGCTGTTGACCACTTCGCCACAGTGGCAACGATGAGGAGTACAACAGGGAGCGCCAAGACGGTTCAAATTAATTTAATTTTCAATTTAACCATTTAAAAGTTACATTTGAATTGTCAAGCAAAAGATAAAGCTAGTTGCACATTTGCATGCGTCAGTAGACGCTGTGGAAACAGAAACTCCACGGACACTTTTAAATGTACTAATAGGTACTACGGGGATATCTCTCCATAACGCTTTTGAATATAGGCGTGATATTACGTTTATAATAGCAATTATAATTCTATTAGAAACTCATTTTAAACTTGTATCTCAATATGAATAATTCCAATATGAAAAAACCGTCTTAAATTATAAACAGTAAATTTAACTAAAGAAACCGGTATTGCGTACTACACAACTTAACACAATAATTTTCTTTAGAGAAACTAGGCCATAGTTATTTTGTTTTCATGAATTCTATTTTAAAATGAGCATACAGGATTCTTTGGGTTATTATATATACTTTATATTATAAAGAGAAAAGATTTTTTTATTTGTTTGTACCGTATAGGCTCCGAAACTACTGGACCGATTTACCAGTCTCTCAGTCAGAACTTCTTTCACCAGTAGAAAGCTACGTTATTCCTGAGTAACATAGGCTATTTTTTAATCCCGAAAACGGGTCCTGTGGGGTGGCCCACGGGAGCCAATCCGCGGGGAACAGCTAGTATCTTATAAAGTGAGGTGCATACATACATTACTGTGGCAATTTTAAAATAGAGCTGGTATTAAACTACTATTTAATGTGTTATTTAACGTCATTTGGATTCGAAGATTTTACTGTGCAGAAATAAGTATTCATAAGTAATTTTTACTCATACTAAGCCACGAGTATCGCAAATAAAAATGCAGTTCTCACAAAGCATAGTTCTGCACATCTTACATTTTTATTCCCACAAATAGATTGCATTCGAGATAAAGGAATAAAATCTTCATACAGAAACAGACTTATCATTTTTCAATTCCCCACTGAGATATTATGGAATTCAGAAAAGTCACGTAGCGGCGTGGCATCGTAGCACCACATAGCACGCACGTAGCAATAAGCTTCGCGTGTAGACACTGAAGCATATTTATTAAGAAATATTGGGCAGTACAAAAATCCTAAGGCGATAAGTGGTTTTTCGGGCGAGAACGTTCTTGGGCTCAAGACAAAATAAAGTTCTATTAGCTATAACAATTGTCACAAGTCCTAAATGTTTGGAATTGACAACAAGTTATTTCGGTAACTCTTAGTGCTCGTTCACACAGGGGTCCGTTTTACAGGTCTGTATACGTTTTTACGCGCTGACGTATGTAGTTGTATGAGCGACTTCACACACATGACAGTATTCCAGATCCAATAAAAAATACCGAACCGACAAAATATACGACTGTCGGTCTTACAGGGCCACTTTATCGGTTACGTCTATATTCGGCAATGGTGTAGGTATGAGGGAGTTCACACACACTGTATTAAAACACTGATCCGTTATATAGGATCGAAGGACGGATCCGTTAAAACGATCCTGGAAATACGTCAAAATATTATGTAAATGAGAAACCCTATCAAAATGTCATGTTATCAATCCCTTACATTTTGGCATTTCGACCGTCGCTTTCGTAAATGACTCGCTCTATCAAAAAGTTATCAGATCTCATATAGAACATATTAACAGAAAAATGAAGCCTTCTTTCTTCCTCCTGACTCCCAAAAATAAACACTACAAAACGAAAAATAATTGGTAGATACCAAAGACAAAGTTTAGTAGTTACTACTCGTAGATACCGAAATCAGTACTTCCGAAAATAAAGTTATTTTTCCGCTTTTTAGTATTTTATTTTGGAAGTCAGTTTAATTTATTTATTGAAAAGTTGTTATTTTATAATTTGTTATCAAAACAATCAATCTGCCTAGTCTTTTACAACTTTATTGGGATCGGCTTCCAGTTGTAACTGTATTCAGCTGAGTAACACGGACACCACTTGGCAAGACTGGTGTCAGATTTTAGACTTTTTTCCACCCGTAACGACTACTTTTACAGTCGAAACGGATAGTTATAAGCCTACAACAAACGACAGCCGGGACCGAAAGCTTAACGTGCTTTTCGAGGCACAGAAGAATCTCAAATATGCGGGCAGCGAGCTCCAACTGAATTCCCTTAGTAGAAATTCATAATTCGAGGTTTGGCTCTCGCTTATTTTCTCCTCTAGTATTGTACAAATTTAAAAGATATTCCATAAATTCAATAAAAAAGATATATGTTGCTCTTCTGTGTTTTTCTTTTTTCATTTATATTTGTCAAATTCGTACACTAGGCCTTTGTTGACAAAACAATTTTGAGCATCTTTTGAATGTTCTAGTGCTTCTAAAGATAATGTATCATCAAAAAAGAAAGCATAGAGGCACAGTATATATATCTTTCTTTTTAGTTTATGGAATACCTTTTAAATTGGTCCAAAATTGAGGAGGAAATAGGCGATAGCCAATCTTCGAATTATGACTAGACTGCGACCGTATTTCCTCTTAAGTTGGACATATTTGAAAAAGAGTTACCGCAGTCCTGGCTCGAGCAACTAAAAGAACACTGGTGGGTTTTAGTCTGACACGCCCTCTCGCTTCACCCAGAGTGGGAGAGGTCATGGAAGATTCATAAAAAAAACCCGTACACGGTCCAACTTTGGCAATTGTTGCTTAACCTTGAAGATCGACCCGTGCGGCTGTTGTTATTTAGCCACATACAATCACATTAGCTATTATAAGTAAAAAACAATAAGATATTTATGCCGATGTCTGAACCAATGTTATTTATCACCGGATCATAAAACCGCTATTTTATTACAACTAGCATCTGGTTCAGGCGAACTCGTACGATTTTATTTTCGATATAAAAATTAAGATTTTATACCAATTTACAGATACAAATGCAGAATTCTATATCTGCATTTGTATCTATATCGGATTATAGAATTCTATATCGGATTTCAATGAAATTTGGCAAGGAGATAGATGGCATCCTGAGAAAGGACATAGATAGGTTACTTTTTGCCAAAAAAAGGTAGGTTGGTAGGTAGGGTAGGGAATATAGATAGAGTAGGTAACTAGGGTAGGTAGGTAGGGAAGGTAGGTAGAGAAGAAAGGTAGGTAGCAAGGGGTAGGGTAAGTAAGTAGCCAGTTGGTGGGAGCCGCGGCGGACAGCTAGTCTATACTAATATTATAAAGCTGAAAAGTTTGTTTGTTTGTTTCTCAGGAAGTACTGGGAATTGAAAAATTAAATTAATTTTGTGATGGATATTCCATTTATCGAAGAAGGCTATAGGCTGTATAACATTGCGCTACGACTAATAGGAGAGGATAAATGAAAAATGTTGCCAAAAAAGGGCAAAATTATTCCTTTTTGAAAGCTTCCGTTGCGTGCGCTGCGTAAGCGGTTAAAGTTACACAACATTCATGTATGTAGGGTAGGTAGGTAGCCAGTTGACGGAAGTGAAGCCACGTGGGGCAGCTAGTTTGAAATAAAATTAAATCTCAGATCGATACGTCCGTTTCTACTTAAAGAATCAATCAAAATGCCTAGTATTTTCCCAAATATTTTCGGGACGGCTTCCAGTCTAACCGAATGCTACCGAGCACCAGTATTACATGAAGCAACTGCCTATCTGACCTCCACAATCAGTTACTGGGCAACACGATACTCATTGGTAAGACTGGTCAGAAATCCTGAGTTCTGTCAGACCCATTACGACTGTCATGGGTCACATGACAGTCGGGACCAGCATATTAACGTGTTTACCGAAGCATCCGAGATTCCTCCATTTTACTATGGTGCATGAAAGGAGCCTCCCCGAGCGGTGTTAAATATATCGTATTACTTGTATGATTTCAAACGCCCAGCGCGCCCTGGAATGCTAGCATCCAGTAACGCAGGGTCTAGCTGACTAATACTTTTACCACGATGACTCCGATCTTGGCAAGGGTTGTTTAACTCATTGCCGTAATTACTGAAACAATTCAAAACCCATTGTCTTGCGCGAGTCGAGTCCTTGGCAACGAAAGTGTCCTTAAAGATCGACCCGTGCACATTGAGGTAATAATGTACATGCCCGTGCATCTGTTGTTATTTAGACACCAGCTAGGTGGCCAAGGTCAACTATGTTATAATGGATAGCTTTAGCTTCATAAGTAAACGTTTGATATAGATTAGCCTCGCTAGATAAACCCGGTTTTTAAATCAGTCAAGTGTAATCAATAATATACAGCCCAATTGATTCCTAATGCATTAAATAGCACGCAAGCTAGTCAGGAATCAATTGTCCATGATTCAATATCACAGCAAATTAGATTTCTAGTAAATTACAGAAATTACTTAAATATTACAATTTACTGGTTTTCAAGCCTAGACGACGAAGAAACCGTTTATTAAACAACCCACTCAAAATGGGTAAGGTTGCATGTTTATTCAATTATGCAAGAATCTTGCGAGTGTGGCTACGTTTAAAATTGAAAACAAGTAAAAATAAAAAACACAAACCCACCGGTTTTGAGGGTTCCGTACCCAAAGGGTAAAAACGGGATCCTATTAGAAGACTCCGCGGTCCGTCTGTCACCAGGCTGTGTCTCATGAGCCGTGACTGTCTAGCTGCCAGTTGAAATTTAAACAGATGATATATTTCTGTAGCCACTATAACAACAAATACTTAAAACGGAATAAAATTAATGTTTAAGTGGGTCTCCCATGCAACAAACGTTCGTTTTTGTAGTTTTTTTACGATAACGGTACGGAACCCTTTGTGCGCGAGTCCGACTCGCACTTGGCCGGATATTTTTTGTTTTATTTCGTACTTTTTAAACTACATAATGTATCTAGTAGTAGACACACTTCGGTCAACAATCTATCGAACACGTAATTATGACACGATATCTTGCAAAAATACTCCGATTCGAACAGTAAAACGCCCATAACTTTCAAACGGCTGAACCAATTTTCATAAAAAATAGCTAATAGCATTCCCGATAATAACACCTTTGACACTCAAACAAAAAAACTAAATCAAAATATTTTCATCCGTTTATTAGCTACTAGCACTCCGCCCGCGACTTCGTTCGCGTGATTTCGTTTATCCTATAAATGATTTTCTTATATGCAGTTAGTGAAGGCGACCAAAACTAAGCTATTATTAAAACAATCAAAAACTGGGTATCGTAGATATACAGGGTTTATTGCATTGGGAAGATTCGTTATTTGACTTAAAGAATAATAAATTTAAGGTTACCGCCACAAAGTAAAATCCTCCCCTTAAATCTTATCAACCCTTTTTTGCCCCGTTGAGGGTCTAGTTTTGAACAACCTAAATATGCTATTCACTCTTTTCTTCTCTTTTTTATTTATCGTTTATCTTAGTCAGATTGCGCAGTGATATTCCTCTAAAAAAACTTTAACACTTTAACGCTAACCCTATATGGGAGGGCGTTTTTAAAATGTTTTATGTAAATTTACATACAAAATAATTTTGACCCTTTTCACCTCCTGAAAGGTTAAATTGCCGCTAAATCACGCCTTAGTGCTCCCCTAGAACCCTACGTCAAAAACGAAACCCTGTCCAGTAAGATTCTTAGCTTGAGTTAGTTTCGAGAAACGTGTAATGACAACCTTTATTGTTTCCTTAGGTTGGGTATTTATGTCAATTTTTAAATTTATTAACCCAAGAAATAAGATTATTTCAAAAGTGCTTTAACACCCCCTAAATCATCTTTTAGGGGTAGTTTCGAAAAAGTAATAATGAAAACCTTTATTGTTTATTTAGGTTGTTATTATTAATTTTTCAAACTACCCCTGTTTGAAAAATCAATAATTACAACCTTTATAAGTCATTTAGGTTAGTATTTGTGGCAAGTTTCAAGTTTATTGACCCAAGAAATCAGACTTTTCCATACAAACTTCAACACCCCCTAAATCGACTTTGGGGTTATTTCAAAAGACTGGTATTTGTGTCAAGTTTCATGTTTATTAACCCAAGATATAAGATACTTCAAAAAAAAAAATTACATCCCCTAAATCATCTTTTGGGGGTAGTTTCGAAAAACTAAGAATGAAAGCCTTTATTGTTTATTTAGATTGGTATTTATGTCAAGTTTCAAATTAATTAACTGAAGAAATAAGATTCTTCAAAAAAACTTTAACACCCCTAAATAGTCTATTGGGGGTAGTTTCAAAAAATATTAATAACAACCTTTATTATTCGTTTAGGTTAGTATTTGTGGCATGTTTCAAGTTTATTGACCAAAGAAATCAGATTTTTCCATACAAACTTCAATACCCCCTAAATCATCATTTGGGGGTAGTTTCGAAAAACAAATAATGTCAATCTTTATCATTTACTTAGAATACTATTTGGGCTAAGTTTCATGAATTTTGGCCGAAGGATTTAGATTTTTCATACAAACTATCAACCCCCTTTTTACCCCCTTACGGGGGGAATTTCCAAAAATCCTTTCTTAGTGCTCACTTACGTCACTCGAGGAACCTTTCTGCCAAATTTCATGCTTCTAGGCCTAGTGGTTTTGGCTGTGCGTTGATCGATCAGTCAGTCAGTTTCTTCTTTTATATATATAGATGATGCCACAGACAGATACACAAATACACATATACACAAACACACAGGTACACACGTCAAACTTATAACACCCCTCTTTTCCCGTCGCGTCGGGGGTTAAAAAGATAAAAATCTGACCACTGACATAGTCAGGAAAAGATAAAGATAGCTGTAATGTCTAACTACCGATCTCCGTAAGCAAGATAGCGAACTTCGAAGGCATTTGTTCACGGGTATAAAAAGCGTCCTTATCTGGTGACGTCAGAAGTTGGAGCAGATAATGCTAGTTGATAGCTAAGTAAGCAAGCGGTTCAGGTCGGCAATGTGGCTGCATTGATAATAGTAATGTTGATCTGATATCGATTTGAGATGTGGTGGATTATTTTTATATTTTTTTATTGATGTGCTGTGCCCGCGGCTTCGCTCCCATCAACTGCCTACCCTACCCTACCTACCTACCAATTTTATTTCTAGGCTTATTCTTCCGTGGAGAATCTTAACATGTTTATTCAGAAAATGACGTCAAATGGACAACGCCATCTATCGATTATAGAGTTAAACTTCCCGCGTAATTGTATTGCATATGTTGTAATAATTATTTTACTTCTTGAACACTTTAATTTGATACAGTGAACCAACTGCGATAAAACAAAAGCTAAAAATAATGCTATAATGCTTCAAGTTACGCACAATTTTTGTCAAAGTTTTTCTACATTGTTTCGTACATTTTACGTGATGCATGCACAACTCAAACCATTACTACGGTTTTGTGGGGCTTAGTTTATAAGTTACTTACCATTATGTGAATATAAATAAATAATAAAATAACTAAACAGACAAACTGTAAAAAAACAAAAATGCTGGAAATGGATTCTGTTGGTTATCTTTCACCACCCTAGCAATTTTTTTGGAAATATTATGACAATAATGTTTAAATATTAATTCGAGCATATGGCCACCGCGATTATATCTATTACTATTTTGCAAATCTGGTATTTTTTACCCGACTGCCGAAGGAGGGTAATGTGTTTATCAGTCCATGTATGTATGTATGTTTGTTCCTATGTGGCGTTCTAGAAAGCAAACGCGTGGGCCGATTTTGATGCTTCTTACGTCAATCGATTCGTCTTAAACCGGCGAATGTCACTGGCTACATGAAAATAGGAAAATGGCGGTTTTTGGGCGCCATATTGTGGGGGACGAAATTTTTTTTTTCTTCCAACCCTATCGTGTGGGGTATCAAAATAAAGAATTTTAAGAGGTGATTTCAAAAATATATAACTCTTATATGTTTAAATGTACATAATTCGAAAAAAAGAAAACTATAAAGTTATAAATAAAAAAAGTTAATTAAAAAAATCAAAAACCCCGACTGCTTGAAAAGCGAAATAAAAAGACGTAAACAAGGAGAAAATCATGCTGTGCAGTCGCGACGATGATTCCATTCTTATTCATGGTCACTGTTATACAAACTGTCAGACAGTTATTAAGATTTTTTTTATTTTTATTATTTTTTTTTTTTTTAGCACTCTTTATTCACGAAGCCCACAATGAGTACAGGTAACTGAGTAAAAAAACTGCTTCATTAGCTAGAACACCAACTATGCAAGCACGGTTGACCGGGTATTAAAGTAGGCGGTCTCGTAGCGAGCGCTACGGCGAAGAGAGTGTTACGCTGGCGTAGAGAGTGCTACGCGGCGTAGCGAGTGCTACGAAGCTGTATATGCTAAAGTATTTAATTAATGTATTATTTGGAGCTGTTCTGTCTCTATTTGGCTACTGATGCAGTGTATTATTGTGTGTCAAAAATACAAAAAAGTCATGTTTTAAATCTTCATTTATGGCACGTACTCGTACTGCAAATCTGCCTTTGAAGTTACGAGACACAAATGTTGTAAGGAAGTATTTTTTTAATATATATTTGTTTTTTCAACCTAGTAAAAATATTGGTTTTAATCTTCTACCACTAAATTGATTTTCATTACAAACTTTAGCTCAAAAATTCAAAGCGAAGAAACAAGAAATAGCCCTAATACACTTTTGCTCTATTTATTTTCAATAATGAAGCCACCGAATGAAACAATGGCGATAAAATGAAAAGGGTCTTCTAAACTTCTTGCAAACAGTTCTATAGTTACTTATAGGTCGTTATAGAGAGTAACTTTATACGTTTGGCACACAGTCGGCTGATAAGTTCCGCAAACAGTAGCCCCGGGGGTCCAATACCGCTTGTCCACCTTTTAATTCTAGTTTATTTTATGGACTAGCAACATTGTTTTTTCAACCTAACCTTTTATAAAACTAGGTCTTACTTTGCCGTAGATAATTACTGAACAAACATTGCTTTTTCAGACGGACCCTTTATAAAAATAACTTTGGCGTCTAATCAAAAACAATGGTTCTAAATAAATAAACGTCGAATATGTTATTTGGTTAAGGAAACTTTAAAGTAACACATAATAAAACATCACGACTGTATTCCTTGAGGGTTGGGCAGAGGTGTATCGATAGTACACCCAGATTTCACCATTTGTGTTTCATCACCATCATCATATCGGCCTATAGACGTCCACTGCTGGGCAAAGGCCTCCCCCAAGCGTCGCCACATTGACCGGTCCCGTGAGTCTCGCATCCAGCGGATCCCCACAACCTTCAACAGGTCATCGGTCCACCCAGTGGGAGGCCTTCCAACGCAACGTATAAGTCCCATGTAATCGGAGACGAGCATATTACCATCAATCGAGTACGATTCCAGGCTTCGGGCTGCTTTTGAGAAATTCCAGATGAAAAACCTAAATACCCGACTCGGTAATCGAACCCGGGACCTCAGACTCAAAAGTAGCGCATGCAACCATTAGACCAACGAGACAGTGAATATATTATTTGGTTAAGAAAACTGCCCCCGTACCATGACGTGACAAATCTATCTTCGTTCGACGGTGAAAAAGGGACAGATGTATACGTGTGCTCCATGATACAAGACATATACATCTGGGGGGTGACCATAAGCTCTTAGAGTAAGGTAATTTTGAGTGTGTAAGTGAAAGATGTACATGACTTGTATACTACTAATGTACTTGTCCCTTACGTACACTCAAAATAATCTTACTCTAAAAGCTTATGGTCACCCCCTGTCCATTACGCACACCCAAAATAACCTTACTCTAAGATATAATAGTCACCCCCCTGTAAGATAAGTTTTATAGATTACTAAAATAATAACGTATTCTGTTGATAAAATTCCAAGGCAAAATATCAACATAGATCATACTTAAAATAACATTTATATTTCCGTTTGTTCTTCTTCTCAGAACAACAACTGAAACTATGTTTGAAGTAATAGAACCCGCTGAACAACGATTCAATTGAACGAATCCCAAGAATCCTTTTGTTGGAACCCTCAGAGTGTTTTTATTACAATATCTAGTGACCCGTCAAGTCTTTTTGATGTTAAACCCTTTGCTGGATAAAGGAGGTTTTAAATATTTAACATAGTATGTTAAAAGCTTTGTTATTTTATTAACGACCTAGTTATTCATTAGGCAGATTAAGGCTACTCTGAGTTAGTTTTGGGTCCGATTTTTGCTAAACAGATATTAAGGCTATATATTAATATTAGTTTTAGTTCGAATTACATTTATCCTTTGCGTTATCCAAAGGGTCTAGGGAAGGAGTCATCAATTACTTTCATTTGGGGTCCGTTTTTTAAATAATGACCGTCGTGGATCGTAAATGTCACCACTCCGCTGCCGTCAACAATCGAATGCCGCTTGCCTAAAAGAAAACTAATATTCACTCTTGATATAAATACTCCCAGGTGTAGCTATCAGAAAATACACAACATATCAGGAATCCACTCTTTAGCTGTTCGCATAATAAAAGTTTTCAAAAAAGGTAGGTGCGTATGGGTGGGATGTCCACCAGGAGTCAATCTATCAGCGACGGCGATGGTCGAAATGCCAAAATGTAAGAGATTGATCACGTGGAATTTCCCATAGGGATTGGCGATCCCATAATTTTTAGTGTTCCGTACCCAAAGGGTAAAAACAGGACCCTATTACTAAGACTCCGCGGTCCGTCTGTCTGTCTGTCTGTCTGTCA
This sequence comes from Anorthoa munda, assembly GCA_945859665.1. Lineage (NCBI taxonomy): Eukaryota > Metazoa > Arthropoda > Insecta > Lepidoptera > Noctuidae > Anorthoa > Anorthoa munda. The sequence continues at coordinate 39,680,551 of OX243893.1, forward strand.
CCAGGCTGTATCTCATGAACCGTGATAGCTAGATAGTTGAAATTTTCGCAGATGATGTATATCTGTTGCCGCTATAACAACAAATACTAAAAACAGAATAAAATAAATATTTAAATGAGGCTCCCATACAACAAACGTGATTTTTTGCCGTTTTTCGCGATAATGGTACGGAACCCTTCGTGCGCGAGTCCTACTCGCACTTGGCCAGTTTTTTACGTTTTTTGTAATCGCTGTCGCTATACTTTCTTTAGTAGAATGTCACTTGGACCTAGGGCAGAGGTCACCAATTGCGGATCGCGATTCGGATCCGGACCAGCGACCTATTTTGCGCGGACCTAACCAAGATAAATTCCATCATCAAAATTTCAGCTGAAAGACGTTCACTCCTGAATAAAGGCCTCGACCGGCACACATAGACCGATCCCGTGCGTGTCGTATCCAGCTATTTTCCACGATGAATATCTCCATGATTTAATGACAATAGCCGGCACCAACTTTAAGAAAGAAAAGAAAAGAAAGAAAGAAGGAAAACACATTTATTTGACACAAGCCAGAGCACACAACATAAACATTAAATAAAAGAAAACTTAGACTAAACTCCAATAATATAAAAAATAAAACAATATAAAAGTGCTTATAACAATACACAATGTTTTGTGTGTCCCACGGCTGCGCCAAATAGGACCAAAATGTCGGGCATCTATTGCCCGACCCTGGTTTTCAACTGGACCTGTGACCGACGACGTGACGGACGTAAATTAGCAGTTTTATAGTAACTAAATGTGTATGTGATAATAGTACTTACTTATATAAAAGATAAAAATCTAGTCTCCCGATACGTCTATAACAGCGCGCGTCAGGCTGGTCTACCAACTCCTCTAGTTGGCTACACCGAGCATCGTAACCGGAACACGGCTAGGCCGCTTGGCGGTACGTCTTTGCCCGGTGGGTGGTCGCAAGCCTTCGGCCGAAACCTACCACCAGTTATTGTCACCTGATTTGCACCACCCGGGGACCGTGGGTGACTTGGCCCCCAAAGTAACTGGGTCCCGTTTTCCCCTTTGGGTACGGAACCCTAAAAAGAACATACTACTACTTAAATTTATTGATTACATTTGTTTATTATTTAATTAATTAGAGCAGTGGTGGCCCAGAGGTATCGGCCGCGACTTACAAGTTGTAGGTCGTGGGTTCGAGCCCAGGCAGGCGCTTTACTTTGTGTAAATTATTTCATCACCACTGCTCTCAAAACGGTGAAGGAAAACATCGTGAGGAAACCGGCATGTCCTAGAACCAAAAATTCGAAGACATGTGACATCTACCAACCCGCACTGGGCCCGCGTGGTGGATTACAGCCCATACCCTCTCACAGAGAGGAGGCCTGTGTCCCAGCAGTGGGAACATTGATAGGCTGATGATGTGATGTGATGTGATGTGATGTGATTATTTAATAACATATGTATACGACCGGGGGGTAGTTGATCTTACGGATCAAGACAAATATATTATTTTTAAGAAACGGACCCCAAATGAAAGTAATTGGTGACCCCTGTCATGGCATAGCTTAGCGTTGAAGAGTATTTAGAAGAGAAAAATGTAGCGAGCACAAAAAATTGTCGTAGTGTCAAAATGTAAGGGATTGACCACGAGACAATATGGTAGAACTTGGGCTTTTTGACAATTGCTGTCGCCAATAGAATGTCACTTTATGTATCCCTTACATACATTTTGTCATTTCAACCGACATTCATGACATATCTAGCCGATTTCTGAATTAAGTATTTGGAGTTAAGAACGTGTCAACAGACGGGTTCGACAGGTTTTCAGTCTTAATTAGAGATTGACAAAATACTTAACTTTATATAATACTTAAAATAGAAATCGACCCAGGGGTATGCAACATTTTTCTGAAATAAATTCTAAACATCGTTTTAATACTCGTATAAGGGTGTGGCACAGATATTGCGTGTTGCATTGAATTCAAATCTATGTATGAATAATTCAGTTCAGTCGTTTACGACACCCCTTTGTATGATTTAAATTTCCTCTGACATGCAATAAGGACATCGCGTTGCATAGTATTTTATTTTAAAGTTTGCACGTCTCTTGGTTTTGAATGAGTAGCAAACGGGCTGCGTATTTTGTTTTAACATTTCTGAGTGTGGGCTCTGGGACGACGAACCTAATGGATCGATCAAGGCCCAGTTTCTGGAACGGAAATTATTGCCATTTGCGTTAGCTGCTGTGAATACATTTTCAAACATTAATAGCCCACCGCTTACGTTCACTTTTAGTTTGTAGCATTTATGATCTAAGACCAAAACTTAGATAATAATAATACCAGCCTGTTACAAACTGTTAAACTGTTGATCCCGCCTGTAATTTATGATCTACGACTAAAATTTAGACAATCATAATAATACCTACCAGCCTGTTACAAACTGTTAAGCTGTTGGTCCCGCCTATCATTTATGATCCAAGACTAAAATTTAGGTAATACCAGCCTGTTACAAACTGTTAAGCAGTTGGTCACGCCTGTCATTTATAATCTAAGACTAAAACTTAGATAATCATAATAATACCTACGAGCCTGGTACAAACTGTTAAGCTGTTGGTCCCGCCTGTCATTTATAATCTAAGACTAAAACTTAGATAATCATAATAATACCTACGAGCCTGTTACAAACTGTTAAGCTGTTGGTCCCGCCTGTCATTTACCATCTAAGACTAAAACTTAGATAACACCAGCCTGTTACAAACTGTTAAGCTGTTGGTCCCGCCTGTCATTTATAATCTAAGACTAAAACTTAGATAATCATAATAATACCTACGAGCCTGTTACAAACTGTTAAGCTGTTGGTCCCGCCTGTCATTTATGATCTAAGACTAAAACTTAGATAATACCAGCCTGTTACAAACTGTTAAGCTATTGGTCCCGCCTGTCATTTATGATCTAAGACTAAAACTTAGATAATCATAATAATACCTACTAGCCCGTTACAAACTGTTAAGCTGTTGGTCCCGCCTGTCATTTATGATCTAAGACTAAAACTTAGATAATCATAATAATACCTACTAGCCCGTTACAAACTGTTAAGCTGTTGGCCCCGTCTGTTATTTATGATCTAAGACTAAAACTTAGATAATACCAGCCTGTTACAAACTGTTAAGCTGTTGGTCCCGCCTGTCATTTATAATTTAAGACTAAAACTTAGATAATACCAGCCTGTTAAAAAATTGTTAAGCTGTTGTTCCCGCCTATTATTTGTAGATCTTTGACAGTCGTTACGGATAGTCAGAATCTGACAACAGCATTGCCATGCGGTATGGTGTTACTGGATTATGGATATTAGATAGGCCGTAGCTCCATATAAAATACTACTCAGCTGAATCCAGTTAGACTGGATACTGACCCAACATATTTGGGCAAAGGCTGCTACTGTCTCTCTACTGCGCAAAGGCCTCATCTCATACAGAAAAGGCACGTGTTTTCAATGTAAAGTATACCTACAGAGGTCGCCCTGAAGCTCACATTTCAATGAAAATTATTTTGCCGGGTGAGAGCGGTGTCGTATAAGTCGGCTACGACCTTAACCTTTCGTGTGTTTAAGACCACGCGAGACACAACGGGTTTTCTATTGTTTTGCTAATTACGGGCACACGAAAGTTTAATCACTTGAGAATAAGACATTAATTTAAATTTTAGTTTAGTGTTAGCATTAGTTTTCTCTTAAATCTATGCAAGGTTTAAAACAAAGTAGAATGAACCAGGTCAAAAAGCTATTCAACTAACAATATTATTAAAAAGATTTCTTTTACCCTCAAAGAACGTTTCAGAAATAACACAGTTGAAATAAAGGAAAGACTTGAATCTGTAATAACGTCCCTTTTTATTAAAGCAAAAAAACTGCATCAGTATTTACAAGACCTTATTGCTAGTTGTCTTGGATTCACAATTTATTACTTTGCTATGTCTCTTTATTTAAAACTCATTATTTCTTTCTCTCTATATTTTTATTATTATTCTGTGCTGTAATGTATTATTCTGATCTTACCCCTTCGATGAAGGATTACGGGTCCGTTGGGAAAAAACATGCTATATTGTAATACGGACACTTTTTAGTTAATACCGCTTTATGGAGCCTGCATTACCAAAGCTCAATCATGTAGTGTTTGGAACCGAAATGTTTAAAGTAGATCTAAGTTAAAAGACACAGTAAAATATGCTTGATTATGCACCAAAGTCCAGATCTGCTGGATATAGGCCTCCCCCAGGCGTCGCCACTTTGACTGATCACGTACCTATCACATCCAGCACATTCCCGCAACCTTAACCAGGTCATCGGTCCACCTTGTGGTTTGGTATCATCTTTTCATATTTGGCTTTAAAACTGTCGTCCTGTTTATATAGCCATTATGTTCTTTTAACCCCTATCCCTAATATGTAATTAGGAGGAGCATTGACCTCTATCATCACATTCCTTTTTATATCATTTCACACCATGTGTCGATGTTTTCCTTAGTCCGCCCTACCTCCTCATTCACACTATAGACGCTGATGACAGAAAATCACCTTAAACAATAAATACCGACTCCGATCCGGAACGAACCGGTCCCCAATGAGCCGACGACCCGGAAAGCTAGGCCGACAACGGAACGGGCCGGCGGCGACGAGGAACCGACTGACCTATATCCAACGGAATCAGATAATCGCAACAAGCAAACGAGAAAAAAGATGCCTCTGGATAAACAGTATCTTTGTCTCCAATTTTCTTTTGTTATTGCAATAAGCCACGGACTTAAATACTTCGAAGATTCTTGTTTTTATTGGTAAGTTGCTTTTAGCTATCTGTTGCTTGCAACTTGACTCGACTTCAAACTTCCACGCTCCATTTGACCCGATCTTGGGCGGAGTTTCGATAAATATTTAACATCTACCCTCGAAACTTTGGCGGTTTGACTCGCGTTAATTAGTCACCGAACTGCTAACATCTATATATAGGTAGAGGTACCATTTCGAGAAGATAATTCGCTGGTGTGCTTATAATGAGCATTATTATCGATGAGCATCTTTTGACGTGATATATATAAACATAGATTTTACATAGAAAACCTAACACACCTCTTATACAAGACACATTAGTTATACGTTATATAAGAAATTATGTTTTCTGTCTCCAGAAGATGTTTCATAACCATGCTTAAGGTTGCGCTAGTCGACGGAACGAACTATTTTGTGCGCGGGGTTAAAACGCATGCTATCCCATCCGACAACACGTGCGAAAGAGATAGATGCTTTGATGAGCAGTAAGAAGCTAGTTTGCGTACGAATTAGCACTTTTGCAAGTTTGTAGCGAAACGGATGATGATTTAGAACGACATTTTATAAACAGACCTTTGGGAATACGTATATCATGAAAAAACGACTGTATCTGTTCAAAATAAAACGCTTTCGCGTATGGAGTGTGGGGGAGAGTTCCAAAGATGCACTGCAGTAACAGAGAAAGAGACATCATAACGGCTGGTAGTGTGACGCGGCGTACGAAGGAGGATAGAAGTGGAAGTGCAAGAAGTGAAAGACAGAGTTTATCCCTCGAGACGAGGGACTCAAGCCGTTCGCGAAGGTATTGAGGAGAAGTAGGATTGTGCAGGATATTATAGAGAAGGGATAGGATATGTTGTCTCACCGACGCCGAATTTGCAGCCGAAATTCCGACACATGATCGTACTTGCGGAGGCCAAAAATGAAGCTAGATTGGCCCACCTGCATTTTATTTCACCATTTATATATTGACAATCGTTATTTCATAATCTATATATATAAAAATGAATCCCTATTTCCCTTGGTCACGGCATCACGCGTGAACGGCTGGACCGATTTCGTTTATTCTTTTTATGTTTTGTTTGTTATTGTTAGGAGAAGGTTCACATGAAAAAAAAAATTGGTACCTTACCTACATAGGTAGGGTAGGGTAGGTAGGGTAGGTAGGGTTGGGTAGGTAGGGTAGGGTAGGGTAGGGTAGGTAGGGTAGGTAGAGTAGGTAGGGTAGAGTAGGTAGGGTAGGTAGTGTAGGGTAGAGTAGATAGGGTAGGTAGAGTAGGGTAGGGTAGGTAGGTTAGGTAGAGTAGGGTAGGTAGAGTAGGTAGGGTAGGGTAGGGTAGGTAGGGTAGATGAATGTTTGGTGTTTTTATGGCAAAACAAAGTTTGCCGGGTCAGCTTGTCGGAAATAAAAGCATTAAGCCGTCCTTAATCCACAATTATCGTGAATTCGTGATCATCAACATTTTTTACAAATGAAAAACGATACATACATAAATTTTTGTTTGAGTTTCTACGAGAAGAGATACTATGAAGAGTTTGATGACCGTTATCGCAATGCTGAAATGAAATAACTATAGATAATTCTGGAATAGGAGTACGACTAAACCTTAATGATCGAAGGACTCAACAGTAAACATAACATTACGTTTGTATTACCCGAAGGTTTAAGCTGAGTTGAACCATAGTACACTCACATTCAACACAAAATATTTTGCTGAATCAATTTCATTTTCTCAATGAATAACTACGCCTTTAGTTGAAATTATGAAACCGTGAACGTACCCATTACAACAGCAGCTTTAAATCTCTGTTTCCAGCACACAATTATTGCAACTTTAATGTGATATTGTCAAGCGTGCGTTAACTCCTGATATCGGTTGAATAAATTATGAACAGCCTATCGCATCGCTTGACTTACGTTTAATTTGTGACACGTATAAAGATTTTTGCCGGAAGCCCCATTATGCATAAATAATAATGTTTGTCGGTTTAAATAAAATATTATCAGTATAAAGGGTTGACTAGATGTTTAAAGTAAATAAAGCAAAAAGAGTATGTAAGGATCGTAGCAAGTGGCGTTCTGTAGTTTCTGTATACCTCCATGGGAAAAAGGCGTGAGTTTATGTATGTATTAGCCTGGGCACAAATAATCGGACGCGGCTGACGGACGCGACTGACAGCCGCGACTTATAGAGTATCTAATAAATAAATAAATAAAAATGTGTATTTGACACAAAGATAACACGTATGCTAACTTCCAAATTAGGCCTGAGCCTGTATTTTTGAGGCTAGTTATTCACCCATGGTATTAATTTGAAAAAAAAACATTTAATGAGAGGTCTCCCTACATTGCAATTTAAATATAATCAGAAAAATTTTAATCAAATTAAACCCAAACCAAATTAACAGAATTAATTAAAATTAATATAAGACTAAAACTAAAACCAAATTACATCAGTAAAGGTAAAATCTTTATTTATTTTTACTTGATGTAATTTATTTAAAATTACATCAAGTAAAAATAAATAAAGATTTTTTCAACACACTTGCTCATAAAGTGGCTCTAATTTCACCGCAATTAGGCATATAATGATACCTATAATCAAACTGAGAATTTTTCAGTGCTATTATTCACAAGTGAGTTATAGAGTTTTATTTTATTTTAGTGGTTGAGTTGCTTTGTTCTTAAAAAAAGTTTGGATACCAAAAAGATCGTGCTCAGTAGTACAAATAAATTAATGTACCTATTGCTTGCTCATTTCAACTTGTACGTGTTTAATAAATAAAACTTTCACTCAAATATAACTATTGTTGCTATAAAGAAAACTTGAAATTCGTTCGTGGCTAAAACGCTATCCGCAAAATTCCCAAAAAAAACCTTATTACCGATGATGATGAACTCTATGGCCGATCGCCATTGTTAGATGCGCGCGCATAGGCAAACTGATTATTTTTTCCCAGCATTGCGAAAAAAAATTTCGCGACTCGTTTTCACTGTTGAAATTACAGTTATTTTTGTATTATTTTCTTCACAAGTGTGTTGAAAAACGTCGTATGATACACGTGTGTATTGATGCTTACCGTCCTCGGCTCTCTTAAGACCATCACCTAACGGCTCGGGTCTCAATGGCGCATCAGCGGTAATCACATTACACTTGTACCATAATGTACTATTATTGTCTTATTAATATTTAAAAAAAATGTAAAAATCAAGTTACAATAAATATAAAGCCAAATTTTTTAATCAAATTAAATATAAAAATAAATTAAATTAAATGAAAAGAAAAATCAAATTAGAATCAAACTGAAATCAAATTAAAACCAAACTAAAAGCAAATTAAAACCAAACTAAAAGCAAATTACACTACATGACTTTACTTTGCTGATCTATACATCACCTTATCTACCATTGATTTGATTTTTAAACTCCGTATATAAGTATTTTAAAAAGGAAACATATTATTTAAATGAATATATTACTGAAAGATTACAATATTTTTAAGTCTACATATATTTAATGGAAACCATAAAATTGATGTATTAAATTAATAATAGAAATGAGTTAACAATAAACAGAAAGAAACTGGAATAATGGACCTGGTTTGGTTCATTAATCAGCTCATCTAATTAACGCGTTATCAAACACGGAACTGCAATAAACTTTCGATGAAATTCAAATAGGAGATTATATTTTAAACAAATGGGACCAGTCATCGACGTTACTAAATTCGTATTAAACTTACTTGAGGTAATCGCAGCACAAGCAATACCCATTTACTTACTTATATTTATAAACTTATTGTACAGTTATTTGGTAGTTTACCTGGAAAGTTGTCTGAGAGGTTTCAAAAATTTTCACTTAGCCACCTCGTATTTATACTGTTCGCGACGCGTATCACCATATTGGCGCCAACAAACAGACAATATCTTCTCGCGCGAGAGTTCCTGAGGACATTATATTTAAAAAGAAGAAAAACCTGTAAATCTTTATTTTGCATAGTTTGCATTTTTTTTTAATCAATGCATCCAGCTTGGAGTAGCTTTTAGTTCCCTCTCATTATAGCCATATAAAGAGTTTATTAAAAACACAAATGAAAATCTTCCTACCGTGATATTTGCTGGTACCTCAGAAAGAAACGAAAAGTAAAAATATCTCTATCACTGAATTCCAGCCGTAATTGAAACCTTCAGGATCATTTCAGCTTTATAAGAGTAATTCAGTACTTAGGTATGCAATAATCATAGTTGGTAGGGCGGTCTTCTGCTTTTCGATTCGATAATTTATACTGTGTCAGATTAGCAAGTTGATACGGTGACTGTATGATATTACTGTAATACGTGATAGACAAAGTCGACAAATATTGTGACTATCTTCTCTTTTTTATTAAAGTTAAAGTCACTTTCACTTAAAAAATACAAGATCTGTCTATGTGCCAGCAACCGCTTACGTACTTTGTGGTACCAGTTAGATAGTATCGAACATTGTGAAGTTTGAATTTGCAAATCGGTGCCAAAAGTGATTTGCAATTTATTTCTCTTGCATTGTCTGCTGGCTCTGTGTCGTGAAATAGGGGAAATAGTCAAGTACGAAATATTATAATGCTAAATATTATGCTGGTCTCGTGGTCGCCAGTACGACTGCTAAGCGTGAGGCCCCGGGTTCGACTCCTAATATTGGGGTTTCCATTAAGAAGTTCTCAGTAGCAGCCTGAAGTTAGGAATTAGGTGGTGACAGCCCCGTACCTTGGCAAGCACGCCAGATCTATCTCCAATCTTGTCGGATTGCCGCCACATCGGACTATGAAAGTGAGAGAACGGAGTGTTTGAACACACAGTTGTGCTCTATATCACCCGCATCGATGGCTAGACTCAACTGAGATTGGCTGCCGCGGTATAAATCAGGCTTGGAGAAATATTATTTTAATTCAATTCATGAAGCAAGTCATGTGAAACAGTAATGGTAATTAAAATTTATCACGAAGGCAAAATATAATAATTAAAAGCAATCACGATGGCAAAGTACAATAATTATAGTCTACCTCAATACAGTAATTATTTGGAAAAATGGTCGCAAATAAATAATTTACACCTTTATGATGAACTAACAGTTTTCATCATTAATTTCCATTTTATAATTTAATCTCAATTATAAAGTGATGCCTGGAGTTTATCCTTTTAAAACAGACACCAGCCATTATTATTTTAATAATTATAATTAAAACTCACTTATGCTTTATGGAAATGTTTAAAACAAACATTGAAGTTTTAAAACAAATGAAGTATTATTTATTGTCATTATTTATTTGCCAACTTGACACTTGTTTGTTGAATGAATTAAAATTTGCGTAATTAAGGTAGACTAGTTTTTTCTCACGGGAATCATGCACTTTTCTTGGGATCAAAGTTAGTCTACGACCGTATCATCATCGATCTGCCCAAAGACGTCCACTGCTGGACATAGGCCTCCCCCAGGCGTCGCCACATTGACCGATCCCGTGCGTCTCGCATCCAGCGCCTTTCCGCAACCTTAACCAGGTCATCGGTTATCCGACGACCGTATGATGTACTACAATATGTAGCTTTGAGTGAAATATAATCACAATCACGTTAGTGTGATTATGATTCCAGAGGTTTCGTTAACAAACATATAAACATGCAATTTTAGTGTTTACAATATATCTCACTATTAACACTAATATTATAAAGGCGAAAGTTTGTTGTAAGTGTGTTTGTATGTTTGTTTCTCTTTTACGTAAAAACTACAGAATGGATCTAGATGAAATTTGGCACAGAGACAGATTTTAGTCTGGAATAGCACGTTTGATTTTATCCCGGGAATATGTTCCCTTGGGATAATTTTCGGCGAAGCCGCTAGCAGAAGCTAGCAAATTTATATAAACAAAAAAACATCTGCCTAGCCTTTGCCCAACTAAATTAGGATCAGCTTCCAGTCTAACTGGATGCAGCTTTACATAGAGCGATTGCTTGTCTGACCTCTACAACCCAGTAGCTGGGTAACACGATACCTCTTGGCCAAGATTTTTTTTTTTTTTTTAACTTTGCCCCACACTAGGAATTTCTTCCTGTATCGTGGGTGCGTTTACAAACATATAAACTCACATACACAAACACCCAGAGCCGGAACAACTACCTGTAGGTCATACAAATATTTGTTCCGTGCGGGAATCGAACCCGCGACACGCAGCGCAGCAGTTAATTGCTCAACCACTACGCCAACCGTGCGCCCTTGGCCAAGACTGGTGTCATATTGCCCGGTGCCTGACTATCCAATAGACAACCCTCTCCATAAATAAACCGTTACAAAGATAGATTTATTTAGATAAAAAGTGTGCCACATTAACGTACACAGTGATGTCTGTGCGCCGTGCGGCGAGCGACTGCATGAGCTATATGTGTCTCGATCGAGAGCACAGAGTACATTTCAATGATCGAGAGGAACGTTTTACGTAAATGACACTGGCGACCTGCACACTTGTGAGGTGCTAAATCATATCTATGTCGGCGCGCCACCGCTTACATACTTTGTGTCTATGTGTACGATCACGAAATAACCCTATTTTTCTTCTTCTTTTCGAGTCGATGGCATACTCTTTAGATATTTTGGGACCAGTAGGCAGCCACACCAATAGCAAGCATCAGTGGCGTTCATTAGGTCCTCCAAAGTACAAGTGTGTGGGCACTCCAGCTCCACTCATATTCTGCACAGGGGCACCGCACTCATAGAAAAACAAAAAAATAACCTATTAAAAATTTAAAATAGTCAATTCAATACCGGCTCTCAAGTCTCATCTATGTATCTCTCTCGTGTTATTCTGCAAGTAATAGCGATGGCATTTGCCGAAATGTCAAAATGTTAATGATTTTTCAAGTGACATTTCAATAGAGCGACACTTTCGTTGATAAAATGTCACTTGTCAATCGGAGTAACCGCAATTCCTCCCCGAGCGGCATCTATAATGCGTAGACAATATATAACGTTTATATTCATAAAACATTTATTTAAACCAATTAGTAAAATTAAGTTGAGGAGTCACGTCCCATCGATTCGGATAATCACTTATGATTGAGCCTCACCTACAGCACTATGCTCCACGCTTGAAACATTAAAAAAAATAACGTCATTGGCAGCTGTCAGTTTAGTCTACGAAATTAAAAAACACAGTACCTGTGTACCCTAGTAACATTTGGCACTTGGTAACCCAGAGTCTAGCTGGCCAATCTTCTCACCAAAATGGTTCCCTAAAGGCTCTTAACAGCTTTAAACGCTTGGCAGTATTTTTAATATTAATTTACGACAAAGCTTGTTCTAGAATTTATTCATTATAATAAAATAATCAAGTTAATATTACAGGCTCTCAAGAGAAGATTGGTTAAGCAATAAATTTTTAATCACATTCTATTAGTGTTGGATACTTGATCGTGATTTAATAGTTTCATAATAATATCGGCTTACATAGGCAATTGATAGAGCAGTGGTGGCCCAGTGGTAACGGGCCCGACTTACGTGTGTTACTTACGGTCGTGGGTTCGAACCCAGGCAGGTGCATTACTTTGTATGAATTATAATATTTAATTACCACTGCGTTAAAAACGGTGAAGGAAAACATCGTGAGGAAACCGGCATGACCTAGAATCAAAAAATTCGAAGACATGTGACATACACCAACCCACACTGGGCCCGCGTGGTGTATTATGGCCCATTCCCTCTCTCACAGAGAGGAGGCCTGTGTCCCAGCAGTGGGAACATTAAAAGGTTGATGATGATGATGAGAGCGTCTATTGAAATAAATAATAATAGTTTCTTTTTTTTTTCTTGTAGAATATACAAGACAGACTTAGAATACTTGCAGAGTGTACAATAAATTGTATATAAATAAATAGTAGTGTCATTCGATGTTAGCGATTCGTACGTACGGGTTTCATTACGTCACATCTCGATTGCGTATGACGTTCTCATACATTTTTGACTGTTTTCTAATCGTTACCGCGACGCTTTCATTTATAGAATGTTAAGTAGTAGACTATGTCTTTGATGTCACATAACATCGCGCATCAATTTCCCGAAGGATTCTGGCAGAGGTGGTCGAAGTGCACGCACATTTTGCCGGTTATGTTTCGACGAAAGACGTCATAAGATAAGCTTATGACGTCTTTTTAAAAAAAACTAGACATAGAATAGATTCTTACTCGAAATAAAATTGCTGTGCAATACAAGGTTAATTACGAGTCTTTAGAAACTTAGTCACACTGTGTATTTGTGCTTGCCTCAATTACTACATAAATACAATTTATTATCTATGTCAGAGACTGTAACTGTTACCGGAAGACCATGACCTCTTACTCACAGAACGACGGTACAGAGGCCGATAAATGTATTTCTCAGACAAAGATATTCGACGCGTTTCAGAGTGATTTTTATGTCAACTTAAAGAATTTCTTTTGTCCTTATTTTAATTAAAACTGACACTTGCGAAATTCGTTTCATCATCATATCAGCCGAAAGACGTCCACTGCTGAACATAGACCTCCACAACTGGAGTGGCGACTGCATACCGGAAGACGCTACATTGGGTGGCCTTCCACTAGATAGACCGATTATCTGGTAAAGTTTGCAGGAATCCGATGGAGGTGAAACGAATTTTGCCAAAAAATGTCGAGTAAAAACAGAGTATCGTTGTTTAACGTGAGCTAAAGTGTCAATCTATTTCGACAGGCTATTTATTAACATGAATAAAAGTCAAGCGGGTTCACCAGCTTTTAAACACGGCTCATTGTTGTTACCTGTGAATTTTTATGTATAGTACGACTTATTGCGAGCTTTTCGCTGTTTGACGTAGGAAAAAGGTTTTTTAATAGGAGTAATTTTAGTCGCACATGAGCTGTAATTGTTTGAATGAATTTTCAACAGCCAATCGCGTCACTTGACTAGCGTTTAATTTAGGACACGTCGACAATAACAGAAACCTGGGGCACAGATAATATAATACTAGCATACCTGGGGTAAACCAATTCATGAATCCTGCGACGATTCGACATCTCCACTGTCAAAATGGCATCGGTTGCTATCACATATTTGAATAATAACCAAACGTGCCTCGAGGCAACAGACATAGCTGTACCCTAACTTGTCAGATACGTACAATGACTGCCAACCCATTCACGTCATAAACGGCGTCTACTTGTCATGATGGCATGACGTCACTTCGTTTATATCAGGTAGCGTCCATATTGAATCACGCAACTGGCAAGAACACCCACGATGTAGCTATGACATCACTGACAGCGAGACAAGATCGAATGAAGTGATTCAAAGAAAAAGGTAGAAAGTAAATGTAGGAAAAATGTATAAAAATAATACATGATGTAACATTTATGTTTCCTTGAATGATGTCCTCAGGGGATAAAAATGAAGCCCGTCATTCATAAACCGTGACATTTGTGTCACGATTTTATCATGGCTTCTCAGTCGTGGATTCAAACAGGCTTTGATAAATAAATAATCTCTGCCCTCGTGGCTGTTCTGAATACGGTGAATGAAAACAACGTAAGGAAACCGACAAGTTCTAGAACTAAAAATTCGAAGACATGTGGTCTTCTATCAATCCGCACTGGGCTCTCGTGCTATGTTATATTATGGCCCCTTTTCACTCACAGAGAGGAGGCCTGTGTCCCAGCAGTGAGAACATTAGAGACTGATAATTATATGCTTATGGTATCTCTCCTTGGCTATGGAATTCGACAACGATGCTTTCGTTTCCAAATATATTAGTTTATCCATTCTTATTTCAGGACCAGAATGATTGTAATTAAACCAGTACTTCTAGAGATAGATTACCACTTACCTACAAAGAAACAAACAAACAATTATAACTAAGTATTTATAATGTTGGTTAAAATAAATATGATCGAATAAAAAATACTAGGCGTTCGTCACCTTTGTATTCCAATGAATTAAGGGACATATTTTTTAAGAAAATTTCAAGTGCAAATCTCAAAGCAATAGCGCTCATATGAATTAAGGGACATATTTTTTAAGAAAATTTCAAGTGCAAATCTCAAAGCAATAGCGCTCATATGAATTAAGGGACATATTTTTTAAGAAAATTTCAAGTGCAAATCTCAAAGCAATAGCGCTCATATGAATTAAGGGACATATTTTTTAAGAAAATTTCAAGTGCAAATCTCAAAGCAATAGCGCTCATATGAATTAACGGACATATTTTTTAAGAAAATTTCAAGTGCAAATCTCAAAGCAATAGCGCTCATATGAATTAAGGGACATATTTTTTAAGAAAATTTCAAGTGCAAATCTCAAAGCAATAGCGCTCATATGAATTAAGGGACATATTTTTTAAGAAAATTTCAAGTGCAAATCTCAAAGCAATAGCGCTCATATGAATTAAGGGATATATTTTTTAAGAAAATTTCAAGTGCAAATCTCAAAGCAATAGCGCTCATATGAATTAAGGGACATATTTTTTAAGAAAATTTCAAGTGCAAATCTCAAAGCAATAGCGCTCATATGAATTAAGGGTCATATTTTTTAAGAAAATTTCAAGTGCAAATCTCAAAGCAATAGTGCTCATCGGTGTAATATACATCGATTTGCGTCGAGCCAGTTGAACACTATTTCAGTTATGAATAAAAGCCAAAACTTTCAGCCAACTGTATTCTAAATGATTCAATTAACAATAGATTTAAATTCATCACCTAAAAATTTACATTTTCGTAGACACCGCGCAACGTTGGAACTTTCGGGAAAAGGCCAGTGCCCGGCCATGCTGACACAGTTAAATATTGAATAACGGAAAGTACGGCAACAAGTTAGAACAGAAACGTTTGCTTCGCTAAAGTTGCCAACACAAAGCACGGAATCACTAGAAGCGCCATTTTACTAAGAATTATGTTGTTTTAAGGGTTCCGTGGTCAACAAGAAACCCTTTAGTTTCGATATTTCCGTCTGTCCGCAGATTAGCACAGAAACTTTTAGTACTAGAAACACGCCGACAAAGTGGTAAAATAAAACAATGAAATTTTTTTTTTTACTATTTTTTGTGTACACGTAACAAGAGGTTTTTTATTTTACTCCTCTATCCTATGGTGTGGGGTACCGTTGGATAGGTCATTCAAAAATATTACGGGTCTGTAAAAACTATTTTTCGCGTCAGGGATGCGTTTGCGTAAAATTAAGTTTTAAATTGCTAATATTTGTTTGAGTCAAGTTTACGAGTAATAGTCGACCAACTTATAAAATGTACTTGAAAAAGCCCTCTTCTTAGTCCGCATTATTGTTCAACTACGGATCCCTATTACTGCGCGTGGCCCTACACGCAGTTGGCCGTTTTTTTCAAGATATAAGGAAGACATATCAAGTATGACACTCAGCAATAGGATAACTTCAATTATCGCACAGTCACTCTTTTTTAAATTGTAGCAGATGTTGGAAAATATTAATTGCAATCAAATAATACTCTACGCGCGCTTGAAGAACTGTATGTTCTTGTTAGGATCACATAAAAACGATTGCATAAAGTCAGTTTATACAATTGTTTCTGACGCTTTAAGGTCATAGCACACTTATCAACTCAGAAAGGGATCGTCTCCGTATCAACCCAAGCCGTGTAGTATTCTTTGTTTGAAACTCCTTACTGTAACGTACACGGAATCGTAACGCAATCGGCTCGCCTCGCCTCTTGACCCTCACGAATCGCGGTGTGGTGCATGGTCAACTTGCTGTTCCCGCGCTTACGGCTCGTCATCTGATCCGGTGCTAGCCAGGTCAACCAGCGGTCAGCGAGACGTAAGCGCGGCGTCGCCTAGCCGTAGCCGAGTAAACGTACAGGAGCTACTGATCCGCATTGGTTACGTACTTACGTAAGGTTGACGCCAGTTTAACGGCGAGGCGAAAGTCGATACGGTTACGATCCCTTTCCGAGTTGCTAAGTCTGCTATGACCTTTAACCGAAACAACTTTCTTTAATTACTTTCAGCAACAACCTGAGCAGCTGCCACGGGTGTAGTGTCAACTTTTTAGTATATAACGATAAGAACCTTCCCTTGTAATTTTTTGAAAGCAAAATAATGCACAATCAGCAACGATCAACCAAATCATGCTCACTTAATTAAAGAGAGTAGTTTCGAATAAAGCGTCAGAAAAAGTCGAATATACCGACTTTATATATTCGTTTATATGTGTTTGTAACAAGAAGTTACCGTTCTCCAATACGCGTACAGTATTATTCGATTACAAACCTTATTTTCTAATAATATCTGTGATTTAAGTTCAAAATAGGAAGCCTGTGTGATAGTTTTGCTCTCAAGTGAATTTTGAGGTCAGCTTGCAGTCTAACCGAAAGCAGTTGATTATCATTATATACATGGAGCGACTGCCTATCTGACCTCCACAACCCAGAAACAGGGTAATACGATCCCCTTGGCAATACTGGTGTCCTATTGCCCGGCTTTCGATTAATCATATTATAATGACTGTTAATGATGTACAAATGACATCCGGGGCCAATGGCATAACGTGCTCTCAGGCACAGAAAAGGATTTTCTTTTTAGACCTGTAAATATACCTGTAAACAAACAAACCAGTTTACCTGTTTAAAACAAATATGTATTGGATTTTTGGCATTAGAGATTATTATGAGTTGCGCTGAACAAGTAAGTTTCAGCTGTCACACGCGTAGTGTGCATTGTCACGGACAGTCCGTTTTTGACACGCTTGGTTTAAACCGAAACTGACAATGCTGTGTCTAAAGTCTGACAAACGAAAGCATGAGCTGAGAAAACGCGGTAAATAAAAAAATCTTTGTATGGTATTACTAACTATACCTCTAGTTAAATTTTTTGATACTTAAGTATTTTTTCATATATTTTTGTTTTAAATAGCTCCTTTTGGTCTGACGGAGATTTGACTGTCATGGAATGGATGTGAGTAAAAAAACGAGTGTATAAATTTATTTATTAGTATGTACTTAATATTTATATTTTATTTTGTATATTTATTTATATTTGTATTTTTAAGCTCGTCGACTCTTCTCCTGACCAGAGGACTGGCCTTTTCTTCGGCCAGATAATCAGCTTTGCCATCCAACGTGGCAATTCTGTGATGCCAGCGTTCTGGCAGCATTTTTTGATGCACGATGAGCCCTTTTCCCTCGCCCCTTGTTGGCTTGTTTGTTTTTAAGAATATTCAATTGTATATATGTTAATATATTTGTTATATTTACCTACTTAACATTTAGTTTATTAAATTTCTTCAACAATATTATGTTTAAAATCGAGTACAGGCTAAATATTTTTTTAATCGGCATATTCAAACGGCCAATCTGCCAATCGAGATATTTATCAGTGTTTCTGTGAATTAAAGATATTTCTTCTTAGACTAAGCAGTCGGAGTTTCTATTATAGTTATTTTTGTCCAAATGCCGTACTCAACTACAATTTTAATTTCGCAGAGTCCTTGTGTATCTTCCAGATTATCTAGAAACATAAGAAAAGGTATTATCATATAGATAGATATATCAAATAATAAGTCAACACGGATCAAGATTACAAAGTCATACTAACCTAACCTTTGACGTGCTTTTGACAGCTTATTAATGTTGCCAGCAGGTCAAGCTTTCGTTTGCCAGACTCTAGCAGCGCCGATGGAGATACCTTTAAGCTCTGTGGTTACCAACAATATCTCACCTACCTAGGTACCTTAGAAAATGGCGATGGTAGACTGCAGAGAAATTATTAATGAGTCAGTTTTGTTTCACAGTTCCGCCTTGATAGCTATTGAGTTCGAAAACCATCCATTTATATAAAACTCATTAACAAAATTCATAGATACTATTCAATATTCACATTCGTGACGAGTTTCTAAATTATTTAATGTTTTCAGTCCTGATTTGCCGCTAAGTATCGATCTAAATACTCACCATACATGACACGCAACGTTCGAAAGATTAATTCGCACGTCACTGAACCCACTCGTGTGGAAAAGCCATTGCACATAGGGACCTGTGGATCGCATGTAAAGGCACCTACTTTCATCCTATATAACTTTCATGAATATAAAGGCGAAATTTATTCAAATGAAAAAATGTATGAGCCCCTTTGTATCGTAGGCCACTTGCGATAAATCAGAGCAAGTAAGAATTGTTTTAAAAGTGACAAGTTTCTTAGGACAATTTTAGACACACGGCAGCGAATACAATACATTTTTTATAACATCTAACGTGGCTAATTATCTAGTAAAAAGATTGAATAAAGAAGAAAGAACGATAAAGATATTAAACGACACGAAAAAGTACTTTGTGATCGCGTAAATTCTAAGAAAACAATAGGTATTAAAAAGTTGAGGAGGGCACGGCCGAAAATTCCAGGATACTGGATGTTTACTTTGTGATTCAAGCCGGGTACATTACGGTATAAAAGAGTAAAGACGACGCGAAAGAAACATTACGGTATAAAAGAGTAAAGACGACGCGAAAGAAGCGCCTCGTTTTACGAAGTACATCGACAGAGAACGGTACCCGAAAAATGAATTTTTCTATACCTCTTAGATGGATTCACATTGCAAGGGCTGAACACGGTCGCTTTGTTTCATACACCTTTCTTTAATATGCTTTTACAAGTAAAAATCTTTATCTACTCGTAAAAATGCTTAGCAGGATTGTAAGATTTTATCAACATAATTTTCATACCGCTACAGACATTGTTATTCACGTAAAATCAATCTATAATGGCTTCCAAGAAATTGGGTTATCTCAGATGTTGTCAGCTATTTTCATTCTGCGATCGACCGAGTACAGTGGAATATTTTAACACTAAAATATAGGCAAATGAGAGCAAGCTACTTTAAATTAAATATGCAATAGAAGAAAACTTTGACCATTATTTTTCAGATTTACCGCGTAGGCAGGAGTCTAAACGCGTTTTAACTTTAATTGCCAAATAATAAGTCGTGCGTGTAGTGCGTTTTAACATATGAGAGAGAAGCTCGTGGCTAATTAATAACAGCCGCACGGGTCGATCTTCAAGGTAAAGCAACGCTTGACGAGGTCGGTCCGTGGATGGGTGACCATTTTCAACATACCGAGTTTCCTCCGTGTCTCGGAAAGCACGTTAAGCCGTTGGTCCCGGCTGTTATTTGAAGATCTTTGACAGTCGTTACGGGTAGTCAGAAGCCTGAGATCAGTCACCAGTCTTGCCAAGGGGTATCGTGTTACCCAGTTACTGGGTTGTGGAGGTCTGATAGGCAGTCGCTCCATGTGAAACACTGGTACTCAGCTGAATCCGGTTAGACTGGAAGCCGACCCCAACAATAATTGGAAAAAAAGTTAATTAAAAAAATCAAAAACCCGACTGCTTAAAAAGCAAACTAAAAAGACGTAAACAAGAAGAAAATCATGCTGTGCAGTCGGAGGATACATATTAGCGAGCTGGCGGACCAAACACAGATCTATCCTCCGACTGCACAGCATGATTTTCTTCTTGTTTACGTCTTTTTAGTTTGCTTTTTAAGCAGTCGGGTTTTTTGATTTTTTTTATTAACTTTTTTTATTTACAACATTTTAGTTATTTTTTTTTAGAATTATGTACATTTAAACATATAATTGTTATATATTTTTGAAATTGCCTCTTAAAATCCTTTATTTTGATACCCCACACGATGGGTTTGGAAGAAAAAAAAATTTTTTTCCCCACAAAACGGCACCCAAAAGCCGCTTTTTCTGTTTTTTCCAATTTGAATGTAGCCAGTGACACTCGCAGGATTAAGACGAATCGATTGACGTAAGAATCATCAAAATCGGCCAACGCGTTTGGTCTCTAGAACGCCACATAGGAACAAACATACATACATATATACATACATACATAGACTGATAAACACATTACCCTCCTTCGGCAGTCGGGTAAAAAGGCTAGGCAGATGATGCTTATTCACAACATATGAATGATTGCAGACCATTTAGTTTGCCCAACGTCATGGGTTATCACCATAGTTTACACACAGTAAGACCGTGATATAGGCACGCCCAGTTTTAAAGTCGCCAATCCATACTTCCATACTTACTGTACTTAATTTTATGAGTGCGAAGGTAACTCTGTGTGGCTGTTCCCGCTTTATCCGCTGAACCAATTTATATTAAATTTGGTATGAAGATTTTTTGAGATCCTAGGAAGGACATAGGATAGGTTTTATCTCAGCAATCATCCATAAGGGGGCGGCAAAGAGAGTGGAAGTATGTAAGGTGAATCAATAATTTCTTTACTAAAGTGGCGGCGATTCTATAACCATAAAATAATAAAAAAACCAATACAAACTGGTAATCACAGATGATATCAAGAAAATCCTTTGGTTCTTTACCGAGGATGTTTTCGTCAGCTCATTCAGATAGCTCGCAAGCCGACGTCGCACATCGCCATCGTTCCCTTGACCTACTTAGAAAGGGCGGTCGAAAGACATAGCCGTTTTGTGCCCAAACTGAGGAACAATGTCGGTTTAGAAAGTACGAATTGTTGTGTACGTAACTTAATACTGTAACGAGGAAAGCTGGTTTATAAATGATTACGTCTACGTCTTGATTATTTTGTTTGTTTTGGGCTAAGCTATCATAAAAGTACATATCAAACACCCTCACTAACGATATCTGTCTATTATTTAGTGATAATTCTCTAAACAATTCGAACCGAGCCTCACTCAATTGACCACACATAATTTGATAGTAATAGTAAACTCATTGTTTTTCAAACACAAATAAATCATCGTGGATTCATCCACAGTTTGAATTTCGAACTCTATAAAATATTTTTGACTGGCCAGTTGTCATTTGTTTTGGCAAATATTTTCTGACTAATGTAAAATGGGCATGGAATTTGTAAGTACCTTGAAAACGGGTTTCACACTTTCATAAAATGGCAGAACAGCAAAATATCTCATTATGTACCTCACTCAAGAGTCGATTAATTAATTCAAAAGTTGAGTCATGTTTTCAACCAAGTTACCAATTAATATTCGTTAGTTTTGCCTACATAAGGGCGACATTTGCTTGTCACAACATGACACAGGAGATCACAGCTGCCGCTAATCGAGGTCGCTGTATAACGCGTTGTCACAGCCTGTTTGTTAGGGATGATAACAAATTATTAACATGACGTAACCTAATGTCATGGTAATTGAGTGTTAGAGTCGATATTACCTGTGAGCTTTGTGTCTGGTCAGGACTATGAATAACAATATTTAAGGTCTACTTCATCAGCTCCTGATTAAACTCTATTTAGGTATCTGGTCCCAGCCAGTCAATCCCGATGCGACATTTTAACAACGATGTGACGATCATTTCCCGTGGAACAATTTTATGAAAACGCCAAATCGTAACGTACGCAATTAACGATTGGCTAACGATGTTTAGAAAAAAGTCAGAAGCCGCTATTCGAAGGTACCTTTCAAAGTGAATTTGAAATTGGTATCGCGATATTCATTTGTAATTAACAGATATGTATCAAGCGAACAAAATAATTAATTGACTATCATAGCAATACTTTATTAGCCAGGCGCAGAAAGTTTGCCGATATGAGATGATGACGTCACTCTGACGTCGTTCACCGAACGCGGGGCACCGCGCGGGTAGGCGGGAGTGGTAGTCAAACTTTCTGCGGCCTGGTAGTACCGTCAATCGGGGAGATTATGAACCCAGGGATAAATAGAAACAAAACGTTGAAGGGAATTTTAACTGTAATACCATTTTATTGGTTTCAAACAAAGCATCGTTTTTTTTTAAATAATTATTTAATATATTTGAGTACCTACTAAAATACTACAAACAATTTTAAAATAACGTGAAAATTCCCTTCAAAGTATTGTTTCTATTCACCCCTGCGTTCCTATTCACTCCGTTTGACTGTAGTTTGTGTAAATATTGTGAATACTAGTAATGTCCGGAATGGGGCAATTAAATAAATAATTGGTAAGATCTAGATCAACGAGGCAGCTCGTTGATCTAGTGGCTGCAAGCGCTACTGCTCAGCATGAGGTCCTGGCTTCGATACCCTGGTCGGGCAGTGTTATAAGGTTTTTCTGTCTGAAACTTTTTAGCAGCAGTATCAGGATTTGTGTCCTGTTGATCAGTCACCCTTCTATTACATATTTGGTGAAACGTAGGTGTACTATACGACGGTTACACCTCTGTCTAACCTTTTGGGGACTACACGCGTGATGTTATGTTATTGTTAGCAGGTACCTTAGGAACTAACATACATACTCTACCTGTGCTACTAACACTCCGTGAAGAATTTTGACGTTTGCGTTCCAGATCAGAAATATCATAATAACAAGATTTAGAGCATTGTAGATATTTTTGTAAACACCATCTTAATAACTTTTAAAATGGATCGTACCCTGCCTACGTCCTCAAAGTGCCCTAAACTAGGACAATCACAATCTGTTCCTGAGATATCTTCAGTCTCCAGTTCCAAGGAGAACTATGATGATATCTCCTGCAAGGGAAAGCGGCCGCGCATCGATGATTCACCCAACAACTCAGTGATTCGTTCTTTTTGTACATGCTCAGAACTTATGCAAATGTTGACTTCATGGGGGGCCAAATATGATCTCAAGCTGTCTGCGTGGAAGGATGAGCATGATAAAGAATTCAGAACTAAAAAACCATTGTGCGGCCATTCAAAAAACCACAACTGAGATTGAGGGTAAAATGCGTCCAGATGGAGGGCCAGTGAGGGCAAAGGGTACACCAGCAACGGAGAAATCGGAACCTAGATCGCCAATCATACTCGGGAGCTACACAGCTACTTGCTGCCCCACCAAACGATGTTGAGAAAGTCTCCGCACCCATGGAAGTAGCGTTAGAAACGAACTTTCAGTCTCAAATTTGCGAGACAAATCTGCGGGATATGCATCAGGTAAACCGAAACCAGCTAGCCACCATAATCCCAAACCCTGTGTCGTCATGCTAGTGCCGGTTGATGTCACGAATATTACGATGGGTGACACAGAAAAGGATATATGGACGGAAGTACGGCACAGGCGCTCCCGATGTTCGCTCGGCAATGTTCTGCGTGGAACAGCAGAACCAGGTACCACCAATATTGAAGCCTCGGAAAGATGGAGATACCTGCAACTCTTCAATGTCAAGCAGGGCACATATGATAGCCAGGTACGTGATCACCTAAGTACCATCTGTGGATCTGATGTGTGCTCGGTAGAAGTACTCAAACCTCGTGGCAAGTACACATCCTTTAAGTTTGGTGTGTCCACAAAACTGGCTGAACTAGCCATGGTGACTGAAAACTGTACAGACACAGGATATTTGCGTTAAACCATGGTGCCGTAACTTTCGTGCCCCAAGTAATGAAACTCAGTAAGCCCATAAAATTCACCCCGCACACGTCCCTAATGATTGCAATGTCTGTATATGCCTACTGTACCAGAATGTGGGAGAGCTCAAAACTAAGTTATCCACATGGAAGTCAAGCTTGTTACTCGCCGAACATTACTTAATAATCGTAACAGAAACCAATTTGGACAATTTTGTACAGGACTCGGAATTGTCAAGCGGCGATTTGTGTATTCTAAGCAGAGACAGAGTGGCTTTAGGTGGCGGCGTATTACTGGCTTCACGTCCCGGCGTCACCACGAATAGGCGAAATGACCTCGAGACGGCCTGTGGTGAAGATTTGTGGGCGGTCACAACCTGTGGCCTAAATGTACATGTGTGTACTGTGTGCATCAAGCCCACTGCAACTGACCACGATAACATGTCGTGGTTTTACAAGGTCGAGAGCATCATCTCTAGTTTGAACGGAACTATTAATATTTTAGGCGATACTAATTTAAAAAGCGCATCTATGAATATTAATAATTATAACTGTTATTTCCAAAGCTTTTGTAGTCTGACTGAAAATATTTTTTTTTTTTTTTCTCTCTTTCTGCCTCGTGGCAATCTGTTGAAAGTAACAATAGGCCACTTCTCTGTCCGATACATTGTATCTGTCTGGGTTCTTTAGCTTGGTGAGTCACTTCACAGTTACGTGTCTCATTCCATCGTGACGAATCTATCCAGTAAGTTTGGAACACTATGTCTCTTCAATCTCCTATATTGCAAACTTTTGTCTCCTGATAGTCCAAGGGCAAGCTCATTTCTATGCTGTTCAAGTCTCCTCTGATAGTTAATACTGTATTTCATGATCTCCTGTTTAACAGTTGGTAGTTTCAGGTCAAGATATTATATGATTTTGTTACTGATATACCTTGGTATGTTGAAGATTGATCTGAGTGTTTTGGTTTGGAATCGTTCCAGTATCTCAATATTGCTATTACTGGCTGTGCCCCAGAGCTGGATACCATAGGTCCAAATTGGTTTCAAGATGGCCTTATACACAGTCAACTTGCTGTGATTGCTCATTTGTGAGTGACGTCCTATTAGCCAGTACATGCTGCGCAATTTCAAGTCAAGTTGCTTCCGCTTGGCCCATATATGTTTTTGCCATGTCAGCCTTCGGTCCAAGTGCATACCCAAGTATTTTGCATGATCATCCTGCGGAATTTCGTTGTTGTTAATTTGCACCGGAGGACAAGAGTCTCTCCGGAGGGTAAATGTAACATGGGTTGACTTGCTTTGGTTTGCGTGCATCCGCCAGATCTTAAGCCATTCCTCTATTTTGTCTAGGTGATGTTGCAGGTGTTCGGATGCCGTACTTGGGTTCGTATTTGTGGATAGTAAAGCGGTGTCGTCCGCATACGTTGCAATAGTAGTGCTGTCAGTTGTTGGTAGATCAGCAGTAAATATGGTGTATAGGACTGGTCCCAATATGCTGCCCTGGGGCACGCCCGACTTAATCTCGAACAGATCTGAGAGTTCGTCGTGGAACTTAACTTCGAAGCATCGCCCATTGAGATATGACAGCAGTATGTGGTAAAAAGAGTGTGGGAGCATCTTTTTGATTTTATATAATAGGCCCTCATGCCAAACCTTATCAAAAGCCTGGCTAATGTCTAAAAAGACTGCGGAACAAAACTTCTTTTCTTCAAGCGATCTGCTTATGACGTCGACGATACGGTGAACCTGTTCGACCGTTCCGTGGTTCTCCCTAAAGCCAAATTGGTGGTTTGGAATAACTTCATTTAGGTGAGCCTTCATCCTCCTCAGTAGCATCTTTTCAAAGAGTTTGCCTATTATTGGCAGAAGGCTAATAGGTCTGTATGAGGCTACTTCGTTTGGTGGCTTACCGGGTTTGGGTAACATTATCACCTGCGCTATCTTCCACTGTCCTGGAAAGTGGCTTAACCGTAAGCACTGAAAATAATGAAGTGATGGATATGCGTGGGAATAAGTTAGATGTTGTGTAGGCCCGAGAGTGTGTTGTAGTCAATTGCGAGCATGTCGAGGGTACGGAACTGATTACAATCGATTTGTATCACCCACCTTTGGATATTGAGGCTGTCACCATACCGCAAAGTATGGTAAATGATAAATTAGACCCTAGCAATATTGATCATGTTAAAGATGGGATTTTTTGTAAAGGGGACTACGCAATTTTAAGCAATCTCGTTCGTTCTGCACCGTGGCCAGATGTTCTTGTTTGCAATGACTTAACCACCGCTACTGGTAAGTTTTACAGAATAATCTATGGTACATTTGATTATCCTGTACCATAGAAGAAGCGAAGGATCTCTGGTAATAGGTGGTACCCAGTCTGGTTTACTAGACATATCGTCAACGACACTCAACGTAAAACCAGACTCCATCATAAATGGAAACGGGCGGAATGGGCGGTATGATCTGGCGTATGCTGAAATTGGCGCCTTAAGATCAGATTTGAAGGTGAAAACCCAGGAGGCCTAAAGATCATGTTGTGCTTCTGTTGGAAATAACTTAGGCAAATATACTAAACTGTTCTGGCAGCACATTTTCGGCCTGCGATCAAAGGGCGGGCCCAAAGTGGTTCTTGATAGTGAGACTAGTTTAGGTGTCAAAGCAGTCGAGGCATTTGCTCAATATTTTACCCGAGCGATACAGCGAGCGATACAGCGTGTTTCTACCCGACACAACTAAATTAGATCCAAAATCCATAATGGTGATTAGCGAGGGCAATAATATTCCTCTCCCTTTCTTAACACCTTCCGATATGGTCAAGCGGATCGCCACATTCATACTCTGTAGCTTGATTGGCCATGACAACATTCCAGCCTGTTCCTCAAGGGATATAATGATACATTGGCATCACCTCTATGTCATGTTTTCAACTTAGCTCTACAATAAGAGTGTAACTCTGACCCGTGGCAAACTTTGCGAGTCACTCCTATCCCTAAAACCAGCGACAGAACGTCTGTTGATGAACACAGACCCATCGCTTTCCTCCCAACCGTTGCAAAGGTCTTTGAGCATATTCTCCATGCTACTTTTCAGAAACGCTTAAATATGTCGGTCTCTGATTCCCAACATGGTTTTCGGCCTGGTCACTGCGTAAACTCGAATTTGCTTATTCATGTCTACTTCATATCTAGTAGCTTGGACGCCGGTGGGTAGGTTTACGCTCTGTTTTTCGATTTCCAGAAAGCGTTCGAAAAATTTGACAATGATGTGCTCTTGACAAAGCTAGCTGGGGGTCGCAAAATCGGTTTCTCGTTTCTCGTTTTCTGGCTTTGCCGACTACCTAAGTACCTTTATATCAATCGACCAAGGATCAGGGTTCCAGTTTCCTTTTTTACTTGTTCTGTATGTTGATATTAAAAACAACGATGTATTACTCACTGCTTCTTCAAATGAGATTGGTGTAGCAGCACTTAAACATATGACCATGTTTGATGTCCTCCTCCTCCTTGCGTCGTATTCCTCAGTATTGAGGGTCGTGACCACCCTTCTGCATCACCTTCTCTCGAACGATCTTTCTCCATCTGTTTCTGTCTCTGGCGGTGTGGAGGGCGTTGTAAACTGTAGAGTCAAGGGCGGTCCGGATCTGGTCAGACCAACGTATTGGGCTGCGTCCACGAGGCCTTTTCCCGTCCACTTTGCTGGTCACGATGAGCCTCTCGAGGATGCTACCGTCTTTTTTGCAATGTGGCCGAAGTACTCTAGAACTCTGCGCAGACACTCAGATGACAGCCGCGAGGAGATTTTGAGTTCTCGCAATATGGAGACGTTAGTCCGAAAAGCTGTCCAGGGGATACGGAGCATCTTTCTCCAGCACCACATCTCGAAGGCGTCGATCCGCTTGCGGTCTGCAGCTTTCAGTGTCCAAGTCTCAGCGCCATACGAAAAGATCGAGAAGACCAAAGTCCGTACCAGTTTGGTTTTGGTTTTTACAGAAATGTTACGATCTCTCCAGATTTTTTCAAGCTGAGACATGGCACTCCTAGCCATGCCGATTCTCCTGCGCACCTCCTTCTCGATGTTTGATGTATAATCTCCTAAATGCGCTGGGCGTTTTACTATTCCGCCTGATGGTGACTGCCTTTCTTGTCCAATATTTCTTTCACTATTTAAGGTCTCTTCTATTTCTTCTTCTTCTTGAATCTCTTGACTTTCTGTAATTTTTTGTACTTTATAGTCTATTTCTTCCTGTATAAGCTGTTCGTCTTTACTTTCTTCACCTTATTTATATTAAAAATCGCTTTCATCGAATATGACATCTCTTGATACTGTAAGTGTGTTATCTTCTGGATTCCATAATTTATAACCAACAGTGTTATAACCAACCATTCTTGTAGGTCTTGACCTTTTGCTTAACTTGTCCTGTTTCGGTATTATAGTTGCCAATGTTTTTGATCCAAAGACTCTTGATAAATCATTGTGTCCATTTTTCATGAAGCATGGCAACATGTTTGGTAGCCCAGGATGGAGATCTGTTCAACTAATATGCAGCACACTGTATAGCTTCACACCATAAGGACTTAGGGCAATTCGTCTCTGCAAACAAAGTTCTAGTTTTATCACATAAAGTCCTGTTCAAGCGCTCTGCAACTCCAGTTTATTGCGGCGTGTAAGGTAGAGAATATTCTATATTTATCCCTTTAATTTTACAAAAATTCTTCAGCCTGTTTGCTGTATACTCTGCACCATTATCGCATCTTATTCTTTGCACTTTATTTCCTGTTTCATTTTCTAATGCAATTATGTAGTTAATAAGTTTCTCTGTCGCTTCTGACTTATGTACCAATGGATATACCACACAGAAATGGGAGTAGTCTTCAATTACAGTCATAAAATATTTATCACCGTTTAAACCTGCAATTTCTGAATGCAGCAACTCTGCTACTCTCCTTGATCTTGCCATGGTCTTAGTGTCTGCTTAAATGGTGCTCTGGTAGCTTTTCCTTCAATGCATGGACTGCAGACTTTTTCAGAAATAGGTAAATTCATAATACCTAAACCTTTTTTATTTAAATGACCTAAGCGTCTATGCCAATGTTAGAAAGAACTGATGATGTTCTCTTGTTATTACTGATATTACATGTTTTATAACACAGTTAAGCATTTAATTTATATAACATTCTCTCAGCATTACAAATTACTAATGTATTTTTATTTCTTATTCCAGCTTTTGTCTAATTAATCTTTATATAAAATCATGCATCAGTTATTTTCTTTACTGACAGTTAATTATATGAAATATTCTTTACAATCAATGCCTCTATATTTATTTTTAAATGTTTATACATGGACTTTATCTTTCTCTTTTTATTCACCATTTGCAACATAAATTTTAACACTTTCTTGCAATTCTATCAAATATGTTCATATTGATCACTTATTACATGTTGGGTACAACCAGAGTCAACGACAAATGTAATATTAGAATTATCAGTCAATCCGAGTATGTATTCACTGGCTAAAAATCCAACATCTGCCTTACCAGTCAGAGACATTTCTTGGGCTTTACTACGTTGTCCTCGACCTCGTACAGGGTCTCCTCGTGCAGCTCTGTGATCTCGGCCAGCAGCTCTCCCACGGACCCTGCATCGATGTGGCTCACATACATTGGTCTTCGCTTTACACTCATAACTATTGTGTCCCGGCTTACCACAGGTGTAAAATGTGAGGAATGCTCATTCCTGCTCAGTTGTGTCCTTATTTGTGATGATTTTTGTCTCGGCGTCTAGCAATCTTGCTTTTACAAAATCAAATGTTAGCCTCTTTTCTGTAGCCATTGTCTCGGTGGAGGTAATTACAGGAACATATTCCTTGGGCAGCGATGACAGCAGGTAAATCATGTCTTCATCATCAATTTTGACTTCTATCGCTTGGAGATCGTTGATAATTGAGGAGAACTTTATGAGGTAGGTTTCCAATGGCTAATTGCACTTGTGAGTTATCAATTTGCGTTTTAGGTAGAACCTGTTGTAGACATTTTTTCTCTCAAAGGTATTTTCCAATAATGTAATCATCTCTCTTTTTCGTTTTTTTGCCCATTCTTTATTATTTCAATGTAGCGGTCGGAAACGCATTGTGCAGTTAAAGACTTCGCCCTCGAGTCATCTTTGATATATTAGGCGGCTTTTTCCTTTTCTTTATCTCATTTATTTAATACGTAGACTACTTGTTTTTCTTCTAACATTAGTTAAAGGCGAATCTTCCACGTGCTGAAGTTTGACTTTTCACATAGGCACAGCAACTGTGAAATTGTCGAGACCGCAGCCCCCGACGCCATATTTGCGTTGTCGCGATTTTCTTTCAGCATTGTATTGCATTCACATCGACGTGGATTGCAAACCAGTGACGACGATCCCTTTTAATATTGGTAATAACCACGCTCTGCTACCATGTTGATATTAAAACAACGACGCATTTTGCAATATACCGTGCCATTTAATAAAGAAAAAACAGATTCACTGAACCAAAGTCTTTTTACATTACACACCAGAGGAGGGGTTATAGGGAGCCTAAGTATAACCTATATAGCAACTGTCATATTGGCAACTGACAGACAGATAGAGAGGTGCCTAACATCTCAACACTATCATTTTGAACTGTTTTGTAACGCTTTGTTATAATACTAATAATACTCAAAATTCCGCAAAATTTCTAGTATTCGTTTACCGGCATTTATATCCTCGGTCCACGGTACTGAGAAATTAATCAGGAATATCCTAGCACCCATACTGATTAATTTTGATGTGCCGTGCTTCACCGAGGCTATTGATGCTTGGAGACTCGCTTGCCCGAATTGTAATCTCCCCGACTACCCATCATCCCAGAGACGGTGGGATGAGCCGCTATGCAGTGCAGTTCAGGAGCACCAAATTGCCACTTCTGCCACTCCTGCCGAGCGCGCTCGCCTGCTGGCTGTGGGTGAGTGGGAGTCGGGCCTCTGGCTTCACGCACTACCGTCGTCGAACATAGGCACCTTGTTTGACGACACTACTTTCCGCCTCGCTGCTTCCCTACGTCTTGGCGCTCCCTGCTGTACTCCTCATCGTTGTCACTGTGGCGAAGTTGTCAACAGCCTCGGTCACCACGGTCTATCATGCAGCCGAAGTGCGGGTCGCATAGCGCGTCACGGAAACTTAAACGACATCATCCGACGTGCTCTCGTCACCGTCGGCGTTCCGGCCTTATTGGAACCCCATGGCCTGGCACGTGACGATGGCAAAAGAAAACGGGATGTCTTTGTTTCCATGGAAGATGGGTAGGCCTTTAGTGTGGGACGCTACTTGTGTCGATACTCTTGCGCCATCCCATCTTCCTAACTCGTCGTGCTGTGCTGGCGCTGCCGCTGCGGCTGCAGAGAACCTCAAGCGGCGGAAATATAATAACCTCATCGGTAGTTATATTTTCGAGCCGTTTGGGGTTGAAACTCTTGGTCCGTAGGGTCCGAGTGCTCACGCTTTGTTTAAAGACCAAACGCTTAGTTGACACTTCGCGTGACCCAAGGGCTGGCTTTTACCTCGGTCAGAGAATAAGCATTGCCATACAACGTGGCAATGCTGCCAGTCTTTTGGGCACATTACCAGTGGACAACGATGTGGAGGAGTTTTTCGACGCCATATTTTAGATTAGGTAAGTGAGTAGTTTTAGGTTTAAGTGTTTATGTTTTTAGTCTTAGTTAATTAAGTATTTTATACATTGTATATACTTGTATCTTTGTAAATAAATTATTTAATAATACTTATATTTTAAGTCAATTATACTCGATTCAGCCTCCCCCAATCAAATCAACACAAATTATTGCTGGTAATTTTATTGGCATTAATCGAGTTTTTTTCGTAATCATGGCGACTGAGTCGAATAGAATAGAGGCACCCACCATGTAGGTAAAAATCAATCCACCCACTAATTAAACATAGAATGCCTCGGAAAGAACGTTAGAAGCCAGGAAACCAGAAACCAAGTTTTGCCAAGGGGTATCATGTTACCCATTTACTAGTTAGTGAAGTTCAGATAAAATAGTCGCTCCGTGTAAAATTCTGGTAGTAGTCTACATCCGGTTAGGCTGGCAGCCAACTCTAATATATTTGGGAAAACGCTAGGCCGATTCATACATGTGTGATTTTATACGGGCTGTTTAATCAATTTGATAACCAAATAATTATTTATTTAATTATTAGCTACAAATTAATTGGTAGCCGCTATGTTGGCTCTGCTTGACGATGCGTATCACGTAGTAAATACATGAGTATTCTCACATAACAGAGCTTTACAATATTCATACAACATTATTAATACATGTGGCATCCACCAACCCGCATTGGGCCCACCGTGGTGGATTACGGCCCATTTCCTCTCATAGAGAGGAGGCCTGTGTCCCAGCAGTGGGAACATTAAAAAGGCTGATGATAATACATAAGAGAGCCCACTAAGGTGATGTACATTGCTCTCAGTACTGAGTTGAATCTTGAAATATTTTGTTTAAAAACTCAATGTACAGCGTTTCCTCGGGGTCTCGCGCGAGAGTGTACAGCCGATATTAAAATATAAAAAACCGGCCAAGTGCGAGTCGGACTCGCGCACGAAGGGTTCCGTACTTGGTAAATTGCGGTTTACGATTTATGACGTATTAAAAAAGAAACTACTTATTAGATCTCGTTCAAACCAATTTTCGGTGGAAGTTTACATGGTAATGTACAACATATACTTTTTTTAGTTTTATCATTCTCTTATTTTAGAAGTTACAGGGGGGAGGGGGACACACATTTTACCACTTTGGAAGTGTACCTCTCGCAAACTTTTCAGTTTAGAAAAAAAAAATGAAACCTCAATATATAGGTACCTATCATAGATATTCAGTTCTAAAATTTTTTGTTATTTTTTCTATTTTTGTGTGAAAATATTAATGCGGTTCATAGAATACATCTATTTACCAAGTTTCAACAGCATAGTTCTTATAGTTTCGGAAAAAAGTGGCTGTGACATACGGACGGACAGACAGACAGACAGACAGACGGACAGACATGACGAATCCATAAGGGTACCGTTTTCACCATTGTAAAGACATGAAATAGGTAACTAGAACACAAAAAAAGTATCATTGGATAAGGCATTACTTGTTTAATATATAGGCTCTAACTGCACATAACTCTCGTGACATATCATTACTACTTCAATAAATAAATATAAAACCTGCAATTATCCGAAATCCTTAGGCCACACTCCTCATTTTACACAACCCACTGCTTTCAACGTCTAAATATTTGAGCAAAAATATGGCTTCCCCGTTACTCGCAGCAGCTTGAAATATTTTTAACGGCCCGAAAGTCGTCCGCGCGCTCGTAAAAGATTCTAGGCGAAGTAAATTCAGCCAGGCGGGCGAGTACCTCAGCCTCTTATAGTTATTTAAAGGTAGACTTCAGAGCAAATCGGAAACAGCGTCAGTAACGCAGTGACACTGGAAATTTGTGGAAAGAAGGTTCTAAACGAACTGTAATACGCGTCGCTTACGCGTTCGAGTCACCCCTCCTTGCAAAATTCACCGGGCCTACGACTAAATTCTTGTCGTTCGGGACCAATTCATTAAGTACACGACAAGAATTTTGTCGGACCTAGTTACGAATCTTATCTAGCGCAGACAATTTTTTTCTTGTTCAGCACTGTGGCAGTGAACACAGTTCGTGTGCAGAAACGACACGAATTCATGCATAGGCCCGGTGACTTTTCTTAGTGTATACAAGTGGCCTTCGTCCGAGACACCGCAGCCGCTTTACTCGGAAGTCTACCTTTATAGTTATTTAATGCAAGTCATGGCGGGATTACGTTCCGACAATGGAACATCAACAACACAGCTTTCAGGGAATCACTTCGAGATTCTTGGTGTTGGCATTAAGGATCTTTTTTCAATGTTTGGTGTCAAGAAGATGAGTGTTTCCGCCAAAAAAAATATTTATGCGTCAGTGTATTTGTTCACGTTGTGACGCGGTAAGCAAGTTATTCATAGAATGATAGACATGTGATATTGCTACCAAAAATAAATCTCGATAAATTGGCTGTGAGAGACGGACGGACAGACAGCCAGACACACAAGTAATTCTCTAAGGGTACTATTTCTTTATTCGGACGTACGGAACCCTAAAAAAAAGCAATGCCCATACTGTTCCTAACAAAGAGGCCAAAATTCTGGCATAAATACGCCTCAAAAACTGGTTTCTTTAAATTTTTAAATATGTCCACTACAGTAATAAAATATCGCTGTTAAATTATACACGCTACGTAACTCTTTCACTGTGTTTATTGGTTGTGTATAGAACAATGCGCTGGTGGTTTCAATTATGTGGGAAAGGCTGAACAATGGATATAAACTATTTTATTATTAAAAGCGATGTAAATAGCAATGGCGGACGACTGGATCGGCTGGAGCGCTGCCACAGTGTTGGTAGACTCAAAAAACGGTGTTGAATTAACATTATATTATTATACGTCTTCCTTTTGCTGCGTCTAATATTGTTATTCATTGTACTTAAACTGGAATGGAAGTAGTGCCCGAACGAAGCTTCGGCTTTAGACTCCTTCAGGCAACCATCCCAACTTCGGCTTCATCCAAAATACAACGGCTCAGGCTGCTTTCGCCGAAAACGATAGTTTCTAGCTAGTGCTAACTGTTTAGGAATATATATACTCACTGTTTAGGTATCGGCATAGAAATATGCATGGTAAATACTAAGCTACGGGATTCGATCGTGAAATACTAATTATGTTGATACATTTTAAGTTATAAATAACTACCTTGTTGATACTGTGCTCATTAGCGCGACTAACAAATGTGGGATCGTGTTCGATTCTCTGTACAAGAGAAGTGTACAGAGAATCGAAGAGAGGGTTTTTCCATTTAGAATATCACAGTAGCAGCCCTGAATTTCAAAGCTAATGGTGGCGACACCTTTGCGACTCGGAAAATACTCAGATAAAGCTGTTGGCTCTGCGCCTGAATTGTCCCCTAACGTACCTTATTGCCGTCCCAAAGGATTGTGAAAATGAGGGTAGTGGGAGTGCTTCCTCAACAATGCTTTTATATGTATATATACTGAGGCAGATACGTTTTACCGACAGCTGCGCGGCAATACAAACACAAGCTGACCAGCTTGAGTGAACTCAGTCCGTGCTGTGACTGGCCGCGACACGAACGTACGTTTGAATAGTATGTTTATCTCTTTCTGAAAACGGGGTCCTATTTATATCTCTGTGATCTTTTAACCTACTCAGTAATAGAAATATAGTTCCAATTTCCATAGGTCCTATCTACATAGTAAATAAAACATTGCGATATTATACTTTAGCTACCTACGTAGCAAAAATATAATATGGCCATGTTTTATTTCTTCATAATGAGTAGGTATGTCGTGTCTATTGGTAAAAACTCATTGTGTCTCACAAGCTTGTGCACTATAATTATATTGTATAAATACGTACGTTAAGGCTCGAACGAACAAGATAATAAAATCAGCATGTTACGTTCCGAAATCACCACTCTATGCGCTCAATTGGCACTCTATAATAAAAGAGTGGACTGTATTAAAATAGGTATCGTAGGTAGTGTAGGTATCGTGTTGGACATCCCACCCATACGCACAAAGCGTTTTGCGAATACTTTTATTGTGCGTACAGCTAAGGAGTGGAATTCCCTGCCGGAGTCTTTATTTTCTAAAAGCTACAACCTAAGGGTCTTTAAATCACGAGTAAATGGGTTACTTCTGTATATAATTATATAAAACGTATTACCGAGCACAAATAATCTTAACAAATGAACAGACTGGTGACGCCAACACTTGTAATAGGTCATAAACCAATTACAAACGCATTTGACATATCGCGAGCGATCTACCTTAACTATCTCGCACCCTTTGCCTTTGCCCGGCTCCATATAATATGTACGTCTGTACCAAAGAGATACCAGAGCGAATTTAACCTTGACCGTGAGAGGACTTCATATCTCACCGCCAGTTCTAAATACCACATGGCTGAATACTGAAGCATCCGATTAGTTGGATGGCCGAGAACTTTATAAACTATAAGTTCGTTTCTCACAAAATGCCCAGGGACGCCACGTTACCGTCCCGCCCGTGCACCCGTGACGTATGCATTATGCTCTTTCGTATACATTTTGTATGAAATGATATTTTCAAAACTTTTCGTGCCGTTCTGTCCCCGTTCTGTCCGGAATAAAACACGTTACGTATGCTGCGACCTTAAATTGAGTTGCACCATCTGTAAAGTCCCTTAGTAGGATTGTGTATGCTTCTTTTCCCGATAAAGTTCACGGTTCCTTTGAGTATCTCCATATCTATAGGGGTGGACCTGGGGATGTCGTATTTGGTAACTAACAAACTTCTCTTCTTTCCCAGGTACTCTTCTGGCTTACACCCTGGTCTCCACCTGCGTGCTAGTGCTGCGCTATCAGCCGCACTCCACCAACCTAATTGAACTGCTGCCTCAGAGTCTCCGAACACCGGTTGACCCCGAGGGAACTGCTAGCGCCAACCGCGAGACTACATTTACGGTAAGTCTTTAGAAATTGCAGATTAATACAGGTCAAAATAAGAAGAGCTGCATCTAGTGGGAGAAAATGCAAGGAAGAAGAAGAAGTAGAAAGTCTATCTATAGGTGCCGTTACCGTGACCATGGTCTTTCCAGGTTCAGTTCCGAAATCCTGTCGGCTCACCAGAGCCGGAGCTTGGATCTGATGAACTTCATACAAACTGAAGATCTTCATGATTTCAGAAGCCCTAAATAAAATCAATCAACAAAGACATACAGATAGATACATACATAAATATAAAAAACATAGAGAAAAATTAGAATACCGAACTTACATTTGATCAGTCCCTTGGATCAAATGTAAGTTCGGTACCACTGGCCAAATCCTACAGATTCTGGAATTTTTCACATACGTGATTGCTGACAGAATATCTGTCTAGAGCCTCATGTTTCCCATTAGAGACAGTCTGTACCCTATAACTGCCTAAGCAACTAGAAAACAGAATTCTGTTCGATACCTCGCGGCGACGAATTAAACAATAAAACAGGCAGTCTAATGCTTAGATGAATTCGACAAGGCAAAAGTTTTTGACGCTATTAATCGACCAATGTGTACCGTGTGGTGACGGACGTAAAGAATTTCACCATCCCATATCTTCCCGTGGGTGTCGTAAGAGGCGACTAAGGGACACACCAGAGAATGGGCAGCAGCGTTCTCTGTGCACTTTAACAACTAACTGCGATCGCCAACCCGCCTGCCAAGCGTGGCGATTATGGCAAACCCCCCCAAACCAAATGAATAGCACACATAAAAAACGGCCCCGAGTGCCCGGCAGCCCGTCTACCCTCGGCTACGGTAGCGGTCGAGGCGATGGCGTGGCAAGGGGTGCGAAGAATCCCCGGAGTGGACCCAGCTACCCCAATAAACACCGACGACTGGACCTAGCAACTTATAACACGCGAACACTCCGGACCGACGAGAAGATAACCGAACTCGAGGCGGAATTGAGCAGGTTACGATGGAGTATTATATCTGAAGTAAGTATATATATCTGAAGTCCGAAGAGAGGGAGAGGACTCGATAATCCTCAAATCCGGTAACCTGCTCTATTTCCGAGAGGGTGACCGGCAGTCCCAAGGTGGTGTCGGATTTATCGTCCACAAGTCCTTTGTGAACAACGTGGTGAAGATCGAGAGTGTGTCGACCAGGGTGGCGTACCTTATACTCAGAATATCCGCAAGATATTCGCTGAAGGTCATACAGGTCTACGCCCCAACCTCGGCACACTCCGACGACGAGGTAGAGGCCATGTATGAGGATATCTCTACAGCCATGCATGGTTTCAAAACTCACTTCACCGTTGTCATGGGGGACTTCAACGCGAAACTGGGCAAACGAGACGAGGATGAGCTGCAAGTGGGGCAATTTGGAGTTGGACGTCGGAACCACCGGGGTCACCTACTGGCCAGTTTTATGGAGAAGGAGGGCCTCTACATGATGAACTCCTTCTTCAAAAAGCGTGAGCACAGGAAGTGGACCTGGCAAAGCCCCGATGGTGCAACTAAAAACGAGATCGACTTCATCATGTCAACCAAGAAGCAAATGTTCAATGATGTCTCTGTGATCAATTCGGTGAAAACCGGGAGCGATCACCGCATGGTAAGAGGCACATTGGACATTAATGTCAAGCTTGAAAGGTCTCGACTGATGAAGTCCACGCTCCGTCCAGCACAGATCCAGGTCCAAAACCCCGAGAGCTTTCAGCTCGAACTCCAGAATCGTTTCGAGTGCCTAGGGAGCTCAGTGGACGAATACAATGACGGGTTCGTGGAAGCTGTCCATACGGTCGGGTCTAAGTTTTTCAAGACCCGCCGTACAAATAGGAACAAAAAGCTCTCTGATCCTACTCTCAAGCTAATGAAGGAGAGGCGTGAGATGATCCTGCAGTCTTCAGACGATGCGTTGAAATACCGGCAGCTAAATATAAAAAGACGGATCTCAAAATCCTTGAAAAGCGACCTCCGCCGCTTTAATACTGAGCGTATTAAAGACGCGATTGAGCGGAATAAGGGCTCCAAGGTCTTTGCAAGAGATCTGTCTATTGGGCAAAGCCAGCTCACGAAACTGAAGACCGATGATGGCAGGATCGTTTCCGCCAAACCAGAGCTTCTGAGGGAGATCGAGAGATTCTATGGGCAGCTGTACACGTCAACCAGTAAACCCGTCGCGAATCTAGCGAATGACCCTAGAGCTAGATTGACCCGAAACTATACCGAAGACATTCCGGACGTCAGCCTGTATGAGATTAGGATGGCTCTGAAACAGCTTAAGAACAACAAGGCACCGGGTGACGATGGAATCACGGCTGAACTCCTGAAGGCGGGTGGAAAACCGGTTCTTAAGACCCTTCAGAAGCTGTTTGATTCCGTCATATTCGAGGGCAAAACGCCACAGGCATGGTGCAGGGGTGTGGTGTATGTGGACTATCACTCACCTTCGGTTTGCCGACGATATAGTGGTTATGGCTGAGACCATGGAGGACCTCAGTACAATGCTCGATGATCTCAGTAGAGCTTCCCAAGGAGTGGGTCTTAGGATGAACATGGACAAAACCAAGGTGATGTTGAATGCCCATGTTACACCCACTCCTATCAAGGCCGGAGACTCTACACTCGAAGTTGTGGGCGACTATGTCTACCTTGGACAAACGATCCAATTGGGTAGGGCCAGCTTCGAGAAAGAGGTCAAATCCGCTGGTTGCGAGACGCACGGGACCGGTCAATTTGGCGACGCTTGGGGGAGGCCTATGTTCAGCAGTGGACGTCTTTCGGCTGATATGATGATGATGATGATGAATCGACCAATCACATGCGACATGAAAGACACGATGTGGATTTCCGTCTATGTGATTGGTCGATTGATGGGGTCAAAAACCTTTGCCTTCCCGAATTCATTTATGCAATTAGGCTGCGTATCACTTACAATGCCTTAGCTTTTGCCCCCGACTTCGCCCGAGTAATCGAGTGATCTAAGGCAACGTACTAAAATGATAAAAAGTATCTAAT
This sequence comes from Anorthoa munda, assembly GCA_945859665.1. NCBI lineage: Eukaryota > Metazoa > Arthropoda > Insecta > Lepidoptera > Noctuidae > Anorthoa > Anorthoa munda. The sequence continues at coordinate 39,720,379 of OX243893.1, forward strand.
GCCCAGCCAAGCATTTTTATCAGCGAAAACTTATAATAAGCATGCCTGCATAGTGTGCGTTTTAAACAAATTTTAAATTTTGTTTCATTCAGTTCTAGAATGTATATTCGAAACCCTTCCTCGCTTATTGGTAGTTCTATTAATGAAAGCCGTATCAAAATTCGGTACGTTTTTTCAAAGAAGTGTAGTAACAGAAATGACGTCGACAGACGCATACAGCGACTAAGATATATACTGAGACATACTGAGACTAAGATATTAGCTTATAGGTAAGTAATCTTCAAGTTACTTAAAATAGGGATGCTTATTCGTATATTCCTCCACTCGACTCAATCAAATTGACCGTTGTTATTTATTGACACTAGATAGATGGACCCCTTTTGCCGCACTTTGATTCCCACTTAGTCCGTTGTGCGTGCAGGCCACCTCTCAGTTAGAGGGAATGGGCCGTAATCCACCACGCACGCGACCCCAGTGCGGGTTGGTGGATGTGACACGCCGGTTTCCTCAAGATGTTTCCTTCACCGTTTTGAGAGCAGTGGTGATAATATAATAATTTACACAAAGTAAAGCGCCTGCCTGGGTTCGAATCCACGATCTACAATTTGTAAGTTGCGGCTATTACCACCACTGGGCCACCATTGCTTACTTTATTGACACTAATCAAGAGTTCTTTTGCCGATATACGTAATGGCGATTGAATCGATTGGAATAAAGGAAGATTCTTTCAAAAGCAATTATAAATATTATACATAATAATAAACCTGTAAGAGTCGTTTTTGTACATCGAACATATTTAAAAAAAAATAGCCAGCGTGCTAAAGGATAACCAACAAGGATAAAGCCATCAAACAGACAACAAACAGACAAAAAAGCCAAAAATTCTTTTTGGATTTTTTGTCTGTTTGTTGGTTTATCTGTTTAGTTGTGCACGCATCACGTAAAATGTAGGAAACCAATGTAGATATCTTTTGTACATAAAAATTGTGCGTAACTTGAAGTGTTAGTTTTTGATTCATCACAATCGGTTCACACTATCACAAGTTAGAGGAATTTAAAATGTTCAATAAGTATAATATCACAACTCACGCAATGCAGATACTCGGACAGTTGAACTTCATATTCGATAGATGGCGTTGTGCATTTGCTGTCATTTTCTGAGTGGCAGTGTTATGATTGTCTGCGGAAGTAAAGGTAGTAGGTAAGTAGGGCAGGTAGGGTTGGCTGTTGACGGGGATGAAGCCCTGGTCACATCTAGGTAGTTAAGAAATAAGGCCTAAACTTGTCAAGTCTACTATTATTATTATTCTTTGCTGTACACACATAAACAATAGGACAAGCTTTACCCATAATTGGGTTCTCTCATAGAGTCTACCATTTTTGCTTCACCGTAAAAAAACAGCATCAAAGGAAATGTTACTCAAAAAATTCCTTTGACTACTACAGCGAAGTGTCGATACTGACAGAAAAAGTTTGAGTCTTTTGCCGAAGCACTTAAAAATTCTGTTCTCAAAATGAAAAGTTCGTTGTTAAACGAAAACGCAAAAGTACGCGATTGAAAAATTTCAATTCGCATTCGGTAAAAGAAGTTTTTCCCAGCTGCAGGAAAGTTTGTTGGAATTTCTGCAGATATAGCAAAGTAATTAGCAGGAGAAAGATAAATTATTGCAGCTAGGCGGGTAGTTGATGAGAAAAACCAATGATTTAGGTTAACAATTGCAAACAATTAGTTCTACAAAAGATTGATATGCTTTTCTGGCATCTTTCAACTGGGTCTGTTTCTAGTAAGTACATAGATATATTTCTATAAGTAAGTACTTATAGTTTACACGCAAATAATAAATAAAAATCAGGCTAATGATTGGTACGTGGAACCAATATATATTTTATTATATATATTAAATACCTACCGAAAAAAAGAGGGCAATTATTATAAAAATAAAAATGTAGTTATTATATTCTTCTACCTCGAGGATGCTCCAATGAATTTAAAATAAAAGATTACATACTAAAGTAAACGCTACCAAGTAGATACGGGTAATTAGCCCGTCCAACATTAATCGAAGTCGTTATTTCCATGCAAATTATGTCACAGACAAAGAAAATACAGCGTAGGAAGTAAAAAAGCATGAAAGTTGTGAAAATAAACAGGCTGTTAACATTTAGCAGCGATGAAAATAAAATTGTAGCTTGCCCGTTTTGACGAGAATCGTCGGCTGAACCAGTCGTAAGAATGTAATTATATTCCTGCTAGCTTCTGCCAGCGGCTTCGCCCGCGTGATAAGTGTTTTATTTTCCAAGGGAACATTATACCGGTATAATAAAAGTAGCCTATGTGCTATTCCAGACTATCACTGAGCCAAATTTCATGCAGATCCGTTCAGCTGTTCTGTCGTGATTGAGTAACACACATACATCCACACACACATCCATCCAAACTTTCACATTTATAATATTAGTAAGATTATAAAGTTAATAAAGAATAGCAAAAACAAGGAAGAAGAATTTCATTATACCGTTGAGCGAACTAAGGTATTTCAATTTATTATGTATAAAAAGCTTTAAACACTCGTGCAACTATGAGCCGGTTTCTGAAGGCGATGTCACATCTCAAAATTCGTCACAAATTAGCCAGCCGTCAGTGTCAGTGGCTATCTCAAAACTTCATCATCGAAAAACTACCTAATCACTGACCACAATTAATGAATTCCTTAAAATTTATTTCTTCTGGCTACCCTAGTAGAATGCATTATTATTATATAATATTATATGATATAATTACATATCAATAAATCCGCAACTTGGGCCTGGAACGTGACGACGATGTCATATTTGTTGTCATAATAGCCTGTAAATTTGTTGTTTTGTTACAAAACGCTCGTTTATAGCAATATTTTGATAATCAATGAATCTTGAAAAATGCAGAAAAAGCTTTAAAATGAATAAATGCCTTTAAAATGATAATATTAATTTGAATCTGCGGATAATTTATCAATATCCAACAATTATAAATTAGGCTCGTTGACAAGAGATTAACATTGAAAAAGGTTCCCAGTAACCCAAAAATGCTGTAACATGTGGTTAATTAGTGATTTTTGTCAAGTGTGACAAATTGCTAAACGCTTGTCACATTTGGGTTTCGAAAACCTGAAAGTATTATTAACTGGCGATTATTCGTCGATTACGTTAACAGCCCGATAATCGAGTGTTGAGAAACCGGGTGTATAAGTATTTTTAGTTAAAAAACGTGTAAGACTCATAGATTGGTAAGTGATGACGAGGAGTGAGCAGGCAAATCAAAAGTTTCGATGTAGGATTAGTTTATTTTGAAAACGACTAACTCATTATACAGCATTGTTTCAAAGGAGTACCGAATATCACAGATATCAAAATTATAAACACCAAATCAAACCAATAATCCTAGAAAATGTTACCCACTGAACTATTAAAACAGGAAAAGTATAGAAGAAAAAAGAATGTGGATTCGAAGCAATAGACTTATGACTTATTACTAGAACTTTACAAGAAATAAGAAGTGACCGTCCCTGCTCGCGTGAACGCGGCACCTATTACATCTTGTTCGACTATTTTACCCATTTTCTCGGAAAATATCTCCCGGAACAGATAAAATCCTCTCACCGATGTTAGACGAAAGAAAAGGTAGTTTTCCTTTATTGGCTGCCACCTCGAGATACAGAGGTTATTAAAGAAAGTTATCGGTTATTATAGAGGAAAAGGATTTTGAGTGAGTAGTTTTTCTCGGTTTTTTTCTTATATAAATGCACGATTAAGCGATTTAGAAAATCACAGTGGTTTTTTTTTTAATATTGCGATTAAAATGTTATGTATGTCATAAAATATGATATTTTCTGCTACTAACTAGCTTCTGCCGGCGGTTTTAGTGGAAGTCGAAAATAATCCCAAGGAAATAAATACACTCCTAGGATTAAAAGTAGGCTATTTCCTAATCTAGGACATAGTCTACAAGCGTGCCAAGTTTATACTAAATCCTTTTTTTTATACTTTGGCCCACACTAGGAATTTCTTCCTGTATCGTGGGTGCGTTTACAAAGTATATAAACTCACATACACAAACACCCAAACGGAACAACTATCTGTAGGTCATACAAATATTTGTTCCGTGCGGGAATCGAACCCGCAACATGCAGCGCAGCAGTGAATAGCTCAACCACTGCGCCAACCGTGAGCCCAAATCCATTTAGCAGTGAAGATGTGAACAGTTAACTAACAGGCAGATATAGACATTTGCCCATTTATAATACTAGTATTACGTAGTAGTACGGATTCGGTCAAATTAATTTTCATTATATCCGTATAGATTGATTAATTCACTTACAAAATAAAAAGCGAACGCTCAAATTACCGAAAATAGAATAAATAAAAAATGATACCCCAATACGTTTCCGGTTTAAAATATTCAGTTTTAAAATGTACGTTCGCAACATATGCGTTCTGTATACTCGTTTTACATACATCGCTCAAAAAATATAATTTCGATAGGTTTTATTTTTATTATTAATCTGCATATGCCCCGATGTTTGGCAATCTCCACTCACATCAGCACTCTTGATGTTTGTTCTGATATATCGAAAACAAGCAAGTTCCGTTCGTTGGTATTTAATACTCTGTAGATTGGGCTAGATCCAATAAAAAACCATGGAGTTTGTTTTTTCCAAATACACGAATCGTTACTCTAGTGGGTTCGGATGTGGTAAGTACTAAAGGAAACTTAAGTTTTATATTAATATTAAGTTTCTAAATTGAACTTATTTAGATATTATTGTCAGACGGTAAAGGAAAACATTGTCAAGAAACCTGAAGCATAAGTTTTTATACTAATTTGTACACTAGCGAATTAGTATAAAAACTTATGTTTCAGGTTCTTCACTTCAATGTAATTGGAATAAGCGCGCTCTGCCCTTATTCCATCCAAATTATATTAAGTGAACGAGAAGATTTAAAAACTCAACCTAGGTCTTCAGAATTTCATAGTCAACCAGCACTGTAAATGTCAAACCTTTTTGCCAGAACACCGGCATTCAGTAATTTTCCATACAGCTTTTTTATTTTTCTACAAGTAACAAACAAACCGCAAACATTGTAAAAGAACAGTAATAACGCTTTATGTAGCCGATAACACTTTTATCTTCACTAAAATGTTCGCATTTCTGTCGTATATTTTTCAGACTCAGTGAAATCATGACAATCACATTTCAGATGCGCACAACACAATAAGTACAGTCACGACCATTAGAATAAACTGTGATCGAAAGTGAGCTTTTAATATTTCACAAGAAAATTGTTTCTGAATGATGTGCTAGCTAGTGACTGTACCAGTGTACCCTGTGGTAATATGGCTGCCGTTGACAATCGCTTGCTTGAAGGACGTCTGTTGTTTTCTCATACAAATCAAATTCAGCGTTTGTATTGACGCTTATTCAGCGTTTGTATTGACGCTTATTCAGCGTTTGTATTGACGCTTTCAATAGGCACATTATAGGCGTAGCGTTGCGTCATTTCAAAGAAGGCTGATTAAACATATTTCTTTCTTTTATTTCTTCAAAAAGATAGAAAGTACTAAAATTGCATTCATGCATGATGCTAAACTGGAAATATTAAAAAGAGCTCAAAAGGCTCTGTAAACTTAGTTGAGATTAACGGTATTTAGTCTCGGCAGATTAATATATTATAAGTTTTGTCACACCTACGCAATGAGGACCTTTTCAAAAGAACCGGCTTGCTATATCTTCAACCTTTAGATATAGCAGTGCTACAGGTTAAGTCGACCTATATATCCTTGTCACATCTTTTACATTTTGTGTGTTAGAACAGGATAAATATAATTTAGACTTTGACTTTAGGTCCTTGGATGGGTGACCATCTTAACATATCGAGATTCCTCCGTACCTCGTAAATCACATTTAGCAGTTGGTCCCGTCTGTAATTCGACAGACGGGACCAACGGACAGGCTTAGACTTAGACCTTTGACAGTAGTTACGGATAGTCGGAAGCCATGAAATCTGACACCAGTCTAGCCAAGGGGTATAATGTTACCCAGTTACTGGGTTGTGGAGGTCTGATAGGCAATCGTTCCATTTAAAATACTTGTACTTAGCTGGATCCGGTTAGAATATAGTTGGGGCAAAGACTGATTATACTATGTACAATGGACTTATTCAAATTTTAAGTGAGGTGTAGGTAGGTACTATGATATCTAGCCAATCACTATGCTTGTTCGAATAAGATGGATCGTCAATCAATCGCCTGATGAAAAGAAAATTTTCTTTTGAAAATATTTGTGAAAGCTTTGATTCTAAACAAGTAAAGGATATAATGAAGAACTTAAGGGAAAACAGCCTTATTCAATACTAGCTTCTACCAGCGGCTTCTCCCGCGTGAAAAGTGTTTTCTTATCGCAAGGGAACATTATACCGAGATGAAAAGTCTATGTGCTATTCCAGACTATAGTTTATGTCTTTGCCAAATTTCATCCAGATCTGTTCAGTCGTTTTAGCGTGATTGATTAACAAACATTCACACATCTATCCAAATTTCGGATTTAAAATATTAGTAAAAAGTAAGATAATGATTGACTTATAAGCTCCTCGAAGGTATGATTATAATAATTTGCGCAATTTTTGTTTGCAATTTTGTAATTATATATTTAATAAATTTGCCATTTTGTAATTTTTTTAGCTTCTTGTATCAATTGTAGTATCAATGTAGATAGATAGATACATGAATTTTGTTTATGTTTATTTTATACTACTGTTACTGTTTTTTTTTTACTTTTGGTTCAATTATAATAAAATTTGCTTACAATTTTTGCTCATTTGTTAGTCATGTCCAACAATATAATATTTCCACTATCACCAGTATCAGCAACCCTCCTAGATGACCTAAATTGCAATAGCGTGTTATGGAAACTGCAATCGTCACAGTAAATAACTTTCGTGACAACGTACTTCGCGATGGTAAACTTTCGCAGTAACGTACATCGCAGTAAAGAACTTTCATGACAACGTACTTCGCGATGGTAAACTTTCGCAGTAACGTACATCGCAGTAAAGAACTTTCGTGACAACGTACTTCGCGATGGTAAACTTTCGCAGTAACGTACATCGCAGTAAAGAACTTTCGCGACAACGTACGTCGCGATAATAAACTTTCGCAGTAACGTACATCGCGGTAATGAACTTCGCAACAATGGGGTACACTCAATTTTCTCACAACAAAGCACCTAAAATGCCAATTTCGCCGTACTGTACCAGACAAGGAAAACACAATTTTTTAGATAACTTGTTCACGGCGCGGTGCGGAGCGGTGAATCAAGATCAAACATGTACTATATGTTAAGTTAGGCTAGCAATAATACAACTGTGAATACCGCATCCAATTTCGAGTAGTCGTTTTAACGTCAACCACGTACAAACATCCTCTGTAACAGACAAACAAAAATTCCAAAAATATTATTTGGCATCTATTGCTGATATAAAGACTCCCGTATAAAATTTTCTTAAATATCTTCAAAACACAGACATCGCCGAGTTATAATCTATATATATAAAAGCGAAAGGTCACTCACTCATCACGACATATCGAAAACCGCTTGACGTATGAAGATGAAATTTGGCAGGGAGGTTCCTCAAGTGACGTAAGTAAGACATTTCGATAGCGTTGAAATGCCCACACCTTTATTCCAATCGCTATGGCGACACTTTCGTTTAAAGAATGTCACTGGTCTAGAGTCATCAATGAGATCTATCGCGTTTAAATTTGCCGCGGGGCGCGTTGTTGTAGAGTGAGATCTTCAAAATGTCTAACTTGACCGTTTTTGGCTTATAGCGCGACTTTAAGTTGTATTGTGAACGTTAACATTTTCGTTATGTACTGTTGTGAATATCTTTTTAAATATGACAGATTAAAATACTTACTAGTTTTACTAACCAGTGTTTGAGTTTTATGTTTCAGAAAAATTAATCTTCCCTTTTTATCGAAAAACAGAGGCTGCGCAAAACTGCAGCATACTTGATGTTATATTTAATCGCACTTCTACGGCATAAGAAATGATTTAAACTCAAACTTTGGTTGCGTGTGCGTATTAACAACTTTTAACAGTTATATTTAAGCACCTTACTCGCCAGTGGCGCCAACTAGTGGGCACAAAAACGATAGCCCTCATTGGAATACTTAAGCATTTATTCTCTAAGTTTTCATTTACCAAGCCCACAACGTTAAGTTTTACAGCTATTTTCAATCCTTTTAAGAAACAGGAGTAACTGCAATGAATCCAAAACATTTAGAGAACACTTCTGCGATCTCTTCAAAAACAGCACGTAAGTGATTTTAAAGAGATTTACTTTGCTATTTAAGAAGTTTAACGTGACTTAAATGCAATAAACCTTAACTTAGAGTTGCTAACACGGGGTTAAATAACAAATAGTTAGTTATGTCACACACAAACATAACCCAGGGAGTGCAAGCGGGCCTAAGGGCCGGTTTCTGAATTGATTATTTCGAGGTAAGAAAGTGTCAAACAGTGAAAAAAAAAACGTTTGACTGGTGTTCAGACTAAAGTACAGTTTGACAAATACTGAACTTCAAATGCTTATTTCAGAAATCGGTGTTAAGTCATTTAAAAGCACCGATACACCTGTGAGAATTTAATATATTTATGAATTTATCGTAATATTTTTTTTGAGATGAAATATCTATCATCTCTATACTTACCTAGGTACGGAAATTAGTTCTTACAATAAAATAGACCTTTAAACGGCAGTCCTTAAACATTCCATACCAGTCTTTAAACATTAAAAAAACCGGCTAAATTGCGAGTCCGACTCGCACGAGTCGGACTCGCAATTTAGCCGGTTTTTAACCGAGGGTTCCGTACAAACTTGTAGGTATTAGCAGGTACTAGATACTGCTTCTTACCAAATTTCATGATTCTAGGTCAAAGGGAAGTAAGAATAGGGGTTGATTCCTTTGTGAGTGTTAAATTTTCCGGGTTTTAAGTTTAATTTTATCACAGAACAAGAGACTGCAGAGCTACCTAAATTATTTAATATTAATTTCAACTGATACCATGTGTTTCTGAGCAATAAATATCTTGGCAGACAGACACCAAAGAAAGGCTGCCTTTCCACTTTGCGCGGAGCGGAGAAAAGAGGTGCGGGGCCAACCAATCGAATTGCATAAAAACTCCGCTCCGCTTTAGTGGAGTAGTAGGATTTGAAAACTAGTTTCAAAATTCATATATTTATTATATTTACGCGGAGCGGAGCCGTGGAGATGACAAACAGAGCAGAGGAGCGGCGGTCGAATGTGGGAGCGGAGCGGGGAAGTGGAGTGGTGAATTGGAGCGGGGAAGCGGAGCGGAGAAGCGGAGCGGGGAAGCGGAGCGGGGAAGCGGACTGGTGTAACGGAGAGGAGAAACCAGTACAACCGAGCTCCGCGTATGAATGACACAGTCCAATACTCCGCTCCGATACTCCGCTCCGCATTTCTTTCTCTCTCCGCTCCGCGTCTATGGACAAATACAAACCGCAACTTCGCTACACTTTTACGCTTCGTTACCTCGCTCCGCTCAAGAGGACAGGCCTTATTCTTTGCAGACAGACCTCCTTTTTTCCCTCTGAGGTACAGAACCCTAAACAACATGATAGGAAATACTTTTTTATGTCTGCTATTATTAGTGTTAAAGAACAATGGCGAAATTTTTGCTGAATATACGAAATAAATTCCATTAATTGACTACGTTTTTAACTGATTTACCACGGATAAAAAACACATTCTAAACGAAAGTTATTTGAATTTTTCGTTAACTCTCATTAGCTTAGTGTTGCCATTTTACACTTATTCTGCCAAGTGACAAGTAATAACTGTAGTAAGTATATCATTATTGTCTTTGTTATTATAATAAAACAGAGTAAATTAATTAACGATATAGTCTATGTCTAAGTGTAGGTGTCCTTGCAGGTAGGTAAGAATACTGTAGTGTAGTAGAAATAAATGAAATACTTACTTTCAATCAAATTGATGATAGGCAAAAAGAATAGTATCTAAGTCAAAAAAATGTGGCTTGGTTGTTGACGACGACCTTTTGGTACACATCAAAGACTCAAAGTCGCTTTATAAATAAATGTACCGTACTCTTTCCAGAGTATATTTCACATTTCATTTCATAACTAGGAAAGGGAAATACTAATGCGATATTGCCCTTTTACAGTCACGAAATTGTAATAATATTACCTATTAAACACATTATTAAAAGTTACCCAGACATAACCTACAAAAGTTCATGACTGAATATCTATTATTTTCGGCATTCTTGAACAAAAATTCTAAATAAAGAATTTTTGTAATTCAGGGTCATCTTCTGAATTCAGAAGATGACCCTGAATTAAACTAGATATTTTTCACTTAGAGTCGTAGGAACTTAATCTCAGCTAAAACAATGTATGGGATTCTGCCATTGTCCTTAAGCTGTTAACCAAATAGCAAAATAGCTGCACTACTCCGATAAATAAGAAAAAAATAACCCATTTCCGTTAATTGAACGTTCATACTCGAGATCTGCCGTTGAGAAGCAGTCAATACCAATGCAGTCATTTATCTCCGAGGCCACCTAAGAGAATTGCTTTACATGCCCTCCACACTGCGCCTGCCCCTGGCTCATTTTCTAACCGACTTGTTCAAATGAAGGAAAGAACCATGAGAAAATACCAATTTCGTACGTAAGTACTTACGATATTTTTGTATAGTATGTGTGAATGTGTGTAGTATGTTACGTGTGTATGTTAGTATGTTACGTTTGTATGTTAGTATGTTTTGGCGGTGGCATACTCAGTTTTAGAAAAGCTTCGGCTTTGTAGAGCGCTGTCTCTGCCAGCATTATCACTGTCACTAAATGATTCTCTTTCTAAAACTTTGGGAATCTTGAAAGGTCCCCCGATCAGACGCGACGTGACTTTTTCGACAGCGTTTACAAATATTAATTTACTGCGTTTAACTTCTATGGAAACGCGTTGTCATTATTTCCACCTTACGCCTGCACGCAAAAGTAATTATCAAAGTCAATATATTTTTTTGAAACGAAGTTCTTTAACGCGGCTTGCGTCCGAACATGCGTTATGCTAGACGGTCGGTTCCGTCCCGCGTAGTTTGGATATCATCGTCAAGCGCTGGCCACCATACTTGTTGCCGTGATTGTTTTAGTTACATACGACTTGAAGAAGATATTTTTTTAAAGTCTTTTAATAATTGTTAATCAATCGCGCCTCAAATGCAGAACGGATTTAAATGAAATTTGGCTGTCGGGTAGGCTATGACGTAAATTAGATAATTTTCGACTATAACTCGGGTGAAGCCGCTGACAAATGCTAGTATATCGTAATGTTCAACATGATGTTTGATGATATACACTACCCATATGCTATCACTAACAAAACAAACTCTCGAACTAAACTAGTTAAGCGTGCCCACCAATAATCCCTTAATTAAGACACTATACAACAACCAGATTATCCACCAAACGGCTGATTAATCACATTCTGACCTAAATTAAATTATGGGTTCAAACAACCGAGCTTGGGTACGAGCGGCGAAGTAGGTTAGGGAGGGGACGAGCAAAACCAAGCATAATTTACGTAACTCAAAATGAGTCCACAGTCTCCCTGTTCATTCTCGTAAATGTTAAATGATGACTGAGACACTACAGAAGACGCTGTTGAAAGGCCTCCCACTAGGTGGATCGAGGATCTAGTAAAGGTTGCGTGAATACGCTGGATGTGAGACGCATAGGACCGGTCGATCTAGCGACGCTAGGGGGAGGCCTGTGTTCAGCAGTAAACTTCTTTCGGCTGAGATGATGATGATGACATTTCCCATACCTATGCTATGGAGTGTTTGTGTCAAGTGTGACGAATTACTTTAGTAACTACGAAACTATAATTTCTGTTACTCACTTTCAGCAGCGCAAATTTTACCTGACGTAGAATTTAATATTTGTACCTACGGAATACTCGTATTCTGTAGGTACAAATATGTTACATTAAAAGACCAAGTTACTGTAAGTGAGTGCTACGTCTTTTCGTGTGAGGTGTGGCTACCTCTGGTGTTAATTAAGCCGCCTCTGGGAACCCCACAGGCCGCTGACTTGGCTATTTCAGACTTACATTAACTATATAAGTCCAGGTTTCCTCAAGATGTTTTCCTTCACCGTTCTTATTCTTATTCTTAATTGTACACAAAAAACATAAAGACACAGATACAATAGGACAGCTTATGTACAAAGGCGAGCTTAACCCATAATTGGGTTCTCTTACAGCAAACCTCAGTTGCATTAAGAAATTTGCATATGAGGATAGTACATCGAAGTGCACAACAAAATTTATAAAAACATTTAATATTTAAAATTCTTACATACTAAATAAACTTAAACAAATACGTGTGCAACACACAATGTATAAACTAATACATATATACTAAATAATACAACCAAAATCTTATATTTATAGATACATATCTCTGCGTCATGTTGACAGGAAATTACACCTTATTCTTCTCCTGAAAACCTCTAACGAAGGGCTATCCCGTAGAGAGTGAGGAAGAGTATTCCAAAGGCGGACAGCACGAACAGTAAATGATCCACCGTAACGACTTGATGAATGGGGAGTAACACGAAGGAGAAGAGATGATGACAAACGACAAGGTTTTCCTCTCGGTACAAGGTACTCAAAGCGCTCCCGAAGATACGAAGGAGAGGCAGGATTATGAAGAACAGAAAACAGTAAAGAAAGAATGTGCGTATCTCGGCGCTGCCGAATAGGCAGCCACTTCAACCGCTCTCGAAAGTCCGACACATGGTCGTACTTTCGGAGGCCAAAAATGAAGCGGATGCACAAATTCTGCAAACGTTCGAGCTTATCAAGGTGTTCCTCAGTCGCTTGATGCGACTGAAGAACACCTTGAAAGAAGAAGCAGACATCAGTATAGTCAAGAAGTGGAAGAAGAAGAGACTGAGCAAGAGTAACTTTAGTCGAGAAAGGCAGGAACTTCTGGAGACGTTTCAGAGACCGAAACGAGCAAAACACCCTCCTGCTTACTTCTGCAATGTGAACCTGCCAAGATAGGTTGCAGTCTAGGAAAACACCTAAGTTTATAACTTTCTTGGAGTAGGCTATTTATTGGGACGGCATCGTACAGAATAGGAGGGAGAGACTGGTTACTCAACAAATTTACGAAATATCTGCCACCAATAATGAGAGCGTGTGATTTTGTTGGGTTTACTAAAAGTCCAAAACTTTTAGCCCACTGATAGATATTTTAAGATCATTATTGATGGCATCGATAGCTTCAGTAAGCTCCTCAAGTTTGAAGTGGCGATAAAGCTGCAAGTCGTCTGCATAGAGATGACCGTTGCCTGTGATGTCCAAGATAATCTTAGAAAATACATATGAATTTGAAAAAATCATATTGATACTTGCCCAGATTTGAACCCACGACCTCAAGCACGAGAGGCGAGGTCCTATTGGAATGTTGTGACGACATTCCAGCGAGTGAGTGCTACTAAAAGTTCGCAATTAACGATTATCACAGAATATATCAAACCTTTTTTGCATCCGTTTTTCGCATTGGGCATAAGATGAATTTGCCATATCACCGTACGGTCTCTGTTTATGAGTATGTCTACTCATTATTAGCTTAGGAGACAGCTCCTGATTGCTCTTAGGCTGCTTTTCCACCTGCAAGCAACTTGAATGCAAGTTTATTTACATTGCAGAGCATGGTCGAGCCATTGATCAACTAGCATACGAGCTGGTTGCAGGTGAAAACGTAACCGTATTGGTTTTCAGCAGCGTAAATTACGCTGTCATAAAACTTTATTACTGTCTGACTCCAACCCCTAGCTACCCGTTTTTATTCTAATAATTTATTAATTTCGCATTTCGTAATATTATTGTCGAATAATTTGGAATTTTCCTCCCTTTGTTACGTGTAATCGGATTTCGAAAGCCCAGAGTTGTTATTTAATGATTACCCTCTGTGATGTAATGAAGAGGAAATGTTTTTATTTTTCACGTTTCACGTTTATTTTTACTGGCGTTAATATAGAAACAATAATATAAATTTATTTTTGTATTTTACATTTTCCTGTTTTTCTTGGAAATACATATTAACTTCAAAACTGATAAAGACACTTCGGGTCTGTTCTAGGTCCGTTCCGGATTTAAATGACTGTTCTCTTGCCCTAAGTTAAATAAATAGTTTTTTTAAATGACTCACCATTCCTGTAATATAGATAAAAGATTCTATGCAGCGGCTATAATTAGAAATCGTGCTATCCCTAAAAGTGGCAACTGTATGTATACTTCGTATTTTCACTAAGAAGGTATTTCGAAATTATAAAATAATAATGACTAGATTTTGGCGCGGCTTTCACCAACATTTTGAAACTTGAGGAAGGCTTAGGTTTACTTACATTAATATTCTATCGCTCAAGCAACGTCAGAGCGGCCGGGTACCTACCTACATACATACAAGACACTATTGTTCACTAACTTTTCCCGTGGCTTCGCTTCCGTGGCCTATCCTACCTACCCTACATTTTTTACCGACTTCAATAAAAATGAGGTAATCAATTCGCTACGTATGTATGTAATATTGTTGGTATTTCACTATATTCACATAATGTTACTCTAATTGGGCTTCTAAACATGTGTGCCAAATTTCATAAGTGTGTTTGTTTGTTTGCATGTTTGTGTGTATGTGTGTAAGTATGTTTGTCCACGCATTCTTCCGAAACTAGTAATCCGATTGTGATCATTCATTTTTATTGGATTAAGTATCTCTCAAGTTAGGGAATAGTGTAAGTTTCATCAAAATCGGTTCACCAGTTTTCAAGATATGGAACATACAACGGAACTCCTTAGCGATAAACAGCACGAATGTGTAAATTGAGTTATTATGGGTATTTTGTCAATCCTTTAGGTACCTTAATAAATAATTTGCTCGCTTTTTAGTGATAGTGTACCAAAACTAAAAAGAGAGATTTAAAAACATTTTCACAAAAAAATATCCGACTTCAAAATAAAATAAAGAAAAGTGCAAAATAACTTTCGTCGGAAGTCGGTGTCGCAAAACGATAAAAATACAAGAGGAACCAAAGACACAACTTCCGAAACGAAAGTTATTTTGCACTTTTTGTGTTTTTATTTTGAAGTCAGTTATTTTTTAGGTGAAAAGGTTTTTATTTAGTATAGGTTTATAGTCTGTGGCACTCAACGATATAGTACTGAAAATCTCACCGTTCAAAACTTAGGGACCTTGATGATGGCGCGACACAATATTAAATTGCGTCGATAGGCGACTTCTGTCGGATATCACGCTTAGGTATTTTCTAATATTCAAAAAAAAGTTAATTTCAAAAACCAATAATCCCGACTGCTTAAAAAGCGAACTAAAAAGACGTAAACAAAAAGAAAATCATGCTGTGCAGTTAGAAGATACATCTGGTTTTGGTCTGCCAGCTAGCGAACATGTATCCTCCCTGATGAGCTTTTTAAACAGTCGGATTTTATGGTTTTTGTAATTTTTTTTTTTTTTTTTTAAGTTTAGGTACATTTAGTAGTACATATAATTGTTATATTTTTTTGAAATCACCTCTTAAAACCCTTTATTTTGATACCCCACACGATGGGATTGAAATAAAAAAATATTTGGTGCCTCACAATTTAAATTTTCCAATTTAAGTGTAGCCAGTGATACTCGCAGGGTTAATCGATTGACGTAAGAATCATCAAAATCGTCCACACAGGAACAAACATACATACATACATACATAGACTGATAAACACATTACCCTCCTTCGGCAGTCGGGTAAAAATAAAACCACCCAAGTGCGAGTTGGACTCGCGCACGAAGGGTTCCATACCCAGGGTGTTGACAACTATGTATGTATGGGGGACACCCTTTAATATCCATTTTCTTTTTTGTATTTTTCCTTTAAACATACATACTTAAACACACGCCTTTTTCCCGTTTCGTGATTCTAGGTAACCTTTAGGGTGCTTCCGGTTGAACTAGAATTGTCAATTATGTTTAAAAGCAAGGACTTACAGTTAAAAATTAATGTAAATTTTGGTACTTACAAGTTTACGCGAAAATCTAGCCCATATATTTTTATTGTGTTGACTCAGGACCTTGATTTTTATACACTTAATAGGGACTATAGACCTCAGTATCTGGTATAAACTTCAACTTGCTAGGTTCACCCGTTCCTGAGAAAATCAGTGGTGACACCCGAATAGACAGACGGACAAGAGTGATCTTATAAGGGTTCTTTCTTTTTACCTTTTGAGGTACGGAACCCTAAACACAAAGTCAGTTCAGTCTAATTGCCTCGCATTCCGTCATGTGAACCTACTCGCCGTTTGTACTTACGTGATATAAATCTAATCGCGCCGAACCATGAAGAGGGGCTGACCTCTAGCATCAGCGTTGGAACGACAGCTCACTAAACTTTACCAAAGTTTTCATGGGGCAATTATACAGAATCAGAATGGAGTAGTACTTCTATATATTACCCCAAACAAATGAATATATCTCTATAAATATTAGTGTGATAATATTAGTTTGGATTATAATTATTGCTATCGGTATCTAAATAACAATGAAAGCAATGTTTAAACAGGCAGAGCCACGTTGGTTATTGATACGTCCAGCCAAAGGTAACAGACAAATATATTGCGCCGCAATATCCGTCCGTGGACAGTGCAGTGTTTGTAGGTCGGATAAAGCGGTATTTATTGAACTCACCCTTTGTTGTGGATACTCAAAATGCAGGCTCATTTTCAGTTTTACCGGCTGAAATAAAATGATGGATTGGCAATGGATAAAATGTCGTTTTACATGCTCCGGTGGTTTTAAATGGATTTTGCTTTACGGTCTTTGTTTTTAGTTTATGGTGTAAAGTGCAACCGGTTACAAACATTTTAGTGCATTCGTTTCCCTTCGGTCTTCGCCAAGTGACTCGCTAGGCTCTAAGGTCTTGGTGCTAAACAAGCCGCCCCGCACCTCATTTTCGAACTCATAGTAATTTATTAAACTGAAATATGAAAACCAGATTACTTGTCAGCCCCTAAAATAAAATTGGCTGGTATTATTATCGCAAAGTAACCAACCGTTACTTTCTGTTTATAATAGCAGCCTTTCTCATGCAGAGAAAGCACTAGCATTAAACACAAACTTATATTAACTACAAGTCCAGGTTTCCTTATGATATTTTTCTTTACCGTTATCAGCGATGTCCAAGACAAACGACGACACGGTTGGCGAGGATTCGATTCCCGTACGAAACAAATATTTGTCTGGCCTGGATAGTTGTGCCGGATCTGGGTGTCTTGTTTGTGAGTTAAAATGTTTGAACGCACCCACGATACAGGAAGAAATTCCTAGTGAGCGGCAAAGTTATTATAAAAAACTTAGAAAGTACACATGAATTGAAAAAGTCACATTGGTACTTGCCCGGATTTGTACCATCGACCTCAAGTGCGAGAGGCGAGATCTTAGCCACTGGGCCACTACGACATGGCTTAGCTATCGTTTTATAATTCTGTGATTTATGTCTCCCTGTGCATTATTCAAATCCGTGAACCCGTCAAGGTGCGTCGTCGGAGTGCGCACGAACGCGATACAACGATGTTTGACGTTTCGAAGCGTTTCCTTCACTCAAAGTCTACGTGTTTTTATTACAGGCGTAAGCCCTCTTTCTTGTGTTTATTTAATAAGTTGCTGTTGTCAAGGGCTTCGCCCACGTTAAACTCAGATATTAAGCCAAGGAAACATAATACCAAAATTCTTCTTCGTTTCGAGTCGATGGAAAACTTCTTAAATATTTTGGGACCAGTAGAAGACCACGTCAATCACAGCATCAGTGTCATTAAAGTGCAGGGTACGGGCACTTGAGGCACATTTTCATTCAAAGCCGGTATGCCATTAAATGTGAAAATGTAAGAAATAGATTAATATATGTATAGATATGAGAAAACGAAGCGAAAATAAAAGCTTTATTGCCAATTTCTGAATTTAGAATTTGGAGTTAAGAACTTTTCAAATCTTAATTTAATTAATGACCAAATTTCGCAGGTCTTTGAGCTAAAGAAGAGTTTAACAAATACTCAACTTTAAACGCTTAATTCGAAAGTCGTCCATTATATTTTGAGTAGCTGTAGTTTATTTAAAGGATCATAAAGAAATCGTATTGCCATGGAGAAAGATGTGACTCAATACTCAATCAGTAATAATAAACATACTTTAATATTTTAACAGTATTGCAATATTCAGAAGTTCAGAATAGTAATATTAAAAATATTGTAGGTAAGTACTACGTAGAGATTATGTGCCATTTGTTGCAGTGCCCCAAGTGTCCATTTGATGACCTGAACGACACCACCCACGCAGACGCTGCAATAAACTTGGCCACATACTGGGTCAAAAAAGTAGGCAACTACAATTAAAATTATCCGCGAGCCGAAACATAGAAGAAGAAGTAGTTACTATAGTAGGTTAAAATATACATAGCTGCCCGCCCCGGCTTCGCTCGGGTTAGTATAGATTTTGTGATTTGCGATCTACTTCTTCATGATTCTGATTTCCTGGTAGTTCGAGAGTCTTTACCGCACATGATTCCATCCCCGGATATACTTTTTTTCTTTATGTTTGTGATCGCCTGGTAGTTTTTGAGTCTCCAATCATAAGTCCAAAAAAGTCCCGGTTTTTCGTACTTCATGTTTCTGGTGTTCTGGTCAGTTGTGGAAAATCTAACTGAGCTCCCAGACGGACATATTTATGATCACACAAACTATAATCCTCTATTTCAACCCTTTAGGGGATGAATTTCGAGAAATTTTTTCTTACATGGCACCTACAGTATAAAATCAATATCCTCTTAAATTTTCAAACTTCTATCATTAATGGTTTAGGCTGGGCATATGTCAGTCAGGACATTGCCTATTATATAAATATATAGGATATAGTAATCCCCAATCAGTCAAGACTCTTCACGGGTTTAAAGAGTTACTAAATAAAGAAGTACTAAATAACATACGGCTGTGTTAAAAAGTTGTTATTGGGTAAAATAATATTAGCAAGAAGTCAATACATACAGACAAAGTGTCATTCTGTCAGCCATGGCGATAGTCTAAATGCCAAAATAGATGTTATTGATCTCGTGACATTAGGATAGCGCTTGGCAATCCCATAATTTTTTTACATTTTCTCAATAGCTATGAAGACGCTTTTGTTGATAATATTTCACTTTTCTAGAGCGTCAGGTCCTCAGATGTTTCCCTTAATACTTCGGCTCTTCTAAAAGCAACTTTGTTTGGTGTACAATAAAGTATTCTATTCTATTCTGTCCCTTCATATATCTTTTGTTTTTGGTCAAAATGTCTTATCTCATGTCTTCTTTCCAGGCCCACGCGTCCACACACATCATGCCTCCGAGCCAGCGCGTCATGGTCCGCCGAGTCACCAGAAGGTAACATGCCAACTGCGAATGTCTTGCGAATATGCCCTGCGAAAGGCCGGCCGCACCTTTGTGTGTCATCAAATACTGTGTCACTGTGTGTGTTTGCTAGCGGCTATGGCTAGGCTTGAGAATCCATAATAATGTCTTCTAAAAATATAACTGTATTAATATTGCAAGCCCAACCTACATTCAATGAGTTATCTAATTATATAAATGAAATTAGCCAATTTCACCAAAAGATGTGAGTTTACGTTGAGCATTAAAAGCTCTGTCGTATTCTGAAAAACAATTTTTGTGCGAATCTGCCTTCCCACATCGGGCAATACAGGCGTGTTTTTATGTTATGTGTGTTCAAATAAAAACTCTTCAAAAGTAATTTGTAACAGATTTTGTTGAAATTGGATTTTAGTCTAATAAAATAATGATCTTTTTTGTCACTTTTGTAATGCCTCCTAACAGTAACTTCACTTTTGGTGATTCTCCTGCGCTTAACTTTGATGCGAATACAGCTGAGGTTTTTCGACACTTGCTAACTATAAATGTTTCCAGCTCCCCCGATTCGGATGACACCATGCCTGGCGATGAAAGTGAAGAATATCGCGATGACACCTTCCTGGTCAGCTCAACCAACGAGAATAATTATTACGGTAAGACTTTGTTCCATGTTCCATCTTGGTTGTTGCTCTTGCTCATTAACGTCTGTAAAAAATCTGTGACTCTCCTTTGTTTTAATTGCCAAGCGATCGTTTTCTATTTTTTTTCTATTCGGTTCATTATAAATGTTTCACGTTTTTGTACTACTGTAATAATATCTATCAATTAAAAAAAACTTTTTAAATAAGCCTTTTCGCTAACCGTGCAATATCATCCAAATATACCATGTAGGTATGCAAAATTTCAGCTCTATTAAAAAATTAAATCAAATCAAGCAAGTTAAATAAAAGCATGTAAAAAGTTTGTTATGACTTTATTTTATAGGTAGGTACCAACTATTTTTATTTATTAAAACTACATGCAACATACAGGTACATAGGCGGACTTAGTGCCTATTGCCTATATATACCTACCTACATTTGGTACTGCTTGTTCTTGTCTACCGACTATTCCGCTAAGAAAAATCATAAAGCGATACTACACAATTTTCTTAACAGCAATTTTGACGAATCGGTAGTGTAAAAAAGCTTTAGTTCTAAAAAAAAACCATTTATAATAGTTCGGTTTGCCTTTGTGTAATTATTAGTTTCATTATTATTTTAATATCTCCTCTCATATCACAGAGATTTCTAACAGTTTTTTTTGGAGACTCGCCTGAGGGTGCCCTCTTTCGCTTTATTCGTGAAATACTTTCTGAGAGAATTTCATTACAATATAATATACCCAGCTTCTCGTCTTTATGATACATAGGAATAAAGGCAAAGATTAAGGTACCTAAGTCGTTATCTGGAACAAGTAAAATTTTAAAAATTTATTAACCCCCGACACATTGGTATTTCATGCTACGTAGTTTATCTAGTAGTAGACACGCTTCGATCGACAATCTATTATATACGTAATTATGCCGCGATATCTGGCGAAAACACCCAGACTCAAACAGTAATACGACCGCAACTTTAGAACGGCTGAACCGATATTCAACATAGCTAAGAACACTCTCGATAAAGTCACCATACAAAAAAAAAAAATAAAGGCAGATAAACCAATACACAAACACCTAGGTGTACACTCAAACTTATAACACGCTGACGCCGCAATTGGCGTGGCCACCTACTGGGCCCAAAATTTATAAAGAGTTTCCCATCGACTCGAAAAGCAGAAGAAGAAGAAGACTTATAACACCCATCTTTTCCGTCGGGGGTTAAAAATTGGTTAACTTGTTCATAAAAAGAAAAGGTAACCTATGTCTTTTGTTAGACGAAACTTTTTTAGAAATAATTAAAATTTCTCAAAGTAGAAGTGTAAAGATGCTTATAAATACATAATAGATCTGACCAATTAGCATGTTTATAAACGAAAAGGGTATGATTATTTTAATTATGTTATAAAAGAGTATACAAATATAGCAGATATGTTTTAAGTAGGTAGCTTGAATATTTCAGCCTTATAACAAAATAATAATTCCCCCCCCATACTTCTCTCACAATAGTTTGTGCTATCCTGTAAAAACATAAACTTCTCGTCCCGGCCCCGGTTTAATTTCCCTTGTGATATGAAAACATATATTATAGAAAAAAATGATCACATATATTTGCCATCGGCATAAATCGCGTTTGAATATATCAATGTATTGATATTAGGTAGTTATCTACGAGTATACAGAATGTTAGTTTTTCTCATGAATGTCAAATATTATTTCGGAAGTAATTTTTCCTTTTACACTTGAATAGCAGGCAAAGGAAAGTAAGGAAAATTCGATTGCTTTTCGATATTAATTGACCCTTGGCATTGCGTGTTCATGTAATAATTGACTGCTCTACCCTCCTTGATAGAGCAATTATTGTTAGTTGTTATAACTTAATGTCGACAGAAAAAGTTGTGTCATTTGTGTACATTTAACAGACGAATCATTATTCAGATGTAGAAAATCGTTAGTAATTCAGGGCTTTTAGAAATCGGATTTAAATCTAAATTCGAAGAAACCACCATGTTGAGGCTTCTACCTCGGCAAAGCAATCTCCAAGTCCAGGTTTCTCTGCTGCAACCCGCAGTTTTAAAGCAGCGCCATCTATGTGCAGTTGGAGGCCATTCCATGGGCAGCAGCAGCCGCTTCAGCCGATTCTTCGATGCTGTGTCCCGTAAGCTGCATGCCATGAGCTACTTGTGCCCTGGACTGTTCCCTTGGGTGGACCTCGGACCGGCTACGGAAATGAGCGGTGAGTTTGGACTTATAAATCAAGCAATAATTATACCTATCTACATGGTCAACGAAACTTTGTTTCCTAAGGAATTCAGAAGACAAAAGGGCATTCTATCAGCGGTTACAATTGTCGAAAATGTCATAAATGTATGGGATTGATATGCGCTACCACATCCTGTGGTCAGACCCGTCAATTGACATGCGCTACCCCACCCTGTGGTCAGACCCGTCAATTGACATGCGCTACCACATCCTGTGGACAGACCCGTCAATTGACATGCGCTGCCATGTCCTGTGGTCGGACCCGTCAATATTGGCATTTCGACAATCACTTTAATTGTCATTCGGTCTACGATAGAAATTAACGATGTCAAGAAGCCCTAGAAAAAGTAACACTTTAACAGTAATAAGGATACCGAAATGGGCAAAATATTTGGCGCTGACCGAGTGACTATGTCGATAGAGCAGACATTTTTAGAAGACAGAACCAAAGGTTTGATTTCTGGTTACGAGATTATTAGGACTT
Source organism: Anorthoa munda (assembly GCA_945859665.1). Classification (NCBI taxonomy): domain Eukaryota; kingdom Metazoa; phylum Arthropoda; class Insecta; order Lepidoptera; family Noctuidae; genus Anorthoa; species Anorthoa munda. Next base: position 39,743,312 of record OX243893.1, read on the forward strand.
CTGACTAGGATGTCTCATTAGCAACAAAACAAGAGTTTTGCTATATGGTAATTAGTTATGTAATAAACGCCCTCAACGCCAGCTACCCTACTAAAAGTGGATGTAAAATAACTTTTCTATACATCGCCTGAAGAAATACTCAAGCTCACAATATATTTATTATAAAACTACGAAAAGTAGGTAGGTATGACATGTTAGGGCTTTGAAATAACCATTCTTATTCGAAGTCGTCAATTTTGTATCAGGTTTCAACGAGACAACTAGCCATTAAAATTATTCAGAGGTTCATTTTTAAAATTCTGCGAAGATTAACGACAATGTCAAAGTTACTCGCTTTAAAAACAATGATAGAACTTTGATTAACCTTGTAACTGCAAATATCTGAAAACTGATGTACTCGTAAACATGCAGCTTTTATTTCAACTTTTAAAGCCTTCCTTCTATTTAAATAGAATTGAAATAAAAAGACTAAAGTACTAAGCGTTTTAGCGTATGATCGAGAGTGCCAGTTCAAAACTTTTAATCGGACTCATTTTGTTCAGTGTAAGTCCTAACTTTGAACAGTTTCCATGTCATGGCTTTTGTTTGCATATTTGCTGGATTCAGCTTAATAGAGTTTAGCAATTTGTTTAACAAAATTATAGATAAAATTTTCTGACAAATATGCAGCCTTTATGATATAAAATCAGAAATGTAGATAGTAACTGGTTAATAGCAATTTAGCAATAGACTCAAGGCTACTGACCGTGCTGACGGTTGCAACATCGCCGAAAATAATCATAAATACTACAGGAACTCCTTTATCTCCTATACCAGGGTTATAAGACATCCTACCAGTGCTTTTAATTAGTTTTTAAAATCGTGCTTCAATTGTTTCTATCTTGCTTTCAGGGATGTTTGTGATCAAGTCAGTGGGAATCATGTATCTCCTGATCATCGTGTTCGACCTGTTCGCGGCGTACGGAAGCCCTGGAATCTCGACCTTCACCAGCGTTACCATGTTACTGCTGTTGTTTGCCATTTTCGCCATCCTGCTGATGATCTCAAGGAAACCGCAGAACCGGTGAGAATGATTTTAATTTTTATATGCTTAAAATAATTTGCCTATAAATATATAATTGAAATAACTGGGTAGTTCTCAAGCTTAGTAGAAGTTGATCATAATTATGGTCACACCATTATGATCAACTTCTACTAAGCTGCAACTCGACAATGATTTATTTAACAAGTACTTTTGTTTCCGATACTAGGATTTATTATTCGAATTACTCCTACTAATGACAGTGATGCTGAAAATAACTTGACCATCTTCAGAGCACAAGTATTGAATTTTTTAAATAAAGATCCTGTTCAAAGATACATCACATTGAGCATATTCTGTATTAATTATTTGACGTTCAGAACGTGTCAAACACTACTCACCATCCTCATGCCCTTGTCCCATGTTACTTGGGGTCGGTATAACACGTTTTCTTAGAAAGTGTCAAACACTACTATGGAGCCAAATTTTAATAGGTTTTCAGGCTAAAGTATAGTTTGACAAATACTCAACTCGTTCTTAACCTCAAATCTTAAATATTTAATTCAGAAGTCGGCCTGTCAGGTCATTCGTTATTGCTTATCGAAAAACACTACGAAAATTTTTTTAACAAAAAAATTAAAACCTACTTAAAAAAAACCACTACAAAGTAAAAAATAACTTTCTTTTCGGAAGTCGGTGTTAGTCAGTTTTAATAAAATATTCATTCTTGAAAACAGACCGTACTTCAATGCTCAACTCTGCGAAAACTTGATAGGCCTTTTCTTGCATAGTAATTTAAAACTCGGTAACCTAATTTTATTCGAGCTTCATTAGTACTAGGTTATTCTATATGGAAATTGATTATCTACTGTTACACTACAGTATTACTTTATCGTAGCAACAAAATATGGAATATTATAAAACAAAGTCCTCCGCCGTGTCTGTTCGCGATTAACTCAAAAACTACTCAGTGGATTTTCATGCGATTTTCACTAATAGAAAGAGTGAGAAACGGGGAAGGAATGCAATTTGTCACGGGTGAAGCCAGTGCGGGTCGCTAGTATGGAATAAATAATAATCTTCATGTTTTTACTGTTATTGATGTAGTTAATAAATTTTAACGCCATTCATATTATAATCCTCTGTCTTGCATTTTCACAATCCTATTTTGGGGTTGAATTACGGTTAACTGGTGCCGTACTATGGCCTGTCAACACCATCTTGATACGCTGTGAAAAAAGGAAACTGTTCTTCGTATTGTATAGCTCCGTCTCTCTCTCGTAGTGGAACCATGATAGTTTTCAGCGTAAGACTGGGTCTCAAAAAACAAACGGGACCTTTTTTAAACAGCGGACCTCACTAGGCAAAGTAAAAAAATAGGGGTGAATGTAATCATCGGAGGCTGTATTTGAGTTGAATTGAATTAATAAACACTACGAGTACACACTTTATTGACACGAAATCAAATCAATAATTCTGCCTAGCCTTTTTCCCAACTTATGTTGGTGTCGGCTTCCAGTCTTACTTTAAATATGCAAAACTTCTTCATTATTAGCTCCTTATCGCCCACTTTAGGGCATAATAAAGCACTAAGTATTATATGTAACGCAGCAAAAGGAGGCCAAGGGGCTCCTTGAGTTTGGGGGCCACTAGGTACTGGTTAACCTAGCCCTGCGGTAGCTAAGCCTGTGCCAGAGACTTGACGACCTGCTGTACTTAGTTTAACAGAAGTGATTGAACTGTTACATCAATGTGTTGACTGAATGTTTTAGTGTTGCCCTGATCTACACGACTCCTGGACTGCCCTTCGTGCCGACCATTGCCATCATTGTCAACATCTACCTGATTCTGAACCTCTCAATCCTGACCTTGGTCCGATTTACTATCTGGATGATACTTGGTAAGTTTATTTTTTCGTTAATACATCATTAGCCTAAAGATGTCCTGCTAGACTTAGGCCTTCTCCAAACGTCTTCCCAACAACCGGTCCAGTGTTTCTTGCATCAAGCGAAGTATCTCACGACATCGGTCCACCTTGTGGCACGAAGCGCAAATACCCCTGAGAAGCTGATTTTAAAATGAGAATGACGTCTAAACGGCTAGTCGTGATTTTCTGGAAAAAAATATTTGTTTTGATCTAAGAAAATTTTGAGTTTTATTCGTATAAAATGATATAATTAATTTGTAAACTTATGTCTAAAACGGACAAAAACACAAAAATCGCACCAAAACCGCTGGGCATATTTTAATGAAATGGACACCATCTCAAAGACAATTTAATTATCTACATTTTGTCTTGAGGTTTATTTTTAATTGCATAGAATAATAAGGCAAGTACAAAAAACGACTAAATTTTAGGTCGCGCGGATGTGAAGCGAGCGCGCGTTTTGTTCCCTCCAGGTCGTTGGCGTTAGTCGTCGCCTTAATACATACAATTATTAAAAATAGTTGCTCCGTCTACCCTACCTGTATTGGAAGTAAAACTGAAGTTATCAGACAGAGTTTCAGACTCAGAAACAAAAATTTAAAACATATCCTTAATGTATGGGCAGTATACTCGTATAGGAGAATCACAGCTCGGGACAAAGTATAATTATATCAACGACAATGATTCCTCAAAGTTAGACATTGACCACGTAATATTTCGATAACTCAAGTCAATCGTTAAATTTAATAGTATACGACTTTGCCCAGGTTCCCTTGACCCATTTGCCTGACTAGACATTTCTAAGGTTTTGGTCGAAGCTCTAACATCTGATCTTTGACTAAGCCTTTGGGTAGTCATTATCATCATTTCAGCTGAAAGACATCCACTACTAGATATAGCCGAAAGACCTCCACTCCTATCCCGTCCCATCATCGGACTACAAGACGTAAGGCAATTCGTCATCGGTACTTGGTGGACATCCCACCCATACGCACTAAACTTTTTGGGGAATCCTTTTATTATGCGCACAGTAAAAGAGTGGAATTGCCTGCCGGTGTCTGTATTTCCTGATAGCTACAACCTGCCAGTCTTTAAGTCGAGAGTGAATAGGTATCTTCTAGGCAAGCGTGCTTCATCGTCGACCACGTCATCGCTTACCATCAGGTGAGATTGTGGTCAAGCGCAAAATAATTTATAATTTAAAAAAATGTGCCTCCCCTATGCGTCGCCACAATGATCGGTCCTGTGCGTTACTCAATTTCTATAAATTCAGTGATCCACGACCAAAATATCCAAAACTTCGCGAGTCAAATAAAGATTTCTTTATCTTTGTCAGCCATTCCTATATTTATAAAGATGTTGAATTCCTATATATACCCAAGAGGCCATCTTGAAAACTTTACAGACTTTCAAAAGTAAAAGCGATAACATTTTAAAGTTTTTTAAACGATAACATACTTTATTCCCATAAAAGGGTAACCCCGAAGAATCTTTTTCTCTCTGTAATCTTTTCATCATGTCCCAATAGACTAGTTTCAATAAAGAATGGTAGATCTTTCAGCAGACTTTTATTTTACTGTGATTTCTAACAATTTGCTAATGGAGAGAGAGTTAATGGAAGCCATATTTTTTAATTCTACTGTCTATGTTTACCTCATAATTCTTCTTGCCACTTAAATTGGAATTTATTCGATTCGGCGCGACATATCTTCTTATTCCATACTTCTAGTAAAATCCTCTTCTTGAGTAGAAGTCCATCCATCGTTTCTTTGGGTTCTTTTCTTTCTTTCCTATTCTTAGAAACCACATCCACTTTCATTCTCAAAACTTTTCTCAAAACAAATGTTGCTCATTCAACGAAATTTTTTTAAATATTTATTTCACTGTCTATTTCAGGAATGTTCATGTACTTCAAATACGGCATCAAGAACTCGACATTGGAGACGAACCCACCGGGCCAGACCCCCGAAACTCCGCCACCTCCGAATCCTCTGGATCGCACCACCATTCCACCACCATCGCCCAGCCAGAACAGACCCACCGGTGACCGCAACATCTTTGAAGGAGATGGCAACGAGGGACTGTACGGGAACATGGAGTTAGTATCTTTGTGAGAAACAGAATGAAACAGTACTTTCATTTTTGAAGATTATAATGTAGATAACATAGGAATGTTAGTGAATCATGGGTAAAATATTTTTGAGTGTGTAAAGCTTTGTTCACGTGAATGTGCTGGTGAGAGAGAGACCAAGATCTCACCAAATAATCCTTAAAATTACTATATGAGTAAAGCCATACACGCTTCTTCACAAGTCTTCATAGACTAGAATTTGTGAATGGATACTGGAATGCTACGACAGTCACCAAACTCATCTATAGCACCACATATCTCTTCAAAAGTTTCATCTACTATTAAGTAGAATCAATAGAAATAACATTTAGAACCTAGTATTAGATTTCTTACTCTATTGCACCCGTTCTATCAAATAACACCATTTTCCAGGTATAACAATGCTTTACTTACGTGGCATGAATCTAACTTGCAACCAGTATCAAGTGGTTTTTCAACCCCCTCGGAAAACAACAGGATGAACCCTGACAATCCACAGCCGTCGCATTCCGGTAACAATCAATTTCGACAAGTAGAAACGCGGTAAGTACATCAATATGAATTCCATTATGATGAGTTAGTGGCAAAGTTATACCCTTTTCGCAAAGAAACTTCAAAATAACCCTGAACTCCCTATAAAGATTTTTCAGAAGTTGTCAAAAATTTGTGGATCTGGGAAAACGTTTGGGATTGATAATCTGATATTTTTTGAATGCAGATCATTTAAAAATATCAGAGGGCCTACTCAGCCTAACCATGACAGAACAATCCAACAACCTAAGAGAAGTGATCGCGGGGCGGATTGCTCCGCAGGTATTCTAAGGTCCACAGACGTTTCCGACGACCAGTAGATTCATTCGTTGATACAATGTAATTAATTCTAGTAGATAGCGTATTGGGTTTTTAACATACGTATTTACCCAATACATTCATAAATGTATAAATGATGACAAGAGCCCTTTATTCTATTCTACAGTATGTAACGGAAAGGTGTGATCATTATTTTAAAAACTGCTTCTGCCCATGTAAATGTACAACTTTCTTCGAGAAAGTCACATGCAATTGGCGATTGACGTGCTATCTTGAGAAAAAGGATATTATTTCAACTCGGCAATTTTATTTTCTAATTCGAAAGAACAAACCTACAGAAGATGCGTTTTTATCCCTTGTTGACAGAGTGGTCGATAGCCTGGATAAGCAGTAAAAGTTCTTAGACCTATTTCTGAACCTAAACAAGGCCATTGGCACTGTCTCAGTCCCGATTCTTATCTCTAAATTGCAAAAAGTAGGTGTTTGGGTGTGACACTTGAAATATTTCAGAACTACCTGACCAACAGGACACAGGCTGTTAAGGGGGGGTTGCAAAAGTGAAGACGAGACCCTGGTTTTTGGTGTACCACAGGGGAGTATTTTAGGCCCTCCATTATTGACAATATATATTAATGATCTCTGTGATCTAAAATCGCCCAACTGCCAGGTCTTTGCGAATGCAGACGACACCGCACTTTTTGTCCATGGTCCCACATGGAATGATGTGAGAGTTTCTGCGGAGGCTGCCTTAAGAAAAGCAATGTATTGGTTGTCCCGTAATTTACCCATCTAATAACCTTCGCACTAAAAGCTCCTTCTCTCCCTCCGTCTGATTATTTTTTATTAATTCACATTCCTTTATTGAGCCATCCGAAACTGTTCTTGCCCAACAATATCTTGGGTGACCACTGTGAAGTACCTCGGAGTCAAAATAGACCAATATCTAAAAAGGCAGTGTCATATCGATGCACTGACTTCACGTGTCAGAAAATTAATTTATATATTTATTTTATAAAATCTTCGAAATGCCGCTGCCTTGGAAACACTTAAGATGACGTATCATGCACTGGGTCAGACAATCATGTCATACTGCATAACAGCTTGGGGTGGGCTGCCAAAACCATACTCTTACCTTTAGAAAGAGCACAAACAGCCGTCCTCAAAGTAATGACCAAAAAGATCTTTCAGTACCCCACGTCCAGGCTTTATAATGATACAGCTGTCTTGACCATCAGACAACTATTTGTACAGCAGACTATAACCAAGAAACACAAAACTATAAATTACGACCCTACGATCTATCAAACGATCTATCAAACGATCTCTCAAACTGAAGTATACGTTATTGTTACGTTATTGTTAGCCTGTTAAGCGCTATTAATACTGTATTGATACTAACAGCTGTCGCAGAGATTAAGCTATCTTTTATGAAGTATTGTCATAGTAAATTGTTACCTCAATGAGTAAAGTATCTTAAAATCCCATCTGCATTAAGGCCCTTCCACATTCATACATCACACGCACATACATACATGTAAATATGGTGTGGACGGGGTACGAAAAAGAAATTTTAGTCCATCGTTTAAATTATAAAAACATATTGGACCCGTGTTTTTTAGGTGTCCGTTCTCAACAAGGAACCCCTATAGTTTAGCCATATCTGTCTGTCCGTCCGTCCGACCGTCCGCAGAGACTCTTAATACTAGTAAGATATATTTGGCATGGTTATACATATTATTCCCGCCGACAAAGTGGTAAAACAAAAACCATGAAAATATAGTAGATTGTTTCTCTAGGGAGCAAACAACTATTTTAAAGGCGAAAGTCTTTTTTTAGTGCAGAGCGGAGCCAAGGATTCTAAAGTAGAATGACGTCAAAGCACGTCTATGGAACTTAAAATCGTGTTGCTTCCGAGGTGGACACTCTATTTTTATCACCCTCTATGAGAAAATAAGTAAATGCAACTTATGAACAAGAACGTTACGTTTATTTATTTAAATACAATTAGGAACCAAGTAAGAAAATAGAAATAAGCCTCTAAGGCTAATGTTTGTATTTGAACAATTATGGAACTGCGTCGTAACAATTTTATTAGTACCATCCGTTACACTTGTAGATTTATTTTTGAATTTGACTCGCGCGCGGTTTTCCAACCAGTCACTTGTTCAATACAATGTTCCCGTACAGTCCGAAATAGAATTACAGTCGCATATTAGCCATTCACCTCATACATTCGTCGTAATCGATTTTAGCGATGTAATCCTATTTTGGACTGCATGGTTTGTGATTCAGCTCTTCGCTGATTGGAACATTTACTAACAATATGCACATTCCAAATTCAAATCACTTTAAGTCCCAAGGCATTAATGAGCTATGTAAGTCCTTTTTTACGAAGAATAAAGAAGCTCTTTTGAAACGGATGTGATAAAAATAAAATTTAAGATTTTAAATTTTTTTTGTACATATAAAGTGGGGATGGATTTTTTTCTCGTCCATCCCATGGTGTGGGATATCGTTGGATAGGTCATTCAAAAATATTACGGGTCTGTCAAAAAGGTCTGCTTTTAGCTAGGTATGTGAAAAATTCACGACAGTAGTCTAAATAACGAAATTAGCAGCTTAGTAGGCTTTACAAGTTTACGAGTAATAGTCGACCAGCTTAACTGACAAATAAATAATTAAAATAAATAAATAAACTTATAAAAGGAACTGGATAAATTAAAATATAGGATTTAAGGGGACAACATTTGCCGAACGGCAATGTTAATATTGAGAGATTTAGAGCAATGTTCGGTGCTTTCATTGTTTATGTTACCTATTTATTTTGGTGAATGTAGCTGGAATCCTCTGAGTGCGATTCACACTTGCACACAGAGCAACAAATCACCAAATTAAAGCGCATCAAAGTTTGGGAGTGGATGCTTGTGACGTAACTTCTAAGTAAAAATATAAGGCGAAACACGTACACGCGAAATTTTAACGTCATCATTTTTTTAACGTGACCAAAGAAAAAATACGTGTCCAATATTTTTTGGAAATGTAATTGACGGACTAAACATAATGGTTTAGTCATCATCCCTATTTTTCCAAACAAAGTTGTCGTCAGCTGACCAAAATTTGTACGAAAAATGCATTTTTTTATTATTGTCTAAGTATGACTTCCTTGAGAAAATTGTTAATTGACAGTACGTACAGTGCGTACAGACGTACAGAAGCAGATCTTTCCGTTACATCCTGAAAACTTTGTTTTCCAAATTTCAGTTTTGTCATCTTTTCATGGTTAGTTGTAGGCAATTTAAACTAGAATTCTAGAAATATGCCCTTGATGGGCTCTAATGGTCACCTGGGAAGATTCAAAATACTTACTATACTTAGTAATAGACAATAATTTGAAGCACGTGTAAAATAAATTAATAATTGACAAAAAACTTAAATACTAACAAAACAATATTGATTATTGAATAAAATATATTCATAAAAATACAATATACATAGACATTTACATTAAACACAATGAAAATAAATGTAACACATATTTTGTATTATGTACTTTCAGCCCACGATTTTGAAGTCTGCCTGTAGTAATTTGAATCAAAAACACCGCTTTCCCAGACGGTCATTAAGAACTTGAGTTCTAAAATAATGTATGCACTTTTTGCAGTTATCTGTAGTTTTATCATGCACTCCTATACGTAGTAACTAAGATAAATTACTTTTGTTAATTTAAGCCGAACCCACAAATTTATGGTTGGTTCTTTCTTTTACCCGTATTTTTCCACGAAACTCGGAGTTAGTTGATAACACGAGGTTAAATTGAAATTATGTCATATAATATTGTCAATTTAACCTCGTGTTAGCAACTAACTCTGAGTTAAGTTTATCGTGCTAGTGGGCCTAAGACTCCACGACTGAAACAGGTGTAACTAGATTGCTACAGTCGATCAGGTGGCAAAGTCGTTGGCCTCTCCATGAGCAACCGACACCGATCGCATAAAAACATAATCTACCCACCATGTACCATAATGGATTGATCAATCTATTTGCACTGTGATCGAAGCATTCATTTACGAAACAAGCCTATGGAAAACTTTCACTTACATGTATTTTTTCTAAACATCCGATGTATGTGACTGACATGAATTATAATAAAAATGTGAACAATACTGAATAGCACTTTTTATCGTCTTAATTAGAATCCTCACTTTGTATACTAAATACTTTGACTTTAAAATTCCACTTGATCATTTCAGCTACGACCCAGAAACGAACCGGACAACCACCGTGACTCGTGATTCGATCAGTCGACCGCCCTGGGCGTACCCTGACGCTAACTTCGGCAACTGGGACTAAACTCTTCATTCACACGACTGTCTTACTAAAGGGTTTAGACTTTAGACTAAGATGAAACGCTCGTAGGCCTCTTTTAGTCTTAATTTTCACGTTCTTAGAATCTAATTTAACATTCAACTCTGCAAATTTAATAGAAATCGGTGATGTTAATTGTTTTGATAATTTGTGTTAAAGGTAATGTGATCATGTCTTTCAGGTGAAAAAAAAGCCTATTAATGTCATTTAACGGGTTTACCTAGACGTCTTCAACTGACCATCAGACGAAAACCTTACAATTCAAACCAAGATATGGTCACCTCTATTGGTGTCGTGTTGCAATATAAACAGCGACAAACTTCAAATTCACGCTTCTCCAACCTCTTAGCGTACTCTATGTACATATTTATCGATTTATTATACGTCTTGTTGGCCATTTACTGTAGACATATTTATATTAGCCATATACTTATATATTATTATATATCATCTTTATACATGTATCGTTATCGTATGTAGTATATAAACTGTTTTAATGATTTAAACAAAAACCCCGTGCGTTTACTGAATGATCCGACAATTTATCACAGCATCACAATATACAGGACATGAATAAACATATCTTATGACAATTTTAATCAAAATTCATAAATTTTATTGAAGTACTCAATATATGAATATAATTTGAACTGAGTATATGAATGTATGACGTTCAAATGTTCCTTTAGTTTGGCTCAGTTAAACGTACGGCTCTAAATATCTCTAAATATTTTATTCCAAATTCTAAAATATAATATCTACACATATCACATGATGAATTTCTACGATATTTATTTATTGTTAACCAATTTTTTTCTCCTGTTATCAAAATTTTTCGTAGTTTGTATATTATACGTACCAACAGATAGTTGTACCTATTTTGTAACTCATATACTGTACTTATGTTAAAGACCTTAATTATTTTTATATCCATTTTCACCTGTTTGTTGTTATTTAAGAATACTTTTATGCAGCTCAAAACGTTGTTGTTTATTTATATTTATTATTACCTAGATATATATTTTTATTCTGTTTATACATTTTATATGAGTTTTATATAGTTTATTACATAACAAGGGTGCGGTTACACCCGTTACCGACTTCTAACTTCAGAAAGGCAACAAATAACTCCGTTAGGGTCTTCCCATTAATTGATCACACTTCTGAAGTTGCTCACTACCGACATTCAGCAAGACTAATTTTATTTAACATCAATATGCATTACATCTTCTGGATGCACCACCCATCGGTAGGTACTGTTACAGCCCCTGGTTCCGTACCATCTGGAATCCCAAGACCAACAAAATAACAATGAAATAAGTTATAACAACTTATGCATTAAGCAAATTCAGTCATCAACTATCCGAATTCACAGATTTTTTTTTAGTTTATTACCCGCTTCAAATTTATGCCTAGTCCTATTTCCAACTTACCTATTTTATTTTGAACTCTATGTAAAACTATTCTTAAAAATGTGATATTTTAAGTAATGTTTTAACTATAAACTTAATATATTATTAGAACTCTTTAGTCACATTTATATATTTATTTATTGTTTTCATATATTTAAATCATTTAGGCTAAACACCTGTATTGTTAGTTAGGTAGTATTTCATTGTATTATACTTACATTTTCAGATGTTTGCGCTATCCAACATTAGACAAGAACGAACACTGATCATAAATTTACCTAACTACATTTGGAAGTGCAAACATTGCCTACTGTAGATACAATACTTATAGGTCACAAGTATATATCGTATACTATTTAATGTTTGTCGCTTTTCATACATTTGCTCTCCAGCTGAGACAAAAACAGGGTTAATTTATAGTTAAGTTTAAAACATACAAAAAGCCTTGACCCTCTTTTCTTACTTGTTATATTTATTACGCAACAGGTCATTACTTTATTAAGTATTAAGGTTAAGTATTTTGTCAGGGATAACTCATGGCAAAATTCTCTTTGGATAACAAAAATTATGATAAAATTGGTAAGGCCTTAATGAATAAAATTTGTTGATGTTGATAAATAACTAGTAATTGTTGGCTTTTTCAGGTTGAGGTTGTACCTTGACTTGGAATGAATTGATTTGTAATTAAATTGTTAAAGCACAGCTGATAATGAGTTAAATGTAAAACTGACATATTATGATTATGTTCGTTGTTCTTTTTACTGAAGAATAATTTGTAAACGACTACGGGATTTGACAATATGAGTGATCTCAGTTGGCACCTGAACGATTAGATAAGCCTGTGAAACTCCAGCCAGTCCTTATTGCAAGGGTAACCCCGCACGTCTAAGGACACAAGGCTTACTAACAAACTATTAGGGTCTAACAGGCCGAATTTAGTTGAATGTGCCGTTCGATACCGGTTCCTTGTGTGTACTATTCATATATCCATTCGGGTATCCAGTGCTGACTACCCGGTAAACGGACCGTATACGAAGGCACTAACACCACTCCTATATCTAGGTCGCGAACATTTGCGTTAACTTTCTTAACCACGCGCATTCTAACTGGGACTACACCAACCACGTCCCGCATTCAACTAGAGATGATACCAATGTAACTCTCTTCTATTTAATAGTATTTAGGTATGTTCGTGTAACCAAGCACTATGCAACAATAACTGTTAGAATTAATGTGCTCCTTCGATCAGACACATTATAATTACCATTTAGGGCTGTTGGCTTGGGTGGTGTTAGCAATTCGGTGAGAGTAATATGTCTGGACTTACCATCTAATTTTCTACTGGCATGGTTTACGCACGCCACGCAGATACAGGGCAAATTCGACTCTTGCGTATTAACATTATGCAAACTCGCAACCGTCAGCCTACGATGATATTCTAGCATAAGATCAATTAAGAGATCACGTGCAGGAGCAGGAACAGGAGATGCTACAAATCTATCTGGTAAACTCGGTACAAAAAGATAGGCTATTATTTTAGATATAACAACAATGACCAGTAAGATTATACAGATTTTGTAGATTTCTCTGTCTACACCTGCCGAATTTTACGAGTGAAACCACAACCGGGGTCTTTTAATTATCATTTATGGCATCCGTAGTTAACTTGATCAGAGCACGTGTACCACCAATCACCGCCGTTTCTGCCACTCCAGGACCACCAGCCCGAATCTAAATTATTTTCATTTATTACAATATTTTATTCCAAAAACTTTTTGGATTTGCTACCAAAATAATGACGCTCAAAATATTTATTTATTCTCTTCATTAATTTGATAGATAGTTCTTGAAATTTTAATTATAAGTTGTTGATACGAAGGATTGTAACTTTAAGTCTTAGTATATGTTATATATTAAACTTATTATTAAACATTTAGATAAGTATTATTAAATGTTAAGCGTAGGGTACACTGTGTGGTACTGTAGCTGGACAAACACATGAAAACCTGAATATCTACTAATGAAACTTAAACGCAGTCACACGCGTTACCTAAGCAGAGACATTGGAGTAAATGTGTCATCTTGATATATTTAATGCTATTACTGACCCAGAACCAACATACCTAAATCAAAGCCAAGTGGCAGCTTGGGTCCATTATCATCGACACCTTTTGTAGCTGTATTAACAGCAGGCTCATTACCAATATGCGCTTTAACAGCAGGCGCAAAAATAGCAGGCGCAATAACACATTAGGCGCATTAGCTTCAGGCGCTGTAACAGCAGGCGCATTTTCATGGCGCTTTAACAGCAATCACAGTAACAACAGGCGCATTAACATTAAGCTGCTTATTAACAGCAGGCGCAGAAACATTGAGCATAGTAATAGCAGGCACAGTAACAGTGAGCGTAGTAATAGCAGGCGAGACATTAAAGCAGGCACTTTAACAACCGGTGCAAAATCTGCAGGATTCAGAAGTCCAAGCTATAGCGCACACAGTTAGCCCTAAGCTTTAAAATACATTGAAAGGTTTACATTGAAGCCAGGGGACAGTGGGGATGGTTAATACCGGCTATGTCGCAAAATTTTCGTTATTTATGGTTGGTTTCCCTTGGCCTTGAGTGGAGATCGACCCGGTGTATTTTAAAGCGCCGAATCGATGTTCCCCATATTTAACCGAGTTATCCAAGCACTGCTGTTATATTTAAGTGTAGATTCTGCTGCCCGTGAGTATATGAAAACACGGGCACAGGGTCGAGGGGAAATATTGGCTGGAGTTGGTATTGTGTTGTGGAAATACTACCCTTTGAATGTCCTAAGATCTCACGTTGGTCCTTAAGGATCCTAATAATTTAAATTGTGCTCGCAGCGTCTTCGGCTCTGATGACATCATCTCAGCAGAAAGACGTCGTCGTCTTTTAGAACCGTTGGATAACTCCAGATTTCACGAGGAAGAAACCAAGAGTTAGTATAACTCACTCTTTGTGCATTAGCCCCACTGGCTGACTGGCTGCAATGCGTGACGCAAGAACACCAGATAATTTGCCACAACATAACCCGCTCAGCAAAATATTGCCGCTCCGTAGTGTCCAGGTACAGAATGACAATGTCTAGCTTTGTCACTGTAACCAACTTATTGTAGGAGTATATAATCTGCCTGTATACAGTGCCAGGAACAAAACATATATATTACATCAAACCCGTTATCCCCGAAGGGTAAGGCAAAGGAGTAGGTACTTATTGTACCTAAGTACCTAAGAAAAAAATTACTTCATTGTAATTTTTATATCCCATAGTTCAGCTAGACATTGAAAGAATCTCTGTACCTATTGCAATGCTTACATTCCTGTTTTAGAATACATAAGATTAATTAATTTACCTACGATGGATCTCTACTCTGTTTAGTTTTTATGTGTTTTAATTACCTGTGAGTATGGTCGTCACAACTCATAAGTTAAATATAAGTTCGCTTTTACGACTATGGCTAGTATTATACTGTGTTCTTTGTAACAAAATCGTCTTCTGTAATATTTTACGTGCGATCCTAAAACAACACTCTGAAAGGATACATTATATAAAAATTTGTACTCTCTGGCCGAATCTTTGGAGGCATAGTCGTAAAGTATTAATGCACACTATTGTTGTAATTTAGATAATTTGTCTGTTTCTGCTGTCGCCTCTCCGGACCGCAGCAGCGCTGGTTATCGTGTTGAGAAAGGAGTTGAAGTAGATCAACTACAAATTAATAAAGCCTTGTAATGAAAATTATTCTACGAAAAAGGAAAAGCGTAGAAACTTTTAATTCTAATGGATAGCTAATAATAAATAGATGACAAATGAAAAAAAAAAACTAAATAGTCAAGAAAAGTATCTAAATTCATGCATGCAAAAACGACTGCGATCTTTAAATGAATATGTCATGGACTAGTGATTAATCAGTGCACTATGTATAATGCCCGGGCACTGTGAATCTAGTCAAGTCAAATCGGGCAATGTAATGAATACTGATTTAAACTTCTATATTTATCATATTGTCTGGTTATAATGAATAAGTATTGCTTCGTAACGGTTGGGCAATTCGATAAGAATTAGTCCAAGAGCGAGCGAAACGAGCTCGGGAGCTTAGGAAACCACGAGATGGATAGGTTAGGTTCGAAGGGGACTTCATGTTAGGTTACTATAGACCCTGCAGACAGAAATAGGAGCACCGCGCAGCGGGGTTCCAATGACTTTGTTACTTAAATAGTAATCGTACTTACCTATTCTATATTGAAATCAATGTCAACATTAAAATAATAATAAAAACACATCTTACCCGCCATTATTACCCGGCCCAATAAGTGATGGGCATTATCCAGAAAGCCCGGTCAATTTAATTATTTCAATAGTTTTTAGCATATTGCCTACTCATATATTTCGAATAATCTGGGCATTATAAATAATGCCGTATTAATCACTAGGTCCTTAACAAATAAGTAAGATACAAACCAAATGTATTGGACCAAAGGATAACCAATTCACTGCTTCGCTCCGGAAACTATTTATGTGATATGTAAACTTGATTTTTAATATAATCGATCGTAATAAAATGTTAATAAATCAATGGTGTTTTATTTCTAAGCTCTACTGCACTCAACACTCCTTTCCTTACGTCTCTGTGCGGGCTGGGCAAAGTGTTCCATACGGAATATCTGAGAGCCAGCAAGAAGTCTGGACATGTATCGTTTACTGGCAATAACCGCCTTTTGGCCGATATCACAGTATAAATATGGACGAACAGTACGGAAACTACCCACAAACGCTCGAAACGGCACACTCACACAAACATGCGCATCGACGAAACACCTAAGCGGCTTGCACTACTGACAGCACCGCGGACGCTGCTTAGGGGTCTCCTCGGTGCGCATGTTTGTGTGAGTGTGCGTTTCAAACGTTTGTAAGTAGTTTCTATACTGTTTATATATTTATACTGTGCCGATATTAAGCGCTAACTGATCCGAGATTAATCTGATCTTGAGACCGGGAACCTAATTGCGTAAATGAATTCTGCAAAGCTAACAAGTCGATTCCTTCAAAGACTTAGAATCATTTCTTTCAACTTTTTCGGTATTGTGAAACTAATTTGGAAAAAGTACAAACATCCTCCTTTGAGTTGAAGTTCATCTACTGCGTTATGTTTCATCAAACTCGAATGATTTATTTCCAAATCATTAGGACATAATTTCATTACACAATACCAATAGTGAAGAGAAAGGAGCATAACCTTTCCTTTTCAGAGTGTAATATGCAATACGTAAAGTCGTTTTTGGGAAGGTTCTGACTTGTTTGCTTTGCAGAATTCACTTACGCAATTAGGCTGCAGGAGCACTTAGGACTTCTAAAAATTCGACTCGTTTTTATAGTAGTTTTTCTTCCCCTGTAATGAAGAAATACTCCACATTATAAAGCTCGAAATTTCATCGTTGATTGCTGCCGCTTGGTCATTTCGTGGGGTCAAAATTGCGCCGAAACTCGCCAAGTATAAGTAATGTTTTACCACCCCTGGATTGGTCATTTTGCTTGAAATCACGTAATGTTCTATCTACTGATTCAATCAACCGCTTTACGACTTACGACTTTTTACTCCCTTAGGGATAGAATTTCTAAAATTAAAAAGAAATCTCATTGTTTTTTATTAACCAAGAGCATAAACCTACAATTTCAGATGTTTTACCTTCCAAACCGAAGAAATTTCACATAAAGTTTCAACTCCTATTTTTTATCTCCTTAGGGTAAGAATTTCCAAAAGCCAATAAATAAATGAATTCTTTTTATCAACCAACAGCGTAATAAAGCGTATAAAGTATATATGAAATTTTTACGTTTTGTAAATTGGACACAGAAATTTTAGATGTACGTTCTTAGTTGATAAAAACAATTCATGTATTTAAAATTAAAAAACGTGTCCAACTTACAATCTGTAGAAATTTCATAACCCTTAGGGGTGGTATTTCTAAAAATCCCTTTCAATTTCGTCTTTATACGTCAAGCGGTTTTCGATATTTCGTGACGAGTGAGTGAGTGACCTTTCACTTTTATATTATATAGATTTTTACTTTTTCAAGTACATCCATTTCAATTAGCTGGCAGGGGGGGCACTAGACTGTAACAAAAATTAGCAAACCAAAGTTTAATTTTACGCAAACGGATCCATGAATCAAAAAATGGTTTTCACAGCCCCGAAATATTTTTGAAAGGCCTATCCAACGATACCCCATACCACGGGATAAACGAGAAAAAGAAAACATCCCCACTTTACGTGTACAGGAGTTAACAGGAGGTAGGTATCCTAAATAAAACTTGACACAATTTTTTTTATCACTTTGTCGGCTTGGCTAATATGTAAATCCATGCGAAATTATAGCTTTCTTCTAGTATTTGATCTAAGCTGCGGACGGACAGGACGTACATGGCGAAATTTTAGGGGTTTTTTTTTTCCCTAAAAACGAAAATAGAAAATGTGTTTTCATCGAGCCCTAAAAAATTAAATCTTTGATATAACCTTTACATGCATGATTTTAAGATGGAATCGCTCATTAAGGAATGTTTTAATGTTTCACTGTCATCTTCTTTTTTATTTTTATCTTCATGCAGCGCTTGGTTGTGTATTTTTTGGTAAAATATTTTCAGACTTTAAAATAAAAGCCATAATTATACCAAAATGTAGAATCATAATATTGTCTTTGAAAAGGTGAAAATTGCATAAAATGCATTGAGTTAATATGTAAGTACTACGTACTAGTAAATTATTACCTCAATGATAAAATGCAATGCTATTTATTAGAATATCGTTACCGTGCTAGACGTAAGTATATAAATGAATCACATTGTAAATGAGAGCAGCGGTGTCGCAGTATGAACAGTGGTGATATTTTATTATTAGATATTTGATTACTTAAATAATTTAATTAATAATTTCATTAAATCTAAAAATATCATGAACCATTAAAAATAAGGTGTAGATTACAGGCAAATTATCAGAATTTAATTTCATAGCTTGGTTATTGTGATACCAAGCAAATAAAAAATTACAAAGTTTGTAATGCAGTTGAAAGGTTATGTTCTTATTTGCTGCAATTTCGTATTTGTTCTTGTACAGAACACTGTTTTATACATAGGCCTAAAATTTTGTTGTTTTTAATTACATAATAAGCGAGATATTCAATAAATTCTAAAACAAGTCTAAAACGATGTAGCTAGTGCCACCTAGTGCCATTTAAATGAAACTTTAATTTCGCGCTATCTATCTTGTCATGTGTATTACTCATCATGACGCCGCCGTACGACATGAACATGACCGCCCGCCAGCTTCGCCCAAAGATAGATAGATGGCGGTAAAACCAAATGTAACTTTTTGTTGGTTTTTAGGGTTCCGTACTCAAAGGGTAAAAACCGGCTAAGTGCGAGTCGGCCTCGCGCACGAAAGGTCCGTACTTGGTAAACTGCGGTTTACGATTTATGACGTATTAAAAAAAAAAACTACTTACTAGATTTCGTTCAAACCAATTTTCGGTGGAAGTTTACATGGTATGTACATCTTAATTTTTTTTAGTTTTATCATTCTCTTATTTTAGAAAAGACCGACCCTAACAATAATTGGGAAAAAGGCTAGGCAGATGATGATTCTCTTATTTTAGAAGTTACAGGGGGACACACATTTTACCACTTTGGAAGTGTCTCTCGCGCAAACTATTCAGTTTAGAAAAAATATATATTAGAAACCTCAATATCATTTTTGAAGACCTATCCATAGATACCCCATATGTATGGGTGCGACAAAAAAAAATTTTTAGTTTCAGTTCTCCCCAAAATTTATTGTCTTTTTTTCTATTTTTGTGTGAAAATCTTAATGCGTGGCAGTCAGACATGACGAATCCATAAAGGTTCAGTTTTTTGCCATTTGGCTACGGAACCCTAAAAATACAAACAAATTGCGGTACAATTTTACTTACCACTCCTCGAGTAGGGTCCCTCAGAGCCCGAAAATATCTCACAACACCCGCAACCAGACTGAATATTCAGTGGCGCCCTAGCAAAGTATTTAGGTGGTGCGAGAAAATTATTAAGTATCATGTTGTTAATTTTATCGAAACACGCAGAACAGTTTGAAGAAGGGCTACCAGTAGATTCATTTTTAACTACTGACAGGCATGACTATTACTTCTACTGTTTCATGGACCAGTGGCGGATTAAAGCTGTCGGGGTCTCGGAGCAGCGAAGCAAAGCGGAGGCACATGACCCGTCTCAAGATGCAAGAGTGTGCGGAGTAAAGGAAACACCATCATTGTGCTGTGTGCACTCCTTCTTTTATAGATTTTTGGTGAATATTAAGAAAGAAAGAAAGAAAATACATTTATTTGCTACAAGCCACTAGAGCACACAATATAAAAAAGACAAACAAAAAGAAAACTTAAAGCTATACAACAATAATATTTTTTTTATTTTTTATTTATAACTTTTTAGTTAACATGTTTTTCGAATTAGGTACATTTTAATATATAAGTGATATATATTTTTGAAATCACCTCTTGGAACCCTTTATTTTGATACCCCACACGATGGGTTTGGAAGAAAAAATAAAATTGGCCCCCCACAATATGGCGCCCAAAAGCCGCGATTTTCCAAGTGGCATTTGATGTCAGCGAAGGCGATAGTCGAAGTGTCAAATATAAGGGAGTGATCACGTCATTCACGCTTTCGATGATAGTATGTTACTTGTCTAGGGCCTCAGGAAGCTTGGGAAATCACTGAAGTCCTTGTCGACCAGTCAGGAGCAAAACTGTATGGTTGACGACCAGGACATGACCAGTTAAGGTCTATCCACACATATCAGGGCCGTGCCCGGGACGTGCACGGGACGTGGACAGACCGTGCCCCGTCAGTGGCTCAAAAAAATATCGGTGGGAACATTTTATATGAACTCGTTCACACACGTCCGTGCACGGGACGTGCCCGGGCCCGTGCACTGACGTGTGTGAACGATGTCATGTGTCATTTGACAGGACCCGGCCCTGTCACGTCCCGGGCACGCCCCTGATATGTGTGGATAGAGCTTTAGTGTTACTGCAGTGAGATGCTACCATGTCCTTTTGAATTCCGAAAAAATCTGATGAGATGACCTTCTTTGCAACTTCATAATGTGTGTGCTCGCTGCGTATCACGCGAAAAGCTGTGAAATTATAGGAGTTTTTGCTCTAAAAGTCATATACTATGTCATTTTCGATAGACTAAATTCTAAAGTGCATCACTTCAGATTTTATAGTCAATAGTTGATCGGCATGACCATTCAAGTGTCAATTAGCAGACACAATAGAAATTACCATTGGATAATATGTAAGATAAATAATGACAAGAAATCCCGCCTCGGACCACATACAAGTACATAATGTTCGTTAGATCTTCGTAGCGTATCGGTAAACGCAACGTAGGTACCTAACCAAACAATTTTCCGCATTATTATCAGCTACATTGTTGCTATTATTGTTTACACGTACTTGATAATGGCACATCCTTATATGTAGGGCTCGCACTGGCTAAGGCTGGGGCACACCCAAATACTCCGAAATATTTTATGCCGAATTTCAATGCTTCGATTTTCAAAATTGCTAGAATTATAATGTTATATAAAAAATCACGAAATTTATTTTACCGAAAGTCATAAATGCGATTTGTTTGTTTGCCGATTTTCATACGATCGAAAAATCAAATGTTCGAGAGGTTCTCGGTCCGAATAACGACACTACGATTTCCAATACTTCGAATAAATTACGATTCTAATTCAATTAGTAAAATATTCAGTTACACGTATAACTTCAAAATCTATAAGAAACGTTTAATGTAATTTAAAAACGTCTAATTTGTTATTCATATTTGACTTTTGAGTACCAAGTGATTAATCAGGGCACTATGTATAATGCCCAGGCATTATGGCTGGGGCGTGCCGCTAGTAATTGAATAAAGTAGAAGTGTTGCATACATTTTTAAATTCTATAGATGTAGCAGGTGTAAGTAGACAAAATATATGACGCGCTGGATAGTCAGCTTTAGTTTAGTTCAGCTTTATTCTAAAATAATTTGCTGCGGGAAGAAGCCATACCTGATGAATGGTGCAATAGTTCGCTGGTGCACATCTTTAAAAACAAAGATGCTGTAGTGCATCAACTATAGAGGAATAAAGCTAATGTCACATTGTAAGAAAGTTTGTGCGAAAGTTATTGAATGGATGCTGACAGAAGAGAGTGAGATATCGCAGAATCAATCAATATGTGTCTATGCCTGGTCGGGATATAACGGATGCCATTTTAGCAATCCGCCAGTTGTGCGAGAAATACAGAGGTGCACATAAAAACTTCCACATGGTGTTCATTGACCTTGAAAAGCCATACGACCGCGTGCCTCGTGAAATTTTGTGGTGTGCCCTTAAGAAGAAAAAAAATGTCTGAAAAGTATGTAGAGAATGCACCGGATCAAATCAGGATGAATGAAATGGCGACAGGTCACTGGAACGACTTGCGACCCACAGATGCCCTCAAGTTAAAGGGGAAAATCTACAGGTCCTTGATTATGGATCAGAATGTTTATGTTAGATGTTCGTATTCCTTTTCGAATTCATGCACCGTGTATTGAATGATGTCACTTACGGATAAACCTTTACAAAAATGCGATATCTGTGATACATCCACACACATGAACGTAACTAAAAGAAAACTTTAACCTTTAAGCTCGCTTCGCTCGCTTTTGTATACTCTTGGTTCTGTCGCTTTTCTGCCGGACTCGACATCTATATCTGTCGGTATGAATAGTAAAAGAAAATCTTAACTATACGAGGCGAGTATCTTAAATTTTTAAGGTCGCGTCGTGGCCTTTTACATTTAAAATACTATTGATTCTGAAGCTCTTCTGCATAAGTCGGCAACATAACATCTAACTGAGGTGCAAAAAATTTCGAGCTCACTTCGCTCGCTCTAGTAATCATCTGTTTTTTGTCGTTACCATATCAGAGAGTTATGATTTTTTGTTGTTTATGAAGTGGAATAACTCTATAACTCTTTCTCTCTTTTCGGATTACAGACCATAGGGATTTTTTTTCATAATTGTCTATTAAATAATCGACTAAAACCAAAATTTATCGAGAATATCCGCCCTACTGACATAATTATATTAAAAACAGTTAATTAATTAAATCAAAAAACCCGACTGGAAAAGCGAACTTCGCTTTTCAAGCAGTCGGGTTTTTTGATTTTTTTAATTAACTTTTTTTATTTATAAGTTTTCTTTAATTTATTTTTCGAATTACGTACATTTAAACATATAAGTGTTATATATTTTTGAAATCACCTCTTAAAATCCTTTATTATGATATGTGGGGTATCAAAATAAAGGATTGGTTTGGAAGAAAAAAAAATTTGGGCCCCCACGATATGGCGCCCAAAAACCGCCATTTTCCAATTTTCATGTAGCCAGTGACACTCGCGGGGTTAAGACGAGTCGATTGACGTAAGAACCATCAAAATCGGCCCACGAGTTTGGTCTCTAGAACGCCACATAGGAACAAACATTCATACATAGACTGATAAACACATTAGCCTCCTTCGGCAGTCGGGTAAAAACAAGCACAGACCTGGAAAATGGCAAAGTGGCGGGCTGGACACATCCGCCGCCCATGAAATGACATGACAGATGGCAAAGAGGCTCAATCGATATTATTTTTCTCTGTGCTCAATCGACACTCAAGCGGTTATACAGCATGACACTTGACTAAAACCTTAAAAGGTTTATAAATCTAACTTGCTTAGTAAGACTGAAAACGTGAAATATTTTTATGTATAATCGTGGGCTGGGCAGGGCAGGCGGCCACTCCGTCTCCGCCGCCGGACGCATATTCAAAGTTAGTCTGGGGTGGTCAGAACTATAATCATAGATCAGCTCCTTGCTTATGATAAACTAGCTTGGCACCTATATAGTATATTTCCTTTGTTCACACTAGTACCACCGAACTGTACCACCGTGTGCCTTCTCTATTAAGTAGGTAGGTATATAGGCTATTGGGAACAAAGAACAGTCTCACTAGTAACACTAATATTAATTAATACAAATGGTGGTACTATAGAGAACGAATTTTCCCGCTAGTAGCACCGGTGGTACAGTTCGGTGGTACTAGTGGGAACAAAGGATTCAGTTTATACTTTGAATTGATCAAACCTGCGGGGATCGGCTTGTTGCGAGACGCACGGGACCGGTCAATGGTGCGACGCTTGGGGGAGTCCTATGTCCAGCATTGGACGTCTTTCGGCTGATATGATAATGACCAGAGGGACCTGCAGCAGAAGGACAGATTAGTAAAATCCCGGAATAGCAAAAGGACAGATTTGCATAAAGTCAGATAATGTACTGTCGCCGTCAAAAAAGTTACAACTCCTAGTTACCTTATTATCAATTTGTGACCTTTTTGCTTTATATATCTAAAGGTCATGCATGGAGTACTGCTCACACCTCTGGGACGAATCTGCCAAATACCAACTTGATGCACTTGATTCGATTGACAGACGGGCCAAGAGACTGACTGGCAACGATGTGCTGGTTGAGTCAAAGCTCCTGAGCCTTGAACACCGACGACGAGTTGCCAGCCTGTCGGTTTTCTATCGGTTACTTTTCGGGGAGTGTTTTTAAATGCATTTAGTCTATACGGGCTGACTTTTTCAAGTGGGCGTGGATGGCCAATCCGAAACTATGAGGCATAGCGAAAATCTCGAAACGAGTCACGAGGCCGATTTAAATTAAAACTAAAACTGAATAATCGGATTTTTGAAAAACAATATTCCTAGCTAGGAATCGAACCCCGTTGATTTTGCAAAAAAAACACGTGCTGTTATTACATCATTCGATAGTGTCACATTCTGGGCAGTAATGTCATACGGCAAAAATGAGGAAAGACGTCATTCAAATAAAACAATCATGGTGACGGAATCAAATTTTTATTTCAAGACCTCGTAATGCCATATCACGCATGTGCGCTTCCTTCTCTCAAACATGGAACACAATAACAATAATAAGAAATTCATGTATCATTTCATTTGGAACTACGTATGTATAAAACATAATGGTTTGAAACATCAATGTGTCATCCCAGCTAGGCTACTATACAAAAACGTGATGACGATGTTGCTACAGATTATTTAGTTGAATTTATTAATACAACATTTATAACAGATTATACTTTACTATAACGTTATTCTATTCATACATTAATAACACAATTTTATAATACTTACAGGAAGCATCGGTACACATTGATTTTGTTTGTTAGTAATAAAACGAATTGCATTTTTTTTAACAATTCCATAATCCTATCCATGATAACTTTAAAAGTACTCCAAAATTAAGAATTATTCTTAAGTAAGCTATGTTAATGTTTAATTGATTTTAACAGCCAACATCATATTTAAATCCTAATAACAAAATAGTCTAATAAAAACAAAAAAAAAATGCGATATCTTATTAATTGTGATCAAATGCTAAGTCTCGCGCTTTGTTTTTAATTAACACACCAATTTTCGAATAATTACTATCAAACAAAAGATTTTATACTAAATAGCGTTAGTTTGGCGGATACTTCTATGGTGGAGGGGATGGGCACTTATGACAACTTTCTGCTTTCTAAATACATTTAAATAGTCGAGTGTGAATGTATACTTTAGCTAACATTTATGATAACATTGAATCTATTGATATTAGAATATTTAATTTTAATGTGAGTAACAATGTATTAATATTTTTACTACTTGATAAACATGTAATACCGCGACAAAAAATCCTAGTACCCGGTTAAGCCCGGTTTTGTTTACAGCTGGTTAGATACTGTGAACGCGTACCGTTGTATTATTGTAAAACTAACACGAAACATTCTACTTGTGTACAGACTATAAGTTACTTACTGCTCGTGGCTAGGTACCGAGAGAACGCAGGCTATTATAATATCAAATTATTCTACCTTAATATGGTTATTAACAACAGGGTGCGGAATTCTCATGAACAATTTTCCAATGCATTGTCGATTCGGTATAATCGGTTGGTCGATGGATTTAAACTAAAAATTACTTAATGAATTGTATTTCAAGAAATTTTTAGTTCTTTTTTATTTAATCAAGCACGTTTAAAAATGATAGTTTGAAAAGTCATCTCAATATAGAATAGTTGGAGAATATTTATGAAGGATAGAAATTATTTAATAATAAAATAATTTATTGAATATATAAGGATGGACCACTTTTAAAAAACTACTCACACACTTCAAAATAAAAAACACATTCCTTACACACGCACCACAAAACATAGCTATTTAGGCTCGTCTATGTTGTACGGTTACTTGATTACTTTTATCTTTGAATCAGTGATTCGAACTATCTAATATTTTAAATCTACCCTCAAAATCAAAGGATAGTCTTGTCTTTCTAAAACTCGCAACAACAACTGATGCATGTTAAATTTAGTGAATTATTGTATTCTTATGGGAATAAAGTTATCTTAAACCTCGTTTAAGTACCATAGATTAATAATAAACATGACGATTGAATTGTAGGAATTAAGAATCAGGTTTTCGATATTTTATTGGTCTTTGAATACTTTGGTAACAAATTACTGTTTCGATTTACCTTATTAGCAAAGACATATATGCCGATTCAATTTATATGTGAACGTTAAGCTTTAATATGATACTTCGAAACAATAATAAGTGAAAAAATATCATGAGTCTTAACATCCTGGGATCAAAAAGACATTTTTATTCAGGTTTTCTGAGGAGGTATTTTTCACTGCTATGTTCGTCAATCCAAGTTTAGGTAGATTAGTTAAGTTATTCTGATCTCTGCTAATGATTTTAATTAAGGCTACACTATAAAATGTAAAAATATGAGTACTTTAACATGTATTTTTGGTGTATGCTTTGTTAGCTATCCTGAATTAAATAAATTACTGACTTCAATATACCACTCACATGACCCCGTTAATCTTGAATTTACTTAGATAGCCCTTACATATAAATGAAGATAACTGTGAAGAAACAGACATTCAAACGAGATTGCCCGATTTATTGATTTTAACAATTTCGAAGTCTGGAAAAGTCGACAAAAAAGCGTAGTACTAGAAAATTTAGCATTGAAAATTCCGCTCTCTGGATATGAGAGATGTACCTATAGAGTGGAGTAGCGCACGTCACGCGTAGTAAAAACAATACGTTTATATACTAGACGCAACTTCTACCTACAGCGATCTGTCGGCACCTGACCGGTTTAGTGACAAACATTATACAAAAAGACAGATGAAACCAGAAAATTATACAAACAAATATGGAATATACACATATAATTATCGTATCAAAAGTGGAATTGAAAAAAAAAATATCAAAACCCTTTTAAGTGAAAAAACACGGTTTTTCATAACAGCCATCGTGAAAATGGTCGTTCACGTTTTGTCGGCAAAGTATTTTATGTTAGGCTCGGTAGAAATAACATGACAAAATATCTTTGTCATTTTATTGAGTACCTACACAGCCCCTAGTCGCATTTCAAACCCAGATCAACTATACCGCCTCTTAAACTGGTTAGTTGCTACTGCTAAACATTTAACAAAATGGAAATGCAGACTTAAATAAACCGCTTACGCGTTACGCCAGCTGTAGGCGTAATAACTCATCACTCGCTGTCTGTATGCTGTCATCGGGCTCGGGCTGGGCGGCTGCTTCGTCCTGGCCGGCCACTTCGCACGCGCTGTTTTTGCGGCTACCCTCTGCGCCGCCGGCCGAAGTGTTCTCGTCCTTCTCCTCGATAGAAGAGTGCTCTTTGCGTAGGCTGGTGCCACCCGCGCCGCACGTTCCGGTCGGACGCAGCACGAGGTACATGAGCAGGTCGGACAGTGATATGATGCCGATCACTTTGTCATTCTCGTCAACTACCACGAGCCGATGCACCTGAAGGACAAAAATAATACTTTAAAATAAATTCAAAAGTTGATTGTAGTAATGTGCATGTCTTAGTCCCTGACAACGTATTCAGAAGATGATTGAATACATTTCTGGAATGTACTTTGGAACCATAACGATACACATTTGAGTTGGCGTATATTAGTACTGACTACATCCATTTTGAACAATAAGAGAAAAATAAATTATTTAAATAGTACGGCATAGGAAAAACCAAGCGACAAAACAAGACCTATCTTACTTTCCTTTGTGAACGAATGGAAGAAGAAGTAATTTAATGAAAAGAAAGAAAAACTATTAAGACATTGCAGCATTATACCACGGGGTCACAGCGCTAAGAAACAAAATTGGATCGGATTGGATTTTTTGGACTTCTCAGGCAACATTACTACTACAATAAAGAATATAATTCCGGTGAAACTAGGATTTTTTCGCAGATTGGCCTCTAATTACAGTAATTTTCCCAAGCTAACCACAACCACCCACCGATCAAAGACCGGCAAGCGGCCTAGCCGTGTTCCGGTACGATGCTCGGTGTAGCCACTAGAGGAGTTGGGTCAAGATAGTTGTTCCACTGCAGGCCATTGATTAATATATGAATAAACGCGACTGTGATTTGTGCTTCAACCTGACTTTTACTGGTTGCCCGAGTGTACCCCTACATCATGCTGGAACCTTAACCAAGAAACGAAGAAAATGACGATGTTAACGCTACGCCTACACTCCCGCCGTCATATAAATAATGTAATCACGAATAGATCGTTGGCATGCCTTATTTGAATAAATAAAAATAAATATATTCAGGAGTCCGGCCGAAATTCGTCGAAATGTTTGGTGTTGACGGAAAATCTGATGTTTTTTATCTACCAGTATAAATATAAACAAGTTACCTCAGCTCGCACTATCCTCTCCATGACATCGAATAGTGTTTCATCAAGTGTGCACTTCTGGACGCCCTCGAACCACTCGTTGCGGTGCTCGTTGGCCGTCTTCAGCGACACGTCCAGGTTGTTGTACGTCTTCTCAGCTGCCAGGTTCTGTAATTATTAAAGATTTTGTGAGCAGCTGTACAAACTGTATAAACTCACGCATTTTTCCTACGAGGCTAGACAGAAACCATGGTACAGCACCTTCTACGATCTTCTTTAGCTTTAATTATGTTCATACATTTAGTCATGCACGGACGCCGGTTATAAACACCTGCCTTTCTGAAGAAAATTTGGATGGGAAGGAAGATTGGAGGCCCAACACAACCCAGAAGGGATAGGCGGAAAATTATATTTTTTTTTAATCTGACCAGCCTTTCTTAGTAAAATGTTGCAATAATTTGTCGCTCTAACCACCGTATGCATGTCGTCGGCCTTAAGGCATTAACGACAACACACGGTACGAATATTATATAGAGATGAAACAATATAAATACTTGATTTATATGCTTTTCCTTAAATGCAAAAAAAAAATTTTCAAACCAGTTTAAGAATAAATATCCAAAAATAGAATACTAACAGTGAAGACAGAATCAAAATTGGCTGGAAAACAAAAGAGAAAAAAAATTCAAACAATCTTTTAATATATTTTTTCATATTTAAGGCGGGCCACATACATACGTTTTCCGCGTTCGATTTCCAAATTAGTTTTCCGTATTCTGAAACCCGAATGCACCGTACGCTAATAAAATACATTGATTGCCGCACACGTCCGTTTCTTTTCGAACTAGACACTTTCCGTACGTACGTACTCGTATCCAGACAAACGCCAGCCAAACAGGAAAAAACTAACGTCTGCACTAGGTTCACGGCATTTCGAATCTGTATTCCGTATTCGGAAATCCAACGCGGAAAACGTACGTATGCGGCCAGCCTAAGCCGAAAGACATCCACTGCTGTACATAGGCATCACCCAAGTGGCGTCGCATATTTGTATACTAGAGCTAATAATAAATGACATGCTTATTCGCTAATGATGGGGCTGTCAAGCAAAAAAAAATATTTCAAAACCAATATGATACGTACAATTACGTCAAACTTCGCGTAAATGTCCTTGAGGCGTCCATCAGCGTCGATGAGGGGCAGCGCGGAGACACGTCGATTGACAAACTTGCGCAGCGCGTCGATGATGGATGTATCCTCCGTCGCGGTCTCGATGTCATTGAGCGTGCCGATGCGCAAATCGCGCAGCTTATTCTGCAGGTACGAAGGCTTTGGCAAGTCGTTTATCTGGAATTTATAAATTTTTATACATTAATAAGTAATAATCAGCATAGTCAGCCTTTTAATGTTCTCCCTGCTTAGGACACAAGCCTCTCTGTGAGAGGGAGTGGGCCATAATCCACCACGCGGGCGTTTAGGGTGGGCTGTCCACCATGTACCGATGTCGCATCGGCTTACGAGCCGAGTCACAAATGGCCTCTTAGAAATGTTTGGCAATTTATTTTTCTCACAGCTGGACCTAGCAATCAATAGTGTAAACGTTGACCTTCTAGATTCTATTTGGACTTTGATCACGCACGCGACAATGATAATGGAAATATCTAACATACATTATCTAGCGTCTAAATTATTTGACACCACGTTTGGCTTGATCATGATATGATCGATTATTAAAATAATAGAAACATGAGTCGACTTAGTTTTCAACCGACTTCAAAAAGGAGGAGGTTCTCAATTCGACTGTATGTTATTTTTGTATGTTGGTTACGCGATTACTCCGCCAATTATAAACCAATTTTGATGGTTCTTTTTTATTCGAAAGCTGGTGCTTTTCATGTGGTCCCATTTAAATTTGATTAATATCTGAAGAGTAGTTTTTAAGTTATCCTTAATAATTCGTATTTTCATGGTAATATAAAGTACCAAAATTAAAAATAGAAAAATTAAAACATTTCATAAAAAAATATAAACAAACTTCCAAAACAAAACGCTACAACGCGCAAAAAAACTTTCTTTAGCAAATAAAATATATACTAACATTTTATTGTCATAGATCTATGTATAAATTTTTCCACGATAACAAAGTTTACTCTTAGCATTTCTTACTATCACAAGGCGTACTCGTAGCCGTACCAACTTCCAAATAAACTTTAATCATTTAAATCATACAGGGTTTTTTTTTTCAAAATTCCTTCCTACGTGCTCAGGCTCACATTCGTTAAGTTGCTTTTATATTTTTTACTTTATTTTAAATCCTATTGCTTAGGCTGAACATTATCAATGTAATACATATCCAGTTTTGCGCAGCAAAAACAAAAGACAGGCACTGCCACTGTATTCATAATAACAGCGGCCGGAACTATCGACAGTTAGTCCCTTTTCGCACGCTCCGGTTGCCGGGTGCCGGGTAACCGGCGGCGAAGTGTATTGGCATGTATGTTAGCTTTCACACGTCCATAGCTATACATTCGCCGCCGGGTACCCGGCAACCGGAGCGTGTGAAAAGGGGCTTAAGCTACGCTAGCCAAGACAGGTCAGCGGATGGGTAAATATCCATGTGCTGTCATTCTAAGATTATTGACCGTCTTTACGGGTAGTCAGAAGCCCGGAATACTAGACTAACGATAAGCAGTCAAAATAAACATCCAATACTAACGTATAAAAAGAGAAAACGCAGTATCCTCTTGTGTGTGAGTATGTAGAGGACATTGCCAGTCTCGGGTTCGATAACCGGCAGCCGATGGATGCGGTTGGTGATCAGCATGCGGATGGCGTCGAACAGAGAACAATCCGGCCCGATAGACACTAGTGGAACCACTGATCCCTGCAGCACATCTGAAAAACATATAATGTTATGCATTTATTAGTCTAACAGTCTTCAGTTCGGAATGGATGAAGAATACATGTTGCGCCGACCCCAAGTAACATGGGACGAGGGCAGGAAGATGTTGATGAGTCAAGCACATGCGCCTGCAGTTTTAAGTACCAAAGTTTTTAGGAGAGCTTATACAATCCATTTCGCCAATTATGTTAAAGACCCATGAAACTGGTGTAGCCATCAATTTACTCCGGTACTAATGCAAAATTCCAGAGGGAATCTAACAACGCTTCAACGGTTTAGCAGTGGCACTTGAGACAAGTAGACAAGCGAGGCAGCAGATTTAGCCCAGTAGAAATAGACAATTAAATCGCAAATCTTGATGTGGTTCTGCATTTTTAGTATGTTGTATGGAACAGTTAGGGTAGTGTAAATCTAAATTTGCTACTTCGAAAATCTGTAGTGGCTGCGCACCACGAGAAATATATGAGTTATTGTCATTCAAGGTCAAAGGGTTCATGGGCTTCAAAAATTTACAGATCCACTAAAGGAGTGATGGAATCAGTAAGTAATTACGATTTAGGCGGGAATATAAATGGATTCTTGCGGTTAATAAGTCATAGCTAGCCAGTCTTTGGGACTCGCTCGCTGTCCTTCGTCGGTAACACGAGCAACATTTTAATGTATTTTTATTATTATTTGAGTTTCAGTTTTATTTGAGGATATATTCTCTAATTAGATCATCATTTCAACCGAAAGACGTCCACTGCTGAACCGATACAGGCCTCCCCCAAGTGTCGCCACATGACTGATCCCGTGAGTGTCGCATCCAGCGGATACCCGCAACCTTGACCAAGACTAATAAAACTAAATAAATTAAATATTCAAAATATACTCACGACGCCAAGTCTCAAGTTTGTGCTCTTCTAGCTCGTCCATAGTGACATTCGGGCTGGTGTAGTACATCTGCAGTATCTTGATGAAGTCCGTGATAGTGAGCATACCGACGAACTTCTGCCGCTGTGAGTCCCATAGAGGAGCGGCTCGGACGCCTGTTGGCAACGACAGATATTGGTATTGGTTGATGATGGCCAAAGGCCAACGTTTGCTTTGGCCAACATAAGAATTGGAAGCATGAGGATAGTAAGGTAAGATTTTAAATTAATTGATGGTCAAGAGTCTATATACATACAAGGAATGTTTGAATGCCTAAATGTATTTGTAACGACAACTACGGCTACATTGTTACTACGACGCAATTACCCAGCGAAGTACGAAATCACTATAACGTTTTCACTAACAACATTCTTTGCATCGCGCTGTCGGTGTTTTCTACCAAATATTGATATCTATAAGTACCCAACCAAATCACTACCGCGTTGAGATAGGCAGCACACCACTGCAAGCAATGGCCTTTGAGATCGAAAAGTTCTCCCTTGTCATCGAAGGAGGTTCAAACTACGTTTCTGAAAGTAGCGCTGACGTTCATGCTCAAAGTTACGAGATAGCCCAAATTGGGTTTGCTTGCAGTGGACTGGGCTAACTACCCAATGATTATCGTCTGGCATAATTATATTTTAGACGCCAATATGAGACACGGTTTGCAGGTTTCTGAAGTGTTAGTACGGGGTGGCACTACGTCCTCCGCTGGATAGCATCGTAGAATCTTTGTAGCCGCATTGATTTTGCTACAGATTATAATTTACAATCTCCACCTAATGGAAGCGTAATGTCTTTCAAAGCAAAATGAACAATACGAGACTAGTATAGTATTGATCGTTGACTCGTTTTAGAATATGACACTAGGTAGAATGATGCTTGCATCTGATCTGATGCAGTTAAGATAACAGGAAGTAGCGATATAGTCTTTACCTAAATATTTGTTTTTTATAGGTTCCATGACATAAATCATAATGACGCATACCAAAGCGTACTTTACCAAATAGTTGTTGCTACGCTAGAAGCCGCTAGTTCATTGAAGCAATAATAAAGATGAAAACATCACCCACAGCCAAAAAAAAACATATCGATAAACATTGTTGAATGTGGACACTAATACTAAAATTGTAGTCTAGTCAACGTCAAAAAGTCAAAAAGTTATGACACAATTTTTTGCTGCTTGAACATGAACATTGCAAGTGTGTTAATTGTTTAACTATAAATCTGAGATTTTTTGCTTCCTTGGAACTATTCTTGAAAGGCTTCAGAATAGACCTCCGACATAAAAAAACATTTTCAAACATCATCTGCATGCTATTCCGAATTGACACGTTGATTACACCTTGTTCATATTTTGCCGAGACTGATGAAAAAAGTAGAACAAAAAAGTATTTGTTGACTAGACTATTGTTTGCCGACTCGAATAAAATTATGTTTCTGATTGGTAGTTTCTTAGCGGTCTCACCCAATCAGAACACTGTATTTGCATAAACTGAGTTTAGATTAACTAATCGCTATTAGTTTTATTGGTGAAATCGGCCCTTAGTTAAGTTGAGTGGAGTCTAGGATTATGGTGTAGAATCATGTAAGTTATACATGTATACTTCAATAAAAGTAGTGACAGTGATTGTTAAGACATGGTCGCGATATACTGGTCTACGAACTGCTCTGTTTGTTAAGTTCAGAGTATTATTTTGTGCTAAAGTGATAGTAATTGACTCTGTAACGAATAAACCGAATTATCCGTATCACAACTATAATCTGATTCTTTGTATGCCACTAAGTAGGTACATGGTTATATGTACCTCGATTTGACATACTATATATAGAAATAGGATATCCTGTAATCTTGAAGGGAGCAACCCTTAGCTATATCATTATATTCAATTAAGCGAAATCGTAGTAGAAACCTATTTTCAGCAGCAAACCGCTATTGGACATTGATTAGTGTTACACTGGTCTGGCTTCTAATAGTCTAGTAATGATAGTGTTCAATACATGATTGATCACTAAATGAGACCGAAACACTAGAGTTGACGTCCGTATATTCGAGAGATTCAGAGAATACGATAACCCTGACCACACAAAGTCTGGCTTGCCATCAGAACTGCAAAGGGAAGAGGAACGGTAAACGGGCAGATACCACCAATATACAAGGTGAAGATCAATAAAATAAACCTACACCTTGTAAATTGTTTAGCTAACCCCAAAAAAGATTATGCAAAAAAAAACTGTAACCTTTCGAAACAGCAGTATGTTTTGCTATTTTTCAAAGGTTTTTTTTTCCATATTAACAGTTGCTTATAATTATGAATATTCGATCCCTTTCATAAGAATCTTCAAACTATTTCATTAATACCTCGTTTAATGAATAAATTTTCACCACACTATGAATTTCTTCCTGTATAGAACTCACATACACATTCATTCATTCCTAGCTCCGATCTGGTGGTAAGCCAGCTTGAACGGTTCGTAAGTGCCGACGGATAGCGGACTTAAACCATATTCGGCGTGTTCACCAACACAACAAGCGTGACAAATGACACGTTGTCTAAATATGCCATTGCTAATTGCAGCGAACAATAGACCATTTATTGCAGGTTTCAACTATCTCAATTCTCACAGTAAACCGGTGTGTGAAATAAGCTACCGGCTTATAAGTGTCAAACGGAAGGCGAAATGACAGTTTTCTTTTTGTATTGGCGTATTGTTTCCGAGGGTCTATTGATATTTTAAGCCGCTCTGCCCGTCAGAAAGGTATTAAATAGTGCAAGGCAGAAGCTAGTTTTAATCTGACTAAGCCCGCCAAGCGAGATCATAAGGGAAGTATTCTCTATGTGGCATTTTTGCAGCAGCCTTAAAGTTGTATCAGAAATTGGCGGCATTATTGAAAAAGGTATCATCTGCCGCGGTACAAAGGTAGCCAATTTTGTTGACCCATTTTTAAGTAGGTCTACCTCAGCATTGACGAGCAAATGTAGGTCGCCTAGGCGGGCCGTATCGACCTAGACGTCAAACGGTTCGAATTTATTCACGGATACCGAAATAGAAGGCTTAATATCCGCTGTCGAGACCTATCGTAGGAAAAACGAGTCAAATGAATCAGTGGCGGGAGCAATATTTATGTTTATTTAATATAACATCCGGAAGGGTGAGATATGGGTATAGACAGATGTGTACGTAGTACACCCATATTTTAGCTGTTAATGTTACCTATAACCCTTCATAGGACGGATAGGGTTGCCAGATGGTCGGGAACCGTTTGGATTCGCCCAACATTTTAAAGGATCTCCCGACAAAACTCAAAATCTCCAAACAAACAAGTTCTTGGAAAGTTCTTTCTTTCAGATCATTTGTGTTATCAATTCCTGTGAAAAGATGAAATAATTTATATGCCAAAAAGAGAGAAACCGTATGGATTTTGATATAATAAAAGCTGAGTTAGTAAATAGACTGAACTTGAAGTAAATTGTTTGAATTTAAAATATTTTCCTAAATTTGTGGACTCAGTAAAGTTTAATGCCAAATACATGTGGCAACCTAAAAATGTAGTGTAGTTGAATTAGTTATATTGCTTCAATATTTAACCTATTAATTAAAATAATAAATAAATTATTTAACATTTTTATTTTAATAAGTTTTGCTCCCGTCAACAACCTCAAAAGCCCGACATTTTCAAATTGACTCCAGATATTTTCGTCTTCCGAACTGGCAACCCTTTGTACGGGACAAGTCTATTTGAACCGCGCACCAAGCCAGACTCCTGGCTTCTATTGAGACTTTACAGGTGGAAATTTGAAAACCTCAAGCCAAGCAGACTGACTTGCGATCAGACCAAC
The DNA here is from genome assembly GCA_945859665.1 of Anorthoa munda. Taxonomy (NCBI): domain Eukaryota; kingdom Metazoa; phylum Arthropoda; class Insecta; order Lepidoptera; family Noctuidae; genus Anorthoa; species Anorthoa munda. The sequence goes on from OX243893.1 coordinate 39,779,496, forward strand.
GAGGCACTTATGAGGGTACATCCATATCGCCATAGCCTTTCCGCGTTCTGTCTGACACTTACTTATTAACCACCTTAAGAAACAATACAACCACGCGGTGGAGACTGTAAGCAAATGGGCGCCTAATATTTTATAATGTTATAAATCAATTATAAGGTAGCTAATTAAAAATATCCGTATTAAAGCCGCAGAGTTCAATGAACTTTATATCGTGTTTCCTTATCTTCTAATAACAGTGATATAAAATTAAGCTTATCAGGATTTACGTCTAGTGCAAAAACGGCCATAAATCCATGTTTTGGAATTGGATTCTCATTACATTTATTCCTATATAAATTAGCAAAATACAATAACCAGTGGTATAGCAGATGCCAATCGAGCTTGGTTTTTTCATAAACTTTTTCAGTTTGTTTATAAAATGTAGGAACGATATACACCTTAGCTTCCATGTCAACACGGCCGTATTGTTTCTTATGGGGTTCGGCCGAACATTGCAAACACCACAGCTGTATAAATAAATCAGAAATATTACATCAATTGATTTCTTTAATTACCTCGCTTAGCATTATGAGCTCTATTGAAATCGCTTCAGACAAATTGTAGCTACAATAAAGGAAATCGCAATGCTTTTTACAATGTATTCGCTCAGACATAAGCAAGGCCTTTTAATTATATTTATAAGATGAACACATGGTCATAAGAAGAGAGTAGGTCAAGGTGTCAAAAATATACAGAAACTTCTATATACAAAATACAATTTTCTGATAACTTGATTCGCTGTCCTTATCTACAGTTAATAAAACACATTACAACAAAAATGACATTGAAAACACAACAGGAAAAAAAAACGAGACGATTACAGCGACATTAAAATGATGAGTTAAAATATTTTTGTGCTAAAACAAAAATACGTTGAGTGGTTGACAGTAACCTGTTATTTACACTCAACATGATAATAAACGCAAACAGATAACACACTAACCGTTATAAACGAGAGCGAAGAACGCCTTCTTGACCAGGAGTTGAGTGTCAAAGACCACCAGCTTCGCCGAAGTCGGTATCAGGTCGTAACACTTGTGGAACTTGAAGAACTTGACGAATATCTGGGACTCATCCTCCTCTGAAAAGAGCGTCATAAGAAAAAACTTAGTATTTATCATTGGAACATGCTCATTGTACGGCAACGCGGACATAAAATAAGAAATGACTCATTTTTGATGTCTATTTATAAACTCTGTACAAACACTTACATACGTATACGTTCGTTATACACTCCACTACAACATTTGAAACGCCATTGGATAATTTTAACAGCGAGATGATAAGTATTATTTTAGTATTTTCTTGTGTGTGAGTTTTTTAGATTTTGTGAAAGGAATTCGATTAAAATGAAGGTAAACGAGTTGTTGTTCACTTAAAAATGTTAAACACATGGAGAAACATTGATTAAAAGCATTGAGTAACGTTAATTAGGTACGCATAATTATCTGAAAATCATACTAATATTATAAAGGCGAAAGTTTGTGAGTGTGTGGGTTTGTATGTTTGTTACATCTTCACGCACAAATGGCTGAACGGCTCCGGGTGAAATTTGGAAAAGGGATAGATTATAGTCAGGATAGCACATAGGATAGTTTTGATCCCGGGAATATGTTCCCTCGGGATAATATTCGAGTTTCACGAAGGCGAAGCGGCTGGCAGAAGCTAGTGAATTATATAAAGATAAGTACTATCGATTGATAGATAAATACAACTTGATCCGAGTAGATATGAGCAGATATCGTATCAACCGTGTTAAGTTTTATTAATAATGGCAATTCCGAATAAATAGAAACAATGCCATACCCTTGAATTCTAATCGATTAGTACACAATCTCGTATGCTGAATTGAATTCGCTTTCGATAAATTCTTACATTATTCTTGTTTACGTGTTTGGGATTGCCGCTACTCTACATAGTGACGAAACTACGCCAATATTGTCCCATTCGATATATAAATGGGTCGATTTTTGCATATTTTGGGACGCCTTTTTCCTGGACAACAAACAGTAATATAGGTCGACAACATAGTCACAGGATGCGCAACAGAGATTTATCACGAAAAAGTTTGTTGAAGCTGGCCACCAGATAGCTATATGCTGAATCAACATATTTAATCAGCCTAAACAGACTTCCTATATCAACAATTTGATGATTTTATATTGAACATTATGATGACGTCACGTGTTCCAAAATTGGGGACATTATGAAGTTAAATATTCTGTTTATCCTAGTACATACATCACGAAATTGCTTTGCTCGGAGTATGATTCCAGCTGATTTGCTGTTTTACTTATATTAACCAAACAGGTTTATGCAATAGATTTTCCTATAATATTCTTACAATATTAAGACAATATGTGCCTAAGTATGGAATATGGTAAGCAAGGCTAAGTTTCTGTAAGGATTTCAGTAAGTAAAGTGAGTAGGGATTGCCACCTAAATTGAGGAAGATCAGTGTTAGCCAGTGGTTACCAGTGCTAGGCTCAAACTGAGATGACGGCCGATAGACTTATATTGTACCGAAGAAAGAAACATGCTGCGTCGGCACCAAATGAACAAGGACTGGAGCATAAAATAGCCAAAGGCAATCTATCAACGATAACAATTGTCAAAAATACTTTTTAACAAAAAAAAATTACCGACGGAATAACAAACTAAAAAGCAAAAAAGAAAAATCTTTTGGCGTAAAATATTGTATTGGCGCCGGTACGGTACGAACAGTATAGTTTCACGGTAGAATACTACTAACAATACTACTAACTAAACTAATATAGACGGCATTGGAAGAGTAGTAAAACTTGGTAAAGTAGAGTGACTAGCCCCGCGGGCAAGCTACTCTACCACTTGCCTTCCACAACCATGACGCCCACTCTACTCTACCGCACACTTTACCACCTACTCGAACCATGTATACGTACCTATAGCGTTAACTCTACACCAGGCCTAATAGTTAGATGCACACGTGTGTTTAGCCATTTTCTTGTCTACAAGCTAGAAACGATCAATAAACTAGCGACCGTGAAGATAACTACACAACGCCTTTGTGTGGCAGCAATTGTTTTCCTAATCAGTGATTTGGTTCTAATTCTTGGTTAAAATGTCTTGACTCTCTTGACATGAAAAACCCCAGGTTTAGGCCCCCAGGCTATTAGGAAATATACCCCGGCAGATAATCCCACTCCTTAGAACAACACAACACAATGACAGTGTTCCCAAAATATTTAGTGCGTATGGGTGGGATGTCCACCATGTACCGATGGCGCATCACCGTACATATTGGAGTCCGATGATGGAAACGGCTAGGCGGAAATAAATTGTGCAATTCCATCGCACACTCCCCGAAATGTAACCGATTATAACAGGCTGACCTCTCTTTTATTAGAAATACCCAGGCCAACGCGTGAGTCCATCACTGTTCAACAATACCGATATCCATGCGGTGAAATTGGTCTAGGTCTATGTCAACATAAATAGGTTTGAAACGCTTACTATTCTCAAACGTCCTTAAAAAAGATACAGTATGTTTTTGTATTTTTTAACCGACTTAACAAAAAAGGAGGAGGATCTATGTTCGACATTATGTATGTTTTTTTTTAAATGTATTTTCACCGATTTCTCCGTCAATTGTGGACCGATTTTCAAAATTGTTTTTTGTTTGAAAAAGTATATGCCGAAATTGGTCCCATTTTCATTTGGTGAAGATCTGATATAGAATTTCGGAGATATACAACAGAACTCTTCAAATAATAACGGCAAATCTCTCGGGATTGCTGCAATCGCATGTCTGTTCATTGTTTATACCATTTCATAACATAACATCTCTCATTTCACCGGTTATATTCAAGTTTTATTTTATTGGGTAATTTATTCTGTCGTCATAGGTACACATATACTACTTCCCTATTAGGTAGGTATAACTAAAAAATTAAAAATAAAAAACATTTTTACAAAAAAATACTACCGACTTCCAAATAAGAAAACTAGAAAGTGAAAAATAACTTTATTTTTGGAAGTCGGTGTCCATAACTTAAAAATTTGGTACCTACTATTGACACTGAACTGAACTTATCCGACTTCCAAAGTCGGCAGTATTTTTTTGTAAAAAAGTTTTTTATGTTCGCTGACAATTATACAAGTTTTAGCCCAATTCCAAAACATCTTTGTTAATTTGGGCCAAAAATATCTATCACATAACAACTTCTTATATGCTCTAATACCTGGATGGCTCAAATCCCGTCAAATCCCGCGATATATTTTTTAACATATTATTTTTGATATAAAAATGCTTTTCATCCATTAAACAGATAGGTGAAGGGCGCTCTTTACCGGATCTTAGGCCAATATAGATAGATTCGTTATTGACCGCTAAAAATACAAAGGCACCAATCCTGGTCATTGCTCTTCAGTGATGAAAGATTTACTCCATTCGATTGAAGTTCGATTCGAAACATGAACTAGAGCTTCCGAAAACGGCCGACCAATCAAAACACTGGAATGAGCAATTCATCGAAGCCGTAATACCATCGTAGGATTTGTCAGCAGCCGATATGTATAGGTCAATCATCGGATTTAGCGAAGCGTGTGAAAGGTTCGAAAGGATTCAAACAGCCTTTGGCAACGTTCCATGTCGTACAATATATTTTCCACTGGGAAAATTCTAGCTACATACATATTCTTTTAACCTGAATAAGTGCCTGAAAGGTAAGCACAGTATTATAGATAGGTACTACGATAACAAAGGTTCGTGCCTTACTGACATGAAGACAGTAAGTAAAAACGTCTTATCAAACACTGTCATGAACCTGCCATTGCTGTTAATAGGACTGTTAAAAGTAGCAAGAAGTAACAACGACTGAATATAAGAAGTGAGCTAAAACTGACCTAAAAAAAAGGCTGTTTCAGAAAACCTTATTTGCATTGATGCTAAAATTATTTAAACAGAATACTTTTAATTTTTGCAATAACTACAACACTCTTCACCAAAACGCATAGATGGTGCTTGGAGTGTTTGATCCGTAAGAAATTATGAAAATGATTCGTTATTGAATCTGTAATACACTCAAAGAAATCTAGAGCCTGATTTTGAAACAAAAATAAGCTGCATTCTTGTAATTGAAAAAAAAACCACTGTATATTATACCATGCGATAGTGTCGAGAAGTAATTACATAGATCACACTTAAGGAAGCATTTTGAACAAAATATTATCAATTTTCTTACAACTTTTTTACTTGCGATTAAGATAGAAGTTAAAATAAGTAAGATAGTTAATTGTTTGACCATTTGCTAGACTCAAAATTGATGAAAAAGCACGATTTACCGAAGTTTGGAACCATTGGTACCATATTGAACCATTAGTTGAGTTCTACGGATAGAAAAACTGGGCCTAAATCGCAAGCGACATTTAGTTCAGCCAATAAAAGTGTTTTCGAGAAAGTAAATTACGCGTACAGTAATAAAAGTAATTTTAATTCATAAAAAGAAAAGTTAAAGCGATGTTTTATGAACCATAAAATTTGTTTAACCGCAATGTAATGACTCTTAAAATTGTGTTGGTAACGTATATTTATTGCGTGGTGAATGAGAAACAATAATAAAATGAAACAACCTCATTAAAACATGAAAAGGTACTGAAAATTCATCATCGTCCGCCTACCCTCGACTTTTTCATTTAAAACAGAACTAGCTGCCGCCCGCTGCTCCACTCGCGTGGAATTGGTACTTCTGGCAATATCTTTATAAATTATAGCCTATGTGATATTTTGATATATAAGCTATAAATATTACTGTAAAGTTTCATCAAGTTCTGTTCAGTACATTTGGCGTTAAGTATTAACAAACATCTATCTTATAGGATTATAAAAAAATTAACGAACGTCATTCAGAAAATAAATGAATGCCACAAATATGATAAAACAAACAACTTGATATAAAGCCAGTGAAATGTATTCATCTGAAATAACCACAAAGGCGATTTATGTACCAGGATTTTTTTTACTATGACACGTGAATGGAGGTGAAAACTCGGTCATATCAGGTAGAGACAAAAGAAAAATTCGAAAGGGTAAAAGTAATGAAGGAAATATTAGAATTGTACATTGAATTGATTTGGGTATGAGGGTTTATTACCCCTGAGTGCCTAAAACGTGGATCCACGCGTGACACAATGGCTTTTAATTATTTCGGTATTTACAGTAGGTACTTGAAAGCTTGCTTATGCGGTTGTGTAACCGCATAAGCAAGCTTTCAAGTACCTACTTATTTTCTAGAGAAAACATTTCTTCAAGTGTGTGAATAAGAGCAGGAGGTAGAAGACAAATCTTTGAAAAGATGGGCATAAAAAGCTTAAGATTGAAGATAATACATAGGTATTCAGAAAATTAACAATTTCTAATAAAACTGTAAAATGATTTATTTGAAAAGGGAATTAATTAAAAACATATAGTAAATAAGAACCGGACTGAATCGAAATACCTTTGTATTTAAGACTCTGATAAACTTAATGTTTAAAAGCTTTGAAGTTTTACTACCGCATTAAGTCTCTTTTTTAGGGTTCCGCAGTCAACAAAGAACCCTTATAGTTCCGCCATGTCCGTCTGCCCGTCCGTCCACAGCTTATCTCAGACTCTTAGTACTAGAAAGCTATAATTTGGCATGGATATACATATTAATCACGCCGGCAAAGTGGTAAAATATAATAATGATTTTTTTATTGTATCTCATGTCAGGGGGGTGTCACTCCGCAGTTTAGGTACGATCGGCCGGCGGTACCTTGCAGAGGGAATAACGCATTAGGTTGCCGCTTACCGCTCGGCTCGCACGTTAGCCACGTTATTTATATTATGTAGCAAATAACGATGACTTCTAAACGTACTTCTAAGGCCTTTAAAAGATATTGTTGTGTTTACGGGTATTTAAATAAAGCAAAGAACATTGAATCGATATTAAGTTTTTTTAAAGTACCGAAAGATTTTGAAAGGTAAGCTATTTTGTTGTACCTATTTAAATCATTACATAAATAATCTGTAACTATCGGTAATAGGTGCATAATGAGTACGAGTTTTGTATAAAAATTTAAGCATTTTGGTGTTCCTAAAAGAATGAATAGGTGTGTGAAATACCTAAATAGGCACCCACCTACTTAGATATTTTAGATTTTCGTGTTGTTCACAAATATAATTTAATTTCTTTTTTTATTGAATGGTTACCGTTTTGTTAACATAAAAATAAACGCTTTAGGTTTAGTTTAAAATAAATTATAATTGCCTAAGTAGTTACCTACTTAGCCTATGAATTTACCAATAGCCTCAGTAAGTGTACGCACTTGTTAAAGTTAACGTTTGTATATAAAACTAGGTACTTACTTATACCTAACGAACAAACAAAAAATATTTCGTAAGAGTTCTTCAAGCCAACTTTAAATAAACTAACAAAAAATATCACTAAAGAGTAAAAAAAGAGGTAGGTACCTATACTCAATTTGAAATAACATTAGACGTCTTTACAACTCGTTTTACAGCCCGTTCAACCGATTTTGTGTTCTATCTCGTACACATAAGGATGATATAAAAAGCACAAATCTGTTATCAAAACCAACTGTTTACTACAGCTTCCATTTGTCGTATCACCAACGCAATAGAAGTCAAAATCGATTGGCCGGGCTGTAAAATGGGCTTATTTAAATGTCTAATGTAATAAAAATATAGTAAATGAAGTTTAGGTAACCTAGTTTTCATTTGTTAAGTACCAAACAAAATGACGGTCTATCTATCTTTGACCGTGTAATCATAGGCATCAAACATAAGAAAGATTACCTGGTCAAGTAGGTAGATAGTGGATGTAAGCGAAAGCGGCAAGTCGACAACCCTTACGAGCCGAGTCAAACCGCGCCAGACAGCGACGGAGATACGCGTTAGAAGAGAACGGCAACGTTTAGGTGAATATCACGTTAGGCACTGAGCGCTTATGCGAGCTGAATTGCACTTTGTTGCTAACTAGCAGGAGTCTCTATTTCAATGAATTGTTGCACGAAGTGAGTCTTCTGTACTTGTACTATTATTTATTCTGTGCTCATGTACCCGTAAAGAAGGGATGTTTTTTTCACGTCTATCCCATGGTGTGGAGTATCGTTGGATAGGCCAATCAAAAATATTACGGGTCAGTGAAAGCCATTTTTCGAACCGTTTGCGTTTGTAAAATGAAGAGATTTTTTTTTAGAGCCATGTATCTCCCTCTCTGCCAGTTAAATCATTGCTTTGCATTATTAATCATTGCATTTGCTTTTGGTAAAGTAAAAAAATCACGGCAGTAGTATATATAACGACAATAAAAGGAAAACTATCACAGCTATGTAGGCTTTACAAGTTTACGAGTAATAGGCGATCAACTTATAAAATGTACTTGGAAAAGTAAATATTTTGTATATTGATGTATGGGGACAACAGTTTTCGAACAGCAAATATTTTTTTTTTACCTTCGTTTGAGAAATGTTCGGTGCTTCCATTGTTTATGAACGTTAGTAATGTTATAGTTCTCGCCAAACTTCTTGGCCGCCCTGAAGGCGGCTACAATGGCTGCGCAGTAGTAAATCTCATACAAAAGCAGCACCGATCCGTGACTTGCGCATCGAAAATCCAACTTCAGGGCGGCCAAGAAGTTTGACGAGCAGTATACCTTTTTATTTGAATGTAGCTGTTTATACGGAACCCTCTGTGAGCGAATCAGACTCGCACTGGGCCGGTTTTATTTTACTGATTAGCATGAAGATCAGAAATATTTATTTCTGCTTATAGTTACACCTACGTTTTGCCGAACTGTGCGGTAATATGAAGATAGCATGAACTCTGCATTTGGATCGAGCGTCATTGCATTATATACCTTTGCTGTGTCGGGAGAGTATCCAATAGCATGGAATGCTAGCTGGAATGGATGCGTCCCGTTTGCAACTAAAATACCAGTAAATGGACACCACAGAGAACACCTGCAAAACAAACTTTGTAAAACTTCGCGGTTCTTATTCCGACTACCGTGTAACACAAATGTCACAAGTTTTTAGCTAGATATTGCACTCTTTCTGCCAATACTGTTAAAAGTTCCATATTCCATGCTTGCTGGTTAAAATTCTTGAAAGTAATAAGAGGCAGCCTATCAATATTTTTGTAAGTAAAAATATCCAGGTAAAACTCACTCTCAAATCTACGACGCCAATCGGTATGGCATACTACTTAGGATAAAATTATTTGCCAATATCTGGTTATTTCTGAACTTAGTAAATTGACGGGAACTGATTTCCTAGTCTTGTATTAGAAAAAAAATACATGTTCTAAAAACAATTTAAGCACGTATTTCATAGTCAGAGTTATAAGTAGATTTATTTCGCCATTATGTCTTTATCTTCAAGGCACTTTAATTTTTTATAGTCAAACTTAGTGCGTGTCGAATGTGTTATTATTTGATGGTTATATTATGAACTATTGTTTTCTGTTGGTAGTATGCATCAAAATTAGTTTTTATAAGCATGGCAGAAAAAAAATCCATCTCGTGATTTAGAGTCGACTGTACCTACATTGACGAATGTTCCTTTTAATTTTTCTTCATTCATATACTCGATTGAATTCCCAATTGAATCACTAGCATGTCATCAGAAACGCAAGTGGTCAAAACGAAACGGAATTCGACAAAAAGACAGTTCGGCAGACACGCAACACGACATATATGCATTTCGTCAGATATTTGAAACCATCAACCAACCCAGATTGATGTAAACAAAAGAATTTGTACAATAAAATAGTAGAAATAAAAGAGAGAATTAGGAATCCATTGCACAATAACGTCGTCGCCTGGATATGAATTGTATTGTTTTATTATACATTTTTATGATGAAAAAACAACAGCAAGCGAAACGAAACAACCATATAGATACATGTCAGACCTATGCCATTCTTTTTAAACGTCCATGTATCCACATTTCAATAGGTCACAAGATTTAGTAGGTCTTTCTTAATCACGGATATAGATAGCTAGCACTGCAGTGAGTGGGTACTACTACTAAAAATATAATAATGACTAGCTTCTGCCAGCGGCTTCGCCCGTGTGAATGTCGAAAATTATCCCAAGGAAACATATTCCCGGTATAAAAAGTATGTGTTATTCCAGACTATAATTTATCTCTGTGCCAAATTTCATCTAGATCCGCCCAGCCAGTTTGAGCGTGAAGAAGTAACAAACATACACACTCACAGATTTTCGCCTTTATAATATTAGTGTGATATCCGTACCCGAAGCAACAAAGAAGATAAAATTAAAATAACTGTGGACAAGTATTATTTACTAGAGGTGTTGTTTCCTTAATCATATTAAGTTTTTTTAATGATAAAATACGAAATAGTACATTAATTTGTTTTGCGTATGTATATGACTACAAGCATTGAAATCCTATTTATTATTTGATAGTAGCGTATCTGGCGAGACAAGCATCTGTCAAGTTGCGTGTTTGACGAGACTTGCTTCTGTCAAGTTGTGTGTTTGTCGTGCTGCTTCTTTGACGTGGTGCAAATCTGACGAGATGCGTTTCCGTCAACATACGTTTGCTGGCACTTGCGTTTCTGACGAAGTCATCTGCCGATGGCTAGTGATCCTCCCAAATGTGTTTTGAAACGTCACGAAACCTTTATTCCACATTGAAATCATTGTGTGGTCACGTCGACGATATCGTGCTACTTACAAAAAATCGCCGAGGCAGCTCAACATACAATAGATGCCGTAATCCTCAAACAATATAATATAGCATTGAATCATAACGATTATTTCACGAGTACCAATTAGCTGACGGAAACGAAAAGTAAGCAGAGCTAAATGCATCACGAATGTTGTATATCGTCGTTGAATTATTGTGTGGAATTTACGACATCATTAGGTAGCTGTCACTCTTGTCCTTGGTACCTGATATGATCAATGCGCAGACTTATTTGCGCTCTTGTCAAAGAGTTGACTGATTGTACATCCGCGTTAGTTGACGTCGCGTTTATGCCGCTTAGACGCTACGCTAGCATTCAAGTTAATTTGTTTTTTTCCCTAACTTACGTCGGGTATGCGCAGCAAATACGTTCTTTGAAATGCACGGTGCGAAGTTACACTCATGTGTATTTTCCGACAGCTTTTAATTTGTCTGCTATAATGGAATACCTACATAAAACAGAAGAAAAATATAAAATGTATGTATTGTTATTTGGACACTTATAAAGTTTTTGCTGATCGCATTTTTATACAGACCTCTGGAACAGGAAACCACTTGGCTTAAGGCTAAGTACGCTTACCCACTCAGAATGACTGAATGCATCCATAACAAGAGAGTTACCGCGATTTGAAATTCATTTAAAAGTACTTTAGCGAGCTAGCTTCGTTTCCGGGTCAATGGTGCGAATTTAATTGTGCACCAGCTAAACTAGAAGACCCTTTCCTCGTAAGTTGTTTTACATTTACGCTACGTAAACGTGGCTTCAGCGTAGCGTTGCCGCAGCGTTTACGTTCAACGACAACGCTAGTGCGAATAACGCCAATCTCTTGAGAGTTTGGAATATCTCAATCTTACAACATTAGATAGAGCGAGCAAGACGGCCACACTTTAAAATTGACAAATTTCTTAACGTGGTATACTTCAGCGTGTGTTTAGACAGCCTAAGCGGATAGTTTAAGTTGTCCTCTATTACTTGAATGAAAGTTACTGTTCAACCTAGTTCAGTACCAGTAAGAGACAGCAGAAGTTTAGATTTAGTTTAGTTGATTCACAGTTGAATCAGAGATAAATTTCTTACGTGATTGTATTTTCCAGTTTCTAACTGAAAGTTGGGATTTGGGACACGAGACTGTTTGTATCCCATCTTTCATATAAACGATATCATCGAGCAAAGTTTTCTTATACTTACTGTATTGATCAAACCATGAATATAATCATACAATATGATTGAAGTGCTAACTCGTTTGCATCACTGTAAATCATAGTGTTTGCCTAACGCCCCGATTGAGTCTATTAGTAGTGTACATCTAATGCAATAAATATTTTATTACTAGTGCATTCAATGATAAACTGCGATGCGCATTAGTCATGCATTTGATATGATGGATGCAAGCGCGGAGTGGAACTGAAAATACGATAGACATTACGGTGAATAATTAACGCCATTACGGTCGCTGAAGAGTGCTTAAATGAATCATAGGACAGAAATAGTTGAGGAATTATGAAAGAGGAAGAGAAGAATTTTAGTGGATGATGAAGAGAATTCTAGGGGAAAGAATAATGCCCAAGTTTTATGGACGGAAACCCAAACATTAATCAACAATCACAACGATAATTATGCTGATCAATGAGTAATAATTAATAGATTATTAAATCAGTGTAAGTAGCATTAGCTAAGTTCATGGGATATAAAATATATTTAAAAAGAAATTGAAATGCTCCTGATTAGAATGCATCAAATGGAGCAGACTATGCTCAGAATTTGTATTAAGGCGTATATATTATATATTCCCCAATGTTAACTGCAGTACTGGCCGTGCGCTCGCTCGGAGCCAGATTATCAATATTGAACCTCCCTTTGGACAGTTTTGCTAGAAAACTTAAAAATATTCTTTGATTTGCATATGCTATTTCAGTTTTGAAGAAATTCTAGCCATCAATTTATCTGTGTAAAAATAGTTTTAAACATCCAAGTCATTTTGGAGGAGTTTCCAAAAGTAAGTTAGTAAGTTTAAAAAATATCATGTTGTTAATTATTTTTTTAAAGCTAAACTATTAGTTACAAGAAAAATCCATGTTTCACAAATAATTAACATGAATCAATAATAAATGTATTTTTTTTTCAGACGTTTTAACCTAGCCGTTACTAAGGAGTATGCTTTAGAAAGTAACCGTTTTACGGCACAAAGCTGTGGTAGGCCCTTAAGGAACTTGCCAAAAATAGCATGCCAACATTTTGTTAGATATCTATCTCCTATACTCCACGGAGTTAGTGATACATATACTGAGTTTATAAACCAGTATTACTAATCGGAACTGTTTCAGGTTAATTGACAAATCTTAAAATTTTGTCGGTTTTATTTAATGCCCCTCGGCTTCGCTCCCATCAACTGCCTACCCTACCTACATAGTACATACCTACCGTACCCTAGCTTCCTTCCCTACCTACATACCTACCTGCCTAATCTACATACATAAGGTAACTACCTACCAATTTTTTTCTAGGGTCATTCTTCCGCGGAGAATCTTAACACCAACATTTAGAAAATGACTTCAAATGCACAACGCCATCTATCAACTTTCCAAGTATCTGATATTGTACTTCATGAACACTTTAAATTCATATATCTTTTGATAAGAGTGAACCGATTGCGATGAAACTAAAACTAAGTAATACTGACTTCAATATACGCTCAATTTTTATGTATAAGTTATCTACATAGGTTTCGTAAATTTTACGTGATGCGGTCAACTAAACACATAAACAACAAACAGACAAAAATACCAAAAATACCACACCATCCTGGTAATATTTTTTGGAAATATTTTAGATGTACAAAAACGACTTTTCTACAGTATTGATGATTGATATTAATGTTGATTGTCCTTTAACTGAACAAAGAATATAATCACCTGATATCCCAGTCCCAGTAGTAATCGACACAAAAAAAGGCTTAAATCGCAAAGCATGACGTAGTTCTGATTTTTGGCAGGTATGTTGTATGAAACAGTTTGGGTAATGCTAATCCAAGTTTGCAACTACGAAAAACCTGGGCGCGCTGAGCATCACGCGATAACCTGCGAAATTTTGGGACTTCTTTAACTTCTTTCACTTTTTGGTCTAAAATTCATAAGCTATACGTTTTTCGAAAATTATTATTCAGTAGTTTTTTAAACTTCATTAAATTTGCAACACACTAAAAATCAAGTTTTGCGATTTTAATGTCTATTTCTACTGGGCTATGAAAAAATAATGAATTTTAAAAACAGAGTTTGGATAAATTACTTTAATTTTTTCCAGACCGTGCACTGTTCGTTGTTTTTGGTAGCTAAATTTATACCAATACTAATGCCAAATCAAAGATTTGGGCGAATTTGACGCCTACCGAAAGGACTGTACTGTGGACTTTTGGGCTCTGCTACCACAGTAGCAGTGCGCGGCATAGGGAGAGAAAGCTGGAATCCTTTGCCCGGTAGGAAAATATAGAAGATCGAAACAGAGTATAAATTTTTTCAAATTAATATCGTGATGTGAGTGGATAGGTTTAAGTTAGGTCATTATATTTACGAATCACAATAACTATACTCTATTCGCTGGAGCAAAAACTAACAGGTTAAACAAACAAACGCCAAACGGTTATAATCCGACTAATTTTCAAAATACTACCTTACAAAGCAAAATGGTTACTTTTGTGGAACTCTTTAATTTATTATAATAATAATAGTTCCAGCTTTCGACATGCTTTTTAATGTCGGTAATACAAAGTTTTTTGTATATTTATACATTAAAAATATTGATTCTGTTGTAAAATATAGTTAAGAAAATAATAATTTAAATGTTTGACATATTTATTATGCATGTATTTGGTTGTTGTATGAAATAAACATCTTCTCGTGATATTTTTAATTTTAGATTTTAGTGACAGCAAAGAATTCACTGTAAAAACCTTTTTTACGGTTTGTTTACCTTTTATTAATTGCTCCAGTGAATAGAGTATATAGGTGGCTTTACAGCAGATTTACAACAACAAGAGATTTTCTGGGGCAGTTTGATCAAGCTTTGAGAAAACAGGTGCTGAATATAACCTGTATAAATATATCTATCTGCAGCCTACTACGTTTACGAAGTAAACTACCGTGTTAAATACACACACTGACAAAATTAGCGGCACAAATTAAAAATGACGATTTTCTTTTTTATTATGATTTAATTTTAAAAACTTGTAATAAGACATTTTTCCTTACTTACAAATACACCTTTTAAAATAAAAATGAGACCTCATTTAGTACAATTTTTGTGAGTAACATGACTTAATAGGTAGGTTACAAAGGAAAGTATAAAAAGTTACTTAAAAAAACATTTCCACAATAAAAATAATATCACATAAAATCGAGTGTTAACTCCAGTTGCTCGTAATAAAGTTTTCACCCGCCTAGACATTTTGAGAATAAAGTTATTCTTTGTCTCCTATGGTAGTTTTTATCATTTGTGTGTAACGGTGTTTCGCAGTTCACCCACATTAACCGGTATAGGGAGTATGAACTTTGATCTTCGTTTTCGCGGGACCCAGATGTGTTCTATCGGATGCATGTCTGGTGATCTCGCCGGCTATGCCAAAACTGCGATATTGACATTACTAAGAAAGACTGGAGTTGAAAAAGTGATATCCGGCCAAGCATTATCCTTTAACAAAACGAAGTGACTCCTGATAAAGGGGCAAATGGTACCACATTTTATTCTTAAATAACACTTTTATAGCGATCTGCAATAAAAACTCCTCCATCGATCACCACCAAATCCGTAAGAGCACGCAAACATATCCTATCTGAATCCATTATTGTTCCTCTACCATAAGCCACAGTACTTTAAAAAATTGGCAGATTGTGTTGTTCTTGTTCATGATAATACATTTATTGCTGTCCGTCAATTCGACTTAAACGACTTCCACTCATCACTAAACAATATTTTATTCCATTAGTCGTTGAACCAAAGTCGATGTTCTCTAGCAAAAGTTATTCTGCTTCTAAGGAGGTGTACCTCAAGTTTTGGACCTTCGGTGGGTACGAACAAAACAAAACCAGCTTCCTTTAATCTCTTTCGTACCGTGAGCTCACTTACTGTTGCACCTCGATCTTCCTCCAGCTCATTTCTGGCTGGATGGCCTATAAACGCGGTTTTATGCGAACATGAAACGGAATCAAACGATTATTCCCGTTAGAAATACGGGTTTTCTGCCTTGTCCTGATCTTTTCACAAAAGCATTATTTATATTCTTTATATTCTCTCTGAATCATTAGAAACTGCAATAAATGGTTGAAACAGATAAACGATGGATCATGCACATCATTCAACAGTGGGCCCTATCAGAATATCAGCGCAGCGTTATTTTCTTTTTAATATCGTTGCACATGCTGAGATAGGAGCCTTTTTGGTCTCGCACGGGTTTATTTTTTTTTATTTTTTTTATTATTTTTTGTGTTTTTCTTATCTCGTGTCTCCTGTGCGGGTCACAAATAAAAATGTTTTCTTTCTTTCTTTCATTCTGTAGGATTGATCATTTCTCTTCATCTCATGTGCCCTGATCCTCTCAGTTTTGATTAAGTTGGGCATAATGACGTCCTTAACTTCTAAAAAAATCTAAACATTAAAAATAAAACAAATAACTCAGTATGTTAGAGATTTTTTTTGGAATTATTTCAACAAAACCATAAAGTGGCAATTAGCGAAATTATCTCAAAATGATGTAAGTTCGAATAAAGTTAAAACAATCGCTTGAAAGGTGACGTTCAATTGTTTTATCAATTAGGAATTATTGGTTTTATTATAAAACAAAAGAAAACCGACTCGCAACGGTAAAAATAAAGTTTTGCGATCATTTTTTCTTGTTCCGCTAATTTTGCCGGTGTGTGTATATAGTTTTGGCAGCAAACCGATCAGCTTCAATTATACAAAAAAAAACATCCGATAAAATGAAATATTGTGACGTAAGTAACATTTTACGTATCAAGATAAATAGCGGTTGCTATGCGAAAATGTTGAATAGATGTTAGATGCGGATACCTATTTGTTTATTTACGTTCATTGCTAGTGCGTTGCGAACGCGGCGCTAAGGATGTGACGTCATTAGAAACCTCAAGTGGACCGAGTTCGTGAAGACTTGCATGAAACTGAATTTGAGTAGGTAGGTACTATGCGAATTTTTTGGCGTATTTTAATTTAAGAAAATGCAATTTATCGTGTTTTGGTTTATATCTGAATAGTGATTAGAGAACACAGGTTAAAACTTTAGTAAGTACTAAAAACACTTCAAATTAAGTTGTCGTCAACACAGAGAAAACCTTAAGAAACCCCGTAAATCTAACGGACTACCGACATAGTTTACCTGCCAACTAAAACATCTACGAAAGGTGTAAGTAATACAGAGGCGGTTAACGAAAAAGTTTCAGCATACAAAAACATTTGCATGCAAGTGGATAATCCGCGATGTCAATGCACTGCCTGAAGACACCGGAGTATAACGACTCAATCATCACTATCGGGCACAACGAAAACAAAACGCAAACATCAACAGGTAGAGTTGCACAAGAGCGCTCGCTAGCGTGGGTGACATAAACAAGCCGGCACCTTTGAGGAGCCCGTCAGCTAGGAACGCCTTCCAAGCGCGGCCGACGGCCTCGAACTCCTTGATGAGGTCGATGGAGTAGACAGACTCTTCGTCGTCGTCGACGGCGAGCGCGGGGTTGTCCGAGAAGTAGTGTAAGCGCAGCATGCGCGGGGCCCGGGCGGCGCATCGCCCGCCGCCACTCGGTGCGGCCGCGCGCGCCTCCCACGGCTCACTGCTAATAATACGCGCGCGTCCGCCGCCGCGCCGCGCGGTAGACGCGACGAACTTGACACCGCTAGCACCGCCGCGCTGCTACGTCGTCGCCGCCGCTTGGCCGCTTGCCCACGCCCGCCCCGTATGTCCGACGAGATGCGACTATAATGCATTACACACCACCTCTCGGAGGCAATTATACGTCTTCAGTGACGCATTTGTAGTCTGTAGTATCTTTAGCTTGTTTCAATCTATTTATGTCTTTAACAAGAGACAGACCTCATTGGGTAGGCTGAATAGAATACGCAATAGAAATTATTTGTAATATCTTAATGCGTATGAACCGCGGTTTCGGCTGTTAGGAACCCAACATAATCCTTCAATCTCCCTAGACCCTTCGTGGTTTCTCGGATTTCCCCACGGCAAAATAATAAGGTTCTAGATTCTAGCCAAATGTCCCTTCCGGTCGACCGCTCTTACCCTTTTGTCGCTTTTATGAACTTAGCAATAACTTCCTCAGTAGGTATACCTCCTAATTATTTAATGATATCTACACTAATAACCGTTAAAACAAATTGAGATAATTATGGAAACAATAGTTACGGTTACAGATAAGAAAAACAGCAAATTATGCACATAACCGTGGAAATTTCAATAGGTACCTGTTTCTTCTTACCTGCTTATTTTTCATGGTTATCTGCAATTATTATATCTGTTCCGGTTGGCATTTCAATAAGCTCATGAAGTTTTAAAACGTGTGACGGTATTTAGTCGGTTCTCGATAGTCCCCGCGCTCTATGTTTAGAAAACTAAAAACGAATATGCTAGTCATCACACGGAAGACTGGAACGTCTGTTGATATCTAAGCTGTGGAATTATGTAATGAAATATGGAAGAAGTATAGTGATGTGTCAAATTTACTTTAATTTATTATAAGTATACTGTCCTAACTAGCCAAGTCCTTATGGTAGAATAGGGGAGCGTCATTTTAAAGCTTACATCAATGCCTACCTCAATTATTTTGTAAATACTTTACTTATCAATAAAATTATTGAGGTAGGTATAGTCCTTTAGTTAACGGAACGAATTCGACACGATAAAGTGAATTGATTGATAAACACATATGCTCCTCTAAAACTGTGCTCTCCTCTCTGTTCCTACTTATAAACTATTTGCGCATTATGGTTAAGTAGGCAGTAGGTACATTTCTCAAGGGAAACTCGTTTATAGTTCTGCTAGAAGTACATACAACTCATTATTTACTACTTTGTGTATACTAGTGGGATATCGCTATAGTCGCAGTTACAATATCTATCTATTGAACGACATCGACACGCCTTTGTGGCTAGAACTGATTTCAGAAAAATCGCCGTCGTGTACTTACCCGACTAAACGCTTTTAAGACTTATTATAAAACTCGTATGTACAATATAAAATACCTTCAAGCCAAGTGAGTTTTCGTTGACGCAAATAAATAAACATATCTAATTTCTTCACTTTGCGAATTTCAAAAAAAAGTGCATCAGTTTATAACCTTGATAATAGTGCATTATACATAATATTGAATATCTTCACTGTACTACTTTTAAACACTTCAAAAGTATTGAATGAAAACTTGTTCTGAACACAATCAAAATGGCGAGAGTCCGCGAGAGTAACTGCTATGTCGGCGATAAAAAACGAATTTATCGCTATCATAAGAATCGTTAAATTTTATATGGCTAAAAACTGTCAATTTCTGTTGTTTGGCAGATAAAGACAGTTTATGCCGCGCTTGTATAGGAAACATGTTGCTGCAACAAATTATTGCCACCTGTATTTATACACTTTGTAATTGAGATGATGATGATGTCATAGCAGTCACGGCCAGTCCACTATGCAGAGCATGCATGCAGGAGAACAAAACAGTCGCACATTTGCTTCTATGCTGCTCGAACCCGATACCCCCATGAGATCGCCAGTAAGAAGCACCCTGGGCGGTGTTGACTTTTCTTGAAAAGCTGAGATAGATAGAATAACAAAATGTATTACACTCATAAGTGAAAATACGTGCTTGGACGAGGAGTTTCGGACACAGCCTGATATAAATACAAATTCAATTTAACCTGAAAATTAAGCATCACACCCAAGAAGGTAATACGGTAATGGCAACCAAATTTGAATTATCATTCGTTATCATCAATCTACATTAGCACACTGACGCTAATCGAAATGAATTTGAAATGGAAGCTATGACACGTAACATCACTGTGTGCTCTGATACTGCATATGGAAACAAACAGCACACCCGGCCGCATACAGGCTAACTCATTTATACGCAGATGCAATAAAGGGCAGGTATCGTTATGCCATTAGCGTGTTTGCTTGACTATTCAAAGTGATGGAGCCATGAGCATAGATGCATATACTGTACCTGAGGTATGACAACTAACTTTCTGTGAAAAAGATGCAGCTTTTACCCAAGATACTTTGGAAGCATTGAAGATTATTCAGTCAAAGGAGATGGAGCGAAAACCCAAAAATCGATAAGAACTAACTGTATACGGATCAATTGCTTATAACGAGCGAAATAACCCTACCTAAGGTCTCCCACACATAACTGCGAATTCGCAACGTATCACAAATATCTGCGAGCTCGCACGTACTAAATATATATATATATATATATATATCGCATCGTATCGCATCGCAGTTATGTGTGGAAGCCCTAAGTCACAAATCACAAATCCATGGGGTATCGGCAAAGTATGCATGAAAAATCATTATCTACACGGACTTAAAGTCCCCAAGTTTGTAGCTATTAGGGAACAAAGACCCTGGAAGGGAGTTTCACTTCTTAGCTGTGCGCACAATAAAAGTATTAGCAAAACGCTTTGTGCGTATGGGAGGGATGTCCACCATGTGCCGATGGCGCATGGCCGTACGTACGTCTTGTAGTCCGTTTATGGAAAGGGCTAGGCGGAATCAAATTGTGCATTACCGTCGCATACTCTCCGAAATTTAACCGATAAAAAACCATCAGGCTGGCAACTCGGCGTCGATGTTCGAGGCTCTGGAACTTTGAGGCGACCAGTGCGTCGTTGAAAAACTCCAAAGATTTGGAGTATGTGACATTTCGCTCGTTCTAAGCAATCGATCGGCATACAGTTTGTTCGTATCGATTTCTGGGTCAATTGTGATACCTCTTTTATCTTCGTTACTTGTTGTACCTCCATATTTATTGGACCTTAAATGCCCCTGTCCAGAATGTTACCAAATGCTGAAGTGCCCTAAGTGCCCGTACATTTGCAGCTTTGAAGATCTAATGTTAATCAACACCACTGACGATGCTATCAACGTAACCCGACTTTGAAATATGAAGACGTAAATAAATTAAATTATTCGGATAAAAGGCTATAAACGTTACAAAATGAAAATACTTTTTATCACAAACATCTACAGATATGATAGGTGCCATACTTATTTCAATTATTTTCAAGAATCTTTTGAAGTAAGGTGTCATGGCAGAAAAAATCATCGAAGCAGAAACGATTATATTGGGATGATCCGTATCTGAATCGTTTCTGCTGATTGCTGAGATAGAAACCCTTTATCAAAAGTACTTTCTAAACATCTATCAAGCTAATTGACCTTCGCGAACATATTTGGCTTACATTGACGACTGTCACAATTGTTTTCCAAAAATAAAATTCCTTATGAAAGAAAATCCAATATAAAAGTGAAATGATTTAGACTTAGAGTATTTCACAACACATAAAAAGGGAAAACACCTGTGCCAATGCTGGTGAATCACAAATGAAACATCATGATTTAGTTGTGATCCCCATTTGAGATACCTACAAGGAAAACTGTTCTTTATTATCCAATGGTCGTTTCAAGAGAATGTTTCCTTGAGATCATACACTTCGGTTACAATTACAAAAGATCGTAAACTCTATACAAACTTACCTAGGTCGGAAAGGCTGACTTTCTCCAAAAACGGGTCCGCCACCGGCAACTGAAATAAGGAGTGAAAAATTATTTTCAGAGTACTAATAAAAATAATGCTAAGGCACTTAACATACATGTAAAAGACGTCCAAAAATTAAAGAAATTGCAAAAACTTTAATCATAATTTATTTGTTCAGATCCTATGAAACCTGTCAGGTAGAATCTATGTAAGTATAACTAACAAAGCAAATGATGATGTCGGCTCAAATGATTAAAAATTAAAACAAATACTTTTACTTTCTAAAGCATACTCCATAGTAACGGCTAGGTTAAAAGGTTAAAAAAATATATATTTATTGTTAATTCATGTGAAACATGGTTTTTAGGGTCCTGTACCCAAAGGGTAAAAACGGGACCCTATTACTAAGACTCCGCGATCCATCTGTCTGTCCGTGAGTCAACAGGTTGTATCTCATGAACCGTGATAGATGTTGCCGCTATAACAACAAATACTAAAAACAGAATAAAATAAATACTTAAGTGGGGCTTCCATACCACGATTGTGATTTTTTTGCCGTTTTTTGTGATAATGGTACGGAACCCTTCGTGCGCGGGTCTGACTCGCACATGGCCGGTTTTTCGTATGACTAATACTTTGAATAATAATTAACAACACGATATTTTCTTTCGCTCCTCCAAAACGACTTTGAAGTTTTAAAATATTTTTACACAGAAAAATATATGGATAGAATTTCTTCTTAAGGGCCTTTAACCACTTAGTAGTGCCGTAAAACGGTTACTTTCTAAAGCATACGCCTTAGTAACGTCTAGGTTAAAAGGTTTGAAAAATAAAAAGAGAGCTTTGCCTATATCTAATAGATGGCGCATCGCTGACTCACTGACATCACTGAATCCTAAATCAAGCAAGCAACATATAAAGACCACTCTAATTGCACAACAGCGTATCCGCGACACAAACAACAACCCTTACATAACTAGCACTCGGTAATTGAGTAATTGCAGCAGTCCATTAGCTTCTATGTTCTCCTCCATGTTTTCTTTTCAAGAATAGTTCAAAAGATTTTAATTTGCTTTGCAACTTCCTGGAAAGTTAATAACTAGAGCGGCATTACCAGTGCACCGTGCATCTTGGTTCTAGGAAACTTTCAATACAAACTGTTACATTCCTACAGAAAAAAAAAATACTTTCCACGAAATACCATTCATTGAGCAAACGAAGCGACTTATCATTTGTACGCTGAGAAATGAATATGCTACGACAAGATAACAAACGTTTAATAATACGTTCATAGCTAGTGACAAGTAAGCACAAGTACTGGTAATCGCCCTAACTAATTAACAGGTGTTTAGACCGCCATTAAAGCACTGAAGAATGGTAGTATTGACTCGTCGAACGACAAAGATAAGAATTAATAAATTGTAGTTCTAAAAAAACTAAAAAACACACTTTACTGGTAAATTGAACTAAAAAGTCGCTAATCCTGAAGATCCTGGTAAGGATAATGGGACAAACTATTTAAATTATTGCATTGTCATCGGTCCTTGATAAGTGTGCAAAGTTTTAAATCAATCCGACGTTTTGAAGGGGGTGAAAATCACGTTCAAAGACTCCGTTACATTGATACATAGATACATACATACCAAGCTAATAAAAGCGTGTTATAAAAGAAGCTTCTTTAAGTGTCTTCCACTGCTTTAGTGCCGGTAACTTTCTAACTAAAGCATACTCCTTAGTAACAGCTAGGTTAAAAAGTTTGAAAAAAATATACTTTTAAAAAAATATACATTCATGTACATTATTTGTGAAACATGTTTTTTTCGTGTAACTAATGGTATTGTGTAAAAAAAAAAAAATTAACAACACGATATTTTTTCGCTTTTTTCATAATTGTAATAGCATATATGTAAATCAAATAATATTTTGCTAACAAAACTGTCCAAAAGAAGGTTCAATATTGATATTCTGGTTCTGAGCGGGCGCACGGCCAGTATTGCGTTAACATTATGTATTTTATATACGCCTTAAAAATACGACGAAAAATGGATCCACGTTATTTAGAGGTACACGTTTTTAGAGTAGGTATGTTCAGCACCGGTATTGGTTTTAAATTGAAATTAAATTGTTATTTGCCGACGCTTTCGCCACTTTTAATGATAATAATATTAATATAATAATATTTTCCTTCTAATTTTAAATCCTAATTGTAACCAATAATTTGTATTACCTAATGGACGCATTTTCAAAAATGACTAATTCATAGGTACTGACAATATCGATACCAAAGAGCTGCTAATTACTTACGCAATTAGTATTAGCTTGTTTACAACTTCAGAATGCTTGATTCAACGATAAGGTTTCTTACAGTGAGTGAACGTAACAACAAACACTATTATATATACATATATAATACTTTTAAATGAGCAATTCTTGTATATATGTATAAATACATAATCTGAATCTCGGAAACGGCTCCAACGATTTTCATGAAATTTTGTATGCAAGGTATTTCGGGGGCGATAAATCGATCTAGCTAGATTTAATTTTTAGAAAACGTCTTTCTTCTCTATTTGCACCCGAGCAGGGCTCAGTCGTCCAGGTACTAAAATTACATACATACATAAACGCACGCCTTTTTCCCAGGCAGAAACTACAGAACGCCACGTGCTACGATCCTTACATACTTCTTTTGCTTCACTCACATTCATACATCTAGTCATACACACACGTCGGTTATGAGTACTGCGTACCTGGCCTTTCTGAAGAACATCACCTGTAAGGTCTATGTATGTCTTTCTAGGGCGTGGGTCCCGACGTTTCCAAAAAATTAAAAATAATACGAGCAATTTGTACTTACATAAGGCCGCACGTCAGTAGTAACAAAACCAGTACAGGCTGGCCTCTTTAAGCTATTGTGTGCTTTTCCATATTTGGAAAATTGTCTAGTAGACAAAATAATTATATTCACATGCTGAATTAACATGTTCATTTCCTTGTCAGCCATTACAGTGAGAAATTAGTTTTTTTTGACATCAACTTTTTTGTTGATAAATAAAAAGTCGATAGGCAATACAGGGTACCTGCCTATTAGGGTAAGATGTCAAATAGCGAGGCTATCTTTTGCTTTAAACTCAGACATAAAATATAGTATGTCGAAGTCATGTATTGTAGTTGGCATTAGTAGTAATACTAATTTACAGGTGGACAATAACATTAATAACTTTCGAACTTAAAAGTACATCCACAATCAAGAAGGTACCTTCTTGCTCTCACACAGTTAGTTTTAAAAAAGGGGCTAAGCAGAATTCCTTGAAATTATGCCATCAAAATATTCAATAGGAAATAGAACAGTGTTTAGTTTTTTTATTAATTGTTTCTGTTACTGAGCATTAGCTGAAAGATTATTCAATGCTAATTCATTATGAAAATTATAATGTGGGCAGTTGTTTTAACAGAATAATTTTGTTTCGTGGAGGTTCACATATATTAATAAAAAATGGTATTAAATCAAAACCTCGTAATGTTATTGTAGATCTATCAGTTGAACATAGTGTTGAACAGTGTGCGTTAACAGACCTCCAATTATAAAAAATCTACTCTATATTTGAGTAAGCGATGGCAGGCGTTTTCGTAGATTGTAACAAATTAACTATTGCCTATAACGTTACTAGCAAACGGAACGAAGTCTACAACTATTTAATAACAATATTAATAATATATCGTTATTAATGTATGTACGATTTATTATTGATATTGTTATTAAATAGTTGTAGATTTCGTTCCGTTTGCTAGTCACATGACCAAATATGATTTTTAAATTAGTCTTTATAAAGAGGAGATTATTATTTGTTTTTGTAATAAAAAAGATCTGCAAAATGTACTCTATTGAAAATTCTAAAAATCCTGAGATTATCAAAATCTGGCCGCAATCCAGAGAAGAGTCTGAAATCCTGAGATTTAGAGATGGGATGGGTCATAAGTCGATTGCTTCGGTCTGTTTTTAATTAATGTACACCGTTCTCAC
The DNA here is from genome assembly GCA_945859665.1 of Anorthoa munda. Classification (NCBI taxonomy): domain Eukaryota; kingdom Metazoa; phylum Arthropoda; class Insecta; order Lepidoptera; family Noctuidae; genus Anorthoa; species Anorthoa munda. Next base: position 39,805,063 of record OX243893.1, read on the forward strand.
ATAATTATATGTAACTAGCTGTTCCCCGCGGCTTCGCTCCCGTGGACCACCCCACAGGACCCGTATTCTGGATAAAAAAATAGCCTATGTCACTCAGGAATAATGTAGCTTTCTATTGATGAAAGAATGTTTTAAATCAATCCTATAGTATCAGAGCCTATTCGGTACAAACAAACAAAAAAATCTTTCCTCTTTGTAATATTAGTATATAAGTAAAGAAGTATAGATTTGCCAACAAGAAACCATAACAATACTTGTAATTAAAACTTATGGATGGAAATGAGTGTCCGTGGAGTTTCATGCACATTCTTCCCCATAGAGACCTACTGACGCTTGCGAATGTGCAGCTAGCTAGGTTCATCTTCTTTTACCGACTTCTAAAAATAAGGGGTTATAAATTCGACACGTATGTATGTATGTAATATTGTTAGAATTGTACAATATTCATATATGTTACTCTATGTCGGCTTCTAAACACGTGTGCCAAATTTCATAAGTGTATGTTTGTATATATGTTGTCCGCGCATTACTCCGAAACTAGTAATCGGATGGATCAATCTTTTTAATTGGATTAGGTATCTTTCAACTTAGGGAATAGTCAAGTTGCATCAAAATCTGTTCAGCAGTTATCAAGATATGGAACATATAACCGAACATCTCACGAATATGTAAATTGAGTTATTACGGGCATTGCATCAATCTTTTATGTATAAAGAACTTGCTCACTTTTTTAGTTATGGTGTACCAAAACTAAAAAAGAGAAAATAATATGTCACAAAACGAAAAAAGAAATAAAAGGTCTGCCAAAGACACCGACTTCCGGCGCGAAAGCTATTTTTGCTCTTTTTAGTGTTTTGCTTTGGAAGTAGGTTTATTTACTATGAAAAAAAAATATTTGTTTGACAATTCAATAGAACCTATAACGTTTATATGAAATACACTATTTTGATTGAAAATCATTACTCTACTAGTAGGTTCTGCTCAAGATCTTAACACAAAGTTGCTGACAACTGTACAATAAAATGTTCTGAATTTCATGCACGGTTGAAATTCATTTTACTTGTCAAGCATAATCAAGGAACCTACCTAATATACCTACCTACGTTGCATTTAGAAAGAAACAAAAAATAAATCATTTATTTGCAGATAATGTAGGTATACATATGAGTTGGAATATTATGAGAATGTCCCAATACATTTTGCCTTACGGCATGCAAAATATTACATATGAATTTAATAATACAGTAACAAACATCACAATTATTATTAACACCATTCAGAATTGAATGGATAGGTACAGATAAACCAAAAAAAAAAAGAGATATGAATGAATGAAATGTGAATCTCTCGCTTAATTAATGTGTATTGTCAAAAAGCTTAATGTCAAAATGTTTAATGTCAAAATATTCTAAAACAACAACAATCACAAATAATACTACAGATTAAAGTTAATGTCGTCATGTGAAGGTAATGTCAATTATTATAATGTCAAATTATGTTTGATGTCGACATATCATAACAAAAATATTATCAGGCATAAAAATGTCATCATAATAAATAATAATAATCATAACAAAATCATATTTAATCATATTAAATCTATAAACGTTCGAAATTGCAAAGACAAGGTATTTTTTTTTTTCAAACTACAACTTTTTACTATAGAGTTTTATCATTTAAAAAGTCTTTAATTGTGTAATAATATTTCTCCAGCAATAGCTTTGCTAATTGCTTTTTAAAGTAAATTATGGGTATGTATTTTAAATTTTCAGGTACTTTATTATACAGGGTGTCCCAGAAATCGACGTCAAGCCGTAAATGGGTGATAGACCAAGTTATAACAGTTCTCAGAAAAATACGAAAAAAAATCTATCTCATGTTTTAAAAAATTTATGGTCACTTTAAAAATTTACAAAAAAAATCAATCCCTGTAATGGTTCTTTAACTCCAATTGCTACAAATCCCATAATTTATCTAATTTTTTTATTATTATGTAATCTTGAATAATGCTTGTGTAGATTTTTGCCTAAAATTCAAAGCCAACTCCTCCTACTTGGAAGAAAATTAAACTTTTTCAAAATCAAATTATTCAAATTTACTATTTCGCCCAACTTTAACTGACTGTACTGAAAAAAAAATGTACTACGCCAGTTTGGCAAGTAACATGAAAAATTGGCGCATTTAATAAGGATTCAAAAATGGTGTAACACTTGCTAGATTACGTTTTCAATAATTGGTCAAATTTTTTTTTGTATATAGTATCGGTTTTTACCCAAAATGTCCATACTTCCTTAAAATGACTTTAGCTTACCTAAAGCTTTGCTAAACTCCGTTTCTAGTTCGATAGAGACGGAGAGAGTCATTTTACGAAGTGTGAACGAGACAGAGAGTGACGCTATATAAGCGGCCCCATGGAAAGGAAGTTATGTTTTAACAAGGCTGTTTTTTGACCACCTGTATACAATTGGTTAATATATTGCGATCTTAATGGTTCTGTGCGTTTTCTTATTTCAACCATTGAGGTAAATAAGTGTTTGTTTAATTTAACGAATAGGGAAACTTCTAGTATATACAAACAAGGTAATGTCAGAATTTTTAGGGATTTAAATACGGGTTGACAACTTTCAGTAGACTTAAGACCTGTCATTGATCTGAGGCATCGTTTTTGGGCCCTAAATATTTTTTCTCTCTCACTGCAGTTGCCCGAAAATATGACACCGTATCTCAACGATGAAGCAACTAATCCATGATAGGCTATCACCAATGTATCAATGTTTACTTTATTTGAGAGATTATAGAGTACATATGAAGATTTACTTAACTTTTGGCACACACTTTCAGCATGAGATTTCCATAACAATTTGTTGTCAATATGCACTCTTAAGAATTTTGTCACTGAAGTTGTATCTACGATTTAGCCATTATATTCAGTAATTACTTTTTTTGGCTATAACCTCTGGTTAAAATTCATGACTTTAGTTTTTTGTAAATTTATGACTAGATTATTTTTATTAAGCCAATCTATTATCGTTTTAAGTGTGCTGTTTATTTCTTCTTCGTAGTTCGACTCATTCTTACATTCGGCTATAGCAAATAAAGTCATTAGTTGACGAATTTGACGGGGTAGGTCATTAATGTAAAGTAGTAATAGTAATGGACCGAGCACACTGCCCTGTGGAACTCCGAAATCTGTTACTCTACAACTTGATAGATATTTCAGTCCACACTTGGTTTTAGTACAGATTTTCGATATTTCTGTGTATTCTATGTACTGCCAACCTAATTAAGTCATATCTCACGGATAGAATCCGTGAGATATGACTTAATTAGGTTTAGTACGTTTCCTCGTATGCCGTAATCGCTAAAATTATTTAAGAGAGTATCATGTTTTACATAATCGAATGCATTTGTCAAGTCTGTGAATATTGCACATAAAGGGTTTTTCTTATACATATTATTCATGATTAGTTTTAAAAGATCGAATATTGCCATGTTGATTGTTTTATTTTTACGAAAGCCCTTTTGTTCTTCACATAAAATGCCATTTTTAGTTATAAAGGTGTAAATAGATTCGTATATAATTTTTTCAAATATCTTAGTGAACACTGAAATTAGAGCTACTTTAATAATAATAATAGTCCTCCATCTGAATTTCGGCCACGGTGCGGGAGATATTATAGTGCATAAGTATGTGCGCAAACATAAGTGCACTATCTCTTCCCTCACTCTCATAGTCTGATGTGATGGGGGTGTCATACCTCCAACTTCCAAACTCCTGGCTACTGGGCAATTCCAAATGGAAAAACCCAGTATAATTTTTTGCCCGAACCTGGGACCTCACGCTCAGCAGTCGTACACATACACCAACGAGGCAGTTGCATGCAGTGTTATTAGAACTTATTCGTATAAAGGATCATACACACATAATAATATAATCCCTGGCACGTAAGTTGGCAAGAGTCGTTAAATGCCCAAGAGACATTTTTTAGGTATCTCTGGTAGTGAAAATGGCCGCGGGGAACGTTTAGGAGCGTTCCGAGCGCACTATTGGTTGGTCAGTTGACACAAGGATTCCGTTCACTCTATATGGTGGTTGGTCAGTTCGCGGAACATGCGCGAACTTACCCCTACTGCGCCAAAACCTTGCCAACTTACGTGCCGGGCACTTATACCAGTCACGTCACCGTCACATGCTCACATCATCGATCAGTCGCTGATTGTTGTAAGAGAATGACTGAGACGCAGCGGTTGTGACATGAATGACATGTGGGGCATGTGTCCTACTTCTACTTAACTTAAAATATTTTGGCTTAACTAACCGGTGCGGCGACGTGTCTGATTATGTACCTATGTAACTTTAACTGTCACTCATGTATCGATTACAGAGACAACTGAACGTATTCTCCAGTACTGTACCAGCTTGTAGCTACCAATAATATATTTCGTTAGTAGGCATAGTTTTCGCCATACTTCTACAATGGCTGCACAGTAGTAAATCTTATACAAAAACAGCACCGTTTCGTGCCTTGCGCATCGGCAAGTTAACTTCAGGACGGCTAGAAGTTTGGCGAGATCTAGCCTAGCGAGAACCTTAGTCGTTTAACACTCACCCCTCGCGAATCCCGGAACAGGATGGCAGCATGATGAGGGTCGAGGAAGGCGTCTGAAGCCCTGTGTCGGATATTCGGCACATGTCCTAGCGATGACCGACGCTTCTCCGCATCCTGGGATGAAGCTCTGCGCAAGTGAGCTCCTGTAAAACGAAGATGACGTCATTATCATCGTAATGTGGATATTTGTTCGGCAAGCATAAGGGCAATATCATCCGCTTCCATCCTACTAATATTATAAATGTGAAGGTCTGGATGTTTGTTAATTTAATCACGACTCAACGTCATAACTGATTTGGCAGTAATTTGGTAGGTAGGTGTAGACCGTGGCCTGGATAAGGACATAGCCCGGAGCACGCACCCCTAGAATAATTTTCAACTTAAGGGCTTTCCACCGCTTTAATGCCGTAAAACGTTTACTTTCTAAAGCATAATCCTTAGTATCAGCTAGGTTAAAAGGTTCGAAAATGTATATATTTATTATTCATTCATATACATTATATTATTCATTCATATTTGTGAAACGTGGTTTTTTTGGTGTATTTACTTTAAAAAATAATTTATAACACGATACTTTTTCGCTACTTTTGGATACTCCTCCAAAACGACTTGGATGTTTAAAGTTTATTTACACAGAAAAATTGATGGCTAGAATTTTTTCATGACTGAAATAGCATATATAAATCAAACAATATTTTGCAAACAAAACTGTCCAAAAGGTGGTTCAATATTGATATTCTGGCTCCAAGCGGGCGCACAGCCAGTACTGCGTTAACATTGAGGAATATATTTAGTCCGCCTCAAACGCGGGCGAAACCTCTGGCAGAATCCATCCTACTATTACTATAAATGTACATCTCTGGGTTTTAATCAATCACGGCTTATCGGCTGAATGGATTTGGATGAAAGCAACACGGGGTAGACTGCCATGGATAAAAGTATCCTGTATCCTAAGGATACTTTTCCTTCATATAGGTAACTAAGTTTCCTTGGCATCAATTTAGACTTACATACCACATACATGGGCGAAGCCGCAGCATTTACCAAGATATCTAAGTACATATAATTGTACCCAGCAAGAAAAATAGATGAACATTAGAGTGGCTAGTGCTGGTTAGCTATTAGGTATTTTATTTGCCTAAATATATAAGGAAACATGCGTAACAATCAACACTATCGTGCGAATATATATAATAGACACATTGTGACCAAAAGTATTCAACCAAATTCGCATAACTATTAGCAGCCTAATTACGTAGGCAAGTGAATTCGCCAAAGCAAAGAGTTTACCAAAAACATGCTAAATGAAAGACGTGATGTGGATTTCCGTCTATGTGATTGGTTGATTGTTCATATCTCTTTCATGGGGTCAAACCCTTTGCCTTGCCGAATTAAAATTCGCAAATCGGCAGCTGATCTCTTATCAGTACTTATAACACCTAGGTGGGTGAAACCATCCTATTCATTATCATCAATATCATTTCAGCGGCAAGACTGCTGAATATGCCCAAGTGCTGCCACTTCGAACGGTCCTGTGCGTCACGCATCCAGTAGATTACCTCAGCCTTAAGCAGGTCGTCGGTCGGTCCACCTAGGTAGCCTTTCAATGCTGCGTCTTGCCGATTATATTCAGATTAATCAGTAGAAGCTTAGCGTTAGACCATGATATGGTCTATGATCTACCACGATTTGTAATATTATTTTTGTGTAAACCACAGTTTATAGAGATTTAAACCTGGGTTTTCAGTTAAACCGCTTTTTGTAATAAGACAAAAAAAATACGTTCTAAGAGGTTTTAGGTCTCTAATCATTCATACTACTAAACTAATGTCAATGAAGACGTCGACGTGTGCGCAATGTGGTTCGTAATTTTGGCGCCGCTACTACTGTCCGTCTGAATCATGTCTGAATAGTAAATGCGGTGGCCTAATCCGACCAAGGTTCCGGGTTCGAGTCTCAGCTATGGATAGGTATTCTTTTATGTTTTCGTTCAGGTGTGGTGTTCTGGAGTGCTACCGGATGGCGCGCAGCATAACTACTTGTTTTGTATGAAGTCGATATTCTTCTCCCTAGAGTAAATCATATTATGTGCATGTAGGTAAGTTGGGTAGGTAGGTAGAGAAGGTAGGTAGGTAAGTAGGGTAGGGTAGGCAGTTGACGGGAGCGAAGCCGCGGGCACAGCTAGTGTAATTATAAATTTGGAAACAAGAATTTGGGATAAAATATGTTGACACTCATCACCCTTTAAATGGGCAATTAGCAAAAGAATGTGAAGAAATTATTAATATTTAATGTGTTGTTTATATTCAAATTATGTAAATACTGCTTGTGAATGACCTCATAAAACTTGCCACTAATTAAACTGCGACCTGACAAATATATTAGAGACATCACTTTTATATATTTTTGTGTTATAACGGGTACATGTTCATACCATGGTTTAAGGCTAAACTAGTCGATCATTCTTCCATACAAACGTAGTCTGGCGATTACAATCTGTTTGACGATGTACGTTCAAAATAAAAAAAATATATCAATCTGTCTCATCTTTATCTAGCCCTGTATGGAACGAAAAAAGAATAAATAAAATTTGGAAGTTCGAGCGTCGGCAGTTCATATTTCAACACAAATTTTAACGCATCTTTGGGCGGAAATGAATACCATAAAAAGAAGGAAAATAACAAAACGGCCACCATACAGGGATAGATTGGTAGTTCAACAATGCAAATAAGTTTATTTTGAAAATATAAATTTTTCACGATATCTAGAATTAGATATGTTTATAAAATTTCGCGCGGTCGTTTTCGTCCTAAATCATCATCCATTTCGCTAAAAACTTGCAAAAGTGCTAATTTGTATGCGAAATAGCTTCTTACTGCTCATCACAGCATCTATCTCTTTCGCACGTATTGTCGGATGAGATAGCATGCATTTTAACGCGCACAAAATAGTTCGTGCCCTCAACTAGGACAACCTTAAATGTTTCTCCGCATAGCTTGAAATTGCCTAACTTCCCTCTGTAGTCTACGGTTTCTTTGTTGTCTGTATCTGTACCATATACCTAACAATTTCCATTGCGCTTAGTATTTCCATCCTTGGGTTATCAACAGCAACCCTCATTCATTATTCTCCTCAGGCTTTAGTGCCCAGGCCTCCTCAGTACTGGAACTTGATGTGCTACGACTGTCTGTGATTAAATATGGTATTAAATGAAGAAATAAATTAAAGTTGTTAAAGTATTCACTTATCAGAAAGAAAGAAAGAAAGAAAGAAAACATTTTTATTTGTGACCCGCACAGGAGACACGAGATAAGAAAAACACAAACAATAATAAAAAAAAAAAAAAAAAATGAACCCGTGCGAGACCAAAAAGGCTCCTATCTCAGCATGTGCAACGATATTAAAAGAAAATAACGCTGCGCTGATATTCTGATAGGGCCCACTGTTGATGCCACGGACAAATTTACGGAGACGGATCATACTTAAGAAATAAAATAGAACAAAATAAATAATAACAAAATAGTATAAATAAACACAGAAGGTGAGTATGTATGCGTATAACATATAAAACAAATATCTAAGTAAAATAACATAAATATATATACGACCAAAATCCCTACGGCTCAATGAACGTTTGTCAAAACCGTAGACAAACGACAGAGCGCGTGTTTATCTGTGGTCGGCGTCGCGTCGGCTGTCAAAATAAAAAAAATAATAATGGTAAACTGGTAAATTATGTAAGACATTACTGTAAATAAACAAAGTGAAAAGATTGCTAGTATACGATAAAACAGAATTGTGTGAATATATGTGCGTGGTTGAAGTGTTCGCCAGAAAGTTTAAAAACCAAGAACAAGAATCATGACAGTAGATAATATAACTGCGTGCAAACCCCGGCCGGGTAAGTTTATACGCTAGCTTCCTTTTGTTTGAGTAATAAGTACTGCTTGAAATTAGTACTAAATGTTCCAAACGTCTTTATAGCTCAGTAGTTTTTTTAGTTTTTTTTTAGTTTATCAGTAGGTAGTATGTTAGCAGCGACAGTACTGCTTACAACCCAAGCGTTTGAAAATCGTTGATATGATCATGAGTTTGCTTGAACTGTAATTACATTAGAAAAGGATTAGAAATGAAGTGAGTACTGAGTTGTCGGCTGTGAGGAAAGGATGAGGAAAAAATGCTACGCCAAAGGACCCATAAAAAAATTCGCATAAGGGCAGAATGGGGACGTTATTTGAAAAGACGTACGTTTGTCTAAGCCACGAAATCCCAATTCTTTAAAGTTTATACGCTCTTAATTAGCCTGTATGTTATTAAATAGGTTTTCGTTCAAATTTAAAAGTGGGATATAATAAATGACCTGTATGAGATGAATTGAGGAGTTGATTTTGATTCATCTGGAAGTAATCATAGACGGAGAATTTGTTCAGTACCTACTGAATTCCTGATCCGTAGGTGCCAAATGTAGAATCAAATTTAAAACAATAAATCATTCCACCTGCGAAAAATATTGATAGGTGCCGAATGTGGAATACCTCAGGTGCCATATAATTGGGTGCCCAATGTGGAATACGTCACTTTTACTATGGGATCATCTTTGAATTAAAATTAGAAAAAATAAGCACAATGAACAGTAGGTACATTTTATGTTCGCAATTCGCATAGCTTGACAAACTGTAGTTTCTTTACGCCATTCATAACAAAGCTAAAGCACGCTTAAGCTACACTATCACCGATAGCACGGGGTCTCATTGCTAAGAAAGAAAATTTGGTTCAAATAAATCTCATTCATCAACATTCTTTACGAAGTCTAATAGATAGATAATACGTTTCTGTTTCCTTTAATTTCGTTTTCTGATATTTTTATAAACAACAAACGTATGTATTAATATGATAATATTTATTAATACAATTGTATACTGTTCTGCCCGCCCCTCACCACACGGCTAGTAACCTCATTTTCAGTAACTAAACGTAGTGATTTTTATGTCTTTTTGAGTGATTTGAGTGACATTTGAGTTATTATGATATATCAGGCTTAATTATTTATACCGATATGTTTTGTTTTTCTAATATATGTGTTGATCAATAATTATATGCATTTTTACTTCGAGCCGAATCTCACCCAACCTCACGTGGGGGTCGTCTAAATACGCCTCTCGTTATCAAGGACGCCTAGACCAATTGCGAATTTGACTTATTGCAAACTGGACAAGTTGCGAATGGGACCTATTGCGAATTGGACCAAATGCGAACTGGACCAATTGCGAATTAGACAGCTGGACATTTTGTGAATTGAACATAATGCGCCCATACGTTCCACTCGGTTGTTAAAGTTTGCATTTTAACACATTTTGGTGCAAAAAAAACGTAAAAACGTGCAAATAAATACTGGAAAACAAACCTTCACTGTATTTAAAGAAAAAAATATTCACGAACCTAGTAAACCATTTTACTTGCAAGTCGCTGCTAACACCATCTATCTATCACCGTGAAACAGAACCGAATGCGTTCGATGTACATTTTAATTACCAGATTAAGCAGACGGAAAACGCTAGTTACGTCGGCACGGTTTGTTTGTAAGGGATGAGGTATCTGTATGCTAGTATTATATTATCTGTGCCGATAGCAATAAGATTCCTGTAGGATAGGTTGCAGGAGCAGAGGTGGCTCAGTGGTAACGGCCGCAACTTACAAGGTCGTGGGTTCGAACCCAGGCAAGCGCTTTATTTTGTGTAAATTATTTCATCACCACTACTCTCAAAACGGTGAAGGAAAACATAATGTGGAAAAGGCATGTTCTAGAACCAAAAACTCGAAGATATATGACATCTATAATTCGCACTGGGCCTGCATCGTGGATTCCTGCCCATTCCCTTTCACAGAAAGGAGGCCTGTGTTCCAGCAGTAAAAGGCTGATGATGATGATAAGGTAGGACACGAGAGCGAAACCACGGCAAATAACTGGTCTCAATCAATAATCCTGGCAGAAAGAAAACAGAAAGCTGGTACATAGTATCAGCAATAGGTATGGTAAATATAGAATTTTGTCTATGTCTGAATAATCGTTTGCAGTCAGTTCTATAAGACCAATTGTGAGGATCTACTGTAGGTGTAATGCCCGGTTCACATTATTCCAATGGCATTCCAGTCCAGTGATTGACTGGAGCACTAGTTAGTGCTGGAATGCCACTGGAACAATGTAAACCGGCACTGGGATGTACCCATTCTAATTCAGTGACTGGATTGATGGTCTACTTTTTCATTCCAGCTCGCTCATATCAGCACCACTGGATTCGTACTGTAAACGGCCAATCCAGTTATGGATTAAACGTTGTACAGTGAAAACGCATTGTTTTTAGGGTTCCATACCTCGAAAGGAAATACGGAACCCTTATAGAATCACTTTGTTGTCCGTCCGTCCATCTGTCTGTCAATGCCGAGAGAAAAATTTCTCAGGAACGCGTGGAGGTATCAAGCTGTAATTTATATCAAATACTCAGGTCTACTGTCCCTTAAAGCTCGTGGCTAAATAATAACAGCCGCACGAGTCGATCTTCAAGGTTAAGCAACGCTTGACGAGGTTGGTCCGTGGATGGGTGACCATTTCAACATACCGAGTTTCCTACGTGCCTCGAAAAGCACGTTAAGCCATTGGTCCCGGCTGCCATTTGAAGATCTTTGACAGTCGTTACGGGTAGTCAGAAGCCTGAGATCTGACACCAGTCTTGCCAAGGGGTATCGTGTTACCCAGTTACTGGGTTGTGGAGGCCAGATAGGCAGTCGCTCTATGTAAAACACTGGTACTCAGCTGAATCCAGTAAGACTGGAAGCCGACCCCAACAATAATTGGGAAAAAGGCTAGGCAGATGATTTACTGTCCCGTAAAGCTGTGAAAAAATCAAACTTTTAAGTTAACGCAATCAAAAGATAAAGCCGTTTATGCCGCAAATTTTCGACACTCGCAAGGGAATCAAAAGCTACAGGGTACTTCCCGTGAACTCAGTATCTTGAAATTTGGTACGAAACAACGTCTTATAGCACTGATAAAGGAAAATTTGCGAAATCCGTAAATTTTTAGTTACATCATATAATAAAAATATATTTAATAATTTTAAGCTTACTACCCCTTTCCCCATGAACGCATAGATGTATTAAATTTAAATTCATAGCAAATACTCAGGTCTATAATACCTTTAAGCTGAGGTTTGTAGTCGTACGGAATCCTCGGTGCGCGAGTCCGACTCGCACTTGGCCGGTTTTATTTTATTTGGGAACACACATTGCTGTAGTGCCATTATTCCTAACATTGAAGTGGACTGAAAACCAAATGCCGAGTTTGTTGTATTATTCATTATACATATCACATCAGAATTTCATAAAATCAAAGACATGCGCCACTCTACGCTGCATACAATTTATGAAGAAAATTTTATAGAAAGTGATGAGTTGTAATGCGAAAAATAAAAGGTATGCGATCTAAATAGCGTACCGGAAGACGTAGCGTTGGAAATGTTGGAAGACCTCCCTCTAAGTGGAGCGATGCCCTGGTCAAGGCTGTGGCAATCCGGTGGTTGCGAAACGCACAGGACCGATCAGTGTGGCGAGTTGACGACACTTTGGGGAGGTTTATGTCCAGCAGTGGACGTCTTTCGGCTGCAATGATGATGACGATGATGATCTAAATATAACTTTGAATTAGACAAGATTATGACATCATTTGCGACTGGTGCTAGTAGTAAATAATTCTTGTAACAGTAGTAACTGAACAGCTTTAAGAAAAAATACTCCTTTATTGAAATCATTGTCACTATGTTTAGTGTTACATGTACAAAAGCTTTTCATTGGCTGGAAAAATGTGAACCGGGCGTTAGGCACAAAAACGCTCAATGAACGAAAAAAATAGCGCAATGAGTATTTTCAGTTTTAGAGCCTCACAGTGTACCTACTGCAGAAAACTTAATTGTTAAGGTAGACACCAATCTTCTTAGCTTTTAAAAGCGGCCCGAGCGCGGCATACCCTTCTACGTTGGAAGTTGCTTAGCCAACGCGCCGAAATTGCGCTTCAGTTGCACATTTGTTAGCCGACATTGGCACGATTTGTCCTCAGTCGCTAAATAAAAAACGGCCAAGTGCGAGTATGACTCGCGCATAGAGGGTGCCGTATAAACAGCTACTTTCACCAAAATAAAAGGGTAACATTACTAACGTTCATAAACAATGAAAGCACCGAACATTGCTCTAATGAAGGTACAAAATTAACTTTGCCGTTCGAAAACCGTTGTCCCCATATCAATATACAATAGACATACATTTTTTATTTACTTTTCCAAGTACATTTTATAAGTTGATCGACTATTACTATAAAGCCTACGTAGCTGTGATCGTTTTCCTTTTAATTTCGTTATATATACTACAGCTGTGAATTTTTTCATATAATAAATATCTAAAGCAACCATTTAGCTGGCAGTGGAGGAGAGACATCTGACTCTAACATAAATTAACCATTTAAAGCTTAATTTTTCGCAAACGGGTTCCTTATTCAAAAAATGGCATTCACAGACCCGTAATATAAATGGCCTATCCAACGATACCCCACACCATGAGATAAACGAGAAAAAAGAACATCCCCACTTTACGTGTACAGCAGGAACCCCATTTTTTATCACATCTATTCAAAAAGAGCTTGTGTATTCTTCGTTAATAGAAACTAAAATAGCTCAATAATACCTAACGACTAAAAGTGATTTGAATTTGGAATATGGACAAACCATGCGGTCCAAAATAGGATTACATTGATAAAATCGATTACGACGAATGTATGAGGTGAAAGGCTAATGAGCGATGGTAATTCTATTTCGGACCGCACGGGAACATTTTATTGAACAAGTGACTGGCTGGAAAACCGGGCGGGAGCCAAATTAAAAAATAAATCATCACAATCATAACAATTTTATTTGTATCATCTGTAACAGATGGTACAAATAATATTGTTATGATGCACTTCCATAATTGTTCAAATATAAACATTAGCCTCTTATTATTTATATTTTATGGTTCCTAATTGTATGTAAATAAATAAACGTAACGTAGGGAACTCCTCATGTATTATAGGCAAACATATAGCAATTTTGGTATTTTCATCAACATGGCAAGCAATTACTATCGGAAAGTATCATTTGGTGAAGTGGAACTAATGAAAAAGACCACAAATGGCAACTGGAACTCTTTAATGATAACTATTATGCCACGAGTATGGTACGGGTAATAGTTAAGCGACTATGATAAAACAAGAAGCAAATACTGTGTAATGTATTTGACATATAAATAAATGGGACTGATGAAAATGCTACCATCAAATTGATCTGATGATGAAACCGGAAGGTTGGCACTGGAGTAAAATATACGTTCAGCCAAACATTTTTAATGAATATTTAAAATTAATAATTTATTTATCAATATCTAAATCCAGATTAATTGAAAACTCCTTTAATAAAGTATTAGTTTTATTTCACCTTTTATATGAATGATGATCTGTACTTACCTAATTTGTAAAACTTTTCTCAAATAATAAAAGCTCTATGCGTCGGGCTGACATTGGCGTTAAAAATTAAAAAAGTACAGAAAAGTAAAAAGCACTAGTGAAAAAAGTGACACTTTCCGCACGGTTTTCCTTTGCGAGGACATGCATTGTAAAATCCTTTTTCATGGTTTGTTTACCTTTTCTTTTTTCATAAAAGCAAAATTACGAAAACAATAAAAGCCATTGTGTCATGCGTGGATCCACGTTTCGAGCACTCAATGGGTTAATACATAAGAATGTACTATAGATTCTATAGTATATATTCTATGTACAAAGATTAAACTAGTCATTGATGATTAACCTTCTTCTACAAAAAGCTTCAAATTCTTTTCTTTCTTTTTTCTTTGAGTTTTGTTAGAGTACGACTGTACTTTTGGCCATGGACTGTACTTAAAGAAAATGCTGCAAAGGATATTACCTGGAAATAGGCCCTAGATTGACAGAACACATTGTTTCCTTTACTCAATGGATAGCGGAAACTATCACAGAGAGCTAAAATGTAGGTCAACGGTTCAGCCGAGTTCAGCGACGGCGATGTAGGTATCTAAATACTCGTAGTATAAAACAAAATCGTTATCTGCGTATGTATGTTTCTCCGCTTACTTCTTCTTAGCCACGATACGGTTATCACTTATAGAAAGAGTGATAATCAAGGAAGGATTATAGATGGGCACATATAATAAAATACTAGCCTATAAATGCCTCATTCCATACAAAGAAACCGAGCAGATCGTAACTAGCGATTTCGGCGGACTAAAACGATTATTTTACTAAAAGTACGAACACGGTCGGTTCTCTCCCAAGCGATAGATGGTGTTAGCAGTAACTTGCAAGTTAAAAGCGTTTATTCGGTTCGTGTATATTTATTTCTTTAAATACAGTGAAGATTTGTTTTATAGTATTTTTTTTCAAGTCTTTACAGTTTCATGTACCAAAATGTGTTAATACACAAATTTAAAAATTCAAGCGGAATGCCTCAGAAATTTAAAACCGCGCCATCTATTGGTGTGAATTTTAAATGAAACGTTCAAATAATCTTTGAAATGTGAATTAAGAGTACAATACTACATAACTTTGTGGTTAGGAGTGTTCATCAAACAAGAAAATACAATTCTTGTGATCAATCCTAGAAAATGTTAATTTTACACAAAATTCAATAACAGATCGATGCATATCGCGTCATCTAGTTGAATTATTTTGAAACAAATGTATATTATAATTTATCCCGAGCGAAGCCGGGGTAGGTCTCGAATTATAAATATAATAATTAAGGCGCTATGTATCGCAGTCAATTTTTAAATCTAATCATGTAAATGAAACACTTTTTCTGCAGTCGAGTACAAAACAGATGGAACTTAATGTCCTCAAATATATAGAGAAAGCGGTTTAGTTTGCAGAATAATGTACACCGTTGAATTAAATTAACATTAACTTCAGACTTTTTGAAATTAAGACTCGTCGTTTACAGTTCCTTAGGATAAAATTAGTTTTGTGGGATCTATTTGATAAAGAAACTCTACTAGGTATATGTTTAGAAAACAAATAGAAAAGTCTCAAAATCAGTATAAAAATGCAAATACAAAATAAAACATCACAATTTTTTAGGAAATATTTACATATTTCTAGGCCGACAGTTGTATAGATCTTTTGGAACAAATAGTCCCTCGTACTTAGGTACCTACTTGCAGCAATGACCAAATGCTCTAAGTTGGTATACACAGTAGATCCAACATCAGTGGTTGGTGACACAACCAGTTTAAGCTGGCCTCTGATTGTAGGGACACTCCGTACTCCGCTAGGCCAGCCCAAGATCAAAGTGTTACGACGGCCTGATGTATCTAAATATGTGTATGCTTTTCCCATCAGTTAATGGAGTACTAATTTACCTGTTAACCTCATTAATTAGGCAACCGCACGTGGATCAATAAGGTTAAATTCTGGTATTGTTCCTCAATTACCAATTAGGTTACCAATAACTTGGTTACTGATAATATAATTAATGGAATAGTTGAATGTTAGCGATTAGTTAGTAGTTTCGAGTTGCTTGAGTCTCTAAAGAGTTGAAAGACAGAATTGTTGAAGCAGTTAAAAAACTATTAAGATCAATTCCATTATTATATAATAATTACCTAATCAATCAGTTAATTATTCTGTTATCACAATAATTTGAGATACCTACTCTGTTCGGTAAAAAAACGGGTATAATTAACATTATTTAAAATAACTTTGGCCCTCTGACTTTGACCCTCAAAGCCAAGAATTATCACGTATCTACCGAAAATAACATGTTGTACCTACGAACTGTTTATATCAAAGCGGAGGATAGAAGTTATTTATATAAGGATTGGATTTTAGATAACGCTATTTTGAGTGAACGAGACGGCGCATAAATGGGAATGTAGACCAGCTGGATCTACAATAGCGTCTAAGGCGATCTACCACGCAAGCTTATTACGTATCTTGCAAGATAAAAACCATAGCAATGTTTGCGCTATAATTGCTCTTTAATAAAGACGTATTAGAGTTTTCGGCATTTTTTTTATAATTGTGTTACTAATAGCTCGTGGCTAAATAATAACAGCCGCACGGGTCGATCATCAAGGTTAAGCAACGCTTGACGAGGTCGGTCCGTGGATGGATGACCATTTCAACATACCGAGTTTCCTCCGTGCCTCGGTAAGAACGTTAAGCCGTTAGTCCCGGCTGTCATTTGAAGATCTTTGACAGTCGTTACGGGTAGTCAGAAGCCTGAGATCTGACACCAGTCTTGCCAAGGCGTACCGTGTTACCCAGTTACTGGGTTGTGGAGGTCAGATAGGCAGTCGCTCCATGTAAAACACTGGCACTCAGCTGAATTCGGTAAGACTGGAAGCCGACCCCAATATAGTTGGGAAAAGGCTAAGCAGATGATGATATGTTTGACTAATAGCGAGTGATTAGCAAACGATAGTGTAAGACCTACCATACCTACACTGTAGGTAATTCCGACTTCACTATCACTACATCACTTCACTATTACTATTATAAAACAAAGTCCTCCGTCGCGCGTCTGTCTGTCTGTTCGCGATAAACTCATAAACTACTGAACGGATTTTCATGCGGTTTTCACTAATAGACAGTGATGCATGAGGAAGGTTTAGATGTATAATTAGTAAAGGTTTTGTGTAAATTGGTTGAAATATGGCGACATTTGTTAAAATTTTCGGAAATAAGCCTGCCGGTCTGAACTTTAAATTTTCAATTCAGTAACCAGGGATAATCCCTACACATATATTTAGATGAAACCGCTTTCGTCTTTTAGCCATTGTTTACATAACACATAAAAATCTCACGTATGACAAACGCCGCTGAGATTACCGACCCAACGTCTGAAAATATTTTTTCGAGACGAGACGCTTAAAGTAAGCTCTGCATCTCAAGTAGGACGCGCGCTATACTTGGACCGGTTTTATCCGATAAATTCTCTCCACCTAGTAACCTATTTAATACGAATAAAAAACCCGTTTCTGCATGTCAGTATATTCCCCAATTAGATTATACAAGGCACCTTCGTTTGTCATTTTGATTGTACAGAGCCTTCGTGTTATTCTTGATTATAAGAGAATCGCTACGCAATTTGATTGTTCAGCCAAATTACTAATTTCTGAGTAAGAGTTAAAAGGTTAATATTTTCCGGGAACCCGGAAAAGTTTTTAACACATAAGCCACGGTGTACTTCAAGTACTCGTCATGCATAGTTACACAGATAAATATCAGACCTACAGCTAATCCAAACTAACATGACATTGACCTCTACACAACTGAATGGATAAAACTTATCCTGGACACGATACGGATTGCAGTGAACACAATGTAAGCACCACACTAACACAGAAATACAAGAAGATTGATTGATAGTGACATTTACCATTGAGATTTGGGTCACAGTAAAGAAAAATAAAACTATGAAAAACTCTAGGTCCATCATATTTTTTCATGTTTGTAAATGTGCTTTATATTCCAACAACTAGCGACACGCCCCGACTTCGCACGGGACAAATTTTATACAAAACCCTTCCTCGTTTATCGCCCTTTCCTTTAGTTAAATATAGCGAGATTTAGAATAAGTTAGCGGGGTAACAGAAATGACGTTGACAGACGTAGACAGCGACTTTGTTTTATACTATTTAGAGAAGGCGAATTAAAATATAAGTTACCAAGATGCGTTTATGTAGGATAATGGGTCGACAATTACTTTCAGTTGGGGTCAAATTTACAAAAAAAAATGACCGTCTCGGTCCGTGAGATTTAAAATCGCGCTTGTCCATTATCGAATCAAAGGCAGTAAATACAAAGTACGGGACAAAATAATACGAAAAAGAATTAAAGAATATTAAATTATATTGTACTGTTTACTTAAAGGTCCACACAAAATGGGTCGGCGGTCCGGATCCGGGCCGCGGTCCGACATTTCGTGACCCCTGACGTAGAAGGTCGAGGTACCTACACTTATGTGAAACATTTACTTGTCTTAGTCTTGATTATGCGAAATTAACCCAACTCAAGTACCGAATTAGTGGAAACAACGAAAAGTTTGCTTGAATAGAATATTAATGTTTCCCTTCATTATTTTCAGGAGAATATACAGCGCGAATGCTTATTCATTGACAATCTTTCAGGCGATAAAAATACTGAGTATGATACACTTTTAATAAGGCACCGAACACCGAAGCCGCAAAGAATTCCTTAAATTTTGTCACGCGAACAAAATCTAGTTAACAGCTGTTTTTTTTTTCATAAGATTTTTTTTTTCAGGTTTGATCCCATTGTAAGCGTTTTTCATAATCCTGAGTACCTACTTTTAGTAATTACATCCTCAAAAAAATTCCTACGACTTAAAAATCACACTTCAAAAATAGCTGCAAGGTTTATATATTTGTTGTAAATCAAGCAATTTATAAAACTACGGAAAATCTAAACAAACGTCTACTTGCTATATAAAACTTTGACGAGCCGTAATGTTGTTTGGGTAAAAGATTTATTTTTTTCAGTTTCTCAGAAATTGAAAAACAAACAACATTATTAGTTTTATTCGTTGCGAAAGAGCTTGCGGTTATTTTCCAAATGAGCTTGTATTCATGAAATTGATACGAAAATATGAGTAATATATCTTGTTTGAGAATTTATTTAGCAGATGAATCTAGAGTTTACCTGTAATGTAACGTTTGCTTGAAAATAAATAAATATGGTTCCCTATGTAAAATACTGCACCTAACTGTTGCACATCTTGAAATCGTTTAAAATTCACTAGAAAACACTTTTATTGTACTGTCCAACATTGGGCTACAGTGCTTTTTACCGATGAGTGCAAGATTACATTTTCGAATGACGGTCGATGTGTTAGAATATGGCGAATATCCGGAGAACGGTTTCAGATCCCTACATCCATAAAACAGATGGCTTTGGAGGACACAATATTATGGTCTGGAGCAGTATAAAATTACGATGCAAAACTGGGCTCGTAATTATTAACGAGGATACTGTGTCGGCCCAAAACTATTATTCTATTGGCACAGAAAACAGGGCCAGGGTTCATCTTGATTCAGGAGAATGTTCGATCGCATACGGCGCGACTAATAATGCAAACATTAGTTGACACTGAGATGTCATAATATTCTATTAATGTAACATGAAAATATGTATTGTATCAAAATATTGTTATAAAATGTTATAAAATTAGATTGAGATGTTGCAGTGGTCAGCCAGGAGTTAGATAAGGCCTGAATCCCATTGTGGATTTGTGGGACAGTTACAAAAACTGTGAAAAAGAAAGAGAGGGGGTAACACATAGTGACATTCTCATCAACACGCAACAGAACCCCATAAATGTTCTAAAAACAGGCTGCTGAGAGCTTACCTTCTGGTATATGGAAATGCGTAATTAAAAGAGAAAAACCTTGTATCCTGGCAAACGTTGGTTTTATTAAAAATAGAATTCCCAAACAATTTCTCATTTTTCATTACAAAATGATTTAAAATTCAAAACATTTTGGTTATATTTTATATAAAAATACCTACTTTATTCAATTTCAGTCAGTATCATTAGAAAAATTTGGTTAATATTGAATGAATTGAAAAATTTCAGGTGGCCCTTATTTTCTTGAGTAGTATATTATATTCATCAAAATGAACCTCTCAATATCCTTAGTATACCGTCTTTGGATATAGCGTAAAAGTACCTACCTAATCTTCTTGCAAATATTTATAGGTATTTTCAGTTCAGGCAACCAGAACTGAAAATACCCTACAATGTCTTTAAGTAAAATCAGCACCTGAAGTGACATATTCCAGAAACCGTTATAAGCTTGCTCTAGAGCTCGAATAATTATAACATTAACATTAGAAACGGGATATTTACCATGTTTACTGTTTGTTGTGAGTTCCCATCTTTTCCGCGCGCGTTCAAGATGTTTCACTAGTTTTACACCATCCACCATCATAGTGTTTCACTAGTTTCTAATGTTAATGTTAGTGTTAGTGACCATGACAGTTTAAAAACTTATATCGAATAATTATGTTTGCAAGGAGATCAACTCCCTATTTGTATGAAGGGCACAACAGAACAATACTCTCTACTTTGTCATAGGTACTGACTTAGCGCAAGGAGGAATGAACATGTGAAGCAAAATCCTTGATTTGGGTTTTATAGATACTATCTTTATACGAGACATCATGAAACTTTTTTAACGACAGAACTATTAAGTTTATAGTGACTTTCAGCATTAACACGCAACTGAACGACAGATTTAGTTGGAAAGAAAAAGTTATCACAAACATGACATGAGAGCATCTCCTTCATTCCTTTTTTACAAGAGTTTTAACTTTTACCCTGAAGTTCCTGCAGTTTTTTACCAAAATATTTGTCCAAAGGAACTCGTACTGCTTTCATTAGGACGACAAGTTCCAGTTTTTTGCTCAGTGTCATCGTGGCCTTCACAGATATCAAGGAAACCTGATTAAGATGACGTAATCAGTACATGCGGACGCTACTGTTGCTACTTTGTACTCGCCTGTCTAATATCTCTTGTCTGAATAAATAAAAAAAAATTAGCAGAACAAAATGAAAAGGTAGTTTTTTTTTTAATTTCGCGTTTATTTTAAAAACTTATATTTATACACTTTACCTTACTTAAAAATACACCTTTCATAATAATACGAGATCGCATTTGCTACAATTTTTGTGAGTAATATGAAGGTAGGTTAGGTGGGTTTTGAAGGTTATTAAGGAAAGTTATAAAAATAAATATAAAAAACCAATTGTACAATAAAAATAATGTTGTACAAGATTGAGTGTTTCCTCTGCGTGCTCTTATTAAAGTTTTCATCCGCCTTGACATTTTGAGAATAATTTTATTCATTGTTGCCTGTGGTAGTCTCTACCATTTTCTATACAATGACGTTTCGCAGTTCACCCACATTGACAGGTGTAGGGATTACGAATTTTATCTTTGTTTTAGCAGGTCCTAGGGGAGTTCTATCGGATGCATCTGGTGACCTCACTGACGATTCCAAAACAGCGATATTGACATTATAAAGAGGGGCTGGAGTTAAAAATGTGTTATTCGGTCGAGCATTAACCTGAATATATAACCGGACCAATACGAAGTAATAATAATAGATAAAGGGGCAAATGGCACCACATTTTAATCTTAATTATCTCTTCTATAGCAATCTGCAATAAAATTATTTTCATCTATCACGACCAAGTTCGTATGAGCTCCCAAATATATCCAACCTGAATCCAATATTGGTCTTCTACCATATGCTACAGTAGGTTAAAATATTGACTGATAATATTGTTTTTGTTAATGTTTACACATTCATTACAGTTCGTCAACTCGATTTATATTAATTCCATACTCATCACTAAACAATATTTTACTACACTAGTCCGTGGACCAAAATCGATGTTCCCGAGCAAAAGTTATTATTTTTCTATGGTGCTGTACCTCAAGTTTTGGACTTTCGGCGAGTACTTAAAAGCCAAAACTAGCTTATCTCAACCTCCTTCGAACCCTAAGCTGACTTACTCTGGCACCTCGAATTTCCTCTAGGTAACTTTGGCTTGAACAAGTATTAAATGCGAGTTTTTGCGAAAGCGAAACTGTATGAAACGATATTCCTGTTAGAAATACATGGTTTTTGCACTGATCTCCTCTCCCAAGCATCAGTGCATCTAAATCATTGAAAACTGCAATAAATGGTTGGAACAGGCAAACAATGCATCAGCACATCATTCAGAAGGTTTAATCATTTCTCGTAATTTCAATTGCCCTGACCCTCTCAGCTTTAAATTCAAAAAAGATCTAAAAGTTAAAAGTATAACAAATAACTCTGTATGTCAATAAAAAAAAATCGAAATATTAAAACAATCGCATGAGAGATGACGTTCAATTGTTTTATCAATAAGTAATAATTGTTTTTAGTTTAAATCAAAATAAAAACTACCATGAAAAGGTGAAAAAAAAAGTTTTACGATCATTTTTACTTGTTCCGCTAATGTTGCCAGTGTGTGTAGTATAGAACATGGTGAATTTTCTTGAGGTATTTCGCAATAATATCTTGATTTTGCTCAAGTTTCAGCATATAGCACATATCAATGATGGGCATATTTCCCCGTACTATCTCAGGAATACAATGCACTCTTGATAAATTGTCAGATTACATAATAGCTAGTTATATTATGTAAATGTAATACAGTAAATAATGAGTAGTAAAAACCTACATCGTACCTACAAGCAAAATCCTTTTTCTTGAAGAAACTGTTGAAGAACCTGTTTCCGAGGCAAAAAGTCTTCACAATTTCAATGTATGTTAACCAGATGTCATAAATATAATCATATTATTTGTAATAACCTCAGCGAACGGAGCAGACGTGAATCCAGACGGGATAGGGCACGTAGCACATATGTTCACGTGATGTAAAGGTTATCTTAATACACGAACAATGGTACTCAACACAGTATATTCATTAGAAGTAGTTACATAATGTACCGATATTGAGTGTCTTGCTGTTGCTAACACAGAAATGTCAAGATTTTTTTTGTTCTAGATTTCACGATTATTTTGTACTAAGACAGCTCTCAGTTAAAGAGGCAATGAAGGAACATTACCTGTTAAATCGCAATCAAAATGTTGAGGCTAAACCACCGAGGAAGCGAAAATCTCTCTACTGTATTTGATTTCACTATCTCACCTGATGGAAGCGATGATGTGGCTGACATAATAAAGAAATAATAAAGGCTGACAAATTAACTCCTGGATTCCTGGACTCCTGGATTTTTACTCAGTAAATGTAGGTAGATAGAAGTGCGAATCACGTAGAAACAATTATTGAAAAGTATTTTAATATAAATAAGACATGTTTACAAGCTTTTATCATCTTGTCTTGTTCATCTTACTAATATTATGTGAAAGTTTGGATGGATGTTTGTGTGGATGTACGTTTGTTACTGAATCACACCAGAACGGCTGAACGGATCTGGATGAAATTTCGCACAGAGATAGATTGTAGTCTGGAAAGGCACATAGGCCTTTTTATCCCTGTATTATGTTCCCTTGGGATGTTAAAACACTGTTCACGCGGGCGAAGCCGCTGGCAGAAGCTAGTTAGTTGTATGTATGGGTTAAATAGAAAAATACGCGCTTGGACGTGGGGTTGCGGACACCACCCCGTTAAACAATAGGCCAAATTTTGAAAGTTATCTTTAAAAAAGTTATCGCCAACATATTTAGTTTTTTAGCTGAAATTTGCCATACAGGCTTCGTTTGGTTGACAATGCACGTCCGGTTAGCTAAAGCTTTGTTTTTAAAAATCTTTTTTTAAAGTAACATTTTATTCTAGGTTAGGTGGAAGATAATCAAAGAGTTTGTTAAAGATTCTCTAGTACTTATGTCTGTTATTAAGTTCCGCACACTGCTTCTAATAATCATGATAGCTATCGTATCTATTATAATATGCAGACATCCTATCCATTAGCAATATTGCTAAAGAGCTGCGTTACAATTTTGGTGTACATTAAACTTCATGATATACTATAATCTACTATATATCCTTCTTAATTATTAAAAAAGCTAGGCATAATACAGAGAATAGTGATCGAATGAAATAAATCCCGACGATCATCCATCGTCTGACAATAGTTTAAAATCTGTCGATGTGACTGTAAATCCGTTAATACATTCATCAATTGATTCCTAGACTCTCGTCGTTTATGTTCTGATATGCATTAAATGCCACAGCATTCGAATTAGGGTTGCCACCCGTACTATATTACGTGTAGTATCGTAGTGTATTTTCGTCAATTATACTATATATTATAGAAAAATTATATAGTAATAAAAAATACTGTAAAATTATAGTATTTTCGTACTTACTATTCTATCACTAATTATATAGTAGGGGTGTGCCGACTTGTCGGTAAAGCCGACTATCCGGCTAGTTTCGTAGTCGGCGACTATTCGGCAAACAACGCCGACTATACGGCTTCCTACTTTGTATATATTTCTCAATAAAATGTATATAGGAGGAAAAAAATCCATACCTAATTTCACTTTATTGAACAATAACAGTATTGTCTTAATTTTTTACACAAAACACCTATCTGAGCCATGCAAGCTGAAATCAAGAAACAATGCGAAGTAAACAAAACATGTTCCGACTCGCTTGCAGGCAGTTGCGAATTGCGCGCCAATCAGCTGTACGAAGCGTCACGGAAATTGCTGTATACCCCCGAAACCATAATCGGCTTAGTCGGCCTTTTTACAACCGACTAATCGGCTAGTGAGCCAAAGTCATAGTCGGCACATCTCTACTAATTAGGTTTGACTTTAACTCAATGCTAATTGCCGAATTTATACAATTACGAAAATTGGATTGAAACAAATAGAGAATCTATTGTATTTCTTGAATTCAGTTACTAAATTAAACATTAGTGTAAGTAAATAATATTATTTCAAAACGTTTTCGCAAAAACCTCCTTCTATTTTTTAACGTCTGTAAAAAGTCAGCTAAAAATCTAAATATATATATATACTGCTGTAAAGTGGCAAAATATAAGATACAAATTTACCAAATATGCTTAAAATCATTTCCTTTTTCTCTCCATTTCCACTACTTCCAATTTTAATAATACGATATTTTTATTAAAGAAACAAAATAGAGAGAAGAAAGGAATACAGAATCAATAAATTTGATAAAATCTAATTATTGATTTATTTTTATATCGTATTAGATGGTCCTGCGTCTAATTATTTAAAAAAGAGTAGATCTTTGATGGTTAAAGCCAAAAATAATAACAAGGACATCTGGAAAAATTAATGAAATTTTTAAAAAAATATTTACATACTGTTTACTGTCCAGAATTTTCTTAAAATACTATATATATATTTACTACTGTTTGAAAAAAATACTATATTCCTCCAAAAAAAGGTGGCAACCCTATTCCGAAGGGCCTTCTAATACATGCGGTCATTCACAGATGACGGGCATAGCGTATCGCGCTCCCATTTTAAAATAAACGCCGCGCCGCATCTGCGCCAACTGCAGATTATTTAGTAATGAACGACACTTGAGCTAATTAGTGTTCAGTATGGTAGCGATATGTCTCCTTAAAGTATAGATTTAGTGTTCATAGTTGTCACAAAATGGCCGTACATCTCGATAATATTGACGTTGGAAAACTATTTTCAATTAAATACTGTAGCATGGATGTATGATCTCGATAATGCCTTTGATAATAAAACTAACAAAGAATAAACAGGTGGTAGGTTATTTAACTTCAGGCACAATTTTAAATCTGCTTATCTGTAGAAGTCGACATATGACAGATTCTACATTAGACAGATTCTATATTTTACAAGGACTACATTTGTCATATTTTGAAAAAAACTAAACAATTAAGAATATTGCATCAAAAATAATACTGTTATAAAGTATTCACTATATTTATTGATAAGCTTAATTTGTTTTTATACCTAGTATTAAATGTTTGTATTATATAGTAAATTATATTTTTCAAGTTTCGTTAAACCCGTTCCGTACAAAATGTATAAGAAAATGCCCAGTACCTCTTTATTTTCACTTTTCGATTAGTGATTCTGCTATTCAGGGCGGAGACAAATCCAACAAAACAAAGCTCATAAAAATGGATGCAGCCGTTCTTGAGTTATAAATGGTGTACCTCGGGTTAGTTACCTACTTTAATTTATATATAGAGCTATTTGTTCCCTGACAGTGGCGCCACCCCGGCGTAATAATGCGACCTAAGACTACATTACCTCTTTACACTTTTTAGGGTTCCGTACCCAAAGGGTAAAAACGGGTCCCTATTACTAAGAGTCGACTGTACGACTGTGGGTCTTTTGTCTGTCACCAGGCTGTATCTCATGAACCGCTAAACAATTGAAATTTTCACAGATGATGTATTTTTGTTTCTGCTAAAAACATAATAAAAATAAATATTTAAGTGGAGCTCCCAAACAACAAACGTGATATTTTTGGCGTTTTTTGCGATAATGGTAGGGTACGGAACACTTCGTGCGCGAGGACGATCTTTTGTTTTTATCAAATATGAGCGTACATTTAAATTGAATTTGTAAAGATGCAAAGATATTTTTGAGTTCAAAAATATAATATCATAATTGACCGTCAGCATTCACTAGTTCACTAATCACTACACATAGAAAAACGTAAACTACAATATCAACCTATAACACTCTTAAACAAAACCACATAGCTAATCAATAACATCCGCCAAATCAATCCGTGTTCAGTTCTAATGCAAAAGTATCATTTATATCCAGTATTAAGAATTTAGAAGTAGAATCAGTCAAATAATCTCTCAAATGTAGAAACTGTCATAAGTAGAATCTGTGATATGTAGAATCAGTCATATGTAGAATCTGTCAAAAGTAGACTTAAACGGATTAGGGAATAACATCGGCCTAGTCAGTGATTCGAAGCTGAATAGCTGAGCCTTTGATCCGATAATAATGTCATATTAATCCCAAAGCAAATGAATCCTATGTTGCATGTAAGTATTAGGTTACATTCAACGGCAACACACATAAAACCGCAAGAAAGTCCGCTGCTGTGAAAGTCCTATACGATGCCAATCAGAGCGAGTATTAAACAAAAACTACTAACAAATTTAAATCAGATAACCGATAAGTTTTTGTTACTTCATAAATAGTTATTTAATGATGGAAAGTAAACGGAAAGTACCTCAGGCCGAAACTTAGAAAACATGCACGTTGTCGTATTACTAATGGCCCTTTAGTGTCCGATTGCGCGAAGGTTCTTACTATCTACTGTCTCTTGACGGCATGCTTTATTAATAATAGGAATTTCCATAGTTGATTTTATGCAGTTGTACAGCGACAACAAATCTTTTCCTCAATTTGGTGAGTTTCTAGCGTAACAAGTTTTGTATTAGAAATTCTCAGTTAAGGCCGTTTAAAATCTACCGGTAAAACGATAGAACAGATATAAAGACCTACCTTCTCTTAATATTTCGTCGTAGATCTGGTAGGTCGCACCGCAGTCTTCGAGCACATGCCGCTTTAGAATTTTATGCGAGTGACCATCAAGAGACTTAGATCGTGAGCGAAACTCATCACTGTCCATAGCACGAGCCTCGTCGGTACTGGCGGCCGGAATAGCGCAAGAGCCTCGCCGACCTTCCCCAGACTCGTGCCGCCACTGCCCCACTTTTTTACCAAACGTACGAATCAACTCGTGTATCGCGTGGTGCCTTTGCTTATGTCCGCTGCAGCTTGACCCTGAACCCCGCCTTTCATTTTTTTCTTTTTTGTCATCTTTGCCATCTTTCGATTGCTCTTTACCACCAGTCACACTTTCGGCTAACTTTTGAGCAAAACTTTTGTTATCATGGCGATTCTTATGGGTCAATTTTGAACTGGAGATTTCACCATAACGTTCACATTTGCTATACTCATTTTCTTGAATATCGTCCATAGCATCGTTAAAGAGAGGCGATACGAAATTCCTGTAGTCATTTCGAGGCGCATGGTATGTGTTGACGTTAATCTGATGGCGATCTCCGTCACTGCGCTGCCGCCTGTAGTCTGGCTGATGGGTGTAATAGTGTTGCGAGGGGGAGCCTCTCTCCATAACATCACGGATATAACTCGCAAAGTTCGGGTAGCGGTCGCGGGGACTAGATGCAAACTCATAGGGACTCCCAGAACCAGCTCTAAAGCTTCTCTGAGCACTGGAGCCTCTCGGGTTAATAGGAATAGGTCGCGCTGTCGATGATGATGCAGCGCCTTCATTTGCCAGGACATTACGTGAGTCTGTTGAACTTAGAGTAGAATACCAGCTATCACTGCTGCTGCTATCCTTTTCCAATGTAGATGTAGAATCCCGATGGTGTTTATGGAAAAAATGCGTAAGACCGTGCATTTTGAATATTGTCTATTTAAACTTCACTGAGTTCGAATTTTAACACCTTCATCTTCTTTGAATATGTTATTGATCAGATCTGGCGTTAGCAACATCAGAAAATATTAGTATAAAAGGCGGTTTAGCGGAGGTTGTTGCATCATCATTGTTTTAATACATATTGAGTTATAATATGTATCTAAATTACATGGGGGTTTAAATCGCAAATTGCCAATAATCTATAAGAACATTTAAGTGAGAATTTAGCGGTCAAGGACCTATTTTTGTAAGCGAGAGAACAGCTGTGTTATCGCGTAGCCAAAAGGGGATAAAACAGGTTTAACGAGTTCCAAGGTCGCGACGCCCTACTTAGAGGGATCGTGATCATGACTGTGGCAAGCGGGCGCTGAGACCTTTGGGGACGCAGCGAACACAGGCGTTTGGGACAACACGCATGCGTAGGGACATAGGGTCACCTTCATTGCGTGCCAAGTTAATTCACCATGGCGGAATCATTGCATTGCGAACGTGACGACTGGCATGTCGATTTAAACAAGAACAATGTACTCGTAGTTAGTGTAGTTGAGCTCATTTATTATTAATACGAAAAACAAAATTGTTATTACTTTGTTGACGTAATCAAAAACAATTTATTGAAAAAAAATAACCGCAAATAATATTCGCTTCTGGTTGTACCCACCAAAGTGTTTTGTTTTTAGGTGCAGCAATTATTGTATTATTCATATCTAATCACTAATGACAGCTATAAAACAGCATGTTGTTTTTTTTACAAAATAATGTTAACCCAAGTTACAACTTAGTTGCCTGTGGTACCAAAATACTTATCAAGTTGTCGTGACCGAATAGAAAACAAGGAAAGACTAATAAATACTAAGTATTATAACGTTATCAATTATCACAACTTTACAATGTTCAAGGTCGAGCAATTGAATCGTTTACTTATTTTTTCTTAAAATAAAACGTACCTACTGAACAAGTTCAATAATTTACCTCGACATGTTTTAAATAAGTTATGTGCAGTCAAGGAAATCAATTGTCAAGCAGATATATTATTATTAATACCTCATCACAACTTTTGGATATTTTAAAATATAACCCGTGTGACTGGGACTAGCTTCATTTTGTATTTATTAGAATATTATTTCATCTGTGACTATCATCTAACTCGAATGCTGAGAAACGCCACATAACTTCCTTATTTAGTCACTGTACAAATTTTCATTTTAATTGCGTGAACATGACATGAATGGGAGAATATTATTACATTTTTCAATGAATAAGTACTGTAATTGCAAATGGCTTGCTAAGGACACAGCCAAGACACCAAGAGGTCAACTACTTCGGTCGCAAACAGAGAAATATGATAAAATTAACGAAACAAGTACTTATTTTAAATCGTGTTATTGTTTGTTCCACAGCTGAAACATTTAACATTTTGAAAACAACACTTGGGGAGGACTTTGCCAGCATTGGGACAGTTAAAAAAAAAATACGATTTACAGTTCTGTATAGTCGTCATTTATTTGTGTCGTCAATATCAGATGGTCTTCAATAAAAAGATACGAGGGAATTTAAAGTTTCGCCATTCTAAACCAAGTTATCAAAAATGTCATCAAAAGAAAGATAACTCTTGTTAACACTGGACACATCTGATCTAGTGATTGGTTTGGTTGGATTCCTGTAAAATATACTTTTACGGATTACGACATGAATATTACAAAACATCCGCTACAAAGAGTTAATTCAACTGTTTTTACATCGAGATATGTAAATTTAAACGATTGCGGTCATCGATTTAGGATTCAACGACGTTCGTATTAACAATATAATCACATAAAATAACAAACGTGTAAGTAGGTAACTCTAATTCAATGTCCTTGTCTGATTTCAAGAAATATACTTGCCTAAGTAAAACAGTAGGTATTACATCGAGGGCTATTGTTTCAGTTAATGTATTGACACCTAAACGACATAAGCTAAATTATGTAATTGAGTGAAAATTGCAAGCTCAACAAATGTAATGTTTATATTTCGTTGTTTCCGTTACAAATACTTGATTATCTTGCATTGACGACTTGGTGATTCTGATTATTTTTGCATAATTTTAAATACGCAGCCGTCATATTTGACCCACTTAAAATTTCAGTTAGAAAAACCCGAAGATATAAATTACGTGATTGCGAATTTTTGCGTTCACGACTTTAAAATAAATATCCTTGTCGCCAATTGATATGTTTGTATGGTACTTAAACGATACTTTGTGTTTGTATTACAACTTCTGTCTGTGCGTTTATTTGTCTGTTTGTTCGCTAGTTTGAGCTGATGTCAAGAGGCTGGCTATATACCAATGAAATATTGGTAATTCGGTAGCCTTCCAGAAAGACTTTAGTTTAGAACGTAATATTTCAGACCTTTCAGAAATTTTAATGTTTTGTTGCGGTGTTTTCGGTATCTTTTCAAAGTTTCTGTTAAAATGAATTAACAGGTCGATTTTGTTTTTGTTTAATTCGCCTAGTTCACATCACATCACACACATCATCAGCCTATTAATGTTCCCAATGCTGGGACACAGGCCAACTCTCTGTGAAAGGGGATGGGCCGCCTAGTTAATAAATATTATTAAACATATTTTAAATATTTATTTTTCTGTTTTATTTAATTTATATATTCTATATAAAAGTTTATTAAGTTGATCAACCCCAAGAAAATAAATTAAATTAAT
Organism: Anorthoa munda; assembly: GCA_945859665.1. Lineage (NCBI taxonomy): Eukaryota > Metazoa > Arthropoda > Insecta > Lepidoptera > Noctuidae > Anorthoa > Anorthoa munda. The sequence continues at coordinate 39,836,442 of OX243893.1, forward strand.
AAGTAATAAATTTACAAATATAAAAATGTATTTAATCATTTTCTGACTTCCGCAACAAGCAAAAGCCTATACCTATGTACCTACTTGAAATTATTGCAATAAGAAGTATGAATAAACAGTAAGTTATATTTTGTGTATAATAGTAAATTATGATAATGGGTGTACTTATTGCTACTTCATCGACATTCTAAAAGTTTTGGATCTTATGCAACTTTGTAAACATAAAGAAAACCAACTGATTGAGTAATTAATTATCAAACTGTATCTAAAAGTAATTTAGCTAAGTACTGATATTGTTAAAACAATACAAATATTCACAGTTACCTGTTATATTGAAATATGTTTATCTATCAAAACTCGTTCTTTACTGATAGAGACGGAACGGAAGGTGCTGATAAAATGAGTTTAGCGTTCGTCAGGGAAAATATGAACAATGATGATGGCAATTGGCGCGGTTTCGGGCCGTTCTTACGGACCTGTTACGTTGTGACTGTGAGCAAAACAATGTTGTTTACAACATGTGTCGCAATGCGCCAGCTATAGCTAACACACGACAAGAAGTTGTACTCGAGCTCACACCATGTGCCACAACAGAAAACGTAAACACCACGCCGTGGCACCGGCTGCGCCGAGATCTGATCAAACAAAGGGAAGTAAACCTAGTAAACACATCCGCACCGTTCATGGACGATTTAACACAATGTGCCGCTCATGTGCATCGTAAATAAATATTCACAGTTTTCATTGTATATATCGTTATTATTATCGTGTGTATGTGTAGGTCGCGCGCGACACGTCACTCACTCGCGACAGACGTGGAAACACTAACTTAGTGAAATAAGCTAAGAGAGTGGGAACGAGAGGGCATTAGAGAAGACGCGCGCGAGCAGCGGTGTGGAGCGCGTGGCTCGCAACTCGTACGAGACCTGCGGCCGGGTCCGCCGCCTGGCACGGCGCGCGGCGCCTCGCAGAATGCCGCCACGCCACCGCACCGGCACGGCATCGGCACTCCGCCACTCCGCAGTCCGTCCTCCCGCGCTAACCGGCGGCGGCGGCCGGCGCATCATGAACATTGGCCTTGGTTTGCCCGCCGCTGATGTCACTTGGGCCTACTGCCTAGTGGCCTACCACTTTTATAGTCTTATTATCAATTTAACTATACAATAATATTGACGGCCAATTCGTGAGGTAGCCTCACCGTATCTACGTACCAAAAAGATAGCTGTCTTACAATCGTGAATCATGACGATGAGTCTAAAGTCTTAATGTTGAAATAAAATCTCTACCTATACTTAGCAACATACTTAATATAAAAGCTTTAGTTATATTTGCATAGGAAATTGACCGAAAAGAAGATACTCTTAAAGTTACGAAGTGCAGCCGACTAAATGATATTTGAGTAAGGTATTGTTCACACCATATCAGATGTCTAATTGAATCTATAAGACTTCATGACCATACAGTGTGGGTCAGAGTCACAGGATATATCGGAAATAAACGTGACAAGTTAATCTGTTCCTGACACCGATCGATATCCGAGCACTCAGGAAATACTACGTCGTGTTGATGCACTATTGACCTATAAAGTCAACCGCGGCAAAGGCCAACGTGAAGATATATTGTGCTGCCAATCATAAAAAAGCACATCAAAAAGTATGTCTGTATTTATTTTTAGTATGAAGCCAAAATTCGGGCACATGGAGTAGATAACCATTAAACCTGTCACAGAATACAGGGCCTTAATCCCAAATGGTGTTAATTACAGCGATATCATATCACTAAGACAACTGAAATGCCCTTGATCTTTCTGATATGGTAATTGGCATGAGAAAACGTATGACCTCATTGTAGGTAATGAAGTAAACACGCCATGATATCAACGTCATAAGAAATTGAATGAGTCACATAGGTACTGAGAGAGTTCCCCACTGACCTCTTTATACTTAACACTACGTCCTAGTTTTAAGTATAAAGAGGTCAGTGGGGAACTGGGGAGTTGTGCAATATGGCGTAATTGGCGGTCCAGAGACATAAATCTAAGTTAAAATGAAACTGGATAAGTAAACTGAAGCCACTGCATGAACTCAAATGAAAATAGATTGATTGAATTAAATTGTGTGTACAGTTGAAAGAAGAAATCTTTTTAAAGCACTATCGGATTTTCATTTCAACGTTCTCTGGCATTTTTGTTTTATATTTCCAAGTACGTACGTTCTGCTAACACAAATAAATCACTTAAAGTAAAATATTAAGAATAGTTAAAAATAATATTTTCCTTTTCAGAGACTTGGATTAATCCAGCCACCTGACGGTGTGCTCATTAAATGTGGTGAACACATCACATTCATACAAAAAGGTAAGTACTTCTTTTTAATGAGGCCCTGGAATAATTTTATTTCATCAGATATATTTTTCGTTAGACCGTTTTTGTGTAGGTATGTTGCCATAAGTTGGGATGAACCATGAAAACACAAGGTGATTTTCTATTCATTTTATCAATCTTTCAGAAAATATTACTATGGGATAAATTCTAAAGTATGAAAGAAAAATAGGCTAGTAGTACTCGACAAAGATAATTGGCTTTTTTTTTCGTAATTTCGGGGGTCGGCGCACCCACGGCGAATGTTGTACATTTTACGAGCCCCTATAAACCCCAGACCCTCTGAAATATTGCCAACAATTGAAAATTCACCCTGTGTATACATAAAACTATGGCAAGCCAAAAGTGAAGTGACGCCGAAACTGATCCTTTCCCTAATTTCAATACAAATTAAAGAGAAAACATTAAATTGGAATATTTCATAATCTAATTACTGCAGTGTAACTGAAACTACCATATGTTTTAACGTAGATAAATAGGTGATTTATTTTCGATGGATCCCACTTTTGAATCCCATTAAGCTTTAAATCAGTTTGTTTTAATTTGTTTTCTACAAACAGTTCATAATATAATTCTGTGGAAAGCACGCACGTGTTTCCAAATGATATTAAAAGCCGAGTTCTGGGATTGAAAAACTTGATGTTTACAGCGGAAATAGAAAATGGAACGTCAGCGCTGCATCGCTGGATTTAATAAGATGTTAAATAATAATTTAACATTTTATTAAATCCAGCGATGCTGCGCGAAGGTTATTACCTTCGCACTGCATCGCTGCCTTAACACCTTAACACCTGGTTTTCTAGATGTCGAGTCTCTAAATACCTAGTATAAAATCGAGTCACTGTCCGTATCTGTCGAAGTCATTTCTGTTAATCCGCTAACTTCTTCTATTCTAAATCTCGCAACGGATTTTATATCTTTGACTACCACCGGACCACCAACGCCAATCGCTTCCATATTTGGTAAATAATTAGTTCTCAACTGGCGTTGGTGGACCTGCGGTAGTCACGGACATGACGGATCTTGATTCGATTTTCACTAACAGAAAGAGGGTTAAACAAGGAACACTTTTGTAAGTAATTGTTTTCCATGCGATGTCTGCGCGGGTCGCTAGTATAAAACTAAGTACCTAACACATAATAGTAGTTTATGCATTGGCCATATAATAGGGGTTATTAAAACACGAGCGTAGGTTTATCAAATGAGGCGAAGCCGAATTTGATAATAATATTACGCGAGTGTAATAATATAATGCCTAATTATATGCCGTTGCATACACTACTTTATCTTCACTCATACAGTTAAAATAAGACAAAAGTGGAAAGGGAAAAATATTTGGTATGGCGGGCAATTTAGATTCTCATTGCGCAGCGCGCGCATCCACAGACAATGAAACTTCTTTGCTACAGCCCATACGCGCCAGAAAATTAAAAAGTAAAAGTGTGCTATAACAATTAAAAAGTTATTTTATGATGCAGTTGTTTGAAAATCGAAGGAAAATGTTGAACTGTAATGGCTTTTTTTTAATTTTACCTATCCACGAATATAAAGTACGTGTTTATACAATATTTTTTGAATTCGTATTTGGAACATTACGTTGTGAGTGTAGATAAATACAATTATATTTACTGATGTGTTTTAAATACTTCATTCTGTTTTTAATCAATAATCCTACAGTACTTATTATTATTTTACCAGTCGACAAAGAACAACTTACTAACAACACCAAGTCCCAGCAGAAATCAACTGAAAGAACAATCCAACAAATAAAATAAAAAAAACAAGAAAACAGAACTATTGAAAAGACTGCAATGTAAGTATAAAGAAATTATTTTCATTAAGCCCGAAAGTTATTAATTACTGGGCGATTGCCAATATTGGATGGGGATGAGTGTTTACTAATTGACGCAGCCCAGCCACTTAACAGCCTGCCTAGTTTATTGAGTACATTTAATAAAAGGCCACACCGCACACAAGTGATGATATTTAAATCATAAATATACGAAGTCAGATCTGCTATCACCTTGCGGATTAATTAATATCTTGTACCAAATAAAAAAATAAAAAGTAAGTACACATACCGTAGACATATCTCCACCAAATACATTTCCTTTTAAGATCCGACTTTCTATCAATTCCAAAAAAGTACATTTAGTATAGAGAGATTAGTATAGACAGGGGGGTGTCACTCCGCAGTTTAGGTACGATCGGCCGGCGGTACCCTCTAGAGGGAATAACGCATTAGGTTACCGCTTACCGCTCGGCTCGCACGTTAGCCACGTTATTAATTCTATGATTTATGCAGCAAAGAACAATGACTTCTAAACGTACTTCTAAGGCCTTTAAAAGATATTGTTATGTTTACGGGTGTTTAAATAAAGCAAAGAACAGTCGATATTAAGTTTTTTAAAGTACCGAAAGATTTTGAAAGGTAAGCTATTTTTTTGTACCTATTTAAATCATTACATAAATACTCTGTAACTATCGGTAGTAGGTGCATAATGAGTACGAGTTTTGTATAAAAAATTAAGCATTTTGGTGTTCCTAAAAGAATGAATAGGTATGTGAAATACTAATAATTAGGTACCTACCTACTTAGATATTTTAGATTTTCGTGTTGTTCACAAATATAATTTGTTTTTTTTTTATTGAATAGTTATCGTTTTGTCAACATAAAAATAAACGCTTTAGATTCAGTTTAAAATAAATTATAATTGCCTAAGTAAGTAGTTACCTACTTAGCCTAAGAATTTACCAATAGCCTGAGTAAGTGTATGCACTTGTTAACGTTAACGTTTGTATATAAAACTAGGTACTTACTTATACCTAACGAACAAACAAACAATATTTCCTAAGAGTTCTTCAAGCCAACTTAAAATAAACTAACAAAAAATATCACTAAAGAGTAAACAAAGAGGTAGGTACCTATACTCAATTTGAAATAACATTAGACGTCTTTACAACTCGTTTTACAGTCCGTTCAACCGTTTTTGTGTTCCATCTCGTACACATAAGGATGATATAAAAAGCACAAATTTGTTACCAAAACCAACTGTTTACTACAGCTTCCATTTGTCGTATCACCAACGCAATAGAAGTCAAAATCGATTGACCGGGCTGTAAAATGGGCTTATTTAAATGTCTAATGTTATAGTAAATGAAGTTTAGGTAACCTAGTTTTCATTTGTTAAGTACCTAACATTTCATTTTACATCCACTATCTACCTACTTGACCGTGTAACCATAGGCATCAAACATAAGAAAGATTACGCGGTCAAGTAGGTAGATAGTGGATGTAAGCGAAAGCGGCAATTCGACAACCCTTACGAGCAGAGTCAAACCTCGCCAGACAGCGACGGAGATACGCGTTAGAAGAGAGCGGCAACGTTTAGGTGAATATCACGTTAGGTACTGAGCGCTTATGCGAGCTGAATTGCACTTTGTCGCTTACTAGCAGGAGTCTCTATTCCAATGAATTATTGCTCGAAGTGACTCTTCTGTACTTGTACTATTATTTATTCTGTGGTATAGAGGACGGTCGTGCCACTCAATTCTATATACCTCGCGACTAGGGTTATCATCCGGCCGGATTTGTCCGGCCATTTGGCGTTGGTGTATTCCCGTTGTCCCCGTAATCTGTGTCCCCGTAACAACGTCAAAAAATTTCCTTCCCGTTGTCCTCCTTACGAAATACCGGCAACGGGGCAACGTACAGTTAAGATTTCACGTATCGTTGTCCCCTTTTTTTATTTTTAAATGTGGGTAATTTAGCGCGGCAAGCCTAATACTAAAATAACAGATATTTTTATATGTTACTGTAGAAATCCGAACTACGGTAAAACCCAGGCTCTACCGATATTTTATCAAGTCTTACTGATATAATATATTTTAATTTAAAATATAGAAACAAATTAGAAATGCACACAAAACACAACTAGGTTTTCAAATCTAAATCAATAAAAGTTATCTTTTTTTTTTTAGTTTGTAACTTCCTATATAATAACTACCCATACAGTATATGGAAAAAAGGATTGAACTTAGTTTAAAATTAATTTAAAAAAAAAACAAAAATAATGTTTTATATTTGCTCAATTTATACTTTTACCTAAAGCTCTATCCACACATATCAGGGGCGTGCCCGGGACGTGACAGGGCCGGGTCCTGTCAAATGACACATGACATCGTTCACACACGTCAGTGCACGGGCCCGGGCACGTCCCGTGCACGGACGTATGTGAACGAGTTCATATAAAATGTTCCCACCGATATTTTTTTTGAGCCCCTGACGGGGCACGGTCTGTCCACGTCCCGTGCACGTCCCGGGCACGGCCCTGATATGTGTGGATAGACCTTAAATCACCGACTATTAGGATATATCGGATATATAATATGTTCCTTGGACATCACTGTGAGGATACACGCCTGTCAGTTTCACATCACAATGACTACTCACCTTCTAGCCTGTAATTTTACATAAATACTTTTTATCCTGCAGTAGCCGCGGGAAATAAAACTCACGCTGGCGGAACCGCGGGTGGAAACTGTGGAAAGCTTGTATATTACAAAATAGGTATATTACATATATTTTAGGTAATTTTAATTTCATGTGTATAGCTATTATTTACGGGGACAGCGTACGGGGACAACGGGAAGTAATTTTAATTATTTTATAAAATTTCCTTTGTTCCCTTTAATGGGGACATGTCCTATGGGGACAACGGGCAACCTCATTAAAAATTGCTTCTTACCAGATTCCTTTGGATTTACCATACAAAGTTTTCGTCAGCTGACCAAAATTTGTAAGGGAGATGGGTACCAAAAATGTTTATTTTGTATTTTCTATGATTTCCTTAGAGTATTATTCATATAATTATATGGGCAGATGCAATTTTTAAAATATGATCACACCTTTCCGTTATACCACGGTTAGATATCATTACCGTGGTTATACCCTGTATATCGCCTACATCGCTCGGATAAAGCCGGTTATACGTGTGTGCGTACGAAGAGGATTAACGAATATATTATTTCAAAGGCCATCTTTTTGATTGAAATGAAAGCCGACTGATCCGATAAATGGCGTTCAGAACTGATGTTAAAAAGGGAATAAGTAAGTTAAAAGTGCAGTTTTTAGTTTCTAGAACAATTCATAATCTTTTTAATAACCGCAGCCGCGGTGCCATCTTGATAATTCGCTTTCTTGCAGTAGGTAAAACATGAACGGTTGCAATCTACTTCAAACTAATTAAGAAATTGGAGATGATTTATTCTTATATTTTCTTCTAAGAATTCTTGACAGATTGTTAAAATAACTAAGTACTTATTGGATATTATAACCTAACACTTGGAACACAAAAACATAAATGTCTTACTAATTGTTAAACTTTAGTTTACTCACAACCGTTTTCTGAATGAAGAACTCTACTTAAGTTTCAGATTAGTTTATCAAATTCTCAATTAGGAAACCGAGTGCAATTTGATATTTCTGTTACTTACCTTTTATCCACTCGACAGAATTCAAATTCAATTATCTATTACATTACGAGTAATATTACCTTCCTCGAAAGTAAAATCAATCAACTGTAGTAAAATATGTATTTTTTAATTCCTCCCGAGTATTTTTCGCGACCAAGACACAGCTAGTCCCATTCCCAGTTTGCGTCCCATTCCCATTATGAAGGTTATTTTATTTCATTGTTTAAAAAAATACCAGTCGTTCGTGTTTTGTATGAAAGTGACTCAGGGCCCAGGGTCTAATTTCAAGTAATACACAGTAATAGATACACGTACATATACGATCTTCTGAACGAGAAATAGATAATTATCTATTTCTATTATATCATAAATGAGATTGATTATCACGACGAGAGGTAAGAGCAATTCGTGCCGCCATAACAGATAATACACATATTTTCTCTTTACGATAGATTTTTTTTTCCGTAACTGGGTCATTTATCACGGGCAATCTTATTCTATCTTAATTAATCAATTCCACAACGAAGTTTCATTGAAGTTTCATTACAGCGGGTAAAATACTGGATTTTCAACTGTTATTATACAGGACTTGCGCAATCGTTTTCCAATTAGGTTTTGTTTAAAATAAACAATGAGTGGAGGTTTGTCTTGGTGTTACGTAAAACAAATTTATTCCTAAACTATAATTATTTATAGTTTGTTTTTATTTGAATCTACCTGTGCCCGCGGCTTCGGTGCCGTCAACTTCCTACCCTACTCTATCCTACATACCTACCCTACCGCGACAGAAAATGACGTCAAATGCACAACGCCATCTATCGAATATGGAGTTCAACTATCCGAGTATCTTAATTGCGTGTGCTGATGTGATATTTTACTTCTTGAACATTTCTTTTTTTTTCGTTTATTTTTCAATACATTAAATTACACTTATTATACAGCATGACACTTGTCTAAAACCTTAAAAGGTTTATGTGACAAAGTGGAGGTAGCAAACTTGCACCGCTTAAATTCATATATCTATTGACAGAGTGAACCGATTTGATGATACAAAAACCTAGTAATACTTCAAGTTACGCACAATTTTTATTTATGTATAAAAGTTACCTACATTGGTTTCGTAAATTTTACGTGATGCGTGCAAACTAAGAGAAAAAATCCAAAAATGCTGGTAATGAAGAACCCATTACCAGCATTTTTACTACTGGTTGTCCTTTAACAGACTGGATATTTTTTTGGAAATCTTTTCGATGAACAAAACCGACTACGACTAGTGATGATACAAAAACCTAGTAATACTTCAAGTTACGCACAATTTTTATTTATGTATAAAAGTTACCTACATTGGTTTCGTAAATTTTACGTGATGCGTGCAAACTAAGAGAAAAAATCCAAAAATGCTGGTAATGGAGAACCCATTACCAGCATTTTTACTACTGGTTGTCCTTTAACAGACTGGATATTTTTTTGGAAATCTTTTCGATGAACAAAACCGACTACGACTAGTGATGATACAAAAACCTAGTAATACTTCAAGTTACGCACAATTTTTATTTATGTATAAAAGTTACCTACATTGGTTTCGTAAATTTTACGTGATGCGTGCAAACTAAGAGAAAAAATCCAAAAATGCTGGTAATGAAGAACCCATTACCAGCATTTTTACTACTGGTTGTCCTTTAACAGACTGGATATTTTTTTGGAAATCTTTTCGATGAACAAAACCGACTACGACTAGTGATGATACAAAAACCTAGTAATACTTCAAGTTACGCACAATTTTTATTTATGTATAAAAGTTACCTACATTGGTTTCGTAAATTTTACGTGATGCGTGCAAACTAAGAGAAAAAATCCAAAAATGCTGGTAATGGAGAACCCATTACCAGCATTTTTACTACTGGTTGTCCTTTAACAGACTGGATATTTTTTTTGAAATCTTTTCGATGAACAAAACCGACTTTTCTAAAGATTTATTATATGATTTGATCGTTCATTATTATTGTTACAGGCTTTTATTTACTTTCACCTATCCCGTTGTCTGTAATCAAATGTTGCAGGTTACATTTAACCCACTGCCCAGTGTCCGATTGAACTGAAGATTTGCACACACGCTTGTTCTTCGTGAGAATAAATTTTTTTTTATAAAAAAGCTTGTTTGTTATGCACCTGTCATGTTAATGCTTTGAACGCCTAAGGCATTAACTCCGCCTTCGTAAGGTACGAATATTGCTTGAAGTTAATAAAAAAATCTTTCCTCCTTAAAAAAAATACAAAAAAAAAATTTTGGACGCGGGCGAAACCGCGAGCAGAAGCTAGTTCTATTTTATATAAATTAAATTAAATGAAAGGAATTGTCATTGATTTAACTTATTTACATTGTTCCACTTTAAGGAAAACGCACAAAAATATGTAATTTTGCATGCCACGCAAGTCGGGGCCCGTAAGTATTGGCTATGTTTCAAGTGGTAGGTATGCATTATAATGCAAAGTAACGCACACATAACCAAATATCAGTATTCTGCTGCTATAGGCAAAAAGGCAAAATGGCATAAGCGCAATCTGCCCACAAAACACAACACAAAATGCATAGAAGTAATTAAAAAAACCTGAAATATTGAACATATTTGTCGGGCGAAACTAGGTCAACATTGTAATTCGAGCATAGAAGCTTGCAGAAAAAATCAGCCAAGTGGGAGTTGGACTCGCGCACGAAGGGTTCGTACCATTATCGCATAAAACAGCATAAACATCACGTTTGTTGTATGGGAGCCCCACTTAAATATTTATTTTATTCTGTTTTTAGTATTTGTTGTTATAGCGGCAACAGAAATACATCATCTGAGAAAATGTCTAGTGTCTAGCTAGCACGGTTCATGAGATACAGCCTGGTGACGGACTGGCACACAGACAGACAAACGGACCGTGGAGTCTTAGTAATAGGTTCCCGTTTTACCCTTTGGGTACGGAACCCTAAAAATAACTAGATGCATCTTGTTTTAAATATATAGATACACAACTCAATTTTGCATAAAAGGGAGATGCGATCATTTTTCTTTGGAAGCCAGAATGCAGGACACATGTCATGTTAACAGACGTTGATAAATTGCACGAAGCGAGATAATTTGTTTGTTTATACAACAGATGACCTACAATGCTTTGTTTACTAATATATTGCGCGGCTAGTAATTTATTAGGAGTGTTTGATTACAAGAATGTATTGCTTGTCGTGTTAATTTGAGTACCTAACAAGTAATGTAAATCCCTACTGTTGGTAGGTCAGGGGTGATGCTTTTCTGTGTACGCAGGGATGTGCCCTAAAGAATTTCACAGAGGGAGTTCCGTAGGCTAATTACGTATCTTTTGCAAGAGCAAAACGATAGCGATCAAACGCTTTATGTCATAAAAGTCGGCATTACCTGCAGTGTAGGTGTGGTAGGTCCTGCTTATCGCTTGCTGTTTGTCAAATGCACTTATTTAAAAAAACCGGCCAAGTGCGAGTCGGACTCGCACACGAAGGGTTCCGTACCATTATCGCAAAACACTGCAAAACGTTACGTTTACGTTTACGTTTGTTGTATGGGAGCCCCCCTTAATTTATTTTATTTTAATTTAATAATTATTATTTTTATCGAAGAGAATATACAACTAAATATTCTGTGAATATTTCAAGCGTCTACCTGTTGCCATTATTAATATCGAGCAAAAAACGGCAAAAATATCACGTTTGTTGTATGGGAGCCCCCCTTTAATATTAATTTTATACTGTTTTTAGTATTTGTTGTTATAGCGGCAACAGGAATACATCATCTGTGAAAATTTCAACTGTCTAACTATCACGGTTCATGAGATACAGCCTGGTGACAGACAGACAGACAGACAGACAGACAGACAGACAGACAGCGAAGTCTCAGTAATAGGGTCCCGTTTTTACCCTTTGGGTACGGAACCCTAAAAAAGAACCGCCAACAACTCTAAAACTTTTGTATTGTAGAGCAATTATTGCACATAAATCGTTATCGTTTTGCTCTTGCAGAAGATACGTAATAAGCCTGCCGGGGTGGTATTTTAAGAGGTCACGGGGCTGATGGTGATCATCGGAGTGGTTTTAGTGAGGTAAAAATCCTACACTCCCAGGTCTTTTCCGCTTTCCCAGGCGCCTATTGGAGGTTATTGCTCGAAAAAAAAGATATCTACTGTTGTTAAAATGCAGAAATTTTACATTATTTTTATGGACCATAGGCCAAAATTATATCCCGAGTAGACAAATCATACGTTACTGAAATCGACCATAAACAAGCGGTCCATCAGATGTGAACTGCTGTAATTACTTTACCAAACTAATCACAACCAATCAATCGTGTGGACACATGATTTGATTACACATCAGACCACGGATTAGGCTTTCATACGTGTGATTTGATTGTTTACCAACACGAAATGAATTATACAAACAATTAAATATTGAAATCTATCTCGCTAATTCTCTGTATATTTACTTTGAAATTGAAATCAAAGTTACTTACCGAGTAATGTCATAAACTTACTCAAACTTATAAAGAGGTAGTTTAAGTGGAAATGTTGTGGATAACTAGTAGGTATAAATGGAAGCAAAATAATCATTTTCAACTGTTTCAGAAATAAATGTAGCCTGAAGGATTCAATCAATCTATCTGCCTAGCCTTTTCCCAACTATATTGGGGTCGGCTTCCAGTCTAACCGGATTCAGCTGAGTACCAGTGTTTTACATGGAGCGACTGCCTATCTGACCTCCACAACCCAGTAACTGGGTAACACGGAACCCCTTGGCTAGACCGGTGTCAGATCTCAAGCTTCTGACTACTCGTAACGACTGTCAAAGATCTTCAAATGACAGCCGGGACCAACGACTTAACGTGCTTTCCGAGGCACGGAGGAAATCGGTATGTTGAAATGGTCACCCATCCACGGACCGACCTCGTCAAGCGTTGCTTAACCTTAAAGATCGACCCGTGCGGCTGTTATTATTTAGCCACGAGCTCCTCTATTAGTAGCCTGAAGGGTTCAATTAGGTTTAAATTGTAGATTAGCATGCCTATAATCGCTAGCTACGCGATCGATTCAAAATAAATAGGTACACGATTCCTACCGTCATACTACGTTTTATTTTAATTGCCTCAAATTACCTGTTTGTCAATGTAAATTCAGCTATGTCGCATTAAGTTGGATTTGTATCATGAACTTGCTGAAAAAACATTGCGTATTAACACCACAAAATTCATCGATAGATATTCCATTATGGAATAGTATCTAGAGTTATACCGGGGCTCTACTATGCTACCAAATTAGACCATGTACCTACGAAATTTCCAAGCGTATTGAGAATGAGTAATGCCTCGCACAACAAGAATCCTAATGCGTATCGTAATCCTAATACGTGTATTCCAAAATATTGCAAACTTATTATAAATATACGCAATCCCTTTAAAACAGAAGCATTTCGTGTCAGTATATTCAAACCCACGCAACCTCAATCTGCAGCAGTAACAGTGCTATAAAGAATAAGGGATCCTAAGGTTATCCTTGAGCCGGTTGCAGACCTTAAACAAAGCTCAGCCAATTTAGCCCTAGCATAGATTATGATACTTTATATATTGAGATGTGCATTTAAGATGAAACATTTTACTGGAACATTTTGCTTTAGTTCTTGGTCTGCAACATGGTAAAAAAAGATTTACGTTGTAGCCAAAGACTTGCAATGTTTCAGACAGGCAATCCATTGTCAACGATTCAAGTGGGGGCAGAAATACAGTATCTGGGGACGAGAGATTAGACCGTACAATGGCATCAAAGTGACAGGAGGATACATACAAATGCCTATTTTGTACATGCGCCGACTATTGTCTTGGCCAACTAGACGACTATACGACGCTCAAATGGCCAATTAGTCATCGTACCTGGATAGTCCGCTTTTGGGACGTCGAGCGTCGTCGGTCTGTTAGTGTTAAAACTTTAAGTATTTAAGAATCCATTGTTGACTAAATTATAATATAATAAAATAGCTATTGCCCGCGACTTGACTGCGCAGCATTCGAACTTCGAATAGACTATTTTTTATATCGTGCCATAATATTGTAGGTGAGTAGGCCGCCTTACTTGAAAAATTATTAGTTCACCATAAAAACTTCCATCCCTCTTTCCAGCCTCTTAAGGATTATTTCCGGGATAAAAATGCCTATCCTGTCAAACTATCTCCATACCAATTTCATCTAAATCGGTTCAGCGGTTTAGGCGTGAAAAGGTAACAGTCAGACAGACCAAGTTACTTTCGCATTTATAATATTAAGTATGGCTTATAGTTTGATTGAAAAAGCTTGTAGGCTTGTATATGTACGCATTTTTTGCCGACTTATCGCGGACTATTTTAAATGCAGCCGGTCACCGAAAAGTCAGCCGACTAGTCCAGTCGGTCCATCTCTAGTATTTACTCAATGCACAATAATACTTACAACAGTTAAACAATCACCGTTGGCATTTACTAAAAACAATAGAGCGAACAAATAACTATTAGTTACAGAGTTACGTGATGGCTGCTGCGCGGAAACTACATTGATTTGGTTCTATATTACATACTTCCATTTGTTTGAGGGTCTTATGTTTCAGTAACGACTCGCCCTCGCTTCGCTTGGTTGCAATCTACTGATATATAAACTTATTAAAACATCGAATTTTATGGTATACAATCAAAGGCGGGTTTAAGCTAGATTAGGTAACCCAGTCCTAATTTTGTTCGCACAAAACATAGGGAACAGCCGATTTCTTATTTAAAGTAGTTCATTTCGAAATCGTGTCTTTAATTGATACCTAATGTCTAGTAATATTTTAAACCGCAGGTAATAATAAATCAGACAATACCTAGCAATAAAATAAACGAGAATTATAAATAAAACCTTCTTGATGATTTTATCGGCTTAGTAGGCGTTTCGGCCGCTGATTTTCGTCCGATCCGGTCGAAACGGGAATTTCATTACTATTCATATTTTTGAGTGGTGTGATCCTTCGTGCGCGAGTCCGACTCGCACTTGGCCGGTTTTAGTAATACCTCAGGTGCTATTTTGTACGCTTTTTAATTGGTATATAAGACTGATTATTGTGATTAATCATGCTTACTGTTGATTGTTGTAATGCTATATTAAGCTAAATCTTTTTCCTAAAATTGCCTGAGTTTTACTTAAATAATATAACTCTACCTAAGGCTTTTCATTCTGGCTGTACAAAATTTGCTTAAAAAAGTATAGTCCGAAACACCACTCAAAAATATTAATAATAATGAAATTCCTATTTCGACCGGATCGGACGAAAATCAGCGCCCGAAGCGCCTACTAAGCCATTTTATTTAAGTGATAATGTTATAATAGTAGATTGTTGCATCGAGCGCAAAGTGAGTTATTGATGCATGTCTGTTATATTGGTGCCCGAGCGCATGCGAGGGCACTAAATTAAAACGAGTGCATTAATTACTCACTTTAGCGAGGTGCGTAATCTACAGCAAATAACATTTTTTTAATTCAGTTGTAACTTTGTAAGTCTTGACCCACACATACTAAACAAATAATTGGCAGTGACAAGTTGAATAACGTTTTATTAAAATAGCGACTTTGGTTCATACTATTTAGATGATTTAACAGAACATTATGGCAAAGATAAATCTAATTTGTTTGCTCATGGAATGGAGAATGACTCATTTTCATTCCCCTTGTTTAGTTCCATGTTTTATTAATATTGTGCTTAAGTAATTGCGGATTCATGGTAAGTCTTGTTGTGCCCTTGGGTTACATTATTAGAAGATTGAGACTGCATTTTTTGGCGATTTAGGTAGGTATGTGAATTTCATTTTTAAATGTAAAAAAGTAGTTATAATGCATAACTACAATAGTTGGACATAATATAGTGTCGCGAACTTTTTTGTAGATATTGATAATGATCTTTAGTATTGTAGTAATTACACTTGTTATTCTATTATCAATAGTTCTCGCAGCGCATGCGATGTAAGGAGATTTAGGTTATTTTTTTTTTGTTCTTTGGGTTATATTATTGAAGTATTCGTAGGGATCCCTATTTTAACTCGATCAACAATAAAGCCTGTGTTATTCAGTGATAACATAGCATTAAAAAGGTGAAAAAAAATCAGTCCAGTAGTTTTTTTGAGTTTATCCATTACAAACAAACTTACAAACAATAAAATGTTTCCTCTTTATAATATTAGTGTAGATTACAGTGTAGATAGTGTAGATGTAAAAACTCGAACACAGAAGCATAAAATAGCAAAAACATCAATATGGTCGATTCTATCACAAAACTTTAAAAGGAAAACTGTAGAAGTATTGAATTTTCTTTTCTTTTTCGCTATTTCATCTAGCGTAATACGACTATTACCAATTGCTTCTGAAAGTCCTTGCAAATATTTGATTTATCTTTCTACAACTGTGTTACTTTCACATTTATTTTAATAACTGAATCAACTGAAGATAGTGAAACGGAAATAAAGCTGCAGCAGTAATAACACAAAATGATTTTTTCTTTGAAAATGTATCTCAATGTAACATTGGTCTTCTGTGTTTCCTTCAAAATACATATAATAGAATTCTTAATATAATAATTACTCACTTACCTTCATCATAAGATAAGACGAAGACCCAAGACGAATTAACACGATGAAATGCTGTGTAAAGAAGACATGTCGAAAATGGGAAAGAGATAAGGGCAAGAGATTTGGGCGCACGGTTGGCGCAGTGGTTGAGCGATTGACTGCTGCGCTGCGTGTCGCGGGTTCGATTCCCGCACGGAACAAATATTTGTATGACCTACAGATAGTTGTTTCGGCTCTGGGTATTTGTGTATGTGAGTTTATATGTTTGTAAACGCACCCACGATACAGGAAGAAATTCCTAGTGTGGGGCAACGTTTATTTTAAAACAAAAAAAAAAAAAAAAAAAAAAAAAACTATAATTATTTGTTTGGTTTTCATAGGCTGTTGCCAGAGCAGAACACTGGGCCATACATAACATTTTAAAACTGTATTTGTCATTGACACGCTAAGAAGATAGGCTATAGAATATATGTCATGGACCAAGTGATTAAACAAGGCACTATGTATAATAGACCGGGCAATATGAATCAAGTCAAGTCAAATTGGGCAATCTAATGAATACCGATTCTATAATTCTGAATATGAAAATATTTTTTTCGCAGATATTTCTTGTTGACCGAATATTTAAAATAAAAACCATACTATTTTGCCATAATTATCGAATGCCTAACAGTAACGTAGCAATATTCAAAATGACCAGATAATGTGAAAAATAATGAGGATTAAATCAGTACTGCGCGATTTGACTTGATTCGTATTTTTTTATTTTTCCCACATTGTCCCACTGCTGGGCAAAGGCCTCCCCGTATTGATTCGCATTACCCAGGTATTATACCTGCATAGTGCATTGATTAATCACTTTGGTCCATGACAAGCCTATGTACGGTAAATGAGTGCGTTTGTTTTCTATTATCTTTGATCTGTTTAATCTGGAACTGAAAATAAATTTTCAATGTAACTTTGGTCTTCGATGTTTCTTTCTAAATACTTATTATAAAATTCTTACGGTATACATGATGAGTTTTTGGCATTATTCAAGTTTGCCGTATGACATTACTTGCCAGAATTTGATCCTTATTAGCGACACTATCGGATGGAGTAATAATACTGCGTGTTTTTTTTATCCAAACTCAACGTGTTCGTTTCCTGGCTATTAAATATAGGCATATTGTATTTAACAATATTCAATGATGCAGTTTTATTTTTCATCAAAATCGGGCCCGTGACTCCTTTGAGTGTTTTTCGCTATTCCTCATAGCTTCGGCGTTGGCCATTCACACCCTTTTAAGAAACTCACCCTGTATATTCGTTTAATCTTCACAGGTATAAAATGTACTTATCTTCACCTTCTTCAGGCCGTCAGAGTAGAGGTAGACCCAAGACGGAGAAATGCTGTGTTAAAGATGATATGACTAGGAAGGGGGAAAAGGATAAGGCACTTGTCCAACCGCCGACGAGAAAGCGATTCGCTATCAACTATTTTCACGCTGAAGAAACGTACAAAAGATATAAAGATCCTGTGTCAGTAAAAAAACACATATAGTATTAGTTGATCGTTGGCTGTTCACACTGTCGGCGAGAACTCTCTTACCACTAATTTGTCGCAGCGACATGAGCTATCAAACTTATACTCGTTTAGCGATACTCGCTCAGCAATGCTCACTTGCTCGCTTGTCAGATCTCACGCCAAGCGCCAGCGGTCATTTCTACGTAAGTATATCGCCGAGTAATCGCCCGTCGCACAAGACAAAGTTATCGGAACTACACATTCGCTTCTCGCTGCTCGCCAACTCGTTTTAGTTTCTGGCTCTACTCGCTTCTCGCTGATCGTCGTCGGTGGGACAAGTGTCTTATGGCAAGAGAATGACGATATATCTTTTTTTTTTTTTTTTCTTGCCAAAACTTTTTTTTCTTTCTTTCATCACAGACTATACACGGTAAATGAGAGTGTTTATTTCTTATTGTCTATGATCAGATTAATAGCTGTGCTGTTTTCAGGTGAAGTAAAATGAAATGATGTTGTAAAACGTATAACAACGGAATAATATTATATTGAAGACTCCAGTGCCTTTGTTATTTCGGCAAATTAACCTTAAAGTGCTCTAACAGACGGTTGTTCTTTTAAAAGATCCGCTGAATACCTCTTTTATTCTAAAGTTAGGATACTTACGAATATAATAAAATACACAGATCTTCCTTCCTGTTCGGTAGAGGTCGCTCAAGATGTTTACCAATATTATAACAAAACAACGTAGAATCACGGCACTACTCGTTCGAGGAGTGGGCTTCCTCCTCCTTGTCCCGTCGGAACATGTACATAATTATATTGTTTAGACCCAGTAAGTGGCCAATTATAGCGGCATCCGATGGGGTCGGTGTTATATAGGTGATAGAGTGTGCAGGTGAAGTATGGGCAGATGTGTAGATGTTATGAAGATTGATCCATATTTACTCCGATGTTAAGAGTGCGTTTTAAATTGCGTCGATAGACGATATCGCGCATGTATTTTCTAAGTGAAATTAATAAAAATCGCTCTTCCGTGTGATAGAAATCGAAGACTTCGTCCGCGTAGAAGTCGAAAATTAGCCCACAAATAAAAATTATCTTATCCTAAGCATGACCTAATCCATGTCGAGGTTTACCCGAGTACCAAATCATGCAGTTTAGCCATTGAGGCGGGATTGATTGACTAACATCTAGCATCCAGACATTCTCACTTATAATTTTAGTAGCATAGGATAACTCTGAAGATTGTAGTTGCTCTGGCGTTTTAATGGATGAGGAATATTCGACTTACCTGCAGCATGATGTTGTTGTTGAGCTATCACTCTCTGAAATAAGAGAAATTAAACAAATTAGGAAAAATAAAAGTAAAAAGGTATGGCAAGATAATACATCTACTTTTTTAAAAGCAAAGAAGTTTTAAAACTAAGCCTACCTATAAAAAAAGAATATTTCAAATGCAGATCAGAATAATAAAAATGTAAGCACATAATTTGAAGCATAGGAATTACAAAAATTAAAAAAAAAACCTAACAATAACCCCAAGTTTTTGAATCGAGAATTTGAACTCTACTTTTAAGCAAGTTTGACAAATTCTAAATGTTAAAATCTCATTATTCAGAAACGAAAGCGGTTTTATATTTAGAAATAAGTTATAACTTTAAAATATAAAAAATATATTTCTATAGGATATTTCTAACACATGCAACCAAATTTTATTGCTCGTTATCTTATTCATTTCGATGCTAAAACTAAATTAAATAAAAAAAAAATTGTCTGTTTCACGCCACTATAGTTCTCGTAAAACTTCTTGGCCTCCCCAAAGTCGGCTTCTGATGCGCAAGCCACGGATCGATGTTGTTTTTGTAAGAGATTTACTACTGTGCAGCCATTGTAGCCAACTTCAGGGCGGCCAAGAAGATTGGCGAGAACTATACCTATGAATTTCAAATCAAACCAAAACCCACAGTCTTAATGTAGGCACAGTCTCAAGCAGTATATAATGTTACTGTTACGCAAAACTCAAAAGCCATTGTCTCCTAATGGATTATGGTTCCAATATAATATTGTATATTTGAAACCTCCTCAGTCTTTTTGAAGGAATCTTCCTCCATTCCACTCGAAACATTCGCGTCAATAAAGGAAACTTCTCTGTCATTAACGGAGTCGAATCGAGAACATAAAGATTATGTTGTTATAAAAAAGTCTTCTCTCAAAGTTATAAAGAGAAAATTGCTTTAATTTCTCATATTAGTGTATGCAGGTACTGTCTAATCTAGTAAATGCAGGTAACTGTAGTATTCGTAACCTTTAACATTTAATAACACGGCAGTATTGACTTTTAAAGCCTAAATTGGTTCATCAGTGCAAACAAGATCGTTAGGGTGCCTAACTATCTCACAATGGAAGGCTTTATTTGTTTCGGTTTCAGCCGGCACACTGCCATTGACAGTGGCCCTAACAAACCTAGCAGTTAATTCATTCCAATTAACTGCTTGTATATACTGCCAACAAAGGCTCACACAACAAGCGTGACGCGAAAATGCAACAACTAGCATCACATTGCGACCATTTTTTATTAAAATCTATAGTAGGTATAATTTTTTTTAAATTGTTTGCCTGCGAGTTTCAAGCATAATCGTTTAATTTAGAGAAAACATTTTTTTCAAATATATAAAAGCAGAGCTACCATGCAATATAAAAATTTCAATTAAAGAAGATATAAATTTTGTAACAGTATTTTAGTTTCGTAAAATATGAAGAAACTGGAATAACAATAACACAGCTGATGCTCAGTGTAAACACACAATAGCGGCTGCTAGCGTAGGTACTGTATATGTCTAGTCAGCGCGCGCTCGTACGTCTTCGGTTTTCTTCGTGCGCCTCCGGCTCTCACCTCGGCGACTCCCTTTTGTGCTTGTACTATCTTGCATGCAGCACGCTGTGCCTCGCACAATTTATCACGCAAAAATGATTATTTACTTTAATAAAAAAAAGTATTTAAACGTTAAAATTATAAATATTTTTACATATTCTCAAAATTGCAGTGGTTCAAAAATCACTGCAAAAAGGTGTTTTTTGGTATCGTTTTTTTCATTGTTACTCTTTTTCGGTCCAGCCCCTCAGCCCACAAACAAATCAGAACCATAACGTGCGATAAGGAACTCCGTTCCAAAAGCGAATAATGGTCATTTTGTTTTTATAGGGTATAAATAAAAAAGGCTATATATTACAACGCTACATAGTAAGCAAAGGCGATAATAATAATAATAAAAAAACAACGAACGCAAATAGATTAATGAGCGTCAATACATTACCAATCCTTATTGGCAGAGCCCTATTTATTTGATCACCTGCATTAAAGGTTGACGTATGAATACAAATAACCTATAATGATCTTATTGTGAACTCGACTTTCATGGTCACAGTCGTTTTTAAAAGAAAACTTAACATTTCAATGTTATTTTTAATTAAATAGTAGATCATTTTTTCTGGCTTGACTTGCTCAACCCAATAAACAAACGTACATAATTATGTTAGGTATCCTTCTGGCCATATCAAATAAAACAGCTAAAAGGGGGCTTAACCCGTCATACAGAATGAAAAGCGCCCGTTCATTCCCAGTAGGTTCGCCCAGTGAAGTGTACACAATCTAGACAGACCCAATAATTGACGTAGTTGATTGAAGGCAGCAGATAAACCGATTTATTTCTAGGAATCTTTCAATTCAATGTACGAATTCTTCACATGTGAAATTGCTTCAATTTAAACTATGATTGTAGACTGAAGATATGAAGTTTACGTAGTATACAGCGCTCAAGATGCGGAATAGTTTTGCGTTGTTTTCTATTATTTGCACAATATTATTCCATAGCTAAGATCTCCGATGCCACAGTTACCTAAATAGCAACGAATTTATGAATAGTTTGTGTCGCCTGATTATATATTTTGCTGATTATCTGGTCAAAGGCTAGATTAAGATAAAGCTGTATCGCCTGTGACAAGACAAAGCGTAGTTTCCAATAGTGTCGTAGCACTGCCATCCAATCACTCATTGTACTGCAACGTAGGCATTCCATCACCGACGTGAACGTTCTTATTTGCTACCTACCGACCTAAATAACGACTTGCATGACGCATAGAAATGGAGCAAGTACTTTGTTTTCTTTTTCTACACAACAAAAGAAAAAAATATTTTTGATAAAGTGTTATTGAACTGGCATTATCAGCCAAGACAGATAGCATTTCATTTTAGAAAATGCAGGGTAGTATGTTATTATATTGACATTTATCTGTTAGTGACAATACGGCCTAATAATATATATATATTATTTTCTTGACAGCTAACAACGTATGTACATATTCGAATACAATTAACATAATGTATGCATTTAAGTCATTATGCACGTAAATAGTCGTGATTCATTGATACGAAGTCTTTCGTGCCGATTGAATGTGTCTTTTGTGGAATTGATATTGAAATGTAGGAGACATGCGATAAAACAAAGCTTGAATACAAAATACTCTAACGCATACCAAGCAACGTGAAAACAGAAAGAAATATCAAAACCGAACGCTACAAAAAAGAAGCTGCTGAAATTCAAACTACAGTTTATTTAATTTTAATCGATGTTTCAGTACAGCATGGTACATACTCACAAATAGTCCGACGGTTGTTTTGCACATAGAATCAAACAAATGTTGTTAATAAGTAAGTTTTTTCAAAGGATTTTTAACATAAACTACGACTACACATAAACATAACATCACGCCTGTTTTTCTCGAAGGGTTGGGCAGAGGTGCGCCTGTGGTACACCCGTATTTCGCCTGTGGGCAATCCTATTGTCACCAACCGGGCACAAAGCCAGACTCCAGGCTGAGGAATTCCAAAAGGAAAAACCGAATAACAGTTTTCCCAACCTGGGTATTGAACCCTGGACCTCATTCTCAGCAGCGCGTGCCACCACTAAACTAAGGAGGCAGTCTATTTCTACGAAGTATATAAGTACTAGCTTCTTCCAGCGGCTTCACCCGACTGAATTCCGAAAATTATCCCAAGGATACATAACCCCATAAATTAATAAATATTCGTAATGAAGTGTTACAACACCAATGTCAATCCCATTTCATGTACACACATTACAGGTACAGGCTATCACTGTCCATTCCAGGTTGTCTGGAAGAGATAGCGGTATGCAATAAGGTTACCCGTTGTATGTATTTTAGTTTTAAGTTTGCTTTTCTATGTTTGTTGTTTTCAACTTAGCATATATAAACAAATAAATAAACCCCGGGGTAAAAAGTATCCTACGTGCTATGCCAGACTACTACTATAATCTATCTCTGTGCCAAATTTCATCCAGATCCGTTCAGTAGTTTTTGCAAGGAAGAGTAACAAACATACAAACACACTCACAAACTTTCGCCTTTATAATATTAGTCTTAAGAGAAACGTGATTGAATAAATAAATTACTACATATCAACGGAATTATTCGCAAATTGAAATCTCTCACCTCAAAAAGTATCACCAGCCCTTAGTAACCGGCAAGAAAGTCGCAAATTAAACTCAAGTCAAGCGGTGATATAGTTTTTTTTTTATAATCTATAGGCTCGCGTTTGACCACTATCTCGCCTGATGTTAAGCGATGATGCGGTCTACGGTGAAGCACGCTTACCTAGAAGAAAATTCACTCTTGACTTAAAGACACCAAGATTGTAGCTATCAGGGAACAAAGACTCCGGAAGGGGGTTCCACTCCTTAGCTGTGAGCACAATGAAAGTATTATCAAAACGCTTTGTGCGTATGGGAGGGATGTCCACCATGTACCGATGGCGCATGGCCGTACGTCTTGTAGTCCGATGATGGAAAGGGCTAGGTGGAATCAAATTGTGCAGTTCCGTCGCACACTCCCCGAAATGTAACCGATAAAAAACCGACAGGCTGGCAACTGTTCGTTGCAACTGTTCGCTGCAACAGTTCGCTGATAGAATATCACATGCCTAGAGCGTCTGAAATTGTTATACTCGTAATTTAGTACAAAATCTTCTCAACAAACAACTTCCCTAACTGAAAGTATCCTGCTGGACACGAAGCTCGAAAAGATAGATACAAATCCGGTTGGGTACGATAGATGGTTTGTTCTCACTAGTTCTACTGAACAGTTCTACGGTAGAACTAATGGGATATTTTGTTCTCACTAGTACTAGGTTTTACCGGTACATTGAGGTGATGAAGTGTTTGTACAAAAACGCCACCATGTCAGTCCGTCTTTAGGATCTGACCTCGAAACCAATCCTTCTCTTGCGCGGCGTGAGACAGGGAGACGTTATTTCTCCGTAACTGTTCACTGCTGCGCTGGAGGATGTCTTCAAGGTTCTGGACTGGAGGGGGCTCGGCATCAACGTTTATGGCGAGTACATCACTCACCTTCGGTTTGCCGACGACATAGTGGTTATGGCTGATACCATGGAGAGCCTCAGTACAATGCTCGATGACCTCAGTAGAGCTTCCGAAAGAGTGGGTCTTAAAATGAACATGGACAAAACCAAGATCATGGTGAATGTAACACCCACTCCTATCAAGGTCCATTGGTTCTACCGTAGAACTTGTTGTATTAATTTTTGTCGTACTACCGTAGAACTGTTCAGTACAACTAGTGGGAACAAACGCGATAGATAGATGTTTCTGGTCTCTTGGTACTTTTGGTATAAATGCTTATACATGTTTAACATCTATTTTGTATGAATAAACCAATCTAAATCACCTTTCGGTTGATCGAAAACAAAACAGATGTGGCCCAGTATTTCCATTATAAATTTGTAAAAGGGGCAACTGGGCCCTGGTTCCAGTTATATACGAGGCCGAATGACCCCTAACCCAGTTCTCCAACTACAAAAGTATTCCTATCGCGAAATATTACTATTTGCTTTACAAATACTTTTGTATCAGTAGAATTGCTTTGTAGGGGTTGAAAATATTTACTGCTGCAAACAGTGTGGGAGCATTTTCTCTCCAGCAAGAGTTGAGATTAACACCATAATCAAATAGCTTAACTTGCGTTGCGTCAGTGAGATTATCAAATAATATAGGGTACATATTTTTTGCTTTATCAAATCAATAAAAAATTTAAAAACTATAGCACATCAAAATTCAGTAGTGGGGCTTGTGACGTCACTATGTCAGTTTAAAGTGTACTATCAGCTTGAAGTCACTCGATATTTCAACGCATTTTATCGTGGTCACTTTATGTTTACGTGTCAAAAGAAAAAATGCGAGCCCAATATTTTTTATTAATCTAACGGCGGACAACCAATTTTCATTCAGCATCCCCATTTATATATATATGTATTACATATATCTAATCATATCGTAAAAAGTTTGCATAAGTATGGCTCATTAGGATTTTCTTTGTATCTGAAACTATTGTTTTTGTATATTTGAGCCACAATAGCTAAAGCTACCCTTGACAGAAGTTATTTAAGAGATATGAAACAAAGAGATATGATCTTCAAACAAATTAGTAACAAAGATCAAATTAAACTTAACAGTAAACATTGAATAAAGATAAGAGTTTATAGGTATTCATATATTATCATATTAAAATATGCCCGCGTCCGCGTGAAAAGTGTGTTATTAATCAAATGATAATTATTATAATAATATTCAGGATATAAACTATCTGTGTGCAAAATTTCATTCAAATCCGTTCAGCCGTTATTGCGCGATTTAGACACAAACATATAAACTTTCACATCATCATAATCAGTGCTGGAACACAGGCCTCCTCGAATAAAATAATAATAACTTTCACTTAATTTGTAATATTAGTAATTCACAACCAAACTAGGATTGATTTTATATTCTCCCTTTTTTATCCAATTACCTAACAACGACTATTTCATCATCATCATCATCTCGTGTATTCGTGTCGACCTTCGGGAAAGATCTATAAAGGGTGCCGATATATTTAAAAAACAGGCCAATTGCGTGTCGGGCCACGCGCAGTAATAGGGTTCCGAAGTTGCATAATAATGCGGAAGAAGAAGAGGATTTAATGGTGTTACATGAACTATAAAACGGTTTAAGCGGGTCACAAGTCACAACAGGCCCACACAGGACGATGGTCAATAAAAGAAGGAGTTATAAAATCCAACTTCACAAGTGAAGTTATAAAAAATATTATCTATTTGAGTACCACCGCGGGTAGAGGCAAGCATTTGTAATAAAGATTTATAACCAGCGTCACTTAATAATTTGAATACTGCAGTATTGCCATTACGGCGATAGTCTTCGTTAAAATCGCCAAATATTTACAAACCGAAAACAAATATTTTATTATGAGTATTTTCAAACAACTTACTCAGCTACCAAAAAGTAAAATCAAATTATTCAATGATAGGAACAAACAACCAACGTAAATAAGCTGCAATAAATAATCTATATGAAGTACGTCAATTGCGATACGAGCGCGCGTTAGAGCCACAGGAAATGGTTGGTTCGTTGCTAGATCCTCGCAAGCACGCTCCTTGTTTCTTTCCCTTTCGGAATTTGTTTTTTTTTAATGTATTCATTATTTCGTTCTCGAAAGTTGTTATTTAAATAACTTTCCAATGGCACTTGTACAAAATTTTTACTGTTTCAAGTACATTTTTTAAGTTGGTCGACTATTACTCGTAAACTTGTAAAGCCTGCTTATCTGTGATAATTTTCCTTTTAATTTGTATGCTTTTTTGTATATACTACTGCCGTGATTTTTTTTATTTTTTTTAAAGCGCGCATGCGACTTTCCTTCGCACTATTGGTGGTGAAATGCCAGCCAACGGGTATAGTTTGTTGAGCGGAGTCGGTTTGAGGCAACCCGATATAATTCGGCACGTCTCGTTTAGGGCGATGTCAACTTGCTTAGCATGTGCGCCGCACATCCTGCCAATAATAATATTATGACCAGTATGTTATTTTATTAGGTAACCCACGACAGGTGCTAAAATATAAGTAAATAGCCATCGTTACTTGAAATTTGAAATGAATGTATCTTTGTTTTTAGGGTTCCGTACCCAAAGGGTAAAAACGGGTCCCTATTACTAAGACTTCGCGATCCGTCTGTCTGTCTGTCTGTCCGTCTGACACCAGGGTGTATCTCATGAACCGTGATAGCTAGACAGTTGAAATTTCACACAGATGATGTATTTCTGTTACCGATATAACAACAAATACAAAAACAGTAGAAAATAAATATTTAAGGGGGCTCCCATACAACAAACGTGATATTTTTGCCGTTTTTTGCTCGATATTAATAACGGCAACAGGTAGACGCTTGAAATGTTCACAGAATGTTTAGTTGTATATTTACTTCAATAAATAATAATTATTAAATTAAAATAAAATAATTTAATGGGGGCTCCCATACAACAAACGTGATTTTTTGGAATGTTTAGTTGTATATTCACTTCAAAAAATAATAATGATTAAATTAAAATAAAATAAATTAAAGGGGGCTCCTATACAACAAACGTGTTTTTTTTTTGCAGTGTTTTGCGATTATGGTAAAGAACCCTTTGTGTGCGAGTCCGACTCGCACTTGGCTGGTTTTTTTCGTATAAACTTATTAGACAGCGTTGACATTATAATGGTAATTATGAATAGATAAACAATAAAAATACTCTACACATGAAAGTATGAATACTTATGGCTAAAGGCCGGTCTATTTCGGCATAACAGAGTTGAACTCAATCGAATTCGATTGAAATTGGTGTCAATTTGATACTTGTTTGATTCGATTGAGAATTCAAAGATCGAAGCGGCGCTAACAAGGCGGGACTTTCTTAAGTTCAAGTTTCAGGAAGTCAGTTTCCATTCAGTCAGCATAAACTTTAGTATTACTCGGGAACTGGAATATTACGTCCGATTTATTCTTCGATGTTTTTGGAAACGAAAACAAACTCAAAAATATTATTTGAATTCAACACACGGCAGTTTTGTTTGACGTCAAGTGCTTTTACGAAGATTTTCTTCGGTTTCATTTCCTCATGACATTTTATTTATAATATGGTAGTTATCTCTAGAGCCCCATTTCAAAGGTACGGCCTTTACGAACACCAAAAAGTATATAAATACTAGCTTCTGCCAGCGGCTTCACCTGCGTGAAAAGTGTTTTCTTATTCCAAGTAAACATTATACGAGGACGATAAGTCGCCTATGTGCTATTCCATACTATAATACATCACACACACATCCATCCAAACTTTCACATTTATAATATTAAAAGTATAATTACCAGACAAAATAAAGACTATCTGATGAATGACCTACATCAACACAATTATATTCAGAAGGCAATAACTATAACTGTACAGTCGTAGAAGATACAAACCTGACCAGGCGTCTTGTCCGAGTTGCCGTAAAAAAATATTTGACATTTGATATCACGGTGCATGCACTTCACAGACATTTGGCAACGCCTAAGTAATAAACTGCAGCTCTTACTATATAGGGGTACAGACGCTGCTGACACTAAGCAGCTCAATAAAAAGGTATAATGATTTCAAGGAAGATTGACAATAGACAACCTTTTGTACTGAAAACAAGGAAATGATACCTACACAACACTATCGTTTGTTGTAGCAAGTTACGGAAATAAAACTAGAAAATTGTCACCAACGCGCAACGGTCAGAATACATTTGGCAAGGAATCTGACACCTGGGAAACTAAAACAAATCAAATAAGAGCATGATTTGAGAATGAAATACATCGTTGGAATACTGATTCCAACTTACTGAAGTTAGCAGTATGCAATACGAGGTTTCAGGCAAACCAGAACACCAGCTACCAAATAGTTTGTAAATAATCCTGAAACCAATGAAGATTCAAACACAACTTTTTGGGGCTTATTCAGAATTCTATCAAAAGATAGACATTATTAGAAGTTTATGACAAAAAACTAGCTTACCTACTAATAAAAGAAGATGCAGCACATAGCTCACGTCACAAAATAGGTTCGTCATAGAAATAATAACAAACATGAATGTAATGTGACATGACAATATCAACAGTGTCAACAACCGATAATCTAGCTAGCCTTATATTAAGCGTGACAAGTAAACGTGTCAATGTGAAATTGTCACAGATACGAGGCTCTTGATTTCGAACACTGATAACAATGTAATAAACTGTATGTTTAGGCTCAAGGCTGGATTTGAGGGCACACGAAGCTTGAATGATAATATGGACGCAATCATTATACATAATAGATTAGTTTTTGCTTTAAATACAGACAATGGCTTCTTAATCAAGTACCAGTTGACGTTTCTAATAAATCCGTGAATATTAATTTGTTAAATTTATTCAGTGTCAAGCAACACACAGCTTAAACCGCTGGCCCAAGAAACATGAAAATATGCCCTAGTGTATAACAATGAAAAGCAAAAAATAATATATTTTTGAAAATTTCGGAGGTGTTGGCAGTTCGTATGAAAGTGCGTAATTTTTGCATTCCCTTCAGACAGATGTTGATAGGGGATGTGATTTACCTACTAACTGTTAAAGAAAGATCACTGCTGCCGGCAATCTGCTTTTTTCGTACCTTTAATAAATCTTGACCTGCATAATATGATGCATAAATCGACGTGTGCGCAAGTGGCTATTTGAAGAAGGACCAGATGCTTTGCCTCGAAGACAGATTGCGTCATGATCTGCACTCTGCCATGTTGTCTATCTATCAACGGCTAAATCGACGTAAATATAATTTGCTCTAATTGCTACATCATGACCATTCTCATAAATATTCAAGGATATAATTGTGTAAACAACCTTGACAAACAATATTTACATAAGTATGTTATTTGTTTTTAATAATCATGTGAGACTCCTTGCCTACCATTTAATTTTCATATTCACTGTCGTTTATGAAAACTAGACACTGACAATAATGAGATAAATATAGGAAATGATAACATCGGTTGTATGCGACAAATATTCCGCCTTCATTATTCAGAAAATGACGTCATGTCGTGTTTACTCTACGATAGTTATATGTTGGGGCGAAAGTGACAATGATCAATTCAAACTACATCGTATTGAACAATAGAAAATTTGAAAAACAGATTTGATTTGTTAAGATAAACTAAGTCACTATGCACGAAAAAAAAAAATCTGGAACAAGCAGTGGCTCAGCTTAATACAAACAAATTGATCGTCAATCATGATAAGACAAAAGGGACAAGAGATAATGTCAGAGTATTTTCCGGCTAAACGGCTTGGTTTCGACCAAGCCGTTTAGCCGGAAAATCTCTCACGGAACTTTTTACAGCGAAGATGACTTCTGGTACATTAAAAACATATTAGCATCGTAAACAAATATTGTCACGACACCTTACGTACCAAGACGGAGCATACTTTATCAACATATCATTTGCATGAGTGTATGAGTTTACGTGCCTGTATTGTGGCCTTATTGGCACAATATAGTTAAGAAAATTGTGTTATTAAAATAATAGTACTCTTAAAGGTTTCTTCAATCTTAAAATTGGTAAAATACTCTATACCAGCATGTTTGTCTCTACAAGTTCAAGACTTTGGGAGCCGAAGGCACTAGCTAGTCTAACGTCTGTGATCGTTATTGTGACAGCGAAACTCTGTACCTACCGTATATATTCGAGTAGATTGTGAAGGGCCCGGGGCTACTGAGGCCTTTTGATTCGATTTACGACAGAAAACTTTCAGGCGTGAAAAGTCAGTCGTCACTTAAATATGTAAAATGATTTTCAGCATATTCTTTGTCCGCGGTTATCCACTGATAATACCCGTTTTAAAGGCGTAGCATACTTCATTAATCTTCCCAGCAATTTCCATGCCCGTTCACGTTTTCCTCAATCGACAATAGAATTCATTTTCAGAATCCATTATGTGATGTGTGTATGCTAAATCTATCTTTATGAATTCGGGATCGACAGGTTAAAACCTCCTGTTCCGTAATCGAGGTCACAGGAACAATACGAAAGTACCTACCTTGTTCTCTTCTTTAAAATAGTATAAAACAAACTATCGCTATCTGTCACTTTGCGTTAATTTCATCTTAACTACGAAACGGATTCTGATACGATTTTTACTAATATAAAGCATGATAAACAAACAAGGTTTGTGTACATAATTTGTTTCGAGCGAAGCCCTACCTATATTATCATATAGTTTTCAACAAAATTTTTGGAATTATTTCAAATGGATTATAACCTGCTTATATTTGACTAACAAAAGAACCTCGTTCAGGAGCGGGTAGCTAGTTCATTACTAATTCTTTTAGGTACATACATAGCGATATATATTATCAGATGTGTATCAATAATATGTATTATCAATGCGAGCGCTGATTGCATTAAGCTACATAATAAATCCACTCCAAATTGAAGCGTCCTGTCGCCGTTCATCGACACTCTCAATTTGAAATGAGCAGATTGCAATCCTACAAAACACGGGATATATCTTGCATTATCAATTTTATGCGCATCATTGAGCAGGCAGGCACAATAAGTGAATGATTTAGGCATGGCAGTGGAAGATCACGTTAATA
This sequence comes from Anorthoa munda, assembly GCA_945859665.1. Classification (NCBI taxonomy): domain Eukaryota; kingdom Metazoa; phylum Arthropoda; class Insecta; order Lepidoptera; family Noctuidae; genus Anorthoa; species Anorthoa munda. Next base: position 39,867,994 of record OX243893.1, read on the forward strand.
ATATATTACTCTAACAGCAGCACTTATCATAAAACACTGACCTCGTCTACTGCGTCGTATACTCGTACCTTTTCCTAAACAGGAGCGCGTAGGCAGTCGGCAAGGACTTAAGAATGCCACTGTTTATCAGGTATTAAAAACATAACATAAAACACTCACAATGTATCACAGCAACGTTATACAGCGATAAAAGTGACATAATTTATGTTTCAATTACGATAACAGACATGTTTTATCAATCAAACATTTGATTTTTAAATTGTATACCAGCCAATTGGCAATATATCAAACAAATGAACATGTTAAAATAAAATGGTATTTGATAAGGTAAAAATTAAATTAACCCATTGCACTGAGGACTCAATCAACTGAGAGTATTAAAGATAAATGCATTTAGCGGTTATTGAACTTTTTTTTCTAGACTTGACTATGACTGCCACTATTACCTGTTGATGCTCTTGTGCTAACTGTTTCTGTTGATGATACTGTGCTACAAGTCTGATACCACTCAACTCCAAAGACCGAGGATCTAAGGATCGACTACGCGGCTTTTCCGAATAAAACACATCTTCATCTCTTTTGCCTTTTTTCCACCTAAAGTAATTAGCCATATCGGCCCATTCACTGTCACAAACACTTACACTAACGCGAACATTTCAATTAATATGCTTGTCACGAGCGATGTTACAGTACATATATATTTTAGTAGAACCGGGGGAGGTTAGACCGCGAAGGCATCTCTATAAGTACTGAGAGATAACGTCGCTGTCACGAGACGTAGTTTTTGTTATGCAACGCGAGCGTGTAAGCGACCGATATCCGCTGGTGTCAGGCCGGTTCCGCAGCGGAACTGGCGACTGATGAGGGAGATGCGCCCGCGCCGCCTATCTCACAGTAACCGTACACACGCACCCACCGCCCTAGTGCTCGCTCGGTGTCACAATAACTGACAACTTAACACTTACACATAGCTACATTGGTGAGGGGAGTCGTGATATCGTAATTTAGACCATAGTTTATTTTCAGCGTTATGCATACCATGTAACAAAAAGGTAATTGTGACATTTTCCGCGTTTATTTACCCCTGATTTATCACGGATGATTACAAAGTGTCATTGATCGCGCGATACTGTCATGTTTACTGCCCGAGTTCATAATATTTACGCAGGAGTGTCTGCGATGCGACTGACCAGGAGTAGTCGGGACAAAGTCACGATGGTCTAGGTCCTGAGATAGACGCTTCACTTGTTCGACTGACCATGTAAAAAAGAATGTACGTTACTAACTAGTAAACAACGTGAGCACGAGTCTGTATACAAAAGAGTAGGTGATGTAATCAAATGAATTTAAGGATAAACGTTTCAAAACAGCTGAATAAATGCATGTTGCATGTTGTTGGAAAATTAGATGCATGCATTTATAAATCACTAGCTTCTAGCAGCGAATATACACCCGAGATAAAGAGACCATGTTGTCCTAATCCAGGACATAGTCACTGATTCTTTGATTCTACTAACATTCTTCTACCAAAACATTCATCTGCCACATAAGCCCGCAATAAATCTCAGTAGAAAATTTATGTCTGCGACACAATGCTACCACATCTGACCACTACCCCTCACCCATAGCCCTGCTTGATGGCCATGGCACCCCGTGTTCGCGACCACGCGGGAAAAGAAGGGTGTTATAAGTTTGACGTGTGTCCTTATGTGTTTGTATATTTGTATATATGTGTATTTGTGTATCTGTCTGTGGCATCTTAGCTCCTAAATGGATGAACGGATTTTAATTTCGTTTGTTCTTGTTTGGAAGGTGACTTTATCGAGTGTTCTTAGCTATGTTTAGTGAAAATCGGTTCAGCCGTTTTTAATTTATGGCCCTTTTACTGTTTTAATCTGGATGTATTCGCAAGATATCGTGCCATAATTACGTGTTCAATAGATTGTCGACCGAAGAGTATCTACTACTAGATAATTAATTAAAAATAAATAATAAATGCAACCGACTTCCAAATAAAAACACTGCAAAGTGAAAAATAACTTCATTTTCGGGAAGTCGGTGTTCCTGATAACGTTTCTTCTTTTTTGACACCGACTTCCGAAATTGAAGTTATGTTTCATGTGTAGCGTTTATATTTGGAAGTCAGTTGTATTTTTTTGTAAAAATGTTTTTTATTTTCACTTTATTGGTACATAATGGACATGAAAATTTAGTGAAGTAATCATCGACACGAAGAAGAATGGACTAATGGACTAAAGTATGTATAAGGCCCACAGTGATGCCAGAATAGATTATCCGAATAGCATGTAACTTGAACATAACCGGTGGAATGAGAGTGTACCAGGATGAACTATACACATCTGCGTACCCGTTTAAAACGTACTGGCGTGATGGTATTAACATACTCCATAACTGAAATGGTGTAAACAATAAACAGACATGCGATTGCAGCAATCCAGAGAGATTTGCCGTCATTTGTTGAAGAGTTCTATTGTATATCTCCGAAATTCTTCATCTGATCTTTACTATCTTTAAATGGGACCATTTTAGAATAAACTTCATTCGACCAACAAAGAATTTTGCACATCGTTTTATATATGACGGACGTATGCCCAAGCAAACAAAAAAAATATAAATATCCGAATTGAGAAATTATGTAGCATGAAATAAAAATATGTCGGGGATTTTACGAGCATTGTCATAGATGAAAAAATAGGCCAAGTGCGAGTCGAACTCGCGCACGTAGGGTCCGTACCATTATAGCAAAAAACGGCATAAAAATCACGTTTGTTGTATGGGAGCCCTACTTAAATATTTATTTTATTCTGTTTTTAGTATTTGTTTTTATAGCGGCAACAGAAATTTTTTACCCTTTGGGTACGGAACCCTAAAGACCATCTTTCAAACCCCAGGTTGTTTCCTAGATCGTCAAATGAAGAAGTTTGAGACCCGCTGTGCTGGACGCAATCAAATATGTATGTGCGCTATAAAATTGTTAGTTGACGGTAGTACGTCATCGTACTTGTGTCCGCATTTAGTCCTCGGAGTAAACGAGATGACGTTTAGCTGTGGCTAAGTGGGCGGTTACCCCACACATATGATCATAGTAATCGGAGGTATCCTACTGACACGCATATAAAACATGAGATGAAGTTTCCGTCCAAAGTTTATTGATGTAGAACCTCGTCTCATCTTCTCTCCGTCCTCCTCCGTCTTCATCAACACAGGACAGACAGACAGATAGAAAGAAATTATAGTATTCGGATACAGAACCCACACACGTGCAATTCTCAATAAAAGATGATGCATTTCATAAAACAACCACTACTAAAGATTCTAGAATTTGATTAAAATCGATTATATTAAACGAAATAACAATGAATTTTGATCAGAAAACTCTTCATATCGCCGGAAAAGGCACGTCAAAGACATTGAATGTTCGAGTGTGACTATGATAAAGTTATTAAGATATATTATATTATTATGTAGTATTTTATCATTATAGGCGGCAGTTCTTTTTTTTTTTTTTTTTTTTTTTTTAAACTTTGCCCCACACTAGGAATTTCTTCCTGTATCGTGGATGCATTTACAAACATATAAACTCACATACACAAACACCCAGAGCCGGAACAATTATCTGTAGATCATACAAATTTTTGATCCGTGCGGGAATCGAACCCGCGACACGCTGCGCAGCAGTCAATTGCTCAACCACTGCGCCAACCGTGCGCCCATTTATTCAATTAGAATCTAACTACTGAACTCGGCACATCAAAGAGTTTAAATACATCTCGGTATCTTTATAATTTATATACTATCGCGAAAATATATTAATTTAAAGATGCATTCGCATTTGGCGTCGTAAAACTTTCTTCATTTAAAAAAAATCGTTGCCCCACACTAGGAATTTCTGCCTGTATCGTGGGTTTACAAACATATAAACTAACATACACCACACCCGGAGCCGGAACAACTATCTGTGGGTTATACAAATATTTGTTCCGTGCGGAAATCGAACCCGCGACACACAGCGCAGCAGTCAATCTCCCAATCATCGCGGAGACGCTGCGTTACCGTTGCGCAGATGCTATTATGTCAAAACCAAAATTAAATATGCGTGCGAATACCGTACAGGAAGCGAGACGGTGGCACAGACGAAGTTCCGCAGGATTCCAGCCCCTCAGTGTCTGTACAATTCGTGTTGGCACTGTGTTAGCGTTTACGCATGCTTCGTCTATGCGGTCTACATTTGACAAACACTTTCGCTAGATACCAAATGTGTCAAAATAGGACACCAGACAGTAGGTCTAAAACATCTTGACAATATATTTGTATAATCACAATAAATTCACTATTAAAGAAAACTAAATCATACATGAAGTACCATAGTAAAATTTGGCTCTACGCCGACGACATTTGCCAAATCTATTAGGATACCTGGTGCTTAAATTATTTGTTTACTTGCTGTCAGCAAAATTTTCAGAAAGTGTAAATGACAAGCAGGGAACATTTTTTTTGATGGTATTATAGGCCTACCGCTGAACTGAAACAAAGCCTGAGCTACCTGCGTTGTGGATTAGGGGTGTTGACGTTATTCTACAACAACTCAAATCCGAAAACTGATTTGAGTCCGGTCATTTGTCATTTGTCGGTTATCGTGAAGCTCAACTCAGAACATTGAAGAGCACGGACGGACAATACTAAAAAACCGGCCAAGTGCGAGTCGGACTCGCACACGAAGGGTTCCGTACCATTATCGCAAAACACTGCATAAAAATCACGTTTGTTGTATGGGAGCCCCCCTTAATTTATTTTATTTTAATTTATTAATTCTTATTTTTTGAAGTAAATATACAACTAAACATTCTGTGAATATTTCAAGCGTCTACCTGTTGCCGTTATTAATATCGAGCAAAAAACGGCAAAAATATCACGTTTGTTGTATGGGAGCCCCCCTTTAATATTTATTTTATACTGTTTTTAGTATTTGTTGTTATAGCGCCAACAGAAATACATCATCTGTGAAAATTTCAACTGTCTAGCTATCACGGTTCATGAGATACAGCCTGGAGACAGACGGACAGACAGACAGACAGACAGACAGACGGATCGCGAAGACTTAGTAATAGGGTCCCGTTTTTACCCTTTGGGTACGGAACCCTAAAAAAGGAGGGAGGACTGGGAGGCTGCAAAAAATACTCAAACTGCCAGACAATCTAACACACAGAGACAGTCAATGAAATTTATCAATACACCTACATAGTCCTCATATTCATAATACTTCATATATGAGGAGTATGACTGTCAGAGATGTTACAAAATTTGTGTAAAGGTTTATTCTTAGAGTCTATCTGAAGGTTCGAACCCGGAACTAGGTGAAGCGGCAGAGAACGTCAACCGAAGATGACCGTTGGCGTTGTTTTTTTTTAGTTTTTTTTTTTTTTTTTTTACTATGTATAGGCCTGTGTTTGACCACAATCTCACCGTGGTCAGTGATGATGTGGCCGATGGTGGTAAGCACACAAAGCCTAGAAGGGAACTGGCTCTCAAGTGCTGCTGTCGGAACACACCGGAAGGTGCTTGGCGACAGATTTTCAACTTGAGGGTGGTTGCCAGCCAGGCGGGTACTACAAAGTACCCTACCACCGTGCTATGGTTTCCTCACGATGTTTTCCTTCACCGAAAGCTCAAGCTCATTGTAGGATTCGAACCCGCGACCTTCGTCTCGGTATCCGACGTCACTACCACTGAGCTATCATCGCCAGTTTATTTCACTATAGGCTCGCGTTTGACCACTATCTCGCCTGATGGTAAACGATGATGTCTACGGTGAAGCACGCTTGCCTAGAAGTAATTTAACCACTTTTGACTTAAAGACCCCAAGGTTTTAGCTATCAGGAAAAAAGACTCCGGCAGGGAATGCCACTCCTTAGCTGTGCGCATAACGCTTTGTGCGTATGGGTGAGATGTCCACTATGTACCGATGGCACATTGCCGTACTTCTCTCTTGTAGTCCGATGATGGAAAGGGCTAGGCGGAATCAAATTGTGCGGTTCCGTCGCACATTCCTCGAAGTGTAACCGATAAAAAACCGACAGGCTGGCAACTCGGCGTCGATGTTCGAGGCTCTGGAGCTTTCACGCGAACAGTGCATCTTTGCCAATAAGCCTCTTGGCCCATCTGTCAATTGACACATATGCATCAAGCTGCTATTTGGCAGATCCATCACAAAGATGAGAGCAGTACTTTATGCATGACCGAACTTGCGCTTTATATAAGTTGAGCAGCTGTTCAGGCGTGAAATCCTGTTTCACCTTGGCAAGAATCCCCAAGTTTTTTGCAGCCAACGGAGTTTTCGCCTCAATTCATGGACCGAATTTGAGGGTCGATGTCAACGTAACACCAAGAAGTCCGAGATATTCCGTTAACGGTACGGTCCACGGAAAGATGGAGCCGGGTGGAGTTGGCTCTTTTTAGCGGAAAAAAGACTCGCCTGGGTCTTAGCAGCATTGAAACTGGCCAGATTTGCATCGCCCCATTCTAAGAGCGCAATAAACCGAAATAATATTTTCAGAAACTTTCTGCGTCACGGCTGATCTGACCGCATTATCATCATCAAAAAAAAAACGAAGTGTTTCATAGTAATCTGTCAGAATGTAGTTGAACGGTAGATTTAAGACACCTATGACACAATTTTCAAGATCAGTAGCGTCAAAAGACCATTTCAGAAAATTAAAATTGCGGCAAAAAATGAACCCTTAGCAGACGTCTAAAAATCATGTTATCAATTGATTATGGTTAGTTGATGAGAATAGATCAGTTTCAGAAGAAAGTGTAAGCAATATCTGCGTTGAAACCATTTTGAACGAGTTAAAAGAAATTTCACATGGCATTCTGTCTGAAAACTGTTGGACTTGAGGAAAAATGTTGCCCAGACGTTGAAAAAAATTATATCAGTCAAATTTAGTGTCGCACCTTACTTAATCAGATAACTTTTCAATAGTAAGAAATCAATATACAATCGCATTGAGGCGTTGCAGCAACTCTACTAATAAAGAGCTTACGCGAAATCATCTAACTGAAATTGAAAAGCTTTTTAAATAAATTGGACAAAAGGAAACTGGGATAACGTTTGAAAAATACTGTATATTAAAAAAAAATTGTTTTTAATCACTGTCTGATTCATCATTGTTTTCGTCATCATCAAAATCACTCGCCGCGCGTTTGCTGGGCTACTTCGAAAAGTTCCTTTCGTTTTTGGAGTTTTAGGTAACATTTAAAATGTCTGAAAACTTTTAATTATCTCGGCAACCGTACATAAGATTTAAAAAAAAGTATCCAGTCTATGAGAAAGGTCGGTTAAAAATTATGACATTTTTGAAAATGCGCTCGTGCCACATGTGACTCGCAAAATGTATGAAAACGAACTTTTTCATGCTAAAATTATGAAACCTATCATCTGCCTAGCGTTTTTCCCAATTATTGTTGGGGTCATCTTCCAGTCTTACCGGATTCAGCTGAGTAACAGTGTTTTACATAGAGCGACTGCCTATCTGACCTCCACAACCCAAGTAACTGGGTAACACGATACCCCTTGGCAAGACTGGTGTCAGATCTCAGGCTTCTGACTACCCGTAACGACTGTCAAAGATCTTCAAATGACAGCCGGGACCATCGGCTTAACGTGCTTGCCGAGGCACGGAGGAAACTCGGTATGTTGAAATGGTCACCCATCCACGTGAACATCCAAAAACCCTCGGCGTGCGGCAGTTATTATTTAGACACGAGCACCTCTAAAATTATGAAACCTATGTACTTTTTAAATCTGACATATTGTAATAAAACCCTCGGCTTATTATTTTGAAATAGCATAACACTGTGGCGTTTCTGGCCGGTACTTTTCTCCTAGCCGGGTTGAATCGTTAGACTAGATAAAATACGATTTTGACCGTAAAACGACGAAACATGGTTTTGGTCGTGGGTTCTCGTACTATAAGAGTTTCTCCAGTGTCGTGGGTGCATTTACAATCATATAAACTCAATACACAAACAACCAGAGCAGAACAACTATCTGTAGGCCAAACAAATATTTGTTCCGTGCGGGACACGCAGCGCAACAGCCGATCGCTCAACCACTGCGCTGACCGTGTCGTCTAAATAGTCCCATTATGACAATTGCCACTAACATGAGAAAAATAAATATTAGTAATATTTACAAAATGTGGGTAAAAGAAAAATATATTATTAGCTGTCAACAAGTTGAGAGGCGAACTCACTGCATTGATAAAGCGGTTGCCCAAGTTAAGATATTAGATGATATTGGTAAATAGTTTATTCTAAAAAATGACCAATGAAGTCGCGTTCTCACAATTTTTGAATTATGATTTTTAGGACAAAGTGCTCGCTTTGTTTCGCTCGCTTTGGACTAATTACTTTAACAGTTGTCAGGACCGAGTGGTCATGGGCTAGAATCGAAGGGTCGGTAGAGGTGTGTGTGGGTTTAGATATCGGATAAAGTTATTCGGGGACGTGTTGTCTCCCGAGATAATATATGGTGATTGTTACAAGTCAACGCAAATGACTGTGAACTCACAAAGGAAATAGCTAAAGTCTAATTTAGAAATTCATACTTATGTAGTAGCAGTTTTGATGCTGACAGAGAGATGTAGTACAAGGCAATAATATTATGCAAGGCAAGGCAATAGTTTATTAACGCCTATTTACATAACTTAATGCAGCGACAAACTATAATGTGTATTTAAAATGACAAAATAATATTTTGCTCATTATGTAGGTAGTTATAGTTTACTGGCTACCGCCTTGTAAAATTTTGACGGAAGATAAGTGTTGATTAGTTTCGGACCAGACGCAGAGCTTATGTTGAAACACTTTTATGCAAAGATTTCGCTTTGCAAGTAAACAAATAACTTGACTTACCACAGCCATTATGGCAATATTCGACATAAAAAGAAATATAAGAATACCATTTCTATTTCTTCGATTTCTTCGTCTTCTGTCTCTTTGTTGCCACATAGCAAGGAACCCATCGTTCTATTCTAACGTCTACTTAGATACTCCACTTAAAAACATCACTACTTCCACTAAAAATAAAATCCGTCACGGGAAAGTATTTCGCCTTCAGAGATCTGAAGTGTACTAAAGACAAATAAGACCTTATTTTATTTCAGCAGCCTTCAAACTAAATTTATAATAGAGTAACTTTGACAAATTTATTGAGCTTCAGTAACATTTACCTAAAGTGCAGCCCTATTTTTGCAAAGTCATTTTAACCCTTGGTACACCACGTAGGGTTTAATAGACCTCGCCAACACAAGAATAATTGTAACTGTGTTATAATTTGCGCGACTATTGCAACGCTTTTAGAACCTGGAGTAGCATCGTTGCCAAACGGCTTGATGACACTGATTTCGTATTCACCTCCCTATTTTTAATAAAAACCAGTATTTTTTTCAAATTAGCCCCACAAATTGACCAACGAGCAGTTGTCAGTGAAAACAGAATGAAAGGAGCCATTCATAAAGAGGCTGATACAATAGATGACCATGGACCTTAAACACAGTTATTACGCAAGTTCGTATTCAAGTAATTCGCATCTTCGCTTTCTCCTTTGAAAACACGAAGATTTTCTATTATATTCTCATTTTACAAACAGTACTTGACTTACGTGGTTTGATAAAGTAAATTATTACTTGATGTTTAAAACGGAATAATAGTGATCCTGCTTTCTAAAGATGGCCTTGAACGTACCCCTGATAAGTATAATCAAAGACAAATGAATTGAGTTCCTATGAGAATGCAAGGGTATTTTGTTGGGTTCTTGCATCTTGACAAGACTAACCGTTGAATGTTTAAAAGCAAGTTATGTTACATATCTATCGTATTTTTTACCAATCTCTGGAAAGATCTTTTATTTATCTTGCCATGCTAGTTGGTTGTTCGCACAGACACATAATATAATAATAGCATACAGATGCCTCATCCCATACAAAGAAACCGTGCCTATGTAACTAGCGTTTTTCGTCTGATTATGCTGACTATTTTCGATAGAGTGGGTCTAAAACTGAACATGGCAACACAACACAAACCAAGGTTATATTGAATGCCCATGTTGCTCCCACTCCTATCAAAGTCGGAGACTACACTCGAAGTTGTGGACGATTATGTCTACCTGGGTCCATTTAGGTAGGTCCAACTTCGAGAAAGAGGTCAACCGTCGAAACAATTTTTTTTTGAGATGTTGCTATCTAACCTGAGCTACACATTGTGTTTTAATTTTGGGGGCCAGGATCTAGCAACAATATAAACTACTTTTGTTTAATTCGTGTAAACAATTACAGTTGCCATCGCAGTTCTAATTAGAACGTTGGCACTAGAGAAGTTTATATCCAGCAATGGTTCGGGCTGTGGATGATGATGATGAAAAGAAGAAGAATTTACTCAAAAACTAACTAGTGTACAGTAAAACAATTTTTTTTTAATTTTCCTCGGCAAATTTCGTGTTTTGTCAGTCGTCGGATTTCTACCAGTTGCAGTGGCATGCTTGGGCGGACCGGACGATCTCAATCAACTTGGAAGTATATGGAGTTGCTATAACTTAATGTAATTTATTTAAAAAAAAACCGGCCAAGTGCGTGTCGGACCACGCGCAGTAATAGGGTTCCGAAGTTGCATAATAATGCGGACTAAAAAGAGGGTTTTGTTGTTGTTACATGAACATTAGAACGGTTTCAGCGGCTCACAAAGTCTAAAACGGGCCCACATAGGATGATGTTTCTTTTTATTCGATGATGTGTTCAACGGTGAAGCACGCTTGCCTAGATGTAATCTATTCACTCTTGACTTAAACTAAATAAGAACTAACTACTGGTAACTGAAGAAGTAGTTATAAAATCCAACTTCGCAACTGAAGTTAGCAAAATATTATCTATTTGAGTACCACCGCGGGTACGAATTGCGAAAGGAGCCGATACGAGCGCGCGTTAGAGCCACGGGGAATGGTATGGTTCTTTCCTGGATCCTTGCGTGCACGCTCCTTGTTTATTTCTCTTTCGGAATTAGAAAAAAATCGTATGTATTCACCTCTAATCTCCTCTCCTCTAATCTGCGGTATTCACTATTTAATTCTGGAAAGTTTTACGCTACTCAATTAGTGATAAAGTCGGGTCGAATATTGACTTTATAGAAGGATATCGACAAAAGAAAATAAGTAATTTGCTTGGAAATCGAATCTAATTTGACTTTACTTTTACGTTTTAATTACAAAACGTCGAAAATATTTCTGCACTAACACAAAATAGACTCCACCGCGCGCATGAGCCGTATGGACTACGGACTAGTACTGCCATCGACTCCGGCCACTCCAATGCGTTATTCGAGCTTAAACATTATTAATTTAGAAATCATTATTATTAAGGATGTTATGATTTTATTTTTGTAAATTTTACATGGTTCATAAGCATATATTTACTATCTGTTTTACACAGCTAACAACGTTACTTAAGTAATTTTCAATGGCATTTGTACAAAAATTTTACTGTGCTAAGTACATTTTATAAGTTGGCCGACTATTACTCGTAAACTTGTAAAGCCTTGTTATCCGTGATAATATTTCATTAAATTTACTACTGCCGTGAATTTTTTCACATAACCAAGAGGAACCATTGCACTGGCAGGGGGAAATGCATGGCATAAATTTGCAACTTAAAGCTTAATTTTACGCAAACGAATCTCAGAATCGAAAAATGGTTTTAACAAACCCATAATATTTTTAAATGGCCTATCCAACGATACCCCACACCATGGGATAGATGAGAAATAAAAATACATCCCCACTTTACGTCTATGGGAGGAACCCGAAAAAAAAATTTTTTCCTGATTTTATGTTACCACTTTGTCGGAATTATTAATATGTATATACATGCCAAATTATAGCTTTCTAGTACTTAGATTCTCTGAGCTAAGCTGCGGACGGACAGACGGACAGAGCGAAACTATAAGTGTTCCTTGTTGACTTCGGAACCCTAAAAATGGGAGGAAAGCTGTTTAAGGAAAATAGTTTTCTCTTTATAGATCACACGGAAATCAAACTAAAATAACAATAAAGTACTTAGTTCTGAATCCAAATGATTATACACGATAAATCTAATAATTGATGGACATGGAAATTAGCATTATGTTTATATACACACATCGGCAAAATTAGCGGAACAAGTAAAAATTATCGAAAAACTTTTTTTTTACCTCTGCATGGTAGTTTTTAATTTGTTTTATAATAAAACCAATTATTACTTACAATACAAAATAGTTGTACTGTAAGAAGATAGCAATAAAATAGCTTTTGTTTAATTCGTGTAAAGCATTACTGTTGCCATCGCGGCTCTAAGTAGAAGATTGGCATTAAGAGAAGCATATGTCCAGCAGTGAGTATAGTCGGGCTCTTGATGATGATGAAATTAAGAATATACTCAACCAACCAGTGGTATGCGATCGAAGGGTATAGGTACATATGTATCTTGCCAATGTTGAGTAGCGCTTCAGCTCCTACCACATGTCTAAACCGACTTCACAAAAGGAGAAGGTTCTATGTCGGCTGTATGTATTTTTTTGGCATTTAGTTGTCAACCTAGAAGGTTGTCGGCTATTAAACCCGACATTTTTCAGATGCCTTTAATATTTGCTCTCGGTTTATGAGGTGAAATTCAACTACGTATTAAATTTACGTAGATCAGCTGTTGATAACTCAATCAACCAATCGCAACACTTGACAACTTTCGACAATCAGCTAATTTTCGTGTTAGGCTTGGAGGTCAAGTTAGTTAGTTGCAAGCCTGGAGGATTGGGCGACAAACTTACAGTACGAAGCGATTAATCGCAAAGAACACTTCCTAAAGATTACGGACCCTTTTAAAATTAGCGCTTCTCTGTCTGGATTTAGGTAGAGTGAATTGCATATGCAACGAGACGTTGATATTTTAATATAACCGTTGGATTTTTTATTTTCAGCTCCGCGCCATAAATTTAAACCCGACAGTTAACATTCACTTAGGTGTCGCCTCGAATAATGTACTAGTACATTACTGCAGCGGCCAGCAAAAGAGGCATTGATGGACGAACGTGTAAATGTAGGCCGAACCGAAGCCGAGGCACACATACGTAAGTCCATCAATGCCTAGTTATGGCCAAGGCTTGTATAGTACGTTTCTCAAATAATGCACGGAAATTAAAACTAATTAGTACCTAGAACTCATTTTGTCAAAATCAATGACGAACAACAATAAATGTTGCCGGGTTAGTGTTCTTTTGATTTTTTTTCAATAAATAGCGTTCTATTTGCAAGCCAGTTCGAAATTTAAATAAAACCTTCGATAAGTTACCTCCTTGGTTGCCATGTTTCGGAATAAAAGATCGTTCCATTTTTAAATAACACGACAGATATGAGTTTACTATGTAATTTATTTGGCCGCTAGACACGACAGATATGGATTTTCATACAACTTTTGCCGGCCGCTGCTCGCATGTATCTGGCCAGTACAGCAATTTCGATTTATCTCGAAGAAGGTTTTTTTTTTTTTTACTATGTATAGGCCTGTGTTTGACCACAATCTCACCGTGGTCAGTGATGATGTGGCCGATGGTGGTAAGCACACAAAGCCTAGAAGGGAACTGGCTCTCAAGTGCTGCTGTCGGAACACACCGGAAGGTGCTTGGCGACAGATTTTCAACTTGAGGGTGGTTGCCAGCCAGGCGGGTACTACAAAGTACCCTACCACCGTGCTATGGTTTCCTCACGATGTTTTCCTTCACCGAAAGCTCAAGCTCATTGTAGGATTCGAACCCGCGACCTTCGTCTCGGTATCCGACGTCACTACCACTGAGCTATCATCGCCTTAAAATGGTTGTCAATATAATGCTCAAATTTCCAAGCATGTTTCAGAAAAATAAATTAAATCGGGCATATTCTAAGGGGATTGTCTTTAACTTTTGTTTGAAGCTGAAGCGTAAGTTAGTAATGTATTATAGTAGGCCACATCATTTCGTGTCCAGGCAGTGTCTGCCCATTGCAGCTTGTCTCGACATGATCGCGGAATGCGATAAGGCGGCCAGTAGTTATTTTTCTCTAGTGTAAGCCTGGAAGGTATTCTTTATCCTTTTCTTAGTGGACAATAAACCCTGAAGGGTTGGGCACAAGTGCACCCTGGTTTAATCCCCGGCACGTAAGTTGGCAAGAGACTTTAGATGCGCAGGAGTCGCTTATTAGGTCTCGTTGGTAGTCAAGCGGGGTGCATCGAACGTTCCGAGCGCGCAATTAGTTGGTCAGTTGACACAAGGATTGATTGTACAACCGCGGCGCGTCCACGTTCTGTTCGCTTTATATGGTGGTTGGCCGGTTTGCGCAATATGCGCAATATGCGCGAACTTATCCCCACTACGCCAAAAACCTTGCCAACTTATATGCCGGAGACTATATGTTTAAGTACCACATAAGGCGAACTGGGCACAAATCTAGTCTGCTACTGAAAAACCCCAATAACACTTTGCCCGACTCGGGAATCGAACCCAGGACCAGGGCACGATGTTCAGCAGTAACGCTTACGACCACTAGTCCAACGAGGCAGTTAATAAAGTATTCAGATAAAGTACGTACCGCTTTTCTCTTCTCAGCGCCCTCTACCGGCCCGGCCGGAACCGGCACGGATGCTCGTCCGCGGAACATCTCCTTCACTTTGTCCATGGCACTGGGGCGACGACTCGACGATGCTGTTATCGTGTGGTAATACTGTTGGGGAGAAATTAAAGGTTTTAAGGTCTATATTTCTAAAGCTGTTGCTTGGGGTCTTAAGTTAACCTAGCACACTGATATTTCTTGCTGAATGTTAGGAAATGCAATAAAAACGTGTAGGGATTAAACACCTTATGTGGGGTGTTTTACCAAAAAGGAGGAGGTTCTATGTACGGCTTTATGTTTTTTTTTCATTTTGACCGATTTTTATCATGCCAGTACGCTCTAAAGGGATACGCAGATGTGTGTAGTCACAATTTTTATGTTATTCGGGTTCTTTACTATAACAACTTGCTCTTTACCTATGTACCACAACAAAAAATACTTATTTACAAAAAAATACAACCGACTTCCAAATAAAAACACTACAAAGTCAAAAATAACTTCAATTTCGGCATTCGGTGTCAAAAAACGAAGAAACAAAAACAGGAATACTGACTGCTGATAGTGAAGTTATTTTTCGCTTGATAGTGTTTTTATTTAGAAATCGGCTGCATTTTTTTTGTAAAAATGAATTAAGTGTATTTTACGGCCTTTAAGTGTTATTACTACAAGTTCAGACACTACTACTACTACTAATAGGTACGTTTTGTACATAACAGAACATTACGCGTATATTTCCAAAAAGGGTTAAGCAGACGTGTCCTTGGGCCTCTTCTAGGTGCTGATGGTGATCACCGGGGTGGTTTTAGTGAGGTAAAAATCCCACACTACCTGGTCTTTGTCCCAAAAGTCCAGGCGCCTTTTGAAGGTTTCCCAAGTAAACAAAAAAATCGCGCACGAATGGTTCCGTACTTGGTAAATTGCGGTTTACGATTTATGACGTATTAAAAAAAACTATTTACTAGATCTCGTTCAAACCAATTTTCGGTGGCAGTTTACATGGTACACCATATATTTTTTTTAGTTTTATCATTCTCTTATTTTAGAAGTTACAGGGGAGGGAGGGGGGACACATTTTACCACTTTGGAAGTGTCTCTCGCGCAAACTATTCAGTTAAGAAAAAAAATATATTAGAAACCTCAATATCATTTTTGAAGACCTATCCATAGATACCCCACATGTATGGATTTGATGAAAAAAAAAATGAGTTTCAGTCCAATGTATGGGAAACCTTCTTTTTTCTATTTTTGTGTGAAAATCTTAATGCGGTTCACAGAATACATCTACTTACCAAGTTTCAACAGCATAGTTTTTATAGTTTCGGAAAAAAGTGGCTGTGACATACGGACGGACAGACAGACAGACATGACGAATCCATAAGGGTTCCGTTTTTTGCCATTTGGCTACGGAACCCTAATAAAGGTAGGTACATCCCTAATTAGTTAGCGTTTAGTGATCCATATAAATAAACATCAATAGCTAAGTGAATCATCACTTGAAAAAGGCTCCACCGATTTGGTTGTTTATTTTTGCTGTATTTTTTGTCCAGACAAGTTTTTTTTTGTAAAATTAACCGAATATTGCACCCGTGCGAATTCGGGGAGGGTACCTTGTCACTTAACTTTATTGTACACCATAAACATAATAATGAAATAGTGAATTTGTTTTGGGTTCTGCACTTCAAATGTACATCACATTTGAGCTAAAAAATTGGTAATAGCGACCTCAGCCATAAGAACATATCGATAATGTGAGCAAGTAGGCAGTAAGACATTAAAATAAAATTATTCATTAAAATATCTTTTTTTTAAACAAGCTTTTTTCGTATTCATCTCAGCAAACCCTTTGATTTGATATCCATATCATGGCAGTGCACAAAAAATAACTAGCCATCTTGGGCCGTCTGCCATATTGGATTTAGAATGACGTCACTTAGCTAACCATACATTGTCATCCAAACTAAACGTGTATGCAAAATTTCATCTTAATCGGTGGAGGATAACTGCTTTAAAATTCAGTTGCAAAATTTGACCCGAAACACATACATACATACACTGCAAGATAAATAAAAGCTTGTAAAAATATAAAGGTGCTCAACCTTTTCGTACCTTGCATGTTCTAGCAGCGCAGTCAGGACAGTACACTTCACTTTCACTACCACCTTTCTGACTGACTAACATTTTATTTTATTATAAACTTTATTGCACAACATAACAAGGCACATTCTGAAACAGATCACGTCTTGACGATTCAAGAGAATAAGATAGACAATGGTTACCGCTTAATAAAATTAAGTACCTATTGGGCTGGTGATTAAAACTTCTGGACACAAATGAAACACTCACCAACATATTTATTGAAATAGTTCATTTGTTTGTTTCAAGTTGGGTTCAGTACTTCAAAAGTACATTACATTTGAGCTAATAAATTGGCCATAGCGACCTCAGCCATAAGAATATATTGACAAGCACCATGTTAACCTATATTTTTCAATTGACACCCATAACTAACGGGAAACGACGACCAATTGAGATGCCACAATTTATTTAATATCAATGAAGACAAGCTTGCACAATATTTATTATAAGTGAAACTTTGTAGACAAATGAAGAAGTGTGGTGTAAAATGTTCGCACGCACTAATAACGTACGTGAAGGTGTCTCTAGAAAGTTATTTTGACTACATATGTCTATAAAGTAATAGGGATGTTTCCTGGGTACAAAAAAAAATAATTCTATTCAGTCCGTCAGTGAGATTATCAAATAATATTGAACCCGTATTTTTTGCTTTAGCAATTAAATACAAATTGAAAAAGATAAAGCGCATCAAAGTTCAGGATTCAATCGCATCAAAGCTTGTGACGTCACTTTGTCAGTATAAAGTGTACCCCACACCGTGAAGTCACACAATATTTATATTTCAACGCACTGTATCGTCGTAATTTTTTGTTTACGTGGCAAAAGAAAAATACGTGTCTAATATTTTGTATTTATCTACCTGACGGACTAAAACATATTTTTTATTAGTCAACATGACGTTTATTCAACCACGATTACAAAAAAGTTACGATACCTATAAAATAAACTTTGAATTGACAGATGAATAAAAAAAAGCCTTTCCTGACATTAGCATTTATACGGTTGGGCACGATATACGGAATGGTATTTTTATGGTTTCCCTGAAGAGTGAAAGGGCGAATCAAGTATTTTACTACAGAAAATAATCAGCTTATAACATTCCCACAGTTGGGATTGGACTTCTTGGTGCCACAACTAAAGCAATATTGCTTTTAAAAAGCATATCAGATAAGGCGTTTCACACGCACGTATTTTTTGAAAAACTAGACACTTCACGTATCTATATTCGTGCGACGAAACGCGCGATAGATAACAAAATGTATTGCTTATGCGACTCTGCGGCATCGGCTAGAGTACATCTCATGATGATTCCAAAAAGCCGAAAAAATTACTAGGTTACATTGTATTTTACGGAGTTCCAGTGCCTACCTTCCGGCTTCATCATCAGATCAGATCGAAGGTACCATTTATTTATAATTATTTGCTTCATTATAGTCGCTTAACAATTCGAGATATCTTATACTTGTGACATACTTATCATTAAGGAGTTCCAGTGGCCATTTTTGGTCTTCTTCATCAGTTTCATTTCGCAGTGGGTTTTCTGAGTGCAAATACTTGCGGTGTTGATGAAATATCAAAAATTCTATGTGTATGCGTCTTCCTATATTTGAGGAGTTCCCTAGATTTCCATGGGATTCCATCATCAGATTCTGACTTGGTGCCTCGAGAGTTCACACTTTCAAACACAAAAATAGTTTTCAAAATCGGTTCATAATTGACGGAGATATCGGTGAACAAACATTAAAAAAATACGTTTGCCGAACATAGAACCTCCTCCTTTTTGGGAAGTCGGTTAGAAATAGACCTTTTCCCTACAAAAGCTGGTGCAGTAACAATGTTTAAATATATCGTTTAGGTTTGTACTCTGATGAAAAATCCAGGTATGTGACCTCGAGGAGTGGTCGCTCGGGCCACCATCTTGAATGAAACGTGCTAAGATATGTTTTTTTTTTTATACCTCAACGGTTGATCCTACGACTAAAAACGTTCAGAACAATCTATAAGATAATAAAATCGTGTAAGAACAACACCATGTTTCGAGTTATAGCAGCGTAAAGATGAAAATTTGTTTAAAAAATTGTCTAATTAGTCGCAAAACAGCTCAGATCTTATTAATTAATTAAATGTTTAGATAGCAAGCAAGGCAACGGCTCAATTTACGTAAGATGTAAGGCTTCGTTTACGGAGACGAAGGTAGCCGCGAGTCGCGTGCTTTGTGGCGTCTTTCGGCGCATCGCTTCTCCGTATACGCTCTCTTATAATACTCACAGTGGAACATTGTGTCTCTGAATTAGCTGCAAGACCCTGCGCAGTAGCTTTTTTTGTGTAATCGCTAACGTTTGTCACATCGTCCTATCTCGCTTATTCTATGCAGTATTATAGATGACAAACTGTTTCTTGCGCAGTGGTTGGCAGGACCAACTTCAGAGACACAAAGATCCGCTGTGACTACTATAAAACGCCATAATTTTGAATCTAGTGCGGTTCGCACTGCCCAACGCGACTCTTCACTGACTGGACTACAAATCCTTAGGACGATAATCAACAGAAGTGCTTCATAAGCTTGCACATTTAGCACCGTAAGCGTGAAAACCACCTAATAAAGACAAATCCTAACTTCAATAATTAATGGTACATACCCTCGTGTCACTACCAGAATGGGGATGCGCTGATCCATCCCTGGCCTTCAGCACAGGTCTGGTCACCGCTGGCTCTACCTTCGACGTCTCCAGTTTGGTGAGATCTTTGGCAGGAGAGCTTGACTTGGTCATGTTCTGAAATCGTAGACAACATACTTAGTAATTGGAAATATGCATGTAATTGTTTTATTTGTTAAATGAAATACTTATTGACTATAGTAAAAAAATATGTTTTTTTTATATCTCAACCAGAGACAAAGTTATAAAGCGTCAAAGTTGAGAAATAGAAAGAGAAGTCCGACGTGCCACATGAAGTCAGATGGCTCGATGCGGCGTCTCCCATACAGCTGCCATATAAAATGGCGTTTTCGATTCTTCGGAAGAAATTTTTGTGGCAGACGTCGGACAGACAGGCGGATAGACGGACACGTGAGTGAATAGGGTTCCGTTTGAGCCCTCCAGGTACGGAACCCTAAAAAAAGAGATAGGCAACCCGACCTTAGATCATATTATTGACAGTGTAAATTTGCTATATTTGTGAATATATTTTCTGGTGATTAGAGGGAACAGAAATTTAAAAATTATTAAGTTAAAAGCCGTATCCGATGGGATTTCCCTTTGGCAAATTCTGATAACCCTTAGGGGCCAGAAAACGGATGGCACCACTAACTTTAACTTACAAATAAGTCTAAGTACCTACCAACTTCTACGTTTCTGACTCCAATGACAAACTTCGATACATTCCCTACTAAATCGTAAGTCATTAATTTACAAAAACCTTTCCTTAGTGCTAAGCTTTGTTTTAAAAGGAACTCTTGTGTACAAACTACAATTGCATGTTTTTAAACGGTACAATACGTCGCCTGTCAGTGATAATTAATTAAAGAATTTTATCAACTAGATTAGAAGTGACAACTCGTGCTTCTCTAGTGTTCTATGATTGCTATTATATCACGCAATTGTTACTATCGCGCTCTGATTTCTCAATGCAGGGCAGGCGTAATTAAAGGGACGCAAAAATCTCATTCAGTACATCAGTGACTACACTTACCGGTAATGAGAACTACACTGTTCTGTAACAACTCAATACAATAACTGTCATTCATATAACCCATCCATTGTATTGATAACCGTGTTTTAATTGAATACCGTGCAATCATTAAGTACTTATGTACTTCAAATAGATTTTATTGAGGTGACATCATTGTTGCTTCGTTGTCCAGTCGCGAGAAAACAGGTTAAATGTGTGGTTTATCGTGACTGTCATTTGGAATATTAAGAACTTTTAACATAATACTTGGTCATCTGGAATGTCCTCCAACCAAGTCCAAGTCCTCGCATACCTTGCGTATTTCTGTAAGCCACGAAAGAGCTCGCAGCTGTACCTTGTACCTCAAAGCCACTTGTTTTTAAGCAAATGAAATTGTCTGGATTATACACTTGTTAGGCATTGGATGTGTCGTATCGTATTAAGTTTGTTGATAGGACTTGTTACCTCATTATTCTGGTACAACTTTAAATATAATTAATCTAAACTAATATCATAAAGAAGTTATAGTCTGGTAATAATAAGCCCATCACAAAAATGTTGTAACAGACAGAAAGCTACACAGTTGCTAAGTGCCCACAGGCTACTATTATCGCGGTAAATGACGGCAACGGAAGCAAACCGCGAGATAAAGCTAGTCGTAAATAAAGTACTCACTTGCACAGCAGCCATGACTTGCTGCAAGATGGACGGTTGTTTCTTGGCGTCACCATCACGCTTCGATTTCAGGACGTCGAACACCGCAGGCCTTCGACTAACCACGGTGGTTCCTAGAAAATACATTATTCAATTTAAAGTGGTTTTCTCTGATAGTATTTATTATATACAGGCTTGTAGTCTTAAATACTGTAATAGGTCTAAAAGGAGTTATATATAACATACCTCAGGTGACCTAGTAAGCCCTAAAAGAAGTAATTTGACCTTTGCATGTGCCAATTTTGTCTCTGAGATAATAAAACAGACTATAGATGTATGAACGTAAATGAAGTAAAGACGATCGTTGCATATGGCTTTATGTTCCTTTCTTTTCTGCCTTATGCCATGGGAAAAATGCTAGAGTTTCTATGTATATAAGTCATTAAAGTGTTGAATTACCGTGTATAGTCTGTTGGTACATAGGATGTGCTCCGCCATCTTCGCTGGAGGTACGGCG
This sequence comes from Anorthoa munda, assembly GCA_945859665.1. Lineage (NCBI taxonomy): Eukaryota > Metazoa > Arthropoda > Insecta > Lepidoptera > Noctuidae > Anorthoa > Anorthoa munda. The sequence goes on from OX243893.1 coordinate 39,889,656, forward strand.
TCTGCGTTCTCCCACAGACTGCGTGCTTCGTGTAATCGCTGCATCCAGACGTTGCTCTGAAATGTACACAAATAACATTAATACTAGTGCTCGTTCACTGACTCATTGGTCGCAAGCGCTACTGACGAGCATGAGATCCTAGGTTCGATTCCAAGGTCGGGCAGTGTTATTGATGTTTTGGAATTGCTCAGTAGCAGCCCGGCGTCTAGATTCGAGCCTGGTTGATGACAATAGGCTCGTCTCCTATTACATGGAACTTAAACATAACTGGCTAAATGAGGGTGTACTATAGCGCATCTCTGCCCAACCCTTCGGAGGGGAATACGGGCGTGATGTTATTGTAATACAGTGGTCAAAAAACGATCGTTGTTTACAACAAAAATTAATTAAAATAATCAAAAGACCGAGTCGGAGGATACATATTCGCGAGCTGTCTGACAAAACAAGATGTATCCTCCGACTGCACAGCATGATTTTCTTCTTGTTTATGTCTTTTTAGTTCGCCTTTTACGCAGTTGATTTTTTAAATTTACTTTTTTCTTATTTATAAGTTTTTTTTTTGTATGTGTTACATTTAAACATATAAGTGTTATATATTTTTGAAATCACCTCTTAAAATCCTTTTTTTTTTGATACCCCACACGAAAGGGAGGGAAGAAAAAGAAATTTGGACGCCCACAATATGGCGCCCAAAATCTGCCATTTTTCTATTCGCCAATTTTAATGTAGCCAGTGACACTCGCAGGGTTAAGACGAATCGATTGACGTAAGAATCATCAAAATCGGCCAACACGTTTGGTCTCTAGAACGCCACATATGAACAAACATACATACATACATACTTACATACATACATACATAGACTGATAAACACATTACCTTCCTTCGGCAGTCGGGTAAAAAATACAGGCGTGATGTTATTGTAATACAGTGGTCAAAAAACGACCGTTGATCACAAAAATACAGACGTAATGTTTTTGTAATACAGTGGTCAAAAAAAGACCGTCTATCACAAAAATATAGGCGTGATGTTTTTGTAATACAGTGGTCAAAAAAAGACCGTCTATCACAAAAATATAGGCGTGATGTTTTTGTAATACAGTGGTCAAAAAAAGACCGTCTATCACAAAAATATAGGCGTGATGTTTTTGTAACACAGTGGTCAAAAAAAGACCGTCTATCACAAAAATATAGGCGTGATGTTTTTATAATACAGTGGTCAAAAAACTACCGTTATTCACAAAAACAGGTGTGTGCACATCTTCTACACATAAACATTAACTACGCCAAATCTCATACTCCTACGTACGCACAATATGCTACCTTACAAACGTCGCGCGTACACCGTGTGTGCGTAAGCTATTGTTGTTTTATTGTGTCTGCAAATTAGACGCTCAATGGTTAAAGGGGTCCAAAGTTTTCTCTTCACGTATTAGCGTATAGTTTTTATTATGCAACGTACTGTTATTAATGAACCAAAGGTCAAGATAAATTACCAGGAAAAAGCAATATCAGCATGTGTGTAACTCTATTGAAAGATCAAGGCACGGGCGCGCGCTGTCAATATGACAATTCAACAGTCTCCGTTGCGTGTTTTACGCTGTCGTGTAAACGTATTTTTAAAGATATGAAGTAATGAATGGAAGCAAAGAAAACGCGCTTGCGCGTTCTGTGTGCTATCATAGGTCTATTCTTCATATCAAGCGTCTTCTCTTCAGTAATTTTCAAAACTGTACCGATTATGTGCAGTCGATACAATAATAGGCCTATAATTTTCCCACTGTTGGGACAGTCTTTCTCTCTGTGAGTGGACCATAGTCCACCTCGCGGGCCTAATGCCGGTGAGTGGATGTCACACTCACAATATCTTCGACTGGGTTAGGAAATACCGGTTTCCACACGATATTTTTCATCATCGTTTTGATAGAATCTTGTAAAACCTAATAACATAATGAAGTCATCTTTTTACTTTATGGAATTTATTAATAGTTGGTGACGATGTCGTAGCTAAACAGAAAAAAAACTAATTTGATGTGACCTTTGGAGGGTTATGTGATTTTCCATATATTTTCCATGCTCTAACAACAAAAAAAACCGGCCAAGTGCGAGTCGGACTCGCGCACGAAGGGTTCCGACCATTATCGCAAAAAACGGCAAAAATATCACGTTTGTTGTATGGGAGCCCCACTTAAATATTTATTTTATTCTGTTTTTAGTATTTGTTGTTATAGCGGTAACAGAAATACATCATCTGTGAAAATTTCAACTGTCTAGCTATTACGGTTCATGAGATTCAGGCTGTGACCAGGGTTGATATGATTTAAATCACTTGATTTAAATCAGTGATTTAAATCGCGATTAAAATCAAATGAATTTTAAAAAAAAATCAGTGATTTAAATCAATACTCTTTTACTGCGACCAAATCAGCCAAAAATTATGACTTTGGTGCACAGCAAAATAAGAAATAGATTAGGCACCGAGAAAGCAGCCAAATTAGTCTTCCTTTTAAAAAAACTAAATTCGAAAAAAATATAAGGCTAATAAAAATATCTATCCGGTAAAACCTAAATGGCTGTATGTCCTTATTAATTTAAAGTCTATTTTATTTTCCTTGTTCATATTTGATAAATATGACAAAAATTTGTGTGATTAAAAAAATATTGGATTTGAGAAGAACTTTTTTATAATTTCATAATATTTTTTTAAAGTAACACATGTCTTTTTGTTAATTTTATTAATAATTAAAATAACCAAATATTATGTTGTCTTTTTTTTAATAAATAACTGACTTCCAAATTAAAATAGATCAGAAAGGAAAAAAATCAAAAAAAATCCGATTTAAATCATATTAATCCGATTTTTTTGATTTTTTTAAATAAATCGTGATTTTTATCAACCCTGGCTGTGACAGACAGACGGACGGACAGACAGACAGACGGATTGCGGAGTCTTAGTAATAGGGTCCCGTTTTTACCCTTTAGGTACGGAACCCTAAAAAGTAAACTGAGTCGCGAGCACACTCCTGTTCACAGTATATTAAATGCAGTTATAACAAATCATAATCAGCCGAAGAAGGGGAGGCGATAAACCGTTCAGTCGGTGTGTGCGTATCTGTGTCTGAATCTACATACCGACAGCGGTCACGCGGTTATGTTACAAAACCGTTTCCATTGATGCACGTCACTCGTCGTAACTATCGTCTACCATCCTCAATACTAGCATAGTATCATTAATAAGTCTATTGGACAATAAAACGTCGTTGACTTTAGAACCACCGGGTAAGACTCAGACGAAAATCTGCACAAACTTCGTTTCTATCTGTCAAAATCAGGTCATATTGACATTTAGAGATGATCTTAACCCTATCTACTGCCTGAGCGTATACCGTCGGCTTGCATCATCCTCTCAGTTCTTGTCATGCAAGAGAGTATTTACTTAGCTGCCTGGAGTGCACTACCTACCACCACCATCGCCCACACCTGTATGACGAAATTTTTATTTTGGAGAAGAAAATCATTACAATAGTGTGTGAAAAAATAATGAAAGTGTTCTGGCTCATCCTTGTGTCTCCCAAAGAGAGGTGGATTAATTTTGATCGGAAACATTTCAACTGCCTGTACAATTAGGAAGGAAAGTCGATGTCAAATACCCTTAATTTGTATTTATTGATAAGCGGAATGTCCTGCATTGAAAATACCTGGGATGTCCTAATATTAAATACCTAATAACTTTAGTGAGCGATTCCACTTTTACCCTAAACAAACCTATTCTATTCACGCCGTGATCGCAATAATTTACATAAAATCTGGCATTCCTTTCTGAAGCTACAGTAGGAGAGATCGATGTTACATGCTTGGTTGGTACGTAGGTATAGTAACTAACTCCTAATTGAATATGTACCGTTAAGCCTACTGAAGGTCACGAGCAACCGGCTTGTGTTGTTACAGTTATAGAATTTACGCACTTCTCGCGGAGTTACGAGCGTTGCAATTTGCAAATGCAGCATGACTTTGAAGAAAGATGTAAGTACCGTACTACATATATTTTTTTCGACAATGAGGGAAAATGAGATAATGACAAAGATTTTTAGCAGATGCAGTGACAAAAATAGATCAGATGAATAGGGGACTAAGAAGAGGTATTTACAAAGCAGTCGTGAAAATGCCGGCACCGACACACAGAAGGACATACATGGATTGGTTTTGGTGATTTATTCCTATAGATGTTTTTCAGAAATGTGGGTGTACTGGTGCCCTCTGCTCTGCCTAACCCTTCGGGAGGTAATAAGTACTGGCGTGATGTTATGCAATATTATTTCATGTTCTTTAGAAAGGCCAGGTTCGTAGTACTGATAACCGGCGTACGTGTATGACCACAAGAATGAACATAAACGACGCATGCCGTTTTATAGTTTCTGCCTACCCCCATGTAAAAAAGGCATGAGTTTATGCACCTACCTCTGTAAAAAATATTTTTGACAAAGAAGCTTTTTAGGGTTCCGTACCCAAAGGGTATAAACGGGACCCTATTACTGAGACTTCGCGATCCGTCTGTCTGTCTGTCTGTCTGTCTGTCTGTCTGTCTGTCTGTCTGTCCGTCTGTCTCCAGGCTGTATCTCATGAACCGTGATAGCTAGACAGTTGAAATTTTCACATATGATGTATTTCTGTTGCCGCTATAACAACAAATACTAAAAACAGTATAAAATAAATATCTAAGGGGGGCTCCCATACAACAAACTTGATATTTTTGCCGTTTTTTTGCTCGATATTAATAACGGCAACAGGTAGACGCTTGAAATATTCACAGAATGTTTAGTTGTATATTTACTTTAAAAAATAATAATTATTAAATTAAAATAAAATAAATTAAGGGGGGCTCCCATACAGCAAACGTGATTTTTTTTGCAGTGTTTTGCGATAATGGTACGGAACCCTTCGTGTGCGAGTCCTACTCGCACTTGGCCGGTTTTTTCGTATTTTTCTCAGCAAACCCTTTAATTTGATACCCATATCATGGCAGTGCACAAAAAATAACTGGTCCGTCATCTTGGGCCGTCCGCCATATTGGAGTTTAGAATGACGTCACTTAGTTAATCATGTATTGTCATCTAAACTAAACGTGTATGCAAAATTTCATCTAAATAGGTGGAAGATAACTGTCTTAAAAGTTTAGTTGCAAGATTTGACGCGAACACACATTGCAAGTTAAATAAAAGCTCGTAAATAATACGCCCCACAATAAAAATTATACTAGCGTTACAAAACATATCAATTCTAAAGTCGGACAAACAAATACTTAGCGTATCATTCACGGTATAAAGTTGCTATTGAAACTATTAAACGATCCTTCGCGGCGCGCAGACATCGTAAACAAGATTACAGCAATAATTCTTCAACAAACGCCGTCATTATTGTTTACCGACATTTATTTTATTAGAGCCGAGTGTGAATCTGTCTTTTGATAGTCAGCTGATGTGTTAAACACAACCACAGATAATATAATACTAGCATACAGATGCCTCATCCCATAAAAAGAAACCGCGCCGACGACGTTTTCCTTTTTACCCGACAGCCGAAGGAGGGTAATGTGTTTATCAGTCTATATATGTATGTATGTTTGTTCCAATGTGGCGTTCTAGAGACCAAACGCGTGGGCCGATTTTGATGGTTCTTACATCAATCGATTCGTCTTAACCCCGCGAGTATCACTGGCTACATGAAAGTTGAAAAATAGGAAAATGGCGGTTCTTGGGCGCCATATTGTGGGGCCCCAAATTTATTTTTTCTTCCAAACCTATCGTGTGGGGTATCAAAATAAAGGATATTAAGAGGCGATTTCAAAAATATATAACACTTATATGTTTAAATGTACCTAAATCGAAAAAAAAATTAACTAAAAAGTTATAAATAAAAAAAATTAATTAAAAACATCAAAAACCCGACTGCTTGAAAAGCGAACTAAAAAGACGTAAACAAGGAGAAAATCATGCTGTGCTGTCGGAGGATACATCTTCGCGAGCATCTTTTGAGGGCTCTAGTGCTTCTAAGGAAAACATAGGGGCACAGTATATACCTTTCTTTTTCAGTTTATGGAATATCTTTTAAATTGGTCCAATATTGAAGGAGGAAATAGGCGAGAGCCAAATCTCGAATTATGACTTTACTTAGGAAATTCAGGGAGCTGTTTTTTGTTTTTTTTTTTTTTATATCTAATATAGGCTCGCGCTTGACCACTATCTCACCTGATGGTAAGCGATGATGTGGTCTACGATGGAGCACGCTTGCCTAGTAGTAACCTATTCACTCTTGACTTAAAGACTCCTAGATTGTAGCTATCGGGAAACACAGACTCCGGCAGGGAATTCCACTCCTTAGCAGTACGCATAATAAAAGTATTCTCAAAACGTTTAGTGCGTATGGGTGGGATGTCCACCATGTATCGATGGCGCATCGCCGTACGTCTGGTAGTCCGATGATGAAACGGGTTGGGCGGAATTAGATCATGCAATTCCATCGCACACTCCCCGAAATGCAACCGATAAAAAACCGACAAGCTGGCAACTCGGCGACGATGTTCAAGGCTCTGGAGCTTTGACTTAACCAGTGCCTCATCGCCGATGAGCTTCTTGGCCCGCTTTTCGATCGACTCTAGTGCATCAAGCTGGTATTTGGCAGATCCGTCCCTGAGATGAGAACAGTACTCCATGCATGAACGAACTTGCGCTTGATACAAGCTGAGCAGCTGTTCTGGCGTGAAGTACCTTGTCACCTTCGCAAGGATCCCCAGCTTTTTGGCAGCCAGATGTGCCTTTGCCTCAATGTATGGGCAAAAAATTGAGCGTCGATGTAAAAGTAACGCCAAGAAGCTCAAGATGGTCAGTTATTGGCACGGTTACATCTCGGAAAGTTGGAGCCGGGTGAAATTGGCTCTTTTTAGCGGAAAAGAGACACGCCTGGGTTTTAGCAGCATTAAACCTGACCAGATTGGCATCGCCCCATTCGGAGACTGCCTGCAAGGACAGGTTCAAGCGCTCCACCATGGCCTCCCGGAGAGACAGGATCTGAGGCCCGGTAGCACGAGCGTTGGACAAGTATCTCTCAGCAACAGTGCTGTCATCTGCATACCCAAAGGTGCCGGGTTTTAGCAGATCGTTAATGTGCAGCAAGAATAAAGTTGCTGAGAGTACCGACCCCTGAGGGACCCCGGCATTAATATCCAAGCGGTCCGACGAGCAGCCATCGATGACCACTCGAATGGACCGATCTCTCAGGAAGTCTGCAATCCAATCACACAGACCACCGGGCAAACCGAATGAAGGAAGCTTACCAATAAGGCTTTCGTGCCAGACCCTATCAAAAGCCTTCGAGATGTCTAGGGAGACGGCAAGCGCTTCCCCGTGCCTCTCAATAGCCTCACTCCAGATGTGAATGGCTTACGCTAGAAGATCCCCAGTAGACCGATTTCGGCGGAAGCCGTATTGGCGGTCACTTAGGACATCGTTTGCTTCTAGGTATGCCAGGAGCTTAATATTAAGTACACGTTCCATACTCTTACAAAGTATGGAGGTTACAGATATGGGTCTGTAGTTGGCCGGGTCAGCTCGACTTCCCTTCTTGGGCACGGGCTGTACGTTAGCCTGCTTCCAAGCATTCGGCACTTTTTCAGCCCCATACGAAAGGCGGAATAGGCGTGTCAAGATCGGAGACAGTTCAGGCGCACAGGTTCTAAGAACAATTGCTGGTATAGGTGGTATATATACAGGTTCTAAGAACAATTACTGGTGATACCCCTCAGTAGCTGATTTTACAATGAGAATCACGTATAAACGGCTAATAGTCGTTTTTTTTTTAAAAACAATATATGTTACATTAGACGATTTTCGTAATAATTTTATATAAGAATTTTTTTAATTTTATTTGTATAATATAGTGTAATTAATTTGTAAAGTTATGTCTAACACGGACAAAAAAACGAAAACTGCCGGGCGTATTTTAATGAAATTGACACCATCTCAAAGACAATTTAATTATCTACATTTTGAGGTGGCCCAGTGGTAACGGCCCCGACTTACGTTTCGTAGGTCGTGGGTTCGAACCCAGGCAGGCCCTTTACTATGTGTAAATTATTTCATCACCACTGCTCTAAAAAGGGTGAAGGAAACCGGCATGTCCTAGAACCAAAAATTCGAAGACATGTGACATCCACCAACCCGCACTGGGCCCGCGTGGTGGATTAAGGCCCATTCCCTCTGTCACCTCTGTAGAGGATGCCTATTTCCCAGCAGTGGAAACATTTAAAGGCTGATGATGATTATGATGATGACATTTTGATCAGAGGTTTTTTTTTTTAAAGTCATAGAATAATATGAAAAGTACAAAAATCTAGTGAATTTTAGGTCGCGCGAGTAAGAAACAAGTGCGCCTTTTGTACCCTCAAGATCGTTGGCGACTATCGTCGTCTTATCGTCGTATTACAGATTTATGATGTTAAATCTGCGAAGAGTAATTTAATTCCATTACGGGGCACGATCGAGCGACTGATCACGTTATACGTCGGTAGCCCGCTATGTAATACAACTTGAATGAAAGCTGGTTGCAGGTGGAAACGTGGCCTTACATCTACATTTCGCGAGTGATGTTTTAAAACAGACCCTATATTGATACGAATTTGATAAATAATTTGACGTTTAAAGCATTTATGTCGGATTTGTATACCATTTAAAAACACAACAATTTAATATCAGTTCCATAATGGAGCCAAAGTATTTAAGTGAGCATGGAAACGTTATGCATAATGTATTTTGCGCGCTGTGCTGTGGTATATTCCGTGAGACTTACACATTCATAACGTACAACAGATTAATTAAATTCTACCACTGTGCACTGTTTAAACACCTGGAACAGCTCTAGCTGTTAATTATAGTAGCACCGGGATTGCCGTTCATTAATACCTAGCTTTTATCTATAAGGTATTGCGTTCATCATCATTTTCTGCCCTTGTCCCATGTTACTTGGGTTCTACTTCCATAATTATCGTCCTGTCCACCGTCAGTCCGTCACGCTATCACTGATTCCCTTTTCTTTCATGTCAATTGTCACAGATGCCATTAATCTTTCCTTGGGGCAAGTGAAGTGAATCCCATCCACATTTATATTCATAACTCTATAACGCTCTCTATACGGTATCGCGATACTATAGCATGTCTAAAATTAAGGATAATTGTTTTTATCGCGCGTAGACAAACATCAGTACGATAATGGGCGCTACTTATGCTATAACCACAGCTAACTCAAGGCCAGCGCAGGCTATTTTGCATCTTAAGGCTCACTTCGGATCACAGCGGCTCCAGCGTCACTGTCGCCGCGTCAGTGTCGCAGCGCTCGATTGTTGTGGTGTCCCATACATTTCCATAATCCGTGACATAATGCATAATAGTCGCCGCGTCCGTGTCGGTGCGACAGTGTCCCCGGAACAGGTGTGATCGGCAGTGAACCTTAAGTGTTACAGATTTATATTGTTGAATCTGCGTAATGCAATTTAATTTATCTTTATTTCTCTAACATTCCCAGCTGTTTTCTCACACCTTGCTATCAAGTGCGACAAATTATATACCTAATACAATGCCAAGAAATACCAAAAACGATGTTGTTTAAATGAGGAATGCGTACTTATTAATGAATTCAATTTATTGTTGTTCCTTGCGTACCTATTAATGAATTCAATTTATTGTTGTTCCTAAATGTATCACATCACATCACATCATCAGCCTATTAATGTTCCCACTGCTGGGACACAGGCCTCCTCTCTGTAAGAGGGAATGGGCCGTAATCTACCACGCGGGCCCAGTGCGGGTTCGTGGATGTCACATGTCTTCGAATTTTTAGTTCTAGGACATGCCGGTTTCCTCACGATGTTTTTCTTCACCGTTTTGAGAGCAGTGGTGATGAAATAATTTACAATTAAAGCGCCTGCCTGGGCTCGAACCCACGACCTACAACTTGTAAGTCGCGGCGGATACCCCTGGGCCACCACTGCTCGCTCCAACCTAAATGTATACATTTTGTTAATAACTGTGCACCTACTAAAGACTATATGTGTATTCGTTGCCTGTCTGCATTCGCCGGGCACCTTTGCGTTCGGACAAAATTAATTATAGCACAACGGTTTGTGCATATACAATAATATCTTAGATTATTCAATGCGTCTAGCAGACAAGCTAAATTATTTTCATAATATCTTCAATGAACAGACATTTCCTCATTTCGACAAAATGTTTGGTTTCAACCAACTCATAAGCAGCTTGGGCTTGCTTTGGTTTTGTATGATGGATAGCTCAGCAGTTTAGTATAATTTGTGAGGTGGAATGCCCATTAGCCAGTAAGTTACGATAATAAATAACCACAAACAATATAACGCTAATATCAGTAAGTCTCGCGTTAACATCGACCCTTACGACTAGCTAGACGGTTGGCGTGGAGCCAGCGCGGGCGCGGGGCGTGCGACTCAAATATGTAGGCGCACTCTGGCAAACATTGCGGGATCTACTACACTTTCCGTCCATAATAAATCTATATTTACTAACGAATTACATAACCGTTCGTTTATTTGTCAACACAGTTAGCATCAACGCTTTGTAAGACTTCGACTGCTAAAGTGAGGCCCAGATAATGCAAATTACAGCAAAGAAAATAACAAAAAATTAACCTGAGCTAGCACTGTCATGTCAGTTTTAATGATGTCATTATAGTCGCGTGCCGGACCTATGCCACTAGATACCGTACTAGAAATTCAACAATAACAAACAGAAAGGTCGTCTAGAAAAACACGTTTTCTAAGCTCGACTCGAATTATCAAGTATCAAGTCACGTCATTATATTCATCACTCACCTCGTTTCTGCCTCCGTTCGTCATTGCTTCGTCGTACCTCTTTTTCTTTCTTTACTGGAATCTTTTTTGTCGGCTCCTTTCGTATCGTCCCAGTCGCAGCACCCCAGGTTCCAGAGCGCGCTCTGACTTGCTCTTCATTCTTCGCAGACGCTTTGGCGCCTTTCGTCCCAGGTACTACAGCTACATTTTCATTTATCTTGGATAGTTCAGATTTGGCAGAAGGGTCTTCTTTAAGGGCCTGTAATTTATTAAAATGCTAAGCTATATTTCTATTGTTTGAGTGTACATTTTAACGATGCTTTAAATTATACAATCTTATGAATACTTACTTTGTCTTCACTCCTTTTAACCCAAATGTCTTCTGAACTAGCGGCTACTCCATCAACAATAGATCTAATTTCGATTAAACTACTATCAAAATAATGTTTGTCAAGGTGGAGATTCTGTCCTGCAAATATGGAACGAACATTTGGCCGTAGTTCTTCAGCGCCTTTGGTTCCAAAATGAACGGTATGCGCGTTATTAACATGCGAGCGCAAGGCTCGCTCCACAGCCGGTGGTGCAGAAGGCGTAGTCACAGGCGCAGCCGGCGTAGTCGTCGTCACTAGGAACTTATGACGAGCTCCCATCACTGTTCTCTTTGGAGGATCTTGTCCATCAGTTGCGACGTTATCATCAGAAGGTGCCAGCTCGCTAACAACATTTGCATTCTGGTCCTCAATTTCGGGAGTGCTGTAGTTTTTAGCAACATTTTTCTTGTTTCTAGAACTTTTTCTTTCGTCCCAACTATCTCCTAATAACGCCAGTAGATCGCCATCTTTTCTCTCATCGTCTTCATCTTCCTCGCGGCATTGTGATAGCCTTCGACGCTCCGAAAACGGAAAAGGTGAATTTGAATTTCTACTTGAAAGACTGTTACAGTGATTCATAAAGTAGTGCTGAAAGAAACTGTCTGTTTCTGGAGTATCATTATTGTCGCCTTGGATTATATCCTTTAGAGCGGCTAGTGACGTGATAGTGTTGTAGTTTATAGCATTTACTAAGTCTTCGCTATCGGTGGAGCTGGCTGAGACGCTGCCACCGCCGTCATCGTCAGCCAGCTTGCTCATTTGTTGACATACTTCATCTAATGTGATGTCTGTTTTTTGTGTCTCAGCTTTTTTCTTCTTCTCATTTTTACGTCCGCTCTTCTTTGCTTTTACATTTGAGGTTGCTTTTTTTTCGGTATCCATTGAACAGCATGTGCCTTTGTTGTTTGGCCAAATCTATGATATTTAGGAAAGCGGCAAATTACTTTAGACACTTATTAACTTTACACAGTTTTTATTCACAAAAAGTCACATGATAGTACAATATAATGTCACAAGTTAGGTAATATCGTAACAAGTTTCGTGGCTTCCGTCACCGAATATAGGGCATGGTGCTGTTGTATGATTCCAAACTATGTCTATGGAACATTTTACGAATCTGGAATCAACATTGATTTCATGGTCACGTCACTTGTTATTTTTCCTGATTTATTTTGCTACTTGCCGCGTAGTCTTGGAAATTGCATATTTTGAAACAAATAACAACATAGAATTTAATTGCTGAAGTGACAGGTGTCTCGTGGGATATCCTCTTAGATGAATGCATCTGAGTGGAGAGGAACGGAGAGTTCTACACTGCACACTACACTTTTACATCCTAAAAAATATTGTCTACAGCCTGTAGAAGTTCAACAAGATCATCAAGAAGATCGGTGATTGTTTCAGTAGTCGCATTGGACCAATGTTTAAAAAACATCATAATTCGAAAAAATAGATGCAAATACGAAATTGAGCGATATTTCAGACTATGTACATCACGATTGTATTATCCGACGTGTACCTATGGTACACCTAAATTACGACATTAATATTTAGTTAAGGGGGCCAGCCAAGTGCCATCAACTAAACCGAACCCGAATCCTAAATGTTTGAATTTGACTTGAATAAAAAATTATGATTTTATTGAAACCATTTTCAGATTTCAATTTCAATGTATTGTAGGAAGACTAGGAAGTACTACTAGGTACTCTGGGTTAATTTATTCGCGCCGCCACTTCACTCTTATCTAATCAAAATTTGTTATAACAACGCGTGAAGTTTACGACGATGAGCAACAAAGAGCATGATTTGTTAAAACTCTGGTCAAGTGTCCATCCATAACGAAATTACATACAGTCATCGATATGTTATTTCCATTGTAGATGATCTCATGATAATTTATAAATATAGGTATAGTAGTAATAAATTCAAGCCTGTTTTTTAAGGGGTAAGCAGAAACTACAGAAGGCCACACACACTACGATCCTTACTTAGTCCTTTTGCTTCATCTAGTTCATACAGTTTGTACCTACCTATGGTACCTATACCACCTACTGTGCTCCTGGCCTTTCTGAAGAACATAATTTTATATGGACCATTCCGAGGTACCACTTTCCAATTAAAAACGATCATCGAAATTGGTCGACGTGTAAATGATTTATTTTTAGGATAATATAATTCTCAAATTCATATTATGTCGAAAAAACTCTAAACATCACTGTACAAAAGATAGCAGTACCGCAATAGTCAAAGAAGCCGCAAAATCACAAAGATTGAATCGATATATACGGAAGCGGCTTCATGGATGCTTAAAATAGTTGGTCTACATCTCGCCAGCTCGCAACACCGTGATAATGTCAATCAAAGAACAAAGTACGCAAACACTCTAGGCATACAATACAACCGAACAGCATCCATAAAGTAATTAGACGAGATCAAGAAGTCATCAGTTCATCACATGACATCTCAACGCTCACTCTAAATAGACGCACGATGAATGGCCGTGTACCGAATAATAATAGGCCCAGAAGTACCTCACGCATTTTGTATCAATCTTATTGTCTGACATAATTGAAGCATCTTCTTCGTTAATATATTAACAGCTGATGTGTAAAGCGACTCCTATTAGAGTAAAGCAATGGTTGTCGCAGTGGTTGCTGTTAGAATGGACCTACCCACGCACAGTCCCAAAAATTAACCTACACTACACTGTGGATTACGAATGGCTCAATATTGAGATCCTTTCGACCTTCAGCCAGGCTATAAATGGATTGTATACTGTTAATTAATAGGCGAACCGCTGTGCATGGGGAACAATGTATGCAAAGTGGCAGCATAATACTTCTTGCTGTGCGATTAATAGTAGCAATGGGATACAGCAAAATCTTGCTATTTGTATGCATATGAGGTAAATGAGCAGGTTAAATCTGCATTCTAATAAGAACTTAATGAGATATTTCCACAAAGCACGCACACGCTAACAAAATCTGTAATATGGTCAAGGATTTGATCAATATCTAAAAGATATGAAATATAAATAATTGCATACCTGTTTGTATATTAAAACTGTATTCTAGGCTATTATTTATTTTACTGGTCAAGCCATGTTGAGATTAATGAACGATCGATGCTAATGCGGGTGCACAAGGACGCAGTCACAAAGTGCATAATAACTAGCAAGCTGACGCTACTCTGCTGTACAGCCTAGGTAAATTAATTGTAAATAGTAGGTAATCTATACAGGTTTTCGGAGGCCAATGTTTAACACTGGACTCGTAGTACAATAATAATTTTATACAGGATGGTTTCTCAGACTTTCAGATCCTTTCAAAAGAATTGTAGTTTTACCCGACTGCGGCATACTGCTTACCCCTTTAGAGCGTACCGGCGACGTGATGTTATGTTAAGAAATGGTGTAGTAAACAATAAACAGACATGCGATTGCAGAAATTTCGGGAGAGTATCCGTCATTTATTTAAGAGTCCTGTTGTACATCTTCGAAGTTCACCAAATTTGAATGGGACCAATTTGCAAACATACTATTTCATACAAATAAGATTTTTCAAAATTAGTCCACAATTGGCAAAGTAAAATAAAGTACATATATAGTCGAACATCCTCCTCGTAGTAGTTTTCCTCTTTTCAGTTAAATGATAGATAGATAGTAATATAATAATACAAATACAAAAATATTATATAATAATAATAGATAGTGGTCAAGCGCAAGCCAATCAAGAAAAAAGAAAATTGTATTCGGTTTTTTTATTTTTATATTAATTTGTTTTAAACAACTTTTAGTTAAATATATGAAATATTTATTAACGGTGCTGGTGCATGGCGTACAAACAGAAGAGACGCTTAGTAGTTTTAGCTGACGGTGGTTATGTAAAAATATGTAGAAATTAAGCACCTTTTTCTCGTAAAAAATTTCAAAATGTCGCATCGTCTCGTCGCAACAGTCGATGCTTCGAATAACGACTCCTTTCCGGTCGTGGTCCAGTCCATGGTTGGAGGTGACAGTGCGTGGGACACAGTTGTCCCCTCCTGCGAAGAAGTGATGGTCGAAAAGAGGCGGCAGAAAGGGAAGGAGAGGATACAATGTCCCTCTCTTTCTGTAGCAGACGCACCGGGCACAGAAAATCGTGACATGATGGCCGGCTGCCACAAGGTGTGTGACCCGCGGGTGACAAACTTGCGGAGTTCCGCGCTTACCTCCCGAGTGGAACATTCAGAAGTTTAGTCACAGAAGGTGACAGGTTCCGCACCAGGTCATGTGGGCCAATACCTGGCCGAGGAGTATGATGAATTGCACAAGCACTCCAACGCCCAGATCAAAGGTATGAGACTGATAGACCGATAGTCCTACAAGACATTTGAATTTACTTTGATTTTATTTTAAAGTTAACAGTCTCAAGAAAATGTTGAATAAAATTATTCCTTTAGAAATCTCGTATTTGTGTGGCATGACTGTACCATCCCCAATTTTTTGTTTTAGGAAATTATGCCACTAAGTTATTTTGAGAATATAACGATCTGTTCATGTCGTTTTGCGACACGTTTTGATACGGAGTCGCCGTATCAATAGGAAATGAACTATTCGGAACGAACGAATTAATAAACTTCCTTTAAGGAAAACCAGGCAAACACACGAGACGACAAAAAACGACTTCTTTATGAGAGTATGTGTTTCAATATTAGTTCTGGAAATAAGCCCGTAACCTCGAGTATCGGCTAAGAAACACATTTCCTACAAAGGAGAACATACCATAATAAATATTCAGACAATAGATTTTAAACAAACAAGTACCTATATATACGACGAGGATAGAAATGACGTCATTTTGCTATCATCCATCATTGCTTTACTATAGAACATGTAACCGAATACACTATACATTATCACGCAGATTATGTTGAATATATATGTTTCTTATGGGAAACCGAAAACACTTCTTTTATTCGTTGCTCTACAATCTGATGATATGTTATACGGCTTGCTTATTGTTGGAGAAACGCTGAACAGTACCACTTAACAATTCTACATTGTAAGTACCCACTTGTAAAAC
Source organism: Anorthoa munda (assembly GCA_945859665.1). NCBI lineage: Eukaryota > Metazoa > Arthropoda > Insecta > Lepidoptera > Noctuidae > Anorthoa > Anorthoa munda. Next base: position 39,905,960 of record OX243893.1, read on the forward strand.
ATCAACCGGTATATTAAATGAAAATTGGTTGATTGCCTCGTTGGTCTAGTGGGCGCAAGCGCTACTGCTGAGCCTGAGGTCCTGGCTTCGGTTCCCGGATCGGGAAAATTGTTATTGGGTTTCTGGAATTAGTCAGTAGCTGTCCGGAGTCTAGATTTGTGCCAGGTTAATTACAATAGGCTCGTCCCTTATTCCATGTAATAAGGGGCTTACATTATTTTGGGCGCACGGGTGGCGCAGTGGTTGAGCGATTGACTGCTGCGCTGCGTGTCGCGGGTTCGATTCCCGAATTTATTTATTAATCATATCGCCGTATTTTTTCATGTTTTCCTATGTTTATGTTTCAGGCAAATTCTCTACTTTCATGTAAGAAAATACAACGAATATGCTTGGAGCACAGATAATGCCTTGAAGAGCTATAAGTAGAAAAAAAACAATGAAAGTACCTCGTCCGCTCTCATTAGAGCAAAAATAGCAACAAAAGTAGGAAGAGGAAAGCAAAAACAATAATTAAAGCTAGTAACTTAAGCCGGAGTCTATCACCAAGCTATGAAACACGCAGTTATCTAGAAGACTGATCGCATAGGATCTGCAGAAAAAAACTTTTTTCTGATATAGGTAGGTATCACGGCTGTTAACAAGTTAGCTTTATGGGCCTGTAAGCTTATAGCCTACAAAGCAGAATCTATCAGCCCAGACTCAAAACCAATCCAAAGAGGCCTGCAAACAACATCAAATAGATGAGAGTCCTGCCGAGGAGATACCTCCGTGGACCGAACTCGATATCTTCTAAGGTTAGCCACTGCCAACAATATTATATTGAGAGAACTTGACAGAGATAAAGAAACCTATTCTGTTGTAGAGGACCATTAGTGCGTACATTTTCTCCTACTTACAGCTCTAAAACGCAGCATTATCAGGGGGGTGTCACTCCGCAGTTTAGGTACGATCGGCCGGCGGTACCTTGCAGAGGGAATAACGCATTAGGTTGCCGCTTACCGCTCGGCTTGCACGTTAGCCACATTATTTATATTATGCAGCAAATAACGATGACTTCTAAACGTACTTCTAAGGCCTTTAAAAGATATTGTTGTGTTTACGGGTGTTTAAATAAAGCAAAGAACAATGAATCGATATTAAGTTTTTTTAAAGTACCGAAAGATTTTGAAAGGTAAGCTATTTTGTTGTACCTATTTAAATCATTACATAAATAATCTGTAACTATCGGTAGTAGGTGCATAATGAGTACGAGTTTGGTATAAAAATTTAAGCATTTTGGTGTTCCTAAAAGAATGAATAGGTGTGTGAAATACCTAAATAGGTACCCACCTACTTAGATATTTTAGATTTTCGTGTTGTTCACAAATATAATTTGATTTCTTTTTTTATTGAATGGTTACCGTTTTGTTAACATAAAAATAAACGCTTTAGATCCAGTTTAAAATAAATTATAATTGCCTAAGTAGTTACCTATGAATTTACCAATAGCCTGAGTAAGTGTACGCACTTGTTAAAGTTAACGTTTGTATATAAAACTAGGTACTTACTTATACCTAACGAACAAACAAAAAGTATTTCGTAAGATTTTTTCAAGCCAACTTTAAATAAACTAACAAAAATATCACTAAAGAATAAACAAAGAGGTAGGTACCTATACTCAATTTGAAATAATATTAGACGTCTTTACAACTCGTTTTACAGCCCGTTCAAACGATTTTGTGTTCTATCTCGTACACATAAGGATGATATAAAAAGCACAAATCTGTTACCAAAACCAACTGTTTACTACAGCTTCCATTTGTCGTATCACCAACGCAATAGAAGTAAAAATCGATTGACCGGGCTGTAAAATGGGCTTATTTAAATGGGTAATGTTATAGTAAATGAAGTTTAGGTAACCTAGTTTTCATTTGTTAAGTACCAAACAAAATGACGGTCTATAATATTCATTGTCTATCTACCTACTTGACCGTGTAATCGTAGGCATCAAACATACGGTAGTGGATGTAAGCGAAAGCGGCAAGTCGACAACCCTTACGAGCCGAGTCAAACCGCGCCAGACAGCGACGGAGATACGCGTTAGAAGAGAACGGCAACGTTTAGGTGAATATCACGTTAGGCACTGAGCGCTTATGCGAGCTGAATTGCACTTTGTTGCTAACTAGCAGGAGTCTCTATTTCAATGAATTGTTGCACGAAGTGAGTCTTCTGTACTTGTACTATTATTTATTCTGTGGCATTATTAAACTGAAGAGAAACTTGGTTTGCCAGCGCTATTTGTAATATTATTAAAACAATAAGCGCAGTTAGGAAGCAGCCAAGTTGAAAGCAGTGGTTATTTTGTCAGGCACTGCAGTGAATAGAAACGGACAATGAGCAGAACCTGATGCCGGCGGCCGTGAACCAAAAGGGTTTATTGTTGCTAACAGCCAGACAGAACAAAAGGGCGACCGAGTTATATATTCTGTAATCTCTAATATCATGTACAAAAACTTGGGTCGAGTTACTATCATGAAATCTAAAAAAACATTGCGTATAAATGCCAAAATGTACCTAGTTGTCCGATTCTGTTAGCTCTGTTTTCTGCAGCTTATCTCGTAGAATTAAGCCTAGTTGAAATTTTAAGACAACTACAAGTTCAATCCACCAGGATCGAAGTATTAGCATGTCATTATAATGCAGTTGCAAGTATGAATTCATAAGCATAGTCAATTACAAAACAAGATACTTACATTTTAATAAATTCATAGAGTGTCAACTACTTATATTAAGCACACAGTATGCGTCGGCAGCTTTTAAAATTAAAGGGAACATGCAATTTTGTAAATAAGTCGTTTCCTATGGCATAGCGTGGAACATTGGATGCGACAGCGGAAGCAGGTAATGTCTGCCATGCAGACCACTTACGAGCTAAATTAGACCGAATGCTTGTGTTTGAAACGTCTCATTACGATAAAGACACCGAGGAACTGAAAAGCAAAAGAAAACGAACTGCTTTCACCGCGAGAAAAATACTAGTCCATATGAAAATGCCAGTGCAACTAGTCCCAGCAACACACACTTGCACTCAAAATGATTGAGAAGTGCTCATTAAAATATCATCTTCTGGCGTTTTTATTGCGCAAGTGTTTGTAAAGTGTAAAAATCTGCTGACCAGTCGAGAGCAAACTAACTATATATAAAAAAAAAATAACTTTTATTTCATTATCACATTACATTTACAATCATTCTTACGCAGGGGTCTCCTTTTAAGTATATCAAATACCTGTGCTAGGAGGCCCCGCTCTTCATAACTTGAAAGTGAAAATGAACAAGGCTTGTAAAAAACGAAAAAGAAAAAAATAACTTAAAATAAAAATGATTTTAAATAAAATTAAAATAATAGGTACAAAACTATGTTGTGTGTTCTGTGTGTGTGTGTGTTGTGTGTATGTGTGATGTCCAACCTTATTGAAGTGTTTGTAAGAGTATTTCTATGTCGTAGTAAGTCTTGCTTTTTAGCCAACTGATTAGGGATGTTTTACACTCTCTGAGCGTCATCGGGTAAATGTTCAATATTTGATTTATTTTGTTGTATAAGTAAAGTCTAGTATATTGCCTTGCTGCGTAAGTTGATTTAGCTGAGACTATGTGTTTTCCTCTTCTTTTTTTGGGATGCAGGGTCATACGGTAGTGTTTTATGCAGTTTTAAAATAACTCGTTTGGTATATAACTTCCTAACCGTCAGGAGATCACTAAGTGTGTATAAGTTTTCAGTAGGGAATCTGTATGGTTTTAGATGCATTACTTTTAGAAGAGACCGTTGTGCACGCTCCAGTTCGAGAAATTTTATTTTAGTAGCTCCTCCCCATACTGGTATACAGTACATCAAAACTGACTGGGCCAAACAATAATTGTTTGGATCGGTGGAAAACCGATCTCATTTGGATCGGTGGAAAAACCCATCTCATTTCGATCGGTGGAAAAACCGAAAAATTTCATTTAGATCAGGGGCAACCTCAATGCACAGATTTATGCGGAAAGGATTGTTTCAAGACGTGATCATCCCTTTGCGATGCCGGTTTGGTGATTTGTTTCGACTAATGCACGTCCACACGACTAGAGTCGATACGCACTCTGCCGATGCTCGCATCAACGTTCTGCCGTGGCTCGGCAGACCCCAACCCAATTGAGCACGCTTGGGATATGCTCCAAAGAAGAGCTCTGCCGAGTATGGATGCCGTGCATACCCCACAACAAATTTTTGACGTGTTAGAAAGAACGTACTGATTTCATTTTCGACACTGACACTGAACTGATTTCAAGCATGCCAAATCGCTGTGATTGTGTGATTCGTGTCAATGGTGGAAAGTGGAAACATAGATTATTAACTTTTTTAGCATAACAATAAAATAAAAAACGTAATTTTGCCTGGATTTGATAATTTTTTATATTTTACTATAAAACATTATCCAATTAATATTTACCGTAGGTACTTGATCCCTAGACACTTTTGATGTGTATATTTTGTGGTAGGTACCTTTTTATCAAGGATTTTATTAATTAGTCTTTTCTAAGTTGGTATTTTGAGACAGCACACTTATTCTACTAAACAGATGACTTTGGACTTGATGCTATAGTGTGTGATGTTGTACAACCATCTAATTGATGAAAGAACACAGTCGATGGTGCTGGTTAGTATCTACACTATAGGTGTCCCAGTTTTTGTGTAAGTATCAGAAGTGTTTATCACTTCCTGCTGCGAAGTATTGAAGTCCTACCTAATTCTATTTATAATACTCTAATAAGAGTAACAAACAATGAGAAATGACTGGCGCCTAAAAAAATTCACAAAAGCCAAATCTTAACAACATCATCTATTTATTATACAACATATTCTATAAATAAAAATGGATAGATGAATATATGAATGAAATGGATATATGAATGGATGTCTATAATAGGTAGATATGGGCGTAGATATTATATTATAATAATTTATGTTTTTCTAAATGAAGTTCGCAATTATATGGCAAATATTGCCAAGCAATGTTGCCTTACAGTTGCCATTGGTACCTATTGATCATCAATGAATAGTCATGAATATAAAAGGTAGCTCTTGGTCCGTTGAGTACCTACTCGTATTTTGACCAAAACATCTCAACAACTTGGCAAAGACCTTGGTTAAAATCTAGCAGAGAACTGCTATGACTTTAGGTCCATTGGTTTAAAGCAGTTACGTAGATTATTTTCCATTAACGGCTTTAGGTCAAACTCAAAATTATGTACAAGAATTAATGAAGGGCTCCTCAGTGAGTTCAGGAGCGAGTAAGACGGGACCCTTTCTTAGGCGATACAGCCACATAGCCCGGTGAACGGTCTCGGGGTCATGAACTTCATCAATGATGCGGTACTTCACCAACTAACATCTATGAACTAGATAATTATATCTAACATGTACTCTACGTGATAAATTAGTATAGTTCTTGCCAAACTTCTTGGCCGCCCTGAAGTTGGCATGCTGATGCGCAAGGCACGGATGTATTTACCTGACTGCCGAAGGAGGGTAATGTGTTTATCAGTCTATAACAAACATACATACATCATGTATGTTTGTTCCTATGTGGCGTTCTAGAGATCAAACGCATTAACCAATTTTGACGACTTTTACGTCAATCGATTCGTCTTTACCTTGCGAGGGTCACTGGCTACATTAAAATTGGAAAATAGAAAAATGGCGGACAATGGACGCCTTGTGGAGGCCCAATATTTTTTCTTTCATACCCGTCGTGTAGAGTGTCAAAATAAAGGGTTTTAAGAGGTGATTTCATAAATATATAACAGTTATACGTTTAAAAGTACCAAATTCGAAAAAAAAAAACTAAAATGTTATAAATAAAAAAGTTAATTCAAAAAATCATCTACTGCGCAGCCATTGTAGCCAACTTCAGGTCGGCCAAGAAGTTTGGCGAGAACTATAACTAGTTACTATTAGCTAGATTTTTAGAGTATTTGTATAGATGTATAATAAAATATTATCATAAAGTAATAAACCTATGTAATTATGCACAGTACTGTGATTATGTAAATAATTTGACGCGACAAGTGGAGCCGACATAGACATCGTTATGCTAGTATAGGTTTTCCTACTTGTGAGCACTTTTTATCAGTCCTTGTTGTGTAGCAAACATATTCTATGGTTCTAGCCTCTTCTAAATCAGATTAATAGGTACATGTTTATCTAATCACGACTCATTACAGAGCCCTTGTCTTTGTTTTTAGATCACTCTTGCCAGTTCCTTATAAATAATCTAGGTACATTACTTCAAGAGTTTCAGAAAAAATTATATAATGGAACAAAGTTTATCTTATCGCCCAAATATTTAAAAAATACCTTAAGCAAGAGCAGTAAACGTTTACTTAGTGTTGGTATTTCAACTCGACTGACATTGATTACATGTCCTAGATCCAGTGGCGAGAACGTTGCTAACTGCTACTAATACTAATCTTGGACCTTCTGACGCAGCACCCACGTCGGCCTAACCGCTACGATATCGAATTTATTCGTCATAATCATATTAACATGGTCTTTTCGCAAGTTATCGTGAATTCTGGGCTGCCTCGCCTTCTAACCCACAGTTATCGTAACAAAGCCAAGGCGAGGCAAATTAAAAAGTGGATGCTTCGCGCAAACGATAACAGAACGCTTTGCGAGGTCGCGTGCTGTAGATCCGGCTAATCGCAAGTGATGCCCACACGCAGTGACGTCATATGGGTCTTCACTACGATGATTACGTTACTTGCTTGTAGCTTTATACATCTTTACAGCAATGAATTTACTTGCTACACGCATTGTTATTGGCGTAATAAACAGTATTGCTCTGAATGCTCTGATACAATCACGCAGTATGTATAGTTACTTTTGCTTTGTAAAAAGAACAAACGGGTTTTTATAAAAACTCTTTATGGCATTATTTAACTTACTAAACCATATCTTAGTATTAGTAGTTGCCTAATAACTGAAATTCAGTTTGTGCAATTTGAAATATGTACTGAACTGGAGATGGTCTAGAGTAGAGATATGTTTGAATCCTGTTGATTGCCCTTCTATAGATCTCCCCAAGGCATTTGATTAAATGGACATTGGGATTGTTACACAAATTACATTTACAAACAGATTTTTGAAGTGAAAACGTATTTTTGTATTGAGGAATGCACACAAGTTCAATATTTCAGGCCGACAAAACACTAAGATTTCAATCGCTAATATCTACCAGACCTTTAAAACTAAAGAAATGGTTGAGTACGCAAAAGATAGAAAATATTTAGAACAATTTTAGCAATGTTTCCATTTTCATAAGAAAATTATGGCATAGTCTAATCGCGCGTGCAGGCGAATGCGCACTACCCCCTATTTTCATAATTTACGGAAAATCAAATGACTATAGTGCAAAAACATGTTGACCTAGAATAATAATGGAGAAAACAACCACGTCCTAAAGAGACTCAACAAGAATAAAGTTGAAATGAATGTAGAAACAAAACTGAAGTTGAAAAACACTACAAAGTCAGTGTCGAAAACGAAAACAATAGTTACCAAAGACACTGACTTCTGAAAAGAAAGTCGGTTTCTTAAAGCAATATTTTTTTTTTTTTACTTTTTAAAGCGCCTCAACTTTTGGGGAAAAGACCAAGTAATGTGGTATTTTTACCTTCCTAAAACCAGTGATCAACATCAGCACGTAGCCTCTTAAGAGACCACCGTGCCCCAGAATCCTCTCTGTGCAACGCTTGTTAAACAACAAATGTGATTTTGTGCCGTTTTTTGCGATAATGGTACGGAACCCTTCGTACGCGAGTCCGACTCGCACTTGGCCGGCTTTCGTTCTTTTTCTCCGTTCTCTATTTCTTCGTTTTTTGACATCGACTTAAGTTTTTTAGATATAACGCCACACCACGCAATTCGGGAACACACTATTTCAAACAAATTTTGTTTCGGTACACAATTGACGTAGAAATCAGTGAACAAAATTAATCAAAAGAATATACAGCCGAACATAGAACCTCCACCTTTTTGGCAAGTTGGTTAACATAACCAAAATCTGTTCAAATATTGTCTCATGCCGGCAGCAAATGAGCTCAGAACTGAAAAATATTACAATTGAAGGAAGCTTGCACCATGAAGAATGCAAGGACCTAAAAAATTCAGCACCAATCATAAAAACAGTTGTATGGCTATAATGGGAGCCGAGAAACGAAACTTGTTACTAATTATTGTTAAGCGTTTTCAGCAACTCAGCAGCGCGAGCTTTATTTAGGTCATGGGCAAAAACTGTACAATGCAGAAGACCCACAAAAAGAAGATGCTAAGTACATCACCACCAAGGACATATGGAGAAAACACATTTGGACGAAATGGAAACAATTCGATGACAGAATTGACAGAGTTAGGGACATGTATTGGATGATTAGAATGAACTCACAGCTTCACTTCTTAAAGACCCTAGCTTCCACTTCTTCCAAACATAATCAGTAGGAAGTGGTGATAGACAGCCGTTTGGGCTACTTTTAATGAGCAATATAAATTTCATCACATAGGTATCTTGGTTTTCTGAGATGAGGCAGTAAAGGCAGGTATCATAACCATTTTAGCTACAGAAAAACCATCTTAGGAGGCTGTCCTTAACTTTTCCAATGAGTACTCACAGCATACTTTAAAAAAAAATTACAGACAGCAAGAGAGTGATGATTTTGTTGATGCCAACAAGATTCTAATAAGAATCAAAAATGTTTTGCTGGACCAACTAGAAAAGTCAATAATCGTTATTTAAACTTTTCTTGTGCTATCTGTCACTATCCTCATCTGCAAATAATTACCTACTGTTAAGTCACAGAATATGGTTCATCATCATCAGCCTATTAATGTTCCCACTGCTGGGACACAGGCCTCCTCTCTGTGAGAGTAATAATATGAGGGTAAAATGGTTAAGTAGTGTAAAATGACAAAGGATATTAGCAAGGGTAGTTCAAACATTCATTCAATGAAAATTGAAGCAAACACAGTACCACAGATAATATAATACTAGCATATGCCTTATCCCATACAAAGAAACCATGCTGACGTAACTAGCGTTTCTCATCTGATTATACCGATTATTTTTTGTAAATCGATCGCATTTGGTTCCGTTCCACAGCAATAGATAGATTACCATATATATCTGTGGAACGGAACCGAACACACAAAAATAATCAGTACAGTATATCGGTGCGGTTTCTTCGTATGTGCTGAGGCATCTGTATACTAGTATTATATTATCTGTGACTAATTAAATTGACAATTACAGCTTGTTATTTAAGGACAATAATATTCGTCAACTCAAAACTATGTACTCATAGCAACCAAGGCAAATGGATGATGGAAATTTCAAAAGAACTTGCTTACTACAACGTATATGAGTTAGTAAATTTCATAGAATAAATTCACTGGCTATAAGTAGATGCAGTAATTTATACTTGATATCATGTTTCTAGTGGAATTATTTGTATAAAAGATTTTATTTCAAGGATATTCAAAGGAAGATTTAAACATAGAATAATGTTACTTTGGTGAATACCAAGTAAACTCACTTCTTACTTGGTTATGAATACCTACCAAGTAAGAAGTAAGTTAGCAAATTTTATTTTATAGACATTGAGGGTATCAGCAGCAAACATGTAAAATGTAGGAACCTACTTGTTTTTGTGAAATTTGTTTGTTAATAACTTTACAATACAAAAAGATGTTAAAGTCAATAGCAGTTTCCTCAATTTGTTTGTTGGTACCAAATAAGCAACATCTTCAGTTGTTTCACAGTAAGCTGTTTTGTTCATATTCATAACATTGTTGTGCATTAAACTGCCTTTTAGGAATATCTATACAAATTCTCACTTTAATAGTACTTTTATGTTACTAATATTATAAATGCAAAAGTTTGGATGGATGGATTTATTACTCAATCACGCCAAAACAGATCTGGATGAAATTTGGCTCAAAGATAGATTATAGTCTGGCATAGCACATAAGCTTTTTATAAGTAAGTTTTTTTTTAAATTGTTTTATCATCCCAAGGGAACTTTTTACAGGGGTAAAAAGTTCCCTTGGGATGATAAAACAATTTTCATGCACCACTTGCAGAAACTAGTTATGCATAAATCCATCAGCAAAATAGAATTTCCCATCCACCTTCCGCAGCTTAAGGGAATTAGTTTCCAACAAAGGATGATTGAATTTACTGCTACTAAAATAAACAAGAATCTAGTACCTACCACTATAGCTCACCTTCTAAAAAGAAGCTCTTCTGCAAAATTCTGCACATCTAGCCACGGTGGTTTAGGCTTAGCAAAGTCTGTCAGTAAATGAATTTCAGATATTTTTATTTGTAGATGACATTAACAACAATAATAGGAGTTTAATTATGAGCAAAAACTACAATGAAAAGTTATTGGTTTCAAAGTGAATCACAGAATATGGCATTTGATTTCCTGGTAAATGGTAACTGTTGATATATATCAACATATAGAGGGTATATACCCTTTAGGGGTCTTTTAATAACACGAGTTGGTACTTTTTGCATAGTTTTAAAGTAAACTGCAAGTTAACACTTGTTCCGGCTAAAATATGTATAAATAGATAGTACTTTAGCTTTACTATAGTTTAAATAAATAACATCATCACAATTTACTCTGTAGCATATTTTTTTTCCAAGACTACGCGAGGCACCCGCAATGGGAATACACGAAGGAGACGTGACCAAATAATTGCGAAACAAACCGTAAACACATCAATAACACTCACTGAACTAGTTCATAAATCAAAATATCCCATCACAAAAAAAATGTCTTTGCAAATTACTACGACACTTAACAAACAATTTTCACGAGTAATTATAGAGTTTTTTATTATTCCCCTTCTCGAAACACTTCATTTTCATTTGACAACTAAATTCACTAAAAACCACAGACAAGTAAATAATAACATGTCTATTTTTGGGAAATTAATGACCTGGCTACTGAGGCCTTTAAGTTGTCTTTTTTTTTATCATTTCTTTTTTGAGTAATCGTAGGTTGTAATATTACACTAAAATGATTTTTGGAGGAATTGACCGCAAATATATCGAGTAACGCAAGTTCAATCATGCATGCAGTACTAATACTCCATGCATCTCTGGGACGGGTCTGAAAAATACCAGCTCGATGTACATAGGTCCAGGGCCGGATCAATTTATTGGCATTTTGGGCCGCAGCCCAGAGCCCCGTGAAGCCAACTCAAGCAGAAGCAGAGGCCTTGTTAGACATGTATCATGATATGTGACATCAACCGATGATTATCTCTTTATGCACTACGTAAGTACACCCAAGAACAATCCCCGTTGGTGCAGGACTATTGTTAATAAGGAGACAAATAATATATTGGGTTATGGTTTCGGGATGTTTAGTGGATCGCCTAAGAATAGAAGTCTGGCAAACGAAAGTAGAGACTGAAAAAGCGCGGCAAATTTAAAAAATATCAGCATAGCAACCCTAAAAACTAGTATGAAATACCTGGAATAACCTAATTTGATACTTTAGAATTATTTATTTTACTTCGGCTGAATAAAAATACTATAGATACTTTAGATATTATGTAACAAGATAAATAAATAAAAAACCGTATTCTTTATTAATTTTGGTTTATTCACACCACACGTAAACAATCTTGTTTTTGTTTGAATTCGGCATCTTTGTCCTGTTGTTTTTCTTGATATTCAGACATCATGCGACATCTCCCGTAATCCACTTTTAATCGTTTTATTAATTTTTCACGTAATTAATGCTAATATCAAGACTATAAGAAATCAGGTTGTCATTTGTATAACATTGCCATATAAAAAGATTGCAAAAAATTCGAGTGTCTACTTTCGTTTGCCAGACTCTACTTTGTTATTCCTTCTAAACGGTATGCTATTTTCAAATTCTGTTGCCTCAAACCTTACACACAAATTCAAAGCAACGTGCGTAACAAATTACAAATCTGCACTAAATTTTTTTATATGATTTTTATCCAATAGCCAAAGCCAGAAGTCAGTCCAACTTGATTATCTACGCAGTTTTCTGACACACAAATTTCATTTAAACACACATTTTCCTCTTCAGTTATACACTAATTATTGAATGTATTTTTTCTTCTACATCGTCCATAGAAAAAAACGTGTTTCTAGGTTGAGGTAGTTCCAGCAGACACAGTTTTTGTTGAATAGCCCCCTAATTAATACAAGTCTATGTAAACGTAGTATCTATAGGTAGTCTGTGGTCTATTTTATTTATTATTTAAATTTTTTCCCATCATTGATAATTTTTAATTTTGTAGCTTTTATCTGTGGTAACTGCTATAAACACCGCTGTCTGCATAGACATATTATATAGTATGGACTGGAAATACATACCTACAAAAAAGATGCCTACCTAAAATTTAAAATGACACTTAAAATGGCTGCCGATGCTATGGTTATGTCAATCACGGAACACACACACACTCACAAACTTTCATTGGACGCACGGTTGGCGCAGTGGTTGAGCGATTGACTGCTGCGCTGCGTGTTGTGGGTTCGATTCCCGCACGGAACAAAAATTTGTATGACCTACAGATAGTTGTTTTGGCTCTGGGTATTGTGTATGTGAGTTTGTATGTTTGTAAACGCACCCACGATACAGGAAGAAATTCCTAGAGTGGGGCAACGTTTTTCTTAAAAAAAAAAAAAAAAAAAAATGATACAAAATGTAAGCAACCTTTTGACAGCAGAACTACCACGAACACAACCACAAAATTCGTCACATAATATGGCGGATAAGGCACTTAAAGGGCTTATTACCTTAGATAAAGTACCTATAGATTTCGCCATAAAATGAGCTTGATTGGTAGAGCGAGATCGCTAGTTGGCAGCCCCATGTAAATAATAAGGACAAAAGATTATTTTTTGTCTTTGTCACCATGGCCGATTTCTGTTGTTTGTCAAACTCTAATATAATGGCAGGTTTGTCAAACAAACTCGGTTTTGTTTGATTTTCTGTGATTTTGTGGTATTATGTGTTAATTGAGACAAAGAATTGGGTTATTTATAGATAATAAGTGTCAGTGCGATGGTGGGTTGTAGTTTTCTTGTTCTTGTTACGGATTACTCCACCATTCCAAGTCAATAAGGTCGATATTTTGCGAACCATAACTCCCTAAAAGTTATTACTCCACCATAATTTAAGGTTTAGGTCCCTGAATTTCTGGTCACTTCACCATTCCGAGTCTATAAGGTTGATATTTTGGGGTTTGTAAGGGTTACACCCTATCCACACCACCCTAACGTTTAGAGTCCTGAATGCCGTGTAGTGTAATAAGCCCTTTTACCAGTGTTGCCAATGTCCATGGTCTGGATTCCCCAAAAACCTGACTGAAAATCCCCAAATTTGAGGAATGTAAATTCAATATTCCCCACATCTTCCCCACATTTTTTTTTATTTTTATAAAAGTAATGATGATATAATCAAACATATTTATTACAAAAATCTTCAAATCAGTATGATAGTGGTCAAGAAAGAGCGTATACAAAAAAAAGAAAAATAAAAAAAGAACTACTTTGTGTGTTTATTAAATCACTTGAAGGATCAAATTTCAAGCCCCCTTCTTTCTTCTAATACATTCTCTAGTGGCCATAAGCGTTTCTACAGTGTCAGTATGTAGGCGATTCCAATGCTCTAAATTCCCCGCATATTCCCCACATAATGGCTCTCCCCACAAATTACCCAATCGGACTGAAAATCCCCGCATTAATGGGGAATTCCCCACAGATTGGCAACGCTGCCTTTTACCCTCTGAGCACTTACCTACAGCTGTCACTACGTCACAAAAAAAGTTGCCAAAAAAAGTTGAGCAAAAACTGAAATAATGTTGTCACTTTTATCAAATACAATTACTAGATTAGAAAGAATGAAACAAAACGATGTTTCACATTCTGTATCGTATTTCAATCATATTTGTAATGTATAAATAGAACATCGGGGCGCCTCTCAGAGCAATGCTTTAGTCATTGCTCTGAGGGGCGCCTCCATATTTTTCCTATCTCAATGGCTGTCTGTCACTGTCACAAGTCTCCGACTGACTACCTAGTATATAACTATCTGTGGTCACAAGTGTCACACCACTGACTAAGGGCTTATTACACTACACGGTATTCAGGGCCCTAAATACCGGGTCACTAAATCATTCTGAAGCAATAAGGTCGTTATTATGAGAACCCTAACTCCCTAACAGTTATTACACTACCCTGTATCAGGGTTTAGGGCCCTGAATACCGTGTAGTGTAATAAGCCCTTGACACCACGCTCTGTGGTCAGTAGTCACACCAGCCAGGCAGGCAGGGCTGACCGGGGTCACACAAAACACTCGTTACTTCGTTAGAAAACAAATTTAGAGATCGGCGTTTTCGGTTTTTGCGCAAACGGTTATGTAACCAATATACAGTTTCCATACCAATATCGAAAACGGTTTTCGGATATCGATATTAGTATTACAGTTTGCAAAAGTTAACATGTTATTTAGATGAGCAAACTAACAACGAACGCGAACTAAAGCATACGCAAACTCACACTTGTACAGTTATAGACAAATGGCAGCTGTATTAAACAGTTTGTTTTGGTAACAGGTTAATGCTTTTTATGCCATCCTTAAATTTACGGGTTAAACTCAAAATCGGTTGAACGGACGGTAAAAAGGGGTTGTAAACATTTCTAATGTTATTTCAAATGGAGTTACCTCGTATTACCTGCATATCTTTTATAACAATAAAAGAATATATAATACTTAGAAAGTGAGGTAGCACATATGGTTCCTCTATCCTTTGGAAAGTTTGCCTTTTGTTTGTAGTTTGTTCGTTTTCGCATTGTTACGGTTTTAAGTTTTGACTTATTCGTTCTCGCACGCGGGCCATTCCGCGAAATATTGAACATACGGAAAAAGTAGATGTCATATATAAACAATTTACAAGACCATCTTAGTCTCTATTGAATGCATTTTTTTTAATGCACTGTTTAGGTCATTAGCTTTAAAAATAAATGTAAAACGGTTACAATTGTTGCTAATTTAACTGATTAAAAAATAAAAATAAGGAACAGAAAAGGTAATTTTAGCGTGTCACACCTCCAATCGCCAGCTTTAACTAACCAAAGTTAATGGTTTTTTAAGACATACTTCAGCGGTTTTTGTGTGCTTTTAAAGAATACTGATTTTTTTTAAATTATAACATTATTTTTTTAAACATGCCTTATTGTATTACAATAAAAATCTTGAAATAAATGATAATCAAATTAGCACCAAGGTGGATAGCACCAAGGTGGACATTCCACTTTAGTCACTACTGTTAATTTGCTTTGAATAATACAAAAACTACTTACAAAGAAGTTATTTTATTATCATGGTAGCATTATTACGGTAGACCAGCCATTTCTTTTTAACCATCGGGCAGTTGTATTGCGGTGATCGGTGAATAAAGGTGCCATCGACGTCACGTCGCAGTTAAGAAGTCCACTATAGTCACAGTTATAACGTGATACCGGTAAGTTCTTAAAACATTATTTCATTTGCGAATAAACAAACATATGATAACATGTTTCTACGTATGTAATGAATTAAACATTCCATCTAAAAAATCAAAGAATATTAAGTGTTTTCGTCATTATTGTTAGTAAAGCGGAGTTCGTCACGTCCGTTTAGTGTCGTGATATATTAGTGGAACAATTTTTGTGACGAAATGGACATATAAGGCTAAGTTTCTATGGTGTACTTTTAACCGACTGCAACTAAGATGGAGTTACGTGTTTTTGTTAAAATACAAACAAATCATAACTTGGAAACCGGCTGCATTTTATTATTTAAATACTTGACTGGATGAATTTTGCTGAGTCAACGACATTTTGAATGACCCTTTAATTCCACATCATCTTCTTTTGTAACGTGGCAACCCCAAGACGATAGAGTGAATGATACTGTTGGCCCCACTGATAGGCACATCCAATCGGATGATCGCGCCCACGGCAGAAAGGTTGACACTACTGACGTGGGCGACCAATCACGCGCAACGATTATTCCCGCGAACCGCGTTGAGCAAGCGTTTCTGGCGGTACCAGAAAAAGGACAGTCTAAGTCTGAATCTACCCTCGAAACGTGCACGCGACGTGTTTCAGGCCGCGCTCGTAAAGCGCCGGCCATCTTAGACCTCTAATTGTAAACTCTTTGAATAATTAGTTCATGTTTATCTTGTTTTTGTTCCCGTATGTGTAATTATTTTGTATTGGTGATTAAAAATAGTGAAAATTCAGCAAGGACTTTTACTCAGAGGCCCGAACCCTATGCCCAACGGCTACATTTGGCGTCCCAACAGTAGGGGCCTCTGACGACACGTGCTTGCGGATTTTTTTTACGAAGCATAGCGCCGCAATTGGAGTCAGTACTCCAGGAGGAAGCCTTCGATTACACCTACCTACCTACAAGCGGGCGTTTTGGAACCTGAAGCGCTACGACTGGCGTTTCCGGTGAATGAAAATTTTCGCCACGTGGTTCCGCGTCCGATGTCAGTATGGCAACGATGGAGACCAGAAATAAGAAATCCAAGAATCAGGGAGTAGAACTGGAAGAGGCAACAGAGATGTCCACATCGATCACCATGGACCAGAGTCAATTTGCAACCCTGATGCACTCACTACAGCAGAGTCAGGCAGAGATTTTCGCGAGGCTCATCCAGGATGTGAGGACTTCGACACCAGCGCCTGAAGTGTCCATGACAACGCCCGCCGCGAACTTCTCAAAATGCACAGCTCGATTCAACGGATCGTCCGCTCGTTTATCGACGCAATAGAAGTGTACAAAAACTGCCTACAGATATCGGATGATAACGCTGTCAAAGGACTCTCTATGTTGCTAGTAGACTCAGCAGCATTATGGTGGCAGGGGATAAAAACCAGCACCACGTCTTGGTCGGATGCTATTCAAAAACTTAAAAGTGCGTTCGGAGAGCATCGTCCGCCTTTTCGAATATATTTGGAGTTGTTTTCGTTGCGACAAAATGCAGACTCGACAGATTTATTTATAGCGAAGACGCGAGCGCTTTTATCGAGATTGCCACAAGAAGATCTACGTGAAAAAGTACAACTAGATATGATATACGGGCTTCTCGATCGTAGAATAAAAAAGCGGCTCGATCGTAACTCCATAACATCTTTCGACCAGCTACTGCACCGTGCCAGAGCGATCGAGGAATCGTTAGAAGACAGCACATGGGGCAAGACATCGACACTGACGCTACCGAGCGCCAGTCAACAATCTGCCGCGACCGGTGCTACTTCAACTTCGGCACCAAGTGATAAGAAGACCACTAGCAACAAAAGGCTATCGTGCAGTTACTGTAAGAAATGGGGACACGAAAAATCGCAGTGTAAAAAGTTAATAAACAGCAATAAAAGTGATTCCGGGAGAAGTGATGACAACGTAAACAAAAATAAACCTATTCAATGTTATGGGTGCGGTACCCCTAACGTTATAAAATCAAAGTGCGAAAAGTGTCAATCTAATTCTCAAAATGCTTTCTATTCGGTTACGACAACCAGTGATAACGTAAATTCAAAAGTGCGCGGTTCCCGCCATCGCGTTATCATGCAAAATGAATGTGCGTCGGACGAGCCGAGATCGACAGCCGCTAGCGTCCCGCCAGCGCCACCCGCGCCGGCCCCGCAGAGTACCTGCGACCGCGCCGTGAGCGCCGCCGCCGTTGCCGCTCGTTGCCTAGCGACCGTTCGCGAGCGTACGAATAACGTTCCGCGCGGTCGAAAGTCGCCGAGTCCGCCTCGCATCGTTCCTGCCGGTACCAAAGGTAACCCAGCGTATTGCAACGCTGGGAGTCACTTAAAACCTTACTATGATTGTGTTACTGAACTACAACATACTAACGAGCATTCTAATGTCATCAAAAATGTGTGTGCTAATAATAATTATATTAGAGACAATAAGTTTTCTATAAGTTCAACTAAAACCAGTTCGCAACATGGACATGTAATTCAGTCAGATGATAACGATAATGTTGACATATCATGTTACATGAATAAGGATATAATTGTTCAGTGTTTAGATAATGTTCAGAGTGATTGTTTATGTTCACATATTCCTAATGGTAGTGCTCATAAATGTTTAGGTTTAAGCTCGGTAAATGTAAATAGAAATAACGAACTACAAAATTGTAAGAAACACCTCGCGTCCGCACAGGGTCGAACCAAGGGAGGCCCAATCAAGGGGGAGCCTAATAATAATAGACCTTTGATGCAAATAGGTATTTTGGGGAAAAATGGTACCGCGTTACTGGATACTGGGTCTAGAGGCTGTATTGCCGGTCACACACTTTTTCGTGTGTTGAAGGAAAAAGGCCATCCTTTACAACAGTGCACTAGAAACATCCGCCTGGCGGATGGCTGCACGCGCCTGATGGAGGTGCTCGTTGCAGAGGTACAGGTGACACTTCTTCATAAAATTGTGCCCACCGAGTTTATTATTTTTCCCGAAGCGCAAGATAATGAATCACTTTTAGGTATAGATTTTATTAACAGTGCCGGTCTCGTTATTAATTTCCAGCAGCGCCTGTGGCATTTTTCGGATAGTGTAGACCAAAAGTATAAATTGATTTCGGAAACTTTTTCACCTCGTCATTCTTACGCCGCGATGAATGTTTTACGCGATGACGAAGGTGCAGGTTTAGAGGATCAGGAGCGTGAGGAGCTTGCCCAATTACTCACGGATTTTCAGGAGATTTTTAATACAATTGGGGAGCCGACTCCATATGGGGAACATCATATAGACACGGGGAATAATTCTCCGATAGCGACGCCTCCATATCGCCTGACACCTGCAAAGAAGGAGATTATGCAGCAAGAGCTGACCAAGATGTTGGCTGAAGATATTATTGAAGATTGCGAATCTGCGTGGGCTGCTCCAGCCCTGCTAGTACCTAAACGTGACGGCAGTTATCGTTTCTGCGTCGACTATCGAAAGTTAAATTCAATCACGAAGTCGGACGCCTATCCAATGCCTCGCATTGATGAACTGCTGCAATCTACTACACGTGGACGTTGTCACATGAGTACAATAGATTTACGATCTGGGTACTGGCAAGTGTCAGTTAAGGAAGATGATAGGGATAAGACGGCTTTCGTGACCCCTTTCGGAACTTTCCGGTTTAAAAGAATGCCGTTCGGTCTGAAGAACGGACCAGCTACTTTTCAGCGTCTGATAGACAGAATGCGATCTGGTTCAGAATTAAAGGATGTTACAATACTAGGGTATTTAGACGATTTGTTGATTATAACACAGGGGGACTTTTCGAGGCACCTGGAAAACCTGCGAATCGTTTTTGAACGACTGGTGAAGTTCAAATTGCGTGCTAACCGAGAAAAGTGTGTATTTGCAAGAGAGTCTGTTAAATATTTGGGTCATGTGATCTCACAGGAGGGAGTCTCAGCTGATGAAGAGAAAATACAAGCCATCTTAGACATGAAAGAACCGACTACACTGGGACACCTCAGAACATTCATACAAACATGTTCCTGGTTTAGGAAATTCATTCCCAAGTTTTCTGAGGTAGCAGAGCCACTGACAAGATTGACGAGGAAAAATCAACCTTGGGTATGGGGACCACATCAGGCTGAAGCTTTCAGTAATTTGAAAAAGCTGCTGACGTCAGCGCCGATCCTCATACAGGCGGACTACTCCAAGCCATTCATCCTGCGCACAGATGCAAGCAACTACGCGATAGGAGCAGTGTTGCTTCAAGGAGAAAAGAATGAAGAACGACCCATTGAATTTGCCAGCCGTTTGTTATCAGCAGCGGAACGGAATTATTCGACCACGGAGCGGGAGGCTCTGGCGGTCATCTGGGCAGTCGACCGTATGCGAGGTTACATTGATGGCCATCCAGTAATCGTAGCCAGTGATCACCAACCCTTGAAATGGCTTCTGTCATTAAAGTCGCCTACTGGTCGTTTGGTGCGTTGGGCACTTAAACTGCAGGCGTATGACATTCGGTTTGAGTACACTCCCGGAAGGGTAAATGTGGAGGCCGACGGACTCAGCCGCCCTGTTTGTACAGATGATACCCGCGAAACCTGTGGAATATGTTCCGTTATTATTGATTTGCCTACGCGAGATCTTACGGAGCTACGTGCAGCACAAGAATCTGACCCAGATCTTAATAAAATTATGAAGGAATTAGAAGATACAGAAGAAGTTGCCTCCCGTCGGTGGACAGAACGCGGTTATCTCATGGAACGTGGTATCCTTTACCGCTATAACCCAGATACAGACAATGAATCACCGCAATTGGTAATACCTGTAAGCATAAGGGAGGAGATTCTAAGAGAATGTCATGATGCTCCAATTGCAGGACATCCTGGTATAGAGAGAACGTACCAGAAAATAGCTCAAAACTATTATTTTTCAGGCATGAGAAGAATAATAACAGAATACGTAAAATCATGTTCATCATGTCAACGCTATAAAGCGACAAATGAAAAGCCACCTGGTCTGATTCAAACACCGATACTAAACCAGCGCAATGAAGTCTTGGCTATCGACCTATTTGGACCACTGCCAGAGGGCGAAAACGGGGAGAAGTGGATCCTGTTAGTGGAAGATACCGCGACAAGATGGGTAGAATTGTATGCTCTCAAAGAAGCAACCTCTGTCGCCTGCGCAAAAGTACTCATAGAAGAGTATTTTCTTCGGTTCGGCCTACCACGTCGCATTATTTCGGACAATGGTGTTCAGTTTGTCTCAGCGGTCATGCAGAAGTGCATGTTCATTCTTGGTATTACACAAGACTTGATACCCTATTACCACCCGGAAGCCAATCCAGCGGAAAGAAAAAACCGGGATATGAAGACACAATTGGCTCTGTTAGTTGGTACGGATCACCCCTCATGGCCTATGCAGCTACCGATAGTGCGGTTCACCATGAACAGCGCGGTCTGCGAAACGACCGGAGTTACACCTGCATACCTGTCGTTTGCACGTGAGCTGAGGTCACCGTTAGAGGTTTACAATGATCCAAGAGCGGTCTTACAGAAGGATAATTTTGTACCACAGATCACTCCTTACTTAACACGATTTATAAACTCCTTAAGCGAAGTTCGTGATAGAGTAGAAAAACTGCAGGATAGAAGAAAGATTTACGCTGATCGTTCGAGAAGAGTAGGGGAAGATTTTAAAGTAAACGACAAAGTTTTATTGGCTACCCATCAGCTGAGCGACGCCAGCAAGTCAAAGACTGCTAAGTTTTTCCCTAAGAGGGATGGGCCATATGTTGTAAAGAAGAAATTGAGTCCAACAACGTACCTAATTGCATCTGATGGAAATCCTGGTGAGGTATTGGGCAAATTCCACGCTAATCAGCTCACCCCTTTTCGAGGTCGAATAGATGAGTGCGCTCAGCCACTGGAGCCTAAGAAAAAGCGAGGCCGACCTCGCTTACAACCCATTCCGAATGACAGTAATGTTAGGCTAGACCACGATCGAGGTCGTAATCGTGATCTAGAGGGGGAGTATGTAACGTGGCAACCCCAAGACGATAGAGTGAATGATACTGTTGGCCCCACTGATAGGCACATCCAATCGGATGATCGCGCCCACGGCAGAAAGGTTGACACTACTGACGTGGGCGACCAATCACGCGCAACGATTATTCCCGCGAACCGCGTTGAGCAAGCGTTTCTGGCGGTACCAGAAAAAGGACAGTCTAAGTCTGAATCTACCCTCGAAACGTGCACGCGACGTGTTTCAGGCCGCGCTCGTAAAGCGCCGGCCATCTTAGACCTCTAATTGTAAACTCTTTGAATAATTAGTTCATGTTTATCTTGTTTTTGTTCCCGTATGTGTAATTATTTTGTATTGGTGATTAAAAATAGTGAAAATTCAGCAAGGACTTTTACTCAGAGGCCCGAACCCTATGCCCAACGGCTACACTTTCTATTTATTTAGTTCACATAATTATGCAGTCAGGTTTTCTGGTTTTTTTTTTAATTTATTCGTACTACATAATTGTTAAAGTATTATTTTTCCCTTTCAGATTAACTACGCCTACCTATTAATATTTCATTAACAATGGGATTATTGGTGAATATTGACAAAGTTTCATCTATTACTGATCTCTTAAAATGCTACGATGGTGGACTTCAATGGCCTTCATTTTAACAAAAAAATATTTTGTATGCAATAAAACAGTTGCTACTGCAGATTCACGATTGATGCATTTCTCTTAGACGAAAGTCTATGACCAGTTTGTTCTGCCAGTGATGAAATATGGCTCTGAGACGTGGTCGCTTACAATGGGCCTCATCAGAAAGCTTAAAGTAACTCAAAGGGCAATGGAGAGGGGTATGCTCGGCGTTTCCTTGCGTTATCGAATCAGAAATGTAGAGATCCGCAACAGAACCAGGGTTACCGACGTAGCCCGAAGAATTGCCAAACTTATGTGGCAGTGGGCAGGGCATATTGCTCGCAGAATGGATGGCCGATGGGACAGAAAGGTTCTGGAGTGGCGACCGCGAATCGGAAGACGTTGCGTTAGATGGCCTTCAAACAGGTGGACCGATGACCTGGTGAAGGTTGCGGGAATCTGCTGGTTGCGAGACGCACGGGACCGGTCAATGTGGCGACGCTTGGGGGAGGCCTATGTCCAGCGGTGGACGTCTTTCCGGCTGATATGATGATAATTGATTTACCAAAAAATTAGTGAATATAACAGAAAATAATAGGTGTATTATGTATGAACAATTTCATAGAGCAAAATTTTATTGTAAAAGTCAAATGTTTTCTTTACTGCAAATACAATATTTTACTTAATTTTACCATCAAATTTTGCCAACCAATTTCTTGTGAATAAACTTGTTTTAGATTTATTAAATATTTTTTGTATATATTAAAAGTTTATTAAGAACCCGCCTTTGTTTCCATTTAGTCACGATGACATGTCCCACTAAGTCACTGTCACAAATTTTTACACCAAGTTATCGTCTGTAAAACGGAATTTACTACTAGTAAAGGTATAATTTGAAATGAAATATAGTAGAATGCGATACACATTTTCATTTAAAATAGTTTGCATTAATTTTGCTGGTGATAATTAACTAAAAAGTTAAAAATATAAGTCGGGCTGACGTAATATTTGTGTGTGTTGTGACGAAAATATTTTAATACCTGATTTAAACCTAGAAATATATTGCAGATACGGCTAATGAAATTGATTTCATTATTGTATATATTTATTTTAACTAAAAGTGTGTAATAGATCGATCACATTGCTGATAAAATATTACATTAGTGATCGTTACTAAATTGTACAGTTCTCATCGTGGATCATGTTTGAAACTCCGATTTTTTTAAAGCTATATATATTTAGTTATAGAGTCTGGCAAACGAAAGTAGTCGAATTATTTGCAAACTTTTTATATGGCAATGCTATACTAATGTCAAACCCAATTTTCCGTATGACGCTATCATGTTGATACTTTGTTATAATTCGTAATCTCTATAACATGTTGAAAATAAATATTAAGAAAGAGGCAGAATAAGAGAAAATAATTTAAAAAGTTTAATTATTGATGTAGGAAACAGTGATTCCTATGACTCTTATAAATCTTTTCACATGGAAGTCTTAGATTCATATTTTGATTGATAGTGAATAAACCAAAATTATTATAGTATAACTACTATTGTTTTTTTTTATTCATATTGACACATTATGTCTTAAGTATTACCTACCTAAAGTATTTATAGTATTTTTATTCAGACGAAGTAATATAAATAATTCCAAAGTATCAAATTAGGTTATTCCAGGTATTGCATACTAGTTTTGGGGTTGCTATGCTGATATTTTTTAAATTTGCCGCGCTTTTTCAGTCTCTACTTTCGTTTGCCAGACTCTATTACTATATAGTTTTCTTAAACCCTGCTAAATGCCGCATCAAATCATCAAGAAATATATTTTTTTTTAAATTTTACTGTCCATTTTGACCCACTTAGTAACGGTACAATATTTCGCGGAATGGCCCACGCAAGTAGAGGTTTTGATTCGATACAGTTTTTGTGATTTCGGTTATTTTGATATAGATATCGATATGATATCATATCTAACACATATCTGATGTAAGTAACGTTTTGATATCACTGACCAACACAAGTCTATGTAAACGTCAGGTCATACGTAGTTACGTAGTATCTCTAAGTAGTCTGTGACGTAGTCGTAGTCGTAGTATCTATATGTAGTCTGTGGTCTATTTTATTTTTATTTCAATTTTTTTCCATCATTCATTGATCAGTTTTAATTTTGTAGCTTTTGTTGATTAATTTTGCCTTTGCGATGTCGCATTGAATGCTATTCAATGCTGTGTTTTTAAATGCAATTTATACGTGGTTGTGTATTTTTGGTATAAACAAAATGATTCCTTATTTACTATTCGTGATATTTACGACTACATTCGCTGACGAAAGCGTTAAATATGCCGCGATTATATTCAGGCACGGTGATAGGACACCTGTAGAGACCTACCCTACGGACCCTTGGCGTAATGAATCTCTGTGGCCTGTAAGATTTGGAGAACTCACCAATACTGGTAAAAACCAGCATTATGCACTGGGGAGATGGTTCAGACGAAGATATTCGGTAAGATGATACCTTTATTGTTACTCTGTCGTGTCATCATAATATTGCTATTATATATTCAAATGTAATCTGAGGAGGTGTATTTATTAAATAAACATACTTGAACCTTAAACACATTTGTATAATGCAGTTCAATGATAATAATTATTACGGACTAAGTTCATAGATAAGTACTTAATTAGTTACTTACTGATAGCTACATTCTTAGATTTAGGTTAGATTACTTCACCATCTATTTTATGCTGAATAGCTTATGGCAAATGTGACAATAGCATGTTAAAAACATGTAATAGGTAGTATTATAATGCTAAGCATCCTCTGTGTAATTATAAATGTAAGGTTGTTTATTTCTCAAAATTGGCTGAGCGATTTCATTGATTTTTTGTCTTCACATCACCCATTAGATGAATGGTAGAAAATGTTTTAGGCATTAAGTCTCTGAGATGTGTGCATGAAAGATTCAAAAGTGTCATTCCATAAACAGAAGCAATTGCCAAAAAAATAAAAAAATAAATATGAATAATTGGTTTTCTGCCTCTTGATACCTATATTTTAAATATAGGTAGTAAAACGAAAAATACAGACTACTTCAGGTAACAAAAAACCAATCAATACACCCACACCAATCAATGAATTATACTTATTGATTGAGTAAATCTATTGTTTATAGGAGATATTAATTAACAAAATTTTGTTTTGGATAATATTTTCTAACTGTTGTTTTGGTATAACATCAATAGTGGAGGCTATGCTTAATTTCCCAGAAATTAAGGATCTATAAGAAATATACCAGCAAGGATACTGGTATAGTCCTAAGAATTACCAAATGTCTGTGGCAGTGGTGGCAGATTTTTTTCAGAAAGTATAAAACTATGAGCTTAAACTGAGGAAAAATTGCTTATAATAATATGTTAATCGCAAACAGCGAATGGCGAGTAGATGTAAGTGGTTGTTATGAATTGATGGACTTGCTGCATTCGAGCCATGTCCTATTATCATGCGAGATAATTAAGTACCTACCAAAAATATTGATGTGTACTAGCTGTTTAGGTTGTTTTACCCTCGTGCCACCAACCCACCTAATTAATCTAATTGCGCACCCTAATTGCGCAACTTTATTGAAAGTTCAAATGCATGCTATAATATAATTAATTGCTTCTTATGTTTTAAAATCTGTTTACTCAACCTCGCAATGAATACCGTTGAATTGTCAAAATGAAAGCGTGGGCGCATGATTTGAGCTTTTAATAAAGTTAAGCAATACTCTGCCTACCCCTGTAGACAGCAGGCGAGTGAGGGGAGTTGAGAGCAGGTTTTTTTAAATAGTATATTGTGTTATTTCTCGTCTATTAAAAGTCTAAAAAAATAAAATAATGTGTCTCAAACTCTCAATATTTGTTCTCTTTTAATGAAACAACTGCGCCTTAAACTTATTGCCGATTTTAATAAATTCTATACAATTCAATTTAAAATTTCAGCATTTACTCTCAGAAGACTTTGATCCTTCTGAAATTTACATTCGGTCAACAGACGTGGACCGCACTCTTATGTCTGCCCAGGCAAATTTAGCAGGTGAGAGGCATTCTTTTGCAATATTTTTTTTATATCCGCCGCCTATTTTTTTCAGTTATCAATAAAGAAATACTTGTATCTATTGATTACAACTTTCTGTGTATTAATGCAAGAATTTCTTATGACAATACGAATACTTTATAAACAGGAATGTACCCTCCAAGCAACAAAACTACATGGAACACTGACATACACTGGACACCAATACCGGTACACACGGTGCCAGAATATGAAGATGAAGTACTTGCTATGAAGAAGTCCTGCCCTGCTTATGAAAAGGAATTAGAGAGGTTAAAGCACTCTAAACCATATAAGGACAGACTGAGTAAATACCAAAGTTTGATGGAGTAAGTTTTTGAGTTTCATACATACTAATATCATAAGCAAAGTCAGATGAACAACACTCTTAGCCGGGTACACACAAGCGAGCCGTAACCGTTGCATGTGCTGTTGCTAAAAAACATAGTGTGTACGTGGTTCGCAAACCCGCATGGGCTGTTGCCAAAAAACATAGTGTGTACTTGGTTCGCAAACCCGCTGCTTGCGTTACGCGTACGGATAGCAGTGAGCTCTCGACTTCAATGTACACATTTTGTATCATCATTACATTGTTCCGTTACGTTACCAAAAACATAGTGTGTACGTCTACGTGGTTCGCGAGTAGGGCATGCAGAACCGCATCCGGTTCCAGGTTTTTGAGAACCGTGTCTGGCAAGCAGTTAGAACCGGGCGAACTGGTTCCCCCGCTTCCGGTTGTTATTATTTTTATTTATTTTTTAGTTTTGGAATAAAGACTTTGACAGGATAAGCAATTATGACTAGGAATATGAAATAAAATAGTTTAGATTTGTCTTAGCAACATATATATTTGCAAATTTTGTAACAAATCAGTCTACTAAACTCCATCATCCATCCAAATCTTTTTACAGTCCGTTCAACCGATTTTGAGTTCTATCCCTTAAAAATAAGGATGACATAAAAAGCATAACCATGTTACCAAAACCAACTGTTTACTACAGCTACCATTTGTCTTATCACCAACGCAATAGAAGTCAAAATCGGTTGAACGGGCTGTAAAATGGGCTGATTTAAATGTCTATAATGTTATCGTAAATGGAGTATAGGTACTTTTCTTTATAATTTTCTTAGATTTATTACTTGTATGTACTTTTCTTTATAATAATCTATATATATAAAAATGAATCTCTATTTCCCTTGGTCACGGCATCACGCGTGAACGGCTGGACCGATTTCGCTTATTCTTTTTTAGTTGTGTTTGTTATAGTTAGGAGAAGGTACTTATGAAAAAAAAAAGTAAAAAGAAAAAAATGGTACCGTACCTACATCATGTAGGGTAGGTAAGGTAGGGTAGGTAGGGTAGGGTAGGTAAGGTAGGGTAGGGTTTAGTAGGTAGGGTAGGGTAGGTTGGGTTGGTTTGGTTGGGTATGGTATGGTAGGGTAGGTAGGGTAGGATAGGTAGTGTAGATTTGTTTGATTGCCTTATATATCGAAAACCAATAAGCATTAGCGAAGTTTATGTAGGACTATTTTGTGCACAATTTAATAAGGAGTAAACTTGCCCTTGCATAAATTTTAGAAATACCAAATTTTATGAGAATTAAGCAAAAAACAAATTTTTAGGACTTAGGATTTTAATGGACTTTTCAGGCAACATTACTACTAGCACAATCAACATAATTCCGGTGAAAATACTGAACGAGGAATAAAAATTCGCAGATTGGCCTTCAATAACATATATTTTCCTATTATTATTTCTCACATTTCAATATGTTCGAAACTGTTTCTTTGTTTTTTACAACTGTCGATGAAAAACACTGCAATGAGGTATATTTCAGTCCCGTTAAATTTCTCTAATGCCGTATTTTAAGTACCCAAAATAGATAATATTCCTGTCAAAACATGAAATATACCTACCAGAAAACGTCATTTGAATGATCAACGGCTCTAAGGGTCATAAAAAATATAATTTGACTAGCTTAGCTACCACCGCTTTAGTGCCGTGAAACGGTCACTTTCTAAAGCATACTCCTTAATAACGGCTATAATTAAAAGATTGAAAAAAAAAATAGTATAGATTCATGTTCATTATTTGTGAAACATGGAGTTTCGTGTAACTTATTAGTTTGCTTTAAAAAAATTATTAACAACACAATATTTTTTCTCCAGTTTTGGATACCCCTCCAAAACGACTTGGATGTTTAAAAATATTAATATTCTATTCTATTCTATATGCGCCTTAAATTACCATACGCACAGATTTAGTACAAAAATAAACACATATTTTTATTTATTACTAGCTGACCCGGCAAACTTTGTTTTGCCATTAAAACACCAAACATTCATCTACACTACCTACCCTACCCTACCCTACACTACCTACCCTACACTACCTACCCTACCCTACCTACCCTAGCCTACCTACCCTACCCTACCCTACCTACCCTATCCTACCTTACCCTACCCTACCTACACTATCCTACCCTACCTAAAGTAAGGTACCAATGAATTTTTCTTAATTTTTTTTTTCATAAGATCCTTCTCCTAATAACAAACACAACAAAAAAAGAATTAGCGAAATCGGTCCAGCCGTTCACGCGTGATGTCGTGACCAAGGGAAATAGGGATTCATTTTTATATATATAGATTTTGGCTCATATCTCGAAAACTAATGACAATTAGTGAATCTAGTAAATTCCAATATAACTCTTTCGTGCACAATTGAACAAGGAACACAAATTGCAGTAAATTTAAAACTTTACGAGAATTAATAAAAATACTGTTTTTAGGAGACAATAATAAATAAAAAAGTAAACTAAAGCCTCCAGCCAGGCACAAAAACTTAACCTAATATACCAAGCTGAGGGCTACCTCCTATGGGGTTGAACCTAGGCTCAGGGCGTCGCTGGGGGGACAACTAGGGCTGGTTCATGATTGAGGGATTCTACCATCCGTTCGGAAATTACCTCGGAAGAAGTCGGAAAGCCGGCAGTTAAGTCCCGTGTAATAGGGGGGCGAACCTATTGCCATCAACCGATCACAGATCCAGACTGCTACTGAGAAAATCCAGATGGAAAACCCAATAATACTTTATCTGGGAATCAAACCCCGCAAACATCAAAGTCAAAATTGTTTATTTCATTTAGGCTATTAAACGGGAATGTTGAACCACGCAAATATAAATAAAAAAAATAATAATTGATTCAACTTCTGTTATGAAGAAGAACGGACAAGAAAATCTACGATTCCTCTTTAAAAACAAAAGTGTTTTACAATATTTACATACATACATAATTCATATACGTGAGGACGATGCACCTAATGTAACATTATTATACTAAGTATAGGTATGTAGTTTTATAAGCACTAACAGTTAAACTCATTTATTTATTAAATAGGAACATGGTCCTCTTGCTCAGCAGTAGCGCTTGTAACAACTAGACTAAGTGCTCGTTCACACGAGAGGTCCATTTTACAGGTCCGCTTTATCGAATATGTTTTTATTCGACGCTGACGTAAGTGGTTGTATGAGCGAGTTCACACACATGACAGTATTCCGAATCCAGTAAAAAATACCGATCCGACATAATATAAAGCAGTCCGCTTTATCGTATACGTTTTTATTCGGCAATGGCGTAGGTAGTTTATGAGCGAGTTCACACACACAACAGTATTAAAAAACTGATCCGTTTTATCGGACGTCCATCCTTGTAGAAAGTTGGTTGGTGTTAACATCACCTCCAGTAGCGATGGATCCTTAAAAAATGATCCTAGAAATACGGATGTACTGTGTGAATAACCCTTAATTAAAATTCCTATTTCTATTACAGCTATCTATCGGCATATACTGGTATGAAAGTAAAAGACTACTATGACATTGATGATATTTATTCTACTTTGTACATTGAAACACTATATAACTTTACATTACCAAATTGGACACAGTCTGTATTCCCATATAAGATGTGGGAGCCAGCATGCTACAGGTTAGTATTAAACAAAACTTAACGATATCTACTTTAAAAAGTTATTTATTACAGGAGAAATCATTCTTCATTGATAAGCCCTTTATTTTTTTTCTTTTTACCTTTTAATTGATTGAAATATTAGAATTACTCTAGCACTACACTCTCACTACTCTATCTTATGGTGACCAATTTAATCTACATTTAATGATAAAAAACACATTTTCTTCGCAGTTTTGTGACACAAACAGGGTCGCCTCTCCTGGCGAGACTGAAAGTAGGTCCACTACTCAAACACATCATGGCACATATGAATGATGCTATGTCAGCTAAGTCAAAAAACAAACATAAGGTAGTAATGTACAGTGGACATGACCTGACAGTGGGGAGCGTGCTCAATGCTTTGGGCTTGTATGACGGAAACTGCCCGTCATACACGTCAACCATACTCATTGAACTATTGAAAAGTAAGTATGATACTGGAATAAGCCAATTCCTATGCATAAATATAAATTACCTATTTGTTCTGATATACAAAGTACATTTAATTCTCCATTATATTGATTGCTGACCCTTGATGGTTTAAATATTGATACAATACTATTGTGTATTACAGGCAACAAAACCAAAGAGGGAAATTATGTGAGAATCTCATACAGGAATACAGTAGAGATTGTTGAACCGAAAGTTCTGAATATACCATACTGTGGGGAAGTCTGTCCGGTAGAACGATTCAACAAGCTTTACGAGAACATACTCTCGGTTAACTGGGAAGAAGAATGCAAGAAAGAGGTAGTAATCCGTACTAATATAATATCCATCCATACTAATGTTATAAACACAAAAGTAACTCTGTCAGTATGTTTGTTTGTAACCTTTACATGTGTTAAAGGCTAAATGAATTTTGATGAATCTTGACACACGGGTAGTCAATGTCCTGGATTAGGACATATCATTCATCATTTTAATCCCGGGCGAATGTACCTATATACCCATAAATATGCTGACTTTGGTGCTCAAATTACAAAATCCTGAGACACAGATTGATGTTGCCTCTCCTAATGCTAAAACTTAAACACTACTACAGCGTAAATTAAATAAAAAATCTTATAATATTCCTCCACCTGCGTCTGTCCTTGGCGTCGTGGGGCGCATCGTGCATGTTGGTGCTGAGCGTTCAACGAATTTGGTCAGACCATCTGATTGGGCTGCGATCCCGCGGCCTCCTGCCATCGAACTTAGTTATTATCGACTGTTCGAGGGTATGATGTTCTTTTCAAAGAATGCCAGGACTGTGCAGGCAAGTGGTGGAAAGTCTGGCTTTGATGTTCAGTTGACGAAGGATAGACTCGTTTGTGCGGAATGCAGTCTACGGGATAAACGGGTAGCATCCTTCGCCAACACCATTCTTGGTGCTGGAGTCCGCAGGGCCAGAGAAATCTAAGGTTGTACCTTTGGAAGTTTTCTAGTTCCCTTGACCTCTCATATGAGTTTCGGTTATTCCTATTAAATCTAGTGTGTGGATTTCTGGATGTTTTCTTCTTTTTCCGAGGTGTGACTGTGCCGATAAGGAACCATCTGGAGCTTCTTGGCGTTACGTTGACATTGACCCTCAATTTTGGTCCATTCATTGAGGCAAAAGCCCAACTAGCTGCCAACAAGTTTGGGATCCTTGCTACTTCACACCAGAACAGTTGCTCAATTTGTATCAAGCGCAAGTTCGATCATGCATGGTGCACTGCTCTCTTCTCTGGGACGGATCTGCCAAGTAAAGTGCCGGAAGTGCCAAGTGCATCATTGAATCGATCGAAAAACGGGCCAAAACGCTCATCAACAATGAGTTGCTTGTTGAGCCTAGGCTCCAGAGCCTTGAACATCGGCTGAGTTGCCAGCCTGTCGATTTTTATCGGTTATATTTCGTGAAGTGTGTGTTGCTACTTTTATTATGCGCACAGCTAAAGAGTAGTATTCCCTGCCGCAGTTTGTATTGCCTGATAGCTACAACCTGGGAGTCTAAGTCAAAAGTGAATCGATTTCAATTAGCCAAGCGTGCTACATCGTCGACCACTCATCGCTTGCCATTAGGTGAGATAGTTGTCAAGCGCGAGCCGATCAATAATAAATAAAAAAATACGATGAGCAGACTTGGTCTGATCATATGGTTGACCATTGGTTTTTAGTCACATTGCCAGGAACAATGAAAACAACCCCGAACAGCTGATGGTTACTGGCAAGGTCGAAGAGAACGTCCGAGAGGTCGAACTCCAATTAGATGGTCCACCAGGCAAACCCTCCTCATTTTTCACCAATGGTTAGATATGCTAACCAGTGCAGTGGTATAAATTTTCGGTAGAACGCGTTTATTCGCCAATTGTTAGTCCAAAACATGGACAAATAATGAATTGTCCAACTTATAATCATTTGTGAGGCTAACAATTGATTAAAAAACGCATTTGAAACCATTGGTTGAGTAAACTACGCATCAAAAACTGGGCCTTAGTTAAGTTTTCATGCAAGTGGGCCTAATAATTTAATGGTTGATATTTTTCAGTTTGTGAAGGTAAAGGCTCTACGAGTACCCATATAGGTATAATTACAATCCTGTTAACCTGCTCATATTTAGGGCCCTACTATAAGGTCTTAAAACCATCATGATTCGGATGTTAGAGAGAGACGGAGCCATACAAAGCGAATAGCATGATCCCTTTTCTGCAGCGGAATTATGATGGCATTGGGTGGGACTTTGTAGTACGACCTCAGTATTGTAGACGTAGTCGTATTTTAGATGATTTTGGCTTTGTAGGACTTTAGTAAGTATTTAGGGCATTACAAGGTACGCAATTCATTTAAATTACGGAAGTTCAGAGGGTCTTCTATTATATTAAAATAAAACCAACCTAAACATGAATTACTCACAAAGCATTTTTTTGAATATCATTAAAAATACAAGTGTTAGGTCTATTTTAAGGACTCTTTGATCTGATGTGTTTTATAGATCAATGATGTAGGGTTAATAATGTAGGTAATCGCATAATGTGTTAAAATAATTTAATCTATATATATACTTTTCAGTTCCCGGCGCTGCTTGGAGGTTCATTTATTTTCGGCCTTTTCCTGTTCATAGGCATTTATATCGCTCATAAAATACATTTTACACGAGTCTACAATCAGCAGAGGTCAGTATTTACCAAGTTTTCCTGCCAATTATTTTATAATCGTACACGTCATCGTTACAAGAATACAATAATTATGCAATACAATAGTTCCTAAAGAATTATTGTAACTAGAATATGGTAAACACTATTGGTCAAAGCAAACTGAGACAGAAACACAGCGAATTTCTAAAAATATACATCCTCCTGTTTGTTCCTCAATCACGCCAGATCGGCTGCACGGATCTGGATGGAATTTAGCACAGATACAGGCTTAAGTCGGGAGTAGCAAATAGGCTTATTTTTATTCCGGAAACATCGGTTCCCGAAGGACAACTGCCGACTTTCACGCGGGCAAAGCCGCTTGCGAAACCTAGTATACAATATAAAAAGACCAGTGCGCAGTACCTACTCATATCCGCCGTGCATGTATGTCTAGACGTATGAACATAATCGAAACAAAAGAAGTATGTAAGGATCGTAGCAGCTGGCGTTCTGTGGTTTCTGCCTACTCCCATGGGCAAAATACGTGGGTTTATCAAATCAATCAAACAAATATTTTTTTTATTATTACTCATCCATTTACAATATTGATCCCTACCGCGCCCACGTCTTTTTATCGTTGTAGAAATGTGTAAATTACTTATAGTTCAATATTGTATGTACATTATTAGAAATTCGCTTCGACTCGACGTTAATGAACTTTAACCCTAACTCACTTGGCACTTGTTGTTTTATGAACGTGTTAGTGTCATTCAACCTTATTAGTGGAGCTCCGTAAGATTTATACCTCGGAATCCAGGGCCAGTCAATGAATCTTTATATAAACTTTGGAAATGTGTTTTTAATAGTATATAGATTTTTTTTCGAAATTTTCCTTTATTTATATTACCTAGTTTAAGGTTATATTTTGAAAAGGAGAACTATTACAAACTTTATCTTGGGTCTCAAGGGACTGCAGGTATAAAGATGAGGGGAGGGGAGGGGGCTAGAGGGTACAACAGCAGCTGAAATAATATATATACAAATATTATAAAGAGGTACAGTTTGTGACGTTGTATCTACTGAACCGATTTTGAAAATTCTTTTATCAGTAGAAAGCTACATTATTCCTGAGTGTGATAGGCTATAATAAATTTTCAAAAAAAATAGAGGTCCTTATGATAATTGCAATAATATAACCCAAAGTAGCAAAATTTTGCATATAAAATTCATTCTTTGGCGTGCGCTGAGAAAACTATTGATGATACATAAAAAAAAACCGACCAAGTGCGAGTCGGACTCGCGCACCGAGGGTTCCGAACAAACCTCAGCTTAAAGGTATTTGACCTGAGTATTTGATATGAATTTCTATATATTACCTCTACGCGTTAATGAGGAAAGTGGTAGTAAGATTAAATAATTAAAAATATTTTTATTATATGATGTAACTAAAAATTTACGGTTTTCGCAATTTTACTTTATCTGTGCTATAAGACGTTGCTTCGTACCAAATTTCAAGATTCTGAGTTCACGGGAAGTACCCTGTAGCTGTTTTGATTCCCTTGGAGTGTCCCTTGGAGAAAATTTGCGGCATAAACGGCTGTATCTTTTGATTGCGTTGGCTTAGAAGTTTCGTTTTTTCACTGTTAAGGGACAGTAGACTTGAGTATTTGATATAATTTTCAGCTTGTTAACTCCACGCGTTCCTGAGAAAAAGGGTCTTGACAGACAGACAGACGGACGGACAACAAAGTGATCCTATAAGGGTGCGGTTTTTTTTCCTTTCGAGGTACGGAATCCTAAAAATTTGTATCACATGATTAGGAAGGGTAGGGTAGGTAGAGTTGGGTAGACAGGGTAGGCAGGGTATTCATAAATCCTATCCTGCATACCAAGCCTACCCTGCCTGGTAGGCTGGATTATGAATGCGAATGGTAGGAAATATGAATGCGGCATATTGATACTGCAAACAATGACGCAGCGACCAGCTCCAGAATGTTGACAAAAAAAAAATTGACTGAATGCGGACCATATTCTGGGTGCAGGAAAAGTGGATAAACTGCACTGCGGCTTGCTTAGAATGCAATGGTGACAGCTGTACTAATCCTTTACCTACTATCTACATCAACGAGATCGACGACGACGACAATAATGTATATAGTTGAGGATTTTTTTTTTAAATCGTTATTTTTTGTTAAAATCTAATAAATTAACATTAAAGTTACTATGCAAATATAATTTAATAAATATAAAATTGAAATCTTTACTATAAACATTTTGTTCCCCCTACCACCTCTCATTTTCTAGTAAATTGTTGTTAAAAATTGTTGTAATCGAGAATTTTTTTATTTTTATCTTTTTATTTGAGCTTTTATAATGCAGTCAAACAGTCATTATACAGGTTCATTGACTGGCCCTGGGTTACGGCGCTCCACTATCGATAAGACAAGGTCGATTTAACTGGGGGGTGACCATAAGCTCTTAGAGTAAGTTTATATTGAGTGTGTGTAAGGGACAGATGTATATGACTTGTATACATCTGTCACTTACGCGATCTCAAAATAACCTTACTCTAAGAGCTTATGTTCACCCCCCTGACCTCACATGCTCAACATGCATGGTCTCAGTTTGACTTTGAAAGCGCCTTTACCCGAATACGGCAAAGACAAATTGAAGGGAACGTTTAGTTCAACTGTTACTATTGTCCTGCCTACTATTCCATAAATGAACAAACATAACATAAATATTTTTACTCTTTCAGGAAAAATATGTCATATTCAAAAGCCCCGACTGCTCCTCGGTCTCCAAGCAAAATATTCGCAGTTTAGACTGTCCAATATTATTGTGGATTTAACTATCTAATATGTATAGTATCAGACTTTTATATTAAATAAATCTTTAATCAGTAGTTAGTAACAATTTCATACTTAGGATAATTCAAATCTTTTAGATATAAAACAGACATATTTCAATGTAATGTTAATGGTATTAATTGATATGTTTTTATACGGTTTTATTTAGCTTGCCCTGTTTTTTGTTTGTTTGGGTCAAATTTTGCATTTTTTTTAAACTGCCTTTACTTTTACTTACTGTTACTTTCTTGTCTTTATATAAATAGTTATAACAGTGCGTACCTATAGATCAGAGATGGGCAAGTTACGGCAAAATAAACCCAGAGCTTAGCATACATACAACAAATAAATTTTTGTTCTGTGATTTGGTTTGCCTATCTCTGATGTAGATCAATGTTCATATTGTTGAAATTCAAAATACGACGATGTTCAAATTTAAAATTGCTTGTCTTGTACATTTTGGTTCTTGTAATTGTATAAATATTTTAGATGATTAACGGATATGTGAACAAGTGTGATATTGCTTATGAAGTTGAGAGAGACGTATTATTAGAAAATTTACTATTTATTTAATATTGCGTTACTGGCACAAGCGAATGTTTTTAATAAAGCATTTTTATAATTTTCTATTGTATATCTGTAAACTAATGGCGAATACTTACGATCACTTTTCTCTGACAGTTTCGACTGGAGTTTTCAGTTACAATGATATGAAGTTAAAATATTAAATCAGTTGTAATTTAACTGCCAGTGTTTATGCTACATATACATACGATCGCTTTAATTTCAGGAAGTACAGTTAAGACTGACAGTGAGATCGGCACCCTAATTGCGAAATATCAAAGAATGGTGCACGTGTGCTTTGATGCCTTCATTGATTCATACCTATGTTAAAAAAATCGTCTACTCGACAGCGTAAAACACGATTTTACAGTTGAGTTTTCAAAATGAAAGGGAACGTGCGTGCTTCGTTATGTCAAAACAATTAAGCAATTAGGGTGATGTACATACGAACTATATAGTTCCACGCCATTATTTGCAGCTAAATGAAAATGTTTTTCAATTGTACTAAATAAGGCATATCGTTTAACTGAAACGGCGCCTGAGTCCCATGTCGTGTCGCAAACGCCACTTTGTTAAAAATCCTTGAAAGTGTAACAGGTATATCGCAAACATTCCAAATCAATTGTAAAAATTGGAATCAAATTATGTGTAAGTCTAATAAAAAATGCGCTGGAAAATTGTTCTCAGAAACGGAATCATCGAATGTACGTAGCTGAATGCAGAGCATAAAATAAAATTTAACATTTCATTTGTTCCGTCGACACGCTACGAATAAGAAGTAACTGTTTTTTTTTCTATTGGGCATCCAATAATCAAAAGATTATAAAAGTAAAGGAGGACTGAGGGCCCAACTATTCAGCTCATAAGTTTATCAACAACACAATCGACCGTCCATTGTACACTTATCTTTATAAATGCTTATCCTGTAATTATAAAGTGGTGTACAATAATGTTTATAATACATACAAATTCCTGCACCACGCAGCCACCTCAAGCAAACGTTTCAGTTAACCGCTAGGTCTGTTATAATCGAATTTATAATTGTTTAAAGGGAGGTATAAGTTCGTAGCCTGCGCTTTTGCGTTAATGGATAAACATATTCCTATATCCTAGACAACGTCAGACGATAGCTAATCAATATCAAGCTGTGCAGTCAGTGATGTGTTCTATTTATACTGTGATTTTTAATTTCGTGGACTAAACTGACAGCTGCTATTGACCTAATTTTTTTTAAATGTTGCAAGCGCGGAGCATCGTGTTGTAGGTAAGGCTCAATCATAAGTGATTCATCGAACCGATGTGACATGACTCCTGAATTAATTTATACTAATTGGTGTAAATAAATGTTTTATGAATATAAACTAAATATAACAGTATTCATACACATAGTACATGAACTTTTATTGTATAAATATGAAATCAACAATAAAATAAATGCAATCGATAAAATTAAGACACATAAATGAGTTGAAACTAAAAATATGGGCCGCTAGTTTCAAAACAAATTATTTTTTTATGTCGTGAAATATTATCATTTTCGATCTACTTCGATTTTCGATTAACTTTCGATCACACGGGATAGTTAGGGTACGACACTATGTTAATGTAACGATAAAGTGACAATCCCCCAAATGTCAGTTTAGTCCACGAAATAAAAAATCACATTATAGCTAATTTGTACATCATCTTACTTATATTATTAAGAGAGAGCCCGAATTTTGTGAGTTTGTTCAGAAGTCCTACACGTGTTATCTCTGGAACCACTACACCTAATTGAAAAAATTATCTGACACCGTTTCAAAGTATCATTGTTATAGCTCTCGCCAAACTTCTTGACCGCCCTGAAGGTGGCTACAATGGCTGCGTAGTAGTAAATCGCATACAAAAACAGCACCACGCCGTGCCTTGCGCTTTGGAAAGCCAACTTCAGGCCGGCCAAGAAGATTTGGCGAGAACTATAGGTACGGTTATAGGCTATAAATTATTATGGCCCAGGCAAAGCCGGGGCGGGCCACTAGTAGACATTTTACATAATGCTACATGGGCATGTGAAACATCAAAGCTAGTGCAGGCAATCCTCGCGCCGTTTGAAGATATTGTTGAAAAATAAACATGAAAATGTTGAGTTGTGTTTATTAGGAGCCTTTTAGTCGCAGCTAAAATAAACGTATTTGCTTTGTTAACACACTGATCACCTTATTGTTGATTAGTAATCCTGAAGTTGTTTTAACTTATCCTAAAACATCAGCGATATCTACAGGGACACAGGGTAAATTTTTCAAGATGGTCGAATCAAAATATAAAAGTGATACCAAAAAGTAATCAAAAGAGTCTGTCCAATTTTGACAACAAATTAAAACATACAATTCTTCTAAACGAAGTTTGTGTTTAAGTGTAAGGGTGCGGTCCCATCGAAAGCCATCAGCTAGGTTTTCCTACTTCTAAACTTGTAAACTATTATATTACTATTTATTTTTAACCTTGTAGATCTAATTGCGATGTAGCTCTTTTTAAACTACAAAACTACCAGTTGTAAGCTCTCAATGTGTCCACGCCCTAAGACCAGCCGTTATGACAGCGCTGTCAATCATGACAGGTATCGAAAATGTTATTGGTCAACAAAATGTATGCCTTTGGCCATCCTTTTCTTTTAATAAATCTAGCCTGTATAGGTTTCCTACACGTTAGCGCTGGCTCGCCTTGCTGCGCTGGCGCTTACGATAAATCGCAAAATATTTTTGAAGATCAAAATACCAATTATGAGGCTTTTTTGAAAACTAAATTAGACTGCTTTGGTGTTATTTTTTATTTGTAAAAGTATAAGTAAGTAATTAATTAAATTTTTAGGTTACTTATTTTCGGTAGTAAGTATATTATGAATTATTCGGCATTGATGTGAGATATTTTAGTCAAAAAGGACACTATTTTATATAAAGATACCTAAAATTAGGATGAAGCACTTAAAACATAATCGAGAAACACTCCTGCAGCCTTATTGCGTAATGAATTCGACAAGGCAAAGGCAAAGAGTATGAAAAACAGACCAATCACAAGCGCAATGAACAACTCGATGTGGATTTCCGTGTATTTTTCATACTCTTTGCCCTTTGCCTTGTCGAATTCATTACGCAATAAGGCGCTGTTCTCGCGATTGTTTTCCGAGTATCTGTGGATATTTTATTATTGCTGTCCGTGCGTAATAGAAAAGCCCTATGTACATGTCACCGATTGTTGCATACACCTTAAGTTGTACTTATTTAATCTTGCGAGATTATTAATTCTCAAAATGTTGTCAACAGGCCATTTCAAATACAATAAAGCCTATCAAAATTAGTTAGTTTAAAATATACCCGTGCCTTAATGGAAAGAAAGAGATTACAATTTCATTTTATTTATTGTAAACTCACGGTGTTTGCAATAATCTGGTTACATGCACGCCCTTAATTGCAGCAGTCCATGCGTCAAGCCAGGGGAGTGACTCCTTCTAGTCGCAGGGTCTGAAGGATGCACAAATAACGTCTTTCCTCCTTATAACCGACTTTCTTCCATTTTATTGATCCAAGTCAAAATAGACAAACAGAACTGAAATCTAATAAGATATCAAGAAGGCTATTTTGTACGTATTTTATCTGAATGTATTCTTGTAAATCAATTTTATATGTTTAATAAATAATTTCAAAGATTTGTATGTTTTTACTAGAAAACCCAACCACCTATTATAGTCAACCCACGGGTACTCTTCAACAGTTGAACTTAATATAATTATCTTCTAAACAAATAATTCAGAAGTAATAAGAATTTAATAGAAATAGTTTATTACTAAAGTCACCGCCAGACTTAGATAAAGTACCTATAGATTAAGCCTTAAAATGAGCTTGATTGATAGAGCGAGTATAAATAATAAGGACAAAAGATTATTTTTTGTCTTTGTCACCATGGCTGGTTTCTGTTGTTTGTCAAACTCTAATACAATGGCAGGTTTGACAAACAAACTCGGTTTTGTTTGATTTTCTGTGATTTCGTGGTATTATGTGATAGTTGAGACAAGGAATTTGGGTTATTTATAGATAATAAGTGTCAGTGCGATGGTGGGTTGTAGTGTTCTTGTTCTTGTTGTAACACCAGAACTAACTATTGTTGTCTCATGTGCGGCCACGCCAGTGCAGGTATATAGGTACTTTATCTAAGCCGCCATATAACAAAAAAAATAAAAGTCCTTAACACCTGTCCAATGTATTCAAATATTTCAAAACGATACGAGAAAAAAAATATAGGCAGTGTCGCTAACACGATCAAAACGAACGCCCGTGACTCTTTCACTTGGCCTTGGCATTCAGTAATGAGTTAATATCCCATAAAGGCGTGGACCGATTTACATGATTTAAATGGATAAAATGGTTCTTACCCTAAACCTTTCATTTGAAACCAAAATTATAAAAATATCTCAAACAAAAAAACATGTTTTTATGTTATCTACGTAAGGTAGAAGTCGGATCAATGACTTATTTTTTTGTATCTGGCGAAGACCTTAGCATCTGTTTTTAGGGTTCCGTACCCAAAGGGTAAAAACGGGACCCTATTACTGAGACTTCGCTGTCCGTCTGTCTGTCTGTCTGTCTGTCTGTCACCAGGCTGTATCTCATGAACCGTGATAGTTAGACAGTTGAAATTTTCACAGATGATGTATTCCTGTTGCCGCTATAACAACAAATACTAAAAACAGTATAAAATTTATATTTAAGGGGGGCTCCCATACAACAAACGTGATATTTTTGCCGTTTTTTGCTCGATATTAATAACGGCAACAGGTAGACACTTGAAATATTCACAGAATATTTAGTTGTATATTCTCTTCAAAAAATAATAATTATTAAATTAAAATAAAATAAATTAAGGGGGGCTCCCATACAACAAACGTGATTTTTTTGCAGTGTTTTGCGATAATGCTACGGAACACTTCGTGTGCGAGTCCGACTCGCACTTGGCCGGTTTTTTTCATCATCATTACTACATATAACCACAAAATAGAAGGTAGGTACCTATACGCCGCCGCTTACGTACTTAGTGATATAGGTAACCTATCTCTGTCCAAAATATCTTCATCCAGATCGCTTCGGCGAGATTGAGTAGGTACCTACTTAACAAACAACAAACATACATTAATCCAAACTTTCTCATGTATAATGGTAGATACAGATATTATATAAGCAGATGCAAAACCAAGTTCCTACTAGCTGTTAGCACAAAATTTACCTAGTTTACATAGGTTACGACAAATTGTCAGTAAGCCCCAAATTAGACAACTAGTATATTTTAGGGCTAGGCCTGAGATCAAGACAACTGCCATCGGCAAAATGATACCTATAAGTATGCAATTTAATAAATCAAATTATTTCAGAATCATTGGTCATAGGTACTCCATTAGACTAACATACAATGAAATTGATTAGACAATGAATATTGGAACAAAATAACTGGGTAGGTACTTATTTCAAAATCCAAAGGGATCCCAACCAATATTGCCAGCTTCCTTACTCAACAAAAACCAATACTTCAATAATCCAATACTTACATATAATAAATCGGTACCGGTATCGGTACCAAATAAAATGTGAAAATTAATTTATTTATTTTTCCTATTCAGTTTACTGTTTTAATGGTTATCGATCAATCTGAAAGTAGACTCTCTAACAGTGAGTAGGTACCTATCTAATTAAAAGTGGAAATTTTCGAACCCGTTAATTATTTGTCCCATCCCTAATGTAATGCTGGGTACGCCCGTGCCTAAACCTAAAGGTCTATCCACACATATCAGGGCCGTGCCCGTTCACACACATCCGTGCACGGGACGTGTCCGAGCCCGTGCACTGACGTGTGTGAACGATGTCATATAAAATGTTCCCACCGATATTTTTTAGAGCCCCTGACGGGGCACGGTCTGTCCACGTCCCGGGCACGCCCCTGATATGTGTGGATAGAGCTTAATTAAGGCGATTATCAAAAAACTGGGCAATCTAAGTCGTGTTTAGTTGTAACACTACAGTCAACGTTGAACGTTGTATCGTAGATAAGAGACCTAATATGTTCCGTGCGGTTATCAAAACGAAGTTTTTAATACCAATAGTTTTGGTATGCTTTTGCGTAAAACATATTCGGACTTTAGATTGTTATTGGAATACTGGAAGTAATTATTACAAATATTTTTCAAGTAAATGTCCATATGAAACAGTCCGAGGCGATATAAGGGACTCGGTCGTTCAACTTGAAGGTAAGTTGGGTTTAATTCGATGATTATTGTATCGTACTAGCGACCCGGCCCGGTTTCGCACGGGTGTAACT
Source organism: Anorthoa munda (assembly GCA_945859665.1). Taxonomy (NCBI): domain Eukaryota; kingdom Metazoa; phylum Arthropoda; class Insecta; order Lepidoptera; family Noctuidae; genus Anorthoa; species Anorthoa munda. Next base: position 39,949,141 of record OX243893.1, read on the forward strand.
TAGGAAACACCCGTGCGAAGCCGGGGCGGGTCGCTAGTTATCTATACTATAATATAATATTAACATATTAATATTAATATCATCATTCATTCATGAATTCATTCTTTGGCTGGCGCTGAGAAAACTATTGATGATACATAAAAATATGTACTAGGTACATGATTAAAGTACTCATTGTTACCTACAAAGAAGTCTGCAAGAAAATTATCTGACTATCATAGTAAAGTCACAATAGCAGCTTTTATAATAATAATATCATTTATTTATTACATAATGCACATTTCGAATCATCATCATTTCATTTGTTCTAAATTTGACGGTTACATTCATATTGTAGTATTAATTTTTATAAAAATATAAATTATCGTTCATCATAATTTCAGCCGAAAGACGTCCACTGCTGGACATAGGCCTCCCCCAGGCGTCGCCACATAGACCGAGCCCGTGCGTCTCGCATCCAGCGCCTTCCCGCAACCTTAACCAGGTCATCGGCCCACATAGTGTGAGGCCTTCCAACGTATAGTCTTCCGGTTCGCGGTCGCCATTCCAGAACTTTTCGGCCCCATCGGCCATCCGTTCTGCGAGCAATGTGCCCTGTCCACCGCCATTTAAGTTTGGCAATTTTTCGGGCTATGTCGGTAACTTCGGTTATCCTGCGGATATCCTCATTTCTGACGTGATCACGCAATTAAACTAAGAGCATAGCCCTCTTCATTTCCCTTTGGGTGATTTTAAGCTTTCTGATAAGGCCCATTGTGGGCGACCACGTCTCGGTCCCATAAGTGATCACTGGCAACACACACTGGTCATAGACTTTTGTCTTGAGACACTGCGGCAAATTGGACGAGAAGATACCACTCAACTTCCCGAACGCTGCCCAGCCGAGTCGGATTCGACGGTTGACCTCTTTCGCTAAGTTAGACTGGACTTCGCCGGAATTATGTTAATTATGGTAGTAATGTATTTTAATAAAAAAACATCATTTGACTGGCTCATAAATACAAAATAAGATATAATACAAAAAAAATCATTGGCTTAAATCTCGGCAACTCATGATGAGCAATAATGAATCTACTGCAGGACATTTTTGTGCACAATTTAATAAGGAATAAATTAGCCATAGCACAAATTGTAGTAAGGAAAAAGATGTTTTTTGTAGCCTTTAAGAGCCAATATTTTGATTTTTTGCTCTTAATAGGTTTTTGTGGATTTTTCAGGCCACATGAATAGTACCATAATAAACATAACTCCAGTGAAAGAACGTAATTAGGGCGTTTTTTCGCAGATTATCCTCTTTTTTAGGGATCGTACCCAAAGGGTAAAAACTGGACCCCATCTATTACTAAGATCCCCTGACCGTCTGTCTGTCACCAGGCTGTATCTCATGAACCGTGATAGCTAGACAGTTGAATATTTTACAAATGATGTATTTCTATTGCCGAACAAATAGTAAAAATAGAATAAAATAAATATTTAACTGGGGTTCCCCTTCCCATACAACAAACGTGATTTTTAGGGTTCCGTACCCAAAGGGTAAAAACGCTGATACTTACGTGATATTTTTGCCGTTTTTTGCTCGATATTAATAACGGCAACAGGTAGACGCTTGAAATATTCACAGAATATTTAGTTGTATATTCTCTTCAAAAAATAATAATAATTAAATTAAAATAAAATAAATTAAGGGCCCCCCTTAATTTATTTTATTTTAATTTATTTTATTTAAATTTTCCCATACAACAAACGTGATTTTTTTGCAGTGTTTTCGATAATGGTACGGAACCCTTCGTGTGCGAGTCCGACTCGCACTTGGCCGGTTTTTATACCTTTATTTGCGATAATGGTACGGAACCCTTCGTGCGCGAATCCGATGCGCACTTGGCCGGTTTTTTTTGTTATCAAATAGGTCAAGCCGTTTTCTTGGTTTGCTCTTATCAACGAATAGCTGTTATATACATAAATTATGTTTCCAGGTTATGAACCAGTCAGCATTTGGGCACTTATAAGACATGGCCAACGAACTCCCAGTAACACGTACGGAAACCACATGAGAGCTGCAATGGTTATAAAAGATTACGTTAGATATGTCTAGCTACGAAAAAGGCAACTCCACACTGTGTGCTCAAGATGTCGATAATTTGCGTGATTGGCTAGTTGACATGAATGTATTTGATAAACCAACCACACTAACGAAAGAGGGTTATCTAGAGTCAAAAGGTATTGGCCGAAGACTTAAACAGGCATTTCCAAAATTATTGAAAAACCTCGAAAAAAGTAATTATCTGATTCGTCCTGCTTATGGGTCAAGGATGGAGGATAGTGCTAGGGGTTTTATTGAAGGGCTTAATAAACAACTGACTATGCAACCATCTACTATTGGTTTTGATGTTTCAGCTGTGAGTTATCTTTCTCTTATAATAATAAAATAATAGAGTAGTATCTTGATCTGGCTCGCGAGGTCGTCGACATGTGGGATGTGAATACAGGGATCATTGTGCCGATAGTCGTTACGGCCAATGGCATAATAGTCAAGAGCCTCGACGAATATCTGAGGAGGCTCTCGTTGGGCAGCTGGATCAAGGGTTTGATCCAGAAAGCGGTACTTCTGGACACGGCGCGTATCGTTAGGACGTTCTTCTCTCAGGAACCCTGACCACCGGTAGCTTGGACCCTGATCCGAATACCGGTGGGTCACTAATTTTATATTTTTAAAGGTCTTTTTTCTTTTTACCCGGCTGCAAGGAAAGGGTTATTGTATGTGTTTTATAAAAATATTTTAAAATGTAATTAATAAGAAAATAGTTAAATAAAGGAAATAATAAAAGCACAACGGAATTGCTAGTGCTTTGAGTAGCCTGATAGTCACAGTGATTGAATAATAAATAATGATTGTTTGTGCTTGTAAGTGATTTATAAATACTAGCCCATAAAAATTTACAGTATAATATTTTTTCAGCCTTATGTGACATGTGGTAGATATCAGCGCGAGGTCATGGGTCGTCAAGAAACGTTCAAGGAAGTGGACGTATATCGGAGATCTCCAGAATATCTTGCTGTAAGTCGTTAGAACTTTGTACTTTTTGTATAAACATTTTTGAAATATTAGTGTACCTATAATATTGTGATCATTTAATTTCTTGTCACATTTCAGTCAAAAGCCAGGATCCAAAATCGTCTTGGCATCAATTACACTTTAACAGACACAAATATTACGGCTTTGTACGACTTGTGCCGTTATACTTTGTCGGGACATGCCGTTAAAGTCAGTCCGTGGTGTGCGCTGTTATCGAAAGAGGATTTTGAAGTCATGGCATTTGTGGAAGACTTGAGGATCTACTACAGAAATGGCTATGGGACACCCATAAACAAGTTACTTGGCCAGATAACTTTGGCCGACTTACTCAAAAGTTTTCGTGAGACGAAAAGAGGGAATGGCAGAAAGATTACAACTTACCTAACTCATACTGCTGTGATGGCCATGACGTTAACAGCCCTAAACTTATTCAAAGACGATGCTCTCTTAACTGGTACATACAATGACCCCAATCATAAATGGAGGACTAGCAAAACATCATTATTTTCTTCAAATATAATAGCCGTTCTTAACAAGTTAGTATCAATTGTTGTTTTTCTCAAATATTATATAGATCTTTCAATAGTCAGATGACTTTTACTGAGGAATATTATTTTTGTTTTTTTTTTTGTTTTTTTTTTAATTTAATTCAGGTGAATTAAATATTTTCTTTAGTCAGCCTAATATTTTCTTTAGTCAGAATATTTAACATTCATAGGTATGAATGTTAAATATTCTGACTAAAGAAAATATTAGGCCTAAATAGTATAAAACAAAGTCGCTGTCTGGCACTATTTCTCCGCTTACTGTGTAAACACCGCAACGGATTTTGATTCGGCTTTAAATAAAAAAAAAAAAAAAACTGTGATAAACGAGGAAGATTTGTGGGTGTAATTTGTCCCGTGCGAAGCCAGGGTGGGCCGCTAGTTTAAGGTATTTCAAATTCATTGATGATTTTCTTTTTTTCCCGACTGCCGAAGGAGGGTAATGTGTCTATCAGTCTATGTATGTATGTATGTATGTATGTATATATGTATATATGTATGTATATATGTATGTATGTATGTATGTATGTATGTTTGTTCCTATGTGGCGTTCCAGAGACCAAACGCGTTGACCGATTTTGATGATTCTTACGTCAATCGATTCGTCTTAATCCTGCGAGTGTCACTGGCTACATTAAAATTGGAAAAAACATAAATGGCGGATTTTGGGCGCCATTTTGTGGGGAAACAATTTTTTTTTCCTCCAAACCCATCGTGTGGGGTATCAAAATAAAGGGTTTTAAAAGGCAATTTCAAAAATATAACACTTATATGTTTAAATGTACCTAATTCTAAAAAAAAATAACTAAAATGTTGTAAATAAAAAAAGTTAATTAAAAAAATCAAAAAACCCGACTGCTTAAAAGCAAACTAAAAAGACGTAAACAAGAAGAAAATCATGCTGTGCAGTCGGAGGATACATCTGGTTTTGGTTCGCCAGCTCGCGAATAAGTATCCTCCGACTGCACAGCATGATTTTCTTCTTGTTTACGTCTTTTTAGTTTGCTTTTAAGCAGTCGGGTTTTTTGATTTTTTTAATTAACTTTTTTTAGAGTGGCAGGTTGTACTCTTCGGTTTTCTGTATAACCTACCGCAGCGTATGTATGTGGTCTACGGTGCTAAAGCCTCTACGGAATCCGGCTTGTTCGGGAGGCTGGAAATCGTCAAACCTACGCGCGGGAAGATTCGTGATGACTCTTGAAAACAGCTTGTAGGTAGACATAGCTAAGAAGTGAGATGGGTCTATAGTTCTTCAGTAGGGCATTGTCACCCTTCTTGAAGAAGAGTGTCACCACACCTTTGCACCATGCCCGTGGCGTTTTCCCCTCAAGTATGACGGAATCAAACAGCTTTTAAAGGGCCTTAAGTACTGGTTTTCCACCCGCCTTCTGGAGTTCGGCCGTAATTCCGTCATCACCCGGTGCCTTGTTGTTCTTAAGCTGTTTCAGAGCTATCCTAATCTCGTCCAGGCTGACGTCCGGTATGTCTTCAGTATAGTGTCGGATCAATCTAGCTCTAGGGTCACTTGCTAGATTCGCGACGGGTTTACTGGTTGTCGTGTACAACTGCCCATAGAATCTCTCGATCTCCCTCAGAAGCGCCGGTCTTGCGTATACGATCCTGCCATCATCGCTTTTCAGTTTCGTGAGCTGGCTCTGCCCAATAGACAGTTCTATTGCACAGACCAAAGGTCCAAGGAGCCCTTATACCGCTGAATCGCGTCTTTATTACTTTCGGTATTAAAGCGGTGGAGTTCGCTTTTCAAGGACTTTGAGGTCCGTCAAGATTTAGCGGTATTTCAACGCATCGTCTGAAGACTGCAGAATCATTTCACGTCTCTCCTTCATGTACTTGAGAGTAGGAGATCAGAGAGCTTTTTATTCCTATCCATACGGCGGGTCTTGAAAAACATAGACCCGACCGTATGGACAGCTTCCACGAACCCATCGCTGTATTCGTCCACCGAGCTCCCTAGGCACTCGAAACGATTCTGGAGTTCGAGCTGAAAAGTTTCGGGGTTTTGGTTTCGGATTTGTGCTAGACGGAGCATAGACTTCATCATTCGAGACCTTTCAAGCTTGATATTAATGTTCAATGTGCCTCTTACCATGCGGGATTGCTCCGAATTGATCACAGAGACATCATTGAACATTTGCTTCTTGGTTGACATGATGAAGTCGATCTCGTTTTTAGTAGCACTATCGGGGCTTTGCCAGGTCCACTTCCTATGCTCACGCTTTCTGAAGAAGGAGTTCATCATGTAGAGACTCTCCTTTTCTACAAAATTGGCCAGTAGGTGACCCCGGTGCTTCCGACGTCCAACTCCAAATTGTCCTACTTGCAGCTCATCCTCGTCCAACATCATTTAAATAATAAAAAACCGGCCAAGTGTGTGTCGGGCCACGCGCAGTAATAGGGTTCCGAAGTTGCATAATAATGCGGACTAAAAAGAGGGTTTTGTTGTTGTTACATGAACATTAGAACGGTTTCAGCGGCTCACAAAGTCTATAAACGGGCCCACATAGGATTTTTTAATCTATATTCTCGCGTTTGACCACTATCTCGCCTGATGGTAAGCGATGATGTAGTCTACGGTGAAGCACGCTTACCTAGATGTAATCTATTCACAAATATAATTTGTTTGGAAATCGAATCTAATTTGACTTTACTTTTACGTTTTAATTACAAAACGTCGGAAATACTTCTGCACTAACACAAAATAGACTCCACCGCGCGCATGCGCCATATGGACTACGTTATGGTACTGCCAACGACTCCGGCCACTCCAATGCATTATTCGAGCTTATTAAACATTATTAATTTAGAAATCATTATTATTAAGGATGTTATGATTTTATTTTTGTATATTTTTACATGGTTCATAAGCATATATTTACTATCTGTTTTACATAGCTAACAACGTTATTTAAGTGATTTTTCAATAGCATTTGTAGAAAAATTTTACTGTGCCAAGTACATTTTATAAGTTGGTCGACTATTACTTGTAAACTTGTAAAGCCTGTTATGATTTCATTTTTGTATATTTTTACATGGTTCGTAAGCATTATATTTACTCTGTTTTACACAGCTATCAACTTTATTTTAGTAATTTTTCAATGGCATTTGTAAAAAAAAATTACTGTTCCAAGTACATTTTATAAGTTGGTCGACTATTACTCGTAAACTTGTAAAGCCTTGTTATCCATGATAATTTTCCTTTTAATTTCGTTATATTTACTACTGCCATGAATTTTTTCACATACCCAAGAGCAACCATTTCGCTTGCAGGGGGGGGACACTTGACTCTAACATAATTTTGAAACATAAAGCTTAATTCTACGCACAAGAATCTCTGAATCGAAAAATGGTTTTAGCAAACCCATAATATTTTTTAATGGCCTATCCAACGATATCCCACACCATGGGATAGATGAGAAAAAAAAACATCCCCACTTTACGTCTATGGGAGATACCCGAAAAAAAAATATTTTTCAATGTTTTATGTTACCACTTTGTCGGCATTATTAATATGTATATACATGCCAAATTATAGCTTTCTAGTACTTAGATTCTCTGAGCTAAGCTGCGGACGGACAGACGGACAGAGCGAAACTATAAGGGTTCCTTGTTGACTTCGGAACCCTAAAAAAGTTAATTAAAAAAACCCGACTGCTTAAGAAGCAAACTAAAAAGACGTAAACAAGAAGAAAATCATGCTGTGCAGTCGGAGGATGCATTATGGTTTTGATCAGTCGTCAGCTCGCGATTATGTGGGTATCTTCCGACTGCACAGAATTTTTGAATGAACTTTTTTGGTATTATTGATAAGCTAGCGTTTGACTACTAGCTCACCTGATGATGAGCGATGATGTGGTCAACGATGAGGCACGCTTGTCTAAATGTAACCTATTCACTCTTGAGTTAGACTCCGAAGCTACCAGCAAATACAGACTCTGGCAGGGAATAACCTATTTTAATGTTGTTTTAGGTCCAATAACGGAACCGATGATTATAATGTTGCATTTTACCTGCATGAAGAACCATTACGGGAGATCTGCAATGAAGGAGTATGCACTTGGGATCAATTTGAAAATATGCTATCGCCATTCTTGGAAACAAACACAGATTTCTGTCAATTCGATGAGGAAACATCAACTATATTCAGTGCATGAAATAGTAGATTGTGTCACAAGGGACCAAAATAATGTATTGAGGGCGAGAGCGATTGTTCGAACCCAGAGCGAAGCGTATGATTCTTGAATATAATCCTAAGCGTAGCGAGGGATTCAAAGTACGTCGGTCGAGGTTGAATAATTTTGGTGCCGTGTGGCACACTGCTTTTCATCCCTCTATATGAGAAAATAAATAAGAGATGTTTTTATTAGAGACGAATAAATATATAAAAAATTACATTACAAAAGTACAGGTTTATATTAGTTTCCTAGTTAGTAAATTAGTTTAGTCAATTTATATCAATTTTCATAGGCTTTTAGATATATTTCTCTCGATTGATTTGATAGTAAATTGTTTATGACAGTTTCTGCGTTTAATTTTACAATTTCAATTTATGTGAATAAAATTGTCTGTAATATTTTGATAAAAAGAAATAAAAAAAAAAAACCGGCCAAGTGCGTGTCGGACTTGCGCACGGAGGGTTCCGTGCCATTATCACAAAAACGGCAAAAATCACGTTTGTTGTATGGGAGCCCCACTTAAATATTTATTTTATTCTGTTTTTAGTATTTGTTGTTATAGCGGCAACAGAAATACATCATCTGTGAAAATTTCAACTGTTTAACTATCACGGTTCATGAGATACAGCCTGGTGACAGACAGACAGACGGACCGCGAAGTCTCAGTAATAGGGTCCCGTTTTTACCCTTTGGGTACGGAACGCCCCAAGAAGACTACACGGTGGACGTCAGATCAGTGGAGAACATAGAAACCAAATAAATTACATAATGACTAAGGCCAGGTGGAGAAGGTCGATTACCAATGCACACACGCTGCTGGGAACTGATTGCCACTCTGATCATCAACTACTGGTTTGTAATCTGAGAATCAAGCTTCGCAACTCCATTAGCAAGTAGACCGCTAGCAGTATGGCAATTACGGACAGAGAAGGTTTCACCAAAACATTACGGGATACCCTACATATTTGGAGAGGTGATCAAGACGATGATCATCTAAACACACTCTGGCAAAATGCCAAAACCTACATTAATGTCGTCAAAATCACAGCCCAAACCTCTCCCAATAAAGCGCCAACACTGGATTGCCACGAACACTCTTTTGCCATCTCATAGGTAGTTCATTGATCCCTTTACTAAAAAAAACATCTGGACGGGAATTAATAAAATCTTTGAAGGCGCTTTGGACTGCCCCATCGGAAATGAATTTTTCCCTTGCAAGAAGGTAACCAAATTTCGAAAAAAATGGTAATCTGTTGGAGCAAGGTGCGGGGAGTACGGTGGATGTCTTAGACATTCCAATTGAAGCTCCTCTAATTTGGTAGCCGTCTGTTGTGCAGAGTGTGGTCTAGCGTTGTCCTAAGCAGCAGTAGCCTAGAGCGATTGACCAGCCTCGGCTGTTTAGCAGCTAGCTTTTCCATCATGGTTTGCAGTTGCTGACAATAGACATCCGCCGTAATCGTCTGGCCAGATTTAAGAAAGCTGTAGTGAACGACACCGGCACTAGTCCACCACACGCTCACAAGTAATTTTTTTTGAGTAAATTTTCGCTTGGGGCAGGATTTCGCTTGTTCGCCAGGGTTCAGCCATTGCGATGAGCGTTTTCGATTATTGTACAGGATCCACTTTTCATCATAATGATTCGATTTAAAATCCCTTCATTATTGTGCCGGTTGAGTAATGTAAAGCAGCAGTCAACGCGCGTTTGTCGGTTTGCTGCGCTCAATTCATGAGGTACCCACTTTTCAAGCTTTTTCACCTTCCCAATTTGCTTCAAGTGGATTAAAACAGTTTCATCATTAACACCGCATCCTGCAGCTAACTCGGACGTGGTTTGCGATGGATCCGCTTCCACAATAGCCTTCAATTCTTCATTATCAACTTTGGTCGCCGGCCGTCCACGGGGCTTGTTCTGCAGGTCGAAATTTCCAGAACGAAAACGTTGGAACCAAAAACTGACTGTGTTTTCTTTTGCGACACCGTCGCCATACACATCATTAATCCTTCAAGCCATTTCTGCATTACTGGTGCCACGATGGAACTCGTAATCGTAAATAACGCAATATTTCAAGTTTTCCATTTTGTAAACTGACTGACGCAAAGAAAAAACCAAAAGAGGAAAAAAACAAATGAATTACGGTTTTCCAAACACAAAAGCTTCCTGCCGGACGCGATCGGCTCTCGCCGTATCCGTTCGTAAATGTTCCGTCCGATGCGATGCGAGCCGTTTGATGGAAATTGAACTTATCGGGTGACTACAGCGGCGCATCTTTCAGCAGCCCAATTATCAGCAGTCGTGCTTGCAACCGGCTGCAATAGGCTTGCCGGATACCTAGAACTAAAACATACCTGGTAAAAAGAAGAGTTAGGATGTAGCATAGGTCTGTTAGTAATGAAAAACACAACTTTTTACTAAATGCCTATGAAAGTATATAGGTACTTTCAACAAAAAGACAATTTTCGCCTGTCTATCTGTCTGGGTTCTGTACGGTTCGACCGATTTTGACGTGAATCACTGGCAGACAGCCGTGAGCCGATGTTATAAGGAGTAATTTGCTTTTAGGGCTTTACTTACCTACTTTTATTTTAGACTAGCTGACACCCGCGGTTTCGCTCTCGTCATATGGCTATCTACCTACCTACCACCTACCTATCTACCCTACCTACCTACCTACGAACCCACCTACCTTACCTACCTACCAACTCATCTATGGGATGCAGCTACCATAATGTGCATTTGCCTCCTCCTCAATTGTCTTCCTCTTTTTTTTTTCTTAGACCACAGATGTAACTACCGCACGCACTGATAAAAATTTGCAGCAGGTCGCTCCATGGATGGATGACCATATTTACATAGCGAGGACCCTCCTTATTTCGGAAAGTACGTTAAGCTGTTGGTACCGGGCTGTCATCCGTCGTTCTTTGAGAGTTATTGTCGTTAGGGGGTCGTGAGAACTCGTAAGACTGATGATGAAACCGACGTTACCAAGGTCAAACAGAGCTGAGTATTTAATATTAATTTCAACATGAGACCTCTTAGCGTTACTGCGAAAAAGATCATGACGGACAGACAACGAAGTGATTTTATATGGGCACGCGTTCCTCAAAAAGAAATAAGTAACCTAAATATGGTTATGGAAGCCCTGGGTCGGCGGCTTAGCGGTAGGAACATTAGTTCAGTTTGCGCAGTTGTCGATGGTAGGTAAGCTTGAATTCGTCTCACGATTTCTTTACTTTCCACGATATTTAATCAAAGACCGTCGTTCCTAAATATCACAAAAAAATAACTTCTACTGCTGCTTGATAAATTTTAGAGCTGTCCGAGATACTGGATACTCTCAGAAAAGAATCCTAGCAGGGCAAGAATTTAGGTACTTATCAGACTTAATAAAAACTTACTGCATTACTAGGAACATTTAAAATCATATTGCCATAAACATAATCATAAAAAGTATGCAGAAATTATTATTATTTGGCGATGTAAGATAGGTATAAAAAAGTCATAAAAATTTGTTAATTATACTTGACAAAGAATTGGAAAGCTGAGGTATCGAACTTACAACGTACGAAAGGCTTATTAGCGATTTGCTTGAACAAAACTCTACAGAAGTTAGAGGGTTTAGTCACTTTTCGGTAAATTGGAGGACAATTTCTTTCAATAGGTTAAGATTGGGCAGCTAAAAAAAATACGTGTGTTATTTTAGACTACTCTCTAACATATATCAAAATAAATCAAATCGAAACCGGACAGTTGAGTACCTTTCCTTGTAAGCTGCGCGGCCGTGACGTTTCAGGTTATTGGACCATTCGCCCGAATTTAACTCGCCCGAAAAATGCGGGCGAGTTAAATTCGGCCAATATTAAAATTATAAATTTTTCTGTGGCGATTCGCCCGAAGTTAATTTATCGGTGGGCGAATCGACCACTCCAAAATTATGTAGTAGGCAATTCGCCCAAATTTTATTTTGGAGAGCAAGAAATAGAAAAGTACAGTCGTGCTTACGAGTCTCGGAAATAATATGAAGAATTAATCGAAGGTAATAGATATTTTACTAGAAACTAGGAAAGCGATTCATTAAATAAGTAATTAGCACTTAAAACGTGGCGATATGCCAGTTACATAAGATAGACAGGCGACAAAACAATAAGAGGGAGACAGCAATATTCGCTACAAAAAAAATAAAGAGAAAGCTCTAAGCGCTATCAGGTCATTCCGGTACCGGTAAAAACTAACTTAAGTACCAGGAGTTTATAATCATGAGGAAGCTAGGCTGGAATCGTGAGCGGTAAAAAGAGTACCGGGCGATTTTCGAATCTGAAGTCCTAGTACTTCGTTAGACTCTACCGCTTATGATTCTAGCCCTGCAAATGCTTCTTCATGATTCTGGCCTCCTGGTAGTTTGGGTATAAATGCTTATGATTTCAACATTTACCTAAAAAGCAAAAGAGGTAGTTATATTTTTATCATGTTTTTGATTTAACGGTGAGCACGACTGTACGTTTTTATTTCTTGTTCTCTAATATAAAATTTGGGCGAATCGCCTACTACATAATTTTGGAGTGGTCGATTCGCACTTTTCGGGTGAGTTGTATTCGGGCGAATCTTCCAACAACCCGAAATATAAACTGAATGTAATTCGAAATATTTGTGGTTTAAAAATATTGAACATACATGACGCAATTATGAAAAAAAAATCACAACTCGTTTTCACTGTTGAAAATGATTATTTAGTATTATTTTCTTCACATGTGTGTTGAAAAACGTCGTATGATACACGTGTGTATTGATCATTACCGTCCTCGGCTCTCATAAGACCCTCACCTAACGGCTCAATGGCGCCTTAGCCGTAATCACCAACATTACACACTTGTATCATAATGTACTATTATAGTACAATAACGAATTAGATTACCGTTACATTTTATAAAAAGCGTTGCTTTATAATTAATACCTCTTGTAAATTAATTAGCAGTTAGTAACTACTTAGTGGTAAGAAGCACTAAGAAAAAAAAGAGTTACATCGATTAAATCATTAATCAATGTTCTATCAAGGAACCAATAACCAATATCTATAGTAAAATTAGCTATAGTCACCCCACCCCTGAAGAATGAACATTCATATGCATATGTTACCTTTGCCCTGCCCCCCAAATGAATCCTGGATCCGTCCCTGGAACCGGAGATGACGGTGGAGAACAACAGTTCTACAATGTTTGTCCCTCAAATTAGTTTATTTTTTTATTAGAGCAATGTACGGTTGTTTTATAGTTAAAGAGCTTCAGTAATGTTACCTGATGAATGTAGCTCTTTGTACGGAACCCTCGGTGGGCAAGTCCGACTTGCACTTGGCCGCAATTTTTCGGAAACTTTTTTAAAGGATTAAGAATTCTGTGAGTGAACTATAATTTTGCTTCAAGGCGCAATTTAATTTGTTACGTAGGCGTATTTGTTGTATTTAATGTGTAGGATTCACAGTTAGAGCTGCTCATAGAATCTGCGCAGCCTCGCTAGACTGAAGTTAATGCAACCGCTACATGTGAAAGGTCAAATCGTCTCACATTTAAAACCTACAAATGCATACTAGGAATATTATATTACGTAAAATTAACGATACAGCTCATTACTATTCAATTCTTTATAATATGCAAAACTATTATTATGTTGCAATTCTAAGAACATATTAAAAACTTTATATATTTTATTAATTTATATTTGTATTTCTTTATGCATATTTTTTCAAGGATCTTTTCGGCTATTGTAGATAATTAAGTAAATAATAAATACCTATTTATTTCATGGCCATCTGATATTTTTATTAATTTATTTCTTAATTAATCAATGTTAATGTATAATGTTTGTTTCACTTTATATTAGATACGTCAATAACACTATGACCGCTCATTGATCTCTTGCTTGGACTAACTATTAAACAAGCAATATTTGTATATATATATGTATAGGTATATATTTGTAATCAAAATCACGTTCTCGAAAACGGCTCTAATAAAGCTGTACTTCTCACTCGAGAGCCCGCGAGGATGATATTCTTTGCTCTCAGTATTGAGTTCAATCATGAAGTATTTTGTTTAAAAACTCAACCGCATACAGCGTTTCCGCGCTCTCGCGCGGGAGTCCTACTCTCGCGCGAGAGTGTACAGCCGGCATAACGATTTCAATAAAACTCACAGGGGTTGTCGGGGGCGAAAAATAGATCTAGCCAAGGGCGTCGCCAAGGCGGGGCAGGGAGGGGCAGCTGCCCGCCCTATAGATTCTAAAAAAAATGCCAAATGTAAAGCAACCAAAGTCCTAAGTCTTTCCCTTACGGTAGAGCGTTATCGTTTAGCAACCTCAAGAGACTAAAAACCTGGCTAAGTAGCACTATGGGTGAAAATCGCCGCAATGGTGTGGCCATGGGGCCATGATGAGTGTGCACAGAAAACTTATTCATGGAAACTTACAAGAATTTCATAATAAAGTGGTCGAAAAAATTTCAAAGATCCTCCAAGATGATGTTTTAATTAACCTAATAAAAAAAAACAATCTTTGTCGACCACTATAATATTAAAATCTGGTACCTAATTACAAAAAAAAAGTTAATTAAAAAAATCAAAAATCCCGACTGCTTGAAAAGCGAACTAAAAAGACGTAAACAAGGAGAAAATCATGCTGTGCTGTCGGAGGATACATCTTCGCAACCTGGCTGACCAAAACCAGACGTATCCTCCGATTGCACAGCATGATTTTCTCCTTGTTTACGTCTTTTTAGTTCGCTTTTCAAGCAGTCGGGCTTTTTGATTTTTTTAATTAACTTTTTTTATTTATAACTTTTTAGTTATTTTTTTTTTCGAATTAGGTACAATTAAACATATAATGTTATATATTTTTGAAATCACCTCTTAAAATCCTTTATTTTGATAACCCACATGATAGGTTTGGAAGAAAAAAAAAATTTGGGCTCCCACAATATGGCGTCCAAAAACCGCCATTTTGCTATTTTCTAATTTTCATGTAGCCAGTGACACTCGCGGGGTTAAGACGAATCGATTGACGTAAGAACCATCAAAATCGGCCCACGCGTTTGGTCTCTAGAACGCCACATAGGAACAAACATACATACATACATACATACATACATAGACTGATAAACACATTACCCTCCTTCGGCAGTCGGGTAAAAAAATTACACTGTATTTTATTATTACAAATTTTAACCCACAAAAATATTTTTATTCTATTTTTCTAACAGTAATAACTTGTTTATAAGTTTTATTTATTGTAAAGACAAGAACTAGTGAAGCTTTACACGTTGGACTCTCTACCGTTATTATTACAATCGCTGCTACTACAAGTGAAAAGCTTCATATGCTCTCGACTTTACCTAAAATTCATACTTTTCTCATTCTCCATATCAACTGCAACAGCTAGGTCGGGTAACTGGCAAAATCGTTTTCTCGAAAAAAATGGTTATTTCTATTTTGACCTGAGCATTAGTCGCTCAGGTACTAATAAATAATAATAGTAGGTAGCCTACAAATGTATTCTTAAATATATATCCTCAAAAACTGGACACAGATATATTTACTTATATAGTTTTTTATAGCAGCAATGGCCTTGAAATACCTGTGATTACAATACAAATGTACAAGTCTAGACTATATAGCGCGTTCAAAAACATATAATCTACTACACGTAGATATATACACACCGCATGTACACAAGGGCATTGGCATATTGCTATTCGACCGACGCGACGCTTAAGAAACGCGGAAGGGTCTTTATCAAAATAACTGTCCGATCAATCCTTAATGTACATACTTCATAATTAAAAGTAGGTAATTCGGTGTTCACGGGCGCGGGGTGACTGTAGGCATCGAGTTTATTGGAAGCCAGGGCCGCGGTCACTACTTGCAATATTTTCCGGCAAAACAACGTTATAAGCAATGAAGGGCGACTGATGTCATATACATTGAAATATTGAAAGTAGGTTACCCGCTTAATAATCTTAATAATTAATTTATTACTCGCATTTGTGACGAGACCAAACTGTTACTAAGAAGCTCGGAATGAAGCCAAGAGTAAAACTGAGCAGATACAGTCAAACCAAAATGTATGTATTATTTTATTTTTCCTGTACATATGTTTTTTTTTTTTAATCTTTCAAGTCCCTGCGCAGTGTTTTAAATTATGAAATAATAATACCCAGCTGTTCAATAAAACCCTTAAAACAGGTCCATATAGAAGAGCTAGCGAAAGTGCAATTAAAAACGCTTTAACACAGTATAATAATATCGAATGGTAGTACCGAAAAATAAAGAAAGCGTGAAGAGAGATAATTTTAATTTTATAGCATCAGCATCCAATCAGATCTCGTCTATCTGTTACCTAATAAAATTCCTGAGAATCATCTCACCTATGACCTCAATGAAAGTGGTCAGCGCAGTGACGTTCGCACTTATTTATTACCTATCACGCCGGCCCATCATTCTAGCACAACAGAGTACTGCGCAATGTATTCCAATAAGTCCATCTATTATCTAACTTATGTAATCGACTATAATTTTAGCATCCTTCTGCTTTCCCAAAAGCTGCATAATTGACTTATCAAATCCATGATTTAATACTGTTTTTAATTTAATAGCAATGCAGGTGACCTATCTAAAATGTAAAAGTTCACGATGCGCTGACCAGGAAGTTTGGTAAAAAGGTCAAGAGCGACATTTTAATATTCATATATGATATGGCCCGTTTCTGAAGCACCGTTAGAATAGTTTCCAAAAAAGAGTTTTGTAAACATGTCACGATATGGTGCAGCGTCGCAGCGACGTCACAACAGGATTTACTGAGCTTATGAGCCGACAATTGAGTTTAAGTTGCTATTTAGACAATGTTCGGCATATGGTTGCGCGCGCGCCTCACGAATATAAATCAGCTAGTGGTGCCGGCGGCGGCGCGGCGCGGGCGCGGCGCGGGCGGGCGCTGCAGCGACAACCGCTGGGAGTGTACCGGAGGTGTTCGAGTTTGAACGGCAGATCAAGCGTGGCCTCCGTCGATTGTAGACCTGCACAAAGCCGTGTCGCGGAGAAAGGATCGACTCTAGTGCTTCTTGCGACATCACTAGCTGCACCACACAAACATGAAGATTCTACCCCTGTGAGTAACCTTTAAATGTTTTTTTTTTAATATTGTCGTGCTGCCCCTTTACAACTTATTATATTCATATAGTTTCACCTCACTTTTGTCAAGGAGTGCTTATCTATCATTAAGCTCCGGTTGCAGCTGTGCGATTGCTTTTGCGATGTCTCTTTATCTGTATATCCTTACACTTAGTAACTTACCTAATGCCGTTCTTAAGTGATTTTATTGGCAACGTTTTCCAATAAATCATCATTAACATTTAGTTGGGGTTCAGCACGGCGATGTTGTTTGAAAGGTAGGCTAAGTGAACGATTATGTTAGTTACCCATTTAACCAAGTGCCGAGTATTGCTTTATAACCTATGACGAAACATAAAAACGTAATCATAAATACAATATAAGCTTAGGAATGTTTACGGCGTGTGTTGCCTTTCTAATATCATTCTCAATGGTCAAACGTAATAGCAACGCACCCTTGTACTTACTGTACTGACCACTTGCGGACATTATAATGAATGCCGCCTACGGTCACCGCATAACGCGGTACTTCATTATTTTAATAACTATATACTCAGAGTAATATCTGCATATTAGAAGGTGTTCGTAACCAATATTTCATAATTGTTGACTTATAAACCTCATTATAGAGACCGCGGACTGACCCGGCGTAACAAAGTAATTAATTTTCAAATTAATTGAGCGAAACCAAGAACCGGTTGTATGAATGAATCGGTCCCATGTTGAAAGCTGGTCCCGCGACCTACGATTAGGCAATGTAACGTTATGTAGGATGTGGCAGACGATGCCGAGCCTAGGCTCCAGGCGGTAGGCGGCGAGGCGGCGGCATTTACCGCTCGGCGGCGATCTTTGTTATGTAAAACGACTCCGCATCTTATATGCACGTACGTGTGTACTTGTGTCTAAGCGCATCTTCCTCTTGTTTCAGTACAAAATGTAAAAACACTGTCCAAATTATCGTAGTGTTCTTTCTTTGAGGAGTCGCAGGGGCTATAAGGACCAGTTCAGAGGTCATAACTCTGCTGTTCTAAATTAGCTCTTCTTTAGTAGCTCTTCAAAGATAGACCCAAACGACACAGATGGCACAAGTCTTATACCACCTGTGCTTTCGTGTGCCAATTTTTTATGGCAAAAAAAAAATGGTTTTAAATGGTTCTTAACCCTATAATTTGTTGTCAGCCCAGCATTACTTCTCCTTTCGTACCTACAACTGTTCTAGCAGTCATATCGAAGCCGCCTCTTTTCGTGCCAAATCATTAGAATATTCTCTTAAGTGCATCGTAGATTTTCAGAAAGTCATACTCTTTATCTTTTACACCAATCTAAACAGTCTTAAAATATATCAAGTGGTGTCCAGCAACCTTTTACTGACCCATAAGCTTGGTAAAAAAGAAAACTCAAAGAAGTCAACCATAGTTTCATTTCAACAAACTCACAAAATAGATTCACAGAAACCACGACCGCATTTACTAAATATGCATGTAGAAGTCCTTGATCGTATTTTGTCGGCCTTTGGAATGTTTAGAGTTCAAAATATATATTCACATATGTATTCAGAAAATATCATGCTCTGCATTAAATTGTCGTAAAGAGGTTTACAAATCAGTCTGTCTGCACGTGTGTTGCTTTATAAACTAAATGTTCAGCAATACTTGCTCAACTTAGAATATATTGATCTTACTTTACATATTCCATATTATATTCTACAAACAAATTCAAAAGTTTTGTTGTGAACACGGATCCTTTTTTGTAACATCGAGTTTATTAACATGAAGATTTACATAGACTGTCGTAACATCAGTATAATATTTCGAAAATCGCGATTACGAATTTCAACAAGTGCCTTACTTTTTAGAATTCATTGTATCATAAACTTTCACATGTCTGCATTTGAAATGAACATATTGCAACATCAAGCTAGAGTTAAAAAAGCCTCCAAAACGCAAAACGGAAAATATTAAGTCTGGATAATTGAAACAAGGTTTAAGAATTGGTGTTTCTACGTTTTGCAATGTCGGTAGGTAACTATTGATAATGAATGCAACCACTTCCACTTGCTGGCCTCAATTAATATAGATTATAATGTATTAAAATCAGTTTTAACGCAGTTTTCTACCCTGTTGTCCACGTTGATGTAGCAATCAATGATTGCTTAGACAATGTAACGCGTGGGCCGATGCCTCGAATCTAGATGGTGCGCAACGTTCATCGCAAGCTTCGGTGCACATCCAACATCGAGTAAATTCATATTTTTGGCTAGAAGTGCGCGCACAGATGCAGGTATGCGCTTAGCGTCTGTAAAACAAAGGCGTGACTGGATATAGATGCGCTCAACAAAACCAGCACTTACTCAACGCCGACATTACCTACTCGCACATAAGACATTTGGTAATAAAACAAAGTTGCCCAACCAGACGATTGACATTTGCCTATTAAACCGAGGAACTCGTAAGCATTCAGCGCTGCACAGATCACAGAACCTATTTCTCCTAGCCGCGTCTATTCTTGCATAATTAAAAATCATGGAGATTCATTGAAACTGATGACAGTGAAAGTTTTCGCAGTCATTCGCATTATACGAGCACATTGCTCAACAGTTATGAAGCTACATTTAATTGTGAGAAGATTTGTGCGCTGAAGCTCTCATTGTTTCTTCATCTATCGGACTCATGTTAGATCTGCCTCTGATCTGTTTAATTTTTATCTAATTACTACTTTTTAACGTCATTGTTATTCTGATTGCAAATTCGTGGGAACGGTGGTGCAATAGGATTTTTGGGTCTCAAGAAGGTTACCATAGAAATGGAATTCCTGTCAAGAGTGCGAAACTCCGTCATGGCTGGAAGAGCGGCACGGGTGCGCCCGAGGGCGGAGCGCTAGCTGCCGCATTGCGCTGCGAGGTCAGCCTACTTTTTACCACTTCTGGTTTCTGGCCGACTGACCTTGACGTGATTTGAGGTTAAATTTACACATTCGGTGCGCCCACACACGTGCGACATAGTAAATTACATTGCCTAGTATAGAAAGCTGCACTTTTTCCGACGTGATTTGAACTGCAATTACTTACATGATTTCTACTCACAACACAAATGACAAATAAAAGGTGCGGAGTTGCGGACTTCCTTTCACAAAATGCAATAGCACGTTTGAAGGCGCGATGAAATGTTTGTAAAATAACAATTGTGGTGATCGCTGATCGTACTCCTAGCACTCGTGATGGCGCATATCATTAGTCGGACAATGCGTGCGGGTGGTGGGTGGAGAGTCGCTGTCCGTTCGTGAATTACATAAAACAGAGAAAGCAAAGGGAAGCTGTTGTCGGAAGCGGACACGGAATTGAAGCGACCCTGCGCGAGGACCCGTTATACAACAATCTATGCGTAGAGCGACATGTTGACCTCTGCGCGATGCGGCACTGCGGCCCGCTGGGGGCTCGGGCTCCGCTGAGCGCGAGCAAGCCGGAGGTGCTCCACGCCGCACCGCGTAACACGACATTCACCCAGCCTCGGTATGCCATACCTCGTGTTTGACATTTAACACCTTGAACTATCTATGCATTAGCACACGTTAGGTACTCACAAAACTCATTCTTCAACCTGTTAATCTTGCTTGTCGTTACCAGAGGGGTGACCATAAGCTCTTAAGAGTAAGGTTATTATGAGTGTGACTACGAGACAGACGTATACACGTCTTATACATCTGTCCATTACACACAAAATAACCTTACTCTAAGAGCTTATGGTCGTCCCCCAGGTTATTGATATATTAATGCGTTGATAACATAATTATGTATGTCCTTTCAGTATTATGGTGCTAACATTGTCCCCAAACCACGGAATAGAGGACATCGTCATACGTCTTTCTACGATAGATTGTCGTGACGGGAGTGATAATTATAATTAAATTAGAATAGAGAATAGATGGATAGTTGCCCCCTTGAACTTAAACATAACTGACCTTTTTGTATGACCAATTTTAGCATGTTGAAATGTTATTTTCTATTACGTGATTGGTATATACGTAACTTAATATTAGACAGGTATATTCTATTAGCGGTTATGTAAAAAATATGTTTGCGACAATTATAGCAACAGTTAGTTACAACGTCCGAGTATATTTTCTGATATAAAGATAAACATTTATATAATGTTGCGCGTCTTATGATCGTTGTGGTCTTAATTTATTGCACAAGGACAACACAAATTCCCAGTGCGTGACTGACTACTATAATCAGAAATTCATTCACTTATGCATGACACATGACATTATGAATTCAAGGAATCATTTGTCTTTCTTATTAGTATTGTAAATTAGTGGGTATTATAAATTACACATATCAAACAAGTACATGAATAGGTGGCAGGTATGCCAGCATCTACAACAGATATCCCTGACATTTTACATCTAAATAACTTCCAAGAAAAGTCTTGACGAGTCGCCGACATGACTAGCTTTATTATTAACTGCTTTATAATTCACAATCTATTAAGCAATATGATTTTTTTAAATGGCCAAAATTTACTTATTTATAGCATATTAAAATATGCACGATGCATATTAAGTGAGCATGAATACGAATATGCAAGCATATAATACATATGCATTGCAGAACCGATGGTTCATTATAATTAGAACAGCGCCAAGACTGGTTATTTATTTCTCGCTAATATTTGTAGTGATTGTATCGTAAATGTCTGACGGAATATTGAGCAGTTTATTAAGTATTTGTTAATACACAACTAATGGTACACTGGTTTACTGGTACGCAAGTTCTGCAGCGATAGGTCTGGTTTGAATTTTAGTAAATGATCAGTTTGCGAACTAGATAACAACAAAGTCAGGGTTGTATTAATTTAGTCTGACAAGGCCGTTACTTGGAAGGGATATGAGTAGCGTTGGAAGAATAAAATAAGATACAAAGAATGCCTACAATACTACTACATCGATAAATGATAAAATGGAATGGATGTATCGAAAGTATAAAGCTTATAGTGACTACATTATCTTGTTGACAGTCGTACTGGCTCCGACAAGTTAGTCTTCCTGATATGATTGCCACATAGTCCTCATTAATGTGTGGCCAGGTACACTCGGCGCAGGCACTAGACAGGCAGTCATCAAACGTCCCGATATTGTTGTGTCGATACGATTGCACTCGCGAACGCTTCGGTGCATAAAGTCTCAGTTATTTCAACACGGAATGATACTCAAGAGTAATATTGATTTACATTAGCCATGCAAGCATCGTCATAACTACATTTTTTGCGGTGCATAACTGGACGCAACACGACTGGTGGCCCGGTTATTATAATTACTATCGAAATATAACATTTAGTGGACTGCAGTAAAGTTCTAAGGCTACCGGTGATATTATTATGACTTGGCTGTCTTTATTACCGATAAACTGTGATTGATTTATATTACCTACTGCTGTTATCTGCCTACAGGACACCGTGCATGTCATGTCCTGTCAAGTGTAATAGAATGTGTCTACTAACTAAGTAACAAACAGGTTTGTTACACAAATGTGTAACTGTTACAGTCTTGATTCAGTGTTACCATAACATCCCCTTGTAGATAAAATGCGGTCTATCAGCATGAATGTTGAAATATGAATAAGTATTAAATGTATGGGTGGTCAGCATTAGTTATGCAGTGACATAGAATTCTCACCGGTTGTTGGTCGGCGGTCTGCGACTGTAGCACTAATAACTTGGTCTAGTATGGCGGAGTTATTGTAGAACACAAATTGTCTGTACCTAACACCGTAGCATTTCGAATTGCCTTTGTGCTCTGTAGCCCTGTAGCCTAGTGCTCTATCATATCAGCTCTTATGGATTAAAACCTTATTTATAAAAAAACTGAGCTGTTCGGCAACTGATTTTTATGCAAATTCTCTTTATATAATTTGAATATTATTATAGAATGCGTTAAGCAATTGTTAAACAGTGCCGATATTTTTATAAATAAGGGTGTATACCCTGAATAATTAACAAACATTTGACTATGTGTGAATAGGTACAATTGCTGATGGGAGTCGTGTTTATGTTTCAGTTTTATCCTGGCGGCGTGCGTCGTGTGCAGTGCGTTTGCGCAGGACGAGGAGCGGGCGGCGGCGCCGGCGCGGGGTCTCCTCAAGCGCAACGGTCTGGCCAAGGGGAAACCCACCACAACTACCACCACTCCCGCGTCACAGGTAATCTCACTAACTACGCTGCAGAAGAAAAGATTTTTATATTGAGAATTTTATAGTTGAAGAACGTTTCAAAACCAAATTCAGTGGATATACAAAAAAATTATCGATTGCCAGGCTAAATTAGAGTTTCACAAATACTCAATTACAAATTCTTAATTCAGAAATGCAGGCATATTATCAACTCTCGCTTTAAGAAGATAAATTCGCAGTAGCGCTTTTGTCTCTACTAATTCTTGGTCAATATTCTGATTTGTTCCGGTCTGATCCCCTCGATCTGATCCCCGATTTGTTCTCGATAAACATGTATATCATTCTAGATGTAGTATATCTGTGACCTACTAAAGGCGGAACCGCATTTTCCTTGATTAGCAACAATATAAATATGAGCTATACATAACGCACGGCACAATCTGGTGATGTCGATTGCATTATTTTGTTCCGGACAAATGGAAGAACACATTTTCAATTACACGATTGTCTATTTTGGGTAAAATGATATTTGATTACCTCGGCGTGGTTAGTGCGCGGGCTGCGGACGCTGCGGTTACACAACCGACTTGCATACACACGGGCTAACCTACAGGCGCCCAGATAAACATGCAAAACAACAATATTACAACAACACATCACCAACTCTATTGAAAGAAATTTCCATTGCCATATTATCCCGCGAGGATCAGATCTCTTAGAAAGTCCTCTTAGTGTCGTTTCGCAACGAATCTCAGTCATGCAGATTGTTTGGCCAAGAGTGAGCGTTAATTGTGTAAATATGTGTAGTCAGTTTTACATGTCAAAAGCTGTGTCGCGACAACACGCGATGACGCCTCTCGCCGCCAAAAGGTGGAAGTTCATACATTTCACGCTCAATTATATCTAACAATACCAAATTATGTATTGGAAAGCGTTTATTTTTTTGTTATGTCGAGACATGAGAGGAAGTGTCGAGTCTAATAATAGTCCATGTAATATGCGTTAATTGACCGACTTTTCTGGCTTTTGGGTGCCCAAGTGTCGAATATTTGATTTATAACAACGGAACACATCTTTTTATTTCTGGTAGATATGATTAAAATACGTGTCCCAAATAAGTTCGAGCCAGACTAGTAATTCTACGAACTACATAAATTTCCATTTTATCAAACAAAGGAAATAATTCCAACCAAAGCTTTTGGCGCATGGTGCTCTGCAATCTGACATTTGTTGACCTCCAAGTCCTGTTTCCGTGCACGCTCGCCTTGACCTGTCTTTGAACCATCAAAACGAGGAAAAAATTGAATAAGTTGAAACCTACCTAAACTCATGTTTTGATGTCTGGTATAAAAAGCATTTGTCTTTTATTAAATAAGTTATGTAATTAATTTGCAATCCGAATTGCACAATCGAATAAATTTAGTGAATTGTCATGTGATGAAGCAGCCTTTTGTAACTACCTCATAATTATTCGTGAAATACCAGCAACCGACTGCTGCACCTAACAGTTACGAAGTACACCGCACACAACCGAAGGTCTTATCTAAAAATAGTTATTGTTGAGCGGTGACGTCACACGATGCACCAGCGTTTCGCAAAGGATGCCGTTGTCGCAGCAGGTCCATGTAGTTCAAGGCGAGTGTGCGAGCGTCCGATGATCAGGTCACCTTCTCGAATGACCTTTGTGAGACCTCCCTTTCCTTTGAGGAATTTCTACCTGCAAGTTTCGGCAACCACACGTCAACAAAACAGGTTTCCCAAGGAAATTTATGACGTCCAATGCGAACCGCGATCTTTGCTCGAATGCGGCAAATGCATGAATTAATTAATTATTTTTTACTTAATAAACTTGAATGCTTTATTGAGTCCGGTTATGTAGCTGTCTAATTGTAAATATTATGTAAAACGACTTTGTAACAGGACTTGCTATGCAAAGGTCAAGGATAGTTGCGCGTGATGTAGTTCGCTAAATTATTAACCACCTGAGTTGACCTTGATGATTCGAGACGTACAGTTTTGCGAAAATATCGTATAGATTGAGTCCCTAACAAATATTTCGACCAACTTAAAGACAAAACGCGTACTTTTTTGTCCATTCCGATATTTATGTTTAAGGAACCATTATTTATCACTGTATTAAACAGTTCACTGACATGATAAATAAAATGAACCCGACGTCGGTATTTTGCTTTGTGACTTTCAGTTGACAAATAGAGATAACGTGACTATAATCTATCTCTGTGCCAAATTTCATCCAGATCCGTCCAGCTGTTTGAGCGTGAAGAAGTACCTAACAAACACACTCACAAACTTTCGCCTTACAATATCAACAAGGTTAAGCAACGCTTGACGAGGTCGGTCCGTGGATGGGTGACCCTTTTAACATACCGAGTTTCCTCCGTGCCTCGAAAAGCACGTTAAGCCGTTGGTCCCAGCTGTCATTTGAAGATCTTTGACAGTCGTTACGGGTAGTCAGAAGCTTGAGATCTGACACCGGTCTTGCCAAGGGGTACCGTGTTACCCAGTTACTGGGTTGTGGAGGTCAGATAGGCAGTCGGTCCATGTAAAACAGCTGAATCCGGTAAGAGTGGAAGCCGACCCCAATATAGTTGGGAAAAGGCTAGGCAGATATATATATATGCTATCTAGACACGCGGTAGCGTGTCAAGCCAAGTTCAAGCAAAAAAGGAACTGGCGACGCAGCAGCTGTGTGTAATATTACACGAACCATTTGGAGCCACTTTTGTCAACTTCTAATAATACTAGATTGTTACTGTCCCACTGCACACTGCAGGGAAAACGCCTCTTCTCATACAAAGAAGGCGCGAGCATATATCACCACGCTTGCTTATGGCGATGGCGGGTTGGCGATTTCTGAACTTATAGTTACTATACAGCCTAATTTCGTAAATGAATTCGGCAAAGCAAAGGATTTGACCCTATGAAAGAGAGACAAAGATGGAAAAGCACAACGCGTCTTGCATCTTGCATGTGATTGGTCAAATGTTTATAGTCTTTTAAGGGGTCAAACCCTTTGCCTTGCCGAATTCACTTACGCAGTTAGGTAGGCTCAGGTTGCCTCACTATGTTTTCTTTGTAATGATTGAAAAATAAAACTGCTTAGTGTAAACGAAACAATATCTTTAAAAGGTTTGAAGATAAACCATTTTCATTGTAGGTACCTAATGGGTGGTAAAGATTTGAGTTTGTAATGACCCTCGGTGTTTCTGTCCCTATAATACATTTATAATTTACATTTATAATAATGTTTCAACCTTTACACAATGCCC
Source organism: Anorthoa munda (assembly GCA_945859665.1). Taxonomy (NCBI): domain Eukaryota; kingdom Metazoa; phylum Arthropoda; class Insecta; order Lepidoptera; family Noctuidae; genus Anorthoa; species Anorthoa munda. The sequence goes on from OX243893.1 coordinate 39,975,558, forward strand.
CCAGGCCGATGTTTATTGGACCTGTTTTGTTGGGTCAATGGCAGGTCACTCGGTTGGCAAATCAGCTACTTTGTTTCGAAGATTACTACCTTTAGTGACATAATTATAAATCATCATCTGCCTAGCCTTTTTCCCAATTATTGTTGGGGTCGGCTTCCAGTCTTATCGGATTCAGCTGAGTACCAGTGACATAATTATAAATGGATGAAAATAATCGACCAAAATTAAATCGTTTTATTGAATTCTTCTAATTCTCTTTTAAACAATATGGACATAACGTTTAAAAAGAAGGTCGATTTCCAATATTACATGTTACTATGAATGTACTCGTACTCGTAACATGTAGATATTATAGTCAAAGGTCGATGTGTAGCCTCTTCACAGAATGACAGGTTTTGGTCGATGATCATCGTCATCTGGTTCGAACCTGACCTGTTCAGCGTCAAGCTCGGGTCTTGCCGGAGAATAAAGCTCACATGGCACGCTCTTGGGGTTGAGCTCAGGAACTGTCAGGGTCCAGTAGAATGCTAGCAGCACTCTATACACTTCCTGAATAACTAAGTCTAACAAAGTAATACATTCAACACACATTTTGAACCTAATTTTGGTTTGACTGTACGTAAAAATCGTGGTTTTCGGTGTGGTCAAACCCCGTTTGGATCGTATCGTGTTTCGACCTTTGATTTTCCAAATTGATCACTCCTAGGATTAGAAATAAATCCGTTAGAAAAAGGCTGAAACACGCAATAGGTTTGTTCTTTTTTGTGCTTTAGACCTATGTTACTTTTTGTTAGTCCTGAGATTCGACAGCGCCAAAACTTCGAGGTTTGAGTACAACATAGATACCTAATACCTACCAAAAGTTTGTTGATGAATATGATTTTCATTGATTGTTACTTCATTACCAGGTACGTATATCAATAAATTGGTGTTGAGAATACTTTCAACCCCTCTTAAGACATATTGGGCACACATAGGAGTAAGAGATTTAGCATAGTAGTTTATATAAAACCGGCCAAGTGCGAGTCGGACTCGCACACGAAGGGTTCCGTACCATTATCGCAAAACACTGCAAAAAACCCCTTTGTTGTATGGGAGCCCCCTTAATTTATTTTATTTTAATTTAATAATAATTATTTTTTGAAGAGAATATACAACTAAATATTCTGTGAATATTTCAAGCGTCTACCTGTTGCCGTTATTAATCTCGAGCAAAAAACGGCAAAAATATCACGTTTGTTGTATGGGAGCCCCCCTTAAATATTAATTTTATAGTGTTTTTAGTATTTGTTGTTATAGCGGCAACAGGAATACATCATCTGTGAAAATTTCAACTGTCTAACTATCACGGTTCATGAGATACAGCCTGGTGACAGACAGACAGACAGACAGACAGACAGACAGACAGACAGAGAGACGGACAGCGAAGTCTCAGTAATAGGGTTCCGTTTTTACCCTTTGGGTACGGAACCCTAAAAACTAATTAACAAATTTTGATACAATTTTTACCACTGTGTGAGTGCTTTATTTAATACAATGATGCACTACAGCATAGATATTGTTTTTCCAGGACGAAGCAGAATACGAAGATGAAGGTGATTACCCAGCTGAGGGCGAGCAGCAGGAGGCTTCCACCGAGGCTCCTTCCTCCACGACAGAAGGAAAGAAGCTGGTGGGCAGCGGAGTCAGGCCCTTCAGGAGCAACACGGAATTGCTCGAGATCCTGAAGAGGAAAAGGGCTCAGGCTGCTGAAGGTCAGTTTGCATTGAGTATGATATTGACGCGGTTGAGTTAATGTCTGTTGAAATCTAAAAAGTATTCTGAATCCAATGTTCAAAACATTGAAAACCGCCAAGGTTTTTAAATAATGAGTTTAGCAAATGAAATACTTTCCTATAGAATATTTTTTTATATAAGTAGTTAAAAATAGTCAACATGGTACAATACGAAAAGTGGAGAGGTAAGTATTTCTGCCCCTAAAAACTTTGTAAACCATGCAACAATCAGTACGTCGTGCACTTCAACAGATTTGGTTAGACAATCTTAAAAAAAGCTTAAAATTAACAATACTTTGTATTTACAGCCAAATTGAACGCCCCATCGACTACCACATCGTCGTCAGCACAGGATTCTCTTGACCCCACCAAAATTTCCTACAGTTAGTAGTATTACATAATACAGATTGATCGAAACATTTGAAATCACACATTTCATCATGCACACTTTTTTCATTGGCATTTTCATTTTGGTGACAGGTTTTCATAAATATTAATACGTAATCATCGTGAATGTTAGAAGTATGAACAGACTTAATAAGAATATTATTTGTGCTACAGATAACAAGAGCAAAAAGCGTTTCAACAATGCTCCAGTGACCAGGGAAGTAACCAATGAAGACGCGCCACCGGCACCTAAACCTAGCAGAGGACGATTTGGCAAACGTAAGTTAAAATATATACCTACCTTTACTTTACAAATGGTTTTGCACAGTCTTTCCAATTGAAATCAAATTCTATTAAATTGTATTAACAGCAACTACAAAGAAACAAACTTTCATATTTCAAAAGTATCAAATATTGTATTATGGTCACTCAAAAGGTTTTCGTAAATGGCCATCATTTACTCAACTCGGGAAATAAATTACTTTACTTTTACTTGAACCATTTGAGTCGATTGTTTGGCCTTGTAATGATGCTCGCCCTTCATCCGCGTTCTGGTGAACGTACGAAAACAATCTGATTCTATTTATCGTCACTATCGATAAATACGTTGCAATTAACTTATACTTGGTTTTGACTGCAAAATCTACTGTAATTTGTGACTGAAATAATCAGCCGTTTGGTTTGAGATAGAAAACTGTCAGCGTAGTACTTATGTATAATGTTCAGAAATAGAGTGTTAGTTATACAAAAGGTTACAAGAACAATTGGTCTTCTTTTCTGCCCACAGCAGCCACAAGGTCAGTCCAACAAGAGACAGAGGAGGAACCCCAGAGCGAGGCCGCGGCTCCCGCGCCTAGGGCCGGCAGGAATTTCAGACGAGGAGGCAACTAACTCCCCCTTCCAAACAATACTCCCCTACCCACCATCCCGCCCTCCTTATCCCTTCCTATCAAATCTAGTATCTGGGAACAAGTTTAACTTTCTCCGTGCGGACTATAACCTAGAATATACATATTCGTAACACGATGCGGCAACTCACCCTGTGATATTGTGAAATAATTTGACCATATAATGTAATTTAGATGCAATCACTTCAATATTATGATAAAATTTCTAGGCCAATCCATCGCCTGTTACATAATATATCTAGGTTACAGTCCGACCACGGAGTCACGCTACAAAGACCCCTTTTAGATTCCAAGTTCATCACATTAGATGGATTAGAATACATTTTTTATACTTTTGTAAATTATAAGTGTACCTAAGTAATTTTTAAATAAAATAATTTTTAAATTTATTTAACGGCTTTTTATTTCGTTTACATATATTGTATCGATCAACGATCCCGTGTTGTACAGGAAATGCTTTTGGGTCTTATTAAACTTATCAAATACAAAATATAACATATAAAAAAATAACAATTGCAAAACAGGGTAGGTAATATCTTAAGTGAAGTGGTTACCATCGAAGTCTCAAATAACGTGTCAAACATAATTATGGCACTTGACAGCTGACTGATACTCACTAATCACATTAGCAAAAAAAATCAAGGCCCGATTTTTCAATTGTCAGATAAGTTTTACTAAATAATTAAAAATGGCTTTTATTTAGAAAATATATCAAACCATAATATTTATTTTTCAATTAAAAATTACTTGATTGACTGAGTATTGAAAAATCAGCCCCAAATATCACGCTATATAGACAGACAAAGAATTTATTTGTAAATACCTAAATAATGTAATTTATTCAATATCTTCTGTAACGAAATCTTTTAGAAAATAAAGATAAATATTAATAACTTAAAACTAGAGAAAATAATGAATGAAAAATATGATGATATAATTCTACTTCTTGAGAACTCGGGTGACCTCTGCGAGGGGGGTGGTATAAGTGCCAGGCTTCACCAAGTTCACCAACTGTTCTGCGATCTCCTGACCAACACGGACTTGTGCCTCCTTCGTAGATGCACCTGATTGAATAACACATTAATTAGATTTTCATACAACAAGCAAATGTGAGTCATTAGCCAAGTGTAAAGTGTCTCGATGACTGCCATGGCGATGGTCGATTGACAAAATGTAAAGGATTAATCTTGTGACATTTCGATGACGAAACGAACGATTTGGAAAACAGGGAATGTACCAAGTACGGGTCCCGCCGCAGCCTTATTGCGTAATGAATTCGGCAAGGCAAAGAGCATGAAAAATCGATCAATCACATAAGCGGAAATCCCCATCGCATCTTTCATCTCGCATGTGCTTGGTCGCGTTTTCATACTCTTTGCCCTTTGCATTGCCGAATTCATTACGCAATAAGGCTGCCGTTCGTTGCTAGAATGTCACTTGTCTAGAGCATATCTTCTCTGGAGCATATATTAAATCAATCAATTTGCCTAGCTTTTTCCCACTGGGGCTACCGCGTTTGAATTTTCCGGTAGGGGCGCTGGTGTAGACTTAGGTCTCCAAAATGTCTAATATGATAGATAGTTTTTTGGCTTTTAGCGCGAGTTTATTTACATTTTTTTTATTGTTGTGAATATTTTTCAAATATGGCAGATTATGATAAACTGTACGGGATTTACCAACCACTGCTTTATTTAATAGAGTTTTATGTTTCGAAAAATGTTATCCGTCTTTTTTTCGATAAAAAGTGGCTGCACAATACTGCGGCTTTTGATGGATTCGATTTTATATTCAAGCGCACTTTTACGGCATTAGAAATTAATTTTAATTCTAACATTGCCTTCGTGCGCGTTTTAACAACTTTCAACAGCTATATGTATGGACCTTAGTCAACAGTAGGGAAGTAATTCCTAGTCGGGACAGCTACTGAAAAATTTGCAGATAGGAAAATCGAAACTAAGCTTTTACTGGGAATAGAATTTTGACTAGAGGCAGTCAAAAGAAAAAATATGGACTATATCCAATACGGAACCGGAAGACGTTGCGTTGGAAAGCCTGCCACCAGGTGGACCGATGACCTGGTGAAGGTTGCGGGGATCCGCTGGTTGCGAGACGCACGGGACCGGTCAAAGTGGCGACGCTTGAGGGCGGTCTATGTCCAGCAGTGGACGTCTTTCGGCTGATATGATGATGATGATGATATCCAATACTACCGAGTGTAAATTACTCAAACAGGTTAGTAATTAAAATGTCTAAATAATTGAACATAGACTCACTGTTATTGCTAATAAGCTTTTCAACAAACATAGAGCAATTATAATGGAAAATTTAGTTATAGATGTAGATTTCGTAGGTATGCAAGCCAAATAAATACTCGACGAATTGCATAATTAGATACTGGTTAGAATTTTGCTACCTATAGTCTATTTATTATTTAACTCGCGGTCTGCCCCGGATGCCCAGGTTGTAAATACGTAACGTTCACTTGGAATAGGTAACGTACCTGGTAAAAGAATTTATAAAACAGTAGTGCCGCAGATTACCCTTCTCTTTATAACATTATATATAACTTGCTTTATTTGTACAAAAATATATACATATTTACATTAGGTACTTATGTACATAATACTCGTATTTAAATAACTATTTATACCAAACCTAACTGCGTACAGAACACTTATGCAGAGTTTAGTATTCATAGATATCGTTATAACCTCTTAAATCGGTCGTCAAGTTACATAAGAAATACAGATTGGTAATTCATACTTCATAATTCTTACTTGATAACACACTAACCCATTTTTCGTAGCAGCCGTACAGAATTATTCACAGATTATGGTAATCAGGTACAAGCAATTTCTGTTCGAATTATACCTAGCATCTGCTGTACCTCCTACTAGATGTTGTGTTGGTACATAAGTCTCTAGATATTTACGTAAGTATTTAAAATATCATGACTAGATTTTATTTGTTAGCTAAGTCAAAATAATTGAGCACTAAGTAAGCAACAACAGTTTCTCAATTCGACCGTAGGTATATATATATTTTTTTATGTGTGTTCGCGGATAACTACGTCGTTTATGAACCGATTTTGATGATTATTATTTTATTGGACTGGAGATCTCTTAAGGCCATGATAAGGAAACCAGGATCTGATGATGGGATCCTAGAGAAATCGAGGGCACTCCTTAAATATTATAGGCATATACATAGCAATTTTGGTATTTTCATCAATCATGCAATCATTTGCACACAGAAAGTATCATTTGGTGAAGTGGAACTGATGACGAAGACCACAATGGCCACTGGAACTCCGAAATAAAACAATGTATCCTAGTCGTGTTTGGGCTTATTGGAATCGTCATGATATGTATTTTGGCTGCATATGATTTTCATGTTAATTGGAGGTACCTTTCAAAACTAAAAAGAGGAAGATAAAAAACTTTTTAACAAAATATCCAACCGACTTCCAAAACCAAACACTACATAGCGAAAAATAACTTTCTTTTGCGAAGTCGGTGTCGAATAACGAAAAACAATTGGTACAAAAGACAGCAATATACGCAATTTATACTGCGTCGATAGATGATATCGCGCACGAAATTTCTAAGAAAATTACAAGTGCAAATCAGTCGACAATTTCTCAACGGTAAGCTCCTGGCATACCTAGAAGCGAACGACATCCTCAGTGACCGCCAATACGGCTTCCGCCGAAATCGGTCCACTGGGGATCTTCTAGCGTATGCCATTCACATTTGGAGTGAGGCCATCGAAAGACACGGGGAATCGCTAGCTGTCTCCCTCGACATCTCGAAGGCTTTCGACAGGGTCTGGCATGAAAGCCTCATTGGTAAACTTCCTTCCTTCGGTCTGCCCAATGGTCTGTGTGATTGGATTGCGGAGTTCCTGAGGGATCGATCCATCCGATTGGTTAGCGACGGCTGCTCGTCCGGTCAGTTAGATATCAACGCCGGAGTCCCTCAGGGGTCAGTGCTCTCGGCAACATTATTTTTGCTGCACATTAATGATCTGCTAAAACCCGAAACCTTTGGGTACGCAGACGACAGCATTGTTGCTGAGAGATACGTGTCTGGCGCACGGGCTACTGGGCCTCAGATTCGGTCTCTCCGAGAGGCCATGGTTGAACGCTTGAACCTGTCCTTGAAGGCGGTCTCCGAATGGGGTGATGCCAATCTGGTCAGTTTCAATGCTGCTAAGACCCAGGCGTGTCTTTTTCCGCTAAAAAGAGCCAATTCCACCCGGCTCCATCTTTCCGTGGTGTACCCGTGCCGTTGACGGACCATCTCGAACTTCTCGGTGTTACGTTGAAATCGACTCTCAACTTCGGTCCATTCATTGAGGCGAAAGCTCAGTTAGCTGCAAAAAAGTTGGGGATTCTTGCAAAGGTGAGACGGTACTTCACGGCTGAACAGCTGCTCAACTTGTATAAAGCGCAAGTTCGGTCTTGCATGAAGTACTGCTCTTACCTTTGGGATGGATCAGCCAAATACCAGCTTGATGCACTTGAGTCGATTGACAGACGGGCAAAAAGGCTTATTGGCAACGATGCACTGGTCGCCTCAAAGCTCCAGAGCCTCGAACATCGACGCCGAGTTGCCAGCCTGTCGGTTTTTTATCGGTTACATTTCGGGGAGTGTGCGACGGAACTGCACAATTTGATTCCATCTAGCCCTTTCTATCATCGGACTACAAGACGTACGGCCATGCGCCATCGGTACATGGTGGACATCCCTCCCATACGCACAAAGCGTTTTGCTAATACTTTCATTGTACGCACAGCTAAGGAGTGGAACTCCCTTCCGGAATATTTTTTCCCTGATAGCTACAACCTTGGGGTCTTTAAGTCAAGAGTGAATAGGTTTCTTCTAGGTAAGCGTGCTTCACCGTAGACCGCATCATCGCTTAACATCAGGCGAGAAAGTGGTCAAATGCGAGCCTATAGAAAATAAAAAAAGTCGAATTGTATCGCATTGCGCTTTCAAAATTGCAATTTCGCTTAGTAAAAATCGCACATCAATGTGATATAAATCGAATCGCGTCGGGCCCTAATGGAGGTCGCTTAATCTCAATAAAACTTATAAGCAGCTTAAGTTTCTCGGTTGTATTCCCGGCTCAGACAAGGTCTGGTATAATAAGTTCTGGTATCTGGTAATAAGTTCTCAGTTGTTAGCAATACGCTAATGCACTATTTCATGAGGCTTAATCATAACGGGCAAAAAGTGGGGGTACTATAAAGCAACGCCTCTGCCCAACACTTTTGAGACAACAAGCGTGCTGTTATGTTACAAATAAGAATAATGTATCAGATGAAGTGTTTATGCGACATGATTATTGATACCTTCAAAGCATGACTGTGATCATGTTGACTGAACGATCAGAATCGAAAGCAAGGAACACAAGACGGATAAAACAAAGATCTGGGGAGTGACCACAAGCTCTAACGAGTAAGGTTATTTTTGAGTGTGCGTAAGGGACAGATGTATACAAGTCATATACATGTCATTTACACACACTCAAAATAATCTTACCCTAAGAGCTTATGGTCACCCCCCTGACTCAAAGTCAATTTTTTTATTTCATAAGACCATTAAGCGGCATTGTTGAACATCAACAATTTTAAAGTAATAATACATAATTGATACTACGTTTACCATCCATTCGAAAAAGTATCTTGTTATAGAGAAGAACGGACAAGAAACTCTACACAAACTCTTTAAAAAAAAGTGTTATACAATATTTACATTTCATAAACGTGAGGACGATGCAGTATTAAGTATTACAAGCACCAACAAGTAAATTCATTAATTTGGAATATTTATATTTAAATTAATAGAAACATGGTTCTCACATACTTCCAAATATTGCAAACATAGGCAAATTACTTAATTCAACAACAACGGAACAGTGTGTGAGTCAATTTATTAAACGAAAAGAATAAGATACTATAATTATGAATATATAAATTAACCATTTGATTTTGTCTACACTAAAGATTGCCCTATGGAGCAGGACCAGCGTGTTGCCAAACATTCTTATCTTGAATATAAATATAATCATCTAATTTTTAATATGCTTGTTTACAAAGTGGGCTTTAAACAAAAGTTTTAAATTTTCTCTAATTTAGTTTTAATATTTCACAAGGTATATTGTTCTATTGTTCTCAGCTGAATCCGGTAAGACTGGAAGCCGACCCCAACAATAATTGGGAAAAAGGCTAGGCAGATGATGAAGGTATATTGTTCTAAAATTTATCACAGTGCCCCATGAAAGAAGTGTGTACTTTAGCTAATCTATAAGCTGGTTGATTTTACTTATCTTTATTTCTAGTATTACAATTGTCTATTACTAACTTTACTAAGGAGATGTATATTTTTCCTTACATACATAATATATTCATAAATAAATTGGCAAGAAACTGTCATAATATTAATCTTTTAAATAGTTTCCAAGATTTTCTCAGTTGGATTCAATATCAGCCGTCCGACCGCACAGCAAAATACCGTATGACAGAATGCTGTGAAAGTAACTAAAATAGACCAAACGCGCGGTTTCAACATTCGTTAACTGTCTTATCTTTCTAAAAACATAAACGGCTGAGCTTAGCCGACCCGAAATAGATGAGGAGGAGGACCTATTGTAATTTGTCATCTTGAGTGATTCCTAGGAAAACTGTTTGATTTATAAAGTCCAGTTTTTCACCATTCTATATGATGTCGCTACTTCTAACATTCGAGACTGAACAAAGAAGGTCTGACTGAACATACCTAAATGCGGAGTAGCAATGACGGCTTTATGCTGAATGATCTCCAGGGTCAGGGGATCAGTAGGTGGCTCCTGCTCGAACACATCCAAGGCTGCTCCTCCAACCTGCAAAATACCAGTTATGTTATCATTAATTTTCGTCTTCGTAGCGTGACTTTACCAAATTGGTATAATTATATTAAATGTGATATTTTTGTTTGGCCTAGTTTTCGATCGATCGAAAACTAGGCCGGATCGATCGAAGAGGAACCAGAATTATCAAATGATTATGTATATGATAATTTTACCTATTTTTTTAGAATTCACATGGCTGAATGCATACATTTTCAATAGTACTAATTTTTACATAATTATGAATAGTATTGAATTAAACAGGATCACAATAGATTTTGGAAAAGACCTAACGGGGAAACCACGTTAAAAAAAACGCCAAAAGAACAAAACCTCCCAGGTGGCTATTGGGAATTTTCAGCTCTATGCCAATTACTGTAAACCTACCTCTATTTTTTGGTCAAATTTGACCGGACTATACTTCCGAAACGAAAGTTAAATTTGCACTTTTTAATGTTTTGCTTTGGAAATCGGTTATTTTTTTTAATTTTATCTTTACATTTCGATAGTAATTGACCCTTGATGGGATTAAAACGACCAAAATGTAACGGTATATTAATTGAAGAAGTTATTTATACTCGTTTATAACATAGAACTCCCTGCCGGTCTGTGTTTCCTGATAGCTTTAACCTGGGAATTGGTAATAAGTAATGGAGTCCCCAAGGGAAGCATCTTAGGGCCACTATTTACCATTTCGTGAGTTGGATCAGTCATGCAGACAATTGCAGATATATTCACGATCAAACTTACATGTCCAGAGTTAAGAGCATCGAGCAGGTCGCGTTCCTGGATAAGACCACCGCGTCCTACATTAACAATCTTGATTCCTTTTTTGCATTGACCCAATACTTTCGCGTTGATGAAGTCTGTAAATAAGAATAAAGTATTTATGAAAAGACCAAACGAATAAGAAAAATCGCCCAAGTGCGAGTCGGACTAGACTAGTTATCGCGGCATTTAAAATGAGAAACGTCAATGGACTTCTCAGATTGTGATGACTTTAAATAATATCTACTTTTTACCCGACTGCGGGAGGGTAATGATTTTCGAGCTTTTGTATACTTATGTATGTTCATTTCTATGGCACGCCCAAACCACAGATTATGACATAATTATGAGATGTAGTTGAATTCGTCTTAATTGTGGGAGTGACATTGGCTATAAAATTATTAAATAAGGCGCCCCCCCCCAAAAAAGGTGTGATACAATATTTTTTTACAATACGGGTATCAAATGAAAGCTATTAAATAGACCATTCTGAATATAATATTCAGAATGGTGGAATATATATATCGTAACACGTTTGTATATTTACTATTTTATATGTTACTATTTTGGCACAAATTCAAGATTAGCGTAATTTTAAAACCTTTGATATAGAAATAAATAATAATATTTACCACAAAACTTACTGAACAGGACTTGTTCATTAATAAAACTAAAAGGTCAGAAATAAGACAAATGATTATAAAAACAAAAACCCCGACTGCTAAAAACGAATTAACTGAAAAGAGAAAAACAAGTATAGGTCTCGCCAAACTTCTTGGCCGCTCTGAAGTTGGCTACAATGGCTGCGCAGTAGTAAATCTCATACAAAAACAGCTCCGTTTCCTGCCTCGCGGTAAACCAACTTCAGGGCGGCCCAGTAGTTTGGCGAGGGCTATACTAGGTATAATTTATACATTAAATATTATGAGGTGATGCAGGTGGGGACAAACAAAAAATATAAAACAAAAAGCCACCAAAACTGCGTTTGTCACCGCCTATATTACATACGCCTTGTTTTTCTCTTTTCAGTTACCAAATTATTCTTTAACAGTCGTGTTTTTTGTTTTTATATATTTTTTGAAATAATCGCGTTGAAGATAACAAGATTGGGTCACTAAAAAGTCTGAATAAAACGAAATAAAAGTCTACACAGTCTAATTAATTTAGTTAATCTTATTAATATTCAACCACATACTATAAATAAAGTAAGTGAAACGAATTGTTTCTGAACACTATAATAGGTATGTTATAGTTATGAGTTGTAATTATAAACTTATGAAAACAATAAAACATATGAAAAGGAATAAACCCACAAACGTTCTTAAATTATTACTATTTAAGAATAAATTTGTTGATATGGTAATCGTATATTCACCGATGAAATGACCTAAGATAAAAAATAATTGACTGTCGGTTGTTCGATTTGTATATTCGCATGGACTAGACTCTATAGTAAGGGCTGAACATTCCATAGATATCCAAACAAACAAATTGCGGTCACCAACCTGTCAAGCATGACACTTGCTATGGAAGCCTATATCCAGGAATGGATGATTTTCGGCTGAGGTGATAATGCATATAATTGAACAGACACCATCCACCATGCACCATCGGCACATGGTGGACATCTCACCTATACGCACTTAGAGTTTTAGGTATACTATCATTGTACTTACAGCTAAGGAGTGGAATTTCCTATCTTAGTCTATGTTTCCTGATTGCTACAACCGAGGGGCCTTTAATTCAAGAGTAAATAGGTTATTTCAAGGCGTTTCACCTTCGGCCACATTATCGCTTATCATCAGGTGAGATAGTGGTCAAATGCGAGTGCGAAAACATTATTGCAAAAAGCATTTAGTACTTACTCTTAGTAGACTCAATAAGCGGCGTGTGTAGAGTGATGTAATCGGCGAGCGGCCAGATCTCTTCCAGCTCCTTCTTCTCGGCATGGAACGTGGCACAGTCGGCCGCGGTGACGAACGGGTCGTAGCCGACGATCTGTGCAGGCAGGTCTCTCATAAGATTGAAGAAAAACACAAACACATTCGCTGTTGCAACTCATAATAATGCATAACAAAATTTCGCCCATAATAGCAAGCATGCGCATCATGATCATACAAAAGCATGTCGCATATAGTTGAAAGGTACAAACAACAAAATAAACGGAAATAGAAACTTTATCAGTAGGTTAAAAGCTAAAATTTGCATCAGCCGTTATTTCATCAGTAAATTCCAGTCCATTACTAGTTGCTTCCTTATCTTATCGGTCAACTAACTCGACTTTTGTCAGTGGAATTTTAGTTGACGGTCATTTGTTTCATCAGGTCCCAGGAGTCGACAATCAAGACATAACAATTAGATTCTGACCTTCAGACTTATTCCATAATCCAATATTGCAATATATCTACTTCTTTTATAATATCATTGTACATGATGTAATTATCTTCAGCAGCTGTAAAGCGACATCCTATGTTCTGTCTACAACGATGTTTGTTTCCTATGTTGTGGTTTGCTGTCAAAGTGACATTATTTACAATAAAAATGTCGCTTTGACGGCTAAACACGCCATAGAAATTTGCTTGAAGGTAGATCTTTATTCGCTGGTGATTTCGCACAGACCTAGAGTAAGAGAGATATGTACCTTCATTCCGAAGGCGTGCATGCGGATGGCGACCTCCCGGCCGACCCTGCCAAGGCCTAAGATGGCGAGTGTCTTGCCGTTGAGCTCCGTGCCGGTGTATAGGGCGCGATCCCAGCGGCCGGCGCGCAGTGCGGTGGCAGCAGGCACCACATGTCTCGAGAGATTCAAGATCAGACTGCACGTGAGCTCGCACGCGCTCAGTGCGTTGGCTCCTGGGGCACTGCAGAACAAATGAAAAGAAAACTATCAGACAAGAGCCATAATAAATAATGGTACAATATACTGCCCTAGTGAAAAGGGATCCAAGTCAAATGTAATAATCAAATTGCTTGTTTGACCTCGTGAGACATTTAAATCGCTACCAAACCTCAGACCAACAAAAAAATATCTTTTTCTGTTGGTCTGAGTACCAAACATACATGTGATGTTTTTTTTATAGGTAAATTATTTATGCGCTAGTTATTGATTATTATGAGTTATTTAAAGTTATTCGTTTTAAGATAGTGACTTAAACTAACCACAAAATGAATTCCTTGAGGATATAAAATAAGTTATACCCCCCATAAGATAAATGTTAATTCAAACAAGTGAAAAGGGGTACGCATTTGGAATGATTTTTATGATAACCAAGTAATGAAAAGAAATTTAGATTTTGTTGAAAACGGATTTATGTTTATTAATATTTATCATTACTCACTAAACCATTTTTAAGGGTTGTTGTTTTGATAAATACCAACTAAATTAAAACGTGGGTAATTTAAAGTTAGTTATGATTTTTTTAAATCTGCTTAAAATAATACAAAAGTACTTGAAACCGACTTTTGTAGTTTTTTTTGGTGTCACAAAGGGTCCAACCCTTTTACATAAAATAACTTTTTTATTTTTAGTGAAATCTAAGATCCGTTTTCACCATACGATAGAGCATTTTTTGTCACTTTGGTATACTTAACTCATTTTCGATAAAATAGGACTAATACCCCTTTTAACTAGGACCAAAGTACGTAAAATAATATCTAATAATTAATTGACATTGAAAAGCAATAGTGTGTCGATTGAGCCACTTGAGCTCATGTAGTGTCTGAAATTTTATATAGTCATGATTCGCAACTCTTCCATCGACTCAGGGTCCTTTATTTCCACTCACTTGATAACTCCTACTCCTCGGTCACCTGCGGCTTTGACGTCGATATTGTCTACTCCGGCGCCGGCGCGACCGACCACCTTCAAGTTTCTGCCTGCTTCCAAAACCTCCTTGGTGACTTGTGATGCAGATCTTACCACCAAAGCGTCGTATTTCTGTGTTAAAAATCGTAATTCATTAAAATATTTCTGAAACTAGCTTCTGCCAGTGGGTTCGCTCGCGTAATTTTCGAAAACAATCCAGGACATGGTCTACCCGCTTACCAATTTGCGTCTTAATCCGAGACAGACACCTAGAGGTAAATATTTTTTTTTAGAATACCACCATGAAGGAACAGTTTAAAAAAATGTGAAAGGAATACAATGGATGGGCTAATATACTAACTAGAAGTAAGCACTAGTTACGAGGAACAATTGCTACAGTGCCTTCATTTGTTAAGAAGGCTAAGAAAAAAGACCTACCTAGCCACCACCATACCACATGTGACCATACCAACAAACTGTATTGAGACGGAAATGTTAGGCCACATTGTCACCTGCATCTTGCAGCAGTGCAGTTTGCATTACATTGCGAGCTACCAAGGTATATTGTGACCATTTTTAAAATTGTGCTCTGCAATCATTGATGTATTACGTCAATGATTGCAATGTAATTAAAAACTTGCATGCGTATTGCTTGTAGGTGGTAACGTGGCCTGAGTTAAAAGTAAAACTGCATCTTTGTATTATGAATAATATTGGTTTCTTAACTTCAATTATATTATACAACACAACAGGAAAAAATTTAAAGCATATTTCTTAAGGCGCAGATATACGACTGTAAATTATTGTAAAATTAACATCACGTCTAATACGTTGTAGTTTTTTGAAAATAAATATATTATGTTTGTTATACTAGACCATTATCTTAATAATTTGATCTGTGAATATTTGTATATCATAGTGTTATTAATTTGTAAAGTTATGTTTAACGCGGATTAAAAAATGATAATCGTACAAAAACCACAGGGTGTATTTTTATGAATTATTTACCATCTCAAAGAAAATTTAACTCCTCTTTTGAAAAACATAATAACATAAGTACTAAAAAACTAAATTTGGGTCGCACGGGTACAAAGCGAGTGTGCGTTTTGTTCCCTCAAGGTTGACACTTGAAAGATAAAACGACTTAATCGTACGCAAAGTGCATCAACCTCATGTCATTAGGAATAAAGATAAGGGAATCATAAACATGAATTGAGTTAAAGAGTTCTTACCGGTATTTCTTTTAAGAGATCCTCTTTGCTGATCTTCGCTTGGTTGACGACACTTATTCCATGTGACTGGAGAATCTCAGTGCAGTTGGCACCGACACCATCCACCACGAAGACTGACTTGATTTGCAAAACCATCTAAAAATTATTACAAAAAATAAGCAATTAGTAAAATAGTCGTAAGGTATTCGTCATTACAGACTATTGTTATAATGGACATAATTTTCTGCAATTCTGCGCATGTTAACTACTCTGTTTCAGGAATTTTAATTTCAAGAAGGTAGGTATCCTGTTTGTTTTAAAAAACCGGCCGAGTGAGTATCCGAGTCATACTCGACGGAGTGGGGTTCCGTAGTTTCTTGTCCCGAAAACCGTAAAGATTAAAAACTGCTGCAATTATTGACATGAGCATATATGTATTAATACACGATACCTGTAATACTAGTAAAATATGAAGTATCTTGTGAAAGGCAGAATCAAATATTAAAGGAGGAAGCCTTACATTCACGCCAGAAGCGTGACTACCGAGATTTTGGCCACTACGTGCACAACAAATACAAACAGACAATGCTTGCTTTCTACAACTTGTATTCCACCAAATTCTTATTTCTTTTCCTAAAAATTTGCATTAATAATTCTAATAATTTTATTTGGGTATTGGTATTTTATAAAAATTTACTAATTTCCATTATATCAGTTGTAGTATCTGTGACCGCAGTTAAATTGTTTGTTGTGCGTTAATTGTTTCCTGATTAGGCATCACATGCTCTGTCCATAAATTTATCGATATCTGTTATTAATGCCTTATACGAGTTCATTTATCGACAATAGCTTGTTCATTTTTTCTTTCAATATTATCTTCAGTATGGTTTTCACCATCTTTTTATTTACTTTTTTTTTACATTTTACAGTAATATTAAAAAGTTATAAATGCCGTTACTTTTAAGTCATTGTCATGGAATTATTATACTTTTCCAAATATTTTTTTTAAGTTAGTCGACTAGTACGCGTCAACTTGTAAATCATACTAGGCTGTGATAGCTTTTCTAATAATTTCATTATATATTACTGTCGTGAATATATTTCACATATTCAAAACTATGTTTGTTAATGTATAGTTGGTAAGGGAGCGTCATGATTGTAACGAAAATTTCCAATCTAAAGCTCAATATATGTACGTCGCAAAAACATCCCTGAATCTATCCTAAATCTCCTAAGAAATGCTTTTCGCATACTCCAGTTTTGTCAAAGACTAGGCAATCTAAGTATTCAACGATACCACACGTAATTATAAGTTGCCTAAAATATTATCCCGCTTTACCTATAAAAAACAGATATACAAGATTAAATTTTACAACTTTCTAGACGTGATTACTCTTCATTTTTCATAAGAATTATATGATGTATTCTCGTGAGAATCTCATATAAATATGTATTTAAACACCTCAAAGTTAGTTGAGCGTAGTACTTACTGGACAACAATAAACATAATATAACTTTACTATTAGTAATCATTGTCGCATTGTATATTTAAGTACCAATAACGAAACAAAATTCTTGCAAAACAAAAAATAAATTATACACACTTTAGTTTATAAGTACATCAGAATTAGCGTGCACTGATTAATATCTACAACCGTGCCAACCAAATGACAGCTTTGTAGCATCATTAGTTTCCTAGATAAACCATTGGTGGGCGAAAGTATAAGGATATCAAGTTGTTGTGTTACGGATCCCTAAAAACATAACCCTCCTTCGGCAGTCGCGTAAAAAGAGAATAAACCGGTAGCAACCTCACTAAATAAATCCAGATTATGAAATTGACATATTAAAACACTGTTGCTAAGATATAAAGTAACTACATGATACGTGTGGACAATTCAATATAAAGCGAAACTCGTGGAGATGCGAATACTTTTATCAAAGCAATGAAGTTGGTTTCGGCCTAGTAAAAACTAGGAGCGTTGAAAACATTAATTTATGATTTTCAGTGTATAATCAAAGAGTGTTGTGTTAAGTTTTAATATATAAAGTTGTGGATGATACTCACGTTTAAGATACTGGGCTGTATGTGTAGCTGAGCGGCTGGACAACAACTGAGGAGGAGTAGGGCACAGCGAGGAGCGCGGTGTACAAGCGTGGCGCGCGGTCGCCACTTATCTTCGATAGCGGCCAATGAGCGAACGTCACAGTCGGCGTCGGCTCTGCCGTTATGTACGGCTGAGTTTGCTTTGCACTCGCTTCCAATCAGCCTCGCACGGCGCACGGTGCCCCTCGGTCTCACACCACCCGCATTTCTGCGCCCGCGCTGGGTGCCGGGCACCGGTCGCAGTCTCCGTGTGCATTATTGAGATGACAGGGCTACTTCGTCTTACTACGTCGTGTGTGTAACCAGATAAAACTTGATTAACAAGCATTGACTTTAAATTGCTTATCTTTACTGCTAGTTATTCTAACGATAACAACTTAATAAATATAGGTTGTATCGTCAATTTTTTTTGTTATGTCTCTTGTCGGACTAGACATCACAGTCCATTCTTATGTTATTTTTACTTGAACAAACATTGATACAAGTTGTTCAGTTGTTGATTGTTTGTAACAAAAACAACATTGTTCTTATTTGTGATGTCAAAGAAGGGCAGTATTGCGTCTCGTTCTACTTTGTTTGCGTAAACATGTTTATCGCATTCAAACCGCTTTCGATTACTCATTAGGTATTTCGTAATACGATAGTTTATCAGAAATCGAATGGCAGCGAGTAAAATGAACTACTTATTGTTTATTATTTACAAATAACTGGCTTTATGGATTGTATTTCTTCATAATTTTTATCCAAAAAATTGTTGAAAAGATGCTGTAGCTTAGATTGATAGACAAACCTTGAATATTTGCTCAACTCAATATTTTCCATAGCGTGTAATCTAATTATCATGAGATATTATGACTGCATAGTGCATTCACACGGCATCATCATCATTATTTTATTATTTACATGACTGAAGACCATCATCGTCACTCTTCACACCTCTTTCATATGGATGAAAGAGGTGTGAAGAATGACGATGATGGAAACCTATTAATTATGGGATTAATAGGTTTGATTAGTTTAATTGAAGACCAATTTAGTATAATTCAGGGCCCATAAAATATGTAATGTGTTTCTATACACTTTATAGTGTTCTAAACGCTTCCTATTTTTAATAAACTTCAAAAAAAGAAGGAGGATCGCAATTCGTCTGAGTGTTTTCTTTTTTAGGATTCCGTACTCGAAGGGTCCAAAGGGAGCCCTATTGCTGTCACTCACGTGTCTGTCTGTTTGTCCTTCTTCTAACACACAATTTTGTTCCGAAGAATTGTTAAATGCCTATTGACCTATGAACTTGAAATTTGTTGATAATGTTTTATACATTTATACATATATTTTGGTAACGTCTGATGAATAACTTCGGCGATGTGTGACGTAACTTTTCAATAAATGATGACAAATCGGCCGAGATTGCTGCAACCGCATGTCTGTTTATTGTTTACACCATCTCATAAAGTAACATCACCCTGATACGCTCTGAAGGGGTACGCAGATGTGCACATTTCACCCTAATGCACTCTCATTTCACCAGTTATGGACAAGTTCCTTGTTATTGGTGTTATCTGCTCAGGCAGATCATTTTTATTTATGAACCGATCTTGATGATTATTTTTGTGTTTGATTTAGTTAAAGCTATATGGTGGCCCATTAGCTATTTTGTTTGCTTTAGACCTTGAACTCGAAACAAAATATACCCACATACAAAAAAAAATATAGGAAACGTATAGTGGCTATAGAACTTGCTGATTGTATTTAGTTTTAGTGGTGAATTACCAGAAATTTAAATTTGAAAAATAAAAAACAAGTAAAATTTATTTCATGCGACATAATTTATCTAGTAGTAGACACGTTTCGATCGAAAATCTATTTAACACGTAATTATGACACGTTATCTTGCGATAGCACCCCGATTCAAACAGTAAAATGCCCATAACTTTAGAACGGCTAAACCGATTTTCATCAATCATAGTTAAGAACACTCTCGATAATAGCGCAGGCATAATCGGTTCATCCGTTTAGAACTATGATGCCACAGACAAATACACAAACACACACGTGAAACTTATAACACCACTCTTTCTCCGTGCTGAATAAAAATACTACAATGTGCAAAATAACTTTTATAACATATTTGCTCGTAAAGGGTCTTTTATTTCACCAATTTCAGTATCCTAGTGTATCTCATTACGTACTTGTGCGTTATTGTAATGTAAAACGCACTGTTTATCAAGATGCTCCGTCTAAAACGAACGCTACTTTTTGGGGTTCCGTAGCCAAATGGCAAAAACGGAACCCTTATGGATTCGTCATGTCTGTCTGTCTGTCCGTCCGTATGTCACAGCCACTTTTTTCCGAAACTATAAGAACTATGCTGTTGAAACTTGGTAAATAGATGTGTTCTGTGAACCGCATTAAGATTATCACACAAAAATAGAAAAAAAACAATAAATTTTGGGGTCCCCATACTTAGAACGGCAACTCAATTTTTTTTTTCATCGAACCCGTACATGTTGTATCTATGGATAGGTCTTCAAAAATGATATTGAGGTTTCTAATATAATTGTTTTCTAAACTGAATAGTTTGCGAGAGAGACACTTCCAAAGTGGTAAAATGTTTCCGTCCCCCCGTAACTTCTAAAATAAGAGAAAGATAAAACTAAAAAAATATATGGTGTACATTACCATGTAAACTGCCACCGAAAATTGGTTTGAACGAGATCTAGTAATTAGTTTTTTTTAATACGTCATAAATCGTAAGCCGCAATTTACCAAGTACGGAACCCTTCATGCGCGAGTCCGACTCGCACTTGGCCGGTTTTTTTAATCATAGCAAAGAGTTTTTATTTCAGAAAAGTGGTCAAAATTTTATGAATAAAATTAACTTTGGGAGATAAAATATAATAAATAAACATTTAATTCTTAAATTTAATTAATTACAACCATTTATCTGTAACAAAACACAAAAATATTAATTTACTTTATTAGTAATACTGGCTGTTTTTGTGCCTTTGCCTTAAAAAAAAGCGCTGATGCGCGGGCATCGCTAATTTGTGAACAAGTAAAAAAAAAATGTGTGTGTGTACCAGAGTACACAGGTAAGAAGTGAAACTTCTTTACGACATATAATTTTTCTACTATTTGCAACTTCACGAAAATGGGGTAGATAAGGCTTAAGCCTTAAGAAAAACAATTTTTTCCGTATTAAATTAAAGCTATTTTATTATTATAGACATGCATACAATTAATGAGTAATTTATTTTATCATTGTTCTTATTATAATATCATTGCTATTGTTGTATTTCATCAATAATGATAGCATCATTATTAAAAAGAATTTATAAAACATAATATATAATCACTCACTTTTCTTGTAAATTCACTTAAATTTGAATAAGTCTTTTTACTAAACTTTGATAAAAAAAAGCAACATGGCGCGTAACCGAAAAACGTGACGATAGAGTCCGTCCAACGAAAGAAGTCCCGTAGACGCGGCGCTAGTTTCCATGCGACTGTACGCTGTCCTCTAACAAATCTTGTTAGTTTCATGTATTTCCGCGGGACTTTTTTCGTTGGACGGACTCTACGTACAAAATTTCTCCCATACGTCGATAAAGAAGTTTCACTTCAATTATTCCGCGCGCTTTTTCTTTTCGGTGTATTGTTTTTATTTACACCAAATACAAAAAACTAATATGGAAATGGCGAAGACGATGGAATATATGTATAATCATTATGAGGACCTGAAGCTTAAAATCCTGGACCTTGAAAAGACCCGAGATGAATATGCTGAAACTATCAACAAGCGCGGGAGGCAAATCCAAGATATTAAACTGAGTCCGAGGTCATCTACCGACGAAATTAGAAATGTCCCGAACAAAGACAACGAATCGGTTGAGGAGATGATCAATATTGTGTCTCAGATCGGCAACACTATCGACCTTGGAGTTACCAGGGTCCGAAATACGAGACATATATCGTTTGCCAGCCAAACCTGGCACGAACAAAAGTATTGTGGCCGAGTTTTCTACTGTACATACTAAAACCAAATACCTGTCGGCAGCTCGTAATTTCAACAGAAGCCGAAAATTAGAAGACAAATTAAATACGCAAGTAGCAGGCATATACGTAGATAAGAAACCGATATATCTCGAGAAACATTTTCCCTGTTCGATGAAGAAATTATTCATGCAGTCTCGAGACTTTACCAAAAAGAACGGTTTTAGATTCTGCTGGATTTCTAATGGCAAGATTCTGCTACGCAAAGGCCCGGAGTGCAAAGAAACTTACACTGTTAAGACGGAAGACTGCCTGGCAAACATTCTGAAAAAAATATGACTACTCAACCTGTGCTACAAAATTACCCCGGCCCTCTTCTTAGCTATCTACTACTTAAAAATACTATGTAAATTTCTTAAAATTACTATTGAGAATATTTTTAACATAAGACGCAATCTTCGCAAATATAACACTCTTTTCATACACTGCTCAGCTTACACGTACGATGCATCTCACATGAAGGCCAATTTCACTTTTTTTTATACTCGTACTTCTTGTTTACAGAAACTGACGCAATTACTTCCACACTACACTAAGTTCAAAACAGTCATTCCAACTATCTCAACACAAAAACACTTCAAATAGAGTTTCCTATCTTTAAAATTAATTAATATTCATTATAAATGGCTTGTATAAACAATATTCTTGATCAAATTGATCAACACAGTGTAGAAAATTTTCAAATATGTGCCCCACCCGCATACACTTCTTTACAAAATGTAGCACAATCGTCGATTAAAATTATTCGCAATAATGTTCGTAGTGTTCACAAAATAACCTACGCCAGATATCGTAATTTTTGTAATCGGCTTATTAATAAACTTAAATGTTCTTATGAAAAATCTCAATTTACTAGAGCCCAAAATAATAGCAAAGCAACTTGGAAGGTCATCAAAAAACTCACTCATACATAAACAAATAACCAACAAGCTACAAATCTCTTAAAATTATCCACGGACCCTTTATCCTCTGTTAACTTAGTCAACAATTATTTTGCTAAGGTAGGTATGACGTTGGCATCTAAAATAACTACCCCTCCTACTGACAGAGATATGACATCCAAACACAGTACGCTTAACTCGATCGCACTTCTCCCGGTTAGTGCAAGCGATGTCGAGATAGTTATAAAAACCCTTCGAGACGATTGTGCCACGGAATGGGACCACATACCAGCCATTTTGATTATTTCACTCATATCTGCAACCTTGCCATATCACAAGGGGTATTCCCGAAGGCCTTTAAAACGGCGTTAGTCACCCCTGTATACAAAACTGGCGATAAAGATCAGATCTCTAATTATCGTCCCATCTCCGTCTTAAGCGATTTGTCTAAAATTATGGAACGAGTTCTTAACAACTGCCTAACTTTATTTAACCAAATTCAACATCCTCGCCAACAACCAATATGGTTTCCGACATGGCATATCTACGGAAGATGCCGTGATCGACCTTGTACAGTCAGTTGCTGTCAAACTAGACAAAAAACTGAAATGCTATGACATATAGATCTCAGTAAAGCATTCGACACTGTCTGTATTTCTAAATTGATTTAGAAAATGCAAAACGTGGGTGTACGTGGTCTAGCTCTTGACATATTTAAAGACTATATTTCTGACCGTAGACAATCTGTCAAGATAGACAATATAATTAGCACAGAGGAACAAATAACCTTCGGAGTTCCCCAGGGAAGTATCTTGGGTCCAAATCTCTTCCAAATTTATATCAACGACCTTTGTAATCTGCCTCTCGTCAACTGTGATATTTTCACTTACGCAGATGATACTGCACTAGTGGCATATAGCAAGAGTTGGGATGACGCTAAATTGCATTCGGTAAACGCATTACGGAGAGTAATGCATTGGTTAGCAAGTAATCTATTAACTTTAAATTTTAAAAAGACCAAATTTCTACGTTTTAATCTACGAGTACCGCATACTTCAAAACCAGCTGAAGAAACCGGCAATCTAAAAGCCCATAACTGTTCGCAAAACACTGAAACTTGTACTTGTCTGACGTTGACAAGATATGAATCTATAAAACATCTCGGCGTGTTCGTCGACGATAAACTAGACTGGACCACACAACTGGAGTCTTTAACTTCTCGCTCCAGAAGACAAAAAAAAATAGGAAATTGTATATCTTAAGATCCATCTTCTATAAGCGCTCTATGATTCCGTTCAATAAGCTGCTTGTCAGTCAGCGGCGTCGTGGCTTTCCTTTATGTCCAACTGTCTCCTGTAAGACTGCCTTCGCAAGTCGACAATTGAATAGCCTAAGTGCTAGGCTCTATAATAAAGCCCTCAAACAATTTAATATCTACGCCTTGACTAAGCGTGAGGTAAAACACATGATTAATTCCTGGCTACTGACATTGACATATGGTGATACCGAGGAGCTTCTAACCACTGTACATTAAAATGAGATTCAAAACAAACAAACAGAAACACATACTCACTCTCATACACACACATTCTATACACACACATTCTATACACACACATTCTATACACACACATTCTATACACACACATGCACCATCACACACTTGCACACATTTTTATTATTTATTCTTATCCTGTCCACTGCACGTACCAATATTTTGTAATCACAATAAGACCCATTATGTATGGATACTCTTTCCTAAGATACAGACAGGTTTCCTGCCTAGTTTAGGAAAGGGAGTCCTAAGGCCCATTTTATATTTGTTGTACTGATTTTAGTTTATAACATTTAAGTATGTAAGACAACTCTGTATGCCATGTGCAAACTACTTGTTGAATAAATTAAATTATAAAAATTTGAAAATGTCGTCAAGTAATGATGAATTTATTAATTCGACACCGCCAGAAGTCTCAAAGGCAGCGAAAAAGGCTACTCTAAGCCTCTTGCTCGAAAAATCGACCGATATATACTTACAAGCGTATCAAAATTTCATCTTATGGAAAACAAGCAAAGATGCAAATTCATTTTCGGAAAGTGTGTTTGGAAAACCGTAATTCATTTGCTTTTTCTTTGCGCCAGTCAGTTTACAAAATGGAAAACTGGAAATATCTCGTTATTTACGAGTACTTACGTGTTCTATCGTGGCACTAGTGCTGCAGAAACGGCACGATTAATGATGTGTATGGCGACAGTGTCGCAAAAGAAAACACAGTGCGTTTTTGGTTCCAACGTTTTCGTTCTGGAAATTTCGACCTGCAGAACAAGCCCAGTGGACGGCCGTAGACCAAAAATGATAATGAAGAATTCAAGACTATTGTGGAAGCGGATCCATCGCAAACCACGTCCGAGTTAGCTGCAGGCTGTGATAAAACTGTTTTATTCCACTTGAAGCAAATTGGGAAGGTGAAAAAGCTTGAAAGGTGGGTATCTCATGAATTGAGTGCAGCAAACCGACAAACGCGCGTCGACTGCTGCGTTACATTACTCAACCAGCACACAATAATGAAGGGATTTTAAATCGAATCATTACCTGTGATGAAAAGTGGATCCTGTACAATAATCGTAAACGCTCATAGCAATGGCTGAACCCTGGCGAACCAGCCAAATCTTGCCCCAAGCGAAAATTTACTCAAAAAAAATTACTTGTGAGCGTTTGGTGGTTAACTACAGCTTTCTTAAATTTGGCCAGACGATTACGGTGGATGTCTATTTTCCGCAACTGCAAACCATGATGGAAAAGCTAGCTGCTAAACAGCCGAGGCTGGTCAATCGCTCTAGGCCACTGCTGCTTCAGGACAACGCTAGACCACATACTGCACAACAGACGGCTACCAAATTAGAGGAGCTTCAATTGGAATGTCTAAGACATACCTTGCTCCAACAGATTACCACTTTTTTCGAAATTTGGATAACTTCTTGCAAGGGAAAAAATTCAACTCTGATAGAGCAGCCCAAAGCGCCTTCAAAGATTTTATTGATTCCTGTCCGAATGTTTTTTTTTGTAAAGGTATCAATGAACTACCTATGAGATGGCAAAAGTGCATAGATAGCAATGGTACATACTTTGATTAAATAAATATATTATATAACGACTTTATGTTCCTCCCTTACATAACGCCAATTTCATATGTAATGACCTAATCATCCGTTTCCTAATAAGTCTCTGCTTTCTTGTAGCCCTTGCCTACGGCTCGGGCTAGCAATATCGCCTCGGCTGTAATATTCAACTTACCGCACTTATATCATAATGTACTATAATGTCAGCATGAAGCAATATAAATAAAAATTTAAAATTTCAAAAACGGGCGTTTTTGAATTTTTTTATTTCGTACTTTTTAAACTAGATAATCTGTTTAGTATCTAGTAGAAACGCTTCTATCAGCTATCTACCGAACAGGTAATTATGATACGATATCTTGCGAAAAACCCCGATACAAACAGTAAATACCCCATAAATTTGAACGGATGAACCGAGTTTCATCAAACATAGCTAAGTACACTCCCGATAATGTCACCCTTCAAACAAAATAACTAAACCAAAATCGGTTATCCGTTTAGGAACTATGATGCCACAGACAGATACACAAATACACAAACACAAATACACATTTCAAACTTATAAAAATATCCCACTTTTTCAGGAAACACCGAGTTTAATTGAGTGACTTATTTATGAATAACAAAGGAAATAAAATTACACGAGTTATTTATAATGATTCAAGTCTTCCCACCATTCATTTCACAGCTACCGCAGTAATTAAGATAAAAATCATTCAATTAGCTGTCTGCCACAATATTTCTACGATGAGTCTATACAGTGACACTGTCTACATTAACGTCAGTTTAAACTTGGATCGTTGACTGAGGTCCATAAATATAGCTGTTAAACGCGCACGGAAGCAAAGTTTAAATTAAAAACATTTCTATTGCCGTAGAAGTGCGATTAAATATAAAATCAGTTTGGCGCAGACCCTTTCTTTTCGAAAAAAAAGGAGAATAACATTTTCCGAAACAAAACTCTATTGAAGCAGTGGTTGGTAAAGCCCGTACCTATCTTAGCGCCAGTTTCTGAAATCGACGTCACATCTCAAATCAGCTGACAATTTGTTACAAATTAACCAGCCGTCAGTTGTCAGTGAGTTTCTCAACATTTCATCATCGAGAAATTACGTAATCGCTTGTTACATTAAATAATCGACATTAATTTATTTCGGTTGGCTATCCTAGCTGGTATTCATTCACTTCATTCACTACTTTAACGTAATCAGTAACTTTAAATAGTATTTTATCTTGAGAGGCTGGGTTTGTGTAGCCGCCAAGTTAAGCAAACCTTACCAAAGTCGATTTTTGAATGGGTAACCACTGTTTTTTTATTGGTTTGCTTGTTTTTGGATAGGTGACCCCACACAGGTTAAGCAACATTTACCAAGGTTATTCTTTGGATGGGTGATCAAAATTTTTGTGGTGATGGTCACCCATCCAAAGACTGACCTAGGTTAGTCTTGCTTACCCTGGCGGAGTCACCTATCCATAACAAGCGATCCAAAAAAAAGTGGTCACCCATCCCAAGACTGACCTTGGTAAGTGTTGCTTACCCAGGCGCGGTCACCACTCTAGCCGCTTCAAGTTAAACACAAACCTATCCAGAAACTGACCTTGATAAGTACAGGGTACAGTCAACACTGACCTGGCTTGGCTACCCTAGCTGAAAGATTTTGATGTGGCGTGCTTCACCGAGGCTATTGATGCCTGAAGACTCGCTTGCCAGAATTCCAATCCGACCAACAACCCATCTCGCATCCCAAAGACAGTGTAATGAGCAGTTCTGCAGAGTAGTTCAGGAAAATCTGATTGCCACATCTGCTCGTCGAACATAGGCTCCTAGTTTATCGATACTAATTTCCACCTCGCTGTTTCCCAACGTCTAGCGTCTAGGAGCTCCCTGTTGTTTACTTGTTCACTGCCACTATGGTAGAGTTGTCCCCAGCCTCGGTCACTACGGCCTGTCATGTTGCCGAAGTGCTGTTCGCACAGCCCGGCTCGCAAACACCAACGATATCATCCAAATTGCTCTTGTCACTGACGGTTTTCCAGCCGTATTAGAACCACATGGCCTAGCACGATGCCAAAAGAGCGGACGTGTTGTCTTTGTTTCCATAGAATACACGCTACAAATGTGTCGATACTCTATATTGCGCTATCTCACCTTACTAACTCGTCATTAAGTTCAAGTTTAGGCTAGGCTTAGTTAGTAATTTTTGATTTAAGTGTATATTGTATGTAGTTAATCGTTAATTAAATATTTTGTATACTGTACGTTTTTAACTACGTAAATTAATTAATTCATCATCTTCATCAGCCCACAGGCCTCCTCTCTGTCAGAAGTAATGGGCCTAAATCCACCACGCGGGCCCACTGCGTGTTGTCGGTAATTAAAGATAAATGTTATCTTTGATGACATGGGCGTGTAAGCTGCAAGCAACATAAGGATGCACGTAGTGCAGTAACTTGACAAGCCTGCATAAACAATAATTTGCTACAAGGTTGCAGAACTTTCTTAGAGGCTCGGTCATGGCTCGGTACATATTCCTATCCAAGTTGGCTAAAACATGCGTTGCTTTTTGCTTAATCCAAGGATGATGGCGATATCATACTTGCATTTGCAACATTACACGTATTTACATGCTCTCATCCCAATTCATTTCAGGCCGGCGCAGCATATCTTTTTATTTCATACCCCGTCATCTCAATAGTCACGTCCTTTATATAGTCATATTACTTTCACAAAAGCCATCCATCGTGTGTTTGGTATTCCTCTCCGCATAAAGAATATTCATAAAATAACTTATGCTAGCGACATTTCAATATCATCCTGCATGTTTATTTTTCGGTTAATACGAACAAGTTTGATAACTTTAAATTTAATCATCCTTTAGTTTAAAAAAATAAAAACACAAAACTAGTTTTAGTCCAATGTTTTTTTTCTGTGATACCGAAACTCGGACCATGCGGACTCCTACAAAATGACTATTCTTGTCAAAGATACAATTTCTAAAAATAAATATCGTCAATCGGCTGAGTCTTAAGGTAGGTAGAGGCACTAATCAGTAGGGGACATAATGCGGACAGACTAGCATTAAATATTGGCCAGCCGTTCATTATTGGCAACCTTGAGCCAACCAGACTCACTATGCTATGATTGGTTAAAACATGTTGTGTTGTCTGTTGGTACATACTTATAAGATCCGAAAGCATTATCTAATGATATTTGTTAATAGTAAACGGTTAGTTTTATTATCAGCCTTTAGATTTGTGTCTCTATCTGTGGGTTGCCCTGATATGAGACAAATTGTTACGATTGTCAAAAAGGCCCAAATATGTACCTATAATGGCATTGGCATGCACTACTGAAACATCGCGTGGTCAATCACATAAATTCTGAATCACTGGCAGCTCGCAATCACTGGTTGAAAACCACTGTGCTGATTGAAAGCTTGAAGATCCTTGCGCTTCTCGCATACGGTGAAGGAACGAGCTATTATCACGAGTGTTGCAAAGGACTCGGGTCTCGAATCCTATATAAATGGACTCAGATAATGAATGTCAATGCCTGGCTGGAGGCTTAGTTTAGTCTCCACAGGATAGCCCGGTTAAGCAGTAACCAATCATTTGGATTGTAAACTGCGAGACGTAACTAAAAAAAAAAAAAAAAAAAAAAATGAATGTCAAGACACGACTCATTACAACAAGACTCAAAGACTAGATAAAAGTGTCGACTAGGTCTTGTGTTTTACATAAGAGCTTCTTCATGCTTTTTTTTAGTACTCGTGTTCATTTTAAGACTCGTTTTTTTTTTTCGGACTCAAGCTTGGCTTGACTCCGAGGCTTTTAGCTCGCTGAGTCTTGCTTATTTCGTATTTTTGCCGTAATTCTTAAGGTTTGACCTTAATGATTATGACTCGGAGACTCGAGTCCTTTGCAACACTATTTGTTATGTTGTTCGCTTACTGCGGGCCATTACAGAATTTGCTTTCATGTTTCATTCAGAGCATCAGTTAGAAAGGTCACAGCAATAGTTAGGTAGGTACCCAATTGCATGACTTGATACAATCTTGTAACCTCGTATCACTATTTGAGTGTCCAGTAAAACTATTATATTTGATTAAGTTCACCTATTCAGAGTGAAAGGAAAATATAAAGCAAGCTCCTCATCTGTTCTTGGTACCTTTTCCAAGTTGGTAGTTTTCGCAATGCCATAGTGGGCCGAATGACCCCTAACCCGTTTAATAAGCAATGAATCAGCAATATATTCGCTGTTTTGTTTTTTTACACTATTTTAATTTCTCAAACTCTTTCAGCATGAAAACAGGGAATCGTTGGCTCAATAACAGACTACTGTAACTGATGATTTTTGAAACAGCTCAGTCTATTGTGATTATTCAAAAACATTCACTTTGTCGATAGATATGTTCCTATGCAAATTGCTACCTTGACCTATGTAAATGAACAATTATTATATATGCCGCCTTGTGAAATGCTCAGTTAAAGAGTATAGAGGTAAATAAAACAGTGAGATCCAAACGTTATAATCTTAATTATTAATTTTATTATCACACTTACGAAAGATACAAAAACATATCACGATGGCACTAGCAGTCAGTGCTTCAGCAGACGTGTAGATACAGTAATATCGAACTGATTGTGACGTCACCTCGTACGTATATAACATATAGTACAACTACATCACCAATCAGACATCAATAATAAATACACACGAAAATAAGTATGTCGTTAAAAAATTTCAATTTCAATATCTACAAATATTGTGTTGGAAAAAACATGATACAATTAATACAATATTTAGACAAAATATGAATAGTTATATCTAAAATTGATTTGGAGATAACAGACACATTTTGGTGTCGTGCGTGTAGAACTAAGGCGTGGCGGCAATCTTGTTATGATTCCGTAGGTAATAATAATCGTTTTACATAAATACTTTTCTATCTTTTAATTTGAAATCTATATTACGCATCTCGACAGAACTTTTAAATGTCTAAGAAGACCTTTGATATCAGAAAACACTATTTTATAGATGGTAAAGTGATATTGATTTGGTTTAAATTGAATTTTTCGGGCGATTTCCTTTTATATGGAATCCCGGACTTACTCGTAACAATATCTACTACTAATATGTACATAACACTTGTAAAATATAAAAGAATAGGTAGTACTAAGTAGAGAGTACCTATAGGCACGATTCTAGGCATGAAAAAATATTAGAAACTTAAACTAATTATAGACACATACAAACTAAAGTAGAAAACACATTGATATTAGGCAGATGGTATGTAGAAAGACTAACACCTAAGTAGTTTCTGGAGTGAATTGACTAAGATTAATGACATATCATGCATGCTGAACTTAGCTGAGTATTTCTAATTTTAACCTTAAAACGAACTTTTAAATAAAAGTGTAAAATAAAATTTTGGTGACGGAGTCACTGGTGATATTAGAAAGAGGATTTATGTAGGAAGAGGCGTAAGTTACAGCATTATGTCATTGTGTATGTAACCAGAGTTAGTTAAGATAGTAGTGGTGGTTATTTGGGATGGTAGATGCCCCGGGCGGGCCGGGCGGGGCGGCCGCCGATGCCGCCGGCGGCGCGCCTCTTGGCGATGAGCGCGTCCAGCCCGCGCAGCGGCGCCGCCGCCGTCGTCTCTGCCGGCGTCGGCTCGGTCTCTGTTTCACTCTTCTGTTCCGCACTAGTGCTCTCTTCTGTCTCCTCCTCTGACTTCTTAGGCGCTTCGGTGGTTGCCTGTGATATACAAACATACACATAAGCAAAAGTACCCATCAAAGCAGTGTAGCCATCAGTCAAGTACACATGTTATCGCTAAATAGTTTCATGACTTTCGTGTCATTTAACTACAACCCATTCGTAGTCTAAAATTACCTCTGTAGAAGCAGCCAGCTTCCTCTTCAGGAGGGGATTGACACGGCGAGCCGGGGGAGTGACTGCAGCGCGGGGCTTAGGCGAAGGGGCGAGTTGCAACCTGGTGCGAACCCTCAGGCCACTGCGAGGTGCCTCGGGAGCGGGCGTGGGTGATGAAGCCTATTTCAATGGAACTCATTAATACAGATTCAGCTTGAGAACTTCAAGTAGAAACAGATGTTGGGCTTTCCATAGATTTGAGTGTCGTGATGAACCCCGGTTGCAGAACAAGAGTTAAGCTAAGAGATTTCAGCTCAGTCCACATAGCTAAGGCTTATTTACATACTTGTTATATAGTTTGCGGTTTTCACACAAGCATGAAAAACTACTTCAGATTTGCGAGCTAAACTTAAACTAGCTTGGCTCTTGATCTGCAACAGGCTTTTTCGACTGAACTTATTAAGCTATAGTATCAGATATTTGTGTATTTATATAAAAAATACCTCCGCATCGGCATCAGTAGCTGGTGATTCAGGGGCCGAGGTCTCGGCAGGGGCTTCAGAAGCAGCCTCGGGGGCTGTGCTGACGCCTCTCAGGCGAGGGTTGGGTCGCAGATTCAGCCTGGGTCCGGGGCGGAGTGAGGCTGGCCGGAGACCGGGTCTGCCACGACTACGTGGAACATATAACACATAAGTATATGGTAGGTTGAACGTATAGAATATTATTTTGTTTTAAGGTCTGTGAAAATGTTACCACTAGGTAGACCAATCAACTCAGCCATATTGCTATGACTCAGCCTATCGCAATCCTATGTTCACTGCTGAACCTATGTACTATGTACAATAGCTCGTTATGAAAACGTGACTGAGCGAGTAAAATAGTAGTGATAATTTCTGTCACAAGGCTGATGCCATATAAAAACTGCGGCAGCGGATAAATGTTTTAACTACTCTCTTTTTTATGCTACGCTTGAACACTATCTCTCACCTGATGGCAAGCGAGGATGTGTTTGACGGTGAAGCACGCTTGCCTAGAAGTAATCTATTCACTCTTTACTTATATACTCTACTCTCATAGCAACATATTCATAATTGTTTTAAATGGATTTGTAAGAAATTCGGCAACGATTCGGTATTTTTCTCAAACGGCCACTAACTTACCATTCGGCAATGCATCGATCACTCTGTTTTGGTCTCAGAATGCTTCAGGTAAAAAAATAAAATTGACAAACTATTGCAAATAAACATTTTGGTAATACCTTATGTTATATTTAAATAAATACAAATAACAAAATTAAAAAGCACTGAAGCGACATTTTCCAGTGAAGCTATATCAAACTGATTTAGAGGCGATATTAATGACTCTCTTTCTGACTCATCAATATTATTTATAAAACATAAACTAGATCTCATAAACATTCTGTCAACCAAAAGGAGAAGAATGTATCATCCGTACTGGATAATACATTCTTACCCAGCAGAACTTAGCTTACCCAATAGTCCTAGAAGGAATGGGAGTAGTTTCAGCAACCTCTCCGGATCCTGCGCTAGGCGATGTGCTGTCTTCAGCAGCAGAGCTGGCGGCTGCGGCGGTAGTGCTGGTGGTGGGTGGACCTCTCCTCAAGCCAGGACGAAGCCTAGGTCTGAAAGGTCCAAGAGATGGTGGTGTAGTCAACATTGCAGGAGTTCAGATTGTGTCCAGAATTACAATAAAGTGAAAAAGAAATCTTAATCGGGTCAAGAGATTCCAAGAGATTACATTTAACACACAACCTAATTTACCGCTTTATAATATTAGTGAGATATATAAGACCTAGTAATTGGGTCTAAGGAATGAAGAGATAAACTCTCATCATTCTTGCAGGTACAAATTCAGAACCTAATCAAGCTTCATTTTGACTCATATTCCAAGTTAAGTCTGTCAACTCGACTCCACCTTGAATCATAAAATTGATAATCCGTTAAAGTGGCTTGATAGGGGGTGCCTTTGTCATTATGATGCCTATTATATATTGCTGGACATAGGCCTCTCCAGTTGCACGCCATTTGCTACTATTTTCAGATTCGTTTCCACTCAAGAACACGTCTACCCCAACGACCATTGGTTTTACGGCTAATACGGCCGGTTTATTGCCACTTCTGTTTGCTTGGGCCTTTGTGTTTTCGTAAAGTTGCAAGTAGTTTGAAAATGGTTTTTTTTTTTTTTTTTTTTTTTACTTTTTATAGGCCTGTGTTTGACCACAATCTCACCGTGGTCAGTGATGATGTGGCCGATGGTGGTAAGCACACAAAGCCTAGAAGGGAACTGGCTCTCAAGTGCTGCTGTCGGAACACACCGGAAGGTGCTTGGCGACAGATTTTCAACTTGAGGGTGGTTGCCAGCCAGGCGGGTACTACAAAGTACCCTACCACCGTGCTATGGTTTCCTCGCGATGTTTTCCTTCACCGAAAGCTCAAGCTCATTGTAGGATTCGATTTATATTATATTACCTGGGTGCGGGTGCCGCTGGGGCAGCTGGGGCTTCACTGGACGCTGCTTCGCTGCCGGTATCTTCCGCCGCCGACACGGGGGCAGACGTGGTGGATACAGGCCTGGAGCGGCTGGCGAACAGGCCACGACGACCGAACGCCTGCAACAAGGAATACCCTCGTTAATTAAACGGAATTTTGTTATACTTACAGCGCTGTCAAAATGCCTCAACTAACTGACTAGGTTTTGGCGAAAATCTTTGTGTCCATTTTTTTTTAAAGAATAAGGACAAGACGGTTTAACCTCAAATAAATTGGCTGCGCCAAAATTAACGGGTGATGCTGAAGAGTTCTGCAGTTTATGGAGAGCTGGCGTTGCTGTAGCATTTTTCTGATCATCCAGATTAATGATTCAGTTGTTGGTATGCTTTATCAAAAGGTAGGTTTTTACCTGCCCCTAATTGTTATGTAGGATTTATTTTGCAACAACCAGACAAAAATCCCCAGAGCTTTTTACTCAATGCAAATGATCCCTCCTCTCTCTGTGCAACCCATTACCATGCTTTTGCTATCGATATGGTATATTAAAATTTACACCATTTGAAAGTACAAGCCATTAGCTATAAAACCACTCGAACCTAGTAATTAACATTTACATCTTATCAAAATATTTAAATGTTTCGTAACACGGACTTAACTACTGTATTTAGCTGACACAAAATTCGCAATGCAAAACAGTACAGTCGCTCTTATAGCTAGGTTATTAGCTAAGTAGACGCAGTAAGGGGTCAATGAATATGGATGCAGACCTTGGGTTGTGTGACTGGTTTCTCTGCTGGGGCTGCTGTCGTGGAGTCAGCGGCGGTAGAGCTGCTTCCAGCGGTAGTCTTTCGCCCGCCTACACTGGGCTTCCCGAAGCGACCTGGCGAATAAACACACATTCAATGCATACCTACGGACTTACTAGATGAGGACCACTTGACACTTATTTTGATGGTGACATTATCAAAATGAACGTGGAAAAGGCGAGATATAACCAAATAATAAAATATACGACTATATAAACGATTTCATCGGCAGTTGCCGGTCGATATGTATTTCTTATTTAATAAGATCATTTTGTTCAAGATGGTGCCAATAATATTCTGTATCAGCTTGCCAACAACATTTTTGCTTCAAAACTTTTCCTGTTTAAACTAAGCTATTTCGACAAAAGCATACAGTATTTAGATCTAGTTGCTGCGATATCGCAATGTCGGCTAGTTTATACATAGATATATAATATTAGGTGTAAATATATACCGACTTCACCGCGTCATGGTCAACTGGCTCTACTTGTTAGAATTCCTAACGAAATTACGTCAATGTTATAAATTAAGTACTTATGTTAGAGTCCTAACATTAGTAATTAATTTAAAAGATTGGTGGATGTCACATGTTATCGAATTTTTGTTTCTAGGACATGCTTGTTTCCTCAAGATGTTTCCTTCCCCGTTTTGAGAGCAGTGGTGGTGAAATAATTTACACAAAATAAATCGCCTGCCTAGGTTTGAACCCACGGCCTATAACTTATAAGTCGCGGCCGATACCATTAAGCCACCACTGCACTCGTCTGTATGTAATATCAAAATAACAACGTTTTATTGAATGCATGTGAAAGTATATACGGTACTAATAACAAATACGCAATTTTTAAGATTTTTGTCTATCTGTCAGTCTGTCTGATCCGGGTAATTTCCGAAACGGCTGGACCGATTTTAACGAGTCTTACATTGCTAGATGGCTGATGTAATAAGGCTAAAAATTCACATTTACTGTGGGAAAATTTAAAAAACCAATAATAATTTGACGAGTTTGAAGCGGACGAAGTCGCGGGCAACTACTAGCTAGTACTTAATAAAATAATGACCTATTTATTATAATGACAATTCACTTAAAAATTGTAAGCAAACAATGCGTGAGATAATAATGAGCTCATTAACCATTCTATCAATGTAATTTAATTTAGTAATTGTAATCAATCTTTACTGTAGACCTGTGATTCCCTTAAGGGTAACTACTGTTTGTCTGGGGTATTGTGACCTTTGTTTATCGTCTGAGACTGATAGCAATGATGCCAAATATATTGTTCCAACCGATTTCAGATAAAAGTTGTAACTAAATGATGAAACAATTAACCTTCCCTAATAAGTAGCGCATTTATTCTTAGTCGTTTTCCAGCAGCCGGATTATATTATAATATTCGTATTTATACCTACAGTTTGGTCGGCAATGAGTAAGATGCGGCTCAAGGC
The DNA here is from genome assembly GCA_945859665.1 of Anorthoa munda. Lineage (NCBI taxonomy): Eukaryota > Metazoa > Arthropoda > Insecta > Lepidoptera > Noctuidae > Anorthoa > Anorthoa munda. The sequence goes on from OX243893.1 coordinate 40,012,101, forward strand.
CTCTAAAGAGTAGTGGTGCCCAGTGGTATAGGCCCTGACTTACGTGTCGTAGGTCTTGGGTTCGAACCCTGGCAGGCACATTACCACTACTGTTCTAAAAACGGTGAAAGAAAACATTGTGAGGAAACCAGCATGTCCTAGAACCAAAAATTCGAAGACATTTGACATCCATCATCCCGCACTGCGCCCGCGTTGTGGGTTAAAGCCCATTCCCTCTCTCACAGAGAGGAGGCATATGTACCAGCAGTGGGAGCATTAAAACGCTGATGATGATGATCATGAAGGACTGTTGATGTTTGTCGAAAAGTCAAACATGTATAGAATTTACAAACACTATAGAAATGTCACGTGGTCAATCCCAAACATTTTGGCATTTCGGCAATCGCTATACAACGTTGAAGCGAACCGACAATGAGTTATCAAAAGTCAAAAAAGTTTGGCATTCGCCTCTTGACATTTCGGTAACGTATGTACATTCTATACATTTTACCTTTTTTAGCAATCACTATCGCTGATAGAATGTCTTTTTGTAGATTTCTGTTCGGGTTTGGTTCGTTTATGTGCCTACAAATATCCGCAAGTCTTTGCAGAAGTTCGTCCAATTCTATGTTTTTTTTCAGAAAACAATTTTTATGTTTACTGATTTGACGACTTCTACGGAAGAAGAGTTCATGTCTTCAATCTCCATTCTAGGACGGATACAGTCGAAGCTAACTCGAAATATGCGGACACGTATAAAAAGCATATTACCCGAATTTATAAGGGTAGCCTGTGTAAATATCGCGTTGGGTTTCAGGAAATGTTATTTAGGTCATCAGTCAGGTGCCTGAACACAGGCTAACGACCAAACGAGGTATTGCCGTGGTTGTCCATAGTAACAAGTAGCGGAAAAGTAATATCGTTTTTGATATTTAATTGATAAAGGCTTGGTTCTTTTCCTATCAGAGCGCTAGATATGATAACATGAAACTCACGGTGAAGTTCAAGGTATCTTGGACTATGATACAACTTTAACAGATGTTTGGAATCATTCTTTGTAGTTTTAATTTGTTCTTTCTTTGTTTTCTATAGATTTGTCAATTTGTAGGGACAGAGTTTTTGGGCCCTTAGTAATCTTTAATAGTCCCTATGAATAGGGCCGTTTGCAAACCCAGTAAACGCTGTCCAACGACAACAACGAAAAATGGTTAAGCAACCACACAGAGTAAATTAATTATCTGTTTCTATGATGATATCTATAAATTTAAACTGTCCAAAAATAAAACAGTATCAACGTTATCATTGTAACAAAACTAGCTTATCTGATATCGACCGACAAACACCACTGCGGTGAACTATGTCTGTGACGTAACATTATAAGTGTCACCTACATTGAGACACGTTGTCTTTACTCGCCTTTCCCACTCCATTGTTTCCAGCAGATGTATGAATACATTCATCTGATTCATCAAGCATAAAACAAAACTTTACACCTTCCACGCACTAAACATTCGTGAGAAAACCTATTCACATAATGTGTAGAGCGTGTGTTTAAGACCATACGGATATTCTCCGTAGCGTGATATTCGCTTAAAATGCATATTCGCAACAAAAACAATCGCAGAGCAAGAAATGAATAATAAACAAAACTTTCGCAGGTGTAGTGGTTACTGCATATATAACTTGGGACTATGAGCAGCATGCTAGGAAAAAGACGACCAGTCCACTACTGTTTAACTTATGTAAAGATATGAGAAGCTGGAGTATGTGAATGTATCATTATATCAATTTAGGTACTATTTAATTTGAACGTAAAAAGTTTTCAACTTCATCAATTGCAGTATAAGACAATATTGCAGGCAAAAGATAGTATTTTTTTCCAACGCCTGATGAAAATATAATACTCGTAAAAGCTATCACAGTCGTGTATCAGTATTTGCAATAAGAATAAAATTGGACTAATTATATGATATTTTTTTAATGTAACTTTTATCTCGTGCACCTACTACCTACGAAATTTTATAAATTACGATTCCAATAAAAAATTACGGTGTAGAAAACACGCGTCCAATAGAATCAATAATTAGCTTCAATTAAACCACGTAGTGGACTTTCGCCGATCGAGTCGAGAATCTCGAACTGGATTAGATAATGTAGTTCATGGTGAAGCTATTAGTGTGGTCGGTGTGACACGTGTGATTGATAGCTGAGAGCTTACCTCGCACGCGTGTGGAGGTCTCCTGTGGGGCCTCGGTGGCGGCGCTGGCAGGGGCTGGGCGGGTGCGGGCGCCGGCGCGACCCTTGAACCGCGAGGGCCTGGTGGGCGCCGCCGTGGTGGTGGTGGGCGCCGGCGTGGTGGTGGTTGTGGTCGTCGTGGTCGTGGTGGTGGTCGTCGTGGTCGGCGTCGTGGTCGCCTCCTCCGTGGTACTCATGAACTCCGTCGTAGACCATATATCGTCCTCGACCGTCGTCGTACCGTCGAAATTGATCTCATTCGTCGGGTTGATGTCATTGTTTAGGTTCTCTCCAGCTAAATACGCGTACAGGTCCAGAGCCACCTTCTCCATCGCAGTCATGGTAGTGTACTCAGTGGTCTCCTGATCATAAGGAGTGGTCTGCTTGTAGTCGGCGGGCAGTTTTGAGTCATCTAAGATCTCCTGGAACCTGATGCCCGACGATAAGCTGTGACCTTCCCTGGCGGACTCTTTGGCATAAGTAGTTTCTTTGGCAATTGGTGTCGTTTCGGGAACGTCAGCTTCAGTAGTGGTGCGGCTTTCTGAGGAATATCTACTTGGTGGCTCTTTGTATTGGGACGGGGAAGGAATGTCACCAGAATGAGTCTTGAAGCTGTCCAGGTCTACAAGTTCCGAGCTTGGGCGTCTGTAAGTATAAGAAATCGTTATACATTAATCAATTTTCGGCTTTGGTGTGCATTCAGAGTGAATGATCGGTGTGTACGTTACCTGATGTGCGCACGGGTCCTACTTCTGGTCTGACCGATCGACTCATCGGCTACACTGTCGCTTTGTGACCGTCCGCGTTGTCTAACTGTTTCAGAAGACACTTCAGGTACGTATGTTGTAGATGTAGCTGACGCTAAGTTACGACCTCGGGGCGGGAACCGTGTGCTTGATGGCAACCTAACGCTTTGAATATTAGGAAGTGTTATTAATATAAATAATTACAAAAAGTATAAAGTGTATCCTAAATTTTGTGTAAAATGTTTAGAAATACATTAGAACATGACATACCTGATGTCCTCTTCCTCTTCCTCGGAGACGGGTGCAGGCGCGACGGTCCGGCTGCGGCCTCGTCCTCTGGTCGCCGCTGGAACAACTTCGTTTTGTATTTCTGGAGTAGCAACAGTGGTAGCTGTTCTGTCAATAGAACTGTACTTGTTCTTAGTTTTACTTTCGTTAGCGATGTGATTCTCACTTTCAATTTTCTCTGGGCCATCATGAGAATTGTGAACAGGAGCAGCTGTAGTAGATGAAGCTTTCTCTTTTCCTTTTCCGTCTTTTTTGTTGCCTTCTTCATCCTCGTCGTAGTAATAATAGATGTACTCATACTCGTAGTCCTGGCCATTGGGACCTTTTTTAATTTGAATCCTAGACTGGGGCTTCTGTTCTGAGCCAGCTGTTTCTAAATTAATATTGGACGATAACAATCCGGTGTTGATGTCGTCGATTGTGTCAAAATTAATAGGGATGTAGTCGAATTGCTGATTAGCGGAAGCAGATGGTGGAGCAGTAGTAAGGACAGGCTTCTGGGTAGTTGTGCCTGCAGTTTTACTTAATTTTCCAGATTCTGACATTGCTTCTAATGCAACGGCCATTTTAGGATTAGTTTCAACATCCTTTAAATTCTCGCGTATTTTAATGTCTTCTAATTTTGATACGGGAATATCAATTTCAATTGATTCCGAAGCTTTGCTTTTCAATCCCTTTTTAAACAAAGATTTCTTGTCTTCTTCGATGGCGACGATGCCTTCACTAGCGTGTTTGACCTTTCCGCTGTGCAGCTTCTTCACAATCTTTTCACTTTCATCTTGTTTAAAGTTTCTGTGATTCGGGTGCTTATCAGGAATTTTGTGTGAAGTCTCGAAGTTTCTTAATGGAGTTTGTTGTCCTGAACTGACCAGCACATACTCCTCACCGGGCCGAGGCTCCGTGATGATATCTACTTCGGCGTACGCCGAGTAGAACGTGCACACTAACAAGCATCTGTAACAAAGAAACGGAATTTGTGAGATCTCCATCAACATGGTAAGTTACGAAAGTTTGTTACATTACAGAATAGGAGTCAGTGCTCCGTGACTCAGCAAGATGACATCTGGCAGCTGCGCCTACGAGTCAAAAGCTTGCGACCCTGCACAAGGAACTCTGAGTCACCAATTCATTTCATCACCGCATTCTCGAGCTGGGTATTGTTTGTCTACCAACACAACTTGGCTGTTACATGAGCGTTTCTAATGTGTATGTTTAAAGTGACGTATAATCACGAGTATGTACGGCTATATTAGCACACTTTTTGTACATTGATTGGTTTCATAACTGCCATCGATTTGCATAGCTATCGATATTTCTGGCACAGTTGCACGATGGGGGGCAAAGAAGTTGTGTGAAAATTCATCTAGATGACTACAAAACAAGCATTGTCGAACATTGCAATGTTGCAAGAGTGATGTGGTCGTGAGAAATGGCGGCGAAAATCAGAGCGTGGGTGTATTACGCATTTCGATTCCGCGCAAGTGCAAGCCGATCGATGAGGCAACTTTGAATGACGTTGACGATCACTTTCGCCTATGGACTGACTCTCACACGAGTACACGAGCCGAGCCCGTCTGCAGACTGCGGCCATTACAATACATTACAGTATTTATGGCACTTTATAATTGATCAACCTGTCATTAAATTTATCAATACGTAAGAGCTGTTACGAGTGTTGCAGCGTCTGCGACTCCGCGTCCTACAGAGTGTTTTATGCTAGTTTGACGAGACAAGAATTTTGCAACTTTTCACGATCGAAGATGATTTTGCAGTTGCCCAACCGACGGGTTACAGACATTAATAACCCGGGCTTTTAAGATCAGACTTGGAGAAAACATCTTGCATTAATAACAATGACATGTACATTAGTCTTTCGGAACCCTGTCGCTGCAGCAATGGGTATAAAAAGTGCAATGAATCATATCACGGCTACTTAATTGAATCGCAAATCCAATTATCGGTGTCGGAAGTGTTTGAGCTTCCGTACAAGTTCTTGTGAGCCTCGACGATATACGGAAGGTGATTGAGGGATAACAAGCGAATGGCGCTATTGGAATTAAGTCCATCCGATTGCATTAGGCCACCTTCATTTCACTGCGTGTGAGGAAGTGTGTGACAACGCACGCGCACGCCAGTGAATGTGTTGCACCGACCGTGACTGGTTCCGATGCAGCCACTTTACTTATGAAGGTTACATCGAATACCGACTGGACAATAAAACAAGGGTTAACGATACGTATTGTTTTTCAAACGACCGGGCTTTTGTTAACCTTTATAACTTTAGTGCAAAGCATAAAACAAACTCTTCAAATTGTGGCGAATAGTAGCATGACGTAGTGTAAGATTGCTTTCGGGCATAACAGGATACAGTCAACTAGTTTGCTCTGCTTAAAGCTCTGTTTAAAGAATGATAAAGAGGTGTAGCAGCTTCCAGCAAAACTTGTACTTGAATATCCGCTTTCCATAAAAACAATACGTAATTTCCTGTATATCCATCTGACGTCACACAACATGGTTGAGCTAAATTAATCTTACATAAATATTATGGAAAATCATTGAGATAATAAATGCAGCCTCAATTCCGCAGTGGAGTGTAACGAGACCAGTGCCTGCGTCTGTACCGGTTCAATTTCACTAGATGTAAGGTCGCGAGGCAAGGCTAGGTGAGCGTGGAGCGTGGACCGATACACAAATACGATACCTACCGATACTAGGTCCGCTGACTGTTGCAGCCAACTGTTTTGTTTACAGGCATACTTTGCGAATTTGAACCGCATTTACTGCTATATTGATTTTTGTGTATAGATAACAAGAAAACGTAGCTTAAAGCAGCAGGTTTACTTTAAAAATTGATCTCATCCAGTCCATGTGTTCGTCTCTTAATGTCAGTTGTAGATGGTAAGCGTTATAAATGATGAGCACATATAACGAAGGTACTCTCATGCTCTTTAAACTTTACATGATGGTATTGCCACATGTATCCGAGGGTTCAGAAAGTTCAAGGCGTATCATGGCACCGTTTATTTGTACCATTTGGATTTGAGACACGAGACTCAACTTATTTTAGAATGTTGTGGAACTGTCGGACTAAAAAGAAGCCATTTGTTGTCACATCTACGGTTTTGTCTTTTACGTCAAACTGTTGCATCGACCCCAAGTAACAGGGGACAAGGGCAGAAATATGATGTCCTGCCCTTGTTATTTGGGGTCGACGCAACAGTTTTTTCATCCATTCTGTCTTCGTTTTAGTAATAATTAATATAAAGTTTAATATAACTACAAACAGTACCTTCCGATAACGTATTATAAATAATCTTATCGTGAAATAGATCACAAAGGCTATTCTAAAATAGATCAATCGGCCTTTCGCTAAGTGGCGTGATAAATCGCGATCTACCTAAAAACTTTACACAATATTTCCTTTTGTCGCGTGCAGTTCTATTGGTTTGTTATTTACTACATAGAAAATACTCTTTCGTAACAACGACTGACTACATGTCAAACTAGCATACTCGTGTCCAGTTCAGAAGAATTTTAATTGTACGAAGATGGAGTATGCGCGTACGCAAAAATTTATTGGCAGACAAAAAGCCACAATTTTAAATATTTGTAAATAACGAGTGAGTGCATCTAAATCGGTGCATTTATCATTTATGTGGATGCTAAGTCAGTGCTCGTGACTTGATTACATCTGGGTTCGCCAACCCCGCGTTTCCTCCCAACGCGAGTGGTGCATCGCCCCTCGCCCCATTGCAGAGGAAGCCGCGGCACTATCTCCCGGGAAATTGAAAGATCTGAACGTGACAAGAAAGTATTGCCAGCCAACTCTTTCACTACTACAGCATGCGCAATATTACCATCTCTTGATTAAATAGCACCGCAGTGCTAAAGGTTAAACTCTCTCCGTGGTAAAAACGAGTTTCGTGATATCTATGCTCCTTTGCTTGTTTGTAACTTGTTCGTCTACTTCGTCTACATTGTTTCGCTTTCCACACAGGATTGTAGATAATGTCCTCGTTAATGATGCATTTCACATGCTCTATGCTGTTCTTGGTCTAGTATTAAATTGTTAAAGTGTAAGCTCCTTAAATGTTTCATAACGTCTCAAGAATCTCAAGATCAGTGGAGCACAGACTCCTAATACAAATCTTGGTCACAGTTACGCAAAACAACTAAAAAATCATATATGCAATGTCACTTTATAATTACAAACATACATACCAGAAGGTTTTTAATGATCGTGTGAACTTTATCATTAAGATAACAAATATCTAACATAATTCAAGTTATTGTATACTAACTTGCACCACATAGACATTGGCCAACCGCGATGGATGGTAGATGCAAGGTTAAGCTCATATATTTTAATTATGTTTCTTGTAATATGTATAGTTAAGTATACAGTAAAGTGCCTCGAAATGGCAACCTGCCCATTGTTGCATTGGCCATGGAACCGTCGAAAAACGTTTATGCAAACAAAATTGAATATATTTTTTATTGTATTGTTATCGTGACTATATCATGCATATTGTAATACACGCCAATAGCTTGTTCACACCTATCGGTTTCAGAATTTAAATCGCTAATATGTTTATTGCAGTTGCATGTTTGTTATTCACCGCCCTGGGCTACAAACAACAGTTTCACTTGTAGCTGTAGGTGGCACTTTCAAAACGACAAACTGAGAACAAAAGCTTTTTACGGTAAGATTTACAATGTTGAGTACATCCGGAGTTAAACATACATTCTGCCGCAAATATGTGTCGTTACATAACCACAACACAATATAAACGAGCAATCGTTTCACATTTCTGAAATAAAAGTGGTCACATTAATATTTAGTGAGGCAGTTTATATTATTCAATGAGGTGACAGAGAACCGGTGGAAAACTGGTTCTAGGAAAACCTGCGTGGAGCTACCGCAGGTACTTAGGTACATTTGGACAGAAGTGGTGATTGTTATCCGTGGGACAACACCTGAACGGGAGGGGGTCAAGGACGGATTATATTTCCCACACATTCATAATATTTACTTACTTCGCCAGACAAAAACCAACCACGGCTTTATACAAATCATAGGTAAAAGGGCAATTTAAAAAAATACATATTATTATCACTTACAAGAAATCAAGAACTTTTTAGGCTTAATAAAATTTCTTTAGATTATCCATCGAACGAATGTGTCGAAAATTGCCTTTGCAAAACTTGATTTGCATAAACAATTTCTGAAGAAGAAGTTCTGATTTCCTACCAACATTAATTGTAGATGTTTTAGTTATAGAGGCGGAGTCACTAGAACTGAATCCAGGTGAATCCGTACCTGCGCTGGAGATTTTTAAAGTTCACACTTTATTTTGTTAGAGGCATCCTATTATCTAGCTTTGCGGATACGGATAATTTAGCACAAGTTGCTATTCAGGTATAGCTGTTTCTCTCTCATCCTACTAATATTATAAAGAGGTAGAGTTTGTGAATTGTGAGTTTGTGATGTTATACGGGGTAATCTCTGGATCTACTGAACCGATTTTGAAAACACTTTCACCAGTAGAAAGCTACATTATTCCTGAGTGTCATAGGCTAATAATAAACTTTCAAAAAAATTAGAGGTCCTATTGAAAATTGCATTAATGTAGCCAAAGTAGCAAAATGTTGCATATAAAATTAATTCTTTGTCGTGCGCTGAGAAAACTATTGATGATACATAAAAATTATGTACTACATGATGAGGTAGGGTAGGGTAGGTAGGTTAGGGAAGGATAGGTAGGGTAGGTTAGGTAAGGTAGGGTAGGTAGAATAGGTAAGGTAGGTAGGGTAGGGTAGGATAGGTAGGGTAGGGTAGGTAGGGTAGGTAGGTAAAGTAGAGTAGGTATGGTAGGTAGGTAGCCAATTGACGGGAGTGAAGCCCCGGGGGTCAGCTAGTTCTATATATAGCTGTTACCTATTCATTGGAATGTTAAATATACCAGGATATAATTTTTATCAAAAAAGCAAAAAATGGTTTTAAATAAACCAACAATTATTAATCTGTCAGAAAATACAGAATGAAAAAATAATTCAGTAGCAGTAATTCATGGCGGTAGTTAATATTTTATAGCACCCAAGTACTGAAAGGCATCCTGAAGATGATTCGCACAATCTGATTTGCATTACAACTAACCCAGCGTGTATAATATTATAAAATCCGTCACTTTGACATTAGCGTGTGCAGTTAGCTCACAAGTCACACATTACGCGATGTTTGCATAGGTGCGCAAGAGTAGACCATCTCCTAGCGGCAATTTCGATTGCAACCAGTTAGGTAAGAGCAGTTGTAACGTTAGGTCGTGCCAAATTGTATTATAATAGCTCTTTACCTGAATCATTATTTTTGTGTCTACGTATTGTTTTATGTTTGAAATGACATAAGTTCTTCTAATTATATGTAACAGTTTAGCATTTTAGAGGGACTTGTGACATTAAATATTTTGAGTAGACTCACTAAGTAGGCCAGAATTTGTACTACAGTATTCAAATGCTTGATCGTCTGATCACCTATTTACATACTGGATGTAACAGAAGATAACATTTGCCAACGATTATATTAAATAGATATAAAATCCACTACCATAAAAATAGTGAGTGGTATTTATTGAATCATACAATTCAGGCTGTGTTTAAGTTTAAATGTTTAATTCTGAGCACGTGTCGGGTCCTGAGAACGTTGACAAGTAGCGGCGTCACGTGGCTAAGTGCCGGCGCGGGCGCAACGAATACCAAGCGCGCACCATCGCTGACATTCTGTAAAGGATACGCAAAGATATGCGCATCCCATCGTAGATGACGACGATAATCTACACCAATATTATTAATAGATAAAATTTGTAAGTATGGATGCAGGAGGTAATCTAGAAACGAAACGTCCGATTGAAAGAAGTCTAAGTTCTGATATAATGTTACATTATCGCTGAGTTTCATATACGCTTCTTTTTATCCGGGAACAAAATATATATTTTTTTTTAACACTGGAGCTTTTTATACTTCACTGTCGATTGTTGATCGAAGCGTGTCTACTACAAGTAAAACCCATCGAAACACGTAATCATAACACAATATCTAGCATAAATAGTATATGCATAACTTTTGAACGGCTGAACCGATTTTCATCAAACATAAGCTAAGAACACTCTCGACAATGTCATCTTTCAAACAAAGAAACTAAATTAAAATTGGTTCATCCGTTTAGGAGCTCTGATGCCACAAACATATACACAAACACAGACACACACTTCAAACTTATAACACCCCTCTTTTTTCGTCGGGGGTTGTGTCGGGCAGGGCACGGGAGTGAGCTGCAGGAAAATCATAACTGCCTATCTAACCGTTTCCTAAAGTGAGCATGGCTTATCTTCGGTTTTGGAATCCATAAAATATCTTTAAACGACAGGAAAGCTTAAAAGTTTATATTTTAAAAAAAATTAGGTCTCTGAATCTACACTGCGATGTTGACAAAGATTATAAAGTGTAGATGCGATCTGTTTCTGAATTGACAATTTGGAGATACGAATTTGTCAAACACAATGCCAAAGTTTGTCCGGTTTTCAGGATAAAGTAGATTTGATTAATAATTAATCAACTTCATGTTCATTTCTTACACTGAGATCTTTGTTGATAACGCCAGATTTATAGCCCCTACTAATAATGTATGTAATTCATGAGCTTTGGTTGAAATTTCCACACAGTTATCTTATATAATGCTTACATCTGCCTGATGACATTAGGTATACAGCTAGCTAGGCGATAGGTTAAAGATCCAAATAAAAGCTACGTAATAAGTGACATGTGTCAATTGATGATTATTTCTCCAGATTTCTCCACACATACCTATGGCTTTTACGACGAATCGCAGTCGTAAATTAGTATTTTATTGAAAATTCTTTGCAATCCAACATTTTCTTCAGTTACATGCGCGCTTTAGTAACATTATTATCAATGCTCAAAAGAGACTTACTCTTAATTCTTAAAACAATGAGAAAAAGGATGCTGTTTTCCATGATTATTATATTCAATACCTATGTGGAACTATGGCCTTTTGCTATGAAAGATCGAATAAGAAGTTGATGTTATTACACTCGAGCTAAATCGTCTTGCCGAATATAGCTAATCGGAGGAAGAAGGCATGGCCAGTCAGTCTAATTCTGATGAGACCTTTCTTCCACTACCCAGGGAATGCCCGACAGCCACAACGATCTAAATTTGTAACCTACTTCCTAAGTTCACATGTAGTAGCAATAAACATATCACATCACACATCATCAGCCTATCAATGTTCCCACTGCTGGGGCACAGGCCTCCTCTCTGTGAGGGAATGGGCCGTAATCCACCACGCGGGCCCAGTGCGGGTTGGTGGATGTCACATGTCTTCGAATTTTTGGTTCTAGGACATGCCGGTTTCCTCACGATGTTTTCCTTCACCGTTTTGAGAGCAGTGGTGATGAAATAATTTACGCAAAGTAAAGCGCCTGCCTGCCTGGGCTCGAACCCACGACCTACAACTTGTAAGTCGCGGCCGATACCACTGGGCCACCACTGCTCTCAATAAACATATATTGTATAATAAATATATATATATATGGTATGAAACCTACGCAGATATTAAGAAGAAACAAACAACTTGCAAATTAAGCAGAACGCCCATTTTTATCAAGAACCTTGCCACGATATAGAAAAACCACATATCAAACATACACAAGAAAGTGTCCTTCTGTCAGCAAGGGCGATTGTTGAAATGCCAAAATGTAAGGAATTTACCCCGTGATAATTTAATAGCTCTTGTTAATGTCATACAAAATTAAAAATTTATCAACTGTGTGTCACATTTCTAGAGCCTCTGACTGAACTATATTCGATGTCTTACTGGAAAATTTTGGAAGAAATTACTGGAATAGTGTTCTCTTTTCATAACAGTGCTATAATGAGCAAGCCTACGAATATAATCATTTCGTCATTGCGTTGTGCCAGAGTAATAAATACGGCCCGATGAAACCGATATCTTGTGCAAACGGATATGAACAGTATTCGCTGCCGGAATCAATTCGAGCATTCCACGCGACCGTGTCAACGAAACACAAAGGTACTTTTTGAGCAAGGCAAGCTGTGTGTGGTCCTTTAAAAAATTGACATCACAATGGTCTTTTTGCACCGAAAAACGCTGATGTTACGATCTGCACTCGTTCCTGCCGGTCCTGCCGGATTGGCCAGAAAAGCTAGAAGATTCAATTGGCTGGCAATCTATGTGGGAGTCCTTTGCCCAGCAGTGGAAAACTGGAAAGGATAGGCTAAAACTAAAACCGGCCAAGTGCGAGTCGGACTCGCGCACGAAGGGTTCCGTACCATTCTCACAAAAAAGGGCAAAAAAATCACGTTTGTTGTATGGGAGCCCCACTTAAATATTTATTTTATTCTGATTTTAGTATCTTTTGTTATAGCGGCAACAGAAATACATCATTTGTGAAAATTTCTAATTATAAATGTCTAGCTATCACGGTTCATGAGATACAGCCTGGTGACAGACAGACGGACCAAGGAGTCTTAGTAATAGAGTACCGTTTTTACCCTCTGGGTACGGAACCCTAAAAACTATCAGCAAATTTAGGAACAGTAGTGTAACATTTTGGTTCCAAAATGTGCTACGGATTTTTGTAGCACTATTCGTAGTACCTAGAATTTTTTTCATAAAAGTTGTATTATGTTTTTGGTTGAGTTTCTTTATTCAATTACATTCCTTTCCTACGTTATTTTTGAGAATACATGGGCTTATGAGCATTATAGACCACTAAAACCGCTACTAAAATTAACACTTTTATAATAAGCAATTAGTATGTATGTATTTGGAACGTGCATATTTTATAGTGGTTCGTTGTTCAAGTATGTTGTAACATTAGAATCATTTGTGCGCGTTTAATAATGCTAATCTTTATATAAAACACGTTTTTATATTTATATCTCTTGGTCACATGGTGACTCGTATATTTGGCCCTAAAGCATTTGACAAATGTCACATTTATACGTAAAATATATAAAATGAAGAGTGAGTCAGAGGAACCCGGATCTGAACAAACCCGGTTTATGTAACCAACAGGTTCTCATTAAACACTTGTTAAGTAATATTTGTCATTTGACACGCAATAAATTTTGATTGTATTTAAATTAGTAGCGGTACTTAGAGATATGAATAGGTTATTACTAGGAGTCACGGAATGTGTCGCTATTGTGTACTGCGGACTCCAATCGCCTAACTAACACTGGGCTGGCATGCGTGCCTATAATTTCATAGTTGCTAATAATTTCTGTAACGTTTATTAGAAAGTATTGTATGGACAGTTAGTTGTTAATACCAGCTGATCGCAGGCTCAGGGTTACAAAAAAGCAAATATTATTGAGAAAGGCTTGCCCAAAACATTTAGCAGATTTCGCAAGTCCTTGCCGTTCGACGTTTACTATAGCCTGGTTACGCATTGTGCGTTTTTCCATAATGAAACTCAAATTTCGAGCAATTGTAGCAATATCGTAAGTTTAACATTGGAATAGAGTCTACGGTCGTAAAAATTGAATTTTATTAAGTTATATGACGCACTGTTATTATTTACTTTTCAATATTACATGATGAGAAATAGATAATGAATTTTCTTTCAAAGTCGCATTGTGTCATTGTGTGTTGTTGTCTCTTCAATATGGTTTATTATTAACGAACTGCTAGTTAGCAGTAAATAGAAGAACAAGTTACTCCGATGTTTCAAGGAAAAGGAACCATTTAAAATTGTACATAACTATTATTGGAACACGGAAAGCGAACCTTCCAAACAGAAAATTGGAGGGAGCGAATTGAATCATTGAGTGCATTCATATTTCAAGAGCATTCTGAACTTCCTAAATGCGGCACGTGAACGGACGACGTCGACGGCGACACTCGGAGCTCCCGCGTGTCGGTGTGTCCTGGTACAAGGTCTGGTCGCCGCTGTCCGCTCGCACCTCGAGGTCGCCGGTGAACGTAGCCACGGGGGCAAATATGTGCGCGTAATCAATTGCCTATTTATTACTCGTGCTCACTCCTTCACTCCTCGCACACCCAACAGAGACGCAAGACATTTTATCAAGAAAACTAATTCAACATGCTTATACAATGTTTGATGAATCACGATTCGCGGTCTGTCTTTAACATTTACTCCAGCAGAATCAAACAATTTACATTAGGTAGACGTGTGCACTACATCACTGACAGACGTGCCGGATCATACGCAAATGCGAAACGAAATCGAAAGGGTAACACAAATTTACTCAGCATACTTTCAAATCGGACAATCACGAAATAACACTAGTGTTTATTGCCAATGAATAATCCTCGAGTTGACAACGTAATAATGATATACATCGAGAAGAGAAAATAACAGACATCGCCCAAATGTAACGTGTGAATTAACGTAATTGTCTATTACAGCTTTGTTCTATGAAGTCAGTGAATTACAGATTAGACTCGCTTGTTTGATCGAAGATAAAATAGGATCTATGATAATTATAAACTCTACTGACTTATCGAATCAAAGGACATGCAAAGGTTAACTGCCTGTGAGTAATAGTTCGACTATATCGACATTTCGGCAACTTTATTTCAGCAATAAAATGTCTAACGGGTGCGATAGGTGCTAGTAATATTCCGCGGCTGTCACGGATTGATGCGAGTGTAATGACAATTAAGCGGCACGTAGCTGATATATGAACGGGACTGCGGTTCGTCAACCCTAGGCGACGTCGGATTGCGATCACGTAGAAATTAACACTTCGGCGTGCATGGAACGCTAAAGCTGATGCAGACGTGAGCGCGGCGCGGCGTGGCGGTTGTGTGGCTTGCAAGCCGTGGCTCGTTCCGTAGATCATCCACCGCACAAACAATCGATCGAGACAATGAACGTAGATACGTGACTACGATTGTTAGACAATAGAACAAACAAAAGGCAATTTTAACGTAATTTCTGAACTGATAGGCTGATCAGAAGTGAAGTGGGGATCTCGATGTAGATCGACTATACAATGGTACAACGAAATAACATTATTTTTATAAAACACGACGCGTAACTTTACCATTAATTGTCATAATTTGTTCCTAGACAATTTTATTATAATTATGCTACTTCCAAGTGTTAGGAAGTTGCTGGAACATATTCACTAGAATATGTAATTATTTCTTAACTAACATTACAGCATATTATCCACAATGTAGGCAATTTCTTAACACAATTAGCTTTAGGTCACTGTGTTAATTTATGCTGAAGAACGTTTTTGTTTCGACTCATAAATTGTAGCGTTGCAACTTGCGACTAATTGCCAACAAAAATATACCGTGTGTGAAATTCTAATGATTTTATGTGTGTACATATAATTATCTATCCTACTTAAATGTCACAAAACTTTGGGCAATTGAAATGTTAGTAGGTCATTAGAGTCAAGAGTCGTACCCCTAGTTCATTCCTACAAGAGTCGACACGACTTTCAAGGCAACGAGTAAACTACAATTTTATAGCATTTCTGTTTTTAGACGTCCATTTAATTAATTTAAATTAATTTACAAATGCACCTTTATTGTAAATCTAGTCGGAGCGAATTATTAATGCGTGGAGTCTACAATGAAGCTTAGATAAGATTACGAAGCGGCATTTTGCATAAAAATGAAGTATGCCTAGAGATTAATTTGTAAAGCTTAAGAGGTGGAGTGAGCGGCGAGAACTTAGGTATCGGTATCACGCGCGCATCAGCAGGTGTGGCACGCACCACCGCCGTCCTGACACAAAAATATTGCCATCACACTGCACTAGAATATGTAATCCACCCCTCTGATTCACACAAGACTCTAACGGAAACCATAAACAGAAAAACTATTCGCAAAATCCTAAAAAGCTTTCAGCTACGCTTATACTCTTAGGTCAATGACTATCCCTCCGTCATCGGGGGTTCGAAAACCGCATATCAAGGTCCAAGTATTTCTTGCTAAATGCATATGCTTCCCAAGTAGATAATCAACTTTTACCACAATGTGAACATAAAACATGTTTCATAAACAGGAACCGCTCATGCATAGGTACCGTGACTGACGTCGCACTCTTTTAAAAAACCTCACAAAATCTATCGAATATTTTGAATTTAAATCATCTTCAAATAGAACACAGCGACTTGTTTGTGGATTTGAACGGTTCATTTCGCTTCCTAGTGCTGATTACTTTCAAGCAGTAGTACTTATAGTAGCTGTCGATCAAAACGCGAGCAAACGCGTCGGATAATG
Source organism: Anorthoa munda (assembly GCA_945859665.1). Lineage (NCBI taxonomy): Eukaryota > Metazoa > Arthropoda > Insecta > Lepidoptera > Noctuidae > Anorthoa > Anorthoa munda. The sequence goes on from OX243893.1 coordinate 40,028,658, forward strand.
TACGTACCGGCTCGTCGCCGGGTCAACAGCTGACCGCAATCATAGCTTTGTTTCAAACGTGTTTAGAATAAATTATAATGGTCAAGTAAAACGACCACAATCATGTCTGCCGCTAATAACTCACACTCGTGGCTTTACAGTGGGCATTTCATCGAGCGCGCCTGTGCGCTGCTCGTGCTTATGTTTCGTAACCACCGCGCCGCGGATCATGGGCATAGAAAGAGCCAAGGTCAAAAAACTGCGTTCCAATCGTGCAGTGGAGCGACAGAACGTCACTGGCCGCAGCAACCACATTCTCACTCATTACTGGGAATCTCCCGACGGCTTTAGAACATCTTACGAAACGATACGAAGCAATAGATAAAGGTTAAACCTCCGAGTTGCTTCAGCGATTTGCCTAGAAAGTGTAGATGTTGCATCCGCCTCGAGCAACAATAGTGCGTGCACACTGTGCACATACTGCCTCTCCTTCAGAGCGGTGCCGATATTACGGGACGCCGTTATGTAGCTATAACTATGATGATGTTTTATTCATCTGTTATCTCACTTCGCATTCCTCGAAAGGTCATCGGCAGGAAAGTGAAACTGGTTGAAGCCGAAAGTGACGCTTACAAAATTCGAAGACGCACATAAATATCCGATTATGTTTGCGTCGACGCGTCCGTACGCGTCCGGCCCGGGGCTCGAACCCGGAGCCCGCACTTAATGTCACTGATGCAATCATGTTAATCCAATGTCACTTTATTATGACATGCTTTTAGCGTTTTCTCCGCACATGATGCGCAAACCAATCTGACGAAATCAATGATATAAGATGAGTATCTAGTATTTGCGCAAATAATATTAGCTATCATTACCAGCAATGCCTGAAGTTACACCCTGTAATACCTGCTGCCGCCTGCTTCCTAGCTCATCGCCAGTAATAATTATGCATAATGTATTTTATCACTACGAAATATCACACAGTTATTTACATGTTTGCCGCATAAAAAATCATCTAGGAACATGAAATGAGTTAATAAAATATTGAGCAACTTGTAAAACCAGCATAATGAATAACGTGGTATTCAGTTCCAAATGTCACAGAATTAATGGCATTAGTATTTAATTAGTTGCTCGTTTCAAGGGGACGGACACACGGACAAACCTTCGTCTTGGTGACTGTTTCCTCAGCAACAGCTTCTTTTTTAGGAAAACCTGCGACGTCGTGACTAGCTGCGCGGAAGCGAATGACTGCTTATACTTAAATGGTAACTTCATGACTCAAAACTTGATTCGTATCAGTCCCTAAAACCATTACAAAACACGAACAGACAATTAAGTATTATTTTCCTCAGCAATTAACCACTTCCCTTTCGCTGTATCCGGCGCAAAAGTCCAATGTGTTGTCGATATTAAAACATTCGTTTTCTAATAGTTGCTAGTCACGAAGAACAAATAAATACGCCCGGGACTTGATGATGATGTGGGGCAAATGTAAGTTGAAGATAATTTCAATAACTGCGATATATTGCAAGTAATATTTGAAAGAGAACTTTATAACCAGTTTTTTGTGAACAGTAAAAAATCCTACGTCGTCATCTAAGCTTTTATGTAACGCAAAGCGCCGCGTGTAGCGCTTCAGGCGGAGCTGGTTATGTTCGCCACGCAAGACACGACACGACACGACATCGACTTGACCGCATTGTTGGCGCATCGAAGCCTGCGTGCAGTTGCCACACACCATTGATTCTATCATTTTAGCCGCAACAACGATCGTTAGGACGCGGACGGTGCACGTGCCGAGAAAAATGCTACTGCAATTTATCGCTACAAGCCTCAGCGCGTTAAAACTATTAAAATTAAGCGTTGCGTCAAATGGACTCACCAACTAATGTTGTTGCGGAGCCGGTTCTCGAGCCAACACTGGGTTAATGTAAGGCTCTTATGTTTAAAGCACGTGGTCAGCTTGTGCTTTGTATAGACAGTAATCAATCAATAAAACGACAAAAGCCCTTCGTACAGTCTAGAGAAAGTTATCTTGCAGATGCGAGTGTTCGATTATAAAAATTTCGATTCATATTCAAAATTTTAAAAAAAGAAACTAATCAGCAGCAAAATACCAAAGTAACAAAGTAAATTCGATGCGCACACCAATCAGACATAATTCACGTCTGCAGCCAACTTATTACCAACGGCATTACAACATACATTGCCAAGTTTATTCACATTCCGATTGAAATCAATCTCTAGCCGTAACCAATAAATTGGACACTGAAAGAAAGAGGTATTTGTTGCGACAGGATTCGCATATCGTATATGTAGTCATCGCCAGAAACTGTTGAAGTTCATTTGAGGAAAATTTATTAAAAACTTGTGTTATGCGAGAAAACAGTTACTGAGGAGGTCGGTCCTCAAATAGACCAACAAGAGACTGTATAGTTGTTCAACAGCGGATACCAAGCGAGTGTGAATCCTTAGTCTCCCTTCGTATGGATCAGCACGGTTGCTAGGTCGTGACCAGATCTGCCAACCGGTTGCCCTTGACATATCGATTCATAGAAAGTATAAGCATCAGCCACGACCGCTCGGACTCTAGATATTGTTTGCAAACTGGTTGATATGTCGAATGACAGGAATGTTGGCTAATACTAACACGCTAACAGTATTAGGTCAAGTTGAGAATTTCTGATGGAGTTAGGATAACGAAAGTTACTTGATCAGATAACCTTTCTGTAGTCAGCTAATTGGTTGACCTGTGAGCAAGGATATGTCTTTCTACAAATTAATTACTGTTCTATATATCAGTGTACAGGGTGTTGAAAACTTGTGATGTCTAACGCTTTAGCTAAAGCAGAACCAAACCAAAGTTGCGAAAATAGTGCGCTAGACTGTTTCTCCATGCTTACAGTATCTTGATAATATAATTTTAGAAAAATGCACATTTGTGTTTCACTGACATAGTCGACGCCCTCCAAAGTAGAAATTCCAAAACTCTATTTACCATTTTGTAACAGCCGGGTACTGTAACAGTAATCTACCTTACAATCAAGAAAATCTTATTACGTTTGTCAATGTCACGTCTTACGAGGGCAGACAACCATTTACACTGTTATGTGGTATTCATTAGAGCTGCTTTATCTCGTAACGACCGCCAAAGAAGGAGCATTAGCTTTACATACATAGACTCACCACTCGTCGAGCTTAGCCTTGAAATCTGAAGAGCTATTCTATATTTATACGGTGCTATGTACTTTATGCAAACTGCATGCATTTTAATATTCAGGAATCTACTGCTATTTAAAAACTGTTGATTATATTAACCAAAGTTCGCTGTGTATATCGATCTAAGCTGCAGAAACATCCCGCGCAGCGTATATTTTGGCCTATTATGTAACGAAACTATTTGTTTAGCCATAGAGAAAGTCAATAACAAATGACGATACTAAACCAAATGCTAATTGTGTGTGTAATCATATTATTTGACTTTCAAAGAATGTACAATGTACATACCAACATCAGATCGATCGATCTTAGATATTACGTGGTTTTATTTCAAGTCAAGCTTCATTGAAACTGATCTAGTGAGCATGTGAACGAACGAAGATTTTGTTTTCATTTGAACGCGAAGGCGAAAGTTGTTGGACTCGGATGTGAGATGCGCGAGCGCACCACGAGACAACGTCACACCTACAGATTACGTCGGCTGGTGACAACTTGATCGGTAACTCGTTCCTTCTAAATAGTTTTAATTCAACTTTATGATTTTTTTCAGTCATAACTGCTTTTATTTTTCCCGTAAGCACTATCATTTTAATATATTACCAATATGATATATATATATTAAAATGTACTTCCATAATTTGCAATTCAAATGTTTATATCTTTTAGATTTTTGTCTAATAATAATTATAACACGTGCGCAACCAGCCGATAAAAAATATAACCGACTAATTTAATTTGCTAATTTCTAACCGGTTCTCAACGGTACAGCTTGCGGCAATTAATCGCAGCAAACATTGCTCGATGATTTTATAACATCAAAAGTAAATATTAATTGGCAATCGTTAGTTATTTTTCAGAAATTTACTTGGTTAAGTAACAGTGGATGGAACAACAAACATACAATCAATTTTATCCCGACTTTACAAAGGACATCGTGTGAAACAATCGCGATTGTCGCTAGTTACGTAAGCGAGGTGTGTGCGATGGGCTTTAGCGAGAATCACACATAAAAAGCGAAAGTGAAGGTCGGCGCGACGAGACGCGGAGCGAGGCGCGCGGGTCGGGCTGAGCCCGGCGGAGTCTGCGCCCGCGCCGCCACCAACGGTCACCAACGTTTTGAAACACCCACATTAATATTGAACAGAGTTTGCCTAATTTTTCCTTCACAAATATTATCTAAATCAACCACAAACTATCACTTATCAAAAATAAATTATAATAACTCTATCAAAAGATGACGCAAACATAGCCAATGAATTTTCAATGCTTTATCATTCGAATCTGGAGCTCTTTTACCCTAATGCAACGTAGAAAATTTGGCAGATAATCCGATTAGTTCGCGATGCCCGGTATCCGACATTCCAAGTTCTGCACAGTCTAATCGCGATACAAAATGGTTTAGATGGTCATTTGTTGCCGTACGACGTATCTGCCGGATGTTACGCTTAGCTTCGTCCGGGGAAACCTGCCGGCTGCCCAGACACGAACGCCCGGACATCCGCGCGCATAAACAGACACCTCACTATAATCGCATATGTATGTGCATATAGAGCGAGTGGCGAAATAGGAGAAAGATATATGCTAGACTGAATCGAGCTTGAGGGTCTGAGTGGGCACTAGAGCTGGCTGAAGATGCGGGTGCCGGAAGGCTATTTGGTAGGTATACATGAAGTGATAAAACTGATATAGTGATAGAACTATATAGTTTCATAAGCCTGCGACTGATCAGATCAACAGTCACAATAGAGTACGAATTTTCATCCGATCAAAATCATAGAACTCACCGGATATGAACTTCATCAAACAAATATTTGTTCTATGGCTCGTCCAAACCCAAAACATGGCACGCCAGGCTCGAGTCAGTGAGCATAAAGTCGTCATTTAATAAATCTTAGCAAAGAAACCAGCTCCGGTATATATTTATTAATTAACCTGCATCTACCTATCACATGCTAGAAGAACCGGTTGGAGTACGTAATAAATTGATTTCTTAGTGTTCGCAACTGAAAGTACCTAATGTGCTAGTTATACGTAAATGAGTTCCTGAAAGCGAAGTTGTCAGTATAAGATGTTATTACTAAGTACACCTAATGAACTGGTTGAAAATGTCGTGGAAAGGTCGGTACTCGTAGGTTGATAAATATCGTAGTCCAAAATTCTAACAACTGACCGATTATAGAATTTTTGTGTGTACATTATGCAATAAATAAAATAAATGTAATAAAATAATTGTACATAAAATAATTATACAAAATGTCTTATCGTTAATAAATCGGAATTTAATGTCTCGTTGTTCGTGACAATTAAAAATAAATCTAATCACTATAATAAAGAGGTTAGTCTTCTTTCATCAGGAAATATTAAATTAACAATTATTTTTATTCATTTCAGGAAGAAGACTGAAGAGGCCTTTGATTTGCAGTGGATCAGTAGCAGACTGGTATCATTACTATTATTTCAGGAAGAGTAGTTTTTTCAAGCAATTCGGAATGTGCCGCCAGTGTACCTTTATGTTGCATGAAGTTTTAATAAATAAATGATTCTAGACATAATAAAAGATAATAAATTGCAAATGGTTTGATTTTAAGATAAAGTATACAGTTTTTTTGTACGATATGGAAATGTCGGACATGACACATCTCAAGGAGTTGTAGAACTCAGTCAAACGTGTTTAAATTCTGAACAATACATCTGTAGGCTCTGTACATCTGCATAGAGTTTTTTCAAAATAGAAATAAACACACATTTAGCTGTTTGCCGTAATAGAGGGCTTCCGTTTTTGTACCCACCAGTTGGCACCACTGGCAAGTAAGGTCCTTAAAATAGCTGTTAAACGTTGTTTTAATGCGCATGGAAGGAAAGTTCGAATTAAAATCATTTGTAATGCTGTAGAAGAGCGATTAAATATAAAATCAATCAATTGGAAAATATAGACAATAATAATAAAAAAATTATATAAACTCGCGCTAAAAGCCAAAAATCTGTGATTTGACATTTTGAAGACTTCACTCTACACGTCTACACCAGCGCCCCTAGCGGCAAATTCAAACGCGGTAGCCTCGTGTATAAGAAACTCAGTGCAAATCTACAGAGGCTGTATACAGTATAGCTCCTTGCTCAGAATCATAGACTACAGACAAATTACGAGTTGGGCAATATACCGGACAATGAGAGCATGCTCAGAGACAATAGAACAACTTGAACCGAACTATGTTGTCTTACGAACTACTTACATTTTGACAGCAAAGTATGATGAAAGGGTTACTCGCGTGTGTATGGCCATTTATTATACATTGAATATAGGCATGTAATAGTTGACTGGCCACATGGAGGGCGCTTTTGATCGCATGTTATCTAGTAGAATTATCTATATTTGTATGTGCAACTGAGGTAGGTGCAACTGGACCTGGATAAAAGATTATTGTAACCTATTATTGTAACCTCTGGAAATGCAAAATATTAATTGAAAATACGTATAGGGAGTCTCAGAATGTATTTCGTTTTTGATACTTATTTAAAAATAAACACTAGAATTACCGTTTTGGGGACGCTCCGGCGAGTGATTGACGATTTTAGTTCCAGGCTAAAAGAGTGTCAGAAACTGGAGGGAGTGCATTTACAAACTATTGTTTAACAAAAAAATGTTATTTAATTTAGCTGTAAATAATATGAGTTTGAGCTAATTCTAGTGGTTTTTTAAACATCAAAAACGAAATACATTTTGAGATATCCTATATTAGGTTATGTAAAACTAGCATTTTCCCGCTCCTTTGCTCCCGTGGCCGCCACAAGATCTGTTAATTATTTCGGAATAATATATTATATGACCGTTTATTTTATAGTGATACTCGTCGATTGTGTGCCTATCTATCAGTAAAAGAGTTTTCTAAATCGCATAAGTACTTCCAAGGTTTAGCCATTACAACTAAACATACAGTTTTACCTCTATAAAATATTAGTTAAGATTAGTGACAAAGTCAATACGACCTTCGATTTGCCCCCGAAGAAATAGTCTCCCATCTCCCATTCTCGAATCAGCCGGCTAATCTCTACGGATTATGAATAAGCTCAAAACATAGTAATTTACGTTGTTATTTTATTAGAGGTGACTTCAAGGAAAACGAAATAAATACTTAAAATGAACGTCCTGTAAGTATTTTATTCTCATGGAGAAGATTCTTCTAAGTCACTGTAAAGTTTAATGGTGTTTGGAAGAACTGAACTGATCTAGTTTAGCTACTTTTACGACCACGAACTATAACCTACACATTTTAATTGGGGATTCAAGTCCTTGAATGTATCAAATTTATCGATTTCAAATCTATTTTAGAACGTATCTAATTAAAATAACAATACCTAATTAATTTCATAATTAGGTCTAGGTTGTATGTGGGCAACGCCTGGGTGTCGATGAGTCAATCGAAACAAAAGCTTCTTGGAGCTATCTTCACTAAATCCATATTAATGTGAAGGCCAACAAAATACATAATTAATGAGCTATCATGCAATCTTTGTTTACTCTCTCAACACAGAACTTCTGGAGAAATTTTGTTTTTTAAGTAAACTACGAAGATTTAAATCGATAATTTCGTAAAGACAATCAAATATGCGTGGCTGAGGAAGCGTGCCTAGAACTAAACAAAACTTGGATGATGATGCGCCTGCGCCCGCGCCGCCTCTCAACTCGGCATTGCCTATTGAAATGTAACAGACATAACTCGGAACGCGACGTAAACACCGACCGTCACGTTTATGGACTTTCTTTTAACACATCGTCGACGTATCGAAAATCTCTTAGTAAGGAGAAATTCCCATTCTAATTTGTATTCAGCAAGAAAACGCCTAAACGAATTTTGCATTGGATACGATATGTTACGTTAGTTTTTTAATAGAGAAAGCAATCTAGGAATGTTTTATATTACCTAATTAGGAAGTGGTGGCTTATAATAAAGCGATTGTTTCACAACACACGTAACAGGGGACAGATAGGTGTACAAGTTTCAAATGGCTTTCCTTCAAACAATGACTTATCTGCTGTGCAATTAAACGTAAACACTATTACATAAAATCATTGAATGCATGTTAGATACAATTTTTATTGTTGCGTAAAATTTAAGTGTCGCTTGTTGTGTACAGACTTTAATTTCGTAAACGTAACTAGGAATGCTAATGCTGGCAAAAGTGTGAGAACTTTTGTTGAACTCCATTTAAATGTTTAAATATACGGAATGATGTTTCTTTATTTGTCCAAGATTCATTAATGTGGTCTTTTACTTTTGCACGTTTTGTTAATTTCCGCATTCGCATATAACATGCATTAATGTAACGCATATCGCCCACCTGTGAGTTTATTTATTTTTAGCTCATAAATAAAAGTTTAAACTATTCATAACCGTTTCATATTTGTTTCACTTTCGATATCTACGCTATAAAGGTGTTTCGTGATCACTTACACGCAATACCTACAGAACTTTACGACTTGCGCGACCTTGCTTTTCGTTGGAGAAATTATGTTAAAACTTAAAAGGATTTATCAATAACTCTATTTATGGTGAACATTTTGATTTATTTAATTCGATTGCAAATAGTAAAATATGCAACATAAGTCAAAATAATATATCTATAATGAGAACTTGAAACTGTTTATATTGATTTTAAATGATATTTCTATATGAGCAGGTAGGGAATGAAATGCACGGAAAAAGGGTCAATGGACGACCCTTCGCGGCCGAACATGTAGTCTTTGAATCCACTTAATCTCTTTTGACACATGCCTCTGAAAGTTTGAGATGGAAATTATATTTTGATTTAATTTTTGATGACCATCAAAAAACGATTTGTTAAATGAGTATCGCCTTATTTAACAAATCGTATTGTGATTTTATTGAATTGAGGTTTCTTTATATTCTAAATCTAAATAAGCATGAAGTGACCTTTGAGCTTTTCAACTTTATATATACATCAGTAGGTATTTATAAACTTTGTATATGAAACAACTCTGATGGAAGCCTCAAAAACCCAAACTAAACAAAGGAAATCAAATGCTGTTCACGTAAATATAGCAATTTAGGTACGACGCGGACAGAGCGATCAACTCATAGATATTCTTAGAATTTATAAACTGTTGTTTAAAGATAATAAAAAAAACGATCGTTTAGTCAAAATGTATTCAAAACTAAGGTCATATGAAACCGCAGACACAATTCATCGATACTGTTGCAATTAACGACAGAACCTTGATAGAATTCGCGATAATTTTGATCTGTAAACACCCTTATTTACCCAAGGATACTGATTGGTCATCGTTTAAGAGGTTCGTGGCTTTTGGAATTTTTTGTATGTATGTAACACCTTTCTTGAGAATTCAGGTTACGTTATTTCGCCGATTCAAGTTCAAATCAATTAAAAGAAACAGCTAGTTACAGCCAACAAAACACGCAATTCAAAGTTTGACCACGCCACTATAGATCATGGGGCGTTAGTGACGCTTTCATATATCACACGCACTCGTGTGCATGTACAATACAATACAGTATGATGGTGCTGACCGATGACGGCGCCGGCGGTGACAGGTGGGATGTGCGCAGGAGGCTGTGTCAGAGCCGCATCCGCAATGCCATTTAACAACGTGTTGCAACGAGAGAGAGCTTTGACAATAGCCGTTAGATCACACTCATCGCACGTCATGTCACTTATCTAAAAGTATTACAGAACTTTTATCGTCACTTAGCGATGTTTACATCACTACGACACGTTGTCTCCACGATATTCTATTGATGCCTTCTCAATAATGCTTTCTGTATTGACACCGGGTGTGGAAGAGTGAATGTAATAAATAACATATAAGGCTCGTTGCGAAATCCCCGGCGTACGGTGTAGACTTGTTAATTTCTAAACTCAACTAGATAGATAATACTCATTTCTGTAATGAATCTCTCGGCTCGCCGCCCGCCCGGTGCGGACGGGTTAAAAGCTTTATCCACATCCACATACGCATCGTGCGTACCTACCTTGCTATGTAGGTAAATATGTATACTTGGAGAAAACCATGAAACGGTGAAAACGACGCGTAACGTGACGAAGCTTCGCGGCGAGGCGCTCCATACTTTTCATAAGTTGCAGCCGCAACAACCTCCGGCTGTATTGTTTTTCCAGCAGAAACAACAAAACACAATATACATTTGGCATTTGCGGTTTATTTGCAACACGCCAAGTATCAGGTCGTGAAATAGGGGGTTCATTAAGTTATTTATAGATTATGAAATGAAATACGCCGATATGCAAATAAGACTAAAATAACGAGGTTCGACCGCGAGCGGTGAGCGGGCGCGGGAGCGGAGGCGGTCGCCGCCGGGGAGACAATATGCGCACAAAGTCGTGCATATTTTAAAAGCAATGTTTCGCAGCCTTCATTGAGAAATACGCGCCCTCATTCGTGATGTCAGTTGGCTGCCGTTGAGCAATGAAAACCTGATTTCCACACGAGAAATCAGATCAAATTATTGTCATATCGATCGATGACTTAGCGATATCATAATTACAAAGTTGATTACTACTGAAAGTCATCCTAGCGAGCACACACAAGATGAAAGTCACTCGACTGCAGGCGGAGAGGATCCGGCCGCGGCCATTTATAGTTTTATAAACACGTCTACACAACAATTATCGGCTCTAATGTTAGAAAGTGGTCGTGAGGAAACAGTCAGAGATAATATGTAAAAAGTAATTATCACATTAACATTAACAAGCATAGAACAGTATTGTAGTATAGAGTGTGGTACATTGAGTGGTAGTGGTACTTACAGCGCTATCCTGGCGGTCATGGTGGCGGTGGCGGAGGAGGCGCCCGGCTGCTCGGGCTGGCTGCAACAGAGACGTCACGTCAACACACGCGCCTTTCCCAAGCGACACAAGTTGCGACAGTGAAGCTCAACGAGGAAGCTGCATCGCACATTTAAATGCAACGCTAATGTCAGAGAGCGCTTAAATGCCAATAGCGGCGACCTTTCGGTTTCGACTGTTGTTGCGCAAGTGAGAATCGCCGGAGATCGTGTGAGAAAGGCGAGTGCGTGTAGGGAGGTGGTAAGGGGTAGGGGTGGTAACGCACCGGAGGGGGGGAGCGGGTGACACCGCTGGCGACGCGCTGCCGTTCGGCGACTAACTTCGCCGGCGCGTGCGCAGCTCTTACTTATAGCCGCGCGCCCACCAGTCGCGCGTCACCCTCGGCGCCTGCCCTGTAACCCTGGTGCCGGCGCCGCACTACCCTCCACGCGCGCTCCTCCACGAGTCCACATGCGCACTACAAACAGACTCCACAAATAGTCATGAAAGTTTCAGGATACTTCACACACCTTGGCTGTAAGCCCTGACTCGAAGCACGGTACTTTGACATTTGATGAACAATTGTTGTATAACATCGTCATAACACATCACACACATAGTTAAGTACAATTTTCAATGATCAAAATAAATTCGTGTAGCTTAACCACGCGGCGCTTAGAAAGACATCAACGCGCAAGAAGCAAAATTTTTAGAAGCTCCTTTTTTTCAGGAAACTATCCGTTGAAGATGTTAAGTTATTAATATACCAAGCCACACAGGTTTTTTAAAAATTGGTATATGTATTGGGCATTGTTTTAAACTCGTGATTAGATAACCCTTAAACGTCAAACTAAAAAAGATGTCATTGTGTTGTATATTACGCAATATCCCGGAAATGTGACAACGGTTTAACTATAAACCATCTGTAGATATAAATATATAAAATACAAGAAATAATAGGCCTTCACCGAAACGCAATAGGTATTTGTGTATTCAATGCGTAATACTACGTTTTAGCAATTTTCCTTGTAAACTGCATAGAACTTTATAAAATCCTTGACTCCTTACATAATTTATGTAGGATAAGTACATAACAATGACCTAACACCTTTAAGCTGGCCCAAAGTTTAACATGAAATACCGAATAGTTTTTAGCACTTTGTAGGTGTTAATTAATCATAATAATAACGGTTTATATTATTAACTTCAAATTATTAGCTACAAATCTTGTCACAGAAGATTCTAAAATGTACCCTGTATAATCCTGCTAGGTTATTATTAGGCTAATATTCAATCACGTTGATGTGTTCCCAGTCTTTGTTTCCCGATAGCTACAACCTTGAGGTATTTAAGTCAAGAGTGAATAGGTTATTTCTAGGCAAGCGTGCTTCACCGTCGACCACGTCATCGCTTACCATCAGGCGAGATAGTAGTCAAACGCGATCCCATCATAATTAAAAATTGAAGTGTCAGATTCTGAATTTAGAATTTAACATAATTTGATACCGAATTTACCGAATGAACAGTATAACAATTGTAGATAGGCCAATAAATAAATATTTTTTTCCGGGTTTTCAGGATAAAATAAAATATAATAAGTACGCACTTCAAATTCCAAAATCAGATATCAGGTTAATGCCAGAGCTAATTCTTTCTTCTACTAAAAATCCTCTAATCTTTATTGCTCACTTTAAATAATTAATTCTTCATTTATTAATTAAGCGCCTACCAGATTACCACTTAACGAGTTCTGCGCCATTAAAAATATTATAGAAATAAATAATAATTATCATAATAGCTTTACCTGTAATGTTAACTAATGAATGTATTATATATTTCCTATTCTAGGATTTATTTCATAAAGATATGAAATTATTTCCCGGTTCAGGCAAAATGATATTAGGTTTTACCATTTGAAATTTCTCGGTAGTAGCCCGATGTTTGAATTTCAGTACGTTTGATGAGAAGCAGGCTCGCACATTATTATATCGTACTCTTTTAAGTAGGTTCGAATCATCCGTAAGATGCTGCAGACAAAGCATCAGCCAGTTAGCTCTCTTCTGAATGTACTTTATATAACGGCTTAGAAATGGTTTTTTTTATATTACTTACTAGGGTAAACCTGGCACATCTGAGTTTAAAAGAATAAAGTAAAAAAAAAAACATAGATTACGCAATATTGGAATTTCTATGCCAATAGTGGGATTTCAGGTTCGATTTCTCATAATCTAGTGAAAATATGTGTATAAATAGTAATTATTTTTATTTCACAGGATGAAACAACTCTTAAAATAAAGATAAGAATATTTCCTTCGATGTCATTATCATTTTTGTATGCTAGAGCATTTCAATATGATTTTTTGCGCATTTGATTATGAAGCCAGGGGAGGCAATTCTTAAAGTGTCAAAATCTTAATTATCTTACCCTATATTCTAATACCTTTAAACGAGCAATTCTTGTATATATATAATCTGAATCTCGGAAGCGGCTCCAATGATTTTCATGAAATTTAGTATGCAGGGGGTTTCGGGGGCAATAAATCGATCTAGCTAGGTTTCATTTTTAGAAAACGTCGTTTTCTCTATATTCACCCGAGCACTGCTAGGTAGCCCAGGTACTACATATAATATAACTAAGTTCACATTACTTTGCTTGCCGTATGTGTGTTCGGCAGCTAGTAATCCATTCCTGGCGTCCGATTAAGCTGAAATTTTGCGTCCTTATGTAACTTTGGAAATATTCAAATAATAATGTACTATTAAGCTCGTCTCACGATGGCAGGTGGCCATAGAACTCCTAAACCAGACAAGATATCACCATCGCGTTTGACTGTGTATATTGACAATTGATATTACATTTAACTACACTTATATCCAAATGCTGCCTCAAATTCCAAATTTTATACTAAGCACACATACACATATACACTACTTCTATAATAATCCGCCAAACAGAGGGATGAGCACTGTCTCTCCTTAAAACAGCCTATTTTAGCCTGTCTATGATAACAGTACTTCACTCGTCTTTACGTATTGTATAATTGAACCTAAAAATATATAAAGGCAACATTTGTTAACTATCTACTACAAAATGTTTACAAAATTCGGCTAAAATCTTAACAAGTAAAATTTAAAACCCACGACATATTTTTATTTCATGCTACATAATTTATCTAATAATAGAAAAGCTTCAATTCGATCGAAAATCTTTTGAACACATAATTATGACAGATATCTTGCGAATACAGCCCGATATAAACAGTGAAACGCCCATAACTTTAGAACAGCTGAACCGATTTTTATCAAACAGCTTTGTAGATTCTCGATATATTTTATCGAGAATGTACAAAGCTATTTGATGGAACTTTCAGACAAAGAAAAAATATCAAACATATTTGTAATATTAATAAAGAAAAAAATCTTCGATTCTCTTTTGTTTTTTTCTGAATAGTAGTAGTAAATAGTAGTAATAATAGTAGTCATTTGTTTGCTTCGTGTCGGAATGTGTTCTCGAAAATGGAGAAAAACGAAGTGCGAGCCGTTATTAAATAACTCTCTTTAAAAAAGTTAACGTCGCAAGAGATTCATTGCGATTTGGAGGCAACATTAGGAGAGTCTGCTCCGCCGTATTCCAATGTCGCAAGGTGGGCTTCTCAATTTCGAGTAGGGAGAACGAGCACGGAAGACGAACATCGTTGCGGCCGTCCATCGACGTCAGTCACCCAAGAAAATGTTGCGAAAGTCGAGAAAATTGTATTGAGCGATCGAAGAGTTACCATCCGATACTTAATTCAAGAAACGAGCATTTCATATGGAAGTATTCCATCCATATTGAAAGAATCGTTGAATATGAGAAAAGTCTCCGCAAGATGGGTGCCGAGAATGTTAACCGACAGTCAGAAACAAAATCGACTTGACATTTCGAAGATATTGTTGGACGAATTTCAAGAATATTCTGAAAACTTTTTGTCTCGTTTTGTAACAATGGAGAAAACATGGGTCTATCATTTTGATCCCGAGACAAAACAACAATCTTCGCAATGGAAACGGCTATCATCACCGACCCCGAAGAAGTTCCGTGTCGTGGCATCGGCTGGCAAGGCCTCTAATATTATGCAGCTTTGATTCCCAAGTTGAGGTATGCCATCAAAGAGAAAAGGAGAGGGAAACTTCGAAGGGGCGTGCTGTTTCATCACGACAACGCACCCGCGCACAAGTCGGCAGTTGCGATGGCTGCCATTCAGCAAGCTCTCTTCGATTCTTGTATATATGTTTAGATAATCTGAATCTCGGAAACGGCTCCAACGATTTTCATGAAATTTAGTATGCAGGGAGTTTCGGGAGCGATAAATCGATCTAGCTAGGTTTCATTTTTAGAAAACATCGTATTCTCTATTTTCACCCGAGCTGAGCTCGGTCGCCCAGTTACTAATTTAGGTAAATAATGGCCCTAAATACCCGGCAATATATTTTTCAGAATTCTTATAGCAAACCGTCTTGAAATGTGTTTTCCTAATTTTTGGCGTTAAAAACATTTTTCTGAAGAAAATTAGAACACCTCGAAAATTAAGAACATATTGAAACTGTGACGTTTTACACTATCATTGCCCCCGTCAGTCTGTTTATGATTGGCTCATCAAACGATATACGGTTTTGGCCTTATTGCCACGATGCATCGGTTTGGTCATTGGCTTTGTAAATGTCAGGTCTTTGCAGATAGATTTGTCAGTGGCAGCTCCTACATAAATTAGTGTGTTAGTATCTAAACAAACTGTACATAACAACTGTTATGCTTAAAATACTTACTACAAAAAATCTCGAAGAATTCCAATTCGAGAATCGATTAAATAGCACTTTAATGTAAACTGATAGTAAGCTTTCCTATTTACTTACCGAGATATAATACAGTTTATTACATGTTAATATTACACATTTTCTCTGACATATGAACATTTTATAGCTAAGACTGCGACAACAAGAATGCAGTTTAAAAGTTGTTGACAAAGCTAGTACGACAATGCATGCTTGGAATAACAATATAATTTCAGATGCTTACTGTAAACGAAATCGAGAAGATTCTCCTCGCACCGTTACCGTCTGCAAAATTCACGACGTTTGGCAACAAGGAACTCGCATATACATAAATATGCATGCTAGGTATGTGTGGTATGCACTAACTTTTTATTTTATTTATACTTTTAGTCTTCACGCATGTTTCCCTTGTGAGGCTTGCGAACATTCCTTTCGTTGGCGCCACAAAAGCAGCAATCAATTGTTTTGTTGGACAAATTGTGCTACTGTTTTCTTTTTAGGGTTCCGTACCCAAAGGGTAAAAACGGGACCCTATTACTGAGACTTCGCTGTCCGTCTGTCTGTCTGTCTGTCTGTCTGTCTGTCTGTCTGTCTGTCTGTCTGTCACCAGGCTGTATCTCATGAACCGTGATAGTTAGACAGTTGAAATTTTCCCAGATGATGTATTCCTGTTGCCGCTATAACAACAAATACTAAAAACAGTATGAAATTAATATTTAAGGGGGGCTCCCATACAACAAACGTGATATTTTTGCCGTTTTTTGCTCGATATTAATAACGGCAACAGGTAGACGCTTGAAATATTCACAGAATATTTAGTTGTATATTCTCTTCAAAAAATAATAATTAATAAATTAAAATAAAATAAATTAAGGGGGGCTCCCATACAACAAACGTGTTTTTTTTGGAGTGTTTTGCGATAATGGTACGGAACCCTTCGTGTGCGAGTCCGACTCGCAATTGGCCGGTTTTTTTTTCTGTATAAAACATAAAGTAGGCATGTAGGTAGTTATTCTGTCTGTATTTTATGGAATACTCTGTGTCGTTGCCGAAGTTTAATCTGTTAATTAATTCATGTTTTGCATAAGAAGACTATTAATGTAAGAACCTACCTTCTCCCTTTTTAAATGTCCGCTAAGCTAAAATTTCACATTTGTTCTTCTTGTTCCTTTAGGTTCACCGCTGCCTAACCCTTTGAGGAATAAGGCATGATGCCATGTTGTTATGTGATCCCATTTATCAACAAAAATGCCCATAAATTCTCGATAGGTTCAAAATAAATAAACCAATAACATTTGCTATGCATTTGGACGAAAAATTATTTTACCTGTTGGCAAACACAAAATGGCGAACCCTTAAAGGGGTTGTTCACCTATTGCTTGCAAGTATTCGTGTTTATTTATAACTTGGGCTTCTTTTTGCCGACCTTGTTTGTCAAACTTATCTCTTGAGGTGCTGAGTGAGATATAAAGAGGGATATTTTTTGACAAAGTGCTCAATAGGGTTATGCAGATTCTCACTCAGCCAATCACAGGTGAGATAATCATTTGATCATTTTAAATCCTTCAGTACATAACCTACCTATGGAACTTCGGTGAACTTCTGGAGGTGAAGTTCTGATAGATAGACACAACATTTATTTAGTGCACACAAAAGACACAGCACAACACACAAAATCACAATTAAATTTTCATTTATTTTTTTATTTAGGCCCCAGTACGTGAGTCCTGTGTTTCAGTATCACTTCCTCAGTACAATATTCTTAGGTTCACCTTCATACTATGATATACTAGGTAAAAATGTAATTAATTTGTAAAAGTCGACAACTGTAAATAAGTAAGTTCCACTTCAAATAAGCATTATCTTCGAGATTCAAGTTTATGTAAGTACCTATGACTAAGCTTGCCAGCTTTATAACATATTGATATAAGGTATTAGTAAATGTAAATAACAACCAATACAAAGTGATGCCAGAAATACTTCAACTGTAGGTAGGTACTCAGTTTGATTTTAAATTGCTGTGCAAGAAAAGATGATGTCATTATGATTTCGCTGGAAACTTTGTGGTAAAACTTTATAGGCGGTTAAACCGGTAGTGTGCATAACCTACCTACATCCAAAATTATTCAATTTGTGTATCATTTATATACGACCCAAGTTACTAAGATATAATCTGATCGAAGGGTAATCCTTTTTTCTTCCAAAAGCTTATACCGGTCAGAGTTTTCTACAGAAGAACCACTTTCTGCATCAAGGCCTCAATTGACCCAACAGCCTAAAGAGAGCCTGTTCAGCTCATGTTTAGTCATGGTCAAGGCTCGTAATTAAATCCTTTTTTATGTAGTTTCTCATCGAGGGTCTGACTCATACTGACTAGAACCACAGATTGAATCTTAGGCAGTTCGTCACGAACCCCTTTACACTTCGACAGGACGAAGTATAAGGGGCTCCACCCGCTCCAGCATAAATCAGCTATAAAATAAAAATAAAACTGGCCAAGTGCGTGTCGGACTTCCCACATTTAGGGTTCCGTACTAAACCGCAAAAACAAGTTAGTTTAATAGGAAAAATATTATATGGGAGTCCAACTTAAAATATTTAAAATATATTTTGACAATTTGTGTGGCTTTGATAAACAAGATGCTCACACTGAAAATTTGAAGACTGTAGCTCCAAAACTTTGACTATAAAACCTGTGTGACAGTGACGACGGTTAGACAGGCGAACACGTGGGTGACAGTAATAGGGCTCCGTTTGGTCCCTTCGGGTATGGAACCCTAAAAATGATGATAACCCGTTTGATCGCCAGTCACGATCACATCGGATAAGATGTAGTGGTGGATCAATTTTTAGGGTTCCGTACCCGAAGGGTCTAAATTAAACCCTATTGATGTCACTCAAATGTCCGTCTTTCTGCCTGTCTGTGCGACTGTCCGTCGTCTGTCACACAATTACTGTTTAACAAATATCAATATATTGATAAATCAGATTTTTCTTTGGAACGGAACCCTAAATGTGCTAAGCCCGATGCGCACTTGGCCGGTTTTTATTTATAGAGCGAGTTTTAATAAAATAGGTTTTTATTTTACTCATAATGTGTCGAATATTTTAAAAGAAGAAGTTACTTTTATTTTTCGTAAAAGAATACGGGAAGAAGGAATCAGGTATTTTCGTAGTCTCGTAAATTATTTTTTCTACATTCATAACTTGGGTAGATATTGAAGGTTTTTACTAAATGATTATGCAATTGTTTTAAAATCTATATAGGCGCTTTTAGTGAAACCCACGGTTCAGGATTAAGTGTACCTACCTAATTTAATAAATACCTAATTTTATAAGAAAGAGTTTGTTTCAAAGTTGTGATATGAGCTAAAGTTGCATAGGTACATACGACTACAATTGGTTGGTCAATAAATTTTTGAGTATCTTTTAGGTAGGCAGTAGATAGGTACATTCTGTAGGTACCTAATTACAATGTGTAACAATATATGGATTAGAAGTAATCAGAAATCGATAGCCCAATCTTCAACGATGCAAGGCCATGTATCAAAGTCAAAATCGCAATGATGCTCAGTATAATGTGACCAAATAAAATATTTAGTGATGGAACTGATATTTTGATCGTCCACTGTCGACCCGTGAATGCATCAAAAGTCAAGGACGGGTGAGTTAATCGCTCCGAACTAGTTTTTGATCATCTTCGATTGGATTTGCATATCGACATAAAATTACTTTTTATGTCAAACTTGTATGTAACTGTAGACTGCTGCCTGTATGTCCTTAATAGAATAACTATATAAATACTTGCTTATTGCCTAAAGGACGAAGTTTACCTACTTCTTGCATCGATTCCGCAAAGCTGGGAAATCTCCTCCTGCATGATGTACAGGAGCTGCTGCTGTGTGTGTGGCCTGTGTGAATTGCTCTTAGCAATACGGCTTCAGAGGCTTGGCTTGGATGTTGAAAGAGTTTCGGATTTTGTCTGACCAGCATATAGGCCTCCCACTGATCAGTAAGGAAGTATTATTATACGTGGCAACAGAAGCAGGCAATAACCTTACATCGTATAGAACGACCTGTTTCGGGAGTTCAGAGCTTCATTCTTACTGTTTCAGAACTGCCTAAGCCTAACGTCAATGTTCTGTCCTGACTCAACGGTTGTCAGGTCGGGACATTTAACGTTACGCCATTGTTATTGTACCTACATATATAAAACTACCTTTTTTTCCCGTGGCTTCGCTCCAGTGATCCACCCCGCAGGTCCGATTGTAGGGATAAAAACTATGACACTCAGGAATAATGTACCTTTCTACTGGTGAAAGAATTTTCAATATCGGTTTAGTAGTTCCAGAGATTACTTCCACCAACAAACTTTACCTGTTTTTAATAGTATAGATTACATAATACTCAGCCTAAAATGTTAAATCTTACACATGGGCCTAGCGTGGAATGGTAGATGTCACATGACTTCTTTCATCGTCATGAAAGACGATAAAGGTTCGAGGGCATACGTGACAGCGCATGATCATCGTCCTCAAGTTCCTTACGTTAAATCTGATCTGGTACTAGGAACAGTCAACATGAAAAGCAGCTAAGCAATTCAATTGTCCATATATAGCCGTATTACCTGTCCAAGTCAGGGTGCCTAAATCCCGAGCTCGCTTCGCTCGCTCTTGTATCCTAAATTCTCCTAGTACAATAGCATTTTGTACCGATCCACAACAACCATCAAAACCAAAACTAACAAAATCAGATTTTTTATTTCAAAACCATAATGAATCGTCCATAAGTTTAATCAACTTTAGATTTAATAATTGTATCTGAATAAATCGTAGGTGAATTAACCGTAGGTGAATTCTCCTTTATGTATTTCGTTCATTAGGTATAACAAAAATCTGTGAATCGATCTTTAAGTATTTTAAACGGTAGGTCTTTTGACCGTAGTTATATCGAAAATAGTTAGAATAACTTTAGATATTATAATACGTAACCAAAAGTAGGAGACTCTGGTATTGGATAACATAGCGTGACCGGCCCGCGCCGCGGAGCGATCAGGAGCCGGACTCCAGCCCCTTTTCCCTTCATTTTTATATAGAGCCAAGCCGTGATTAGTGAGATAGCGCTGACTGAACTGCGGTTAACCTCTCACGGTTTTAAGCCACGTAATTTTGTGAGGTCCCTTTATGAATACAAGCGACCGCACTGTCGGTATTTTATACTGCAGCTAACTACAAAATGTGTGCGGTCAGGCTGTGGCTCGTCGAGCGGCTCGGAGCCGGACTTAATTTTTCCTTCATTCTTATACAGAGCTAAGCCGTCTTCTTCTTCTTCTCGAATCGATGGAAATCTCTTTAAATATTTTGGTCCCAGTGGGTGGGCACGCCAATTGCGGTTTCAGTAGCGAGCATAAGATCTTCCAAAGTGCAGGTTTATGTGCACTTGGGTCACTTCAGCATATATATTATAGTCTGCCAAGGAGCACCGCACTCTCGATGGGTATCAGACGGGTCATAAAACCGCATTCCGTTAAATTTTGTTTGCTGCAGCCTACCTGGGTGCGCAACCGATTGAGTGCTTTCCATATAGGCCACCGCAGTTTAGGTCCAGGTGGCAGGTGTTCGTGAGGTTTTAAGAAATCTGGTGGTTGTGGGTGAAGTTCTGCCCACAGCTTGCTTCTCATTGTTGGTGGTTGTTCTTGGATGGCCTATGTGCAGCGTAGGCCTCTTCCGACTCTTAAGTCTACCCCGGGCTGTTGTGTGACCGTAGAGGGCATCGGATTCTTGATATTTTTCTCGAGCGCGCATGCGACTTCCTTTCTTACTACTGGCAGTGCAATACCAGCCAACAGGTATTGCTTGTTGACCGGGGTCGGTTTAAGAATCACTATATAATTCGACACGTACCTTTTTTTTTGTTTGTTGGCGATGATGAAGAAACGTGCTATTGTTGAAGTTTGGCCAGCTCGAATACACGTATTGGCCCCTATAAAAAGCACACTCTGCCTCAGGAAACAATAACACTTTAGTGTGGCTCCAGAAATTGCCAGACTAGAGAACTCGGGTGAAAATGATCTCAGTTACTGGGTGGAAGAAGAAAATATGAATGACTCTGATTAAAATATTGAGATAGAGGTTGATGATACCTAGCATCTAAAAAAACACTTTTCTAATAATTATTTGTAATATACAATCATTATTCATATATACTTATTTTTTATGTTCCGTATTAACGGAAGAAAATAAAACCTAACTAAAATCTATATAAAAAAAAGAAATAATTAAAGATTTTTTTTATTTACTAAGTAACAAAATTAGCTTGGCTGACAACCTTAGGTATGTTCAAAAACAGTATAATTAATATATTAACAATTTAGTTCTATTTAATGACATTCATGCCCGCCCTAGATACTAATGAGTCTTTCCCGCGCCAAGATGGGGAGCAGCGTCTTCCTCCCGCTACTCGGATCAAACAAACACTAATTGCCGAATATGAGAAATGAAAAAACAAAATAGAATAAAGGAGATGTCGCAAAAAAACCCAGTCGACAGAAAAAAAGTGTGGGTTGTGAAGGCATTCAATATTGTGCATCAAATAAATAAAAACGTGATAAAAATATGTAACGTGTTAAATCGATAAACCATCAGTGGGCTTAGAGCGAGTTTTGTCTCACGCGTCAACGGTGTCTTTGGTAGGTACCAAATTTTCGTTTAGGCGCATTATGTCCAATTCGCAAAATGTCCAGCTGTCTAATTCGCAATTGGTCCAGTTCGCATTTGGTCCAATTCGCAATATGTCCAATTCGCAACTGGTCCAGTTTGCAATAAGTCCAATTCGCAATTGGTCCAGGCGTCCTTGATAACGAGAGGCGTATTTAGACGACCCCACGTGAGGTTGGGTGAGATTCGGCTCGTAGTAAAAATGCATATGATTATTGATCAACACATATATTAGAAAAACAACACATATCGCAAAATATATAAATAATTAAGCCTGATATATCATAATCACTCAAATGCATAGCTCAAATGTCACTCAAATCACTCAAAAAATACATAAAAATCACTACGTTTAGTTACTGAAAATGATGTTACTAGGTAGTATCATATTAATACATACGTTTTTTGTTTATAAAAATATCAGAAAACGAAATTAAAAGAAACGGAAACGTATTATCTATCTACTAAACTTCGTGAACAATGTTTTTTAATGCCTTAAACTATTCTACTACGATGCGGTTCTAAAGCTCAATAATCTCTGCGTATGAAGAAGATTTAGTAGGATTAAAATACCTAACAAGGATATCTATACCTAATTAACGACTATAATTTGAATTGGTCAATTTGCTTACTGGACCATTTGCTAATTGGACAATTTGCGATTTGGACAAATTGCAAATTGGACAAATTGCAAATTGGACAAATTGCGAATTGGACAATTTGCGAATTGGACAGTTTGCGATTTGGACATTTTGAGCCCATTGGACATTTTGCGAATTGGACATAATGCGCCTAAACGTAAATTTTTAAGTTATGGACACCGACTTCCAAAAATAAAGTTATTTTTCACTTTCTAGTTTTCTTATTTGGAAGTCGGTAGTATTTTTTTGTAAAAAAGGTTTTTTTAATAGAAATTGACATAACAATACTGCAATTAGAGGCCAATCTGCGAATAATTTTTTTGTTATGTAGGTACTTTCACCGGAATTGTATTTTTGGTATGGTATTAATAATGTTGCTTGAACAGTCCATATAAAGTCCATCCAAGCCCAAAAAATTGTTTTTTGCAATGTTTTATTTTCTGCAATTTGTGCTCCGGCCAAGTTTATTCCTAGTACAATTATGCACAAAATGTCGCACATAAGACTCATTAATTGTCATTACTTTTTGAGATATGAACCAAAATAATGTTATTTTGTGTTTATTTTTTATTTTGAATCTGTGCGTATGGGAGTTAAGGTTAGACAAAATAGGTGTTTATGCTCTGAATGTTAAGGTTGCACTAGTCGACGGCACGAACTATTTTGTGCGCAGGGCGGCGGGGTTAAAATGCATGCTATCACATTCGACAACACTTGCAAAAGAGCTATATGCTGTTACGAGCAGTAAGAAGCTAGTTCGCGTACGATTACACACTTTTACAAATTTGTAGCGAAATGGATGATGATTTACGACGAAAACGAGCGCGCGAAATTTTATAAACAAACCTTTGGGAGTATGGATATCATGGAAAAACGGCTAAGTGTATTTGTTCAAATAAAATTATTTGCATTGTTGAACTACAAATCTATCCCTGTATGGTGACCGTTTTGCAATTTTCCTACTTCTTGTGGTATTTATTTGCGCCCAATGATGCGTTAAAATTAGTGTTTAAATATGAACCTTTCGGCGCTCATAACTTCAAATATATATATTTTTTTTACATTTTGTTTCCATACAGGGCTAGATAATGATGAGACAAATAAATATCATTATTTATTTTTAAACGTACATCGTCAAACAATGGAGTAAACGTTTGTATGGAAGAATGATCGACTAGGGCAACCTCAAGAGACTCTCTTGAGCATAAAAACATAATATAACTAGCCTAAATTACCATACGCACAGATTAAGTACAAAAAATAAAAAAACATTATTTTGGCTCATATATCGAAAACTAATAAAGTAGTGGAAAGATAGTGTGGATAAGGGATCCATAAAAACCAAACAAGTATTATTATAAAGTTGCAAGTTGTAATTGTAATGAAACAATGCAACATTTCAAAAATCGTTATAATATGTAAGCAATATTACCAGTTAGAAGCTAGTTTGTCCTCACGCATGAGGTGTACAGACAAAATGTTCGGTTGGTATCAGTAGTATCTCTAAGTAGTCTGTGGTTGGTATAATAACCAAATCAGATGAATTTAACTGTGGCAGAGCCATCTGTCGAGCTTGGTGGAACTATTTATTTTCTGTTGTCCAATCATATTTTATTAGGAAAGAAAAGACTACGAAATACATATCTATCTATCTACGAGCAATTCTTGTATATATCAATGTATATATATATATATAATCCGAATCTCGGCAAAGGCTCCAACGATTTGCATAAATTTTGTATGCAGGGGGTTTCGAGGGTGATAAATAGATCTAGCTAGACTTCATTTTTCATCGATTTAGCAGAGCTCGGTCGCCCAGGTACTAAGTAGATAGGTACTATAAATACCGAAATCTAAAAATGTCGATAAAAATGCAAAACAGTTAAACTATTCTTATTTACAATGATTTATGTCATTTTAATATATTAAATTAGTCTTTGATATTTATTAGTAGGTATATTTTTAGTATCATAATCGTTATGTATTTTTATTTCAATAAGGTAATAAAATTATATTTGTACACAGACAGATATTGATTTTGTAAGTGTTTGCCCTGCAATACATTATGAGGTCTACGATAAAGTATATACTTAATAACTATATGATTTTTATGGAGATAAAACAGCCGTTTATCTTTTATTTTTAACAGTACTGTAAGATAAATAAATTCAAACACACGCAAAGCAACTTATTCTTGTTTTATTTTGTAGTTAAAGCAATTATTATATTTTGCTGCTTTTTGAAACAACTATGTGCACACAGCTGATAAATGACCTCTAGTGACCATTGCCGTGTGGCGGCATTTCGCCAACTTTTCTATTCTAGTGTTTGTCACAAGTGTGTGATATATGAATAGCCTTCAGAACTTGCACTGTTTTATATTCAACATTTCAAAATAACGCATTCATCTGTCCATAGGATTTCGTAATTGTTCATTTCAGATTATTTATTTTAGATGCGGGCTCTGACAAAACTTGAGAAAATTAAGATTAGGATAATTAATTTTAAAATTGATGTTCCAACAACTATTACTCCTGATGACTTTTAAATGTAAAGATTATTTGGATAGTGTTTGGTATATTGAATAATAGGTAGGTAGGAAGGTAGGTAGGTAGGTTCAAGGCTGATTAATTAAAACACATAAAATATTTTTAATTATTTATTTACAATGCGCATAATGAAAGTAGCTAACATTGGTACTAAAATACTCATGCTCTAACGTTCATCCAGATTACAAAAAATGATTGATAACGCAGAGTGTATTTAAAAATAACTAACTAAGTAAACATGTTACGAGACGAGTTGACAAAAATATATAATTATTTATCACAATATTCTTATGTTAATAAATTGAACTAAATATTTACAAATTTTGGTTCATATAGCCCTGTTCTATGCGGCTTCCGATACACCATGACACAACGCGTTGAATATAAAAAAAAACATATTAAGATAGCCACTTTAAATAGTTGAAACCCGAGCCAACTAACACTGAAAGATTAAGGTCTACGTACTTAGAGTGCCTGTATCATTTAGGCTGGGTCCTTCAGAAAGGGGAGACCTACAGGAAAACACTAGAGGCCCGAGAGTGACTGTCTCCACACAAGGTTTCCCTGCTGATCTTCCCCGCGAACCGCCACAGACACAATGGCACGATATACTAAATTGAACACATCACAAGACTAACTACTAAGAAATTTTATTAGTTAACAAGATAATCATTAAGGAGGCTCTTATCACGGTTCGTAGGTAAGAAGCAAAGGTATGCTACAAATAGATTCACAACATAAAAAGAACGGGTTACATTAACCACCCGATTTGTTATATCGTAGAAATAATAGTACAAACAGGAATAACCTAAAAGTAAACTAATATAGTAAACACTAATATAATTTTTAAAAGGTACTTATTAAAGGTATTATAGGTATTTAATAAGTACCTTTCATCATAATAGGTACAGGTTCATATAAATCACTGTTAATTCAGCGAAACAAAGAAGAACAAGATCGAATAGGCACCAACAACAGGACAAATTCTATGATGCGAGTATTCGTCTAGTTCAAAATACACAGTAAGTTCCTAAAAAATATGCCTTCTAAGGTCTCGGGAGATATAAATATTAAGTATGGTTTATAATATTTTCACAAGCTTTCATTCGATGTATTCTGTTACAACTTAGCATGAGATTACAAACCGTGGTTGTAACATATATATTCTTATTAATTTCATTCACAAACAATTCGTAAACAAACAACTTTACACAAACTTACAAATTGAGCGACTGAGTATTTTGTGATCAACTTTCATACTTTGTTTCTTTAACAGCCTATTCACCCACGTGGATCGTGGTTTAATACAAGTTATTGTTCTCGCTTATGTATCGTGAACTGTGACATATTCAGGCACAAATACGTTTTAAATTTTATGAAGAATCATCATTTTGTTTCTGGCCACGATGGATACCTATATAATTATGTGAACAGACTGTTACTATTTGGCATAAAGCTATAATTTATGTAAATGTATCACAGTGGTGTGCGCTGACAATCGATCCGAGTGTTGCTGGAACCGTGCGCCTTGCCAAACATAACATCCACACTTGATATCAAGTTTTACAAAAGCCTTTCTGTGGACTGGTTTCTTCCAAATGCCATTGCATTGACAAATAAAATATATTATTAGAATTATTTGCTTATTTCTCACTGATGCATGCCTGCCTTCTTGAGGCGGGTTTAAACCATGAATGTTTATTATTTTAAAGGTTTAGTTAATTTTTACTAAAATATTACACATTTCTTACGCAGTAATACTATTTTCTACGTCAGCTTTTAACAATATCAGGTAATAAACTAAAATTCTTATAAAAATTCAATTCAATTAAAAAATGTAGAACAAGGCCTCAAAAATGTAGAGCAAATACCTATCATCTTTCATTGGAGAATGATTTGATTTCAATCAATAAGTTGTTATGGAGCATTCTTGTTGGAAACTGAGCTTTATGCGATATAAATCGTAATAGCAAATTATCAATAAATTCTAACCTTTAGATTAAGACATTAGGTACTTTATTAATGGCGATTGCCCTGTTGAAATCATTATAAGTTTGGTAGGAGATCACCTTGGTCTTTTATCGGATGTCCGCAATTCAGTAAAACCGATCATCAAAATCCATAGAGTGCATTTATCGTTAATGCTTCGATGTGTCACGTTAGGACACATCGAAATACAACACACATTATCAAGTATCACGTCTGACTCTACATATCAAGTTTTATTTTAAAACACTACATTTTAAACATTAAAGCCACACGAGGTGCTGAGAGGATCAGACGTGGCACTTACGACCGACACAACGACATATACACTTTAGGCGTTGGCGACATAGAAATGGTGTCGGGCGTGGACATGGAAATAACGCGCAATTTCGGACACACGGTATGTAATTGCTCGGTCGTGGTTATGACGCGCCATTACGGCGCTGAAATTGCGCTTTATATCCATGCATTTTGATTGAAATTTGAATGGAATAGGAAGCCGCCCGTGCCAGTCCGCGCCCGACGCCATTTCTATGTGGCCTGCGCCTTACACATACACATTATTTTCGCAATAAATATTATCGCGACCGACTATAAGCTGGATACTTATGAATTTAGATTTAGATTATTAAGATGATTTCTTTATAGGTAACAATTTACTAGATAATAATCGTATGAAACTTACTATAATAAGCTTTATATACGCAAAAAAACGCAGTGGGTTTATTATAAATGTACATCTTAATAGGAGAGTAATATTATGCGTAGAAAAATTATTAGAATGGAAGATTTAAAACTGTATTGAATATGATATTTATGTCGTACGTAATAGTGTAATGGAAAGCGGACAACTTGAAAACTCTACCATTTCAATTATTAAGAAAGGCAATTTGTATGACTTACCAGCTGCTTTTTACTTTGATAATTTTGTGAGTTGTGAGTCGCGTAAAATGAGTCGCTAAATTTACGTTCAACTGAAATTCGGTTAGGCTGCCAGACGGACCGACGTAATTTCAGTTGCTATTCTAAAGTTTGTACGGGGCACTGATGCTTGCCTGACTCCCCAGCCTCACCTCGAGCGCAATTCGGTTGAATTAACGTGCGTGAGTTAGCAGCCAACTCATTTTGCGTCGCCGTGTGGCACAAACAGGACTTAAGTATGAAACCGAGTGCAGCGCAAATTCCACGAAGCATTTTACGCGACTCACAACTCACAAAATTACGTTTGTTTGGCCTCACCCTAAAGTAAAAAAAGTGTGTTACATAGATTCTTTTGGGGCCAGGAACATTCGCACGCGTACCAAAAAAAGAAGCAAGAAAAATTGTTTATTAAAATGTTGGAACTCGTGGGCGTAAGCCGTAGAACATACTAGAAAAATTTAGTCAATTAATTATCTAGGAACGCTTACAAAACTCACACACACACATTCATTTATATCAATAGAATAATAACTAATTATTTAAAACATACTTATATACACCAAGTAAGTGTCATAACACACCTAATATACTTGGTGTATATAAATATGAGGACCCACAAAGGACTAACACGTACGTGCAGAATAATATTGTAAGTTAGAAAAAAAAACACTAATACTTTAGAAAACAATCCATTACACTAAACGTACCTAAATATCACTATATTAGTGAAAAGCGTACACACGCCTCGTCCATATTTTTGTGTAAGGCGTTATCTTACTTAGTACAGAAACAGATAGACTGTCTGGAGTATCAAACAACGAGATCACTCCAGCTAGGTCCTAATTACAATACATACACAACATGTTTCGTTTATATTTAGAAATAAAAACCAGCTGTTCAGTAGATATGTTCGCATAACTCCACAAAATATAGGGGACAGCCGGTTTTTTTCTTCTTAATGACTTCATTTTTGTGTTTATTTGACACCTAATGCCAGAAAAAAATGGATGGAACAATCAGGCAATATAGGAATATATGGCCTGACTGTTCCATCCATTTTTTTGTAATAAATAATGAAGATCTCTCGAAAATATTGTGAAATATCTCGCGGTTTCTTTGGAAGCTCTAACAGGGACGAGGCGTGTTAATATTACAGAGAACAATAAAATTCAGATAACTATTATAAAAACTATTTTATGAGTGCTAATAGCACCGTTCAAAAATGATGGTGCTCTATGTATGTAAATAGCTTTTTAATATATGTATATCTAAAACCTTGCCTCGGCAATTTATATTTAATAATGTAGAGCATCAAGTATACAGGGTGAGTTCTTCAAGTGGGCGTGGATGTCCAAATCCGAATAGCGAAAAACGTTCGAAGGAGTTACGAGGCCGATTTTTATGAAAACTAAAATTGCATCATTGGCTTTTTGAAAAATCAATATCCTTGCCAGGAATCAAATCCGTCGAGTTTGAAAAAAACAGCTGTATACACAATATATTACACCATTCGATATTGCCGCTAATAAGTATCAAACTCTGTGAAGTAATGACTTACGGCAAACTTAAGGAAAGGGCTCATTTTTAACAAAATACGTATTTTTTATACGTTAAGTATCTCCCTATTATGTGATGAAATGATAGTTATTTTTTTTTAAGTAGCCGGATTCGGCAACTCATGCATTGTACTATATTCAGCATAACAATCATATTTATTCCGTTTAGAATATTCTCCAAAGATGTTTTCGTGTCATCAATTGCATGATACGAGTCTTCGATGATTTTCTACAAAAAAATAGTATTTTGTTAAAAATTTGGTCTTTCCTCAATGTTGCTGTATGACATTACTTCCCAGATTTTTATCCTTATTAGGGACAGTACCGAATGGTGTAATAATATAGCATGTGTTTTTGTTTAAAAATCAACGGGTTCGATTCCTGGCTAGGAATATATATTTTTTTAAAAACATTGATGCAGTTTTATTTTTCATCAAAATCGTCCTCGTGACACCTTTAGTGTTTTTCGCTATTCTTCATAGTTTCGGATTTGGCCATCCAAACCCACTTAAAAATCTCATCCTGTATATCTCTGCTTATTCAAATAACGTGAATTATTTTACCTCATATTGCGATACGAAGCGTGGAAGAGCTCGAAATGGCTGGTGTTTGTCGTACAGCCGCCGAGTAACAACCTCATTGTCGTCTGCCGTAACTAACGTATCTAGTACCTAGGTAGCCAGGTACATTACAATTTTTCCCGCTACCTTTACACGTTTTCTTCTTATACTGAGGTAATTATTATATTTTACAGATTGCTCTTTGTTTAAGACATGAACTAGAATTTTTCAAATAGTTCTTCCAATAAATGATTTGAAAACAAGATTTCACAGTCGATTTACTCACAGGGAAACCGCCATCACAGCCACAGCGGGATTGTCGGTTATCGTTTTTAAAGTCAAAATATGCACGGCCTATTCACATATGGACAAGAAAGCTTCATTATAGAGACAAACGCAATATGAAAAGGAATTCGTTTTCTGAAGGAGCTTTTCTTATCGTTGGTTAAAAGAATCGTTCTAGTGCTCGCCAAACTTCTGGGGCACCCTGAAATTGGCTTTCCGGATGCGCGAGACACGAAACGGTGCTGTTTTTGTATGAGATTTACTACTGCGTAGCCATTGTAGCCATTTTCAGGGCTGCCAAGAAGTTTGGCGAGAACTTATACTAAGGGCAGTTACGCACTACACGAAGTGTCCGTGATTTGAGTTCCGAGTTCAAAATGTTCTGAAATATGACAGATTATGACGTATAGAGTTCGGATGTAGTGAGTAGGCTTTCCTACAAGAAGTACTACGGCTACTTCGGAACCGAAATTTCACGGACACGGCCTTTTTTTAATCATGGCGGTCTCCCATATGTTTATTTGTAATCACAGCAATCTACATCACTTGATTTATTAAGTTTTATAATAGTATTATTTAAACAGACAAGCGATAACAGTTAAAAAGTCATAGTATGGCCAAACTGTATGATTGAGAAGAAAACTGACCATTATATTATTATTATTAACATAATTGTACTATTTAATAAAGGCGATATCTACAACAGATACAAACAGCCAGCAAAGGCATCAACTACTCGTCATTATGATAATATGTCAACATATAATATTACTACACTTTAACATGAAGTCTTAATAATAAAATTGTTAATTTATAAAAATATTACGGTTTATTGGCAAATCTATGTATTATTTAATTAAAATATTATATTATTTTCACGCATGACCCACGAAATGTGTATAAAGTCATAATTATAATATTGTTTATTTATAAAAATATTACGGTTTATTGGCAAATCTATGAATAAATCTATGTATTATTTAATTAAAATATTATATTATTTTCACGCATGACGCACGAAATGTGTATACGAGTATATACTATATTTTAACGCACTACTTGCTGAAAAGCCTCAGAAAGTCATTGTAGTGATGAGATGGGCTAGGGGTGCAACCGGACAATATATTGTACTTAATTTCATTGCAACTCACTAGCCAGCAGCATCTAATGTGACTTGAGTTTGGAAGCTCATTAACACCCGTATAAAAACTTTTACTACTCGACCTGCAAGCTTTGGTGTCCAGCCACCAACCTTCGTGGCTTGCTTTCAACTATAGTTTGATTACTTCAACACAAAGTGTATGCATAGATAAAGTATTTAAGCCAAGTAGCACCAAATACCCGAACCGAAATTAAAGAAGTTTTGACATTTTTATTGAAATTTAAATAAAAGGCAAATGTCAAAATGGCAATCAAAAGATTCATCTCAGAAAATGCATAATGTCGCTAGATATTTGGAAACATTGTTATTTTAATTGCGATATCTTGAATTTTCGCAAAGAATAGGATCATTAGGAACCAAAAATGATAATTGCGATCACACAACTCTTTTTATGTTTCCAATTACCCGGTCATTTGAAAAATCATAAGAAAATGGCATAAATGTATTACCAAATACTGCACAGTCTGAAATGCACTGCAGTATGCAAAGAAAGGATTTGAAAACTCTGAAACACTTACCGCCTTATCCTTGCTCAGTCGTTTTTTTTAAAATTGCGGTAGTTTTATTTTAATTCAGTCAACGCATTAAAGAAACAGTTGTCATTATTTGGACTAGATAATTTTTAATAATTTCTTGGTGAGATATACCGATGCCAGCTTAAATGTACACACTTTTTTTGAGGGCGTGAAATATCCTTCTATCAATATGTACCTAATTCATATGCTTTTAACACGAGAGTACTAATTATATTTCGAATTCAGTGACTTAACATTTTTAGATCAAAAAGAGTCGACGGATTTATATTGTATAAAGCTTTAGCATAACTGCTTATAAAAATAGTGCGTTGATTTCGAATAGGCTTACACTGCTTAATTAGGTTGGCCGCGAACCGCAATTCAAAAGAGGGTCAATTATTATTGCTTTTATATTAAGTTGATCTATATAATATACGTTATATATTTATAAAGGCTCACATAAATTTAACATAAAAATACATGCGTTCTATTCTAATCCCTTGTTATGTTTATGATTATGTTAGTGCTGCTATTGTTTTTCATTGACCTCAAGTATCTCAGCTCTAAATTATCGCAGAATAAATGTGAGAAATTGTCAAGCACGCGTTATGTGCTGTGATTGGTGGAATGAATTTTCAACAGCCAATCACAGTAGATAACACGTGCTTGACAATTGATTGATGAGTGTCATAAAACTAGTTTTATAAAGTTGCAGAACATTTTGAATTCCGTAGGGAGATACATTGGTTTTATATGAGTAAATTTACTCTAACAAAGTGTACATACTCCACTGAAATATAAACCGGCATCTCTTTAACCGATACTATAATTAATTAACATAATATTTAGTAAAGCAGTATTAATATTAAGCGTAGTTTTTAATCATTTCAGTGGACTATGTTGCTCTGAATATGATACATCGTTCAGCACTGAATCCCCCTACTACACAGCCGTGGTCTATTATCTGAAAAATGTACTATTAAATGTATCATAATATAAATTTAAAGGCGCTCACTCGTGTAAATGTCACTTACAATCTACCGTTATATTAATCAAATATATTTAACGATTTTAAAGGCGTATGACTTATTTAATTCGTGTGACTCATAAGCGTATTGTATGTCTATACAATCGTTTTTCTAGCTTGAGAGAACTATATGAGAAGGCCGTAGCAGTCATGATACTTTTAACATTTGCGATTGGCAATTAAGCCGGTCTTTGGAGCTTGATACAGCCTCCGAGCTTTAAGCCACTCACGGCCTCAGCCACGGCATTTTATTTGCAAGATTAGTCCTGCAATTAAATGCACATACTTAGATGAAGCAATTCTTTCGGGCTCAGACATCTGTAGGGCACAGCTCCATACTTAAAAGTTGCATGTATGCTAAGGCCCCAAGTTCGCAGGCACGGTTCATGTTAACAATAACTATTTTTGTCAGTCTCATTACACTACTTTGGTAAACTATCTTATGTCCTAGCTCAGATTAAAGTGTATCCGTGTGCCTTAATTCATACACATACTTTCATCCGTTAACGTTTGAAATTTGACATATAGACAGAGTTAGTTTTTCATGTATAGTATTAGTTATTTAGTATGAACGAGTATAGTTCACGCCAAACTTTTTGACCGCCCTGAAGTTGGCTTTCTGTTGCGCAAGGCACGGATCGGTGCTGTTTATGTATGAGATTTACTACTGCGCAGCCATTGTAGCCAACTTCAGGGCGGCCAATTTGGCGAGAACTATACGTAGACTTGGTTTTAACAAGAGTATAATTGGAGCTAAGATCATAAACAGTTTTAAAATAAATAGCTGTGCATTACCTATGCATTTACTAAAAGTTTGAGTAATTACCTCACTGTAGTTCTAGATTATTGTCATGAAGTAGTTCAAGAAAACACATCTAGGAGGTACAGTGAAAACTTGACTTCAAACAATAGTAGTCATTTACTATAACAAATTAATTGATATATTATCTGTATTACTAATTATTATTTGTCTAATTACTTTAGTATCTAAATCTCACTCAATATTACGCGGCAGTATTTCTAGCATAAATAAGCCCAGGTTTGCATCGCAGTAAGTTACTTGGTTAAGCGTCGATGTCATATTAATTCAATTGAACATTTTGAAAGGATGCCTCATCGCACTTTTAGAAGAAATGATAATAGGAAATTAACGCACGGCAGTGAGGCAAATAAGCCTCAGAGTGAGGCTCATTTTGGTATCATTACCTTTGCTATTATTACGACTATTGCAACGGCAGGACGCGAGCCATCTTACCCATCGGTATGTACTTTATAATGATACTGTCTCAAAATATTGCGTATACTGCTTTGACCAACTACATATCTACACTAAATCGTTCCATTTCGGAAGACACACTTGTTATGTAGGCTGGTAAATAAAACCGTATAGATTCGCCTTCCATAGGTTTCTTAGTAATCTATAAATATATGCTTTATAAAAATATTTCCTCAGTTTTTCATCGGAATTAAGTTCCTTATGCACGTTATTATTCCCAATTTTGTTTATTACAACTATAGGATGTTTATAAGATATTTTACTCTGTATTTCGAGGTAGTGCTCAGACGTTAGTGTTCCTGAAGACACTTAAGCTACTTTTATGATTGAAAGCCGTCAGCCAGCAATCCTACTATAATCTAAGCTAATTGAACACGTGAACAGTACAGTCAACAAAAGAGATCAGTTATCAGCAGAGGAATTAACATCATTGCACCACGTATACTAATCTAATAATCAATATGGCTGCGCAGTAGTGAATCTTTGTTCTCCGATAGCAACAACCTGGGGCTCTTTAAGTCAAGAGTGAATAGGTTACTTCTAGGCAAGCGTGCTACACCGTCGACCACGTCATCGCTTACCATCAGGTGAGATAGTGGTCAAGCGCGAGCATGTCACTAATTTTAAAAAAATCTACTGAGCAGCGGGCCATGCCATCAGAATCGGCAAACCTATATTCAACATGGCCGGCAAACCATATTAGGTATTACTGTACTACATGTTATTATAGCGACCTAGTACAACTCAATTGGACGAAACACGACAAAGATTTTACGAGCCCCCACGTACAACATGGCTTATATTACCATTTTGTTTTGTTGACGTATAGTTAGCTGCCTGGTTACTATTCTCTATAGTTGACCGCTCATTGTTCACTGCTACTCTCAAATATGCGCAAACTTAAAGCCAGGGATACACTAGGGGACAAATGGCCTGCGAAACGTGTCGCCAGCGACGTCGGGTGAAGTGGCGCGACGTTGACGGACTTCTCTCGACATGACTGTCACGCCTGACGTCACGACGGACATAAGTGGCACGATGTCGCCAGAAATGTCAGGCGAAGTTACGCGTAGTCACACAACTTTGCCTGATGTCGCTACCGACATAAGCCGCGCGATGTCGCCAGATATGTCAAGCGAAATCGCTCGACTTCGCTTGACATGTCGCCGATACGTGTCGCGGGACTTTTGTCTCCTAGTGTAGTGTGTGTGGCTTGGAAACACTTTGTTATTTTCCAGTACTTATTAGTTTCTGAATCACCCATATCTCAGCTCCTGACAAATAACGTACTAAAACTCTGTATTACAGACACGCGTATCTTGTATTAAACTTGAAATACGATTGCATAGACATTAGGCACTGTTAGTAAATTGAAGAATATTAAAGTAAATAAGTTATTATTATAAGTAAAACGCTTTTTTAGGTTTTTATGACTTGATATTCTTTTTATAAAAATATGGGTTTGTATTTATGTATGATGCAACTATAACTATGTATTGCTTAGTTAACATTATAAAGGACTATTTATTGAATCAAAGCTTTTTTTTTATGTTTCTTATTTTTTTTTATTAGTCACGCGTAGTGTTCGTGCCTCTGTAAGGATAAGGCCAAACGAACGTAATTTTGTGAATTGAGAGTCGCGTAAAATGAGTCGCGGAATTTACGCTGCATTCGGTTTCATCAGTCCTGTTTGTGCCACACGACGACGCGAAATAAGTTGTCTGCTGACTCACGCACATTATTTCAACCGATTTGCGCTCGGGGTGAGGGAGGAGAGCGAGGCAAGCGTCAGCGCCCCGCACAAATGTTAGAATAGCAACTGAAATTACGTCCGTCCGTCTGGCAGTCTAACCGAATTTCAGATGTGCCGCGACTCATTTTACGCGACTCACAACTCACAAAATTACGTTCGTTTGGCCTCACCCTTAATAGTTATTTTACTTTGGGCAATGGATTGCATGAATACCGCATCAAGTTATCATCACGCACTCATTCTGCGCCATGTTATAGAAAACGCAAGTAATTACTACTTGATGAACTCATCTCAAAACGATTATTAAACTATCAAAAACCCTTCAATCTGCAATCGCAGGAAGTAAAATGATTCTCATACAAACTGATCTCAAGACACATACAAGATCAAAAGCATTCACTTAAGTCATAAACTTGACTGGTTTGTCACCCAACATTTAAAAATGTACAATCGTCTCATTAATATCAGTTTAGCAAGGACGATCCTATCCTTCTGTACAATAATAACAGTACATATTACGTCCACAAGACTCATAAAAAGACATAAAATCAAAACATGTGCGTTCTAAGATCCTAGTAATTACCTAAAAATAGTGTGTTTCATAATTATAAAATCATATTGTATAATAATATGCCCAGTCGGTGGCACCCTATCCACTGACACCCAAGTTTGAGTAAAGTGGCCAACCATACGACTATAATATGGCTGTTATTGCTTCGGAGATATTCGCACTGTAGACCACTTTACTTCAAATTAAATCAAGGCATATTAGATCGTCAGTGAATCGAGTATAGTCTGAGTATGACACGCGGTTAGAAAAAGTCGTCGGAAACAAACAATTCACATTATCTATCACATACATGACAGCGTTTACGATGAAAAGAACATCGAATTTGGAGTACCATTACATAAAAACGTCAAGGTTTAAAAAGCAATAAGATTCTGAAGAAATCGAAATGTCGTTTAAACGGTGCTTATATGTAAGGAACGTATAAAAGGGGTCCAAACACTGGCATACACAAGGTATAGTATAGCTCGGTTACGATAACTGAGCACCCGAAATGTCAATGTCACTGACTTCCAACTCACGCTATTGGCTCACGAGGCTCGGGCGGGGCGCCGCGCGGGTAGGCGGGAGTGGGGTCGTTTGACATTTCGGGTGCTCAGTTATCTTGACCGAGCTATAGAGATTGTTTGTTACGCACTGTCTAAGCGTGTGCTATACCCAGACGGGGTACTTGGCGCCACGCGGCGACAGCAGGCACCGGTGTTATGGCCGGTGGAGCAGGGGCGTATCCTCGCCTGTGTTGCTCCCCCAGCGGCCGCCGGATCCGCCCGCCCGCGTGTTGCACATGTTCGGGTTCGTACAGCACGAGAGGTTCTGACCCGCCTGAAAACAATAAATCCGATTTCACATAACCACAGTATAAATATGAAAACAGTACGGAAACTACCTACAAACCCTCGAAACGGCACACTCACACAAACATGCACATCGACGAGACCCCTAAGCAGCTCGCACTACTGACAGCACTGCGGACGCATGTTTGTGTGTGTGCCGTTTCGAGCGTTTGTAGGTAGTTTCCATACTGCTTGTCCATATTTATACTGTGAGTACGCAAAATACGCACTTGGATACCAGCCCGTTTTAACCTAACCTAACCTACTGTGACATAACTGTGTCGTGTCGTGATGTAGCAGCTTCTCTTCCCTCTTCTGTCAAAAAGACGTTGCCCACACCAGGGGCTGCACTGTAACGTGTTAACTCCGTCAGGATGGCCTATGATAGCCCTAATC
This sequence comes from Anorthoa munda, assembly GCA_945859665.1. Classification (NCBI taxonomy): domain Eukaryota; kingdom Metazoa; phylum Arthropoda; class Insecta; order Lepidoptera; family Noctuidae; genus Anorthoa; species Anorthoa munda. The sequence goes on from OX243893.1 coordinate 40,067,239, forward strand.
ATTCTCTAAAGCTCCCGTCTCTTTCTCACAGTGGAACCATGATAGTTTTGACACGTCAGAGTAAGTTGCTCGGAATGTCTCCTGTAACGTGGATGTGTTTACACACATACACAAACAGCCAGTCCCGAAACAACCGTCAGTGTGCTTATGCCGAGTTTTTTAACGCACTCGATCTTGATAACGTAAACGATCCCTTATATATGTCAATTTGTATTAAAAAAAGGAGGTTTCTCTTCACTGTCACCAAACGGCGCTTATCCAGTTTAAATACAAATTGACATTTACGTTAACGCGAATGAGCGTAAATAAAAACTCGCACTAAGCCCACTGTAGACCATACAAATATTTGAGCTATGCGGGAATGGAAATAGCGAAACGCAGCGCAGCAGTCAATCGATCAGCGGCTGCGCCAACCATGCCGTCAACGGCGCAGACGCAGGCTGGAACAGATTCATTTGAATAGTGTTTTCGCACCACGACAAGACACCACACGCTAAGGTTTGTAACGGATGCAGCATCGACCCACTCCGACCACGCAGCTATAAAACTTAAGAGCAGCTTGGTGAATAGTTTCACGACATCCCACTCCATCATTTTATGACCGCAGCTGTCACAAACAGTGGCCGTAGAACAAAGCTTAACGTTGAATAATTAACACCCTGCTTCAGATAGATTAGGGTTAATTTTCTAATATACTTATGCATTAAGATTAAAACATTAAAGAGTACATACAGTAAAGATTGGTGATTCGCAATCATTTGGGCCGGGTGGAAAGTTTGTTTTCCGATGCGCAGGACATGGCGTTCAGAGTCTAGGCAGATTGATTGTAGTTGAATTTACTTGTGAGATGTGCAGGTCGTAGAGATGGAGCGCGCTGACGGACATGTCCTGGTTGTCGTCGCCGGGCTGGCAGGGCGGCGCGTTGCCGCTCAGCGCGTTGGCGGCACTGGCACCCAGCATCGAGCTCACGCCCACCAGGCCTCTGCTACTGCTGGCGGTGTCGCCATGCGAAGGTTCGCCCACGGCCGGAGCTTCTTCCTCGTCACTTGTCTCGTCCATGCCCTTTTGAATATTTCTGGTTGGTGCCTATAACGGCAAAGGCCAAAATGTAACGAGTCAATGCCACATATTTATCTACACTCACAACGTAATGGTACAAATGTGAATTCAAAAATTTTTGTATAACCACGTACTTTAAAAAAAAAAATAACTATTACAGTGCAACATTTTCCGTCGATTTTCAAACAACTGCATCATAAAATAACTTTTTAATTTTTATAGCACACTTTTACTTTTTACGGTTCCGTATCCAAAAGGTAAAAACGGGACCCTATTACTAAGACTCCACGATCCGTCTACCTGTCTGTCTGTCTGTCCGTCTGTCACCAGGCTGTATCTCATGAACCGTGATAGCTAGACAGTTGAAATTTTCACAGAGGATTTTTCTCTTGCCGCTATAACAACAAATACTAAAAACAGAATAACATAAATATTTAAAAGGAACTCCCATACAAAAACCTTGTTTTTTTGGCGTTTTTTTGTGATATTGGTATGGAACCCTACGTGCGCGAGTCTGTCTCGCACTTGGCAAGTTTTTAATTTATTGGCGCGTATGGGCTCATTGGCTTAATGTAGAAAAATAGCGTCATTGTATATGGACGCGCGCGCTGCGCAGTCATGCGCAATGTGAATCTAAATTTCGCGGGTACTTATTCTTTCAGATTCCGCTTTTGTTTTATTTACGAGTGTGATAAATCCACACTCGTGTTTTAATAACCCCTATTATATGACCGTTGTTAAAACTACTATTATTTATTTATTAGATGGAAAACCAACTGCTATAAATGAAACAAGTTATAATAAACAGTATAAATGAGCCAATTACAGGTTCTCACGGCTGGAAATATAATCATTTTAAAGAGATCTTAGGGAACACAACCATCAGAAAAATAAAAAATAAAAATCACAAGGATTAGATCTTACTGATATCTAGTGAACATTGAAATGCAGTTTATGCAGCTGGAGATCAGGAAATTATTTCAATTAACTTTACTGAAATATAGTAACTTTTACTTACTGGTGATTTGTACTGTGGCTGCTGCTTCTGTTGTGGGTAGTATGAGAGAACTGCTGGAAGCGGAGTGACAGCACCAAAAAGACTTTGTTGAATGAATGAACCCAGCATCGTTTTGTTCTGAAACAATTACAAAAATCAATTTATATGTGAATGTTGGCACCAACCCCATTTTTACTCAAAAATCAATTTATATGTGAATGTTGGCACCAACCCCATTTTTACTCAAAAATCAATTTATATGTGAATGTTGGCACCAACCCCATTTTTACTCAAAAATCAATTTATATGTGATTGTTGGCACCAACCCCATTTTTACTTTTCACACTTGACGAACAGCGTTGAGGCCAACATTCGATCCAACTAGTGGAGCCGGCCACTAGACAAGGTAGCCCTTGTGTCAAAACTGATATTAAAATAGATTTTTTTTTTAGGTTATCTCTGGAACTGTTGATCCAATTACGAAACTTCTATCACTGATAGAAGTCTGCACTATCACCAAGTGAAATTTTTTGATCCCGGAAAAATGCAAGACTAATTTGGGACTGGCCACTGGATAGAAATCGCGAACACCCGCGTAATAAGTGATTATATCTCATGGAAAACACCACCGAGATAAAAATAAACTATTCTATGTCCTTCCCAAGATGGCAAACTATCTCCATACCAAATTTCATCTAAATCGGTCAGCCGTTAAATCGTGAAAAGGTAACAAACAGAGTAAAGCCGGGGCTACATTACTGTGTTGTGTCGTGTCGTGGCGCCTTCTGATGCAGTTGGTTGGCTACAAAAGTTGTTATGTTAGGCCGTAGGCTGGAACAGAGTCGTATGATTAATAGAACCCGCGCCACGACACAAGGCGACACAGTAATGTAACCCCGGCTTTACTTTCGCATTTCTAAAACTAGCACATCGCCCGCGACTTCTTTCGCGGGATCCGTATTTTATCCTACAGATGACTTTTTAGCTCACACAAAGGTTGAATTGCTAAAAATCCGTTCTTAGTCTCCCCTACATCATAAAAAGAAGCCCTGTACAGTATTTTTTTTTAAATCTTTAACACCACCTAAATCGTCTTTTAGGAGTGTTTTGCAAACTAATAACTATTTACTTAGGTTAGTAATGTTAGTATTTATGTCAAGTTTCAAATATATAAGCCCAACAAATACCCCCCGTTCAAAGTTTAAAAAAATGCTCTGCTGGGTCAATCTAAAGATTCTCTAAAAATTTAATTAAAATCGGTCCAGCCGTTTCGGTGTCTGTAAGGAGCATACATAGATACTTTCTCTTTTATATATATAGATTAGATTACTAAGGATCTGTACTTACGAGATGGTTGTTGTTCGGCACAGCCTGATGCATGCTCTGGCGCAGTGAGCGCAGGAACTTTCGCTGCGAGGGCTCGGTGGGATGCCAGCCCGGGTGGCGGCAGGAGAACGCCACCAGCGATAGCTCCGTCTTCCCGCCCTCGCCCTGGTCGTACTGCGTGTTGCCGTTCCTTCCTGCTCCGCCTCTCTGCTCCCTACCCGCTATTGTAATAAGGAGATATAGAGATCAATTTTAAAGATATAGAAATTAAACTACTGTTCTATGACCCTCTGGATAAAAAGACAATTACAACAAAAATGAGTAAATCATAGGAAGAAAAAGAAGAAGAAGAAATTTTTGGGCGAGGACCCAACAACAATAATTTCTTCTTCTTCTTTTTAAAAACTTTACCCCATACTAGGAATTTCTCATGTATCGCGGGTGCATTTACAAACATATAAACTCACATACTCAAACGGCCAGATCTGAAACACCTATCTGTAAGTCATACAAATATTTGTTCCGTCCCAATCGCTCAGCCACTGTATTTGCAGGGCTGTTGATGTGTAGGGGAGTGGACATGCAGGATAAGTCAAAGTGTCAGTTGATGCACATACTTATACCCAATTACAGAATTAAGAAAAATTTTGTTGGGTATTAGTCAAACTCTACTTTAGCCTGTCATTAAATTTGACGCATTCTTACCTCAAAAAAAAACAATACGGAAACTAGAACTGAGAGTTATTGTCAACTCTCCAATTACGAAATGAAATATTACATTGTCCTGTTTTACTAAGTTTCAGTACTTACGTTTAACTTTTTTGGGTGTGTGCCAATCAGGATGACCATGTCGACGGATATCCAGCTGAAACAATAAAATATCTTCCATTTTAATATGATATAAATATTATATAAAACCAGTGACATTCGACGCGTCAAAAGACCGAACTCGAGGCCTGGCAGTGACCCACAGGGCCACGGAACAAAGTTTTCTTAAACAATAAGGGCCGCTAGATTCTTATGTAAAATAAATGTATTTATTTATATAAATAAATAAATGTATTTATTTGCCGTGACTTGAGATGGAATTCTACTCGATAAATACCTGGGTAAATTTAAGGTTAGGTAAAAAAGGATATTTACAGCATATAATTTACCTAGTATGTGTTTAGCATTTCGTGTTTTTCATTTACCTACTTTAATCATGAATTGCAATTTCGTCTTTAATCATATTTTACCTACCGCCACCACCACAGCCACTACTCAACACGACATGTCAAACTCCACGCAGAAGATCTTCAAATGTCTTTGAAACCGGATTGTCGGGATCACAACGGACACACATTAACGAGTAAGTCGCTTCCTTAATCTCGTTGAGTAAAATAAATCGGTTGTCACGCCGCACGTAAGCCACCCATTGTTTCGAGTTCAGATCGAATACTTCGATTTTACCGATCTGCATCTTAAAATACTAGCAATCAACAATCGGAACAAAACAACACCGTTACCGATCACTGAACACGAGAACTACGCGTATTTACTAATGAAATATTAATTTAATCACGACTGCGCCAATGGACAGTATAAAGAAAGACTAGATGGAAGCTAACTGACTTTTTTTCGTCTACCCGACATACATCTGATATTAAATTTCGTAGCCTACCCCACAGGATCAATTTGGTATCATAATTTTCCAAACAAAAAAGGAATTTTCAAAAACTGTTTTCAATAAAATTGACGGAGAATCGGTGAACATACACAAAAAAACAAAACAAACGTACTGTCGAATATAGAACCAGAAAGCGCCTCCTTTATGGGCAATTGGTTAATCAACAAATTAGCCTCTTTGCTGCCCTCATCATCGTAAAAAAAAATAACGTATATATTTAGATACAATCGTTCTTATAATAAAAAGCTTTTTTACAAAAAATACTACCGACTTCCAAATAAGAAAACTAGAAAGTGAAAAATAACTTTATTTTTGGAAGTCGGTGTCTTTGGTAGGTACCAAATTTTTAAGTTATGGACACCGACTTCCAAAAATAAAGTTATTTTTCACTTTCTAGTTTTCTTATTTGGAAGTCGGTAGTATTTTTTGTAAAAAAGCTTTTTATTTTTCACTTTTTAGTTGTACCTACCTAATAGGGAAGTAAGTAAGTACCTATAACGACAGAATAGATTACCCGAATAACATGAAAAATGAATATAACCGGTGAAATGAGAGATCTGCATACCCCTTTCGAGCGTACTGGCGTGATGTTATGTTATGAAATAGTATAAACAATAAACAGACATGCGATTGCAGCAATCCCGAGAGGTTTGCCGTTATTTATTGAAGAGTTCTGTTGTATATCTCCGAAGTTCTTTATCAGATCTTCACCAAATTAAAATGGGACCAATTTCGAAATATAATCTTTCAAACAAAAAAAGAATTTTCAAAATCGGTCCACAATTGACGGAGATATCGGTGAACATACATAAAAAAAAAAAAAAAAAAAAAAAAACATACATAATGTCGAACATAGAACCTCCTCCTTTTTTGGTAGTCGGTTAAAAATAAATACCCATGAATTTGTTATTTTCCCGAGTAAATACTCGATATTTACCCGAATAGGAATTTAACTGAATATTTTCCGTTTGGATATTTATTCGACGCACATCTCTAGCCGTTGCATAACACCACATTTTCGATCTACTTCGATTTTTATGTAACGATAAAGTGGCTACCTACCAAATTTCAGTTTCTACGAAATAAAAAATCGGAGTTTATTTCTTAATACAAATCCTTAAATCTGGAAGAGTATAACCTGCCTCTCTGTTTAGCGTTTGTGGACTACGAGAAAGCCTTCGATTCGATCGAGACTTGGGCTGTACTGCAGTCTCTCCAACGGTGCCAGGTCGACTACCGGTACATTGAGGTGTTGAAGTAGTGTCGAAAAACGCCACCGTGTCAGTCCGTCTTAAGGATCAGACCTCGAAACCAATCCTTCTCTAGCGCGGCGTGAGACAGGGAGACGTCATTTCTCCGAAACTGTTCACTGCTGCGCTGGAGGATGTCTTCAAGGTTCTGGATTGGAAAGTGCTTGGCATCAACGTTAATGGCGAGTACATCACTGACCTTCGGTTTGCCGACGACATAGTGGTCATGGCTGAGACCATGGAGAGCCTCAGTAAAAAGCTCGATGACCTCAGTAGAGCTTCCGAAAGAGTGGGTCTTAAAATGAACATGGATAAAACCAAGATCATGATGAATGCCCATGTAACACCCGCTCCTATCAAGATCGGAGACTCTATACTCGAAGTTGTAGATGATTATGTCTACCTGGGTCAAACGGTCCAGTTAGTTAGGTCCAACTTCGAGAAAGAGGTCAACCGTCGAATCCGACTCGGCTGGGCGGCGTTCGGGAAGTTGCGTGGTATCTTCTCGTCCAATTTACCGCAATGTCTCAAGACAAAAGTCTATGACCAGTGTGTGAACCGGAAGACGATTTGTTCGAAGGCCTTCCACCAGGTGGACCGATGATCTGGTTAAGGTTGTGGGAAGGCGCTGGATGCGAGACGCACGGGATCGGTCAAAGTGGCGACGCCTGGAGGAGGCCTATGTCCAACAGTGGACGTCTTTTGGCTGAAATGATGATGATGATGACAAATCCTTATCCAAATATTAATCCGTGATAACCTTAAACGATCTTGTGACAATATTCAGAATGTGCACATCGAACTTCAGCGCTTGATCAAGCTGGACTCCCTATGTCACGTACATTGCTTTCTTTCTTTACTTCAACAAAAAAGTAGTGGTTGATATATACCACCACCACCATTTGATATATATAACATCTTCTTCTTCTTCGTCGTATCGAAGATTCTAAATTTATAAAAAAAATTACCTAAATTCATCCACGTCGACAGAATTAAGATTAGCCAAGTATAGGTATTTCAGAGTGCAGGCGTTGTTGCACAGAAAGCACAATATGAGGTAAGGCATATCGGGCGCAGCACTCACTGGAGTGCCCCCATCTAAGGCCAGCTTTTTGATCCGTAGTTAACTCAACTAATGGTAAAATGGTTTAAACTTCGGTTAAATGATCTCAAATGGTCTAATTAGATGAAGTGAGTAATAAGATTATTTGCGCATTTGCTAGACTAGCAATTGATAAAAACGCATTTTACCGATATTCTAAACCAAAGGTATAAGGATCATGTTTTGAAGTGCTATATATTTAACCATTGGTTGAATTTACTACGGATCAAAAAACTGGGCCTAGTGATGAACTATAAAACGTACAAAATGCCTTACATTGACATAACACGGCATTTATTTGTGAAGTAGCATACCTGTGCAAAGGAGCAAACGTCGCCGATGCCAAGAACGCTGACGGTGAAGTTGCGGTAGAAGTCAACGATGTCCAGAGCTCGGGAACGAAGGGACAGCAGGATTAGCGGACACAGAAGCGGACTCAGCAGCTCGAAGATGATGAACACCTAAGAAGGAAAACCACAAGTTTTAAAGAATGTTCGCAATCTGTCAAAAACACCTGTACTTCTATATATTCCATTTTGCCAAGCTTTTGATTTATTCATTGTCGCCGAGATGAAATTGCAACTAATTAAACAAGTTTTGCCCGACAAGAAGGGTCAAGTTTTGAAGTGCTATACATACGGCTCTAAATTGGAAGAGTTGTTGGAAATGCGCGGCCACATCCTTGGTGTGCGCGCGGCCCCTCCAGGCGGCGGGCAGGTAATGCACGTGCCCCAGCACTTGGACGAACAACTCCTCGCCCCGCGCGGGGCCCGTACAACCCTCACCTAAACGCTCTTCCTCCCCTATCAGAGCCCTGTAAACGAAGAATAGTTTAAGGCAAATCAAACAAACACCCAAATTCTAAGTCATTGCTGCACTTGACTCAACCACCTTCAATCAATTTGACAGTTATAGCTTGATACTTATTGACATTAACGTCCTTAATTCGAGAGTTTTCCTTCATTTTCAAGGGACTAACTAGCGGAGTGGAGGCAGTTTTCTTCAAAATGACTTGAAAACTGGGTGTAAGGCCTTTTGTTCGCGCAAACACTTTCACACAAAAATCTAAAGTTAATTGATCGTGTGTAGACAAGGCTTTCAGTGTTGCGTATCACTGCGATGTCTTGATGATAGACATGGGACGCATGCGTCACATCCATAAAAGTAGACTGTCGGCGAAAACACGCGTGTGTGAACAAGAGACCTAAGGGTGAAATAACGTCTGTCAGCATCGATTCGCTTTTTAGATATTATTAATTTATTTAAACTGTATGGTACTGTAGTGGTTCATAGGCGGACTTAACACAACAAGGCATTCCCAACCTTAGGGTTAAAAGACTACACTGTGATGAGTATACAAAAAATAAATCCTCTATATAAATAAAAACCGGCCAAGTGCGAGTCGGGTTCGCGCACGAAGGGTTCCATACCATTAACGCGAAAAACGGCAAAAAAGATCACGTTTGTTGTATGGGAGCCCCACTTAAATATTTATTTTATTCTGTTTTTAGTATTTGTTTTTATAGCGGTAACAGAAATACATCATCTGTGAATTTGAATTTCAACTGCCTGCCTATCACGGTCCATGAGTTACAGCCTGGTGACAGACAGACAGACGGACAGTGGAGTCTTAGTAATATGGTCCCGTTTTTATCCTTTAGGTACGGCACCCTAAAAATGAATTGCCAAATATATGTAAGCGCATCACTTCAGAACGCCTGCACATATTTGGCTAATTCTATATTATTAATTCGAAAATAATATATTTTTTATAATATTTTAAATAATAATTATGACCACGTTAAAACTAATTAGAGAGTACTTTCGCTAAGCTATTTTAATGACATTTTTATTGCTTCTATAATTTACGTACATTCAGTTGCGCGCACGCATCTTTCATCATCAATAGCCACGAATGGATGCTTACCAGTTGTGATTTTACCCTAATATGTAATACTATAAAATGTGAAATTAAAGTATTTTTTGCAAGATGACCAAGTATATTTTTTTTTTGAATGGAGAATCGGTTTTTAACAGAACTTTTTAATTAAGACGAACCATATTATTGAAAGGGTTAGACAAGGTATAAATTGTTAAAATACCCAGAGTATAAATAAGAGGGAACGCATTCTCAACGTTACTTTTCAAATGCAATATGGGAGAAAAACTGTGAAGACTTAACTATGTGACTACCTATGTAATTGCAATTGTTGGTGTGCCTTATATAAATAAATAAATAAAAACTGATATAATTATTATGAACAATCAAGGGCGCACTGTTTACGCAGTGGTTGAGCGATTGACTGCTGCGCTGCGTGTCGCGGGTTCGATTCCTGCACGGAACAAACATTTGTATGACCTACAGATAGTTGTTCCGGCTCCAGGTGTTGTGTATGTGAGTTTATATGTTTGTAAACGCACCCACGATACAGGAAGAAATTTCTAGTGTGGGGCAAAGTCTACAAAACAAAAAAACTTGGGTAAAATTACCCTGCATCACAATAAAACATTAAGAACCCGGGAAAGGCGAGATAATGCTCAATATATAATGGATGAATGCTTAGATTGAAACCAGAAAGACAAAAAAGTTTGGTGATAACATAATTATTATCATAATTATAATTCCATCCATAAACAGGCTGTGATAACAAAGATCGGTAAATCTAAATTAACCTCATTATGAATCGATACCGTAAACAGACCTAGTTTCGGGTCTTATTTACAAATCGCAAAACATACCGAATAATTATGATAAGAACTAATTCTAACATTAAAGTCTCCAACCAAAGTGAAGATGTCAAAATCCAAGAACTTGAAGAACTTCAATAGTATTCCTCGTTTAGGGTTTGCAAAGTTGGATAAAATCAAAATAAATGTTAAAGGTACAGTATGCAAAAACTGATTACTAATAACAAATTCGTTTCAATTGCCGCTCATTATAACAAAAACTACGAAAACAAAAAATACTACAAAGACTACGAGGAGTTTCGTAAAAAAACTCCTGCAGCCTAATTGCGCAAGTGAATCCGGCAAGGCAAAGCAATGGACTGCCATCAATCGTGCAATCATATACGAGATCAAAGACGCGATGTGAATTTCCGTCTGTTATTGGTCGATTGATGACGATAAAACTATTTACCTTGCCGAATTCACTTGCGCAATTGGGTTGCTGCTGGTTAACACAACGTAGCGATGTTATCTTTGTACATCCACCATAGATGTATGATAGAAACTTGCACATGTTCAAGCAACAACACGGCAGGACCGGACGACATACAAACTCAACACAAAGAAAACGAATAGAGAACAAACAAAACAATACAATGTTCAATTTAAAAAAAAAATGGAGTCCCTTTACAGAAATACAAAATACTGTTTCTGAGGTTAATCAATTTAATTAGTCCTAATAAGTTTAAAGTTTAGGTATGTACATACGTATTTCGGCGGCGGACGCTCGCCGGTAAACAAACGGGATCATTTAACTCCATCGGAAGTACCTTTTAAAATAATTTATTTAAGATACTCATTGACAATTGAAAACTTTCCAAAGCAAAACGACCATAAGCCACGAAAAGGCTGGGACTAAAAAGCTTAGTATGACACAAAGAAATATTGCAGAAAGAAAAAAAGGGAACACAAAAGCATAGGACAGAGATTGAATTTAAAAAAATAAACGAGAAGAAGACGAGGACAACTGACCAGGAGCTACACGAAACATCCAGCATGTCATCACATTGTAGTTACTTGCACACAATACTTCCCGTCATAACGTGTATTAGTCACAGGACTACAAAAAGAATAAAATGATATTATAATATAAGTAACTAGCACTTCGCCCGCGACTTGTTTCGCGTGATCCGTAGTTTATCCTACAGATGACTTTTTAATTCACCCCCTTAAAGGTTGTATTTCCAAAAACCCTTTATTAGTGCTCGCCTACATCATAAAAAGTAAAATTCATCAAAAATCTTTAACACCCCCTAAAATTACCCCTTTTGGGACTAATTTTGAAAAACAATTTATGAAAACCCTTTACTATTTACTTAGGTTAGTATATATGCCAAGTTACAAATATATAAGCCTAACAAATTTTCACCTTCTCGCCTCATTAGGGGTAGAATTTCCAAATACCTATAAATACATGAATTGTTTTTATCAACCAAGAGTATAAATCTATAAGTTTAGGTGTCCAACTTACAAACTGTAGAAATTTTATACAAACTTTGAACCCCCTTTTTACTACCTTAAAGGTACAATTGCAGAAATAAAAAAAAACTCCTTGTTTTTTAATAACGAAGCGCATAAACTAACAATTTCAAATGTTTTACCTTCCAAACCGGAGAAATTACACATAAAGTTTCAACCCCTATTTTATCCCCTTAGGGGTAGAATTGCAAAAATCTGATAAGTACATAAATTCTGTTTATCAACCACGAGCGTAAATGTAAAATTTTACGTGACCAATATACAAACTGTAGAAATTTCATACAAACTTTCAACTCCCTTTTTACCCCTTTAGGGGTGGATTGTCCAAAAACCAATACATACATAATTTTTTTTATCAACCAACAGCGTAAATCTAAAATTTCACGTGTCCAACTTACAAACTGTAGAAATTTCATACAAACTTTCGACCCCCCTTTTACCCCCTTAAGGGTGGAATTTCTAAAAATCCTTTCTTAGCGCGCACTAACGTCACTTGAAGAATTTCCCTGCCAAATTTCTTCATTATCTATTATTTATTACATTTCGTGATAGGTGAGCGACCTTTCGTTTTTATATATATAGATAGATAGACTAATATTGAAACTACTGAACCGACGGAGAAGATACACATTAGAGGGCTATAAGAGGGCTAAAACTACGAAAAATATTGGGAATGACATCCAACATACCAAGTACTAGCAAGCAACTACAAACCAGAAGAAGGTTATGATAAGGTATACTAACCTGGCCCCGGCTAGAATACAGCCGAGTATGGTGATGATGCTGAGCACATGTTCCACTGTGAGCACATCTTCGTCGTACACTGACAACACGACGAGCACGCCCAGAACACTTGCAGATATGAATACTATGTTTCTGAAACAACACAAGTTACGGTTAAGGTTGCTCTAGTCGATCATTCTTCTACACAAACGTAGTCTGGCGATTACCCCACTTTTGACGGTGTACGTTCAAAATAAAAATTAAAAAAAATTTTTTTCATCATTATCTAGCCCTGTATGGAAACCCCTGTACAAAAAAGTGTAAAAAAATATAATTTGAAAGTTATGAGCGTCGAAAGTTCCATATTTCATCACTAAATTTAACGCACCTTTGGGCGCAAATAAATACCATAAGAAGAAGGAAAATTGCATAACTGCCGCCATACAGGGATAGATTAGTAGTTCAACAATGCAAATAATTTTATGTTGAACAGATACATTTACTCGTTTTTAGGGTTCCGTACCCAAAGGGTAAAAACGGGACCCTATTACTGAGACTTCGCTGTCCGTCTGTCTGTCTGTCTGTCTGTCTGTCTGTCTGTCTGTCTGTCACCAGGCTGTATCTCATGAACCGTGATAGTTAGACAGTTGAAATTTTCACAGATGATGTATTCCTGTTGCCGCTATAACAACAAATACTAAAAACAGTATAAAATTAATATTTAAGGGGGGCTCCCATACAACAAACGTGATATTTTTGCCGTTTTTTGCTCGATATTAATAACGGCAACAGGTAGACGCTTGAAATATTCACAGAATATTTAGTTGTATATTCTCTTCAAAAAATAACAATGATTAAATTAAAATAAAATAAATTAAGGGGGGCTCCCATACAACAAACGTGATTTTTTTGTAGTGTTTTGCGATAATGGTACGGAACCCTTCTTGTGCGAGTCCGACTCGCACTTGGCCGGTTTTTTCATGATATCCATATTCCCAAAGGTCTGTTTATAAAATATCGCGCGAACGTTTTCGTCCCATATCATCATCCATTTCGCTACAAATTTGCAAAAATGTGTATTCGTACGCGAACTAGCTTCTTACTGATCATCACAGCATCTATCTCTTTCGCACGTGTTGTCGGATGATCACTTAAAGGTCTTGCCTCCAGAACACAGCGCTGCGCCTCCCAGGCAGGGCACTGCTCGAGTGTGCTGGGCCGTGTCCTGGTTGCAACCGCACTGGTGACACACGGAGGTCGCCATGTCTTGCCACAGTGTGCAGGTAGGTATTTACCAAAACAGCCATGACCCAATAATAGGTACCTGCACTAAACGGAAGGACAACTTCCCGTGTCGCCTTTGTATTCAGTCGTTACTAACCTAACCTTACCCCCGTTAAATTGTAACATATATAACACATATCCGAACCTGCTTTTCTAGAAAGATTCTCAGGCAGGTAGGTAAGTAAAAATAAGTGGGGGGAAACCCTAGAATAACTGTTTTCAAAAACCTTCATCAAGATTACAAAACAAAGCACACGCCAATGTCATCGATTCGAGAAAAGCTAGATGCGCAATAGACATGAATGCAAGTTAGTCGTCATCGTTACAAATCAGTAACGGAGTAAGTGCCAAATCGCAAGAGTTTTATTTTTGTCAAAAGTCAACATTGCGACGTAAAAATAGCACGGCATTGTTTACGCAATATCTTTTTATATAAATACTTTGGTGTAGTTACGATTAGAATATTACTATACATTAATACGGTATTTGTGTTGTAATATTGTTCCGTAATTGCTTAGTTAGTGCATATTCTAATTGTATGTGCTGGATATTTGATTTTATGCGGCCAGCTGCATGTCTGCTTAAGTAGTAGTACACGCATGATTATAAAATAAAGATCGTAATACTGTGATCTAAGAACCACCTTAGCTGTATTCCAATATCTATTTCCACACGCAACAAACTAAATCTGAATTGCAACTTGCAACTATTTGTTATTCTAAGTACACTTCTAAATATTGTTTACACTCCTTTGAACTAGACGACATTTGAGTCAATGAATTATGAATCACACGAACTACGCATGATAACAACGTAATCTATACAGCTTCTTTCAATAAGTCTATCTTTGGATTTGTTTTGTTTGTTGCGGAACACACTACTCACTTTTGGTGACAGAGTATTCAATACGGAAGTTAACATTTAGGTAACTTTACTACTATTCATCAGAGTTAATGTTCCCCTACACTGCTAGGACTCGACGACGACGCTTGGGTTTTATGGACTTGTTAATGAAACACCATCTCATGGACGCCGGCAGGTCTTTTTTCAGAGGGATACATTCTCAACACCCCGCCCGGCCCCCGCCTCGAAAACGATGAGTTTTTGCTTGAACTCGGAAACTAAAGGATGCAAGAGCGAGCGAAGCGTACTTGAAATGTTTTGCATACGCCTCGGATATGCTACGTCCTCTAATATGACAACATATTGATACCAAAAAGAAAAGTCATGAGTTTGCATGCTTCCCGGCGTCCATGACCTTTCTATTTTGGATATCTTAATCAGAAAATACTTTACTTGGCAACAACTGTAGTGATAGGCGATGAGAAGCTTCCGAGGTACTTGGTCGCGGGTTTATGAGCTCGATTGAGTCTGTCTAGCATTTCGTGTTCCAACTCGTTGAAGTGGCGTAGCGTGAGTTGGGCGTATAGCGACCATGTTCGTGTACCCAGAGACGCGGGCGAACGTTTTATCAACTGAAACAACACAAAAATCTTAAAATAAAAATCTTAAGTATTTTACAAAAATTAATGTGAAAATTACACTGGTAACGATAAAACACTTTTTGTGCGCCACGGACATCTTTAGTTGATTATGTTAAGAACAACGGTAAATATCATAGATATGAAATCAGAATTATTTAGACACGTAAAAAAATGTTGGTATATGATTTTAAAGTGAAGGTTGGAGGTAAAATCTGGAGCAGCTTTCATGTGGTTCTTGCATAAATAGATTTTTATTGTGATGGATCGGTTTTGTAACAAATGTTACGGCAGGATATTTAACCTTCTTTTTATTAGATTTAAGATAGCCAAAATAAAGGTATTTTTATAAACGGTGTATTTCAAATTGCTTTTTTAGATTTAGAAATAAAACCAATCACACAGACGGTAATCCACAGCGCGACTATCATCTCGCACGTGCTTATTCGATTGATGGGAGTAAATCCTACGCCTTACCGAACTCACTTACGCAATTAGGCTGCGGGGAAGTGGTTCGCGACACTTACTTCATGCTATCAAGGGATTTTATATTGTATTTTTACTATCTTTGATACAATTTCGTAAATATGGACTTAGGTCCATGAAATATGGAGCACATAGGCAGATTAGAAGACTCCGTGCTACCGCCCGGCTGGATGTACGTATCAATACTAATATTATATATGCGAAAGTAACTCTGTCTATCTGCCCAGGGTCTCTTATCTCCATATTTTTTTCATCTAAATCGGTTCAGCGGTTTAAGCGTGAAAAGATGACAGACAGAGTTACTTTCGCATTTATAATATTAGTATGGATTTGGTATGGAGATAGTTTTCCAGTAATGGAAGCAATGTACACTATAAAATATAAAAGTAAAGTACTTAAAATAATTAAAAAAGAATTATACATAGTATTTTCTATCAATCCGCCCCGGCTTCGCCCGTCATAAATTATATATTATATTAGTGAAAACCGCATCAAAATTCGTTGCGTGGTTAAGGAAGAGTTAGCGGATATACAGATAGACACGAAATGCGACTTTGTTTTATACTATGTAGTAATATGTTTTTTTAAGGAAACTTACCTCGGCATAATTGAAAAAAAAGTACAGTATCTGCCATGCCTGTATAAGTGGCGAAAGCAGTAAGTTCACAATGGCCAGAACCAGTATTTGTCTCTCAAGTTGTCGAGCGAGTAACATTCGTTTTGAATGATCCTTGTAACACGGACGCAGCTGCCAGCGATTCTCCCATGGACTCCACGGACTGGCTGTAGACAGAACACCCACACTTTTCATTAAAACCTTCACTATCTAATTCACAATAACTTTGACAAAATTCTAACATAGGTACTCACTAGAATTGTCTTTTATTCCAAATGAAGAATATTGCATTCATTCATATGGATTTATAATTTTGGTTCTTACTTAAAAGAAAAATATAACACAAGCAAATCAAATATACCGCAAAAAAGACAAGATGTTTCTTCGTTGCTGTGACTGTTGCCTACAATTTACAAATACTATTTAAAAAATAAAGAAACTCTAGTTAATATTATTAAATTTCGAGGCGATGATAGCTCAGTGGTAGTGACGTCGGATACCGAGACGAAGGTCGCGGGTTCGAATCCTACAATGAGCTTGAGCTTTCGGTGAAGGAAAACATCGTGAGGAAACCATAGCACGGTGGTAGGGTACTTTGTAGTACCCGCCTGGCTGGCAACCACCCTCAAGTTGAAAATCTGTCGCCAAGCACCTTCCGGTGTGTTCCGACAGCAGCACTTGAGAGCCAGTTCCCTTCTAGGCTTTGTGTGCTTACCACCATCGGCCACATCATCACTGACCACGGTGAGATTGTGGTCAAACACAGGCCTATACATAGTAAAAAAAAAAAAAAAAAAAAATAGATTTCATTCCTTGGCGTTATCATAAATTAATACAAAACCACCACTACTAAAATAATGAAAATATGTACTTACAAAATAACAAAAATTCAATGTTGTATTTTAAACCTCGAGATAAATAGTGAAAATCACCAATAAAAGGCACATGTATTTGCAGTGGCAGTAAGTTTTTGTTGACCATTGCCACCATATAATTAGTTATTCTGTAAGGACAAAAAGTATTTCAGATTAATTGACTGTTGCATCATATTATATCACACATATTTTATCGGGCTGGTGTCCACAACTCCACATCCAAACAGTAGCAGTACAGTTGATTGTGACATTGCACATATTATTTTGCTGCATACTTTTTCTGCAGATACTTAAGAGAAAAATATTCCAAATTGTAGGTTATCATTGGAATTGAAATGAATTACTATAAAGTGGTAAAGTTACAATACACAATGTGGATAAGAGTGTGTCTCACACTTTATTGCTATTGTGAACTCCAGCCGGGCGAGCACGGCCTCTGTGACAGGCTTGAGTCAAGCATTTTATCACGGTGTTTGCTCCCAAACTGTGATAAAAATGTGTGACTCAAGCCTGTCACTGTAGGCCGTGCTCGTGCTGCTGTATCTGTATTCATATCTTATTGGTTTAGTCCTACAGTGTAAATACCAATGCAGAAGTTTGATAATTGTAAACATAATATATTACGTATATAAGTTCTTCAATAAATAAACTCTAGAAATGATAAACTCAGATAAAAGCGGAACTCAAGTTGGTTGGATATTGTACCCGTAACATAAATAATGGTACATACATAATGCATTGTATGTAGTTCTGCAGTGTGTGTATTTATTGATCTCAAAACAGTACAATCTGGGTCATGAGTCTGAGTTTCTTTGCTCTTATGTTATATTCATATTGCAATTTCGAAACTTCTAGTATATTTTAAAAGATTGAGTCAGACTCAAGTAACATGGGACAAGGGCCGGGTGATGATGATGTTCTATATATTTGTTATATTAAAACATTTTTTTTTCTGTGTTTCTCTGTACATTAGCCGCAATTGCCTTGACTTTAATCAAATTGATTTTGTCAATTACATGTAAAAATCTTTTTTTAATGTAAGTAGCGTTTTCTGGTTGCTTTTGACTTAACTGATTGATATTTTTAACAACAGCCACAGGTGGATTCTGCACCAGATACGTGGCTGTGTGGGTCAATTTTCATTAATTAGTTGCAGTCTTAAAATCGGAATATTTCAGCTAGATTTTACTCAATAACAAAAAAATAAAAATACCTGAGTATTCGATGGTATATGTCTAGTTCGTTTATTTCTTGCTTATGGACACACATGTGGTGTTCTGGTTGTGCCTCCCTCACTCTTTCCTGTACAGTCGACCAGTCAATCCAAGCCAAGTCACTCTGCAACACACATTGGGCTAATTATAGAAAAATACTATAGTTCAATAAGTATTGATTTTTTATTTTGTTTGTCAAACCGCAAGACACACAGGAATATGACTTATTTACTCACCTCTTGAATCTTAAGTGCATTATTATAAAACAATTTAGTGTCCCAGGCAAAATATAAATTGTATATTGATACCGCTAGCCTCATCACCCAATATATTGAACAGATTGTGATGATACCCCACCTAAAATAAGTTTATAAGATTTACAAAAACACATCTTGACATTTGCATACGCCATCCCTGACTTCTGAGTTGAGTATTTGTCCAATTCTACTTAGGCCTGAAAAGTTGTGCTGCATTTTACTCATTCTCAACTCCATATACTCAATTCAGTAATATGAGCATAAACATGTACCTAATTAATTTGCAATATACATTGCTGGCCAAAAGTTTGAGACCACTCACTTTAATTAAAGTAGGAAAATTAAATTAATCTTAAAACTATTGAAGTGTACAAAATAATCACTAAATATTTAAAATAAAGTCCACCGCCGCGTCTGTACGCGATAAACTCAAAAACTACTGAACAGATTTTCATGCAGTTTTAACGAATAGAAATAGTGAGAAACGAGGAAGTTTTTGTGCATAATTTTACACGGGCAAAGCCGGGGCGGGTCGCTAGTTAAATAATAAATTAAAAAAACCGGCCAAGTGCGAGTCGGACTCGCGCACGAAGGGTTCCGTACCATTATCGCAAAAAACGGCAAGAGAAGCACGCTTGTTGTATGGGAGCCCCACTTAAATATTTATTTTATTCTGTTTTTAGTATTTGTTGTTGTAGCGGCAGCAGAAATACATCATACCTGTGCAAATTTCAACTGTCTAGCTATCACGGTTCATGAGATACAGCCTAGTGACAGACGGACCGGGGAGTCTTAGTAATGGGACCCGTTTTTACCCTTTGGGTACGGAACCCTAAAAATTTGCATAAATACCTATTTGGACAACCCTCCCCTGCATATAAAGTCCTTTTTTTACATGTCTCTGCATACAAGTAATTAATTTATAACCAACTTCTATAAAAGAACATTATCAATTCGGACCATATGTATGTAATATTATTGATAATGCATAATGTCATCTATGTAGGCTTCTGAACAGGTGTGCCAAATTTAATAAGTACATGTATTTAACACGCGGCCTAAATAATTGTGCACTTCGCCCCCACTCCCGCCTACCCGAGCGGCGCCTCGCGTTAGCCTCGTGCGTCAATATAAGCGAGTGTCGAACATCAGGGTGACTTGACAGCAGTATATGGTTATTTATAAGTCCCAGACCATGATGAAACCACCTCAATGCTTGACTGTTGGCACAACCACAGTCTGGCATCGTGATTTTTTTTTTTTTTTTTTTTACTATTTATAGGCCTGTGTTTTGACCACAATCTCACCGTGGTCAGTGATGATGTGGCCGATGGTGGTAAGCACACAAAGCCTAGAAGGGAACTGGCTCTCAAGTGCTGCTGTCGGAACACACCGGAAGGTGCTTGGCGACAGATTTTCAACTTGAGGGTGGTTGCCAGCCAGGCGGGTACTACAAAGTACCCTACCACCGTGCTATGGTTTCCTCACGATGTTTTCCTTCACCGAAAGCTCAAGCTCATTGTAGGATTCGAACCCGCGACCTTCGTCTCGGTATCCGACGTCACTACCACTGAGCTATCATCGCCTCAAAATGAACGAAATGAACGACGTGATGAACGAAATATTTCAAATTTAGATCCATCAGTCCATAGAAGTTTTTAATCTTATGTGGACTTAACAGGGGTTTTTCAAAGGTAACGCGACACAAAAGCAAGTCATAAAAACATTACAATAACTCCACTATCTGGTCCTTGGACATGTCCAAACAATAAACTATTATACTAAGACAAATTATAAAAAAAGCAAAAAAAAAAGGGTCTTTTAGACAAGATATAACAATAGAATAAGTCAGCAGATTTCTCTGTTTCCTTAATAACCTTTGAAATATTTTGTAGATAATAAAGCTTTATACATGTGGTCTCAAACATTTGGCCGGCAGTGTAGTTCAGTATTTTTGTTCAATCAATAAAAAATAATGCAACCTTCTTTGAACAAAGAATGATTATGTAGATTAAAGCATTGTATGGTTTGCAGTGGTGAAACATAATTATCCGGCTGATGTATACGGGGACAGAACATTAGACTATTCCAATAATTTTTAATACAATCACTTTTAATATGATGTGTCCAGCACTGTATACCGCAGCATTGTGCATAGTCTATAAGGGCATAACTTGGATTTTT
This sequence comes from Anorthoa munda, assembly GCA_945859665.1. Classification (NCBI taxonomy): domain Eukaryota; kingdom Metazoa; phylum Arthropoda; class Insecta; order Lepidoptera; family Noctuidae; genus Anorthoa; species Anorthoa munda. Next base: position 40,087,968 of record OX243893.1, read on the forward strand.
AGTTATGTACTTTAATTATGCATTCAGGCAAACAAGGCGTAAATAAAAACTTTTGAAAAACTTTTCACACTTGAGTGGGTCGAGGAAAATAATAATTATATTATGCTTTTATCTACGGTTTTCACAATATCTTTAGGACTTGCGCCATAACTGCATAGGTGTAGACTAGGTAAACTAGAATGGTGCACATACAGAATGCCAAGGCTTGTCTCCACACCTATGGTATATGCAGATAAAAACCATATTTTTGTTTTTAGACAGTCAGTTTCCATACATACTAGAAGTCTAGATCTGTAAATGTACAACAGCAGCATAGCAGTTGCAAGTTACATGACATGAAATAATTTGCTACTCACCATTGCCAAACAATATTCTCCACACACACTTCAGAAGACAATATAACATCATCTAAGGTAAGTTTTTCACTCCTATTTGCATTTGGATCATTCCTAAATAATCTAGGGTAGTTTATGCAGTACATTAAAAATGTGGAAAACCACACTATAAATATAAATTGAATTAAGTAAAGAATGTCTGACATTATCATAGGGTAAAATCCACCACGAACATAATACTGGTACATCCGTGTAAAAAATGAGTCCAGATCCTCTATATGAGTCCATCCTCCTGTAAGAAGAAAATAACATTTTACTATAAATTTTATTTATCTTTTGGGGCTGAACTTATTCAGAAAAATTATTAATAACATAACAGGCGACTGAGTTGATGATACAGCAATAAATATAAATGGCCTTGCTCATACAAACAACACGCCTAAATATTCTCGAGTACCATTCTGTTTCTATTGATCATGAAACAATGAACAAAGACATAGAGGAAACCCCATGCATAGCTTGCTTACCTTTTGTTTTGGGGACTTTATGTATGATAACGTTGTTAACATCCTCGTGCTCGTGGTCCAGGGTAACAAAATTTGGAGCCGTATCCGTGGTTTCCGCCAGTGCCGCCAGTGGCGGAGTTAATTCATTGTCTAGTGCGCTGTACGTATATTCGCGTTTTCCAAAATGTGCCATTTTAATTTTGAGAATACCAATAAATCTGCACGTTTCTAGGGCTAATCACAATACGCAGATGCTATTTACTATCCAAAAATTCTTGACTTTGTCCCAAAAACGCGAAAAATAACACGACACAACCAACTCAAAAAATCTTGCTAATTTTTATTTTAGTTATTTCAATTTTCTAACAGTTCTTCCTTTTTTTCTTTATTTCGTTTCTTTTTATAATATTAATAAAATAATTTCAAGGATACAAAGAATTTTGTAAGTCCCCAACATTATAGAAAATAACACTTCACAAATGACGAAAATAATACCACGAATGACAGCCTATTTTCTCAATCTCAAACAAAATATTGGCTCTTTTTTTTTTTTAGGGCATTTATTGTCCTGGCTACTGAGTATTTTAAGTCCAGTCTTTGTTTTTTTGATAGTCAAAACAATTTTTTTTTCCATACAATGCGGATATATCACATCCTCATGTTTTTAGAGTATTTGGAAGTAAAAGTTTTGTAATTTCTTCCTACCCCCGTGGGAATTAGGCATGAGTTTATGTATGTTAGCATTAGGTATTGGTTCCTTGGTAGAACTTTGTTTAATGATTTTATCGATGTATAACAGTAGCCAAAGCAATGTTTCTAATCAAAATCTGGATCTGCAGGTACATGCTATTCGTACACCTTTCGGAAAATTTTAGAACCCAGCCTCGGACAATGTAGCTTTTTTAGACAATTCTTACATAACTTGAATCAAGAGAAACTGGGTGCAAGATGCGAGCGAAGCGAGCTCATCAATGTTAGAACCAATTTTATAATGTCAACAGTACACTAAACCTACTCGAGATATATATGTACCACCAGCTAGCTTTTTGTTCGCACAAGCTAGTGGCCCGCTGAGTGCGGGGCAGTTGCATTTGCTTCACCTGCTACTTAGTTAAACTTGCCTCGACTCGATCAATAACATACAATTACTATATACTTAAAAGATATGAAAAAAATGCCAAATATTATCAAAGCGACATAGTTGGACTCAAACTCTAGGCTAATAATTCGTCTGTATGGGGCACGTGCCCCCGTCCCCTTCTTCCTTCCTCCATCCATAGGCGGCTCTGCCAATAAATATATTGGCAGTAAATATTAGGAGACAGCCTTTTCGGCAATCTTAGCAGAGAGAGGTAGCCAATAATTCAATAAAATTATAAGCTCCTCAATACCGAGGTCGCGTCTTCAATGATTCCAAATCTTGCCTAGCTATAACCATTCTACATAGTCGTATGGTTGTTCCACCTTTTTTGGTTGGACACCAACCAAAAAAGATCGAGTATACGGTGGTTGGCCAACCAAATCGGTCGCAAGCGCATACCTCCAAACCAAAGTTGTTGGAAGGTCAACTCAACCGTCTACACGATCTTGTTTGATTGAAGTCCAGACCAAGAGCACCTTGGTTGGAACAACCGCCCGACTTTGTACCAGAGGTAATACGTAGACTCTTGCGACACCAAATTGGATAAGAAGCAATATCCTTTAGCACAAATAAAGGGGAAACGCCGAAAACTGTATGTATTGTCCATATGCTAGGCAAAGGTCTCGCCCATAACCCTCCAACGCTCTTTAAATTGTGTATTCACAAATTAAATTCCGTTTAAAAGGAGTCAATATCGTCACGCCCACGCATCCACCCAGTCCTCAGCTTAGGCCGGGCCCGCTTAGACAGGTGCGGCGACGGTGACACGACGGCGACAACAAGGTAGCGACAAGTAGGTACGTGGGTACGTCTCCTTGGTATCTTGAAACAAATGCCACTGCATGGTGCCACGGGTACCAGTGTCAAGCCAACTCAATCGCCCTGTACCTAGCCAGTGCGGCTGGTCATTACACGATGTCGATGTCACCTCGATTCGCTGGTTTATTGCCTCCTGCAGTGCGGCCACCTATTTTTTCGCGTCGCTATCGTATCGCCGTCGCCCTATCTACCAGTGTAGCCCCGGCTTCAGGCGCCTACGTCCCATTACGTGATCCTGTCCCTCCTGTCCCATCGGTCTTGATTGTTGTTTTCGCAATTTTATAATATTTTGAGCTAACATTTTGAGTCAGTATATAATTTCTAGTAATCTTTGTTTTGAGTTGAGGTGATGAGGTCTGAGGTATAGTCCTCGCCAAACTTCTTGGCTGCCCTGAAGTTGACTACAATGGCTGCGCAGTAGTAAAACCTTAAATAAAGTACCTATAGATTAAACCTTAAAATGACCTTGATTGATAGAGCGAGATGGGTTGGCAGCTACATGTAAATGATAAGGACAAAAGATTATTTTTTGTCTTTGTCACCGTGGCCGGTTTCTGTTGTTTGTCAAACTCTAATACAATGGCAGGTTTGACAAACAAACTCGGTTTTGTTTGATTTTCTATGATTTCGTGGTATTATGTGTTAATTGAGACAAGGAATTTGGGTTATTTATAGATAATAAGTGTCAGTGCGATGGTGGGTTGTAGTGTTCTTGTTCTTGTTGTAACACCAGAACTAACTATTGCTGTCTCATGTGCGGCCACGCCAGTGCTTAATCTATAGGTACTTTATCTAAGAGTAAAACAGTAAAACTCATACAAAAACAGCACCGTTCCGTGCCTCGCGCATCCGGTAAACCAACTTCGGCCAAGAAGTTTGGCGAGGACTATACTCTCTCATAACTCATAGACTACTATTTTATGCTAGGGTACAGCTTGGCCAGAAAGAGTAGAAAAAAATTGAGGTCGCCACTATCGTTTATATGGCATCATTTATACTATAACATAAATGAATTTGATACTTGAAGTATTTTAAAAGATACATCAGAATGGGGAAAATCGTTAAATCAGATCCTAATATTTTTTTTCGTTCTAACTGTTAAATAAAAAGCCTAGGAGAGTAAAAACATCTTTATTATAGTAACAATATATTTTCTAATCACTATCTAAATATTCTACACCCGACTCTATGCTTGGCTGTTGTTGCAAATTTGCCTTCGTTTTTATTGCCTTCGTTTATTTTACGTCGAACAGTGCTTTCTGAGTTTCCTGTAATCAAAATAAAACATTAATGTAGAATGATGTGCGTGACTATCAAAAATTGCAGTCGCTCTATACAAAGTCACTGTGTCAAAGTACTTTCCCTATGTAAACATAACCTCTAAAATTAAATTAAATCCAAAAAAACTTCGATGATGTGGTATATTTTAAAGACCAAACCGACTTTAACTGTAACTTAGATCATGAACTATGTATATTATATAAAATTAGATTGAATAAATACCTGTTATATCAGCAACTCGTTTGTAAAGGTCATCCAATTCTCTTAGAAGTTTTCCGGCATGATATTCCTCCAAACACCTCTTAAAAACATTGTAAATAACTTCTTTGGCACCACTTTTTATCGTCTTTCCCATTTTCAATAACAATTCACCTACTAATACGTTTAATATCTACCAAAAATCACACTAATTCACAATACACTTCTATTGTTTTGGTAGTTTGACTGATGTTTGACATTTCTTTCATGTTGCCATGTGTAGAAAAAATTAGTTCACATTTATTTAATTTCTACTCTTTCTGGCCAAGCTGTACTCTGTAGTCCAAACATTACTTCATTTTTTAATATTTATTTGTTGCTGTAGGTAGTCTGTGATATTTTGTATTGATGAAAAGAAAAGCAACAAACTCACAACAAAAAGAAAATTTTCCATTGTGTTTTTGCTAAAATACGGTAAATAATCGCTAAATATAAACATTTAAGATGGGATCAACTGGTGGTGGAAATAAAAGCGAACACTCTATACCTATTGATATTTTAGATGACCTGTGCAGGTAGGTTGTTTTTTTACCGACCGAAATTTAATTAATGTAGTTATTGTTGGTTTTGATAAACACCCCACTTTGTATGCCAATATTATTATATTAGGTTTAATCCCTATGTTACAATAAAAACATTTTTAATTGAAAGATAATACAAAGATATAAAATGTAAAAACAAAACATATTTTAATAAAAAAAGTGAAGAAGAACTTTCTTAAATTGTATTTTTGTTTGTGTACTTATTTAATAAATAGCCTTTTTTTGCCAAGTTTTATATGTAAAACATGTGTAACAGCAACAGTTTTTATGTACACATACTTAACTAATTATATTAAAATATAAACTGAACCTAACGAGGTAAACAAATGGTCTCAAATATTATTTGTATGTACAAATAATAGAATTCTAATAAGGCATTCAGCTAAGAAAATTTCAGCTAAAGAAACATATTGAGATCATCTTGGGATACCTACTTTTGTCCAGAAAATTAAATGTGGATTACGGTCCATTCCCTCTCATAGAGAGGATGCTTGTGTCCCAGCAGTGGGAACACTATAAGGCTGATATGATGATAATGATTAAAACTTCATTAGAATACAGGAATGCTTTCTAGAAATTCTTAAGCATATTGAATACATTTAATTTGTGTATTCCTTGATAGGTTAGCTCACTTCCTATATGGATAAATTTAAAATTAAACATAAAATTTAACTTTTTAATGGCCAATGAAAACTTTAGGAAAGACTTGAATGAAGGCTTATTAAGAATTATTATTGTACTGTAAGATTTTGGTGAAGGGAGTGTAGCAAGGTTAATTTTGATACCAAATTGTGTTGCTTATTTTTATTTTTTTCTCTCTCTGCATCATGGCTATCTGTTGTACGTTACAATAGGACACTTCTCTGTCTGATATATTAAATCTGTTCGGATTCTTCAGCTTGGTGAGACACTTCTCAGTTGGTTGTCTCAATTCATCCTGATGAATCTTTTCAGTAAGTATGGAACACTGTCTCTTTAGTCTCCTATATCGTAAACTTTCGTCTCCTGATAGTCCAAGGGCAAGCTAATTTCTATGATTTTTAAGTCTCCTCTGATAGTTAATACTATATTTCATGAGTGTTAGTTATAATACCTAATAATTCAATAACTTCTATTCCTTTCAGCCGTTTCATCATTAACTTGCCTCCAGAAGACCGTGGAAATCTAGTGCGAATATGTTTTCAGATTGAGTTAGCACACTGGTTCTACTTAGATTATTATTGTACTGATGAGTCTGCCGGACTAAACCCCTGTGGTATTAGGGAGTTTGCGGCACATATATTTCAAGTAAGTATTTATTCTAAATGAATAATATAAGGTAGGTACTTATATACTTATAGGCAATTTTTAGGGTTCCGTACCCAAAGGGTCAAAACGGGACTCTATTACTAAGACTCCACTGTCCATCTGTCTGTCACCAGGCTGTATCTCATGAACCGTGTTAGCTAGACAGTTGAAATTTTCACAGATGATTTATTTCTGTTGTTGCTATAACAACAAATACTAAACACAGAATAAAATAAACATTTAAGTGGGGCTCCCATACAACAAACGTTACTTTTTTTTCCGTTTTTTGCGATAATGGTACGGCAGTCCGATCCCATCGTGCGCAAGTCCGACTCGCACTTGCCCGATTTTTAGGGCTCTGTACCCAAAGGGTAAAAACTGGACCCTATTACTAAGACTCCACTGTCCGTCTGTCTGTCTGTCACCAGGCTGTATCTTATGAACCGTGATAGCTAGACAGTTGAAATTTTCATAGATGATTTATTTCTATTGCCGCTATAACAACAAATACTAAAAACAGAATAAAATAAACATTTTAGTGGGGCTCCCATACAACAAACGCGGTTTTTTTGCGATAATGGTACGGAACCCTTAGTGTGCGAGTCCGACTCGCACTTGGCCGGTATTTTCAATAAGATCAGATGACTTTTATCTGAAGAATATATAATTATGGTGGTTTGACATTATTTTCTATACAACATACGACATATATTAACTCAACTTATCTAACTGTAATTTTTATTCCTCTGATAAATGTAGGATGCCTATTGTCGTGTATCTACAATGTGGGTTATGAATCAATGTGTATTTATAAATTTTTACGTGCTGCCACACCATATGTGAAACTGTGTTCACTTATTCCTTGCTCTTGTGCGGATGTTATAGGCAAAGTACAATTAACTTACAGTAAGTGGTTGGTGTAAGATTTGTGCATGGTACCGTCATGTGGAAATTTACCAGTCAAGTATAAGGCTACCTAGTGCTTATGCCATCAAATAAAGAAAATAGTGAATTATTTCATTTCTCATTTATTTATATTAAATATCATTATATCGCGGCATATCTGCTTAGATAGGAATCATTGTGGCCATGTATAGGTCTTGTTTGTTTAATCTTTCTAAATTGGAAACAAGTACCTATATATTCATTTGTAATCAAACATATCACTTCTCCAGCACGTCCCGCAACTTCGTGAGCACGTCAGCAGCCTGGACACGGTGTTAAGCAACTGGCGCGAGTACAAACAGAGCGTGCCCACATACGGCGCAATCTTGTTAGACACAGATTTGACGCATGTGTTGCTAGTCCAGTCATTTTGGACCAAGGCGTCCTGGGGCTTCCCTAAAGGAAAGGTCAATGAGGATGAGGAGCCATGGAGGTGTGCTGCCAGGGAGGTAAGGAAACAGTTGCATGTTTTTTGCTTTTTAGACACAGATCTGCCGCATGTGTTTTTAGTCCTGTTGTACTGGTTGTCTTCTTCTGCTACTGGACGAAGGCGCCCTCAGACTTCCCTATAGGATAGATCGATTAGGATAAGGAGCCGTGGAAGTGTGCTGCTAGGGAGGCAAAGAAAGAACATTATTTTTCCATTTTCTTTCATGTTCTTATTAGTTGTTGTGCTGCTATTTATTGATTATTGTTATTGTTTCGACGGAATACTCCACAACCAGCGCGTATTTTGCGTACGGGTGCGATTCTATTACTTTATTCGATCCACCCTAGCTCCTCGAGGAAGGCCAGCAGTGCCTTGGTGCTGCCGACTATCTCCTGCAGGGTACCTGGGTCACCGAAGTATTTGGCTCTGTAGCTTGCGATTACAGGGCAGCTTAGGAGCAGATGTGCTGCTGTCTCATCTTCCACCATGCATGCTCTGCATAACTGGCTATCCGTGATGCCTATGACAAAAAGGTGCTTATTAAAGGTCCCGTGTCCAGTCGTTTTTCGTGAAACGGCCGTGGATGGAGGGCAGTGTCTCCTTAGCCTGCCTACATTCGCTATGGTCAATCCATAGCGTGCTGTGTTGGTCCCTGGTGCGTTTCCTTACCAGACCGCGTAAGACCCGAAAGGTAGAGGTACAATGGGCTCCGGGCCCACCGTTGCCATACTAGAGCCCCTTCGGGTGAGCTCATCCGCAGCATCGTTCCCTCGAGAATCGCTGTGTCCGACCTGGTTCAGTCGTCAGTGATACTAAGTCAGCCCGTAGTTGACCGTGTGGCTGTTTAGTGCTTGCAGGACGGCCATGTCTAAATGATTGCTTCAGTTCAACTTACTGTCAAGGATGGCTCCCAAATACTTGAGCTCGTTGGAGAGCTGGAGTTCTGTATTGAACAGCTTAGGCAGGCGCAAGGGGCCTAGTGCCCTTTTCTGGGTGAACATGACTAATTCAGTTTTAGTGGGGTTTACTTGATAGATCATACTCCCTGCACCTACGCTCCACTATGCGTATTGCTTGCTGAGTAAGGTTGCAAATCGTTCCAGTCACCTTCCCAGGTCCGAGGATTGCGAGGTCGTCTGCATAACCCATTATTGTATAGTAACGGTGTTCGTTGAGTCTGGTAATGAGGTCGTTAATTACCAGATTCCATAGGAGGGGGGAAACCACCCTCCTTGAGGGCAGCCCTTAGCTATCAAGGCCTGCCACTGCTCTCCCTCTACCTACGTAAACCGCTCGTTTGCTCAGCATGTTAGTGATCCAGTCAATCAGCACCTGCTCTACTCCATGAGAAATTTGTCTTGTCGAACGCCCATTCGATGTATATGAAAGTGCCCAGGCAGGTACCTTAGACTTACCCAAGCTGCAAGCATGTTGGTTACCATGGAGAATTGTAGAGGTAGTCTTAATATATGTCTTTCCATGGTCTTTAGCAAAAACGAGGTCAGCCTGATGGGCCTGTAGGATTTAGCGTTTGTATAATCACTCTTACCTGGCTTTGGGATGAATATAGCTTTCACTTCCCTCCATCCTTCAGGGACGTATCTAAAGGCCAGGTACGCGCTCAACAGTGGCACCAGTCTATCTACTACGGACAAACCACCCATAGCGCGGGGAAAACCCCGCCTGGACCGGGCGCCTTGAAAGGATGGAAGCCTTAGAAGACCCATTGTAGTTTCTGCAGCGTGATCTCTTGCATAGAGCCAATCTTCAATTGTTGGTAGTTGGATAGTATCTTGCCAGTCAGTTACCTGGCTTCCTGGGAAGTGTGTTTCTCTAGGACGCGTCTCGTTTTTCCAGGCGACGTAATGATTGTGTTGTCAGGTTTACGGAGTGAGGCGGGCCCAGGTGCATTCTGTTGTGGCAGTATTTTCCTTACCCTGTTTGCTTGTTGGTAAGATTTCGATGTTTCCACCTGACTCCACGCCTGAATCTGATGCATTTTTTGTAGCTGGATTTGGCTGCGTAGTAGGCGTCCCAGTCCTCATCCGCGCATATGTTCATGGCTCTATTCAGGGCCTTTCTTACCTTACCGCGCTTGCGTGCCAGATCGGCTCCCCACCAGAGTTGTTTGCCCGGTGTTCTGCGCGGAGTGGTTTCTTCGCAGGCAGTATGATAGCTGCTTAACATAGATTCGATAAGTTGGTTTACCTGCGTATCTATCTGCGTCGTGTCCACATTTGTCAACTCCTCGCTTATAGGTAAGGGTGCGCGTGTACACGGCTCTGTCTATGTTACGCGAATTACGCCGACGTGGTGTAGGTCCCAGCACGACGAACCAGCCCACCTTCTGCATTTCAGATAGCAGGAGCACCCACTTCTTGATGTCGACAAAGGGGTCCTGGTACCATAGAGTTCTACCCACTATGGGCACGTCCTTGTAAACCCCTCTGTCGTCCGGGATTGCGATACCGCATCTCACCTGCTTCTGTAGCTCTGCCTATCTCTTGACGACTAGCTGGGTGCTAGCCGGGCGAGCTATGTTGGATACCGTCCTCTCGAGCCAAGCTAAGAGTAACCATCGCTACACCAAAGCTTGAGCACCCTATTGCCGAATGTTATAACTATTATTTATTAATATCTAAAAATATTATTTCCAGGTTCTTGAAGAAACAGGCTTTGACATCAGTAAGCTGATAAACAAAAACGATTACATAGAAGCTACAATACACGAACAAATTGTACGCCTATACATTATCGGCTACATTCCTAGAGAAACCAAGTTCCAGCCGAGAACCAGGAACGAGATTAAGGCGTGCGAGTGGTTCCCATTGGCTGATCTGCCATCCAATAAGAAAGATATGACGCCTAAGGTCAAAATGGGAGTAAGCCCTAACGCTTTCTTTATGGTGCTACCATTCGTAAAACGAATGCGGCGCTGGGTTGCAGAACGGAATTCTAAAATCTTCACAAATACTAGACGAACGCGTCACAAATCTATGGGGGACATAGAAAGCACTTCTATGGCTAAAGCTAAAGGAAAAGCGATCTCTCAGGGCCCACAGAATGAAATACAAGAATATCAACAGTTAAACTATGTGCCAAAACCTTATAAGAATAACAATCGTAATAGTCATATGCAAGGAAATAGCCATTTAAATAACCAAGGCATTGGCAATATACATGCTAGTAGCCATGGCAGCAGCAACAGTCATAATACTAGCCATAGCAACAGCCACGGCAATAACCCCGGTAGCGCCAAAAATACTCCGAACTCAAATGCTACTAAAAAGGAAGTGAAGGTTCCTAAGCGACAACTGTTTACACCACAGAACACTCAAACAAATCCTAACAGCAGCTTTTCTCCAGTGCATAAAGAAGCTAGTCCTAAAATAGAATCATCAGAAGAATCTCCTGATATGAATATTTTCTTCAACTTTGTGGCCCCGTCGTGGGCTAACTTCAAGTTTGACAGAGAAGCCATCCTCGACTGCTTTAAGGGGGATGAACCTTGTATCTAACTCGTACAACACGCTATGTGGCCCATCGTAGGCTAACTTCAAGTGTGACAGACAAGCCATCCTCGACTGCCCTAAGAATGAGGATATCTCTAACTTGTACTACAACTCGTGACTTTCTACTTCGATTTTGACATAATTTGTAATTATAATTACAAGGCGGATTAATTTTTGTTTTCATTTGCCACTACTTTGACAAGCGATTTACTCTTCTCTCATTAGGGTCGAAGAACCAATAATAAAATATATTGGGCGCTATTCCTTGTTTTTTTTTAACTTTTTCATCTTTCCTCATTCAAACTATAACAATTTCCGCACGTACGCACTGGCCTTTTTTTTTATTCACTGTCCTACTAACCATACTACACTGTATTCGGAGCAGAAAAACATTTGCCACTTGTTTCTCCATCTAAAGGTGGTTATCCACTATGTCACAGATAATATAATACTACAACTATGTTCACAAACCTCTTGCGATCCGCGCTCCTGCAACTGCTCCACATATTGGATGCGTTTGTGAACGTTGCACGCTCGAAGTTCGCAAACGTCCCACTATGTGGAGCAGTTGCAGGAGCGCGGAGCGCATGAAGTTCGCGAACATAGTTGATACCCACCTTTAGAATAAGAAGTAATCTGTATTCTAAGTTCTCCACTATTCCTACTCTATTTACATTATAACATACCAACGATTTTTTCTAGGGTCATCCTTCCGCAGCGAATCTCACCGCTATTCAGAAAATGTTGTCAAATGCACAAAGCCATCTACCGAATAATGGAGTTCAACTGTCCAAGTATCTGAGTTGCGAGTGTTGTGATAATTTACTTCTTGAACACTTTAAATTCATAGGTATATCCCGTATATCTTTTGATAGGGTGAACCGCAGCCTAATTGCGTAAGTGAATTCGGCAAGGCAAAGGGCAAAGAATATGAACAATCAACCAATCACATAGACGGAAATGCACATCGCGTCTTTCATCTCGCCATGTGATTGGTCAATTGTTCGTACTCATTGCCTTGCCGAATTCATTACGCAATAAGGCTGCCCATTGCGATGAAACAAAAAAATCTTTTTTACAAAAAAATACTAGTTACCGACTTCCAAATAAGAAAACTAAAAAGTGAAAAGTAACTTATATTTTGGAAGTCGGTGTCTTTGGTAGGAACCATTTTTTTTGCGTTATGAACACTGACTTCCAAAATTTTTCACTTTTTAGTTGTACCTACCTAATAGGCAGGTAGTTAAGTAAGGTATCTTTTGCGTATTAATTTTAATAAATATAATCTATGAAAATCATATAAACTAATTGTAATAAATACAAAAATGTAATCGAATAAACAAATAAGTAAAAATAATACATAATTTAACATACGCACAGAAAAACACACTCATATTAGTATATTTAACCACAAAAATCAGTTAGATAAGATGGCAAAATAGATAACTAAATCTTAATTATATAGGAAAATTATTAAGCGTTATTCCTCTCTCTTAGACACTGACTGTATCTAGAATGTTGCTGTGCCCAACAGGGTCCATAATTGTTTCTGTAGCTTTACCACCTGTATGTACATTATAGATGCAATAAATTTAATTTGAATTTGAATTCAAGGACTCTGCGAAGAAATTAAAAACATTGTTGAAACGTTAAGGAATTAGGAAATGAAGTTTTTAGAAACTCAGACTAAGTTCCTAGAAGAAATATCTTAACTTCACAGAAACATTGATAAAAACCTCGATTGGCCTAATGACAGAAGAAGTATTGGAAAAATTCATAATAAGTGTAGGTTAAGATGACGCCACTGATATCTACTGATATACATAGAATTCTAAGACGTTGAATTTTTAGACTCTGATTTTGAATATGATGAACATAATATTGTTGAAGAAATTTAATAAACTAATGTTAAGTAGGTAAATATTATGTACATACTAATAAATAAATCTACACACTCGTTTTTTTACTCAGATCCATGACAGTCAAGGCTCCACTCCAAATGGAACCATTAAAAACAAAAATTATATGCTAATACATACAAAAATACAAAACACAACAAAACATTCAACTAGAGGAATAGTTAGTAATACCACATAAAGATTTTTTGAATTTGCCGCGTTTTCTCAGATCACGCTTTTGTTTGCCAGACTCGATTTTAGCACTTAGTTAATGCTTTATTAAGTTGACATACATACTTGTAAATATTTCAACAGACATCTGATTATTTTTTTTACATTACTTTAATCCCTGGGCAAACTAAATTTAAACTTAAGTTGGACTATTCTAAAATACTTAACGACATTAAAAATACAGACATCCTATTCTAAATTCTGATGACTTGAATGCGGCAATAAATGAATTTACGAATAATTTACGTCGTATCTTAAATCAGCATACGGAAAAAGAAGTATTACGAAACTCTAAAACCATTAAAAGACCTTGGATGACAAAGGGACTGCTTAAATGCATACGTAGAAGAGACACACTTCATTCTGAAATAAAAAAAAAGAAAATAAAGACAATTACTCTTTGAAGAAAAAATATAAAACCTATAGAAACCCATGTAATAACATTATACAAAATCTTAAAAATGCACACGACAAAAACCTTCTTGACAGTTCTAAAGCAGATAGTAAAAAAACCTGGACAGCAATTAAAACAATATGTGACCTTAGAAATAAAAAATCTAACAGCTTAACTTTACTTAACGCAAATCCTGATCCAGTAATCACGTTGAATATGGCCAATAGTTTCTTTACTGATGTAGGAATACAACTTGCCGAGCACTCCTTGACTCAATTAAATATGACGGAGATGGAACTGGCTAGTGTGGCTCTTTCACTGGATGATACTGATCCATCTCTCTCACAGTCCTTTTTCTCGACCCCAACCGATGAAAGTGAAGTAAAAGCTATTATAGCCAATCTTAAAAACGATTCGGCTCCCGGTTGGGACGGTATACCAAACCGTGTTCTGAAACTAGCACAACATTGTCTAGCCGGTCCCATCTCACATTTGTGCAACTTGAGCATGACGTCAGGAAGGGTTCCATCCCAGTTAAAAACAGCTAATATCTGTCCCATCTTCAAGGCTGGTGATGCGTCGGTTCCGTCTAATTATAGGCCTATATCTCTTCTTACATCTCTGTCTAAAATTCTGGAGAAATCAAATCAAATCAATCAAATCAAGGTATTTATTTCAAGTAAACTTTAGAAGTACTTTTGAATTGTCAAACAAAAAATTAATAAAAAGATGACTCTAGTTGCAAATTCGCAAGCGTCTGTAGGTCTCAATGGAGAAGAATTTGCAAGAAACTCCCCGGACACTCCTTTCCATCAGTTTTAATTACAAGTTTTTGGTTACATCATTCTTGTTGAAAAAATACTTAAATGTGAGAACGATGTAAAAAGACGTGTACGTAAGAGCGTCTAGAGTAACAAATAATTTAAAAAAAAGCACTTTAACAGGCCGAGACAGCTAAGTTATGACCAATCCCAACTGATGGCGCCCGTTCACGAACATGACGCATGGATCGGCACCACTCAGCTCAACCATCATGAAGGGAACCGAATGATCCAACACATATGCCACCATCAGGGAGAAATTAGAGAGAGCATGACACACTCAACTGCCAGGGCACACAGAAGTCAACGAACGACACATAGGTACAGTGAATGGAAGATTTAACTACAGTCGGAACATAGTACTCACACATGTGCTGTGCAATTATATAATACTAAAAGAAATTGAGTTTATACAATACAAAAATTTTCATACAGTCTTCAGCAGGTCCAACAATACTTCGATACTTTTCTGCCCATCACTAATTGTTCTTGCGCCCTAGTGGCTGCGGAGCAGGACCAGCATTGAGCCAAGCATTTTTATCAGCGATGTAATCCCCCAACTTATAATATGCTTGCCTACATAGTGTGCGTTTTATACAAGTCTTAAATTTCGTCTCATTTAGTTGTAGAATGTGGGGAGGAATTTTATTGTAACATTTTATACAGTACCCCATAAAAGATGATGCTACTTTAGCCAGCCTGAAACCTGGTTGAATTAGTTGGTCCCTATTTCTAGTAACTTATTTATGTCTGTCGCCGTTTTTACTAAAAAGATGTAAATTCTTTCTAACATACATGATGTTTTCATAAATATATTGACAAGGTACCGTCATGAAACTGGTGAACAAGCGACTTTTGGCGTATTTAGAGGGGAAGCAACTGCTGTCCGTGAACCAATACGGCTTCCGTAATGGCAGGTCAATGGAGGACGCAGTCTCTAACTTGGTTGATCACATCATAGGTAATCTTGATAGTGGTAGCAGGTGTGTTGGCGTCTTTCTTGACCTTGCCAAGGCCTTTGATACCGTATCCAGGCCAATTGTTATCAAGAAGATGGAACGCTTAGGAATCAGGGGCATTCCCTTGGAATGGTTCACCTCCTATCTCACTGAACGCAAACAGAAAGTATGCCTGGGCGACTACGAAAGTACCTTTACGGAGGTGGCATATGGGGTGCCCCAGGGCAGTGTCCTTGGTCCCACTCTGTTTCTTCTTTACGTTGATTGTCTCTGCTCACTCAAGTTGGACAATGCGCAAATATATGCTTACGTTGATGACACAGCTATTATTTTCCATGGAGAATCTTGGAAGGAAGCCTACAGTGCCGCAGAGGCTGGAATGCAGAAAGTTTCCAGATGGCTGCAGCACAACCTGCTCACCTTAAATGTCAAAAAAACTAAGTTTGTTAACTTTTCAGTTCGTAAAAAGACAGATGCCCCTGATAAACTTGCACTTAAATTTCACCAATGCAATTGTGACGCGGGTCGTGTCTGCAGCTGTCCTGTCTTTGAGCGGGTTAGGTATATTAGGTATCTCGGAATTAACATAGATCAACATTTGACATGGACAAAACAGATAGAATCGGTTACTGCTCGCGTAAGGAAGCTTTTGTATATATTTAAAAGACTTCGTTCTGTATCTGACAAAAGTACTTTGAAGATGATCTACCTGGCCAAATGTCAGTCTGTTCTTATTTACTGCATACTATCGTGGGGTGCCGCTGGAAAACTTTTATGATTGCTGCTGAACGTGCACAAAGAGCTATCCTAAAGGTCTCTCATAGATTTGGAATCCGATACCCCACTGATATGTTATATCGGGTGACCAAAGTGCTTACGGTGCGTCAACTGTTCATTATGTCAGTATTACTCAAGTTCCACAAAACTGCAACTTTCACTATGGTTACGGACCAGCAGACCAGGTTTGGGTGTAAAAAACAAGTTCGGGATTGGCTACTAGGACTAAACTTTAGCGAAACAGAAAACCTACTAGCAATTTAGTGTTAACACACCATATGACCATACACACCATTGAATACACACCACCACATACACACCATAGCATACACACCAGCACACTTACCCTTACAACTTTAGTTACCTTTCAGTTTTTGCTTAATGATTGGAACCGTTGCATTTGATATGTCTAATCAAACAATCATATTATTTGTCGAGAGAGACTGGATTCTGCGACACTGGCTGCCGGTTTCCCAGCTCAGAATTATCGGGCTGTTAACGTAATCGAGGATTAATCGCCTGTTAATTCTACTTTCAGTTTCTCAACATCCAAGTGTGACAAGTGGTTGACAATTTGTCACATTTGAGTAAAATCTCGAATTAACCACATGTTACAGCAGTTTTGGGTTTCTGAGCACCTTTTTCAATGTTAATCTCTTGTCAACGAGCCTAATTTATAATTGTTGGAAATTGGTCGATTATTCGCGGATTAAAATTAATATTATGACTTTAAAGGCTTATATTACGATAAAAAGATAATAGGGGTCGGCGAAAACTATGGTATGGGTTGAGTTATAAAAAATATGTTTAATAAATCAATTATAGTTGATTACCAAGATCTAAAAAAAATTAGCATATTACAAACTTTTAAATTAATTACATTATAAAAACTTGACACAATTATAAAAAATTGTTATTTTGTATTTATGTAAATAAATTAAAAAATAAACAAACTGTTACTGACCTGGGAATCGAACCTTCCTCACGCTAGTGCGCGTGAGGAAGGTTCGATCCCCAGGTCAGTGTTGACTATACCCTGTACTTTTTTGTTTACTGTTTGTGTTTAACTTGAAGCGGCTGGGGTGGTGACCGCGCCAGGGTAAGCAACACTTACCAAGGTCAGTCTTGGGATGGGTGACCACTTTTTTTTGGATCGCTTGTTTATGGATAGGTGACTCCGCCAGGGTAAGCAACACTAACCAAGGTCAGTCTTTGGATGGGTGACCACTTTTTTTGGATCGCTTGTTTATGGATAGGTGACTTCGCCAGGGTAAGCAACACTAACCAAGGTCAGTCTTTGGATGGGTGACCACTTTTTTTTGGATCGCATGTTTATGGATAGGTGACTCCGCCAGGGTAAGCAACACTAACCAAGGTCAGTCTTTGGATGGGTGACCATCGCCACAAAATTTTTGATCACCCATCCTAAAGTCACCCCGTTAGGTTAAACAACATCTAACAAGATCACCCATCCAAAAACAAGCGAACCCAACAAAAGTGGTCACCCATCCAAACAGTGACCTTGGTATGTGTTGCTTACCCTGGCAGGGTCACCCATCCAAAAACAAGCGAAACAAAAAAAGTGGTCACCCATCCCAAGACTGACCTTGGCAAGTGTTGCTTACCCTGGCGGGGTCAACCATCCAAAACAAACGAACCAAAAAAAAGCGGTCACCCATCCAAAGAATAACCTTGGTAAGTGTTGCTTAACCTGTGTGGGTGGCGTCACCTATCCAAAAACAAGCAAATCAAAAAAATAAGTGGTTTCCCATCCAAAAATCGACCTTGGTAAGGTTTGCTTAACTTGGCGGCTACACCAACCCAGCCTCTCAAGATAAAATACTATTTAAAGTTACTGATTACGTTATAGTATGAATGAATACCAGCTAGGGTAGCCAACCGAAATAAATTATTGTCGATTATTTAATGTAACAAGCGATTACGTAATTTCTCGATGATGAAGTGTTGAGAAACTCACTGACAACTGACGGTTGGTTAATTTGTGACAAATTGTCAGCTGATTTGAGATGTGACGTCGACCTCAGAAACTGGCCCTGGGTATCTTAGTGCAGGATCCAGTGTCACATCTTAATACTGTAACACTCTTTTATTGAATGAATAAACTTTTTATTATTTATTTATTTATTATTACTAATATTATTCTTCTCAATCTTACATCTTACATTTATTGTGGTGAAATTTCATTTATGATTGATTATTATTATATTAATGTCTATAATGTTTATTAATGTTTATTCAAATAATGTTTCGCTAATAATACCCTAAATCATTTTACATTTCCAGTTTCAAGTCATTTTATATGTTTTAAGTTTGGACTGGTTATTGCTTGAAGTGTTGATAATTTATAAAAATATTGGTGTTTCTGTATATTAAATTAAAAAAGAATAAAAATTTGCATGCCGTAAGGCAAAATGTATAGGGACTCTTTACTAAAAGAACATCTAATACACCCTACTCCTAAAAGAACACCTACATTTAGCAAATAAACGATTCCATTTTATTTAATTTCTAGGTTTAACCATTTTTCTAATTGGATTTGTGAAAAATAATGAACACCGTAAGCAGTCTGATAGTTCAAGTACAACGACAGTAACTGATGTAAATTTAAGCATATCACATACAAAGCTTTTGGGGATACTAAACCGAATGAGCTGCCGTGTTATAATAGCCAGACTCTTGTTAGCCCATCAGGGTGGTTTTGTATTCTGTGGTGGTAATATTACGAGCTAGCAACTCTTAATTTTGACTTTGATTGACGCAATCAAACATGAAGTTGATGTTGAATCGTGGTTGTTGGTTTGGTTTGGTCTCGTATAGTTTATCTGCAGCTTCATGTAGTGTTGATAAATTGTTTAATTTGAGTACATAATAACTTGCCGAGTTTATTATATATTTACGAATCCGCAGTGAATGTTGCTATCACTTGACCAATATAAATATCTTACGTACCTGGTTTTTAATTGATTTTATTTGCAACAAAATGTTCATAGTAGGTTTGACTGGTGGTCTTGCGACCGGAAAAAGTACAGTACTTTCAATATTTCGAGGACATGGCATAGCAGTTATTGACGCAGATGAAGTAGCTAGAAAAGGTAACTTTTCGTTTTAACTTTGTATGATCTGTAATTATCTTGAATATCACTGATATCGTGAGGATATTATCTAACTTCTAATTATTAATCTGCGAAGAGGGGTTAGAGGGTCATCTTAAGGCCCAGCAGGGGGATGGTTACGGGCTCGTATTATAATTATAGATGTGTGCGAATTCCATAATCTTTTACAAAAATTTTAAATATTTTGCGAAGTTGTTTAAGTTTTGCGACTGTAATCTACCTAGCACAACGCCAGTGATGGCTTATTGCGCGAAGTTTATTGTTTATTAGGTACTATCAGTAATTTTTTGATTGGCGGCTAATACACAAATTGCGAAACATTTGAAATTTAACTTAAAACCATTAGGTTTTCATTTACTTATGTTGTTTATCTTCTCCTTGATGGCATATGATTAAGACTACCTAAACAAAAAATGTGTTGTTAATAAGGATTATAATACAATCAATGATTTGATAAGCTTTACACTTTTTAAGACATGTATAGAAGTATGTATTCTGTCTAACGAAGTACCTTTGTACGGGGGGTCTATGATGTCTCCTTTTACAGAGGAGGCTTGTGTTCTGTCAGAGAACATTATAGAGTCTGATTAAGCTTATGCTATGTACCAGTGGCGCTTTTTAATGTTTGCATATTCCCATCTCAGAAGTACATGGGGGAGACCATATCCCAGCTGTGGAACAATAAAGGATACTATAAGGATAAACAGCCTTCTGTGTCGGTCTTGCATCCTACTTAGTCAGCCCCAACATCTTGCTGACTAATATTTATAATTATTTATGCTGAAGCAACATGTTATATTTTTTTTACAGTTTATACTTTATTGCTAAGCGCCAGTTTTGTTTTGTGCCCCATACTCCAGCAACAATTTGCTTACCTAATTATCTGTCCTATTATTTACACCATACTAGCAGAAAACAGAATTAAGTTGATAAAGGGCCGGGAGCCTATTTCCCCACATTGTGACAACATTTAGGCTAGTTAGATTAGATCTCAATTTTATTAGCCAACTGGCTGAGTCTGTTACCTAATATAGTAAAATAAGATTCACTAAGAGAGCAGGTGGCTCAGTGGTAACAGCCGCAACTTATAAGTTGTAGATCGTGGGTTTGAATCCAGGCTGGTGCTTTACTTTGTGTAATCATCACCACTGCTCTCAAAACAGTGAAGGAAAACGTCGTGAGGAAACCGGCATGTCTTAGAACCAAAAATTTGAAGACATGTGGCATCACCAACCTACACTAGGCCCACAAGTGGATATGGCCCGTTCACTCTCACAGAGAGGAGGCCTGCACGCACACCAGGACCAAATGGGATTCTTTGTGCGGAACAGAGGATCCATCTATCCTACACTAACATGCACTGAAGAATTCACAAAAAAAAATGTGCCCAAGGCTGTGCTCTCAATGAGAAAATACTTTCTGCTAATTGTAAAAGTCTGTTTATATCCATAATATTATTTTAAATGCGAAAGTTACTCTGTCTGTCTGTTTGTATAGTTCTTGCCAAACTACTTGGCCGCCCTGAAGTTGGCTACAATGGCTGCGCAGTAGTAAATCTCATACAAAAACAGCACCGTTTCGTGCTTCGCGCATCCGGTGAATCAACTTCAGGGCGGCCAAGACGTTTGGCGAGGACTATACGTTTTCAAATCTAACTGCCAAATGGATTTGGTTGTATTTTGTCTCACGGGTAGACCATGACCTGGACATGGATACTTTTTGCCCGATTTTCACGTGGCCTAAGCCCCTGGCATAAGCGAGTTCTAAATACTAATATAATAAGCCTGAAAATATTGTATACAATTTGAGAAATTCCATTTGCTTTGCTTTGGATAGCTCAACTCTTGAGGGACACGATTAAACTCACGATTACAAGTTTTAGAAAGGACCTAATATTTGATTATACTAAGATCCCTAAATTTCATGTACAACTGCTTTGTTCGATTCCGAGTGTATTTGTGAGTGCTCACTAGAAATATTGGTATAAGTTGTTGCAAACTAAAGATCTACCAATTAAAGAAGAAAATCTTATGTATCAGAAATCCCAATCTTAATTATAACATAAACATTTGACCACCATTCAATTCCAATAAAATTGTTTCCCCGCCATTTTTTAACCGACTACCAAAAAAGGAGGAGGTTCTATGTTCGACATTATGTATGTTTTTTTTTTTTTTTTTTTTTTTTTATGTATGTTCACCGATATCTCCGTCAATTGTGGACCGATTTTGAAAATTCTTTTTTTGTTTGAAAGATTATATTTCGAAATTGGTCCCATTTTAATTTGGTGAAGATCTGATAAAGAACTTCGGAGATATACAACAGAACTCTTCAATAAATAACGGAAAATCTCTCGGGATTGCTGCAATCGCATGTCTGTTTATTGTGAATACTATTTCATAACATAACATCACGCCAGTACGCTCGAAAGGGGTATGCAGATCTCTCATTTCACCGGTTATATTCATTTTTCATGTTATTCGGGTAATCTATTCTGTCGTTATAGGTACTTACTTAACTACTTCCCTATTAGGTAGGTACAACTAAAAAGTGAAAAATAAAAAGCTTTTTTACAAAAAAATACTACCGACTTCCAAATAAGAAAACTAGAAAGTGAAAAATAACTTTATTTTTGGAAGTCGGTGTCCATAACTTAAAAATTTGACCTACCAAAGACACCGACTTCCAAACATAAAGTTATTTTTCACTTTCTAGTTTTCTTATTTGGAAGTCGGTAGTATTTTTTTGTAAAAAAGCTTTTTATAAGGAAATTAAATAATACTGCTATAATATACTCTAATCTGCAACATGTAATTGACAGCAGTTGCGTGCGAACTGATTAAACGCTATTTCATTTAATGTGTATTCTCAATGCCATATTACCTATACCTATGTTAATTACTAATGGTGATTAGCTATTAATTCGGTAGTTTATTATTGTCTCTTGTAAAAACGCTTGCGTTCAAGGGATTCCTATCCAGACAGCCTAATATGATACACTGAGCTAAAGGTCCTTGTAGCAGAAAAAATATTATTAGATATGATTTAAGTTTACAATCTGTCGTCAATTGACTACTACCAATTGATATTACAATATTGGTGGCTGCCAGTTCGGCCCTTTGTGAATCTGTATGTTTTGAGAATCAATTAAAGCTATAATTGCGGTTCTGTACAACTTACACAGTCCAAGAATCATTCCTATTGTCGAGCTAAAATACTTTTGAGAAGGTAAAGGAGAACTTTCTTACCTAAAAACAATTGCACGTCATTAAGTCATTACTCACGTTTGCAGTCGCGTGCATCATTAAAGCCTTCTGGCCTCGCTGTGCATTTATGAAGAGCTTAAAGATGGGGATTTCAATTATTCGTGTGGGTGCCTGATAGCTTAATTTGCGTGACTGCTAGGCCGATCATGACTAGCTCTTAACGATTCAATTATTCTATTTAAGTTGCACACGAGCCTACTTTTCAACTTCTCAAACTCTACTTACTAACATTACATTTTATTATTTATTTTTATATAATAGTGTCTTACAGCAGCAATGATTTCTTGAATCCAATCGATCAGGGTTGCGATGCCTTTCACCTTAAACAATTCTAAAATTTAGTTTAAAAAAAAATGGTTTTATTTTTGGCCAAATCCGGCCTAAAATAGTTCTGCCTATTTTTGCAACAACAACAGATCTGATTCTAAAGGCGAAAGTAGTTCGCAAACTCAATAAATCTACATATAATTTATTCTCAATTTTAGTATTGGAACCAGGGACGAAGGCGTGGAAAGAGTTACGCGATTATTTTGGAGACGAGGTGCTTTTACCAGATGGCAAAGTGAATCGAGCCCGGCTGGGTGAGATAGTATTCGATGATATAGAGAAGAGACGGAAATTAAACGCCATGACACATCCTAGGATACAAAGTGCGATGATGGGGATGGCCATATCCTACTTTTTCTCTGGCCATAGCTACATAGTCATGGAAGTGCCATTATTGTTTGAAACTGGGAAGATGTTGACTTTTATGCATAAAATTATTACTGTCGTTTGGTGAGTATCACTTTTGGTGTCCAGTTGTAATTATTTGCGCATATTTCTTCAGTTCTAGTAGCTACATACTACCTTTTCGGTGTACCGGTCGTTGAGCGTTTGTTGGAAGTGCCTTTCTTGTCTCGATCCCAGGTCTAAAAAAATATATAATCTTTTCTGAGTCAAGGTATGCCAGAATGTAGATCGACAATAGGAGGTCACAATTATGTAATTGCGTGTGTACATGGTATGTAGTAGTGGCTTAAAATGAGGACTTCCTCATTTAAAGCTGCAACTGGCTAGCTACTTATCTGTACCTACTATATGCCAGTACCATCCGTTCATTTATAATATCACAATATAATAAGCCAACACGTTATGTTCCAAACATTAAACGTTGTCTTATTATATATGTCGTAGGCCAATCGTTGAAGTGGGCCAATCGAGATCTGCCTGGGCACATCACGATTGTGATTGGCGTGGAATGCGTTATGTATGCGTATCTTGATGTCCCCAGTTCAACGATTGGCTTACTACATAATTATATATTCTGGAAAAATAAATAAACAACCTTTGTAATAAATTCTTAATTGTTTTATTACTATTTTTATCATATTATTTTCATTATATTATATTATTTTCAGTGAAGATCACCAGCAACTAGAAAGGCTGTGCAAACGCAACGATTTCTCTGAAGCTGTGGCCAAGAAACGCATCCAATCTCAAATGCCACTTGAAGATAAAGTGGCCAAATCTCACTTCGTGGTGGATAACTCGGGCAGCTTGGCCAACACTAGGCAACAGACAGAATGCATCATAAAATTACTCAGCAGATCTAAGTTTACTTGGTAAGTGTAATAATAATAAATTAATAAGGAAGCGATAAACATCCATGTTCAAGCAGTCCTGGCCAACCTGATGGGGACGCTATCAAACTTAACGTATATGGCGACTCTCAAAGTCAAAACTGTATGCATCATAAAAAAGATCTCACATACCATGTACTTAGGTGTCGTTCTTGACTAGAAATAAAACTAGTCATACAATCCGACATTCGGAGACGCTCCTCGAAAACTGATCATACACCTACTCGCGTCCATGATTGACCAGTTCCAAGTAACGGCATCGGGTGCTGGCACATAGACAGGACAATACACTAACTGTCACCCTCTGGAATTCCGCCAAAGAGCAGGAAAAACGGCCAACCGCAGAGCAACGCTATTAATAATCGTAATTGCCCGATACACGGGAGCAAACTTTAATAGCTGGTTTGTACGGGCTACCGGAGTTATTAATAGACATTTCTTCGGCCCAACCCCAGCCTACTGTTTGGCACAAGTAATCCCAACGATTCGATTCAGCAACCGTTCTCCTAAAACCGATTCGCCATTGGACTGTACGTCGACAGGATTATTCATTTATTACCGTTTCTCCAGCAAAGTCTTTCACCTACTGACATTTCGCCAAAATAACCTTTCATTTCGACGACAGGCCTTTCCAGCTACAGAATGTTTCACTGACATGACGATTAACCTATAACTCTTTTAACTACAGACCTTTCCATCTACGGTGAATTCGCCGTCAATCTTAAGACAAGCGATATTACAAAAATACACATATCTACAGCTTAATATGTCTTATAGTGATAATAAAGTATCAGGCTGTACAATCTTAGAACATATCATGCCAGTAGGGGCAAATAATTATATCAAATAATAATAACCCTGCGCAGTATCTCTACGTAGACATCGGGGTGAGCCTTGCGTGCTCCAATGAACCCTAGGTCAGTGCCGGGAGATTCTCCTTTGCCGCAACATGCATAGGGTGAGGGGCCAGACTAAAAGAGATACAATCCGCAGGGTAGCTTTGTGGTGAGCTGCTGGGTGTGGTGACCCCACGGACCCGATCTCCCGGAAGAGTCTTGTTCCTCATCGCCGGCTTGCCTTTATTGGCAGGTCAGAGTGAACACTGACGTGGAACAGAAGTGCAGCGACGTGCTGCCATGTACTGTTCCGCACGAGAGACCACGGCCGCGAACTTTTTAACGCGGAGTGACCGTGAGAAAATCTCTAGATTATTTAAACCACCTATTGACGTTTGGGAGGAACTTTTATCCGAATGGCAATGTAGGTGGGATAATCAAGGGCCGACACCTTTACCAATTCTTTCCATCCGTTCGCGTGCGGCTGGCCACGTCGTGGCTGGGGGTGGATCACTGTGTTGCCCAATTTCTCACAGGGCATGGTAACTTAAGTAAATTGTTTTCCTTCAAGCTCGTTGCCTTGCCTTTACTACATACATCTGACTGCGAATATGTACAATCTGCACATCATATCTTATGGGAGTGTATTCTTTGGCAGAATGAACGTAATATTATGTTGAATTATGTATGCTGCATCAGGAGTGGTTTACTATACGGACCTTGTGGAAACTAGAACAAATTGCCGTGCGTTCAAGCGTTTTGCCATACCTATTATTGGAATCAAATATAACAGCACACAATTTTAGGACCCATTAATATTAAAGCGCCGATTCCCTTGAGTAGCTGATTTTAAAATGAGAATCACTTCAAAATAGCTAGTCGTAATTTTTTTGAAAAATATATGTTATATTAGATCATTTTCTTAATAATTTCATCTGAGCAAATTTTGAGTTTTATTCGTATAACATAGTATAATTAATTTGTAAAGTTATGTCTAAAACGGACAAAAACACGACAATCGCACCAAAACCGCTGGGCGTATTTTAATGAAATCAACACCATCTCAAAGACAATTTAACTATCTACATTTTGATCTGAGGCTTTTTAAAATCATAGAATAATAAGGAAGTACAAAAAACTACAAAATTTTGGATCGCGCGGGTGTGAAACGAGTGAGTTCCCTCAAGGTAGGTCGTTGGCGTTAGTCGTCGTCTTAATCCTAATTTTTATCCGTGGTGCTAGGCAACTGGGCTTATCCCAGTTGTAAACGACCCTTTGTGCCTGTTGGCCTTGTTTGTGCTGCTCCTGCTGCTGCTGTTGTAGTGGTTTGGGAATAGTGCGGTGGGATTGACGTGGAACAGAGCTCCCACCTCTCTCTTGCCTTAATTGGCTGGCTTGAGTGGAGATTCGCAAGAGCAAACGTGCTCGGAGTTAGGCAGTTAACCCAGTATTAGGCTGGTAGGGGTCTTGACCGTACTTCCGGGATTGTCCTGGTAGCCATGGTAAACCTCTCCACTCCTCAAGCACCTCCGGATATTTTGCCCCATTTGCGTTACGTCACTAAAGTGCTAGCGACCATTTATGGGGGCCCATTTATTGAGTGTGCAAGTCACTGTGCTTTTATATTCGTTTTTATGGTTCCGTACCCAAGGGGTAAAAACGGGATTACTAAGACTCCGCGGTCCGTCTGTCTGTCTGTCTGTCCGTCTGTCACCAGGCTGTATCTCATGAACCGTGATAGCTAGACAGTTGATATTTTCACAGATTATGTATTTCTGTTGCCGCTATAACAACAAATACTAAAAACAGATTAAAATAAATATTTAAGTGGGGCTCCCATACCAACAAACGTGATTTATTTTTCTTTTTTTGCCATAACTGTACGGAACCCTTCGTTCGCTAGTCCGACTCGCAATTGCCCGGTTTTTTTCAACAGTGGTGAGACAGGGGCCAATAGTCCGGGTTGGCCTTAGTATCCAGGATCCTGACTGGGTTGTTCGGAGTTGTTTTTTATAGGATTTAGTTTCCCCTTTCAAAAGACACCCCCCATAACCCTATAAAGCTTAGCACGCATTACGATTTTTATTCGCGCGAATTTTTTATCCGCTTACTGAATTTGACTAACACGCACTGCGGATAAAATTTTTGTCGCGATTTTTGTCTCCTTCTACCTGTTCATAGAGTGCAAAATATTCGAGCGAATTTATTCCGCTCCGCGGTGCGGTGGATTCTGTGGCAAAACACGGCTTTCTTGTCGTATTATTTCAGCGCGATTTTATTTCCGCAATGCGTGCAGCTTCATACAATTCCATAGGTCGCAGAATGCGCGAATAAAATTCGCGCGAATAAAAATCGCAGTGCTTGCTAAGCCTTAAACCCGTAGTATTTTTTTAAGACGACGACTAACGCCAACGACCTTGAGGGAACAAAACGCGCTCTCGTTTCACACCCGCGTGACCCAAAATTTAGTAGATTTTTGTATGATGATAAAAAAAAGCCTCAGATCAAAAAGTTTTACTATTACAAAGAGAGTTGGGTGTATAAGCGGGTAAAAGGGGGAGAGGCCAAATTACCTCTTGTAAACTTGTTCTGCATCTTTTCCACCATCTGAGAATATTTAGTTTTCTAAGGATTCCAGATGATAGCACTAGTTGCCAAGTTGCTTCGCACCAACGCATTATAAAGTGATTTCACTGCTGCAGATTTTTCCCTGACCGGCCCGGGCCATAGCCTGACAGGCCCGCGGAGGGACCTGGAGCCGGACTCCAGGTCCTCTAAATGATAGGATACTATATTCGTCACATCGTGGTACCACGGCCCACGTGAATAACATCTTTGTCACATTGAAGTGTAACTTGTTCTCTACACGCCATGCTATCACCCGATCAATGTCACGCTGAAGATTTTCACAGTACGAATCGTTGTTTATCCGCATGAACAACTTCAGATCGTCCGCGAATAATAGGCAGCCAGCGTCTTCAATGACCTCCGGGAGATAATTGACCATGATAATGAATTCCAAGGGTCCTAAATTTGTCCCCTGGCTTAACCCCATAAGCTTACTAACCTACACCTACACCTCAGACCCGTATTGCAATACGGATCTGAGGTGTAGCCTGAGTATGCCACCATGCTTGCGGTTGCCCAAGTAGCTACAAAAGATCTTTAGAAAGGCTGGGGTAAAACCATCCCTTGCAAATTTACTTAGAAGAATATCATTGTCCACAATATAGAATGCCTAACTTAAGTCTAAAGTAAGCGAGGTCCAGTTGGGCACCTGCGTCAGAGTCCAGTACTGGCGCGGAAACCAGCTGCGCGTCGTTCAGCTATGAGGCTACTTGCGATTGGATATATGAACACAATGCAGTTTTGAAGACTTTATTTAGCAAATGGTGACAGTACTGCTACTGATTTATATCCACTAACGTCTGAAATTGTGGCATCTTTCGGTACCGGAGCAACCCTGGTAATTTTCCAGCCGTCCGGATATGAACATTTTCATAAGAAACTATTGAACAGATGCATGAGCGGTATAGTCATTTATAATGCAGAACTAAAGAATTAAATTTAAATTATTTATGCTAGATGTAATCAAATTTCACTGATCAAGAGCTTCATCCCGGGAGCCGACTGATCACCGGAATACTGTGCATGCATAGATATTCATCCCGATTACCGAACCCTTCACTTTACGTGGACCAACAGACACTTGGACGGTTTAAAAAATAAAATATTTGTTTGTTTCAGGTACTTCCGAGCAATTATAGGCATTGCATTATTGTCCTTCGTTTTTGGAATCGGACACATAGTTAGTAATATTGTCTCTAAAAAATGAAGCAATATTTTATAAATACATTGTGTGGTTATATTTGAACTCAAGGAAGCTTGGCCCTACAAATTAGTTTTCACAAATTTTAGAAGAAGAAGTGATTGAATTCAAAGCCAAAGTCAAAATAATTTATTTCAATTAGGCCATTAAGCTACATTTTTGAAAGTCAACAATTAAAATTTATTAGTAATAATAATTGATTCTATCTATCCTTTCTATTGATTATTGATATGTTAACAAATACAAACATGTTATTGTGGGATAAGCGTTATTCAAAACTCTTCTTCGTGAAGGAGCTCATAGTTGTAATACTACGCCATCGCACATACGTGTATTTGAAAGATCTACGTGGCCAAAATTATTTCATTGTCAATATTGGTTCTAAACAATATTAGTAAAAATCCTTCGCATGGCAAAAGCTCCTCATTTAAGAAAGTCAGTTTTTCTTCCAAATTAGGCATATCAAAACACTTTTTGCGGTCGAACAAGTATTTACGGGTCATAGTTCTTGCTCCCGAGGTATTTTGTGAACCTAAAATAAAATAGAAACAGAATTTCTATAGAAATGCACTTCACATATTTTTTAAGTTTTCTTATAAAAAATACTATAAATTAGGTACTTATCCGCGACTTTCCGCGTTCATTTTTTTATTATTTACAACGGAAAACATTAATCTTTTGACTGTATCAAGAATTATTACAGGATCTAACTTGGAAGTATAACAAATTTCCTATTAAACACAAATCGTAGCTAAAAAATCCTCCATAATAAGCGATACTTTCAGTACACTAAAACTGATCTTTTAAATTACAAAAAATATCCAAATTCTATTTTAATTAGTTGATAATTACCTATTGTATCAGGATCCAAAACTTTTTCTTTCGATATAAACGCACAATAATAAATATTCACTGTTAAAGTCTTTGTTTGCAACCGAATGCCAGGATGGCACAGGATGGGCTGGGTATTGTTCTCAAACCTGTCCCCTAGCTCAAGTAGTCGTTCTTTTTTAACTTTTTTGAATTATGGTCGCGTAGATCTTTCAAATACTCGTATGTGCATCGGTGTAGTTTCTGGCACAAGAAACAGGTTGAGGCGCAAAATGACAAATGAGTAAAGCGCACAACATCAATGAGCAAAACCGTTGCTGCTTTGCCGTTGAATTAGACAAGATAAGCCAGCAAAACCAGAACCATGAGTCTAGTGATCAATACAGAAAATTGTAGCTCGCATCAGCCTACAAATACTTGGAACGCGCATTCCGTAACAACGCATACCGAAAGCGAAGATAGGCCGCATGGGAACCAGATTTTGCTTACGCATCCTTTTTTTAGCTGGCATTATTTATTTCCCGTCCCTTTAACTTCGCTTTAGAGCAAACATTATACGATGACTCTTGTAAAAATGTACACGCGCAAAAAAAAATTTAATAACTATGACGATTTCGTTTGTGTATACATCACTGGGTTCCCGATTCGCACTGGAATATCGCAGTGACTGGGGAGAATGCCCCAGTGAGCCTTGGTCATCAATATCACTTCCTCAATTTCTCTACATTTTGCTCTTTTGACATTATATGCTTATGCTTTGCTCATTTTGCGTCCGTTTGTCATTTTGTGCATTTCACATTATTATGCGCCTAACCCTAGAAACATTCCAGGTGGCAACGCTTCTGCAATGCCTCCGGTATTGTCGATGTCACCTATCGGTGGGGACCACTAATCATCAGGTGGGCTGCTTCTTTGTTACTTAGCTAACCTTTCAAAAAAGAAGTCTGTGATAAAATTAAACTGTGGTTCACTTCTAACACTACTTCTTCGATTATTTCACTTTAGAACTTCTTAACGTGTGTATATCTAAAGATGAGTATATTCGCGAGCATTACAATGTAATGTAACGTTTTTACGAATGCTACAATACAGGCAAATGCTCAGTTTCCTAAAGCATGTCCGCGTAATGTAACCAGATGAAATTAATAATCCTGTGTTAGACGTAAGTCTCACGGTGAGTGAGCATTTACCTGTAGTATTTCTTTGTACCTTGCGCTCATTATTGACCTCACTCCACGTCACCCTCGTTAGCCTTTGCTCGATAAAACGTTACACCAAAACCCTCGTTGTTTTTTAAAATCGGTTGAAACAAAACATCGAGCGTCATGTTCGAAGTGTGGACCTAGTAAATTTAAAAACGGCGTATGATTGGAAGATCAAACGAACTTACCTGAAGTGAAGTTCGATCTTAATTATCCTGTCTTCGTCGAAGAGATTTAAATCTTGACCATGTAGCTTGCCTACGCTTCGAACACTTCGCACAAGTCTTTAGAGTATAAGAAAGAGAAAAAACATTGTCTCCCTCTAATGCACCTTGTGGCGCGCCGTCCAGGCGACACCTCATTATCTTTAGAGTAGAATGGAAAGAAAAGCAGCAACATTGATCATACAGGGGTACACCTATTGGGTTAGGGAGGGACCTTAAATCTCTTCGACGAAGACAGGATAATTAAGATCGAACTTCACTTCAGGTAAGTTCGTTTGATCTTCCAATTATCCTGTCTTCGTCTTCGAGATTTAAATCTTGACCATGTAGATGTTTAGAGATCATGATCTATGTTGCAAAAAAAAAAATCCCGTACCAAAAATTTTAAATAAAAATAGAAAATAATATTTATTTACTATCCATAAAATGATTTACATTAAAATGAATCCTACAAATAACATTAATCAACAAAATTAAATTATATTAACAAAAATGCTGTCCAATTTTAAACAATTACATAATATTATGTTCCTATTCTACGTGACTGAGTCTACGTGAAAAAAGTCTAACAGATTTGTACTTAGCGATGTTTGGTCAATGACTATTGGTCGATTATAGAAATTAGCAAAACCGCTGACTGATCAGACCAACCAGCGGACTTCCTAATGGCGTCTATACTTAATCCCGCACGAGCGGTTGCCGAAGTCGAGGCATGCCTCGTATTGTGAGCAGTAAAATTGGAAGTATCAATGCCAATTTCCAATAATGACTGCTTAAACCAGCATCCAAGGGTCAAGGACGCTGCCCTAAGCGGCTTTTTAAACATTTAAATCAGATGCTGATCTGAATCTGCTCTAATTCCTGAAGTTACTTATGTAAGTCGGAGGCTAGACAAACTCCAGGTCTCTGATTGAAATAAGGTAGATTTAAAAAGGGTTGACATTTACCAATTTTCGAAGTTTTAATCGGATTACTAATAGTTATTATAAATCGATTTTGGAACGTTTTAATATCTGAAAAGTTTTTCAAAGACAAAGTTTGCAGTCTTTGCCCAGTAGCTAATGCTTACAGAATAACTAACTTTTTACTTAGCGTTTCTAAACTATCTGATTCATCATTCTGAATGTTTTCAAAATAATTTAAAACTATACTAGGATCTCTCTCATGTAATATCATAACGAGGCTATACTGGTTTTAATTTGAAAACGCCTTTAAAAGTCATCTGAACCTACTGTCTTCGCTTATTTTTTGTGTAGATATCATAGAAATTGCTGATCTATGACTATTAAAAGTGCCATAAGATGATCCATTTTGAAAGCAAATGGTCAGAAACTCTATTACGGAAGGGTTACATTACAACAACTAACATTAACATAGTAGAAATCAATATTTCCTTGTATACAATAATTCCACCACAGTTTGAGGAACTGTATTGTGAAATAGTATTCTGAGATGGACGAAAACTAAAGCTGATTCGGGAACGTGTTGTCTACGGAAACCTTCCCGGATAACACACAAACTGCCAGGAAAAGATGACGATGCAGAGGGTGTATTGATCTGAAAGGAGAGGGAAGGGGATATTTACTTGGGGAAAATAATATCATCTCTTTAACACAGAGTAATTTGAAAAGTGGGTACCACGGCTGAGACGGCCATAATGGAACGACTATTATGCCGGTCGCCTTATCAAGTATAATCTTCCTCAAGGTTTATAAAATTAAAGAAAACGGTGGAAAACCGTAGAAGAAAAATTGTGACCAATCTAACGTGAAAGCATCGATATTGTAAGCGAAAGGATCTTGTTTCTTTGATCCGTAAACAGAACACTTCGTGTTTACGCGAGAAGCACTTAAATCTATGTTTGGCTAACCAAATGTATAAGTTATTTGTATAAACTCTTTAGATCCTAATCCCCGGTCTCTACCAATATTGAGTTTTCTAGATTCAGTATCAGCTTTTACATTTGATGAAGTGTAAATATATGATGCTAAAATGAACATATTTCTTTCTTCACACCACTTCCAAATCATGTTTGCTACCTCGTTTAAGTACTTGTATTGAACTCCCCCCATTCTGTTAACGTACGAAATAGCGGTAGTGTTATCATCGCGTATAATAATTTCACCGTATCTTCTATTCTTCGCGAATAATTTGAAGCCTAAATAAATTGCCAACAATTCCAGATAGTTTATATGATTATTTCGCTCTATGGTATTTTGGCCCACCCGTTTTTTGAGAACCACAGGCTGCACCCCAACCTGTTAAGGAGGTGTCTGTGAAAGATCGTATTTATGGTGACGGAAGTAGATTGACTTTTGATAAATTATCTGGTAAACTTCGTAATGCATCAATATTGGCATTGTTCTTAAGCTGCACCATATATTTAATTATTTCTAGATCCTTGGTAAATAACCAGCTGTATGGATTAGCTGGACATGCTGCAGTTAGAGTGCCTAGTAAACGAGCCAATTCTCTTATTTGAAGTCTTCTTGAATCTGATAACCAATTGACTCCTTTAAGGATCTTGTGTCGTTTTGAATTTGGTAATTGAAAGTCACGAAATTAGAGTCTAAAATAAAACCTAAAAATTTACAAGCCGTTTTAGGTACCTATCAACTTGCCAAACCCTAATTTTGTTAAACAACTTATACTATTAATTGCGGTTTTCTAGGCAATCACTAGGGAATTTTTCTATACACAAAACGTCATCTATATACCGTACTGAAAGGAACCTTTTAGACCTTAGAAGAGTCATAACTGGTTGCAATATTTTTGTAAAAATATTAGTCGCGGAACATAAGCCAAAGGGCAAAACTATGAATTCATATAAATGTTCCCTAAAATGAAAATGAAAAAAAAAAGAAAAAATTGAATAGCTATCATGAATAGGAACTAAGAAATAGGCCACCTTAAGATCTATATTAATCATGTGACAGTCTTTAGTAATGAGTTTGGTAGCCGTTCAATACATCTTCCATTTTAAAATGTTCGGTATGTACATATTCATTTAATTTCTTATGATTTAAAATAAACCTACTAGCACCGTGACTTTTAGAGATTAAGTCTAAAGCATGGCTGACCAATGTCTGGTTTACACTTCTTAATGGCCTTAATTTTTAAAAGATGTTCCATTTTTTTTTTTTTGCTACAATGTGGGTAATTTTCTAATTATTTATTAGATGTTTTAATAAACGGTAACATGTAACCAGACACAGCATCTAAAATGAATTGATCATTGGTGAAGGATTGCCTTTCACTAAAATAGTATTTTAATTGACCAGCGAGTACATGGGTTTGCAGCGGATTTCAGTGTATCGCGGTACTCGGGTCGGCCCAGGCGCCGGCTGGGGTGTACGCGCGGACTGCGGCGGCGCCCGAGCGACGCATGGAGGGTGGTGGCGCTCGTTTGCGGCCCCGGTATGCGTAGTGCGCTTATGACGTCGTTTGTTTCGGCCTACCGGCTCTGGATGGGTACATCTGGCCGCTGCGCTAGTGTTGGAACCGCACTCAGGTCTATGGGTCTTTTTGATTTAAATTGACAGTCGATGCTTGAATTAACTGGCTTGTATTTTTTTATATTTCTAGAGGTTTTGACTAGATCGCCCAGGTTTTCTCCAAATATAAGAGTATAACTTTTCCTATCCTTAAAGGGATCTATTGAAGGTTAGTCGATCATTGTAATAACTGACCGACGAGTATCAGTCTCAGTGTAGTGGGAATCAGCCAGGAGTTGTCCCACATCGTTCAGAGTACGGATGCTATCTGGAATATCTGGAGTTTACTTTAAGAGACATGTCACAGCATAACCTAAAGCTGATAGGGCTTTTCCGAACTGATCTTGCTTGGCAAGCAGCCGCTTGTCCCTTAATTTACAGGTCTCGACTACCATAGCGCCAATTGCCGGGTTTAGAGCAGGACCTTTACCGTGGGGAACATTTTTTGGAAAAAAGTGTTTCTTTAAAATCTTCTCTTTAGTTTCGTTTTTTAAGTCACATGAAAAAAATAATTGAAATCGAGTGGCTAAGCTGCTGCTGAAGGTCATTACCGTACTCAACGATGTCAATATCGGAGTCACCAAGGGCTTTTAATAATTGTGAGTCAAAATTGTCAGACCCAGCTGTTTTATCCTGCGGCGTTGTCGCGGGGCTTATGTCCGTTGAACAGGGATCAGCAGCGTCCACGTCGACAGTTGTAATGACACCATCTCTGATCTCATTTGAATGGTCCCAGATTTCAAGCACGCCTTCAGATTCGGCGGGAAACGACAAGTTGTCGGGTGGATCCAGCTTGAGATGTTCTGGATACCATTATGTACTTATGATTATTATATCAATAGCGAATAAATATACTGCTATAGCTTATATGGTTTAGGTACGCCATGAATGCATGAGCGTTATTTTTCAGTAGGCAACAGCCATAAATGTTCCTTTGAACGCACACAGAACAAATTTATAAAAGTTTCTTGGTAGGTATCCGAAGAATACAACGGATAATTACAATACGTACGATTTCCGATGAATGCAACGGTCGTACTTATATTACTTATTGATAATATATCATCCGAAGAATACAACGGATTCAAAGAAAGAACATAGTGATCCCAAAGAATACAATGGGTACACAAAAATCACCTTGAGGGTAGACCTCATCTTCGTCGTCTGAATATATAATCCTCCGAGCACTGCGTCGATTCCCTTGAATTTTATCTTCGTACTTTTTCATCCTCCTCCTCCATCTATCTTCTTTGGTTTCATCACGATTACGCTTAGGTATCCTTGAAACAAACCGTAAGACCGCTCCAAAGTTTTTTTTTTTGTTAGGTGCTTGTGCAAACGCCGTGAGCGCACGGACAACAATGAGGTGTCGCCTGGACGGCGCGCCACAAGGTGCATTAGAGGGAGACAATGTTTTTTCTCTTTCTTATACTCTAAAGACTTGTGCGAAGTGTTCGAAGCGTAGGCAAGCTACATGGTCAAGATTTAAATCTCGAAGACGAAGACAGGATAATTGATGTTCTGTTACAAGTAAATGCTCTAGTCTATACTCACCTTAACGTTTAGTTGTTTTTTGACATTAAAGTAAGTTAGTTTAACATTTAACTGTATCCTAGCAGCAATACATTCCTAGTACCTTACCATGCATAGGTCAGCTGTACACCGTCAGCACTATCAATGCATATTCCTTGTGATCAAAAATACAATACTATTAACGGGATAAATAGGGATGATTACCGGGTAATAAAAAAATAGTCCGTCAGTTAGATTAAAAACATTGAACAAGTATGCTTGCAAAGCTCAGGAGTGGGGGCTTGTGGCGTCACTTTGGAGTAAAAAGTCTACCAATGCGTGCCGTCACACAAAATTTCAACGCACTGTATCGTCGTATTTTTTTGTTTACGTGTCATAAGAGACAACTAGGTGTCCAATACTTTCTAATAATCTACCTGACGGACTAAAAAACTAGTGTAGTCATCATCCCTATTATTATGTGTATTTATTTATAAGTAGGTAGTTTTAAGATATTATTTTAAGCTAGAGCCCGGAATATATGCAAATCATAGAAGAGCAAATTGACTTTTAAGTAGAACTTAAGTGTAAACATAAATGAAGGTATTTCAAACATTTAAGAAAACCTATATGGCCTATATTTGTTTTAGCATGACAAAAGCGATCAGTGCCCTGTCCCTTAATGTCTTCAAAAGTACCCGAAGAATAAATTATGGATCTTTTCTATTGAGGATCACAATTATATTTGCCGGATACCGGCAATTAGGCGATACAGGAAGAAATTCCTAGTGAGGGGCAAAGTTTAAAAAAAAAAAAAAAAAATCGACCAAACTTATAGCCGGCCGCCGAATATCCGCAGTACATTGCCGTTTGGTGCATCGAAAGAAGCGAGTTTGCGTAGGTGGCGCACAAACGATCGGCCGGTCTCGGTCGAATTCGGGTCATTTCAGTAATTGTTTTATTATACTTGATTGCAAACACAATCGTTTATTATTTGAAGTATTTTTACAATTCTAAAAAGATTTGATGTAAATTTCTGCAGCTGGCCTTATTTATGAAGACAAGCGAAACCGCTTGTTACCTCTTAACGCAGAAATAATTAGTATTAATTCACCATAATTTGTCGTTTGTGTAGTATAAGTGCTAGTTAATATTTTAAGTTGAAGAATGAAAATTTTGTGTTCACTGATTGTATTTGTCAGGGAATAAAATAACCTAAATATGATATTCATTTTAAATCCGGTATCCGGCCGGATAGTGGCTTGTTATTCGGTATCCCGCCGGATAGGCCGGATACCGAACAGGTACCAGTTATCCGTTTCATCTCTAATCACAATAGATTCAGGACGGATTTATTTCTCATTGCCGTTTTAAAATAAATTCAATAGATGTAGGTGGAGCAATGGCCGCTGTTGTCATACTAAACCGTAGCCTCTAGACAAAGTGTTATTCTATAACCAATTAAGATGGTCAAAATACATATTTCAATAGCGCTTGGCAATCCTAAACATTTTAAAATTTTACTAATCGCATCGTTTTCGTCTATAGAATGTTACTTGTAACATCTAAAGTGAGTTTGCTTGGCAAGCTTGGCAAATTCGTACGTGACACTCCAATGGTACGCGGGCGCGGGGGACATAAGGTAGCGTAGCGGGGGTGGTCACGTCTTCATTGGTTAGTAAAGTCCCCTGCACCCGGCGCCCGCGCATGCCATGCAAGGGGCTGTCATGTACGAGTTTGCCAAGCTATATTGCATATGATCCAGTCTCTAATCATCACAACATAGATGGTAAATAAATACTAGCCAAAGCAATATTACAATGTTAACTTATTTATATTATTTTTCATTTAATAACCTACAACATTTAAGAAAGCTTTTATCCATATATTATTTTTTAAAAGGAAGATAGGTGGTTAAGGGGTATACAAATGTGGCTGATGAAATACAAAGGAACTTTGTTTTAATGTTATATATTAAGTTAAGGTTCAGGTTATGTTAGGAATACAGATATTTGTACAAGGCTTGCATTGAGCTCATTTATACATGTTTTATATTGTATACAGTGGTTATTAACTTATTATTAACAGCAAAGTTTACCTTTTAATTATACGTTTAATAATAATTTATTTCAGTAAGCACTGGTACCTTTTTAAATATAGAAGCAAAACTAACTCTAAACTAATGATCAAAACACCAATTTAGAAAGATTTACTTAGCTTCATATTTATAAATAAAACACCATATTGTTATAGATAAATATAATAATTATAGTGTATAGTAATGAAATCACGTAGCCAATTCAAGAGAGATGATGTAGTTAATAATGGAATAATAATACT
The DNA here is from genome assembly GCA_945859665.1 of Anorthoa munda. Lineage (NCBI taxonomy): Eukaryota > Metazoa > Arthropoda > Insecta > Lepidoptera > Noctuidae > Anorthoa > Anorthoa munda. The sequence goes on from OX243893.1 coordinate 40,126,394, forward strand.
AATAATTGTAGAGTTACTATTAATCACGCACACATTTTTTGATGAAAACGTTACAAATTTTAAAATAAGGTTTAAACGCGGCAAAAATGTCCGCGTGTGCAATAAGTAAGGCACTCAGCCCTTTGTGTTATTACCCAGTCACTGGAGTAATAACGTTTTAAATCATTAGTGGAAACCATTTATTATTTATATTAATAAATATATATAAGCCACTTAGAAGATACAATGTATACTAACAAACGAAAAAAGATGATTTTAAGGACTATCACCATAAAATTGTTATGTTCTTAGAAAATTACAATGATTTTACATACCTATCTGTCCCATCAGATTGTTATAATTTTTATTTATAATTGTCATTTCTATGTACAAATAGTCAACAAGTAGTCAATAACAAAGATCTTATCAGAGAATATCAAACTTTCTATCACTGCCATTTTCTGCCCATTCGGGACGTCACGTCTGAATTTCAGACGTGACGTCCCGAATGGCAAAAAATTGGTCGTTTTTTGACAACTTGAAATTTAGAAGAGCGTAAACCATATTTTTTTTTAGTAATTGAGCATCATTTTAATTTATTTGTATTATTGAATAGGGTGTATCGTTCCACTTCAAGCTGCATGTTGCTTATCAGCAACCAGGCCGAATATATTGACCTCTCCCTCTAATCAATTGTAATGAAATAAAAAAAAACGAATTCTATTTAAACTGCTTGGTTTGTTGTATAGCTCTCGCCCAACTTCTGGGCCGCCCTGAGGTTGGCTTTCCGCATGCGCGAGGCACGAAACGGCGCTGTTTTGTAGTTGTCTGTTGTGTAGTTACAACTGCGCAGTCGTTGTAGCAAAATTCAGGGCGGCCAAGAAGTTTGGCGAGAACTATACATCGATTTAACTGAGTAAGTACAGATGAAAGAGGACCACAGATAATACAATACTGAGAGAACATAAAATATCCCAGATCATAGTACTAGAAGATTAGATTAGAGCGAACATAAAAATTTAAATGTTTTCACCAGCTGTCAGCTGATAGAGCTGTCAGTGCTTTGTTAGTAAACATTGTACCTTGATCTTGACCAGAATAAATAACTGTGCACCTGGCGCTGCGCTATCACGTCACTCTGACGTTCTACTCTCGCTATTGGCGCACGGGGCTAACGCGGGGCGTTATCACCGAAACAGCACCGAAATATCGGAAACTCGCAACAAACAGTGAACATGGTAAATATCCCGTTTCTGTAGAAACTGACAGTTTAAAAACTTATAATAATCCACTAACTAAAATAATGCAGAAGTTCATAATAATATTTACACATGCAGTCATTGGCTCAGCAGCACCGTATGATGGCGCCTGTGAAAGCTTACGAATTAAATTGCTAATCGGTTCAACATAACATATTTGGAATTATAATGTGTTGAAACAATTAGCAATTTATTTCTTACGGTACGATATTGTTGCAGCCTATAAAATAATGTAGTATGCATCTGTTGACCCATATTTAGTAGTCAATATTAACGATAATGAATTAAAACGAGCTAAAATCTCTAATACACTGAGGTTAGCTGTATGAGAAACCGATTATGGGTGTAGCTATACATAAGCTGTCCTACTGTATTTGTATATGTTTGTTTTGTGTACAATAAAGAATAAGAGCCAGGTCGGTGCCATCATTCTGAGCAATTGAAGTCAACCCGGGTGCCTAGACAAACGGCAATGAGAAACAACATTTTAGTCACGCGTTTTTTGTAGTTTTGTGGTAGTCGCATTATCTGAGCGCCTTCAATCACAAAGCATTGTATCGATACATTGGCATATTGACGGTTGACGTAACCGCCATCGTTGCGATGTTAAAATGTTGTTTTGCTCAACCACATAATAAAAATGCTTGAATATGAGAGATATTAAAACGTATACCTGAACACTGATTCTTTATTCTTATTATTACCTTGGCAAGTGCCTAGAAACAATCAAAGTACAGTAAATAATCAATGTACTATGTTGAATTGGAAACCCTACGTAACAAAAAAAGGGGTTGCCTCACTTCAGAAGAAATAATGTGTTTGTTTCCAGAGGAGATAAATAAAGAGTAAATACTGATAAAAACAGTACTGTGACTGGCGGCGACTCGTTACAGAAGTAAAGAACTTTTGTAAGCACTAATTTTCTAGGTTGTTAGCGCCGTCTCTTAGAGACGCTGCTATCACCGTTGGCAACCCTACGCAACTTAATTGCGCTATTTTTCTTTCTTTGATCCAGTGTGCGCTCTTGTTTGAAGTTTAACTGCTCTCCATTTCTTAAAGTTGGTATGGTGGTGACATCTGATAGCACATCATCTAACAAGTCCTTACTCTCCGTTACTTGACTCAGTAACTCGCTTATAAGATCAGTAGTAGGATCAATAGTAGTACTAGTGGCATTATCGGAAGGCGGCGGAATAAACATTTGCTTCACCGGATCGTAACTATACGAACCGAAGATTGGCCTAAAATAGAAAAAAAAAATTGCTGGTTTACTGCTAAAATGATTAATTCTTCAATAAAAATATTGAAATACGTACGGTTTGGCCCCGTCTTCTATAATAAAACGTTTGAGAGATTCTCTTTTACCAAAAACACAGTAATAACTGAAAAAATAAACTTCGCATTAAAATATAAGTCTATGACATGACAGTCATTCCACTTATTTGCTTGACTCACTGAAACATAGGGTGAAGAACACAGCACAAAAGAACGAGCGATAAAAACATTTTCTACACGTTCTTCCTAATAAAGCTTTGCCTTTTTTAAATCTTTTTTAGGTAGGTACACATCATATGTTTTACTACATGATGCAATCATATTTTTATGTTGGACTTAAATTGAGTTTTCTAAGTGCTTAATAATAAAATTGTGTTGTAACAACTTGTGAAGTTGGTAACGTACCTACTTACGGTGGCAGAGAACGTTGGCGATTACGGCAAAATCATTTGTTCTTCATGGATTTCTCAGACTTCGCCAACTATTGTCCATCCGCGTTAAGAAAACAGTGAGTCATCGTTGTCCGTCGGCCTAGCCCCGCCCCTCGATCATCGGGTCGCAACAAATTGTTTATTCAGATTTTTAATTTCGTAGACTAAACTGACATTTGGGGGGTTTTCACTTTATCGTTACATAAAAAATTAGTTTAAAAATTCAAAAAACCCGACTGCTTAGTAAAAGCGAACTAAAAAGATGTAAACAAGAAGAAAATCATGCTGTGCAGTCGGAGGATACATGTTCGCGCGCTGGCTGACCAAAACCAGATGTTAGTTATCTTTTTTTAGAATTAGGTACATTTTAACATATAAGTATTATATATTTTTGAAATCAGCTCTTAAAGCCTAAAAAAAAAATTTGGGCTCCCACAATATGGCGCCCAAAATCCGCCATTTTTCTATTTTCCAATTTTAATGTAGCCAGTGACACTCGCAGGGTTAAGACGAATCGATTGACGTAAGGACCATCAAAATCGGCCAACGCGTTTGGTCTCTAGAACGCCACATAGGAACAAACATACATACATACATAGACTGATAAACACATTACCCTCCTTCGGCAGTCGGGTAAAAATAGTGCCGTATCCTGAGTTCCTGACTATCCTGAGTGATCGAAAATTGAAGTAGATTGGAAATGGACCTATTTCACGGAAAAAAAAAATACGTTTGTTAAGAAACTAGCGGCCCTTATTTAGTTTCTACTCATTTATGTTAGACTTCATTTAATCGATCGCATTTATTTTATTGTTGATTTCTTAACACAATAATAGTTTATGTACTATGTGTATGAATACTGTTATATTTAAATATATTACTTTTATATTCATAAAACACTTATTTACACCAATTAGTAAAATTAAATTGAGGAGTCATGTCACATCGATTCGATGAATCACATATGATTGAGCCCAATTGCCCGTTGTACCGTTTGCACCATTGACCTGCACCATCAATGGTGCAGAAGAGATGACCTACTACACTATGCGCCGCGAACACAACATTTAAAAAATATAAGGTCTTTGGCAGCTGTCAGTTTAGTCTACGAAATTAAAAATTACTCTAATCTGTTTCGACCCTATTAGTCGATAGGCCTGCGGACACGGATGACTCGCTAATTTCTTAACGCGAATAGACTTGTAGAGTCTGTGTGTATGTTAGGTATAGTGTCTGTTATTTATTATTTGGATCTTTAGGGCACTCTTCACAATAAACACAGCTCTAACGTTATTAAGTTTATTACTTGTAGTTGTTACAATCGATACAAGGTTTTTAACATAAAAGAACGAGCGAGGCAATAGTCCTGCCTACTTCGTACGTCGTTTTGCGCGGACTGGCGAGGGCGACCGAGGGGCGCAACAAGAGCGCGGGGAGGAGAGAGCGGGTGCGCCGAGGCGCTACGCGCTCGTCGCGCGGTTCGGCAAACTTCGTATTTCTTCGAAGACATTTGTTGGCAGAACGTTCGAACTGTAGGTATAGCCTACATCACTCCCCCGCTGAGACCGGTTCACGGTCGATAGTGAGAAAGGTATCGCGGGAATCTAACTGTTCTCCCGCTTCTTGTGGTGTTTTCCGGCTGCGGTAGTGGCGATGCTGGCGCTGAAGCTGATGGTGCTGGTGGTTGTGGTAAAGGTGGTGATTTGGAGTCATCATTGTTGTTAGCCATGTAGGCAGGTTTTAGCCTATCAATGGTTACGGTCGTAAGTTTACCTTGGACGTCTATTGTAAAGGTTTTTGATCCTCTTTCTACAACTTGATGTGGGCCAGAATAAGGTGATTCTAATGACTTCTTTAGAGGTCCTTTCCGCAGGAAGACATGGCTTGCTGTATTAAGATCTTTAGGTACGTAAAACATTTTCTCACCATGGCCGGATGTTGATGCAGGTGACAGTCTCGAAATGTGTTTTCTTAGTCGTGCTGCGAAGTCTGCTTCATCTATGATGTTGTGTGTTGCTGGTTTCATGAACTCACCAGGTAACCGGAGTGGCTCGCCGTACACTAATTCAGCTGAAGAGGCTTGTAGATCATCCTTCCAGGCGCTCCTCATACCCAGGAGTACAAGAGGAAGTACCTCTGACCATTGCGCGTTATTGTGGCACATTATGGCGGCTTTCAGCTGTCTGTGCATTCTCTCCACTAGGCCATTGCACTGAGGGTGATACGCTGTCGTGGGGCAATGGCAGGCGCCTATGATCGACGAGATGCTCTGGAACAGTTGCGAGTCAAATTGTTTCCCTCGGTCAGTGGTTATTTTTTCTGGACATCCGAAGCGAGCGACCCAGCCAGAAATGAAAGCACTAGCGCAGGTCTCCGCTGTGATGTCTGCTAGAGGGTAAGCTTCTGGCCATCGAGTATACCTATCTACAGCTGTAAGGCAGTACCTGAAACCAGAAGAAGGTGGCATAGGGCCTATTATGTCAATGTGGACGTGGGAAAATCGGTTGGAAGGAACAGGGAATAGGGAAAGAGGAGAGTGGGTATGGCGGGTAACTTTGTTGCGTTGGCAATCAGTGCATTGTTGAGCCCATTTTCTGCAGTCATGACGAATCTTGGGCCACACAAATCGTTCTGACACTAGTTTTGCTGTCGCGTTGGGGCCTGGATGACTGAGATTGTGTAGGTTGTTGAAGATTGCTTTTCGGAAAGTTGGTGTGATGAATGGCCTTGAACGTGAAGTAGACTGGTCACAGTATATGTAGGCATCCATAGTTTTCACTCTTTCTAATTGTAAAGCCGTCTTGTTTTGTAGTAAACTCTGTAACTCTTGATCTGTTTCCTGTTCGTTTTGCAGTTCTTTGTAGTTGATGGTTGTATCGATGCTTTCCAGTCGTGAGAATGCGTCGGCGACTACGTTGTCATTTCCTGAGATATGGTTAATGTCAGTTGTAAATTGACTAATAAAATCGAGATAGCGGTGCTGACGAGGTGAGCAGTTGTCTCTTCTTGTTGTGAAGGCGAATGTGATGGGTTTATGATCGGTGAACACTTTAAATGTTCTCGCTTCAACCATATACCTAAAGTATTTTATTCCTTCATGTATTGCGAGCAATTCACGGTCGTATGTGCTATGTTTCGTCTGAGCAGGAGATAACTTGCGAGAAAAGAATCCTAGCGGTTGCCAGCTGTCATTTTTTTGTTGTTGTAAGACAGCTCCGATGGCCACATCTGAAGCGTCGGTAAAAAGTGCTAGCTCAGCTTGTTGATCTGGATGCGAGATGAGAGTAGCTTCTAATAAGTTATTTTTGCATGCGTCGAAAGCTTTTTGTATTTCAGGTGTTATGGTGATGGGCGTCGATCCTTTGATTTTTGGACCACTTAAAGCTTGATTGAGAGGCCCTTGAATTTGAGCGGCACCTGGGAGAAATTTTCTATAAAAATTGATCATCCCTAGAAATCTTCGCAACTCTTTAGCATTTTTAGGGAGGGGGTATTCCTGGATCGCCTTTACTTTTTCTCGGAGGGGACGTATACCAGCTGCAGATACTTCATAACCCAAGAAGGTAACTTCACTAACACCTAAGACGCATTTGTTGGTGTTAATTACTACTCCATATTTTTTTAATTGGTTGAATAATTTTGTTAGGTGTCCAACGTGTTCTGTCTCCCCTTTTGAAAACACGAGAATGTCATCTAGGTATCCGAACGTGAAGTCTAATCCTTGTAGGATTTCATCTAAAAATCTCTGAAACGTCTGAGCAGCGTTTCTCAAACCGAAGGTCATGGCAGTAAATTCAAAAAGTCCGAATGGAGTTGTGATTGCTGTTTTCTTAATATCGTCTTCAAATACCGGTATCTGATTAAATGCTTTAACGAGGTCAATTTTTGAAAATATAGTGGATCCAGACAGCTGGTATGCGAAGTCATGGATATGCCTCACTGGATACCGATCAGGTATTGTTCGTGCGTTTAATTGCCTATAATCGCCACATGGTCTCCAGCCGTCGTCTTTTTTAGGCACGAGATGCAATGGGGACGACCAAGAACTTTCAGAGCGACGAGCTGTTCCATTTTGTAACATTGCCTCAAATTCATTTTTTGCGATCTTCAGACGGTCCGGTGCCAATCGACGCGGTCGTGATGTTACCGGTGGGCCAGACGTCGTTCTAATGCACTCGTTCCACTAGGATCCCCTAAATCAGTCCCCCAGGGGATTCTACAGCACTCATTGTTCCACTACGATCCCCTATGCAGGGGATTCTATAAGTACTAATAATTTCTATTCCTTTAAAGTCCCCTCTAAATAAAAAAGCCACCTATAAAATAACATTATGTAATACATAGAATTAAAAATCCGTCTACAGAAGGGGATTACAATGACGTAAATTATTTTTTATAAGATAAGATAGATGTTGAAAAATTTCGCAATTTCGGCTAGTGCAGCGTCTTGGTGGCGTCGGGTTCGAGTCCCACCTAAGGCGTTCGGTTTTTTTTCAATGTTTAACTTATTTAAGTACCTACATTTAACGCATTTGTTAGATTAAGGACAGATTCGCTTTACGCCAGATTCGCGTTAGGTCAGATTCGCGTTAAGACTTTTGAATTCGCATTAATAGGAAACATCAGAGAATATACCTACATAAATCGTTAATAATCAAAAATACGTTATAAACGCAAAATATAAAAAAATACCTTTTCTACTTAAAAAAATCATCATCACCATCATCATTTCAGCCGAAAGACGTCCACTGCTAGACATAGACCTCTGCCAGGCGTCGCCACATTGACCGATCCCGTGAGTCTCGCATCCAGCGCCTTACCGCAACCTTAACCAGGTCATCGGTCAACATAGTAGGAGGCCTTCCAACGCATCGTCTTCCGGTTCGCGGTCGCCATTCCAGAACTTTTCAGCCCCATCGGCCATCCGAGTGCGAGCAATGTGGTCTGCCCACTGCCATTTAAGTTTCGCAATTCTTCGGGCTATGTCGGTAACTTATTGGTTCTCCTGCGGATATCCTCATTTCTGACGTAATCACGTAAGGAAACTCCGAGCATAGCCCTCTGCATTGCCCTTTGGGTGACTTTAAGCTTTCTGATACGGCCCATTGTGAGCGACCACGTCTCGGTCCCATAGGTGATCACTGGTAACACACACTGGTCATAGACTTTTGTCTTAAGGCACTGCGGTAAATTGGACGAGAAGATACAATTTCCCGAAAGCCGCTCAGCCGAGTCGGATTCAACGTTAACCTCTTTCTCGAAGTTAGACTTATCCAACTGGACCGTTTGTCCCAGGTAGACATAATCGTCTACAACTTCGAGTGTAGGTCTTCGATTTAAAAAAAAATAGTTTGTACTCGTAATTCTACTTAATTAAATTAAAAAGTGGTTTATTCCTGAATTATTATTTACTTCATCATTTCTAGAAAATGACCGACTGATATTTGCCCATTCAAGAATTTCAGTTGTGACTCTTGAATCTTTGAGTACATCTTCTGGTCTTCGTTGTTTAGCTATTGGGCGGCGCTCTTTTTTTAACGCATTCAATACATGTACTAGCGTTGGTTTACGGCCAAGTTTTTTATTTATCTGGGAATGCCAGTTTTCTGCAATATTTGTTGTTCTGTGACGTTCGCCGAAAACTGACCATCTTCTAACAAATTCTTTATTTTGTAACCAGAACTTCATATATTTTTGGTTTTTTTTTTATTTAGAACTATCTAATATTGCCATCCTTTCTTGTAAATAGGTTTTAATTTAATAATAAAGTTCTCAAACAATTAGGGGATTCAAAAGGAAATTAGAGTTTTATATGATCCCCTAGGGGATCGTAGTGGAACATTGAGTGCTGTAGAATCCCCTGGGGGATCGATTTAGGGGATTCTAGTGGAACGAGTGGTTCTAATGTGGTGCTTAGTATTGTGAATTGGCACATTTTGTGATCCAGCTGGTCTTGTTATTTCCGGATAACATCGTAATAAATCGAGATAAGTTGAATGACCTGTAAACATTTTTAATGACAACATTTCGTGTGTTGTTCCGTGAGTTGAAGGCGCGCCGACGGTCATGTTTGTTATTGAGTCGATCAATTTCTTTTGCCTGCAGTCGACTAATAAGTTATAGAAACTTAAAAAATCTACACCTATGATTGGCCTTGAGACATCAGCAATAATAAACTTCCAAGTAAATTCACGACGTAGTCCAAGGTTAAGATTTAGTTGATATGTACCGTATGTAGGTATCGGCGTGCCATTTGCAGCGATAAGTTCGTAGTTACCTTTATTCTTACATTGTAGCTGATTACGTAAATACGATTTAGGGTAGGCACACACGTCTGAACCCGTGTCGACGAGAAACTGGATGCTGGTACGTTTATCTGTGATAAATAGGCGGCCTTTACACGTAGAGCAGTCGTCAGCCGCCATTACTGACTGCTTTTGCAGTTTTCCGGCTTGAAATCACACGGCTGTACACATTTGGTGGACTTCTCACCAAACTTGTAATGGTACCAACATGTTGGATAATTTTTGTTTCGTGACTGAGATCGGTTTTGGCGGGATTTCGAGCGATCTTCACGTCTACTTGATCGGCCTGGGCGGGAAAGGTCATTGACCTTCTGCGTTAGCGTCTGAACTTGCTTCATTAGCTCAGTCATTTGTTTACACATAGTATCCATATCACTCACCCCATGTGTTGATGTTGCCGCAACTTGATGACCTCTCGGCACGACATCATGTATTCTGTCGGCGAGATCAGCTAACGCATCGAGACGCGCGGATGCCTGAGACGCGATTATCGACTGTATGTTACTCGGCAGGCGGCTTGACCATATAGTTCTTAAAAACTCCTCTGGTACTTTCGGCCCAGCGAGGTGCTGCAGGTGTCGAAGGAACTGCGACGGCTTCCTGTCGCCAAGCTCTTCATGTGTCAGCAGTTGGTGCACTTTTTTCTCGCGGGATTCTGAGAGTCGCTTTATGAGCTCCGTCTTCAATTTTTCGTATTTACCGGTCGCTGGTGGGTTCACGATGATATCTTCGACCTCTGTTGCATACCGCGGGTCGAGATGACTGATAACATAAAAGAATTTGGTTGTGTCCACCGTAATATTAGATATCGCGAACTGGCCTTCTATTTGAGCGAACCAAATAGCAGGCTTCTCCGGCCAAAATGGCGGAACGCGCACGCCTACTCGAAACACATCTTGAGATTCAGTCTTTTTTGCACTTTGTTCTTCTACTTCCACTTGTTCGGTATCACTCATTTTGTTCGTTACTAAAGTTACTTTTCACTACCTATAGGTTTATGAGTCCGCGTTTTTTGCACTAGAAGCACGTGTTAACTTCTCGGGGTCACCACTGTAGAGTCTGTGTGTATGTTAGGTATAGTGTCTGTTATTTATTATTTGGATCTTTAGGGCACTCTTCACAATAAACACAGCTCTAACGTTATTAAGTTTATTACTTGTAGTTGTTACAATCGATACAAGGTTTTTAACATAAAAGAACGAGCGAGGCAATAGTCCTGCCTACTTCGTACGTCGTTTTGCGCGGACTGGCGAGGGCGACCGAGGGGCGCAACAAGAGCGCGGGGAGGAGAGAGCGGGTGCGCCGAGGCGCTACGCGCTCGTCGCGCGGTTCGGCAAACTTCGTATTTCTTCGAAGACATTTGTTGGCAGAACGTTCGAACTGTAGGTATAGCCTACAGACTATACACACGTTGGGATCGGCAGTATCAGCGGGGCGCTGCCGCTACCGCTGCGATGGCGGCCTTTCCTGGTACGGCTATAAAGCCCGTTTCAAGTGCGCTGAAAGTTGGCGCCAGCAGTACCTATTAAATTTTGTGCAAGGAGTTTGACGATGGTAAGGATTCAGGCTCTCCACCGATGCTATGCACTGAGAAGATACAAATCTTTTATTTCTGAAGTCAACAAGGAACCCTGAAGGTCTATCCACACATATCAGGGCCGTGCCCGGGACGTGGACAGACCGTGCCCTGTCAGGGGCTCAAAAAAATATGCCGTGCACGGACGTGTGTGAACGAGTTTATATAAAATGTTCCCAACGATATTTTTTTGAGCCCCTGACGGGACCCGGCCCTGTCACGTCCCGGGCACGCCCCTGATATGTGTGGATAGAGCTTTATAGTTTCGCTATGTCCGTCCGCAGCTTCGCTCAGAGACTCTTAGTACTAGAAAGCTATAATTTGGCATGGATAAGGTACATATTATGCTACAATTGCGGAAGGTAGGCGATTCCCGATGAGTGGCATTTGAATACACACGAGTCGGGAATCATCTTACATACGTGTATCATACAACATTTTACTATGCATTCTGCGAGGAAATATAAAAAAATCTGAACCAAGCAAGAAATTAATAAAATGGCGGGCTTATTCAACTAGTAGTTCAAGCGTGCTCAGCAGAGAGTTAGTAATTACACAAACTCTGGTGCTCAGCATATTCAAAGATTAACTAATAGTTCCTAGGGCATATCTACTGCGCATCTGCAAATAGCTGTCACGTTCTACCCGATATATTATTTTTCTCTGTGGTCCTAACGCAAAACGGCACAGAGAAACTTATATATACGGACAAACGGCACGAGCGAAACATACGTTCTTTCAAACATATTGAATGGATAGGTACATTATGGTATATGAAATTGGCGTTTTGTAAGAGAGGAACATAAAGTCGTCTTTTTTTAGGGTTCCGAAGTCAACAAGGAACCCTTATAGTTTCGCTCTGTCCGTCTGTCCGTCCGCAGCTTAGCTCAGAGAATCTAACTACTAGAAAGCTATAATTTGTCATGTATATACATATTAATAATTCCGACAAAGTGAATTCAAAATTCCAAAAAATTCACGGCAGTAGTAAATATAACGAAATTAAAAGGATAATTATCACGGATAACAAGGCTTTACAAGTTTACGAGTAATAGTCGACCAACTTATAAAATGTACTTGGAACAGTAAAAATTTTGTACAATTGCCATTGAAAAATTACTTAAATAAAGTTGATAGCTGTGTAAAACAGAGTAAATATAATGCTTACGAACCATGTAAAAATATACAAAATGAAATCATAACAGGCTTTACAAGTTTACGAGTAATAGTCGACCAACATATACAATGTACTTGGCACAGTAAATTTTTTGTACAAATGCCATTGAAAAATTACTTAAATAACGTTGTTAGCTGTGTAAAACAGATAGTAAATTTATGCTTAAAAACCATGTAAAAATATACAAAAATAAAATCATAACATCCTTAATAATAATGATTTCTAAATTAATAATGCTTGACCGTAGACCACATCATCGCTTACCATCAGGCGAGATAGTGGTCAAACGCGAGAATATAGATTAAAAAAAAACATCATTCTATGTGGGCCCGTTTTAAGACTTTGTAAGCCGCTGAAACCGTTTCATGTAACAACAACAAAACCCTCTTTATTATGCAACTTCGGAACCCTATAACTGCGCGTGGCCCGAGACGCACTTGGCCGGTTTTATTTTATATAATGTATTTATTTAATCAAAGTATGTAAGTACCATTGCTATCTATGCACTTTTGCCATCTCATAGGTTCATTGATACCTTTTATTAAAAAAACCATTTGGACAGGAATCAATAAAATCTTTAAAGGCGCTTTGGACTGCCCCATCGGAGTTGATTTTTTTCCCTTGCAAGAAGTTATCCAAATTTCGAAAAAAATGGTAATCTTTTGGAGCAGGTTCGGGGAGCACCGTACTCCTCGGCAATTGAAGCTCCTCTAATTTGGTAGCCGTCTGTTGTGCAGTGTGTGGTATAGCGTTGTCCTGAAGCAGCAGTGGCCTAAAGCGATTGACCAGCCTCGGCTGTTTAGCAGCTAGCTTTTCCATCATGGTTTGCAGTTGCTGACAATAGACATCCAGCGTTATCGTCTGGCCAGATGTAAGAAAGCTGTAGTGAACGACACCGGCATTAGTCACAAGTAATTTTTTTTGAGTAAATTTTTGCTTGGGGCAAGATTTGGCTGGTTCGCCAGGGTTCAGCCATTGCGATGAGCGTTTCCGATTATTGTACAGGATCCAGTTTTCATCACAGGTAATGATTCGATATTGCAAGCCCGAGCCATAGGCGAGGGCTACAAGAAAGTAGAGGCTGTAATTATCAAAGCGCACGTATGTCATAGGTACGACGTTTTCAATTTTGCGAGGAAATAAATAACACTCGGACTTTCTTAAACGAAAACAATTTGTAAAATTGATTATTACGTTGCCAGTTGGCATTTTTAATGTGTTCAAGTTATTATAATTAGTTACAATTTCACTAGTCTCTCTCTCACTCTCTTGAGTGAAAGTAGGAGAAACGAGACCACAGAGTTCTGCAGTCAGTAGCGGCGACGGAGGCGGCTGCGGCGGCGACGATGGTGGAATGTACGCGTGTGTGCTCGTAGATGGTCGAGAGTCAACACTTGGCTCCAAATTTATATTCCTTGTAATGCGGGAGCTAATTTCTTCTTGATTTCTCATCGAGTCATCTATGTAGCCCTCGGCTGCACTGTTTCGACCGCCACCCTCCGTGGCGGTTTAGTGTCAGGCTAAAATCACACTTCCTGAAAATGAATTTGCGTCTTTGCTTGTTTTCCATATTATTATGATAAAAGTTGTTACGCTTGTAAGTATCTATCGGTCGATTTTTCGGGCAAGAGTAGCCTTTTTCGCTGCCTCTGAGACTTCTGGCGGTGTCGAATTAATAAATTCATCATTACTTGACGACATTTTCAAATAAAACAATACAGCGAAGAAAAAGCGCGCCGAATAATTTTTACTTGTTCACAAATTAGCGATGCGCGCGCATCAGCGCAAAAACAGCCAGTATTACTAATAAAGTAAATTAATATTTTTGTGTTTTGTTACAGGATAAATAGTTGTAATTTAGGGTCAAAATTAATTAAATAAAAGAATTAAATGTTTATTTATTATATTTTATCTCCCAAAGATAATTTTATTATTAAAATGTTGACCACTTTTCTGACATAAAAACTCTTTGCTAATATTTAAAAATGTACCGTTCGTTTTAGACGGAGCATCTTGATAAACCGTGCGTTTTACCTTATTAAAAAAAAATCGTTCGTTTTACATTACAATAACGCACAAGTACGTAATAAGATACAATACGATATTGAAATTGGTGAAATAAGAAACCCTTTATAAGCAAATATGTTTTAAAATTATTTATTTATCATTTCTAAATCTAGAGTAATTAAAATCGCCTTTAATGAAGTATTAGTTATATTTTACCATTTCTAAGAATGATAATCTGTACTTATTTTATTTTATATATAAGGTACTCCAACGACCTATTCACTAATACGTATTACATAATAGTAGTTTATGAAACTGTTGCATAATAAGGGGTATTAAAACATGAGTGTGTGTTTAAAAACTGGCCAAGTGCGAGTCGGACTCGCACACGAAGGGTTCCGTACCATTATCGCAAAACACTGCATAAAAATCACGTTTGTTGTATGGGAGCCCCCCTTAATTTATTTTATTTTAATTTATTAATTATTATTTTTGAAGTAAATATACAACTAAACATTCTGTGAATATTTCAAGCGTCTACCTGTTGCCGTTATTAATATCGAGCAAAAAACGGCAAAAATATCACGTTTGTTGTATGGGAGCCCCCCTTAAATATTAATTTCATACTGTTTTTAGTATTTGTTGTTATAGCGGCAACAGAAATACATCATCTGTGAAAATTTCAACTGTCTAGCTATCACGGTTCATGAGATAAAGCCTGGAGACAGACGGACAGACAGACAGACAGACGGATCGCGAAGTCTTAGTAATAGGGTCCCGTTTATACCCTTTGGGTACGGAACCCTAAAAACCGAGCCGTAGGCGAGGTTTTTAATAGTATTCACACGAATGTTTTAATACCTAGTTATGTGCAGTTTCATACACTACTTTATCTACACTCATACATTGGGATTGAACATACTAAATACCTTTTTTGCATTTTCCATGCCATAAAGTCTTGGTAGCATTTATCATTTATAATTTTCTCGACTTTGCTGGTAATAAATTATGAGTAATTGCCTTCGCCGCATCTAAAATATCGGGCGAAGTCAAATTTTCTTGACATTCACTGATATCAGACATTTTTAAGCAAGAACTCAAAAACCTCATGAAATTCAATCAATACAACTAAACCTGCAAAATATGAATGGCGCCAAAACCCAGCACATCACCGCATTGCGCATGCGCTAAGGTTTAGCACGCACTGCGATTTTTATTGTGCGAATTTTTTTCGCCTATTCTGCGACCTATGGAATTGTATGAAGTTGCTCGCATTGCGGTAAAAAAATGTGCAGAAATAATACCGCAAGAAATCCGTGTTTTGACACAGAATCCACCGCACCGCGGCGCGAATTTAACTCGCGCGAATATTTTGAGCTCTATGAACATGTAGAAAGAGACAAAATTCGCGCGAATAAAAATCGCAGTTCGTGCTAAACCTGAAGCGGGCATTGTCATAGACAAGTAAAAATTGGAATCAAATCTTTTTAAATAGGTACTATAAAAATGGCATTACAAAAAATAATTGATGAAAACTCCTTGTGATTAACTTCTTGGATTTGTCCTGTATCGTAATAGATAAAAAATTGTATTATAGCATTATTTTGTTAGAGAAAAACTGTTATAATAAGATTCTATTTTTAAAATTCGGTATTGTGTTTATAAAGTATGTCAATATAAACTCGTTTTGAAGTTTATAATTCGAATATTACGATATGAGAGTAGATAAAATCTTATATTTACAATTCTCGTGTCACAATGTTCGTTCCCGTACTCCTCCGAAACGGCTTAACCGATTCTCATGAAATTTTGTGAGCATATTGAGTAGGTCTGAGAATCGGCTAACATCTATTTTTCATACCCCTAAGTGGGTAGGGTAGGGTAAGTAGGTAGGGTAGGTAGGGTAGGGTAGGGTAGGTAGTTAGGGTAGGGTAGGTAGGGTGGGGTGCGGGTCAGGTAACCTCCACGTTGGCCTAGTTGGTTGCTGGTCTCTTTCGGATACGTCCGGGGGTAAGAGCAACCCGCTGGGCTGGTGCACTCTGGGCACCGTCAATAACTTCCCATTCGTGGGTTCTTGTTGGCGGTGGCGAATAACCTGACAGGGGGGGGGATGTCGTTCTGGGTGTTCCTCTGATTAGCAGAGGACACACCAGATGCGACATGGGGTTGGGCTAGTCTGGGTAGGTAGGTAGGGGTAGGTTAGGTTAGGTAGGTGGGAGGTGGGGCTCGCTTCCGGGCCTCTGGGCGGGCCGCCTTCCCCTGCGGGGGGGGTTGCCCGGGTGCACTGACCAGCTCTGCACCCTGCTCTGCCCAGCTCTGCACCCTGCACTGCCCGGCTCTGCATCCGGCTCTGCCCGCTCTGCACCTGGCTCAGCCCGCTCTGCACCTGGCTCTGCACTCGGCTCTCCTGCGGTTGGTTACCCGAGTGCACTGACCAGCTCTGCACCCTGCTTTGACCAGCTCTGCACCCTGCTCTGCCCGGCTCTGCATCCGGCTCTGCCCGCTCTGCAACTGGCTTAGCCCGCTCTGCACCTGGCTCTGCGCCCGGCTCTCTCTCCTGCGGGTGGGGACGGCCGCCGCCCGGGGGCGGGAAGGGAGCCCTCGAAGGTGTGCCGCGGATGTGCGGCGGGCGGTGATGACTTGTCGTCGCCGACCCTCCTTTGGCGTGGGATGGTCGGCGGGGACAAGTCGGTGGAAGGAGGAGGCGGCGGAGCGTCGGTCTCGACGCGCCGCCGCAGACGCGGTGGGCGGCGTCTGGCCTTCGCGGGCCGGATGCCGCAGACGCGGAGGGCGGCGTCTGGCCTTTCGCGGGCCAAATGCCGCAACGTAGGGGACCGTGGGCGGAGGACCGAGGTGTCCGACGTCCACATAAGGGTCCAGCGCGGTGGAGGGCACGGCGCAGCACACCGTCTAGGTGTGCCCAGCGGGGGCGTAGTTGCGCCGTGCCCTGACAGGTCCTCTTGCTTCCCGGTGTGGTAGCATGCTGGGGAGCGGGAGGGCCTGGGCGGCGGTTGCCTCCTTTTGCGACGACGCCATGTCGCGGAAGGAGGCGGCGGAGAAGGGGTGGGGGTGGGCGGTTGTACGATCGCCTCCTCCCACCTCTTGGTGGTGATTAGCGGGCGACAGGCGTGGGGGCGCCTCTCGTCTGCATTGCACAATCACCACCCTCGTCGGGCGTTCCCGGGCCCCTCCATTAAGGGAGGGGCGAGAAGGGCCCGCCATAAAGGTGGGCAGTCGTCGGCGGAGGACTGGACGTAAAGGCTGTGCCGGTTTCCCAGTCCTCCTCCACTCAGACGATGCGGGAGTGCCGCTGGGTTATTTTAGTGGGTATACCGGGCTTGCCCGGGGAGTCCCACATAGCCCCCCATTCCCCCAATGGGTGGGTATGCGTAATGCATTCTTCCCAGCGAAACAAAAAAAAAAAAAAAAAAGGGTAGGTAGGGTAGGTAGTGTAGGGTTGTTAGGGTAGGGTAGGTAGGGTAGATGAATGTTTGGTGTTCTTATGGCAAAACAAAGTTTGCCGGGTCAGCTAGTAACTTATTTATCTATTACATAGTAGGTATGGTGAATTTGTCACTTACAGAAGTACACAGTTAAGTTTAAGTTAAAAATACATACAAAAGAACTTTTCCAAAGTGATTTAAAATAAACTAAACTTACTTACCCTAGGATGACAATATAAAGAAAATACAAAGAATTTTCTGATTTACTTAATCAATAAATAAATAATATAATTTAATTTTGTTGTGATTAATAGGTACACGTAAAACGACTGCAATAAACGTGATCAAAATGTTATGATGAATGGTTGGGGTACATAAGTTTTTTACGGAACTGGTTAAAAGTGTCGGCAAAGATGTCAATGTTGCTGCTATTGTGGATTATATTATAATTAGTCATAAATTTGTTCATAGGGGCACTGCATCCAAGGTTTGTTCTTGATGAGGAAACAGCATGTATATCTGTTCTGCGTACAGATCTAATTATAGTGCGCCTAGGTACAGTGATATTAAGTTCAGATAATAGCTCTGGAACATCGGACCGATTACGGATAATTTTGTAAAGAAATATGTGATCGGAGAGACTTCTACGTTGTTCCAGAGATATCATCGAGTCTTTGAGGATAACTGGTGTCTCGATCGCAACTAGAACATCTGAATCGAAGATACCTGGTGAAGGCCTTCTGTATACGTTCTATTCTATTGACATGGACGCGTTATGTAGGATTCCATGCCGGAGATGCGTAATCCAGTATACTTCTAACAAGCGTGCTGAAAAGAAGTTTTAGGGTCGATATGGACCGAAACTCCGAGCAAGTTCTCTTCACAAAGCCTGCCATTTTAGTCGCTTTTGATACGATTAGGTCGATGTGATTAATGAACGAAAGTTTACCGTCGAGCTGGACTCCTAAGTCACGGATGGTGCCAACCTTTTGCAGAGAAACTCCATTTAATCTATAAGACGAAGGTACTATATTCTTGTTACGCGTAAACGTCATGTGATAGCACTTACTTACGTTAAGCGTCATCATGTTTAACCGACACCATTCCTGTATCGCATCCAGATCATTCTGAAGAAGAGATACGTCCAAGTCCGTTTTAATTTCCTTGTACAGTTTTAAATCATCTGCAAACATGGAACATTTGCTGTGTCGTACTGTGGAAACAATGTCGTTTACAAATATAAGAAATAAGATCGGCCCTAGGTGCGATCCTTGTGGTACTCCGGTTGTGGAAGAGTAGAACAGTGACTTAACTAATATGTAAAACTTTTCTGAAATAATAGAAACTCTGCTGACGACGGAGCTTCGATGAAGAATATACGTGTATTCTTCATCGAAGCGACGGAGTTAAAAATTAATAAAAATAAAAAGCACTAGTGAAAAAAGTAACACTTTCCGCACAGTTTGGCTGCTTGGAAAACGCTCTTTTCGAAGACATGCATAAACCATTTTTCGATTTTGCGTAAAATTGTAAATTTTTGTTAGAGTCAAGTGTCCGGGAGGAACAACTGACTCTAACAAAAATTTGCCATTGCCAGCGAAATGGTTCCTTTGGGTATGTATGTGAAAAAAATCACGGCAGTAGTATACATAACGGGATTAAAAGGACAACTATCACAGCTAGGTAGGCTTTACAAGTTTACGAGTAGTAGTCGACCAACTTATAAAATGTACTCGAACAGTAAAAAAAATATACAAATACCATTGAAAAATGCTTATGAACCATGTTAAAATATACAAAAATAAAATCAAAACATCCTTAATAATAATAATTTCTAAATCAATAATGTTTAAGCTCGAATAACGCATTGGAGTGGTCGGAGTCGTTGGCAGTACCGGTCCGTACGGCGCATGCGCACGGGTTAGTCTATTTTGTGTTACTGCATAAGGTATTTTCGACGTTTTGTAATCTAAAGTCAAACTAGATTCGATTGCCAAGCAAATTCTGGTACCAAACCATAGATGGCGGTATTACTTGTGGTCGCAATTATAAACTTAATTGCGTTTGCCGTAAGGTTGACATTCGTGTCATAGGTCGATATTTACTCAACCAAGGTCACATCAGTGCAGTATAACATATTGCATTTTTAATTACTTATCGATATCGATAGATACCCGATTTCTTAATTTTAAGATATAGGACTTAGTTTTTTTGTTTGAAGGCTTATATATTTTTTTAAATAAAATCAATTTGAAACTATATATATGCTAATTTAATTATGCTCATTAAGGCGGGCGGGCCTGGGCCTCTTAATAATATTATCTTATAGAAATATTAAAATACTTATTCTATTTTGTCGACATCCATCTATAAAGTCAATATTGGGCCCGACTACATCACTAGTTGAGTAGCGAAGAAATTTCGAGAACAAAATAGAGAATACTTAAAAAAATTCAAATTCCGAAAGAGAAAGAAACAAGGAGCGTGCGTGCGAGGATCCAGGAACGAACCATACTATTCCCCGTGGCTCTAATGCGCGCTCGTAACGGCTCCTTTCTTTATTGATTTCTCCATTTTAGATTATTTATTGCAATTTGCAGCTTATTTACTTATTATTTGGTTTAGTTGGTTGTTTGTTCCTATCTATTATTGAATAATTTGATTTTACTTTTAGGGTTCCGTACCTCAAAAGAAAAAAACGGAACCCTTATAGGATCACTTTGTTGTCCGTCCATCTGTTTGTCTATCAAGACCTTTTTTTCTCAGGAACGCGTGGATCAAGCTGAAATTAATCAAATACTCAGGTCTACTGTCCCTTAAAGCTGTGAAAAAATCAAACTTCTAAGCCAACGCAATCAAAAGATACAGCCGTTTATGCCGCAAATCCGCAAATTTTCGACACTCGCAAGGGAATCAAAACCTACAGAGTACTTCCCGTGAACTCAGAATCTTGAAATTTGGTACGAAGCAACGTCTTATATCACAGATAAAGGATTTTTTTTTGTCTATTATAGGCTCGCGCTCTTTACCACTATCTCACCTGATGGTAAGCGATGATGTGGTCTACGATCGAGCACGCTTGCCTAGTAGTAACCTATTCACTCTTGACTTAAAGACGCCTAGATTGTAGCTATCGGGAAACACAGACTCTGGCAGGGAATTCCACTCCTTAGCTGTACTATGCTAGTATTATATTATCTGTGGCTGTACGCATAATAAAAGTATTCTCAAAACCTATAGTGCGTATGGGTGGGATGTCCACCATGTACCGATGGCGCATCGCCGAACGTCTGGTAGTCCGATGATGAAACGGGCTGGGCGGAATTAGATCATGCAATTCCATCGCACACTCCCCGAAATGTAAACGATAAAAAACCGACAAGCTGGCAATTCGACGACGATGTTCAAGACTTTGGAGCTTTGACTTAACCAGTGCCTCATCGCCGATGAGCCTCTTGGCCTGCTTTTCGATCGACTCTAGTGCATTAAGCTGGTATTTGGCAGATCCGTCCCAGAGATGAGAACAGTACTCCATGCATGATCGAACTTGCGCTTGATACAAGCTGAGCAGCTGTTCTGGCGTGAAGTACTTTCTCACCTTTGCAACGATCCCCAGCTTTTTGGTAGCCAGCTGAGCCTTTGCCTCATTGTATAGGCCAAAATTGAGAGTCGATGTCAACATAACGCCAAGAAGCTCAAGATGGTCAGTTATTGGCACGGTTACATCTCGGAAAGTTGGAGTCGGGTGAAATTAGCTCTTTTTAGCGGAAAAAAGACACGCCTGGGTTTTAGCAGCTTCTTCTTAGCAAGCGCTTCCCCGTGCCTCTCGATGGCCTCACTCCAGATGTGAATGGCATACGCTAGAAGATCCCCAGTAGACCGATTTCGGCGAAAGCCGTATTGGCGGTCACTTAGGATATCGTTTGCTTCTAGGTATGCCAGGAGCTTAATATTGAGTACACGTTCCATACTCTTACAGAGTATACACCTGAGCCGGCCAACTGGCCGGGTCAGCTCGACTTCCCTTCTTGGGCACGGGTTGTACGTTAGCCTGCTGCCAAGCATTCGGCACTTTTCCAGACTCATAAGAAAGGCGGAATAGGCGTGTCAAGATCGGAGACAATTCAGGCGCACAGGTTCTAAGAACAATGAACAATGATTATTGATGGATACGAAAGTCCGACATAGTCGTCTCGCATCCATCAGAAGAAGGAGGGGGCCGCACGTCACCAGGATTCAGACGTGAAGATTCCGCAAAAAGAGAGGCAAATAAATTTGCCTTCTCCTCAGTGGAGTACTCCATTCCCTGACGCAACACATCCGACACGGCGTCCGCGCACGTCGATGGATCAGTCGAAGAAAAGCAAGTAGGCTGCCAAGGATAGCATGCGAAAAAAGATCTCATACCATCCCAATCTGCTGACTTGTACCGCCAAACCCGCCGGGTACCTTTTGGGCTGGGATCGGGCAGGGAATATCGGGCGGACACAGACTTCACCAGACAGTGGTCGGAACTACCTAAAGGTGAAGCTATCGACACAGAGTATCTGTCTGGATCTGTTGTCAGCAGAAGGTCCAAGCAATTCGCTGTGTGCGAATCAACATCCGGTACCCTCGTTGCCCCCTGGACCAGCTGGGTGAGGTTTAGCGCTAGCGAAAGCTTACGCATTTCCCGTCCAGCATGGTCAGTGCACTGGTATGGGAAGAGCCACTCCTGGTGGTGAGCATTAAAGTCCCCCAGTAACACTAATTGGGCGGAAGGGTACCGTTGCTGTGCCGCGTCAGTAGCCTCACTGAGGTACTCTGTGAGCCTGGTTATCTCCTGATCTCCGCTGTGCGAACGGTAGACACAGGCGAAGATAATCTTATCCAGACCTGTGTCCATTAAAGCCCACAGCGTTGAGAATCTGGAGTCCTCAAGGTTACGGAGACGCCGATAGCAAGTATCGTCACGGGCGTACATACACACACCCGCGCGCGGTTTAATATTGTGCTCCAGCCCTCCAGGGTAAACCCTGGATAAGATAAGTACGACACGTCTGACGGACTCGCTATCTGCGTCTGCGTAAGGAAAAACAGCGCTGGTTTCTCAGCCTCCAGGTGGTAGTGGAGTGCAGAGAGATTTGAGTGCAGACCTCGAATCAACTCGAATGTTGGTGAGGTGCACTTTGTGGGGGAGAGGGTGCAGCCGCTGTTTAAGTCTAATAATATTCTTTTTCCTTGGCATCATTGTAGAAGACTAAATGGAGGTGAGGAGAAGGAAGTGAGACGAGGTTCTACGCTGCTAACCTTCAGACACGCACTGACTGAAAAGACGACATCATTGGGGCACTAGTCCGGAGACGGTGGGGAAGCCCGAGCACCCCCGGAATGTCCATCGGGCCCTCCCCATCTGGTCGCCAACCAGCACGATGGTGCTTTCCGGGATTTTTCGACAGTTGGCGGGGCAGACTTGCATGTGTAGCTAGAACACTACTTGGGCCCCCAACTACCTGCGGTCGGCCAGGGGCGCACCGTGCCTCGGATCCCGCTACCCTCCGCGACTAGTCTCCCGATACGTCTATAACAGCGCGCGTCAGGCTGGTCTGCCAGCAGTAGAACAGTTGTCTCGACCCAACTCCTCTAGTTGGCTACACAGAGCATCGTAACCGGAACACGGCTAGGCCGCTTGGCGGTACGTCTTTGCCCGGTGGGTGGTCGCAAGCCTTCGGCCGAAACCTACCACCAGTTATTGTCACCTGATTTGCACCACCCGGGGACCACGTGTAGGGAATCAAAGGGTACACTCCTACGGACGTTACATTAGTTACATCAGATAATAAAAATATTTTTAATAATTTTAAACTAACTACCCCTTTCCTCATGAACGCGTATTGAAATTCATATCAAATACTCAGGTCTATAATACCTTTAAGCTGAGGTTTGTACGGAAACCTCGGCGCGCGAGTCCGACTCGCACTTGACCGGTTCTTTTTTGGTAGTTGAGTAGGTTGTTTGAAAATACACATACTTACTAAAATTTTTTTTTTTGATTTGTAAATATTTGGAGATTCAAACGAAGACTATTTCCGACTATTTTTACCCGACTGCCGAAGGAGGGTAATGTGTTTATCAGTCTATGTATGTATGTATGTATGTATGTATGTTTGTTCCTATGTGGCGTTCCAGAGACCAAACGCGTTGGCCGATTTTGATGATTCATACGTCAATCGATTCGTCTTAACCTTGCGAGTGTCATAGGCTACATTAAAATTGGAAAATAGAAAAATGGCGGCTTTTGGGCGCCATATTGAGGGGGGCAATTTTATTTTTTCTTCCAAACCCATCGTGTGGGGTATCAAAATAAAGGGTTTCAAGAGCTGATTTCAAAAATATATAACACTTATATATTTAAATGGACCTAATTCGAAAAAAATGTTAACTAAAAAGTTATAAATAAAAAAGTTATTTAAAAAAATCAAAATACCCGACTGCTTAAAAAGCGAACTAAAAAGACGTAAACAAGAAGAAAATCATGCTGTGCAGTCGGAGGATACATCTGGTTTGGTCAGCCAGCTCGCGAATATGTATCCTCCGACTGCACAGCATGATTTTCTTCTTGTTTACGTCTTTTTAGTTCGCTTTTTAAGCAGTCGGGTATTTTGATTTTTTTAAATAACTTTTTTATTAACGAAGACTAATACTGCAGTAATACCGTTAATTACTGCAGTATTAAAATTATTTAGTGATCTTTATTACACTTGCCACTACCCGCGGTGGTACTCAAACAGATAATATTTTTTCTAACTTCACTTGTGAAGTTGGATTTTATAACTCCTTCTTCAGTTACCATCGTCGTATGTGGGCCCGTTTTTAGACGTTGTGAGCCGTTGTTGTTTGTTGTTCATTCAATGTTCATGTAACAACAAAAATCCCTCTACTTAGTGTGCATTATTATGCAACTACGGAACACTATTACCGCACGTGGCCCGACACGCACTTTTGCGGTTTTTTTTAATGTCCTTAATCATAAACAACGAAGCGTCTGCCGGTTCGCAGTCGTCACTTCAGAACTTTTCGGCCCCATCGACCATCCGTTCTCCGTGCAATGCCCTTAAGTTTCGCAATCCTTCCCTCCACCAGCCTCCCACTAGGTGGAATGATGAACCTGGCAAGGTTACGCGAATCCGCTGGATGCGAGACGCACGGGATCGGTCAATGTGGCAACACATTGTAAGTTTTGAACGTAGTGGTCTGTCAGTTCGTGGTAGAAAAAAAAGCAAACGACTTTAGCAAAAAGTTAAACAAAACTAATGATAATAAAAAGCTTTTTTACAAAAATATACTACCGACTTCCAACAAAAAAAAACTACAAAATGAAAAATAACGTTATTTTTGGAAGTCGGTGTCTTTCGTAGGTACCATCTTTTTTGTGTTATGGACACCGACTTGCAAAAATAAAGTTATTTATCACTTTGTAGTATTTTTTGTTGGAATTTATTTGTAAAAATGCTTTTTATTTTTCACTTTTTAGTTGTACCTACATAATTGGGAAGTTGTTTAGTAAGGTAACTATAACGCCAGAATAGATTACCCGAATATCATGAAACTTGAACATAACCGGTGAAATGAGAGATCTGCGTACCCCTTAAGAGCGTACTGGCGTGATGTTATGTTATGAAATGGTATAAAAAATAAACAGACATGCGATTGCAGCAATCCCGAGAGATTTGCCGTAATTTATTGAAGAGGTCTGTTGTATATCTTCGAAGTTCTTCATCAGATCTTCACCATACTAAAATGGGACAAATTTAGAAACATAAGTTTTCAAAAAAAATAAAGAATTTTCAATATCGGTCCAAAATTGATCAATGAAACGGTCCAAAATGAATTAACCGGTTATGTTCAAGTTTCATGATATTCGGGTAATGTATTCTGGCGTTATTGGAAACTTACTAAACAACTTGCCTAATAGGTAGGTACAACTAAAAAGAGAAAAATAAAAAAACTTTTTTTACAATAAAATACTACCGTCTTCGAAATAAGAAAACTACAAAATTAAAATAACTTTATTTTTGGAAGTCGGTGTCCATAACGCAAAAAAAGATGGTACCTACGAAAGACACCGACTTTTAAAAATAACGTTATTATTCATTTTGTACTTTTCTTATTTCGAAGTCGGTAGTATTTTTTTTTATAAAAAATGTTTTATTCTTCTTGCTTACATCTTCTTATTTATTGTGGGTAGGACTCCCACTTTATTTAAATAATTATGGGCATTTTTATTTATTTATCAGAATTAGGCTAAAATACAAAATATATATATAAAAAAGTGCTGTTTATAATAAAAAAAATATATAACAAATAGGGATAAGAAGCACAAAAGAGCTTTTTAGGGTTCCGTACCCAAAGGGTAAAAACGGGATCCTATTACTAAGACTCCGCGGCCCGTCTGTCTGTCTGTCCGTCTGTCACCAGACTGTATCTCATGAACCGTGATAGCTAGAAAGTTGAATTTTTCACAGATGATGTATTTATGTTGCCGCTATAACAACAAATACTAAAAACAGAATAAAATAAATATTTAAGCGGGGCTTCCATACAACAAACGTGATTTTTTTGGCCGTTTTTTGCGATAACGGTACGGAACCCTACGTGCGCGAGTCCGTGTCGCATTTGGCCGGTTTTTATCGTAGAGATAATCTGGTTTTCCTAGGTAATATCACAATGTACCGTTTGTCATTACAGTTTTGTGCGTGCAACTTCTATGCTTCTTACAAAATATTCTTATAATACTGGTGAAGCATAGTGCCGCTTCATCTTCGGTTTCGTGCAATGACTGGAGGCCACATTTACACAGTACACTAGGAACTTTTTACTGTATTGCTTAGTCATGAACCCATAGATGTTTTCGCTGGTAAGTTTTCTGTCTAGCTCACATTCGACTTGGCAGCGTTCCCTTATAAATAACGTGCAATCTACATGTATGTGCTGGACGGTTACCGCTGCACTTGGATCGCAGATGCACGTTGGGCATAGTAAGTATTCAGAGAACCCACCGTGCCCCGTCAGAACCAACGCCGCACCTGTTTTATTTATTTATTATATACTTTATTGTACTCTACTTAAATAATAACAGGACAATATTTTTACCCGACTGCCGAAGGAGGGTAATGTGTTTATCAGTCTATGTATGTATGTATGTATGTATGTATGTATGTATGTATGTATGTATGTATGTTTGTTCCTATGTGGCGTTCCAGAGACCAAACGCGTTGACCGATTTTGATGATTCATACGTCAATCGATTCGTCTTAACCTTGCGAGTGTCATAGGCTACATTAAAATTGGAAAATAGAAAAATGGTGGCTTTTGGGCGCCATATTGTGGGGGGCCAATTTTATTTTTTCTTCCAAACCCATCGTGTGGGGTATCAAAATAAAGGGTTTTTAAAGGCGATTTCAAAAATATATAACACTTATATATTTAAATGTACCTAATTCAAAAAAAATGTTAACTAAAAAGTAATAAATAAAAAAGTTAATTAAAAAAATCAAAATACCCGACTGCTTAAAAAGCGAACTAAAAAGACATAAACAAGAAGAAAATCATGCTGTGCAGTCGGAGGATACATATCCGCGAGCTAGCTGACCAAAACCAGATGTATCCTCCGACTGCACAGCATGATTTTCTTCTTGTTTACGTCTTATTAGTTCGCTTTTTAAGCAGTCGGGTATTTTGATTTTTTTAATTAACTTTTTTATTAAAGATAAGTGTACAATGGGCGGTCTTATCGCACAGGGCAATCTCTTACAGACAACCTTTGGATGGACTGAACGAGAGGAGATAGACATAGGGCTGTCAGTGTACAAAAACTATCTTGATAATATTACTTAGATATTACATAAAATACATACATACCAATAAAATAATATACTAATAAATATAAAATATAGAACAGAGAAAGGAGAAGAATAGTTACAGAGAAAGGAAATGCTCCTTCACCATTTTTTTAAAGGTAGGTAATGTTTGCGCACGTCTTACCTCAATAGGTAATGCATTCCACAAACGAGCTGCTTGAACCGTGAAAGATTTGTCGAAGAAGGATGTGGAATGCATAGGAATGCTTAATTTTAGGTTTTCCGATGATCTCAAGGACCGAGAATGTGTGTCACAGAGGAACTGAAAGCGTTCTTTAAGATAAGAAGGACTAGCAGGATTAAAGAGCACATTATATAGCAATGAAAGTATGTGGGCATTCCGGCGAAGGCGAATAGGAAGCCATTTGAGCTTGGTTCGAAATTCAGAAACATGGTCATACTTGCGCAAGCCAAATATGAACCTAATACAGAGATTTTGAAGTCGCTCAAGCTTGTCCAACTGGTCTTAGGTGAGATCAAGATAACTGGCATCGGCATAGTCCAGGATAGGTAGAAGAAGAGATTGTGCTATCGCAATTTTTGTGGTGATGGGAAGAAAGTTACGAAGGCGTCTCAGGGAGCCCGCAGACGCAAACAGTTTGCGACTGACCTCCTGCAGTTGTTTGGTCCAGGAAAGGGTGCTGTCGATGTAAATCCCCAGGTTCTTCACAGTGTGAGCTATAGGAACAACGGTGTTGCTGAAAGAAACCTGGGGAAGTGTCGGCCCAATCAATCCTAGATACCGTTCGGGAACTTCCCACAACAGCCACTTGAGTTTTCGTCGGATTGATCTTCAGCCCAAACTCAGCGCTCCAGTCACCAATTCGAGCCAAGTCGGTATTAATAAACTCAATAGCGTCTGATAACTCACCGAGAGGGGCTTGAGTATAAATTTGGAGATCATCTGCATAAAGGTGGTAGAAAGTAGATAGACGTTGAGTGATATCATTAATAAAGAGTGTGAAAAGTAGAGGAGATAATACGCCACCCTGCGGCACACCGGCAGAGGTGGTGACACCAAGAAGAGAAAGATTCCTCAATGCAAATACGCTGCCGGCGGCGGCGGCTGTTTTATGATACGGAAAGCCGCTATGGCGTCCGGAAGAAACATTTTCGTCACGGAGGCCGTCTCGCCCGATACATATCTCCGATTCCACTTATCAAACGATTCCAAACAGATCTGTTGCCTGATAAATGAAATCGGACATTGGTCATAGTCCGGCTTCCTCAGTGACAACAATGCTGCCTCCTCGTCAACTCGTCCGCACACTCATTCCTCGGCAGGCAGCGCGTGGGCCTTGATCCAAAACAAAGACACAGCTTTGCTCTGGGCCAGAGCTTGAGACAAGTAGGCGCGCGCGCGAACCGCCGATTGGAGAGAGCCATGGTTTGCAAGCGACTGCAATGCTGACATTGAGACGCTGTACAAAAAGTAGCTCGTCTCCTTGCGCTTGAGGATCACGCCCGCAAATGTCCAAACCGGAATGATCCTCTCCACGCTTCATACATGGCGGCTGCCTCTTGTATGCGCAGGTCCAGAGGTAGCATTCCGGACAGTACCAGTATCAAGCCCAGGGAGACGGTACGGTAAGATTTACAGAGCTTCTGGACGGATCCTCGTTGGACCAAACCTAGCTTCTTCCGTATCCCCAGCTTCTTCGTGGCGGGGGCCCAGGCTGCGGCCGCGTACATTATTATGGGCTCAATTGTAGCAATGTAGTTCGTGTGTCTGATTTGTGCGTCTAATAAATGGGCGAGGGCTGCATTGGCAGATCTTGAAACTTCGGTCGCTGTGTCCCCATCCAGAACCAAGACGATGTCATCGGCGTACACCTGCACGAAGATTCCACAACGCTCCAATGTCTGCAATAGTGGGTCGAGGAGGAGGTACCACAGGATGGGACCACCGATAAACCCTTGAACAGAGCCCTTGCTAGTCTCTCTAGTGCATTCCTCCCCAGCGTAACGAACCTTGACTTTCCTACTGTCGAGGTAGCTGTCTAGCAGCCTTCTTATGTTCACTGGGCACTTTTCCTCAGCCAGTCTGGCTCTGATGGCTGGCCACCAAGCACTATAGAAGGCCCCCTCTATACCCACCGACACCAGGACAATTAGCTTCTTCAGCCTCAACTTGTCCTGTACGCGCCATTTCAGGTTAGGTAAGGTAAGTTGTTCATTATTTTAAGGCTTATGTTTAACAAACCACCAAATCTAGTAATATACTGACAAAAATAGTAAATGATCACCAAAATTAAATTTAGAATCGCAACAGAGTCGACGGAGCCCCGCTGGGCGGGGCTCCTATTTCTGAATACAGGGTCTAAAGTAAACTAACACGAAGGTGATGACGGGAGCTGAGTTCGCTCGCTTTGCTCGCTCACTTCAGCTCCCGTCATCTCCTTCGAACCTAACCTGTCCGTGTCGGGGTGCCCTTAGCTCCCGAGCTCGCTTCGCTCGCTCTTGGACTGATTCATTGACCAAATCACTAGATTTGATATCTTACGGTTTTAGCACTTATGAAATTTGGTGATCAATTTACTAAATTTTTTGGTGATCAATTTACTAAATTTGGTTTAGGTTTATTTTTTTTGCTGATTAGTATATATTTTAGGTGATAGGGGTTATCGTCACAAAGTTTTTTTTGGTGGTCATTATATTTATTCCCTTATTTTAATTAGATTTTGTGTCTAGAAATTATAACAGTTCTAATAAAAACTAAAGAGATCGGTTAAGCTTTATGACCTGTTAGAAAGTGGACCTATTATCCTGAGGATGCCCCATATTTAGTGCGCAGTGCGCCGCCGGTCCTGCCGCGCCGGCGAAGTTGGTGTACCAATCAATACCCTAAGTACCTATCTACGCGTTACCTTAGCTCACTTCATTCGTGACGTACAACCACGCCGCGCCGCTATATTTGCAAACATGGCACAAGTAAACATTGAAATAGAAAACATTCAACAAGAAGAAGACGATATGGAAAAAGAAAACAATGTACAATATAAAATGGAAGAGGAAATAATTGAAGAAGAAAACGATGATCCTACTTTAAAATTTATCGTGGCGGTGAAAGAACACAAATGCATATGGGATATGCAGTCTGAGGAATATTATAATAGGCGAATTTATAGAGCAGCGTGGAGATCACTACTCCCACCTTCGGAAGGTCCACTCCCCCGGAATCCGAACAGTAAACAAAGAGCAGAAATAAAAACTAAAGGTAAGTTATAATACCGTGAGTGGTGGCAAATATTTACATGAAAAATTGTGCGTTCAGTTTCATTTCTGGTAGGTAGGCACCTAGTCAACAATTAATTAATGTAATCAAAGATAAAAATATTTTTTTGCAAAAAAATACTACCGACTTCCAAATAACAAAACTACAAAGTGAAAAATACTTTATTTTTGGAAGTTGGTGTCTTTGGTAGGTACCAATATTTTGCGTTATGGACATCGACTCCCAAAAATAAAGGAGGAGGTTCTATGTTCGACATCATGAATATTTTTTTTTTATGTTTCTCCGATACCTCCGTCATTTGGGGACCGATTTTGAAGTTGTTTTTCTTATTTGAAAGTTGGTAGAATATTTTTTCAAAATGAAATTATTTTTCACTTTTTAGTTGTACCTTCCTAATAGGCAAGTAGTTAAGCAAGGTACCTATAATGTCAGAATAGATTACCCGAATATCATGAAATTGAAAATAACCGGTGAAATGAGAGCGTACCAAGGTGAACTGTACACATCTGCGTACACCTTTAGAGCGTACTGCCGTGATGTTATGTTATGAAATGGTATAAACAGACAGACATGCGATTGCAGCAATGCCGAGAGATATGCCGTTATTTATTGAAGAGTTCTGTTGTATATCTCCTATATTTTGAAACATATTCTTCCAAACAAAAAAGAATTTTCAAAATTGGTCCACAACTGTCGGAGATATCAGTGAACAAACACAAAAAAAAAACAATCATAAAGTCGAACATAGAACCCTCTTTGGTAAGTCGGTTAAAACGGCTGTTCATCGGGATGTGTTGGTAAAGGGTACAATACATAAATACGAAAAACTTTATTCCGTCAGTACGAATTTCATTAATCCGAATGGTTCAAAATGCCTACTATAACAACTCCGATTTATCATTCATCCTAATTGTGTAATTCCAAAATTTCAATATTATTACCGTTTATAATTACTAACTTTTCCCAAAATACCGAGTTTCAATAGACCAAATAACAAAAAGTTTAACTTAATCATAATTCGAAACATCAAAAATACGAATTCCGATTATTAAAATAGGTACCGACTAATTAGATTTCCGAAATAAAAACGCCTTGTAAAACTAGAAGTATAATATTATGAATAATGCCCATCACTTTTTGGGCCGGGTAATAAAATAGTAGATTGTTTATCTAGGGAGCAAACAACTATTTTAAAGGCGAGAGCGTTTTTTTTCATCCTGAGCGCAGCTAGGGATTAAAAGTATGTCACTCGAGCTTAAAATAGTGTTGCTCCCGAGGTGGACACTACTTTTTATCACCCTCTATGAGAAAATAAGTAAGTGCAACTTATAAACAAAAATTTATTTACATACAATTAAGAACCATAATATATTAAATATAAATAATTAGAGGCTTATGTTTATATTTGAACAATTATGGCAATGCGTCGTAACAATTTTATGATATGAACGGATGGTAATCCGTTACAGTTGTAGATTTATTTACAGATTGAAAATTTGAAATAGTCTCAGAAAACAGTGTCACAGGATGTAGTTTTTGAGAAAGTTGATTATTTTTTGGCATCGGTGATGGTTCACGATGTTCTTTAGACGTGGATGGGTGCGGATACAGCTCTTTTAAATTGATGTTTTCGACAATTCGGTGGCAAATTTTGGCTTTGTTTTCAATAGATTCTTCTATATATCCTTCAGCTACCGTAGATGATTACTACCCTCCATGTCTCTTTAAAACGGACATGTCCACTCCCGAATCGGCTAAGAGAGTGTTCTCCGGAAACAATGACCTGTATACAGCTTAACATCAGGTAACTTTAAATAAGTAGCAATTTCCTGAGGCCTACCCGATTTTTTTTCTAGTTGGTTTTCTTGTACATTTTCCATTTTGGTAACGGATAAAGAATCTATAGGTTTTCATATCAGAAGGGCGAAGTTTCTGTTATTATCAACAATAAGTTTGTACACTCCTCGGATAATAAACGATCCATCGATTTTGGTTTTTGTATCTTTCAACTTTATCAAAAGTAATTCATCTGATTGGGTCTCAACATCGTCGATCGTTAGCATAAGAAGCTCAAGCTACGACAAGCCCCATGAACTCCAAAAATCAACACAACCTGTAACATAAACAAACAAAGTAAGACTCAAAATTAGATGCTATTAACAAATTAGTCACCTAATGTTAGGTAAGTAAATACTTACCTTTATCAGGAGATAGATTTCATCGGGAGCGTCATTTAAAAAGGCTTCGAGATTTTGGCAGGAAAATACCTTGGATTTCTTGGGTTTATGCCCTTCGGATTCTCGTTTCAGAAAAGCCAATAATTTTGAGTATGTATCGATTTTAATATCATTATTGGTGCTAACTGCTGACTTTAGCATAGAATATATACTTCAAAGAGTTGTAGGTTTTTTAAATTCGGCTATATCTTGAAAATATGCCAAAAACACATTTTCCGAAAAAGAGTTTTATTTTATTTTTATATTATAAGCTCGCGCTTGACCACTTTTACCAAACCTACCTGACCTATTACCAAACCTACCTACCTAACCAAACCCACCTACCTTGACCTATTTTTCCAAAGGATGAAATTGTTGTAAGCTTTGACCACAGATAATATAATACTAGCATAAAATAGGGTTTCAAAAATAATAGGTTAGCACGCTTACTATTTAAGCAAGAACGTCGACGGATAAAAGTTTAAATCAGTATTCATTACATTGCCTGATTTGACTTGACTTGATTCTTAAGGGTACACTAGTCGACGGCACGAACTATTTTGTGCGCGGGGTTAAAATGCTTGCTATATCAACCGACAACACGTGTGGAACAGATAGATGCTGTTATGAGCAGTAAGAAGCTAGTTCGCGTACGAATACACACTTTTGCTACCCAAAATGCGAAATGGATGATGATTTAGAACGAAAACGAGCGCGCGAAATTTTATAAACAGACCTTTGGGAGTCTGGATATCATGAATAAACGACTGAATGTATCTTCTGTTCAAAATAACATTATTTGCATTGTTGAACTACTAATCTATCCCTGTATGGAGGCCGTTTTTCAATTTTCCTTCTTCTTATGGTACTTATTTGCGCCCAAAGATGCGTAAAAATTAGTATTAAAATAAGGAAATTTCGAAGCTCATAACTTTCAAGTTAATTTTATTTTTACTTTTCTGCTTCCATACAGGGCTAGATAATGATGAGACAAATTGATATAATTTTTTATTTTGAACGTACATCGTCAAACAGTGGAGCAAAAGCCAGACTACGTTTTGTATGGAAGAATTTTCGACTAGTGTACCCTTAATGCCCGGGCATTATACTCGTACATAGTGCACTGATTAATCACTTAGTCCATGACATATAAAATATAAGGAGACGACAGAAAACAAAAAAATAATATTAATACTCAAATATTAATAACAAAGTAGACGTTTTTAAATTACATTAAACGTTACTTATAGATTTTGAATTAATATGCGCAGAATCCTAATTTTAACTGTTTATGCGAGGTATTGAAAATCGTAATGTCGTTTTTCGGACCGAGGACAAGAACCCATCGAGAGTTTGTTTCTTCGAACGTATGAAAATCAGAAAACAAACAAATCGCATTTACGACTTTCGGTAAAATAAATTTCGTGAGTTTCTAATAATAAATAGTCGTTATAATTCTTAGGTATTAATTATGAAATTCGGACTTATGTAAATCGGGACATTGAAATTCGGTATAAAATATTTCGGAGTATTTGGGTGTGCCCGTTGGTATTTACCGATACTCCGAAGCATGCATGCATATTATTATTTTTTTTTTTTTTCAAGTGTGTTGAAAAACGTCATTTTATTTGAAAGCTATTTTTTGTTCTTTCAGTTGCTGAACTCCAGAGAGTATGGGTAGAACTAAGGGACACTTATTACAAAAATGAAGACCCGGGCATAAAATATAAAGATAGTTTGAGATTCCTGCACAGCGTTTATCAATCCCGGTAAAAATGAGTATACATTTTAAGCATGAAAGTAGTAGTAGCCTATGTGCTAATAAAACTGTAATCTATCTCTTTGCCAAAATTCATACAGATCCGTTCAGCCGTTCAATTGTGATTGAATAACAAAGTTGCATCCAAACTTTCCCATTTATAATATTAGTTAGATAAGATAATTATAGCTTGTAAATTTTATTTATATATTCAAAATATAATATTTGACTATAATTTACTGTAAACAAAATGTGTGACACGGATCATTATTTTACATATAATAATTAATTAAATAATTTAATTGAGTGTGCCAGTTACCCCCTGCCATTTTATAGCCGTGTAATTCAACAGTGGTTAGGCAAGGGCCAGTAGTCCTCCTATAGTTATAGACAATCAATCTACTAAACTTACCAAACCCATAGCCCTATACATTTTTCTCCATATTTTGTAATAGTCCTGTCCTGCACCATGGGGATTGGCCTTTGGATGCACTTGCGCAGTGTATACAGGGATAATCGTCGATGGGTGTCACATTTCCAGTTTTCTGATACATGCCTAACAAGGCCTCTGCGAGTTGGCTTCGGCCCCTCACATACTTTTCAAACGACCGGGACCCCAGGGTCCCGAGATAATATAATAACGAGATTATAATAATGTAGAGTTTTTTGCAGATAAGAATACTAAAATAAAGTGCCTGTTGATTGTTTCAGCGAGATGGAAGCTGTACTTGAGTTTGATGAGCCATCTTGGGATTTAATGGACATAAGAACTTGGACTGTAAAAAATTCGCACATTTCAAAGAAGGAAAGAATCACAGACCCAGCTCCAGAATATGAACTAAAAAGAATAAAAAAACGAAAGTATAACATTGATGGATCCCTTAATTCAAAAAAATCAAAAGCAACTGATAAAGAAAAAGCAACTGACAAAGAGAAAGCAACCGATAATGAAAAAGTGACTGGTGAAGAAAATGCAACTGATAAAGAAAATGCGCCTGAAAAAATCATTTCATCTGATAAAGAAAATACAACAGGTAAAGAAAATGTCACTGAAAAAAAATTTGCAATTGACAAAGAAAATTCCAATAAAGAAGAAATGGCAATTAATAAAGAAAACATAGCTGGTAAAGAAAATGCTATTGAAGAAAAAATGGCAACTGATAAAGAAAATACCATTCTAAAAGAAAAAGCGATTGATAAAGAAAATGTAATTGATAATAAAAATACGACTGATATAGAAAATAGGATTGATAAGGAATGTTCGACTGATAAAGAAAATGCGACTGACAAAAAAAATGCAGCTGATGAGGAAAATGCACCTGGTACCGAAAATGAAACTGTTACAGGGAACGTACCCGATAAAGAGTATGAGACTGACAAAAAGAATAAACCTGATAATCAAAAT
Organism: Anorthoa munda; assembly: GCA_945859665.1. Lineage (NCBI taxonomy): Eukaryota > Metazoa > Arthropoda > Insecta > Lepidoptera > Noctuidae > Anorthoa > Anorthoa munda. The sequence goes on from OX243893.1 coordinate 40,162,360, forward strand.
GTAGCTGTTAAAGAAAATGTTGATGTAGTAAATGCTGATGACGAAGCACTCTTCCTTTTTTTAAAGTCGGTTGAAACTGTTGTAGAAAAAGATAATGCGACTCCGAGTACTAGTAATGAAAATGCAACCGATAAAGTAAATGCGACGGGTAAAACACTAAGTAAGCCTACTGAAAACCAGCTGTCTATTTTGGAGAAAGCGATGAGACTGTATGAGTTAGAAAATCCTAGTGTATGGGGTTCAGAGGATGAAGATCCGGACAGAGCATCAAGAATATATGTAGAAAATACATCACAAACAGATGAAACAGACGAATTTCCAAATATGCCAATTAATGTAGAGTGGTGGCTGGACATGGGAAAAAAATTGGGTACTAAATAGGTGAGTTTTTTTTATTTTAGACTATGCAACTTGTATTAATTATGGAACTTGCATATATGCAACTAACAACTGGCTGAATTGCATCGGCGTGAACGAACAGCTAAAGAACTTTCTAGAATACCAAGAACTTTCTAGACTGCTGTATTTTTTACCTTTTATTTTAATTCTAAGATATAGTATCTTAGAATTAAAATAAAAGGTTACATTTATATATAGTTTAATAACTCAAAACAAGATACTGTGCCCACTAGTATAGGAGCCAGGGGGCTCACATTCTCCCACGGTGGGTGCCCGCATTGTCTAGGCTAGTAGCCGTGGCTTGGTCACCCACGGTAAAGCGAAGAGGAACCTGAGGAGGGGCTGCTCGTCAGGGCTTTTGCCGATTAAGCCGACGACGTAGGGGCCAACAAGTAGGTTGCGGTGCCGCTTGGTAACAGAGGCTACATCGCAACTGAGGCAGGCCGTGATGACGTATGGAGCGTCCCAGGTCCCACTCGATATCGCGGCTGAGGGTAGGAGACCGCGGCGGGAGAGGAGCGTCGGTATTGCGGTGCGCTGCTCTCCCTACCTTCCGCGGCCTGGACGGGGTCGCCACCGTCTGATGGCGAATGCGGTGGGGCCGCTGGGGAGGTCCCTATCCCCTGCGGCCGAAAAGTGGTAGGTGGCGGGGCCACTGACCTGACCCGTCACAGGAGGACCAAGGGTGCCATACACGGGGTCGTCTAGCGCCCATGTGATGGTTTGGTCTCTGGGGTGGTCACGGCGTGCAATGTGTTCTGGTGCACCGGTGATGGGGGTAAACTCCAAAGGAGGGTTCGGTGACGGACAGCCGCGGCGGGTTCGCGGTGATTGCTAACGCGTGCTCGTGATGATGATGATGATGGGGTCTCCCTTATCCGCACTTAGACTCCTATTCGATCTGTTTTGCTTGGGGGTTCTCGCTAACAGAGCCAGCCTAGCTCCGCCCAATAGTTCAGAAGCTTCCTGGGAGCTTCACAGGCTTCGCGGAGCGACCTCACTGTTCCGAGGATTTCTTCACGTTGAGAAACCACGGCCTCGCATTCCAGGATGACTTGGGCGGCTGTTTCTTCGGCGTCAAGGCAGCACACGCGTGCCCGTGTTCTTGCCATAAGCGGCACAGAAGGACACCGTGGAGTTTTAGTGGATTGGAGTGCCACATAACTGGGCTTTGTCCCCGTGGTAGCGCAGTATGCATGAGCACCTCACCAAGCTAAAAAAAAAAACTAATTGGGCTCACATTTTTTGTAACACTTAATTAAGTCACTATTTTTTTTTTTTGCAGCGGGGCAGTGAGGACGAAAAACTACAGTGGCAAAGATATGTTGGGTGCGTTTGGCGCGGCTGGTTACTATTTAAGTATTCATTTGTCAGGCAGATAGCGCCTTATCTGTAAGACAGACTCTCACACATTTTATTCATATTTCCATACTAGTATACTACATAATAATATTATTGTTGTATTGATGTTGTGTTAACTAGCACCTGGCAAATGTCTGGTATAAAATGTAAACTTGGAAAATAATGTCATATCACATAGATTAAGTAAATTATACGTAAAGATATTATCGCAAATTAATTCAGTAAAATTTAAATATTTAATTTTGATTCAGCAACCGTTCTCGGTAAAGAATATTACAACCCATAAAGGTCATACCTCAAACCCAAATCACAGATAATAATACCTACTAGTGTAATCTGTATTTACAGGATTCATTTGAATGTTATAAAATATTTTATCTAAATATATAAATGTATGTTGTCCAATGTATTATTTTTGGGAAAAGAATAAAATACTATTTTATAAAAGAAATATTATAATAAAAGTAAATGTCAAAATAATATGTACCGTAACAAAATATTTTATTTATAATATGTAGTCCCATAAACTTATCTATATATTACCTTTAAACAAACAATTCTAGTATATATGTAATCCAATATATAATCTGAATCTCGGAAACGACTCCAACGATTTTCATGAAATTTAGTGTGCAGGGGCTTTCGCGGGGCGATAAATCGATGTAGCTAGGTTTTTAGAAAATGTCATTTTCTCTATTTTCACCCGAGCTGATCTTGGTCGCGCCCAGGTACTAATTATAGTACATGGTAGATTAGATTTATAAAATCTTATTTCTTAGTGTATCTGAAAACTGTTTCCGAATTTGACAGGCTCTTAAAACTAAACTCAGTTAATTTCGCAAACATTTTTAGGTGACGAATTAAAACAATAATTAAGGGTTTCTTGCTAAAAACATATCGAAAACTTCTTTCAATAGTTTGTATGGTCACCCTTCGCCTTATAGCTTGGTTTTCTGCAAATTTATCAAAATGTTTCAATGAATTACTGAGGACAGAATATACTGAATTACCGTCTCAACTCAATCCTAATTGATAGCTTTTTTGAGTTCCTGGATACGGGCGAACTGTTGTGGAAACTGGTGATCGGAGATTACATAATAGGGTTGAATCCTTGGACTACAAAATAAGTGTATGGTATAATAAGATGCTCTTACACCTCCTAGATGTAGCAGTAGAAGTGTCAAGGCCATGCTCGGTTACGAAGTAAGGATTGATTTTTAACCGATTTCAAAAAAGGAAGAGGTTCTTAATTCGATTGTATTATTTTGTTTTTTACCTCAGAACTCCGTCATTTATAAACCAATTTGGAAAATATTCTTTTTTTTTGAAAGGGTTGGTGCTATACCCATGCTTCCAGTTTGGTCCCGTTTAAAAAAACATATATGATTTTAGGCTCCATTAGTAATTAAGGGATCTCCTCAAATATTATAATATATAATATGTATGCTAGGTAGAAATTAGGGAAAATTTTGTGTTGGACTTCAGAACCACCTATTGGTCAGTTTGGTGGAGAAGGTGAGCATATTTATGAAAATCTTTTATCTATATATATAAAATGCTTTGTCCTGAATGACTGACTGACGGATCAACGCACAGCCCAAACCGCTGAACGTAGAGACCTGAAACTTGAAAGGTGTATTCTTTGTATGATGTAGGCATCCGATAAGAAAGGATTTCCCGAAATTCTACCCCTAAGGGGGTTAAAAAGGGGGGCAAAGTTTGTATGAAAAATCTAATTCCTTCGGCTAATATTTTTAAAACTTGGCACAAACAGTAATCTAAGTACATGATAAAGATTGGCATTAATAATTTTTTGAAACTACCCCCTGAAGTGGATTTAGGGGGTGTTGAAATTTGTATGGCAGAATCTTATTTCATGGATAACTAAACTTGAAACATTACACAAATACTAAAATAAATAAATAATAAAGGTTGTTATTATTAGTTTTTCGAAACTACCCCCAAAAGACGATTTAGGGGGTGTTAAAGTTTTAATGAAAAATCTTATTATTAGGTTAATATACTTGAAACTTGGCATAAATACCCAACTAAGTAAGCAACAAAAGGTTCTAATTATTAGTTTTTCAAAAATACCCCCAAAAGTCGATTAATTTTTTTGAAGAATAGGTTAATAAATTTGAAACTTGACACAAATATCAACCTAAGTAAACAATAAAGGTTGTCATTATAAGTTTTTCGAACCTACCCCCAAAATTCGATTTAGGGGGTGTTAAAGTTTTTTTGAAGAATCTTATCCATACTAATATTATAAATGCGAAAGTAACTCTGTCTGTCTGTCTGTCTGTCTGTTACCTTTTCACGCTTAAACCGCTCAACCGATTTAGATGAAATTTGGTAAGAAGATAGTTTGAGACCTTGGAACGGACATAGGCTACTTTTTTTTGCAAAAAATGTGAAGGGGGAGAAATGGGAGGGGGGTTAATTTTTAAAGAAACTTCTTATTATGGCTTAAGCCGCTGAACCGATTAAGATGAAATTTGGTGTGAAGATAGTTTGAGACAATAGGCAGGACTTAGGCTACTTCTTTTTTGCATAAAACTCAAAGGGGTAGAAATAGGGGGGTGTGTTAGATTTGTAAGAAACTTCTTATTATGGCTTAAACCACTGAACCGATTTAGATGAAATTTGGTATGCAGATAGTATGAGACCCTGGGATGGACATAGGCTACTTTTTTGTATAAAAAAAGGTGCGGGAGAAATGGGGTGGAGTAGTTATAAAATATGAAAATAATATAAAAACTTCTTTTTATGGCGTCCTTCTTATTCGGCTGTAGGCATGATATAATTGTTTATGAAGATTTGAATGTCAATTTGAAAAAGTCAACTTAATGTCAGTGTCCGTGAAAGTGGTAATTTAAGCAAAACTTTAAAATATTCTACTGCTTATTTTTATTAGGGGGATATTTTTATGCTGTGGATATGCCTCGCAAGCGTAAATCTCATCTGAGCCGTAGCTCTAGCAGAGCTCGAACAGCAAGAGTAGCTAGAAGCCAAGAAACAGAGGAGCAGACTCAATCCGTCTAATTTTAGATGCTGAGCGTCACGCAACCCAAAGAGCTGCTGAGACTTTCGATCAGATTCAGGCTCGCCAACTCGCAGACGCTGAGCGTCACGCAACTGAAAGGGCTGGTGAGACCTTTGAGCAAACACAGGCCCGTCGGATTTTAGATGCCGAACTTCAAGCGTTATCGATAGCTTCTGAGACGCCTGAACAATCCCAAATACGGCGTATTTTACGAGCTCAACGGCAGTTTGAAAGGAGACGTACGTTTGCAAGAAATACATGGAAGTCGTTCCACAACGCTGCGTCTGATTATGTCCCATTGATTGATTACAATAAACATCGATTAGTTCTCATTGGGAACATGGATAAAAAATGTAGATATTGTGAAGCACTGAAGTGGAATGATGAGACACCGGGTATGTGTTGCTCTGGTGGAAAAGTTTCAGTTCCAACGCTTGGTGAGCCGGAAGAACCACTCAAGTCTTTGCTTTTGTATGACAGTGATGAATCGCACCGTTTTTTAAGCAGAATAAGAAAATATAATACATGCTTCCAAGCAAGCTTGAAGCAAGTGGCAGCAGTGACTCACCCTGAAACTCTACAGAGTGAGTTACCACTCTTAACTCTACCCTGTAGAGTTTCTTAACTCTTTAGAATTATCTGGGGTACCGTCCTATACGTTGAGGCTGAAAGTTGGTGTCCCAGTCCTGTTAATGAGAAATCTGGACGCACCAAAATTATGTAATGGCACCCGACTACAAATAACACACCTGGGACGCAATATAGTAAGGGCAACAATTATGACAGGAATAGCAAAGGGAGAAGATGTAATGATTTCACGTATTCCGATAATCCAAACCGATATGCAATTCTAATTTAAAAGGTTGCAATTTTCCCTTAAAGCGACATTCGCGATTACCATAAATAAAGTTCAAGGCCAAACACTGAAAGTTGCAGGAGTGCATTTAGAAAAAAACTGTTTTTCCCATGGGCAACTGTATGTAGCGTGTTCATAAGTATCAAGTCGACATAATCAATATGTTTTAGCAAAAGATGGTAAAACTAAAAATATTTTTTACACGACTGTGTTAAAGTAAGTTATTAAAAATTACAACTCTGTGCTCACAAACCATTTCCACACTTTTATCGACCTAAACAATATTTATAAGAATCAAAAATCAAATTAGTACCTACTGCATGTTATGTAACACAAAATACTATATTTTTGTACTACTACTCTGTGTTTCCTTTTCTACGTTTTACGTGAGCGAAGCCGCGGGTAAAAGCTAGTCTATATATATAAAATGCTTTGTCCTGAATGACTGACTGACGGATCAACGCACAGCCCAAACCGCTAAACGTAGAGACCTGAAACTTGAAAGGTATATTCTTTGTATGATGTAAGCATCCGATAAGAAAGGATTTTCCGAAATTCTACCCCTAAGGGGGTTAAAAAGGGGGGCAAAGTTTGTATGAAAAATCTAATTCCTTCGGCTAATATTTTTAAAACTTGGCACAAATAGTAATATAAGTACATGATAAAGATTGACATTTTTAGTTTTTTGAAACTACCCCCTCAAGTCGATTTAGGGGGTGTTGAAATTTGTATGGCAGAATCTTATTTCATGGGTAACTAAACTTGAAACATTACACAAATACTAAAATAAATAAATAATAAAGGTCGTTATTATTAGTTTTTCGAAACTACCCCAAAAAGACAATTTAGGGGGTGTTAAAGTTTTTTTGAAAATCTTATTATTAGGTTAATAAACTTGAAACTTGGCATAAATACCCAACTAAGTAAGCAACAAAAGGTTGCAATTATTAGTTTTACAAAAATACCCCCAAAAGTCGTTTTTTTTTTTTGAAGAATCTTACTTCTTAGGTTAATAAACTTGAAACTTGACACAAATATCAACCTAAATAAACAATAAAGGTTGTCATTATAAGTTTTTCGAATCTACCCCCAAAATTCGATTTAGGGGGTGTCAGTTTTTTTGAAGAATCTTATTTATCTTAATATATATAAATCTCGTGTCACAATGTTTGTCCTCAATGGACTCCTAAACCACTTAACCGATTATAATAAAATTCGCACACCATGTGCAGTTCGATCCAACTTGAGAGATAGGGTAGGGTAGGGTAGGGTAGGATGGGGTAGGGTAGGTAGGGTAGGGTAGGGTAGGTAGTTAGGGTAGGTTAGGTAGGGTAGATGAATGTTTGGTGTTTTTATGGCAAAACAAAGTTTGCCGGGTCAGCTAGTCTATATATATAAAATGCTTTGTCCTGAATGACTGACTGACGGATCAACGCACAGCCCAAACCGCTGAACGTAGAGACCTGAAACTTGAAAGGTGTATTCTTTGTATGCTGTAGGCATCCGATAAGAAAGGATTTCCCGAAATTCTACCCCTAAGGGGGTTAAAAAGGGGGGCAAAGTTTGTATGAAAAATCTAATTCCTTCGGCTAATATTTTTAAAACTTGGCACAAACAGTAATCTAAGTACATGATAAAGATTGGCATTAATAATTTTTTGAAACTACCCCCTGAAGTGGATTTAGGGGGTGTTGAAATTTGTATGGCAGAATCTTATTTCATGGATAACTAAACTTGAAACATTACACAAATACTAAAATAAATAAATAATAAAGGTTGTTATTATTAGTTTTTCGAAACTACCCCCAAAAGACGATTTAGGGGGTGTTAAAGTTTTAATGAAAAATCTTATTATTAGGTTAATATACTTGAAACTTGGCATAAATACCCAACTAAGTAAGCAACAAAAGGTTCTAATTATTAGTTTTTCAAAAATACCCCCAAAAGTCGATTAATTTTTTTGAAGAATAGGTTAATAAATTTGAAACTTGACACAAATATCAACCTAAGTAAACAATAAAGGTTGTCATTATAAGTTTTTCGAACCTACCCCCAAAATTCGATTTAGGGGGTGTTAAAGTTTTTTTGAAGAATCTTATCCATACTAATATTATAAATGCGAAAGTAACTCTGTCTGTCTGTCTGTCTGTCTGTTACCTTTTCACGCTTAAACCGCTCAACCGATTTAGATGAAATTTGGTAAGAAGATAGTTTGAGACCTTGGAACGGACATAGGCTACTTTTTTTTGCAAAAAATGTGAAGGGGGAGAAATGGGAGGGGGGTTAATTTTTAAAGAAACTTCTTATTATGGCTTAAGCCGCTGAACCGATTAAGATGAAATTTGGTGTGAAGATAGTTTGAGACAATAGGCAGGACTTAGGCTACTTCTTTTTTGCATAAAACTCAAAGGGGTAGAAATAGGGGGGTGTGTTAGATTTGTAAGAAACTTCTTATTATGGCTTAAACCACTGAACCGATTTAGATGAAATTTGGTATGCAGATAGTATGAGACCCTGGGATGGACATAGGCTACTTTTTTGTATAAAAAAAGGTGCGGGAGAAATGGGGTGGAGTAGTTATAAAATATGAAAATAATATAAAAACTTCTTTTTATGGCGTCCTTCTTATTCGGCTGTAGGCATGATATAATTGTTTATGAAGATTTGAATGTCAATTTGAAAAAGTCAACTTAATGTCAGTGTCCGTGAAAGTGGTAATTTAAGCAAAACTTTAAAATATTCTACTGCTTATTTTTATTAGGGGGATATTTTTATGCTGTGGATATGCCTCGCAAGCGTAAATCTCATCTGAGCCGTAGCTCTAGCAGAGCTCGAACAGCAAGAGTAGCTAGAAGCCAAGAAACAGAGGAGCAGACTCAATCCGTCTAATTTTAGATGCTGAGCGTCACGCAACCCAAAGAGCTGCTGAGACTTTCGATCAGATTCAGGCTCGCCAACTCGCAGACGCTGAGCGTCACGCAACTGAAAGGGCTGGTGAGACCTTTGAGCAAACACAGGCCCGTCGGATTTTAGATGCCGAACTTCAAGCGTTATCGATAGCTTCTGAGACGCCTGAACAATCCCAAATACGGCGTATTTTACGAGCTCAACGGCAGTTTGAAAGGAGACGTACGTTTGCAAGAAATACATGGAAGTCGTTCCACAACGCTGCGTCTGATTATGTCCCATTGATTGATTACAATAAACATCGATTAGTTCTCATTGGGAACATGGATAAAAAATGTAGATATTGTGAAGCACTGAAGTGGAATGATGAGACACCGGGTATGTGTTGCTCTGGTGGAAAAGTTTCAGTTCCAACGCTTGGTGAGCCGGAAGAACCACTCAAGTCTTTGCTTTTGTATGACAGTGATGAATCGCACCGTTTTTTAAGCAGAATAAGAAAATATAATACATGCTTCCAAGCAAGCTTGAAGCAAGTGGCAGCAGTGACTCACCCTGAAACTCTACAGAGTGAGTTACCACTCTTAACTCTACCCTGTAGAGTTTCTTAACTCTTTAGAATTATCTGGGGTACCGTCCTATACGTTGAGGCTGAAAGTTGGTGTCCCAGTCCTGTTAATGAGAAATCTGGACGCACCAAAATTATGTAATGGCACCCGACTACAAATAACACACCTGGGACGCAATATAGTAAGGGCAACAATTATGACAGGAATAGCAAAGGGAGAAGATGTAATGATTTCACGTATTCCGATAATCCAAACCGATATGCAATTCTAATTTAAAAGGTTGCAATTTTCCCTTAAAGCGACATTCGCGATTACCATAAATAAAGTTCAAGGCCAAACACTGAAAGTTGCAGGAGTGCATTTAGAAAAAAACTGTTTTTCCCATGGGCAACTGTATGTAGCGTGTTCATAAGTATCAAGTCGACATAATCAATATGTTTTAGCAAAAGATGGTAAAACTAAAAATATTTTTTACACGACTGTGTTAAAGTAAGTTATTAAAAATTACAACTCTGTGCTCACAAACCATTTCCACACTTTTATCGACCTAAACAATATTTATAAGAATCAAAAATCAAATTAGTACCTACTGCATGTTATGTAACACAAAATACTATATTTTTGTACTACTACTCTGTGTTTCCTTTTCTACGTTTTACGTGAGCGAAGCCGCGGGTAAAAGCTAGTATCTATATAAAAGCGAAAGGTCGCTCATTCACCTATCACGAAATATCGAAAACTGCTTGACGTATAAAGATGAAATTTGGCAGGGAGGTAGTTTATAGTTAGTAGTCGTCCGCTAAGAACGGATTTTCCGACAGGGCCGGATTTAAGGGGGTCTAAGGGCTCTCGAAGTTTGTATGAAAGCCCTTCATTTTTTGAGCTACTAATTTAAAATTTGGCAGGGAGGTAGTTTATAGTTAGTAGATTACCGCTATGAATTAATTTTGCGACAGGGCCGGATTTAGGGGGTCTAAGGGCTCTCGCAAGTTAGTATGAAAGTCCTTAATTTTTTGAGCTACTAATTTAAAATATGGGCAGGGAGTTTATAGTTAGTAGACGACGCTCAGAACGGATTTTGCAATAGGGCCGGATTTATGGGGTCTCTCGCAAGTTTATATGAAAGTCCTTAATTTTTTGAGTTACTAACTTAAAATTTGGATGATGATGATGCAATAGGGACGGATTTTTCGACAGGGCGGACTTCGGGGATCTAAGGGCTCGCGCAAGTTTATATGAAAGTGCTCCATTTTTTGAACCATAATCTTGAAATTTGGCATGGAGGTAATTTATTGTTAGTAAATGTCCGCTAAGAACGGATTTTGCGACAGGGCCGGATTTAGGGGTCTAAGGGCTCTCGCAAGTTTGCATGAAAGTCCTTCATTTTTTGTGCTATAAACTTGAAATTTGTCATGAAAGTAGTTTATAGTTAGTAGATGTCAGCTAAGAACGGATTTTGCGACAGGGCCAGATAAAAGAGGTCTAAGGGCTCTCGCAAGTTTATATGAAAGTACTTCATTTTTTTGAACTACTATCTTGAAATTTGGTATGGAGGTAGTTCATAGTTAGTAAACATCCGCTAAGAACGGATTTTGCGACAGGGCCGGATAAAGGAGGTCCAAGGGCTCTCGCAAGTTTATATGAAAGTGCTTCATTTTTTTAACTACCATCTTGAAATTTGGCATGGAGGTAGTTCATAGTTAGTAAACGCCCGCTAAGAACAAATTTTGCGACAGGGCCGGATTTAGGGGTCTAAGGGCTCGCGCAAGTTTGTATGAAAGTCCTTCATTTTTTGTGCTACAAACTTGAAATTTGTCATGAAAGTAGTTTATAGTTAGTAGATGTCAGCTAAGAATGGATTTTGCGAGAGGGCTGGATAAAGGAGGTCTAAGGGCTCTCGCAAGTTTATATGAAAGTGCTTAATTTTTTTGAACTACTATCTTGAAATTTGGCATGGAGGTAGTTCATAGTTAGCAAACGTCCGCTAAGAACGGATTTTGCGACAGGGCCGGATAAAGGAGGTCCAAGGGCTCTCGCAAGTTTATATGAAAGTGCTTCATTTTTGAACTACTATCTTGAAATTTGGCATGGAGGTAGTTCATAGTTAGTAAACGCCCGCTAAGAACGAATTTTGCGACAGAGCGGGATTTAGGGGTCTAAGGGCTCGCGCAAGTTTGTATGAAAGTCCTTCATTTTTTGTGCTACAAACTTGAAATTTGTCATGAAAGTAGTTTATAGTTAGTAGATGTCAGCTAAGAACGGATTTTGCGACAGGGCCGGATAAAGGAGGTCTAAGGGCTCTCGCAAGTTTATATGGAAGTGCTTCATTTTTTTTAACTACTATCTTGAAATTTGGCATGGAGGTAGTTCATAGTTAGTAAACGTCCGCTAAGAACGGATTTTGCGACAGGGCCGGATTAAGGCGGTTTAAGGGCTCTCGCATGTTTGTATGAAAGTCCGGATGTCTTTTTGTACTACTGTCCTGAAATTTAACAAGTCTAGAGTTTATGAGTAGGAGTCATAAGCTAAGAAATAATTTTGTGATACTCTATATTTTTTCCTAATTCGTGCTTTAAAAAATGATGCTTAGTGTGATTGGCATTTTCTGTTAACTGAAATATAAAAATAGTTTGCGTTAAACATCATTAAACTTTATATCTTCTTAACCACGCGGACGAAGTCGCGGGCAACAGCTAGTCTATATATATAAAATGCTTTGTCCTGAATGACTGACTGACGGATCAACGCACAGACCAAACTGCTGAACGTAGAGACCTGAAACTTAAAAGGTGTATTCTTTGTATGATGTAGGCATCCGATAAGAAAGGATTTTTCGAATTTCTACCCCTAAGGGGGTTAAAAAGGGGGGCAAAGTTTGTATGAAAAATCTAATTCCTTCGGCTAATATTTTTGAAACTTGGCACAAATAGTAATCTTAATACATGATAAAGATTGACACTATTAGTTTTTTGAAAGTACCCCCTCAAGCCGATTTAGGGGGTGTTGAAATTTGTATGGCAGAATCTTATTTCATGGGTAACTAAACTTGAAACATTACACAAATACTAAAATAAATAAATAATAAAGGTCGTTATTATTAGTTTTTCGAAACTATCCCCAAAAGACGATTTAGGGGGTGTTAAAGTTTTTTTGAAAAATCTTATTATTAGGTTAATAAACTTGAAACTTGGCATAAATACCCAACTAAGTAAGAAACAAAAGGTTGCAATAATTAGTTTTCAAAAATACCCCCATATAAAATGCTTTGTCCTGAATGACTGACTGACGGATCAACGCACAGCCCAAACCGCTGAACGTAGAGACCTGAAACTTGAAAGGTGTATTCTTTGTATGATGTAGGCATCCGATAAGAAAGGATTTTCCGAAATTTTAACCCTAAGGGGGTTTAAAAGGGGGCAAAGTTTGTATAAAAAATCTAATTCCTTCGGCTTATATTTTTGAAACTTGGCACAAATAGTAATCTAAATACATGATAAAGTTTGACACTATTAGTTTTTTGAAACTACCCCCTCAATTCGATTTAGGGGGTGTTGAAATTTGTATGGCAGAATCTTATTTCATGGGTAACTAAACTTGAAACATTACAAAAATACTAAAATAAATAAATAATAAAGGTCGTTATTATTAGTTTTTCGAAACTACCCCCAAAAGACGATTTAGGGGGTGTTAAAGTTTTTTTGAAAAATCTTATTTACTTGGCATAAATACCCAACTAAGTAAGAAACAAAAGGTTGCAATAATTAGTTTTTCAAAAATACCCCCAAAAGTCGATTATTTTTTTTGAAGAATCTTACTTCTTAGGTTAATAAACTTGAAACTTGACACAAATATCAACCTAAGTAAACAATAAAGGTTGTCATTGTAAGTTTTTCGAACCTACGCCCAAAATTCGATTTAGGGGGTGTTAAAAGTTTTTTTGTAGAATCTTATTTATATCTATATAAAAGCGAAAGGTCACTCATTCACCTATCACGAAATATCGAAAACTGCTTGACGTATATATATGAAATTTGGCAGGGATGTAGTTTATAGATAGGAGACGGCCACTCAGAACGGATTTGGTGACAGGGCCGGATTTAGGGGTTCTAAGGGCTCTCGCATGTTTGTATGAAAGTCCTTCCTTTTTTGACCTACTAACTTATAATTTGGCAGAGATGTAGTTTATAGATAGTAGACGTCCACTAAGAACGGATTTTGCGACAGAGCCGGATTTAGGGGGTCTAAGGGCTATAGCAAGTTAGTATGAAAGTCCTTTATTTATTGAGCTACTAACTTAAAAGGCAGGGAGGTAGTTTATAGTTAATAGACGACGCTCAGAACGGATTTTGCAACAGGGCCGGATTTATGGGGTCTCTCGCAAGTTTTTATGAAAGTTCTTCATTTTTTGAGTAACTAACTTAAAATTTGGCAGGGAGGTAGATTATAGTTAGTAGACGTCTCCTAAGAACGGATTTTTCGACAGGGCCGGACTTCGGGGGTAAAAGGGCTCGCGCAAGTTTATATGAAAGTGCTTCATTATTTGAACCATAATCTTGAAATTTGGCATGGAGGTAGCTTATAGTTAGTAAACGTCCGCTAAGAACGGATTTTGCGACAGGGCCGGATTTAGGGCTCTAAGGGCTCTCGCAAGTTTGCATGAAAGTCCTTAATTTTTTGTGCTACAAATTTGAAATTTGTCATGAAAGTAGTTTATAGTTAGTAGATGTCAGCTAAGAACGGATTTTGCGACATTGCCGGATAAAGGAGGTCAAACTCTCGCAAGTTTATATGAAAGTGCTTCATTTTTTTAACTATAATCTTGAAATTTGGCATGGAGATAGTTCATAGTTAGTAAACGTCCGCTAAGAACGGATTTTGCGACAGGGCCGGATAAAGGAGGTCAAAGGGCTATCGCAAGTTTATATGAAAGTGCTTCATTTTTTTAACTACAATCTTGAAATTTGGCATGGAGGTAGTTCATAGTTAGTAAACGTCCGCTAAGAACGGATTTTGCGACAGGGCCGGATAAAGGAGGTCAAAGGGCTATCGCAAGTTTATATGAAAGTGCTTTATTTTTTTAACTACAATCTTGAAATTTGGCATGGAGGTAGTTCATAGTTAGTAAACGCCCGCTAAGAACGGATTTTGCGACAGGGCCGGATTAAGGCGGTTTAAGGGCTCTCGCTCTCTCTCTCTGTGTGTATGAAAGTCCGGATGTCTTTTTGTACTACTGTCCTGAAATTTAGCAGGTCTAGAGTTTATGAGTAGGAGACATAAGCCATGAAAGAATTTTGTGATACTCTAAATTTTTTCTAATTCGTGCTTTAAAAAATGATGCTTAGTGTGATAGGCATTTTCTGTTGTCTGAAATATAAAAATAGTTTGCGTTAAACATCATTAAACTTTATATCTTCTTAACCACGCGGACGAAGTCCTGGGCAACAGCTAGTATGCCTATAAAATTGTTTAAAAAATACAGTGATATCCATAACATAAATACTAGGAACAAACACAAATTTGTAGTACCTACAACATGGCTCAAGAAAATAGGTGGCTCGTTTAGATGTCAATGTGTACGCTTTTATAATAAGCTTCCAAGCCACGTACGAGGTCTAAGTGTTAATAAATTCAAATCATTCATTAAACGTAAGTTGTGCCAGAAAGCGTTTTATAACATTAAAGATTACGTTGAGAACAAAGAGGCTTGGGATTGAGCTGCTGCAAGTAATTTAGTTTTTTTTTTATTTTGCACCGTGAATTTAGTTTTTTAATTATTTTTTTTCTTGCAATGACAAGAATATTTACTTTTTAGAGTATTATATTATTTTATTTTAAATGTGAAGAATATGTGGATCATTCTTTTTTTTTTTGATTATTATTTTTCTTAGTTAGTTTTTAATCATGGACTGGCAGTTTGAGTATTTATGCGGCCTACCTGAATGTCCTTTCTTTGGTATTGTTCGTCAATTCGTTTAGCTCCTCAAATTCTGAGTTGAGCTGCATGGTTATTGACAAATGCGTGCACTGACTGGACAGGTCCACTCAATCTGGCTGGTTCTTTCCTCAAAAGACCATTTCAGACATCAGTCTACATGGTCTTCATGATCATGACATGACATGATCTAACCAAGATTTTGTCTGGACTTTAAAAGAGACTGTGACATCTGAGTTTGTTTCGGCCTTTCTTCGAGTAGTCAGACAGGAAACGCCGACGTCACCTAGTTTTAAAAAATATGATCGACATGTAAAAGTTTTTGTACAAACCAACTTACAGAAATAAAATCGTATATAATTTGATGAAAATAAAGTAATGTAACTTTTTTCATGAAAATGTAACTTTTGAGATGTCTCTTGTAATATTTGACTATCTGCCACTGGCAAGTTGGCAACACTGCAGCAAAGTTTGACAGGAATGCATGCATGCAGATTGGCAGTGTTTCTTTTCTTTCTGTTCCTGTAAATTAGACTTCACCTGAATTAAATAAAAGATGAAAACTATAGAAGACCTAGAGAACGAGCTAAAAAGTGTAGATAAGGAAATTTCTAAAGTTGACGCTGAGTTATCAAAATGGAAGAATCGCCAACGTGTGCTGCACGAGAAGAAAGTGTCGTTGAAGAATTCTATAAACAAACTGAAAACAGATACTTTAGCCAGTGTCGATTGGGCAGGCACCACTTACGAGTGGTCTGAAGATGTACTCAGTACGTTGAAAAATGTGTTCCACATTGAAAGCTTTAGACCTAAGCAGCTTGGAGCAATAAATTCTACTTTGTCAGGGCAACATGCCATTGTAGTAATGCCGACTGGCGCGGGAAAAAGCTTATGTTACCAGTTGCCGGCGTTAGTAAAACCTGGCCTAACTGTGGTTGTCTCACCCCTTATTTCGTTAATGGAAGATCAAGTTAGATCACTAACCAATAGAAGCATACCCGCCAAGTTGATCACAAGCTCTAGCTCTAAAGAAGACACTTCAGCAGCTTTAAATATACTGAAAGATAACACGACACAGATCAAGTTACTCTACGTTACCCCAGAAAGGTTTGCTAAGAGCAAGAGATTTATGGCAAATTTACAAAAGTGTTATGCTGATGGTAGGTTGCAAAGGATAGCTATAGATGAAGTACATTGCTGTTCTCAGTGGGGCCATGACTTTAGGCCTGACTACAAGTATTTAGGTATATTATCAAACATGTTTCCAAATGTGCCTATCTTAGGGCTGACAGCCACTGCCACAGCCAGCGTTCTGACTGATGTACAGAAAATTCTGAATATTCCTGGTTGTTTAGTAATCAAGTCTACGTTTAACAGACCAAATTTATTTTATAAAATACTGGAGAAACCAACATCACAGGAAGAGTGTGTTACAATTCTTGAGAAATTATTAAAGGGAAGATATAAAGGTGAAAGTGGAATAATATACACAAATAGTATTAAAGATTCTGAAGACATTTCTGAAGGTTTGCGTAAAAGGGGATTGAGAGTAGGATGCTATCATGCAAACTTAGATGCAAGTACCCGATCACGAGTTCATCTGAAATGGCATGACAAACAATATCAAGCCATTGTAGCTACTGTAGCCTTTGGTATGGGAATTGACAAACCTGATGTCAGGTTTGTTATACATCACACAATAAGTAAGTCTATGGAAAACTACTATCAGGAGAGTGGCAGGGCAGGTCGCGATGGCCTCAGAGCAGAATGTGTTACTATGTACAGAATGCAAGATGTTTTCAAAGTCAGTACTATGGTGTTCTCTTCTGTTGGGAGTCTGGAGCATCTGTATGGTATGGTAAAATACTGTCTCAACGGCTCATTGTGCAGGAGGCTCCTCATAGCAGAGCATTTTGATGAAACTTGGGGCGATGCAGATTGTAATAAAATGTGTGATGTTTGTTGCCGTACACACTCAATTGTTAAAGAAGTTAATCTTAAGCCTCATTGTAAAACATTAGCTGGGATTATTGAGAATGCTGACAAGCAAGATGTAAAACTGACAGCTCAAAAGTTGCTTGATGCATGGTTTCTGAAAGGGCCAGTAAACCTGAGACATAAAGGAAAAGAACCTAACTTATCTAGAGTATTAGGAGAAGATGTGATTGCATATTTATTAGTTGGAAGTTATTTAATAGAAGATTTTCATTTTACTGCCTATTCTACTATAAGTTACATTAAGATTGGCCCAAATATGGATGCAGTTGATGATGATAGCTTTATACTAAATATGCCAATAAGGAGATATTCATCCTTTGAACTTGAAGCACCTCCTCCCAATGATTATCAACCAGGCTCAGCAACTGACAAATCTGATGAAGGAAATCAGACAAAAAAACGGAAGTCTAATGCTTCTAATGAATCTAAGCCAAAAATTACTAAGAAGAGAGTCATTGTTATTGATGATGATGATAGTGATTGATTTCTAAATCCACAGTGATGTAATTCAAAATAGAAACCCAACCCAATGAATACATAGTAATTAATATAATAGTTCTTGTATTTCAAAGCTGATATTATGATACACAGCTGGTATGTTCTTTTTTAAATTGAAGGCAAGTGAACACATTCACAAGATTTGCAAGAAATTAGCAGAATCATCATGGAGTTGATTTGGTTTTCTCAATAACATTGTTGTATATATATATATATACGTGTCTAAGTATTACAACGTTTTTATTTTGCTATTTGTTTTTTATTTATTTGCACCTGCCATGTCTTCTTCCATCTCTGCACAGCCTTAAGGTCGACAGGCAGAAATGTCTGACTCTGACTGAAACTTATGCATAAAGTTTTAATAAATAAATATGTTACCTTATAAATTACTTGACTTAAGTTCCTGTGTCCCCTAGCTGAGGCAGAGGGCGTCCACAGTAGTCGTCCATCGCGACCGGTCTTGAGCTTCACGCTTCACGTCATTCCGAAGTTCGTCGCTTCAGCCAATATCGGTTGCCAGGTTTGACCAGGACGGCCACGCTTCCTTTTTCCTTGAGCATTCCAATCCATGGCCTGTTAAGGAATGTGATCGGATCCCTCCGGAGCGTGTGACCAATCCATCTCCATTTACGACGCTTGATCTGACTGTCGATCGGGCTCTCTCCAAGTGCTCTACTTTAGAGATGGTCTCGGGCCAGTAGGTATATTCCAAGGATGTGACGAAGACCTGGATTTGGCGTGAGATGTCCTTTCTTACTTTCCACGTTTCGCATCCGTAGAGCAGCACGGCTGCTGGCGCGTCTTTTTACCGCTTAAAGGAATCGTTTCGATCAAACTCCTACTTTTCGGGATGCGTCTGTTCCTGTAACTGAGCTCCTAGGCATGGAGTTGACATCCAGTCTAAACGTCGCCGACTCCATTGAGTACAAAGCCCAAATTACGGCCAAAAAACTGGGCATCCTAAATAGAGTGGTGAAGCGATACTTTACGCCTGGACGCTTTTAACTCTACACAAAGAGCAAGTCCGATCCTGCATGGAGTATTGCAGCCGACAAATACATAATGGTTCCGTTTTTTGCCATTTGGCTACGGATCCCTAAAAGCGGGACCCTATTACTAAGACTCCGCGGTCCGTCTGTCTGTAAGTCTGTCACCAGGCTGTATCTCATGAACCGTGATAGCCAGACAGTTGAAATTTTCACAGATGATGTATTTATATTGCCGCTATAACAACAAATACTAAAAACAGAATAATATAAATATTTAAGTGGGGCTCCCATACATTGCCGTTTTTTGCGATAATGGTACGGAACCCTTTGCGAGTCCGACTCGCACTTGGTCGGTTTTATCTATAGTTTTAATAAACCGGATTTAAATCAGTAACATCTAAATTTGTTGTGGGTATTTCATATCTATACTTCTATTCTAATATTATAAAGAGGAAAGATTTGTAACAAATAAACTTAAAAACTACTGGACCGGTTTCAAAAAATCTATCACCGCTGGTAAGCTATCACACTATCCCCGGGTAACATAGGCTACTTTTTATCACTGTTTTCCCACGGGAATGGGAACTACGCAGGTGAAACCGCAAGGCGTCCGCTAATTTGTTAAAATTTAATTTAAACCTCTTATTACCTTCTCCATATTAGATGAATGCTCTCGTTTTTGACCCAATTGAAAATGAACTGAAGATGAAAAAAAACGGTCAAGTGTGACTCGGACTCGCGCACCGAGGTTTCCGCCACATTCACCAACATAAGAAGACCTGGGCTATTGAAGATGATCAGGGGCACTTACTGACGGAAATAGACCAGGTTACGGAGAGATGGCGGCTGTACTGTGAGAACCTATACAAGGACACGGGGAAATCTGATGAGCCGGTGATCCAGTTTGAAGATCTCTTCTTAGAGCCGGAGATCCTGCAATCTGAAGTGGAAGGTGCGCTGACAAAACTAAGATCTGATAAGTCAGCTGGAAGAGACAGCATTTTCGCCGAAGAGCTGAAGTGTCTTGGAGACAGAGGTATCAGGCTTTTATGGGGGCTGTTTAACCAGCTTTGGAGAACGGGTAGATGGCCTAAGGACTGGAAGGAGTCTCTCTTGATACCGCTGCACAAGAAGGGGTCAACCAGGAAATGCGAGAACTATCGGACAGTGGCACTCATATCCCATGCTAGCAAGATTATGCTGTAGGTACATAATTAACGGACGGCTCCAATCGTACCTACAGCGACAAATACCAAGTGAGCAGGCTGGTTTTGTCAAGGGTCGAGGCACGAGAGAACAAATTGTAAATTTAAGGCAAATGATAGAGAAGAGCCGCGAGTTTAATGTTCCAATGCTCTTGTGTTTTATCGACTACTCCAAGGCGTTTGATTGTGTGAGGTGGGATTGCCTATGGAGAATACTCGAGGAAATGGGAGTACCTTCGCACTTAACAGCATTGATCGCAAACTTATACGAGGATGGTGAGTCGCTAGTCAGAATCAACAATGTGGTGTCGGGGCCTTTTAAGCCAGAGAAAGGAGTACGCCAGGGCTGTATTCTGTCCCCTCTTCTTTTTAATATCTATGGCGAATACATCATCAGGAGAGCCTTAGAAGAGTGGGAGGGAGGCATAGCGGTAGGTGGCAATAAAATCAGTAATCTCCGATATGCAGATGACACCACATTGTTTGCATCTTCGGAGCGCGAACTTGCTGAGCTATTTGTGAGGATAGAGCGTGAAAGCGAGATGGTCGGACTGTCGATCAACAAGTCTAAGACCAAAGTCATGATCATCGACAGAGCTGGACTAATAGCACGCACGGGGGAACTTGTAGATCTAGAGTTCGTCAATGAGTTTGTGTATCTGGGCTCCATGATCAGCGATCGGGGGGGCTGCAGTCGGGAAATTCGGAGACGTACGCAGATGGCCAAAGTTGCTATGAGCAAGATGTCGAGAATATGGCAAGATAGGAACATCTCTAATAACACCAAGAAGAGACTCGTTAGAACCCTGGTATTCCCAATTTTCCTTTACGGCTCCGAATCTTGGGCAATTCGCTCGGTGGATCGAAGAAAGATTGAGGCTTTCGAGATGTGGTGCTGGAGGAGAATGTTGCGCATATCATGGACAGCAAAACGCACAAATAGGTCCATTCTCAACCAGTTAAATATCAAAACCAGACTCTCCACGATCTGCTACCAAAGAGTCCTAAGTTACTTCGGTCACATCGCCCGGCGACAGCCAGGTAATCTAGAAAAACTGGTTGTTGTAGGAAAAGTGGATGGAAAAAGGCCACGCGGACGCTCACCCACTCGGTGGTCAGACCAGATCAGGGCGATTACGGGCCTCACGGTGACCACTGCCCTGAGAAGAGCCGAAGACAGAGTGGCTTGGAAGCAGCTCGTCAATGACTCCGTGAAAGCTTTCCAAGACGGGCACGACCTTCAGTAATGAAGACAACGAATAAGAAGAAGACACCAACATAATTAGGTAACCAGGTCAACGGGAACTATCATACAGGTTTTTAGACCCAAAACCTGTAGGGTACTTCCGGTTGACCTAGAATTGTAAATTTTGGTTAAAAGCAAGGTCTTAAAAACAAAAAAAAATCTCAGCACAAATAAAGGGTATATTCCGAAAAATAAAAAAAATTAAAATTAAGGTAATGTTTGGTACTTAGAAGTTTTCGCGAAAATCTAAATTTGCTTTTGTCGTGTTGACTCTTGACCTTGATTATTATACACCTAATAGGGACTATAGACCTCAGTATCTGGTATACATTTCAACTTGCTAGGTCTACCCGTTCCTGAGAAAATCGGTGGTGACACACGGACAGACGGACAAGAGAGTGATCTTAAAAGAGTTTTTTTTTACCTTTTGACCCTAAAAATCAAAAGCTAAATCAGAATTGTATTTTGCAGTAAACATACGACGACAGTACAAAGGATAACTGGTACTACCTTAAAACTTGTCCTTTTATACAGGGTCTTTCAACAAGGACGGGTCGATGTTAAAATTGAATAAAACAAGATGTGTGTGAGATATTAACTGTTTATTGCTCTCATCAAGCAATAGACAAAATTTTACAAACTTTTATAATTTTTTTGTTTTAAATACGAGGCTTTTGGCTAATTTGTGAATTTGGTGAATGCCACTCTTTATTTTGTATTGTGCGTTTAGTTTGTGCAGAATAAACAATTTTTCTTTCTTTTTTTTTCTTTATATTAACGAAATTTATTTTTTATTTAAAAGGCCCATTTATGCCATTATGGATGGAATATGACATCGTTCAAATGTCCGCCGCGGCTTCGTATGGTGGCACGAATCCGAGAGGTCCATTTTTTAATGACTCTGCTGCATAGATCGCCTCTGCTGGTCCTTAATGATTTTTACCATGGACTCCGGCACGCGAAAGTAGAGACAGGTGCTCGGTGGCTCCTGACTAACCCTTGCGTGTGTCAGAGTCCAGGTGTTAATTTTTAAATTAGGGTTCTGCCCCGCCAACATCCCGAGAAGGTCTGAAGTGTCCTCGCTGTTCTCGGGAACATACAGCATGCACAATGCCTTCTTAGGTAAGTCGGCTTGAGGCCGAACGGTGAGTTTGATCTCCGGTATCGGAGACGGTGTGTTGTTTATGACCCCCTTGAGCCAGGCCAGTGTGAAGTCGTCCTCGCACCATGTCTTGAGGACGCCTTCAGCATAGTGGGCCCGACCTCTGAGGTGGATCGCGGTATTTTGGGTTGGTTTGGCTGTTTCAGGAACTGCCTTAAGAAGAGCCCGGAGCTGGTCCTCGATGGTTTGTCGGATCCCATCCGCTTGCTCCTGCGTCATGTCCAAGAAGGGCTCGGTCATGATGGCGACACACAGCTCGTTGTTCCTGAACGACGCGGCCGCTTCGGCGTAGCTCACCAGGGTTCCATCAACCATATGGGAGCGAGCAGGCTTGCTCTTCTTGCTTACCCCAGTCGGTGTGACGGAATCCTCGGGACGCGAACGCTTCTGCGCCCTAGCCGGTGGTTCCATGTTGTTTTATACCTGTTTTTTACGCCCTCTAGGCCTCGTGCTGCGTTTGCACTTAGCGCCGGTGGCAGCCTCGCCTGTTGGTGTGTCAGCCGTAGCAGACTGCTTAGCGACTGGGAGCGTCTTTTTGGTGGTAACTGTTTGCCACTTATTGTAATATGTAAGTTCTACGTATAAGTACATTATTACCTCATTTTATGCAATGATATTTATTAGAATATCGTTACCGTGCTAGACGTAAGTTTACAAATGAATCACATTGTAAATGAGAGCAGCGGTGTCGCAGTGAGAACAGTGGTGAAATTTTATTAATAGATATTTGATTATATAATTTAATTTATAATTTCATTAAATCTGAAAATATCATGAACCATTAAACATAAGGTATAGATTACAGGAAAATTATCAGAATATAATTTCATAGCTTGGTTTTTGTGCTACAAGCAAATAAAAAATTACAAAGTTTGTAATGCAGTTGAGAGGTTATGTTCTTATTTGCTGCAATTTCGTATTTGTTCTTGTACAGAACAGTGTTTTATACATAGGCCTACAATTTTGTGGATTTTTATTGCATAATAAGCGAGATATTCAATAATTTATAAAACAAGTCTAAAACGATGTAACTAGTGCCACCTAGCGCCATTTAAATGAAACTTTAATTTCGCGCCATCTATCTTGTCATGTGTACTACTCATCATGACGCCGCCGTACGACATGAGCATTACCGCCCGCCAGCTTCGCCCAAGGATAGATAGATGGCGGTAAAAGACGTCCTCCGGGTCTCTAGTCAAGATGGGCGTGCCCCAAGGTTCAATTCTCAGCCCTTTCCTTTTTCTTGTTTACATTAATGATCTTTCTTTTATGATGGCCAAATTATCGGATATAATTCTATTTGCTGATGATACTTCGCAATTTTTTTAAATAGATAGGAAAGGTACGGATGTCTTACATGTCAACGAAAGTCTAATTGTTCTCTCAAAATGGTTCGCAGCTAACAATCTTTTACTGAATGCGAAAAAAACAAAATGTCTAAAGTTCTCTTGTCTACCGATTTACCAAATGTACCACAACGTGACCTAAATTTAAATCTTGACGGCAAAAATCTTGAAATTATAAAGGAAACTGTATTCTTAGGGATTACTATCGATCCAAAATTGCTGTGGGGCGCGCACATTAGAACTCTTTCGGGTAGCTTAAGTTCAGCTACATATACAGTAAGGAAAATAAGGCAGTTAACCGATGTAGCCACAGCTAGGTTAGTATACTATGCTTCTTTCCACAGTATTATGTCTTATGGCATTCTGCTGCAGACGTTGACTCAATTTACATCTTACAAAAGAGGGCAATCCGCGCAATCTATAAAATGGGTCCACGCGAGTCCTTCAGAGAATTTTTTTAAGAAATCGATATACTGACTTTACCTTCTCTTTATATTTTGGAATGTATTTTGTATAGCCGCAAAAATCGAGGGCTTTTCAAAACTAGAACCGACTTCCATAATTTAAATACATGCAGTAAGCATGAAATTGTAATACCCAAATTCAGATTAACGAAAACTAGCAAGTCCTCTTCTTATAAACAGTATACGCTTTTATAACAAGTTGCCAAAGTCAGTTATAGAATTGACCGATGGAAAGTTCAAAAACTACATCTAACGTGTCCTTATTAAAAAAGCATATTATAAAATCAAGGACTACGTTGAAGATAAAAATTTTAGCTCCTTCTGCGCATACGGCTTCCCTGGTAACTCATAAACGGCACAAATATGTGGAAGTCTCTAACTATTCTCAATCTCATTTTTTTGTGATCCGTACCCAAAGGGTAAAAACGGGACCCTATTACTAAGACTCCGCGGTCCGTCTGTGTGTCTGTCTGTCACCAGGCTGTATCTCATGAACCGTGATAGCTAGGCAGTTGAAATTTTCACAGATGATGTATTTCTGTTGCCGCTATAACAACAAATACTAAAAACAGAATAAAATAAATATTTAAGTAGGGCTCCCATACAACAAACGTGATTTTTTTTCCGTTTTTTGCGATAATGGTACGGAACCCTTCGTGCGCGAGTCCGACTCGCACTTGTCCGGTTTTTCTTTGTTCCTTCTTTTAATTTGACTTTTTACAATGATTTCAATAATCTTTACCACTGATAACAACATATGTGCCACATGTTAAATTTAGTCTTGTTATTCTAATATATATAAATCTCCTGTCACGATGTTTGTCCGCGATGGATTCCTAAACTACATAACCGATTTTAAATTAAATTGGCACACCGTGAGCAGTCTGGTCCAACTTGAGATAGGGGTAGGGTAGGTAGGGTAGGTAGGGTAGGTAGGTTAGGTAGGGTAGGTAGGGTAGGTAGGGTAGGTAGGGTAGGTAGGGTAGGTAGGGTAGGTAGGGTAGGTAGGGTAGGTAGGGTAGGTAGGGTAGGTAGGGTAGGTAGGGTAGGTAGGGTAGGTAGGGTAGGTAGGGTAGGTAGGGTAGGTAGGGTAGGTAGGGTAGGTAGGGTAGGTAGGGTAGGTAGGGTAGGTAGGGTAGGTAGGGTAGGTAGGGTAGGTAGGGTAGGTAGGGTAGGTAGGGTAGGTAGGGTAGGTAGGGTAGGTAGGGTAGGTAGGGTAGGTAGGGTAGGTAGGGTAGGTAGGGTAGGTAGGGTAGGTAGGGTAGGTAGGGTAGGTAGGGTAGGTAGGGTAGGTAGGGTAGGTAGGGTAGGTAGGGTAGGTAGGGTAGGTAGGGTAGGTAGGGTAGGTAGGGTAGGTAGGGTAGGTAGGGTAGGTAGGGTAGGTAGGGTAGGTAGGGTAGGTAGGGTAGGTAGGGTAGGTAGGGTAGGTAGGGTAGGTAGGGTAGGTAGGGTAGGTAGGGTAGGTAGGGTAGGTAGGGTAGGTAGGGTAGGTAGGGTAGGTAGGGTAGGTAGGGTAGGTAGGGTAGGTAGGGTAGGTAGGGTAGGTAGGGTAGGTAGGGTAGGTAGGGTAGGTAGGGTAGGTAGGGTAGGTAGGGTAGGTAGGGTAGGTAGGGTAGGTAGGGTAGGTAGGGTAGGTAGGGTAGGTAGGGTAGGTAGGGTAGGTAGGGTAGGTAGGGTAGGTAGGGTAGGTAGGGTAGGTAGGGTAGGTAGGGTAGGTAGGGTAGGTAGGGTAGGTAGGGTAGGTAGGGTAGGTAGGGTAGGTAGGGTAGGTAGGGTAGGTAGGGTAGGTAGGGTAGGTAGGGTAGGTAGGGTAGGTAGGGTAGGTAGGGTAGGTAGGGTAGGTAGGGTAGGTAGGGTAGGTAGGGTAGGTAGGGTAGGTAGGGTAGGTAGGGTAGGTAGGGTAGGTAGGGTAGGTAGGGTAGGTAGGGTAGGTAGGGTAGGTAGGGTAGGTAGGGTAGGTAGGGTAGGTAGGGTAGGTAGGGTAGGTAGGGTAGGTAGGGTAGGTATTTTTTTTTTTTTTTTTTTTTTTTTTTTTTTTTTTTTTTTTTTTTTTTATAATACTAATCCCGCTCAACGAAGTTGGCGCCTATTCTGTGCAAATTCTTTCATTCCATTCCTCTTTCATGCCTCTCGTACTTTCATTCTTCATACCATGGTTCTTCTTGCATACGTCTTCTTGTATACAGTGGGTGGGACTCCCACTTTGTATAAATACTTAAAGGCAACTTTATTTATTTGGTGTAAGGTTAAAAGAAAAAGTGCTACATATACAAGAATACAAAAAAAGTGCTGTTGATCACAGTAAAATATGCAAAAAGTGCTGCAGATCACAGGTAAGGTACAGAAGTGCTGTTTATCACAGGGAATATCACAATATAAATAATGCCTTACATTTAGGGATGAGAAGCACAACAGTGCTTTTCACCATACAGACAATCTGTTTTCTTAGGTACTACCCCAGTGCAGGGTTCGTCATTGCAGTTTTGTGCGTGCTATTCTATGCTTCTTACAAATATTCTTATAATACTAGTGAAGCATAGTGCTGCTTCAACTTCGGTTTCGTGCAATGACGGTGGAGGCCACATTAACACAGTACACCAGGAACTTTTCCCTGTGTTGCTTACTCATGAGCCCATGCAGGCTCTCCTTCGTCAATCTCCTGTCCAGCTCACATTCGAGTTGGTAGCGTTCCCTGATAAATAACGGGCAATCTACAAGTATGTGCTGGACAGTCTCTGCCACGCCTGGATCGCAGACGCACGATCGGTTATCCTTACACTTGAAACGATTCAAGTATTCAGAGAACCCGCCGTGCCCCGTCAAAACCTGCGTGAGAACGCCTGTGGGCCGCACCTGTTTTATAATACGGAAAGCCGCTATGGCATCCGGAAGAAACATTTTCGTCACAGAAGCTGTCTCGCCCGACACATATCTTCGGTTCCATTCATCAAGCGATTCCAAACGGATCTGTCGCTTGATAAATGATACCGGACACTGGTCGTAGTCCGGCTTCCTCCGTAACGACAATGCTGCCTTCTTTGCCAACTCGTCCGCTCGCTCATTCCCCGGCAGGCCCGCGTGGGCCTTGATCCAGAACAAAGAAACAGCTTTGCTCTGGCCCAGGGCTTGAGCCAAATTGGCGCGCGCGCGAACTGCCAGGGGATGGAGAGAGCCATGGCTTGCAAGCGTCTGCAATGCTGACATTGAGTCACTGTACAAACCATAGCTCGTCTCTTGCCGCGTAAGGATCACGTCCGTCGCTTTGCAGATGGCCAGGAGTTCCGCCTGGTAGACTGTGCAGTACGCGGCTAAGCTAAGTTTGAGGTTCCGGACTTCGCCTTCATTATCCCAAATGGATAATGCGGCCCCGACCTTCCCCTCAATCAGGTAGGGTAGGTAGGGTAGGTAGGGTAGGTAGGGTAGGTAGGGTAGGTAGGGTAGGTAGGGTAGGTAGGGTAGGTAGGGTAGGTAGGGTAGGTAGGGTAGGTAGGGTAGGTAGGGTAGGTAGGGTAGGTAGGGTAGGTAGGGTAGGTAGGGTAGGTAGGGTAGGTAGGGTAGGTAGGGTAGGTAGGGTAGGTAGGGTAGGTAGGGTAGGTAGGGTAGGTAGGGTAGGTAGGGTAGGTAGGGTAGGTAGGGTAGGTAGGGTAGGTAGGGTAGGTAGGGTAGGTAGGGTAGGTAGGGTAGGTAGGGTAGGTAGGGTAGGTAGGGTAGGTAGGGTAGGTAGGGTAGGTAGGGTAGGTAGGGTAGGTAGGGTAGGTAGGGTAGGTAGGGTAGGTAGGGTAGGTAGGGTAGGTAGGGTAGGTAGGGTAGGTAGGGTAGGTAGGGTAGGTAGGGTAGGTAGGGTAGGTAGGGTAGGTAGGGTAGGTAGGGTAGGTAGGGTAGGTAGGGTAGGTAGGGTAGGTAGGGTAGGTAGGGTAGGTAGGGTAGGTAGGGTAGGTAGGGTAGGTAGGGTAGGTAGGGTAGGTAGGGTAGGTAGGGTAGGTAGGGTAGGTAGGGTAGGTAGGGTAGGTAGGGTAGGTAGGGTAGGTAGGGTAGGTAGGGTAGGTAGGGTAGGTAGGGTAGGTAGGGTAGGTAGGGTAGGTAGGGTAGGTAGGGTAGGTAGGGTAGGTAGGGTAGGTAGGGTAGGTAGGGTAGGTAGGGTAGGTAGGGTAGGTAGGGTAGGTAGGGTAGGTAGGGTAGGTAGGGTAGGTAGGGTAGGTAGGGTAGGTAGGGTAGGTAGGGTAGGTAGGGTAGGTAGGGTAGGTAGGGTAGGTAGGGTAGGTAGGGTAGGTAGGGTAGGTAGGGTAGGTAGGGTAGGTAGGGTAGGTAGGGTAGGTAGGGTAGGTAGGGTAGGTAGGGTAGGTAGGGTAGGTAGGGTAGGTAGGGTAGGTAGGGTAGGTAGGGTAGGTAGGGTAGGTAGGGTAGGTAGGGTAGGTAGGGTAGGTAGGGTAGGTAGGGTAGGTAGGGTAGGTAGGGTAGGTAGGGTAGGTAGGGTAGGTAGGGTAGGTAGGGTAGGTAGGGTAGGTAGGGTAGGTAGGGTAGGTAGGGTAGGTAGGGTAGGTAGGGTAGGTAGGGTAGGTAGGGTAGGTAGGGTAGGTAGGGTAGGTAGGGTAGGTAGGGTAGGTAGGGTAGGTAGGGTAGGTAGGGTAGGTAGGGTAGGTAGGGTAGGTAGGGTAGGTAGGGTAGGTAGGGTAGGTAGGGTAGGTAGGGTAGGTAGGGTAGGTAGGGTAGGTAGGGTAGGTAGGGTAGGTAGGGTAGGTAGGGTAGGTAGGGTAGGTAGGGTAGGTAGGGTAGGTAGGGTAGGTAGGGTAGGTAGGGTAGGTAGGGTAGGTAGGGTAGGTAGGGTAGGTAGGGTAGGTAGGGTAGGTAGGGTAGGTAGGGTAGGTAGGGTAGGTAGGGTAGGTAGGGTAGGTAGGGTAGGTAGGGTAGGTAGGGTAGGTAGGGTAGGTAGGGTAGGTAGGGTAGGTAGGGTAGGTAGGGTAGGTAGGGTAGGTAGGGTAGGTAGGGTAGGTAGGGTAGGTAGGGTAGGTAGGGTAGGTAGGGTAGGTAGGGTAGGTAGGGTAGGTAGGGTAGGTAGGGTAGGTAGGGTAGGTAGGGTAGGTAGGGTAGGTAGGGTAGGTAGGGTAGGTAGGGTAGGTAGGGTAGGTAGGGTAGGTAGGGTAGGTAGGGTAGGTAGGGTAGGTAGGGTAGGTAGGGTAGGTAGGGTAGGTAGGGTAGGTAGGGTAGGTAGGGTAGGTAGGGTAGGTAGGGTAGGTAGGGTAGGTAGGGTAGGTAGGGTAGGTAGGGTAGGTAGGGTAGGTAGGGTAGGTAGGGTAGGTAGGGTAGGTAGGGTAGGTAGGGTAGGTAGGGTAGGTAGGGTAGGTAGGGTAGGTAGGGTAGGTAGGGTAGGTAGGGTAGGTAGGGTAGGTAGGGTAGATGAATGTTTGGTGTTTTTATGGCAAAACAAAGTTTGCCGGCAGTTCCATGCGGGTAGTCACAGCGGACGCGCGTGTCTCACTCCGCTTGACCCGTTTGTGTTTATTATTTACGCGATAAGTAATTACGCGACGAATATTGGAATAACGAAAACGGGGTTACTCCTGGTAACAGGGGGCCCTTTATACTAAAATGTCTTTCACCCCAACGTCTCAAATACCCTCAATGTCTCAAATTCCTCCAATATCTCAACTACCTACACAGTTACATCCAACACCCAATACTTCAAGTTATGCCAATGTGACGTCATCAACATGTTTTCCCAAGAAAGAACAAGCAATTATACTGGACTCGATCGATGGAATAACACTCAGGGAGTACCTTATAGCCCTATCGTCTATTATACCAACGTCATCTATTCGATTTATATCTCGTATATCGAATGCACGTATATGTATATACCTAGATTAAAAAAAAACAGCTGATAACCTTATTGAAGAAAAGAAAAAGATTAATATTCATCAAAATGTTCTTGAAATAAAACCTTTAATTACGAGAAACAAAAGAATAGTATTGTCAAATGTTTGTCCCGTAATACCAAATTATGTCATTGAACAAAAATTCGAAGAATTAAATATAAAAAAAATGTCGCCTATAACATTTATGAAAATTGGTGTGACTGATCCTGGATTCTCTCACGTATTAAGTTTTAGAAGACAAATATATATTAGCCCAGAGGATGACTCACGTCTTCCAGAATCAATCCAGTTGAGCTTTGAAGGTACAAATTACTGGATTTATATATCTACTGATGCCCTAAAATGTTTTTCTTGCAATACAATGGGCCACTTAGCCAAAAATTGTCCGCAAAATATACCAAAGACTTACCCTCAAGAAAAAGATAAACAAACAGCGGAAGAAATAAATAAAATATCTGATAAAAATCATGACTATATACCAGACCCCGTATTCAATTCTCAAATGATACATGAATTCCCACAACCTGAAATTACCCCTAAAGAAAAAAAACGAATTCATTCTCCAACTATCAGTGATGCGTCAAAAATTGATGTAACTCAACCTATTGTGTATACAAAAGATGATGATTCTGATATAATAGAATTTGAGACAGATGAAACAGGCAGCAATGTTTCAATTGAAGATGTGGAAGTCAAAGCTAAGGCGAAGAAGAAACTAAAAAAGACTGATCTCAGAAATGAAAAAGAAGTTTGGAAAGATATTGAAGACAGTATGATAGAATTAAACAGTGATGAAACATTTCCTATAAGCTTAGATCAATTTATAAGCCTATTAGATAATTCACGTGGTAAACAAAATATAAAAGAATTAGTATATTCCTATACAGAAAATGTAAAAGACCTAATTAAAATGTGTAACAATTTACATTGTAAAATGAATAAGAGTTTAAAAAACAGATGTTCGCGCCTATCAAGAAAGTTACATGAAATGTTGACTACCTCCATTGTTACTGAACAAAAGGATACTATTTAACTACATACATTTATCTTTGTCTTAACTTTAAGTAAGTAACACACATATAATATATATATATATTTCTTGTTATATATCAATAATATGGACATTATACAGTGGAATGTTAACGGTTACTTTAAAAGATTAGAAAATATAAAACTTTTAGTCAGTCGGTTAAGTCCAACCTGCATTTGTTTACAAGAAACTAATTGCACTTCTAGTTATTGTGCTTCTATGAATGGGTACGAAAGTTTTTATAAAAATCGGTTGCAGAGTAACAGAGCTAGTGGTGGAGTAGTTATGTTTATCAAACCATATACCTTTCCTGAGGAAATACAAATAAACACATCTTTAGAAGTAATAGCCATAAAAATTAAATTTCCTTTCACTATGACCATATGCAATATTTATCTACCTAATAGTACTCCACTTAACATAAACGAATTCAATCACTTAATTAGTCAACTGCCGACCCCTTGCATAGTTTTGGGTGATTTCAACAGCCATCATTTTTATTGGGGTTCTGAAAAATGTGATACGAGAGGTCGAATAATAGCTGAATGGCTTGATGAACATCAGGATATACTATTATTAAACAACGGCCAACCTACACATTTTGACAGTAATACTGGTCGTACGAGCAATATTGATCTTACTTTGGCTTCACAAAATATTACTTCATATTTTGAATGGAATGCTTTAGATGATTTGTATGACAGTGACCATTTTCCAATAACAATTAAATCTCTTATTACGCAAGATATACAAAACAATATTCAATTACCTAAAAATGGATATTTGATAAAGCTGATTGGCTAATATTTAGAGAAGAGATCGATAAAATTATTCCTGTATTATCACCTTTAAGTTCTACCTTTGATTATCAGGTCAATGATATTGTTGAAAGGTTCACCGAAGTAATTATTGAAGCCGCCAACAAGTCAATACCAAAAACATCGGGTTCGTTCAGGAAAAACAATTTGCCATGGTGGAATGATGAATGTCAAACCGCAATAAGAGAAACCAAAAAGGCTTTAAAACTGTTTAAAAAATTTGCTAGACATGACCCTAATTCGATATATAAAATTGAGTATAAGAAAAAAAGAGCATTCTGTAGAAGGCTTCTCAAAGAAAGAAGAAAAAAGTATTGGGAAAATTGGGTATCATCTATTAACAACAAAACCCTTATTGGGGACATGTGGAAAAAGATACAAAAACTTAACCATCGCATCAATAGATTCAACAACATTGTTCTCGAAAAATCTGACGGTACATTTACATCTGACCCAATTGAAACTTCCTACTTATTAGCTAAAACCTTTGCATCCAACTCTAGCTCGAATAATTATGATAATGCTTTTGTACAATACAAAAATAGTCAGGAAATTGAATGTAATTTCGATACCTTTGATAATTCTAACCCAATTAATAAGGAAATATCTATGCATGAATTGCTATCGGTGTTGTCTCAGATAGGAAATTCTAGTCCAGGACCTGACAATATATCTAATATTATAATAAAACATTTGCCCAGCAGTGGACTAAATTACTTACTAAAAATATACAACTTTATATGGCAAAAGCAGGTATTTCCAGATAACTGGAAAGAAGCCTTAGTTATTCCCATATTAAAACCTGAAAAAATACCAAGTCTAGACTCTAGTTACAGACCCATATCTTTAACATGTAATCTTTGTAAAATTCTTGAGAAAATAATAAGTAAAAGAATTCGATGGTATTTAGAAACTAATAAATGTTTTTCTCCTTTTCAATATGGATTTCGACAATTTCGATCAACAATAGATCATTTAATGAACATTGAAAGTGAAGTTCTTGACAGTTTTGCAAATGATAATTATACAGTAATTGTAGCTATGGATATAGAAAAAGCTTATGAAATGGTTTGGAAACACAGGGTTCTAAAATTGTTACAAGATATTAATATCAAAGGGAATGTCCTAGCGTTCGTCAGAAACTTCATGTCAGGAAGATCAATTAAAGTAAGAATAAATAATACTTTATCTAACTCTATTCCCATAGAAAATGGGCTACCTCAAGGAGCGGTGCTTAGTGTAATTTTGTTTTTAGTAGCTATAAATGATGTTTTGTCTTGTATGGAAAAACCAGTTAAAGGTTTTTTGTTTGCTGATGACCTGACCTTAACTTGTAGTGGCAGGACACTGAATCCTACGTTAAAATTAATACAAAACACTCTAAATAGTCTTCAAGATTGGTCCAATAAATCAGGATTCAAATTTTCAAAAACTAAAACCCAATTCATAATATTGTCTAATAAGAATAGTAAAACTAGGAACATACATTTAACCTTAAATGAGCATAGTCTAAAAGAAGTTAATAATTTAAGAATTTTAGGATTAACTTTTGATAAAAAAATGACTTGGAACACACACGTAAATAAACTAAAATCTGAATGCCATAAAAGGTTAAATATAATTAAAGTACTATCATCAACAACTTGGGGTTCTGATAGAAAATGCCTGATTAATACATATCGCGCTTTAATTAGGCAAAAGCTAGATTACGGATCTGTTATATATGATTCTGCCAAAAGACGTACCTTAAATTCCTTAGAAAGCATTCAAAATACTGCTCTTCGTCTTAGTATTGGTGCGTTTAAAACAAGCCCTATTAAAAGCATTTTAGCTGAAGCTGGAGAAATGCCATTAGAATTTAGAAGAAAGGAACTTGTAATTGTATACGCTATAAATATACTATCCTGTCCTGAAAATCCAACTTATAATTACTATAGTAAATCAACTTCTACAGATGATGAATATGAATTTCGACCTAATTTACCGCAACCCTTACGAATTAGAGCAGCTAAATATTTGAAAGATTTAAAACTTAAGATCCCCCTGGTTTTTACAAAAAAATTACTTACCTGCGGTCCATGGGAAGACATTGAATTCCCTATTAACTTAGAACTAGCCAAAAATTTAAAGTATAATACAACTCAATGTATATACAAAAACTTGTATAATGAAATTAATAACAGATATCATGATTGTAAAACTTTCTTTACCGATGGATCAGTTATGGATGGAAGATCAGGATGTTCAGTAGTGTCTGATGATAGTTGTTATCGATATAGACTTTGGAATTTTAATTCAATTTTTAGTTGCGAAGCAATAGCTATACTTAAAGCTTTAGAAATAATACATACTAAATCTAATTCAGAAAAATATATTATTTATACCGACTCGAAATCATGTCTAACAGCATTACAAAATTTAATCAATACTAATCCGCTTATTGTTGATATTAAACAAAAAATGATAAATCTTCTTAATAATAATTACCAAATTATATGGATTCCAAGTCATCAAGGAATAGTTGGCAACGAAAGAGCGGATACTGAAGCTAAAAATTCGACCAATGAAAATGCGATTTGCGAAACAATAAAATCTACTCCAACTGAAATAAAAAAATACTTCAAACATAAAGTCAAAATTCATTGGGATCATTACTGGAAAATAGAAAATACAACTAAATTAATTGGTATAAGAAATTCAATTTTTGACAAATCTATTTCATTCAGATTCAGAAGGGATCAAGTGGTAATTACCAGATTACGTATAGGACACACAAACTTAACTCACATTCATCTTATAACTAAA
This sequence comes from Anorthoa munda, assembly GCA_945859665.1. NCBI lineage: Eukaryota > Metazoa > Arthropoda > Insecta > Lepidoptera > Noctuidae > Anorthoa > Anorthoa munda. Next base: position 40,196,862 of record OX243893.1, read on the forward strand.
ACTAATAAAAACAAATGCAAATGTGGAGTGGACTTGACAGTTATACACCTTCTAGTTGAATGCACGGCTTACAGTCAAGAAAGACAAAGTTGCAATGTAGGTACCTTCTAGTCTAAAAGATTGTCTAAATAAGGATGGTTATACAAGAACCATAACGTTTTTGAAATTGATAAATATGTATAAACTTATGTAACCTATTCTAATATGTATTAAATTAAAATTAAATTAAATTATTTATTTCACAATCAACAGGTTTTACATAAAAGTTGTAGAAGACCTCTTTTAGGTATGGATATACCTGTACCAGAGGACCTCACTCTTCCATATCTATACATTACATAAAGAGCCTGTTAACAACATAATCAAACCAAAATGAAAATGAAATTAAAATTGGATTACATAAAATTAGAAATTAAATTAAATAATAATGTATCAAAACAAACAAATTAACTAAAAAATCAACTAAATAATAATTAATGAAATAAAGTTAAAATTGAAAAACTTAATTAAAAAATAAATCAGTCAATAATCAATAATTAAAATTAATTAAATTAAATTATAAATGGTTTAAATAAGAATAAAATTGGATTAGATAAGAACAAAAAAAAAAAAATAACAATAAACAATCAATATTCAATAATCAATCAATAAGCTTAAATTAAATATAAAACAAAGTAGGTGCAGACTATATAACTGTATTAAAGACTCGTGGAGAGTCAATGTGAGTGTGTGTGTGTGTATTGTGTGTGTGTGTGTGTATGGTGTGTGTGTGTGTATGGTGTGTGTGTGTGAGCGTAATTCCCTCTATTAGTTAAGGTATTTATTATGTAACTGGGTGTAGAAGTAACTCAGTTTCTTCATAATTAAGGGCCAGTTTCTGAGGTCGACGTCACATCTCAAATCAGCTGACAATTTGTCACAAATTAACCAGCCGTCAGTTGTCAGTGAGTTTCTCAACACTTCATCATCGAGAAATTACGTAATCGCTTGTTACATTAAATAATCGACATTAATTTATTTCGGTTGGCTACCCTAGCTGGTATTCATTCACGTCATTCGCTACTATAACATAATCAGTAACTTTAAATAGTATTTTATTTTGATAGGCTGGGTAGGTGTAGCCGCCAAGTTAAGCAAACCTTTTTTTTTTGGTTTACTTGTTTTTGGATAGGTGACTCCACACAGGTTAAGCAACACTTACCAAGGTTATTCTTTGGATGGGTGACCGCTTTTTTTTGGTTTACTTGTTTTTGGATAGGTGACTCCACACAGGTTAAGCAACACTTACCAAGGTTATTCTTTGGATGGGTGACCGCTTTTTTTTTGGTTTACTTGTTTTTGGATAGGTGACTCCACACAGATTAAGCAACACTTACCAAGGTTATTCTTTGGATGGGTGACCGCTTTTTTTTTGGTTCGTTTGTTTTAGATGGCTGACCCCGCCAGGGTAAGCAACACTTACCAAGGTCAGTCTTGGGATGGGTGACCACTATTTTTTGGTTCGCTTGTTTTTGGATGGGTGACCCTGCCAGGTTAAGCAACACTTACCAAGGTCACTGTTTGGATGGGTGGCCACTTTTTTTGGGTTCGTGGATGGGTGACCTTGTTACATGTTGTTTAACCTAGCGGGGTGACTTTAGGATGGGTGATCAAAATTTTTGTGGTGATGGTCACCCATCCAGACTGACCTTGGTTAGTGTTGCTTACCCTGGCGGAGTCACCTATCCATAAACAAGCGATCCAAAAAAAAGTGGTCACCCATCCAAAGACTGACCTTGGTTAGTTTTGCTTACCCTGGCGGAGTCACCTATCCATAAACAAGCGATCCAAAAAAAAGTGGCCACCCATCCCAAGACTGACCTTGGTAAGTGTTGCTTACCCTGGCGCGGTCACCAACCCATACATAAATACAAAATAACTATTTTTGATAATTGTGTCAAGTTTTTATAATGTAATTAATTTAAAAGTTTGTAATATCCTATTTTTTTGAAATCTTGGTAATTAAATAATTGATATAAATTAATTTTTGTTTTATAACTCTACCCATACCATAGTTTTCACGGACCCCTATTATCTTTTTATCGTAATATAAGCCTTTAAAAGCATAATATTAATTTTAATCTGCGAATAATCGACCAATTTCCAACAATTATAAATTAGGCTCGTTGACAATAGATTAACATTGAAAAAGGTGCTCAGAAACCCAAAACTGCTGTAACATGTGGTTAATTCGAGATTATTCTCAAATGTGACAAATTGTCAACCGCTTGTCACACTTGGATGTTGAGAAACTGAAAGTAGAATTAACAGGCGATTAATCCTCGATTACGTTAACGACCCGATAATTGAGAGCTGGGAAACTGGCAGTAAGGGTCTTTAGCCATGCGGTCAGTGATCCCTTACATTCATAGCGCGTTTTTTGGTACAGAGCAACCTTTTTGCTAACAGCACTGTACAGAAAAGAAGCTTGAGCAATAAATTGCCGTCGTGCGAATGCAGTGCGAACTCTAATCACAGGAATACGAAAGTGAGTTCTTCTCTTCCTCAGTATACCAGGATCAAAAACCATTGTTTTATGCATCTTTAAGGTTGAATTTAAAATAAACAACTTCCTAACAGTTAAGAGGTCGCATAGGTTGTACAGCTCGAGTGTAGGAAAACGATAAGGTTTAAAGTAGATGGTTTTGAGAATCGCTGTGATCTTTCAACATCAAGAAATTTAATCTTGGAAGCACCACCCCAGATAGGAATGCAATAGGATAACACAGATTGAGCCAGTGCAATGTATATTTGTTTAATTAGACTCGCTTAAGCAACATGTCTCAGTGACTTAAAAATCCAGATTAATTTTCTCAAACGAGCACTAACCAATGATACATGTGAATGCCAAGAGAGACGCTGATCAAGTACAATACCCAGGTATTTGGTTTGCTCCATCTTCTCAATAGTTGTACAAGCACACCTGGTATCCTGGATATTATCACATTGGTGTATTTTTACTTTAAAATTTGTATGCGGCTGGGTTATATCACTTATAGAGAAGCACATGTAGATTGTCTTCTGGCTATTCAGCGTAAGTAAATTACTTTTCAGCCAGGAGGCAACTCTCGATAATCCCACTTCCGCGTCCCTCCGCACTGAATCCCAATTATAGCCCGTAAAGACCAGCGCAGTGTCATCAGCATAAGAGAAGACCCGAGAACCACCCGCCTCCAACCCACACAGATCATTGATATAGATAAGAAACAAGGTGGGCCCAAGAACGCTTCCCTGTGGTACCCCGAATGTTACATTTGAGTCTCTGCTTGTATACTGGCCGATTCTAACCTTTTGCGTTCGATATGTTAGATAGCTTTTAAATAATTCAAGGGGGGTGCCTCTTATTCCTATGTATTCAAGCTTGCGTACAAGAATGGGAACAGAAACTGTGTCAAAAGCCTTTTTTAGATCGAGGAAAACTGAGAGGCATTTCTTTCCACGATCCAGGCCTTCAGTAATTAGAGAAGTTAGAGCTGTAACTGCATCTTCAGTTGATTTCCCCTGTCGAAAACCATACTGTGTATCGGATAATATGTGATATTTATTAAGGAAGTCAGTTAATCTTTTATTTAAGAGTTTCTCTAATATTTTGGATAGAGCCGGTAGTACTGATATAGGCCTGTAATTGCTAACATCATCTCTGGCCCCACTCTTGTACACGGGTGTAATAGTTGACTTTTTTAAGAGTTTAGGGAAGATACCTTTACTAAAACACAAGTTTGCTAGGTGAACGATAACCGGAAGAATTTCGTGCTTTGCTAATTTGAGAAAACTGGTTGGTATGGTGTCCCATCCAGGAGCACTACTTGATTTTAAATTCATAAGTACACAGTGCACCTCGTCTATGTCAGTATCTAAAAGAACAAATGAAGTTAATTGTGCCCTGTTTCCCCCCAAGTTAGTCTCAGCTGCAGATCTGGTATCTGACACGATTTTCTTTGCAAGCTGTTCACCTATTGCCACAAAATAATCATTCACATGATTGACTGCCTCAATTGGAGATGGCATAGACTCTAGAAGCCTGGTACCATCTGAGTTAGTTTGTTTCATGTGAGTAATGTTTTTAATATTTGACCAAAGTCTTTTGCTATTATTAGTGGAATTTGCCAACTGTGCCCTTTCGTACCCGCGTTTTAGTTTTTTAATTAATTGATTACAAAAGTTGCGATATCTTTTGTAACTGATTTTTAATATGTCATTGTGAGGTTCATTTTTTAATTTCTTTTGCAAGTTGTTTCTATTTCTAATACATTTTAAAATGCCGGGGGTAATCCAGGGTTTTATAGTTCGTTTAATTTTGGGTATAGTAGTCTTGATAGTGTTCTCTTGCAGTGATTTTGTGATTTTATCAATCAACTAGCTTTTACCCGCGGCTTCGCTCACGTAAAACGTAGAAAAGGAAACACAGAGTAGTAGTACAAAAATATAGTATTTTGTGTTACATAACATGCAGTAGGTACTAATTTGATTTTTGATTCTTATAAATATTGTTTAGGTCGATAAAAGTGTGGAAATGGTTTGTGAGCACAGAGTTGTAATTTTTAATAACTTACTTTAACACAGTCGTGTAAAAAATATTTTTAGTTTTACCATCTTTTGCTAAAACATATTGATTATGTCGACTTGATACTTATGAACACGCTACATACAGTTGCCCATGGGAAAAACAGTTTTTTTCTAAATGCACTCCTGCAACTTTCAGTGTTTGGCCTTGAACTTTATTTATGGTAATCGCGAATGTCGCTTTAAGGGAAAATTGCAACCTTTTAAATTAGAATTGCATATCGGTTTGGATTATCGGAATACGTGAAATCATTACATCTTCTCCCTTTGCTATTCCTGTCATAATTGTTGCCCTTACTATATTGCGTCCCAGGTGTGTTATTTGTAGTCGGGTGCCATTACATAATTTTGGTGCGTCCAGATTTCTCATTAACAGGACTGGGACACCAACTTTCAGCCTCAACGTATAGGACGGTACCCCAGATAATTCTAAAGAGTTAAGAAACTCTACAGGGTAGAGTTAAGAGTGGTAACTCACTCTGTAGAGTTTCAGGGTGAGTCACTGCTGCCACTTGCTTCAAGCTTGCTTGGAAGCATGTATTATATTTTCTTATTCTGCTTAAAAAACGGTGCGATTCATCACTGTCATACAAAAGCAAAGACTTGAGTGGTTCTTCCGGCTCACCAAGCGTTGGAACTGAAACTTTTCCACCAGAGCAACACATACCCGGTGTCTCATCATTCCACTTCAGTGCTTCACAATATCTACATTTTTTATCCATGTTCCCAATGAGAACTAATCGATGTTTATTGTAATCAATCAATGGGACATAATCAGACGCAGCGTTGTGGAACGACTTCCATGTATTTCTTGCAAACGTACGTCTCCTTTCAAACTGCCGTTGAGCTCGTAAAATACGCCGTATTTGGGATTGTTCAGGCGTCTCAGAAGCTATCGATAACGCTTGAAGTTCGGCATCTAAAATCCGACGGGCCTGTGTTTGCTCAAAGGTCTCACCAGCCCTTTCAGTTGCGTGACGCTCAGCGTCTGCGAGTTGGCGAGCCTGAATCTGATCGAAAGTCTCAGCAGCTCTTTGGGTTGCGTGACGCTCAGCATCTAAAATTAGACGGATTGAGTCTGCTCCTCTGTTTCTTGGCTTCTAGCTACTCTTGCTGTTCGAGCTCTGCTAGAGCTACGGCTCAGATGAGATTTACGCTTGCGAGGCATATCCACAGCATAAAAATATCCCCCTAATAAAAATAAGCAGTAGAATATTTTAAAGTTTTGCTTAAATTACCACTTTCACGGACACTGACATTAAGTTGACTTTTTCAAATTGACATTCAAATCTTCATAAACAATTATATCATGCCTACAGCCGAATAAGAAGGACGCCATAAAAAGAAGTTTTTATATTATTTTCATATTTTATAACTACTCCACCCCATTTCTCCCGCACCTTTTTTTATACAAAAAAGTAGCCTATGTCCATCCCAGGGTCTCATACTATCTGCATACCAAATTTCATCTAAATCGGTTCAGTGGTTTAAGCCATAATAAGAAGTTTCTTACAAATCTAACACACCCCCCTATTTCTACCCCTTTGAGTTTTATGCAAAAAAGAAGTAGCCTAAGTCCTGCCTATTGTCTCAAACTATCTTCACACCAAATTTCATCTTAATCGGTTCAGCGGCTTAAGCCATAATAAGAAGTTTCTTTAAAAATTAACCCCCCTCCCATTTCTCCCCCTTCACATTTTTTGCAAAAAAAAGTAGCCTATGTCCGTTCCAAGGTCTCAAACTATCTTCTTACCAAATTTCATCTAAATCGGTTGAGCGGTTTAAGCGTGAAAAGGTAACAGACAGACAGACAGACAGACAGAGTTACTTTCGCATTTATAATATTAGTATGGATAAGATTCTTCAAAAAAACTTTAACACCCCCTAAATCGAATTTTGGGGGTAGGTTCGAAAAACTTATAATGACAACCTTTATTGTTTACTTAGGTTGATATTTGTGTCAAGTTTCAAATTTATTAACCTATTCTTCAAAAAAATTAATCGACTTTTGGGGGTATTTTTGAAAAACTAATAATTAGAACCTTTTGTTGCTTACTTAGTTGGGTATTTATGCCAAGTTTCAAGTATATTAACCTAATAATAAGATTTTTCATTAAAACTTTAACACCCCCTAAATCGTCTTTTGGGGGTAGTTTCGAAAAACTAATAATAACAACCTTTATTATTTATTTATTTTAGTATTTGTGTAATGTTTCAAGTTTAGTTATCCATGAAATAAGATTCTGCCATACAAATTTCAACACCCCCTAAATCCACTTCAGGGGGTAGTTTCAAAAAATTATTAATGCCAATCTTTATCATGTACTTAGATTACTGTTTGTGCCAAGTTTTAAAAATATTAGCCGAAGGAATTAGATTTTTCATACAAACTTTGCCCCCCTTTTTAACCCCCTTAGGGGTAGAATTTCGGGAAATCCTTTCTTATCGGATGCCTACAGCATACAAAGAATACACCTTTCAAGTTTCAGGTCTCTACGTTCAGCGGTTTGGGCTGTGCGTTGATCCGTCAGTCAGTCATTCAGGACAAAGCATTTTATATATATAGATAATTCCACTATAAGGTCAGGATCATTAGAAAATAAGAGTTCGCCAACATTTTTATCCACTAAAGATTTAAGTGCCTTATTGAAATCAGTAGTTATTTTTGTTTTCTGTGGATTATTTTTTAGCTTGATTTTGGATAAGTTAAGAAACAATAGAGAATGATCAGTCACTGATGTATTAAGGACAGCAATCTGTGCACATGACTTTTCCTTATTAAGTTTTATCATAAAATGATCCAGGCAGTTATTAAGTCTAGTAGGAAAAGTGTGTCCCGCCATCAACCCATGCATAGATAACATTGAAATGTAATTTTGTCTATTATTGCGCTCCTGGGCCTGTTCTGATAAAGGTGGAGTAAGATTTATATTTATATCTCCAGCTAAAGTAATACAGTTGAAGGATTTTATGGATTCCAAATATGTGTCGAGCGAGTTAATAAACATTTCAGCGTTGGTAGTAGAAGGGGATCGATATACTCCCAATATCACATAACTATCATTAACTTTAACTTCTAAGGCGGAGGCGTGAGTCAACTTAATTTCTCTGACGTTAACTGTAATATTATTACTGACGTTGATGTATAAACTAACCTAACCTATTCTAATATATAAACTAATGTAACATTTTCTACTATAATGTTTACTGTGGTCGCTAATGACCTTAGATGTTAAAAAGCGACCTAAAATAAATAAATTAAAAAAAAAAAAAAAAAAAGTTTGCCGGGTCAGCTAGTATGTATATATTTCTTTCTTCCTTTGTATAGATTCTTTTACCGATTGTTTTGTGAATGTGGGAACATTGTAGGCCTTCTAGATTTGTAGACGCTTGTTAACATTTGTTAACTCTTTATCTCGTTTATACAAACTTTTTTTTTAGTTTCTTACGACTTATTGTCGAGCCTACGTTGTCCCCCCATATCTAAGCACTAATGCTGTAACATGGAAATATTGTAAAAACAAACCTTTTCTTTTTAAAAGAGTAACCGTGGAGTTTCTTGCAGGTTTTTCTCCACAGGAAACGACCAACCCGAACCGTGCACCTTTTGTCGACGTTTTATAAGTGCCCATGTAGGCCTATGTGAAATAAAAAACATTTGATTTGAAATAAACCAAATGTAACTTTTTGTTGGTTTTTAGGGTTCCGTGCCCAAAGGGTAAAAACCGGCCAATTGCGAGTCGGACTCGCGCACGAAGGGTTCCGTACTTGGTAAATTGCGGTTTACGATTTATGACGTATTAAAAAAAACTACTTACTAGATCTCGTTCAAACCAATTTTCGGTGGAAGTTTACATGGTAATATACATCATATTTTTTTTAGTTTTATCATTCTCTTATTTTGGAAGTTACAGGGTGGGGGGGGACACATTTTAACACTTTGGAAGTGTCTCTCGCGCAAGCTTTTCAGTTTAGAAAAATATGATATTAGAAACCTCAATATCATTTTTGAAGACCTATCCATTGATACCCCGTACGTACGGGAACGAGGAAAAAAAAAAAGTATGGGGAACCCCCAAAATTTATTGTTTTTTTTTTTATATTTTTGTGTGAAAATCCTAATGCGGTTTACAGAATACATCTACTTACCAAGTTTCAACAGCATAGTTCTGATAGTTTCGAAAAAAAGTGGCTGTGACATACGGACGGACAGACACAGACATGACGAATTGATAAGGGTTCCGTTTTAGCCATTTGGCTACGGAACACTAAAAATACAAAAAAAAAATGCAGTACAATTTTACTTACGCCACTCCTCGAGTGGAGTCTCTCAGAGCCCGAAAATATCTCACAACACCCGCAACCAGACTGAGTACCCAGTGGCACCCTAGCAAAATATTTAGGTGGTGCGAGAAAATGATTAAGTCTCAGTAACTAGTTAACTTTATCGAAACACGCAGAACAGTTTGAGAAAAGGCTACCTTAGATTCATTTTTAACTACTGACAGGCATGACTATTACTTCTACTGTTTCATGGACCAGTGGCGGATTAAGCCTGTCGGGGTCTCGGAGCAGCGAAGCAAAGCGGAGGCACATGACCCGTCTCAAAATGCAAGAGCGAGCGGGGTAAAGGAAACACCACCATTGTGCTGTGTGCACCCCTTCTTTTATAGATTTTTTGCCACTAGAGCACACAATATAAAAAAAGAAAAACAAAAAGAAACCTTAAAACAATAAAAAGCTAACTAGTAGGCAAAAGCGAGCGAAGCGAGCGTTTGTGTTTTTCACGCATACCTAACCGCGTATCAAATTTAATCTTGCGCCTCCATCTGCGGTGCCATACAAAAGAACGAAGAAGGTGCACCTGTCTAGTCAATAATGAAAGGAAATCGTGTTTCACGGGGCATAGTTCAATGCGATTTATTTCTGGCCCCCGGGCAGTCGCCTTTCCTTGCCCTCTGGTCATTAGCGGCATTAGAGAGGGTCACCAAATATCTTACTATTATGTCTAAGGTAACTTGTTGTCATTGCACAGATGACAAACAATAACATATTTTCACAGATGATGTATTTCTGTTGCCGCTATAACAACAAATACTAAAAACAGTATAAAATAAATATTTAAGGGGGGCTCCCATACAACAAACGTGATATATTTTTGCTCGATATTAATAACGGCCACAGGTAGACGCTTGAAATATTCACAGAATGTTTAGTTGTATATTTACTTCAAAAAATAATAATAAATAAAATAAATTAATGGGGGCTCCCATACAACAAACGTGATTTTTTGTCCGTTTTTTGCTCCATATTAATAACGGCATCAGGTAGACGCTTGAAATGTTGGTAACTCTAATACATACATACCTACATTGCATGTTAAATAAAAGCTTGTAAAAAGGGCACCAATCAGTTTAATTAGGTTAGGTATTAGGTAGGCAGACAGGCCAAAAGTAAAGTAGTCTACATGCACTTAGACAACCCAGAACAGAGCTCTCTGTCACAGACGTACAAGGAGACCCGACCCCAGCTGAACTGGGAAGAGGGTTGGACAAAGAAATAATGCTAACAAATTTCTTTATAAATATTTTTTATGTAAGTAAAAATATGCGGGCAGAGATAAATAGGCAACCTACTTTAATTCTGTTAACTCACGTTTGGTACGAAATAGTACCTACCAAATAACGGAAGCTATAGTGCAAGTAGGGTTTGCAAAATCCGGATTTTTTTGAAATCCGGTTTTCCGAAATATTGTTCGATTAAAATCCGAATTACCCGGCTTATCCGGTTTTTTTGAACGTTTTAGTGTTTTAAGTTTATTTGATAAAACTGAAATAAAATAGCATAAATTATTTAAAATCTGCTTTTATTCGCATGGATTTTGGACGATTTTGGACGCATGGACCTTCATTGAAGTCAAGAGTGATTGACCACTTAGTATTTTTAGACTTCATAACTTTTATCTCTTCATTTAGAGTGGACTTTTCTTTGTGACACATGTCCATTATTTTTTTATTATTGAATTTGGTGACTTCGGGACGTTTTCTTTATATTTTTTTGCATTAACTTTCTGAGATCTGCCGACGTACATAATACTTTCAGTGGTAACCCGTCTAATACTATCATTCTTGATATAACACTAGTTAAAGAGTCTTTGCTTTCATAATAGTCAGTGATTTTTGGTTTTTTAGCATGTGGATCACAACTTTTGCTAGTTAAGGCTATGGCCGTGAGTTCTTGTACAGCAGTGGCGCTGACACCTACATTACTTTTTAAATTAATTGCATGTTTCATAAGTAAGTGGGTGTGCGATGTTGACGTGCACTTTTTGGTATAATCTATGAACTCCATTTTTCATCAGGTTGATCTACAAAATAAAAAGTATTATTAATTCATTCATGAAGTAATTGTCAAATAGACATTAACTGAATAAACCGTTACTGTAGAATAAAACTCCATAAACAGTTAAGCAGGGGTCTTAATCATAAGTAATCATAAACGCCACTGTGTCTTACTTCACTTGTAAATGTAAACTTTAAGCCACCACATCACATCATACAGGCTAAACACATAAAAAATAGTGTAAAACTGTATGTACTTACTTGTTTGTGTAGCGCGCGTTGCTTTTTGCATGCGCGCACACGATAGACGACAGACCTTTCAAGACAACCACTTTCTATAAAACTTACTAGCAGACAGAGTGGCGCGCGAGGCGCAGGCGGAGGACGAGGAACGCGCGAGTCAAAACGTAGCGCCGCGCCGCGCTGCTTGTTTTATAGGCATAAACTGAATCAATTACGGATTTCGCGCACAATTCAAACAATGCTACACCTAGACCTACCAATTCAGATATTGTTCGGATTTACGCATTAGAGTTGGTAATATCGATCTACCGATTACTTACAATGAAAATTTGTGGATATATACAAATATTATCCGTTAAAATCAGTTTTACTGAAATCCGGATAAACCGGATTTGAGTCTTGAAAACCGGATTTTAAAATGTCAAGAAAAGCCAGATTTTTCAGTCATTTTCGAATTTCGAAGAATCCGGATTGCAATCTCTAAGTGTAAGCCAGTAGTTAGTATAGTCAACCGCTCGACCGTGGTACGTAACACTTGACTCGAGATACGAAAATCACCCCTTACTGCTACGACATAAAAGTGAAGTTGCTCTGGACGTGACTGTAGGCGCTGCTTTCTAATAAAGACAACATGTTACGTGAAAGCGGCTATTTTCATATAGGCACACTAATAAGGTGAAATTGCCATTACGACCGTCAAAGGTGTCGGTAATGAATTGCTTGGAAATCGCCTAGACTTAAATGATTCAATAAAGTCTATAGCCACGACAAGATAAGGAGTATAATACCCAAGCATAACTGTTCTAGAACATTATTTAGAAACCAGTTAAATGAGGTCTTTGCTACCCTTCATATTTGTACGGACTGTAGTAAAATGAGTGTTCTGTTATCGCGTTACGGAGGGTCTCATTATTTTGGTCGATGGGTCCGAGGGCGGAGAGTTGGTATGAGGGCGGGGCCTCTGGCCGGGAGCCATCCCTCTGACCCTCGCGAGCACCGACACAGTCTCGTCAAATGTCACAGGCAACACTCCTCCGGCGTCCTCGACATCCTTTCGAATTTCGTTCGGTCTTTCTAGTCATGTTATTGTGATTTAATATTTAAATAATATTTTATTTAAAAAATCTATGTCATGGAGGGGCCTAATGGCATCAGGTGCTCGTCTCTGGACAATCCTGCGAGTGTGGTGCCCTTGCCCGTGGGGAGTTCGCCGACATCGGCTAACAGTTCAGACAACTACATGTACGATGATTCCTCGATGTCCGATGGCAGTCTGTACGCCAGTGATCAAGAAAATCTGTCCACACCAAGAAGAAGGTACATAATAGAAAAAATTAAGTACGTGCCTCCATGTCCAATGTTTCCTAATTATTGCTTAGCCATTTTTGTTTTGTGTTTAATTATGGTATTTTTTAGTGTGCCTACTGTGTTTTGTCTCTATGTCATCGTAGAAAAATATTTCATGTAGCCCCTGCGACTTTAGCGAAGCTTTTTTCTGTTTATAATCCATCTATCAATTACTTTATCTAATTATTTTATAATTAATCCATGAATTTCTTTGGTTGGCTAATAATATTTACTGTTTTATGACCCAAGAAACCTCTGGCTAGAGGTATTAAATTATTTATTGTTCATTATTTGAATTCCGAAACCTTAGTTATTCTTATTATAAACAAGGTAGGTACGTAGGTAATCTTTATTTGTTTTCAAGTACATTGACCACTGTGGCACTGATTTACTTCAGCAATCCCTAAATCTAGTTGGTACCTAGGTCCTGGAACAATTTCATTTTGAATAATAAATTAATATCAAACAGTATTTGCCAGGCTATATATTAATGGCATTTCAATTACAATTTTCTTGCTTTGATGTATGTAAGTAGGTAATCCATAAGATATAGCAAATTAAATCTACTTTTTTGGAATAGTAATTAAATCGAACTGGAGTGATTTAGATTTTCAGCTCCAATCTTGAAAATAGCCGGCCCTATTTGCTGCATGATCAACGTAGCAAGTTAGCAACTCGTAAGGGACATACCTATTCCTGAATTTCTTTCTGTAGTTATTCTCTGCCTAGTAAATATAATAATATTGTCTTCGCATTAATCGAGGGCACGAAGTTTCAAGGCTGTAGAGGAAATTATTCGCAGACCTGACAAGCTCGCAAGATTTTACTATCGAGCCTTCTCTGTATGAGAAGAGGCCTTTGCCCTGCAGTGAGGCCGTATTAGGCTGAACTCTCTTTTTAACAAGCCTAAAATAGGACTAATAAATAACAAGCTATCAATGAATAAGTTTGTGAGGATGGATGGATGGATGTTTGTTACCTTTTCACGCAAAACTACAGGCCGGATTTTGATGAAACTTTACAGAAATTTAGCTTAAACATCAGAATAACACATAGGCTAAAATTTATATCTAAAAATATTGGTGGAAATACTGAACCAACGTAGGCGAAGGATCTTTTAAGTTTTCCGTTTTTCCTTTTGAAGTAACTACAGAACCCTCAAAATCACTTCGTAGGGAAAAGCTGAATATATATATATAATAGTTCCATACATTAAAGTTTTCTAAACTACCTTAAAGTAGGTATGTCCCTCGTCTTACCTGATACCCTAGCTACTTAGGTAGGTGAGATATTTGCGAGCAATCTTATGTGTTCATATAAATATCTAGGGCATATCATTTGCGCTTGCTTCGGTAATAAACTTCAGCTACTGCTAGCTACAGCGACCATATTATTACTGCGCTAGATTATACGTACCTTATTGATCCTGACCTCTTCTTTCAGGTCCGACTTTCGTCGTCTGCACAGACGTAGATCTTCACTGCGATGCCCTCAGCAGCAGATCCAACAGCGTCAGGCCGCGAATCTGCGCGAGCGCCGAAGAATGCAGTCGATAAATGATGCATTCGAGGGGCTACGGGCCCATATCCCCACACTGCCTTATGAGAAGAGGCTGTCTAAAGTTGACACTTTGAAACTGGCCATCGGATATATTAGCTTCCTTGGCGAGCTGGTCAGTATATCATTGTATTTTATTTGTTTTGGATAAAAAGATGTGGCAGGCAATAATTCTAATTATTGTCACGTTGTACTAGTATTCGCAAGCGCTAATGCTTAGCTTTTTAATGGGGGTTTGATTCCCGGTCGGGTAAAATAATATTGGACTTTTTCATGAAGAATTCATTAGGAGCAGCTCGGATCCTGCTGTATTCTCCAACTGATGGAAATAATGAGTTGTTTCCCCGTGATATATGTGACTTAAATATACTGACGAGGGTGTCCCACGATGTTTTTCGTGTTTAATATTTAGAATTAGAATAGAATAACACACACACACACACACACTAGAATTAGTTCAAACTCGTTTCATTGAATGTTCAATTAAAGAGCAGTTTTTAAATTTTGTTTATGAATAACTATAGTTTGTTTGCGTACCCTCCACTTCCTGACACTCATTTAGTCTGTAACTAAAATCTTCATCAAACACTAAAACATCCTCAAAAAAGAAAAGGCCGAGAACACTTTGACTTGATTATAATAAAAGCCCAAATAGCCCATATGTAACGCCTGCTGTTTTTACCCGACTGCCGAAGGAGGGTAATGTGTTTATCAGTCTATGTATGTATGTAAGTATGTATGTATGTATGTATGTATGTTTGTTCCTATGTGGCGTTCTAGAGACCAAACGCGTGGGCCGATTTTAATGGTTCTTACGTCAATCGATTCGTCTTAACCCCGCGAGTGTCACTGGCTACATGAAAATTGGAAAATAAGAATATGGCGGTATTTGGGCGCCATTTTGTGGGGGCCCAAATTTGTTTTTTCTTCCAAACCTTTCGTGTGGGGTATCAAAATAAAGGATTTGGTGATTTCAAAAATATATAACACTAATATGTTTAAATGTACCTAATTCGAAAAAATAATGAACTAAAAAGTTATAAATAAAAAAAGTTAATTAAAAATATCAAAAACCCGACTGCTTGAAAAGCGAACTAAAAAGACGTAAACAAGGAGAAAATCATGCTGTGCAGTCGGAGGATACGTCTGGTTTTGGCCAGCCAGCTCGCGAAGATGTATCCTCCGACTGCACAGCATGATTTTCTCCTTGTTTACGTCTTTTTAGTTCGCTTTTCAAGCAGTCGGGTTTTTGATATTTTTAATTAACTTTTTTTTTTACTTAAAAAGTAAAGTTTACAAACCATTGCCACTCAATCTGAATGTATAAAAGAAAGCAAAGACTCACAGACAAAATCTAAACTATTTCAAGAGTTCGACAGAGAGATCCACAGCGACTGATTGTAAATTTTAGTTTCAGGTTAAATCAGTGTAAGGAAGTGGAGGGTGCGCCTTTATTATCTAACCTAATTAGGTATTGTTTTTTATAAACAAAGTTCAAACGGCCAAAAAATCATCATTGCCATACAACGTGGAAATGCTGCCAGCGTTCTGGGCACTTTTCACGTTGACAGCGATGTGGAAGAAATTTTTGACGCCCCATGATCCTTGCCCTTTTTACACGCATTCGTAGTTTTTGATTTAAATATAATGTATTTAAGTTCTAGTTATTATTAGTTCTAGTTATTTATGTAATTTAATTTTATGTATTTAAATTTATAAAAGCTGTCTTTAATTTAACAGTAAATAAAACTAGTTTGAACTAATTCTAATGTATTTTTAAGTATCAAAAACGAATAACAATCTGGGCACTCTATCAATACATATCTTACTATACGTTTTGGGTCTCATAATATGAAATATGTTGAAAGCCCTAATAGTTAAAATCTTAGTAATTGAATTACGATAGACTAACTAACTGCCAAACGGAATTTCCTTAGCATTCTTCCTCCGAGCCTAGTTCTATTGATCGGTAACTCAAGTATACTCAAATGTTTTCTGCCTTCTCAGGTACGAGTAGACCGCTGTTCAACAGAAACCATGCTGTCTGGATCAGCCAACGCCCACAACAAGGAGGAGCAGAAAAAAGTCATTATAAGAGGTAAGTGTACACCTACATTTCGATATTAGATACCAAATCCATAACAAAAAACCGGCCAAGTGCGAGTCGGACTCGCACACGAAGGGTTCCGTACCATTATCGCAAAACACTGCATAAAAATCACGTTTGTTGTATGGGAGCCCCCCTTAATTTATTTAATTTTAATTAAATAATAATTATTTTTTGAAGTAAATATACAACTTAATATTCTGTGAATATTTCAAGCGTCTACCTGTTGCCATTATTAATATCGAGCAAAAAACGGCAAAAATATCACGTTTGTTGTATGGGAGCCCCCCTTAAATATTAGTTATATACTGTTTTTAGTATTTGTTGTTATAGCGGCAACAGGTATACATCATCTTTGGTAATTTCAACTGTCTAACTATCACGGTTCATGAGATACAGCCTGGTGACAGACAGACAGACAGACAGACGGACAGCGAAGTCTCAGTAATAGGGTCCCGTTTTTTACCCTTTGGGTACGGAACCCTAAAAACAGGCTTTTTTTTTCTTTTTAGGATTCCGTACCCAAAGGGTAAAAACGGGACCCTATGACTAAGACTCCACGATCCGTCTGTCTATCTGTCTGTCACCAGGCTGTATCTCATGAACCGTGATAGCTAGACAGTTGAAATGTTCTGTTAATGTATTTCTGTTGCCGCTATAACAACAAATACTAAAAACAGAATAAAATAAGTATTTCAGTGGGGCTGCCATACAACAAACGTGATTTTTTTTGCCGTTTTTGTGATAATGTTACGGAACCCTTCGTGCGAAACGACTCGCACTTGTTCGGTTTTTTTATAAAATAGGAGAAATTGACTCAATGACCTACAATCGTATCTGACCTTTACATTCAATGTTAATTAGGTATTATTTAATTTGCTTTGTTTAAAATAACAATATTACTCGTCAACCTTTTTCGCAAGTTAAGCTAGATGAAGCTGGTGTATCCTTGTGGACTCTCAGAATAAACACCGAAAGATACTCAGAGGTCAAAGTCTCTTTTAAAGTCCATTCAATTATTATAATGGTCAAATAACAAACGGATGCAGAGTGAGCTCACTTCGCTACATTCTAGACTCAGGTCTAAAACTAGAATCTAGACTCGAGATGGAAAAAAATAGGAAACTACCATTATCCTATTCTTCTTTTTAGGGTTCCGTACCCAAAGGGTAAAAACGGGACCCTATTACTAAGACTTCGCGATCCGTCTGTCTGTCTGTCTGTCTGTCTGTCTGTCTGTCTGTCTGTCCGTCTGTCTCCAGGCTGTATCTCATGAACCGTGATAGCTAGACAGTTGAAATTTTCACAGATGATGTATTTCTGTTGCCGCTATAACAACAAATACTAAAAACAGTATAAAATAAATATTAAAGGGGGGCTCCCATACAACAAACGTGATATTTTTGCCGTTTTTTGCTCGATATTAATAACGGCAACAGGTAGACGCTTGAAATATTCACGGAATGTTTAGTTGTATATTTACTTCAAAAAATAATAATTAATAAATTAAAATAAAATAAATTAAGGGGGGCTCCCATACAACAAACGTGATTTTTATGCAGTGTTTTGCGATAATGGTACGGAACCCTTCGTGTGCGAGTCCGACTCGCACTTGGCCGGTTTTCTTGTTAGTTTCCGATTCTGGCTTACATTATCGAGTTGCACTGGGTTCGGGTAATGATGACACTGCATAGACGGCAATCTACAACGCGTCTTTCATCTCGCACGTGATTGGTCGATTGATGGGATAAAATCCTTCGCTTTGCCGAATTCACTTACGCAATTAGGCTGCGGGATAGTCGATAAAGGTCAAAGTTTTTACCTAAAACGAGATTAAGTAATCAGTACAAATGGATGCACAACATACAAATAAAGTCATCCAGATGCGCGGTGTCCAATGGAGCATGCAGACCTTGCTGCCATGCCGGGGTCATTCGGTGGCCGTGCCAGGGCGCGAGTGCACGACCCCTGCAATATGTTTGTGCACCTTTTAATGATCGATACACCACTAATGTGATGTGGGTTCATGGCAACACACAATTAATTGTCGCTCAAAAATTGCGATTTCAAACTTCGTGGCAAAAAAATTGCGAATAGTAACAAGCTTTTTTATGTTTAAAATTTTGAGCGTTTTGCCCGTACACTATTGAGAAAAAAAAATCCTTTTTACAAAGAAAATACTACCGACTTCCAAATAAAAACACTACAAAGTTAAAAATAACTTTCTTTTTGGAAGTCGGTGTCTTTGGTAGGTACCAATTTTTTTTCGATATGGACACCGATTTCCAAAAGGAAAGTTTTTCACTTGCACTTAGCCCAAATAACATTTGTTCGAAGTATTTATGTTCCCGAACATTCATTATATCACTGTTTTAATTTATCATATTTTCATATTTTTATTTGCATAAAATTACACATAACATTATTTACGCAAAACATTGAATATGACTTATTGAATCATATTAAGTGAGAGAGAAACAGTGGGCGAATACAAATGTATAAAAAGAGACTTGAAAAAAACAATTGTCGATGGACTCCTATACCTGTCTGCAGGGTTTAACTCTAAAGTAACATGAAGGAGATGACGGGAGCTGAGTTCGCTCGCTTTGCTCGCTATAATACAAAATAAATACGTAAACACAGACAAGACTGAGTGAAGTCGGTTTTGCAGCGATTGTTTCTGTCACAAAATTTTGTAGCACAACATATTGACTTTTTAACCGACTTACCAAAAAGGAGGAGGTTCTAGGTTAGACTTTATGTAGGTCTTTTTTTTTGTGATTGTTCACCGAAATCTCCGTCATTTGTGGACCGATTTTGAAAATATTTTTTGTGTTTGAAAGAGTATGTTTCGAAATTGGTCCCATTTTAATTTGGCGAAGATCTGATGACTAACTTCGGAGACATACTACAGAACTCTTCAATATATAACGGCAAATCTCTATCGGGATTGCTGCAATCGCATGTCTGTTTATTGTATATACCATTTTATAACATAACATAACGCCAGTACGCTCTAAAGGGGTACGCATTCACCTTGGTACAATCTCTTTTCACCGGTTATGTTCAGTTTTATGATATTCGGGTAATCTATTCTGGCATTATAGGTAACTTACTAAAGTACTTGCCTATTAGGTAGTACAACTAAAAAGGGAAAAATAAAAAAAACTTTTTTAAAAAAAAATACTACCGACATCCAAATAAGAAAATTACAAAGTGAAAAATAACTTTATTTTTGGAAGTCGGTGTTCATAACGCAAGAAAATTGGTACCTACCAAAGACACCTACTTACAATAATAAAGTTATTTTTCACTTTGTAGTTTTCTTATTTGGAAGTCGGTAGTATTTTTTATTTTTATTATGACACTATTTCAACATAACATTGAAAATGCTACCAAGTAGGTAATCGGCGATATATTTGTGACCAAATAATATTCCGTAAAATGTTGTTTCGGTGTGGTGAAAATATGGCAAATAAATCATTAGGCAAAAGAAAAAGTTCAAAAGAGGCTTCGGCCAAAAGCAAAAAGTTATTTTGTAAATCGGTGAAATGTAGTTCGGTAAAATAATAAATATGCCACATGACATTTCGATGATTTGAAAATATGTCAAATAATGCATATAGCAAAGAAGACGTCGGTCAATAGTATTCGGTTAAATGAAATTCGAACAAATAAATCGGAAACGTGATCGGTTCCGATAAGATTTTCGGAGAAATGCATGGACAAACATAAATACATACATACAAAATACAAACATATAAACAAACATACACTTATGAAATTTGGCACACGTGTTAGAAGCCCATACTCGAGTAACATATGTGAATATTGTGCAGTCGAATGCATGTCGAATTTATTACTTTACTAGCTTCTGCCAGCGGCTTCGCCCGCGTGAATGTCGAATATTATCCCGAGGGAATATATTCCCGGGATAAAAAGAGAAGAAGAAACAAACATACACACTCACAGACTTTCGCCTTTATAATATTAGTGTGATTTGAAGAAGTCGGTAAAAATAACTGCTCTCTACGTTTTCTCGAAATAGTGGTTACGTAGTTTCTGAGTTTATCCATTACAAACAAAACTACAAATAATTAAATATTTTCTCTTTATATTATTAGTGTAGACTATATTTTATAATACAAACAAACTAATTACAATAATATAAAAGTGCGTATAAAAAGGGTAGAGGGAAAAACTCATTGGGTATCAAAAATATCACATTCTTGTCAATGGGAAAAGTGCCCAGAACGCTGGCAGCGGGTTCTTTGGCAGAAGAAAAGGCCGACCCTCAGGTCACGTGAAGAATCGTCTAAATGATTGCTGATGCCCCGAAATTATCGATTAGCACTCGGACCCCATGAGCCAAATTAAGTTGTTTTTTGTACCTAAGTTTTCACGGGCGAATATTGGAAGTTGTTTAGAATCAAACCTGTATTTATTTGTTGAATGACTTGCTCCTGCCAGCGGCTTCGCCCACGTGATTGTTGAAAATTATTCCAAGAGTACATTTTCCGGGGATGATATGTATATTCTATGTGCTATCCCAGATTATAATCTATCTCTGTATCAGTTCCCAAATTGAAGCACAGCCCGATTTCATCCAGATCCGTTCAGTAGTTTTTGCGTGAAAGAGTAACAACCATACAAACACACTTACACACTCACAAACTTTCGTCTTTATAATATTAGTAGCAAGTATGATGTCACCAAATCAAAAATGAACTTACTACATATTTTCAACACTTCAAATAACTGCACTGGTTTACTAAGCCCATAAACCGAAGGTGTTATAACCAACCAACATATTATTCTAATAACCAATAATTACATTTGGTATCGGTAAAGGTACCACCTCCTTATTAGGTGCCTACTAATTTATTTATGATTTTACAATAATTCTACTCCACCATTACACTCCACCCTTCTAGAGTTGCAGTTTGCACATGTTGGGTAGCAATTAGTGTTGCATCACCCATCGGTCCCATCGCGTGTGATAAACGAATGTAATCGTTATTCGTGGACCGATTGGTCCAGTAGCTTTGTTCTCACGGTAACATCACTATCGCGTGATAACGTGATGGGTCCTGATGGCACCCGTGGGACCCCGCTACCGTGTCGTTAAATTTTATCGATAAACTCTCCCACAATGTGTTACTGCATCTGTATTTTTAATTGAATAGGTATGCAATTAATATAGGTAAGTATTCGGTTGCAGAAGTTTGGGTGTTCTATGATTTCAGATTATGTATCTCATCACTCATTCTCGGAGTTACGATGTGACTTTAGATACTCGTAATAAAGTTGACATGGTGTAGATATCGTGTAAAGCTTTTTTTTTTAAGTAAGCAAACAACAATTTCCAAGGATTTATTTTTTATTTGATCGTTTTTTTCCGGAGAAAGGCCAAAGCCTAATTGCGTAAGTGAATTCTGCAAAGCAAACAAGTTGGTACCTTCCCAAAAACGACTTTTCGTATTGCATATTACACTCTGAAACGGAAAGGTTATGCTCCTTTCATTACCAATATTTTGACGTAGAATTGATTGTAAAAGAATGAATGAAAGCGGAAGAATCGAGATAAAACTTCACTATTGGTATTGTGTAATGCAAATGTCATATATCTTCAACTCCGTAGTATCTCTAAGTAGTCTGTGTTCAACTCAAAGGAGGATTTGGAAAGCTAACGCTAGCTTTCCAAATCAGTTTCGCAATAAAGAAAAAGTTGAAAGAAATGATTCTGATTGTATGAAAGAATCTACTTGTTTCCTTTGCAGAATTCACTTACGCAATTAGGCTGCTGGATTCCTTTTACTTTCATATGCATTTTTAAAATGTTGATTAAATACACCCAAAGAAGTCCTAATTTTCACAATAGAGCAACTATTATGGGCGAATAGAATAAATATTCAAAACAAAACACCCCTAATTTGACATACAAAAAGCATTGTAAGTGCACTTGTGCCGAAACTGAATGCTATAAAAGTGTAAACAAGGGCGTGCGTCGCTTATTTGCGAATCACGCCGTAGCAAATTGAAAGATCGCTCAACCCCCAGCTAATAGGGTGTCGCGTACTCTGTCGGGGCTCTGCAGTGTATTAGAACACTATTAAGTACTCCATATCACTTTAACGCGTCCCCAGACCCCACTACATATCGATTGTGCTTGATTGTGTACACTATAATTAAGTTTTTTTTTAAAGAATAACTGACAACCTCGGTCAGTTTCTTTAGCATTGTGGTAATATGAAACTGGTAACTTGATATACTGGATCTCTATTATTGTCATTATTTTATCTAGGATTACAGATCTATGAGGCATTTATATGAAAATTGTAATATGAACATATGAATCATTTCGCCTTTGATAAAAAAGTATCATGATGATTCTTTTGTGGTGATCCTGTTTGTTCTTCGAATGGTTTGAATCCTACAATCTTTATCATTTTGAGTTAAAAGAAATCTAAGACATCGCTCGTAAAGGGGTAGCAAATGCGAATGATATATTTAAAAATGTACACTTATTACACGATATACCCAAAGAGTTCTCCACAGCACAAGTTCATTATTTTCATATCGATATCGAACCAAAGCATCGTACAATGGACTCAATAAAACACGAACCAAGGGTTGATAAAACACTGTAAGTATTCTGATGTGTAAAAGATAATGACTTTGCTGCAACCCAACACTATGGTCGTACTATCGTATAATAATCCCTTTTTCAATTATTAAAAAGCACCTTATCTAAGTGTAATGTAGGATTTACATACAGATTATGGAGCGCACGTGCGCCCTTTCACACCCGCGCCGCGCCGGGAGAGCTAGCGTGGCGTCAAGTGTTTGTAGGTTTCCATATTGTTTTTTACTTACGAAAAAGTATCAACTATGTTAGTAATCGGTAACTGGCATACAAATAGAAAAAAAAATAACAACGTCCACATTTAAAACAAAACTTTGACATTTTATGTTTTATTGTTACTTCGGATCTTAGCGTAGTAAGTTATGAAAATTATTTTCTAAGTGTTTTATATTTATATCTACACCTTTTCCTTGTACAAATTTAAGTAACTGAACAATGCCGATCAAACTTCTGCTCGCTCGTCAAATATTCGACTCAGCCGGCATTCCGACCGTCGAGGTGGACATGGTAACGGAACTGGGACTATTCCGTATTGGCGTTCCGTCAACTGATCTGAAAAAAGTAGCAGAATCATTACAGCTACGAGATAATAATCCCGCGGAGTACTTCGGTATGGGTGTGTTGAATGCTGTAAAAAATATAAACAATATTATCGCCCCAGAGCTCATAAAACAGAACCTCGAGGTGACTATGCAAAAAGAAATAGATCAGTTTATGATCGCTCTTGACGGCACTGAAAACAGGTCGCGGCTGGGAGCCAACGCCATCATGGCAGTGTCTCTGGTGGCGGCAAAGGCGGGCGCCGCAAAGAAGGGCATGCCACTGTACAGGCACATCTCGGACATGGCGGGAGTCACCACCATCATACTGCCAGTTCCTCATTTCACTATCCTAACCGGCGGGACGTTGTCCTCCAATGGGTTACCATTTCAAGAATATTCAATTATGCCAACTGGAGCGTCATCCTTTACAGAAGCGATGCGCATGGGTACGGAAATATATATGTATGTTAAGAACACGGTATTGTCCAAATATACCGTCGAGGCTTCATATGTTCCAAGTAACGGCGGCTTCTCCATTCCGATCCTGAGCCACAGGGATGCGCTTTTGTTCCTGACCGACGCTATAAAGCAATGCGGATATCATGGCAAGGTCGAAATATCCATCAACGCGGCTGCATCGGATTTATACAAAGATGGGGCTTATGATTTAGAATTCAAAAATCCAAATTCAAATCCTCAAGAATATATTTCGTCTGACAAGCTCGCCGAAATCTATTTGGACAACGTAAAAGAGTTCCCCGTGGGTTCCATTGAAGACGGTTTCGAATATGATGACTGGTCGGCGTGGTCCTTGCTTACCGCTCGCACGTCGGTGCAGCTGATGGCCAACGACCTGACGCAGACCAACCTGCGGAGAGTCGGCCTGGCTATCGAGAAGAAAGCGGGTAACACGATTGGCTTGCGATTAAATCAAGCAGGTACGTTGACTGAGGTCATCGAAGTTTACAAGATAAGTAAAGCCGCTGGATATGGAATATGTGTCCATGATAGATGGGGAGACACTTGTGATTTGTTCCTGGCTGACTTGGTGGTGGGTCTGTCCGCGGGGCAGCTGAAGTGCGGCGCGCCGGTGCGCGGCGAGCGCGTGGACAAATACAACCAGGTGCTAAGGATAGAGGAGGAGCTAGGCGCGCTGTCCAAGTACGCGGGCAAAAACTACCGCGGGAATCTCTAGACTATGTTGCTGATTTGAATTTATATTTTATTCATAATAAAATATCTTTCACTTAAAATTCCTTACTTTACTTTCGATACGCAGAAATGTTGAGACTACCCTGGCAGACCTGCTTCAAAGGGACTCTTCGTTCGTGTTAATATTTAATGACACAAATCTAAATGTTCGGTACGTAGCGAACACACAAATTGCCGGAAATACTCATTATGTTCACTGTGACATGATAAAAATCATAACCTGTTATTATAGCACTTTTAGTAAGTTCGAGGGGTGGATTGGACTCTAGGTTTCGTAGCGCGGACTTAGAAAATATTCAGCTTATTTGAAATGGGCGCTGTGCGGTATCTTTGAGAACAAATATTGAACTGTAAACTGTTACTCAATTAGGTAAAAAAAATATGCTCTATAATATGATAATTTTATTGTTATAATTTATTTTTTAATTTCATTCAGCTTAGTACTACTAGTACTTAGTTGTGTACAGTACACCACTTGTCGAGAAAAGCCAGAATATATCAATAAATAACGATTTTTTGTCCAAAATGTGATCTGTTCCGTCTATCCCAATCAGTTGGAATACATATGGAATTTTGTTTACACTTAAAAAATATCGGTGTGTACATTTTATATGAACTCGTTCACACACGTACGGGCCAGTGACGCAGCTTCAAGGCCAGGGCCCGGCCCTGTCAGGTCCCGGGCACGGCCCTGAGATTTGTGGATGTGGGTAATAGACCTTTAATCTGCCCTCTTCGTGCTGGCCACCGAGGTGGCTGGCACTAACCAGTGGAGTTTAACACCCAGGTGCAGAGTGGAAAAATCCATAAATCCCAACTAATTTGGGTAGCCAGTTGGGATAAATGGAACAGATCCAAAATGCCGCATAATAAACTCGCAACATAATCTTGACTACCTTTGTGGTTACCAATAACATTGTTTTGTTCTAAAAATATCTCCCTGTTATCGGTATGATGTATCAATGAATTTGTTGTCATAAGCGCAATACAATAAAAAATATAATCGACAAGGACGGGTCAACCCTATCACCCTTTATGAAGGGGCCTAAGGGGCCATAACAGTGCGCACGTGTTCGCCCCTCATGTTCGCCCCTCACGCCACAGAAACACGGGGCCGAACTGTTTAGTTAGCCCTCTTTACGTCTCACAAAAATAATTGTAGATAAATAAACCGCTTAGGGGGTTCCGGTGCGATTATGCGCGGATAATTAAAGTTGGAAGATTACCTTTTTTCAGTTTTCAAGTTTCTCGTGTCGATGAAGTGGTTCTGTAATATGTAACGTGTTTTCATGCGGACTAAACGGCCAACGGGCTTAGTTTTAATAATAACGTTTCACACAAAATATATACGAAAGAGCATACATAACGGATGCACGGACGGGACGGTGACGTGGCATTTTGTATGAAACGAACTTAGGCCGAGTTTAAATTGTCAAGCACGCATTATCTGCTGTGATTGGTTGAATGAATTTTAAACAGCCAATCACAGCAAATAACGCATACTTGACAATTTGTCACATTAATTCTGCTATAATTTAGAGGTGAGAAACTCGGTAAAAATCGGTATAAAAATCGATACGTATGCAGCGACCTTAAAATGTAATTTCTATTTATTGTACAAACTATCGCTATCGTTTTGCTCTTGCAAAAGATACGTAATAAGCCTGCCGGTTATCTTGGGGGCCAATTAATGTCACCATTTCTTAAAATTAATTGATCTGAAAACATGCATTTCAATGTTTCGTTTGTGTCTCGTGCATAACATGCGGCCCCATCTTGTTGGAACCACATCCTTACCAAGCCCAACTGAATCATTTGATGAAACATGAAACAAAAAAATGTTAACCATCTCACGGTAACGATCACCGTTCACTGTTACAGCATCACCAGTAGCATTTTCAAAGAAGTCCCTCCTCGCGTCGTGTTCCTCATTACCACAGATAATATAATACTAGCATACAGATACCCCATCCCATACAAAGAAACCGTGCCGACGTAACTAGCGTTTTTCGTCTGCTTAATCTGGCAATTTTTTGTACATGCACTCGATTCTGTTTCACGGTGATAGATAGATGGTGTTAGCAGCGACTTGCAAGTAAAAGGGTTTACTAGATTCGTGAATATTTTTTTCTTTAAATACAGTGAAGGTTTGTTTTCTAGTATTTATTTGCACGTTTTTACAGTTTTTTTTGCACCAAAATGTGTTAAAATGTATACTTTAACAATTGAGTGGAATTCTGTGGAATGCCTCAGAAATTAAAAAAATGCGCCATCTAATGGCATCAATTTTAAATGATCCGTCTAATAATCTTTGAAATGTGAATTAAGAGTCCAATATTCCATAATTTTGTACTTAGGAGAGTTGTTTAAACAAGAACATACAATTTTTGTGTTCAATTCCAGTAAATGTTAATTTTACATAGATTTTTGTTAGATTTATTTGAACCAAATTTTCTTTCTTAGCAATGAGACCCCGTGTCATTACTGAGGGTCGTGATTCCTCCGACAGGAGATCAACTTTTCTCTGACGATGATTCTCCATCTGTCTGTCCTTAGCGACGTGGAGCGCATCGTGCAGCTTGGTGTGCAGCGTTGTACGTATTTGGTCAGACCAAAGAAGTAGGTAGGGCCCAATTAATCCTCCTGACCAAATTCCACTCCAAACTGTTACACGACGTGGTGCAGTGGTCGTTCATGAATCATTGAAGGTTTAAACAAAAGTCTCTGATTTTGTTTACTAACAAATCCACTAAGGTCAAAATGGGCTTCGTCACTCATTATGATTTTTGATGCAAATCTGGATCGTTATCCAATCTGTTCTGCATGGAAAGTTGTGAATATTAAAACACGTTGATCAAGCAAAAAACAATATGGTGGCAAATAAAAGTTGTAAACCTCTAAATTGGACACCTTGTATATCATAGGAACCCTTGAGTACGGATTGAGTGACCCCTTTCACATCACATCATCAGCCTATTAATGTGCCCACTGCTGGGACACAGGCCTACTCTCTGTGTGAGGGGATGAGCCGTTATCCACCACGCGGGCCCAGTGCGGGTTGTCACATGTCTTCTAATGTTTAGTTCTAGGACATGCCGGTTTCCTCACGATGTTTTTTCCTTCAATTGTGGGTCCTAGGCTCGAACCCACGACCTACAATTTGTAAGTCACGGCCGATACCACTTGGACACCACTGCTCCCAGTGACCCCTTTGACTTGCCATAACTTTTTAGGGTTCCGAAGTCAACAAGGAACCCTTATAGTTTCGCTCTGTCCGTCTGTCCGTCCGCAGCTTAGCTCAGAGAATCTAAGTACTAGAAAGCTATAATTTGGCATGTATATATATATTAATAATTCCGACAAAGTGGTAACATAAAATCATGATAAATATTTTTTTTTCGGGTACCTCCCATAGACGTAAAGTGGGGATGTTTTTTTTTTCTTATCTATCCCATGGTGTGGGGTATCGTTGGATAGGCCATTCAAAATTATTATGGGTTTGTTAAAACCATTTTTCGATTCAGAGATTCGTTTGCGTAAAAGTAAGCTTTAAGTTGCAAATTTATGTTAGAGTCAAGTGTCCCCCCCCCTGCCAGCGAAATGGTTGCTCTTGGCTATGTGAAAAAATTCACGGCAGTAGTAAATATAACGAAATTAAAAGAAAAATTATCACGGATAACAAGGCTTTACAAGTTTACGAGTAATAGTCGACCAACTTATAAAGTGTACTTGGAACAGTAAAAATTTTGTAAAAATTCCATTGAAAAATTACTTAAATAAAGTTGATAGCTGTATAAAACTGAGTAAATATAATGCTTACGAACCATGTAAAATATACAAAAATTAAATCATAACAGGCTTTACAAGTTTACGAGTAATAGTCGACCAACTTATAAAATGTACTTGGCACAGTACAATTTTTGTACAAATGCCATTGAAAACTTACTTAAATAACGTTGTTAGCTGTATAAAACAGATAGTAAATATATGTTTATGAACCATGTAAAAATATACAAAAATAAAATCATAACATCCTTAATAACTATGATTTCTAAATTAATAATGTTTAAGCTCGAATAACGCATTGGAGTTGCCGGAGTCGTTGGCAGTACCAGTCCGTAGTCCGTACGGTGCATGCGCGCGGAGTCTATTTTGTGTTAGTGCAGAAGTATTTTCGACGTTTTGTATTTAAAACGTAAAAGTAAAGTCAAATTAGATTCGATTTCCAAGCAAATTACTTATTTTCTTTTGTCGATATCCTTCTATAAAGTCAATATTCGACCCGACTTCATCACTAATTGAGTAGCGTAAAACTTTCCAGAATGAAATAGTGAATACCGCAGTATTCACCTCTAATCTGCGGTATTAGAGGTGATTAGAGGACGCACGCTCGTATCGGCTCCTTTCGCAATTCGCACCCGCGGTGGTACTCAAATACATAATATTTTTCTAACTTCAGTTGCGAAGTTGGATTTTATAACTCCTTCTTCAGTTACCAGTTAGTCCTTATTTAGTTTAAATCAAGAGTGAATAGATTACATCTAGGCAAGCGTGCTTCACCGTAGACCACATCATCGCTTACCATCAGGCGACATAGTGGTCAAACGCGAGAATATAGATTAAAAAAATACATCATCCTATGTGGGCCCGTTTTTAGACTTTGTGAGCCGCTGAAACCGTTCTAATGTTCATGTAACAACAACAAAACCCTCTTTTTAGTCCGCATTATTATGCAACTTCGGAACCCTATTACTGCGCGTGGCCCGACACGCACTTGGCCGGTTTTTTTATTTTCTTTTTACTAATATTTGGATCGGTTTTAGATTTTTTCTACAACATTTACTAAATCTGCAGATATAGTTTTTAGGGTTCCGTACCCAAAGGGTAAAAGCGGGACTCTATTACTAAGACTCCGCGGTCCGTCTGTTTGTCTGTCTGTCCGTCTGTCACTAGGCTGTATCTCATGAACCGTGATAGCTAGGCAGTTGAAGTTTTCACTGATGATGTATTTATGTTGCCACTATAACAACAAATACTAAAAACAGGAAAAAATAAATATTTAAACAAACACGACTTTTTTGCCGTTTTTTGCGATAATGGTACGGAACTCTCCGTGCGCGAGTCCGACTCGCAATTGGCCGATTTTTTATTTTATGATTGGGGCATTCAAGCCGTCGCACATATAATTTTTCCATTAAGTAGGAAGGTACTATCTTGGTAGAACCACGAATCTATATTTGACGTGAAGTGGTCCGTTGGGTCGAGACTAGCTGATTTGGCGTAGCGCGCGTAGCCGGGTCTACGAAACTCGTAGAGCTCTACGACTTTCGTAGCTCACCGTAGAGTTCTACGTAGGTCAGCCCAACAGCCTTATTGTGTAAGCGAATACGGCAACGCAAAGGGAATGACTGCTATCAAACGACCAATCACACAGACGGAAATCCACATCGCATCATTCATCTCGCATGTGATTGGTCGATTTGATAACGGTCAAACCCTTCGCCTTGCCCAATTCACTTGCGCAATTCAGCTGCTGGTCAGCTGCAGACAGATTACAGACTACTGCAATTTTATTTTTATTGCTCACTGTTGCCCTGCCCCAGCTTCGCAATTATAATATACAAAAGCCTTCCTCGTTCGTCTATCGCTCTTTCTATTGCTGAAGACCGTTTCAAATCAGTTGCGTGCTTTAAAAGAAGTAGGCGCAGAAACAGACAGAACAAGGCAGCGACTTTGTTACTGTTTAGAGCAGCCATACTCATACTTATTTTTTCTTTGGCCACTTTCAGATATTAGCTCTGCGGTCGGGCCTTATATAAATCACAACATCTCTTATTTAGATGTTAATGAAAAAACCTATTATGATACGAAAATTTGTTTATTTAAATTTTAGTGAGAAAAATCATATCGCGAAAATGTTTTAACATATTCATCTAAATCTGTGGGGTGACCATAGATATATTAAACAAGTACTGTATTTTATATTTCTATGGGGGTGACCATAAACTCTTAGAATAAGGTTATTATGTGTGTGTAAGCGACAGATGTATATGAATTGTATACATCTGTGTGTCTTGTTGTATGTGTTGTATACGTCTGTGTGTGTAATTTCTGCACGCTGCTTTTAATACGTTATCGAGATGACAATCTGTAAGCCGGTTTCTGTAAACATTCTTTGCATATTTCATTTTGGAATAGGATGACCCACAAAGATATATCGATGCAAAAAACGTAAGCATAATTTTAAATAGGCTTAGTAACTTCGTTAATAAAATTTTAAGCTACAACGGGTGCGTCATTTACGAAACCTTGGCGGGCGGCATGCGGCCCATGGGCCACAGTTTGAGTATGGCTGGTTTAGACATTAGAAAAGAAAAGATATTTCAAAGTTGTTCCCATAGTAAAAGTAGTTTAAATTCAGTTTCCCTAAAACTTTGCCACAACTAATAAATGTACCTGTAGATAAGAAAATTTGCTAATACCTGTAAAACGCAACTGAGGTTTGCTGTCAGAAAACCCGACAATGGGTTGAGCTCGCCATTAGCTGTCCTATTGTGTTCGTATTTGTACCTGTATATAATTACATCCTTTTCTGCTTGCATACAAAGAGTAAACAAAATTAAAAAAAAACGGCCAAGTGCGAGTGGGACTCGCGCACGTATCACGTTTGTTGTATGGGAGCCCCACTTAAACATTTATTTTATTCAGTTTTTAGTATTTGTTGTTATAGCGGCAACAGAAATACTATAAATTATCACAGATGTGAAAACTTTAACTGTCTAGCTATCACGGTTCATGAGATACATCCTGGTGACAGACAGACGGATCGTTGATCGCCGACCCTTTGGGTACGGAACCCTAAAAACGAACATTTCCACGGTCATTTCCAAGGTGGACAGTACCAAGGTGAACTGTACACATCTGCGTACCCCTTTAGAGCGTACTGGCGTGATGTTATTTTATGAAATGGTATAAATTATAAACAGACATGCG
The DNA here is from genome assembly GCA_945859665.1 of Anorthoa munda. Lineage (NCBI taxonomy): Eukaryota > Metazoa > Arthropoda > Insecta > Lepidoptera > Noctuidae > Anorthoa > Anorthoa munda. The sequence continues at coordinate 40,228,452 of OX243893.1, forward strand.
ATTGCAGCAATCCCGAGAGATTTGCCGTTATTTATTGAAGAGTTCTGTTTTATATCTCCGAAGCTCATCATCAGATCTTCATCAAATTAAAATGGGACCAATATTCTTGCAAACAAAAAAAGAATTCACAAAATCGGTCCAATATTGACGGAGATATCGGTGAACAAAAAATAAATAAAAAAAAACAAACATATAGTTGAACATAGAACCTTCTCCTTTTTCGGTTAATAAGCTGGCTTTTAGCCTAATTTTAATACAGGAATTTGATTGTGATTATGTATTCGGTTGCTCAGATAATGCTGCCAGAAACATCTCCAGGTGAGGGAAATTGAACGTCAATGCACATTGCACATTGAGGTGGTTCCAACCTCAATTTCGGACCAATTTTAAGTTCCATAAAATTCTTAAAATAGCTTTTTTCTTCACAGGCAGCAACTTACAAGCACACTCGTTGTCGTGGTCTCGACGTGGAGACAGGCCGCCAGGCTCCACCTTGCACGCCAAAATATGGATGCCCGAAGACCCTCGGATCTTCGCAAGTAGCCCCACCATTATCGATAAAGAGGATCTGAGATAAATACCTGTGTCAAGTAGGATTCAGACTCTGCCCTCGTAATTGGAAACACAAAATTTAAATTAGCAGTTTTATTAAAAAGTAACATTCGCGTCGCGACAGTAATTTTTGGTCTCAAATATTTGTGAACTCAACTTCAAAATCTTAATTCAGAAAACGGAATCTTAATTCAGAGAACCCTTAAAGACTTCAGAAAATTTGAAGTTATTGATGTTTTCAATGATTTTGCAAAAACGCTAGGAAACTTGAATATCACGGTTACAATAGCGCAATCCCCAAGTAACTGAAGTTACTTTGTTTTCATTTACGAAGGCACAATAATATTGTTGTGTCGTGTGGTGTCGTGACGCAGTGTCAGCCTCTTTTTACACGACACGAAAGTTTTATTGTGTCGCGCTTCACGAAATGATAATGGCGAATGTGGATTCTATTCGCTGAATGACAATATTCAAATTCTTCGGAAACATGTACCCGCACCGCAGCGCTGCGGCTGCATGAGTCCTTTCGTGTCGTGTAAATAGAAGCTTGAGACAATAAGAAAATGTGCGACATGCATTTCTTTCTTGTATGTTGTTTCTTTGCTCTTTTAATTTAAATCTTAGCTGTCAAATAATTTTAGCATATTATTTTGTAACAAAGTGTTACCGGCAGGCTTATTACGTATCTTTTGCAAGAGCAAAACGATAGCGATCAAACGCTTTATGGCATAAAAGTCGGGGTTACCTGCAGTGTAGGTACGGTAGGTCCTACACAATCGTTTACTAATCGCTCACTGTTTGTCAAATGCACTTATTTAAAAAAAACCAGTAACAACTCTAAAACTTTTGTATGGAAGAGCAATTATTGCGCAAAAATTGCTATCGTTTTGCTCTTGCAAAAGATACGTAATAAGCCTGCCGGTTAGTTATTCAAGACTTATTCTCGGCATTCTTCTAGTATAAACGCGCTCTTAGCCAATCAAAACTCATTGTGATAATAATATGACGTAGGTAGTTTAAACGTAACTGTTTGATTGGTGTGGTGTTCCTTTCTTTCTTTCTGATCCCACGACACAACACGACACCGAATGTTCTACTGTTACTTCTAAACAAAAAAAATGATCTCATTACTATTAGATATTATAAACCAGCTGTGGTTATTGTGTTATTATTTATAAGTATGTTTACATAAATTATAAAGATCTCCATCTCAATTATGTCTTGTCAATTAGATGAATGTAACGATACAATAGGTGAGTGTAGCTGTGTAAGTACCTACATAAATATGACAAGATCAAAGATATTAAAATCTTTGCATTTTCCAGCAACATATACCACCAACTCTAGTCATTACATACATATTAAAACTTAAAATAAGTGTCTATAATTAACATAATATACATAATATAATACAATATATACCAAATAATGTAGTGTACATAATTATTCTATTCTAATAAATATAGTTTACTTACCTATTGCTGACATTTTTTCTTTAAACCTACTTTACTTAGGTATATTGGGTAGGTATTTTACGCCATGGCCGCCGACGCCGGGAGTGGGTGCTGTTTCTCCCCCTGGCGTTGACTGGAAGAGAATGCCTCAGGCATTAAGTCCGCCTATGTACCTTTACGTTGCATGAAGTTTTAATAAATAAATTAAAAATACCAAAACTATCTAAAAGCCGAGGCGAAGCGCTGGTGTTAATTCCGTCTCTGTGCAAATGAGCAAAAAGAAACACAAACACTCTATTCGAGGCGGGGTGCGCCCCCCCTCCCTGAGAATACCGCCGGCACCCAAGTTATAGGGTATTATCACAGATATGACACGGAGTTGTTAAAATAGTAGGTACCCCTTTTCTTCACAGTGTGGGAAATGGGATAAGACGATAGAGCAACGCTAAGAGCTGAAAATTCACCCTGTTTAGCTCGTAACTCGCTGAAGTCTGCTGCTAAGCGCTATACATGTACCCTCTTACAAATAAACGCGGAATAAAGTTATACCAAGTATAAACCTATGAAAATGTATGGTTATTCCTTTGTTATACCTGGTATATCTTTATTCCGCGTTTATTTGTAAGAGGGGAAGACTTTAAGTCGAGAGTGAATAGGTTACTTCTAGGCAAGCGTGCTCCACTGTTAACCACATCATCGCTTACCATCAGGTGAAATAGTAGTCAAACGCGAGCCTATCCATAATCTTCTTCTATCTATACATATAAAATGCTATGTCCTGAATGACCGACTGGCGGATCAATGCACAGTCTAAACCGCTGATCGTAGAGACCTGAAACTTGGAGGGTGTGTTCTTTGTATGACGTAGGCATCCGATAAGAAAGGATTTATCGAAATTCTATCCCTAAAGGGGTGAAAAAGGGCGGCAAAGATTGTATGAAAAATCTAATTCCTTCGGCTAAAATTCTTGAATCTTGGCACAAATAGTAACCTAAGTGAATGATAAAGATTGGCATTATTAGTTTTTTGAAACTACCCCCTCAAGTCAATTTAGGGGGTGTTGAAGTTTGTATGGAAGAATCTTCATTCATGGGTACTAAACTTGAAACATTGCACAAATACTAATCTAAATAAATAATAAAGGTTGTTATTATTAGTTTTTCTAAACTACCCCCAAAAGATGATTTAAAGGGTGTTAAAGTTGTTTTGAAGAATCTTATTACTTGGGTAAATAAACTTAAAACTTGGCATAAATACCAACCTCAGTAAACAATAAAGGTTGATATTATAAGATTTTCGAAACTTTCTCCAAAATACGATTTACAGGTGATAAAGTTTTGTTCAAGAATTTTATGTCTTGGGTTAATATAATAAACTTAAAACTTGACATAAATACCAACCTAAAAACCTTTATAAAATTGTTAAAGTTTTTTGAGGCATCTTATTGAGCAATCTAACTAACATAAATGAATAATAAAGAAGTTGACATTTTTATTTGGTTTAATAACAGCTTATTTTTGGTTGCCTTCACTAACTGCACATAAGAACATCATCTGTAGGAGGTATAAAATACGAAATCACGCGAACGAAATCGCGGGCGGAGTTAATATTATAAATGTGAAATTAACTCTGTCTGTCTCTCTGTTTACCTTTTCACGCTTAAACCACTGAACCGATTTAGATGCAATTTGATTGAGATATATTTTGAGACCCTGGGCAGGACATAAGATAGTTTTTATCCCGGAAATCATACTTAAGGGGGTGGAAAGAGGGGTAGAAGTTTATATGGAAAACCTGCAATATTATGCCGCCACCTAAAAATAAGCTATTCGAATTACTAATGCTACGCAGACGAAGTTGCGGTACTCTCAGTCTGAAATAAAAAAGTAGAAAGACAAGAATTTATTGTTCGCATAACTCGACAAAATGTCCTACATTCCTACTGCAGCGATTGCCGATATTACCTATCTCTTATGTTGCGAGTTATTGGGCAAAAAAGTATTTATCTACCTTATACCTGCTAAGCCATGGTATATTGTAATATCATCCTTATGAATCATATTCCGTTTTTTTTTCCTTGCTTCAGCCAGTTTCGATCGGAAGCTATAATAGTTGAAAATTGCGGAGTTCAATAGTGAAACTGTGGAAGGTTACACACAGGTGACAGGTGTCCTCGTTCCCAAGGGGCGATCGACGCCGACAAGCGACGCTCCATGCACATACCCATTCATTAAAACACATTCGGTGGTACCCTCTAATATAAGAACAGAACGCTTCAAAACATTGGAATCCATGGTAGCAAGAAAAGTTAGGCAAGCGCGCTTCACCGTCATCCAGAACATCGCTTACCATCAGATGGGATAGTGGTCAAAAAATAAATGATGCTTATGAAAGTTGATCGATGACTGACTAGGGTTGTTTTAGAATATGCATCATCGGAGGCAGTGAAAGCCCCCGGAGACAGGCGCCACGAGACTATGTCATGATTAATTTCATGGGAAGTGTAGGTACGAGGTTGTCCTCGTATAATTTCCATGAAATTGAGACGTTGAAAACACGTCTCGCATCATTGTCAGATTGTTGCGTCGCGGCTTTCCCGTCGAAGCTTTTACAAAATAAGTATAGGAGAAGGTAAGTATTTCAGGGGAAATCAACCACGGCCGTATTGCGTAAGTGCGCAAAGAAGTTAAACTCTATCCAACCGACCAAATCGACCAATCACACAAAACGGACGCGTCATTCATCTCGCATGTGATTGGTCGATTTGGTCGGTTGGATAGAGTTTAACTTTTTTGCGCACTGACGCAATAAGGCTGGTTCTTGTACACTTATTTAATTTTACATAGGTACCTTACCGAAATAGGTGCCTACTTAGGTAACAGGAAAATTGTCAACTCTTCGACGATTTAATTCTATGCAAGTTTATTCTAGCTAGTTCATAAACGCTAGGCACTAAAACCAGCCCTTAAAACTATAAGCATGGGCAAAGATAATATATTACTGCACGGGCAATCCTTAAAAATACCTAAAATAGTATAGGCAAAATCATCTTCTTTCCAATTCGATGAACTCAATTTTTATCTCAGCTATTTTTAAATTTAGTCACATGGACAGCTCTGTCATTTGCCACGTTCAAATCCTGAAAGGTGCAAGCGGCTGGGCACGAAGAGCAGACAAGGAGGTGGGGAATATCGACAACGGAGCCCCGCACTGGCACTGTGTTTGGTCTACGAGACTCCATTTAGCCAGTTTTTTCTACCGCGACCAACCTGGGCTGGCAGTCGGTTTATGGATGTCCAGATTAGCCACTGCAGTTCATGTCCAGGGGGCAGATGCTCTGCTGGAGTGATGAAGTATGGAGGGGTAGGATGTCCGTCTTTCCTCAGTTTACATCTCTCGTCAGTTGCGCTGGCTTCCAAAGAGGTCGTATGTCTCGGAAAATTTTGCGGCTTAAAACCGGCAGTAGTCGTGCAGATTAGAGTTGATGTTTACGTTTAATTTCTTTCATGTAATAAATAGCATTTTGACTATGACCATTTTAAGTGGAAGAAAATTAAATAAATAAGATCCTTTGGCATTAATCAGAAGCACAGAATACCTCTATGAAGTGACATTTGTGCTGTTTTATGAGTTTGCCACGAAACCTCTGGCAAACGGCAGTTTCATTCATACTTTGACAAATAGGCCATTCTTACAATTTTTTTTTAATTCTGGTGTATAGTCGCTAGACGTACTAATTCACACCAGCCCTTTAACAGTTAAGCCAAGGCACATTGTAGAGAAACAATTCACCTTCAAATCTAAAAAAAGCTAGGAATGCAAAAGCTATGTATAAAACTAACTGTGCCCGCGGCTTCGCACCCGTCAACTGGCTACCTAACTACCCTACCCTAGAAACCTACGTTTTTTTGTTTTTAAGCTTTCCCTGTATTCTGTCATGTATCAGAGATGGCGCTGTGTCCGCAAAACGTAGTTAAGCGAAAACGAAAAAATAAAATTTGGTTGTTTTGACGATGTTTTAAATAAATTTATTCGGCACAGAGATAAATCGAACGAATTAAAAATTATGTTAATCGGTCCAGCCGTTCTCGAGTTATAAATGGTGTAACTAACCCGACTTTGATTTTATATGTAAAGATATAGATATTGGTCACCTGAAGGACGGGCGGTCTAGGTCTCACTCCTTATTTATTCATATGCGGCGCCACGTGTAAGCTATTAGACGTCATGGTCAAACAAACAGTCACGAACGGACTATTTCTAGAATTATGTTCTAAGTCAGGGATGTTTATTATATTAGAGAACATTAGAGCCAACAGTTCGAAAACGAATTAAAAAAAAATCATAACTTTTACAATGAAAACCTAAATTAATTGAGCACGATAACCTACTGTCGTTCATGGCCAAGGTGCAAGACAATGACTTTTACCAGAAAACAATGATGCGTTAAAAATGCAGTAATAGTTCTCGCAGTTTTAAGTCGCATAAGCTTTTTTATAAAGAAGGTACCCACATAATGTGATAAAAAGCAAAACTTTTGTATTTGTTTTCCGTCAGAGTGAAAAGCGAGGCTCTAGGGCGGCACTCGATCAATATGTGCTGTAGATGCGGATTGGCTGCAAATGTCTTTTCCCACGGTCTTCCCACACCACTCCGGTACTGCATACCGGTGGATACCGGCCTCGCAACACGCCGCGTGGGCCGAGTGGCTTTAGAGCCTCTGAGTGGTCTCGTTCGTTATCTAAGCCGGTGTACTAATACACCGACTTAGATAACGAACGAGACAAATAAAAAAAATACCAGCTCTAAAACATCATTCTTCAAAGAAGGAACATTTTGGTAGGGAGGCTGTTTAGCAGCTGTTATTAACAGATTCTTAATTCTATAGAGAAATTAAATTTAAAACATCACGCCTGTAAGTAACGAAAGGTTAAGTAGAGGGCACCTATTATAGTACACCCACATTAATTTAAATTAGTTATTATGAATTTAGAACATCACGCCATTATTCCCCGAAAGTACAGCAGAAGTACTCCTATAGGTAGTACATTGATTTATAGTACACTAGTTGTTGCCCGCGACTTCGTCCGCGTGGTTATGAAGATATAAAGTTTAATGATGTTTAACGCAAACTATTTTTACATTTCAGTCAACAAAATGCCTATCACACTAAGCATCATTTTTAAGGCACAAATTAGAAAAAAAAATTGAGAATCACAAAATTCTTTCTTAACTTATGTCTCCTACTCATAAGCTCTAGACTTGCTAAATTTCAGGACGGTAGTACAAAATATAATCCGGAATTTCATACAAACTTGCGAGGGTGCTTAGACCTCTTTAATCCGGCCCTGACATAAAATCCGTTCTTAGCGAATGTCAAAATCAAATCAAATCAAATTAAATTTATTGCATCCTTAATGTACCTACAGGTGGTAAATATAGTTACAGAAACAATTATGGACCCTGTCGGGCACAGCAACATTCTAGATACAGTCAGTGTCTAGGAGAGAGGAATAACGCTTAATAATTTTCCTATATAATTAACATAATAACATTTAAGTTATCTATTTGCCATCTATCTGATATTTTTTGTTTTTTTTTATTTGAATTTGATTTGATTTGACTTTACGTATTGCATATTACACTCTGAAAAGGAAAGGTTATGCTCCTTTGTATTACCAATATTTTGACGTAGAATTGATTGTAAAGAATGAACGAAAGCGGAAGAATCGAGATAAAACTTTACTATTGGTATTGTGTAATGAAATTATGTCCTAATGATTTGGAAATAAACCATTCGAGTTTTTTGTAACATAACGCAGTAGATGAACTTCAACTCAAAAGAGGATGTTTGTACCTACTCTTTCCAAATTAGTTTCACAAAACCGAAAAAGTTGAAAGAAATGATTGTGTTCGTAGTCGCAGCGGAAAAACGTCGAATTTATTAATTTCAGATAAGCAGATAATTAGTTTATGACGTCGTGTAATTGTGTATAGTAAGTACAAATTTGTGTATCCAACCATTGGGGAGCTATTCAACAAAAACTGTTTCCGCTGGAACTACGTCATCCTAGCGGCACCTTTTTTTTCCTATGCACGTAGATAAAAAAAATACATTCAATAATTAGTTTGAAACGAGAGGTAAATGTGTATGCTTAAATGAAATTTGTGTGACATAAAACTGCGAAGATAATCAAGTTTCCGCTGCGCTGACGTTTGGCTATTTGATGAAAATCATATAAAACGGCTTAGTGCAGAGTTGATTTTTCGTAAGTTTGAGAAACAAACAAGTGAGCTACTATTTTGATCACGAACATTATTTGTTACTTGTTCAAGAATTGTGTGCTCACCTGTATCAATCCAATAACGATGCTATACTGGAAATTTTAGAATGTTAGCTCTATATACTGCACGGCCGCTTTTTTGTAGCCATTCAAACTTGGTCGGTTTATCCATGAATTGCGGTTGTTCTGGTATTTTTATTATATCTCTTTAATTATTTAGTGTAATGAGCTGAAATTTTACATGTGAATAGTTGCATTAATACACGAATTATCGCCATATGTTTTACGTTGCATTTACATTAAAATGTCCTAAAATCGGTTATCATACAATATAGTGGTCCAGTCGTAGTAAATTATGCGACTGCTCATTAATTACTAAGAACACATACATGAAACTTGGCAGGACTTTGTAGACCCTTACAAGATACAAATAAACGTTATAAATTAGGCTCTAGTGTTCCTATTTTAAGTACTTGGACCTAAAAACCTTATTTTACTTTTACGTGTATATCTTCTGAACGGTAAGATTTTTTCAAATTCTGTTTTCACAATCATTATACACAAATTCAAAGCAAAGTGCGTAAAAAAAATCAACTCTGCACTAAGCCGTTTTATATGATTTTCATCAAATAGCCAAACGTCAGCGCAGCGGAAACTTGATTATCTTCGCAGTTTTATGTCACACAAATTTCATTTAAGCATACACATTTACCTCTCGTTTCAAACTAATTATTGAATGTATTTTTTTTTATCTACGTGCATAGGAAAAAAAAGGTGCCGCTAGGATGACGTAGTTCCAGCGGAAACAGTTTTTGTTGAATAGCTCCCCAATGGTTGGATACACAAATTTGTACTTACTATACACAATTACACGACGTCATAAACTAATTATCTGCTTATCTGAAATTAATAAATTCGACGTTTTTCCGCTGCGACTACGAACACGAAATGATTCTAATTCTTTGAAGGAATCGACTTGTTTGCTTTGCAGAATTCACTTACGCAATTAGGCTGATTTCCTCTCCTGCCACTCATCATCATCTGCCTAGCCTTTTTCCCAATTATAGGGTCGGCTTCCAGTCTCTCCAGCCACTAAAAAAAAACCCAGCATAACCTAACTGGGGAAATAGGTACGTTACCCCATGGTAATCCTAATTGCGTAAGTGAATTCCGGTCGATTGTTCATACTCTTTCATGGGGTCAAACCTTTTGCCTAGCCGAATCCTTTTTCGCAATAGGCTGCAGGTTGTCAAACATATGAGTTCCTCAAGTCATCGCGTTAATCAAACAAGTCGCCTGTAATTAGTCGTTACGGGAAGTGAGAAGCCCGATGGCTTCTCACTTCCCGTAACGACTAATTATCAAATATCTACAAATGAGCAGAAATTAAATGCTTAACGTGCTTTCCGAAACTCGGAAGAAACTCGGTAGATGCTCCTATAAAATGCAGACCAGTAAAAAGTATTTAACAATTGTAAAAATATGCTAAGTAAGTTTTATAATTTACTTCACATCTCGGGGGCGTCTCGAATTGAAATATAAGTACCCCAAAGGCGGCTGAACTCGGTTTCCTTTCATTTTCTTCCACTGGATAGCCTCCTTCTGCATCTGGCAGTATGTATGAAGCCGTCTGCCGCCTAGCGAAAGATCGGATAATCTACGGATGATAAAAAAAAAAATCATCATCACATCAGCCGAAAGACTGCTGGACATAGGCAATAAAAAGAAATCTGGAACTAATTAGAAAATCGACTGGACTACTCTTCCCCAGGTTTATTTCGATAACTCAGTTATGCCGTTTTGCGAGAAAGTTAAAAACTTGGGGATTTTCATTGATATGAATTTCACCTGGACTGCCCAACTGCAGGAGGTTAGCCGCAAGCTATTTGCATCTGCTGCGTCTTTGAGGAGACTTCGTAATTTTCTTCCGACTGCCACCAGGATTGCGCTTGCACAATCTCTTCTGTTACCCATACTTGATTATGCTGATGCCAGCTATCTTGACCTTACCCAAGAACAACTCAGTTTATCGAGTTCATATTCGGGTTGCGCAAATATGACCATGTTTCCGAATTTCGTGTGAAGCTCAAGTGGTTGCCAATTCGCCTTCGCCGGAATGCTCATATTCTTTCCCTTTTATATAATATATCTAGTCCTGTATGGAAGCAAAAAGTACAAAAAAAAATTTGCTTGAAAGTTATGAGCTTCGAAAGTTCCATATTTCAACACCAACTTTTAACTCATCTTTGGGCGCAAATAAGTACCATAAGAAGAAAGAAAATTGAAAAACGGCCTCCATACAGGGATAGATTAGTTGTTCAACAATGCAAATAATTTTATTTTAATTTTATTTTTTAGTGGTTTTTTCATGATATCCAGACTCCCAAAGGTCTGTTTATAAAATTTCGCGCGCTCGTTTTCGTTCTAAATCATCATCCATTTCGCTACAAATTTCCTCCCCGGTCAGTGGGGCGGAGGGGTGCGCGTGCGGCGCATATACACCTACACACACACACGCTCACTAGTTTAGCTACCGCCCGGCGCCCGCGCCCCGCTGCCCCATAGGAGCCTCAATCGTCTGCTGCATAATATATACGTCACCGTAATTACGCGCGTGCGGTGTATGTTATTGATATTGTGATATCGACGATAACGTATTCGTATAATATTTTATAACATTGACCCCTTGCTTGAACTTTGGATTCCGATATTCCTTTGTGTTGTGTTGATTATTTTGAATTGGTCCGAAATTTTACTGACCCTGGCGTTCGTGGGATTTCATACTGATTTACATGGCGTTTGAATTTGAACTTGTTGCGTCAGTGAAGTGATCTTCAGCAGTTCAAGTAACAATGGGTAAGTTGAATCTTTTATCGAATTTAGTTTGTACAATTCATGAGGGCGCTTGACATGACTTTTATACCTAAATAAACACTTACTTGTAATTCTAATGTTTCACGCGCATTTATAAAATTTTAAAATATCAAACTGCCTATCTTTATCTATAATTAGAAAATCTTTTTTAAAAAATACTACCGACTTCCAAATAAAAACACTACAAAGTGAAAAATAACTAATTTCGGAAGTCGGTGTTCTTGTTTTTGTTTCTTGGTTTTTTTTTTTTTAGTTGTAATATATATCAAGTTCATAAAGATCAAGTTCAATAATACCTATAATCTCAGATTAGAGAAAATCTGAGCCTAAAATGCCCAAATTTATGCCTGAATAGATTACCTGAATACCTAACATAAAACTAACATAACCGGTGCAATGAGAGTGTATCTTTCAGGGTGAACTGTACAAATCTGCGTACCCCTTTAGAGCGTACCGGCTTGACGTTATGTTATCAAAAGGCCTAAACAATAAACAGTTTTGCGATCGCAGCAATCCCGAGAGATTTGCCGTTGTTTAAGAGTTCTGTTGTATATATTAGGATATTAGATTCCAATTAGATTAGGTATTTTAAGATTTTCGATAGTCGTGCCTACTTATATCGAAAGTTCATTATTATGTACGTACCTATCTGTTATATCGGCTCGGCTTCAGCGGCGGACAAAAAAAAAGGAAGCTATTTTTTAACCGACTTCAAAAAGGAGGAGGTTCTCAATTTGACTGTATTTTTTTGTTACTTACCTCAATACTTTTTTAATGTGAACCGATTTTGATGATTCTTTTTAGGGTTCCGTACCCGAAGGGTAAAAACGGGACCCTATTACTGAGACTTCGCGGTCCGTCTGTCTGTCTGTCACCAGGCTGTATCTCATGAACCGTGATAGCTAAACCGGTGAAATTTTCACAAATGATGTATTTCTTTATAACAACAAATATTAAAAACAGAATAAAATTAATATATAAGTGGGGCTCCCATACAACAAACGTGATGTTTTTTGCGATAATGGTACGGAACTCTTCATGCGCGAGTCCGACTCGCACTTGGCCAGTTTTTTATTTGTATACCTACTATGCGCGCCGACACTCACAAGCTCGGCTCAGTCACCCGAAGCTATTATATTGTATTGTGATAACAAAGAGAATATTTCAAACTGCTATTGTAAACATACAATCAATAAACAATTTACAAAATAACATTATTTTTTATTTGATGAACCTAATTACCTAGAAAACAAGTCTCACATCAAAGTGGCGCTGTCGAAAAAGCAGTTATCCTGACTCTGGCTGGTATGAAATACCTACTTACGGGGAGGCGCCTGTAGGTTATAGCTTACTAGCTAAGGTAAGTAAATACCTATTTAACACACATTGTAATATTTGCACAACCTGCAATAAAATACAAAAACATAAAGACATGACCTACACCCGTGCGCATAGAGCCTAGCTTTCCGCACGCGCTGGTACGATACCTACAGTCAGCGAAGCCCTGGCGCCCGCTCTGCCAACGTAAAATCTACCGACTTGACGCTCGAACACTTTTCATTCTTATAACTAAGGGCATAAGGTTCAATAAGCGCGCAAGCGGCTCGCGCTGCTCTGCCGTCGCCGCCGCCAAAAATAATTAAAAAGTCAAATCTAACATTACTTGTCGATAATAACAATATCTATGTAAATTCACATTTTCGCAAAAGATCTTATTGTCAAGTTGGCAAAGTCGCGGGTAAGTATAGGTGCGTAACAACAAGTAAATTGAGTGCCTTCTAATTACGTTACACACAGTAATAATCCAAAGTTCTAACACCTATTTTTTATGTTTATGTTGTCAATGAATTGCATACGCGCCACCGCACCGGTGGCGGCTTTGACACCGCAACCACACACAAGTATATTATAGTAATCTTTGCACACACACCGCCGCGCTGTCGGCGCTCTGCAATGAAATTGCGCATGTGTGCGTCACACAGCGTTATGAGTGTGTATACGAACACGATCTAGCTTCTTACTGCTCATCACAGCGTCTATCTCTTTCCTGCGTGATGTCGGATGAGATAGCAAATATTTTAACTCCGCCGCCAAATAGTTCGTGCCGTTGACTAGTGTAACCTTAAGAAACGTTTCCAGTTTCTCCGCGATTCCCACACAAAATTTCTTAGGTCATCAGACAACTTACGACTTCAAATTCCAACACATTGCACGACTTTTTTGGATAAGTCCTTTACTGTCCAGGCTACTCGTCTGTGGAATGCATTGCCAGATCCAATCAAACGTGCTCAATCATTGCCTGTGTTCAAAAGACTCGTAAAGGAACATTATCTGTCGCTGTCTTCGTCTTAGCGTGTTGAATGTTGATTTTAAACAGACATTGTGATTGCGATTATCAGAGTCATTCATCATTTATTTTTATTGCCGTTATATTTAGTATGTATGTATTTATGTATATATTACATAGCATATGTATTTATCTGTGTATCTATTATAATATAGTATTTTAATAATGTTATTGTCACACCAATGACAACCCCACTTCATGTCCAGACAATTACTGTCCATACCAGGTTGCCTGGAAGAGATCGCGGAATGCGATAAGGCCGCCCATTGTATTTGTAATTTTAAGTTTCTTTTTATAATTGTATTTTAAGGTGTACAATAAAGCATATAATAAATAAATAAATAATTAGGCGCCACTTGCCTTAAAAATGTACTGTTTTTTGGTTAGATTACAAAGTACTAGCTGACCCCCGGAGCTTCGCTCCCGTCAACTGGCTACCCTGCCTGCCCTGCCAACCCAGCCTATCCTGCCTACCCTACCCTACCTAATAATTTTTATGGACAGGGTCGGTTCGCTCCGGGGCACCAAATCTTGAGGAAACTTTTTAATTTTACCCCAAACATGACTTTTGTTCAATAAGCAGCGTAGATAGCTAATCGACTACACCGTTATTTGCCGAAGGAGGGTAATGTGTTTATGTATGTATGTATGTTTGTTCCTATGTGGCGGTCTAGAGACCAAACTTTGGCCGATTTTGATGATTCTTACGTCAATCGATTCGCCTTAACCCTGCGAGTATCAGTGGCTACATTAAAATTGGAAGTGAAAAATATGGCGGCTTTTGGGCACCATTTTGTGGGTATAAACATTTTTTATTTCTGCCAAACCTATCGGGTGGGGTATCAAAACAAGGAGTTTTAAGATGTGATATCAAAAATATATAACACTTATATGTTTAAATGTAATTAATACTAAAAAAAATACTATAAAGTTATAAATAAAAAAATTAATACAAAAAACCCGACTGCTTAAAAAGCGAACTAAAAAGACGTAAACAAGAAGAAAATCATGCTGTGCAGTCGGAGGATACATCAAGTTTTGGTCAGCCAGCTCGCGAATATGTATCCTCCGGCTGGACGCTGACTGAATTAACTTTTTTTTTGTCTAAATGGATATTTTTTTGATTTCAGGCCATCCAAGTTAATCTATAGTTTGTTTTATATACAAAATGCTAAATGCTTTTGTACTAAAAAATCATGTACGTACCCTAACTACACTAAACAGTGAAATATTGAATGAAAATTCATCATTTCCAGTTTTATAATATTTATTGTTTCAATATACACATTCAATGTACAAACCAGGTTTTATGGTATTCGTCTGTAGTAAACTAAATGGGCTGACATCAGTTAATATGATGAGTCAAATTTCATAACTTTGGATTACTTAATTATACGTGTCATATTTTAATTTATCAAGAAAAGTACCCACGTGGTACTGAAGGTTTATAACAGGAAAGAACAAAAGACATTGAGCTACAATAGATACCATACATCCATTAAAGTTTCGAAGAGCAGTGAGTAGCTAGATTATTTTGTGACTATAGGCTGCCAAATTTACGAATTCATATTACATGTTTATTAAGTAACAACTCAAGGTCTAACATAGCAAATTATAACAAGTTTTTAATAATAATATCGGGCTAAACGCTGCTCTATATAATAAATTATTAACACTTATGTCTAATGTTTGTAACTAAACAAGTTTATAGTTCAATATGAATATAAATCATAAGGTACATTTGAATCACAAATCATTAAAAAGTATTTATTATATTATCTTGTTTACTTATGCAAGATTTCCCTTTGCGTTTAGCAAGTTATTTTAAAGGCATACTCTGAAAGAGACGAAACGAAGCGACGGGTTACTCTAAAAATATACATATCATAATATTGAATATATTATTATATTCATATTGACTATCAAGATAAACAAAGGACGTTTAAGTCTATAGTGACAGGAATGTGTGCATTACGTGATACGTCGTAGAACTAGGGATCAATACGGTATGTACAGTACGACTATTTTCTTAATGTCCCTCGGCAATCATCGCATTGCCAAATACGAACGAATGCTAATTTCCATGTCCATCAATTATTTGATTTATCGTGTATAATCATTTGAATTCAGAACTAAGTACTTTATTGTCGTTTTGTTTTGATTCCCGTGTGAAATATATAGAGCTGTAAAACCAGCAGCTTTAGCAGATTTCCTCCCATATTTTAAATCAATTACATTAAGTTAAAAGAGTATTAATAACTCTATATACTTCCAAGTTGATTAAGAGAGTCCGGTCTGCACCAACTCACCAAGTGCAAAGGGCAACTGATAGAAATCTGACGACTGACGAAACAGGAAGTTTGCCGAGGGGCATTAAGAAAATAGTTGTACTGTACGCATTTACACATTTTCAGACCGAAGCGTCGCTTCGCCTTCACTCTTTCGAAATGCGCTTTAGATAAAAGTCCTCACCAGAATACAGATATAATTATTAATTAAATATTTGTAATCATGAGCATTTAAAAAACTATAATAATGACTGCATAAAGCATATTAAGAATATGTTAGTTGTGTGAAGTAATAGTATGTATATAAACTGCAGAACGTAGCATTTAGGAAGGCTCATGCAAATGCCAATGTTCGGCTTCCAAGTGTTGGTCAGATTCGTCGCGGAAAGTACATAATATTGATAAATTGACCCGACATTTCTTAGGTATCTTCTGAAAGGGCAGTGCCCAGCAGTTTAATATATTATGTTAATAATACTATTTTCCCAAGAATTTTCCTGGACCATAACGTACCACATTTATATAAAATTAACTGTTAATACGAATAAATTAACTATGGACATAATAGGTCTGAAGCTGAGTTGGCGTTGTAGTTTGTAGGGTTATATATTTACTAATAACTAAGCAACAATCGTAAAAATAAGGCTACAACTATTACAGCCCTTTTCCACTATTTAGTTGAGTTCTTAATTATATTATCAGACTAGTAGCTAACCTAATATTCTACACTAACATCATTCAGATAGTGTATAAGAGCACAAGTTATTAATACATAATAATTGTAGGCTGGGCAACGTCGTCGGATGGAACTTAGTTGTTATTTAGCTTAGCTTTAGGGAGACAGGAAATATTAAAGATATTAACTTATAAATATTAAAAGTTTGATCATATTATTTGATCAAGTGCGAAGGAAATGAGTTTTTTTTTATGAAATTGATTTTTTTGAGTTAGTCATATTAAGAATACGCACGTATAATAATATTAGGTCCTTATAAACGAAATTGGCGATTTTTGTCACTTTCAAATACGGTTGGCTTGAAATTATAAGTTCAAATAAACATTTTGTTAAAAGCATGTTGTTGGATAAAAAAAAATTAAGTACTTACTCTTTGTTTCTTAGGGATTTCTTTTTGTAATGTCGCCATATTCATAACATAAAGTTAAGTTTTTATACTTATATGTAACTCCAAGTCAAACCGTAGTTATCACAGTTCAAAGTGGCCTGTTTAAAAAAACGCAAACTTAATTTGTAAGGATCTAATCATTATAGCAAGAAATCGTTTATAATTATCGATTTAAATTAGAATAAATGACATAAGCGGAGTGTTACCTGGATGGAAAGAATATTGTTATTGTAAAATATTGTGGGGAGTGAAAACGGGAAGAACATGACTGATGTCATAGACAATAGAGGTTATGACGTAAGGTACGATCGAGAAGTTACAAAAATAAACTCTAAATTTAGCTACCTATTTAAAACGCCAGACTGTTAATATTTTTTATAATACTTAAAAAAATATTTTCAGTAAAGTACATAACTTATAATTTTGCACTATTTAAAATCTAATACGAAACTTATTTCATTATCCTCTTATATGCAAAATGCAATTAATTATTATCTTGCAACAATCATCTATTAAAATATACCAAAAATTCGTTTAACAATTAGATTAATTGTTCAATAAAAAAAATACAATTGATCAATTTTGTTGAGTAATCGGAAGTGACAAAACCGAAAAAATTATAAGGTTCACAGTGCAAAAATAAAATATTTATAGAGCTTACATGCAACCATGATTGTAATTTATACATATTTTTGTATCGTTCACCGTCAACAATATGCGACGGAAGCCGACGGAGCCGGAAGAAAATTCTCCTAATACATGGTATGATAAAAATACGGCGAATAATTTAATTAGTTAAATTAATAGCTCCAAATTGTACTTTAGTCATTTAGTTAAAAATAAATTTCGATTAAATGAATTAACAAAAACAAATGAAGTACCAGAAAAACACGTTTTAATTATTTTTTTAAACACTATGTCTTTATTGTCGTAGGTACATACAAAAAAATACCATGAATACAAACAATAAAAAAGTAATCTTAAAACTTATTCATAAAACATTTTTTTTAGCTTAGTATTTCTCACCGTTGGGCAAAGGCCCCCGAATCTTTTCAGACTTCACCACCACCGCACTACCACCACGAAGGCTGGTTAAACAGCCTTCGTGGTGCGCTTTCAAGTCATATCGCCACCGCAATAGGAACATTACAGAAAAAAAATACATTTAGAATACTGCGCTTCATTGCTCTTAGCACAACCCAAGACGGAACTTAACGTTTTTTGTAGGTTAGGGTGGTATCCTGCCGATATACAATTACACATATCAATGAGTTGATGAGAGCGACCAGTAAGTAGCTTTTGCAGGCCTTTTTGATACGGCGATCGTTACTTATGCCTGCTTGTTAGCGAAAGATACTAACTGGCCCAAGTAAATCGACGGCAGCAAATGACAAAAAGGCATAGTTCCATTTTTGCGTATTTAATTATTTTACGTTTTTGTATTCAGAATTCTTTACTTTAGCTAGTCACATTCTTTTTTCATAAAAATCTCATTATTTTTTAGCATTTTGTCGCGTATGTAAAGCCTAAACTAAAACTACACCTTATTTTGACGAAGCACCTACAAACGCACATCTACAGTTGTTGTCCGTGTGTGCGTTAGTTGTCCGTTTCAGGTCGTCGGTTCAGGTCGACTTTTTTAAACTAATATGAATGTAATTGATTATTCCTACAACCTATTTTATTTTAATCTACGTTTCATAATAATACATTAATCATTATAAGAAAGTTTGGCAAGAAAACAAGAACAATATGATTTAGTTATTTATGTTGTGCGAAGTAGATAATGACATCTTCCGTATTTAGAAAAATATTTATATGTCATGGACCCAGTAATTAATCAAGTCACTATGAATAATGCCCGGGCATTATAAATCAAGTCAAATCTGATTTAAATTTTATTAATCTCTAAGGTCAGCAGATAACTTGCGACTTATGCCAATGCCAATGCATTCCGCAACTTTCATGGATAAATTTTTTACTGTCCAGGCTGCTCGCCTGCATGGAATGCATTGCCTGACCCAATAAAACATGCTCAGTTGTTGCCAGTATTTAAAAAACTCATCGAAAAACATTACCTATCGCTGAGATTGTGCTCTTGGTTTTTGACATGATGTGCTATGATTGTAGTACGTCATTTAATTTCATTGCTTATATATTAAATATGTATGTATTATAGTATTTAGCCTATTTTGTATGTATTTGTTTTAGTAAGTATTATTGTATCTATATTATGTTCATTGTTGGTGGTATTGTCGCACCACTGACAAACCCAAGTCATGTCCAGGTAATCTCTGCCAATTCCAGGTTGCCTGGAAGATATCACGGAATACGAAGAGGCCGCCCTTTGTATTTTTTTAGTATTAAGTTTCTTTTTTTTTTCTTGTATATTATGGTGTACAATAAAGTGTATATAAATAAATAAATAAATTATTTATCACACTGTTTGGTCATTATGAATATTGCTGCGTTACTTATGGCCAATTCGATAGTTATGGTATATAATTATTATTACACTCGCTTGTAGATTTCGACGTTCGCCTTCGGCTCACGTTGAAACTTGCTACACCGCTCGTGTTAAATTCTAGAGTTTTTATGCTCGACACGAAATGTACAATTTCGCGTTAAAAACGTCTCCTAATAACTAATGAATTTGTAGATAGCCGTTTGTTCTTTGCTGCCGTCGAAATGTTTCAGAACATTTTCATTTGCTTTTAGTAATTCATTTAAATTAAATTTCTGGGCATGGTAAGATATTTCATTTGTTTTAGTTAATTCTTGTAATCGAACATGTATCGAACCACTGTTTTTTGATTTCTAATAATACCAAGTACAGCAGCGCTACAGCTTTGGTGCCCTTATAAGAAAAATGCTAAGGTGGACAAGTTCTATCAGAATAAAGCACTTTTTCTTTTCAGCTGGCACTTTTTATTCAGACCAACATGTATGAAAGCTCCGATTTTTGGATGCCAAATAAAACAGGTACAGCGGTGCCACAGCTTTAGTGCCCTAATAAGAAATGCTAAGACGCCAAGTTCTATCAGAATAAAACACTTTTCTTTTTGGCTGGCTCTTTTACATGTGAACCAAAATGGACAATGTCCAATTTGATGTAGGCTTACTTTATTCGTAATGAAATGATTCAACGTATTTTATTTTATCTCAGTAGTATATGACTGACCGCGTGTAGCTCCAAATTGTACTTAGGCGATTTTTGTAAATTATGTATGGATATGTACGACATGCAAATACTAAACTTTATAATATTATGCTAAATGCGCCGATTGTAAGCATTACAGGATATTCTAATCATTATTTAATTATTGTGCTTTGGGATGAGTGATTATTCCACTTTTTTTTAACGCTATTTTAATGAGAGGCTTGTAAACAAAGGACCAGGGCACAAATAATATGAAACCTGAGAAATATAAACTAGAATAAACTGTCCACCATTTTGAGAAGCTCTTGACGTCGAACGGCACCAGACTCCAGCCCATGAATACTATTGTGTATGTTTTAAGAATAATGTACAGGAGGTACCTGATAATAGTGTTATTCCACATTTTGTGGTAGAATTCAGTTTTCACTAGCATAGCTTCTATGTCTTTCTCCATGACCATGATGAGGAACTCGTTGAGGAATGTCATATAGTAGCCGGACTGCGTGCCGTGCCACAGCGCCAGGAAGGTCAGCGTGATGAGCTGCGACAGGTTGCGGTTGCCGAGGAAGCGCAGGCGCTTGTACACGTACTCGGCAGCGAAGTGGTTTGTGTTACAATTGAAACTCTCTATGTAGTGCTGGAAGCGTGTGGCGCTCTCGAAGCGCAGCAACTTGATGTTGTTGCAGCCGTCCCACTGGCTCACCAGTCTGCCCGCCGCGCTCGACATCCGATTGCCGTTATACGACAGTCCGAACCTTATGCAAGACGCTGAAACAACATATACTCCAAATGAAACATCATTTATTGAAATTAAGCTGACAATTTGCATTTTTTTAATGTCAAAGATACAAAGACAGCTCCTAAAATGAGATCGAGCGACTCGTGATTAAAATGATAAATAAACTTTAAATAGACTTTCTATTTCAAGTTTTGATACATAAGTATGTATGTCTGAATCGCAATTAATACATTATAACAAAGAACAATTGGTTAAACTTCAGTAATTTATACAAAGTGAAATGAACTCATTACACTGATTGCCTCATGAACAATTTAAATAATTCTAAAGCAGTAGCAAGAATCAAATCAGCGCGTCCATTGTTCACACAAATATAACGAATTGTTTTGAAATTGGATTACGAGGACTTCACCTGTGTTATTTTATTTTGTTTAAAAACTAGCTTTAAGTGAAATGTTTTAATAATCTTTGTCATCATATTATCATGATGCTGATTTGGAGTCATCAACGTCATTATGCAATTAAAGTGATAGTCATCATTGTATGATTATACAGATCATTTACCCAAAATTATAGACATCATCTAGGTCAAATGATGAAATATTTTGTAACTAGTGGTGGAATAAAATGAGATATGTGTAACATGATAAGGATAATATATTAATGATGATAGTATGTTTACCTTCGGTTAGTAGCCAGCAGGAAATGTATTTATATAGAGCAAAATGAGCCCAAAGTCCGCAATAAATGTTCCGGTAAAACACTGATGTCTCCCAGAAGTCGTCCGACAACATATATTTCATACTGAATACACTCACTGAAATAAATTAAACACAATTGATTAGAATCGAGCTGTTAGTATTCTTCCATCAAGTAGATTTTTCCAGACAAGGTTTGTTGAGAAAAATATGTATGTATAGTTCTCACCAAACTTCTTGGCCGCTCTGAAGTTGGCTACAATGGCTGCGCAGTAGTAATTCTCATACAAAAACAGCACCGTTTCGTGCCTCGCGCATCCGGTAAACCAACTTCAGGGCCACCCAAGAAGTTTGGCGAGGACTATAGGTATGTAAATATTTAGATCAATAGTTGGTCCATTTTTATAATAATTCTAGCTAGAACAAACAAAATTATACCAGTTTTTCTGTTGAATATATAAGATATTCAAAACACCAAACGCCCTCAAGCAGTATGTGTTTAAATCAAATATTACAAGAATATTACCTCCCACTTGATAAGCCACCAAGTATAGGACACCTTGAATAAGCTTCTTCATAGCTTGCCTCTCATAGATAGCAGCATCGTTGTCCAAGGGGAATTTATCCGTAATAAAATCTTTGTAGCGCCTGAACGAGAATATGGGTCCGACTAGGAAGCACGCCGGGAAGTAAACGAATCCCAACAACTCCAGGAATGTAGGCGGACTCTCCAGGGCAGTCACTTTGTTGTTGGCCGATAGTTCCTCTCCTTTCAGCTTTTTCTGACCATCCCACATGTCGAAGGATAGCGCGATCAGCTTGAGAGTGAGCACGCAGTGCGGCATGGTCCAGGTGATGTCGTAGTCCTCCGACTCGGTGACTACGTAGCCCGCCAGCAGGTACGTCATGTTGAACGCAAACGTCACTATTGCGTTGTACTTCCCTGGTCCAAGAAGCTTAGTGCTTATATAAATTGCGAGCGCTGGGATGGCATTGTGATACATTGATGTGCCAAAATTATAGAACGCCATGTCGACACCCGTTATGATGAAATACAAGTTCCGGTACTCTACATTTTTCCTGACGTATTTATTGTAGATGGCAGCCAGCGGGTATCCAAGGAGGATCGATATTAGCAGCTTGAGTGCTGGCTCCGTGGCACCTATCACACCTGCCAGAAAGGGGATTGGGCTTAGGCCAGCTAAGCTCAATAAACTAAGCAAGAGACCAAACATTGTTCACCGATCTGTAAACAAAAACAATATTGTTAGTGTTTTTCTGATAATGGATAGTTTGTTTTGTCACAGTCACACTATTTGTAGATAAGATTGGTCCATGACTGTAGGTTAATGTCTCTCAGCTCAACGCATGATAAATATGTAAACAATAGAAATAAAATTAAATAAGCTGAAAATGGTGATTTAGTTTGACTTAGCGCTAAGATTCTGAGGTCACTTGGATGATATTTGATTTAAGTTAATATTACAGCGAGAAGTTGTGTATGCCCAGCACCATAAAAGTTAAGAGAATGTTGTAGAATACAGTCCCTAGCTATTATTGATATTAAAATCCCCTAGCCACGAAAAGCCAGGTTTATACTAGAGGATAATATAATTATGGAAGCCGATGGAGTAGCACTATGCATATTCGTTCTGAAAGACCCTGGTCTGACCTCGCCGCTGGTTGCACACCATCTAAATACTACACACCTGTGTATAGTACTCATAGATGGTGTGCGTGTATGACCATTGTGTAACTGTTAATGAAGGAAAAGAAAGGCTTAAGTTTATGTGTGTACAATTGTATATTCCACATAAATCTGCCAACTATGTTGATATCAGCTTTCACTCTAACCCGTTGCATCTGAATACCAACATTATTTTCACATGGAGCGGCTGCCTATCAGAACTCCACAAACCAGAAACTGGGTAATAATCAAATAACAATAATAATCTTGACTTTATGATCACTTGAAATGGTTCATATCCTACAGATACACTGATATTGCCTTGGGCCATATCAACTGTAATAGGTGGAATAAGGCCAAGGATGACATGTCCACCTAAAAACCAGCAAATTTACACAGAGATGGCTTAGGAGTTATGTGAGATAGCCTGAGATGGCCCACATAATTAGCATATTGAAATAATTAAGAAATGCCAAAATACAGGGCAACCATAATAGACATACCAGTTTATATGGTAAGTAGAATTATAGTATTAGTATGGTAAAGAGCAATTAACCTGGCTTATGAATCAAAAAAAGGGTATTCTTGACCAAACAAGTTCTAACTTCAAATCCTGAATCAAACTGAGGGTTAGAGGTCAAAAAGACCGATCATGGCATAAATTGTGAATGTTGGAGAGTAAACTATTTAAAAAACACACTTACAAGATTAAAAGCTAGATCTAAACCTTAATAGCTCCCCAAAAGAAGTTGATTAATAAAATAGCAAGGTGTGATGGAAAAATAATACAATAGCATTATTCTAGCACAGCAACAGCACAGTAAATTAAAAGGTGCACAGCAAATAATAAGATGTACATGTTTTGAAAACAAAAGTACTTGTATTTCTCTTCTGAGAAAAATAACACATTATGTACATAAAGGCTTGTATGTCTGATGTTACAACAATCAGATAGTTTATAAAAACTTTTAAATCAAAATTTATATTTGAATGGTAGTTATATATAAATAAATAATACATATGTACTAGAAAAGATCTTTGTTCTAAATAAATAAATAGTACAATCAACCATACCAAAATGTTTTGGTTAATTGTATTCTATAGGACACACATTAAAACCAACCATAATTTTTTCAAATGTAAGACGTGGAAAATGAGAACTGAGAAGTGGAATTTGATCATTTTGGTTTGTACACTTGACACATTTATTCTCGATCGCAATTTATCAGGGGCAGACGGGAATACGTAACAATTTAATAGATCGCGGTCACGCAGGTTAAAGTCAAACATAAAACGGTACTACATAGGAACAATTTAAATGAAACATTTATTAAAATACCACAATAAACAATATTTTGAGAATAATTTTATAGAAAATACTTACATCGTGTGAGCAGTATAATCGAACACCAACTTATCTGAACGCGTCTTCAAGAATGACTTCAAGGACTGCAAGAGGAAAACAATGACCAAGAAGCATACCATACCTATAGCGCACTAATAATACTTCCCTGGAGTGCAGGGTGGAGGGTAAAAGAGCAAGCATATAATAAATGTACTCTGTGGCAAGAAAGCTGCAAGATAATTATATTTATTATACTCTGTGTTGCAGTGTTGCCAACATTTTTTTTTCAAATTTACCGCGGAAATCCATCCCACATCCCACATTGATCATCACCCTAATTGCGTAAGTTCAAAGAATGGAGCATGCACGCGCACGCCTGGTGCAATTTTTACGGCGGATTTTTGAATCCGAAATCCGTCTACTTGATAGAATGATAGCGTAGAACACGCAATGAATACCAATGAATTGAATGAATACTAGCGATGGGCGTTGAATGAACGAACTAGTTAATTCGACCGTCGACGTACAATGAACGATTCGACGGTTCACCGATAATCAATGGACTAGTTGAATTCGTAGACGGCTAAACTGAGACTCGACTATGTTCATGTCGACTTGTAACGCGACGGTCGCGACGATCGACGCGAGAACTTAGTTGGGTAGTACAAGTTCATACGTCCGAAAATATAACAACAACGGAAGAACATCGAGCAAATTAATTTGAACTCTTAACTCTAGTTATAGAGTTGATATTTCTATGGGCAGATTGCCATTTTGGAGTAAAAATGCATTGTGTGAAGAAGAAAAGGACGCCAATAGTTTCACGTGTGCAAAAGAACAAAGCGATTGACCGATCGAACGATGCGAGGTAAACCGGTTTGTACTTGTTTACGTTCAATCGGCAAGTTGAAAGTTGTTGTCAAGCCGTCCGTCCGTAGACGCCGCGCGTCGCGTCTTCGCCGTGAACGTCAACTTAACAAAGTTTACGTTTATGAACTAGTCCATAAATTCAACTAGTTGATCGACTCGTCGATCAACGGAAATGGACGGTCTAGTTTCGTTGACGAAAATTACGTCGACGACCCATCTCTATACTGTTGAGTTGTCAAAATGAATGGGGGCGCGGGTACTTCAAGATATCGAATGCGTTACGCAACTATGATGGCTGGTTTCAATTTTAAAGTTTGCATCGGGTTTTTGCATTGATGGACTGTTGATTTATTTTAATGAATTGTCATGCTTATGCACATTTTTTTATTACCCGTTACCACAAATTAAAAAACCAGTTAGAATTATTTTATTTTAAAAATGAGAGCCCGGTCGACCGCCAGATCAAGCATCGCAAGTGGAGTGCGATGGATCGGTCACAAACTTCATAAGGATCTTGATAACATACCTAATATAGCGTTGGACTGGAATCCCAAGGGAAAACAAAGCGAAACCCGTCCACGTCGCATCGTGTGGGCAGAAGCGACAGGCATCTAAATGAGTCTATGGAGTCAGTTAAGGTGGATTGGTTTTCTTCAAGAATACATTTTATAAATACTTACCTTTGACAGACTATTTCTCAATAACGATCTATGCAGCTTGGATTGTTACAGTCGTTTTATAATAATTGTTTTATATTTTAATTGTATACATGTGGACTAGTATAGTTCTCTCCAATTAAAGTTAAATTAAAGTTAAAAATGGCATGTCATCGTATTTGGCTGTGATGATGAGTAGAAACTCACACAAAGCCCACAGCAAAACTGTGGGCTTTGTGTGAGTTTCTACTCACGCTCACTCGCGTTAACGTATACGATCTCTTATGTCAATATGTTTTCAAAAAAAGAGGTTTCTCCTTACTGTCACCAGACGGCGCTTATCCAATTTCAATACAAATTGATGTTTACGATAACGCAATAAAGCGTGAGACAAAACTCGCACTAAGCCCTCTGAACGAAACTTTACGGTGTTTTTAACATACTTAACTACTAATATTCCGTATTTTGTGGGTTGAATCCTTTTTGTTGAACATCTTTATATAATGTTTAAGTATTCCTTACTTTTTAATTGCTGGACATTTAGAGTCGAAGAGTTTGAGAGATTTAGGTAGGAATTGGAAGATGCAAGAGTTATAGGTTTACCCACTTATTTAACTTATTTTATAGTAAATCATGTTTTAAAAGTTTAAATAAAATTCTTAGTTATGGAAAAACAATTTTATTTAACGGAAGTATACTATAGCCATAAGACAAAAGTCATATTTTAATTAATACATGATAATTATAACAAGTATCAAATGGCTGCCAGCGCTTGATGTTAATATCTGAACTTCGCCGAATGAAACTGAACGTTTCTTGAGATTTTTTAGTTACGTGAAAATTCTTACCAGGTAATCATACCGCAAGCCTCTTGAAGGTTCTTTGCTCCAAAAATACCAACCACAAGCATAATTTATTGTTCTTCTAGGTGTCCTACTAAACTACCTGTTTTAGTGGAAAATCTCTAGGTATGCAACACAGGCAGACGACAGGCACAGATACAAAACTATATCCATAGACAGCTGGCAGATTGGAACCAGAGACTTTGTATACTTCTAGACGTAAAGTATTTATGACGAAAAAGAAACTGTCAGGTCTTTCGTTCTTGCTTGTAGAAAAACTCTATGAAAAAAAGAGACAAACATAAACAAACGCTACCATCCGGAATGTCAGAGTGACAATTTTTGAGTCACTATGGTAGTCTTTCGGATACTATTTTACATGCGATTGTTTCGTTTTTAACAGAAAGAATTTTGTTGATTAATTATCTTTATAAACCATGGCGTGTGTGACTATCGGTTGCAACAGGCAATAATCAAAGCATAACTTTCCACAGGTGAATTATGACTATTATACAGAAATTAATGTGCATCGCCGATCCGTCAATCCAACACAACACGTTACACAATCAATCAGGATCGCGATCAATGATTACGATCACGGATTGCGATCTGGATTGATCGTGTAATGGCTGCCTATGTCTATGTCAGTAAAGAAGTATTTAGAGTATTTTCGGCAAACTGTATACAAAAGACGGCATAGACAAAAGTATATATATCTGTTTTTGCTTATGACGTTATCATTTGTCACTCCACATCTCTTCGCAACATTTCGATTTCGATACTTTGGGTATGCTGTAGTATGTCTGTCTGTTTGAATTCTTAGGATAATTTTTTTGGAAGGTTTTGTCTATGGTTGGCATCACCATAGACTACTATTATATACATCACTCAGAGTGAGTTGACTATCCCTTCACTATATATTGATTGATTCGTGAATTCATGAATTGTACAAAAATTTGATCTGTGTTCCATTTTTTGCCGCATTTTCTTGGCATTGTGCGTGAACTTATTTTTTGTTCAATCGAGGCATTTACCATAAGGAGAATATTCCATCATTTTTCTTCCTTCCAACTCGTCATTCAAATCTTTACCGGCGTATGCAGCAAAGGTAAGTGCTTTTTTGTCGAAACTCTAGATAGATAGATAATTGACGATATGTATTCATTCGGTTTGGTTAGTTATAAAACAAAAATTTTCATGCTAAAACCTAGGTACGCAAGCAAGGCTACTGTCAAACATATTCTATTTCCTACTGAGGATTTACAAGTCATCGTTTCGTTTTGCCATCTCAAGTCGGTATGCCAAGTATTTACATAAAACATTTTCATTGCCACTTCTATTTACAAAGAAAAGATGAAGAAAAATTGTAGGTGGATGCATTATTATTAATGCTGTAAATTTAAATTTTTATGGTGGTGAGAATATCCACATTTTGTAAACATTTGGGATAGTTTATTTTTGAGCTTTCAGTAATGCTCTGCAAAACAGAAACAAAGAAGGTTTAATTCACAATGTGCATATAATTTAGATATGGTCAAATCATTATCAAGTAAAAACCAAACTACATTCAATCCTAGTATTTGCCAGTAAAACTCCAGTATAAATAAATAAGATGTACTGGTAAAACGGCAGACTGTTTTGTGATAATGGTAATTTCAGAGTTTGACTATAACTCTTTTAGTATTTTTACCTCGGACAAACATTCATATTAAAACAAATAGTCATGTCTTTAACATACTTTCATACGAAATGATGAGAATACTTAACAAATAATGCAGTAGCTTAAGCAGGTATTGATATTATGTTTCTTTGGAATTTTTGTTTGTTGGATTCTGGCTGGGCTTTTCTGAATACACAAATTGAATGTAAAAGATTTTCAAATGACAACAATCAATGGTTACACACTTTCCAAAGCACGAACAAGCTTTGCTATGTAACATATGATCAAACAATTGCAAATGTTACTTAACCTTGAAGATTGACCCATGCAAACCAAAATTATTTGAAAATGTCTTATCAAACCACATGTGAGATTAAAAACTAGACTTTTCAAATCACAAACAATTTGGGTTTAGCAACTTTTCATTTCTATAAACAGTGAACAAAACAGAACATAATGAGCATAGCCATTAAATAAAAATAAATATATTTCAGGCAAGCAAATGAGAAAAGCCCAGAACTAAATGGACTTGGATATTCCTAAATGGGAGATACAAACATGAGATAGACTATATCCCAACAGTCATGTTCTTTAAATAATATTTTGTTTAAATGTATTTTTTATCTGCCATCAGTCTTCATAGACTAATTAATCTATATATGTTCTGGGGTCAATGTCTTGTAGAGTGCTTCCTCCAATAAGGACAGCTACTCTTCAGTACAACATAGCTACCATCTGTTGTGCAGCTTCATTATGTTGTGGCTTTCAAGGCAGTTGGAGTAATTTAGGCAAAATTATTGTTAAAAAATTAGTTCTGTGGGTGAAGAGACAGTCGCTGCTTATATGCTGTTTGTTATATACCTAGTTTAAAATTTAAACTTCAACACTTACCACCAGGCAGCAGTAGGTAGCTGCCTGAATAAAAATTTACCCACCAAAATTCAATAACAGAAATACATTACAGTCACCTCGAGAAAGCCTCAACAATACCCCTCTTGATATAATTATGATGAACAAACATAAGTAAACAAATATAAGAAAGCAAGCAAAATGAGGACAGACAATGAAGAAACAAAACACTTAAAGAACATATTGAAAAAACAGGAGGCAGTAAAAAAAAATACAATAAACTATGAGAGCAGAATTTCCAATTTGAAATGCAAATCAAATCAAATAATTTATTTGCATAATACATATTAATAAAAAATGTCCTTAGCTTGGACCCTGTTCCAGATAGCGGTGGGCTACTATTTTTGTATTATTAAATGTTTATTTCATTTTATTTTTTATAGAATAATATTTAAAAATGTAAAGATATGTAAATAAAATATATAAATGGAATAATAATAATATGGGCAATAACAGTGCTGACATGAAGCAACTGCTGAAGGAGCGCTTCTTTGGCTGCCTGAAATAGTCTGTTACTGCAGCGACCAGCAAAAGAGTCATTGATGGACGAACATGTCAATGTGAGCCAAGCCGAGGCACACATACCTAAGTCCATCAATCCCTAGTTGTGGCCAAGGCTTGTATAGTACCTTTCTCAAATAATGCGCGGCAATTAAAACTAATTAGTACCTAGAACTCATTTTGTCAAACAATTATTTTTCGTAATCAATGACGAACAACGAACAACAATAATTTTGCCCGCGTTAAAGTTTCACTAATCAGCTTTATATTAGCAAGCCAGTTCGAAATTTAAATAAAACTTGTTTAGTTACCTCCTTGGTTGCCATGTTACGGAGTAAAAGATCGTTCCATTTTTAGGGTTCCGTACCCAAAGGGTAAAAACGGGACCCTATTACTAAGACTTCGCGATCCGTCTGTCTGTCTGTCTGTCTGTCTGTCTGTCTGTCTGTCTGTCCGTCTGTCTCCAGGCTGTATCTCATGAACCGTGATAGCTAGACAAATGAAATTTTCACAGATGATGTATTTCTGTTGCCGCTATAACAACAAATACTAAAAACAGTATAAAATAAATATTAAAGGGGGCTCCCATACAACAAACGTGATATTTTTGTCGTTTTTTAGTCGATATTAATAACGGCAACAGGTAGACGCTTGAAATATTCACAGAATGTTTAGTTGTATATTTACTTCAAAAAATAATAATTAATAAATTAAAATAAAATAAATTAAGGGGGGCTCCCATACAACAAACGTGATTTTTATGCAGTGTTTTGCGATAATGGTACGGAACCCTTCTTGTGCGAGTCCGACTCGCATTTGGCCGGTTTTTAAATTATGTGACAGATATGAGTTTTCTAAATATGTAATTTAATTGGCCGCTAAACACGACAGATATGGATTTTCATACATCTTTTGACGGCCGCTGCTCGTATGTATTTGGCCAGTACAGCAATTTTGATTTATCTCGAAGAAGGTTGTCAAAATAATGCTCAAATTTCCAAGCTTGTTTGAGAAAAAGGTATTAAATAGCCTTTTATCGGGCAGAAATAAGGCCTTCAACAGTTGGGTGATGCCGGTTTTGATGTACTCTTTCGGCATACTCAAATGGACTCAGACTGAGCTCGATGCCCTTGATAGGAGGGTCCGGACACTGCTGACCGCAAACCGGATGCATCACCCATGATCATCGGTGATGAGGCTGTACATCCCGCTGAAATGTGGGGGTCGAGGCTTTATAAATGCCAAGACTTCACAACAGCGAGGTGTGCAGCCTCAGAGAATACTTTTTAGAAGCTGAAGTGGGTATGCACCGGGATGTGGTCGCAGTGGACAAGGGACTCACCCCGTTGTCTATGGCTAAAGAGAACTGGCGCAAACCTGTAGTACTTTCTACTGATGAATGCAAAGAGGTATGACAAGGCAAGGAGCTTCACGGGCGCTTCTATCGGGCCCTCCATGGGCCCGATGTAGATTTTTCAGCGTCCGTATCCTGGCTACGTTTCGGCGACCTTTCGGGGAAACTGAAGGTTTTGTCTGTGCCTTTGTGGACGAAGTTATCTTGACCAATAACTACCGGAGACATAATATAATGAAGGACGGGACGGGTGACGTGTGTCGGGCATGCCACCGTCCTGGTGAATCCATCAGACATATTATCTCTGGTTGTTCTCGTCTGGCTAACGGCGAGTACACAGTATGTATGCACAGACATAACCAAGTGGCCAGGATTATTCACCAGCAACTTGCTTTGAAATACAACCTAGTGGATTCTGAGGTACCGTATTACAAGTATGTGCCCGACCCAGTTCTCGAAAATGACCATGTCACGTTGTACTGGGATCGGTCTAATATCACTGATAGGACTATTGTTGCCAATAAGCCGGATATAGTGGTGATAGACGGATTAGCGCGCCGCACAATGATAATCGATGTCACTATCCCGCATGACGAGAACCTCGTGAAAGCTGAGAAATAGAAAAAAATCAAATATCTCGACTTAGCACACGAGGTTGTCGACATGTGGAATGTGTACTCGACGATCATTGTGCCGATTGTCGTTACGGCCAACGGCCTGATGGCCAAGAGCCTTGAAGATCATCTGGCGAGGCTGTCTTTACGCAGTTAGATCAAGGGCCTGATACAGAAGGCAGTACTCCTTGATACGGCTCGCATTGTGAGGAGGTTCCTGTCTCTGAAGCCCTAACCACCGGTAGCTTGGACCCTGTTCCCGATTTCGGTTGGTCTATATTTTTATATTTTTAAATATTTTTTAAGTTTTCTTTTTTAAATATTTAAAAATGTATTCAATAAGAATGTAAATATATAAAGGAAATTATAATATAATCTTTATTTATATAAAATTTGATTGCAGGACATGTAACAGTTTTACAAACATGATAAAAACTTGTTACACATTTAAAAGGTACATTGAATTATAACCTAATGAGGTGTGCAAATTTATATATTAGGAACTAATCGCAGCATTAAACATACAGAATAAATATTAAATATAGTTAAATTAAAAAAGGCCAAATTAAATAAAATGTCAAATTATTATACACAAATCAAATAAAACATTTCAATAATCATTATATTTGTGGTGCCATTTCAGATAAAAACAGTCATCTTTCATTTAAATAATTATTAATTGAATAGTTACATTTTGCACTTAGGAATTCATGCTAAAATATGAACCAGCCCATCGAGCAAGCGGGATATAGAAAGAGCTACAGTGCAATAAATCACAACTACACCCTTAAGCAAATCATAGAGAAATACATAGCATTCATCGATTACTCTAAGGCTTTCGACAGTCTGATCCATAACCATATCTGGAAAAGGCTCAAAGAGCAAGGAATAAACCAAAACATATATTAGCATAATCAAAATAAGTGGTTCAAACAGGTCACCCTCTAGTATCCTGTTGGTTGTATCTCCTTGCTATGGTTTTCAAGATGGAGTTGGTACTAGCCCATATATGACAAAAATCGTCATTATTTCAGATGAAAAGTATCCAAAGCTGGACATAGGCCTCCCCCGAGTGTCACCACTGTGAAAATAACAGTTTGCATTACCTTCTTTAGTTATGCTTACCTATCAATAAGTTGAACTCATCATTTGTTATTTTGGTCATAGACCTGCCTTTGTACGCACTTCCCACCTTGTATTTGAGAGTATTTCTAAAGCACCCTTGGCCTTATATTTGCGATATTCATCTGATTTTTCTGGTAAATCCCAAGATTTACCAAGTGAGTGTTACTAAATGTCTTAAATTAGCTAATACAATTATCACCATAGGAACAATTCAAACTTTACTGATAAGACTTATATCTTAGGTTTACCGTAGTTTGAGCTTTTACATTAACAACTATATATAATGTTATTAATTTGAAGATGCCAGGTAATAAAGGTTATTTTTGTACTAAAATATTTTGTCCAAAGAGATTAAGACGACGACAGTCGCCAAAGACCTTGAAGGAATAAAACACGCCCTCGTTTGAGTTTCACAACCGCGCGACCCAAAATTCGGTAGATTTTTGTACTTTTCTTGTTATTCTATGACTTAAAAAAAAAGCCTCAGATCAAAATGTAGATAATTAAATTGTCGTTGAGTTGGTGAAAAGTTCATTAAAATAGAAGTATTCCCGTTTGAGCACCTATTTTTAGAGCACCATGTTTTTTTGGTGCGATTATCGTTTTATTATCCGTATTACACATAGTTTAACAAATTAATTACACTATGTTATACAAATAAAACTCAAAATTTTCGTTTCGTTATTTTTTATTATTGATAGGCTCGCGTTCGACCACTATCTCACCTGATGGTAAGTGACGATGTGGTCGATGATGGGGCACGCTTGCCTAGAAGTAACCTATTCACTCTTGACTTAAAGACTCCCAGGTTGTAGCTATTAGGAAATACAGACTCCGGCAAGCACGTACCTCTCAGCAACAGTGCTGTCGACTGCATACCCAAAGGTTTTATCCCTTGAGGAACCCCGGCATTAATACCCAGTTGGCTAGACAAGCAGCCATCTATGACCACTCGGATGAACCGATCCCTCAGGAAGTCCGCAATCCAAACACACAAACCACTGGGCAGACTGAATGAAGGAAGCTTACCAATGAGGGTTTCGTGCCAGACCCTGTCAAAAGCCTTCGAGATGTCGAGGGAGACGGCAAGCGCTTCTCCGTGCCTCTCGGTGGTCTCAATCCAGATGTGAATGGCATACGCATCATAGATGAAATTATTAAGAAAATAGTCTTATGTAACATATATTATTTTCAAAAACTGAGGGGTATTTGCGCCTTAAGATGAATAGATGTCTTCCATGGTTAAAAAGTGGATTTGCTGGAGCTCTGGATAGGAACTCAAATTTTGTATTAAAGGATCAATCAAGTTCTTATTATTGAAAATTCTGTTATATATTGTTACTTGAACCAAAGATTGGCAAGCAATTCCACACACGTCATGTAAACAGCACATACGTTTTGTGTTTGCGGCGGCATTGCAATATAACTTTATTTTTGTTCCTAGCTACCTATCTGTTCGGGTGGTATGCCTTGCTGATATGTGTATAATAACACTATTATTTTATTCCTGCAGGTGATATTTCAACATGGAGTCTGCTGGTGACTGGTGTTTGATAGAGAGTGATCCTGGGGTTTTTACACAGCTCATTAAAAAGTTTGGTAAGCAGTAACAAACCTTATTAAATGTTTTTTTAAATAATTTTGGCAAGATCTACATCTACAACTGGTATATGATATGTAATATTTAGCAGTCTTGTACTTTTATTTCTATTTGAACTAGATGAAATACAAGCAATTTTTATACCTACAACAAACAGGTTAGGAGCATAAGTCAATCAAAGCATGCTCTATCTCATTTATACTTATTAATACGTTTACGTAGTATTAAGGAGCGATGGACTGAGAAATATTTTTAATATATTGGCTACTCTGTAGGAAGAGAAATACCTTTTTGTGACATGGATAGCATGTGATGTCGAAATAATTTAAGAAAATAAAACTATTGGACACACAGTCACATTATTTCTCTCACAATTTTGTGACTGTCTAGAAAGCCAGATAGGGAATGCTTAGTTTAGGTATGTCTGTAGATTACTAGGCTAGTTGTTGCTAGTACACACACACAATTAAGTTTACTCAGATACAATACAGCCTTTAGGCGCGATTGGTCCAATTCGCGATTGGTCCAGAAATTAAACTTTGGGCGGAGCCATTATGTTGGTGTGTGCTATTAATTCTATTTTGATGTTGATGAATTTGTAAAGTTAGATAGTGATTGATCAGTACAAATATAAAACGTAGCAACCATGCTATTAAAACATTAATCTCCAAAACAGTTAGTTGGTCAATTTTAACTGTAATGTGCTAGTAATTAAACTTTTTGTTTTATTTATCTTTTAGGAGCTACCGGGGTTCAAGTTGAAGAATTGTGGACAATTGAAGATGGCATCTTTGAAACATTGAGGTATGTTTTTATCAGTGTTTTCCTAGGTGTGGGTTGTACACTCGTACTCAATTTAACAGCAATCACGGTTCTAGTTTTTACGTTATTATCCCATGGAAACTTACTACTTAGGAGAAATTTTAAAGTCTTATCCAGCTCATCTATCTATCTATAATCTATCTTTGCCGTCTGTCTCAACTATTTATCAAAATAGTTGAGACAGACGCATTTTCGCATTGATATTATTCACCATCTCTAGGTATCACTTGATTGGCTGAGATCCCTATCATATTATGTTATCTATCGTATTACTCAGTTAATGGATTGTGGAGTTCAGATATATCGTAAGCTGCTGCATATAAAATACTGATACTGGTACCTGCATCCGGTTACAATGGAATCCGACTCCAACAAGGTTGGGAATAGGCTGTTGACTTTCAGGGTTCCGTTTCTCAAAACGATATAAAACCGGCCAAGTGCGAGTTGGACTCGCGCACGAAAGGTTTCGTACCATTATCGCAAAAAACGGCAAAAAAATAACGTTTGATGTATGGGAGCCCGACTTAAATATTTATTTTATTCTATTTTTAGTATTTGTTGTTATAGCGGCAACAGAAATACATCATCTGTGAAAATTTCAACTGTCTAGCTATCACGGTTCATGAAATACAGCCTGGTGACAGACAGACAGACGGACCGCGGAGTCTTAGTAATAGGGTCCCGTTTTTACCCTTTGGTTACGGAAACCTAAAAAGGACTCCTTATAGGATCACTTTGTTGTCTGTCTGTTCGTGTGTCAAGACCTTTTTCTCTGGAACGCCTGGAGATACCAATTTTTTTTTTTTTTTTTTTAAAATCGTCCTTCTAGAACAATTGAATCAAAGATATATCGCTCTTTATATCATAAATTTTAAGAACCGCAGAGTAATCAAAACCTATAGAGTACTTCCCGTTGACCTACAACCGTAAAATTAGGCAAGAAGCAATATCTTATAGCACAAATAAAGTAAAAAAGCCGAAAATCGTAAATTTTTATCTACAAAAAAAAATATAATAATCCATCTGTCAAGACTATTTTCTAAGAAATGCGAGAAAAAAAAGTCTCAAGTTAAAATTTATATTTGTGTCTGCAATCACAAAAACAATTTTCTAGATCAATGGAATCAAAAGATATCATCGTAAGGGAATCAAAATTTATAGAGTACTTCCCTTTCCAGAATCATGAAATTTGGCAAGAAGCAATTTCTTATAGCACAAGTAAAAGAAAATATCTTAAAAACGTAAATTTGTACATAAAAAAATAACTAACTTATTTACAGTAAAATCAGTTTGCCAACGGCAAAGTTAATTTTGTTTCTCAATCCACTTTATATTTTCGTTAGAGCAATAATCGGAGCTTTCAGTGTTTATGAACTTCATTAATGTTACTACTGTTAACTATTTTGGTGAATGTAGCTATTTGTACGGAACCCTCGGTGAGTTAATCCGACTCGCACTTGGCCGTTTTTTTTACTGAGATCCCTACACAAATCAGAAAAAAGATTATTGTCTTCAAAATTGCTGAACTGACTTCAATGAAACATAGCTAAGCATTCAGCATTCTGACAGTTAAAACTTGTTGAAATTCTACTATGGCACAGCCCCACACAGCATTCAAACATATAGTATCACCCTTATAATTCAGGGGTTTTTAAAGGAGTCTCTCTCAAACTCGACTTGTTTTCTTTTCAATCTTATAAAAAATCATTTTATTCCAGGCCAGTGCATGGACTCATATTCCTGTTCAAATACTTGCAACATGAAGAACCTGCAGCCCCGGTTGTCACTGACGGTCGTCTCGACAAAATCTACTTCGCCAAACAGGTTAGGATATACACAATCATCTGAAAATCAAGAAAGAGTGCACAGTCCCCACTAACCACTTAAACTTTTAACATATTCATTCACTATCGAGCCAAATACTTTGAAGGGTAAACCTCCACTAGCCTCTGGTGCTTGTGCGGGCAGTTTCACATATTCATATATTTCTGTTTTGTTTTAGGTTATCAACAATGCCTGTGCAACACAAGCCGTTATTAGCCTACTGTTGAATTGTGACCATCCTGATGTAGATTTGGGTCCAGAATTGAACAGTTTGAAGGAGTTCAGCATGTCTTTTGATGCGAGGATGAGAGGTCTCACACTAAGCAATTCGCAGACTATTCGTGCTGCTCACAACTCCATGGCAAACCAGACTCTTTTCGAGTTTGATCCTAAAACTGCTTCAAAGGTATGTAATACAGGCATTCTATTGTAAGATATGAATTTATGATCATAATAAATTAATATTTTAGCCCATTATTATTATTTTCTAGCTAACTGCCTCTGGTTGTGTTAACTTATGACATTGGAACGTAGAACCGGTGTCTGAATTGAGTGTTCCTTATTTCAATGCCAAAGTTTAAAACAAACTTCCAAACTATATTCAGAAATCGAAAGCATGTGTACTTGTTCCATTCTGATGATAACAATAGCCTTATTAGAGAATTATTAAAGCGTTTCTAGTACTTGTTGCTTGATTTTGATGCAACTTGGGACTTAAAGACAAAGGCATCTCAGTCTATTTTTGTGCAGTCATTTAAACTGCTCAAATAATAATACAGAATGACATTGGTGTTTCAGGATGACGAAGCGTACCACTTCGTTGGCTACATGCCAATAGATGGGCGACTGTACGAGTTGGATGGCCTCCGTGAAGGTCCCATCGACCACGGCACTATCGCTCCCGAACAGGACTGGCTGGATGTGGTCCGCCCCATTATCATGAAAAGGATTAATGTGTATGTGTATTATCTCCTTCTTTCTCTGGCTAATTAAATTACTAACCACTGATGTTGATTCAATCTGATTAACTCTGAAACCAAATTTTGCTTTCAGTAGCGGCCTGGAGTCTGGATGCAACAGGCAGGCTATTACAAACTTAGGGGTCTTATACACCTACAATATTATTGCGCAATAAAATTTAAGATTTCTCCATCTTTTGTTCAATAATTATGCAACTTTTCAATACTAGCTGTAGTTCAATTGCATAGCTTATTCGTCAATATTGCGCAATAATATTGTAGGTGTATGGGACGCCTTTTACTTTTCTCTGCACTATGCATGTATTTACTCAAAGTGGTAGCCTTTGCGAGTACAGTTGTGATTATTTTAAAAAGTTGACCTAATAGTTGTATTTAACATTTACAGATACACTGAGGGCGAAATCCACTTCAATCTGATGGCCCTGGTGTCCGACAGGAAGATGATCTACGAGCGACAGCTTCAAGATCTGCTGGCGGAGTCGCAGATGCTCGGCATGGAGACCGATGAGATGGAGAACGAAATTCCCCGTCTCAGAATGTTGATCGAGTATGAAGATGTAAAGATGATGAAGTATCAACAGGAAATGGCTCGCAGGAGGCATAATTATTTGCCCTTCATCATCATGCTCCTGAGAATATTAGCTGAGG
The DNA here is from genome assembly GCA_945859665.1 of Anorthoa munda. Classification (NCBI taxonomy): domain Eukaryota; kingdom Metazoa; phylum Arthropoda; class Insecta; order Lepidoptera; family Noctuidae; genus Anorthoa; species Anorthoa munda. The sequence continues at coordinate 40,267,409 of OX243893.1, forward strand.
AGAAGAAGCTGCTGCCACTGCTGGAGAAGGCCAAGGAACGGGCTAATAAAAAGGGCCCGAAGAAACAAAAAGTATAACACATGTCTGGGGCTGGAAAGCGGGTGGAACGCGCGCGATCCTCGCGGCGCGACTCGCAGTCCAGCCCCTCGCGCGTGTTGCCCGCCGCCGAACATTATTCTTTAGCTGATTTAGACTCCATATACACAGACACCCAAGATTTATTATTAAATATAGAACCCCAGCACATATTAGAACAATCATTGGTAGAATCACATGAAGTATTAGATCGATCTATTTTCTCGCATGCAGTTACTCGTAACAATAATATATTAGACTCTGATGACAGCAAAGACTTTTTAGGTGACGCTCCGCCGGCACCCGGTTTAATATCAGATAATATTGATATGGAAGATATGGATCTAGATACCGACATACTGCATCAGATGGACCCGCTGTTGAATATCAGACCTCCTGAACCAGATTTTGAAACGGACTAAATTATCAGCTTTTAGAGTCAGTGTTATTAAAACGCGTCAAGTGGTACAGTGAATTAATATATATGAAAAAAAGAAAACATTTATATATATGCAACCGTATTAAGTGCGTGAGTGTTCTAATCACGTTTATACATATTGTTCTATTTTTTTACATAATTATTTGATATACCTAGATGAAATGTGTGTTAAATATTTAAGTATTATGCCAATAAAACGACAACGATAAAAATACGTACATTTATTATCTAACAATATTCGTGTATGTAACTTATAACTGAGCACAGTTACGTGTCAAGCAATAGTTCATAAACAATCCTGAAATATAAGCATTTAGTACAGTGTGGGTTATTAGTGAACATTGCTTGACGACACTTATTTTACATATTGGGTTGTTATTAGTAACGAGCCGGCGCCGGCGCACGGTGGCGATTCACCAGTGACAGACATGTAGTTGTGCAATAGAGTTGATGTTGATAATATCATAAAGTTCGTATAATATATGGTTGTATAGATAATTATAAATATTGTCGTGCATGGCATTACACGAACTCACTGCTACACAGGTATATATCAGGTACATTGATGTGTATGTGCTAGTGGTTAATTACAATAGAGCAATGTGCAACTATACATATTATATAATTGTAATTAAAATCATACATTAAAGCATATAATAATATTATATAATATTTCAAGAGTTAGTGCATTTATTAAATATGTAAAATAGAAATCAAATTCCCAGCTAATTCCACGCTGTCGTAAGATTACGTTACGTAAAGTATTGTTGTCATTTTGTTTGCATCTTATCGATTGCTGTATAATAGTAATTATTTACACCTTATTACAAAAATTTACTTAAATCTAAATTATAAACCTAATTAACGAAAGATTTTTATGTATCAAGTTTACATGAGTAATAAATTAATGAATTTGGGGTGTGATGTGGCACTTTAAACATAGTCTAGTATCTGTTATTTACATCGGGGCACATTTTACTGGAGCAATGGCGAAGATGCGGTGACAGTGACATGATCGATGATTTACGAGTAATTATTTACAGAGATAGGTACATATATTGAGCTTAGCTGCCTGCTATGTTCTATGTCATTACTTGGATTCGGAAAGCAATCGTTTTCATCTGATTATATTCTTTGTGCGACTAAGTTTAGAGTCGAATATCCTTTCAGAGTATCACAGATTAGTTGCTTCAGTTCAATTTCGACTAAAACTCTTGTTGTATGTTTTAGGAAGTATCGTTATGTTTGTGGGTTGAATCCAGGTAATGAGTGAACAGAGGCTGGATAAGTTGTGTAGTGCTGCGCCGTGTCGCGGCGCTTCACGTGTTCGGCAGCAGGGCTTTGGGCTTGATCATCATGGTGGCGCGCTTCAGCGTGTAGTCCCAGCCTCGCCAGCGGAACCACACGATACCTGCAACGAGTTGTTGTTAGTAGCCATCCTTATGAATATAATTGGGGGATAAATATAATGACCACCTAAAATTACTTTGTGACCATAACCTCTATTACCTAAAATTGTACTATGAAACCCAAATTTAGTAAATTGATCACCAAATTTAGTAAATTGATCACCAAATTTTAATAGCAAATTATTGCGCTATTTAATGTTGTAAAATAGGTTAGGTTAGGTTAGAACTGTGACCAACCGCGCGCGAGCCGAGCGAGCAAAGCGAGCGGTGCCGCGGCAGCGGCCGGCGAGCGCTACTTCCAAGTTGCTCCCAGAAATTTTATAATCTTTTTGGTCATTGGTTTAATTTTGGTGATCATTTACTACTTTTGGTGATCATTTACTTCTTTTGGGTTAACAATGATTTATTTGGAGTCATTTTGCCTAAACAGGATAGCGAGATGTTAAAACTTTGGTTATAATCTATACATATAATAAATCTGTAGAAAAGTCATTTTTGTACATTGAAGAAATTGAAACAAAAAATAGCCAGCGTGTGAAAAGATAAGTAACAGAACCCATTTCCATCATTTTTGAAATTTTTGTCTGTTTGTCTGTTTGTCTGTTTGTCTGTTTGTTTGTGCGCACATCACGTAAAATCTACGAATTCAATGCTGACAATGTTTATATACAAAAATTATACGCAACTTGAGGTTTAACTTAGTTTTTGTTTCATCGAAATCGGTTCACTCTATCAAAAGATATGATTAATTTAGTGAGTTCAAGAAGTAAAATATTACGTTACGAGAACTAATGTTGATAGTTGAAATCTAAATCCGATAGATGGCGTTGTGCAAATGACGTCATTTTCTGAATCGCGGTGTTAAGATTTTCCGCGCGAGGATGACGTCCACCGTGTTTACTAGGCAAATTGGGTTTCGTTAGGTGTCTTAAAAGTTCTTGCGTGTGTCGTAAAAGTTCTTTGGTTGCTTGGTTTATCGATTTTCTAAATTGGTCGAAAAAAAAGTATTTGCTTATCTTATTGGTTTCGTTTGGTCAACTTTGGTCATTGGTTTGAAGTACGAAGTTAAGATTGTATTTGATTTACTTCGTAGTTTGAATCCAATAGTGCCAATCGTTATACAGTAAGTTAGTGTTGCCAATTCGTTGAGTCACGACCACGAACAGACGATACGTTGTCACACTAGACTGTTCGACGCACCGTTCTTTTAAGTTTGTAGGCTATTCAGTCATAAGTGTTGTTAGTTTTGTTTATTGCTTTAATTTTCCTTGAAAATGCCTCAAAGAAAAAAAACTAACCTTTCGCTGCGTAGCCGAAATGCGAAAAGGATGAGACTTTGTAGGTCTCAGGAATCGGAAGAAGATCGTGAAGCACGGTTATCTGCTAACCGAGAGCACATCGCTCTTTCACGTGAATCGGAAACGTTCACCGAAAGGGAGTCACGTTTAAGTTCACAAAGAACACGGACCGCGACTTTGCGGTCTCAAGAGAGTATCCAGGAACGCGAAGACCGGCTGTCTGCTGATCGGGAGCGCCACTCTCTCTCACGTGAGTCAGAGACATTCACAGAAAGGGAGTCGCGCTTAAGTTCGCAAAGAACTCGGACCGCGACTTTGCGTTCTCAAGAGAATATCCAGGAACGCGAAGTTCGGCTGTCTGCTGATCGGGAGCGCCACTCTCTCTCACGTGAGTCAGAGACATTCACAGAAAGGGAGTCGCGCTTAAGTTCGCAAAGAACTCGGACCGCGACTTTGCGTTCTCAAGAGAATATCCAGGAACGCGAAGTTCGGCTGTCTGCTGATCGGGAGCGCCAGTCTCTCTCACGCGAGTCAGAGACTTTCACAGAAAGGGAGTCGCGCTTAAGTTCGCAAAGAACTCGGACCGCGACTTTGCGTTCTCAAGAGAGTATCGAGGAACGCCAAGCACGTCTGTCATCTGACCGAGAGCGACACGCTCTCTCGCGCGAGTCTGAATCTCTCTCCCAAAGAGAAGAACGATTAGAAATAGCTAGACATAACTATGTAGGTGTACAAAGAAACAATGAAAGTTATCTTGCATCTGAAAGGGAAAGAATAGATGAACTAAGACGAGCAGAAACAGCAGAACAACGTCAATCTCGCCTAGAAATAGAACGAGCTCGATACCATATGAATAGAGAAACAAATAGCGGAGCTGATGAGTCCATGGAAAATGACGATGCAAATATTTTATTACCTTGGGACAATAGGGAAAAATCAGGGTTCACATATTCGTCTAGAATTAATTATGCTGGCTTTACTTTCGTGGGTGACATGAGAGAAATTTGTAATTTTTGTCATGCTTTGAAATGGAGGAAAGAGACAGATGGAATGTGCTGCTCAAATGGAAAAATTGTTCTTCCAAATTTCCAAGATCCACCACACTTACTTATAAGTCTCCTGAATGGCGATCATCCCCAGTCGAACCGTTTTTTGGATAATATTCGTTTATATAACAGTGCTTTCCAAATGACTTCCTTTGGGGCAAAACAAATAACGGAAGGACCGTTCATGCCAACCTTCAAAGTACAAGGTCAAGTTTATCACCTTATTGGATCTTTGCTGCCAGAAAATGAACCCAAATTTCTCCAAATTTATTTTGTATCCGATTACACGCAACAGCTCAATGTTAGAAATCACAATTTTCCCCAGCTCAATGCTGAGCTTTTGGGTCAACTTCAAGAATTGCTGCATCGCGTTAACCAGTACGTTCGTGAATTCAAAGCTGCATTGGAGTCAATTCCACAAGGCAGCAATGATTTCAAAATTGTTATAAGTGCCGATAGACGTCCTGTGGGTGAACACCGTGGAAGACACAATGCACCCGTCGCAGATGAAGTTGCAGTTGTTTTAGTCGACCAGGAGTGTGAGAGACGTGATATCGTGTTGCGTACACGCGACGATCGCCTTCAACGCATTTTGGAAACCCACCGAGCTTACGACGCCCTGCAATATCCACTAATCTATTGTCATGGTGAAGATGGGTACAATTTTGGGCTGTACCAAGTGAACCCTACTACGAGAGTCACTAATTATCAAAAAAAAATATCTGCTCAACAATACTATTCCTACCTTTTACAAATAAGGCAAAACAGTTTCGTATATTTGCAACGATTTCGTGGTTTGTTCAGCCAATTTATTGTGGACATGTACGCAAAAATAGAAACTGAACGTTTAGTGTATATTCGCACTAACCAGCGACGGTTACGCGCTGAAGAATACGTGCACTTGCGGGACGCCATGCAATCAGATAATAACGTCGAAAACTTGGGTCGATTGGTTATTTTGCCATCCAGTTTCACAGGCGGTCCGCGGTATATGCACGAACGAACGCAAGATGCTTTTTGTTACGTCCGTAAATACGGCCGGCCGGACCTTTTTATAACATTTACAACAAATCCAAAGTGGACGGAGATTTGCCAGGCACTTCTCACAGGACAGGCGTCATACGACAGACATGACATTATTGCTAGGATTTTTCATTTAAAACTCAAAGTCTTGATTAATCTACTTACAAAGGAGAAAGTTTTCGGTTCAACTCTTTGTTTTATGTATAGCGTCGAGTGGCAAAAGCGTGGTTTACCCCACGCGCACATTCTTCTGTGGCTGGAAGAAAAAATTCGTCCCGATGCTATAGACAGTGTCATAAGTGCAGAATTTCCGGACTATAATGCAGATCCGATTTTGCATGACATAGTAAAAACACATATGGTTCACGGGCCATGTGGCCTCTTAAACAGGGAATCACCGTGCATGAAAGATGGTCAATGCTCAAAAAAATACCCCAGAGCACTGAAAGAACTAACTATGGCTGGGGAAAATGGGTATCCGCAATACCGGCGAAGATCACCGTCACAAGGTGGTTTCACAGCTACTGTCAGATTCCGTGGACAAGAAATAATTCTAAATAATAGTTGGGTGGTACCGTATTCTCCAGTTTTGTCAAACGCTTTTCAAGCACACATTAATGTTGAAATTTGTAATAGCGTCGAATCTATAAAATATATATGTAAATATGTTAATAAAGGTAGTGATCAAGCCATGATAGCACTAAGAAATAACAACCAATTTGATGAAGTGACAAGGTATCAATCTGGCCGATACATAAGCTCTTCGGAGGCAGTTTGGCGCATTTTGAGTTTCCCTATTCATGAAAGGTATCCGCCAGTCATCCATCTTGACGTGCACCTGGAAGGCGGGCAGCGAGTTTACTTTCAGCCAGAAAATGTGGCAGAAAGAATGAACAACCCAAGACAAACCACCTTGCTCGCATTCTTTCGCCTTTGCGAAAGAGACAATTTCGCTAAGTCTCTGTTGTACAATGAAGTGCCACATTATTATACTTATAACAAGCAGCAAGGTGTTTTTAATCGCAGGAGACGTGGAACTGCTGTAGAAGGCGAGTCCGGCATTTTTAAAGAACACGTGATTGGAAGAGTATACACGGTGCACCCAAATAATGCAGAGTGTTATTATTTACGCCTTCTTCTTCACACAGTGCGAGGACCTACTTCTTTTGCTGAGCTCCGCAAAGTGGACGATATAGAATATCCCACATTTCAAGCTGCTTGCCGCGCACGGCATTTATTAGATGGCGATCAGCATTGGGATGATGCTTTAGCCGAAGCATGCGTCAGTGATAGTCCACATCGTTTGCGCCATTTATTTGCCATTTTGTTGACATTTTGTGGCCTATCGGACGCTGGGCAGTTGTGGCAAAAATATAAAGACGCGTTTGCCGAAGATTTTTTGAGACAGCAAAATATAAATAGTGAAACTTCTGACCAAGTACGTGAAAGCTGCCATAATAGGGCTTTGCTGGCTATACAAGATATAGTTACAAGTATAGGAGGGAACCCCCTCAGTCAATACGGCTTGCCGACACCGACAGTTGGTGGGGAACGAATTAATAGGGAGTATACATCTGAAATAAATTACAACCCCGAAGAGTTAGCAGAAATATTGCGAAATGGCTGTTCAAATTTGACGTCAGAACAACGTCAAATCTTTGATAGAGTATGCTGTAGTGTAGAACATTCATTAGGAGAAATGCTGTTTTTAGATGCACCTGGTGGAACAGGTAAAACTTTCCTCACTAAAGTTATCTTGGCTCAAATAAGGAGCCAAAACAAAATTGCCCTTGCCGTCGCTTCCTCAGGAATAGCTGCCACTTTATTACCAGGAGGAAAAACTGCACATACAACATTTAAAATACCAATCGACTTGGACCGCACAGAAAACCCTGTTTGCAACGTGTCTCGCAATAGTGATAAAGCAAGGGTTTTACGCGATTGCGCCCTTATCGTTTGGGACGAGTGTACGATGGCAAATCGTAAAGCTGTGGAAGCTGTAGATAGAACGTTGCGAGATATAAGACAAAATGACCGACCGATGGGAGGCTTAACGGTGCTATTCTGTGGAGACTTCAGGCAGACACTCCCTATAATACCCAGAGGAACGAGGGCCGATGAAATAGGTGCCTGTTTAAAGAGCTCTATTTTATGGCGTAGTGTCATATTAACTAATTTGAGCTTTAATATGCGAGCATATTTGGGAGGTGACGCAAACGCGCAGGTTTTCTCAAATTTACTACTTCAAATTGGTAACGGCACATACCCGACTCAAGAAGGAGGTAAAGTAACTTTAGTCGAAAGCCTGTGTTCTTCTGTTGCCTCACAGCAGGAACTCATTTCCTCTGTATACGGAGATCCATCAGAGATCTCGAACCATGACGCTGCTTGGCTATGCCAACGAGCTATTTTGGCACCTCGCAACGACCAAGCAGCAGCAATAAATTCTCAAATATTGGTACATGTTTCTGGAGAAAGTAGGGAATATTTATCTATTAACACGGTTTTAGAAGAAGGAGATGCCACCCACTATCCAGTAGAGTTTTTAGACTCTCTAAATACACCAGGTCTTCCAGCACACAAAATTTATTTAAAAGTCGGAGTACCAATCATTCTACTCAGAAATTTAAGCCCACCAAAACTATGCAATGGAACTCGGTTGAGAGTAACAAATCTCCAACGAAATGTCATCGAAGCCGAAATCTTAACAGGTTGCGGCTCCGGTGATGTTGTTTTCATTCCCAGGATACCCATTATCCCCAATAATTTTCCGTTTACTTTCAAACGTGTGCAATTTCCTGTAAGCCTCTGTTACGCTATGACTATTAATAAAGCCCAAGGCCAGACGTTATCCGTTGCGGGTGTAGACCTTACTTTTGATTGTTTTTCACACGGCCAACTCTATGTTTCTCTATCACGTGTTAGCAACCCAAACAACCTTTTTGTATATGCTCCGGGTAATTCCACCGCTAACATAGTATATAGAGAAGCATTAACGTAATCAACTATACCAAAGTCAGGACTCTTATCTAAATCATCAAAAAGGTGATATACTCTTATCTAAACGACGTTGTTTTGCTCTCGACAACCACGCGAACGAAGTCGCGGGCACAGCTAGTTTTACAATAAGATGCGGGTTTAATTTTGGTGATCATTTACTATTTTTGTCTGTTATATGTTACTATATCTGGTGGTAAGTTAAACATAAGCCATATAATTGCAGTATAAAGACGGTGTTGTTCCTACGCGACGGCAAGCGTCCGCGCCTGTTCAAATAATGCTGGCAATTAGATGTGATTAGACCAGTGGTCATAAAATATTTGTGCGGCCCACGTCATAGCAAACGATTTCAATAACAATATTATCAATACTAATTTAGCACATGAAGTCATTAAATAGAAGAACGCGAGACATCGGCATCTGGCTTGTCTAAGCTGACTAAGCGGCGCCTTAGTCGTTTCGGTACAGAAACGGCAACGCACCGACGGCTACTGTCGGCCCACCGTTAAAAAACATTATTAATATACTATAGTTTTTCAGTAGTCGATTTTGTCCGCCCGTCCGCAGCTTAGCTCAGAGACGCTTAGTACTAGAAAGCTATAATTTGGCAAGGATATACATGCTAATTACACCGACAAAGAGGGATAATTTTTTTTGTGGAGGGTATGTTTTTCTCGTCTATACCATGGTGTGGTGTATCGTTGGATAGGCCATTCAAACGTAATATACGGGACTGTGAAAACGATTTTTGATTTAGGGATCCGTTTGCGTAAAATTAAGCTTTAAATGGCAAATTTTTGTTAGAGTCAAATATCCCCCTCTATCAGCAACAGCAATAGTAAATATAACGAAATTTAAAGGCAAAGCATCACAGCTAAATAGGCTTTACAAGTTTACGAGTAATAGTCGACCAGCTTATAAAATGTATTTGGAAAAGTAAAATTTTTAAACTGACCGGGATTTATGTTGATATATGGGGACAACAGTTTCTCAACGGCAAAGTTAATTTCGTCCCTCAATCCACTTTATATTTTCGTTAGAGCAATGTTCTGTGCTTTCATTGTTTATGAACGTTAGTAATGTTACCTATTTATTTTGATGAATGTAGCTGTTTATACGGAACCCTCTGTGCGCTAGTCAGACTCGCACTTGGCCGGTTTTTTCCTATTACAACCAACTTGATTTTGCGGTTTGGTACGGAACCCTAAATGTGCGGAGTCCGACACGTACTTGGCTGGCTTTCATAGTACTATTTACGCCCACTCCTCATATAATGGTACCAATGTTGGTAATATAATGATAATTACCAATGAAACCAAGAAGCACTTTATATAAACCCTGATTATTTTCAATTAACTTCAAATTAGGTTTTCAGTGGTTTTGAAACCAATTAATAGTAAGTTAACTGAGTTGGCAAATAAATTGGTTCACACATTATTATTCCCATACAAAATCTGAGGAAAATATGTCAATTGATTGGTGTTATCAACTACCCAACCTACGAACTTGCGGCCCACAGTGATACATACCTCACATTGTCCTAGGTGGCCCTTGAAAGGTGTGACGACCACTGGATTAGACCATCACTCTAATAATTTTGATCAGTCCTGCCTCATTCTTCTCTCTTTTTTTTTCTCGTCGGCTACCTAATGCTTATCTCGTGTCTGTACGTATTGTAAGTGCTTCTTGCTCACCTTGTCTTGCAGTGAGGTCCTGTGGGTCGTGCAGGTACAGCCCGTTGAGGCCACGGCCGCAAGACTTCCACCACCATCCTCCCTTCAGCATAGAGGCACAGTTCAACGAGGACCGGTCGTTATCCCTGTAAATAACTCTTCAGCATCAATTACACTCTTAGGCATTGATTATTTTCTTATCTTGCTTAGTAGGTAACTAGAAATTTGCTTCTACTTCGCTCGTGTCGTGTAGTGTGTAGTATTTTGAATAGTTGTAAGAAGTTTATAATATATTCTATTTGGTAGTTTATTGGTAAAGTTAGCAGATATGATCGGGACAGCATTCATTGCAACTTTTCGCTATTAAGATATTTAATATGTACATGTATATATTTAATGATGGAGCACACATTGGCCACATTCGGTTAGACGGTTTGACTAAAGTAAATATAAAAAAATGTTCTTTAGGTCGTAGTTATAGCTGAATATTAAAATAGGTATTCATTGTATTTTTAATAAAAAAAGGTAAAATACAAAAATAGTAATCAAATTATTGTTATTTGGGTCTGTTTAAAACAGTACCTATAGGAAAGTATTTTGTATTTAATTCATGTTAATATCAAGGTGTAGGTGTAAAAGCAGTAGTTCATTGCGTAGGTATGTCACTTAATGAATTGTAGCGAAAGAATTGCCACGTCATCAAGTTGAATTTTGTTTAAAAAAATCGGTGTTTAAATGGTGTTTGAACTGTGACAAGTCCACATACCTGTTGTAAGTAGAGAAGGGGCTGTTGTTGGAGCCGTACCAGGGGTCGTTGAGGGAGTCCCCAGCGGTTCCCTCGTAACCATCTATTTCGAGCTTGTAGTATTCCGCTTCCGAGTAAATCTTGAAGTGCGAATACTGTGCATACCTGTTTGTCAGAAAACGATTAGTCTCTCGATAATTGTCTTAGACCTTAAAAAAACTGTCTAGGATCTAGCTGTGAGTAATATTTAAGCTACTCTTGACATTTAATTTTGTTTATAACTGTTTACCAGCTACCTAGGATAATAAACGATTTCTATATCATCAGCTAGTTGTATATCTATCTAGTTCAGTATTTCGCAATTATCAAACTATCTGCCTACGGTTGAAGTTAATAGTAGCTATAAATCAGTCAATCAATCGTATAGTGTGTATGAAAGCTGGAGATAAAGCCGTGAGTAGATTCTCCTACGCAGCTACCTACGTTGTTACTTATAAAAAGCACATGTTAGAATCACACTCATAAATCGTTCTCTTCGTTAACTGTATTCTGTTGCCTCTACGGGCTAAGTTATTTTTTTCTTCTATTTGTTTTTGTTATAATATTGTAGTACCTACTGGTCAAATGTATCATGACTGTTTTCTTCTCGGAATAGGCAAATATTTTGTTAGATAATTAACGTTATAAGACTACGTAACTAAAGTTACATGTAGCGTGTATTCATGGTAATTTAAACCTTTTGTCAATGTTGATAAGACACATGACTATTAAACTCGGGAGCTCCTGCTAAAACCTACTTACCTCTTGTTTCCGTCGAAGTCTTCTAGTTCAACCCTGAGCATATAGTCGTCGTTGTTGGTCAGCATGTAAATGTTCTCGTTACCCAGCCAGAACTCCTTGCTGGGGTCGCCGAACCCGTTCTTGTAATCATTCCAGTCTCGGTTGAAGTTCTCGGCAGGGATGCCGTAGTCATCTCGGCGGTGTATCACCTGTTGATAAAAATAAGCTTTTAGTAGCCGGTCAGGGTAAGATAATAAGGGGAAAGGGCACCGTCAGCCTACGAGGGCTCTATTAGCTCTTGGGGTCTTGAAAAGTGTCATGATGCCAGCGATGGCATTGGTTGAAATGCCAAAATGTAAGGGATTGGTCACCCCCTGGCAGTTTGCCTAATAGTAAACTAATTCAATGGTTTGTCTGTATATCCATACTATTATGATTTATTTATATATACTTACTACAATTACTCTTTACTACTTACTATTAATGTTTGTGTTGTATGTTTTTAAACTGTAAGGGTCACTTGCACGTAAATCTTAACTCAAAGTGTGTTGGTAACATGACGTTGAAATGACAGTTTCTCATAAAAAAATGGAAATTAAATATCGGTTTAGCCACTAACTTGAATATATTATGATGTTCTATTTTTTCTTAAAACTTGGGCGTCTTTTTGACAAAGCGATGAGAAATTATGATAAAATTGCTTGTATAAAGATAGAAATTGGATAAAAATATTGTATATATATGATTAGGGATACGATTTGAGAGTAAATAATGGAAACTTTTACAGTTTGTTATCATTACTTTTGACTTTATGATAGGTATAACCAATACATATACAAAACGAGGTATATTATTCTATTGCTTTGGATATTTAGTCAAAATTTTTAATATCACCCAGCCCGGTCCATAATTCAGAAGATTAGATTCAGACTCAGCGTTAGTTGCTAACACGAGGTTAATTAAACAGTTTGTCATACAATATTGTCAATTTAACCTAGTGTTAGCCACTAACATGGTCTTAAGCAAAGTAAAGTTAAGGTTAAATAATTAAATTAATCTTGGACTAAAGCGGTGATACCTCGTTTTGTAGATACCTATCTATTAACTCGTTGATTTCTTTGTATAGGTACCTAAGCTTAAATTGCCTGGTTTAAATCAGCTTTGTTGATGATTTGTTTTCATATATCAGTAAAAGTGTAATGTTCTGGTAGTGTTAAACATAACTAAATAAATAAAAAAATCTCCTATGATTAATACTTTGATTTTTACACAACTATTCCATAATACCTATGCTGAATGATGATGCCTGAACGCAACGAATAGTACATTGTGATACAAGGGTGCAATAACCTAAAACCCGTGTATCACACGACGTTTTTCAATACAGATGTGGGAAATAGTAAAAACAAATCAAAGAATTAGATTTATTATGCACAAAAAAAAACAGATAATGGCGCGTTTTTGCAACTGGACTTTTTACAACGAAAACAGCCTATACAGCCTATTCGATTTTTGACAAATGTTGATGTAAAAATAATTAAATTAAAACTGGTAATTAAATATAATAGACAACCATTTAAAAGACTTGAGAATTCAATGCTAAAAACGTACGGAATCATTCATTTTTCCTCGTATAAAATCTATCCTCGTATATACTCATCTTCAAAAGTAATGTTCGAGCTCGTAAACAAAAGTCACGGCCGCGTACAATAACAGAAAGATGCCTATGCAAAAGATTTAATTTTCGAATCACAATTATTAGAGCCTCTGAAAGTACGCCATGTTTAACAACTGTATTGAAAAGAAAAATACCTATGTTGATGAAATTGTCTGAAAAGCCCAGTTGGAATCCTATGGCTTTTGAGAAAAGACAACTTAAAATGATAGCATTTTTCTGTAATCAAGTAAATAATGGTCATTTTTAGGGTTTCGTACCCGAAGGCTCCAAACAGAGCCCTATTGCTGTCACTCACTCGTCTATCGAGAGTATGTCGACCAGGCTGGCGTACCTTATACTCAGAATATCCTCGAGATATTCACTGAAGGTCGTACAGGTCTACGCCCCGACCTCGGCACACCCCGACGACGAGGTGGAAACCATGTATGAGGATATTTCTAGAGCTATGTTAAAAAACTCACTTCACCGTTGTCATGGGGGACTTCAACAAGAAACTGGGCAAACGAGACAAAGATGAGTTGCAAGTGGGGCAATTTGAAATTGGACGACGGAACCACCGGGGTCAACTACTGGCCAGTTTTATAGAGAAAGCCTCTTTATGATGAACTCAAACTTATTTTTATGATTATAATTATGTTATTTTAAAATTGTACACTGGATCCTACCCTCTTTTGTTATCATTCTCTGTCACTCTCGAGGGTAAGAGAGATCTCAACACTGAGTTAAGCTCGCCTTTGTACATGTACCTGACCCTACTCTCAAGCTTATGAAGGAGAGGCGTGAGATGATCCTGCAGTCTTCAGATGAGGCGTGCAAATACCGGCAGCTCAATTGACATATCACTAAATCCTTAAAAAGAGACCTCCGCCGCTTTAATACGGAGCGCATTAAAGACGCGATTAAGAGAAATAAAGGCTCCAAGGTGTTCAAGGGATCTGGCTATCGGGCAGAGCCTCCTCACGAAACTGAAGACCGACGATGGCAGGATCGTATCCGCCAAACCAGAGCTTCTGAGGGAGATCGAGACATTCTATGGGCAGTTTGTACACATCAATCAGCAAGCCCGTTGCGAGTCTAGCAAACGACCCAAGAGCTAGATTGACCCGACACTATACCGATGATATACCGGACGTCAGCCTGTATGAGATTAGGATGGCTCTGAAGAACAGCTTAAAAACGACAAGGAGCCGGTGATGATGGAATCACGGCCGAACTCCTGAAGGCGGGTGGGAAACTGGTCCTTAAGGCCCTTCAGAAGCTGTTTGATTCCGTCATACTCGAGGGCAAAACGCGACAGCTGCATGGTGCAGGGGTGTGGTGGTACTCTTCTTCAAGAAAGGTGACAATGCCCAGCTGAAGAACTATTGGCCCATCTCACTTCTTAGCCATGTCTACAAGTTGTTTTCAAGAGTCATCACGAATCGTCTCACGCGCAGGTTTGACGACTTCCAGCCTCCCGAACAAGCCGGATTACGAAAAGGCTTTAGCACCGTAGACCACATACATACGCTGTGGCAGGTTATACAGAAGACCGAACAATATAACCTGCCTCTCTGTTTAGCGTTTGTGGACTACGAGAAAGCCTTAGATTCGATCGAGACTTGGGCTGTACTGCAGTCTCTCCAACGGTGCCAGATCGACTACCGGTTCATTGGGGTGTTTCAACAAAACGCCACCATGCCAGTCCGGCTTCAGGATCAGGCCTTGAAATCAATCCTTCTCCAGCGCGGCGTGAGACAGGGAGACGTCATTTCTCCGAAACTGTTCACTGCTGCGCTGGAGGATGTCTTCCAAGTTTCTGGACTGGAGGGAGTTCGGCATGAACGTTATTGCCGACGACATAGTGGTCATGGCTGAGACCATGGAGAGCCTCAGTACAATGCTCGATGACCTCAGTAGAGCTTCCGAAAGAGTGGGTCTTAAAATGAACATGGACAGAACCAAGGTCATGGTGAAATCCCATGTAACACCCACTCCTATCAAGGTCGGACTCTACAATCAAAGTTGTTGACGAATATGGCTAGCTGGACAAAAGGTCCAGTTGGGTAGGTCTAACTTCGAGAAAGAGGACAACCGTCGAATCCGACTTGGTCGGGCGGTGTTCGGGAAATTGCGTGGTATCTTCTGGTCCAATTTACCGCAGTGTCTCAAGACTAAAGTCTATGATTAGTGTGTGTTGCCAAATACAAAATCTGTGCGCACTTACAGTCCAGCCTCCATCAGCGATGTTCTGCTCGCAGTACACCTTCAGGAACCAGTAGGTGGTCCCCCTGATCTGCAGGTAGTATACGCCGGACTCACGCATGCCACCGTTCATCAGGTCCACGCACGAATAGCCCTGAAAAACATCAGATATCATTGTAGACTAACGCTCCATAATCATACAGGTATGCACGTGCAATAAATTATGAGCACATAATACACGTGCATTCATTTCAGCTATCTTTAAAATTGCGGAAATGATCTTCGGTACACCCTATGCCCGCTTTGAATAACTTTATAAATGTGCAACGTGTTACAACACTATTCGCATAGGCTATACTTATTATAGGTATTCGCGATGCGTTCGGAATGATAAAACACTCACTATAAAGAGAATAAGCATTTGAATGGGCGCGGGGCGAGTATAAAACCTTTAGTAGGTACTCAAACAAAACAATGCCATCAATTTTAATGGCACGTTATGTATCGTTACGCAATATTAATAACTTTCTTTCCTTTATGTTCTACAAGTAGATTGATTACTGGCCCCTAACTTTCTCAAGATAATTGCCATTTGTCTAAAATGTCGTAGGTATTTAAGAACCTTTGAATGTTTCTGTCTTAAAAACCAAGATAAAATATGTACAGCAGCGAAACTCCGCAGACGTGATAGATGTCGATATTGTATTAATTTTAAATTGATCGATGAAAGCTTACGACGTCGGAGACGGCGATACGCCTCAAGTTAAGATTGGCAGGACACCTGGCTGGCTAGACATGTGTAGGTATGGCCGCTGTATTATAGCGTGGCCAAGGTTGAGCCTTGAGTTGTATTATAGTGTACCTACTAGCGTTAGACTAGTGGTCGCAATTTGGTCTACAGCTGAGCAGAGGTGACCTGCGTTCGATTCCCGGGTCTGGCAAAGTGTTATTGGGTTTTTCCATTAAGAATTGCTCAATAGTACCTAAGTAGGTACTATAGATTTGTGCAGTTGATGGTAACATGCTCGCCACCTATTTATTACATGGGACTTAAACATAACTGGTGAAATGTGGCTGTCAATTTGCGGAACTTGGTAAGTAAGTCTGTGTTATGAACCCTACTACAATTCTATTGAAAGTTGTTTTTTTTGCAATTAATAAACTCAACCGTATCTGATAGAAACAAAATCATTCATCAATCATTTTGGGTAAATCTTAGGAGGTCTTCACACGATCTAGAATGCCAAATACGTCGGTATTTACAGACAGTCCGACTGACGGTATATTAATATCTGTATACTAAGGTACTAGTCAGTTCTATTGCCAAATTACTGTCCCACTACCATCTGGGTACATACCGGACGCTGCCTGGTCGGTACCTACAGCAGTTATTATATAGTGCTTCTTACACTAAACTTGGTTGCACAACTCATTTTTAAAGACACCATTTTAACGTTCCCTTCTACATTACTACGTACTGTCTCGACCATGTTGTCATAGATACCTCATGCATATAGGTACCTACTTAAACACTCGTATAGCAACACGTCTTACTCTCCGGACCTCGTGGGAAATTAGAGAAATAGGCACCAAGGTGTGATAACGGCCACCTCATTTATAGTTAGATATAAGATTAATCGTAGTCGTCATTAATAGTAAGATATAATAAGAGTGAGTATATCAAAAAACCATAGAACAGACGGAGCGACAAATGACAAAACGAATCTGATAATTATTTGAAAGGTTACTGAATCCCGAAATAGCAAAGTTTATCTTAGTCGCGGAACTTACGGCGTACCTATAGTATTATATTCCCCAATGCACACGCAGTAGACGCCGTGCGGCAGAATTTCTATAATAAACCTTCTTTTGGAGAGTTTTGTTTGCAAAGTATTCTTTGATTTACATTTTTTTATTTCAGTTGTAAAGAAGTTCTACAATAAATTTTCTGTGTCCATGTCGTTTTGGAGGAGTATCCAAAAGTAGCGAAAAAATATCGTGTTTTTAATATTTTTTTAAACTAAACTATTCGTCACACGAAAAAACATGTTTCACAAATAATGTACCTACATGAAGCAATTTTTTTTTTTTCATATCTTATCCTAGACGTTATTAAGTAGTATGCTTTAGAAAGTAACCGTTTTACGGCAATAAAGCGGTGGAAGGCCCTTACTTCTTCATCTTTCGGTACTTACTTCTCTTCTTGATTTTTAATAGGTTTAGAAAACACGTTAGAATGTAAGGGCAAAAAGTGTCATTGGGTTCTTATATTAGGAGTTTTTCCGAAGTTTGGAATTTGGCGGTATGACACTCCCATGCCTCGGAAAGCAACCCCTCAAAAACTTCGAACGCGCACTACTATTAAGTACCTGTCTAAGTAATGTGACGATGGGGCGGTCAGCAATAGCTGTTTACAGTGCTTTCAGTCCTGTTTCAGTCAGACCTTATACTATCTGTGGTCAGACAGAATCGGTCACTTTTTTCGTAACAAGCATTTTGTAGCACACAATTTGCCTCATCTTGACCATTTGGTAAAATGATGAAGCGAAAGTAAAACATCTATAAACATTTTAATATAAAATAGACTGCAAGTCTACTTTGTATCAACGATTAATACGGTATCTATATTGCGCTGATAAATATCAAAGCTCAAAGGTGTCCATGCCTTCCTGAAAGTATAAGCTAATGCGTGGAACTTTAAAGTTTAACGCGCTTAGAAGTACTGTGACTGGCTGGCAGACAACGCACTTTAATATTACTAAGACAAATCTTGTTTGATAACTCGGTCGATGTACTTTTTGAAGGTATAGGTAAAGACTAAGCCACAAGGTAGCCCTTTTGATACCTAACACTCGAAAGTATAAAAAGTATACCTGGGACGGTCACACACTCTACAGGGAAAGGACAGAGTAGCGAGGTCTATAGGAAATAGCCCGCCTAGATAGATACCTAAGGCAAAGAAATAACATTACTACATTGCTTCATCATCATCATCATAATTATCATTTTAGCTGAAAGACATAGGCTTCCCCCCAAGCTTCGCCACACTGCTTACTACTTTTAAATATAAATACTCTAAGATCATTTTAAATTATAAAGAGCCATTAGGCATGCTGTATTTTATTATTTTGATTCGCTTCGATCATTTTTTCTTTAGCGGTATCGGGAAACTAAATCTTTATGGAAACGACTTCCTATGTTACGGTTAAAATTACGGCTGCGAACGTTTACCATAGATATTTTCCCTGCGATTGCGAACCTCCTTCAAATCATAATGCACTATGGTAGTACTCAGTGATTTATAGATATTATTGTGATTTCCATAAGCGTATCTAATACAAAGCGTTAGGTCGTACGACAGCTGTAGCCCTCGGGGGAAATGAAAGTAGGAGGTTCGTTTTCATCATTTCAACTGACAAGACAGTCACGATCTGTCAGTCTTTGGATACATTCCTAGATGTCATTGTTATACGGTCGTTATAACACCCGCAATAAGATTAGGTACAATACAAGTAATTTGTTAACGAGACTTTATTAATAGATAGGAATTAGTTATGATAAAAAAAAAAAACAAAATAAAAAGAAAGATGAACAAATGTGTTCCAGAATTTACAATAAGATAGACTAGAGTTAAGACAGCGATTAAAGCAAGAAAAGCATTCCACAGATTTTCTTACTGTTTCTGCCCATATTTATTCAGAAGACTATTACTGTAATTGTAAAAAAATACTGATGCACAAGTACATCGACATGTGCACGAGTTCAATCTTAAGGTTTGCCAGAGCGTATTGGGTTCCTCAACGACCGAATACGTTTCAGGACGATATGCTCCAAAACAGGAATCACCGAAGTAGGCAATAAGTCTGTTAGCTTGAAGTGGTATTTGGTGGGACCGCGGGGCCGTATTTGCAGAATGCTGAAAGAAATATGAGTCAGAGTCGCCACATAGTTGGTCGATTGATGGCGGTCAAACCCTTTGCCTTGTCGAATTCACTTACGCAATTAGGCTGCTGGTATGTATCGTGGGTTCTTCCTAATTCATGTAGTAATTACAAAAACCACAGTTCTTATCACACTTATTGTACTACTTTTACAGCCAAATACGGATTACAACTTTACAAAAAAATTGCAACACAAACATAGAATAACAAAACATAATATTTGAAGACTCGTGTTGAGACAAGTGTGCAAGAGGAGTTGCTTATGAATGTGTTATAGTACTTATGCGTTTTAAATGAGAGATGATTTTTCTTTGATGTTTCGCTTTCTCTGATATTTTAGACTCTTTTTGTAACATGGTTTTGATTAATCATTTATTTGCCTGTAGATATCAGTCATTAGAAGCCGGACTCCGGCCAACCGGGCATAGCGCAGTAACCGGTTCCGTGCATTTTACAACGGGTTCCGTAACTACAATTTACAACAACATCAGTGTTATTGCTACGAGAACTGTAGTGCTGTTTCAGCCCGTAATCCAGTATTGGAGCGGACTACTGAAGGTGGATATTTTCGTCTGGCGCAGATCCCCGACGCGTGGCTGACGTATATTTTTTTATTACATTTATTTATATTTTGTTTTAGGAACTTAGCAATTACGTAGTTGTTTTATCCTTTAATATGCCACGGATGTATCTTAGCTTTGTCATTATGAATCTGTTTCCACCTGGACGCTTAAGCCAGAATCGAACCTGTTGCAAATGTGTTGAGGATAGGCACGTGTGTTCAGCGTAATACTTCAAACCCAGCAATTTGTTTTTCCTTTTTATAAACTTTGCCCCATACTAGGAATTTCTTCCTGTATGGTGGGTGCATTTACACACACGCCACACTAGTGTGGCGCTAATGTAGGTTCTATAACAGTTATTAGATATTCTTATTATTTAGGGAAAATGGCATAATTTAAATAAGCCGAGATAAGGTAGGTACTAAACTGTCAGATAGATATTTATTCAGTCTTCTGCTCAATTGGAGTAGATACCTGAGCCTACCTATCTATTGGTTTGATTGAAATTACAACACTCCAATAGGTACGTGGGAGGGTGTTCAATAACCTGTACAGGAAGTTAATTCGCAAAATTAATTACTTACCTTAAGTTAGGTAAGTTGCAAAATCACAACTTGCTACGGTATATATCTAATAATAAGTACCGTTTCATATAGATTCTGTTTAGGTATCGGAATCGGATACCTATTAATTAGGTTCCTACAGTGAATTGCATTATATATTAGTTACAAGATTTTTTGTCAACATTGTTATACACGCTTGTTTCAGTTCCATTTTATTTATCCTTCAAATATCGTACGCTCATGTGACCGAATCTAAAAAAACATAACAATAAAACGTGCCTTATAAGAATAGCGGCAGTAAGAAATGTGAAGTATTTCGGAATGGTAGCGAACAAACAGCACAATGTATGTATTCGATTACGCTCGTAACATAACGTCAGTATTTGGAGCGACATTTTTTACACAGGTGCGAGTCGTGCGCGATAGGTAAGTAAACATGTTATGTGGCGTTGCATCACGGAGCTCCACATAACCGGCGTTCTCGTACGCTAAGAACAATAAACACTTGTAATCATTGGTAATTGTCGCATGGTGGGAACGGCCGGTTTTTGCGCGGGCGCTTACAAAGGCGCGGAAAGCACGGCCCGAGTGTACGAGTGTGATGCCGAACCAGATTTACGTAATGAGAGCCACGCAACTTTCCTTGCGCGGAAATGTCGCGCGGCCTCAGCCTCAGCGCGGCGCTTTTACAACGGCAAACCAACAGAGCTTCGCTCTTGCGAAGTTTACTGTATAACTGTTTTAACTGTTTACGAGCTAATAATTTTAAGTGTCTTCAATATTGTCTTTTTAGGTATCATATATTTTGCGAAATGTATGTGTTTTTTTGGGTAAGAAACACAAATAAGTAGGTTTATTGAATAATTGTAAACAAAATCGAAATAAGTCACTGCTGATGATTTATATTGACTTATATCTATTTCATATTGATTTATTTTATATTGACTTAGAGTTCGCGGGGCATGGGTCAAGAGACAACTCATGATCTAACATTCCTACCTAGCTAGTAGTTTCCTTTTTTTCAAAGCGTTGGATACATTTATTTAGAAATTAGATTGTTAAAACGCGTGGTAGATAACGAGCGGATGTCATAAAATATTTGTACAATTTTATGACCATTATAGACTAGAACTCACAGTTGTTTGGTACGAATGTATAATATTCCGGTAACTGCATACCAGAGCATGTATTGCGCAGTATTTTGTGTTCCTTATTGCTAAACCGGGAGACGTAAATGGCAGTATATCGGAACGAGACTGTTTGCGTTGCGCTGGTTGCGCACAAGCACACCGACAAGTGCTGATTAACATTCCGGCAACAGAGCTTAAATACTAACAGTAACATACCCGCACCGGCACCGCCGAGACTGACTGATTTGTACAATCCCCTATGCGCAGTCGATGCAATCGCCTTACTTCATCTAACCTACATTGCATCTGGACAAGAATCAATTTAACTAAGACATTGCTGCAGCTACTCGTAATCAACGTTTTTATTTCACATTATGATATTGATACACATTACACAGAGGCTTGCGATTGCCGCATGAGAATCATTTCTTCTACCAAATTGTCTGTCCGGTTATCTATAAAGACGCAAAGCTACGAGATTATCTTGTTACTCCATCAATCATAGACCAAAGAAAAACGTTTCAAAATGTTTTTACTCGTACCAAAGACAATTTCAAACATGATTAATAGCCTCGGGAAGATGAAACACGATGCTCCGTTCCGTGGTACTTCAATAAAGTTATATCATTCGCTCGGTTAGCACATTTTATTAATTGCACCTTTAAGATTTGTTCAGCGACAACGATAGGTGTGTTGTGTTATAATGAGTAATAATATTCTTTATGTAACTTTGACTCACTTTCACGTCTTTATAGTTGGCGACGATTTCCGAAGCGAAAGTGTTATTGCCGATGATGGGCTTGTTCTTGACGCTGGGGAAGATGATGCCGCCCTTGCGGCTGGCGGGGCGCGCGCTGGTGCTGCCGGTGCTTGCAGGCGTCACGGTCACGGTAGCGCCGGGCGAGCTCCACGCGCCCGACGAGCTGGCCGTGCTGGCGCTCGTGCTCGTGCTCGGGCTGCGTGCGACACCAACATTAGTACCGTACACCCCTACACCCCGGTCACCCAAACGATATCGCGTGTGTAGGTTGTACGACTAAAACACAAAAGTCGCCAGAGCTCGCAAAAACATGTCGCTTAGGCAACAAGTTATAAAATTATCGTTACAGCACCGTCGCAAAGGCATAATAAATTGGAAATAGAACAATGTCACCTGTTGTGGAGTGTGGTAGAGGGCGGCGTGGTGGTAGCAGCCACGGTGGTGGGGTCTGCGTAGAGTTCGTCCACGCGGTAGCGAGTGGGCGCGTACTCCACCAGCCGGTCGATGGTGGGGTCCAGCAGCAGCTCAGGGGGCACGGGCCGCTGCGCCAGCGTCGCCACGTCGTCCTCCTGCTTCTTCAAACGCTTCTCCACCATGTCCAAGTTCTCGATGATCAGATTCGTCTTCAAACGTAAGTCGTTATGGATCTGTCCGATGGCGCGCTCTTGCCGCTGCGTCTGCGTGAGCAACTCATCGGACTTAGGAACCAAATCATCTACGGAACTCTTAGTACCGACAACCACATCCCAAACTTCGTCCATCTTTTCTGAAACACTCATCATAGGGATAATTTTATTTACAAGGTTATCGATTTTACTGCTTTTCGTAACGGGAGCCTGCGTGCTCGTCGCTGTTCGGTTCTTAAACAAACTGTTCACGTTTATTGACGCATCTTCAGGTTCAACTATAGCGGCGTGAACATCGGCCATCATATAAAGCACTTTGCCTAGATTTTCAGACACGAGGTTTATATGGAACTGTAATTTACGATCAACTGTCGACACGGAGCTTCGCAGTTGATCGACTTCTTTAGTGATTTCATTGACAACCTCGGTATTCAAACCTTTTGCAATTTCTATAACGTTCAAATTAATAGGTTTCTTTTCACTGGCCTCGGCATTGATGTCATCGACTGGCAAAAAGTTACTGTCGATCTGATTTTTAAGGCCTAGCAGTGTCGTGTCGATGTTCGAGACTTTTTGATCTAGAGATTCTAGTTTTCGGTCAAGCGCTTGCGCGGCTTCACTTATCTTGTTTTTATTATCAGCCTGTCTTTTTGCGGTGTTTTCTGTAACGCTTTCCTCGTCGTTCTGGCCTATGTGACTGAACAGTTTTAGGTCGAGGTTCCCCAGTTTTGATATGATAGCATCTGTTTTGTGTATGTTGTCATTTACTCTCGAGTCAAGGGCTTCTACTCTCCTCATTAAGTGTTCCACGGCCTTGTCCAAGTTTTCTATCCTTTGTAGTTTTGTCTCTAAGGTACTCACTATTACTTCAAATACGTTGAATATGTACTGCTCCCTGAAACAATAGAAAATAAACTGTTTTGAGTAAATTAAGTAAACATAAGTAGATATTTGATTTACCCTGGCTAAAGGCAAGGTTAATGGTGTATAGTACGTAGTTATTCTTAATTTACTAATAATAATAAACCTAGTGAAATTGACATATCTGTCATCATTCAGTCAGAATTGTTATGCAAGGAAAGAAATAGAAACCTTAAATACGTGCGACAACGTGCGTGCCACAAAATGTTTAATAGCGCCATAGAGCTACGACTGTGCAGACACGGCGCTAAGCAGGCACAAACTAGTTCTTATTTATTAGTCGTTTTATATTCACTTGCGCTTGCGTAGAGCCTCTGAAAATATGAACCTATAAAATATCATGTAGCAATTTGTTCCAGCGACTACGAAAATTAAACGTCATGTTTATCCACTTTATGAGTCGGTGAAACAGTTTATATTTTAGTTGAAATTATTTCAAATTGGCTTCGGTAAATGCTTAATCTTATTACTGAGTTTAACGAGTATTTTTTTCAAAGGGTATGTCTGATAGATTTTTATGTGCTTTTTTTTCGAATGGCATAGCGTTGACGTGTAATAAAAACAATACGTGTGTTTATTGACAGCATAATGAAACGTCAGCCGTTACGTCGGTTTGTTAGAAGGCGACAGGTTTAACTTAAACATAGAAATTAACCTGGGATTAAAGCCGATAGTTATCGATCGTGATAGATCGGCTTCTACATCACGGAACAAATTTTGATAAATTTTAATGTAGAGATAGATTGGATCTTGTAGAATTACTAAGATAGCTTTTTTCCTGAGTATACGTTTCTTTGGGATAATTTCTAACATTCACGCGCACGAGGGCCCAGGCAGATGCCATGTTGATGTAAACCACACAAGTTGTATAGAGAAACGGTAATTAGCGAGATCTCCGACATTAATCCAGTTAATTAATAATGTACTTTAATATGTATCATTAGTGCTAATAAACATGAATGGTTTCGCGAGACGTATTGAACCAATCAATGCGTTTATGTAATATGTTAATGTAAGTGTGTCTACCTCGTGTGTCTCGCGGTCGCAGGTGTGACTGCTGAGCGTGAGGTCCCGGGTTCGATTCCCAGGTCGGACAAAATGTGGTATTGGGTTTTACATTAGAAATTTCTTAGCAGCAGCAGCAGTTTTGAAGCTGGCGGTGTTACTCCCCCGTGCTTCGGAAAGATGAGCTGTTGGTCCCGTCTGTCATATTTTGTAGATGAGAGAAATCTGACGATACTACTGCAGTGTTTCACTGTTACAGGGTTAGGCAATCCCTCCGTGTAAAACACTGTTACTCAGTTGCATCCGGCTAGACTTTAGCCGGGTTGCAACTGAGTACCAGTTTTCTAGCCGCTAGACTGGAAGCTGACCCCAATAAAGTTGGAAAAATGCTAGGCATATTGATTGTGGGAATAATTAATCAAGTTGGTGACAATGACATAAACGAGTTTTGTGGTTTACGATCACTTTCTTCTTGATGTTTGACAGAAATACTGATTTATTTTCGAGAACGAGAATTAAGGTTGGTTTGGATTCGCTTTTAATGTTAACAGAAAATTTGTTTTTTGTCCGTTAGGTAGATTAATAAAAAATATTTAACCCTTATTTTTCTTTTGACACGTAAACATAAAGTGACGACGATATATTGCGTTAAAATATTTTGTGACGTCACACCGTTAGTACCCTTTATACTGACATAGTGACATCACAAGCCGTGTGGGCTTGGTCTCCTAAAAATTGATGCGCTTTATTTTAGTCATTTTTTATTGATTTGGTAAAACAAAAAATACGTGTCCAATATTATTTGGTAATCTCACGGACGGACTAAATGTAATTTATATCATTTTTCTACCCAAGAAACATCCCTATTGGTAAGCAGCAGCGCTCATAACATTCATAAGGATAACTGTAGCATTGTATCGAAACAGAAGCAATGACGACACGATCCAGTGTCCACGTTTCAATGAACGACTTCAGAACCAATTAAAGACATTTGAGCAACAATATCGCTGATATTATAACTTTCGAAGCTAGGTTCTGCTAATCTTGCGTACAGCAAGGTGTTCGGCAACATAAATTCATTTCGAAATCACAAACGAACCTGTTATTATACGTATAGAGGCGGTCGCACTAAATCGGCCTAAAGTAAAGTGAAGCGAGGGTCTCTCGCCCGGTATTATGCAAATCCGCAGTAAAATCGCAGTTTGGTCAACCAGCAACCGGCCCACTTTAATAGTGTTTGCTTTACTAAATTGATCGCCTGTTACGACCTGTCCTATCCGATACATTAACTTCCTGAAAGCGATAAATTTAAGTGTAGCAACGGCATTGAGTATTTTGCAACAGCTGCCTCCTTTCGAAAGCGTTATAGGCAGTGTTCCCGGGTACGGCTCTAGAAATTAAATCGAACAAGTGTCGATTAATGAAGCATTCAATGTTACTATTTGGGTGAACGGGTGCTTGCTAGACGTGGATGTGGTTTGTAAGTTGTGCACAGAGGCATTCTGTAAATTGTTAGAGATTGCTGGCAGTTAGCAGCGGTTTGCGTGATGCCAGTGTTTGGCCATAAATCTAACTCCTGGGCTAACAGTAGGTGTGTTAATCAATCACTTTATAACACGCATGCCTAATTCGCTAGAGATTCGTTCACTTGTTGCGGCGTTAGTGAATTAGGTAACTTGTACAAACACTTAAAATTTTTGATTGTAACACTGCCTTCTTATCTGGCGATGTGGCGGTTGCGATACATATTTTTTTTTAATTTTCTAATGGCTGACATCAATTCTGTGATTACATTTTACAGTATTTACGATAGATTAGCCCTTGAACTTTGCCGTTAGATAATACATATACACTATATTAATAATATTGACACGTTGTAGAACATAAGTAGATATATAAACGAGTAGGCAATTTTAATTAAATTTTTACGTGTTTAACTTTTGCTCAAATTAATTGTATAATAGGTATGTAAAATAAAAGTCTGTTATTCCGTTACACAATAAATGTTAGGTGGATTATATGTAGATATTATATTAATGTTATTATATAAGCCTTTGTTAATTGATAGTTATCACCGACAATTAAAATAGATGGGCCTTCAATATTATACAAGAATGTTATAAAAATGTTTGTTGTTCCGCAGGGTGTAATACGCACAAATTGTTTCCTGGTTTAGGTAAAAATATCTATTACAGGGCAATTATAGGGCTGTGATGAATATTTCTTATTTGTCCGTTTGATCTGTTGTAGTGGCTAGTATTTGGAACATCAAATCTTAAGAATTTATCCTAATTCATTCAGACAACAGACAACGCACAGCCTAGACCGCTTGGTCTAGCTGAAAGCGTGCTATTTTCCATTTTGTTCAACAAAAGCATGAATGTAGAATATTTGAAAATTCGTCCCACTAAATAGGTGATGAAGATTGGAAATCCCTTCTGAGGCTATAGACAAGTGTCTTTCGATTTAAACATTTAAGGGATTAATCACGTAACATTTCGAAAGCGGTTTTACATTTCTACATATTTTTTTCATTACACTCGCTATCCAAAAACAATATTTATTTATTTAATATTAACTAAAGTAGATATTATGTACAGCTCAGTATAAGGACCTAACAATTTTCCGTGTCTTTTCTAGACATTGAAACAATTTTCTTTTAATGTTCCTATGATAAGAATTCTTTTAGTGGCTAGACTTGTTGCTTGCATGCTGTTAGAAGTTTTCACCTCTCTGCTCTATACTTTGTAAGAAGAGAACATATGAGCATACCTCAGAGGCCTTAATCAGACGTGTCAAAACTATCATGGTTCCACTGTGAGAGAGTGACCGAGCTATACAGAACCAAGAGCACTATCCCTTTTTCTGTGCAGTATCATTTAGTTTTATGGAACGTCAGAGTACGGTCCAAGATAGTGTATTTTTTTGCGTAGAAAATGATTGCGGAGAATGATTTTGTTTCGTGAAGGTTTTTTATACAATATACCTCCCTCTCTAGCCTGGACATTTATCAAATGTTTGTGCTCCTTTTCTAGGCTGTATGTTGTTGCGCATACTTGAAGTACTTTACTGTTAAAATATCTCGAGATAATTTTTTTCTGTCCGGGTAATCGAATTACCATTATTTTTTGTATGTTACTTCAACAAGTGTGAACATTTTCCACATGCTCACTCTTAAAGATTTCAGAACAAATTTCAATTAGCGTAAAAATCTCTATGTCCCTTAATCAGCAGGACTAATCCGAGGGCAGAACATTCTTTAGCTAAGATTCGAATGTGGTTCAGGGTCCAAGCATTGTGGGCACCGATTGCGCGGGCTGCTTTGTAACGAGGGGCCATTGTCAGACGAATATTTTTGTTCTATTTGTTCTGTGCATAATGTAACTGTACGTGCTTTGTCTATACGGTACGTCAGACAGACCCACGTGCATTTTTAGACTGTTATAATCGCGAGCGAGTGTGTGACAGAATAATTGTCTTTGATTAATTGGAAGTCGTTCGTTCATGATCATCTCTAGCATTTAAATCTAGCCTTTTTTGGTCAGCTTTTGATGCTTACTAGTGTCGTGATTTTTGTTCTATGTGATTTGCTAAGCCTTTGTCAAGTTGAGAAAATGGATCCAGATTTAGTTTGTGTACTTATTTCATGATTCGTGTTTATTTAATATCGTAAAAAATCTGGCAGAATCATGATAAAGTATTCCACGTTCCGCTAGTCCTAGTCTGTATTTGTAGGAATCGTGAGTGTTATTTAATTTTATCATCTAACAGGCAGGTTTTATGACCTGACCACGATTTGAATGATGTTAAATCTGGCATGCATCACGTCGGAGCTCTTTGAATAGGTAGATAACTGTTCTTATTGTCATGACGAC
The DNA here is from genome assembly GCA_945859665.1 of Anorthoa munda. NCBI lineage: Eukaryota > Metazoa > Arthropoda > Insecta > Lepidoptera > Noctuidae > Anorthoa > Anorthoa munda. The sequence continues at coordinate 40,296,143 of OX243893.1, forward strand.
ACTACAATCTAAGTCAAAAATGTTTGGATCATGAAATATTTTATGTATGGGGAGAACAACAATGGCGTTACGATTTTCTAGTTCATTATTATTACGTGCATCTTATCAGATAGTATGCCAGCACGATAGTGATCGATAGAACAACAACAACTCCACTACAAGGACTTCATAAGAATCTAGGTAAATGTAATTAGTTGGGACTTAGCGGCGATATAATCGACAATAGAGCACTAATATGTCACCAAGTATGTCATAGTAAAAACAACAAATATTTTCATGGGAATGACAAGTGGACCTTGCGGTGCGCCGTTTGTTTATCGTCGGGTACGCTGCAAGCGTCGCGAGCCACGCTGGGCACATTTCCTACGAATATTTTGACGTCGACTTTGATATTAAGTGAGCGAGCTTGAGCACTGACCCTCGTGTGGCCATGTGCCAGCACTCCGTGCCACACCGCCACCCACGCCACGCGCCGCGCTGCCTCGCTCGCGTGTAATAGCTATGATTAGTCTAGCTGCCGATACAAGGAGATATTTTACGAGTATTTCATTATGTTGCATAAGCAAATCGTACGTTGAGTTTCTGTTTATTGACAACATAATTAGGATATAAAACAATAGTGGTCTCGGACTTTCGGCTCATGTTTCTCCCATAAAAAAATATTGACAACGTAATCTTAGAGGCCTTAAAAGTCGCATGATATCTCAATATGTCGACGATAATGTTCTTGTATTACATTCTATGCGCAGTTTTATGTTTCTATAATAACGGGTCCATAAGTTTATGGGCGACACGCGTTTGCGCCTGACCGGCCGCACCTGGCTCATATAAAACGTTAACTATATATATTTTCATTGTTTCAAGATCATAAGAAAACTGTTCGAGCATTTCAACGCCGTCAGATGAAATTAGATCACAATTACGAAGTCAGTTTATATAACTTGGCGTTGTTACTTTTGAATATTAAAAACAAAAGTTATATTCAAAATGGTTGCTTAATTTTATTCATTTGTTAATTGTTTCATGTTACAATACAAATGATATCGAAAATAAACAATGGTGGAGTGGAAGGTACATAACAAATAGAGATGATGGCTCCTGAGAGTGGATTTTGAGTGAACGAAATCTCCTCTTTGTAGCTATAGAGGACTAGCACGACCATATCATGGATCCTCTGAATAAATCATCTTGTCCTAGTCCCATGTTACTTGGAGTCAGCGCAACACGTTGCCTTTTTCGCTCTCACTGTTAACTATCACGCTATTATTCACCGCCTTTTATTTCATGTCAAGCCTCACATAAGCCATCAATCACCATTTAGGTATATTCATCAATCTTTTGCACATGCGTGTCATTTCTCCTCATCACTATGATACTAAAGCCATTCTCAAACATCATTTGTGAAGTGATAACTTCTTTCTCTTCTTCTTTGGTAGGGACAAAACTTATTGGATCACGTCAGCGACATGCTTATTTGACGGAAAGCTATGTTTATTGCAGTTATTCCAAAGTTTTAAGATTACACTTCTGTCGGCAGTCCCCATTACTGCTTACATTTTTTTGTCGTTCCTACCATGAAGTTATTGCCGATGGGAAACTGAGGTACCTTTTTACTGAATTGACACCACAAACCGTGAGTCTGACTAGTTACCGTTATATATACCTTACAAAGCTATATAGATGTTTGTTTGTTCAGACACCTCACGTCAAAATTCTCTCTATGTCGATGACGTTGGCTACGCAACACCACAGATAATATAATACTACTAACTTCTGCCAGCGGCTTCGCCCGCGTGAATGTCGAAAATTGTCCCGAGGGAACATAGGGGATAAAAAGTATCCTATGTGCTATTCCTGACTATAATCTATCTCTGTGCCAAATTTCATCCAGATCCGTTCAATAGTTTTTGCGTGAAAGAGTAACAAACATACATCCTCAAAAACTTGCGCATTTATAATATTAGTAGGATAGCAACATTGACTCCGGACTATTCATTGCATTTGTAGATAGGTTGGGAAATCTAAGGCAATCAAGCGTATGAATTGTTTGTCTCTTGGTTTTGTTTCGACATAATGATGGAATCTGAACACATAAATTCTACAAGACTGCTTTTGATATAGGTACCTTCCTAGCCGAATCCTATAGTATGAGAATTATTTTTACCTTAAACAGAGCAACTTGATGTTTAGAGTGAAATAGATAATAAACATAACTTCATCATGATTAGCCTTTTTAATGTCTCCAATGTTGGGACTCTGGCCTCCTCTCTGTGGGAGAGGGAATGGGCCTTAGTGCACCACGCAGGCCCAGTGCGGTTTTTAGTAGTTTTTGGTTCTAAGTTATGCTGGTTTCCTCACGATGTTTTTGTTCACCATTTTAAGGGCAGTGTTGATGAAATAATTTACACAAAGTAAAGCGCCTGTCTGGGCTCGAACCTACGGCACGTACCTAAGTCGGGGCCGTTACAACTTGTACATAGTTAACTGCCATGTTACACAAGCAACTAGGTAGCATTGGTGCTTTAAACTTGGTAATTGATTTAATTTAACAGCTAAACTATACACGTGAAATATTTTATATCCCCTATAGTGATATAACTCGACTATGAATAAAAATAAATAACCTACTAAACCAAAATTAAATGTTCTTAATACCAGCAAAGTGCGAGTAACATGTGCTAGAATTTCAACGAACAAATGCCACTTTGTCAAACTAGAAAGCGAGTTCACACAGTAATAAAGAATTTTATATTTTTCTGATGATATAACTTAACATTCAACATTTCTAGAAATAAGTGTTATTGTTTTAAGACCTAATTCGTTACGTCAGTAAGTCATCTTATATTTACTACTACAAGAAGATAAGGTTGTAAAATTAGTGGAGTATTTATTAATCCGCTAGCTAGTATAACGGACCTTCATGATGGCGCGATGCAATTTAGATTGCGTCGATATTAGGCGATATCGCGCACGTATGTTCTAAAAGAAATTAATTACATATTGGTCGATTTGCGGTGAGCATTGCATCCATGGGAACGTATTTGCAATTTCACTTATCGGTATGAAATAAATCGAATCCCGTTGAGCCATCAGGAAGATCACTTAGTCTTTATCAGGATTTCGCATAATCTAATATAATCGAGTCAAAATAAAATAATCGAGTTGGCTAGACGTGGTGATAAAGTCCATGGTTGCACCATGCAAGCTTTGTCCAAATAGTGGCCAAGTCAGGCCAGTTCAAAAGCTCATTGGGTTGATGATATCGTAAAAGTCGCAAGCAACATCTGCCTAATTGCGTGTGTGAGTTCGACTCGGAATAATTTGAAGTAAATAAGTCAACATTCTAAACAGTGGGGCTAAAAACCCAGGCAAAACCGAAGATACTTAGTGATGAAAATCAAAATAGCCGCGAAATATGCGCTATGTCTAGATGTGGAATTGCAGACATAATTAAATTGCAATTGATGAATTGATCGTTTTTTGTCGTTGCTGGTTGAAGAAAGTAAGACGTTTCAAAACTGTTCAAGAAACCTATCAAATCTGTTAATCCGCTCAATATTCCCGTTAGTGCCGAACTAATAGAGTCACGACCTTCGTTTTTAGAAAGAGCGTGTTTTGTTATTATTTTCATTATTTCAACCGATAGACGTCCACTACTGACAGAGGCCTCTGTCAGTGCCAAGTGTCGCTTAATTCACATTATGCTTAGGTACAGACAATATATACTGCTAGCTTTATTCGTTTGGCACCGAAAAGGTCGAAACTCCAAAAGATTCAAGTACTATCAAACAAAAAGTTCATTATATAGTAAAAAAAATCGAGGGGAAACCGTTGTATTATATATTCAAATTATGTTAAAATCAATTCGTAGTATTTGATAAGACCACACCTCTGTCTCAGATGGCTTAATAAAAACCTCTGACAAATAAACTATTTAAATTAGACATTTCCTATTTCAAAGAAATGTTGAAAGAATAATTCCAATTTGTAAAACTAATTATTCGATACTTCTTTTTAATTTTACAACGTAGGAGTTAAGAAATAAGAGTAAGACTTGTTAACCTGCGCAAGTGGTTATGGTTAACCAAGAGGAACCGGTTATTACAGTGCTCAAAGACTATGCACTAACAGTCTGACATGAATTGACGCAATGTTGCTTTCTTCGTATGTGTGTCCGGCAAATAGTAATACATTTTTCAAGCATTTCGTGACATTTATTTGCTCGATTAAGCTGAAACTTGGCGTACTTATGTCACTTTGGAAACAATGAAATAATATGTTACTATGAAACTTGGCTTACTTATGTCACTTTGGAAATATTGAAATAATGTTACTATGAAACTTGGCGTACTTATGTCACTTTGGAAACATTGAAATAATATGTTAATATGAAACTTGGTGTACTTATGACTCTTTGTAAATATTGAAATAATAGGTTACTATGAAACTTGGTGTACTTATGACTCTTTGGAGCCATTGAAATAATATGTGACTATCAAACTTGGCTTACTTATGTCACTTTGCCAACATTGAAATAATATGTTACTATGAAACTTGGCGTACTTATGTCACTTTGAAAACATTGAAATAATATGTTACTATGAAACTTGGCGTACTTATGTCACTTTGGAAACATTGAAATAATATGTTACTAGGGAGCTGGTCTCATGATGGAGCCGGATAGTAGCCATAGCAACTCCTCAACCAGACAATGTAGCACCATCGTGTTTGTGCTCATTGGATTTGTAATTGACAATTGTTCAAAAAGCATGTTTGAATAAAATTGTGATAAGACGCAAATTCGGTGCAGTGCAGCAGTACCGAGAAGAGACGTTGGGCGGATGTCTTCTATGGGAAGAACATATGTCGAATGCTCTAGACAAGTGACATTCCATCATTGAAAGCGTCGTGATAGCGATTGCTTAATTGTCAAAAATGTATGGGATAGCCGAGTGCTACCGAAATGTCACGTGATCAGTCCCTTACACTTTGGCATTTTGACAATAGCCATCGCTGTCAGAAAAGCGCTTTACCTAGAGTCTCAGATCACCAAAACTTTTAGTAAACGGAGTGAAACGGAGGTTTGCGCAAGTTCTGATTGTTGGCGCCATGACAAGACTTGTAAAGGCTACCATGAATTGTAAAGGCCTCGTCAAATAGACAGCGAACCGATAACGTGGCGAAGCGATTTTATTTTGTATTGTTTGGTATCGTTTGAATCAAGTCACATAGAAAAGCGACAATGAGTCGATTTACAAAATAAAAACGCTTTGTCAAGCTCTCGATTTGCTATATATTTGACGACGCCTTTAAAGTTGCAAATTGGCGAGAACCTGAACCAAATCTACCCTACCTTTCAGTTTGGTTCAGTCACAGAATGTCCCTTCAGCAAAATGCACCCCATAAGCAAAACGTACCAATATCCATTCAGTGTTTATCATAAATATTTACCAGGCACTGATATTTTTGTCAGCAATAATTTTAGGTATTTTTTAGGTGCCTAAAACATCTATTAAGCTGTTGAGTTTTAATGATTCACTTAGGTACACTCTGCCAAGCACACTAAAGTTTAAAATGTCAAATTCAATATTAGAAGTGGAATTTGTTCAAAAACAACAAAAACATTGTTCTTACCGTTCTTACATTAAACTATGAAGCCTATCAAAAGTTTTGAGATAATGTGATTGCTATGAAATATGATACTCTAACTTTCTATTCGCCGACATAAGAAATAACAAAACCATCTCTAAAACGGCGTGGCTATGCTCTTGCGTCGCATCTGCGTCTGAAATATTTTACGATCGTATCTTCTCACTTGTTCTGTGTCAGAGCTAAAATACTTTACATTATATATATAAAAAAATATGAGAATAGTAGGAATTTCTCCTGTGTTGTGGGTGCGTTTGTAAACACAGATCTCACATACACAAACAGAAACAGCTAGACCCGGAACATCGGAACAAGGTCATACAAATGTTTGTTCGCTGCGGGAATCAACCGCAGAACGTAGTCAATAGCCAGACAATGCGACAAGTGCTATGTGAAAAATTTAAGCAAGCAACTGACGAGGAAGTAGAATTCAATTATGAAAAGGCTAACTTATTACTTTTTAGGTAACGATTTAGGTAGTAGCTTACTTTAGTACCTAAAAATATATTACAAAATGGCTAAAAATGCAACTTAACGAAAGACGATTCTTAGTTTTAAGACTGCATCGTCTATTGAGCTTTAAATCGAAGCAACGAATCGACAATTAATGTATTATTGATTGGAACAGCTCCATATTCTAGGCGTAGTTACCAAGTTGGCAGGATGTTGTGAAAGCCGATAAAAGAGTCTACAATCTAAACTGCTCTAAACGGTCGGCCGGCGGGCGGCGCGCGGCGAGGTCGTCGCGGAACGCAAACGTTTACAAAACTAAGTGACAATACAATACAACTTGCTCTCAAAATAAAAATAAATACTTTAATTGAGTGGCACATTTAATTTATCCTTTAATGTTCAGATATTATATTTATAAATGTCATGTAAAACGTCAAACGAATAAATAAACGTAATTAACTCGACAGTTATGAAATAATAAAATAATCATATTTTGGAAAATTATACAATAATTGCCTCGCACAGTAATTTAAGTGGACGTTTCGCCATATTTAAAAGCGTCTATTTGCTGAGTAAAACTTGCAAGTAATTTCACGATTTTATCGATGTATGATTATTACAGCTCTATATTAGTAGATAAGCGTCCACAAATGATGGATTGGTAAGTGAGTGCCGTGTGCCGGTTGCAACTGACCATAACTTTATTAAATGACAACTCGTCTAGACCAACTCGTATTATAAGGTGTTTGCGACGCAAAATATGTGGCCAATGGCCAGCTGATTAGGAAATATTTTAATATATTATACGAAAGGCGGAGGAAAATTGCTGCAATCTGATCATATTGATTAAAATTCAGATTGTGGAATTTACGATCACATTCAGTTTGCGGTAGCTGAAGGACCAATTTACATTTAAGAGAGTGAAACACTATGTAAAGTAAAGGAGGCATTCCCGCCATACAATGACAGCAGAAGCCGAATCTCGAAATGCCAACAGTAGGCACAAATTGACAAGCAATATGAAAATAGATACATTTTTAAAAGCAACCCCAAACTTCCGTAGCACGTTCGTAGGATCGTAGCGCTACGCCTTCGCGACCTATTTAACCGCTACGATGGGGGTGCTACGGCGTAGCAAAGATTTGAGTACACAAAAATGTTTTCATAATTTTGTCCTGTTTTGTTTGAAGGCAGTTTTTATATCGTCTTGCAAGGGATGCAATTAATTAGTCCGTTTCAGATGTTAAAACCCGGTTGTACCAACCCAGCCGTAATATTCGTGATCTCACAACATTAAACCGATATTATCAGTGCCGAGCCAATCAGTAAGTATCAGACTCGTGTTGTTGTCACGACGGGCGGTCCGATTTGTATTCATATTGGTTATTTATAATTATGCCCATATATCTCTATTATATCACGTATTTATCTATTCAGAATATTAAATAGAAAGGGACAACTTTCCTGTAACTTGATAACAGTTTATTTTAATAGAAAGCATGTAAATATTACACAATCACAACATATTAATTGCATACAGTTTAGTACATAATATGTAGTTAAAAGCGATTGTTTCTTAAAAGCCTTTCACTGGTACTTTTAAAATAAATTGGCCAGTCGTTAGCGCAGTTGTAGGTACAAATTGGTTAAGTTAAAGTTTCGGACGTGTACATAAGTTAAACATTTAACATGGCTGACGTATTTCGTCCAAGTATTCGTACCGCTCCATAAATCTATCGCATAACGACTGAATAATTATATCTGATTCTGTTTAAGAATTCGGCCCGAGAGTTGACTAATACGGGCACACGACACAGATGTATGCGCGCGGTATAAACACATGGTTAGATTAATGTGCACCGGGCTTTACGAGCGTGTTCGCCGCTCGGCCTGCCCCGATTGTATCTAACAACGTATCAGTAAACGACATGGTTGTACACGCAAATAAATAGGTGATAACACCGTACAGTGGACATTTATATATCCGTTTATACAAGTTCACAATTGTTTGAGCTTGAACTATTCTGAACATAGGCAGAGATAACGTGATAACTTTGAGGCTTGACATTATATCATGTGATCAAGCCCTTAGACTTTGACATTTTCACCATTGCCGTCGCTAAAATCGAATGACACTTGTCTAGAGCCTCGGATAGCTGCAAGGTTTACGAAGCGTAAATATTTTATTATCACGGCGACTGCAGTTGGTAAGTCGAAAGACGTTGCCACAGATAGTGTTGGCAAATGACAAACAAACTCGGCTCATTTTGAAATAGGATGAGGATCATAACGGGTATGTTCGGAGCGGGTTCAGCGAGCGATACGATCAGAAGTTGATTGACGGCTCGCGCACTCGGGGGAAAGGGACTTATGTAATGTCACATTACCATTAAGTACGTACTAGCGACCCGCCCCGGCTTTGCCCGTGACAAATTATACACAAAAACTTTCCTCGTTTCTCTCTCTTGCCATTGGTGAAAACCGCATGAAAATCCGTTCAGTAGTTTTTGAGTTTATAGTGTAAAGAGACGGCGGGGGCGTTTATTTTATAATATATAGTGATGTTCGTGAGGAACCAAAAATTCGAAGACATGTGACATCCACCAATCCGCACTGGGCCCGCGTGGTTGGATTACGGCCCATCCCCTCACAGAGAGGAGGCCTGTGTCCCAGCAGTGGGAACATTAATAGGCTGATGATGTGTTCGTGAGGAAAATGTGTACAGGATTGAGCAGCTCCTGGCTGAATAATAACAACCGCACGAGTTGCGCTGGCCCATCCACTACATGCCGAAACTCTACCGTGTTTAGATAAGCATGTAGCTGATGGCCCCGGCTATCACATGTGTACATCTTTGTCAGCCTTTACGGGTAGTCAGAAGTCAGAAAGTTTGTCACCAGTCTTCCCAGGGTTATCGTGTTACTTAGTGGGTTCTGGGGTATTAGGCAGTCAGTCCATATAAAGTAATAGTACTCGGCTGTACCTGGTTATGCTAGAAGCCGTCCCCAAAATGGTTGGAGAAATTCAAGGCAGATTATTGAAAAAATGAGTGAGGTAAGATAACGCATGCCCGACACGGTTCGTTATTATAGTTCACTCTCTTTGCCACATACTGTGCAGTAAGAGGTCTACTAGACGTGTCGGCGCCGACGCAAGGAAAGTGAAATAAGTGGAAGCTCATTGAGCGGTTTATTTACGTATAGTCGTAAGGCTTAACACGCACTGCGGTTTTTAGCCGCGCTAATTTTTGTCGCTATTCTGCAACATATGGAATTGTATTTCATCCGCTGTGCATGTTAGTTATGATTCAGTACGCGGATAAAAAACCACACGAATAAAATTCACGCGGCTGAAAACCGCAGTGTGTGCTGTATGGACGCCGTTTTTAAATTTTTGACTGAAGAATTTTTCCATAAAAACGAAGTCTGGCTTTTACTGGAGTAAAAGCCAGACTTCGTTTTTATGGTCTGTTTGACGATGTACGTTCAAAATAAAAAATTATATCAATTTGCCTCATCATTATCTAGCCCTGTATGGAAGCAAAAAAGTGTAAGTTATGAGCTTCGAAAGTTCCATATTTCAACACTAATTGTAACGCATCTTTGGGCGTAAATAAGTACCATAAGAAAAAGGAAAATTGAAAAACGGCCTCCATACAGGGATAGATTAGTAGTTCAACAATGCAAATAATTTTATTTTGAACAGATATATTCAGTCGTTTTTTCATGTTATCCAGACTCCCAAAGGTCTGTTTATAAAATTTCGCGCGCTCGTTTTCGTTCTAAATCATCATCCATTTCGCTACAAATTTGCAAAAGTGTGTATTCGTACGCGAACTAGCTTCTTACTGCTCATAACAGCATCTATCAGTTCCGCACGTGTTGTCGGTTGATATAGCATGCAATTTAACCCCGCGCACAAAATAGTTCGTGCCGTCGACTAGTGTACCCTTAATAAACAGTTTCTAAAACCATAATTTTCATTAGTCCAAATTACAAGACTAGTAAAACAACATTTTGTAATACACTACTAAAAATAAATTGGTTTTTTAACTAGGTGTTAAATATTTCAATGTCTATTTTAATATCTAGACCTGGAGCTATAAAAAGTATAACGACCAACATAATTAAATTAGGTGTCTTTTGTGTTTATAATTTTCGCCACTTTGTTATATTTAGGCGCGGTATTTAATAGATATTGTGTAATAAAAAGAGCCACGTCCGCCTGCTATTACGGGCGGTAAATACGTGCTCTATTATTTTTACATCAAAACTGACAATTTCATAATGGCTGCAGGCCTTGGTTGAGAGTACTTGAATTTTTTTTTAAATCCCAAGTTTTTTGGCAATCGTGTGGTGTTGTCACAAAGACAAGGTGTTTCTATTTACCTACATAAATCTAACTTAATTTCGAAATGTGTTATATTAATAAATATAAGATTGGAATATTTTTTCGGTTTCCGTTCCTCATGAGGAAAACTAGGTGCCCTTAGGGCGGATAAGCATTATATCTATATTTGTGACACATAATTGATATCTAATACCTCTAAACGAGCAATTTTTGTATATATGTATATATATAATATAATCTGCAATCTCGGCAACGGCTCCAATGACTTTTTCCATGAAATTTAGTATGCAGGTGGTTTCGGGGGCGATAAATCGATCTAGCTAGGTTTAATTTTTAGATAACGTCGTTTTCTCTATTTTCACTCAAGCAGAGCTCGGTCGCCCAGGTACTTATTATGATACTCGTAAAAGAATCAAAACCTATAGGGTACATCCGAAAACCGTACATCGTTACATCACAAAAAAAGTGTAGTAAGAGAAATTGTGGCCCAGTGGTAACGGTAACTTACGTATCGTAGGTCGTGGGTTCAATCCCAGGCACGCGCTTTACTTTGTGTAAATGAGTTTATCACTACTGCTCTTAAAACGGTGAAGAAAAACATTTTGAGAAAACCGGCGTGTCCTAGAACCAAAAATTAGAAGATGTGCGACATCAAAGTGTATGCATGTAAATAAATACACATTTTTAAAGGTACTAGATATCACAGATACCCACATTACAGTATTTTTCTACACTTGGTATCTGGCGGATATACCATTTACCGCCTCTACGTCTACTCTATGAATCCATTAAAGTAATACGCCTACATATTTATTACATCCGCCGGCTCTCCTTCAGCCTCTAAGATAATTGGAAGACAATCTGCTTACCGTGAAACAAAGGGCTGGTAATAACGGGTAACGAGAAACAATATGCGGTAACCCTCAGACATGATCACATTTGATATTTAACCGTGAGTTCATTGTGCAAACATTTTATTGTTTAGCGCTGTTGAATTACTCATCATTAGCTTTATAGCTTTTGTTTAAGTAGTCATCAATAGCCTTAAAGCGTTTTATCTGTGTTTCCTGATAGTGATAGCTTTAATTTAATAGTAAATAGATTATTACTTCTGGGCAAGCGAGTGCCATAGGCATCGCTTAATATGGTTTATAATTTTTTAAACATTTGAAAATTACCTTCATTTATTCGCACTGTAAAGCTACTTCTGGACAACAAAAATGTATAATTCTAGTAATGTTTAGTATTTATTTCTGTACAAGTGATTTGTCATCTTTAGAAATAAATGAATTCAAACCGATGGTTATAAACAGTGTTCATTCGCGAGCCTGTCAATAATAATTTACTTACGTTTGCTTAGAAATTGTAATTTTTGTATGAACATTTTCATAAATTGTTTTATGATATGGACATAAAAAAAAATATCATCACAAATAAGATTGTGGCACGTCGTGCCTGTCTTCGAAGGCCTTCAGCTGTGATTTTTACAAAGCAAACTATTTGTATACGTGTAATAAAAAGTGTACAAATTTGAGTTATTTTCATGATCCCAAATTTAACCAATCTTTCAATAAATAAAGCGTACAAGGTCAACAATGCCTTTTAAGGAAGATAATAAATTGGATAACTATTTCAAATTCTACCTTAACTAAACTAAAGAGTTAATTTTTGAAACAGTTGTGTTTTGTGGGACAGATAGTTTAGAGCCGTTATGGCAGCTGGTTTTAAAGTAGTCTAGAATGTTTTTAACTAAAACGCCAGTTGAGTAAAATGTGTTAACGGCTTTGCAATTTATTGCCACCGAAATTAAGTTTACGATTGACACTGACGTTTGTACCTACTGAACTAGGAGATAAGGTAAATGTTGGATATTATAAGAGACTGAATACTCTAGACCTTGTCTTTTTATCAGCGATGGTGATTGTCGAAATGCCAAAATGTAAGGGATTGATCACGTGACATTGAGACAACGCTTATCGCTGTATTGATACTTTTGTTAATAGCATGTCACTTGTCTAATGCCTTAAGTTACTACTTAAGGCTTTAGACAAGTGGTACCTACTGGTAGCACTGATTCTTTTTAGGGCAGTTACGCACTACACGTCAATGTCCGTGATTTGAGTTCCGAGTTCAAAATGTTCTGAATTATGGCAGATTATGACGGATAGAGTTCCGATGCAGTGCGTAAGCTTCCCTACAAGAAGTACTACGGCTACTTCGGAACCGAAATTTCACGGCCACGGATCGGATATAATGCGTCACCATCCATAATTTTACCTTTATCAAAGTCCTTTGTTAGATTTCAGTAGGTCTTTTAGCGGGTGTAACGTACCTGAAACAAATACAGTATATTATTAGACCACAGTTTAAGTTAAGTTAGTAAAAAAAGTTAATTCTTAAAATCAAAAAACCCGAATGCTTAAAAAGCGAACTAAAAAGACGTAAACAAGAAGAAAATCATGCTGTGCAGTCGGAGGATACATATTCGCGAGTTGGCTACCTATTACGAGTTTAAGTTAACATATTTTTTCGAATTAGGTACAGGTATTTGAATATATAAATGTTATATATTTTTGACATCTCCTCTAAAAACCCTTCATTTTGATACCCCACTCGATGGGTATAGAAGAAAAAAAAAATTGCAACCACCACAATATGGCGCCCAAAATCCGCCATGTTACTTTTTTTTTAAAGGCACTTAGCTAAGAACACTTCGGCGGTCAAGACCTATCTAACGATGTCTTAATTATAAAAATCCGCCAAGTAGTTTTAAAGATATGAGGTAATAAAAAATATTACATACATACAAACAAACAAGATACGCGCGAAAAACATAACCCTTTCCTTGCAGCCGGGTAAAAAAACGAGAACATTTAAAAAAAAAAATCTGTCGTGTTTCATTTCAACTGTAGATATAACAAATGAAAGTAATCAAGCTACTACACACATTCTGATTTATGTCAGAGTCTTTTTGCTTAGACACTCGTAACACCCAGTTTACAATAAATTTATTGTTGAAGTCAAATATCGTTTAAAATGGTACCGCTAAACCACATTTCACACGCTATTTTGTCATTATTTAAGACCAGGTTAGTTCATAAAAACGTTTGATGTTAATCTGGTTCGTTACGTCAGTCTGATGATTGAGTACCTCGGCTATTGACATTGATTTTACAAATCACTGAATAAACACTGAATGTGTGAACGTAAGTGAAGCAAATGGTATGGTAAAAAGGCTTGAGGTACAGCACGTAAATGCTACCGCCATAAGCAAAAGGAGTCGAATCTGATTGAAACACAAAAATATAAAAAGGTTAGAAATATTGAATATTTGGGAAACTAAATTCTCGAAGATAAATACAAGAAAATATTACTAGATGCGCTTTATATCCTGATTCTGAATATGTTATAGTTAGCTAAATTTTGCCTAAAAAGGCAAATATAAGGAACAAAAAGTCCACAGTAATGGAGCTCATTTCTTTGGATGGCAGAATTATCTATTAACTCTAGGGTTCCATACTGCACATTCAAATTTTCACACATGCACTTACTTAGGTACGCTGTAGCCTGTAGGTATGCCTAGTTAAATCTCTGTGTCTTGCTAAGTACGTCCCAGAAATATTTTGTAATCTTGTAACTCATTATAATACTTAAAAAACTTTATTTTTCTTGAATAAAATTGTGAAATAAAATGAGCCATTTCGTAAACTCGTTTCACAAAAACTGTGTACCTTGCTAAGTATTACGGCAGCGGCGCCCGGCTCAACAGCAAAACTGTGGTAAACACAATAGAAGGAAAAAGATAAAATAAAAAAATAATCGATCAAGAATTTAGTTGTTCTTGTGACGAACTATTTGTAAGTAATATGAAACAAATTCGAATTATTAAGCCAGAAAATTATATACGAAAATATCTGACACCCAAATTCAAAAGCTGAAAAGGGTTTTATTGGTGATGTGATTCTTCAGAAAGGCCACGGGTGCCGTACACATAACCGGCGTGCGTGTATGAGTAGATGTATGAACATAGATGATGCAAAAGGAGTAGATATGTAAGAAAAACGAGAATGCTTTCTTTTAAGTGTATATCTATGTAGCTGCTACAAGCAAGTTATCAAATATTATTCAGAAGATCCTACTTAACAAATATATATTTATTACTTCTTACTAATATTATAAATGCGAAGTTTGGATGGATGTGTGTGTGGATGTATGTTTGTTACTCAATCACTCCAGAATGGCTGAACAGGTCTGGATGAGATTTGACACAGAGATAGATTATAGTCAGTTTTCATCCCGGTATAGTGTTCACTTGGGATAAGAAAACACTAATCACGCGGGCGAAGCCGCTGGCAAAAGCTAGTTTAATTATAGATATTATTATATTATTTAAAAGCTGTCATATTTACAGAATATTTTCTGCATCTCTGCATTTTATAGTTATACCTACTTGTTCTTCTGCCTTCGGAAAATATTAAATATTATGTTTGCTCCAGACTTCAGAGACGATAACATCATAGATCATTATATATGGAAGTTGCCTAATTGTATCCTAGATCTATCAAAATATTGTAACCATACTAATATATAATTAAATAATTGAATTTAATCTGTATTTTAGTGTTATTTTAATTTGATTGAATCTGTTTTAATTATTTATGTAGAACTGTAGAGCGTGTATACTCAATAATTCGTTAGCTGTGATTACCTGTAATTGAGAATGCATTAGAAAAATGTGTACCATTTTTTATAATTTCTGTATAAGTTTTAATCGTTATGTAACTCGTCGGTGATCCTAAATAAATATGGCATACTAGCTTTTGCTAGCGGCTTCGCCCGCGTGAAAAGTGTTTTATCATCCCAAGGGAACATTATACTGGAAACTGGGATTATTCCAAACTATAAATTATCTATGTGCTAAAATTCATCCAGATCTGTTTAGCCGTTCTGATGTGTTTGAGTAACAAACATCTATCCATCCAACCTTTCGCTTTTATATTCTTAGTAATAGTAAGATGGCGTTTTTACGTCCAAATCGATGAACGATAAAACGGGTAAGCCTAGGACACCTTTTCTGACGACTTTCGACTCACATCTAACCTGCGGGTGACACCGCAGGTTAGATATGAGATAAGAAAAATATCTTACAAACACCACATGTTACGTGATAAAGTTAGATGCAAAAGGTTACTTTGTTTCCTATAAAGGTTTTACGACCTGACGGCTCAAGTCAATTAATTGAATTAAACAAATGCGCTGTTGACGCCGTGCACGTTTTATTGTCAATAAACGGTGATGGGCTATTCAATAAATAATTATTATCATTTATCATGACTATAGTTTTCTGTGTAATTATTGATGCTTGATTGATTAATTACTTACGGTTACGAATTGATGCACAAACTGCATGCTGATGTGATAATTTGCGTTTGGCTTCCCCCGACTTCTGTTTCAGTTAAGAATTTGAAGTTGAGTGTGCATTAAAATATAGCTGTTTATTATTGATAGCGTTTTTACCACACTTTTAGGGCGGTTAAGCATTACATCCCATCCGTGTCCGTGAAATTTCAGTTCCGAAGTAACCGTAGTACTTCTTGTGGGGAAGCTTACGCACTACATCGGAACTCTATCCGTCATAATCTGTCATAAATCAGAACATTTTGAACTCGGAACTCAAATCACGTACACGGACGTGTAGTGCGTAACCGCCTTAAGTGATGATGTGGTCGATGACGGAGCACGCTTGTCTAGAAGTACATGCTTCCTGGGTAGTTCCAGCCACCGAATAATATTGTAAAAGAACCGTTAAAGAAATAAACTATTTAGTTTTTAGGGTTCCGTACCCAAAGGGTAAAAACGGAACCCTATTACTGAGACTCCGCGGTCCGTCTGTCTGTCTGTCACCAGGCTGTATCTCATGAAACGTGATAGCTAGACAGTTGAAATTTTCACAGATGATGTATTTTTGTTGCCGCTATAACAACAAATACTAAAAACCGAATAAAATAAATATTTAGGTGGGGCTCCCATACAACAAACGTGATTTTTATGCCGTTTTTTGGGATAATGGTACGGAGCCCTTCGTGCGCGAGTCCGACTCGCAATTTTTTTAAATATTTTATTTATTAATTCTTAACTTTAAACTCTTAATTTGAAATTAGCTCTTATTGGTTACGAAGTAAAACATAACTATATGAAGCAGCAATTGTTTTTTGATCCCCAATGAGTGCATTCCTTTTCGTTTATGACATTACTTGTTGTCTTCCTGTCATAGAGGGTACTCTCGACATCTTTGCAAGATATAAATTTTGAGAGTTTGGCATAACCTAGGTGTCAACGACGCACATAAAGAGTGAAAGTCATTATCATAAAAAAAAGTTCTTTTACCGAACGTTAATAATATTTCACTCTAAATAAATAATTAACTTAAACAATACTCAATTTAATTCGCTCTCATTCTTTCTTTTATCCTTAGCAAAGGGTTTCCCTAGTACAGGCTCCCGCAGTCTCTCTCAAAGGAGTTTCTATCACGTATAATAACTAACATAGTTCTAAGATGATGCTAAATAAACCAACCTTTGTAGAGAGAGAAAGATAATTATGTTCTTTATCCATTTCTTTTCTTATAATCTACATTTTTAAATATTTTTATAAAATAAATAAAAAATTAACTTTTAAAAATATAAAAAATAGAGACCCGGTATCGGGAACAGGGTCCGAGCTATCGGCGGTCAGGGCTCCAGAGAGAGGAACCTGCTACCAATACGAGCCGTGGCCAGCAGTACTGCTTTCTGCATCAGGCCCTTGACCCAGCCGCCTAACAAGAGCCTCCTAAGGTGTTGGTCGAGGCTCGTGGCTATTAAACCTTTGGCAGATACGACTATCGGTACAATTATCGCTGTGCCCACATAATAATAAGAAAGATAATTTATAATTATTCTGTTTCTCATCCCACAACATTAACGCTACGGGAAGTAATTTACGCATATTATCTTCATAAGTTAATTTTCTTCCACATGTTAATAAAATTGGACTCTCTAATGGCACCCACAAGCTAATCATGTAACATCTATGGAAATCGGAAATCGTTTTATTTTCTTTTGATTCATATAAAAGTGAAACTGATTTTAATTACCGTTTGGTTAACTGTTGATTAGGGTGCTGCAACCCGTCGATGACGACGCTTTGTATTGTGCATGCAGCTGATGATCTCCTGGATTAACATACGGCTAGATTGCAACATACCTAAACTCCATTTGAAATAACATTAGACATGTTTCCAAATCTTTTTACAGTCCGTTCAACCGATTTTGAGTCCTATCCCGTAAACATAAGGATGACATAAAAAGCATAAACCTGTTACCAAAACCAACTGTTTACTACAGCTACCATCTGTCGTATCACCAACGCAATAGAAGTGAAAATCGGTTGAACGGCTGTAAAATGGGCTAATTTAAACGTCTAATGTTATCGCAAATGGAGTATAGGCATCTCGATAATGTATGTTTCACAGGATAAATAAGAAAGAGATTCGGCATCATACGGACTAACATTTAGTTATTTTGCAAAGAAAACTAGTCTCTCATTAGGACGATTGAAAACTTGAATGCTGTTCAGATAATCTAAGATTCAAATCATCATAAGCCTTATAATGTTCCCACTGCTGGGACACAGATATCCTCTCTGTGAGAGAGGTAATGAGCCTTAATATACCACGCAGGCCCAGTGCGGATTGGTGAAAGTAACATGTCTTCGAATTTTTGGTTCTAGGAAATGCCGTTTTCGTCACGATGTTTTCCTTCACCGTTTTATGAGCATTGGCGATGAAATAATTTACAAAAAGTAATGCGCCTGCCTGGGATCAAACTCACGCCCTACTGGCTACGGCACGTATGTCGGGCCGTTACTACTGGGCAACCACTGATCCCAAATAAAAAAAATAAAAGATTCAAATACTCACAATATATTTATTCTGTTTGGGATCAGCGCATCCGTCAGTGTATAAAGAACTTATCTATCAATCACTGTTCATATTCAACGCTATAGTGTGTATAACCAACCTAAGATAAGATAACCTGGTTTTTGACAAAAAAATAATATTAGCTTCCATAATTTCCACAGTTATTTCACAGTTTCCAGTAATACTTCGAGAAGGCATTGCATGCAAACGCATACCTTTACTTTACATACTCGTATCATGCGAAGAAAGCTTATCTAGCTATGCCTATTTATAGATAAGTACTTCTTACATATTAATTAGCAATGCTTCCTAGATCGACACGTAATGCACTTAGCATGGCGTAATATTGTTGTTACTCTTGCACAGAAAAGCGTCATGCGATCGAAAAACTTGCTGCGAATCATCGTGTTGTGAATAGGAAATCGCTTTACTTGTGTGAAATGGCTATACTACTGTTAAATTACACATTGTGGCTACCTATAGTGTACTTATGTGTAAGCTGCTAACCGCGTTTCGATTCGTGTGATATGATAACGATCAAGCGACGCATTAGTGCATGCCAGTTGTATAATGAACGAGTATTTGTCTTTTGTCATACATTATGTACCCTTGTTAGACTAGTTATGTTCAGTAGTAGACAGGACAACAAGCCGAGCCAACAACCGCCACAGTTTTTTCCGTACCCAAAGGGTAAAAACGAGACCCTATTACTAAGACTGCACGGTACTTCTGCCTATCTGTCTGTCACCAGGCTGTATCTCATGAACCGTGATAGCTAGACATTTTTTACAGATGATGTATTTCTGGTGCCGCTATAACAACAAATACTAAAAACAGAATAAAATAAATACTTAAGTGGGTCTCCCATACAACAAACGAGATTTTTTTGCAGTTTTTTACGATAATGGTACGGAACCCTTCCTGCGCGATTCCTACTCGCACTTGGCCGGTTTTTACTTCTTACTTCTACGTGACGCCATGATAGATAGCTACCACTCAAAATGACTTGTAATCATTGACAATTTAACAATTATCGGTATAGTGCATTCCTGACGCAGTTACGCAACCTCTGCGGTTTTATAACATCTCGCTCTTTCTATAGAGCTAAGTAACTGTATGTGCTCATTGAAGTTTTCAGAAAAATGCTGCACACCGATTTTACGTAATTTTTATGAACCTTATAAACTGCCCAATTCGAAGAATAAAGAAAATTACGAAATTCTTTTTAAATTCACCTCCATATTTTTCTGGTGCATAATAATGTGTATTAATAAGTTAATTCAAAGAGTATAAACACGAAATTATTCGTGTGAACTAGGCTTAAGTAAAAAAGGTCGTAGTTGGTTATATAGTATCACGTAACAGTTTGCGTATTGCAGCTGACGATTTGATCACGAATTGTAAACAAAAAATAAACGAGAGTTCGTGAGGCACGGGATTATAACGGGGGGCCCGGCAATAGAGCGGGCCGCTCGCTGGTCGCGCGGTCGCGCGGTCACGCGTTCAGATCGGTATCTCCCGTGCATGGCACTGCACTGTCACGTCAATTAATTAGACCGCTTTTTACCAAACCGCATTTGAGGTTGCAGCGCTGGCGCAAGATCTCGTCACCAGCCTCTAACCTCTGCTCCGCCATTAGAGCATTGCAAATGCATTGCGTGCTTAGCTTACTGCTTAATATCATGTTAATGTCTCAATCCTACCACTATTGGAAACGTGAAAGTTTGTGAGGATGGATGGATGGATGCATGTTTGATACTCTTTCACGCAAAAACTATTGAACGGATTTTGATGAAACTTTACAGAAATATAGCTTATACATCAGAGTAACACATAGGCTATAATATATAAATATATTGGGCGAAGTAGTAACATCACGCGGGAGGAGCCGCGGGCGGAAGCTAGTGATGAATAAAAAACAAGCAAAGAAAATATTCTCAGACTAATTTAGGCTTATACCAGGCACATTTTAACCCAGTTTTTAAATAGTGGTCAAATAATTAACAAATTAATCAGGGCTTTACGAAGTTTAAATTGTTAATTTAAGACGAATGTGATGTGTTTCCTCACGGATTTTCCTCTTACGATTATTTACTTTCGTTTTATTTACTCGTAATTATTGGATCCTGTTCCACTGGCCTATGGTCCGCTCCGCCTAAGTTGAAGTTTTAACTTTTTTACAGTTTTAGCTTTTGTAATCATCATCATCATATCAGCCGAAAGACGTCCACTGCTGGACATAGGCCTCCCCCAAGCATCGCCACATTGACCGGTCCCGTGCGTCCCGCAACCAGCGGATCCCCGCAACCTTCACCAGGTCATCGGTCCACCTGGTGGGAGGCCTTCCAACGCAACGTCTTCCGGTTCGCGGTCGCCACTCCAGAACCTTTCTGCCCCATCGGCCATCCGTTCTGCGTGCAATGTGCCCTGCCCACTGCCACTTAAGTTTGGCAATCCTTCGGGCTATGTCAGTAACCCTGGTTCTCTTACGGATCTCTATATTTTTGATTCGATCACGCAAGAAAAAAATAAAAAAAAGCTTTTGTAATAAGAGTGAAAATTACTTGACGATGGCATTTATATTTAATTAAATACTGTTAAATACATGTATGAAGTAGTTAGCTTAAATGAAATATTTTATTGCATTAAACTTAATTGGACCATTATTCATAAGTAAAGGTTCAGTTTCTAATACCTTGGTACGGAAGGAATAGCCCTAACCAAATTATCTCTTATGTTCGTAGGTATGTTCTTAAGTTTTTAATCAACAAATTTGCTAAATGTTGTTAATTGAAAATAAGTATTTACTGTAGATAAACTTGGAACATTTTGCAAATGTAAGTATTGCCACATGAAGAATTGTGGCAAGTATTCCAACGACTTTAGCATTAAGTGCGATCAGAGTTAAAGTTTCTCAATTAGAAACATGTGGATCTTTCTAAGAAAAGGAAACATCAGGTCACTAAAGATCAAAGTTTAAACGCTTTAGATGTGTTCTTAATTAATTTTCTTATTATATTATTGTTTAGTGATTTAATATAACTCTTCGATGTGTTTTCTACATCATAAAATCATCACATAATTTACGACTTTTTTATTAGACATTTTACTACTTAATATTGAATATTGGTGGACTTTTAATTAAAGACATGGATAACTTTAAAAGGAAGCCTAATTAATTCACCAATACTAAAATGTTTATTAAGAAAAGTTATTTTCTCATGATTTCTAAATTAGGAATTTGAAGTTCACTGTTTTTGTAAACTTTACTGCCTGCCTTAACCTGAAACCCCGTCAAACTTTGCAATTCTGATCCAGAAACCGTCTCTATATCTAAAATGATTCTTTGTAACCAAACCTAGTGTTCTCTATATAACAGGTGAGTAGTTAATTAAGCTAAGGTATGGTATAAAGTTACAACAAAACATGTGGTTTTACTCGCCACATTATTACTGCAAGGATTAACACAAATATCTGATGAGCATGAGCATATCTGGGTCTAATTAATGGCCTAACATCAACACAACATATAATCCGCGTAGGAAGACAAATTAGATATAAACGTTTATGGAAATATGAAGATTCAAGTTTTGTATTTAGCTATATATTTACACATGATTCATTCTATAAGGATCGGATGAGCGGTGTATTTGAACAGTCCTTGGTTCGGCGCAGTAATGGACCAATTTAAATTGCGTCGTAGAAATGCGATATTGCGCACGTATTTTCCGGTCAAAACAACATCTTTTTTTAAATCTATCTGTCGTACCATATAGAATTATTGTTATTTATATCAGGAAACATCCCGGTTCACAAGTGCGTAAATTATTTCATTGAAATAAATGCAATGGTTTTGTAGATTACCGATAATATTTAGGTAGGTACTAGAAATTAATTAGATAAAAATTAAAGTCATCTGTCATGTAATTGACATGCACGAGTTAAGAAAGCGAGGAAAATAGCGTGACTCCGATGGAACCGCTCCATTCTTCTGAAGACATAGCGGTTCAGCGCTTTTTCTGTTGAGCGGTGAGAATATTGCCGTTCGACATCGGGACCCGATTCAAGCTGTTATTGGTGGGTCGTGAGATGGTTAATTGTTCGAAATAACCGTTAGTAAAATTACACTGGGAATGTAAATATTTTGATCGAGGAGCCATTGCGAGAATAAATCGGCATTCATTTGCCTTCTTCTTGTTGTTATGATACCTAACCTAATATATTGCGGCAGAGGTGCGTAGTACAGTACATCCGCATGTTGCCAGTTTTGTGAACCTAATCTAATTCTTTAAGCCCAAAACCTCTTTGCCTGACTTGAGAATCAAATCCAAACCCCGATATCTAAGTATTAAGGCAATTTGGATTATATGGGTGATATGATATTACCAAAAAATCCACCAATACTTTATTAACAGTCAATTCACACGACCTGGGCCACAGACCTCCTTTCTGTGAGATCCAGTAAGTCACAGAAAGGATGCCTGTGTCCCAGCTGTAAGAAAGTACTAGTTGGGATTATATGATATGATTTTGTAAAAGGCTGTAAGCGTGTGCATTGACACTGTGTTCAGTGTATCTACATGTACCTTTTGGTAAGTGTGCTAGGTGGAACTGAGCGAAACTCGCTCTGAGGTCGGCGAGCGGTGTTTACGAGCCGTTTATCAAACCTGGCAAGGTCTCAGCCACTTACGCTGCTACTTGTTATCATTCACAACAGCCCTGGACCACACATCTATCAAAACATGACATGTAACTTATGCACTTGATAAAAGTACCTTCTTGAACTTCATTGTTGGCGTTGTATAATACGCTGCTCGAGTAAAACCAGTAAATGTTGGTCTCTTATTCTACATATACGAGTATAGTACGGCTACGGTAGCTAGGCCATACTTACCAATGCAATGGTAAAACGATACGACGAACGATAAAACGCGTTTATTCATAAATTTGTTAGTCTAGCAAATGGTCAAATAATGAACTCCCTATTTGTTAGTCTAGCAAACTTATTTCACCATTTCTGATGCTAGCTATTGATGAAAAATATAGAAACATCCGAATTGAGAACCTCCTCATCTTTAGGCAGTCGGTTTAAAAGCGAATTAAGAAACCATTTGTTAGCATTTTAACCATTGATATAGTTAACTACGAATCTAAAAACCAGGCCAGTGTTACCATCTTGAATCGGTCAACTGTGACTATTATTTATTTATTTATTTTATTAAATATACAAAGTAGACTTATAAGCTACGCACTGACGTAACGCGATGCGACTGTACGGATGCGGGACACAACTAGGTTTTCTTCTTAGAAAAAATTGTGCTCAATAAATGACCACGCTAGTGGCACCGTCTGTTGGATTAATTTATTCAAAGGTGCAGTGTATGGGACCTTGTGGCACTCCAGCATCAAATCAGCGTATTAATTAACAAAATCACTCGGAATCGCCTCAAATAAATGGGCTATATACTTAATATTTTTGACTCAATGATAGTAAAAACATAAGCTGAAAGATATAGTCGCTGATATTCAGAAAATCCCAGTCCAGTTACTGTTTAACAGATCACACTTATATAATGCCCAATACAGCCCAGTAGACTCCGCTTACTGCCGCAACAATACTTTGTATTGTAGGACATCGCCAAGCAATCTCAATTTGTTGTTGTTCTTACACGTTAGCGTATCGAATATTGATTTAAGAAACGTGCGAAGCTGAATAAAATTATTTCACGCCTACTGTTTATGTTTTTAATAGGGATGTCGGAAGTGTTAAAGTGACGATGTATTTATTATCGATGTTTTTATAAAATAGATTGTGGTTGCTTTCACTTTTTTCCAATAAATTTATATTTTAGGGACAAGCCTATTATTGTCGGCTGTCGAAACGCCTTTGGGGCTAGTGCGATATTTTTTTTCGATAGTTGCGTAATTAATATCGAATTTGATAAGTTTATGACATCTATTCGTAATTTTGATATCCATGCATCGAAATACCAAAAACGGGCAAAAAATATCGTTATATCGAATCAAAAATATCGATGTTTTTATGATAAACTTATTTTTAAGCTATGCCGATTGATGTCATCGAACTGAGTCTACGATGAGCGCTAAAACAAGCGGGAAACTGTAAACAGTCTCGGAGAACTGGTTTATCTGCTGTGAAATAATAATTGTGTCAATGACAGATTTATAATTATTTCATAAGAGAGATGGCTTAATACACGTAACTAGGCCTGCGGTAGTGATACAATGCTTCTGGGCCACTTCTTTCTTCACCCGTGTTTCTTGCTTGGTTGAATTCGCTTCTGGTATCCAAGATACGGACGCTGTGGGTTCGAACGGGAATTATGCAAAACCTGCAATGTGTAGACTGCGCAGATATTTAGTAATATTTAGTAACGTGCTGAAATAAATAGTTTGTATTTTAAATACAAGATCTTGGACAATATAGCGTCATGCTTCGATACTGTTGCTATACGGAATTGATATCCAATCAGTCGACTAGGTAGCAACTCGATACATTATCGATATATTATAAATAAAAGTACTGACTATAAACGATCAAATCACCAGTAATATTTTTTATCAGCAATAAGATTATATAGGTCTATATTTTTGTTTATGGCAGGCATTCACCAACAAGTACCTTCACATGTGCATTGCACAAAACACATTCGTTTAACTGCAATTATATTTCTGTGATGGATGTTATGAAATCATATTACAAACCCATACACCTAGTTGCTCGTAAAAAGCATTAAACTTGATTTAATAATAAAATATTATCACGACATGAATAGGTCTTCAATTGGCAATGTGCTAAGCAGTTTATAAATCAGTCATAAAATGGTATTTACAGTTTTATTAAAGTAAATAAGTTTAGTTGAACTCGTGGTAAAGACCGACTGGTTTATATCCTTGAACGATGAAAAATTGGATTATAATATACTTTTAATCGTTTAAAAGGTTGTAAAAGCCTTTAAATGTTAACGTGCTTCGTTGCCAGTGTCATCTGATAAAAAGCTATCGTAATGGAAGTATAAGAATTTTGTACACTGGCTTAATTGGAGCGATATGTATGAAAACAAAACAAGCTTGCATAATATTATATGCCGCAATGTCACTTTGTCTGTAGCGCTTATCAAATTGCGTGTTTTTTTCTCATAGTGATGTCCTGCGTTCCTACACAAACTGTGACTTCATCAGGAATAAATATAGTCCAAAAGGATGAGTAGTGGTGACCCAGTGGTAACGGCCGCGACTTACAAGTTGTAGGTCGTGGGTTCGAACCCCGGCAGGTGCTTTACTTTGTGTATATGATTTCATCACCACTGCTCTCAAAACGGTGAAGGAAAACGTGAGGAAACCGACATGTCTAAAAACCAAAAAATCGAAGACATGCCATCCACCAACCCTCACTGGATGGCGGTGTGGCAAAGGGGGTCCATCTATCCTATCCTAGTCCAAATGTTTGGTAATTACCAAAGACTCTAACCCTCTTACTAATAAACGCGGCATAAAGTTATACCAAGTATAAACCTATGAAAATGTATGGTTATTCTTTTGTTATACCTGGTATAACTTTATTCCGCGTTTATTTGTAAGAGGGTAAGAGTCAAGTGAAATTCTATCAACGAAAGTGTTGCGATAGCGATTGTAAAAAAACTTTTTACAAAAATTTTAAACGACGAACTATGGAACTAAAAAATAAAATAAAAAAATACTTTTAGCCAATTTGAGTTGCCGCCAAACTAACAAACATGGAAATTAATTACCTAAACCGTAGAGTGATTGTAGATAGGTTTATCTTTGTTGATGGTTTGTTTGGCGCCGCGCGTCGCTTCGAAACGCGAGATTAAAGATTTTTAATTTTTGCTTTTATGTTCCTTATCAGTTTACTTAATTTCAACAGAATCGGTTCATAATTGAAAATTCAGTGGAAAAATTATCAATAAATCCTTTTTTTCTATCTTTGGAGGTGGATTTTATTTTAAAAATTTAATTGCACCCAACTTTGAGGTATACTTGATTTTATATTTAATCGCACTTCTAGGGCATTAAAAATGATTTAAATTCTAAACTTTTAACAGCTATATTTAAGGTCCTGACCTTACACGCCAGTGGCGCCAACTGGTGAGGCCAAAAACGAAAGCCCTCATTTCATTCGCTGATAGAATGACATTGTTTAGAGCGTCACGTCTTATTTTTGATAAATGTTATCACTGATAGAGCTTCAGGCCCAGTTATAAACAAACTAGCTGCCCGCCCCGGCTACTCTCTGGTTAATAAAGATTTTGTAACTTTCTACTTCTACATGATTCTGATTACCTGGTAGTTCAAGAGTCTTTGCCAAACATGATTCCATCCCCGGATATACTTATTTTTTATGTTTCGTTCTCCTGGTAGTTTGAGAGTCCCCACTCTTGATTCCAGCCCCGGTTTTTTTTAGCTGCACCCCACGTAGTACATAAACTTACTTATACGTGTACTTAAGTTATTCTGAAGTTTAAGCTACATTACTGAAAAAATTTCATCAAAATCAGTTCAGTAGTTTTTGTGTGAAAGAGTAACATCCATCCATCCTCTCAAAATTTTACATTTATTAAAGAACCTAGTAGGATATTTTGTTACGAAATGTAGGTAACTTATAGCAGAGCATACTCGTATAAGGTAAAATACCTACAATATTAAAGCAATCTAAAGTTAAGATTGCCTAGAATCTTACCGCTGACCTTTATTTAGATCAGACGATCACTGTCAAATAAGCAACGCTCGTTAGATTCTGATCTATCCGTGCCTCACTCGATTAGCCTGCAACGATTCGATAGGTTATGTATCGATGTTGCATTCTGAATACTTAAGTTAATTAATGTTTAACGCCTTGAAGGTCTAGCAAATGTTTTTTAAACCTATTTAGAGATGCGCTCTTGCTTCCACGAGTTTTATATTAAAAGATATCGGTGTCGAACCTTTTTAATTGCAGAATAAGAAATGCTGTTGCCCTTTGCGTATCGATTTCTGATAATAGTAATTGTGAAGGTACTCTGCCAGTTTGAAAACAAAGTACCTACTTATTTAAAAGGAGTATCATCCCGTCGCCTTTGATAACGGTTACATGTAGTTTATTTTTAGAATATATCTTACCTTTAAGTGATGTGAAATAATAATAAAATCACTAAAAGGTAGACACCTGACTGTGTGTACATGTAAATCTTAGCACACACCACCTGTCTTCAGAGAAAGGCGTAACATTTGCCCTTTTGCAATCGAATTGATAATCGCCGTATCATGCAAGTTAGATTGTAGTGGATGTAAAAGTGATTGCAGATTATAAAGTCAGAATAGGTGAGTAGTTTGTCCTGTATGGAGAATACAACGCATTCTATATTCATAAATGAGAATAATTTATTAGAAATTGTAGGTTTAACAAGGTTTCACATGCCAATGGGGGCTAATGTGTATGAATTCACCGCTAGAGGCGCTGGTGTAAGATCGCCGATTTTGGTTTTGGTTTTGTGAGTGGGCGGGTTTTCCCTAATTATATTATTGTTGTGAATATTTTGCGATAACTAAGAATAGTTATGGCAAATATGAGTTACGGGTTAATGAATGTCAGTGCTTTAAGGTATTAAATATGATTTAAATGTAAAATTGTTTTGGACGCCCGTAGTAACTGTAGGTACGTAACAAACTTTGGCAGCTATACTTCTGGACCTTAGTCAACGTTCAAAGTTTAAACTGACGTTGATTAGTTCATCTTCATTTAAAGAAGATGAGGTCCCGGATTCCTAGCTGACTACTAAGAGAAGTAACACCGACATATACTCAGAGGTTAAAGTCTAAATCAATCTGCCTAGCCTTTTCCCAACTATATTGGGGTCGGCTTCCAGTCTTACCGGATTCAGCTGAGTACCAGTGTTTTACATGGAACGACTGCCTATCTGACCTCCACGACCCAGTAACTGGGTAACACGATACCCCTTGGCAAGACTGGTGTCAGATCTCAGGCTTCTGACTACCCGTAACGACTGTCAAAGATCTTCAAATGACAGCCGGGACCAACGGCTTAACGTGCTTTCCGAGGCACGGAGGAAATTCGGTATGTTTAAATGGTCACCCATCCAAGGACCGACCTCGTCAAGCGTTGCTTAACCTTGAAGATCGACCCGTGCGGCTGTTATTATTTAGCCACGAGCTTCTCAAAGTCTAAATACTTTGTGTAAATTATTCTTACTTTGTGTAAATTATTTCATCACCACTGCTCTCAAAGACGGTGAAGGAAAACATCGTGAGGAAACCGGCATGTCTTAGAACCAAAAATTCGATGTCATGTGACATCCACCAACCCGCACTGGGCCCGCGTGGTGGATTATGGCCCATTCCCTCTCACAGAGAGGAGGCCTGTGTCCCAGCAGTGGGAACATTAATAGGCTGATGATGTGATGTGATGTGTGATGTAAAGCCTCTTCAACACAATTAAATTATAATAGTCAGAATATTATAACCACTGATGGTGATGTATTGAGGATTTTTTTTAAAACCAAAGGTCTTTATGAGTCTGCCCATAAAAATGTATATTCCCTGATTAGGATTCAGTTTAAACAAAATATCAAAGTTTCTTGTCGGTTCTTCTCTACGAGAAACGACCATTACCATTATCTTCTGACGTTTCTTGCCAGTTTTATGTGATACTAATGACTCGCTCTGGCTTCGGACGGGTGCAATGTACCTAGATATTAATGTGGTGTCAGTGTGGAGTGATTCATAATATTACGTACAACAAGACGTACCGTAACAAACGTACGTCGTACGTATTAACGTATTTAATTGGATAAGGAATTTAATACTGTATTGTATATAATAGCTTCATAAATAATTCATATAATTTGTAATATGTAAAATATAAAAATGGTTACCTTGGGTTAGGAGATAGATATATGTACATATCATTGCGGACATTTATTTAGATCTTTTTGACATATATACAATTCCGTAGTACATTATTTCGGTTTAGTCAGCGTTTGTAATGTAAGCGCATAAAAACATGTTTTTTTACGAGATCACATACAAATCTTTGAAATTCTCAGCTTTACTCTAATATGCTATATTATAGATATGAACCTTCCTCTGGAATCACTCTGTCTATTGATGGAAACCGCATTAAAATCCGTTGCGTAGTTTAAAAGATTTAAGCGTAAAGACGGCGGGCAGCGACTTTGTTTTATACTATGTAGAGAAGTATGTAAGTACATACTTGAAATTTCACTATTTTGGTTTTGGTAGTAAGACTAGAAGCCGAAAAGATTAAAATAGATTGATTGACTACAATTTCCAGAAGCTGAAGAAATCTGTACATAAACACAACCCTCTAGACAAGAAGTATCATTCGATCAGCGATGGCGATATAGTAGAAATTAAAAAAAACAAAAAAAAACAACCTAATGTCGAACATAGAACCTCCTCCTTTTTGGTAAGTCGGTTAAAAAGTAAGAGATCGATCACGTGGCATTTCGATACATTTCCCTTACATACGATACGATTCCCATACATTTTTGACATTTTCCAATCGCCACGACGATGCTTTCGTTCATAAAATATCACTTGTATCTTCGTGTGTTGAGCCTCTAGTCTGTTAGTGTAATTATATTAACACAAGGTGTCTTATGGACCAATCAAGAGCGTAATTAAGCAATTACAGCGATGACAGTGGAATGTAATGAAAGCTCTGTAGAACAATAGCTTACGAGCGGCGTAGGCGCGCTATTCAGGGACAACTTTCTTAAATTATTTTATATTTTGGTCTTGGTTCTACAGCTTGGCTTCAACCTGGTTTTTGTATTGTTAGGTTAGCGTCTAATAAATAAAGATAGTCCTTAATGGTTATCGTTTATATGGTTGTCGATAGATCGATCATATTTGCATAGAAGTAATCTATTCACTGTTGACTAATATACTGCCAGGCTATTTACCTTTCAGGAAACAGATCTCGGTAGGGTTTACTCCTATAGCTATGATAGGTAAAAACGATGAGAGTTCTCCATATAACGGAGGGCATACGTCGCCGTCGTATTGATGTCCGATGATAGAACTGTCTTGGCGGAATCAAAGTGCAATTGTTAATAAAAACTTAGATAGAATGAATTAACTCCCGGATATGCAATCATTACGTGTAAGGCAACCAGAGCAAAAACCCGGCGGCTGGGCATAGCCGCGGGGCGGGCGGAGCTAGTCACTTTAATAAGAGACGTCGATACGCAACGCTTCGTCGGCGTATGCGCACATTTCACAACCACCGACTGCGCCGCACTCAAATGGATAACTCGATCACTATCGAGCCGTTACCTCGATCGTAAACTACTGTTTGATACGATTGTATGGGACCATTTGACCACTGCGCTACCTTAGTTAAATGCATGATTAAAGCGATATGTTGTACTGCCTTCAGACTACTGCCAATACGCTTGTTACACAAGCGAATATACACGGCTTTAAAAACTAACATTACCTTACATATAGGTATAATCAAATATTTAAGTAGCACTGAGTTCGATAGCATTCGTGTATTTCCATGCTTTGCGGGTACGTAAGTATTTTATTTGGTGCTGGGTGACCCTAATAAATTATTAACTCATTTGATAGAACATGAAATACTTACTAATTCCTTATTATGATCAAATTATCAATAAACAACATATTTATTAAGAACTCGCCGCCATCTGGAGAAAATCTATGAATTTTCATGATTTAAAGTTTTAAACATAATTTGTTTAATCTTATGTAGGTTAAGCAATAATAAAATTAATGAATTCCTAATTCAGCTTCTTTATACATAAGTTACAAGTAAACGAGCGTGTTTTTGATATATAAATTAAATATAAATATATAAAAACTATGTTTAGGACATTAATTACTTTTTAATGTGTTAAGTTTATTTTGTTATGATTATGACCCAGTAATGGAGAGAAAACAAATTAATATCTTGCTGTTGATTACATAATGTGATTGGAACAAAAAGTTCAACGTCCTATTTTGTATGAAAACCACTTTTTAAAACCAGTTCCTTAACTTGTATCTTTGGACAAGAAGCAGAATACAGAATTGACGGCGTAAGTTTGTGTTTACTCACACATGGCACCTACACATGAATGAGATTACATTAATAATTACTATTAATAGCTTATGCAACGTGTGGTCGGGGACATAATATTTAAATAGTTTTATGTAACCGCTTTAGATACATGCGGTCTAGTCCCTCGCGCGAATTACATGGTAGAGGGCGAAGTTTTCTGCAGTTGCCGATTGATTAGTGATGAACGAACTCGATGTTGTTGTCTGGTGACGAAATGGAGTGGGAGTCGGCATCGGCGGGTGGCACATGAGTCGCAAATTTTGTGGGTGTTCCACCGTCTGGGTCAGATTCATCTGTGCGTCTAGCTGGAGGTTTTAGAAGTGTCTAAGCGAATCCTTAATTTTACCGTTGGCAATAGAATTTCTTCTCTTCAGTGGGTTCAAATACTGTGATTCTTTATGTACACTACTTATTTTCCTTCATGTTCATATGACACCGTCGCACCGTCTTCCTGACCTGCGCTCTCTACAAATACATCACCGTCGACGCTGTACGCGACTTCAACAGTTCTCTTTCTTACCGATCTCGAATACATTAACTTCTTAATTTTTATTTAGTGACCCGAATTCATATTGCATGTCGCAGCACGCAATGCCTTGCAAGATGTGATTTCGAATTCTTGCTTTACAAAAATGGTTACTGTTTACTTAATTAGATATGAGGGTATGAGTTCATGCTTTATTTATGTAACTTAAAAAAACCGGCCAAGTGTGAGTCGAACTCGCGCACGAAGGGTTCCTTACCATTATCGCAAAAAACGGCAAAAAATCACGTTTGTTGTATGGGAGCCCTGCTTAAATATTTATTTTATTCTGTTTTTAGTATTTGTTGTTATAGCGGCAACAGAAATACATCATCTGTGAAAATTTTAACTGTGTAGCTATCACGGTTCATGAGATACAGCCTGGTGACAGACAGACAGACAGACGGACCGCGAAGTCTCAGTAATAGGGTCCCGTTTTACCCTTTGGGTACGGAACCCTAAAAAAACAAATATTATTATGTCGACCGTCCTACCGAACCTTAAAAGTGTTAATAAGTACAATGTTCAAACAAAATTATGCTTCTAGAGAGAGTAGATACAGCTAGATTTTGATTGACACTTCAGTCTGATCCTATTAAGATCTGCTCGTCGATAAATTCGCAACAGGCAGCAAGGTGGACGAGATTAAAGTTTAACATACCGATATGGAATAGCGGTAGATATTTGTAGCAACGATTAAAGCCCTTTCCCTGTGGTGAAAGTTTGAGGTGGACATTTAGCGAATCGCCCGGTTTCACAATGTGCTCTCCAAGCGTTTCGTAATAATAAATACCGGGAAAGGTATTTTATCAAGTGCCGCATAACGATGTCCGTGCTGTTGGACTGCTCGGATGTTCGTATCTCCGCGAGTATATTACTTCAGTCGGCTTCTTTGGATGTCACTTTAAACAGCGCTTTATTAGTTTTCGACCGTCGGCCTACATATTCTACTGTACTAGTAGCGGGAACTGTATGGGAATTATGTACCTAGATATCACACCTTTCCTCAGATGTTAGGGTCAGTATCCAGTTTAGTTGAATACCGGTATTTTATATGAAGCTACTAACTAACAGCCCGCCTCAACCCATTTGCTAAACAATACAATTATTTTTGTAAGACTCGTTGGCAGACCTAGGTAGGAACTGGCTTGTACAGGCATAACAGGCTACAGGGTCACAGTGGAGTATCGGCTCGTCAAGCATTTCTTTTCCTTGAAAATAAACCCGTGCGGCTTAGGCACGAACTCTTCTGAAAATTTGCAGCTCATCTCGTTGCCGCGTGGTTAATATAAGATCCAGACAGCAAATTAGCAACGGGACTTTGCTGCCCAGTAGTTACATTATATTACACGTAATTACCGCCACTCGTAGAGGCTTTTTTAATGCTCTCCGTCTGCCTTGACCGAGTGTGCCTCAACCGACAGCGACCCTGCACTATACACTCGTTAAATAAGTCTCTCCTCTATTGTTCGCTCTTGTTTCTCCCACAAGGGCGGAAGGTACTTAATCTCGCTTCTCTAATTAGAAGGTACGAGTGTTGACTATATAACCGTTCCCTGCATTGTGTTGTAGTGTTATTTTCTAACGAGTTGCATTGTTAAAGTTTTTAAATACTATTAGCGAACCAAGGTTTAAATGCGTATTTAAAATACTGAAAGGCCGACTAGCTTAGCTACATTGTGAGAATGAATACCGAGGATAAATTCATGCTCATGTCTAATGTACCTATCTACTATCTGAAATTTATTATGACAAGTGATCTTCTCAATAAGAGAAGCCATGTAATAATTTCATCACCCTTCGCCTTAAAATCTGTGTAAGACTTCTCGTTATTTATTACACTTTATTACCAATCTGTTGATGCAAAGTGCATTTAGAAAGGCGTAGCAGTAGACTGAACTGTAATACAGTGATCGACTATAAACTGCGTGCGTCTATTTACTAACATCTTCTTATAATAGTCGTATTTTCTCATGCGCTGCTGTAATCATCATTATCTGAAGTATGTTGCCGTTCAATGAAGATGTTCCGAAAGGCTTCAACTTCTCAACACAATCACAAGCAGAGCTAGTTGACAATCTAAATGCAAATAGAAATGAAGGCACGCTACTGCGAAATACACACATTAAAAAGCTGTGTCACCCTGAAACCACTATTTACAAGGAGTTCGACAGCGAAGCGATTAGAATCAATGTGTACCTACATGTTGTGAGTGTACAACTTACGAGAATGAACATATTACATAGAATGATTGACATCAAACGGCTTATGTGCACAAGCTACATATTCATGATTATTTATGCTGTCGTCCCAATTTAACGACCCGTGTATTATGGCTGGCCGGTCCAAAAATAGAAAGATTAGAATGAATGCCCGGCCTGACCACCTTGTTACATTTGCAACGAGCGCCGCCGCCGTCGGCAGGCAGTTCTCCTAACAAGTGCTAATGCGTATAATTGCCTCAAAAATTCGCATTTTCTCAATAATCGGCCAGCATGTGAAATAAATTCTTAGGCTGCGAATAAACGTGTCTTAATTTAGATAAAAATCTTTGCTAATGGAATTATAACTACCGAAAATGGAGCTCTTGAGTGAAGAAATAAAAATATTGCGAAGTAAGTTGTAAACGTAAAGTTAATTAGAATACCAATAATATTTTATGAGAACAGATATGTGAAAAGTAACTGGTCTCTGATTACATTGTACATGTAATATATAGCAATAATATCAGAATAGGTGGTCGATCGAGATGTGAAGTGCCGCGGGTGATGCAGGTGTTAAAGTTTCAATCATTAATTAGGCTTGCAATATAGAACTATGAATTAATTGATCATCTCGACGGCAGAAGTCGTCCATTCTTACCAAATAATTTCTCTCGTAACTTGCCTTATAAGCTTTTTCTTAAATAGAAGTTTCTCGCACACACGGGTTGTCAACGACCTTCATGTGGTGAATGCAATCCCAACTGATTTACTTGCTTATAATTAAGTATGTACTTATAGCGAATTTTAATGGGCGATAAATACTTAAACGTCATAGATTAATCCTCATAACAAGCTCAGCTTACAGAATATTTATGTCATCGAAATTATTTACTAACTTCAAAGAGACTGTGCGATGACCTATGTTTGATAGCAACCACAAGTAAGGACCAGTTTCAGGATCGAACATATCATATATCATAAATGATGTGAAAAATTGTCAGACGTGTGTTAGCGTAGCATCTGCCGGGCGAGCACGGCCTCTGTGATAGGCTTGAGTCACGCATTTTATCACGATTTTTGCTCTTAAACTGTGATAAAAATGTGTGACTCAAGACTGTCACAGTAGGCAGTGCTCGCCCCGCTGTTATAGGTCAAATAATTTCTCAGGATCGCATCAATTTTCGATCGAGGTTTTTCCATAAACCGTAGAAGTGTACTAAAATATTGCCGGAATCGATGTCTTACAGCCAAATTAGAATGTCGATCATCGATCCATCAATATTTTATTCGACTACTCAGTTGGAACGTCCGCATTTTTTGTGAACGATGTGCGAATACGCATGACATGTATCTATTTCAGCGCTTTTTCGCGAATACGTCTCTAAAATATAATGCCTTCTTAAGTTAACTTTATTGATATTTTGTGGTTGATCCTGCTTGATTATAAATATGATTATTCTAGTCCGCTAAGTACTTTTAATGCATGTGTATTATCATAATATAATTATCATCATAATTTATTATAGAAATTCAATTTTCTATTTCCTCATAATATGGAGCGGCAGGGAACGGAACTAGAAACGCAATAGAGAGCTGGTCTCGGTGGACTAAAACAATTTATACCTTAGGAAATAACTAATTACCTTTACTACCGTTGCATGCATAATAAATAATATGTATTACATTTAGTACCTTTCATTACTAAACATAACATAATCGTTGGTTTCCATTTATGTACAGCATCGTTCATTTATTAGTGTACTAGATTCTGCCCGCGGCTTCGCCCGCGTGATAATTATCTCAAGGGAACATAATCCCCGGCTAAAAAGTATTATATATCCCAATCCACACACGATCTAAAAGCGTCACAAACCAACCGATAGACAGAGTATCTTCCGCTTATAATTATTAGTATCTATAAATGTTCGGTGGCCCAGTGGTAACGTCCGCGGCTTACGTGTTGGTCGTGGGTTCGAACCCAGACAAGCGCTTTACCTTGTGTAAATATTTCATCACCATTGCTCTCAAAACTGTGAAGGAAAACATCGTGAGGAAACGGCATGTCCTAGAACCAAAAATTCGTTGACGTGTGACAATCAACAACCCGCACGGCCCATTCCCTCTCACAGAGAGGAGGCCTGTGTCCCAGCAGTGGGAACATTTAAAGGTTGTTGATGATGATGATACATTTTCAATACTTCAGGAAGTTTTTAGATACCTACTCCATGGTTAGGGGATTATGCACGCATTCAACAACCAAGGTTGCTACTATTATAAAAATAGTTACTTAGCATTATGCAGTTTACGTTCTAGTTTAAGTTAACCCACAGTTCT
This sequence comes from Anorthoa munda, assembly GCA_945859665.1. Classification (NCBI taxonomy): domain Eukaryota; kingdom Metazoa; phylum Arthropoda; class Insecta; order Lepidoptera; family Noctuidae; genus Anorthoa; species Anorthoa munda. The sequence continues at coordinate 40,332,742 of OX243893.1, forward strand.
TGACCGGTATACGTGTGCTGCGTCTCTCTAGTGATGTTAAACGTAAGCGCGATGCGCAATTAACCACCTCTCGTTCTGCAGTTACAAATTGTAACCTTTACAGCCTGGCGAATCATTTGCATCGCTATTTACATTACATCATTTAAATTAAACTCCGAGGCCCACAATTATTAGCCGGCGAAATATCACTCATTCCGATACAATATAAAAATATCTACTAAAGTCGATTCATTCGTCAATTTAATGTTTTGTTGCCAACTTTTATGTTATTGCTTATTCGACACTTTTTGGACCACAAAACAGTCGTTATTGCACTAAAATATAAGAATGTAGAGTAAATAACGTTTTTGTTTTAAAACACGAATATAATTAGAATATAATCGTTAACCTCGAAGTATATTTTTATGACATGTTATATGGTCATGTAAATATTATAAAATATTATAACTTGTGTTTATCGACAGTGATTGGCTGACTCTTGATCTCTTATTACAGTCAAAAATTAAATAAGTGTGGAGCCACTGTAAAGTTTCAGCTCAAGGCGAAAGATCATATACGGGAAATGATTTAACATATTGCAAACATTTATTATCATATCGATCGCGCCGCAGACCGACCCTTGTATTCAAATTAGAAGTCCCCAGTCTCTATCCGAGGCGTACATTTATCTTGTTATGTCAAGTAAACCGATTACATTCAGTATTGTACAACAAACTGGCCACGTTAAGGAAGATAAAGTTACATTCTAAGCTAGTGAAAACAGAGCAGGTTTATATAAAGGCATTCTCTGGCGCTGCGTGGCATTTAGCTGCACTAGATATTCGCCGGTGCCCTATATTACCTAACGTGCAAAGATACCAACAACCGCTTCCGCGTCTGCGAACTACATCTTAGTGGCCACAAATCAGTGGCAGGCGAGTGGAAGCTCGTTTGCGCAATGTACTGGTGCGAGTGCAGTTGGCAAACACCGTCACCGCCTGTCCTGCACTGCACCGAGCAAGGGAAGCGGACAGCTTGCACATACCTACTATACTCTGTACTCCCACCTAATACATTCACAGTTAAAACGTCAAGCTGTGAGTTATTTATTACGTTTGTATAACGATTATACCCCCCACGGAGTCATGCCAACCTCGAATATTTTCTGCGCTAAAAGAGAATCTTATTATATTTTACTAGAATCAACAGATTCGAGGAAACTATACCTACCTTCGGATGAGCTTGTAAAGGTTACTCAGTTGGCTTAAAATTATTTATTCATATATCTACCAATGTTTACTATTTACATAAATTATATCGACACATTTGTCATATATCACGGGATTCACTGGTAAATATATCATAACATAACGCTAGTATGGCCTTTTACAAAACGTAACAAATTGACTATAGTTTTACGAGGCAATTTACACCGTAATGTAAAATGTTGTGAAACAATTCGTTCAAATGATTGAAGGAAACCGTCATAGAATCATCAGTATCAGGTAAGGGCTCCACATAATTAACTTCACACAATGATGGTGTTGTCAGGTGCGAGTGGGTGAGTGCACATTACGTAAACCTGACAAACAAACACTTTCGATATAGCGGTGCCTCACTTGCCAGCTCAAGCCGCAGGTTGGCCTTTACCAACATACCTATTGCTTAGCAATGGAACTTCAAAACTGAGCGCTTTGCAGATCGGTGAACAAACGCTAAAACATTATTGATCTCGTTGTGCATTAAGTTGAATAGAAACAATATCAGAGCAGAGAGCTCCAATCACGCGAGCCAACATTCACGACTTGACATTGGTTTTAGTAATTTATTCTGTAAAAATGTTGCAACACACTGAGCCGTCTATTGAGGCCTTTAAGCAGGCATCGCGACAATGACCACGAAGCGAAAGTTCATTTTCATCACACAATGGCTTGGGAATTCATTACCGCCTCATCTAGAGAAATCTTTCTGAACTTTGCATAAATATAGCTCGGTGTGCATCTCGCATATTGTCGGCTGACTTCATTTCGTTCGTTCGCAGGTCGCTAAGAAAAGTACGTTATAATTGTGGACATTAAAACCCCAGTTCTTACTATGAATTACGTATTGTAAACTGTAATTAAAAGTATAATAATTTAGGCTTTCCAATCCCACCGGCTATCATTAGATCGGGGACTTAGAAACTACGGAGCTGCGGTTCATAAAGCAAAGTGTGAAACCGCTAATTATATGTTTGGGATTAACAAATACATATAGTGTTAAAAACTGTACATTTCCTTGATTGGCGGAATGTAGTGCGCTACATAATAACAATAGGTAATGTGTGCAATGTGAAGTAACGGTCGTAATAAATGAATCGAATTGTGTTCGCTTTTGGTAAACTAGACTCAGTGGCGGCGTGGCGGCGCAGGCGCACGCACATAGGTGGCGGTCGTTATTGATGTTATAAGCGGCGATGACAATGCCTTATAGTGATTATGTAAGGGGCTAGCGGGCACTACCGGCTGTGCTGCGGCACAACGCACTTGGCCTTACGTCCGATGGTAGATACAGTAATGAGTTCCCAAAGCGTGAAGATTGCTTGGAAACGCTTTGTTCCCAACATCTTGATTAAAATTGAATAGCTTAATGTTCATTTTTGTTGTATATTTATCTTAAGAGTATTTAATGTTATTTTCTGCAAATTTTGATGAGATTAGATTAATTTATTTACAATTACTGTTAACGTAGCTGCTTCAATCTATTGTCCTAGCGATATATCTGCGCGATCTCCCATATGAATAGGTAAGATTGTCCTTAACATCAATCGTCATGTGTGTGCGCTCATTGAAATGTTCGTTTCGAAATGGCTATGTGTTGCCTTCAACGTTACTCTGGCTTACACTGTAGCATACTTACAACTTGATTGATAGTACGAGAATGAATAATTTAGCTACAAATTAATTTGTAAATGTTACATTTAAATACAATAAACGAATATTAAATTGGATTGGAGATCCGTTCTAATATTTTTGATCCGAAGTCAGCTATAAAAAAAACCAGATTGAATATATTTCCTTGAGTGATCTTATTAAATTAATTCATCACAATACTCACAATAGGTTATTATAATAAAATGCCAGCCAGTTTCGGAGACTGGACCATTGCAGAACATCATATAACATGTTTGATTTATATTTTGTCACATTTGATGTGCGATGAATATTTATAGGTTTGTTATTATGTATTCAAGTTGTTGTTGATGATAAAACTGCTCGATTTGCATGCGAATAACGCGAGCAAAGGCATCTAATCAAAATTAACAGAGAATTATGATTTTGATTTTAATTAAGTTTCGGGATTAATTTGCGTTAGTACCTTTTGGTAGGTACTTAAAGGGCTAAGTACCAACATTAATTGGAATTTCAAAGTAGGTATTTTTAATTTGGAAAGATGATAATTTTATACACTATGTAAATTTTTATCTATATTCCAGCCATTCTGAAGATACAATGTTTACAAAAAATCGAAAACAGCTGATTTTTCTAGGGTTATCACCATGAAGTTGTAATGTTCTACAAAATTAATATGATTTTACCCATAAAACTCAGATTGTCATAATGTTCATTTGCAATTGTCATTTATATAAGAAATCTATACAAAATAATGTACAAATCGTCAATAAGTATCTTATCTATCAAAACCAAAGTATAGAATCACCAGAGAATATTTAACTTTCTATTACTGCCAACCCTAATGAATTTCAGACTTGACATCCTGGATGGCAAAACATTGGTCGTTTTTTGACAACAACTCGAAATTTAGAAGAGCTTTAACCATACATTATTCATATTAATTGAGCATAATTTTAATATAGTTGTATTATTGAATACAACTATATTAAACACACTGCATGTTGCTTATCAGTAACCTGGCCGAATATATTAAACTCTTCCTATACTCAACAACAAATGTTTTTAAGTAATAAAACGAATTCGATATAAAATGTTGCGTTTGTTGAACATCGATTTAACCGAGTTAGAATAAATAAAAGATAGTTTGAGAACATAAAACATCCCAAGTCATAGTATTGGCAGCATTAGAGCAAACTTAAAAATAAAAATGTTTTTACCCCTGCTGTCAGCTGATTGAGCTGTCAGTGGTTCCTTAGTAAATATTGTATTTGATTTAGCCAGAATATAAGTATGTAAATAAAATACCTTTATGAAGATGTTATTAGACATATCAAAATGCTTAAATACACCAAACATAGTTATAGTTACATATTCATAGATTCAGCTAAAATATGAAGGAATTTTAACCGTAGATAAATTAATTTTAAATTATTGATCGAATTCATAATACTTAGCAGAATTTATAACAATGAATCCTCTTTAAGTTGTGTCTAAGGCGGCCAAGGATGCGGTAGAATTATAGTTTATCGAGCTTCAGTTCGAGCTTAATTTAATAAATAAATAAATATAAAATTTTAGACGGTTAAAGAATTAAGCTAGCATTAAAATCAATTTGCTTATTAATTAATTGACTACAAGGGCGACTGATGAACATGGGAAACCAGATTTGATTCTCAACTCAGACAAAGTATTAATGGGTATTTCGATCGGGAGTTACTTAGTAACATCGCGAAGTTTAGTCACACTACTAAGAACTACCACCACCACCTCTGAAAGCTTGGGCACCAAAATATTGCAGCATATCTCTCTAGTCCAATCACTGTCCGATCGGAATACGAGATAAATGGGACAGAGAGCACACACTTGTGCACTATAAAGCCGCCTCCACACGCTTGGCGAACAATGGCAAACAGCAAACACAAAACAACAAACAAGAACGTGTGGATGGGTGTTTGTTTGAGTTTGCCTGTTTTTGTTTGTGTACACCCGTGTTCGGCATCGGTGTCGGTTTTTGAGCACAAAACAAAGGGTGTTTGACAAATATGTTTGCGATTTATCCAGACGCTTGTTCAGTTCAGTAGTGCGCCGAGTTTGCGGGCGGCGGACGGAGTTACTAGTGGTGGTCAAATTTACGAATCGTGACATTTTGTGTATCCTAAGCTAAATTGTAAGGAAAAATGTCTGATTGGTCAGAGGAGGTTAACCCGAAAGTAATCGCTGCCACAACAAGCTCGTCGTCTACCATGTTTGCCAATCCCGAATATAATAGCACGTTCGCCAAGCCTGTGGTTACCGTGTTTGTATTGGGTGATAGTGGTCAGTGTTTGGCACGTGTTTGGCGTTGGCCACTGTTTGTGGCAAACAACAAGCGTATGGAGGCGGCATAACATCTCTTGGGTTCTTGGCTACTCTCTAAAGGAAGGGTTTGCCTTCCCCGGGCAAGATTCGTTCGGGAGGACACTACAAGGAAGCCTTTACTAATTTTAAAACAGTTATTAACCTTTACTTGTTTATTTTTATATCAATGCCTACTGGAACTGCAGTTGCAAAGTTCAGTGGTTCGATTTGCGCAGGTTCACAGGTGTCCGCAGTGAGTCACGAGAGCACAGCCTCCACGGTCCAGGGCCAACCCTGTATGTTAACGTAATCTACTTTACTTTTACAAATCTATAACTGGCAACTAAATATGAATAAAGGATGCAGAATTTATAATATCTTGCCTTGTTGGCAAGTTTTGGCCGTTTTCGTAGCGGACGTGTTTAGATCCGCTTAATTGGTTGGCTGGTTATATTCTGGCAGTTGTGCACATAGCTTTAATGTGCTAAGAGAGGCAATAAAAGCCTGTCGCCCAGCCCTACGTAAAAGGCGATGTAGACAAGCCCTTAAAATTAAGCAGCCTGTTAATTTTATGTTTGTTTTATTTTGGGATATCGTTATGAATTATGCTCTTGAATGTAGGTGAGATTTATGTTTAAGTATTCAGATCTGTGCGTCTTGATATACCTTTTCTTTTTTGCTAACGGGTGGTAAAACCTTCAAAAGGCGCCTGGACTTTTGGGGAAAAGTAGTGAGATTTTTACCTAACTAAAACCACCCCGGTGAACACCATCAGCAAGTAGAACCCCGTGACCTCTTAAAATACCACCCCGGGACCGTCTTAATATACCTAAAGAACAGTTACAAGATTGATTTTAAAGATTTTGCTAGGTAGGTACTAAAGTAGATCATCATAAATCTTCTTAAAAAATAAATGATTTAAGTTGTAAACGTCGCTGTCGTACCCTCTGGAATGTTAATTATATTTTGCTGCTCCAGCTGTAGACACGTAGGTAGGTCTTTTTCAAAAGTAGATCAATCAGGAAGTCAGTGCCCAATTTGATTAAAGTTCAATAAAAACCGAGACACACAACGACAAGGTGGTTTTTTGCAATGCTCGCTTTTATGTCCACTTGTATTTCTTAAAAATGACATTGTACATGAAATAGTTGCGATAGAATAAAATAAATAATAAAAATAAACGGCTGCCATTTATATTGCAATGATACTTTAAAGTAAATAGACATTTTTCGCCTGGTTACAGAAAATTCCTATAATTACAACTTCGTGAACATTTCATGTTGTGGAAACTAATTTTAACTTCGTTTCGTTACATTATAATTGTATGCAATGTTGACCGAAGGACTGGATCGGGTTAATTCTGTACCTAGTTACATATCTACATTCCTGGTATTTATTTAATTACTCGGATTGCATGTATTAGCGACTCTATAATTTACGTGCTACACCTAATGGCTTGCTTATACAAGTGTCTTGCGTTTTAAATGTTTGTTTGGCTTAATATTTTCTTTAAACCTGCCTAAGTTGTTAACGACAGTGATTTCGCAACTGCCGGATGGAAAAGTTATTGAAAAAAGAGGAAAGGATAAATAAATGCGGATATTTTGTGGTCACACTGCATACACTGTTATTTTACGCTTCGCTGGGGTCTTGTGAATCTTTTTCTGTCTGTTGCAGTCATTAACTCTGATGTGCAGTAATTAATTTTTTTTTAGGTCGTCAGTGGAAACATTTTAAATGTTTCTGAGAGCCTTACCTAATGTAATGTCAATGAGCTTTGGTTTGTGACTGGTCTATGTTGACGTTCTCGCCGTATTTGGGCTAAGATGAATTTTCAATGATAGGTACTGCATTCAACATCGGTCAAGCAATAGATATATTCGATCTTCTTATCGTCTGCACAATAGTTTCTGAAGCATTGTTGTAAATATTTCTGCAAAGTCATTAATTTTATAAGAAACAGATGTATAATTTGTAGTGCTTAAGTCATAGTAAATTGCTAATAGTTGCCACAATATCATGCAAGTACGTCCGTATGATAATTATCTTGGATTTACTTTCAAAAATACTCAAGCGTTTCAGTTTGAGAGGTTTCATTTTTATAGTTTTGAATAACATGTCGTATTTCCGGCTTTTTTGAAGGCTTTGTTTTTAGGGTTCCGTACCCAAAGGGTAATAACGGGACCCTATTACTAAGACTCCGTGGTCCGTCTGTCTGTTTGTCTGTCTTTCTGGCTATATGTCTGTCTGTCTTTCTGGCTATATGTCTGTCTGTCACCAGGCTGTATCTCATGAACCGTGATAGCTAGACAGTTGAAATTCTCACAGATGATGTATTTCTGTTGCCGCTATAACAACAAATACTAAAAACAGAAAAAAAAATATAGGTATATAAGTGGGTCTCCCTTACAAAAAACAGATTTTTGCCGTTTTTTGCGATGATGGTACGGAACCCTTTGTGCGCGAGTCCGACTCGCACTTGGCTGGTTTTTTAATACTATACGATTACGTTGTTTGCAGATACTGGAGCCCACACTTATTAAATGTTTTACAGATTTCGACAACCCTTCTCCAATTTATTGAATCCCTATCAGCTTAGTTATCCTTTTCAAATCAATACAATCTTCAATAAATATAATGGTCCTAGCCAAATTTACTTTTACCGAACACTACAACAAGTGACCTTAAAAGACACTTCGATTTCCGTGTTGACTGTTCTCATGAGCAAGTATATGCATATGCCAACTGTCAGTGTGTTTATACATAGGTATATGTGCGAAGGTAATTATAAAAACTCGTCATTGAACTAGATAGCTGAGCATTTAGATTCATTGTGATCATAGACGTGATCGGATCACGTGGTCACGTCAGACCGACTTGCTGGCAGGCTAACCGGACTTGAGTCTAACGTTGAATTATTTAGAGCAAATAATATTGTCTTTGGCAAAAAAATAGTGCAAGGTCGTATTAAAGTGTGTTTTTTTTAAATATCCATTCAAACTCAATTGTAATTTGTAGACCATAAGAAAAAAAATAAGAACAAAAGCTAAAACTTGGTGTTTTTTTTTGCAAAAACTGAGATCATTTTCGTAAAACCAAATCGAATTATGTTTGTAATCAAGGCTTTGCTAAGAAATTCGCAAACAATCCTCTCACAAGTAAACATAATCATGTAGCTATTTATAAAGCACATGCAGGTGAACTGTTACATTTTGTTGCTTATAAAATACATCAATTCAATTTATAAGTAAGATAAGCAAATTACGCCGAGGCTAGTAGCGGAGAGTCGTGAGGATGCGGCGCTCGTGATGGATGCAGACGATGGGAATGGAATCGAACGTGACTGCCTCCGAACGGTTCCACAATCAGACCCTCTTTAATGCAACCGCCAACACAATTGTCTTTGATGCTCCTCGAAGGTCGCTCACTCGATTTCCATCAACATTAAAGATAATTTCCTTCAACTCAGTCTCGCTAACGCAAGTGCAACTGCTGAACGTGAGGTCCCAGGTTCGAATCCCAGGACGGGCAAACTGATATTGTTTATTTTCTATTAGGAATTTCACAACTGCAGTCCGGAGTGTGGAAGTTGACGGTGACGTCCCCGTGTCTCGGAAAGCAAGCTAAGCCGTCGGTCCTGGGGGGTGAACTTAAGCTCTTAGAATTAGGTTATTTTGAGATCGCATACACACACTCAAAATAACCTTACTCTAAGAGCTTATGGTCACCCCCCTGATCTCTCCCCGGTCGTGTCAGCAATGTCACAGTTAATAAAATACTAGCATGTAGATAGATGCCTCATGCCATACAAAGAAACCGTACCGACGTAACTAGCGTTTTTCATCTGATTACACCAATCATTTTTTGTAAATCGATCGCGTTCGGTTCCGTTCCACGGCGATAGATAGATCCCCATCTATATCCGTAGAACGGAACCGAACGCGATCGATAAAAAATAATAATCAGTACAGTGCGTCGGCACGGTTTCTTTGTATGGGATGAGACATCACGGCAATGAAAACATTAAAGGCTGGATGACACATAAGCTAATGCATAAATTCTGCTTCATCAAAGCTCTCGGTTCGAATTCATTATTTTATCAGAAATCTTATCTTAAAATTGTTGCTTTAGTTGCATTGCCATTAGTAATCTCTATTGCAAATAAGTCTGAACAACATTGCAAAATTTCGGTTCAAGAGGTGAGATTGCAATTAATTACCTACCTACTAATAACTCAAAACTGTAATGATCTGCATTTCCACAGACTGATGAATTAATTCATCAAAAATAAAAGCATAATTAATTAAATCTTTGCAAACTTTAGCTGAGTATCTTCCAATTTAGATGAAGTATCTTCCACGTATTTACGCTGATTACGTGTGAAAAGATAGTGTTATAAAACCTTAATGATTTATGTAAAATCCATAACGGTTCGTTATGCAAATTAGTAATTAAAGCCTAATTAAGACTGCTAATGGAAAGTCGTCGGGTGGCACATTCGCGAGAACTGAACATCGAGTCTTAAGATCTTGCAGTTGTATAGCTATTGTCCATTCCCTCTCCCACACAAGGCCGTCTTAAACTATGCCGGGGCCCTTGGGCACACAAGAATTTGGGGCCCGTTTGGAAAGGAAAGAAAGCGATTTATACTAACATTTTTCTACTATGATCATCTATTTAATAAGGGTTCCTTTTTTATCTTTTGTGGTACCTACGGAACTCTAAAAAGGCAAAGTTTGACTTGATTTTGCCTTAATTTGGTTAATTAAATCGTCATAATTTTGACATGAGTTTTAAGACAAGTGTAAGTCTTATTTTCGGTCCGGGTGCTCTCTATTACTGTGCCCGACAAAAATGTTTTGAGAATAAATGTGAGATAAATTGTCGGTACTTCGGGGCCCCCTGAGGTTGGGGGCCCTGGGCAAGGGCCTCGTGTGCCCTTATGGTAAAGACGGTACTGCCCACAGAGAGAAGGCTTGTATCTCAGCAGTGGGAACATTAAAAGCCTGATAATGATGCATAATTGCTATCAAACAGGCACAAAGCCTGCTCCAGGCTGCTACTGAGAAGTCCTACCTGGGAATCGGTGCAATGACCTCATGCATAGTACTTGCGACCATTAGACCTGTAGGTTGTCGTAAAAGCAACGATAAGAAAACAGCTCTATTGTAACAAGTTAATGGATAGTTGTCACTCGCGAATGTCACACAGGCGACACGGCTGTCGAGGCAAAGCTTGCCTCTCCTCGATAATTACCGCTGTCGCCATGTCGCCTGCTGTCACGCACATGATTGGGTTCTATGCACTAGTTAGCGACATTGCGAGCCATGATTTATGTTAGGAAATTCTTGGGGGTTAGAGACCGATTGGACAATGGGTTCGGCTCCACTGTTAGTAAGATTGTTGTATGTATGGACTAGCTTTCTCTTAGCCTTATATGGTTACAGCCTAAGTATTTTTCCGGTTGGAAGAAGATATAATTGTGTGATGAGTTTGGATATGAGCAAAATAAAGATGGTGATCATAATAATGGCAGTACATGGATTGTTTAAAACCTATTTATTTATTTATGTAGAATCTTAAAACGCAGGTTTAGCACTCCTATTTTATAATTTCAATATGTTTGAAAAACCGGCCAAATATTTATTTTATTCTGTTTTTAGTATTTGCTGTTATAGCGGCAACAGAAATACTTTATCTGTGAAAATTTCAACTGTCTAGCTATCACGGCTCATGAGATACAGCCTGGTGACAGACAGACAGTCAGACAGACAGACGGACATTGGAGTCTTAGTAATAGTCCAATTAATTAATTAGTCCCTTTTACCCTTTGGGTACGGAATCCTAAAAAAGGTCGACCGGTCTTGAAAGGCGTTATTCATATTGTTCATGACATATTGTTATTGTTGTTCTATATTGGTTGGTTGCTCATCAATAATTTAATGTGACATTCCAATAGATATATTTATTAAATTAGTCTTCAAATGGTATCTTAGCTTAACCTCGACTGCTTATAAAGCGAACTAAAATTATGTAAACAACCCTTCTTGCAGTCGGGTTAAAACGAACCCATTAAGGATCACTTCGTTGTTCGTATGTCTGTCTGTCAAGACCCTTTTTTTAGGAACACATAATTATTTTGGTGAATGTAGCTGTTTCTACGGAACCCTCGTGCTCGAGTCCGACTCGCACTTGGGCGGATTTAGTCCCTGTAATTTCTCCTGTATCATGGGTCATGGCCATACAAATATTTAATTGGTGAGGGAATCGAACTCGTGACATGCTATGCAGTAGCCAATAACTCAATCACTGCGCCAACCGTGCCATCTCTATTCGATACCTAATTCGATGTAAATCTAAATATAGCAAACTCACACAACCTTTACACATTCATCACCAACGTTTAAATATTATAACTGTAAGTATTCATGTTTCTGATTTCCAATCATTTAAATTATAAATTAACAGAATCGAGAATAAATTAACACAAATATCTTGTCGATTATGATTAATTTACGAATGCCAACTTTGCCAAACAATTTTTTTAGTGTTAAACTCTGAACTACAATAAAATTTAATATATTCATTTATTTTATGTAGCAATATCAATCAAATATTTAAGATAATGAAGTCACAAGGTTTCCTCTAAATTGTCCAAGTTAAATTCGATATTAAAACTAGCGATAGCGCGCGGCTTTTTCTTCTTATTGTGTCCGTTGGCAAAACGAAATTTGTTTTTTTTTTTTTAAGCATCTCTCATGCTTAAAAAAAATGAACCAATTACGTTTTGTATGGCAGACTTGATCGGCTTTATTGTGATCATTTAAATGGATGTTTATATTACGTCTTATAAAAGAAACTAAACACCGGATTTCGACGAACTCTTCTTTTTTAAGACTGCGTTTGAATGAAACACAGTAATACCTGCGTTTTAGTTTGATACGTACTACGAGTATGGTACGTAATAATTGCACTGCGTAGTTTTCCTCTGTCATTTCTTAATTTCTTCTTATAAATATAATTATGGTTAAGTATGAGAATCCTTGTGACATGTACACATTTTTTCTAGAGCATTTAGCTTTAAAACTTGCCTAATATTTGAATGTCCAAAATAAAAACTGCCTGATTTGCGGCAACGTATCTAATTTAGAGAACCGGTCCCGAATGATTCAGTAGTATATCCAGTTTGTGTATCAACAATAATATATAGGATATAGCAACAACGCAATAACACATCCGCTGACGAATGTATATATATCAAAATATATCAGTCTGCAGTAAATGTGAACGTTATGAAAATAGCAACGGTGATGCAACAAGATTGATGATGGATGGAGCTAGCTGCTAGCCGCTATACCATTATCTTATACCACTAGCTAATACAATAACGTAAGCTAAGCTTCGTAAGTCTAAGTAAACGTAGGATATTTAATTAAAGCAAGATTGTTTTGATAGATAGGCTTGTACGTATTACTTCACTTTATAGATCTTAAGTTGAGAGAAACGAGAAGCGTGAACCCACCGACTACGGAGGCAGTCGGCGTCTTTTGCAACCTAATCGTGCCTTGTTACCAGTTACCAACACTGACAATAGGAAATGCACTGCGTATACGTAACTTAAATTAGTCAATTTTTCAGATAGTAACTCCGCATAACGTTACTTTATAAGATTTATAACGAGCGTACGTAACTTGATGTGCTACAATGATTTGTTAGGGTGGCAACACCGTAAAGGTACACTTCCAAGTAAAGCGGCTTCGGTGTAACTGTCGTCGCGACACTGCAAATTTGTGGAGAGAAGGTCCAGCCCCCGTATCCTGACGTGTCAAAACTATCATAGTTCGACTGAAACAAAGGGACATGTCATTTACCAACATCTGTCCCTTACGCACATTCAAAATGACCTTTCTATAAGAGCTTATGGTCACCCCCCTGAGCGGCGGCGGCGCGGGCGTGTAGTACGCGTCACTTTACGCGTTCGATTCATACCACTGCTGCCGCCGCGACTGCGATCGAATGGTGCCCCATATATTTCCAATGTCACTGCGTTAGTAACGCCGGAGCGTTTTGTTCGGAAGTCTACCATAAGCCGTCTGATGGCTCGGATCATGGAAAGGGCATTGCGTCACATGTTTGACGTTTTCGTCGAAAGATTACGAAAGGTCGTAAGTTCGTGCGTAGGTCTGCATTCGGTTATGCGGCTAACCAAATAGGTGCTGTATCCGATATCTTATCAGATCAAGCACGATATGGAAGGTGCTGAGGCCGTGATGTTCGTGTGGTGCGTGGAGTAACTAGCCCGGAGGCTATCAGAATAGCCCATAGTCTAAGAACTTAAAGGGATGCAAGGTGGCATAAAAATGTAAACATTTTAACACTCCTGCGACTTTGTAATCAGCCTTAAATAAGATGAGACGGGTCGCCTTTGCGCGTACGGTTTTCATATATACATATTATAAAACTAAAGTTATTCTTCATAGGTATAAATGCCTACATGACGATAAGACATATCCATATAAATAAGTAATGTATAACACAGAACCAATATTAATGATCTAGCCCTGAAACCTACCGCAAGTAAGTATGTCACTTAAATTGTATATCAGTGACTACAAAATCTCCGACATGTCAAGTATTATCACAGCATTATCTCACTAGCTCATATTAAAGCATGCAACACGAACATATGTTTGCCCCAAACATTTGGCCATACGTGTCATTATTTTTCATTGCAAACAAACACGAGAGAAACGTATCACGAACTCGATTACTGTTGACCATGTGAAGATTGTACATAGATATGTATGTACGTGTACATATGCGTGAGTTCACAAAAAGGTTACATTTACACGCTCAGTAAGTTGTCGTGTTGGCTCCTAGTAAATAGAGATACAAATACATAATTCCAACAATGTTAATGTTATAGTCAAGTAGGTCGGATAGCTATACAAACAACCGAGGTAGGCCACATAAATAGGTCCAAGTGACGCAAATTTTCGCTAATATCCTGTAGTTTATTAACGAAATTGCAGCTGCAATGAAAATACATGATTACAACAATGTTAATTATGTTATAGTCAGGTATGATAGCTATACAAACAACCGAGGTAGGCCACATAAATAGGTCCAAGTGACGCAAATTTTCGCTAATAACCTGTAGTTTATTAACGAAATTGCAGCTGCAATGAAAATACATGATTACAACAATGATAATTATGTTATAGTCAGGTATGATAGCTATACTACAAACAACCAAGGTAGGCCACATAAATAGGCCAAAGAGACACAAATTTTCTCAAAAATCCTTATAGTTTCTGAACCATAAGTTTTATTAACGGAATTGCAACTGCAATGAAAGTGGCTGGTTCGAATATGCGTTTTGTCGATGGTTTTTGTTTTTTCCTGTGCTAATATGGTGCAAATTGTCGCAACCAATAAGACCTTGTTGACAGCGTTGTACCACAAAAATAAAATATAATAATAACTAATATTATAAAAAGTTTTTCACCAAAAATAAACCGACTTCCAAAGCAAAATACTACAATGTGCAAAATAACGAATAGCGAGACTATCGAATGGTGTACTGCGGAATATTACCACATATGCTGTATTATTAAAGCATGTGTTTATTTTCTCGAAATCAACGGGTTTGCTTCCTAGCTAGGAAAGTAGGAATATTGCTTGTTCAAAAATCCAATGATGCAGTTTTAGTTTTTATTAAAATCGGCGCCTCCTATGAGCGTTTTTCGGTATTCCACTTGAAAATCTCCCCGTAGTAATTTAACAATCACAATGAGCCTCAGTATTTTTCAACTTGTGCGAAACTAGACTAGCAAAATTAACTCTTTAAATCATGGTCATTTTGATCTAAGAAAAACAGAATTTCGTCCCAAGATAACACTGTCACCAAAATTTAGAACATTGTTAATGTAATTATTAGATATCATCAGTTTATTTTTTAAAGTTTGGGCAGTATAGATATTTTATATCTTTATAAGTACAACTTTGTTTTATCAGAACACAATATAAAATATAGATTTTGAACGCATCTGTAATTATTAACGTTACCAGAGAAGTCCATACTTTAACTTAGATCTAAATCAACTTTATTTTTTAATCGAAATGAAATCCCAGGCAATGTTAACTTTTTAAAAGTAATTAATACTTCTAAATATCGATACTGCATAAACTGATCGATTACATGGTCTCCCTATTTTGACAAGTAATATAAACAAAAGAAAGATTGGCAAGCTTTTCCCCGCTGCTTCACTCCCGACCGTTTTCCTGTGTAAAATCTTTTATACATTAAAATACAACCGACTTCTAAATAAAAACAGTACAAAGTTAAAAATAACGTTTTTTTCGGAAGTCGGTGTTCCTGTTTTATTTTCTTCGTTTTATGACACCGGCTTCCAAAAAAGAAGTTGGTGTTAGTGTTTTTTATTTGGATGTCGGTTGTATTTTTGTGTGAATTATTTTATTTATTTTAAATTTTTAGTTGTGGTACCAAATAGCCAAGTTCTTTAGTATGGTAACTATAATGCCAGAAAAGATTACACGAATATCATAAAACTTAAACATAAAAGGTGAAATTAGAGTGTACTAAGGTGAAATGTACACATCTGCGTACCCCTTTATAGCGTACTGGCGTGATGTTATGTTATGAAATGGTATAAACAATAAACAGACAAGCGATTGCAGCGATCCCGAGAGATTTGCCGTCATTTAAGAGTTCTGTTGTATATCTTCAAATTTATTCATCAGATCTTCACCAAATCAAAATGGGACCAATCTGGGAACATGCTTTTTCAAACAAAAATAATTTTCAAAATCGGTCCACAATTGATGGAGACTTCGGTGAACATAAACTACAAAAAAAACATACATAAAGTCAAATACAGAACCTCATCCTTTTTTGGAAAGTCGATTAAAGTGTAGCCTATGACAGACATAGAACGACAAAGTAGCTTTCTGTTTCTGAGAATACGTTAAAATTTTTATCTCTGTACCTCATTGCTTAAATCAATCTTTGCGACCCCAAAAAGAAACGATTCTTTATAGACCTATAAAAGAGAAATAACACGCCATACATTGTTTTATTATATCTCAAAGGGATTAGCAGCACGAGCGTTTTCGATTAAAGCTCCAGGACGGCTCGAGCTTTGCCAACATTTTCAATAATTATCGTCATATTTCAACCAATTTATACAAAACCTTAACAAATTATACTCTTATACTTTCCACATGAATCACTCTATCTATCGGTGAAAACCGCATAAAAATCCGTTCACTATTTTTAGAGTTTATCGCGAACAGACAGACAGACAGTCGCGGTGGGAGACTTGGTTTTTAATATATTTTTTTTTAATATTTCATGTACAGAAAAAGTAAGCTCAGGAAGTTGACATCCTTTTTGAATAAATTTTAATAAAAAGCTAAGCAAGCATTAAGTAAGGCCACTTATTGCTACATAGCCCATGAGTAATATCGTCCAATTTCCGTTCAGAATGGTAAAATCGTTGCTTGGGTACACCGTACGAGTACGACCATACCGAAAAAAATATTTTACAATTACTGTAAAAATCATACAGACAATACGAATGTATTATACAATTATTGAGAATTCATAACTAAGGAAACTAAGTAATATTAAAAAAAGGTTAAATTGTTTTATTGATTACAGGTTCCGTCTCTAGAAGAAAGTAGATCTGTACAAGAAAATTGTTTCACTGATGGATAGATAGACTATTGCTGAGTGCTACAGGTTTTTATCCCGATAAATTAACAGTTACTAGGGTAGGCCACGGGAAAAAATAAGCTATTATAAAATTAAGTTTGGATTTATCAAATACTATAAACGTGAAAGTTTGTAAGGATGGATGGATGGATGGACAGATGTTTGTTACTTTATCACGCAAAAAGTGCCGAACGGATTTTGATGAAACTTTACAGAAGTATAGCTTATACATCAGAATAACACATAGGTTATAATTTATAAAGATATTGGGCGAAGTACTAATAACACGCGGGTGGAACCGCGGGCGGCAGCTAGTATATGAATACATCCTTTACCTACATCATCTGTTACAATAACAAATAGGAAACTCTACGTACCTACTAGTTAAGTTACGTAGGTCAGATTCAGTGGCCAAGTGTAAATTACGCCTAAACCAGGCAATTTACGAAATATTGACATGCAAGTAAATATCACCTTAGCCTTGGATCGCACGTGTGGCTGCGTGCGGCCGTATGCGCCAGCGCAGGGCAGCCAGCAGCCTTCACACGAATCGGACATGTTTCTTCATATTTCGCAGCTTCATCCGGCATTTATACCGAGTTTTAAACGTCATTTAGAGAGCAGAATCATATGTAGAGGCTAGAGCACCCGAAATAGTAGATAAAAGAAAGAGAAAGAAAAATATTTATTTGTGACCCGCACAGGAGACACGAGAAATAAGCTTAAAATTAAACAACAGTAATAAAAAAAAAACCCCGTGCGGGACCAAAAAGGCTCCTATCTTAGCATGTGCAGCGATATCCAAAAAAAGAAATAAAGCTGCGCTGATATTGTGATAGGGCCCACTGTTGATGCTACGGACACACTTACGGAAACGCAAAAGTATTGATGAAGTTCTTTTTTATGTTTTAATAAATATGCAGCAACAAAAGTAAAGATATATGTGACATCCTAGATTAGCAGTCGGTGCCGTTTTACATGTCTTAAAAGTATATAAAACTGTTGTCGCTGGTGGACATGGACATAATTAACTACTCGAATGTTCTTAAATGTTATAACGAAAATTCTTCTTCAAACACAGTCACCCAAAAAGGGACTATCTATGTCCATAAACGCCCATCTTGGGAGCTTAGGTTAACTTAGTGACAGATCAAGATAATAATATAAAATCCACTCGGCCCGTAAGGATATCTTGATCATACTATTTAAGGATAGCAGATTCCAAGACCGATATGACGTCTGTGACAGAAACGCCTAATTCCCAGAACTGAAAAAAATGCATTCTTGACTTCTCGTACACCATTGCGTTGCGTTCGATCTAATAAATTTTTCATAGACGCGCCCACGTTGCCTCAGCAGGACTATAAAGCTAAAGCGTGTTACTAACACAACGTACTTACTAGTGCCGAGCATTTTTACAATCGACTGAGCATGACAACTACAATAAACATTATACGCCCGGAAAACTTTATTTAACATTATTATTTTGTAGCAATGTTTAACGACTCCTAAATAGTGTTCTTTAGTAAAATACATAGAATTTCCTCGACCTGTTTACGTAAACTTCCTTCTGACTATGTAGAAAGGCTATCAAAACTAGTAGGAGCAACGACCACGGACCAAGCGATGTCGTAACTTTAATAGTGAAAAGTGACAACTTTCCAAAGAATTATGGCCATGCTTGGCTCTATGAAATATGTAGTTCAAAGTGTTGTTATGTTGCGAAATCATTACCCATTTGCTGATACCCAGATTGGTATCTTACTGATACCAGTATAGATATAATTTAATCTTATAATGAAAATAACTTAGCAGGCGGGTAATTAAGTTACATGAAGCCCATTCGTTTTTACAACGTCGATTGAGTCTAGTCATATTCAGAAGAAAAAGCAATTCCTATTCACAATAATGTAACAGTATTATTGTTACCGTATTTCGGTTTACACCATGTGCATTGCTTTTTCATGCGCTGCATTGTCGTAAGCGCATGCGTCGATTGTAAAGTCGTACTAGTTTATATTATCAGTGGTGCTACCGATCGGGCTACATGCAACCTGCCTTGCAGCAAAACCGTCGCGGACACACTGCAGTCGATACCTACTCGTAATTAGCCAATCGCCCCATTGCACAATTAACCAGACCACCTCAACTGTCTATTTATCTCAACTAAGGTACCAAGCTATTACGGCAAAATTAAAACAGGTCGGACATTAAATATAATTTCATACAGTTTTTCTAGTATCGCAGCTCATTAAAACAGTATCGAGTATTTAGAATCCAGCGACTGCTCCACCGTGGGAAATGGGCAAGCGTTGTTTATTCACCGAATGTTTTATTACTCTAGATACAAGACTAGATTGAATTTCTTAGTAAAAATATGACAGCAATTTTGCACTGTGTCAAAGCGTCTGAGATACGTTGAGAAAAACAAATGATTAGGTTCAATGGTCTCAGTAACTCAGTACAAATTACAGATAAACAGTTTTGTTCTCGGTGACGAGGTTACGTAGGCTGAATGCCTACTTTGAGGACAAAAAATCGTCTCAGTTATCGGTCTCGTAAGCAGGCTGGGCGCGTCACGCGTGGCGTAGCGCGCGACTCTGGCGTGGTGCGCCTCACGTCTGTGTTTCTTTCTTGTAGTTTAGGCAAGTTTTGTGCTCTCGCAATAATTATATTGATACTTGCTGACATTAATTTCGTCGTCTTAGTTTGACGCAAAAATTGCAAACATTTCTCGCCAAATGACGACGCGTAACAACTCATCGAAGCAACAAAAGAACCCATAGAACTTGCGTACGATTGTAAAAAATACGATCGCATTGACGCAATGATTATTCAATTCCAATTGTCTTGAGCGAATGGCACCCGCAGCAGTTATTCAGTAATTAAGGCACACTAAATGAATTTAAAGTTAAAAATTAACATATAATTTGATTTCTCTTTGTTTCTTTACCTTGTATCTCAAATTTAAGTAGGGAAAAGGGTCGAGTGATTTAGAACATTACTTAATACAAGGCATAATTTAAGCGGATAGCTCGATTATCTAAGAGTTACCCGGTGTCAATGGCATCTACATTATAATGAAATATGAGTGACCTAATGCCTTTTACAAAGAGGCGCGAGAACGCTTTGAAGAAACTGTTTTGACTATTTGCGAATGTACATAGTACTCGGTTCTATCTTGCCAGTTATAGAACATTATATGCAAGCGTATTAGATGCAGACACAAGGCTGACAAAGTTAATGCCTTATTAAGGTTAATTGCATATGTTTAAATTTGTTTACAGGGCACTCTACTATGCTTTGAGTGGGCTAATGAAAACGACATCATTTTGATGACATCTTCTGGAAAACCGAATACCTATCTACTTTTCTATTTCATAGAATTGAATAAATTAGCGCAACGTGTTCCACGCCGTATTCGTAAATGCAAGGTCATTCAACCATAGACAAGCAGTGAACCTATAAATACTAGTCGCTTCCCGCCATATCTGGCAACTTGTATTTTGGCCAGGCTCTCGCAACTAGAGGTCGTTATCATTTTGATTGGGAGCGGCGCGGCAGACGACTTCATTTGAATCAGTTACTGCGAAGAATGCCGTGAAACAGCCAGCTGACCTGAATCCCTTCTAGCACCTTGTTCTGTACTATCACCATACACCAATCTTATCATAGTCAACATTAAAGGAAAAATATTTTCAATAAACCACTTAACAAAAGAAAATATTTGTTAATAGGGTCATTAGAAAGATTACTATCTGGGAAATAAGCTGTCCATTATTATAAGTTCTTAGCAGCGCTGATAAGCAGTACAAATACGGATCTAAAAATGTTCATATAGCGATATAATCAAAATAACCTTCCTTGGCGTAACTTAGAGAACATAATTCAAGTTTTCAACAATCGTATTGTTATCGAATGTATCTTAGCGGCGCGGGCGCAGCCGCTCGAGGTCAGGTGCGGCTGCTGCTGCGGGGAACATCGCATGCCATTCAACAATAGACATTGTAGTTATAGTGCAATTATCAGAAATATATGACCGCACGTCCTCACGTCCGCAAATCGCGGGTTGACCTGCGAACTGCAGGAGCACGCAGTCAATGTCAAATGTGGGCAACATCTGGTAAAATTGAATTTACCTCTTTCCCACGGTTGAAAACTTCAGCGTGTGCTCCTCCGTCCTTGTGGACTTCTGTCATCACTCCCGTCAGTCACTTGACATTTGTTGTCCTTGATATGAAATTATATAATTATTGGTTTATCACTTACATGGAAACCATGGAGTACACTTTACTGATTTTACCCATCCAGACTATATACCTGTCACCATACAAAAGTTTAATAACATAAAATCACTAGTACAGTATTATAGTTATGTTTCCTCCGTGTAGTAGTGGAGAAGCCTTTTGCCAAATCAAAACACTACTGGGTGCTAATAAGAAAAACAAATCAGATAAAAAGACTCAATCACCAGCAAATCAGATGCTCAACAGCTCTACGTATGCTATTATTGTTTCAGATTTATTTATTTAACCAAAATCAGAGGAAGAAATCAGTTACGGAGAATACCGCAAGATTCAAGGTCTGAATTTCAGCAAGATACCATCTACAAATGAATAAAATTGCATTTTTTTATATTTTCATATTTGGTGTACAGCGCAGTGGTTATACAGGAGCAACAAAAACTTTAAACTACCCACAGTTGCCGAGAGAGCCCCAAGTATGTTTTACGCCAGTTAAAATTTACTTCCCGTTGCATAAAATGTTAACGATAATTTACAATACATACTTATTTACTTAATTCTTCTATTATTAGCCTGTGTTCTGTGAGTTGATTATCAATTCTAGACATAATAATAGGTGCTGGATAAACTGCTCGGGCCACTTTAAGGAATGCCATAAATAGCCACTATTTCATTCATTCAGTTTCAAGCTGTGCCCCATATGAAGCACTTGTGATAAGGGAACGCTTAGTTTTAAGAGTCATAAAAAGTACCTACACCTAAGTTATGCTTAAGTTCTAGTCCAAATCTCAGTCATCTAACGTACAATCACAGACATACATGAGAGAGCTTTGTTTAGGAATTGCCTACACGTGTTTGTCCAAATTAAGAGTATTATTTGTGTGTACACTTTTTGTTTGCGATAATTACAGTGACACGAACCACTATTATACACTAAAGCGGATACAGTCATGTCCATTACGTACCTATTATTAAATTAATCTTTACAAGCACTGTGAATGTTGTCCGCACAAGACACAACCTTACGAAGGACAATGTTCCAATAGTTCAACTAATAAGTGCTAACCAACGCGCACCAACGAGTTTTATACAAGTACAATACACAAACATAACGTTCGCACACCAATTTGGGTGTGATAATTACCTAGCGCTTAAGTTTCATGCACAATTTATCTATTGATAATAGTAACAGTGTGTCGAATCGAAGAAATGTCACGATATTTAGACAGTTGGGTAACGATGCGTTCGGTTGCGTTTGTTATCATCATGAAGAAGCACCAGAGGAATGATGTCGTAGCGAGAGGTCAAGGGTAGGCCGCGGCTGGTGTGTTAAGAGGCGCCCGCGCCGGCGTGAACTGTGAACCGATCTCGAAAGACAGTGCGTGTGAGGCCTGCGGTGACCCCCGACACCACGCAAGGTTCAGCCGAGATATTAACCCAAATAGTGCTCAACTGTCCATACTAATGAATATTGTGCAAAAAACCAATATGAATTCGACAGATGACCGTTAAGAAAAGGCCAACACAGACTCAGTGCGTTGACTTTCAACAGGAATTCTAGCGGCGATTGTAAACACGACATCACTTACATTTGCCAAACATTTTGTCCACTATTGAAACGAGACGGAGAATTTCATGCATCAATGATTCTAACGATTCCAATTACTATGTCAAGAGTTGTTTAAATTGTATTGTGTTGCGTCCACAAGGTTGCAATGTCAATATTAACAAGCCTATCTATGAGCTGTCGGGACGTATGATACAGACTTCATTATAACCTATTATTAAAAATAAATTGGCCAAGCCTTCTCCGGATTCGGATATTCTCAGCCAACGACATAATAAATCATACAAATTAGCGCGTCCGTAGCAAAACATGTTAGCTATTATTTCCCAAGAGGACGTAGCGGATGAATCGCTTTTGTCGCGAATTATGTACGAGTATTGAAGAAAAATGCATAACATCGTGAGTTACTCAAGCGGGTCAGTCACACAATGTCAACTTAATTTGCTGTAGCAGCCTCCATTCAGTCAGATGTCGGTCTCTCGAATGTAAAAGTTTAGATAATCTGATGTTTGAAGGTCGCCAGTTTTGAAATGTAATCCCCTCGAGCTTTATAAAACCTGACTGCAGCTCGGCTGGCGAGCAGCGGACTGCGGCCGAGTCCGACCTGATCACATAATTGTGATTTATGTGTTTATTAACTACAACCGAGATACTGACTGCTCTGATTGATAACGGACTAAAGACGTCATTTTAAATGATGACTATAGTAGAAAAGCTTTCTGTTTTTGAGGTGTTGCGACAATTAGTCTTACAGTTATGGATTGTTGTGAACAAATAACGAGTGTTTAAACAATTGTTGGCACGAATTGTCGTGTCGGGCTCTGAGCACTAACACTAGTGACGAAATCGCCTTTCGTCGAACGCAATTTAAGAAATTATGTTCGACATCATTTCGACAGTCTACTCGTAACTCGATTCTAGTTGGGTATCGTGGATATTTATTATGTATTGGATGTTAATGACTTCGATGATGTCGAAAATTTTGCATGTTACCTTTGGAATTGTTTTATGATCCGCAGATAATCTTTAAGTATCAAAGGGCAGTGAATACAGTGTCAAGCTGGAGCTGACCGTTATAATTTTCACATTCAAAAGTACAACTAAATAACAGTTTTCAGTCAGAAGAATTGTTCTTCAACAATAAAATCATGGTAAAATATATAATAGCATTATTACTTGTTATCATAGTTACGTCAGTTTGCGCAATGAAAAATCTACGAATTCAACTAACCTGGTTGGCATTTAACCGAGCCTTGAAAGAGCAGTTAAGTCGTAACATTGAAAAGAAGGGACAGTAAAAATAAACACCGATAAAATATTGTAAGTCACAAAGAGGTGTGCAGGCTGAAATTATATCAATAACGTATTTTTTTGCTCGCAGTAATTTAATGCCATATTGTCAAGGTAAGTACTTTGCAAAGTTTTTAAAGACATAAATTTTTACTAAGCAACTTGGCCTCGCTCGTATCAATAAGATGTTAAAACGAGATTAAGAATTGAGTAATTAAATATGGGTTGTTACAAAAAACGAACGATATCAATATTTCCGTTCACTATGACTTTTAATTTTGAGGTTAAAAAAGCTATTAGTTTGTAGTGCTTCTCGTTTGGTGCTATATTTTTTTGTTCCGTAATTATTTATAAACGATAGATATAATTAAGTAAGTATATTTTATGGTTTGTTTCTGTGTGCCAATATACTTGTGATTTAAATTGTAACATATTTAGTTGCTTTTTATCTTAGACTAGCTTCTGCCAGCGGCTTCGCCCGCGTGAAGGTTAAAAATTATCCCAAGGGAACATTTCCGAGGTAAAAATATCTTATGTGCTATTTCTGACTATAATCTATCTCTGTGCCAAATTTAATCCAGACCCGTCCAGCCGTTTGAGCGTGAAGTAGTAACAAACATACACACTCACATACTTTCGCCTTTATAATATTAGTATGATTTTTCTTTGTTGGTCATTTGATTCTTGTCGCTGTATCCTATTGTATTTAAATTATCGAGTTCTAGATGTTATTTGTATAAATCATAAATATAATATTTAATATTAATAATGTATAAGTAGCTATGCATTCTTCATCAAGGTTAACAAAAACGGCATCGATTGTTATAACGATTTTACATCGCAAATATTATGTATTAGCAACGTTGTCTCATTTTTGACATTTATTCAATATCTTTACTAAACATACAGTATAAACCGCATTTTGTCAATACATTTTGAAATTCTGAGAATTTTTACAAAGTGAACGTGAACTTAAATGATCATTTAAATTGGAACAAAGAAACAGAGCTAAACCACACAGCAGGTAACTAATAGTCCCCATGCCTTTCGGCCATGGATCACCCCATGAGGAAAACAACAAAGCACAAAAACACAAAATAGCACTAAAACGTATATTCCTACAATTCACACAAAAACTTCTTGATGGAATTTCCAAAAAATGTCATTAAAAAAATTATCTGCAAGGTTTCCTCAATAGCATATTTTCCTCAAAGGAATGTAATTTTTTATGTTTATTTCGAATGACATGGTTTTACGACATGTAAGCTACGCTACCGCTACGATTGTGTTGTGCTACGCAATACTACGAACGTACGTGCTACGCTGCTGCGACGTAAGTACTACACTGCTGGTAAGAATTTACTACGCTGCCGATACGCAGCATGTGTCCGCTTAGCTCTTCTTGACTTCCAAATTAATTTTTACCATTTATAGAGAATATATTCCAGAAGATTTACGTCTATGTTACATTTGCCGAAATATAATAAAGAAATCTCCATCCTCAGTCGGAAAAAACGTGTGAAGCAGTGACAGATAGCTAATCAATTTATAAACCACATTGAAAAAGACATTGTTCCTTATTTGTAGCAGTCATGGAAGAATCTACGTCCCACTATCACTGTTTGGCTTTAGACTGGTATACCTATTTACAGAAATGAGTCAACTGTTTTCCCATAAAAGCCTCTATCAATAGGACATAAAAAGTGGTCCTGGTTTGAAAGATAGACTATAGTAGACTTGAATTGATTATTGTCTGAATAGCAGTCATTTATCTTCCGCAGGAATAGCTTGAAGACAAAGCAAATATTCGGTCCATAGAGGATAATGTCATAATTGACCAATTTTCGTAGGTATGTTGATTGTTTTGGATCTGCATATTTTTTTGTAACAAAATTTTAATGAACATATTAGGTTGTTAGAAATTCTGGAGGATGATCTAAATTTGTGCTCTAATTACTAAACTAGTCAATTTTTTCCATATAATTGCCTTTTTAGCCTCCTATCAACATCATCATAACTTCACATCCGTATCCTCCGATAGTTAGGCGGAGATGTACTAGGTATAGTCCTCGCCAAACTTCTTGGCCGCCCTGAAGTTGGTTTACCGGATGCGCGAGGCACGAAACGGTGCTGTTTTTGTATGAGACATTCTACTGCGCAGCCATTGTGGCCAACTTCAGGGCGGCCAAGAAGTTTAGCGAGGGCTATACCTACAGTACACCCACATTGCTCCACACAGGCTGTCAAAAATATCCAAAATATGTCTATTGGCTCGATAGCCATAAGATACTTGTAAACAATCAATTATTATTTAATAAAACTGGGTGTGATAGGCATCTGCGCTCGTTGCGTGGGCACAGTGCCTCTACGGGTAAACGAGATGCGCAGCTAAATACCAATATATTTTAAGGTTATTTTAAGAATATTACGTGTCTAGTCGTATCACCAAGTGATCTTGTTTATAACAGACCCAATTTATTTTATAATAACAACTCTTCTCCACTCAGTTGAGTGTTTAGTCACAATGAAAACTATAAAAATCGTCGATTATAACATCACGCCTATATTCTCGAAGGGTAAGGCACAGATGCACCTATCGTACGTCCACATTTCGCCAGTTATGTGTAACTAGCTTCTGCCAGTTGCTTCGCCCGCGTGAAAGTTGAGAATTATCCCAAGGGAACATATTCCCGGGATAAAAAGTATCCTATGTGCTATTTTTGACTATAATCTATCTCTGTGCCAAATTTCATTCAGATCCGTTCAGCCGTTCTGACGTGGGTGAGTAACAAGCATACAGATATCCAAACTTTCGCATTTATAATACTAGTAAGATAAGATAGGGGGCGAACTTATTGCCATCAATCGGGCACAAGTCCAGACTCTGGCTGTTACTCAGAAATTCCAGATGGAGAAGCCATTAACATTCGATTAATTTAAATAAATTACAAGCCATAACCGTCAATTTGATTGAGAGGCTGAGTAATGTCTTAGAATATAAGGATTAGGGATAGGTCATCACCAGACAATTATTTATAGTCATAATTCAAAAGCTACCAATAATGGCGTGAATTAAGATGAGCCTGTATGCAGCTCGGCAGAAGGACTGGACTAAGGCCGCGTTTCCACCAGCAAGCCACTTCGCGCAAATTTAATTACATTGCGGGACACAATTGATCGATTGATCACATTATACCTCGTTAGCCTAATGTAATGCAACTTACATGTAAGCTGGTCTTACATGTTAGCTGCAAACGTGGTCTATCTTTTTACCCGACTGCCGAAGGAGAGTAATGTGTTTCTTATGATTTGATATCGATGGTCCATTGATCAAAATCGAAGAAAAAATAACAGAAAGTAAGTTTAAATTACCTACTTATGATAATTTGTGCGACTATCACAATATGGTTCGACTATACAATTTATAATCACATTTGCGCCGTTTACCAAACCACAGTTATAGTATAGTTACTGTAGTATTATATGATCTGTGGTATAGTCAACTATAATTTTGGTAATATCCTACTTTTAAATGAAAGTAAAACGTTTAAAATAGAAGAAAGCCAACTGTTTTGATGAGTGACTGACGCGGTTATACTCAGTTGACGACTATTATCATAAAACATGCATATTCTCGGTCATTAATTTTTCATTTGCATTGATATAAATATCAAGTACCCACCCATACGCACTAAACATTTTGGAAATACTTTCATTATGCGTACAGCTAAGGAGTGGAATTCCCTGCCGGAGTCTGTGTTTCCGGATAGCTACAACCTCGGAGTCTTTAAGTCAAGAGTGAATAGGTTACTTCTAGGCAAGCGTGTTACACCGTCGACCACATCATCGCTTACCATCAGGTGAGATAGTGGTCAAGCGCGAGCCTATCTATAATAAAAAAAAAAAGTGCATACAATCGCATTAGGACTTACTTACATTGACATGTTAATTTATGACCAGAGAGAGTTATTATCGTTGTCATATTGTTACAACGGGTTTCTGAATTGTAAATTTGTATAGTACAACTATTTTCTTAATATCCCTCGGCAAACTTCGTGTTTCGTCAGTCGTCGGATTTATATCAATTGCCCTTTGTATATCAGCCCATAGCATACAGATGCCTCATCCCATAAAAAGAAACCGTGCCGACGTAACTAGCTTTTTATATCTGATTACACTAGGTTTCGTTCCGCGGCGATAGATAGATCACCATCTATATCCGTGGAACGGAACCGAACGCGATCTATGTACATATAATAATCAGTATAATCAGTACAGTACGTCGGCACGGTATTTTTGTATGGGATGAGACACCACGGGTATAGCTAAAAATCATCTGTGAGAAGCACAGGACAAGTCAACGTGGAGAAACTTACAGGATGCCTTTATTCAGCAGTGGACATCTTTCAGCTGAAATTATACTGACGAGGGAGAAAATCTAAACATCAATTTCACATATTGAAACGATTATCTTTAAAAAAAACCTTGCACTGTTTCCAATAATCGAATTACATGAGATCGTGGTGGTCTTGTTTGGCTACGAGAATAATGTTAGAAATAAATCCAAATTCAAAATACATTCGCTTTGCTCCATTTAAGTAACAAACGATCCTATATCAGTGCTCAACGACTATTGCCGCCCACTTGTGCGCTTTATATGTAATTCCACGTTGAAACATGTCAATGGAAAAAGACATACGGCTGAGAATCGAATATCAACATAAGTATGCTTCCGCCCTACAATCGAAGTATTACGTAAAGCGTAGACAGTCACCGGCGATTAGCGACTGTGCAATACACCCGTAAGTAGATACTGCACTTTTGACTTGATTTGTGCTAGGAATATAAATAGACTGACTCATTGGTCTAGTGATTGCAAGTGGTTTAGTGGTCCTGGGTTCGATGCCAATCTCGGGTTAATTAGTTGTTGGGTTTTTCCATCTGGAATTTTTCAGAAGGAGGCTTTCAGGATTTGTGGCCGGTTGATGGCAAGCCTTGCCATCTATTACGTGGGACTTAGGTAAACATAACGGTGTAATGTGGTTGTGCTATAGGTACACCTATCACCTTTGAGGAATACAGGCAGGATGTTTTTTTCTATTTTTTATTAGTGATAGGCTCGCGTTTGACCACAATCTCACTTGATGGTAAGCGATGTTGTGGTCGACGATGGGGCACGCTTGCCTTGTTATTTATTTATTCTAAACTAGCGGACGCCTCGCGGTATTACCCGCGTAAGTCCCGTTCCCGTGGCAATACAGGGATAAAAAGTATCCTATGTCACCCGGGGATAGTCTAGCTTCGCAACGGTGAAAGAATTTTTGAAATCGGTCCAGTAGTTTTTAAGTTTATTCGTTACATACAGAAATACAAATCTTTCCTCTTGATAATATTAAGTATAGATAAAGATTACGTAAAGAACACCTTAACAGCTATAACACCAATACAATGTTTCAATCACAAAGATACATATACATCTAACTTATATTTACTCCCAAAAAAACAATTACAATTGCATAACAAAACAGCACTGCATTATAATTAAGTTTAAAAGTTCTGATTAGTAAACCAGCATGTCCTAGAACTAAAGATTCGGAGACATGATGTGACGTCCACCAAACCGCACTGAGACCGCGTCGTGGATTATTGCCCACTCTGCCCACTAGCTCTCACAGAAAGGAGGCCTGTCTGATGACTAGTTATCGGGAATTTAAGTTGCTTGCACAATGGTGTTCATTGTTTATTATTTTCTTCTTAACTTGGATACTTATTATATAAAGAAAGAAAAACGTTTATTTAACACATCAAAAAAAGAAACAAAAAATAATAGTAGTATCTACACCAGGCATTTCTTAAAATATATACTGCGGTTTAAACCACATTTTCCACTGCATCTTCGCTACGCTTGATAGAACGACTACTCGATCGTAAATGATGCGAAACGGCACGACGTCGTCGGTGCATCAATTCTATCAGGTACCCACATGATGGCTAAATAAATGCGACATCCACTATTGTACAAGCATGTAATAACTGCTATCTGTTGGATAACATTCTTTGTAACAGCGCTATTACGTTCAATTGGTTTGGCGAACAACCATAATACATAATTGAAACAAAATATGATCGCTTAGTTTCCTAGTTTTACGTAATTTCTTAAAGAAATTCTGCAGCTGATAGAAATTGAACAAATCGACTTTGTGTTTTGTCTTTCGTATGGTTTTGTTCGTCTGTCGTGCTATCATCGTGTTATCAAGTAGGTAGTTTATAGATCAATTGCAATAGAGTTAGGTAGTGAATCAAAGTAATGAGATCAATTGAAAGTCGAAACTATGAAACTTTCAAGTAAGAAGAACCATTGTATTTTTTCATGTTTACTAGAACATCCATTTTCGGTATCTGAAAATTGGTATAAAAAACTGATTTTCTAAAAATTATGTACGTTAAAGACACATTAATAAAATCTGTCCAAATACATCTCTGCTCGACAGATAAGTCCATTAGCAGTCGTTCTTACGGAGTTTAGTTGCGAATCAAGACGATCCTGCTTATGCAAGTCATGGTAAGAGTGCCTACACTCGCCACAACCTGTCACCTGCCACGGCATAATGATCTGTGCCCTTTGCAGTGCGTCCCGTGACCCTATGCCGTAACGTGCCCCGGAACGAACTCTGATTATAACTCGTATAGAATAACATATTTGAAACACCAAAAACTACTATTTGGAATTGTTTAAGACCTGTCTTAGGTAGTGTCACACATTGATGTCGGCAAAATAGCCTTTTGACTGAAATGACTTGTGGTAGATTATATAATTGATGGTTGTCTAAAGCACAGCGCACAGCTGCGTAGACCTTGTTTAAGGGCCGTATAGGCTCTTCATGATTGTAGACTCTGCGTATAGTCTGCGCCAAACTTCTTGGCCGCCCTGAAGTTGGTTTACCGGATGCGCGAGGCACGAAACGGTGCTCTCTTTGTATGAGATTTACTACCGCGCAGCCATTGTAGCCAACTTCAGGGCGGCCAAGAAGTTTGGCGAGAACTATATAGCCTTAGTGCAAATGCCGCGTTGGCGCTACATGCTCGTAGACGCCGCGTCCGTCGCATAGTCAACTACGTAAAGCCGGACACGAAGTTGTACAAAGACTAAAATTTTAAACTAGAATTTCAAAGTGATAAGTTTAAACTTATCTACATATAGTCAAATTCATAAAATTGAGATTGTAATAATAAGGCAACTCATTAGTATACCATTAATACCGATAGAAAAGAAAAGGGCACATTGGCTACGCATTAGCACAGAAATATATTTTAAGTAAGAGGATGTTTAAGGCTAGGATAGGTACAGTTAAATTATTATCTATAATAGACTCACAGATAATAATAATTAGATCATTAATGCATTTTAATAATGTATCTACCGATGTATGATTGTCTTGGATACAATGGTTTATGGTATGAAGAGTTAGTTTTATGTACAAAGACATCTACAAATCTCTCCACCGCGAGCAGGATGATATAATTGACAAAGTTATTGTTAAAACATTTATATCAATCCGCTGTTACAAAAATTGCAACACACCTTAATGATATAACATTTATCCACGTAGACTCTAATGGAGAACGGTCAACGAGTTTGTATGCTTAACATGCATCTAGGTTAGCGAGTATGGATCTCCTAATTATTAAATAAACAAATGTCTTTGCAGTTGTGGTGACAGGAATTTGCAAGTGCCTATGTACAGAATAAACAGATCAGAAGCTAGAGGTGCACTAAGCTTAATTATTATATGATCTGTGCTATAAGTTAGTAACAGGCGCGGGCCTTTTCAAAACGCAGTTGTTCCGAAAGGCGATACAATCAAAAGAAATCTTTGTCGGCAGTGTCCTTGTTATAGATAGACACGCCAGTGTCGGAGTGGACAGCCGCAAGCCGGCGACATCGCACACGCCCAGAGCTCTTCCTGTATTCACGTAAGCCGACATTGACATTTAGACAGTGGCCCGCGCACTCACGCACTGGCACCGCCAACAACCTACGAAAGGCCGCTTGCACTGAAAAATACTCTTTGTATAATAATATATTTAGACCAGTTGCAAAGTTCACATGCTACATGCCATACATTCGCTCGATTAGCGTCCTTGGCCCGTCGACTGTCCCTTCGAGAACGGAGATGCGATCGCAACTTGCGAACGCGTATCGAATCCATTCATTAGTACTTGAATGGAAGATGTCTCGGACTGCGATTAATTACTAGGCAGAAGGTATATGTACCAGGTGTACCTACCTTGTTGTTAGCAACGTGTGTAGAGCTTGCTTTCATTTGTAAGTAGTAGCAATAAGCAATGAACGGAGCTATTATTTGTAGATATTAGAGCTCGTAATTAGCGTCAGAACAGTAACAATACGGCTTGTGACCTTGATCTCGTTCCGAGCAAGCTGCGCTTATCCACCTGTGTGTACTTTGGAGCTTAGAAGGATCCGCCCAACAATATACTCGTTCTAGAAAGGCTACCAGCTATCGGCTTATTTTCTGATAATTGTAGAACACATTAGACTTAGATTCCGAAGGTGTAATTAGTGTCACCGGAGTAGACGTTACTGGCTGGCAAGGAGTGTTATTAGATTTGAATTTCGTATATATTGCATAGTGTAATAAGAGCAATTTAGCTGAATATTTGCGATCGAAATGGAAGTTTCATCATCGTGTCCCGAGGCGGCGGCATCGGCTTGCCGCCATGCAAGGCTCGCACCTCGCAGATGCAAATCGGCTGCATCGCCTTTGTACTTTATAGTTTATCTCACAAACATAATAAAGTGAGATCAGTGTTAGGTATTATTTGTCGTCGCCTGACGCCTGACGCCGCTACCACATTGCGTTAATTTTATATAATTTTGTTACGGCAACAGCGATAGAATGTCAACAAATAAAATATAGTCTCTACACGATTTGTTATCGATGAACGCGTGAATAAGCAGATAGAATATTTATTTATGCGTAGCAATGAGTAACACAGTTTATGATAAATTGGAGATTGAAAACAGTAAAATTCAAATGAAACACTACAAAATAAGAGAACGCTGTTTTTTACGTAGTATTAATAATTCGAATTAAACAATGATTGTCCACAAATTGGCTTATAATACGGTAGAGGAAGTGAGCGTGGCCATGATGTGGTATTTGTTACTGTTCAAATTTTTGTTGCACGAGACCCTACTACAAATAAGTAAATGATACAAATTATAGAAAAATGTAATGAATCAACACGACAAGCGAAATGTCGCGAGAGAATGTGGAAAGCGGCGTCGATTTGCGGCACGCATCTCCTAACGTGAGACAGTGAGACTACAACGGAGTTGCACATTTTGCAGGCATAACTGTTTTTTTGTATTCATTTTTATTTTAGGTGCTATCTGGATCTAAAGTCATCAATATTACAACAGAATGTATACTCACCTATAGGGTAGGGTAAGGAACCTGCAATTTGCCGCATGAAAAGTTACAGATACCTAAGTTTTTCTTGTCACAGCCGCAAGGGGACTATTATTTTTCCCTCATATGGTTTTAAAGTTAATTCAAGTATCTTTAACTAAATATAGAATTATGAACAGTTGCCGAATTGGTAATGTGGAGTTAAGAAGATGTCAGACCTATGCCTTTTGACAGGTTTTTAGGCTTAAGGTTGCCCTAGTCGATGGCATAAACAATTTTGTGCGCGGGGTTAAAATGCATGCTATTTAATCCGACAACACGTGCGAAAGAGATAGATGCTGTGATGAGCTGTAAGAAGCCAGTTCGTGTACGAATACACACTTTTGCAAATTTGTAGCGAAATTGAAGATGATTTAGGGCGAAAACGAGCGCGCGAAATTTTATAAACATTCCTTTGGGAATATAAAAACAACTAAATGTATATTTGTTCTGTTAGGTTATGTTATGTATATATTATGTTCATAATAAAATTATTTTCATTGTTGAACTACTAATCTATCCCTGTATGGTGACTGTTTCGCAATTTTCCTTCTTCTTATGGTATTTATTACCGCCCAAAGATGCGTTAAAATTAGTGATGAAACATGGAAGTTTCGACTTTCATTACTTAAAATTTTTTTTTTTTCTTTTTCTTTCCGTACAGGCCTAGAAAATTATGAGACATTATATTTTATTTTGAACGTACACCGTCAAACTGTGCAGTAATCGCCATACTACGTTTGTATGGAAGAATGATCGACTAGTGTAACCTTAAGTCGAATTTAGTAAATACTCAACATTAAAATATTAATTCAGAAATCAGGAGTAAGTCTAATAATAACTTAAGTAAATGTGGCCGCATTCTGAAGTAGTAGATTATATTCGATGCAAATTATTTTAAAATTAATTAATTACGTTAGACGTTGTAGGTATTTTAAGAAGGAAAATATCCTAACAAAAGGTGACTGTACTGCTGCTGGATATTATTAATACAAGTTCTAAGAACGAGCTTCCCATTGATCAATTAAAATAGAAGAAACATTTGTTTTGGAGAAAAACTGGTATTCCAACAATGTTTACAAATTCGTTATGACCTCAGGTTTTAGGTGAAAAAACCAGTTGTTTACTCTAATCTAAAGCAAGCCTGTGCTATTGTAAAACAGGTAAATATATACACGTAGCGGTATATATCTCACAAACGAATTAATTTATTGATGCAGAAAGTACATTTTTTAAATAGATTGACTCACCACTTGACATGTTTTGTGAACTTTTGACTGACCAGTTTTTGATTTAAAGACTTTTCTACGGTATTTTTGGAATGTTTTTTCTTTTTTAGCCTTTACCTCGTAATGAAAATAATTTATTCGATCACCCTCTTTCGGTTATTTCAGTTACAACTAGGATTCCGATACTCCTTTGTTACGACTTCGTCCGCCTTTTTCTTGTGGACAAGCTGACATGTCAAGTGAAACAAGAGCGAGTCAGTTCGCACAATTAGGATTTATATATATATATATTTTTTTTTTTTATTTATTATTAAGAATTAAATATAATTTATTATTTTAAAGATATCCATAAATTGAGTGCTAAGTTACCACCACGCCACTTAATAAAAGATAAGTAACAATTAGGTAAGATATTAACTTAAAAAAAATAAATGTAATTCACTTAGCAAGTTGCGGAAAACTGTGTTATCCAATTATTCAGAGGCATTATAAACGTGCTATTAATACGAATCTTCAGATTCGATAAGATCCATTACTTTTGATTGGTTTTCGCGTATAACATAATAAGGATATGTGTAACATGTAAATAACTAACCGTTTGTGTGTAATAAGTATTTCAAACCTGAAATATTATTTCCTAATTACAAAAATGTACCGGCGATACGAATCAGTCAGTCAGTCAGTTGAATCTTTCAGTGGTTCTGGTGAAATTGTTACAGAGAAGCTAAAACTTTTCCTTAACACAGGTCTTTACTGGTGAATTAATCAAAGTAACAAAAAAGTAGTCTTGTTCAAATAACAATGAGGCGCAACAACACCTGTGTTACATTGACAAGAGAAGGATAATAAATGAGTAAATATACCTATAAAGATCCCGCTCGTACCTTCTCTGTTTGAGAAGAGGCATTTACCAGACTGTACTGTCTCACAGTACAGTCTAGTCTTAAATGCGAAGAGGAATTTGAAAGAAGTGCCACTAACAGAACCTAAGTAACTAAATAATGTTGTGACGTAGGATTATTGTGGACTTGAATATATCACATGCTGAATTGAGGAAACAAAGTTTCTATCCAAAATGAAAAAGAAACGTAAGGGAAAATAATGGAGAGATTAAGAATGATGAAGACCGAATTAGATAATGAGTGAAGTTACTGGTGGTGACCGTAGCTATTATGACTATGACTGATGAAGAAGTTCTATATGAAGTTGTTCCCTGTGGATTAAACTGCGATATAGGCCTTGTTAAAAAAAACTGCTAACAACATATCAGTATGACGATAACCCTGGTGTCTCAAAGACAACCCAACACCAGGAAACAATCATTACAAAACAATTGGTGCTTTAATAACTTCCCATAACTAAACGTTAAG
This sequence comes from Anorthoa munda, assembly GCA_945859665.1. NCBI lineage: Eukaryota > Metazoa > Arthropoda > Insecta > Lepidoptera > Noctuidae > Anorthoa > Anorthoa munda. The sequence goes on from OX243893.1 coordinate 40,368,862, forward strand.
ATTTTAAGATAACATCGATCTTTAAGATTTCGTATAGGCCGTAAAGAATGAGTTATCGAATATTAATTATGAAATACTTATACACGATTTGTAAATAGATATTTATGTAGGTAATTTTGAAAGCTGACAGTCAGAATGGCATATTAATTCATTTATTTTTAAATAAAATTCTATAATTATGGAAATTATTACCGAACAGTATTTAGCTCTTCATTGCGCAAATAACGAAAGTTAGCATTTTGTTTTGTCAACATCATACTGATATTGTTTTCAGTTTGCCCTGAAGATAATCATATTATGGGATTCAATTCTCTCTGATGATGAGCTGATATGGTATCTTATCTAGTATTTAGAAAACGGGTTCTATTTAGCGCCTGCTACAGAAGAGCAGTGACAAGTATGAACTGACTATATACTCTTACTTTCAGTTGATAATATCCTGGTACATTTACTACCACCAACTTATGATATTATTTTACCGACTGATTCAAATCTGGGCCGATGCCGTAGTATTTCATTGATAGCTCGCTGACGCTAGCGACGGCGTCGGGCGCTCGGTTAGTCGTCGTACTTGACAACTTTATGCACTAGAGCTTGCGCGCTTACTCTTGCCTCACTCGCTAGGGACGGCTAGCGAGAATCACATAATCTCGCTCAATGTTAAGAGAATCTAACGAATATAAGCTGCCATGACATTCCAAACATCCACACATTACCTACATTTAGCCTAAGCTTATGTTTAATCACTGTTATGCAACGCAAGGAACAGGTTCCTAAGGATAGTAGTGCTTCATTAAGAATATTAACCTGATAGATTCGCAAATCACTGCAACACAAACATATGATTTTGATATGGGCTTTTATGAAATGTAGATATGATTACATTGTGTTGTGGAGACATAAACTGAAGCGTATAGTACAAAACATGACTTTTAGTCAGCACAAATCATTCAGTTGTGAAATTAAGGGTACTGACCTGTTTCTTACTGAAGATCTAGATGCGAGGGTGAGATTCCTCTGAGGCAAACGCGGCACCGCGGAGGGCGCCGGCGGGGCCTGGGGCGCGGGCGGGGAGGTGCGTGGCAGGCGCCCGCCCGCCGCCGCCGCTCCCGCCAGCAACACCACCATCCACCACCTGGTCATCACGATATTATCACGATACGCACGAGACGCGCGGCTCACGATTCGGAACGTACTGTCACAGCGGCTACTCGCCGACTCACGGCGTCGTACGCGCACGCACCGACGTTCACTTTTGTTGTGCCTGTGGCGGCGCCCCACTCCGATGAAAGTGGGCTTTCACTGGAGCCCGCAGCGCCGCACCATCGCACCGAGCGCCAGCAGCGGTGCGATGTCCAGCCCTCGGCTGTCACCGAGCGGACGCTGGTTATTCTGTAGTTCTCGTGGTTGTAGTAACCACCAGATCCGCAAAGTCAGCACCAAAAATGTTGAGCAATGGTGATTCCATGCCTAAATTTTTAATTTATTTCAGAAGAATTAAATGCTTTTAAAGTGCATATTCGTTCCTTTTAAACCGATGCTTTTCAGTGATAGCGAGTTATTCAATTATGGGAGATGATTTGGATGAAAATTATGACGATTAAAGATGGTGCGATAGAAGTTCTTTCTGAATCCATAAATATACCATAATAGTGGGAGATCCTAGTAAGGAACCTTCACGCATCTGTATAATAATAATAAACATATAATATAATATATGAACGGGATTGGGTTGTCTGAAAAAATACTGTCTAAACTATTATTTTTATTTATGTTTTCATCTCTTCTTTGTTTACGATCTGTCTTGGTTTCAGTACTATTGGACAAAGGGTAAATTTTAATTTTAACACGCATAAAGGATGATGCGATCAAGCGTAAACCGATGTTAGCATCACCATGTGACAAAGCCCCGAAATCACACCACTTTCATAGGCACTACAATATAATACTCACAGAGGAAGAATGTGACTACTCTGGCCCGAAAGAGATGAGAATATACACCGACGGATCGAAAACTGACTCAGGTACCGGAGTCGGAGTCTTCTCATACGATTTCAATATAAATATATCCATACCGCTAGGAGAGTTCAACACCGTCTATCAGGCGGAGTGTGTTGGCATCATACAAGCGGTCCATGCCCTAGAAGCCAGGAGGGTTACGGACACCCACATACGGATTCTCTCCGACAGCGCATCAGTCCTCCAATCCTTACGGAAAAAATACATTACATCAAAACTAATACTAGAATGTCACAACGCGCTAGAACAAATAACGGTATCTAGCCGTAACACGGTGACACTACAATGGATAAAGGGACACAGTGGATCGCTGGGCAACGACGCGGCTGACGAGCTTGCGAGGCGCGGATCCAGCTCGACGGTCTATGGACCCGAACCTGTTGTACCCATCCCCTTCAACCAAATACGCAGGTGGCTACAGGAATTCACCCAGACACAGGCGGAGAACTGGTGGGCCTCGGCACCGGGCTGTAGGCAATCCAAAGAAGCTCTCCCATCTTTGGATAGTAGGCTTACCAGGCGTCTTTTACGCCTGGACAAGAATGGCCTCCGCCTGGTGACGGGGACCATCACGGGACACTGCTCACTCAACAAACACTTCCACACAATAGGCATAACGGACAGTCCTCTGTGCAGGGCATGCATGGAGGCTGAGGAAACCGTTGCGCACGTTCTTTTTGAATGCACAGGTGTCACACAGATAAGAGCACAAACCCTCGGGTCACCCAGATCTTACACAGATGTTCTGAAGAAACCAGGAGCTCTAATTGACTTCTGGAGGGAGGTGGGCTGGTTGGAATGACCACCCAACGGCCGCCATGGCCCACGTACAAAAGTCCATTTGAGGGACTAAGTGCGGAAACCAAACTCCCCTAACATAGAACATAGAAGGGTAAATTTTTGACGTGTTTAGATATCTTGGTTGGTATGTATCCTATGACACATCCTATTTACTTATGTAGCATATGTAGCTCTGCTTGTCTGATGAAGTCTTCAGGTATTTTGTACTTAAACCTTCTGGCCCCTGTCCCATCCATAAGGTGGCTTGCCTGGATGTTTGGGTGACACGAAATTCGTTCCTTGTATGACTTGATGTAGTTCTTTACCTCTTCTTTGACTGTGGGAATCGTCAGATCATGGTGTAGAGCCTCATTTGGTGCATACCATGGCGTGTTTTATGATCTCAATGTTGGAGTGCGATGCTGTTCCCCATAGCTGGATGCCATAGGTCCAGATAGGCTTTATTATAGTTTTATATAACAAGGTTTTATTTTGCAGGAGTAGCTGTGAATTCATCCCAGTTATCCAGTAGTACTTTCTCAGTCTCAGTCCAAGTAGTTTGCGTTTCGTGAAAATGTGCTTTTTCCATGTAAGGCGCCTGTCAAGGTATAAACCAAGGTATTTAACATGTTCGGCTTGAGAAATTAATTTTAATTGAAATATAATATTATTTAGCTGTACCGGTGGACAGGTATCCTTTCTTTTAGTGAATGTGACATTTACTGACTTGGTCTCATTGGCTTTTATCCTCCATTTCTTGAGCTAGAAAGCTATGTCGTCCAAGCAGGTCTGCAGTATAGCTGTTGCTACTTTGTGATCCCTATGAGACACCAGAACAGCTGTGTCATCCGCGAACGTTCCTGTAGTCGCTAGATTTGATACTGGCAAGTCAGCAGTATGAAGCAAATATGAAATCGGGCCAAACACACTGCCTTGAGGAACCCCAGCAGAAATAAGATATAGCTTTGAAGAAGCTTCGCCACTTTGTACGAAGAAATGTCTGTCCCTCAATTATAATTCCAAGATTAGGAAGATGTCGCTTGGGAAACTAGTCTTGATTTTATAAAGGAGAAAAATAAACTATAATTAATTACAAATTCAAAAAATAATTTGATGAGTTAAGATAAACCAAGTAACAAATAGCAATGTGGCTGATATTTTCTGAAAGGGCTGGTTTATGTTCTTCATTTTATGTTAAAGCAGTCAACTGTGGTCCAGTTTTGAAATATTAGAGTAAACATACACTGGGGTCGGGTTATTTGTCAAGTTTGTGGCAAATTACTCAATTTCATTGGATTCCATCGTAGGAAACACAGACGGATTGGCAGGCGATTGAAGACTATTTTCTAGCGTGCTGTATTCGGAGGTTAAAAGACGAATCCAAGGATCTGGGCAAGATTGTTTTAAAGTTATACCTCCAATTTTCGACTTATTTTCTATAGATCCTCTATGTATCCTTCTGCCACGATGCTGGACTTCTAGCCACCGTGACGCTTAAGCATGGCCAGATCAGCGCCAAATTCCAAAAGCAACTATTATTTATTCTGTGCCAAAAGTGCGACAAAATGTGAGCCAAAAGAATGCCCGGTGTATTGCTCTGGTTCCTGTAGTCCCAGGAACGAGGAAAATACACGTGGCAAACCACCAATTTTAGTACTTCCCATAGGTCTAAAACATTTTCCTTTGCAATATTGCAAAAAAAAAACGATCGATTGGTGTATTATCAGGGCGCAAGGCTGATATTTATCAACAATTTTGACATATTCGTCACGAATCACGAAGTTCCTATTAATATTGGTATTCGTGTTTGATAAGTTAACCAACAGCAGCAATATAATAATAAATCGTCGGCGTATTGAAGAACCTTAACATGATTAGTTAAGGAAGAGTCCAAATCAAAAGTATAAGTATTGTAAAGAAGGGAACTGAGCTCAGAACCCTGTGGAAGACCTCTCCATACAAGATGAGAGACATCATGCTCTCCTATTAACATGTTAACAGAGCGTTCAGTCAGTATGCTAATAATGAAATTCGTCAAATTCGAGGGAATTTATTTTGTAACACTGATAATACAACATTATCATAAGCTGCATTAATATCTAGGAAAACTGCAACGGTGGATTGGTTATCAGAGAAGGATAACCGAATATCGGATGAAACAATACTTAAGCAGTCAGTGGTGCTTTTACCTTTTCTAAAGACATATTGTGATTCCGCCAAAATACCCTTACATTTAACATACTATTCTAGACGATTCTTAATTAGGTGTTCAGCTAATTTCATCAGCATTAAAGAAAAGCTATGGGCCGGTACGAGGAAGCATCAGATAGAGTTTTATAAGGTTTAAGGAATGGCCACACCACTTGACGATTCCATTCAACAGGCATGTTTCCTGTATTCGTAACAGAATTAATAAGATCTATATTGAGGACATTGACATAAAAATTAACAAAAAAAAAAAATATTAGCAAAATAAACTACAGAATGCCACCTGCTACGATCCTTACATACTTCTTTTGCTTCACTCACATTCATACATCTAGTCATCACTATTTCACATACTTTATCCATCTTATCTATCATCCCTCCCTGCACATTCAGCGTAGCTAAGCGACACTCCGCAGCTCGCTTTTCGCCCCATGAGAACAATTGATGTGGTGTGTGGCCAGCATCACCGCCGTCTCTGAGTAGATTATTTAGACTCATTTTATTCCCACGAATAGCAAGGGAAATTATGTCCACGCTCTACAGAGCCCCGCTTGTAGAGGTAAGGCTGGATAGTGCCTGGGGGCGCCCAGTCCCAGACAACAGGCACGCTTGCGACTTAGGCTCTCCCCTAGCCATGAAGCTCTCGGCACGGCAACCTTAGCTTGGGGGTGAGATGTTCGCACCGCACAGAAGGAAACAAAATGTCCTCTGGCATTTATTCCCTTAGTGGCCTTTTACGACACCCACGGGATGAGATGGGATGGTGAAATTCTTTACGTCCGGCACCATACGGTTACATACATACATAGTCTGATAAACACATTACCCTCCTTCGGCAGTCGGGTAAAAAGGAATACGGGATGCCATCAATGCCTGGCGCAGAATCCTTAGCTCTATGAATAACACCCTTTAATTCAATTAGAGAGAATGGAAGATTCGTCGAATGTGTGTCTGAAGTTTTATAATCAAAAATTAAATCAAAATATTTTTATTTTTTATGACTGATAGTGGCCACTTCCAGCAGAGCACACACAAGTCCACGAACGAGACATAGGTACAGTAAATAGTAGATTTACAGATGGTACGTAGTAATCATACTTGTGCTGTGATATATGATACTAAAAGAAATTGAGTTTATACATTACAAATATATTCATACAGGCTTCAGCAGGTCCAAAAATACTTCAAAACAAAAATTGTCGGCTTATCACTTTTTGCGCCCTAGTGGTTGTGGAGCAAGACTGCCATTGAGCCAAACATTTTATCATCGATGTAATCCCCCAACGTATAATATGCCTGCCTGCATAGTGTGCGTTTTATACAAGTTTTAAATTTCGTCTCATTCAGTTCTAGAATGTGGGGAGGAATTTTATTGTAACATTTTATACAGTACGCCATGAAAGATGAGGCTACTTTAGCGAGTCTGAAACCTGGTTGAACTAATTTCTAGTAACATAATTATGTATGTCGCCGTTTTCACTAAAAAGATGTAAATTCTTTCTCACGTACATGATGTTTTCATTAATATATTGACAAGGAACCGTAATGATGATAATGTCCTTAAACAGGGGGGTGACCATAAATAAGCTCTTAGAGTAAGGTTATTTTGAGATCGCGTAAGTGACAGATGTATACAAGTCATAAACATCTTTCCCTTACACACACTCACCCCCCTGATCCCTTACTGTCGGTTTCCTAGCTCTCAATTATCGGGATGTTAACGTAATCGCCAGTTAATTCTACTTTCAGTTTCTCAACATTAAGTGTGACAAGTGGTTGACAATTTGTCACACTCACATTTCAGAAAAATCTCGGATTAACCACATGTTACAGCAGTTTTGAGTTTCTGAGCACCTTTTTCAATGTTAATCTCTTGTCAACAAGCCTAATTTATAATTGTTGCAAATCGGTCGATTACTCGCAGATTAAAATTAATATTGTGACATTAAAGGCTTATGTTACGATAAAAAGATAATAGGAGTCGGCGAAAACTATGGTATGCTTGAGTTAAAAAAAAATATGTTAATTTAGATCAATTATTTAATTTCCTTTAGGTAGCAGCGCAGAGAGCAAAGGGCACTAACTACGTTGTTTTCATTTTTCACCTCTTCTAATCCCCCTAGTTATCTGGCCCCTCACTTTAACTACATTTGCGCCAACCACAATAAAAATCTACGGTCATCCCATAACCGCCTTCTTCAATGTCCCACCCACCGCACTGACTTTATTCACTGTTCTTTCTTCGTTCAGTGTATTTCTCTGTGGAATGCACTCCCCCAGGTAATCAGGATGGCAACCAACCGGTTAACCTTCAAAGTAAAAGTTCGCGAGCACATTCGTAAGAAGTTGGCAGTAGTATCGTCACAACGCTAATGTTTTTCAATTATTAATCTAATATTACTAATATTTAAGTATATCTATATATTTAGTTTGTCCTTTTGAATATATATGGTATAATTTTCTTGATTTTATTGTATTTATAGTTTATATTTTTTTTTTGCATAAACCTGAGTCGTTTAATTGTCAATATTGCACCTACCACTAGAACCAGAGACAACTTTGTCTCTGCATCACCCAAAGGTTTACTGGTAGAAAATGCCTAAGGCATTAAGTCCGCCTCTGTACGTTTGTGTGCATGAAGTATTAAATAAATAAATAAATAAAGTAAGTAAGTAGTAAATTTGCTTTAGGCTTAAGTTAGGAGAATTGGCTCATGCTAATTCTAAAATTAAGAATCTGCAAAAAGAACAGTCATGTACTCAGGTACAGGAAACTTGCCATTTATATAGTGTGTTAATAAATTCAAATTGTAAACCTCATTCCATAACTACTATTGACCTGACTGAAGATTCCTTATTAAATGAGACAAATAGGTATAAAGTTAGTCATAAAAAACTGAAAAAGTATGCAAAATTTAATAAAATAATTAAATTTATACCCTGTACAGGAAACAACACAAACTTTTCTTTAAAAATATTCCACTCAGAAAACAACGTGTTGACCTGCTTATAAAATTAAACAATTACCAGATCAAATTAGAAGACAGCATAAAAATTTATAAAATTGACACACAGCGCTTATTTTGTACTGTAACTGATATCAGGTACTAGAGGATAAACTGGGCTCCCATTTACAATAAATATGTTAGCTCCCAGTTACAAATTAAGGAACACATTCTGGCCGCAAATGTGTTGGTGACAATGTAATTTTCAGATAGTCTCAAACCCGAAGGCTGTCCAGCCTGTCTCAGGACGGTGTCTTTGACCAAGATATAACTGATATTTCACAGGAAGTGTCTCAAGTAGGCCGGCCTGAGACTGCTACCTTTCCAACTAATTATAGTCATCATGGGTTTAATTCGGTTATGTTTGCAGATGGTATTGGAAGAGGTTTAGGTAAATTATTAAATAGCAATCAGAGTTATTCAACTTTGAATTATTGTATGCCTGGGTCATCTTACAAGCATATCATGGAATCTGTAACAAATAATGTATATAAATCAGATACCAATGTAACTGTCTTTATAGGTAACAGTTTGGATGTAAAAAAAGATGACATCACTGAGTGTGTAACGGAGTTGTTAAAGTTAAATTGAAATAAAATCATATTGTGTGCTTTCCATATCTGGCAAAATTGTCTAGTAGACAAATAATTATATTCACATGCTGAATAAGCATGTTCATTTCCTTGTCAGCCATTACAGCGACAAATTAGTTTTTTTTGACATCAACATTTTTGTTGATAAATTAAAGTCGACAGGCAATACAGTGTATCTGCCTATTAGGGTAAGATGTCAAATAGCGAGGCTATTATCTTTTACTTTAAACTAAGACATAAATAGTATGTCGAAGTCATGTATTGTAGTTTATATTAGTAGGTAGTAATACTAATTTACAGGTGGTCAATAACTTTAATAACGTTAGCACTTCTGCTATTAATATTTATAATTTAAACTAGTTTGTAGAACAAGGGAGGGTACCAATAACGAAATATTTAGGAGTACATCCACCAACAAGAAGGTACCTTAGAAAAGACAATGTTTGAAATTATTTGTTTTACTGAGCATTGGCTGAAAGATTATGCAATGCTTATTAATCATGAAAACTATACTGTGGGCAGTTGTTTTAACAAAAATATTATGTTGCGTGTAGGTTCACTTATATTGGTTAAAAATGATATTAAATCAAAACCTAGTAAAGATATTGTAGATCTATCAGTTGAACTGTCCTGTGTTGAGTCAGAGAGAAATGGCCGTCTCCACGAACCAGTGCGCTTTCGACCGTGATCGTAAAAAGATATAAGAATGCTGAGTTGTTCAGTGTTTTCTTGTAAAAACCGAAGCCTAAAACAAAATTTTGTAAATCATGGAATCACATACCATATGTAAATATTTGTGCCAAGTTTCAAATTTATTAACCCAAGAAATAAGATTCTTCAAAAACACTTTATCACCCCCTAAATCGTACTTTGGGAATAGATAAGTAAAACTAATAATGACAACCTTTATTGTTCACTAATGGGTATTTATGTAAATTTTCAAATTTATCAACCCAAGAAGTGAGATTTTTCAAAAACACTTTAACACACCCTAAATCACCATTTAGGGGTAGTTTCGAAAAACTAATAATGAAAACCTTTATTTTTATTTAGGATGGTATTTATGCCGACTTTCAAATTTATTAACCCAAGAAATAAGATTTTTCAAAAACATTTTACATCCCCTAAATCATCTTTTGGGGGTAGTTTCGAAAAACTAATAATGAAAACCTTTATTGTTTATTAAGATTGGTATTAATTTATGTCTAGTTTCATGTTTATTGACCCAAGAAATCAGATTCTTCCATACAAACTTTAACACCCCCTAAATCATCATTTGGGGATAGTTACGAAAAACTAATAATGATTACCTTTATTGTTTATTTAGGATGGTATTTATGTCGACTTTCAAATTTATTAACCCAAGAAATAACATTTTACATCCCCTAAATCATCTTTTGGGGGTAGTTTCGAAAAACTAATAATGAAAACCTTTATTGTTTATTAAGATTGGTATTAATTTATGTCAAGTTTCAAGTTTATTAACTGAAGTAATAAGATTCTTCAAAAACACTTTAACACCCCTAAATCGTCTTTTGGGGGTAGTTACAAAAAATAATAATAACAACCTTTATTATTCATTTAGTTTAATATTTGTGGCAAGTTTCAAGTTTATTGACCCAAAAAATCAGATTTCTCCATACAAACTTGAACACCCACTAAATCATCATTTGGGGGTAGTTTCAAAAACCCTAATAATGTCAATCTTTATCATTTACTTACAATATTTTTTGTGCTAAGTTTCAAGAATTTTGGTTGCAGGAATTAGATTTTTCATACAAACTTTCAACCCCGTTTTACCCCCTTAGCGGTGGAATTTCCAAAAATCCTTTCTTGGTGCACACCTACGTCACTTGAGGAACCTTTCTGCCAAATTCTGCTTCTGGGCTCTGACTGACTGACTGACTGATCACATCACACATCACATCATCAGCCACTGTTCACTGTTCCCACTGCTGGGACACAGGCCTCCTCTCTGTGAGAGGGAATGGGCCGTAATCCACCACGCGGGCCCAGTGCGGGTTGGTGGATGTCACATGTCTTCGAATTTTTGGTTCTAGGACATGCCGGTTTCCTCACGATGTTTTCCTTCACCGTTTTGAACCGACTGATCAATCAACGCAAAACTGCTTTGCGTTGATTGATCAGTCAGTCAGTCAGTCACCTTTCGCTTTTATAGATATAGATTATGATTGTTAGATAAAGCACAACCAGGCTGAGGAATATTAAAATCCTTAATGTTGGCATTATGAGCCTGTTTATTATAACGTCACGTCGTCAACTGTTAGAGAAAGACAGTCTTTTTATAGCTACTTGAACATAATAAAACACCAAATAAAACACCTTTTATCTTCTCCCTCCAAAAAACTTTACAAATACTTCTTCAATCTCTTCACCTATTAAAACACCTGTGTGTGTTAACCAGTTTTATTAGGTGAAGAGATTGAAGGCGTATTTGTAAAATTTTTGAACGGAGAATATAAAAGTGTACGAGTACGATTTTGTTAGCCGAGCGCATCACACAACTTTTCAACTCACTACAGCGAGGAAAACCCTAGGTGCAAGACATGTTTGTCTTGCATATAAATTACTGTTCATTCAATTTTAAAATGTTAAATATTATTGCTGCAATTGGTAATATTGAAAGCAATTATTTTTTTATTTACCTCTTCACGCCTGAAACACAGGATTAACTAGTTCAGGCACATAACACGTGTGAACTTTATATAGATTTTAAGCAAAAATTGTATTTATTGTTTTATTTTAATGATTTAAAGAACAAATTTTGAATTCTTGTAATTATGAAGCATGTTTTTTTTACAAAATCAACAGATTCAATGTCTGGCTAGAAATATTGAATTTCAAAAACCCAATGATGCAGTTTAAGTTTTCATCAAAATCAGCCCTCTGACTCCTTTAGATGAGTATACACTAGAGCATTTTTGCAAGAATTACAATGTTATGTAAAGTTCTTACGAATGGTAGGTACAATCCTGACAAATGCTTAATTGCCTAATGTATTTCCATGTAATGTAACATTCTTGCGAATGTTCGACGCTGTGTTCGACGTAATGCTCACGGCGAGTAACATTTTAACATTCTGTAACATTACCTTGTACCTTGCGTTCATTATTGACCTTACTCCACGACACCCGCGCTCGTGCCTTTGCTGGATAACCAAAACGGTCGTTGGTTTTTAAAATCAGGTTGTAACAAAACAGCGAGCGTCATGTTCGAAGTGTGGTTCGAGTAAATATAAAAACAGCGAATGCTCGATGTTCTGTTTCAAGTAAATGCTTTAGTCTATACTCACCTTTAGAGTGTTTTCGGTATTCCTCATAGTTTTGGATTTGGCTACGCCCACTTGAAAAACTCAACCTGTATAAGCGGGTACAAACCAAATAATATAATTATGTAGATGTAGGTAGGTACATACAAGGCTTTTTTTCTGTTATGTAGTACATATAGACTGCAGTACAAACTTTACCTACATTTTCTAACTTATACCAATTGTCTGGTAAGAACAGTTATTTACTGGAAACATGCATCGGTAGGTAACTATATTATCATTATAAGAGTCTCATATCACATGTCAATGGCTAGAACTGCCACTAAACGGTGTTTGGTAGCAGGTGTCCTTAACTTACTCACGTCGTACGCCTTTCTCTTCTAATCGCCTTAGCTATCACCTCGCCGCATCCGGCGGACCTTAAAGGTCATAATAATATCATGTGTGCATTTAATATGGCACACGGTGCAAAGATTAGAAAAAAGTCCAAACAAACGGTTCACTGTTAATGTTCCAGTTATATTGCAATTTTTTTTATCGTGCAGAACTATATTGATTTAACTTTTTTTTTTTCTCCATTTTTAGGGTTCCGAAGTCAACAAGGAACCCTTATAGTTTCGCTCTGTCCGTCTGTCCGTCCGCAGCTTAGCTCAGAGAACCTAAGTACTAGAAAGCTATAATTTGGCATGTATACATATACATATTCATAATTCCGACAAAGTGGTAACATAAAACCATGAAAAATATTTTTTTTCAGGTACCTCCCATAGACGTAAAGTGGGGATGTATTTTTTTTTTCTCATCTATCCCATAGTGTGGGGTATCGTTGGATAGGCCATTCAAAAATATTATGGGTTTGTTAAAACCATTTTTCGATTCAGAGATTCGTTTGCGTAAAATTAAGCTTTAAGTTGCAAATTTATGTTAGAGTCAAGTGTCCCCCCCCCCTGCCAGCGAAATGGTTGCTCTTGGCTATGTGAAAAAATTCACGGCAGTAGTAAATATAACGAAATTAAAAGGAAAATTATCACGGATAACAAGACTTTACAAGTTTACGAGTAATAGTCGACCAACTTATAAAATGTACTTGGAACAGTAAAATTTTTGTACAAATGCCATTGAAAAATTACTTAAATAAAGTTGATAGCTGTGTAAAACAGAGTAAATATAATGCTTACGAACCATGTAAAAATATACAAAAATGAAATCATAACAGGCTTTACAAGTTTACGAGTAATAGTCGACCAACTTATAAAATGTACTTGGAACAGTAAAAATTTTGTACAAATGCCATTGAAAAATTACTTAAATAACGTTGTTAGCTGTGTAAAACAGATAGTAAATTTATGCTTATGAACCATGTAAAAATATACAAAAATAAAATCATAACATCCTTAATAATAATGATTTCAAAATTAATAATGTTTAAGCTCGAATAACGCATTGGAGTGGCCGGAGTCGTTGGCAGTCCGTAGTACATACTCGAGTCTAATTTGTGTTAGTGTAGAAGTAATTTCGACGTTTTGTAATTAAAACGTAAAAGTAAAGTCAAATTAGATTCGATTTCCAAGCAAATTATTTATTATCTTTTATCGATATCCTTCTATAAAGTCAATATTCGACCCGACTGCATCACTAATTGAGTAGCGGAAACCTTTCCAGAATGAAATAGTGAACACCGCAGATTAGAGGATTCACCTCTAATCTGCGGTATTAGAGGAGATTAGAGGGAATACATACGATTTTTTTCTAATTCAGAAAGAGAAATAAACAAGGAGCGTGCACGCAAGGATCCAGGAACGAACTATACTGTGGTACTCAAATTGATAATATTTTTCTAACTTCAGTTGCGAAGTTGGATTTTATAACTACTTCTTCAGTTACCAGTTAGTCCTTATTTAGTTTAAGTCAAGAGTGAATAGATTACATCTAGGCAACACACATCATCGCTTACCATCAGGCGAGATAGTGGTCTAAATCGAGAATATAGATTAAAAAATCCTATGTGGGCCCGTTTTTAGTTTGTTAGCCACTGAAACCGTTCTAATGTTCATGTTCAACAACAACAAAACCCTCTTTTTAGGCCGCATTATTATGCAACTTCGGAACCCTATTACTGCGCGTGGCCCGACACGCACTTGGCCGGTTTTTTTTTATTATTATTATAACATCGGTCGGATCGGTGAAGTAGGTGACGAACAAAGCTCGCGCGTGCGTCACTGCTCGCTCGTGAGTCCGTCCCTACTGGATTAGCCATGCTGGCATGCTGGCGTGGCCGCCGCATGTACTAAGGTACGTTTTCGATACCTAGGTACACGGGGAGTGAGACAGGCCTGCCATAGCGCAAACCAGAATCACATCGACACTAAAAACTTATTTATTTATAAACCAGTTTTTACAGAAATATTTAAACGAATCTATGTGTGGGTCAGAATGACGGGTGTATTGTTGCAGAAATGAACATGTTATATATGAAAGGAATGTACCAGCAATATACTTGAATGTACCTTTAATTAAATTCAATGTACTTCCATGAAACAAGAACTATTACAATAATAAAATGAGCCGCAGTCCTGACAGAATGGCGAGTGAATACTGATATGAAAGTAATAGATATCTTATGGTTACCTAATATTTACCTTCAACGTAAGTACCTCATAAAAATATAATCTGAAAATACAATGCGACGAGTAATTAACGAGAAAACCAAGAAAACAAATTTTGGCGCCTGCCACTTTTTTCATAGCAATGTGAGTGTATTTGCTCTTATTGAAATCTATCAATGCCATGCCCGAATACCAAGAAAGTTCTTGGCAATTCAAATTGATGGACACCATAAATCCCCTACATGTTCTACAGTTCCCGGCATATTGGCAAGCGAATAAATAGCGATTCTTTCGACAAAATACCTATGTATAGTTTTAGTAGAAAATTTCTACTAAAATTATCACTTATAGTTACTAATATACCTGGTAAGTTACGAACAATTTTTTTTAGTTTTTAGATTATTATGTGGGAGGCGTTAAATTATGTTTTTGTAAAATCTTGGTATTAGATATAGATGTAATTGCATAGATTTACCGCGATATAGGCATTCTTGATTAAGTATTGGTGGAAATTGTAGAAAAATTGTAAAACCCTTAGTCAAAGGGCAAGTCAAGTGACCCTTTTGACTTGCTAACTTTTTTCGTTTTAATTTTACTAATTTATTTATTGGTTTTACAATTTTTCTACAATTTCTACCAAATTTCTGCATAAATATTTTTTTGATTTACGGTTGGAACACTAAATCATTACGCAGATATTCTTTAGTTTAGGAATCCCTTTTCAAATCTGGCTCTTTAATCCATATGGACATATTATGTTATCTTAAGTTTATACAAAACTTTTTCATAAAAAATAATACCGACATAAAAAGCAAAACACTAAAAATTGAAAAATAACTATCATCTCGGCAGTCTTTGGTACCTCTTGTTTTTATCATTTTTCGATACCGATATCCAAACCGAAAGTTATTTTGACTTTTGCTTTTGAGATAGGTTAATTTTTTTTGTTTAGATCACTAAAATGTATGTTCTTTTAGAATAAATAATCTTTAAACCGAAAATGAGCAATTTCTATAGGACGGTACCTAAAAGATTGACAAAATACTCATACTAACTCAATTCATACATTCGTGCTGTTTGCCGCTAAGGACTTCGGTTGTATGCCCCGTATCTAGAAAACTGCTGTACCGATTTTGATGAAACTTGCATAGTAATGCAATCGGTACACTACCGGTCGGTACTATCGGTAGTACCCTAAGTTAAAAGATACTTAATCCAACACAAAAACAATGATCACGATCCGATAAGGAGTTTCGGAGAAATACGTGTACAAACATACATAAATACAAACGAACATACATAGATACACTTATGAAATTTGACGTGTTTAGAATTCTACATAGAATAACATAATTATGTGAATATTGTGCAGTTCCAATTTCAACAATATTACATACATACGTGTCGGATGGATTACCTCCTTTTTTTGAAGTTGGTAAAAATGTATTGTACGAAATATTACACACCCGACTCTAATTTTCAGGCAAGCTTATACGATTGGTTTTGTAATTAAAATATCTTACTTATGATATCAATTTCGATCGGTTAACAGATCGGTGTAGTTACCTATATAGACTTACCTGTTCACATCTGCTTGCCAGGTAGCCATGAATAGAAATAAGTAGGCAAGCCTACCTAGGTATATTCTGTGTGTTGAAAACTATCAGTTGAGATGAAATTTATTTTGTTATGAAAAGAGTGAAGGTTATGAAAGAAAAATGATTAAAATTAATTCAATTAAAAATAGCTATGTTAACTTTTCGATAGGCAAGTTCATAAGCATGTTTGTTAATAAATTATATTTCATATAAAATGTCTGTCTCATCCAGTTATCTGATGGGTGAAGGTCGATCTTCCACATCTCTTAGGCCAGTGTTTTTCAACGTGTGGGTCGCGAAGCCTCTACTGCCGGGGGGTTAAAAATATATTAATAATTAGATTTATTAAGAAAATGTTAACTAAAGGATATAAACATTTGTATGTTAATACAAATTAACAGAAAATAACCCATGAGTACTTGTCCTGTGAAGGTTGCGTTTGTTTTCCATTAATAAATTTCACCCAAAACGAATCAGTTTTTGCTAGATTGAGAATTAAATCGTCTTCCAAATTTAAGCGATTTATTTGCTAACTTTTTATTTAGGCCATTGATGAAAATGTCAAATTGCACAGGTACCAGGTGGCAAATAGAATCAAACACTTCAAACCCTGTGTTATTAATTCTGGGTATTATGTTTTCTTTTTAACCAAAAGGAATCCAAATTGCCAGACTTAATTCCAATTGCAACATCCCATCGGCAGATAAAGCCAGGAGAGACCAGAATTTGAGCTTGGTTGCCAAATTTGCATCATTTATAGCTGCATTTGCCTCATTTAAATGCAGATGACTTTAGATCCAACTTTGCCCAGTAGTCTCCAATATCTCTTGCACTAAGAAGTAATACACAATTCTTCTTTCAAAGAACATCTCATGAAAATTCCAATACGCATAAACACGACCTCCATTTACTATAGCATTAAACTCCATTTATTATAACATTAGACAAAAGAGGCTCGCAGAAGCAGGAGTACGAAACCTTTTATTTTCAAGTCAAGTTCAAACAATTTTAATAAATAATGTATGTGATTTTTTTTGTAAGTAACAATGTATGGCATACAATAAAGCGTATTCTATCTATCTACTCTTCACGATGCTTGGATAGGTACATGAAATGAAAAAAAAAAATAGTAACAATCTGTTTATTAAAAACAACTTTATCACAATATGTCCGTATTATGTTTTCAATAAACCAAATAAATACGATACAAAACACCACTTAACAATTTAGTCACTGCTACCATCAGTCATCACAAATTATAATAATTAATTGACATGGGTGGTAACAAAAGTCATAATTTTAACTATAATAATAAAGTGGCCCTAAGATCTTTTTCCTCAAAAGGAATATTTTTGTTTTTTAGCCACTCCTGAATATCTGCCTTTCGTGTGACTGTACTGCTGTAGTTAGCAGCTTCTCCAATTTCCTCGAATGATATGGCGCATTATTCATAACAATAACTGCACCACTCTCGACTTTTGATAATATCAATTTGAACCACTTTTCAAAATTGTGTGCATCCATTTCAGAATGGTAGTCTCCATCACCCTTTTTGGCTTCAAATATTAATTCACTATCCATCAAAAACCCATCCGTTGATCCTGTGAAATGAAAGAAATAAAAGCAAATCAATAATTGTGTACCGGTGGCATAGATTACTTGATCGCTGGAAATATATTTTAACCTTTTACACAGACTATTTAACCTTTTAACAGGTTAATCTACAACCATAAACATCTTTCTCCGAGGGGAGGCATTAAGACTTAACCAGTTTTCAGTGACGGAGAACGGAGTGATCATTTTCAAATGATCACTTGTAGATCAATTCTTGATTTAAATGTATTTATCTTTTTCTTGTATTTCTTTTGAAATTATCAAAAGAAATACAATTAAATCAAGTTCAATATGGTCAATGATAAGCCGTCTTCCAATTTGTTCTTGATGTATTTGTTTAAAGAGCTTCTTTTAAAATCAGGTAGAGACTCATCGCTATTAACGGCTTCCAGAATGTTGTCTAACGTTGGTAACTCATTATCAAAGAAAAAAGAATTAATTTTTCTTCGTATTCCACTTAACGTTATACCATCATAATAGTCAGATTTTGAGTATTTCCGTTGGCGAGGAGGGGGTGATTGCAGGCGACCTTCTGTATTGTACTCTTTCAGTACATTATAGACTGTTGCACGAGATATGCCTATAAAATAAGATTAATAATGTATGTTATTACCTCACAAAGCATCACATCACAGCACATCACATCATCAGCCTATTAATGTTCCCACTGCTGGGACACAGGCCTCCTCTCTGTGAGAGGGAATGGGCCGTAATCTACCACGCGGGCCCAGTGCGGGTTGGTGGATGTCACATGTCATGGAATTTTTGGTTCTAAAACATGCCGGTTTCCTCACGATGTTTTCCTTCACCGTTTTGAGAGCAGTGGTTATTAAATAATTTACACAAAGTAAAGCGCCTGCCTGGGCTCGAACCCACGACCTACAACTTGTAAGTCGCGGCCGATACCACTGGGCCACCACTGCTCCTCACAAAGCATGTTACTTTCAAATACATTTATTTATAATAATAATTGTATGATCCTTACCTGATTTTTCAGCAGTTTTGTTATTTAACTGCGTCCTATAAGCAGGCGTATCTTCGGGCCTGGACCCCTTAACATCTTTATAAATATTTATGACTGTTTTTTTTTCTGCAGCACGAAGCGGTGTTTGCTTTGTTCTCTTTTTCTTGGGAGACAATATTTTAACGTCGTGATCAATGTTGGGGCCACGTATTTTTCGCTGTTGACACTGATCAGCGTTACCAGTAGTTACAGAGCGTACATAATATGTTGCGCTTGCAAGCCACTCGGGCCTGCACCGGGATCGTCCCTGTCCATAGTTCAACAAAACGTACCGCTTTGTACTAACAACACAAAAGTTCACAAAACTAACACTAATAACGATAACAAAACAATAACAACAGAAAAACAGTAATAAATAACAACTATTCAGCAATAACAACGAGAAAAGGCGTAGTATTCACAAGTATCCACAAGCGAATGACAGTACGACAATTGACAACTGCAGATTATTTACTCAATTTGACGGATAGATGACATCTTAAACCGACAAAATAAAAAAACAGGTGCAGCCACAACTTATGAACGGAACAGGTAACATTTTAGATTTGGTTGAGGTATAGTGACATGAAAAACGTCTCCGGTACTGTCCGCCCCTGCTTCTTTTAGATTTTAAACATTGACACGACATTATTTTATGTAAAAACTAAATAATATTAAATGAAGGCTTTGTAATTTCCGAAGGTAGATAGGTTATATAGATGCAATTAAGTGTGACAGCTGTTATTTAAATTGATTATATTTAACTCCACATCAATCTTGACTGTAATAGTGTTTCTTGTATTTTATTACAAAGTGTGCACCTAAAAGAGCCTTTTTTAACTTCTGTCTAATGCTATAGTAAATTGAGTATAGACAGAAGTTAAAAAAGGCTCTTTTAGGTGCACACTTTGTAATAAAAATACAACAAACACTATTACAGTCAAGATTGATGTGGAGTTAAATATAATCAATTTAAATAACAGCTGTCACACTTAATTGCATCTCTGTAACCTATCTACCTTCTGAAATTACAAGGCCTTCATTTAATATTATTTAGTTTTTACATAAAATAATGTCGTGTCAATGTTAAAAACCTAAAAGAAGCAGGGGCGGACAGTACCGGAAACGTTTTTCATGTCACTATAACTCAACCAAATCTAAAATGTTACCTGTTCCGTTCATAAGTTGTGGCTGCACGTGTTTTTTTATTTTGTCGGTTTATGATGTCATCTATCCGTCAAATTGCGTAAATAATCTGCAGTTGTCAATTGTCATACTGTCATTCGCTTGTGGATACTTGTGAAAGCTAATGCTACGCCTTTTCTCGTAGTTATTGCTGAATTTTCGTGGTTTAGTTGTTATTTGTTACTGTTTTTCTGTTGTTATTTTTTTTATTATCGTTATTAGTGTTAGTTTTGTATTGTTTGTACAAAGCGGTACGTTTTGTTGAACTATGGACAGGGACGATCCTGGTGCAGGCCCGAGTGGCTTGCAAGCGCAACTTGTAAGCTCTGTAACTGCTGGTAACGCTGATCGGTGTCAACAGCGAAAAATACGTGGCCCCAACGTTGATCACGACGTTAAAATATTGTCTCCCAAGAAAAAGAGAACAAATCAAACACCGCTTCGTGCTGCAGAAAAAAAAACAGTCATAAATATTTATAAAGATGTTAAGGGGTCCAGGCCCGAAGATACTCCTGCTTATAGGACGCAGTTAATTAACAAAACTGCAGAAATTGCAGGTAAAGATCATAAAATTATTATTATAAATAGATGTATTTGAAAGTAACATGCTTTGTGAGGTAATAACATACATTATTAATCTTATTTTATAGGCATATCTTGTGCAACAGTCTATAATGTACTGAAAGAGTACAATACAGAAAGTCGCCTGCAATCACCCCCTCCTCGCCAACGGAAATACTCAAAATCTGACGATTATGATGATATAACGTTAAGTGGAATACCAAGAAAATCATTATTTTTTCTTTGATAGTGAGTTGCCAACGTTGGACAAGATTCTGGAAGCCGTTAATAGCGATGAGTCTTTACCTGATTTTAAAAGAAGCACTTTATACAAATTAATCAAGAACAAATTGGAAGACGGCTTATCATTGGCTTACCATTTCTTTTGAAAATTTCAAAATTATGTTATCTTATTATTAATGTGACTTTACCTAATCATTAATAAAATGATCACTCTGTTCTCCGTCACTGAAAACTGGTTAAGTCTTAATGCCTCCCCTCGGAGAAAGATGTTTATGGTTGTAGATTAACCTTTTAAATGACAGTAATGATGCAGTTAATTTCGGTTGCTACTTAAATGTTAAAATCTATTTCCAGCGATCAAGTAATCTACGCCACCGATACACAATTATTGATTTGCTTTTATTTCATTTCATAGGATCATCGGATGGGTTTTTGATGGATGGTGAATTAATATTTGAAGACAAAAAGGGTGACGGAGACTACCATTCTGAAATGGATGCACACAATTTTGAAAAGTGGTTCAAATTAATATTATCAAAAGTCGAGAGTGGTACAGTTATTGTTATGGATAATGCGCCGTAACATTCGAGGAAATTGGAGAAGCTGCCAACTATAGCCACACGAAAGGCAGATATTCAGGAGTGGCTAAAAAACAAAAATATTCCTTTTGAGGAAAAAGATCTTAGGGCCACTTTATTATTATAGTTAAAATTATGACTTTTGTTACCACCCATGTCAATTAATTATTATAATTTGCGATGACTGATGGTAGCAGTGACTAAATTGTTAAGTGGTGTTTTGTATCGTATTTATTTGGTTTATTGAAAACATAATACGGAGATATTGTGATAAAGTTGTTTTTAATAAACTGATTGTTACTATTTTTTTTTCATTTCTTGTACCTATCCAAGCATCGTGATGAGTAGATAGATAGAATACGCTTTATTATATGCCATATATTGTTACTTACAAAAAAATCACATACATTATTTATTAAAATTGTTTGAACTTGACTTGAAAATAAAAGGTTTCGTACTCCTGCTTCTGCGAGCCTCTTTTGTCTAATGTTATAATAAATGGAGTTATAGGATATATTGTTTTATTTCAGAGTTCCAGTGCCTACCTTCCGGCTTCATTATCTGATCAGTTTCATGGTACCATTTTTATCAGTACCATTTATTTATGAGTAGGAATATGCATCATCATTCGAGATATCTTATACTCGTGACACCCTTATCATTAAGGAGTTCCAGTGGCCATCTGTGGTCTTCTTCGTCAGTTCCACTTCACAAAATGATACATTCTGAGTACAAATGATTGCATTGTTGATGAAAAATATATAATACCAAAATTGCTATATGTATGCCTATAATATTTCCCTTGATTTCCTTGGGATCTCATCAGATTCTGACTTAGTGTCATTGAGACCACCTCGGGAGTATATCCTTTCACAAACTTTTCAAAATCGGTCCACAATCGGCAGAGTAATTGCGGAACAAACATACAAAAAATAAAGAAAACAGTCGAATTGAGAACCTCGTCATTTTTGAAGTCGGTTGAAAAAGAGTGAAGTGTTGGGGGTCGCGAATTTTTTTGCATACTGGGGGTCGTGTCATGAAAAAGGTTGAAAAACACTGTCTTTGACTATATGCAGTATACTCGATGACAAACTGTTTCTTGCGCAATGGTTGGCTGAGCCAACTACTGTGCCATCATAAAATTGTCTAAAGCAAACAAAAACATAATATTTGAAAATTTAATATTTATTAAAATTACTTAATAGATTTTACATATTGTTATATCATGTATTATATTTATCATTATTAGATAATTTATCGAATAGCATAAGATGAAAATGTATCACTTTATAAACTGAAACCTGTTTATAATCATTATGGCATTACAAGCTTTGGGCATTTCGTCTTCCGTAGATAATTCTTGCCGGACGGCAATGGAACCACGGTGGTGCCCTGTGGAAACACATTGGGTATCTGATCTACGGGCACAGTGGGCAGCACCATGCAGTCATCTCCGACCTGTAAAAGAAATAGAAGAGCACATAAATTAGAGTATATCTTCGGTACTGATTTTATTCATGTCTATAATAATAATATTGCATTACTATCAGAGACGCACGGGACCGGTCAATGTGGTGACGCTTGGGGGAGGCCTATGTCCAGCAGTGGACGTATTTCGGATGATATGATGATGATGATTCCTATCCACTCGCATTCATATACATGAATGCGAGTGGTGTTA
Organism: Anorthoa munda; assembly: GCA_945859665.1. NCBI lineage: Eukaryota > Metazoa > Arthropoda > Insecta > Lepidoptera > Noctuidae > Anorthoa > Anorthoa munda. Next base: position 40,391,824 of record OX243893.1, read on the forward strand.
ACGACACCACTTTGTCTTTTGCAAGATAAAGTAATTCTTTCACCAGTAGAAAGATTTGATTGAGATCTGACGCCCAGCTACTTTGTAATAAGTAATAACAAGCAAATGCTGAAATTGAGTGAGTTCACCAGGGATTCAAAAAGCAATAGTTCATCATCACTATCAACATAATTTCAGTCGAAGGACGTCCACTGCTGGACATAGACCTCCTCCAAGTGTAGCTACCTCGATCGGTCCTTTGCGTCGCACATCCAGCAGATTCCCGCAGCCTTGATCAGGTTATCGCTCCTCCAAGACTATGAGAAACGTTGACCAGTCTTTAGGTCCTAGAGGGAGGCCTTCCAACGCTGCGTCTTCCGGTACGCGGTCGCCAGTCCAGAAGTTTTCGGCTCCATCGACCATTCCTTCACCGTCAGGGATCGGTGCTTTCGGCAACATTGTTCTTGCTTCACATAAATTATGTAAATTATGCCCCGGAACCTTTGGGTATGAAAACGACAGCACTGTTGCTGTGAGATACGTATCCAACAACGCACGGGCTATTGGGACTCAAAAACTTTCTCTACGCGAGGCGATAGCTGAGCGCTCGAACCCGTCCTTTAAGGCCAGTCTCAGAATGGAGCGATACCAGTTTCAATGCAGCTAAGACCCATTCGTGTCTTTTTTTTGTTAAAGAGGGCCATCTCCACCCGGCTCCATCTTTCCGAGATGTTACCCGTGCCGATAACGGACCATCTTGAGCTTCTTGATGTTACCTTGACATCGACCCTCGTTTTTGGTCCTTACATTTAGGGGCAAAGCCTCAGCTGCGAAAAAGTTGGGGGTCCTCGCGACGATGACTTTAGACGGTATTTTATGCAAGAACAGCTATTCAACTTGTATAAAGCGTAAGTTCTGTTATGCATGGAATACTGCTCTAACCTTTGGGACAGATCTGTCAAAAACAAGCTTGATGCCACTTGAGTCGATTGACGGACGGCCAAGTGGCTCATTGGCAACGATGTACTGATCGTTTGACTCGATCAGTGCGATTGATGAGGTCAAAACCCTTTGCCTTGCGGAATTCACTTACGCAATTAGGCTACAGGTTCTAACCTGAGAAATTAAAGTGTATAATAAGCCATAATAATAATAACGCTTAGACGTCAATTCCACCAATTTAATTGACACTCAGCTCTTGAACGCGGTTTGTGGTGATATCGTTCAGTTTCAATGGTGAAATTCACCTTTGAAACTGAACCAAACAATATTATAGGTATAATATGAGTAAGTTAACCTACCTTCCAGTCCACAGGTGTAGCGATTTTGGCGTTATCAGTCAGCTGCAAGGAGTCCAACACGCGCAGTATCTCACTGGAATTGAAAAAGTAACACGTTAATGAACAATAATTATGACAAGCCACCCCCGCACAGCGGAGGGTATCGTGGTTTATATTAATAACAATCGAAGATGACAAATAAAGGTATGTTTGCAGAAGAGTGATCATCATCATCCAGAGAATAATCGATGCGGCAAATGAAATAAGAATGGATTTAACTGGTGTATTAAAATAGTACATTGTGATACAAGGGTGGAAAGTAGGTTATTGCAAACGAGCTGTCATTAACAAGCCCGAGCCGAAGGCGAGGGTTTTTAATGACACGAGTTTGCAATAACCTACACGCCCGTGTATCACACGATATTTTTCAATACAGTTGTGGCAAATAGTAAAAAAAAATCAAAGGATTAGATTTGTTAATTCACAAAAAAATAAAATTTCCGCGCGTTTTTGCAACTGGACATATTTTTTTTACAACGTAAACAGCCTACACAGCCTATTCGATTTTTGACAAATATTGATGTGAAAATAATTAAATTGAAACTGGTAATTAAATATATTAAACAACCATTTAAAAGACTTTTGAGAATTAAATGCTAAAACGTACGGAATCATTCATTTTTCCACGTATAAAATCTATTCCACTTTATTCTATGTATGAAAACTCCTTGCTACTAAACTTTTTTAAATTGACTTATAACTAAAGGCGCGTTTTTGCAACTGGACATTTTTTACAACGAAAACAGTCTATACAGCCTATTCGATTTTAGACAAATGTTGATGTGAAAATAATTAAATTAAAACTGGTAATTAAATATATTAAACAACCATTTAAAAGACTTTTGAGAGTTCAATGCTAAAACGTACGGAATCATTCATTTTTCCTCGTATACAATCTATCCCATTTTATTCTATGTATGAAAACTCTTTGCTACTAAACTTTTTAAATTGACTTACAAATTTAAAACTAAACTGCAAAACTAATGATCGAGCTCGTAAACAGAAGTCACGACCGCGTAACAGAAAGATGCCTATGCGTAAGATTTAATTTTCGAATCATAATTATAGCCTCTGAAAGTACGCCATGTTTAACAACTGTATTGAAAAGTGTATTAAGACACAGAATGAGAGTATGTGTGCGAAACAGAGGCGGACACGTGGAACATGAATTTTAATCGAAGACTTTCTGTAAAAATAGTAATTAAACGTTATTTTGTACCTATTTGGATTGTTTTCTTTTGTTTTCTGATCTAAGTGATAAAGAGAGCTTAAGTAGGTACCGTTATTTTTACTACGTCTTGCATTAAATATTTTTTGAAAGAATTCTGATAATTCCCTAGCTTTTTATACTTTAATGGATAGCTAATAAAACATAGATATTTATTTAGAGTCATTGTTTTTTTTTTATATTTTTGGAAGAACAAAATATTTTTTACCAATGTATTTAATTTTATAACTATCAATCGTCTGCTACGACCCACAGTTTTTCATTTAACTACAATTTTTGTGTTGAGAATAATAAAGCAACATATCTACTAAACAAAAATCGCAAAACAAAAAAATAAATAATAAATTAGAGGCAGGAAACCCAAAAAAATGGGCTAAAGTAAAAAAAAACTTTGTAGTCGACCATCTTAAATAGGTACGGTTAAGTTTGGGGTACGGTGTTTCATAATCAAAACAGTCATGGAAACTACAACCTCTTATAAAGGATCTGGGTCGACTTAAGCTGTAGCCCTGTATAATTTAAATGAATATCTTAGGAGATATCGCAAAAAAAATACCGGCCAAGTGCGAGTCGGACTCGCGCACGTAGGGTTCCGTACCATTATAGCAAAAAATGACAAATATATCACGTTTTTGTATAGGTTCCCCCTCAAATTTATTTTATTGTTTTTAGTATTTGTTGTTAAGGCGACAACGTCAATACATCATCTTTGAAAATTTCGGCGCCGGCGATGCTTATTGTCCAATATCTTAATCAGTCATATTCTTATTTTTCCTAATTCTTATTTTTACATATTCCGATTTTTGCATATTAATTTATTTACACTTTCTCTTTCTTACATGTTTCATTTTATTCCACTTTCTGTATTTGCCACATTTAAGTACAATCACGATAAAAACCTTTTTTGTTCCACACACAATTCAACACGTGGATGACAAAAATTTGCTTTGATTTGTGGAACGCCAGTGAACAGCATATGACAACCAACGACCAACCACCAACGACCAACTTTATTTATTATTTCAGAAAATGTTTGAAAGGGAATTAATTGTTTTTACACGTACAATAAAGTTTATATTTTGCTCTAGACGTTTTCTTTGATTTTTTTGTAGAAACTTAATTTTAAGCTTAAGTTTGATTATCTAATGAAAAATTTATGACAATCCGTTTATTTTCTTTTTTTTCGTTCTAGCTATCACGGTTCATGAGATACAGCTTGGTGACAGACACACAGACAGACAGTGGAGTCTTATTAATAGGGTCCCGTTTTTACTTTGGGTACGGAACCCTAAAAAATTACGTACGCGAACAAAATTTCAAGCGCGGGTCTCACACCGATAACGAGATCCTACGACAGAAAAATCATGTAGGCATAATATGCTCTACTACCCGTGCGAAGCCGGGACGGGTCGCTAGTCGCTAGTGATATATAGATTACAGAAACTGATAACAATGACTCAGCAGATGTACTTATTAAGAACAATATTTATTCAAGTGTTATTTTATATTCGCACACCACAAGTTTCAATACTCATTGTTATGACTTTCGCCGTCAATACGATAAACCATTGTCGTACCATTGTCCAATAATATAAACGTCTTCAAAGATAAATATTATCAGAACTACAGATAACATGACACTGGAGTAGGTAATCTTCGACATAACAATGGGACATTTTGTGGTCATAATAACTCATAATATCTACTTGCTTTACTGTAAATATAGACTTCCGTTCGTCTGTTTAATTGTAATGTTTTTATCTATAGAGAGATTAGTTAATGTATTACTTAATTTAGTTTTTATATTCCACTTTGCAGTGTATGTTTGCCACAGACTAACTTCTGCAACAATAAACTACTTTGGAAGCACTTCCATAAAAGGTGAATCTCATCGCCGTTGGTTTAGTGGAAGGATTGGCCACCTGGTTTTACCTTTACTTAAAAGATAATACTGTAGGTTTAAAAATATAACTAACTAGCTTATACCAATTGAATTTGATTGTATAAATCCAGTCTAATTCGACATAATAATGTTATGTAAGGACAACTCACCAGCTATTTGATGGCAGGGCATGCAACCTTAAGGGAGCCCGCCCCAATCAGAGAACGAAATGGATATGCTCCATTAGTTATTTCCAAACAAGTGGTGAACAAAATGTTAAACAACACTTACTCAAAGTTTCTGCCCGTTGTGGCTGGGTAAAGAAAAGACAGCCTGAATTTCTTGTTGGGGTCAACAATGAACAGAGCACGAGCAGTGAGAGGTATTCCTGAAATGTCCACTTCATCCTTGTCAACCATGCACAGCTTCTTGGCAATCTCTCTGTTCTTATCTTCAACTATTGGATAAGGGAACTTCTCATCCTCATTGCAACCTGTAAATGTTAGTTTTTTTTTTAATTAAGATGTTGTGGCCATGAATCTAAATAATTATATTGAGTTATATAGTAGTCACAGCAGATCTTTGTGTCTCTGAAGTTGGCTCTGGAACCCGTTGCCCAAGAAACAGTCTGTCATCAAGTATACCCCGCATAGTCAAGTGTAAGCGAGAAAGGATGATGCAACAAACGTGTGCGAGTGAAAGAGGCAGTTATAGAATGCTATGTTCTACTTCAACATTGAATATCAACTGCCCTGGGTCTTTCAGCCAACTTCCCGAGACACAAAGATCCACCGTGACTACTACACTAACTTTTTCAGTCTTAGTGATATTAACTCACTGAACGCTGATTGTTCAATGATCAGTTAACTTTAATCTCGAGGAATAAAAATGACAGTATGACAGCTTTTGTATAGAAAACAGGTCCAACCACCATATTTTTTTTTTTTTCTTTTCTTTTTTTTTAAGTTTCCTTACTATTGAAAAATTTGCCCGAAGTCAAGTAGCACTATTTGAGCTTAATAATGAACATGCAACAAACTTTCTGGATTTTAATGGAATTTTATGGCATGTAAGATGTATGGTAAACCCACATAAGGTTTACCATACATCTCTGACTATGGTGAATACAGGCATTTAATTACATACTAATACAAATTTCTTTTATTTCATTAAGTGATGTATATAGGAAAGCATTGTTTAAACTACACATGACTTCTTATTTACTTGCTTGATATTTGGACAGGTTTTTTCTCACAACAAGTTACCTTTGCACACTTTCTCATTATTATAACTTTCCTAGACCATCCTCTCAACTTTTTAATTATAATACAAGTAATATTACCTGCAAAGCACTGAATGTCTTTGCACCAATCCACATGAGACTCAATACTATCACAGGATAAGCCAACAACTTTGGTATTACGCTTTTGGAACTCCGGCATCAGCTTCAGAACTCTGGCCAACTCTGTAGTACATACGGGAGTGAAATCTGACGGGTGGGAGAAGAGAATACCCCATCTGGAAATTATACAAAGTTTATTATGTTCATAGAAATTGTATTTGTTCTGAGAATGCAGAGCACAAATTATTCATCATCATCATCATTTCATCCGCATAGCCCTGTCCATTGCCCTTTTGGTGACTTTAAGCTCAAATGGTTGGACATATTAACTAAATTATTCAAAAACATATTCTAAATCATGCCATTTTGCAAAAGAAATTACTCATTTCCCCATAAGGCCATGGATAAATAATCAGCCTATTTCATTTACATTACTACTGCTGGGACACAGGCTTTCTATATGCAAAAGTAGAGTGATCCTTATGCCTAAGTGCGGGTTGATAGAACATCTTCATATTTTTGGTTACTTTTTTGAATACATGTGTTGAAAAACGTCATTTAACACACATGGGCATTTTTCATTTCCTCCACTTTATACTCAAGTAATTTCTTTATGTGGACTGCATTTTGGTGAAATAATAAAGAATTTACTTAAATATAAATTTACTTGCCTATTGGCTAAGATTTCGCCTCTCGTGTTTGAGGTCATAGGTATAAATACGGTCAAGTACCAATGTACTTGACCGTATTTGAACTTATGACCCATTGTCGCATTGGCGACAAGTATAAATCCATATAATGTACTTATCAAGTTGACCTAGACATCACTGTCATTGGTGAAGGAAAACATCTTAAAAAAACCTGGACTTATATAGTATTTAATATAAGTTTGAAATCGCTTACACGCCTTGAGCAACGGTGTTGATTAATGCTCGTGCCTTCTCTGATGAGAATAGGTCTTGAGGCAGTGGGACAGTAACAAGCTAGTATTTATACGTAAAATAGAATATTATCTATTTTGAAATCGCCAACTCACCTAGAGCAAGCGTGGTGATTAATGCATGAGCATTAACCACCATGCACCTTCCCTGATGAGAAGAGGCCATAAGATAGTGGTATTATTATAATTATATTTACTTCATTATTAATAAAAGAGTTAAAAACTTACGAATCTCCAAGATAGTTATAAAAATCTAACTCTCCATTGGTAGAGTTGGCAGTAAAATTAGGAAAAACATCCCCTAAAAACAACATTTTCAGGTTATGTAAATATTATGCGGTCAATTTGTTTATAATAAACTGCGACGGCCAATGTAATATCCACTTCTTTAATTTTCGCAAGACTTTTCTGACAATCTACACGAAATCACTTCTATGCAATAAAATTATTATTTTATGAATGAACATAGAATTCAGAATTCAAAATAATTATTCTTTTAATCCCTGCCTGCAGTGCCTGCTGCCAGTGCCAGCCAGTTATTATTGTAGAGGCCAGTTACACTTATATAGTTATATACTGCGCAAGTGTGCAGAAAAAGTGTGACTGTGTGTGTGCCCACAGACTACATAATAGGCATGAGTTCGATATATCAAAACGTAACTAATATCAGATATGTGTTAGTTAACATACTATATCGATATCTATATCAATATAACAGATATAAAAAAAAAACCAAATCAAAACCTCTACTAGCGAGAACAAATAAGTCAAAACTTAAAATTATAACAATGCGAACACGTAGAACAAAACGCAAACTTCACAAACTATATGGATCTTAAGTGCCATCTATTTTTCTAAGTTTATAGTGTTTTACTGTTATAAAAGAGCTATAACTCTAGCCAGTTTGCATGGTTAATGGCATGTGTGATACTAATAATATATCTTACAATAGTAAGGTTTAGTTTATATTGTATAGTTACGATAACGCTTTTAGAGTCTATGTTTTGGTCTCTTGATTGGAGTCTCTACAAAATAGAAACACAGTTCGTTGTAATATGGTTGAACTGGATTTTTTTCGTTATGTTTACTTTATTTCGCGATTGTTGTTAGTTTGCTCATCTAAGTATCAACACAAATATTTGCATATAATAATAGTACGTATAAAATCATAAGGTAATGAAGTAATTTTTTACAATGGGCGACCGATCTCTGAAATGGTGAAAATAAAGAAAACAATGTTTTCTAAAAATGAAACCTAGCTAGATCGATGTATCGCTCCTGAAACCCCCTGCATACAAAATTTCATGAAAATCGTTGGAGCCGTTTCCGGGGTCCAGAAACATATATACAAGAATTGTTCGTTTGAAGGTATTAGATTAGATAGATAGATGTTAATGTTTGCCAACAACTGTACTACTGATATCGATATCTAAAAATAGACATCGATATGCAAACTGTATATCGGTTACATAACCGTTTGTGGAAAAATCTGAAAACGCCCATCTCTACTTATGGGGATGTGAACGCAAAGCTGAGCGCAGATGTCTCTGGCGGCGCAATGGCTGCTGACAAATCATTTTTGTTATGTTTACATCACGTTTTTTTGTTACTTTTTTTGTGTTCATACCGGTCTACCATCGTTATTGATAATATATATTGTTCCTGGAGCTTAAGGAATTGAAAGACGAACTAAAGAAATGAGGAGCAAGGATAACTGGAAAGAAAACAGATCTTATTGAGAAACAGAATTTTAATTTATAATAATATATTTTTCATCGATGATATGTTCTAGGTTTGGCTATTATTTTTGTTGTAACGAGCTATTTCTTACATGGCTCATGGTAGGAAAATTTACAAAAAATTAGAGAACATTACTTTAATGTGTTTGTATTCTTTACGTTTTAGGTTAGAAGTTTTATTTTATTTTCGGCAATCAATGTCCTCAAACTTCTGAAGGCCAAGTAAATGAAATTCCTGCTGTAGAATATGTATGTCAATACGCTAATAGCTCCACTATATCGCCGAAAATTACCAAGCAACATAATCAGAGTTACTTTGACAGGTACATAACATAATCTATAAATATGTATAGCCTTTTCCCAGTTTTTTTAGAGTTGTATCCTTGGGTAACAAATAAACACCGGGGTTGGTAAATCCTGACACAGCACACAGAGACATATTTCGAAATTAAAATTTACTGAATGATAGGATACAAAATGTATAGATTTGACAGCTTTCAATAGCCATACGACGATGCGCCAACTATCGTGAAAAAATGGCAGTTCACCATCCCCATTAGAGATATTATAATGGTGTGCCAGTGTTTGAATGTTTGCTGCGCGCCAGCTGCCACTTGTATTAATCAATGTAGCCACATTTGGCGAACTCCATGTCGCCTAATATGATGCCGTCCCAAATCGCCGATTATTGTAAAGGTGGCACTTCACATCGCTATTCGTTTTCGCGTATTTGTCTTATTCGCCCAAATAGGACGATGTGAAGTAGCTATATTCGTCTCTATTCGCCTATTCTCACGAACAAGACGAATACGCCAAATACCCGAACACCCGTATCCACCCGGCTGTCGGTTTTTTGCAACATATCAAAGGATTGCGAATATGGCGAATATATTCGTTTACCGGCCCCACATCGCTCGCCAAATAATAAGCCGCTGCTGTAGTTAACACGTCCATCGTAAACTATAGCAAAAATATTCGTAAATGTTCGGCATATTTGCTGTCCATAAACGATGTGTAGTCGGTGTATTCGTTTTATTCGGAATTCAACACGAATATAAAGAACAAAGACGAAAAATAACGTGAACATCGAATAGCGATGTGAAGTGCCACCATAAGGCTGATCACACATTATTCCTAAACATTTTCATTGTTCTTAAAGTCTACACAGTGGCGTAGAGTGGGGGCTCAAGCTGCTGTGGGGACCATTGCCCCGGTTGTCGGGATTCATTGGTGGCAGCCAGAAGATGGTGAACGAGGCTAGGCGGCATTGTCAGTTCATAGATATCAGATCAGATTTATTACTACCTCATACCTCATCGGGAGTTTGGGACAATGTAGTGATGAGGCTTAAGAAAATCGTTATATCGACTATGTATGGTTTCTGCTAAAAGACTTTTCATTTTGTAATCTGTCGTAATAGATACTATAAATCAGAAGGTAGTAAAGTTGATAAACTAGCTGGCCAAATTTGGGTGTACTATACGCCTACGCTAAGCCCCCCCAGGGATGGCAAATCCGGCCCTATCCAATGATATATATACAATAACTATAAAAATACTTGTAACTAATATACTTTTATCAAGGCAGTGTAGTAGGTCTCTGAGAGTCTCAACTCTTTCCTTATTCTATTTAAGCTGTCTGGGGGCTCTGGATCCTATGCTTGATGCATCTTTGTTTTCGATTGCTATTAGCGATAAATTTTGGAGTCGCGGTTGACCTATTAGAAATAAATCGGATAAACCGTTTTTTAGTTTCAGCGAGAGTAAACGAACTGCAATTGATTTGGTCTCTGAGAGTCTCAACTCTTTCCTTATTCTATTTAAGCTGTCTGGGGGCTCTGGATCCTATGCTTGATGCATCTTTGTTTTCGATTGCTATTAGCGATAAATTTTGGAGTCGCGGTTGACCTATTAGAAATAAATCGGATAAACCGTTTTTTAGTTTCAGCGAGAGTAAACGAACTGCAATTGATTTTTATATATAGAAGATAGATATCGTACTGTACCCTGATTGCACCGGACCACATCACATCACATCATCAGCCTATTAATGTTCCCACTGTTGGGACACAGGCCTGCTCTCTGTGAGAGGGGATGGGCCGTAATCCACCACGCGGGCCCAGTGTGGATTGATGGATGTCACATGTCTTCGAATTTTTGGTTCTAGGACATGCCGGTTTCCTCACGATGTTTTCCTTCACCGTTTTTGAGAGCAGTGGTGATGAAATAATTTACACAAAGTAAAGCGCCTGCCTGGGTTCGAACCCACGACCTACAACTTGTAAGTCGCGGCCGATACCACTGGGCCACCACTGCTCTCACCATTTAATGCACCGGACCATTTAGTCAGATTTAGTTTTTTAGAGCGCTGTCAGATTGGCCAGGTAATTTTGACAGCAGATTATGACAACGATTGAGGCTATTTCTGAAAAAAAAAACAAATCTTGCAAGGTTGCGATAAAATCTGTAAATCCACACAAGTGCTATCTACCTACCACAAGTTTCAAACAGAAGTTCGAAACTTGTTGGGTATTCCCCTGTGTTATTTCAAATAAGTGATGGTCATAAATAAAGTCGTGTTGCGACCTATTCTTATTAGATGCCGAAGGTGGTTGAATTTTTCGCAGGGTCTGAAGGCCGCCTGAGCTTGGGAGCCCCGGTGCACGGCACCATTTTTTATTATGATAAATTTATCATGAAAAAAATATCTAGTAATAAACAATAAAAAATAGGTAATAAACATTTCCCCAAACATACATTTATAATACTAAGTATAGGCATAATTCGAAATGTGCTAAATCAAAAAAATCAGACCAACATTACTTTCACGAAAAATAAAACAAAAGCAAAATGAAGTTGACACGTGAATATTTTTTTTTACATTGTACCAACCAGATCAGCGGAAGAAAAACTTATTAAGGAAGGATCCAAATTGTCTAATGAAATGCTAATGAATTACCAAAATACCTCACGACAATCGAAATACATAAACACTTTTTAGAAAGCTATTCAAATAAAAGCAATAACAAAACTCACATTCTCTATAATAATTTCGAGCCCTGTCCGCCTTGTCTGTGTCGTACCGTATGGAAACTATTTATTTTACTTCCTATGATATTTGAACCAGTGTATCGAACTAATATTGTCTACATTTTTAATCTACCCGCACAACCCAATTATAGTTAAGTTGTGAGGGTAGATAGAGACAAACCGTCCAAGTGCGAGTCGGACTCGTGCACGAAGGGCCTGGGCCCTGAAAACCGAGTAGGTATACTGTGATTTTTAGGGTTCCGTACCAAAAGGGTAAAAACGGGACCCTATTACTGAGACTTCGCTGTCCGTCTGTCTATCTGTCTGTCTGTCTGTCACCAGGCTGTATCTCATTAACCGTGATAGCTACATAGTTGAAATTTTTAGAGATGATGTATTTCTGTTGCCGCTATAACAACAAATACTAAAAACAGAATAAAATAAATATATAACTAGGGCTCCCATACAACCAACGTGTTTTTTTTTGCCGTTTTTTGCGATAATGGTACGGAACCCTTCGTGCGCGAGTCCGACTCACACTTGGCCGGTTTTTAATTTCGTAGACTAAACTACAGACAGCTGCCAATGACCTTATTTTTTTTAAATGTTGGAAGCGTGGAGCATAGTGTTGTAGGTAAGGCTCAATCATAACTGATTCATCGAATCGATGTGACATGACTCCTCAAATAAAATTTTACTAATTGTTGTAAATAAATGTTTTATGAATATAAACGTAATATAATTATATATAACAGTATTCATATACTTAGTACATGAACTTTTATAGTATTAAATATTAAATCAACAATAAAATAAATGCGATCGATAAAATTAAGTCTGACATAAATGAGTAGAAACTAAATAAAGGCCGCTAGTTTCTAAACAATTTTTTTTTGCCGTGCCATAATTTCATTGTTGATTTACTTCGATTTTCGATTATCTTTCGATCACTCAAGATAGTTAGGGTACGACACTATTTTTATGTAACGATAAAGTGACAACCCCCCAAATGTCAGTTTAGTTTACGAAATAAAAAATCATTTATAGTGTAATATGCGCTTTACTTTAACAGGTATACATTCTATACATGTACACGTACATAACCTATAAATATGTAGGTTAAGCCTTTGCCCTTTTTTTAGCGTTGTATCTTTGCGAAATAAATTAACACTGGGTTGGCACATCCCGGTACAGCACACAGAGGCATATTTCGAGAAAAATATTTTTCTGAATGATAGGTTACAAAATGTATGGAATTGTCAGCTTTTTATGGCCATGGCGACGATGCGCCACCTATCGTGAAAAAATGCCAATAAAGATCCTCATTGGAAAATCGACTTCAGATATTAAAAAAAAACGATTGACAGTAGATGGAAGCACATCACTGACTGACAATTGACATCACTATTCATCCAATCAATGGCGTCACCGTCAATGACCCAACCCGCAACGTACAGTTTTGTAGTTTTCAACATATTTATACAGAGTTGCAATTGAATTTCTTGTTTGAAAGTGTTATATTGTCATACGGTAAGTAAAATATACTACAAAATGCATTCGTAAATCTATATTATCATGATAGCATGTTACTTGTGATCGAACTCTACACAAAATGGACGTCAAAGGTATTGTGACGTGATTATGTAAAAATACTTATCAATATTGGATAAAACTGCACCGGTATGTAGATAAATTATTCTTGTATTCAGTGTGATCCGGCCTGGTGGATCAGACACCGATGTTTGTTTCTGTATGTGTACATTAATGTAGAACAACAGTCGTGATGGAAACTAACAGGAAGGCATGCTAATGAGTGGCGGCGCACAGGCAACCGCCTATCGCGCTATCGATGCATCTAGAGAGATGTCTTTGTTTTTTAGCATCTTGAAAATCACCACACGGTTTTATTTACATGACCCTTTTTGGGGTCATTGCCCTATATCGAGCGTATGTATTATAGTTTTGTTATTGTTAAAAAAATCTTGTATTTTATTTGCTATGCGAGTTATTCACCTACATTTTACACGCCTACACTGATTAGTCAGATGCTAAATTGTCAAGTGTAGTCAGTGTGTCAGTAAATTGTGTTGTATTGACATTTGATTGTGATTATTTTGTATTTATTATGGTGAAGTTATTTTTTGTTTCCTGTAAATGGAATAAACAGGATCTATTTTCATCTTGAATTATCAAATATTTAGATACAGATATACTTTTTGAAATATGTAATGAATACAATCAATCAATTAAATGTTGACCAAATATCATCAATTGTTCAATGGCCATTGGTAATGTTAACAATTATTACATATTGTTATTATGCAGTGTAATCGTTCTTGTGATACCATAAGCAGCAAGCTGCTTGCGCGAATGTGTATTGTTTTGCAAACCACTATTATGATCCTAAAGTATAATTGTATGAAATGATGTTGATATCTGAATTGAACTTTATAAATAACATTGTATTTTTAAAACATTACTTTGAAGTCCTTAATGTATATTTGGTTATAGTTATCCTAAGTATGGAAAACGTCATAGACTACAATAAACTTGCTTGTCTACTTGCTTACAACTGATGGAAACAATATTAAAAAGTCTATTGCCATTAGATACAGTAAATTTAGTAAGAAGTAAATTGTGAAAACCCCAGTTGTAATACTGATCCATTTTTCCTTGAAAATAATGGACATATAACATAAAGTTCACTACAATAGGGGGAAAATTGCAAGCAGTAGGAGACTTAATTTAAATAAATGAAACATAGTTTAGTCACAAGTTTGAATTGTCTATATTTTAAGATAATTATTTCATAATTGCAGCTGTGCTTGGCTTATCAATTAATTTAGTCAGGAAAATTGAGCTTGTTTCATGAAATTGGTCCTATGTATAAAAATGCAAATATTTTGCAAGTGACTTGTTGCATATTGCATCTGCCTGCCCAATTGCGCACTACGCAAAAATAGAACATCCTTTGTGAATGGCCTACAATCAACATTCAGATAATAATATGAGGTCATCATCATCCATCATCAGATCAGCTCGGTAGATTGCCAGAATGTTCAGCGCTGGGCTGTTCTCATTCATGCTTATCTACCTGTTACCAGGTTAAGTCTATCTTGTATGTAGTCATTCCACTATACTGTTTAGGAAACCAGTTATAGTTCAAATGCCAGAACTCTGCTCCAACTTAACACTTGTTGGCGTAATTATTGCCAATTCAACTTGCTAATATTCTTAAAGCTATGCCAACAAATAGACAATATGTTAATGAAGTTTTCTTACAGATTCCTCATTTTGTATAGATAGTCAAATACCTGACTTTTTGTTTCACCATTTTGTAATATTTATTCTAATTGATTTGCCAAAATGTCAACATATACTTCTGCAGTGAAAGGTGATGAGGCAATGTACCTACTTTTTTAGATTTGAAATGATGTTGCCTATAAAGTTAAAGTTCAAATGTATTTAATTTGGATAGGACAATGTTTGTTGGCTCAGCTAATTATTAATAATAAACAGAATTGAAATAATGATGGATGAATCATGAATGGTTTTTTCTGTGACGCTAATAACATTCAAGTAGAAATTTATTAATTAAAATTCTGTTTATTCTGGATATTTACCTCTCTTGGTCCTTATTTGCCTTAAAATATAGCTAATTAAAAGCCATAAAACAGTTTTATATTATAAATTATTTAAAAAAAGTACATGTTTAATTCCTGTTGAGTTTAGAATTCACATATTCATCTTTACTTAGTTTGTAAATATACCAAAACTGTTGCTATGATTTTTTCGGTAGATTTATTCTTTTAGCTAAGAAATCACATGATATGATATGTTTTCAATGAAAACGTTATTAGTTATGATGAGTAGTCCATTGGGTTTCTCATGACATCACAGAAATCTTGTGTATATTTGTGGTGCAGGAAAAAAGCATCTGGAAGGAGCCTTTTTCCAACTGTGGGACAGCAACAACTAGTAGCAGAAAATCTATTTATAATACAAAACAAACTAATTAAGCGTCACTATATTGATAGCTATTTCCTAATTTTCTTAAATAATGAATTCATTTATTTTTCCAATATTAAACAAAAAAATGATTAACAGTCTCATAGTCTGGCTGAAATGTGGCCTTTTTAAGTTTAATATTATATTGCTTGCGTTATTTTGCTTTGCACTGTTGAAATTGTTAATGATATGTTTTGATCAGTGGTGTCTCATCCCATACAAAAAAACCGTGGCGACGTTCTATACTGATTATACTGATTATTTTTTGTACATCGATCGCGTTCGGTTCCTTTCCGTTCCGTTCCAAGGATATAGATGGTGATCTATCTATTGCCGTGGGACAGAACCGAACACGACCGATTTACAAAAAAAAATCGGTATAATCAGATGAAAAACGCTAGTTACGTCGGCACGGTTTCTTTGTATGGGATGAGGCATCTGTATGCTAGTATTATATTATCTGTGGTTTTGGTATTGCAGAGGCACCAAATTATATTATAAATAAGTAAATTTTTTGCAGTATACAAACAACCTTGCTCAATACGAATTTATTTTGTTTCAGACTACTATTTGGGGGTTGCTATGGTCAGAGAATTGGTTTGGTACATGAGACAACGGGAATAAAAGCTATCATCACAGATATTTGTTGAGATTTTACCAATCATTTGCGAACATGCAGACGATTAAGTGTGTGGTGGTGGGCGACGGTGCCGTCGGTAAAACGTGCCTGCTCATCAGCTACACAACTAACAAGTTCCCATCTGAGTATGTGCCCACTGTGTTCGATAACTATGCTGTCACTGTCATGATCGGAGGAGAACCTTATACACTGGGTCTCTTTGATACTGCAGGTAAATATATTTGTTTTCTATATATGTTACTTTGGTCATCATTCTTGTAAACCATGAGTAAATAGCATCAGGAGTACAATGCAATACCGCTACATTGCTTTTTACCAGGTACCAGTAGATACTTGTTGTATTTTTTCGCTTTTGTTGTATTAGATATGTTCAGTTATATACTAAAACAGTCACTGATAGCAGTCATCTAATAGCAGTTTGTTCGTCGTCTGTCACTCAGGTTTTACAGCCTTCAAATTGGATTTTGGCAATTCAATTGGTTGGAGCTACAGTCTTCAAATTGTAGAAAAACTACTTTTTAATATTTTTGACCTACTCCATCGAGTGGATTATCGTTGTTTAGATCTCGTTAGGTAGATACATATTGTAATTTTTGTTTAAAAATATATTGGTAAACTAAGCATAAAGAAGCCTCCAAGGACGGTCTTTTTTTACAATTTTTTTTTCCTAATTTTTTTATTAACTTTCCATTTACCTATGAACTTAAAATTTGGTGATAATGTTACTTATTACCTAAATTTTACTAACAAATACCAATATATTGATAAATCAGATTTCTCTTTGAAATTCACAAATTTTTCCTATTACAACCAACTTGATTTTGCGGTTTGGTACGGAACCCTAACTGTGCGAAGTCCGAAACCCATTTGGCCGGTTTTATAACTTATTCATTATTAGATTATTTAATCTGTTAGTTTATTAAATACTTTGTGTGTTGACTACAGGTCAGGAGGACTACGACAGGCTGCGACCGCTAAGTTATCCACAGACGGATGTTTTCCTTGTTTGCTTCAGTGTAGTAAGCCCCAGTTCATTTGAAAATGTCAAGGAAAAAGTAAGTTGATATTATTAATAGTATACATTGCTCAACATATGGCCGATTCTAATATTACGTATCTTTAAATGTCAATTAAGATTATGTAGCAATATTGTTTTGCACTGTTTTTAATGATAATATTATAGTATATTAATCTAATCTTTAGCAATAGCCTACAGGGTTTCAGGGTTCCGTACCCGAAGGGTCCAAACGGAGCCCTATTGCTGTCACGCACTTGTCTGTCTGTCCGTCCTCTGTCACACAGGTTTTACAGTCAAATGGTTCGAGCTACAGTCTTCAAATTTTCACAGTATAAGCATCTTGTTGACCCAAAGTCATACAAATTGTCACAAAATGTTTTTAAGTGGGGCTCCCATACAGCTAAAGGGGGGCACGAAAAAATATTTTTACCTGCCCTAGCGAGTGCGGTATGGTTGTTAGAGCTCGTTAAATAAATAAACACTGAATTTTTTATTTTAAAAGTATTGGAAATCAAAGGAATGAGAAGCCACCAAAGTCAGCTCTTTTTACAAAATTTTGTTCCGAAGAATATCTTAACTTCCTGTTGAAATTTGATGATATTGTTTATTATCTATACTAATATTATAAAGAGGTAAAGTTTTGAGATTGTGGGTTTGTGACGTTGTAGGGGGTAATCTCTGGATCTACTGGACCGATTTTGAAAATTCTTTCAACAGTAGAAAGCTACATTATTCCTGAGTGTCATAGGCTATAATATATTTTCAAAAAAATTAGAGATCCTTATGAAAATTGCAATAATAAAACCCAAAGTAGCAAAATGTTGCCTGTAAAATTCATTCTTTAGCGTGTGCTGAGAAAACTTGATGATACATACAAATTATTAGGTAGGTAGGTAGGGTAGGGTAGGGAAGGTAGGGTACGAAGTGTAGGCAGGGTAGGCAGGGTAGGCGGGGTAGGCAAGATAGGCAGGGTCGGCAGGGTAGGCAGGGCAGGCATGGTAGGCAGGGTAGGCTGGGCAGGCAGGATAGGCAACGTAGTCAGGGTAGTCTGGGTAGGCAGCGTAGGCTCGGTAGGCAGGGCAGGCAGGGTAGGCAGGATAGCCAGTTGACGCGAGCGAAGCCCCGGGGGTCAGCTAGTTACGTATATTTTACCAACAAATACCAATATAAAAATCAGATCTTTTCAATAGTTTGGTACGGAACCCTAAATGTGCGAAGTCCGACATACATTTGGCCGGATTTTTATTGCTATAAGTCTATATTCATTAATAGACCGATCAGTACTTTTATTAAAGCTGCTAAAATTAACAAACCATATTTATATATTTTGAATATGTCCCATTATTCGTTATTAATCGATGATAATTCTAATTCAAAACGTGTAATTTTCAGTGGGTGCCAGAAATTACTCATCATCAACAAAAGACGCCTTTTCTCCTGGTAGGCACTCAGATAGACTTGCGGGACGACCCGGCCACAATGGAGAAGCTGGCTAAGATCAAACAGAAGCCCGTGTCCTTGGAGCAGGGCGAGAAACTAGCAAAGGAACTTAAGGCTGTCAAATACGTCGAGTGCTCAGCACTCACACAGGTATGGCCATCCTTATTACTCTTATTACCCGCTTGGATTTGAAGTTGCAGACACCAGTACAAAACTAAAAGCTGAACATGTCTACTCTGTTCTATACAAATATTTTTGTATAACATTCACTACATTGTTATAGGACATAGAATCCAAATTGACGTAGTCAAACATAGTCATTTTATTTTTCCCTCTAACCAAACCAAATTGGCATAGTCAAACGTAGCCATTTTATTTTTCCTTCGAAGGCTGATTTTAGAGTCGCGCTGATCGACGCTGACCGCCGGCGCTGACGGTCGCCGCGGCTCGTCATTGGTCGATTCTGACGGCCGTCAGCGCTGAGCCGAACGAACCAATGTCGAGCTCGCGACGACAGTCAGCGTCCAGCCTGCAGTGACACTGGCAGATTCGGATAGAGGGCACTGGATCAAACAATGTTCTGAGAGAAGGCCTTGTAAGTGCCCGGTTGCTGAGATATTCGGAGAACATATCTCGACGTCGTGGCAGTTTATAATACCATTTCACTGGGCATGTTTAAACAAACATGCCCAGTGATATGATATCCTCCTTTATCCACACTTACCAGTTCTATAGTAGCCACACAGTCTTTTTTTTAAGTGATGGCAGTTTTTGAAACTGTTTTAAGTGGATGGACGACACTTGAACTACACTTAATAAAGCAACTGTTAATCAGGATTCCTATAAAAGTGCGTAATAGCGTTTTTAACAAAACCAGTACAGTTTCTGCATCGGAACTGAGAAAAATGCATCGATATGGGCAACGACATCATTTGACACGAGAAGAGATGATGAGAGCCGTCGGAATGTTGCTAGTTGATTCTAGGCAACGTACTGTGACTGTCGTTCTTGGCACTACACAGAGCATCATAAGCTGCCTCTGGACACCACGCTATCGTATCACAGGCAGCGTGGCCGAGTGACATGGAGGACGATCTCGCAGCACCACTCGCAGACAGGGCCGGTACATCCAAAATACTGCTCGACGGAATCGTATCATGACCGCCATGATGTTGGCTACGAGGCTCCACAGCCTCAAACCATCCTAAATCGAACCAAACCATCCAAAATCGTTTCCGTGTAGTGGGTATGCGTTCCACCTATAGCACCCCTCAATTGTAGGGCCTGTTTACAAAGGGCTCGCGAACACAGGAATTGGGAGGAAGAAGACTGGCGTAGTTTTTTCTTTTCCGATGAATCTCGTTTCGTTATGAGTCCGGCTACAAGACGTACTCGAGTTTGAAGGATGTCAAGAACATTTGAAATCTTGTCAGAAAGTGCATTCATAGAGTCGTAACACGCGCTCTTGCCGTTGCTCGCATCAACGTTCTGCTGTGGTTTGCTCAATCGCCAGACCTCAACACAATTTAGCACGCATGTGTAATGCTCCAAAGAAGAGGTCTGCCGGGTATGGATGCCGTGCAGACTCTACAATAACTTTTTAACTTGTTAGAAAGAACGTGGGCGGCCATTCCTTAAAAAGATTTTGATGAACTAGTAGAACTAGTGAGAATAGTTAGTATGGAGGAAGTAAGAATATCAGTAAATGAAGAATGTTAGGCACCGGAACGTTGGTCCGGACGGAATACCAGTTGAAGTGTGGAAGATATTGCGCGTCGATGGATGGACGTGGTAAGCTTTATTCTTCAATAAGTTGTTACGGGAAGAAGTATGGCTTCTTCCCGTAACAACTTGACATAATATACCTTACATAAAATTAATTAATTCTATACTCATTCGAGAAGCATTTTCTTTTCTTACATTGGTAATTTACATAGATTTCATAACAATACAATATTCTCATTTGCATAATTTTACACCTGCTATTATTATTTCAATTACAAAGTATTTAACGTTTTATTGTTATATGTATATCAATAAGGGCAAGCTATGGAAGAACAAATTATACGTAAGAGATACACAAATAGAACATAATGATTTTCTTTTCTACCCTCAGGCCACTGTGTGCTGTGTGATTTTGTGTTAAAAGCGTTTCGCGTTATCTCATTATTTCTTTCACCTGAGAGTAATCCAGCCCTTCAAGAAATCCACCAATAGCCTTCCTACATTCACGACTGCTAAGATTCCTTAGCTTAAGGTTTTTGCTAATCTTATTGTAAATGCAAGGGCCAAGATATTTTCCAAAGGTTTGAGCGAACGTTTTTTTTTTTTTTATAATTTATAGGCTCGCGTTTGACCACTATCTCGCCTGATGTTAAGCGATGATGTGGTCTACGGTGAAGCACGCTTGCCTAGAAGAAACCTATTCACTCTTGACTTAAAGACCCCAAGGTTGTAGCTATCTGGGAACAAAGACCCCGGCAGGGAGTTCCACTCCTTAGCTGTGCGCACAATGAAAGTGTTAGCAAAACGCTTTGTGCGTATGGGAGGGATATCCACCATGTACCGATGGCGCATGGCCGTACGTCTTGTAGTCCGATGATGGAAAGGGCTAGGCGGAATCAAATTGTGCAGTTCCGTCGCACACTCCCCGAAGTGTAACCGATAAAAAACCGAC
Source organism: Anorthoa munda (assembly GCA_945859665.1). Classification (NCBI taxonomy): domain Eukaryota; kingdom Metazoa; phylum Arthropoda; class Insecta; order Lepidoptera; family Noctuidae; genus Anorthoa; species Anorthoa munda. Next base: position 40,413,086 of record OX243893.1, read on the forward strand.
AGGCTGGCAACTCGGCGACGATGTTCGAGGCTCTGGAGCTTTGAGGCGACCAGTGCATCGTTGCCAATAAGCCTTTTGGCCCGCCTGTCAATCGCCTCAAGTGCATCAAGCTGGTATTTGGCAGATCCATCCCAGAGGTGAGAGCAGTACTCCATGCAAGATCGAACTTGCGCTTGATACAACTTAAGCAGCTGTTCCGGCGTGAAGTATCGTCTCACCTTCGCAAGGATCCCCAACTTTTTGGCAGCCAGTTGAGCCTTTGCCTCAATGTATGGGCCAAAATTAAGTGTCGATGTCAACGTTACGCCAAGAAGCTCAAGATGGTCCGTTAACGGTATGGTTACACCTCGGAAAGAAGGAGCCGGGAGAAATTGGCTCTTTTTCGCGGAGAAGAGACACGCCTGTGTTTTTGCGGCATTGAACTTGACCAGATTGGCATCGCCCCATTCGGAGACTGCCTCCAAGGACAAGTTCAAGCGTTCAACCATGGCCTCCCGGAGAGACCGAATCTGAGGCCCAGTAGCCCGCGCGTCGGACACGTATCTCTCAGCAACAGTGCTGTCATCTGCGTACCCAAAGGTTCCGGGTTTTAGCAGATCATTAATGTGCAGCAAGAATAATGTTGCCGAGAGCACTGACCCCTGAGGGACTCCGGCGTTGATATCTAACTGACCGGACGAGCAGCCGTCGATAACCACTCGGATGGATCGATTCCTCAGGAAGTCCGCAATCCAATCACACAGACCACTAGGCAGACCGAAGGAAGGAAGCTTACCAATAAGGCTTTCGTGCCAGACCCTGTCGAAAGCCTTCGAGATGTCGAGGGAGACGGCTAGCGCTTCCCCGTGTCTCTCGATGGCCTCACTCCAGATGTGAATAGCATACGCTAGAAGATCCCCAGTGGACCGATTTCGGCGGAAGCCGTATTGGCGGTCACTGAGGATGTCGTTTGCTTCTAGGTATGCCAGGAGCTTCCCGTTGAGCACACGTTCCATACTCTTACAGAGGATGGACGTTACAGATATGGGTCTGTAGTTGGCAGGGTCAGCTCGACTGCCCTTCTTGGGCACGGGCTGTACGTTGGCTTGCTTCCAAGCCTTCGGCACTTTTCCAGTCTCTATCGATAGGCGATACAGGCGTGTCAAGATCGGAGACAATTCAGGCGCACAGGTTTTAAGTACAATTGCTGGTATACCATCGGGGCCACTCGCTTTGTTCACATCAAGGCTACGCAGCACCCTACGGACGTCCTTTTGATGGATGCGAATGTTCGACATACTCGTCACACATCCATCAGAAGAAGGAGGAGGCTGCGCGCCATCAGAATTCAGATGCGAAGATTCAGCAAAGAGGGAGGCAAACAAGTTTGCCTTCTCCTCGGCGGAGTGGGCTAATGACCCGTCAGGTTTCAGCAGTGGTGGTAGTGAGGGGCGACAGAAATTTGATTCGACCGACTTAGCCAGGGACCAAAACGCTTTGCTACCCGCTGGGTATGAAGCAAGTTTGTTCCCGATTCTGCTAATGTGGTCAAACCGTGCTCTTCGCATCACCTTTTTGCAGGACTTGGCAGCCCTGTTGAAGGCTCTCTTCTTCTGACTCACGTCATTTGCCTTGCGCGTTCGAGCGTCAACCCATTCCTGGTAGGCCTTGTGTTTGACCGCGTTGGCGTGGTTACACTCGGCTCCAAACCATGGTCTGTCGACGTTAGACATTGCTACGTCAGAAAATGGAATATAGTACTCCATCCCCCGACGCAACACATCAGTCACGGCGTCAGCGCACGACGATGGATCGTCCGAAGAGAAGCAAGTGGGCTGCCAAGGATAGCATGCGAAAAAAGATCGCATCCCATCCCAATCTGCTGATATGTACCGCCATACCCGCCGGTAGCCTCTTGGGCTGGGATCGGGCGGGGAGTAGACGGATACAGACTTCACCAGACAGTGGTCGGAACTACCCAAAGGTGAAGATATCGACACTGAGTATCGGTCTGGATCTGTTGTCAGCAGAAGGTCCAAGCAATTGGCTGTGTGCGAATCAACATCTGGCACCCTCGTTGCCCCCTGGACCAGCTGGGTGAGATTTATCGCTAGCGCAAGCTTGCGCGTCTCTCGTCCAGCATGATCAGTGCTCTGGTATGGGAAGAGCCACTCCTGGTGGTGGGCATTAAAGTCCCCCAGTAGCACTAATTGGGCGGAAGGGTACCGCTGCTGTGCCGCATCAGCCGCCTCACTGAGGTACTCTGTGAGCCTGGTTGTCTCCTGATCTCCGCTGTGCGACCGGTAGACACAGGCGTAGATAATCTTATCCAGCCCTGTGTCCACCAGAGCCCACAGCACTGAGAACCTGGAGTCTTCAAGGTTACGGAGACGCCGATAGCAAGTGTCGTCTCGGGCATACATGCATACACCCGCGCGTGGTTTGAAATTGTGCTCCAGGGTAAACCCTGGGTAGGATAAGTACGACACGTCTGACGGACTTCCTATCTGCGTCTCCGTAAGGAAAAACAGTGCTGGCTTTTCAGTCTCCAGATGATGGTGGACTGAGGTGAGATTGGAGTGCAGACCTCTAATATTAGTGAGGTGCACTTTGTGTGGGAGGGGGTGCAGCCGCTGTTTAACTCCAGTTTTCTTTTTATTTCGTGCCATTATTTGTAAGAGTGAAAGGAGAGGAGAAGGAAGTGAGATGAGGTTCCACGCTACTAACCTACAGACACGCACTGAAAGGACGCCATCTTTGGGGCACTAGTCCGGAGACTGCGGGGACGCCCGAGCCCCCCCGGAGATGTCCATCGGGCCCTCCCATCTGGTCGCCAACCAGCACGATGGTGCATTCCGGGATTTTTCGACAGTTGACGGGGCAGCCTTTCGTGTGTGGCTGGCACACTACTTGGGCCCCCAACTACCTGCGGTCGGCCAGCGGCGCACCGTGCCTCGGATCCCGCTACCCTCCGCAACTAGTCTCCCGATACGCCCAAAACAGCGCGAGTCAGACTGGTCAGCATGCAGTGGAACAACTATCTCGACCCAACTCTTCTAGTGGCTACACCGAGCATCGTACCGGAACACGGCTAGGCCGCTTGGCGGTACGTCTTTGCCCGGTGGGTGGTCACAAGCCTTCGGCCGAAGCCTACCACCAGTATTGTCACCTGATTAGCACCACCCGGGGACCACGTGTAGGGTAACATCAATAGGGGTAACTCTCCTACGGACGCGGGTGACTCAGCCCCCAAAACGTAATCCTGCATTTCGGAGTTTTATAAACTATATCCTTTCTTCGCTCTGCCCCGGAGTCAGGTCTAATTTTATGCTGTGCGATAATCAGCAGCCGGATGAAGAGCTTGCGTACAGAAAGTATCCCACTTTCTCTATATACGAGATCAGTAGGATACCTGTAGCTCTTAAAACTCATAACCTTAAGTAGAGCCCGTTGGGCTCTGTCTACTATCCACCACATGTAGTCAGACAGTAACCAATACACTGACAAAGTGAATATACAGTAGTAAGTAACTTCCTTGAACAAACATTCCTGAGCATTTTAAAAATGTATATTAGTTTTCGGATACGGGCACTTAGTTTTTTGGCTTGTTCTTTCCAGTTGAGACACCGATCAACAACTTATTACATATTGAACGGTAACTGAGAGAACAGAGTGAAATATCGCAGAACCAATTCGGTTTTATGTCTGGTCGGGATACAAAGGATGCCATTTTCTCAATCCGCCAGTTGTGCGAGAAATACAGAGGTGCACATAAAAACTTGCACATGGTGTTCATTGACCTCGAGAAGGCATACTAGCGGGTGCCCCGTGAGGTTTTGTGGTGGGCCCTTAAGAAGAAAGGTGTGCCTGGGAAGTATGTACAGTTGGTCCGAGCGATGTACAGTCGATGCAGTACCCAAGTCCGGTCTAAAGTGGCCACTACTGGCAGCTTCAGTGTGGCAGTCGGCTTGCACCAAGGGTCGGCTCTCAGTCCTTACCTCTTCCTGATGATAATGGATGCTCTGACGTCAGACATACAGGAAGAGGCGCCCTGGTGTATGCTGTTTGCCGATGACATTGTGCAGGTTGCCGAGAGTGGCCTAGAGGTCCAGAGCAGATTGGAGCTGGCACAGACTGGAGAGTGTTGGCTTGAAATTGAGCAGAACTAAAACAGAATACTAGTTCTGCGATTCTGGTGGTCTCTCCAGTTCCGTGCCACACCCACCCGATGCCCACCCATACCGATGTGCTCCGACTTCCGGTACCTAGGGTCGCCATGTCGTCGTGTCCAAGGGGATGGCGAGGTAGACCGAGACGTAACACACCAGATCAACTCGGGATGGATGAAATGGCGACAGGTCACTGGCAAAACTTGCGACCCACGGATGCCCCTCAAGTTAAAGGGGAAAATTAACAAGTCCGTGATTAGACCTGTCGTACTGTATGGATACGAAGATTGCATGCAGCAGAGATGAGAATGCTGAGATGGATATGTGCGGAGTGACGAGAATGGATAAAGTGAGAAATGAGTACCTATATTAGAGGAAGTTTGAACGTGGTGCCAGTGACTGAAAAGTTGAAAGGAAACCGTTTGTCCTAGTATGGTCATGTGATGAAGAGGGATGAAACGCATGTTACTAAAAGAGTTACGAATATAGATGGATGGATGGAGATTCTTTGGGCGGCCAAAGAAAAGATGAATGGACTGTGTGAGAAGTGATATGAAAGAAAAGGGAGTCAGTGAAAGCGTGACGGGGGACAGGACGATATGGAAGAAGAAAACGTGTTGTGCCGACTCCAAGTAATATGGGACAAGGGCAGGAATATGATGATGCTATCAATTCATTAAATTATTATTTTACACTGGATGTCAGGTCTTCTTGTAGTTCGTATGTGGCAGTATAGATACCGCTACAATCCCACCGAAGTGTCCTCGACCCATATTTACCAGTTGCATGTGCGTGCGTCGCAACATAGCAGAAAAATTAAAATGACAAGAAATAGGGGCACAGTTTCCATGGAAAAAAATTCGAACACATTAACCTAACTGTATTTCACCGACTGCCCAAAAAGGTCCTCAATTCGGATATTTATATTATTATGTGTGTTCGGGCATAACTCCGTCATAAATAAACGGATTTCAAAATTGTTTTTTGTTCGATAAAAGTTTATTCCGAAATGGTCACATTTAAATTTGGTAAAGATCTGATGAATAACTTCGGAGATATACAAAAGAACTCTTCAATAAATGACGGCAATTCTCTCGGGAATGAATGCTGCAATCGCAATATGTCTGTTTATTGAAAAAGGCTAGTATATTATTAGTACTTTGCAAACCCGTCCCAGAGATGAGAGCATGTTCGAACTTGCGCTTGATACAAGTTGAGTAAATGTTCTGGCTTGAAGTAGGTGAAACGGCCTTTGCAAGGTTCACCAACTTTTTGGCAGCAATCTGAGCTTTGGCCTCAATTAATGGACCAAAATTGAGGATCGATGTTAACGTAACGCCAAGAAGCTCAATATGGTCACACATCGGAAAGGAGCTGGGTGGAATTGGCTCCTTTTATTGGAAAGGGTGGTCTTAGCAACATTGAACCTGACCAGATTGGCATCGCCCCATTCGGACACTGCGTTCAACTATGCCCTTCCGGAGACAATGGATCTGAGGTACAATAGCGCAAGCATCGGCCACGTATCAGTAACAGTGCTGTCGTCTGCATACCCAAAGGTGCGGTTAATGTTTTAGCAGATCGTTTATGTGCAGCAAGAACAATGTTGCTGAGAGTACCGACTCCTGAGGGACCCCGGCGCTGATATCCAATTGATCAGACGATTGGCAATCAGTAACCACTCGTATAGACTGATCCCTCAGGAAGACTGCAAGCCAATCGCACAGACCACCGGGCAGACCGAATGAAGGAAGCTTACCGATAAGGCTTTCGTGCCAGATCCTGACAAAAGCCTTCGAGATGTCAAGAGAGACGGCAAGCGCTTCCCCGTGCCTGTCGATGGTCTCACTCCAGGTGTGAATGGCATACTCTAGGAGATCCCTAGTTGACCGAATTTGGCGGCAGCTACAATTATTAATTATTTTCTTGTATAATCAACACATACACATTCTTAGGTGTGTTGATTAAACAAGAAAACACAATGTTTATGATCAATTCAAGAAAATGTTAATTTTACACAACATTTAACAACAAATCGATGCATATCGCGTCATCTAGTGAAATTTATTTTAACCAAATTTTCTTAGCGTCGGGTCCCCGTGGCAAAAACAAGTAGCAATAGGTGTGAAAATATTTCGTGTGAGCTAATATCTGTTATTTCAGCAGCACCGGAATTGTGCAACTGTTTCTACAGCTCGAAGCACGCGCGCTCCCTTTCATTTTGACAGTTCAATAGTATTCATTGCGTGTTTTATGCTGACGAGTAGACGGAATTTCCCTCATATGAATCAATGAATGAAAAAGCAAAGCACGCGTGCGCGGTTTCTTTGAAATTAATCAATTATGGCGCGGGACTGTCTGATTGTATTTGCAAGAGCCTTTTATCTTTTTATTGTTAACCAACTCCCCTTTGACAAGAATAAGCTTTTTCAAGTAAGGCAGATATAATCGCCTTGAAAGTAAATGAGATAACATTCTAACATTTTCGTTTCTTCGTTTGCAGAAAGGATTGAAGAACGTGTTCGATGAAGCCATACTAGCAGCGTTGGAGCCCCCAGAACCCGCCAGGAAAAAGAAATGTATTCTGTTGTAAAGTGTCAGGCCACACGAGCCGCCCACCCCGCGACGCGATGTGCCCGTGAGGCCGCGTGCGCCCGCGCAGGCCGGCCCTCCTCACGAGTACATCTTAGTATTTTACCATATAATATTATTCATAACGAAACGGTTTTTGAACAAGTAATTAATTAACTTTTTATTATTTATGATGTTATTATGATTACTAAGTCTTTCCGGGATATATTCAGATATTTTAGTCGGCAATATATAAACACGCGTCGCTATTATATTTTACAGTTTGATAAACAATGAAAAAGAGAAAATGTATTAAAAAAAGTTATTATACTCTGTTTTACAATAAGTAGTGTCCTGGATGTTTTATAGAAAGAATAGCTATCGTGGTTTAGGGTGATTCCTTCAATGTAACCCAATGTATATAAATTTTGCGGCAATTATAGTAAAATTATGTCGCTGTTCTATCATTAATGCCGCAAAATGAATTTGACCAACATACAACTAAAATAGCGCTGTAATTTGGAAAAAGGGTTTTACAATTATTTTAAAGAATCACACAAAGATAGCAAACGAATACTTTTATAATAATTACAATAGCTCAAACACTGAATGAGCTATTCTACTTTAAACTAGGGGAAAATTTCAGTAACCTCTGCAACTTGAACAGGGGCCCATTTACTATGTCGTAACGTTATACTACAGGTTACAAGTTATATTCCGTTCCAATTACGATTCGATTCCTTTTGAATTCGATTCTTTTTGAGAACTTTGTATAATCAATTAGAAAATTAGCTTTGTCAAATCGCAACTCAATCGCAAAGGGAATGTTACTAGATGTGTGTTGCCAACAGTTCCAATACTAACTATTAATGTTACCACAACACATGTGGTAAATACTAAATACATTATTTTGTATTTAGAGCTCATTAAAATAACTTCCATCTTATAATTATCTTTTTACAATCAAACACATAATTCTATCAAAATGGATAAAAATTATTTCCAATCCATTATAGAAGGACTGATATCATCATCCTTTAGTGTAGTTAATCCTTAGTAAAAATAAGAACAAAGTCATTACCGTGACGTAAGCACGATATATGTCACCGTTGGGTACAGTAGTACGTCTGCCGTACATAGTAAAATGAAAGGGATTCGGAGCTTGTTTCATTTTTTTGTATCCGTAAATATGATAAGAACAACACACAATGTATCAGAACCGTAATTATTTAATTATAATGGCTGTAGGATCGCACACTAAAACGTGAGGTATAACTGACAAAATATGGCTACTATTCCTTTCAGGGAATTCAGGTGTAATTAGGGAAGCAAGGTGTATAGGAGGGTGTGTCTGTTACATATATGTAGCTTCATCCACGCTCACTGGTCGGTCACAGAGTACTATAAATGTCAACATTTTTAGACAGTGTTCCCAGTAACATCATTTTTACCGATTTTGTGGGTATTCGATATAAGGCAGGTTCTTTCGATATTTTTGGGCGTCGATGTATCTTTGCATCTCTAAATGTGACATAATGTCATGTGCTAATTTGTTACATATTTACGGTTCATTTGAAACCATAACAGTTAATGCTCTTTACACGATTTCTTTCTTTCCCTAGTTATGATAGGAATGATTTCATCCATTTCCTAATAAAGTATGGTAATGCTTTAAGTACTTTCAAGCGTCTGGCTTCGCGGACGGGCAATATTTTTTTAAAACGATTGCCCTTTTCTTAGTTTGACTGATATTAAGAAATTATACACTAAGGCCCAGTTCATTGGTTGGGTCAACTACGGATCAAAAAACTGGGCCTTAAACAAACTTTGTATTTATAGCATAAACATGATATTGATCGGATAACGAAATTGTCTATGCCAGCTGTGTAAGCTGGAATCGATGAAGCAACTTCATGCACAATAATTGCTAAGCACAGTGCGTCTATGTATTTTTATAAGTATTACTTGGTAATGTACTAACTTTTATTAAAATCATTATATTTTAATTAATACAACGCCTGTCAGTATGGACGGCCGTCCACGTTTGACTTTTATTTTATTTCGATGTGTTCTACATAGTTTTTTAAATAAGTTTGATATAAAACACTTAATATTGACTAAACACCAAACTACTATAATTAGCATTATATTCTAAAAAACAGGCAAATTTTTATCGCTAGACACTCATCGTAGAGTTTGTGATGCTATACAGAGTATAAACATTATTATTATACATTAATAGCGAGTCATGCATTATGAGTTGGGACTGATAATTACATAAATTCATCATTCCATGAAATATTTTTGCATTTATTGAACATACTTGGAGTAACAGTACCTTAATTAAAACCAAGGCTGAATGCAAATTAAACACTTGGCGACTTCTATTTGATGTCATAAAGACGGTGCGTATTCTATATAATGAGCCATGTTAACACAAGTGCGTAAGGTGACATCGGCTCTCGGCCACTATTTCCTCCGCAAACGCATTCAGTCAATATTGTCAAAACAAAAAATAAAATTCTAAAGAAGCATGTTGGTGACGCTCGCGTTTGATACTATTGATTTATAATGATTCATTATTGAAATAAATAATAAAATTATATAATGGGTGCAATTAATTATTATAATTATGTAATAAAATCTAAATAATTAATAAATAATTTTAAAACAGCATGACTTTGGGGGCTAAATGTATCAACTATAGCAAATAATCATGTACTCAAAATTATAACTACATTCTATGTATATAAGCTACTGTATACTTTTTTACGCATTGGAAAAGGTAACAAGTTTTCTGAATTAATATTTATTTAGCGTTCTTTGTAATTTACAAGAGCGATGATTATTTTGTATGTTTATGCATTATCAGTGCAGTTATATGTTCTTTGTGTCAAGAAGTAGTTATAGGTGTATATGGAATAAATATATAATGAGATTAAATTATTAAGTTTTATTTCAACTGCAAGGTACCCCATAAACGTGCGTGCCCACACAGAGGGCCTTAATCTGCATGATCCTTAAATCTTCATGAGCGAATATAAATATTGCTGTTACATTAGGGTGTGGCCAAACGAACATAATTTTGTGAGTAGTTACTGACTAAAACCCACTCGTGTTCCTACAGTTGCTTGAGCCAGGGCCGCGGTAACTCTATTTCAAACTTATCCGCGACCCAGACAGGCATCGGCCCTAGCGGACACCGTCAGTTTGGCTGACATCTCACGAGTCGTTTCGGTCACGCGACGATCCATCGTGAGTCGCAACGATAGGAATAGATAGGTCTCACCAAACTACTGGGCCGCCCTGAAGTTGGCATTCCAATGCGTAAGGCAAGGAACGGTGCTGTTTTTGTATGAGATTTATTACTGCGCAGCCATTGTAGCCAAATTCATGGCGGCCAAGAAGTTTGGCAAGAACTATACGCAGGTGGAAGAATGTTCGTCTCGTGAACGTCACCCGACGTTAGCAGTGTCAGGGCGAAATCGTGGCGATACACTCGCTTGTGGAGATGGCACCTAGATATCTATTAATAGGAGATTGGGGGAGGTCCCGGGGTGGTCTTTTAAGAGGTTACGGGTTCAGCCCAGGCGCCTTTTTAAGGTTTCCTCCGTTAGAAAACAAATAAGGGGCAGAGGGCGTCCACAGATGTCCACCATCGCGATCGGTCTTGAGCTTTACGCTTCACCTCGCTCCACGACAATCCGATGCTCGCCGCTTCTGCCAACACTGTGCGACGCCAGGTTTGACGGGGACGGCGCCGCTTTCTTTTTCCTAGGGGATTCCAGTCCAATTAAGTTTGTCTGGGTATGTAATCGAGACCCCTTTGGAGCGTGTGGCCAATCTATCTCCACTTGCGATGCTTGATCTAGCAGTCGATCGGGTTCTCGTGGCATTTGTCCAAAAGCTCTCGTTAAGATGGTCGCGGGCCAGTAAATTCCGAGAATGCGACGAAGACAGCGGTTGACGAAAACTTGGATTTGGTGTGAGATATCCTTTGTGAACTTACACGTTTCGCACCCGTAGGCCGCTGCAAACACAATTTGGCGACACATGCTAGAGTGTCCCAAGTGCCCGCCAATAAACCTGCGCTTTGGAATACCTTATGCTCGCCACTGACGCCGCAATTGGTGTGGCCACCTACGGGGCCCAAAATATTTGAAGATATAAAAATGGAGCTGGATTCCGGATCCGGGTTGCTCCGCGGGCCGGTCAGGCAGTGGCCCGAGCCGGCCCAGACCGCCAGCCGGGCCAGCCCAGGCCATATCCTCCATTTTTAGCTAACTGCAATTTAAAAAACAGTTTCGAAAAATTACCGCCAGTGCGCTTGTTTTGTTACAGGAACATCACAAAATTATGCGCCGTGCTCAAAACGTGGCCGTCCCCGTCAAACCTGGCGTCGCACCGTGTTGGCAGAATCGGCGAGCATCGGATTGTCGTGGAGCGAGGTGAAGCGTAAAGCTCAAGACCGATCGCGAAAGTAGACATCTGTGGACGTCCTCTGCCCCTTCTTTGTTTTTTAACGGGGGCAACCTTAAAAAAGCGCCTGGACTTTTGGAGAAAAGACCAGGCAGTGTGGAATTTTTACCTCTCCAAAACCACCCCAGTGGTCACAATACTTGTAGACATTTTAATTAATAAAAATACTGTAATTTCAACAGTGAAAACGATTTGTGAAAAAAATTCGCAATGGCGGGAAAAAATTTTCAGTTTTCCTATGCGCGCGCATCTAACAATGGCGATCGGCCATAGACTAATATAATGAGGTTTCTTTTTTTTTTGTCTTTTCGCGGATAGCGTTTTAGCCACGTACAAAATGGGGAATTTCAAGTTTTCTTTATTACCGAGAAAACTAAAGTTCTTAAGTTTTATTTATTGAATACGTAAAAGTTGAAATTAGCTATTTAAATACGAAGTTGCATGAAATGAGCAAGCAATAGGTAGGTACATTAATTTATGTGTACTATTGAGCACGATCTTTTTGTATCGAAACTTTTTTAAGAACAAAGCAACTCAACCAATAAAATAAAATATAACTCTATAACTCACTTGTGAATAATGGCAATGAAAAAGTCACAGTTTGATTATAGGTATCATTATGTGCCTAAAGAACCACTTTATGAGCAAGTGTATTGAAAAAAATATTATTGATTCATGTAGGTACATTATTTGTGAAACATGGTTTTTGACGTGACAACGTCTAATAAATCGATGAACGCCGGCTGCATTCACGAAAAAGTGTCCCGTTACGCTCATTGTAACGTTACGATACAGCGACACGAGCGAAAGGCACGATCGACTTGAGCGTTCGGCTTTCATCAATGTTTTGTTACGCCGTTGTCACGTTAAACTATAGTCCGTAAACAGACTTTACAGAAAACCAATTTTTTTCGTGTAACTAATTGTTCTGCTTAACAAAAATAATTAATAACACGATATTTACTTATACTCGTCCAAAACGACTAGGGATGTTAAATTTACACAGATTTTTTTTTGTCTAGAATTTGTTCAAAACTGATAGAATAATATTTTGTTAACAAAACTGGCCAACAGAAGGATCAATATTTATATTCTGGCTCCAAGCGGGCGCACGGTCAATTCTGCGAATAACATTGGGGAATATATACGCCTTAAGCAACGGTCGCGTTCACGGTTAAGTAACGACTATATACCTGCCAGTATTTTATTTGATGAGTATCAAAGCACATAGATTTTGAAGTAAAAGCTGATGTTTCGTTGTTCCAGGATTAATATTATTTTGACAACTTTGACGTAATGATTTTTTAGTGCTTTTACCATTAGAACACCCTTTTTATTATATTTAAGAATCAGTCGTTCTGTTTATTTTAAAATTAGCGCAAAGCTTTCAAGTAGGTAGAGTGCTATGAAAATTTCAAGTTAATATGGGCGACGGTATAAAGCTAACTAAAGGTTGGTTGTAATTTTTTAAAGTGAGATTAGTGTGACTAGGGAATCCAATACCGCATACGCGGGATCCGAAAATGCGGCTGGGTTCAGATGGTCTAAATATTTATTCCAGATTAATAAACGATTTCAAACAACTTTTTCCACTTAAAATTAACGTCCCAGAGATGAGAACAGTACTCCATGCGAAATCAAACTTGCGTTTGATACAACTTAAGAAGCGATTTTGGCATGAAGTTCCGTCTCAGCGTCTCACCTTCGCAAGGATCCTCAACTTTTTGCCAGCCAGTTGAGCCTTTTCAATGTATGGCCCAAAATTGAGTGTCGATGTCAAAGTTATGCTAAGAAGTCCAAGTTGGTCCGTTCCGACGTCGGAAAGATGGAAACTGGTGAAATTGGCTCTTTTTAGCCATAAAAAGACACGCCTTTGTTTTAGCGGCTTGAAGTTGGCCAGATTGGCATTGCCCCACTTGGAGACTGCCTCGAAGGACAAGCTTAAACGCTCCACCATGACCTCATGGTGAGACCGGACCTGAGCGTTGGATAAGTACCTATCTCTCAGCAACAGTGTTGTCGCCTGCATACCCGAAGATGTCGCAAGATGTACCGACCTCTGAGGTCCCTCAGGGGCGGTACCCGGCATTAATATCAAATTGGTCCGAAGAGCAGCCATCGATAACTACTTGAATGGACCGCCGATCCCTCAAGAAGTCTGCAATCCAATCACATAGACCACCAGGCAGACCGAATGAAGGAAGCTTACCCAATAAGGCTTTCGTGCCAGACCCCATCTAATAAGGCCTTCAAGATGTCGAGTGAGACGGCAAGCGCTTCCCCACGCCTCTCGATGGCCTCACTTCAGATGTGAATGGCATACGCTAGAAGATCCCCAGTAGACCGATTTCGGCGCCGGCGTATTGGCGGTCACTAATGAATGATGTCTTTAGCTTCGGTTTGCCAGGAGCTTACTATTAAGTATACATTCCATGGTCTTACAGAGTATGGACGTTACAGAGATATTATTAGGTCTGTAGTTGGCCGGCAGCCTAATTGCGTAAGTGAATTCTGCAAAGGAAACAAGTAGATTCATTCAAAGAATCAGAATAAATTATTTTAACTTTTTCGGTATTGCGAAACTAATTTGGAAAGCTAGCGTTAGCACCACCCGAGGACCAAGTGTAGGTATTCAAAGGGTATTTTTCTATGGACGCGGGTGACTTGGACCCCATTAGCTGGGTCGGTAGGTTGCTCGGGATCTTGACTTACTTACCTTATTTTAAGATCCTATGTCCCCTAGCTGGGGCAGAGGGCGACCACGGTAGTCTCAATCGTGAGCGCTCTTGAGCTCTTCGCTTCGCTCCATGTCATTCTGATGCTCGTTGGTTCTACCAACATGGTGCGTTGCCTGGTTTAACGGGGACGGGAACGGGAACGGCCACGGTTTTGTTTTTCCTGAAGGATTCTAATCCATGGATTGTATAGAAATGTGATTGCTAAGGATCGAGTGATAATGGAATTTGCTATTCTCTTCCAGTCACTATCTTCCTTATTTATTCAGAAAAGCTCTGTGCTTGCAACAACTCTGTTACTCTGAATGGTGTTTTGTCATCATCATAAATTTTTTACAATTATTTTCAGCAAAATTGACCTGCAGGGGTCGCAGTAGATGCAATAATAGTATTTTATTACTTAATCAAAATCTTGATGATTGCAGATAAGCGTCATAGGAGCTCTAGCAGTCTAGCTGGGATCGCCTTAGAGGGAACACGTTCCGAACGGAAATTGGGCCAGAATGGTATGTTTCTACTTCATAAGCGAATACTGGAGGAATTTAAAAAAAAAACCTAGGCTAGATCCCATTCATTCTCGTAAAATCTTTGGGCATGCAATTATAGAGAGTCAAGTAAACTTGGTCTTGAGGATCTAACGCTTTTACCTTCACTAAAGTTGAGTATACACTACAGCAGGCATGACGAATCAACGGCATGAGTGCCAGTTGTTGGCACACGAAAAAATAAATAGGACACGCCAAATTAGCAATAGATCCAGTTTAACTTGTGTTCTGCGTAAAAATTAGTGCATTATGCATGAGCCTGCTTTTTAGGGTTCTGTACCCAAAGAGTAAAAACGGGACCCTATTACTAAGACGCCGCGGTCCGTTTGTCAGTCTGTCTGTCCGTCTGTCACCAGGCTGTATCTCATGAACCGTGATAGCTAGACAGTTGTAATTTTCACAGATGATGTATTTCTTTTGCCGTTATAACAACAAATACTAAAAACAGAATAGAATAAATATTTAAGTACAACATACAACAAACGTGATCTTTTTGCCGTTTTTTGCGATAATGGTACGGAACCCTTCGTGCGCGAGTCCGTCTCGCACTTGGTCGGTTTTTTTTATAACATAGATCAGGTACGAGTATTACCATCAAATTTGCAACAGCATAAATTACATATTTTTTATTAGGCATTATTAATTATTTTTCGATGTATCAACGCTATTATTTTTTATATTAAACTTATAAAAATGTTGTAAATTAGTAACTACCATTCTTAAGAACATTACATTACATGGAAATGCTTGCTGTTATGCTGCAGTGTATACGCCGAGCGGTGACGTGATGTCTCCGCTGGCTTGCCTATTCCGAATAAGAAGCAATCATCAACAGAATGTAGCTGGATTAGAATATGAAGTATTTTGATTGGTGGATTTTATCCGTCCTCATAACTCCGCTACCTCGGCTCTGTGTGTGGGTAGCCTTATACTCAAGCAAATGCTAAGAGGCAAAATATTTTCTTTACTAGCGTCCATCCCGGAGTTAGATGATCAGTTTTCTATAGCTGAAAGACGATGCGACGATCTTCAGGAGAAACTTGATTTAATCAAATCGTTAAAAAGAAAAAAGAAACTTAAAAAACGGAGGTAAGTACCTACCATGTCACAAACACAGTTTTTTTTTTGTTAGATGTAGAAATTAGTTTATACCTACATATAAACACGAGCAGTCCTTGTTTTTACCCGACTGCCGAAGGAGGGTAATGTGTTTATCAGTCTATGTATGTATGTAAGTATGTATGTATGTATGTATGTATGTATGTATGTATGTATGTATGTATGTATGTATGTATGTTTGTTCCTATGTGGCGTTCTAGAGACTAAACGCGTGGGCCGATTTTGATGGTTCTTACGTCAATCGATTCGTCTTAACCCCGCGAGTGTCACTGGCTACATGAAAATTGGAAAATAGGTATATGGCGGTTTTTGGGCGCCATTTTGTGGGGGTCCAATTTTTTTTTTTCTTCCAAACCTTTCGTGTGGGGTATCAAAATAAAGGATTTTAAGAGGTGATTTCAAAAATATATAACACTTATATGTTTAAATGTACCTAATTCGAAAAAAAAATTAACTAAAAAGTTATAAATAAAAAAAGTTTATTAAAAAAATCAAAAAACCCGACTGCTTGAAAAGCGAACTAAAAAGACATAAACAAGGAGAAAATTATGCTGTGCAGTCGGAGGATACGTCTAGTTTTGGGCAGCCAGCTCGCGAATATGTATCCTCCGACAGCACAGCATGATTTTCTCCTTGTTTATGTCTTTTTAGTTCGCTTTTCAAGCAGTCGGGTTTCTTGATTTTTTTAATTAACTTTTTTTTAAATGGCTTAATCCCATCGCACTATTCCCAAACCACTGCAATTCCTGAAAGCCAGAATCAAATGTGGCTACCACCAGAAAAGCGCCAAGGCAATGGAAGCTCGACGAAGTCCCGGATAATGAATTTAATTGTCTTAGATCCCGCAACCCGAAATCCCGAAATCAATCAGAAAGTAATAACGGAGGTGTAGGAAAAGATACAAATTTCCACTTCCCTCCATACCAAGCAGGAGACAGAACTGACAAGGCTAATAGGCACAATGGTCGTTTACAACTAAGATAAAAATTATCATTAATATTAATGGGTCCTAACATTGTGAGCATATTTGACTCGAGCAGTCTACTTGTCCATGAGTTCATGGCATCTACAGACTGTCCATCCGTAAAGTCGTAGGTAATACTCAGACGGCGAGCCTATTGCCATCGCCCGGGCACATTTCCGGACTCCAGGCTACTACTGAGAAATTCCTAATGGAAAAGCCAGAAACACTGCCCGATAAGAAGAAGATAAAGTTGTCCCTAACGGCGGTTCCGAATTAGCTGTATTAATTTTTGTAGGGAAGCTTAAATGCCAGAATTCGGAAAAACCAAGATAAAAACTGTACTAAAGGCCACCATAGGTACACGTAACTGCGACTGCAAACAATTAAAATCTCAAAGCCCCAAGCAAGCTGTAAGCTGCTGGAGGCGTATGCTGTGTGTGTGGTAAGCTGTAGCGCAGCTGTACCTGCCTCAAAAATATCCACCTTTTATGAGTAATTAGTTCAGTTTTATCTGTTTAAAAGATATATTGAAAAAATCTTTTTTTTTTCTAGCATGACCAGAATAGCAGAACCACCACAAACACCAGATAACATGCCCTTTATAACTGTACGGACACAGCCGAAGAAAAGTAAGTATTGCTGAATTAAGTTACATACACACATACCATACATCGAGCAAGTCAAAATATACAGGTGAGTTTTATAAGTGGGCGTGGATGGCCAAATCAGAAACTATGAGGAATAGCCCGATTTTGAATAAATTAAAACTGCATCATTGGATTTTTGAAAAATCAATATTCCTAGCCAGGAATCGATTCCCGGCTAGGAAAATTTTGAAAAAATACACATACACATGTTGAAAAAAATAAAATATTAACGTAGTGTAGTGTAAAAATCAAAAACATATTACTTTAAAATATGAATTAGTTAAAATTCATAATTTTCCTTTATGTCATTACTGCCCAGAATTTCATAATTATTAGCAACACTATCTAATGGAGTAATAATACTCATTAAAACCACCCCGCTGATCACTATCAGCACGTATAAGAGGCCCCGTGACCACTCAAAAGACTACCCCCGAACCATCTCTGTGCAACGCCTGTGTTAGGGCACATCTCCGGGGAGACTAAAAGAGCGCCTCCCCTGAGCCTCGTTGAAAAATGTTTAAATACTCCTGATAGGAAGATCTGGAAGGTGGATGTGCACGGCAGCACGTGATGTCTGTACCACCGTCTTTCCTAGAGTCACGTAGTGGGCGAACAGAGTCCCCAATCTGACCGACCAATGTCCCCGGAGTCCCGCTTGCCTATGATGCAGGGGGCTTTCGGCATTTTAGGCACCTCAACGACGCCTTCTTCTCTGAGTGGGATCGACTCTCTCACGATCCCGCTCGACAGCCTCTTAGTCTTAATGTACCATCATGGTCTTACGGAAGGAGCATTTAACTCCAGTTGTGTCTCTGCCAGCATGGCCCTCACAACGGCTGGCAAATACAGGTCTCGCCCGATACTGGCAACTAAGACCTGCCACTCAGAGGCCCACGCAGGAAACTCAGAGCAGAGTCAAGGTCGCCTCCGCAGTGGTTGCAATTTGTCGTGGTCTCTCGCCCAATCCTTTCAGGTACTCACCGAAGCAACCATGCCAGGTCAGTACCTGGTGAGCCTTTAAGAGAGATGCGCTCTTCTCTCTTTAGTCAGGCTTCAAAGCGCGGCGGGACGACATGCGTTGTCGTCCCGCCGCGCTTGCGCCGCTCGGGCCACCGCCTCAAAGATTTGGTAACCTCAAGCAATGCGAAAGGCCATTTGCCGCTGCAGGCTATTAATTTTAATCCTGCAGTGTCGGATACCTGATAGTCTAAGAGGCAAGGCAGCAGTCTATGCAAAGCACCCACTGCCTTTTCAACTGCGAGTCGGCCCACCGTACCGATTGGCTTTAGTGCAGCAACTATGTGAATGTACGACAGAAGCTCGCATCCGAGTATTATTATTATTTATTTGCAACCTATTCTCTCCCACTGCAGGATAAAGGCCTCCCTTTTATCCTTCCAATCCTCCCGGTTTAGGGCAATTGTTGACCAGTCCTGTCGATAGATATCAACCTCATAGCATCCGAGTAGCTTCAATTTAGTCTAAGAGGCAAGGCAGCAGTCTATGCAAAGCACCCACTGCCTTTTCAACTGCGAGTCGGCCCACCATACCGATTGGCTTTAGTGCAGCAACTATGTGAATGTACGACAGAAGCCCGCATCCGAGTATTATTATTATTTATTTACAGCCTATTCTGTCCCACTGCAGGATAGAGGCCTCCCTTTCATCCTTCCAATCCTCCCGGTTTAGGGAAATTGTTGACCAGTCCTGTCGATAGGCATCAAGCTTATGAGCTTGATGCCTATCGACAGGACTGGTCAACAATGGCATCCGAGTAGCTTCAACTTTTTGTTTCACTCAGCTCACTTGCCTCGCCTTTCCCCATCACTTGCGAGCTGCAGCTAACACATCACTCTCAATGTTCAGACGCGTTCGGTAGCAGTTTTCCAGGCAGCCGCGAGAGGATCCTGATGCCAGTTTGCATTTATTTACACTGGATCCCAGCTCGCAAGAGACTATAAGGTATCATGAAAATATAAGTCATGAAAACAGCCAAGTCAAGCTTAGCTAATAGCATATAAGTATGCGAGCCGCTTTCTACTTTCTGGTCAGCAGCTCTAATCCAGCCATATTAGTGTCCGTTCCCCTCAATAAATCTATCTAGTATGGGTGATAGGACTCTAATATTGCGCCTGCTGATTACAGAGCTGTCGCAGCAAACTCCGAGACTACGTCGGCTGGAGATCCCTCCAAACCCCACGCGAGGCTACCTGGACCCTGCCACCGTGGAGCAGCACCGCATGATCGGCCAGGTGCGGGGCTACAACCACAGCTTCAAGCACCCACACCAGGTACGAGCTGGGATACATAATATAAGTCTTAGCCAACTTTCACGAAAATCTTAAATCAAGTTAGTTGCTAACGCGAGGTTAAATTGACAATACTGTATGAAAAACCGACAATTTAGCTACGTGTTAGCAACTAAAGTTGTCAAAAATAAAAGGCCCGTTTTGACAGCTATAAAAATAATTAATATATATTTTTTTTTTAAAACCTTGCCCCACACTAGGAATTTTGTTCCTGTATCGTGAGTGCGTTTACAAACAAAAACTCACATACACAAACACCTTAATAATAATTAAACTTGATGCTTGCGAATGATATTTGTTGTTATAGTGTATGGGTATGGTATAATAATTAAGATTATGAATATGATTTTTCAATTTCTTACGTAGAAAGTTATCGCGACATGTAAAATAAGAAACGTCAACGGACTTCTTATATTGTGACGACTTTAACTCTGAATTAAATTTTTGGTGTAAGTGAGGTTTATTGTTTTTGGTTTGCTTAGTTTTTGTCATCCCACTGGTAGGCAAAGACCTTCACATATTTTTCCAGTTATTTCTACCTTCTGCCTTCACAGAGCAGTGGTGGGCCAGTAGTAACGGCCGCATCTTACAAGTTTAGGTCGTGGGTTCGAACCAAGGCACCTGCTTTACTTTGTGTAAATTATTTCATCACTACTGCTCTCAAAACGGTGAAGGTCAACATCGTGAGAAAACCGGCATGTCTCAGAACCAAAAATTCGAAGACATGTCACACATCCACCAACCCGCACAGGGCCTGCGTGGTAGATTACGGCCCATACCATCTCACAGAGAGGAGGCCTGCACGCACAACCGACCAAATCGAAGTCCAAGACCAAGTGCGGCAAAAGGGGTCCATCTATCCTATCGTTCTGCCTTCACTGGTCAGTTTGTCAGGAACCAGTGCAGATTGCCACGCCAGCGTTTTTAGGCCTGCCTCGGTTACGATGTCCATCTTCAAGGACCCACCGCGCGACGATCCCGGCCCCTCTGTCCTCATACGTCCTGTTAATTTAAACTCGAATGCGAATGCACGAGGATACCGCGTAAGACGCGCGACCTCTTTAACTGTCTTGTTTTCCTTATCAGCATTTCCAATCAACTGCGGATCAGCGGCCGTACTCTAAACTAAAAAGGCAGCGGTCACATGCTGACGGCGACAGTGAGTATTATTTTACAGTTTTTTGAAAACTATTCAATAAAGGCGATGTTTTTTTATTTTCCTCGGTTTGTAGGCTCTCGGTCCTTCTGGTATCTTCTTTAGCCTAAGTGGTAGAACGGATTTGAAGTGCGAGGAACCAATTTAATTGGTTTTCAATATCAAAGTTATTTCTAAAATATTATGATTAGTCTGTTGTTTGATGGCAAAAAAATAACAGAAAACTAGTATCGTGAAACAGCTTGACTCACCTCAACTCAACACGCACTGTTCACCGATCATCTATTATAGGCAATCAACATTGAACGCTAGAGTCCGCTCGACGGCTATCGGCCGCAGTTTAGTAGAACTTAAAGGTAGATTGCCGGTGAAAGCGGCACCGGCGTTAAGCCTCCATCCACCACTACATCCAGCCAGTTATCTTAGTGGATCGACTCTTAACGCAGCGACATGGTATGTTGGCGCAAACACCTGATGTGCCGCTGCGCTAGAGACTTCCATAGGGCACAATACTATGGCTTTATCGCCGTTGTTTTGTTCGGAAGTCTACCTTAAATGTAATCTTCGTTTATATTGAGCTTGCTTAGTAGTTGCACATTGATGTTGACAGGTATGAGTAGCCAGCCGAGTCACCTGCCCGACGAGGGGCTGGAGTCAGTAGCCTGCGGGCAGGACGACATGGTGGACGAGTTCGGAAACTTCGATATCTTTAACCGACCGCCAGACTAGTAAGTTTGTTATTGACCTCGCTTGTGTCGAATTGAACCAAAAGAAAGTAAGCTCTGATTGATCTGCAAGATCATACAAAATAACACTTCGCACTAATGAAATATTACTTCCAGAAACTATAGCGCTTTTTTAATACATTCATATTTTTAAAGCTTTGAATGCATTTGTGTTATCTACTAAAATAAATACGCCATTAATAATTATGTACCTATAGTAAAGTAAAATCACAAGAAACGTCAATTGGTTGCCAAGCTTTACACAAGATTGTTAATACTACTAATTTTGTATGAGCAGCCCCACTGGCAGTGCTAAGAAGCCCGCGGACAAACAAACAACTAACCGACGACGGCACGTGCCCAGGGATGTTGCGGCTAAAGAAGGTAATGTAACTATTCAGTATACGTTAAGATTGAGCCACGTTATCCTTTTAAGTGGACAAGCAGTCTACATCCGCTCCGGTACAAAGTTGCCAACACCACCTGCTGAAAGGCCTGGGAACTACTACGCTTCTCGCTAGGATCTACACAAACCACTAAACAAACCACCTTCAAGTACCACCATGTAGTAAGGCTGGTCTATCCACCTGAAGTTGCACTCTCACGATCATCTGATTTGGTTTAATGACTCGCGAAAGACAGAGGGATGGTGGCCCGTTATAAGTGGATCGTATGCGTTAGTATTGAGTGTTCCAACTGTGTTAAAAAACGATTGACGCAGAGATTTAGTAAAAGTTGCAGAAAGATATTAAAAAAAGCAGTTATAGCAAGAGGTCACTCAATCCATACTCACGGGTTCCTATATCCTTAATACTCTTTAACCTATCTTAATACTCTTAAACTCTTTTTTACATTATATACTTAAATATAATGTTAAAAAAAGCGAGCTTATGGTCTTCAATGCGGGTTTCAAGTGCCTGGCGGATGTCTCTCCAGTAAGGCTGTGTGGGGTGCCCTTAGAGCGGGTATATAATAGGGGTATACCCCGTTTCCATGGACAGTGCATTACCTATGCATAGACGGTCCAGGCACTTTTCTGCCCCAATAAAAATGCGATCGTATGAATATTTAAAGTTTTGTTGTTGGTTTGAACAGAACGGGTGGCGGATTCAAGGCGTGGCGGGCCGCAGGGAGAGATGCCAGCTCCACGTCGCAGACAACCCTCCCATAAAAACATCCAGCCTTCGGGTTCTTTGATTTCCTAATCTTATATATTTCATATATCTTGAGTCCTACGATAGGCATACCTTAACTGACACGATGCCTGAGGTAGCGCGCCGTAGAAGAGTTCCCGGTTGGTGTCGAGGGTGAATGAAACTCAGGCGACTCGCGAATAAGCGCCGCGCACCTACCTTTTTTTTCCTTGTGGAAAATCCTCATTGGATGTCCTCCACCCTCCCCAGAGTGGAGGTCATCAAATGAGAACTTTCCGAGGGTCTGTCAGACGCCCAAGACGTCGGGTTTGGGACGAGTGAGGTGTTTGACTCCTCGCTGCCAACCATAGACTCGACTACGGCCGGCAGCGACAGCCGCCGCGCACCTACCTCAGTCAACCTGTCAGTTAAAAGGTCGGTCCATAGGCTTATGGGTAGATTGGTCTGAGTGGCGAAATCAATTGCGATTTGTCCTGGTCGTTCAATAACCTTAAATAGCAATTGATCTAGTTGTCTCTTAGAAGTAATTTATTTCGTGGTATCCACCTATAATGCCTGCATCTACGGTAACCATAAGGTCAGGTACCCGTAAAAGTCGAAGTGAAAGTTGTAACAACAGAATCCCTATATTGTATTTGTGAATTGAATGACAGCAAGCCAGCTAATAGAGGAGCGTCCGCTGGTGG
Organism: Anorthoa munda; assembly: GCA_945859665.1. Taxonomy (NCBI): domain Eukaryota; kingdom Metazoa; phylum Arthropoda; class Insecta; order Lepidoptera; family Noctuidae; genus Anorthoa; species Anorthoa munda. Next base: position 40,436,327 of record OX243893.1, read on the forward strand.
AGCTGTTCAACAAGAGTCGCATCGCCCCCGCCAGCCTGCGGCGCCAGGGCACCGTGCCCATGGTACCCACACCCATGATGCCCGTACCGAGCGAGAAGAAGCTCAAAAAAGGTAACAAATACTTCCATTCAACATAGTTTTAAGTTAGATAAGTATACATAATATAGGTTCGTGGTATAATAATAGCCGCACGGGTCATTCTCGAAGGTCAATCTCTAAGTAACTCTTATCTTAGATATAAGCTAAGCTTATATAACTCTTGCTGATATTGGTCCGTAGATAGGTTACCATCCATCCACGCTTCTTCGACATTAGTCCTGGCGGTCATTTGTTACGGCTAGTCAGAATCCAGAAAATCTGTTATCAGTCTTGTCCTGAGGAACCGACTTAACCAATAATTGGAATATGGAGATCAGACAGGCAGCCGCTCCATGTAAAATACAGGTAATCAGTTGCATCCGGTAGACTTCAAGCCGACCCCAACATGGTTACCGACCTTTGAACTGAAAATGTATCTGAGGTACCTGCGCGATTCAGGAGTGGTGTTGTACTGCTAATGTGTCACCGCGTGAGTGACCGAACTCTCGTATCATGTCAAGAAACCCCATGCTTTACCACCATTAACTCAGATTTAACGGCATAGGATTTGGCAAAAACAATTATTTAATACTTAACTATGGAGGAGGTTTTCACCAGGGGACTAGGCTGCCATACCTTGATAATGTTGATTTTATCAATTGCACCTATCACAGATATTTTAATATTGTATCCTGCTGACTGCAAAGTTATGAAAGCCGACTTTTTCAATTTTTATGCTTTCCTATGCCTGAATATCAATTGCATATAAAACGTCAAGTTCTGTTTCTGATAATGATTCTAAACCTTTCAGTTCGACCTCAAAAGTTCGACGATGTATGCAACGATCTTCCAGAAAAAGTGCAAATGCCGATGGAACCTAAAAATGTTGGTTAAGTACCTTTCATCATTTATTTTTATATATACAAACCTCTTTAAGCCAAATAGTGTACACAGAGTAACTAGAATCGTTGAATCATTGAATTTATGGAAATGAGAAATACAAGTTTTAATATTCGATGATTTTGGGAGCACTCAAGTCTAGACTTATACAATCCATCCATACATTATAGGTAATGGGGGTATAATAAGAGATCATGTGGAACCTACAGATTATAATTAGTCGATCGCTTTCTATTGGGATAGCGCTTCGGACTACCACAATACATGGCAAAAATTACAATCTTGAACCTCTTTATTAAACCTGTTTGAATAGCTTTTTTTAAAGCTCCATTACTCGATACGACATAATTATTGATTTTTCACCAAAGAGGCGCGAGGATGTGTAGCCAATCTGTGAAACTGTTCCTCGCACACATCGCTCGCTTTTCTGTATGATATAGTGCTGCTAGCCCTCCACCAGAGCTGTGTTAAGCCTGGCAAAGAAAATGAAGAGATCCTGTCGGTGTAGATTTTCGTCGCGCTCCGCCTTGCTACATAGCGCTTCTTTGGTAGAAAGAACCTTTAAGGTCGAATACTCGATATATGATAGATACTGTAATGGCGGATACTGCAGAGTGAGATGTTTATCAGGAAGGCACGCATCACCCGCGGCGCGTCAAATACCGGAGCCGTGGCTACGAGCTACCCACGGTGGCTTCGCAAATGAAGCACTCCGGCATGCGCAGCTACTACGGCACCGCCAACCACACAAACATACCGTTCGTGGTCAGCAAGAGCTGCGCTCCCTCGCACAATATTGGCGTCAACATACAACAGGTGACTCTCTCACAGTGGAACCATGATAGTTTGTCGTCAAGGTAAGGATGGCCCCAGTTGAACGTTGGCGTATAAAAAAGGGTCGGCGCAACGCGTCTTCTTCTTCATACCGTCCTGTCCCCCATCACGTCATCACTGACTCCCTTTTCTACTCCTCACACAGTCCATCTATCTTTCTTTTGGCCGTCCCCTCCCTCTCCATCCATCCACATTTATATTCATAACTCTTTTAGTAACATGCGTTTCATCCCGCCTCATCTCATGACCATACCAGGACAAACGGTTTCCTTTCACCTTTTCTGTCACTGGCGCCAGTTTCAAACTTCTTCTAATATACTCATTTCTCACTATATCCTCCATTTTCGTAACTCCGCACATCCATCTCAACATTCTCATATCTGCTACATGGAATCTCCTTTCATCCATCTTTTTCATCTTTTTCCAGGTCCGTGATTATACCTGTCATACCATTCTGATCCATACAGTATGACAGGTATAATCACGGACTTGTAGATTTTCCCCTTTAACTTGAGGGGCCTATCCGTGGGTCGCAAGTTGTTCCAGTGACCTGTCGCCATTTCATTCATCCTGAGTTGATCCGGTGCGTTACGTCTCGGTCTACCTCGCCAGTCCCTTGGACAAGCAACCCTAGGTACCGGAAGTCGGAGCAGATTAAGATTGTTCCAGCGAGAGCTAGGGCACGGAACTGGAGAGACCACCAATATCGCAAAACAAGTATTCAGTCTTCTGCTCAATTTTAGGCCAACACTCTCCAGTCTGTACCACCATAGCTCCAATCTGTTCTAGACCTCTAGGCCACTCGGCAACCAGCACAATGTCATCGGCAAACAGCCGCAGCAGTTTCTTCCTGTATTTCCGACGTCAGAGCGTCCATTATCATCAGGAAGAGGTAAGGACTGAGAGCCGCGACCCTTGGTGCAGGCCGACTGCCACACTGAAGCTGTAGTGGCCACTGTAGATCGGACTTGGGTACTGTATCGATTGTACATCGCTCGGACCAACTGTACATACTGCCCAGGCACACTTTTCTTCTTAAGGGCGCACCACAAAACCTCACGGGGCACCCGGTCGTATGCCTTCTCGAGGTCAATGAACTCCATGTGCACCTCGGTATTTCTCGCACAACTGGCGGATTGCGAAAATGGCGCCCGTTGTATCCCGACCAGGCATAAAACCGAATTGGTTCTGAGATATTTCAGTCTCTTCTCTCAGCCGCCTTACAATAACTTTCTCCCAAGCTTTCATACTATATGACATTAACTTTATTCCTCTATAACACATACGCTTGTAACTCATACACTTGTGTTTTGATAAAATGGTTTCATTCAATAAAATTAATATTTCTAGGTGTTAAATGGGCTTAAAATTCAACAACCGTTATCCGGCATACCGCTGACCATCGCACATCATATGGGTGAGTAAGATTTTATTTCGTAAGTTGCCTACATAAATACAACAGACGCACACCTGGCTTTTTGAGGATAGATCTCGTATCATACGTTCTACATAATATTACTAAAACACACCTTCCAGTATATAAAGTAAAGGGTAATTAAACTTTTTTATTTTATTGAAAACGGTCTTTCATTGGTCTCTGCCTCTACCCATAAACCCCTATGTTTTCTCATGAAACTAGTTCTTAGAGCATTTAACCTAAATGCTCTAAGAACTAGATAGACATCGCCTTCGTTCGAGTGTCATATTCTCATTATGGGACCTCTCTGGTCCTAAACTAAGTACCACAAAAAAATTGACAATCGTTCTCGAATAATGGATGCAGCCTGATGAGAATAGAAAACTTCGCTCCATTTTCAAAATGGATTATCAAAGTAATGCATTCGTTAATGTTTCAGGCTTGGGCCACGTACCCACTACATATGGTGCGAAGAGGACCGTAAGTCTATTTATTATTTAACTAACGAATACCTTCCTCGTTAATCGCTCTGTTTATTAGTGACAATCGTATCAAAATCATTTTCGTGGGTCCGACGCTTACTCGTATGTACAATTAGTACAAAATATGTAAATAAAATATTTAGGAAAATTCGGAGACTGCCTTCAAGGACAGGTTCAAGCACTCAACCATGGCCTCCCGGAGAGACCGGATCTGAGGCTCAGTAGCCCGTGCGTCGGACACGTATCTCTTAGCTACAGTGCTGTCGTCTGCATATCCAAAGGGTATTAGCAGAACGTTTATGTGGAGTAAGAAGAATATGTTACTGAGAGTACCGACCCCTGAAGGACTCTGACATTAATATCCAGTTGATCTGACCTCGTATTGCACCAAGGACCTATTCACTTTCTAGTTTTGTACGTTACTGTACATTAAACATAATGTAATGTTTCGGACGAGTTGGGAAAGAGACAAAATACGGCTTGAGACGAGTTGGGAAACTGACTACATGTACAAAGTGACGTATTAGTGAAAGAGATTAGAGATAACGACGAGGTAGCTAGTGTGACGAGTTGTCATCACAACCTTCGTATTAATTATTACAACCGGTAATTCAGCAAAATTACCAGTTGTGGAAAAAGCTTCTCACAATCTTCATTAATGGAGATTCATGATGGGGATAGTGGGATGTACCGGCTGCTGCTGGTGCAGAAAATCTCAAACGGCGCAAATAGAACAACCTTATAGGGAGTTGTATTTCTGAGCCGTTTGGGTTTGAAACATTATGACGACACGGTTGGCGTAGTGGTTGAACGATCGGCTGCTGCGTTGCGTGTCGGAGGTTCGATTTCCTGCATGGAACAAATATTTGTAAAACCTACAGATAGTTGTGCCAACCAGGTTGTTTGTGTGAGTTTCTATGTTTTTAAATGCACCTACGACACTGGAGAAATTTCTAGGACAGTTTAATAAAGAAAGTTAGTGCTCTTTGAGTTCGAGTTCTGGGGCATCAGTAAACAGTTAGTCGATTCTTCATGTGACCGGAGGGCTGGGCTTTTTTCGGCAAAAGAATCAGCATTACTGACTGCATCAGTGGCTCGGTAGCCGGCAATGTAATGCAATTTGCATGCGAGTTGCAGGTGGTTACGTACCCTAACTTATGTTTACCCACTTCATTAGAACCAGCTGCCGTCGTTGGACCACAACAGTGAGATGAACGCCATCCGCGTGGGACAGCGCCTGGTGAAGCTGCCGTCCTTCAAGACCATCTCGTACAACCGCTTGCTGAGCCTGTACCGCGAGGGCGACGGCATGGTGCCACGTTTCCTGCGCGCCATCGACCGCCCGCACTACTTCTATACATCCATGTGCAAGTGAGCGCTTTTCAACTGTCGGCAGCATTCTACATCTCACCTTCCTGCCCATGTTTAATGATACTTTAGTCAGTGCAACCCGAATTCTTCTTTCATTCCGTTCTGTCAACTGTCATACTATCACTGACTACCTTTAATTCCATATCACTCCTCACATAATCCATCCATCTCTCTGCAACGTAAAATCTCAAAATATTATGCTTGATTTATGATATACTCCGTTTCAAAAAGTACGAATAATACAGTCTTTCATAATTCTTAGCGTCTTTAGAATAACTCGGTTTAAGTTGTGCTTCATCACGCCATTTTTTTACTACACTATAAAATTATTTTATATGGTATGAACAAAAAAATTCAAGTGTGTATTATTGTTTGAAGCAGTCTCGCGACAAATCGGGAGGACTTCGACTGCGCCACGTCGAAGGGGCGCGGTGGCAGCCAGGAGGCAAAGCAGAGCCTCGCGGAGTACGCCAGCTTGTACCGGGAGTACGAACACGTAGACAAGTGCATCCGGGAAGGCAACACTGACCTGGAGCTGGAGCAGCGCAGGGAAGAACTCACCAAGGAGCTGGCAGCCCGCGAAGATCATATCCGTAAAGTGAGTCAGTCGATGAGCTGCTTGTCTCTCGGAGATATTATCATCATCATCATTCTCTTGCCCTAATCCTAATCTCGCTCACAATGGGCCTCATCAGAAAGCTTACAGGCAATGGAGACGCCTATGCTCGGGGTTTCCTTGCGTGATTGAATCAGAAATTAGAGATCCGTAAGAGAACCAGGGTTACCGACATAGCCAGAAGAATTACCAAACTTAAGTGGCAGTGGGTAGGGCACATTGCTCGCAGAACGGATGGTCGATAGATCCGAAAATTATTGGAGTGGATACCGCGAGCCGGAAGGCGCTGCGTTGGAAAGCCACCGACCAAGTAGACACATGTTCTGGTGGCGGAAGTCCGCTGGATGCGAGGCGCACGGGACCGGTCGATGTGGCGACGCTTGGGGAGGCCTATATCCAGTAGTGGACGTCTTTCGGCTGATGTGATGATGATGATGCATCCTAATCTATGTTGGCTCGGCGCAACATGTCTTATTTCATACTTCTCTGTTAGTTGTCATGTCAGTTGGCACCCCATGTCTACATACACTTGAGAGCAAAGCTATTATTGCACAGACACCCTTTTATAAACTGAAATCGCAAATATTATTAGAAAATAAGTTTATCTATAATCAAATAAAACTGCATGCGTGAAACTCATAAAAACGAATGTAAGTAGATATAAAGTCTGTATCTTTGACAGTTTCTGATGTTTTATCCGAAATTAATCTTTGGAGCTGCTTAGGTTGTTGCTCTAAGTAACTTGTTGCTCTAAGTAACTATAATACTTAAAAGAAAATAGTTTTGGATAAAGCATCAGAAACTGTCCAATATACCAACTGTATGCAATCGTTTTTATCTGTTTCTAACAAAACTTACTGTTCTTTAAGAGTGCATACAGTTACAAACTTTATTTTCAAATATCTGTAATATGTAGTTTAAAATAGGGTGATAGTTTTGCTCTCGAGTGTATATTCATCTTGCACACAATCCATCCATTGCTTCTGTGGTTCTAGTGTAGGGAATACTCATAAAGCTATCCATGTTGTTATGCTGATGCAATAAATTGCTTAGTAGATGAATTACCGGTAGCCTGAATGTTTTTCGTTCTGGCAGGTCGTTAACGAGTATCGAACAGGAGCTGAGACGGAGCTGCCCTTACGTGCGTCGGCGTCGACGGCCGAGGACGGCTACCGCCACTCCATCAAGCTCGGCGACGCTCAACACTAGCCAGGCTCCGCGCACCGCTGTCAGAGTCTCTTCGTTTTATAAAGTTTCACCTGACACAACACTATATTAAAACCCGAATACACAGTTTGCGCTTCAAAAACGACGTCGTAATACCTAGCGTAGTCTGACAAATTGCGTTAAGATTTTTTGTTTGAAATCGAGCGGCTGAAGAGAGCGTCATTGAAGAATAATATCCAAATTCGTGTTCGAGAAGTAAAAATTGGAAAATATCGGAAGAGGTCATGGGAATATATATATCGTTCCTGTTCCCAGTATAACATTTAGTCTATACATTTGTGAAATATTCTTTGTTGGTCGGACGTGTGCTTAACACAAGTAATCATTTTGAAAACTTATAATATAGTCGTCACCGAGGTTGTATTTTACTAACCTTTTCTCGCCATTCCACCTACCTCTCATTTATCCTCTATCTGCCATCTATGTCTGCTATAAAATGTGTCGTGTTATACTTCCTGATAATTATAGTCTTTGAAGTGAAATGGAAGTTAAAACTATGCTTAAATAAGCAGGTTGATGCACGTGGTTTACGTACGAATTTTTATACTAAATCTATATTAAAGCTTGTCCGCTGCGGTAGTAGAAGTCAAATATCATACTTTAACACGCAATGTGCGAAAAATTACGCGAAATAATTTAACTAATTGCGCACTTATTGTGAAAATGTATGTACCTATGGTTCAGCGCTACTACTTGAAAGTAGCACAAGTGAGTGACTATCACATAGTTAGTCTAATTGTTCTTGGGGTTCGATAGACCTTTTTAAGTGCACTATCGTTTCAAACTGCGTTTTAAGTTACAACGTAAAGTTTTAACTAAAATCAATTGTCGGCAAAATTGTGCTTTGGGCTCGTGTCGGTGAGCTGTCGCTCAGCGCAAGTCGCACTCTTCATGTCATCCTCGTCATCGATACTTTACTGCGAGTGTCGTCTTTACGGTTACTATACGATTACGATACTCGTCTAAGCTTAGCTAGATAAGAACGCTGTATAGTCTAGTACCTGGAATATAATCTAGAATTCTGTTTTTAGAATTATATTCGCTAAGTATGTGAGTTCCGAATTACAATGCTTGTAACCGGTCCTATATTGCTGTCCTCTGGTTATGGCTGGCACTTGAAGGCATAGTTTGATTGTTACGTTGAAGATAAATTTGTAAATGTTATCCTTTTTTTATTGACTGCGAATAGTAAACGAATTTTGAATGATGTCATAATAATGTAAAGAAGTTTGAATACAATTCCTTTGACTTTTCTATTTTTTTTTTTATTAATTCCTTTAAAAAATAATAACGATTGAATGGAATAAGATATGAATTCTACTAAGCAATGTGAACATACATCTAGGCATGCATTGCAGTTCGTAATGTCTATAGTCCATAGAATTAAGTCACGAATATACACAATGTACCTACTTCTAGTGACGCGATACGTAGCCAAGTTCTTTTATCGACATAATATAATTACGATTTTATAACATGAAACGGTTTGACACATTTTATTATGTACACATACATAGTTAACAACAACGAAGAGTTGATTTACATTCTATAACTTATTTAACTACATAGTATTCTATATTTAAAATAGATAGATTATACGATAGTTACAATAAGATATTTGATAATCTCCGGCGAACGTAACGATAAAGTTGCTCGATAAAACAGATGTAACTATATTTACACAGAAATAAATAACGATATCTTAATTATTACTTTAAAACTTTCTCTAATACATAGATGAGCTATATTGGTGACACGCGGTTGGTTGGGAAGGCGAAGCATGCATATTTTAACGACATTTATCGATAAAGTAGTTTAACCTGAACATATAATATTTTTACAGAACAAATATTTAACTAATGAATAATATACTTATTTCATCCACAATATTAAGAGACCGATTGAATTGCTTATTGCGATAGACAAATAGCTAGTGACAACATCTCCTTGATTTTACATTTAGAGCTTTTTGGAGATAAAAGTAAAAATTGTGAAACGTATTAGCAAAATATTCAATCCAGGTACTACACACTCAAAATGAATGAGATGAAGTCACGCCCACTGTATGTAAAAGCAAAAATACACATGCCTGTAACTTGCATAAAAGTGTGCAAGTAGCTTGCATGCCATTGTATATTGTCCATCGATGGACTGACGTAAGGAGCCCATGAGTAAAGATTGAGGGACGACACTTGAGTTGCTATGACTTTTTTTAAGTCTTGTTTTGCAAATTTTGAATCGGTTTTACAATTTTTCTACAACTTTCACTAAATCACTTAAGCAATAGTTACCCAAATCGCGGATGGAACCCTCAATCCTCACGCACATAGTAACTTCTGATTGATGAATGTCACAATGGCATGCAAGCTACTTGCACACTTTTATTAAAGTTACAGGCATGTGTATTTTTTCTTTATTTTGTAATTAGCGAACGTTTAGTTGCGCGTGTCGGTCGAGGAGGGGAGGTTCTCGCCGTCGATCTTGTGGCGCGTGGCCTGCATATAGGCCTCCGCGGCCAAGGCCGGCCATGCGTCCGCAGGGTGCCCTGGGGCCCCGGCCCCGGCCCCGGCCCCGGCGCTGGCCCAGGCCTCCGACGTTGACACCTCCGCCGGCCTCTCCACGCTCTCTGCTGCCTTTGGCTTGCACTCCAAAGACAGAGATTTTGGAGTCTCAATCCTTTAAAAAATGTACAAGCCTGTTACATATTTTGTTGCCTTTAAACTCTCCTGCACCAATTTATGACAAAGGTTAAAAAACATAAAAGAATGTATTCCATTTCTAAGTCTGTTAAAACTGGAAATTATTACGTATTCGGTTCGGCTTCATTTTGCGATAAACTGATTATTAATAAGAAGTAGGTACTTAGAAGGAGAAGGAGTGGTGTGGGCACTTAGAGAAAAAATACCTCACGCGTTCTGGTGACTGCATGGCGTCGTTAGTGCTGGAGATCTCCAGGTCCTCTGCGTAGCTCAAGTGCTGCTTCTCACCCTCGTTGCGTTGCTCTTTTTCTGAACGAAATAATACAAACTTTGGGTTTAAATAGGAAGGTTTTGGTTTCTTTATAAGAATACCCGAGAAATGGAAAGAATTAAGGTTTTAGTTACTCAGGCGAGCGAAAAAGCGAGGGAGGACAAAAAAATCTCACAGAAACAGGTCCACGACATACGGTGTAATAACTGTCCTATTTACCCTTTAAGTCCTTTCAAACAACAAAAACTAATACAAACTCGGTTCATCCGTTTAGGAGCTATTATGCCACAGACAGATACACGAACACACAGCCGAAATAACATTTGAAGTGTGTACCTAAGTGTAACTTCGGTAAAAATATTTTGAACAAGTGAAACGTCGGAGTAACGAAAATAATCGAATTGATAATAGGTCAACTGAGACGTTTGGTCCCACTACACAGTTACAGTGTTACAGTGTGTGTGTGTGTGTGTAGTGTGTGTGTGTGTGTGTGTGTGTGTGTGTGTGTAGTGTGTGTTACAGTTACAGTGGCAGACATGACTTCAATGAAGTAAAAAAAACGAAACAATAATAGTTGAAAAGTTTTAGGTGAAATGAAATTCGGTCAAATGTTTTTCGAACTTACCCCTAATTTAGAAATCGATTTTAAAAGCAATTAGTCCAGTCACTAAAAAATTCAAAATTGTGACGACTTTTCGTAACTTTACTTCATAATTGTGTTTAGAGTCAACGCGGATCCTCAGGAATGAATTTAGAAGGTAATTCTAGGTAATAACTAAAAAGTTCAAAATGGCGGCCTTATTTCTCAATTGTGACCTTGTACTATTATTTATTCTGTGTTGTGACTACAGATTTGTGCTTGGCTCCTTTTCTATACTAATAATATATAAGTATTATAAAGAGGAAAGATTTTGTTTTGTGTTCTGAGTTTGTTTGTTTGTACTGAATAGGCGCCGAAACTACTGGACCGATTTAAAATAAAAAACACCTATAGAAAGCTACATTATTCCTGAGTAACATAGGCTATTTTTTAATCCCGAAAACGGGTCCTGTGGGGTGGTCCACGGGAGCGAAGCCGCGGGGAACAGCTAGTATTCTATAAAAATAAAAATAATTATTATTTATTTATTATATTCTTTATTGTACACCACAAAAATATATACTCAGGACAAAAAAAATATAAAAGCAAGTGTACTGGGCGGTCTTATCGCACAAGGCAATCTCTTACAGACAACCTTTATTATCGTCATCGAATACAAAAAGCAAATCAATCAGTCGGGACCGACTGATTTGATTATTGTGTTCGAAATATTCAGGGAAAGGTACCGGCCAAGTGCGTCTCGGACTTCGCACATTTAGGGTTCCGTACGAATCCGAAAAATAAGTTGGTTTTAATAGGTAAAAATTTGGATATTTCAAAGTTTAATTCGATTTGTCAGAATATTGGTATATGTTAGTAAACTATACGCAATAATAAATGTTAACACCAAATTTGAAGTTCAAATTATTCGAAACTTTTGTAAAAAATTACAGACTTTGGTGGCTTCCTTCCTTTTTTTGCCAATACATTAAAAAAGTTACAGCATTTATCTACTCAACGAGCTCTAATCAACCATATTCCACTCAATGGGATAGGTCAAACATATTTTTTTCGCGCCCCCTTTTGCTGTATGGGAGCCCCCCTTAAAACCTTTGAAAATATTTTTTGACATTTTGTATGGCTTTGGGTCCACAAGATGCTTATACTGTGAAAATTTGAAGACTAGCTTCAACCGTTTGGCTGTAAAATCTGTGTGACAGACGACAGACAGACGGACACGTGAGTGACTGCAATATGATTCCGTTTGGATCGGCGATGGTGATAGTCGAAATGTCAAAATGATCACGTTGCATTTCGATAACCCATATATTTTTTTGCAAGCCAATTTTACTTGCAAGATTAAGATAAACCGATTCACCTAAGAATTTTCAAAATTCGTCACACAGTTTAGGCTGTAGAGCATGCCAAAGCATTTGACATACAATTCCGAACGAAAAACCTAACCCACCTTCCGGCAGTCGGGTGAAAAATAAGAAGATAAAATAACATCTTACTTCGTTCAGTTGTTCAGGCATAATTTTAAATCATAGAATTATACAGACTTTCATTACATTTATTATATTAGTAGGATGACGCAATCATCTATGATCAATACACATACAAACACACCTCTTTCCCATAAGGATAGGCAGAAACTTACTACTACTACTACTCTTAAACCTACTCCTTTTGTTTCGTTTACGTTCTTACATCTAGTCAGACCACCACCACCATGACCAGTAAAAGCCGTGTATGTCCTTCTAGGGCGTCAACGCCGGGAGGGGTACCGGCGTTTCTACTAACGTCTGTCTTGTAAATAACTATTGTTAATCGCCTTTCATTCTTTCTCTCAATAAGCACAACCCTTCTAAGCATAAGGTTTTCAACAAACAGCCATGCCAATAGCCATACAAAATCTAGATATGAGTTTGTTCCTCACTTTGGCCTGAAAGTTTAAAAATTGAACAATGTTCCTACCATCGACATTGATGGCCGCCTCGGGCCAGCCGAGCGAGTCGCCCTCCACGTCGACCGGCTCATCCTCGGCGTCATAAGGCCGGGGCTCCCGCGGCCGCTCCTCACGCCTTTCTTCGTCCAGGTCGTAGCCCAGCATGCTCTCCACCGTGTGGTGGCGCTTGCGCGTGCGCAGTTTGAGCCGCCGCTGCCGGTTGGCGCGGATGCGCTGGTATGTCTGCCACCAATGGGAAAGATTTTCATCAATATTCGCAGAGGTAGACTTACCCTGATGTTCTATATTATTTTTACTGAGTATTCATCAAACTCTAACCTAAAAACATCTAAAATTTTGGCATTAAAGTATGGTTTGATACGTTCGGCCCTCTAAATAGAATTCGCATAGAGGACAATACTTAATCACACTCGCAGAGCATTTCGTAGTCTCAATTCTAATCACTTCACAACTGAACTAACTTCACTTCACAAATGCACGGCATATAGTAAATATCGGTAAGGTCACTAGTCACGTAATATAATACTAGCATGTAAGGTAATGATTTTAAAGCACATTGGCTTAATTAACTGATTTTAAGAACTTTTAACAATTATGCCTTTGTCTTACTGAAGGTACAATATGGCTGGCATGTGAGTTATAGAAAAAGATCTGCTTTGCAGATTTTTAATGTATCATAAATTCAATATCGCCTGGTTTAAGTTTGGGTGTATTACGCTTATGGATAAAGCGCACTCAGACAGGCTCGAAACGAAACGCGTTAGTCAGCGCGTCGTCGAACGCACGCGAAGTTTCGATTTCGCGCACATCTTGCAGAATTTGACGCTAAAAAATTTTTAGACCGCCGGGTCTTTTTACTTCGTTTTTGTCTGAATGTGCTGGACCCTTACAAGCTCCGAAATACACAGGCGATCAGTGAAAGGCTTTTACCATACTCTTTGTGTGCACCAACCAACAGGCACTGACTATTTCGTTTGTCGTAGGTTTGTGCTGGTTCCTTGGCAATCCAGATGCCCTAGACAAGTGACATTCTATCATTAACAAAAGTGTGGGGGTTGTGATTGGAAAAATGTCAAATATGAATGGGAAAGTTTAGAAAGCAAAAATTTTAAAACCAGACGTATCTTTTTGGACACGATGTTTCTATTTCACCTCTGCAATAACACATTTGACTGTATTGATATTGTAAGTAGGATTAGTTATGTAGTACCTAGAAATGTAATGAGCCGTGGGGTGCGTGTGCGATCCCTGCTTGCTGTATCATCTAGTCGTACGAACGCGGATTTGCCCGCAAATCCGCGTTCGTCGCCTTGCTGATCAGTATAATAAGATTTTCATAAATATCGACATCTTAGCTGTTTCAGCAGGAAAATTTAGACGCCTTGTTTGTGAGAAAATGAATTCTGCTGATATTAGTGACTCGTAATTTTTCTTATTTCTTTAAAAATTTTTGTTTTTTACCTTTTGCTCCTTTTTTTAAAAATAATAATAACAAAAATGTATTAATTTAGTAATAATTGTTTAATAATAATTTAATTTATATTGCTGACGCCTTGTTTGTACAATTAATTCTGTTGACATTTTAATCCGTAATATATTTTTTTGACAATTTAATCTGTAATATATGTAAGCGCAAGTCGTATTCATTTTGTAAAACAATTTTATATTATGTGTAAAATGTCGCTGGGTGCACATTTGTTTTTCTTTGTGCTTAAATTGTATGTATTGTTGTAGTGTGTAGTCGTTCGTTTGTCGCTGATATCGAATGACCCTTGTCTAGAACCTCACCTGCTAGCTATCTACGTGTATGTGTGTAGTGCGTACCTCCCATCGTGCGTCCTCATCCTGGTGGTGCAGCGAGTGGTGGGGGGGCGCCGCAGTGTCGCGCGGCAGTGCGCTAAGGCTGTACAGGTGCTGCAGCTCCTGCAGGAAATGCGCCTGCGCCACGCCCGGCCCCAGCCGCGCGCCGCATACGCCGCATGAAGACTTGCGCTCCCCGTCCGCTGTACAAACAACATACCATGTACTCCTCTTTTTCTTCCTAGCCTTTTTCCACTATGGGTAGATTGTCTCTGTCCGCTCTCCTTATCTCACGGTGCCAAAACGTTCTGTCGAAGGTTGTTGGGTCAAGCAATTTCGCCTTCATAAGAAGCTTCATCATGCTAGTCCACACAACATACTATCTATGATGCTGTCTATAATGCCCGCGATACATGAATAAATTATCCAGGCTAGAATAGCAAATAAGATACTGTACTAGTAAATTATAGTAGTACCGTATTTAGCTTTGCTTGCCTACCAGGCTTGGAAAATGCTAGTGCTGTTTACATGATGCCAAATAAGTAATTTCAAAACCAATACCACTACAGTGACTATATTATGGAAACAATATACAGGGTGGGCAAAAAATCGTAGATCAAACGAAGCAGGTTGAAAGATGGGGTAATCACACAAACAAAAAAAAACAATCCAAGATTTATTGTAATGAAATGTGAAGTATAACGATCGAATGCTCACTAGCTAATCGAATATAAGCTTCACCGGCCACATAAAGCTAGTACACAAGCCAACACAATAAAACCAGTAGTCCCCACTAGCGTGCGACTAGCTCAAAAAATAGAACCCCATCTAAACTATCCTAGTGAGAGACACTAGGTTACTAGCCTACCAATAAAACTAGTTTTCTATAACAAAGCCAGAGTTAATAGTTTGGTAGTCTGCTAACACTGTTTACTATCTTGGTTGTATCCCGAGCGTAAGGCTAGGTGTCTACGTTTTTAAACACATCTGTACCAAATAATTAATTACAAGACATTTCAAAAGATGGCAAAATTGTTAAGTTTAGTATTAAACAAACACCAACATAATTGTACTTAAAGACCATTTGAAGCCAGCATAAAAAATAATACTATAAAGAATAATATGGTTATTATAAAAAAGCAATAATAATCAAAAACTATTAACATTAATTTAATAATCAATTACAACAATAAGCTTTAAACACATCAGTTAAAAATATAGGAATAATGTCCAAATATCAATCAAAATTATTTAAAAAATCAATATGCCATGTACCTAGCAAAAAATTTGTTAAATGACAAAATAGCAATAAAAAATGTCAAAATATTAGTACAAAGCCAAATTAAAATAATCTGGCATAAAATACCGGAATGTCAACAAAATAATTACAATTAAAAAAATCAATTATCAATATCAATTCAATTTCTTTTTTATCAATTTTAATTGGCAAAAGTTTTGTCATTTGGAAGAAGAAGACCTGCTGCACCGACCCCAAATATGTCAATGTCATATTGAAATTCGGAAAAGAATGACGATAATTTCTTACATAGTGTAGACGCCTACACTATTCAATTCACGCGGCCTTCTTCTATAAAAAACATCACATATACGAAATATGGGTAGCTTGTGAATAAAAGGTGAATTGGCAACTTATCTGGAAATTGTAATATCTAATATTGATATCTACGTACCTAGGAAATGGTGTTTGAATTGTATCGTGACTTTAAAAAGCTCTATGGCCTAAATCTTCCAACCTCTTTTGTAACCTCTTTAATAATGTTCCATGTGTGCTTGATCGAATTATTTTTTGTAAAACACCAAATACTCAAAAACGCTGCAAAAATATACTACGAGTATGTCATATTTGCACCGGGTATAGAAATTAGTTCGACGCAAAACAGTGCTCTTACAATTCACCCATGTTATTAGGTAAATCATATTCAATTAGTTCTAATAAATATCAATTAATTAGCACAGCGAGTCGGAAAGCTGCAATGCAATACAAATAGAGGATAACAATATCTGCCAGCATCCTATGCTGATCGCAAACAATTCCAGGTATTCGTGTGTCAATCAGCGGAATATGGGCTTCCGCGTGCAAAGATATTTTGTGTTAATTATTTGAGGCGTGCAATTGAAATCAAAGCGTATGTGGTTTGGTGTATTACTTGTTAAAACCGACGACGTCGATGATGCGCAAGCATATTTGCCTTTATATTAAATTACTTACATTACAATAAATTATGAAAGTCTAAAAGCACTCTTTTGGTTTAGCGCCGAGAGTTGATAATCGAACACTATTTAAACATATTAATATTATGACAGTTTCTTGCCAATTCATTTAAAGATATTTTTACATTACATTTTGAATATATTATGTATGTAATAAAAAATAAACATCTCTTTAGTAAAGTCAGTGATAGACACAATTGTAATACGAGGAACAAAGATAAGTGAGATCAAACATCTTATAGATTAGCTAAAGTACACTCATTCTATAACAAAATATCTTGTGATATAATAAGACTAAAATGAAAGAAAATTTAAAACTTTTGTTAAAAGCACACTTTGTAAACAAGAATAACGGTTAGCGCAGTGGTTGAGCGATTGACTGCTCACTGCGCTGCGTGTCGCGGGTTCGATTGCCGCACGGAACAAATATTTGTGTGACCTACAGATAGTTGTTTCGGCTCTGGCTGTTTGTGTTTGTGAGTTTATATGTTTGTAAATGCACCCACCACGATACAGGAAGAAATTCGTAGTGTGGGGCAAAGTATAAAAAAAAAGCAAGATAAGAATGCTTAGAAACATGCTGGTCCTGCTCCATAGGGCAATCTTTAGTGTAGACAAAATCAAATTTGCTAATGTATATTCCTATTCATAGTTATTGTAACCTTATTTTTTTTCCAGAATTTGTCTCACACACTGTTCCGTTGTTGTTGAATTAGGTATTATATCTATGTTTGCAATATTTGTAAGTATGTGAGAACCATGTTCCTATTTATCAAATTAATAAATTTACCTGTTAATGCTTTTAATACTTTTTACATTGTATATTCTGGGTGCATCGTCCTCACATATATGAATTTATTGATGTTTGTACTTATGTAAATATTTTAAAACACTTATTTATTTAATAGAGTAGGTATGGAGTTTCTTATCCGTTCTTCTCTATAACATGCTACTTTTCCGAATGGATGGTAGAATCAATTATTATTACTTGTTAATTTTTATTGTTGACGTTCAAAAGTGCGCTTAGTGGCCTAGTTGAAAGAAATATTTTTGAGTTTTGACTTTTATGGATGGATGTCCGCCGCATCCGACCACACAGTGTTTCTCTTCGTCACTTCTTGCTACTGCTCTAAACATTGGAATCTGTATCTTGTTACCACTAGACACGCACGAATTTACGCGAGTAATGATTAAATGGTCTGCCCTGCCGTCTACGGTGTGCACTGGCCTTATAATGCCGAGCCTGTATCATGTCACGCATCGATCTGAGTAGGATGGATGAATCGGAAGATCAATATTGTATACTGGGTGGTTCAAGTCAAATCGCTGCTGGTTTAGCTCGGGTACGCGGCAAGGCTACATCAAGGTGCATGGTATTAAAGTAATCTATCAATTCCACTTATCGCAATGCAATGCTGTGTATTGCCGCTAGTAGATAAAACAACCTCAACCAGTTTTTCCTTGCAGTCTTTGGAACAAACTATGTTCGTGGGCGATTACAGCTCCTTTAGGATTATCAGCTCGCTGACCTCCTTTTTATTTGGGGTCTGCGCAACATGCCTTCATTCATATATTGTATTATATGTCGTGGTGGCCCAGTGGCTAAGATCTCGCCTCTCGTGCTTGAGGTCGTGGATTCGAATCCGGGTAAGTACCAATGTGACTTTTTCAACTCATATGTACTTTCTAAGTTTGTCTTGGACATCGCTATCGCAAAACATCTTGAGGAAACTTGGACTTATAGTGAGTTTATTATAAGATTGTGCTGCATTGGTGTAATTGCTGCAATTCGTTCCAGTGCGAGGATAAACGAATAAATAAATAAATAAATCTCTATTAGCCGCCATTCTCAGAATTCTCATTTATTTATTTTTAATAGTTTGTGTACAGAGTGACATCATGCCTTGAGCAGTTTCACCCGTTTGGTCTAGACGGAAATGGTGTGAGGTTCTGGAAGAACTACTTCGATAAAGACTGGTCTCAAATAGTAATGTTTAGATAGATTAGCAGAGGCAAAGTTTCTATGCAACTCGATTCCTGATCTCTTCGGAAAAACGAACAGTAGATACCGACATGTGACGAACAACTACCTGAATACTTTGCATTATGCAAGGGCTTACCTGTTATGAAAATTGAAACCTCGCTACTGCAGAGTAGGGAACTAGAGAAGTCTTTGCCCTGCATCAGGCTAATACCTAATATCCTCAATAGTAGGTTATACTTACGTGAGAAGAAGTCGTGTGAGTCAGAGCAGATGGGCGAGGGCGTGCGGGGCATCGTCGTCCTTGCAGGGGCGCGGCGAGGCGTAAGGGAAGCTCGGGTCGTTGCGCTAGGTGTAGGTTGTACTCACGTGAGAAGAAGTCGTGTGAGTCAGTGCACGGGGGCGCGGGCGGTGCGTCGTCGTCTTTGCAGGGGCGCGGCGAGGCGGAGGCTGCCGAGCCGGGCGAGCTCGTGTCGTCGCGCGCCGCATACCCGTGCCGGTACAGCGGCGGCGTGCTGCTGTCATCACGGACGTTCTGCGTCACCAAAAATAAATTCATTAACTCATAGTCGTACAAAATCAAAAACACAAATCATTTATTCAAATTAGGCTGAGACCTAGCACTTTTTGAACGTCAAAGTTCTACGTTATTACAATCCCCCGTCACCACTTCCTAGTATTTTTGCTGGGTATAAGACCCGTTAGTTACTTTACCGATTGTAAAATAAACTGAAAGGACGAACCACAGGACACATCATGCATTTGAATAACGGTCGTTAAACACAATCTAATTATTTCAGTTCTACCACTCCTGTGCAATGACAATACACTGTATCTGAAAAAAAGTACTTATCAAAAATCGCAATTCTGGGATTTGCAGGGATCCGTTCCTCAAAAGGAAAAAGGAACCCTTATAGGATCACTTCGTTGTCTGTCTGTCCGTGTGTCTCAAGACGTATTTCTCTGGAATGCCTTGAGGTATCAAGTTAAAATTATTGATATATTGAGGTCAGCAATCTCTTAGAGATATAAAATAATCAAACTTCTAAATCAACGCAATTAAAAGATACGATAAATTTCTAGCTACTACAAAAAAAAACGATTTTTAATATATAGCTAACCCATAGCTATTGTAAATTTATGGGGACTATAGTATTTCGACAGCAAAGTTTATTTTGTCTCTTCGTTAGAGCAATGTTCGGTAATTTAATTATTTTATAAACGTCAGTAATGTTACCTAATTATTTTGTTGAATGCAGCTGTTTATACGGAATCCTCGGTACGCGAGTCCGAGCACTTGGCCGGTTTTTTAACCTAGCTTACCTAGCTTAATTATGCTTTTGGAGCCACAGCTTGTAGTATTGGTGTTTATACTATAATTCTAAGACTCGTCCAAATTATGATAAAAAACAAAACATTTTGTCTCAGTGTATGTTTTTAAGTAATTGGGCAATTTGTAATGGAAATATTATAGCTGGTTATACTGTGCTTCAGGTCTGCTCCGCATCACATCTCTCAAACAACAACCATATCATATCATTAAACTAGGTTCCCTTTATAGTATCCTATCACCCAATACACTATTCTACAATTTCTAGCCAGGGTCCGAGTAATTGGGAGTAGCTATTGTGTGTCGTACACAATCGGTGTGGTGTGTGTGTTATATATATTACACCGGACAATATTCCGTTACTAATGATGTCCCACACGCTGTGGCAGTGACGGCGCATTCTTACTGGAAAATAAATGGCGTCCATTCCCCGTGACACCAGCGTATGAACGATAAAATTTGGCAGTTAGAACTTTTTAAAACCAACCAGCTTTACTTAACTGTCAATATTGTCATCTAAACAAAAATTTCACCCCAATCAGTTGCGGATAACTATTTTAAAATTTAATTGCATGATTTGACCTATAACTACCTACTAACAAACTAACTACCTAATTAGAGCAATTTAAAAAAAAACTTGTTTTAGAAACTGTCAATAAAGTGCTGAAACTCACCCTTAAAGCTTGGCCGACGCTCTGGCCAAGTGCGTACTGTTCACCAAGATGCCTGGCGAAGGCTTTCCCCGGGTACAGCGGGTGGAAGGCGCCCCCTATCGGGCGGAAGGCGCCACAGCCGAAGCTCTGCAGCGCCGGGTGCAGGAACTGAGGCGCCATGTGGTGCAGGAAGCCTTCCATGGCGGAGGATACACTCTAAACACACAGGGTAATCAAGCTAAAACACATTTTTTTAAAGAAATTACGCTAGCGGATCATCATTAGATTTGTTACAGAATCATTTCTGCTGCAGACAAAAGTTCGCATTGCAACATTTTTAAACGCTCAGCAGGTAACATGAAATTGAACTCGAAAATTTAACATATTGCCTAAATGCAGAGTGGAGTAGAAAAATAATTTGAAATGACTACTTTTTAGCCAAGTTGAGCGATTTTTGGTAGGGGTAACTTATGGCGTCAGCGACATGCTAATGTGGTCATACAAAACCATATTAGGTAATACCAAAATTTTAAGTTATCACTTATATCGGCAGACACCTTGACTGCCTAATTTTTCTTTCTATTTGTCGCCACACTGCAATATTTGCGTTATCTTAATAGATTGCGTGGACTGCTTCTATGCAGTGATGCGGAAGCGGTGGGTATCCTTGGTCCGTAAGGTATGGCCAGCGCTAACAATACTATAGTTGTATAATAGCGAGCAAACGCTTTAGACGAACGTCATTCAATGTCAATGGGGATGGTCGAAATACCGAAATGTAAAGGTGCTCCCTCACCAGAAGCATTGGCCTGTAATTTAACATTTCTGATTCCGTTTGAGCATTACATTACAGTACTGCCTCCCTGTTTTGACGAGCTTTCGCCTGTAATGTAGTTGATTCCACAGTGCATACAAGTGGTGCGCATTGATGTTACAAGTTGTATCATAATTGTACACATTGTATCACCAAGTTGTCCACTGTAATGCTCGGTTCTCTGCCCTCACCAATGTAATGCTCGACTCTGTGACTTTACATCACAGGCGAATGTTCTAGATGAGGACGCACCTATAGGGATTGGTCACATGAAAACACGTCATTTCGATAGCGCTTGACAATCCCATACATTTTTGTCATTTTTACATTCGTTATCGCGACACTTTTGTTGACAGGATGTCACTTGTCTCGCTAGTCTAGAACCTCAGGTTAGAGCGTTTGTGAGCCACTACTGCAAGGTTTCGGCGGGACCTGCCTGACTTTGCTGTAACGGTGGAGTGGCACCAACTGTTTTCGTATTGCTTTTGCTCTGCTTTTGTTTTGCTTTACTAAATCATAAGTGTAATAAGTTATGTTACAAGACTTGTAAATAAATGATTTATTATTACTTTCGTTTTAAAAAGCTACATATTTATCATTTATATTCATTGACCTGCCCCTGAGATTATCTGTCTTATGTTTTCATATAAAACTCTGAACAGTTTTGCATCAGGTTTTGCATTACGAATCAGCTTAGCACGAGTTTGCGATTCTGTCAGCTTATTGGGACCTAAACCCATTGGCAGCGATGCGGACGAATTTGGATGCCTATTGAGCACTTCCAACTGTAAATAAGAGAATAAAGTACTGACTAAATACCTACCAATATCTGAAGCAAAACAACACTACCTACTCTCCGTCCTGCATGCAAATTTTACATTTGACAGCTCATGACCTCATGCTCAATGTGATTAATCTTGATTACTGTTGATTGTTGTAATGGTATATTAAGCTTTATCTTTTTCCAAAAATTGGCTGACCTGTACTTAAATAATATAACCCTACCTAAGATTTTTCATTCTGACTGTACAAAATTTGCTTAAAAAAGTCCGAAAAGTATAGTCCGAAACACCACTCCTAAATATTAATTATAATGAAATTCCTGTTTCTCATGGGTATGCCTACTTAGCCATAATAAAATCGTAAGTATTTTAGTCATTTTTTTTGCTGTTTTCCTTTATTTATCCAATATTACTTTTATTCAATTTAACCTTCACACTTTATTTACTACTACGTAAATTCAATGTAAATGTCTAAAATCTTTTTCTTTCTTCTTTAATTTATCGATATAACGGAGCGAATAAACCCGTCACTTCAATACTGTAAGCGTCCATTAAGTATTGCATTTTATTGTCTATGTTTGCCTGTTAATAATTATGAAACTTAGTAAGCATCTGTCAAATATAAAATAACAGGCTGGACGGAGAGTAATCCCCTACTTGCTTACGGCTTGCTTAGAGCTTTTTCAGAAACTGCGTTTAGTTGCTGAAAAAGCTCTTAAAAATACTATTTGATTAACGACAGGTCGTACCAGCTACTTACGCCACAAAAAACATTTCCACAGAAAGTGGTCATCGTAACGGTTTCGGGGAAATAAACAAAAAAGCCGAGTTACAGCCACTTAACCACACACGAATAGACAGGCTGTTTATTTTGAAATCGTTCATAGCGTCGCGGTGCGCGCTCTCCGCGGATATCTAGCGGAGCTGCGGAGGACAACGAGAACAAATAAACAACACTACTCATTGCGGCCGTCATAACAATTCATATCCCTTTAAATGACTGGTTAAGATTTTCCGTTATTTTAACCTGTAAATGCCTCGGTAAAGTTCAAAGATTTTCTCCTCTTTTAGGTAAATATCAAACATTGATGACGGTTGCAAACCACGGGTCGAATATCTGAGGTTTGTTAATTGGGTTGTTGAATTTAAAAAAAAATACGATTTTTAAAATTTATTTTGAAACTTTACATATCATAAATTATATTGTCGTTGCAAAAATCTCAAGAATATTTTTTTTCAAATTATTATAAGCAATTGAAAATCGACAAAATTTTAAAAAGAACCACCTGTCTACGAACGGGCCATGATTGGTCGCCATGTTGGTGACGTCATAACGTTCAAGGAATTTCATGATAGTACACGTGTCACGTGAATTGACTAAAAATATCCGAAAATTAGTGCAATAATACTATTTATAACAGCAAATTTTATTTAGACATGTGTGATAAAGGATTCATAAAGGCTAATTTCGATAAGATATCCATCTGATGGACGATTTGGAAAAAATGAGCTTAAGTAAAGTTGTCGTAATGAATATTACGTGATATTGGACCGCGACCGGTGTTTGGCATTGTTGTTTACACAATACATTTAGAAACATAATTGTCATAATGTAATTGTTTTTACATATTATGGGTAGGTGATATTCGTGTAAAATAAAAAGCTAACAAGTATTGACGCGCAACTTCGACTTTAGATATCAAAAAACTTCATAGGTACCACTAAATATTATACAACCCGAAATCTGTGGAGCCTTTATTTTTATTTATTTTTTGCATAACATCCTTAAAATTTTCGGTATTTTTCATTATTTGCATATCCCTTTAATTTTAATTTATTTTAATATTAAACACAAATATCTATATAATATAATTACAAACACTAAAAAACTTTGTAGAACAAAAACGTGAAAATATTAATTCGGTACATTTTCAAATATCTCTTAAATGCGTCACCCGATTTTCACAATTCAAACAGAAATATTAGTTTTACGACTATATCCGTCATATAAAATTAAAATAATGAATATATCTCCATAAACAAAAAATCATGTTTTCAAGTTACGTAATTATACAAAAATGTCAACTTTGCTCGAAAGTTCCCTTAAAAATTTACTTTTCTCAATCTTTAATGATCAAATTTAGAAATTAATCAGAATCTAATACTAAATTAGAACAAGATAACAACATAATGAACATATTCTAACTGGAATCTAGTTATACATAGAACATTTCTTATAGCTTTAGTACAGTTTGCTAGGTTGGGTATTGCGCGAATCACATAATAATGGGGAGTTATTTGTAATATTCGTACATAATGATGCGAAGCATGCACGATAACTTTTAAGGTTCGATATTTATGATCAATGTATTCGATATTCATCAATATATTGACGATAATAACAAGATGGAATTGGTTATAAGTCAAAACACTGTATAATTAAGCTATGTGCCACAATGAGTAGAAATGAACGTTGTGACGTCACACGGGCTCGGCTTTGTTCGGAAAACTGTCGGGGTGTTTTCGGTACTGGATTCAAAAAAACATTTTCGATTGGATTTTACTTTGTAATTACAATGGAAAAAAAAAACTAAAAATTGTTTTGTATGAAAACTTATATATGATCTTTCCATTTATTACAAAAAAAAAGTTGGTTCAACAAACCAATTCAGGTTTCCTCACTGAATTTTTCTTGATTATCTGCCAAAGGTGTTTATGCAGTGCCTTTGGTAGATACAAATAGGTACAACAAGTAGCGATTTGCTACGAGTACTAATTGCTCCAGCGCTCCACCATAATAACGTCCAAACTGCACCCGACAAAGAGCAAAGACAGTTATCGGTTTGTGTCTGGTTTAATATCATACCGTCCCGAGCAATAGTTCAATATTACACTGATTAGCTGAACAGTTAGCCCTTCGACGCGACGTTTCGCATGTTTGGCGACGCATTGCCGCAGATATGAGTTCTCGCATAATTTCCCTTTCTGATACATTCGATCATGCAACGTAGGATAGATAGATCGCTTCGATTGTTGAGCATTTTTCATTAACTTTGTATCTGTTGTAGCTCTGTGCTGCATTATTGCTTGATGAAATGTTTGGCCTGTATTGAAATTATTAATAGAAAATAAGTTAGTTATTTTACTAAGTAGCACGTCCCTCAATATAATAGTCTCAATATAACAGTTTCAATATAATATAAGCCATTATTTTTCAGATCCGCACTAAGTTATCAAAACAACAATTGTGGCCCATACATTGAGGCAAATGCTCAGCTGGCTGCCAAAAAGCTGGGGATCCTTGCAAAGGTGAGAAAGTACTTCACGGCAGAACAGCTGCTCAGCTTGTATCAAGCGGAAGTTCGATCATGCATGGAGTACTGTTCTCATCTCTGGGACGGATCTGCCAAATACCAGCTTGATGCACTAGAGTCGATCGAAAAGCGGGCCAAGAGGCTCATCGGCGATGAGGCACTGGTTAAGTCAAAGCTCCAGAGCCTTGAACATCGTCGCCTAGTTGCCAGCTTGTGGGTTTTTTATCGATTACATTTCGGGGAGTGTGCGATGGAATTGCATGATCTAATTCCGCCTAGCCCGTTTCATCAACGGACTACCAGACGTACGGCGATGCGCCATCGGTACATGGTGGACATCCCACCCATACGCACTAAACGTTTTGAGAATACTTTTATTATGCGTACAGCTAAGGAGTGGCATTCCCTGCCGGAGTCTGTGTTTCCCGATAGCTACAATCTAGGGGTCTTTAAGTCAAGAGTGAATAGGTTACTTCTAGGCAAGCGTGCTCCATCATCGACCACATCATCGCTTACCATCAGGTGAGATAGTGATCAAGCGCGGGACAATACCAGAAAAAAAAAAAAACTTTCTTATAAGCCACACTTTGGGGGAAGCCTTTCCCCAGCATTGGAATTATGTTGACCTGACACTAAGTAGTGTCAGTCAACATCAATTGAGTCTTGAGCCAACTGATTACCAGTATTCTGGTGAAACCCTTGGATTTAAGCAGGAACGATCTAGGAAAAGATTCGGCAAACCTCCAGCTCCTTTTCTAAAAGTGGGAGTTTTGTAAAGGTGGCTGGTTATCAATTAAATGTCAACTGCATTTATTTTGTTTTTACAAAAGTTATCTGAGAAAACTCAGACCTGCCAACAACATGAAAAATATCTTAGAAAACATGGCCAAGTGCGGTTATCAGTGTTTGTTCCTTTTCTGTATGCGAAGTAATGTACTGTAGTGGAATACTTTCTCTCGGTCCGCTTACTCTACTAGAGGAGTACTAATTGTGGTAAATTAGGCGCTAATCTGACTGATATCTAATCTTCTTTAAAAATATCTTATTAGATACATAAACACTAACTACAAAAAAAAAAAAAACAGAAGTTGACTGAAATAAGTAGTTACTAACTAGATACCTTAATGCATTTTTAGGGTTCCGAAGTCAACAAGGAACCCTTATAGTTTCGCTCTGTCCGTCTGTCCGTCCGCAGCTTAGCTCAGAGAATCTAAGTACTAGAAAGCTATAATTTGGCATGTGTATACATATTAATAATTCCGACAAAGTGGTAACATAAAATCATGAAAAATATTTCTTTTTCGGGTACCTCCCATAGACATAAAGTGGGGATGTATTTTTTTTTTCTCATCTATCCCATGGTGTGGGGTATCGTTGGATAGGCCATTCAAAAATATTATGGGTTTGTTAAAACCATTTTTCGATTCAGAGATTCGTTTGCGTAAAATTAAGCTTTAAGTTGCAAATTTATGTTAGAGTCAAGTGTCCCCCCCCCCTGCCAGCGAAATGGTTGCACTTGGCTATGTGAAAAAATTCACGGCAGTAGTAAATATAACGAAATTAAAAGGAAAATTATCACGGATAACAAGGCTTTACAAGTTAACGAGTAATAGTCGACCAACTTATAAAATGTACTTGGAACAGTAAAAATTTTGTACAAATGCCATTGAAAAATTACTTAAATAAAGTTGATAGCTGTGTAGAACAGAGTAAATATAATGCTTACGAACCATGTACAAATATACAAAAATGAAATCATAACAGGCTTTACAAGTTTACGAGTAATAGTCGACCAACTTATAAAATGTACTTGGCACAGTAAATATTTTGTACAAATGCCATTGATAAATTACTTAAATAAAGTTGTTAGCTGTGTAAAACAGATAGTAAATATATGCTTATGAACCATGTAAAAATATACAAAAATAAAATCATAACATCCTTAATAATAATGATTACTAAATTAATAATGTTTAAGCTCGAATAACGCATTGGAGTGGCCGGAGTAATTGGCAGTACCAATCCGTAGTCCATACGGCGCATGCGCGCGGTGGAGTCTATTTTGTGTTAGTGCAGAAGTATTTTCGACGTTTTGTAACTAAAACGTAAAAGTAAAGTCAAATTAGATTCGATTTCCAAGCAAATTACTTATTTTCTTTTGTCGATATCCTTCTATAAAGTCAATATTCGACCCGACTTCATCACTAATTGAGTAGCGTAAAACTTTCCAGAATGAAATAGTGAATACCGCAGATTAGAGGATTCACCTCTAATCTGCGGTATTAGAGGAGAATACATACAATGTTTTTCTAATGAGCGTGCACGCAAGGATCCAGGAACGAACTATACCATTCCCCGTGGCTCTAACGCGCGCTAGTATCGGCTCCTTTCACAATTCGCACCCGCGGTGATACTCAAATAGATAATATTTTTCTAACTTCAGTTGCGAAGTTCGATTTTATGACTCCTTCTTCAGTTACCAGTTAGTCCTTATTTAGTTTAAGTCAAGAGTGAATAGATTACATCTAGGCCACATCATCGCTTACCATCAGGCGAGATAGTGGTCAAACGCGAGAATATAGATTAAAAAAAAACATCATTCTATGTGGGCCCGATTTTAGACTTTGTGAGCCGCTGAAACCGTTTTAATGTTCATGTAACAAAAACAAAACCCTCTTTTTAGTCTGCATTATTATGCAACTTCGGAACCCTATTACTGCGCGTGGCCCGACACGCACTTGGCCGGTTTTTATTATTTCATATGAAAGGTTAGGAAGGTAACTAGAACAGACAACAACATCCTAAATCAGGTTTAGTTGTAAGAATTAATTATAGGCCTAATACACATAATTATCGTTGACCACCCGCTCCAATCAGCGACCCGTCTGATTATCAGATAGCACACATACATACATGACAAGATCTCAATATCTGTCCGTTTGAGTCTCCAATTAGTCCAGCGGCGTGATGGCTTAAGTGTTGTCGCTGTAATCAATCGGCAAGTAAACAGAGTGTTGCTTTGTGCCCGACTTTGACGTCACAGACAATTTGGTCACACCGCTGCCTGCAAGAGGGTAGATATTGATGTAATTTGTACTTCCAATAAAGCCAGTTATGTTTACAGCCCCACGATTCAGCAGTCTGGTAAAACTTAAACTGAAAACTAAGGGCAAATGAAAGTGGCAATATAGACAGTAGATTATAATTAGATGACAACGCACTAAGTTTTTTAACCGACTTACCAATAAAGGAGGAGGTTCTATGTTCGACATAATGTATGTTTTTTTTTTATGTGTGTTCACTGATTTCTCCGTCAATTGTGGACCGATTTTGAAAATTATTTTTTTGTTTGAAAGAGTATATTCCGAAATTAGTCCCATTTTAATTTGGTGAAGATCTGATGAAGAACTTCGGTGATATACAACAGAACTCTTCAATAAATAACGGCAAATTTCTTGGGATTGCTGCAATTGCATGTCTGTTTATTGTTTATACCATTTCATAACATAACATCACGCCAGTACGCTCGAAAGGGGTATGCAGATCTCTCATTTCACAGGTTATATTCAAGTTTCATGTTATTCAGTAATCTATTCTGTCGTTATAGGTACTTACTTAACTATTAGGTAGGTACAACTAAAAAGTGAAAAATAAAAAACTTTTTTAAAAGTATTTTTCACTTTCTAGTTTTCTTATTTGGAAGTCGGTAGTATTTTTTTGTAAAAAAGTTTTTAATATGTTGTTATTTTTTTCTGAAATACAATTTGAATCGGATGCGAATTACTCTCAAGTCATATTACTTTTATTTTAAACTGCAAATGGCTTGTAAATGTTGTATGACGATAGTTAGTTTACTACTATACCTTGTTCGACATTGTAGCATGGGGAATGGACAATAGTATGCTAATCAGTACAATCTTAGGGGAACTGAGCTCGAAGTGAGCTATCAATCCTTGGTATTAAGTGGAATGACACTTCAATTGGTTTGTTGAACCAATTTTTTTTTGTAAAAATTATATTAGTTTTCGTACAAAACTATTTTAGTTTTTTTTTTCATTGTAATTACAAAGTAAAATCCTTACGAGAGTATTTTTTTGAATCCTGTACCGAAAACACCCCGACCGTTTTCCGAACAAACCCGAAACCGTGTGACGTCAAAACGTTCATTTCTACTCATTGTGGTGTGGCACATAGCAATAAACAGTGTTTTGACTTTTAACCGATTCAATCTTGTGATTATCGTCAATATATTGATGAATATCGAATATATTGATCATAAATATCGAACCTTAAAAGTTATCGTGCTTGCTTCGTATAATTATGTACGAATACTACAAAAAGATCCCCATTATATGTGTTTCGCGCAATAGCCAATTGCCTAGAGCAATCTGTACTAAATTTGAGAAATGTTCTATGTGTAACTAGATTCCAATTATAATGTGTTAATTATGTTGTTATCTTGTTTTAATTTAGTATTAGATTCGTATTAATTTCTTACTTTGATCATTAAAGACTGAGAAAAGTAAATTTTAAGGAAACTTTCGAGCAAAGTTGACATAGTTGTATAATTACGTAACTTGAAAACATGATTTTTTGTTTATGGAGATATATTCATTATTTTATTCTTAAATGACAGATATAGGCGTAAAACTTATATTTCTGTTTGAATTATGAAAATCGGTCGACGCATTTAAAAGATATTTACTGACGAATTAGTGTAAGGAAAATCTACCAAGTTAATATTTTCACGTTTCTGTTCTACAAACTTTTTAGTGTTTGTAAATTTGTAATATAGATATTAGTGTTTAATATTATTAAGGGATGTGTAAAAAATGGGCATTAACGAAAATGTTATGTTTATGTGTATCATATTTAGTGGTATCTAATGAAATTTTTTGATATCCAAAGTCGAAGTTTCGCGCCAATTGTGTTTGTTTTTTACACCAATATCACCTACCCATAATGTAAAAACGAATACGTTATGACAATTATGTTTCTAAATGTACCTGGTAAACAACAATATCTAACATCGGTCCACTAACACGTAATATTCATTACGACTACTTTATTTATGCTCAAAACTTCCAAATCGTCCATCAGGTGGGTATATTATCGACATTAGCCTTTATGAATCCTTTATCACACATGACTAAATAAAATTTGTTGTTTAATAATATTTTTGCACTAATATTCGATTCCACGTGTAGTTGACACTGCATTATCGTGATTTCCTTGAACGTTATGACGTTACCAACATGGCGACTAATTGTGGCCCGTTCGTATTCACGTGGTTCTTTTCAAAATTTTATCGATTTTCAATTGAGAGTTTTTTGAAACGACCATATAATTTAAGTTATGTAAAGTTTAGAAATACATAACAAAAATCGACAACTTTTTTTAATTCAACATCCCAATTTAAGATCTCCACCTTTCACGGTGAGATTTTACACAATAGTACTATATGAATATAGCTATCCGACTCCGGTTGATGGCAATAATTATAGGCTCCCCCCTTTTACATGGGACATGGAAAATTCAGAAATTGTCGATTGTTTTTATAATTGCCTTAACTTTTAGTTAAGCAGGCAGATGCAATATAAAAATGTTCGCCAATAATCTAGTGGAATCTGTGTGATATACGTTCGTTACATGTTCACATATTTATAAGGATTATTTATCATCTAAATCATCATCTGCCTGATCTTATCCCATGTTACTTGTGGTCGGCGCAACACGTTTTCTTCTTCCATACCGTCCTATCCCCTGTCACGCTATCACTGTCTCCCTTTCATTTCGTATCACTCCTCCTACCTTCCTTTCTCTTCCTTTATTTGATTTAGATTACCAAACTAGGGTCTGAGGTATCAGTTCATTTTGGAAAACGGGTCTCTTGCCCAATATATTTTGGGAAACCCTGATTTAAATGGTTTTAGATTTAAGTAAAATGCGTTTTTTCGTTAATTGTTAGCATAACAACAAATGGCCAAATAAGTTGGAGAATTATTTGACCATTATTTTGTTTGAAACCATGTATTTTAGCTTTCAGAAGGATCCATTCACATCCAGCCGCCGCTAATACCTATTTAAATTCTTCAGATCGATAAAATATACTTCATGGTACACAAAAATTGTAACACAGCTCTTAATGTAAGTAAGCTTTACACAGTTTTCTGATGTTTCACACATTCATTCACACTGAACTGATTTCACAATACGCCATTAGGGTGCGCGCTTACTACTATCATTTATGCATAATTTTTCACACCGGCTATTCAGCGACCGTAGCTTACAAAGAGATAGAAATAAAAAGTAATAACGATTCTCCTTAACGAGTGTTCGCTCGTTTTATTCCGTGTTTGTTTGCACCGCAGTGTGACCGCACCCCAAGCCACCTACTTACCGAGCACCAGTTGGGCCGCGTTACTTGCGGCGATCTATTCTATTGCCGCGACGTGTAAACACTCGGAAAAGAATAGTATGGCCGGAACAGTAGGCGATAAACACAGCCAGTGTAAACGTTATGAAATGATACATACGGTGCATTCCGTGTAATTGTACACGTATTTATGGAACACTTCTGGGTGTTCTAGAATATTAGCTTGGAATAATATCGGCCACGTAACTTGTAGGTTTTGAGAGGAATGAGTAGCGTTTGTTATTGTTATACAACGTCACTGGTTTATAAGAGCTTTTGTTATCCACTGTAAAACAAAGCGTGGAATAAAAGTAATCAGCAATTTTAATAAAAGTATCAATACTTTCCTGAAAACTAAGGTGTTCTTATGGCAAGTGGTAAGTACCGAAGCAAAATCACACTAATAATTAGAAAGGTGAAAGTTTGTGAATGTGTATGTGTATGTATGTTACTTCTTCACGCTAAAACGGCTGGACGGATCTGGATAAAATTTGGTACAGAGGTTGATTATAGTCAGGAATAGCACATAGGATACTTATTATACCGCGCATATATTCCCTCGGGATAATTTTTGACCTTGCCGCGGGTGAAGCCTGGCAGAGCCTAATAATAAATAATTTATTTTGCTTCAGTAATTAAACAGTTAGCAAGTAATATGTGAAGAGGCAATGACTCCCATGCCGCCGCTAAGTGTTTTTACGTACGAAGTCGAACGCGTCCGTCGCCTCGCCATCTATTAACAGACCGCTAAATCAATAATAGTTCTATTAGACCGTTAATTCTTTCGGTGCAATATATCAGATCGTACTTACCAATAAGTGGGCAATAAAAGAGCCGACATTGCCTGAAAGAAATACGCGGCGCCTGATTTATGCGTGATAGGAACGCGGCCGCCCCTTTTTCAATAAGGGCCTGATAAGAATCATTGCCTATCCCCGCGTGACGATCGGCGAGGCATGCAATTAAATCGCTTTTTTGCAAGACTTTCTGAAGTGCAAAAATGTAATGATTTTTTAATAAATCTGAAATGAATAAATCTCTCGATACTTACTAGCATTAATATTAACCTAAAAGGAGTAGTTACTATTGAGACAGGTTGACTTAGGCCCAGTTATTTGATTCGTAGTTAACTCAACTAATGGTTAAATCTACTAACCAAAGGTTCAGAATTTTGCTAAAATTCACGTTACCATCAATTTAGCTTAAGTGATCAATTAAGTGGCATTTATTCGACCACTTTTTAGCTAAATTGAAACACGTGCAATACCTAAATTTTAAACCAGTGATTAGCATGCTTAACCGTTGGTTGCGTTAACAGAGGATCAAAAAACTGAGCCTATGAAATCGACCGTAAAACCTAAGTAGGTAGTATAGATGTTGTCTATAGAGGGTGGTCTAGCTATGTGTGCTAAACTGAAACATTCTTATAAACTGTCGCAAATCCACGATAAATATCACCGTTTTTAGGGGTTTTTAAATTGGTAATTTAATTTACTCGATTCATAGGAATTGAAAGCCAGCTTTTAAATGAATAATTTTATTTAATATAATATAAATATGTTTCTTGCTTTATGTGATTGACCCAAATTCGACGATTAAGAGCGTCCATCTGCTTGGAGCAGTCAGTACCGACAGTCTCGAGCGGTCCCTGTTGGGTAATCTAGAGGTATCGGTTGCGACTAAAAAGTGGTCCGTTTATTGTGAACATCAATAGGGACGATGTAAATTGTCCCTATTTTGTATTGAAACCTGTCGACTCTGACTGCTCTAAGCTGTCCGTCTCTTTTTGTTCATCTAAATGAATGTATCCTGAGGCTTCTTCTATATTTGTATTGATAGGAGTTACTGTGTCGACTCATGCAAAAAATTGTTTAAAATTTTCAGCACCTTGCCTCGGATAGGTGAGATTTATAGTTGACAAAAAAGAAGGGGCGAGAGCCTATTAAGAGCCTAGATAGTAGTACTTGTCTCAAAAAATGTGCTAGGCTGTAGGGCTGGATTGCGCCACCCTTCGCTGTCTCCCGAAATGGCTCTCTTGGCCTATAAGTACTACTTAACTGCGATTAAGGCTGAGTTAGAACACGGTTAATTAATTGAGTGTAATAAGCAGCGCACTAGATAGATAGGAACCAAAGACATTCGAGAAACTGTGTCCTGCAGCCTAATTGCGTAACAAAATTCTGCAAAGCAAACATGTCGATTCCTTCAAAGAATTAGAATCATTTCTTTCAACTTTTTCTGTATTGTGAAACTAATTTGCAAAGAGTACAAACATCCTCCTTTGAGTTGAAGTTCATCTACTGCGTTATGTTTCATCAAACTCGAGTGATTTATTTCCAAATCATTAGGACATAATTTCATTACACAATACCAATAGTGAAGTTTTATCTCGATTCTTCCGCTTTCATTCATTCTTAACAATCAATTCTACGCCAAAATATTGGTAATGGAAAGGAGCATAAGCCTTCCTTTTCAGATTGTAATATGCAATACGTAAAGTCGTTTTTGGGAAGGTTCCGACTTGTTTGCTTTGCAGAATTCACTTACTAAATTAGGCTGCGGGAAAACTTACAATGCAATACTTATAGCTCTCGCCAAACTGCTGAGCCGCACTGAAGTTGGCTTTCCGCATGCGCGAACCACGAAACGGTGCTGTTTTTGTATGAGGTATACTACTGCGCAGCCATTGTAGCCAACTTCAGGGCGGCCAAAAGTTTGTCGAGAACTATACTTTAGTATTTTACGAGCAATTTTTAAACAATCTTCTTTCTTTGAATATGTGGTTCTGGCAAGGCAAGCTAGGCGCCACTTGATCCTTATCCAAATCTGACGTCAGTTTCAACTCGTCTTTTCCTAAGCTCCCTGACACTGAAAGCTTAAAGCATCGTCATAATAGAAGCACACGACCATCGAGCGAATACGTGATCGTCGCTTTAATTTGTTTGCGCCAAAACTAAACGTGTCGGCAATCGGCAGAGGGCTTTTTCCGGATTGGCTGAACAATTTGACGCTACAACCGTGTTTTCGCGCAATTATCGCTTTGTATTAGGACGACGCCTACGCGCCTTATGAGATCGTGTTATTAGATTAACTGGTACGCTATTCTGATCTGTATTTCACGTTTCTACGATGATAGGTGACCGTGTCCGGTGTCTAGAGTTACTCGTTCTTTCTTGGAGATGGTATCGCTACTCGTAAGTATTGGCATCGCTTAGAAGGTATGTAATCACAATTCTATGTAATTCTGCAACTGAAAGGAACTTGTCTATACTGACTATATATCTAAATTATCGTAATTAATTACGATACGGTCAAACTAGTCTCTCCAATAATTATTATCGGTATAATCAATCTGCCCAGCATAGCTCTATCTTTATCACCTTCATTTAACCGGATAAAGTTGAGTTCCTGGCTGTACCACACAAGTCATGATTTAGCTATAAATCTGTATAGACCAATTAACAAGCACTAAACAATTACCAATGATCCCTTCTGCAGTGTGAAAGTTACAGCTTGACCCGTTCCGTCGGGAGAAGATTTATATAAATTGAAGGTCATAATTGTCTGGTCATCTTACTTCTTACTTATAATATAAATGCGAAAGTTTGGATGGATGGGTGTTACTCAATCACGCTAGAACGGGTGAACAGAAGTTAAACTCTATCCAACCGACCAAATCGGCCAATCACACAAAACGGTCGCGTCATTCATCTCGCATATGATTAGTCGATTTGGTCGGTTGGATAGAGTTCAACTTCTTTGCGCACTAACGCAATACGGCTGCAGATCTGGATGAGAGGCAAAGAGATCATCGCATAGGCTACTTTTCATTCTGGTGTAATGCTTCCTTGGGATAAGAAAACATTTTTTTTCATAAATACCTAAAAGTAGCTTACGGTGGTGGTTTGAATTATTTTCTCTACAATAAACTGTCAAACCAAATTTTTTGTCGTATTTCAATTTCCAAAGGTGGTATACACTATCATATATATGATCATACATAGCATCCTATCTCTTATCCTAAATATATGACCTCTAATATCATAACTGTGTATTACATTAACATAGTTCTTTAATCCTTTTTTTTGTCATAAGTAGGAGTCATCCACTGATCATAATGTGAACTTACGCCTAAATTATATTGTACTTATCCGTCACAATAATATATATATATATATATATATATATATATATATATAATAATATGAATAATTAATTGCCTTAGAATTTTAGAATACGGCAGTAGCAAAACTGAAAAGGCAAAATCACATTATCAGAAAATTATAAAAATCAATTTGATCATTCAGTATAGCAAGATTCATCATTGCAAGACCGGGGCCATGACGTGTTAAAACTATCACAGTGCGACAATGATAAAGGGACCGACATATTTTTCTTGTTTAGCTCCTGTTTCTATGATCCTATGTAACAACAAATGTCATAAATCTTTTAAAATGATTGATATGTTTATATATTAAACTGTCATATGAGTAATAGATCTGTGATCCTAGATATATCTAGATATAGATGATACATAGGATACTATCTCTATCCTAAATACGTATATCACCACTAGCATGTCTATATGTGTATTACTACAAGGCGTTTTTTTCTGTTCTGTGTGTATTACATTATCATAGTTCTTTGATCCTATTTTTTTTACATATTTGGTTGCAATGAAAGACAGTCAGTTGTGTGTACTACTATTGCTTCGGCAGTGTGTACAGCAGTGTTCCCATCAATATTTCTTTAGTTCCACATCCACTAAGCATAAAGATAATAGATTATTATAGTTAGTACTAATGCGCCAATTAAAGATAAAAGTGAAGTGAAATATTGTTACGACACAAAACTATTTGAATTTTACGAAAGTCACTCAAAAAACCTTGGCATTCGGGACGAACTATTCCACATGATAGTAGATATCAATCTAAAATACTTAAGTATTATTTAGTATATGTACCTTTGTAGTAGAATCTTTTAAAATTTTAAAGCGTATTATCGTCAAACGTTGACGTCTGAACGATTTGGTCAGTTTGAGCTGGCCATGTCGATTCATAAAATGATCGGCCACATCATGAATTGATCAATTCTAAGATCTGGAGATCTGGCCACGACATTGACATTCATCGAGAGTTTCTTTCTTTTGTCATGACGACTGAGTTGAGTGGAATTACTACAAACCGTGTCTCCACATAAAAATTCATCACCATAACCTTCATCAGCCTTTTAATGTACCCACTGCTGGGATACAGGCCTCCTCTCTGTGAAAGGGAATGTACCGGCGTCCACCACGCGGGCCCAGTTTGTGTTGGTGGATGTCGCAAGTCTTCGAATGTTTGGTTCTCACATGCCGGTTTCCTCACGATAATTTTCCTTTACCGTTTTGAGAGCAGTGGTGATGAAATAATTTACACAAAGTAAAGCGCGTGCCTGGGTTCGAACCCACGACCTACAGCTTGTAAGTCGCGGCCGTTACCATTGGGCCACCAGAGTTCAGTCTCTCAGATAAAACGTACACGTTTAAAATTTCTTGCGGATTTTGGACACTGCATCCTACTGAATGCCTGTTATAACGGCCCGAAGTAGCCGTTGTACATATTAGTTGAGGGGTTGCGAATGAGAACCAAATTCAATCCACCCGAATATAGAACACTCAGATCAAAGTCGGATCTCTAAATCCTTTGCGGATCTGACGCGAAAACGCTCACAGTCTCTCATTAGAAGATGTTGACCAACCTCTTGATATAGGTCAGTAGACGACATTAGGCCTAAGTTAGATATTATAGCTTCACTTTGATCACCTATGATTTCGTACCCTTATCCAAGTAATTAATAGATACCTCTCCTATGCCTCTCCGAAAATAATGATGAATTCTTGTTGTTATTGTTTTTTTGCGTAATCTATTAATGAACCAATAATTTTCTCAAGGTTTGCTTTTCCTAAATAAGATGAATGAACTATTCTGAGTTTCCGTCGGAAAATGATTCAAATTAGTATGGGTTTTAGCATACTTATCGTGTTCACTGGCAATAGAAATAAAATATGGCCAATTATTATTGAGAAGTAATTATTATGTTTAGCAATTATAAAATTTGGTGAGCCACAAATAAACAGCATTTAAATAATTTGTTCGGCATACAAAGATTTTTATTGCAATTAAAAAAATCAGCAAATTATTTACGGAACAAGGAGCAATCCTTGTTCCGCAAATAATTTTGATAATGGTCAAAAATTCAATTATAAATAGGCAGCTTACAATAACATGAGTTTGCATGATAAACATTCAGTCCGCAAAATAACTACTTGATCAGCAAGATTCCATGATTGATCAGCAGAGAAAACATGTTGATTGGTATGCATATTTAAAACATGGTGAACAAAATAACTAAATTGGATTGCGATGCGATGCGGAATGCCGCATTGACAATGAAAAATCGTTTACCTGATAAAAAAACGAGCTCCCAGGATATCAAGAACCTAGCTGACAGAAAGGAGCGAGCGACGATATTTTTGCCAGAAAACGAGAGACAATTAAAAATGCGAGCGCGACGAGCGCAGCGAGGAGCCAGAAAATAACACCATATTATCATAGACAAGTAAAGAATTTTTGCTACTTTTATATCATCATCATCATCATCATTTCAGCCGAAAGACGTCCACTGCTGGACATAGGCCTCCCCCAGGCGAGAGGCTCTACTTTTATATACAGCTACAGAATTGACAGTTATAGAATTTACCGATGGAAAGTTCAAAAACTACATCAAACGTGTCCTTATTAAAAAAGCATATTATAAAATCAAGGACTACGTTGAAGATAAAAAATTTAGCTCCTTCTGCGCATGCGGCTTCCCTGGTAACTCTTAAAAGGCACAAATATTTGGATGTCTCTAACTATTCTCAATCTCATTTTCCTTTTTTTTTTTCCTTCTTTTAATTAGACTTTTTACAATAATTTCAATAATCTTTATAGCCCTTTGCTAAGAATAGTTACAACACTGATAACAACATTTGTGCCACATGTTAAATTTTGTCTTGTTATTTAAATATATATTTAACTTTGTATAGATTCTTTTACCGATTATTTTGTGAATGTGTGAACATTGTAGACCTTCTAGATATCTAGAAGCTTTGTTAACTCTTATCTCGTTTAAACAAACCTTTTTTTTTAGATTCTTACTACTTACTGTCGGGCCCACGTTGTCCCCCCATATCTAAGCACTAATGCTGTAACATGGAAATATTGTAAAAACAAACCAATTTATTTTAAAAGAGTAACCGTGGAGTTTCTTGCCAGTTCTTCTCCATAGGAAACGACCAACCCGAACCGTGCACCTTTTGTCGAAGTTGTATAAGTGCCCATGTAGGCCTATGTGAAATAAAAAACATTTGATTAATTGATTGATTGAGCTCAAAATGAATTTTTATATTTACTCTGAGTGCTAACCAAAATTTTATCAAACAGGAGCAGCGCATTGCAGCTTATATAATTAATATGCTGTACAAAAATGATTACAGCCATCCAGGATGACATTAATTGCTGATTGATTTTGGAATGTTTGCTGGCCATGATTTGCTGATCAATTAGCTATTTCTGCTCACAGATTATATTTATCTGCTCACAAAATTACGAATACTATGCTAAAAATTTAAATAACACCCATTATTATTTATCTATTTGACTTTCTACCGGCGGTCCTGACGATTGCTCAAATAGCTTTATAAGGCGCCCATTTACGTGTCGCTTAGTGTATTTTTTTTTATTTAATACCTACATCACGTCACTCTATTTCAAGCCAAGCCAGCATCAACAGTGGCGACCATCAGAAAAGTATTGAGTCAATGAAGCCCGACGAGTCCCCGTACAACTTTTGAATCTTTCAATTGTATTGGATCCCGCAGGCAAAATTAAACAGAAACGAACAGCGGAACAGTAAGAAAAACGAAAATCTTTTCGCTTAGTGTCAGTACAAATGGTATTAGTGCCACATAAAACGCAATGAGTACAATTTTAACCAACTGCCCAAAAACGAGGAGGTTCTCAATTCGGATGTTCGCTTTTTTTTTTGTTCGGGCATATCTCCGGCATAAATAGAGGGATTTGCTAAATTATTTTTTTGTTTGAGGGGTATACTCTCGCGGTGATCCCGTTTTGACACCAAATCAGACTCCGATGATGGGATCCCATGGAAATCGAGGGCACTCCTCTAATATTACAGACGCATATAGTGATTTTGGTATTTTCAATAACATGGCAAGCATTTGAACTCAGAAAGTATCATTTGATGAAGTGGAACTGATAAAGAAGAACACAGATGGCCACTGGAACTCCTTAATAAGCAGGTATGTCGTAGCTATAAGATATCTCAAATAGTTAAGCGACTATGATGAAGCAAATACATATTTATATGGTGGTAAATGGTACTGATGATGAAGCCGGAAGGTAGGCACTGGTACTTCGTAGTAAAACAATGTATCCTAGTCGTGATTGGACTTATTGGAATTGAAATGACTCTGTCTAATGTACTCCGGCTATAAATGAATTTTCATGGTAATATAAGGTAACACTAAAAAGTGTAAAATAAAAATATTTTTAACAAAAAAACTAAACCGACTTTTAAAGCAAGTTTTGTTAAAAGGTTTTTTGATTGCCTAGGAATAGTACCTAATAATTGTCACGAGCCGCTGGGGACCTGCAAGCGATTATCTTGCAAGTTTAATTACATTACGGAGCACGGTGGAGCGACTGATCACGTCATACCTCGGTAGCCCGCAATGTAATGTAACTTCTATGCAAGGTGATTGTAGGTGGAAAAGCGGCCTAGCCGCCACCGAGGCGTCCGTTACATGGCGCATTAGGTTTTCTTTAAATAAGGAATTGCCAGCAATTTCAAAGTTACTTGGTATCTACAGCTTAGGATTGTTCGCTAAATGCGCTAAGACTGTCATTGTTCTGGTATGGATTTGCACGTAAGAGCTGTTTTAATTTTTTGTTAAGGAACAATAAAGTATTGGCTACCTATTCATCTGTTACCTTTACTATTAATCTTGATAAAAATGGTCATGTACCAACAGTATGTGTAGATTTTGCTTTCATGTAAAATATACACTCTATTAATATATAAATATTGGAGTTAAAGATTCTCATAAAATAAAGTTGATAAAAATCGCCATGGCAGATACTTGAAGTATTCAAAATAATTACCATTTAACCAAATACATAACGGTTATACTCCATTGCTTTTATATGTTGCGCCCATCCGAGGATTAAAACTGAAATAAGTTTTATAAAACTTTGTGTTTAGTGTTCTTTTTTAAATAGACTACAAATTGTAAATAAAAACATCTCTATAACTTTCATTGTTTTCACAAACTACTCGTGGATACTGGGTAACTTAAATTCTTCAATGTAGGTTATACATTTTTTTAATTCATTAATTTTATTTATTAAATAACGGATGAAGCAGAAGTAACGACAGGGTTAAAACTTTTTTCACGCCAATTGTAAAATACATTTTATGAATTCATTATAGAACTGATATTCATCATTTCATTTGAAGTTTCTTTTATTTTGGGTTGTTTTAAGACGACGACTAACGCCATCGACCTTGATGAAACAAAACACGCACTCGTTTCACACCCGCGCAGTTTTTTGTACTTTTCTTATTATTCTAAGTCTTAAAAAAAATAGCCTCTGATCAAAATGTAGATAATTAAATTGTCTTTGAGATGGTGTCAATTTCATTAAAAACGCCCTGCAGTTTTGGTGCGATTGTCGTGTTTTTGTCCGTTTTAGACATAACTTTACAAATTAAATACACTATGTTATACGAATAAAACTCAAAACTTTCTGAGATCTAATTATTTTAAAAATGATCTAATGTAACATAATTTTTTTCCAAAAATATACGACTAGCCGTTTAGACTTGATTCACATTTTTAAATCAGCTACTCAAGGGAATCTGCGCCAAGACAAGGTTCTATATGAAACCAAAACTATCATATTTCGACTGCAAACAAGTAAAATAAAAAAAACCGCCTGACCCATTTTTATTTCATACTACATAATTTATCTAGTAAATAGTATATACGCTTCGATCGGCAATCTATTGAACACGTAATTATGACACGATATCTTGCGTAAAAATTCAAACAGTGAAACGCCCATAACTTTTGAACGGCTGAACCGATTTTATTCAAACATAGCTATGAATACTCTCGACAAAATCACCTTTCAGACAAAAAAAACTAAATCAAAATCGGTTCACCCGTTTGGACCCTACGATGCCACAGACAGACACACATATACACAGCAACACACGTCAAACTTATAACACCCCTCTTTTTCCGTCGGGGTTAAAAATGGACAAATGTATACAAGTCATATACATCTGTCCCTTACGCACACTCAAAATAACCTTACTCTAAGAGCTTATGGTCACCCTCCTGGACTATTGAGCAGCTGAAGGCTGACTTCCAAGTTAATATATGATGACTAACTCCTCATGTTTTGAAATAACTAGGTATGAAAAATAATGAATGATGCTCTCGACAAAGCTAGTCTTTGTGAGGCTGCAAGAGATGGTTATTTAAAATATGTATTTGGTTACCAACTCAAATAAAATATTTTTGTAAACTATAACTGATAACATATAAGAATAATAAATAAAAATGAGCAAAGTTATGACTAAGTGGCATGGCAACCCTTTCGTTACTTTTGCGACACCCTTTATTTATAAGAACGAAATGGTAGAAAAGGGAGAGCCTGTACCGAAACATCCTAATATCAAATGCAATTATTATTGTAGAAGTCAATGGATTCAATATTTTTAAGTAAACACACTGAAAAATATCATTGGGACTCGCAAACTTATTTCTTACTAGCAACAAAACTAGTTTTGTTTTTATTGAAGTTTATTTTCTAATAACTAGGGTGTGTTTAAATTAAAAGTACGTATGTATGCAAGTCACTAAATTTGTTCGGTTATATCCAAATATAAAATTACGATAATTTTGGTTATTAGAAAATAAACCTTAACAAAATAATACAAACTAATTAGCAAATAGTACAACTGTTCTGAAGGAAATAGGCAAGAAAAAAGTTCGCTTATCCCATTTTTTTTCAGTGCTAATTCAGTAAAAACTTAATAAAACGATACATAGATCAGATAATAAACGAAAATGTTATAATATTTTATGTTATTTCTTTTTCATTATTTTTCAGATGATTATCCACTAATTATTAAGATATATTTAACCTATTTAAATGAAAAAGGCTGCCAAGCATTTAATTATAATAACTATTTTATGTATTTTTACCGTAAGCTTCAGTACTCGTATCAACAAATACGTGTTATTTCTTAGTTTTAATCCTTGTGCTTTTATTCTCATTTAACGGACATATTTTGTTTTGTTTGTAATTAATTTTTTCACTGATCAAACGTGTTAAAATAAGTCTTATAAAATTATAATGCAATTAAATTTATTTTCAGCATTTTATGAGCATTCAAACTTATCGCAATACGTCCACTTTTCTATCACATCCCAGTATCCTTGAATATAATTTGAATAATAGCCTATTTTAATTTTAATTTATTTAAAATGAAAATAAAGAACAAATATATTAAAGAAGAAAAGAATAATTTAATAATTTATTCAAGAATATTTGCTTTTATATTATTTCACTGTTAGAAAAAATAAAATAATACCTACCTGCTTATTATTTACTTTTCACACTAACTTGCTACATAATTTTATCAAATAGTTTTAATTATAATTGTTTAAGTATTATAATATAAATGTTTCTCACTCTACAGGCAGACCTTATGATTGGTAGAAAATATAATAAAAATAATAAAGTTACGTAACACTTTTTGTACATATTGAGAACTTTTTAGAATAAAAAAATCGACTTACCGATTCCGCGACGGGATTACGTAGCGTGCGTAAAGTAAAAGC
Source organism: Anorthoa munda (assembly GCA_945859665.1). Lineage (NCBI taxonomy): Eukaryota > Metazoa > Arthropoda > Insecta > Lepidoptera > Noctuidae > Anorthoa > Anorthoa munda. Next base: position 40,480,051 of record OX243893.1, read on the forward strand.
AAGATCGCGCGATAAGTGCCGAGACGTGCAGAGTGCGCGGCGGCCACGGAGCGACTGCGGTACGGTAAGCCGCGCGCTGGGCGGGCGCCGCAACGACACGCCCCACACCCAGACACAAGAAAAACACCATTTCCTACCTTTCCTACCATCTAGAAATTTCTTACAACTTTGCATTTATAAAAACTTTATCTGCTGTTTAAACCTTATCGTAAATAGTGGCTTTCAAAGGCAAACGAAGCTTTTGTTAACAGAGAACGTGAAGTTGTTCCTTGACCAAGATTTTCGATGTTCGATCATTTGACGGACCAAAACAGTTACAAGGCATTAATTTTCATATAAGCAGCAAGCTAGAAAAATAAATTGTCTATTTCTTTTTAGATTAACTTGTGAACTAGTTAACTTGTAAACGATTGCTTTAAGAAAAGCGCGTCTTTTTAAGGAAAACATGTCCTCATATTGATTTTGAAAGTTTAATAGTTAACTTTCAAAAGCAATATGAGGACATTCAGTTTAGATATAATGTATCAAAGTACACACACTACAAGCTACATCTTAGTTACCTTGAATTCCAGAAACAAAAATAAAAATATTAAACGACAAGAGTGTGACAGAAAATTGTTAGAGAAGAGTGAGCTGGGCGGAGCATGCGACCACTCCCCGCTGAAAATCAGGATTACACGGGAAAACAAATTGATCCAAAGGATTTGCTTTTTTTACTTTTTTTTCATGTCGCTGTGCACACCGTCATAGCTGTAGTTAAAACGTAACGAAATAAACGATGGAGCAACGTGTTTAATGCTATTAAAAAATATGCATTCATTTTAATATATGGCTGGTCAAAGTTAGGACCTGCCGCCTTATTCAGTATAGTTATAAAAAAATTGATAATATAGAGGGACTTATATAAACAGGGTATTTTCGATTATACTCTTAAATAATTTAAGAAAAAAATTGAGTATCTAATAAAACAAACAATTAGTTTATCCTACTACAAAACAGAAATCTTTTAAAAACACAAACCAGTCTGGATTAAAATTCTTCATAAAATATTATGTTGGTGATTGTTACAACGCTGCATGCCTAGATATGGGTTATACTAAAGCTAATTCATTACGATTTTTTGGTCAAATAACTTGGCTTAATATGGCCCATATTAGATTATTTTATCGAATTATGATATTTTGCTAATTGTGAGAAAACTTCTCCGCTCTGGATGATATACTGAATCATTTCTGATAACCTATTAACCAACACAACTATTAAATCCTTCGAAATAAAAAACAGCCCACAGCTCTGGAACTAAAACAACTTCAAGTAAATGTTTAATTTTTTAAACTACTCTCATGTAGCTACAGGCAATCTACTTAACATTAATGTATATTTTGAAGAACAAACTTTTTTGTTTAACTATCTGAAAATATATGCAACGTCTACTTTTATAACTTGTCAGGCATTGTTAGTTCACGTTAATGTATATAAGCCACAACCATAGATTTAGAATTATTTTGCTACGCCAACTATATCTATGGTCACAACTATGTTTATTAAGTTAATGAATTTGAAACTTTTAAGCATGTGCAGGAAAACTTCTCATTCGATCCAGACAAGATAGGTATTACTTAGTACACATTTCCACACTTGTTGCAATCTATTCCATGAAAGTTTTGTTTTATAGCTTTTCTTCATCAGAACGTTTTTTTTTTAAACTTGTGCACCGTGATAAATTTTGTGAAGTGAGCTATTTACACAATCAACTGGCTGCTGCATCTCGAAACGAAGCTTCTCGTAGCGCTCTGCTTCGGCGACCCTGTATCGCTACGACTTAGGTGATTCACACACTGCCCCGCTATACGCTGCGAGGTGAGTGGCTACGAAGTCACGACACTGCGCGTGAATGCTTTTTCTGTGTGTTGCACTACGCGTGTTTTCAATGCAAAGATAGATACATTCATGCAACGTCAATCTGCGTAGCCTTTTATCAACTTTATTGTTAGTACTCTTTTATCCTAATGTAATTTATTTAAAAAATGGGTGACAAGCTGCTAAAGGAAAATAGGAAAATAGTTTTACAGCTCTATATACATAGATGACACGGAAATCAAAATAAAGCAACAATAAAGTACTTAGTTCTGAATTCAAATTATATTACACGATATTTGATGGCCATGGAAATTAGCATTCGTTTATGTTCGGAAATGCGATTGTTGCCGTGTTTGTTATATTATTTAGATTCATGTTGTAATCATAGATTTTTCTATTTAATTATTTTTATTTATCGCTTTACCTAATTATTACTCGAAATTATTGCTAACGTTCAAATACGGGCAAAAGCGAGTCAGGCCCAACACCAGTATTGTTAATTACTTACTTAATTTATATTTTACTACAATAATTATCATCAATTTTTTTTTCTATTGTGATAATGAGCATCAATCATCAGAAAAAAAATGTCACATGATCGCAGAAACATATTACGTGGTTGAACATTCAATTTGGTAAAATTGGACAGTTCACTTCGCAGTGTATCCGAGACAAGCTCAGTGCTACGCCGCGCGCTGCTACGAAAGTGCTACGCGGATTTGTGAACTAACGAATATTTTTACTTTGTTTGTTATTCGTTCAGATAATCAGTTATTTTGTTTATTTAGTATTATTCTACTAAATATTTTATCGAGATTATTAATGCACATCATCTTAAATTATACTTCCACAAAAAAGTATACAATATTTCTAAAACAATTCGTAGACAAATTGTTTCCAGGGCCTGTAAATATGTATGCACAAGTTGTCTGATAACTCTAAGCAATAGTTACAATAAGTACGACTGTACAAGTACTCCCTTGTTCGTTTCTTATTCAATTTGATCATTATAAAACAACACCATGATAACATAATAATCAAAATACCGCAAAATCTCATCAACATACCTACTCTCCACCAGCTAGTACAACAACAATGATTGTAATAAAATTGTAGTCATTTATTACACCACTAGCTTAAGAGCGGCCAATAAAAATGAGAAATTATTTTTAATAATATTGCCGGTGGGCGCCCCCCTCGCTAGTGACGTGGCACAATATTTTGGCCCGGCTAATACCGCCCCTTATTACGGCATTCTTTACCCGCTAGTGCCTAATAATAGTGGCGAGACTTACTTTACGAGTTTTCGGGATGTTTATGCCAGATTAAACGCCGCGACCTTTGAGAATGTTTATGAAGGTAAAGTCATTGTTGTGTCATTATTGTGCTGAGTAATTAATTATTGGAAATTAGTTTATTAGCAACTAAAATACAAACCATTTGATTTATTTACAAATTAAAACTACTCTTCCCAAAAAAATAAGTGTACGGGACCAGTCTGATGGAGCGAAGCAATTTAAATTGCGTCGATAGTCGATAATAGCGCAAGTACATTTTAAGAAAATTTCATGTGAAAATTGGGAATTGCTTGGCATTGCGTCAATGTTATATTGTTATATTATTATATTGTAATACCTGCTTGTAATTTCACTTAGTAAAAATCGTTTATCGGTATGATTAAATAAATAGAATCGCTTCGCTTACAGTTTTAGCCGATCTATTCTGTAAACATATCACCGTAAAAACTTATGTGGAGTCAGCTATAAGCGAACTGTCATGTGAGTTTGATTGGATGGAATTAAGTTATCGCAGTGAGAATTGCACAGAATAGCACTACTGTAATTCCACCTAATACTAGGGATTGACAGCTCACTTCATGTTCACTTAAGCTAATTAATTTTTCGCAGTGAGAATTGCACAGAATAGCGCTACTGTAATTCCACCTAATACTAGGGATTGACAGCTCACTTCATGTTCACTTCAGCTAATTAAGTTATCACAGTGAGAATTGCACAGAATAGCACTACTGTTATTCCACCTAATACTAATGATTGACGGGTCACTTCATGTTCACTTCAGCTAATTAAGTTTTCGCAGTGAGAATTGCACATAACAGCACTACTGTAATTCCACCTCAGACTAGGGATTGACAGCTCACTTCATGTTCACTTCAGCTAATTAAATTTTCGCATTGAGAATTGCACATGTAATTCCACCTAATACTAGGGATTGACAGCTCACTTCAACTAAGCTTTCACGGTGAGACTTTTACAGAATAGACCATCTGATGTTCCTGGTCTAGTTATAGGACCATTATTTGTTTGTGATGTGTAAAATATTGATTTTAGTTGCGGCTACTGCTGGGCTTCTCTTTTTCTCTATCTTATAGTTCTTATTTTTTTCCCATATTCCACTTGATGGTACTAAAAGAGCTAGAGCAGTGGTGGCCCAGTGGGCAACGGCCGTGACTTACTTGTGAGGTCGTGGGTTCGAACCCAGGCAGGCGCTTTACTTCATGTGAATTATAAAGCTAAACATCGTGAGGAAACCGGCAGGTCTTAGAATCAAAAATTTTAAAGACATTGTGACATCCACCAACCCGCACTGGGTCCGCGTGGTTGATTACGGCCCATTCCCTCTCACAGAGAGCAGGCCTGTGTCCCAGCAGTGGGAACATTAAAAGGCTGATGACGATGTTGATTTACACTAACCCTACAGAAATTAACTATAAGGCTATAATATAATATGTACCTTTTATTGTAGAAATGCAAACAAAAATGTTACGTATATCTTTTACAAAGAATTAAATCTATTTGTTGTAACATAATCATTAGCAATACGTTTAACATCCGTCCTCAGCATCCATGATTAGGTTTAATTTATGCAGACTGCTGCTCATTAAGCCGCACGGAGTATGCGGTAATGTTAATTGAGATCAAGAACATACGAGGAGCCGGTAATGGTACATAGTGGTCTTACAGCCTCACCACAGCCATAGCCATGTCGTTACATTTGTGGTCTAATCGCTATTGCAATCGTGACATCGCACTTACCGCAATTATTATCATGGTGGTTACCTTCGGCAAGCATCGATTACTCCTTATTCAATTGGTTACATAGTATCATAGTCAAAGGAAGAGCTGAATAGTTAGGAGGCACAGGCGACAGATAAACAAGCAATTCAAACTGAGTATTGCAAGTTTTGTGAAATGTGCATATTCTACCTTAGGCAGCATTATCGACAATTTTAGGGACACCTCTAAATATCTTTTAATCATTAATACCTCGGATTATTACATGAAGATGCTTGTTCTGCAATTTCAACACCAGATGCAATTTATGATAAATGATGTTGAAGTTCATGCACGTTGATGATTTTTCAAAATTATTTATAGTCTTATAATTAGTTCTTTTATTTGTTAGTTTAACTCTTCCATGTTTCAGAATATTTTCCAACGTCAAAAGCTTTGTTAAAGCATTAGCTACCATTCCAAAAATCAATAAAGAATCTATTAGCGTTGTTATATAGAAAAGTGCTAGCAGGTGTTTGAGCTGGCTTTCTTTAGTTTCTGCCCCTATGGAGAAAGGACGTGAATGTGTGTATAAAATGCTATTTAGTGAGGTATTCTGCGAACATTACAAAAAAACTTGGATTTCTAAAAACCTCGGGTTAGTTGTTGCAAATGAGTCACATTAGTATCACGTCCTGTCGTCAATACGTTGAGTTAACAGTACCTAACCCTGTATACGGTATAAATATTTAAGTCCAGGGGCTACAGTTTTTATTTCAGAATCTTCACGTTTTGAACTACAGAAATTAGGAGGTGGCAATTGTATTGTAGGGTAGTGGCATAAATGTACCTAAATAAAAATATGATTGTGTGGTTTTGTAAAGAACATTATTGTTTTACTATTGATGACATGGGCCACCTATATTCGTTCCTAACTATTCCCAAATCGATAAAGTTAGTAGTTTCCGAAAAAAGAAGCTCCGACAAACTGACACATGTTGCCCCACAATGATGATATGCCAAGAAATACATTTCCCACAACAAAATCAGCTTCTACGCAAAAAATAGTGAAGCTTCCCCATAACATGCAATGAAATGTGATATGATATAGTAGCGGTGTCACCACACGAGGTAATTTCTGAACAAGAGACATATTTCCAGAGGGAGGACAATCCGGGATCGCTGTGACGAGGCTTGGAATGCAACACGATTATGAAACGCCATTTGTCAAGTTTTTATTGGGCACCCTTGAGCAACGTCTATTGTGGCGAACCCTTAGCCTACCCCCGCACCACCGGACCCTCGCCTCGTGGATGTTAATTCATAATTTTTATAACTTGTTAACATTTTGCGGATAAAAAGGGCGCCGTCGCAAACCACGATTACTGTTTAATTAAAATTTCAACCACCTTTTATTATAGAACTAAGTGCTAAAAAGGCAATCGATATCGGTTAAAGAGAGTGTGATGAGTAATGGACATCATTATACCATTTTCTTCTATTGTGTGTGTTTTTACCTATTGATATGAAGATTTGTTTCAATAAATCATAATATGTACTCTTTTGAAAACAGCGGAAGAATGCAGAGCGATTAATTAATATCAAAGGTGACGGAGTCAAATGCTGCCAAAGTTAAAACAATTTTAGCATTTTTGCTTCGTTCTTCCGTTTTATCGTTCGAGTTTAAAAAAATAACTAGAAACAATATATAGCTACACTAAAATTGGTTTAGTTGATTTTGTTGCACACGTACATTCTTCTAAATTATATCGCAATAATAACTGGCAAAAGTCGTGCGTTTGATTGACGTGGATATTAAACCGGCTTGGTTGCGGCACAGAGCGGCGCGGTGCGATGCGGGGCGGCTGAGTTCCGGCGGTGCAGCCATATTTCTCGTCTCACTGATCAAAGCGAGACATGCCACAACAAACGCACACTTTAATATCAGATGCGCTGCTAAACCTCTACAGTCTACACACTAACTTGTGCAAAGAACTACAAAATGTAATATGAGTGCTATGAGGACCCACACAAGCGAAGTTGAAATAAGTAGGTACCCGTAGATATTGCTCACATGAGCCATGCGATAGTTACTCATTCTAGTATGAAAAGATTTGTTTATCAGACATGTCTGTAATTTTTAAGGATTCCGCAGTCAGCAAGGAACCCTTATAGTTTCGGCATGTCCGTCTGTCCGTCCGTCCGTCCTTCCGCAGCTTAGCTCAGATTCTTAGTACTAGAAAGCTATAATTTGTCATGGATATACATATTGATCACGCTGACAATGTGTTTTTTTCTTTTTTAGGGTTCCATACCCAAAGGGTAAAAACGGGACCCTATTACTAAGACTTCGCGATCCGTCTGTCTGTCTGTCTGTCTGTCTGTCTGTCTGTCCGTCCGTCTGTCTCCAGGCTGTATCTCATGAACCGTGATAGCTAGACAGTTGAAATTTTCACAGATGATGTATTTCTGTTGCCGCTATAACAACAAATACTAAAAACAGTATAAAATAAATATTAAAGTGGGGCTCCCATACAACAAACGTGATATTTTTGCCGTTTTTTGCTCGATATTAATAACGGCAACAGGTAGACGTTTGAAATATTCACAGAATGTTTAGTTGTATATTTACTTCAAAAAATAATAATTAATAAATTAAAATAAAATAAATTAAGGGGGAAATAAAATAAAATAAATTAAATTAAAAAAATTCACGTTTGTTGTATGGGAGCCCCATACAACAAACGTGAATTTTATGCAGTGTTTTGCGATAATGGTACGGAACCCTTCGTGTGCGAGTCCGACTCGCACTTGGCCGGTTTTATAATGTTGGGATCTCCTGTGGGGACGTTATTTTTTCTCGTCTATCCCATGGTGTGTGGTATCGTAGGATAGGCATTCAAATATTGCGGGTCTGTGAAAATCATTTTTCGATTCAGGTATCCGTTTGGATAAAATTAAGGTTAAATTAAATAGCTAATTTTGCCCTGCCAGCTAAATGGTTGCTTTCGGATATATGAAAAAATTCACGGCAGCACTACTGCAGTGAATTTAAAAGGAAAACTATCACAGATGCCTTTGCCTTTTAATTTCTTTACAAGTTTCCGAGTAAGTTAATTTTGTTCGCTGCTTTCATTGTTTATGAGCGTTAATAGTGTTACATAGTTATTTTGGTGAATGTAGTTGTTTATACGGAACCCTCTGTGCGCGAGTCAGACTTGTACTTGGCTGGTTTTGTTATTACCTGCCTACTATAATGAGTTAGCAGTCTATGTATGTGTTTGGGTGTATGGATGTTCATCTGTTACTTCATAGCACCCAAACTATTCATCAGATTAGGACAAGTGAGATTTGTATGAATGTTCCGTGTGATATAGCGTATATCCAACTCTAAAGTAAAGGCAAAATTATTTACAAATGTAGTAAGTACCTATGGTATTTCGACGATGATAATGACGATGATGATGATGTTCAGAGTTGATAAGCTGAATAATCAGCTTATCAACTCTGAACAACGGACTTGCAATTGGCAAAAGTCGTAGTAGTAGTAAATCGCTTTCCATTGGTGTGTATCTTATAGTTATTGGGCACTAAAAATAAACCTTAACTTCAGTACCCAAAACTAGTAGTTCTATACCTATTCAGCTCATTAACTCCAAACGGCAAAAGTTCTTCTTGTACAGCGATATTTCCATCGGAAAAAAATATATAATTTTGGCCGTTTTTAATTAGGAAGTTGTACATTATTAGGATGTTAAATTTAGGTTCGAACCTTAAATTTTATACTATTTTATATTTTTTCTGTATAATAAAAACGTCCCCCACACTAGGAATTTCTTCCCGTATCGTGGGTGCGTTTACAATTACAAACATTTAAACTCACATACACAAGACATCCAGATCTGGCTCAACTATATAAAGGCCATACAAATATTTGTTGCGTGCGGCCATACATACGACCATTGTAGGCCATACAAATATTTGTTGCGTGCGGGAAATTAACCTGCGACACGCAGCGCAGCAGTCGACCGCTCAACCACTACGCCTACCGTTTCGTCGAAATACCATAGGTACTTACATTTGTAAATAATTTTGCCTTTACTTTAGAGTTGGGGGTTATACAGTATTTATTTGCCAGTTTAAAAGAGGGGCTTTATTCATACCTATATACGTTGCAGTAACTTTCAGTTTTTATTCATCATCATCATCATCATCATCATCATATCAGCCGAAAGACGTCCACTGCTGGACATAGGCCTCCCCCAAGCGTCGCCACACTGACCGGTCCCGTGCGTCTCGCAACCAGCGGATTCCCGGAACCTTCACCAGGTCATCGGTCCACCTGGTAAGAGGCCTTCCAACGCAACGTCTTCCGGTTCGCGGTCGCCACTCCAGAACTTTTCTGCCCCATCGGCCATCCGTTCTGCGAGCAATGTGCCCTGCCCACTGCCACTTAAGTTTGGCAATTCTTCGGGCTATGTCGGTAACCTTGGTTCTCTTGCGGATCTCTACATTTCTGATTCGATCACGCAAGGAAATTCCGAGCATAGCCCTCTCCATTGCCCTTTGAGTGACTGTAAGTTTTCTGATGAGGCCCATTGTAAGCGACCAAGTCTCAGAGCCATATGTCATCACTGGCAACACACACTGGTCATAGACTTTCGTCTTGAGACACTGTGGTAAGTTGGACGAGAAGACACCGCGCAACTTCCCGAACGCTGCCCAGCCGAGTCGGATTCGACGGTTGACCTCTTTCTCGAAGTTGGCCCTACCCAACTGGATCGTTTGTCCCAGGTAGACATAGTCGCCCACAACTTCGAGTGTAGAGTCTCCTACCTTGATAGGAGTGGGTGTAACATGGGCATTCAACATCACCTTGGTTTTGTCCATGTTCATTCTAAGACCCACTCTTCCGGAAGCTCTACTGAGGTCATAGAGCATTGTACTGAGGTCCTCCATGGTCTCAGCCATAACCACTATATCGTCAGCAAACCGAAGGTGAGTGATGTACTCGCCATTGACGTTGATGCCTAGGCCTCTCCAGTCCAGAACCTTGAAGACATCCTCCAGTGCAGCGGTAAACAGCTTCGGAGATATGACGTCTCCCTGTCTCACACCTCGCTGCAAAAGGACTGGTTCCGAGGTCTGATCCTGAAGTCGAACTGACATGGTGGCGTTTTTGTATAAACACTTCAACACTTCGATGTACCGGTAGTCAATTTGGCACCGTTGGAGAGACTGCAGTACAGCCCAAGTCTCGATCGAATCGAAGGCTTTCTCGTAGTCCACAAACGCTAAACAGAGAGGCAGGTTGTACTCTTCGGTCTTCTGTATAACCTGCCGCAGCGTATGTATGTGGTCTACGGTGCTGAAGCCTTTACGGAATCCGGCTTGTTCGGGAGGCTGGAAATCGTCAAACCTGCGCGCGAGACGATTCGTGATGACTCTTGAAAACAGCTTGTAGACATGGCTAAGAAGTGTGATGGGCCTATAGTTCTTCAGTAAGGTATTGTCACCCTTCTTGAAGAAGAGTACCACCACACCCCTGCACCATGCCTGTGGCGTTTTCCCTTCAAGTATGACGGAATCAAACAGCTTCTGAAGGGCCTTAAGGATTGGTTTTCCACCCGCCTTCAGGAGTTCGGCCGTAATTCCGTCGTCACCCGGTGCCTGGTGCCCGGTGAGTTTTTATTTGGTTTTATCGAAATTACCAAAGTACTGCGCAGTCCGCTCTTTAAAACTGAAACGAGCAAGCAAGCAGACCCGCAGTCGGTTGATGGTTTTGAATGTCAACTGCACAAATCGACTGTACAATTTCTGCCGTAAAGAGAATCTGCCGTAAAGCGAATCTGTCGTAAAGGGAATCTGTCCTAAAGCGAACAAGGGTATATTTCATCCACTCCGCATTTTTATAGCTGTCGTGCTGGTCAAATGCAGGCTGCATTTATCTTTTTCCAACCTAACAGGGTTCATTAAAGCTTCACTACTGTCAATTACAGTGCCTACGGCAACACTGACGCTGGTGATCTGAAGTGAGCCAAGATCGGGACGCAGGAGTAAAAATAATACGCTCAAAAATGGATAACTGTCGATTATATTTTATTATCAAATATGATGAAAGACCTAGCAACGCACAGCGAATGTAAATACGAAACGTAATAATACAACTTACATGCTGCATGTCCGTCAGAAGGCCATAAAGAAACAAACGATGACTTAATTTACGTTTATCTTAATCTAAATTATTGTATAATTAGCCGATTTTTTTTTTCAGGATAATTCTTCAAACGGTATTAAACCACAAGATTTTACAGTACTTTTGCCCTAACTTTTGCCAATCAAAGGTCGTTGCAGTTTTTGCCAGCATAATATACATAGGTATCTATGATTATTATTATACACAAATTTACATTGGTGAATTGATGATTGCGATTGTACATAAGTATTTATAACTTTATAGTTATAAGTACTTAACTAATAATAACGTTATAGTAGTAGTAGTGAAGAGTAATATCATATGCGTAAAAGGATAGTTCACGCCGCGACAGCGACCAGCGACGGCGACCGAGACAGGTGACTGAAACTGCTACATAGCATTGGCTTTGTATGGGCGCGAGTTCATAAACGAGACCGCGATAAGAAACAGAGACGCGAGAACGAAGACCGCGAGACGGTCTTACTCCCAGATGCATAGTGTCGCAAATCTCACTTAAACCTGCACGTATTGTCATCAAACAATTCAGTAAAAAAGAGGATTTCGGATATTTTTGTGAATAAACGTGGTAACATACTTATTGTATTCAGAGCGGACTTTTGAGACGGGGCCATTAGGAGAGATACCTTAACTTTCATAGTTCTTAGCTTTTTGAGTAATTGCCAAGGGCATAAACTGATTTTGAAAAAAACATTTGTAAATACTGGATCGATTAGCATCATACAAATTTTGTGGACAATCTCCTAACAACTGCTAAGCAACATCTGTTAAGGGACCTGCCCTTACAGCCCCGTCGTATAAATCCAACGGAATTGGTAAAAAAATCAGATCAAAAGTCTTATCACATCTTTGGGTGCAAGTAACAAAACAGAAAAACAATTACGAAAAACTGTGATATATATATGATAAATAAACAAAAAAAAACAATTATATAAAACAATAAAAAGTCCAGTACAACACGCTATTTTCAGGCAGTTGCTGGTTATTTATTATATTAGTTCCATCTCTGACGTTCAGAAACCAAATGCATTAACTGCATAAGATTGTTTCAAAAGAGTTCTTGTCAAAACTTTCAAGTAGTTTGTGAACTTTTTAGTATTATTAGTGAAAAGGGTGATATTTCTAGATTACATACGTAAACATTCGAAAAACATTACGTAACCTCCTTCTCGGGTTGCCGTTGGGTAAAACAACTTACATTGGACCTTATACCCTTTGGTAAACTATAATATAATAAGTATATTATGTACGTATTTTAATAAGGTAACTTAACCTAAAACTAAAATGAATATTACCTAACTGTTAAGACTTGTTGATGTTTAGTGACCTATGAGTGGGCCAAAACTTAAGAAATCATTTTTTGGTTGTCCACCGATCTAGAAGGTAATAAAAAGTAGAACTTAAACGGGTTAGTTATCACTTACTTGAAGATATTATAAGTTAAATAAGATTGTCACAAAAGTAGGCACAAGAAGCAATGACACACAAAAAAAAAGTACATCGTCTATAAGAAGCGGCGTTTCTTTAGCGCGGGTATATATGGCGAGTCGGAGACGATGCTGTAGAGGATGACATGGGCCATGGCACGCAGAAAGCAGGGCTCCAAGCTCAGCAGCTGCGCCAGCCTGGCCGCGGAGGCGTGCGTGGCGGGGTGTTTCAGGTAGCGCGCCGTAGCCACCACCCCCGCCGCGCACACCTGAAGGTTCTGCAAGGTCAACCTCACCGCGTTCCCAGCTAAACAATGAATAAACATCATTAACTGCTAAACTCTTTTCCAACTGCCTGTCAAGTCGCCTTCCACTAACGGCACGACCTTTACAGGGTGATTCGTTACCGTAATGTTTAAAAAAATCTAAGGTAACAAATATATGCTTATTCAAATTATGCTTATTCTCACTTATTCAAATTAAATATTAGTAGAAGCTCATGATATGACGTGATACTCGTATAGAGGCAAGCGAGAAGAAAGTGAAGCTATCTCTACAATCAAATTTCATCGCGCATCCCGATCTAAATACATCCTGGCTATATGTATATACATAGGTAGGTAAGATACCCATTCATTCTGATCCTTAACATGAAAAATTGAATGCAATCGCGGGTTAGCCTAAAAAAATATATATTTGTCTGAAAGATTGACACACAGTTATTATAGTAACGCTTTATTTTTATTTATTTTCTTCTTCATTTGTTTAAAAAATTTACTCGCACACTGTTCCGTTGTTGTTGAATTAGGTAATTTACCTATGTTTGCAATATTTGTAAGTATGTGAGAACCATGTCCCTATTTATCAATCGAAGGAATTTACCTGTTAGTGCTTGTAATACTTTAAACCTATATTTAGTATAGTAGTGCTGGGTGCATCGTTCTCACGTATAAGAATGTATTAATGTATGTACTACTTATGTAAATATTGTAAAAAGCCTTTATTTTTTTAAAAGAGTAAGTATGGAGTTCCTTGTGCATTCTTCTCCATATCAACCTACTTTTCCGAATGCACAGTAGAATCAATTTTTTATTACATGTAAATTTTTAACGTTCAAAAGTGCCAGTGCCGCATAATGGCCTAGTTGAAATAAATACATTTGACTTTGACTTTGGTTAATTTAGAAGCTACAGCTAAATCACTGCCCGAAGACAGACTGTGAATAAATTTTAAATAAGCATCCCCTTCTATTATTACATAGGACTGCAACTGACTAAGTGGGACTTGTTAAGATACCTATATCAACAAAGTAGACACTCACTTGGAGGCGATACATTCGAAGGTCTGTTTTGCGCGTTCCAGTTTTTCATATTCAGTTCGAGGACATCACGGCGGTACTCCGTGGCGTTGATGACGAGCTCCAGCGCCTTCAAGACCTGCGGCTCCCTCAGGCCCACGTGATCTGCCAGACATTCAGCAGTCTCCAATGAAGTCCAAATTGGAATACGGTAATCTAGAACAAAATACTGTCGTATCGTTTGACGAAAATTTAACACCTTAAGCTAGCAGTGAGATCTGAAGTAACGACTTATCGTTATAAAAAAAACTTTTTACAAATAACTTCAATTTCGGAAGGCGGTGTCCAAAAACCAAGAAACGAAAACAGGAACACCGACTGCCGAAATTGAAGTTATTTTTCACTTTGTAGTGTTTTTATTATTTGGAAGTCTTTTGTATTTTTATGTAACGATGTTTTGATTTTTCACTTTTTATGTGGTACTAGCTGACCCGGCAAACTTTGTTTTGCCATAAAACACCAAACATTCATCTACCCTACCTAACATAGCCGGTACCTAAAGTGACAGTTCCCAGGGTGAACTGTCATCACATATTATGCGTACCAGTTTAGAGCATACTGGCTTGATGGTATATCCATTCAAGTGTCAATTAGCAGACACAATAGAAATTCCATTGTTTTATGGCAAATTGGCGCGATGGGCACAAGGGGATATTATGAAATGGTGCAAATATTAAACAGACCTGCGATTGCAGCAATCCCGAGAGATTTGCCGTCATTTATTTAAGAGTTCTGTGGTATATCTCCGAAAGTTTTCATCAGATCTTTACCAAATTTAAATGGGACCATTTTGGAAAAAACATTTTCGAAAAAAAAAATTTTTGCCTTTCTCTTTATATATGACGGAGTTTTGCCCGAACATTCATAAAAAAGAAAAATGTAAACATCTGAATTGAGAATCCGTTTTAGGAAGTCGGTTAAAAACCAAATTTCTTTACAATTTAGTTAAAATTTAAATTCTAATTATTACAGTCACTGTTCCGATTTTTTTTTGTTCGAATTTCGTTTTACCGAAAACTATTGACCAACGTCTTTTTTGCTATATGCATTATTTGACATATTTTCAGATCATCGACGTATCATGTGGCATATGTATTATTTTACCGAACTACATTTCGCCGATTTACAAAATAACTTTTTGCTTTTGGCTAAAGCCTTTTTTGAACTTTTTCATTTGCCCTATTTTCACCAAACCGAAACAACATAATAGGGAATATTATTTAGTCACAAATATATAGCCGGTTACTTGATAGCATTTTCAATTTAAAATTGAAATACTGTCATAAAAAGTCAATATGATGTGCTGCAAAATATTGTGACAGAAAAGAATCGCTGCAAAATCGACTTTACTGTCATGCATTAGACATTTTTATTACTTAATCATTTCAAAGAATTTATCCAAGAGCGAGCGAAGCGAGCTTGGGAATTTAGGGCACTTCAGATTACTTTAGACCCGTCAGACAGAAATAGGAGACCCGCGGAGCGAGTGATCTAATTTCGTTAGAGAAGATTACCTTCCCAGAGTTTTAACCAAATCGATTTAACAGTTGAACCAAACCCCCAAAAAAGAGAATTCATCTTCACATAATTTATATCTCTATTTTGCCCAGAAGTGGGACAGTAACATCTACAAAAAAAAATATCGGCGGAAAATATAATTTGTCATGTTATCGACCTGGCTTTGAAGTTTGATAGCTCTTAGCTCCAAAGAATTGCAGACCTGAGTAATTGATATTAATTTCAACTTGATACCTACACGCGTTCCTAAGAAAAGGGTTTGACTGACAGACATAAAACGAATTGATCCTTTAGTGGTTTCTTGTGAGGAACGGAACCCCAAAAAGAAAGATGAGATAAAACCTTATAAAAACACATACCTAGTACACCAAATACATTGTACTCCATCGTTACGATCTCTGCAGTGGAGTGGTCGATGCCTTGCTGCAGCAGCGCGCTCCTCACGCTGCTGGCGTTCAGCGCCGTCTGCAGGTCGCTCATCTTGGCCGCCAGCTGCGCGCAAGACACCAGCAGCAGGAAGAACTGGGACACGATCAACTCCTTGTACCGGGACCATTCCTCAGAAGCTGTCGCCAAAACCAAATTATAATTCGACAGTGAACGCTTTCACCCGTGTTAATAAACGGGGAATAAACAACCAGTTATAATATAACTTTGGTTGATGTTTGCAGCAACTAGCGACAACCTACGTTCTTATATATATATTTGACAAATTTGTTAGTTTCACATAAAATTAAAGTTATTTTAGTTCAGTACTTGAACGCAACGGTGGAAGACCGTGCCGCGACGCAAGTCCCGTGACCGAGACAGGAGACCACGATGCAAGTATCGGTCTCCGCTGGTGTACTGTGGGGCGAAACCGAGACATGTGTCGTTTACAAATTCTTATCGAATTTAGTAACTAACTTTAATCAGTTATATTGTTGATATTTTATTAGACGTGCGTTGTAATGGAAAGCCAAGTTTTCGTATTAGATACTATTGGAGGAAGATGAATACGATGATTTGCAAAATACTGATTGTGTAAAATACCTACTGGTATTTACCTGCATCTGGTTATACTGGAAGCTGACCCCAAAATAGTTTAAAAAACCGGTCAAGTGCAAGTCGGACTCGCGCACGAAGGATTCCGTACCATTACCGAAAAAAAAAGCAAAAAATCACGTGTGTTGTATGGGATGCCCCACTTAAATATTTATTTTATATTGTTGTTATTATTTCTGTTGTTATAGCGGCAACAGAAATACATCATCTGTGAAAATTTCAATTGTATAGCTATCACGGTTCATGAGATGCAGCCTGGTGACAGACGGACAGACGGACAGTCCCATTTTTACCCTTAGGGTACGGAACCCTAAAAAAAAAAGTTAATTACAAAAAACAAAAAACCCGACTGCTTAAAAGCAAACTAAAAAGACGTAAACAAGAAGAAAATCATGATGTGCAGTCGGAGGATACATATTCGCGAGCTGGCGGACCAAAACCAATTTTAATGTAGCCAGTGACACTCGCAGGATTAAGACGAATCGATTGACGTAAGAATCATCAAAATCGGCCAACGCGTTTGGTCTCTAGAACGCCACATAGGAACAAACATACATACATACATACATACATACATACATACATACATACATACATACATACATACACACATACATACATACATAGACTGATAAACACATTACCCTTCGGCAGTCGGGTAAAAACGGTTAGCTAGATTAATTGATTAAAATAAACAGCTTTGAGACAGAACGACTACTGAAATCTAAAAAGGCTTTTTGCTATGTGTACTTACTACGATTTTCGTTTAGAAAGTTGCGGATGTGGCGAGAAAGGTATCGCTCCATGAGACGGCACGCAGAACCAGGTACTCCTTTCCCACACACTCCAAGAATGGAGCAAATAGACCATACCAACTGTCTTGCCGGTGATTGTAATAAAATCGTCGGCCAACGAGCCTCGGCTTTAACTAAAAATAACGAATTATTTCAATAATTTTAGAGTAATTACACTGGTTATTCTTTATCGTATCGATTTAATTTAAAAAAAGTAGGTTAAAATTTAAATTATGCCGTTAATTTTTGGCGCGGGGAGGATTGAGGGGGTAGGGGGGAGGTTTGGCTATCCCCCAGTACCAGCCCCACCACTCGGAGCCCCATGGTTATGGAGATATCCATGGTTAAAGTTTTCAGGTTAGAATAAAAATTGCCATAAATCTCCATTGATTTAAGGGGCGCGGAGGGGGGGAGGGAAAGGGTGGTAGATGGGCTACCTCACTGTACCATCCCCACCCCACGGAATCCCATGGTTATGCTGATATCCATGGTTAAAGTTTAAGATTACTATTTATGCAACAAAGTCGACGGAGCCTCGCTATGCGGGGCTCCTATTTCTGTCTGCAGTGTCTAAAGTAACCTAACCTATCCGTGTCGGGATACCCTGAGCTCCCGAGCTCGCTTCGCTCGCTCTTGGACTAATTCTAATTTTTTTACCCCACGAAAAACATACAAAAAATCATAAAATTGCCGAGTCTTGAATTTTTGTAAAAAGCTTTCTATTTATGAGTACTACCTACAAAAAAAAGATGAACTTCCAAATCAACGGCCCATAATGGAAATTTTATCCAGAATTAGAACGATACTCGTAGTTTCATTAAAAATTCCGTTCAAAGTTTCAATAATGTGTGAACCAGCAGCACGTAATTACTATCGTCTACTTGTACACAAGCAAACGAATAATGTTGCAAGTAAACGATATTGCCCACAATAAGTGGGTACACAAAATGTAATTATTTTTGAGAAATTGTGCGTGCTCTTTACAGGAACACTTACAGTATTAAAAACTTTGCGTGCATCTGCGGTCTTCAGCGTATTAATTCTATTTCAATAACTATAACAGCCACAAAAAATATCTAGGAATTTCATAAATTAAAAAAAATATGTAGGACATATCATTTGGTTGCTTCTCGATGGAAAGTCTATAAGATTCTACATTATAATACGATTGAATAATCCAGCATAGGTAATGCAAAATAGGAATCAACAATGGTTTCTTACCTTCTTCATTGAATTCGTTTACTAACACTTCTATCCAGTTTTCGCTGTTACAAGCATAAGCTATATCCATTATTGCAAATTTCCGACACAAAATACTGAATATTGAGTGACAGAATACTCTTTTCTTGCGACACAAATATTAAACGACTTACGACTTGTAACGACCCATGAACTATAAATATTCGTTTTATTATTGTATTCGACGCCATCACCATAAACAACTAATCTATCTAGACTATAGAAAAAGCAACTAAAGTTTTATAATTATATTGTTATTGTACGAATTCTTGAGATGAATTATCTAATGTTTAGTTATTATCTAGTCACATCAGAAGTTGATCCAAGAACTTAATAATAATTCTTATAAATTCGTTATTTCGTATTAATAAATCATTATTAGTGTTTTTTTTTTACATACGTCACACAACTGACACATTGCCTCCAAGCACTGCCCGCCTAATTCAATGTTCCAATTTCAAATTTAATGACACTTCATAGCAACAATTTTCATATTAAATCTTTCATTATTTCTGGCCTGTATTTTTTTTTGGCACATAAATCGTGACGCTGAAAATATCCGTGCGTTTTCATCCCCAAAATCTGTAACTGAAGATTAGTGATTGAGTGCATTTCTATAAGTGATGGAAGCAACTTGTATAACATTGAATTATAGTATACTGAGCTAAGTAGACCTTAAAAGTTAACGAGTATAGTTAATTTGTAAAGTGGTGCTGCTGAAGCTGATATTTTACCTTTATATTTAGTTACACATATATGGATATAAATATGTGACTAAACTAAATACTAATATTATAAATGCGAAAATAACTCTGTCTGTCTGTCTGTCTGTTACCTTTTCACGCTTAAACCGCTGAACTGATTTAGATGAAACTTGGTATGAAGAAAGTTTGAGACCTTGGAAAGGACATAGACTTTTTGTTGCATAAAACATGAAGGAGGAAAAATAGGGGCGTGTTAATTTTGTATGTAACTTCTTATTTTGCAACTTCTTATTATGGACCGATTTAAATAAAATTTGGTATGGAGATAGTTTGAAACCCTGAGAAGAACTTAGGCTACTTGTTGGGCACGCCACAATTGCGGCGATAGGGCCCTCTTTGAGGAGTGGCTTGAGAGGTGCCACGGCGTCCTCAACTTCCGCCTGACGCAGGTCCTCACCGGACATGGCTTCATCGGCATGTTCCTGTTACGGATAAGGCGGGAGGATACGCCCAGGTGTCACCATTGTGTGGATCGCCCGGAGGACACGGTGGGGCATACGGTGGAGGTCTGCAGGAGCGAGAGGGCATGGGAAACTGTCACCTCCTTCTGCTAAGCAGTAATGCTCGCGGAGGAGGAGGCGGAACGCGGGAGGGAGACGCAACGGATGAGATTGCCTATAGCTATCGCAGGAGACACCCTGGGCGTCGGGAGTCGCGAGCCGATTCCCGGCCACCGTGCACCGTAGGCGCGGGCTTGCGGACGGCGAGTAATGGGTAGCTCGCCGTCCGATAAGGACCAGGCCCGAGTCGACGGCGCGTAGTGTTCCACGCGCGCCTCAAAGAGATGTCAGCTAAAACTGACGTGGCCCGCTAGGGCCGATGCCGATCTGGGTCGAGGATAAATTTGAATGAGAGTTACCGCGGCAACTGAAGGAATGAGGAAGGGTGGGTTTTAGTCAGTAAAAGTCTGACACCCGCTTCACCCAGAGCGAGAGAAGTCAAAGGATGATGTGACACACATAAAATAAGATGCTACTTCTATGAGCATAAAAATCGAAGGGAAACAAATGGGAGAGGGTTAGTTTTGTGTGAAACTTATTATTATGGAGATCGATTCGCTTCAAACTTTGCAGAAATACATCCGTACAAACGTTTTTTTTTTAATTACCCTTAAAAGGGGGTTAGGGTTGTAAAGTGAAAATGTAAACATTTTCTTCATGATGCTGAATTTTGCCAGGTGGTAGTATAAAGATAATAAAGTTGGTAAAGAAAGGCTTTATGAAAATGAGAATTTTTAGGGGGTAAATTGGGAAAGCTGAACTTTGGTAACTTTTTATTCATCATCATATCAGCCAAAAGACATTCACTGCTGAACATAGGCCTCCCACAGGCGTTCCCACATTGACTGGCCCCGTGCGTCTCGCAACCCGCGGATCCCCGGAACCCGAAAAAAAATATGTAGGACATATCATTTGGTTGCTTCTCGATGGAAAGTCTATAAGATTCTACATTATAATACGATTGAATAATCCAGCATAGGTAATGCAAAATAGGAATCAACAATGGTTTCTTACCTTCTTCATTGAATTCGTTTACTAACACTTCTATCCAGTTTTCGCTGTTACAAGCATAAGCTATATCCATTATTGCAAATTTCCGACACAAAATACTGAATATTGAGTGACAGAATACTCTTTTCTTGCGACACAAATATTAAACGACTTACGACTTGTAACGACCCATGAACTATAAATATTCGTTTTATTATTGTATTCGACGCCATCACCATAAACAACTAATCTATCTAGACTATAGAAAAAGCAACTAAAGTTTTATAATTATATTGTTATTGTACGAATTCTTGAGATGAATTATCTAATGTTTAGTTATTATCTAGTCACATCAGAAGTTGATCCAAGAACTTAATAATAATTCTTATAAATTCGTTATTTCGTATTAATAAATCATTATTAGTGTTTTTTTTTTACATACGTCACACAACTGACACATTGCCTCCAAGCACTGCCCGCCTAATTCAATGTTCCAATTTCAAATTTAATGACACTTCATAGCAACAATTTTCATATTAAATCTTTCATTATTTCTGGCCTGTATTTTTTTTTGGCACATAAATCGTGACGCTGAAAATATCCGTGCGTTTTCATCCCCAAAATCTGTAACTGAAGATTAGTGATTGAGTGCATTTCTATAAGTGATGGAAGCAACTTGTATAACATTGAATTATAGTATACTGAGCTAAGTAGACCTTAAAAGTTAACGAGTATAGTTAATTTGTAAAGTGGTGCTGCTGAAGCTGATATTTTACCTTTATATTTAGTTACACATATATGGATATAAATATGTGACTAAACTAAATACTAATATTATAAATGCGAAAATAACTCTGTCTGTCTGTCTGTCTGTTACCTTTTCACGCTTAAACCGCTGAACTGATTTAGATGAAACTTGGTATGAAGAAAGTTTGAGACCTTGGAAAGGACATAGACTTTTTGTTGCATAAAACATGAAGGAGGAAAAATAGGGGCGTGTTAATTTTGTATGTAACTTCTTATTTTGCAACTTCTTATTATGGACCGATTTAAATAAAATTTGGTATGGAGATAGTTTGAAACCCTGAGAAGAACTTAGGCTACTTGTTGGGCACGCCACAATTGCGGCGATAGGGCCCTCTTTGAGGAGTGGCTTGAGAGGTGCCACGGCGTCCTCAACTTCCGCCTGACGCAGGTCCTCACCGGACATGGCTTCATCGGCATGTTCCTGTTACGGATAAGGCGGGAGGATACGCCCAGGTGTCACCATTGTGTGGATCGCCCGGAGGACACGGTGGGGCATACGGTGGAGGTCTGCAGGAGCGAGAGGGCATGGGAAACTGTCACCTCCTTCTGCTAAGCAGTAATGCTCGCGGAGGAGGAGGCGGAACGCGGGAGGGAGACGCAACGGATGAGATTGCCTATAGCTATCGCAGGAGACACCCTGGGCGTCGGGAGTCGCGAGCCGATTCCCGGCCACCGTGCACCGTAGGCGCGGGCTTGCGGACGGCGAGTAATGGGTAGCTCGCCGTCCGATAAGGACCAGGCCCGAGTCGACGGCGCGTAGTGTTCCACGCGCGCCTCAAAGAGATGTCAGCTAAAACTGACGTGGCCCGCTAGGGCCGATGCCGATCTGGGTCGAGGATAAATTTGAATGAGAGTTACCGCGGCAACTGAAGGAATGAGGAAGGGTGGGTTTTAGTCAGTAAAAGTCTGACACCCGCTTCACCCAGAGCGAGAGAAGTCAAAGGATGATGTGACACACATAAAATAAGATGCTACTTCTATGAGCATAAAAATCGAAGGGAAACAAATGGGAGAGGGTTAGTTTTGTGTGAAACTTATTATTATGGAGATCGATTCGCTTCAAACTTTGCAGAAATACATCCGTACAAACGTTTTTTTTTTAATTACCCTTAAAAGGGGGTTAGGGTTGTAAAGTGAAAATGTAAACATTTTCTTCATGATGCTGAATTTTGCCAGGTGGTAGTATAAAGATAATAAAGTTGGTAAAGAAAGGCTTTATGAAAATGAGAATTTTTAGGGGGTAAATTGGGAAAGCTGAACTTTGGTAACTTTTTATTCATCATCATATCAGCCAAAAGACATTCACTGCTGAACATAGGCCTCCCACAGGCGTTCCCACATTGACTGGCCCCGTGCGTCTCGCAACCCGCGGATCCCCGGAACCTTTATCAGGTCATCGGTCCACCTGCTGGGAGGCCTTCTAACGCAACGTCTTCCGGTTTGCGGTCGCCACTCCAGATCTTTTCTGCCACATCGGCCATCCGTCCTGCGAGCAAAGTGCCCTGCCCACTGCCACTCATGTTTGGCAACTTTTTATTGCGGCAACCGATTGGGTTGAAACTTTGCAGGCATGTTTTTGATAACTAATGATTGAGATGTGAATATTTTTTAGATTATGTAATAGGATGAGGATTCGTTTTACACAATAAGGGCTATAATAGGTTCCAATATATAAACAGGTATGAGAAAAGGGGAAAGCGTGTTCATCATACGTCGAATCCCAATAATACCTTATCATTTCAGTTCAAAAGTCAAACTTAGTTTTGCTATAACTATTAACAAACCTCAAGGGTAGTAGGCATGCTTTACCCACGGCCAAATACATGTAGTTGCTGATGTTTGGATATGTCCAGGGCACAGAATATGGTTGTATTAGCACCAAATGGAATGACATACAACAAAGTTTATATCAGCGTCCTAAAATGCTGTAGGTACCCATGATTAACGACATAATTAAGGAATTTCAATTAACTGTAGATAAAATTGATGATAGAGTGGTATCTTCAATTCGCAGCAAAGCAGAACCTAAGTCTCTGTAGTTTATTTGTTTTCTTTTGTAACTATTTAGCTTACCTTTATTGACCAACGTCTTCAATTAAATAAGTTAATCGTTTTTACGTTAATGCTGCCTGTACCTATATAGGCTGAGTTTTCCAAGTGGGCGTGGATGGCCAAATCATCACTATGATGAGTAGCACATAACAATCAAAGGAGTCAAGGGGCTGATTTTGATTGAAACTAAAACTGCAACATTGGATTTTTCTCACCCTGTATGCCGACAACCAGAATTTATTGACAAAATCTATATAAACACGGGCGAAGCTGTGGATAACAGCTAGTACTATTATAGTTTTGCCCAGACCCAGGTTTTATTAAAATCTATGATCATGCCAAAGATAGCATATACTCGGTGATATACCGCGGACGAACAGACAGATCTAAGACATGGCGAAACTTTATGGGTTTCTTGTTGTTTTACTACGGTACATTAACAAGCCCGTTTTCTTCAGATTTCTTTTATAGAACATACGTTCCGATTATTTTACAGTAAATAAGTATGTACTAGCTTTTAGAACTGTGTAATAGTAGCACAATAAAGCACAGCTTCTATGCAGAAGCAGCAACGCGGCACAGTGATGGCTTATGTAACAGGGCTGTGTGTGCCCAGTGCCAGGCGTCCGTGCTCATGCGGACCACATCATAAAAGAAAAATAAGTTAAACGTTCGTGTGGAAAAGCGAGAGCACGAGGGCGTGGCGTCAGAAAGGCGGTGTATTTTTCTCCAAACTCCGCCCAGTGGAAAGTGCTGAGACCCGCCCTCGCGCCATTACTTCGCAATCCACACTAAAACCGGCTATCTGCATTGAAATAATAATGTTATATGTTCTCGTAGATCGCAACATCCAATTCGACTCTGGTTATCGTAAAACTCAGATCAAAAATATTATATCTAGACGAGTCGAAAAATCGTTTAGTTGCAAAAAAAAACGAAATAATCACCAATCAAGAAGTTTTCCCTAAATAATAGACACTGGGCTTAAGTGTCAGACTGTATTGTCCGAATTCGGAAAATAATTGGTAATGACCATAGATTTAGTAGGTTTTCGCTATATCTATGGTTTTGACAGTAAAAAATCTAAAGTTGTCAAAACATAAAAACCCGTTTTGACAGCTATAAAAATACTTATTAATAATTATACTTGATCCTTGCAAATGATACTCGTTGTCATAGTGTATCGGTAACATAGTATTTATTTATTTATATACACTTTATTGTACACCATAATAAACAAGAAAAAGGAAACTTAATACTAAAAACATACAACGGGCGACTTTATCGCATTCCGCGATCTCTTCCAGGCATAATGGGATTATGGGATGGGATTTAATTAGGATTATGAATTTGATTTTTCAATTTCTTACGTAGAAAGTTATCGCGGCATGTAAAATGAGAAACGTCAACGGACTTCTTAGATTGTGAAGACTATAAAGGCTTCCTATCCCCCATTGACCTGCAAGGACACAGAGTGGTGCGAGGAGGTACAGTAGTGTTGCGAAACGGTGTCACGCTTTCCACCAAAACTGAAAGTAGTAAGAGACTCTGCTGTGCGAGACAACAGAGACAGGGACCCCTTAACGTAACGTGTCAAATTAAAATTCAATTTATTGTCTACATAATGTACACACAGGTGACAAACTATCATGGTGCGCCTGTGAAAAAGGGACAGAGCTATTTGTCTTGTATAGCTCAATCTCTCTCTCACAGTGGAACCATGGTAGTTTTGGCATTTCGTGGTAAAGCCCCAGAAGCCGACGCCGCTAAGTCCTTCCAGCGAGACATGCGCTGTGCGAGGCTGTGATGGGTCTCGCATCGCACACATCCCTCTCTCACTACGCATCTTCGCATATCTCTGGAAATACCCTAATGACCTAATAGTAACGTAGCGTCGTTGGGCTAATTGCGTAGAATCATAGAGCAAGCATGCCACCGATGCTAGTGATGCTACTGTTTACCTTAAACGGCAGAAATGGTTTGTGAAAGTCAAATTCTAAATTACTATATTGCTTAATTAGTTCTATTTCGTTAATACAGCAAACACAACATATCGCCGATAGGTAGGCCTTGTACTGTTATTAACAATGTTAATTGAAATTTATTCTAATAATATTTAAAGTTACTAATAATAATAACCTTTGGCTAACACACTATAAACGTCGAAAAACCATTGAATATCCATTTCATAATTTATTTTCCATGTTGAATTAAATATATACCGTAACAGAAACACTATTCTAAAGTGTTCTTATAGTTAATGTGTTCTTGTGTCCTTATCTACATGCAAAAGTTTGTATTCTACACTTGAGTCGCCTTATTTAGCACTTAAATCGTGATTGTTATTTGAAATCAAATAATACTGCATGCATTTTGAAGAATGGTACGTTCTTGTTAGGAAATCATAAAAACGAGTCTATGAAGTGGCTATATATGCATCACTTACTGACGCTTTATCCGTAACTATTCTCTGAAATAAAGCATAATTTAGTTGGCCACTGCTGTGCATGAAATTGCGCATTGTGCAATTGTGCATTGTTGTGATATCAAACGATTACAAGTGAAGTTTTAAATCGTTAAATTCAAAAAATGGACATTTCACCCGCAGAAGCTGCTCAAAGTTGATTCGGATAAAACGTCAGAAACTATTGAATAAACCAACATTATTTAATCGTTTGTATTGTTTCTAACGCGACGATCTCATTCTTATTACGGATAACAAGAAACATCTACCAGAAATGCTAGAACTGCTAGTAATAGAGAGCACCAAAGATTCAGTCCATCTTCAGTTGAACACATCGAAAACTAAATGATGATGACTAACCGCATAAAAGCACCAATTTCAATTAACAACAAAACCATCGAATATGTTTATGAATATGTATAGGTACCTAGGACAAGTTATCTCCCCAATTCAACTCATACACCACAGAGAAATACAAAATAGGATTAACTCTTTATGGAAAAGGTACACAGGAACAAAGGTACTGGTCATTTAAAGAAATTCTGAAAAATCCATCTAAAGCTAAAAAGACAGGTACGTTCAATGCCTGCATCCTGCCTGTTATGACGTAAACCTGGCCTCTTACTAACAAAAATATAAACAAACTAGAAACATGCCAACATAACGTGGAACGTAGCGTTTTAAAGCTGAAGAGAAAAGATAAAGTTATATTAAAATTCATTAGGAAAAAAACTAAATTTACGGACGTTTAATTGTGAATGTCACATTCAAGACTAAAATCGCAGAACACACTACGAAGTCGAATACAGTAGGGAGCCAATGACGTAACTGAACGAAACTCGAGAGAGAGAGGATGAGGAATCGGGGAAGACCAGCACGTGGATGGGATGATGATCTCAGTAAATATGTAATTTGACAGTAGTCGCCACGTGGAGGAGAACACACAAGATCGTGTACTGTGGAAGGGTCTGGGGGAGGTCTATGCTGAGAGCAAGACAAAAAAATCGATATCTGTTATTCACAAAAAATATGTATAAATTTGTTTTATAAGTTTGTTAATAAAAGCTATTTGATTTTGAATGTGTTTTTAACAAGAAGTTACCGTTCATCAAAAGCTCATACAGAAAATATTTTCTTATTTCTGCGAAAGTTAAAAATAGGGTGACTATGCGGTAGTTTTGCTCTCAAGTGTATATCTTGCCACTACACAGTGTACTCGTACATACATTATTTTATTTATTTACAAACATAGGTATCTACTGCTATCATCATAATTAAAATAATTCAATAAATAAAATACAATTGTATAACACAACACAATTCAATTAATACAATAAATCTATTTAATTTCAAGCGAACTCGCTCATATAAAACTCGATTATTATTGTACTCGTACCTAAACATACACATATTGTGCAAAAATAGGTGCTCAGTCAATACCTACACTCACAACAATGTTTTTCCCAACCCCCGATTTCTGAGTTGAAGTTGAGTATTTGTTAAAATCTACGTGCTTGAGAAAAATAATAATATTGTCATAGTATTAGCGTGAAATGTAACTTTAAAAAAAAATGTAATTTGTATTAACATCCAAAGCTGTAGAAGGTAGAAGAGCGGAGTCTCCTAACACAGGCGTCATCATGCATAAAAGGAGGCTCCAATCATAAACTAATGTATACTAGTTGGTAAAGAAATAAAAAAATTGTATTTGTATTTTTTTTAACTTTAGCCTGAAAGCATGTTACTTAAAACCTCGCATTAGAGCCCACTCTTAATTTAATATATTCTGAACTTAATTTAACTCCAAATACTCAATTCAGATCCCGACCCGGAAAGTAGAAAAGCAAGTCTTGCAGGTTAGCTACCTATACCAAATACTTTTGTTCGACGGTACCAACATGACTCTCGTCGAAAGCGTTGACATGTATCAATAGTGACGAGCATCCGTGACGGGTCAACGGCGAGGGTCGACAATTGGCCCCTAGTCGACATCCATCACGCGGGTCAGTGCGGGTCGGACGCTGCCGCTGCGGCCGCCGGCACCGTCGGTCGGCGTCGGCTGACAGCTGCGCGCCGCTGTATTTGTGGTTCCAGAACTCAATTTCTAGACTGGCAATGATATCCCATACTTTATAAAAAACTTTTCTTAGATATATTTTTCTTAGTAAATCTTAGATTAATCATTATTTTTGAATTATATCGTAAAAATAACGATTGTAATTTTATTGATACATTTCGTGAAGAAACCTGGACATGATGATTTATAGATTATCTGTGGCATGACATCAAATGTTCACTTAAAAGCTTTTTCTGCATGGAGTTATTAGTTACTTAGTATGTTTTCGGCTAACATCATTATCATTTCAGTCCAAAAATGTCAACTCCTGAAAACTGTGATAATATGTCTCCCTAAGTGTCATATCTCCGTCGCCGACGGGTTCTATTTACAAATATTAGTTAAATCAATGAAAAATATATTTTCAAATTGATTTACTACAGCAGTCTTCTATTTTTACTTTTAATTTTTGACCAAAAACTGCATGAAATAAAAATGTATCTAATTCAACAAAGGTGAAGGCATAGTATTATGGAGGAGGAACAGGTTGAAAAAAATAAAAACTAAATAATTAAACACAAAAGTTCCAAAATATTCTGGCGCTGTTGCAACAATACTATTTTCAATAAGCATACCTACCTACATTGAAACTGAGCAAACCGATAGTTTCACCCCAACCACTATTAACTGCTGAAGGGATTGTTCCGTCAACAACTGATATGTAAATACCTTCGAACTTAAAGGTTCGGAAAATTCTCATATTTATATTATCGTTGTTATTTATTTTCTCTGGTGAGCCGTAAAATACGGCTGTATGGAAATGTGGGGATTTGCCGCGTGTTATAGTTTGACAAGATGACAGTTATACAAAAAGGCGCGGTATGCGAAGCGAGGGTTATGAAAGTACAGCGCGCCTCAGATGTCCTGTTAACTCGTTTATTGCCATCTCCCATTCTTTATGTTACGGTTCTCTCCCTTTCTGATATCATCACATTTTATTGAATTATAAAGGTCTACAGAATCTGACTTAAAGCATAGTATGTCTACTAAACAATGTGATGTTTTTCAATTTAGTTCCTACTTCATGTAGGATTGTAGGTGTGTAACATAGTGTAACTTTAACAAACGAATTGAAAAATATCCCTTTAAAGTGTCCGACCGTGTTCAATATTCGAAAAGAATGCAATGCCAAAGAGAGGCGGCGGCACGGGCGGTACGGCGGATAGTTTTCTTTGTTCGTCGAAGCGGATCTAATCACATGCTATGCTAAACGATATGGGACGCTGCCTTCACAAATAAGCCCCTGGCCTCTCCACGTCGTGCACCATGTAATTTTCTATTTTCCTCCAACCATTTGCTTCATATACCAAGGCTAAAGCTACATTTCTAACGTAGGTGCTAAAAGAAAATTTTACTAACGATAAAGAATTGACGCTCACCGCATGTTGTCCAACAGGATCTGATAAGACTACCTAAGCATCCGCAATGACATATGCTTAAAAGTGGTTCGAGCAGCAGCATATCCGATCTTGTTGCCTGCACGATAGGGTGCACAGTAGCGTGCACACACATAAATTTACACACGTATGAATTGCACATTTAGTTGCGAGGGTGCGAAAACTTGTTGTTATCTTGAACGAGGCCAATTTCAGCAAATGGATACTAAGTCCTAACTCTCGTATCTTTTTTTATGTCGTGTGTTCTTTTAAAATATCGACATATCTCGGCGACGACGCGACGGGGCGACGTGTGCGCGACACGCAATTTAGAAAGGATTTGCTTTACTGCCGCGAGGCTACCGGGCGCATCGTTCGCGAGAGCTGACGATCAATTCTTATTATTGTATAATTTACACACCATTAAAGGTAATAAGCAAAGACGAAGGCACTTACTGAAAGCCGGCAGTTTGTTGTCATAGCAAATTTTCTGGATCCCTTCAAACTTATCTACATGGTGACTAATGCCCATTATACAAATGGCATTAACAACTATGGTTATAGATAATTCCTGCAGTCACCATCTACGTCTAGTCGTAGCTATCAAAAGGTAAATCAAACATCTAGAAACTGTCTAATGAGCCTCTCGTTTTATTCATTAGAATCTTTAGACTTTAGAGGACAAAAAAGCTAAACCAGGATACTAAATGGTCAACCATTTTTGGTCACCACCGGCCGTCGGCAAACGAAATCATGGTGTTCCTATTTAATGCAAGCCTTTTTCCCCACTATTACATAAAACTAATATCATATAGAGCATAAAGAAACATTATTTAGTTGACTGTGTTTTTAAGAAAGAGATAGGTAGAAGGTAATCGTTAAAACTAATTCTTGTGGTGGGAAAGCAAAATCGCTGAATGTCATAGGACTCCCATGGTAAAACTGTTAAAACGAAGTTACTATTATTATCCATTGTGTACTTTATAGACGGTATAATTGCCCAACCATGGGAAGACATAATCAAATGCTTCTTAAACTGGGATAGAAATGGGAAAGAAAACTTTTGCAACTATACATACTGAATAAGTATGGATAAGGTACTAATAAATGTCTAAAAATACTCTTTTAAGTCTCATAATGAGTCACCAAATGGTCTATCATGTATTCTTGAACAGTCAAAACGCCATCAATTAAATGATTGTATGAAGAGCATACAGTTTCTGGGCTCGGGACGCGCGGTCTGTGTCGGTCCGCCACCACGCCGCGCGCCGGTCGGTTCGCGCCCCGCTGCCCGCTCTTTGACAGCTAGCCATGCGAGAAGTCATTCACTTATCAACGCGATCTAATGCCGACATTTTTCCCGTTTTTCCCCATCTTTTCGCGTGAACGAGTGTACTCCGAACGTGACATAATTGAATCACTGGCCCCGGCTACACGCCTAGCGGAGATTGTTGCGAATTAATACGGACAGACGTTAAGTAAACACATTCTGCTAGAATGGTCATACAAGTGTCATTCGTCCGGGTTTCGAAGTGATCATTTTGGGAATCATTTTCTTTCACAAGAAATTCGCCGCTACTTATAATCGACAAAGCTGCAAATCTCTACCGGTTCCAATATGTGTCTACGGCTTTATCTGGCTTGATTGGCGAGAATAACAGAGAATAACAGCTAGAAAAAATAAATACCTTTTTTCTAAATAACTCTTAGTAGGCAATCATAGCCAACTTTTCATTACAGAAAACGCCCAGCTGTTTTATCTAGTTTACCGACCGTACACAAAAAAGTCTGATTACAAAACCGATCCCTAAAAAAACACTTTAATTTTCTACAAGCAGAAGAGAAGAGCACTACAAAATGAAAAAAAAATATGTTGAAACGAGCTACATCCGTAATTACCTACGTACGAGTGTTATCGGGATATAAAAAGACAGTTCTAACGGGTGAGGGAAAAAGACTGTGGGCCCACTTGTGTTTCAGCAAGTGTAATACTGTAATGCAATTTGAAGCGTGTTTCAAAGCGTGCTCCCGGTCCCAGGGCCGCCCCTGTCTCTCGTTGTACCTTGCTTGTATCATCTCATACACGTAGGGTAGTTATACTCTTTAATAAACAGGTTTTACATTTGCTTAGCTTTCTTCTTTGAAATCCATACATAATTATAATGAATGCGAAGCACTATCTGTGTTACCTTTTCCCATGATAATGGCCGAGCGAATTCAGATGAAACTTGGCACACGAATAGATCTAGTCCCGGATTAGGCCATGCCGGTAGTGTATAGTTTTACGCGAGTCAAAAGTGTTTTATTATACTCAGGGATGATAAATAAAGCATCGATATACCTACCACAAGCTATTTTTTTTTCCACGGATTGTATTAGTTGTCTGTTGTTGGTAGTTTTTGTAACAATCAACAAAGATTTTACAAAAAAAAAAAAATGAGTATACTGGTAACTGGTGCTCTTTTCTATGGGATTTTCGTAAAAAAGCAAAAAAATTTGACCGGACAACAACGTCTGTCGAGTCAGCTGGCCTGGCAATAATCAAATTTGGAAATTAAACTTGACTCAATAATGAAAGTTTTAGGACTCACCTGGAACCGTAGAGATGATATCTTCCAATACTCGGTGAAGCTTACGAAGACCGCAGGACCTGAAACAAAAAGAACAGTTATTTCTAGTATATCACGGTTGTTCGATCCATTAGGTTGGTTGGCACCGGCGTTGATTACAGCAAAGGTATTTATCCAAAAGCTGTGGTTAGCGGGAATAAGCTGGGATGAAGAACTTCCAAACCAATTGCTAGATGAATGGAATACATACTGTAGTGAGCTGTCACAACTTACAGAGTTCAAAATTCCTAGATGGCTAGGAACAAGGGCGAGTGATGTCACAGTAGACTTACACGGCTTTTCCGATGCCTCCAAGGTGGCATACTCGGCAGCAGTCTATATACGTAGAGTTGATGTCACTGGTAACGTTCACGTTTCACTAGTTGCGGCTAAAACACGAGTCGCACCTATAAAACAAATAAGCATACCGCGTCTAGAGTTGTGTGGTGCAGTATTAGTGACACGTTTGCTAGTTGAGATGGCAGAAGTTTTAAATATTCCCAAAACTAACTTGCGGGCATGGACGGATTCGACGGTCGTACTCGCGTGGTTGAATAAACATCCAAGTCATTGGAAAACCTTCGTAGCGAATAGGGTTTCTGAAATTCTTACAACGTTAGATGCATCTCAATGGGCACACATATCTTCAAATCAGAACCCTGCCGATTGCGCGTCTAGAGGAATACGACCTGTAGAACTTATAGATAATATTCTGTGGCTACGTGGTCCAGAGATTTTACAAGCCACAGATATAAATTACCGGAGGCCAAAGGAATTAGAAGTCGATTTAGAAAGGTCAATAGTAACACATTGTTCATCTGTCAACAATTTTATATGGGACAGATATTCTTCACTCTCTAAGTTGTTATGTATTGTGGCATATTGTAGACGGTTTTTAAATTATAAAACAGATACCGATCGGACTAAACATTTACGTAAATGGGAGATCGATGAGGCTTTAAATTGTTGTATTCGGCAATGTCAAAGGCAAGAGTTTCAAGTAGAGCTAACAGAAATAAAACAGAAAGGTGAAATTAAGACAAAAGGAAGTAAAATAAGAACACTTAACCCGTATATAGACGAGAAAGACATAATTAGAGTTGGCGGAAGGCTTCAAAAAGCTCAAATAGATGAGAAAACGAAACATCCAATTGTATTACCCCATCGATCCCATGTCACACAATTAATCATCAGAGATGCTCATATAAAAACTTTACATGGGGGACCACAACTCATGCTAACCTACATACGGTCAGCATACTGGATCATTGGCGTTAAAAGTTTAGTGAAACATCATGTACGTCGATGCGTTCCTTGCGTAAAAAATAGTGCGACTGTGAAGACTCAAATGATGGGTTCTCTACCATCAGTTCGCGGAACTCCGTCCAGAGCGTTCTTACACAGCGGCGTGGATTACGCAGGCCCTTTAAATATTAGAACGTCAAAGGGACGAGGACATCGGTCTTATAAAGGCTACATATGTTTATTTATATGTATGGCAACACGAGCTATACATTTGGAGATGGTTAGTGATTTAACTTCCCAAGGCTTTTTAGCAGCTTTCAGACGATTCGTCTCTCGTAGAGGTCATTGCACGGATTTATGGAGTGACAATGGCACCAACTTCATTGGAGCGTCCAAAGAGTTAAGAGAGTTATTGATAGCGCAAGAGACCAGCCTGACTGAGGAAATCGCGAAGAGCTTAGCTCTCATCGGCACAACGTGGCATTTTATCCCTGCACACGCGCCCAATTTCGGTGGATTGTGGGAGGCAGGAATAAAATCCACCAAGTTTCATTTAAAACGGGTCATCGGTAACTCTACACTCACCTTTGAAGAGATGACCACTCTCCTGACACAGATTGAGGCGTGTCTAAACTCCAGGCCGCTGTCAGTCGCATATGGCACAGATCCAGATGATTGCACACCGTTGACTCCTGGTCACTTCTTAATAGGAGAGCCAATACTTGCCGTGCCTGATACAAATTATGATGAAAGTTCTATTAGTAACCTGAAAAGATGGCATTTAGTGCAAGGCATGTTGCAAAATTTTTGGCGTAGGTGGGCTAATGAGTACTTGACACATTTCCTCCATAGATATAAGTGAACCAATAAAATACCTGAACCCCAAGTAGGAGATGTTGTTTTGGTAAAGGAAGATGACTTACCTCCCGCGAAGTGGCTTCTTGGTAGGGTTGTAGAAAAACACCCAGGCAGTGATAATCTTACCCGAGTGGTTACATTAAAATGTAAAAATTCTTATTTAAAAAGACCCACTTCAAAATTGTGCGTTCTGCCTGTCACAGATTAGAAAATATTGTAATCATGTAATTTAGTTATTAAGAAATTTTGTTAGATTTGGAACAAATTGGTTATGTTAAGGTACCTACTAAGTACAGCGCCAGTGCCTGTAATTGTAAAAGATAATTGCTTACTTATTATGCGCCTAGAGATTTCCCATCAAGGCTAATTTTGTAATCTTGTTATTTGTATCTTATTATGTCTGCCACGGTGGGCGGTTATTTTAAGGACAAAGGTCCTTGGTGGGCGGTATGTTTGTAAACTTAGTTAAGATTCTGACCGATAGATGGCGCTGTACCGGATTCCGCCAAAGTTAAATCGCGATGTTAAGATTCTCCGCCGTTTAATGACATTAGTTATTTTTTGTTTAATAAAATGAGCTTTAGTTGGCGTACATCCGAGTATTTTTTCAACCCTTTTACCTATTAGCTAGATCATCCCCGAACATTTTGGTCTGGTTATAGTTTTACGCGAGTCAAAAGTGTTTTATTATACTCAGGGATGATAAATAAAGCATCGATATACCTACCACAAGCTATTTTTTTTTCCACGGATTGTATTAGTTGTCTGTTGTTGGTAGTTTTTGTAACAATCAACAAAGATTTTACAAAAAAAAAAAAATGAGTATACTGGTAACTGGTGCTCTTTTCTATGGGATTTTCGTAAAAAAGCAAAAAAATTTGACCGGACAACAACGTCTGTCGAGTCAGCTGGCCTGGCAATAATCAAATGGTTTAATTTAGCTACCTACCAGAGTCAATTCGTGCAGAATTCTCGTTACTATAATATTTTAATAAATAAACAGCATACAGTTGCAAACACGGCGCATGTAAATAGTGTTGGGACAAGTGTCGGAGGGCGCAGTTTGCGGTCGAGTAGTGCAGCGGGCACTCGGTGTTGCGTTGCGTTTTGCCGACGCTTTTTGCTGCGAGGGCTACGTTGTGGACACAACTGACCGCGCCGCATGTCCGGCATGGCTAACATGGCCATATATGCCGTTTTTAAAAGGACTTTCCTCTTCCAAACTCCGTCCCGATGTCCTCGAGAAAAGCTTCGATACACCGAATTGTCCCGTTTTCAGTGACAATTTTGGACCCTACACTAATTTAAAATCTATAGCAGAGAATATAAACATTTGTATAATATGTAGGTCAGCAGACTCAACAGCGTCGAAATATCGTCAAATTACTACATGCAAATCGAAAAACTTGATTAGCAATCTTGAAATGAAATTAGAATCTTTGAAATTAAGAACGCAGAATATTTGTTTTGACATAAAAGCAATGGATTTTGGTTCAAAAAAAATACTTTGGTACCGTCTCCTGCCGCTGTAATTTTGACGATGTCCCGTTTTTTGTCTTAAACAAATGGTCACTTCTATGGCGTAGGGCTGTGTCGAAACTAACAACACGGGAAATAATCAGCGGTTTAAATTTTGCACCTCATTTTGAGAAGCAAGTAAAGCAATTTAATGTAAGAATGATTGTGTGGCCCATCATCGCTATTTGTTCCTTTTTGCCATTACAAGATTAAATAAAATTTCAGATTCCTCACGATATTTTCCTTCACGGTTTTCAGTTCAGTGTTGATGTAATAACTTACACAAACTAAGTCACCTGCCGTGATTTGAATCTACGACCTACAATGCAACTTATCAGGCGAGACCGTTAAAACAATTCCTATAAAACAAAAAATTCCTAACTTTTAGCTTCAAGTAAGAATATATGACTTCGGGATCAACGGCCGTTGGCAATAACAGTTTAGAATTAGACGTACCCATCACGTCTGCGGGTTTTGGACCTTGTATGTCCCTCTATATTTGGATAATTTGTACTCACTCTCATCCACAAAAGTTTGGAGGTAATCAATACACAATCGATAAGAAATCGAAAGAAGGAAATATTTTTCAGTCTCAATACCGACCTGTAAGAGGCCCAACTGTTGGTATTCGGCGCTTCCTGGGCTGCTCTACCATCCTGCTGACTGAATAACCCTTTTTACCAGATGAACAATATTCTCATGCGAAAGAGAAGATGAGTATCCATGATCTGTCAATCAATCTGCCTAACTATGCTGGCGTCGGTAGTCTAACCGGACAGCTCAGCACCAGTATTTTACATCGACAGGATCGACTGTCTGACTGACCTTCACAACCCAGTCTTGCTATGGTACCGTGTAAGATGGTACCCATGATATTCTGGTGTCAGATTCTCTGGCATCAGACTATCCGGGGAAAACCTGGATGAGGTAGGCGCAGGAGCGTGGGGATTGGCACAAGAAAACTGAGGCCTAGCTCAGCAGTGG
The DNA here is from genome assembly GCA_945859665.1 of Anorthoa munda. Taxonomy (NCBI): domain Eukaryota; kingdom Metazoa; phylum Arthropoda; class Insecta; order Lepidoptera; family Noctuidae; genus Anorthoa; species Anorthoa munda. The sequence continues at coordinate 40,516,798 of OX243893.1, forward strand.
AAAGTGGAAGTCGAGCTGCGGGAGATGATGATGAGACTATCCGTCACGAAAGACTATCAAAGATCTACAAATGACAAACGAAACCAACAGCTTGAAGTGCTTTCCGAGGCACGGAGGAGTCACAATATTTAATGAATCAGCCATCCATGCATCGGCCTCGGCAAGCGTTGATTAAACTCGAAGATCGAATCATACTGCTGTTATTATTAAGCCACGCTCCTAAGTAAACCATGTTTTAATAAGTGTTCGACCAATAGTAGGAAAGGTCTTCAGCGCGATAGAGTTTGATCGATGGCGAACGTGGCATGCCTAGTGCGGACGTGTCGTCCGGCGCGCGTCCGGCGGGTGATGACGTGTTTTGCGTTGACACGTGACGCTGTAATTAGTGCTGACCGCCGAGCTACGCCGCCGCGCCGCCCGGTGACACGTCTGTCGCGCGCAGCGTGCCCGCAACGTCACAACTACACATTGTTTATGCTCATTATATGGCGGCCAGTATTAAAATTGTCTGTGCGAGTCATGATTGTGAAAGTTTTTGTTTTGTCGAGTTATTAACTTAATGATCTTGGCTAACGGTGAATGTAGCACTGTTTAAAGGTAATGAGTAGTAAAACTTATGTCAAATAGTTAATTGCATTCACTAATCTGCTGATATAATAATATTGCAACAAATCCTTTCAAAGTTGCTTCTTCTCTTTATTATTGAAGTGAATAACACTTCACCTGATGCTAACTTTATAATATTAATTCAAAATAAAAATATAAAGTCTCCAATATCGGATCTTTTGGATGTATTCTAACTGAAAACCGAGAGGGTTTCAGATGTGTCTGCGGCACAATCAGTTCGCGGTAAATTATATAAAAAATACATTTCAAGCTTCAGCTGACTACGAAATGGTTTCTTTATTAGTTTTCCCCGAGGCCGAGGCAAGCGATCCCCGGTTCGCGGGGGACGTGTGAAAAAAATCTTAGCGGGATTAAGGGCCCGTATAGCAGCGCCGAGGCGGACTTATTGCCGTAATACAATCTCTGTTATGTCGCGCGCGGATTATCCGTATCAGAGTGTTTCACACTAAAACGTCTTTTACACGGCTCGTACAAGTTAATACGATGCTTCTTGCATATTCTGTTTTTCACACCCCTTTTTAATACTAGCGTAGATACTCGTATTAGGCGTTGAATATGATAAACTCTTGGGATTTACAGGTTTGTTTATACGATAAAAAGCGTTGGTAAATAGTGCTTTTGTAAATAAATAAATCATAGTCACGTCTATTCAAAACTCAAGTTACAAATCCTTGCAAATTGAAAAGGCCATTATCGAGCGCAAGCAATTTACACGCAGCTGGTGCTACGCGGCGGCGGCGGCGGCGGGCGCGACTACCGCGCGGGCACGCCGCGCTTTAGCCGCTACAGCTCTACGAGCTACGACTGCTACGAGCGACTACGCGAACAGCTACACTCCGCAAGTCATTTTTTTTTGCATAATTACTTTATATTTTTAATTTACCACGTACTTTAAAAAAATATTGAAATAAATTGAGCTTAACTTTTGTATCGCCATTTAAAACTAAATGTTTAGTGAAATAAAGACAAAGTATACCTATTTGTCCCATTAAAAAAGCATAAGTTGAGGTAGTTATAAAACCAGAAAGTTCCAAAAAATATCTTTTCTGAGCGAGCATCGCGTATTTTTCGTCGACGTCAGCTGTAGTCGTTAGGGTCGGATCTCGTAAATAAGTGAGATGTTGACGAGTGGGTCGCGAGAGGAATTGAAAACACTGCGTGAAGCCACCGCAGGGTAACGCGAGATATACCACCGCCAGCTTTCAATGTACGGACATAGCTTGTTCTAAATAAATTTATTTCCTTCCTTTACAAAAGGGAAAATATATTCTATGATTGCAACCCGTAATGCAACGTCCTTCATCTTTATTGTTACTGACATGATTGTACAGTAAATGTGTTCTCGTAATTTAAAACATATTATAGTAACTTCATGTTAAAATAAATGTAGGATTGGGTAAGGTAATTGGGTGGGTAAGATAAGTAAAAGTAGAGATAAAGTAGGAGTAAGTCATGTCCTTTGTGTAGCTACCACGCTTAACATTTTCGGTATAAACTATTTATATTTTATTATACGGGGGTCACACTGAAAGTTTTTATAAAATAAAAAACCCGCTAATTGTGAGGCTAACTCGCGCACTGAGGGTTCCGTATAAACAGCTACCAAAATAAATAGGTAACATTACTAACGTTCATAAACAATGACTAACGAAGGGACAAAATTAACTTTTCCGTTCGAAAACTGTTGTCCCCATACATCAGTACACAAAATGTTTACTTTTCCAAATACGGTTTATAAGTTGGTCGACTATTACTCGTAAACTCACATAAGCCTACTTAGCTGTGATAAGTTTCCTTTTAATTTCGTTTACTATTGCTAACCATTTTTCTGGCAGGGGGGAGGCGATTGTACGAAAACGGATCCCTGAATCGAAAAATGATTGTCATAGACCCGTGATATTTTTGAAATCCAACTGACCATACCACACCATGGGATAGAGAAAAAAAACATCCCACTTTACGTGTACAGGAAACATAAAAAAATCATGATTTTATTTTACCATTTTGTCGGCACGATTAATATGTATATCCATGCCAAATTATAAGAGTCCCTAAGAGTCTCTGAGCTAAGCTGCGGATAGACGGACGGATAGACGAACATGGCGAAATTATAAGGGTTCATTGTTGACAACGGAACCCTAATAGAATATTGTAGAAACCTGTTACTATTTTTATTGCTTGTCGAAGTAGTCTCCGTTCCTTTCTAAGCACCGTCGCATGCGATGGAACCATTGACTGAAGCAGTGGGCCATTGCCAAGCAATTCTTTTTTAAGGGTCTCTTCTACGCCTTTTTAAACGCAGCCATCTTCTCTTAGAACGAATTTCTCTGAGTTTATCTTTTATTTTTGGAAATAAATAAAAGAATAGCTCCACACCTTTCATAGACAAATTTTGGATAGTCCGTCTGGAGGAGTCAGCTGAAGTCCTTGTAGAGAAGGATCCTACGTCTTGGGCGCTGCTGTCTATCATTTTCCAAAACAACTGGTAAACATGAGTGATATATACCAATCTGCAGTAACAGTCCTTTTATCTTTTAGGACAATTGTTCGAAATGATCAGAGGGGTAACCATAAGCTCTTAGAGTAAGGTTATTTTGAGTGTATGATAGGGACAGATGTATATGACTTGTATACATCTGTCACTTACGCGATCTCAAAATAACCTTACTCTAAAAGCTTATGGTCACCCCCCTGTTCGTCCAAAGAATGAGGCTGAGATCTTTTTCTTTTTCGCTACGCCAAATATCTATGCGCACGCCCTTTTTAATTGCCCGCCAATATGTTAAACAAATGACATATGAATTTATTACACAACTGCTGCGTCAAAAAAGTTCTTAATTCAAAATTTAAATAAATTTACATCGGCTGATTTTCTTACTCTACCAGTAAGAAAATCAGCCGATGATCGTCAGTCCTAAAAACTTCCAGAGTGACCCACGTACACTACAGAGTTGTAATGATATGACCTCATCCGCATCCGTGATCGGTTCGGAACAGGCTACGCAGATTGATTGACATATAACTGTAATATGATTACAGTTTTTAACCGACTTACCAAAGGAGGAGGTTCTATGTTCGATATTATGTATGTTCTTTTTTTTTTTTTTTTTATGTATGTTCACCGATATTTCCGTCAATTGTGGATCGATTTTGAAAATTCTTTTTTTGTTTGAAAGTGTATATTCCAAAATTGGTCCCATTTTATTTTGGTGAAGATCTGATGAAGAACTTCGGAGATATACAACAGAACTCTTCAATAAATAACGGCAAATCTCTCGGGATTGCTGCAATCGCATGTCTGTTTATTGTTCATAACATAACATCACGCCAGTACCCTCGAAAGGGGTATGCAGATCTCTTAATTCACCGGTTATATTCAAGTTTCATGTTATTCGGGTAATCTATTCTGTCGTTATAGGTACTCGTACTTACTTAACTACTTCCCTATTAGGTAGGTACAACAAAAAAGTGAAAAATAAAAAAGTTTTTTACAAAAAAATACTACCGACTTCCAAAAGGTGTCCATAACTTAAACATTTGGTACCTACCAAAGACACCGACTTCCAAAAATAAAGTTATTTTTCACTTTCTAGTTTTCTTATTTGGAAGTCGGTAGTATTTTTTTGTAAAAAAGTTTTTTATATGTTTTTACATTACTCTATCCTTTCCTATTTAACAATGGCCTTTCCATACCAAAATCTAGGCAAAAAAATATCAGCGTCAATAAAAATAAAATGTCCACTTGCCACTAATTATGTATCAATTAATCGGCCATGCGTGATGCGTCGCGTATCGGTTTTTGTGCATGGTTTACGCGGTGGGCACACAAATTAATAATTAAAACAAAATCGTTAATCATTCGACCGCCGCAAATCATAGGCCATCAGAGGCCATCAGTAGGCTATTAATATCTCGTGATACCTCCAATTACAATAAAACTGGAGTGGAATGCTGGAGGGTTAAATTGTTATGCCGCGCTGCGTTTTATGAAACGGCTGATATTGTTACATTAAATACATCGTTGAGTTTTAGACGTTTAAAGACAGTTAATGACGAAAGAGTTTTGGCGGTAGTTTTGGTGTTATTTGTGGACCAATATTAAAATTACTTTTTGTTTAAAAGGCTATACTTTCGAGGTGGTCACATTGTCACCAAGTCAGATTTTGATTAGGGGCTATTAACTCAAATATTACAATTATAAAATATAGTGATTTTGGTATTTTATGAAACATGAAAGTATCATTTAATGAACCACCCCAGATGGCCACTTGAACTCCTCAATGATACGTATGTCTTGGATATAAGATAACTCAACTAGTAAACCGACTATGATGAAGCAAATTTAAATAAATCATTCTCATGAAAGTTATACCATCGCACTGTATCCTTAGAGAATTGCACTACAGATCTGAATTATATCATGGTGAAGCCGTAATAGAACAATGTATTCTAAACTTGGTTGGAGTTATTGGAATGGTCACAAGATTCAATCTGGCCATAAATGATTTTCAAATTCAGGTAATACGGGGCCTACCAAAACTAAACATATTTATAATTTTCATATTCTTGTCGGTGCCAAAAAACGAAACACTATAAGTAGCAGAGATACCAACTTCCGAAACGAAAAATATTTTTCACTTTGAAGTGTTTTGCTGTGGAAGTCGGTTTATTTTTCTAGTAAAAGGTTTTTATTTACATATGTTATGTAGCTCTTATATGTTACGTTTTCGAATTATTTAAATTGACAATTAATTACTGTTCTATTAATTACAATATACAAGTTTGTAACTTTCAAATCAGGGGTGAGATGAATGGAAGTCAAGTGTCGCGTCGCCGGCTTCCACAGAAATGTTTAATATCAGCAGAACATCTGTAAAACGAGCAGATTGACTTAATGGTGTTTGGAAAGTTCCTCGCAGAGAAAATTTTAGTTCGCCGCGAGTCCTACTAATGCCGCGGCTGATAGGGGTTGCGGGCAGGGAGGGGGGAAGGGGGCTCGATTAGTAACAGCTGTCATACCTCGCGAATATGTTATTTATTGACGACATGAAAGTCGGAAGCTTGATATGACCTGCATGTTCATATAGTGCCACAGATGTACCCTGCTGACGTGAGCACCTTCCTAACTTGAAGGTTGACTTTGTGATGTGAAACTTCTATCAGCAAAGCTAAAGATTGCGAATATATTATTACTGGAAAGAACACACACCTGCATTTTTTGTTTAATTTATTTGTGTTGATCTTTTCTCAATCAGTTTTCAAAGTAGACTCTGCTGATTCTCCATCACTTCGACAACGCTCTGTTCATCTACACATCAGAAACCGCATCCACAGCGACTGGCACGGCCGGCGTGCTCGCGAGCGCTGCGACCGCACCTGTCAGAATATTAGATCGACGACATTAATCTGTCGCCGCAGAACCCCTGCCCCTCTCCCCCCCGGCGATCCGCGCCCAGACCCGCTGCCGACACACAACGCAAGCAATCAAAAACCCTGTTCTAAAATTGCGGTTTCCCATCGTTTTCATCTGTGTCCGGCTTTTGATGAGGCCAGCGGCTTCGCTCACACGAAACGTGCAAACACTCCACTATTAGCTGTACTAAAGGTACAGCTAATAGTGGAGAGCCTTAGACAAGATATATCTAGCTAATATAAAAAGTCCGCAGTCTGAAGGGGTGGCGCGACCTTCTCGTCAATTTGATTATAGTTTTACATAAAGCGTCGTCCACGGTTGAAAGGAAAGAATTTCGCAAAGTGCCTTATAAAACGCGTAACGTGCAATAAGGCTCTTTGTTATTTTGTGGGGTCGAAACTTATTCATCCCGCAAATCCGATCATGTATGAAACAAATCCCGCCCGGTCACCGCTGATTGCATTGTCATGTCTACTGGCCAAACATTCGCTAACGCAATCCGAGCCTTACCACCTACCACTTAGGGCTTAAAGTGCTTTGTCCATACGTCGAAGTCACCGGAAGCCACGTCGTATCGGTTTGTAAAACAAGCGAGCCAACGTGATTGGAATGTTTTATTCGACCCTCGGAACATATGAGACCGTTATGATGTATGTTTTTCCTTTTGATGTGGAATTTATCGCCGTATAATTTAGGTGTTGATGTAATTAAAATGCTCATGGGAGAATCATTCATTATATCGACATCTTGGTTGACACAATGCTTATTTAATTTGTCATTGTACGTTCCATTTATTTACATTTTCATTTCTTTGTAAATAAATGAAAGTCTAATAATTTATTTTAATAAGATCATCAAAAGCACTTTTAACTTTCAAGATTTACAGTAAAAACAGTGATTATTGATGTTGTTATTATTGTTGATTGATGTTGTGACAAATTAAGATTCATATGGAGAAGACCGGGCAAGAAACTCCACAGTTAATCTTTTCAAATAAAGTACAATAATTAGTATACATTAATTGTTTAATTATATATAAGTGTATCGATAGTATAAACAACGTAGACGTTGTAACGTTTTTCCGTGATCACGTAGGGGTTCGTCGTCCCTCTCGTCAAACTTGTGCAATAACGTGACACAACTGACGGGATGACGTGACACCCGCGCGGCCACCTGTTCACACCACTATTATCCGATCATTCTACCACTCTAAAAGTTTATGGTATCGCGACTGTTAATAATGAAATATGACGAACCATTTTTACTATTACCTTTAAGTCGTATTGTAGTGGCATAGTATTCTTTCCAGTGGACATTATACAACGGATTATCAGATTATATATAGACAGATTGACTTTTTCAGAATTTTATATATCTAGCTTGGAACTATCATGCCTTCAGTCAGTTATTAATACAGTGGAAGTTAGTTTAGCTACACATTACTGTTAATTATTTACAGGCAGTCTATACTGGAACTTATCTGAATCCTAGATTAGAAGTCGATCCGGAAATACATAGTTGGGTAATAACTAGGCAGATCTCCTTTTTCTTGGAAACGCAGTTTATTTTCAGCGACGACTTCTTTCAACTCAATGACGATGAAAAAAAACTGATTAACACACTGTAATACAGTTAATTAAGTATTTTATATTCTATGTACTTTTTTATATAATTTGATGTAAATAAAACACCACATAAGTTTGAATAAAAAAAATAACTCACTAATTATGATAATACTTTAAAACTTATTACGATTGCGCCACTTTCTCCATATACAACAACAAATACAGAGGCTTAATAACGATAATCGTTTGAAATAGGTGTGAGTGAGCGTGAAACACGGCACAAGACTTTTAAGTCGTGCCGACGTGTTAACCCCATTATCAGGCGAGGCTTAACCGACGCTAAGCCGACCCGACACCACACGATTTATGATCGCACGGACGCAATTTGCCGATTTCGATCGTTTATTGGCCACTGGCTTGTTCTGGCTAACTAATTGTAATGCCAGGTGAATTGCCTAATTTTCCTTATAAGGAAAAAATTATTGCCATTTGAATCAAGAAAGACGATAATGACCAATTTACTAAGCTGTAATTTTCCTTGACTCAGCATTAATTGTTCTGAGAATCCTATGCTAGCATTCCCTACATTAGGCGTTCGTGTTGTAAAATATTATGTAAACGAGAAGATCTTCTGGGAACTATATAATCAGACGGTCATTGCAGACATGTCTACATACGCACATGGGTTATTCAGCGTCATTAGACTTCCTGGCACAGTATTGCTCAGGATATCGCTACAATATTGGATTGCAATTCACCAATACTCTGACGTATTTAGTTAAAACTATTTTACAAAATGATAATCGTGTAAACATACCTAGTGTATCAAATAAGCTCGTGTTATCCGTAGCGCTACGGCGTAGCGGGCGCTACGAGCCGCTACGAGCCGCTAGTCCGCTACGCTAATCCCACACGCCGCTGCCGCGAGAGCCGTGTATTTCACGCCTCTTTATTACATTAATTTAAATGTTTGCGCGCCGGATTGCCTCTCCCTACAACACATAAATATATCCACAGGCCACCAGCTGATCAATGTGGTATGTAATGAATTCGACAAGCATATTGATACTTGTTTGTGTTGTTCACTTGTATTAGGCATTCATAAGTAAGACTGTGTTTTTGAATAAAAAGCTGCACATGAAACATTTAACGTAACAGTTGTTAGTTGATAATGGTTCACTAAGATTTGCCTCCAGTGATTCAGTTGCGAGTTCAAGGATTAAGCGTGTCAGCGCACCTGGATACGGACAACAAACGGGCGTAATTAGTCAGGCTCAGGTCGCGGTGCAAATGAAAATATTTACTGTAGTCAGCAGCGCTAAGTTATTGCCATATAATCCGATAAACGGATATCGCTTGCTCGAAAATTGTGTTATCGTCGCTGTAAAGTGTTGACAAGTCGCCGCTTTACGAGGGCAGGCGGCGGCGCCCTAGCCGGGTCCCGGAGCGCGCGAGCATGCAAACATAAAAATTCTCTATCGGGACTAATAGGAGCGAAACAAATAAAAGGATACGTAAATAGAAGCGTCAGATAAATTCCAGTGGGGCTGGAGAGCGCGTAAATCCGCGCGATTTGTATCTGTGACAGGGTGCGGGCCACCCTCCCGCGCCCCCGACCCGCGCCACCCGCGCCTCGCCCGCTACCCTCACCTACGCTTCTCACAATTAATATGGTAATATTTTTTGTAATGTGCTGTAATGGTTTCAATTAATATAGCACTCATCTGCCCAGTATAATGTGCACAAGTCGGTAGGGGCCTTTCTGAAGATGGTATACAATTCTTTTACTTTTCCATTTATTACCACAATGTTTTTATTTCTCATATTTGTCATATAAACGCAGAAAAAAATATGGCCTTAAAAATAAAACCGCGACTTACAGATAAAGCCAGAAAAATAATGAGTCGCGCGGCACACCGCGCACCGGTGAGGTGTTCACTTGCTCAGGCGCGCACGGCGCAGGTCACGTCTATGCAAATGATATTAAATTAGAAACGCTTAATAACAACTGTGCCGCCGCCGCCGCCTCTAAAGAGATGCAATTACACCAATCAAATTGCAATTTTACTGAACTAATTGCGACCGACATGTTTTACGGTTAGCTTTAATCCGTACAGTTGCACTGACGTCCGCATGATTAAACGGCGAACGGATCACCCCTTTGATATTTAGAGTAATTTGTATGATTTCGGAATCGTTTAGGCAATGTATATCTAATTTTATACGAGTATCGTGCTGGTTTACCCAAAAGATCTAAAATAAGTATGAACTTAATGAGGATTTAGCTTGTACAAAAGAATAATACCATAATATCACGCCTTAATTCTCCAAAAGGGCTAGGAAGTGGTGCATCTATCACATATAGTACACCCCGTTATGTTTGACTTTAGTGATCTATTAATTTCAATGACTAATATGCATGCCGAAATTTAAGACAGAATAAGAGATCTGTAATTATTGCCTAAGAACTTTCTGTACATTATTGAGGCAAAAAAATATTTTTGATATTTTTGATTTTAGATTTTTAAGTGCCATGTAATTGAGGACGAGCAAAAATGTAATAATATCATTTAATTTTAATTTTCAGAAAATTAGTTAATAGACAGAGCTCACATTCACCCGATACTTTTCCAGAGTATGCTTATATGTATGTAAGTGAATAGTCTGTATGTGTGTGTACTGCAAGCTTGTAAATCACGTGTTGGAGCGTGGAAAGGGCATCAATAGTGCGGTTCGGTGCGGTAAGCTGGCCGCACCTGCGCCGCGCCGAGCCCGCTGAGCTCGTTGAGCCCCAGCGCATACGCCGGGGGAACTTTGTAGGTCAAATGCGCACTAATCTTTCCTAATATAGAACATTAGGAGACAATTGGTAAAAAAAACTACAAGGTATTAATCGCAGTTTTGTGGTTGTTATTATTTTTGCGAATATATTCTGTTTTCTTTTAAGTTTTTGTTTACTTAGTCTAAAGTTAGTTTAGACTCTAAACTGTAAACACTATGTACCTTTTATCCACTCTATCTTTCTACAAATATGTATCTACAAAACCACGATAGCTTTATTATCTAACATTAAAAGTAACCAAGCAATTGTAACCTCTCATCAAGACCCTAAAAGCGCAAATAATTACTTTTTAAAACAACACTAACTCCCCGAGCTCGTGGCTCGTGGCGACAATCAACAAAGCGCACAATTTAAAGGCCAAATAAGCGTCGTATCACCGAGTTTTTCTTAAGGAGTCTCGTCGCAAACTACGTTAAAATGATTTAATTCCCCCCTGATAGCGTTACGGGCGCCGCTATTATTGAGATCGCCGGCCCGCCGCCGCCGCGCGCCGCCCGGCTAATAAACGCTTATCAACGCCCTCATTATCACACCCTTAACATCGCTTTAATGTCTTGCTCTTGAACAAAACATATTTAATCACATTTTTTCCCCGGCGGCAAGGAGAAAACTTTTAAATTTCATAAAATGCGCAACGTCTCAGCGGCCGACGGCACAAAAATGGCCGGAGCGGCAACTTGGTCGAGGGAGGGCGCGAACTGCGGTTACGGGTTAAGCCTTCCTATTAATCTAATTTGTGTACTTGATAACTTATCTTTTGATTAGAAAAATACACATTGTTATATGAAGTTGTAACCCTGCAACTGAAATCACCCATTATCTATCAAACTTATGATTCGCTAGTCTAGTTAGAATTTGCTGTTATCTAGCAATCCTACCTATAATAATAGTGTATTGCTAGCTAAGTGCGTGTAGAGTGTGAGCGTGAGGAGCCCCGCGGCGCCTCTCGCCAACGCTCCCTGATCTTTTAAGCCCGATTTTACTGCTGGTTCGCAACACTAAATTATAATATAACAGCTCATAAATTTCTGAAACTATCCTTCTTTGACGCGGAAGACTTAAGGATTTTGAGTCAAGCTTTAATATCGAGAAGCTCGCGAGCGAAGTTCACTGTTATTATATCGTCCGAAAATCGAAAACAATAATGACGTAACTAAAACGGCAAACAAACGAGCCGCATGCAAACGAGAATATGGTCACCAACATCACTCATCACCAGTCTTGAACCACGTTGAAATCGACTTTCAGTGTCAAAGTCAAATATATTTATTTCAACTAGGGCAATAAGCGGCATTTTTGAACGTCAAACATTATTAAATCTAAATTAAAAAAAAATACTCTACCGTGCATTCGGAAAGTAGCTAGTAGTGCACGGGTGCAACTGAATTCCAGTATTTTAAATGAACGTCATGAACCGTCTGCTTATCTCCGCAACCCTTGCTGGATAATAGATACTCTTACACAAATACTATTATATATTACACAAACGAAAACAACACCGATTCCAATAAAAAACATAGTAAGGTAACATTTATCTTTTTAACGACAGACTATGAATCACAACTTCACAACGCCGCACAGTTCAGCAGAGACCGCAGGTGAAGCCATGCGCTTAGCCTAGGATTTGTCGAGTGTTCTTTTGAACGTATCTCTCCCCCATATTTAAACTTGAAATTAAGAGCCAGTCAGCAAACAGTATCAGAAAAAAAGGGTGTCGCGGACTAAGTAGCTCCTCGTTACCGTTACCGTTAATATTTGAAGCAACGACGAAAGAACCGAATTGAATATTAAATGAAATAATTTATGCCATATTTATCATTTTGCAAATGAACAGTCTCACCTTAATGAAAACGTTAATAACTTTTTTAGACGCTGTGTTTGTTTTGAAAATAATTTCTGAACATTTTGTTTTAATATTGATTTTAGTTATGTTTTTAAGCTTTATTAATAATTATAACTCACCGAATGAATTTCAGGTATCCAGTGAATCGTTCAGTGTAAGTATCTTCACTATTGAATTGAACTGTTTTTTTTAAGTCAAATGCTCTTTTTCCTCAAATCCACAATATAATAATTTCCTTGTCCAGTGACTGGAAGTTGCAGAGCAAAATAATTTGAAGACATCGGAATGATTATCCAAAGCTTATACTAAGAAAATTGCAGATTATTTTGAGTGAGTAACCTCGAATCCCTGACAAAGCCACTTTTGTTTATTAATTCGTTGCTGCGGTATCTAAAGTCCTTATGAAAAGGGTGCAACATCTTGGCTGCGGTAAGGCTGCGTGCACATTAGCGGGCGGCGGCGCGGTGGCTCGCCCGCCGGCGGCCGTAAATCACGCGGGATCACGGCGCGTGGCTATCTGCGACAGCCGACAGGCGACAGCGGCCGGCACGTCTGCACCCAGCCCAACATACCTCATGCCTAATTGACTTTAAATTTTGGAAGCTATTTATCAGTATCACATTTGAGTAACTATGTAATATACGAAATCTTTTTTAGTCCTTAGCGATCACAATAGCACATAACTGAGCTTGAGTCAATCAGAAATTTATTATTGTTAATGTAAAAAAAAACTATACTAAAAGAACACAATGTCTGCATAGACATTACAAACGCTTACAAAAGTCAACAGATAAGTAAAAACAGATTCAAAAATTAAATAAAACAGCGGCAGGTATAGGTGGTGTCATGAGGGGGAGGGGAAGAGTGGGGGGTGGGGCTAGTGAGGGATCTTCGTTAAGGTTTAATTAAATCGTCCTCGGCGGCCTCTCGCGCTTTAATTCCACCGTTATTAACGCTGTTAAAAAGTGAGTAGCCTGGACAGGGCAATGCGTGGAGTCGGTTTGTATTCTCTAAACATGTTTGGAAATCAAACATATAATCATAGCAGGTTAGGTTTCAGACAGTATTTGTAGATTTTATTTAAATTTTGCTTTAGGTGTATTACAAGAAGATGTAGTGACAGAAATTGAAAATAGCATGTTTCGTTAACATGAGAGCAACAGTTTGCAGACAATTTGGAAGTGATATCTGTCAGTGCACGCTTGCCTAATGAAATGCTAATTGTCCATAAAAAACATAGCCGTTACATAGTAAGTTTTAATTAGACATTAAGAATCAAGGCACAAATACTTAGCAACAAATTGAAAATTGGCGAAAAAGCATAATACCAGCCTGCAAGACGGGTTGGCGATATCAAACTTATATTTTTAACTCACTCCACCATGAGCTCTTAGAGCGAGGTCATTTTCATTGTGCGTAAAGGACAGATGTATATGATTTGTGACAGATGTATTTGACTACATAATCTCACGCCCTAGGTTTCCCTACGATTATTTCGTTTGCTGATCAATCTGCGATGTCTAAAATAAACTTATGACATTCTTTATGTAGGGAGCACAATAAATGCAAAGTTCATCAGCCACTCTGTCTTCTTTGCAAAGAAACGAATACCAAGATTCTTTGTTGAGTTATTGACCGCCGTCTAAATATCGATTTTTTTTTGGATTAGCGGGCTTTAGATATTGATCGACTACTAGATGCCGGAGGATCTTTTGCAACATTGGCTTATTATATTAGTTGGTGGTTTCAAAAATATCTAGTCAAGCACTTTCCTTCTGGATTATGCATATTGCCAATGTCCAGCAGTGGACATCTTTCGACTGATATGATGATGATGAAATGAGTTGTTAATTTACCTATATGTCAAATCCTGATTTATCAAATTTGACAAAAATAATAAGCCGATAGTAAAATTAGCTCGCAAGTATATTTTGACAGCCAAAATGGCGTTGGTAAAACAGTAAACGCACGACTCGCTGTGTTGAGCTACTTATTGTCAATGAGCTGTCTACTAGTAGAACAATCTAGTGTTTAGTGCTTGTACTTTTTAAGATGTAAGTAAGTGACCATATTAACCGACTGGTCTTTTTACCCTCCTACATCCTGTAAGAATTGACAGGACTACACAACATTAATATGCGAACTAATCAAAATGTGTTACAAAACAATTACAAAACAGAAACTCCACGTATTGTCCGCGGCCGAGTGGTCGCGGTGTTTCCGCAGAGGAACACTTGCGATAAGACGCGCTCTCCACGCGGCTCGAGCCACAGCACCCCACCCCGCGCCCCTCACCACCCAGCAATGTCCCGGCTCACAGTAAACTGTTTGGATTTTAATATCACCCTTAAGTGTTGTTGCTAAAGACGTCCCGGCTAAGTACTAATTTGTCCCAACTTGAAACGATTGAGCCGTTTCTACATCTGCGTAAAGTAACATTAATTTGTTTTAACTGTGTACACTCGGTCTGTTTAAACGTGTTGGACTTGTATTTAAGGCTTTTATAAGCAGTGCTCATATTTTGACTTCTTTGTTTATCTAAAAATACAAAAAGTTGCAAATTGTAGAAGATCAGAGGGAAAGTAGAGCGCCCTAAGTCTTGATGTGACCATGACTATTGTACAGTAATGAAACTTTTTTTCAAATAAGTAAAACTGCATTTAAATATTTTGATAAATCGCTTGGAATTACACCCGGCAATTAAACAAAAATGCGAAAACCGGTCCCTTCCACCAAGGGTCCACCTTAATTCGATCAAATCTCTGTAATTAAACATCTATATAATAGTACATTATGGTACAAGTGTGTAATGTTGGTGATTACCGCTGAGGCGCCATTGAGACCCGAGCCGTTAGGTGAAAGTCTTAAGAGAGCCAAGGACGGTAATCATCTATACACACGTGTATCATACGACGTTTTTCAACACACTTGTGAAGAAAATAATACAAAAAAATCATTTTATTTAGTCGATAATAGATATTTTTCCTTGAAGTTTGCAGGTAGTAATTTCACACATTATACATTTTCACATTTTTATATTTAACATTTTCTTCATAATTAGTACTTGTAGACATTATAATTAATAAATAACTGTAATTTCAACAGTGAAGACGATTTGTGAAAAATTTATCGCAATGGCGGGGAAAATTAACCAGTTTTCCTATGCAAGCGCATCTAACAATGGCGATCGGCCATAGACTAAAAGAATGAGGTTACTTTTTTTTGGCTTTTCGTGGATAGCGTTTCAGCCACGTACAAATGGAGAATTTCAAGTTTTATATTTGAGTGAAAGTCCCACGTACAAAGGTCCATTTGAGGGACTAAATGCGGAAACCAAACCCCCCTAACATAGAACATAGATTGAGTGAAAGGTTTTATTTACTAAACACGTACAAGTTGAAGTTATCTATTTAAATACGAAGTTGCATGAAATGAGCAAGCAATAGGTACATTAATTTATTTGTACTATTGAGCACGATCTTTTTTGTATCGAAACTTTTTTAAGAACAAAGCAACTCACAAATAAAATAAAAAAAATTCTTTAAATCACATGTAAATAATAGTAATGAAAAAGTCACAGTTTGATTACAGGTATCATTATGTGCCTAATTGCGGTGAAATTAGAGCCACTTTATGAGCAAGTGTGTTGAAAATATATAAAGCAAAGTCGTGTTAGTTACACCACTCAAGAACGGCTGGACCAATTTTTATGATATTTGTGTTTTTGGATTCGTTTTCGTCCGGAATAGGATAATAAGTAATAAAACATCGAAAATATTAACGATAAAAAAGCACTATCCCATACATTTTGCGAACATAGCGCCATCTCTGATAAGTAATAGAAACAAAGCACACACAAAAATGAACGTGGTGTTGTATACTAGTTCTGGTATTGTGACTAGTGTGATGGCGTTGCGTTCGATGGGTAGGTAGGGTAGGTAGGGTAGGTAGGGTAGGTAGGGTAGGTAGGGTAGGTAGGGTAGGTAGGGTAGGTAGGGTAGGTAGGGTAGGTAGGGTAGGTAGGGTAGGTAGGGTAGGTAGGGTAGGTAGGGTAGGTAGGGTAGGTAGGGTAGGTAGGGTAGGTAGGGTAGGTAGGGTAGGTAGGGTAGGTAGGGTAGGTAGGGTAGGTAGGGTAGGTAGGGTAGGTAGGGTAGGTAGGGTAGGTAGGGTAGGTAGGGTAGGTAGGGTAGGTAGGGTAGGTAGGGTAGGTAGGGTAGGTAGGGTAGGTAGGGTAGGTAGGGTAGGTAGGGTAGGTAGGGTAGGTAGGGTAGGTAGGGTAGGTAGGGTAGGTAGGGTAGGTAGGGTAGGTAGGGTAGGTAGGGTAGGTAGGGTAGGTAGGGTAGGTAGGGTAGGTAGGGTAGGTAGGGTAGGTAGGGTAGGTAGGGTAGGTAGGGTAGGTAGGGTAGGTAGGGTAGGTAGGGTAGGTAGGGTAGGTAGGGTAGGTAGGGTAGGTAGGGTAGGTAGGGTAGGTAGGGTAGGTAGGGTAGGTAGGGTAGGTAGGGTAGGTAGGGTAGGTAGGGTAGGTAGGGTAGGTAGGGTAGGTAGGGTAGGTAGGGTAGGTAGGGTAGGTAGGGTAGGTAGGGTAGGTAGGGTAGGTAGGGTAGGTAGGGTAGGTAGGGTAGGTAGGGTAGGTAGGGTAGGTAGGGTAGGTAGGGTAGGTAGGGTAGGTAGGGTAGGTAGGGTAGGTAGGGTAGGTAGGGTAGGTAGGGTAGGTAGGGTAGGTAGGGTAGGTAGGGTAGGTAGGGTAGGTAGGGTAGGTAGGGTAGGTAGGGTAGGTAGGGTAGGTAGGGTAGGTAGGGTAGGTAGGGTAGGTAGGGTAGGTAGGGTAGGTAGGGTAGGTAGGGTAGGTAGGGTAGGTAGGGTAGGTAGGGTAGGTAGGGTAGGTAGGGTAGGTAGGGTAGGTAGGGTAGGTAGGGTAGGTAGGGTAGGTAGGGTAGGTAGGGTAGGTAGGGTAGGTAGGGTAGGTAGGGTAGGTAGGGTAGGTAGGGTAGGTAGGGTAGGTAGGGTAGGTAGGGTAGGTAGGGTAGGTAGGGTAGGTAGGGTAGGTAGGGTAGGTAGGGTAGGTAGGGTAGGTAGGGTAGGTAGGGTAGGTAGGGTAGGTAGGGTAGGTAGGGTAGGTAGGGTAGGTAGGGTAGGTAGGGTAGGTAGGGTAGGTAGGGTAGGTAGGGTAGGTAGGGTAGGTAGGGTAGGTAGGGTAGGTAGGGTAGGTAGGGTAGGTAGGGTAGGTAGGGTAGGTAGGGTAGGTAGGGTAGGTAGGGTAGGTAGGGTAGGTAGGGTAGGTAGGGTAGGTAGGGTAGGTAGGGTAGGTAGGGTAGGTAGGGTAGGTAGGGTAGGTAGGGTAGGTAGGGTAGGTAGGGTAGGTAGGGTAGGTAGGGTAGGTAGGGTAGGTAGGGTAGGTAGGGTAGGTAGGGTAGGTAGGGTAGGTAGGGTAGGTAGGGTAGGTAGGGTAGGTAGGGTAGGTAGGGTAGGTAGGGTAGGTAGGGTAGGTAGGGTAGGTAGGGTAGGTAGGGTAGGTAGGGTAGGTAGGGTAGGTAGGGTAGGTAGGGTAGGTAGGGTAGGTAGGGTAGGTAGGGTAGGTAGGGTAGGTAGGGTAGGTAGGGTAGGTAGGGTAGGTAGGGTAGGTAGGGTAGGTAGGGTAGGTAGGGTAGGTAGGGTAGGTAGGGTAGGTAGGGTAGGTAGGGTAGGTAGGGTAGGTAGGGTAGGTAGGGTAGGTAGGGTAGGTAGGGTAGGTAGGGTAGGTAGGGTAGGTAGGGTAGGTAGGGTAGGTAGGGTAGGTAGGGTAGGTAGGGTAGGTAGGGTAGGTAGGGTAGGTAGGGTAGGTAGGGTAGGTAGGGTAGGTAGGGTAGGTAGGGTAGGTAGGGTAGGTAGGGTAGGTAGGGTAGGTAGGGTAGGTAGGGTAGGTAGGGTAGGTAGGGTAGGTAGGGTAGGTAGGGTAGGTAGGGTAGGTAGGGTAGGTAGGGTAGGTAGGGTAGGTAGGGTAGGTAGGGTAGGTAGGGTAGGTAGGGTAGGTAGGGTAGGTAGGGTAGGTAGGGTAGGTAGGGTAGGTAGGGTAGGTAGGGTAGGTAGGGTAGGTAGGGTAGGTAGGGTAGGTAGGGTAGGTAGGGTAGGTAGGGTAGGTAGGGTAGGTAGGGTAGGTAGGGTAGGTAGGGTAGGTAGGGTAGGTAGGGTAGGTAGGGTAGGTAGGGTAGGTAGGGTAGGTAGGGTAGGTAGGGTAGGTAGGGTAGGTAGGGTAGGTAGGGTAGGTAGGGTAGGTAGGGTAGGTAGGGTAGGTAGGGTAGGTAGGGTAGGTAGGGTAGGTAGGGTAGGTAGGGTAGGTAGGGTAGGTAGGGTAGGTAGGGTAGGTAGGGTAGGTAGGGTAGGTAGGGTAGGTAGGGTAGGTAGGATAGGTAGGGTAGGTAGGGTAGGTAGGGTAGGTAGGGTATCGCTTTGTAAATTGTATGTTCACCAATTGTTTTAACAATTAAACGATATAAGCAACACATGTTTGATTTTTCCTCGCAAATGTGTTGAATAACGTCGAATGAAACTCGTGAGCTCTGCTCATTGAATGAGAATGAGCAACTTCGCTCACTTGTATCATAGATCTTTTCGCGGCAAAATTTACAAACGCTATGAGAGTTGACAGCAACCTGTCAAGCGTGACATCACGCTCGCTGGGACAGAAAAGGTCCATCTCAATGCGATAGGGAGAGATAGGTATAAAACGATGGACAATTTGGTAAGTTTTAACCATGGATCATCAGATAAAGGCAGATTTACAGACAGCCTCTTCCCCGACACCATGTGTTTAGAGGAACACATAATATACTAATCTGTGATACCTACTACAAAGTCACTTCTTCTAGTCAGACGCAACGCTCGTTATACGCCTTGGTACTGTCTTAAGACAAGTCTTGTAAGCGGCGGCGCGGCGCAGTTGTCCAGTTGCATCAGCAGATAATTAAAGTCAGAATCAGCCAGTCTACCCTGTAAAAATCTCACCGTGAAAAGTTAGGTGAACGAAGTGATCCTATAAGAATTCCTTTTTTAACCGACTTACCATAATGGAGGAGGTTCTATGTTCGACTTTATGTAAGGTTTTTTTTTTTCACCGATATCTCCGTCAATTGTAGACCGATTTTGAAAATTATTTTTATTTGGTGAAGATCTGATAAAGAACTTCGCATTAAATAGAACTCTTCAATAAGTAATGGCAAATCTCTCGGGATTGCTGCAATCGCATGTCTGTTTATTGTTTATACCATTTCATAACATAACATCACGCCAGTACGCTCTTAAGAGGTACGCAGATATCTCATTTCACCGGTTATGTTCAAGTTTCATGATATTCGGGTAATCTGTTCTGGCGTTATAGGTACCTTAATAAACAACTTGCCTATTAGGAAGGTACAACTAGAAAGTGAAAAATTAAAACCTTTTTTCTGTAGTTACAAGTGCGAATAGGACACACGCCCGAAGGGTTCCAATTCTGTTTACAATTCTGGATTTAAGGACCAACTATTGATAGAGTTGAGAATGGACTACTGAATGAATGAAACAAAGACTAGGTAGGTAATTACTTACTAGTTGGTAGTACTTACGTTTTAATAAATTATTCTTATTCTTAATTTGTAATACATAGCACTTAAATTTCTCACACAGCGCCCTCTATCGATCAGGACAGGATGAGTGTAACCTACAATCGCGGCGCGGTTGCTTTCCCTGAGTATAACTCTCCTTTCTTGAAATATATCGTAACACAAACTAGAGGGCGCTAGTGTATCCTTGTATGACAGATAATATAATACTAGCATTGCTAGTATTACATTATCTAGCTAGCATACAGATTGGCACGGTTGCCGACGTAACTAGAGTACTTCCATCGCATTCGGTTGGTTCCGTTCCACGGCTATAGATGGTGTTAGCAGCGACTTGCATGTAGGGTTTTCAACAAGAGTTTTCTCGGTTCGTGACTATTTTTACCGACTTCAGAAAAACGGAAGTAATCAATTCGACACATATGTATGTAATATACTGTTGCAACTGCTTATTATTCACATATCACACACTAATATATATATGTATATATATTATGAAGGCGAAAGTTTGTGAGTGTGTGTGTTTGAATGTTTGTTACTTCTTCACGCTCAAACGGGTGGACGGATCTGGATGAAATTTGGGATTAGATTAGACAAGACAAAGATATTTTATTTCAACTAGGCCACCAAGCGGCACTTTTGAACGTACATAAAAATGATTCTACCGTGCATTCGGAAAGTAGCTTGTTATGGAGAAGAATGCACAAGAAACTCCATACTTACTCTTTTATAAAAAAAATAAAGATGTTTTACAATATTTAGGAACATAGGTAAATATATAGTTATTAGTTCATATATGTGAGGACAATGTACCCAGAATAGCACTACACACTATACCATCTACAGACATAAAGTATTAGAAGTACTCACACATGTACTGTGCAGTTATATAATAGATACTAGAAAAACATTAACATCCGAAGCAGTCAAGTTACGACCAATCCCAACTGACGGCGTCCGTTCACGAACATGACGCATGAATTGGCACCACCCAGCTCAACCATCATGAAGGGAACCGGATGATCCAACACACGCGCCACCATCAGAGAGACATTTGAGAGAGCATGACACACTCAACGGCCAGGGCACACACAAGTCAACGAACGACGCATAGGTACAGTAAATGGTAGATTTACAGTTGGGTACATAGTACTCACACACGTGCTGTGCAGTTATACAATACTAAGGAAATTGAGTTTATACAATACAAATATATTCATACAGTCTTCAGCAGGTCCAACAATACCTCAAAACAATAATGTTCTGCATATCACTTGTTATTGCGCCCTAGTGGATGTGGATTGTGGAGCAGGACTAGCATTGAGCCAAGCATTTTTATCAGTGATGTAATCCCCTAACTTATAATATGCCAGCCTACATAGTGTGCGTTTTATACAGGTTTTAAACTTCGTCTCATGCAGTTCAAGAATGTGGGGAGGAATTTTATTGTAACATTTTGTACAGTACCCCATGAAAGATGAGGCTAGTTTAGCCAGTCTGAAACCTGGTTGAACTAATTGGTCCCTATTTCTAGTAACGTAATTATGTCTGCCGCCGTTTTTACTAAAAAGATGTAAATTCTTTCTCACGTACATGATGTTTTCATAAATATATTGACAAGGAACCGTCATGATGTTAATGTCCTTAAACAGTTCCCTTAGAGAATCGCGCTGGCGAAGATTATATATTGCTCAGATGGCTCGTTTTTGCAGAATAAAAATTGACTCGAATGTCTGCAACCCTTCCCCATCATAGGATACCGTAAGACATTATACTATGAAAATAACTAAAATAGACTAGTCTCGCGGTATCCACATCGGTTAACCTACGAATCTTTGCAACAGCATACGCTGCCGAACTCAGCCGCCCTGCAAGGGATACCAAATGAGGACCCCATTGCAACCCTGAGTCCAGCGTGATCCCCAGGAAAACCGTTTTATCGACGAATTCTAGCTTCTCCTTGTTTAATATAAGGTCACAATCAGTACTTTTGACATTCGGCAAGGAAAATTTTACGCACTTGGTTTTTTTACCATTTAAAACTAAATTATTGGCAGTGAACCAATCCTGAACCTGCCGTAGCGCGTTATTTACGTCGTCAACCCGAAAAGTACGTTTATTTATTTAAAAAATTAAAGATGTGTCATCAGCAAATAACACCATGTTTAGTTTGTTTTCCAATAAACGGGGTAAATCGTTTATGTATATTAAAAATAAGAAAGGACCTAAAATTGAGCCCTGGGGTACCCCCATTTTTACGTTTAACCCCGACGAATTCACACCGTTTATTTGAATTAATTGCTGTCTATCATTCAAATAAGATTTAAACAAACTTAACGCTGATTGACCTAGCCCGTAATGCTCAAGTTTCAGAAGTAATGTTTCATGATTAACCCAATCAAACGCCTTCGACAGGTCGCAGAAGATACCTATGACATCCTGCGAATCTTCCCACGCATTAAAGATGTGTTTCAATAGGGTGACACCAGCGTCAGTTGTACAACGTCCTCTGGTGAAACCATACTGTTTATCATGCAAGATATTAATCGTATTAAAATGAATGAGCATTTGATTTAGCATTATCTTCTCAAATACCTTGCTGAAAACCGGCAACACGGATACTGGTCTTTAATTATTTGTGTCTTTACTTTCCTCAGATTTAAAAAGTGGTATAACTTTACTATATTTCATTAGATCCGGAAAGACTCCTTGATCCACACACAAATTGAAAATCAAAGCCAAGTATGGCGCTATAGTCTGAATAATGGAGGTACAAGCTTTGATGGACATTCCCCACAGATCTTCAGTCGGTTTGATCTTGATTTGCTTAAAAGCTTTTATTACAGTATGGGATTTATATGTGAAAAGTTAAATACATTCGTGCAGGCTGAAACGTTCGCGTTTAATAATCCAAAAGCAATCGAGGGCGATGAATTTAAGGTTTCAGTAGTTTTAATTGGGATGTTGGTAAAGAAATTTACAAATTCTTGCGCAACTTTTTTGTTATCTCTAATTATAGTCTGGAATAGCACGAATGATACTTTTATCCCGGGAATATGTTCCCTTGGGATTATTTTCGAGATTCACGCGGGATAAACCGCTGGCAGCAACTATTCTATATATAAAAGCAAAAGGTCACTCACTCATCACGAAATATCGAAAAACGTTTGACGTTTCTAAAGATGAAATTTGGCAGGAACGTTCCTCAAGTCCAAAATCCTAAATGTAAACAAACTCTTAATTGTAAACAATCACAATTAAGAGTTTTTTTACATTTAGGATTTTAATAATGATTTTGTGTTTAGTCTAGGATGTTTAGTGAAAAGTTACTTAATTGGATATTATTTCTAATATTAATTGCATTGGTGTTTACACACAGGTGTTTAAACCCAGGTGCTGTTACCTAGCTCAGAGGTCAGGGTTTCACATTTTTTGTAAATTTTGAATTATTAAAATAAAAAAAATACAAAAATTGTGAAACATCAGTCACATTTTTTGTAAATTGAAGCTGAGCTAAGTAACAGCATCTGATCTGTGTTTCAGGGGCCAGTGACCACTTCCGTTACGTTACATTATTATAATTAATTAAACACCAATGCAAATAATATTAGAATTACAATCCAAATAAGCATTCACTAAACATCCTAGACTAAAATCAAAATCATTATTAAAATCCAAAATATAAACAAACTGAAAATTAAATCGATGAAGGAGTATCGATTATTTTATGCGCAAGGAGGTTGTATAGCATTGAGATGGACGTCGAATATAATTTTATTGGTGTTTTCTAAATTCAAACACCAATTCACCAAAACAGTGATTAAGGGTACACTAGTCGATGGCACGAACTATTTTGTGCGCGGGGTTAAAATGCGTGCTATATCAACCGACAACACGTGCGGAACAGATAAATTTAATGCTGTTATGAGCAGTAAGAAGCTAGTACGCGTACGAATACACACTTTTGCAAATTTATAGTGAAATGGATGATGATTTAGAACGAAAACGAGCGCGCGAAATTTTATAAACAGACTTTGGGAGTCTGGATATCATGAAAAAACGACTGAATGTATCTGTTCAAAATAAAATTATTTGCATTGTTGAACTATTAATCTATCCCTGTATGGAGGCCGTATTTCAATTTTCCTTCTTCTTATGGTACTTATTTGCGCCCAAAGATGCGTTAAAATTAGTGTTAAAATATGGAACTTTCGAAGCTCATAACTTTCAAGTAATTTTTTTTTAAATTTTTTGCTTCCATACAGGGCTAGATAATGATGAGACAAATTGATATAATTTTTTATTTTGAACGTACCTACTTCGTCAAACAGTGAAGTAAAAGCCAGACTACGTTTGTATGGAAGAATTTTCCTAATTGAACCTAATTCGAGATAATTCGAAATTGCTGTACTGGCCAAATATATGCGAGCAGCGGCCGGCAAAGGTTGTATGAAAATCCATATCTGTCGTGACTAGCGGCCAAATAAATTACATAGTAAACTCATATCTGTCGTGTTATTTAAAAATCGAACGATTATTTACTCCAAAACATGGCACCCAAGGAGGTAATTATCGAAGGTTTTATTTAAATTAATATTAAATAAACGAACTAGCTTGCAAATAGAACGCTGATTATTGAAAAAAAAAACATAAAAAAGTTAATTAAAAAAATCAAAATACCCGACTGCTTAATAAGCGAACTAAAAAGACGTAAACAAGAAGAAAATCATGCTGTGCAGTCGGAGGATACATATCCGCGAGCTGGCTGACCAAAACCAGATGTATCCTCCGACTGCACAGCATGATTTTCTTCTTGTTTACGTCTTTTTAGTTCGCTTATTAAGCAGTCGGGTATTTTGATTTTTTTAATTAACTTTTTTATTTATAACTTTTAGTTAACATTTTTTTCGAATTAGGTACATTTAAATATATAAGTGTTATATATTTTTGAAATCGCCTCTAAAAACCCTTTATTTTGATACCCCACACGATGGGTTTGGAAGAAAAAATAAAATTGGCCCCCCACAATATGGCGCCCAAAAGCCGCCATTTTTCTATTTTCCAATTTTAATGTAGCCTATGACACTCGCAAGGTTAAGACGAATCGATTGACGTATGAATCATCAAAATCGGTCAACGCGTTTGGTCTTTGGAACGCCACATAGGAACAAACATACATACATACATACATACATACATACATACATACATACATACATAGACTGATAAACACATTACCCTCCTTCGGCAGTCGGGTAAAAAGGACACTGAACGCGGGAACACTAAAGCTGGGAACAAATTATCGGACGCGGCCTTAGAGGTACTTTATCTAAGGACGCGGCTGACGGACGCAACTGACAGTCGCGACTTATACAGTATCTGTGTAATTAATGTACATTACATTGTGTAAGCTATCGGACGTAAGTCGCGGACGTGACCTTGGGCGTTCGGACGTCCGATAGAGATCCGGCCCGCTGGATGTTTGTGTCAGCCGAAAACGTCCGCGGACGGTGTGCACGGGGTGCGGGACGCGACTAGACTACGCGATATCTCGCACATGCGTGCGAGGTTATAATAAATAAAAAATTAATAAAAACTTATCGAGTGTGTTTGCAGCAGATAATTGCGTCCTCACTTTCACTATACTCGACATGTTTCTACGTAAAGCTTTATTGTCTGTGGAATAAGCGCTCGGACGCGTCCGCAAGCTGCGTCCCAAACGACTGTACACACATATCAGTCGCGGCAGTAAGTCGCGTCCGTCAGCCGCGTCCGATAATTTTTTCCCAGCTTTAAGGGCCGGTTTCTGAAGTCGACGTCACATCTCAAATCAGCCGACAATTTGTCACAAATTAACCAGCCGTCAGTTGTCAGTGAGCTTCTCAACACTTCATCATCGAGAAATTACGTAATCGCTTGTTACATTAAATAATCGACATTAATTTATTTCGGTTGGATACCCTAGCTGGTATTCATTCCCTTCATTGAGTACTATAACGTAATCAGTAACTTTAAATAGTATTTTATCTTGTTGAGAGGTTGGGTTGGTGTAGCCGCCAAGTTGAAAGCCTCCACGCGGCGCACCCTGGGCAACGTCGGCTCCAACTGCCCACCCTCGTTGGGTGGACAGTTGGGGCGGGCGGCTAATTTCAACATAGGAGGAAAGGTCACGGTTCCAAACACAGATCATCATCCATGATGGTCTGTGAAGGGAACCGGGCTAGAGGCGGGACGGCTAGTCCGTCGCTGCGGTGGCCATCTAACGCCTACTCCACCCTCTGCTGACAGAGGGTAGGTCGAGTGGGCGTAGAGCAGAGATGGAACCCAATCCCAAGGTCTCGCGTGCCGAGGGGATGGATGGCCGGAGGGTTGTATCCGGTCCCTAGCGCAGGGAAAGGGACCTCACCCTTAAAAAGGAACCAACAAAAATGGAACAACGACTACTGGATAATAATCCTCAGGCGGGTACCCTTGCGCAATGCAAGGGCCAGTCCCGCCCCTCTAGGGATCCCCTAGAGGGCAGCCCCATCGTATCTGAGGGGGGCACCACTAGTCTCGTGGGCCGGCAGAACACCGCCGACCTGCGCCAAGAGAGCCACGAGCGAGAAAAGGAGCTCCAGGAGAACCTGGAGCGACTGCGCGAGGTGGACGCACCACTTGCCATCGCCGATGGCACCAGGAGCCGAGGAGGCTCAGGTCCTGGAGACAACTTGTCTGACCAGGACTCGCGCGGCACCTCCAAATTTTGGAGGAAGCGTCCGCGCAGCAAGGACTCGGGGTCGCTGGGTCTCTCCTCGAGTGAGGAGAACCTGTCGGCCCCGAAAGTCTCAACGGGACGGAGAGGGCGGGGTCGCGCGTTGGCGGGTGTTGCCACCGCTCGGGTGCCGGGACGCGACGTGCGGGATCGCTTCATGCCTCGGCCCGACACGCCTGCCCCTACAGAGTGCGTGCAGAGTGACCCTGGGCACATGAGTGCGGACCAGAGCGGTGGCTCCACCACGTCCCTGTTAGGGACAAATAAGGCGGAGGCAAATGCCGCAAAGCGGGCGCAGCGACAGGCTGTCGCGGCTGACGAGGTCAGCGAGTTGGCCCGACAGGCCCGAGAGCGGCGCTCGGCTCGGGTGGCTGCCGGTGGAGAATTATCAGCGGTGGCACTCAGTCGTCAAGTGACGGACGGGCTGGAAGTCGTCCAGAAGGTTGCCACCAAATCGGGCAATCTGAAGGGCACTTTTATCCATGCCCTGAAGCAGGCGGTAATTGACATCCAGGAGGCGGTTGAGGTCCTCATAAACCGCACAACCACGGACGAGACGGCAAAGTTGTGGGAGGAAAACGGCCGTCTCCAATCCGAGTTAGAGGATCTCAAGCGGCAGTTTACCGCCCAGACAGCAGCTTCTACCGTCACGAGCCCACCGCTGGCGCAGTCGTCGGCTCCATCTCCAGCCCTGACATCCGCCGCAACACTTGCAGATGCGGAAATTGAAAGGATCGCGCGCATCTGCATGATGCAGTGCGGTCAAATGGTGGGTGCCCGGCTGGAGGCCATAGAGGCGAGACTGCCAGCCGAAAACCTCCGCCCACCGCTCGCTGGGGATAGGCGGAGACAGGAGGGACCCGCTAAGCCAGCAGTGATTCAGCAGGGAAATGCCGGGAAGGGGACCACAAAATCCACGGAGGGGCCCAGTAAGTCCGCGCCCACTTCCCAGTCGGTGGCTGCGACCGTGCAGACACCAGCTGGCCTCCTCACGGAGGCCTGGACGACGGTGGTCAAGAGGGGCCGCCGTCGAAAGAAGAGGATGGCACCGCCGGCAACCGCTGGAGCACCCGCACCGGCATCGAATAAGGCCGCTGGACCGCCTAAGGTCAGAGCCCCACGCTCCGCGGCTGTAGTGATCACGCTGCAGCCCGGAGCCGTCGAAAGGGGCGTCACTTACAAGGCGGTCCTGACAGAGGCGAGGGCAAAAGTCGCGTTCCCCGACCTTGGAACACCGTCCGGCTTCAAAATGAGGCCGGCAATTACGGGGGCGCGGCTGCTTGAGGTGTCGGGTGCCTCTAGCGCCGAAAAGGCGGATATTTTGGCCACCAAGCTGCGGGAGGTCCTCAACCCTGAGGACGTCCGGGTGTCCAGGCCGATGAAGATGGCTGAGCTGCGGATCGACGGTCTGGACGACTCGACGACCCCAGCTGAGGTCGTGGCGGCAATCGCCCGAGCCGGTGGATGTCCGTCCGAGGACGTGCGGGCGGGCGAGATCCGCGCCGACGCTACCGGGCTCGGCATGATTTGGCTGCGGTGCCCGGTGGCGGCGGCGCAAAAAGTCGCTAACGGTGGACGACTGCTGGTGGGTTGGGTTGCAGCGAGGGTTAAGCTGCTGCAACCCAGGGCATTGCGGTGCTATCGTTGCCTGGACATTGGGCATGTCAGGGCACGATGCACCGCCGAAACAGACCGCAGCGAGCAGTGCTATCGCTGCGGTCAGCCCGGCCACAAGGCGGCCCAGTGCTCGTCGGCGCCAAACTGCAGCCTCTGTACAGCTGCAGGGAGGCCCGCTGGGCACAGAGCGGGCGGAAAAGCCTGTGGCGCACCCACGCATCAGAAGAGGAGAAAGAGGGCCAAGGTTGCTGGGGGCTCTTTACCCCCCCGTCAGCCTGACTGCTCTTTGGCTGACTCCCGGCCTAGGAATGGAGCGGAAGGAATGGATTGCGCATAATGACGCTCTACCATTTCCTCCAGGGCAATATCAACCACTCTGCCAGAGCTCAGGATCTCTTGCTCCAGAGTATGGCAGAGTGGTCGATTCGCGTGGCCGTGGTCGCCGAGCCGTATTTCGTCCCACCCAGAGATAACTGGGTTGGAGACCTCGACGGTTTGGTGGCCATCATTGGCGGGGCTCTAGTCAGCCCGTCCCGAGGTCACGGCTGGGTGGCCGCCCTCGCGGACGGCGTTGGCATAGTTGGTGCGTATTTTTCGCCCAACAAGAGTCTCGCCGACTTCGAGATGTTCCTTGTCGAGTTGGGCGCCGTCGTGGGCAGACTCCACCCTCGCCCTGTGCTGTTGCTGGGTGATCTCAACGCCAAATCTTCGGC
Source organism: Anorthoa munda (assembly GCA_945859665.1). Lineage (NCBI taxonomy): Eukaryota > Metazoa > Arthropoda > Insecta > Lepidoptera > Noctuidae > Anorthoa > Anorthoa munda. Next base: position 40,545,749 of record OX243893.1, read on the forward strand.
GTGGGGATCTCCGGTAACCGATGCTAGGGGTGAGGTGCTGGAAGAGTGGGCAGTCACCACTGGCCTGGTCGTCCTAAACCGGGGCTCGGTCCACACATGCGTGCGGCAGCGGGGCGGTTCAATAGTGGACGTATCTTTCGCTAGCCCTGCTGTCGCGGGCCGTGTCCGCGATTGGCATGTCGCCGTGGAGGTGGAGACGTTATCGGATCACCGATATATCCGTTTCGACGTCTCCACCCAGACCGCTGGCGGCCGCGATGCGCTAGCCCCGCGAACGGACGGTCCGCGCTGGGCGCGCAAGCGCATCGACAGGGAACTTCTCGAGGAGGCCTCCATCGTCCAGGCCTGGATCCGGGAGTCGGCAACAACCGGACCCGTCGACGTCGAACAGGAGGCGCTGTGGTTCCGCGGGGCGATGACACAAATCAGCGACGTGTCCATGCCCCGGGTCCACGCACAGTCAGCGAGGCGCCAGGTGTACTGGTGGTCCGCCGAAATCGCACAGTTGCGTGTCGCGTGCGTAGCGGCCAGACGCCAGTACACCCGATACCGGAGAAGACGTCGTCGGGTCCCTGACGAAGAAGCCGCGCTGTATGAGGTGTACCGCGCGGCGACGGAGACTCTGCGGCTGGCCATCGGCGAGGCGAAGAAGCGAGCCAGGGAGGAGATGTTGGAGACTCTAGACCGGGATCCTTGGGGGCGCCCTTATCGAGCGGTTCGAGGGAAACTTCGAGCCGCCGCGCCTCCACTTACGGAGAGTCTCCAACCCGAGCTGCTGGAGGAGGTAGTCGCAGCCCTCTTCCCGGCGAGAGCGGAGCATATCCCGCCGCCGATGGCTCTGCCCACGGCCGCAGAGTCTACGGAGGAGGACGCCATCAGCGTCCCAGAGGTGACACTGGCAGAGATGGGGGCGGCCGTGATGCGGCTCCGGGCCAAGAACGTGGCTCCGGGGCCCGACGGAATCCACGGTCACGTGTTAGCCCTCGCTCTGAAGGAGCTAGAGCCCTGGCTGAGAGGACTCTTCACAGCGTGCCTTGAGCGGGGCCAGTTTCCCACTCTGTGGAAATCTGGTCGTCTGGTCCTGCTCAGGAAGGCGGGGCGCCCTGCGGACTCGCCGTCCGCGTACCGGCCCATAGTGCTGCTGGACGAGGTGGGTAAGCTGTTCGAGCGCATAATCGCTGCCCGCCTCGTCAGCCACTTGTACAGAGAGGGGCCGGACTTGGACGAAAGCCAGTTTGGCTTTCGGCATGGGCGCTCCACCATCCACGCGATATCGCAGGTGAGAGTCCTGGCGGAGGAAGCGGTGTCCCGGGGTGGGGTGATGTTGGCGGTGTCCTTGGACATTTCTAACGCCTTCAACACCCTGCCCTGGAGTTGTGTTCGGAAGGCACTGCGGTATCATCGAGTGCCTCCCTACCTCCGCCGCATCGTCGGGGCCTATTTGGCGGAGAGGTGTGTCACCTACGTGGGACGTGATGGCGTCGAAAATCAGCACCGCATGTCGTGCGGTGTTCCGCAGGGCTCGGTCTTGGGACCGCCCTTGTGGAACATCGGGTACGACTGGGTGCTGAGGGGCGAACTCCAACCGGGCGTAGACCTGACGTGTTACGCGGACGATACGCTGGTCACCGCCCGGGGGAGTTCGTACAGGGAGGCAGCGTTGCTGGCGACGGCTGCGGTCTCACAGGTGGTGAGCCGCATACGGCGCCTTGGCCTGGAGGTGGCCCTCAACAAGTCGGAGGCCATGGTCTTTCATGGCCCCCGGAGGGCGCCACCGCCCGATGCCCACATCGTGGTCGGGGGGGCTCGAATCGCTGTCGAGTCTACCATGAAGTACCTAGGATTGGTGCTCGACAGCCGGTGGGATTTCGGCCCCCACTTCCGGCGGCTGGCGCCCAAGTTGTTGGGCGCGGCTGGGGCGTTGTCAACGCTGCTTCCCAATCTGGGGGGCCCGAGCGCTGCCTGTAGGCGGCTCTACGTGGGGATCGTGCGATCGATGGCCCTGTATGGGGCCCCGATCTGGGCGGCTGACCTGACGGCCGGCAGCATCGCTGTTCTGCGAAAGCCGCAGAGAGCGATGGCCGTCAGAGTCATCAGGGGGTATCGCACGATCTCCTACGAGGCGGCTTGTGCACTGGCCGGATCCCCGCCCTGGGACCTGGAGGCAAAGGTACTAGCGTCATTGTACCGGTGGCGCGAGGAAACGCGGGCGCGGGGCGAGGGGCTGATGCAGCGACATATAGAGTTGCGTCAGTCTCAGCTTCGCGAGGTCCTGGTGGCGGAATGGCGGGACAGGCTTTCACGCCCTACCGCCGGCCTCATTACCATCGAGGCGGTCCGGCCAGTGCTCGAGCGCTGGCTCGGGAGGAGGCACGGCTCCCTGTCGTTTCGGGTGACACAGGTGCTCTCGGGGCATGGTTGCTTCGGGAAGTACCTGTGTCGCATAAACAGGGAGCCGGACGCCCGGTGTCACCACTGCGTCGACTGCCGGGAGGACACGGCGCGGCATACGCTGGCAGAGTGTGCCGCTTGGGAGGAGCCACGCCGTGCCCTCATCTCTGAAGTTGGCAGTGACCTGTCGCTGCCGGCCGTAGTCGAGTCTATGGTCGGCAGTGAGGAGTCCTGGGACGCGGTGGTATCCTTCTGCGAAACAGTTGTCTCGCAGAAGGAGGCTGCGGAGAGGGAGAGGGAGATTTCATCCTTTAACCCGATCCGCAGCAGACGCGCCGGGCGTCGGCGGAGGGCGGATAACGCCCTCTTCCAGCCCCCCTAAATGGGTCCAGGGGCGACGGACTAGGGGACGTCCGTCGCCCCCCACACATCAGGACCCGAGGTGGTGGCGCGTAGTGTTCCACGCGCGCCCCTCTTAGGCGCCGCGGGGGGAGTCCAACACCTCACTCCCCCCCAACTCGAGGTCGTGGCCCGCAGAGGCGGGCCGGCACTAGCCGGGGGTTGCGGAAGTATCACTGTTCCCGCGACCCCCAGCGTAGGTGTGGGATGGAACACCGGGGTGGTTTTTAGTCAGTACGAGTCTGACAGACCCCTCCGCCCTCCCCAAGGCGGAGGACATCCAATGAGGATTTTCCACCCCGGAAAAAAAAAAAAAAAAAAAAAAAAAAAAAAAGGTGTAGCCGCCAAGTTAAGCAAACCTTACCAAGGTCCATTTTTGGATGGGTCACCCATCGAAAGACTGACCTTGGTTAGTGTTGCTTACCCTGGCGGAGTCACCTATCCATAAACAAGCTATCCAAAAAAAAGTGGTCACCCATCCCAAGACTGACCTTGATAAGTGTTGCTTACCCTGGCGCGGTCACCACCCCAGCCGCTTCAAGTTAAACACAAACCTATTCAGAAGCTGACCTTGGTAAGTACTAAGTACAGGGTACAGTCAACACTGACCTGGGGTTCGAACCTTCCGCACGCGCATTAGCGTGAGGAAGGTTCGATTCCCAGGTCAGTAACAGTTTGTTTTTTTTATTTATTTACACAAATACAAAGTATCAATTTTTGATAATTGTGTCAAGTTTTTATAATGTAATTAATTTAAAAGTTCGTTATAACCTATTTTTTTTTAAATAAATGAGCAAGCAATAGATATGTCGCAGGGATATGATGAAAACAGGGAATTGATCAAATCTCTAAGCAAAATTGGTTCAGTGAAATGACAAAAATAACTTTTCTGTAGTAATTTAAAGGTTTATTTTGTACGTTGAATTAGTATTTGTGTGGCAGAGCCGACGGAGCCCCGCTGCGCGGGGCTCCTATTTCTGTATGCAGGGTCTAAAGTAACCTAACACGAAGGAGATGACGGGAGCTGAGTTCGCTCGCTTTGCTCGCTCATTTCAGCTCCCGTCATCCCCTTCGAACCTAACCTGTCCGTGTCGGGGTGCCCTAAGCTCCCGAGCTCGCTACGCTCGCTCTTAGAGAGATTTGATCAATTCCCTGTTTTCATCATATCCCTGCGATAGATACATTAATTTATTTGTACTATTGAGCACGATCTTTTTTGTATCGAAACTTTTTTAAGAATTAAGCAACTCAACCAATAAAATAAAAAAAAACTATAACTCACTTGTGATTAATAGCAATGAAAATGTCACAGTTTGATTACAGGTGTCATTATGTGCCTAATTGGTTTGTTGAACCAACTTTTTTTTTGTAATAAATGGAAAGATCATATATAAGTTTTCATAGAAAACTATTTTTAGTTTTTTTTTTTTCGTTGTAATTACAAAGTAAAATCCAATCGAAAATATTTTTTTGAATCCAGTACCGAAAACACCCCGAAAGTTTTCCGAACAAAGCCGAGCCCGTGTGACGTCACAACGTTCATTTCTACTCATTGTGGCACATAGCTTATACAGTGTTTTGACTTATAACCAATTACATCTTGTTATTATTGTCAATATATTGATGAATATCGAATACATTGATCATAAATATCGAACCTTAAAAGTTATCGTGCTTGCTTCGCATCATTATGTACGAATATTACAAATAACTCCCCATTATTATGTGATTCGCGCAATACCCAACCTAGCAAACTGTACTAAAGTTTTGAGAAATGTTTTATGTCTAACTAGATTCCAATTAGAATATGTTAATTATGTTGTTATCTTGTTCTAATTTAGTATTAGATTCTGATTAATTTCTTAATTTGATCATTAAAGATTGAGAAAAGTAAATTTTTAAGGGAACTTTCGAGCAAAGTTGACATTTTTGTATAATTACGTAACTTGAAAACATGATTTTTTGTTTATGGAGATATATTCATTATTTAAATTTTAAATGACGGATATAGGCGTAAAACTAATATTTCTGTTTGAATTGTGAAAATCGGTCGACGCATTTAAGAGATATTTGAAAATGTACCGAATTAATATTTTCACGTTTTTGTTCTACAAAGTTTTTTAGTGTTTGTAATTATATTATATAGATGTCGCATCAAGGCTGGCCGGTAGATGTAAACCATCGGGAAGTCAGGATGTATTCCTTTAGGTTAAGACATCGTGTGTGGGCAGGTCGGTGGGTACAATCGTGAAAATGAAACCACACAAATTATTCGATACACTGAGTATATTCAAATAGACACAAGTTACATTCTTGCTTACTAATATTACGGATCGACACTGATTCTACGACGTGTTAGCTCTATGGCTGTCAGTACTCAACTGCCAGTACATTTTAGCTCAACTGCTAAATTCTATTATCCCCACCACGCAAGTGGTTAGAGAAAGCGCGCCAAAGCGTAGTTGTTCTTGCTTTGCCGCCAGATGGCGTGCTTGCGATTTGTTTTGACGTCCGTACTATTGACTAAACCCGACACGGCCATCCTGCGAGACAGGCGTCCTCGTCTGTTCCTCATTGTCAGGTTCTAACAGTGTATCGAATCATGTGGAAATCCTCAATGGATGTCCTCAGCCCTTGGGGAAAGCTGAGGGGTCTGTCAGACTCCTACTGACTAAAACCACATGGTGTTCTCTAGGCCGTAGTTTCTCTTGAGAGGCGAGCGTGGAACACACACGTCGCCTTCTCGGGGCCTCTCTCAGGTGACAGATCCCCAAATCTATCACCCGCAGGCTTTATCATCTTGTCTTTGCTCCATGCCACCTCATGTCGTGTTGCGCCACACGTCCTCTTAGTCTACTCCGACCCGCCAGTCTCCCATCATACAAGGGATGTTTTTCTGAAACACAAAATTTCCGAACAGTATTCACTCGTCCAATCCTGACGCATACTCTAGGTGAGTGACGAAACATTTTGAATCAATCAAACATGATCATTTAAATGTCTCATTTCACCTTTGCAAGGAAAGAGTAATTCTATTTCCAATTTAAAGAAAATAGTAACTCAATCATCGATTTGGTACCTAAAAGCACCCAATCATAGTGATTACAAAGTCCAAGTACCACTGATAGTCATTAATCTCAAATTAAATCCAGCAAAAGAAACCACCAGGTATCTTATTCACGATATTTAGCTATCTCATAGCTCTCTTAGCAATCACAATTGCTCTACTCTAACATCTCCACGATGTCGAGTCAACTCAACTCTCTGAACTCAGAAACTGTTCACACAGAGATTTAGTCTGTCCTATGTTACGTCAATTCATTATCTACTAACCCAATTGGTACTTGAGCTTCGTGTGTCTTACTAACACGATCTACGCAAAGTAATCAAAATTAGAAAACTATCATTATTTAAATTTTCGTAATGAAGGCTTGACGATTCGAACGTCATCAACATTAACATGGTGACCTCACCAAACGCATGACTGCGAGTTTACTTTCTTGTAACCTCATGACTCAATAGGAACTTTCTGTAAGGTTCCTAACACAAACATGAATTTTCACACCAGACATAGTGTCACACAGACTTACAGGTGCCATACAGGCCTACCGTTGCCATAAAGACCTCCAGTTGCCATACAGGCCTACCGTTGCCATACAGGCCTACCGTTGCCATAAAGGCCTACCGTTGCCACACAACGCTCGGCTACTCCTGACCAAACTAAATTATTGGGTTCGTGAAAATAGGGAAATTTTAGAACTCTACTCTTTAACTAAATCATTACCCTGGGCCATGTACCGCTAGTCGTTCCAAACAAACTTTAAAATTCAACTGCAGCAGAAACTGCCAAGCTTACAGAAACCTTCGAGTAAAACCTCCAACGCCACGGCTCTCTAGCCGACCAGCAATTGTATTGCTCTCACAACGGTCTCTAGACTCTGACCTCCTGGATTCTGGTATCTACTGGTATGGTCAAACATAATACGTTCGATAGACTGAATTACTCGACACCTTAAGCTTGCTCATCATCAAAATCCTTTTGACATCAACATCGACTGGTACATAACCCGCTGGCATCTTCCCTGACCTACCATGTGCATACTTGTAGGTTCTAAGCGTACCTATTTATAGCTTTCGGTGTATAACGATCACCATCCTGTCATAATCACCTATCGCGGATTTAATACAGGGCCTATTTATTTTTCGTACTAGAGATTCCCACACAACACTATTCATTAGAAAAAAGTGTCCTACGATCAACAAGTTCAACAACTAAAAGTAATAGTAACAATGCTGTTACAGTTTGTTATAATTCAAAGGCAATGCATACTCAACTCATGAAACCTCTTCAAAAACCCATCGCCACATGTTACGCATGAGGTGCGGTCCAGAATTTGTCTCATAAGCAGACATGTTAATCAGATTTGGTTTCACTACCACTGTCATCAACTATAATGTCCAATTCTCAAGGAACTTGGTGATCGGGGACCCTTCTCACAAGATTCGCGCCTTTTACTAAAAGATTTTGGAACATACTGACTGTTAATATGAGGGAAACAATTAAGCCTGATAATATTTGCTTCTTAATACCACGTGTGAAGGTACTTCACGAATAACTCAGATCAATATCGTTAAAATCTGATTATCAACAGTAACCCTTTAATTTCGTTCACTAACTCGTTTTCATGTAAGGAAAACAATCGCGAATTCTGCTACTATCAAAATATCACTTTAAAAGTAAGCAAGTGAATTCAGATCTGAGGACAGCTGTGTAAGTCTTAACGCAAGAAGATCTTTTCTGAGTAGGTACAGGTAAATGACCAGTACCGTTACTAAGTCGATACAATTTCGATGCCATTACGACATTACTAACTCGCTTTGCCACTGAAAACGACTAGTTGTTCAGTCATTTTGGATATCTCAATTCCTTCATAAGGGATATCTCATCCTAAGGTTCGTACTAAACCCAATATTGAAACTAGGAAAGTACTAACTAGCCAATAGGAAACTCATTAGCTACTTGCTTTTTACTAAGTGTGTCTCAATTACCTAGTGATAGTGCAAGATATAACCACGACCAATTCAATGGTCAAACATGAAAACTTAAAACTCGAACTAGCATCTCTTCACTAGAGAACCTTCGACCTCACTATCGAAATAATATGGAAGCGACTCACCGAGTATTCCATTCCAAACTTGCGCGCGCTCCCGACATCACAGCTGTGGTCATAGCGTTCGACTACCACCTGCGAACTGCTAGCCTGCCATCGGTCTTAACCTCTCAGACGTTGACACGTCAACCTTCGCGCTCAGCATCTGAATCGCTAGCCTGCAGCAGAGGCTTCAGGCTGCGACACAATATGGTATCTGAAACATGAAAAACATTACGAGAGTATATGTTCACACGGTTATCTTAACCATACACAGCTTTGATGGAAATTAATCGATGCACCGGTGTAGTAACCTAAACTAATCAATCTGCCTAGCCTTTTCCCAACCATATTGGGGTCAGCTTCCAGTCCCACCGGACTCAGCTGAGTACCAGTGCTTTACATGGAGCGACTGCCTATCTGACCTCCAGAACCCAGTAACTGGGTAAAATGGTACCCCTTGGCAAGACTGGTGTCAGACCTCAGGCTTCTGACTACCCGTAACGACTGTCAAAGATCTTCAAATGACAGCCGGGACCAACGGCTTAACGTGCTCTCCGAGGCACGGAGGAAACCCGGTATGTTGAAATGGTCACCCATCCACGGACCGACCTCGTCAAGCGTTGCCCAACCTTAATGATCGACCAGTGCGGCTGTTATTATTTAGCCACGAGCTTCTAGTAGTAGTAGTTACCTAAACCGGCATGGCCAAATAGGTTATTATGGACACCGAATTTGAGTGCAGAGTTCCTGTCCAAAATATGAACCACACATTACAGTGTCCCAAGTGCCCAGGTCACTAGTCGCTAGTCGATAGGCTTTAGAGAATACAATGAATGTCATAGCGTCAGTTGTATTTTAAGTCACAATTAACGAGGTCTGGTAGGGTTTACCACCTTTTAGATAGTTTGGCCCTTCGACCACTAAAGAAGAATACTATGCTTCTTCTCAAACATGGTTAACTCTCACTACATAAAACTAATCAAAATATTTCATTTAGAATTATAATATTTTCCAGACTGAAGTGTAAGGTAGGTACGTTATTTTCCAGACTTAAGTGTAAGGTAGGTACGTCGCTGTCACCATATCGTTCCAACCCCCAAACAATAATAGTCAGCCAAGGTCAGTCAAGGGCTATTGTCAGTGATAGTAAAATAAGACTCTTTCAACAACACCAAAACCTGACCAACGATAACTAACATGAAATTATGAACTGACACGGGCTACCCCAACGATCCACTGACCGCCATACCGTACACAAAACACAGAATTTTGAATAATGAAAACTTTTGGCCATAGTCATAACAAAATGAAAACGACTCACCAGATTGACAAAAATCCGTGTGCATGGAAATTTCCACACGTCCACATTCTCCTCCTTGGACCTGTCCAGCTCCTAGGTTGTAGCTAGCTTCCTTGCTACTCCACTCCGTTATTGATTATTCAAGACTGAGGGTAGTCGCAACTGACACCGCGATTTTTTTTGCAAGAATGTAACCGCCACTTTCACTAGCTTTGTTTTTACGTGTGATCTCATTAGCACGACCGAATCCCAATTCTGATGTCGCATCAAGGCTGGCCGGTAGATGTAAACCATCGGGAAGTCAGGATGTATTCCTTTAGGTTAAGACATCGTGTGTGGGCAGGTCGGTGGGTACAATCGTGAAAATGAAACCACACAAATTATTCGATACACTGAGTATATTCAAATAGACACAAGTTACATTCTTGCTTACTAATATTACGGATCGACACTGATTCTACGACGTGTTAGCTCTATGGCTGTCAGTACTCAACTGCCAGTACATTTTAGCTCAACTGCTAAATTCTATTATCCCCACCACGCAAGTGGTTAGAGAAAGCGCGCCAAAGCGTAGTTGTTCTTGCTTTGCCGCCAGATGGCGTGCTTGCGATTTGTTTTGACGTCCGTACTATTGACTAAACCCGACATAGATATTTGTGTTTAATATTATAAAGGGATATGCAAATAATTAAAAATACCGAAAATTTTAAGGATGTTATGCAAAAAATAAATAAAAATAAAGGCTCCACAGATTTCGGGTTGTATAATATTTAGTGATACCTATGAAGTTTTTTGATATCTAAAGTCGAAGTTGCGCGCCAATCGTGTTTGTTAGCTTTTTATTTTACACGAATATCACCTACCCATATGTAACAATAATTACATTATGACAATTATGTTTCTAAATGTAATGTGTACAATGGACAACAATGACAAACACCGGTCGCGGTCCACCATCACGTAATATTCATTACGACTACTTTACTTATGCTCAATTTTTCCAAACCGTCCATCAGATGGATATCTTTTCGAAATTTGCCTTTATGAATCCTTTATCACACATGTAGGGGAGAGCAGGTAGGATTCGTACACAGGGAGCATTCGTACATTGATGATATCTACACTACCCAATACAATGACGTGTTCGCGTTTGTGTGCCTGACTCCCGCTCGTACGCATACGGTAACCGCGGAGCGGGGATACCGTGCTGCCGCCGGCTTCGATGGAGTAAGTCGATACGTGTTTTCGCTCTCCGTAAGTAATTTTTGTATTCACCTTTAAACACGTTTAGCTGTCTAAGTTTTGCTCGAATTATAAAAGTGATTTAATATATTTAACGAAGTGATAACTTGGTTTAATATATCAATAGTCATTTTAGGGTAACTTTAACGGTTATTTTTATTTTCCATTACTTTGTTTATTTCTTGGGTTGGGGTACTTTCGTGCAGTTATGAGTGGGGTAGATTCGTACTGTACGAATGCTCCCATTCCTAACTGCGTGGCAGTAGAAAGATTGTCCACCATAAATATTATTGTTACAGAACCATGGCGCAAATATATGTTAAAAAGGGGATAAGAACGGGAGAGGTAGATGAAGATGCAATGAAAAAATTGTTTAAAAAAACAAAGATGAGGGGACAGTTTACATATCAGATATAGTAGAGTCTGCGAAACAACATCTCCCGTAATCCACTTTTAATTGTTTTATTAAATTATCACTTAATAAATGCTAATAACAAGACCATAACAAATGAGGTTGTCATTAGTATAGCATTGTCATATAAAAAGTTTGCAAATATTTCGAGTGTCTACTTTCCAGACTATATATATTACCGCCATAATCTGCTTTTAGGTCAAGAACAGCTCATATACTTAGCTTCGAAAAATACCTATCTATGTATAATGTTTGATAGTGACACTATTAAATAAGTACATAAGATTAAGAACTGTTACTTTAATGGTAAATGTTTATATGTTGATTTATTAGTTCCTGTATTAACAAAATTATTAAAAGTGTTATATTTTTATGACTAAGTAGTTACTAAGCACTTTGCAAACATTGACTGTTAAATTATTACTACGTGAAGACTACTACAGTGTTAACTTTGATCTAAATACATGATTATTTTGATTGTTTAAATGGCATTTTCTTTGACTGTACGGAGGTTCCCCACTATGTACGAATGTGCCCCACCCTATGTACGAAGCTACCCCATGTGTGGGGTAGTTTCGTACGTTTTCCATTTTTCTGAAAAGTGCCCGTAACTTTGCCATGTTGTTTTGTATCTTAACTACACTTCACTATTATTAAAGTCAGATATGTCGGGTATACAGCAGCATTGAAGTTATTTTAAAATAGCTAATAGTTGCTCTTTTATACGGCTTAGAGTAAAAAGTGTACGAATCCTACCTGCTCTCCCCTATAAATAAAAATTTGCCGTTATAAATAATATTTTTGCACTAATTTTCGGATATTTTTAGTCAATTTACGTGACACTGTACTATGGTGAAATTCCTTGAACGTTATGACGTCACCAACATGGCGACCAATCATGGCCCGTTCGTAGACAGGTGGTTCTTTTTAAAATTTTATCGATTTTCAATTGCTTATAATAAATTGAAAAAAAATATTTAAGAGATTTTTGCAACGACAATATAATTTATGATATGTAAAGTTTCAAAATAAATTTTAAAAATCGTATTTTTTTTTAAATTCAACAACCCAATTGCGGTGAAATTAGAGTCACTTTATGAGCAAGTGTGTTGAAAAGTATTATATTAATTTGATTAGTAGTATATTATATTAAATTTGAGTAAACCTGTAAATACGAAGTAAATCGGCCTTCCTTTTTTTAGGGTTCCGTACCCAAAGGGTAAAAACGGGACCCTATTACTAAGACTTCGCGATCCGTCTGTCAGTCTGTCTGTCTGTCTGTCCGTCTGTCTCCAGGCTGTATCTCATGAACCGTGATAGCTAGACAGTTGAAATTTTCACAGATGATGTATTTCTGTTGCCGCTATAACAACAAATACTAAAAACAGTATAAAATAAATATTAAAGGGGGGCTCCCATACAACAAACGTGATATTTTTGCCATTTTTTGGTCGATATTAATAACGGCAACAGGTAGACGCTTGAAATATTCACAGAATGTTAAGTTGTATATTTACTTCTAAAAATAATAATTAATAAATTAAAATAAAATAAATTAAGGGGGGCTCCCATACAACAAACGTGATTTTTATGCAGTGTTTTACGATAATGGTACGGAACCCTTCGTGTGCGAGTCCAACTCGCACTTGGCCGGTTTTTTTTAAATATACTTAATAAGTAAGATTTGTTATAAGCTGCCACAACTGTAAAGTCTTTCACCGCGGTCAGAGCTTTTAAATAACCACAATGTTGTATTTTGTTATTCTTGTCACTCCTTCCTACCTTAAAATACTTTTTACCCGTGTACAGTGGGCCTCGCATTAAGTTTAGCGTACAAGAGGGCAGTTTTGCGTTCGAGCGTGCAGCAGTTGCTCACGAACCCCGAGCTGTTAGACGGTCTACGCGGTACCACCTATTGTCACCACGTTTTTTGACGATAGTTCGTCATCGGAAGACGAATTAATGATTTTGTGGTCATTATCAGCAATAAGACCGAAAAGAAAATACTGGGTGTGGCCCAGTAAATAAGGATAGAAAACAATATGGAGATTCTCATAGCCTTTTTTCTATTTGGATTGAAGATGAAGAAATGTTTTTAATTCTTTTCGGATGACAATTGATTCCATCTATAAACTATATGAAAAAGATAAACATGACTTAGTTAATCAAGATACTAACTGGAGGAAAGCCATTTCAGAAAAAGAAAAGATTGGTGCTACTTTTCCTCCGTTTTTATAATCGTTATCCTTCGCATCGTATAAAAAACGCCTTTAACCGCCATAATTAGCTTTTCAGTCTCCATCTTCCTTCCAACACTTTTGGTCACCGAAACAGTAATGAACGCGCGAACGCGTACGTTCTGGTTGACCGACGCGGTCAGAATGCCTCCTGTGTAGGTTTATCTATGTAACGTAATACAACACATCGAACGCTATTGTCTTGAACGGTTAACAGCGTGACCGCTCTCTGTCGGATAGAACCATAGAAATATAAAAAAACAGGAGAAGTGGCAAGGGGGAGTGTCAGTGTCCGCGCGACGTGAACGGTTAAAAACGTGACCGCTCTCTGTCCGATGATAGAACCCTTAGAATTAAGAAATTTGACAGATGTGGGAAGCTTGATGCGAGGCCCAGTATTTGTGTTAGTGTGTGTATCTGTTGTTTACCATTTAAAATTACACCATTTGCAGTTTTGCACCTGGATATCCGTTCACTGTTGAAAATACAAGGTGTTTGGTAAACACCCTGTATAATTCTAAATATAGTCATCATGGCATCCAAAACAATCAAATATCTTCAATAGATTTTCAATTTAATTTCCAAACTATAGAGTTTATTATCTATTGAGGAAATTTGACAGTTTGTGGAGAGACGCCTCTGATTTTGGTGCAATGGAACTGTAAAATACTAAAAAAGAAATCGTCACTATATTTAAAGAAAAAGTACTCACGAACCGAGTAAACACTTTTACTTGCAAGTCGCTGCTAACACCATCTATATATCGCCGTGGAATGGAACAGCACGCGATCGATGCATTAAAATAATCAGTTTAATCAGACGAAAAACGCTAGTTACGTCGGCACGGTTTCTTTGTATGGGATGAGGCACCTGTATGCTGTGTTATATTATCTGTGCTAATACGTTAAAAGTAATCATACCTTTAGTAAAAAAAAAAATACACGTTGCAAACGAATTGTAAATAAGTAAGTATCGAGCTATGCTGCTCTGATACTTACATCTTGCTTGCTGCAATCAAGCTTGCTGGGGTAAATAAGTAAGTATCGAGCTATGCTGCTCTGATACTTACATCTTGCTTGCTGCAATCAAGCTTGCTGGGGTAAATAAGTAAGTATCGAGCTATGCTGCTCTGATACTTACATCTTGCTTGCTGCAATCAAGCTTGCTGGGGTAAATAAGTAAGTATCGAGCTCTGCTCTGATACTTACATCTTGCTTGCTGCAATCAAGCTTGCTGGGGTAACGTACAATAAGTAGAATCGCTTTTTTTTCTGTCGTTTAAAACAGGTTGTTGTTTCTGTGCTTAAAATAAATACTTACACACACACACACTTTTGTATTAAATACGCAAACCGCAACCTATTAAAATCGTCAATAGAAAAATAGGCCCAACAATAATTGGTCTAATAAACGATGCTTTGATGTCCGTGAAATCCCGGTCTCGCAGCAACTCCAGAGAAAAACTTACACAGTACGAGTATAATCACTCAGGACGGGGGAGTATGACAGCGGGACAGTGCAAAATCGTGGCGTCCGGCACGCCTGGCCTGGCGACTTAAAATTGTTAGTACCATAATGTTTGGTTCCACGGCCAATAAGTGCATTCCTCAGAGTAATTGGAAGTCGGAAAACCCGACAAGTACCCGCAGTAGCGACAGCAACCGACTCCGGCAGCACACAACCTTTCAGTCACCGTCGACACTGGATCGGACTTTGCTGCTACCCTCACCGCCGGTTTGCGGATAAAAGAAAATGATTGTGTATGCTGTTACACACAGCTGATTAGTTTATATAAAAGGGTAATATTAAAATGATGTGGAATGAAAGAATAAAAAAAATATCACCTGCTTCGGGACTCGGCATGAAGTAGTGTCACACCGAATCACTTTGCAGTATTTAGTTTTGTAGTTATAGTATATTTAATGGCGACAGAATATTACATTGAAATTCTTAAAGTATGTGTCGACTGTAGCGTCGAAGCTCAGTTGTTACTTCGTTATGGATGGCGAACCATTACTATCTACTTTATACTTAAGTTTAGATATTGACACATTAATTGAAAACCACAATCACTAGTTATATTAAGTGAATGAATAATCATTACAGAAAAAAACGTAACTATAGATATTACAATGTTATTTTTTCTTAGGTTTCCCTACATTTCTAAATAGTATAAACATACATACTTGAAATACTTAAAACATATGAGTAATTACGATTAATTTGTATAATAACTACTAACTTACAACAATTTTATAATGAATGTGAATAATCATGGTGATTATAATATCGATTAGGTAATGAGAATACATCCTAAGAGACAATAAAGTGAGCATTCTTTATAAACTTGTCAATCCATACTACTTATCTCAACTCTGATAAAATGCAATGCGCCTTCTATCTTTTACACCGAAAACAAACCGATGGTCACGAAATGCTCGCGGTTTTCTTTATCGTCTCGACAATTACAATGGGAGTATGACATTTAATATTACTGTGATGCTTAAATATTATTCCTAAGCTAAATGTATTCCTATGTTCGTAAACATAGTCATTTTGCAATTACCCTTAGAAATTCCACCACTATGCAGACAATCTCGGTAAGTTACGTAACGACCGCGTGTTCGCGCTACCGCAAGCAGCCAGCTCTGTCAATATATTGCATCACACTGAAACAGGCTTTCATACAGGATGGTCGGACAAGTCTTCAGCCTTATTATTAAATACACATTATAATATAATACATACATACTAGATATGAATTAATGGGTCATGACCACGCAGCTACTCAGAGGCTGGATCGCCACGCTTCTATCTATGTTGAATGCGTACGCGACGACCAGTATAGTCATTCCCTAATCTATTTACTTTCTTATTCTTAATTCCTTACTTCTGTATCTAATGGCAGTGATGGTCAGCAGTTGTCGGGAGGGACCAAAAATGTCAACCTTTCCCCGGAAAAATTCAAATCAAAATGTCATAAGACAAACGAACTCGGAACCAACATTTTTTTTTCATTTTGTTTTTTTTTTTCCTAATTATGAACGGAGCGCCCTCTCATCCGTACCACAACTCCTCTTACACTAACGTAATCTTGGTTACGTGCAACTATTATAATTCTACAATTACCATTTACTTGACATAGACATGTACCATTTCAATCCTATCCATACTTATCATTTTAAACCCTTACAATAAATTGAGATGTAAAGATGGAACTAAAAGCACATGTACGTACCGTGCTTATCTACAAACCGACTTGAATAGTCGTTCTACTACATGAAGCCACGGTGCGAAAACCATCTTATCATTATTACAAATTTTTAAATTAACCATTCGACTTCATCGCGTACTGCCAACAACCTGATCGACACACAACTTTTAAACTCTATCGTGAATATGATGTGTGAAACTGGAATGTACTTTAGTGATTTAGTACCTAAATATATAGCTTTAAGCCTGTTTCAGTGCCTAACGCCGTAAGTCAACCCTAGACCACAAACATTTCTGAAAATAAACAACTTTTCATTTAATTATTCAGTCGCTATGCTGGCTTTAACCAAACGATTAAGGAATTAATCATGAGAACAGTCTTATTTTATTTTTTTACGAATCATGTCTAAACGTAGTAATAGATAACTAAGGGCTTGTCAACAAATATAGAAATTAATAAGGATGAAATTGTGCATTAAGGGGGTATTACACTATCATATATCTAGGATCATAGATCTATGTGTCATATTTATAAGATAGTGTAATTTAAACATATGAATCATATCGTCTTTGAAAAAAGATTCTTGACATTTAACATTTTGGATAGGATCCTAGGTATGATCCGAGATATATGCTAGTGTAATACCCTCCTATGAGCCAGACGTGACGTAGTCGTCAAGAGCTGCAACTGACAGTCGTAAAGACGGAAACACACGCGTCGTGGCGTGGCGCCTTTTGACGCATTTTATTAGCTACAAAACTCGTTGTGTTATGACGTAGGCTGGAACAGTCGTTTGATTTCTGGATCCCGTGCCATGCCACGCTACGACACGTAAGTGTTTCCTTCTTAACAGTGAGCAAGAGCCTACCACATCGTAATATTTGTAACCTTTGTTGCAGCACGCGCGTCTCGTTTGCGATTTCTTGATGGCTATGCAAGATGGTGTGATAAGCAATTGCTAAGTCATCGACTGAATAATCATAATGCATGGAATCTCATAAATATTATAAATTTTGAGTACATTTCTTTCTAAACCTTAACAATTAATACAATATAAAAAATTTATGGACTATGAATTATTTATAACATGAAAAACAGTCTTCCAGGTTTTTCGATTATCAAATATTTGTAAATTGTAAATTTTATTTGTATATAGATAAACCAATAGAGTACAAGAATCTCAAAACAGTCTAATCATCCACATTTGCTCTTACTTTAGAGTTGAAGAGCTATGTGTTTAAGAAATGCATCATTCTTTTTTCATTTTTATCAAAATCAGCCAATTTTTTTGGTATCAAATATTCTAGACTTACAAATTAGAGAATAGATAAAATTATGAATGGAAAATAAGATTTGTGAAAAAGTAATCTCGAATATACGACGCTTCATAAAAAGAGGGTAGTAGTTGGCGTGTCTCCGTTTGCAATATTAACAATAATTTAAAATACCATTCACTCATAGCCCTGTTCAAAGACCCTGTCACCTGTCAGAATATTAAGGACTCTATAGATATAGATGGTAACAGACAAACAGCTGTAATTCAGCAACAATGTAGAGATTGAAATGATAGGCAACAGTAATGTTGAAGCAACTTGGCACAATACATTCCCCCCATTCCTATTGAAGAGTACTCTCCTGGTGGTCTGATTGCTTCAGGCGAACCAGCTGCAGACTCCAGTTCCATACATGACGATAAATTGACGCGATGCAAGTGGACTATCTCGAATTAATTACATACTCTATTAACCATTTTGGATTAAATGTTTTCCTAATCCTGTAGTTACCTTATAAACAGCAATACTTATAATATTGATTTGAATCATTCAAACATTTAATGACAGAATTATCAAATATTAAAAACACATTAGCATTGAATATTACACAAACTACTACATATATAGTAAATACAAATAGAGTCAAACAAAATTTCCCTCTACGACAAAATGGTATACATACGACACGACATCACGTGAACTCTTTATAATATAAGAATGGAGAGCACAAGAATATTACAATAAAGACGCATTCGCGACCCCTAAACGGAAAGTTACGGGAAAGACAAATGGATTTACACACTTATAATATACAGAATCTACGACGAGTCTGACTCTTAAGTTGTTAATTATTATACGGTATAATGAAATTCAGCGCCGTACATCTTGTGTTCGTTTACTTCTCCTTCTCATTATCCTTGTCCTTGCCTTTCTCGTCTGCTTCCTTTTCTAGTTCTTTTTCTTTCTCGTCGCCCTGTAACAGTGAGATTACAATTGTAAGTTTTACTTTTCAAAACCGATGTATGAAAAACATGTATAATGTTAGTGGTATGTACCTTGCCCTTTTCGGGTTCATCTGGTAGCGGCTGCTTCTCATTCGGGCCGGTGCCTTCCTTGGTCTCCTTCTCCTTAGGCTCCTTGGCCTCCTTGACGGGCTTGGGCAGGTGCGCATTGAGGTCGAGCGAAGAGCAGATGTCATCCCAGTCGTTAAAGGCGCGCTCCTTGATGCGCGACACCAGCCCTACGAGGTTAGGGAACAGCTCGCTCATGGCTGCTCGCAGCGGGTGCGGCACTTCCTTGTCAAGGAAGTGTAGCTGTGCGAGGTTCGCGAACGCAACCACATCCAACTGAAGACAATGTTTTATTTATTAGAATTTCCTATAAATAAAGTATTTATTATATACTATATTGTAGACCGCTGAATAAGTATAGGACAGACATTTTTAATTAAACTATTGTACAAACGTTTGTTCGATGCCTATGTCCAGCGATTGGCCGCACTATACTATTGGCATAAGTAAAGGGACTGTAATAAAACTCTTAAAAAATATTACCAAAGATGTTGTACAAATATGATCATATTATCCAAGGTTTTTAAACCATTTATCTTATCGCTTTGGAATCCCATTCATTAGAGTAATGGATGAACAAGGAAACACTTGGTGTCTACGATAAAACCACCAAATGAGTCACACCACCTAAGCGCACGCCTATAATATGGGTATACTAAGCTATGGCATACCTTTTTTTGTTGGCATACCTAGCCAGCCGATAGGATATTCGTTGAACAAAGGCGTTGCGTACGATTTAACATTATGCATGAGAAAAGCTAAACTAAGCTTGGCTCCCGACGTAGTCAGCGCTCCTTTTCCAACTAAACGGCACCTATTTATATCTAAACATAGTAATGAAAAAAAAAACACTTACAAGAGTCGGCTCATCTCCGAAAAAGAAAGGTCTATCTGACAGTAGATCTGAAAGAACTCGTAGATCATTTTTGCCAAATTCCAGGATCTCGTCTTGCGAATGCACTCCAATGCCATGGGCCTTCGCCTTTTTCATGCCCTGAAAATTATTTTTAACATAATATTTATTGTTATGCCAATGAGCCAAAGTGAAGAAATACCTTAATTATGGAGTGATGACTAACGTGAATGATCAATTTTAAATCGTTTTAAGTCTAGTTCCAGGTTGAATTGATTTATGGCTCTATAGAAAACAAACTGGCACAGAGCGGTGCCGACTCGTCCACCGACGGTGCTTCAAATCCTCACTATTAATGTTATTTCCATTTGCAAAGAAATATTTTTGAGCACCGTAAATCTAAATTTGTTTAATAAACTAGATTTATATCGGATTTTTAGATTTTTACTCATAAGTCAGTAAGTCCTTAGGGGTATAAACACTAGTAAGCACGTTTTGTAACGCCCGCGCGGTTCCTTACAAAGTTGCAGAATTAAAATATTATTTATTTTGATTTTCTGCAAGTCGTCCCTGCAATGGGCCGTAGGCATGTTGGACGAGTTGATGAAATAATACTCAAAAGTCATGGACTTCATGGAGTAAATTTTGTGATTTGGATTCAGCAGGTGATTAGTTTACTAAGGGTCAAAAAAAATAAAACAAAACCGTCATTCTAATACTATAAGTAAAAAAAACCGGCCATGCGCGTATCGGATTTTCACATTTAGGTTTCCGTACCAGACCGCAAAATTAAGTTGATTGTAAAATTAAAAATGAGGGAATTTCAATGAAAATATCTGATTTATCAGTATTTTGGTATTTGTTAGTAAAATATACGTAATAATAAGCATTATCACCAAATTTGAAGTTCATAGGTCAATATTTGGAATAGAATTTTGTAATAAAAGCCGACTTTGGGGGCTTTTCATTCCTTTGCTTTCCAATATTTTTTAAACAAAAGACACAGTATTTATCCACTCAACGAGCTCTAAACAACGATACCCCACTTGATGAAAAATGGCCCCCCCTTTCCTTGTATGGGAGCCCTCCTTAATAACATTTAAAAATATCTTTTGACAATGATACTAAAAATTTAAAAACTGTAGAAAATTTTAAGACTGTAGCTAGACAGACACGGACACATGAGTGACAGCAATAGTGCTCCGTTTGGACCCTTCGGGTATGGAACCCTAAAAAATTAAATTGTTAATTGTTTTTATTGTTACACGTACCTTTCGGGCAGCCGTCAACTTGTAGCAGAAGTTGAGAATCGGATTTGGCAGACGAGTGTTTAGCGCGTTCTGAAGATTCACTTGGTATCCCTTGATAACACTCTCCGGGTACTTAGCCCGCCACCATAGAACCACCCAAGATAGATGGTTCTCGATCATGGAGATCATAGCGTGTGCCACAACCCGCTGCTCCGCCGTCAGAGCTGTATATAACAAATAGGTCAAATTAGACAAGCTTGGGCCCTCTACCTAGATTTTATGCACATGCGCAGCGTCCCAGAATTATCTAGGGAACTAGGACTCCACCCGGTTTTCCAAGAAATCCTTGTTGAACATAATATGTATCAATACCGGCCCGAGCCCCGACCTAATAATGATGACGCACGACTTATATTGCCTTACATCAAATTTCAGACAAGGAAACTCTAAAATTGGAAACGGAGAGCGATTAGTTTAATTTGATTATTAGTCTGCCTAATACTAACAATCGCAATAACAACAAAATAAATATAATGTTTGGGGCTCGACTTATTTCCAGCTCACCTCTTTTCAACAAAGCACAAGGTGGTCTAAGACAAGATGTACGTACCCGAATCAAGATCTTTGCTGAACTTTTCTGAAAGCTCTTTGATAATGAACGTGCTGTCTGCTATCTCTTCGCCGTTCAACTCCACGAAAGGTAACTGGCCCTTCTTGGAACGGAACTTCGCCTTGTGATCCACGTTCTGTGAACAAAGAAACAAAAAGGTAAATTGCCTAGTTTTTAAAATTATTGGTCCTTCACAATTACACTCAAGGGAACAGAGGTCGTCATCCTGCAGTAGGACAACACAGCCTATATTATCCTAGTAAGATTACAATATAGGGCATATATTGTAATCTTACTAGAATAATACGTAAGGGTCAGATGTACACAAGACATATTAGTTTATGTCCATTACGCACAAAGGAAACAAACTTGCTCTAAGTAAGAGCTCATATGAAAACTAGCCAAGAAATATAATAAACTTTCGTTTCTTCTCACAAGTTCGATAGATTAGTTTGATCGTCGAACTAGCGAGAATTTTTTTCTCAATTGATCGACCGTCGAACTACTGAGACTATTTTTTTCTATTTCTTCGACCGTCGAATTTATTTTAATCGAGAAACAGAAAATAATAAAATATAATAAAAAAAAACGCTTGTTTCGTTAAAAAAGGTTTATATATACTTAATATTTTTGTTCATCTTACCACATCCTTGATCAAATACCTACATAATTGAAATAGTTATTTATGCTACAAGAGCGGAAGGTAGGTGATTCCCGATGAGCTTAGACCAACAAAATAAGACTCTTTTTTTGTTGGTCTGAGCCGATGAGTGAATAAATCGACACGAGTCGGGAATCATCTTACGTACTTACTTACGTGTATCATACAACATTTTACTATGCATTGTGCGAGGAAATAATAAAATATATCTGAACCAAGCAAGAAATTAATAAAATGGCGGGTTTATTCAAGCGCGCTCAGGATATCCACAGATTAGCTAATAGTTCCTCGGGCATATCTACTGCGCAAGTGCAAATAGCTGTCACGTCGTAACGCAAAAAGGCACGAGCAAAATATGCGTTCTTCCAAACATATTAATTGTTGAATATTTAAAATTAATTTATATATCAACTCTAAATCTAGAGTATTTTTTAGCCCGCCATTTTATTAATTTCTTGCTTGGTTCAGATATATTTTTTTATTTCCTCGCACAATGCATAGTAAAATGTTGTATACACGTACGTAAGATGATTGCCGACTCGTGTCGATTTATCGACTCACTCGCTTCGCTCGCTCGTGAATAAAAATGCCACTCATCGGAAATCACCTACCTTCCGCACTGGTAGCATAAATAACTATTTCTGTCTTGGTTGTCTCAAATCTCAACAAGCTTAACCAGAAACAAAAAGAAAGCATAATATATTATGTGATCATTAGTCAAAGATCAAATTGGAAACGTCAAAATTGCAATTATACATTTATAGAATCTTAAAAAAAACAATGTTGTACGTAACTTTGATGAAATATAAGGTTATACCTAAATTAGGTTGGGGATGATCATGATGTTCTTTGATGGAATACATACATTCATAGTTCTTTCTCTCTCTTTTTATTGAGATAAGTAAGACTCATTTCATCAAATTTCATTTGATCAAAGTTACGTACAAGATTGTTTTTTGTTTGTTGATTGTTTTTTACAGACAGACGTAAAAACATATTAAGTATATATGCATATTTAAAACTTGTCTAACCAAACAAGCGTTTTCCTTTTATGTCGTTTTATTGTTTATTGTTTCTCGATTAAAATAAATTCGACGGTAGAACAACAGAGGAATAAAATTCTCACTGGTTCGGCGATCAAGCTACTTATTCAATCGAACTAGTGAGAACTAATCCAAACTTTTATTTAGGTGACAAGTTGATTCTAATCAAATGCCACGTTCCCAACTTAAAAAATAAGGGACATCCACTACAAACTTTTATTTCCTTTAGTGGATGAATTTACAAAAATACTTCATTAGTGCTTAATAACTTCATTGTATCAGAAAACCTTGCGCAAAAGTAATTGCTCCTAGACCCAGCTGTATTGGCTGTGCAAGACTGCAAGTGTGCAGGATGTCCGTGAATTAATGAGTTTTATTAAGTAGGTAGGTAAATAAATAGAAGTAAAGGGTTTATGTATCTGACTGGGATAAGTTTGTTCTGGACTTCGTAAATAATTCCATTGACAACGATTGCATTGCATCACTCATCATAAAAATAACCTTGCAACAAAATTATTTTAAGTTTCAATAATCATTACATATAATATTTTCCCTGCATTTTGAAGGTTCTTTAACCGTTTTTAAGGTTCCGTAGTCAATAAGGAACCGTCGTCGGAGCCCCGCTGCGGGGCTCCTATTTCTGTCTGCATGGTCTAACTCTAAAGTAACCCAACATGAAGGAGATGACAGGAGTTGAGTTCGCTCGCTTTGCTCGGTCACACACTCAGCTAAGGACGTGTCCATCGAACCTAAGAGCTCTTACACACGGCGTTTTTCGTCGACGCGCGTTCCGCTATCGCGCGTTGTCGGCGCTGCTTAACTTTAAATAGGCAAATTACTTCCGATTGCATCGCTGCAAACTCACGAGGAACGCGCTACAGACGCGCGTGAGCAATTCTCCTTGCAAAGTAAAACGCGCGTAGCACGCGCGCTAACGAGCGTGTATCGCGCTGGGAACTTGTGTGTGCTCTGCTACCGCCATGTTATTTCCTTTCGCTGGTAAATGGATGTATCCAATATTTACGTTTCCTTTTTAACAAACGTACTAGGGCCTGTGTAAGAAGTGTTGCCTCGATTGATGCCATCGTAATACTGTCGGCAAGTATCCGATTAAAACGCGCTGTACGTGTGTGTTTGCAGCTAAAGAAACGTAACAGTAACAGCGCGTCTGTATCGATATAACTCCGTGCTAGTATCGCGTCGACAGCTCGCGAAAATGTCGTCGTCTGCATACTACAATTTTATGAACGTGTGATTTTTTTTTCCTTGTCGGCCAATCACACAAAAACATCGCGTCATTCATCTCGCATGTGATTGGTCGATTTGGTCGGTTGGATAGAGTTTAACTTCTTTGCGCACTTACGCAATAAGGCTGCAGGTCTGCGTTGCCCGCGCCGCTCCCGCGTCGCCGCCGCCGCCGCCCCGCTGCCCGCAAGATTCGAGGCAGAAGTCTAAGAGCTCTAACCTATCCGTGTCGGGATGCCCTAAGCCCCCGAGCTCGCTTCGGACTCGCGGCCCAAAATTCAGTAGTTTTTAGGGTTCAAAGGGTAAAAACGGGACCCTATTACTAAGACCCCACGATCCGTCTGTCTGTCAGTCCGTCTGTCACCAGGCTATATCTCATGAACCGTGACAGCTAGATAGTTGAAATTTTCACAGATGATGTTTTATGTTGCTGCTATAACAAAAAATACTAAAAACACTAAAATAATTATTTAATGGGGGCTCCCATACAACAAACGTGACTTTTTTGCGGTAATTTTACGGAACCCTTAGTGCGCGAGTCCGACTCGTACTTGGCCGGTTTTTATTTATACTTTCCTTATTATTCTATGACTTTAAAAAAAAAAGCTTCAGATCAAAATGTAGATAATTCAATTTTCTTTGAGATGATGACAATTTCATTAAAATACGCCCGGCGGTTTTGGTTCGATTGTCGATTTTAGGGTTCCGTACCCAAAGGGGAAAAACGGGATCCTATTACTAAGACTCCGCGACTCTGTCACCAGGCTGTGTCTCATGAACCGTGATAGCTAGACAGTTGCAATTTTGACAGATGATGTATTTCTGTTGCCGCTATAACAACAAATACTAAAAACTGAATAAATAAATATTTAAGTGGGGCTCCCATGCAGCAAACGTGATTTCTTTGCCGTTTTTGTCGATAATGGTACGGAACCCTTCGTGCGCGAGTACGACTCGCACTTGGCCGGTTTTTTTTGTCCGTGTTAGACATAATTTTGCAAATTAATTACACTATGTTATACGAATAAAACAAACAATCTTCTTAGATCAAATTATTAAGAAAATGGTCTAATATAACATATATTTTTCCAAAAAAAATAAGACTAGTCGTTTAGACGTATTGCCGATTTGAAAATCAGCTTAAATCAGCATTCATTACATTGCCTGATTTGACTTGACTTGATTCATAATGCCCGGGCATTATTCATAGTGCACTGATCCATAACATATATAACTAAAAGGAAAGCTATCACAGCTCAGTAGGCTTTACAAATTTACAAGTAATAGAGCAACTTATAAAATGTACTTGGAAAAGTAAACATTTTGTATATTGGTGTATGGGGTGGGGACAAAAAATTTCGAAAAGCAAAGTTAATTTTGTCCCTTCGTTAGAGCAACATTCGATGTTTTCAATGTTTATGAACGTTAGTAATGTTACCTATTTATTTTGGTGAATATAGCTGTTTATACGGCACCCTCTGTGCGCATGTCAGACTTGCACTTTTTATAGAATATGTTGCCACAGTGGGAAAATCGAATGTGTTCGACCTATTAATAATAATAATATTTACTCTATGAGGTTTGGGACCCCTGTTGTCCTGTTGGGTCTGTTGTTTTTGACAGTTTGCGTTCTGCTCTAGACAAAAATGTCTTCATAAATGAAACCGTGCAAAAATATATAGGCATTACATTCTCATGTGGCACCTAGTTTAAGTGAAATCGTCCATAACTTTGTGTTACTCACTAGAGCGATAAAATAAAGTGTTGTAGTTTGTTAGATAATAAGCTTTTTTAAAAACATTTTTGATTTGATTTGATTTTGAAGCTAAAGCTAGACAATTCATCAGATAGTTAGAAAACTATTTAATTAATTAGAGCAGTTTTAGATTTGTTTGCAATAGGTGCGATAAATTCTTGAGCAAGAATAATCATTTTAGGAGGAATTGGGCAGTCAAGAATTCGTCAGTTCGCAGCGTAAATAGGAACACACAATAATCTCGCATTTTCTCATAGGTCATAAGCAGAAATTATAGAACGCTGCCACGATTCTTACGTAGCACTCTTTTTGGTTTGCTCCGTACTCCGAACGTACTCCTTTTGCTTGTATATCGTTCACAATCATACATCTGGCCCTACCACGCAAGTAGAATGATAAATTATTACTATTAGCATTGGCTAAACACCGCCACCGCAAGACCTACAGATTTGTGAATATATCTACGCATTTTTGGTTCAACCCAATCAACCAAACCAAGAAATGGAATTAAAGTCAATAAAATTACCTAGTCGATTAAATTATGTGCCTCAAGCTCAAAGTTATTGGTATCTGACTATCTAGTAATCGGATTATCGTTAAAAAGAAAGAAAAATATAGAAGCTAGCCGGTATCATAACTACAGCATTAGATTATCTCATCTCATACAAAAATTAACCGTTCGTTGACTTGTTACACTTTCTCAGTAACGTCTTGAATTTAAATCCACGTGGTCGATCAACAGGTTGATCGCTGTGTGCATGGTAACATAGAAAAGTTTGAATTTTGTCACCGGAGAGTGTAAGTATGCGGGATTGGGTCGCCCGGGCGAGCGAAGTGTAGCGCGGCATGGTGGAAGTGCGGGGGAAGGACACGCAGCGGCGGGGACCGGGGCGAGGGGCGCGGGGTCTCGTTTGGTTTATCTGGCATGGTATCCATGGCGACGGGCTCCAGACTGCGCCGGGCGCAGGCCGGGCCGCGCCGGGCGGGGAGAGCAGCTGTATTGATTTTGACTACCGAGGTTCAGCGGCCGGTAAACTCGCCCTCCGCGCCGCACCGCGCCTCTCATCGGCTTGAGCCCCAGCCACGTTATTATCACTCAAATGTAAATCATAGCATACATTATTTTAGACCTTAGGAGGATCCATATTTTTTTTTGCATATTACTGTATTGAGTTTTACGATAAAACAATTCTTGCGGTAATAGTGATTTTTATTAATAAATTATGACATTTAAATACAGTTCTCGATATTGGTGCTATTTTTAGAGTATGTAGTTATTTTGTCATAATTGCCACTTATTGAATTTTGATTAACACACATGCATCGGCTATAACATATAATTATCAATTTTCAATAAATAGAAAAAACATGTCTTTCGCTCGCCACTTTCTCCAAGAATTTACCAATAATATTAAATTAATGCAATTGAAACCGCCAAGAATGCCGTATATCATGTACTTGTCGCCGATACAGATAGATAATTATAATTTACAACTTTATGTTCATTTAAGTAAGTCGTAGGCTTACATAATTATAAAATAAGGAATTTATTGAGTCCAGTCAGACGATATAAATAATTAATTATACATAATAGGTTGGTTTAGTAATTAGTATCTTCAACCTTGCCAAGGATTTCGTCCTTCACACAAAGAATCGTCGTCATTAAGTGGGGGGTAGGTACTTAATTTGTATGGCACAGGCGATGCGTCTAGAATAGTCTATAAGCTACCCACACCTGTTCATACGTCTTAGGACTAAACCTAGAGTATAATAGGTACTCTAAGGACTAGACAAATTATGTATAACAAAACATTACCCCTATATTTTACATTATGGATAAATACGGTCTTATTGATAAACATTCCAAATGTTCCAATCCATATAGCTAATAGACTTTAATTCTAACGATAAGATGGTGGTGGTAAGGTACTGGTGCCTGACAGTAAACAGAAGATTTGAAAAAAAAAAAACAAAGAAATAGCCATAAATAGCTACTAGCCTAGTATTTTATCTCGAAGACAACTCATTAGTTTAGGATTACGCCTGCATGTATCCAAGCAAGGCAACAACATAACAAAAACTGTAATGCGATTGTGGAGCAATGACTCCCAATCCCATTACCTAAGCATCGCATAGTCATAGACTTTCGCTAAGCAACTGCAATAAAGATAAAATAGAATAGTTTAGTGGAATACTTGAATGTAATTGTTACCGTAAAGGGGAGCTTTGTTTAGGTACGTTATCCAATGGCGAATTACGGCTATATTGTTGTATTGTTTTATTTATAACTAGCTGACCCACGGGGCTTCGCTCCTGTCAATTTGCTACCTACCTACCCTACCAACCCTACCCTACCCTACCAACCCTGCCCTACTCTACCAACCATACCCTACCTACCCTACCCTAGCTTTCCCAGCGCACGCGAAAGAATGAATTTTATATGCAACATTTAGCTACTTTGGGTTTCATTATTGCAATTATCATAGGGATCTCAATTTTTTTGAAAATATTTTATAGCCTATAACACTCAGGAATAATGTAGCTTTCTACTGGTGAAAGAATTTTCAAATCGGTTCGGTTTATCCAGAGATTACCCCCTACAGCGTCACAAACTCACAATTCGCAAACTTTATCACTTTATAATATTATATTAGTATAGAAAACAAGCTATTGTCCTTAGGCTAACACAAATCACACTATCTAATAGTGTGCTTTGTGTAAGCCTAAGGAGCCTCTGGGGTCTGTCTTAGCATGCTATGGTCTGGCTTTAATCAACGCGCTATTAATAAATTATGGTATAGATAATCAAGTCGATGTAGTGTTGTTTTAGCTTGCGCATTTTTTATTAGATTATAAAGATTTATCCTAACTAGACTGATGGAAAACCATGGGCATTATTATATGCACCCTGGGCCCACACCAAAAGTGGTGTTTGTGTTCGGTTTTAGTATTTTTTTAGGGTGCCGTGCCCAAAGGGTAAACACGGGACCCTATCACTAAGACTCCACGATCCGTCTGTCTGTCTATCTGTCACCAGGCAGTATCTCATGAACCGTGACAGCTAGACAGTTGAAATTTTCACAGATGATGTATTTCTGTTGCCGCTATAACAACAAATACTGAAAACAGAATAAAATAAATATTTAAGTGGGACTCACATACAACGAACGTGATTTTTTTCCGTTTTTTGCGATAGTGGTAAGGGACCCTACATGCGCGTGTCCGACTCGCACTTGGCCAGTTTTTTATGTTTATGTTTTCGATCTCGCTCAGCTACAAAGTTGGCTAGTTAGTGCGATAGTAAAATCGGTTTGGTCAAGCTTGCTTATTTAGGACTAAAAATATAATGTGACCTGGCTGCTGGTGTTCCGCAAGGCGGTATTCTTTCTCCACTGTTATTCTCCATCTTCATAAATTTTATAACTCATTGTCTTCGGTATCTCTTTCGTATCATCTTTATGCCGATGACCTTCAACTTTATGCAGTTGCGCGGGTGGAGAGTTTGTCAGACGCTATTGACGATGTGAACCGGGACTTAGACGCTGTCAAGGACTGGTCTGATAGATTTGGGGTGTCTGTAAACCCCTCAAAATGTCAGGCCATTGTGAATGGAAGCCTGCGCATGATGGGTCGATTGGGGATTAGCTCTCTTCCTCCTATAATTTTTAATGGTACTGTCATCCCCATCAGCCCTAGTGTACGAGATCTCGGTCTACATCTTGATTCGACGCTAAGCTGGCAAAGTCAGATTTCTAGTGTCAGTCAAAGGGTCAATGGGACTTTGCGATGCCTGTATCGTCTGAGAAACTTTCTACCTGCAAAAACAAAGACCATGCTTGTGCAGACTTTAATTTTTCCTTTAATCGACTATGGTGACGTGTGCTGCTTTGACCTAAACGCGGTATTCCTGGATAAGCTGGATAGGCTTTTAAACAACTGCATCCGGTTCATATTCAACCGCCGAAAATATGACCATGTGTCGAGCTGCAGAACTGAACTCAAATGGATGCCCATTCGGCAGAGAAGAAATTCTTGTGAAAATCGCGCCTTGACTGCGCTTTTCTCTCTACTCAACTCTTCCACACCTCCTTCTTATCTCATATCTCACTTTCAATATCTATGTACTTCACACGCTAAGAATCTGCGTTCATCTAACAATCTTCTCTTGCTGTGTCCTTCTCATACTTCTGATTTTGTTCATTCTTCCTTTCATATTCAATCAATTCTTCTCTGGAATACGCTTCCTCTCGATATCA
This sequence comes from Anorthoa munda, assembly GCA_945859665.1. Classification (NCBI taxonomy): domain Eukaryota; kingdom Metazoa; phylum Arthropoda; class Insecta; order Lepidoptera; family Noctuidae; genus Anorthoa; species Anorthoa munda. The sequence goes on from OX243893.1 coordinate 40,576,114, forward strand.
GGACGGCCACCAGTCAGTATGCATTTAAGCGGAAGTTGCGGCATTATTTTCTGAACGAATAGCAGAGTCGTCTCAATATGCGCCTTTCTATTAATTTATATATATATACTAGCTGACTCGGCAAACTTTGTTTTGCCATAAAAACACCAAACATTCATCTACCCTACCTACCCTACCCTACCCTACCTACCCTACCCTACCTACCCTACCTACCCTACCCTACCCTATCTCTCAAGTTGGACCAGACTGCTCACGGTGTGCCAATTTAATTTTAAATCGGTTATGTAGTTTAGGAATCCATCGTGGACAAACATCGTGACAGGAGATTTATATATATTAGATTATTTTATATATAGTATTTATTATAGTACATATTTAAGTATGTTTATTTTAACTATATATTTTTGTACTAATTGTGTGTTCATATTATTATTATTTCATTTTTATGCACCTGCCATGCTGTCTCTTCACCACCCGTGGTTGACTGGTAGAGAATGCCTCAGGCATTAAGTCCGCCTATGTACTTTTATGTTGCATGAAGTTTTAATAAAATTAATAAATAAATATAAGATTGAAAAAAAAAAAACACGATTTATAAAATCGCTCCTCTTGAAAAATCGCCTGATGTTATTGTTGATCATCATCTGCCTAGCCTTTTCCCAACTATATTGGGGTCAGCTTCCAGTCTTACCGGATTCAGCTGAGTACCAGTGTTTTACATGGAGCGACTGCCTATCTGACCTCCACAACCCAGTAACTGGGTAACACAGTACCCCTTGACAAGACTGGTGTCAGATCTCAAGCTTCTGACTACCCGTAACGACTGTCAAAGATCTTTTAAATGACAGCCGAGACCAACGGCTTAACGTGCTTGCCGAGGCACGGAGGAAACTCGGTATGTTAAAATGTTCACCCATCCAAGGACCGACCTCGTCAAGCGTTGCTTAACCTTGATGATCGACCCGTGCGGCTGTTATTATTTAGCCACGAGCTCCTCGATGTTATTGTTGATAAAGAAGAATATTCAATAATTCCTTAATAATAATTAATAAACAAATCTTTAATCTATTCCATAGGCATCCATTAAATATTAGATTCTTCTTTTCTATGATCCTGAAATATGTACTTTTCTGTAACACTTTATAGACGACTACGGTTATTCTAAGAATATTTATTTTTCTTGTTTCATTATTTTATAGAGAGCGATTTTTATGCAGTCGAGTTTTAATTTTAAAACAAATTTAATTAGTTTTGGGATTTTATTTTATAAGTGTAGTGGGTGAAGTACCGCTATAGGCATCGCCACAATCATGTAAAAATTATAAACAATAAAATTATTGAGTGAGCGTTGAGTGAGAGCGAAGCAGCGAGCAAAAGCTAGTAATTTTTAAATATTTTTGAAATGTGCTAATTTATTAAGTCCTTTCATTTGATACACAACACGGCACCTTATTTTTATAATTATGAGTTAGGGTGCGCAACTTTATACAACTCATTAACCAGAGCGGGCAATCAAGACGATTCTAACAATACCAGGGGGGTGACCATAAGCTCTTAGAGTAAGATTATTTTGAGTGTGTGTAAGGGACAGATGTATATGACTTGTGGATCTTTCCCTTACGCACATTCAAAATAACCTTACTCTAAGAGGTTATGGTCGACCGATTTGTCTAAAAATTATAAGTAGTTTAGGATTTATTATGATGGAACCGAAAACCGATGACTCATACTCTGAGTATGCTGAGTATCTGTATTAAAAGCATATTTTTTGGTACCATGTTATACAAATAAAACTCAAAATTTTCTTATATTAAATTATAAAAAAATGCTCTTAGTTAACATATATTTTTTTCCAAAAAATTGCTACTACCCGTTTAGACGTGATTCTCATTTTAAAATCAGCTACTCAAGGGTACCTGCGCCTTAAGTAAACTCTTTCTTATAAGACGTTTGTCCAAATCCGCAAGTTTTTCAGATGTGCTATTATTTTTTTGTACGTGTTGCCGATTTCCGTTTCGGAACCGAAATCTGAGGTTAAAAAAGTTGATTAAAAAAATCAAAAACTCCGACTGCTTAAAAAGCGAACCAAAAAGCCGTAAACAAGAAGAAAATCATGCTGTGCAGTCGGAGGATACATGTTCGCTGGCTGACTAAAACCAGATCAGTCGGGGTTATTTTTTTTAAATCAACTTTTATATTTATAACTTTCAGTGATTTTATTTTTTAGAATTAGGTACATTTAAACATATAAGTGTTATATTATTTGAAATTACCTCCTAAAACTCTTTATTTTGATAACCCACACGGTGGGTATGGAATAAAAAAAAACCGGCCAAGTGCGAGTCGGACTCGCACACGAAGGGTTTCGTACCATTATCGCAAAACACTGCATATAAATCACGTTTGTTGTATGGGAACCCCCTTAATTTATTTTATTTTAATTTAATAATTATTATTTTTTGAAGTAAATATACAACTAAACATTCTGTGAATATTTCAAGCGTCTACCTGTTGCCGTTATTAATATCGAGCAAAAAACGGCAAAAATATCACGTTTGTTGTATGGGAGCCCCCCTTTAATATTTATTTTATACTGTTTTTAGTATTTGTTGTTATAGCGGCAACAGAAATACATCATCTGTGAAAATTTCAACTGTCTAGCTATCACGGTTCATGAGATACAGCCTGGAGACAGACGGACAGACAGACAGACAGACAGACAGACAGACAGACGGATCGCGAAGTCTTAGTAATAGGGTCCCGTTTTTACCCTTTGGGTACGGAACCCTAAAAAAGAAGTTGGTGCTCCACAATATGGCACCCAAAATCCGCCAAATTTTTATTTTTCAATTTTATTATAGCCAGTGACACTCGCAGGGTCGGGGAATCGATTGACGTAACAATCATCAAAATCGGCCAACGCGTTTGGTCTCTAGAACGCCACATAGGAACAAACATACATACATAGAGTGATAAACACGGTATTAACATCCTTCGGCAGTCGGGTAAAATCCATCGGAAATCCAACTTTTCGGAATCGAACTTCCGCAACATCCCTACTCCCTAGTTTGTAAATAGGACGACAGTCACTATAATGACATTATCCGATTTTGAATTTTAAATACCTCAGCTATCAGCAAAAAATACTCTATCGATCTGTCTGGAATCTATAGATAGTATAAAAATACTGCTTATTTTTCTACTATCAATAGATTCCAGGGAAAAAAAATAAGAACACCCCAAATTGCTAAATTCACTAACCTATTTTTGATAAGCCGCCTTTTTATCCTTTATACTTTTACCCTTCAGTTTTCGACATTGCCTTACCCACAAGTTTGTGTCGTATATCAGCGTTATTAGATAAGTATAAGCACGATAGTACTTCTAGATCTAGAAGCTGAGGGTTACCCGCGCCCCCGCACGGTGGGTCGAAACTGCGGGGACATAGGGTTATTTTAAAATTCAATTTTTGATGATCTCTGATCAATTTTTGTTGTATGGAATGAAACAGAAACTGCTAAAATTTGGCAAAGCCTTGACAGGTTTAGCTTTAAAACTACTTTATTCTTATTCTTTAGCTTGTTGGGGTATAATTCTACTCTATCAGCGCGCACCCAGTGTTGCCCGTTTAAGAGTTATGAGATTCAGTCTAATGAAAAGTGCGAGACGGACTCGCGCACGATGGGTTCCGTACCATTATCGCAAAAAAACGGCATAAAAGCACTTTTGTTATATGGGAGCCCCACTTAAATAACTATATGTACGTATACGTATCACGGTTCATGAGATACAGCCTCGTGACAGACAGACGGACCGTAGAGTCTTAGAAATAGACCCAATTTTAAGACTCCACTGTCCGTTTTAACCATTTGGGTACGGAACCCTAAAAAAGTGAGTAAAAGTACTTTTTATTATTAATAATATCATAGATAAAATATTTGTGTTACATTTTGAGTGCCTATATATTGAGTCACTATGTTTCATAACAATTATTCATCAGAATGACGAGATCTTTCGATGGGTATTTTTTTTAAATGGAGTATGTAAAAAAAACCCTATGTCCCTCATACAGCAGGATCGACCCACCGTGCCCCGGCCGGCACACTCCGGGCTTCGCTCGCCTATAAACTTGAAATTCGTTTTGAACTTTATCAAGATTAATTGTTTCAATCAGGCAAAAAAGGCGAACTGATCCTGGACCTGGGCGGTCACCCCGACCATAAGCTCTTAGAGTAAGGATATTTTGAGTGTGCGTAAGTATACAAGTCAGATACATCTGTCTCTTTTTTACAGTGGAGCTATAATAGTTTTGACACATCAGGGTACGGGGTCTTTTTTAATAGTAAAGTTTTTATAATACAGTTTGAAAAGTTGATATGGGCCCCGCCCCGAAGGGGGAGTAACCTAAATATTTATGTTAACACTTTTTCTTAAAAACCCGAACCGAATTAGATTTCTTACAAAAGTTAGTAAAACTGCGTTGAAATATTGATGAAAAGTCTAAACGGTTTTGTAACAATGGACGTTCTTTTGTCGCGTTTGAGGATTCGATTCTACTAAAACTTTGTATGCGACAAAAGATCATCCTCGGTTTTTATGGCACCATTCAAAAGGGTCAACCAAAAGTAACTCTAATCCCTCTATCAAACGTAGGAATATAAAAGTTAAGGAGCACAGTTTAAAATTGGTAAGTTAAAGTTAAAGGGTAGTTTATAGGTCAATATGTATTTATTTAATATCAGCAATATTAAATAAATACATATTGACATTGATAAGAAAACGGTTATTTTTAGGGTTCCGTACCCAAAGGGTAAAAACGGGACCCTATTACTAAGACTTCGCGATCCGTCTGTCCGTCTGTCTCCAGGCTGTATCTCATGAACCGTGATAGCTAGACAGTTGAAATTTTCACAGATGATGTATTTCTGTTGCCGCTATAACAACAAATACTAAAAACAGGATAAAATAAATATTAAAGGGGGGCTCCCATACAACAAACGTGATATTTTTGCCGTTTTTTGCTCGATATTAATAACGGCAACAGGTAGACGCTTGAAATATTCACAGAATGTTTAGTTGTATATTTACTTCAAAAAATAATAATTAATAAATTAAAATATAATAAATTAAGGGGGGCTCCCATACAACAAACGTGATTTTTATGCAGTGTTTTGCGATAATGGTACGGAACCCTTCTTGTGCGAGTCCGACTCGCACTTGTCCGGTTTTTTTTACACTATTTGATCCTCTATAGGTAACAACCAATACCTTCTAAAGCTCTAGTATGTATTTTTTCGCTTTGGACAATGCGAGGCTTACAATAAGAGGCCATGTAAGTTGATATAAATTATGCATGGAACATGATAAAACGAAGCGGAAGACAAGTATTAATTTTTTGTAAACCTACGCTCAGATAATGATCGGTATAGGTCGATGCGAGGGCGCTAGCGACGCGTGGCCCGGGCACGGGCGCACCCCGGGCGGGGGCTGCGCGCGGGGCTCGGGGTAGCCGGGGTTGGTCGATGGCCGGCCGAGCCCGCCGCTGCCGCCGCCGGCTGCGGGCGGGGTCGCGCAGGCGCTCTGACGATCTCATTCAGGTCGAAGCCCTCGCGGTTGCCGACCCCTACGTCTAGGCGTTCCCTCGCCTAATAATGACATTTTCACCCGATGCTACACTCTACACTGGTTAATGTTTGGGCATCATATCACAGAATTAGTGATGTTGTGAATTATCTAACAGAACTTATACAATAAGCTTATAGGTTCACGATATCAACGACTCGGTTTTTAAAGCAAGGCACATGTCGCATAAGAAAAATATGTGTATAATATTATAGGTTATATAACATAAATGAAGTAATAGCACCAATAATAAAAATCATCAATAAAAACAAGATAAGAGTCGAACAATTAGGGAGTTTAGAAAATCGCTTTGCTATTTCTAAAAGCTTGTGCAGAGAATGTTAACGAGAGGGCTTAGCTATAGTAACATTTTGGCAGCGTTATTATAGTAGTTAGTATAGAGATTGAGAAACGCTCCAAAATGTCATGCTCTAAATATTTCTACTTTTGACAGTCGTTAACGCTGACAGAATGTTACTTCTAGAGCCCATATAGAGGTCATATTATTTGGCTGGCGAAACTCCATAGATGTGATGGGTATCGACTATCGATATCAGTATTATGATTGACAAACAAAAACCTTAAAACAAAAGAACTTGTATATTTATACTGTGTACAAGTACAAAACAGTAGTAGTAATTACAGCTGATTAAGGGGCCAACGGCCGGCCGGTATTATAGTTACTTGAAATAAGGAGCGGGGCATTTTATGTCACTAGATACGTTCCCATCACGTCCACGGAGTTTGGTTAACAAATTTAATTTAACACACGCCTGTGTTATTCAAAGGGATAGGGTAGGTAGAGTGTACCTACTAATTCAATTTTCACGAATTATTTAAGAGACTCTCAACGGGGTAAATATAGTCTCTATTTCCTGTAATAAAACTTCTCGCCCTTTTTTATTTTATACAAATCTTATTAATCAGTGCGTTTTCATGTGAATATTTCACACTATGTTCGATCACCGTATCTAGACACACGGCCAGTGTGTCGGCAAAGTTCCCAAAACAGAAAGAAGGGCGACACACCGGTCCAAGGGTGTGTTTTCGACCCACTTTCGCTATTATTATCACTCACTCACCACAAGTTTAGACTACTTCCAGATGACTTAGGTAGTTAAAGTTTAAGTAAAATTGGTGTGGAGGTAGATTATAGAAGTATATAGGAAAAAACAGAAATCATCACATGTACTTTTAGTATAGAAGACGAAGGTATTAATGCAGCTACTTTCTAACATTAGGTATAGAACTGGTGAATAAGATAACTTTGTATTGTTATTATTGAGTGTTTTACTCTATATAACCGCAGGCTTATTACGTATCTTTTGCAACAGCAAAACGATAGCGATTTTTGCGCAATAATAGCCCTTCAATACAAAAGTTTTAGAGTTATTTGCGGTTTTTTTTTTAATAATTGCATTTGACAAACAGGGAGCGATTAGCAAACGATTGTGTAGGACCTAAAATACCTAGACTGCAGTTAATTCCGACTTTTATGGCAAAAAGCGTTTGATCGCTATCGTTTTGCTCTTGCAAAAGATACGTAATAAGCCTACCGAACTGGTGTTTGCGATCGCGATATCGGCATCAGGTACTCGAACCTGGACCCAGAGCCGACTTGGAGTTCGACTTTGAAAAATCTGATCTTAAATTTTTTAAATGATGATTGATAAGCAACTAAAGAGAAATGCTTATGAGTCGTTATGAATGAATGGTAAGCTCACATAAAATACAGACTACACACGCGCGACCACTGATTTTTGCATTCGCCTCGAATAGGTATGTTTCCTGGGTAGAAAAATTATATTTCTATTTAGTCAGTCAGTGGGATTATCAAATAATATTATTACGTATTTTTTGCTTTATCAATTAAAATAAAATTACAAAGATAAAGCGCATTGAAGTTCAGGGAGTGGGGTCTTTTGATGTCATTTGTCATATAAAGTGTAGCAAGGCGTGACGTCACACGATATTTCAACGCAATGTATCATCGTATTTTTTTGTTTATATATTAAAAGAAAAATAAGTGTCCAATATTCTTTAGGTAATCTAACTGACGGAAGTAGTTTCTTTCGTCATCACCCCTATTGTGAGCGAGCCGTGTTCACCGCGCTCTGAACTCAGCTCCAACTCAATTTTTATACATACAAGCTCTACATCGACCGTTTAACATGTTTTCACTAAATATGTGAAATACCTCGCTAGGTGGAAGAAATAACATTCATTGAATTGCGGCTAATTTTAACAATGTACGGTACTGTTAAGTATCGTGTGTTAAGTGTAAACAACGCAACATCACACAATGTGCTACCGTTACTTAAACAGTAGCGTTCGAGGAACGATCAAGCCATTGTGCTGCTATTTCAGTCTTCGTTTTATTGATTGATGCACTAAGTAGATACACGATACTCTTACACCAGCGTTGTCAGTTTTTTTTGGCATGTCGGGACTTTGAAACTTTTTGAATGGAAAAAGCGGGTTTCTTTTGTCGAAAGAGCCACATAGTAAAAAATCGTGTGTAATCAGAAGTTTTTAAATATTTATTTCTGTATTTTATTTTTAAATTACTAAAGGTAATTTGTGACAATAGATAGCAAAAATAGTCATTGAAAATGTATTTTAATAAAAATATCATATTTTAAATCAGAATTGCCCTTTCGTTAGGTAATTGAGTCTTCTTCGTCTTCTGAATAGAAAAATATAAAAACAAAAATTAAGCCAAAGAAGACTCATTAGAAAAAGTGGTGTTTCAAACAATTGTCTGAGGAGAGACTGTTACAATAATAGAATAATTATTTATAAGAATTACTTATTCATGATATATCTGAGAAGATTTAATTTCTGTTAAAGTTCCCTTAAAGGTGAAGTAAAAACTCTGCACAGGATAGCTCTAGATTAAACTGGATGAGTAATTCTGCTTTCATTAAATTTAAGGAGCATTTGCATCTCGCATCCGACCATTTTAAATTCATCTGGGAGAAAACGAGTTATCCCGAGTTATCCCCGAAAAGCGGGACTGAGCCAGTCCCGCACGGAACATCCCGCCCGACACATAAAAAACGGGACGTCCCGTCAAAATCGGGCCGTCTGGCAACGCTGTCTTACACTTACATACTACATCCCTTTAAATAACTGCCAGTATTAGTGTAGTATTTTCCCGTAATAACTTACATACTTTATGAGATTCCAATACGAAGAGCTTCTTATCGTTGTTCTGCGTATTGAATGCGGCACAGCGAATAACTATAGTACGGGTAGGGGTATGTTATTATAATCGTGTTGTTTATATGGTCGTGATAAGGGTTTAACAACCTTACAAATGACTATTGTCTGGAATGCACTCGCTCATCTTCAGAAACTGGAGTAGAGTACTTATAGTCCGTTAGTTTCATACAGAGCAACTCGACTAGAGGCAAACAGGGTGATTTTTCAAGCTAGTTTTATAGACTCTTATCTACCTCTGAGCAATAAAGAAAAACACAGAATGGAGCCGTGAAAAAGATTTAAAGGAACAAAAATGTGAAATCAAACATGAAAAAAAAATGAGATTCCAAAGAGCAGCCAATGCTATTTTTGAAATAACCTAATTGATAAACATATTTATCGTTCTACTAGCACTATGCTATGCGGTAACAGTCACATTGCTACTGCGCTGCGTAGCAAAATATTTAATGATTTCAAGTTAAACAACATTTCATCCTTTCCACTCCTTTACATCTTTATTCCACATACGAGTGCAAGGAAGAAGTCTCCTTCCTGCCTGAACAAAGAATTCGTTCCTCACAGAAAGAAAATAGATTGCTGCAGTCTCATCTTGTTACTTAATCGATAAGTTTGTATCGTATGAGCCAGCGAAGACTCATTCAGTGCATGAATGTGATGAGTAACTCAGAAGACAAACAGGACATTACTTACATACCTATTCTGTTATGAGTTAAACGTCTCACCATGACAGATACATTAAAAAATCTACTAATTAGTAATGATGATAACTTATTTATGAATTTACGAGGAAATATGCACAGTTTTGGTTTTCCTCCCAGAATTAAATGTCTCTCTTTTTTGACGCTGTCGAGTATAAAATCCGCCACATTTTTTATATAATAGAAGACGCTAACTTACGTGTATTACGATATAACACTACTAAGTGTGATAATATGTATAATAAAAACCTAAAGTATTAAATACACCCAACTCACATCCCTTTGTAGGACCGTACTTACTTAACAGGTATATAATACACTAGCTGTTCCCCGCGGCTTCGCTCCCGTGGGCCACCCCACAGGACCCGTTTTCGGGATAAAAAATAGCTTATGTCACTCAGGTATAATGTAGCTTTCTATTGGTGAAAGAATTTTTTAAATCGATCCAGTAGTTTCGGAGCCTATTCGGTACAAACAAACAAAAAATCTTTGCTCTTTATAATATTAGTATAGACAAACTGGTTTTTTTTTCTCGATATTATATAGCCAATTATGCTAGTGATGTGAGAACGTGAATCTACTGACTTCTTAAAATAATAGTCTCCAGTAATGTTGCCCGGAACTTGAGAAAGTGCAGCCGACATACCGTAGCCGCACGATTTCATAGCTCAGTGGCTAACTCGCTGCTGCGGTTTCTCGATCACATTGCACCACACATGTACTACCGATTTGAGTCACTCCAATCGAATGAAACAATATTAGTTAGTACTCTTAAGGCGCCGATTCCCTTGAGAAGCTGATTTTAAAATAAGAATCACGTCTAAACGGCTAGACGTAATTTTTTGGGAAAAATATATGGTTACAATAGACCATTTTGTTCATAATTTGATCTAAGAAAATTTCAGTTTTATTCGTATAACTTAGTGTAATTAATTTGTAAAGTTTTGTCTAAGACGGGCAAAAACACGACTATGGCGCCAAAACCGCTGGGCGTATTTTAATGAAATTGACACCATCTCAAAGTCAATTTAATTATCTACATTTTGATCTGAGGCTTTTTTTCAAAATCATAGAATAATAAGGAAAGTACAAAAAATTATAACATTTTGGGTCGCGAGCCTGTGAAACGAGTGCGCGTTTTACTCCCTCAAGGTCGTTGGCGTTAGTCGTCGTCTTAATAACATGACATATAAACAATAGAATACACAATTTAGTACTAATATTACCGTGACGTACGAATAGGCCTTGCGGCTGCTGTCCAGGCATAAAGCAATGACGGTAGGCATTTAATTTTACTCATTTGTTAATTATGCCTATTGATAACTCGCAAATTACCAACAAATTAATTATACCCAAAACTGTTTTCATAAAAATAAGAGCTAGTTTCTTAGACAGTTTCCCCATATAAGGGCCAATTTCACCAATGAAACTAATCGCGATTAGTTCAAACTATACTCAAGTATCTGCGTTTAATCTAGATTAGAGCTTCATTTTGCGTTTCACCTCTACAAACTAAACTAGTTTAAGCTAAAACTTAGTTTAAATTCTAAACGCCCAGTTTTCGACGATTAAGCTCGTTTAGCCGCTATCACTTGCAATGTCAAAAACTTAAAATAATAACAAACGTTGTTTTTTTGTAACGTTTTTTTCTTATTTCGATAAAAATAAAGATGAAAAGGGCGGTAGCACTAGCTTATAATATAGCGGGATCACAGAAATGACAAAACAACTAAAATACACATTCGTAGATAGGAAGTTTTGTGATTTGAAATTTTTTAACATAACGAGGACAAAAACAAAATTGCCAAGGGTGTAAAAAAATCCTCAAAAAATTTCATGTTACATAATTTACTACATTGTAGCACAGGTTAACTATTTTGTTAGTAAATAGTGTCTATTATTTTATGAACTAAACAATATGTCATAATATAATTACCACATGATTAGTGTTTATTTAATGTAGTTTTATTTTTGTATTATATTACCTACCCATTTTTAGGAGAACATTTTCTGAGCTTGTAACACTGTGAACGAATCAAAACCCGTTTCGTTATTGCTTCCTTAAAATACATTTGAAACCGCAGTAGGTCACTTGATCGCTGATACGTGTTTTAGGATACAAAACACAGTTACGACATTTTAAGGGCCTCACCCATTTAAACTTGGTTTTAGTAAATGCGGTTAAAATTGTGCTGGTGAAACCGGTTTGACATAAACCGAGATCGACACCGATCTTTAAACTAGAACTTAGTTTAAATAGTGAATGGTGAAATCGGCCTTTAGTCTGAACTAGCTGCCACTTCTGCCAGCGGCTTCCCCCGCGTGAAAGTAGAAAATTAGTCCAAGCAAACATACTTCAGGGATAAAAAGGATGTCTTAATTCAGGATATGGTCTACCCGTGTGCCAAGTTTCATGCAAATCCATTCAGTCGTTAAGACGTGAAAAGATAATAGAAAGACAGTTACTTTTGCACTTATAATATTAGTATGGATGGTAGGCTAATTTATCACACAGCACAAGCTACTGGGACTAGCGGATTTTAACGCAAGGTTGGCGACTATAACTACTTCTGTAGTATTTCGAAACCATTCATTAACTGAGATTAGGACAAAATACTTATCTAAATAAATAATAAACATCGTAATTAGGGAATCCAATCCCGTAAATGCGGGCACTTTTTACCGAGATAAGCGAAGCGGATTTACATTATGCGGGAACCGCGGGATTTGCGGGACTGAAAACAAAATGGATTTCGAAAACATGGTTGCAGGCGTCGTCCTAAATATTTATTCCTCAATAATAGGCAATTAAAGTACTTGTGCCCTATGGAATTCATGAATTTGACGCCATGTACCTAGTGAATTTTATTAATATAACAGGGATTTGTGATGGCAATCTCCTATTGGGGCAACGCTTCTAGTTGTGTACTGTCGCGCTTTTTAGAAAGAAACTATCATTGTGCTTTTGTAATGAAGTACTCTGTGGGGCTACAAATTGTCATATTTGTGACTCAAAAGTGTTGAGAAATGAGAGTGGGTCGTCGACATTTTAAATGCTGCCAGGGGTCGCTGCCAAACAACTGTCAGAAATTACTGAGCCCAGAAGTTAGTATTTTAGGGTTCCGAAGACAACAAGGTACCCTTATAGTTTCGCTATGTCCGTCTGTCCGTCAGCAGCGGCATGGATATACATATTAATAATTCCGACAAACTGGTGAAATAAAATCAAGAAAAAATAATATTTTCGGGTAAATCCTATAGACGTAAAGTGGAGATGTTTTTTATACTCGTTTATCCCATGGTATGGGGTATCGTTGGATATGCCATTCTACATTATTACGGGTCTGTTAAAACCGTTTTTCGATTCAGAGATCCGTTTGAGTAAAATTAAGCTTTAAATTACAAATTTTTGTGTGTGAGTCAAGTGTTCCCCCCTCCTGCCAGCGAAATGGTTGTTGTTTTTGGATAAGTGAAAAAATTTACGGCAGTAGCGAAATTAAAAGGAAAACTATTGTTTTTATTAAAAGGAAAACAATTATAAAGTTAATTGCGTTTATCATCTTTTCAATTTCAAAAGAGAAAGAAACAAGAAGCGTGCGTGCGAGGATCCAGGAACGGACCATACCATTCTCCGTAGCTCTAACGCACGCTCGTATTGGCTCCTTTCGCAATTGACGTCCTTCATATAGATTATTTACTGCAGTTTATTTGGGTTGGTTGTTTGTTCCTACCATTGAATAATTTGTAAATAAATTTTACTTATTGGTAGTTGAGTAGGTTGTTTAAAAATACTCATACTAAAATATTTGTTTTCGGTTTATAAATATTTGGAGATTTTAACGAAGACTATCTCCGTAACGGCAATACAGGAGTATTCAAATTATTATTAAGTGACGCTGGTTATAAATCTTTATTACAAACGCTTGCCTTTACCCGTGGTGGTACTCAAAAAGATAATATTTTTTGTAACTTCTCTTGTGAAGTTGGCTTTTATAACTCCTTCTTCACTTACCATCGTCCTAGTTGGCCCATTTTAAGACGTTGTGAGCCGCTGAAACCGTTTAAATGTCCATGGTACAACAAAAAACCCTCTTCATAGTCCGCATTATTTATTATGCAATTAAGGAACCCAAAACTGCGCGTGGTCCGACATGCACTTGGCCAGTTTTTGTTTTTACTGAAGTTTTGTCAATACTAGAAATGATTATAGGTAAAGAAACATATTGAAACAATAAAGGTAAGACTTAAGAGTAGATGTGCAAAAGTTGCAGATACATACCAAATCGTAGGTTACTGTAGTAATTTATTAGGACATAAAGACACTGGTAGGACCAACAGTCAAGAGCTCGTATTTTTGAAGATGGTTCCCGAAGCGCATACTTCTCTCACTTGGTATATCTGTAGGTATACTTGTACTATAAAAGTCCTATTAATAGATATGAAAGTATGTATGTGTTCATCAATCACGCCTCAAAGTCTAAACGAATTATGCTTACGAAGGTACAAGGGTATACCATGAACTGAATGAGGACATATTTCCCTTAGCGAGGCTGCTGGAAAAAGCTACCTATTTAATTTTATAACATTCAGCATCGGCAGCTCCGCTCACTTGGGCAAGACGTTGTAGCGTGTAGCACTCCGCGATAGCTTTCAATCAGTGTAATAATGTTCGAAATCGGATTAGTGCTTCCAGAGATTACCCTCCCAAACAAAAATAATAAATTGAGCACTTAGTGATATTATAATTATGATTTCTCAAACTAATTATTATGAGTGCCATGTCGACTTTCATTAATTAGGTTACTGTGAAAAATATGGTACGGTAACGTTCCTTACAGGGATACATTGCGATACTGCTTAATGAAGGTCAAACTATAACGGTACAGGTACTAGTTATTAATATAGAGCCTATCCGAGTCGAATACGAATTAATGGGTTTGCAAAGTAGCGTTAAGCAAGTCAACGCGCACTTCCGTCGTGCGAATGTAGACAGGAGGGCTGGCGAGTGGCGCTGGTTGGCGGCCGACCCGCATTCCACCACCAAATACGTCGCACGAAACACGACTCTCAGTTGGAATAATAAACGCATTGTTGTAGCCGATGCCTCACAAAGCAAGCGAAATCGATTACACACATTATACGAACAACCGACTCACTACGACGCGATGTTATAATTAGCTATACTTATCTGCTGTGTTTATCAACTAGCTTTGTTTTATGAGCAGGCCTGAGCACAATGAAGTTACAGTTCTAGCATATCTAGGCTTGCCTAAACAATTAGACTGGTAGGTACCCTGTTTTCTATAGTTTTGATATTAGACCGGCCTTATTAGACTTTTTAACTACAATAATCAGGAATTATTTGGATCTTCAGTAACGTATCCAGAAACAGGGATATAACAGAGCAGCTGGTGCCGTATTGTTACTTTTAATGTGATCATGATCTCAGTACGAGGGAGATGAAGCTATTCATGACCGATAGCACCATCCCTTTTCGGACCGGAATATAAAAAAGTGTACACAACGCGGCCTCTGTATTGTTTGGGACAAAAGCGCTCCACTTGATAGGATGTTTCGTAACGGTAACATCTCACATACTTACGTACATCTAAACCTATCTTATCCCACAGGAAGGCAGTTGGATTACTTGCCTAGTTAGTTTCCCCTAGATCTAATAGATACCTAGGTTTCTACTCCGCTCTCGCTTGTAAACTTTCTTTGTATAGAAGTAAAGCTAACGGTTGAATGTATGTCACACGCGTTTGTATCCAGTATCGTAGTTGACCAAGCTTTTCTAGGAAAGCTTCAAGGTTTATCAAACTAATATTACAATTACCTTTTATCTTTGTCTGGCGTCGTTACTAAAAAACGTGATATAGCTGACCGTATCTCTTGATTGATTGCATTGACTTAGTAGAAACTTTCAATTTCTCAGACCTTACGGCAAATAGCCCGTCCATTAGAAAAGATACGCATATAAATTATTTTTGGGGTATTTACGGAGCCCTCAAAATTAAAAGAGTTTTGTGATCAAAAAATCGAACGCGGTAGTTTTTAAATAAAATAATTGCTGTTGTAGGAGTAACAAGTCGAATGTTTTATAGTGACATGATTGACGAGTATTACAGTTTTATTATCCCGCCGTTGAATGTATGTACAAGGTTAATACTAAAGGGCAATGGCCGCGAGCGGATACCGCGCGTCCTACACCCTCCCTCACGCTAGCTAAAGAGACTACACACAACACATGGATACTTTAACTCCTATCTAATTATGTATTATTATTCCATCCAATTTATAGTAGTTAACTACTACACAGCCATTTACTACTGTGCCCCTACATTTTTTATATGTAGGTACCTAAATAATAATGAAGTCAAATATTTACAAGTAATATCGCATTTATGAGCGGTATTATTAATTATTGACGACATCTTTCCTCTTGATGAGGCATTGGTATTGTATAGGTAAGTAACTGCACTAAACTTTGTTTATTTTCCTCTCTTTACGCAAATATGTACTGCCCATCGTATCCTCTCTTTGCAAGTAAGTACCGTAGTTATAAAAATCACTGGTTAAAATCAGGTGATTTTAATCGTCTGAATCCTGCTAGGTAGCGAGATTACTGGTAATAATTATTACTAACCGACATAATCGGTTGATGTGATAAAACAAATCACATTGACTGTAAGTATTAATAATTGTCACCTATGCGTTGTATTAAATTTTAGATAGTGCATCCTCCTCCTAAAGTCCTAAACCTGCCCGTCAAGAAAAGAGAAATCCGGCTTATGTATGGCGACCGGTACCAAAAGTTTGCCTATTACAACCAAACCTAGACTATTCGGAGGAGAATTCAATGCTGTCTATGTATAGTACTACTCGTTTATTTGTCATTTACCCGAGGCTAGGTTCGAAAAGAAGTGCCGTGGCCCGTGACACCCACATTATGTAGCGCGATTTTTCCCCTCGAGATTACACAAACTACAAATGCATGTAAAATTGTCATAGTACGCTTATTAAACTCTCGAAAAGCTCTATGTTCTAATCTAACCATTAGCCAGTAAAAACTGCTAAAACTTCGAACTTTTCTAAATCTGTAATTTCGGCGTTTCACTAGCACTAACTCGGTAAATCTAGGATTTGCCTCAGAGATATTATAAATGTTGTATGATGAAGGAATTTGTAGGACTAGGATGTTTATTCGAATATTTCGAATCGCAATTACTGTTTGTATACTTTCCAATAGTAATCACTGAACAAGAGCGAATCCAGCTACTAGTATTTGCCGTTCTTATTATTTGTTATTCGTATTATTTTGACTTGCTGACGACTCGGACACAATATATTCGGACACAATGCCCGAATGGACACATTTTAATTAAATATTTTTTTCACTTACTTTTCGGACACCAAATACGTTCTCCGACTAGCTAAATTTTCGCAGCTACGAGTATTTTGTTACCTTTATAGTCACAAAAGGTACACTGGTAGAATCAAAGCCCGGAACACTCCGCGAGTCACTGCGCATTAGCAAATTTATGTGACACCGGGAGTGAGGGGTAGGATACTGCGCAGTGAAAAGGAAACTTCACAGACGTCATCAAATTTAAATCGACCTTGGTGTCCGAATTTTCAGTGAAAGAAATATTGAAATTAACATGTCAATTGGGACACTGTGTCCGAATATAATGTGTCCTAGTCGTCAGCAAGTCAATTGTTTGAACACTCTTCAAATTCTTAAAATAATCTTTATTTGATCTGAAAGAGTTACTAACAATAAATTGCCATTGAAACGTTTATATTTTAGTGTGGGTTAACAAGATTCGTGTTCGAAAGAACTAGACCGATAAGCAGGAATTTTTGTGTCGATGAGCGAGATAAACCTCTAGCGTTAAAGCCTTCATACCATCTTGTTCCATGTGCTTCCTTATTTTGTGATACGCTGGTTAGATTACAGTGACACGTAGAAGTACGCAACTTCGAATGATTTCCATCTCGACGAGCACAATTTCGACAGTTCTTTTTGGTTTTAGTTATTCATTTTTTGCGTCGACGATCCATTTGGAAGTTGATTTTGTTGTACACAATAAACATATATGCGCGATTGCAGCAATCCCATGAGATTGCCGTCATTTATTGAAAGTGTTCCGTTCCATATATCCGAAGTTCTTCATAAGATCTTAAACGGGACCACCTCGGGACAATTCTCATCCAACCAAGCCCTAATTTAATACTTCTTATATATTCGTTATTTTCTAGTCCATAAACCCACATTATTTGGGGTCGGCGATAAATAGTCTTCCTTCATACTATGTTTGATATTGTATGACTTTAACCTCGTGTTAGCAACTAACGTGGAGTTAAGTTTATCGCGCAAGAGGGCGGGGCCTAACAAAGTTACTTGTTTTCAAACAGTAAACGCCCTCTGACCCGTTTTTAGGGTTCCGTACCCGAAGGGTCCAAAAGGAGCCCTATTGTTGTCATTCATGTGTCCGTATGTCTACCCGTCGTTTGTCACACAAGTTTTACAAGCAAGTCTCCAAAGTTTCAGTCTTATTGACCCAAAGTAATACAAAATGTCAAAAAATATTTTAAAATGTTTTGAAGGAGAGCTCCCATAGCAAAATGAGGCAGTGAAAAAAAAATAGGTTCCTAGGTCCCTCCCTTATCGCGTGGAGTTTCGTTGTTTAGAGCTCTTTGAGTAGATAAATAGTGTATTTTTTGTATCGAAAAATATTGGAAAACAATGGAATGAGAAGCCACCAAATTCAGCTTTTTTGATAAAATTTTGTTCTGAAGAATTTTTTAACTTCCAATTGACCTATGAACTTAAAATTTGGTGATAATGCTTATTATTGCGTATATTTTACAAAAAAATACCAATACATTATTATTTTTTCTTTTATTCCCTCATTTTTACCCGACTGCCGAAGGAGGGTAATGTGTTTATTTTTATTATAACCAACTTAATTTTGCGGTCTGGAACGGAACCCTAAAAGCGTGAAGTCCGACACCCACTTGACCGCTTTTTATTAATACAGGTTCCTCAAGACTAAACACTAATCTATAGATTGTTTTGGGTGAAGTAGTCACTGCAAGCGCAGCTTTTGATATAATAGACGCAGCGCGGGCGTCATTGCGTCGTCGGCATCATGTACAAGTCGCAACTACAATTCGAACCGCTCGGTGCCTACTTGTAGGGCTAGAATCTATTTACATAAACCTGTAATGCGAATTTTGGAGACGGGAACGGGACGCAAACAATATCATGGACATGCAATTACCTAGGATAAAAACTTTGCCAATGATGTCTCATTATTTACCTCGTAGCGACTTTAGTAAAATAAGAATACCTAAAAAAATTCAAAATCCTTTGATAATTCGCAGGGCCAAATTCGCTGTATTTTCCGCCAATGAATAAGTTTGGTAACCTTCGTTGATAGGTACCTAAATAAAATTAGAAACAAAATAATATCTTTTTGAAAACAAAAAGTAGCGTAGCGAATATTTGATAACATTACCTACCGTACAAAAAGAAAACGCAAGCATTAAGTAATTATAAATAAAAATTATAAAAACAATAATTTTATACAGTTCTACTCTAAACTTACCTCGTATTTGATGCCGGCCAAACGAAGCCATGTTTCAACTTTCAAGCAATACGGTGAAGTTGAGGGCAACAAAGGAGTTCGCGAGAACTGGTACAAATAAACGACGTCTTTTTCAAAGTTAGCTTTGTGCACCGTGATCTTGGGCGGGGCAGGCTCAACTTTCTTCTCCTCTGCTTTTTCTTCAACTTTTTCGGCCGGTGGATCTTCTTTAGTTTGTCCATTGTCTACCGGCGCGTCCTCCTTTGCTTCCTTTTCTTTCTCAGTGTTCTCGGGCACGTTATTTATTACTTCTGTTGCCATTTTAAAAACAAAATACGTATGAACAGGTCTAGTCTTTAATCGCACGCACTTTAAATTACACAAAGAGCCACGCTTAAGATTCTATAATTTTAATTCACTGCAACTTATAAGCAAAACACGCGTTCCCCACCGCCTATGTTGTGTCGCTGACTGCGCCGCGAGTCCGGGCTGGCCGGGCGTTCGTAGGGCTGGCTGTCTGGCCTGGGTGGGTTGGGCCGCCTTTTTTTTCACGCCACCAGTGTTGCCAGCTAATATAACTTACAGTCCTACTAGCCTCTTTTGACGTTTGAATGACATTGTCAGGATGGCGCTGTTGGTAAACATTGGTGAAACCGTAGATGGAACTAATAGTGAAAACAAAAAGGTGGTGGCATTAGTTCTGATATAAGCCACGCATCCTTGTATTGCTATAGTTAATTTATTAACAATATTTAAAAAAGTATTTACCAACCGATTATGGTTTATTATTGTTTGGTTTATTTATTTCCTGTAGCAATGTGGCATAATAGAGTCTGGCAAACGAAAGTAGAGACTGAAAAAGCGCGGAAAATTTAAAAATGATCAGCATAGCAACCCCAAAACTAATATGAAATACCTGGAATAATCTAATTTGATACTTTAGAAATATTTATTTTATTTTGTTTGAATAAAAATACAATAGGTAATCGAGGTACGTAATATTTTAGATATTATGTGTCAATCTCAATAAAAAAAACAACAGTATATATATTCATTTTGGTTTATTCAACTTATTAGCGTCATACTAACTTATGAAATCTAACACCACACGTAAACAATCTTGTTTTTTTTTTAATTAGACGTCTTTATCCTGATGTTTTTCTTGATATTTAGACATCCTGCGAAACGACATCTCCCGTAATCCACTTTTAATTGTTTTATTAATTTTCACTTAATAAATGCTATTATCAAGACCACAACAAATCACCAAAAATGTATGTTGACAATGTTGACATTAGTATAGCATTGCCATATAAAAAGTTTGCAAATAATTCGAGTGTCTACTTTCGTTTGCCAGACTCTAGTAGCTAATTTCTTGCATTTATATTTTAAAGCGGTAAAACAAGCTATTATATGTGTCCAATGGAAATTTCTTATAAAATTCTGAACTTCCATACAAACTTTAATTCCACATTTAAACGTAGACATTCAGTCCATTCATGTAACGATTGATAGCCAAAAAATAAATCATTTAGGGATGTCTTAAATGCGTTACCGATTCGATTTCTGTTTCAGCCAGTTTTGGTCGAAAAAACTCTTTTCGAAATTATCTTTCTTGAGCTGATAGATTTTATAGAATTACTAGCTTCTGACAGCGGCTTCGTCCGCGTGGAAGTCGTAAATTATCCCGAGGGAACATATTCCGGGGATAAAGACATAAATTATGTGCTATTCTTGACTATAATCTACCTCCAAATTGCATCCAGACCAGATCCACAGCTGGACGCCGTTCTGGCGTGAAGAACACGCCAGAACGGCGTTCAGCCGTGGATATATTGTTAACAAACACACACACTTACAAACTTTCGCCTTTATAATATTAGTGTAAGGACTATTAAAAACGAGTGAGTAACGTTATTTTTTTTTTCTATCATCTACAGGCTTGTGCTTGACCATTATCTCACCTGATGGTAAGCGATGATGTGGTCAACGGTGAAGCACGCTTGCCTAGAAGTAACCTATTCACTACTGACTTAAAGACCCCTAGATTGTAGCTATCGGGAAACCCAGACTCCGGCAGGGAATTCCACTCCTTAGCTGTACGCATAATAAAAGTGTCCTCAAAACGTTTTGTGCGTATGGGTGGGATATCCACCATGTAACGATGACGCATCGCCGTACGTCTGGTAGTCCGATGATGGAACGGGCTGAGCGGTATTAGATCGTGCAATTCCATCGCACACTCCCCGAAATGAATCCGATGAAAAACCGACAAGCTAGCAACTCGGCGACGATGTTCATTTTCAGAATATATATTTAAACAAAATATTTAATGATCATATGACCTCATAGCATATAATATACTTTTTTTTAATATAACGATCAAATGATATTATTAATGAATTATCAATAATTTTTATTTTCCAAATTTTATATGTGTTTTAAAATGATACTAGTTCTCTAATAGGTATAAAACTTTAATCATATTTTGTTCCAGTTGAGTTCAGTATGACTATGACTATAAACTGCCTAACTCCTTCACAATCTTACTAGAACTGACAACCGCTTAAGGCGGGCTGTCAAAGTGACATTCTTATTTTTTAATAGGAATGCAATGGTAACATAGCCATTCCAACAATATGGTATAATGAACATTTTATATACTTGCACATTTGAAATAATATTCGTTTTGTATAATATTTATCATCATCATCATCAGCCTATAGCAGTCCACTGCTGGACATAGGCCTCTCCAATTGCACGCCATTTGCTTCAATTTTCGGCAACTCTCATCCAGCTGCTACCAGCCACCCTGCGAAGATCGTCACTCCACCTAGCCTGAGGGTGTCCCACCTTACTTTTTACTGTCAAGAACACGTCCACCCCAACGGTCACCAGTTCTACGACTTATATGGCCGACCCAATGCCTCTTCAGCTTCCTTATTCTTTGAGCTATGTCGACAACATTGGCCCTCTGCTGGATCACCTCGTTTCGGATTCGATCCCTTAGAGAAACTCCAAGCATAGCCCTTTCCGTAGCTCGCTGAGCAACTCTGAACCGATGAACCAGCCCAGTCCATGTCTCGGCCCCGTTCGTAGGTCATAACAGGTAGGACGCACTCGTTGAAAACTTTGGCTCTGTGGAATACGTGACGAGAAGACTCGACGGACATATAATATTCAGTAACTATCATATTCAAAATCTTTATGTAAGTTTTAATTTAATTTAGAAACTGATTAATTTTAAAAGCCTGCCATTTTTATGGTAGCATAAACAAGCACCACATAAATATTATTAATTTGTTTTTATGTGGGTGAACGGATAAGTTTATTTTGCACGCTAACATTTCGAGGACAGTGTTGGTGCTACCCCGGACCCTGCTCTTCATCGATGCAGTTCTTTTCCTAATGATGGAAAAGAAATCATCAATAGAAGCATCCGCAAACATTGCGGAAGCACTGCAGTACCTGGGCTTTTTTAACACTGCCCTCAGAGCGTCATTGTACTGAACACGCAGGGCGTTATAAACCCGTCGCGTAAAGCTGATCCACAGAAACACAGCACGTGTAAAAAGACTGACAGAAGACTCTGAAAAGTAGCAGTTTTACATCTGTGGTACATCGTGCAAATCTGCGAGCTAACATATTGCAGCGGACTGCCAACGCCCTCCTTTCCCTCTCTAGGTCCTCATCGTCCTGTAGCTGATCTGTCAGCATGTGACCCAAATATTTTACTTTAGACACCCTCTCTAGAACCGACCCACCGATCTTAATTGGTGGAACTTTCGAGGGAGCCTTGTTCCCTGCTTTGAATAGCATGAAAACACTCTTACTAGCATTATATTTGAGTCCATGTGACAGGGCATACGATTCACAAATGCCCAGAAGTCTTCTGAGCGTACTCACTGTTTTTATAGCATATGAAAATTATATCATGTGAACGTTATTTCAAGTGATATTATACTATCTGCTATTATACCATACATTACACACCCACTCATAACTGACTGCATCATTTGTTTACGAGTGTAATCTTTTTAGGTTCGATCCAGACTGCTAGTCAATACTCGCAACTATTATCAAAATGTTACGTGGCTGCATTGGGTAATGTGTTTTTTTTTAAATGGATTGCAGCCACGTACAACACATTACCCTCCTTCGGCAGTCGGGTAAAAAAACAATTAAACTAGTGCCCGACTAATATATATTATACCCCCCCGGTGCGTACCACATTTTCGAGCCGGAGGAGCTCAGTAGCCGTGGCTTGTTCATCTACGTAAAGCGGAGAGGAATCCGAGGAGGGGCAAGGGCGTCGCCAAGGAGGGGCAGGGAGGGGCAGCTGCCCCCCCCTAGAAATTCTAAAAAAGTTGCCAAATGTAAAGCAACCACAGTCCTAAATCTTTGATCTTGACTTGCTTGATTGATCATTCCCGTACGTCGAAACTCGAACGAATATATATAAACCCAACCCAACAGATCGAACCGTAGTTGATATCCTAAAATAGGCAAAAACCTTATTTCCCGACACGGAAAAGCGTTGAAAATTTTGATCGCTCTTCCGTGCACAACGTGTACGATAGAGTTGCGTAGCTTTACACGTTGGACTCTGAATAGTGCTCGCCAAACTTCTGGGTCGCCCTGAAGTTGGCTTTCCGATACGCAAGGCACGGATCGGTACTGTTTTTGTATAATTTACTACTGCGCAGACATTGCAGCCAACTTCGGGACGGCCAAGAAATTTGGCGAGAACTACCGATATTATTACAATCGCTGTAGATGTAAGGCTCGTACTACAAGTGAAAAGCTTCATGTGCTCTCGACTTTACCTACAATTCATACTTTTCTCATTCTCCATATCAACTTGCCCCCCCCTGGGCCATCGGCTGGCGACGCCCTTGAGGAGGGGCCGCTCGTCAAGACATTTGCCGATTAAGCCGACGACGTAGAGGCCAACAACTAGGTTGCGGTGCCGCTTGGTAACAGAGGCGACATCGCAGATCCCTAATCCCTATCCCCTGCAGCAGAATAACTGCAGTGTTATGTTAGAAAATAAACCTGTGAATGAGGGGTGAGAATGGTTAGAATGCATGAAATAAGAATAGCCGTAAATGGAATGAAGAATGGTAAGGCAATTGGTCGGACTACCAGTTGAGATATTGCGCATCGATGGATGGACGTGATTAGCTTTAGTCTTCAATAAGTTGTTGCGGGAAGAAGCCATACCTGATCAATGGTGAAATAGTTCACTGGTGCCCTACTTTAAAAATAGAGTTGATGTGCAACAACTATACAGGAATAAAGCTAATGTCACATAGTATAGTCCTCGCCAAACTTCTTGGCCGCCCTGAAGTTGGTTTACCGCATGCGCGAGGCACGAAACGGTGCTGTTTTTGTATGAGATTTCCTACTGCGCAGCCATTGTAGCGAACTTCAGGGCGGCCAAGAAGTTTGGCGACAACTATACCTATGAAAGCTTGGGTGAAAGTTATTGAAAGGCGGCTAAGAGAAGAGAGTGAAATATCACAGAACCACTTCGGTTTTATGCCTGCTCGGGATATCCACACTGGATGAAATTTTCGCAATCCGCCACCAGTTATGCGAGAAATACACATAAAAATTGCACATGGTGTTCATAGACCTCGAGAGGTCTTATTATGCCTGCCCGGCAGCCTAATTGCGTAAGTGAATTCGACAAGACAAAGGGTTTGACCTCCATCAATAGACTATTCACATATGGGGCCTGCGCCTTAGTAAGACCGTGCGCTAAACAACAGGCGGGCGCACGGAGCATCCGAGACCAGCACAATACTGAATATATGCAACACCCGTCACACGCGCCCGCACCCGTGTTGCGCTGCTCATTTTTCAAAACAGATACGCGAGCGGCACCCGCGCGAGGTTTAGCGCACGGCCTTACAAGCTACAGTCCTTTCTCAGTTGTTATTATCGCTGCACAGCAACGAGAGAAAAGATCGCTGGGATAGAATTGTAGATTTATGTCGGACTGTCGCATCATCAACGTTCCCTCGTGCGGTGATTATACTCCATTATACTTCTGCTTTACATGTCGATTCGTCGTCAAATCCTGAAGGTTGAGCAAGATAAGTGATGGAAGGGTTTGAAGGATTGGTCTACGTGGGCCCGCAATCAAGAGATAGGTAACTGCAGTCCATGATCGGGATTGTTACAGTAGTATTAGATCCGTATTACAAAACGAAAAACGAGCATTGATGGTTCTGTTTGTAATAGTTTTTGTTTTAAGTGAAGTCTCTATTTTAGAACAGTCATCAACCGATTCAATATCAAACATCAAGTTATATCACTCTTCCGTTATATCACCGTAATATGTTGATAGGTTACATATTTTGCTATGAACTGAATAAATTACGACACTCTCACAAGCTCAACAAATTCAAATTCCTCGCTGCTAATCGATCAACGAAGTTAATAAATAAAACTACTGATTTGGTGGTTAAAATACCTTTAATTGTTTCTTTATTTGTTCGCATATCTTAATTGCTATAGGTAACACTGAAAATGGCAAAACAAATATTAGGTAGAATTTTTATACACAAAAATATTTAAACTGGGTTATGTCCGAAAGTTTTTCAATCACACACATAAGAGTAATAAATTAAAGAGCAAGAAGTACAGTTTTGTATGCAAATGCTCGATTTAAATACCAAAAAATATCACAGCAGCCTAAATAAATTCTCGTACCTATCCATCACAGTTAAACTTAGGATTTGTCCGAAAGTTTTTCAATCACAAACATAACAGTTATAAATATAGTTCTCGCCAAACTTCTTGGCCGCCCTGAAATTGGCTACAATGGCTGCGCAGTAGAAAATCTCATACAAAAACAGCACCGTTTCGTGCCTCGCGCATCCGGTAAACCAACTTCAGGGCGGCCAAGAAGTTTGGCGAGGGCTATACAGGTAATACAGGGATACTGGTCAGTCAAAAGTTGTGTAAAATTTGAGTTTTTCGACACGAAAGGAAGACGAAGAAGTAATAAAGCAAGCAGTGTGCTTGCTTTATTACTTCTTCTTCTTCCTTTCTTCTTATTTGTATAAAAACAAATGCTCGACATAAATGCCACAAAAATATCACATCAGCCTAAATAAATATAAATTACCTACAGTCAAACTTAGGATATGTCCGAAAGTTATTCAATCACAAATATACCTAGTAGTAATAAATTCAATAGTGGAGCAAGAATAGTGTTGTATTGTATCCAAATGCTCGACATTAATGCCAAAAAAATCACAGCCGCCTAAATAAATATCAACTACAGTTACAACTTTTTTAAAGTTGTTTTATTTAAACAATAATTAAATTCTTTTATTTTTGGCATTCTTGCCGCATGAAAGTAGTAGGTAATACTATAATACTACCGTTCACTGGACGAATAGGTAGGGAACGGGATAGATAATGCCACATTCTTGAATGAAAAGAGAGGTAAGGGAGGGACCACCGACCAGAAGAGTATTGTGTGAGGAACGCAAATGCCTGATGGTTATGTTAGGCTGTTGTATATGACTAGCTGTCCCACGCGGCTTCGCTCCCGTCAACTGGCTACTTACCTACCCATCTACCCTACCTACCCTACATACATGATTGTTGCGTAACTTAAACCTTTTACGGAAGCTCTCAAAGAGGAATAACTTTGCCCGTTTCTGCAACATTTTTCATTTATGCTTTGCTCCTGTAGGTCGTAGCGTGATGTTATATAGCCTATAGCCTTCCTCGATAAATGGACTATCCAACACAAAAAGAATGTTCAACCAGGAGTTCCTGAGATTAGCGCGTTCAAACAAACAAACAAACTCTTCAGCGTTATAATATTAGTATAGATTAGATCGCGAAATTACAATGTAAAGGGTCTTTCAACAAGGACGGGTCGATGTTAAAATTGAATACCATACGAAGCCGCGGCGGACATTTTAACGATGTCATATTCCATCCATAATGGCATAAATGGGCCTTTTAAATAAAAAATAAATTTCGTTAATATCTCACACACATCTTGTTTTATTCAATTTTAACATCGACCCGTCCTTGTTGAAATACCCTTTAGATTTAATTGCGCGTGTAGATCATGTGTGACGTCAGGACTGCGTAATAGATGTCGCTACATTACTTGCCACTTTTGATTACGATTCCCAGTACATTGAAACTCCCCTATGTTTGAATTAAATAGACCTTGTAGTTTTTTGAAGCTAAGATAATCGAATACTTCTGAAGAATTATATCCCGACGCTTGTCAAAATAGAAGTCCCTTTCTATGACGAGTTTGTCAACTCTTTCTTTTTATAAATAGTCTTATCTCATGATAAGATAATTACATTTTCGTCTTTCGGATCTCCCTTAGCGCTTTAATATGTGCTAATTAGTTTTCCAACTGCGATTTTGACGATGGGCGCTCTCGGTTTTTTGAGTACACTGTAACAGTACAGCGCCGTGCCCTATGGGATTTGGTAATTGAGTCCGTTCAGTATGGTCTTCTAGATTTCTTTCTAAAAAAGAGTTGTGAAGAGACTCTTTGGCTTGCATTGGTAAGGTGAAGCCTTCACAGTAGGCCAAAATTCAACATTTTCTTTTTTTGAGAATCGCTGCGCTGTTTACGTAGTATTTTGATCAAAACCAATACGCGGTATCCTCCTTACTTACGAGCGAATTTATCAGTTGAACGTTCGTACTTACTTACTACTTTCATGCTCGATCATCCTATATTCTAAAGAAAGTTCAAAATATCTTTGCGCTTGACTAGTTACGATGGTCCAGATCAAACAATTCTCGGTTGTTAAAAGATCAATCAATGTCTGGGTGCATCTTTACACCACTTAAACCTAACGATGGGTAGATATAGAAGAATTTAACCATGCTTTCAAATTTGCGACGACATGATTAATTTAATTCCACAGCTAACTTAAATAGCACGCAGTACTTTACATTCAAATAAATTAACAGAAATCTAATGTATTTTATTTAGCAAAACTGCCCCTGGTCAGAATTGCGCTTTTGAAGTATATAAACACTTTATAAGTGCATACCAAAAAAAATGTTGGTAATTTATTTATATGATCTAAAAAGAAAGTATTCGCTCGAAATTACATTATATGACACGAACAAAATTTCATAACTTTAGCATTTATTTGGTGCCTCCCAATATCTAATAATATATTATAATCATATTTCTTTTTATCATAGAAGTATGTAAGGATCGTAGCAGGCGGCGTTCTGCAGTTTCTGCCTACCCTCATGGGAAAAAGGCGTGAGTTTATGTATGTATGTATATTTCTTGCTTGATTAAATATGCAACATAGTAATTATTTTTTAAAGAATAGATTACAAAATGTTTATGTGACTAATTCGAAAGTTGATTAATGGCTTAAATCAAAAACACACTCCTTATAGAAGCAGACCCCATGCCTACTATTCAGTTTGCACCGATTGTGCCAACGTATTCGAATACCCACTCCCGTACTGCATACCACTCCTTAGAGAAGCGGACTTGATGCCTACCTAGTATTTATTTTGCGCCGATTGCGCCAACGTATTCGCATTAACACTCCCGTAATTTCTATTCCTAAAACTCCAAAGAGAAGCGGATCTGATGCCTTCTATTAATTTTGCGCCAATTGCACCAACATATTCGAATATCCACTCCCAAAATTCCTACCACTTCTCTGAGTACCGCGCTGTGTATAATAACCATACATGGACAGGTAAGCGACGGCGACGGTACAATAAAATCCTGAATTAAAAACTGGTAACAAATTATGCGATTTTAAATGCGCTTGGATCTCGCTTCTGTCATTATATTTCTACTTATTCTAAAACATATTATTATGTTTAATTGATCAATTAATGAGTAATGATGAAAATGTGTGATTAAATAAATTCCTCGTATCTTTAGAAATCCACCACCACGTCGTCTTCCCAACCCAAGTATGTGGCTGCCAAACCTGTAAAAAATAGTACTTAACTTTTAAAACCACTCTGTCATCCGGACAGCAGTTTGCAAAAACAAAATGTGTTTGCAATTATATTGCTGGTACACGTTTTATGGTAAAATTGATATATTATATAGTTATCAATTTCTGTCAATTGGGATTGGCCATAACTTGGCTGCTTCGGCCTTTTTTAATTACGTATTGTTTCTCTTTTGGGTTGTTGGGTTGTTTTACTCTAGATGCATCGGTCTCAAATATCTGTAGCCGAACTAGGCAGAGCCTGTATTTCGGCTGTCAGCGCCAAGCCCCTCGAGTGTTATACATACATAGTAGCCATTGACATGATTTAATTTGTATCATGTACATAATCTATTAACAAAATCGGTGTCCTTGGTAGGCACCAATTTATTGCGTTGTGGACTGTTAACTAAAGTTACTTAAACTCAAAACTAAAGTTATTTTTCACTTGGTAGTTTTCTTATTTGGAAGTCGGTAGTATTATTTTGTAAAAAAGTTTTTTTTATTTTTCTCTTTTGATAATGTATATACTTTACTTTTGATTTCTGTTCCATCGAACCCGTCATCAGACCTGAAGTCCTTTAACACCATCAATAGGCGGTTGATTCGCCATAAAATGCATAAAATGCAATATTGCTTTAATTCCTCTTTTTGTTTCATTTTTACTTAAAAATTAATTGTACAATGAAATTATTTATTCATTTCAATCATCTTTGGATCATACAATTACACTAAATTAAAAAAATATCATTAAATTAAATTAAATTAATTAAAATTCAATTTAAAATTATACATTATCTTATACTAAATCAAAACAATATCTTAACATCTGTCAGTACGTGAACCATGCAGCAATGATTCACATACTGACAGTCAAAACGTTCTGCAAAGGCGTTCAGGATACTGTTGCGGCTGGCCCGCACCCTACACACCAGGAATGTTTTTAGCATGACTGTACTTTGGCAGTAGGACGTTCTGCTAATAGGTTATTTTGAGAATAGGACGATCTGCTCATAGTACGTTTTGCAAATAGGACCTTTTCATACGGAATGAAAAGTACACTCATAAGTACTTACCTAATTATTTTAAATCGTAATTATTTTCTTATGAATTGATGATACAGTGACTTTCATACTACCTTAAAGTATATTCATTACTTTGTTGTGCAGTTATGTGCAATAATTTAATAGGTACTTACTACAGGCACGGGGTACCAAGACGAACCAAAAAAAAGTTTGGTTCAAATAAAATTCACTAGATGGCGAGATATGCGTCGATTTGTTATTGAATTTTATGTAAAATTAATATATTCTAGAATTGAT
This sequence comes from Anorthoa munda, assembly GCA_945859665.1. Taxonomy (NCBI): domain Eukaryota; kingdom Metazoa; phylum Arthropoda; class Insecta; order Lepidoptera; family Noctuidae; genus Anorthoa; species Anorthoa munda. The sequence continues at coordinate 40,606,551 of OX243893.1, forward strand.
CATGTTCTAGTTTAATCCACTCTACTAAGCACGAAATTATGAAATATTAGGCTATTAAAACACATTTCAAAGATTAGTAGAACGGGCCATTCAAATAGATGGCGCTGTATTAAATTTACGAGGTTTGCTACTCGATTTTTTTTGTACACCAGGAATCTGTTTATAAAAATGAATTTACTATATTATTGTATGTAATTGTTGTATGAGTAGTAAGAATGCGAGCATACTTACTGTAGCTTGATGGTCCCGAACTGTCGGAATTGCTGCTCAGGTTCGTTTCGTCGTCCTCATCGGTGATCTGTAAAATACTTTATCTACACTCACAACGTAATGTTCCAAATACGAATTCGAAAAATATTGTATAAACACGTACTTTATGTCCGTGGACAGATAAAATTTAAAAAAAAACCATTATAGTTCAACATTTTCCTTCGATTTTCAAACAACTGCATCATAAAATAACTTTTTAATTTTTATAGCACACTTTTACTTTTTAATTTATTGGCGCTTATGGACTCATTGAAGTACTGTCATTGTCTAAGGAGGCGCGCGCTGCGCAGTCATGCTCAATGAGTATCTAATTGCCCGCCATACCAAATTTTATTCCCTTTCTACTTTTGTTTTATTGCAACTGTATGAGTGAAGATAAAGTAGTGTATGCAATAGCATATAATTAGGTATTAAAACACTCGCGTAATATTATTATCAAATTCGGCTTCGCCTCATTTGATAAACCTACGCTCGTGTTTTAATAACCCCTATTATATGACCATTGCATAAACTACTATTATATGTTTTAGTTTGTTATCTGTGCGGGTGCCCGCGAAGTCATCAACTAAACTTTTTAGATAATTATTAGTACCTGGGCGACAGAGCTATACTCGGGTGAAAATTGAAAAAACGACGTTTTCTAAAGATGAAACCTAGCTACATCGATTTATCGCCCCCGAAACCCCCTACATACCAAATTTCATAAAAATCGTTGGAGCCGTTTTCAAGATTCAGATTATACATATATATAAGAATTGCTCGTTTAAAGGTATTAGATTATCTATTATGAATAATAGATAATCTAATATTAACAATAGAAACGGGATATTTACTATGTTTAATGTTTTTTGCGAGTGCCCGATATTTCGGTTACATAACTCTCAGGTCATTTCGACAAAACGCCACTATATCCCTAGACTGGTGAGGGAAGCTATCGAGATTACCAAATGTAAGAATTTCAACCGGGGGGATGGGTTTCAACTGTCGAGAGCTTGGAATCCAGTGGTTCAGCTGTGTAAAACCCGAAAAAGTGAAGAAAAAAGTTCGCGAGCGGACACAATGAGTTTCGTGTGTCGGGAGCAGAGTCGGGTTGTGAGTGACAGTGGTAGCGGTACAGAGTGCAAAAAACGAACAAGAAAGAGGGTAGATCGATATGTCTCCTCATAAACACCCACCCGCAATGACTTTTCAGTTTATCATGATAATAGTGCTTGCAACAGCACCGAAATATCGGGAACTTGCAAAAAACAGTAAACATGGTAAATATCCCGTTTCTAATGTTAATGTTAGTGTTAGTGACCATGACAGATTAAAAAATAGATAATCTAATAATTATATATATATAATTATTTAGTAACACTAATATTCTAAATACGAAAGTTACTATGTCTGTCTGTCTGCTACATTATCTCGATAAACCGCTGATTAACCGCCTGCAAAACCGCATCCGGTTCCAGGTTTATGAGAAGCGGGTCTGCTAAGCAGATAGAACCGGGCGAACCGATTCCCCTGTTCCAGTTGACAATCTATTTTTCTTTTTTTTTGGATTGTAATCAATCGTAGAGAATTTGTCAGGATAAGCAATTATCACTGCGAATATGAAATAAAAGGTTCCCGCATTGTCGAGGCGGGGAGGCTCAGTAGCCGTGGTTTGGTCACCCACGGTGAAGCGAAGAGGAACCTGAGGAGGTACGCTCGTTAGGGCTTTTGCCGATTAAGCCGACGACGAAACGGCCATCTAGTAGGTTGCGGTGCCGCTTGGTAACAGGCGGCATCGCAACTGAGGCGGGCCGCGATGTCTTATGGAGAATCCCAGGTGCCATACGATATCGTGGCTGAGGGTTGGAGGCCGCGGCAGAAGAGGAGTGCAAGTATTGCGGTGCGCCCCTCTCCCTATCCCCTGCGACCGAAAAATGGTAGGTGGCTGGGCCATTGACCTTGACCCGTCATAGGTCAAGGTTGCCATACACGGGGTCGTCTGGTGCCACTGACCTCTAATATACAAGTACTCTGGACTAAATATACTATTTGAAATGAGAGTTGATTTTTGTGCTGATTCAAAGCGCCCCGCTCGAGCGTCTCAGGAACTAAAATTGACACATTTAGAGATAGGTTAATACTGAAATTGCTCAAGATTAGGTAATATTTATATATTCGCCTGGAAATATTATAATATTGAAACTAATATATCAGTATTAGTGATATTTTAAATTACACTAATATCAAAATAGTGGACTAGCCAAGGCGTATCACTCATCTACTGTATTGACTTCTCGTAGTACACATCACATCATCAGCCTATTAATGTTCCCACTGCTGGGACACAGGCCTCCCCTCTGTGAGAGGGAATGGGCCGTAATCCACCACGCGGGCCCAGTGCAGGTTGGTGGATGTCACATGTCTTCGAATTTTTGGTTCTAGGACATGCCGGTTTCCTCACGATGTTTTTCTTCATCGTTTTGAGAGCAGTGGTGATGAAATAATTTACACAAAGTAAAGCGCCTGCCTGGGCTCGAACCCACGACCTACAACTTGTAAGTCGCGGCCGATACCACTGGGCCACCACTGCTCTCCTCCTAGTATGTTGCAACTAAATATCTAATTTTGGTATTGGTGATGAATGTTATATGAATGCCTAATAATCAGTAATGATATGTTCAAAAGCAATGCGTAATACTAAATTCTGGAATCATCATCATGATCATCCACAGCCCGACTTCGCCCACTGCTGAGCACAGGCCTCTCTCTTCTTGTACCAATCAACACGTTCCTGTGCCTGGAATTAATACTGGAATAATATCATGATAATTATAATTTTATTAATTTTTTATTTTATTTACAAATGTTTTGAAATCAAACAATTTATCTGCATTTGAAACAAAGTTGAAAAATGATATAAGTATTCACCTCGCTGGAATGCGATGTCACTCTTATGTGCACCTTAAGACTACAGAGACAGGATCTCAGCGATGAGAGCGAGAAATACGTCTGTTGTAAATTATTATCCATCTCATTCGTACGCAAATATTTGTATGAATGCTGTACCCTTCACGAATCCGATGGGAACCAACCGAGTGAATCCGAACTATTGTAAGTATTAACTAACTAGTGTACTTGAGCGAGGAGATACTTGCTCAAATATACCAGTGTTAAGGATAAGTCTATCCCCATATTTAAATCTCACTGATCTGACAGTAATGCGCTATAAAGTCAAAGTCAAATGTATTTATTTCAACTGGGCCACTAGGCGGCACTTTTGAACGTTAAAATTTACATGTCATAAAAAATTGATTCTACCGTGATAACAACCGATATAAATTTACTAGCACGCTATCCACTAGTTTATAGCTTGCAATCTGACTGAAAATAATTTTCAGTTAACCTTTACAGCAATTATTTAAAAATGCCTTTACCTAAAAATGAATCATAATAAACATAGCTGGGAATTTATTTTCTCTTACGTATTAAATTATTCTCACAATCGATAAAGTTCATAAAAGTATTTTTTTACCGAAGGTTGTGTCCCATCTCTAATATTAGTTCCATGGACGCTCACGTTGATATCAGCGCCAAAATGGCGAAAATAAATGTCTTCATTTTGCCATCGATAATATGAAGTCCAGCGTACTTGTATGTTAGAGGTCAGTATCTGGTGCCCATGTGCTAGTTTGGTCCCTGGGGTGGTCACGGCGTACAGTGTGTTCAGGTGCGCCAGTGATAGGGGGTAAAGTGAAAAATGTTTCGCAATGGCGGGAATAATTAATCAGTTTTCCTATGCGCACGCATCTAACAATGACGATCGGCATTGACTAAAAGAATGAGGATTCTTTTTTTTTTGCTTTTGGCGGATAGCGTTTTCGCTACGTGCAAAATGGGGAATTTTAAGTTTTCTTTTAAACACGTACAAGTTGAAATTATCTATTTAATAACGAAGTTGCATGAAATGAGCAAGCAATAGGTACCTAAATTAATTTATTAGTACTATTGAGCACAATCTTTTTTGTATCGAAACATTTTTAAGAACAAAGCAACTCAACCAATAAAAAAATAAAAAATCTCCCAATAAAAAAAGAAAAACTCCCTAACTCACTTGTGAATAATAGCAATGAAAAAGTCACAGTTTGATTACGGGTATCATTATGTGCCTAATTGCGGTGCAATTATAGCCACTTTATGAGCAAGTGTGTTGAAAAATATAGTATGCGACTCTTAATAAAACGGATTTATATGGAGGGCTATGAATCACTCGCTATGAATTGCTCGTGATTCAGTCATCATGAATACGGTCGTGATACAGTTTTTAGAGTCCTTCACTTGCTCGTGTTTCATCTATGGCCCTCGTTTTAAATCCGCCCTCAATTCACTAGTTGCATAATATACTATTTGTGGGCCCTTTGTCAGCCCATTTTTTTGCCTCTTTGCGATTTTTACTGGACATGCATTTTTACTGCTACCATCTTCGATCAAGGATGCACATACACACACAGTGTATCCTTCATCGAAGGCTACCACAATGCACATTTTCCCGCAGCACATGCCTTAATTTCCTGGACTACTTACGCGTAATTTGAATCGAAGAAATAATGTGAACACGTTTTTATTTTAAAGAACCGGGGGAACCGGGTTTGCTAATTACTGAACCGGTTCTACAAAAACATCGGCAGAACCGGGTAGTTCACCGGGCAATAGTTGTTATTGCGCGATATAAAAAAATAGGTTATTCAAAGTACTAATTTAACGCAGACGATGTCGCGGAGACCAGCTAGTAGTATATAATAATGTACTTACACTTGGCATGTCATACATTGCGCAGAAATGGCAGTAAAACAGTTCCACCACCTCCTCAATATCTTCCGGAGCGAGAGTTTGCTCTAGCGGAGTCATCAAATTCAGCAAACCTGAAGTAGGTTATTCAAGATTGTTTTCATTAGAAATGTCACAAAAATAAAAACACAACAGTATTATGACCGAAGGGATGCTGGTGCCTAAAAGACAAAAGCCGCATGAGTCGATCTTTTAGGTTAAGCAACGCTTGCTAAGATCGGTCCGTGTACATATTTACATAGCGAGATTCCTCCGTACCTAGGCAAGCTCGTTATACTGTTAGTCCCTGCTGTCATTTTTTGATCTTAAAGTCGTTTTCGGTTTGTCAAAAGCCAGGAAATCAGAGATTTAAAAAAAGAGTTATCGTGTTACCCAGTTACTGGTTTGTGGAGGTCAAATAGGAGTCTCTCCATGTTAAATACTGGTACTCAGACTAGACTGGAAGCCGACCACAATACACTTGGAAAAAGGCTAAATAGCTTGCTTGATTGATGTATCATAGAAGTCATTGATGAATCGTTAAAATTTTGCACGTTTCAAGGGTTCCGTACCATTTTGGTATTATGGCTCTACTATGTCTCCCTGTCTGTCACTCACAGCTGATGATTATGTACAAAAACTAAAATAAAAACGTTTTCACATAAAAATAAACTGACTTCCTAACCAAAACACTTTGTGCAAAGATTACTTTCAATTGGGAAGTTGGTGTCGCAGAACTATAAGAACAAAGACACCAACTTATGAAACAAATGCACAGTTTAGTATTTTGCTTGGAAGTCAGTTTATTATTGTTGTTTTTAAAATAACTGTATTGTGTTTATAGTTACCAGCTCGGCGTCCCTCATGCCAGGCATCCTTAACCTGTTCGTAGAGTAGTCCAGCATCGGCCAGCGCACGGCGTAGATGAGTCAGGCGACGGCGGTTCGGGCGTGGCGCACGCAGCAGAGGCACGAAAGCCAAGCGGAACGTGTTCTGCCTGAAATTTTGAAAAGACGACACATTAATAAATATGAAAGACATTACTTAAAACCAAATATATTTAAAAAAATATATAATTAATAGGCATTTATTCAAATTAGGCTGAGACTATGACCAGTGTTACCAGTAATGAGAGACGAAACCGAACCGTGGTCACTCACAATGGATCTCATCAGAAGGCTTAAAGTCACCCAAAGGGCAATGGATAGCTATACCCGGAGTTTCCTTGCGTGATCGAATCAGAAATTAATATATCCGCAGGAGAACCAGGGTTACCGACAAAGACTGAAGAATTAGCTAATTTAAGTGGCAGTGAGCAAGGCACATTGCTCGAAGAACGGATTGTTGTTGGGGTCGACCGAAGTTGTTGGGGTCGAAGTTCTGGAGTGGCGACCGCGTACCGGGAGTCGCAACGTTGGAAGGCCTCCCACTAGGTGGACCGATGATTTGGTTAAGGCTGCGGGACTCTGCTGGATGCGAGACGCACAGAACAGATCGCTGTGTCGACACTTGGGCGAGGCCTACGTCCAGCAATGAACATCTTTCGGTTAAAATGATGAATGTGAGGCCCAGCACTTTTTGAACGTTAAAATGCTTCATGAAGACAAGTCTATTACAGTCTATTACAATCTACTGCTGGATAAAGGCCTTTCCCAAGTAACGCCATAACGGTTTTTTGCCTTCCGCAAAGCAATATATGCGCTGCTACCAAATCAAAGTTCTTATTGGTCGTAGCGTGATGTTATAAACCTTCCTCGATAAATGAGCTATCCAACACAAAAATATTTTTCCATTCCAACCAGTAATTCCTGAGATTACCGCGTTCAAACAAAGAAACAAACTCTTCAGCTTTATAAAATTAGTATAGATTACAAAGTTACTTTTTTTTTTGCTGATTTACAGCGCTACCACGGGGAGATAGCGCAGTTATGTGGGACTCTAACCCATTAAAACTCCACGGTGTGCTCCTGTGTCGCTTATGGCGGGACCACGGGCACGCGTTAGCATTCACCACGAACCCGCCGCGGCTGTCCGTCGCCGGACCCTCCTCGGGGGAATACCCCCCATCACTGGCGCACCAGAACACACTGTACGCCGTGTCCACCCCAGGGATCAATCAGCACATGGGCGCCAGACGACCTCGTGTATGGCACCCTTGGTCCCCCTGTGATGGGTCAAGGTCGATGGCGCCGCCACCTACCATTATTCGGCCGCAGGGGATAGGGAGAGCGGCTAACGCAATACCGGCACTCCTCTCCCGCCGCGGCATGCAACCCTCAGCATGAATTTCGGGATTATGCCTAGTTATATTATATTGGTCACTGAAAATTCAAGCCTATTGGACAAAAACATCAAACAAAGAGTTTGTCTTAAATTTTGCATCGCCAATGGAATTTCGTGTTCGGAGTCACTAAAAATGTTACAGAAGACTTAGGGTGTATCGACTTTATCAAAAACACGTGCTTATGAGTGGTACAAAGCGTTCAAAAGCGGTCGAGATGTGATGGAGGATTTGCCTCGCTCTGGTAGGCCATCAACGTCTGCAACTGAAGTTAACATCGCAAATGGAAGGAAATAGTGACTAAAAATCGTCATTCAAGTTTTAGAGACATAGCCGCCGAACTTTCTGTGTCTCACGAGTCGGTCCGTACCATTTTAAATAATCACTTGGGTATGCAATGAACTTTTATATTACACATGTTGCTCGCTATTCTCCAATAACTCGATCGCATAAAAGTCGTTGAGGACATGCTAGAACGAGTCAATTCCAACCCAACATTCATGAAACGCATTGTTACTGGTGATGAGACGTGGGTACGAGTTTGACATGCAAACTAGTCAACAAGCTTCGGAGTGGCCTCTTCCAACTGAACTGAAACCGAAAAAACCACGCCTAAGGCGATCAAAATTCAAAGTCATGTTGACTGATTTCTTTGACTAGCGCGGTGTTGTGCACTCGGAATTCTTGCCGGCAGGTCAAACGGTAAATAAAGAATTATTTTAGCGTTATGAGGCGTTAAAGAGAGCAAATTAGACGAGAAAGGCCAGATTTGTGGAAAGAAAATTCTTGGATTTTGCACCACGATAATGCGCCTTCGCACAATGCCATCATTGTGAACGAATATTTGACCAAAACTCAACAAATACCATCGAGCAACCAGCTCCAGCAGACTTCTTTCTTTTTCCTAAACTCAAATTATCATTTCGTGGCACCCGTTTTCATTCGGTATAAGACATATAGGAGAATTCGCGGCGAGAACTGAACTTGATGCCGGAAAAAGCGTTTAAAAATGTTTTGATGATTGGATTAATTGGATTATTCGTTGGCGTAAGTATATCGTTTCTGAAGGAGCATCCCTTGAAAATTATAAAATAAATTTGGATGAATAACTAACATTTTGTTTATTATTGATCTCTTCCCGGTACTTTCTTGACAGAGTAGTACACTATAACATTAGTGCTGGTTTTTTAATAAGGGGGCTGGGTATCTTATCATGCCATGTTAAAAGTACGGTAATAAAAGAAACACCTACGACATAGTTCAAACTGGTATTTTTTTTATTGTTCAACAGTTTAACAACATTTATTTTGTTATTATACTGTTCTGATTGTACAATTTTAAGGAGAAATGATTATTATTGTTACTTACTTTTCTATCAAATCTTTAAGAGATTCGAGGGCTTCAACCTCAGTGTAAACGGGGCGAGCAAACTCGCGAGCCAACTCCGTCATCTCTTCGCTGGGCGTGACTAACGTGGCTGCTTCATCCGGTAAATGACCTCCTGCTCACACATTGACACGAATTATTATTTTATTGATGATTTCAGTCTAAAATTATCTGTTTCCAATTCTCTAATCTGCCTTATAAGTATCCTTGTGGATATCAGTTGTCACAGTTTAATTCTAGTTTCCACCAATAAGAAGGCACTGGAGGACTAATTCACCAGGCTAGGCAGTTACTTTGTTATAATCATCGAAATGGCGTTCAGATTCACTCCTAGCCCAGTAAGACACTTAAATAACTATTATGTTTACTATTTTGGCACGGAAAACTTAAAAGAGAACTTACACATTTTAAAAGAAGAATGAGGGATTTTTCCCCAGTGCTGCTTGTAGTTAAGAAGTAGGATTTAAATTAACTTTTCACAATGTTAATTAAAAATCTCATAGTGAAAAGGTATGGTGAACTTTCCATCATGTCGCCTATTGATATCTAAACCATGGTAGTTAGGTTAGGTTGGTTGACTACACCAAAGGTAGTAATTAGTAGAGCCTATATTATGTTCACTCCAGCGAGGAGAGCACGGCCTACTGTGACAGGCTTGAGTCACAGATTTTTATACCAGTTTGGGAACTAAATAATAATAGTACATTACTGCAGCGGCCAGCAAAATAGGCGTTGATGGACGAACGTGTAAATGTGGGCCGAGGCGAAGCCGAGGCACACATACGTAAGTCCATCAATGCCTAGTTGTGGCCAAGGCTTGTATAGTACTTTTCTCAAATAATGCGCGGAAATTAAAACTAAGCATTACCTAGAACTAATTTTGTCAAATACAATTATTACTTTTCAATATCAATGACGAACAACTAGTAACAATAATTTTGGCCGCGTTAAAATGTTCTTGATTTTTTTTTAATAACCAGCTTTCTATTTGCAAGCCAGTTCGAAATTTAAATAAAGCCTTTGATAAGTTACTTCCTTGGTTTCTATGTTTCGGAGTAAAAGATCGTTCCATTTTTAAATTACACGACAGATATGAGTTTACTATGTAATTTATTTGGCCGCTAGACACGACAGATATGGATTTTCATACAACTTTTGCTTTGCTGGCCGTTGCTCGCATGTATTTGGCCAGTACAGCAATTTCGATTTATCTCGAAGAAGGTTGTCAAAATAATGTTCACATTTCCAAGCATGTTTGAGAAACAATAATTTATTCATTCAAAGCCTAAACAGATACAGATTGAGAGAATTGACAAAAGAAAAACAATGGTTAGGCTACATTAATACATGCAAAAAGCTAGAAACTTATGACACCCAAACTAGGACATGTCCTGTATCTCAGGTGTCAGGGTTCCTTCCTGGCTGGTCACAATATGTATATTAATTATTTATTCGTAATTTAATTTATCACTAAATTATTTTGGTAATTAATAAAATTTAATTTAATATATACAATTTTTAAATTTAATTGAGTTAATATTCTAATAACAAATAATATTACATTTCCGCTAACAGTAAAGTTTAATAAATAAAAATAAATAAATATAATTATGTTTGAGTTCTCTGCATTATTTCATATGTGTGTGTGAAATGCTAAGGCTTCCCTCTCACAGAGAGGAGGCCTGTGTCCCAGCAGTGAACATTAATTGATGATGTGTGATGTGTGTGTGAAATGTAGTTGTACGATTAGGAGTTAACATATTATTATGTGGTCACGAAAAGGTTTCTTCAATTTCGCTTGCTTTTTATGTTTTGTTGTGTTGTGTCAATAACTTGTTTCGTATTCTAACCTAAAAACGGTCGTTGGAGATTGCATCATAATTTTTTAAATTAATTTGGCCATCCCCCCCGTGCATTTGGGATAGATGGCATCGAAAAAGAAAAAAGTAGAAAACGTAAAGCTATTAGTCGAATCTCTGACAGCAGTTGCGAAGAAATACCAATAGATTTTCGCGATTCCTCTGGAAGCGAAGTAGACGAAAATAAAGAGGACAACTGCCGAGGCTGCCCGTGGCGTAGGTATCGGACGGCTAGGGGGTGCCGTTCACCAGGCCGCCAATCTTAGGGAGCCCCTCGGACCCTGAACAACAAATCTCAAAAACTAGTAAAAAATTCGACCACATTCGGAAACTAAATAAAATAGGTTGCAACACGACAACACATTCACATGTAACATGTTAACTAATTTGAAAGAATACAGGGGTATTCCCAACAAGTTTCAAGCTTCTGTTTGAAATTTGTAATAGATGATGCCATTAGCACATGTGTGGGATTACAGATATACAACGCACTGTTGCAATTTTTTTTTATTTTTGTCGGCAAAAGCATGAAACGGCGAATCGGACAGCCCTCTAAAGAAAGAGTAAATTAAAAATCTCCTTAACATCCCTTCCCACACTACCGACTTCTACTCGTACTCTTTTACTATGTACGCCGTGCGATTGTGGAACTCTCTTCCGCGTGACATTAGGGACTGCCAAACTCTTGCAGTTTTTAAAGTCTGTCTGTCTGTCACCAGGCTGCATCTCATGAACCGTGATAGCTAGACAGTTGAAATTTACACATATTATGTATTTCTGTTGCCGCTATAACAACAAATACTAAAAACATAATAAAATAAATATTTAAGTGGGGCCCCCACACAACAAACGTGATTTTCTTGCCGTTTTTTGCGATAATGGTACGGAATCCTTCGTGCGCAAGTCCGACTCGCACTTGGCCGGTTTTGTTTTGTTGGCTACTATAAACCAACCTCGACCCTGAAATTTAAATCTACTAACAATCGAAAACAAAGCTGCATCAAACATATCCAGGGCCCATAGACAGTTCAAATAAAACAAGGAGTTGATACTCTGGGAGACCTATTTTTTTTTTTTTTTGGGTGGGAAATCATCCAATGACTTCTCCCGCTCTGGGTGAAGCGGGAGGGCGTGTCAGACTTTTACTGACTAAAACCCACCCGTGTTCCTTCAGTTGCTTGTGCCAGGGCCGCGGTAACTCTCTTTCAAATTTATCCGCGATCCTGACAGGCATCGGCCCTAGCGGACCCCTTCAACTTTTGCTGACATCTCTTTGAGGCGCGCGTGGAACACTACGCGCCGTCGACTCGGGCCTGGTCCTTATCGGACGGCGAGCTACCCATTACTCGCCGTCCGCAAGCCCGCGCCTACGGTGGCCGGAAATCGGCTTGCGACTCCCGACGCCCGGGGCGTCTCCTGCGGTGGCTAGGGGCGTGAGGGCGTCTCCGTTGTGTCTCCCTCACGCGTTCTGCCTCCTCCTTTGCAAGCATTACTGCTTCGCTGAAGAAGGTGACGGCTTATACTCTGGGAGACCTACTACACTGTTTGGGTATACTTTAGCAAAATTGTGCTCAAACTACGGCAATAAAGAAAAAGATAAGGTTAGGCCAAAGGAAAAGGCAAATAAAAGTACTGGCCATCTCCCCCACAGGGTGGCCATCAATCCCGGATACTCGGGGTGAGATATTATGTTGATTCAAACTCTGTGTGTTCAATTAAGATTTATTAATGATAAGAAATATAAATATTATGTTTGTTGTTAAAATGGTTGTTTTATTGTACTTGGTTTCCTGGCTATATATCTTTCATGTTAGTAGGGCCATCTTCCCCGGACTTACCCTATCATTTTGTTTTTCTAATTACTTTTAAACATTTAAGTGGTATATTTTTGTAATTACCTCTAAAAACTATTCATTTTGATACCCCGCTCGATGTTATTGGAAGAAAAATAACACTGGGTCCCTCACAATATGGGACTCAAAATTCGCCATGTTTTATTTTTTATACGTCACTTATCTAAGAACATTTGGGCGGTCAAGACGTATCTAACGATATCTTAATTATATAAATCCGTCTAGTGGTTTGAAATATATGAGGTAATTCACGAGAATGGTTGCTAACCAACTTTAAATCGATATATGCCCTGAAAAAATTCGTCGTTCTTTTTTTTTTATTTTGACAATATGGCGTCTGGTTGCCGCTATGGTGAATTTTGATTACTGTCATGACTTTAGTGATACTCGCAAGGTTAAGAAGAATCGGTTGACTTAAGAATCATCAAAATCGGCCTACGCGTTTGGTCTCTAGAACGCCACATAGGAACAACATAGATACTTAAGACTGACGACCTTTGCGTCGCGCAGTCGGGTAAAAAGACGTAAGCAAGAAGAAAATTATGCTGTACAGTCGGAGGATACATATGGTTTTGGTCAGTCAGCTCGCGCTTATGTATCCACCGCTGCACAAAGGAGTATGCACGCATTCTATGTGCGACGCACAGCATGATTTTCTTCTCTTTAGTTCGCTTCTTAAGCAGTCGGGATTTTGATTTTATAAATACACTTTTTTGTTTGTAACTTTCTGTTATCATCTTTTTCCGAATTTCTTTTAAATTTATGAGTGTTATATAGCGCTTCCTACATGATCGCGTCAAATGTCTTATTGTTAATGCGCGGTCTTATTTTATTACAGAACATGCCAGCGTAGAAAAAGCTCTTTCGGTCATCCAGTTGATCTATAGAATAAAAATAAAACCTAAGCCTACCAATTCAAATATTATTCGGATTTCCGCATTAGAATAGTTAATATAGATCTACCGATTACTTAAAGTGAATATTTGTGGATTAATACAAATATTATCCGTTAAAATTAGTTTTGAAATAAATCCGAAAATACCGGATTTGCGTCTTAAAATCCGGATTTACATATGTCAAGAAAATCCGGTAATGTCAGTTGTTTTCGGATTTTGAAGAATCCAGATTGCAATCCCTAGACGGAACCGATAGACGTGAGTACCATCAAAATCGTCCAACGCGTACCAAACGCGTCCTCTAGAACGCCATTTAGGAACAATCATACATACATACATAAACAAATTACCCTCCTTTGCGTGGCACATTCGGGTAAAAAGATCCCATTTACCAACAGATTTATAGAATAAAAAATAAAAACCTGGTTCTATTCCTACACATGCATGATGTTAGTTGCCGTGATACAATTAAATGAAGTTATTATTATGAGTTATGACAATGAACTTTCAAATGGGACCAATACCACAATTTGAAATAGCACTGAGGACGGAGCCCATGCAAAAACGCCCATTCTTCTTTATTAAATCAATAAACGTTAATAATAATGAACGGTGACTAATATTCACCTTGATTTGCCAGCTGATCGATGATGTTGTAGGTAGCAATGGCCCTTCCCAAAGCAGTGTCCATATTAAATACTTGTTCCTCTAGTAACAGACGAGCTAGGATGCGAAGAGACACCGACTTAAAGGTGCCCTTGCACTTGTCCGCGCATAGTGCGTAGCTGTCGGTAAACCCGGCTACTATCGACTTGAAGCGATCAAATAAGCGGTATCTGTGAAGTAATTGTTATAAATTAGGATCGCATTAATGTCAAAGTGTAATGCAAATGACATGGCTCATTTTTGCATACGATATGCAACAGTGATTTTAAATATTATGTATATTTATTTTAGATTATTTAATTTAATGAAGTAAGTAAGTAATACATCTGCAGAACTTTAGGATTTATTTTCATAAACAATAATAGTTGCATTGATTTATGACGGCCCGTACCTCGACATTTTCCAAATTTTTCCATTAAAAAAAAACAATTGTTATTTTTCAACATGATTACCTAATATCCTGAAGTTCCTCAGAGCGATTAAAAACTGATTAATCTGCATTCGACTAACGATTCAAATTATGTAACATATTTTTCTGCACATTGATCTTTACACCTTCTTAGTTTCACGGGTCATGTCATTTGGGTAAATTAAATATCTGAACAATATCTATTACTGGCTTCTAACTTCTGCGTGGATTCACTCTTTTTCTGCATCCAGTCGCTAACTTACACAACCCAATTAAACCGTGTTCGAGTAATAGGTACCTACAATGAATTAACAGGCCGTTTCAATCCTTCTAGTTACCTTAAATATAATTATTGATCTTTAGTAATCAGTTTTTTATGCTAGATAAATGTCTTAAGTCTGTACTATTGGATGAACGCTACCACTGTATGTTGTCAGAACCATACAACAAATAATACCTGTGCATAAAGGTAGGCTTATGTAATATGGACGTCAACCTATAGCAAGCAACAACGATGCTTTCTGATATAAATAGGATTGCTTATTTAGTGCTCTCCCACTCCATCAACCGAACGAATGACGAACGCTACCATATTGATCTGTCTGGCTCTCTACTTTAATTGCCTAGGTAACAAGAGTACCTATGCGCTCACCGGGCACAACCGTCTCCATCTATCGTGTATTGACGGAAATACTCGCCTCGCTTCGTATTTGTAATAGGGTAGGGACGAATGATAATAGTGGTTAGTCAGTTTCTAGGAAACGACCATCAACCTGCGCTACCGAGGTTTAAAGGAGTGTTCATATACAACTGATACACACCACGCGAGACCGAGGCAGGAGACGCGCCAGATGTCACGGTCTCTGCTGGTGAACAGTGGGGCGAGACCGCGACATGTGTCGCACACGAACTTTTGTCGATTTTAGTCATTAAGTTGTAGAAAATGATTTTTCAATACAGTTGTTAAACATGGCGTACTTTCAGAGGCTATAATTATGATTCGAAAATTAAATCTTATGCATAGGCATCTTTCTGTTACGCGGTCGTGACTTTTGTTTACGAGCTCGATCATTAGTTTTGCAGTTTAGTTTTAAATTTATAAGTCAATTTAAAAAGTTTTGTAGCAAAGAGTTTCCATACATAGAATAAAATGAGATAGATTTTATACGAGGAAAAATGAATGATTCCATATGTTTTAGCATTGAACTCTCAAAAGTCTTTTTAATAGTTGTTTAATATATTTAATTACCAGTTTTAATTTAATTATTTCCACATCAACATTTGTCTAAAATCGAAAAGGCTGTATAGACTGTTTTCGTTTAAAAAAATGTCCAGTTGCAAAAACGCGCCATTAGTCAATTTAAAAAAGTTTAGTAGCAAGGAGTTTTCATGCATAGAATAAAATGGAATAGTTTTTATACGAGGAAAAATGAATGATTCCGTACATTCTGTGTTTAGCATTGAATTCTCAAAAGTCTTTTAAATGGTTGTTTAATATATTTAATTACCAGTTTCATTTTAATTATTTTCACATCAACATTTTTCAAAAACCGAACACGCTGTGTTGGCTAAAAAAAAATATGTCCAGTTGCAAAAACGCGCGAAAATTTTATTTTTTTGTGTATAAACAAATATAATTCTTTGATTTGTTTTTACTATTTCCCACAACTGTATTGAAAAATGTCGTGTGATACACGGGTGTGCAGGTTATTGCAAACTCACAATGTGCTATTTCTACATTGTTATGGAAATCGAAAGTTACTATTGGAGAATGAAGAATAGGTACGATGATCATCACTCATGAATAAGATACAATAAATAAATAAATACCTAGATATAATAAATCTGTAGAAAAGTCCTTTTTGGACATCGAAAATATTTCTAAAAAAATAGCCTGGGTGTTAAAGGTGAACTATCATAACCCATTTTTGGCATTTTTGTCTGTATATCTGTTTATTTGTGCACGCATCACGTAAAATGTACAAAACGAATGTTTTATACATAAGAAGAAGAAGAAGAAGAAGAGAGGACTGGCATAGCATGTCTTGTGGAAAAAGCTTGATAGCGGTCGACACTGTTGTTTTCTACAGTCGAGTTTTATTGTTTTTTTTATTTAGAATGCTGGAGGATGGCTGAGGTAAGCAGATTTTTAATTTCATAGAAGTTCATGTACGAAAAACCTTAAGAAGGCAAATTGAAAACAAGCAATTGAACTTCTATAAAACTCAAAATCAAAACTCCATCCCACGGTGCAACGCCCGGTTAGTGGTCTATAAACGGCTAGAATAAAGAAGCAGTTATTAGAAACTCACCGGTTCAGACTTTGAATGAGCACGGTTGGATTCAAACGACGAGGTTCATGGTACATCAGGATAATCTTTTCGTCCTTGGACTTAATTGCCTCCAGCCAATTAAGGAAATCGTTGAGCGCTGATATTTCCGACTTGGTTTTTATTATCTGTAGAGAAGAGGCCAGGTTAAGGTTTTTGGGACTACGATGATATACCTATCTATGTTATACTCAATATCGGAATTGAAAACCTGCCAATATTACATGCCCTAATGTAGTCTGTCTGACTGTCCGTCGTCTGTCACACAGGTTTTACAACCAAACTGTTGGAGCTATATTCTTAAAATTTTCACAGTTTAACCCATTTACACCCAAATAGAAACAACAAGTATTTTTTTTAATGAAATTTCTTTATTTATAGTTGGATATTCAACTAATAATTAAAAAAATACAAGAAAAAAAGGGCTTCCTCAAATGGGGACAATGGGCTCAATCTGTATAAAAATTATCGAAACATTATTTCTCAACACATAAAGTTATCAACCATTGTTTACACTCTGCCAACGTGCTGTTTTGTGACATAATGCACATCGCAATACAAAGAGGGTAGAGGATTTCCTAGTGCAGATGCCAGTATACCACAAAGGATTTACCAAGTAATATCATAAAATTTACCAATATGTAATAGTTTATAAGAAACCTTTGTGGAAGAGGAATAAATATTGTATTTATTTATTTATTATCTACTAACCAACACCATCGAACTGCAGGCTAGGCACCAAAAAACAGGTGGACGTGTATTTTGAGATTTGGTCTGTCTCAAGTCTGTAAACCGACGAAATTGTAGTATATCTAAACTTCGATTCATTAGTCAGTAGATGCAAACGGCAAGCATTAGCTACTGGCTAGTCCAGGATATAAGTGAACAAAACCCCCATCACTTCTTCCCTCGGATTGCGGTTCCATATAAAGAAATCGACTGGTCATCTTGGTCTACTCCGCCCATTCCCTTATTGTAACTTTGAAACACATGGGATCCCCCATACCGATATCAACTTTCTGCTTATGTACAGTACTCCATCTCTTTTTTTCCAAAAGGAAGTGTGGTCAATGTGGCGACGCCTGGGGGAGGCCTATGTCCAGCAGTGGACGTCTTTCGGCTGAAATGATGATTATGATACCTTGTGACTCATAGTGTCCTTTAGCATACGGTAGCGTCCGACGTTGACTACGCGGATGTTATGGCGGCGACGAGCTCCTGGGTTCAGATCCCCGTAGGGCATAATGTACTGTGAGTATCTGTAGTCAGGGTAAGCATAGGCGGCTATTTGACAGATCTGAAACAATAGCAACAGTGTTATGAGTTCACCACCCAGTGAACGTTACCCCAACAGAAAGTTACTCCTAGAGTGATATGACTGGAACGTATAATTAGTGCGTAATCTGCTGTGAATGTGCGCGACTAAAAAAAATTGTGCGTGTCGTCGTTTTTGAAAAAAAAGGAAAAAACGATTCCTGCTGGAATAATGCTGTTCCAGCAGGAAAATTCTAAACGAATGATCGGAGTGAGAAATATTGTGCATGGGCAGAGAGCTTATAGTTGTGCAAGAATGCGCACATTCTGAAAATATAGTTAGTGCGTCATCAGGTTTTAGAGATATTGCATTTCCTGATGGAGTAACGTTTTGCAGAATCGTGTATCTCTAAAACCATTGTACGTGCGACTGTAGAATAAACATACACGAGTTGATCTTGATTTGTGCGTATTTGTGCCGAAATTAGATTTAACAATATATTTATAGTTTACAAGTAATCGCTCTTTTTGATAACCCGAAAAAAAATCGCAGCGCCTAAATGAGAAAACTTATAAGCTCGCTGAAAACTGTATTCAGTCCATCTTGACGCTTGTATTAACCATAAAAAGTTTCAAAAGCATACATGCTTGCGTTATCGTATAATATTGCTAAAAGTCAAAACGACGGTGTCATAACTTTGACGGCAAAATACAAGAAACCGGCTCAACCCAAGATAGGTAGGTGTATAGCATAAATAAGAACGTTTAGTCAAAAATATATAGTGAAAATATTCAGCTTGGAATGTTTCGCATTAAGTAGATTTAAAAAAAAAACTAAACATGTAAACAACGGCTGGTTATCCGACTAAATTCGAATGACTACAAAAAAACCGGCCAAGTGCGAGTCGGACTCGCACACGAAGGGTTCCGTACCATTATCGCAAAATACTGCAAAAAAATCACGTTTGTTGTATGGGAGCCCCCCTTAATTTATTTTATTTTAATTTAATAATAATTATTATTTGAAGAGAATATACAACTAAATATTCTGTGAATATTTCAAGCGTCTACCTGTTGCCGTTATTAAAATCGAGCAAAAAACGGCAAAAATATCACGTTTGTTGTATGGGAGCCCCCCTTAAATATAAATTTTATACTGTTTTTAGTATTTGTTGTTATAGCGGCAACAGGAATACATCATCTGTGAAAATTTCAACTGTCTAACTATCACGGTTCATGAGATACAGCCTGGTGACAGACAGACAGACAGACAGACAGACAGACAGACGGACAGCGAAGTCTCAGTAATAGGGTCCCGTTTTTACCCTTTGGGTACGGAACCCTAAAAAGCGACGGATTCATACATAACGATGATCTTCTTAAATGGACGTATTAAACCTAAGCTGTTGTCCGTACAGTCGCGTTCCAACGTTTGTTGGTTTGACCTTATTTGGGGGCTAATAAAAAAATACATTAAAGAACAATGGCGAAAAAAATGGATTTATAATTCATGATTACTCATTAAAGAACAATGGCGAAATTTTATCTGACTTAAATTTGAGCGTTTGAAAGTGAGTTATATACGAAAGACATTCTATGAATTGTCTATGTTTTTTAAAGTATAATTAGGCCTGGTCCAAAATAGATAAAAAAAAAACATAATAAATAAAAAGTTATTTGATTTTTTAGTTAATTTCTTTATCATAGTGTTGCCATTATATATTGTATCTGCTAAGTGACAAATAGTAACTATATTAAGTAATAATATCATTATTGTATTTATTGCAGTAAATGAGTTAACAATACAGTTTATGTCTAAGTGTAGATGTTCATTGCAGGTAGGTAAGAATATTGTAGTGTAGTAGAAATAAATGAATTACTTTCAATTAATGATTGGCAAAAAGACTAGTACCCAAGTCTAAAAAAAATATAGCTTGGTTGTTGATACACGTCAAAGTCACTTAGTTTAAATAAATATACTCTTTCCAAAGAGTATACTACACATTTAAAATAACTAGGTAAGGGAAATACTAATGCGATATTCCCCTTTTACTTCCACTAAATTGAATAATATTACCTATTAAACACATTAAAAGTTACCCAGACATAACCTACAAAAGTTTACGACTGAATATCAATTATTCTCTACATTCTCAAACATAAATTCTTGCACAAACTAATTCAGAACATCACCCTGAGTTAAACCAGATATTTTTCATTTAAAGACTTTCGAATTTAATCTCAGCTAAAACAATGTATGGGCACCTGCCATTGTTCTTTCACCTTGTGACCATGACAAATGAAAGAGCTTTTTGAAGAAGATTTTTTTTTATTTTTCTCTAAATTTTGTTTCTTAAAGTAATTATGGCATCAAATCACAGATCAAATTACAAACCTACTAAACTTAAATTAATTATCTTCATTTTGTTATTAAAAACAACCACCATCAAAATTTTGGTATTTAAAGTACTTTTTTAGGGTTCCGTACCCAAAGGGTAAAAACGGGACCCTATTACTAAGACTCCGCGGTCCGTCTGTCTGTCCGTCTGTCACCAGGCTGTATCTCATGAACCGTGATAGCTAGACAGTTGAAATTTTCACAGATGATGTATTTCTGTTGACGCTGTAACAACAAATACCTACTAAAAACAGAATAAAATAAATATTTAAGTCCCATACAACTAACGCGATTTTTTGCCGTTTTCCGATAATGGTACGGAACCCTGCGTGCGTGAGTCTGATTCGCACTTGGCTGGTTTTTTACAAGCTTTTAATTAAGTTGCAATGTATATGTGCGTATGTATATATGCAAGTGTGTTCGAGTCAAATCTTGCAACTGAATTTTAAAGCAGTTATATCCTCCACCGATTAAGATGAAACTTTGCATACACGTTTAGTTTGGATGACAATGTATGGTTAGTTATGTGACATCATTCTAAATCCAATATGGCGGATGGCCCAAGATGGTGGACTAGTTATTTTTTGTGCACTGCCATGATATGGGTATCAAATGAAAAGGTTTGCGGAGAAGAATACGAAAAAAGCTTATTTAAAAAAATAAAAATAATGAATAAATTATTTCTACTAATATTATAAGGGGATAAATATAATGACCACCTAAAATTACTTTGTGACCATAACCTCTATTACCTAAAATTGTACTATGAAACCCAAATTTAGTAAATTGATCACCAAATTTAGTAAATTGATCACCAAATTTTAATAGCAAATTATTGCGCTATTTAATGTTGTAAAATAGGTTAGGTTAGGTTAGAACTGTGACCAACCGCGCGCGAGCCGAGCGAGCAAAGCGAGCGGTGCCGCGGCAGCGGCCGGCGAGCGCTACTTCCAAGTTGCTCCCAGAAATTTTATAATCTTTTTGGTCATTGGTTTAATTTTGGTGATCATTTACTACTTTTGGTGATCATTTACTACTTTTGGGTTAACAATGATTTATTTGGAGTCATTTTGCCTAAACAGGATAGCGAGATGTTAAAACTTTGGTTATAATTTTACAATAAGATGCGGGTTTAATTTTGGTGATCATTTACTATTTTTGTCTGTTATATGTTACTATATCTGGTGGTAAGTTAAACATAAGCCATATTATAAAGACAAAATATGTCTGGATGTGTCCACAAAATTCTGAATGTATTTTAATGAAAGTTGGAATAAAGAAGATAGTTTACACCTTGGCACTACTTTTTCTAATGTTCTTACCTAATTAAACGCAAAGTCACGGAAACAGCTAGTAGAATGTAATCCAATAACAAGTTTATTATTTTACTATTTTTCTACCTCAGTGTACTCAGGTACAACACGTTTCAACTGGTTCGTGAGTAAAGTTAAGAAGTTCATCGTTATCTATGTTCTTTAATGTATTTTTTAATTAGCCCCCAAATAAGGTCAAATCAACAAACGTTTGAACGCGACTGTACGGACAACAGCTTAGGTTTAATACGTCCATTTAAGAAGATCATCGTTATGTATGAATCCGTCGCTTTTTTGTAGTCATTCGAATTTGGTCGGATAACCAGCCGTTGTTTACATGTTTAGTTTTTTGTTTAAATCTACTTAATGCGAAACATTCCAAACTGAATATTTTCACTTTATATTTTTGACTTAACGTTCATATTTATGCTATACACCTACCTATCTTGGGTTGAGTCAGTTTCTTGTATTTGGCCGTCAAAGTTATGACACCGTCGTTTTGACATTTAGCAATATTATTCGATAACGCAAGCATGTATGCTTTTGAAACTTTTTATGGTTAATACAAGGGTCAAGATGAACTGAATACAGTTTTCAGCGAGCTTATAAGTTTTCTCATTTAGGCGCTGCGATTTTTTTTCGGGTTTTCAATAAAGTGCGATTACTTGAAAACTATAAATATTTTGTTTAATCTAATTCCGGCACAAATACGCACAAATCAAGAGCTACTCGTGTATGTTTATTCTACAGTCGCACATAAAATGGTTTTAGAAATACACGATTCTGAAAAACGTTACTCCAGCAGGAAATGCAATATCTCTAAAACCTGATGGCGCACAATTATATTTTCAGCGCACATTCTTGCACAACTATAAGCTCTCTGCCCATGCACAATATTTCTCACTCCGATCATTCGTTTAGAATTTTCCTGCTGGAACAGCGTTACTCCAGCAGGAATCGTTTTTCCCGTTTTTTTCAAAAACGACGACACGCACAATTTTTTTTAGTCGCGCACATTCACAGCAGATTACGCACTAAATATACGTTCCAATCATATCACTCTAGGAGCCACTTACCTATTGGGGTAACGTCCGCCCCAACCCACCCAATGGACAATAGTATTAACACAGTAGGGTGGTTCAGCGTTAGGCTGAGGCCCCATTAGTGCGTTGCGTTGCGATGCGTCTTCGCCAGTGTTGCCAATCTGTGGGGAATTCCGCAAACTGCGGGGCTTTTCAGTCCGATTGGGCATATGGGGATTTTGTCTATTATCGGTCGTTCTACATATACTACGATAGACAATCACGACATATTACTACGCGATACCGTACTACAGCTCCTGAAATATAAACCTAGGATATTTTTCTATATTTTTACAAATTCAATATGTTATTTACTTAAATTTCAGGTCTCTGCAACGCTTAGTTTTAAAGATTGCCGTGGCGCGGCCACGTTCAAACCCTTAAAACTTTTTAACCATAACTTTGACAAATTTATGCATCATGTATTTGCATCTCAGTCACAATCTTCAAACAACAAAAAATCTCTAATTTCCTTACATTACGATATCTATCTTATAAAAAAACAGAATAGCTAACAAGCTAAGATGCCATTGCGATCCTATAGCTAAGATTTCGTTGCGACTAGAATTTGAAAGTGTAGTACGAGAACTTCTTCCGTGCTGTGCTATGTAAAGAGCGGTCGGGTACGTCGTCAGTCATTGTGCCTGGCTGGAGGCTATAGTTTAGTCTCCACAGGATCACCCGGTTAAGCAGTAGCCAATCGCTTGGATTGAACTGCGAGACGCCACTTAAAAAACAAATTAATCGTCGAGAGTCAGTTTCGATTTGGAAGCGACACAGAGTGATAGGAAAAGAAAAATAGTGCGAAGTATGTAATAGAATTGTTTAAAAAGATTTTTGAAATAAAGTGTGATTAATTTAAGTCTACTGTTTTAAATAATTTATCCCTGAACCCCAGTTCGTAATAAATTGGTGTCAGAAGTGCGGGATAAATTATGCCGGTTCTACCAAAGGAAGAAACGGAGGGGATCAGGAGTCAGCGTCAGCAAGATGTAGACCAGAGGCGCTTTGGAGACGCTCCCTCACTGTCATCAGGTGGACAACGAGACTCCGCGGCGGCTGCGGCACCAGCTCAATCTCCGGTAACCACTGACCTCAGGAGGAGCAGATTCGCCTCTTGGAAGAGCAGCGCGACTAGGTTCTTTTTTTATACACTTTAGGCTCGCGCTTGATCTCTATCTCACCTGATGGTAAGCGATGATGTGGTCGACGGTGAATCACGCTTGCCTAGAAAAATCGTATTCACTCTTGACATAAATCTTAGCTGTACGCATAATAAAATTGTTCCCAAAACGATTCGATGGCTCTTCGTTATGGTCCGCCTGCAAGATTCAGTTTGAGAGGCCGAGATGAAATCGAATGGGTGGAACAGGCATTGGCTTGGACACAACGTCACCTTTGGGAATCTTCTGGAGGCATTAGAAGATATATACGGCGACACGCACCTGGTACATGTGTTTCGGGCCCAGCTGAAAGACCGATCGCAACGAGTTGGTGAAACTCTTCAGCAGTGGGCTCTTGAAGTGGCAAAGCTGGTCCCGAAGGCTTACCAGTCATCACCTGCGCTGATCGACGGGAACCTCGTACAGGCGTTCACGGATGGGATCCGCGACTTGGAGGTTAGGCTACCGTAAGGCTAGGGCATTTCAAGCACCTTAAGGATGCCCTAGCCCACGCATTGCAGGTGGAGGCAGTACGATCAAACACACCGTATCAGGGAGGTTGCGACTTCACCCCGACGCTATGGCTGCGGAGAAAGAGGCCACATTCGATTGAGCGGCCCGAAGCGAAGGCCTCCCCACGGGGGTAAGCAGAAAGCTAAGGGGCTGGTACAGGCTGATGATGGAAGAGCCTCAAGGTTCTCGATCTCACAATCCTGTGACAGGAAAAGCCTGATCATCGAGGGCGAAATTAACAGAACACAATGCAAGCTGATATTGGATTCTGGGGCTTCTCGGACAGTTGTCAGTTTCCAACTAGCAAGACGGTTTCTTGGGGACTGCATCGGGAACCATGAAAGTGTACATCTGAGAACAGCCACCGGTCAGTACATAGCCTTCCGAGGTGAGAATGAGGTGGACCTGAAGTTAGGGAACAAAGTTTACCGCCACCATGTCTGTATCGTGACCGACATATTGCACGACTGCATTCTGGGTCTAGACTTCATGCGGAAACATCAGTGTGAGATTGATGTTCATCAAAGAGTGTTGAAGTGGGGCTCAGAAGAAGTCTTCATGGAAAGTGCATCATCGGGAAAGGTGTACTGCCTGGGAAAGGTTATTCTTCGTTCAAGGTCAGAAACAATCGTATCAGTTTGTCTACCAAGAAATTGTGGCGAAATTATGGGGAAGTGTACTTATAGAAGGATTAGATAGCGAGACCTCATGGAAGATTTCGCTTGAAGTGGTACTAGTGTTTCATCGGTACGTGCACTCCACACAAGTGACAAGGACCTGGCACTTGCAAAGGAGTGGTTTGGGTGCGTAGATGCCACGAACAGCCTACCAACGCCAAAGTACAAAGTGCAAGATACGAAGTGACTTCGCTTTTGGAGGACGCTTAGAATAACTTGTCGGAAGAAGAAAATAACAAGGCTAAGAAGATGTTGAACAAGTTCGCAGAAATTTTCTCGACAAATGATGCTGACGAAGGGTTGACTGCGTTAGTTCAACACAGAATTAATACAGGAAATGGGGTACCAATCCGCCAGCGACCAAGACGTGTGCCAGTGGCACGGGAACGTGAAGTTGAAGACATGCATGATCAAGGGTATGGTCAAAGATGGCGTGATTGAACCTTCATCCAGCCCATGGTGTTTACCGGTATTGTTGGTAAAGAAGAAGGACGGCAGCATGCGCTTCTGTATAGACTATCGCCAACTAAACAAAATCACGAAGAAGGAAGGAAGTTATCCGTTGCCAAGAATCGTCAACACGCTGGATACGCTGAAAGGAATGAAGTGGTTTTCCACTTAGAGCTGAAGAGTGGCAGGTACATATACATACATTGCAAGTAATAAAAAGCTTGTAAAAAATGCATTTATCATGTTTTACTAGTAAGCAGACATTAGATACCTTAAATGATATTTTATTTCAAATTGAACCGTAGCTATCATAGTTCTAAGTGAACCGTGTCATAAAACGGCTATTTCATAACTAGGTTCTTTCTTTACGTAATAGGTGTGGGCTGTGCGTACTAAGCGGCAAAAAAGCTTAACATACCTCGTCAATTAATCGCCTCCCTGTGGTTTCCATATCCCATCCCACAAGTTTGTACTTGCCCGGAGGCAAGCCCGCAGGCTTTTCGGCCAGTGCTGGGGGCACATTCTTTGGCGACTTCGGCAAATTTGCGATAGAGCTGCGGGGAAGTCGGCTGTTCGACGTGGCTTCACCAGCTGCATTCGTTGCAACGTTTTCAGCGCATGCACCGGCGACGGCGGCGATCTCTGCGCTAATACCGGCGGCGGCGTCTTTGTCGGCGCTAATACTGGCGGCGTCCTCGTTATCGGCAATCATACCGGCAGCGGCGCCGTTGTCGGCGTTTTCATCGGCTACGGCATCAAAATACCCAGCGCTTTCATCGGTACTATCCTCGCCCTCGGTAGTACCGGCGGCAGTGCCATTAACGGCGCTTTCGCCGGCGGGGTCGGGGTTGTCGGCAATTGTACCGGTGACGGCGAATACACCGGCGGAGGCTTCTGACACGCTTTCACCTCCACTATTATCTTCGATTGGAGTCGCCATTCTGGCTAGCTTTAAACAATAGAAATATACAATTAATTAATGTTGTAATTCTAGCTTGCTTAGCAAATTGGCTGGTTGTTGTCATTGGTAATAATTTTTCCTTGTTTCTTCACATCATATTTGTGTTTCAGTAAGAGAGAGCTCTATGCATGCATCAACATTGTCTAGGGATATTTAACATTTATTAGCATAACTAGTTAAAAAAAATATTATTATATTAATAGAAGATATCTAGTTGGATCACTTCTGTATGTATAAAAGTTTATATTATGAATAAAAAAATAAAATAATATCCAACTAGGTACAATTCGTGGTGGTAATCAAAAAACCCTTTTTTTGTCTTGTCATTGCTGTTCCACTGCTGGACAAACTCCTCCCCCAAGTCCTTCCAGACATAAGCTTAAACTAACCAAAAATAACCACTAAGTTCAAGGTTATTGGTTGGTTTTTACTTCAAGGTATATAGTATGTCCATAATGCCCTGGAGCTCTACCTCAGAGAGCAACGGTCGCTCTAGGCACCTGATGGAAAGGGGCGCCAAATGCAAAAATCTAATTAAAAAGTAAAATAAACAAAATATGACGCCTTTTGAGAGACGATCAGATTTCAAAAAATCTTTAGATTGCCTCTAGATAAGTCCATCAATAATGTTATCGTCGTAAGTACCTACTTATGTAACAGAATTTATTATTTTGTTTTTGATTTATTAAACACCTAATTTACTAAACTAATTATACGGGGTGGGCAGAAAATCGTGGATCTAACGAAACTGGGCGATAGTCGGGGATATTTGCAGTAGGTTTTTTTCTACTTAATTTTACCCCATCTATCGCACTGTTTCGTTTGGTCCACGATATTTCGCCCATCATGTATAGCATTAAAAGCTTTCTAGAATTGATGTCAAGTGAAAGCGTCGACCAAACAGCGCTGAAAGACAATCGCGCAATACCCTGACCAAGGAGTAAGGACTGCGATGTCTGTGCTTGCCAAATAGTCGCTAACTTTTACTAGTGATCTCGATTACTAACGGTCAGGCACTCGATTGTCTCTAGTATGCATCTTCATCAGTCAAATCAAGATGATTCTTAGAAATAGTAGAGGGTGTAAAATACCCAGCAGCTTCATACGTTTGAAACAAAGGTACCTATATAATGACATCAGACAAAAAAAATACATTTATGTATAAAAATAAGTCAGCATTAAGTAACATACAGCAACCGTACGTTCAACGTTCTACGTTGGGTTAATAAAAAAACGTTTCAATAACCCAACGTTTTGTAAAAAAGCTTTTTGATTTTTCACTTTTTCATAGTACTTAATTAAGGTGCCTATAATGCCAGATTACCCGAATATTATAAAACTGAACATAACCGGTGAAATGAGAGTGTACCAAGGTGAACTGTACACATCTGCGTACCCCTTTAGAGCATACTGGCTTGATGTTATGTTATGAAATGGTATAAACAATACACAGACATGCGATTGCAGTAATCCCGAGAGATTTGCCGTTATTTATTGAAGAGTTCTGTTGTATATCTCCGAAGTTCTTCATCAGATCTTCACTATATTAAAATAGGACCAATTTCGAAAAATACTATATCAAACAAAAGAAATCAAAATCGACGGAGATATCGGTGAACAGACACAAAAAAAATAAATAACAAACATGAAGTCGAACATAGATCTCCTTTTTGGTAAGTCGGTTATAAAGAGGCTATATGCACAGCATTTTATGAAGGCCATTGTCTGAAAAAAATAGCCATCGACGCATAGACGAGAAGTGTTACGAGAGACCTTGTCACATCTTGTAAAGAGCGTAGGTATTCTCCGAAACACGTCCACTGTAATACGTGAGTATATGGCTACTTTGCATGAATAACAACAAAATCCGACATATAACGACAGAATAGATTACCCGAATAACATGAAACTTGAATATAACCGGTGAAATGATAGATCTGCATACCCCTTTCGAGCGTACTGGCGTGATGTTATTTTATGAAATGGTATAAACAATAAACAGACATGCGATTGCAGCAATCCTGAGAGATTTGCCGTTATTTATTGAAGAGTTCTGTTGTATATCTCCGAAGTTCTTCATCAGATCTTCACCAAATGAAAATGGGACCAATTTCGGAATATACCTTTCCAAACAAAAAACAAAAAAAAAACATACATAATGTCGAACATAGAACCTCCTCTTTTTTTGGTAAGTCGATTAAAAACTACAAAGTGAAAAATAACTTTATTTTTGGAAGTCGGTGTGCATACCGCAAAAAATGGTACCTACCAAAGACACCGACTTCAAAAAATAAAGTTATTTTTCACTTTGTAGTTTTTTATTTGGAAGTCGGTAGTATTTTTTTGCAAAAAAGCTTTTTTTGGGTTTTTCGTCCATACAAATTGATCATTATTCTTTAACTTGCAATATTTGATTACACCGGGACATGTTAAACTAACTAAGTAGAAGCTTGTAAAAGTAAAACCCACGAAAACGTTTCGTGTTTGGGCTTTGGGCATTCATGATGATAAGTTCTCTGGTTCAGTTCGCAGCGCCTGCCTGAGGCTTATTTTAATAGAGAGCGAGGTCTGAATATGGCGCCCTTTGGCCACTAAATACACAAAGTTGCGACTTTTGATTTTTTTATCAATCAAGCCTTTTTATAAAGTTTTTTTTTTGCATGCATGGGTTCTTGGGATTTTCTGATAGAAAACTGCCCATCAAAGGCGCCATGCAAAATAGTTTTACTCAAAATTGTTATTCGAGTTGGGCGTTATTGCTCTCCCCGTGTCACTTAGCGCCTAAAGCGACTGCTCCTCTTGCTGTAACTTAACCTTAAGACCAAACCTGAATATTCAGAATCTTTTGACGGAGTTGCAAGGTGCCCGAATAAAAACTCACGGACTGAGACTTACAAGCGACCAATTATTTCTTATGCACCCACGTAAATTGCGTATAACGTGTACATGAATGGTTTTGCTGTTAGGTTATTTAGTATACTATATTTATATATACTATCTACATTAAATGTTTGATTTAAAAAATATTCTTGTTTATATTGCAAGTTTAAAAAATCAGTTCAGTCCATTTTTGTTCCCATACACTACAAAATGTAGCGAATAAGTTGATTCTTGCACAAACGTGTTTTTGGTGGATACCTAATGTTTGGAAGTATTAGAATAACGATAAAAATCAGGCACTGTAAATCTGGTCACAAACGAAAGACGTTTTCAAGCAAATAAGTTACAGCAGTGTACGATACTGCCCTCCCAATTTCTTTAAGCTGACCCAGAACCTTCCTAATCTCGTACAGAATGACGTCGACGATGTCTTCGGTATCTATCTTTGATTTTTTTGATTGAGTCAAGCTAGCTCTTGGGTCTTTTGCGAGACCAGGTATATCGTAAACGTACAGGTACACTGTCCATAGAACCTGTTGTTTTCCCTTGAATCTCTAGGATGGTGGTTTCTTTATAAGATACGATTCACCATCGTCGGTCTTCAGCTTCTTAAGCTGACTCTGCCCAATAGTCAAATTTCTGGTAACTTCCTTGGGGCTTTTGTTTTAAGTATTCTATCACGTCCTTAATAAATTCGTTACCAAAGCGGAACAATTCGCTTTTAAAGATCTCTCTTTCGTTGGCCTCTACGACCTCGCTTTTATACATCTTAAGGGTGCTGGGTGCAACAGAGACGTGCGCGAGGAAAATGTCCACCAATGGGATCATTGGCTGGAAAGCTCACTGGCTCAGAGCTAGTAGCTAGCAGAGCAGACCAAGAGATGTTTGCGAAGGATGCATACGAGAATAGTGCGCGAATGATGCATGCGAGGAATGTGTGTACAGCTGAAAAGAATCCGCTACGTATCCTTTCACCACACAGTTTCATAGCTTCGTTACGAATCTATGCACGGTGCACCACTCAGCTATACACCGTTTATAGCATCGCTACGCATCCTCGTACTGTGCAAGCTCCTCGCACAGCTTTAGTGGAAACAATCACCTATTTTCGTAGCGCCACTAGACACCCTCTCACCACCTACCTAAACAGACCCGATCATGTGAATACCCATCAACACTGTCATGCTAGGACGTTCGAGATGCGGAAATAAGTGACGTGAGAGATAGACTATTAGTATAAGTCTACTTACATCATTTAAATCCAACGATTGGGTCTTATAGGTCCAACACACTCAAACAACGAACGATGAATTTTTGTTCAGCAAGGCCGCACTCACTGTGTTTTGCGTCGTGCACGTGCACGGACGGCGCGGAGGAATAATGCGAGACGCGAAGCGAAGGGCAGGACCGCAGGACGCAGCTGGCGGTAGGGTTGCAGCAAGGGTTGCAGATTGTGAAACTAGTGGAGGGCGCCACGCATGCGCTAAATTTCCACCGCCCGACAGCGAGACAGAAAATATAACGATATGAATTTATGTACTATCAAATTCCAAGTAAAGGGCGGGTTGCAGCCGGGCTGAATAATCAATACGCGTGTCTGGATATTATGTTCTTATTTATTATTTACTAGCAGCCCACCTGAGCTCGTGTTATAGTCCAGGATTCATGGTACATTTTTGCACTTGATTACTATCAAGCTAATTTTTCGTGAGTAGTTTCATTTTGATGAGACGCCCAACAATTTCCGGTACGAAACTCTCGATTGTGGTAGCTAACAGTGGTAGCAAGGATAAAATATGTCGATTTGATGATTCTAATAAAATTATTACTATTTTTCGTTTTCCGATTTGTAACATAAGATACAGTGAAAAAAACTTTTTTTAATTCGCAATAACTTTTTTTTTAGTAAACTAGGTACAAAAATTTGTGTATTTATATATTAAAAAAATCAATCTTCATCAGATTCATCTGATAAATCTTCATAATCTTCGCTACTAACATCGCTGTCATGTCAAAATTAAGTTAATTATATAATAATGATAAATAACAATAGTATTAATAGGATACCTTGTATGACAGAAGATAATTATTTAAAAGATGGACTTTGGGGACCATAATACTCATATTTGCCATCAATTATCGTCCATCCAAAATTTTCTGGCAATTTTTCCGTGGGGCACCGCATGTGTGCATTACACCATACATTGCAGATTAATGCACTTCTTTTAATTTGTTGTAACAATTCTTGTTTTGTTGGTGGCAAAGTGGAAGGATCATAGCCTACGATTTCTAGTTTAAAAATTTCTTCATTTTAATTTATTGATTTATACCCTTTTTTAACCGACTTCCCAAAGTGAAAATAACTTTCTTTTTGTAAGTCGGTGTCTTTCGAAGATACCATTTTCTTTTGCTTTATGGACACCGACTTCCAAAAAGAAAGTTATTTTTCATTTGGAAGTCGGTAGTATTTTTTTGTAAAAAAGATTTTTCAAATAACTCATACCGTCCTTTGTTGATATCATTTTTTGTTTTTAATGAGTACACTCTGCATACATACTCTTCAATAATTTGAACTATCTCATTCGATGTTGTTAATGCTGTATTTTCAATTCGTAGGAGTTGAATAAAGGGCTCTTGAAATTTTTAATTCGCTTTGAAATACTGAATGGTCTCTTTTTTCCTTTACGAAAGAAAGCAGGATTATAATCAGTCGGAGGTCGGAGTCGGAGGTCTAGCAGTCGGAGGATACGAGGTTTTGGTCAGCCAGCTCGCGAAGATGTATCCTCCGATAGCACAGCATGATTTTCTCCTTGTTTACGTATTTTTAGTTCGCTTTTCAAGCAGTCGGGTTATTTGATTTTTTAATTAATTTACCCGACTGCCGAAGGAGGGTAATGTTTTTATCAGTCTATGTATGTATGTAAGTATGTATGTATGTGTGTTTGACCAAACGCGTGGACCGATTTTGATGATTCATACGTCAATCGATCCGTCTTAACCCTGCGAGTGTCAGGCTACATTAAAATTGGAAAATAGAATAATAACGGATTTTGGGCGCCATATTGTGGGGGACAAATAAAGTTAATTAAAAATATCAAAAATCCCGACTGCTTAAAAAGCGAACTAAAAAGCCGTAAACAAGAAGAAAATCATGATGTGCAGTCGGAGGATACATCTGGTTTCGGTCAGCCAGCTCGCGTATTTTTGGTAAATTTTATTTGCGTTTGTATTATTTATAATTTTAAATATTAATATGCATGTGTTATATCTGTAGTTCTGAGTGATTTTAGTAGTTTGGTATCTTTATATAAATTAGTAGTCGGTGTTAAGTAGTCATAATTAAATAGAGTTTTTACTATTTTGTTTTGTATTGTCTGAATATTTTGAAGGTTAGTTTTTGCAGTGGAGCCCCACACTTCAATCAAATAATCTAAGTGTGGTTTGACGAGAGAGTTGTAAATGACATATCGTACTTTTCTTGGTAGACAGCCGGTAATACGTCGTAATAAACCTGAAAGTGACGCGATTCTAGAGCGCAGCTTAATAAGGTGTGGTTTCAATGTTAAATGTTCATCGGGTAAAAGTCCTAGGTATTTTTCTGTATTTTATTTGTTTATGATTTTACCGTCTATAATAAATGATTTGTGGATTATAACTTTTTTATTTTTAGCTTTGAAAATAATGTAATTTGTTTTTGATGTGTTTATAGTTAGTAAGTTACATTGGAACCAGACATTCAATAAGTTAAGACCTTTTTGTGCTTCTTCAATAACAACGTCAAAGTAAAATAAACATGTATCATCAGCATATAAAGTGATTTCTCCTTTAAGGTCAAGTTCGTAGATGTTATTTATGTATACAATGAACAATAGTGGCCCGAGCATGGATCCTTGCGGAACTCCGCAAGTGATCGGCCCCATTTTTACGACCTGGAATCGGTTTGTTAGGTATGACTTGAACATGGAGTAAGCCTTTCCGTTGATGCCTATGTTATTAAATTTTTCTAATAGCAGTTCGATACTTGCTGTATCGAAAGCTTTTTCAAGTCTTATGAAAACACCTAATGAGACCTGTTTTTAGTCTATTCTACTTTTTAGGTTTGTTACCAGATCAATGGTAGCAGAAAGTGTGTTAGATCTTTTCCGGAAACCGTATTGCTTCTTATTAAGAAAGTCTATTTTGTTTAAATATCTATCGAGCCGATTGTAAAATACTTTCTCAAATATTTTTGAGATCACTGGTAATACTGATATTGGACGATAATTATTAGGATCATCTTTCTTGCCAGCTTTGTAAATAAGCAATTACTTTAGCGAGTTTTAGCGTATCAGGAAAATAACCTTCTTCAATACATTTGTTTATGCATTTTGTTAAATCTTTCACTAATAAAGGTGCAATACACTTAATAGTTTTAGTGCTTACACCATCAATACCCGTACTTGTATTAGTATTTAAGTTGTCTATAATAGTGTTAATCTCTTTGAAATTAGTCGGTTGTAGTATGGATAATTCCTCGCTATTATTATGTTTAGTGTTTGTTAGAGTAAAAGTTCTGTTGTTGTGATAATTTTGTGGGATTTTTCGGGCTAGCTGTGTGCCTATAGTCGAAAAGAAATCGTTTAAACATTCACAGATTTGCTGTTCATCGGTAACTATTTTACCATCTATATTTAACTTAGATACACCATCGGTCTGCTTAATTTTATTGTTAGATAAGCTGTTTATGAGTTTCCACATTTTCAATGGTTTTTTTGAACAACTGTGGAATGATTTTAAGTAATATAATAGTTTTTTTGTTAAAGAGATAATTTTAATTGTTTGGTTTCTTAAAGTGATAAATTTAGTTTTAAGTTGTTCGTTAGGTTGTTTTTTTTAATTTATTCCATAGTTTATTTCGTTGTTCTATAGCTCGCGTCACTTCTGGTTTAATCCAATCATCTTTTGGCGAGTATAATAGTCTAGTTTTATTAATTTGACTTGTTCGCATACAGTCTAGTAGGGTTTTTTTTAATTCCTCATAGGCATATGCAACAGTCATGCTTGTGGTATCTTTGAAAGTGTTGAATAATTTAGTATATTCGATTGCTTTGTTTTTGCTTTTATTGTTTTATTTGTTTTCACGGGTTTGTGTACTTGATTTTGCACTTCAAAATAAATTTGCTTATGATCAGACATTGGAGTGTCTATAATAGCAAAGTGAAATCTGTTTTCTTGCATTTTCTTGCAAAGTAGAACACACATGATCTAGAAGTAAGTGTTTTTATTGTAGGAGTTTCACGCGTGCAATATTCTTCTTCTATTTTATTCATTATTTTAAAACCGTTTTCACGGATTACTTGCCTGTATTCTTTAATGGAAGGTTCTGAGCTAAGTAGATTTAAATTAAAATCTCCAAACACGATGGATCTCTTCTTTCTTTGGAGTTGCGATGAATAGTTGTCCATGGAGTATTTAGCGTTAGTACGGGGCGGTTTGTATATAGCACCAATATCCAGGCAAAATTTATATGCTAAACAATAGTATCAAATTTCGGTTTAAAGTGTTTATTCCTAACTTATTTGACCATTTTTAAGGCTAACAACAGAAGGCAAATGGTGTTTCACTGAAATTTGCAACCATAGGTTAGCATTTAACCATTGGTTGACACACAACACATTACCCTGCTTCGACAGTCTGATAAAAATGGGTAGGTAGGGTGGGTAGGTTCCCCCCCGGTGGGTTCCCGCTTTGTCGATGCGGGGGGGCTCAGTAACCGTGGCTTGGTCACCCACGGTGAAGCGAAGAGGAACCCGAGGAGGGGCCGCTCGTCAGGGCTTTTGCCGATTAAGCCGACGACGTAGCGGCCAACTAGTAGGTTGCGGTGCCGCTTGGTAACAGGCGACATCGCAACTGAAGCGGGCCGCGATGTCTTATGGAGATTCCCAGGTCCCATACGATGTCGCGGCTGAGGGTTGGTGGCCGCGGTGGGAGAGGAGTGCCGGTATTGCGGTGCGCCGCTCTCCCTACCTTCCGCGGCCCGGACGGGGTCGCCACCGTCTGATGGCGGACGCGGTGGGGCCGCAGAGGAGGAGGTGTGTCGGTATTGCGTTAGCCGCTCTCTCTATCCCCTGCGGCCGAACAATGGTAGGTGGCGGGGCCATTGACCTTGACTCGTCACAGGGGGACCAAGGGTGCCATACACGGGGTCGTCTGGCGCCCATGTGCTGATTGGTCCCTAGGGTGGTCACGGCGTGCAGTGTGTTCTGGTGCGCCGGTGATGGGGGGACTCCCCCGAGGAGGGTCCGGTGACGGACAGCCGCGGCGGGTTCGCGGTGAGTGCTAACGCGTACCCGTGCTCCCGCCATAAGCGGCACAGGAGGACACCGTGGAGTTTTAGTGGGTTAGAGTCCCACATAACTGCACTATCTCCCCGTGGTAGTGCAGTATGCATGAGCATTTCTCCACGCAAAAAAAAAAAAAAAAAAAAAAAGGGTGGGTAGGTTGACGGGGGCATAACTGGGACAACTAGTAAATAGTATGAGAAGGTTCATCAGTTCAGTTATTTGTACAGTGTATAACAAAATAGACGGTATAATATAGCATTTCCGTCTTTGATGTTTTTATAGCACTGGTCAATTGGTCATATTTGGGCGCACGGTTGGCGCAGTGGTTGAGCGATTGACTGCTGCGCTGCGTGTCGCGGGTTCGATTCCTGCACGGGTCAAATATTTGTATGTCCTACAGATAGTTGTTTCAGCTCTGAGGGTTTGTGTATGTGAGTTTATATGTTTGTAAACGCACCCACGATACAGGAAGAAATTCTTAGTGTGGGCAAAGGGTAATATAAAAAAAGAAAATACTTGGGTTTGCTCTTTACTCTAGTCTAGGTCAGAGGTGACAGAGACAAAAATCGACGTTAGTTAATGGGTGGCGGAACCTTCAAATGCTGTCCAAAATACTTTATCAACTGTATTCCATTCAAGGAGATATTCAGACATGTGTCACAATAAGTATTTAAGGAAAGAGATAATGGGCGACTAAACAAAATTCATGTCGAATTATTCACCTGTATGCTTTGAAATTGTGCCCCATCAAAATAAAATATACATTATAGTTGCCAGCTAGCCATTATTGGCAAAGTATTAATAGAACCCTATTAATACTTTGCCAATGGGTGGTAGTTACTCGCATAGTACCAAATTACTTTATCAGATATCACTTCAATAATCTATACTAATATTATAAAGCTGAAGAGTTTGTTTGTTTGAATGCGCTAATCTCAGGAAATACTGGTTGGAATTGAAAAAAAAAATGTGTTTCATTTATCGAGGAAGGTTATAGGCTATATACCATCACGCTACGACCAATAGGAGCGGAGCATCAATGAAAAGTGTTCTAAAAACGAGGCAAATTTATTCATTTTCAGAGCTTCCGTTGCGTGCGCTGCGTAAGCGGTTAAAGTTACGCAACAATCAGGTATGTAGGGTAGATGGGTAGGTAGCCAGTTGACGGGAGCGAAGCCGCGTTGGATAGCTAGTAAATTACAATTTTCAAAGAGGCAAGCATTACTTACATAACGAAATAACTTCTTTTCAGACTAAAAGGTTCTATGTTTCAAAAGGTGACTTCAAGTAGGAGAGCTAATAATAGCAAACAATTATCCACATTTAAAGAAATCGGTAGTTTTTTCTTTTACCATGACTTGCTCTGCTGCAAATCCTTATAATTCGCCTTTTGATTCCATTACTGGGTAAAATGCAAAGCACAGTTTTATCTACAGACAATAGCAATGCATTCAAAAGATTATGTTCACAACTGATATAAAATTACAAAAACAGGGTTTCATATCCCAACACAGGGCTGGTTTGGAGATGCATGCAGCCGCAGAGCTAAGGCCTCTGCCTCGAATCTTGCGGGCAGCGGGGCGGCGGCGGCGCGGGCGCGGCATGGTCTAA
This sequence comes from Anorthoa munda, assembly GCA_945859665.1. Classification (NCBI taxonomy): domain Eukaryota; kingdom Metazoa; phylum Arthropoda; class Insecta; order Lepidoptera; family Noctuidae; genus Anorthoa; species Anorthoa munda. The sequence goes on from OX243893.1 coordinate 40,643,929, forward strand.
TGCGTAAAATCAAATGGACCGGCCCTCGAAAAAAGCAGCGCGGCAGCAGCGCGGCAGCGGCGCGGGGGCGGGCAACGAGCGGTGCACTCCAGCCAAGCTGTGACCGCCCGCGCGTTTGAATTGCAGTCAGCAGTGTTGTGCAATTTATTTTTGTGACGTGTCGAAATGTCCTCGGGCGTGCTAGAGCAAATTATTTCAGCAATAATTGTGAGGACACCGATATGGAACAGGAAAGATGTGAACCATAAAATAGAAGTAATTAACCAGTTTAATTAACAAATCGCCCTTGATAGCTTCAAGAATATAGCCAAAGTTTCTACACTCATTCTGGTGTAGTCGTAGAATTTATCAGGAATTTATTGAAATTATGAAGAACAGAGACATTGGTCTCTGTTCTTCATAATTTCGAAATAACTCGCCTTTTCTATGCCTTACCCTATAGTAAGGATTCACTTTTTCTTTTGCCCACAATAAATCGAGCGTTAGGAATAAATTTTAATCAAAAAATATTGTCGCCGTTGTTCAGACATTTCGTTTTCGAATAAAAACGAATATCTCGACGACACAACCACGAACACAACACTACGCCGCTATATTGCCGCGCGATCTGCCCGCTGGTTTCGAGATTTGCGTAAGTAAATTCTGCAAAGCAAACAAGTTGGAACCTTCCCAAAAACGACTTTTCGTATTGCATATTACACTCTGAAACGGAAAGGTTATGCTCCTATCATTACCAATATTTTGACGTAGAATTGATTGTAAAAGAATGAATGAAAGTGGAAGAATCGAGATAAAACTTCACTATTAGTATTGTGTAATGCAAATGTCATATATCTTCAACTCCGTAGTATCTCTAAGTAGTCTGTGTTCAACTCAAAGGAGGATTTGGAAAGCTAACGCTAGCATTCCAAATTAGTTTCGCAATACCGAAAAAGTTGAAAGAAATGATTCTGATTCTTTGAAAGAATCGACTTGTTTCCTTTGCAGAATTCACTTACGCAATTAGGCTGCCGGTCTGCGTTGCCCGCTCCACCCCCGCCGCCCCGCTGCCCGGAAGATTCGAGGCAGAGGCCTAAAGGAGATCTAATGTTAAATCATCAATAAAAAAATAATATAATTAACTTAATAAAACCACCAACTTACTAAAGGACAAGCCAGCATGCCAAAGGCTAACCAGATTGCAGCATTTATATGTAAGAAGTGTTTGCTCGTATTAAATCGCAGCTCAGCAAAAGATGGATTTAAAAAATTCAAAAAAATATTCTTTACACAGTAATGTGATATTATCAAATTAGATTCAGTCAATGGAGTCTGATTCACAAACCCAATTTTTTTTCAAAATAGCAGCAGCTTTACGTAGTTAGAAATTAACTTCAAACAAGCCAGCTTGCCAAAGGCTAACCAGATTGCAGAATTTATATGTAAGAAGTTTTTGCTCGCATTAAATCGCAGCTCAGCAAAAGTTGGAATCAAAAAATTCTAAAAAATATTCTTTATACAGTAATGTGATATTATCAAATTACATTCAGTCAATGGAGTCTGATTCACCAACCCAATTTTTTTTATTTGCTTTTATGTGTAAAAATTGAAAAATTCAAATCATTGAAAATACATAACAAATAGACATCGAGATAATTTATTAAAAGATACCGAACATCCATTTATGATTCATTTTTACAATAGAAGTTATAAAATAGAGTCCAAATGTTTAAAAATGAACAATTTTACTTTTCAGTAGAAGTTTATCTTATTAACCCCCAAACATAGTCCATGTATAGTAGAATGTATCTGCAAGAGTTCAATGACACATTTGGATCCCATTTTTTGTCTTGATTTTTAACATGTAACATGGAGATGGAAGTAAGCTTGATATGCGTCGCAAATCTTTAAATTTGTACTTAAACATACTTTTTCTCTCTCACTTTAATAAATTCGCCGCAAATATAGCAAAATGAGTTAGCGTCTCGTTTACGACTTGTTGAAGCCATTTTGTACAGGTTGATACAGCAAAATAAAATGAAACTCGTTATTCCTATGTAATAAAGCAAACACATACCATTGTACACAACTACAGACGCAATAAATACTACCCCCCCCCGCCCTCTTACCTCTCTTTCGACAGCGATAGCGCGCAAAGACCGACATTAACTGGGCGTGAAAATCAAAAATGGTCAAAATGCTGTATATTGCTTTAACTTCTTAAAAAGCAAATATTTTCGATTTGCAATTGCAATTTTTTATATAAAATTTTTGCACATGGGTTTTACTTCATATATTCTGATTATACATGCAAGTATAATCAGATTATATTAAGTAAAACCAATGTGCAAAAAATTTTTGTTTAAAATTTCGATTTTGGGCCGTTTATTTTTGACGCGGGGAAGATGGAGGGGGAGGGGGAAGGTTTGGCTACCCCCCAGTACCATCCCCACCACTCGGAGCCCCATGGTTATGGAGATATCCATGGTTAAAGTTTCAGTCCATAAATGTCCATTGAATTAAGGGGTTAGAGGGGCTACCTCACTGTACCATCCCCACCCCATGGAACCCCATGGTTATCCATAGTTAAAGTTTAAGATTACTATTTAAGCAACAAAGTCGATGGAGGCCTGCTGCGTGGGGCTCCTATTTCTGTCTGCAGGGTCTAAAGTAACTTAACATGAAGGAGATGACGGGAGCCGAGTTTGCTCGCTTTGCTAGCTCACTTCAGCCCTCGTCATCTCTTTCGAACCTAACCTATCCGTGCCTAAGCTCCCGAGCTCGCTTCACTTGCTCTTTGCCTAATTCTCATTATTTTACCTCAAGAAAAACATACAAAAAAAACATAAAACTTCCGAGGCCAGAAAATTTTTAAAATGCTTTCTATTTATGAGTACTACCTACAACAAAAAAAAAACTTCCAAATCAACAGCCCATAATGTAAATTTTATCCAATATTGTTTTTGGGTGCCCGAAGCCGGCTAACCAGCAGCCAAATGTCCTGTACTATTCACTTCTCGCTTCAGGACCATTCCCATTAAGGCCAATTCCTTCTCTAACAGAGGGGAAGCCTGTGTACCAGAAGTGGAAACATTACAAAGCTGATGATGATAATGCATCAGGACATACATTTAAATATAATTCAAGAGTTTTACGCTATCATAATTTTCTAGGCACTGCACGAAACTACTCAGGGCATGAAAATCAGAAGAGTTTTTTTTTAATTTTGTGTGTCCTAATCGAACAAATGAGATGGTTGAGTTGATAGTAAAGACAAAATTTGAGTTTATCGACACGAAAAGAAGAAGAAGAATGAGTAGCTGAAAAACCGAATTTATAATTATTGATTGCTATGATTAACTCACCCCAGAGCGGCAATACACCGTATTTAGAAGCTTATCTGTGTAATACACTCTTCACTAACAGCAGCACTCAAAAATGAATATCTTTAGAAAAGGAAACTTCAGCAATGTTATCAATGAATTTCAAATTGAAAAGAGCAGCAACTCGACACGGAACTATCAACTCCCGAACGCTGAATGTTGTTGTTTGTTGCTTCTTTATTTATTACTCTTTGGTTTGTTGTGACTTGTGATGTTGCGAATTGCGAATTTAGCCGGCCGGCTTTTCCATCAATAAAGTGTTAACGTTTTCGTATTAAATATTCTACTAAAACAAACCAAAAACTACCAATTATGCCGGATAAAGAGAGCTGTGAAAGTAATACAGAGTACAATGAATATATGGTAACGAAAAGTCGTATTACCGGGAGTATTCGTTACTAATTACTATAAAATAGGTACTATATATCTTACCTTGAAAACAAAAGTGGCATTATACAAAAAAACGCAATATTGAGTAAAGGGCTTATTACACTACACGTACACTACATGGAATTCAGGGCCTTAAATCCTAATTAAAGGGCTTATTACACTACACGGTATTCAGGGCCCTAAACTCTAATGCAGGGTAGTGTAATAGCTGTTAGGTAGTTAGGGTCCTCATAATATCGACCTTATTGCTTCGGAATGAATTAGGGACCCGGTATTCAGGGCCCTGAATACCGTGTAGTGTAATAAGCCCTTAAGGGTAGTGTAATAACTGTTAGGAAGTTAGGCTTCTCAAAATATCGACCTTATTGACTCTGAATGGTGAAGTGATCAATTGACCCGGCATTTAGGGCCCTGAATACCGTGTAGTGTAATAAGCCCTTTAGCCCTTAAAGTAACAAAGTAGCAACTCATAAAGTGACACTATAGTTAAAGATAAGCATTCAGAGTGGACACACTCAGCGGTGAGTAAAAAAGAGGCAATTTCTGTTTAGTGTCGTTTTAAACGTAAATCACGCTAATAATAACTACATAAATGTAATTTTTAGTATAGTGTCACTTATTTAGCTAATAGTTAAAATAGTGTATCTTGATTGTACTGACTATAACTTAATTGTTTTCGCCAAATAAAATAATGTTTATTCTTTATATGACATTATTTCGATTTTCTGCTGATTTTTTCCTTACTCCCATTATCTTTTTACGTAATTATTCTAAAAACGTGTAGGTTTACATAAAACAAAAGTGGCACTATGCGGAACTTTTTTTAAAACTATGTTTTCTAAATAACTCCATAATTGACTGTCATGTTTTTAATACAATATTTAAAGTAAGATAGTCGAATTGATAAGTGAAACTAATTGCAGTCTTTTATTTCAGTTATTTGCTAAGATATTGACCAAAATGCTGCATCAAACACTTTAAATGATCATACTGAAAAAATTTTTTTATGGGTAATGCCACTTTTGTTTTCAAGGTGCGAAATTATTGCCAGAAGTACACTCTCGCGCTAGCGATGTGCTAACTCGAAAAATCGAAATAAACACGACTCGAGTTAATAAGTTAACCCAAGTTAAAATTCACATAACTCAAGTTAGCAGAACGAAGTTAAGTTAGAATAAATTATTTATTTGTTTATATCCACTTTTTCACATATGTTTTTCCCCGGCTGCAAGGAAAGGGTTATGTTTTTCGTGCGTATCTTGTATGTAAGTATGTTTGTATGTATGTATGTTTGTATGTGTGTGTCTTTATTATAGTTCTCACCAAACTTCTTGGCCGCCCTGAAGTTGTCTACGATGGCTGCGCAGTAGTAAATCTCATACAAAAACAGCACCGTTTCGTGCCTCGTGCATCCGGTAAACCAACTTCAGGGCGGCCAAGAAGTTTGGCGAGGGCTATACCTCATATCTTTCAAACCGCTAGACGGATTCATATAATTAAGACATCGTTAGATAGGTCTTGACCACCCAAGTGTTCTTAGATAGGTGAACTAAATAATAAACAAATATGGTGGATTTTGGGTGCCATATTGTCCGGGTCCCAATTTTTTTTCTTCTTAACCCATTGAGTGGGGTATCAAAATGAAGGGTTTTAAGAGATGATTACAAAAATATATACCAATTATATGTTTAAAAATAATTAAAAAAAAAAATGCTAACAAAAAAGATGTAAATAAAAAATAAAAAAAATAATAAAAAAACCCGACTGCTTAAGAAAAACAAAATGGTTAATTTTGTACCATTACTTATTCTATAATTTGTTATCATAATAGTTCCGAACTCCTGGCTTTCGATATGTTTTTTAGGGTGCCGTACCCAAAGGGTAAAAACGGGACCCTATTACTATGACTCCGCAGTCTGTCTATCTGGTCTGTCTGTCTGTCTGTCACCAGGATATATCTCATGAACCGTGAATAGCTATAAATTATAGACAGTTAAAGGTATATCCACACATATCAGGGCCGACCCCGGGCGTGCACGGGACGTGGACAGACTGTGCCCCGTCAGGGGCTCATCGTTCACACACGTCCGTGCACGGGCCCGGGCACGTCCCGTGCACGGACGTGTGTGAACGAGTTCATATAAAATGTTCCCACCGATATTTTTTTGAGCCCCTGATGGGACCCGGCCCTGTCACGGATAGACCTTAAAATTTTCAAAGTAATTATAGACAGTTGAAATTTTCACAGATGATGTCTTTCTCTTGCCGCTATAACAACAAATACTAAAAACAGAATAAAATAAATATTTAAGAGGGGCTCTCATACAACAAATGTGTAAATTTTTGCCGATTTTTGCGATAATGGTACGGAACCCTTCTTGCGCGAGTCCGACTCGCACTTGGCCGTTTTTATATTGGTTTTGGTTTTACCTTATTTTTGGTTCAACCTTTAAAATATTTTTGTAAAAAACATGTAAGAAATAATATTTTGAATGTCTGTATTTGATTGTTCTATGATATGTTTTACTTTATATTTTAGTGAGAGCAACTCGAGTTCGGAAGAATACCACTCGAGTTAACTTGGGTTGCACATCTCTATTTCGCGCAAGAGCCCGAGGAAACGCTGTACACTGAGTTTTTAAACAAAATACTTTATGATTGAACTCAGTTCTGAGGTGGTAGGTACTAAGAGCAATGTACAGTAGTCACAGCGGATCCAAAGAGTCATATTATATTAAACCACTTGACCGTTATAAATAGCTTTTCTATTGAGAGAGGCGCATCCGTTTCCCGTTGAATTTTACCTCTCTTTCTACCTTAATACGTCTATCTCTTTCGCACATCCCCACCTTTCACCTGGCAGTGGCGCTGTCGAGCTAGTCACGACGCGCGCTTTGGTATTGGTAGTGAGTGGTATATGGTAGTCATTAGAGATGGGTCGTCGACGTAATTTTCGTCAACGAAACTAGACCGTCCATTTCCGTTGATCGACGAGTCGATTAACTAGTTGAATTTATGGACTAGTTCATAACGTAAACTTTGTTAAGTTGACGTTCACTATAAACTTTGCGACGACGCGACGCGCGGCGTCTACGGACGGACGGCTTGACAACAACTTTCAACTTGCCGATTGAACGTAAACAAGTACAAACCGTTTTACCTCGCATCGTTCTATCGGTCAATCGGCTTGTTCTTTTGCACACATGAAACTATTGGCGTCCTTTTCTTCTTAACACAATTTTTACGCATTTTTACTCCAAAATGGCATTCTGCCCATAGAAATATCAACTCTTTACATCTAGAGTTAGAGTTCAAATTAATTTGCTCGATGTTCGTCCGTTGTTGTTATATTTTCGGACGTAAACTAAACTTGTACTACCATCTCTAGGGGGGGGCAGGTGCCCCCCCCTAGAGATTCTAAAAAAGTTGCCAAATGTAAAGCAACCACAGTCCTAATTCTTTGACTTGACTTGCTTGATTGATCATTCCCGTACGTCGCGAATGAATATAATTATATAAACCAAACCCAACAGATCGAACCGTCGTTGATATCCTAAAATAGGCAAAAACCTTATTTCCCGACACGGAAAAGCGTTGAAAATTTTGATCGCTCTTCCGTGCACCACGTGTTCGGTAGAGTTGCGTAGCTTTACATGTTGGACTCTGAATAGTGCTCGCCAAACTTCTGGGCCGCCCTGATGTTGGCTTTCTGATGCGCAAGGCATGGATCGGTACTGTTTTTGTATGATTTACTACTGCGCAGACATTGCAGCCAACTTCGGGACGGCCAAGAAGTTTGGCGAGAACTATACCGATATTATTACAATCGCTGTAGATGTAAGGCTCGTACTACAAGTGAAAAGCTTTATGTGCTCTCGACTTTCGCTACAATTCATACTTTTCTCATTCTCCATATCAACTTGCCCCCCCCTAGGCCATCGGCTGGCGACGCCCTTGCTTTTACACACAAAAATAGCCACTGCACCCTGCGCAGTAGCTATTTGTATTTCTGAAGTTGGCTGCTACACACACGCCTGCAGACTTATTACGTAAGAAACAGCAATCGGCAATCATCGCTCGTCTTAATTACCTATAGTGTAGGTATGGTAGGTCCTATACAATCGTTTGCTAATCGCTCGTGCTCGCTGTTTGTCAAATGTTCTTATTTAAAAAAAACCGGCCTAATCTCTTAAAACTTTTGTAGGTATTGAAATTGAAGAGTAATTATTGCGCAAAAATCACTATCGTTTTGCTCTTGCAAGATACGTAATAAGCCTGCTCTGCACTGATCTGGTTCGGCGGATCAACTCCGCCTACCGAATCCTTGTGTTGCCGTATCTAGAATATAATTTTTCATTATAGTTCTCGCCAAACTTCTTGGCCGCTCTAAAATTGGCTTTCCGATGCGCAAAGCGCGGCGCGGTGCTATTTTTGTATGAGATTTACTACAGCGCAGCCATTGTAACCAACTTCAGGGTGGTCAAGAAATTTGGTGAGAAATATACACACTCGTATAATAATTAAAATCAGTAGATCTCCCATAAATTGGGGACTTTTGCAACGCTGATCGTAGTTGGTACGGCCCAACCAACCGATAACCGTACACACGTCCGGATTTGGTACGGAGCAGACCATATCCGATATGCAAACAAGCGGACCGACGTAGAGTCAATTAATAATAAGAATGTCCGGCGGACCACTCTACACACGGTCGGATATGGTACGGCAGTATTCAGTGGCGGCCTTAGGGGGTGGCGAACAGGGCAATCGCCCGGGGCCTCGCTCTTGCAGGGGCCTCGCACTACAACCCAAAACGCACAAACAATAAAATAAAGTTAGTCGTTTAAGTATACGTACGTAGTGTACGTACGTTGTTCATTCGTCTCGTTCCGAATACCGACAAATGCGAGTACCAAATCATATTTGAGAGTACCGATTCGGCATTGTGAGTCAGGCGGTATATTCATTACTCGATAACGAAAACATACGGTTTGTCACAGATTCTGTAACGTAGTATTTCGTATATGTAAAGGTCCGACCGCACTAGGCGTAACTACGCGACGTGACAAAATATATTTTATATGAAATTGTGTGAGATAAAGTGTCGCGTCGCGTAGTTCCGCTGCCGCGTAGTGCGGTTTATCTCATACAGTTTCATACAAAGTATATTTGGTCCTGTAGTCAGTTAGCTTGGCTGTAGTTATCTTAATTACGAGTTTACGACGCAGTACAAATCGACGTTTGAGGTGTTCTTTGCCATTTTCTACTATTTCATTTGTTTTTCTATCTTGGCAACATCCTAAATAATCCTAATTAGCATAGAGGGGACCTTAGACGATCGACGAAATCTAGCTACTGAATATTGTGTTGGGATGCGTTCGTCTGAAACCCCTTTACTGAAATATTAAGGGCTTATTACACTATATGTTATTCAGGGCCTTACATACTAATTCAGGGTGGTGTTATAACTGCCTGTTCTCTGCCTGTGTTCTGCCTGTTATTCAGGGCCCTGAATTCCGTGTAGTGTAATAAGCCCCTTAGAACGCATCCGTGAGTTTTTGTTGCTGTCAATCATTCCATGATCATTTCAAATCACTTTCATTTTCACTGGATTTTTTCGGGTGAAGTTCAGCGGCTGTTAATTTTATTTGCAGATTGATTCCTAGTGGTTATTGTGATATAAAATTGGTGTAGTTTTGTGTCTCAACTGTCTACGCAAATGGACAATATGTGGAAATCATTGACAGAAGTGATCTCGGGATAGTGGAGCGGAGAATTTTATTGTAGTATTGACTACCTCCGCAAAGCTTACTGGGAAGCCTGACTCGATACAATTTGCTGACAAATACTCCAAAAAACATTAGAATATGTTACATCCGCATTCTAATGCATACTTAAGTATAAAACACTAACTGATGACTAGGCAGCATGGTCTCAGACCTTAGCCTGTTCGCTAGGAACAAATAAAAAAAAAAAAAAAATACGTATTGTCCGTCTGTCTGTCAGTAATCTGTGTGTTTGTCTGACAGCCAGTGACAAAGAGTACCTAATGTACTTGGCCAGTGACAGCCTGCAATCTGCGGCATCTGCCATTCTGCCATTTCTCAAACTAAGTTTTGTGTGGATTGATTTGGTTTGCGATCAAGGAACGCTATTACTCCTAGCGGCGTTTTCCTAGTCTTTACTTTGCTAGAGAAAATGTTCTAAGATTTTTCTCATTGCAAGGCAGTGCAATAAAACTTAATCGTTCTATTTTTAAGCGTGTTTTGACTGTGCATTTTAATGCAATATTCAAAAAGTTTTCTGCTTTGAAACTATGTTGGCCCAGACAGAGTTATAAAGCTGGACAGGTGTACGAATATTGTTTCGCAGAATGCGTACTACCTAGAGCAATTTAAATAATTCCAAATGTAACATGATAACAAAACTCTATTGTTCGAAATCTTCTGTAACAAAAAGGTAAAATATTGAATTATAGCTTTATTTAGGTGTTTAGTATTCATTCAATATGAACCTTATTTTCAGTAGGTTGTGAGGTACCTGCATATACAATTGGGATTCAGTATTGCAGAGATGGCTGACTCCCAAGTAGCAAATATTGTCAATGAAATTTTGGTAAGTTTCTTTAGTTACTTGTAATCTCTGGTTTTTGTTCATGTATCTGCTATAGGTACCTCGTTTTCATTGTCCAAACCTTGTGGAACCAAAACTTGATTCACATTTTGTGTAATCTCTTGCAACAAACTAATTTGTTACAAACAATTTTCTTTATGAAATTATATATTTCAATCACAAAGACTGAATTCGCTTCTATAGTGTCAATGTTTACCGATTCATCTGTAAACATTTATCACAAGAAATAGACAAGATGAGAAAAATAAAAAAGAAGTGCACACATGAGTTATGAAAAATCTCTATTGCACATGTTTGTAGACAGTGCAATTCAACTAAATGAGGATTAAGATTTGTTTTTCGATTAGTTTCGAAACTATTTGCATGTTTGATACTTTCTGTTGGACATGTAATTATAATGCCTGGTCAAAAGGAATTAAGCATATCTTGAACACCTTGTAGAAATATTCTAACCTGTCTCCTTTTCTTTTTTTTGTAATGAAATACCAGCACTGGTTTTGCCAGCATGTGTAGAAGTAGCTTCAAACATGGTAGTGTTGAGTGGGTTGTATATTTGAGCAGTCATATTTTTGAGGGCCTCACTCAGCTTACTTTATTCAACTTGTTAAATATCGAAACTACCTATTACTTTAAAAAATATTACCTATATATTTCACAGTAATTAACGAAATTGGGTCAATGGGTAATTTTTTGCAAGTTTACACAACCAATTAAAGAACTTGGTTTTTATCTGATAATATGGTAGTCTAGTTTAAATGTTCTAAAAACCTAAACTTAGTTAACTTTTGTTTCCAGCGAGTTGAAGCAGTTGAGGAAGCTTTCAGTTGCTTCCTCGTTCATAAACCAGAAGAAGAGAATGAAATGTTAGGAATGTATCAGAAGAGACTATGTGGCATCATGACCACCTTGAGTGCGGAGCTGCAGGAGTCAGCGTTGCGCCAGTACTTGACGCTGACAGCCGTTCTTACTAACAGATATAAGATGAAGCAATTACTAGGCCTTTTAGAAACTCTAGTGAACACTAATATTATTCAAGCTCGGTATGTATTTACTTTTTACCAGATGAAAAAAAAAGATAAGGTTCTCAATTCAAAATGTAAATTTTATTTTATCAAAAAATATGTCTATATTGGAAAGAGAATACCTTGAAGTTGGTCACATTTAAATTTAAAAAATAAAATTCACTCCTAAGGGTACAAAAAAGGAATTGATTGATAATTTTCCTACTGAATTTTCAATTGTGAACTGATTCTGTAGCAGTTTGTTTTTTCATCAATTATATTTTTTTTCAAAAGTTTTCACAATTGTGGTTGAACATTTTAACTGATGATGAACTTAATTATTTGTTTGCTGTTACTTGCAGGATGTTATGTGATTGCATTTTGACCAATGACAAGTTAATGTATCAAAATGCGGACTTCTGGATAGAAAGTTTCAATCTGATCAGAAGAATTATAGGAGGAGTAGATTATAAGGGCGTCCGGGAAATAATGAAGGTCGGTTTAATTCTATTGTAATAAAGTAGAGCCTTGCTTATTCGTACAGGCAAAAACAAGGACTTTTGCGTAATATCGAGGCGTATGGTTTGCGTTATGCAATATTTCAATGTAAAGGTATAAAAATACAATTATAACCTTAGTTACTTTAATTGGAATCAAAAAGTACAAGTTAGACAAACAAGGCAGATATATATATGTACATACAAAAGTTCATCATCATCACATCAGCCGAAAGACGTCCACTGCTGGACATAGGCCTCCCCCAAGCGTCGCCACATTGACCGGTCCCGTGCGTCTCGCAACCAGCGGATTCCCGCAACCTTCACCAGGTCATCGGTCCAACTGGTGGGAGGCCTTCCAACGCAACGTCAACAAACAAAGACAAAAGACAAAAAGAAGTTAATATAGAATATTTAAAAATGTAACAAAAGTATTTAAACAAAATCTGTGGGTTTGACTAGACATTTAAAACAGAAGTTTAGTTTTACTTATCTGCTTATAATTTTTGACCTTCATTTCCATAGCTTCTCCACCATCGTCCATCCGGATTACAACAATCACTGAATAAGTCGGGGTCTGGAATGTAATTCTTTGTTATCTTAGCTTGGTGTTTTTATCTAACGTACTATATTTTCAAGGGATGCAGAGAAAAGGCTCACACACTACCAGTCAGGTTAAATTCAAGTACAATGCCTCAGTTAAAAGCATTGTACAGTGTAATTGAGTACATTTTTGATAGAACTGCCTCATTGCTGCCTGCATACTTCATTGTCACTGAGATCCAAAAGGATTATCCGGGTAATAATCACTGGCCACATTGGGTAAGTTGCTGTTAATAACCATAACTTCTGTTATATTAATCTCATTCAGGCATATTTTGTCTGTCTAGCAAGTGTACAAGTCATTCATTTGTTATTAAATATAAAGGTAATAAAGTTATTTAAATATATTATAGTTGTCCTATGGAAATTATAATTGCTGCATAAATGATTTCTTGGCAATCCTGTGTCCATGACCAATAAAATTAAATTTAATATATTATGTGTAGGTAATATTTGCCATCTTATAACATAAACACTAACAAGTTTTATCAGAGTATTATTGTTTTTGTTTCAGCAACTGGCTAAACTTCTATCTAGTTTTGTAGAAAGTTTTAAACCCTGTGCCCAAATGGTTTCTATAATTGGACATTCACAAATGTTGCCTGTGGTTGAGTTTTCTGGTTATGCTGACCATCTCGTAAATCCATGGCGATTAGATCCTACAACATTAAAATTTTCCTTGAAGGGCAACCTACCGTATGATGACGAACTCTTAAAACCGCAAATAGCATTGTTAAGACATGTTTTGCAACAGCCATATTCCAGAGATATGATGTGTTCTATGCTTGGCCTTCAAAAGCAGCATAAACAACGATGCATAGCACTAGAGGATCAATTAGTGGAACTTATGATTCTGCCCATGGAAAGAAGTGAATCTGAGAATGAAGATGATGAAATGTCTTCATCACATTGGTGCTGGCTTCACTTGTCGTCACAGGTTATATACTTGATCCTCATAGGATTTGCTTCATTCCCCAACATAGTAATGGGTCTCCATAGTAAATTGATTGGTCATGATATGAAAAAAGGGAGAGACCACCTTATGTGGGTGTTATTACAATTTATATCTGGAAGTATCCAAAGAAACCCATCATCCAATTTCCTACCAATAATAAAACTTTATGAGTTGCTGTACCCTGAAAAGGAACCACTGCCTGTGCCTGATTGCACAAAAGCCCACTGCACACATCAAATGGCTGTAGTATGTATTTGGATGCACTTGTTGAAAAAAGCTGAAACTGAACACAAGACAATGACTATGCCACAAAATTTAAAAGTACAGTATGAGTATGTGTTCCTTTAATTTTTAGAAAAAACTATTAATAATACATTGACAGTTTATGTTAATTTGAAATACAAATGTTTTCGTATTTATTTTCAAGTTTAATAATGTAACAATGCTTGTAATCTTAGGTTTCTTCAGCACCTGATGACACAAAATAGTACACCAACATTGATGGGCTCTGATTACCGCATAGCTTTACTATGTAATGCATATTCAACAAATCAAGAGTACTTTGCCAGACCAATGGGAGTGATTATAGAGACCCTGTTCGGGAGCCAGAAAGCTATGCCCAATGGGAATCCAGGCACACCTTTGCCAACCATTCCCCTGTCTATGTGCATTTTAGATAGCCTGACTTTACATTGTAAGATGTCACTTATACACTCGATAGTAACTCATGTTGCCAAGCTGGCTCAGAATAAAAGCAATATACCAGGAAACAACATGATGGCTCCAGCATTGGTGGAAACATACAGCCGTTTGTTGGTATATACTGAAATAGAGTCGATGGGGATCAAAGGATTCATACGTAAGTACACATTTAAAATAACCCAGCCAAGTACCTTAATCTCAGTTACTTATCTTAAGCATACCAAGTTTATTGAAAATATCTGTTAATTTAAGAAATTTTACTAAAACATAATTAATAGCAAACATAGTTAATGAAAGCTTTTCTCTAACTATTGTGATAAGATGATGTCCCCAATACTGTATTAATTCAACGAACACAATATTAATTGTGTATATTATCTCTTTCAGATCAGTTGCTACCGAATGTCTTCAAATCCCACGCCTGGGGCATACTTCATAACTTGCTGGACATGTTTTCGTATCGCATTCACCATGTGCAGCCTCACTATAGGGTGACACTCCTCTCTAACATACACTCCTTAGCTGCGTATCCACAAGCCAATCAGACACAGTTACAATTATGGTACGTATGTGTGTTATAGGTGAAGGTGTGCGTTGTCGAGTGTTTCCTAATAATGCTTTACATGCTTGACAAGCCCCAAGACCATACAAATGCAGGCTCGCATTTGGAAGTCATTTACATGCTTGTGAATGCGTCAGTGTGCTACGTAACGTCAAGCATGTCGGACTTAGCACACTGGCTTGTGCTTGTGGACCCTTGTCGTGACTCGACAAGCGTGTAAAGCCGGCACAGCTCTGTACACCATGCCAACTTCGGCCGTAATAGTGTATAAAGTTAGGTATCACTTTTTTCAATCCAAATGCAATGCTCCATGTCACATTCAACACTCAACTATTACCTAAAACTGGTTTAAAGCCATTTGATTGGTAGAAAAAGTTTTTAAGTAATGCTTGAGTCTGTAAAACTGTCCCCTGAATGAAATCTGTCCGTATTAAAATAATCTGCACAATTATGCCGCTTATAAAGAAAATATGTTTAGAGATGCCATAGGCGTTTGCTTGCATCATACAATTATAAATCAAGTAGGCATATTACAAGAATAATAATATGCAATATGATTTTGCTACACCTACAGATAAATACCAATGTTGGTTTGTTCATATGGTTGCTGCCGTACCGTTCATTCGATTGCGATAACACTTTGGCAACTTATTTTTTGCACTTGTACTATCCCTATAATAATATTCACAATTATTTATTCAGCTTCTTCAACGTGCTCCATGTAGCCATATTCATAAAAGTTACTGATGATCAAAGCAAAACATTTTTATAAGCAATCTTTTCACTATTTCAGTTTCGAAAGCACAGCACTACGTTTGATAACAAGCCTGGGCAGCTCCGGAGTGCAGTTACAAATGTCGAGAGTAGTCTCCGAGCCCAAGTCTCTGGTTTCGTCTGAGAGTGAAGAGCTGAACCGCGTATTGGTTCTCACTCTAGCACGCGGAATCTATATGACTGGGGCTGGTAAGAATTTTATATCATCTTATTTATATAATTTTATATTTTCCAAGAGTTTTAGGCTAAGTTGACCTTTCTGTTTTTCCCCTCGAGCAGGTAGTGATGGTGCAGCGGTGAAGGAACTCCTCACTACGATCATGACGAACACGCCACACATGTGGTCGCAACACACTCTGCAATGTTTCCCGCCAATGCTCGTTGAGTTTTTTGCTCAGGTATGTTTATAAAGCATGTAATTCATACAATTTTTTTTAATTTTTTGGTAGCTCGCGTTTAACCACTATCTCGCCTGATAATATAAAAGAGAAAGTAATTCTGTTTTATTGTTACTTTTCACGACTAAACGGCTGTACCGATTTAGATGAAGTCTGGATAGTTTGACACCCTGGACATAAGATCCCGGTGTTGTGTTCCCTTGGGACGATAAAAATTATTTCCGCGGACGAAACCGCAGGTAGAAGCTAATTTAATATGAATTGTTAAGTGCTTGTCCTGGTTAGCTGGAGGTGGTGCATGAATGTCTGGAAAGATATGGGGAGGGAGGCGTTTGTTCAGGAGTGGGCACTTCTAGGCAAAGACACAAGTGTCTGTCCAGGTGTTTGCGCATGTATTCTGCATTCAACCAGATGCCCCGAGTATATAGAATTGAGCGTTGGAATTGAATGAAATACCATTACCAGGAGTATTTGCACATACTGTGAGCCATGCAGTGCTTACTCGCTTAAACGGCCTCATCTGACTATGCTCTTTATTGATAGGGTCCATTTTGCACATGTCTGCCTAATCTTTCGAGGAGTACAAGCGTGATGTTATATTATGCAATAAAGATTTGATAGTTCTCACTGTGTGATGAAATATGCTATGCATGTTGCAAGTAGAACTTGCAACATGCATAGCATATTTCATCACCATCATCATCAGCCTATAGCAGCCCACTGCTGGACAAAGGCCTCTCTAACCACACGCTATTTATCCCAAATCTCGGTAACTCTCGGTCAGCTGCTACCTTCCAAAGTATAAATTATTTGTTAACAGCTCTGTACTTACTGTAATTTGATTGTTATTTACAGAACCCTGCCCCTAAAGAGAACAAACAAGTGCTAAAGAAGTCCGTGGAGGAGGAATACCGCAAATGGACCTCGATGGCCAATGACAACGATATTATATCGCACTTCTCTGTGCCAGGCACTCCCCTCTTCCTTTGTCTGTTGTGGAAAATGATTTTTGAGACTAACAGAATCAACCCAGTTGCTTTCAAGTGAGTGTATGTCCGCGGTTTTATTAATTATTCCCTTAGCACTGCTCTCTAATGTACTAAAATATAAATTAGCGTTTTGTGCCAATGAGCTAGCTTAATGAATCATTGAGAAATACAGTCAAATCCGTCTAAAACGTACTGGATATTGCGACGGAATGTACAGGTCCTGTTACACGGACCATTTGAATGGTCCATTCTTAGTGGTTTTAAACGGTTTTGACTGTAGTATTAACAGCCTTTAAAATCTTTGCTCTAAGTTGTCTGATTATTTCCAGAATTCTAGAGCGTATCGGTGCGCGCGCCCTCTCCGCACACCTGCGCAAGTTCTGCGACTACCTCGTGTTCGAGGTGACGAACCCCGCGGGCGGGCCGCACATCAACAAGTGTGTCGACGCCATCAACGACATCATCTGGAAGTATAATATCGTCACCATAGACAGGCTTGTGTTATGTTTGGTAAGTGTTTGCTGGTAGGCGATTATCTAAGGGAGATCTAGTGGGAATAATATGTACTTCTTTTTAAATTAATATCGCTTTTTTTACCGGATATCGTATTTTTATCTCACCACTCGTAATTATAACTCGCATGATTCAAGTAAGTTAAGTTGTATGTATAGATAAATAAGCTTTTTTTATGGCCTAACTGTAACTGCTACAGTTCTCGCCAATCTTCTTGGCCACCCTGAAGTTGGCTTTCCGATGCGCATGATATGGCGCGGTGCTGTTTTAGTATGAGATTTACTTCAGCGTAGCTATTGTGGTCAACATCAGGGCGGTCAAGAAGATTGGGGCATACTGTAAGTCTCATGTTCTCTGTTTTTCTTTAACATTTAGGTTCTTCGCCCCAATCCAGACGGCAACGAAAGCCAAGTGTGCCTTTATATCATTCAATTATTGCTATTGAAAGGTTCCGAACTGCGAAATAGAGCACAAGATTTCGTCAAAGAAAACTCTCCTGAGCATTGGAAACAAAATAATTGGTAATTTCACTGTTCAGAATAAATTATTTAAAAATGCGATTGTTAAACACTATATAAACACTCATTGATATTAATTTTGACAGGTACGACAAACATCTAGCGTTTCACAGAAAGTACCCAGAGAAGTTCGCGCCAGAGGAAGCAAGTAACGCTTTCGGCGGCGGGCCCATTCCTGTCTACTTGAGCAATGTGTGCCTTAGGTTCATACCAGTTCTTGATATAGTGGTACACAGACATTTAGAAATACCATCTGTCAGCAAGAATTTGGAACAACTTCTTGAACACCTCGGCTATTTATATAAATTTCATGGTGAGATTTTGTTACACTTATTATTGACACTGCTATTGATAATTTTAGAGTACCCATAGATAGTCATTCTTGCAGAATATCTTAGCTCATTTAGTGTTAATCAATAGCAACAGGGGCGTCCTTCCGAAAGATTGTACAACTGTTTTTACCCAACTGTTTATCCTTGTCAAGTTGTATTTATTTTGCGGGTAATTATTTTATGTAGTGTAATTATCATCATGTCAACAGATCGCCCTGTCACCTTCCTATACAACACACTACACTATTATGAGACAAAGCTCCGTGACAAGCCGCTACTGAAGAGAAAACTGGTGAACGCTGTCTTAGGATCCCTGAAAGATGTGCGACCGTCGGGCTGGGCCACAACCGAGGCTTTCCAGACGTACCTCGCCAAGAGCGAGGTGGACGCTACCGGATGGTCCCCGGACCTAAATTATTATCTAAGCCTCGTCAACCGGATGGTGGACAGTATCCTTTTAAATAGCAAATAATAGGTTATTTCTAGGCAAGCGTGCTAAACCGTCGACCACATTATCGCTTACCATCAGATGAGATAGAGGTCAAGGGAGAGCGGATACAAAAAAAACCTTTATACTACACCTGCTCGGAAAGTACCTTGATACTTTATCAAATTTACGGTAGAAAGTACGTCATTGCAGATCGAACAAATATGCGGCGAGAAAACGCATCTGAGCGGGAGAGAAAAGTGTATGAAAATCCATTTCTTACGTGGTTTTTCTTTTTTAATTTTGGGTAAGACTATGCGCTGGTAACCTAAATATCAAAAGCCAAAAAGTTTTTACAGTGAGTTTTTATCTTCAAGTTCGCAAAATGACACTGGCCACTAGCTGTGTGTTGGATGGTGTCAAACAATTTGAAAAAAGAACATGTGAAAATTGCAGACGCCATTGGCGCCATTTTCAATTTGTGTGTTGTTTGAGGATTCATTAAAGATTTAGTTTTTTATTTTCCTCGTAGGTGTAGTATAAAGCACTATGTATCACTCGAGAGAAAGTGCGATTCCCGATCTCGGGTGTTTTAAAGCCCTCGCCTACGGCTCGGGCTTCAAACGACACCCTCGCCGGTAATCGGTCACTTTCTCCTCTCGGTGAACAATGTACTATTGTTACCTTTGTGAAAGTACGCGACCGTTGATAATGCATCTGGGTGAGAAACAGAAATTTTCACGCGTGTATCAGATCATTGATCGTTGGGGCAAACGTGCTCTTGACTGGAGACCACGAATGGGTAAATGCATTGTGGGATTCTCTCGGGCTAGGTGGAGCGATGCTCTTTGCAGAGTGGCTGATAGCAGCTGGATGAGAGCTTTTGTAAATCGAGTCAAATGACATGCTATTGGAGAGGCCTACGTCCAGGCTATATGCTATAGCCTGATGATGATGTTAATGATCTGTGCGACGATGCTTTACAAAGTCAAACTTTAACTAAATCTCCATGTGCCATGATATGGCAGCCAGATATTACAGCCTGTAAAATGAAGGAAATTCATATCACATTCAGTTTTATTATATTTTCTTTCGGATATCAACTATGTTCCTTATATGAGCCACAGCTATGACAGGTGCATCCCACTTCCCCAACACAGACTGGCGCTTCAACGAGTATCCGAACCCCTCAGCGCATGCTCTGTACGTGACCTGCGTTGAACTCATGTCTCTGCCGTTAGCGCCCAGCTTTGTGGGCAACACACTCCTCGACGTCATCACAAAAGGTTTCGTCGTAATACCAGCCACGAAGATCCAGCTTTGGATCAATGCGATCGGTCTGATAATGGCTGCGTTGCCAGACCCGTACTGGACCGTCCTACACGAGCGTATATCGGAACTGATGACTAACACAGATATGACAGAATGGCCGTATCCGCATTCGCCATTCCAGCTGTTTAACCTGACAACTACTAATGATGCTATGCTGGAAAACAAATACAGCTTGACTTTGGCGTTGGCTCATGCGATTTGGTACCACGCGGGAGCTGGCCAAATAATGCAAGTGCCTCAGTAAGTATACACATTCATTTTGTTTTGTAGTTCTGGTATTTGAATGTTTTCATATTTCTAGAATACAGCATCAAATATACCTGCATTCGTCAAAAAATAATAATGTATTCGTCCTTCGTCAAAAAATAATAATGTGTTATGTGTTTCCAGATTTATTAAAGAAAAGTTATCAGTGGAGATCCACACAGAGATACAACTGCTGTACTTGTGTCACTTGGTTGGGCCGTTCCTACAACGGTTTAACTCTGACTTGTCGCGGGCAGTCATGGACATCACTATCACTCTCTACGAACTCCTGGCGCACATCGATAAGTCTCAGCAACATCTGCAGTACATTGACCCGATATGCGACTTACTGTATCCTTTTAAAAGTACACAAAAGCTGTGCTATGCGTTTCTATGCGAACTATCTCAGGTTGTGTTTTTAGAGTTTCGAACGTCACACAGTAATCAAAAACAGAGATTTGAAGGCATTTTTTTGTCATATTATGGTATTTGAATAATATTACTACTCTCATGCACTGCTATTACTGCTCAGCATAATTTTGATATCTACTATACTATTGATATGCTAGGGTAAAAAGTTATCCATGCGAATGTGAGTTTGTTTGTTAAATGTTTGTTGTTCTTTAATAAGTGTTTATGTTGTGTAGTACAGCAAGCAATTGTTATTATATAAATAAATATGTTTGGATTGACCAGAACCTGGATTAGGATATAGGATATTACTTACAATTAGTTCTAGTACTAGTTTAGATATACAAAGTCATATCTCGATACTCTCTTCTCTTCCTCAGTAGGTTCGTGGCCACTGGACCCCTTTAAGTGGACAATCTGTCTCCATCGACTCCCGGTCCAATGTTGCCATCACTACCTGCTGGCAATTTGCTTGAGGACGTAGCTTCTTTCACTTTGTCAGACAATCGTGTCAACGACCGGTCTCGTGCTCTCTTTCCATCGATATTGTTAACAATGACCAGATTTTCAAGGCTGCTATCTCCCCTTCTCATTATGTGGTCAAAATACGCTGTAAGTAAACTGAAGACAGTCGGCCCTTTGTGCGTTTGGCTGTCCATTGTATTCGGAGCCTCCGCTTTAACCTCTGTCTCAGTGTTGTCAGTCAGTGTCAAACCACGATGAAAAGCAGAGGTGACAGGATGCATCCATGCCTAATAGCCCCTTTTCACACGCTCCGGTTGTCTGGTAGCCGGTGTCGGGTACCCGGCAGCGAATGCATAGCCATGTACGATACACTTCGCCGCCGGTTACCCGGCGCGGCTACCCGGAAACCGGGGCGTGTGAAAAGGGGCTTAACGATTAACCTTCCCTGATGGAGAAAACATCGAACAATCGGTGTCTATTATGACGAAAGAGCGGTTGTTGATGTAGAGGCGTCGGAATAGGTCAATCAGATGTTGAGGCGGACCTGTCTTTTGTGTAATCAATGAAACACATCAACACAGCGCTATTAATTTCGCGGTTTTTTTATGATTTGGCGAACGTTCACGATTTGTTCCCTCGTGCCTTTACCTTTCAAAGACATGTGTTTTAGCCTGTTGTTAATGATCTACAGGAGTATCTTGCTGACCAGGTCAAGGTGCAGGCCAAGGTCCTGTAATTACTGCAGTCTTTAGTAGAACCTTTTTTATGAAGTGGAACAAACACGGAATCTGTCCACTCTTCAGATCAACTGCTGATCTTCCAAAAGAAGTTGCAGATGCTGAGAATCTTTGGAATCTAAGTTTTTCAGTAACTTGGCAGGAATTCCATCTATGACTGGAGATTTTCTATTCTTGAAATATTCAAGGGCATGTTCGACCACTGAGTGCAGAATTTCTGGTTCTTGTGGTGATAAATCTCTCTGTGCGCTGTTTGTGATAGGTTGACTGCTGATGTCATAAAGTGTGCAATACTATTTCCAGCATGCCAGAACCTGATCTTTTTCAGTGAGTGCGTTCCCTGCTTCATCTGCGGTCTTGCAGGTTCTCAGACTACGAGATTCAGTCGGGTGTTTGAACTTGAGGAAAAGATTATTAGTCTAATGTTTCGCAAAATTCTGATCTAGATCAGCATAGACGATGTTGATGTACTGGTCATAATCTTAAAAGCATATTTCTGGACATCTGTGCTGAGTGGTCATATAAACTTATGTTCACTTATAAGGCCAGACCCTTTCCCTTTAATTCACGTCTACAAACAATTAGACCAGTTATTTCCGAAGATATAAAAGGCTTCATTTTTTGGCAGCATGTTTTCTTTGGTAGTTTGCACAATATTTTTTGAAAAGCTTTCCAAGTGACGTCTGGGTCAGTAGCGTCATTTAAAAACATTTAGGCACTTTATGTTCATGTTCAATAAGCTTTTGCCACCGGCTTCGCCCGTGTTGCTGTCGGTTATTATCCCACGGGAACGTACTACCGGGATACATTTCTCTGTGCCAAATTTCATCCAGATCCGTTCAGCCGTACTGGCGTGATTGAGTAACAAACGTCCAGCCATCTAAACTTTCGCATTTATAATATTAGTAGGATTGCTTTTCTGAAGGTTTGTATGTCAACATGGCGCATATTCCGCTTGCTTATGGAGTTTTCTCAGCCGAAGTCGGATTGTCTGATCTCCATTCAAATTTCGGCAAATTATAGTGTTTTATGCAATGCGCGAATTCTGTTTACCATTTTGTAAGATATTAGATATATATTTAGTTCTTAATCATTAGGGAAATATTATACTACTTATAACAGAATGTATTAAATATTTATATTGTCATATTTTTTTATTGAACTATGCAGGAAAAACTATAGCGAAGTTCAGAAATTGGATAAAAAAATACATAATAAAATAATGGACGTTCGTTCGGAAAATTGCGTGCGAGTCATTTTTTGTACACACTTTGTTTGCTTTGCGAGAGAGAATCCAGTTTCGATCATGTTTGTTAGCGCATCACTCTACCTGCTCCCCTGTTACTGAGACGATGCGGGGTTGCAATGAAAGCCAGCCCTGGAGGTCAGATTTCCAGTTATGCTGATTTGGTAATCCTTTCGAGATGGCCGCGCTCAGCACAGTTTGTGATTGTGCTTTTTTCACTATTCTTCTCTTTTAGTCAGTGTTTGTTGCTGTTGTGTCTGTGCCGAATAAGTGTTTGTTGTGTTTTTTCTATTATATTATTTTTTTAAATAAATATTCCTTAACCATTCATCAGTTATCACATAAAATACATGTTCGTCGGCGACACAATGAAGAACGAAGTGGAGAATGTGATCCGCAAACTGCGGCCGGCGCTGCAGATGCGCCTGCGTTTCATCACGCACTTGAACGTGGAGCAGATCAACACCGCCTAGCAGAGCGACTACTACAGCTACACGCCCTCCAGCTCCAGCTCGAGCTCGGAGTAAGGCGAAGCTGTAGTATGGACCTGGCACTCGAAATCATCGTACATAGAGCTCTGACCCCCACCACCACCACCATTAATGTCAGACCCGAAGTCAATACTGTGAGGCATATGCCAAGTATTTACTCTTGCTCGATCGCGTTAACGTCAATTTGTATTGAAACTGGAAAAGCGCCGTCTGGTGACAGTGAGGGAAAACATATTTTTTGTATACAAATTGACATAAGATAATTATTACGTTTACGCGATTGAGTACGTTAAAAAACTCGCACTATGCCCTCAGGAGTCACTTCAGTAGGGGCTTGTAAAAAAGGTGGTTCACAAAATACTAAGTCACTATTTAATGACTTAAATATGACAGACTTTTAAATTAACCTTGACTTGCCGGTTGTGAATATATATTTCACCGCATCGGTACATATACCTTGTTAGTAATAATGAATATAATTACATCACATATTTAAAGTTTAAGGTTTATACTTTTGTAACTATACAGGGTTTGAGTTTCTGAGACTACGCTGCAGAACAAAATCCTAATTTGAAAAGTGGAAGCTTGATTTAGGATAAAACTAAAATTACTTTCACTGGCTACAGGAATACATGAAGCTGTTTTTATTTTGCAAAAGTATTGGGCTCGGGCTCTAGTCTTTAATACTAACATGTATGTTACGTCGAGTACAGTTTCAGGTATCGCCTTGCAGTGCTATCGCCTAATTCAAAATACCCTGTACAACAGCAATAAGCTAGACGTAGCAGTAAGCTTTATTTTTCTCAATATAAAATTAATTATTTTCATAGGACCAATGTTTTTGTACATATGGTAGGTTGTTAATTAAACTGTATTATATAGTGAGGCGACTAAACATGCTGCAATTAATATCAAAAGACTGATATCAAGAAAATTGCCACGCTGGTGGTTGCTGAATCGAAATGCTCTTAGTCGTCCTGTTCAACAAAAGTGGACAAGTATTATCGTCACTACTGGTGGCTGACGAGAAATGTTTTACTTCTCCTCAACGCCACAACCGGTCAACAGTAAAACATTTTGTTTAACCGGTTGAATGCCGTAATTACCGAAACAATTAAAAAGCCATTGTGTCTCGCGTGGATTCCACGTTTCAGGCACTTAAGATGTTATTAATTTCTCGTTAGCCAGCAGTCGCTACCGAGCCCCTATTATTTTAAGTTTCCCTTTGTCCGTCACTGGAAGTGAGTTACGGAATACAAGTCTAGTAAATTACCGGGCGAAACTTCAAAATGAGATTATTTAAACCCCCTACGTAATGATGATAAAACAAATAATAACTTATAATTGAATATTTTACTATTTTATTAACAATTTACCGAGCAACGACGACAACTCAAAACGTGATGGCCATCGGTCTCCACCATGGAACCGCAGGTGCATCTGTGGGGTTCACACACCTTGCAGCCCAGGCGAAGGGCCACCGCCACTCGTAGAGTCGACATCAAGCAACTTGCCCAGGTGAGGCGAAGGAAGCGCGAGCAATCGTGCTCCCGATTCCGGCTGCGATATAGCCCTGAATCTGGCTAAATCACACCCATCAACATCCGTTTCTGGATCAGCCTAGACGTGACGTCATCCCACGCGCGCTGATCATGTGTTGCGTCAGGACTTGCTGCCCCCATGCTAAGGACAGACCAAGCGAACCCGGCGTCCAACATAAACGGTATGTTTCTTATACAACTTATAATTATATAAAGTTTTGTCAATTCATTTTAGAAAGTTAATGAAGTGTTTGCCGACCGATTGTTGTTACTTTGGAAAAGGAAAACTAAACTAGCTGGCTTAGGTCTTGGTCGGCAACCGGCATAAACATCGCCCCACTATTTTAAGCTTATTGCACTGCTGTATTAGGAATATGCTAATTTGGACAAAACCTTAAAATATTTTTTTTAAAGTAATGTGTTAAACGAAATGGTTAGAGGAACGTATTTTTGTATTCAAATATAATTATGTTTAGCAATACTTGACATCCAATATCAATATGTCTTTTTGGCAAAAAATATTTTTTTACTACTGGCCAGCTTTGGCGTGGGTGGCCCGGATTGTGTATACATAATATGGAATGTATGCCTATACCTATGAAATCTATAATTAATAATTATGACAAATCATAGAGAAAATTATGAAATCAATGCAATAAAAGTAATCACATTATTTAATAGAATACATTATAAGATTGAACTTTTATTTTAAAGTAAGAAATATTGAAAATTATATGAGTCTAGTTTGTCAGGACCACAATGCCATTACCCTATAGTGTCAGTGCTGCCAACTATACACCGTTAGATTTTGGTGTCTTTGATACCTCTTCATCATTTTGCAACACCGACCGAAAGGAAAGTTATTTTTGCACTTTTTAGTTTTTTGCTTTGCAAGTTGATCATTTTTGTGAAAATGTTTTTATTATTTTTTAATGTTATCTTTACGTATCGATACTGCTTCATGCACTGGATCAACTCTCCACGGGATTAAAACGACCAAAATGTAACGGTGATAGGTGTCAATATGTTTCGGGCTATGGAAAATTTAAAATAAGAGTGCGTTGAGTTTGCTAAATTGGCGTAGTTGGCATCACTGGAAAGTTATGTAGGAAATTTATTAAAATAATAATATTTTAGGGTAACCTCTTAGGATTTGTATGTTTTTGTCGGAAATGCTTTTTTCATTTTGTTAGTCCACTGAGGAAGTATGTATTTAGTTTTAACAGATTTAACTAAATTCAGTCTAATTACAATGAATAGTAAGTAAGGTAGGTATTAATGTTGAATATAAAATGTTTAAATGATTTGACTTTTGCTACAGAGTTTTATTCCACTTAACATCACGCCTTGATTCCCCGAAGGGTTCGGTAGAGGTGCACCTGCGGTACACCCACAAGTATAAGTAAATTCTGACGGCTAGATGTTATTAAGTAAACTCGTTTTCTACATAGTAGGGTACAATTAGTTAATCTGTGTACTTATACATTATATGTAATAATGATCAAACTTTGCCGAAATTAAGGATATAGTCCCCTTAATAGAGCAGAATGATGTATTAAATTGTGTAAGTGTTCTACACTAGAACAAAACGCACATTCTTATACGCCTTACTAATGTATAGCAAGATTCAATGGTCAACTGAAATATCTCAATGTGTTTTAGGCTATGTTATATTAGGCTATCTAGGAGTCCGGTTCTGCACTACAAAAGAAACAGTATTTTTCGCTCTGCTGTGTAGATTGTGTCATTCTATATATTATCATATTATTGCCTTGTCTATGTTATTAAATATTACCTTTTGTTTGTGTTCTGTTCATCCGTCACCGTGATGATACACAGTCTTACAATTATAAAAAGAATGTGTCTTTTAAGATCTGGGCACTTCAATATTTGAGATACTTTTCCTCAAAGGAATGCTTAATTTTTACAGCCTGTAGTAAGAAAATATACCTACTATTATACATATATTTTATTATTTACAAAAGATGTGAAAAATATGCAATAATTATTAATTTAATCAGCTTTATGTTATGTTGTTAAGAACCATTATTAATAAGCCTTATTGATGATCAAATAGAATAAATTGAATTAATACATGCATATTTGTAATTTTCATAATAAAAATCAGACATTTTGTAAGATTCCTGCAATTTTACAGATAAGTGTAACTTTGCATAATTTAATATAAGTTTTGTATTAGGTACTTATATTTATTGAACAAATAAATATTTTGTTTGTAATTTTGTTTTTTGTAGTTGTTGAAGCCCACTCATAAGCCATTGTACATTACTGCGTAAATTATTTAATACAGTCATTTGGTAGTTTTACCTGGTAAGATTGCCGTGAGTTTTAAAATTGGTGATTTTACATATCTACCTATACATTTTGATGTGCTCTTTCCAAATTTCTACTTCCTATCACTTCGCCACCTCTAGTCTTTGCCGACCGCGCCGCCAATATGGAAAAAATGGCGCCTAAAAACAGTTTTTGACAATACATATAATTTCGTAATCATGTTGCGATGAAGATAGATAGAATAGAATAGGTTTTAATATTTAACTAAAGAAAGGCCCTTGTTCGCATTAGGACAGATTCGCTTTAAGACAGATTCGGTTTACGACAGATTCGCTTTATGACAGATTCGCTTTACGGCAGAAGTACAGTGAACTTGACATATCTAAATCTGTAAAACATATTAATAAAACAAGTAACAAAATAGCTTTTTATTACTTATCTTACGATACTTAGGTACCTTACTTAGGTTTCTTATATTCAGCCTGCACAAGCGTTCTACACATACCAGAACTGAAATTTAGTTTCATGACAATTTTTAAATATTTCTCTGGGTTATTCGTTCCGAATACTTCTTTGTAGCAACTAAATGTATCAGTAGTAATTAATCTCATCCATTGCTTTGAAAAAATAATAGTCCCTGAACACTGAATATTTTTCAGAATCATTCACTGATTCTTGAATAACTAAGATACCTTCAGGGATCAAAATTTGTGGTAACAATGCCAATTACATATACAATTGTGTAATACGTTCCCCACCGTCGACTTTCTTCAGAGATTTTGGCTTTTTTGAAAGCGCTTTCCAATAGTGGTAGAAGAAACTGGTAACTTTATCATTGGGTTTTGGCACAGATCATATAATGTTTTGGGATATAACTCTAATTCTTTAATCAAATCTATACTGCTCTTTATTTAATGAAAACTGAGCCCGCCACATAGTAAACAGTCTTTCGTAAGTAGTTTGTGTTTTGTATATAAATAAAGGGTACAAAATTTACGGTAACATCGTTTCGTGAAGCATTATTATGTAACGTGTATTATTTGATAAAAAGAGCCTGGGAAAAACTTTGAAGGTACCGTCACCGTAATAGCATTTCTAGTTTTGAAATTTGGTCTTCACTAATGGTGTTCTAAAAAGCAAAATTTTCTTCTTTCTCCCATAGTCAAATCAGAAAAAAAAATATCCACAAGACTGAGGTTCATCTCTACAAGTTGAAAAATAAAGGAGTTTTCTATGCTTGACAACATACATATATATCCAGGCAAATTACGTGGAGTCTATTTCAACACGACTGTACTATTTCTGCCGTAAAGAGAATTTGCCGTAAAGCGAATCTGTCGTAAAGCGAATCTGTCTTAAAGCGAATCTGTCCTAAAGCGAACAAGGGAAGAAAGGAATGGCATTCCATCTTGTCACGCATGTCAACCTCTCCAATCGACCAATCACATGCGAGATGAAAGACGCGATGTGGATTTCCTTCTATGTGATTGGACGATTATTCATATTCTGTGAGCATGGACGACTTGTCTACAGCATCAATCATTACAGCCGAAGTCAGTAAAAAAACTAGATGACTGAGACGATGAGGTTCTACAAATTTATATATAGACAGATTCCATTCCATCCATGCATTAATAGTCCGGTCAAATTGCATTAATTCGCATAGAGCTGAAAATTGGAGTGTACCCCATTGTTGCGAAGTTCATTACCGCGATGTACGTTACTGCGAAAGTTAATTATCGCGACGTACGTTGTCGCGAAAGTTTTTTACTGCGATGTACGTTACTGCGAAAGTTTACCATCGCGAAGTACGTTGTCACGAAAGTTCTTTACTGCGATGTACGTTACTGCGAAAGTTTACCATTGCGAAGTACGTTGTCACGAAAGTTCTTTACTGCGATGTACCGTTACTGCGAAAGTTTACCATTGCGAAGTACGTTGTCACGAAAGTTCTTTACTGCGATGTACGTTACTGCGAAAGTTTACCATTGCGAAGTACGTTGTCACGAAAGTTCTTTACTGCGATGTACCGTTACTGCGAAAGTTTACCATTGCGACGTACGTTGTCGCGAAAGTTCTTTACTGTGACGATTGCAGTTTCCATAACACGCTTTTGTGATTTAGGTCATCTAGGAGGGTTGCTGATTCTGGTGATAGTGGAAATGTTATATTGCTCAGTCTGTTCTTATTCCTCTTCTTGACTATGCTGATGTCTGCATCCTTTACTGCGATGTACGTTACTGCGAAAGTTTACCATTGCGAAGTACGTTGTCACGAAAGTTCTTTACTGCGATGTACCGTTACTGCGAAAGTTTACCATTGCGACGTACGTTGTCGCGAAAGTTCTTTACTGTGACGATTGCAGTTTCCATAACACGCTTTTGTGATTTAGGTCATCTAGGAGGGTTGCTGATTCTGGTGATAGTGGAAATGTTATATTGCTCAGTCTGTTCTTATTCCTCTTCTTGACTATGCTGATGTCTGCATCCTTGATGCGACTGAGGAACTTCTTGATAAGCTCAAGCGTTTGTAGAATGTAAGTATCGCTTCATTGCATATTTTATTTGCTGTCATATAACCTAATTATTGGTTAAGCCTTTGTAAATAAGTTGTCCTTCTGTATTTGTATATGTTTGTTTTGTTAACAATAAATAATATGAATGTTAATAAATCGAATTAGATAGATTTTGTTTATGTATGTTTGTTTTGTGTTGTTGACTTTTGGTTCAATTATAATTAAATTTGCTTACAATTTTTGCTCATTTGTTAGTCATGGCCAACAATATAATATTGCCACTATCACCAGTATCAGCAACCCTTCTAGATGACCTAACTTGCAATAGCGTGTTATGGAAACTGCAATCGTCACAGTAAAGAACTTTCGCGACAACGTACGTCGCAATGGTAAACTTTCGCAGTAACGTACATCGCAGTAAAGAACTTTCGTGACAACGTACTTCGAAATGGTAAACTTTCGCAGTAACGTACATCGCAGTAAACAATTTTCGCGACAACGTACGTCGCGATAATAAACTTTCGCAGTAACGTACATCGCGGTAATGAACTTCGCAACAATGGGGTACACTCTGAAAATAGGTACGAATGTTCGGAACACCATTATAAATGAAAAGTAAAAAGTCCCCATCGATCCCACACTTGCAAAATATTTATTCAAGGTCAAAGGTCACAAATATGGGCTTTTTGCGTTTTTTAGCCGAACGGTAAGATTTACGATAAAATAGGACAGGCAAAAATTGTAGATTATGCAATTATCTATAAAATTATTATTAATATTTTATTATTATTATTTATTTATTAAAAGAAACATAGACATAATTTACAAAATGTTTTGAAAGGCTAATTTAGGTCGAGATTAAGTGGTGTAGTCATCTGTAACCGAACTAGGCAGAGCCTGTATTTCGGCAGTCAGTGCCACACCCCTCGAGTGTTATACATACATAGTAGCCATTTAATTTGTATCATGTACATGAGCGTGTGACCAATCCAACACCATTTACGCCGCTTGATCTGGCGGTCGATCGGGGTGTCGTGGCATCTCTCCAACAGCTCTACATTAGAGATGATCTCGGGCCGTGTGGCTGACTCTGGCTTGGCCACCATCAGGGATTTTAATTTTGATAACACAAATATTTAGTCGGTAATTGGTCGAAATTAGTCGCCAAATATTAGATTTAGTCGGTCACTGGTTCAAAAGTTAGAAGGGTTGTTAGGTGGCCGATCTGGAGAGACTCTCCCCAGCTTGGCCAAATTTATATCTCAAAAACTAGGGCACCTAGCGAAGATCTGTTTTCTCCCAGATTTAATCGGTAATTAGTCGAAATTAGTCGCCAAGTCACAGATTTAGTCGGGTCTTAGTTTCGAAGATAAAATGAGTTCAACTTTTAAGGTATAGTCCAAGAGCTAGATCATAAGTTTACGAAAGATAGCCAAGAAAAAAATATTTCTATTAATATGTGTAATAAACTTCTAGTTTTTAACCGATTTACCAAAAAGGAGGAGGTTCTATGTTCGACTTTATGTATGTTCATCCATATCTCCGTCAATTGTGGACCGATTTTGAAAATTCATTTCTTTTTCGAAGAGTATGTTTAGAAATTGGTCCCTTTTTACTTTGGTGAAGATCTGATGAAGAACTTTGGAGATATACAACAGAATTCTTCAATAAATAACGGCAGATCTCTCGGGATTGCTGCAATCGCATGTCTATTTATTGTTTATATCATTTCATAACATAACATAAAATCACGCCAGTTTGCTCTAAAGGGGTACGCAGATCTCTCATTTCACCGGTTGTGTTCAAGTTTTACGTTATTCGGCGTTAATCTTTTTTGGCGTTATAAATACCTTACTAAACAACTTGACTATTAGGTAAGTAAAACTAAAAAGGGAAAAAACTTAAAAAAAAAATACTACCGACTTCCAAATAAAAAAATGTGAATGACCTCCTTCGGCAGTCGGGTAAAAATAAAAAGAACTTTTTTACAAAAAAATACTACCGACTTCCAAAGAAGAAACTACAAAGTGAAAAATAACTTTATTTTTGGAAGTCGGTGTCCATATCGAATAAAAATGGTACCTATGAAAGACACCGACTTCCAAAAATAAAGTCATTTTTCACTTTGCAGTTTCTTCTTTGGAAGTCGGTAGTATTTTTTTTTGTAAAAAGTTTATTTTTATTTTTATCGGTCTAAAGTCCTTAGATATAAATATTAAAAAAAAAATAAAAGAATAAAATATAAATGATAATAATATGAGATATAAATTCTAAATTACATATATATTTTTATGTTTTATGTTACTATTATAGGCTATTATACTATTATATGTTAGAGTAGATTAATCTTCTTTGAAAACATTAAACCTTGCTCTTGGTCTATTTGGTGTCAAGATGTACAGTCGCGTACAACTGTTTTACCAAATTATAATGTTAGGGTCTAAATTACGTTAGAATAATAAAACTTCTGTTGCCCAATAAGAATATATGATGTATCTACTTAATACTATGCTTGCACGGGGACCCAGCGCTAAGAAAGAAAATTTGGTTCAAATAAATATTACTAGATGGCGAGATATGCACCGATTTGTTATTGAATTGTGTGTCAAATTAACATTCTCTGGAATTGTACATAAATATTTTATGTTCTTGTTCAACCAACTCTCCTCAGCACAAAATTATGTATATTATTTTGCTCATAATCCACATTTCAAAGATTATTTGAACAGATCATATAACTGATACTCTTTCATCAAAGATGTATATACCTACTTAGATAGGTACCTAATATGACACCATTGGCTCTAATTATGGTAAGAATAATAAAAATTCTGTTGTCGAAATATATAATTATTTATTACTTAAAAAATATTATACTTGTTAGTTCAATATTTTTTAAGTAATAAATAATACCACTGAATAAAACACTGTACCACTGTATAATAATACTGTTGTAAATAGATAAAAATACCTAAAGCTCGTCCGCAGCGTCCGCTGCCGGGAGAGCTCGCAGCAGCGGACGCGGCCTGCATCTCAAGCAAAAATTTGTAAAATTCTCATACAACGCCATAGAATATTCTATGTTTGAATTTTGGTGCGAGCCGCCACGCCCGACGCGCCGCTTATCCAGAAACGAGGACTTAATCAAACATATAGGTACTAGGTACCTAAAAAATCAAATTTTAATCATAGTAGACATTTTAATTACAGTATTAATTTTAATCGCTGGAGCGCAGATCGATCTATTTGCCAGCGACTGCCACATTATGTTCGATAAATAATTACATTATATTTATTGTAGATCTGTTTCTAGGTAATACATACTGCTTTCCTTTTTTGGTATAAAATAACATAGAATAACTTTATATTTAGGTTTATATTTTGAAACAAACATTCCACCTTAAGACATCATGTATTGTCTAGAAACTACTTATAGTATGTTGTACTTGCTTGTACCAATGTATGGAGAAATTTATTACTTTAATATCTTTTTAATTACACACCGACTATATCTGTGACTTGGCGACTAATTTAGACTAATTAGCGATTAAATCTATGTGAAAACAGTCTTCGTTAGGTGCCCTAGTTTTTGAGATATAAATGTGGCCAAGCTGGGGTCAGTCTATCCAGATCGGCCACCTATAAAACCTTCTAACTTTTGAACCAGTGATCGACTAATTCTGATATTTGGCGACTAATTTCGACTAATTACCGATTAAATCTGGGAGAAAACAGATCTTCGCTAGGTGCCCAAGTTTTTGAGATATAAATTTGGCCAAGCTGGGGAGAGTCTCTCCAGATCGGCCACCTAACAACCCTTCTAACTTTTGAACCAGTGACCGACTAAATCTAATATTTGGCGACTAATTTCGACCAATTACCGACTAAATATTTGTGTTATCAAAATTAAAATCCCTGATGGTGGCCAAGCCAGAGTCAGCCACACTCTCGGGCCGGGAATTCCGAGGATGCTACGAAGACATCGGTTAACGAAGACCTGGATTTGGCGTGAGATGTTCTTACCTTCCACGTTTCGCACCCGTAGAGCAGCACGGATTTGATATTGGACCCAAAGATTTTGAGTTTAACCCTTCAGGTCAGTTTCCGTGATTGCCACACAGGTCTCAGCTGTGCGAAGGTAGCTCGCGCTTTGGCGATCCGTGAAGTGATATCCTCTTCAGTTCCTCCAGTCTCCGACACGACGCTCCCGAGGTACGTGAATTTGTGGACGCGTTCCACAACCTCTGTGCCGATTAATATCGGTGAAGAATTCCTCACACCTGTACGCATCTGCTGGGTCTTCCGGATGTTAATTTTGAGTCCAGTTTTTGCCACCTCCTGGCGCAGATCGTTCAGTTTCTTTTGCATGATTGCATGTCGGCGTGTGTATGACTCAGCAGGCAAAGATCATCAGCATAGTCCAAGTCTTCCAAGACGTCGGTCAATCCCCACTCAATCCCACGACGCCTGCTATCGTAAATGCGCATCATGATTCCGTCGAGGACGATTATTAAAAGAAGGGGCGAAAGAAGGCAGCCTTGGTGGACTCCAGCGTGCACTGCGATGTCCTCCAAAAGTAGGCCTTCATGAGTCACCTTGCAAGAATATGCCTGCTCCCCGCGCAGAAGAGGTTCAACGGCCTTCGACAGCCTATCAAGTAATATCTTACAGAAGACCTTAGAGGGAGTCGACAGCAACGTGATGCCTCTCCAGTTGTCGCAACTACTGAGATCACCTTTCTTGGGTCCCTTGTTCCATAGTCCGGAAATTCTTCAGCGGTCCATATCCTTTCAATTAAAAGCGTCAGCACGCCGACGGCGGAGGCTAAGTCGGCTTGTAACATTTCCGCAGTTGTCAGGCCGAGTCCACGGCGTGCTTTGCCTGCCTTCAAAAAGAGGATTGCTTCAGTCACTTCAGAGGCTGATGGTGGTTCCGTATCGATGTCGAGAGGTCGAGGTGGTGTAGAACCTACCTGCGCGTCAGGCGTCAGAGATGCTGACAATCGGAAGATCTCCTTAAAGTGCGTGCGCCATCGCTGCTGCCGCCCTTCCGACGTCACAATAAGCTTCTTTGGATTTAAGCGGCTTCTTCTTCTTGAGCTTTCTGTTACCTGCCAAGGTCTTCGTGGCTTTATAAAGCTCTTTGAAGTTGCCGGTGTTCGCAGCGTGTTGAGCACGATCAGCAATATCATCAGCCCAACGCCTTCTGTCTGCACGCGTACTGCGATAAATCGCCTTGCCCTTCTGGCGGTATTGAGCATTGAGGTCGGCTCGTTCGACATCATCACGAGTCTCAAGCAGTTTAAGGTGTAACTTCCTTCTATCCTCAATGAGGCTCTGCGTGTGAAGTGACATCCGCTCCTCACGTGCATGTGTTGACTTATGCCCAAGGACCACGGAGCTGGTCTCTGTATACGCCTTTCTGATGCGGCTCCACTCCTCGTAAATGTCGTCGTTAAAAAATCGGTCCGGTTTCTTATTACTGCTTCAGTTTCAGTAATCTAGGGTTGTCGGGCAAGCGAGTGATTAGCCCACTGTGCCTTAATCCGATAGCAGGGCTGCCGCTTTTGAGCCTTCGGATGTGCTCGGTTTAGTTTCGGGCACCCTCCCTAGTGAGACGATTCTGTTTTCAGCACTGCATCCGTTAGCTCAGCTGCAACTCGGAGTGGCGGACGCGCGGCGGCGCGGTTGCAGCAGGTCCCAGGGAGAACGACGGGGACGTGGGATGACTCGGACTGGCTAGGGCTCTGCTTTATACGGTACTCCGCCACGAGTACAGCAGTAGCTATTTTTGGCACTTTTTAGGTAATGCTGGTTCCACCAACAGCGATTCCCACCAAGCCATAACCATAGCTTCTCTCCCCATTGTAAACAAAGGCGTGTAATTCATTATTTTGTATGTGTTGTTATTGTGTAGGTGTACCTATTTTCTATTTACCTTACAATATCGGCAACAATATAACTTAAAACTAATCTGGAAAGGCTGTTATATGACAGTTACATCCTTAATGATCTGCAGGTCCAAATACAAAACCTTCAGTGTAAACTACAAAGCCGCCAAAATGAAAATCTCCAAGGACGGACCCAGGATTTTTTTCTGGGAGGGGAACAAGGGACGGACGGATCATACTTCAAGTTTATTTCTAAAAGTTAGTAGAGGAAAGTTTAAGAAAGTGTCAAAACAATAGAAAAATTAAATGTTTAATAAAGACAGTTTTCTTTTATGTTTCCTGCTTAAGATAACTAGCACTTCATTAGCTATAACGTCTTGATGGATATGTATTAAAGCCAATCCATTCAAACGTTCTTCTGTCATCTTGTTGCAAAGAGGGTGAGAGAGAAATCGCTCGGCAGTGCTAGTATTCACTGGAAACGCAATTCCAGCGAGAAATAGACAAGAGTTTCACTCATTTTCTTTCTGTTATTTTATTTATATATTTTAACAACTCTGATAATCTGATTTGTTTCTATGTACTGTGATGGAATCTCCACAGAACATAATAATACCGTCAGGGGGGGCACGTGCCCCCGTGCCACCCCTTAAATCCGCCCTTGAAAATCCCAGCTCAAGCAAGGAACAAGAAAATAATGGCTCCAATAAACTGGAAGGTAAGAGGAACATTCGATTTGCTCAGTCTTAAAAACGAAACGTCGAGTATTGCACAGACGAGGAAGAACTCGGTAAAGAGACTGAGTGGATTAGGGCTAAAAGGAAGGTAAACATTTCCGGAACGAGCGCCCAACAACAACAATCGTTGGAGAAATAAACAGACATTAGTCAAAAAAGTGCGTGCACCACCACCATTCATTATAGACGGAGTCAAGAGATACCAAATGTTTTACGACTCACTGGCTGACACCCAACCAACCTGAATCATTCACCGCCAAAATGATGAATGGAGAGTGTGTGAAGATTACTGAAGATCAACGCTAAAACTGATGACTTATAGCGATTAACAGAGAAACTTATATTGCAGGGTTTTGACAGATAAAGACTATCATAGGCACACTATATGAGAACAAACAGGCTACTAGACCAATAAGATTTTATGAGTTGTAGTGAAAAACTTACAATCTTCTTCTTCTTACCAACCAGATCGAATCAAAGACGATTTATTAATATCGCAAGGTCTTAAAATAGAAAAAGTAAGACCATAAGTTGAGCTGGAAGAGTAAAGAACCGCTCAATATGTTCGTCCTTTAATTTCATAATGACGAAAATGTCAATAAAATCTATGCTACAAAGCATATTTTAGGGTGTAAATTTTTGAAATACCTACCCCCCCCCCCTCTCACAATTTCGAAACCCATTCCACAGTGTAAGAGATGCCAGGCATATGGACATAGCTACTCATAAATACTTGTAACGGATGTGACGTCAGCCTACGTGCAACCGACCAATGCCCTCCGAGCCCGCCGAAGCTAAGCCGCCATATTGAAGCCTCCCCTCCAGTCAAGCCATGTTAAGCAGCGGGAATGTGTCAATATAAGCGATTGCCTGTCATTTATTTGTCTCTTTCGATTGTGAATACAAGATTGCACAAAGCCCTGCCCGGTTTTTATTTATCCGTTTCACTCAGAAGTTGTATACACAAAATGTAAGCTTCGTTTTAATAACATATCCACGCCACAACTGCAAGATCACCCTGAATCTGAAGAAAAATCTAACAAGTTTGTGTTATTCACGGACTGAACGACACTACGAGCTTCACGGCGTGACCTACACTCTGCCATCGCCCCGACTGCACGCCGAGCAAGACTACATCAAACTCTTCAACATGTGCTGCGTGTGACTGCAAGGAGAGGTCTTAACAAGGTCCGAGAGCTGCCAGGAGCCACAGCCAGTTTGCCAGGTGCGTTGTCTTTCTTATTTCCATATTCGCAATATCAATAACTCTAATTCTAGCCAGGCCAGAGCCACTTGTTTTACTAGTCGCCATATTCTCATAAGAATAAAACTAATTCGCATAACCAGCATCCTGTTTCTATGTTTTACGTAAACGAAACAAAAGGTATAAGGATAGTAACAGATGTCGTTCTGTAGTTTGTCTACCTTCGTGGGAAAAAGGCGTGCCTTCATATGTGCTTATAATTAACTCTTATTCTAGCCGGACCATAGCCATTAAGTCTAGCAGTGGGAATAAATAGATTAGACATTGTTTTGCTTCGGGTACACACTAATGATATTGTACTAATTACGCAGATCAAAATTAAGCTTACCACTGATCAACCCGTATATAGACGTAAGACTTCCTTAGACTACAATCTGAATACAGTTACGCTTATCCTGTGATCAAAGTAAAAAAGAGCGTTGATTGTAAGCTCTGTCACAAAATAGAACGCTGCCACTTACATACTTTGTGCCTTTGTGTTGATTACCGCGCTTTAAATGTCACTGTAAAATAAATATTTCCCTTACCTTATATATAAGATCAAGGTTGATAAAGGTTGTCTTGAAAAGATCGCTTTTAGCGATAAGGCCGCCCATTGTGTCACCCAGTGTAATATTTTCTTCGTCTATAATTTCTGTAACTTATATGGTGTACATAATAAAGAGTATTCTATTCTATTCTATTCTATCAAGTTTCTGAGTTAGCTGGCAAAGATTACTTTAACTGTATACGGTCCAAAGTTACCATCATTTAATCCAGATGACACTCATAAAACATATTTTAGAACTAGCAAAGATAGTAGCATAAGTATAACGGGGTTCCATTTCGTTTAGAAAAGAGACCTTCAGTGTGAGATTTATTAATATAGTAGCATAATCTATCGGTAGATCTGTCGATACCCAAAGCGAAGTAGATATTGGCATTTTTTAGAACATTTACTTCAACCCACAACTGATTCAAATTCTGGCGTTATCTAAACATATAAAAGAAGAAAATGACTGACTGACTCACTCACTGACCATCAACGCACAAGCCAAACGGCTGAAGCTTCAATCATGAAACTTGGCGCGTAGGTTCCTTTGGTAGTGTAGGTGAGCACTAAGAAAGGATTTTTGGAAATTCCACCCCTAAGGGCGTGAAATAGGGGATGAAAGTTTGTATGAAAATCCGTCAGTTTTAAAGTCAGGATCTTCATATTTTGGGTTTAGGCTGAAGATTAAAAAATTATTTACTCGTATCTCAGCGATTTTGAAGATTTCACCCCCATGAGGGTGAAATCGTCTAGAGACTTGAAATTTTGCAAATAGATACTTAAAACACAGCATCCACTATGAAAGCATTTTTGTGAATTCCACCCCTAAGGCGGTGAAATAGGGGATGAAAGTTTGTATGAAAGTCGGCCAGTTTTGAAGTTAGGATCTTCGAATATTGGGTTTGGGCTGAAGATTAAAATCTAACGCAAATTAAGGTTTTTAGGGAATTGCATCCTTGGGGGGGGGCCGATCATGGGGGATGAAATGTTGTGTACTCAAAAGTCCTTCTTTTACAACGGAATATTTATTAAAAATACTTTCAATACTTAAAAGTCTGTTGGTAACTATAAAATGGCTCAACGCATAAATATAGGAATTAAATAGGGACGGGAAAATCTGCTTCGCCATGACAATTAATAAGGCTCAAGGACAAACTCTGAAGTATGCTGGTGTAGATTTGAGGCCAAATTGCTTTTTTCATGGACAGTTCTATGTAGCGTGTTCACGTGTTATCTCGTCAAATAGTCTGGTGATATTGGCGTCAACATCC
The DNA here is from genome assembly GCA_945859665.1 of Anorthoa munda. Lineage (NCBI taxonomy): Eukaryota > Metazoa > Arthropoda > Insecta > Lepidoptera > Noctuidae > Anorthoa > Anorthoa munda. The sequence goes on from OX243893.1 coordinate 40,683,558, forward strand.
CAAATGGTTTAAAATGTTGTTTATAAGGAAATACTTTAATTTAATTACTTACTTATGCTTATGATTACTTATTATTACTCATGGATAAACACAGAAATAGTGTAGGCATACGGAACGGGACAAGGATAGAGCGCATTGATGATAAAGTAGGTAAGTATAAGTCTGTCCTAAGAAACACTTTCGCATTACATTATTTTTAACTTTTCTCTACATACTGTTAAAATATGATAAGGAGAAGCATGTATACTACGCGTGCGAAGCCGCGGGCAAAAGCTAGTAATTTTATAAAATGTCTAACAAAAAAAAAATACCGAAAATTAAATGAATACTCGTAAATACACTAGTTTTGAAAAATGAAATCGCTTAAATGGTCAGGTCTAATTGCCACCAGCGGCATACAGCCGTGTTGGCAGTTTCAAGTTGCTTTTTCCTAGTAATGTGTGTCATGTGGGTACGTCCATTTATCGGATTGTGGAGTTATAATAAAAAGCTTTTTTACAAAAAAATACTACCGACTTCCAAATAAGAAAACTAGAAAGTGAAAAATAACTTTATTTTTGAAAGTCGGTGTCTTTGGTAGGTACCAAATTTTTAAGTTATGGACACCGACTTCCAAAAATAAAGTTATTTTTCACTTTCTAGTTTTCTTATTTGGAAGTCGGTAGTATTTTTTTGTAAAAAAGCTTTTTATATTTCACTTTTTAGTTGTACCTTACTATTATAATAGGGAAGTAATTAAGTAAGTACCTATAACGACAGAATAGATTACCCGAATAACATGAAAAATTAATATGACCGGTGAAATGAGAGATCTGCATACCCCTTTCGAGCGTACTGGCGTGATGTTATGTTATGAAATAGTATAAACAATAAACAGACATGCGATTGCAGCAATCCCGAGAGATTTGCCGTTATTTATTGAAGAGTTCTGTTGTATATCTCCGAAGTTCTTTATCAGATCTTCACCAAATTAAAATGGGACCAATTTCGGAATATAATCTTTCAAACAAAAAAAGAATTTTCAAAATCGGTCCACAATTGACGGAGATATCGGTGAACATACATAATAAAGAAAAAAAAAAAAAAACATACATAATGTCGAACATAGAACCTCCTCCTTTTTTGGTAGTCGGTTAAAAGAATTTTATTTGAAATTTCGCGTTTGATTAATGGATTAGTTTTTAACAATTGCAAAATATTTCGTGTTCTAAACCTGTGTTCGCTTTGTATGACCCCGCGCTTCCTAAAGAAGTACATACAGATGCGTGTAAGTTTGGTGTCGCCGATATATTGACGCAAAAACAAACTGCAAATAAAATTCATTGCTATCAGTCCTGTTAAAAATAAGGATAGCATGGACCATTATTATGCGCTTCAAACCCTCGCTTTTGGACTCGTTACGTAGGTTTCGCTTATATGGTATACAGGTAAATATGTCATGTATAGGTTGTTACCGATTGTGCAGCGGTTCAAGGTACGGTCACGCATCGCAGGATGGTGGTTTTTGATAAAATATTATGACATTAGTGTTGACTATTAGCTGGGCCATCGTATGAAACATGTAGGTGCGCTTGGAAAAATCCAGTAGACAAAATGAATAAAAAAAAATCGTCTCTAAGTCGCTGATTGGTTCTATAAGTTACAATGCCAGAACGACAAGCTTAGTTCACTAATTAACCAGCTAAAAACCAACACCGCCGATCCGGACATAATAAGCAATTACTTGATTGTTGACGAGAGGCTTTATAGAAAAACCCTAAACGGGAGTAAACTGGTAGGAGCTTCGGAGTTTGGGTAGATAGAAAAGATAGTGCAAATGCATCATGATGAGTTTGGTCACCATGATATTAATAAAATAGTATAGTGGTTACCAAAAATGACTCGAATCATTAGAAAATACATGACCGCAGGTCTTCATTGTGCATATGGCAAGGACAGTTAGTGTATGAAAGAACGAACATTACATCTAAATTCCTAAAACGTCTGAACCAATGCTTATGATTCATGTAAACCATTTAGGTCCGTTTTGTTGGGCAAAAAAGGGGTATGTGTACAATTGGCTCGTGGCTAAATAATAACAGCCGCACGGGTCGATTTCTTCAAGGTTAAGCAACGTGCCTCGGAAAGCAAATTAAGCCGTTGGTCCCGGCTGTCATTTGAAGATCTTTGACATTCATTCATTCATCTTTTTCATATGGCATTAGCTCCATGTAAAACACTGGTACCTAGCTGAATCCGGTAGGACTGGAAGCCGACCCCAACATAATTGGGAAAAGGCTAGGCAGATTAATTGTGTACAGTTGATAATGATTGTAGGGACGAATAGTTTTCCAAATTTGTTATTGCCGAGCTAACACTTGCGTACTATCAATTCTATAGTGACGATTCGGACACTGAAAAATATATTTTGTCTTTTTGGTTCGCCCAATCATGGTCGTGTGAGGTGCCATATTAAGGCCTTCACGAGCAAACATTTTAAAAGGTTTGGTAAACAGTTTAATAATAATAAAGCCTTTATTTACTGATAAACTTAAACTACAATTACAATATAATATAGAAACTAAACATAACAAATTATTGCACTTCGGCGTCTTCGTCCATCAGCGCGTCCCTTGACGCATAGGCCTGCCCTAGGCTCCGTGGCACTTGTCACGGTCTCGTGTAGCTCTGGCCCACAGGGCTCCAGCTATCTCCACTATGTCATCGTCTCAGCGTATGCGTTGTCTACCTCTGCTTCTTTTTGATCCGTCTCTGATTTGCCATTCCGTTAAGGCCTTAGACCACTTGTTGCTTTTATCATCATCCCATCTCCATTTCAGTCTTTTTGTGTGAAAGGTAGCATCGTTTACTTTGGTAAACTTCCTCAGATCTTTAGCTCTCTTTTGTCTTTTCTTTTATAGTTCAAAATGCTCCGTTCCATGCCTTTTTGACAAGAAGTAATTATTTGAAGAATTTTACGAGTCAATGTCCATGTTTGACAGTCGTAGGTAAGACATGGAAGAATAACTGTATTAAAGAGTTTTCAGAATCAGAATCAGAATTTTATTTGCTCAAAATCTCTTTTTTTTCTTTTCGAAGTTACAGGATATTGTTCATTTTTCATTATTTCTTTGAGTGACCAGTACCTATTTCATGCGCTAGTTATGCGTCTCTCTATCTCTTGTTCCATTTGCTTGTCAAACGAAATAAGTTGTCCCAGGTAGATATATGAGTTCACATAATCTATACTTTTTCCTTCGATACTGATAGTCTCTTCAATGCTGTTTGCCATTACCTTGGTCTTCTCTTTGTTCATTGATAATCCCACTTGAATACTTCCTTCTGCGAGCTCTTGCAGCATCTTTTGTAGTGTGGAATGGTTATCTGATATTAAAACTAGGTCATCTGCAAATCGTAGGTGGTTTAGCAATATTCCATTGATATTGATGCCATATTTTTGCCAGTCCATGCCTCTAAATATCTCTTCCAGCACTGCCGAGAAGATCTTTGGTGATAAAGGGTCACCCTGCCTTACTCCTCTGAGGATCCGAAATTCATCTCCTAAAGTTTCAAGTTTTATCTGGGCAGTAGAATTTGTGTATACTTTTCTTATAATGATAAATGATAAATTTACTGTAATCTACGAACGCTAAATATATAGATTTGTTGTATTCTTGTGCCTTTTGTATTAGTTGTTTTAATGTATGCATGTGATCTGTTGTTGAGAAACCTGCTCTGAAGCCTGCCTGTTCTACGGGTTCTGTTCATCAAGTTTCAGTGTTACTCTATATAGAATAATTTTTGAAAACACTTTGTATAGGTTCGATATTAAACTTATGGGTCTGTAGTTTCCTATTTCGTTCTTGTCACCTTACTTATGTATTAGGACAATTACAGACTTGGTCCATTGGGCAGGAATGTTTTCGGTGGTTAAAATTTTATTGAAGAGGTTCCACATCTCTTGTTAGTTGTCTGTTGATAAAAAGTAATATTACTTTCAGAGCTTCGTTAGTTATGTAATCAGGGCCTGACGAATTACCCTCTTTTTGTGAACGGATTGCAAATTCTATTTCAGATTTTAAAATGGGTGGGATGTCTTCGTTGTATTTGTCGATAATAATGTCTTCTTGTTTGTCTTGGTGAGAGTATAAGTTTTTATAGTATTCGGTACTCGGCTGAATCCGGTAGGACTGGAAGCCGACCCCAACATAATTGGGAAAAGGCTAGGCAGATTGATTGTGTACAGTTGATAATGATTGTAGGGACGAATAGTTTTCCAAATTTGTTATTGCCGAGTCAACACTTGCGTACTATCAATTCTATCGTGACGATTCGGACACTGAAAAATATATTTTGCCTTTTTGGTTCTCCCAATCATGGTGTGAGGTGCCATATTAAGGCCTTCACGAGTAAACATTTTAAAAGGTTTGGTAAACAGTTTAGGTACACATTAAATGATATTGCTTGTCCACATGCTACTGGTTAGTTTAAACGTAAAAATCAATCCATTCATAATGCTTTGCGGGCTATAATTACTATAGTAAAGCCTTAAGGAATAACTAAATAACTGGGCCAATTCCCTGTCTGATGTAATTTGGGGAATCAGTAGCACTACTAATGACACCAACTTCCTTGAAGCGTTAAGATTTAATATTCGCTCGTGTAGGCTCGATAGGCCATGTGACTTTACGATTTTCAGTAAAGTCAAGTAACGCCTAGTGACACCCACTGACGCCTAGTGACACCTAGTAACACCATGCAACGCCAATTAATGCCAATTCAATTAGGCCACTAGGCGCCACTTTGAATGTCAAATATTTAATGTAAAAAGAAAACTTCAGATAACTTAGGTGATCATGTCTACAAAAGGGTTGTTTTTATGACTACAATTAGTGCAGCTAGAGTCGATACAAACTGGATGACTTTTATTTAGGTCATAGCATAGTAACTAAAGTCAATGTCAAAGCCATAGCCATAACGTATTTAACATAGCCATAACTTATTTACATTGAATGCGGTACAATGGTTTGCAAGAATCTGTCAAATCCATATTGAAAATGCTTTATGTAAAGTAGTGGCAAATTATAGATACTAAAAGTTTTACGTGGTTACAAAAGTTCACAGGTGCTGTGTCGGTAAATGCGCTAAGGCCATATAGAAGCACCTATATCGGACAATAACAATAGTACTGACACTGAAGCCCTAATTGATTTATTTGAAAGCTAATGAATGTTTTTGCTCCCATTGCGGGAGCAATGATTCCAGGATGGCTGAATGTAACGGATGTGACGTCAGACTACGTGCAACCGACCAATATGCCCGCCGAGCCCGCCGAAGCTAAGCCGCCATATTGAAGCCTCCCCTCCTGTCAAGCCATGTTAAGCAGCGGGAATGTGTCAATATAAGCGATTACCTGTCATTTATTTGTCTCTTTCGATTGTGAATACAAGATCGAACAAAGCCCTGCCGGGCTTTTATTTATCCGTTTCATACTGTAAAAAAACCGGCCAAGTGCGTTTCCGACTTCCTACATTCCTACATTTAGGGTTCCATACCAAACCACAAAATCAAATTTGTTGTAATAGGAATAAAAACCGGCCAAGTGCGTGTCGGGCGACGCGCAGTAATATGGTTCCGTAGTTGCATAATAATGCGGACTAAGAAAGTTTTTTGTTGTTACTTGAACATTAAAATGGTTTCAGCCGCTCACAACGTTAAAAACAGGTCCACATTGGACGATGGTATCTGAAGGAGTTATAAAATCCAACTTCACAAGTAAAGTTAGAAAAATATTATATACTAGCTGTTCCCCGCGGCTTCGCACCCGTGGACCACCCCACAGGACCCGTTTAGGGATTAAAAAATAGCCTATGTCACTCAGGAATAATGTAGCTTTCTATTGGTGAAAGAATTCTTTAAATCGGTCCAGGAGTTTCGGAGCCTATTCGGTACAAACAAACAAACAAAAAAACCTTTCCTCTTTATAATATTATAGTATAGATTATTAATAATATTAATATTATTAATTACAAGTGTTTCAAATTCTTAGCCCTTAGGCTGGTTTAAGCTACATTTACGGGCCGAGACCAAGTAAATGCAGCGTGTGGTGTGTTATGTTGAGGATGAATGATGTGGACCTATTTCGTTTTCATCAATTTGCAAGAACTTTCTGACAATTCGACATGTGTTTAAGATGGCAGCTTTTTGAAGGGTGATATAGAGATTTTCGTTTAAATCAAGTAACTTAAGACTATGGAGAAGGTGGTTCGGAATAACGCCTGTTGTAGAAAGGACTATGGGGACAACATAAACTTTTATCTTGCCGCCATATTCTAACTATTTCGTCCTTGAGTTCTGCGTATTTACTTATTTTTTCAGTTATAGTCTTCTGAATGTTGTGCGTATTGGGGACTGCGATGTCTATTAGGTAAGTTACTTTATTTACTTTATCTTGCAAAGTTATATCCGGTCTATTATAGTGAATGGTCTTGTCGGTGAGAATGGCGCGGTCATAGTAGAGCTTATGTGTGGTATTTTCTAAAATGGTTAGTAATAGGTAATAAGGAGTATTAGTGCTTTGTATGAGAGTGTATTTGAGCGCCAGTTTTTGATGGATTACGTTTGCTACCTGGTTATGCCTGTGAGTGTAGTCAGTCTGTGTGAGTGTTATACAAGCACCAGTAATATGTTAAATGGTTTCTGGCTGGATGTGGCATCATCTGGATGTAGGATCTTTTATTATGTATTTTCTGTAATTTTTTGTGTTAATGATCTGATCTTGAATAGCTATAATACAGCCCTCAGTTTCTGGGAATAGGTTACCTATTTTGAGCCATTTATTGGACGCTAATTTATTTATGTGGGATTGTTCTAAGTCATGAGGATGCCGGCCGTGAAGAACTTTTTCATCCAATCTTCAGTTTTTTGGGCCTGCGGGTCTTCATTGGTAGTACTTTCTGAATCTATCTGACCGTTTAAGTTGAGTGGAGTGTAGTTCATATCATATATTATTAATTTTTTGTAAAGTTTTTTAACTACTCAGCTCTTAGGCTGGTTTAAACTACATTTACGGGCCGAAACCAAGTAAATGCAGCCTGTGGTGTGTTATAAGGAGGGTGTGTTTTGATGTGGACCTACTTCGTTTTCTTCTATTTGCAAGAACTTTCTAACTATACGATATGTATTTAAGATGGCAGCTTTTTGTGAAGTGATATAGAGGGTTTCTTTTAGACTTAGCAATTTTAAACTGTGAAGAAGGTGACTTGGGATAACGCCTGTTGTGGAGAGGACTATAGGCACAACATAAACTTTTTCATGACGCCATATTCTAGTTACCTCATCCTTCAAGTCTGCGTATTTACTGATTTTTTCAGTTATTGTTTTCTGTATATTATGTGTGTTGGGACCAGCGATATCTATTAAGTAAGTAACTTTATTTATTTTATCCTGCAAAGTGATATCCGGTCTATTGTAATGAATTGTCCTATCAGTGAGAATGGCGCGGTCGTAGTAAAGTTTATGTGTGTCATTTTCTAATATGGTTTGTGGTGTATAATTATAATAAGGGGTATTTGCGTCCTGTAAAAGTGTGTATTTAACGGCTAATTTTTGATGAATTACGTTTGCCACTTGATTGTGTCTGTGTGTGTAGTCTGTCTGCGTGAGAGTGGTGCACGCCCCAGTTATGTGCTGGATCGTTTCTGGCTGTAAGTGGCACCTTCGGCATTTATCGTTTGTAACTGAAGGATCCTTGATAATATATTTTCGGTAATTTTTAGTGTTAACTATTACCTATCTTAAGCCATTTGTTTGACGCGACTTTATTGATATGGGATTGTTCCAAGTCGTGAGGATGTCGGCCGTGAAGTACTTTTTTCTTCCAGTCTTCCATTTTTTGTGTCTGTGGGTTAATATTGGTGCTATCTAATAGATGTAACTGTTCAATTAAGTTAAGTGGTGTGTAATTGAAATCATTTAGGGCTATAGTTTTATGAATATTGCTGGTACGAGATTTTAAGTAAAAGAATGTTTTAAGTCTACAGATTTGTTTTCTCCACAGATGCTGGATATCTATTAGGCCTCTCCCTCCGTTTTGTCTTTTGATCGTAAGTCTTTCTATTGCAGATTTAGGGTGTAAGTTGTTATGTTTTGTAAGTGTGGTGCGGATGGTTCGCTCTAATTGTTCTGTATCTGTTTTTGTCCATTTAATAACACCGAATGAATACGTTAATATGGGGATCGGAAATGTATTTAGGGCCTTGATGAGATGTTTACCCGAAAGTTGTGTTTTACATAGAGCGTTAAGTCTCTTCTTAAACTCTGTCGTAAGTGTACCTTTAATTCTAACATGATCTAATCCCTTTAGTTGTGTATACCCTAAATATTTGTATAAATCATTCGGTTCCATTGCTGTTATGGTGTCTGTGTTATTCCCTCTCACAGAAAGGAGGCCTGTGTCCCAGCAGTGAGAACATTAATAGGCTGTTGATGTGATGTGATGTGTGTTATTTACTACATAGCTGCCGGGTCGTATCTTGCTTCGTACGATGTGAAGTGTTTTACATTTATCCAGACCAAACTGCATGTTAATATCTTGGCTGAAATCTGCTGTGGCTTCTACTAGTTTCTTCATATCTTTTTCTGTTTGTGCATATAGTTTAATATCGTCCATATAAATGAGATGTGAAATACTTGATTGGTCTGCAGTGTGTTTGAAACAATATCCGGCACGACAGCTTTGTAGTAGATGACATAGAGGCTTTAGTGCGAGGCAGAACCACAGGGGACTCAATGAATCACCTTGGTATATACCCTTCTTGATAGAAATTTGTCGCGTTGTAACACTATATTGTTATTGCTATATAGTTGCAGTGTGGTTTTCCACTGTGGAATTATTTTGCGTAGGACGGTAGGAAGTCTATTATTTTCGGGTTCATTTTGTAAATTTCTAGTATTTTTATCAACCAAGAATGTGGAACACTGTCGAAAGCTTTTTTATAGTCGATGTATGTACAATGAATATTTCAATTTTTGTGGTGGCATGTTTATGAATTGTAGAATCAATCATTAATTGCTCTTTGCATACCATGTGGCCCCGCCTGCATCCCTTCTGCTCTTCTGCCATTATGTTGTGTCGTTCTATGTGTGAGTTGATCTTTGCTGTGATTGATGATGTTAATATTTTATATATCGTGGGTAGGCATGTGATTGGCCTATATTGGGAAGGTTGCGGTGAATTTTTAGTTTTAGGCAGCGTGAAAGTTATGCCTGTTGCTATGTATTCCGGTATACTTTGTTGTCCTAAAATTATTTCTGTTAAATTTTTTGCTAAGGGTTTGTATAATAATGTTAATTTTTTGTACCAAAAATTGTGTATTTTATCTATACCAGGAGATTTCCAGTTATGTAATCTGCCTGTTATGTGTGTAATATCAGACTCTGTGATCTCTGCAAATTCCATTTCGTCTATTGCCCTCCATTTTGTTTCTTCTTCCATTATCCATGTAGGCTTGTCGTTGTGTTGTATTGGTTCTTCCCAAATACTAGACCAGTATGTTTCTAGTTGTTCTTTTGTAGGTAATTCCGCTGTGTTTGTGCTATTCTCCTCACTTGCATCGGTTTCTGGTTTGTGTAGGTTTCTGTAAAATATCTTTTCATTTGTGGCAAATATAGCGTTATCGGCTTTACGCTGTTGTGCTTTCTTATATCTTCTGAGTCTATGAACTTTAAGTGCTAGTTTTTGTTTTAATGTGTCTAAAAATTCTTCAGGTTTTCTGTTAATATCTTCATACCTAGTGTGTGTATAACTGCTTCTAAGTATGGCCTCAACTCTCTTTACTACTTTATTTGATCTATTATTGTTGATGTATTGTGTAAGTCTACCGCAATCTGCTCTAAGTTTTTCTATATCTTTTTCTAACCTCTGTTGCCATGCTGGTTTGACATTCTGTTTTGGATTAGTGTTTCCTGTGTGTTGCATGATTTTAAATTTAAGTTCTTCAGATATGACTACCGCCGTGCAATATATAAGAGTGTGAATATCTAAAAGTTGAGTGTCATCAGAAATAAATTGACTTAGTATGTTTTCATTAAATACATTTACTAAACGAAAAAGATTAGGGCTGTATCGAAGTTTTGGCAATTTTGGACGAACGAACGAACATTTTGGTTCCATACCAGAATATTGGGCTAGAGTTGTTCTAAATTTATCGTATATTTCTTGGATATTGTAGCGTTACGTATAGTTAGAAGAACTATACGTAAGCCACGTTAATAAAATTAAAGGTAAATATAAATTAAAACTAAGAAAAGGATATAAATAACAGATTAAGGTCCGGCTTCGTACGACGTGGGCAGCTAGGAAGGTCCGGTTTCGTACGACGTGGGCAGCTATCACACAGCTAGGCAGCTGGACGGGCAGGAAGGCTTGGAAAACCCGAGGTAGGCTGTAGAGTAGGCTGCAGGACGACGTGGGTAGCTTTCTCACAGCTAGGCAGCTGGACGGGCAGGAAGGCTTAGAATGCCCGGCTAGCTCAGTCGGTAGAGCATGAGACTCTTAATCTCAGGGTCGTGGGTTCGTGCCCCACGTTGGGCGCCAAACTGTAGCGTTACGTATAGTTAGAAGAACTATACGTAAGCCACGTTAATAAAATTAAAGGTAAATATAAATTAAAACTAAGAAAAGGATATAAATAACAGATTAAGGTCCGGCTTCGTACGACGTGGGCAGCTAGGAAGGTCCGGTTTCGTACGACGTGGGCAGCTATCACACAGCTAGGCAGCTGGACGGGCAGGAAGGCTTGGAAAACCCGAGGTAGGCTGTAGAGTAGGCTGCAGGACGACGTGGGTAGCTTTCTCACAGCTAGGCAGCTGGACGGGCAGGAAGGCTTAGAATGCCCGAGGTAGGCTGTAGAGTAGGCTGCAGGAAGACGTGGGTAGCTATCTCACAGCTAGGCAGCTGGACGGGCAGGAAGGATTGTGGTGGCCGGGCTGTGGCTTCGTATGCCAATCAAAAGAGCCCTTTAAAAATGAAGCGGTGTCCGACTAGGTCAATGAAATTTAGGTTTCACACTCAATATATATTATATTTATTGCACTTCAAGGATTTAAATACATTCACAGGCCGTATTTATTATAGTTTTCAAGAGTTTTTTTAGATACAATCCTATACTTCATAGTATTAAACAGAAAAACGGACTTCCAGCGTTCAGTCCAGATTCAAGACTAAAAAAGTGACACCCGTTTTTCTTCGTTCCGACATGTCTTCTCAATTTTAAATTCAAATATGAATTAAGAAATCATGAACGAATAAAAACGGTTTACAGAGGCGCAGTCTGCCGCTGCCCTTATAATGAAAAATATAATGTACAACGAGCTTAATAAGCTATAGAGAACGGTATCTTATGTCTATGGTTTAAGAAAATAAAATAATGACAATTACATGTCAGGTAAAAATGTCAGTATAAATTAATAAAATAGTTTTGGATGTTAAAACAAATCTTAAGTTTTTCAGGTGTTAAAGAATACATAAAATGGGATACTTGAGTTAATACAATTTCTAAAATTATAAGGATGAAATTTGAAAAATATATTATAAAACGTAAGTAAACTAAGACATGTGGAATGAACACCACATTATACCTATCTGTTATTAGGTTTTCATCAGCGGCGACTAAAGTTTCAACATCATTTTCTAGCGTAAGAGTTAAATATTCAGTTTGTGTGTGTATTAGTATAGTAGTAGTATAATTTGAGTACCTACCACCGTGGGTAGAAGTAAGCGCTTATAATAAAGATTTATAACCAGCGTCACTTAATAATTTGAATAAATCTCCAAATATTTACAAACCGAATACAAATATTTTAGTATGAGTATTTTCAAACAACCTACTCAACTACCAAAAAGTAAACTCAAATTATTCAATGATAGGAATAAACAACCAACGAACGTAAATAAGCTGCAATAAATAATCTATATGAAGGACGTCAATTGCGAAAGGAGCCGATACGAGCGTGCGTTAGAGACACGGGGAATGGTATGGTTCGATCCTGGATCCTCGCACGCACGCTCCTTGTTTCTTTCTCTTTCGGAATTTGTTTCTTTTTTAATGTATTTACTATTTCGTTCTCGAAAGTTCTTCGCTACTTAATTCATGATGTAGTCGGTTTGGATATTGACTTTATAGATGGATATCGACTAAAAAAAATAAGTTATTTAATATTTCTATAAGAAAATATTATAAAGAGGCCGCCCGCCCGCCTCAATGAGCATAATTAAATTAGTACATAATTTCAAATTGATTTTATTTATTAAAAATATATTAAGACTTCAAATAAAAAATAACCTTATTTTCTCGAATTAAGAAATCGGGTATCTGTTGATATCGATTATGTAATTAAAAATGCAATGTGTTATACGACACTGATGTGACCTTGGTTGAGGAGTGGTAAATATCGACCTATGACACTAATGTCAACTTTACGGCAAACACAATTAAGTATTCTCAGTGGTCGCAATTAATTGCTATACCGCCATATATGGTCGGGTAACGGAATTAGCTTCGCAATCGAATATAGTTTGAGTTTAAATTTCAAAACGTCGAAAATACTTTTGCACTAACACAAATCAGTTTTACACAACTAACAACTTTATTTAATTAATTTGTACAATATTTTTACTGTTCCAAGTACATTTTATAAGTTGGTCGACTATTACTCGTAAACTTGTAAAGCCTATTTAGCTCTGACAGTTTTCCTTTTAATTTCGTTATATATACTACTGTCATGATTTTTTCCACGTATCCAAAAGTAACCATTTCGCTGGCAGGGGCTGGAGATGGGCTGGAGGCACTGTCAAGTGAGTCAGTCTTACAAACATTTGCAATTAAAGTTTAATTTTACGCAAACGGTATGGTTCGTTCCTGGACCCTTGCGGGCGCGCTCCTTGTTTAGTATATAGTATGTATTCACCTCTAATCTCCTGTATTACCCTTTTTTTCACTATTTCATTCTGGAAAGTTTTACGCTACTCAATTAGTGATGTAGTCGGGCCGAATAAAGAAAATAAGTATACTTCTCGCCAAACTTCTTGGCCGCCCTGAAATTGGCTAAAATGGCAATATCATACAAAAACAGCACCGTTACGTGAATCGCGCATGCGGTAAACCAACTTCAGGGCGGCCAAGAAGTTTGGCGAGGACTATAATTTGCTTGGAAATCGAATCTAATTTGACTTTACTTTTACGTTTTAATTACAAAACGTCGAAAATACTTCTGCACTAACACAAAATAGACTCCACCGCGCGCATGCGCCGTATGGACTACGAACCGGTACTGCCAACGACTCCGGCCAATCCAATGCGTTATTCGAGCTTAAACATTATTTTATATTATATTATTTATATTAATTTAGAAATCATTTTTATTAAGGACGTTATTATTTTATTTTTGTATATTTTTATATGGTTCATAAGCATATATTTACTATCAGTTTTACACATCTAACAACGTTATTTAAGTATTTTTTCAATGGCATTTGTACAAAAATTTACTGTGCCAAGTACATTTTATAAGTTGGTCGACTATTACTCGTAAACTTGTAAAGCCTACTTATCCGTGATAGTTTTCCTTTTAATTTCGTTATATTTACTACTACCGTGATTTTTTTCACATAGCCTAGAACAACCATTTCGCTGGCAGGGGAGAGGGACACTTGACTCTAACATAATTTTGAAATTTAAAGCTTAATTTTACGCAAACGGATTTCTAAATCGAAAAATGGTTCTAATAAACCCATAATATTTTTGAATGGCCTATCCAACGATACCCCACACCATGGGACAGATGAGAAAAAAAAATACATCCCCACTTTACGTCTATGGCAGGTACCCAAAAAAAATATATTTATCATGATTTTATGTTACCACTTTGTCGGAATTATTAATATGTATATCCATGCCAAATTATAGCTTTCTAGTACTTAGATTCTCTGAGCTAAGCTGCGGACGGACAGACGGACAGAGCGAAACTATAAGGGTTCCTTGTTGACTTCGGAACCCTAAAAACATCCCCACCTTACGTCTACAGGAGGTACCTTAAAAGAATATTTTTTTCTTGGTTTTATTTTACCACTGTCGGAATTATTAATATGTGCCATGCCAAATTATAGCTTTCTAGTACTAAGAGTCTCTGAGCTAAGCTGCAGACGGACAGACGGACATAGCGATTTCGGAACCCTAAAAATGGCTAAAATAATGGCGTGGAACGCCAATGGGCTCCTCAAACATCAGAATGAGTTACAGGCAGTGAGGCAGTCCTAGACACAGAAAATATAGACTTGTGTTTAATCTCTGAAAAGCAATTCACTAAACAATATTTTGCTAAATTAAGAGTATACAAGATATATAATTCAGACGTACCTACTGAAGATGCCGCAAAAAGAGAGGCAAACAAGTTTGCTTTCTCTTCAGCGGAGTGGGCCAGTGACCCGTCGGACTTCAGTAGTGGTGATAGTGAGGGACGGCAGAAGTTTGATTCAACCGATTTAGCCAGGGACCAAAACGCGTTATTACCCGCTGGGTAAGAAGCAAGTTTGGTCCCAATATGGCTTATGTGGTCAAACTGAGATCTTCGCATCACCTTCTTACAGGACATAAATTGGCAGCCCTATTGTAGGCTCTCTTGCGCTGACCCACGTCGCTTGCTTCGCGCGTCCGAGCGTCGACCCATGCCAGGTACGCCTCATGTTTAAGCGTGTTGGCGCGCTTGCAAACCATGGCCAGTCAACGCTAGACATTGTTACGTCAGAGAACGGAATGTAGTACTCCATTCCCTGACGCAACGCATCCGTCACGGCGTCCGCGCACGACGAAGGATCAACCGAAGAGAAGCAAGTAGGCTGCCAAGGATACTATGCGAAAAAAAAACGCATCCCATCCCATCCCAATCTGTTGACCTGGTATTTTAGATGACTAGGTACTGTTTCAGAGAGATACTTATCCAGCGCATAAACCAGCGTGGATGAAGTGCGTTCCTTGAGAGAGGCTATGGTGGAGCGGACAGATTTGACCTTAAGCCTTGTCTCCCAGTGGGATGATGGGTCTCTTTTAACGCTACCAAAACACTGGCGTGTCTTTTTACCGCTAAAAGTAGTCGTTTCGATCAAACTCCTACTTTTCGGAGCGCGTGTGTTCCTGTATCTGATCAGCTCGAGCTCCTGGGCATGAAGTTGACATCCAGTTTCAACTTCGGCTCCTACATTGAGTATAAAGCCCAAATTGCGGCCAAAAAACTGGGCATCTTATATAGAGTGAAGTGATACTTTACGCCTGAACAGCTTTTAACTCTATACAAAGCGCAAGTCCGATCCTGCATGGAGTATTGCAGTCCCAAAATCAAGATCAGCTTGACTCAGAAAAAAACAAATATGTTTTTAACATCCAACAATATGCGTGGAACAACATGCCAGAAATTAAACGGCAATTTAAGGGACATATCTATATCCCAAGGCAAGCAAATTGTGAATTTAATATCTGAGAAAATAAAACAAGAAAAGCGGTGGCAGCAAACAAGGTGCCCGCGGGATAAAACACAATTAAATAACCTAACTAAACGATTAAAGAGGAAAAATATAAGTACAATTTGAGAATTAATTCTGAACTCTGAACCTTGCGCAGCTAACCAACGACCAATCAACGGATTACCATCTTTGGAAAGCTATAAGAAAACTAAAAAACCGGCCAAGTGCGAGTCGGACTCGCACACGAAGGGTTCCGTACCATTATCGCAAAACACTGCATAAAAATCACGTTTGTTGTATGGGAGCCCCCCTTAATTTATTTTATTTTAATTTATTAATTATTATTTTTTGAAGTAAATATACAACTAAACATTCTGTGAATATTTCAAGCGTCTACCTGTTGCCGTTATAAATATCGAGCAAAAAACGGCAAAAATATCACGTTTGTTGTATGGGAGCCCCCCTTTAATATTTACTTTATACTGTTTTTAGTATTTGTTGTTATAGCGGCAACAGAAATACATCATCTGTGAAAATTTCAACTGTCTAGCTATCACGGTTCATGAGATACAGCCTGGAGACAGACGGACAGACAGACAGACAGACAGACGGATCGCGAAGTCTTAGTAATAGGGTCCCGTTTTTACCCTTTGGGTACGGAACCCTAAAAAGGCCGATTATGCAAATACCGCCCATCAGAAAAAGCGATGGCAAATGGGCCATAATAAGCAATGATTAATGAACAAAAAGCGTTAAGGTTTGCCCAAGACGCCACTACTTAGCATATACTTTTCAACCAAATGAAAGTTCCATAGAAATATCTGGTGAACGTTATACCCCAACAGGAAAGCCGAAAGTGGTTCTTAGAGTGATATGGATGGAACGTATAATTAGTGCGTCTAATCTGCTGTGAATGTGCGCTACATAAAATAAAAAAAGTAAATTTTAAAAATCAAAAGACCCGACTGCTTAAAAGGCGAACTAAAAAGACGTAAACAAGAAGAAAATCATGCTGTGCAGTCGGAGGATACATATTCGCGAACTGGCTGACCAAAACCAGATGTATCCTCCGACTGCACAGCATGATTTTCTTCTTGTTTACGTCTTTTTAGTTCGCCTTTTAAGCAGTCGGGTCTTTTGATTTTTTAAATTTACTTTTTTTATTTATAACTTTTTAGTTCTTTTTTTTAGATTTCGGTACATTTAAACATATAAGTATTATATATTTTTGAAATCACCTCTTAAAACCCTTTATTTTGATACCCCACACGATGGATTTGGAAGTAAAAAAAAATTTTGTCCCCCACATTATGGCGCCCAAAATCCGCCATTTTTCTATTTTTCAATTTTAATGTTGCCAGTGACACTCGCAGGGTTAAGACGAATCGATTGACGTATGAATCATCAAAATCGGCCAACGCGTTTGGTCTCTGGAACGCCACATAGGAACAAACATACATACATACATACATACATATTTACATACATACATATATACATACATACATACTTACATACGTACATACATACATACATACTTACATACATACATACATAGACTGATAAACACATTACCCTCCTTCGGCAGTCGGGTAAAAATAGTGCGTGTCGTCGTTTTTGATAAAAACGGAAATAGCGGTTCCTGCTGGATTAACGCTGTTCCAGCAGGAAAATTCTAAACGAATGATCGGAGTGAGAAATGTTGTGCATGGTCTGAGAACTTATAGTTGTGCAAGAATGTGCGCTGAAAATATAATTAGTGCGTCATCAGGTTTTAGAGATATTGCATTTCCTGTTGGAGTAACGTTTTGCAGAAATCGTGTATCTCTAAAAATATTGTATGTGCGACTGTAGAATAAACATACAAGAGTAGCTCATGATTTGTGCTTATTTGTGCCGGAATTAGATTTAACAAAATATTTATAGTTTTCAAGTAATCGCACTTTATTGAAAACCCGAAATAAATTCGCAGTGCCTAAATGAGAAAACTTATAAGCTCGCTGAAAACTGTATTCAGTCCATCTTGACGCTTGTAATATGCATAAAAAGTTTCAAAAGCATACATGCTTGCGTTATCGAATAATATTGCTAAAACTCAAAACGGCGTTGTCATAACTTTGACGGCAAAATACAAGAAACCGGCTCAACCCAAGATAGGTAGATGTATAGCACAAATTTTATTCAAAAATATATAGTGAAAATATTCAGCTTGGAATGTTTCGCATTAAGTAGATTTAAACAAAAAACTAAACATGTAAACAACGGCTGGTTGTCCGACCAAATGAATCCATCGCTTTTTTGTAGTCATTTTAATTTGGTCTTTTCTTATTTGTGCTATAACCTACCTATCTTGGGTTAGGCCGATTGCTTGTATTTTGCCGTCAAAGTTATGACACCGTCGTTTTGCCTTTTAGCAATATTATTCGATAACGCAAGCATGTATACTTTTGAAAATTTATATGGTTAATACAAGCGTCTGCCTTAAAAGGATAAAAGTCCCTACAAAATAAAGACAAAAAAAAAAGACATACAAGCGTCAAGATGGACTGAATACAGTTTTCAGCGAGCATATAAGTTTTCTCATTTAGGCGCCGCGAATTTTTTTCGGGTTATCAAAAACGAGCGATTACTTGAAAACTATAAATATTTTGTTAAATCTAATTCCGGCACAAATACGCACAAATCGAGAGCTACTCGTGTATGTTTATTCTACAGGCGCACATACAAAGGTTTTAAAGATACACGATTCTGCAAAACGTTACTCCAGCAGGAAATGCAATATCTCGAAAACCTGAAGACGTACCAATTATATTTTCGGCGCACATTCTTGAACAACTATAAGCTCTCTACCCATGCACAATATTTCTCACTCCGATCATTCGTTTAGAATTTTCCTGCTGGAACAGCGTTACTCCACCAGGAACCGATGTTCCCGTTTTTTTCAAAAACGACGACACGCACTAATTTTTTAAGTCGCGCACATTCACAGCAGATTACGCACTAATTATACGTTCCACTCATATCACTCTAGGAGCAACTTTCCTGTTGGGATAACGTTCACAAATATCTGAGAGTGGTTTATCACAAAATCAATAAATTCGGCTTGTAACTCCTAGAGAAGTTGTGAGGGAAATTCAAAACAAGATACCTATGCTCGAAGAAATCCCAGGTTTATGACCTACTTACAGGAAAATTCTAAAATAAGCGCAAGGCTGACTAGACTAGTTAAGCTGACCAGACTTACGAACGCTGCATTTATGCTAAAACATGTACCTGAGCTATGGAAAGTTGCTGAAGTCGTTAAGATTGCGAAGCCTGGAAAACCACCCGGTGAAGCATCATCGTATAGACCCATTTTCCTGCTGCCAGTATCATCGAAACTATTTGAAAAGCTCTTATTAAAAGGGCTAGAAGAAAAACACCTTATTCCGAACTATCAATTTGGCTTCAGGGCCTTAAAGGAAAAACATTCTATCATTCGACCAGGTATAATACACCTAATAACAAAAATCATCGAAAAACGCTCGAATACAAGCAGGTCTGCGCCACCGTATTTCTAGATGTCGCACAAGCATTTTTTTGTCAAAGTTTGGCATGAAGGTCTGAACCCAAACTCAGACGCATGTGCTCCGAATTTTTTGATATTCTAGAATCTTTTATGTATAAGCATCATAATGTTTAGGATAAGGCAAGAGGACGCATATTCTGAGCTAAAACTATTAAGGCCGGAGTTCCACAAGGCAGTTTGTTAAGCCCAATCCAGGGCACTTGGTATAGACATGTGATTCCCAGAGCTGGAAAACAACACCAAAGCGACCTCTGCTGATAATACTGCTATGCTATTATGGCAACTGGTTCAAGCCACAAAAATTAAGTAGAAAAAGTTCAACTAGCTGTGTACAAAGTTTACGACTGGACACAAAAATAGAAGATCAAACTGAATGACTCAAAATCGATTCACATTGACTTCACTAATAAACACTGCGATTACCACCCAGTCTATATAAACGGCATGCAAGTGCCTTATGCGAATACAGCCAAATTCCTTGGCATAACTATTGACGCCAAGTTGCGTTGGTAATCTCACGTCAAAAAGAAAAGACAGGAACTCGATATACGGTACAAAAATAAGTATTGGTTACTCGGAAGGAAATCCTGTCTATCAATACATAGTAAAATTATAATATACAAGCATATTTTTATATCAATATGGACAATGGTATCCAACTATGGGACTGTACTAAACAAAGCAATGTTAAAATGATACAACAATTTCAAAATAAAGTAGTATGCTGTTAATGCACTATGGTACATCAGAAATGACGGCCTTCATACCTTAAAATGAAACTCGTCACCAACATTATCCAAAACATTGCTTAGGCACTGAACACCGACTTCATCGACATGTGAATGTGGAGACAATCTAGCTGCTAGATAACACGGACTTAGTGCATAGGCTAAAGAGAACTAAACCATTTGAGTTAGTGTAGTGTTTAAATAGTAAACAAATAATGACAATAATGCCGTTCTATACATGTAACACACTAACTTAGTGTTTTTAACATATCAGACTCTTATGAAAGAGCTACCGAACTGTATAAAAGTGCAAATTGACACTATTCTTAGACTTTTTAATGTTATATACAATAAAATAATAAGTTAAGAGTTAAATTGCTTATTACTATTAATATGTTTAGGCTAGATTGTAATTTATTTACTCGTGGAGTACAGCTTGTAAGTCAGTCCACTCTATGCAAATATGTACTTGGCTTGTGCACCACTTGTGCTCAACTCATATAGTATAGGACAGGATTATATAACAGGAATAACTAATAAAAAAATACTGCATTTCCTTCTACTTAATATAACTTTATTGATGATATAATTTTTAATATAACTTAGGTACTATATGTGAATAAATAATGTTTGTGGATGATGATGGTACTTATTTCGCTGTTATAAATCCACTGCAACACAAAAGGTCTCTGCACTGTAATATAAAATCTAAACTGAAAAAGCACAGCTTCATTGTTCAATGTTTTGGTTTCTTCGGTAAAGTTCCAAATGCTGAGATTACGGTTCCCTTAGTTCCAGTAACGCTGCTGGTGAGCGGTTGAATCAGTCCGGGCTGCTTAATTGTTGGCTTATTAGATGCATTGGGTGCTGCCTGGTCCCACTTAGACTTCCTCCTCTTTTCATCATCATTCTCAGGTATCTTTACAACTCCTGTTATAAAATCTAATTTAGATAGTTTCTTTTCTTTCTCCCTTCTATCCATCTCTAGTTTCTGCGCTTTAGCTAATTCATCATAATATGATTCTTTACCCCACTTGTGGGGGTCATAGATTTCAGGAGGGTAATTTGTATCTAATTCATTAATGTCACAAAACTGTATCAGTTTTTCATAAATGCTTGGGTTTCTGAAGTTCTTTTTATCTTGTATAATTTTGTTCATATCATATCCTTCATTTACCATTAGTTTGTAGTATTTAGTAATATTATCTTGGATCTCCTTGGGACATTTGCCGGGCGGCTCGGGCGGTATGCAGACGCCGTCGTCGCCCTCATCGGGCTCAGAGCGCGGCACAGCCTCATCCGTGTCCGTCTCCATGGACAGGCGCCGCATGTCGTCCTGGTTCTCTGCAGTAGGTGAGAGCGACTCGTCGTCGGAGACCACCGTGTCGTCCACGTAAGAAACTAATCTTCTTTTTGGCGTTAAGCTTAAGGTTGCAGGGGCGAATTGGTTACTGTCTTCAACCTTTTTGGAGCTACTAGCCATTGAATGAGGTTCTTTGGGTTCCTGTTTTTCAGGCGTCTGATCTTCCATATCTTCCTCGCCTTCGGAATCGGTGTAGGTAGCAGTTAGCGAGGCTAAAGCTTGAGACGTCATTGTTTCACCAATAAATGAGCAACTTGGAAGGATATTTTAGCAAACAAACTTTTCCTTTCTTGCAAAATTAAATCTCGTGTAGACTGTAGAATTTAATGGATAGTGCTAATCTCCCAGCACAAACTCACATGCAAAGATTACTTTAATACAAGTGTAATTTTTTTCTATGAATACACTGCTCACATCACAAGTTGTGATTAAATAATCAATAGATACTTTGACGTCAACGTCAAAGTGACAGCTTGCCACTTCGTTCAGAAAAAACCGAGGTGTTTGTCGAAACTGTTTTAATGGCTACAATAGCTGTGATGTCCCGTAAAAATGCCATACTATTAAAATGGTTGTACATTTCTATAAATAGAAATCTATAATAATATAACGATATATTGACGATATTTTGGTAGGCCTCTCACTAGGTGGACCGATGACCTGGTTAAGGTTGCGGGAAGGCGCTGGATGCGAGACGCACGGGATCGGTCAATGTGGCGACGCACTGTGGATCGAAAAACGGCTCTAGAAGACATAGGAACTTAAATTTAAAAGTGTCGGTTTTTTTGCTTGAAATGGGTTCTAATAGCCAATATCATGCTTATATATTTCATAGGACGCAATCTGGTAGGCAAAAGGGCAAGTTTTATTTTTTTTGCTAAAAAAATGTATGGAGCTGATATAAAAAATGCATAAATCTCCGGAACCGCAAGACTAACCGTAATATCCTTGCACCCGGTTATAGAACTATTTATTTATGATTTTTTGACATACTTCGTATAACGAGAAAGACTGCGTTTTTTTTTTTAAAAATCCTCAAATTTTTTTTACCTAATATATGCTATAAATAGAAATAGACGTGTTATGTGATGTGTCTATGTATCTTAAAAAAAATATTTAAAATTATTAAAGATATTTTGATGTTTATTAACCGACTTCAAAAACGGAGGAGGTTCTTAATTTGTTTGACTTTTTGTGTATGTTTATTCAGAGATATCTTCGCCAATTATTAACCGATCTTGATGATTCGTTTTTTGTTTGAAAGAGTATGGTCCCGGATTGGTTCCAGTTAAATTTGGCAAAGACCTGTTGAATAACTTCGGAGATATTCAATGAAACTCTTCAATAAATGACGGTAAACCACCATAGATTGCTGCAATCACATGTCTATATATTGTTAAAACCATTTCATAACGTAACATCGCACCAGTAGACTCTGAAGGGGTACGCAGATGTGTACAGTTCACCCTTCTACACACTCATTTCATCAGTTATGTCCAAGTTCCCTGTTATTGGGGTTATCTATTTGGGCATAGCATTTTTGTTTATTAACCGATCTAGATGATTCGTTTTTTGTTTGAAAGAGTATGGTTCCGGATTGGTCCTAGTTAAATTTGGTAAAGATCTGTTGAATAACTTCGGAGATATTCAATGGAACTCTTCAATAAATGACGGTAACCCATCATAGATTGCTGCAATTGCATGTCTGTATATTGTTTACACCATTTCATAACATAACATCGCACCAGTAGACTCTGAAGGGGTACGCAGATGTGTACAGTTCACCCTTCTACACTCTCATTTCATCAGTTATGTTCAAGTTCCTTGTTATTGGGATTAGATATTTGGGCATTTCATTTTTGTTTGAAAGAGTACTGTTCCGGATCGGTCCCAGTTAAATTTGGTAAAGATTTGATGAAGAACTTCGGCGAAATTCAATGGAACTCTTCAATAAATGACGGTAAATCATCATAACTTTAATTGCCAATATACAATACTTATCTCCCAAACTCTGAATTATAATCAATATACAGACATGCGATTAAAGCCATTTTGGGTGTATTTCCGTTATTTATTGAAGAGTTCTATTGGATATCTCCGAAGTTATTACCAAATTTAACTGGGACCGATCCGGGACCATACTCTTTCAAACAAAAATGATATGCCCAAATATCTAATCCCAATAACAGGGAACTTGAACATAACTGATGAAATGAGAGTGTAGAAGGGTGAACTGTACACATCTGCGTACCCCTTCAGAGTCTACTGGTGCGATGTTATGTTATGAAATGGTGTAAACAATATACAGACATGCAATTGCAGCAATCTATGATGGGTTACCGTCATTTATTGAAGAGTTCCATTGAATATCTCCGAAGTTATTCAACAGATCTTTACCAAATTTAACTAGGACCAATCCGGAACCATACTCTTTCAAACAAAAAACGAATCATCTAGATCCGTTAATAAACAAAAATGCTATGCCCAAATAGATAACCTCAATAACAGGGAACTTGGACATAACTGATGAAATGAGTGTGTAGAAGGGTGAACTGTACACATCTGCGTACCCCTTCAGAGTCTACTGGTGCGATGTTACGTTATGAAATGGTTTTAACAATATACAGACATGTGATTGCAGCAATCTATGGTGGTTTACCGTCATTTATTGAAGAGTTTCATTGAATATCTCCGAAGTTATTCAACAGGTCTTTGCCAAATTTAACTGGAACCAATCCGGGACCATACTCTTTCAAACAAAAAACGAATCATCAAGATCGGTTAATAATTGGCGAAGATATCTCTGAATAAACATACACAAAAAGTCAAACAAATTAAGAACCTCCTCCGTTTTTGAAGTCGGTTAATAAACATCAAAATATCTTTAATAATTTTAAATATTTTTTTAAGATACATAGACACATCACATAACACGTCTATTTCTATTTATAGCATATATTAGGTACAAAAAGTTGAGGATTTTTAAAAAAAAAAACGCAGTCTTTCTCGTTATACGAAGTATGTCAAAAAATCATAAATAAATAGTTCTATAACCGGGTGCAAGGATATTACGGTTAGTCTTGCGGTTCCGGAGATTTATGCATTTTTTATATCAGCTCCATACATTTTTTTAGCAAAAAAAATAAAACTTGCCCTTTTGCCTACCAGATTGCGTCCTATGAAATATATAAGCATGATATTGGCTATTAGAACCCATTTCAAGCAAAAAAACCGACACTTTTAAATTTAAGTTCCTATGTCTTCTAGAGCCGATTTTCGATCCACAGTGCGACGCGGCGACGCCTGGGGGAGGCCTATGTCCAGCAGTGGACGTCTTTCGGCTAAAATGATGAATAATATAAATCCAAAAGTTACTCTGTCTTC
This sequence comes from Anorthoa munda, assembly GCA_945859665.1. Classification (NCBI taxonomy): domain Eukaryota; kingdom Metazoa; phylum Arthropoda; class Insecta; order Lepidoptera; family Noctuidae; genus Anorthoa; species Anorthoa munda. The sequence goes on from OX243893.1 coordinate 40,708,097, forward strand.
CTTGTTGGCTGATTATTTGGTATGTTTACGATATGATGATACGTTTTATGTTCCTAGATAAATTGGAAGATATTCAAGGCCTCACGAAATTAAAAACATTGTTGAAACGTTAAGGAATTTGTAAAAAAAATCTAACATAGAAACTCAGACTAAGTTCTTAGAAGAAATATCTTGACTTCACAGATACACTGATAAAAACTTTATTTAGCCGAATAACAGAAGAAGTATTAGAAAAAATCATAACAAAAAAACCGACTGCTTAAAAAGCGAACTAAAAAGACGTAAACAAGAAGAAAATCATGCTGTGCAGTCGGAGGATACATATTCGCGAGCTGGCTGGCCAAAACAAGGTGTATCCTCCGACTGCACACTACACTCTGGTATAGTTTGTAATACCAAATAAAGATTTTTTGAATTTGCCGCCTTTTCTCAGGTCACGCTTTCGTTTTCCACTGACTAATATTTTCATATACTTTCTGATATTTTGAAAGAATATGAGATGCCATCTCTTGCTTGTATGAATGCCCACGAAAAAAGAAAAGCTAAAGTTGTATCAATCAGGCAACTGTGTAGAACAAACGTGCCAGTTGGTTAACTCAACCAAGGGCTCAAGCGGTTGTTCCGACTGTGTAGATGGCCTTTAAGGCTTTAGGGGTCCGCCTTTGTTCATTTTCGCATGAAAACTAAATAAATAAATTTAATAAACAGTGCCACAAGGATATTTTGGGGATATATTGAAAAGAGGCTGCAGTTGCATATTTTTTTTTGTAAAATTTTGTTAAAAAACAAAATGGCGGCAACAGTTCCGGATTTGGCCACGCACCAAACACAGAGAAAATAAAACTAGCACCAATAGATCCTTGCAAATCTTCTATTTTTCTTGTGGTCTACAGATCCGTCGCTACCGTGTGGAAAGAAAATGCAAAAAGTCGCCAGCGAGTTTCCAGCGACTAAAGTCGTTGTTTGCTCAACGGTAAACGAGGAAAGTCTAGAGGTTTCTATTCGCTGCGATCGCTGGTGATACTGAAACTTAATCGCTGCAAATTAATAAAGTCGCTATTTATTACACAGTTACTTTCTGAATGTGGAAGACAGGACTTTAAAGGAGCTAGTCTTTTAGTGGTTTACAGACTTAATTACGTTGACCATTCGAAAATTCACTTTAAAAAGCCAGCTACAGCTACTAAAGTTAATGCGTTTCGAACTAGCATATATAACAGCAACATTGGGTGTGCCTATTTCGCTAGTATCCAAAGTCAAAAAAATGTTGTAGGTATAGGGCTTAATTAAAAAGTAAATGAGACTGCAAAGTGCAATGCAATGTAGTAACAAAGTAGTATTTTCTTCAATATTTTTATGAAAATACTGAATTTTACGTCCATACTTTGTTCATGTTAGTTATCACAAATCTACATTTGGGTAATGGAGTCGCCGCCTTTTTCAACACATTCTGAGGCGCCTCCGTTAAGCGAAGATAGTGGTCTTATAATTACTAGTGGTTCTTTTTCTAGTGATTCTGCCAGTGGATGGCATCACGTCGCATCCGAGGTGAGCTAACTACTAGAAATTATATTCCAGACTATAAAATTTAATTACAAGAGGCTTAATAGTGTCTTAAATTTTATGTTTACGCTTATTTCTCTATAAGTCTATCACGCATGTAAATGAAAACTGACATTGCTCGCGCTAAATTAGGAACAAAGTGTGTTGTAAACAATAAATATCTATATTGGTTTTGATTCTGTATACTTCATAATACATACTTCAAATATTTTATCAAAAGCAAAGTAATCCATAGTGAAGAGGTAATATGTACGTTACATGTTTATATAATTGTTGACAGTTTCGTTTACGCGTAGTTTGTTATTCGTAGCTAGGTTCTTGCATAGACTAATATTTATATGGTTCTTGTAATTTTACCAAATACTACAAAACGAGACGAGAGTTAATTTTTGGGTTATGTACCAAAATAAAAGCCTTATGGTGCAACTTTCACAGTTGTTTATTTCTGAGAATGAAATTTGGGCTTGAAATTGCGAATAGTTTAAGACATTGCTTGTCAACTTGATTTCAGTCAATTATTGAAACTGGTTGGTAAGGGTGGTAAAATGGGGTATCAAATGAAAGGCCTTCATTTGCACATTGTGAAACATATTAATTTTCATTTATACCAAATCTCAGAACCTTAGTTTTGCAAAACAAGCTTTGAATCTGGTTAAATTATTTTCCTAAAAACCTACAGGTTTCTCTTGGTTGCAACATTGCTGGTTTTTCTAAGGCTTCCTTTGCTTTTGCGAATTATTTTACCAATTTTTGTGTCTTGTGATTAATTATTATGACATATATAACAGAATATTAAACATTTTACCTGTACTGTATAATTAGTTTATCCATTTTTGTGTCTTGTGATTCATAATTAACATTTTCCCTGTACTGTATTGGATTTTGTGCTGGTGACCGTAACTGCGTGTTCAAATTCATATTCTGGGTACCTTATCAACATTTTCCTTAAATTAATTATGTGTTTTCCTTTTGTTGAAGCTTGTGGTGTACTTAAAATATTCCATTGTTATTGTATTTGTTTATAGCCTATTGCTGTTGTTATATTGCTATTAATTTTCCTCAAAATTACAATAATCAAATTAGACAATCAAATTAGAAACCTAAGGAAAGAATCAAGTGGCTGAAGCTCTTCATTGTTGAATTATTAATGTATCAGTTAATAATGCAAGCAGCCATTGGGACTCCTTGAATAACATCCATCCAAACTTATAGTCCGGCCAAATTAGACATATGAAAGAGCATTAATTCGCATAGAGCTGAAAATTGGTACGAATGTTTGGAACACCATTATAAATGAAATGTAAAAAGTCCCCATCCTTCCACACTTGCAAACCTTTTTATTTAAGGTCACAGTTCGCTAATATGGGCTTTTTGTCGTTTTTTGGCCTAATGGTAAGTTTTATGATAAAAATAGGTCAGACAAAAATTGTAGATTATGCAATTATCTATAAAAAATGGTCTTAAAACTTTTCTCCTAAAGTCACAGTTTCTGATATATAATGGTTGAAAAAGTGGTATTCTCCATAATATGCACACATTTCCATGCCACTTGGCAGGTAGTGTACTTGGCGCGACTTTTTTAACGTGGTTTCCGCGATAGACCTATTCCACAATCTATTGTGATCCTGTTTAATTCAATACTATTATTAATTTATTGGGCCCACGGTTGGCACAGTGGTTGAGCGATTGACTGCTGCGCTGCGTGTCGCGGGTTCGATCCCCGCATGGAACAAATATTTGTATGACCTATAGATAGTTGTTCCGGCTCTGGGTGTTTGAGTATGTGAGTTTATATGTTTGTAAACGCACCCGCTTTACAGTAAGAAATTCCTAGTGTGGGGCAAAGTATTTTAATAAAAAATAAATAAAAAAAATTACCAAATTTTTTTGTATTCTTAATTTTAGCTTTCATAATATCCAATAACACCAGTTTTTACATAATTTTAAATAGTATTGAATTAAACAGGATCGCAATAGATTTTGGAATAGGTCTATCGGGGAAACCACGTAAAAAACACGCGCGAAGTACACTACCTGCCAGGTGGCGTGGAAAAATGTGCATATTATGAAGAATACAACTTTTTCAACATTTTCAACCATTGTATCTCAGAAACGGTGACGTTTAGGAGAAAAATTGTAAGACCGTTTTTATAGATAATTGCATAATCTACAATTTTGTCTAACTTATTTTTATCATAAAACTTACCGTTCGGCTAAAAACGCATAAAATCCATATTTGCGAACTATGACTTTAAATAATTTTTTTTGCAAGTGTGGGGTCGATTATAGTGTTCCGAACATTCGTACCAATTTATAGCTCTATGCGAATTACTGTAAACTCACCCCTATTTATTGGTCTAATTTGAGCGAACTATTATATTATAAATGCGAAAGTAACTGTCTGTCTGTTTATCTGTTACCTTACATGCTTATGCAATTTAGATGAAATTTGGTATGGAGATAGTTTGAGACCCTGGGAATATAAAAGTATAGTTTTTATCCCAGAAATCATTCTTAAGGTGTGGCAAGAGGGATGAAAATACTAACGCTTTTGAATGCGGGCGAAAGCTTTAGTTCTAAATAATTGTTTTAAAAGAATTTTTACATACTGCCACAAAGGGAAAATTAGAAGCTTTGGATAACTTCCCATTCAGAAATTTGAAGCGCCCTGTAGTATTAATATAAGTATCTCTGGCCATACTTTAAATTAAACTTTGCTAATGATTATGTTTTACTTTGATCTTGCAGTTTAGCAATGAAATTAATAGATATTTACATAAATTTTCTATAATTCACCTGCTTTGCTTCTTGCTTCGTGTTATATTTCGGTTCTTGTTGTAATAGTTTAATTATATGCTTAGCCACTCTTAATACTCAAGCGAAAGCACTCTATGCACAAAGTAATATTATTAGGACTAATTGCCCATTGCCAGATAACATTTGTCTAAACGTTTAGTCATTTTGTTATGTTAGATTTTGTAAGGGAAAACTGTCATTAAACATAAAAATTCAGCCTTTCAAGTAAAATGACTTTATATTGCTTTGCTGCCGCTTAAATATTCAGAATACATTTCATATGAAAATGTTTCAAATCTGTATCCTACCTTTGCATGAGTAATGTTAAAATCACTTGAGTTTGTCACATCCTTACATCCTTCTAGTAGCTTAACACTGTTGTTGCAATGAAAGTGCTAGCTTAGCGCAAGGATTTTGTGAATGTTAAAACTAATATTTGCTGTATATCCTCTAACTTATGATCACTTCTTTCTGTATAGTTGCAAGAAAGTGACTTCGATGAGAAATCTTTGTCCCTATGCGAATCAACTGATGCTTCAGAGCGCATGTGTGGTGATTTTTTTAATACTGTGAAGAAAGGACCTGCAAAAGTAATACTTACTACTATAGAACCACCACCTGAATTTCAGGTATGTTGCTAGTGAATCTATATGTCGACACTTATCTTTTTCATTTATCGTTCAATCGGCTTCTCAGCCTTTAGCAGTTGCATTCTGTGCTGGTTGGCATGTTGATTACGTATGGTCCTCCAATGATTGAATGTTCTTCTTTTTACCCGATGGAGATTGAAGGTAATGTTTTTATCAGTCTACTAGCACATCGCCCGCGACTTCGTTCGCGTGAACCGTGTTTTATCCTACAGATGACTTTTTAATAAAAGTTTCATACAAACTTTTATCCCCTATTTCACCCCCTTAGGGGTTGAATTTTGAAAGATCCTTCCTTAGTGGATGCTTACGTCATAAGAGGAATACGTGTGCGAAATTTTAAGTTTCTTACCCTAAGGGTTTGGCCTGTGCGTTGATACATCAGTCAATCACTTTTGCCTTTTATATATATAGATTGATGACGTATGTATGAATGTTCTTATGTGGCGTTCTAAAGACTAAACGCTTAGGCCGATTTTGATGATTCTTACGTTAATCGATTCGTTTAAATCTTGCGAGTAGCACACAGTCACTCTACACTTAAATAGAAAAAACGAAAAATGGCGGCAATTGGGCGCCATATTGTAGGGATCCCAATTTTTTCACAACCCACTGTGTAGGGTATCAAAATAAAGGGTTTAAGAGGTGATTATAAAAATATATACTTGTTATATGTTTAGAAGTAATACGAAAACAAAACTATAACTAAAAAGTTATCTATACTAATATTATAAAGAGGAAATATTTGTATTTGCGTATTTTTGTATGTAGCGAATAAACATAAAAACTACTGGACCGATATCAAAAATTCTTTCACCGTTGGGAAGCTACACTATCCCCGGGTGACATAGGTTACTTTTTATGCCTGTATTCCCACGGGAACGGGAACTACGCGAGTGAAACCGCGAGGCGCCCGCTAGTTCTTAAATAAAAAACAAAAATCCCGTTTGCTTAAGAAGCGAACTAAAAAGAGGTACCTAACTAAGAAGAAAATGCTGTGCAGTTGGAGTATACATATGGTTCAGCTTGCGATTATTTTTTTACTTGAATAAGGTCATATTATGATTTCCCAATGCTGTCTTTTCAGTTGACACGGGGTTCCAGTAGGTTCGCCAATCATGACCCTTACTGATACCAAGGTGTTGATGTACTTTTCAATGCGCAACTTGTAAAGTTCTGTGCTCAATCTCTTTTACTGGGAATCATACAGCTCGTACAGTTAGCTAAACCTGCATTGTCTGCACTATTTTCCTGTCGAAGAGTGAACATTATGTGTACTGATTTGCTGTCACTAGCTTTGATACATCATTTCTCCATCTTAATTTAACTTTGGTAAAGGTGTTTAAAAAGACTTTCCGGTTTACTAACAACGATTTGTATTTACAGGATAGCCCCACTTCGGATAACGTAGAGAAATGTTCTGCTGTACACGTGCCTCCGACTGTTGTCTTCACACTTGATGCTTCAGACGGCAAAGCAATAAACACGAGGCACCTGTCGCCTATATACCCAAGGAAATTTAAGGCAGAATCACTATACGAACGACGACAATGTTTGAACCATAGGTTTGCGAGCCCAAGACTTCTTCACTTGAGTCCCTGTCGTGCTAATCGGCCTTCTTCGAGGAATTCGCTTTCGTCGCGATTGTCAAGCAGCCACAACTCGCTTGTGACACAGTTCCAGGCTGATGATTCTAGTTTCATTACTCAGGCTATTTCACATGATACGCTGACTTCTAAAACCTCCGATATTACTGATATGTACAATGTTCCGTTCGACAGCGATATTTATGCAGTTCCCATTGATATGGTACGGCCTAGTCAAAGCAATATAAGAAATAAAGGAAAGAAGCCACCCAGAAGTATAAAAAAACGGAGCAAAACTACGCCTCAAAGTACGGCCACTAATAATACCTCTACTATTGATAAAATTCATAAGACAAAAGAGAATACTAGAGTTAAAGATGTAAAAACTAAAAGACATAGCTTGCCTAGTTCGTCTTGTAAGAAAAGTACTGGTGATTCTGACACTGACTCATTGCATTTAACCTTGCGCGAGATGAGAAAATATTTACATACTCTTTATTCTAGTTCAAGTGATTCGGAATGTAGAGCTACTATTAATAAAAAGAATAATCCCATAGTAAGTAATGTTGGCATCCATGCAAAACATATGGGTAAAGATGCCAGCTCAGCAGTATTTTTAAAAGAAAGTAATGAACTAACTAGAACTGCGGAAACAAATAATAACCATAGGAAATCAAACAAAAATTCATTCGGAATGAATGTTAAGAACAAAAAGCATAAAGAAAACATTCCGAAGGATGTGATCGAATTAGAGAAGAACGATAAGGTCGTTAAAAAGAGTATGTCAAGTCAAAACCAAAAGGCTAAAATGTCTCCAGTGAGGATTCTATCAATTAACTTGAAGCAGAGTTTTTGCAACTTGTTTCGTTGGCGACGGCAGCCCGTGGCGGAGAGTGCCGCGGACGTGGAGAAGGTGAGCGAGCGCGCGGACGAGTCCCCACCGGCGGCCGTGCGGCGTGCGCTGCCGCCGCTGCCGGCGCCGGCGCACGTGCATCAGGGCGCGCGCCGCGCCCCCAACGAGGAGGAGACCGTCATGGACTTCGCCACTTCCATACAAAAAGTTAAAGATGTAAGTTATTATTTTAATTGTAAAGGTGCGAGTTGGCAGCACTAACAAGACGCGCGACCGAGGCATGAAGCGCGCGACCCTACTTGTCCTTAGGCTTTGTATGGGAGCGAGATCGCATGTAGGACCGTGACCCCTGGACAGAAGACCGCTAGACAGTCTCGCTCCCGCACGAGTGGTGTCGCTTGTATATAATTAGTTGATAACCAATTTTAGTTTATTTTTATAATAATAATATAATGTCTAAAAAATCGCGTCTACAGCCTCGGTCGCGCGTCGCGGTCGCGGTACCAATTCGCAATTTATTAATAGTTCACAAAAGCTGCACAGCCCTTCTGATCAAGGTCTCATAGTATTCTTACATTTTTGTTTCAGTATGGTTGGTACTGGGGCCCCATATCGGTGGAAGCGGCTGAAAAGATTCTCTCTAACGAACCTGATGGTTCATTTATCGTCCGTGACAGCAGTGATGACCATTATATCTTCACGCTAACTTTTAAGTTAAATGGTCTTAGACATGTAAGGATCGAACATGATCAGGGTAAGAATTCGATATATTTTGATATTTTACCAGGTCCCAAGTCGAAACCTATCCCAGTATCGTTGGTAAATTATGAAGTTATCTAAAATGTTAATTGTCTTTGAAGTCGTCGAAAGCCAGGTTCTGTGGCTTTATTTGACAGTTTTGAAGATGGATATCTTCAAAATTGGAAAATAAAGCTTTATGATACAAGGTATTTAGTGTGGAAAAATGAGTACTTATGAATCTTTACATTATGGGCGAAAATTATGGGAACTCCCTGTAATCCCAAATCTTTGATTCCATAATACAAGTGTTTGGGTATGTTGAAACCGCTAGGCATCAATGCTGCATCACGTTAAATATAATCGTTGAAGAAGCGCTTCCTTGGCCACCTGAAGTACCTATAATGCCTGAATAGATTACCCTAATATCATAAAACTTTAACATAACGGGTGAAATGAGAATGTACCTAGGCAGTGGTGTCTCATCCCATACAAAGAAACCGTGCCGACGTTCTATACTGATTATTCTGATTATTTTTGTACATCGATCGAGTTCGGTTCCACGGATATAGATGGTGATCTATCTATCGCCGTGGAACGGAACCGAACGCGATGGATTTACAAAAAATAATCGGTATAATCAGATAAAAACGCAAGTTACGTCGGCACTAGTATTATATTATCTGTGACCAAGGTGAACTGTAAACATCTGCGTACGCCTATAGACTATAGAGCGTACTTGCGTGATGTTATGTTATGAAATGGTATAAACAATAAACAGACATGCGATTGCAGCAATTCCGAGAGATTTACCGTCATTTATTGAAGAGTTGTATATCTCCGAAGTTCTTCATCAGATCTTCACCAAATTAAAATGGGACCAATTTGGGAACATACTCTTTCAAACAATAAAATCATTTTCTAAACCGGTCTATAATTGACGGCGAAATCGGTGAAAATACAAAAAAAAACAAACAAAGTGGAACATAGAACCTCCTCATTTTTGGAAAGTCGGATAAAAAACGGGACGTGTGACGTATGTGGGTCACGTCACTGGCCGGATGAATCAATCCGCCTCATGAATACTGAGTCAAGAGAGGGAGACTTCGTCTAACTAACCGATACTATTTGCAAGGGGATAACCTTGTAGTCACGATTAGCTATCAGCAATAATTACGATGCGAGTCGCACAGGACCGATCAGTGTGACGACACTTGGGGAAGAATATGTCCAGCTGCAGTGGACGTTTTTCTAAAATTCTAATAAAACTATGACTTTTATATCTGACTTTTTTTTAATAAATAATAATGAAATGATGAATTATGATCATGTTTTATTGTGACCGATCTATCATTACTGTCAGGACTATTGTATCCAATAAGATACAAACTTCAAATTTGCAGTTAAAATGCAGTCCGTCTGTCTAGAGCCTAAGCTGTGCGATAGTGTGGTTACAGATCGCAATGATTGTTGGTATAACGGTCCCTCATGACGACAACCACGTGAAACCTGACAAAGGTCCAAATTATGTATCTTGACCTGCCTCGGGAAGTTGTCGATATGTGGGATGTAAATAGAGCAGTCGTTGTGCCGATAGTAGTGACGGCCCATGGTACCGTACTAGCCATGCATGGACTTCGACGAACACCTGAGGAGGCTATCATTAGGCTTTTCAGTTCAAGGGCTTGATACAGAAATCAGTATTCATGGACATGGTGCTTATTTCTAAAAGGTTAATCTCGCCGATTCTCGATAGCGGTGGGCTACAATTTTCCATGTTTTGAACCCACTTTCCAAACAGGAGGCGGTTCTATGTTCGGCTGTATGTTTGTTTTGTGTATGTTCACCGATTACGCCGTCAATTATGGACCGATTTTGAGAATTATTTTTTGTTTGAAACGGTATACTTTCGAGGTGGTCCCATTGTCACCAAGTCAGGATCTGATGAGGGAATCCCATGGAAATCGAGGGAACTCCTCGAATTTTATAGGCATATATATATATACATGTTGGTATTTTCATCAACATGCTAAGCATATGCATTCAGATGCATCATTTGGTGAAGTGGAACTGATGAAGAAGACCACAGATGGCCATTGGAACTTCTTAATATTAAGTATGTTTTGGGTATGAGATATCTCGAATAGTTAAATGACTAAGCAAATTTAAATAAATGGTTTTAATGAAAATGGTACCATCGAACTGATCTGGTGATGAAGCTGATAGGTAGGCACCGGAAATCCGTAATAAAACAATGTTTCGCAGTCGTATTTATGCTTGTTGGAATTGTAATGATGTGCCTATAAATGAATTTCATGGTTATATAAGGTACCAAAACTAAAAAGATAAAAATAAAATACTTTTTAACAAAAAAAAACGACTTCCAAAACAAAACAATCCGAAAAATAACTTTCTTTTCGGCAGCCGGTGTCAAAAAAGAAAAAGATAGGTACCAAAGACACCGACTGCCGAAATAAAGTTTTTTTTAAAATATATATATATGTATGTTATGTTTACGATTAATGCGGGGAATAATTGAACATTTATTTTTTTCCAGGTAATTTCTGTTTTGGTGGTTGCACTATGTTCAAAGCTCAGACTATAGTAGAATTCATAGAGAATGCCGTAGAGACGTCTCGCAGTGGACGGTATTTGTTCTTTTTGAACCTGAGGCCTGTGCTTGGCCCAGTGCGAGTCCAACTTCTGTATCCGGTGTCAAGGTTTAAGCGAGTACAAAGTCTCCAGCATATGTGCAGGTAAGCTGTATTATGTTATAAAAGAGGGCATTTTAAAAATTATTATCGATTTAGAGTAGACACGTATTAAGAATTTTAATATTACCTAAAAATATAAATGAAACTATAACCGGTGGTCAAAAAAATTGGCAATCTCGGTGGTCGTGACTCGTGACTATATTTGAAGATAATGACTTTTGAAATACTTTTTTATAAATATTTCGTTGATTCTTAATTGAAATCACGCACTTATGAGTTGAATATATCCTAATATAAATTTAACAATACAGTCATGAGACAGTTAAAATAATGAATAAAAATTGTGACTAATAAAAAAATTATTAATGTCTTCGCCGTCATATAACTTTTTTAATAAGAGGTACAAGTAGACTACATTTTTCTTTTTCCTGTAAAGCTGTTGTCAGCTGAAGCTGGTTCTCGCTGCCTTATTCACCGTTTTAGCTCGACCCATAGACTACTACTACTATTATACACTAGAGATAGACTGGCAACTTATGCATTTCTTAGGCAGTGGTTATTCATAGCGATTATTCATCGGTCACGTGGCAAAATAGCTAGGTACCTATACATAATACCAAGTAGAATAATGTAGAAATATTGAAAATTCTGTTCTAGTACAATTAGAATCTAGTTTTGGTTTAGTAAAACTAAGCCAAAAAATCCAAAACTAGGTTCCAGTTGTACTACAACTGAATTTCCATCCATTCTACATTATTCTACTCGGTATAGCCAATTCATTATTACACTTAACTAGTTGTTTCGAAAATAATAAATCAAATACCAAATTAGGATGTTCATATTTATTGGGTTAAACAAAACATTACATGAAATCTTCACGTTAGGACGTACTCGCAGATTTTTGTAAACATATTTCTTATCTTTCTTCCCACACAGCACTTGTTTCGCGACATTGTTTTTAGGTTTACACAAAATCACATTAAAATATGGTCCAAACTCTAATTTACGGAGAGCTTAAGCAAGTAATTCCGAAATCACGGAGGAAAACAGTGGGCTCAATCCGTCGTGATTTAGTAACAGACACGATGACGTTTATCTGCCAATGTTTTTAGGTGGGATGTCACATGTCTTCGAATTTTTGACTCCTGGATATTTTGCAGAGCACTGGTGACTGGTGATAAATAAAATTACAATTTATTAAAATTTTAATACATAATGTTATTCAGGAATAAAACTTAAAAAATAGTGGCGGTTGAATTTTTTTTGGGAAGGTGGTAATATTTGATTCCTAACACTATGTATTTAAAATTTCAGGTTTGTGATACTTAAGTACGTACGTCGAGACCTCATCAGTAACCTACCTCTGCCCAGGCGTCTCGTAGACTACCTGAGTGCAACTCACTACTACTCGGAGCTTCTAGCGGACATGTGAGTGACTCCAGGAGGCAGGAGGCTACTTGGCCATCCTGTGTCTACAGATATAAAACCCGTGATATTATAAGATCATGCAAGCAACAAGGTGACTATTTGTATTAATTTATGACATGAATACTTAATGATTTTTGCATATTATGTTGTAATTTGATGATATATAATTTTTGTATTGAAATTAATGTATTTGAAATTTATATTTCTTTTTTATTGTGAGACCCGACCCCAGCTGAATTGGGAAGAGGGTTCAACAAAGAAGATGTTTCTGATCATAGCAAGTTTACTATATGTAATTTATGTTTGTGTATTTGCCATTGCTACTTCGCCAATTCGTGTTAGTAAATATCAGAATTATCCTTTGTGATGTTATGACTCACTAGGTGACTAGGCTATTGATGTAACAATACCTACAATTACATTGCGTTGTTTATGTTATTATGAGGATACGTCATTTGCCGCGTTATATCATCCATTTGCGAGCAATAATGTAACTTAAATAAGCGGTGGGTGTTCGAAAAGTTCCTATTTCTCAAAAATATAGCGATCAACTCCTAAACCAGACTTGCCCAAAGGCCGTCATTCTTAATTTCGGATTAGTACACATTCGAAATATCATAAGGTTTGATAGCGCTTTTTCGTGTAGTTATTCTACTCTTAGAGCTACGGGCGTGCCTCACAAAGTACTTATAATCGCAAATTGATGCCGGCAGCACACCCAAACCCGCAAAAATCGCATGAGTTCAGCTAGTTTTGATGAGTTCATTTTCAATCACAAGAGAGATCTAGCTAGGCAATGATAACTTACCTTCGGTTTGCCGACGATACAGAAGACATGGATGGGACTATGGAGTACCTCAGTACAGTGCCTGATTGCCTCAGTAGATCTTCTGAAAGTCGGGTCTTACAATGAACATGACAAAACAAAGGTCATGTTAGATACCGTTGTAAAACCGGCTCATGAGCTGTTCACCAGATTCTCAACTCACCAGATTCTCAACTCACCAGATTCTCAATTAACCAGATTCGTAACTTAAAATATAATGTACTATCCAACACATAAATGATGTACTTCTATTTTACATTATTGTAAGAGATTGTATGTCGCATCTAGCTTTTAGTAAACTATTGTTTCAATGTCTGAATCAAAATTATTAAATTTTAAAAACCTAGATCTTGGTGGTTTTGGTGTTCGAATCAAAGGTATCCAAGTGGCATATCGCGAATAACATATAAAATGTCAATTTCATTTTATTTTTAAAAATTATTAATTTTGTAATTAGACGTAAAACATACTTCTAAAAGTTGTTTGAGATTTTTGCCCGTAAGTAAAAAATGCCAATTTTTTGGTTTTTATTTTTTTTAAGTTAATAACGTTTGTTAAGTAGTAATTTATATAATTAGTAAAGTACAATTTTCAAGAAAGATGCTAAAGAAAGAAAGCAGAAAATATCAAAGAAACGTGATAAAATTTGCTAAAGTGTTTTTTTTTTCAAAACTATGACTTTTAATAATTTAGGTGAAATTGCGGTTTTATAGGTACTATCAACACGTTTTGAAGGCCAGTGTACAAGTACATACATAAAGAATGCCGTGTTTTTACTTTTTTTTTGTGAATTAAGTATCTACTGAGTTATTCTGTTATTTTTTGTGTTTTTGTGTTTCATTGTACATTTGGTGAGTTGCGAATCTGGTGAATTGCGAATCAGGTTAATTGAGAATCTGGTGAACAGCTCATGAGCCGTAAAACCCACTCCTATTAAGATCGGAGACTCTTAAATTTTAAGTTGCAGACGATTTACCTGGTCTAATCCTTACAAACATTGTATGGACGGTCGATCGGAGCATCCACCTTAAAGGCCAGCAGCAGTGAGTTGCCAGTGCTGACGTATTTTGATCTGTAGTTATGATGGTTAAATAATTAACTCTCCAATTTATTTGATCATTTATGAGGCTTTCAATTGATGACAAAATTCATTTTACCTAAATTTGAAACCATTGCTTAACTTATTTAAGTATTGGTTGAGTTATCTACGGATCAAAAAGCTAGGCCTAAGCACAGATAATATATTACTAGCATAAGGATGCTTCATCCCATACAAAGAAACTGTGCTAACGTAACTAGCGTATTCAAGGGCGGATCCAGGATTTTTTTCTGGCACAAGGGGCGGACAAGCAAAAAAATCAACAATAACTGTCAGAAATAAACTTGATGTATCATACTTCATGTTTATTTCTACAAGTTCAAGTATGTACAGGAAGGGTTATGAAAGACATGAGTTTCACTCATGTTCTTTCTGTTCATCATCATCATATCAGCCGAAAGATTTCCACTGCTGGACATAGGCCTCCCCCAAGCGTCGCTACATTGATCGGTCCCGTGCGTCCCGCATCCAGCGGATGCCCGCAACCTTCACCAGGTTTTTAGTCCACCTGGTGGGAGGCCTTCCAACGCAACGTCTTCCGGTTCGCGGTCGCCACTCCAAAACTTTTCTGCCCCATCGGCCATCTGTTCTGCGAGCAATGTGCCCTGCCCACTGCCACTTAAGTGTGGCAATTCTTCGGGCTATGTCGGTAACCCTGGTTCTCTTGCAGATCTCTACATTTCTGATTCAATCACGCAAGGACGGTTACCTATCATAAGTTCGAACAACATTTGACCGAATTTCATTTCACCTAAAACTTTTCAATTATTATCGTTTCGTTTTTTTTACTTCATCGAAATCTCGTCTGCCACTGTCTCAGTTGACCAATCAATTCGATTTTTTTCGTTACTCCAACGTTTTACTTGGTCGTAAAACTTTTTACCGAAGTTACACTTAGCCGAAATAAAATTTGTCCCAAATATTTATATTTAAACGCATATCAAAATAATAAGTGAGAGAGAAACAGTGGGCGAATACAAATGTTTAAAAGAGCGACCTGAAAAAAAAAATGTCGACGTAGCCCCGCTCCGCGGGGCTCCTATTTCTGTCTGCAGGGTCTAAAGTAACCTAACACGAAGGAGATGACAGGAGCTAAGTTCGCTCGCTTTGCTCACTCACTTCACCTCCCGTCATCCCGTCAACCTATCCGTGTCGGGGTGCCCTAAATTCCCGAGCTCGCTTCACTCGCTCTTGGACAAATTCTTTGAAATAATTAATTAATAAAAATGTCTAATGGACAGCTATTAATAAATCATTTGCTTGAAAATACGTAAACACAGACCAGACTGCGTGAAGTCGATTTTGCAGCGATTCGTTTTTGTCACTAAATTTTGTAGCACAACATATTGACTTTTATGACACTATTTCAATTTTAAATTAAAAATGCTACCAAGTAACCGGCTATATATTTGTGACTAAATAATATTCTCTAACATGTTGTTTCGGTTTGGTGAAAATATGGGTAAAAAAGTTCAAAAGAGGCTTCAGCCAAAAGCGAAAAGTTATTTTCTAAATCGGCGAAATGTAGTTTCGGTAAAATAACACATATGCCACATGATACTTCGATGATCTGAAAATATGTCAAATAATGCATATAGCAAAAAAGACGTCGGTCAATAGTTTTCGGCAAAATGAAATTCGACCAAAAAATATTCGGAAAAGTGATCGGTTCCCCGCAAGGACACCTCGAGCCTGGCCCTCTCCATTTCCCTTTGGGTGACTGTAAGCTTTCTGATGAGGCCCATTGTGAGCGACCACGTCTCAGCGCCATAAGTTCGTCTTGAGATGTCCATTTTTGGACCCATTCTTTCGGAAGCTCTACTGAGGTCATCGAGCGTTGTACTGGGGTCCTCCATGACAGCTTTATCATAGGCGAATCGGCCTCTCCAGATTAGAACCTTGAAGACATCCTCCAGTGCAGTGGTGAATAGTTTCTTTCTGTTATTTTATTCATATATTTTAACAACTCTGTAATTTGATTTGCTTCTAAGTATGTACTGTGCTGGAATCTCCACAGTACACAAAATACCGTCTGGGTATTTAGGGATTTACGGATTTAGGGGGCACGTGCCCCCTAAATCCGCCCTTGAGAGTATTGCGACGGACTATTTTACTAAAAGTACATCGATCGCGTTCGGTACCTTTCCACGGCTATAGATGGCGTTAGCAGCGACTTGCAAGTAAAAGGGTTTACTCGGTTCGTGACTATATTTTTCTTTAAATACAGTAGCGATTTGTTTTACTTTTTTTTTTGCACGTTTTTACAGTTTCATTGTACCAAAACGTATTACAATACAAATTTAATAAATCGAGTGGCAGGCCTCAGAAATTTTAAACCACGCCATCTATTGGAATCAATTTAAATGATAACTTTCATTTCAAATGATTGGTTCAAATAATCTTTGAAATGTGAATTAAGGTGGAAACACATTATTAACATCCGACCCGACCCCACGCCACCCGACGTGTCGACACCCGACGCGTACCGTGCACATATGCAACACCCCACGTGATGCTACAACACGCTTCGCTAGTATTGCCAGGTCTCGTTTTTGTTTTATCCCAAGTCTGCTCTCAATTTACCCTTGATTTTAAGTTTAATGAAAAAAAAATCTGTTTTTTTTATATGCTTTCCCTCGCTGTATCATCTGTATTTGAGACATTTCATGCAAGATCATACATAAAACGAAACATTATAATCTATTATATAATTACAGATCAGTTTTACTATAAGAATATTTGAAACTATTAAAAAATATCTGGTTATTTAGGGATTTGTACCATACCAAATACTTGACTAATAAAAACCGAAAATTGCGGGTTTAAATTAAATATTTGAACTTAAGTCCATCATTACAAATTTGACTGAAATAAGTTAAATAATTTCTATTATAATATTTAATTGTAATAGATAAAAGTATATACAGTGTATAAAATACTTAAATAACTAAGACTACAAACATATACACTTTAACCAAAAACTACTCACTAATTAAAATATGGCGTCGAAAAACTCCTCCACATCGTTCCCCACTGGTAATGTACCCAAAAAGCTGGCAGCATTGCCACGTCGTATGGCAATGCTTATTCTCTGACCAAGGTAAAAGCCAGCCCTTGGGTCACGCGAAGTGTCAACTAGGCGTTTGGAAAGATCTTTAAACAAAGCGTGAGCACTCTTCGTTTTATGTATGATCTTGCATGAAATGTCTCAAATACAGATGATACAGCGAGGGAAAGCATATAAAAAAAAACAGGTTTTTTTTTCATTAAACTTAAAATCAAGGGTAAATTGAGAGCAGACTTGGGATAAAACAAAAACGAGACCTGGCAATACTAGCGAAGCGTGTTGTAGCATCACGTGGGGTGTTGCATATGTGCACGGTACGCGTCGGGTGTCGACACGTCGGGTGGCGTGGGGTCGGGTCGGGTGTTAATAATGTGTTTCCACCTTTAAGAAACCCAATATTCCATAATTTTGTGCTTATGAGACTTGATTAAACAAGAACATTCAAATGTTAATTTCACACACAATTCAATAACAAATCGATGCATATCGCGGCTTCTAGTGATATTTATTTGAACCAAATTTTATTTCTTATCACTGTGACCCCGTGGCCTAAGTCACCCAAAGTGCAATGCAGAGGGATAGCTTGTAGTACCAGCCGCTCCTTTCTTAGGTCCCATTATATACGCACTACCTATGAATTTACATTCTTTCCAACTTTTTTTGAAATAGATGCAGAAGTTTAGTTATGTCGAGATAAGGTAACACATCTCTATATTTTTATTGCTAACATCTGTTGATTTATTCATTGTCATGTGCATATTTACGGCACGCTACAATAGCGGCGGCAGTAAGAGCCATTATGAGGTCTATCTAGATTTCAAAATTAAAATATTTTAATTGTCAAACAAAATATGAATCTAGTTGCACATTCGCAAGCGTCAGTAGGTCTCTATGGAGAAGAAAGTGCAAGAAACTCTTCAGACACTATCATCAGTTTTAATTACAAGTATTTGGTTACATCATACTTGTTGGAAAAATACATATATGTAAGAACGATGTAAAAAGACGTGAATACGTATACGGGTTTATACGGCCGCAAAGGTTGACGGGGTACGCAAGAATTCATGTAGGCCAATATATGGCCGGAGCGTGATGAAATGCGCATACATTCCAGGCAGCGCCCCGGCCAAAGGTAGCTGCAGAACACCGTGTGGTTTTAGTCAGTTAGAGTATGACAGACATCTTCGCCCGCCCGCTGCGGAGGACATCCATTCATGAGGAGTTAAAAAAGGGGGATGTACTTCACCAACCCGCCTCGAATAAGTTTGTATGGCCTATTCATAAACATAAATAGAACAGACTTTGTCGACTTATGCAGTAAAGCTCGTGAACTATAGAAGGCGAAGCGAGCTCGAAAGTTTTAGTCTCTAATTTTTTGTACTTTATTTTAAAGTCAGAGGGTTGCATGGGCACCTCCTCGATCCCCTTCCGGCTCCCGCCTAGGCCCTTCAGTGTATTTTTTGCCACGATACACGCCGCCCCTAATATTTTGGCCGCCCTAAAAAAAAAAAAGGCCCGGGCCTACTGGGCCTTAGGGCAAATCCGCCACTGCTCATAGGAGAGAAGTTGATTGATTCGGCCATCGAATGCAGCTGGTTTAAGGCCTGTTCCGTTTAGTGCGCCAAATCAATTTGTAATCGAAACGTATTTATAACCAAACATTCCAGATGTGTTTGATGTGCTCCATATTAATCAAATCTTTTATCCCGAGAGCACGATGGCTATAACATATTCTTATTAGGAAAAGAATTTTAAGGAAGAGGCAGTGCCGTTATCACGTATCACTCCAAAGAAACCGTAGAATTTTCTTTAATAAATGAAGGAAGTATATAAGTGCCTCTGCATTTTACACCAATTTATTATACATAGCTGTTACAGTAAAAATATAATTCTTTATTTTTATAATGAACAGACTTTTCATGTTTGGTATATATAAAAGGAATATCCCCCATAGTATACAGAATTATACTGAATTAAAAAGTCCGTTCAGTTAAGGTGAAGCTGGAGTCATTTGCTTCGTTTTCCATTAGGTACTGCGATGAATAAGCAGGGTATGACTAAATATGAATATCGAAACACCCAACTTTTTGTTTTCGGTGTTAGGCTGTTGAAAAAATTTTTGAATCTTAAGTTTTCTTCTGATGTACTTTGCAAAGACCCAGAGGGTTCCATAACAGCCGTATTGGCTGCTATTATAGTGGCTGAAGAAGTGAATAAAAATATTCACTTCAATATGATTGAAGATCAATGGTCAAACGAGCCATGTTGGTGTACTCTGCTTACGCATTTTTCGAGACCTAGCATAGTGCTAATGCAAGGCAGTTATTCATACGTGGCTTTATACAAAAACCGAAGCGTTGACTTTTAACATTACTGGATTTCTGTACTAGTTCATGAAGCAATATCCATTTTTATTCACTTCAGGCATTGTCAATACATAGCCTTTCACACACTTTGATGTAGCGTTCTAAAGCGTAGTGTGATCAGACTGTTTCATTGTCAAGGGCGACAATACAAACAGTGCTAACCTACAGCAGATATTTAGATACCCTCTAAAATAAATAATATTAATAATAAAAGGAAAAATCCTTTTAGTACCGCCTTGATGGCGTCATAATAATTTGTTAGGAAAATGCGTAGTTTATTTATTTGAATTAAATTATTATTTAGTCTTAATTTGTAATTGATACATTTAATTATTAAATATTTTTAGTTATGGTTTATAATAATATGTATATTAAAATATTCTCTATGAATTTTGGGTAGACCATTATGTAAATATTATTTAAAATGATGACTTTTATTGTATTATATCCATTAGATTTGTATGAAATCACTTATAAGTAACGTAAAATACTAACATTAATTTCGGTTTATTTATAACGTTAATTCTACTTAAATAACATTTTATGTCACCAAAGATGTTTAAATATTCGCGTACATATAATAATAATTTCAGGTTGTTAGTAACAATCTTATGTATGTTATGTGAATGTTGATGGTTAGTTTTTCATGGTTATTCTGAGAAAAACGGATAGCTTGTTTACCTATTGGAGGCGCTTCATGAAGAGCGGCATTCTTGAGCTCGGTTGCAAATGATCTGCCACTCGCGAGCGACATATGTGTGACTGTTAGCACTCATTATCTGATATTACATTCTAAAATAGTCCGTAAGTCGTATTGTTGTGTTACGTCGCGAAGTATTTACTTGGTTAATCAAATGATCGCCGTCAAATAATATAACTTGTATGCCTTTGATACCACCGTGACAATTATGTTGTAAGATTAACATTAAGGTATTACAAAAAAATAAACATATCACAAACTTATTGTTAAAAGTAATAATTACATTTAATTATAACATTTAACCTAAATACTGTATGCCTGCATTATTATATGACTTAAATCATAATTGTATTTTCGTTTCCTGTTATTCGTTACCTACCGCTTTAAGAACGTACCTATTCAAAAATAATTAACCATTACATTTATCCAGCTTAGTGACTATGTATATAATATACTCTCGACTACGCATGCTATTGTCTACTGGGTGTAAAAAACCGGCCAAGTGCGAGTCGGACTCGCACACGAAGGGTTCCGTACCATTTACGCAAAACACTGAAAAAAATCACGTTTGTTGTATGAGAGCCCCCCTTAAATATTTATTTTATACTGTTTTTAGTATTTGTTGTTATAGCGGCAACAGAAATACATCATCTGTGAAAATTACAACTGTCTAGCTATAACGGTTCATGGGATACAGCCTGGTGACAGAAGGACAGACAGACTGACGGATCGCGAAGTCTTAGTAATAGGGTCCCGTTTTTACCCTTTGGGTACGGAACCCTAAAAATCAGGCAAATATTAATCAAGTTTGTAAATTAATTTTTTATATTATATTTTAAATGGTATATTAAGTTATAAATGTTTTGGGAAGCTCAAGGTGGTGGGAATTCCTTTCACCTTGCTTCCAATCACTCAACCCCGTTCATATACCGTGTAAAAAATCAATGATAATTTAATCAAATCATTTCAATTGTGATAAATTATAATATTTTAATTCATCATGCTTGGTCCGGCCCATCCAAGACTCGACGGTTGAATCGCAATATAAGAATGAGGCGCCAGTATGTAAGCATGAATAAACTGTGGCTGTTGTTTTCGGTCTTCTATTTTAGTAACACACCAAAAGTAATGCTAGCTATCCATAAAACATTATCTTGCACCAGGCTCCAACTTCGCCTCATTATTTCAGGGTAATCTTCCTAATACCAGCCGTGATTCAGTTGAGAGCAAGTTGGAATTTGATGTATTTATCATATTATAAAGTCAAAAGATACCTTCCTTCTTTTGCGGAGCACCGGATGGTACCTGTACAGTAATCTTGGTCCAGCTTGCTGTGGTGCTGTTATCATACCAACCTTAAAACGACTGGTGGTATAATATTACCCTGGTTAGCGGGCATTGCTTTGATTTCCATCTGTTTATTTAACGTGCGTCCGTTTCTCGTACTGCAAAATTATTTGAAGCACTAGCTAGCCCTACGGCCTTTATCACATAACGCATGGATCGTTCAGCGATTGTTATGAAAATCATACTTGCCTACATTTATGTGTGCTTTACTGCGTACTGCGGAGCACCGACGAGATGAGTACGGGACGGTGTGCTCATGAATTTGAGCAAATCAAATTCATGAGCACACGAGATTTGTAAGAAGTCTTGTGAAATATGTTTTAAGGTTTTAGTGCCTAGCCCGATCTTGTGCAAACTAACCCAGTGACTGATTTTATTGGCTAGTGTTTCGGCTGCTATGTCAAAGCGCGGACTATGGTAAAACTACTGGAAATATTGATTTTCCACTTTTTTAACCATAGCTTGCCGTAGCGCTGAGTTTAACATTGCTCGTCGCTGGCAGGTCCCTGTAGTGTATTGAGATATGGGCCTTCACCGCACCGCACCTAAGTACAAATAGAATTCTTGCCAGTGTAGCATATTGATATAATACATTAATGTATAAAAACTTAGATTACATACATACCGTGATTCACGCATTCTAAACATACATTGTAGTAGTTGTGTTACTCGTAGTTGTATACAAACCGTAATATACTACTACCTAATCTGTAGTTCTACCTACTTATCATGGAATCTAAACACTTAATTACTTATACATAATAAACAGACTGTGAATTAGCGTATTAACAATTCAATAAACCTAAGTATTGATGTAGACAGACGCTATTGACTACTGAATAATGCGATGATTCATTGCGATAGTAAATAGTGTACTTGTATAAAATTGGTCTAAATATACATAATATCAAAGTAGTGGCTGACTGGCTGTGGCTTAACCGAGTATGACTTATTTAATGATAACAATACAATATTCAAAGTTAGTGATAACGAATTAATGAAATATTTATTTTGCTAATGTGGAAATAACTAGTTGTCAGTGAAAAATTGAAGCAAAAATAGGTCTGTATGGTGACTGACATGCTAGTACAAACCAACTTAAATATAATATACGAATCATTTGATGTTGCCAATAATCGTTTTTATAAATTTATGGTGGAATGTACAAAAGTCCTAAGTGCTTTTGTAAATCAATGATATAATATAACCCGTAGTGCGTTAGATAGGTACAAGAGTTGTTGCTAGTGTTATCGTATTTGCGAATGACTGCATACATTTGTATATTGTGAGCAATAAAAATGAATTAACGATTCTTACAAGCTCTTCATTATAACTGTTCATATCATGAAGCTGACTGTCGATTGATGCTTGAATGACTCCTTTATTATAATTAAGACATTATGGTGTAATCTGCTAATTATAGTAATCTTGAAATAACTCTGTAATCCGTATCCAATTATGTTTGATTTCGGGTTACATAAACCAACGTTCACAGTCTTATTTGCCGCGTCTAAAATAATAAAAGAAACCTATAAAAACCATCATGCGTCAAATAATGTGTGATTACGAATTAAAAAAGACAAAACAAGAATTCTCGATATTGGTATAATTGAAAACAGTAATTTGTTTGTGTTTTAAATTGCTGTACCTATTATAAGAACCATATAATAAAGCCTTCATAATGAACATACATGTTTCAATATACCTACTAATAATAAGATTGTTGTAATCTTGCTAATCTTTGTGGTTTTGTAACACCCGGCTGACATTTCATTAACCAAACTGTAATTAGATTGGTAGTATCATAGAGTTAAGTGTGCTCTTGGGACGCAGTTATATGTAACGTTAATCTTAGTACTGATCATGTAATAGTTTATTACTTACTATTAATTACAGCGTGTTTATGACGCTACGACTGAATAGTGTTGTAATCCCTGGACTATTACAGAGCATGATTATTCTTCCGTCTGACTGAAAGTCTCAACATTATTACGCCTAAGCGCAGCATGTGTTTGATTCTGCAAATTTGTTCGTATCAACTTATTTGAAAAACAACGCGTTCTCATACAAACAATAACTTTGAAACAATGAACTCATTTACACGTGGTAACTTGTAGGTACAGAAACGAATTATGTTTATTTACGTACATGGACATATCTATACTAATATTATAAAGATGTGATGCTTGTGATGTTGTAGAGGGTAATCTATGGTTCTACTGAACCAATTTAGATGAAATTTGGCATGGAGATAGTTTGAGACCCTGGGAAGGACATAGTATAGTTTGTATTCCCTTGGGACGACAAAACACTTTTTACGCGGGCGTAAAAATATTATAAAGAGGTATTTTGCTACTTTGGGTTACATTATTGCAATTTTCATAAGGATGTACTCAATTTTTTGTTGAAAATATATTAAAGCCTATGATACTCAGGGATAATGTAGCTTTTTACTGGTGACAGAATTTTCAAAATCGGCTCAGTAGATCCAGAGATTACCCCCTACAATATCACAAACTCACAAACTTTACCTCTTTATAATATTAGTATAGATATGATGATGATGCGCCGAATGAAGGTATGACTTGCCGCACACGCGTCAGTTGCTAGGATTTAATCATTCGCCGAATGCTTACAAAAATCGATCTGCTTTGATTTGAGTTCGCTGCACGCTGGTCACGTGGTGTGTGACCCACCTATTAGGTGTCGACCTCAAGCCACGCGTGCTGAACCTAACAATCGATTTATTACTATCATTTGAAAAGTTTCAGATCGTCACGCACCTCCCTTGGGGTGAGGGCATTGAAAATATTGTTAATTCTAAATAACAGTAATTAGTGTTAGCGATATTTGACTGTCTAAATTAAGGTGTACGAGCTTGATAACATGTATGTCCAGTTTAAAATGAACGTGATTTATAAACTACCATAGGTAATTTTTTTGCAGTAGTCGACTAGTCGTTGAGGTAGAGTAATTATATCTTGTATGAATTCAATTCTTTTAATTTAAATTTGAATCTAATTTAATGTATTTTATTTAATATTTATTTACTTAATATATTGTTTGTTTACTTTAACAATATAAATGAACATCACCAGAATTATATGCGACTGCAATCTTTAATTTACAAAAGCAATAGTTAAATTCACAATTTTATTGTGGTCTGGTCTCTCTGTCCTTCTTATCTGCTTTTTTATTGAGAGTGATTTATTATTATTTGTTTGTTAAGTTTGAAATCGAATAGATTTAAGTAATCATAAACATGATAGTTTTCAATAAATTCGTAGGTTATGAAATATTTATAATAATGATGGTTATGAATATTTCAATAGTTTAATATTATTGACTGCATGAGAACGTGTTGTCCATTGTTGGTAATAGGTATTCTGTCAAATACTAATGCGATGTATAATAACTGATTAACTATAAAACCTTTGTAAAATTAATATGTCCAGTATGATTTACTTACATATGGTAATAAAATGACCTAGGTTGAGCAGGGACCTTGAAGCGGAACAAGATCCCAGACGTTACCAACACTACACAATTCCACACATATTGTGTAAAAAAAACCTCAGCACCTGTAGCCAAGTTGACAATCTACAATCGAAAACGCTAGTAGGAAACGAATCAATGTATGGTAATGACACATCTGAACGTTAAGTCACGTGGCCTGACCATACAAATAGAAGGCGTTAACGATTGTAACATTTGTAACTTGGCTAAGGGGGCTGTATCGTCTGTGGCGCCTGGTATCTTGGACCATGAGAAAGTTGTGTCTGTCATTAGATACGTTTGGAAAATAAAGAATGGTAAAATGTTGTATTGGAAGGACTTCAAATGTTTTCGCGTCACAATAAAATAATTTTATATATAAAAAAAATAACTCATAAAATACACTAGTTTGTAAATCAATATTTGTAACTGTACCCGTTAAGGCTGTGACGGTTATTACTTATTCAGTGTCGACTGCTAGATTTCGAATTTACTCACTTGTCGTTTTCATAATAAACTTTGTCTAACTGTAGCTTCAACAATAATCACAAGCATGAAGTTATCATTATATTTGTATACCTACTAAAGCCGCCAGTAGTTTACTTATTGACATACAGAGTGGATTTTTGAGTGGATCTGGAATTACTGCTGGGCCAGATAGTTACCGTTGTAGCCACAAAAATTGTGCCCTAACTGACTGGTACTTGAGAAGCCACAAATCGCAAAAAATACTATTCACATAATAACCCTTAGTTATCAGTTTTGAATAAAAAACTGAATTTCAGACTTTGATTTCTATAACAGTTATGCCCATTTTCACTGATACTAGATGATACCTAAGTAAATGTACGATGCTTAAATAATCTTACTGTATTTGCGCTGTGCAACTGTACAAAACACTTACTCCTTGCCCACTTAGGTGTCGCATAGTCTTAGTGAAATCCGCCTTTAGGTTCTTGACTCTAAAATGAGCTCAGTGTAAAGATTAACTTTTGTAATAAAAGGAAATAGTCTTTATCAAATTTAACGAAATTAAAAGAAGGAAAGTATCTGTACTCGATTTAAATTCGTTCAATAAAATTAATCAGAACCGATGTTCAACCTTTATGTACAGTCTCCTTGCTATCTAGCCTATTTATAAAAAAAAATATGATTGAGCTGCACTTTATTGTAATTGAGAAAACCGACGGGTGATTGATAGTATTAAAATGTATGAAAAAATATAAGTACAAAATGTTGAATAAAAAATGTGTTTGGATTACATTCATATTATAGGAACTTAGTATTCCTATTATGATTAGGATTATATTAACTCGGGGAAAAAATATTATAATATATTAGTGGAGATTGGTTAGCAAAACCAATTTACATTATACTCCACAGTATCTAAGCTCATGATTATGATTGCTATGAACTAGCGAAACATTTGACAGCTGTTTGCAACGTTGTCACCTTTCAGAAAGAATCGTCTTAGTATAGCATTATCAGCCTTTTAATGTTCACACTGCTGGGACGCTGGCCTGCTCTTTTAATGTTCACACTGCTGGGACGCTGGCCTGCTCTTTTAATGTTCACACTGCTGGGACGCTGGCCTGCTCTTTTAATGTTCACACTGCTGGGACGCTGGCCTGCTCTTTTAATGTTCACACTGCTGGGACGCTGGCCTGCTCTTTGAGAGATGGAGAAGGCATCCTCTTAAATATTTGCAAATGTATTTAACAAGAACAGGTCCCCATAAAAGTAAATAAATGTACTACAGTTTTATATAAAGCCATATGATACCAGGTTTTTTATCAGGCTAATGTCTGTGTTAGTAAAGCAATTAAAATAATTATGGCTGTGACTTAGATAAAATGTAACCTCAGTGCAATTATATAAAATTAATATTTCTTACCTGTAAATGTGTAGGTAGGTCAGTAATCTACAATTTGCCAGTCATGCAAAAATATTCTTAGGGCTAATGGTACAAACACATTTTTTATGTCAAAATACCTAATAATCTAAAGTGAATTATGAAATAGACTAATAACTTATGGTTTATATAAGTAATTGCTTTATTTATTCATACATAAGTAACTGTAGTAAAGTCAAAATGTAGAATTCATTTTTAAGGCGGGTCTTAACCTGCAGTGATATGGAGCTTCGCTATTTTGTAAAATTAAATGTTAATGAAATATGGTCACTGGGAGAACTTCAAATACGATGAAATACAGACAAATTGCTAGAGTTTTTTTCTGAAGACTTCCACATACAGTGTTAATAGGTACTTATAAGTAAACAATCGCAATAGCGTTTATTTTCACTTTGTTACTGAGAAAACAAATTATTTTTGCATACACGTAAATAATAATATTTTGACTAGTCGAATCGGGACGCTCATTGTTCAACGTCCAATAACGATGAAATCATAATACAGAATGTAAACTTTCTACTCAGAACAAAATAGGCTCATCTCGTTTTACATCGAAATGTTTGTTATTGACGTGATAAAAGTCAACTTCGATAATAATCATTGCAGATGAAATAACGTAATATTATTTATTAGATATTCCTGTGCCTCTTGTGTTGACTAGTTTACTATAAAATAGAACACATTATATTTAGTTTCCATTGAAATACCAGTGTGTTGTGTTCCATTGTTATGACTAATTTGGATGTTATCATAATTCTCTCCCACTGTATCTCTCGATGTATATTTACATAATATATAATAGTCGTATGTTAATGCTTCACTGAATGTAGCCTACCTTGTACCCACATTCACCCAGATATAGTCATGCCAAGTTTTCAACTCAGTTATTATATATTATTCTGTGCTCGATTTTAGGGTATATATATACCTTCATTGAAGTCTTAATGTAATAATCCTTTGCTATATTATATATTATCCTACAGATTTATTTAAATATATGATAATTTTAATTGATAAATAATACACATGCCTGTACAAGTGTACATAATATAATTTGATATAATTTCGTACTTTATGTTTAGATTTGATCACAGTTTATTGAGATTCCTCTTATTTATTTTTGTTAGTCATCGTAAATGTGTGTTAAGTTCATAACATAATGTTTGATAAGTTCAGGATAGCCTAGTATTAACAGACGGTTTAATTTAACTAATAACAAACGATATACATCAACAATAAGGGTAAACATAAAGAATAACATAATTCAGCTGTGATTTAACTTATATTATAGTGACTAGCGATACTACTTTTTACATACCGGTAGTGACGTTAAACACACATATGCGTTTTTAATTTTTAGATGTTTAGGGTTATTTCCAAAGTTTCAAGTGTTTTTAATAATGTTTAGCTTATTGTTCTACCTGTATCTACTTATTTACTAACGTTGAATTAACTTTGTATTTGTTATATTAAATTATATATTACAGTTAATATAACGCATGTAATGCACTTTTGTGTAACAACTGATATGTAAGTTAGTTCATTCTGTTTTATAAAAATGGGACAGTGAAATAAATAGGTTCCGATTGACATATTTTGTTTTATTAATTATGAATGAAACCGCCGAAAAACCTCTTGTTAAGAATCTAAAATACACACACATGCAAGATTAGCGGAACAAGTAAAAAGATAGAAAATCTTTGTTTTTACCATTGCAAGGTTTTTCTTTTGTTTTATAATAAAACCAATTATACCTTATTGAAAAAATAAATTAACTACACCTTTCATGCCATTGTTTTAACTTTATTCGAACTTACATAATTTTGAGAGAATTTTGGTTATTGCCACTTTATGGTTTTGTTTTAAAATTTCGTAAATTGTTCATTAATATACTTACTGAGTTATTTGTTTCATTTTTAATGTCATCACGACATGGTTCATGGTTCATGGTTTCGTCATGTGTTTTGTTTGTAGTTGTTCATCTTTATCGAAGTTAATGACATCATTGAGATCATCCATCGTCATTCATCCCAAACCGAGAGGGCACTTGAGATGAGAAGAAATTATCAAACCTACAGACTGATGCATGTGCATCTGGACCGAGGGCCCATTTTTTAAATCCTTGCGAAACGAAATAAGACTTAAAGGGAAATTAGTTAAAAATAGTAAAAACATAATGCAATGGGCCTAGAATTTCTTAAACGTGAATTAAAACAGTTATGATTAAATTACTTGGGCCCTCAATCCAGACGCGTTCATAAACTGGTATAGCCTAAATCTCAGAAAGTACTATCCCTAGGTTAATCATTTTTATTTAGGAATTTAGTTAAGAATTTCTTAAATATTTTAAGAAATTCCCAAATCTGTAGAATATGACATAGATTTATGGCGGTATATCTAGGGCCCTCAATCCTTTAATTTCTCTACCGAGGAATCTGCAAAACATGAATTTATCTGCAGATATATATTAATAGGACTTTAATATATTTTGCTTAGATACCTCTGTAAATTAGTTAAAAAGAAATAATGACACGAAAGTGAATTGTTAAAAAGTAAATGAGAATCGAATTTTACTATAACGTCTGAACTGAGAGCCCAATATTTTCGGCTTTATTGACTAGGTTCAACCTCATAGATTAAGTCAAATTAAAATAAGTTTTTTTACTATTTTTTAATTAAAATGTCACGTATCGCCCGTTTTTCTAAATGCAATACTTTAAGAGAAAATAGATTTTTAATTTTTCATAGGAGAAATTTTTGTAGGGTACATATGATTTTGTTACTTTTTTGGACGGAAAATCATATGTCATTGTTTCTATGGACAGTATATGTAGCACCAATAGCAATCCGCAAATCAATCAAATTCATTTCGATGAATAAAACACAATCGGTATAAATTTATGAAAACTATTTACTACACTTAATCTAAAAATACTCTGATATCGTAACATCAATTTAATTACAAACTATTTGTAACAACTATTCAAATAAACGGTTACGATCGGTATAAATATAAGAAAACTAATTACTTCACATAAATATAACCTAAAAATAGTCTGATATTGTAAAATACAATTTACCTACTTACAAGCTTTTTGTAACAAATATTCAAATAAACGGTTTAAATCTATACTAATTACTAATAATACGAATACTAATATACTAATAATATTATAAAGAGGAAAGATTTTTTTGTTTGTTTGTTTGTTTGTACCGAATAGGCTCCGAAACTACTGGACCGATTTAAAAAATTCTTTCACCAATAGAAAGCTACGTTATTCCTGAGTAACATAGGCTATTTATCTATCCCGAAAATGGGTCCTGTGGGGTGGCCCACGGGAGCGAAGCCGCGGGGAACAGCTAGTTATCAATAGATTTGTTTAAAGAAGCGAGTGAGCGAAGTTTGGTTGTTGATTTTTAGTTATGAACGCTATAGTTAATAATGTTAGTTAAGACACTAATAGTGCTATAATTTTTGGGCAAAAATTGCGCCTAACTATATGGCTCTATTTTCAAAGATGAAATCAGATTTTGTCGTCGATTATAACAACATGGATATGAAATTTAAAGTCCAGATGAGTACTTACCTATATACATATTGTTTAAAAATTAAAGTTGTCACTAAAATGTTTTAAATAAAAGTAAATAATAATAAAAATATAAAAAACACGACTGCGCTACCAAAAACACGAATAGCAGTCGGGTGTCCTCTTAGATATTAAATAGTGTTCCATAGACCAGTCCTCCAACTGTAGTTCGTGATTTTAGCAGCGCAGTCATGTATTTTTTTTTTTTTAATCTTTACTCTTCAAAATTAGGATCAGCCTAACCGTATGTCACAATGTGTATATAAATAGGTTGTTCTTCTCTACTATTGTAAAATCTAAGCATTAAATCATCATAACAGACCATGCGGCCTTTTAAATAACCGGTTCAACGGGTGGACAAATTCAATAACACCTAATATTTTAAAATATTTTCCTTTTAAACAGATTGTTTTGGGTAGTTCCTTCAAACTAACTTTATCTGTCCCGTTCAAATCAAACGAGATCAAATCAGAGAGCTCGTAATTTGAATTTGCCACACATTTACATGACACACAGGTATTATCCTCAATCCGTTATTCTCCATTACATAATGCATTTGCAGTTACTTTGTAACCGTACATTACCAAGAAAGATTTGTTTTATCCTCGCCCGAAAAGGACCCATGCAATAATGGCTTTCCCTTCAAAATATTGTATCACAAAAAACAGTCGCTTCCGACAGTTCAAGCAATAAATATTTACTTTAGGCGCTTAAAAAATAGCTTGTATGAGGATACAAACTGATCAGTCCAAAAAAGTAACAAAATCATATGTACCCTACAAAAATTTCTCCTATGAAAAATTAAAAATTTATTTTCTCTTAAAGTATTGCATTTAGAAGAACGGACGATATGTGACATTTTAATTAAAAAATAGTAAAAAAACTTATTTTAATTTGACTTAATCTATGAGGTTGAACCTAGTCAATAAAGCCGAAAATATTGGGCTCTCAGTTCAGACGTTATAGTAAAATTCGATTCTCATTTACTTTTTAACAATTCACTTTTGTGTCTTTATTTCTTTTTAACTAATTTACAGAGGTATCTAAGCAAAATATATTAAAGTCCTATTAATATATATCTTCAGATAAATTCATGTTTTGCAGATTCCTCAGGAGAGATATTAAAGGATTGAGGGCCCTAGATATACCGCCATAAATCTATAATGTCATATTCTACAGATTTGGGCATTTCTTAAAATATTTAAGAAATTCTTAACTAAATTCCTAAATAAAAATGATTAACCCAGGGATAGTACTTTCTGAGATTTAGGCTATACCAGTTTATGTACGCGTCTGGATTGAGGGCCCAAGTAATTTAATCATAACTGTTTTAATTCACGTTTAAGAAATTCTAGGCCCATTGCATTATGTTTTTACTATTTTTAACTAATTTCCCTTTAAGTCTTATTTCGTTTTGCAAGGATTTAAAAAATGGGCCCTCGGTCCAGATGCACATGATATGTTTGGGTGCTCGTACAGACTTGATGGTGATCAATGGAGGGAATCTTATTGTACATCGCTTTAGAAGTGTTCTTTAAGAATAAAATGTGGTATCATTTGCTCCTTTATCAGTGGTCATTTCGTTTTGATCCAGGATAATGCTCGGCCTCATGCCACATGTGAATGCCAGCCTATCCTAATAATGTCAATATCGTAGTTTTGGAATCGCCGACCGAGATCACGAGATATGCATCCGATCGAAGACGTATAGGAGCTGCTAAAACGAAGAGCATGAACTCAACGTAGAAACACATTTCCACCAATAAATACAATTCGTCCAAGAAGAAAACCATGAAGTTTTACTAGACCCCAAAATCAAATACAAAACAGTTTTTTTTTATTCTAGATCAGACATTAACTTCTTTAAAGGATAGATTCGAGGAGTTACAAACATTTCCGACGTATTTGGCTTTTTCAGCAATAACTTATTTAATTACTCACAACAAAACATTGTAAAGATTTACATCTGAAGCTCAATGATGATTCAAGTAGTGAAACAGACATTGACGATACTCAAGGCCGTCTTAAACTATGTTGGGGCCCTTGGGCACATAAGAATGTGGGGCCCTTGGGCACACAAGAATTTGGGTCCCTTTTGGAAAGTAAAGAAAGCGAATCATACTAACATTTTTCTACTATGATCTTCTATTTAATATGGGTAATCAAATATATAATTAAATTATATGTCATTAATTAAATTGGTATGCTGCTGGTTTTTTGGTTACGATTACGATAGAGATTTTGCCTTAATTTGGTTAAATAAAATCGTCATAATTTTGAATTAAACAAAAGTGAGTTTTATTTTTGACCCGTGTGCTCAATGTTACTGTGCCCGACAAAAATGTTTTGAGAATAGATGTGAGAGAAAATGTCAGTCCTTCGGGGCCAGAGTATGGGGGCCCTGGGCACGGGCCCCGTGTGCCCTTATGGTAAAGACGGTACTGACGGTACTGATTTGTTCAATGAACTCAATGTTTTAAAGTTGCATTTTCCAGAAAACCAGTCTAATGTTCCACAAACCTTATTGCAATATCTTTTTACTAATGACTTGATTTCAACGTTTCCGAACACAGCAATAGCGCTTAAAATATTACTTATGTTGCCGGTTTCAATTTAAAATTTAACAAAAACTATTTAAGATCACCAATGCTCCAACAAAGATTAAGTAATTTAGCTATACTTTCAATTGAACATGACGTTTTAGACAGCTTGGATACAAGAAAATTGATAGCAGACTTCGCAAATATAAAGGCGAGAAGAGTTCGATTTTTGTAGATTTAACGGTTTTACACGTATGTAAACAAAAATAAATATTTTTCTTCATTTTCTTTTCTTTTATCACACCCTTATGGGACAACAATAAACAGCCTTTCTGACAAGCTCAGCGTAGGTAGTCGTAGCGTAGATAAACAGGGTATGCGTTTCGATGGCGCGGCCACGGAGATTTTTTTAAAAAAGAACTATGTCAAGATTATGTAAAAATTTGTAAAAGTTGATTCCCAAAACCATAAATTTGTCAAAGATAAGGTTATGAAGTTTTAAGGGTTTGAACGTGGCCGCGCCATTGAAACGCGGCGAACCGCGCGGCCACGGAGATCTTTAAAACTAAGCGTTGCAGAGACCTGAAATTTAGGGAAATGATAGATTGAATTTGTAAAAAATTTGTAAAAATATAGAAAAAATTCCTAGGTTTATATTTTAGGAGCTGTAAGACTAAAACCCCATGGCCGCGCCATTGAAACGGTGAAAAACACGTTATCACCGATATCTCGCTGAAAAAGCATCGCAGAAGTCTGAAACTTTTTGTAATACCTAGATTTGAATTTGTCGAAATAGGTAAAAATACACAAAAAAATCCTAGGTTTATATTTCAGGAGCTATAAGACCAAAACCCTATGGCCGCGCCATTGAAACGGTGCGAAACACGTTATCGCCGATATCTCGCTGAAAAAGCATCGCAGAGGACTGAAGTTTTTTGTAAAACCTAGATTTGAATTTGTCAAAGTATGTAAAAATACACAAAAAATCCTAGGTTTATATTTCAGGAGCTGTAAGACAAAAACCCTATGGCCGCGCCATTGAAACGGTAAAAAACACGTTATCGCCGATATCTCGCTGAAAAAGCATCGCAGAGGACTGAAGTTTTTTGTAAAACCTAGATTTGAATTTGTCAAAGTATGTAAAAATACACAAAAAATCCTAGGTTTATATTTCAGGAGCTGTAAGACAAAAACCCTATGGCCGCGCCATTGAAACGGTAAAAAACACGTTATCGCCGATATCTCCCTGAAAAATCATCTCAGAGGTCTGAAGTTTTTTGTAAAACCTAGGTTTGAATTTGTCAAAGTATGTAAAAATACACAAAAAATCCTAGGTTTATATTTCAGGAGCTGTAAGACATAAACCCTATGGCCGCGCCATTGAAACGGTGAAAAATACGTTATCGCCGATTTCTCGCTGAAAAAGCATCGCAGAGGTCTGAAGTTTTTTGTCAACGCTAGATTTGAATTTGTCAAAACATGTAAAAATACACAAAAATACCCCAGGTTTATATTTCAGGAGCTGTATTACGGTATTGCGTAGAAATAAGTTGTGGTTATCTAATCGGAAATAAAGTATTAGCGAGATCTTTTTTTGTAAACAACACCTATTAATATGTATAATTACCGATAATAGGCGAAAAATTTCTTTTTGTTTTATAATATAAAACCTTGAATACGTTTTGAATGTTCCGATAGGGTGACCATGACTTATTGTTTACAGAAAACTTTCCACTTGCAAATATTAGAAATTATATCTCAAGGATTCTAAATTAAATTAAAATGAAACGTTATGATACAAAAACATATATTTATTTCTTTAAAATCAAATAAATCACAGATTGTTTACTTACACTAAGGTATAGGTACTTATCATTTCTTTCAAAATCACAAATCACAGATTGTTTACTTACACTAAGTTATAGGTACTAATCATTTCTTTCAAAATCACAGATTGTTTACTTACACTAAGTTATAGGTACTTATCATTTCTTTCAAAATCACAAATCACAGATTGTTTACTTACACTAAGTTATAGGTACTTATCATTTCTTTCAAAATCACAAATCACAGATTGTTTACTTACACTAAGTTATAGGTACTAATCATTTCTTTCAAAATCACAGATTGTTTACTTACACTAAGATATAGGTACTTATCATTTCATACTTATCATGATTTAAAATCCTTGAGATATAATTTCTAATACTTGCAGGTGGAAAGTTTTCTGTAAACAATAAGTCATGGTCACCATATCGGAACATTCAAAACGTATTGAATGGCGCGGCCATAGGGTTTTGGTCTTACAGCTCCTGAAATATAAACCTAGGATTTTTTTGTGTATTTTTACATAGTTTGACAAATTCAAATCTAGGGTTTACAAAAAGCTTCAGACCTCTGCGATGATTTTTCAGGGAGATATCGGCGATAACGTGTTTTCCACCGTTTCAATGGCGCGGCCATAGGGTTTTTGTCTTACAGCTCCTGAAATATAAACCTAGGATTTTTTTGTGTATTTTTACATACTTTGACAAATTCAAATCTAGGTTTTACAAAAAACTTCAGTCCTCTGCGATGCTTTTTCAGTGAGATATCGGCGATAACGTGTTTTTCACCGTTTCAATGGCGCGGCCATAGGGTTTTGGTCTTATAGCTCCTGAAATATAAACCTAGGACATTTTTGTGTATTTTTACCTATTTCGACAAATTCAAATCTAGGTATTACAAAAAGTTTCAGACTTCTGCGATGCTTTTTCAGCGAGATATCGGTGATAACGTGTTTTTCACCGTTTCAATGGCGCGGCCATGAAGTTTTAGTCTTACAGCTCCTAAAATATAAACCTAGGATTTTTTTGTGTATTTTTACGTATTTCGACAAATTCAAATCTAGGTATTACAAAAAGTTTCAGACTTCTGCGATGCTTTTTCAGCGAGATATCGGTGATAACGTGTTTTTCACCGTTTCAATGGCGCGGCCATGGGGTTTTAGTCTTACAGCTCCTAAAATATAAA
This sequence comes from Anorthoa munda, assembly GCA_945859665.1. Taxonomy (NCBI): domain Eukaryota; kingdom Metazoa; phylum Arthropoda; class Insecta; order Lepidoptera; family Noctuidae; genus Anorthoa; species Anorthoa munda. The sequence continues at coordinate 40,744,373 of OX243893.1, forward strand.
CCTAGGAATTTTTTCTATATTTTTACAAATTTTTTACAAATTCAATCTGTCATTTCCCTAAATTTCAGATCTCTGCAACGCTTAGTTTTAAAGATCTCCGTGGCCGCGCGGTTCGCCGCGTTTCAATGGCGCGGCCACGTTCAAACCTTTAAAACTTTTTAACCTTATCTTTGACAAATTTATGGTTTTGGGAATCAACTTTTACAAATTTTTACATAATCTTGGCATAGTTCTTTTTTAAAAAAATCTCCGTGGCCGCGCCATCGAAACGCATACTAAACAGGAGCGGTATAATCGGTATTGCACACGGGCGTTCCAATAGCTAGCGGCGGGCCTGGTGACACAACCTCAGTAAACAATAAAGGTTGATATTATTAGATTTTCAAAACTTCCTCCAAAATACGATTTCGAAGACTTCCTACTAGCCACTCCAGAACTGTCAACCTTTAAATAATTGGTTGTATGAAAAATCTTATTGGGGATAAAGTAAATAATCAAAATTGCATAATACGTTACTAAAACTAACCACCCCCGCTTCCCCCTGATAGAGTTAAGGGGTGTTAAAGCTTTTTGAGGAATCTTACTGAGCAATCTAACTAACATAATCGAAAAATAATAAAGAAAAGAAAAGAGTGAATAAGTAACATATTTAGGTTGTTAAAACTCAACCCTCAATGGGGCATAAAGGGGTTATTAAGTTTTTAGGGGAGGATTTTACTTTGTGCCGGTAACCTAAAATTTATTATTCTTTAAGTCAAATAACGCATCGTCCCAAACCTATAAAACCGTAGAACTCTACGAAATCACATTTTCATTTGGTTTAATAACAGCTTATTTTTGGTTGGTAAATAAATAAATAAATAATAAGAAAGTCACCTGTAGGAGGTATACAAAACGAAATCACGCGAACGAAGTCGCGAGTTTATATTATAAATGTGAAAGTAACTCTGTCTGTCTGTCTTCCTTTTGACGCTTAAACCACTGAACCGATTTAGACGCAATTTGGTTCGGAGATATTTTGAGACACTGGGCAGAACATACGATAGTTTTTATCCCGGAAATCTTAATTAAGTGGTGGAAAGAGGGGTAGAAGTTTGTATGGAAAACGTAGAATATTATTCCACGATATAAAAAATAAGCTATACGAATTACCAATGCTACGCAGACGAAGTTGCGGGCAACAGCTAGTTATTAATAAAATAGTGTAATGCAACATATATTTTCTCCAAAAAATTAGTATTATTCGTTTAGGCGTGATTTTCATTTTAAAATAAGCTACTCAGGTGTATCTGCGCCTTAAATAAGGAAAATTGTCTTAACATAACTAAAAAAAAAATAGATAAAACATCGTCCTTTTTACTTTGTTCCGCAAATTTTACCGATGTGTGTATACAAAACATAGCCTATCTTGGCCTTCGAGTGTAACGTGGGCAGCAAGAGTAGCTGTCCTACCAGATTAACCGATGCCGTAATTATCGACACAATTAAAAAGCTATTGTGTTTCTCGCGTGGATCCACGTTTCCGGCACTCAAGGGGATAATCTGCCTAAAACCAAATGTATAAACCACTTAAGAAGGAGGAGACCCTAAATGTACGAGGCATGTCCAGAAAGTAAGAGTACGAGATTTTTATAGCTTTCAAAAAATTGATTCAAAACCATGTTTTTACATGGTTACATCAGAACGTATGTGATTTATTTTTCCACATACTTAATTGCCATCCCTCTTGTTGCACCTTGTGTTAACAAGGTATCATTTTTTTAAGCCTTAGTCAAATAACTCTTTCGCCAACTCCTTTGCCCGCTTGTTCACTTCCCTCCCTTCAGGGAGGTGAAGAAATCGTCGGTGCTCCAAGGACCAATTGAAATTTGACTATAATCTGAAGGCACTAAATCAAGAGAATAAGCGGGGTGGTTAAAAGGTAAAGGTTTCTTTGTTACGTTGGTGGCTGTGTAGGGTATGGCATTGTCGTGCAGATGGCAGACTCTCTTATACAGCAGTCCCGCAGCCTTATTACGTAATGAATTCGGCAAGTCAAAGGGCAAAGAGTATGAACAACAATGGTTTGTTTGTATTTGTTGACTTAATGTTTAAGGCATACCGCTCCAAAAACACTGGAGGTTGCTGCGATATTTCGCACCTGGCGGCAGATTTTATCGACGTGATTCACGGGACACGTTGCTGTGACCACAGTTTTAGTCGTACTGGGGCGTTTTTTCGGCTCGTTGGTAATGGAGGAGCTGACCTACCCGGCTGTGTGACCAATATAGCAAAAAATAATTTCTTCTGCCCACGAGGACCCAAGTACTCTTGCTCTCTGAGCATGCCTCGTACCTATTGCCTACTTGTTATAGAACCATCGCTTATTGACTTTTATACTTATGTAGAAAACATCACGGTTATGTCGATGTCTTTTAAAAGTTTAGTAAAAAGACACCTATAAAGAGATAGATAACCGTCCAAAAACCGTCAATGTACAAATTTCGGGTCAGATAATCATTCATATATTTGCTTCGAATCTGTGCTCTTGCTGCAGCCATGCCCAACAACGATGGCTATGAGGAGAAACTTTAATCCACCTTGCACACTATACCAACTTATAAACCCTCTTATTAATAAACGCAGAGTAAAGTTACGCTAAGCTTAAACCTCGAAAATGTATAGTTAGGTAATACTTACTTGATAAGTACTGGTTGTAACTTTACTCCAAGTTTAGTAGGTAATATGGGGGCTAGTGCATAAGTTGAAACATCGCTTCTATAATAAGTTCCACTTGTGTTGGAATACTGAAGATTGAACTTAGTAACTCCTCAAGCACAGAAGACTGATTGATAAACGCCATAATAGAGACAACGAGGTTACTTCACCTGTTCAAGTATAAATAATGAAAGGAACAAAGCATTAGAGAGTCACGCCCCCTAAACTACGACCAATCCTGTTGCCTGTGGCTAGGGGATGAAAGGTCGCTCCGCCCCCATATGCTATCCACCCACTACTTATTACCACCCCAGACTGAACGATTTTATAACAGAGGACATAATCGTTTGGCGGCGTCTGATTGTTGTGCTTTATCTACAGGACTGAAGACATCAGAAACGTGAGTTCCCTTTCATATATTTATTTTACCGGTTAAAAAATCCAACATTTTTTATCGGTGTGTTTTCCAATTTTAGTGTAGAGACAAAAATAATCGCTAGGTCACGGATATTTTCATGCCAATGCCAACTCTTTAAAGTTTCTTGGTTAATCGTAAAAGGATTTTGCTCTGCTGGAGCCAAACACGTTCTATAAATCTTTTATTTACTTCCCAAAATATGTCACGCTATATTTTTCTTGAGTTATAGTAGGTAATAATCTTAACGACTTTAACATTTTTTTTTTTATTGTTTCTCTGCGTGTCCTTTTGAAATATTTTGATTATCTCATAAAGTGCAGTGAAATCCACAGGTTTTCTAAATCACCCTTAGCATTATTTTCTCGGCAATATCATTGTTGGGAATGCCGGAAATATATTTTTTATTTAGATTTTAACTAACTAGTATCTACAGGTCTTCATCATAAATGTTCACACCTGTCTTGTGTCCTCTTAACAAAAAACAGAGTAACTTTAAATGCACACAGTAAGAATGGACAGGTTTTAGGCTAAAGTATAGTCGGTGTTAAAAACTCAACTTCAAATCCTTAATCCAGAAATCGTGATTAACTCTCAAAGTAAAGAATATTATCCGCCGGTTTCTAATTTAAGCATTTGAGTTTGAGTATCTGCAAACTCTACTTTATTCTGTCAATCTGACAAACTTTGGCATTTAAGTACGGTTTCACGAGTTCTTAACTCCAAGTATTGAATTCAGAAATCGATTCAGTGTTTCCTATAGGATAGTTTTCTAAACCCAATTTATATCTATGCAAGTTTAACTCGTCATCGTCCTCCTGCCTAATCCCAATTTAAGTTCTTGACCGGCGGAACATATCTTTTTGGGGTTCCGTACCCAAAGGGTAAAAAAGGTACACTATTACTAAGACTCCACGATCCGTCGGTCTGTCTGTCTGTCTGTCTGTCCGTCCGTCTGTCACCAGGCTGTATCTCATGAACCGTGATGGCTAGACAGATGATGTATTTCTGTTGCTGCTATAACAACAAATACTAAAAACAGAATAAAATAAATATTTAAGTGGGGCTCCCATACAACAAACGTGATTTTTATGCCGTTTTTAGCAATAGTGGTACGGAACCCTTCGTGCGCGAGTTCGAATCGCACTTGGCCAGTTTTTTTTCTTCCAACATGATGCATAGTATCTTATTAACGTAGGGTAGTAATCGTTTCTTATTAATTTCATTTATAAATTTTATTTTATCCCCAACTCTGCTCTTCTTATTCCCGTTACAATTTGTGAGATCCCAGAGAACACATTCTGGCCGCAAATGAGTTGGTGATGTGTCTATGTAATTGTCAAATAGTCTCAAACCAAATGCTGTCCAGCCTGGGGCAACCACAGGGGGCAATGGAGGACCTGGCCTAGGCTTAGAGGGTGTCTCGTAAATTATTAAATAGCAATCAGTTATTCCACTTTGAATTATTGTATGCCTGAGTCATCTTATCTGTAACAAAGAATGTAAGTATATAAATCAGATACCAACAATGATACTATTTTATAGGTAACAGTTCAAACTTAAAAGAAAATGGCATCAATGTGTGTGTAACGGCTATGATAAAGTTGTATTGTAATAAAATTATAATGTGCTTTTACATATTTTGAAAAAATGTCTAGTAGACAAAATAATTATATTCACATGCTAAATAAGCATGTTCATTTTCTTGTCAGCCATTACAGTGACAAATTCGTTTTTTTAGATCAACATTTTTGTTAATAAATTCAAGTCGCCAGGCAATGTGCCTATAAGGGTAAAACTTCAAATAGTGAGGCACTTTTACTTTAAACCCAGCCAAATATTATGTCGAAGTCTTGTACCTACTGTAGTTGATATTAGTAGTAATACTAATATACAGGTGGCCATAATACATTTAATAACGTTAGCACTACTTCTTTTATATTTACAAATTAAACTAGTTTGTAGGGGAGGGGTACCAATAACGAACAAGTTACGAGTACATCCACCATCAAGAAAGTATCTTGCTCACATAGTTAATTTTGAAATACTAGTGGGATGAAACGAAAAGGAACAAAATAAATAATACTAATTATAGCCTTGATACTACTCAAGTACTTATTAGAGATATCAAAAAAAGTTGCTTAAGAATTTGTTAATTTCTCCCAATTAAAACTAATGAAATCTTAAATTCTTCGCCCTCGCTTGCTTCTGGTTTATTAAATGCGAATGTTTCAGCCTGCCCGACTGAATCAAGAGGCACGTCAGTGCCCTCAGATTCTACTTATTTGGTTTTACATTAGAAGAACACAGTACCTAATGTCGAGCTCTTACGTAAAACCAAATCGGTTTATTTGTTTGTTTGTTAACTAATTACCTATATAGGTACTACCTACTGCATAAATTATCCGACTTGTTATTACATGCGATCTCAAAACTGCTTTGCGAGACTTATATTTTTTACATGTTATGTTTTTATCGGTTGTGTTTTCGAGTCAAGAACGTGTCAAACCCTACATTTTCCTGAATAACTTTAGGCATTAAAGTAAAATGCCCACTATTCGTCTTGCGCTGCATGCGTCAGCGAATAGTGTTACCGTAGCTTAATTTTGGGTCAAAGGTACTCGTACATTGTTTAAGTAAACTATACCCACCAAAAACATTTTCATGTAATATTGCCAAGACGAGACCATTGCTTGGCTTGGCTTGCACTGTCAAAATGTTATCAGATCTCATGTAGAGTCAAGCTTCTATTTAGAAGCTAAACGCCCTAACTCTACAAACTTTTCACTACCGTCACATGCCAACGTTACTACATAGAAGTCCACAGTTATAGGTTCACGTATTTGGTATGTACAACTCCTCGTCGCCATGTTTCGTTACTACAAGAACTACTTATTGTATAACAGAAAGTAATGAACAGTAAATAAATTTTTCACATTACGCTGATTTTAACTTCTAATATTTATCACATTGTCTGGTCATTATGAATATTGCCACGTAACGGTTGGGCAATTCGATAATTATGATCAATGAGTTAGTCCAAGAGCGAGCGAAGCGAGCTCGGGCGCTTAGGGCAGCCCGACACGGATATTTACAGAAATAGTAGCTCCGACGACTTTGTTACTTAAATAGTAATCGTACTTATTCTATATTAACAAAAACAATGTCAACATTAAAACCCAGCCAAGTGCGTGACGGGCCTCGCGCAGTAATAGGGCTCCGTAGTTGCATAATAATGCTGACAAAAAGGGTTTTAGTTGTAACAAGATCATTGAAACGGTTTCAGCGGCTCACAACGTCTAAAAACGGGCCCAAGGACGACGGTAACTGAAGAAGCAGTTATAAAATCCAACTTCACAAGTGAAGTTTGAAAAAATATTATCTATTTGAGTACCACCGCGGGTAGAGGCAAGCGTTTGTAATAAAGATTTATAACCAGCGTCACTTAATAATTTGAATACTGCAGTATCTATGAAAAGACCGTACGGACCGGTACTGCCAACGACTCCGCCCACTCCAATGCGTTATTCGAGCTTAAACATTGTTAGTTTAGAAATCATTATTATTAAGGATGTTATGACTTTATTTTGTATTTTTTAGATGGTTTATAAGCATATGTTTACTATCTGTTTTACACAGCTAACAACGTTATTTAATTTATTTTTCAATGGCATTTGTTCAAATTTTTTAATGTTCCAAGTACATTTTATAAGTTGGTCGAATTACTCGTAAAGTTGTTCAGCCTACTTAGCTGTGATAGGTTTCCTTTTAATTTCGTTATATATACTACTGCCGTGAATTTCCATATAACCAAGAGCAACCATTTCGGCGGTAGGGGAGTGGGGGTGGGACACTTGACTCTAACAAAAATTGCAATTTAAAGCTTAATTCTTTGAATCGAGAAGTAGTATTAAGAGGCCCATAATATTTTTGAATGGCCTATCCAACGATACCCCACACCATGGGATAGACGAGAAAAAAAAACACCCCCACTTTACATCTACAGGAGGGACCAGAAAAAAAAACCCACTTTGTCGGAATTATTAATATATATATCCATGCCAAATTATAGATTTCTAGTACTAAGAATCTCTGAGCTAAGTTGCGGACGGACAGACGGACATAGCGAAACTATACGGGTTCCTTGTTAACTTCGGAACCCTAAAAAAACACCATATTTTGATGACCCGGCCTAATAAGTGGTGGGCATTATACAGAAAGCCCGGTCAATTTAATTATTTCAATAGTTTTCATCATATTGCCTACTCATATTGGGCTTTTTCAAAGTGCCTGGGCATTATGAATAATGCCGTATTAATCACTTCGTCCATAACATTATTTATGTTGTTAATAGATGTTGTGTTTGTATTGTTTCACCGCTAACTATATCCGCGTTCTAAATAATAATGTATTAATCCTATAGAGAAATCTAATAATAATTGAGTTATCTATCATACGATTTTATCCCTTACGTGACCTTGTGGATCTCCTGCACATCCGACCCATCAACGATAAACAATCAAATTGCCTAGCCTTTGCCCAACTACATTTGAGAGCAAAACTATCGCACAGGCAATCTATTTACAAGCTTTTATTTAACTTGCAATGTATGTATGTATTTAAGTGTGTTCGGGTCAAATCTTGCAACTGAATTTTAAAGCAGTTATCATCCACCGATTAAGATGAAATTTTGCATACACGTTTACATTGGATGACAATGCATGGTTAGCTAAGTGACGTCATTCTAAATCCAATATGGCAGGCGGCTCAAGATGGCGGACTAGTTATTTTTTTGTGCACTGTCATGATATGGGTATCAAATGAAAGGGTTTGTTAAGAAAAATAGGAAAAATGTTTGAACTAAAAAAAAAAAAAATATTACTTATTTTATTTGAATTTAAATCGCAGATATTATTAGAAAATAAAGTTTCTAATCAAATACCTAATACTATGTACCTATGTGTACTGTATGCGTTTTGGAGAATGATAAGTTTTTGTTAGAAACACATAAAAAGGAGTGTATATAGTCGGTATTCCGACAATTTCTGACGCTTTATCCGAAACGAGTAGTTTTCTTAAATTATGTGAGCATTTTTTTTTTTTTTTTTTTTATTGATAGGCTTGCGCTTGACCACTATCTCACCTGATGGTAAGTGATGATGTGGTCGACGATGTAGCACGCTTACCTAGAAGAAACCTATTCACTCTTGACTTAAAGACTCCCAGGTTGTAGCTATCAGGAAATACAGACTCCGGCAGGGAATTCCACTCCTTAGCTGTACGCATAATGAAAGTATTCCCAAAACGTTTGGTGCGTATGGGTGGGATGTCCACCATGTACCGATGACGCATCGCCGTACGTCTTGTAGTCCGATGATGGAACGGGCTATAATTGCATATTTTTTTTTTTTTACATAATTGCCATAATTGGTGTAATCTTTGCTGATTATGCATAGTTGTGATATAAAACGATTATAAGTGAAGGTTCTTATCGTTAGATACTTCTGAAAAATCCTATATTCGCGGCAGCTGCTCAGGTTGCTACTCAAATAATAAAAAATGTAGTTTCGGATAAAGCGTTAGAAAACTATTGAATATACCGACTGTATGCAATCGTTTTTATGTATTCCTAACAAGAACTTACAGGTCCCGTCACGTAAAAAGAACGCTGAGCGACAGTGGAGGGGATGTGTCTGCGCATCGGTACTGTCGCGGTCTAAAGAACTAGGATATTGTTTTATAATATAAGAGTAATTGTTTTATTGTAGAATCATAATAGGTACTTTCTAGCTACTTAGTACTTTAGAAGAGGTTGGATTTAAATTAGATAATGTTTTCTTGAGCATTATTTTTTATTTCGATCTTATTATTATAAATATCTTATCATTATAAATTATCAACTGCTCCTTTCTCAACTTCTTTCTTCATAAAATAATAGATACTATCATCAATAATAAATAAAATCAAAAAATCAATTAATCATTTTTCATTCCTTCATTTTTAAAAACAATCGTCGAGCAAAGAAAAATGTGTGTGCGACTGTATTTTGGCAGCGAACGAAGCGTGATCTCTGCGCGGGAAGCATGGGTCAACTGACGAACCAATAGCGTGCGCGCACAGAAACACTGGCGGGGCATTCCCCCGTCGCGCCCCCTTCATACCACCAGTTTGATCGATAAATCGCTCACTGCGCAGATTCAAGGTCAGCGTTCTTTTTACGTGACGGGACCTGTACCGTTCTTCAAAAATGCACACCATATTATTAGATTGCTAGCTTCTGCCAGCGGCTTCGCCCGCGTGAAATGTGTTTTATCATCCCAAGGGAACATTATACCGTTATGAAAAGTAGCCTATGTGCTATTCCAGACTATAATCCATCACTTTGCCAAATTTTATCCAGATCCGTTCAGTAGTTTTTGCGTGAAAGAGTAACAAGCATACAAACACACACTCACAAACTTTTGCCTTTATAATTTTTTCATTATTACTAGTGTGATATGTATAGTGTGATCAACATAATTTTATAACCTCTATCTTAACTATCTGAGATAGTTCGAAATAGGGTGACTGTGCGATAGTTTTACACTCAAGTGTATGTCGGGGTCGGCTTCCAGTCTAACCGGTATCCGGATGCAGTATTTTACACACAGCGACTGCCTATCTGACCCCCACATCCCAGTAACTAGATAATACTGATACCCTTTGCCAATTTTGGTGGCAGATTTCCAGGCTTCTGATTTCCATAACGATTGATAAAGACATAAAAATGCCAGTCGGTACCGACGGCTTAACGTGCCCGAGCCACGGAGGAATCTCGGTATGTTAAGATGGTCACCCATCCACGGACAGACCTCGGTAAGCGTTACTTAATCTTGAAAATTGTCCCATGCGGTTGTTATTATTTAGCAAGGAGAAAACCGATATTTCTTATATAAATCAGAGATCAAAGTCTCTTTTAGAGTCCAGACAATCTTGGTAAAATCCATCATATGAAGTCCATGCAGAATATGTGTGTGTCTATCATTTAGCATAAAAACACACAATCATATTTGACTCGAGCTCTCAAATCAGAGCACGAATTTGTCACTGTCAGTTATCATGTAGCTCAACTCAGAAAAAAAGTCAGAAGTTAGTTGTGTAGACTGCAACAACATTCTTGTATCCAAGCTTGCCGGATGATAGTGATTTTGTGTACCTTCCCACTTGCGGGTCGGTACCGTGGGGCCACACCGCAGGTCAATCAGTGCAAATGTCGAGGACCCCATCTGACACTCGCACGGCACAAGTTTGCCTACCCCACTAAACGAGGGGTGCGGATAATTACATCACCACGTAATTCCGGCAATATGTGTGCTTCTCCGTTATTGACTGCAGTTGGCCCTAAATTAGAGGTAGCTTTTTAATTGTATTTTAATTGAGTTACTAGCGGCAGCGGCGCGTACCGATTTCGAACGGGTAATATTTCGCAATAAAAAATATAGTGACTATAAATTGAGATAAAAACTATGATATCTCTCAAGTTGGACCAAACTGCACACAATGACCAGACATCTAAACTATTCAGCAGGATTGTCACTTTAATCCCATAACAACGTATCTACATACGTACAGATAACTAGCTAATCTCAAGTACCTAGGTACTCCTTATAATTCTCAGAGCAGTAGATAAAACACGTCAATTTTAGACAGAACCTAACGAGACTATCTTGCACAATATTTTCATAATGGATGAGTTGCATCATGGGTGGGTCAAGTTTTCTTTAATTTTTTTCTTTAGATAAATTTTATTGCGTGTCTTTTTCTTTTATAGCGTGAAAATTCCCTAAGATGTGCCTATTAGGGGAGACTGGTAAAGTTTGATTCTACGTAAACTTGATTCATAAAAATAATAAAACTACTTAGCATCTCAAATTGTTTTAAAATGGTAATTCCAAGTCTACTAAAGTAATAAAGCCGGGGCAGTAGAACTAATAGTAGAATTAGGATTGGTTTTATAATCAACTGAAGATGTTTAGGGCCTTTATATTGTGTGTGTCCCGTAGAACCAAGTCACCCCAGTCTCCCATACCTACTCGTTTCCAAAGAAATTCATTCTACAGTATTAACAACGTACACATTTAACGTCTTATAATTCGGTCTATACTCTATCTCTACCTTTGATCAAGACTACACCTTACGTGTATCCTTCATCGAAGATCTCTACACTAAATAAATAAACGTCAATTTTTTTCAGTACATGATGTAAAAACCGACATCATCCATACTTGAGAACAGTATAGCTGTTTAGTTGCTGCAAATTTCAGCACGAAGACGTTAACCCCCGATTTCTGAATTAAGTATTTACCCGCCATAAATCAAAGGCCTGGTTTCTTAATTGAGTATTTAGTGTTCAGAACGTGTTTAACCCCACTTTAATGCCAAATTTTGACAGGATTACAGGCTAAATTACAGATTGACGAATACTTAATTTAAAATTCTTATTTAACAAATCGGGGTAAGTAATTCATAAAAATCTCTGAACTGTTCAGCAGCTGATTTGCTAAATTCTCTATAGATAAAATTATTATTTGAATTAAGAATTTTGTATGCTTAATGAGCTGTAAGATAGGAAGAGTAATATTATTACCAATCAACCCACTATTACTTACAAAAGTCGAAAGGCAAAAGTTAACCACTTGTATAGCAATTAGTGAGGGGTGCCTACAATCAAAACATGTAACGTTTATCATTCATAGATAATTATTGAACCGAGGCCCCCGTCATTTTCACCGCACATACGGTGTAATTGTGACCTGGACGTCACGCCACAATTACGAAAACATGTCAGTGTTTTTCCAATACAAGGTATAACTGGCGATTCGATAATAATTGAGTTTGGGCCGCTAATTCGAACAGGAAAAGGCATGTCTGCTTGAACCCTTATCGCAAGGTCTACGTGGTGTGAAGTTAAAATGAATAAGTTCCTACTAAGGCACTAACTTTTAGAGTAAATCTATTCGACTTTTTAAGTAGGTAAGACCCCTAATCCTTATTTAAAAGTCGAATAACCTGGCTTCATACTTTTATAGGGGTTTCTATAAGTATTCCACAACCTTAGTTCCGATAAGATCAACTCGACAACAGACTAGCTAACAAATTGCCAAACGAATAACAACTGCTGGCATTAGTTCATTATTACCAGAATTTTGCTTCGCCGTTCGTGTTGTTCTAAACCGGGCGTGCCATGTTCAATCAACTGGAAACAACTGTCAATTCACTGTGAACTTGGAATTGTAGTAGGAATACTCTACAGAAAAATATAGACTTACTTAAATCACATACTTAGTTTATGCAATCTAATAAAAAAAAATATACAAGCGGGATTAAAAGTGAGAGGAGATGATCTCATTGTGCATCAAAAATTACTCCACATCGCTGCCCATGGAAAAAGTGTCCAAAACGCAGCTTCGCCACGTTCGCCAAAAGTGGCTTTGCTTTGGTCACGTAAAATTTTAATTTTGGAAGCAAAATATCTATAGGTAGGTAGGATATTAAAAGCTCACTAATGAATCGGTTCCCCACAAGGGAATGACAACGCCTCGCCCTGTGAGAACCGACATATGTTCTGAAGTTGAGCACGGCAGCAGGGAGTTAGCTACCTTCTGAAGATTTTAAACGAAACTAGGTTATTTCTGGCGTAGTATCGTATCTGAAACTCCTTCTAAGTCTAGAGACAAGGTTTAGGTGACCAGACACGGTCTTTCTTTTAATAAGGTATCACTCAGATACGATAAGGCTTGAATGATATTATAAGTTAGGTATCTAATTGTCTGATATACTATTAGTATTTAATAATGCATGTTGATTGACAAACTCAAAACGTTGTCGATAAAAACTTCAGTAATTTACAATTCATCACCATGATGCACAACGTTTACAATCTAATCGCGAGTTGCTCCATATATTTAATATTTGCATAACATGACAAAATGTTAGAATAGCTGATAGCATGACAAGTAGAAACTAACGGTAGGTAGGTATCATCATCATCAATGCGAGAATGCAAGTGTCACGCGACAACACGCTAACGTTCGATACCACGATGTAGTAATATGATAAAACCTCTATCAAAATCCCATTTATCTGTGCTGACAACCAAAGAGTTATTTTTTATATTTTACCGTATGATGTCGCACCGCTGGCCTTCCCATTTGAATAATCAATCGATTATTAATGCCTGCCGACGGTGACGTAGCGATATTCTTTCAAACTTTATAATATCCTCACAAGGGTGCATATTGGGTTTCGCAGATGATTTGATTACGATATTGTATTATAAAATGAGATACTTATATCCTGCATATTTTTAGTAAGAAACCGTTGTTATTTTTGAGTACTTTTTAAATATATTTTGAAAGTCATTGTCGTTTATTGATTTTGTCGCGTGTCATAGGCATTGTACCTCATTGGCTCATTGTACATTAATAACGACGTGGTGTCGGAACATAGCCGTAGCACAATTAGATTTCTTGTCATAACTGTTCAGCTGCATGTTGTAACAGATGATTACCTAACTATAGATCGATTAACAATGTGAGAGCATGCAGGGTACGTTTTTAAAATGTTTCCAGATATGTACATTATTTCAGGCACTTCGAAAATTAAAATCTAGTCCTATAATGTATTTGTGTCATCCGTCAATTCACATTGTTTGCAACATTCTGCGGTTAGGTAGGAACAATGTTCTGTTTTTGGAATGTTGGAAATTACTAGAATAAACAATTAATTTCACGGGAGGACCTGTATCCTTATTCTAACTTACTTACTAAAAAAGATCAACAGAACGGCACGCAGAGTCTAAAGTTTTGGAGCATGTATCTTATCCACAAGATTTCCTAACATAACGAAAAGGTATAGATAATTATTTATATGGCAGCTCGTTATTTTTGCCGATGGTTAATCCCGTCGGGCGCACGGCTCGGTCTAAACAAATTGGCAAAAACAACTGTGTAAAAATATGAGATTTATTCCGTTCTAATACCAACAACTAATTACCACGTGTATTTGTTTCAACTCATATTTATTTTCTATTTCGAACGGATACCACTATCTATATAATTAAATTTATATAATATAATTAATACCAACAACTTGAATTTGGTACAGTCAGCTCAGTCAAATATAAACAAAATAAAGGCCAATGCCCATTTTTGGCCATGAAACGCCCAACAATCTACTTTTGTTAAAAAAACATCTTGTTTTATGTTTATTAATCGCAGTATTCATTTATCCAAACAAGATTGCAACATTTTTGCAAAAAAAAGGTATCAAAAAGATAAAATGAAATTTGAACTTGTTTTGGTATTAGTTTCAACAATGGTATCTGTTTGGAATAGAAAATAAAAATAAGTTGAGTCAAATACCAATAGTACTTATTAGTTGTTGGTATTAGAACCGAATAAATCAAATCAGAAAACACAAATCATGTCATACCTAAACGTATTTTATAAAGCCATTTTTACCGTAGAGAAATTTGCGGTGCAGGAGGTCTGCGTGTGCGTATTGTATCTGTTACTGTAAAAGCCCAAACTACGGTAAACCCTAGGATTTACTGGTAAAACCTAAGATTTACCAAGTCTTACTGGTAAAAGTCTGAAATAATCTTTGATAATTTACCAGTGTCTGAGTTAAATTCTAAGCTTGACTGTGCGACTGCTGGGAAAAGCTCGAAATTAGCGATTATCTTAAATCATTTCGGTGTTTTACCAGGAATACTTGGTAAATTTTATATATTGGCGGTACATCCTAGGTTTTATTGTAGTTCCGGCTTTTACTGTATCAAATCCATTTCTAAGGCATAGCTTCTGATACGAAAATTATCTCAAAATGAATGTGCCAAACTGTCATTCGTGGGTTAACTGCTGTGATTGAATGAATGAATTTTTAACAGCCAATCGTCACTTGTCTTGCGTTTAATTTGTGTCACGTCGGTCAAAATGTATATGTATTTCCACAGAAATATGGAGGCAAAGCCGGAAACTTTGTGTCGTGTTTGCGGGGACAAAGCTTCAGGCAAACACTACGGGGTCGCGTCGTGCGACGGCTGCAGAGGATTCTTCAAGAGAAGCATACGACGGTGAGCATTATCTATTACGTATTCTAGAATATTTAAAATCTCTTTTCTGATGGCTCAAACAAGGTTCCATTAAATATGTTGTAGATTATTTAGTACCTGAACTGTTATTGCTTTGTGATTGTCGAATCAAATTGATGCAACCCAATGAAACATCTAGGGGTATCGGCAGCCAATACTTGATTTTAGTTTTACAAAACGTATTTAGTTACTTTATAATACGTTATCAGTTGTCGCATACCTAAACAAAACAAAGGAAGACATTACATGTAAATAAAAACAAGAAATGCTAACGTAACACCTATGTCTAGCATGAATAACGTAAACGATAATAAACGTCCAATGCATGCGTTTACTTGTAAGCGTTAGCTATTAAAACTCAATTTTAATGTCTACACTGAAAATTCACGTCGTTTGCAACGTGAATTTTTTAGTGGCTTACAGTGTAACGTGTTATTTTCCCGCACTCAGTAATTTGGACTACGTGTGTAAGGAAAATGGCCGCTGCGTGGTGGATGTGACGAGGCGGAACCAATGCCAGGCGTGCCGCTTTTCCAAGTGCCTACGTGTCAATATGAAAAAAGATGGTGAGTTTTTTTAGTCTGATTGATTTTAAACTTTTTTAATTACAAACCTTGGTAAGAAACCTGGGGGGCTACCATAAACTCATAGAGCAAGGTTATTTCAATAGGTTCTATAAGGGACAGATGTATATAACATATTTACATCTGTCTCTTATGCACAATGGAAATAACATTGCTATTAGAGCTGATGGTAGCCCCTTAGACTGGACTGTCGTCCCGTGGCTCAGTTCACTCTTATCATTCCTAAAACGCAGCGCCTAGCTAAGGGGTCAATCGATTAATTTTAAGTCACCTTATTTATCTGTCATTCTTCTTGTTTTCGTTTCGATTTCTCAAATTTTGTCCGACCTGTATGTAGCCACTTGGATATCTCTGGTCAATGCCAATATGCTTCATAACAATCATGGAAGATGCAGATGGTTACGTATGCAGGGCAAGACAAGAAAACCAAACTATACTGTTTTGGTAGAATGAGATATTAAAGTCAGGCAGTTGATACCTATCTATGCACATAAAAAGGTAGACTTTAAACTTCGGATTAGGTAATTTAGTCATTTAAATGCATATACAGCTTTTTCATCGATTGTCAACGCAACGGTTGTAGAGTCGTTTATTTCGTCCTTTGTTTTGATTAGACTGAAATTCGAAGAACATTTAGTTTTAACTTTATTAGCAATATATATCTATCACGTGTGAATAGATTCTTTTCTGGCATCAGAATTAATGTTATATTAAAACTTGAGCACAGGCTTATAAAGATTTTAATGCTTGTACGGTTGTACCTTGACCTATCACAAAATAACCTATTATAAGTTTTATTTTTATTAATAACGCTGTCTATCCATCGCCGAATATATTTTTTTCCCAATAAAAAGTAAAACCGAAGCAATATTAATGGTAATCAATAGTGAACACGGGCGGGCACTTGTCCCAATAAAGTATTTATCCAGGGTGGCTCCTTCGCAGCATGTCTTTTCCATTAGGAAACATTTCAAGTATTTGCGGTACACAAGTGTTAGTAAGTGGTGAGTGAGAAAAACGCAGGGGCGGACAGAGAGGAGCGTTCAGCCTCCCTTTCATGTCAGCTCGCAGGTTTGCGCTCTCACGAAGTCAAATATCAACAATTTCATACATTCATATCGAAATGGAGCTCAACGTTCTTTGTGGCAATGGACAAGATTTTACCAAGTAGGTCAGGCACCTCGTACATACATATATTCATTTAATATATTTAAGTTGTTAATAAACTGCCGAGCAATGAAAAAGTTCCACCCACAAAATGCCGACAAACATCTTAATTTAATCAAGCTAGCCTTTCCCGTTTAGGAGTAATTTGGTGCTAGGTCACGGGAACTTTTTCATTGCTCGTTAGTTTTTAATAATAATAATTAAACTTTGGTTCGGTTTATATTATACAGTCATCATCAAAAATCCAATTATACAGTTTTAGTTTCACCAAAATCGGGCCCGAGACTCCTTTGAGATTTTTTCGCTATTCCTCATAGTTTCGTCACATTTCCATCGTTTTTTTTTTTTTTTTGTTTACGGCGTCATACCTTTAAAAGGCGCCTGGAATTTTGGAGAAAAAACCAGGGAGTGTGGGATTTTTACCTCACTAAAACCACCCCGGTGATCACCATCAGCACGTAGAAGGGACCCCGTGACCTCTCAAAAGACCACCCCGGAACCCCCTCTGTGCAACGCCTATTAGGGCATGTCCCTGTCAGCCGTGCTGTGTATCCTGTTCAGCTATCAGCATGAAAACCACCCCAATAGCAGCCATGGAGATAGCTTGACCTGTACAGACAGCAGTTGGGTTTGTGTGCGAGTAAAACTCATGATGAAACATTTGGTCGTCATGTCTTTATATTTTTTTTAAAGTTTTGAGGTAACAAACATTAAAATATTATACATTTTTTTTTAATAGAAGCTTTTTTCTTATTCTTCGCAGCAAGCCCTTTCTTTTTATACCCATATCATGGCTGTGCATAAAAAATAACTAGCCCACCATCTTGGGCCGTCCGCCATATTGGGTTTGTGGTCATTCTATGACGTCACTTAGCAATGACCTAACTACCATGCATATATATATTATATATACCTAACCTAACCATGCATTGTCATCCAAACTAAACGTGTATGCAAAATTTCATCTTAATCGGTTGAGGATAACTGCTTTAAAATTTAGTTGCAATATTTGACCCGAACACACATATATACATACATTGCAAGTTAAATAAAAGCTTGTAAAAGAGCGACAAGTTAAAGATTTCCGTTATCAAAACTGTGAAAAAAAGTAAACAATTTGTCGCGAGACAAGCTGTCACCAGCAGCCGTGGTTCACACAGATATTTATTTACATATGAAATTGATTGTGGTTCGCTTGCCACCGCGGGGTTCACGTAGGGTTACCATTTTTATGTTTCTAGAATAACTCGATGAAGAGGACTTTTAAAATTAGTACATTTTATTCTCATTTTTAAAACCAAACTGTTAAAATAACAAGTATTTTTAGATGTTTTGGAAATCATTTTACGATTGCTAGATATCAAGTCACTTGACTTTTGTCGGGCGCCGAAACTGGTTAATTAGGGTTTTCATTAACGCTGTTTTGATGTTTAGACTCCGCACAAATGAAATGATAAAACGGATCACAACTTTAAATAACCGGTTACTTTTGTAACTGATCCAATCATTTTACAATACTCTAAATTTGAGTACGGTTGGCAACCCTAGGTTCACGGGTTGTCGCGCGTCTCGCCATTATGACATCGCCTCACTTGTCGCACTCCCCTTGGTCTAAGGCCGTGGTGTGAAGTTGTTTGCCTATCACTTACTATTTTAGCCATCAGATTGCAGATGTTTATTCATTATGATTGCTAACTGATACTTAAAAAAAGTCATCAGACAAAGGGGCTATTAAAAGCACTACATAAATATGGGTGGTTTTAAATATAGACGTGAGCATTAGTCATTGCACTCTCGGCTCCATAATGCCCTCACCTGCTGCAATGGCAAATTAAGCCCACATGCATCGAAAAGTACTATAGTTTTAGAATAGTTAGACTATTTGGTGGTATTTGTTTACGTTTTTATCCTAAAATTGTTGGCACCTGTAAATCCTGGTGGACTAAATTAACAGTATAACACAATCATGGCGGGTTAATTTCATTTTGCAATAGTTATTATGTCGTAACCGTATGCCTTTAGTAAGTACAATCATGTTTTGAGTGTACGAGTATTTAATCGATATGGCGGGCTTGCAGCAGTTCAACACGAGCGAGCCCCGCGCCCGTCCGTGGCGGCTCAACACCACCTGGCACTGCAGAAGCTCGGCTACAACCTGACGAGGCAGCAGTCCTTCCTGTCCGCCCCCACGCCACTCGCTCTCTCCGCTTTCCCCCCTCTCCACCCGTACAATGGCCTGGTGTCGCTCCCCGAAGCAAATGTACACAACTCGTTTCTGGACAGAACGTCGTTTCAAGACTTCCCCCCGGTGAGACTTCCGGACGCGATGTCGTCCGACGCTCAGTTGAACCCACTCCTGGGCACTCATGTCAGCGCGCTCAGTCCACTCAACCCCTTCAAGATTCCGCTGTTCTCGGCATCGCTCCACTATCCAGTTCCACATCCCGCGTATATTCCAACCAATATTTTGTATCCTCCCGTCATGGCAGCTGGCTCTTCACATTCCTTAGAAAGTGAGTATTTATAATTAATAGCTAAAACATAAAATATCAAGACATGCACTTAATTGTGAATATTAAAACGTATTATTGTTGTTTACGTTATTATAGAAAAACCAGATTCGCAACACTCAGAAAAGATTAAAGAAGATGAAGTTTCGAGCACTGAAGAGGCCTGCAAAATTGATTGCCAAGTAGATACTGCAGATAAAGAAGGTTAGTGGCTGCATTGTACGTGAATATTAGATAGTAGGTACCTATTTTACTAATTATTAACCTGTGTCTAGCCCTGCGACTTCTACTATCTCAACTATCTGCGAACTTCACCACCCTTTGCTCTGCGCATTTATGCTCAAGCGACTCTATATGTTATTAACCGATTAAAAAAGAGGAGGTTCTCAAGTCGGTAGTATGTCAATGCAATAGGTACCTCACTGCAGAAATAGTGGAGAAAAAGAAATGCAGAAAAATGTAATAATATAAAGTATTTGTCCATAGATACAAGAAAAGCTCACTCTCACTCTCCTAACAACTTCGAGCCTCCAGCGCATGTTGTATCAAAAATTTCTGAGAGACGGATCCCGGCTTCAGAATATAAATCTTACACATTCGTCGACTATCTTAACGACCGTCACAGAGCCATACACGTCATAGATAACAACAAAGGCAGTTTGGACGGAATCTCAGAAATGACAACGAATTTCAAAAAGCATTGTTTTGATACATGGAAGCTAGACGAGGAACTGTGCGGGCCCGCTGCTAAGATTTTAGTCGCGTCCGTAAAGTGGCTGCATGGAGTGGGATCATTCGTGCACATGAAACCATCGGAACAAACGAGCCTATTGCACAATAAATGGAAGGAACTGTTCATACTAACTGCAGCAGAATACTCTTTTTTCTTCGAAGATGGTAGGAATATATCACTCGAATACCTATCTTACATTCTATAATATTATTTTACAGTTTCATCCAAGTAGGCAATTGCACTTTCGAATTTTCAGATAACGATGTGTCGATAGTGAGTTCAAAGCGGCTTCATATCGAGGAGGAAGTCAAGAAGTTAACGTATCTGTTGAAGAGATTATCTCAGTGTCGACTAGATAGGTCCGAGTATGACTGGATCAAGTCTACGTTATTGTTTCGTACAGGTAAATAAAATTATATACTATATTCTGTTGTCCCTTTTTACAAGCTTTTATTTATTTTTCTTGACCCGGTAAAGTTCCCGTCGCGTAAAAATATGGCAGTGGTGGGGCGGGGCTATGGTTGCGTTCGGGTACAGTCAAATTCTATGGTTTGGTTCTCGCTAAACTTCTGAGCCGCCCTGAAGTTGGCTTTCCGGTGCGGAAGGCAAACTTCATCGGATCGGTACATTTTTGTGTGAGATTTACTACTGCGCAGCCATTGTAGCCAACCTCAGAGCGGCTAAGAAGTTTGGCGAGAACTTATGGCGAGAACTATACTAGGCTATTGTTTTGTAATATACCTAAGTATAATATTATACTTATTGTAGAATCATAATAGGTACTTTATTAGCTAGTGCTTTGAAATAGGCTGGAATCGATAAACCGCACAGTGCGGAGGTAAAGGGCCAGCGTTCTTTTTACGTGACGGGAACTTATATATATCTCATATATATCTGAGTATAATGAAAGCATTAAATTTAACTTGAGCCACTGCCCGGTGATCGATTAAGCTATAATTATAAGTTGTTAACAATTGAAATCTGCAATAATGTGAATGTTCATTGAAGTTATTATCATCCTCTTCGATCATGAGATTTAGCTCAACTTACAGGTGCATTTTCTCCTATCTTATTCCGACAATTGTTCATGGTCGCAGACTCCTCGGAGAACACATCAGCTCACATGGAGGTTCTACAGGAGCAGTACTTAGTACTCCTACAGAAACATTGCACCGTTAAAGACTCCACGCGCTTCGGCAGGCTGATGCTGCTACTGCCCAGCATATGCTGTTCAGCCAACAAGGACACACTGAAACATCTGCTATTCCCTTCTTCTTCTTTAGACGATATACATTCTGTTCTTTCGCGTATACTTTTGTATACTTCGATGTGATTCAGAAATGAATCAAACTTTGTAAATAAGAAACTCTACATTTCTATTTCGAACGCTATGGACCAAAACCAATTATGTAAATATGTATTATGTATGTGCGGTACCTCTACCTACTAAGATGAGCAACTAAATAAGTGCAATAAATAGGTACTTATGATACCCTGTGTATTGTATGTTACAACATTATTAAGTATAAGGTGTGTACACTAGTGAAAATAATTATAGATAATAGTCGTGTGATAAATTCGTCCATTTCAAATAGTGTTCTAATTCAATAGGCACTCTAGTCAAAAATATGAAGTTGAATGTTGGACTTATTTAATTTGTAAATGAAATACGATTAATTCAAGTTAGACAGATGTAGGTATATATAGTTATAATAGGTACGTTTTGTACCACGTAAACGTACATAAAGAAAGTACCAACAATATTTACGAAATAGGGTAGCGCAATAGAGCGTAATTCTTTTTACAAGTTTGGTATTATCTTGCTTTCATATGTGAATCCGGCAACTAGTAATCCATTTTTTAAGCAATTTGTGGCATCCGATTAAGCTGGCAAACTTGGCGTACTTATGTAACTTCATTGATTGGGATACTTCAAAAATTTTAATAATATGATATGGTACTTATGGAGCTGGTGTCATGATGGAGCCGAAACGTGGCCATAGCAACTCCTCAGACAGACAAGATAACACCATCGTGTTTGGGCGAACGCGTTCGCGTTTGGAGGAGTGCCGCAACCGAGAGGACCTTCATTTAGATGATGATATTATGAAAAAATTAAATGCAATTATTAACGAATTACTCGATAGTTTTACTTCACACATCCATGCATATTTTATTTTATTATTACATATTTAATAAGTAGATATTAAGAAAAAGAAACTTTCATAAACAAGCTTTTTTAAACTGAAAGCCTAAAATGTACTAAATGTACCTAATATCGTTTTTAAAACACTTCCAATGAGCCCAAACACGATGGTGTTATCTAAGTTTTTAGGAACCTCCGCGGAGATTCCTAAAACTTTCTTCAATAATGCTAGTGTAATTGTACCTATTTGATCGAGCTAATTAACTAATTTTTTGAGGACCATCCACAAAATAAAATTGAGGTGCGACTAATCTGTGCTGCGTGGGGGCCAAAGAATGCCTCTCCATGCAATCAATCTGCCTGGGAACATTTCTTTCACAACCTCAATTGACAGAATTGATGTGTGACTTGTGGCTCTACATTGTTAGCCCATGTTCTTGAATCCATTATTACTGAATTTTTGATCTCTGAAGTAAAAAAAGCCTCTTAACATAGCAGTATAGCGGCCCCTGTTTCTTCTAAATTTTTAACACCCCGCACGTTCTCTTGCGCCATCCTGTATGATCTCAAAAATTTCTAGTCATAAGCAATTGTAAATTAGTTAATACCTACTTATATTTTTTTTACTAATTGTTTTTCTTCTAATAAAACGCTGTTTTCAATGGAAACAATTTTTTTTAATGATGTATAAGCGTTCGTGTGACCTCTACCACAGATAATATAATACTAGCGTATTGTACTTAGATAAAGTAGGTATAGATTAAGCCTTAAAATGACCTTGATTGATAGAGCGAGATGGCTAATTGGCAGCTCCATGTAAATGATAAGGACAAAAGATTATTTTTTGTCTTTGTCACCGTGGCCGGTTTCTGTCGTTTGTCAAACTCTAATACAATGGCAGGTTTGACAAACAAACTCGGTTTTGTTTGATTTTCTATGATTTCGTGGTATTATGTGTTAATTGAGACAAGGAATTTGGGTTATTTACAGATAATAAGTGTCAGTGCGATGGTGGGTTGTAGTGTTCTTGTTCTTGTTGTAACACCAGAACTAACTATTGCTGTCTCATGTGCGGCCACGCCAGTGCTTAATCTACACCTACTTTATCTAAGGTATTGTATTATCTGTGCCTCTACGCAGCGCTCATAATCTTCGTAGCTGCTACGAGAAGCGCGATTTCTTTGTAGCGCTACGCGGCGTGCGTAGTCTCGGAAAGGGTGAATTGTAAATATTGTAATCCCACTTATATCATAAAATACGAGAAAGTTTGAACTATGTGTTAATTTAAGCTTTATTAATAATTACGGGACTTTCTACCGAGTGAACGCCGAATATTTTATGTTCCTTTGCTGTTCAGTTAAGAAATTAATATTTAATATTTATCACCATGTAAAATAGTCATTTTGTAAGGTTGATAAGTTATTGACTTTAATAAGTGTAAATATTAATTAAATAAATGTAAAAAAATTGATAGTACCTACATCACTGCCGGATAATATAATTATGTTCGTAATTAATGTAATTATTATACATTTTGAAATAATGAAGATAATATATGAAAAACAAACGTCGCTGCATTATATTGACCATAACCTACCTCGCTTCATTCTAGTACTTCCCGATCTCTGTAATCCTGTAATATCCTAAGATACCGCGACGTCCTGACCTGCGTTGTTTTATATTATAAAAAGCTGTAAGTTTCTCTGTGTATGTACCCAATACAGGTAAGAACGGTCCCCGAATATGAAGTTTCGATCATATGGTAGCTTTGGGAGATATGAGGTACCAAAGGTGCATAAAATTGCATCTCACTCTCGTTAAAGTCAGTTTTTAGCCGACAAGGCGGGTTATGTTTTTGTGACCGGTATGTATGTTCATCTGTTACATCATAACTTCTAAACTGCTTATCATAATTTGACAAATCAGGTGTCGTTGGCAACGTTTTGTTAGTTCGCTGGTGTTCGCTATGAGACGTCACATTAAATTGAATGTAGCGCCCTCTATGGGGCAGGAAGAGAAGATAAAAAAAAATACGCCCGACCCCATGAACAGGGATTTTAAAATCAAGGTGAATCATATTTTTGTCAAGCGTACCGTTTGCAAGATATATCCCCTCAAAGTCATGAAAACTAATTTTCACCCGACTACGGCGTCGCGAAGTGTTTGTTAATCGGTATGTAAGTAATGTATGCATTAATGTGCCATTGTTCCCTCAGGCTCTACAAAATCTTCAAAATACTTTAAATAAGTTCAAAAACTAAAACCCGACTACTGAAAATTCACGCAAAATATTCTCATCTGAAATTGTTATGTACAAACTATTCGATATGTATCGGGTATTAAATTATATACAACTTACATGTAATAAATATTTTTTGTTGTATTGCATACATATTCATAGAGGTGTTCAGAGGATAACCGTCGTATGCTACTTTGCAGAATGTATTGTTTTGTTACGGTAGGTGGCATACGACCACGGTTATCCTCTGAATACCACTATGAATATGTATGAAATATAATAAAATATCTATTACATGTAAGTTGTTTATTTAATACCCGATACGTATACGAATACTTTGTAAATAACAATTTCAGATGAGAATTTTTTATTGTTTTATACTTTTTAGAGCGTGATTTTTCAGTAGTTGGGTTTTAGTTTTTGAAGTTATTTCTTATATATTTTCTTTGGAATAACATTATAAAATAACGTCGTTCATTATCTGACACTTAGTAGACTCAGTTAGTACTTTTTGTATTTTATTATAATTATATTTTTGTCTTTAAACAATATTATACGTATTAATGCGGCGTTAACTGTTTTTCCCTTTTATATAATATAACGCCTCACTATCTACCATAGAATATCTACTTGAGAGGAAAACTATCGCACCCTATTTAGAATTTAAATCGCAGAAATTATTAGAAAACAAGGTTTATTATCAAATAATACTGTAGATAGGTATGCGTTTTGAAGACCGGTAAGATCTCGTTAGAAACACATATAAACGAGTGTATAAAGTCGGTACAATCAACCATTTCTGACGCCTAATCCGAAACTATTGCCTTCAATTAGGTACGTGAGTATAATTGGGTCAATCGATGCTGATTGTGCATTGTTGTAATATCAAACGGTTACTAGTGAAGGTTCTTATCGTTAGATACTGAAAAATGGATACTACACCCGCGGCAGCTGCTCAGGTTGTTGCTCTGAGTCATTAAGGAAAGTAGTTTCGGATAAAGCGTCAGAAATGATCGAATATGCGACTTTATGCAACGGTTTTAATGTCTTTCTAACAAAAAAATCCGTTCTTCAAAAGCGCATACCATATTATTTAATTATAGACATTATCTTCTGATATCTTCAAAATTTTAAATTGGGTGACGGTGCGATTGTTTTGCTCTCAAGTATACTTAAGTAATGTAATTTAAATAATCACGCAGAGAAAAACTTAATTGTAGTATAGTATCAGGAAGGTCCTACAGACAGAGTAGGCATTAAAATGTTATATCGCAATCAGACGGTATTATGGCAACGCATAACATACAAACAACAAATATATAAATAAAAGAAGGTTATTTAAAAAATTAAAAACCCGACTGATTAAGAAGCGAACAAAAAATATTTAAACAAGAAGAACATCATCCTTTTATGCAGTCGGAGGATACATATTTGCGAGTTGGCTGACCAAAACCTTATTCGAATAATTCGTTTTAAACATATAAGTGGAAAAATATTTTTGTGCTATAAACCCTTCATTTGGATACCCCATCCGATGGGTTTGGAAGAAAAAAACTGATACCTACCCCAAAACATGGGCCTTAAATTCGCCATGTTTGTGTTTTATGTCACTTACCCAGAGTACATTATACTATACTTCTTCTTTTCGTGTGACTACCTCAGCTGTCAGAGTTAAAGCCGCCTCTGGTAACCCCACAGGCCTCTGACTTGGCTATTTCAGACTTACATTAATTAAGTATATAAGTGCAGGCCTAATTGCGTAAGTGAATTCGGCAAGGCAAAAAAGGTTTGACTGCCATATCGCGTCATTCATCTCGCATGTGATTGGTCGATTGATGGCGTCAAAACGTTTTGCCTTGCCGAATTCATTTACACAATTGGGCTCTGGTTCCTCACGATGTTTTCCTTCACCGTTGCTTGTGATGTCCAAGATAAACTAAATTACTAAAAGAATATGAATACTGAAAGTGAAAGTCACTTATCTGAAAACACTTGGGTGGTCAAGTCGTATCTAACGATGTCTGAATTATATAAATCCGTATAGTGATATGAAATATTTATGGTAATTATTGAGAATGGTTATTAAAGAATTTTAAATCGTTAGGATCCTAAACCGTTAATTAAAATGAAAAATTGCGTGAAAGGAAACTAAAGGTGATTTTTAAATACCCCACTTGGCATTGTTCGTCAATATATATTTTTCAACACACTTGCTCATAAAGTTCACCGCAATTAGGCACATAATGATAACTGTAATCAAACTGTGACTTTTTACCCGACTGCCGAAGGAGGGTAATGTGTTTATCAGTCTATGTATGTATGTAAGTATGTATGTATGTATGTATGTATGTATGTATGTATGTATGTATGTTTGTTCCTATGTGGCGTTCTAGAGACCAAACGGGTGGGCCGATTTTGATGGTTCTTACGTTAATCGATTCGTCTTAACCCCGCGAGTGTCACTGGCTACATGAAAATTGGAAAATAGGAAAATGGCGGTTCTTGGGCGCCATATTGTGGGGGAGCAAATATTTTTTTTCTTCCAAACCTATCGTGTGGGGTATCAAAATACAGGATTTTAAGAGGTGATTTCATAAATATATAACACTTATATGTTTAAATGTACCTAATTCGATAAAAAATAACTAAAAAGTTATAAATAAAAAAGTTAATTAAAAAAATCAAAAAACCCGACTGCTTGAAAAGCGAACTAAAAAGACGTAAACAAGGAGAAAATCATGCTGTGCAGTCGGAGGGTACGTCTGGTTTTGGTCAGCCAGCTCGCGAAGATGTATCCTCCGACAGCACAGCATGATTTTCTCCTTGTTTACGTCTTTTTAGTTCGCTTTTCAAGCAGTCGGGTTTTTTGATTTTTTTAATTAACTTTTTTATTATTGCTATTAATCAAAAGTGAGTTATAGAGTTTTATTTTAATTTATTGGTTGAGTTGCTTTGTTCTTAAAAAAGTTTCGATACAAAAAAGATCGTGCTCAATAGTACAAATAAATTAATGTACCTACCTATAGCTTGCTCATTTCATGCAACTTCGTATTTAAATAGTAATTTCAACTTGTACAAATTCAATATAAAACTTTCACTCAAATAGAACTTTAGTTTTCTCTATAATAATGAAACCTTGAAATTACCCATTTTATACCTGGCTAAAACGCTTTCCGCCTAAAGCAAAAATAAAGAAACCTCCTCCTCCTCTATGGCCGATCGCCATTGTTATATGCGCACGCATAGGAAGGAAGACTGATTAATTTTTCCCGCCATAGCGAAAAATTTTTCACTTTACAGCTATTTAAGCCGTAAACAAGAAGAAAATCATGCTGTGCAGTCGGAGGATACATATTGGTGAGCGGGCTGATCAAAACCAGCAGCCTAATTGCGTAAGTGAATTCTGCAAAGAAAACAAGTTGATTCAGAATCATTTCTTTCAACTTTTTCGGTATTGCGAAACTAATTTGGAAAGCTAGCGTTAGCTTTTCAAATCCTCCTTTGAGTTGAACACAGACTACTAAGAGATACTACGGAATTGAAGATGTATGACATTTGCATTACACAATACCAATAGTGAAGTTTTATCTCGATTCTTCCGCTTTCATTCATTTTTTTACAATCAATACTACGTCAAAATATTGGTAATGAAAGGAGTATAACCTTTCCGTTTCAAAGTGTAATATGCAATACGAAAAGTCGTTTTTGGGAAGGTTCCAACTTGTTTGCTTTGCAGAATTCACTTACGCAATTAGGCTGCAGATATAGTCCTCGCCAAACTTCTTGGCCGCCCTGAAGTTGGTTTACCGCATGCGCGCAGCTACTGCGCAGCCATTGTAGCCAACTTCAGGGCGGACAAGAAGTTTGGCGAGAACTATACGTATCCTCCGACTGCACAGCATGATTTTCTTCTTGTTTCCGTCTTTTTAGTTCGCTTTTTAAGCAGTCGGGCTATTTGATTTTTTGAATTAACTTTTTTTATTTATAAATTTTTAGTTACATAAGCGACCACAGGGTGTACTCCGTAGTCCACCAGCAATCCTAGCCCAGCAATGAACGCATAAATAGTGCTAGACACTGCACAAATCCCGCTACACCTATGAGGATTGAGCCCAGTTTCAGTGTCATGCAGAAACAAAATGTTTGCGAAACTAATTTGGAAAGCTAGCGTTAGCTTTCCAAATCCTCCTTTGAGTTGAACACAGACTACTAAGAGATACTACGGAATTGAAGATGTATGACATTTGCATTACACAATACCAATAGTGAAGTTTTATCTCGATTCTTCCGCTCATTCATTCTTTTACAATCAATACTACGTCAAAATATTGGTAATGAAAGGAGCATAACCTTTCCGTTTCAAAGTGTAATATGCAATACGAAAAGTCGTTTTTGGGAAGGTTCCAACTCGTTTGCTTTGCAGAATTCACTTACGCAATTAGGCTGCAGATATAGTCCTCGCCAAACTTCTTGGCCGCCCTGAAGTTGGTTTACCGCATGCGCGCAGCTACTGCGCAGCCATTGTAGCCAACTTCAGGGCGGACAAGAAGTTTGGCGAGAACTATACGTATCCTCCGACTGCACAGCATGATTTTCTTCTTGTTTCCGTCTTTATAGTTCGCTTTTTAAGCAGTCGGGCTATTTGATTTTTTGAATTAACTTTTTTTATTTATAACTTTTTAGTTACATAAGCGACCACAGGGTGTACTCCGTAGTCCACCAGCAATCCTAGCCCAGCACTGAACGCATAAATAGTGCTAGACACTGCACAAATCCCGCTACACCTATGAGGATTGAGCCCAGTTTCAGTGTCATGCAGAAACAAAATGTTTTCGAAGTCATGCAATAATTGTTCAGCACGCTTTGTGCCATTTCTGAATAATTATTATCTTTAGACTAGAATATAATATGAAGAAAACACGTAGCTACGACCTCAAGTAACATTAGGACAAGGTCTGAAACGACTAGATCATAATTATGCAGATAGAAGTCGGTTTAATTTTTGTTAAAAAAATATATTTTGTTCACTTTAGTGGTGCTACCTCATATTACCATGAAAATCATTTATAGCCAGAGTTCATCTCATTTCAATTCCAATAAGCCCAAACATGACTAGAATATTGTTTTAGATAATTGTTTTATTACGGAGTTCCAGTGCCTACCTTATTCCGGCTTCATCATCAGATCAGTTCGATGGTACCATTTATTTATAACTAGCTGTTGCCCGCGACTTCGTCTGCGCAGCATTAGTACTTCGAATAGCCATTTTTTTTTAATATCGCGCCATAATATTGTAGGTTTGTGGGCCGCCTTACTTGAGAAATTATTAATTCACCATACAAACGTCCACCTCCTTAAGGATGATTTCCAGGATAAAAAATATCCTATGTCCTGCCCAGGGTCTCAAACTGTCTCCATATCAAATTTCATCTAAATCGGTTTAGTGGTTTAGGCGTGAAAAGGTAACAGACAGAATCAGACAGACAGACAAAGTTACTTTCCAATTTATAATATTATTACTATGGAAGTATTTGCTTCGTCATAGTCGCTGTTCTGTTCGAGATATCTTATACCATCCATTGCCATCTGTGGTCTTCCTCATCAGTTCCACTTCACCAAATAATATTATCTGAGTGCAAATGCTTGCCATGTTATTAAAAATACAAAAATTGCTATATAATTCTTAAACACTAATTGTCGTTATATGCAACAAATAACGACAATTAGTGGAATTTCTAAAAAAAACGAAGTAACTTATAAATCTAGCCAAAGAACAGTAAATTATGGAGTACCACAGGGTAGCGTACTCGGGCCGCCTCTATTTATTGTTTATATTAACGACTTTCCATCAGTATCACTTTATCCTATGACAATGTTCGCAGATGACAGTACTTTACTTTTTAATATTGATGAGGCAAGCACATTAGAGGCTGAGATTAATTCTACCTTATTGTCAGTTGTGAATTGGCTACAAAATAATAATTTAGTTAAAAATCTTGATAAAACAGTATTAATGAAATTTCAACAAAGAGTAAATCACAATTTAGACTTAAATATTAAATATAAGGACAAAATTATTAATGAAACAAATGTGACTAAATTTCTTGGACTAAACATACAAAACAACTTAAAATGGAATTCACATATTGACAAAGTATGCAGTAAGCTAAACCAACATTCCTACGCTTTGCACATGTTAAGTAACACGGCCAATAGAGCAACAGTCTTAACGGCGTATCATGGTCTTGTAGCCTCAACATTGAGATATGGAATTATATTTTGGGGCAATGCCACGGGTAAAGATATGGTATTTAAGTGCCAAAAAAGGTGCATAAGAGCTATATATAATTTGCAGATGACAGACAGCTGCAAGCCGTTTTTTAAAAATATGAAAATATTAACTATGCCGTCGTTGTACATCTATGAAACGTGTATGTTCGTCAAAAATAATTTACATAAATTTGCTCGAGTCGCTAGTCAGCGCCGTTGTGATCGGTTACAAACAGTCGGATCTAATACTGCACTATACAGAAATAGTATTTTTGT
Organism: Anorthoa munda; assembly: GCA_945859665.1. NCBI lineage: Eukaryota > Metazoa > Arthropoda > Insecta > Lepidoptera > Noctuidae > Anorthoa > Anorthoa munda. Next base: position 40,775,543 of record OX243893.1, read on the forward strand.
AATGGCTCCAAGGGTCTATAATGAATTACCAAAATGTATAAGGGATGAAGATAATATCCGCAAATTCAAAAGTAAATTGTATTTATTTCTAATAGATAAGACATATTACTCTACCGAAGAATTTTTAAATGATAAAATATGACATTACTATTTATTATAATTTACCAATGACATGCATGTAAAAATAAATTATAATTCATTAATTATTAAATAATAATATTTTTAATTGACATTTTTTACAATATGATAAAATATGACGTGACTAAATCTTATAGTACATTACTGCAGCGGCCAGCAAAAGAGGCATTGATGGACGAACGTGTAAATGTGGGCCGAGGCGAAGCCGAGGCACACATACGTAAGTCCATCAATGCCTAGTTGCGGCCAAGGCTTGTATAGTGCTTTTCTCAAATAATGCGCGGAAATTAAAACTAAGTAGTACCTTGAACTCATTTTGTCAAAATCAATGACGAACAACAATAATTGTTCCCGCGTTAGTGTTCTTTTGTTTTGTTTTTTCAATAAACAGCGTTTTATTTGCAAGCCAGTTCGAAATTCAAATAAAACCTTTGATAAGTTACCTCCTTGGTTGCCATGTTTTGGAGTAAAAGATCGTTCCATTTTTAAATAACACGACATATATGAGTTTAATATGTAATTTATTTGGCCGCTAGACACGACAGATATGGATTTTCATACAACTTTTGCCGGCCGCTGCTCGCATGTATTTGGCCAGTACAGCAATTTCGATTTATCTCGAAGAAGGTTGTCAAAATAATGTTCACATTTCCAAGCATGTTTGAGAAAAGACCTTTATTGTAATACCTGTGTTCACAAATAAATATTGATTGATTGATTGATTGATTGATTGATTGATTGATATATATTCGGTATGTCTGCCTATAATATTCGAGGAGTTCCCTCGATTTCCATGGGATCACATCAGATTCTGATTTGCTGACAATGGGACCACCTCGACACCCTTTCAAACAAAACAGAATTTTGCAAATCCAACTATACAATATGACGGAGTTATGCCCGAAAAAACAAAAAAAAACAAAACCGGCCAAGTGCGAGTCGGACTCGCGCACGGAGAGTTCCGTACCATAATCGCAAAAATACTACAAAAAAACACGTTTGTTGTATGGGTGCCCCCATTAATTTATTTTAATTTAATTTAATAATTATTATTTTTTGAAGTAAATATGTATGTTCAAGTTCCATGTAATTAGGGTTTTCTATTTGGGTCTAATATTTTGTTATGAACCGAATGTTTTGAAATGTGTTGTTTTGAATGTTTTGGATTTGACTTATTGTACCTACCAACTACGAAAGCACACACGTGACTCCATAAGTTCCATTGAGCCACTTTACTTTACCAAAGAACCTGCTAACAATTTAGTTTGGGCGCTGCGCTGCTTGTCGCGGGTTCGATGCCCACTTCCCACACGGAACAAATATCTGTATGACCTATGGCTCTGGTTGCGTGTTTATCTATATTAGTATTTATGTTGGTATTTGCACCTACGATACAGGAGAAATGCCTAATGTGGGGCAAAATTAAATACAAACTAAAAATTTATTTACTGCAACTACATTTCAACTGCGCAATGAAAAGCTATGAGCTCTATCTGTGAGTTCACACTGTGAACGGTGTTTAATGGTTGTGCACAGTAGCTTAGTAAGCTTTAACGTAGGAGAGTAAAGGGTCTGTGCAGCGAAGTAACCCTATCCACTGGAGTGGAGCGAACTCGCGATGCAGTGGAGGAGAAAATAAAAGGAAGAGTTAAGCCAAGCGATCATTAAATCCGCCTCAGAGCACCGCTGAGCCACCAGCCAGCCTATACTGCGATGTTGCATAAAAACGAAACACCGATGCAGATTTATTACAATGCGGCTAGACCCATGTCCTTGTGTCCTACCCGAATGTTTGCCGCACTTTAAGGTGCATTGCTCAAATAGTGATACACAACAAGATAAAATTACAAATTTAAAAATCCTCCGATTTTATTTTTTATTTCATGGTTTTTAAACTACATATAGTTACCTAGTAGCAGACACGCTTCAATAGACAATCTAACGATATCTTGCGAAAATATCCAGATTCAAAGAGCAAAATTATACTACTACTTTATTATTATTATTATTACTTTTGAACGGATAAACAGATTTTATTCAAACATAGCTAAGAACACTCTCGACAGAAACACCTTACAACAAGGGCGTCGCCAGCCGATGGCCTAGGGGAGGGCAAGTTGATAAGGAGAATCTTAGATTATTTAAAGTACAGATATAGCGTACGGAACAAGAGAGCGCAACCATCAATACAAATACAAATTGAAAAACTAATACAATCTCGCGTTAGTACGAAACTACACGTCGCACTGCTTACACGTCACAAGTCATTTCTTATTTTATGTGTTTATATGCCGTCTTGTATCTTTAAACATTGCAAAAGTTGTTCACAAAAACAAAAAAAATAAGATGGAATATCTTTCCACAGGTAACTTTTGATTATTTTATAGTTTTGATATTGATTTACCCACTAAATACTTACGGATCTCTCGGAACACAAAATATTGACAGTAATTGGTTGGTGTTGCCAGTGTACATCAAAATTAGTTTCCTTGAATTAGGGAAATGTACATGAGGCGTAGGAAGATGGATTAATTTATACATTTATGCAGGAAAATTTTGTAACTAGTGTGCAACTGTTTTTAGTAAATCAGTAATGGAACACATTTCCATTAATTGTTCAATACATTTTTTATATCCGATTTGAAATCTATAAAATATGGACACAATCTATTAGTATAAATATTATTCAATGAACGAGTGGCACGCGGTGGGGTTGCGACAGGGGCGCAGGGTAACCGGGAAGGGGGGATAAGTGATAATCGTATTGAACCTTCGCTTACCATTTTTGCGTTCATTTGCGCTTAGCCGAAAATTTGGAGCCTTGATTTTTATTTATTATTTCACATATTCCTTACAAATTTTACCTTAATAGATAGGGTTTTCACACGTACTATTTACACTAATAACATATACACATTTGGCCATAATTAAAAAGTTTCTAGAACAAAAACAGGAAAAGCCCGGTTTGCTTACATTTTCATTATAATGATTAGTGATTATCTCGTAAACGCGTGTACCAATTTAGATGATTCAAACGGATAAAATGGTTCTAGGCCAAGACCTTTTATTTGACACCAACATCATCAAAATATCTCAACAAACAGAGAAACACATTTTCAAGTTCCTTGCGTAATTATTCAATATGTATGATATCGCTTATCAATTCTTTAAAAAACTGTCTTTATCAACTTTTTAAGTTACAATTAGGAGTACTACTTAGGTGTGCAACTCTGTAAAATTATTGTAATAAATATTTTGAAAGCATTTTATTAATAATCATTAAGTGAATTTTAAATAACTATAATTATATTATAATTTATTTGATAACCATTATTCTGTCAAAATACTACAAGTAACTACTGTATGTAACAATTTGTAACATTAATATTTTTGAGAACAATCGAAAAAAATGTTGGAGTTTTTTCCCAACATCTGGCATCCTTATACGCACACAGATGTACGTGTATCTACAGTGCCGCTCCTCGCTGTCACGCACACTCATAAATAGCGCGGCACCGCTCTCTTGTTCCGTACGCTCGCTCTGTACTTTAAATAATCTAAGAGGAGAATGAGAAAAATATGAATTGTAGGTAAAGTTGAGAGCACATGAAGCTTTTCACTTGTAGTACGAGCCTTACATCTACAGCGATTGTAATAATAACGGTACAGAGTCCAACGTGTAAAGCTTCACGAGTTCTTGACTGTACAATTACAATAAATAAAACTTATAAATAAGTTATTAGGTACTGTTAAAAAAATAGAATAAAAATAATTTGGGAGTTTGAATTTGAATATACAGTGTATTTTTTTTTTGTAATTGGGTTCTAGATTTTAATATTACAGTGGTCGACAAAGATTCTTTTTTTGATAAGGATAATTAAAACATAATCTTCGGCGGTTTATTGAAAACTTTTCGACCAGTTTATTATGTATTATAAAATCTTGTAAGTTTCCATGATTATGTTTTCTGTGCACACTTATCATGCCCAGACCATTGCGGCGATTTTCACCTATAGCCAGGTTTTTAGTCACCTGAGGCTGCTAAACGATCGCTCTAACGTAAGTCAAAGACTTAGGAATTTGGTTGCTTTACATTTGGCAACTATTTTAGAATATATAGGGGGAGGGGGGGGGGCAGCTGCCCCTCCCTGCCCCCCTTGGCGACGCCCTTGCCTTACAAACAAAAAAAAAACTAAATCAACATCGGTTCATCCGTTTAGGCGCCACAGACAGACACACAGATACACAGTAATACAACGTCCAACTTATAACACCCCTCTTTTTCCGTCGAGGGTTAAAAAGGCGGCTTTCATTAATTTTATGCAATTTAATGTGGTCAACTATATTTCTATAAAATAGAAGATACCTAAGTCACAGCGTGATTGACAGTGATTTGGCGAGCATATCGCTCCTGCAAACAATCAAGCAATGCGACGCGACGACGGCAGCAAACGAGCAAAAGATTTGTTGGCGTTAGTACCCTAAATAGAGGGAGAATTAATTATTAATATAGGATAATTTTAAAATTAACATGGCAGCACTGGGGAGTGTTAACCATTTATTTTTTTTACCCAATATGTTGTAAAACCTTCACATACACTATGACTGGGGGCCAATTATCTTATATGCCGTTTATCAACATTAAACAGTCAGAAGTCTATCGTAATAAACTGAATAGGACTCCCCTCTCCACCATTTTGTGACACAACCATAGCGGTGTAATTGAGTAACAAATGAATTCACATAATGAATAAGAATGCCTTTCATATATAAATAGTTTTACAACATTCATTGCGTTTGCGTTATTTTCGGCATCGAGATCGGCAGACGAATTTTTCAAACAAATGTAGCAATGGCAACCGCAAAAGGAAACGAGTTCGGAGGAAATACAATGGTGTTACACAACTGGAGAGCTGGTTTAAAAATAACATGTGAAGTTATCAAACCTGACAGATTTCTAATAACGTTTAAATTCACAAGGAGGTGGGTTCAGTGGTTTTATTCTTAACTGCTATAAGGGAAACCGTAATCAAAGTTCTAAAGTTAGGTTGAACTGCAAGTTTCCCTTCAGCAAACCACTTTCACAGTATCTACCTATTTAGGAAATGATAATTAATTATACCAAAACAAAAACTTTATAATACCATACCACAATAACTGTTTTCATTTTAAAATATTTCCTCGTCTTGTTAATCCTTAAGGGTACACTAGTCGAAAATTCTTTCATACAAACGTAGTCTGGCTTTTACTCCACTGTTTGACGAATGACAAATTGATATCATTTTTTATTTTGAACGTACATACGCTCAAAATTAAAAATGATATCAATTTGTCTCATCATTATCTAGTCCTGTATGGAAGAAAAAAAGTAAAAAATTATTTGCTTTAAAGTTATGAGCTTCGAAAGTTCCATATTTTAACACTAATTTTAACGCATCTTTGGGCGCAAATAAGTACCATAAGAATAAGGAAAATTGAAAAACGGCCTCCAAACAGGGATAGATTAGTAGTTCAACAATGCAAATAAGTTTATTTTGAACAGATACATTCAGTCGTTTTTTCATTATATCCAGACTCCCAAAGGTTTGTTTATAAAATTTTCGTTCTAAATCATCATCCATTTCGCTACAAATTTGCAAAAGTGTGTACCTATTCTTACTGCTCATAACAGCATCTATCTGTTCCGCACGTGTTGTCGGTTGATATAGCACGCATTTTAACCCCGAGCACAAAATAGTTCGTGCCGTCGACTAGTGTAACTTTAATCAACATTTTTCAACCAAACGAGGTAAAAAATACGCAATCACACTGCGTAACACGATTTGGGTACCCGCGAAACAAAACTATCTTCTTCTCCGCACGGCTACCAGATAAAACTTTCCAACTAACAACTAGCTAACAAACCAATACCGCACAGTTCGTAAATAGCGTGGGTATACGTAATTGATATTGCGTGCCTTTTAAGACGCATTATTTCCTCGTTGGAGCTCTAAGGCCCTTATTCCAGATGCTCATACTTGACTAAAACTCAAAATTGGCCACACCTACGGCCTATAAATCAACTGCCAACCAATCACAACTCTCGAGTTTGGCATATTAATATTATTATTTGATTCTTCAGCTTGACATTCTGTACTAAATAGCGCAAGAGCCCCACACATTACTGAATTCTTTCTTTACAAAATGTATGGTAGGTATTGAATGAAAATGAAAGTCCAAGTTAGCAAGTACGAGTACGTTCCATGTACATGCTAACACTATTCTATTCCACTGATTTTGTGTTGAAAGAGTTCGGTAACTTTTGGGGCGTCCAGGATCTTGAACATCAGCACGTTAAGGCAAAAAAAAAACAAAACAGACAATCACAACTGTCCATTGTCAGTTTCATTTAAAATGAGCATGAGCATACGGATTACCGGCCTCAGAAATAACACAAATGTTCTTAGAGGTCATGATATGAAATATGGCGAGATTAGAGAAAAAAAACCAGACACAAATAAATAACGAATTCCTAGAGAGAACTATCATTCCTTAAATTTAAAGTTTATTTAAACTTATAATTCCTAATCAAAACGAGGACGCCCTGAAGTTAGCTACAATGGCTGCGCAGTAATAAATCTCATATAAAAACAGCACCGATTCGTGCCTTACGCATCGGAAAGCCAACTTTAGGGTGCCCCAGAAGTATGGCGAAAACTATATCACAGTCGAAAGTGACCCGGTTCTTAAAAAGTCAATTTCATAGGTAAAGACCCAATATATGTTTTTAACACTATATTTTAATGGGTACAAATATACTACAGATTTTTTTCATGAGTTTTCTATGTACAATCCATTGAGATAATATGTACTACCTACACAGTATTACCTCAATGGTACAATCTAACAAAATCATTGTTAAAAATTGTTAGATAATGCAATGTGCCTACTTTAAAAAAAAATTGAAAGTAAACTGGTGGATGGACCTCAGAAATAGTACGTTACAGATAGAAAATACACAATCATGTATTGATAAAAGGTGATGAGATTTTTTTCCTACCGAAATGAAAATTGTGAAATCATTGGATGTGTTACCATGGTTACCGGGTCTCGTCTAATTACAAAATAAAATGATATTTGACTATTTATGACAGAATCTATATTTCAATAAACTTAAGTATGTTTTTGTTGATATATAGATAAATAAATAAATTTGTTCGATAAAAATTGGGGTATTTTAAAACCTATCTGTGGCAACCTTGTTCTGTCAGATGTCATTTTAAAGACGTTTAAATCCATGCTTGGCTGTGTCAGCTGTGTGGTGTATTGTTCTGTCAGTTGATGAAACAGTTTCAGTTGTTTGGCGGCAACCGGGAAGTATTTAAGTACGACGACATAAAAAATGTATGAACACAAAAACTCAGAAATTGTTAAATAAACTTAATGTTATCAGTACATAGTAATATATTCCAGTTTGTGAAACTTAAATAAAGTTCAGTGACAATGTCTTCTACATCAGAAGACAACGTTTCCATGGTAAGTAAATATAAATTATTGTGTAAAACTTAACGTTTTATGATTTCGATTATTAAATTGCACGAAACACACAGAAATGCTGTTGTTATATAACCAAAAAAACGCTGGCGTAGTAAAAAATACTTGTGCAATGTTTTTATACTCGCTGTGCTTGCCGCTTAATTGGAGCAAAGTAACTAATTAACAATACGACGCCTGTTTACATAAATTATCGTTATCTAAGATAAATTTGCAAAACAAATGCTTCAGCGACTGTTTGAAATAAACTTCACTTTATAAGAAAACTAAATGAAATATTATTTAAAAACGTAACATAACCAATTTGTCTGTAACCATGCGTGTGATTTTATTTGATAAAAATATCATGTAATCTTGAATGAAATAAACAAAATATTACACATTAACAGTCACATGTGACTATTAATGTTTGTTCGTTAAACTTATCTCCATATCTATTGACCTTTTGTAAATAATTGTCTGTGTCAAGGCTGTTATTGATGTATTATCTTAATAATATTTTTTCATCATCATAAGTGAAATTGTATCAATTGACTTGTTTAATTGATCAAACAAAAAATAAGTAGGTAATCATTCAATAATAAATGAAAGAAAATGAATCACACTGGTTTTACAATTATCTTATTGTAACGAGGTGATATTTCCTTCTCTTTATTGCATTTACACAGTAAAAATACACAATACGCAACAAGAACAATTGTTTGTTTTATCCTCGTGCTTGAGTTGTATTAGAAATTTATGTACTAAAAAGATAATAGGTATTTAAACTGTTATTAATGTATCTTGATTGTCACCCACTAACACCACTTTAGATATTACCTACAGTTTAGTTGTATTTACATCACATTAATACATTGTTGCATAGTACACCATCATATATTGTCATGTACAATTAACATGCTAAAAATGATGAGTTCTAAATCTCCGCATACATCATATGTCCTGATTGTAAGTTTCATAATGTAAATTTACTACAATATTACATCATGGTTCTCAAATACTAAGTTAATTATAAAACGTCTTTCATATTACAGAATATAAGTAAGAGATAAATAAAGACTGAATTAAGCTTTGAATATTTTCCAGCTATGTTAACTTTAACATTAGAAGCGGGATATCTACGTTCTATGTTAGGGGGGTTTGGTTTACTGTTTGATCCCGCTTCTAATGTTAGTGTTAGTGACCATGACAGTTTAAAAACTTATGTTAACTTTCTTTATATTTATGATTCTAGGTGAAAAAACAGAAACCATGGTACAAGTACATAACGGTGGAACCGCCAATGTTCCTGTATATGATGGCATACATGATAACAAATGTTATAGAACAAACATTCTACGTATTTCAAGCTTGCACCGTGAACCATGGCTACAGCCCTGAGATCTGCTACAATATTAGCAGCTATGACGATATAAATAAAGAAGTACAGGTATGTATAATAGTCCTTATCTTAACAAATACAATAAAGATGTAAAATCATTTGTTTGTGAAGGTAATTTCTGAAAGTGCTGATCAAATTATGTTTTTTTTTACTGATATAATAGCTACACTATGACTGAGTTTTATAAGCTAATTTTCATCTGGCATAATATTCTAGTCATCAAATGCTTATTTGTTCAACATTTTTCAGCAGTCTCGGAAAAATATGAACAAGGTGTCATTCGATTTGGAATAGCATGCAGATGATTTTTGAAAAAGAATAAAGTTCCGTTCGCAAAAATTGCAAAAGTTAGAAACAATTTACTAAAAATGAAAAAGGGGGTTTGGTTTTTTGCAAATATCTCAGAAACTCAAACCCGCAAAAACCAAACCAGACTTCAAACCTAAAAAAAGATTAAAAAAAAAGAGAAAATGTCTTAAAAGAAGTCCCAACTATCAGAACTGTAGATATTTTCCCAGCGGGGTGAAAATACGGCCGAAAACGGGTACTCTGTCTTTTGCAACCCACGGCCACTTCGGATACTTTAAACACTATTTAAACATACTAAATACGAAAATTACAAACAAAAAAAATCATATTTGCAAGTGCCTGAATTTTTCTTCTTAATTAGTTTTTGAGATATTTGAAAAAGACCAAACCCCCGTTTTCCTTTTTGATTAAATTGTTCTGAATCGAATGATACCTTGTTTATATTTTTCCGAGACTGCTAGAAAATGTTAAACAAAAAAGCATAAATACATGTTTTCTGCAGGCAATGCCACAGAAAAAAATTGTAAATTAATATAAATCATGCTTTTGTGCAAACTATGCTACACTAAATTGCAATACCTCATGTCCTCATGTAATTATTGTTGGCACAGCATTCATAATTCAGTTGAGTAGCTCAAATAATTTAGCGCGTAAATATTATCTATCAACTGGCTCAAGAATTTTTGCTTACTAATTATTATAGCTAATATTTAATCATACTGAAAGGCAAAGCTAAAGGTATGTATAAAGAACTCACTGATAACCATTGCTGATAACTATGTAAATGAGAGTTACCAATATATTATACTTTCACTAACATGAACAGACACTCTTATTAGGCAACTAGCTGTGCCCGCGGCTCCGCTCTCTTAACCCTACTCACCTCCCTATCTACCAAACTTCCCGCCTACCCAGCTAGGGTAGATAGGGCCTTTCTTTCTACCTAGCAATGTTTTTTTTTGTAAGGTCGTTCTTTCGCGGCGAATCTTAACACCGCCTTTCAGAAAATGACGTCAAATGCACAATGCCATCTATCGAATATGGAGTTCAAATGTCCGAGTATCTGAATTGCTATAAAACAAAAACTAATTAATACTTCAGTTACGCGCAATTTTTATGTATAAAAGTTATCTACATTGGTTTCGTACATTTTACGTAATGCTTGCCCAACTAAACAGGTAAACAGACAACGATTCCAAATATGCTGGAAATAGGTTCTGTTAGTTGGCTATTTTTTATGAAAATATTTTCGTTGTTCAAAAACAACTTTTATACAGATTTATTTTATGTATTGATGACTAGGTAGATAAAATTGATTGCCTCATTGGTATTTTTTGTTTCGGCTTTTTGCCCGTTTCATGTTAAATATAACGGGCTGCGTTATTGGGTTTTTCTATCTGGAATTGATCAGTACGAGCCCCGAGTCTGGATTTTTGCGCGCTTCATGTTAAACATAACTAATGAAAAGTGACCCTTCGGGAAATAGGGTAGTGTTGTTATGTTATGTAAGATAAAAATAAACGTGTTTGTACTTTAGGTACCTGGGAGGTGACCATAAGCTCTTAGAGTAAGGTTATTTTGAGATCGCGTAAGTGATAGATGTATACAAGTCATATACATCTGACCCTTACGCACACTCAAAATAATCTTACTGTAAGAGCTTATGGTCACCCCCCTATTCTTCTGTATAATGGTGAAAGCAGTGGTGACATAACGCAACATCAATCTTACCATGGACTCCAAATTTTCAACTTTTTTTTGTTTCTTGTTTACACTGATAATGTTGAGATAAATCTATAAGCGTACATCTGACTCTAGCATCTACCCTCGTGAAAAGTCTCTTCTCCTTTGTCCTAATTAAGGTAATGGTCTATCCGTGTGCCAAGTTTAGTCTAATCCGTTCAGCGGTTTAGACATGCAAATATAAAAGACAGACAAACATTCACATTTATAATAATGTTACTAAGTATGGAATTTAATGTGCACCTGCATCTATTACATGATATGGTAATTAAGTTAAAACATTTATGCTTTTCTTTACCAACAAAAACGGGTTGATTGAACTTTTGATGCTTAGTGAGTGATGTTTATGTGTATTTATTTAAGTATAACATGAGACAAGCGTCAGTGAATTAAAACCTATTATTATTGATTATTAAAGTAATATAGTATGATCACAAAGTAGGTACGTAAGCGGCGGCGCAATAATAGCAAAAATTTCAGAGAAGGATAAGCAATGTTATCAGAGAAGGCAAGCCTTTGTGAAATAAATTATAACCTGATTTTTTCTACAAATAGTATATCCAACTTAGGTAGCCCTCAAGGTAGCCTTTTTTACCCGGCTGCAAGGAAAGGGTTATGTTTTTCGCGCGTATCTTGTATGTTTGTATGTGTGTAATATTCTTTATTACCTCATATCTATCAAACCACTTGGCGGATTTTTATAATTAAGATATCGTTAGATAGGTCTTTACCGCCCAAGTGTTCTTAGCTAAGTGCCTTTAAAAAAAAAGGAACATGGCGGATTTTGGGCGCCATATTATGGGGGATAAATTTCGTTTTCTTCCGTACCCATCGAGTGGGGTATCAAAATAAAGGGTTTTTAGATGAGATTTCAAAAATATATAACACTTATATGTTTAAATGTACCTAATTGGAAAAAAATAACTAATAGAAAGTTATAAATAAAAAAAGTTAATTCAAAAATTCAAAAAACCCGACTGCTTAAAAAGCGAACTAAAAAGACGTAAACAAGAAGAAAATAATGCTGTGCAGTCGGAGGATACATCTCGTATTAGTCAGCCAGCTCGCGAATATATATCCTCCGACTGCACAACATTATTTTCTTCTTGTTTTTAAATTTGGCTTCTGGCCGATGCTGACCCACTGCTGAGTAAAGGCCTCCCCAGGTCCTGCCAGACTTTCCCGCACCGCATCGTCTCGAACTAGCCCTCATGGTACGCTTACCAAGGGCGGTAAGATGGTCTTTATGAAATATTTATGCCTAAGACGATGCGAGAAGCACAGAACCGGTCGATGTGGTGGACCTTGTGGAGGCCTTTGTTCAGCAGTGGAAGTCTTTAGGCTGTAACGATGATGATAAATTTGTGTTTACAGCTAACGGTATCAACATTCCACCAATGGAACGGCGTAGCGAGCCACGTCGTGCCACTGCTGCTCGCTTTCTTCTTAGGTTCCTACAGCGACAAGCGAGGTCGCAAAATTATTCTACTCGCCGGCCTGCTTGGAAAACTATTTTTCTCAGCGATGATCACCATAAATACTGCGAAAGGTGAGCATAAATCCGAATGTTTATTTTATCGTACGCAGCATGAGTCACCCATTGTTTTTATTAAAATGAAAATAAAAGGTGCCTACGTCTCAGTATTACTTGCTTTTTAAAGAACGTGTTGTTTGGCATCGAAACTCATTATATGCACGGTATAGTAAGCTTTGCACGTGCGCAGGTGTAGATCCACCCTATAGAATAACTATGTTTTTTTTTATAGTTTTGCCAATAGGATTTTCTCAAACAAAGCCAGATTTGTGCCCAGTCCATGTTGGATTTTGATTGAATCGAACCTAAAGATAAGTGGCGAAAAAAATCATAAACCACTATATGGTTATTGTGCAGACGGAATGTTATGTTAGTATTTTCTTAAATAAGTTTCTTTATAGACATGAGTCAACGCCTCAGCTATTCTTTATTGATAATATAACTGAAATTATAATTATAAAAATATTTTATTAAATTGCAATTATAATTACACGCTTCATTAGTAGTCATAGCGATACATACCTCATTACCTAATAGGAACATCGAATGCTACGTGTTAGCATTCAAACTATATTCCACCCATACGTATAACCAAAGGCATATCCATGTTTACTAATATTATGCTAGTATTATATAATATCTGTGCTAATATTATAATGCTCTGTCTGTCTGCCTTTTCACGCTTAAACCGCTAAACCGATTTAGACGAAATTTTTATACCGGTAGTGTGTTCCCTTGAGATGATAAATCACTCACAGATCGAAGACCCAGAAATCACCACGCGGGCCTGGAGGTGGATGTCACATGTCTTCGATGCTTTCCTTCACCGTTTGTGAGCAGTGGTGAAATAATTTACACAAAGTAAAGCGCCTGCCTGGGTTCGAACCCACGAATTACAACTTGTAAGTCACGGCCATTATGACTGGGCCATCACTGCCCAGCTGCGCGTACTATTAACCGTGTACATAATTCTACAATGAATGAATAACCAAAAAAGTTACTTTCCTCTTAGTTATAGAGTCACTGCTCCATCGAACCTAAACCAATTTAAGAATAACTCAGAAATTATGCTTCGAAACCCTTGAGCAAACTGTGTGAGGACGCAATTGGTTTATTACATTGGCTACCTAATATTCGTCTCATAAGTATTATAAAAACAATATCCGTAAAAGTAGTATTCGTTACCATCGGTGTTAATTAAGTTAAGTAATAGGTGTTGATTTAGCAGTTTGCAGTTAGTGGTGAGACGTGGTATAAGATGTAGTTGAGATAATATATAGTCTTCTCTCTCGTTTAGATAAGTCTTAAATTTTTTTATCTTTAATATCTTATCTTACATTCTGCTCAGTCTCATACTAATTTGCGTCACAGCGTCTAAAACCAAGCCAAAAATACATAAAAATAAAGTTGAAAATACGTAGACACATTATTGCATTGATGGATTTTCAATTCTTGGCGCTGAGCCGAACGTTCAAAATCCAAGAAGTTAGTGTAGTTAGTTAAAATGGGCATATGACTTCATAAGTTTATACACCTTGTATATCAATACATATCTAGTACTCGAACTGTTTGAGTATGACCAAATAGATACTGATGTGATTACGTCTATCATACTTATTGTTTGACATGTATAACAAAACCAAGGTCTTTTCAAACATCAATAGACACACGAATGAACGCGGTACATTAATTAGGTACCACTACGGGGTACCACCATTGAGGTAATAATGTACTAATGGGTACCACTCAAATATAGTTTATAAAAACGTGAATTTTTTGCCGTTTTTTGCAATAATGGTACGGAACCCTTCGTGCGCGAGTCCGACTCGCACTTGGCCGGTTTTTTTTTTGGCGATGTGGTGATGAAATATTTTACACTAAGTAATGTACCTGTCTGGGTCGGATCCGAACCCACGACCTTCGCGTAGATAGCTACGATAAGTCGGGGCCGTTACCATTGGGCCATCATTGCTCAAAAGAGCAAGGGCAAAAACTTATTACTCATACCTACCATCACCATGGAAAAAGTAATTACATGGAAATGTAATCCAAATCTTAATCAACGAATGGAAGAAGAAAAAGTGTGAAATATAAAAATACAAGTAACATGTACGTACGTATTATTGTAGATTCATCATCATCTTCCTACATGATGCATTCATACATTCCCGATCAGCTTAAGGGTGAACACATTTTTAAGATTTGGACAAGATTGTTCATGATTTGACACAACGCACAGTGTCAGGAGTTGGAGTACCGAGGCGTCTGCGATATTATGCCATTCCATTGATTTTTATTTCTTATATTTCAGCATGGCCTGTAGAATACGTGATATACACAGCTGCATTCCCGAGTGCCTTGACAGGTGCCGACTTGGCGATATTCGCTGGTTGTTTCGCCTACATTGCTGACGTTTCTTCATTGAAGAACAGAACTTTAAGAGTCGGCATTTTAGATGTAGTTTACTTAAGTACAATGCCTTCTGGAGTAGCTATAGGTAAGCACAAACACAATAAATCCATTCGGATGATGAGTATGCAAATAAATGTTTCAAAACACAAGACATGACAAGCAAACAACAAAATCAACAAGTTTTTAACTGACTTTCCATAAAGGAGCTCTATGTTTGACGTTGTTGTTTTTTTTTTCACCGGTTATACCGTCAATTATGAATCAATACTGAAAATTCTTTATTTGTTTGAAAGGGTATACTCTCGAGGTGGTCCCATTGTAACCAAGTTAGGATCTGATGAAGGGATCCCATGGAAATCGAGGGAACTCCTCTAATTTTATAGGCATATATAGTGATTTTGGTATTTGCATCAACGTGGCAAACATTTGTATTCAGAAAGTATCATTTGGTGAAGTGGAACTGATGAAGAAGACACACAGATGGCCACTGGCATTTCTCGATGTTAAATATGTTTTGGGTTTAAGATATCCCGATTCCGATTTAACTAAAATGACTGTGATGAAGCAAATTTAAATAAAAGGTTCTAATGAAAATGGTACCAGCGAACTGCTCTGGTGATGGAGCCGGAAGGTAGGCACCGAATCTCCGTGATAAAACAATGTATCCTTGTCTTGTTTAGGCTTGTTGGCATTGTTATGAAAAGCCAAAAAGATTTTGTATAAGGTACCAAAATTAAAAAGATAAAAAATAATAGTATATTATGCTACTAGTGAATAAAGGTCGGATTTAAAGCGAGTTCCATAGATGAAACACGAGCAAGTGAACGATTTTAAAAACTGATGCACGACTGTAGGGAGTGATTCAAGTGTTAGAATTCTGAGCGATGCGAGTGATTTATGGCCCTCGATATAAATCCGTATTATTCAGGAGTTGCATTCTATATTTTATACCATGACTACGAGAAAAATAAAGATTTAAGCAAAAAGCACACGGAATATTAATAAATAAATGGTTTATTACCTTTAAAATTTACAAAAAATGTGAATACCTGACCCCTGAGCTAGGTAATAAGCTCCTGTGTTTCAGGGGCCAGTGACCACCTCCGTTACGTTACATAGTTATAATTAATTAAACACCATTGCAATTAATATCAGAACTAAAAGCCAAATAAGAATTCAATAAATATCCTAGACTAAAATCAAAATATATAAACAAAACTTAAATAGAAGAAGGAGTTTGAAAGTCAAGTATTCTCTGTACAAGAAGTTTGTATCGAGTATTTTATGCGCAAGGAGGTTATATAGCATTGAGATGTAGGTCCAAGGCCGTCTTAAACTAAGCTGGGGCCCTTGGGCACACAAGAATGTGGGGCCCTTGGGCACACAAGAATTTGGGGCCCTTTTGGAAAGTAAAGAAAGCGAATTATACTAAAATATTTCTTCTTGTCTTCTATTTATTATGGGTAATCAAATATAAAATATTATATGTCATTAATGATATCAGTATGCTGCTGGTTTTTTGGTTACGATTACGATAGTGGTTTGACTTGATTTTGCCTTAATTTGGTTAAATAAAATCGTCATTATTTAGATTAAACAAAAGTAAGTTTTATTTTCGGGTGCTCAATGTTAATGTGCCCGCAAAAATGTTTTTGGAATAAATGTTTGAGAAATTGTCGGTCCTTCGGGGCCCCCTGAGGATGGGGGCCCTGGGCACGGGCCCCGTGTGCCCTTATGGTAAAGACGGTACTGTGTAGGTCGAATGTATTGGTGTGTTGCAAATTCAAACAACAAAACAGTGATTAAAAGTGCTTTTTATTCACTGTTTTCAGTGACTAAAATAAGTATTTTAGAGGGGGAATGGTATAAATACTTTTTAACATAAATAATATACCGACTTTAGATTTTTTTGACCAGTGCAGTTTTTTTGGTAAAAAGTTTTTATTTTGCCATTGTAACGACATTTACAGTTCGAATAAAACCAAGTTTATCAACAGTTAATATCTCAAACACGTTTGTATTCAGGTAACTTACTGTGGAACAAAGTGGTAAACCGATCCTTCACGGTCATGTTCGCGATCAACACGGCGCTCATGGTTCTAGCAACATTGTACACTGTGATATTCCTCAAATGGCAGACGAGGCCGGAGCAGAAATCTTTGAAAGAAGCAGGCGTCAAGAACCCCGTGACTGACTTCTTTGACGTCAAGAATATAACGCATACTATAACAATATTGACGCAGAAGAGACCGAATAATCGGAGGCTATTCCTATGGTTCCTATTAATCTCGATGGCTTTCTACACTTTCCAGAGAGGTAAGTTCTGCTTTTATACAAATTATCATCATCCTGCTGCCGATATCCTAATTTGTTCTGGATAATGCAAAACTAAATTTAGTCGTCCGAAGATTACAATTATAAATCCTTGATGGGGTGTTGGTCTTTTTTATTTGAATTTTGTAATCAATGATGTGCCGCCGATCACCGGAATATTGCATACATGGATAAGTATCTATATTGTGAACAGATCATTTCAAATACAATAAAGCCCATCCAAATTCGTTATATAGTTGACAATATACTCGTGCCTTAGTCCGTTTTCACACGCTCCGGTTGCCGGGTAGCCGCTACAGGGTAACCGGCGGCGAATGTATAGGCATGTACGCCGGTACGTGTGAAAGCTAAAGTACATGGCTGTACAGTCACGTCGCCGCCGGTTATCCGGCACCGGCTATCAGGAAACCGGGGCGTGTGAAAAGGCACTTATTGAGAAGAAAGAGTTTACAATATAACCCAAATTTTTATAAACTGACCGGTGACATACAAATTATATTATAATTGATAATGGCGCATCTTATTAGAACTTTTAACTCTGATCTAAAAGATTGATTTGTTTACTACTTCTGTTGCAGACGAGCGTGCGGTAATGTATCTCTACACTATAAAGGTGTTCAAATGGGACACGACGTCGTTCAGCAACTTCAGGACATATCTGAGCACCATGTACGTGATAGCTATGCTGCTTGGTATCCCACTAATGACTAAAGTATTCCATTGGAGAGACACAGTTAGTACCTAATAACTTGTAACAATGTCTATTACAAGCTTGACTGTCCAGAGAAATGGAAGGAATGGGGGGAGGCATTTGCCCAGCGGTGAGACAATGCAGCCTAACAAAAAAAAAGTATAGCCTAAAGAACTCCGCAGCTCTGTTGGCAAAAGGCTTTGAGTTAGAGGCAAAAAAATTAAGCGATTACTTTTGAATAGAATAGAAAATATTTATTCGACACAGACTCAACAAAACAGCAACAATATCAAAGTAACACAGAAGAATAGTCTATTTTTTTTACATACAATAAAAAAATGCGCTGTGCCCACATCGAAAGATTTACCCAATCCAGCATTTGCTGAGAGTCAAATCCAGCGCTGATTTTCAGTTGGCGCCCGCTGTGGCACACGGACGAGTTTATAGTTCTCGCCAAACTTCTTGGCCGCCGTGAACGCACCCAAGGGAGCGATCGCGTAATTTCCAAATCTATTTAATAAAAATGCATTCACTCGATAAAATACAACGTAACGTTTGTTCCGTTGGCTCTATAAAATAGTAACGTGAATAATGTATATGTTCATCCAAAAAATAAACGAGCAATCCAAAAGAAACTGACCAAAGCATAAAAACGTATTCGTCTCTGTGTCATTGGCACGACAATCTTTCAAATTTATTTGGCCCAAAACTAAGCCACATCCACGGCACCGTCCGTGAACCGCCTCACTAGGAAGGTGTAACTCCAACCTCGCAAAATGGGGCTATCTCGACAGAACAGCCGCAGGGTGTGCATTGGTGCCAAGTCGCAATCCATGCTCCACCTCCTGTCCTCTCCTCTGTGCCCCAAAACATGCAACCAGGTTGATATGTGCGCTGCCACCGATGATGTCGTGGATGTGGCTAAGGCTTGGACCAAAAACGTATTTAAAAGCTAAGATTACTTAATAGCAACACCTAATAAAAGCTTATTTTGTCCAGGTAATAGTGATGCTGGGTGCCACAGCCCACGTCTGCGGGCACTTGGTGTACGCTCATGCGAAGACAGATAAACTGTGGTACTTAGGAGCCACGTTTGCGGCTCTTGGGCCGTGTGTAGCGCCTCTCATACGCTCTATGACTTCCAAGGTGCTACCTGCTTCCGAGAGAGGTTGGTGGACATTCATACCTTCTTCCTAATTATATTTATTATTATAAATGAGAAAAGTATTCTGTCTGTTTGTAACGTTTTCACGCCTAAAATTTGAGTTTGGGATATAGATTGGATCTTAGAGAAATACATACTGTTTATCCCGGTTGACGTTCGTTTGGGATAATTACCGACTATCAAGCGGGCGAAGCCTCTGGCACAAGCTAGTCAATTAAAAGTGAACAAAGGCCATCATCTGGTACCTACTGCTGATTAGGAACAAATCAAGCACAGAAACAGATACCTACGAAGTATTAGTAATTACACATTATTTCATTGATGTTACTGATAGAATTCAGTTTTGGTACTCCCATACACAGAATTTAAAGGGGTATGGTGGTAGGAGAGGCCTACATACTTCATAGTAAATGTCCAAGGGCTGTAAATAATATAGTTCTTTTAACTATCTAGTGCTTAAATACTTATTAAAGGTATTCTCATAATAGCATTATTACACAAATCTATTTATGACTCACAATATTGTTTGATGAAAATTATAAAGGCATTCATCAAAATCATCATCCATAGCCCGACTTCGCCCACTGCTGGACATAGGCCTCTCGTTGTTTGTGCCAATCCCCACGCTCCAGTGACAACCTCATCCAGGTTATAGGTACACGCGTTGGCCGCAGGACGACCAACACTTCTACTTCTTGGATGCCAGTCGGATCGATCTTTTAAATACCGGTACTATTCCCCCAGGTGTGGCGTACGCCTTCCTGTCGGTGATGGAGAATGCGGTGGCCATGTTCGCGTCGATTATATATTCGCAGTTGTACAAAGCTACGCTTGATACGGAATTTGTCAATTCTATATTCTACCTCACAATATCTACGCAAGTCGTCGTGTTCACTTTAATATTGTAAGTATATTTTATTTTCATATGTACTCGAGTAGAAGAACTGGTGGCTAACTAATAACTGCTGCACGGGTCGATCTTCAAGGTTAAGCAACGCTTGCCGAGCTCGATCCGTGGATGGCTGACCATCTTTACACAGAGAGTTTTGCTCCCGGCTGTCATTTGAAGGTTTTTGACAGTCGTCACGGGTAGCCAGAAGCCTGAAATCTCATACCAGTCTGGCGTCCGTGTTACCCAGGTTCTTGATTGTGGAGGTCAGATAGGCAGTCGCTCCGTGTAAGATACTGGTACTCAGATGCATCCGGTTAGACTGGAAGCCGACCCCGACATAGTTATCGCAAAGGCAGATTGATTGTGTACTCAAAAAAAAAAAACATCCTCAAAATCGGTTTTACTTGCGGTTCGTTTTTGTGCGATCGGTTTTGCTCAACAAGAATTTTGAGCAGATACACATAAAAAAAATACAGTCGAATTGAGAACCTCCTCCTTTTTAAAATCGGTTTAACGTTGTTTTAGTTTGTAAATCCTAAAGTCAGAGGCAGCTCACAGCGAGACGCGACGCTGCGCCTACTTTTTAAAATAGCTATACAATATAGAACTTTATCGCGCTCACCAATCGGCGTCATATGCTTACAGATTTCTGATTTTATATTATCTTGGTAGTGTGTAGAAATATGTGTAGACAGGAGTCAATATGCTATGAACATTTAACAGACGTGAGGCCCTTAGTCTACCAGGATGCCTAAAATCATCCATAAGAGCAGTTGTTACAGTCAGTTTATAACCATTTAAGTCCATGTATGCTGTTAACTTCTTCACTGACTTCTGCAATCAATCAATTAACATTTTGTGTATAATGTCTTTTTCCAGTACTATGGAGATTATGTTGAGAGGCAGGCCATTAGAGCCGCTGTATGAAAAAGAAGAGGAAAGAAGAATTTCAACATCATCATAACACTTAAATAAAATAAACTTAATTAATGTTTAAGATTTATTGATTTCAATTAGTTGGTATTACAAATCACTGCTAAGAAACTTATTAATATAGTCTACAACACAATTGCTCAAAGAGATATTTCATATTATCCTTTAATATACGCTAGGTAACGTTTTGACTGACATTACAATAATAGAGATTTTTGTAAAGATATTTACATATGCTGTAAGAATCTATTTTCACGAAAATGGCTGTTCAATGCATCTGGTGCAATTCTCTTTGTGATAATTTAATTATGTTAAACATGAAATTTATTATTTTATACTTATAATATAACAGAACAGTATGATATTCTATTTGATGAGAGAGCAGCATATTGAATATTTAATATTTATACCGCTGAATTTTTTTGGTTGTAAACCTAGTTATAAGTGAGATAAAATCATTGTTCCTTAATAAATGCTGTAAGTATTTTAATTAATCTATTTGTATCATTTCAAATCTTGAAGTATTAATAACATGCAATACAAGACGTTTAGTACATTTATGTAGTGTATACTAGGTACGGTTATTTAGTACTTGTAGACTACATATGAATATACTAAATGATGTTTCTATGTAGGATATTATTTACAGAAATTCTTAATAAAAGCACAGTTTTGTCCTTTTCTAACTTTGATGACTAATGACTCTTGAAAACAACTTGTAGACATGGCTAAAAAGTGTGATGGGCCAATAATTCTTCGGCCCGGCATTGTCGCCCTCCTTAAAGAAGAGTACCAACACACCCCTGCACCATGCCTATGGCGTTTTCCCCTCGAGGATGACGGAACACCGCCACTTTTTCCCTGTATACTTGCTTTTTCTATTGACCGTACTTAAAAATTTCAACAATATCAAGAACTGCCTCTGGGTGCATAGTAAAACCTAATTTAGCTTTATTTTTTACTAGCTGTTCCACGCGGCTTGGCTCCCGTGGGCCACCCCACAAGACCCGTTTTCGGGATTACAAAATAGCCTATGTCACTCAGGAATAACGTAGCTTTCTATTGGTTACAGAATTTTTTAAATCGGTCCAGTAGTTTCGGAGCCTATTCGGTACAAACAACAAATAAACAAAAAAATCTTTCCTATTTATAATATTAGTACAGATTTGTTACTCAGTAATCTTAACCTCTTCATCCACACTGAGTTGGGATGTAGGGCCCACATTCCTTTGCAAGGGAACTTTATTAAGTGAATTTATTATGTGGGGTAGATTTTGGTATCTTAAAAACATGACTTGCTTTATTAATAGTTAGTTCCCCTTTGTGGACCTAAGGGCTCTTGCAATGTTTCTTGGGTAGGTATATCGAAATCTATTGTATTTATTTTTATCGGAATCCATGGTCATTTCTCCGAAACTGTTCACTGCTGCGCTGGAGGATGTCTTCAAGGTTCTGGATTGGAGGGAGCTTGGCATCAAAGTTAATGGCGAGTACATCACTCACCTTCGGTTTGTCGACGACATAGTGGTCATGGCTGAGGCAGTAAAATGCTCGATGACCTCAGTAGAGCTTCCGAAAGAGTGGGTCTTAAAATGAACATGGACAAAACCAAGGTCATGGTGAATGCCCATGTAACACCAACTCCTATCAAGATCGGAGACTCTACACTCGAAGTTGTAGACAATTATAGCCTGGGACAAACGGTCCAGTTGGGTAGGTCCAACTTCGAGAAAGAGGTCCCGTCTAATCCGACTCGGCTGGGCGGTCTCGTCCAATATACCGCAGTGTCTCAAGACAAAAGTCTATGACCAGTGTGTGTTGCCAGTGATCACCTATGGGACCGAGACGTGGTCGCTCACAATGGGCCTTATCAGAAAGCCTAAAGTCACACAAAGGGCAATGGAGAGGTCTATGCCCTTAGTTTCCTTGCGTGATCACTTCTGAAATGATGATATCCGCAGGAGAACCAAATTTACCGACATAGCCCGAAGAATTACCAAACTTAAGTGGCAATGGGCAGGGCACATTGCTCGCAGAACGGATGGCAGATGGGGCCGAAAAGTTCTGGAATGGCGACCGCGAAACGGAAAACGATACGTTGGCCTCCCATTAGGTGGACCGATGACCTGGTTAAGGTTGCGGGAAGGCGCTGGATGCGAGACGCACGGGTTCGGTCAATGTGGCGACGCCTGGGGGAGGCCTATGTCCAGCAGTGGACGTCTTTCGGCTGGAATGATGATAATGATGATGGAATCCATGGTAATTTAAAGGGATTAAATAGAAAAAAGGAATATAATATTAAAATTAAGATTTTAAAAGGATGAAATTTAGCTCAAAATGTTGTGTTTATTTGTGTTGGTCATATCTTCATGACGAAAGCTATTATGTGAACATGATGAAAAATGTTAGTTCGTTCACTTGATTTTATGAACCAATGATCATACCTGTCCCAATACTGGATCAGAAATTTATTTTTAAAAGTATTCCCAAATCATGAATCTTATGGCGTAATTATATATTTGAATCACACTAATATTAAAAAGGCGAAAATTTGTGAGTGAGTTTGTATGTTTGTTATTCTTCACGCTCAAGCGGCTGGACGGACTGGATGAAATTTGGCACAGATATAGATTATAGTCTGGAATAGCACATAGGATATTTTCTATCCCGGGAATATGTTCCCTTGGGATAATTTTCGACAATCACGCGGGCGAAGCCGCTGGCAGAAGCTAGTAAAAATAAAAAAATTACGTTTGTCCCGTGAATGAACGGCCGTTCATTCACCGAAACCACTCGCCTTAATACGCCACTTCCGCATCCATGTATCGACTTTGTAAAGGTGTTCCTGTAGTATAGAAGAAGCCACATGAGGATCCTTATCACTGGAAAGGGCGACAGTTTCATCTGTATACGATGCGGAAACAACATGTTCAGACGTGGGTATGTCTACAGTGTAAATCAGATATAAAGTTGGGCCCAGGAACGAGCCCTGAGATACACCTGCTGTTATATTGTAGCATCTTACTCTTACTCGAAACAATCTATCCTCCAAGTAACATTTCAGAAGGGAGTATAAATTGTGAGGAAGCTGACTCTACATCTTAAATAAATAGTCCCTGATGCCAAACCTAGTCAAAAGCCTGCTGTACGTCCAGAAAGATAAACATCATAATGGCGGGACCAACTCTTGTAAGTTGTAATTGAAGGATCTACCACGTATATTTAGCACCCATTTAGTACTATTGTGTACCTATCCTGAAATTTTTGTACTTAGACTCCCATTTGGTCCGTTGTGCGTGGGGTTTCCGGCTAAGTAGCCTAGCTCCGTCCAAAAGCACAGAAGCTTCCTGAGGGCTTCAAAGGCTTCGCGGAGCGACCTCACCGTTCCGAGGATTTCTTCACGTTGGGAAGCCACGGCCTCGCAGTCCAGGATGACGTGGGCGGCTGATTCCTCGGCGTTAAAACAGCCCCTGCAAAGTGGACTGTCTGTGGCGCCTATGTTAAAATGATGTTTGTAAGAGGGCTGTGACCCGTAATTGTCCCTATGATTATTCTGAGGTTATTTCTACTTAAGCTAAGATTGTTTTGGTTAATCGTGGGTTTACATTCGGTAAGGCCGTTCTCGACTGTCTACAGTCTGTAGCCTGTGACCATCTGCTGTTATGCAGTTCGGTTGATCTTTGGCGGATCCATACACGAATTTGTGAGAAAGTCAGAGTGAGAAGTGGGTAGCACTATCATTTCGGAACCTCTCCTTGCAAGTTCATCCGAGGCATCATTGCCTAAAGACCCACTATGTCCCTTGATCCACTGTAAGGTGATTCGATTGGATGTCGATATACTCTCCAGAGCAAGGGGGCATTCAAAGATTAGTTTCCTGTTGGTTTGTTTGTTTTCTAGGGCTTTGAGCACAGCCAGACTATCGGATAGGAATCCATTTCCATAGTTATGGATATCTAAACGCTTTAAAGCAGTAGCGGCTTGTGTGAGGGCGAAACATTCACATTGAAAGATTGAACTGTGTGTTGTGTGCCTTGCGGTAAATGAACGTTAATGTTGAAGTCAAGGGAATGTACACCAGCTCCTGAACCATTGTCGGTTTTTGGCCCATTTATGCCATTATGGATGGAATATGACATCGTTCAAATGTCCGCCGTGGCTTCGTATGGTGGCACGAATCCGAGAGGTCCAATTTTTAATGACTCTGCTGCATAGATCGAGCGAGCGCTACAGATCAATGATAAACAATTTCTTTTGGCTTGAATTGAACAATATGGACGTGAACGACATGTGGTTCCAGCAAGATGGCGCTACTTGCCACACAGCGAACGACACAATCGACATTCTGCATGAACGGTTTGAGGGTAGAGTTAGAGTTCCGCTAGACTTTTTCTTGTGGGGTTTTCTGAAGTCAATAATCCACATTCGACCGTTGCGCTGAAAGCCAACATAACGCAGGCCATCGCTCTGATTCAGCCGGATCTATGCAGGAGAGTCATTAAAAATTGGACCTCTCGGATTCGTGCCACCATACGAAGCCGCGGCGGACATTTGAACGATGTCATATTCCATCCATAATGGCATAAATGGGCCTTTTAAATAAAAAATAAATTTCGTTAATATCTCACACACATCTTGTTTTATTCAATTTTAACATCGACCCGTCCTTGTTGAAAGACCCTTTATGATATAGTTTTTGTTGAACATAGGTGGATTTGGTATTCTAACACACGGGGTGGCGATGAGGAGTTGGTAACAAATCGCCCGGTCCAGGATTTCAGCGTGTGGCCAGCCCACACGCTGAAATCCTGGACCGGGCGATTTGAGATGAGATTCTTTGCCAGATGCAATAGCCTGATGGCAGCTAGCGCTGCCTCCTGCTGTATGTATAGGTCAAGAGGAGTTATTTGCAGGGCTATATCCATGGCTGCTGTCGGGGTGGTCCTCATGCCGCCGGTGATAGCTGAACAGGCCAGTCTCTGGAACCTTTGGGGTCTAGCAATGGTTGTAGACAGTTCCGTCCTTGTCCACCAAACCAAAGCGCCATAAGCTAAAATTGGCCTGATCACCGCTGTGTACATCTTCGGAGAGAGCCCCCATTTATACCCGACTGCCGAAGGAGGGTAATGTGTTTATCAGTCTATGTATGTATGTATGTATGTTTGTTCCTATGTGGCGTTCTAGAGTCCAAACGCGTTGGCCGATTCTGATGATTTTCACGTCAATCGATTCATCTTAACTCTGCGAGTGTCACTGGCTACATTAAAATTGGCGCCATATTGTGGGAGCCAAAACTTTTTTTTCTTCCGATCCCGTCGTGTAGGGTATCAAAATAAAGGGTTTTAAGAGGTGATTACAAAAATATATAACACTTATATGTTTAAATGTACCTAATTCTAAAAAAAAATGAACTAAAATGTTGTTATTAAAAAATTTATTTCAAAATGGTTTTGGTCAGCCAGCTCGCGCATATGTATCCTTCGACTGCACAGCATGGTTTTCTTCTTGTTTACGTCTTTTTAAGCAGTCGGGTTTTTTGTTATTTTAATATATTTATTTTTTACCTAACATTTTTTTACATAGATAGAGTGCGATTGTGCTTTTGTTAAAGTTTATAGTCAAGATGCTTGTTCCAAAGCAGTTTGCTATCAAAGATCACCCACAAGTACTTGACTTGAAAGACGAGTCTTTAAGAGTTAGTTCTGTGTTGAAAAGTTTAAGGAGTCTATGGGGTCCAAAAGGACTCTTTTGTTCGTAAACATTATTAGTTCCGTTTACGGGAACGTTTCAAATCCGGATCCATCCGCACATGCTTAGTGCACCAAGCTTCGATTATTTTGAAAGCTCTTCTCATAAGGTCGCATAAGATGCCCTCAAATTTCCCAGAGATTATAATTGCTATATCATCTGCGTATCCCACCGAGTACAGACTGCTGGCGTTGAACAATCTGCAATGAGCTCATTCACAACTAAGTTCCCCAGTAGCGGTGACAGCACCCCACCCTGTGGGCAGCCTCTGCTCACGATACCGCGTGTGGTGGTGTTCACAGTAAATTGAATAGCGCGGTGTTTTAACATGTTATTGGTCCATTCTAAAAGCGTTAGCGCAACACTGTGCGTGGCGATTGCCTGCCCAGTGCTGGTGAAGCTTGTTTTGTCGAAGGCACCTTCTATATCAATGAAAGCGCCAAAGGCTGGGTTTAGGCTTTAAGAGCATTTCCGATACATAAGACTATGCAGTGGAGTGCTGATTCGGTTGATCTACCTGCGCAGTAGGTGTGTTGATTAGGGTGTAGAGGAACCAATTCCGAAATTTAATTTCTGATCTTCTTGTCCCCTAAGCTGTCCAGCGTTTTCCAGAAGTACGAGGTGAGGCATATGGGCCTAAAAGATTGTCGCCCCGACCCGCAGCCTAATTGCGTAAGTGAATTCTGCAAAGCAAACAAGTCGATTCCTTCAAAGAATTAGAATGATTTCTTTCAACTTTTTCGGTATTGTGAAACTAATTTGGATAGAGTACAAACATCCTTCTTTGAGTTGAAGTTCATCTACTGCGTTATGTTTCATCAAACTCGAATGATTAATTTCCAAATCATTAGGACATAATTTCTTTTTTAATTTCATTACACAATACCAATAGTGAAGTTTTATCTCGATTCTTCCGCTTTCCTTCATTCTTTATATTAATTTTAATTTAATATTGGTAATGGAAAGGAGCATAACCATTCATTTTCAGAGTATAATATGCAAAACGTAAAGTCGTCTTTGGGAAGGTTCCGACTTTTTTGCTTTGCAGAATTCACTTACGCAATTAGGCTGCCGGTTTCGGAATGAAGACGATTTTTACTTCGCGCCAGTTCAAGGGTTTCCTTGACGAGGTTTTCCGCCAGAAAGTCTCCGCTCCACCTAAGCAGAGCTGGGCAGATACTGTCTAAACCTGCTGCCTTGAAAGGTAAGAAGGTGTTGATTGCCCACGTTAATTGATCTTTGTCGATAACTTCTGAAGCTACTATCCAGTCTAAGCTACTCGTGTCCCTTTCCCTATGTGGTTCCCAACATTGCTGGGTAGCAATCTGTCAACCTGGGATGTGGGTGGTCAGAAGCAGCTCGCTGGTTTCCACGTCGTTTGTTGTGTATGTGTTACCTGTTTTTTTTTCAGACAAGTCTTGAGCAAGGCAGGTTTTCACTAGAGCATGCAGTTTCGAACATTTTCAATTACGAAATTAGCTTACAAAATTGGGCTCCTCAGTTCCGAAATTTCGAAACTGGGGAGCCAAATATAATGGGCAATCAAAATTATACTTCAACTTAACTGAAACTGTAAAATTGGTAGTCTGGATAGGACATTTTTTTTTTCAAATAAAGTAAATCACATCAAATAAAACCGGCCAAGTGCGTGTCGGGCCACGCGCAGTAATAGGGTTCCGAAGTTGCATAATAATGCGGACTAAAAAGAGGGTTTTGTTGTTGTTACATGAACATTAGAACGGTTTCAGCGGTTCACAAAGTCTTAAAACGGGCCCACATAGGATGATGTTTTTTTTTAATCTATATTCTCGCGTTTGACCACTATCGCGCCTGATGGTAAGCGATGATGTGGTCTACGGTGAAGCACGCTTGCCTAGATGTAATCTATTCACTCTTGACTTAAACTAAATAAGGACTAACTGGTATCTGAAGAAGGAGTTATAAAATCCAACTTCGCAACTGAAGTTAGAAAAATATTATCTATTTGAGTACCACCGCGGTTGCGAATTGCGAAAGGAGCCGATACGAGCGCGCGTTAGAGCCACGGGGCATGGTATAGTTCGTTCCTGGATCCTTGTGTGCACGCTCCTTGTTTATTTCTCTTTCGGAATTAGAAGAAAATCGTATGTATTCACCTCTAATCTTCTCTAATACCGCAGATTAGAGGTGAATCCTCTAATCTGCGGTATTCACTCTTTAATTATGCAAAGTTTTACGCTACTCAATTAGTGATGAAGTCGGGTCGAATATTGACTTTATAGAAGGATATCGACAAAAGAAAATTAGTCATTTGCTTGGAAATCGAATCTAATTTGATTTTACTTTTAGGTTTTAATTACAAAACGTCGAAAATACTTCTGCACTAACACAAAATAGACTCCACCGCGCGCATGCGCCGTGTGGACTACGGACTGGTACTGCCAACGACTCCGGCCACTCCAATGCGTTATTCGAGCTTAAATATTATTAATTTAGAAATCATTATTACTAAGGATGTTATGATTTTATTTTTGTATATTTTTACATGGTTCATAAGCATAAATTTACTATCTGTTTTACACAGCTAAAAACGTTATTTAAGTAATTTTTCAATGGCATTTGTACAAAAAATTTACTGTGCCAAGTACACTTTATAAGTTGGTCGAGTATTACTCGTAAACTTGTAAAGCCTGTTATGATTTGATTTTTGTATATTTTTACATGGTTCGTAAGCATTATATTTACTCTGTTTTACACAGCTATCAACTTTATTTAAGTAATTTTTCAATGGCATTTGTACAAAATTTTTACTGTTCCAAGTACATTTTATAAGTTGGTCGACTATTACTCGTAAACTTGTAAAGCCTGTTATGATTTGATTTTTGTATATTTTTACATGGTTCGTAAGCATTATATTTACTCTGTTTTACACAGCTATCAACTTTATTTAAGTAATTTTTCAATGGCATTTGTACATAATTTTTACTGTTCCAAGTACATTTTATAAGTTGGTCGACTATTACTCGTAAAATTGTAAAGCCTTGGTAGCCGTGATAATTTTCCTTTTTATTTCGTTATAAGCCATAGCCAAAAGCAACTATTTCGCTGGCAGGGGGGGGGGGGGCACTTGACTCTAACATAAATTTGCAACTTAAAGCTTAATTTTACGCAAACGAATCTCTGAATCGAAAAATGGTTTTAACAAACCCATAATATTTTTGAATGGCCTATCTAATGATACCCCACACCATGGGATAGATGAAAAAATAAATACATCCCACTTTACGTCTATGGGAGGTACCCGAAAAAAATATATTTTTCATTATTTTATGTTACCACTTTGTCGGAATTATTAATATGTATATACATGCCAAATTATAGCTTTCTAGTACTTAGATTTTCTGAGCCAAGCTGCGGACGGACAGACGGACAGAGTGAAACTATAAGGGTTCCTTGTTGACTTCGGAACCCTAAAAAGGTGAAAGGTTTATGTTATTTTGAACTTTGTTTTCAAGTTTGGTAGCTGTTTTTCTATGCAGTTGACGTAGCTTCAACAGGTTTTATATGAGCAACTGTTTAGTGGAGCCAATTTATATAATACCTAAACCATTGATTAATAACCAATAAGCTGAAATACTTACTGTTTTTGTGAAATATACACTTACGGACACAATTAACCGACTACCAGTAATTATGTCTATAGCTGCGAGTTCGTCCGCGACGCGACACTGGGACGCGCGCAGGTGTCGCGCGACACTACTTATCCCTGAGCTTTGCATGGACGCGAATTCGCGAGCGACTGGTCCTTGAAGTGGTCTCTTTAGGCAATACCATGTCTCCCTGTACCATACAATTGTATCTCTCATAGTAGTATGAGCTACTTCTGTATCTTGCCACGCGACGCCGGTTAAGTCCTCCATCATTCAAAGTAACAGCTTGTGCCACTATAGATAAGTTAATTACAGGGGTTGTTGAACAAAACACTTTCGTTTAATTGAGGTAGGATTCGGTTCTGCGGGACCGCGACCATTCAAGAGATGTCAGCGACGGCGACATCGGCACTCTGCCCGCAGTTTTATGCAGTGACGGTTGTGTTATATTGCAGTACGATATATCGCACAATTTATCCGCAGCTAGCAAAAAAGTTATTCAGGAGCTATTGGAGGATGAAGAAGATGATGATAATCTTATGTTATTATCTATGCTACAGAAAAAAAAGTTAATTAAAAAAAATCAAAAAACCCGACTGCTTAAATAGCAAACTAAAAAGACGTAAACAAGAAGAAAATCATGCTGTGCAGTCGGAGGATACATATTCGCGAGCTGGCGGACAAAAACCAGATGTATCCTCCGACTGCACAGCATGATTTTCTTCTTGTTTACGTCTTTTTAGTTTGCTTTTTAAGCAGTCGGGTTTTATGATTTTTTTAATTAACTTTTTTTATTTACAACTTTTTAGTTATTTTTTTAGAATTAGGTACATTTAAGTTATATATTTTTGA
Source organism: Anorthoa munda (assembly GCA_945859665.1). Classification (NCBI taxonomy): domain Eukaryota; kingdom Metazoa; phylum Arthropoda; class Insecta; order Lepidoptera; family Noctuidae; genus Anorthoa; species Anorthoa munda. The sequence goes on from OX243893.1 coordinate 40,806,837, forward strand.
AATCGCCTCTTAAAATCCTTTATTTTGATACCCCACACGATGGGTTTCGAAGAAAAAATTTTTTTTCTTCCCCACAAAATGGCGTCCAAAATTCGCCATTTTTGTTTTTCCAATTTTAATATAGCCAGTGACACTCGCAGGATTAAGACGAATCGATTGACGTAAGAATCATCAAAATCGGCCAACGCGTTTGGTCTCTAGAACGCCACATAGGAACAAACATACATACATACATAGACTGATAAACACATTACCTTCGTTCGGCAGTCGGGTAAAATGGATGACGATTGATTGAATTTTCACATCACGAGAAAGAGGGTTGCTTTCAATTACTCTTTTTTAATAATTGCCCTTCACAATGTTGTCTTAATAAGATGTGAGCCTTACTTACATCATATAAAGGAGGGTTTTTATTCACACCTATCAACTTCTCGTCCTCGTTCGGTAAAAACGCTGCCATTTTGATGTGATGCCTGCCTGCTTCGCGTGACGGCACTACGGCACTACTCCCGAAGCTGACTGAGTCGCGGTCGTATATAGTTATCTGTGGTCGCGGTCGCCACGCCACGCCAACCGGTCGCGCGACGCGGTCGCCGCATTTGTTTAGTACTCCATATAAATCCATACTAAGGCATAGCACGCACTGCGATTATTATCCGCGCGATTTTTTAACCACCTATTCTGTGACCTATGGAAATTTATGAAGCTGCACACATTGCGGAAAAAAAATCGCGCTCAAATAGTAATAAAAATATCGCGCGAATAAAAATCGCAATGCGTGTTAATCCTAAGCAGTGGGTCGCGCGACCCGATCGCGGTCGCGGGTCGAAGTCGCGCGTCGCGGTCGCTAAGAACCGAAACCAACCTTTACAGTTAAAAATAAACACTTGTAATGCCGATGCGAAAAAAGTGGAATAGCCTGAATATCATAAAAAGTGACTAGTCCCTCTTATTCTTATCGGTTTAATATTTTAAAATAATGGATGGTAACCATTTCTTTCGCTGTAAAAACTTAAGCTAGAATCCTCAAAAACGACAAACAGGCCACTTTGGAAATGGCCAGTCGTCCCGTAGTTTGCCCCTTATCAATCGGACGACCTTTTTCTTTGAAAATAGGTTATTAATCTTTATTTTTTCAATTTTCCACCTCCACCTACGTAACCACCACTGCTGTTCTAAATAACTTTCGTCATTTGAATGTATCACAGAAAGGGTTGTGCACAAGCCTTATTGCAGCATTGCTGCCAGACGCAAAGAATCCGCATGGAAATAGTAAGTATATTAGGGGTCCTGAATCCTGACCTGCGAAGGTCACTTGACTTTGATAATTATTTTAGTTGTCACTCTTGTCCACAGAACATCTCTTGTCAGTGTGATAAAGCCGACCGATTTTACCATTTTCTATGCAAGTGTATATTATTTTCCTCTATGAGGTATCCACAGAACAGTTTTACTCTAGGTATGTCCGGTGGTATGTCCGCCTAGGGTATATAAGTTCTGTGGGTATCTCTCTCCGGACACAAGCGTTCGGTGATACGGTAGTATCTCTAAGTAGTCTGTGGTTCGGTGCTCCCATATTATTATTTTACTCTTGGGTCGGTGGGTTTGAAAAATGTCTCTTTTTAGATATACGTCAGCTTTATTGCCCGATACGCAGGTTAATACATATTATGTTAATATACTATTTAATTTTATGTTTGAAAGTGTTATTTGTGGTATTACAGAATGGGTCGGGAATTACTTTATTAGGTAAAACTATTGAAAATAAAAGGATCACAGAAAAATTTAGACCTTAATTTATTTTTTTATAGTGACAGTTTTTTCATCATTCTGAAAACAATGTCTTTTTAAAAAGGATTCAAAGACAATTTCACAACATCCTCCAGGCCCGCGAGAATGCAGAAGAAGTCTCTATAAAACAAAAACACTTTTCGGGAATACCAAAATGAAATCCTCCACCTTGCGTCGTATTCCTCAGTATTGAGGGTCGTGACCACCCTTCTGCATCACCTTCTCTCGAACGATCTTTCTCCATCTGTTTCTGTCTCTGGCGGTGTGGAGGGCGTTGTAAACTGTAGAGTCAAGAGCGGTCCGGATCTGGTCAGACCAACGTATTGGGTTGCGTCCACGAGGCCTTTTCCCGTCCACTTTGCCGGTCACGATGAGCCTCTCGAGGTTGCCACCGTCTTTCCTTGCAATGTGGCCGAAGTTCTCTAGAACTCTGCGCAGACACTCGTATGACAGCCGCGAGGAGATTTTGAGTTCTCGCAATATGGAGACGTTAGTCAGAAATGCTGTCCAGGGGTACGGAGCATCTTTCTTCAGCACCACATCTCGAAGGCGTCGATGCGTTTGCGGTCTGCAGCTGCTACACTGAAGTGTCCAAGTCTCAGCGCCATACGAAAAGATCGAGAAGACCAAAGTCCGTACCAGTTTGGTTTTGGTTTTTACTGAAATGTTACGATCTCTCCAGATTTTTTCAAGCTGAGACATGGCGCTCTTAGCCATGCCGATTCTCCGGCGCACCTCCTTCTCGCATGAACCATCATTACTAATGCTGGACCCCAGGTAGGTAAAGTTGACTACTGTTTCTAGGCCCAACGCGCCAATAGCTCCAACTGCCCAGATCTATCCACCACCATGACCTTGGTTTTGGTTCTGTTTATGGAGAGTCCCATCTCTTCGCTAATCCGCTCCATTCGGTCCAGAAGTGCAGCCATTTCCGACTCATTTGCTGCAAGAAGAGTAGTGTCATCGTCGTAGCGCAGGTTGGTGATTTTAACACCACCAACTGTGACGCCTCCCTCCCAATTCTCGCAGGTACGTCTCATAATGTGCTCTCCATAGGCGTTGAACAGAATGGGCGACAAAATGCATCCCTGGCGCACTCCTTGGTAAAATTTAAAGGGTTTTGAGGTTGTTTTATCGACTCCCTGACTTGAGCCATACAGGGTGCGAAGAAGGGCGATGAGATGTTTTGGTACTCCGAGTTCTTGTAGGACTCTCCACAAGCAACCCCAATTGACACAATCGAAAGCCTTGCTATAGTCGACGAAACACATTATCACCGGCGTATCGAACTCGTATGCCTTCTCAATGAGCTGCCTGACATTGAGAATCTGCTCTCGAGTGCCCTTGCCCTTTACGAAACCTGCTTGCTCCTGTGGAATTTGCCAATCCAGGTAGTAGCGGATGCGATTGTTAAGAATATGGAGCAAGACTTTGCTGGTATGTGAGATGAGGGACAAGGTTCGATAATTGCCGCAGTTCTTGGTTGACCTTTTCTTGTGCAGCGGAAGAATTACGGACTCTGACCAGTCCTGCGGCCAGTCACCGTTTTGCCAGACGTGTGAGCAAATCTTGAATAGCGTTACTACACCCATGTCACCCATAGCTTTAAGCACCTCTGCTGTTATTTGGTCGCTTCCTGGCGCCTTCTTTATCTTAAGAGCCTTTAGAGCAGCAGATATTTCGGAGTGAAGAATCATGGGTTCCAGTTCTAGATCCCTCCAGTCCGGGATAGCCCCTGGCGTTGAATGTGGATCTGTGTACAACTGCTCACAGTAGGCACGCCATCTTTCGGCAATACGGTCGAGCTCGTGTAGCACAGTGCCATCGTCATCTTCTATGATTGGATGAGATTTAGCTTTGAACTTTTTTGAAAGCGCTCTATCTTTTTTAAAAAGGTCTGCAGTTTGTAGCTTGTTCGAATGTCTCTCAATGTCGCTGCAGCCCCTGAATGAAGTTGTTCCTGTCATGGTGACAACTGGCTTGGATAGCTCTGCTAAGCTCGGAGTATTCAGCCATTATTGCACGATCCTGCAAACCCCTAGTTTTTAAGTCCTTTCTGCGCTGTATGAGCACCCACGAATAATAGTAGATCCAGCATTTTTTCTTCTGATCTTGCTTCTTCTTCCCAGAGACCTGGCACAGCACATCATTGATATAGCCCTTCAAGTGTTCCCATTGTCTGTCAGCGTTAGCGTGTTCATGCGTGGCACAATCCTTCAGTTTTGCCTCTAACGCCTCTAGGAAGTTTGTTTGTTCAGAAGGATTCAAGCTTCTGGGCTTCGGTGGCTGACGTCTAGGCGCCTTTAAGTGCAGCGAGAAATTGGCTACGAATAGGTTGTGGTCAGCGCCGCACTCCGCGCCGGGAAAGGTCTTCACATTTGAAACTGAGGATCTCCAGCGAGTATCTAGAATGATGTAGTCGATTTGATTTGTGCCTTTCGCCTGGAGATCTCCATGTGTACAACGTCTTGGATGATGTTGGAAGTACGTGTTCATAATACTGAGGTTTCTGTCTATACAGAACTCGATCAGTTTTTCACCCCGTTCATTTCTAGTGCCAAGTCCAAATTTTCCAACTGTGCTTCTGATATGATCATCAGCAAGTGTACTACCGACTTTGGCATTCCAGTCACCAAGGATCATTTTAATTTCTCGACTAGGAATTGAGTTCAACGTTTCCTCCAGTATCCTATAAAAGTGTTCAATTACCTCATCTTGAGCTTGTGCCGTCGGTGCGTATATTTGTACAATATTCAGCACACACGGTTTGGTGTTCAGTTTCATTGTCAAGATTCTATCAGACACCGGGTTATAACCGAGGACATATTTGTTTATGTGTGGCGGCAATATGATTCCGACCCCATTCCTACTCGACTCCTCGCAGCCTGAGAAGTACATGGTGTTTCCTGCCGCAGTGGTGAAGTGGCTATTAACACGCATGTGTGTTTCACTGACGCCTAGTATGGAGATATTATGTGATTCCATCTCCTTCTCTACGATGGTCCGTTTACCCGCCATTAGCAGACCACGAACGTTCCAAGTGCCAATACGATGATGGTTTCGTATTGAGATCTTCTCGATCTTAGATGTTGTGGCACCGACAGTAGCACCTCTATGTAGGTAGGTAGGTCTCCTCCACACCAACCCTCCTCCTTTCTCATTCGGGCTTGAGACCGACAATGGCAGAGTTAAATTTACAATAACCTTTAAATTTATAAATACTTTAATCCCAAATCTCTGATGCCAAGCCTCGACTGCGTTGGTGGTACGATGGCGGTTATTTGCACCACATGCCCTGAGAAATCCTTTTCTACCATTGCTCAGTAAAATATTTTTTTAAATTTTCTTCCCAACTATAATTTTCTGGCATCAAGTATTGCTAACCATCGTTCAGGAACTTACTGATAGGGCAATAACGCTAGGCTGAACCGTTCAATTACTACTTGTATAACGTGACTTCAACGAGTAAATGGAGGTTATTGATATTTCACACGCACGAAACCGCCTAAAATTGGTCTTGTTTGCTAATTTTGTTATGGGATCGGTACATACCTACATTTTCAAGTCAACAACATCCATATAATAGGGTCCAAAGTTTTATATCAATCCATTATTGCTAATTTATGCACATTAAATTGAATATAAAATGTAGGTGTTCGTTACGTAGAAATCATGAGTTTTATTTTTCTTTTGTCCTTACAGAAAGCATGCCTGCCGGCTGCATCGATCCTGCTCCGTGGGTACAGCACGGATCAGTGCGGTCTCAAGAGCATACTTGCGGAAAAGATCCCTGAAAAGCAGTCACAGGTTAAGGAGTTCCGTAAGAAATATGGCGCGACCGTAGTCGGAGAAATCACACTTAACATGGTAAGTCCTAGTGATTTATCATCCCAAGAAAACACACTACCAGCTTTAGAAATTTATAATATTTGGTATGGATAAGGGCTTGTCCCCATCACCACGTTACGACGTTGACAAGACGACAACGTGGAACGGACCGTTGTCGCGGCGCGGCATGTTGACGTGACTTGCTAGTGCACGGTACGGCAATGACGCCGTGGGACGATGCGTAAGACACCGACAAAAGCGGTACGTGGTGATGCGCTCTCGCTCAGTTGATTTTTAATATTGTATTAATGTATTAGCGATAAGTTGTGCAAAAAAAACCCCATTTGGGGAAATAATCGCCCAAGAATGTTGTGCCTTGTGAGACGGGCATTTTCGGGGACTGATGTGAGCCCCCGAGACTACATATCCCATGTCACAGAGCGCATCGACTTCCTGAAATGAAAAGTGTATGCATGGACAAATCAGATTCGTAGGTATAGGCGGCGAGTGGAGCGATACACCCATAATCGCACATTCCAAAGAAATGAAAGGTGGGTTTACCGGGCTTGGGAGCGACCCGACCAAGGTGTGACCGACACGCGCCTGCCAGATGATGACACCATGTGCACATTCTGGCGCAGCATCTGGTCGGTGCTACATGTCAGTCACACCGAAGGTGAACGGAGGTCAAGCGAGCGTGCGATCAAATACAAGAAATGGGTCACGATCAGCCCCCAAGTTGTAGCCCGTGCAGTCCATCCGTTGTCGAACTGGAAATCTCCAGGGCCGGACGGGCTGCACAACTTCTGGATCAAATGGTTACAAAGGTCGCACGCTCGTTTTTCATCTCAGTATCAGGCAGCCTTAGTCTGGTTCGCTACCCAAGTTCCTTACAACAGGAATTATCCACCTGCTCCACAAGTCTGGTAGCACCGCGGTACCCAAAAATTATAAACCTATTACATGTTTACCAACGGTCTATAAGGTTCTTACATCCATTTTGAGAGTTAAAATTAATAAACACGTCGACAATAACTCCATCATGTCGGCCTCTCAGAATGGATGTAGGAACGGGTCCCACGGTACTAAGGAGCTACTCCTTCTAGATATGGCCATTAGCCAACAGGTTCGGCGTTCCCGAAAGGATCTGTCGACATGTTGGATAGATTACAAGAAGGCCTATGACTCGGTGCCTCATACATGGCCATGAGGGTGCTAGAATTGTATAAAATATGTAAAACTCTACGCACCTTCCTGATGTCGTGTATGGGGCAATGGAGCACAGTCCTTAACTATCCAGGATGTCGAAATATATCCAGAGGAATAGCGAACCTGTAAGGATCGAGCGAACGTCGGAAACAAGAATAAAAGACTTTGAAATCCTGGAAAAAGACGATCATATAATTATGTACTCAGGAAACAAGAGTGGATATAGTGGCGTTGGTTTTCTGCTGAAAGACTACATGAAATAGTACATTGTGATACAAGGGTGGAAAGTAGGTTATTGCAACGAGTTGTCATTAACAAGCCCGAGCCGAAGGCGAGGGTTTTTAATAACACGAGTTTGCAATAACCTACACGCCCGTGTATCACACGATATTTTTCAATACAGTTGTGGGAAATAGTAAAAACAAATCAAAGAATTAGATTTGTTAATTGACAAAAAAATAAAATTTTCGCGCGTTTTTGCAACGAAAACAGCCTACACAGCCTATTCGATTTTTGACAAATGTTGATGTGAAAATAATTAAATTGAAACTGGTAATTAAATATATTAAACAACCATTTAAAAGACTTTTGAGAATTAAATGCTAAAACGTACGGAATCATTCATTTTTCCTCGTATAAAATCTATTTCATTTTATTCTATGTATGAAAACTCCTTGCTACTAAACTTTTTTAAATTGACTTATACAAGGCGCGTTTTTGCAAATGGACATTTTTTACAACGAAAACAGTCTATACAGCCTATTCAATTTTAGACAAATGTTGATGTGAAAATAATTAAAATAAAACTGGTAATTAAATATATTAAACAACCATTTAAAAGACTTTTGAGAGTTCAATGCTAAAACGTACTGAATCATTCATTTATCCTCGTATAAAATCTAACCCATTTTATTCTATGTATGAAAACTCTTTGCTTCTAAACTTTTTAAATTGATATATATATTTAAAACTAAACTGCAAAACTAATGATCGAGCTCGTAAACAAAAGTCACGACCGCGTAATAGAAAGATGCCTATGCGTAAGATTTAATTTTCGAATCATAATTATAGCCTCTGAAAGTACGCCATGTTTAACAACTGTATTGAAAATATATGTAATGGATTTAAAACCCATCTCGGACAGAATAGCTCGTCTCGACATAGACATAAATGACACCGTAATTAACATTATTCAAGTCTACAGCCCAACAGAAAAATCAAAAGAAGAAGATATACAAAAATTCTACGAGGATTTAACTATGGCTTTGCACCATACAGGGCCAAACACAATAATAATGGGCGACTTTAATGCCAAAATTGGCGACGCCAAAACTGAAGATAGAGACGTGATGGGATCTTTTTGCTACGTTGGCAAAAGGAACAAAAGAGGAAAATTACTTACAGAGTTTTGCATAGAACACCAGCTCCATATTACGAATACGTATTTTAAAAAGAAACAAAAACAAAAATGGACTTGGTGTTCCCCTGACGGTAAAACCTACAATGAAATTGACTACTTCATTACGACGAATAAAAACAGGGTAAGAGATATAAATATTATAAGAACATCGCACCCTACCGACCATAGAATGGTACGAGCAAAATACTCAATAGGGGCGCAAGTAAAACCCAGAAAATCTTTTAAAGCTAGAGTCTGCGCCTTGACACCATTGGAAAAAGAAACGCTCAAAACTAAATTTATTGAGGCGTCTGTATCTATAAATGATACTGCAGATGTGCAGAAATTATATTTCTCAGTGATAAAAACTATTAAAAATGTAGTAACATTATCAAAAAAAAACTGTACAAAACCTTCAACCAAAACGGGTATTCCACGAGTTATTGCAGAACTCATAGAACGAAGAACTCACCTAAAAGAAAAGAAAAATAAAACAAAAACTGAAAAATTGGAGCTCACCAAACTATATAAAATAATTAAGAGAAAAATAAAGAAAAAGAAGCACACAGATAGACTAAAAATAATTGAGGAAGAGCTAACTATGAATAGTTCAGTGAAGAGAGGACAGCAACGTTTAAATGATGTGAGAAAGTGGATTCCTTCTTTAAAATCCAAGGATGGACGATCCACCTCCAATAGAAAAGAGCTGGTAGAGACTGCTACGAAGTTTTACGAAGATTTGTATAAACGTAGAGATAACATTGATGGAACCGTAATTAACACACCTGATGAGGTAAACATAGTAGAAGTTCCAATATTTATTGAAGGTGAAGTACGTAACGCTATTTCGTCTCTAAAATCCTTAAAGAGCCCGGGAGAAGATGGGGTCACCAACGACATATTGAAGACTCTGATCGAACCGCTTTCTCCCATAATTACGAGGTTATTCAATAATATCTTGGCATATGAAAGCATACCTACGGAATGGGAGACATCAATCATCACATTATTGTACAAAAAAGGAAATCCGGAGGACATTGGTAACTATAGGCCTATAAGCTTGTTACAGACTACGTACAAATTATTTACGCAAGTATTGCTTAGACGAATCATGCCGAATCTAGAGTTGAATCAACCTAAAGAACAGGCCGGCTTCCGCCCTGGGTACTCTACGATTGACCACATATTCGCTGTGACGCAGATCATCGAAAAGTACGAAGAATTTGGAAAGAAACTCTACATTGCTTTCGTTGACTATTCGAAAGCTTTTGACTCGATAGGACACGTAGCTCTGTGGAGGGCTCTAGATCAACAAGGAGTCCCGCACAAGTACTTAAATATACTAAAGGAAATCTATAAAAGGGGTAAAGCCAAAGTCAAACTAGAGCGGCAGGAAGACCTTTTGAAGTGCAACGTGGAGTCAGGCAAGGCGACCCGATATCACCGAACCTATTTACTGCTCTCCTCGAAACCATTTTCCGAAACTTAGACTGGGACTCGGTAGGGATCAACATTAATGGCGAAATACTGAACCATTTACGCTTCGCAGATGATATCGTGCTGATCTGCGACAACCACAGACATTTGGAATACATGCTGCAAACTTTGGATAGGGAGAGTAGAAAATGTGGACTAAATATGAATTTGGAGAAAAAATCGTGTAATGACCAACGCAGACAAAATAGCAGTAAAAATATCATCTAAAGAGATAGAGTATGTAGAAGAGTATGTTTATTTGGGACAGAACATCACATTCAAGGAACAAACTGCGGGTGAAGTAGATCGCAGAATTAAGCTTGCCTGGAAACGATACTGGTCTCTAAAACACATATTTAAATCTAAACTCCCAACTACACTAAAGAAAAGAGCATTTGAAACTGTCGTGTCTCCTACACTGCTTTACGGATGCCAAACTTGGGCACTTACTAAAGAAACACTGAACAGACTTCGAGTATTCCAGCGAGCCGTAGAGCGAAGTATGTTAGGAGTGAAACTGAGAGACAAAATTAGAAACGTTGAAATCAGAGTGAAAACCAAGCTAATAGACGTAGCAGAATTAGCCTATCGACTAAAATGGCGTTGGGCAGGTCACGCGGCACGCGCTGATGACGGGCGCTGGAGCGAGCGTGTGCTACACTGGTGGCCGCCCGCGCCGCCGCTGGAGCGACGACGTGGTGCGAGTCGCGGGACACACTTGGACCAGGCTTGCGAAAAATAGAAAATTGTGGAAATGCATGGAGGAGGCTTATGCCCAATCTTGGGTACCCAAAAACTAAACTTATTATCTTTTCTGGTCTTCATGTTGTTTATAAAAGTTTAATTCTTATGTTATAATGAATTTTGTTATATTTTAATTAATTATATTTTATTTTAATACATTTTTATTTTAATTAATTCAATAATATCACATTCCTATTTATCATAATTGTAATTTATAATGATAAATGACATGGTTTATTTTAATTTATAATGAAATGTAAATATAAATTTGTAAGTGTCAAATTCAGGAATTATTAAATGTATATACATAATTAAATGTATGAATTAAAAATACTAAATTAATAAATAACTACTGGAAAAAAAAATATTACGTATTATATCATGTATTATTGGATTTATATAGATAATTTAAATGTGAAATATCAATTGTAAGATCGTTTAAGGTGATTTCGTACGGCATGAAATAGATTAGTTAGTTTATAAGGAATGTCATATATTAGTTTGTAACACTTCAATTATTTTTGGGATTAAATGGCTATATTATATTATATTATAAGGATCGAGCGAGGTATATTTCAGGGTGATAGTTTGAGTCCACTTTGATTTTGCCTAGCCCTGAATCATCAACATGCTGCTGGAGAATTCAGGGCTAGGCTATCGTTTGAAGAGAGGTGGTCTGGTTATATCTCACCTCCTTTACATGGATGACCAGAGACCAGGAGCTACTGAAGGTAACTGAAACTTTTAGTAGCGCCATCAGGATGGAGTTAGGTGTGGACAAATGTGCGGTCATGCATGTAAAGCGAGGGGAGATTGCGGAATCTGTAGGAATTCAACTCGCGGATTCCATAAACCTGAGATCCCTCTCTCCAAACGAAACCTATAAGTATTTGGGTATGTCGGAAGCGTTAGGTATCAGCACTACTGGCATGAAGCAATCGTTGAAGGAACGCTTCTTTGGCCGCCTGAAGAATGTATTCAATAGCCTTCTTTCGGGCGGGCCTTCAACGGCCCAACCGTTGAAGGCCCGCCCGAAAGAAGGCTCATGCCGGTATTGATGTACTCTTTCGGCATACTCAAATATACTCAAACGGAACTTGACGGCCTGGATATGCGGGTCCGTACAATACTGTCTGCATATCGAATGCATCACCCACGATCGTCGGTCATGAGATTGTATATCCCGCGGAAGTGTGGAGGCTGAGGCTTTTTAAATGCCAAAAACCGCCACATCCGCGAGATTTGCAATCACAGGGAATATTTTCTGAACACCGATGTGGGCATGCATCGAGTTGTAGTAGCAGTGGACAAGGGATTCACCCCGCTCTCCTTGGGAATGAGAACTGGCGCAAGCCTGTAGTGCATGACACGCAGGAAGGTATGCAGAGTAAGGAGCTTCACGGACGCTTTTTCCGGGCCCTACATAGGTCCGATGTAGACCAATCAGCGTCCGTAGCCTGGCTGCGTTTCGGGGACCTCTTTGGGGAAACCGAAGGTTTCGTCTGTGCAATTATGGACGAGATTTATTGTGAAGGATAGCACAGTTGACATCTGACCGGCATGTCACCGCCCGGGTGAATCGACCCGCCACATTATCTCTGGTTGTTCTCGTCTAGCTAACGAAGAGTACTTGCATAGGCACAACCTTGTAGCCAGGATTATCCATCAGCAACTTGCTCTGTAATACACTTTTGTGGCATCGGAGGTGCCGTACTACAGCTTTGTGCCCGACCCAGTTCAAGAGAATGGCAATATCACATTGTACTTGGATTGGTCGCAAGTTCACAACGATACGCAAATGGATCAAGAATCATGACAAAATATCCCGCTCAGATGTGCTTAATATATACCTAATGGATTTGATGAAGCGCTTGATTGCAACGTCTTCTAATCCATCAACTTGAAATTATTGTTGTCAAAGAATTCCGTGTGCGATTTATAGACGTTCTTTCTATAGTGCTCACGATGTATCGGTCTACTGATATTTATTTTATACCTGACGGACTCGAAAAACGCGCTTTGTCCGTCTTTCTCGGTTTTTACACATGCTAGTTAGTATTATTTTTTAAACCATTTGTGGCAAGTAGCAAGATATCAGAAATGATCAAAGTCATCTTATCAGACTGAACTGGTTGTTGACTCGAAATTTTATGCAATACAGTTTTTGATTTCAATGCACGTTTTTAACCCCCGACTGCAAAAGAGGGGTGTTATAAGTTTGACGTGTGTTGCTGTGTATCTGTGTAAATGTGTGTCTGTCTGTGGCATCGTAGCGTCCAAACGGGTGAACCGAATTTGATTTAGTTTCTTTGTTTGAAAGGTGACTTTGTCAAGAGTAGTCTTAGCTATGTTTGAATAAAATCGGTTTAGCCAATCAAAAGTTGGCGTTTAACTGTTTGAATCGGGGTGTTTACGCAAGATATCGTGTCATAATTACGTGTTCAATAGATTGCCGATCGAAGCGTATCTACTATGTACTAGATAAATTATGTAGCATAAAATAAAAATGTGTCGGGGGTTTTTTAAATTTAGAAATTTTACTTTTATTTTCAATAAATGACATAGAAACATATGAAGTATCAATACCAAGGTCCATATTATTTGATATTAAATAATAATATTGATAATAAATAATGCATGTTGAATCAATCTTCTGAGTCAGTCTTAATCAATAACTTGTGTATTATGCTCTTCAGATGTACGGAGGTATGCGTGGTATGAAGGGGCTAGTTTGGGAGGTCTCCTATTTGGACCCCGAAGAGGGAATCCGATTCCGCGGCCTATCTATCCCAGAATGCCAGAAACAGCTGCCCCATGCTTCTGGCGGCGCTGAACCCCTCCCCGAAGGTATGTTCTGGCTCCTCTGTACCGGAGATGTACCCACCGACGATCAAGTAAAGGCTCTGTCCAAGGAATGGGCTCAAAGGTTAGTAAAATTTCTTCTGTATCATGAAATAATCAGCTGTGACGTAACAGACGATCACACCGCTGAAGTCTCGCTATAAGGGTTCCGTGCCGAAATAGTAATAATTTTTTTTTTCACAAAAAAATATACCGACTTCAAAAGCAAAACACTAGAAAGTGCAAAATAACTTTCGTTTCGGAAGTCGGTGTTATTTATAAACGATAAAAAAAGAATTTTATGTTGTTTTTTGTTGGATGCTTCTTCAATAAAACGACTTGAACTTTTATAGCTAAGACTGGTGTATTCCTTTTTACTTTACAAATATTAACTTAAAATAGAAATGTAGGTACATATATATTATGTTTTATGTACTACGTGCGCTCTTCGCAGTGGTCTCAAAGGTCTCTGCTGGGGAGAGGTCGTGAGGATCGGATGAAATTGGATAGAGAGGTCGAGAATTTAATATTGCCTCGACCTGGACGAACACAGTAGCAAGTTCTTCAGTAGTTAAGTGTATATTTCCCACAATACGTTTAATGTGAGACTTCGCCGATGTTATAGCGACCTCATAATGCCCACTGTAGTTTGGTGAGTAAGCGGGTAAGAATCGGAATCCTTTTTTATCGTGCGGTTTTTTTTCCTTCCGTAAAAGTTTTTATTTCTGTTTTTAGTTTTAGAACACTAAAAATTAGCAAGTTCTATAGTAAGGTACCTAAAGGATTGACAAAATACACATAATAACCCAATTTACACATTCGTGCTGTTTGTCGCTAAGGAGTTCGGTTTTATGCTCGATATCTTGAAAACTGGTGGACTGATTTTGATAAACTTACACTATTCCCTAAGTTGAGATACCTAATCCAATAAAAAAAGAATGATGACGATCCGATCACTATAGTTTCGGCGAAATGCGTGGACAAACATACACACGTATATACAAACATACACTTAATTTGGCACACGTGTTTAGAAGCTCACATAGAGTACCATATTATGTGATAGGCTTGTTCTTACTCGGACAATGAAAGGAACGCTCCGAACTAGTACAATCGTACAAATTAACTAGTTCGGTGTTCTAGTACAATTTACAATAATTTAAATGTCATTAAATTTTACAAACTTTAATGAATGATTGATTATATATACGAATAAGTAACATAAAACTTCATGGCATTTTCACGAGTCGGGAATCACTTGTTTGCCAGGTCGGTCATCGTCCATCACGCTCGCGCGCACGCTTCTCTAATCTCTCAACTCGCTCAGACACTTGTACTTATATATTCTGATTCAGCCTTAGATAAAGTACCTATAGATTAAGCCTTAAAATGACCTTGATTGATAGAGCGAGATGGCTAATTGGCAGCTCCATGTAAATAATAAGGACAAAAGATTATTTTTTGTCTTTGTCACCGTGGCCGGTTTCTGTTGTTTGTCAAACTCTAATACAATGGCAGGTTTGACAAACAAACTCGGTTTTGTTTGATTTTCTATGATTTCGTGGTATTATGTGTTAATTGAGACAAGGAATTTGGGTTATTTATAGATAATAAGAGTCAGTGCGATGGTGGGTTGTAGTGTTCTTGTTCTTGTTGTAACACCAGAACTAACTGTTGCTGTCTCATGTGCGGCCACGCCAGTGCTTAATCTATAGGTACTTTATCTAAGGATTCAGCACTCGCGAGCCAGATGATCACTGTACTAGTGTACTAGATGAACGATTTAAACGACCGAAACAGAGTAGTTCGCTCGCTCAGACACTCGGTACATAATACATATTCGTTCTGATTCAGCACTCGCGAGCCAGACGGTCAATGTACTACTGTACTAGATGAACGATTTAAACGACCGAAACAGAATAGTTCGTTCTCGTTCACCTAAAGGAATTAATTCCTAATAGTACATAGTACATGTACTGCACAAGCCTATTATGTGAATATTGTGCAATTCCATCAATATTACATACGCGTGTCGAATTGATTTCCTCCGTTTTTTACCCGACTGTCGAAGGAGGGTAATGTGTTTATAAGTCTATGTATGTATGTATGTATGTAAGTATGTATGTATGTATGTATGTTTGTTCCTATGTGGCGTTCTAGAGACCAAACGCGTAGGCCGATTTTGATGGTTCTTACGTCAATCGATTCGTCTTAACCCCGCGAATGTCATTGGCTACATAAAAATTGGCAAATAGGAAAATAGCGTTTCTTGGGCGCCATATTGTGGGGGCCCAATTATTTTTTTTCTTTCAATCCTATCGTGTAGGGTATCAAAATAAAGGATTTTAAAAGGTGATTTCAAAAACATATAACACTCATATGTTTAAATGTACCTGATTAAAAAAAAAAATAACTAAAAAGTTATAAATAAAATAAGTTAATTAAAAAAAACAAAAAACCCGACTGCTTGAAAAGCGAAGTAAAAAGACGTAAATAAGGAGAAAATCATGCTGTGCTGTCGGAGGATACATCTTCGCGAGCTGGCTGACTAAAACCAGACGAATTAACTTTTTCTGAAAAAGCAACCTTTTTTTCATGTTTTGGCAAGGCGCTATTTGGGCAATGCCGCATACAAAAACAGGGAAACATGGTAGTAAATATAATTTAATTTAGGATACGGAATTTGGGTGGATATTGGGCAGCAGGATTATTAGGAACGATATAAATAAAATAACTAAAAAAAAACGTATATTATTAAGAGCGATGAAGATAAATACATACCTATACAGTATAATCTCACTAACCCGGCACTTTAATAGACCGACACGTCCAATAATACGGCACCCTCCGCCCACGCCTCCCGCGCCCCTCTACGCCTATGCGTGCCGGTTGCTGCGTCGTCGTCTGGCAGTCTAACTCTCAATCTATATATGAGTCTAACCTCAAAACTTATCACGTGCACGTGCATACGTATTTTTTTTTTAAGTGAGATTAATCTCCAACACATTTCTGCAAAAATGCGGTCGTCCATTCTTTTCCTTTTCATGTTTTGTCCAAAAAGTTTCTAAGCACTACAACATAATGCGACAACATCGGCCTTCGTCTATTTTAGAATAGTCCCTCTTAACAATTAAGAAATTATGACAGAGAGCTGTTGGTTTGATATTAAACTATGTACACAGTCCTCACATTTAACTCTTTTTATAATCTTTTTTACTACATACCCAGACACATACCTCTTGCGTAGTGTGAGGTCGCACGCTCGTTTGGCATCTCAGTACCAGGCAGCCTTAGAATCTGGTTCGCTACACAAGTTCCTTTCAACAGGAATTACCCAACTGCTCCACAAGGCTGGTAGCACTGCGGAACCCAAAAATTATAGACCTATTACATGTTTACCGACGGTCTATAAGGTTCTAAGTTCTAAGGAGGCCTATGACTCGGTGCGTCATACATGACTCATGAGGGTGCTAGAATTGTATAAATTAGATATAACTCTACGCACCTTCTTGATGTCGTGTATGGGGCAATGAAGCACAGTCCTTCGCTATCCAGGATGTCGAAATATCCAGAGGAATAGCGAACCTGTAAGGATTGAGCGAGGAATATTCCAGGACGATAGTTTGAGTCCACTTTGGTTTTGTCTAGCCCTGAATCCTCTAAGCATGCTGCTGGAGAATTCAGGGCTAGGCTATCGGTTGAAGAGAGGTGGTCAGGTTATATCTCATCTCCTTTACATGGATGACCTGAAGCTCTTTGCCCCCAGTAATCTTCAACTGATGGAGCTACTAAAGGTAACTGAAACTTTTAGTAGCGCCATCAGGATGGAGTTTGGTGTGGACAAATGTGCGGTCATGCATGTAAAGCGAGGGGAGATTGCGGAATCTGTAGGAATTCAACTCGCGGATTCCATAAACCTGAGATCCCTCTCTCCAAACGAAACCTATAAGTATTTGGGTATGTCGGAAGCGTTAGGTATCAGCACTACTGGCATGAAGCAATCGTTGAAGGAACGCTTCTTTGGCCGCCTGAAAAAGGTTCAATAGCCTTCTTTCGGGCGGAAACAAGGTGCGCGCCTTCAACGGTTGAGTCATGCCGTTATTGATGTACTCTTTCAGCATACTCAAATGGATTCAGACGGAACTTGACGCCCTGGATATGCGGGTCCGTATATCAATACTTTCTGCATATCGAATGCATCACCCACGATCGTCGGTCATGAGATTGTATATCCCGCGGAAATGTGGAGGCCGAGGCTTTTAGCCTTTGTAGCCTGGCTAGGTTTCGGAGACCTCTTTGGGGAAGCCGAAGGTTTTGTCTGTGCAATTATGGACGACGTTATCATGACGAATAACTACCGGAGATTTATAGTGAAGGATGGCACGGTTGACATCTGTCGGCTTTTTAGGTATCTGGGCATATCACCGCCGGGGTGAATCGATCCGTCACATTATCTCTGGTTGTTCTCGTCTAGATAACGAAGAGTACTTGCATAGACACTTCCTTGTAGCCAGGCTCCAGCTCTGAAATACGCTCTTGTGGCATCGGAGGTGCCGTACTACAGGTACGTGCCCGACCCAGTTCTCGAGAATGGCAATATCACATTGTACTGGGATCGGTCCATCATCACTGACAGGACTATTATCGCTAATAAGCCTGATATAGTGGTGGTGGACCGAATCGAGAGGCGTACAATTATTGTTGACATAACTATCCCGCATGACGGGCACCTCGTGGAAGCCGAGAAAGATATGCAAATCAAGTATCTTGACTTGACTCGCGAGGTTGTCGACATGTGGGATGTGGACACAGCGAGCATTGTACCGATAGTCGTGTCAGCCAATGGCTTAATAGCCACGAGCCTCTACCAACACCTTAGGAGGCTCTCGTTAGGCGGCTGGGTCAAGGGCCTGATCCAGAAAGCAGTATTGCTGGACACGGCTCGTATTGTTAGGAGGTTCCTCTCTGTGGAGCTCTGACCGCCGGTAGCTTGGATCCTGTTTCCGATACCGGTGTGCCTCTATTTTTTATATTTTATAATGTTTTTCTTTTTTGTGTTTTTGTAAAAATATTTAAAAATGTAAAATAATAAGAAAAAAGATAAATAAACGAAATAAAATTATGCTAACTGGAAATATGCCCAATTCCTGGCAATTCCAAAACATTCTACCGATACTCAAACCTAACAAAAATCCATCTAGCTTCACCCCTATGTTTTGTCTACGCCTAGTGTTGGCCGCGGTTGAAAAAAGTCCCGGTATGTTTTGGCTCCCAGTCGACCCTTAGCGACGATGTGTAAATTGAGTATAATGATATGAGTATGTAATGTAAAAATTAATGCCCTGGAGTTGTGTTCGGGAGGCACTGCGGTATCATCGAGTGCCTCCCTACCTCCACCGCATCGTCGGGGCCTATTTGGCGGAGAGGTGTGTCACCTACGTGGGACGTGATGGCGTCGAAAATCAGCACCGCATGTCGTGCGGTGTTCCGCAGGGCTCGGTGTTGGGCCCGCCCTTGTGGAACATCGGGTACGACTGGGTGCTGAGGGGCGAACTCCAACCGGGCGTAGACCTGACGTGTTACGCGGACGATACGCTGATCACCGCCCGGGGGAGTTCGTCCATGTCTCAACAAGTCGGAGGCCATGGTCTTTCATGGCCCCCGGCGGGCGCCACCGCCCGATGCCCACATCGCGGTCGGGGGGGCTCGAATCGCTGTCGAGTCTACCATGAAGTACCTAGGATTGGTGCTCGACAGCCGGTGGGATTTCGGCCCCCATTTCCGGCGGCTGGCGCCCAAGTTGTTGGGCGCGGCTGGGGCGTTGTCAACGCTGTTCCCAACCTGGGGGGCCCGAGCGCTGCCTGTAGGCGGCTCTACGTGGGGATCGTGCGATCGATGGCCCTGTATGGGGCCCCGATCTGGGCGGCTGACCTGACGGCCGGCAGCATCGCTGTTCTGCGAAAGCCGCAGAGAGCGATGGCCGTCAGAGTCATCAGGGGGTATCGCACGATCTCCTACGAGGCGGCTTGTGCACTGGCCGGATCCCCGCCCTGGGAACTGGAGGCGAAGGTACTAGAGAGGCTGATGCAGCGACATATAGAGTTGCGTCAGTCTCAGCTTCGCGAGGTCCTGGTGGCGGAATGGCGGGACAGGCTTTCACGCCCTACC
Source organism: Anorthoa munda (assembly GCA_945859665.1). NCBI lineage: Eukaryota > Metazoa > Arthropoda > Insecta > Lepidoptera > Noctuidae > Anorthoa > Anorthoa munda. The sequence goes on from OX243893.1 coordinate 40,826,293, forward strand.
GGCCGGCCGGCCTCATTACTATCGAGGCGGTCCGGCTCGGGTAGAGGCACGGCTTCCTGTCGTTTCGGGTGATGCAGGTGCTCTCGGGGCATGGTTGCTTCGGGAAGTACCTGTGTCGCATAAACAGGGAGCCGGACGCCCGGTGTCACCACTGCGTCGACTGCCGGGAGGACACGGCGCGGCATACGCTGGCAGAGTGTGTCGCTTGGGAGGAGCCACGCCGTGCCCTCATCTCTGAAGTTGGCAGTGACCTGTCGCTGCCGGCCGTAGTCGAGTCTATGGTCGGCAGCGAGGAGTCCTGGGACGCGGTGGTACCCTTCTGCGAAACAGTTGTCTCGCAGAAAGAGGCTGCGGAGAGGGAGAGGGAGATTTCATCCTCTAACCCGATCCGCAGCAGACGCGCCGGGCGTCGGCGGAGGGCGGACAACGCCCTCTTCCAGCCCCCCTAAATTGGTCCAGAGGACGTCCGTCGCCCCCCACACATCAGGACCCGAGGTGGTGGCGCGTAGTGTTCTACGCGCGCCCCTCTTAGGCGCCGCGGGGAGAGTCCAACACCTCACTCCCCCCCAACCCGAGGTCGTGGCCCGCAGAGGCGGGCCGGCACTAGCCGGGGGTTGCGGAAGTATCGCTGTTCCCGCGACCCCCAGCGTAGGTGTGGGATGGAACACCGGGGTGGTTTTTCGTCAGTACGAGTCTGACAGACCCCTCATTGGATGCCCTCCCCAAGGCGGAGGACATCCAATGAGGATTTTCCAAACAGGAAAAAAAAAAAAGCTACTGGTCATTTACGTGCATTCAGAGCAGATCTTGTGTTGGGTAACAATTTGCAACCACCGTCTTCAGCTCTGAATTCACTTGCTTACTTTCAAAGTAATATTATGATAGCAGAGTAGATCTCGCGATCGTTTTCCTTACATGAAAACTGAGTTAGTAAGCGATAGTAAATGGTTACTGTTGATAATTTGATTTTAAAGATATTGATCAGAGTTAATTCGTGAAGCCCCTTCACACGGGCTATTAAGAAGCAAATATTATCATGCTTAATTGTTTCTCTCTAACAATCGGTATGTTCCAAATTGAGATAGTAGATAATGAATTGACGTAACATAGGACAGACTAAATCTCTGTGTGAACAGGTTCTGAGTTCAGAGAGTTGAGTTGACTCGACATCTTTGGGATGTGCGAGTAGAGCAATTGTGATTGCTAATAGCTCATGAGATAGCTAGGAGAGCTACGAGATTGCTAAAGATCGTGAATAAGATACCTGGTGTCTTGCTTCTTTTGTTTCATTTAATGTGACATTAATGAATATCAGTGGTACTGGGACTTTGTAATCACGAAGATTAGGTGCTTTTAGGTACCAAATCGATGATTAAGTTAATTTTCTTTAAATTGGAATTAGAATTACTCGTTCCTTGCAATAGTGAACAGAGAGATTTAAATGATCATGATTAATTGTTTCAAAAAGTTTCCGCACTCATCTAGAGTCTGAGTCAGGGTGGAAATAGCGAATACTGTAGAGATTTTGTATTTTTCAGAAAAACATCCCTCTTATGATGGGCGATTGCCAGGATGGAGAGGACGTGTGGCGCAACACGACATGAGATTGTATGGAGCAAAGACAAGAAGATGTTGCCTGCGGGTGATTGATTTGGGGATCTGTCACCTGAGAGAGGCCCGAGAAGGCGACGTGTGTGTTCCACGGTCGCCTCTCAAGAGGAACTACGGCCTAGAGAACACCATGTGGTTTTAGTCAGTAGGAATCTGACAGACCCCTCAGCTTTCCCCAAGGGCTCAGGACATCCATTGAGGAATTCCACATGATTCGATACACTGTTAGAACCTGAGAATGAGGAACAGACGAGGACGCCTGTCTCGCAGTATGGCCGTGTCGGGTTTAGTCAATAGTACGGACGTCAAAACAAATCGCAAGCACGCCATCTGGCGGGAAAGCAAGAACAACTACGCTTTGGCGCGCTTTCTCTAACCACTTGCGTGGTGGGGATAATAGAATATAGCAGTTCAGCTAAAATGTACTGGCAGTTGAGTACTGACAGCCTTAGAGCTAACACGTCGTAGAATCAGTGTCGATCCGTAATATTAGTAAGCAAGAATGTAACGTGTGTCTATTTGAATATACTCAGTGTATCGAATAATTTATGTGATTTCATTTTCACGCTTGTCCCACTAACCTGCCCACACACGATGTCTTAATCTAGGGGAATAAATCCTGACTTCCCGATGGTTTGCATCTATCGGCCAACCTTGATGCGACATATTCATTAAATATGTTTGGCAGAACGTATATTTTATTCGTGCCTTTTTGCGTTAAGACGTGACAGCTATTTGTACATGCGCAGTATATATGCCCGAGGAACTTTTAGTTAATCCGTGGATATACTGAGCGCGCTTGAATAAGCCCGCCATTTTATTAATTTTTGCTTGGTTCAGATATATTTTTTTATTTCCTCGCACAATGCATAGTAAAATGTTGTATGTTACACGTACCTAAGATGATTTCCGACTCGTGTCGATTTATCCACTCACTGGCTTCGCTCGCTCGTGAATAAAAATGCCACTCATCGGAAATCACCTACCTTCCGCACTTGTAGCATAAATAACTCTTGCAGTTTTTGGTGTTTTACTTTTGAAGTCTTTTTATTTTTTGTAAAATTGATTTTTTTTTGTTATTGAACCCATTTTTTTAGACGGAACCCCTATGTTTTTATGTCAGGGCTGAACTGCCAGCGCACGTCGTCACCATGCTTAACAACATGCCCAACAAGCTGCACCCCATGTCACAGCTATCAGCCGCAGTCACTGCACTCAACAGCGAATCACTCTTCGCCAAGGCCTACTCAGATGGTGTGAAAAAAACCACGTACTGGGAGGTATGTACCTACTTATTTGTGTTTGGGCCTTTAAAAAAAGATACAATACAAGTAGGTTAATAGATAGTGTAGTTTACCAAGTGTGTTGATTTAGTAAATAATGGAAGACTTTTGGCAAATGGACTATTTTACTATTAAAATGGCTTAGACTACATTATCAAATTCTCCATTATCTTAAACAATATTTAAATTAAAAGCTAAATAGATCAATAAAGTGGGTTGATGTGCCTATCGCACATCTTACACTTTTAACATCAACCAACACGAAAAAATTGTTACCTACACCTTATATACAGTAATCGATATCCAAGATATTGAAAGTTGTAAATTAGTTTATCAATTTCGGTGACAACTTATAGAAAATTGTGACGATGTTGTAGATATTTAAGGATACGGAAAATTACAGTAAGTGTATAATTGAATAACTTTTTGGGCATTAAGCGGTAAATTCGCATAGAGGAAATGGGTAATAATACTAAATAATCATTGTTGTATTCCACAAGTGGTAACTTAATAATTATAATATGAGATAATTTTGGAGGGTTCCCTATATCTGGCAGAATCTTGATGCTCCGAAATTTATTTTGCATAACACACTTGGCAAAATCTTCTTTAGACGAATATTTTTAAGGCATAAAAAATGTTTAATATAATTATTGTTTGGCCGAAAGTGTATATGTCTGAATTTGAAAGATGGCAGAAATTTATTTGGCATAATTTCACTTAGAATGTTATGACGATTGCGGAAATTCATTATACATCTGAATTAGAAAGATGGCAGAAATTTATTTGGCATAATTTCACTTAGAATGTTATGACGATTGCGGAATAATTTTAATAATTTTATTCAAAATTCATTTGGAATAATTTTATGGCACAATTTATTTGATCTTCTAAAATCTAATTGATCTATTGTAAATGAGCACTTTTAAAAATAAATGATGTAGTTTTTATGTTTAATCTTTATATTAATTATTGCGTCTATATTATTTGATATGCGAATAAATTATAAATGAAATGCATTCAATGTAACATGATAATTATGTTTAAACATACTCAATTAATATTTGAAAAAAAAAAGAATATTAATATATTTGGAAAAATTATATTTGATTCTTTTTTTTATTTATTACGTAACGGTTGGGCAATTTGATAATTATGGTCAATGAATCAGTCTAAGAGCGAGCGAAGCGAGCTCGGGAGCTTAGGTCACCCTGACACGGATAGGTTAGGTTCGAAGTAGTGTCCAAAGGAAACTGGTTTTTACGACCGAAATCGAAACCGAATTCGAATTAGAAAGTCTCAGTTTTCGAAACTTCCTTACAAGGATCATGCTTTGAGGGAAAAATAAAGAAATTGTTATTATAATCAGTCAGTCTTTATTTTTAACCCCCGACGGAAAAAGAGTTGTGTTATTAGTTTGACGTGTGTTGCTGTGTATCTGTGTGTCTGTCTGTGGCATCATAGCGCCTAAACGGAAGAACCGATTTTGATTAAGTTTTTTTAGTTTGAAAGGTGACTCTGTCGAGAGTGTTCTTGCCGCGTGAAACCGATTTTATTCAGAAAATGTAGCTATTTTAGAATATAATCGGTTTAGCCGTTCAAAAGTTATTTGCATTTTACTCTTTGAATTTGGATTTTTTCGCAAGATAACGTGTCATTATTACGTGTTTCGATAGATTGTCGATTGAAGCGTATCTGCTACTAGGTATATTATATGTAGTTTAAAAAGCATGAAATAAATATTAAAATCGGGGGCTTTTTACCCGACTGCCGAAGGAGGGTAATGTGTTTATCAGTCTATGTATGTATGTATGTATGTATGTATGTTTGTTCCTATGTGGCGTTCCAGAGACCAAACGCGTTGACCGATTTTGATGATTCATACGTCAATCGATTCGTCTTAACCTTGCGAGTGTCATAGGCTACATTAAAATTAGAAAATAGAAAAATGGCGGCTTTTGGGCGCCATATTTTGGGGGGCCAATTTTATTTTTTCTTCCAAACCCATCGTGTGGGGTATCAAAATAAAGGGTTTCAAGAGGTGATTTAAAAAATATATAACACTTATATATTTAAATGTACCTAATTCGAAAAAAAATGTTAACTAAAAAGTTATAAATAAAAAAGTTAATTAAAAAAATCAAAATACCCGACTGCTTAAAAAGCGAACTAAAAAGACGTAAACAAGAAGAAAATCATGCTGAGCAGTCGGAGGATACATATTCGCGAGCTGGCTGACACCACATGTATCCTCCGACTGCACAGCATATTGCAGTATACATTTGTAATTTTTGTTTTATCTTTAAATCACATAGCTGCTCTATGCAGTCTTTGACATTTTCACTTATTGGTATGATAATCAACAAAACAACCACAAATTTTAGAAAAAAAAATCACATAAGAACCAGCTATTATTCCTATTCCTTCTCTGTCCATGCTGTGAGATTGTGGAACTCACTTCCGCCTAGCATCAGAGATCTAGATACTATCTCGCTTTTTAAAAAACGATTAAAAGAGCATTATCTTTCGTCTCAAAACTGATATTTATAAGCATAAGTATGTATATATATTTAGTATCTATATATTTTAGAGTTATGTATTTATTTAAGTATGTATCACTTACACTATATGTGTATGTATTTATATCTTAGATTAGTCGTTCACATTTCTTCTCTTCCTGTTCTCACACACTATTTGTCTACATTTCTTCTTCATTTCTCCTTTTCGCGGGTCTGCTGGTAGAAATTTCTTAAGAAATAAGCAGTACCTTTGTACTCCAATGTCATGATGTGTTTTCTGTATGTATTTTCTGTGTGTACATTAATAATAAAATAAATAAATAAAATACTCGCTTGGATGAAATTTAACGCGCCGAACATGACCGATCACAGCGCGAGAACTCTTGAATGCCGTTTCGGTTTCGGTCTAACCGAAACTCGTTTTTTTGCTGAAACTCGACCGAAACCGAAACCGTACTTTCGGTCGAACACTAGTTCGAAGCAGATGACGGGAGATCGGGAGATGAAGTGTGAGCAAACTCAGCTCCCGTCATCTCTTTCATGTTAGGTTACTTTAGACCCAGCAGACAGAAATAGGAGCCGCAGTGGGCTCCGTCGACTTTGTTGCTTAAATACTAATCGTATTTACCTATTCTATATTAAACCAATGTCAACATTTAAATAATAAAAAAACACATGTTTTTATTACCCTGCCCAATAAGTGATGAGCATTATTCAGGAAGCCCGGTCAATTTAATTATTTCAATAGTTTTTATCATATTGCCTACTCATATTGATGAAAGCACAAAAAATTATCAATCAAAATTATGGATATGAAATGTGTTACATGCCAAAAGACGATTCTGACTGAACTTTCTGCGATATGATGGTTCTGCCATTTAACGAATATCGATATGAAATTTATGCCTAAAGATGATTCTGACTTACAAAATTATCAGTTTTGAATGTATGATAAATGAGTGTATGTGGAAAGAAATTTATACTATCCATTGTTATCCATAATAATATTCTGACATAAAAAGTTCTGGTAGTCCCCATTTTGGACTCTATCGGGCACAGTCAAATAGTAGGAATAGGAGAGGAACTTTCCACTTTGATTGTACTACATTGAATATAATGACTCCTCTCTTCCGTAACAGTACGCATATGAGGACGCGATGAACCTGATCGCCAAACTGTCAGTGATCGCTGCGGCCGTGTTCCGCAACACCTACCGCGAAGGTAAAGCCGTCGGCGCCATCGATGAGAACAAGGACTACGCTGCTAACTACTGCGACTTGCTCGGCTTCGATAACCCTCAGTTCATCGAGCTGATGCGGATGTACCTCAGCATCCACTGGTAAGACCACTGAACGGGTAACTTATGCTCCAAAGAATTTTTCATAATAAGGCTCTTGTTAATTAAATCATTAACTTGCAAAATTTAGAAATTGCCTCATTTTGGGCAGTTCATATTATGATCATTTAATTAAAAGTACCTGGGCGACCAAACTCTGCTCGGGTGAAAATAGAGAAAAAGGTGTTTTCTAAAAATGAAACCTAGCTAGATCGATTTATCGCCCCTGAAACCTCCCGCATACTAAATTACCTGAAAATCTCTGGGGCCGTTTCTTAGATTCAGATTATATATATATATATATGGAAGAATTGGTCGTTAAATTTAATTAAAATGTACCTAAGGGGACTATTAAACTATTAAATGTTACATATCATACTACAACCCGGCAAACGTTGTTTTGTCATAAAATAACAAAACACCAAACATATCTTTTTTTAATTCGTTGTACTGTGATCCTACCTACCCTACCCCTCTATGATAAGTATAAGCGTTACTGCTACAATCGACGAATATAGGGGTATTTGACTAAAAAAACGGATGTAATTATTTTGCGGTAGTAAATGACATATAAATATAAGCTCAAAACAGTAATATGTATAATAAAATTTTAATCCCACTTATTTGAAAATTCCCTGTCTGTGCTAGTTTATAATAATAATAATAATAATATCTTGTGGAATCGGAAGTGCCTTACTATAAGTATGTGCCCGACCCAGTTCTCGAAAATGGCAATGTCACGCTGTATTGGGATCGGTCTATCATCACTGACAGGACTATTGTTGCCAATAAACCTGACATAGTGGTGATAGACCGACCAGAGCGTCGCGCAATGATTGTTGATATAGCGGTCCCCCATGACGAGAACCTCGTGAAGGCTGAGAGAGATAAGAAAAGCAAGTATCTTGATCTGGCTCGCGAGGTTGTCGACATGTGGGATGTGAATACAGCAGTCATTGTGCCGATAGTCGTGACGGCCAATGGTATAATAGCCAAGAGCCTCGACGAACATCTGAGGAGGCTCTCGTTGGGCAGCTGGATCAAGGGCTTGATCCAGAAAGCGGTACTCCTGGACACGGCGCGTATAGTCAGGAGGTTCCTCTCTCAGGAGCCCTGACCACCGGTAGCTTGGACCCTGTTCCCGATACCGGTGGGCTACTATTTTTGTATTTTTAAATGTTTTTATTATTATTTTTTATATAGAATAATATTTAAAAATGTAAAAATATGTATATAAAATAAATAAATGCAATAATAATAATAACCCCACCGCGGTATCTCTACGTTGACGACGTGGTGGGGCTTGCGTGCTCCAGTGAACCCTAGGTCTGTGTCGGTACAGGTAACTTTGCCGAGATAGGTCTAGCGTGAGGGGCCAGACTAAGACAGATACAGATCCAAGCCAAGGTCGCGCATGCCGAGGGCTGCATGGCTAGGGGAGTGCTTCAGTCGCTAGTGCGCCAACTCTGGATAATAGGGGACCTCCAGTTTTATTTACCCTTGCCACAGTGAACGCAGGGCTCTGCTGTGTGCTGACTTTTTAAGTCCCTAGCTACTCGTGGGAATATAATGATTACTAGATCTAAAACAAAAAAACAACTTCAGGCAAATATGCCTCAATCGGATGACGAAACTACACAATTCTCTACGTCTTCTACCTCATCTCTTTTTCCATCAATTCCATCATCATCACAATCTTTTCGCGTCTCTCCGACGCCATCATCATCATCAATCAGTATACAGTCAGCTGATGTTGTACAGGAGACAAATGTTGTCTACGATACTGTACCCACCGCCAGAACTGCAACAACTCGTAGGAAATGGAGTATTGAAATGAATAAATTCATCCTACGCACTTATCTTCATCTCACTAATTTAGACTCAGACAAAAATTCATATCTTCCATCGCTTCACACTAAGTTTTTAGAAAAATACCCAGCTATGCAAGTAAGCCGACAAAGAATAGGTGATCAGCGTAGAGCCATAATACAAAAGAAGCTATTACCACAAGTCACTATAGACCAAATTTACGAAGAAGTTAGGGCTGAACTACAAATGGTTCACACTCAGATACAGCAACACTCCACACAATCGAATACACAGTCCGGCCAGCGCATGAGGTGGTCCAACGAATACAATGAAACACTAATTAGGATATATTTCACTGTAACACAGTTAGAGACAAATAAAACAGCCTATAGAAAATATTTACACAAGGCATTCATAAATATATATCCAGAATTATCACATATAAGTGAGGAAAGATTATCTGACCAAGTGAGAGCAATAACAAATAACGGATTTATAAACGCAAACAGATTAGAAGAAATAAAATACCAGGTAGCTGTAGAATTGAGAAGTAGCAACACTAACACACAAAATTTTGAAGACCTAAATAACGATCTCTTTACCACACAATCGCAGAATGACTCCGATTCAACTGACCCAAATACTTATAACATCATAGATACTGACATCGTTCCTCAGACGTTCGTAAATACAGATGATAACAACTTCTTGAACCACATAGAGATTGGTCAATTTGAACCAACGGAAACTAATGTAAATGCGATTAACCCTGAAATTGAAGCCATATTTCAACAGGCTCAACTAAATGTTACTGACACACATCCCACTAATAGACCATACATTCCCAAGCAGAAGACATCTAGAAAGTTTTCTGCTATAGTTACATATATAAATACTGTTCTTCTTCCTAAGCACGTAAATGTCGACACAGAATTCATAAAACTGCAAACAATAATTTACTGTGCAGCGTGGACGGCAGCTACATGCAATGGATCTAAAATATTAGACTTTATACAAAACGAACGCCGCACATATAAACAGAGAAAACCAAAGTGGCAAATCAGATTAGAAAATAAAATAGGAAATCTAAGAGCAAACATTGGGAGGCTAACACAATTCATTAATGGTAGGAGAAGTGTAAAATTAATAGCAGCAGTCGACAAATAAAAATAAAATACCAACTTCACGCACAACACGAGGATTCAAATACACAATTAGAACACTTTCTGGACACTTTAAAACAAAAATTAAACGCAGCATCTAGTAGACTTAAAAGATATATCACATGCACAAATCGCAAACAGCAAAACATAAAATTTTGTAACAACGAAAGAATATTTTACCGAAATCTTACGTCTAATAACACCTCTAGCTTACCACTATAGACACACCTCCGCCTGATGTATTACGGGAATTTTGGGCAAATATATGGGAAAACCCAGTAAACCATAACAATGCAAACTGGATCAATGACGCAACTCCAGAAATCCCTGAAATGGAGTTTGAACTCATACCAATAAGCATTTTTATAGGAGTCTTAACACGCACACACAACTGGAAATCTCCAGGAACAGACAATATCCACAACTATTGGTATAAGAAATTCACTAGTATCCACCCATACATATATAATCACCTAAATGAATTTATTAAATCGCCACAGTCGCTCCCAACATACATAACACAAGGAGTGACGTATATGATACCTAAAGACACGAATAATACCACGGATCCAGCCAAATACAGACCAATTACTTGCTTGCAAACCCTTTATAAAATCCTAACAGCCTGTATAAGTGATCTAGTTTACGATCACTTAAATAAGCATAACATCCTAGCAGAACAACAAAAGGGATGTCGTAAAAACAGCCAAGGATGTAAGGAACAACTAACTATAGATGCAGTTGCTATGAACAGCGCGGTCAAAAGCAAACAAGATATTCATACCATGTTCATTGATTACCAAAAGGCATTTGATTCAGTCCTGCATAGCTGGTTGTTACATGTCCTCAACATCTATAAAATTCACCCCACAATTAGATTATTCCTAAATTCTACCATGCAAAGTTGGCAAACTGTACTTAAAATAAATCATGCATCCACAACTTTAGCCACTAAACCAATCCAAATTAAACGTGGTATTTTTCAAGGCGATGCTCTCAGTCCTTTATGGTTTTGCATGGCACTCAATCCACTATCACACCTACTGGATAAAACTAGCAAAGGGTTCCCGATAATAAAAGATAACACACAATTCACCTTAACACATCTGATGTATATGGATGACATAAAGTTGTACGCAGCAGATAAACAATCACTTTTCCATTTAGCAGATACCACACAAGAATTTTCTAATGACATCAATATGCACTTCGGTGTAGATAAATGCAAAATTCTATCAATTGTAAAAGGAAAAATTCAAAATAACAACTACACGCTTGGAACAGGCGAAAATATATTGCCAATGGATGAACACACTTCATACAAATACCTAGGTTTCAAACAATCCAGACAGATAGAACAAAAGATGACAAAACAAGAATTGCTTAAAAAGTTTACATATCGTCTAAATCTAATTTTTAAAACTAACCTTAATTCCAGAAACACAATTAAAGCTGTCAACACCTTCGCAATACCTATTCTCACGTACTCTTTCGGGATCATACGATGGTCAAAAACCGATATTAAAAAGCTGCAGCGAACTATCAATACTCTCTTTACTAAGCATAGGAAACACCACCCGAAATCATGCATACAGCGACTTAAATTACCACGACAAGAAGGAGGGAGGGGTTTGATAGACGTACAAAATCTGCACAACAAGCAGATCATTTCACTGAGATCTTACTTCCATAATAAATCAGAACAATCGCCACTACATAAACACGTAACAGAGACAGATAAAAAACTTACACCACTCAACTTGCAAAATAGAAACACTCAAGTCAGTGAAAACATCGTAAGCACACAGCAAAAAATTGCAGCATGGGCTGGAAAAGCTCTACATGGAAGACATCGAGCCAGCCTGAACCAGCCATACGTCGATAAAATAAAGTCGAACGAATGGCTCAAACGAGGCGAATTGTTTCCCGAAACTGAAGGCTTCATGCTTGCGATCCAGGATCAAATAATAGTAACACGTAATTACAGAAAATATATAATGAAAGATTCCAATCAGCCGACTGACACATGCCGACATTGCAACAGCGCCTCTGAGACCATACAGCACATAACAGGGGCCTGTAAATCTCTCGCACAGACTGATTACAAACACCGACATGACCAAGTTGCCGCAATCATACGCCAACATCTCGCATACAAATATAATTTCATAGGTGAGATGATTCCGTATTATAAATATAAACCAGAAATTATTTTAGAAAATAGTAATCAAAAAATCTATTGGGACCGAACAATAATTACAGACAAAACAATACATTATAATAGACCTGGTATCACTGTACACGACAAAATAAATAAAACAGTGTACCTTATCGATATAGCTATACCTAATTCACACAACATCCAAACTACAATATCCGAAAAACTTAGTAAGTACCAAGAACTCGCTATAGAAATAAAAACCCAGTGGAAAGCGCAAACCGTTCACATCGTCCCAATAGTACTTTCATCTACTGGTGTAGTGCCAAAGGCTCTCACACAAAGTCTTGATACTCTACACATGCCTTCTCACACACTGTACATGCTCCAAAAAGCCACCATACTCAATACTTGTCGCATAACGCGAAAGTTTCTGACTTCCTCTACATTATCATCCACCTTTTCAATTTAAATTCCCGCCTACACACTTGGCTCCGGCCCGTGTGTAAGGTCGTATACTCTCTCAAAAGAGAAGCAAAACAAAGAACTCGATAATAATAATAAGCCTTTATTAGTTTCCATAACTAACTAAACTATGTTTAGCAAGTAGATATTTCAGATCGAAATATAAATGTCATGGCCCCTTTCGGGTATAGGCCTCCTCCAGTTGCCCCCATTTTTTTCTGTCGTTAGCTGTTTTCATCCAGTCTCTTCCTGTCAATTGAAGTATGTCATCTATCCAGCGAGCTCTTGGTCTGCCCCTTTGTCTTTTGCCTCCCGGACCTGTCCACTTTGTTACTCGTATAGGCCATCTTTCTTCAGAAGAACGGGCGATGTGTCCTGCCCATGTCCACTTCAAACGCTATCACTCTGGTTTTGTTTCTGATTTTTTTACTATTGACTTTGTCGATGGTTTTGATGCCAAGGATGCTCCTCTCCATAGACCGTTGGCATGTACGTATTTTTGACAAGGTATTTTTGTTAAAGATCCAGGTTTGGGCACCGTACGATAAACAGGGCAATAGGCTCGAATCCATCACTTTTTTCTTTAGTTTGATTGAAAGTTTTGATTTTAATATTTCTTTGTAGCTCCAGTATTTTTTCCAGGTCATTTTGATTCTCCTGTCTATTTCATCTAGGTAGTTTACGCCATATTAAATAAACATGCTCGTGTCTTAATTATGACACTAGAACCATTTACAACCAAAAAAGGTGATATTAGAATAATAAGTGCTTAATTAATTTGTTTTTGTACAAAGTCATCTCCAAAAACAATTAAAAAAACACAATATACAAATTTAGGCACCCAATTGTAACTTTTTCTAAAAGTAGGATAGTTACACCAACTTACGAAAACAAAACGTATAGGTATCTACCGGGAAACGCCCAGAAATACAATCAATATACAATATCCATGCAAAATTATAGCTTTCTAGTAGGTACTTAGATTCGCTAAGCTGCGGACGGACAGACGGACAGAGCGAAACTATAAGGGTTCCTTGTTGACTTCGGAACCCTAAAAAGGTTTGCTACCTCTGATATAAATTTATGCTGATAATATAGCCATTCTTATCATTTGAAACTAAAATATATGAGATTGTATTTTAAAAGTGAAGTACGCTTATTTAATTTAAATAATTTACTTACCATTTGTCGCCTTAATCTACAATAAATTTAAAAAAATATAATATATATATTAATAAAAATATATTATATGTTAATATATATATATTTAAATTATATTTTACACCAAATACGATCGTGAACGTACCACACGTTTGGCGTATTATATTATCCTTATCAGGTGCGGAGGACGCTCATCGGCGTTCGCGACGAAAACCGTCCTGCACTTGGCTAATAAGCGTAATTTTGATCGCCGCAGTGAATGGGTTAAGCATAGATTTTGCACTACAATACTGTGATCCTTAACTACAATTGGCATCTAGGCGATAAGTGATGGCATTTAGGTGTTACCCATAGATATATAAACAAGAATAAACAACTGTATTTAATATTTCTATGCGGACACATATAATAAAAGTGCAGACTGAGATTAAAATGCACGTTATCTTAATTTATCTAAATCTTTTAAAAGAAACACCTATGTAGGTACATAATTATGATAACTTCACACGCTTGCTTACCCCTTTTGTGCATGCTACAACACATCGTGAGTAAATAACACCATACTTGCATACATATTAATTCACACAAACGTTTATGCAAATTCATTGTTCGATACCTATTTCTTAAATGTTAGTTGTGATCAAATGAAACTTAGAAGTTATATTCCTGGATTAAAAAATGCCGATTGTAGTATTCATATCTGTTCAGTGACCACGAGGGTGGCAACGTGTCTGCCCACACGACGCATTTGGTGGCTTCAGCCCTGAGTGACCCTTACATTTCGTACGCCGCCGGCCTCAATGGTCTCGCTGGACCCCTGCACGGTCTGGCTAACCAGGAGGTTTGTACTACATTTCCACATACCACTACCATCGCTTGATATCAGAATATTAGGTCATTACATATGAATTGATTTAATCAATCTATGTACCATTGCTATCTATGCACTTTTGCCATCTCATAGGTAGTTCATTGATCCCTTTACTAAAAAAACCATTCGGACGGGAATCAATAAAATCTTTGAAGGCGCTTTGGATTGTCCCATCGGAGTTGAAAATTTTCCCTTGCAAGAAGTTGTCCAAGTTTCGAAAAAAATGGTTATCTGTTGGAGCAAGGTAAACATCCAAAGCTGTGGAAGAGCGGAGTCTCCTAACACAGGCATCATCATGCTTAAAGGGAGGCTCCAATCATAAACTAATGTATACTAGTTGGTACAGAAATAAACAATTTGGAATTTGTTGGAGCAAGGTCCGAGGAGTACGGTGGATGTCTTAGACATTCCAATTGAAGCTCCTCTAATTTGGTAGCCGTCTGTTGTGCAGTGTGTGGTCTAGCGTCTTCCTGAAGCAGCAGTGGCCTAGAGCAATTGACCAGCCTCGGCTGTATAGCAGCTAGCTTTTCCTTTTTTTTACTGCACTCAATTCATGAGGTAACCACCTTTCAAGCTTTTTCACCTTCCCAATTTGCTTCAAGTGGATTAAAATAGTTTTATCACTAACACCGCAGCCTGCAGCTAACTTGGACGTGGTTTGCGCTGGATCCGCTTCCACAATAGTCTTCAATTCTTCATTATCAACATTGATCTCCGGCCGTCCACGGGGCTTGTACTGCAGGTCGAAATTTCCAGAACAAAAACGTTGGAACCAAACACGCAGTGTTTTCTTTTTCGACACCGTCGCCATACACATCATTAATCCTTCGATCCGTTTCTGCAGCACTGGTGCCACGATGGAACTCGTACTCGTAAATAACGCGATATTTCAAGTTTTCCATTTTGTAAACTGACTGGCGCAAAGAAAAAACCAAGAGGTAAAAACAAATTAATTACGATTTTCCAAACACTAAAGCATGAGTAAATAGCTGTATAAATTTAAAATTGGAATTCCAAACCAAAGAGGAGACATTTGAGTTTTTTTGTTTTTTTTTATTATTTATGGATCAAAGTAACCAGTACGACAAATCACCAATTTCATAGGTAAGGACCTAATATTAACGAGTACAACGAGTGACGATGGAGTACAATTATTGTCTTCAAGTATTCACTCTTGATTTAAAGACCTCCAAGCAATAAGTCGTCTATTATACAGTTCTTCATTAAGGCATTCTTATCGATGGAAGATGGTTATAAGGTAGCCCTTATTTCTATGATAAAACATGTGTACTGAACTGAGTGTATGTTTGTGTGCCATGGCAGTACTTCATGGTATGCACATGAAGTACTGCCATGGCACACAAACATACACATTTTATTCAAAATTATCGATAACTTTTCACCTATATTTATTCATACCATACTGATTCACCTATACGCAAAATATCATAGCGAAAAAAAAAGTTAATTAAAAAAATCAAAAAACCCGACTGCTTAAAAAGCAAACTAAAAAGACGTAAACAAGAAGAAAATCATGCTGTGCAGTCGGAGGATACATATTCGCGAGCTGGCGGACCAACACCAGATGTATCCTCCGACTGCACAGCATGATTTTCTTCTTGTTTACGTCTTTTTAGTTTGCTTTTTAAGCAGTCGGGTTTTTTGATTTTTTTAATTAACTTTTTTTATTTACAACTTTTTAGTTATTTTTTTTTAGATTGAGGTACAAGTAAACATATAAGTGTTATATATTTTTGAAATCACCTCTTAAAATCCTTTATTTTGATACCCCACACGATGGGTTTGGATTAAAAAAAAAAATTTTTTCCCCACAAAATGTCGCCCAAAATCCGCCATTTTTGTTTTTTCCAATTTTAATGTAGCCAGTGACACTCGCAGGATTAAGACGAATCGATTGACGTAAGAACCATCAAAATCGGCAAACGCGTTTGGTCTCTGGAACGCCATATAGGAACAAACATACATACATACATACATATATACATACATACATACATACATACATACATACATACATACATACATAGACTGATAAACACATTACCCTCCTTCGGCAGTCGGGTAAAAAGGACTGTTAATTCGTATCATTATAGGTTTAAAGATATTGATTGCCCATAAGAACTTATAAATAACAGTTCACTTATAATGAGATACAGAGTTACTAATCTAAATTGCCTCTGGGGTGTTCGCGACGTTATAGGGTACATACATGTTTCTTAGTTTATTCTTAATATATCAATATTATCACACCTCTTTATATCCTCCGGTAAATCATTGCAACAGCTGTGCACTGCACTGTCCACTAATACTGTTTTAGTCCGTGCACATGCAGTTGTTGCTAGTTGGAATTTGTTTATACTACTTCTTGTGTTGTTCTTTTATGTAATTGCATGTTTGATTGTACGGAATTCACGGTGATATTTTTATGAAAATGCAGGTGTAAAATTTGAACTTGAAAGGCCGCAGAGGTGCGTAATAGATTAAGAACACAGAGCCCTGTGTCCAATATGTGCGATGCACTAGAGTAACACTACTCTATCCCACACGTTTTTAACCGACTTCAAAAAAAGGAGGAGGTTCTCAATTCGTCGGAATCTTTTTTTTTTTATGTATGTTCCCCGATTACTGTAAGACGCCTGGGCCGATTTGGAAATTCCTTCTTTTGTTTGAAAGGGTATACTTTCCAGTTGGTCCCATAGTCATCAGGTCAGGATCTGATGATGGGATCTTGTAGAAATCGGGAACTCCTCAAATATTATAGGCATACATATAGCGATTTTGGTATTTTTATTAACAATGCAATCATCTGCACTCAGAAAGTAACATTTGGTGAAGAGGAACTGGTGAAGAAGACCACAGATGGCCAATAGATTTCCTTAATGCTAAGTATGTCATGGGTTATAAGATATCTCGAATAGTTTAACGACTATGATGAAGCAAATACTTATAAATACATAGTGCTGATGAAAATGGTACCATCGAACTGATCTGATGATGAAGCCGGCAGGTAGGCACTGGTACTCCGAAATAAAACAATGTATACTAGTCGTGTATGAGCTTATTGGAATCGTCAAAAGATGCACTTTGGCTATATATGAATTTTATGGCAATTGGAAGTACCTATCAAAACTAAAAAGAGATAAATAAAAAACTTTTTAACAAAAAAACAAACCGACTTCCAAAAAAACACTGCAAAACGAAAAATAACTTTCTTTTCCGAAGTCGGTGTCGAAACACGAAAAACAATAGGTACCAAAGACTTCGGAAAAGAAAGTAATTTTTCGTTTTGCAGTGTTTTTTATAAGTCGGTTTGTTTTTTTTTTTTTAAGTTTTTTAACATACGGTTGGCGCCCTCAATCCTTGGGCACATCCTTATCTGAGATAATAACACGCACGACCGTTGTATGAAATCATTACACAATGCACATCCTACTTTCAGTCACCAATTACGAAAAATAGTGGAAGTCGATAATCTTGACCTTATGATATAGTACGAACCGTCGACCGCATGTGTCCTTCTGACCTTGGGTTGGCCGAGCGTAGTAAGTAGGTTCAATAGAATAAGACACCGGATTGATTATACTGGTTTTGTAGCCACTGACATGGTCACACACACAGAGTCGGCCTCGGCGGCCGCCAAATCCCATTCGAGCCTGGTACCTACCTTATTTCCATCTAGGTTGTTTTTGAACATAGCGAATTATGTACTGTATTTTACACTCGTCATATAGCATTCTATTTTTGCCAGACGTAAAGTGCGTTCCGCACTATAATCACTAATGAGTGGCTTAGTTTGGTTAATATTTTATAAATGCGCCAGCGTCTTACAAACATACCCTGTTAAAAACAAAATTATTACGTGCAGGTGCTCGTCTGGTTGGAGAAACTGCGCAAAGAAGTTGGCGATGAATTCACCGAAGATGCACTGAAGGATTTCATCTGGAAGACCCTCAAGTCCGGACAGGTTGTTCCCGGCTACGGACATGCTGTCCTTAGGAAGACTGACCCCAGGTAACAAGCCATAGTCTAGCTGAAGATAGTTTTATACTTTGTACAGTTGCCGGCAAGAGTAAATGTGATTACGCACAAGTCGTTTTTAGGTATCTTTTGTTACCAAGCGGGACGCGGGGAACGAGGTAGCACCGTCCCGAGAATCGACTGATCAATCGCGTCCACGTTCCGTTCGCTCCCGAATACACTTCGTGCATTAAAATTGTATCCTTCTTTTTATTTGAGTTTTTAAATTTAATTGTAATGCCACGAACAAATACCGGGAAAACATTAATTTCATGCCGGGGTAACAGTTTTACAAAAATATAGTGACGACGCGTCAACGGCATAATATGATTATTAACGAAAACCATTTTTTTTTTATATGTTTCCTAAATTTCTAAATCTTTATCTGAATATATTTTATTTATTTTACCTTATAAACTTCACGAATATCACTCCCTTTCTTAAACTATCTTCTAAACAGATATGTTTAAAAAAAAATTGGCAATAACCATAGATTAATGACAAGCATTATAAGTGACCATTTTTTGTTGCATTAAGTGCACTATGCGCGAACTTACCCCCACTACGCCAAAACCTTGCCAAGTTACGAGCCGGGGACTGTATTGAAGTTTTATATTTTCCTTGACATAGATATTTCTTAACGAATATTGTTTATAAAGGTACACATGCCAGCGTGAATTCGCCCTGAAGCATTTGCCCAACGACCCTCTGTTCAAACTGGTCGCCGCTGTCTACAAAGTAGTGCCCCCGATCCTGACAGAGCTCGGCAAGGTCAAGAACCCGTGGCCCAATGTGGATTCTCACTCTGGTGTCCTCTTACAGGTATTATGTCGATTATTTATTCTTTGTGATTATTTATTACGTGTGACACGACGACATGTCGTGGTGGCCCATTGGCTAATACCCCACTGCTTGTGTTCATGGGTTCAAATCCCGATGAATCAATAACTTTCTAATTTTATCTTGGTCATCGGTGAAGGAAAACATCGTGACGAAACCTGGACTTATAAAGGGTCTTTCAACAAGGACGGGTCGATGTTAAAATTGAATAAAACAAGATGTGTGTGAGATATTAACGAAATTTATTTTTTATTTAAAAGGGCCCATTTATGCCAATTATGGATGGAATATGACATCGTTCAAATGTCCGCCGCGGCTTCGTATGGTGGCACGAATCCGAGAGGTCCAATTTTTAATGACTCTGCTGCATAGATCGAGCGAGCGCTACAGATCAATGATAAACAATTTCTTTTGGCTTGAATTGAACAATATGGACGTGAATGACATGTGGTTCCAGCAAGATGGCGCTACTTGCCACACAGCGAACGACACAATCGACATTCTGCATGATCGTTTTGAGGGTAGAGTTAGAGTTCCGCTAGACTTTTTCTTGTGGGGTTTTCTGAAGTCGCAGGTCTATGCCAATAAACCACATTCGACCGTTGCCCTGAAAGCCAACATAACGCAGGCCATCGCTCGGATTCAGCCGGATCTATGCAGCAGAGTCATTAAAATTGGACCTCTCGGATTCGTGCCACCGTACGAAGCCGCGGCGGACATTTGAACGATGTCATATTCCATCCATAATTGGCATAAATGGGCCTTTTAAATAAAAAATAAATTTCGTCAATATCTCACACACATCTTGTTTTATTCAATTTTAACATCGACCCGTCCTTGTTGAAAGACCCTTTAGTTAATAAAAATTTGAAAACGTCGAACCGCCTTGAGCAAGTGTATAGATAATTGCTTGTGCCTCTACTATATGAGAAGCTCTCTCTGTTGCCCTGCAGTTGGTCAGTAACAGGCTGTTATTATTATTTATGTTTCATACATATTATTTTATTTTTATTATATTAGCGTAAAAAATAATAATAAATAGACTATAAGGTTGTGTCTGTATTATTATGACAACTAATATGACATGTGCTTGTGCAGTATTACGGGCTGAAGGAGATGAACTACTACACGGTGATGTTCGGCGTATCGCGAGCGATCGGTGTGCTCGCGCAGCTCATCTGGTCGCGCGCACTCGGCCTGCCCATCGAGCGACCCAAGTCATACACCACTGACGGGCTCATCAAAATGTACGGAAAGTAATCGTACCTACAAAAGTTCATTCGTTTAGGCTAGATTGTAATACAGGCTTCTGGTAAACTTGTTATCAATATCAGTAACTTGACAATTTAAACCAAAATTAAGTTACCACACCAAAAGTAATAGTGTTGGGTTAGTGAGAAAGAAACTGGTATCTATTCAATTGTCCAGTTACTGATATTAAAAGCCCAAGCCCAGTGTAGTTCACACATGATTACGTCCAGAACGGAACGACCCGCAACAGTTTGATAATTTATATATAGTGGTATTCGTAGATATTTTAAACATTTACCGATTTTTTTTAATCATACTTATGGTTGATGCATTTTTATTTAAGTTGTTTTTATTAATTAATAAATTATTTTATTATAATACTATTGTACTTATTTCTTATGACAATATTGGTGACCGTCAGGATGACTGGACCATACGAGATATGTCTTTAAGACCATGTGCACTGTGTAATACCTATTTGCTACTATTTACTACCAATAGTGAAATATTTGCTACCTCTTAGTTAAGAAATATATCAAAGAAATAAAATAGCCAGCCATTCTGACGTCAGGTTGGCTGACCACTTCCAAGTTCTCATAGTTTTAGAGTTGTATTAAACGCGTTGTTAATGTAAATATTGACTACCTGTATGCTACCTTAACTTGTATATATTTACACAACTGTAAGAAGCTCCTATAAAAAGTTAATATACAGACGTTTAAAAGCCATTGAAACGCCTGTACATTATTATTTACATATTTTCTTCTCAGAACAATTGCCGTTGCCGACTCGTAGTCACACCAGATTATCACACTATGATAAACAGGATTTTTTTCTCGTTTGTCACACCACTGATTTTTTCACACCATGTATACGATAATTGCTAGTGCAGTACCTACCTATATATTCTAATACACTTCAAATTCCGTTTTAAACGCAATGTTTCAAGGAAATGGTCGACCATTCTGTTTTTTTCGATATCAATTTCCTTTTGATTAGTTTTGAATGAATAATACTGTTAATATTTTTTTATTCAGTTACATAAGCCACATCACCATGGCAAGTTACACAATTGAACAGCACGTTCCAAATGATAAAAATTCTACATGAGCGATTTGAGCGTAATGTTATCTCTCGCAGCGGTGATGTAAATTGGCCACCAAGGTCATGAGATTTGACGCCGCTAGACCTTTTCTTGTAGGGTTTTTTGAAGTCGCAGGTCTATGCAAACAAACCATAATCGAATGATGCCGTAAAGGTGAACACACATAGGCCATCGCTCAAATTCAGCCGGATCTATGCAGAAGAGTCATTGAAAGTAGGACCACTCGGATCCATGCCACTGTGTAGCCGAGGCGGGCATTTGAACGATGTCATATCATATTCCACACTTAAAGGCACAAGTGGGCCTTTCAAATAAAAAAAGAATTTTGTTAATACCTTACACACAGTTTTTTTTTAATTTCATTTCAACATCTATCCGCCCTTATTGAAAAAAAAACGAAACGAGAAAAAAAATCCTGTTTGTCATACTGATGTGATAATCTGGTGTGACTACAAGTCGGCAAAAATGAAAAACCCTTTAGGACCGCACTGTAAGTTACTTTAGGACCCATTAGGACCGCACTAGTTAGGAATAAATGGTGTGCAAGTGGTGTGAAAAACGAGAAAAAAAATCCTGTTTGTCTTACTGGTGTGATAATCTGGTGTGACTACGAGTCGGCAATGACAATTGAGGACCTTGCAGCAAAAGAGAGGCAGATCCAAATTTTTGGCGTTACTGTTTTTTTCACCTACAATTTTAACAAAAATTAGGGCTTTCCTTTGATGTAAGTACGTACGAGGCAGGTCCGACGAAAAACAAGCGCGCTTTAACAAAATTTGCCACCCTATTCCGTTTGGTGCAAGAAGGCAGCAGATCCAGATCTGCCACCTTTTTGCAACAAATGAAGTATTGTCATTTGTGACAAGTCTATTTGGTTTTTAACCCCCGACGGAAAAAGAGGGGTGTTATAAGTTTGAGGTGTGTTGCTGTGTATCTGTGTATATGTGTGTCTGTCTGTGGCATCGTAGGGTGAACCGACTTTGATTTAGTTTTTTTTTGTTTGAAAGGTGATTTTGTCGAGAGTGTTCTTAGATGTTTGAATAAAATCGGTTCAGCCGTTCAAAAGTTATGGGCGTTTCACTTTTTGAATCGGAGAGTTTACGCAAGATATCGTGTCAAAATGACGAGTTCAATAGATTGCCGATCGAAGCGTATCTACTATAGATAAATTGGGTTAGGGTTTTAATAGGATTAATAGGGTTTTTTAAATTTTACCACCAAATAAACTGTAGGAAGCTGTTGGTGCGGCAGATGACATTTCTAGCGAAAACGACGATGATCAAGCTGAAGTTGACCTTTAAATGAGTAATTTTTGATAAACACAACGAGTGTTTATCAAAAATTACTCATTACTCGTTTTTGTTTTTCTTTTGATTGTTCAAGCTTTCACGTGCTGATTAATAGTGGTTGAAATAAAAAATACTTATATTGATGTCTTTTATTATATAAAGTAAAAATAGGGTAGTATATTTTTTATTTTGTTGCAAAACGGAGGCAGATACAAACTTTAAAAAATCGTAGTAATTTCAAAATTTATTTATTTATTTATTATTAGGCTTTTCAACACTGAGTACACTGTTACTTTATAAATTTGTATTTTTCTAACTTAAGTCTAAGCGCCTCATCACTTAAAGAAAAGCACAGCATGCACTAAATTTTGCGGAGATAATACATAATATATTAATTAAAACAAAAAAACTATTAAAAGCTTAATTGATTGCAGTAAATTAAATTAAGTAACATAGATTAAATTAAATGAGAATAGATTAAATTAAATTAAATTAGAATAGGTTAAATTAAATTGGTATACATTTTATTATTTATGTAAGATCAGGTACTAGAGATACTCACTAAAAGGCAAGCGCGATTTTTTTTGAGCAAGTACAGTAGAGTTAAATAGGTATTGACCTATTTAACTCTCCTGTGCTCTCTAACGCCTTCGTGCTCTTTGTATGCAGCATACATTCTTGATAGTGGACAGTGTTGCCTAAAGTTGGTGTGACATCTTAGCATGCAGAAAAGTCTAACTTCTTGGCAGATTACGTGGCACGTGGATTAATACCGTGCTAAGCAAATTCGGACAGTTCAGAGAACCTGTTACTAATTTCTTAAGGAAGACCAAATCTAACATATGCCTGCGTTTCACCAGCGAAACCATCCTAACATATTTCAGTCTCTCTTGGTACGAGTTGAGCTTTTTACCAATATTATTGGTATAGGTAAGATGCCATAAGAACCGTTTTTGCAGCCGTTCAATGCGCTTGATGTGGACCTTTTACTCAGGTGACCAGACCACACTGCAATACTCGAAATGGCTTCTAACTAGCGAGTTGTACATAATTATTTTAATGTACAGCTTTTTGAAATTTTTACACTCTCTAATAAAGAAGCCAAGCATCTTAGATGATTTTAATACAGTTTTGTCAATATTCTCGACAAACCTTAGCTTTTTATCGAGCTGTACACCTAGGTCTCGTATAGTCTCAACTTCCACAAGCCGCTCACCATTCAATTTATAAACTGACTGCAAGATATTTTATTTTCTTTGAATTTAATGTGATGGCATTTTTTTACATTCAGAAACATATTGTTGTGCTCGCACCACTTTGTCAGCCGGTCCAAGTCACTTTGGAATAGAACCGAATCCGCAGGATTACTTATAGACTTTATGGCTTTAAGGTCATCAGCGAGTATGTTCGAGTTCAGGCAGCATTTGTAAATATCATTTATGAAAAGAGTGAATAAAGGCGGACCCAATTGAGATCCCTGAGAGATGCCCGACGTTGCAATGTACGAATCTGAAGAGCAACCATTCACCACAACCTTGAGCATCCGACTAGACAAATAAGATTGGAACCAACTTAAGAGAGGATCCGGAACGCCATACATTTTAAGCTTCTTGACGAGTATGTCGTGGTTTACTGTGTCAAAAGCCTTGCTGAAGTCGGTGTACACTGCATCTACCTGGACACCCGCATCAACCGCCTCAACAATACTCTCAACACAGGACACCAGATTGGTAGCTATCGATTTCCCCTTCATAAATCCATATTGGTTGTCTATTCTGCTAAAATAGCTGTGATAAATGTCTAGCTAGCAAGGGGCATATGAGGGCTTCAAATACCTTTGCAAGTAAGTAATCTTTATTCACATAAATTTGTACATTTTTCACAAGTAATGCTTAAACTAAAGTTAGCATACACAAAAGTATTAGCATTTGAGGCCGAACTAGGCATAGCCTGTATTTCAGCCTTCAACGCCGCTTTCCTTGAGTTGCAATTAATAATAGGTATAATATACAATAGAATATGTTAAGTAAATAATATAGAATATGATGATCCCATGTTTGAAATGTACTTATGAAATACCAAAGGTAATAAGTATATAATACAAAATCAATAAATTACGAAATGCAAACAAAAAATTCTATCCAATACTAAATAGAAAAGGACGCAGAACTAAAAAATAACAGATAAAACAAAGAAAAACAAAAATTCCAATGGTAGGTGTGTAACTATTCCTCTCTTAGTGTGTGATGGAAGTGAAATGAGTGAGTGTGAGAGGGTGTGTGAGATCGCGGACCGTTTGTTGCTCTTATTACTATCTTCGGTATTAATTTACAAAATATATCATAGCTATATATGTTATCATTTTTTTGTTGTCTATCTAGGAACTCGAAGCAATTACTCTGTCTCCTCGTACGTGAGTTTCTGGAGGTATTCGCACACTTTGATTTTGCAAGATAGTATTTAGCTAGTTGTAGATGTAGGGGCCAATGAATAAAGGAAATTTAGTGGCGAAATTGGTTTTAAAACCGATCGGTTGAGGGCAAACCAAGTGTCTTGTACGTCTATTTAAAATGAGTGGGTCGTAGGTGAGATTTTTATGTTGCATTATTATAAAATGAAGAATAAAAAGCTGTCTTACGGTTAGGACTCCACAAAATTCGTAAAGTAGCGCGATGGGAAACAATATTGGTTTGAAGGTGCTAACCTTCAGAATGGCACGCTGAGCAACTTCAACAGGTTTCAAAACAGTTTAAGGGGATCCACCCATGAAGATATGCAGGAAGTGATGAGGAACTAACAGAGAGCAAAGTATATTCGCTTTAGCACAGAGGGTTCGGCGACGTATCTGAGGGTCTTAAAGACGTATATCAATTTCCTGATCCTACCACAGAGGGTATTTGTGTGGTTTTTAAAGTTGAGCTTGTTGTCTATTATAACGCCTAGGTATTTAAATGTTTTATCATTTTCCAATTTAGTACAAGAGCAATTCTCTTTAGAGACACTCATGTGGTATGATGTACTGACGATCGTAATTGATTTTTGTGTTTGTCCGTATACTGAAGCAAATATACTTCGTTTTGTCTACATTTAGAGTCAATATATTGTACTCAAGCCATTCCCTCACAGCATCAAAACCCCTTTGGGCAGCATCGAAAGTCCCTTCCCATGTATCGGCAGAGAAGACGAGAGCAGTATCATCTGCAAAAGAGATTATTTTGCCATTGGGAAGCTTGTAATTCGAGAGATCGTTTATGTATACGAGAAATAGGGTTAGGCCCAGGATACTGCCTTATGGCACACCATACGTAACTGGAATGTCTCCACTATTAAGGTTGCCAATCCGAACACTTTGAAGCCGTCCGGTCAAATAGCTTTTGTAAAGGTCCAATTGAGTACCTCTAATACCAAGTAATTCCAGCTTGTTGAGTAAAATCGGGACAGAAATCGTATCAAAAGCCTTGGCTAAATCAAGACAAATACTTATACATTTCTTATTTTTGTCGAGTTTGTTGCTAACAAAGTTTACGAGGTTATTAACAGCTTGATCTGTCGATCTGCATTCCCGAAAACCGTATTGGTTTGGTGAAAGCAGGTGTTTGCTTTCTACATATCGAACTAGTCGCGTATTTATTATTCTTTCCAGAAGTTTAGAAAGTGCTGGGCGGATTGAAATCGGCCTGTAGTTAATGATACGACTCCTGTCACCATAACCATAACAGACTTCTTCAGGCTGTGAGGGAAAATACTATGATGAAGGCAAGAGTTAAAAATGAAGATCAGCGGAGGAACTAGAAACCCCTTAAATGTCCTTAAGAAAGAGCTGCTTATTTGGTCATAGCCTGTAGCACAATTTATTTTTAGGTTTGCGATGAGACTTTCCACCTCCTCCTCAGTGGTACCCTCCAAAACGAAAGAATTCAGCTGTGCGAGAGAGTGAGAGCTGCCTCCAGTAGCAGTCGAAAACCCAAACCTATAAACCGTAGAACTCTACGAAATCACATTTTTATTTGGTTTAATAACAGCTTATTTTTGGTTGCCTTCACTAACTGTTCTGCACATAAGAAAGTCATCTGTAGGAGTTATAAAATACGAAATCACGCGAACGAAGTCGCGGGCGGAGTTAATATTATAAATGTGAAAGTAACTCCGTCTGTCTCTCTGTCTTCCTTTTCACGCTTAAACCACTGAACCGATTTAGATGCAATTTGGTTCGGAGATATTTTGGGACCCTCGGCAGAACATACGATAGTTTTTATCCCGGAAATCACACATAAGTGGTGGAAAGAGGGGTAGAAGTTTGTGTGAAAAACCTAGAATATTATGCCGCGATATAAAAAATAAGCTATATGAATTACTAATGCCACGCAGACGAAGTTGCGGGCCAACAGCTAGTATATTATAAAACGAATCTACCATCTGATCCATAGTCGTGCAAGGATTTAGCACTGATGACCAATTGACCTGCTCCAGTCCTGCATTAATTGCCAAGTAATCTGCCTTAAAATAGTTTAACTTAGTTCTATTATTACAATATTGTGGCTTTTTAAAACGGGTACATGTGATCTCACACAGTATAGGTGGATGGTGTACATCTATTTTAGAAAATACATCTGCTCGTGCACTTACTACTACAAGATCCAAGTTGGTTAGGACTAAATCAAGAAACCTGTTATTTTGATTACATAAATAATTACATTGCCTTAAGTTGTTAAGGAGGACAAAGTCCCAAAGAGTCTGTTCTAAGCCTGTGCAAATATTTTGTGAAGCTCTTATCACATCGCCACCTTTTTTTTTTTTTTTTTTTTCCTGGATGGATAATCCTCATTGGATGTCCTCCGCCCTGGGGAGGGTGGAGGGGTCTGTCAGACTCATACTGACTAAAAACCACCCCGGTGTTCCATCTCACACCTACGCTGGGGGTCGCGGGAACAACGATACTTCCGCAACCCCCAGCTAGTGCCGGCCCGCCTCCGCGGGCCACGACCTCGGGTTGGGGGGGAGTGAGGTGTTGGACTCCCCCCACGACGTCTCAGAGGGGCGCGCGTGGAACATTACGCGCCACCACCTTGGGTCCTGATGTGTGGGGGGTGACGGACGTCCCCGAGTCCGTCGAAGTCCGCCGAAGAGGGCGTTGTCCGCCCTCCGCCGACGCCCGGCGCGTCTGCTGCGGATTGGGTTAGCGGATGAAATCTCCCTCTCCCTCTCCGCAGCCTCCTTCTGCGAGACGACTGTTTCGCAGAAGGATACCACCGCGTCCCAGGACTCCTCACTGCCGACCATAGACTCGACTACGGCCGGCAGCGACAGGTCACTGCCTACTTCAGAGATGAGGGCACGGCGTGGTTCCTCCCAAGCGGCACATTCTGCCAGCGTATGCCGCGCCGTGTCCTCCCGGCAGTTGACGCAGTGGTGACACCGGGCGTCCGGCTCCCTGTTTATGCGACACAGGTACTTCCCGAAGCAACCATGCCCCGAGAGCACCTGCGTCACTCGAAACGACAGGGAGCCGTGCCTCCTCCCGAGCCAGCGCTCGAGCACTGGCCGGACTGCCTCAATGGTAATGAGGCCGGCGGTAGGGCGTGAAAGCCTGTCCCGCCATTCCGCCACCAGAACCTCGCGAAGCTGAGACTGACGCAACTCCATGTGTCGCTGCATCAGCCCTTCGCCCCGCGCCCGCGCTTCCTCGCGCCACCGATACAGTGACGCGAGTACCTTCGCCTCCAGGTCCCAGGGCGGGGATCCGGACAGTGCACAAGCCGCCTCGTAGGAGATCGTGCGATACCCCCTGATGACTCTGACGGCCATCGCTCTCTGCGGCTTTCGTAGGACAGCGATGCTGCCGGCCGTCAGGTTAGCCGCCCAGATCGGGGCCCCGTACAGGGCCATTGATCGCACGATCCCCACGTAGAGCCGCCTACAGGCAGCGCTCGGGCCCCCCAGATTGGGAAGCAGCGTTGACAGCGCCCCAGCCGCGCCCAACAACTTGGGCGCCAGCCGCCGGAAGTGGGGGCCGAAATCCCACCGGCTGTCGAGCACCAATCCCAGGTACTTCATGGTTGACTCGACAGCGATTCGAGCACCCCCGACGACGATGTGGGCATCGGGTGGTGGCGCCCGCCGGGGGCCATGAAAAACCATGGCCTCCTACTTGTTGAGGGCCACCTCCAGGCCAGGGCGCCGTATGCGGCTCACCACCTGTGAGACCGCAGCCGTCGCCAGCAACGCTGCCTCCCTGTACGAACTCCCCCGGGCGGTGACCAGCGTATCGTCCGCGTAACACGTCAGGTCTACGCCCGGTTGGAGTTCGCCCCTCAGCACCCAGTCGTACCCGAAATTCCACAGGGGCGGGCCCAAGACCGAGCCCTGTGGAACACCGCACGACATGCGGTGCTGGATTTCGACGCCATTACGTCCCACGTAGGTGACACACCTCTCTGCCAAATAGGTCCCGACGATGCGGCGGAGGTAGGGAGGCACTCGATGATACCGCAGTGCCTCCCGAACACAACTCCAGGGCAGGGTGTTGAAGGCGTTGGAAATGTCACATCGTCACCTGTCCCAAGCCAGTTAATAGTTTTCATATTAAACTCACAAATAATCAAGCGTTCATTAGCATCTTCCAAGACATTGCTTCTATTCTCAACAAAGTGTTCCAGTACTCTGGGCTGTATTGGCGACGGCAAGTATACAGTACAAATATACAAATCTTTAGCTTTCTTACCCCCTTTTAGTGACAACTTAACCCAGAGATCATCGCAAAAACTTTCAAATTTGATCAATCTGTGTGATTCTAGTTTAGTAGATACAGCGATAAGAACGCCCCCACCGTCGGTTTTATTATTCAAAATATTATTGGATCTGTCTCGCCTATAGATAGCGTAACGCCCATCCATGATTTCTGAGTCAAAGATACAATACAGTAGCCAAGCTTCAGTAACCATTATAACATCGTATGAACAGCATGCAACTTATTGGTAAATGTAACTCAGTTTTGTCCTAATACCCCTTACATTCTGGTAGTAAATTTTAATTGATCGAATTTAAATGCTTAACAATCTTATACCTTATCCTATACATTTTTTTTCCTTACTTATTGTAAACTGTCCAACGAGCCGGTATCCCTGTACTCCATCATGTTTTCTAATAAAAAACTTACCGCCACGGACCCTACACATACTTGTAGCCCAAACTCTTTGCTTTAATTCTGGTCGCGGCATGCAGCGCCTTGTTTGCTGGTGATAAATGTTCGACTATGTAGACATTTTCCTTATTGCCGGCAATCCCAAGAAGAGCGGTGTTGAGCTTCTCTTCGGTTTTTTTATTTTTATTAAAGTTGATAGAAGCCGCCAGAAAGTGGTCACGAACCCGTGGACTGCTGAATTGGACAACGATAGACTTCGGGCGGTTTCTAGTTGGGGTTTGCTTTGCAATTCTTGTAACGTGATGTATGTTATTCTGATTTAAGTCACCAGATATCACCTTATTAATATTCAAAACAGGTTTTCATTGTTGTGCTCTGGTAGACATTGATTTTCTACATTTGTAGAACGTGCTTGTTGTTCCATCTGAGTTAGCCTCACACCCTGGTCTTTGACAGTAGTTTTCAACTGCTCGTTTGGTCTTTATGTCTGCCACAACGTCCGATGGCGCGCGCAGCTCTCTCCCGAAGGTAAGGAAAGCTGGTGAAAATCACTGTTACAGCGACACGAACCTTATGGCCGCGAGATGAGTGTCCCACGATGCGTAATCCATTCCTACTAGTATCGCTAATTGTGGTATACGGTCACGGTTTTTCCGCTCAACGGGGTTCGCTTCTGGTTGATACAACGGCGTCAAATATACCATCACTTGACACGCCTGCTGCATCACCTCAGCAAAAACTGAACTCCGTTGTCGCTAATCATCCTGCGCGGGTCTCCATACCTCAGAAAGACCTCGGATATTAGAACCTCAGCGCATTCCACGCTGGTGGCCTTCTCCAACGCAAATAGCTCAACCCAATGGGAGCACATGTCTTCTAGAATTAAAATCCAACGGGTCCCTTTCGAAGTCTTTGGTAGGGGTCCGAACAAGTCGACCGATACCACTTCGAATCGCCAGGAGTCTGGAGTAGTCCTGCAGGCTTCCTATTGTCTATCTTGTATCGCTGGCAAGCTGCACAGCGTTTAATATAGTCTGTGACAAAACAAGACTTCATACCTGGCCAAAAGTATCGTGCTCTGATGCGTTGTTGGGTACGTTCAGCACCAAAGTGGCCTGCCGAAGGAGCGTCGTGGCACTCTACGAGGACAGCTTCTCTCTCGTGTTTCGGAACCACGAATCAGGCGGACTCGGCGTCCTCCGATTCGGGTGCGCACCTGTACAATACACCGTCAGATACCAGGTATCTTCTCTCTGACTATCCTCTCCCCCTGAAGGGATCGTCGTTCGTCTCAAGGTCCTCGACGATACTCTTCAGCTCTGGGTCCTTGAGATGATTAGAGCGCACATCTTCAGATGTCCTACGGTCACTAAGCAACAAGCTGGGCGGCTTAGTGCAACGGCAATTACATTCACCTTCCCGGGAGTGTAATACATCAACAGGTTATAGGCCTGAAGGGTTAATGCCCATCTGGCACGACGACCACTAGGTGACTTAAGGCTCATCAGCCAACGTAACGGCTGATGGTCGGACTTAACTACTACCTCCTTCCACGTAACCTCACAACTTCGTGACCGCCCAGACGACGGCAAGAGCTTCGCGCTCGGCTGGCGAGAGTAGGCGACTGGCTTACTCTATGGGCCTTTCGTCGGAGCCCTCCCCTGCATCAAAACTGCGCCGAGAGAGTAGCCACTGCTATCTATCCGGAGGGAAAAAGGCTTGGACTCGTCAGCCTGGCGAAGAATGGGAGCGGTGACCAGGAGCTTCTTGATGAGCTCGAAAGCAGCTTGCTGCTCATCATGCCATCTCCAACTGCTGTTCTTCTTGAGCAGGTCAGTCAAAGGCTTGGTGATCGTAGCGTAGTTCGGTACAAACCTTCGAAACCAGCTAAATGTGGCCAGGAAACCTTTGAGCTGCTCCTCGTTCTTCGGTGCAGGCATGTCAGCGAAAGCTGAGGTTTTCTCTGTGTCTACTTGTAAACCTCCAGGAACAATTATGACCAAGGAATTTTACAGAGTCACGGGCGAAGCAGCTTTTCTTTTGATTGACTCGAAGGTTGAACTTCTTGAGTCTCTCAAAGATAGCTTCGAGATCTTCAATATGACCTTCGAAACTCGGCGACAAGATTATTAGATCGTCCAAATATCCCAGAATAGTCATAGGCCTACTTCCTTGAGGGTTTGCTGGGATATCGGAACTGCCACTTACCTCTTGTCCTCTTATAGGCACACTCAGGTTTGTCTTGATACGGTCTTTAATCTCTGAAACGTGGCGCCAGAGTTGCGTAGGCCCATCGGCATCCTCTTAAACCTATAGGTTATAAGGTAGGTATAGGCCGGAGGGTGTAACGAATGCAGTTTTGTCGCGGTGCTCTTCAGCGACATAAACCTGAAAGCAACCGGAGTGGAGGTCTAGCGTCGTCATGTAGCTGGTCGTCTTCGCTGCATGAAGCACGGTCTTCCATGCGCGGGAGCGGGTACCTATCCGGCTCAGTCACGGCGTAGAGCTTACGGTAGTCCACGCATAGGCGGACGCCACCATCCTTCTCCGCGACTAAGATGACTTTGACGGCCCACGGCGACTCGCACTCCTCTATTACATCTGCAGGCAGCAGCTTTTTAAGCTCACCGTCCAACAACTCTCTCTTACCTTGCGACATCCTATAGGGTGGTGAAGCGGTCGGTTCCTGCTTCTCGTCAACCCGAATGTGATGAGTGGCGTAGGTTGTAGGAAGGCCTTCGGTCGCGTAGCACGAAACTCTCTCGGTTATGAGCTGGTTGAGTTGTGTCTTTTGAGCAGGTGACAGCTTCGTCCCTTCATCCTCTCTCAGCGCCAAGCCGGTGGTATCAACCTGCATCAGCTCTGCATCGCTGGTGTATGTAAGGCTAAAAGATTGCATAAAAGTATACTTCTGCCCTGGGAAATTATTAAAATGCCAACGGTTATTTTGGAAGTCCACTAATATACCTGCTTCAGCAATAATATCCTGTCCTAGAAGTGTCCTATTATTATCCGCTTCCGCTATCACTAGGAAAGTGGTGGGGATAACGCGTCCCTGAATGGTGACGTTCGTGTTACATGATAATAACTCACGTACCTGCTGTGTTCCATCGGCTAGGCCGAGATTGCGACGTGACTTCGTAAAAGTAGTCCCGCTATCTAATAATATTTTATAGAGTCCGGGACTAGCCAGACTCTCAGTAGCACCTGTATCCAGCACTACAACACCTACTAAAGACGCAACTTCTATCTTGACTGTAGGGTGTGACAGATCAGACTCATGGGTGATAGCACTTTGGAACAACATTAACCCTCCGACCGCAACGGTTTATCAAAGTACGCTGAGTTTCCACCAAGGTGGTCTCACTTGTCGGCGGAACTCACCTTGGAGGGCGTGCCTTTACACGTCGGACACTTCGAGGGTATTACTCCTTCTCGACCGCAGCCGTAACAAGACAGCGGTGCATTATTACTTTGGTTACCCGATTTTATTTTAATTTTGCGTTCATCTATCGAGTGACCAAACCATTAACAGAAAGAGCAGCGCGATCGAACACGTTTCGTTTTCGAATTAGTATCGTTACAAATATTCGAACTAGAGTCGGACACAGCGCGCGAAGGGTTAGTTTGATAAACCGTTGCGGTCGGAGGGTAAATGTTTACATTTCGAGATTTCGTGGAACTTGCAGTGTTATTACTATTACTCGTATTAGTCAAGATATTCGCGTGCACACGCACCACGCACGCTCTCGATAAATGCTTCTAGGACTTCGGTACTGCGAGCGGCTCCGTCGAAGCGGGCCGTGCACCGGGTAAAGCTGCTGTGCATGCCGTGCATGCCATGCACGGTCGGTCCAGTGTGTGCAGCGGTGGGTTGAGTCAGTCCCGTAGGGTCGCTACTAGTTGACGTCGGCGTCGACGTCGTCCCATGACGCTGGCTAACAATCATGTGAGCTGTTCGTCGGACATGGAAATCATGTTACCACATACCGTGGCCGGGATCGGTGTAGCCGTTGCCGTGGTGTTCACGCTCGTGGGGTTTGCTATCGCGTGGCTTTCCTCATCGCTACTGGAACCAACGTTTTCCGCCTCGTTTGCGTGCGCGCGGCGTGTTTTCGGCGGCATTTTCTTGACCGTAACACT
Source organism: Anorthoa munda (assembly GCA_945859665.1). Lineage (NCBI taxonomy): Eukaryota > Metazoa > Arthropoda > Insecta > Lepidoptera > Noctuidae > Anorthoa > Anorthoa munda. Next base: position 40,860,476 of record OX243893.1, read on the forward strand.
CGGTAATGAACGCAAGCGATAAATAACGGCAGTATAGTCCAGTAAATGCACTAATTACTCAATCCGTAACTAACACTGTTCGCATGGATTTCCTTCGCACTCGCGTCGGTTATTTTCCGTGTAGTAGGTATGTAGGTATTTGCCGTAGAGAGCACGTGCCACGAGTTGGGCGAAATTTATAACACAAACTTTATTATGTAAGTATTATAAGGTTTTAGGTGTAATCTCGAGGGATAACCAGCGTTGTAATATAAGTATTGTAGCGGCCCTCACACGATCGCAGCGTGCGCGGCGCGGTCTCCTCTGTACGTAGCGAGCCGACTGGTCACGCGAGCGAGCGCTGGCGGAGGCGAAACAAGGGAAGTACCTACTTATCCATGACGTGGCGACGCGGGCGTAACATGCAACACAACGCTACATGCTTTCTATTTAAATGAAGAAATAGATAATTATATTCATAAATTAAGTGTATTAAATTATAATAATAATTGGTTTATTTTTTAAGTTAAAAATAATATATAAAAATGTATAAAATGTGTATGAAAAAATAAATAAAGAAAAGTAAAACAATATTATTTTTATGTGTTACGGGATTTGAAGCTTATCGGCTTATCGTGGTTTATCTAGCAGTATTAACCACTTGGCCAGATTTGCATTGAAATTAAACACCTCATTCTAAGCAAACTAACTTAAATTTTTATTCTTGCAAAATACGGGAGTAAGTGCGATCGATGTGGGCGACAAAACGTGTCGTCATTGTGTTTGAAATCTACTCACAATGTTATTAAGTTTAGGTGAACGTTGTTTTATATTATAATATCTACAGATGAGGATGGATTTGAAACACAACTACCCACATGTTTTGTGATTTTAATAAATAGTATGACGTTGCGGCCATGTCGCGTTCTCATTGGTTCATTATGAAAGAGTTCGATATACAGGTGTGTGAATGAGTGTGATGTGTCTATAGAAGAAGATCGTAAGTGGGACTGATTGGCTATGCTATAGTTTCATCTAGTTGTGACTGCAATTCAGACCGTGATAGTACATGCATACGACTGATAAACACATTACTCCTTTACGTCGCGCAGTTGGGTAAAAATATTATGTATCCGTTCGTATAAGGATCATGGACCACAGTCCAAGCTACCGATGTACGAGGACGCCCAAATCTTTATTATTAGTAAAGTAAAATCACCATCTTTTTAATAATAATAACTTTTGTTTTTATTCCAAAAATATCACTATGGTATGTATATTTTTTCTGAAACCATTTACAACTGGAAAAACATATACGTATAAAAAAATCCAGTAGCAAATTTCTAATGAGAATATTGAAAAACCGAACGCAACTTGTCCCTGAATCGTTGCAGATATACATATGGCCAGTATGCTGAAAAAGTCCACGAGGAAGTAGACGCAGGCGAACCACAAGTACAGCAGGATATGTTTCTCGTTATATGTTATCGACGCAACGATGAGCATCACGCTGGCAGCGCCCACCAGCACTCCCAGCACTCCGTACATGTGGAGGGTTACATCAGCGACCACAGGGTGTACTCCGTAGTCCACCAGCAATCCTTGCCCAGCACTGAACGCATAAATAAGTGCTAGACTCTGCACTAATCCTGCTACACCTATGATGATTGAGCCCAGTTTCAGTGTCATGCAGAAACAACATGTTTTCGAAGTCATGCAATAATTGTTCAGCACGCTTTGTACCATTGCTAAATATTCTCTTTAGACTAAAATATATGAAGAAAACACGTAGCTTCGATCTCAAGTAAAATGGGACAAGGTATGCAGATGTAGCACTCAATAACCGTACTTTACACCACACACTGAGGCTGTTGTCAGGTAACGTATTATTGGATGTAGGTACCCATATCTTCAGTTACTTATAATAGTTTTCTCAATTATTTTGTACTGTGTATTGAAATTGTATCTTTTAATGCCGGGACGCAAATGTCTGAATGTGCCAAAAGCTGTCAAATGTAATAAAATTAAATCAGTCTATGGATAGAAACAGCAATAATATTTTATCGCAGAAATACTTACACCTACATAAAGCCGCCTCCACACGCTTGCTGTTTGCCACAAGCAGCAAGCGTGTGGAGGCAGCTTTTGATTTGTGTATAAAAACCGACACCGATGCCGAACACGGGCAAACACAAACAAAAACAGGCAAACACAAACAAACACCCATTCACACGTTCGTGTTCGTTGTTTTGTGTTTGCTGTGTGCCATTGTTCGCCAAGCGTGTGGAGGCGGCATTAGGTTTTGGTTTATATATGAAAGAATTTTTCTATGGGTTTTGATCAACTCCAAAATGTATTCTCATAATCGCGTGCTCTGTCATCGAAGCAAAAATACTTTTATGCAAATCAAATAGATATCTGTACTAGGCCTTTAGATGGCGTGCTCTTCGTGCTCGTCTTCAAGCTTTCAGGGTTAGCGCACACCGATAAGAGTTTTGTGCACAGCAGCCCGGCGAGCACGGCCTTCTGTGACTTGGCCTAAGTCACACTTTTTATCACAGTTTGGGCGATAAAGCCATTTTGTCTTAAATGCTAGCACGGCGGCGTGAGATATTTTCTTGACTTGTGGCATAACTTCTTGACATTTATTTGTTTTCTTTTTCGGAAATTTGCCAATTTTATGGCAGTTTCGGTTTAACCTTGGCCATAAAAACCATTTAGGTTCAGAGAAGCATAGTCCTACGACGCACTATTTCCGAATTATGGGCCTCCGAATTTTATTTAATTTTACATAAAACGCTCTATATCTCGAAAACGGTATGTCCTAGGCAAAAAATAACCAAAATTTAGCCCCCCCTTTGATACTCCTATGCTAGCAGCACCCCAACATGAATTTATGAAAAAAAAAATTTTTACTTTGCTTGGTTTTCGACTTGAACTACAAATTCTTAACAGAAAATATTTTGGGTCATGACAAGTTATGATAAAATATGTCATGTCTTACAATTTGTCTTAAATACTAGCACGGGACAACCATGTGACATAGTTTCAAGACGCGACATGCCTTTCTTGTAGCTGACTTCACAGTGCGACATAATCTGAATAGACGACCAAATAAAATAATACTTATAAAAGTGTGCCGTTCATACAGATAAAATACTTTTTAATTTTGTTGGGAACAAATTAATGTTTGACCCACGACCATAGACTTATGCACACTTTATTTTTCTTTGTTTGTTTGATAACATATTAAAATGTTTGTTAGAAAGATATAATTATTTTGAAAATATTAATAATTACTTAAAAAATTTAATAGCTCCTATTTTTTTATTTTAGTTGTTTTTGGGGGGTTTATTTAAGAAATAATTTAAAATGTAGAAAGTAAGAAGAATATAGAATATAAGAAAATAATTATAAAAAATAAAAATAATAATTAAAAATAGAAATAACAATTATAAAAAAGTAATAAAATAGAATTAATTAATAATCCTGTAACATTTCAATTAATTAATATTTTTTGGGGGGTTTTATTTAAGAAATAATTTAAAATGTAGAAAGTAAGAAGAATATGGAATATAAGAAAATAATTATAAAAAAGTAATAATCAAAATAAAAATAATAATTAAAAATAGGAATAACAATAAAAAATAACAATTATAAAAAAGTAATAAAATAGAATTAATTAATAATTCTGTAAAATTTAAATTAATTAATAAGCATTGATCACCACACACACAAAATAATTTTATTGCCATTTGGTACAGTAATTAGAAGGAAAATATTTTATTTTGTAACTATAAAATTTTATCACCACCTCCGAACGAAAGTGATACATTTTTCTTAATCATCTGTCTAAATGTGAAATTTGTGACAAAATGGGTGCGCCCGTATTAGCAAAGTAAGACCCGATGAGTCCCAAATAAACGTCAGGAAATTTTCTCACGCCGCCGGTACTAATAATTAAGACAAAATGGCTTTATCGTCCATACTGCGATGAAATGTGTGACTCAAGCCATGTCACAGTAGGCCGTGGTCGCCGGGAAGCAACAAGAAAGGCTTGTCGCGCCTTTAAAATAAGTCACATGTTTGACCCGGCTAGCATTTAAGACAAATTGTAAGACATGATATAATTTATCATGTCTTGTCACAAATGTCTTGGGTACACCCATGCTCGCTCCGCACTAGGGAGTAAGCGGGCTCTTGAAAGCCGCGTCCAGTCTACCGGGGGCGGCGAAACATATATTCCATTTTGCTTCTATATTGTATCGCTATCTTAAAAAAAAGGTAATTAAAAACTCAAAAAACCCGACTGCTTGAAAAGCAAACTAAAAAGACGTAAACAAGAAGAAAATCATGCTGTGCAGTCGGAGGATACATATTCGCGAGCTGGCGGACCAAAACCAGATGTATCCTCCGACTGCATAGCATGATTTTCTTCTTGTTTACGTCTTTTTAGTTTGCTTTTCAAGCAGTCGGGTTTTTTTTATTTTTTTATTAACTTTTTTTATTTACAACTTTTTAGTTATTTTTTTTTAGAATTAGGTACATTTAAACATTTAAGTTTTATATATTTTTGTAATCGCCTCTTAAAATCCTTTATTTTGATACCCCCACGATGGGATAAGCAGAAAAAAAAAAAATTCCCCCATTAAATGTTTTTTCCAATTTTAATGTAATCAGTGAAACTCGCAGGATTAAGACGAATCGATTGACGTAAGAATCATCAAAATCGGCCAACGCGTTTGGTCTCTAGAACGCCACATAGGAACAAATACATACATACATACATAGACTATTAAACACATTACCCTCCTTCGGCAGTCGGGTAAAAAGTGCACGCCTCATCGCACCACGGCGCAACTCGGTGCGAGCTGAACGTTTAAATTCTTGCCACATTTATCACATCCATTAGACAGAAGCAGAGTCATGCAGAGCTAGGAAAAGATCTAGCAATATAACTCCGCAATAAAGATGCCTTGTCACTTCTGCAGGTACTTATCACTACAGCGAAGCAGAAAAAGTTTAAAAAAAAAAAAATATAACAAAATATTAAACATACTTCTAAAGCAAAACACTAGAAAGCGAAAAATTACTTTATTTTCCGAAGTCGGTGTCTTTGGTACCTATTGTTTTTCGTTTGTCGACTGACTTTGGAAATTAAAGTTATTTTTCGCTTTGTAGTGTTTTGCTTAATAAATCGGTTTATTTTTTTGTTAAAACGTTTTTATTTTAACCTTTTTCGTGGTGGTACCTCATATTAACATGAAAGTCATTTATAGCCAGAGAACATCTCATTTCTATTCCAATAAGCCCAAATAAGACAAGAATATAATGTTTTATAACGGATTTCCAGTGCGTACCTTCCGGCTTCATCATCAGATTTATTTATTTATTAATAAGTCACACCAACGACTTATTTACACATCCATATTATAATGAAACAATTAGAAACGATCCTGTATAAGCAAGTCACTTACAGGCATGAACATTATTTACAGAGTAGGTTACATAAATTGAGATAAGGATCAAAAACAAACATAAATCAATTAAATCATAATAAAATTATGAAATTTAATTTCAGATCAGTTTGATGGTATCATTTTCATCAGAACCATTTATGTATAATTAGCTGTTCCCCGCGGCTTCGCTCCCGTGGACCACCCCACAGGACCCGTTTTCGGGATTTAAAAATAGCCTATGTCACTCAGGAATAATGTAGCTTTCTATTGGTGAAAGAATTTTTTAAATCGGTCCAGTAGTTTCGGAGCCTATTCGGTACAAAAAACAACAAAAAAATATTTCGTCTTTATAATATTAAATATATATATGTCGCATCAAGGCTGGCCGATAGATGCAAACCATCGAGAAGTCAGGACGCATTCCCTTAGGTTAAGACATCGTGTGTGGGCAGGTCGGTAGGTACAATCGTGAAAATGAAACCACACAAGTTATTCGATACACTGAGTATATTCAAATAGACACAAGTTACATTCTTGCTTACTAATATTACGGATCGACACTGATTCTACGACGTGTTAGCTCTACGGCTGTCAGTACTCAACTGCCTTCTTCCCCACCACGCAACCGCTTATAAAAAGCATGCCAATGCGTAGTTGTTCTTGCTTTGCCGCCAGATGGCGTGCTTGCGATTTGTTTTGACGTCCGTACTATTGACTAAACCCGACATATAAGTATCTATGTATGTATGTATTTGCTTCATCATAGTTGCTGTTCTGTTTGACATGTCTTAAACCATAAACCATCCATGGCCATCTGTGGTCTTTCTGATCAGTTCCACTTCACCAAATGATACTATCTGAGTACAAATGCTTGCCATGTTATTATAAATACCAAAATTGCTATATGTTTGCCTTTAATATTCGAGGAGTTCCCTCGATTTCCATGGAATCCTATAATCAGGTTCACCAAGAGAATCCAATGGGACCACCTCGAAAGTATATACTTTCAAACAAAAAAGAATTTTGCAAATCCGTCTGTCTATATATGACGGAGTTATGCGACTTGCGCCTCACAAAACTGAGGCGCTATGGTTCCATAAACTGCTGAAGAGCAGGGATTGTCATTGACAGTTGGAGATGCACAAGTCCAGGTGGGTCTATATATTAAGTATCTTGACCTAACCCTGGACGGTCGGTGGGGCTTCGAAGAGCACTTCGAGCGCCTGATCCCCCGCTTTGAAAAGGCAGTGGGTGATTTGCATAGACTGCTGCCTAACCTCGGGGGACCACGGGAGGAAGTTCGCCGCCTCTACGCGGATATCGTGAGATCGATGGTCCTTTACGGGGTGCCTGTTTGGACAAGCAGATTATCAGGTGTCCGACGCTGCAGGACTAAAATTAATAGCCTGCAGCGGAAAATGGCCATTCGTATTGCACGAGGTTACCGAACGGTATCCTTCGAGTTGGCAACTCTCCTGGCACGCTTTCCTCCTCTGGACATTCTGGCGGACATGGCTGCGAGGACTTATAACCGAATACGCGCCATCCGCGTGGTGCTAGCTTGCCAGGAATCGCTGTAGTAAGGCTGAGGCGGCAGAAACGGTGACACGCGCTCGAGCGGTGGCGCGAGTGGCTACAGCACCCGCAATTTTCGCGCAAGCGCGTTGTGAAGCTGTCCTGCCGCACTTCGAAGCCTGGCTGAAGAGAGAGGAGCGCATCTCCTACAGGCTCACTCACGTACTCACCGGGCACGGTTACGGAGTACCTGAATAGTATTGGGCGAGAGACCACGGCAAATTGTCACCACTGCGGAGGCGACCTTGACTCTGCACAGCACACGCTTGAGCCCGTGCCCTGCGTGGGCCTCTAAGCGGCAGGTCTTGGATGGTGAATTTATAATTTTTTTAATTATTTGCTTGAAACTTGGTAGCAATGATATGTAGAACTGTATGTAGCTAGGGTAATTATTTAATATTTTTCCAAAGCCAGAACCTATTTCGTCACTAAATATTATTGTTTTATATTCCTGTGAATTGCTCGTGGTTCAAAGTAGCGCCCTCGCTGTAAAAATACTATTTTGCTCCCTTGTCATACAATCTATTATTCCACCTCGGCGAAACTAGAAGATTGCGCTGCCAAGGCCAGGTCATCCGCATATAAGAAGCGTTTAGTGTGCTGCGTAGGCTGATCGTTGGTGTAGATGATAGACAGAATCGTTGCCAGCACTCCCTTGCGGGTGACCATTTTTTTGTAGGCGCCATCCGCTATTGTCTGATTGGAAAAACACCTGAAAACGACGGTTCTGCAATAGTTTCAAATTCAAATTAAAATTCATTTATTAATTTTGTGAACATAGGGTAAATTTACAGATGGTTAAATAAATAAAAAATGTTGTTCCATACTATGTCCCGCCAGAAGGCATACAAAATATTTGGGTAAAAGGTAATCACAAAGGAATGTCACAATAACAAAATAAAATCAAAAATATAAGCCCAGCATGTGTGCAAACCCCTTTTTGTTGTTGTTTTTTCTGATCTTTTGTTGTGGTACCGACTTTAGCAAGTATCTAGTTTTCTGATATTTATGGTGTCGTATGCCGCTGACTGGTCCACAAATACGACACCCGTGACCTTGTTGGCCTCGTAACCGCCCTCTATGAACTGGTTCACTTTGAGTACTTGGCCGGAACAAGACTTACCGGCAGCCTAATTGCGTAAGTAAATTCGGCAAGGCAAAACGTTTGACCGCCATCAATCGACCAATCAAATAGACGGAAATCCACATCGCGTCTTACATCTCGCATGCAATTGATCACGATTGATCGCGTCAAAACTCTTTGCCTTGCCGAATTCACTTACGCAATTAGGCTGCGGGTCTCCCGCAGCCTGCTCAGGCATAAGCGTTGGCTCAACTGTCTCAGTAAAGTTCAAACAACTACTTGTATGTGTGGCATAGCAATGATATCGGCCGGTAGCTTTTTGGGTCATTCGCCCGGCTTCGGCCCGGCTTCGGCAGGTTCTTATAAAACTAGCTGACCCCCGGGGCTTCGCTCCCGTCAATTGGCTATATACCTACCTACCCTACCTACTCTACCCACCTAACCTAACCGCCTACCCTACCCTACCTAACCTACCCTACTTAATCTACTCTACCTATCATACCCTACCGACCCTAGCCTACCTAATCATGTAGTACATATTTTTTATGTATCATCAATAGTTTTCTCAGCGCACGTAATAAGGGATAAGTACCGACTATCAAAAGCTACTCAATTATAAGTGAACAAAGCCCAAGACCACAACCATAATTTGGTAGGTAGGTACCTACTGCTGATTAGGAACAAATCAATTAATTTATTTATTTACAACTTTTTAGCTATTTTTTTTTTAAGAATTAGGTACATTTAAACATATAAGTGTTATATATTTTTGAAATTGCCGCCTTTATTTTGATACCCCACACGATGGGTTTGGAAGAAAAAAAAATTTTTTTTCCCCTCAAAATGGCGCCCAAAATCCGCCATTTTTGTTTTATCCCATTTTAATGTAGCCAGTGACACTCGCAGGATTAAGACAAATCGATTGACGTAAGAATCATCGAAATCGGCCAACGCGTTTGATCTCTAGAACGCCACATAGAAACAAATATACATATATACATACATAGACTGATAAACACATTACCCTCCTTGGGCAGTCGGGTAAAAAGAGACGAAGTACCTACACGTTAGTAGAATTACACATTATTTCTTTGATGTGGTCAAGCGCAAGCCTATCAATAATAAAAAAAAAAAAATGTTATTAATAGAATTCAGTTTTGGCGGCTCCCATACACAGAATTCAATGGGGTATGGTGGTAGGAGAGGCCTACCTACTATATTACTATTACTATATTATTGGGTCATTTAATATATATTATAGTAAATGACCCAAGGACTGTAATATTGTTCTTTTATTTATCTATCTAGTCTAGTGCTTGAATACTTATTAAAGTTATTCTCATAATAGCATTATTACACAAATCTATTTACGACTATCACAATAACGTTTGATGAAAATTATAAGAGTATTCCTCAAAATCATCATCCACAGCCCGACTTAGCCCACTGCTGGACATAGGCCTCTTGTTTTTTGTGCCAATCCCCACGCTCCAGTGACAACCTCATCCAGGTTACACGCGTTGGCCGCAGGACGACCAACACTTCTACTCCTTGGACGTCAGTACGGATCGATCGCCAAAACACCGGTATTATTCCCCCAGGTGTGGCGTACGCCTTGGACTCGGTGATGGCCTTGTTCCCGTCGATCTATATTCCCAGTTGTACAAAGCTACGCTTGATGTCGTACGATTATGTCGTGGTGGCCCAGTGGCTTAGACCTCGCCTCTCGTGCTTGAGGTCATGGGTTCAAATCCGGGCAAATACCAATGTGACTTTTTCAATTCATATGTACTTTCTAAGTTTATCTTGGACATCGCTGACAACGTTGAAGGAAACATCGTGAGGAAACCTGGACTTACAGTCAGTACCTATTTGTAAGCTTGTGCTCCATTGGTTTAATTGCTACAAGGCGTTCCAGTGCGAGGGTAAACAAATAAAAAATAAAATAAAATTGACACAGAATTCTTCAATTCTATATTCTGCCTCACGATATCTACGCAAGTCGTCGTTGTCACTTTAATATTGTAAGTATTTTTAACCGACTTCAAAAAAAGGTGGAGGTTCTCAATTCGTCGGAATCTTTTTTTTTTATGTATGTTCCCCGATTACTGTAAGACGCCTGGACCGATTTGGAAAATTCTTCTTTTGTTTGAAAGGGTATACTTCACAGTTGGTCCCATAGTCATCAAGTCAGGATCTGATGATGGGATCTTGGAGAAATCGAGGGAATTCCTCAAATATTATAGGCATACATATAGCGATTTTTGTATTTTTATCCACAATGCAATCATCTGCACTCAGAAAGTAACATTTGGTGAAGTCGAACTGGTGAAGAAGACCACAGATAGCCAATAGAATTCCTTAATGCTAAGTTTGTCATAGGTTATAAGATATCTAGAATAGTTTAACGACTATGATGAAGCAAATACTTATAAATACATAGTGCTGATGAAAATGGTACCATCGAACTGATCTGATGATGAAGTCGGCTGGTAGGCACTGGTACTCCCAAATAAAACAATGTATCCTAGTCGTGTATGGGCTTATTGGAATCGTCATGAGATGTACTTTGGCTATATATGATGTTTATTGCAATTGGAAGTACCTATCAAAACTAAAAAGAGATAAATAAAAAACTTAAAAAAATAAAAATAATCAACTTCCAAAAAAACACTGCAAAACGAAAAATAACTTTCTTTTCCGAAGTCGGTGTCGAAACACTGAAAACAATAATGTACCAAAGACACCGACTTCGGAAAAGAAAGTTATTTTTCGTTTTGCAGTGTTTTTTTGGAAGACGGTTTAATTTTTTTTTTTTATTATCTACACTAGTAGAAGAACTCGTAGCTAAATAACAACTGTTGCACGGGTCGATCTTCACGGTTAAGCAACGGTCGCCCGGCCGAGGTCGGTCCGGGGATAGGTGATCATCTTTAGTCCTTTTTCACACGCTCCGGTTTCCAGGTAGCCGGTGCCGGGTAACCGGCGGCGAAGTGTATAGGCATTTATGTTTCATACGTACCGGCGTCCAAGGCCATACATTTGCCTCCGGGCACCCTGGCACCGGCTAGCAGACAACAAAAGGGACTTACACAGCGAGTTTCTTCCGCGTCTCGGAAACCATGTCAAGCCGTTGCTCCCGGCTGTCATTTAAAGACTTTTGACAGTCGTCACGGGTAGTCAGAAGCCTGAAATCTCATACCAGTCTGGCGTCCGTGTTACCCAGGTTCTCGATTGTGGAGGTCAGATAGGCAGTCGCTCCGTGTAAAATACTGGACTAATATCCGGTTAGTCTGGAAGCCGACCCCGATATAGTTAACGCAAAAAGCAGATTGATTGTGTACTCGAGAAAAAAAAAGATAATCAAATTCGTTTTATCTAAAGAATTTTGAGGTGACACACAAAAAAAAAAGTCAGAGGTAAATCCAAGTCAGAGGTAGCTCACACCGAGACGCGACGCTGCGCTCGGTGTGAGCTACCTCTGACTATAGACTAGATTATTGTATCGCTACTTTTTAAAATAGCGATACAATATAGAACTTTATCGCGCTCACTAATCGGCGTCATCTGCTTGTAGATTTCTGTTTTTTTATCTTGGTAGTGTGTAGATGTGAGCAATATGTGTAGAAAATAGCTAATATGCTATCTAATACATTTAAACGAGTCATTCTTTAATATACGTACATCATTATCATCATATCAGCCGAAGACGTCCACTGCTGGACATAGGCCTCCCCCAAGCGTCGCCACATTGACCGGTCCCGTGCGTCTCGCATCCAGCGGATTCCCGTAACCTTCAACAGCAGCCTTATTGCGTAATGAATTCACAAAAGGCAGAGTATATATATAAAAATTAATGTTTGTATGTCTTTTATAGAATCGTAAACGGCTGGACCGATTTCACTAATTCTTTTTTGTTGATAAATCGACCAATCACATAGACGAAAAGCCACATCGCGTCATTCAGCTCGCTTGGGATTGGTTGATTTTTCTTACTCTGCAATACGGTTGCAGGTCATCGGTCCACCTGGTGGGAAGCCTTGCAACGCAACGTCTTCTGATTCGCGGTCACCACTCCAGAACCAATTAACATTTTGTGTATAATGTATTTTTCCAGGACTATGGAGATTATGTTGAGAGGCAGGCCATTAGAGCCGCTGTATGAAAAAGAAGAGGAAAGAAGAATTTCAACATCACCATAACACTAAAATAAAATAAATTTGATTAATGTTTTAGATTTATTGATTTCAATAAGTTGGTATTAAAAATCACTGCTAAGGAACTTATTAATATAGTCTATAACACAATAATTGCTCATATATATTGATATATTTCATATTACCCTTCAATATACGCTAGCCTAGGTTTCGTTTTGACTGACATTACAATAATAGAGATTTAAGATATATATGTAAGAAATTATTTTCTCGAAAATGGCTGTTCAATGCATCTTGTACAATTCTCTTTGTGATAATTTAAATAAGAAATTTATTATTTTATACTTGTAACAGAACATTATGATATTCTATTTGATGATTTATAGATAGAGCAACATATCGAATATATAATGTTTATACCGCTAAACTTTTTTGGTTGTAAACCTAAAAGTGAGATAAAAAAATTGTTCCTTAATAAATTCTGTAAGTATTTTAATCTATTTGTATTATTTAAAATCTTGAAGTATTAATAACATGCAATACAATATAAACTTACGTTTAGAACATTTGAGTGGCTTTAGCCAAGAGTTTACGGTTATTTAATAACATTAAGTACTTCTAGACTACATGAATATAGTAAATGATGTATTTATGTAGGATATTATTTAAAGAATTTTTTAATAAAAGCACAGTCTCGTCCTTTTCAAATTACTTTTTGTTTTTGTACATCTTTATAATGCCTTTGCTTGTGCCAGGACCGCGGTAATTCTCTTTTAAATTTATCTGCGACCCAGACAAGAAATGCGAGAATGCGAGAAATAGAGGCCCGGTTGACTTAAGATGCCAGTTTATAGCAATTTTTATTCTTACATGAACACATCTTTAGATTTGTCCTTTAGATTTTTCCTTTTTAAATACATAAAAAGGAAAATTATAAAAAAATATCTCAATAATAAAAAAAAAACACCTACGCTTGGAATATGTGACGATTGAGGGTCCTTTTTGAAGTAAGATTAACAAAGAGTGTTTTGCGATAATATTTTAGTTTAAGTTGTTTGGGATTCACTGAAAGTTTGACATAATTATAAACTGTTTCAGTAATATACATACGCATAGTTGATCCGTTACTCGACGAGTCAGCATAACTTTGTTATCTGACTTTCATAAAATCTAATTCAAACCTTCACACTTCTTTTAGAATTTTCACTAAATCCTAAGTATATTTCCAAGACACAAATGCCCTCACACCTAGGTATGCAAGGATAATCGGAAAATCGAAAAATTATTTATATAGAAAAATAAAACCCCTGGCCTTAAAATCGAATACCCACGAAATCTACAGCAATAATGCCGGCTGTACACTCTAGGACGAGAGCCCGAGGAAACATTGTACATTGAGTGTTTAAACAAAATACTTCATGATTAAACTCCTTTGAGAGCAATGTACATCATCCTCGAGGGCTCTCGCTCAAGAGTGTACAACCGGCATAAAAGTAAACGTTTTCAAAACGTGGCAAGAGATGCAATGTCACACACAATGTGGTTTATCTGAATCTGTTTAATGTGGTAATAACAAAAATTACAGATTATACATAATCGATGAAAACTTGACCCTAAAAAGATTGTTTAGACTTATTTATTTGTTAAAATAAAGAAGAAATATCTATAAATTGGCGATCTAGACAGATTTTCTATACACCTTGCATCCCTACTCACACCACACGCACGCACACTTAAATAAAACCTAGTTATCTATAGATAACTTGGTTTCATGAAACACCAAGTCTTTGATATGAATGACTAAATTCGTATTTATACATAATGGACACTTACAAAAATCTTAGGTAAAATCTATCACGAAACAAACATAATATAAATGCACCTTGAATTTTGTCTTATCCTCTCGATTACTATATTTTAATTACCCTACAACGCTAGCCTCTAACAGGCTAATATTTGGGCATAAACCTACTAAGAAATAGATAGCACCTACTTTTGGCTATTACAATCAGTCCGACCACATAAAGGTGAGTGTCAGAATCATTTCAGTGATCATTTGTAACAATAAATGGGTTTTCAATGATTGCATATCTTTTGTTGAAAGATGCATGGATATTCTGTTCAGCTTAGGAACAAAAAACGCATGTTAAGGGAGGTCTAACCAACCGGAAAGATACTGCTCAATTTCGACTCGTGCTTCAATCAAGCTGCTGGAATCATTCTCACTTCTTGGATACATGTTGGCACAATGCGCAGTACCTGTAAAAAAGAAAAAACGTTTTGTGGCATTAAAGAATAAACTACCAATACCTTGAACACTGTTTTTAGACAGGCTTTTGATCGACATTCCATCGACACACATATTTGTAACACGATATCTTGTGAAAACATCCCGATTCAAAGAGTAAAATACGCATAACTTTTGAATGGCTGAACCGATAGACATTAAACATAGCTAAGAACACTCTCGAAAAAGTAATCTTTAAAACAAAAAAAATAAATCAACATCGGTTCATTCGTTTAGGACCTATGATGCCACAGACAGATACACAAATCCACACATTTAACTTACAACACCCCTCTTTTTCCGTCGAGGTTAAAAACAATGATAAAAGATAATCCATACCTGAAAAGTAACTCTAGTAGTCAATTACCTTTTAACCCACAGAACAGATTTCAATACAAATACTTTTTTAAGAAAAAAGTACCATTTCACTTCACTTTGTTGTGTTTTTATTTCTAAGTTGGTAGTATTTTTTGTAAAATAGTTTTTATTTTTCACCTTTTAGTTGTGGTAATGGCCATTGTTATGCCAGAATAGATTACCCGAATAACATGAAACTTGAACATAGCAGGTGAAATGACGGTGTACCAGGGTACACATCTGCGCAACTTTAGAGCGTACTGGCGTGATGTTATGTTATGAAATGGTGAAAACAATAAACAGACAAATAAAGATTTGCCATCATTTATTGAAACTTTCTGTTTCATATCTCACAAGAAGTTCTTCATCAGATCTTCACCAAATTTAAATGGAACCGATTCGGGAACAAACTCTTTCAAAGAAATAAAAATCGATTGCCGAATGTGTGTGTGTCAGCGAATTTGGCTAATTATTTTAACAAGGAGGTATGAAAAAAAAAATTTCTTCATTAGTACACCCATGTGAAGCCGGGGGCGGTCAGTGATCAGATATAGGTTTGTTCCACGCTGATGCCGAATTCGCGGGCAGTAACCAATAAAACATAATTTAAGGAGTGTTAGGTATTCTTGAATAAATATAGGTAGCTCATTGTAGATTCTTACCTTTAATATAAATAGCAGGTGCATCATTATCTTGAGTTTTAGTAATTCCCAAAGCATGCCAAGGATCTACGGAGCCGTGAACAAACACCACGCGAGTCACCGCAATATCCAAGGCCCCATAGTTGCTGTTGGTCCAACCTGCAGACTCCTCAACAAAATCTGCATTGTACCTGGAATACGATTAGATTTCACAACTGATTAATAATAGCTCAGTAGAAATCGACATTAAAATTTTAAAGCTTGATGTAGTTCTGGATTTTTAACATGTTGAATGGCTGTACGGAAGCAAACCCAAATGTGTCCATGGACTAATGAATAATGGACCGAAATTTTGTTTGTCCAAAAACACATAGTTTAGTTTCGACGGGCTGTTTCCGCAACTCCATGAGCTTAGTCAGCGTATAATATGACATATAGTCATTAATGTCCCAAAAATTGTAATTTTTTCGAAGAAATTTGGATTTGCTAATTCTATCTTATCCTACTAATATTAGCAATGTAAAACTCTAGCCTTCTTCTTTACACAGGAATAACCATACATTTTCATAGGTTATACTTGGTATAACTTTATTCTGTGTTTATTAGTAAGAGGGTAGATGTTTGATGTTTGTGAATCACTTCTGCAACAAAACAAATACCAAGACTTACAAGATTAACCTAACCTATTCATTCAATTTGCCATTTATCCGTGTTTTTTAAACAATCACCTACACCAACCACCACTATAATAATCTAGGCATTTTTGGACAATAAATCAAGACTTACTTTGTACCGAAAACGTCTTCACATTGTTGAATAAAGAAATCAAGTGTGAAATGGTTGCCAAACACTTCAACTTCCCCGGAAGAAGTCTGATAGAATCCAAATTCTGTGCAGGTTTGATACATCCATTGACGAGCTGAAATAATGTATATATAAAGCATCAAGTTTATGTTATTGCGTTATATACAAACTCTATTGTGGCATTTAAATGAAATCAAATCATGACATCTGAAGTAATAAGTGTTTACATAGGTAACAATATTTAATTTTATAGACATACATAAACTCTCGCCTTTTTCCTATAGGGGAAGACAGAAACTAAAGAACGCGACCTAAAATTCTTACAATTCCTTTTGCTTCTTTAACAATCATACATCTGGTCATACACGCACTTTCATGTACTAAACACCTACACTTTCTAAAGAACATCACAAGATCTGTGATGGATATTTCTAAAGATAGATATTTCTATGGTTTGATAAGCTCACCTATCATCAAGACCTGCCACTATATCATTGTGGTTCAGCAGGCTGGTTGTAGTTCTTGTGAGGTGCCTATTTTTATTATTATCGATAGGCGCGCGCTTGCCCACTATCTCACCTGATGGTAAGCGATATTGTGGTCAACGGAGATGAAAGAAAGTAGCATGCTTTCTCGGGTTTGACACTACCCTCAGGTTACCGAGAAGGTATTTATACCACAGATAATATAATACTAGCATACAGATGCCTCATCCCATACAAAGAAACCGTGCCGACGTAACTAGCGTTTATCATCTGATTATACCTATTATTTTTTGTAAATCGATCGCGTTCGGTTCCGTTCCACGGCGATAGATAGATCACCATCTATATCCGTGGAACAAAAAATAATCAGTTCCGTAGGTCGGCACGGTTTCTTTATATGGGATGAGACACCACTGCTTATAATAACACTAGCTGACCCGGCAAACTTTGTTTTGCCATAAAAACACCAAACATTCATCTACCCTACCTACCCTACCCTAACTACCTACCCTACCCTACCCTACCTACCCTACCCTAACTACTTACCCTACCCTACCCTAACTACTTACCCTACCCTACCCTACCTACCCTACCCTACCCTACCTACCCTACCTACCCTACCCTACCTACCCTCTGGGATACTACCTCTAGACCTGCGCATACAAGAGGCAGCCGACCTGTATAAAGCGAGGAGAGGGTCATCCCGGTTTGTGCCAGGAGATAGGGAGATCGAGAGTGCGGTAAGATTTTCAGAAGCCCCTCATCCAGCTACACAAACGCCCCTGGAGTTCATGTGCCTGGCAGACCAAGAGTTACTAGACAGTAACAATGTGCAGGCGGTGCGAATATTCACCGACGGCAGCAAGATTGAGGGGAAGGTCGGAGCCGCATTATCCATTTGGGATAATGAGGGCGAAATCCGGAACCTCAAGCTTAGCCTTGCCGCGTACTGCACAGTCTACCAGCGACTCAATGTCCGCATTGCAGACGCTTGCAAACCATGGCTCGCTCCATCCCCTGGCAGTTCGCGCGCGCGCACACCTGGCTCACGCCCTGTGCCAGAACAAAGCTGTGACTTTGTTCTGGATCAAGGCCCACGCGGGCCTGCCGGGGAATGAGCGAGCGGACGAGTTGGCTAAGGAAGCAGCATTGTCGTTACGGAGGAAGCCGGACTACGATCAGTGTCCGATTTCATTTATCAAGCGACAGATCCGTTTGGAATCGCTTGATGAATGGAATCGAAGATATGTGTCGGGCGAGACTGCTTCGGTGACGAAAATGTTTCTTCCGGATGCAATAGCGGCTTTCCGTATCGTACAACAGGTGCGGCCCGAAGGCGTCCTCACGCAAGTTTTGACGGGGCACGGTGGGTTCTCTGAATACTTGAATCGCTTCAAGTGTAAGGATAGCCCATCGTGCGTCTGCGATCCAGGCGTGGCAGAGACTGTCCAGCACATACTTGTAGAATGCCCGTTATTTATCAGGGAGCGCTACCAACTTGAATGTGAGCTGGACAGGAAAATAACGAGGGAGAGCCTGCATGGGCTCATGGACAAGAAACATAGGGAAAGATTCTTGGAATACTGTATTAGAGTAGCCACTGCGGTTATACATCGAAATAAAACCTGAGGCGCACCGTGCTTCATTAGTATTATGTATGATATTTAAATGCAAGCACGGAATGCAGCCTGGACATGTGTAACCGGCAGTATTTCATGTTAGTACCTAAGTTTATAAACTGTGTAATATTACTGTGATAATTTTGATAACTGTGCTTGTGTTTTTATCCCTAATTATAATATGATATTGTATACATAATTTCTGTGATATACCGCTCACTGTATACCTGTGATAAACAGCACTGTTTGCTCTATTGTTATAATAGCACCTTTTGCTCAATGTGATAACCGCACCATTTGCTCAGATGTAATATACCACACTGTTTTATTGTATTTTAACTATTTTTATAAGAAATAAATCATGCCCATAGAATAGATTAAATAAAAGTGGGAGTCCTACCCACAGAATATAAGATGATGAATGCAAGAAAGAATTAGTATGAAGAATGAAAGTACGAGAGGCATAAAAGATTGACCGGAATGACTGAGGTTGAGCAAATAAGGCGCCAATATCGTTGGCGGGGATTAGTGTTAAGAAAAAAAAAAAAAAAAAAAAACCCTACCTACCCTACCCTACCTACCCTACCCTAACTACCTACCCTACCCTACCCTACCTACCCTACCCTACCCTACCTACCCTACCCTACCCTACCTAACCTACCTACCTTACCCTACCCTACCCTACCCTATCTCTCAAGTTGGATCGAACTGCACATGGTGTGCGAATTTTATTATAATCGGTTAAGTGCTTTAGGAGTCCATTGAGGACAAACATTGTGACACAAGATTTATATATATTAAGATATGCATATACAGCATACCTATGAACTCAGGAGAACAGATATTTGCTGTATGTACTAAAGCTAGCAATATTTTTTATTAATATATTTTGCATACCTCCTTCAGAGCCCCAAGACATATTCCTTAAATCTTTTATCATATTGTCATAGCTGTAGTCCAGACATGTTTGATTGGTTTTGTCCAGAATGATAGCGTTGAAAGCTGCAAGCTTCTGGTATGCAGGTTCAGATCCAGGAGATGTTAACATACGGCACACCTAGAAAGAGCATTAATAGGTCATATTTATTCCATTCATTTAATATATTCGATCATAAAAGAGTGGAGGAGGAAGAAAACAATAAATTCAACTCTACATTTTATGTAAGAATACTTTGTAATTCCTCACCGTATTGATAGTAAGATTCTTATATTTAGTATCCGCGCTTATCCTGTTATCCTCATTATATTGGACCAAGTCAGCAAAGTCATCAGCAATGGAGTTGTAGAAATTCTTTATATCATTTGCTGATGCATCACTAAAAGGCTTACACACT
Organism: Anorthoa munda; assembly: GCA_945859665.1. Lineage (NCBI taxonomy): Eukaryota > Metazoa > Arthropoda > Insecta > Lepidoptera > Noctuidae > Anorthoa > Anorthoa munda. The sequence goes on from OX243893.1 coordinate 40,880,257, forward strand.
CTGTAAAAATTAGAAATTAAGAAGGTATATTAGTATAAGTATATTTAGGGTGAGAGGTTGTTGTGTGGATTATACTTTAAAATCGGGGAAGACTGTTACCTGAACTCCTCCTCAACAGTATGTGGTTGAGTCCGCATCAACTCTGTTATCTGATTGTGGGCTGCTTTTAGTTCCCCTACACACTCTTCTCCACCAGTTTTTTCGCGTAATGCGTCAACAACAACCTCATAATATTCTGAAATTGTATGAATTAAAAAATAAGCAATACATAATAATTACTGGCAAGTAACCTACCTGTAGGGCGATTCATGAGTATAGCACCTATTTGATATTGACCATGTGTTTGTAAAAATACTCACACTAAAATCAACTTGTGAAATAGAAAGAAAACTTACCCATAAAATTAACTTTTGCCAACAATGGGCCACTAGAAGACACTGCAGCATAGACAAGGTGAGGATACTTTAATCTTAGCCAGGCTGCTAAAGAACCAGGGTATGAACCACCAAAGGCTATCCAGCGAACATGCCTCTGTAATTTGTATTTATCATTCATAGCATTAATGAAATTGGCCAGGTCCGCCAGAGCTTGGTATGATGACAAGTACTGTAAGTTCTTGACACTGATGTCTCTGTAAATCAATGTATAACACTAATAAATTATTATGAATTAGAATTTTATATTATTTTGGAAAAATTAAAAAGATGCAAATTATTCATTTACTATTTTCGAAAGCAAGGTTGGTAATTTTATAAAATCTTACTCTGTAGGATGACTCTCCCCATAATAGCGATGTTCCAGATTGATGCAAAGAGCATTGAACTTCTTAGCATAATCAATCCAAGCCCCTTTGACCATCCATCTTGCATCTGCTGGTCCTTCACCACCAATCATTAAAAACACAGGCCCTTGTTTGTTGAAGTCATAAAAACTGTCATTTACGAAATAGCGCTGAAACAAAGTTATCATGAGTTCTATGCTAAATAAATGTAGTCAAAATTGCATGAAACAATGTTGAAGGGAACATTCCAAATGCCAGATAGTCATTATAAACATAAATATTTGCTCTTATGTTCTTGTTACACGACTTATACATTCCATCACTATACCCAGTTGTTATTGTTTTAAGTGAAGTCACTATAAACTGTTTTGACTGTACTTTCTGTACTAAGATAGGATTTTTAAGCATTTTTCTTTCTTGAACATTAAACATGCGTTGTGTTGCTACACATCATCAGCATCTTTGTGTCATCATCATCAGCCTATTAATATTCCCATTGCTGGGACACAGGCCTCCTCTCTGTGAGAGGGAATGGGCCATAATCCACCACGTGGGCCCAGTGCGGGTTGGTGGATGTCACATGTCTGCAAATTTTTGGTTCTAACTCACAATTGTTTTCCTTCACCATTTTGAGAGCTGTGGTGATGAAATAATTTACACAAAGTAAAGCGCCTGCCTCTGTTGGAACCCACAACCCACAAGTTGTAAGTTGTAGCTGATACCACTAGGCCACCACTGAATCTTTGAGTATAAACAGTGGCAGCCTTAGGGGGTGGCGAACAGGGCAATCGCCCGGGGCCTCGCTCAACAACCAAAGCAAATTTTAAAAATATTGATGTTGTAAACAATTTATTTATTTATACTTTTATTTATTTATTAAACAACAGATTGTCAGTTGGTCAGTTAATGCCATTCTATAGAAAAGGAAATATCTACCTACGAATTTGTAGTTTCACTTGTCATATGGTATGACATTCTTACAAAGATAAATGTTTATGTAAAATGTGGCAAAGCGAAAACATGCACTTAGATGTGGCTATACAACACCTAGACGCATTCACAAATTGTCTCGATAATTATCGAGAAAATAGTTTTCAGTCATCCCTTGTAACAGCGAGAGAAATAGCCGAGGAAAATGATATTGACAGACATTTCAAAGAATTCAGATGACAACGTAAAAAAATGCATTTTGATTATGAAGGGGAAGATGAAGCTCATGAATTTAATGCGGAAGAAATTTACAAAATAAACTATTTTTATGTCATTGTCGACAATGTGTGCGCAAGCTGCCATCCTAGGTTTGAGGCTCTTAAACATCATGAGAGCATATTTGGTTTCATGTATAATATATAAAAATTAAAGGATATTAGTGATAGTGAACTTTTGAAGCAATGCAGCGACTTGCAAATATCTATGACAGTAGGAGAATCATGTGATATTGATGGACATGAGTATTACGAAGAACTGAATATGTTCATCCGTGTCTATGAAGGAAACGACGACATTATGTCGGTGCTAAAATACATAATAGAAAAAAATATACTGAAGTTTACCCCACTATCGAAATAGTTCTGAGAATTATTGCTACCACACCTGTTACAGTTGCGTCTGCTGAAAGGAGTTTTTCGAGGCTTAAAATTATTAAAACATATCTGAGGAATTCGATGATACAAGATCGGCTCTCAGCCCTTGCTATTCTTTCAATTGAGAATGACGTAGCTCATTCGTTAGATTGTTGTGCTTTAGTTAAAGATTTTTTTCTTAGGAAAAGCCGCATACATCAATTTTAAAATGTATCATCTCTGTATTTGTTAATTTTGTAAACCTTTCAATGTAAAATATTTTAAAACTCAAATTTGATTAATTTGTATAACTTTAGCATTTCTCCTTAAACATGACAAATACCTAAACCAAACAACCAGACCTACATTCGCATCACATACTTTTCGCGAAGGATAAATTTATACATAAATATGTATAAATTTATACTCAGAGGCGGCCTTACCCATTGCGAGGCTCCGGGCGGTAGGTCTTTACGAATATCAGATGTTATTCTAACATAATTCCAATAAAACTACTGTAAGTGACATTCTCTGAAATTGCACTAATCAGTCAGATATGGTGTGTTTTGAATGTACCATATACCAGTAACCACCAACTTAGCTATTTGTCGGTGGTTACTGGTATATTGCAATGCTGATTCTCTGGTCATCTGAAGAGTCGACTAAAAGGTTGCTTACGTCTCGAGAAACTGGATGAGCACTCGGACCCCTTGGACCTAATCTGTGTGTTAACTTTGACCCTATTAATCAATAAAATTTACTATTAAAGGTCTAGGAGGTACCTGCTTCCATGTTCTTAAATCAGATGGACTTGAGTGATCTAATCTTTGCTTGAACCATTGCGCTGGAGGTAACTGTTCTCCGTTGTATCCTCCTGGAGCACCTAAATTGCCGCCTTTGCCTCTACCGAGTCGAAAATGTTTAACACTTTGGGCCGGATAGCACAAACATAACAAATACGCTAACGTAAGGGACCGCATTATCTCAATCATAACTTATTTGGTTGAAGTATTTTGTGGTCGATGTGTAATCACATGCAGCGAAATTATTACTTGCACAGAAAATTGTAAAATCGGTCGGCTTTATTTCATTGACAAGAGTGACAAGCAAAGAGTAATTTAATAATACGGAAGGTGACAAGTAAAATATTATCAAAGTCAAATGACCTTCGTCAGGTCAGAACTCAGGACCCCTAATATACTTACTAATTCCATGCGAATTCTTTGCGTCTTCCAGCAATGTGAAATAAGGCAAGTGTACAACTCTTTCTGTGAAACATTCAAACAATAGATTTATAATAGTGGTGGGTAACTCCGGAGTTACTGATTCAAAGGAGCCAGTTCCGAACGCGGATCCGTAAACCTTATTCATTCCTCACAATTCTTATCGGCACCGCGGTACCAAATGATACCGGTGATTGGAGAAGCGCCGGAGCCGCGGAGCGCGGGTTCGCAGTTGTTCACTCGCTCTCTCGCTCACTCGGTGCTTCGTGTCGCTATAGTACCAGTACGGTGCGCTCTAATTTCTATGGGGCTAGAGTGTAATATGGATTGACTGGCACGCATAAAATGCGATTTTTGTGTCATTGTTGTCGCCTAAAAGATTGAACACGCTTTTATTATTATCTATTTTATTTTATTTAATATTCTTCTGCCAACTTTAACATTGTTTTAGTCGTATTTATTTTTATTCCGAAATTTAAATCATATGAATAAAATGACCTACTGTAAAGTCTGTAAACTGTTCAATTCGAATGTGCCAAATGATCCAATGAACGGAATGAATAAAATGATCTGGAGGAACCGGGGAACCAAAATGACCGAGTGATTGCCGGAGTCAAACGGAGCCAAAGGAATAACTAAGGTGAATCGGTACCGGATTCGGAGTCGGACTAAGTGAATCAATTCTCTTGCCGGAATAAAGATTACCCACGCCTAATTTATAACGAAAATTATTTACAGTGGCGGTTAAGAAGGTGGAGGTGCAAGTAAAAAAAAAATTATAACCTGTTTTCTAAGAAAAATTCGTGCAATTGGTAAGGGGCCTCTTCCAAAGTGGCCTGTTTGGGCTGTTTGTCTTAGTAACCATGTTGTTTTTCAACTCGCACTTGGTTATTCAGGCTATTCTGCGTTTTTGTCGCATCGGTATTCCAATGTGTATATTTTAACTGTAAAAATTAAGCTTAAGGGCTTATTACACTACACGGTATTCAGAGCCCTAAACTCTAATTAAGGGTAGTGTAATAGATGTTAGGAATTTAGGGTTTTCATAATATCGACCTTATTGCTTCGGAATGATTTAGTGACCTGGTATTCAGGGCCCTGAATACCGTGTAGTGTAATAAGCCCTTTAATATCAAGTTAAAAACCAAGGTCACCTTGGTTTGAAGCAGGTGGGGCGATGCCGGCTACATGGTTTAAAAGTTTAAAACCAACTGTCCAACTCCAAAACTCAGAGAACGCTGCGCAGAGGACGTATTTACGCTCGTATCGTACGTTCATTACATTGACGTTCGCGTCATAAGTTTAGTTTAGGGCAGGTATTCCGTTTATCGTTTCTTTGGGTATTGTGTTTGACTGACTATATTTTTAGTCTATGGCATGATCCCCATCATTATTAAGTTGGCAACTCTTTTATAGTTATTTACAAACTTCTTGGCCACCTTGAAGTTGGCTACAATGGCTGCGCAGTAGTAAATCTCATACAAAAACAGCACAGATCCGGGCCTGGCGCATCGAATAGCCAACTTCAGGGCAATCAAGAAGTTAGGCGAAAACTTTTTTTTAAATAATTAGCCAAATCTGCCCTCAGCAAATGATGCCAGGGTTAGAAATTTTTCGCTGTTTAGGCTGCTTCGGACGGCGTCGGGGCAAACAAGTTTATGATCGGCGATTATTCATCGTGTTTTCGTGAGTCACTGTAGTGCTATCTCACATGGGTCCACAACGGTCATCCACTACTATTTGTTTGTTTTTATTAAGTGTCAATTTTTACTAATATAGCTGTAAGTCTTACTAATAATTTTTGAGTCATATGATACTTGAATATATAATTCTATTTTATTCTAACTAGGATAAAAACTCCCAACTGCTCATTTTGATTGCAGCTGCATACATGCAATGAATGAAGCGAGCTCCAAAAAGACGAGCGATTGCAGCAAGTTTACTCCTAAAAAGAGCGAACGAAGCAAGCCCAGGCCCATCTCTTAGATTACGCTTTTGATCTAGGAGGTAGGCATGCTTCAGAAGCTTAGATAAGTGAATCTCCTCTATAGGGCAAGAGAGTGGAGTAAGCACAGACGGTATCAGAATCGCTCATTACGCTCATTTGCGTGAGTTGACATCATCGGTAGTTAAAATTCTACCTCTGTTTTTTGTTTAATTACGGTAGCCGAAAGACGTCTACTGCTGGAAATTGGCCTCGCCCAACTGTCACCTCATTGACCGATCCCGTGCGTCACACATCCAGTGGAGTCCCGCAACATTGACCAGATCAAAACTATAGCTTAGTCCGTATGGTGTCGGACGTAAAGAATATCACCATCCCATATCTTCCCGTGGATGTTGTATGTGGCTAAGGAAATTACCATAGAATGGGCAGAAGCATTCTCTGTGCATTGTAAAAACCATGCTGCGATCACCAAACCACCTGCCAAGTGTGGCGATTATGGCAAACCTCCCCATGAATAGCACAAAGAAACGCTAGCATTAAAGGTCTCAAAGTTAATAGCTATTTACATGGTACAAAATATAGCTACTGAACTTTTAACCACAAGGTGACTTTTGGCTGATTGAGGCGCGCCACATCTGGCAACACTGCCTTCAGCCAACATTCCAAAAATCCAACCAAATTCAATCACTTGCGAATGCGATCGATCGCAAGCAAGAGGTATCTCTCTCCGGTACAAGCGTTCGGTGGGTTTGAAAATGGCTCTTTTTAGATATACGTCAGCTTTATTGCCAGAGGCGCAGGTAAATACATATTATGTTAATATACTATTTATAATTTAAAGTGTTAATTTATAATCCTGCATGATCTATTTTTTGTGAACTCTTTTTCTAACCTTCTTGCCCACATTTTGGATTCGAAGTTATGTAATGTGAATAAAAACTATTTTGGGAATAACTGCAGATATAATGCATCCCGATAATACGTATATTTCGGTATTTTTAAGTTACTTCAATTTGTCGCAGTTTATTCATGTTATGTCATTTCGACCGGTAATCGGTGTATACTGTCTTTATCGTCCTAAGACTTTATCAAGTGCATGTAAAATTTCGGCAGGCAATTCCGGTCGTAAATGATAATTATTATAACAATATTCACAGAAAAGTTTATTATTTACAAGAGACGATAATCCCATAATTAGTCGCGTTGGGTTCCGCACACAATTTTTTTCAAATACATTACGCCAATCCCCCTAGTAGCTTCGTAAAAGTGCGTGACATGACATGTGTGCTGTTGGGCTTTAAGGGCGCGTTCGTGGTGTTTATCACCCCCCGCAACTATTTACGTGGTTAAATTAACGCTGCAAGTTATGCAATGTGTGGTTTACAAAAATATTGGAGTCGCCTTAATACAAAGGATATCATTCGTGCCCCAGATACCAAGGATAGGAAACTAAGACTTACTCCTCAAAACGCCATGAACATGTGTAATGATCACATGATGCCACAATTTTGGTACTGAAAGGAAGTGTTTTAAAATTTCCTATTTATAAATTTTATTATGACTCGAAAACGTTTGAGAGTTCAGGACTTGATTAAAATGTTAGTTCAAAGACACTCATTAAAAGACTCAATATTAGTTTCACTTTTTACAATGTCGTTTCCTTACATTTGGGGTGTTGAAGGCCCATGCTTTTGTAACAGCTTAAACTTATTAAGGGGTTAATTAAAATTAAGACATTGATTCTATATGTGCAAGGAAGACTTTTAAGACAATCATAGTCTATGTTTACCTGCCACTTATATGCATTTTTAAATTAATTATGTTGGTTTATTTCTGGTATCAGTAAACATTTCTTCTTCAATATACCGACCCAACAAAATTTCACAGCCATAGCTGTATTTGGTTTTGTATTGCCATTATTGGTTTCTATTGTACATATTGTGCATACAAGCCTTCTCTGGGGAATGCAATATAAAACTGATACAAGCCATCTCTGGGGAATGCAATATAAAACTGATTCCATTATTGGGCAGATTTAATTTCATTGCAATTTTGAATGCAATGAATATATAAAATTATTCTAAATGTCATTACAAATTAACATACTTAATTCTAACTGGCTATTAAATGTTTATGTAGTCTGTACACAAAAGTTTGCCTGCTCATCTTCGTTATCCAAGTATTTTTTTTACTCATTTATTGATATTTAAATTGTATCTATATTCCTTTGGATTACTTTTGCTTGAATTCTTATGCAAACGTCAATGCTTGTCCCATTTTTGTTAATAACACACTTACCAAGACACAAAATATAATTGTCTCGATAAACAATTTTCACAATCGGTTACCTGGCTAATACAGCCCCAAAATAAATCAATATTTTATAATCAACAGATTCCATAAAAACAATTTCCTGACTTGAATGCGATCACCCTTGGTCATTGTCAATGGCTTCTTGTTTATATTAAATAATAATAATTAATACAATGTGTGTACAGAGTATTATATCCTGTACTGTGTCTATGGTTACATAATTCAGTCTTGTTTTGTGCAAGTGTCAAGATAATTATACTGTAGCTTAACTTATCTTAATCTTCTCATAGATATCACAGATATAACACTTGTACTGACACGATTTAGTAGTGGATTAAAGTTCTCAACTGCAATGATTGAACTGTTATGGAATGAGTTATCATGTGAGATTTGCACAAAGTGTATGGCAATGGCCTTGGTCAATGTATGTCAGTGTCACGCACGGTGGCGCTTGTGGCGTGATAAGCGATGTCACTCGCCGTGCAGCGCCTCCTCAGTCACGTGGACCCACTAGCATGATAATAATTATTACTTCATAAGCGAATTTTAACGCAACCGTGTTATCACGACACGAGCCGCTCATTGAACGAGCACACGTCAAACTCGGTCAGATAGCGCTATGGGCGTCTGCTCGTGACAAATAGCGAGTAACACTTGACTTTACAATGTCAGGTGACAAACTATTGTTCTACGTGAATCTGATTTACATAACCAGGTAGTTTCAAGTTCATTTGGAAGACTGTTCGAATGTGTTGACAACTCCTGAGCCCGGAACATCGATAATATGCTTGTTTTTATCGATGGCGTCGTGTCGCGATATCGTTATCAGTAAACTATGTAACAGAAATCCTCGCAATGACATTCACGATACGTGTCCTCTGCTATGCCCCAACTCTAAAGATAACCACGCAGGTCAGCCGCGCTCGCAGCGGGCACGCGCCCAAATGCTCGCGGTTATTATAGGCACATGTTACATGCATCACGTTCACGTATCCACTACATTATAAATACTTAAATTGGTTTGATTTGGAAAATTAACGAAAACATGACAACACAAACATGGAACGTAACTCGGATCTAAAAAAAAACCATCGAGTACGTACCTAACCTTTTTACAATGACGCACATGTTCAAGGTTGTTGTTGAGTCGAGCTATGGCTTCTAGTCGTGTAACAAAAACTGTGGTAACGACTTAGAGAAATACCTAGTGTGAAATATTCTAGGGATATATTTGACGTTAAAATAAACAAAATGATCAAAAAATCCTCGGATCATTTAGGCAATTGCGCAGGTAGGTATTATCATGCGTGTTTAAATCCATGTGATAAAAAATCAACATGGTTTCATTGTGATAACGACGTGTGATAAATCGACGGTAAAAAAATCTGAACACTAAAAATAAATAAAAGATCTTTGACCTTCTACAAAGAAAATATTTTTATTTGCATTTGCAAGCCTGAATTGGTGACAAGTGTATTAATTTGCACTAAGTAAAATGCTAACATCTGTTCGAAGCAAATGTCTTGGTAGCTAGTATTTACCCAATAATAATATCGATAAGTTAATTAACTTTACATAAATAGGAATTCAGTTAATGAATGATGAGCTGTTGATCACGATTAAAATATTTCAATGTGTACGTCACTAGCAGCTCTTTGTGCGAGTGGTGGTTATTAGGTATTCAATATAATAAAGTACTGTGTACCTCATACTGTTCCTTCTGAGTAAATGTATTATTATAGTAAAGTAGTGGGGCAGGTACATAAAATATTATTCGAGACTACACAGGATCGATGACCTGGTTAAGGTTAATGTGGCAACACTTGGAGCGCCTATGTTCAGCAGTGGACGTCTTTCGGCTGAAATGATGATGATGATGATTTGAAATAAGTAGGTAAATAAGATAATCACCTATTAGCATAACTAGCGTTGATGCCTATAACGCGGAAGCTAAAATATCAAGATAACGATAGCCGTTTGACCTTAATTTGCCGATCAATATCAACGCGTAGAGATTTCAATAAATTCACTCACGTTTTGTGAGCCGTCAAATTCTGTAATTTTAGGCTCCGTCTTGGGTGCGCCACCTGACTCTCATCTTTGATATTGAACAAAATCCTCGCAAGAATCTAAAAATATGACACCGTTGTTATTAACAGGTAGAGTAATTTCAGACAGGGCGTTGTAAATGAAATAGCGTCAATTTATTAGGTTGCAGTTATAAAATATATATATGTAAGACCGAATGTATCCATCTCTATTATAATTTATAGAACCTTAACTAAACGAATTTTTCATTAGTACTGATAGAGTAATTTGTAAAAATTTCAAGCCTTATCATTCGTTGACTGGAAAATTGTTTCACACCTCAAGGTTGAATGACGTTTGTCTACACGATATGTTATAAACCGACAAGGTTTATTTGTCTTTTTGACAGTAAAGTTAAATAGTTTCAACCGTAGTGAAATCTCAAAACTGAGAATTGTTGTAAAAAGTTGTAAACATTTACTTCTCTTTTCCGTCCGGTGAAATTTTTTACATGATCAGGAACGAATAGATTTTCCTTCATCTTTGCTTCCTTTTTATTGAAGGTTAACTTTATTTTGCCGCCGAATTTCCACTCGAAGTTTCTATGACATCACCTTACTACCTGCTACAGGAGGCTGAATTTATTAAGCAATATTTGTTTCGTTTCTTAATTTGTATGTATAGCTCATCGCGTAGGTTTTACCGCGGTTTGAGATTTGATGGCTAAAACCTGATTTTATAAACGAGCTCACAGGCCTCCGGGACGGAACAGCAACAACTTTTTTTTTTAGTTTTCGACCTATAGTTGGCGGATAAGATTCGTTAAATATTTCAGGCTGCAAAGAAACAACCTTGTACTGACATGGTGACTGGTAATTTTAATTAATAACGTCATTGCTAGGAAACCTTATTATTAGGTAATTACTAGGTAGACACCTAGTAATTAATCAATCGTTAATTTCTTAGCTCTTCACGTTACTGAGATACCTACATTTATATAGCGTAAATTTTTATATAACTTTGACCTTGACGTAAGTAGGTAGTTGTGATGTGAATGATAACATTAAGGTTACACTAGTCGATCATTCTTCCATACAAACGTAGTCTGGCGATTATTCCACTGTTTGACCATGTACATACAAAATTAAAAATTATATCAAATTGTCTCATCACTTACAGCCCTGTTTGTAACCAAAACCAAAAAAAAATAGAAAGTTATGAGCGTCGAAAGTTCTGTATTTCAACACTAATTTTAACGCATCTTTGGGCGGAAACAAATATCATAAGAAGAAGGAAAATTGCAAAACGGCCACCGTACAGGGATAGATTAGTAGTTCAACAATGCAAATAATTTTATTTTGGAAATATACATTTAAATTTTTTTTTATGATATCTAGACTCTGACTCTATGATATCTAGAAAGGTCTGTTTATAAAATTTCGCGCGCTCGTTTTTGTTCAAAATCATCATCTATTTCACTACAAACTTACTTCTTACTGCTCATCAAGGCATCTATCTCTTTCGCACGTGTTGTCGGATGAGATAGCATGCATATTAACCCCGCGCACAAAATAGTTCGTGCCGTCGACTAGGGAAACCTTAAGTGGGGTAGCAGATTAAATCCATTATATCTTTATGAATTATACCTACCGTACCATAAAAAAACCGTCTATTGATCGAAGAGTTAAGGTAGAGGTGTTCAGGTAGCTCGCCAACATTTCGCCAGTTCTTTTATATTGACATCATTTCATCACTAGGCACAAATTCGGATGATTATTGTTGCACACTGTCCGACTCAGGCATCGAACCCAGGTCTCGATGCTAGCGCTTGAGAACACTTGACAGACTAACAAGGCATCCTTTGTTTCTCTCGTATAAATCAAGAACCTTTAAACAAATATTAATGTTAGTTTAACTAAAGCTATATAAACAGACGTACTGAAAATTGGTCAAAATTTAGCATTGAAGTAATTTGCCAACACATACCTTCAAAATATCAATTCAGAAACCGGGTTATAGCCGAAATTTTAAAACGTACGGAATGCAGACCAAAAACACTGAGAAGTACAATGCATAATATTGTGGCACTTTAGGTACTATACGTCTGCGCATTTAAGTGTCCTCTATCAAGAGCACACTTTACATGCGCGGACTTAACGACCTTGAGGGAACAAAACCCGCACTCGTTTCACAGTTCACAACCGCGTGACCCAAAATTCAGTAGTTTTTTTTTTATATTTTCTTTGTAAGACTTTAAAAAAAAACCTTAGATCAAAATGTAGATAGAGTTGTCTTTGAGATGGTGACAATTTCATTAACAACCGCAGGCGGTTTTGATGCGATTGTTGTTTTTTTGTCCGTGTTAGCACTTTACGAATTAATTACACTATGTTATACGAATAAAATTCAAAATTTTCTTAGATCCAATTATTAAGAAAATGGCCTAATTTAACATTATTTTTCCGAAAAAATTCGGCTAAATGTTTATACCTGATTCTTAATTTAAAATCAGCTACTCAGGCGTATTAGCGCCTTAAAAAATTTCCGTGAAGCTCACGATAGAACTGATAAAAATAAGCACTTCAACTAATAAAAAGTGGCACGTCGCCGTGATACTCGTATTTGGATGTAAAGTTCTCATGTAACGATTTTTGCCCCCAAATATCTCGACGACGCGGACGCGGCGCTTTAGTTAGGTACCCATAAATATTATGCGCGGCAACTGTGAATTTAGTTCATTGCACTATAGTTCATATTTCAGAACACGGGAATCGGCGCTTATATCGATTCTTACTTAAAAATATTATGAGCACTGTTCTACAGCGCTGTAATTTCGTTCCGTATGCCTGAAGAGAAATGAGGGCATGCCAGTGCTAGATGTGCTAGTCTATTCTAAGGAGAGACGATACGTGCAGTAACTCATTGTCTCAAAAATAGATGCTGCGGTAAGTGCACAGGAGTAGAGGTAGTGCAGTACAGCTTCACGTATATGATGATACCATTAAAAACATGAATGTAAAAAGGATTTAAGTTCGCCGATAATGATTAAGCCAATGCCCATAGTTAAACGGACCGTGTTTTATGACGATTTACCGTAATATAATGTTTCGTTAATAGCTAGTAAAATCTCGAAATATGCATGCACGAAAATGCATAGAGGTGTCAAAATAGGCATCTGCAAATATTGTAAAATGGTTGTTATTATTAAAAAATCGACGTAGGTAATTTTTAGGGTTCCGTACCCAAAGGGTAAAAACGGGACCCTATTACTAAGACTCCGCGATCCGTCTGTGTCTGTCTGTCTGTCCGTCCGTCCGTCTGTCACCAGGCTGTATCTAATGAACCGTGATAGCTAGACAGTTGAAATTTTCACATATTTCGTTGATATTTCTGTTGCCGCTATAACAATATATTAAAAATATTATAAAATTAATATTTAAGTGGAGCTCCCATACAACAAACGTGTTCTTTTTGGCGTTTTTCGTGATAATGGTACGGAACCCTTCATGCGCGAGTCGGACTCGCACTTGGCGGTTTTTGCTTTGCTAGCGAACTTTGAACTTGCTAGCGACTCGCCCGGCATCGCACGGGTTAGAGCAATATTATGCCTAGTCACGTTTTTTCTTAAAATAATTAAGTACTTACGATTATTTACGTACCATACACAAAACAAAAATACGACCTTGAAATCTTACTTTAAAATAATTCATTATGTACAAAAAAACCAACGCAATTGCAACCTTCCAACAGCGCGGCAGCGCCAGCAGCCAAAAAAATCTAATTAATAATGTCTGTAAAATTAAAGACATTCGCTTCAAAAAGCTGTTTTAAAGGGCGCGCTATATCGCTCGGTTTATAGTGCAAGTGGGCGACAGCGAGGGATTTTCGGTAGTAAGATTGTGTCTTCGATCACTCAAAACTTTTTTATATCCAGAAAAGGAACAGATATGTACTTAAAAATATGGATCATCACTAGGTTTAAGTTAAATGTTCATTAACTTTAAACTAATTTAAAGTTAAAAGTGACTATATTTCCAAATGAATATAATCGAGTCTCTAGTAATGAATGTTATATTGTACCAATTTTACCAATGTTTAAGGAACCCTTATCACTTCGTTGTCTATCTGACTGGCAAGACCCTTTTTCAGGCACGCGTAGAGGTATCAAGTTGTTATTAATATCAAAGCCCAATTTTATTAATTTTAATTAAGCAATGAAAAATCTAACTTACGTCAATTGCAATCAACGATACGGCCGTGGGTTACACATATGTGATATTTCCGATACTCGCAAGGGAATCAAAACCTAAAGAGTGCTTAGCTTAGCTGTGAACCTAATATTATGAAATTTTGGCAATGTCAGTAAAAGTAAAAGGTAAAATCCGAAAACTGTAAATTTATCGTTATACAACAAAAAAAAAAAACTTGTTTGCAGTTGGTAAACTGGCCGTGTCCTATTTCGATGCATGGGGACAAAAGTAATCCAAAGCCAAAGTTAAGTTTGTAAGGATCCCTCGGTGCTCGAGTCCGACTCGCACTTGGCCGTTATTTTTTTTTATTCAGCCATTTTTGGTATAGGAATAATTCCTCAATTGTAAAAAAAATCTATGTACATAATAATAACTTTAATATCAGTGAATTTTGAATTGTTTGATTCATTACAGTTTTGAGACTTATTTTTGGCAGGACTGATTGGACGGATGGCCAGCTCACTGATCATATCATAATTCAATGTCGTAGGTACAGTCGACGAAATCGGTATTAGCTAACCTGGTATTCCCTTCAAATTTGTACTACGCTAGGCCAGCTCAATATTAAAGTGTTACCACTAACTTGAGGTCGTTTGCACATCTGAGACAGTTATTAAAATGTAATGACCTAGCCTCGGTAAGTCCCTGTTTACATTAAACGTTATTTTTTTCCTTATAGGTCACTATTAATGCAGTAGTTGTCAGTTTCTTCGAGGAAAATTAGTAGGTAGTAGCACCGGGTTTTATTTTACGCAATTGTTCGGCCTTATTGCCAGTGGCCTTACTGAGCATGCGCCATGTCCTCGTTCGCGGTAGTTGACAACTGCGACAATGGGGATGTTTGCATTCTAGTGTCTTATTCGTTGAAACATTTACATTCCGATGCCATGAACAAGAGTATACATTTACCGCAACCTATCTCTTGCTTACTAGGGTACCTTTACCTAGTACCTACGTGTTTACCACATAAATGTGTTTATTGTAGTAGTATTGTTACACATTAGTTTATCAATCATTTTATCATGCTGTCAGTTTCAAGGTCTGATCTAGAATGCTCGAGCTAGATAAAGGCGTGATCAACCAAAATTCATCCCTTTCCTGCGCTTGTCTACAAGCTAGTATGAAAAGAAATGGCATTCACTACAACTTATTAAAGTCAGACGGATCACATGCAAAAACACCTTTTTTTTAAAAAAAAAGAAAGCATCGCAATAATTGGGGCGCTTAATTGTTTTGGGCCTTTTTTAAGCGCTAAATCGGGAACGATCGAAGGCTTCAATATCAATACTAGTATAATGTGCTTAGGATCAAATACGATTAATTATTAAACGGTTTTACAAATTAAGGTTTATTTACAATTTAATTACCAAGAAAATGGTATCAAACCAGTCTTAATATGCATTTTTGTTGAAGTATTAATAATACATAATTGATCATCTCGTCTGTATCAACATTTTGAAGGGTTTAAACCTAATATGTGATTTATAATGTCAATTAGGTTAAACTCCGACCCGCGCTGACCGATGTCCACTTCTATTGATTGAATCGCCGCCGTTGTGATTGCGGTCATCAAATTATTTATAAACAAGCACTTTCTGTTACTATGTTTTGCTAGAGCTTAAATTGTTTCCTTTGAGGACCTAGTTTGTATAAAATATGCTTTTATAAAATCGTTAAAAAAGAAAAAGGGAAAAAGGCGTATGTATGTATGTTAAAAAAGAAGTCTACAGCAAAAAAGAACTATAAAAGTGACATTTTTCCACGTAGATACTTAGGGTTTTATTTGTTTTTTTTTCTGCAAATATTTGATTAATAATACCAATTTTTTTTTTGCCTTGAAGTATATTTTGGGACTAGACACCGCGTGTAGTTGATTTGATTTTCTTAGTATGAAAACATGTAAGTGTAACGTACAACATGCATTTTTTTTTGTAAGATTGCATTGTTTTGTCAAAACTGTAGATAAATATTGCCTGAACCGTTCAATTACTAAATGTATAAACGTGACTTCCACGAGTAAATGAAGGTTAATGATATATCACACGCACGAAACCGCCTCAAAATTGTTCTTGTTTGTTAATTTTGTTATGGGATCGGTACATACCTACGTTTTCAAGTCAACGACATCCAAATAATAGGGTCCAAAGTTTTATATCAAGCCAATATTGCTAATTTATGCACATTAAATTGAATATAAAATGTATTTGTTACGTAGAAATGATGAGTATTATTTTTCTTTTGTCCTTACAGAAAGCATGCCTGCCAGCTGCATCGATCCTGCTCCGTGGGTACAGCACGGATCAGTGCGGCCTCAAGGGCATCCTTGCGGAAAAGATCCCTAAAACGCAGACACAGATTAAGGAGTTCCGTCAGAAATATGGCGAGACCAAAGTCGGAGATGTCACCGTTAACATGGTAAGTCATTAACCTGAATAATATTTATTATTAACTAGCTTCTGACCGCGGCTTGTCCCGCGTTAAATTGTTTTTATCATCCCAAGAGAACACACTATAATCTATAAAAATAATCTTAAGTCCTTCCTAGGGTCTCAAACTATCTTTATACCAAATTTTATATAAATCGGTTCATCAGTTTAGTCGTGAAAAGATAACAAACATACAGCTTTCGCATTTATAATATTTGGTATGGATAGGTGGAGTGGTGGAAACTCATATTGACTGGACGTATATTATACAACACCGTACCTACTCATAAATATGAACAAGATAACCTGCCAACAACAGATATAACACAATAATATAAAATATACCTGTTTTAAACACAAAATTCAATACTAACACCAATAAATGTATGGACTGGAATACCATTTTTAGGGTTCCGTACCCAAAGGGTAAAAACGGGACCCTATTACTGAGACTTCGCTGTCCGTCTGTCTGTCTGTCTGTCTGTCTGTCTGTCTGTCACCAGGCTGTATCTCATGAACCGTGATAGTTAGACAGTTGGAATTTTCACAGATGATGTATTCCTGTTGCCGCTATAACAACAAATACTAAAAACAGTATAAAATTAATATTTAAGGGGGGCTCCCATACAACAAACGTGTTTTTTTGCCGTTTTTTGCGATAATGGTACGGAACCCTTCGTGCGCGAGTCCGACTCGCACTTGGCCGGTTTTTTAAGGCTCCGTGGAAAAGATATTTGTGGTACCCTAATGGTGGTTGAAAGTACAGAGCATCTGACTATTTATTGACTCTGGGAGTCTGCTGAGGAAAAAGAGTACAATGTAGAATACCTGTAAGATAGGGAACCAAACCCCAAGCTCTTGAAAAAAAAGTACATGCTGTATTATTAGTATTATAACACCATTCGATAGTGTCGATAAGTATCAAACTCTAAGTATGTCACTGGTGTAACCAGAGTGAAATTTGTTCATATTCACGAGTGCGTTCATGTGTTCTGTTAAACATACTTGCACAACCGATAGCATTTTATTCACCTATTCCTAGGTAGATAGGTATAGAATGTACTACTAATAAAATTGATAATATTATGTGTTTACAAAGTCCTCGTTCCTCTACTATTATGCATTGTTTTATCGTGTCTGTAGTCTTAATATACCTTAAATATATATATATATATAATATCTAGGCACTAGTCTAAATACATTAGGATTTAAGACAAACTATGTGCAACAGTGCAAATTATCTTGAAAGAGCAAAATAGATTTGTCTCGACTCGAGACGATCATTCGCAAGTTCACAACGATGCGTACACGAATGGTTCAAGAATCATGACAAAATATCCCGTTCAGATGTACTTTATATGTACCTAATGGATTTGATAAAGCGTTTGATTGCGACGTCTTCTAATCCATCAACTTGAACTTATTGTTGTCAAAGATTCCGTGTGCGTTTTAAAGACGTTCTTTCTATAGCGCTCAACGATGGATCGGTGTTCGGTTTACTGATATTTATTTTATACCTGACGAAATCGACAAAAACTCCTTGTCCGTCTGTTTCGGTTTTTTCGATAATTAGTATTTTTTAAATCACCTTCTGGGGTAAGTAGCATGATATCAAAGTCATCTTATCAGACACGAGAACTGGTCGATGACTGGAAATGTTATACCTACAATACAGTTTTTGATTTCAATGGACGTTTTATTTTTCAATAAATGACATATCATTGGTATCTATTTCATAGAAACGTATGAAGGTTCAATACCAAGGTCATATTATTTGATATTAAATAATAAAATTGATAATAAATAACTGCATGTCGAACCAATCTTCTGAGTCGTCTGCAGTTATTAGCGTAACGTGTTCCAAGGTCAAAGACAATCATTTGTGGAGTACCAATACCAATAAAGGCTTCCTTAATCAATAACTTGTATATTCTCTTCAGATGTACGGAGGTATGCGTGGTATCAAGGGGCTAGTTTGGGAGGTTTCCTTGTTGGACCCCGATGAGGGAATCCGTTTCCGCGGCCTATCCATCCCAGAATGCCAGAAAAAGCTGCCCCGTGCCCCGGGCGGCTCTGAACCCCTCCCCGAAGGTCTGTTCTGGCTTCTCTTGACCGGAGAGATACCCACCGACGCGCAAGTAAAGGCTCTATCAAAGGAATGGGCTAGAAGGTTAGTAAAACTTCTTCTATAATGGTTTCTGAATATATTGTTATCATGAAATAAACAGCTGTAATGTAACAGACAATCACACCGCTGAAGCGCAGAATAAATAATAGTACAGGCTGAAGGGGTTCCGTGCCGAAATGGTAAAAACCAACCGTGACGGTACGATTGTGTGTGTCTGCCACAGCTATTTATTTCAGGAACTAGAAATGCTATCGCCTAGAATGATGAAATTTGTATTCATAAGTAAAATGTAACTTAATTTTTTTTACTACCGTGATGCACAGTGAGTTTAGTGCCAGTGAGACTCGCTCTTTGTAGCTGTTTTATTTTTTATTTTGTGTTATTGAACCCATTTTTTGAGACGGCACCCATTTGTTTCTTTTTGTTAGGGCTGAGCTGCCAGCGCACGTCGTCACCATGCTTAACAACATGCCCAGCAAGCTGCACCCCATGTCACAGTTATCAGCCGCAGTCACTGCACTCAACAGCGAATCACTCTTCGCCAAGGCCTACTCAGATGGTGTGCCTAAAAACAAGTACTGGGAGGTATGTACCCAACTATTTATTTATTTATTTGGGTCTCCAAGAACGGATACAATAGAAGTAGGTTAGTAGATAGTGTAGTTTACCAAGTGTGTTAGATTAGGAAATAATGGAAGACTTTTAGCAAATGGAATATTTTATTATCAAAGTGGCTTAGACTACATTAACAAATTCTCTATTAACTTAAACATTACTTAAATTAAAAGCTAAATAGATTAATAAAGTGGGTTGACGTGCCTATCAGTATCACACATGTCATCTTACACTTTTAACATCATCCAGCACGTAAAAATGGTTAGCTGCATCAATACAGTAAGCGATATAGAAGATATTGAAAGTTGTAAATTAGTTTATCAATTTTGGTGACAACATATCAAAAATTGTGACGATATTGAAGATATTTATAGATAACAAAATTACAGTAAGTAAATATTGAATAACTGAACTGAACGGTAAATTCGCATAGAGGACACAGATAATACTAAATAATCATTGACTTATTGCAATCTACATAGCATGCTTAGGGGTGGTAATTTAATAAAATATGATATCATTGTAGACTCTATCGGGCACATTAAAATAGGAGTAGGAGAGGAACTTTCAACTTTGATTGTACTACATTGAATATAATGACTCCTCACTTCCGTAACAGTACGCATATGAGGACTCGATGAACCTGATCGCCAAACTGTCGGTGATCGCTGCAACCGTGTTCCGCAACACCTACCGCGACGGCAAGGGCGTCGGCGCCATCGATGAGAACAAGGACTACTCTGCTAACTACTGCAGCATGCTCGGCTTCGATAACCCTGAGTTCGTCGAGCTGATGCGTTTGTACCTCACCATCCACAGGTAAGACCACTGAACGGGTAACTTAAGCTCCATAGAATCCTTCATAATAAGGCTCTTGTTAATTAAACCATTGAGTAACTTTCAAAATTTTAAAATTTATAATTTGCCACATTTTAGATAGTTCATATTATGATCAATTAATTAATATGGGCCTAAGGGGACTATTGCACTATTAAATATTACATATCATATTATAATAATGTAATATTGACATTTGTGATCGGATTTGGATTTAAAGATAATTATGATCCTATATTTAATGATAGAGTGCAATAGGCCCCTAAAAATATTTAAGTGAGAAATTTTACGGTCTAAATCAGTCAGACCACACAAGAAGAATGAATATCGAACAATGATTTGCTTGAATTGTGTTAATTGATCTTGACTTCCGTGGCTTGATAAACTTGTGCATTGTGTCGAGCGTATAAACGTTCCTGATTGTATAACATACGCCAGCGATTGAAGCATGTTCCAACAATGAGAAAAATTATAAGTGCATACTGGATGCGCAGAAAAATGACGTGTTTACCTCGACGGGAATTTCTTTACCGAGTATGTTATTGTTTTCATGCACATGATACTTTGACGGTCTGAGCACTTTGTTGAAATATGCTCAAAAAGTATCTCACTTCTAATAATTTGTAAGTCATCCTACTCAATAATTTTGCGAATGTTGTAATAACTCAAACTGCCAAATGCGATGTTTAGTAAATTATTAATTTCTTGCGCTCCACCAACGAATAAAAATACCAACGACACTGTTATTAAATGGTAAAAAGTACCATTATTATTGTATGGTTCCGATTTTTATTTAACAGAAAACCTATTCCGAATACAATGTCATCATTCATCATTGCATGCCAGTATTACGGCCACGACTCGATTTTATAAACCAGTCTAATAGAAGTAACAATTATTTTAAAATGTAATGTTGTGTGTTGTTATCTCGACTACAAAGTACATGGTGTTTAGCGTTGCATGTTCGTTTCTAATCTATAGCTAAGCGACATTGTCTCATTATATAGCCTATGACCTTCGCTCGCACTTGTCATATATTATACCTACAGCGAATATACTTCCTTGTTTCAGTATTTTCAGTCACCGCATGTTTCTTTCACTACGCTGCGCGTTTCGTAAATTTCCTTTCTTCCGAGATAGCAAAGATTTCGAATTAGTTTCGTTCTTGAAGCCGACTATGTATTTGCTTCAATTTGTAGTTACACCTTGTAATTGGGCAATCTGGATCGAAATCATTTCGCGATATCTTTGTTATCTCAAGGGTCTTACAATGTGTCACTTAAGCATGGCTGTTGCACTACAGTGATCCTTAACTACACTTGTCACCTATCAGTGTTAATTGATGGCATCGCATTTAGGTGTTAACACTTAGCGCTGCCAGGCACACACAGTTGTAATATACTAAAAGTGCAGATAGATATTAAAAATGCATGTTATCTTAATTTATCTAAATCTTATAAAAGACACACACCTATGTACATAATTGTGATAACTTTATACGCTTGCTTACTCCTATTAATCATGCATGCTATAACACTTGTTCATTGTGAGTGAATAACACCATACTTGCATACATATTATTTTAAACAAGCGTTTATGCAAATTCATTGTTCGATATTTCTTCAATTTCTTTAGTTGTGATCATATGAAACTTAGAAGTTACAAATTCCTGGTTTTGAAAATGCTGATGATAGTATCCATATCTGTTCAGTGACCACGAGGGTGGCAACGTGTCTGCCCACACGACGCACTTGGTTGCTTCAGCCCTGAGCGACCCTTACCTTTCGTTCGCCGCTGGCCTCAACGGTCTCGCTGGACCCCTGCACGGTCTGGCTAACCAGGAGGTTTGTACTACATTTCTACATACCACTACCATCGCTTGATATCATAATATTAAGTGGTGATTTAGTCGACGATAGAGTACAATTTTCTTCAAGTAACCTATTCACTCTTGATTTAAAGACCTCCAGGTAATAAGTCATCCATATACAGTACCTTCATTAAGGAATTCTTATCGATTGAAGATGGCTATAAGGTAGCCCTTATTACTATGATAAAACATGTGTACTGAACTGAGTGTATGTTTGTGTGCCATGGCAGTACTTCATGTGCATACTTCAAAATTAGTGATAATGTTTCAAATTAGCTATATTTATTCGTACCATACTGATTCACCTAAACGCAAAAACACAGCGAAAAAGGATTTATCATTCTTAGTATTATTCTGCGTAGATCAGAACCGCGTTATTTGAACTTGAAATACCTTAGAGGTGCGTAATATAGTAAGAACACAGATCCCTGAGTCTAATATGTGGGAAACACTAGGGTAACGCTACTCTATCCCACACGTTTTTCAATGTACGGTTGGCGCCCTCAATCCTTGGGCACATTCTTATCCGAGGTAATAAACACGCAATGAAGTGCATTTACGATCGTTGTATGAAATCATTGCACAATGCACTTCCTGCTTCCAGTCGCCACTTACGAAAGATCGCGGAAGACAATAATCTTGACCTTATGATATAGTACGAACCGTCGACCGCATTTGTCCTTGTGACCTTGGGTTGGCCGAGCGTAGTAAGTAGGTTCAATAGAATAAGACACCGGATTATTTATACTGGTTTTATAACCACTGACATGCTGCCTACACAGTCAAGACGGTGCAATTACGTAGAAAACTGGAAGCCGGTTCAGCCAGCTGTCGGGTTTCCAGCGCGAAGCTAACAAATTAGTGCTTGTAAGCCATCATACCTCTTTGCAGGTCGGCCTCAGCGACCGCCAAATCCCATTCAAGCCTGGCAGCTTTCTTGCCATCATAGTTTGTTTTTGAACTTAGCGAATTCTGTACTGTATTTTACACTCGTAATATAACGTTCTATTGCCGCCAGACGTAAAGTAATTGCGTTCCGCACAATAATCAGTTAATCACTAATGAGTGGCTTAGCTTGGTTAAGATTTTATTACGACCGATTGAAATACGCTAGCGTCTTGCAAACATACCCTGTAAAAAATAAAATTATTACGTGCAGGTGCTCATCTGGTTGGAGAAACTGCGCAAACAAGTTGGCGATGACTTCACCGAAGAAGGACTGAAGGATTTCATCTGGAAGACCCTCAAGTCCGGACAGGTTGTCCCCGGCTACGGACACGCTGTCCTTAGGAAGACTGACCCCAGGTAACAAGCCATAGTCTAGCTGAAGATAGTTTTATACTTTGTACAGTTGCCGGCAAGAGTAAATGTGATACGCACAAGTCGTTTTTAGGTATCTTTTGTTAAAAGCGGGACGCGGGGAACGAGGTTCGACTGATCAATCGCGTCCACGTTCCGTTCGCTCCCGAATACACATGCGTGCATTAAAATTGTACCGTTTGTTTTTGTTGAGTTAAAATTTTATTTGTAATGCCACGAACAAATACCGGGAAAACATTAATTTCATGCCAAGGGTAACACTTTTACGAAAAGATAGTGACGACGCGACGACTGCATAATATTTTTTGACTATTAACGACAACTACAATATTTTTATATGAAGGTTTCCTAATTAATTCATAATCTTTAACTATATATATTTTATTTATTACACCATATAATGTTCACAAATTCCTCCTTATTTTTTTTTCTAAACCGACATGTTTAAAAATTAATTATGGCAATAACCATAGAATAATGACAAGTATTTATAGTGACCATTTTTTGTTGCATTAATTAGTACTATGCGCAAACTTACCACCACTACACCAAAACTGTACTATATTGAAGTTTTATATTTTCTTTGACATTTCTTAACGAATTTTGTTTGTAAAGGTACACATGCCAGCGTGAATTCGCCCTGAAGCATTTGCCCAACGACCCTCTGTTCAAACTGGTCGCCGCTGTCTACAAAGTAGTGCCCCCGATCCTGACAGAGCTCGGCAAGGTCAAGAACCCGTGGCCCAATGTGGATTCTCACTCTGGTGTCCTCTTACAGGTATTATGTCATCTTTTTTATTTATTCTTTGATTACGTGTAATATATGCTGTGGTGGCCTATTGGCTTAAGACCCTGCTACTTTTGGTCATGGGTTCAAATCCCGTTAAATCAATAACTTTCTAATTTAATGTTGGACATTGGTGAAGGAAACCAGTTAATATAAATTTGAAAACGTCAAACCGCGTTGAGATTATTGCTTGTGCCTCTACTTTTTGAGAAGAGGCCTGCAGTTGGAATAATAATAAATGTGACTATAAGGTTTTTGCCTGTATTATTATGACATCTAAATATGCCTTGTGTTTTTGCAGTATTACGGGCTGAAGGAAATGAACTACTACACGGTGATGTTCGGCGTATCGCGAGCGCTCGGCGTGCTCGCGCAGCTCGTCTGGTCGCGCGCACTCGGCCTGCCCATCGAGCGACCCAAGTCATTCACCAGTGAGAAGCTCATCCAACTGTACGGAAAGTAATCGTACCTACAAAAGTTCATTCGTTCAGGCTAGATTGTAATACATGCTTCTGGTAAACTTGTTATCAATATCAGTAACTTGACAATTTAAACCAAAATTAAGTTACCATACCAAAACTAATAGTGTTGGGTTAGTGAGAAAGAAACTGGTATCTCTTCAATTGTCCAGTTACTGATAGTAAAAGCCCAAGCCCAGTGTAGTTCACACATGATTACAACCTGAACGGAACTACCTGCAACAGTTTGATTCACACATTACACCAATAGTCAATTTATGTAGTGGTATACGTATTTTAATCATTTACCGAAAATTTCTTAATCCTATTTATTGTTGATGCATTTTTATTTGCGTTGTTTTTATTAATATTGTTGTTGAGTAAGTATATTTTTATTTATATAACTTATGATACTATTGTGTACTTATTTCTTATGAGAATATTGTATAGTGTTTGTACTTTATATATTACTTTTGATAGCATTTTTGTAATATTTGGACAAGTTCAATTTAACAGATTGACTTAGTGGTGGTGTGATTAAACTGAGATTCCACGTAGCTGCGGAAATACGAACTAAAGTAAATAGAAAAAATGTTAGTTGGTCACTTGGGTATAGTGTGCGACCGCAATTTTGATTTAGACCAGTTTCGGCCAAAAGTCCAGCCACAGTTTTGGTTTCGGCCATCTTCGGCTCGAACGAAACGGGCGTTCGTAAGCTCTTTGATAGAATACGACAAACTTACGAAATCTCACCAAACTTTATCATCATAAGTTTCGCTTTTGACCGAAACTAGAAGAGAAACCGAAAATTCGGGAAAGGTTTCGGTTTCGTCTGAAAATCGCGTTACGGTCGGACAATACTTAGATCGTTTAACGTAGAAACTAATCACGAATAAACAGTATTTTGCATACTGTTTTAGGTCAAATGCGATATTCATTTTTGTCGTAATATTTATAAATCATTTGCATTGTTACTTTGATTTGCAATTAGAATTGTCAGCTTACTCAGTATTGTTTTTATTGTACTTAGGTCCAATGGTAAGTCAAAGGTTTGGAACTTATAGGTAATTGGTCTGTAAGTGTAGTGTGGTTAGTAACCACTGGTTTTGAAGTCACTACGTGCGGTAGTTAAGTAGAAATAATAAAAACAGCTATTTTCGCAGCATGCCTGCAGGTTCAGCGCACGTCCCCCTTACTCCGACAGAAACAACTTGCAAATGTTAAGAAGTACTGAGTTAGCTAAGTTTAACAAACTGCAGTCATGTCGTTTTTTCTTCATTCTAAATCAATCCTTTTAGCTTTACTGTAATTAATTACAATTTACCAAAGTATTTACGTGTGTTATGTAGATGCTTAAAAGGGATCATATTGTTGATATTTAATAATACCCGATGCATTATTTACTAATATCGTAGACAGTAATGTAGCGATCGCTCGCAGCAGCAACTCGCATTCTTACGGCTCTGATTCTATTGTTGTCACAATATGAGTTGTATTTGAGAACATGGTAATGTAAAGTAGTTTACTAGTTCGGAACGTGTTTCGAGATTGTATGAACGTTCATTTACTTGTTGACGGTGTGATGTCACGATATCATTTCTTAACGGAACGATACAATATTTGACAATACTAAAATAAAGTGGTATGGTGTAGTATTTTGCGTTTTAATTTTGACCCTCGTTTCATTCCTACACATTTTGGAACTGGACCAGATGTCCAAAAGTAAAAAGGATCATAATTACTGCTCGTGGCTAAATATTAATAGCCGCACGGGCCGATCTTCAAGGTTAAGCAAAGCTTGATGAGGTCGGTCGTGGATGGGTGACCATGTCAACATACCGACTTTCCTCCGTGCCTCGGCAAGCACGTTAAGCCGTTGGTCCCGGCTGTTATTTGAAGATCTTTGATAGTCGTTACGGGTAGTCAGAAGCTTGAGATCTGACACCAATCTTGCCAAGGGGTACCGTGTAACCCAGTTACTAGATTGTGGAGGTCAGATAGGCAGTCGCTTCATGTAAAACACTGGTACTCAGCTGAATCCGGTAAGACTGGAAGCCAACCACAATTTAGTTGGGAAAAAGGCTAGACAGATAGAATTACTTAATCGTAAGACAAATTACTGTCAATCGTTAGAAAATAATTGTTGCTGTGTAACCTTTAAAATTTTGAAATACCGGCAGCTAAATAGACGGATCTCAAAGTCCTTGAAAAGCGACTTTGATATCCTTCCATTTAGCTGCTATTTCTCTGCCGCTTTAATACAGAGCTTATTAAATACGCGATTGAGCGGCATAAGGGCTCCAAGGTCTTTGCAAGAGATCTGACTATTGGGCAGAGCCAGCCCACGAAACTGAAGACCGACGATGGCAGGATCGTTTCCGCCAAACGGGCTGAGAGAGATTCTATGGGTAGTTGTACGCGTCAACCAGTAAACCCGTCCCGAATCTAGCAAAAGACTCGACACTATACCGAAGACATTCCGGAAGACAGCCTGTACGAGATTAGGACAGCTTAATAACAACAAGGCACCGGGTGATGACGGAATTACAACCGAACTCCTGAAGGCGGTTGGAAAACCAATATACTTAAAGGCCCTTCAAAATCTGTTTGATTCTTTCATTCTCGAGGGGAAAACGCCACAGGCATGGTGCGGAGGTGTGGTGGTGCTCTGCTTCAAGAAGGGTGACAATGCCCTACTGAAGAACTATAGGCCCATCTAACTCTAGCCATGTCTAAAAGCTGTTCATCCAAGTGCAGTTTGTCATCCAACAAAACTTGCAAGTTATGATTAAAAATTGTAAGGGTTTGAACGTGGCCGCGCCATTGAAACGCGGCGAACCACTCGGCCACGGAGATCTTTAAAATTAAACGTTGCACAGACCAGCACCTTTATTGCGTAAGTAAATCGGGCCAATCACACAGACGGAAATCCACAACGGGTCATTAATCTCGCATGTGATTGGTCGATTTGATAGCGGTCAAACCCTTCGCTTTGCCGTATTCACTTACGCAATAAAGCTGCTGAAATTTAGGTAAATAACATCGAATTTTACGTAATGAGTCACATTTAAGCGTACTAATTATTTGTAGAGGTACTTAAAATAGATGTACCATGCACCATCATACTTTTTCGGCGCTCATGGCTCATGGTGATCTTGCTGAAGGGAGCGTGATTCCCGCCAGACCACCTTCAAAGTCGATTTTCTCGAAAACTATTAAGGCACCAATTTTATGTGAGAGTACTAATTATTTACCAAAATAATATGGCTGCGATTGGCGCTGATAGTAGTCAAGGACATTAGTTTTAATGTATTTCTGACAAGAACTTGCCGTACTTCAAAACCCCATGCTGTATTATTTGATCATAAGCTTTATTTTCTCATATCTGCGATGTAAGTTCAAAATAGGGTGGCTGTGCGATAGTTTTGAAATCCAGTGTAATCGTAAAAAATAAAACTATATGTAAGGATCGTTTTTTTTTAAATTAACTATAGGCTCGCGTTTGACTACTATCTCGCCTGATGGTAAGCGATGATGTGGTCGACGATGAAGCAGCTTGCCTAGAAGTAACCTATTCACTGTTGACTTAAAGACCCCAAGGTTGTAGCCATCAGGAAACGAAGACTCCGACAGGGTATTCCACTCCTTAGCTGTGCGCATATAATGAAAGTATTCGTAAAACACTTTGTACGTATGGGTAGGATGTCCACCATGTACCGGTGGCGCATTGCCGTAAGTCTTGTCCGATGATGGAAAGGGCCAGGCGGAATCAAACCGTACCCAACGGTTCCGGGTTTTAGCAGGTCATTAATGTGCAGCAAAAACAGTGTAGCCGAGAGCACCGACCCCTGAGGGACTCCGGCGTTAATACCTAACTGACCGGACGAGCAGCCATCGATGACCACTGGGATGGACCGACCCCTTTAGGAAATCAGCAATCCAGTCACACAGACCACTAGGCAGACCAAAGGAAGGCAGCTTACCAATAAGGCTCTCATGCCAGACCCTGTCGAAAGCCTCCGATATGTCAAGGGAGACAACAAACGCTTCCCCGTGTCTGTCGATGGCCTCACTCCAGGCGTGAATGGCATACGCTAGAAGTTCGACAGTTGACCGACTTCGGCGGAAGCTGTATTGGCGGTCACTAAGGATGTCATTGCCTTCTAGGTATGCCAGGAGCTTATTGTTCAGCACACTTTCCATACTCTTACAGAGGATGGACGTTACCGAGATGAGTACGACTACCTTTCTTGGCCACGGGCTGAACGTTAGCTTGCTTCCAAGCCTTCGGCACATTTCCAGTCACTATCGAAAGGCGATAAAGGCGTGACAGGATCGGAGACAATTCGGATCGATAAATTAAACCAAATATTATTAGGCTATAATTCTATAAATCACAATAACATTATAGAACAACAATCAGTAGAATTCTTAATTATGTAACAAAACGTAATTGTTATTATCTTAAAATTATTTAAACTTAAGAAAATGCGTATTAAAAAGAAACAGTTTAGCATTAACCCTGATCGGCGTCGATTCCGCCTTATGCTCTAAACATGAATTGATTAAAGACGAATTCATTTATATTACACTATAATGTAATATTACTAGAAAATGATACTAAAATAATTTCCCTGATGACATTCTCACAGATCCGTCCACGATCTGTCGTCACTGGACCCCTAAAAATGTCCAGAGGCGACGGATTAGGGGACATTTGTCTCCCCCTATCAATCCGTATCCCCTATAATAACAAATAAAAAAATGTTTTAAACATTGAATTACTAAGACATAAAAATTAGTACAGTAAAACACTCCGGCTACTTACTTCCAACCTTACTACACACTACATCAACACACAATGAGGTACACATTCTTAAGGATTACCCATTTTGATTTTATTATAGTTTATTTAATTATTTACTTTATTTCCATATAGTCTGTTAAACATATTATGTAGATAGGTACTTAACTAATTATACTTAAGACTTAATTAAACTAATATTTATTTTAAGCAAGCTTTTTAATATTTTTATTTAAGTCATTTCAATTGTAAATAAGCGACACCGATGGGTAAGACACTGATTTCTGAAATAGAGGTTTTACCTAGCTCAGAAACTTCTGAGCTAGGTAAAAACCTCTGTTTCAGAAATCAGCCCTAACTAGGGCTTCAATAATCTTAGAGTAATCATATTTATAGGTCAATAAAAAAATTTAACTATCTCGGTCTCCCTCAAGTAACAACAACTGGATAGGTTTCAAAACATAGCTCAAGACTTATGTTCAACAAACGGGCAGAAGAAAGTGTGAAGCATGAAATCGCTGCCCATAGTCAAAACTACCAGTATAAATTCACCAAATATGTAAACACCCTGCCTGTTGATTTAGCGAGATCCGGGAGTATTTATTGCATATACAAGACTGAGAAGGAACAGTGTTCCAACTCTAATAAACCGATACAAAGCGGTCGATGCAGTTTTTACCTCACCGCTAAATGCTAATAAGGCCAAATACAGATATAATCAAACAGAGGAACAACTAAATGTCTAGGCCAATTTTACCAATAAAACTAATCGCGATTAGTACAACTAAACAGCAGCAAGCAGCTGCAAATACAGCGTTCTGATTGGTAGTTTCTCAGCGGTCTCAACCAATCTGAACGCTGTATTTGTATACATTTTATGAGAAACGTTCCAAAACTTGTTGTCCCGTTCCGTCCGGGATTAAAAACACGTTACTTAGTAGCCACCTTAAAACCTTAACTGCCAGACAATGAGACACAATAGAAAATGTATGGTTTGTCAGTCACCTGGCAGTTAAGGTGTTAAGACAGATTGTTGCGCTGAACGGGATTAATGAGAAAAAGAAACCACTTTATACATACATACATAAACTCACGCCTTTTTCCCATGGGGGTAGACAGAAACTACAGAATGCCACCTGCTACGATCCTTATGGCCCCGCTATCGCTACACGCTCCGTCTTGCCTCCAAGCATGCCTGCACAAACCAGTTTGCGCAGGTAAGCGCATGCGTGTGGACGGCAAGTCGGTAGTTCGCGCAGTCCCGGAAGCGCGGCTTTTGAATTCGTTGACTTACCGAAGATTTGGACTGCGCAAACTTGGCTTGCACGGCTTTACTTGAACGTGTGGCCGGTCATTCAAGCCGCGCATCAGTCCGAGGAAATTATTTTCGACGAATTATACGTCGCATACCAAAAAATAAGTTATGTAAGGAGTTATTCCAAGGATTTTTTAACTCAGTTCATAGAACTATACAAATCGTTGCCAGCTTTATGGAACATTAAATTACACAACTAGGATTGCACAGTTCAGTTTGCACGAGCTTACCTGCACGTGTAGCCACTACACAGTGTTCCGTCTTTTTGTACAGGCATGACTGCACAGGCCTGGACTGCGCAGGCAAGACGGAGCGTGTAGCCGGGCCATTACATATTTCTTACATCCTTCAAGCTTTATCAAGCTTATAAATATCTGTCTAGGTAGGTCTACCCGCTACAATCGTAGTGAGAAGTGAGCAAAAACTACATCGTCAAGTTCTGTGTCCTAAGACTACGAAGACTCTTTTTCCGTGTTTTGAGTACTTTCCTCAATAGTGCTAGGCTTTGCTTGATTAAAATTCTGTGTAGGTTGTGTTCCAACGAGTTTCGCATTGCTTATCCGCCATTCCTCAACTATCAGGAGATTTTTTGTGATGTCCCAGCCTGTAACAAAAAGTACGATCAGTAATTTCTAAATCAACAACGTCTAAACTACATTGAATATTTTTGTAAACAATTGCCACGAGGTCTTGCCATGCTTCTGCTGTCATAAATACAGTTTTTAGGGTTCCGAAGTAAACAAGGAACTCTTATAGTTTCGCTATGTCCGTCTGTCCGTCCGCAGCTTAGCTCTTAGTACTAGTAAAAATATAGCTTTCTAATTAGTAATTCATGGTAAAAAGTAAAATCATGAAAAAAGGTTTTTTGGGGTATCTCCTATAGACAAAAAGGGGGGATATTTATTTTTTCTCGTCTATGTCATGGTGTGGGGTATCGCTGGATAAGCTATTCAACAATATTACGCGTCTCTTAAAACCATTTTTGGATTCAGAGATCCGCAGTGTTTGACCGGACCCAAAAAATAATCCTATTCTGTTTATTATGTAAACTGATCAAGAAATGCATTTTAAATGCTAGAGTAGAAATTTGAAAAAGAATAATTACTTGGGAGAGATGATTTTCCAAAAATAAAAACTAACAAACATGCGCCTAAAAATCCTTCATCAGACTGTATTTATTTGCAAAATAATCTTGGACGGTTAATTTTACAGAATTTTTTTTAAAAATTTTTTAAGGTCCCGGCCATGTTAGTTTTATTATATTTTTATAAAAACAGTACTTGAAATTGTCACTTGGGTGTTCTACTTTAGCATTTAATATGCGTTTCTTGATCAGTTTACATAATAAACAGAATAAGGATTTTTTTTGGATTCTATCAAACACTGTGATCCGTTTGTGTAAAATTAAGCTTTAAATTGCAAATTTTTGCTAGAGTCAAGTGCTGGGGGCACTCTCCTCACTCACCCCCTCTCCTGCCAGCGAAATGGTAACTTTTGGCTATGTAAAAAAATTCACGGCAGTAGTATATACAGGGTGGACAAAAAGTCGTGGGTTGGGGGATGACCTTAAGGACCTCCCGTAGAACAATTTTTTTGCAGCTGATGGCCCCATCTAACCCCTAGTTGCGTTTGATCCAAGACTTTTTGGCCACCCTGTATAACGAAATTAAAAGGAAAACTATCACAGCTAAGTAGGCTTCACAAGTTTACGAGTAATAATCGACCAACTTATAAAATGTACTTCGAACCGTAACAAAATTATAAATCGCTTTTAGACGTTGTGAGCAGCTGAAACAGTTTTAATGTTCATGTAACAACATAAAACCTTCTTCTTAGTTCGCATTAATATGCAACTACGGAACCCTATTACTGCGCGTACTATTATTTGGCGGGTTTTTTAAATATTTGTATTTATGCTTTTAAGGGATAAAAGAAGAAGAAAGTTTTAGAAGTTAGTAATTTTTGCCGATGGGTAATGCTATCCACCTCACGACTTCATAACTTTTAAAAATGGCAACACAATTATCTTCTATAAATAATTTTATTGATGTGGAAACCGCATAATAATCATCATTTCAACCGAATCATGTCGAGGACAGCTAAGAACAAAATCACTACTTTTCAGGGGAGCGTTTTTAAAACTCATCGGACACCGTTTGTGAGAGCCATTAAAGATTCGTAAATCCTAACTTAATCCCTAGATATCAACGATACCTCATTTTTTAATAATTTCACAATAGAATATTTTTGGCTGCCTCAACTAACAGCACATAAAAAGTCATCTGTAGGATAAAATACGGATCACGCAAACGAAGTAGCGGGCGAAGTGCTAGTTATCTATAGAATAAATAGAAATGTAACGCTGTTCGTCACTAAACGAATCTTTGAAAGAATACTTGGCAGCGGCGGACCACAACGTATTTTTTTTCAGTTTAGTCGCGGTCCGATTAAAATTCTTAGAAAAGTTGCCCGTAAAATTGAAACTAATGTTACCGTATGGAAATTTATTAACAAAAGACACATCAATTCGATTCGACAGAATAACTTACCAGCTCCCTCAAGCCCTCGTTTTACTTTTATCCATTCCGTTTCAGCAGTTTTGTTGAGAAAATCCATAACGTCAATGGCAAGGTTATACTTAAAATCATCACATGAATTGGCCATTTTTTCTTTAGTGTGTCTAGCTTCTTGCAAAGACTTACAAACCCGCGTAAAATTTTTCGAGGCAACATCAGGACTCTTGTAAATCGGCTGTAATCAAATACAATATTATCAATACTTTGGTTGTATTCAAAAGATGCTAAGAAATGATAGATCAAAACTGAAATGAAATTTCAACGTATTTGTAATGAACATACCAAATCATAGTTATTTATGGCGCAGATGGCAATGCCATATAAAATACATTTAAAATAAGAGCACAGTATGCTATCAGACGTGGCAGAATTCCGCAGAAACACGTATATCGTCCTTGTTTGTATACATGGGAATATTATGTAATCTTCATATCTGTAAACTTCTTTAACTTTGTTTATATACACTGCATTTGGATTCTTCTCCACCAAGCTTTTCATCGAGTGTCCTATTTTGATTTGGAATCCACATAGGTTTCGCTCTGAAAATTAATAACATACAATGAAGGCTAAATAATAGGTGCCGCATAGGTCGATCGGCAACGCTTGCCGAGGTCGCAGTCCGTATTATATTCTGACCCTCCTCCAAGCCCGGGAAGGCGCGTTAAGCGTTGATCCTGGCTATCACTTGTTGATGTTTGACAGTCGTTATTCAGTCAGTCAGATTTTTCCGAAAAAAAAAAGTTTAAGTTATATCGATAAGTACTACTCGCCAATAAAAGGGTCAATAATCGAATCTTAAGTATGGAAGTGAAGGTTGGGTATTGCAAATTAGACATTAAATTAATAGGTTTAATGCAGTAGAAATGCGTTCCTTGCGAAGAATGTGTGGTGTATATGATAGATTGAGGAATGGTGAAATAAGACAACGTTGTGGTTTAAAAAATAAGATATAGTCTTCGATGAAGAATACACTAGATATAGGATCCCATACAAAACTTATCTTTAAAACTGACGCCAATTGTGTTTAGGTAATTCTAAGAATTCTACTTGAAATAAATATACATTAATGTAAATTCAACCTTAAATGCAATGTTTAAAGTTGCATTCACAAAACTTACAAAAAGCAATAAAAAATGTATGAGGTCAATACAAATTTAGTCTTACACGCAAATATTAAAATCTAAATTACAATGTGCCAAAAAAAGCAATTCGAAATTCGAATTTTTCAAAATTTATGTTCGAGATCGCTGCTTGGACAATGAATGAGTGGAGTCGAAACGTTCAATATTTTTTTTATATTATCGATCTATGAAAATACTAGATTAAGAATCAGGAACGAAAATAAGTCGCTCAAATGGCCACACACACTTGATCTACCTATCTTTCTATATTATAAAAAATAATTTCTGTTCGTTGGTCTCGCTAAAACTCAAAAACGGCTGGATCGATTTGAATAATATTTTTTTTGTTTTGTTAGCTCGAATAAAGAGACAGTTTATAAAATATATTTTTACGTGGGCGGGTAGCTAGGTTAGGTAGGTAGGGTAGTTAGATAGGAAAGGAAGGAACCTTCCTTGTAATATTTTTGTACCTACCCTAGGGTTAGGGTTTGCTTGAAAACTTGAAAATTATAAGTTAGTTATATGTAGGTACAAAAATATTTACTATAAAATAAAACTTAAAATTTTAGCAATAAGGTTGAAAACACTATGTAGGAAATTTAGGGGTTACTTTATTTCGTTTTCTATAGATCATTAGGAAAGCTAAAAAAAAAATAGCTTTATAAACTACTCCATGCATTCTCTGTTCCAGAACAGTCGATGTTTGTTACAATAGTTGGCCCATTCGCTTTTTTGACGCAAACGTTGGTCAAACAATCATAATATTTGGTAATTGATTCATATTTACTATTTAATTAGATTTTTACTTTATGAAAAACACCTAATGATATAAACTTACCGAAAAAACAGATATTCCTTCCAAAATCAAGATGTTACGGTGGTTATTTGCACAGTTTTTGAACGCACATTGCGACATTTTTAACGTATTAATGTTGGCTATGATTGGACCATACTAATTTGAAATAGGGCCACAACCGTATTTGTGGCCCTATCGTTCGGCCCGTTTTTGAAGCGCTAACCGGGAATCTTGTGTATTCTTCATCGAAGGATATAGTGACAAAAATTTAAGAGAGTTTGCTAAAATGGTTTGGCCATGTTGAGACGATGAATGAAAGGCGATTAACAAAAGGTATTTACAAGGCAGACCTGAGTTGAAACGCTGGGAGGGAACGCCCTAGAAGGATATATAATAGACATTATTGGTAATGTTCTTCAGAAAGGCCAGGTGCGCAGTACTCATAACCGGCGTCCGTGTATGACTAGATGTATGAACGTGAGTGAAGCAAAAGAAGTATGTAAGGATCGTAGCAGATGGCGTTCTGCAGTTTCTGCCTACCCCCATAGGAAAAAGGCGTGCGCGGTAATCAAAATTTAACACTGCTGTGATGACTATTGACTAGCTCCATCTGTTAAAATCTCAATAATCCATTGGACGGAATATACATATTATAAGTATAAGTAAACAAATGACTTACCTAAAGAGCTTCGGCCGATGTTCCACGTTACGACTGGCTCAATTTTGTTGACGATACATGGCTTTGCAACTTTTTCTTGTCTCAAATATATTTCAATCATTTGTAAAAATCTTGGTGCATTCAAGGTTCTCAAGCAAACGGACCTTACAGCCATGTAATTAAAAATTATGTGGAATATCAGCATTATTGCGAATACTATAAGAGAAGTCCTGTAAAAGGAAATGTTGTGTTAAGTCGATATACTGTTGCTTACATTTACATATGTATCTCTCGATTTTCTTGGACCGCACGTGCGTGTCGTTCGTAAAAATCAAGCCTGCCGTGATATCTCAGAGTCAATGCACTCTCATTTTTATCGCATATTCGGTTCGCGTTCAAGTTCACGCGTATTGGGCGGGTGCCTTGACCCATAATGAAGCTTTATAATGTGAATACATATGCAATACTAAGTACCCAAAGGTTCCCAAGAGCGCCAGTGCAGCCAGGGAGGCGATGAGATTCACAGCTGTTTCTTGGGCAGCATCTTTGGCAGATACATCTGCGAGGTTACCTCTTATGGCATGATGTTGTGTCAAAGCTGCTCGGGTTGCGCCGCCTGCGAACAAATATCTAATATTTAAATATTTAGCAACTAAATACTTACAGCATTAAAACATTTTATTAATTAAAAATTATTACATTATAGGAAGGCATGATTGTATTAAAGAAACGATATACAGGCTGAGTTTTTCAAGTAGGCGTGGATAGCTAAAGGCGAAACTTTGAAGAAAAGCGTAAAATACGAGGGCTGCACTAAAAGTATCAGGAATGGAATATTTCCACTGTTCCTGTCATATTAAAATCTTTTTAATTGAAAACTCCTTGGTTTTAAAAATCGAATACCATTTATTTATTTAAAAAAAGATTCTCGGTCTTGTCACAAGATTTGTCAAACTTGTTTAGTAGTTGAGAAAATGGAATTGGCTCGAGAAAATTCAAGAGCGATGATTTATTATGACTTTCGAAGTGGTTTAACACAAAAACAGTGTGTTGACCGGATGATTTCTGCATTTGGTGATGAAGCCCCATCCAAAACCACAATTTATCGCTGGTTTGCTGAATTTCAACGTGGACGTGTCAAGCTCAGTGATGATCCCCGTCAAGGTCGTCCAAAAACTGCAGTCACCGAAGAAAACGTTGATGCTGTGCGTAAGCTGATTGAGGAAGATCGACATGTGACATACCGCGAAATTCAGGCAACTTTAGACATTGGCATGAGTCAAATACAAATAATCTTGCATGAACAATTAGGTGTAAAAAAGTTGTTTTCCCGATGGATACCGCATTCGCTCTGTGAAGAGCAAAAAGCGGCTCGCGTTATTTGGTGCGTCAGAATTCTCGAAAGATTCCACGCAGGATCCTCAAATGCTGTATACAACATCGTATCAGGTGACGAATCCTGGATATACGCGTACGAACCCGAAACAAAAAACCAGTCACGAGTTTGGGTGTTCGAAAATGAGTTAAAGCCAACAAAAATTGTTCGTTCACGGAGTGTTGCAAAAAAAATGGTGGCCACGTTTGTCTCCAAAACCGGCCATGTTGCGACTATTCCTCTTGAGGGACAAAGAACGGTTAATGCAGAATGGTATGCTAGCATTTGTTTGCCACAGGTCGTTTCTGAACTCCGTAAAGAGAACTGCAACCGCCGCATCATCCTCCATCACGACAATGCGAGTTCTCACACCGCGTACAGAACAAAAGAGTTTTTAGAGCAAGAAAACATAGAATTATTAGACCATCCGCCGTACAGCCCCGACCTAAGCCCTAATGATTTCTATATTTTCCCTAAAATCTATACTAATATTATAAAGCTGAAGAGTTTGTTTGTTTGTTTGTTTGTTTGTTTGAACGCGCTAATCTCAGAAACTACTGGTTGGAATTGAAAAATTCATTTTGTGTTGGATAGTCCATTTATCGAGGAAGGTTATAAGCTATATAACATCACGCTACGACCAATTGGAGCGGAGCATAAATGAAAAATGTTGCAAAAACGGGAAAAAATATTCCTTTTTGAGAGCTTCCGAGTTACGCAACATTCATGTATGTAGGGTAGGTAGGTAGCCAGTTGACGGGAGCGAAGCCGCGTGGGACAGCTAGTAAAGAATAAATTGCGTGATCAGAGATTTTCATCATCTGAAGAAGCTGTGGACGCCTCCAAAACGGCCATTTTGGAGACCCCAACTTCCGAATGGAATGGTTGCTTCAATGATTGGTTCCATCGTATGGAAAAATGTGTCAAATTTCGCAGCGAATACTTCGAAAAGCAATAAATACATTTTTAAATAGTAATGTTGTGTCACTCCCGAAATTTTCAGTGCTGCCCTCGTACTCAAAGAAGTCACTACAGTACACCGATTTTGATAAAAAATAAAACTGCATCAACGGATTTTTTAAAAATCAGTATTATTAGCCAGGACATTTGACATTTGAACCCGTACATTTGAAAAAAAAAAAACACATGCTGTATTACTTCACCATCCGATAGGGTAGCTAATAAGGATCAAATTCTGGGAAGTAATGTTAAACGAAAAACTTTAGACAGTGGATATAAATAATAAAGTAAAATATAAACAAATGAAATAAATAAGAAACATACAAACCGGCAACTCCAACAATAGCTTTCATAACAGTGCTGATACACAGAATGAATGTAGTACTTCCTATGTATGTGTTGAATAATGGCAAAGCTAGTTCAATGCACATTGCAGTATCATTTAGGGCGTCCGCATACAGTCTCCATTTCTTACTATATGCGTCTAGCTGAGTCCTGGAAACATTTAGAAGCATAATCAAAGCGTTTTTTTTATATGGGCCTTGGAGGTGTAGTGCCAATCGAATGATTTTTGTTAAGTGAGTAAAACTTCATTCAGACATTTTTTTAAAGTAGCTTGCCTGAACCGAAAATCGAAGCAACACATATACGAAAAAAATACATTATGTACTAATAATGTCATAGACATTTCAGTAGTAGTACAAAATAAGCAATTATCACAGAACAATTTCGAGTTTTAGGTTAATCTTAGTCTTAGCTAATCTTAGGATTTAACATAGTTAGTTGTTGGCTTTTATAGTAACACAACAGAAAGTTTAAAACGGTAGATTATCTAACTTAAATTTTACATTACCTAATTAGACATTGCTTTGCTAGTTGCTTGGCTTCAGTGAAAAGTATGATTTCCTCTGCTTTCAAAAGTCCAGTTTCAAAGTTTCTAAGTTAGCTGATATAAAGTACCTAGTTGCTTTCATTTTTCTTACCCCTGGCTGTATGCAAAATATATTTTCCCCAAATGACCGCAACCATCTTTAAAGACCCAGGTAACAGTGGCTGCTAGCGGCGTTGCAGTGTTATCTCCCACTCCCACTCCTCTTAAGACTTCTTGTGTTGCAAGGGTGCCTATAACATTTAGACCATTTTCAATATACATTTTAAAAGATCCAGTAATCCAAACTAACTCAAAAACCGTCAACAATTCCGATTAGTAGATAAATCTTCCAACTTCAGCTGAACAAATATAAATATAATATATATTATTTAGTTTAGGTTGTGTTTATTTAGTAAAGTGGAAAATTTTGTGGAGGTTGAGGTTTATAATCGAGACTCCAGGTTGCTACTGAGAAATTCCAGATGGAAAAGCCCAATAACTTTTTGCCCAAAATGGGAATCGAACCCTGCTCAGCAGTCTTTTTTTTATTAATTTTTTATAAAAACGTTGCCCCACACTAGGAATTTCTTCCTGTATCGTGGGTGCGTTTACAAACATATAAACTCACATACACAACACCCAGAGCCGGAACAACTATCTGTAGGTCAAACAAATATTTGTTCCCAGCGGGAATCGAACCCGCGACATGCAGCGCAGCAGTCAATCGCTCAACCACGGCGCCAACCGTGCACGACCGTACGAGGAGTCTGTAGTGCTTGCAACCACTACAGAGCAAGAATGCGGGCGCCCCAGACATTCACTTGATCACATCTTCATCTTCATTTGATCACAGTTTCACAAATAGTTGTAAACAATTTCAATTAGCAAGTAAGTAACAACTAGCCAGCACTAATAAAGCTATCAATGCCACACATTTTGTGTAGAAAGAACTCGGTAACATCTGGAGGGTCTGGGATCTGGACCACTAGACCAACAAGCAATACAATGGGTTTTTTAATTTAAAAATGTATATTTATAATTCTAAATAACTACATTAAAACTAATGACTATGCTGTCCACTTAATGGGTAGTAGTATTGGAGCCCGTAAAACAAAATGTTTATTTTTCATTTATACCTAAATGAAATCAAGGATTTTGCTTTTATTCAGTTAATGCAGTTTTTTATTGATAGTGAACTAAATCACAACAAAAGAAATGACACAAAAGAAAAACTGCATTTGTTATGGCATTAACCAGTTTTTACCTGTTTGTGTTAATAAGACTAGTATAACATAAATATTGTAGAGGTTGGATGATCTTAAATTTTACTGTCCAATAGATGCTGGCAGATTAAAACCATTTATGACCCCGAGTTCGCCCACAGGTTATATTTTGCCCATCCCTGCTCTTAGCTAATGCAGATGACAGCTTCACAAGGTGGATTAACAGTAATAATTGCAGTGAGTGAAGCGCTATAAGCTATATAGATTGACAGTCAAAAGGTTATGGTACTTCTTTCGCTCTTGTGGCCACATATACTTATTTTTTTATTACATACACACAAGCAAATCATAAAATGTTGGATGGGTAGATAAGAAACAATAAAATTTTGGCCCAAAAACCTATTCATTCCTAGCATTCTAACTAAACCTACTAAATTTTAAAGTTTAAAGGCCAAAGGGTAGTTCAGATCAAATAAATTCTTTAAGGATACTGACATTTCTTTGACTCCGTGTGATGATTTTTACAGACTTAAAGAAAAGTGAGTAATGTTTTTATGTAACATTTGCATCTGATACCTGTAAACTGGCCATCAATTCAAGTTAATAGTTATGTTCAAAGTACATACAAAAACTACTCAATCCAGCACATTTTGTGTAGAATAAGTAAGTAAGGTTTGGGGGCTCTGGGATCTTGGACAAGAAAAACCATTCAACAGAATAAAACAGAGACTATATGAAAGGAGCTGTCCAGAGACATCAGCATCTTCGTCTTACAGTGGTGTTATATTAAACCTTTCGAATTCATAAAGATTTAATACACAACGGGTCAGACCAAAACTTTTTCATCCAGGGACATTTTTTAAATAATTTATTTAAAAGTATAATTTGATGCCAAGAAACATTTGAAAGTACTTGCATGTCTGAGCAGCATTTAGTCCAAATGCAGTCAATGTCCTCTATCGCTCCATCAATGAAAGTTGGATAATTTTGTCAATGCATAGGTATGAGACGGTAATGGGCGGTTTTGAACCAATAATTCAGTTATACAACTACTGATCAGTGTTTCTAGCTACAGCATCCATTACTTAAATTTGAATTGAAATAGAATTGCATGTATTTTTATGTATTTGTACCTAGTAATGGAGATAATGTTAATGTTTCATGCTGGATTATATTCAGACACAATGTGAATTGTTACTGAATTAATTCAATTGAATTCACCAAGATAAGCTGTGAGATTAAAAATCACGTGCTTAATCTCACCCAGACATTATAATAAAACTGAGTCTAATTAATACCTACCAGTTATTGTGCTGCAGAATGCTTGTGCTGTATCCCATATCTGGTAGTTTGTATAATCTCTGCTTACACTGTTAGGGTATCCTTGAGGGAGAAAAACTGTCGCAAAAAAATTGGCCCATCCATTAGTAGTATTTTCTTCATCGTGTACTACTACGGTTGCTTGGTCTGCAACAAGAACAATCTTCATGACGTGGAGTCTTACGTGGAACACACGATTTTCAAGTTGTCTTACTTATTGTACGAAATTA
Organism: Anorthoa munda; assembly: GCA_945859665.1. Taxonomy (NCBI): domain Eukaryota; kingdom Metazoa; phylum Arthropoda; class Insecta; order Lepidoptera; family Noctuidae; genus Anorthoa; species Anorthoa munda. The sequence continues at coordinate 40,922,052 of OX243893.1, forward strand.
TCAAAGACAAATTGATAAGTTTTTACCTGGGGGTTTAACATAAAATCTTTGTGTCTTAGTAGTCCTATATATCTCCTTGTAAATTATGTCACCCTCGCGATTTGTAGACATTTTAATTTGTAAAAGTAACCAAGAATTTTAATTGATTTATTAATGTTCCAAGCTAGTCTTAAGTTTCATATTTTAATATACAAGAAAAGTCGATTGTAACTTTAGTTATAACTGTATTTATTATACAGTAAATAGGATGTAATTATTAATATTAAAAAAAGCCAAAGATGCAATGCAAGCAAGACGTAAGTAAACAACAACAATGAATGAACCAGGGGTAGGACAGTTCCATAGAATGGCAGATTAGGAAGCATTTTTTTTTAAATGCGACATCTGATAACCCCATCTTAACAACAAAAACAATTAGTTACTCTATGTCACCACAGATGGCAAGACCATCGATAAAATAGGTTTGTCACTAAACAATAATAAAATAAATATTAATCTAAATAATTATTTCATTACCTTATGATTTTATTTAACACGTACTATAATTATTTGCAAATATTTGTGTTGATTTCAAAAGCTAAGTAATAATTACGATTGCAACACAGTGAATGATTGGACTTTTGACACTTCCACTCTATGTACAAGACTGATAGACTTGTATCTATGGTCATGAATAAAACAATAATAAAAAAGAAAAAAAATATTTTTGATATTGATTGTCAAATTTTCATTGTCAATTTTTTCTTGTAAGTTGTAAAATCAACAATATTTCCTAACATCCCTCATCATTCATCCTAGAGGATATCTTCTGGGTGTACAGTTACGGGCCTGGATGTGGTTTCGCTGGATAGAAGGCTTCAAGGTGCACACGCCCATATATTCAATGTTCGGGTTAGAAGACAAAATCCTGGGATGATTTTATGTCTAAAAAACCTTTAAATATCTTAAAAGATGATCACAGCTCGTGTAAAACGATCCCACACATAAGAACCTGTGAAACTATTAGAACCCCTTGTAAAAACATTTGGAAGGAATAATAAATATTATTATTTTTGTTCGAAATTACCGCCGTTAAATTGAAGAATGCAGGTCTGTTGAATGTGGAGGAAGGCTTTATGATAAAGACGGACAATTTCGTTGTCCATACTAATAAAAGCCAATCTTTAATCAAAGTGAAAAGTGCAGTGATTGAGTGTTGTGATCTTAGGGAAAAAAGTCAATTTAGTCAATCTGTGAAAGGTGTTCCCAAAAATCGTATTAAATCTAGCGAGTGTTTACAATCTTATAGGTGTGTGTTTATTGTCATAGTAACTTCAGAAACAAGAGGGGATTTGTTGATCTGTTTTATGTTATATATGTTAGGAGACATAGTGAAGATTAACTAAAATAAAAAACTAATTTGCAAGTGATTTTGTGGTCCTCAACAAAGTAAAGTTTCGGGGTTCGAGAGTGCGGAGGCGCATTGACCTAATCATAGCCATCGACATGAAAATATTATCCTCACGCCATCTCCTGATCTTTGGGGACCTGCAGAACCGCTTCAAATAGTAATGAAGAATCAAGTCTTTCATTTCCAACATAAGAAGCCTTCACACCTCAACCGACCGGTACACTTACTAATTTGCTTGTTTTAATTTGATAAAGTTTTACTATGATTTTGTTAATAATGAGAATAAATAAAATTAAGTAAAACTTTATTAAATTTAAAAACAAACAAATTAGCAAGGAAAGGCTGTACTGTATCCATGTGTGCACTACACACACACATACATGGATAAAGTACAGGCACCACACACACTCACACATAGCTAAAGTACGACGCTACACACACACATGGATAAAGTACAGGCACCACACACACACACACACACACAGCTAAAGTACGGCGCTACACACACACTCACAGCTAAGTTTGCGGATGGCGTTAATAGACGGCGCTATTTCTCCGATCAATTGACATTTGCGGTCTTCACTCTGTAGTCGGAGAGGGCTCTCTATACCCTATATATTATTTTTCTCTGTGGAATGAACATTGAATGAACCAACCACAGAACCACACACCGGACGCAAGCGCCACTCTATTTAGTCTATGGGTTATTTATCTTTCACAGTCTTTCACTGCCTTCTCGTTTTACACTGTCGGCACAACTACCCGACCAAGATAAGGGCAATGTACTCTGTGGATAAAGATCGTGCGGTGGTTGGTCAACCAAATTGTTGAGTTGACCTTCCAATAACCGTGGTTGAGAGGATGCGCTTGCGACCAAGGGCAAATAGAAGACGTTGGGTTAGCGTCCATTTTCTTTTCTTTATCTTCGCTTGCACGTTTATGAGGTATACCCACTCCATTTTTTTATATATTGAAAGGCTATGAGACGCCATTTCTTGCTTGTATGACTGCCCGCGATTTAAAAAATACTAAAGTTGTGTCAATCAGGCAACCGTGGAGAACGAATGCGCTCATTTGGTGAACCTTTCCCAACCAAGGGCTCCTTGGTCGGACAGTTATTCCGACTGTGTAGAAGAGGTTAGCATAGTATTAGGCGGATCAAGGGTGGGGGGCACCAGGGCACTTGCCCTCCTCCACGGCTCAGCCAAGACTCTGAGAGACCTACTATTTCGCTATGATAACATTTGTTTCTTTTTGCGTTCTGGTGGAACTTGCTTCGATGAACAATACTACAAGCTATGGACCACGCATCATTTTTTATTAACATTTTCGGCGCTCGCTTCTCTCGTTCTCGCACCCAGTTTCTCTAGATAGAATTTCTGTATGAACTGTCAAAAGAAAGCTAACCTGACCGAGGGGGGCTGAGTTCTTAAAGTTTTTGAACTCACTTCGCTCGCTCTTGCACCCAGTTTCTCTCAATTCAATTTCTATGTATACCCATCATAAACACAGTGCCAGTATGGAGCCCCTTCTCAGGATAATGACCACCTCCTGTCTGCCCTTCATCCTTCATGCCCAACCACCTGCACCTTTCAGAATTTGAACGTGGTGACTGGTGAATGAGATTATGAGAGAGCTGCCCAATCTGAGTAGCTATGGCCTACTGGTCGGACAAAATCTGAATGGTTGAATCGATTGTATGATTTAATCTATACGCAATTAAATACTTTTTCTTTTTGAAGTGAAACTTCTTTATCGACGTATGGGAGAAATTTTGTACGTAGAGTCCGTCCAACGAAAAAAGTCCCGCGGAAATACATGGAACTAACAAGATTTGTTAGAGGACAGCGTACAGTCGCATAGAAACTAGCGCCGCGTCTACGGGACTTCTTTCGTTGGACGGACTCTATCGTCACGTTTTTCGGTTTTTGCTTGTTTTGTTTTTGCTTTTTTTATCAAAGTTTAGTAAAAAGACTTATTCAAATTTAAGTGAATTTACAAGAAAAGTGAGTGATTATATATTTCGTTTTATAAATTCAACACGTATGAGCATGATTTTAATATTTATAAATTAATTAATTTATAAATATATATTATAATAAGAACAATGATAAAATACATTACTCATTAATTGTATGCATGTCTATAATAATAAAATAGCTTTAATTTAATACGGAAAAAAATGTTTTTCTTAAGGCTTAAGCCTTATCTACCCCATTTTCGTGAAGTTGCAAATAGTAGAAAAATTATATGTCGTAAAGAATTTTCACTTCTTACCTGTGTACTCTGGTACACACACACATTTTTTTTCTATAAAGAAGAAGAATCTATGGTGGCTGCTTACTATCTGATGATGTAATGTGAACTAGCCTTGATTGTCTTTTGTTTATTTAGAGACTACCATAGTACCATGAGACTACGGACTGATTGAAGGAATGAATGAATTATTTGAGTGACTGATCGAAACCTACCCTACCTACCCTATATATTATTTTTCTCTGTGGATCGAAATCGCAATGTTGAAAACTTGATTGATAAAAAAATTGAGGATAAAAAATAATTTCAAAAATACAAGAACAGAAATATCTACTTGGTTACTTTTATATAGAATAACTAATACTTTTATCTCCTTATCGTCTGTACTGTAGCAAGTCAAGCTAATGTGGGTGTGCTTTTTATTTTTTCCTGTTATTAAAGAAGTTCCAATAAACTGTATTTTCATAGAATTTATAGCACAGTGATGATATATTAGAAGATGTGAATGTGTACATATTGTACTGATAATGGAACTGAAAACTGAGACAGGGTATGTGAACGATAGTCTAGGTATTAAAGTAGAAGGCGAACTTCGAGACTTTCGAATAATTGAAGAGAAAAGCGATAGTGACGATGATGACAGTACAGACAACAGTTCAAGGACGATTGATACTATTGCGACTATCCCATCAAGTTTGGTGAAGCCCGGCAGTTCTCCCATCTGTGGTAATGTGGCGGTGAGCAATTCTGAAAATGTTACAATCGGGAATAACACCTATTTTAATGGCCCTGTTATAATCAAGCAAGTGATTCAAAATACTAATAATACTCCTGGACTAGAGAACCCTTCATATGTGAAAACAGAAGATGAAGATATTCCAGCTCAAAAGTACCAGCCGGAGTCAAAGAGTGACAATTGTAAGTTAAATACATACCTTCATTACAAAGACTGATAAAACCTGAATACCAATTCAAAGGCTTTGTGTTACTGGGGTGGTTCTCCACTTTATCAATAACAACTTTTGTCTGTTTTCTATGATCTTGGCATAGCATCCAGCATTGAGTAGGGTTTTGAGAACCCTTTATAGCTTTACCCTTTATAGCCCTTATAGCTTATATTCTCCACTCTGTTACGCCTGTCCTCAGTTATGTTATAAAACTTTGAGGATGTTGTTTGGTGTGTGTGCAGTTGAGTGTGTTATGCTCTCTCTGATGGTGGCACATATGTTGGATCATTCGGGTCCTTCATGATAGTTGAGCTGAGTGGTGCCGATCCATGCATCATGTTTGTGAATGGGCGCCATCTGTTGGGATTGGTCATAACTTAGCTGCCTCGGCCTGCTATTGCTTTTTTTTAATTGTTTGTTACTCTAGATGCTTTTACATGCACATCTTTTTACATTCTTTTCACATATACCTATGTATTTTATCACCAAGAATGATGGAACCAAATATAGTTCTCGCCAAACTTCTTGGCCCCCCTGAAGTTGGCTACAATGGGTGCACAGTAGTAAATCTCATACAAAAACAGCACCGATTCGTACTTCGCACATCCGGTAAACAAACTTCAGGGCGGCCAAGAAGATTGGCGAGGACTATACTTGTTATCAAAACTAATGGAAAAGAGTGTCCATGGAGTTTAATGCAAATTATTTTCCATTGAGACCTACTGATGCTTCCGAATTTGCATCTAGATTCATCTTTTTTGTTTTTTGTTTGACAATTCAAAACTAATAAGTACCTCTAAGGTTTATTTGAAATAAACTATTTGTTTTGTTTTAGATTTAGATTTTGTGACCTAAGTTTTATTCAAGTTAGAACTGTAGCAGGTTTATTACAAAGTCTAACATATCTAATGTTCCTCGTATTTCTGTCCTCTATCATTGGGTCAATTGATTTTGTATGAGTCAAGTTCATCTCTCTACCTTTGTCTTTGTCTGCTGCGATGTCACCTAGCATTTAATGAGACTCAACGAGATTTTCTTTCAGCCCACAGCTCATCCAATATATTTATACATGTCTGGTTCAATCCCATATACGATTACTTTCGCCAGCTTTCCGGGTAAAATCTGTGATTTTAGTTTAGGTATTGACAAAGTAAATAATATGTACTGGTTTTGCATGGGACAAATTAGCACAAATAAATAAATCGTACATAAATAAATATTACATTATCTGTCATCAATATTCCGCGTCTTTTTATTATTTCATATACTAAGGGGGGTCCGGACCACATGCACACCGGCCTTATATACGCCCATGACTGACTGTCCGTATGACCTCCACATTTCAGTACATCGCCCACACAGTACTGATGCAATAATATTATTATTGTTTAATTAGCCTAGATTTTCCCAGAGCAAAGGTTTCCCTACTCTCCTTGAGGCAATGATTCAATCGTAGACACAATAAAAGTAGACTGTAATTTGCATTGATCCATATGCCATAAAAATGAACCATGTGTGTACTTGTCCCTGTTAGAGTATAGCGAATAGCAATAAAAATTTGTAAAATTAGCACTGTCAAAATTATTTCACCAACTTTCAAATAACTTTGTTGTGTTTATGTTATAAACTTTCTCATAGTAGGTTCTAATGGAATTTGAGTGTAACAATAAGTCAAAATGAGGTTTTTGTATTATAATTCCACTTTAGTTGTGCATATTATAATATTTTTACTAATAAAAATGATACACAAACTGAATTTTCACCATGAATTGCAAAAAGATTAATTGTGCTTCTTATCATTTTACAGCTATCAAGAAGTTTCAGTTAAGGAGATGGCACAAAATAACATTTTCAGCAGTATGTATAGTTATACTTGGTGGTATATTCGCAATATTGTCAATAATACTTAGCAATTCCAGTCAAGATGATAGTCCACCATCATCGCCATCAATGTCTGAGGAAGATGGTAGTTCTGGGCAATCAAGTAAGTGGCTGCACTTTGTTTAAAACTCATGTCACTATCTCTCTCCCTTTCTTTATCACACTAATGGTGTACTCACATGGTCAGCTAAATTTGGGCAATTTCTTACTATTTATATAAAATCTATGTATTGCTATACATTGACGGGTGATGCCTGGACGTCATGTTTATTAAAAATATTGCTCAATACGTTGCCCCTATAAGCGCATATTAAGTGACTAACACAGATTGCGGCAGCTCTCAACTTAACTACCAGCAGGCGAGATAATGTTCAAACGCGAGCCTATCGAAAAATAAAAAATAAAAAACTAACTAACTTCTCTGAAAAATATTTAATGCTACATTCATCAGTCACCTTAAACAATATCAGATTACTTGTATAGTTTTTAATACACTTCACTGTTTTGTATTTTCATAAATTTTTAAAGTTAACTTCTGAAGTTTGAGATAAGTAAATTACCTACCACATGAAGATAGATTTTAACGAAAAAGATCATCAGTCACTTCATACAGAAATAAGATAAAATCTAAAGCACACATTTGTATGCAGTTAATTAAAAAAAGCATTCAGATGATACAGATTTAATTTATTATTTTTACAAAGAAGTCCCTTGGGATTTATTTGACGTTGATATGTTATCATTTTAATTATCATGTTGTCATTGTACTAAAAAGTTAATCAAATTGTTCCTATAGTATGTGGTTTTTGGATAAGGGAATTCCCTAAAATAAGGTGTGTAATGATACTATGGGCTTTGCACAGTAATACTAACATGATTTAAAAGGCGCAGCTATAAATAAAGTAATGACGCAATAATTATATATCCTATCATTTCAGACTACACAAAGGTGGTGGGATTGTTCTATGAAAACCTAAATTTTATTATATTCACAATTGTATTGGCAACATTAACATTCCTGTTGATGTTTTATACATTACTAACATTGGATGGCTCGGGTGGTGAAAAGAGTGTGGTCACAGATATTGCGAGCAGTAGGAAAAAAAGAGACTATGAAGCGGTCCTCGACGATTATGATCCCTACTTTATTAAGAAAGGTACAATAATTTTATTGATTGCATTAATTGTTACACAATAATTAATATGTACTACATAATAATATTTATGTTCTAGTGTTTTTTTAGAATATTATAAGTGCTCTCATCAACTGAGCTAAATTTGTTCAGTACTTTTAAGTATTAACAATAAATACCATTGTGAGTCAGTGTTATCTTGTGTTACATGGACTGTGTACTGGTAATACTTAAACAAATAATGGGTTTTATTTTATTGTAGCTTTTTTGATAAATATGCTGTTGCTGACATTTTAATACAATTTTTCCAGGTAATCCATTGTTGATAGCACCAGATCATCTTAGGATAGTGCCTAGAACTGATTGGCTTGCTCAGCCAGTAGAGAACTCGTTAGATACGATCAGACAGCCCGTACCCTGGGTCATTATATCACACACAGCAACAGAGAGTTGCAAAACTCAGGTTGGTGCTTCTAAATTTGCGATATTTTTTCTTTGTTCCATGAACCCTAAATTTTTAGTTTTGTTCCCGCTGATTTAAATGTTCATTTATAAAGCCAAACAATGAATTTTAGGAAACATCACATACAGATGTGTTGGTGTTGCGTGACATTCTTTCAAAGATTTTTTGAATTCCAGAGTGAATGCGTTCTGCGCGTGCGCCTCATACAAATGTTCCATATTGAGTCACGAAAGTGGGACGACATCGGCTACAACTTCTTGGTTGCGGGCGACGGCTCGGCGTACTTCGGGCGCGGTTGGGACTTCGTGGGCGCACACACGCTGGGCTACAACCGATACAGTATCGGGATTAGTTTCATTGGAACCTTTAACAACGATCCGCCTCCGAAGAATCAGATTGATGCATGTCTCAAGTTACTCAAAAGGGGAGTCGAGATCGGCAAACTCGCTAAAGACTACAAATTGTTCGCTCATCGGCAACTAGCTTCTACTCTGAGTCCTGGAGACAAGTTGTACGACATAATTAAGGAATGGCCACATTTTGTCAAAAACTTTTCTGACCCTGCAGAACTTCTTCCAAAATATGACTGAATATAGTGAAGCCTAATTTTATGATATGTGATGGAAATGGTTTTTATAAAAAAGCATTATACAAGATAACTATGTGATAATATTATTGCCAACATTACAAATGTATAAGGATAAAGAATATTTAGCAAAAATGTATATAATACCGTTGGTGTTGTACCTGGTCATCCGAAAGAGTGCCTTCAGCTTATAATTACAACCTAGTGTAAGGTTAATTTTATAATTAATGTTGAACATTAAGATGTACATTTTCTTTATGTGCTTGTTACAGTATCTAGAATTGTGCTAGTCAAGGTGACATATTCTATCAAAAGTTTTAACACATTCCTTAAGGAATTATAAATACGATGTTATAATAAGAAACTAAACTTAAATACTTAACTTAAGGTCGTATGTATGTTGCAGGTAAAATGACGACGGCGTTAATAACTGTGTAAAATATTAGAAACATAACTTTGCAAATGTTATTTCATGAGCGTACACGCGAGTGTTTTAATATCTAATTATATGCCGTTGCATACACTATTTTATCTTCACCCATACAGTTGAAATAAAACAAAAGTGGAAACGGAAAAATACATTTCTTGGCAACGACACTACCAGCCGCACTACCAGTAGTGTCGTTGCCAATTAACGACACTACCAAGCATATTTTGGATTAAATTCTACAGTCAACACAGCAAAGCTCAGAAATATAAAAAAAAACCTTACCCGCGTCGTCAACTTCTATAAAATATTAACGTAATATTTTGAGAATGTTATATTTTGAGTACGAAGGTTGGCTTGCATGGTAGCTTCAACCCTGATATGAAAACACTGCTGGACATATCTTAACCGTAACTGTACCTAAACATTTGCATTTTATAATTCGAGCACCTCCAAACAGATGCACCATTTTTATATTTCTTCAGTATATGATATTTGTGTTTGCCCAAAAGCAACGCAGTTCCCCCATTCGTCGGGCAAACGTGTAAAACTGATTCGTTATTATCAGCTTCCGACATCTTATAGGTTTTATTTAATTATGTTCAAAGCTAGACCTATGAACTGGTGTCTCAAAAAAACGTAATGTAAGAAATACTCTCACAAATATAATTTATCCATCAAATATCAGTAAAGGTCTGAACAAATTATCGTCAGTGTCATTTAATCTTTGTCACATTTTTAAACTTCATAAGAAAAAAAGAAATTACAGTAAAAGAAGTTGATTATCAATAAAATTTGTTCAACTCGTTGAACTTTGAGTTGAATTTAGTGGAACAGGAATCCAAAACTTCTGTGTTGACTGTACAGTTTAATACAAAATAGGCTTGGTAGTGTCGTTAATTGGCAACGACACTACTGGTAGTGCGGCTGGTAGTCTCGTTGCCAAATAATGGAAAAATATGTGGTATGGCGGGCAATTTAGGTTCGCATTGCGCATGACTGCGCAAGGCGCGCCTCCATAGACTATGACACTACTTTTCTACATTATGTCAATGAGCCCATAAGCGCCAATAAATTAAAATATAAAAGTGTGCATTAAAATTAAAAAGTTATTTTATGATGCAATTGTTTGAAAATCGAAGAAAAATGTTCACTGTAATGGTTTTTTTTAATTTTGCCTATCCACAAATATAAAGTACATGTATATAGAATTTTTTTTGAATTAATATTTGGAACATTACGTTGTGAGTGTAGATAAAAGTTATTATGTATTTTGCCATGAAAAGAAAATGCATAAACATCACAGAATTATCTAATTAAATTAATTTAAAAAAATAGGTATTATGTGGTTCTGACACCCAGTCCATTTTACTTGAAACATATTGTTATTGGTTACAGACAGATTTATTTTATTTTATGTATAATAATAATTTGGATAAAGTTGTAAGCGTAGCTTAGAATCTTGCAAACTGTGTATGTTTATTTTATATTGCCTATGTGACTAAATTACTGAAGTGTTAAAGGTATGAATTTAAGGCAATGGATATGTAGTGCAATATTACGGACGTGTGATTTATATTGTTGTTTATTCTGGGATTGGAATTTGATAGTTACCTTATTAGTGTTGTGTTGTAATGAATATTTAATATTTATACAATGAATCAGAATCTTAAATAATGACATGACATTACCACTTGTAACTTGTGTGTGATGTTTTAAAATGTTTAACCTTACTGCTCCAGAAGGAGGGTAATGTTTCTCGAGGGTATCCCTATTTCTTTGGCATGATCTATAGCTTACACGAAAAAGATTTGTCTTGACACCTTGCTCATCAAAATCCCCACAAGCTAAAAAAACTAGTACATTTTCAAGCAATCTGATGCTGATCTGGCTTAAATCAGAAATTGAACTAAAATATTTGGCTACCTGACTACTTTTTTAAATTCCATGCAATACAATTTGAACTGAGAATAATCATTCAATCAATCATTCAAATGTATAAAAGTATCACTTTGTAACATATCTTAGTGGAAAATCATTTAGGCATTTGTCTATGAGCAGCCAAACAGCCTAATTAAAAAAGGTTGTTTTATTATTTAAAGAGAAATTTGTTGAAAAATAATAATGTAATGAAATATTATTTATACTTGTTTACACAGTAAGTATAATTATTTACAAAATAAACATAAAAAGGCTTGGTGACTATTTTCTGTGAATTAAAAATCACATATTTCCTAGTACTCAGACTTAGTTGCTAAAACGAGGTTAAATAACAATTATGTCATACATAATTGGCCGTGTTAGCTACTAAGATTACCCTGGATGGTGCAAGAGGTTTTTGAAATGAGTTTTTCAGCTCTAGTGCGGGCATGCTAAGTAAAAAGTAAAATGCACTATTTTACATTATGAAATGAACCGATAAGAGTTATTTTTCGGACAAGTGTGTTAAATAAATTAAAGTATTTTACTATTTATATTTTTTTGATGTATTTACAATGTGTTATATAGATTAAGGTTTTGTATGTTAGTAACATGGTGAATCAGAATAATGAAGCGAGCTTTACAAACCGCTACATCAAAGTTGGAAAGAAAATATTCATGAGCGCCGGAAGAGTGAAGTAAGTGGTGCAAGTGCACCCCTTGAACTTGCACTCCCTGGCTTTCAATAAAATATACAAAAACATTAAAAAAGCCGAAGCGAAGTGCAAAATTTTCAAGTTTGCTTTTCGCTCTTTAACTCTTGTAGACTCAAACTTTTCTGCATAAGTGTACGGACAGAGTGCACGCTCTATTCGAGAGTCGGGCGGGGCGGGGCGTGCAGCATGCATGTTAAATACGTCCTACGCGTAGTGGCCTGCCTGAGTGCCGGCCGAGCGGAGCGTGGGCAGCAGCGGGCTTGTTTGTGTCGAGCGGGGCGTCGCGTGCAAGTTCAATCCAGTTTGTGTTTTGCAGCGGTGATACGTGGGTTTTTGAAGGATGACATTTAAAGAAATAATTTCAGAAATACAAAATAAACCTGAAATATGGGTATCATCGCATTCTTTATATAAGAACAGAATAGTAAAAGCAAGAGTGTAGAGTGTTTTGTTTTTTTTTCTTCACAGTTATATTAGGAAGTTGTCTTGACTCACAATTAAATTACAGCCACAAATTTTCTTCTAAATACATATCAATAATATCGTACGACGCAGAAGCCATGATGGACACAAACGACCGCCACCACAAACGCTGAGCGTGCACTGAGGCCAATTAAAGAACGCGCTTTCGACAGCTCTTCCCCGCCCCGCCCGACGCTCGGGCAGAGCGGGCACTCTGGCCGTACCCTAAGTCGTCAATTTGGTTCTGTCACTGTAAAAACGGACAGAAGGACCATCTTATTCGAGGCGGGATGCTTAGATCACTCCCCAAATATAGTCCTGCCGGCACCCATGTATAAGTATTGTTGTGTGTGTAATCTGTTTGGTTATAAGTTCTCACATATTCCTTTTTTAATGTATACTCGTATCGAATTGAAAAAATAGTTTGCTAGGATTTTTATTGTTTATAAAATTATTTTGTATTTCGTAGGGCGCGTGGTGGAGTTTAAGTACCCATCTACTCACCGCTATTAATTGACTTATTATTTCAAGATCCTGTAAGGACCCAAAGAATAAATGACAAAATTATGAAATAAATGCGTTTGACTAAGTCATTTTCTTTTATTGCTTATCCAGTAACTACCTGGATGGAACCGCCATCGATGCCATTCTAACAGAAAATCGGATAGCCTTTGATCCAGCTGCTAAAATCTGCAGGTATTGATTTGATTAAACTTAATATTCACGAACGATACTTGATAGTAGAACAGGAATACTTTGCTGCAGGATTGCCTGCCTGACAATATCTAGTCGAAAATCTCTTCTTATGTCGTTGTCTTCATTTCTGAAGGTCGTGCCCGTCTTGAAAAGCTTTGACGGAGTCAACGACGAGATGCTTCCAAGCCACCCTGTCTTCGGCTCTTCTCATAGCAGTGGTCACACCGTGAGTCCCGTAATGGCCCTGATCTGGTCAGACCAGCGAGTAGGTGAACGTCCGCGTGGTCTTTTTCCGTCCACCTTGCCACTACAACCAGTTTTTCTAGGTTATCTGGCTGTCTCCGGACGATGTGACCAAAGTAACTTAGGATTCGTTGGTAGCAGATCGTGGAGAGTCTGGTTTTGATGTTCAGCTAGTCAAGAATAGACTTATTCGTGCGCTTGGCTGTCCATGGTATGCGCAACATTCTTCTCCAGCACCACATTTCAAACGCCTCTATCTTTTTCCGATCTACCGTGCGAATTGCCCAAGACTCGGAGCCATAAAGAAATATCGAGAATACTGCCATATCCTCGACAACTTGCTCATATCAGCTTTGGCTATCTGCGTACGCCTACGGATCTCCCCGTCGCAGCCTCCACTGATCATGGAGCCCAGGACAAATTCACTCACGAACTCCAGGTCCACAAGTTCTCCCGTGCGTGCGATTAGTCCAGCTCGATCGATGATCATCACTTTGGTCTTTGATTTGTTAATCGAAAATCCTACCATCTCGCTTTCACGCTCCACTCTAGCAAATAGTTCCACGAGTTCGCGCTCTGAGGATGCAAACAAAGTGGTGTCATCTGCGTACCGGAGGTTGCTGATTTTGTTGCCACCTACCGCGATGCCTCCCTCCCACTCCTTCAAGGAGGAGAGCCCTCATGATGTATTCGCCATATATTTTGAAAAGAAGAGGGGACAGAATACATCCTTGCCGTACTCCTTTTTCTGGCCTAAAAAGGTGTACTTTTTAAGCCAGAAAAAGGAGTACATCACATTATTGACTCTAACCATCGACTCTCCATCTTCGTACAAGTTTGCTCATGTCATTCGCCACCTTGACATAGTATGGAGGTTACTGATATGGGTCTGTAGTTGGCCGGGTCAGCTCTACTGCCCTACTTGGGCACGGGCTGTACGATAGCTTGCTTGCAAGCATTCGGCACTTTTCCAGTCTCATACGAAAGGCGGAATAGGCGTGTCAAGATTGGAGACAGTTCAGGCGCACAGGTTCTAAGAACAATTGCTGGTATTCCGTCAGGGCTGCTAGCCGTTCACGTCGAGGCTGCGCAGCACCCTACGGACGTCCATTTGATGGATACGAATGTCCGACATACTCGTCTGGAGACCTCAAGGTTACGGAGACGCCGATAGCTAATGTCGTCACGGGCGTACATACATACGCCCGCCCGTGGGCTAAAATTGTGCTCTAGGGTGATCCCTGGGTAAGACAAGTACGACACGTCTGACGGATTCGCTATCTGCGTCTCCGTAAGGAAAAAGAGCGCTGGTTTCTTAGCCTCAAGGTGATAGTGGACTGCAGTGATATTTGAGTGCAGACCTCTAATATTGGTGAGGTCATCGACCACACAGCCCCTAGACGGTTAATGCTTGATCTAATACATCAAAACAATTCTGTCAACTAGCTGAGGTATGAGGCACGGGGTACTGCGCTCTAATTGGTCCTTACCAATGTCATTACGCCGAACTAGGGATGGGACAGGTTTAAATAAAACCACGAAGGTGTCTCTATTTTTATTGAATTTGTTAGTGGTACTTAATATATTTATGTTTTTAATGTTTGCTATTTTATTATTAAATAAACAGTAATAACATAAAATGCAAAAACTAAAAACAAAATATCAAAAGTCTAAAGATAACATATTTTTTCGGCGGTTGGTTCATAATATTAAATATTACGTACCTAAAATCAGTATTCGTTTCACAATTAATTTAAAAAAAATAAACTACTTAATTTAATGTCTGTTTTTGTAAAAATAGTATGTAGGCTTCTAGTTTTATCGATAACAGATTTTGTCATAGAATATGGTGCATCACTAGTTTTGTGTAACAAATTATAGAGGAAAAGAGATACAAAATACTTTAAAAAGAAAGAGAGCAAACATCAAAGACATCAACGCGCGTGACAAAATTTGTGCTGTTGCAGTTTTAATCTACAAATATGACCAGTACAAAATGAACTCCGATAAATAATAGCAGAAAATAAATCAAATTATGATTATGTAACTATTAACTTACCGATGAAATGTTATGTCAGTTTTTGGGAAACTCGAGTTCTGGCTGTTATTACCACACCAACGTATTGTACAAGGGGCCATTATAATATTTATTTTACCAATTTGTAATTGCCTGACGCGGAAGTGTTTACGGCTCACAGAAGTTGTCGCTACTAATTCGAAATTGTCGAGTGGCGACCTATAATACCTGTATACGATCTTTTAGTCATATGTGTTGACAGACATTGCTCGCCTGTTATTAGGCGTCTAGACGCTGTGTGGTCGATGAGTGAGGCTCATAGTTTCTTTCTCTTTCGGAATTTTGAATGTATTCACTATTTCATTCTCGAAAGTTTCGCTATTCAATTAGTGAAGTACTCGTAGTTGTGTCGGATATTGACTTTATAGATGGATACCGACAAAAGAAAACAAGTAGATAATTTAATATTTCTATACCATAATATTATACAGAGGCCCACCCGCCTCAATGAATATAATTAAATTAGTACATAATTTCAAATTGATTTGATTTATAAAAAATATAAATATATGGACGGTATGCAAGAAGAAAACGTGTTGCGCCGACCCCAAGTAATATAATTGATCATAATAAGTTGATCGGCTATTACACGTAAAGTTGTCAAGCTTACATATATATATGATAGTTTTCCTTTTAATTTCGTTATATATACTACTGCCATGAATTTTTCATATATCCAAAAGCAACCATTTTGCTGGCAGTGGGCGGGGGGTGACATTAGACTCTAACAAAAATTTGCAATTTAAAGCTTAATTTTACGCAGACGGATCCCTAACACGAAAAAAGGGGTTTAAAGGCCTATCCAACAATACCCCACACCATGGCATAGACGAGAAAAAAAGTCATCCCCATTTTATGTCTACAGGAGGTACACTAATTATTTTTTTTATTTTACACTTCTTGTCGGAGTGATTAATATGTATACCCTTTTCAAATTATAGCTTTCTAGTACTAAGAGTCTCTGAGCTAAGCTGCGGACGGACAGACGGACATAGCGAAACTATAAGGGTGCCTTGTTGACAAACACCCAAAAAACACCAAAAAAAGAAACACCCCTGTTTTTTATGGCACCCATCGATAGGACCAATCGTTGGTAAGTAGGTACCAACCTATAAAATGTAAACGAACACGTCTTCTTCAATTGAGGGAACATCACGAAATTGGAGCCCCTTTTATCATTTTGGTAGGCAACCCTAAAAACAATTAGTCAACCGTACAGGCTCGTGTATGCTCGAGTCATTGTTTTTTTGTATGAATAATTAAAAGCTCGTAAAGCAAGGTTAAACGATTTTGATCACGTCTTGATAGTGGCTCTAAAAGTAGTTAGTTAAAGTCATTAGTTTCATAAAATATTACTACAACATTTAACTGTTTATTTATTTATTATTTGCCTTATTGTAGGATAAAATAGGTAGGTAGTTAAGCATAAATTAGCTATTGAAATTGGGATAGGTATGATGATGCTCTAGTTACCTAAGTAGGCAAGTTTCATTTGGACACTTAGATCAACGTCTTTTGACCCCTTTTTTACCTTTTTAGAGTGAAAACAAGGTTTGTGGTCGAATGGGTTCCCAACCCGCCCACTTCGTCCGGGCACCAGCCCTTCGCTCACTCTTGTTTACGCCGCTGGTTACATGTGTGTAGTTTGTATGCGTGTGGTTTGCACGTGCTGTGTGAATTTCTGATTTTTACCAACGACGACCTGATATTAATTTATTGTGATCTAATCATTTTTTTATATTTTTTTCCTGGTTGGTAAATCCTCATTGGATGTCCTCCGCCCTGGGGAGGGCGGAGGGGTCTGTCAGACTCGTACTGACTAAAAACCACCCCGGTGTTCCATCTTACACCTAAGCTGGGGGTCGCGGGAACAACGATACTTCCGCAACCCCCAGCTAGTGCCGGCCCGCCACTGTGGGCGGAGGAGGCGGGAGTGAGGTGTTGGACTCCCCCCGTGACGTCTAAGAGGGGCGCGCGTGGAACACTACGCGCCACCACCTCGGGTCCTGATGTGTGGGACGTGACGGACGTCCCCGAGTCCGTCGTCCCTGGACCCATTTAGGGGGGCTGGAAAAGGGTCCGCCCCCCGCTGGCGCCCGGCGCGTCTGCTGCGGATCGGGTTAGCGGATGAAATCTCCCTCTCCCTCTCCGCAGCCTCCTTCTGCGAGACGAGTGTTTCGCAGAAGGATACCACCGCGTCCCAGAACTCCCTGCTTGCGACCATAGATTCGACTACGGCCGGCAGCGACAGGTCACTGCCAACTTCAGAGATGAGGGCACGGCGTGGCTCCTCCCAAGCGGCACACTTTGCCAGCGTATGCCGCGCCGTGTCCTCCCGGCAGTCGACGCAGTGGTGACACCGGGCGTCCGGCTTCCTGTTTATGCGACACAGGTATTTCCGGAGCAACCATGCCCCGAGAGCACCTGCGTCACCCGAAACAACAGGGAGCCGTGCCTCCATCGATCCATCGAGGCGGCCAATGAGGCTGGCGGTAGGGCGTGAAAGCCTGTCCCGCCATTCCGCCACCAGGACCTCGCGAATCTGAGACTGATGCAACTCCATATGTAGCTGCATCAGCCCTTCGCCCCGCGCCCGCGCTTCCTCGCGCCCCGATACAGTGACGCGAGTACCTTCGCATACAGGTCCCAGGGCGGGGATCCGGCCAGTGCACAAGCCGCCTCGTAGGAGATCGTGCGATACCCCCTGATGACTCTGACGGCCATCGCTCTCTGCGGCTTTCGCAGAACAGCGATGCTGCCGGCCGTCAGGTCAGTCGCCCAGATCGGGGCCCCATACAGGGCCATCGACCGCCCGATCCCCACGTAGAGCCGCCTACAGGCAGCGCTCGGGCCCCCCAGATTGGGAAGCAGCGTTGACAGCACCCCAGCCGCGCCCAATAATTTGAGTGCCAGCCGGCGGAAGTGGGGGCCGAAATCCCACCGGCTGTCGAGCACCAATCCCAGGTACTATTATGATGTAA
Source organism: Anorthoa munda (assembly GCA_945859665.1). Lineage (NCBI taxonomy): Eukaryota > Metazoa > Arthropoda > Insecta > Lepidoptera > Noctuidae > Anorthoa > Anorthoa munda. The sequence continues at coordinate 40,940,230 of OX243893.1, forward strand.
TCCTGCTTTAACCTATTTGATATTGGCTTGAACACACTGACTGCGATTTGCTTATATACCCACTCGATATCTTCATCATTTCAGCCTAAACACGTCCACTGCTGAACATTGGTCGGTCCCGTGCGTCTCGCATCAAGTGGATCCCCATAACACACACCAGGTTATTAGGCCACCTAGAGGGAGGTCTTCTTACGCAACGTCTTCGGTTCGTAGTCGCCACTCCAGAACATTTCTTTCACATCTTTTCTTAGCTGCGAGATCTGTATGCCCTGCCCACTGCCACTTAAGTTTGGCAATTCTTCGGGCTATTTCTTCGAGCTCTCATGCAAATGTATTAATTTCTGATTCCATCACGCAAGGAAACTCCGAACATAGCCCTCTCCATTGCCCTTTGGATGACTTTAAGCCTTCTGATGAGGCCCATTGTAAGGGACCACGTTTCGGTCCCGTATATAGACTTTTGTCGTGAGACACTGCGGTAAGTAGATCTAACTAGACCGTTTGTCCCTGGTAGTCGTAATATTCTACAACTTCGAGTGGACATGGAAAATCAACATGACCTTGGTCCACGCACAACGGACCAAATGGGAGTCTAACTGCGGAAAAGGGACTCCCTACCACATGACCTTGGTTTTGTCCATGTTAATTTTAAGAACCGCTCTTTGGGAAGCTCTTTGAGGTCATCGAGAATTGTACTGAGGTCCATGGTCTCAGCCATGACCAATATTTCGTGGGCAAACCGAAGTTGAGTGATGTACTCGCCATTGACATTGTTGCCTAGCCCGCTCCAGTTCAGAAACTTGAAGACGTCTGCCAGTGCAGCAGTCAACAATATCGGAGATATAACGTCTCCCTGTCTCACACCTCGCTGCAGAAAGACAGGTTCCGATGTCTGATCCTAAAGTTGGACGGACATAGTGACATTTTTGAACAAACACTTCAACACCTCGATGTACCTACCGATAATCGCATTGACACCGTGTGGAGAGACTGCAGTACAGCCCAAGTCTCGATCGAATCGAAGGCATTCTCGTAGACCATAAACGCTAAGCAGAGAGGCAGGTTATAGTCTTCGGTCTTCTGTATAACCTGCCGCAGCGTATGTAGGTATGTGGTCCACGGTGGTAAAGCCTTTTTGGGAGCCGGCTTTTTGGGGATTCTGGCAATCGTCGAATCTGCACGCGCGTCGATTCGTGATGACTCTTGAAAACAACTTTTAGACATGGCTAAGAAGTGAGATGGGCCTGTAATTCTCCACCAGTTGCGTATTTAAAGATTTGGCACCCCGGGTCATATGCCATAAATAGGATTTGCCGCCCCATAATTTAAAAAAAAACAAGACAAAGACAAAGATCCTACCCTACCGGGTCTCTGCCAGCGGTTGTGAGGGCCTTGCTGGTAGAGACAGAAAACTGGAGAGAAATGGCCTCCTTCTGTGAGCCCGTGCTGGTTCAGGAGGAAGCGGTCGAGCGGGAGCGTGAGAGGGCCGATCCCGCTCGGAGAAGAAGGCGTCGTGGAGGCAACCGCCTCGACGCCAAAACGCCAAAACCCCGTCTGCATCATTGGCAGGCGGGATTCCAGTGTCACGTGGTCACTGAGTGACATTCAGAAAATGACGTCAAATGCACACCGCCTCTATCGAATATGGAGTTCAACTGTCCGAGTATCTGTATTGCATCTGTTGTTGTGATCTTTTATTTCTTGAACACTTTAAATTCATCAAACTTTTTATAGAGTGAATCTATTGCGATAAACAAAAACTAAGTAATACTTTAAGTTTTCTAGGACTTCAGGAAGTATCTTAAGAATTTTAATGATCATCAGTTAGTTAGTGAGTCAGTGACGAAACAGTGATTTTTTAGATATCAATAGCCTCTAAAGTATGCTATGCAATTGAACATGTTAACATGTTTAATAAGTCAACTATTGACATCATAACTCGAGAATTTTGTTTGTCTGGTATAATCCAAACCCAAGTTATAAGGGTTAAAAAAAACGACGAAGTGCTTCGAAGAAAAGATAAGTAGTGCCCTTGCGCATCGCTTGGCTCGTCTTGGCGGGGGCAATGTGCCCCCAGATAAAAATATGATCGGCGGTTTTGGTGCGATTGTCATTTTTTTTTGTCCGTGTTAGACATAACTTTACAAATTAAAATGGTCTAATGTAACATATATTATTTCCACAAAATTACGACTCGCCGTTTAGACACGATTCTCATTTTAAATTCAGCTACTTAGGGGTATCTGCGCCTGTTGTGTATCGGAGGCATCGCGGCTGATGGTTGGAATCCGCGGCGGGAGAGGATTGCGGCCTGCACGGACGCGGTGTGGCCGCAGGGGAGGAGTGTCGGCATAGCGTTGGCCGCTCTCCCTATCCAAGAAAAGTGGTAGGTGGTGGTTCAACTGTCCTGACCCGTCACATGGGGACCAAGGGTGCCATACACGGGGTCGTCTGGCGACCATGTGCTGGTTTGGTCCCAGGGGTGGTCACGGCGTACAGTGTGTTCTAGTGCGCCGGTGATACTCACCCCCATCATGGGGACCCTCCTCTGGGGTATGTACCGCCGCGCCTATCTGGAGACTGAAAACCGCCATAAGCGGCACAGGAGGACACCGTGGAGTTTTAGTGGGTTGTAGTCCTGCATAACTGCGCTATCTCCCCGTGGCGTGGTAGCGCAGTAAGCATGAGTATTTCTCCACGATAAGAAATGGGGTAACAAAGGTGCTTTGCCTACTCTATTCGAATAGGACTCTGCTCTATTTAGGAGGAGTAGGTACTTGTAATCGCCCGTTAACATATTATTATTATATTCTTCTTTAATCGTCTTAAAAATCTATAACTTATTGTGAAAAAAGGTTCTCTGTGTTTATTGGATGGGTAGGAAAAGTATCTCCTTAATTTTCTAAAATTACTTGAAATTGACCAGGTGCTAGCCAGCCTTTGCCCTGAAATAAAAAATCGATGAAAAGTGCTCATTTTGCCGTAGCTAATAAAAAATAATGTTAAGTAAATTGATCCACTTTAATACGCTGAACTTTATGAAGCCGTGCTGTCCTTGACATGGGGTACCTACTTACTTAAATATTTATAACAGTGGCCGCACTATCTCTGATAGATCATCTACTAATTTTGTAATTACTAGGTCGTGTGTTGTTCACCACTATAAACCAGTCCACCCTACTTGTTCGCATTGAGTGGACTCTTTGCTAAACACAGCTTTAAAATGGTTCAGGTCACATCCGAGAAGTCTAGCATTACACCCAAAGGATTTTCATACCGTAATAATTGGAATAAGAAACAATCGTCGAAACGATTCTGTATGACCAAGTTCGTGGAGTTCTGTAGGAGGACGGATTTGCACGGGTACAAATATATCGTGATGGAAGAATTCAATCATGGCGAAAGGTAAGTACACCGCTGCTAGCCTAGCTCTTTATATAAAGTTACACAATTGGGGCGTTGATCTGGGTCCATTTAACTTGGGGTCGGCTCAAGCGCGACGCGTTTTCTTTCGACACTACACTCACTAAAACCGTCATGCTACTCGTATTACTGACTCCAATTTCTATAATATTGTCCATCACACAATCCATCCACCTCTTCTGTAGATTTATCAATTCCTCTCCATTCGTTTACATATATATTCATAACTCAAATCCGTTTCATCCCTCCTCTTCGCATGCCCATTTCAAGACAAAGGAATACCTTTATCAATATATCTGTCACTAGTGCCACTAATGACTAATACATAAAATGTAAGCACGCAATGCAATTAGCTAGCTAATTGGACGCGTGGGCCGTTGAATAAATCCAATTGGAGGCCTAGGCCGATTGTTAATAAAACTAGAGTCATTCAACGTTTAACAACTTGGCGTATTGAAAGCCAGCCCATAGAAGATTACTTACGAAGACTCGGCCAAGTGAATCAAATTTAGTTCAGGTTTTTTGCGCTTCGCTCAAAAGTTCATACGTTGTGCTTAATGGCTTGACTTGGCTGGTTGTCCTTTAGCCATTTTATAGGATGCGCGCTAATGACTAGAACCAGATGGTTGCGACATAGATATGTTTATGTGTCTAATGGTTCTTCATAAAATTCTGAAGAGGTTTTGACGTAGGTGCTGCTGGGGCATCGCCGTGTTGATCAGCGTTGCTATTGCGGCATACTTCGTGGTCACTGCATACAAGTGGTATGCAAGGAATCCCATTGTAACCGTGAGTTCTTCTGAGTATCAGTAGATAAGTAGCTTTTAATTGTCTCGTTGGGTCCGCGTTACGACCGCGACGTATGCGCGATTGCTATGCGTGAGGTCCCAGGAAAGATTCAATGTGGTATTGGGTTTTCCATTAGGAATTACTTAGTAGCAGCCCGGAGTTTAATTATTTAAATTTCATGCAACATGGGCGGACTTAATCTGTGCATTCTCTACCAGTCTACCAAGGGTGGTGGAGAGATAACATGGCAGTTGCCTAAAAAAAAGAAAAAATACTAAAGTAAAATGTGTACCCAAATATATATTATATAAATATAGATAAAATATACATACAATGCATATATACTAATCATAATAAATACACAAATACCTATAAATATTTAGTAATAGAAAGTCGGTTTAATGAGACGATTCTGCTATTGCTATTGGTGTAGAAAATAATTCCGCAACTGCAGCTTAAATGCATTTTGGTTGGTGGCCGTCCTGATATCGAGACAAGAATGGACTGAATATGAAAGGAAGCATGAATAAAATTAGAGGTATGAGAAGAACAAAGCAAGAGAAGATTTTGAGACGAACGCAGATTCCTATCGTGTGAAGTACAAAGATATTGAAAGTGAGGTATGAGATAAGAAGGAGGGATGGGAGAGTTGAGTAGAGAGAAAAGCGTGGTCAAAGCGCGCAAATTTCTCCTCTGTCAAATGGGCATGGTGTAGGAATTATGAATTTTATCTTTGTTTTAGCAGGTCCTAGGCGAGTTTTATCAGATGCATATCTGGTGACCTCGATGACGATAATAAAAACGTGTGACGAGTTAAAAAAGTGTTATTTGGCTGTGCATTAACCTGGATCAATACGAAGTGACCATAGATAAAGGGGCAAATGGCACCACATTTTAATCTTAAATAACTCTTCTATAGCAATTTGCAATAAGATTCTATCCATCTATCGATATTTTCAACATTTATCGTCATATTTCAACCTATTTATACAAAACCTTAACAAATTATACACCTACACCTTCCTCATGAATCACTCTGTCTATTGGTGAAAACCGCAGAAAATTCGTTCAGTATTTTCTGAGTTTATAGCGAACACACAGACAGACGCCGCTGTAGACTATGTTTATTAATATGTAGTGTATAGTGATAATTATATCTCGCCGATGGCTAGTCGCCGCTGAGTTTGGCCCCCGTGGCAGAAATTGGATGTTATTAATATTAGAAAGACTACACCGAACCTATTCTAAAGCTCGATATGGCACGTGCCATATTGATGGCCGATCAATAAGCTTTAGAAAATGTTTGGCTTTGTACACCGTCATCTTTATCACTAAAAAGTTATCAGTTATTTGACGACACGGTTGGCGGAGTGGTTCAGCGATCGGCTGCTGCGCTGCGTATCGCGGGTTTGATTCCTGCACGGAACAAATATTTGTATTTGTAAAAGCACCCACGATACACGAGAAATTCCTAGTGTGGAGTAAGGAATTAAAAAAAAAATACAGAACTGTGCGAGTGACGTTCATCATGTCTTACAAAGAACTACTTGCTGATCCAGTGAGTCTTTATTTAACTTGAGAATCTTTAAGATTTGCCTGTACTTCCCTACGAGCTACGTTGGGATACGGGGTGACATCGTGGTGCATACACAACAGTCACATCAACGTCAAGTCGGCGATCAGTCATTGATTGTACGAGTATGAATGACTGAGCCGCGCCGGTTGTGACGTGACTAATTTGTGGGGCTGATGCTGATATGTATATATGACTTCTACGAAACTATACCGGCAGCCTAATAAATATTAATATCTATACTAATATTATAAAGAGGTAAAGTTTGTGAGTTTGTGATTTTGTGACGTTGTAGGGGGTAATCTCTGGATCCGGTCTAATCAGGGGATTGTCGCGGTAGCAAGCATGACTGCTGAGCAGTCCTGGTTTTGTTGCCCTGGTCGGGAAAAGTGTTTACGTGTCCATTAGGAATTACACAGTGGCAGCCGGTAATTTGGAAGTTGGTGGTGTTTGCGTTGGCGTGCCTCAGAAAGCATGAGTAGTCATTGTTTCTCATCTGATCTGTCTCCATTTGTTTCGGATTGCCAGCCCATCGGGCTATGAGAGTGAGGATAGGAAGAGTGCCCCTGTATTTGCGCATATCATCATCATCATTTCAGCTGGAAGACGTCCACTGCTGGACATAGGTCTCCCACAAGTGTCACCACATCGACCGGTCCCGTGCGTTTCGCATCCGGATTTCCGCAACTCTGATCTAGACATCGGCCCATCTATTGGGACTTTGGGAGGCCTTCCAACGCAGAGTCTGGAACGCGGTCGCCACTCCAGAACTTTTCGGCTCCATCGACTGTCCGATTTGCGAGCAATGTATCCACTGGCCCCACTGCCACTTAAGTTTGGCAATTCTTCAGGCTATGTCGGTTACATTCGTCGTCCTGCGGATATCTTCATTTTTCATGCAATCACGTAAAGAAACGCCGAGCATAGCTCTCTTCATTGTCGTTTGGGTGACTTTATACCTTCTGATGAGGCCCATTGTGAGCAACCACGTCTCAGTTTCATAGAATACAACACACATTCTCTGGTCATAGAATTTCTTCTTGAGACACTGTGGTAAGTTACAGGAAAAGACACCTCGCAATTTCTCGAACGCTGCCCAGTCGAGTCGGATTCGACGCATTTGCGCAAATCTTTGCACACTAACTACATATATACCTACATAGGTAATACTAAAACTCCTACGCCGATGGCTGTTTTTGCTGAGGTTGACCGCCATGGCCAAAATTCAGTCAGGAAGACTATTTTATTAACTTTACATCTAAGTAATGATAACATAGCATTTATCTGCGAAATTACTTAAATCAATCGATCATCATTGCATTTTTAAAGATTTTATCAGTTCTGTATTCTTTCTTCGATGACGCGGGATATGATTATCGATAACCAATCACATTAATAATCTTTTGGAGATTTATATTATAGGTAATCCACATAGGTACTATGCGATATTTTTACTAGGTTTTTATTTTTAGTTTTATGCGCAAAGTGATAATTCTTAAGGCGACGAGTCGTAAAACACTCAAAATTGTTTGAGACTTAGGAAGTACATTATTGACCAAAGCTTAGGAAAAGTAGATACATCGATAAAATGCATTTATTTTACAGTACCTAAATTACATATTTGTCTTCGCACGCGGCACGTGTCTATATTTTCCATGAAGTCCGATACTAGCCGCGATTTAGGTCTTGCCATGCCACGGATAAAAATCTATCAAATATACCAAAATCTTGTAACATTTTAGGTTATAGAAAGCACTCAAGGAGCAATTTGGGATGTGCCATTCCCTGCTGTTACTATATGCGATTTGAACATAGTTTCAAAAAGGGCTGCAAGAACGTTAGCAGATAATTTGTAAGTGCAACAAGTATTTAATAACGCTTGTGAACAGTGCGTGCCACAAAAGATGAGACTAGACGCAACACGTGGATTGAATTGTGCAGTAGACGATTTAAAGGTCTCTTTAGCGGTATGAGGTCTGAGGGTGGGAAGGGACCGGGCGTCAGTGGCACACACTGTTCTTAATCATAAGTCCGATTTTGCGAGGCATGCGCCACGAACGGCGCACAACGCACGCCTTTTGCTCGCAACGCACGCATTTTGCTTTGATTTGAGTTGTCGTAGCACATGCCTCACCACGAATATGAACGTCCACACCTTGCGAAGCATACGTTGTGCGCCGTTCGTGGCGCATGCCTCGCAAAGTCTGTATCCACCTTTAAAATGCCTCGCGAGAACAAGAAGAACAAAGATTACAAATACGTACCTTCTTTTAAGGCTCTGCTATTCTCTGACTATGTGCATGGACATAGGAATACCAATTCAAACTGCCCTTTCTGTTCACAAAAGGTGTTTTTGTGAAAATAATCCCTTTTTTGACCCGTTCAATCAATTTTGATTTCTATTGCGTTGGTGATATTATTATAACAAATAGCATTAGTAAACAGTTGGTTTTCTTATTATTGCAGATAAGAACTCAAAATCGGTTAAACGGACTGTGAAAACTGAAAAGGGTTGTAAAATTTTCTAATGATATTTCAAATGGTGGTATAATTACGAGTATTAATTATTTTTCTTTTTAGGACTCTTCCCGAAAATATTACTGCAGACTTTGTTTTCGATACTTTTCGACTGGTCCCGTTGTTGTACTCAACGTTTACAGCTGGTACCGCTGAGAAGGAAGACCTAAAGACACTGCAAACTGTATTGGACTTTAATAACATAACGATAGATTCGTTATTTCTAAAAGTAAGAAAGAACATTTGCTTTGTAGTTTATTTATTATATAATTTTAGTATATACTTTATTGTACACCTCCTACTAAGCAAGCTTAAGCAAAATCAGCTTGTTAACGTTCTCTCTGCTGGGATACAAGTCTCCTCTCTGGGAGAGGGAATGGGTCTTCATCCACCACGCGGACCCAGTGCGGGTTGGTGGAAGCCCCATGTATTTAAGTTTTTGGTACAAGGACAAGCCAGTTTCGCTCACAAAGTTTTCTTCAACGTTTTTAGAGCAGTTGTGATAAAATAATTTACACAAAGAAAAGTGCCTGCCTAGGTTGTTGAAATCACAGCCTACGACACGTAAGTCGAGCCGTTACCACTGGGTCACCACTCTCAATTAATGGATAAACATTCAGCGGTCTTAGGGCAGTCTCTTACAGACAATATATTATTTGCCTTGACGTTTGTTGTTTTCGTAGCATAAGTTTTACCCATTTATATTAGAACTAAATTCTGCCAGCGGCTTAGTCCACATGAATGTCGAAAATTATCCCGAGGGAACATATTGCCAGGATTAAAAGTCCTATATGCTACTTCTGACTATAATCTATCTCTGTGCCAAATTTCATCCAGATCCGTCCAGCCGTTTGAGCGTGAAGAAGTAATAAACATACAAACACACACTCACAAACTTTCGCCTTTATAATATTAAATAGTGTGATGTCTTTGAGATCACCCCCTACACTCCACTTTTTATACCTACTGCAAACCTTGCAGCTTTGACGTGTTACCTAATCGGGGTAGCAGTTTCTCATACCTATTTATAAACCGTATTCTAGGGTGTGTTATAATTTCAGTACTAAAGTAAAGTTTACTCTTGGGTAGTGAAACCTGGCTTTCCTACTTCTATGGATGTGCAGATGTGCATCCTATCCTAACCTACTTCCCGTCCTACGCACATTACATCATCGAATGTGAAAGTCTGCGTGTTCGGATATTTGTTTCAATATCTTTTTCAAAATTTCAGATATATGTTAAGTTGAGAGGTACCTATATATTTTTTTTGCGGCTTCAAATTAAATAAATTTGGCAAGAAAAATACGAACAAACCTATTTTAAGTGGCTGTCTTGCCTTTCCCTTAATCAAACACGCCACAGCGGGTGAACTGATTTGAATGAAACACGCCACACAGGTGGACCTGGATAGATCGTTATATTTTATGTTTAGCCTGTTCAGTCCAACTGCAGTGCAAATCTCCCTTTCTTCCTTCAATTCCTTCCAGTTTAGTGCAATTGTAGACTAATCCTGTCGAAAGGCTTTAAGATCGTCCTGCCTTAATCTTCACCTAGTACGTAAGATGATTTTTATCCCGGTAATACCTACCTTCGTGAACGAGTGGGATAATTTGCAGGCGAAGCTGCGTGTAAAACCAGTTACCCGTAGGTTCGCCTTGATTACAATCGAGGAAACGAAAGGCATAAACTACCTTGCAGTTTATTTACTGACCATGTTAATTTTAAAATTCTCGTGAAATTGCAGGAAATCACGGAGCTTTTCCTTCGAGAATATGAATTGTCAGAATTATTAAACGCGGTTTTATTACTAGATATATTTGTGTCATTCAATGTTTGCATTCAACCGGTTAAGGGTTTGTTAAAAAGTATTTTCATAGTCTTTTGTGATCCTTCAGAAAGATTTATAATGTTTTATATCGCTTAAACCGTGTATATCCACTACTCTGACCTGTCTGTAATTTTTGCAGGGTTTTGTGAACAATTTCTGTTTGAAGGATCCCGAACTATAAACCATGTAGGTTTAGGTATTTATATTTGATTTTGAAATTAATACTGTTAAAATATCGTAAACTTTAGTGCATCTACACTCGCAAGCAATAAACTGGCATCACTTCATATCGCAATGATCAAAGCAAAATACATGCAATTACATGATCACATTTTCTATGCATTTTCTATGATTGTGGTATATCATTTGCAAGGTAATTTTGTGAGTTTTTAACTTCTTCCAATATCATAACCAAAGATTATCCGCCTTTTGTCATGGAACGTAAAAACAAGACGTATTTTTTTTTTGGGTTTCCTACCTAAAGGTTAAAAACGGAACCCTATTACTAAGACTTCGCGGTCCGTATGTCTGTCTGTCTGTCACCAGGCTGTATCTCATGAACCGTGATAGCTAGGTTTTTAGGGTTCCGTACCCAAAGGGTAAAAACGGGACCCTATTACTAAGACTTCGCGATCCGTCTGTCTGTCTGTCTGTCTGTCAGTCTGTCTGTCCGTCTGTCACCAGGCTGTATCTCATGAACCGTGATAGCTAGACAGTTGAAATTTTCACAGATGATGTATATAGTACATATATGTCTATTGCCGCTATAACAAAAAATACAAAAAACAGAATAAAATAAATATTTAAGTGGGGCTCCCATACAACAAACGTGATTTTTTTGCCGTTTTTTGCGATAATGGTACGGAACCCTTCGCGCAAGAGTCCGACTCGCACTAGGTTAGTTTTTTAAACAAGACACCATATTTGACAGTCCTGAAACCCTATAAAAATGGGCGTTTATGGAAATTAGTCATCAGTCCAATTTTTCACATCACTGGGAACACTAAAGCTAAATGCTAATGGAAACCACACCTAAAGAAAACACTCAAGTCGTCATCCTAATCCAGCAAGGCTTGTCGATCGACACCTGACCGGCGTGGACGTCCAGAAGCAGTTCAGAGAAGGTCGAGGGAGGGCTGTCAGCGAGTGGACAGTGAGGCGAAGAATCAAAGAAACGAACTTGATCCCAAAAAGGCCAGCCACGGGACCCAAATTGTCTCCAGCCTACCGACAAACCCGGCTTCAGTTTGTTCACGATTATCACTTAGATTGGGATATGAAGCCGAGTCCTGTTCGCGGACAAAACCAGGATGTGCCTACATGGTAGTGTGGCATGGGGGTAGGTGGAACAGTGTGTAAAGTCCTACAAATCTCCCTAGAAAAAGGAGGATATTCCGACCAGCCGAGTGTTGTCTGGTCCGGGTAACTACCCAACGGTTATTGTCGGTTGTATGTGTTCAATTCGCGCCGAAAACAATGCTTGCGCGATGCAGGATTTGTATGACGTCATGTCATTAGTTCACATGTGGCGGCGTTGGTGCCGCTATTGTAGCGATGGTCGACGGAGAAGACCGGGGTATCAATTTGCACAATGCTGTTTTGCGGAAAAAGTGGCATACCTATGTGGGTAAGGTGAGTCCTGTATGATGTGGGAGGGGATTACTATTGCATCTGACTTTCGCATTTGGTGGAGTTCAGGGAGAGGGGCTAACCGCATAAAGATACATCAACGATATTCTAGTTAGGCCTTGTGCTCTCCGTTTATTGGCGAAGATTTCTTGCTGATTCACGATAATGCCCGCTGCCACATCGCTGCAGTGACTGGAAGAAGTCAGGATTCCCATACTAAACTGGCCAGCCGTCTGTCCTGACTTGAAACCGATTGAACTATATGTGGGACGAGCTAAAATGGTGGATACGAGGAAGATGTCCAGCTCCAGCGTCGATAGAAGACCTGAAAACTGCTTTAGTCGAAGAGTGGCAGGCAATACCACAAGATGCCACCAGGAAACTGATTCAGTCAATGAAAAATCGTTTACAGGCGATTATTAGTGCCGGGTGTTACCCCCGTAATACAATCTATTGAAGGGTAATTATCATAAATTGTAAATAAAATATTTATCATTTCATATTATTTCGTATTCATTTATGTCCTCAACTTCGACCCATTGCAATAATGCCCTAAATTTTGGTAGACAATTAAATCTTTTAGATGTTATTTGAAAGCTAACATAATTAACTTTCAAATGATTTAATTGCATAGAAATTGTAAAAATATTATTTGAGCAACGCGCGTTAAAGTGATTCCAGTTTATTGCTCTCGAGTATTTTGTTCAACCAATCTGCCTAGGCTTTTCCTAACTAAATTGTGGTCGGCTGGCAGTCTATTCGAATGCAGCTGAATACCAGTATTTTACGTGGTACCACTGCATTTACGACCTCCACTCCTTCTTCTTATTCTCCCTGCAACAATTTATGAAACGAAAGACTAAAATAAATAATCTAATGTTGGCTGTTCCAGCTGTCTCCAGCATCATCGTGCAGCAACCTGGTTCAGAAGTGCATGTGGAAGAACGCCATCTACCGCTGCGATGAAATATTCAAGCAAATCTTCACCTTGCTCAGTCTCTGTTGTACCTTCAACTATTATGCGGTTAACGATAACTATCAAAAGTAAGTAACTTCTTTTTCGGCAGTCGGTATTCCTGCAGCCTTATTGCGTAAAGAATGGTCGATTTTTCATACTCTTTCCCCTTTGCCTTTTGCGAATTCATAACGCAATAAGGCTGCTGTTTTCTTTTCATCGTTTTTTACACCGATTTATTTTTCACTTTGTAGCGATCACTAGAAGCTACCGCACCGTAGGTGCTCAATGGGGAATAAAGTCACAATTTATTTTTTGGTCGCCTTTGAGCACCAAGCTATTATATTGATTGGTGCTCAAATGGGAATACCTTTGGTGCTCAAAGCATAGGTGCTCTAAAAATAGGTGCTCAAACGGGAATACTTCGTTTTATTTGGATTCCGGTTGTAATTTTGTGTGAAAATCTTTTTATTTTTACTTTTTAGTTTTGGTACCTAATAGGCAAGTTCTATAGTAAGGTACCTATAATGCCGAGAGTGTACCAAGGTGAACTGAAACATCTGCGTACCCCTTTAGAGCGTACTGGCGTGATGTTATGTTATAAAATGGTATAAACAATAAACAGAGATGCTATTGCAGCAATCTCGTTATATCTGCTGTCATTTATTGGAAAGTTATGTTGTATATCGCCGAAGTTTTTCATCTGATCTGCACCAAATTTTAATGGTACCAATTTGGTGTTATACTCTTTCAAACAATTAATTAAAAATAAACATATTCAAACATAGAACCCCCTTATTTTTGGAAATTCGTTTAAATTACTAACATGTTGCTGTCCCATAAGTAGGCAAAGACCTCTTCTTCTCCTACACTGAAGGACGAGCTTTGCTCCAGGCGGGTTGGCTATTTCCAATTTATATTTACCTTACCATGCGTCTGGTTCAAGATGGGGCGGGAAAATAATGTTTGGAAGGGCTCGATGGAGGCTTTTGCCTGGCAGTGAAACAGCAATGGTTAAAAAAAAAATGTTACTCCAGCAGCCAAATTCGTAACATATAAATTCATGGAATCGATCGTAAACTCTTATTTTGCACAATTCAACAGTATCCATTGCTGTTGAGTAGAAGAATTTTGAATCATATTATATGTAGCAATGGATTACGAAATCCTTTCGGTTGTGATGGAAACTGTGATTAACCCCCGATTTCTGAATTAAGTATTTAACAAACTCTAATTTAACCTGAACACCTGTCAGATTTTGGCGTTATAGGTAGGGTTAGAGACCTTCTTAACTCAAAATACTCAATTCAGAAACGGCCGTTAGTGTATTACGCAATAAGGGTGCTGGTTTCCTCACAATATTTCATTTATCGACGTCAAACTTTTTCACTTTTTAATTCTCATTAATTAAATTAAATTTATTTTTAAGTGACGATAGGCTGCTGTGCTGCGAGTCGTGGGTTCGATACTTATAGGATTGACATACAAATAAAAAAGTTTAATGGATCTTATGGGATTTAGTTGTGTGCATTCGTAGTACAAGTCCAATCCAGTCTAGCCCATAGCTTGATAATATACCTACCTATCTTTGAGATTGAAATACCTAAACCTAAATCATGATGATCATCAACTATACATTTTCCTTGTAGCATTATATTGTACCCGCGATATCTACCTGCTTCGACCACCATCTTCTGAAAGGGTTCCAGAGAATTCTTGTCTATATCTGCAAAGTTTTATTTGAGGGTGCCCATGGAGTGTTAAACTTTGTAATCGAGGGGCTTATTTGCCCGTGGTTACTTGCACCAAATGCTGACCAAATAGTGGATGAATACGACACGTAGTATGTAAAGGAATTGTTATGATCCTACCTAAGGGGCAATTCCCGTATTTTTAATAAGAATTGGAATATTTTTCAATACAGGCATACGGCCTTATAATTGTTATTTACATCTTGAATGTATTATTTTGGATAACTTGTGTCCTTAGATTATGAATGAAAGCATAAGACAATTACTCCTCAATAATATGCTTCTGACTTGAAAAAATTAAAGCTATATTGTTAAACCGAATGATTTGTTCGGTTTGACAATACGTACAACTCGTAAAATATAAGTTTATTTTAATAGATGCATGAAAATAAAAACTCCAACATCCAACCCATTTATTTACACATTGGTGCTGTTTGTCGCTAAGGAGTACGGTTGTATGATACATATCTTGAAAACTGCTGAACCGATTTTGATGAAACTTGCACTGTTCCCTAAGTTAAAAGATACTTAATATATAAGAAAGGAATGATCACGATTCGATAAGCAGTGCCATATAAATGCGTGGACAAACATACATACATTTATGAAATTTGGTACACGTGCTTGAAGCCCATACAGAGTACCGTATGTGAATATTGTGCAATACCAAAAATATTACATACATAATACGTGTCGAATTGATTACCTCCTTTTTTTGAAGTCGGTAAAAAATTTAGCTTTAGGGTTCCGTAATAAGCCCATAAAAAAGGACTTGACATGCTTTTCCATCAGAGATGCGCGAGATAGCTAGACAGATCTTGTGGAAAACTGTTTGTGCATTCAAGAAATCGAGAGATGAGTGTGACTTGGGAGGGAGGCAAGCGAGAAACGTATGCGAAGGATGTGTGCGAGAGACATGAGCGAGGAATGTGTGCGAGAATGATGTGCTGAAAAGATTCCGCTACGCGTCTTCACACCGCTCAAGTAACCCACCGTTTGACAGCTTAGCCACGCATCCACGCACCGAGCAAGCTCCAAGCACTGCTTAGGTGGAAGCAATCACACGTTTTCTCACCGCCTAGCTAACTCGCACATCTGTGGTAAAAAGCACCCCTGTGATCATTTTTCTTTGTTCGGGTGAAATTGGGTGTTGAAGATTTTGTGGGTAAATCTCAAAATTGGAACTGATTGTGAAAATATTTTTTCATTATTTCGTAGTTCATAGATTCGGGAAAGAGAAACAAGAGCTTTTATAACTCTGGTATTCTGTGATAACAATGTTTTTATTACACTGATATTTGAATTGAAACATATTTTAATTTTAAAACTAAAATATGAGTCAAGTGGTAGTTATCTTATGCTTATCTATGCACTGAGCACTCACCTGTTATCACAGAAATTCAATACCTAAGGATTAGCTCTGTGAAGTAATTGGTAATCCAGGAGATAATTAGAAATATTTTACTTTTACTTCAAGAAATATGCAAAAAAATTGTAAAAACAACCCCCGTGGTCTTTCTGGTAGAACAAGGGAGAAGGTCGGTTTCCCCTTGGAACTCGGAACACTAAATGTGAGACATATTAGGAAAAAATTAAATTTAACAACCAAGGGAAATTTAGGACACACAGTCACGGACATGTATATTTGTGTGATTCCAACCCAGTACAATTGTTTCCTGGACAATTCCCTTGGGCTCTAGAAGTGGCAGTTTACCAGCGATAACGATTGTCGAAAAACCAAAATGTAAGGGATTGATCATGCGACATCGGCTCAGTCGCCATGTCAACGGAAAAAGCCTCGATTAAAACGTCAATAAATAACAAGTTACAGGTGACTGTCAAATATCAATGAGGACTTCCGTTTTTGTGCCCACCAGTTGGCGCCACTGGCGAGTAAGGTCCATAAATATAGCTATTTAAAGTTGTCATAACGCGCATGGAAACAAAGATTTAATTAAAACAATTTCTGATGTCTTTGTGCAATTAAATATAAAATCAAGTATGCCGCAGTTTTGCACAGACCCCGGTTTTTTTTAAAAAAAAGGAGGGTTGAATTTTCCGTAACATGAAATTCTATTAAAGCAGTGATTGGCAAAAATCGAACATAAGATAATCTGCCATATTTGGAAAATATTCACAACAATAAAAAAATAGTAAATAAACTTGCGCTAAAAACCAAAAATCTATAAAATTTTACACTTTGAAGACCTCTCTCTACACCAGCGCCCTAGTGGCAAATTCAAACGCGATTTGGTGATTCGAGGTAGAATTTAGTAACTAAAGTCGTCACAATATAAGAAGTCCGTTGACGTTTCTCATTTTACATTCCGAGATAACTTTCTACGTAAGAAATTGAAAAATCAAATTCATAATCCTTATTAATTACTATGTTACCCATACACAACATACATAAAAACGAGTATCATTCGCAAGCATCAAGTTTAATTATTATTATGTATTTTTATAGCTGTCAAAACGGGCCTTTTATTTTTTGACAACTTTAGTTGGAGGGAATAACTCGGGCCCTCTTGACATGTCAGCCGAGACCAATGGACAACGAGCGAAAAAAACGAAGATCCCCTATTTTGCATTGGTAATACAGAAAATCTCAGAAGAATTTAATTTCGTTATTTTCCCCTCATAGATAGTAAAGTGTTTTTTTTTGGATATTATTAATTTTATTGGTCTAGAGTTAAATAAACATGTGACGTGACGGAAGAGGTCACTGGCCTCTGAAACACAGGTACTGTTAACTAGCTCAGGGCTCAGGGTATCACTTGTTTCGTCATTTTTAAAATGATTATATATATTTATTTATAAATGTTTATCGTAATAACTCGAAATTCCAGCTGGCCGGTTAGATAAGTACCTAAACATGTATATATATTGTATATCTATGACGCAAACAATTTCATTAATCTGCCGACGGGAGTCGTAATATTAAATCTACAATTTAATCGTATTATTATAACCTAATGGTAGTTTATAATAAAGATAGTGAAGATAAGAAATTATATTGGATGATTCATTGAGGTCTGTGCCGACAAAAACTATTAGAATCAGGAAACTATATAAAAAATTGTTTAAATCATTCGACGATGTCGTGGTGGTCCAGTGACTAACGTAAACATTTCAGTGATAGGAACTGCCCCACTGTAGGGTAAAGACCTCTTATCACAGAAAAAAGGGACTATCATTATTCACAATCGGTACCTACTTGCTTAATGCGTGGTATTGGTCAACACATTCATTTTATTTAGATACCCAGGATATTTTTTTTTTATTGAGAGGCTTACATTTAAATATTCTCTCTCCTGATGGTAAGTGCTGATGTGATCGAAAAATGTCCAATACAGGTAAATCACAGCCTAACTAGAATATGACATAGGACACTTTTTAAACCTGGTTACGTTTTCGAAGAATAATTTTCAACATTCAGAAGAGCGAAACCGTTGCAAAGGTTAGTTATGGAAGAAATACAATACCTATCTACTGAGAAATTCGCAACATTCGCACAGAGTCCCTTGAAATGTTTCCTGAAAACCCCATCCCACTTGTTGCGAATTAATTTATCTAAAACAACAAACAGAAGTCGGACAGTTAAAATTTAATCAACACACACCGAGCCCTAACACCGGTTTTACTGTAATTATCTTTTTGATTTACGACTCGTTGCAAGACATGGCTGGCTTCTAAAATTAGTTGTACTCGTACGTAGTGAATATGTTACGCAATATCTTTTATAGTATACTGTTTTTGTATTTCATTGATTTCTTTTTTGAGGCCCACACATATTTGTTACGTGTGAAGTGATAAGTAGAACTCCGACAAAGGGAAAAATATAAAGAAAAAAAAGAAAGCGAAGTGACATGGGATAAATTTAGATGAAATAGATACTGATTTATTGAAAGTTATCGTGTTAAGTCAGAAGCCTAGCTTTGCCATATACGGTGCATTGTAATGATGGAAGGAACCGTGAAATTCTATAAATTCAGAATATCCAATAACACTGCCAGCTCTTTCAGCTTTCCCTTAAGATCACCAGATTAACTAAAAATCTGTTTGTATATGTTAGATTTTTATTGTTTTGCAGTCATAGGGAAGAGCCTATCTTGAAGACTCCTCGGCGTGTTGCCTCCTGCGGCTACCAGACAGCTCTGACGGTACTCCTGTACACCAATCCTGAAGACTACTACAGCGCCACGATAGCATCGCAAGGCGCATTGGTATGTAATGTATCACACCATCATCTCGACTAAGATAAAACTGTATATCTTCTATACTACTACTAGAAATAAATGAAATTGGAGTGTCTGTTTGTAATATCGAAATAATAACTTTATATTAAATGCATACTTATGATAGTATAATTACGGTAATTATAACAAAAAAAAACCTTTTATGTTGATGTTGCGATACCTCAGATTAGTTAAGGCAAATATGAGTTACGGGTCAATGAATCTCACTGCTTTAAGGTATTAAATATGATTTAAATGTAAACTTGGTTTTCATCCACGTAGTAGGTACCTAAGTTAAGCTATACTTACGTTCCAAGATTAAGCTGACGTTAATTAGTTCATCCTCATTCGCACGCCCTCCATATTTTATCATTAATTCACGTGTCTTTTCACATTCATAATTGTCTTAATCGTTTGGATTAATTGAAAATAGTTGATAACAATTTGAATTCCGGTTGCTTATCTTGAAAATATTTTGCATCGGCTCTAGCAGAGGTAGATAAGTACATGCGCATTCCCAAAAGAAAATCAATTAGGTATACGGACCCATACGTCCTTTTTATTGTCCCTTAATTAAATAAAAACGTTCGTAACATAAATAAATTATTTGTGGTCAGTAGTAATTTGCCCTTTCTTTCTAAACCATTCCTGTTTTTTCTCAGGTATATGTAAAAAGAAAAAACGTTGTTTTATACAAGGTGTAATCTGAAATTACTGGACACCTGGAAATAAGCAATTGAAGACTCATTTATTCATTTATTCATCAAACAATTTACATTGTGTTCGAATTCTACAAAATAATTACATTTCAAATCATAAAAGAAGCAATAATCAAATACAAAGAAATCAGAAACAGACAAAAAAAAAAAATAATATTACTATGTATCAATCAAACACCGTTTACATGTCAAACCATAAAAAGCACAAAAACAACCATGTCTATTCTAATTAACTTAAATGAACTGAGAATTAAATTACTGTTCACATGTCCAACCACAAAAAGCTCAATACCTACATTTAGTCAAATGAGAATTAGATGCCATATTCTTCTTCTTCGTCGTATCGATGATTCCAAATTTAAATATGTTTTGACCAATATTCAACCACGCTAACAGCGTTGTCTTTTGCCTCACTAAGGTCTTTTTAGGTGCAGGTGTTGTTGCACAGAGAGCACGACAAAAGGTGAGGCATTGTTTGGGACCTGGCTCCGCAATCGCACTGTGTGTCATTGGAGTACCCCCATCTAACTAGGTTGTGCCTGCAGTGACCCACCTGGCTTCGCAGTCGGTTTAGAGATTTCCAGGTGGGCCAAGGCAGTTGGTGGCCCGCGGGAGCTTTTCTGCAGGCTCAATATAGTCAGCCGGAGGGGGGTGTCTGAGGAGCCATAGATTTTATTTGTTTCGCTTGACTGATCACCATAATTGATTTAGTGGCCGACAGGAAGCTGTTTCGACTTTTAATCTACCACTTGGCTTCTCCACGTTATATAAAGGATGTCGTTTGTCTGTCTCTTGCCTGTGCTTCTCTGAATAACATGCCACTTCTCTTCGGACATCCGGAGGAGCTATTCCTGCAAGCGGGTATAATGCAGCAAGTGGGGTTGGTTTTAAGCACCCCGTAATAATCCTGCAAGTCTCATTGAGAGCTATGTCCACTTGTCGGGCATGGGCGGATCGATGCCACACTGGGCATGCAAATTCCCCAGCCGAAAAGCAGTGAGCTAAACCCGATATACGAAGGACATGTGGAGATGCACCCTAGGTAGTAGACGTTAGACGGCAGAGTAGATTGTTGCGGGTGCTGACTTTAAGTGAGCGGTCCAAGGTGGCACCTAGGTAAACAGAGTGGTCATTGTGTTCTATATTAGCGCCTCGCCATTTGATTCTTAACTTTCTTGAGGCCTGACGGTTTCTCAGGTGGAATGAGCATGACTGTGTTTTAAACGGGTTAGGCCTTAATGCATTATTTTCGTAATATCCACTGAGATCCGACAGTTTTTTCGAGGTTGGTTTCGGCATCCTCAAAGTTTACGGTTGTCGTAGCCAGTGCCAAGTCATCCGCGTATAGGAATCTTTCTGTGTTCGTCGTTCTGGGCTGGTAATTGGTATAAATATTAAACAAAATAGGAGCTAGAACACTGCCTTGGGGTAAACCATTCCTTGAAATACGCCATCTGCTCTTTTCTGAATTAAGGTGGACTATAAACCGCCGATTACGCAATATTTCTCCCAAAAGGCGTATGAAAACTTGATCGTCTTTTAAAATTATTAGTTTGAATAGCAATCTTTTAACGTTGACGGTGTCGTAAACAGCTGACAAGTCGACAAGTTCGACCCCGATTATTCAGTTGGAATCGTATCCGTCCTCTATATATTGAGTGAGACGGACGATTTGTGCAGTACAGGATTTTCCAGGACGAAAACCAGCTTGCTTCGGGATCAAACTAGGCTCGACCAGCGGTTGGAAGCGGTTTAGGATAAGCCGTTCAAATAATTTAAAAGTGTGGCATAGTAGTGAATTTTAGGATCCGTTGGAGATTTACCAGGTTTGAGTAGTGCTATCACCTTAGCTTTCCTCCATTGCTTGGGTAGTTTTGTGTTCTTCAAGCATGAGTTGAAAAGACCAAGCTACCATGAAATAGCCACTGGACCCATGTTCTTTAGTTGTTCTGCGCAGATGTCATCCACCCCGGCGGCTTTACCATTTAAAAGCGACTTTATTTCTGGTATTATATCAGAGAGCGTGAAGGGCTGGCTGATATCAGTACTACCGGTTGATGGTGTCGCAGTTTTGGGGATATTAGGGAGTTTGTTCGGGGGTTTTCCGTAAAAATAAGTTGATGGGCTATCTGGTTGGCTGTAACTTGATTCCGAGGTGTGGGCTCAGGGGGGTCACCAGTGAGCTTTCGAAGAGCGGACCATGCTTTTTTACTAATTTGGTCATATCTATTTTGTCTACCGTGTTCATCCACTTTTCCTTGCGACTTTCGCTGACTTTATTTGACAGTTCTTCCCCCCCTGCGAAAGTTTCTTCTGCAAAAGGGTCATTTGCGTACAAATGCTTATAGGATTCTAATAATCTAGAAGACTCGGGGTTCAGTCCAGGTATGTATTGTGAGCGGCACCCTCTGGGAATAAATTTACGGGAAGTAGTCCGGACAGCTTCGACAAATTTTTCATAGTTATGTGGCGCTGGATCGAGCGAATACAGTTTCTGATCTAAGGTCTCTGCGTAATGCTCCCAGTCAGCTTTTGCAAAGTTAAACCTGCGTCTAAATGGCACTGTTGTTGGTTTAACAGCAGGTTGTACCTTACATGATATCGGGCGATGATGCGTACGAGGTATCGGGGCTTCCACTCTCTTGAGACATGTGTGGCTTTGTTCAAATTGACTAAAGTAAGATCCGGATTATATCCACGTTTCCATCGACCGCTGTTGAAGGATGCGGGTTGTTTAGCATCATCCAGTAAGAATAAACTTTCTGCTTGGCGGTTTATAGGTAGAGGTAACGGTGCTACTTCCAGTATCTATAGTTATCATTTCGATAGAATTTTCGGAGTTGCAAGAAGTGAAGACCAGTGTAACGTTAGGTTTTGTAAAGATGGCGCTACCGTGTTTAGGGTGCGGAATTTCGGCAACAAGGATAAGTCCAGGTATTTGCGGTCGAGGTTGATTGTGATCTCGGTGGGTTTCTTGTACGCAGATAATATCACATTGCGTAGTTAGATAGAGTTCAGAGAGAACCAGTGCTTTGTCCGAAGAAAAGCCCTCAATGTTGATCGAGACTACGCTCAACGCAGGCTCAGAGAGCTGACGTAGTCGAATCTGGGAATAATTTTCGGATAAATTAAGGTACTCCGATTGTAGTGGCTCTGATAAGAATCTTTGGTCTTGGTACTTTCAATCACAAAAATGTTGTACAAAAATAATAAATGTATATTGATTGTAAGTATATGTAAAGGGTCTTTCAACAAGGACGGGTCGATATTAAAATTGAATAAAACAAGATGTGTGTGAGATATTAACGAAATTTATTTTTTTATTTAAAAGGCCCATTTATGCCATTATGGATGGAATATGACATCGTTCAAATGTCCGCCGCGGTTTCGTATGGTGGCACGAATCCGAGAGGTCCAATTTTTAATGACTCTGCTGCATAGATCCGGCTGAATCCGAGCGATGGCCTGCGTTATGTTGGCTTTCAGGGCAACGGTCGAATGTGGTTTATTGGCATTGACCTGCGACTTCAGAAAACCCCACAAGAAAAAGTCTAGCGGAGTTAAATCACACGATCTTGGTGGCCAATTCACGTCACCTCTGCGAGAGATAACTCTACCCTCTTGGGTCAGTTGGATCTTGTACGGATGCAGACCCAAGTCCCGACGCAAAATTCTCCAAGTTGAGAAATCGATTGCCTCGGAGTCTCATGAACACTCTCACGTACAGCGGCGATGTTCTCGGCCGATCTGGCGTTCCTTTGACGTAAAGGTGTTGGTTGGTTGTTTACCAAACCGGTCGTCTCAAATTTAGCCACCAATCGTTGGAGAGTGGACTTTGAAGGGCCACCGCGTCTGCCGTAAAATGGGCGCAATGCGCGCAACGTTTGCTCTAACGAACACTCATTTTGATAATAAAGTTTTATCATTTGCATTTGCATATATGTGGCGACCGCGAACCGGAAGACGTTGCGTTGGAAGGCCTCCCACCAGGTGGACTGATGACCTGGTGAAGGTTGCGGGAATCCGCTGGTTGCGAGACGCACGGGACCGGTCAATGTGGCGACGCTTGGGGGAGGCCTATGTCCAGCAGTGGACGTCTTTCGGCTGATATGATGATGATGATGATGATGATTTGCACATGCTGCTCAACCGTGTAACTTGCCATGGTGATTTGGCATCAGTGACTGAATAAGAAAAAACATATTTGACAGATGCCGCCAAAACAAAATGGCCGCCACAGATTATTAACATCGACCCGCTCTATTTGAAAGACCCTTTATAATATTAAATCGTAATACGTAAATATTTATAACAAAGAAATGCTTTTATATTGTTTGTATCTTTTGTAAAATGTAAGTCTTAGTTATTTTACATTATTTATTTATTATTTTAGTGTTTTAAGTTTATTTGATAAAACTGAAATAAAATAGCATAAATTATTTAAAATCTGCATTTATTCGCATCGATGGGACTTCATTGAAGTCCACTCATCAAGAGTGATTGACCACTTAGTATTTTTAGACTTCATAACTTTTATCTCTTCATTAAGAGTGGACTTTTCTTTGTGACACATGTCCATTATAATTTTTTTATTGAATTTGGTGACTTCGGGACGTTTGCTTTATAATTTTTTTGCATTAACTTTCTGAGATCTGCCGACGTACAAAATACTTTCAGTGGTAACCTGTCTAATACTACCATTCTTGATATAACGCTAGTTAAAGAGTCTTTGCTTTCATAATGGTCAGTGATTTTTGGTTTTTTAGCAGGTGGATCACAACTTTTGCTAGTTAAAGCTATGGCTTCTTGTACAGCAGTGGCGCTGACACCTACATTACTTTTTAAATTAATTGCATGTTTCTTATGTAAGTGGGTGTGCAATGTTGACGTGCTGCCACTAATTTTTAAAATGCTATGACATTGTTTGCATTTTGCCTGAAGAAAGTGATGCCATACACTGTTCTTGTCATTTGACTTTTTGGTATAATCTATGAACTCCATTTTTCATCAGGTTGATCTACAAAATAAAAAGTATTAATAAGTAATTGTTTTATTAATTCATTCATGAAGTAAATGTCAAATAGACATTATCTGAATAAACCGTTACTGTAGAATAAAACTCCATAAACAGTTAAGATGAAAAAGTTATAGTATAGCAGGAGCAGGGGTCTTAATCTTAAGTAATCATATACGCCACTGTGTCTTATTTCACGTGTAAATGTAAACTTTAAGTCACCACCACCACATCACATCATACAGGCTAAACACATAAAAATAGTGTAAAACTGTATGTACTTACTTGTTTGTGTAGCGCGCGTTGCATTTTGCATGTGCGCACACGATAGACGACAGACAATTCAAGACAACCACTTTCTATGAAGCTTACTAGCACAGAGTCTTACTAGCCAACTGCAACGGAGTGGCGCGCGAGGCGCAGGCGGAGAAACGCGCGAGTCAAAACGTAGCGCCGCGCTGCTTGGTTTATTGGCATAAACTGAATCAATTACGGATTTCGCGCACAATTCGCGCAAACAATGCTACACCTAGACCTACCAATTCAGATATTGTTCGGATTTACGCATTACAATGAAAATTTGTGGATAAATACAAATATTATCCGTTAAAATCAGTTTTTACTGAAATCCGGATAAACCGGATTTGAGTCTTGAAAACCGGATTTTAAAATGCCAAGAATTCCGGATCTTTCAGTGTTTTTCGAATTTCGAAGAATCCGGATTGCAATCTCTATATGAAACCTTAAACAAATGAGAATAATTTTAACTAATTATAACAGTCAGTTTTTTAGAAATAACAAAACAAAATAATCGGGCTTAAAAAACAAAAGTACTCGTAGAGTAACAAACTTTTTATATGTGAAATGTTTTAAAATTTGTTAAGCATAAAAATAATCATTTTGTACATAATAAATATGCTTTTAATGGGGAAAAGGGTGTGTAAGGATAAGACTAAGTGGCGATCTATTCTCTCTGCTATTAGATAAATAAGTTTTGTTTTACAAGGAAAAATACTTTATTATGGTGAAACACTTTTCTCTTTTACTGTACTAAGTGAAAAAGCACAAAAAAATATAAATATTAAATTTATCGGCCACGGGTGCCTCGACCACTGGGGGCATAAGCCACGGACCCGAACAGTTCACCCTGTTATACTCTCATTCCTTCGGATTTTTTAAGGTTCATGTTATTGTGTTAATCTGTTCTGTTGTCACTTTGGGCATTATAGGTACCTAGCCTATAAAACTAGTCCATTATGTACCACAACTAAAAAGTAAAAAAAATCAAAACTTTTCTACAAATAAATACAACCGACTTCCAAAAAAGTTATATACATTAAATTAAATATAAATTTGCAGCCATTGGTTAGCATATTTTTAACCATTGGTTGAG
The DNA here is from genome assembly GCA_945859665.1 of Anorthoa munda. Taxonomy (NCBI): domain Eukaryota; kingdom Metazoa; phylum Arthropoda; class Insecta; order Lepidoptera; family Noctuidae; genus Anorthoa; species Anorthoa munda. Next base: position 40,966,059 of record OX243893.1, read on the forward strand.
CTACGGATCAAAGAAGTGGGTGTGGGTGAAATCACAGTAAAATATGTTTAAATGTTGCTGTTGAAATCTGTTTATTAAGTATATTTATGAATATAAAAAAAGGTTTATTGATGCTTTAGGTACGTATATTGTTATTAATAGATGTTTTAAAGTACCTAATCTTAAGAATATAAATAAAGTACAATATCATCAATTATATAAGAAAAGGAAGATTAACGATCACGACATAATTTGATAAAAGCGTTGCACAATCATATAGCTGCCTCACATTCTCCACGTGCCACGCTTTGCCTCCCTCAGCGCAAAGAATTATAGAAGAGACCTACTGACGCTTACGAATGTACAACTAGATTCATATTTTGTTTGACAATTCAAAAGAATATTTTAAATGGTAATAAATTATTTGAATTTGAATTAGAACCCTCTGCATTGTAGGGTGTCGGTAGAACTATAGCTCGACGGTTGGATGATATTCAGAAGACCGCGGTAAAGACCAGTGCCCTAATATTGATTACCTAAATATCTAACAATGTGATATATTTGTCATCAAAAAAAATAAACCGAGTTCCAAAAGTTATTTTTCGCTTTTTCGTGTATTTATAAACGAAAATGCGAAAAATTACTTTCTTTTCCGTAGTCGGTGACGAAAATCGAAAAACAATAGGTAGATACCAATGACGTGGAAGCCGGTTTAATTTTTTTGTTATTTTTTTTATTCGTCTCCTTTTAGTTTTGGTACATCAAATTTCCATGAAAATCTTTAATCGCTAGAGTACATCCCATGAAAATTCTAATAAGCCCAAACACGGATAGGATAATATATACTTATACATATTGTTTTATTTCAGAGTTCCTGCTGGCTTCATCATCAGTCCGATGGTACCATTTTCATCAGTACCATTTATTTATAAGTATTTGCTTCATCATAGTCGGTTAACTATTCGAGATATTTTATACCCGTGACATACTTATCTTTAAGGAGTTTCAGTGGCCATTTGTGGTCGTCTTCATCAGTTCCACTTCAACAAATTATACTTTCTAAGTGCAAATGATTGCATTGTTGTTGATAATACAAAAATCGCTATAAGTATACCTATAATATTTGAAGAGTTCCCTCGATTTCTATGGGATTCCATCATCAGACTTGGTGACAAACACAAAAATAATTTTCAATATCGGCAGGGGGGTGTCACTCCGCAGTTTAGGTACGATCGGCCGGCGGTACCTTGCAGAGGGAATAACGCATTAGGTTGCCGCTTACCGCTCGGCTCGCACGTTAGCCACGTTATTTATATTATGCAGCAAATAACGATGACTTCTAAACGTACTTCTAAGGCCTTTAAAAGATATTGTTGTGTTTACGGGTGTTTAAATAAAGCAAAGAACAATGAATCGATATTAAGTTTTTTTAAAGTACCGAAAGATTTTGAAAGGTAAGCCAACAAATAATTACATAAATAATCTGTAACTATCGGTAGTAGGTGCATAATGAGTACGAGTTTTGTATAAAAATTTAAGCATTTTGGTGTTCCTAAAAGAATGAATAGGTGTGTGAAATGCTAATAATTAGGTACCTACCTACTTAGATATTTTAGATTTTCGTGTTGTTCACAAATATAATTTGATTTCTTTTTTTATTGAATGGTTACCGTTTTGTTAACATAAAAATAAACGCTTTAGATCCAGTTTAAAATAAATTATAATTGCCTAAGTAGTTACCTACTTAGCCTATGAATTTACCTATAGCCTGAGTAAGTGTACGCTCTTGTTAAAGTTAACGTTTGTATATAAAACTAGGTACTTACTTATACCTAACGAACAAACAAAAAACATTTGCTAAGAGTTCTTCAAGGCAACTTTAAATAAACTAACAAAAAATATCACTAAAGAGTAAACAAAGAGGTACAGGTACCTATACTCAATTTGAAATAACATTAGACGTCTTTACAACTCGTTTTACAGCCCGTTCAACCGATTTTGTGTTCTATCTCGTACATATAAGGATGATATAAAAAGCACAAATCTCTTACCAAAACCAACTGTTTACTACAGCTTCCATTTGTCGTATCACCAACGCAATAGAAGTCAAAATCGATTGACCGGGCTATAAAATGGGCTTATTTAAATGTCTATAATGTTATAGTAAATTAAGTTTAGGTAACCTAGTTTTCATTTGTTAAGTACCAAACAAAATGACGGTCTATAATATTCATTGTCTATATACCTACTTGACCGTGTAATCATAGACATCAAACATAAGAAAGATTACGCGGTCAAGTAGGTAGACAGTGGATGTAAGCGAAAGCGGCAAGTCGACAACCCTTACGAGCCGAGTCAAACCGCGCCAGACAGCGACGGAGATACGCGTTAGAAGAGAACGGCAACGTTTAGGTGAATATCACGTTAGGCACTGAGCGCTTATGCGAGCTGAATTGCACTTTGTTGTTAACTAGCAGGAGTCTCTATTTCAATGAATTGTTGTACGAAGTGAGTCTTCTGTACTTGTACTATTATTTATTCTGTGATATCGGTCCACAATAATTGACGGAGAAAAAAAACGTTCATATGAATAATGAATACATTCAAGTTAACAATCTTGACAAAATTAAAGATGTTTTTGCCAGATTGAGGCTGACATTAGAATGTGGACGTTCAGTAAAAATACAGAAACTGCCCCTTTAAGACTCACAATGACCAGGGAAGCATAGGACGTACGGGGGGAGCCTATACTCAGCAGAGGGTAGAACAAGGCTGCATATTATGATGATAAAGGAATAGATAGTGAGTTGGTAGACTCAGTTGTTAATCTAAGTCTCTCAATATCCTTACTACGGTAACCAAATTGAAAGCTTTAATAAAAACATTACTTTTCTTCAGGGTTACAAAGAATAACCGGCCAAGTGCGTGTCGGGCCACGCGCAGTAATAGGGTTCCGAAGTTGCATAATAATGCGGACTAAAAATAGGGTTTTGTTGTTGTTACATGAATATTAGAACGGTTTCAGCGGTTCACAAAGTCTAAAAACGGGCCCACATATGATGATGTTTTTTTTTAATCTATATTCTTGCTTTTGACCACTATCTCGCCTGATGGTAAGCGATGATGTGGTCTACGATGAAGCTACTCACTACTAGACTAGATTTAATCTAGATGTACTCTTGATTTAAACTAAATAAGGACTAACTGGTAACTGAAGAAGGAGTTATAAAATCCAACTTCGCAACTGAAGTTAGAAAAACATTATCTGTTTGAGTACCACCGCGGGTGCGAATTGCGAAAGGAGCCGATACGAGCGCGCGTTAGAGCCACGGGGAATGGTATAGTTCGTTCCTGGATCCTTGCGTGCACGCTCCTTGTTTATTTCTCCTTCGGAATTAGAAAAAAATCGTACGTATGTATTGTATGTTGTGTCGTGTGTATCGACTACGTTCTGGTACTGCCAACGACTCCGGCCACTCCAATGCGTTATTCGAGCTTAAACATTATTAATTTAGAAATCATTATTATTAAGGATGTTATGATTTTATTTTTGTATATTTTTACATGGTTCATAAGCATATATTTACTATCTGTTTTACACAGCTCACAACGTTACGAGTATTTAAGTAATTTTTCAATGGCATTTGTACAAAAAATTTACTGTGCCAAGTACATTTTATAAGTTGGTCGACTATTACTCGTAAACTTGTAAAGCCTGTTATGATTTCATTTTTGTATATTTTTACATGGTTCGTAAACATTGTATTTGCTCTGTTTCACACAGCTATCGACTTTATTTAAGTAATTTTTCAATGACATATGTACAAAATTTTTACTGTTCCAAGTACATTTTATAAGTTGGTCGACTATTACTCGTAAACTAGTAAAGCCTTGTTATCCGTGATAATTTTCCTTTTAATTTCGTTATATTTACTACTGCCGTGAATTTTTTCACATAGCCAAGAGCAACCATTTCGCTGGCAGGGGGGGGGGGGACACTTGACTCTAACATAAATTTGCAACTTAAAGCTTAATTTTACGCAAACGAATCTCTGAACCGAAAAATGGTTTTAACAAGCCCATTATATTTTTTAATGGCCTATCCAACGATACCCTACACCATGGGATAGATGAGAAAAAAAAAGTACATCCCCACTTTACGTCTATCGGAGGTACCCGAAAAAAATATTTTTTTCAAGATTTTATGTTACCACTTTGTCGGAATTATTAATATGTATATACATGCCAAATTATAGCTTTCTAGTAATTAGATTCTCTGAGCTAAGCTGCGGACGGACAGACGGACAGACCGGAACTATAAGGGTTCCTTGTTGACTTCGGAACCCTAATAAAAATGGGTAGAGTATATTTTTCAGCCCTGTTAGGGCCTAGTTAGTTTAGTTAGTTTTTAACCTTTACCTCCAATATTTATTGCGTTGATGAAATTGACCGCTTTACCGAAATTCGGTCTGAAGGATTATTACCTATTTGAAATAATTAAAAATAAAAACTTAAAATCACAAACATTTTTATCTTTATTTAAACCAAGAAAAAAATCTAAACCAGCCATGCTTATATAGTAATACTCTCAATTCTATTTAAAAAAGAGAAATGCTAAAGCAACGAGTACGTATACAAAAGCCAAGTTGCCAAATGTTACAAAATAAAATGAGCAAGTCAGTGTTGTTATAAGCAGCACATCATCTGATTTGATTAGCACGATTACGTAGATTACGTAGTTATAGGTATAATTCCACTGCGGATATTTACTATTGATTGAATTACGTTAGTAATCATTATTTGTTTTACCCACTTCTTGATACGCGATCTACTCATTATGTAGAATATGTTCCCTTTTAAGACCTTGTTTGAACGAGAAAACTTGCACATTAAGGACCGTATTTAGAAGTATTTATACCAACAGCCTTATTTATAAAACTTCACAACTCAAGATTGATTTTTAATTTAAATTTTCTGTGCTAACTTTGAACTTAGAATCTACTAATCATATGGATAACGAGTTTTTACCCGACTGCCGAAGGAGGGTAATGTGTTTATAAGTCTATGTATGTATGTGTGTTTGTTCCTATATGGCGTTCCAGAGACCAAAAGCGTTGCCCGATTTTTATGATTCAATCGATTCGTCTTAACCTTGCGAGTGTCACTGGCTACATTAAAATTGGAAAATAGAAAAATGGAGGGTTTTGGGCGCCATATTGTGGGTCCTAATTTATTTTTTCTTCCTATCTCCCACAGGTATCAAAATAAAGGATTTTTAGAAGAGATTTTAAAAATATATAACATTTATATGCTTAAAATGTAATTAACTCGAAAAAAAAAATAACTTAAAAGTTATAAATAAAAACTAAAAAAAACATGCTGTGCAGTCGGAGCATACATCAAGTTTTGGTCAGGCAGCTCGCGAATATGTATCTTCCGACTGCACAGCATGATTTTAAATAAATAAAATCTCTTCTTGTTTACGTCTTTTTATTTCGCTTTTTAAGCAGTCAGGTTTTTTGATTTTATGAATTAACTTTTTTACAAAAGAGGCCGTTAGTAGGCACGTGCATGTAAACCTAAAGTAGGAACTATGAAAACTAGACGCGTTCTTTAAATATTTGAGTTGGGCTATAAAATGTATTGACAAAATATGTATGTAAAAAACAAAGACAAATATCTTTCCCTTTTTTGGGTTCCATAGTCAACAATGCACTTTATACAATTTCGCTATGTCCGTCTGTCCGCAGCTTAGCTAAACTTACGACATTACTAAAAAGCTTTAATTTGGCATGGATATACATATTAATCTTGCCGACAAAGTGGTAAAATGATATCATGAAAAAATAATTGTTTTTATGTTAACTCTCCCTTTACACGATATAATGAAATGAAAAGGAAACTATCACAGCTAAGTATGATTTACAAGTTTACTAGTAATAGTCGAACAACTTATAAAATGTACATGGAAAAGTAAAATTTTTGTATATTATAATTTTAAATGTTTATGGGGACAACAATTTTCGAACGGCATTGTTTTGTCCGTTAGGTGCTTTCATTGTTTATAAACGTTAGTAATGTTACCTATCTATTTTGGTGAATGTAGCTGTTTACACGGAACCCTCTGTGCTCGAGTCATACTCGCACTTGGTCGGTTTCTATGGATTGACCGGTAGAGAATACCTTTTGGAAGTTCTTAGTTCAAATATTCAAATTAAGAACAACTCTCGATTTATGCAGTATGATTTATATTACTTTTTGTTTGTTTTTTCCCTTCAAGCTCAGCGCGGTGTTTGTTTCTGAGATTTTGATTTCCCAACGGAGTTTTCGGGGGTCTACGTTTCTATTATCAACTTGTTTTGGTCTATGATGACAGATATTATCAGGCACTAATGAATAGTGGTTAGGCTTTTATGCAGAAATAATCCACTCAATACTCATTCATATCCATCTGACATACAGCATATCAATTCAAAAATATTTTCGCTACGACGACGTACCTAAATATCGTCATTATTCCCTTCCTATCTAAGGAATTTTAACAAGGTTATTTCATAATAAGTATTTGATGCCCCTGAACAACGTGTGAGGCACGTTCGGATATTCTCGTAACTTAAATAATGTAGGTCCACTATGTTAATAGGATAATTTTGGCGACCCGCAGAAGGTACAGTTTCCGTCATCCTGTGTAAACAGCTGTCTCCTGTAACTTTATTATTCAGACTGGCAACTTATTCCTATTATGGGTGATCTACATAGAGTTCTTTACCGTCTTGTAAGTTTTTATTGAGATAGTCGGATCTATTCTGTAAAAATCTCACCGTGGAAACTTAGGTGAAGTCCATCCACCTGATGCTAGGGATTTACGGCTCACTTCAAGTCACTTCACCCATGTCATAACCACTGCTCTCAAAACGGTGAAGCAAAACATCGTGAGGAAACCGGCATATCCTATAACCAAAATTCGAAGACTTGTGACATTCACCAACCTGCACTGGACCCGCATGGTGGATTAAGATGATTAACATGTCTCAGCAGTGGGAACATTTAAATGCTAATGATGACGATGATGAAGTTTCTATGGTGGCTTTCACAGCTTAGCACTACCTTTGCTTCATAATAAGATTTCGTCTCTGGCAACTTCCACTCGTTTTCATCAAATGCTTATGATGACGACAGTAGCCAACGACCTTCAGGGAACAAAACGCGCACGCGTATCACACCCGCGTGCGTGACCTAAAATTCTTTAGCATTATGTATTTGCCTTATTATTCTATGACTTTTCAAAAAAGGCTTTGATCCAAAATGTAGATAATTAAATTGTCTTTTTGATTGTGACAATTCAATAAAAATACGCCCGGCGGTTTTGGTGCGACTGTAATTTTTTTGTCCGTGTTAGACATAACTTTACAAATTAACTACACTAAGTTGTACGAATAAAACTCAAAATTTTCTTAAATCAAATTATTAAGAAAATGGTCTAATGTAACACGTTTGGACGTGATTCTCATTTTAATATCAGCTACTGAGGGGTATCTGGGCCTTATGGTCTCTTTTTGCTTATGCCTTTTGTGTTAGGTCATGTTTGTGATGGTCTCCTTCTTTCAGAAAGGAGGTCTTTGTCGCAAAGAACCAGGAAAAATGAATAACTATACAAATTGGGGAAATATGCGTCACATCACCGCAAAACGGCCATCGGTCAGCTAATAAATTGGGAATACTATAGGCTGATTAGTTATGTTTGATGCTATGATCTACGTAAATAGGTACTATATCCTCGGCTTTCCTCTTTCATCTTGGCCTCTATTTTTCTTTGTAAAGAATTCATCTAAGTAACATTTAAAAACTAATTTCAGCTCTTAAAGACAAGGTCTGACAATAATCCTTTTAGTAATAATATATTTTCAAGTCTCGGGGATCTAAAGACGTTAATTACGGGTTCGAACAATTCCACGTCTCCGACGGGTTTCTGCGGTGACATAGAATAAAAGACGGCAGAATTTTAATTGGCTGCAGTAATGCGAATTTTATACGATGTAAAAGAAGGAAAATTTACTTTATCTTACTAGCTGTTGTGCTAACACTATGTAAAGTCAAAAAAGTCAAAGTGAAAAAGTCAAAGCCATTTATTTGCATTAATTACGGTACAAAAGATGGTATGAATAAATTATTAGCACAAAGACACATTTCGCCGTAACATTGGCATTAGGGCATGTAATATCGGTTGCTTTTCAATTCCGATATTTATTGCCGATATTGGATCTCAATAACGGAATTCCGATATTAATATCGGAATTGCGCTCATTCGTTAGACATAGCGCATTTTTTTTGTTAATGGTACAAATTCGGTATGAGATAGCATTAAGTACAATAAATGAACACGTTTATGCCGAGACATAATAAGATTTTCTATTGTGTCTCTCTCTAATCAACAATGACTGGATCATGGGGTGCTTATTTAACTAAACTTCACATTTGTTCCCAAGAAGGAATAACTACTAACGTCATGCATTTCTGAAAACAGGACAATGCTAAAAAAAAACAATATAAATGTTTGTCAATCAATCTCAAAATAGTCCCGATTAGTTAATGATTTATAAATTCAGTATAAGTATCACTAGCCAAATCAAAAGGATAAAGGAGATGTCTAACAATATATTATTTCTGCTTATTCCTATTGAATTTATTATTTTTTAATAGATTTGAATAAATTCTAAGCATAGTCTTCTTCATTTAATGCTTTCTAATCAGGAGAATTATTATTATACATTGATTGGAATAGATATCGTAGTGATCGACGATTACCGTGTTGGTTTTTGTCAGTACAACTTGAGCATTATTATTTAAGTTAAATGAATCCTGGATTGCCGAGATAAATTATTTCGTAAAACAAGTACAATAAACTTATTAAAATAAAGCAATGGTTAAATATAACTATCCCGTCTTTATTATATTCATAATCAATGGCATAATTGATATTGTAGTCAAGTAGTAGATCAATCCAACAGATTAGTGATTGGATAGACTAATTTATTTATTTAATACAAGCAGAAGACTAAAAAATATTAAGCTTTAGAGGTTTCTAAGCAAGTAACTTAATAAAAATTTGAGATAAAGTTTAACAAGGATTGGTATTTGTACCGAAACAGCCTTCTCAAAAGTATCTAAGCTTTCATCATCATCATTTCAGACGAAAGACGTCCACTGCTGAAAATAAGCCTTCCCCAAGTGTCGCCACATTGACCGATTATCTAGCGGATGCCCACAACCTGAGCGTAATTCTTTAAAAATATAATAGTTACAACGGCTTCTATGAAACTGTGTATTTACCCTTTTGGGTAACATTTTTATCAATCTCAGGACTGTAAATCCGGTATTCAGTTTAAGTACTAAATAAGCACCCAATTATCCAATCACTGATAATCATCGCGTTCGGCGCTTCAAAATGAGCTAAAATATAGGTATTTTTCTGATTCCGATATTCCGATATTGGGTCACTCAGCATCGGAATTGAAATATCGCAAATATCGTTCCGAGATTCCGATATTACGAGATTTCGATTTTCATGCCCTAATTGGCATGCAAATATTGAAAGCGCAAAATAAATCATAATCTTCTTGCCCCTATCCCATGTTACCTGGGGTCGGCGCAACACGTTTTCTTAATCCATACCATCCCATGCCCTGTAACGCTATCACTGACGCCCTTTTATTTTATATCACTCCTCACACAGTCCAACCATCTTTTCTTTGGCCAGCCGCTCCCTCTCCTTCCATCCACATTTATATTCAAAACTCTTGCGATGCGTTTCATCCCTCATCACATGACCATACCATAACAAACGGTTTCCTTTAACTTTACTGTTACTGCCACTTTTAAACTTCCTCTAATATAATAATTTCGCACTTTATCCATTCTCGTCACTCCGTACCATTCTCATCTCTGCTTCATGAAATCTCTTTTCATCCATATTTTTCACAGCCCAACATTCTGATCCATACAGTATGACAGGTCTATTATAATCACGGATATGTAGATTTTCCCCTTAAAGTTGAGGAGCATCCCAGGGTCACAAGTTGTTCCAGTGACCTGTTGCCATTTCATCCATCCTGAAAGCGAAAAGCGAAAAATGAATATATAAAGAATACAAAATTAAAGTGCAAATTGGCAGAACGTATATTTTGCGCTTGCCTTTTTGCGTTACGACAGCTATTTGCACATGCGCAGGCCCGAGGAACTATTACTTAGTCTGTGGATATGCTGAGCGCGCTTGAATAAATCCGCCATTTTTTTTTTGTTTTCTTTGTTCATATTTATTTATTTGTTTCCTCGCACAATGCATAGTAAAATGTTGTATGATACACGTACGTAAGATGATTTCCGGCTCGTGTCGATTTATCCATATATTAAATAATAATACCAGCCTATTACTGTATCTACCACTGCACGGCAACCACAGAGAAACTTATATACAACTTACACAGATAAATGATGACGACTCAAGGCGGGTTAGCGATTTCAAACTTTTATCGACATCCTTATTTCAATTTTAGAAAACAATTGAATGAGTCTTTATTCGTATCAGACCGGAATAGAAAATATTATAAAAAAAAACTGATCCCCCAGGGGATCAGATCGAGGGGATCAGACCGGAACAAATCGTTTTGAAGACCTGCAATAGAATAATGAAAGTTTGTGTCGAAAGGTTTAATTTTTTGAAAATGATATAATACTTGTTTTGTTAACTGTGATTATCGAAAATCATTCCACGAAAACTTATTATCGGGCTTTTTCTTCGTTGTATCGTTGATACAAAATTATTTATTTAATTTTTTTGCGAATTTAATGTCTTTCGACCAGAATTCAGCTACCTCGACTGACTTAGCGTTTGCCTCTGGTCTTTCAGGGGAACGGTGTTGTCGCACAGATAAGACAAGAGTTGAGACATTGTTTGGATTGTATGTAGCGCCGCAATCGCATTGTGGGTCTTTGGTGTATGTTATGTCCCTCCATCTAAATTAGCTGTGCTTGCCGCGGCCCTTAGTGCTACTTAGTCTGCTGGAGGGGGATGCCTAGGAGCTACAGTTTTTACTCAGCTTCACAAGACCCGCTAAGGGGTTTAGTCATCGACAAAGCTGTGTAAAAAGGATGTTGTTTGTCTGTCTCTTTCTTATATTTTTCGGATGACCAGTCCAATTCTCTTCGGACCTATGGTGGGCTATTGAACTCGGACTGATGAATTCCATATTCGATAGAATGGCGTTGTGCATTTCGCGTCATTTTCTGAATGTCGATGTTTAGATTTTCCGTGGAAAAACGACCATAGAAAAAAAAATTGGTAGGTTAGGGTCCCTAAAACGCGCCCACCGCGTTCCTATGTGGTTCCTAGGTGTCCATAACGAAAAATAATGGTACCAACCAAAGACACCGACTTCCAAAAAGAAAGTTATTTTTCACTTTGTTGTTTTTTGAAAACAGTTTTTATTTTACCTTTTGGTTCTGATGTGGTGTTCTGGAGTGCTACTAGATGGCCCGCAGCAAATCTGTCCTTACTTTTTATGTATGAAGGCGATATTCTTCTCCCTAGAGTAAATAGTATTCTGCGCAGCGAACGAACTAGGTAGTTAGAAAGGTAAGTGAGGTAGGCAATTCTAGGTAAGTAGGGTAGGTACAGGTAGGTAGATAAGTAGGGTAGGATAGGCAGTTAACGGGAGCGAAGCCACGGGCACAGCTAGTACCTAATATTATTGTAATCGTAAAGTAGTTTTGGTAATACCTAGATTGAAGGTTATAACTTTAATATTATAAATCGAGCCTACTTTGAAGTTTAGCGAAGCCCTTCGATTTGCTTGATGTAGGTTGTCAATAACTACCAGGATAATTAATTTAGATTAGGCAATAAGGCGTCTTCGCAATACAATAGTAAACGGAAAGTAAATAAAATTATTAATCCGTTTATTCATTTTTGAACACAGAATAGCATTGTGGCTAGACCTCCAGAGATAGCAACCTCCACACATTGCGAGCCGAATCGCTTTCTGTGTCTGATACTCCAACCGCGCAACTCCTGATTCGACATGTGGACGTTAAAACTGTATTATTATTTTCAGAGGCATCACTGAAATACTAAAAATATGTTTCATAGAACTGTAATTACATGTGCACTATACTCATCAAAACGAAATACAGCAAATTAAACATCAGGAAAACGTATGGTGATAGACACAGATCAAGGATCGTCGGGACGTTCTAGAGACAGCACTACCCACTAATAAAATTTATGGCGTCGAAAAATCACAACTAATATCAAGAACCGCCTTCAATCAAAGCCATCAGTTTCTATAACGTTTTCTTTTCGGGAGGAACCTTCAAAAGGCGCCTGGACCTTTGGGGCATCTTTTCCACAAAGGTTCAGGAAGTTATCACCATCAGCACATGGAGGAGGCCCCGTTACCTCTTAAAATACCAACCCGGAACCCCCTCTGGGCAACGCCTGTTAGAGCACACCCCTGGGGAGACTGCGAGGCGTCTCCCCTGATCCTCGCTGTGCACGTATGTACGTGACCACTGTGCCACCATCTTACCTGGAGTCACATGCTGGGCGGACAGAGTCCCCAATCTGGGCGCCCACGCTATTTGTGTCATAATTCGAGTAAACGGCACTCGTTTGCTATGTATGGCAATTTTTGACAATGCCACCTCTGGTTCCCTCGAGGGTGCTCTGTGAGTGATAGTACTTCCCCTGACGATTACCTACACATAGTGCTTTACAGCTAGCATGTAAAATTATGCCTGTGTGTGTGCACGGAAACCATTAAGGTTTTCGCAACACATATCAACTCGTACTCAACATATCAACTCGTACAACTCGCATCATCACCGTATCAACTCGAGCCGGTTGGTATTATTGGTATGAAATTCCCTACTGCAACGCATCTTAACAGCATAGCCGAACCTCATGTCAAGCTCAAGAACATCAAACGGTGCGTGTTCAACTTGCAGTCCCGCGCATAATATGGCCAGTTGTCACCGCACTTACCTCTATCCGTCACTGCGCTTATCCATACCCGCACTTACGATTCAAACTGATTGACAGTATACTAGTTGAGAATAAGTTGTCCCCCAGGTGGCAACTAGCCGTAAACGCGACGTCCTCCAGCAGTTGCCGAGGCGAAAACGTGCCGAAGCCGCTGATCCGCATTGATTACGTGCTTACTTTAGGGCGCGCCGCCGCTTACGTACATTTTGATTTAGGTTGACGCCTGGTGGACGACGAGGTAAAGGGTTTGATGATGACGATCCTTTTCCGAGTTGATTTGTGTGGGACAATCTTTGGCAATCATATTTTTGCTAACGTAATGTGTCACAGTCAGTCAATTGATTGCAATGCCTCTAGGAGTCTTGGAGCTCTTTCGTCACTCACTACTACTAATTCCCTTTTTTCCGAACAGGTGATTATAGACAACGCGTACAACATCCCTGATCTAGACAGTCCGGTCCGGATGGTGAACCCTGCTACGGAGCTGCTCATAGCGTTGTCTCCCGAACGAACGTACACTACTGCTGGGATCAGGTCCTTTAGTCCAGAACAGAGGCAATGCTATTATAGTGATGAGGTAAGTGATCTAGACTCCTGATAAAGTTATATTCTATTGGCAATAACGACTCTCAGAATGTCAAAATGACTTTGTGACATTTCCGTGGCGCTTTTCATTTGTCATTTAGTTTTCCATCATTTATGTAAGTATAATTAGAAGCCCATGTCCCATTGTATTGGCTATTGCAGATTAAGGCCGCCCTTAAGGTGCGCTTACACGGACAATTATTTGCGCAATTTATTGGCAATTGTGGTTAAATATGATGTCTCAGCTGTTGTGTATGTATTGCTCTACATAGCAACTGTCAGGAATAATTTCAGTTGCCCGTGTATGTGTCCCTTAAGATACCTACCTCTTTCCACTTCTGGCGTGATACGCTAGCTATATGAGATATCTGATGTACGCTATAACTGATGGTGCCAAACTTGTAGCCGAATTACCGTCCGATTTCATTTAGATAGCCATCGACATTCTTAGATTAAGAAAATAGCCATTTCCTGACATTTGAGTTATGGTTATTGCTAGTCATGTGTCCAGCCCAGTTCCTCTTTAATTTAGCAGCTGTGTGGCCGAAGTCCGCTATTTGGGTCTCGAGACAAAGTGTTGACAAGTTAAGTTTTGCAATTTTTGTAGTATTATTTACTCTGTGGTGTAGATTTCCTTAATTGATAGTGGCAAAAGACGGTCAATACTCTTGGGTTTCATAATTTCTTCTTAATTCTTTATTCACACCAAAAACAACATTACATACAGTGTGATAATAATGTACATGAACAAAGGCAAGCTTAACTCAATGTTGAGTTCTCTTACAGCAAACCCTAGGATGACAGAGAAAGATGACATTATAGAGGACAGGATCCAGTGTAAAATTTTAAAATAATTTATGACAAACTACCGATCCTTCTCGGTTTAACAATGGACAAATGATAATTATACAAAAACCTTCCTCGTTTATTGCTCTTTCTATTGGTAAAAACATATCATCAATATCGGTTGCGTGGTTTAGAAGAAGTTAGCGAAGAAACAGAAATGACGTCGACAGATGCGGACAGCGACATTGTTTTATACTAGGTAATAAAGTAATTGGGGATGGGTTTAGTGCGCCACAAACAACACGCCCAATAAAATCAGGTGTCCACCATATCACGGATATCAGGGTTATATTTCCTTCGATTGATCTAAAACAATAAGATTACCGCGATTAATTTATCTGTAAGTAACGCATTTCGTTATTGACGCACATACAACAGATACGGGGCCTTGGCGATTTACCTATCTCCCAAATAATCATCAAATTATATAAAACTTAGGCAGCAATGTTAATTGTTATTAATTACTGACGCAGTTTCTTATTTCTTTTACGTAGTGGCGTCATCGTGAGGTGTTCGTATCAGTGGCTATCGGAACATTATGATATTATACATTGTTTATGGCTTTGCTGACCAGCTGTGGTCCAGTTTGGACCATAATGCGAGGTGAACGAATTGGGACGTGGACAACTCGAGCAACGCGCGTTTGTGTTACAAAGCCACGCTTATTGACTTCTTTTTGGTTATTTGCTACGATGTAAAGGTATCCTAAAATGTGTTTGCGTAACACAAGTGGGCCAACAAAAAATGTACTTAATCATGTTTTGTCTGGTCTTCGCATTGTTGGAAAAATAATGTGGCACCCTGTCTACTATATCATGCCTGCGGCTTCAGTGCTACTTTATTTGCCTATTTTAGCACACTTTGAGACAAATACTTACGCGTCCCAAACAAGGTTTTTTAAGACATTCGCAAAGAAACTAAAATTTGAAAAAATCATTCAATTCGGGCAAATTATGCAATTTTTATCTCAAGTTAAGGCAAGCGAATTAAATTTGGATTTGATCATGATTTGCGGTTTAGATAAGATTATATATAATATGCTCATAGCAACTATATATCACATGTACTCTGCTGACCTTTGAAACTCATATTACCTTACGAACCTTGAAAACAAAAATATTTTTAGAGAACTAATGAGATCTCGGAAAGCAACCTTGAACGATAGGATATCGATCAGGCATACTTACAGATACATAATTCAAATACAATGTTGACTAATATTATAAAGGGAGCTCAACTCATACAATATTGACTAATATTATAAAGGGAGCTCATCTCATACAATATTGACTAATATTATAAAGGGAGCTCAACTCATACAATATTGACTAATATTATAAAGTGAAGCTAATTTTGTAAGTTGTACAAACAGCCAAAACTATGGAAGAGCGCAGTTTCCTAACGCAGGCGTCATCATGCTGAAAAGGACGCTCTAATCATAAACTAATGTAAACTAGTTGGTATAGAAATAGACATTTTGAATGCAGGGGAGATGAGTACCTGGAAGAGCTTGGGAAAGGCCTTTGCCCAATAGCGGGACAGCAACAGCTAGACAAAAAATAATACATAATGCATTTTACAGTTGTAAAATGGGAACTAACGAGTTGTAAATGGGAAATTATAAGTCTAGCCACAAAATTATTTATTGGGCACGTGATTAAACTTCTAATTTTATTACTAAGCAACGGGAAAATGACATAGCCTCTAATAAACTAATTCGACTTTTTTGCAACGCCAACTAAATATTCTACAGAAAGCGTCAAGTAAAGATCATCAATTATTGTGACTTGTCCTTCTTATTTATACATTGCCACGTAATTTACTAACTCGGCCACGGATTTTACATCTTGTCACCATTTTACGTTTTACAGCTTCAACGCAATATCCTCAAAAAATATAATTCAAGCTTCTACAGAAAGCATCATTTATTATAACTTGTAAATCGCATGTTCGAACCCAGGCAATTTATTTTATTCTCTCAAAACGATGAAAGAAAACATCATGAAGAAACCGATACGTCCTCGAACCAAAAATTCAAAGACATGTGACATCCCGCGTGGTGGATTACAGTCCAGTCACTTTCTCAGAGAGAAGGCCTGTGTTCCAAGCATTGGGAATATTATAGACTGATTATGGTTATGTTATAGTAGATTCTTATTTTGTTTTCCTTGTAATGATTTCAGGTACAGATTGGAAAATTTCGTCAGTATTCCTTCCATAACTGCATGGCGTATCAGAAGGTGGAATGGTTGAAGAAAGTTTGTAACTGCATACCTGTGTCGTTCCCTAGAGAAGGTAATGTTTGACACGTTATGATTATTTACAGGATGACAGACAATTTTTTTCATATATATTTCAGAGTGGATTCCATACTAGAAGCTGTACCGTTGGAAAAAATAATACTTATCTCGACTCTTCAGTACGATATTTCCATCGATCTTTTCTAAATCTATGCTTGTAATTTATTTTATACAAAATTTATTTTCCCATTTTATACAAAAAAACACACAAACAAAACATTATTGGGTAGGTTTAGGAAGTCTTTGCACCAGAGATGTTCTAGGATGCGTAGCGGCGGATGTGTGCGATACCCACCAACAGCATTAGGTATTTCATTTTCCTATATGCTCGGCAGTTCTGGTGGAGAGGGCTTAGCGGGGGCAAGGTCTTGAACATACAAAACAATTGACTCGAGAAATGTGTGAGGGACGCGAACGAGGGATTTTCGTGAACAATGCGGGTGGAGGATATTGTGCGGTCTATGCATTTCTCGCTTGATTTGTATTTAAAAGATCTCATCTCCACTAAGCCCAGAGTTCGCTATGCATACTCAACTATACGTAGGGTCTGTCCTTTTTAACTTTAAAGACTATTTATGGAGCAATTTTAGATGTGTTGTATGTGCTACAGGGCAGCTGTTTGGGCCGATAGGGCATCCATAGGGGCTGTACGACGTAAATTGACTTCAAAGGCAACATCTTCAAAAGAAAGAAAGAAAGAAAATACATTTATTTGGCACAGACTAAAAGATACACAACATAATATTATACATCAGATAAAATACAAATAATAAATAAAGTAAAGTCTGACGTAGAAATTTGCAGGAAAGTGTGCCTGACGGCTGCGCCAAAAAGGCCCAGTTCAGCAAAAATGCCAGACAACTAGTGCCTGACGCTGGTTTTCAACAGGACCTGATGTTTGAGGTGACGGATGTAAATCAGTTTTATACTGCAAAGTGACGTGTGTATTTATACTTAAATAAAATAAAATTGTATCCGTTAGTTAATAGTGGGGAATATGTACATAAATAGTGTGAAAATGAGTAGGTAACATTGCAAGAATAAAAACTACAAATTATGTGGGTAGACATCATATAATTGAGACATTTATTGCGACCATATCTAGCTTCCTTTGTGCTTCTACGAGATACTGCCGTAAGCTTCGTCTAAAAACGTGTATTATGTTAATCACTCTAATCGGTGGTGGCAATGGCAAGTTATTCCATATTTTGGAATCTCTCTCATCTTTGATAATCTTATGCAAAGCTTACAGGATGGTTAGTAGTGAGGCCGTACAGTTACTTGCTCGCGTTCTTCCGGTCGATCATGAAGTGCAGCGACGTGCTGCAATGTACTATTCCGCACGAGAGACCATGGACGCGGATTTTTGAACCAGCAGAGTAACCGTGTTAAAATCTCTAGTTTATTTAAACCTCAGACGTCTGGGAGGAACTTTTATCCGAATAATAATAGTGAGATAATTCCATCAAGGGCCGACACCTCCACCAATTCTTTCCATCCGTTCGTGAAAGGCTGGCCAAGGCGTGGCTGGAAGTGGATCACTGTGTTGCCCAATTTCTCACAGGACATTGTAACTTTAAAAATAAATAATTTTCCTTCAATCTTGATGCCTCGCCTTTATGTCAATGTTCTATATCTGACTGCGAATATGTATAATCTGGATGTTGATGCATGCAACATGTTGATGTAAGTAAGTACATGGTACATCTGTTGACAATTTACGTTACCCTGTGTCTTAAACTAGGATATACCTGTATCTTAAGAGACAGTGGACGGCCATAAGATTATGTTTTAATATTATCTTTTATATACAATTTGCACATCGTATATTATGAGAGTGTACTCTTTGGCAGAATGAATGCAATATTATGTTGCATAATGTACAGGCTGCATCCAGAGTTATTTACTATACGGACCTTGTAGAAACTAGAACAAATTGCCGTGCGTTCGAGCGTTTTTGTCATACCTTATATTGGTACCAAATGTAACAGCTCACAATGGAACCATTAGTATTAATGTTAATTTTTAACCGTGGTGCTAGCCAACTGGGCTTATCCCAGTTGTAAACGACCTTTTGAGCCTATTGGCCTTTGTTTGTTCTGTCTCCTGCCTGATATGGAGGGAACTGAGTTTTATGTAACTTCTTTTTTCTACTCCTCCGTTATTCATTGCTATTTAATTTCGTTGCGGGATCCAATACAGTTAAATTCATTCTCCGGGACTTCATCGAGCTTCATTGACTCAGCGCTTTCCTGGTGGTCGCTACTGTTGATCCTGGCTTTCAGAAGTTGCAGAGGTTTGGGAATAGTGCGGTGGGATTGTTCCAATATAAAAGAGTACTCAACTTAACTGCCTCGAACAACTTCGGTGGCAAACACATCTTGTACAGCACCGCAACGCATCTTGGCATCACTCAGCTACACACTGTTTTACAGTTTCTCTACAAATTCTCACACTGCGCTAGCTCGTCCCACAGCTCCGGCGAAATAACTCACACCGTTTCACTACTCCTACTCGCACCACTTAGCTTATCTGTAGTAGTAATGTTTCCTTAATCTGTATTAAAGTGAAAAGGTCACAGAAGGTATTTGAACAACGTACGTGGCCAAACTCGAGTGTCTCGTACCTTCTGGGAGATAAACTACACGGATTTTCAATTTAGTTGCGGTTCAGAACGAGTCTACAAATTCGTAGTAGTTCATAATAGTTTGGGTACACACAGTAAATAGGAAGTTTCTTTGAGTTGGAAGCTTGTATTTATAACCCGGAAAAACATTTTTGAAGAGATTCGCTTTTGTAGAGCAGTCTCTTCCATTGATTTATAATGTACTAGAGCCACCCGCAGCTCCGTCCGCGTTTTATTAGTACTTATCAATAATATTATAAATTATAGTCTATGTGTTATTCTGATGTATAAGCTCTGTATTCTAAAGTTTCAATAAAATCCGTTCAGCCGTAACAGCGTGCGCAGCGTGTAAGAGTGACAAACATCCACTCTGCATGAGAATTCTATTGAATATTAGGAATGCGAAAGTTTGTGTTTTAGTCACGCAAACACGTTTGACCGGATTTTAATGAATTTTTTCACAGATGTAGTTTGTAACCTGGGCTAACACATCGGAAACTTTAATCCCGGCTGAATGTTCCATTGGGATAATAAACACATTTAACGCGGGTGGAGCCGCTGGCAGGCTAGTTTATAATATAACTAGGAAATTAGGATATGCGTCTTTTTTTACCCGACTGCCGAAGGAGGGTAATGTGTTTATCAGTCTATGTATGTATGTAAGTATGTATGTATGTTTGTTCCTATGTGGCGTTGGCCGATTTTGATGATTCATACGTCAATCGATTCGTCTTAACCCTGCGAGTGTCACTGACTACATTAAAATTGGAAAATAGAAAAATGGCGGATTTTGGGCGCCATATTGTGGGGGACAATATTTTTTTTTACTTCCAAACCCATCGTGTGGGGTATCAAAATAAAGGATTTTAAGACGTGATTTCAAAAATATATAACACTTATATGTTTAAATAAACCGAAATCTAAAAAAAAATTAACTAAAAAGTTATAAATAAAAAAAAACAAAAAACCCGACTGTTTAAAAAGCGTACTAAAAAGCCGTGCATTCGGAGGATACGTCAGCCAGTGGTTTTGGTCAGCCAGCTCGCGAATACGTATCCTCCGACTAAACAGCATGATTTTCTTCTTGTTTACGGCTTTTTAGTACGCTTTTTAAGCAGTCGGGTATTTTTAAATCTCTATTGATTGATGAGTTTTATTTTTATCTGTTTCTGTGATAAATGTCAGCAAAATATTTTTCTTGCAGAAGCTTACCGGATATGTAATTTCAAGGACATGGATTGCTTAGATACTATTTTCAGTAAGTAGACTTCTATAAGGTGTTCAAATAAAATATAATGTCTTAGCTGCCCCGTTTGTCGAGTGGACGCAAGTGCTGCTGCTGAGGTCCAGGCGGGTGACAATAAGCAAGAGCGTTCACTAAGAAGTGCAAGGTTATTTTGAGTGGGCGTAAGTGACAGATGTCTTGTATACATCAGACACGTCATGGTAAGGCGGCTGGGTTCGATGCCCGAGTCAGGATATGTGTTATTGGGGTTTTCTATCAGGAATTTCTCAGTAGTAGCCTGGAATCCGGCTATGTGGCCGGTTGATGGCAATATACTTATCCCCTATTACATAGAACTTATACATAACTGGCTAAATATGGATGTACTAGCTCTGCCTAAACTTTCGGCGAATACAGTCGTGATGTTATGTTATGTTTATGCTATACAAGAGAAATTTAAAAATTCAAGATACCCCCGTCGTATTTTTATTTCATACTAGGTGTATAATTTATCTAGTAGTAGACACGCTTCGATCGGCAATTTATTGAACACTTAAATTATGACACGGTATCTCGCGGGAGAACCCCGATTCAAACAGTAAAACGCCCATAACTTTTGAACGCCTGTACCGATTTTTTCATCAAACATAGCTTAGAACAATCTCGATAAAATCACGACATCAAAATCGGTTCATCCGTTTAGGAGATATGATGCCACAGACAGATACAGAAATACACAAGTACACAGATACACACATCAAACTTATAACACACCTCTTTATCCGTCGGGAGATTTTTTTTTTTGTTAATTTCATAAATAATATATATGTCAGCGATGTGGAAGAGTACTTCGAAGCCTAATTGTACCTTAATTTGTATATAATGTATCTAGTTAGGTTTAGATAAGTTAGTTTAGTTTACTTTTGTTATGCTAGCATTATATTACTCGTATCTGTGCTTTTGTTTAGTGTTTAAGTATGTACATATATTTACACCTAAGTTTTACAAATAATATATTATTGCATTTATTCTAGACGAAGAGGAAAATCAAAATAATAATACACAAGATCAAAGGAACTATTACAAATGTTTTCCGGAGTGTGAACATTATGATTACCCGCTGGAAGTCGCCCTGGGCAATCTCGCAGATAACATCTATGTCAATGGACTGCCCTTCTTGTAAGTTTATTGAGCTGAGTAGTTATTTATTTATTTATTTGGGAAAACACGACTACAAACTACAGCAATACAAAGAATTTTAGCAAGAAGAAAAACAAATGTGCACTAAGCGATATTTTCCACATATAAAAACATTTTACAAAATTAATACGACTTGCGCATTAGAAACTAAAGTTAAGAAAGATACGAAGATATATAAAATAAATTCATATATTAATACATAATTAAAATTGTTAAATTATTACAAAAAATAAATATAATCGAAACAAAAGATAAAAACAATTGAAACAAAAAATAAAAATAATCGGAACAAAAAAAAAAACAATTGAAACAAAAAATAAATATAATCGAAACAAAAAATAAAAACAATTGAAACAAAAAATTAATATAATCGAATAAAAAAAAAAACAATTGAAACAAAAAATAAAAATAATCGAATCGAAAAATAAAAACAACCGAAACAAAAAACATAGTAAATTACGGATGAAATGACAAATAAAATGACTACGGATTAAAATGTCGCAGAAAAGATAAAAAAATACATTACGGAATAAATAGCCAAAAAAATGTACAAACAAGGCGTCAGCAAAATAAATTAAAGTTAGTTCTGGCTTCAGTGCCCGGAGGCTTAGGGCGTAAGGGATTGATTACGTGACATTTCGATAGCTCTTAGCAATTCTATATACACTTTTGACGTGACGTTTTTTCCACTCGCTATCGCAAAGCTTTCGTTGATAATGTCCCTTATCTAGAGCCTTATGTCGGGTATCCTGATATGTGGGTTTTCCATTTTGCCCAGTTTACACGAAACAAATTTTTAAAGTTAATTTTCTGGCTTGACACGTAAAATTTCTTGGATATATGGTACATAGATGCAGATATTATGTGCAACTAGGCCAGAGTGACTAGCTTGCTAGCTTACTAGCGCAATCTTGCTACTCGTATTTTAACTTGAACAAGCAAAATTTAGAATTAATAAAAAACCCCGACATATTTTTATTTCATGCTATATAATTTATCTAGTAGCAAAAGCGCTTCGATCGACAATCTATTGAACATGTAATTATAACTCGATATCTTGCGAAAACACCCCGATTCAAACAGTACAATACCCATAACTTTAGAGCGGCTGCATGAACCGATATTGATCAAACTTATCTAAGAACACTCTCGATAAAGTCACCACACAAACAAAAAAAAAGCGGAATTAAAATCGGTTAGTCCGTCTAGGAGCCACATGATGCCCCAGACAGATACACATATACAAATAATTAATCGGTATACACAAATACACATGGCAAATTAGCCTCGACTGATAGTCAGACTGTCAGATAGCTTTCACGTTTGTATTAGGTAGTAAGAATGGATGGATTTACTTTAGATGCTTTTTGGCAGGATTTCTGAGACGTAGTGTTTTGTCATTCCATTCTTTTAGCAACGCAGCATTCATTTAGGTTACCTGTTTTCCGTTTATAGCCCATCTTCTTATTAAATTAATAGCATTGTTTGTGTCTTTAGTCTGTGTACATGTTTGAGGTTATCTTAATTTAACTTGGAACGCAAGTACCATCAATGTCTGACAGATTTGCGCTATTGGGATAAGACGCTCATCTTGTTGGTTTATTTTTGAAATCTCGTCTAGACTGAACAGAAACACAGTGCTATAAATTTCCATTATGTTGTATTGTATGATCATAATGTAACAGTTCTTGTTTCATTCCAGTGATGACGTCAATATAAAAAATCGATCTCTATTGAATGTTTTCTTTAACGACTTGGTATCGACCCGATATAGACGTGATGTTTATTTGAATTGGCAAAATATTCTCGGTGAGTATTCAGAAGGGGATGACGGATTTATTTTACAACATGATTCTTCGTCATCATTATAGAAACGAATTTCGTTATCAAAGTAGAATATTTCTTGGTGTTTGTGTTCAAATTCAACAATTCATCTTTATTGCTCAACACAGTATACATTTCCAGATGTTAGGTGAATGCGCATGCCTGTTAAATTTTTGATATTTATATTATTAAAATTATGCAATGTCATACATTATTATGTTGTTTCGTCAATTTAGGAAATAAAAACAAATGTAAGTAATACGGTGTAATAAGTTTAGATGAATGTTACAAAACAACAGAAACACGGATTCAATTAAATGCTATAATAACTATTGTTATTCCAGCTGCGTTCGGCGGTCTCCTGAGTCTCATGCTTGGATTCACGTTAATATCTGGTTTCGACTTGATACTCTTTTTTACCGTCCGTGTCGCTTACGAGGCCTGTACCAACGTGAGCCTCGATACCAAGCCACGGAACAAGATATATGTCAACGAACACAATACCAAGAAGAGATGGATAGACAATGCTATTATAAACCCGATCGACCCGAAGTCTCTTGAAAAATATAAAACTCATTATTTTGAACAGCGCAGATATTAGACTCTATACAGAGTGTAACGGTTACGTGTAATCATATTTTAATTTATTTACACAACACGGCCAAAGACCAATTATCTTCGTTAAATATATGTTTAAAAAAAGTATTAAATCACACTAATATTATAAAGGCGCAAGTTTGTGAGTGTGTGTTTGTATGTTTGCTACTTCTTCACGCTCAAACGGCTGAACGGATCTGGATGAAATTTGGAAAAGAGATAGATTAAAGTTTGGAATATAATACTCTGCGCATAGAATACTTTTTATCCGGGGAATATGTTCCCTTTGGATAATTTTCAACATTCACGCGGGCGTAGCCGCTGGCAGAAGCTAGTAGTAAATATAATAACATAAAGCAATTAAATATCTATAACTTCTTCTTGATTTGATTCAAATTATGTCCGACCAAAATGTGGCCACCTGGATAGCTCTGCAAAGGAGATGGTACATATCCTGTGAAGAGCCTCCACACAGGCAGTGCGTTTGGAATGGATCTTGGACACCACATTTTACCAGGTTATCTTTGCGGCGATTAACCTGGGTCCACAATTGATTCAGGGGGTTTCAGTTTGAGCACAGCAGTTCGTGCCAAGGAGGGAGATGCTCTGCCGGAGTGATGATATGTGGAAGAGTGGGATGTCTGATCCTCCATAATTCACATCTCTGGTCTGACGTGCTGTTCTCCGAAAGAATCTATAACTACACAGCAGTCATACGCTTATCTCACTGCACTCCATATATACAAGTTCTTCTTCCATTTGTTCGCGAACACATCACAATTAGGTTTAGCATCCAAGAGTGCGTTGAGTGCGGTCAGTGTGTGGAGCGAGGGACGAGATGACCAAAAAAATTTAATACCTTCTGATCAAAATTTGTCTGGGAGAAACAATATTTTTTTTAAGATTTGACTGTGACATCGTTGGAGATAGTTTTTCGTAGAAATGGGCAGTTGCAGATTTATAAATATGCTCACACCTTACCGTTACACCATGTACATTATTTTCAGGTTTAGGTTTCAGTGATCTGACCCTTTAGAATCTGAACCTTTCGGCACTACGTTTAATGAATCTCGACTTAGTTTCACTCAGGGTCACTTTTAGATGTGATGAGGTTAATAGCAGCACTTTATACATTGTGTGTTAATTTCAATGCAAGGGCAAATATGTTTAATTCGTAATCTATTCTATTACTTAATAATTTTGAATAAAGTGATTATTTATGCATCGAAATTTTGTTTGAATTGTATCGTTGAATTACCTTCTCTTGTTTTCACAATCGACGTCTAATATGAGAGCTATATAATCTACATCATTATCAGGCTGCAAATGTGGGGATATAAATTATCTTCATCCTAATCAGCTAACCTTGTAAGGCTGAATGCGTGCAATTGTAGTCTAATTCAATTTAGAATTAAGCTTCTTCTTCTGCGTAGAAGAAGCCTTTTGGTGTTGCTAAACTCTGAGTCTACTCGACATCCCGCCAAGTGCAGACCCTGATAATGACAAGGGGATATTTTATTTTGTGCCAGTTTATCGAGCAAGATTGCTATCGTTCGAATCGAGGTAAAGCCCAAGCTCATAATACATGATACATAGATTGGCCCTTAGCATTTATTAAAATTCAAAATGTATCGCAAAACCTAAATAAGTCCGATTGGTAGAAAATGCCTAAGGCTTTTTGTTAGCCTTTGTACTTGTGCATAAAGTTTTAATAAATAAATGGAAGGTGTTAGAGTGGAGCTCCAAACCTGGCCACAGGAACGTATACAGGCCACGAACGAGCTGGACTGACGGACCAGCCAATGTAGTAAGCAAGAGTCCCTCAATACTAAGTGGAGGTTGTACTCGGTGTTGGGTGTTTACGGAGTAAAGAAGAAATAAACCTACCTACATATGTACTAATGTAACATCAGAAGCTAAGTGCAGTTAGGTGCATCTCAGAAAGACAGCTAAAATGTCTTATATAACTACACCTCTATCCACACTCTTTAAAGCCACATGCGGCACAACTCACAAGCAACGCTTCTTCTATTATTATCTACTACATTGAGGTCGGCGTCCAGTCTAGCTGGATGCAGTAGTATACCAGGGCCTGTAGCCAAGTTGACAACCTACAATCGATAATGCTAGTAGAAAACGAATCAATGTATGGGAATGACACATATGAACGTTAAGTCACGTGGTCAGATCATACAAATAGAAGGCGTTAACGATTGTAGAAAGAGATTAGATACAAAACGTTCGTGACTTGGCTAGGAGGGCTGTAGTATACATGGAACGACAGTCTGTCGGCCGGTTAGGCAGTCGCTTCGCGTGATCGGCACCTAATTATAGACGGCCAGTGGCGGCTTTAGGGGTGGCCAGCAGGCTGCCCCTGAGTCCTCCAGACTGAATTTCGGCCAATGTCAGCGTAGGCTAGTATCGACTCGGCAGATATTGTAGTGCAAAAGTGTGTGGCAAAAACCCAATAAAAGTGTTAGTGCCCGATCTGGGTTTAACACATTTTAGTAATAGGTAACTGTATAACACTATGGCCCATATCAAGACTGAAATAAATCAGATTTATGATTTATGACTACCCACGGGCCGTCTGTTGACGACTCGACACGATACACGACAAAATGTGATCATGATTCAGAGCTCAATAATAGTTTGTTCATTCTACGACACCGAACTACACGCGCACGATTAACAAACGGTTTTCCTCGCGATTATTTTCAGGGACAATTTAGCGGCTGTACGATTTAAGTGTGAGCTCGTTGACGACACGACACACCGCACCGCACGGCTCACGCGTTGTTTGTCACATATAATCGTGTATAGTGATCGAACGAACGACGGAAGATCGTCTGCAGTTTGTCGTGTTTTAAAAATCGTGACCGCTTATCTTGTCGTACGGTGCCTCGTGAACAACCAACCTTCGTTAGGTCAAAGATCTACAAACAACAGCCGGCACCAACAGCTTAACGTGTTTTGCGAGACCCTGCAGACTCTCGGTATACGTAATAAATGATCACCTATCCGGCGCGGTCTTATTATTTAGCCACGAACTGTTCTCATAAGCAACGGTTCTTGAAAGTAGAAATAGGTACGGTAAGTACCTGGAGGAGATGCACAAAATAGGTTGTTACCTAACTTTTAAATTTGTCATATTTTGTTAGACTGTCCGTTCCATAACATAAGGTATCTAATAAAAAGATTTGGTCGAAATAGAGCCGAATCACCGATACGACATGCCGAAATGCCTACACTTTTTTTGGTCTAGTAACTGCGAAGCATTATGTCTTGGTCTGATCCTTATGCGGGTAAAGTTTTAGGTCTAGAAGTGTCCCAATAAGAATTTCTCAGTGGCAACCCATAAACTGGATTAGTGATCGCTTTATCACTTTAGGTTTTAATTGGGACAAACCCACCGCACTATTCCCAAACCACTGCTACTCCTGAAAGCCAGAATCAACAGTGGCGACCACCAGAAAAGCGCCGAGGCAGTGAAGCTCGACAAAGTCCCGGGGAATGATTATAACTGTCTTGAATCCCGCAACGAAATTAATCAGAAAAGAATAACGGTGCAGTAGGAAAAAATGGCATATATAATTTCCACTTCCCTCCATATCAAGCAGGAGACAGAACAAACAAGGCCAATAGGCTCAAAGGGTTGTTTATAACTGGTATAATTCTAGATGCCTAGCACCACGGGTAAAAAAAAAATCATTAATATTAATGGGTCCTAACTTTGTGACACTGAGACTGTAAAGGAACCTTCACCTCTACGTGACCCTACGGGGAATACCAGCATGATGTTATGCTCCATTTAGGTCCTTTGCAACTTACACTCTGAGGGGTATTTGCTAAGGTTTTGAGTGCGCGTTGGTACGTAATCAAGATATAAATAGGACGAGTGTATTGTATTTTCCTTTAGATTGTGTGATGTTTCCCCCAATTGTTTTGATTTGTTTAATTATTTACGAAAAGGAAAGTGAAGCAGTGAGTGGAGCTTACCTAAAATTATTTAAATTTTCGCTCCTGTTCAGGCTCGCTCAGTAAGGAGTGATATTGCGACGAACATTTTTTTTTGGGTTCCGTACCCGAAAGTTCCAAACAGAACCCTGAACTGTCACTCACGTGTCCATCTGTCTGTCCGTCGTCTGTCACACAGGTTTTACAGCCTAACGGTTGGAGCTACAATCTTAAAATTTTCTTAAATTAAATTAAATTACCTACCCCGTCGAGTTGGTTATAATTGTTTAGAACTCCTTGAGCAGATAACCACTGTATTATTTGTTTAAAAAATATTGGTAACAAAGGAATGAGAAGCCACCAAAGTCAATTTTTTTATTAAAATTTGGTTCGAATAATTTTCTAACTTCCCATTGACCTCTGAACTTTTAATTTGGTGATAATGTTTATTATTACGTATATTTCACTAACAAATACCAATATATTGATAATTCAGTTTTTTTCTTTGAAATTCCCTAATTTTTGCTATTACAACCAACTTATTTTTGCGGTTTGGTACAGAACACTAAACGTGTAAAGTCCGTCACGCACTTGACCGGCTTTTTTATTTATAGAATTACTTTTTACATAAACTTACATATATTATAAACTCACACCTGTATTCACCGAAGAGTTAGGCAGTGCACCTCCTTTAATACCTAATACACCCAAATTTTGCCATCAACCGGACACAAGTCCAGACTCCAGGCTGCTACTGAGAAAATCCAGTTGGAAAAACCCAATAACACTTAGCCCGACCCGGGCATCCAACCCAGTACTTCATGCTCAGCAGCTTACGACAACTAGACCAACGAGGCAGTCTTCTTATTCTTCTTTATTTTATTAGTCTCGTTGAAGACAATGCCTGTCTGTCTGAAGTCTCCGCGAGCGTTTAGTCGAAGATTTTCCTTTCAGCTTGAAACGTACATTGAACTTACGCATACCTATTCGTAATATATAAGAACTATACAGTATATAGTATTTGCCAGCTCTGCACATAATGCTCATTGTTATTCTGTGATCTTATGTTTATTCAAGAGACAAAGGAGGTTTTTGTGAAATGTCTGACCGGACCAAAGTATCTTAATGGCTATGGAGCTTTGTGCTCTGGATATATTTTATCAGAAATAATATATAATTCTGCGTGTATCTAAGCAGATAAACAAATTAGAAGGTACAAGCCTACATTTGATGATCTACTTATGTACTACCTGCATATGAGCTACTTATGCACTACCTGCATATTATGATCTACTAATAGGTACCACCTGCACATGATCTACTTATGTATTACCTGCATATGATTTACTTAAGTAATACCTGCATTAATGATCTACTTATGCACTACCTGCAAATGATTTACTTATGTACTACCTGCATATGATTTACTTATGTACTTCTTGCATATGCACTACTTATATACTTTAAATTCAGCATTAGTAGTATGGATTATCTCATGCAAGATTATAAAACCACTTATCCGGCAATATGGCTCTATCCATTTCCATGTATGTACACCAAGCTTCTGCCAGCGGCTTCACCCATATGACTGCTTATTGTTTACACCATTTCATAACATAACATCACGCCGGTACGCTCGAAAGGGTTAAGCAGATGTAAACAGTTTACCCTGGTACACTCTCATTCCACCGGTTATGTTAAAGTTTCATGTTATTCGGGTAATCTGGCATAATTTTGGACATTATAGGTACCTTACTATAAGATTTTTTTTTGTAAAAAAGTTTTTCTCATACAGAGAAGGTACGAGTATTTATCACAATGCTTGCTCAATACGGGTTTGTGATTTAAGTCGGAGTTATCCATAAGCTCTTAGAGTAAGGTTATTTTGAGTGTGCGTAAGGGACAGATGTATGTGACTTGTATACATCTGTCCCTTTTCCCCAGTCGAGACGTACGAGACGTCATGGTACGGAGGCAAGGTTTTCATCACTGTTGTCAATGACATCCAAGGAAAATAAAAAAAATTGCTAATATTCATCAAAATTGTTTTAGTGGTTTGGACGTGAAAAGGTATTATGCAGATAGACATAGTTACTTTAGTTTAGAATTTATAAAACGAATTATTTAAATGTCTATACTAATATTATAAAGAGGTAAAGTTTGTGAATTGTGAGTTTGTAACGTTGTGAGTTTCTGACGTTGTAAGGGGTAATCTCTGGCTCTACTGAACCGATTTTCAAAAATCTTTCACCAGTAGAAAGACACATTTTTTTGAGTGTCATAGGCTATACAATATTTTCAAAAAAATTAGAGGTTCTTATGAAAATTGCTATAATATAAAAATTCATTCTTTGGCGTGCGCTGAGAAAACTATTGATGATACATTAAAATTATGCACTACATGATTAGGTAGGGTAGGGTAGGTAGAGTAGGGTAGGATAGGTGGGTAGGTAGGTACTAATTGACAGGAGCGAAGCCCCGGGGGTCAGCTAAAATGTTATAAAATAAAAGACTCTTAATATATTTCAGTAACCCTTGTAAACATCTTGCGTTCGTTATTTAAGCATTACATTAATTTATGATTTCTCTTACTCCGTGTTCTTACAAGATGGTTAACTTGATTAGTGAATATGGAACATGTGCAGTTAAAAAAGTCATTACGAGTTGAAGTAGTTAGTGAAACTAATAAGCGTAAATGTATTATCCTAGCAACATCGCAGTATTCTTTGTTGCATAGAAGAATATGGCGAATAGAAACTTGTCTTGCTTAGAGGAAAGTGTTTTGTGTTAATGACAAAGTCTCTTATGAAGAGAGTCCCAATGAGGTGTTGCACCATAAGTAATATGCCAACGTCATTGTTTGTTAATGGTTAATTGTCATTCAATCCTACAGATACAGTGTAAGTACTTTATTAGGCATTTTCTAACAACTGTTTCAGGTATTAGTGGAGCTTTAATCGGTTAGTTCCGCTATGCTCTAGTCCCGCTATGGTCGACTCGAAAAATACCTACTGAAAGGTGCCGCTATGCCCGAAATTCTTCGACTCTACTTTAACAATGGAAGCTACAGTTGGAAACAAAAGTGTTTGAATTCAATTTAATTGATTAATTGGACTGGAAGAAGAAGTATTGGTCGTCCAGCGGCGAAATGGAGAGTCGACCATAGCGGGACTAGAGCATAGTGGAACTAACCGGCTTTAATTTAGATTACTGAAATTTTGGTAAGTTACACTTAGCCGAAATAACATTTTTTCGAAGTATTATGTTCCCGAACATCTTAAAATTCTAAAATCTAAAACACTGAATATGCCTGTCTGCAAGGTCTAAAGTAACCTAACATGAAAGGAGATGATGGGAGCTGAGTTCGCTCGCTTTGCTCGCTCACTTCAGCTTCCGTCATCCCGTTCGAACCTAACCTATCCGTGTCGGGGTGCCCTAAATTCCCGAGCTCACTTCGCTCGCTCTTGGACTAATTTTTTAAATAATTAATAAATAAAAATGTGTAATGCATGACAGTTATTAATAAAACATTTGCATGAATATTCAAAATATATAAGTAAACACAGACGACTGCGTGAAGTTGGTTTTGAAGCGATTCGTTTCTGTCACTAAATTTTATAGCACAACAAATTGACTTTTTATGACACTATTTCAATTTTAAATAATATTTCCTAAAATGTTGTTTCGGTGTGGTGAAAATATGGCATATAAATCATTTGGCAAATGAAAAAAAAATCAAAAGAGGCTTCGGCCAAAAGAAAAAAAGTTATTTTGTTAATCGGCGAAATGTAGTTCGGTAAAATAATACATATGCCACATGATACTTCGATGATCTGAAATAATGTCAAATAATGCATATAGCAAAAAAGACGTCGGTCAATAGTTTTCGGTAAAATGAAATTCGACCAAAAATATCCGAAATAGTGATCGGTTCCCGTTTCTTTCATATAATTTTTCATACTAAGAAACCTCCATCAATATTTTCGTTCACCGATTTCTCTCTCCATTCATCGGCATAATCATAACTCTTTAAATAACCATGAGTATCATTTTCTTACTCAATTTAAATTCATTCACTAAATGGAACTAAAATCCGTGTCTAATTCTGTTGCGATGTTTATACGCTTCAGTATAAAAATAAATTGTTCTACTACCACGTGTTAATATTGACGCAGAAGTACCGATGCATTTGACTGCAATAGCTACAAACGCGAGTTATCGACCTCCTTTGATTATATGTTCTGACTAAACACAACAATCAATGGCTGGAGTGGATTCCACCATAACGTTCAGCGTTTCTCAGAAAGCGTCTGCGATACAAACTAAACCACACGCCTTTCTGATACTCACTACTTGGCCCATTGAGGAAAACATCAGAGTCCTATCGAGATGGCATTCTTGTACACAAACAATATGCGTGTAATTGACGTGTAATAATAATTGAATTCTACTAATCGCTACAGTGGAGTCTCTTATCAAATAAGATTATCTACTTAAAAACCTGTGGCATTGATATCTTTCTTTCAGTGTCGTGAGATCCTTGGTAATTGCGGAGTGGCAGCTATCGCTCTAATAACGTAGATATTTAATGAACAATAATGTTTTATTAACACTAACACCTGGTTGCCGCTGCCGCCTCGGTTTAATCGAGTCGATCTGAAGTGAGTACACATTCGCAAAGTATTCTGTGTTGGTTTATTTTATCACTGTGTTAACAAATCATTGTGTAGCAATTTCTCTATTAACACCTTAGATAAACATGGAGTAATAAATAGGCTATCGACTGGCGGTTAGCAGTTTATATCTAAAATGATTATGCTATAACCGTGTACTGTCAGTAGCTATCAGTAAAGTACTGTTACGTTACTATTTTCAATTTTAAGTAGTCATTATCTCGGCATTGATATTCTTTTCCCTTAGAACTGCATTTCGAGAGCACTTAAACCCATTTCAAAAACTCAGGTACAATCAATAGTCACTGTGCAAACAGGAAAATTAAGTGACAAATTAATTTTATTAGGTTAAACTTTTGGACAGTGTACAATTTGAAATAGCAGTTTTCTTTGGAAAGATATCCTAACGTAGGTAAAATTAACAAAAATAAACTTACATGATATAGTGAGGCTGAGTTACTTTCTAAGAAACGTTTCGTCTTTCTTAACGACTGGGTTTACCAGCCTGACACATTTGCTCGTACTATGGCAATAATTACGATACGCGTTCTTATCTTAATTGATGTAATCAATCAAATTCGATATGAATCTAGTGCGTACGATTCCTACGTGTAGAAAACTTGCTAACTGTTGCTAAACTCAGTGTATCTTAGACTATTAATATGCGTTTCATTTTCAGTAGGTCGTTAGCCAGCACACTGGTTTTTGAATCAAGTTTTAGGCAAATGTGGATGTCATGGGATATTAAGTGATATATTTTCCAGTTCCTTAAGTTTGGAACGGTCGCACGGAGAGTGGACATCATGACACGAGCCAACTTATACGTCGTTCTCTGGACGTTACTCCTGGCTACCGGATTTTCACAGGCTATTGAGGACCACAGTAAGTTGAACAGTTAAACCCATTTTTACAAAACATGCGCATTTTTATAAAATGGTGCATTGTTTTGCATTATTATTAGGTGGCGTATTATCCTGGGCCATTTGTCAGTTTACCGTGACTGTAGTGCCAGTAAGCTATGAATAAAATTCCATGATAACAAGACGTATTGTTTGCAACTAAGTTGCGCTGTAATCATTTCAAGTTCAACTTCTCAAAGAAAGACGTTTAGATGATATTACAAACGGTTTGTTAGACACTAATCTATGTAGTTAAATTACAGTGCTCGCTGACAAGTATTATTTAGTGCTCAACTTGCCGTTTATAAAGTTCGGTAGCGCGTGCTTAAGCGTACCATATCGTGGCTCGGCTTTATGACTGAGCATCACATCGATTGCCTCATTAACTAGTATTATCACTATCACAAACTTGACTCTTTGGGAGCTAATCGATTGCCCGCGGGACACAATATTTTGCTCATATGTAACGAGTGGAGTTATAGGTTTTTACGCTTTATTTTGTTTATTTATAGATGAAACCGCGCTTCGCAGTTCATTCCACCCAATAAGTAGAAATGGTAAAATCGTGTATATGCACGAGGAGCTAATGAAGAAGTTGGATGATGAGCATGAGACCTGGCACTGGACCCCGTGGCTGAGGACGAGGCTGGAGTTTACGGAGGACGGCTTGGTGCGGGAGGCCGACTGCTCGACTGGAGACTCGATCGAAAGTTTTCCTGATGGTATCTTCGACGGTAAGTTTAATCTTTGTCTAGAATTCTCTCTCCACGGTTGTCCAATAGTTTGCACCATAAAATAAGGGCAATAGATTTATTACCGTTTTATTAGATAATTCTTTGCAAATCGCGTTACCCATTTCAAATTCAAGAATTTAATTTAAATTCCTTTGAAAATTTATTGTACATGTACAGCCAGCGAATTGTTGTTTTCGTGTGAATAAACATGGAATATAATTTTTTTTTTTTGCGATTTCAGACGATCAGCTAAGGCAGGGAGCTTTCGTTCTCTATGCTCTGTTCGGTATTTACGCATTCACACTTTTAGCTATTGTGTGTAATGATTATTTTATACCATGCGTAGAGCTTATTTGTGATGACTTGAAAATTCCCCAGGTAATAACCAACACTGGATATTATTTTTATATTGGTGTTTAGTTAGTTTTTAAAAGAATAGATAATTTTATGCAACCATGTTTTTCTATTTTTATTCAGAATGTCGCCGCCGCTACGTTCATGTCAGTCGCGACCTCGTGTCCCGAGTTCTTTGTCAACGTTATATCGACATTTTTAACTGGATCTGACATGGGTATCGGAACCATAGTCGGCTCCGCTATCTTCAACGCTCTTGGTGTGGCCGCCGTGGGAGGTCTTGCTGCTATCAGGGTACCTATGCTTTAAAATGACAATACGAGTAGTATCTATTGATTATTATTTAAATCTTTGTATTGTTATTGTATTGATATTTTATATGTTGATCATTCCAGCCTATCCCAATAGAATCAAGACCCGTCACAAGAGATGTGGTTATCTACATGTTCAACGTCAGTGTGCTGGTAGCCTTTGTGTGGGACGGACAAATTGACTGGTATGAGGCCGTCGTATTGGGAGTCCTATATGTCCTATACTTCATCGTCATGTTCAACAGTACGAGAATGTTTGCTCTCTACGACAGATGTGTCGCCAGGTGCTTCAAAAAGAACAACTTAGAAGGTACAGAACTACTCATTTATTAGTTATAGTAATTTAATACAATCTAAATTCGAAACTAAGAATATACCTTTGCCAAATTTCAGTTGCAGTTGTAACTCCTACTGAGAATGGAAAATCCGTTGAAGAAGGAGTGGATAACAAAGGGTTCACCGATGTTGTGAATGTTGTTAATCCCGAAAAAGAGAACGTGTCTGTTGTAGAAAAAGGTAAGATGGTCAATAAAATTCATCTCATAGTCAACGAGTTTATAATAGTCATTACTTATAATGTGTTTATACTTTTACAGCTGAAGATGTGATTGTCAAACCAGACAAGAGTGTATTCCGGTATCCCAAAGAAAACTCTAAGTTGTATAGAGTCTGGTGGGTGTACACTTGGCCCTTGAAGCTGTTGCTGACGCTGACCATCCCGTCTCCAATTAAGTATAGGAGGTGGTACCCGCTGGCATTCTTCATGTGCATCGTTTGGATTGGTGCCAACTCCTACTGCGTGTCTTGGAGCATGACTGTTATTGGTATGTTATCCACAAACAACTTTCTTGTAAAAATAGAACTCTGTTTTGACAAATATTATTTTTACATACATACATTAACTCACTGGACTTCTGGCTTTTCTGAAGAACATCCCATCAATAAGATCATGAATAACAACAAGGATATCTTAGAATACTTTTTTAAGACTAACTGTATACAATAAAACAATTTCTTGACTTGCACTAATGTCAGATTGAGGTCAAGAGTCAGTATACCTATATTATTACGTCAGGCCAAGGACTATAAGCGCAAGCCCTAAATATATCTACGAATGATATTATATTTTTCGGTATATTATTTTTTAAGGCAAGTAGCTACATAGCTGTATATTATCTCTAAGCAAGATTGTCTTTGTCCGGATAAATTCGGTCTTGACGGGATTTAATGCGCTCAGAGTGAAATACGCCCGGCTTTTATTATAGACTGGACATACTTACTCGTATATTTGGGTATATACAAGAGGGCTGAAAATTACTCTGTACCTTATCGCAAGTATGAGGATCGAACGAACTATTTTGTTGATTATTGAAATTACTAATTAAAAAATAGGCTTATTTCCATATTCATGAACCCGGATCAAACATGCATGGTCAAAATACTTCGAAAAGGTAATTAATTGAGAAGAAGTTTTATTAAGATTAAAAAAATCAAGTTCAATTTCTTATAATCACGAAGTCAATTAAATATAACAAAAAACCACGAAATAAATCCAGCAGACAAAATACTATATTAGATACGTTATTAGAGCATTTTACAAATAGTATGGTGTACTAGACAACGACCTAAAGGATAAATACCTTAAGGTGCGGTACTTGCCCGTGGTCCCCCAGTCTAGTTCCCCTTGGGGTACCACGAGCAAATATTATTGCCCGTGGAACCCCCAGTGGGTATAGACTAGAGGATTTACTTGTAGCAGAACATCGAGCATTCGCTGTTTTTAAATTTTCTCAAACCACATGTAATCTGATTTTAAAAACCATTATACCAGAAATACCCATTACAATAGAAAAGCCATTGTATCTCGCGTGGACTCACGTCTTAAACACACGAGGTGAAAGTCCAAATTTGTTGTGTTCTTTCTTACTTTTTCATATCCTAGCGTAAGTACTTACACGAACATTCTAAATCTTTATTAAATGACTCTTTGTTCCTCAGGACACACTTTCTTCATTCCGGAATCAGTAATGGGCATGACGTTTTTGGCATTCGGCGGATGTCTGCCCGAGGCCTGCTCCATTTTCATCATGTCAAGGCGAGGTACGAACCGCAGAATTTGATCAAGGAGAATTCTAAATTAAGATAGTCAATTCATATTTTTCATGTCTAGAATTGCCTCTGCGAATTGTACTGGTTGCTATGCGAATTTTGCTATTGTCATTCATTCACAATTTTATTGGTTTGTTTATAACAGCGCTTTATATAGGTTCACTGGCAGTTATTGTAGTTTATTTCAATAACATCCCTGAGTTTCCATGTCACCGAAAGTAGGTTTGATTATTTATTTTGATGGTAACTGTTTATTGAATTGTTTATTCTAATATTTGCGTTACTTAGCTTTGCGTTAGAGTAAATATTTTGTTTTATATTTTCTGCACGCTTATCGGGTGGTCGGAATGTGTACCTACGTGAGCAATTTCGAAACACATTTTATCTAAAATATTAAAATTAGCTATCATTATCGGAAGCTGAAGATTATGTAGATTACTTGTGTAGATTTCGACCTCATTAATACTTAATATTTCTACGTTTACCAGTAGTAGTATACAAGTATACGTTTATAAGTAGATGTTATTTACTATCTCATAAGATGTTAGCTATTTACGTTGTCTTAATGATAAGCTCACTTCTAGATAAGAATGGAAATGGGAATAGTTTAAAAAGACAATATAAATATAGCAATGTGATCCATATAATTGGTCGAAAAGCTTCAAGTGCAATCTACGTAGTATAATCCTTTAAAGAGTAGAAATGTATATTTTTCAAAATATTTATTATAATTTCGGACCAATATCAGAACCCTTGTTAAATTAATAATATCTTTCAATATATGTACATGTAGATGTAAGAAAGTAATAGGGGTTCCATACATTCTTACAGTATCGTTGTCCTAGTTACAATACTTAGGAATCTTTTCACTGTTTCTTTGTAGCGAATACTAGCACACTCTCTCAAAGCAGAAAACTACTGTATTATTCGCAAAGTAGCTATCACTGCATACAATTGTTTCACGTGTTTTGTGTATATTGTAGTAATTTAAAATTTTGCTTTAAGCGATACAATGCGAATTACTTGCTTATCTCATAACCGATTGATAACCGGATTTAAATAAATATAGTATAATTTTAGATTAATATCAGAGTTTATCTTTGACTTAATTCTTGATTATGTCTATAAGCGTTTTTCGATAATACTGATTAGGTTTGGTGTATTTATTCCACGTGTTTTGTTACAGGCGAAGGAGGTATTGGAGTTTCTAACGCCTTGGGAGCTAATTCTTTGGCAATATTGTTCGCGTTGGGATTGCCCTGGCTGATCAAGACGCTGACGCTGGTGGGGCAGGGTGCGGACGAGACAGCCGTCCGCATCAACTCGGCTGGCATTGACTTCGTGGTGGGCTCTCTGCTCGTCGCCGTCGTCTGTCTGTGGATCACCTTGTTCATCGGCAAATTCACTCTCCGGAAAAGCCTTGGTGCCATACTCTTAGTACTCTACGCTATCTTCATCACTTTTGCGATCCTCGTCGAAATGGGTGTTATTTTGGACAGGGGCATCGAAATTTGCTGAGTAAATTCTCAGTTTCATTGGATTAAGATAACTAAGTTGATCATCAGTAAGGTTATTTATTCTCTTTGGCATAGGACATGCACTGACGGATCAGTTTAGTGTACAATATGTGTACTAAGTAATTAAACGAGTATTGCTGGAACTTGCCAAGATGGCAACAGAATTTAAATATTTTCCTAATCTTACTAGAATAAAAATAATATTGATTTTTTGACATAGTACCTATCGTAAATGACTAAAACGATGGGATTGACCACTTTCGTCTCTCGATAACGCGCAGACATCATACGTGGAGTGAAATATTCTCTCAAGTGAACATTAAATTATATTGCTATTCTGTGGTCCGAACAGCGATGCCATGGAGTAATAATTTATAACTTACTAAAAGAAAGACCAAGAGAGTTAGTACTTAGAGGTGAGCCAGGATCTGATTATACGTTGCCGATTCTAATTTTGATATTGGATTATAATTATACAGGGTGATTGGTTCAACGACCTGGAGGATAGTTAACTCAAGTTCATTGTAAAACATTTGAGTAATGGGAATATAGAAATGATAGTTGTGGCGACTTTGAAACAGCCACATATGGAATTGATCGCGATATCAGAGTTTTTCGAGCGATTGTCATACGGAAACCGTCGCGCCTCGGGCGGAAGCACACACAACAGGCGTCTGGACGGAGGATAACCCCTTTTTCAATGGATGATGGAGGAGCTTTCCACCCTTTTTCCTATATAACTGAACAATAAAGAAAAAGTAGATTCAAAACATGAAAGATGATCTTGGGAGGCTAGATTATCTACGAAATAACATTCATTTTGCGAGTAATCCCTACCGTAGACAAATATTTCAAGTTTGATGTTTAAGTAAGTTACTGAATGTTGCTGAGCATGAAATCGGGCAAAATATTATTGGGTTTTCCATCTGGAATTTCGCAGTAGCAGCCCTAAGTCTGGATAAAAGCCCAGTTCCAGATATTTCTCGCCAAACTCCTTGACCGCCCTGAAGTTGGCAATAATGGCTGCGTAGTAGTAAATCTCATACAAAAACAGCACCGTGTCGAGCCTTTTGCATCGGAAAGCCAATTTCAGGACGCCCAAGAAGTTTGCCGAGAACTATAACTGGCAATAGGGCTGCCCCCTAGTATATGTACAGGATTATCTATGTTTTTTTTATCTTAATGAAAGTTGATTTTAAACCGTCTTCTTCGTTGAACCAGAAAATCTTGCTATTCCTGTACTTTTATTTTATTTGTGATATTACCCTCCGATGTGCTTTCGGTCGTCTGCTAACCATTTCAAGTTAACAAGATAACAACCTTTATGAAA
The DNA here is from genome assembly GCA_945859665.1 of Anorthoa munda. Lineage (NCBI taxonomy): Eukaryota > Metazoa > Arthropoda > Insecta > Lepidoptera > Noctuidae > Anorthoa > Anorthoa munda. The sequence continues at coordinate 41,006,164 of OX243893.1, forward strand.
AAATTCGTGCCCTTTTGCATTTTTAGATTAATTAATGTATTTCAATTGTTGCCTACCTCGTAAAAAATATTGTGAGACTCTATTTTTGCGACTGATAGGACGTACATATAATTTTATAAACTTTAATTAGTCATTATGCAAGTCATATTTATTATTTATATAGCTCGTATTATTTGTTTAAGTTGTTAATTATTGTATTAGTTAAATTATATCTTTGAGAGAGAAACGATTAATTCCAAATAAAATTTAAAAAAAATATTCAGAAGTGTTTTTCTTTAATTTCTCACAAGATTTGACTTTGAGCGAAGTTGTCATTATTGTAGAAATTCTATTAAAAAAAAAAACGAGGACAATTTCTGTAACATTAAAAGTGGAATGAGTTCGTAATCTTTTATTACGTTTTACAGTATGCCAGTTATATTTTGCGTATATTTCAATTATGCATAATTGATTTATTATTTTAATTAGGTACATATCACTTAAAACTAAATACATTATGACCTAAATATACAGGTAAGGTCATACAACTTGGTCTCGTGTGTTCACTAAGCTTTCAGCCCCGGTTACACCTGAAAATGTGAAATATACGTTATTATTATACTTATAAGGATATATTTTCCTTGACATTCTTATTGTATAATGGGCGCCATATATGTATAAGCCTGACATAAATACTTAATATTAAATTATTGTCGGTTCTGTCAAGTTACTTAGATGAAATGCTTTTAATGGCACGTCTTCGCTACTTTTGACTATAAGGCTGTTTTGAAGGTATTTCATTCTCATATGAGTGCGTACAAATTAAATATTCACTTCAGTTTATTTAATATGCAAACATTCCTTTGAATTTCAGAGTTATTATTCTTAAGGAAATTAAGTAAATAAGTACATTAGTAAAAAGATATATTAATAATTAATAATATTTGCATTAACAATATTAATAAAAGTATATTAAAAAAAACGCTAAATGAATAGCTATGTCAGATAAGATCACGATTAGCAGCTAACTGTTTGCGATCTGTAGTACTCAATCACTGATATATATTTACATGACTAATCTTTTTGTGAACAAAGAGTCGACTGCCAGTTTATAGGTACCTATTTACAATTTAATTATGATATTGTGACCGAACGATATCAGCTGCTCCGTCCGATTCCGTGCGCTCATTCACGGTGGCCGTTTTTCAACCCCAAGTACCTACTAGAGCTTATCTCAAATTCGGCCAGCTCCCTCACCTCAAAGTCAGCTACTAATCGCGAATAATATCTGAACGAACGAGCTCAGCGTTAATTGCAATTAGTCAAGCTACAGATGGCAGGCTGTTATTTGTGCAAGTGGCCAATTGGTGAGTTTACGTATGCAATTTGATTAAAGTGAATTTTGATGAGAAACCATAACAGGATAAGCGTTACCACCTACTGTTTTAAACGACGCTGAGTTCGAGCACCACTTGGGGCTTAATCATAGTTAAAGTTATCTTAGAGCTAATGAAATAAGTAAAAAAAACCGACCCAGTCAATGGGTAAGTGTTACCAGTCATAGGAATGCCCTCGTTATTAGTCCGAAATCGAGCAATGCATGTCTTAGTCGCGACTACGACGTCGTGGTTCGTGAAGCAGAATAGTATCGCCACGCACAGACCCTGAACACAAATAATTAATTAATAAATCACCATCTCTAAATAAACGTAAACTCACAACGTCATTTTCAGTAGAACTGTCACGACAGGGGAATTAAGAGAACTTGAAACAATTTTTATTAAAAGAGTACAAGGAAAATATTAACTGGATGGTTCCGTATGGTGCCGGACGTAAAGAATTTTACCATCCCATAAAGATATGAAGACGGGACCCACGGGTCTGCCCATGGGTGCCGTAAGATGCAACTAAGTCACTGGGTATGTGCCGACGACGAAGTAGATACCATGTATGAGGTCATTTCTAGAGCCTTGCATGGTCATAAAACTCACTTCACCGTTGTCATGGGGGACTTCAACGTCTTCAAACCGGTACTTAAGGCCCTTCAGAAGCTGTTTGATTCCGTCATCCTCGATGGTAAAATGCCACAGGCATGGTTCAGGGGTGTAGTGGTACTTTTCTTCAAGAAGGGTGACAATTCCCGGTTGAAGATATAAAGGTCCATTTCACTTCTTAGTCATGTATTCAAGATTCATCACGAATCGTCTCGCGCGCACACGTTTTGACAATTTCCAGCCTCCCGATTTCCGAAAAGGCTTTAGCAACGTAGACAACATGCGTACGCTGCGGCGGGTTATACAAAGGACCGAAGAATATAACCTGACTCTTTGCTTTGCGTTTGTGGACTATGAGAAAGCTTTCGATCCGATCGAGACTTGGGCTATAGGTACTGCAGTTTCTCCAACAGTGCCAAATCGACTAACGGTACATCGATGTGTCGAAGTGTTTGTACAAAAACGCCACCATGTCAGTCCGACTGCAAAGTCAGATCACGGAACCTAGCCTTTGCAGCGAACTACTGTTCAACTATTCTCCGAAACTGTTCACCGCTGCACTGGAGGATGTCTAGGCATCAACATCAATTGCGAGTACATCACTCATCTTCGGTTTGCCGACGGTTTACTGGTCATGGCTGAGCCCAGAGAGTATCCTCCAGGATAACAGTACAATGATCGAAGACCTCAATAGAGCTTCCGAAAGAGTGAGTATTAAAATAGACATGTAAAAAACCAAGATGATGTGAATGCCCACTCTACACTCGAAGTTGTGGACGATTATGTCTACCTGGGAAAAACGGTCCAGTTAGGTAGGGCCAACTTCGAGAAAGAGGTCAACCGTCGAATCCGACTCGGCTAGGCATTTTTGAAAACTGCGCAGTATCCTCTCGTCCAACTTACTAGAGTGTCTCAAGACGGAAATCTATGACCAGTGTGTGTTGCCAGTGATGACTTATGGGACCGAAACGTGGTCGCTTAATGGGCCACATCAGAAAGCTAAACGTCACCCAAAGGGAGGAGACAAAACCTATTTATTAAAGCAACGCTTTAAAATCTACTGAAATCTATCCTATGAGTACATATCATTAATAATGAACAAACTGATCATTCTACTGAAAATAACATTATAGAAGCCCGCAAACAGGTGTGGTACAAAAATGCGACAGTGGGTAAAGATATTTTTGTAAATTTGTTCTACAGACAATATCTTGTACTATAACTCGTTGTCGCATTGTCGTGTTTTGCCTGTCTTTGGGACCCTTTTTACCGCAACGATGTTTTAGATCCAATCGTGCCTCAAACCCGAAATGATTTAAGATCTAAGATAGTTCTTCCATTCTTCTATTACTCGTATCTTACCTGTAAACTAGTGAGAAGTGCCGAAAAAATCTGATAAACCTTCTCCCAAGGTGAATCAGGTAGCGGTCGGAATGGGAGCAACACAAAATGCAGCCCGAATAGTGGTACCTGTGTACAAAGAAATTAACAAGTATAAATATCTTCATATTCTCTGAGTAGATTAATTCTGCAAATATTGCAAATGTAATAGTCTTTACGATCAGGTTTACAAGAACACAAACAAAAAAAAATGCTCAAATTCTGAAACACGTTTTTTTTTTTTTTTTTTTTATCTATTATAGGCTCGCGCTTGACCACTATCTCACCTGATGGTAAGCGAAGATGTGGTCCACGATGGAGCACGCTTGCCTAGTAGTAACCTATTCACTCTTGACTTAAAGACCCCTAGATTGTAGCTATCGGGAAACACAGACTCCGGCAGGGAATTCCGTAAACAGAATTTGGAAATTTGTCAGTAACTAACGCCACCACGGCTGAACGAATTAGTATATAACATCCCACACGTGTAGACCATGGCATGTATTAGAAACTCTAGACAAAGTGTCATTATATAAACGGATGTTCGACTTACTGGATAAGACTGATTTTTTTTCAATATATATATTTTTAGGTGACTGGTTTTTTGTGGATCGTGCTTATAAAATATGTCTTACTACTTTTATTGAATACATCTTGCATTTGAGTATTTTTTATCATGGTTTTAGTTCAAGTTCCGATGTGAAAATATTGAGCCGTATCCATACTATGTTAGCATCCTTGTTGTGCGTTTTTGCCGTGCATTTGTTCATTTTGCTGGTTGATTTCTGGAATGTTTTTGTTGAGCAACATGCCCTTGTTTTTCCGTTAGTAATTATCATCACCATGTGGATTGTTTAATAATATTTAAAATAAATGCAATAGTAATTTCTCTGTGATCCAAATTATGAAAGGCTAAGGGAAAATTTCACTTACGCTGATTTCACATTAGGATTAATAATATTTAACAAGGCAAAACTGGTCTATTATATACATTTTTGAGTATTACAAATCGCTACGGTGACGCTTTTGATGTTAGGATATCACTTGTCTGACAAAGAATGCTTTAATCTCAGTAGTAGACACCGGGAATGTAATAATGTTCTGTATTAACGCGGTCGACACCGCAGGCAAAGCTAGTGTTTCATAAAGATCGGCAGCAGACTGAATTAACAAAAAAATTGACATGTGTCTATCTGTTAAGCCACATAAACACGCTAAGAAAAGTCACCAAGTCATACGCAAGAATTCGTGTAGTTTCTACACGTGAACTGTGTACCTGTGTCCAATCCTATCATGCCACAAACGCTAAAAAAATTGAAGATTTAAGTGATGAGCAGGCAGACGTGAATGGAAACGCCGAAAGGGGACGCCTGTGAAAGACATGACATAGACCTTATTGGTGATGTTCTTTAGAAAGGCCAGATGCGCAGTACTCATAACCGGCGTGTGTGTATGTCTAGATGTACGGACGTGTATGTAGCAAAAGAAATATGTAAGGATTGTGAGGACTCTGCCTAAAAGGCAAACTCCTTACATATAATAAGGCTGGCATGACATACATAGTTTTGCAAGGTAATTAAATTAGGAACACTTGTCAGATATAGAATGTTTTTGTTTGACTTTTTCCGTGTATATAAAGACACCTCTGTGCTTTGATTGGATTCCGATAGAAGCCGCCCATGAGGCAGGCACGCTGCTTCTCGAAATATACGTTGAAAGTAAATAAATTTGTCTATCATTACGTAGCGCTCTAGCTACGTCCCCACATTTGGTGGAGGCGCCGGGTACGATAAAATCCCGATGAAAAATAAAGAAGATATAAAATATAGTTCGCGTGTATATGGCGTACAGTATACGTATAAGTTAATATATAAAGAAGAAAGTGTTTAAAATACGGTATAGATCGCGTGTGCATGGCGATACAGTGCACGGAAGTCCTATTGAAGTACATAAGGCGAGATAAATTATAGCAGAGAGGGCTGTTACCTCTCATTCCCTCCCATAAGCGGATGGAAATATAAGAAGCTGGAGTAAAGCTAAGTGGTTTTGTTATTTAGTGTAATTTTGCATAAAGCAAGCATGATGAATAATTATTATTCAGGCACGGACGGATACTGCTTGGAGGAATTCTTAACCGAATTCAAGTCCGTGGCCGAATTAAATGAGTGGAGAAAGAGTGACTATAGCCTGATCTTAGGAAGGTTTTTACACGGAGCAGCGTACTACTATTATCGTATGATTTTTAAATATGACATGGACTTTGCAGTATTATGCGATTGCTTGAGGAGTGAATTCTTAAAATTTCACCGCAAATGTCGTTATTGCGAGCAGCACATAATAAACGTTGAAATAAAAGCCGATAAAAAACCTGATGTATTGTGTGAGGATGTTAATGCACATTTATTTTCTAGTATCGTGATTAAGGACGAACAAACACAAAACAATATTCAGTGCAGTGAGAAAAGCGTTGACCACGTTGACGGAGAAGACGACGCAACTGATGGCGATGGCGATCACACCGAAGGAGAGAGCTGCATGTTCGAGGGCGACGTTGACCAAACCAGCAGAGATGACAGCCCGGTTGATGTCAAGTTGGAGTTGAAGTCGGTGTTCCAGGACGAGCGCGCGGACGGCCCGGCTGACGACGTGTTGGACCTCCTATCCAGCAGCGAGAGCGCGGACGAGGGTATAGTAATGTGTCGGTCCAGTCCAATTGACTCCAATAATTCCATTGATCTTACAGAGCACCACGTTCAGATTCCTTCAGAGCAACAAGTTGGGGTTTCATCTGATTGCCAAAACAATGTTGATGTAAACATACTGAATCCCATTGATTTTGAGCATAACATAGAAAATAATATCGAAAAAATTCAATCTGACATAAAACCAAATTTTATAAAAGTCATTTTGAAAAGAAAGAAATTGACAACCATTAAGAAAAGTTTTTCGCAAATTAAACCGAAAGAGATCCGTAAGAAATTGAAAGGAGTCTATAATAAGGTTTCTTACTGCGCCAACAAAAATTCAAATAAGGCGGTCAATAAAAAGGTTATGAGCCGAATTAAATACAAAAGAATTTGTAATAAAACTTCTTGGGGAGCTAGGTTTGGTACAGAGAAGATTACTATGATTGTTGCTAAGACAAAATCGATTCATGTCAACCTTAGATGTAACTTAGTGTTAGGATATTTGCATTGTGATCACATTAAACATTTCAATCTCGTAAAATGCAAGTTTTGGAAATTTTATAGAAAGAAGATTAGGGATAAATACAGGGTTGTAAATAATTTATTATTGATGTGATTCTTGTGATGTCTTATATTGTGTTTTATTAACCAATGCTTTCTTTTTTCATGTCATGCAAATGAATACGATCCAACCTAGAAGGAATTTGCGATGCGCGCTGGGCATCGAAAGAAACTTAATGCAATTATTTGAATGATTTGTCTGTATATGTTTTGATGAAATTAAATACTCTTCTGTCTTGTCTTTCTTTACAAAATAGGATTAGCTTATGAAATCGCAGACAAAGTCCAAATACAAATCCATAAGGACTAAGTCTGAAACAGACATATATTAATAAAAAGTCTTTACCAGCCCATAAGGCAAATAAATGCTATGAAGGCATAGATGTCATTTTAATAAATGGTATGACACATAGTGCCACAGATAACACACAAAAGCACAGTGTCAAAACCATGTCTAAAAGTAAAGCATAGTTTTCATTATAAGAATAGGTTCGACACGTTGTGCTATAAACAACACTATAAAGCACAGTGTTCATCACATCAAAATTAGATTTATACTCTTTGCGCCATCTTAGCCACAGATTAGTTAGGCCGGACCATAGATAGGAATAGTTATGTAGAGAATTAAGATCCATTCCAGATAGTTAGAAAATTAGAAACATAAGCTAGTTAGGCTAGTTATACATATAAATAAAAATGTGAATAGGTGAGTTAGGCTTAGATTAGATATATGTAAATAGGTTAAGGTTATTTAGTGTATTAGGTCCCCTTTATTATTATTTACGAAAAGGCTCGTTTACAAATTTAAAAATAAATAGGAATGTCAACTGTCAATATGACACATTGAAGTTAGTAGGGATGGGGAAGTAGAAAAAATGTATCGATAGTTTTAATGTCGACCTTTTTAAAATAGTATCGATATTAATGAATGTTATCTTTTGCATGTTCTGATGTGCTGATGAGTTGTATGCTGCTGGGCGAAGAAGAGGCTGGCAACGTTGGCTACGCATCGAAGAAAATGTTTATTTTTTATGCGAATTAAGGCATAGGCTAAAACCAGGGTATTAGTATAAACCCAGTTGGTTTATTGAGGTAATAGATATAACTGATACCGACTTTGCTAACGGGGCATAGCCTTTGCAAAGGATGTCGAGTTGACATCATTGGTCCAGTTAGTGGCTGTTGTTTAATTAAAAAGTAAAAGAATTTATAAATTTAAACCCTGGTGCAAGTTCTATGAATAGGATTAGAAATTCGATGCGATCCAGCCTTTCCTTCTCTGGCCTGATAAATGCACGAGATCGAAAAATTGTATCATGTCTGAATTTTTGAAATTTAAACCCCATCCGGGTCGATGTGAGTTGACGCATCAGTCCTGTTTGTGTCGGGAGGACGCCTTGTTACTTTTTCGGAGGTTTTGTGCAAGGAGGTTTAAGCATGACGGCGTTAACTTGTCAGTGTAATTATATGCACATAAATTGAATGAAAGTACATATACAGTAATTCGTTTGTCATGACTTAAGCCTACCCCTTTTAAGGGCCGTACCTCAATTGAAAATTGATTCCTCCGTTAGGTAAACGTTCGGGTTAGGATAAGGTAGGATTGATGTTACCTTTCAAAACTAAGAATAGTAGCACCTCATATGATTCTGCGCGACTATTCGTAGGGGCGTAGCTCATGTGAGGACTCTGCCTAAAAGGCAAACTCCTTACATATAATAAGGCTGGCATGACATACATAGTTTTGCAAGGTAATTAAATTAGGAACACTTGTCAGATATAGAATGTTTTTGTTTGACTTTTTCCGTGTATATAAAGACACCTCTGTGCTTTGATTGGATTCCGATAGAAGCCGCCCATGAGGCAGGCACGCTGCTTCTCGAAATATACGTTGAAAGTAAATAAATTTGTCTATCATTACGTAGCGCTCTAGCTACGTCCCCACAGGATCATGGCAGGTGGCGTTCTGTAGTTTCTTCCTACCCCCTTGGAAAAAGGCGTGAGTTTATGTACGTAAGTGCCTCCACTTCTTATTACGTGAACCTTCTCCCAAGGTTAACCAGGCAGAGTGGTCGGAATAGTCAACGGTGCTGAACAAGATGAAATCTTGTCTGCTTTGGACAAAATTCGTGTCTATGTTCAACTAAATCCTTGTCGTGTACATGATGAATTGGTCGTGTACGAGTTACGACAAAAATTCTTGTAGGCCCTGTGTGGTCCGTACATGTAGCGTGTACAAGCGGCTTTAGGGAATCGTCAATTATAATAACTTTGAGGCAAACGTCTGAAAAACAGGTGGTCTTCGAAACAGGCACAGATTTCTGCTAAATTCGACGACATGAATAATGGCATTGCTGAGCATTTCATAAGCAATAATGAAGCAAACATGAGCAGAAACGTGTATAAGAGATAGAACGATCGAGCGACTGCTAGGTATCATTTTTCAGGCTTTTAATTGGGCTACGTCACAGCTTTGCAGGAGCGGATTACCTACTCATGAATCTGCACAAAGGCATTGAGAGTTATTGGTCTTACAGTTGCACTGGCTTTTTCTTTAAGTGATATTTTTTCTATGGCACAGTCCATTTTCTATGTATATGGCTAAACGTCATTGAATAATAAAAAGTTCAGAAGATTACGTAACAATAGTTCAAACGTCAAAAACAAACATGAACTCAAGACCTTAAACTAACGAGTGGCAGTTGAACCTGTAATGGTTACTATATTCCTGCTCGAAACCTAGACATTCTTATCTGAAACGAAGTTGTAAAGTAAAGTCACGAAATCGTACCTCGCAAGCTAATATCGCTTTGGCAACTTTATTTCGCAATAGCAACGATTTAGAATAAGTTGAAATACGATCGCAAAAAGCTATCAAAAGGTCGCTTTATTGTAAGATACAACAGCAAATACGCACGACTTAGCAGTTGCTCGTAATATTGCAGAATACAAATTGTAGACATTTACAAAAAGAATAAAACAATATTTGCCTTCTTCGAAAAAGAAGACTGCGCAAAACGAAGGTACTTCATGAATTACAAATGGGTATATTAGTACTAATCTACATCAATCTCTCTTACACGTGCGGGAGAGAAGTCTGTTCGTTGTAGACAAAAAAAAAATGTTTATTTCAAGAACCGGCCAACTGTGTCAAGGTTTTGTAGGTTTTGTTAGTAAATGTAATAATATACATTATCACCAAATTTCGAGTTCATAGGTCAATGGGAAGTAAAAAATTCTTCGGTACAAAATTTTGTGACAGACGACGGACAGACATACACGTGAGAATAATAATTATAGCAATAACAAGAATAATGAATAATGGTAATATTAAAACTGGGACCCACAATATCCAAAATACGCCATGTTTGTTATTTTTACGTCACTCATCGAAGAACGCTTGGGTTGTCAACAAGACGTATCTAACGATGTCTTAATTATATATATCGGTCTAGTTGTTTGAAAGATATGATGTAATTAGCGAGAAATATTGTTAACCTACTTTATATCATTATATATCCTAAACCGTTATTTAAAATGAAAATAGTGAAAGGAACGCATTACCCTCCTTTACGTCGCGCAGTTTCGTCAAAAACACAATTTTACAAAAAAAATAAAGTAACGACTACCTGCTGCTTCAAAAATACGAGTATACCATTTTCCTTTTTTACCCGCTGCCCATGGAGGTTAATGTGTTTATCAGTATATGTATGTTTGTTCCAATGAGGCATTCTAGAGAACAAACGCTTTGGCCGATTTTGATGATTCTTCCTCTTAGCCTTGCGAGAATCACTGGCTACATTAAAATGGGAAAAGAAAAATGGCGGATTTTCGGCGCCATATTGTGGGGGCCCAATATTTTTTTCAAACCCATCGTGTGGGGTATTAAAATAAAGGGTTTTAAGAGGTTATTTCAAAAATATATAACACTTATATGTTTACAAGTACCTAATAAAAAAAAAATGTTAACTAAAAAGTTATAAATAAAAAAGTTAATTAAAATAAACAAAAAACCAGACTGTTTAAGAATCGAACTAAAAAGACGTAAACAAGAAGAAAACCAAGCTGTGCAGTCAACTACAAATCAACTTTATAACATTTAATTAATATTAATTTACTTAATATTATTAATTAATTGTTATATTCATAACTAGCTTTTGTCAGCGCGTGTATTATACATATAAACCTTCCTCTTGAATCATTCTATCTATTAAAAATCCGTTGCGTAGTTTTAAAGAGCTAAGCATACATAGGGACAAACAACATATTCGCGAGCTGGCTGACCAAAACCAGATGTATCCTCCGACTGCACAGCATGATTTTCTTCTTGTTTACGTCTTTTTAGTTCGCTTCATAAGCAGTCGGGTATTTTAATTTTTTTAATTAACTTTAATTATTTTATACCTTTTTAGTTACTTTTTTTTCGAATTTGGTACATAGAAACATATAAGTATTATATATTTTTGAAATTGCCTCGTAAAACCTTGTATTTTGATAACCCACACGATGGGAAATGAAGAAAAAAAAAATTTGGCCATCCGCCATTTTTCTATTTTTCAATTTTAATGTAGTCAGTGACACTCGCAGGGTTCAGACAAATCGATTGACGTAAGAATTATCAAAATCGGCCAACGCGTTTGGTCTCTGGAACGCCACATAGGAACAAACATACATATATACATACATACGTAGACTGATAAACACATTACCCTCCTTCGGCAGTCGAGTAAAAAAGGCGTGAGGATTGTTACTTAATTTTATTCTCAACTGAAAAACAACTTAGATTTCCAACTAGAGCCTATTGGAACCGTTGGTATTAATTACCCGTAGCCTGATTAACAACTCTTTTATCGGCTGTGAATACATTTCCTCGACGACTCTGTTGTTTTTTAAAACAATCCTTTCTACTACCGATGAACAACATTTTATTGCCCGTTTTTTTTTAATCTGCCTCTTAATGTCTTTCAACATTATTCTCAGTGAGAAAAACTAAGAAGAGTAAAGGCATAACAGTCTATAATTGAGCTTAACAAAGAGTGTTTTCCTTTTATCTGCTGCCCCATAACGATAACAGTAGATTTGCAGGGGTTTTTAAGAAGTATCGTTAAAACAATGGTCGGTTTCCGTATCTTCATACTTTCAATTTATTCATTTAAAGACCATTTCAGAATTTAAGCTTACTTGCTTTTAAGCTACTTGGTTTCTCTTTTTGTGTCTTGTATTACCTTACTTTCCATGGTTTATATCGCAAAGGAAGGCAGCTACACTTTGCAGGTTAATTGGAATGAGACATACGAGGGGAAGTCCAAAACTGCGCAGATTATTTGTCTTGAAACTAACATGAATTTTAAGAATAATATTCCGAGAAATTTTCATCCCTCAATTTTAGTTTAGAAGAGACAAGCTATTTATAAATGAAAATTAGTGATACAAATTATATTCTGAAAATAACGGGCTAACTTAAACCCTTAGCAATACGGGTTATTCCGGTCTCCTCGGTGTGACTTTCATGGTACAAAAAACGTTTGTTGGCGTATGACGTAGGTACATCAAGTTGAGGCTGACCGAAGATTATTACAGACGTACCTATAGTTAGTACAGCACGAATGAAATCTTACCAGTATGAGAGCGGCTCGTGCGGCCTTCCTTGCCGCCACAGATGCTTGTGGGGCTAGCGGGTGTAACTTTGTCAGCAGTACTCGCACCACGTTGACCAGAAATACTGCAAGGAAAAAAATATGTTAATTTAAAAACCATAATCCTGACTGCTTCAGAAAGAAACTAAAAAGATGTAAACAAGAAGAAAATATTGCTGTGCAGTCAGAGGATGTATATTCGCGCGCTGGCTGACCATCTGATCCTCTGACTGCACAGCATGATTTTCTTCTTGTTTATATTTTTAGGGTTTTGATTTTTAAAGTTCCTTTTTTAGGGTTCCGTACCCAAAGGGTAAAAACGGGACACTATTACTAGGACTTCGCGATCCGTCTGTCTGTCTGTCTGTATGTCCGTCTGTCACCAGGCTGTATCTCATGAACCGTGATAGCTAGACAGTTGAAATTTTCACAGATGATGTATTTCTGTTGCCGCTATAACAACAAATACTAAAAACAGTATAATATAAATATTTAAGGGGGGCTCCCATACAACAAACGTGATATTGTAGCCGTTTTTTGCTCGATATTAATAACGGCAACAGGTAGACGCTTGAAATATTCACAGAATGTTTAGTTGTATATTTACTTCAAAAAATAATTATTATTAAATTAAAATAAAATAAATTAATGGGGGCTCCCATACAAAAAAAGTGATTTGTTTTGCAGTGTTTTGCAATATTGCATATTGGTACGGAACCATTCGTGTGCGAGTCCGACTTGCACTTGGCCGGTTTTTTATTTACATATTTATTTAGTTAGTTTAGTTATAAAATGTCGTGTCTAAGTGTCTTACTAACATAGTTTTTAAGTAATTTGTAATACTAACAAAACTATGGACCTTTGAGTCTGCAAAAATTTTTTTTTTTTTTTTTTTAGTTATTTTTTTCTAATTACTTTTAAACAAATAAGAGCTATTGATTTTTTTTATCACCTCATAACACCCCCTTGTGGTACTCTCACAATATGGCGCCCAAAATGTTTTTCTTTTAACGTCATCACTGATCTAAGAACACTTGCGTCAAGACACATCATATAACTGTAGACTGACTGGTTGACTGTAGGTTGACTGGTAGAGAATGCCTTGCTGCATTAAGTCCGTCTATTTATAACCAATGTACATCAAGTTTAAATAAATCCGTCTAGTGGTTTCAAAGATATGGAGGTAATAAAGAATATTACATACAAGATATGCGCGACACACATAAACCACTCCTTGCAGTCGAGTAAAAAGACAAGAATCAAGCAAGGCCATTGAACCGAAATGGTTAAACTACGGTTCCTCTATTGAGAATTTGATATTGAGAACTTTTTAATTGTATAAGTTTGATAAGATTTGAAACCAGATTTAAAAAGAAACACAAACCAGGGCCGTTTTGATTTTTCTTTAAAGTTGCAGCACACTGTGTAAGTAGTAAAATAATACAATATTATATATCGTTTGTTTTGAAAATTGTAAAAAAATGTAAACAAATGTTTGGTACATTTGTTCACATTTTTGTTTAAACCCACCAAAATTCGTAACAGCTCGTCGCGTGATTATTATTATATGAGTCGAGGACACTTAAATTATCCAAATAAACGATGTCCAGGGGATAAAGTGTCCTAAAGTGTCGCGTTGCTGAAATAATTATTTGGAGGCAGAGCTATATAAGAATTTCACTTCAAAATGAAGCACTATAGGGTACTTTTACTATTTCAAGGGTCCACTCCTCACATAAAGTAGTTTTATTGTGTGACGCATCTAAGCAGAAAACCAAAATGGCTATGTGGTAACTATGCTAGCTTCTAAAGAAAAACGCTGAACCTCTAGCAACCGTAGGTTTGTGTAGGCCTGTGGCTCCCAATTGGAAATTTTTGGCTAAGGAAAATGTTGATTGGTATAATTTACTAAATAATACTGTTCATGTATTGTATGGTCTTTGTTAGATCCGCTCTAAGTAGGTTTTTTATGTTGATGACTGCACATAAAAAAAACAGTCTCACTGACAACATAAACCGCTGGGACTAGAAACATGAAAGTTTTCACAAGGGTAGGTACCTTATTTATTGAAATTAATACTAAAGAAGGATTTTTGCTTTATGCCTCTAAAGGGGTTCAACAAGAGCAGTGGTAACCCAGTGGTAATAGCATCGTGGGTTCGAACCCAGGCAGGCGTTTTGCTTTGTGTAAATTATTTCATCACCACTGCTCTCAACATCGTGAGGAAACCGGCATGGCTTAGAACCAAAAATTCGAAGACATGTGGCATCCACCAATCCGCACTGGGCTCGCTTGGTTGATTACGGCCCATTCACTCCCACAGAGAGGAGGCCTGCACGCACAACGGACCAAATGGGAGTCTAAGTGCGGCAAAAAGGGTCCATCTATTCTATCCTATCCTAAAGGGTTCAATAGGTGATGTAACTTTGTATGGAAGTTCGTAATTTTTTCATGGATCGTCGTTCGCCGTCACGAATACTGTCACGCCGATTTTTACTTAAAATTCTTATAATTCATAATTCTCCTAGTCCGCATATTTCGCGTTATACAGGTAGAGACGAATATTAGAAATAAATCATGGTTTTTATATAAATCAGCAATCTGAACAAAATTCACGATAACACGTGGCTCGAACAAACTTTTAATTTGTTTACCGGCAAATTGGATCGATGCGAAGGTAGGTAGGGAAGATATTTGGGCAGGGTATATTGAAGATTTCCTCACTTATATTATAAATTCATGTGAGAGATTGTTACATAATCCTACTAATTTATTAATTGCTAAGTCTGTGTTTGGTTTATTAATCAATCACGCCGATTTACTCTTCAACCGCTGAATGGATTTTGATAAATCCAGGCATACGGGTAGAGTTTAACTTAGATTAGATTAGAACGATCCCGAATGTAAATTTGAAACTCCTGACACAGGCGAAGCCTAAATCCTGCCAAAAGCTAGTCATTCATAAAATAACCGGACGGATTTAAATACCGTAAACAATATCCTGGATTAACACATATCTCATAATTATTATGATACTTTAATTCTGGTATATAAAGGAGGCCGCTAGGGTATTCGCGGGCTACGAGATAAACCGCGAGCTGAATCTAGACTCTACATGAAATACAATACTCCATTGTTACTCCTAATTTGCGCTCTTTCAGACCACCTAGACGGCCATACAGAAGGACAAATTATTTATCTACCATCTGACCTTATAAAAGCCAAGCATTCTGTTTGGCCAAATTCTAGCATTAGGCTTCTCCAAAAAACAAACTTACTTTGTCTTGAATTAAATGTTAAATGCATGTAGGCTGTGTAATAAATTACCTGTCTCTAATTTAGATAAAGATAGCAATTATCTAAACCTAATAATGGCTTCGGGTTGTCTGCGAATCTTGTGTTGCTTTTACTTAGGGAAAATTCCCCGTTTTTCTTTACCATGGTGCGTCGCGCTTGTTCTGTCGAAGGACATAAATGCGGTGTTTTAGGCAGATTGTTTTTTTAAATCAAATTAAATAAGATAGCGAAGGATAATAAGAAAAAAATCTATTTTATGGGGTTAACGGGACATCTGGTTGCGTAGTTACTAGAAATGAACCCGATTGTTTTTCCTTATTCGTCTGTAGATATTGATATAACTACATCACATCTGCAGAGTTTCGCTTGCTTATTTAATTTGATTGTGTCCTGAACAAGCAGTAGGTACCTATGATATTTTCACCAACATTTTTGTGATGTTTTCACTAATGAAGTGGCTGAAAAATTTGAAAATTTATGAACTAAAATAAATAAATGAAATAGCACCCGTGTCACATGTTTTTGGCAGCAACGTGCATTTTTTTTCTAATGAACTCGCACCGTTTTTACTGCCATGGAAACATATATAGAATGAACCTATTAATAATATATTTTCACGCCCTGATATAGTACACAATGTGTGCTTTTTTGCACGTCTTGGCACTTTGGCAGCAATTTCTAAATTCTGTTTTAACTTTCCTGTTATTTCACTATAACTGGCAAAAGAGTATAACAAAATCTCTAAATAATATAAGCAGACAGATATATTGTCATTATTAACAATATGAGCAGCGAAAAATATCAGGTTATTGGACGATTCGCCCGAATTTAACTCGCCCGAATCGTGCGAATCGACTACTATTAAAAATATTCATTTTTCTGTGTCAATCGATATCTATTAACTTCGATTAATTCTTCATATTATTTCCGAGACGGGTGGTCACGACTGTATTTTTTTAATATTTTGTTCTCTAAAATTAACTTCGGGCGAATCAACACAGAAAAATGAATATTTTTAATAGTGGTCGATTCGAAGTTAAATTCGGGCGAATCGTCCAATAACCCGTTAAAGCGGGTGCCCAATGCGGAATAGGTACATCATTTTGTCAATCCTTTATGTGAACTTGCTCACTTTTTTATATCAGATAGTGTACTAAAACTAAAAACATATTAATAAAAACATTTTCACAAAAAATAAACTGACTTCAAAAGTAAAAAACTAAAAAGTGCGAAATAACTTTTGTTTCGGAAGTCGGTGTCGAAAAACGATAATAAAGAAGTACCAAAGACACCGGCTTCCGAAACGAAAGTTATTTTGCAATGTTTAGCGTTTTGCTTTAGAAGTTGGTTTTGTTATTCAAAGTCACCCAAGGATTACAACAGAATCATTATTATAAACTGAAACCAGCCCGTTTTAACCTAACCTAACCTATTATAAACTAGCTGTGCCCGTGGCTTCGCTCGCGTCAGCTGTTACTATTATTGTTAAACTATGGTAAGTAGGGTAGTAGACCCTACCCTACTTACCTTCCTACCTACCTATATTTTTTTTTCTAGGATCATTCTTTCGCGAAGAATCTTAACATCGCCATTCGGAAAATAACGTCAAATGCACAACGCCATCTATCAGATACGGAGTTCAACTGTCCGAGTATCTGAATTGCGTGAGTTGTGATGTTTTACTTCTTGAACACTTTAAACTCATCAAACTTTTGATAGAGTGAACCGATTGCGATGAAACAAAAACTTAGTAATACTTCAAGTTGCGCACAATTTTGATGTATAAAAGTTATCTATATTGGTTACGGAAATTTTCCGTGATGCGTGCACAACTAAACAGATAAACAGACAAACCGACAACATCATCATCATCATCATATCAGCCGAAAGACGTCCACTGCTGGACATAGGCACAGTATAAATATACAAACTGTATGGAAACTACCTACAAACGATCGAAACGGCGCACTCACACAAAAATGCGCACCGAAGAGAGCCCTAAGCAGCGTCCGCGGTGCTGTCAGTAGTGCGAGCCGTTTAGGTAGTTTCCGTACTGTTCATCCATATTTATAATATGACATTGGCCTTCCCCAAGCGTCACCACTTTGACCGGTCCAGTCTGTCTCGCAACCAGCGTTTCCCCGCAACCTTCACCAGGTCATCGGTCCACCTGGTGGGTGGCCTTCCAACGCAACGTCTTCCGGTTCGCGGTCGCCAATCCAGAAACTTATAGCCACATCGGCCATTCCGTTCTGCGAGCAATTCTTCGGGCTATGTCGGTAACCCTAGTTCTCTTGCGGCTCTCTATATTTCTGATTCGATCACGCAAGGAAACTCCAAGCATAGCACTAGTCACTCAAAGGGCAATGGATAGGCCCTTTGAGTGACTGTAAGCTTTCTGATGAGGCACATTGTAAGCGACCACGTCTCAGAGCCATATGTCATCACTGGCAAACATACTGGTCATAGACTTTTGTCTTGAGACACTGTGGTAACTTAGACGAGAAGATATCGCGCAACTTCCCGAACTCTGCCCAGCCGAGTCGAATTTGACGGTTGACTTCTTTCTCGACGGTTGGCTCTACCCAACTGGATCGTTTGTCCCAGTTAGACATAGTCGTCCACAACTTAGAGTGTAGAGTATCCGACATTGATAGGAGTGGGTGTAACATGGACATTCAACAGCACCTTGGTTTTGTCCATGAACATCCTAAGACCCACTTTTTCGGAAGCTCTACTGAGGTCATCGAGCATTGTACTGAAGTCCTCCATGGTCTCAGCCATGACCACTATATCGTCGGCAAACCGAAGGTGAGTGATGTATGTACTCGCCATTGACGTTGATGCCTAGCCCTCTCCAGTTCCGAACTCCAGAACCTTGAAGACATCCTCTAGTGCAGCGGTGAACAGTTTCGGATATATAACGTCTCCCTGTCTCACACCTCGCTACAGAAGGACGAGTTTCAGGGTCTGATCCTGAAGTCGAACTGACATGGTGGCGTTTTTGTACAAACACTTTAACACTTCGATGTACCGGTAGTCAATTTGGCACTTTTGGAGAGACTGCAGTACAGCCCAAGTCTCGATCGAATCGAAGGCTTTCTTACGAGAAAGCCTTCGATTCGATCGAGACTTGGGCTGTCGTTTGTGGACTACGGTCCACAAACGCTAAACAGAGAGGCAGGTTGCACTCTCCGACAAACAAACATAAAATCCAAAAATGCTGGAAATGGATTCTGTGGGTAATCCTGTAACACTCTAGCTATTTTTTTTTGAAATATTATCGATGTAAAAAAATACTTTTCTACAGATTTATTATATGTATTGATGACTATAGATTTTCCAGCGCCTTTGCCTGCTTTAAATATAGATAAAAGTCAGATCTTTTACTACCAGGATAGTTCCATGGTCTAAATGTTTTCCGATCCGTTTACCCATTGAGGCGTAATTGATAAACAAAATGTTTGTTTATAAATAAGTACTACTTAGCAGGATTCAGGAAGAAAAGTAAATACTTATCAAATTACAAGTTTGTCAACAGGTAAAAAGTAGGACAGGCCAGTCGAGTGTCTCGTTACAGGGTTTTAGTCGTTCTTTTCCCTGTATCTTGATGCTTGGTGTCGGACCGTAACATGTGGTTCTGTAATACGAAAGCTTTCCACTTAGTTTCATTAAATTCCCTGTTACGGGTCACACGTGCAACTTAAGTAAGTACTTACATAGGGAGGTCCAAAACTTCGCGAAATATTACCCTCAAAGTGTACATATATATTTTAAGGAAAAAAAAATGTGAATCTTTGAACCGCCTGTCGTAGCTTATTACGACAAAGATTTTTCAATATTTTTCAATGTATTCGAAGACATGTGACATCCACCAACCAGCCCGCGTAGTGAGAGAGAGAGAGGCGGCCTGTTTCCCAGCAGTGGGAACATTAAAAGGCTGATGATGACAAATTGTTGTCGTCAGGTCTTTGACAATTGACTGCCAAAATGCCAAAATGCTGCCCAAGTGTGACATTACAACAACACATCGAGCATTTACTGCGATGTTTTTTTTTACCGACTTCAATAAAAAGAAGGAGGCAATCAATTCGACACGTATGTATGTAATATTGTTGGAACTGCAGAATATTCACATATTATGTGATTCTATATGGGCTTCTAAACACGTGTGCCAAATTTGATAAGTGTATGTTTGTATGTATGTTTAAATGTATGTTTGTCCACGACTTTTCGCCGAAACTACTAATCGGATCGGGATCATTGTTTTTGCGTTAGATTGAACATCTCTCAACTTAGGGAATAGTGCAAGTTTCGTAAAATTATGTAGTTATTTATACCGATTTATATTTTTCATAATTATGGAGCATAAAATCGAACTTAGGGACAAACACTCAATAATGTGTAAATTGGGTTAGTAAGGGTATTTTGTTAATCCTTTAGGTACCGTACTATAGAAATTTCTCATTTTTATTGATGGTGTACTAAAACTTAAAAGGTAAAAAAATGAAACTTTTTCGTTTGTTTTTGAAGTCGGTTTATTTTTTGTGAAAATGTTTTTTTAAGAATATTATGCATATCGTCACATTGTTGTCGCATTGTCATAACGCCCCTGACTGCTGAAGCCTAAATGTTGGTCAAATGTGACATTACGTTTTTTTGCCGTTTTTTGCGATAATGGTACGGAACCCTTCGAATGCGAGTCCGACTCGCACTTGGCCGGTTTTTGTATAATTGGAGCGTCGGCGCGACTTGAAAATTGTTGTTAACAACGTGTGCTGCGGATTTGATAGTTCCAAATATGCTCACGTGACGTTGGTAAAACTGTTGTTAACAACGTGGGCTACGCATTTGTTAGTTCCAAATAAGCTCATGTGACGTTGGTAAAATTGTTGTTAACAACGTGTGTTGCGGATTTGTTAGTTCCAAATATGCTCACGTGACGTTGGTAAAACTGTTGTTAACAACGTGGGCTGCGGATTTGTTAGTTCCAAATATGCTCACGTGACGTTGGTAAAACTGTTGTTAACAACGTGGGCTGCGGATTTGTTAGTTCCAAATATGCTCACGTGACGTTGGTAAAATTGTTGTTAACAATGTGTGCTGCGGATTTCTTAGTTCCAAATATGCTCACGTGACGTTGGTAAAATTTTCATACAAGAATTTTCGAAGGCGTACGTAGGGAACGTAGTCAATACAATTATGCAACAATGGCTTCAACACAGAGGCACTAGACAGGAGGACCTAGATAAAGTGACATTTTATCAGCGATTACGATTGCCAAAAAGTGAAAAATTGTGGGAATAACACCTAACCACCTACCGAAATGTCACAAGTGTACCGACCTAAAGCCAAAACGCACGCACTAGTTTTGGCGATCCGAACTCTCACTCTGTTCGACTGAACTGTACTGCAATCCGTAAAGCTTACTTTAAACTATGTTCAACCAAACGCGTAAGCACCATGAATTTCTTGGCACTTACGACGTTTTGATCATGAGTAAACTAAACTCTATTAGCGATCTTCAGCTGCATATTTTAATAGTTTGATTAGACAACATAAATATTTTAGCGCTGCAGCGAACTTTAGTTCTAATTCACCAGCATTAATAAGAACAAACTAATTTCATGAATGTTCTTGTCTATCTTTAGGATGTATGTCAATGACCAAAACATAAAAAAAACCTTTGGTGTGCAACTCGGCGTGTGCAAGCGGTCAATCCAAATTTTTCGACAGTCGTTATTGCTGGAATCATGAAGAATATCACCATGGGGTATACACAAAGTCTAGAGTCTCAACACCGCTTAAACGCTTAGGGATACCTTTGACCAGCAGTAGAAGTTTGCCGGGTTTTCGGCTGAAATCAACAACAAGATTGCGCCACTACCTCCGGAAACGGTTCCCGGGCATTAATTGCTCGAGCAGGCTCTTCTTAAGATTGTATTCCCACGGTGCCCGCATGGTAACTAGAGCTATGTGACCTAAATTTGTAATTGGTAATCAGCAACGGTCGATGACTTTACATGATTAAAGTACATGGTTTCATCGAGAACGTCATTTCATAACACCACACCTGTTTTTTCCCCGTAGAGTTAAGCAGAGGTGCATAGATGCACCTTCATTTAATCGAGAAAAGGGATTATATTGTTGCAAAATAATATAAATGTAATAGGTTTATTGAGACCTTGTTAAAATAATGTTCATGGTAGTTAAATGTCTGGGTTGCGTCAGTTCATCCAAAGGTTGTCTGGAAAATATAGCTTTTAGCGATAAGACCGCCATTGTACTCATAAGATTAAGATTTTTATAAAAGAGATGTGTAACTATTTTTGTAGATTAAAGTATATTGTATTCTATTCTAAAATCAGAAGGTCTCTATGAACTTGATAGGTCAATGAACTCAAGAACAAGTTATTTATGTAGGTTGCAAGAATCTTATTAAAAGGTTACAACAAGAGAAGCTTGATAAAAGCTTTTAATAACAAAACGTCTAGCTGTTACCAGCCGGCGGGTGTAGGTAATGTGACTCTCCGCTATAAAGGTACCAATGTTTTGCAGGTTTCCTTAAGAGGCTATGGGGTTCTATGGCTTTATTTTTTCTATACTAATTAATTGCTAGCTGTCGCCCGCGACTTCGTCTGCGTTGCATTAGTACTTTGAACAGCATTTTCTTTATACCGCGCAATAAAATCGAAGATATGTGGGCCGCCTTACTTGAGAAATTATTAGTTGACCATACAAACTTCCACCCGCCTTTCCATCGCCTTAAGGTTGATTACCGCGATAAAAACTATCCTATGTCCTTCCCAGGGTCTAAAACTATCTCCATACAAAATTTTATCTAAATCGGTGCAGGGGTCTAAGCGAAAAAAGATAACAGTCAGACAGACATAATTACTTTCGCATTTAATATATTAGTTATGATAATTATCGATAGAGTAGGTAGTGTGGCATAACTAACGTCACCATACGTCCTGTTTTTTGCTATTCTATCCCGGTGACCCCGAGAAAAGCTTCGGATTGCCAAATTTTTCTTTGGCAGTTTACAGAAAAGAAAACATTGTTAGAAACTTGAAATGAAAAACTATACAGAAAATAACATATCTTAGCAAAGAGTTCAGGAGCGTCAAACAATCCTGAAATAAGTAGATAAGAAGCAGAATCTGTATTTTGATATTAGCAATCGATTTTTGTAAAATCGATACTGTCACCGAAAGTTTGACGATGTCCTGCTTTTAACGTACAACAAAAAAATATTTTCGGAAGTCTTGGAATCTATTTTTTTTCGTTTTTGACACCGCCTTCCGAAAACATCGTACTTATTTTTCGCTTTGTAGTGTTTTGTTTTGGAAGTTGGTTTAATGTTTTTGTCAAAAAGATTTGAATTTTTCTCTTTTGAGTTTTGGTTCCATTATCATTAAAATACGCATAATTCAAGATAATAAAAAAAAAAATAATACAAATAAAAAAAATCTAATCATTAAATGAGACACCATAGGAAGCACCAGCTTACAAATAAAAAAAGAATCATCGAAATCGGTTCACCTAGTAAAAAGTTCTGAGGTAAGGTGTATAAAAAATAAGGTACAGTCGAATTGAGAACCTCCTCCTTTTTGAAGTCGGTTAAAATAGTTATGTTATTATTTATTTATCGAAAGGCTCGCGTTTGACCACTATCTCGCCTGATGGTAAGCGATGATGTGGTCGACGGTGAAGCACGCCTGCCTAGAAGTAATCTATTCACTGTTGACTTAAAGATTGTAGCTATCAGGAAACAAAGGCGCCGGCAGGGAATACCACTCCTTCCCTAATTCTCTTCCTTTTCCTTACGTTAGATATAACAAAAGCACCATTAGTTGCCTCTTAATATAGCAAAAAAACACACACTCCGCCGTATATCAAGGTCCTGCATAAATTGGTGCACATTAATTGATATTAAGATAAACGACGCCATTTTGAGGCTACGTAATGGCTCACGGGATGTTTCCGAGAGTAAATGAGTTTTTTCAGAGGCATTTTTATTTAGAATTGTGTACATTATACGAATTAAAGCGAGGGTAATACTGAATTTCAGATAAGAAATAGTTACCTACGTATACATGTAGGTGCTTAGGTTTAAATCTGAAAATCAGTGTCGTCTTTTTTTAATTATATTACTAGCTTTTAATTAACTTGCCTTGTTGTTTGGGTCAAAACCTACAACTGAATTTTAAAACAGTTGTCCCCATCCAAATGAGTTGAAATTTTGCTTACACCTTTAGTTTGGATGACAATGCATGTCCAACTAAAAAGATTGTTTAATTTTTTTTAGTTGACTAATTTACTATTAAGAACGGCGGCGGCGGTTCACGCACGTTTTCTTTTTTTTCCATTTTGTCACGCTGTCAGTCACTCCCGTTTCTTTCATATAAGTCCTGAACATAACCCATCTCACCATTTATTGATTTAAAAGAGTGTTCGTGGAGTTTCTTGAATGTTATCCTCTTTAGAGATTTATGCTTTAGAACGTGTCGGTAAGTCGGTCATCCAGACAGAGACTCTAAATTCAAAAGTGATTGATTCGATTAAAATAACTGCTTAGAGTTCATCCATATTTTTTTCGGCTCCCTTCTCTTTCCATCCACAATACATGTTCTTCTTATAATCAATTATTAATTTTTATACTTGCCGGGAATCATTTTATAATCAAGTGAGGGTACGGTTAAGTAGGAACAATTAAGACGCAAGAATTAGACAAATTAGTTTATTAAGTCCTTCTATTTAAGCTAGTCTTTGGACTGCGTGGGCACAAAGCTTATGTCTATCTCAGGATAGAAAAGTCGACAATGGACTGCTATTAATAGGAGTCGATTGGCGATTTATTATTGTCGAGAATACTGGCTTGAGGAAGACTCGGTTTCAAAAGTGGATCCGTAGACAGACATGTCTAAAAATAAATTTCGTTATTTGAAAACGCGGCCGTGCAAGGGAGTGATTCCGGTTGGAATGTACAATTGATTGTACAAGAATAGTTATTTTTCTTTTTGATCATATTAGCGATTACGATGACCTAGGCTCTAGAAAACTGACATTCTTACATTGGAAGCGTTGTGATAACATTTGGAAAATGTATGAGCATGTCAAGAACTATCGAAATGGCACGTCATCAATCCCGTACATTTTGGCATTTTGAGCATCGCCATACAGCCTCTATAAAATCTGCTATCTATAAAAACAAAAGAAGAATTTTCCAAATCGGTCCAGGCGTCTTACAGTAATCGGGGAACATACATAAAAAAAAAACAAAAGATGCCGACGAATTGAGAACCTCCTCCTTTTTTTGAAGTCGGTTAAAAAGGTAAAATTGTTGGTTAGTTCATTATCTATATTTGTTTCTCGCAGTAATAAATTCTTGCTCGAAGGTTCAATGTCAGGCTTCCTTAGCTGATTGGCCTGTATTTATTTATTATTAGGTTGCTTGACCCTTCAAGCACGGTCCCCTGACCGTCTTGCTTAATTCAGTAATCATTTACTTTCACTCGTACACTTTACACAAAAATACGTGCTGGCTCATTGAATTCCCAAATGGGAAGAGGAAGAAATAACTTGACGCCTCTTTATAACAGATTAAAAATACAACAGAAAAAACAAAAATAGTAATAACTTTGTGTTGCCATAAACAATATCTACTGATTATTTGTAAAAGGATTTTTACTTCCAGACCATATCTTTTACAGAAAGCTACTCTATATCCGAGTCCCATTATTGATGTTTTATTTGTGTAGGATATTATGATATCTGGGGAATGGGGTCATTTGAAAATAAACCAGAGGTCATTTGGGATCGCATTTTCGCATTCGGGTGAAAATTCATGTAGATACAGTGAACAGCAAATTGCACAAATTATTGATCTATGCCAACCCAAAAAGATACACTTGTTCATTGATATCTTTGCCCTAGACGAACCATTGTCCATTGAGGATAAACATTGATGAATTTATTGTATACCCTAAGTCCACCAAAATGTGTAAACATAAACGGATTGCCCAATTTGCTAGGGATGTGATTGAATAAAATGGTCTTGTGGTCTCTCCTATGTACTTTATATATAAACATCCCAAGTTGGTTCCAAGAGAATTCAAACAGAAAAAAAAATCCTAGCTACCTGTTAGGGTAAAATTACTGAACCTTTTTCAGTAATTTTACCTTTCATTGGTCTTCTAATTTGGGCAATTTGTGGCTGTTTTTGTTAAAGCAATTATGTAATATGAAGCACTTTCGAAATGACGCTTGCCCTTAGCAGGAAAATAACACGTATTTTCAAAATATAGTTAACATTTCTAAAAATAGATTAGTTAAAATATATACTTTGAATTAAAGTTTTAAGTGACTAAAATAATGAATTTACGTTATAGTATTACTAAGTGAGCGACTGATTGCGAGTGACGAGAAATCAACAGAACAGCAACTTGCAAACATTAATTTGAGTTATTTAAAATACAAAATGAGAAACTTCATAATATTTGACTTGAAAATAAAAGTTTGTCGACGGAGCCCTTTTTCTGCCTCCAGGGTCTAAAGTAAAAAAGCAGTTTGGTTTATTTTCAATTTCGAAATTAGCTTACGAAATTGGACTCTTCAGTTTCGAAATTTCGAAACTGAGGAGCCAAATATAATGGAAAATCAGAATAATTCTTAAAATAAACTCAAAATGCAAAATTTGTAGTCTGGAGAGGTGCCTAAGTACAATTTATATTTAAACAAAGTGAATTTTCTTTTTCTCAAGACTTCTACTACAAATACTCCACTGCTGGGGACACCTTCGACGATACCAACCAGCTTTCCGAGCTGGGTTTAAAGATAGTTGCAGATAGCGCCTCATAAAATTCCACCCAGCTTGTTAGTGACAATAGGAGATGCGCAAGCAGCGCAAGTTCATATCTTGGTTTAACCATGTACGGTGAGGCTTCGAAAAGCATTTCGAGTGCCTTTTCCCCCGCTTTGGTAGACTGCTGCAAATCTCGGAGGCAGAAATAGACTGTCAGAAGTCCGACGCTGCAGAACTAAAATCAACAGCCTGCAGCAGAAAATGGTTATTTGAATAGCAAGTGGCTGGCTGAAAAGAGCGGAGCGCATCTTCTACTGGCACATTCAGGTACTGATCTGTCGCGGTTGCTTCGGTGAGTACCTTGGATTGGAGGCAACTTGGATCCTGCACAGCACACGCTAGAGGAGTGCCTTCTTGGGCCTTTGAGCGGTGGGTCTTAATCGGCAGAATAGGGCGAGAACGGTCTCTGCCAGTATTAGTGAGGAATATGCTGGCGGAATCAGAAACTAGAGTGAAATAGCCATCGAGTGGAATTGTCGCCAATCCCACTTCGAAGAAGAAGGCATCTTGGGGGCATCGTGGTGGTGGTGTATCATTTAAGGCAGGTGGAACGCCGGGGTTTCGGGCGCTTAGAGTGTCCGCTTTCTGTCCGTCCACCGAGTGGCCTCAGGAAAGACAGTGGCGCAGTGATCATGTGCAGCCGTGCACAGCGTGGCTCAAGGGAGACTCCTTTATAGTCTCTCCAAGAATGTGGCATTTTAAGAAGTGCAGCACTTGGTATTTTTACATCATTAAAACCAATTTTAATGAGGTAAAAATACCACACTGCCAGTTTTTTCCCCAAAGGTTTATTAATTTATTTATTAAAACTTCATTCAAGATACAGGTACATAGGTCGATTTAATGCCTGAGGCATTTTCTACCAGTCAACTAAGGATGGTGAAGAGATAACATGGCAGGTGCATAAAAATTTATAATAAATTTCATCCACAAGTTCAGGCGAAGGTTTCCCCCCGATAACAAAATAAAAATGGGCATTCCCAGCAAACGATTGTAGACCTTGTCAAAGTATTCCCCTCACTGGCCACCATTATAATAAAGGTTCGGTTATTCTATATGGCCGAGCTTCCTTCACTCTTCTTTATTTATTTAACACCATGGTTAGGTTTTGTTTTATTGTCATGTTAGAGTTATCACACATGGTTACAAGGTGGCCCAACGCAACAGTCTTATTGGCTTTAGATTCGTTTTCAGACTCATTTTCAGATGATCCTCTTTTGGTTTCAATAATAAATTACATAATTGTATAAAACTTAACATGTTATTTAAATTAAATCCAGTTTCGAAGTTTCGAAATTAGGGGTGTCAATTTCGAAATTAATAAACATGCAAATATGATCCGAAATTTCGAAACTATGAAATTTCGAAATGCATGCCTTAGTCTAAAGTAACCTAACATGATCCGTGTCCGTGCCCTAAGTAACAGTAAATGTTCCGGCGCTCACTTCGCTCGCTCTTGGACTAATTCGTTAAAAACACGAATATACCCGAACTCCCGCGCATTTCTAGTCGCTCACTTAATAATTTAGACGCACGGCTAGAATTATAATATCTGAAATGGATTAATCACAACCCACTTTTAGTAAGCTCGTTCTGGATTTTATTATTAATCTATAGTCGTTGTTAGTTTAGTTAAATTTTCGCTTACTAAAAATGAACCAAACACGCAAAATTATCTATTTTCGCTTACTCAAATTCACACCGCTCAAGTTATTAAAACAGTATATCATCATCAGTAGCAATTTTTTTTTATACGATCGTTTAAAATGCCCCAAATAAAAAGAAATTAATTTCGCTGTTATGTAATCCTACTTCCTTCTCGATAGCCTAGATTCTAGATGTTACATATTTGGATATCTGATTGATTCATATGCCCCAACAGCTGAACGGACTTGGATGAAACTTGGCACACATTTAGACTTTGACTTGGATTAGGCCATAGGTTACTTGGTATTAGGTTCCCTTGGGATAATTCCATACTGCAGGCGGATGAAACCGCTGGCAGAAGCTAGTACTATGATAATTTGTATTATATTTTGAACTTGAGGGAGATTTGATAAGATAGGTTTGTTAAATTATCAATTGTTACCTATCTATTTTTTTTTAAAGTATAGTAATAATTAAATAAATGTTATACTTACCGAATGAGCATATCAGTGAAATTCCAACCGGAACGATGATAATCCAGAATGAGTCGCTTTGATCCATCCAGCACCTAAAATATTACAAAAGACATTAAACTATATTGACAATATCAAATGTCGTAAGGTAATGTCAACACTCTGCTTACTGCCGATAGTTGAAATTCCAATAGTGTAATGCATGTCCCTTACGAAATTTTGTTACCAGGGTCGACATAAATAAACATTAGTTCGATTAATTAATGTTCAAACATAATTGAGTACTTCTAAGAACATCGTGCAATCCTCAGAGATCTTGCCTACAATCTTATAGGCCCAGAAGGCCACGCTTGCTCTGTTGGTAATTTCTAACTTATATTAACTAACTAGCTGTTGCCCGCGACTTCGTCTGCGTAACATTAGTACTTCGAATAGTCTATTTTTTAGGTTGGACTCACACTTTCTGAAATTTCTCTCGCATAGATTTGAGAGTAAATCTATGCGAGAGAAATTTCAGAAAGTAAATATTCTGAAAAAATCAGAATGTGTGTGGGGCATAGTGAAATTGTATGCGTTGCCGGGCTTTCTTAATTAATAATATGAATTCCGAGTCTGGATTCAGAGAGGAATTCAGAATGTGTGTGAGAGGCCTTATATCGCGCCATAATATTATAGGTGTGCGGGCCGTCTTACTTGAGAAGTTATTAGTTCACCATACAAACTTCCAGATCCCTGTCCCCCTCTAAAGTATAATTTTAAAAGGATGATTTTCGGGATAAAACTATCCTATGCCCTTCCCAGGGTCTCTAGGTAAAAATCAGCGGGATTAAGCTGAAAAGGTAACAGACAGACAGTTACTTTCGCATTTATAATATTATTTATATAGATTATAGTATCGAAGTATGGATTTCAAACGTATATAAACCATAGGTCTAGGTTTCCTCAGGGATGTGCCCTAACAGGCGTTGCAGAGAGGAGGTTCCGGGGTGGTCTTTTAGTGTCTCTTTTTTTGAGGTAACGGGACTCCTTCCAGGTGCTGATGTTGATCATCAAGGTGGTTTTAGTGAGATAAAAATCCCACACTCCCTGGTCTTTTCCCCAAAAGTCCTGGCGCCTTTTGAAGGGTTCCCCCCGTAAACAATAAAAAAACAAACAATAAAAATGTTGCCTCACTTTGCCGTTGTCTAATATAAACTTAAATAAATATCCGTATAATAATTCAAGGTTATCCGGATGTCCGGTGACCGGAAGCAGGCACAATACAATAAACGATGAGACAAATTATTTTTATTTGGTCTTGAAAGCCGGATGTTTAGCCGGATGTTCTTTTTCTATTTTCAGTACAGGTGCACACCTGAAGTGTGACCTTGTTACTTATCTATCTATCAAATACCTTTAAACGAGCAATTCTTGTATGTATGTATATATATTAAATCTGAATCTCGATAACGGCTCCAACGATTTTCATGAAATTTAGTTTGCAAGGGGTTTCGGGGGCGATAAATCAATCTAACTGTTTAAATTTTAGAAAACGTCGTTTTTTCTATTTTCACCCGAGCAGAGCTCGGTCGCCCAGGTACGGTTACCATAATAATATGAAAAGGTCGTGGACGAGCATAATGTTACCTTATTTAAGAATTGCTTTGTTTTGTGTATACAGGGCCATTTAGTTATGATTGTGTTACGTTTGTCAAGAATTAGTAAAAAGTAAAAGATGCCATCCCTTTGATCTCTTTTACTTAGCGTTATCGGCACCGGACATCAACCGAAATCTTGAAATATTATTGATTATTTTATTATTTGATGCGCTTTATCTTTGCCAATTTTATTTATTTTATATAGGAAAAAATACGTGTCCATTATTATTTGATAATCTCACTGATTAACTAAATAGAATTATCATTTTTCTACCCAGGAAACATTGGGGATGTTGCTAAAAATATTGTTATTACGGTGACCATATAATATACTGTTTTGCTAGATGTACGTGATACTGCAGAATATTGCCTTTTCCAGTTTCAGTTTATGAACAAAATAGTTCCCCGGCTGTTACTACCTACGGCCATTACACCGGCTTCATTGACAGTTATACAGGTTGTTCGTTTTTATTTTCGTCTGGTCTGTTCATATTGTAATCTATAAACACATCGACATAATACAAAGGCTGAGTTTAAATATAAACTACGCTGTATTCGAAATACAAAAATGGGCATTGCATATTTCTTTTTTAGTTTTCTACTCCTATTTTTAGTTACTGACATGGACTTATAATCATGATCCACCGTCATCATCATTTCAGCCGGAAAACGTCCACTGCTGGACTTAGACCAACCCCGGGCGTCGCCACATTGACCGATTCCGTACGTTGCGCTTCCAGCAGTTTCCCGCAAGCTTAACCATGTCATCGGTTCACCTATTGGGAGGCCTTCCAAGGCATCGTCTTCCGGTTCGCGGTCGCATTCCAATACTTTTCGACCTCATCGGCCATCCGTTTTGCGAGCAACGTGCACTGCCCACTGCCACTTAAGTTTCGCAATTCTTCGGGCTATATATCGGTAACTATGGTTCTCCTGCGGATATTCTGATGTTTGATGCGATCATGCAAGGAAACATCGAGCATAGCACTCTCCATTGCCCTTTGGATGACTTAAAGCTTTCTGATGAGGCCCATTGTGGGCGACCACGTCTTGATTCCATAGGTAATCACGGGCAACACACATTGGTCATAGACTTTCTTCTTAAGATACTGCCGTAAACTGGACAAGAAGATACCGCGCAACTTCCCGAACGCCGCTCAGCCGAGCGTTTTTTTTTTGGTTGGAGAAATGCTCATGCATACTACGCTACCACGGGGAGATAGCGCAGTTATGTGGGACTCTGACCCACTGAAATTCCACTGTGTTCTACTTTGCCGCTTATGGCGGGAACACGGGAACGCGGAAGCATACATCCGCGTACCCGCCGCGGCTGTCCGTCACCGGACCCTCCTTTGGGGAGTAACCCCCGTCATCGGCGTACAGGAACACGTTGTACGCCGTGACCACCCCAGGAACCAAACTGGCACATGGGCGCCAGACGACCCCGTGTGTGGCACCCTTGGTCCCCCTTTGACGGGTCAGGATAGTGGCCCCGCCACCTGCCACTTTTCGGCCGCAGGAGATAGGGAGAGCGGCCAACGCTATACCGACACTCCTCCTCCCCTGCGGCCCCACCGCGTCCGCCATCAGACGGTGGCGACCCCGTGCAGGCCGCGGAGGGTAGGGCGCGGAGGTTAGGGCGCGGAGGGTAGGGGCCCTACCGTACTCCTCGTACGGTGCCGCCCATACGGCACCGCAACCTACTTATTGGCCGCTACGCCGTCGGCTTGTCGGCAAAAGCCCTGACGAGCGGCCCCTCCTCGGGTTCCTCTTCGCTTCACCGTGGTTGTCCAAGCCACGGCTACTGAGCCCCCCCGCCTCGACAATGCGGGAACCCACCGGGGGGACCCAATCCACCACCCAACCCAATCCAACCGGACCCAACTGGACCGTTTGTCCCAGGTAGACTCCTGAAGTCGGAATGACATGGTGGCGTTTTTGTAGAAACACTTCAACACCTCGATGTATCTGTAGTTGATCTGGCACTGTTGGAGAAACTCCAGTACAGCCCAAGCCTCAATCAAATCGAAGGCTTTTTCGTAGTCCACAAATGCTAAGCAGAGAAGCAGTTTATTTCTTCGATCTTTTGCAGCTTATGCATGTGGTCTACGGTGCTAAAGCCTTTTCGGAATATGGCTTGTTCGAGAGGCTGAAAATCGTAAAACCCGCGCGCGATAAGATTCGTGATGACTCTTGAAAAAATCGGTATAGTGTCGGGTTAATCTAGCTCTTGGGTCGTTTGCTAGAACTGCCCATATAAAGTCTCGATCTCCCTCAGAAGCTCCGGTTTGGCGCATACGATCCTGCCATCGTCGGTTTTCAGTTTCGTGAGCTGGCTCTGCCCAATAGCTAGATCTACTGAAAATACCTTGGAGCCCTTATTTCGCTCAATGGCGTCTTTAATATGCTCAGTATTCAAGCTTTTCAAGGATTAAGATATCCGTCTATTGAGCTGATGGTATTTGCACGCCTCATCTGAAGAAGACTGCAGGATCATCTCACGCCTCTCCTTCATAAACTTGAGAGTAGGATCAGAGAGCTTTTTGTTTCCATCCGTATGATATGATCCACCGTACTGCCTAAAATCATAATGGGCCAAGGCTACAAGCAGCCTTCATAAATCTAAAAATTAAAAAAGAGAAAACAACCGACAAACTGTTCTTGACGTGCGCTCATATCTCATTTTAACGCGGCCTATCCTTTAGTTTGTTATCACAAGGGACGTTGATAAATAAGGGAAGTCATAATACGCTGTAAAATCTAACGACGCTATTTTTTCCGGCGATATATACGCCTTATTAGGATACAAATCGGTTCATGTAGTTTAATTTAGACTAGTCCGCTCCGGCTCTGCCTGGGTTGTAATAATTAGCTCTTCAACTCTCTGGATTACTGACCTTCTAAATGGTGTTTTTTTTTGGTGGTTCCAGAGGTTACTCTATACGTCTTAAGTAAACTCGGGCTCTCTCTTTATAATATTAGTTAATATTTCAGTTTTCAGCTTTAAGACCAAATAAAAAACGTTAACTACTACTTTAACTTCTGATGTTTATTTATTAACATATATACAATTGAATATTCTAAGAAAAACAAACCTAAATACAAAAGGCAGACGGCAAAAAAAGCTCATTGTGCATCAAAAAATTCGTCCACATCGATGTCAATGGGAAACCTGCCCAGAACGCTGGTGGCATTGCCACGTTGTATGGCAATGCTAATTCTCTGGCCGAAGAAAAAGCCAGCCCTCTGGTCACGTGAAGAGTCGACGAGCTTTGTGCTAATTTCTCGAAAAATTCGATGCGCACTCGGACCCCATGGACCTAATGTTTCAACCCCAAACGGCTCAAACATATAACTTCCAATAAGGTTGTTATATTTGCGCCGTTTGAGGTTTTCTGCACCGGCAGCAGCCGCCCCAGCACAGCCCGCCGTGCTAAGAAGATGGGATGGCGCAAGGGTGTCGACACATGTTGCATCCCACACCAAAGGCCTACCCACCTTCCAAGGCATTATGGTCATCCCGTCTGGTCTCTTCCCATCGTCGCGTGCCAAGCCATTGGGTTCTAAAACAGCTGGCACCCCGGCGGTGACAAGAGCCCGACGTATGATGTCATTAATGCTGGCGTGCCGTGCTATCCGGCCAGCGCTCCTACTGCAGGATAGGCCATGGTGACCGAGGCGGTCGACTGCTTCACCACATTGACAACGATGTGGAGCTCCACTAGGAGCACCCACCACTACTTTTATTTATTTATTGAATCCAAGTTCTCAAACGTGTCTCCATAATAGCATTTTTTTTAGCATAGTAAGAAAACGCTTGTGCCTTCTTAAACTACACTGCATCTTATTCACTATGAATCTATTAAACTAAAACAAAAAATGTCTTAAAATTAGTTGTAAATCACGTACCTCTCAGTAGCTCCGGGCGTGAAGAATCTGACGGTAGCGTAAATCATAATGATGACCAGCGAGCCTCCCCAGCCGATCATCACGAAATATCGCATGGCCACCTCATCCTTCACGAACACCTGTGCCATACCAGTGTACCCATTAGCATCAGCCGTTCATAACACTTATAAATAATGGTAAACATGCACTGCGGAAACTTTTATACCTATCTATACCGTGCGATGACGAATCGTTTGGATTTCAGGAGCATAGTCGGCATTAGTAAGGGTCGTTGACGGTTTTTCCGTTAACGTTGATTTACGTTCGTCAATTAGTCGATCAAGTAGTTAAATTCTGCAACGTGGAAGAAAAATACATTTTTCAACGATTTTTATTCCACGTTGCGACGTTCAACAAGTCTCTATAATGCTATTTTAGAAACATTTTGATGCCATTAGAGTTGGAATTATGACCTGGTCGTCGCTCGTAATCTGTGATGTAATTTTTACCGTTTTTTTTTCTAATTTGCCCGGTTTGTTGCGTTTGCATTCTAGAATTTAGTCGATTAATTCAAAAACGTTGATAAACGACACGTCAACTACACTGGTCTTCGAAACTTAATACCACTCTTTTAAAATTGCAATTTCTGCTAATCCATTGAAGACATTGCAATAAAAAAAAAATTAACAAAAAATTTCATGAACTTCCTTTAAAAATACATTAGAAACGTTTTTAATTTAAAAAAAGATACCGTTTTTAACTTACTGGCAAAAATTCAAACAACATTTAGACGTTTGTTTTACGCCAGTATATTTTAATAACTGGTATTGCCTCCTTGGGCTCGGCTCCATTACAGCTTCGAGCCGGGTTAGCATACTGAAGAAGAGATTTCGGGGGCGATGTAGGGGAATATAATTTTTAAGTTAAAAACGTCACTAATGTATAATAAACTATAATTACAAAGAAAGTTGATAAAAGGACATGGACAGATTTTGTATGGGCGTCGGCACTGTTATCGAATTTAATTTACAACAATGGTTCTTGCTGTTTTATATTCGTGAATATGAGCTTATTCAATTGCTATAAATAAAAAACCCCAAGAACTTGACACAACGACAGACTAAACGAAAACAGTTTCATTAAACCTATTATTCAGATCGTTGCAATAAGTGTACAGATAATGATCTTGCTATTATAAAAACGCCAGGCGCTTTAAAGTAGCAAACAGTGTTGAGAATACAGTTATCTGTTATGGTTTTAGCATTATTTATTTATTACATTCTTTATTGTACACTACAAAAAAATATTTTACAGCACAAAAAATCATAAAAGCAAGTGTATTGTACACTTGCTTTTTTGTCTTTTGGGCGGTCTTATCGCACAGGGCAATCTCTTTACTAGTAATTTAAACAAAGTAATGGACTCCTAAGCTGTATAGGCCCTACCAGACTCAGTTCATTAACATGCTAATCGCATGTTATTGAACCGAGTCTGGAAGGGCCTCAAAAAATGTGGCATTCTATTTTATTTCTTTTATGTATATTTCTAAAGGTACAATATGTATATTTTTAAGTTACCAATTATCAAAGGAAAGAATAATAAAAATACAAATGAGTAAAAATCATTATTTATTGGATAAAACAATATTTTTATTTCACACACTGGATGGACTGGATGTGTATAATTAATTGTATTATAAGTTTAGTAGGTCTTGTAATAGAAGTCTTTTAAGGAATTTCAGGACCAAATGTATGATTCGGTTTCTGCATTGTTGCAATATACAATGACTAGATGAGAACGAAGCTCGCTTATAATTAGGTAGTGATATAGTGTTACGTTCCCTTCGAGGTGGCCTTTGAACAGGTGGCAATGGTGCTGGTGGGCTTTGAACAGGCAGTAATGGTGCCGGTGCTGGCACATGTGGCCTTTGAACAGGTGGTAATGTTGCCGGTGGTGGCACAGGTGGGTTATCCACATGAACATTAGTGGCTGCTACATTGTTGTCCAACACCAATCCCTGCCTGTCTCGTGATGAGTCATGCGCTGCATGTCTATTTGCTCGCATCCAACACAAATAGCATACATAGTTGTTTCTTGTGAGCTGAAAACAAACAACAGTGCTTACTGCAGTGCTTATAAACATAGATAAAAGCTTATGTTTATATATTTTTTAGCAACAAGGGTATCTTTTGTTTACACCTGTATGTTTTCAAGTATTATATTATTTTATCATGAGCAGTAAGTTCTAAGATGTTAAAAAAAGTCTCTTTTAGGCTTTAAGTATATATTAAAGATAGAAAATGCACAAAACAGTTACAATCATGCATGATAGTTAATCTCAATAAGAATACAACTAGGTACCTATTTATAATAATAAAAAACAAAATGCTTACCACATAATTAGTAATTTGTGTTATTAGAACAGCCAGCAATGGACACTTCATACTAACATTATGGTGTCTTATTTTTCTCACTGATTTCCAGAATCAACGCAAACCTGGTTATGTCCTAGTAGTCTCTCATGTTCACCAGCTTTGGTATTTAATAATAATAATCATGGATGACATATAAATGTATCCAGAGGCAGCTGAAAATAAGATGCACATTATAATCGCGTATCATAAATAAAAGTAAATCAGATTAGGTTAATTTATTCTACTTTAACTGCATACCTGGGTTTGAGCGACGGTTATCCAACGCAAAGTCTTGCTTGATAGTGTTCAGAAAGCGAGGATATGATATGCCTTTGCAACCTTTGCACGGCTATTCCAAAGTTGATGCACCTCATATTGATTCACAAAACAAATCCGAAACGTAATGCAAATCAGAGTCCAATGATTTTAACAAGATATTCGAGTGGTAGAAGATATCTTTCCGTTGAATTATGTAGGAGTCAAAGAAAATATCGCAAAAACAAACTGTTACTTTATGAAGTGAACGTTGCTTTTGAAGTTCTGTTTTAGAAGAAATAGACGAAAATGTCAATGTCAAGTCTGACAAACAAATCGTCTGTCAAACACGTCGCGTTCCGTTTTAAGTATTTTATTTTGGGTGAAATAAAAAAAAAACTATTTAACTAACGCATCAAAATATGAAAAAATAATGTTATTAAATGCAATCAATACCAATAGAGACAGTTTCATGTGAATAAAATGTTACTTATAAGAGAACTTGTCGTATAATTCACGTCTAATAACTTACGTGCGTGGTGAGGAACGTCCAATAATATATTTTTTATCTTTCTCTATGGTCTATTATGGCGGAAGGTGACACATGGTACTATAATTCGTCTTGCACTACTTTTTACTTTTGTAATAAAAACGTCAAGTTCAGAGAGGTAAAAAACTGTGTCATAATTAGTTTTTCATTTTTTTTTGTACATTATTATTTATTATGTATTTGTACATAGAATGCACTTTTTGTCCATGTCCTTTACTATAAAACGTTTTTTATTTCAAAACTCTGACTTCTTTAGGAGAAACTGCAATTTCAAAAGTGTAGTCCTAAGGCCAGTGTACTTAGTTAATTCATAAACGGTTATCATTAATACGTTGATAGGGAACCAACGGTTGATTCAACTGGTTCGTTGATTCAACGCCCATCGCTAGTAGTATTCTACAGAAAATACGGCTAGTTAGATGTAAAAGTTTGAGTTTATCAGAGCACCGAGACGGCTATACTAGAGAGCTGCTGAGACGCACTGTCGAAACTTTCAATACATATCAAGCATTTCAGTGATTGTTACTGTTAGCGTTTTCACAAAGAAATTTACGGCTCGTGACATTTTCGACTATGGTTATGACAACCGAAATTTGTGCTCAGCGCAATTAATGTTTTATAAAATGCTGGCAGCACTGAGACGTCCAGGCACCCATCAAAGCGTTAATTTTTTCTGGCATTAGGTAAATTGACGTCTAAAGTTACTTTTTCCAAGCGAAAGACCTCTTGCCAAAGTGCCACCTACAAAGATACAGATACAAAATCTTCATTGTGCGGGTACGAATATTAGTAATGGTGTCTCTAGTCGCCGCGGGTGACGGGATCTTTCAGGGGATGTAGTACTCATGAATATGAACAACTTTTGCTATGGGACCATAATAACCCACAAATGGAATCAAAAACCTCAAGCAACATTTAATTATATTTTTGGGCATTTTGGGGTTGAATGAAACTCTTGGTGCGTTGGGTTAGAGTGCCCATGAGAATCCAAACTTTTACTTAGACAGATGATAAGCATTGCCATATAAAGTGGTAATGTCTTTATATGGCAGCATTGCTACTCATATATAAAATGGTGGTGCCTTTTGGGAACATTACCAGTGGACAGTGATGCGGTGGAAATTTTCGACGCCATATTTTAGTGTAGTTTATTTTTATTAGCTTTCGTTTTAAGTCTATAAATGTTGTTATAGTTCATTAATTATTTTGCATTGTGGCATTTCTGAGAAGATCCACTAGGTATTCAATATACTAAACTGCCGAGCAATGAAAAAGTTCCACCCACAAAATGCCGACAAACACCTTAATTAAATTTTTAACATTTAATTTAAAATTTGAACACAATATTTACGTTTTTAGTTGGTAATATTCTGATGCGTTGTTAAATGTACTTCAATATTGCAGACGGCGTCATTAAGCTAACCTTTCCCGTTTAGGAGTAATTTGGTGCTATGTCACTGGAACTTTTTCATTGCTCGTTAGAGTAGATTGCCAATGAATTCTAACTCGTCTGTAAAGCGCTGTATCCGTCAGTAGTATAACTTATGCGTCTCTTTGACTCTGGACGTGTCATCACTCGGTCACTGTACTCTGTTTGCTAGATGTTAGGATATATTTGCTCTTGCTTAATTAATCCCTTCATAATGTGGGTGAAGTAAATAACTAGAGTAAATGACGGATCAGTAAGTAGAACTGTATAACTACTGAATCTTACATACTTTGATATATATGGTGGAAAGTGTTATTGGATTTATCCATTTGGAATTTCTCAATCATAGGCCGAAGTCTGGACTTGTGCCTGGTTAATAGCAAAAGGCTCGCCTCCTACATGGTACTTATTTATGTATTTATTTTTATTGGGAAAACAAACAGTAGTATACTAAAAATATACAAAGTGTCTTAAACATAAATGACGAAATATGCTAGGATTTATATTAATTATAGTAGTTGATAGTAGTAGATAGTAGTGATGCATTTAATATTTATATTAAATGCATCACTGCCTGCCTACCTTCGGCGAAAACAAGCGTCATGTTATATTACGAGTATGTTATAAAATAGAAGGCAGTGTATCATGCCTAAAATGTGTCAAGAAAACAGCAACTTCAAAAATTAATAAAACGTTGAATCTTGTGAAATATTTTTAGCGAAGTTAGAACTTTTATATTATATGCAAAACTCACGGGACAACTTTACTTGTAGCAAATATTTCGGAAATACCCTCCAGGTATTACTTACGGCTGTTAAGTCGCACACTCACAAGTTAAAGGGAATAACTTCACTAGGCTCCAGTGTATTGGAGGGTATGTGACTACCTACTGACTTAGTTATTAAACTAATATTATGAAGAGATCAAATTGTTTGTTGGTGGTTTGTTTGC
Source organism: Anorthoa munda (assembly GCA_945859665.1). Classification (NCBI taxonomy): domain Eukaryota; kingdom Metazoa; phylum Arthropoda; class Insecta; order Lepidoptera; family Noctuidae; genus Anorthoa; species Anorthoa munda. The sequence goes on from OX243893.1 coordinate 41,045,810, forward strand.
AATAAGGATATCTCTGGCTTTGCTGATCTAGTTATGAATTATTCATTGATAGAAACCTACACTATATGCTAGGAGCCTACAGTATATAGTGTAGTAAAACGCCTATAACTTTAGAACGGCTGAACCGATTTTCATCATGAATAGCTAAGAACACTCTCGATAAAGTCAGCTTTCAAACAATAAAAAAGAAATCAAAATCGGTTTATCCGTTTAGGAGCTATGATGCCACAGACAGATACACACATAAATAAGTACACAAATACACAAACACTCAGTTGCACACGTCAAACTTATAACACCCCTGTTTTTCCGTCGGGGGTTAAAAAAGTCCCATGTCGCGTCTGCTCGCGATAACTCAAAAAATACTAACCGGATTATCATGCGGTTTTGACCAATAGAAAGAGTAAGAATCTAGGAAGGTTTTTGTATATAATTTTTCACGTGGGTGAAGCCGGGGTGGGTCGCTAGTTATTCATAAATATATAAATAAAATCACGCCTTTGTCCCATGGGGTTAGGCAGAAACTACAGAATGCTAACTGCTACGATCATACTGCTTTTACTTCATTTACGGTCAAACACGTATTACATTCATACACGCAGAATGATAATGACAAGCTGCTACACTTCTTTTATAAATTTAATTTCACATAGAATGCATTACACATGCTGTAGGAATGGTGCTAACAAACGACATAAGCCTAACATATAGCACTACGTACGAGTACAATATACCTTAATTCAAATAAATTACGTCTTCAACGCATAAAATATGTCCGACCTGCCTAAGCACACAACGGATTTAGATTGCCCGTGTTTGCGGACTCCCATGAGTATTCGCCACTACGTGACTATTTCGCGGGGAAACTTTGAAATTTTGTTTGCTTCAGTCGGTGTGTTTACTGAGCAGGATATTAAACGGAAATTTCCATGTTCCAATTTCCAGATATTAATGAGATATTTATGTATGGCTGAAAGAGGACTTTGAGTCTTTTTCATTAGCTTGTGGTCAATTGAATAGGTCCATGTTCGTGCATACATACCTCCATCCAGTAGGCTTTAAACTGATTCTATTTAAAATCCTGTCCTATTTAACGTACATATAGTAGACTGCACGTCTCTGGAAAAAGTCGTCTAAGTCGGCCTCATTTTCTATTAGAACTCCGTACTACGCTAGGTCAATTCAAGGTGTTACTAGACTTGAGATCTAGTGTATCTTGCATGCAAGTGAAATTGCATTGCGGGGCACTATCGGGAAATTAATCACATTATACCTCGGTAGCGTAATGTAATGCCACTTGTATGCAAGCTAGTTACAAGAGGAAACGTGGAGCACTACATACATAGAAGCATAAAATGACAAAATTTTGTGAGATGATTCGACTGACCTACTTTACTAATCTTAATATGATTTTATGAGTATAGATGTGTTCTTTTAAGCATAGTAAATAATCCATCAGGAAATGACATTGATGCGTCACAATAGTCTCCTGATGGTTATTAAAAATAAGCATTCATTGAGACATTATAGTTGAATATAAAATTATGAGTGTATACTTACGACAACCAAAGCGATGTGCAGGTGAAGACCCTCGCAGAACATCCAGATGTAACTCGTGAGCATGAAGTAGTTAGTCACCACGTGGAGAACTTGACACCAAACCTACATCAACAAACTTTTCTTTAACAACTCACATTATAACCAAAAAATTTCCGGCCAAATGCGATCAGACTTCGCAAATTTAGGGCTCCGTAGCAAATCTATACATAACTAAAATTGAATTGAATTGAATTTATTTATTAATACACAAATAAATAAAATTGAAGTGTCTGTATGTAATATCAAAATAACAACGCTTTATTGAATGCACGTGAAAGTATATACGGTACTAACAACAAATAAGCAATTTTTAAGATTTTTGTCTGTCTGTCTATCTGTCTGTCTGTCTGTTTGTTCCGGGTAATCCCCGAAACGGCTGGACCGATTTTGACGGGACTTTCACTGGTAGATAGCTGATGTAATAACGTGTAACATAGGCTACGTTTGATCACGAGAAAATTCATAGTACCGGCGGCAAACTAAAAAAATAAAAATATATTTTTTACGTGTTTGACGCGGACGAAGTCGCGGGCAACAGCTAGTCTATACTAATTTTATAAAAACAAAAGATTTTTTTGTTTGTTTGTACCTAATAGGCTCCGAAACTACTGGACCGATTTAAAAAATTATTTCACCAATAGAAAGCTATATTATTTCTGAGTGACATAGGCTATTTTTTTATACCGAAAACGGGTGCTATGGAGTGGTCCGCGGGAGCGAAGCCGCGGGCAACAGCTAGTGTAGAATATAGCAGTAGCAGTGGCGTACCGCCCGCCCGGATCCCTTACGTGCAAAAAAAAATATAATATAAGAAGTTTAATCATTCAAGACTAATTTAATCTAAACTTTAAATTCCATGCTACAGATGAAATCAATTGGAAACCATTGACTTTCTTCTATCAAAATATTGTAGTCACTTACAACTGCACTTTTGACCCTTGGGTCAAAACATAAACATAAACGCGCGCCTTTTGCCCATGGGTGTAGGCAGAAACTACAGAAAGCCACCTGCTACAATCCTTATATACTTCTATTGCTTCATTTACGTTCAAACATCTAATCATACACGCACACCAGTCGTGAGTACTGCCCACCTGGCCTTTCTGATGAATATCACCAATAAGTTCCACCATCGACATAAAAAGAGTTTAAAAAGTCGGCTCTGCAGCGTCACTTTCATAAATTCAATTAGAATTTTGTCGTTCGTTAAACAACAGTGAAATTGCTCGGCTAATGTTTATGAAAACGGCCAAAAATTGAAATATAAATTGGGGATTCTGTTTGGATAGGTAATTCGTTTGAATTTTTATTCAAACTCAAAAATAAGATGAAATCGAAGCAAGAGAAGGGTGAAAATGTTACTCATTTAGATGACATTTATTTTCTTGTTTGAATATTTTATTTACAAGCATTTTTGTAGTCAATTCATCAATTCTATACTCTGGCCACGACATACACAGTTATACTAAGCAGCTTCCGTGTCGTGTCTGTTATATTTATTTTGGAAAGTAAACTTTTTATAAGAGCATCTAGGATACAGTGTTTAGTAGATCTAAATAACTTGTTTTAAAATTACAGGCAGTTGGGAAGCAAGTAATCGTTGGTTGCTAGAACCACCACACTACGACGGAGTTCAAGCTTAGCGCTTTGTCACGACGATGCAACGCTGTACAGCGCTTTAAGAGGTAGTCTAACGTATTTAAATATATTTTTTTGTGTGTTTGTATAATTATTTGCGTTATTTTGTTTAGTTATTCCATGTATAGACTCACGGCCTTCTCCCATGGGGCTAGGCAGCAACTACAGAACACCATCAGCTACGATCGTTATATATCTTAGGCTTTTCTTTTTTATTTCATTGTAATTACTCAATAATAATCATTAATTTGTATTGCATAAATACGGGCAACGTAAGGGTCCTACCTGATGGCGCGACGGAATTTAATTTGCATCGATAGTTGATATCGCGAACGTTGAAGAAAAGAAGAAAATTTCAAGCGCAAATCGGTCGAATTGCTCCGCATTGGGCCCATGTGAACGTACCTACTTTCAATTTCACTTATTTAAATTCGGTATGATATAAAACTAATCGCATCGAGTCATCAGGAAGGTCACTAAGGTCACTTTCACCCGGCATTGTACTGCAGGTTTTTTTTAGTATAATGCTGCAGGTATTATTCTTTGGGTCGAGTCTAATCGGGTAGAGTGGGCACGGAACCTTGACATCCCGCTGTTGATGCTGTAAAAACGAGCAGTGTAATGCCTTGTGACGTGTGATCCCCGCAATGGACTGTCAAAACATTCGCAGTACAAAGGCTTGTGGTTCCAGCCATGTTCCAACCTAAATATACTAAGTGTATGGAACTTGTCCCACCACCGGCGTCGAAGCGATTATCTTTCGACTATTTTCTCGCAGAATAAACGAACAAAGGATTCAGGGTCCCGTGTCAATAAAAGTGAAATATATAGTAATAGTGACCACTGGCTGATCACACTGCCGGCGAATACTCTCTCACCAAAAGTTGGTCGCAGCGACAAGAGCTATCATAGTTATACTCGCTCGACGATGTTCGCTTGCCCGATTGGTAGCCGCCCCGCTACGAGCGAGTGGTGCGAGTAATACCCGTCGTCGCACAATAACCACTCGCTCGCTGAGTGACAAAACTATCGGAACTCACTGCTACTCACTGCTCGCCAACTCGTTTAGTTTCTAGCTTTACTCGCTACTCGCAGGTCATCGGCGGTGGGACAAATGCCCAAGTCATACAAATCAAAGCTTACCGCATTGTTTGAAACGACGCTGACTCTGTTCACGACGGCTTTATACCAGATGATCCAGAGGACGTTGTTGATAGCGAAAGCCATGAAGAGGTGGACGTGGATGCGTATCCGTGTGCATTGGAGGACCCTAAGTAAAGAAAGAAAGAAAACAGGACATAAGGCGCCGCGCACACAAGCAGCGCTAATCAGAACGAACAAATCGCAAAGATCTAGTAATAATTCGCACTGTAAGCAAAATATAATAGGCAACCTAGGCATATAATGAGACTGTTCATTTAATATAATATAGGTACATAATGAATAAATAAAATATAGAAAGAATTAAATATACTTTAACAGAATATTTACTGACAAATCTGTGAATTGTATAATGTAATTATACAATTCACAGTATATGTGTAATTGTAATACGGTGTGTGTGCAGTTAGTAATTATAAAAAAACGTTAAGGCCAGTATTATAAGTACGTTTTCATGAAGTTAAAAAAAACATTTCAATGTGCACACATAAATATAATTATCTCTGTTCATAAAAAATATATTTCATGAACATAAGTTTTTTTTTTTGCTTTTTTTGACTAAGAACATTTTTTACAAATATTTGTTGAGTGTATCAACATACCAACACAAACCATCGCGTAAAGTCAGTCGTCAGTAAAATAACAAGTAGCATAATACTTGGGAAATAAATGCCTTAAACCATATGTTAAGAGGGTTTAGACAAACGACAATTTATCAACGAAAGCGTCACAAATGCAATTGCAATTAGTAAATAAAATATTAAAATGTACTTATGGGATTGCCAAGTGCTAAATGTCTGGTAATCCATACCTTACATTTTGTCATTTCGACAATCGTCATCGCTGATACAGTGACAATTTGTTAAGAACCTAAGGATTCTAGACCTAAGGAAATTACTGCCCTGTCTCAAAAATCTACACTGTATGTATAATTAACCGTGATTGAATTATACTGGTATGTTCGATTGAGCAGGTTATAGACCAAACACACATAAAAAAGCCACACGTAGCCTGTGTGGCCGCTTTTATATTTCCGCCACGGAACACTAAGAAAGATGCACCCATTTCTATAAAATAGGAAGGTACATTAGAAGATGTAGCACCACTAGCTGCAGCTCTTGCAGTTTTAAAATGTTGGAACTTGTACGCCCACGTTGAACATTGTGTAAAAAGCGCTAGAGCTGAATAATTAAACGAATTTAACGTTTTCTCCATCTTTAATTTACAAAGAACCATGGTGCACACAAGTTTTTGTATTCACAACCTTGATCTTATCAATAACAATGTTTATTGAATTAGTTACTAGAAATCTCTCTTTGTAGAGCGTCTTTGTACAGCAACCCAATAGTTTTGCAATGCCAGTGTAAATGTTTTAAAACAAGTGGCGTAATACAATCGACAAAAAATACAAAGAAAATTTGATTCATTCAAGTTTAGATGTCACTGTGCAGAACAAAAGTGGCTATTTTGAGTATAGAGCTGAAAATTCTTGCGCTCTCATTCGTTTTATAGCGTAGTGTTCATTGTTTCCTCGGCGCTATTCTACATTGGTGCAGGGTAATCGTGTGTACGGGGTTTATAAAGCATACGTGACGCAGCACCGAACGTAAAAGTTCACTCCGTTTTATTATCCAGTGAATTTTTACCTCCTCGTGCGATTTGATGGACGTATTTGAAAATCGGTGCACTTTTGAACCTGCCACGAACGATCCGTTTCAACAGGTTAACCTTTAATTGGTAATTGCTTCACCTTTAGAAGAATTTATTTAAAATTTATCATTGCCAGAATGGCAGCTGTCAAATCTATAATGCAGTAAATTTCAAAACCGTTTAAATTTAAACAGCTGGTATTTCGTGACGTAATATTGATTGCCTGTTTGAACTTATCACAAAATATTATTTATTTCTTCACTTGTATGTTAGATTTGTTTCAAAGTTCGTAATAAATATTATATTCTACGTAAATTTTCTAAAATTAATATAATGTGCCGCGATTTCCCAAAAGTACCGTTTGATCTGTTCAACTTTTGTTTGGTAATTGTTAACCTATAGTTTCGACATATTTACTTAAAAGTTTAACATTTACCGAATTTTACCCGTCAAATTTATAATACAAAGAAACTTCACAAGAGTTTGATTTTATACCGTTGTTGATTTCGTGACGTTAGATTGACTGCCTGTTTGAACTTATCAAATATATTATTTATGTCTTCTGTTATTATTAGTTGGAAGTTCGACCTACATTTTCTAAAATTATGCATAAACAAGTACTTACTGATAAAGTGCCTAATTTATTTATTTTATAATAAAACTGCCCAAAAAAATTTATGCGGCCATAACACTTTTGATAGTACCTAGATAGTGGGTTATGTACAAAATTACTTTTAGTTTTATAACCAAGCATAAAATGACAAAATGAAAATTGCACAAAGCTTTTTTGTTAAATACGGGTATTTTGATCATAAACGACAACTTGGGCCGGTATTCCAGATGCTCAACTCAACTCAAACTGGAAATGGACAGTTGTGATAGGTTGACATGTTTTTTTTTGACATTAAAGTCCAAGATCCTAGGCGCCCCAAAAGATACCGAACTCTTTTGACACAAACTCAGTGGAATTGAGTCGTGTTAGCATGTACTTGGAACGTACTCGTGCTAAATTGGATTTTCATTTTCATTCAATACTTACCACGCATTTTGTGTAGAAAGACTTTAGTAACGTCTGGGGCGTTTTGGCTCTTGCTGTATTGAGTACACACACATATGTCAAACTGAAGAATCATAATGCCAAACTCCAAAGTTGTGATTGGTTGGCAGTTGATTGGTAGGTGTGGCCAATTTTGAGATTGAGTCGACAAAAAAAAAAAAAACAAATAAACTTGCATGCATGCTGATTGCAGGTGGAAATGCGGACTAAGGTGATTCATACTTATGAGTGCTTCCACCCCCTGAAAGATTACCAACGAATTAAAAGTCACCCTGAATTAGGCCAACACTGTCAAACAAAAGCTGTTAAGTTTTACTTCTATAATAGTTTCGACTAATTATAATGTCGTTTTCTGAACTTCAAACAATTGTTAAACACGATTTTGTGGTATGACAGACAAAGTTTTTCGGGACCATGTTTAATTAATGACTTTCAAAGCTCCACCATTTGTTTACACTTTTGGTAAATGAAAATGAAACAGTAAGTACTCTTTACAACAGTTTCGAACTTCGAGCAGTTATTTGCATGGAAGATTACTGGCAGGCCTGCGAATATGCCTCCCAGCTTTACTCTTTATTGTTAATATATATGCATAACACAGCCACTTTATTCCTTGCTTGGCGCGTTTATGGCTCAGCTTTGATATACATAGCGTTATTTGCGATTTGTTATTTTGTTTCTCGTTCTTTTATGTCTGCCGACTGTAGGCAATTTGGCGAAATCGTCTTAATGGGATTGATATAGGTTGGTATCGCTATATCAATCCATGAATACTGACAGCTTCCGCCCTGAAACGCTATAAATGAAAAGAGCCCGTCAGTTACGACTGCGTCAAAATTATAATTATTTTTGGGCTTCACAGCAGCTTTTACAAGGCCAATTTATCATTAACATTACAAATTCAGTTTATAGTCACATTTAAAATGCCCACTCTATTTGGATGGCACATTTAGATGGTCAACCCGACCACGGTATGACCTTGTTATGTTTTTATTTGTCACATGAACTTGGATGATTCGACGCTTCATACGTTGCAACACATGTAGCAATGCAGCTACCAATAACATGTCTGATTCAAAACATTTCGACCAAACAGCTTGTAATAATCAAAGTTATAAAAGTTTATTTTCGTAACACATACATTGCACTCGATCCGTTTCCCAATAATATTAGAAATATCAATGAACTGTGTTGATTGGTAGATAAAATAAAACATATTGGATTGAGAAAATACGAATGTTAGAAGATGATATACATCCGGAACGCTTCTTACCGAAAATAGAGGAAAATGAAGACTGAGACCAGTAGAGCGGCCACGGACAGCGAGTATCCAACTACATAGATGTTGTTAACAATGCTCCGGAACTGAAACAAAAACGGCTTGATTAGAATAAAAAAGGCTTATAAGTCAATAAAGGCCCAGTTTTTTGATCCGTAGGTAAATGAAACAATGATTAAATATGCTTATCAATGGTTTCAAATTTCGGTAGGACGCGTTTATTCGGCAATTGTTAGGGTCAAATAATTAACTCTCCGACTTGTTTAATGTTTTAACGAAACTTGCAGCCATTGGTTAGCATGTTTATTTATTGGTTGATTTAACTACGGATCAAAACACTGGGCCTAAATTAGTCAACCTTTTTTTTTTTTTTTTTTATAGTCTCAAAACGGAAAACCACATCGCGTCATTCATCTCGCATGTGATTGGTGGATTTGGTCGGTTGGATAGAGTTTAAACTCTTTGCGCACTTACGCAATAGGGCTGCAGGTCAGCTACAACCTAGCCAGTGTGCTCCATCGTCGACCACATCATCGCTTACCATCAGGTGAGATAGTGGTCAAGCGCGAGCCTATAAAAGAAAAAAAACAAAAGAAAAAAAGGTTGACTGATTTAGGCCCAGTGTTTTGATCCGTAGTTGCGGCTGCTGGGTCGGCTTTCAGTCTATTAAGATATAGCAAAATACCAGAATTTTACATGGATCGATCGTCTATCTGATCTCTACAACCTAGTGGTTGGGTAAATCGTTACTCCTTGAAAAGACTGGTGATAGATTTTCTAGTACTGAATACCCGACAGTCTAAATCCGGCAACTCCGGTACCAACTGTTCTACTTGCTTTTTCCAGGCACCGAGGAGTCTCGGTATGTAATAGCATGGATTAACCTCGGCTAGCGTTGCCTAATTTTAAAGATTGACCCGTGCGGTAGTTATTATTTAGGCACGACCGAGCTTCTCCCTCTTATTTTAAGAACAGTGTCAAAGACCTAGGTATGAATTACAGTGACGACGGTAGATAAATTAAAAAAACTTGTTGGGCCATATTTACGGCCAGCTACTGTAGCTGTGTAGCTTAACTGTGTTGAACAAATGGACGTAAAAATAGCTTTATTTGGAGACATTTTGCTCGATGCCAATTTTGAAAACTTGAAAGCGATTTAACTTCGCCCAAAGTTTCGTAACAGTTCGAAGTTTAATTTTATTTCTGATAAATTTAGTGTCATGCAACAATTTCCAAAAATAAATATATTATGATGATTAATTAGCATAATAGGGCACAGATATGTGCCTATTATTTGGTATTACTTATTAGTAGTTATTAGACTATTAGTAGGTATTTTCAACCGACTTCAAAAAGGAGGAGATTCTGAACTCAACTATATGTTTGTTATGCGATTTTTCCGCCAATTTTGAATTAATTTTGATGATTTTTTTTTTATTTGGTAGGTCATATTTCAGAGATGGTCTCATTGATCCCATGGAAATCGAGGCAACTCCTCAAATTTGATAGGCATACATATAGCGATTTTGGTTTTTGCCATGTTGATGCATTCAGAAAATATCATTTGTTGAAAAGGAACTGAAGATGAAGCCACAGATGGCTACTGGAACTTATCAATTATAAGTTATATTTGGATATAAAATATCTCGAATAGTTAAATGACTGTAATGAAACAAATTTAAATAAATAGTAAAACTATGTACCCCAGGTATTTAAGCTTGTTGCAATTGTTATGAGAATCCCTTTTGCTATAAATAGTTTTCATGGCAATTTAGGGTAGACAAAAATATTAAACCGACTACCAAAACAAAACACAACAAATCGTTTTTTTTTTTTACAGAAATCGGTGTTAAAATAGGTAAGTACCAAAAACACCGAATTCCGAAAAGAAAGTTATTTTTCGTTTTCGTAGTATTTTTTTTTGGTTGTAGATTATTTTTTTTATTAGAAAGGTTTGATTACAACTACAACCTGTGACAAATGAGCTGTCTCTCGATTGCATAAGGGGAAGAACACACGTGTGGCTTCAGCAAGTAAGGCAAGTAATTCTATTAATAGAATTAGCAAGAAACAAAGAAAGAAAAAAACGTTTATTTGCGCCAGGCGTGACGCGTACTACTATTACTTGCCTCATGAGGGTTAGTTACCGAAATATCCCAGTAGAAATAAAAAGCAGAAAAGGTACTGTTAAACCCACAAGAACGTTTCTTTATTTTGGTTTGTCTATAACAAAGTAACATTAATATAAGTCAAGCTAAACATACAACTAAATATAAATAATTAAAAGTAACAATCTTTTTTTAACTTAAGATAAATAAGAATAAATAATAATAATAATAATAAAGGATGGAATTTGGTGTGGACAAATGTGCAGTCATGCATGTAAAGCGAGGGGAGATTATGGAATCCGTGGGAATACAACTCTCGGATTCCATACACCTTCGATCCCTTTCCTCAACCGAAACTTACAAGTATTTGGGTATGTCGGAAGCATTAGGCATCAATGCTAGTGACGTGAAACAGTCGTTGAAGGAACGCTTCTTTGGCCGCCTGAATAAAGTACTAAATAGTCTTTTATCAGGCGGAAACAAGGTGCGCCCTTCAACGGCTGGGTCATGCCGGTCTTGATGTATTCTTTCGGCATACTCAAATGGACTCAGACAGAACTTGACGCCCTGGATAGGAGAGTCCGCACGCTGCTTACCGCAAATCGTATGCATCACCCACGGTCATCGGTCATGAGACTGTATATCCCGCGGAAGTGTGGTGGTCGAGGCTTTTTAAATGCTAAGACCCTGCACAACCGCGAGGTATGCAGTCTTAGGGAATACTTCCAGGCCGCCGACGTGGGTATGCATCGAGATGTGGTAGCGGTGGACAAGGGCCTTACCCCGCTCTCCTTGGCTAACGAGAACTGGCGCAAACCTATAGTATTAGATACTAATGACCGCAGGGAGGTATGGCAGAGCAAGGAGCTTCACGGACGCTTCTACCGGGTCCTACATGGGCCCGATGTAGACCTTTTAGCGTCCGTGGCCTGGCTGCGATTTGGTGACCTTTTCGGGGTAACCGAAGGTTTTGTCTTTGCGATTATGGACGAAGTTATGATGACGAACAACTACCGGAAATACATTGTGAAGGATGGCACAGTTGACATCTGTCGGGCATGTCACCGGCCGGGTGAATCTATCCGTCACATTATCTCCGGTTGTTCTAGTCTGGCTAACGGAGACTATTTGCATAGACACAACCTTGTAGCCAGGATTATCCATCAGCAACTTGCTCTTAAATACAATCTTGTGGAATCGGAAGTGCCTTACTATAAGTATGTGCCCGACCCAGTTCTCGAAAATGGCAATGTCACGTTGTATTGGGATCGGTCTATCATCACTGACAGGACTATTGTTGCCAATAAACCTGACATAGTGGTGATAGACCGACCAGAGCGTCGCGCAATGATTGTTGATATAGCGGTCCCCCATGACGAGAACCTCGTGAAGAGTGTCATGAACAGAGGGCCCTATCAGAATATCAGCGCAGGGTTATTTCCTTTTTTGGATATCGCTGCACATGCTGAGATAGGAGCCTTTTTGGTCTCGCACGGGGTTTTTTATTTTTTTTTTACTATTGTGTAATTTTTATGCTTATTTCTCGTGTCTCCTGTGCGGGTCACAAATAAATATTTTTCTTTCTTTCTTTCTTTCTTGAAGGCTGAGAGAGATAAGAAAAGCAAGTATCTTGATCTGGCTCGCGAGGTTGTCGACATGTGGGATGTGAATACAGCAATCATTGTGCCGATAGTCGTGACGGCCAATGGTATAATAGCCAAGAGCCTCGACGAACATCTGAGGAGGCTCTCGTTGGGCAGCTGGATCAAGGGCTTGATCCAGAAAGCGGTACTCCTGGACACGGCGCGTATAGTCAGGAGGTTCCTCTCTCAGGAGCCCTGACCACCGGTAGCTTGGACCCTGTTCCCGATACCGGTGGGCTACTATTTTTGTATTTTTAAATGTTTTTTTATTTTATTTTTTATAGAATAATATTTAAAAATGTAAAAATATGTATATAAAATGAATAAATGGAATAATAATAATATACATATATCTAAATATATATATAAAAATGAATCCCTATTTCCCTTGGCGTGACCAAACATCACGCGTGAACGGCTGGACCAATTACGCTCATTCTTTTTTAGTTGTGTTTTAGGTTTGTTATTGTTAGGAGAAAGATCTTATGAAAAAAAATTAAGAAAAAAAAATTTGCTACCTTTCCTACACAGGTAGGGTAGGTAGGGTAGAGTAGGTAGGGTAATGTAGGTAGGTTTAGGTAGGGTTGGGTAGGGTAGGTAGGGTAGGTGTTCGCGACGAGACTCACCAACCAATTGAATGGTTTTTGTAAATAAAGTATGTATTAGAGTCATACGTCTGCTCGCGCCCGAGCGCCATGTAGGAATGAAAATGTTGTAAACACGTCGGTCCTATTTATAAGCTCGGTTTGTAATGGTATTTTGAATCGCATTTTTAAGGTAGTAATATAACGTCCTTAACGTTTATTTATGCGTATTAGGTTTTGGTAATACTAGATAAATAGAATGGAAGCATTAAAATATATAAATATTATAGTTTTCATACTTAAAACGTAAAATCAATTTCATGTGAATGCGTGCGTTCGCTGCGCGCGCCTAGTTCCGACTGATGCGCCAGATGGCAGCAAGTAGTTTTATATGTTAGCGTTTTGCGTACAAAAATTCTTGTAAACAAACAAAATTGTTGAAATATGTAGACCCTTCAGGTCGAATAACTCCCTGAAGGGAATAGATGTACTTATTATAGAAGTACTTTCGGATGGCCCGTTGGACTAGCTATCAGGCCATCCCTTTAGAGCGAAAATCGCTCATATAGTTTAGGCACAAATCCAGACATGGTAATCTGGACTTGTGATTTTTGGCCCGTTTTTTGGCATTCCCAGGGACTATACACCCATGAGACTTCCAAAAATAAGGAATTTTCGGGGACTTCCCGATGGCCCGATAAACGCGCCATCGTGTCGTCCCATAAAAATATAGAATCAGTTAAGTAGTTTAGGAGATAGCTAGACACAAAGGGAGTGACTGGCTATCGAACTAACACTTTTTTAGGTACATTATGTACAAAACGTATATATATACTTATGGAGGCACTAGAACTGTAAAGTGCTCTCCCTCAGCCCCCAGGCCACCCATATTCGGTGGTGATAGCTTGGATGGTCTGAGTAGAAATTCAAGTAATAAAATAAATTGTTTAAAAACGTTAAGGAGCGTGTATTTAAGGGATGATATCCCACAATAAACGTCCGAAAATAAGCTTTTTTAAGCCGCCCATAGACGACTTGCTGAATTTGTCAGCAAGTCACCCCAACCTATAGTACATTTCTGGGCTAGGGATGTTGTTATACAACTTTCCGACATGAAAATAAGGGAACTTGTCCCTTTTTTCTATAGATATAGCCTAGGGACGCTATCAATGCCTGGATATAAATGTATATGGATTAGATACACCAATAGGGGGTGCTACTGTGCTACAGTACACAGAAATCCAGGCGTTGATAGCACCATGGAAGGGAAAGTACAGACCTAAAACCCACTGTCGGGTAAGGGATTTTTTTGGTAAATAAAAATTATTTTCGGCACAAAATCGCGGGGCTCTCAATAGTAGTAACGACCGAGGGTATAAAACACCCTCGGTCCAAAGATAAAATCGTAGTCATCGGCCATAGCCACTAGAAACAAGTCACTTGAACTTAATTAGTAGTTACTTGTTGAGAGCCCTAAATTCGTAGCAAGTGTTAAATAATTGAAGTGTTTTATTTGATTAAACAATTATCATCCCTGCACCTGCTTGATTAGAAGTACTGAGGCAACATTCCAAAGAGGTTACCAGATCAAATCTGAGAGTCAATGTTCTTCGGGCGTCCAGCGCGAAATCCGGGAGCTTTACGACCTCCCTCCTCGGGGAAGGCGATCACGCTACGTCCGCAACATTTAATGGTCCTTCGAGCCGGATTAGAACAGCCTGGAACCTGGAAGAACAGCTCCAGGACGTCTAAGAAAAAGAAGGAAGAATCATCGAAAATAAAATAAATCCGACACTAAATAGAATTTGTGCCGGATTTTAGAAACCTGGAAAACCGGGAAGAAATACTGAAGTTCCACCAGGGATAGAGGAAATTCAGCCGCACAATATACTGCCTTCAAACTGAAGATTGAAGCCAGGAAAGCAGCTCCAGGACAGCGGGAAGAAATAGTGGTGGAATTAATTTGTCGAATTCCTGACGAATTAATTTCACAAGAAACAAATTGAAGTCGAGCACCGCAGAGAATAGATCCTGCGTGCCCAAGCCCACCGCTGGACCAAAGAGGTAAATTCCGGGAGACAGTTATTAGAACTACCCTCTTGTTTTTAATAACTGTTAGAAGATTGAATATATTTCCTGTGAGCTGCAAAAGTGCCGTATGAAGACTGATGTGCATCTATGAAGCTATAAGAATAGTTCCTGAAGACTTATCGCTGAAAACCACCCTATGTTCTCAGTGATTTGTTCTGGAACTGAACGCTGGTTTAATTTTACCAAGAATATGCGTTTTTAAGCCTGAATTGCGTCTTTTACGTCGAGCAAATAATTCCTGAAGGCTTATCGCTGAAAACTACCCTTACGTTTTTAGCGATTTCGTTCGAATACTAAGCGCCCGTCTAAACAAATAGAAGACGTGCGTTTATGAAACTGATGTGCAGCTTTGATGTTTGAACAAACATATCCTGAAGGCTTATGACTGAAAGCAACCCTTAAGCTTTCGGGAATTTTCGAAAATTGAAATTTCGTCAAATTGAAAGAAGATACGTACTCAGAAGATTGAGTTACGACTCTGACGTCTGGAACAAGCAGCTACTGAAGCATTATCGCTGAAAAGTACATTCGACTTTTCGGTGATTGATATTTCGATTGAATTATAGTCAATCGTATTGAAGATACACGTTTTGAGAAAAAACAAACGTGTACTACAGATGTCTGAAGTTTCATAAGGACTTATCACCAACCGTGAGTTTTTGTTGATTTGAATTTTTGGAGATTGAATTATAGTCAATCCACTTGGTGAATTTTTTGAAAACTGACGTTTTGACCGTCGGAAATTTTGGGAATTAGGTCTTGTGTCGTAAATAGACGTTCTGACCGTCGCAATAAAAATATTGAACTGGAACTCATGCTGATAGGTTGACGTTCTGACCGTCGAATATTAACTAATAGAAACAGACCAAGTAGTTTCCACAAAAATAACCAGTATAGAAGGAACTTCAGACTCAACATGGAAACCTTCTCGGAACGAGAAGACTTTAGAAGATAGACGTACAGCCATGCCGATGACTACCCGGGGTGACACCCGTATCGAACATGGCCGTCCGCCGTCAACTAAAATGACTCGGCCTCGGAGAAAAATAGATGGGAGCTAGCCAAGGAAAACAACTTGTGCTTTCGCTGCCTACACATCCGTCAAGGCAGCCACACTTGCAGGGCAAAGCGGTGTGGCCAGGAGGGATGCCACCAGAAGGCCCGACCGTGAAGGGATCGCAAGAACCCAGTCGAGCCAGGCGTTCCTCAAGATAGTGCCGGTCCGGGTCATCGGACCGGCGGGAGAGGTGGCGACATACGCCCTCCTAGAATAACAACTGATGATGGCTTAGATCATCAGTTGCGCGAATTTTTCGCCATAGAATTGCTGTGCATAAACCCACAGCACCCCGCCTCTGACCCTGAGAAAAGGGCAGAGGATCCACACTTGCAGGTCAAAGCGGTGTGGCCAGGAGGGATGCCACCAGAAGGCCCGACGTTGAAGGGATCGCAAGAACCCAATCGAGCCAGGCGTTCCTTAGGTGCTGTGCATAAACCCACAGCACCCCGCAACCCGTGATGTACCACTGCGGTTCAACTCGGACCACGAGTGGTACTGCGGGCCGAGTTTTTTGTCTCTTGGGCCCGAATTATGGCCCACAGAGAAACCACCAATTTCGAATGACACGGGAGAAGAAAAAACTCTCGTAGTCACAGAAGAGGACATTTTGAATCGAATGACCGTCCAGTTAGCAAATGGACATATAGAAACCGCCATGTTATGGCGTACGCGAATTTTTCGCTATAGAATCGCTGTGCATAAACCCACAGCGCCCCGCCTCTGACCCTGAGAAAAGGGCAGAGGACATTTTGAATCGAATGATCGTCCAGTTAGCAAATGGACATCATGGGAGGCGCCTGGGAGCGCCTAGTCCGCTGCGTAAAGAACACGCTGTACAATGTACTTACAGAAAAACACCCAACTGAAGAGGTGTTGTCCACACTGATTTGTGAGGCAGAGTACATTGTGAATAGCCGACCATTGACACATGTGTCAGTAGACAGCGATGATGATGAGTTCATCACACCGAACCACTTCCTGCTCGGTGGGTCAGCCAGACTACCTACACCTGGCGTATTCACTGAGCAGGATATAGACAGCAGGAAAGTATGGCGACGATCACAGATCCTCGCTGATATGTTCTGGAGCCGCTGGGTCAGAGAGTACCTGCCTGAGCTCCAAAACCGGCGGGAGCCACATAGTAGTGGGCCCAAACTTAATGTGGGCGACCCCGTCCTGATAGCCGACGGCCAGCTGCCTCGAAACACATGGCCTCGAGGCCGCATTGTAGCCGTGTATCCAGGAATCGACGGAGAAACCCGGACTGCTGAGGTGCGCACACTTGGCGGCATCCTGAAGCGTCCGGTGAAGAAACTCGTCCCACTGCCTCAGTAACCAGAGACGCCGGGGCGGCGATCATCCTTCGGTGAGCCTGGCGACGGCATCCGAGACTGCCACTCGTCGCTCACCATGGGAGTGCAGCGCCGCGCCGACATCACTTCGAGCCTGCACGGCACTGCACGGCGGGAGATATGTTCGCGACGAGACTCACCAACCAATTGATTGGTTTTTGTAAATAAAGTATGTATTAGAGTCATACGTCTGCTCGCGCCCGAGCGCCATGTAGGAATGAAAATGTTGTAAACACGTCGGTCCTATTTATAAGCTCGGTTTGTAATGGTATTTTGAATCGCATTTTAAAGGTAGTAATATAACGTCCTTAACGTTTATTTATGCGTATTAGGTTTTGGTAATACCAGATAAATAGAATGGAAGCATTAAAATATATAAATATTATAGTTTTCATACTTAAAACGTAAAATCAATTTCATGTGAATGCGTGCGTTCGCTGCGCGCGCCTAGTTCCGATTGATGCGCCAGATGGCAGCAAGTAGTTTTATATGTTAGCGTTTTGCGTACAAAAATTCTTGTAAACAAACAAAATTGTTGAAATATGTAGACCCTTCAGGTCGAATAACTCCCTGAAGGGAATAGATGTACTTATTATAGAAGTACTTTCGGATGGCCCGTTGGACTAGCTATCAGGCCATCCCTTTAGAGCGAAAATCGCTCATATAGTTTAGGCACAAATCCAGACATGGTAATCTGGACTTGTGATTTTTGGCCCGTTTTTTGGCATTCCCAGGGACTATACACCCATGAGACTTCCAAAAATAAGGAATTTTCGGGGACTTCCCGATGGCCCGATAAACGCGCCATCGTGTCGTCCCATAAAAATATAGAATCAGTTAAGTAGTTTAGGAGATAGCTAGACACAAAGGGAGTGACTGGCTATCGAACTAACACTTTTTTAGGTACATTATGTACAAAACGTATATATATACTTATGGAGGCACTAGAACTGTAAAGTGCTCTCCCTCAGCCCCCAGGCCACCCATATTCGGTGGTGATAGCTTGGATGGTCTGAGTAGAAATTCAAGTAATAAAATAAATTGTTTAAAAACGTTAAGGAGCGTGTATTTAAGGGATGATATCCCACAATAAACGTCCGAAAATAAGCTTTTTTAAGCCGCCCATAGACGACTTGCTGAATTTGTCAGCAGGTCACCCCAACCTATAGTACATTTCTGGGCTAGGGATGTTGTTATACAACTTTCCGACATGAAAATAAGGGAACTTGTCCCTTTTTTCTATAGATATAGCCTAGGGACGCTATCAATGCCTGGATATAAATGTATATGGATTAGATACACCAATAGGGGGTGCTACTGTGCTACAGTACACAGAAATCCAGGCGTTGATAGCACCATGGAAGGGAAAGTACAGACCTAAAACCCACTGTCGGGTTTTTTTTGGTAAATAAAAATTATTTTCGGCACAAAATCGCGGGGCTCTCAATAGTAGTAACGACCGAGGGTATAAAACACCGTCGGTCCAAAGATAAAATCGTAGTCATCGGCCATAGCCACTAGAAACAAGTCACTTGAACTTAATTAGTAGTTACTTGTTGAGAGCCCTAAATTCGTACCAAAAGTTAAATAATTGAAGTGTTTTATTTGATTAAACAATTATCATCCCTGCACCTGCTTGATTAGAAGTCCTGAGGCAACATTCCAAAGAGGTTACCAGATCCAATCTGAGAGTCAATGTTCTTCGGGCGTCCAGCGCGCCATCCGGGAGCTTTACGACCTCCCTCCTCGGGGAAGGCGATCACGCTACGTCCGCAACAGTAGGGTAGGGTAGGTAGGGTAGGGTAGGGAAGGTAGGGTAGGGTAGGGAGAGTAGGGTAGGTAGGGTAGGGTAGGTAGGGTAGGGTAGGGTAGATAGGGTAGGGTAGATAGGGTAGGCTAGGTAGGGTAGGGTAGGGTAGGTAGGGTAGAGTAGAGTAGGTAGGGTAGGGTAGGTAGGGTAGATGAATGTTTGGTGTTTTTATGGCAAAACAAAGTTTGCCGGGTCAGCTAGTAATGGACTAAAAAGAAAGAAAATTAATATCACTTGTCAATACTAATCCAATGAGCCCAAACACAATGGTACTATATGGTCTGTATGAGAAATTGCTATGGTCACCTGCCGGCTACATCCGTTGGTACCATTATTATGTCAATATTTTCAAAGTATTGCAAGTTTCAGCTTATTTGGATGTTGAATAATCGATTAATAGTTGCCAGACATACATAGGAATGCAAGGTAATAAAACGTTGTAAAAAAATAGAAAAACTCGACATCTTAAAAACCGAACTAAAAAGCCGCAAACAAGAAGAAAATCATGCTTTACAGTCGGAGGATACATATTCGCTAGCTGGTTGACCAAAACCAGGCGATATCCTCCGCTTGCACAGCATGATTTTCTTCTTGTTTGCGGCTTTTTAGTTCGCTTTTTAAGATTGAGTCGGGTTTTTTGATTTACCTTTTTTTATTTATAATTTTTTAAATATTTTTTTTTAAGATTTAGTTACATTTAAACACTATTTTTTTTGATATCCCACACGATGGGTCAGGAAGAAAATAAAAAATTTGTCGCCCACAATATGGCGCCCAAAATCCGCCATTTTTCTATTTTCCAATTTTAATGTAGTCAGTGACACTCGCAGGGTTAAGACGAATCGATTGACGTATGAATCATCAAAATCGACCAACGCGTTTGGTCTCTAGAACGCCACATAGAAACAAACATACATACATACTTACATACATACGTACATAGACTGATCAACACATAACCCTCCTTCGGCAGTCGGGTAAAAAGGCAGTCATGGGGACTGCCGACAGAAGTGAAAACTTAATAAAATAATTACTTATAACTGACATAGTACTGTTATTCGGTCACACGTCACATTAGCCTATCGATGACGCTGTCACATCAGCATGTCGCTGACGCGAACCCATAAGTTACGCCCCTACCAAAAATCAGTCAACGCGGCTAAAGAAGTTAACCAGAAAAAAAATTAGCTAAAAATAGTTTTATGAAGTACTCGCAATGATAGACCAACAAATCTGGTGTACAATATCATCTCTACCATTAACGTCTCGAAGGCGTACAGCATTTTATAAAAATAACTAAACAAACTGAGAAATTGCACGCATGAATCATGGCGACGCGGACAGGGTGTCGGCAGTTGTAAACAATGCGCCGCCATGATGGATGGCGAGGACAGGCGGACCGCACGCACTGCAGACCTCAAGCTACATTGCCGCTATCTGATAACATCAGTTATATACAACAAACAAAAACCCGCGAAATAATTAAAACTGATTTTGTTTATAAACTACAAATCTTCTTCTTCTTCTTATCTTCTTATTCTTTATTGTACACAAAACATAAAACATACAAATACAATAGGACAGTTTATGTACAAAAGCGAGCTTAACCCATAGTTGGGTTCTCTAACAGCAAACCTCAGTTGCGTAGAGAAATATGCATTTGAGGATACATCCATGTGCACAACAAAAGCTTATTAAAAACTCTTAACACATTTAAATACTTTCTCACTAAATAAAATAAACAAATACGTGTGTAACACACAATGCATAAACATAATACATACAGTATACTATATAATACAAAACTAAAAAATAACAATTGTAAATACATAAAATAATGAGTCATGTTGACAGAAAATATTCCCTAATTCTTCTCTTAAAAACCGCCAACGAAGGGCTATCCCGTATAGAGTGTGGAAGAGTATTCCAGAGGCGCACAGCGCGAACAGTTAACGATCCACCGTAACGACTTGAAGAGTGGGGAGGAAACCGAAGGAGAAAAGATGATGACAGACGACAAGGTCAATCATATGTTTTTAGATTTTTTTACGAAGGCTTCTAAAATCGGTCAATTGTCTGATAGTGGCATTTTAGCTTAAAGACGACAAAGCCAGCAGCCACGAATATGTGTGCGATACAATATTTTTAAACAAACATACAAACTCATCATGTTTGTACAATTGTACACGTTTACTAGATACTGAACGGAGGTAATTGAAACGTGCATTCGAAACACATGGCACTTTAATTTTAATATCTTTTATACTTCAGAAGTTAGCGAGTACGATCTATCGGAAACCCATCATGTAGTTTATTAAAGCACCCTGTATGGTTGTTTGTAATGTTATGTCTTGTACTTTTTCATGGACTAACTTATTTAATTGGCGTTAGGCATCATTCAGTTCAGCATGCACATAAGAGGGCCAATTACCATGTTTTTAAGGAACGTTAACATTCGTATCTGTTAAAATCGTCTGTGGCTGCGTCTGTGTTTCCAAACGCATACAACCCGAATCTCTTCAAAGTTAGAGTAAACAGGCTTCTTCTGGGTAAACTCGCTCCATCGTCGACTTTGTCTCCGTCACCTCCGTCACCTCGTCCTACCTAGGCTAGAGTCAAGAGTAAAACCCATAAAAAAAAAGAAAAAAAAAGTGTAGGCAAAATTAGTCATTTATAATGTCCTCTAATTTAGTTTCCTCACGGTGGGCACTGTCCAGAGAAGCGCCGAAGACGGAGTGGTTTGGAAGCAGCTTGTCAGTGACTGACTCTGTCAAAGCATTTTTTAAACACCGCAAGTTCATGACCTTCAGTAATGAAGACAACGAACCAAAAACCTACGTATATGTAACATTTGCTTCAATTAGAATTTTATATCTACTCTATACCTTTGATCTAAGTAGATATAGAATATAATATGTTTACGTGAATATTTGTCAGCCAAATAAAATGAGTCTAAATTAGGGCATGTAATATCGGAAGTTCTTCAATGCCGATATTGATTTCCGATATGCGATCTCAATATCGGAATTGCACTCATTCGTTAGATATTGCGCATTTTTTTTGTTAATTGTACAAAGGAGACGGGCATTTCTGGGCCCAGCAGTTAACTAGATGAAATATGTATTAAAAAATCCGTTATATTTTTCTAAAGGAAATCCCAAAATATAGTACCATGTTTCTATCTAGGAAGCGAGAAAAGTTAAATTATGTTATGAAACTAAATAATCGATTTAAAAAATCGGTAAAATCTCAAACTAATGTATGAAAATCGAGTGACAAGTGCTTATCAATCGTTAAGTGGAAACGATTCATAGTGAATCGAGTTCCGTTAATTTTTATTCAGTTCGCAATACTGGTCACTGACTGAATAAAAACAAAAATAAAAAAAAATCTGACAGACAGTTGATAGGCAGAAAATAAATAAACTGGAACTCGTTCGTTTTCTTTCGTTCTGAGTGCACACATATTTTCCATGTTTCATTGTAAAACCCCACCACCTCGGCTTTGCATACTTTAAAGGACTATTCGACGGATCTTACTATTTTGAATTACCTGGCTCTCTATTTTGGACAACTGATTACGCCTATCGATCGGATATTGACGACATGGATCGCTGTGTGAATTGTACCATTGCATCTGGTCGCAATAACTCTATTGGCAGAAGAGTCTTGGACAGTCTTGGACGATTAGGCGATTATATCAATTATTCGTCAGTGGCGTGCATCTCAGCCTGTAAGTACCTATTCAAATCGAACTTTTATTCTTACAAGCGAACAAAACCAGACTTATGATGTACCTACTATTTACGGTCTCCGGCGTCATGTATGTCGGCTTTCTTTTTGGTGGATAGCATAATAATAAGAAAGACTTAATGACGCAATAAGACCGATTCGGTCTCAGGCTTTGGTGCTTTGAGGTATTGACAGTTATTTGGACTATTTCGGTCTCGGCCGAGACGTAGCGATTTGATTGAATATGATTTAAATAGTTCACTTATTTCAGGTTACCAGTGAGAACTATGTATGCCAAGTATGTTGGAACATGGCCCAAGACGTGGTTCTTGGGAGAAGTCCGATTGAAGCATCACACCAAGTTGGTCATCCCAGAGGCAAGAGAAGAGGCAAGAGGCAACCTTCTTCGACAGCTAACGGCTTCAAATACTTCTTGGTTATTGCGGGGACGTATAAAATCCCGCCATATAAGTCGCAAAACATATTTTGCTTACGTTTTAGTTGACAGCTGTCGAAGATTCAATATTAGGCTATTATTGTATTTGTATTGTAGGTAGAAGGACTGTAGGCTGCTGTGCCCATGTAATGTAAATAATATTGTATCTCAGTTGGGCAAGATACCAAGAAAATATCGTACCTCCTGCACAATTCTTAGAACATATTCAAATAATTATTGAAGATGAATAATAAATATTTAAAATGTAATTATATTGGTGTTTTATTTTACTTCCACTTCTCAATCTGCCTAGCCTTTTCTCAACTATGTTGGGGTCGGCTTCCAGTCTCACCTGATTCAGCTAAGTAGATATAGATAGAGCTGGAGCGACTGCCTGCCTGACCTCCACAACCCAGTGACTGGGTAACCCGATACCCCTTGGCAAGACTGGTGTCAGATCTCAGGCTTCTGGCTACACGTAAAGACTGTCAAAGACCTTCAAATGACAGCCGGGACCAACGGCTTAACGTGCTTTACGATGCTCGGAGGAATATTGTTATGTTGAAATTCACCAATCCACGGACCGACCTCGTCAAGTGTTGCTTAACCTTGAAGATCGACCCGTGTGGCTGTTATTATTTAGCCACGAGCTCCTTATACTTCATCTTCTTCTTTTTTTATTTAAAAGGTACCCGCTGCTTCTAAGTGCAGGATATTGGATGTGGAGACTTGTCTTTGACTGTAGTGACTGTCCGGCCATGGCAAACGTGTCAGATCTTCGACACGTCACACGTGGAGATTTTCTACTTGCACTCCATGCATAAAACCATTACACAACTGAAGCCATTCAAAAATATTTCGCAAATAACATAAAAATCTACAATGTTGTATTGTAACCTCACTTTTACATAACTTCATATAACTTGATTCCTGGATAGCCAAATTTCACCAAATTTTCAGCGAGGCCTTGTTAATATATAATCTTACAAATAAGGCTAGTTTGATTGAGTTAACACCTGGGCCCAGAATACTATGGAGTCTTGCCCTTCTCCTTTGATATGAGATTGGATTAAGTACAATAAATAAACACGTTTATGCCGTGACATAATAAGATTTTCTATTGTGTCTCTCTCTAATTAGCAATGACTGGATAATCGGGCGCTTATTTGACTATACTTCATATTTGTTCTCCAGAAAGAATAACTATTAACGTCATGCGTTTCTGAAAAAGGATAATGCTAAAAAACAGAATATAAATGTTTGTCGGTCAATGTCAAAGTAGCCCGATTAGTGAGTAATAATGATCTATAAATTCAGTATAAGTATCACTAGCCAAATCCATGATAAAGGAGCAGTCTAACATAATATTGCAATATTATTTCTGCTTATTCCTTAATAGCAATAAACAATACACTTAATAGTTTGTTGTTTTTCATAGATTAGAATAAATTCTGAGCATAGACTTTTTCATTTGATGCTTTCTTATCAGGAGAATTATTATTATACATTAATTCGAATAGGTATCGTATTGATCGACGATTACCGTATTGATTTTTGTCAGTACAGCTTGAGCATTATTAGTGAAGTTAAATGCATCGTGGATAAGTAAAACAACTAAAATAAACTTAATAAAATATAGCAATGGTAAAATATAATCAATGGCATATTAATAAGATTATTGATAATGCAGTCAAGTAGTAGATCCATCGAACAGATCGGATAGACTAATTTGTTGTATTTAATACAAGCAGAAGACTAAAAAATATTAAGCTTTTATTTATTCAGTTTTCTAAGCAAGTAAAGTAACCCAATATAAATTTGAGAAAATGTTTAACAAGAATTGGTACTTGTTCCAAAACAGCCCTTTCAAAAGTATGAAAACGTATCTAAACGTTCATCATTATCATCATCATCATTTCAGCCGATCCCGTGCGTCTTGCATCTAGCGGATTCCCGCAAACCCAAGCGTTATTCAATGAAAAAAATATTGTTACAGCGAGTTCTACGAAGCTGTGTATTTACTCTTATAGGTAACATTTTTAGCAATCTCTGGACTGTAAATCCGGGATCCAGTTTAAGTAAATAAGCGTCAAATTATCCGATCACTGCTTATCACCGTAGTCAACGGGTTTAACCATGCTATCGCGTTTGGCGCATCACAATGAGCTACAATATAGATTTTTTGCTGATTCCCAGATTCCGATATTGGATCACTCAGTATCGGAATTGAAATATAGCAAATTTCCTTCCGAGATTCTGATAATACGAGATGCCGAGATTCCGATATTCATGCCCTAGTCTAAATCCATATCTACTACTATTATAAATGCGAAAGTAACTCTGTCGGTTTGTTACTTTTTCAAGCCTAAACCACAAAACCAATTTTCATGAATTTTGGTAAAGAGGAAGATTGGACATTGGAGCAAGATTATATGATACTTTTTGTGCCGCGAATTGCTTCTCTTTAGATAATTGTCGTTATTCTCGCGGGTGAAGCCGCTGGTAGAAGCTGGTTCAGAATAATTTTGGCATATAGAATTTCTTGCTGTATAAAGTAGAGATGTATATTGGTTTTGGTGAATACAGATGAAAATTTATTATAAAATAATGTGATTGTGTTAGCATTAGAAAGAGTCGAGGGGACTTTAGTGGTATGGGGATGAAAACTTTTGACGGATCCTTTTTAGTTTTCATTGCAAAGTATTTCAATGTATGTTAGGATATACCATAACATCACGCCTTTATTCCCCGAAGAGTTGGGCAGAGGTATACCTAGAATACACCCATATTTCGCACGGTATGTATAAGTCTCATGTAATAAAGAGCGAGACAATTGCAATCAAGCGGCCACAAATCTAGACTTCGGGCACCTACTGAGAATTTCCAGGATGGAAAATCGCACTGTATGCTAGGATTTAGTTATTAAAAATTAATAACGAAAATATGGCTTAAAAAAGAAACAAAATCAGTTTTGCCAGAAAAAGAGACTTAAAAAACTCCTTGTTTAAACAAATTTACCATTTTTATGATTCTATTGGATAAAAGGGAGTTCATGTTCAAATATTCTTTGTTAGAAGGAATGGTAAATTATGTAAATGAATAGAACGGCGGGACCGAGTAACTTCCAGGTAAAAAAAATATCGTTTAACCCTGCTTTGCGATAATATTCTAATTAAACTAAGCTACACTTTTTCTTGTGGACGTTAGCTATTAACATTTTATGTTAGCTTAATTATGGTTTGCAATACGTTATTCTAATTTTAACATGGTTTAAAGGATTATAGTATTCATATACTGAGGCTCTACCAGACATCTGCCATGCGACAACGATGAGAAAACTCGTTTACGAAAAAACTCGTTCTTATGCCTGCCCTGGATAGGGTTTTAGAAATGTAACACCCATTAAAAACTACTTTTTCCAGGGCTACAAAACTAACATCATAAACAACAGGCGATAATAAGGCGATGATAGCTCAGTGGTAATGACGTCGGATACCGAGACGAAGGTCGCGAGTTCGAATCCTACATTGAGCTTGAGCTTTCGGTGAAGGATAACATCGTGAGGAAACCATAGCACGGTGGTAGGGTACTTTGTAGTACCCGCCTGGCTGGCAACCACCCTCTAGTTGAAAATCTGTCGCCAAGCACCTTCCGGTGTGTTCCGACAGCAGCACTTGAGAGCCAGTTCCCTTCTAGGCTTTGTGTGCTTACCACCATCGGCCACATCATCACTGACCACGGTGAGATTGTGGTCAAACACAGGCCTATAAATAGTAAAAAAAAAAAAAAAAAACATAAGAATTGTTCAATCTACAGCAACTCTAGCACAATTTATTTGGCATTTTCATATCGCACATGTCTTCGGGAGGCTTATATCGTTTCTTCGTAAAATTCTTAAATAAGTGGTCAGCAACACGTCGAAATTTTTCAGCTGTCGCATTTTTGTGGCACACTTGTCTGCGGGGCAAAAGCATGAAGCCTTCTGGATGAAAGGTTTCGTTTCTTCGAAAAATACTTAGTTAATGGAACAGTGAGCAATGTCGAGATTTTTGACAACCGATCTTTGAAGTTCGTTACATGATTGATCCTCAGCAGGTGGCTGAGGATCACCAGAGAATACGGGTTAGAGAATGTTTTCTAATCTAAGTAAGGGATTACCGCGAAACCGTTTTCACTTGCGGCGAGAAAAGACTGTTTGATCATACTGTCAGACGAAAATTAGGTACATCTGCTTACTTACTTACCTTTTCAGAACATGATTGATGAGTATTTGGTATTAAAACAAATAAAATTAGGATGGTAAATATTTACTTAACTAATTATCAGATGGCGGATGAAGGTGAAGAAGTTTTTAGTGTGTTTTTACTTGCTTTCTACACGGCTGGTTGTTTAATTGAAACTACCGGGCTACCAGCATCATGAAGATTTATTTCCGGAGTCGACATTTAGCAATAATTGTAACCAGTGTGTTGCCAAACAATCTTGGCTGTATTAAAACAATCTTATAATAAGCCAGTAAGGAGGGTAACCGGGTTTTGTGGCGCAGCTTGAGGGACAGATGGAGGCATATGTCCAGCAGGACATGTGTCTCCTGTGGCTGTGATTAAACTTGACTGATTGATTAATTGAAGCCTCTAAGCCGCAAATCTGATGCAGCTTGCCATAACTACCTCTTTCTCAGCGATGCTGTGCCCTGTGTTTTGTCTTTGCCACTAGAAGTTAGTTTGCAAACACTATCCTGGCTGGCGAAAAATAAGAAAATAAGTGGAATAATTCCGATTGCAGTCAATATTTTTCATTCTCAATAGTCCTTGCTTTATTTATTCGATTTTATTCAAAAGCCATCGGATTGGGCTTAAAAATTGGTCACAAGATTGGTGCCAGAAACTAAATCCAAGTTAACCTGCAACATGCCATATAAGAAACAACATAAACTTTATCTACTTAGTATTTACACGAAGAAGTATGAAACGAGCGCAGCAGGTGGCGTTCTGAAGCTTCTGCCCACCTCCATGGGATCAAGACGTCAGTTTAAGAAGGAGGTATGCATTGACTTATAGTAAGGGCGGGACGGACCGCGTAATTTTCTGACGCCACAATTTGGTCAAACATAGGTCATACTAAACCGAAGCGTTCTCGCCATGCGATCGGCTGTCTTCGGGGGCGATGATGTGTGCGAGACATTAAATATAGCCATATTTCATAAGCAAAGGTTCGGACGGCCGTATCTGTAGAGCTATTCTGTAACAATCTCACCGTGATGACAGGTAAAGTGAACTCAAAGTGTCTGTCAGTGTGAGTCAGCTGTCAATCCCTATCACAGCTCAGTTCGAGATCACATTTTCTAATCACGGTGAGATGTCTTTAAAAATGACTGGCTGTACTATTTAAAGATGATGTGTACTTATGTAGTACTTACGTCTAGGTCGTCGATGTCAACGCAGGAGGTGTAGTTGGTCCACGCCTTGTTCGCATGCGGGTGCTTGTACCATGTACCATTGTCCGTGCATCTGTAACAAACGAGCGTGTTATAGTATTGTACTCAATTTGTCTAGGCTTTTCTTAATATATAATTATACTTTTTTGGTATAGTCCCACAGCACTATTCCCAAACCATTGCAATTCCTGAAAGCCAGAAGCAACAGTAGCGACCACCAGAAAAGCGCAGAGGCAATGAAGCTCGACGTAGTCCCGGCGAATTAATTTAACTATCTTGGATCCCGCAACGAAATTAATCAGAACAGAATAATGGAGGAGTAGGAAAAAATACAAATTTCTACTTTCCTCCATATCAAGCAGGAGACAGAACAAACAAGGCCAATACAACACAAAGGGTCGTTGCTGTTATATTTGATTCCAATAATAGCCTAATACCATATCATTTGCACGGAAATTTGTTCTAGTTTTGATTTAGTGTCAGGTCCTTATAGTATACAACGCCTGATGCAGCATGTACATTATTCAACATAGTATTGCGTTCATTCTGCCAAAGAATACACTCCCATAAGATATGAGTTGCAGATTGTACATATTCGCAGTCAGATGTAGAACACTGACATAAAGGCCATTCGGATAAATGTTCCTCCCAGACGTCAATATGTGGTTTAAATAATCTAGAGATTTTCTCACGGTCACTCTGCGTTAAAAAGTCCGCGTCCATGGTCTCTCGTGCGGAATAGTACATTGCAGCACGTCACTGCACTTCAAGGTCGACCGGAAGTACGCCAGCAAGTACGGGTAAGGCCTCAGTACTAACCGTCCTGTATGCTTTGCATAAACATATCAAAGCTAAACGCTGACTTTGAAGTAATTTACCCTATTGTGGCCTTATCAGCCCTATCAGCATTTTCCTAATATTGTATCCCTATGCTGCTGGCTTCCAGTCTAACTGTATGCCACTGAGAACTAGTATGGAGCGGTTGGCCATCTAATTAGAACAACCCAGTATCTGGGTACCGCGATACCCCTTCGCAAGACTGGGGCCGGGGACAAAAGTTTAACTTTTCTCTTTTTAGGAGTCTCTGTATGTATGTATTATGGTCGTCCATCGACAGACTAATCTCGGCAAGCGTTGCTAACATAATCTTTATATTACGTCACAACATAACGTAAATAGGTACTTATCGAATAACAAGGCAATATGTCTCCATAAATGTTGTCCATGTTGTAATTTTTATTGGACCGAACTTTCTTTACCTTAGCTATATACGGGAAGGTAACTACCTACCTCGGTTACTAGTAACAAGGTATGTAAATTATTTTTAGAACTGTTTTTATTTGCTTCATAATGCAATGAATTGGTTAGTAGACCAATACGTATCTTACAAACTTAGGTAAAATGACGACTGCCTGGTTTTGTTAGTATAGTGTAGTGGTAGAGTAGGTACTATTTAGTAAGTAGTATTATGTTTTTGCGCAGTGGTGGCCCAGTGGTATCGGCCGCGACTTACAAGTTGTAAGTCGTGGGTTCGAGCCCAGGTAGGCGCTTTACTTTGTGTAAATTATTTCATCACCACTGCTCTCAAAACGGTTAAGGAAAACATCGTGAGGAAACCGACATATCCTTGAACCAAAAATTCGAAGACATGTGACATCCACCATCCCTCACTGGGCCCGCAAATCCGTCCCGTACAAATTAGTGGTGGATTAAGGCCCATTCCCTCTCACAGAGAGGAGGCCAATGGAGGGAATGACAAAAACTTTGTTTTGCATTAGATAGCGGATGTAACACATTCCAATGTTTTATGAATATTTGCCAGCAATTATATCGAGTCGGTGTTCTAGCCAAGCTTTATAGGAACTCATTACTACAAAAAAATCTCAGTTCCAGTTTACCAAGATAGCACCTGTTTCAATGATTCCAAATTTTCTCAAGTTGCATAAGTACTTGAGACACAAAACTACATCAATGTTACATCACTATATTCACTAGGAATCAATTTGCGATAATTAAAACAACCGCTGAACTTTACTCGAAAACAGCCCGTCAAAAAATCTGTAGTAAGTAGTTCTAGTAGTCTTGTCCTCCGAGAAGAGACGTGATATTGCTTAGGTACTATCTTATTAGGTATATTTACCTCATAGGTACCAACACACTTATTAAATAGAATTATATACCATATTTCTATACAAACCAGGGTAAAAATTGCGACGAAAGTAATAAAACTGCTTTACCATACAAAAGTGTAACTGGAGTAAGAAAAATATATGTATTATTAGTTGAAGCCTTTCTGGTAATAACAAAATGATTGATGGAAATACGAATAAGACGCTGCTCCTATAGCGGGATATTGGTCATTAAGTGTCGATGTACACTAGGTGACTATCATCAGCAACAGTCGGTCCTCGCCAAACTTCTGGGCCGCCCTGAAGTTGATTTACCGGATGCGCGAGACACGAAACGGTGCTGTTTTTGTATGAGATTTCCTACTGCGCAGCCATTGTAGCCAACTGTAGGGCGGCCAAGAAGTTTGGCGAGAACTATATCGGGACCAATCTATTTGCTGCACTAGGCAATATTTGACAGGCAAGGACAAACGTGAAGCTTAACATGTTCGGCAACGTTTCAACGTTGGCAATGCGTTGTGAACCACAACGCACTGGTCATGCATGGACAGAGTTACATAACAAAAGTTCCTCGTTACCATTCAACATGTTGACAACATTTTGTGTGCCAAATATTGCTTAGCAGATAGCTTAAGGGTCAAGGCCTATTCAGGCAGAGACGTAGAAGCGAAGGAACGTATCCGTCTAAAAATTTACATATCACACTGACCTATATCTCCATTAAGTAATGCACATATTCCTATCAAGGTAAACAAAAGACGCGCGTCTTCACGAACATCCTTTGACGGGTCGCCGTCACTTCGACTCGTCTTTACTCGGTGGAGATATGGGGCAAATGCTCGTGTCAATATTATTGCTGGTGCACAATTTAGTCATTGTACTATGAAAACAACAACAACATAACATCAGCTTGTATTTACCGAATGGTTAGGCAGAGTTGCACCTTTATACAAGTTAAATTTAAAAATGTAAAAACCCTTATTTATCTAGTAGTAGACACGCTTTGATCGACAAATGATTGAACACGTAATTGTGACACGATATCTTGCGAAAACACTCCGATTCAAACAGAAAAACGCCCATAACTTAAGAACGGCTAAATTGATTTTCATCAAACATAGCTAAGAACACTCTCGATAAAGTCAGTCAAGATAAAGTAAGTCTCATTCAACTAAAAAAAAGAAAATCAATATCGGTTCATCCGTTTAGGAGCTATAATGACAGACAGACACAAATATACTTATTCTTTCGGAGGTTAAAAAGTAGGTACACCCACATTTAGCCAGTTAAGTTATAGTCCCATGTAATAAGGGACAAGCTTATTGCCAACAGCCGGGCACAAATCCAGACCCCGGACTGCTATTGAAAATTCCAGATAGAAAAACCCAATAACACTTTCGTAGACCCATGAATCGAACCTAGGATCTAATGCTCAGCAGCAGCAGTTGCAACCACTAGACAAACGACGTGTGGAAGTCGGTTGTCATGGTATGGATAAAGCATGTGACACAGAGGACCGCGGCAACTTTTAGTTGGCTACAAGAAAACGGGGAGACGACATAGCTTGAAATTAAGTTATACTGAGGTGAGGAACTACAAAAGTATGGAAGAAAACCTTTTAACAAAAAAAATTAACTCTTTAGTAATGTTTTTCGTTTTTCGACACCGACTTCGACAAATAAAGTTATTTTTCGCTTTGTAGTGTATGCTTTGGAAGTCGGTTTTTTTTAATAAGTTTTTTTTTCTCTTTTTAGTTTGGTACTTCATATTACCATGCAAATCATTTATAGCCAGAGTACATCTCATGACGATTCCAATAAGCCCAAACACGACTAGGATACTTTATTTTTTAACGGAGTACCGGTGCTTACCTTCTGGCTACATCATCAGACTGGTGACTGATGGTACCATTTCCAAAAGTACCATTTATTTATATGTATGTATTTGCTTCATCATACTACTACTTAACTATTCGATATACTCGTGATATAACTATCATTAAGGTGTTTTAGTGGCCATCTGTGGTCTTCTTCATTTGTTCCGCTTCACCAAATAAAATTACCAATAAAATTACCAAAATCGCTATATGTTTGCCCGTAATATTTGAAGATTTCCCTCGATTTCTATGGGATGCCATCATCAGATTCTGATTTGGTGACAATGGGACCACCACATGAGGGTTTTCAAATACAAAAATAATGATTAAATTTAAAACTTTCGCGTTTCATAATTGACAAACCATCGAAATCATCGCGTTAAATGCCCGTGTTTGACGAAAATAATTTTCAAAATCGGTTTACAATTGATGGAAAAATCGGTGAAACAAAAAAAAAAAGAAATACATACATTCGAACATAAAACCTCCTTTTTGGGAAGTCGGTTAAAAAACACAAGTTGCGCCAACCCCAAAATAAGTTGGGATAAATGAATGAGAATAAGTAACGACAATTGGCAAAATTCTCAAGAAGGACTAGCACATTGATTTCAGCACCCTTTTCAGTCCGATAAGTTTTGGTGACACTATTCACGATAGCTACTTTAGGCCAAATTTGCAACCGAACTTAGCAATCATAGAATTTGTAGGCCAATCGAAACTCAAAACGTCGACACTGTTATATTGTGAGAGATAATTACCATCATCTATGATAACTGCAGTTTTCGAAAGAATTATCCCAGTAAAGTATTCAATATATTAGTGAATGCATTTAAAACGCAAGCGGGCACAAATCTAGAAACCGGACTGTTACTGAGAAAACCCAAAACCCAAAACGATCCACCCTGTCCCGGGAATAGGACCTTAGGTTAGTAATCCTTTCCTAATATTATTCTAAATCTAATATTCTCATCGAATTCATTATATATTAGAAAACTAGATTCGGAATACCTGTGACCTAGAAAGGGATACTAGGTACAAGATATCTATCAAAAGCAACCACGTTCCAATAGAGGTGATTTGAAAAGTTCGTGGAAAACGAAGTTGACGCGATAAGTTTAGACAGCTTGCATTCATAGGGAAATTGGCGTCGGCGAGCGTAAAGGTAAGATAGTGCTCCAATTAATGTTCAAATTGGTTTGACAGACGAAAGAGTCGAACCAAAGACTAATATATTATACTTGATACCTATAGATAGGCAACTCCGCCTTTTTTAAAGGGTTCAAATAAATCGCCATCTAGTACGGAACTAATGAATAAAATGTGTATGAATGTGTGTGTTGGTATGGTTGGTTAAGAAATTTACAGGAATTCTAAAACGAAAAAAAGAACACCAATATCTACATAATTGTTTATTTATTACATAAAAAATACACATTTAATACATAATTTCGTATTCTCCTTTTTCTCTGTTTATGATTTGCGTATGAGCCCACAGTAAATTTGCCAGTTCTGGATGGTGTTAACAATACGTCGTCATACTGAGTGGATGATGATACACTTGCGAAACAACGAGAACTTTATTGCAAAAAGAAAAGAAAATAAATGCGCACGATCTTATACTCTGAAGTAGCAATCCATTTGCAATTAAAGTGTGCAAAACAAACCAACATTTATTATTTTTTTAAACCAAAAAGTAACGTCTGCATTATTGTTTTGATAATATAAACCTCATTATGCTCGAATTTATATAATCTGTTGCCTATTTTTCTATATTTACTTCAAGAATAACATGTGAGTATATCTAATTATCCACCAACCCGCACTGGGCCCGCGTGGTAGATTACTGCCCATCCCCTCTCACAGAGAGGAGGCCTGTGTCCCAGCAGTGGGAACATTAATAGGCTGATGATGATGATGTTAAAAAAAACGCCCAGCATCAGAATAATATTATATTTAACAATAGTAACACCGCAACAAAGAAGTATGCCCATTTTTCACCTGGCTATGAATAGAAATAAAATACTGCCAAACAGGGTGAATAGGAATGCAGGAGTGAATAGAAACCAAACTTTGAAGGGAATTTTAAATGTGATATCACTTTATTGGTTTTAAACATAGCATCGTTTCTTATAATTATTAAATTTATTGGAGTACATACTAAAATGCTACAAACAAATTTTACCCAACTACGGCGAAGCAAAAGGGAGGGTTATGTTTTTGTTCGGTATGTGTATTTCTATGTATGTATTTATGTATGTATGAATGTTCATCTGTTACCTCATAACTTCTAAAGTGCTTATCATAATTTGACAAATTTGTCCGCTGGTTATAGGCCTATGAGAAGGGTATATTTGTTATGTGTTATAGGTTATGTGACGTTACATTTAATTAAATGTAGCGCTCTCTAGGGGGCAGAAGTCAAGAACAAGACAAAAAAATTGACCCCACACCATCATGCGTGGTATCATTGAACAGGCCGGAATTACTGATAATCACCAGCAAAGTCGAGAAAATTATAATTATGATAAATGCGATCACGAATTTTTGGCATGGAAAATGCAAAAAAAGGCTAAAATAGTGTCATTGTCTATGGATGCGCGCGCTGCGCAATGAGAATCTAAATTTTCCGTCATACCACATATTTTTCATTTCCACTTTTGTTTTATTTCAACCGTATGAGTGAAGATAAAATATTGTATGCAACGGCATATAATTAGTTAATAAAACTCACTCGGCTTCGCCTCGAGTGACAAACTCACACTCGTGTTTTTATAACCACTATTATATGACCGTTGTTGCATTAACTACTTTTTCACTAATTTTCGGATTTTTTTTTCAACAATTTGGTCGCCACCAATTTTAGCGCGTTCATAGTTAGGTGGTTCTTTTCAAAATGTTATTGATTTTCAATTACATATCCTAAGTTGAAAAAAATAAGGCTTTTTCGCAACGATAATATGATTATAACTTTAAAGCTTTCGCGTTTCATAATGGAAAACAATATATCACGGAAATAAATATTGTAAAAAAAAAAATTATCAACGAATAAATAATAATAATAATAGGTAAGTAAATAATCTAAATCATCGCGTTAAATTTCCGGTGTCAAAAAGCGAAGAAGTTGGTTGTTTTTTTTTTGTAAAAACTTATTTTACGGTATATAACGGGCTAGTTCTATAAGTAAGGTACATACAATGCCCAAAGTGATATCAGAATAGATTACTCGAATAACATGAAACTAGAAAACAACTGGTGCAATGAGAGTGTAACAGGGTAAACTGTACACATCTGCGTACCCCTATAGAGCGAACTGGCGTGACATTATGTTCTGAAATGGTGTAAACAATAAACAGAATACGATTACAGCAATCCCGAAAGATATGCCATCATTTATTGAAGAGTTCTATTGTATATCTCCGAAGTTCTCCATCAGATCTTCACCATATGTAAACGGGACCAATTCGGCACTTTCAAGAAAAAGATTTTTCAAAATCGGTTCTCATTTGACGTAGAAATCGGTAACCATACACAAAACAAACATTCAGCCGAACATAGAACCATTTTGGAAAGTCGGTTAAAAAGAGGTATCAAACAATATCGACGCTTGAAAGATGTATTTTGAGCGATATTGAGTTATAGTACTACTCTAGACCTACTAGAGTTTAAAACTCAACATCGGCCAATGTCTCTAGTTTTTTAGATGGAAATTCTAAAAACTATACAGATTGATTTATTTTAAAAAAGTGAGATGACCAAGTTTAGGTACAGAAATGTTTTTAAATATATAGTTTATATATACAGTGCTATCACATGACAGCTTATTATTAGTTACACTTCAGAAGAAGAAAGAAAGTTCTTAAATATCTTTTATAAATATTCGGCACGGTATTAAGGTGCTGAAAGTTTTATAAAGGACATATTACTTCTTATTGAATTCGTTCGAATCGAATTTGAATAACCATACCCGGAATGGAACCTCAGGCATAGCTACCGAACTTTATAATAATATGATGTTCTATTTTGGGCTATTCCATAAGTACCCCGATTCCCGGACGACCACGATTTATTTTTATCTTGATAAACTCAATTAAAAGTCAGTTTACTTTTTTTTCCCTTTATTTCTCAATTATACAAAACAGTACAGGATTAATCGTATTAAATAGCAACCAAAAACCACTAAGGTTTAAACTTGTACTATCTGTCTATCAATGTGTTTATGTATGTGCTGTATATAAAAAACGCTAAAAGCAAACTACATACTATCGTTACAGCATTCCCAAAGCAAGAAAGATAACGGAAACTATACAATAATAAACGTTATTGTCGATAACAATTAATAACATCTATTATCAGTTGGTATTACAAACATCTCTGCATTATTTCAATAGTAATTAAATACATACCTACCTACCTAACCTACCTACCAATCTACCCTACTCGACCTACTTACCCTACCCTACCTATCTACCCACCTACCCTATCTACCTACCTACACACCTACCTGCCCTACTCTATCCTACCCTACATACCTACCTACCCTATGCTACCCTACATAACTACCTACCAATATTTTGTTTTGGTCTTAAACCATCTTCGCATTGTTTTCTAATGAAAGCGGTTTGGGGCATATCGGTTGGATGGTTTCAAATTCTATAACGGACATAGGTAGAAACATTTTTTGTGTTTTATATATTAGAATTATAGGATAAATTTCAGAAAAATCGACAACGCCATCTACGTGCAATACCGGAACCAGCATACAACGCCATGTTCCTTTTTGTGTTTCTAAGTTGAAAAATTAACAAAATTTCCCTTCATCCCTCATTCTACCTGGAGAATATCTTCCGGGGATATAGTCACGGACCTGGTTGTGGGTTCATTGGATAGGCATTCGCCATTTCTAGGCGCATCCGCCCTTATATGACATGTCATGATTCCTTCAAAGGCAAGGAGGGTTTTGTTGATTTGTAGACTAAGTAAGAAAAAAAAAAAAAAATTGCAAGCGATTTCAGGTTCCTCAATCTCAGGTGTCGGGGTAGGATAGTGTGCATGCGCGTCAACCAATTTGTAGCCATTGACATGGCATTTTGTTTGTTTTGCACACCTTCTATTTTCTGAGGACCTGCAGAAACGCTTCAAATAGTCATGAAGAATCAACTCTCTTATTTTCTATGTAAGAAGCCTTCACCTCTTAACACATAGCAGCCATCTATCAACATCCTAGACTCCAGGACTCTTGAAAACTGAAGTAAAGGTACAGGGCGTCAACGCGTTTGGGCAGGAGACTTACAACCTCCCGTATTCAGAGCTCAAGCGATCACGTCCGCCCGGTACAAATATGTTATGCTAACCGGATCTCAAAAATTAGTTTTCATTGTCATCTAGTTCTTTGGGTTTGATTAGTTTTTATTTTCATAATTAAACTAAAGCCCACTTGCATCATGAACCAACTTTTTATATTTATACAATCACTGCAATTCTTGAAATCATCATTCGGCATCAACCGTGGCGACCACCTGCAGTAAAGCCCCGAAAAAATTAATCTCGTGGATTCCCACAAAAAAGCAATTTTCTTTGAAAAGTGCTCTAGATTCTAGGTATCCCTAAGATAGCAGAACCTAAAAACAATACAGTCTAATCTCACGATCGTTGTTGATTTAAGACAACAACAATTAGTTTCCGTAACACCACAAAACATCTGGCCTCGGTAAAACCTTAGGAATGTTGAACACTTGGATTTATTGGCAAGCCTAAATTCCCCATCTTTTGGCTCGGAATGGTATTTGACATAAATTGTTGCGTCGCGTCGGTTTGTGTTTCCCACAGAGCAGAGGGTAGTGTATCTAGGATTGCTCCTTCTAATATATATCTAATTGCAGAAGTTGCAATGGGGTTTCAGTTTAGATTATGAGGGTTCTGTACTTATCTTTCGTCTTTATGAGGGTTACGACTTCATTCAATTATATTTGAAGACCAAAACCCTAGTATCCCTATTCCCTATTAATAGAGCGACAGATTTATAAAGGGCATTGAACTTACACACTTTAGGAGAAGATGAGATTCAAACTTGTAACACAATCACAATCAAGAGAAAGTTGTGAAGATGTTCTGCGCCGACCTAAAAATATATTACCTATGTAAATTAAGATGATGATATTTTGTATCTAGATGTATTTATGCTATGAGCTGAAAAACAGCGGCTCACGAATTCGCAGACAGACTTAAGACGTTGCTATTGGATTGCATATAGGAAGAGACGCGCAATGACACTTGAAAAATATGACGTATGACGTAAGCTTGTCAGCCTACCCTTAAACGAACATGATTCACCTTGCGTAGTTAGGCTCCACTATACTTCATAAAAGATAGCTTGATCTCTGCGACATATGTCAAACTGCGGTATACGTTATTGTTAGCCTGTCAAGCGCTATTATTACTGTATTGATATTGACAGCTGTCGCAGATATCAAGCTATCTTTTATGATGTAAAGTGCTCTCCAAAGTTCGTTTCTTACCTACAAGCAACTAGCATGCAAGTATAATTACACTAGCTTTCCGACCGCAGCTTCGCCTGCGTGGACTACACGATTTTGGTTGTTTCGTTTTTTGCAGTTCTGGCGGGATATTGCAAATTATTATCTAAACATAGCTTTCCGCCCCTGTCTATGTTCGCGTATTCTACAAAATTTGCTGAACTTTATTATTTATCGAATTATAAAAATTACATGTATATTGATATAAAATGTGCATACACTGAACTGCCATCGTGTTCTAATAGCTAGAGCCATGGACTTCCATTCTGTATGTCTCCTAGGATAGATTTCCACGGGCAGGTACAAATAGTGTAATACCACTTTGCTTTCAATTTCTGAATCCTACCGACACGACATAGTCAGAGGGTATCAGAGGTATTCGTGGTATGAAAACTGATGAGTCAGTCAGTCAGTAAGGACTTTTCTTTTTATTAATGTAGATAGAACATAGCTTGAAGAGCAGAAATACTAAGTTTCAAGTAATTTTGATGATAAACAATTTTTTTTTACAACCTTTAACACAATGCCATATCTCATTCATTTCAAATGAAAAATGACAGAGTTTCATACAAACTTTCATCCTCCATTTGACTCCTTTATGGGTTGAATTTCGAAAAATCCTGCCTTATTCCTTGTCTACATTATAAAGGGAACCTCTGTGCAAAACTTCAGCTTTCTTGGTCCAAGAATTTGGGCTGAGCGTTGATGAGTCAGTCAGTCAGGATTTTTATTTTTATTAATATAGATAGATAGATTGTGGGGCACGATCGAGCTATTGATCACATTATAGCTTGGTAGCCCGCAAACGTGGCCTTATAAATATCAAACCAATACTGAAAAGCGAAAAATATGTTTCCCAATATAAGTTTTGAGATTGTGTCATAATGATACCTAAACAAAAAGTATGGTGTCCTCACCATACTTTTTGTTTAGATATTATTCATATTAATGCGATCCTTCGCTTTCGAAGTTTGATTACAAAGTTGGCAAATAGACAAATAATCGTTGGTCGTTAGATTGCCAAAGTTTATGTTTCTCTCGGCGATAAAAAAAGTTTTATAATCCAATGAATCAATAAATAAAAGTTCTTGTAGTGGTGTCAGTGAAGGGCACTCGAAAGAACGTTTAGTTAAAACAAACATAAGGTTGTAACAAAACTATTCTTGGCCTTCGCATATGCGTAATTGCCGAAAGTAATGGCACCTCCATCTCCGTAGCGTATCGGATTTGT
Organism: Anorthoa munda; assembly: GCA_945859665.1. Taxonomy (NCBI): domain Eukaryota; kingdom Metazoa; phylum Arthropoda; class Insecta; order Lepidoptera; family Noctuidae; genus Anorthoa; species Anorthoa munda. The sequence goes on from OX243893.1 coordinate 41,086,215, forward strand.
AAGGGAGTACTAATAAAGAATCGGTTTAAAAAAAGCGAGGTAAAAAAAGATATTTTACTTGAATTTTAACGTATTTGTTCTTATGTATTGGCTGCTGTCAAGTTCAGTAGATACTAAGTGAGTAACTGTAGTAGTGGAGTTGGTTTTATTTATTATTAACCACTGATAATTAACCTAGAAAATGACATAGACAACATTTTTTTTTGTAAAATATAGTCTACCTCTTCTTTTTTATATTTTATACTAATACTTATAATTTCATAATGACCTGGTCAAGGCTGCAGGCGTCCGGTGGATGCGCAACGCACAGGACCGATCATTGTGGCGACGCTTGGGGGTGGCCTATGTCCAGCAGTGGACGTCTTTCGGCTGATATGATGATGATGATGATACTAATAAAGTTGTGCTGGCCCAATGGCTAAAGCCATTCGCCTCTTGTGCTTGAGGTCGCTATGTGGGCAACAACCAATAAGACTTTTTCAATTCATATGTACTATCTAAGTTTATCTTAGAAATCGGTGAATAAAAACATCGTGAAGGAACTTGGTCTGTATAATTAATGTAAGTTTGAAATCGTCAACCCACCATGAGCAAGCTCGATGATTCATGATGGTGAACTAGTGACTTCTCTTTATAAGAAGAGGCCTTTGCCCTGCAGTGGGACAGTATTTGGTCTGTATTATTTTTCCGCGTCCGCCTCCGTTGAGTTACGCTTCCGCAAAGGTCAAGTCTTCGTGGTCCGGTGAGATGGCCTCCGTTACATCCCTATTTTAAAGTTTCCGCTATCCCATGAATCATCAGCTTAAACCATTTTAAAGTCCATAAACCCCTTCATGCTTGCTTTGGCATAACAGCTTAAAATTACATTTTAATCGAATCGGATTTGTAAAGCAAATAACAGCTGAACAAGTATAATAATGTTTGCCGGAAGCATGTGTGTACAAATATTTACGTCATTTTGTGATATTTCTCGAGAGTATAATACTAGAAAAATAACGGGCAAATTTAGGGTTCCGTACCAAAGCGCAAAATCTAGTCTGTTTTAATAGAAAAAATGAGGGCATTTCAAAGAAAAACTGATTTATCAATATATTGGTATTTGTTGTAACCGTAGTAATATACGTTATAATAAAAATTATCACCAAATTTAAAGTTCATAGGTCAATGGGAAGTTAAAAAATTCATCGTAACAAAATTTTGTATAAAATACTGGCTTTGGTGGCTTCTCATTCCTTTGTCTTCCAATATTTTTTAAATAAAATATACTGTATTTGTCTACTCAACTACCTTTAAACAGCGATACCCCACTCGATGGGGAAGGTCAAAAATTAATTTTACGCTCCCTCCTTTTGCTGTATTAGGATCTCCCCTTAAAAACAATAAAAATATTTTTTGACCATTTGTTTGTGTGTTTTTATGGCTTTGGGTCAATAAGATGCTTATACTGTCTAAAATTGAAGACTGTAGCTCTAACCATTTGGCTATAAAAACCTGTGGGACAGAAGACGGACCGACGGACAAACAGACGGACAAGTGATTGACAGCAATCCGTTTCCGTCCGAAATCCGTTTGGTTTCTTCGGGTACGGAATCCTAAATATGAAATATGCGAATTCCCTGCCGGAGTCTTTGTTTCCTGATAGCTACAACCTTGGGGTCTTTAAGTCAACAGTGAATAGGTAACTTCTAGGCAAGCGTGCTTCACCGTCGACCACATCATCGCTTACCATCAGGCTAGATAGTTGTCAAACGCGAGCCTATCGATAAATAAAAAAAATATATCTATATGAGGATATCGGATATTCGAAGGAAGTTTTTATGTTTAGCGTGACATTAAGTCCTATTTATCATGGACTGCCCACGTCGCTGAAGTCAGTCACAAGGTGCACTACACTTTCCACTCGCTGAAGTGCCTCCAGAGCGTTTTGCCCTTGAACACCAAAATTTCCCTTGCCCAAACTCTTATTCAGCCCATCATCGACTACGCCGACGCCTGTTATTTGGATGCCACCGAGAAGCTTTTAAATAAACTTGAGCGTTTGCAAAATATATGTATTCGTTTTGTTTTCAATCTCAAAAAATATGACCATGTTTCAAGCTTTCCGAAAATGCTCAAGTGGCTCCCTATTCGACTTCGCAGGAACTCTCGGATTTTGTGTTTGCTATTTAACGTCCTTCACAACCCTAAAATGCCTTCTTACCTCCGCGAACGCTTCTCCTACTCCCGTCCATCCGATGCACTTTGCAGGTCGCATTATAAGCATCTCCTTGAAACACCTTCCCACACTACCGACTTTTACTCCTACTCCTTTACTGTGCACGCGGTGCGGTTGTAGAACTCGTTACCTTCTGATATTAGGGACTGCCAAACTCTTGAAGTTTTTAAAAAGAGAGTGAAAGAGCATTATTTTTCCATTCCGTCTTAGTTGCATATAATTATGTATTATTATTTAAGTATTTATGATATTAGTTAGTATTTATTATTGTAATATTTAATTTAATAGTATGCGTGTATAAGAGTATATATTAATTATCTATACAGTATTCTTCTTTATTGTAAATTGTTTAATATATTTTTCATTTTATCGTTCTACACACGGTGTCTACATATCTTTTTTTGCAACTCTCGCAGGTATGCTGGAAGAGATTTTGTTAGAAATAAGCATAACTTTGTACCTATTTTCTGTTCCTTCTTCTTGTCTATTTATTATGTGTGTGTACATTAATGTTTAAATAAATAAATAAGATAACTAAGGAATATTACGGAAAATTAATTATTCATGATTATTTTTGATCGGATTTGATCAAGGATTATAACACATGATATCTTTTGAGGGTCCAAAAATAAAAAAAACATTAGGTGTCGGATACGTTTTCAAGGGGAAGTATTTTGCGAAAAACTAATTCTTCATGTTTATTTTTGATCGGATGTGATCAAGGTCTTTCATGCATGTGTACACTCAAGAAATATCACAATTGTCATAGCGGAATTCTGGGCCAAACCACAAAAGCCGCGATGCGCGATGTATGCTTAAATACTTTGTGGCTAAACATATATATTTTTTTGTCTTCGACTCACTAAGAAGAAGAAGCATGACGTTACCATAACTAAGAAATATTACGGAAACTTATAATTATTTGTGATCGGATATGATTAAAGACTTTCCTGCGTGTGCACACTCAAGAAGTTCAAACATGTACAAAACTAGAAAACAATGGAGATATCGCAGCCTTATTACATATCTTTTGCAAGAGCAAAACGATAGCGATTTTTGCGCAATAATTGCTGTTCCATACAGAAGTTTTAGAGTTGTTGGCGGTTTTTTTTTAATAATTAATTTGACAAACAGCGAGCGATTAGCAAAAGATTGTGTAGGACCCACCATACCTACACTGCAGGTAATTCTGACTTTTATGACATATTGCGTTTGATCGCTATCGTTTTGCTCTTGAAAAAGATACGTAATAAGCCTGCCGGTCTTCGAGGGAATTATGTACCTGGAATTATCTTGATAAGTTGTGGCAAACTACTAATTGCAACAACTTAGCAAGATAAATTACTTTTACATTTCTCCAAACCCCCTCATACTATTACACAACCTCACGCACAAACACAACCACCATGATACGCATACGCACACCGCACATTATTATGATTGCAACCATCTATATATTATAATTTCTAAACATACTTAATGTCAATACTTATTATTGGACGAACTGACTGCCAAGTCACAGGCAATAAGCCTAGTTTGGGAGCCAGGGAACTTGTTACTGTGTAATGTATGTTATGAATAAAGTTATTATTCATCGTCACCAGCCTTTTTAATGTTTCCACTGCTGGGAAACAGGCTTCCTCTCTGTGAAAGGGAATGGGCCGTAATCCACCACGCGGGCCCAGTGCGTGATGGTGGATGTCACAAGTATTCATTCAAGTTTTTTCGGTTTTTAGGACATCCAAAGGACGGTATCGTCGCGATGTTTTCCTTTACCTTTTTGAGACCAGTGGTGGTGAAATAATTTACACAAAGTAAAGCGCCAGTGTCGAAGTGTCCCAGCAGTGGAAAAATTATAAGGCTGATGCTGAAAGCGCCTGCCTGGGTTTGAACGCAAGACCTACAACTTATAAGTCGCGGCCGATACCACTAAGCCCCCACTGCATTCAAGTTATTATTATTGTAAAGTTATTATTTTTACGCTGGCATTAAGTAAATATGGAAAGATTAATATTCATTTTTATTGCTGATCGGATATTATCAAGAACTTTATGAACTTTTATAAGCGAATTATTGTTATGTTTTATATTTCCTACATGGGATGTAATTGTCGGGACGTTAGTTGCTACGGGATTACAATGTTTGGTAATTTTGAGTGTCTCGATGGTAATAGAAGACCGAACTCTAAATATTTGCTCTAAAGAAGTTAAGGCTCCCGAAGAAAGGTGCAACGTGAAATGCGACAACTACATAATTAAATTGTTCTAATATGGTTCTGTTAATACTTTTAGATACTGTCGTGGTGGCCCAGTGGCTAAGATCTCGCCTCTCGTGCTTGAGGTCGTGGATTCAAATCCGGGCAAGTACCAATGTGACTTTTTCAATTCATATATACTTTCTAAGTTTGTCTTGGACAAATCAAATCAAATCAAATGTTTTTTATTTCACATAGGCCTACATGGGCACTTATAAAACGTCGACAAAAGGTGCACGGTTCGGGTTAGTCGTTTCCTGTGGAGAAGAACCGGCAAGAAACTCCACGGTTACTCTTTTAAAAAAATTGGTTTGTTTTTACAATATTTCCATGTTACAGTATTAGTGCTTAGATATGGGGGGACAACGTAGGCCCGACAATAAGTCGTAAGAAACTAAAAAAAAAAATGGATAAACGAGAGAGTTAACAAATGTTAACAAGCGTCTAGAAATCTAGAAGGCCTACAATGTTCACACATTCACAAAACAATCAGTAAAAGAATCTATACAAAGGAAAAAACAAATAAAAATATATAACAAGACTAAATTTAACATGTGGCACAAATGTTGTTATCAGTGCTGTAACTATTCATAGCAAACGGCTATAAAGATTATTGAAATCATTGTAAAAAGTCTAATTAAAAGAAAGAAAAAAGTAAAAATGAGATTGAGAATAGTTAGAGACATCCACATATTTGTGCCGTTTATGAGTTACCAGGGATGCGGCTGCATGCGCAGAAGGAGCTAAAATTTTTATCTTCAACGTAGTCCTTGATTTTGTAATATGCCTTTTTATTAAGGACACGTTTGATGTAGTTTTTGAACTTTCCATCGGTCAATTCTATAACTGGCTTTGGCAACTTGTTATAAAAGCGTATACTGTTTATAAGAAAAGACTTGCTAGTTTTCGTTAATCTGAATTTGGGTATTACAATTTCATGCTTACTGCGTGTATTTAAATTATGGAAATCGCTTCTAGTTTTGAAAAGCCCTCGATTTTTGCGGACATACAAAATACATTCCAATATATACATCACTCACATCATCGGACATCGCTGATAACGGTGGAGGAAAACATCGCGAGGAAACTTGGACTTATAGTGAGTTTATTATAAGATTGTGCTCCATTGGTGTAATTGCTGCAAGGCGTTCCAGTGCGAGGATATACTAATAAATAAAATAAATAAATAAAAAATACCAACAGGATAATTTCCATGAAAATGCTTTGTCGCGTCACGCCTTTCTTCGGGTGCCTGGAAAGTTATCTACCTACTTGTATTTTTAGAATTACAATGAATTTGCCTTACTGAGAAGCATAATCTCTAAATCATTGAATTATCTTCCCAAGGGATTTCGTTACCGGCTTTCAACTAAACCACTCGGATGAAATAAATTAGTTTTTAAAATATCTCGTTGTTTCTGTGGTTATATCTAAGACTTCTCCTAAATATCTTAATTTATATCTATCACTGTTCTTTAACGTTTTCTGTCTTCATTACTTTTATTACTCACTTTGAATTTCGTTTCTGTTTACCTGAAAACCTGATCAAAAGGCGAGAACTATTTAGGTCACTTTTATGAGTAACTAAATGCTTATATGTACGGGCCCGCTCATGCATGTCTCTGAAGGAAGAGAACATAACACAGAAAATCATCGTTACTACTATATGTACAGTCAACTGCACGTTAAAGTGCCGGTTTGACCTTGGACGCGTCTTTTTAGGGTTCCGTAGTCAACAAGGAACCCTTATAGTTTCGCCATGTCCGGCTGCCCGTCCGTCTGCAGCTTAGCTCGGAGACTATTAGTACTAGAAAGTTATAATTTGGCATGGATATACATATTAATCACGCCAACAAAGTGCTAAAATAATACCAAAAAATATATTTTTGTTTAGGTTACCTCCTGTACACGTAAAGTGGGGATGTCTTTTTTTTTGTCTATACCATGTTGTGGGGTATCATTGGATAGGCCATTCAAAAATATTACGGGTCTGTGAAAACTACTTTTCGATTCAGGGATCCGTGTGCGTAAAATTAAGCTTTAAATGGGTAATTTTTATTAAGGGCCCCCTCCCGTGCCAGTAAAATGCTTGCTTTTGTATATGTGAAAACAAATTACATCAGTAATATATATATATAACGAAAACAAAAGGCAAACTATCACACCTTAGTAGGCTTTACAAGTTTATGGGTGATAATAAACCAACTTATAAAATGTGCTTGAAAAAGTAAAAAAAATATTTATTGATGGGGAAAACAGTTTGCAAACGGCAAAGTTAATTCTGTCCCTTCGTTAGAGCAATATTCGGTGCTTTCATTGTTTATGAACGTTAGTAACGTTATCGATTTATTTTGGTGAATGTAGTTGTTTATACGAAACCCTCTGTGCGCGAGTCAGACTCGCACTTGGCCGGTTTTCTTTCGTAACAGTTTGGACGGCTTTTGTGTTCAAGTGTTACTATGGAGAGGCGGGTGACCGTACTCGTTGTGGCAGTAATGGCGTCTAGCGGAGTGAAGCCAGGCGCGTTAAACAAATACATTGGAGCACTCGCTAGCCGAGTGCCTAATAAATCTGTTTTTTAAACAAACACTCAGTAGCTATAGACCATTATTTTTGCTTCTTTTGGTGTTTTAAATCGAAAGTGTAGTAAATAATGCGAAAGCTGCGTCTTGCTTTGTTGTAGCATCTAGATAGATAGTTTATTGAACCTACACCAACATTTTGATACTATTTAGACATGTGTACGGTGGATGTTTTATTAGTGGTGATTTGCTAACCAACTTCCATGGCAGATGGATAGACTATTTATTATGTATCTGTTACCTTACCGGTAAACCCTAAGATTGCCCCCCTTTAATATTTATTTTATTCTGTTTTTAGTATTTGTTGTTATAGCGGCATCTGTGATTTCAAGTCTCTAGCTATCACGGTTCATGAGATACAGCCTGGTCACAGACGGATAGACAGACAGACAGACAGACACACAGACGGACAGACGGATCGTGGAGTCTTAGTAATAGGGTCCCGTTTTTACCCTTTGGGTACGGAAACCTAAAAAAACAGGTAGCCGTTATCCGACAGGTGGGTTTTACAGGAAAAAAAAAATCTTACAGTACACGTTATAGCACTCGTTTGCATTTGCTGTCTTGGATTTAACTGTTAATTGTAAATTCAATTAATGCTTTTGCTATGGCAGGTACTAGATAAATTTGCAGTAGCGGTCAATGACCCACCTATATTTATTGAGATTCTTACTTTCAAAACGGAAAAACAAAAAGCTCCAGAGGCTATAGAAAAGTGTTTTCGATGACAGCGATGGTGACGGCCGAAATGCCAAAATTTAAAGGATTGATCACGTGACATAGAATAGAATAGAACAGACTAGAATAGCATAGGATAGGACAGGATAGGATAGGGTAGAATGGAATGGAATGGAATTGAATAAAACAAAACAGAAGATAATAGAGTAGAATAGAAAACATTTATTCGACACAGACACAATACAACAGCAACAAACATGGAGTATAAGTCAATAAAGAAGTGCAAAGACAAATTGCGCTGAATGTGCCCATACCGAAAGGGTTAATTATCATCTCAGCACTCGACATTTCGATAGCGTTTTCCATTCCCAAACATTTTTGTGATTTTTCCATTCGCTATCGCCACGCTTTCACCTGTCTCTTGTCTAGGGCCTCCGAATGGACATCTCTTTTGATTCTTAATATTTTCTAGTATTTAATAAAATAGTAATTTTTATTCGGGTACTTGTATAGAGATAATAGGGAACAGATGCCCTAGACAAGTGACTTTCTATCATCGAAAACGTGGCGAGAGCGATTGTTAAAAAATACCAAATTGTATGTGATTGACAAGCGATATCGAAAAATCCCGTGATCAATACCTTACATTTTGACATTTCGACTATCTCCTTTCCACATCGAAAGCCTCTTGTCTAGCCTCAGGTTAATGTACTATATTGCAAAATTGTTTTGTTTCTACCATAGTATCCGTTGATGAAGATGAAGATTAGTGGAAATAAGAGAACACTGGTATAAACGAGAAGAACTTATAAAACCTGCGAATATCAAAATTATGTTCCATATGAAGGTATGCATTATCATTGAATTTATTGAAATAATAAATAACTGTTTCCAATAATTATGTGGACAAACATTGGAATGATGACATTACTTAATTAAATTTTCATTTTGTGGCATATTTATTGAATGAACCGACAGATCAGGTACGGAAGAGAGTTTTATTCGATATACCTAACTTTCGTTGCTAGAGGTGCCAATGGGGACACAGCAGGAATTAAGGATAATTTGGCGACTTATATGTATAAAAAATGTATAACTTACTTTACGCTCTGCCGAACAGGCAGAGCCAGCAATTAATTTTATTTCTGTAAGCCGATTCACAACATAAGATTGGGTTTTCGAATACTAAATTTTCTTTACGTAACTTTATACATACTGTTATGCAAAAATTCATCAGCATCTTAATGTTCCCACTCCTGGGACACAGGAGAGGCCCTATTCCTACGAGTGACTTTCTACGAGTATCAAAGAAAACGTCGCCTTAGCGAATGTAAAAAAGTAATTAATGTATGGGAATGCGAAGCTTTATCCTAACGTCAAGTGATCAGTCCTTAACATTAATATATGGGAATGCCAAGCGTTATCCTAACGTCAAGTGAACAGTCCTTAATATTAATGTATGGGAATGCCAAGCATTATCCTAACGTCAAGTGATCAGTCCTATACATATAAGTATGGGAATGTCAAGTGTCATCCTAACGTCAAGTGATCAATCCTTAACATTAATATATGGGAATGCCAAGCGTTATACTAATGTCAAGTGACCAGTCCTTAACATTAATATATGGGAATGCCAAGCGTTATCCTAACGTCAAGTGACCAGTCCTTAACATTAATATATGGGAATGCCAAGCGTTATCCTAACGTCAAGTGATCAGTCCTTAACATTAATTTATGGGAATGCCAAGTGTCATCCTAACGTCAAGTGATCAGTCCTTAACATTAATGTATGGGAATGCCAAGCGTTATCCTAACGTCAAGTGACCAGTCCTTAACATTAATATATGGGAATGCCAAGCGTTATCATAACGTCAAGTGATCAGTCCTTAACATTAATTTATGGGAATGCCAAGTGTCATCCTAACGTCAAGTGATCAATCCTTAACATTAATATATGGGAATGCCAAGCGTTATCCTAACGTCAAGTGACCAGTCCTTAACATTAATATATAGGAATGCCAAGCGTTATCATAACGTCAAGTGATCAGTCCTTAACATTAATTTATGGGAATGCCAAGTGTCATCCTAACGTCAAGTGATCAATCCTTAACATTAATATATGGGAATGCCAAGCGTTATCCTAACGTCAAGTGATCAGTCCTTAACATTAATTTATGGGAATGCCAAGTGTCATCCTAACGTCAAGTGATCAATCCTTAACATTAATATATGGGAATGCCAAGCGTTATCCTAACGTCAAGTGATCAGTCCTTAACATTAATGTATGGGAATGCCAAGCGTTATCCTAACGTCAAGTGACCAGTCCTTAACATTAATATATGGGAATGCCAAGCGTTATCCTAACGTCAAGTGACCAGTCCTTAATATTAATATATGGGAATGCCAAGCGTTATCCTAACGTCAATTGATCAGTCCTTAACATTAATATATGGGAATGCCAAGCGTTATCCTAACGTCAAGTGATCAATCCTTAAAAGTTTGGCTGTTTGACCATGGCCAAGCCTGCATGGAGCCTCTGCTTTGCTGGTGTATTAAAATATTTATATTCTGTACAAAATCAAGGTATAACAGCTCCTGACAGCACAATCAGCTGAGAATAGGGATGAAAAACATTTTCAAATTTAAGTTTGCTCTAATCTAATCGTCTAGTACCTGGGATATTTTATGTTCTTAAACTATCTTTCATCTGTACTGACTCGTTTAAATCGATGTACAACAAACGCAACATTATAATTATACCGAATTCGTTTTATTACTTCAAAACATGTGTTGTTAAGTAGAGAGAGAGTTTAATATATTCGGCCAGGTTACTGATAATCTCTCGGGATTGCTGCAATCGCATGTCTGTTTATTGTTTATACCATTTCATAACATAACATCACGCCAGTACGCTCTAAAGGGGTACGCAGATGTGTACAGTTCACCTTGGTACACTTTCATTTCACCGGTTATGTTCAGTTTCATGATATCCGGGTAATCTGTTCTGGCATTATAGGTACTTTACTTAACTACTTGCCTATTAGGTAGATACAACTAAAATGTGATAAATAAAACAAGATTTTTACAAAATAAATACTACCGATTTCCACATAAGAAAACTACAAAGTGACGCAAACGCAACATAACGCAAAAAAAATGGTACCTACCAAGGACACCGACTTCCAAAAATAAAGTTATTTTTGACTTTGGAAGTCGGTAGTATTTTTTTGTAATAAAGTTTTTTTGATTAATGCTCTTCTGAATTTCGAGTTGCTGTCAAAAACGACCAATTGTTTGCCATCCAGAATGTCAAGTCTGAAATTCGTTAGGGTTGGCACTGCCAACCAGAAAGTTGCCACTGCCAGTGATAGAAAGTTAAATATTCTCTAGTGATAATCTTTGTTTTTTATTACTTCATGACGATTCGTAAATTTTATTGTATAGATTTTTCATATGAATGATAATTACAAATGAAAATAAGGACAATGATGGGATTTATAGGTAAAATCATAATAATTTAGAGGAAACATAACAATTTTATTATGATAACCCTAAAAAATCAGCGGTTTTCGTTTGTTATTGAACATTGTATTTTGAGAATTAAGATATATTTCGTTATAGAAAACAAAGGCTTGTTTTAACGTGATTTATCATTGTTACAGGAATGCCCGTAAAGTTTCAACTCCTTAACTCATTTAATTTAACTTTGTTTGAAACGGATCACTTTGCAATTATTTGCCGATCGCATCATTTAGCAATCTCTACGGAAAAAGATGTTACGTAATTACTTTTATTTATTGTTGTTTTTTTCCTGTTATCATCTGTCTATATGTGCCAGTTTTACCGGGTGGAGCTGAATACCAGTGTTTTATTATGAAGTGACTACCTATCTGACCTCTACAACCCAGTTACTGTGTACCAATAACAGTGCACAATGTGTTTAAGCAAATTTTCAGTACCCGGACGGACACGTCGAGATATTAAGAAAGCTCATCATATATAGATATCATCATATTAAGAAAGCCCAACCGAATAAAAAGCTATTCCATAAGTTATTTTACATAATCAGGCGATTCAAGTTCATAGAAAATCAATGACATCGACATTGCTCCAGCATTGGCGAGTTAAGGTAACAATATACTCGGGCAATATAACGAGTAGAACAGATAAACGCCTACGGAACCGTGGCTGTCTTACAAAGTAGGTCGTTGAAAACAAGCGGTCAAATCGTACGTTATGGAAAGCTACGAGGTTCTGTCTAGATTGTCCGGTAGAGGATGTAAAATAAATTTACTTCTTCCCTGACCTTACCTTACCTTGAATTATACTCATAAATAGTACATTTGGATTCAAGTAGACGAAATGTGTCATTGCAGCCGAGGTAAGAGTGACTCTATACGGCCTAGAGTGCAATGACAAATAATACTTTTTCTGTGTATAATGACTTTTAATTTGTATTAATTGAGAAGAAAAATTTAATAAACATATTTTGTAACAAGTTGTTATTATTTTATGTGAAATTGCTTTAGCTTGCTGGCTTGCTGTTTTTTTTGTCGCTTACCGAGTTTGATATTTGTTGAAAAATAAACTGAATAGCACGGGCTAGCCACGCACTTTTCCGCACAAGTGTGCATATCGTAAAAGACCCGTACTGAGCGTGAAATACTAAAATACTGCATTGTTAGCCTAAAAGCAGTGTAATAGCAGTCTCTTTAGCAGCTAGACTATTGAAAATGATCTTATCTATGAAGAGTGTTCAGCTGCTAGCTTATCTCTGACAATATACGTCAATATCGCCTGATCTTTATGACTAATTCGTCTCACTTCTTTGCATGATCGAACGTAGTGTTGCCACCGGACATAATGCCAAGCTGATATTCTGTTTAACCGACTTTCCAATAAGGATACGGTTCTACGTTGGACTGTATGATTTTTATCCGTGTTTCTTTATGTGCATTTCACCGATTGCTCCGCCATCTGGCGACCAATTTTGTATAAATGTTGTGCTTGAAAGAATACTTTCCCGAGGTGATACCATATAAATTTGGTGAAGATTCTAAAAACTGAAATCCAAAACAAAACATTACAAAGCAAAAAATTGTTTTCTTTTCGGAAGTCGGTGTCTCTGGTACCAATTTTTTTTGGTTTCTGTCACCGACTTTCGAAAAGAAAGTTATTTAGCGCTTGGTAGTTAGTGTTTTATTTTGGTTGTCTGTTTATTTTTTTTGTTAACAAGTTTTTATTTTTTTTAATTTTGGTACCTTTTATTACCATGAAAATCATTTATAGCCAATTCCAACAAGCCTAAATACGACTGGGATACATTGTTATATTACAGAATTCCGGTGCCCAGCTTCCGGCTTTATCGCCAGAGCAGTTCGATGGTACCATTTTCATTAGAACCATTTGTTAAAATTTGCTTTATCACAGTCATTTAACTATTCGGGATATCTTATAAAACCCAAAACATACTTAAGATTAAGAAGTGCCAGTGGCCAAATGAGGTCTTCTGCAACAGTTCCACTTAACCAAATAATACTTTCTGAAAGCGAATTCTTGCCATATTGATGGAAATACCAAGATCGCTATAAAATTTGAGGAGTTCCCTCGATTTTCATGGCATCTCCTCATCCGATCCTGCTTGGTGACAATAGGTCACAAAACAACAAAAAAATAATTTACAGAATCGTTTCCTAATGAAAGGAGTATAATCGGTGAAAAAACACAAAAAAAAATGTAAAGTCAAACATACAACCTTCTCCTTTTTGTAAAGTAACAGAATATGTATAGGAAGCAAACAGAATGTCGGTTAAAAATAAGCAGGTAATTTGAACTTACGTCTTGTAAGCATATCGCCTGGGGTCGAAGCCGACGATGAACTGCGGACACGGCTGGAAGGCGGTAGTACCGGCTGGCGTCGGGTCCCAGCACGAGAACCCGTCGAATGTGCGCGGGCACCACACGTCTCCTTCTGTTCGAACAAACAAAAAAGTATACATACAACTTGAAAAACGTCGCTTCTCGTGCTTTAGTTTGTGGGTTCAAACCCAGGCAAGTCCCAATGTGAGTTTTTCAAATTCATTTGTACTTTCTAAGTTTCCTTGGAAATCGCTGGCAACGGTGAAGGAAGACATCGTGAAGAAACCTTGACTTATAGTTGATATAAGTCTGAAATCGCCAACAAGTATTGGGCAAGCGTGGTGATCAATGCTCGTTCCTTAGAAGAGACCTTTTTTTTGTAGGGTTACAGTTATAGGCTGGTATTTTATTATATAAAACTTGAACCATTAGAATAGAAAAGAAAACAAATATTCGACAGTGACACAAAACATTAATCACAATGGAACATGATAAACAAATTTGTCTGAGCATGCCCATGCTCAAAGGATAAAAAGCCCTCCCTTGTGGTGCATAATTATAAAATATCTAGAGCGCCTCTAAAGTCTTGTCTCTGGGCGAAGCAAATCTTTGACGTTACCTACTAGTAGTAGTGGTATCATCTTTATGGAAATGATTGATGATGAATCGATAATTTGAAAGTAACTCTGTCTGTTTGTCTGTGTCTGTTTACCTTTTCGCGCCTAAACCACTGAAAGGAATTCAATGTAATTTGGCAAGGAGATAGATGGCATCTTGAGAAAGGACATAGGCTACTTTAAGCATGAAAAGAAAAATGTAGGTAGTGTACGGTAGGGTAGGGTAGGTAGAGTAGGGTAGGTAAGGTAGGTTAGGATAGGGTAGGGTAGGTAGGTATGAGGGTAGGGTAGGGTAGGTAGGTTGGTAGGTAGGGTAGGTAGGGTAGGTAGGGTAGAGAGGTAGGTTGGTTGGTAGATAGTGTAGAGAGGTAGGTTGGTTGGTAGGTTGGTAGGGTATGTAGGTGACCAGATGACGGGAGCGAAGCTGCGGGAAACAGCTAGTATTTTTACATAGGTGAAAATGTTTTGACTTCTGTTAGTTTGCTTTTTTAATTTCAGTCTACGGACTAAATACCTACTACGTACTTAATTACCTACAAAGGTACGCCTTTGTAGGTAATTTCAACAATGCGATTATTGTACACGGACACGGTTGCATTCACTAGTTACAAAGTGTGGTAAAAACGGCGAATACTCGATGTGCTGTTATAAATAAATGCTCTAATCTATTCTATACTCACCTTAAAACGCGTCATTTCATTGACAATCTTACATGATTGTTGCGAACGTAAACATTGATAACAAACTCATACTTCGTTAAATCAATAAAGAAACTCAGAAAATTACAAAATAAATAAAGTAATGGCGGACAAAAACATGATCTTTGTAATCTTTTAGCGCGTGTTTGTGCATAACTTTACGTTGAGTTTGCCTGCAAAAGATAAGTCGCGTCAATTAAATGGATACTTTACAAACGAGCGGTCGTTTGGATCAACAAAACAGTTTCAAATCTTATTTAAATGTAGCGAAACGGAAAGAAAAAAACTCTAGTGTAATAATGAGACAGTGTTTTCAGGAAGACTGGTACAGTAAACCGTACGTAATAATACTCTTTGATCTTAAGCTAGCCTTGGGTAGTACATAGTTTCAATAGAACACGATGCTAGCTTACTAGGTTTTGGTAACAGTTACGTGCAGCGTACTGTACAGCTGAAACAATGTGCTAGTTTTAGCCACTTACCATTATAGTTATCACTGACTACGGTGCTATGAGTGATGTTCTCCTTGAAGCACTTTCTTCGCATGTTAGTAAACCACTGGTACTTGGGATCATTCTGGTAATCGACCGGGGCGCGAGTGGTATTCTGCATTGTGTACGATTATTTAATTTAATTAATTAATGGGCGCCGGCCCATGTTAATATAACTTTTATTTTATTTGCACGCCTATGACGGATGCCTCTCAATGTACTCGAAGATAGATACACATTCATATGTTCTCATCAACGGTGACATCTGAAACAAAAGATAAAGTTAAATCGTTTATCTTGGTTCACATCCTTTACACTGATCGCTATTGATATATATGTGTAAACATACAATTTTTGTTTTTAGGATTCTCTGGTGAAAAACCCTTCGAATTTCAGAAAACAGTCAGTAACCTTCCTGATTGCTCGAAAGCTGTTCATTTTTAATCCCCGGCGGAAAAAGCGGGGTGTTATATGTTTTACGTGTGTACGTGTGTATTTGTGTGTCTGTAATAATGTATGCAGTATAAGTATGATTTATGAAAATTGGTTAAGCCGTTCAAAAGTTATGGGTGTTTTACTGTTTGAATCGGGGTGTTTTCGCAAGATATCGTGGCAAAATTACTTGTTTAATAGATTGTCGGAAGAAACGTGTCTACTACTAAATAAGTTACGTAGCATGAAATAAAAATGTGTCGGAGGATTTTTAAATTATACTTGTATATCACACCGATAAACAATTATTACAAAGCGAAATTGCAAGTATGCAATGCGATTCAATTCGACCGATTTGCACTTGAAATTTTCTTTAAAAATACAATTTAAATTGTGTTGCGCCATCAGAGGTCCACCCAATAATGGTAATACACCCATAGGAGCATGTGGTATATTTTCTTATTTATTTACTGTGAGGTAACTTAAAAGTGGTGTCGTACTTTTTAAAGTTTGTCCCCTTACGTAAAGCAATGGATAACAGAACAATTAATCACATGATATATAAATCTAAAATGTTATATTAATATTTTACGGAACCCGATATGCGTGTGCGCTTATCAAATTTTATCTTCAAACGACAGAAGTGCCGAGATAAAATATCTAATGTTAATGAAATAGCTTTAGACATATTATTTTGGCAAGTATCAACGCTAATTATAACATTGAATAGTCAAAGTCAAATATATTTATTTCAACTAGGCCACCAAGCGGCACTTTTGAACGTCACACAATTAAAATTCACAAGTAATAAAAATTGATGCACCATGCATTCGGAAAAGTAGCTTGTTATGGAGAAGAATGCACAAGACATTACATACTTACTCTATAAAAAAAAGTTTTTTACATTATTTACATAAGTACATACATTAATAAATTCATTTATGTGAGGACGATGCACCCAGAGTAGCACTACGCACTATACTACATACAGGTATAAAGTATTAAAGTACTCACACATGTACTGTGCAGTTACATAATAGGTACTAGAAAAACATTAACATCCGAAGCAGTTATGACCAATCCCAACTGACGGCGCAATACAATATGGAATCCATC
Organism: Anorthoa munda; assembly: GCA_945859665.1. Taxonomy (NCBI): domain Eukaryota; kingdom Metazoa; phylum Arthropoda; class Insecta; order Lepidoptera; family Noctuidae; genus Anorthoa; species Anorthoa munda. The sequence continues at coordinate 41,103,157 of OX243893.1, forward strand.
ATCATCATCATTTCAGCCGAAAGCCGTCCACTACTGAATATAGGCCTCCCCCGATTGCCGTCACATACTTCGACCGGTCCTAATTTCCTCGCGTCCAATATGGAAACACAAAATATTTACTACTTTGGCTTAATTAAAAAGTGTTTATAAGGAAAGGAAACAATGGAAGCATTTAGCCTTTGTGCTTTTACTAAAGGAGGCTTTGAGACTATTAAAAACGAATTTTAAGAGCTGCTCTAAATCTCTAAATTGAAGTATCTGAAATATTCTTATAAATTTATACCACACTGTACATAAAATGTAATAAAGGGATCCTATTGCTATTAATCAGGCACAAATCCAGATGACTGCTGACACAACAGCACTTTAACTACCACAAGATAATAAACGATACAAGAAATAAAAAAATTATAAAAAATTATAGAACTTTCCAAACGCCTAGTTTGCACTTTACGTGAATCAAGGGCTGGCTTTTGCCTTGGTTAGAAGATAAGCTTTCCCATCGACCTGGCAATGACTCAAGGGCTGCCAGTCTTTGAGCCACATTTTCAGTCGAAAGCAAATGTTATTCACTTTTATATACATAATAATCTATTCAATTTTTTAAATATTTCTCAAAGGCAATACAATTTTTTAAAGTATTTTACTTTAAAAAAATAATACCTCCCTGGTATCGGGTAGTTTATTTTTAGGCTTAGATAGTTTATAGTTTTTGTTTTAAGTGTGTGTATTCTTAGGTGTATTAACATAGATAAAAATACACGAACTAAATTAAAATTGTTTTTATCTCCTTGATATCCTTGGAATATTCCACTATAAAGTTTACTTTCGATTAGGAGGATACTTCAAGCGAGTGATTCATCTCTGAGGCAGGAGCTATAGCGGCCTAAAGTTAATAATAAATAAAATACTACGCGTTGTACTCGTATTGATAGTTTTATTGCCCAAATGCCCAGGTGTTCGATATTCAAAAATAATCTTAAATGTACGGAAGCTCGGACAGTTATAATTTAAAACCAAAATGGCGTGGGATTGACTTGTAAGCGGTTAAAATTGAAAATATAAATAATTAATTAAATTTAAGAACGCTTATAAAGCGACAGCTTGTAAAGCAGCATTCAATTTCTCACAAAGGTTACCCACGTTTTTATTATTGACGTTTCGTAATTATAACAATATGTTTAAAAAACAGCCCTACTATAAATTTTCAATATATTCTTTAATATAATCTGTTTTAAAACTTATGTGAGTTAGTAATAGGCTGCGTTTCCACTTTCAAAGAACTCATCATCATCATATCAGCCGAAACAACACTGCTGGACATAGGTCTCCCCCAAGTGGCGCCACATTGACCGGTTCCGTGCGTCTCGTATCCAGCGGATCCCCACAACCATCACCAGCACATCGGTCCACCTAGTGGGAGGCCTTCCAACGCAACGTCTTACGGTTCGCGGTCGTCACTACAGAACTTTTCTGCCCCATCGGCCATCTGTTCGGCGAGCAATTTGCCCTGCCTGCGTTTGGTTTCCTTACGATGTTTTCCTTTACGGTTTAGAAATAAAGTACACAAAGATACATGCCTGCTTGAGTTTGAACCCTCGCCCTACAACTCGTAATTTGTTATCGTAACCTCTGTGCCACCACTTAGCTGAGGTAGAGAATATTTTACAAATAACAAACATACTAACTTAGACTTTACACTTATAATTGACTTTGTCTCCTAAACCGCATATTCTAAATGAAACTGTAGATTATATTTTTTCAATTCAGTCTACATTTATTCCCGGAAGCTGTCTAGACGGTGAAAACATGTCGGATATCGATGGACGCGAGAAGATAAACCGAGGTGAGTATGAGAGCGCGCTCCAAGCGCCTTGAGTATCAATTCTTTTCAAATAGACCCCATCATATTGTACAGGAATGCCGAGACATTTCTAAATCTTCAATCTTATCTTATTGTAGGTACAGATTTATAACATATGTTAGTAGGTAGATGTAGAAGTGATATTGTCAAGAGGCTCAAGACATGTCAAAACGTAAGGGATATTTCACATGACAGCGCTAGGCAATCCCACACATTTATAACAACCGCCGCGCGACGGGAAAAGAAAGGTGTTATAAGTTTGACTTGTGTACCTGTGTGTTTATGTATTTGTGTATTTATCTGTCTGTGGCATCATAGCTTCTAAACGTTGTATTTTTTGTTCAAAAGGTGACTTTGTCGAGAGTGTTCTTAGCTATCCTTCCTACTATAATAATAATAATATAATAATAATATTATAAATGCGGAAGTTTGTGAGGATGTATGTATGTTTGTTACTCTTTCACGCAAAAACTACTGAACGAATCTGCATGAAATTTGGCACAGAGATAGATTATAGTCAGGAATAGCACATAGGATACTTTTTATCACGGCAATATGTTCCCTCGGGACAATTTTCGACATTTACGCGGGCGAAGCCGCTGACAGAAGCTAGTATTTGATAAAAATCGGTTCAGTCGTTTGAAAGTTATGGGCGTTTTACTGTTTGAATCGGGGTGTTTTCGCAAGATATTGTGTCATAATTACGTGTTCAATAGATTGTCGAATGAAGCGCGTCTGCTACTAGATACATTATTCAGCATGCAATAAAAATATATCGGGGTGTTTTAAATTTATTTGTTGTTTTAATTTCATTCCTATCGAACCGCTTTCGTTGATAGGATAGAATGTGATAAGTGGCATTCAATATCAGTGAAGGCGATAGTAGAAATGTCAAAATGTAAGGTATCGATCATGTCGCCGTCGTCGATCACGACATTTCTATATCGCTTGTCAATCCCATACAATTTTGTCTTTTTGACAATCGCTATTGCCACGCTTTCGATGATAGAATGTACATTGTCTAGGGTCTCTGGTAAGGGGTTGACATGCGCTACCGAAATGTCAGTCGATCAACGTCTTGCAATTCGACTTTTCGACGTACCTATCGTTTTCGCTAATAGATTGCAATTTAGCTAGGGGAATTATATTTATGTCAGCAAAGTTTATATTTGCCGTTGACTTGTATCATCTTATTAATAGATCTATCACCACAAAATATTTTAATCGACTTTCCAAAAAATCCTGTATTTTTCTCAGGTATACATATAAAAATAGTCGCCAGGTATAATTACCAAATTAATGTCAATATATATCTAAAATAAGATCGAAGGATTATCAATAAAATTGAAGTTCATTCATCATCTGCCGAGTCTTTACCCAACTATGTTGGGGTCGGCTTCCAATCTTACCGGATTTATGTGAGTAGCAGTGTTTTACATGGAGCGACTGCCTATCTGACTCTAGTCACTGTGTAACACGATACCCCTTGGCCAGACTATTGTCAGATTTCAGGCTTTAGACTACCCGTAACGGCTGTCAAAGATCTCCAAATGACAGTCGGGCCCAACGGCTTAATGTGCTTTCCGAAGTACGGAAGAAACTCGCTATGTAAAGATGATACCCATACACGGGCCGACCTTGGCAAGTGTTGCTTAACCTTGAAGATCGACCCATGCGGCTGTTATTATTTAGCCACGAACTGTCACGTCATGTCTTCGAATTTTTAGTTCTAAGACTTGCCGGTTTCCTCACGATGATTTTCTGCACTGTTTTGAGAGCAGTGGTGATGAAATAATTTACACAAAGTAAAGCGCCTGGCTGGATTTGAACCCACGAACTACAACTTGTAAGTTGCGGACGTTACCAGTGCGCCACCACAGCTTTTGACGAATAAGATCGTAGTTCATTCTTTGGGTAAAAACTTAGTTCTCAAAATAATAGTTTAAACCCTCATATAATAACTTCGTCCCCAGATTGCGACTTGATTTTATTTGTTATTTTGCCACCAGTACAGTATTTACATTTTATTTCGTTCAGTTATCAAAATAATACTTTTCGTTACAAATTTATTAGTACAGTTTATAAATTTATTGAAAAAAAAATCAAAGGGGCGGCGCCGAATTAGAATTAGCCGGCTATGAAAATTTACCAATCCGTCCATTCGATGGGACGTACGATGCGCGGCTCGGGCGCGGGCTGCGGGATGCTATGATACTAATTTTAATAAAATATAAATAAATATAACAACCAAAAAGTACATCCTAGATATAGCAAGTTAAAACATAGTGCACACATTGTCGGCTTTACATGACACGATCACTTTATACATAAGCGAAGTTCATACCGTAGTAAAATACATATTCATTTCCCATAACAGGATCTGTGGCTTTAAAAATCTTTTCGGAGTCACATTTATTGGCTTTGAATAGAAAATGGGGACAATAAGCCATCCATTATCAAATTGGGTCAAAACATGCTAAAGGCAATTCTGGGCCCACGGCTTAACGTCTCTCCTTTGAAGTAACTATATATTTATTATATCTTTAAAAGATAGAATAGACTTTTATATTCCGAGCTAATTCCAGTAATTAATATTAGGTCTGAGTTGTTATAACAAAAAAGGGATAGCGTTGTTCAGTTGTTAAAATATGTCTGTATATCTTAATATATATATTTCTTGTGTGCGTGTGTATGTGACTGAACTCCTCCTAAACGACTGGACCGATTTTGATGAAATTTTTTGTGTGTGTTCGTGGAGATTCGAGAATGGTTTAGATTTCCAATGGAAAATTAGGGTAGGGTAGGTAGGGTAGGGTAGGTAGGGTAGGTAGGGTAGGTAGGGTAGGGTAGGGTAGGTAGGGTAGGGTAGGGTAGGTAGGGTAGGGTAGGTAGGGTAGGGTAGGGTAGGTAGGGTAGGGTAGGGTAGGTAGGGTAGATGCATATTAGGTGTTTTTTATGGCAAAACAAAGTTTGCCGGGTCAGCTAGTATTTTAATAAAAAAATGAGTTTTTTTACGGTTTTAACTGTCTAAGCCCTATTTAATGAGACTCAATTAAAATCTGTCGCTCGTGGCTGTCTTGGGAGTTGGTAGGGTTGAAAAACTATAATAGGAGCCTATGGCCGGATTAGACCGAGTGTAGTTCGCAAGTTTGCAATTTTTTTAGTAGAACATCCGCAAGATATGTAGAATTATGAATAATTAGTATCTTCGAAGGTCAGCAGCTGAATGAGAGGAGATAAGGATTCAGTAAAATGGCGTGGAAGTAGATAGATAAACTTGAGCGGCTTCAAAATTTTTGTATAAGGTTCATATTTGGTTTGCGCAAATATGACCATGTTTCCGAATTTCGTGTAAAGCTCAAGTGGTTGCCAATTTGCCTTCGCCGGAATGCTCATATTCTTTCTCTTTTGTTTAAAGTGCTCTTTACTCCTTACACCCCTCTTTACCTCAAGGATCGTTTTCAGTTTATCTGCGATTCTCACACGAAATCTCTAAGGTCATCAGATAACTTGCGACTTAAAATGCCAATGCATTCCACAACTTTCATGGATAAATCTTTACTGTCCAGGCTGCTCGTCTGTGGAAGGCTTTGCCTGACTCAATAAAACGTGCTCAGTCGTTGCCTGTATTTAAAAAACTCATCAAAGAACATTACCTATCGCTGTGATTGTGCTCTTGGTTTTTGTCGTACATCATTGATTTTCATTGCTTATATATTAAGTATGTATGTATTTATGTATCTATTATTTAACATATGTATGTATTTTTGTTTCTAGTGAGTATCTATTTTATGTTTATTGTTGCTATTGTCGCACCACTGACAACCCCATGTCATGTCCAGGTAATTTCTGTCCATTCCAGGTTGCCAGGAAGAGATCGCGGAATGCGATAAGGCCGCCCATTGTATATTATAGTATTAAGTTTCTTTTTTTCTTGTTTATTAAGGTGTACAATAAAGTGTATATAAATAAATAAATAAATAAAATAAATAAATAGGCTGACAACGATGTCATTTCAATGTTTTCAAACTACTTACACAAAAATTTACAGCAGAAGCGATAAATTGCACTTACACTAGCGTATATGAGCGCAATACTGCACAGAATTCCACTATTCATATATTATGTTTAAGAATAGTTTACTACGAGAGGAATGCTAGGATCGTGTGGGATGCTCATTAGACATCACGTGTAACTTATGGCACTTATGGCACCTTGACAGATCAAGGTGGGTGGTACAACGCCGTCTTTTTATCATCGATGCAAAAACGTTTAGAAATACGGTCTACAATATATACTAAAGAAAGTGCGCGTAGTGGATTTTTATCAAAGGATGATGGTTCCTGGTAATGAATCAATTAACTTAATGAATGTCGTTAATCGTCACGATCGCTGCCGACGCCAAAGAGGGTGGCACCGTAATCTCAGTCACCTCATAGGAGTGACACAAATTCCCGTCACCTGTCTATAAAGTAACGAAGTGAAATAAGAGAGCATCTGTCTTCCTATGAGCCATAAATCTTAGACAAGGCCGCGTCGAGATATATTTTTGTTCATATTGATTCATGCTAAAGTGCGTCGTACAATTTATATGTCGATAAATATGACGAATTGCGGGATGCTTCGCATTAAATTATGCCTAACATGAGTGGAAGAAAACCTGGCATAATATAAATTTATATGCCAACAGCTGCTTTCTAGCAAACTGTGAAAGAGATGAAAATAGATTAGTTTACTGACACGAACTACGATCCCACCCATACGCACCAAACGTTTTGGGAATACTTTTATTATGCGTACAGCTAAGGAGTAGAATTCTCTGCCAAAGTCTGTATTTCCTGATAGCTAGAACCTGGGAGACTTTAAGTCAACAGTGAATAGGTTACTTCTAGGCAAAAGTGCTGCATCGTTAACAACATCATCGCTTACCATAAGTGAGAATAAAAAATAAACCGACCAAGTGCGTATCGGACTTCAAACACACGCACACTGATTTATCAATATAATGGTATTTGTTGTAAAGTATACGTAATAACAAAATTATCACCAAATTTCAAGTTCGTAGCTCAATGGGAAATTTGAAAATTCTTCGGATCAAAATTGTGTGACATACGACGGACACAAAAACGGACAGACAGAAACGTGAGTGACAGCAATAGGGCTCCGTTTGGACCCTTCGGGTACGGAACCCTAAAAACGATAAAGTAGGAAGTGAGATAACAATAAAATACAAATTTTATTTGTGTGTTAAACACTCATCGCGGTGTTTTAGGGGGCGGTGTTGTATTTGTGTCATTGCCAAGATTACGGGAAGCTGGGAATACGGGTTACAACGTCAAAATGTTCAAGGTCAACGCGGTATGACGAATATTAATTTATTAGAGTTGCGAATGCCGCAAAATTTCGCAAATAGGCACTTTTTTGTCGTCGCTCAACGCTGAGTCGCTGACAGATACACTCTCTAATCAGATAAAAAAAATCAAATTCAAGAAATGACTGTTACTTTTATCATGGTACTGTGACGCATAAGATAGGATTGGGTAAGAACCTTTACATCACACTGGCTAGCAGTAAATAGGTATTTACTTAGAATATACACAAGCTTATTTTAGAATATAGACCGAATATAAATTGTCAGGTGACCGACAGCCGGTAGGCGCTTTAAGAGGAATATGTAAAATGATTTAATTTTATAGGAATAGATTTCTATCAATAAGCAAAATCTTTTGTTTACTCTGGCCTTGCAAGTAAAGAAAACAGTACTCTGTAGGCGCCTGATTAAATTCGGGATGAGCGTAAAATGTAACTAGGGTGATCGCAAAAATGTGGTCTGCTTACTTGAAAATGTGTTTAGGGTTTGGGTTATCTTAACAAGGGTACGACACGTTATTTTGCTAAGAAGACAGATCTAGTTGAAGATGCATAAATAACGACAAATACGAGAGTCTTATCTTATTCATGCCTTTATCTACATAATATGTGATCTACATTATCTTATTTATGCCTTTATCTACAGTATGTGTCAAGACTACGGCGGAGTCACACCTACTATTCGTCAAAATGAAAACAAATGAGTTCTTGTCTACATTGTGTGCGGTCGCTTTGTTCAAAGTGATGTTTGCGGAATAGTCCCGCTGAGAAACCAACCTTCTCCGAAAAACAGATGCCCATATAATTTGTTTTTCATTATTACGGTACAAATGATATTAAATTACCTACCCGCTATAATTGTAGGTTTTCTGCGCTCAAAAGGCAGCGACAAGCGGTTAGAAACAAATGAGTGTGATTGTTTTACTAATTACGTTACTTTCTTGACTAATTAGGTACATTTGACAAGCGAGACATATTTTTACTAGATTTTACTGCGACTTCACTCCCAATCTTTCAAGGCGTATGTTACAGAAACCGTGAGTTTTAACGGGGTACAAGGTAATCAATTGCAAGCAGTGATAATATAGGTTTTTATCACTGAAAGAATTTTCGTATACGGATCAATACTTTCAGAGATTATTCTTTGTAATAATTAACGTAGTTAAGATGACTAGCAAAAATACGTTTTTAAGAGCCGATACTTCTGCTTAGTGTGTCGATGGCAAATATAAAAAAATATGTGTTTGGCTTAGAATTTAGTTACGGCAACACCATCCGTAGATCCTATTTATGTTGACGTACAAGTGATTTCTTTCTTTATTTCTTTTGATATAACGTTGTCCCACACTATGAATTTCTTCCTGTATCGTGGGTGCGTTTACAAACATATAAACTAGTGTCGGTCGAGTTTCGGTTTAGTTTCGGTTTCGGCGGCAAACCTGCCGAAATTACAACCGAAACCAAAACTGCAAGTTCTCGCACTGTGATCGGCCATTATCAGCGCGTTAAATTCCATCCAAGCGAGTAAAGGTGAACGCGCACCTAGACGCACCGCAGGTGCCGCACGCGCCGCAGTCATCGCATTTTATAAATCTTTATATGAAATCGTATGCAGCCTTGCGCACCTATCCGCGCCGCACAACCCACATTTCAGCAAAATGCTGTAGGTCCACCGGACCTGCGGAGGACGTCATCAGATTCGGTGCGTTCGATGCTTGCGGCGAGTGCGGTGCTGGCGGCGCGGAGACATCATACGTATCGGTACAGAAAATATTGTTCAAGATGTACAAAAGTGGATACAATTCGAGCGGCGCGTTCGGCGCGTTTGGTGCGGATTGCGCGGGCCTTGAGAAAATGCGATGTCTGCGGTGCGTGCGGATCCTGCTGCACCTTAAGCGACGAAGACATTTTGCTGGGTCCAGCCTAATCATGTCGTGACTGGCTTGTGTTTGCAGTTTGTTTTGTTTGTTGTGAGTTTTCGTGTGATTTATTTTGAATTCGGTCATAGCTATCTGATTTCAAATTAATAAAATAAATACTGACTGATTATAATAACGTTTTCTTTATTTTTCCCTCAAAACATGATCCTTGTAAGGAGGTTTCGGTTTTAGTTTCGGTTTCGGCCGGAACTGAGACTGTTGGCGAAATTCGGTTTCGGTTTCAGTTTCGGTCGTAAAAGCCAATTACGGTCGGACACTTATATAAACTCAAATACACAACACCCATAGATTTAACATTTTCATCCTTGTAACAAAATTAAATTTGTCTTTCCGTCAGGGTTCATTTAATTGCAGTCTGACGTCTAGATAGATTTGTGCTCCGTAGTGCCGTACATGACAATAAATTCGATAGGACTTAGATACACATTATGACATAATGATTATTGCATAAAGTAGGTGTCCCTACATCATACAACACTATACACTTCTGCCTGTTTTTTCAATAAAACAGTCATGATTATACATATTTTAATAATTTTTATTTTCATTTGCAGCTCCCGCTATCGCTCCGCTCATAACGAGTCGCAATCTAGAGTCAATTGAGCTGTCAAAGTTCCCGCCTAAATGTCCTTCATCCCGGTTTGTGTGTTATTGTTGACTCAGCACTAAACTGCGAGACGAATGGCAATGGAAAACATGGCAGAGAAACTTGTTTGTAGGCGTGTACGTTCTGGGACTTGAAAATGAAGGTTGAATAATTTAGTAACGTCTTTTGTTGTGGCAATAGGTATCTCATAAATCCGGCGCCAAGGATAAACGTTGTAATAACCATTTAGACGTAACGGTTCCCAAAGACAGGCGAGACGTGACGTAGCAAAACATTGTGACGACCCTTCTCATGGAAACAGTTTCGGAATAATTTAAATGAAAACGCGTATTCTGATCTGCTTATTATCTAAAAAAACCGGCCAAGTGCGAGTCGAAATCGCACACGAAGGGTTCCGTACCATTATCGCAAAATACTGCAAAAAATGACGTTTGTTGTATGGGAGCTCCCCTTAATTTATTTTATTTTAATTTAATAATTATTATTTTTTGAAGAGAATATACAACTAAACATTCTGTGAATATTTCAAGTGTCTACCTGTTGCCGTTATTAATATCGAGCAAACAACGGCAAAAATATCACGTTTGTTGTATGGGAGTCCCCCTTAAATATTCATTTTATACTGTTTTTAGTATTTGTTATTATAGCGGCAACAAAAATACATCATCTGTGAAAATTACAACTGTCTAGCTATCACGGTTCATGAGATACAGCCTGGTGACAGACGGACAGACAGACAGACAGACAGACAGACGGATCGCGAAGTCTTAGTAATAGGGTCCCGTTTTTACCCTTTGGGTACGGAACCCTAAAAACCAGCTAAGTGCAAGTCAGATTCGCGCACCGTGGGTTCGGTACAAACAGCTACATTCACCAAAATAATTAGGTTACATTAATGAAGTTCATAAACAATAAAAGTACCGAACATTGCTCTAGTGATTAGATAAACTGATAAACAGATCGGTCCATCATCACTGACTGATAACCCTGATATAGTGTCAGCCAATGGCTTAATAGGCACGAGCCTCGACCAACATCTTAGCAGGCTCTCGTTAAGCGGCTGGGTCAAGGGCTTGAATCAGAAAGCATTACTTCTGGACACGGCTTATATTGTTCGGAGGTTCCTGTCCCTGGAGCCCTGATCGCCGGTAGCTTGGACCCTGTTCCCGATACCGGTGGGCCTCTATTTTTTATATTTTTAAATGTTTTTCTTTTAATTTATTTTATAAAAATATTTAAAATTGTAGATAAGAAAACTAATAAACAAAGGACAGATATACTGAATTGAGTGACAAAATCAACTTTGTTGTTGGAAATCTGTTGTCCCCATCCATCGCCATAGGTCACGGTCAGTTTAACAACTGAAAATAAATTTATAATCGCATTTTTTGTGATTTGGTTGCATTACGGTTTTTGTCTTTTTTCCTTTGCTTATGTTGTAAGACATGCTTCTTGCCAAATTTCATGACACCTTATAGGTTTTTATTCCCTTGCGTATTAAAATATGCTCCATTAAGGAACCCTAAAAACACGATTATTTCGCTAGATACTGAAACTGAAACGACCTCGACAGTCTAGTCGGTCGCAAGCGCCACTTCTGCTGGCTGCTGTCCTGGGTATGATTCCCTGGTCGGGCAAGTATTATCGGGTTGTTTCATCTGATTTTTTTCAGTAGCAGTCCGGATTTGTTTCCGGTTGATGGCAATTAGGCTCGCCCCGTATTGACTTAAAAACATTAGATCTCGCGAAATGTGGGTATTTTTACTTTATGATAGGCTCGCTTTTGACCACTATCTCTCCTGATAGTAAGCTATGGTGCCTAGAAGTAACCCATTCACTCTTGACTTAAAGACCCCTAGGTTGTAGCTATCAGGAAACAAAGACTCCGGCAGGGAACTCCATGCCTTAGTAGAGAGCACAGTGAAAGTATTCGCAAAACGCTTTGTGCGTACGGGTTCCCGATGTCTACCATGTACATATGGCAACTGGGTGTGGGTACTATTAGTTAGGTCCACCTCTGCTTAACCCTTGGTGTAAATACAGGCGTGATATTATGTCAAATTATTTCGGTAGATTAACGGCATAATCAACTCACATCTTATCACAGCTCACAGGGATCTAAGTACTGCGGAGAAACAGTTGCAAACTGAGTTTAACCTGCTATGTAAAGGGGTCCTATGGGCACGCAAAGTTGGCTTAAAAATCAACTATCAAAAACTAAACTGCATGACATTCATTCACCGTACTTAAAAACTCAAGGGACACCAAAAGTCGTGGCTCATGAACACCAGTGCATGCATCGGCGCTTGGATGTCTGTGACTGTAAGCCGATAGAAAATGTAAATACGTCTTAAGATTGATCATATTTTTAGCTGGGGCCCACATGCGCCCATGTATGCATTAAGCTTAGAGCTTTTATTTCAAAATTGCGCATATTGAAGAAAATATTGCCATAGGACCTTGAGATTGTTGTATATGGCATTAGCTGACGCTGTTATCAATTATGGTATAACCAGTGATGGAAGAACTTATAAAACTTACCTTCATAAATATATAATATACAAACACGATTATTAAAGATAGTGGAACAATTTAAAATTAAACTTAAATATAAACCCGATTATGATATGTTATTCCAATATTGTAAAGTCTTAAATGTATTTGGTAAAGTGAAATTGCTGTTGCCTCTGATTACTGTGAACACAATATGAGTAAATTACAGAAAAATAGGTAGACCTAGTTTTTAACCGACTTCAAAAAGGTGAACCGATTTTGATTATTTTATTTGAAAGCTGGTGTTTTCATGTGGTCCCATTTATATTTGGCTGTAATTCGGTGAAGATCTGATGAAGAAAGTTGGAGATATACAATAGAACTCTTCAATAAATAACGGCGAATCACTCGGGATTGCTGCAATCGCATGTCTGTTTATTGATTAGGCCATTTCATAACGTAACATCACGCTGATACGGTCTAAAGGGGTACGCAGATGTGTACAGTTCACCCTGGTACACTGACCTGTTAAGTTCAAGTTTTATGTTATTCGGGTAATGTATTCTGGCATGACTTTGTGCATTATAGTTAACTTACTATAGAACAGACAGTAGACAAAGACCGCGATCGATGGGGTTCTCTGGAGGAGGCCTTCACCCTCACTACTTGAGGGGTTCATGCATGCACGTTATTTTTATTTTCAATTATTTTCAATCATTATTTTAATTAAAATCTATTTAATGAATATTCATACTGAAATTTAAATTAAATTTATACATTTGACATATTATCTATTGCAATCAATAATTGAAATTGGAATTTAATTTGAACATTTAATATTTTTAATTTATACAAATAAATACTTACATCAATAAATTTGAATGAAAAATATTATGAAAGCTATAAACTAATATGACATTGGAACAAACTAAAAAATACTATAACTCTTTTTAAATTATCACCATGTAAACAATACTCGTGTAAAGATGATAATGATATTATGATTTAATGCATGAAATAAAAGGCATTTTTATTTTATTTATTTATACTATAGAACTTGCTCATTAGGTACCACAACAAAAAAGTGAAAAATAAAAAAATAAACTTTTTACAAAAAATACAACAGACTTCCAAAAAAACCCTCCAAATTGAAAAATAACTTCAATTTCGGAAGTTTTGGTTCGTAACCTGTCGTACTTGCCTCTGTACAAATTGCCAAAAGTAAATAATGAATACGGTAAAAGGGTCTGGACGTATGCTCTTCCAAGCATTCTGAATAAATTACCTAAGGAAATAGCATAAAATTGGAAAACAAAAAACCTTGACAAATAAAAAACATCTTGAAAATCTACTTTACTGTTGAAATTCCTAAATTTGGGGGAAGGGCCTACGTGTGGGCACAAAGTACGTAAGCGGCGGCGCGGTGTGGGTACTCTACCCAACTGTGAGCGAGTAACTTTAGACCTGAATCGGTAGCGCATATAATCTTGCCTTAAAAAGATTGAGCGTTATTTTTATGTAAGAATTTTATGAATGCTTGGAATTAAATAGTTTCAATTTTTTTATTACTCTGTACCCAGAAGTCCAGACAAACACCAAAATCGATTCGGTTAGTAACTAGTTTAGTGGTATCAATTGATGTGGCAGTCGTCGCGTCCGTCGCCAGAGCAACACGTGTGTTAAACATGTATAAAAACCAACAAGCGCACGCAGGCAACGCACACATGGCGCCGCGCGCACGTATGTGTTGAACTATCTATAAATCCATGATGGGTAATGGATCACGGGCTCCATTGTTGTCAAAAAGGCTGATGCTTATTCAATTGAATTTGTCTGATGTGGTAGAAATTCTATAAAACATCCGTATTCTTTTTGCGGTTTCGCTTTATTTATTTCCTCGACTCTTGACGTCTATTTAAAGTAGGTATTGACATGTCAAAAAAGAACAATATTTTTATTATGTTTTTGTGAGGTTAGTTGTTTTGTATGGGCTTGTTATGGAATGTTTCGTGAGTAAAGTTTTGAGTATGAGTGGAATGTGAGCAAAATTATATAACTGACTGGCGAGCACGGCCTACTGTGATAGGCTTGTGTCACACATTTTTATCACAGTTTGGCAACAAAAACCGTGATAAAATGCGTGACACAAGCCTATCACAGTAGGCCGTGCTCGCCGGTCTAGGTAATTTCTCAGGAAGGCGTGGATGGCCAAACTACGAGGAATAGTGAAAAACACTCAGATTATAATGAAAACTAAAAATGCACCATTTTTATAAATCATTATCCTTAGACAGGAATCGGTGAATTTTGTAAAAATCACACGCATTACTATCCGAAAGTGTTATTAAAAAATATCAAACTCTATGAAGTAATGACATACTACAAACTCAAGGAAAGAACTCATTTTTAACAAAAAACTCAAAAGGCATACTTGCATGCTTGCTTGCAAGGAAAGGGGCAACTATACTTAAACTGAGATAACGACCAATTGAGAATATGAAATCTAATAAAATAAATCAAATCTTTATTCCGTTAATTTTTACTCAGTACTTGTTTAGTTACTTTTTATTATAGTTAGGCTCGTTCTCGCTCTTGACCACTATCTCATCTGATGGTAGCTATCGGGAAACAAAGACTTCGGCAGGGAATTCTACTCCTTATTTGTACGCATAATGAAAATATTTTCAAAACGTTTATGTTGCGTATTATTTAACCAATAATACGCAACATAGAGGCCCGTACGTGATTACAAATTCCCTGGACCCCACACTAGAATGCCCTGTGTTATGGGTTAACCAATAATACGCAACATAAAGGCCCGTACGTGATTACAAATTCCCTGGACCCCACACTAGAATGCCCTGTGTTATGGGTTCTAGTCTCTTCCTTGGTACGTAAGGCAAACATGTTCACTAGGTATTTCAACTAATTACACAGAGATACAATTTTGTTGTAACGTAGACAATAAGATGATATGTTGCGTCGACCACAAATAGACTGACAAGAGAATTGTGATATTGTACGAGTAACTTATCTACTTACACTGTGTCTGTGTGTAGGAATGGTGCGGTGTTATTAAGTTTTTCAGAAACCTTAAGTCAGGATTTGTGCCAGTTACATTGTAATAAGGTCGCCGGATTTACATATAACTAGCCCAATCTGAGTCTTCTTCATTTTGTGCCGAAGTTTAAAGAATATTATATCATTTAGTAAATGAGTTTGCTTTGAAGTTGCCTTTGTCTTCAAATCGAATCAATTAATTTCATTTGGGTTCACAAGAATAAGATAGATGTTATAAAATAGTGCACACAGCAAGTGGTGTACGAATATTAATATAAGGGCGGTCGCACATGACAACTTTTTAATCGATAAAAAGGCGCGTTCCGTGAGCGTTTGGTCAGTAACGCATCAGCATCGATGCATACTTGCGACTGTATCAATTCAAAAGCGCGACTTGCATTGATTCTACAACTTTTTCTAAATTCTTTCTTGCATTTATTCTTTTTCATCACACTTGCACGTAAACGGGATCTAAACATACAGGTTAAATTGGCCGTAATGCCCCATATAAAACCCTCGAGCTTTCTTTCTGTCATGAAACCCAAGGTCGGTAAGTATTTTATTTTTATATTAATAGCACGGCACACAGGCCATGCAAGTTCAAGCAAGGAGATTACACGCAATTGAAAAATTGTCTTAAAATGTTATCTAAATAGGAATTTCATTGCAATCTCGCTACATGTTACTTAAATACTCAACTAACGTTCTTAATAATAAATTTTAATAGATTTTTGTATCAAAAGTTCGTTTTTTTTTTTATTCGCTACGTCCTGTCTGTATACCTACGTAAGTATTTGCCCTTAACGTTTATGAACGAAACATTTGTATAATCTGTGGTGTGGGCAAAAAGCCCGCCATCCACTTAAAAAAAGATCACGTATTTCGTATTAATAATAATTGTGCTGACTTATGTATTAAAGCTATAATTCATAATTATTAACATTTTGTATTTGAATACAAGTAAAAAAGTTATAAAAAATGTCGTCGTCATCGTCCGATGAGTGTGATTTAAATGCAACACCGCCAGATATATTATCCATGCAGCAAAAACAATGAATGGAAATCTTTTACCGGAGAAGTATAAGGAGCAGTATATAGCTGCATACGACCAATTTATAAAATGGAGAAACGAAAAGAAAGCAAGTTCGTGTTCTGAAAGTGTTTTACTGGCGTATTTTGGAGAATTGGCGAATAAATACAAACCGTCTTCACTGTGGTCCACTTACTCTATGCTGAAAACCACTCTCCAATGTAAAGATTGTATCAACATTAAGGAATATACAAAGTTGACGGCCTTTTTAAAAAGACAATCAGATGGATATGTGTGTAAATATTACTAATAATTTGTCTCAAACTATAAGACTCCCCGAAAAAAACGTTTGCCTTAACATTACTAATAGTACAGTGAATTTTAATTAATTAGCTTTTCTGTCCTATAATTTTATTTATTTACTCGCAAAAGTGATGAAAAACATTGTATGTTTCACGGGCGGTACGGGAATTACTAAGAAAGCCCTCAGTCTTCAACTTCGGGCTTCTAATAGAGCCTCGATCGTAATTCCTTACTTACCGCCCTTAATACACAATGTACTATTTTGAAATATTGTTATTTTAGAGGTATGTGTAACAAAGTATAAACAAACACACAAACTTCCATTAAAAAGTGATGATCCAACGAGTATTGCGTCTGGTCCGGACAACTGCCCAACGGTTGTCGTCGAACTGTTGTATACTTTCAAATCGCGGGAAAACTCTGCTTGTGCGATGCAGGACTTGTGTGACGTCAGGTCATTAGTTTGTAGGTGGCGGCAAAGATGTCTCTACATTAGGTAATGGCCACTACGTGATCTGTCTTTAGTTCATCTTACAGTTGTAGCGGGCACAGGCATTCACAGGTTGTCACTACAGCGTGCGAATCGCGACTGTAATGCTGTATTGCGTTAGTCAATATGCTGAATCGTAATTTCTTGGGCGATGTTATATGACCTGCGAGAGCATAGCGACTGAATCGCGTTTGTATTGCCCTTAAATAAAATTGCCGTTAAAAATATTTTTATACCATAAATAAGAAAATGCTATTTTTCAATACAGTTGTTAAACATGGCGTACTTTCAGAGACTATAATTATGATTCGAAAATTAAATCTTTTGCATAGGCATCTTTCTATTACGCGGTCGTGACTTTTTTTTACGAGCTCGATCATTATTTTTGCAGTTGGGTTTTAAATGTATAAATCAATTCAAAAAGTTTAGAAGCAAGGAGTTTTCATACTTATAATAAAGTAGTATATAATAAATGGGATAGATTTTATACGAGGAAAAATGAATGAGTCCGTACGTCTTAGCATTGAATTCTCAAAAGTCTTTTAAATGGTTTATTAATATATTTAATTATCAGTTTTATTTTAAATATTATCGCATAAAAAATTGTCAAAAGTCTAATAGGCTGTATAGGCTGTTTTCGTTGTAAAAAAAATATGTCCAGTTGCAAAAACGCGCCATTTTCAGAACAATTTAATTTTTCTGTGATAAATTGTTTTTTTTGTTACTATGAGTTCAATTAGGTACAAGTGATGAAATGGAATTAACTCCACCCGATCTGAGGCGAAAACTGCGCAAGATGAAATTTTGCCCCCAAAATCTCGAGAATGATCTTTGGCGACTTACGATCATTTTATTTTATGGAAAAAACAAATGTACTTCTTTGATTTGTTTTTACTGTTTCCCACAACTGTATTGAAAAACGTCGTGTGATACATGGGTGTGTAGGTTATTGTAAACTTACTTACTTACTTATTGTACTATTATCATATACCTTCATGTTAGTATAATTTTTACCTGTTTTTATCATTGCATAGTTGCTGACCTATAAAATTTAAATTGTAATTAGGTATACTAGATTAACTTATTAGTTTATTGTATAGAAAAAAAAACCTCTCTTGCCGCTTATATACAGCGCTGTAAGCTAAGCGTTAAGTTAATGGCCGGCTCGAGTGTATCGTAAATGGAGATTATGTAACAACACCATGACTGATATTAAATAGTTTCCTACTTTTATGATACTCCTACGTACGTTTATAAAGAAAATGTGCCTTAGTAAATGTGCTCTTCTAAACCTAGGCCCATATTCCAACTTAGTTTGATGGTCTCACTCGACATGACAACGGAAAAAACTTTTGTTTACAGTGAATTTGATGATTCGAGGTGGAAACCAGTTGTCTAAAATATTTGTTATTTACGCACTATTTCAGAAAACCCACGCTTATTTAATATTTTTATAAATCGATATCGTAGACATTCTATTGCAGACATTCTCATATCTGTTTGTCTAGATCCCTAGGCCCTCGAGTTTTTTTCTTATAAAATGAGGAGAACGTTTTTTATTAGCTATTGTTATTAACTGACTATCATCTGTTTCACCGTCGTAAATGGAGATGGTCAGTGGGTCGTCTTAGGGGGAGATGGATTGGTCACACGCTTAGGAGGGATTTCGATCACATTCCTAAACAGGCTTTGGAAAATAATCTTCAAGGAAAAAGTTAAGTATGGCCGCCCCCCGTCAAACCTGGCGACGCACCGTATTGGCTGAAGCGACGAGTACCGGAATGACGTGGAGTGAAGTGAAGCTAGAAGCTCACGGCCGGTCGCGATGGAATATTGCTGTGGATACCATCTGCCCCATCTAGGGGGCATAGGATCTTAAGACAAGTAAGTCAATCGTCTGTTTCATCTTATGCCACTGTAAACAAGAAGGCGACCATATTATCCAAAGTCGTTTTAGGCTTCCAATACCAGACACACCTTAGGTGCGTTGCTATCGTAAAGATAAAGCAGAAATGGTACATGGCAAACTTTATCTTTAAACTGGCACTAAACAATCGGGTGCAGAAACCTACCTAAGGTACCCATAGTATGTATTACTAATCTGAAGAATGCCCTCACAAAGGACTCTATAAGTTATACTAAAGTATGTGTAGTAAGTAACTATAAAATAAATTATTGCGATAAGATTTCTTCAATAAAATCATTTTCCTTGAATACCTACTAATTTATCAGCTGATTGGTTCCAAAACTAATGGTTCTTTGCTCTTTTCTTAATAACCTTCAAATTGATACAGAGAAAAACTGCACGAAATAATGAGTTCATAATTTCTAATGTAAATTGGTGGTATGATTTGTATGGATTTATGAAAAAAAAATCTCTTCGCGATCTTGGTTTTGGCTTACGGTTTCTCAAAAGTAGATACTAATGTACCTATTAGCAGCCCGTGGTTTCATTCCAATCAAATGGATAATACGAAATAAACTCAGCTAAAGAGTTATATTTTTCATCCCTCTACATGTATGTCTAAAGTTATATAAATTCAATATTCTGTTAAAGCAATCATGCTTTCGGCAACAGCCATAACAAACAGAATTTACAATCAAACATCTAGTCTGTCACAATTAACAGAGTGGTTTTTAATTTATTAACGATCTTTTGTGTAGTCAAATTTAATCCAATCTCTCTCACTGGAAGTTGAGCCGTTATTGTTTGACCCGTTTGGGGTTAAAATATTAGGCCTATAATAGGGTCCGAGTGCTCGTCGAGTTTTTCGAGACATCCGCACTTAGTTGGTAGATTCTTCACGTGATCGGAGGACTGGACTTTATTTCGGTCAAAGAATCAGAATTGCCATTCAACGTGGCAATGCTGCCATTGATTTGGGCATTTTTCCTATTATATGTGTGGACGAATTTTTCTATGCCCAATGAGTTCTCCCCTGTTTCATTTTAATATAAGCTTGTACAATCAACAAAATTGAAATATAATCCTTCATAAGCTTATTTTCTACAAAATTGAACGACCCTATGGCTGGTATTGTCAGTTTTATATTATTTAAAACGTCTTAATTTTACCATTTCTGCTATATGTACTTCGATGTGTTGAAGTTTTCAAACGAATTATCGCCTGCATGATTGGGTCATGAATCAAACAGCTTCAATGTATATAATTATATTAAATCTTCTAAATTTGTACTACTCTATTCTGGTAGGTACCAAAACTGAAACCGCGTTACCCTTTATTTTGCAGGATAGAATACAGCATCATTAAGGGTAAGCTTATCTGAATTCTTGATCTAATGAAGCCGTGTCAAAAGATACTTAATTAGCACTAAGATATTAACTTTAAAACTTTCGCGTTTCATAATTGAAAAACAACATACCACGGGATTTTAACGCGATGATTTCGATTATTTATTTACCCTATCTAACCTACCCAACCTATCCTATCCTACCTACCCACACTACCCTATCTACGCAACCCTACCTACCCTACTCTACCTACCCTACCCTACCTATATAGGTAAGGTACCAAGTTTTTTTTTCTTCTTTTTTTTTTAATAAGCACCTTCTAACAATAACAAACACAATAAGCGAAATCGGTCCAGGCGATCACGCGTGATGCCGTGAAAGAAATAGGGATACAATTTTATATATATAGAAGATTTAACCCGACGTTTCGGCCGTGTTGCAACGTCCGTGGTCCCACGCTGGGACAAGTCCCACCTAGGTTAAATAGGTAAATAAATAATCGAAATCATCGCGTTAAATTCCCGTGGTATATTGTTTTTCTAGCACTTTGTCTTTCTAAGATCTTCGAGACTGCAAGAATCACGGTAAATACCGAGAAGGCTAAGCAGCAATAACTATTGGCATTGTACAGATTTCATAAGTCATATTATTAAGTAATTTATGTGTGCAAACATGAGTTGACAGATCTAGTTACTAGTGACAGGTAACAACTTGCAATGGATTTGCTGAATGTCATCTCTAAATAACAACAAAAATAAATATTGCCTCAGAACTTTTTACAAGGTTAACCGATTTTGATGATTCTTTTTAGGGTTCCGTACCCAAAGGGTAAAAACGGGACCCTATTACTAAGACTCCGCAATCAGTCTGTCTGTCTGTCCGTCTGTCACCAGGTTGTATCTCATGAACCGTGATAGCAAGACAGTTGAATTTTTACCCGACTGCCGAAGGAGGGTAATGTGTTTATCAGTCTATGTATGTATGTATGTATGTATGTTTGTTCCTATGTGGCGTTCCAGAGACCAAACGCGTTGACCGATTTTGATGATTCATACGTCAATCAATTCGTCTTAACCTTGCGAGTGTCATAGGCTACATTAAAATTGGAAAATAGAAAAATGGCGGCTTTTGGGCGCCATATTGTGGGGGGCCAATTTTATTTTTTCTTCCAAACCCATCGTGTGGGGTATCAAAATAAAGGGTTTCAAGAGGTGATTTCAAAAATATATAACACTTATATATTTAAATGTACCTAATTCGAAAAAAATGTTAACTAAAAAGTTTTCACAGGTGGTGTATTTCTGTTGCCGCTATAACAACAAATACTAATAACAGAATAAAATAATTATTTTAGTGCGGCTCCCATATAACAAACGTGATTTTGTTACGGTTTTTTGCGAAAATGGTACGGAACCCTTCGTGCGCGTCCGACTCGCACAGTTCAGAGGCCGTTCATTGAACTAATGATATTAATATTAATGCTATTTATTTCGTTACAAGGCACAGGACATACAAACTACAGCCGGTTGTCCGTGTTCGATACGTTCCTTCGTTTCCGTTCCTCTGTAATAGTTCCTCCTCCTGATACCACGCTACTGACTAAAGAATTTAGACTAACTTATTGATACGAATACAGTGATACGAAGGCAATTTTTTTTTGTAGACGTCCGAATTTGTGACTTATTCATTGGCAACTTCTCATCATCATCATCTTCTTGCCCATGTCCCATGTTACTTGGGGTCGGCGCAACACGTTTTCTTCTTCCATACCGTCCTGTCCCCCGTCACGCCATCACTGACTCCCTTTTCTTTCATGTCCCTCCTCACACAGTCCTTCCATCTTTTGTTTGGCCGTCCCCTCCCTCTCCATCCATCCACATTTATATTCATAACTCTTTTAGTAACATGCGTTTCATCCCTCCTCATCAGATGACCATACCAGGACAAACGGTTTCCTTTCAACTTTTCTGTCACTGGCGCCACTTTCAAACTGCCTCTCTCATTTCTCACGTTATTCATTCTCGTCACTCCGCACATCCATCTCATTGGCAACTTCTATTTATATAAATACTTTTTTTTTGTACTACACAGATAATTAAAAACAAAACGGACCAAAGTGAACAGAACAAAAATAGTACGTGTGATATGGGTTGTCTGTGTGTGATTCGCATGGAACCCAAGACTCAATGCTCAGCAGTGAAACTTATAAGTACTATCCTACTAACCGTTTAAATTATTTTGAAGAAGATTATGAGAAAATGGTGCGGTTTTTGTGACACTGAGTGTTTGATAAAATGTGAAAGTTTATGTTCGTGTTTCAATCAAGCATGACCGTTTGTTACCATGGCTGCGGGGTCTCGACGCTAAGAAAAAATATTTGGCTCAAATAAATATCACTATATGGTGCCATATGTATAGATTTGTTATTGAATTGTGTGAAAAATAACTTTTTCTAGAATTGATCATAAAAATTGTATGTTCTTGTTTAATCAACTCTCCTAATATTTAAACTTCAAAGGATCATTTAAAATTGATTCCAATGGATGGCGCGATTTTAACTAAGGCATACCACTCGATTGTTTAAATTTGTATTGTGGATACATTTTGGTGCAATTAAACTGTTAAAAACGTGCATAAAACAAATCGTCACAGCATTTAAAGAAAAAATAATTCACGAACCGAGTAAACATATTTACTTGCAAGTCGCTGCTAACACCATTCGCCGTGGAATGGAATCGAACGCGATCGATGTACATAAAAATAATCAGTATAATCAGACGAAAAACGTTATTTATGTCGGCACGGTTTTTTGTATGGGATGACGCATCTCTATGCTAGTTTATATTATCTGTGCCGTGGCGGAATTCTGGGCCAAACATAATATTTTGTGTAGGGTATATTTTACATAATATTTTGTGTATATCTCTGGTAGAAAACAGAAAAACACCTATTAGAAAAAAACCTTTCAACATTTGAAAGATACATTAGGGCCCCCATCCACTAACGTTTGTTCCTGCCGGAATCTGGAATGAACGCCAGTGGATTTGTAAGAGCGAGAAAGAATGACGGTATTAGTGGCTTCAACGGTTAGATTTTATCCCGTTGCGTTTCCGTACAGATTGACCAACAGGACAAGTCGGAATGAACGTTAGTGGATGGGGCCCTATTATTACAGACGGTTTTATAGGCTATTAATTATTATATCCCAGACAAAGCCGGGGCATGCCACTAGTACCTAATATTATTCAATGTTTCCTTTATTTTCATAAAAAAGAACCGAAAACAACGTGATTGTTTTCCTCAGTTGTTTTGTTTGCACACAAATAATTAATTAGTCGTATTTGCTCGGCTTTAGACCCTTGTCACCTGACTTTACCTAAAGGTTTTATTATAATCAGCTAAAAGGAAAATGAGTATGTAATTCCCTAATACGTTAGTAATCGATAACTTTTAGGTTTTCAGGTAGAGGCTGTGTATAAAGTATGTACGTACAACTTTTCTAATATTAAAGAGTACCTAATAGAAAGAAATTGCCTGTTTCGCTACTGCTAAGCATGACTCCGATGCCCAGGCGAAATGTTATTTTAGGGTTCCCTTCTTCAAAAGGAAAAAAAAACCCTTTTAGGATCACTTCGTTGTCTGTCTGTCCGTGTGTCAAGACCATTTTCTCTGGATCGCCTGGTGGTATCAAGTTGAAATTATAGTATATACTCAGATCAGCAACCACTTGGAGCTGTGAAAAAACCAAATTTCCAAATGAACGTAATTAAAAGATACTGCCGTTTATGTAGCATATTTGACGAATCAAAACCTATGGGGTACTTCCCGTTGACCTAGAAATATAAAATTTGGCAAAAAGCATTGTCTTATAGCACAAGTAATGGAAAAACACCCAAATGCCATAAATTTTTATATACATTAAAAAAATGATTACTAACTATTTTGCAATAGGTAAATTGACCGCGACCTTTATCTAATTATGGGGACAACATCAACCTAATTGCGTAACTTCAAAGAAAGGCGCACGCGTACTGTGCTTGCATTCATTGCTTCATATGTTCAAAAATCCGTCTATTCGATAGCATAAAACACGCAATGAATACTCAAAATTAAAGGGAGCGTGCGTGCTTCGAGCTGTCAGAACAGTTACGCAATTACAGTGCTGTTTTGCAATTTAATTTAATTTTATTCCTCAATTTAGATTTTTAAAAAATCGAGCAATGTTAGCGCTTTCATTGTTTATTAACTTCAATGATGTTACCAATTAATTTGGGGAATGTAGCTGCTTGTACGGAATCAACGCAATCCACGCTGCGCGAGGCCGACTAGCATTTGACCAAGTTAATTTGTCAGTAGCAGCGAAGAAGCTGGACTTGTGCCCGATAAGATGCATAGATGTTTTTGATGAGATGCCCGGTAAGATGCTCTAACTAAACCTTCATCATATGCAGGCGTTATGTAATCAGAAAAAAATCCAATGAATTATAAGTCACTCAGTACCCAGTTTGTCCGGTATCGTTTATTGCACATCGTTTATTGAGCACTTTAAAATTACATAAATTCTTTTCTAAACTATATAATCAATCTCATAGTGAGCTATTTCTCTCTCTTTCTGTCTTTTTTATTTTACGATAGGCTTGCGTTTGACCACTATCTCGCCTGATGGTAAGCGATGATGTGGTTGACGGTGAAGCACGCTTGCCTAGAAGTAACCTATTCACTCCTGACTTAAAGACCCCAAGGTTGTAGCTATCACAGCTTAGCTAGAAACAAAGACTCCGGCAGGGAATTCCACTCCTATCTTCAGATCATCATCATCATCATCACATCAGCTGAGAGACGTCCATCTTCAGATAAGAATAAGAATATTAAATGAGAAGTGAAGGTTACAGAGTATGTGTAACGTTAGAACGTTTGGTTTTCATTAAAAATTAAAGATAATAGAATTTGCAAAGAATTTCTGCATTAGGCTTGGCCTGTCCTTCAGGAAAGCTTTTAAATAGATAAGGTTGAAACTTTCAAGTTTTTGTTCTGTAGAACTTATTTCTGTACCATAAGCATTTATAGCACTGCTAGAATTGATGTGTCTACATTTTATTTGAAATGCTTCTCTCTAAAAATTGTTAAAGTAAAGCCTAAAATAAGGCCGTTTACACCTGCAAACAGCTCTAATGCAAGTTGCATTACATTGGAACTATCGCTCGATCGTGCCCCGCAATGCGAATAAACTTGCATGCGAGTAGCTTGCAGGTGAAAACGCGGCCTAAGAAGAGCAGTCAAAAAATACCTCCATGATATCAGTACAAACCGAAGAGAGTTTAGTGAGTAATTCGTTTTTAAGTTGTTGATCAATAAAATACGCAGTAACAACAACTTATTTTTGTTTTCTAAATAGTTCACTATTGATAAAATTCATGCTAAAAGCTTCATTAATTTTTTTTCCTCGTTATTTTGTTGGTAATTGGGGGATAACTCGGATGCTCGGATAGCAAATCGACCCGATAACCCATATTTATTCACATCTGGTTACACAAACAGTCACGATTTTGATTGATTCTCTTCCTTATGGTGTGAATGACACAGCACTTTTATATTTGTGTTGGTAGCTTAATAGACCTTTGTGTAGAACTATAGGTACGAGAATGTATTCCCAAATGGCAGATACATTTATGAGACGTTTGTTTGACCGGCAAAAAACGTTTGTAAGCAGAGAAAACGTACTAGAAAATTGGCACTTGTGTTTTATAAAGTTTAAGAACCTATTTTTGAAGAATGTGTTAACATTATGTATACGTTGTACTAACACACCTATCAACAAAGTCGTCAGCAAGCGACTTGGAAATAAAGTGCAAAAGTTTAGGCACATTTTGTTTTGTTTGTTTCATATTGTTTTCCTTTGTGGCGTGTGTGAAAGTTAAAAGTGCGTCGGAATGGAGGCCTGTGAGGCTGTGAAATTGCTCAAGTAAGCCACACAGCAACCCTTTTACCATAATTAATTGTATTACATTCGTGGCGACTACCGCCACCGACATACGGCTGCAAAACCTGACGGACTCAGATTAGATTCCCTGACCGGACAACTGTAAATCGCTTTTTCTATTAGTCAATAATGAGGGAATTACATGGTTCACTTATGCCTTTTAATTTGAATAAAGCAATCTGAATAGAAGAGCAACCATTTGAGTGAAAAATTCAATGTTGGCTGTTGGCCATACCGTTTGGTTCTGTGCCATTCAATCAGTTGTTTGAACCGTGTTTTGAACGTGACTCCTAAATGACGTGCTGAATCACGTTTTCGTGACCGGTTAATGGAGCATTTCTTCTTAAATCAGTTTCGGAGTCAGTTTTCGATGGAATGCTGATATTGTACAGCTGTCGATTATAAATCCTATGTGTCGGTGCTGTAAGTATCAATATTGCGAATGTGCCCATTTATCTTCTGGAAAAATGTTTATATTGAGGTTAAGCGTTCATAACAACGCTTTGCCACTAATTTGTAAATCAGAACCCTGTTTAAGTAAAATCTATTCTGATACGTTTTTTCTACAAAAATCGGTGTAGGTAAATAAACATTGGCCACATGTTTCTTGAAATAACCTGTAATATAATTATAACAACTTCGTTATCATTCTCCTTCAAAATGTACATAATTTCGTATTTTAAGATCTTGTGTTGTGAAGAACAGAGACAAGTGGCAATCGTTAATTTATGGAAGTGTTCTGCAGAGAATAAAAAACAGGACAGTCGATTGAAAGAAATAAAACATAATGAATGGAAAAACCGCGTTTGTGTCATGAAAAAAATACATAGTAAAATAGCTTACTGGGGCGCGATAAAATGTGTATAATTTAAAGCTTGAGCTAGTTGTGTTACAATAGAGTTTGTTTTATTTTCAAGCTTAGAGTTCACTTAGTTAATAGGTTGTGTACATAAGTGGCTCAAAATTTGTCCGTATTTGCATTCTTTTTTGCCATACTTATTTGGAACTATTTATTTGTTTAATACTTCATGCATACAAACTTACAGCGGACATAATGCCTTAGACATTTTCTACTAGCCGACCTAGCTAGCTTCTAGCTAGTCGAACTAGCTTCTGCTAGCGTCTTCGCCCGCGTGAAAGTCAAAAAATTTCCCGAAGGAACATATTCCTGGGATATAAAGAGAGCGATATTCTATGTGCTATTCCTGACTATAATCTATTAGATCCGTTCAGCCGTTCTGGCATGAAGAAGTAACAAACAGACTCACAAACTTTCGCCTTTATAATATTAGTGTGATAGGTTTGTTGCACCACTATGCATGGACATGATCAAAGTTTAACTTTGTTTTTTTTGCATATCTATTCTATCTCATCCCTCTCTCAAAGAGTATTCAATCCACTCCTTCTATTTTTCGCGATCCTGAGCTTCCCCCTTCTTGTTTTAGTTTTGGCTGAAATCTCTCCAAAGACACGAGAGAAAGAGCTATTCTTTCAGCGATAACGATGGTATGATGTATTAAATCGTCAAAATATTTCTGAGCGTCGTGCCTAAGTCATGACAGTTGCACGAGCCGAATGAAGATTAAGCTAGGTCGGTATGACAAGACAAGTGGCATTCGATGTTAGCGATGGCGGTAGCCAAAATGCAAAAAATTAAGAGATTGATCATGTGACATTTCGATAGCGCTTGTCAATCCCATACAATTTTGCCTTTTTGACAATCGCCTAGAGAGAGGCCCTAGACAAGTGACATTCTATCATCGAAAGCGTGGCGATGGCGATTGTCAAAAAGGCAAAATTGTATGGGATTGACAAGCGATATCGAAAAATCACGTGATCAATGCCTCACATTTTGACATCGACTTCGCTGACATCGAATGCCACTTGTCTAGAGCCTCTGAGGTTGGCAATTAATTTTAAAATGGGGTCCGGACAGACTTGAATTTTTTATCGAGTTTCGGATAAATCAAACTTATAATTAGTACCTAGATAACTTACCAATTGTTATTTTTTATTTTGAGTAATGTAAAACAAAGTGATTAAAAAAACCCAATTATGTAGGTATTCATAAAAATTAATGCGTTAAATTACGCCTGCGGTCTTGAGCCAGTCTTTATAGTTTGGATCACGCGAGGAACAGCTAATGCAAAGAGTGTCTTCTACGTTACGCAATTCGTTTCTCAAAAAAGATTATTGAAATTGAATAGTTAGGTAGGTACGTAAGTTATTCAACATTTTTTGGGCGGTCCAAGTTCCGACCTTTCGCGATCCGTACATGGACCGCGATCCGCCTGTTTCCGATTGACGTACTAGCTAGAGCCTCAGTTTGTTCTGTCATCTACATCGTGGTCTGCCGCGACCCTCTCGTTGTATTACCACTTCTTTGGTATTCAACCTGAGTTTTGACATCTTTTCTAGTCCTCTTTAAGTTGGGCAGCCTTTCGAGCTCCTTCAGCTATCATGGTTTTTGAGAGCAGTATCGGCCGCAGCAAGGACAACCTCCACAGGTGGAGGTTCTTTGATGGCACTAGTCTTCAGTGCTTGTGCAGCATCACTCCGCAGACCATGGCCCATCTCACGGTGTGCGCAGCATTCCCTGTCACCTGTACTTGCGAAGATCTTATGACTGCGTCACCGAATGTGCTGTGCCGATGTGCGATGTGTTGCCGTGCGCGTTGCTGAAATCTGGGCTAAACACAATATATAACTTTTTATATTTGCCATCGACACGCTAAGAAGAAGAGCAGTATTGTGTTTCGGACTCGCTCCGTTATTTGTACACCTTGTAAATTACTGCACACCGTTGCTCGTTGGCTAATCTTCAATTTGGACTCCGGACATCTAGTCCAAGTTTCCTCGCCTTTGCCAAAGGTTTAAGTAGTTAGAAACGAGCAAACCGTACTTTAATGCCGAAGTTGCCAAACTCAATTAGACATTGTTAAATACCCCATTTAAAATCCTAAATTCAGAAATCGGGAGTGAGATGACTTGAACTATCTTAAATTAAAATCTTATGATTAGAACTTGGTAGTATGATTACGTAAAGTTTCAGGTTCGATTGCAACTCATGTTTGAGCTCAGTTATATGAAATTCCGAGTAAGACATCCGGCTTTTATAATTGAAAATCGACCCATTCTTTAATATAGTCAGGAAATTTCCTTACAAACTTTTGTTTTAGAAGCAGGGCATGTAAAATTTTCTTTAACTTGTTACAAATAATAATACTGAATATATTAAAAGAGATGTTCCAGAAATGTATGGAGGCCGGGCCAGCACTAAGTACACTATATGTAAAAATCGCTAAATAATATAAGTAACCGTTTTTAGAGTTCCGAAGTCAACAAGGAACCCTTATAGTTTCGCTCTGTCCGTCCGCAGATTAGCTCCGAGAATCTTAATACTAGATAGCTATAATTTGGCATGAATATACATATTAATAATTACGACAAAGTGGTAAAATAAAATGAGGAAAATATTTTTTTGTGTCTTAAAGAAAACCTCCTATAGACGTAAAGTGGGGGTGTTCTTTTTTTTCTCGTCTATCCCATTGTGTGGGATATCGTTGGATAGGCCATTCAAAAATATTATAGGTTTGTTAAAACTATTTTTCGATTCAGAGATCCGTTTGCGTAAAATTAAGCTATAAATTGCAAATTTATGTTAGAGTCAAGTGTGGGGGACACTTGACTCTAACCCCCTGCCAGCGAAATGATTGCTTTTGGCTATGTGAAAAAATTCACGGCAGTACTAAATATAACGAAATTAAAAGGAAAACTATAACAGATAAATAGGCTTTACAAGTTTACAAGTAATAGTCGACCAACTTATAAAATGTACTTAGAACAGAAAAAAAATTGTACAAATGCCATTGAAAAATTACTTAAATAACGTTGTTAGCTGTTTAAAACAAAGTAAACATATGCTTATGAACCATGTAAAAATATACAAAAATAAAATCCTAACAGGCTTTACAAGTTTACGATTAATAGTCGACCAACTTATAAAATGTACTTGTCACAGTAAAATTTTTGTACAAATGCCATTGAAAAATTACTTAAATAAAGATGTTAGCTATGTAAAACCGATAGTAAATATATGCTTATGAACCATAACATCCTTAATAATAATGATTTCTAAAATAATAATGTTTAAGTTCGAATAACGCATTGGAGTGGACGGAGTCGTTGGCAGCACCGGTCCGTAGTCCATACAGCGCATGCGCGCGGTGGAGTCTAATTTGTGTTAGTGCAGAAGTATTTTCGACGTTTTGTAATCTAAAGTCAAATAAGATTCGATTGCCAAGTAAATTACTACAAGGAATATATAATTATTTTCTTCTGTCGATATCTATATCTATATTTATATAATAAAAATGAATCCCTATTTCCCTTGGTCGCGGCATCACGCGTGAACGGCTGGACCGATTTCGTTTATTCTTTTTTGTTGTATTTGTTATTGTTAGGAGAAGGTTCATATGAAAAAAAAATTGGTGCCTTACCTATGTAGGGTAGGGTAGGTAGGGTAGGGTAGGTAGGGTGATGAATGTTTGGTGTTTTTATGGCAAAACAAAGTTTGTCGGGTCAGCTAGTCAATCTATAAAGTCAATGTTCGACCCGAATACATCACTTTAATGCACTACAAGTTTTACGCTACTCAATAGAGTAGCGTAAAACTTTCCAGAACGAAATAGTGAATACCGCAGATTAGAGATGAATACATACGAAATGTTTTAAAATTCCGAAAGAGAAATAAACAAGGAGCGTGCGCGAAAGGATCCAGGAAAGAATCATACCATTCCCTGTGGCTCTAACGCACGCTCGTATCGGCTCCTTTCGCAATTCGCACCCGCGGTGGTACTCAAATAGATAATATTTTTCTAACTTCAGTTGCGAAGTTGGATTTTATAACACCTTCTTCAATTACCAGTTAGCTCTTCTTTAGTTTAAGTCAAGAATGAATAGGTTACTTCTAGGCAAGCGTACTTCACCTTAGACCACATCATCTTTTACCATCAAGCGAGAAAGTGGTCAAACGCAAGCATATAGATTAAAAATAAAGATCGTCCTATGTGGGCCCGTTTTTAGACGTTGCGTGCCGCTGAAACAGTTTTAATGTTCATGTAACAACAACAAAACCCTCTTCTTAGTCCGCATTATTATGCAACTTCGGAACCCTATTACTGCGCGTTACCCGACACGCACTTGGCTGGTTTTTAGGGTTCCGTACCCAAAGGGTAAAAACGGGACCCTATTACTGAGACTTCACTGTCCGTCTGTCTGTCTGTCTGTCTGTCACCAGGCTGTATCTAATGAACCGTAATAGTTAGACAGTTGAAATTTTCACAGATGATGTATTTCTGTTGCCGCTATAACAACAAATACTAAAAACAGTATAAAATTAATATTTAAGGGGGGCTCCCATACAACAAACGTGATATTTTTGCCGTTTATTGCTCGATATTAATAACGGCAACAGGTAGACGCTTGAAATATTCACAGAATATTTAGTTGTATATTCTCTTCCAAAAATACTAATTATTAAATTAATATAAAATAAATTAAGGGGGGCTCCCATACAACAAACGTGATTTTTTGCAGTGTTTTGCGATAATGGTACGGAACCCTTCGTGTGCGAGTCCGACCCGCACTAGGCCGGTTTTTTATTGTTATTTTTCTATAATTTCACTTCGTTTCAATGTACACTCAAATTAACTTTGTCAAGTATAGCAACACAACATATAAATAAACATGGTGGATCAGATCAGCAGTATGCGAAAAATTACTTTTTGGAATGACATTTGGTTGACGTGTCATCGTAATATCTGCGTTAGAAAAAACAACACGAATTCAAATTGCAACAAAGAAGCAATGTCCATAATACGAGTAGTAAACTGGGTTGCAAAACTAAAACAATCACTAAAAACTCCGAAACTTAACCAATTCAAAGTCAAAGCAAAGAAAGACTCAAAGATCTTAAAACTGTCAAAGTCAAACGTCATGTCAAAAACAACTGTCATGGCTGCCTTCAAAATAGGGTTATCTTATTAAAAAACTTTACAAATTTTCATTTTTGTACGTCCATATTTTCGTACCCTTTTTCAAATTAATTTGTCAGTATTTTTATGGCATTTCCCTATTTTTTTCCTGTAGTGTACATAGAGATAGCCCGAAATCGCAAATCACCTTTCTTGCCGTTACAAAGGCCGTTTTAGCGAGTATCCGTAGTTTTCCATTTAGTTATATTGAATAAAACATTCTGAATCTATTTTTCTGCCGTGATATTATGCAATGACCGACAAAATCGAGGTTAGGGAAATTAGGTAGGTAGATTGCTATTGTCAGGCTTTCTGATTAATTCACCTAATGAAAACAAATGTATGATAATAATTAGATTTAAATAAACATGGCGACGTTATGCCTGTGTATTTCTCATATTAATCTTACGAATCACACTTAATATTAAATGAGGGTGTGTGTTTGTATGTTTGTTACTTCTTCACGCCAGAACGACTGAACGAATATGGATGAAATTAAGCACAGAGATAGATTATAGTCAGGAATAGCACATAGGATACTTTTTATACCGGAAATATGTTCCCTCGGGATAATTTTCGACTATTGCGCGGGCGAAGCCGCTGGCAGATGCTAAGTATTGTAAATGTTAAAGTTTGGATGGATGTGTGTGAGGACGTATGTTTGTTACTCAATTACGCTAGAACGCTGAACGGATCTGGATGAAATTTGGCACAGGCATAGATAGACTAATATTAGTCTGGAATAGCATAGGCTTTTCATCCCGGTATAATGTTCCTCTGGGATAAGCAAACACTATTCACGCGAGGGAAGCCGCTGGCAGAAGCTAGTACTACATACGTATATCTCTTTTTTTAGGACAATCCTACCGCACTATTCCCAAACCATTGCAAACCCTGAAAGCCAGAATCAACAGTGGTGACCACAAGAAAAGCGCCGAGGCAATGAAGCTTGACTAAGTCCCGGAGAATGAATTTAACTGTCTTGGATCCCGCAACGAAATGAGTCAGAAAAGAATAACGGAGGAGTAGGACAAAAATACAAATTTCCACTTCCCTCCATATCAAGCAGAAGACAGAACAAACAAGGCCAATAGGCACTCGCATACAGTAGAAATAAACGTATGTTTGCTGTTTTACCAAAGTTCAAGTTTAAACCGCCTGGTCTAGTGGTCGCAAGCGCTAATGCTAAACATGAGATCCTGGGTACGATGGCTTTGTGTCCGGTTGAAGGCAATGCTCGCACCCTAATAAATGGTACTTAAACATAACTGCCGATATGTCTATACTACACCCCCATATTTCGAGGAATTCAGGCATGATGTAATGTTATTATAAGTTTGAACAATAAAGTTACCTAGGAAAAAAGCTTTTGTTCAGCTTGGAGACAATGGTAACTTAAATATACTTTTTAACGAAAGAAGAGTGGTGTTATATGTTTGACGTGTGTACCTGTGTGTTTGTGTATCTTTCTGTGGTATCATACCTCCTAAAAGAATGAACCGATTTTGAATTAGTTTTTTTTGTTAGAATGGTGACATTACTCATTCATTGGGAGTGTTCTTAGATATGTTTGATGAAAATCGGTTCAGCCGTTAAAAAGTTATGGGCGTTTTATTGTTTGAATCGGGGTGTTTTCTAAAAATGTCGTGTCATAATAACGTGTATATTATATTGTCGATCGATACAAGTCTACTACTAGATAAATTATATAGCATGAAATAAAAAAAAATCCGAGGTTCTTTTAAATTTTACTAGTTTCGTGTTTGAGTTGTCCGACTCACATCAAAAACTCAACATCGCTTATCCTATCAACGTGAAACTCTCGGTGGATGCTTGTAGATGGCCTCAGTACAACAGTGCCCGTCTATCAACTGAACCATCGTCACCATGGGAGCAGTGGTGACCCAGTGGGTATGGCCAATACTTACAAGTTGTAGGTGGAACCCAGGCAGGCGCTTCAGTTTGTGTAAATTATTTCATCACCACTGCTTTTAAAACGGTGAAGGAAAACATCGTGAGAACCAAAAATTCGA
Organism: Anorthoa munda; assembly: GCA_945859665.1. Lineage (NCBI taxonomy): Eukaryota > Metazoa > Arthropoda > Insecta > Lepidoptera > Noctuidae > Anorthoa > Anorthoa munda. The sequence goes on from OX243893.1 coordinate 41,137,614, forward strand.
AGACATGGTACATCCACCAACCCACACAGGGCCCGCGTGGTGGATTGCGGCCCATTCCCTCTCACAGAGAGGAAGCATATGTCCCAGCAGTGGGCACATTAAAAGTGTGATGATGATGATGATGACCTTCACCATAGTAGTAGCAAGCAGGTTGTCAGGTCCTCAAACCGGACCATCCAGTTGACAGGTTTTTAGGTAAAAAGGCCGGACACCTTAATTTATAAAGCATTTTGTGTTTTACTGTTTAATTGTTAAATTTTAAGGAAACCAGAATATACACACTTTATTCTTTATCAAAAACTTCTAATGAATTACATGTGTCAGTCTACTTTAAAAGCAATATGTTTTTATTAAAAAAAATATCGCTTGAAGAATATCTCACTCGATTTGCACACTATCTCACCTGTAGGTATGCAATGATGCGGCCGACGATGGACTACGCTTGCCTAGAAGTAACCTATTTGCTCTTGATTTTAACGCCTGGAGGTTATAACTATAACTTTCAGCAGTCGGGTTTTTTGGATTAAAAAAATCCAAAAAACCCGACTGCTTAACAAGCGAACTAAAAAGACGTAAACAAGAAGATAATCATGCTGTGCAGTCGGAGGATACATATTCGCGAGCTAGTTGACCAAAACCAGATGTATCCTCCATTTAAACATATAAGTATAACATATTTTTGAAATCACCTCTTAAAACCCTTTGTTTTAATACGCCACAGGATGGGTGTGGATGAAAAAAAAAATTGGTCCCCCACAATATGGCACCCAAAATCCGCCATTTTTCTATTTTCTAATTTTAGCCAGTGACACTCGCGTGGTTAAGACGAATCGATTGATGTACGAATTATCAAAATCGGCCAACCCGTTTGGTCTCTGAAACGCCACATAGGAACAAACATACATACATACGTACATGCATACATACATAGACTGATAAACATACTACCCTCCTTCGGCAGTCGGGTAAAAAGCCTAACAATAGATAGACAGGACCGGATACCGTCTAACTTGGCCGGTAACGTTTCCAGAAATCACGTAGTCAACATGTTCGGCTTCAACAGAATGCAAACCTAATATATTTGTTTATTTGTATTTTATAATCGTGGTAGACCAGTGGCTAAGACCTCACCTATCGTGCTTGAGGTTGCGGGTTCAAGTCCAGGCAATTACTAATGTAACTTTATCAATTCGTAAGTATGATTCTAAGTTTATCTTGGACGAAAACATCGTTAGGTGTATAAATATTTATTTATTTGGTATAGTTATAGTTTCGGCATTTCCGTATGTCCATCCGTCCATCCGCAGCTTAGCTCAGAGACTCTAAGTACTATAAAGCAATAATTTGGCATGGCTATATACATATTAATGATGCCGACAAAGTGGTAAAAAAAACCAAAGAAATCAAAAAAATTCTTAACATTTTTTTTTCTCGCCTGTCCCATGGAGTGGGAGTCGTTGGCTAGGCCATTCAAAAAAATTACGGGTCTGTGAAAACCCTTTTCCGATTCAGGGATCCGTTTGCTAAAATTAAGCTTCAAATGGTAAATTTTTGTTAGAGACAAGTTTTCCCCCCACTGCTAGTTAAATGGTTGCTTTTGGATATGTGAAAAAATTCACGATAGTAGTTTTTATAACGAAATTAAATGTGGATAAAAGTTTTCGAGCGGCAAAGTTAATTGTGTCCCTTCGTTACAGCAAAGTTCGGTGCTTTCATTGTTTATGAACTTTACTAACCTATTTATATTGGTAAATGTAGCGGTTTATACGGAACCCTCTGTGCACGAGTCAGACTCGCACTTGGCCGGATTTTTTTAGTTTTTAGAAGACTGCCCCGCACTAGGTATTTCTGCCTGTATAGTGGGTGCGTTTATAAACATTGAAACTCACATACACAGGACACCCAAATCCGGCACAACTATCTGTAGGCCATACAAAATGTTGCGTGCGAGAAATGAACCCGCGACACGCAGCGCAGCATCCGATCGCTCAACCACTACGCCAATCGTGTCGTCCACTTAATATAATTTTGAAATCGCCAACCCATTTTGAGTAAGCGAGGTGATCAATGCTCTTTTCTGGGTCTTTGCCCTACAGACGAACAGTTACAGGCAGATATTATTTAATAGGCGATGGAAAATATCGTAAGGAAATTGGCATGTCTTTGGACAAAATTCGAATATATTTTTATATAATTTGCTTAGAATGTAGGTACACAAAAAAAGTTGTTAAATTATTAATAGGATCCATTATAGCATACAAATGTAATACAAAATAGAGGATGATATAGACATTACTAAAAAAAATCATTTAAGAAAGCCTGCACGGAATAATATTTTTTAACTACAAGTAATTCTATTGAAAGTTTTTAAAATTTTTGCTACGGTAAGTTTTCAATTTGGCCAGGTATATATATTAAAGATTACAGAGCCATACAAATCTCAATCCTTTTTAATAAGCTAGTTTTAAATACGCCCGTGCATAATAGAATCTGCATATCTACGAATCCACACTAGGACAGCGTGCTGGATTATAGCCCTTACAGAGAGCTTGTTTCCCAGCAGTGGGATGTTACAAGCTGATTATCTTTAAGTACGGAACAAAAAGATTGCGATGTTTAACTTTTTTGATTAGTCTAAAGTTAATTAGTATTGAATAACTTTGAGAAAACTAAGTAAGTTAACTAAGTTACAGTAGATTAACCTTTCGCTGATTAAGACGAGTTCCTTAATTTTAACTAATGAACAGAAAAACAAAAGATTTTATTTATTTAACTTAGAGTCTTGGTATGGTAATGGTATTCATACAAAATCTTGCGTATTATATGAATATTGCAGAATATTTATTTTGTCTTTTTTACGGTACTATAACAGGCACTTATATTACTACTTCCTTAAAAAATGCTTTGTTACTAAGCATAATGTTGTAACTTTATAATATATTTTTATTAATTAAAAAAAATACCCTTTGTTTAAAACAGAATTCACTCAGAATACTTCAAAACACTTTTATTTTTTTAAATTACCTGTATTTGCCGAAAAATCCAAAAGAAAGTTCAGTAATCCTTACTGCATCCAATAACAATCACTGAATTATTGAAAAGACAACAATAACAATTTTTACTCAACTGTTTGATATCACGAAGTTTCACTGCGCGGACGTGGGTGGCGGTTGGGCGGGCGGCCGCTGCTCTCTTGGGCGGCTACAAGAGAACTGAAGGCCCGAGATCATCGGAAGCTCCACTGATACCGAAAGTACCGAAAATTACGATGCGCACTTCACTAGACGCCGTTTTTTTTCAGGAAGTTTATTCTATGGCTTCGAATATTTATCATAAGTCAATAGTTACACATACATATCAATATGAATGTATTTAGATAGAAAACTCTTAGTATGTACACCGTATACATAATTATATTTGCATAAATGTAGAAATATTTGCATAATGTTTACAATGGGTGGCCTTACTGCTAAACACTTTGGATGGAGAAGGCGTAGCTGGACAAATTACAAAGTGATTGTCAAAATCTTCAAAATATATGGTACGAGTATCACCGCGCGCATTGCCGCTTTTTGACTGTCGCATAGTATCGCTGAAAGAATGAAACTTTTTTCATTAATTTTGCTGTTTCAAAAACAAAAGAAGATATCTTGGGTCTGTCACACGAACGCGACGTTCATCCATATTTCCAGGACCGTTTTTAACGGATCCGTCGCTATTGGAAGTGATACTCAGACCGCATTTACATTGCAGTTTTAACGGATCCGTCGCTACTTCACTTTTTATTTTTTTTGCTGTTTCAGAAACAAAAGAAGATGTCTAGGATGTGTCACACGAACGCGATGTTGTTGATAGCCAAAGGATCGGCTAGTTCAGTTACATAAAGATTATGAATATACGAGTAGGTGTATCACCTATATTCTAAGACCCGTATTCCTCTGCATCACTCATGCTCAACTCCAACTCGAAACCGAAATTAACAGATACAGCTTTATTGTTGATTTTTGACATGTGTGTACTTGAATGAGCAGTCAAATGTCAATGAGTTTGGCAGATGATTATTCAGCTTGACACATGTTAACTCAAGTCATGCACTTTAATATAAATTTATAACAGATTTTGGCCTGAGAATCAGCATTGCCATTCAACGTGGCAATGCTGCCGACGTTCTGGGCACGTTTTCCATTGACATCGATGCCGATGTGAACGAATGTGCCGATGTGCAATGAGCCCTTTTCCCTCTCTCCTTTATAAATAGGTTAAGGAATATTCAATTGTATACAAAGTTCGTTCGAGGGAGCTCGTGGCTAAATAATAACAGCCGCACGGGTCGATCTCCAAGGTTAAGCAACGCTTGACGAGGTCGGTCCGTGGATGGGTGACCATTTCAACATACCGAGTTTCCTCCGTGCCTCGGAAAGCACGTTAAGCCGTTGGTCCTGGCTGTCATTTGAAGATCTTTGACAGTCGTTACGGGTAGTCAGAAGCCTAAGATCTGACACCAGTCTTACCAAGGGGTATCGAGGTCAGATAGGCAGTCGCTCCATGTAAAACACTGGTACTCAGCTGAATCCGGTAAGACTGGAAGCTGACCCCAACAATAATTGGGCAAAAAGGCTAGGCAGATGATGATTAATTGTATACAAAGTTATTTATAACAAACAAGCTATAACTGTAAATATGAGTTTTCGAGTTGGAGTTTAAGCATGAGTCATGCTGAGAAATACGGGCCTAAGTGTTTTTGAAAGAATCTTTCTTACTCTACTCTCTAAACTCTAAATACTGAACGGATTTTGATGAAACTACAGAAATATAGTTTAATCATCAGAATAACATATAAATGCATATAGAAGTCGTTTTTGTACAATGAAAATAGTTTAAAAAAAATGCAGTTGTGGGTTTTTTTTCTGTTCGTCTGTTTATTTGTGCATGCATCACGTACAATTTACGAAACCTATATAGATAACTTTTATACATAAAACATTTTGTTTCATCGCGATCGGTTCACTCTATCAAAAGTTAGATGCATTTAAAGTGTTCATGAACTAAAATATCACAATACACGCAAATCAGATACTCTGACAGTTGCACTCCATATTCGATAGATAGCATTTGACGTCAGTTTCTGTATGGTGGTGTTAAGATTCTCCGCGACAAAATATCCCTAGGTAAAATAATTGGTAGGTAGGTAGGGTAGGAAACAATGTAAGTAGGGTTGGGTAGGCATTTGACGGGAGCGAAGCCGCGGGCGCAGCTAGTCTATACTATAATATTATAAAGAGGAACGATTTAAAAAATTCTTTCACCAATAAAAAACTACGTTATTCCTGAGTGACATAGGCTATTTTTTTATTCCGATAACGGGTCCTGTGGGGTAGTCCACGGGAGCGAAGCCGCGGGGAACAACTAGTAATTTATAAAGGTATTGGGCGAAGTATTTATACAACGCGGGCAGAGCCGCGGGCGGCAGCTATTAAATAATAAGATAAAATTGTCAATTTGATTGAGGGCGACTGAATCGAGGTTGAGTTGAGTAAAGGCAATGACTTAGAAATAGGACATCATGTTTCGACCGTGAGTAAAACTAACCGTTTCTGATGATGACTGCATTTTGCTATCTGATGTTTACGATGTATATTTTTCTAGAAAACATTAATTTCAAATTCGCATATATTAAATTAGTTTATGAATAGTTTTCATCCGTTTAATGTTAAGCTGAAGAATGACGACTCGGGTCAGGGGAACAGTGTTTGGATTTACTAAATTATGTTTACACTTGTATTGATAACTTCTCGAAAGATGTTTGCGTTCTGTTTTAATCTGCCTAGATTTTCACCAACTATGTTGGGGTCAGCTGCCAGTCTAACCGGGTGTCGTTGATTATCAGAATTTGACATGGAGCGATTGACTATCTGACCTCCATAACCCTGTAATTGCAAGACTATCTATCTGTTGACTGTCAAAGATCTACAAATCTACCTCAGTTCCAAAGTGTTTCTCTCAATTGGACTCCCATTTGGTCCATTCTTGAGACGCACACCGCACTGTGTTTTGATTGTCATACCTAAAGTTACCGGTGTCACTTTTACTTTTATTTCTGTAGGTATGGTTTCCTTTTTAGGGTTCCGAAGTCAACAAGGAACTCTTATAGTTTCGCTCTGTCCGTCTGTCCGTCCGCAGCTTAGTTCAGAGAATCTAAGTACTAGAAAGCTATAATTTGGCATGTATATACATATTAATAAATCCGACAAAGTGGTAACATAAAATCATGAAAAATAATTGTTTTTCGGGTACCTCCCATAGACATAAAGTGGGGATGTAATTTTTTTTCTCCTCTATCCCATGGTGTGGGGTATCGTTGGATAGGCCATTCAAAAATATTATGGGTTAGTTAAAACCATTTTTCGATTCAGAGATTCGTTTGCGTAAAATTAAGCTTTAAGTTGCAAATTTATGTTTGAGTCAAGTGTCCCCCCCCTGCCAGCGAAATGGTTGCTCTTGGCTATGTGAAAAAATTCACGGCAGTAGTAAATATAACGAAATTAAAAGGAAAATTATCACTGATAACAAGGCTTTACAAGTTTACGAGTAATAGTCGACCAACTTATAAAATGTACTTGGCACAGTAAAAATTTTGTACAAATGCCATTAAAAAATTACATAAATAAAGTTGATAGCTGTGTAAAACAGAGTAAATATAATGCTTACGAACCATGTAAAAATATACAAAAATGAAATCATAACAGGCTTTACAAGTTTACGAGTAATAGTCGACCAACTTATAAAATGTACTTGGCACTGTAAAATAATTGTACAAATGCCATTGAACAATTACTTAAATAACGTTGTTAGCTGTGTAAAACAGATAGTAAATATATGCTTATGAACCATGTAAAAATATACAAAAATAAAATCATAACATCCTTAATAATAATGATTTCTAAAATAATAATGTTTAAGCTCGAATAACGCATTTGAGTGGCCGGAGTCGTTGGCAGTACCAGTCCGTAGACCATACGGCGCATGCGCGCGGTGGAGTCTATTTTGTGTTAGTGCAGAAGTATTTTCGACGTTTTATAATTAAAACGTAAAAGTAAAGTCAAGTTAGATTCGTTTTACACGCAAATTACTTATTTTCTTTTGATGATATCCTTCTATAAAGTCAATATACGACCCGACTTCATCACTTATTGAGTAGCGTAAAACTTTACAGAATGAAATAGTGAATACCGCAGATTAGATGATTCACCTCTAATCTGCGGTATTAGAGGAGATTAGAGGTGAATACATACGATTTTTTTCTAATTCTTAAAGAGAAATAAACAAGGAGCGTGCCCGCAAGGATCCAGGAGCCAACTATACGAGTACCATTCCCCGTGACTCTAACGCGCGCTCGTATCGGCTCCTTTCGCAATTCACACCCGCGGTGGTACTCAAATAGATAATATTTTTCTAACTTCAGTTGCGAAGTTGGATTTTATAACTCCTTCTTCAGTTACCAGTTAGTCCTTATTTAGTTTAAGTCAAGAGTGAATAGATTACATCTAGGCAAGCAGGCAAGCGTGCTTCACCGTAGACCACATCATCCGCGCTTACCATCAGGCGAGATAGTGGTCAAAAGCGAAAAAAAAAAAAAAAAACATCATTCTATGTGGGCCCGTTTTTAGACTCTGTGAGCCGCTGAAACCGTTCTAATGTTCATGTAACAACAACAAAACCCTCTTTTTAGTCCGCATTATTATGCAACTTCGGAACCCTATTAATGCGCGTGGCCCGACACGCACTTGGCCGGTTTTGTTATTCTTTTTATGTTGGCACCTTGTTTTTAAACATACATGTAAATTGTATTAATTTAACTAAGATTTTGTATGTTGTGCTGTGTCTTTTGTGTGCACTAAATAAATGATTTATCTATCTATCTATCAATTCCCCTAGTTATCTGGCCCCCCATTTTCAATACATCTGCGGCAACCACAATAAAAATCTACGATCTTCAAATAACCGTCTTCTTCAATGCCCTACTCACCGCACTGACTTCATTCACCGTTCTTTCTTCGTTCAGTATATTTCTCTATGGAATGCGCTTCCCCAGGAAATCAGGATGACAACCAACCGACTAACCTTCAAAGTCAAAGTTCGCGAACACATTCAAAAGAAGTTGGCAGTAGTATCGTCACAGCGCAATATTTTTTAACAAATTTTTTATCTTAATTTCATTTATTATTTATTGTATAAATTAAATTGTATTTATTTATTATTTGTATCTTATATTTATGTATTGAATATGTATTTAAATCCATACATTATCGTGATTGCACCTACCACCATTCATCTCTGCATCACCCAAATGTTGACTGGTTGAAAATGCCTAAGGCCCTCTACTTTAAGTCCACCTCTGTAAATTTGTTTGCTTAAAATATTAAATAAATAAATACACATGTAACTAAAAGTATTATTACTGTCAATCTAACTGTCTTGTTACGTGCTATCTTTGTGCCAAAAAAACATAGGCAAAGTCAAAGTCAAAACCATATATTTGCATTAAATGCGGTACAAAATAAGGCATAAATAAGTTATTATCACAATGACACATTTCGCCATAAGTTGGCATGCAAATATTAAGATAAGAGTTAAGGTTCTTACAATAAGCTGATCTCTAATAATCTAAAAACACATTATTTTTATTAGGTATTTAACCTGCTAAGTTTAATAAACTCTTCAAAACACTTAATTTACTTACTAACTACTACTACTTTTTACTTACTAAAGTAGACTATGAAATTATATGGTTAACAACACATAAAATATAAAATAAACAATATCATAAAAGGCAGTAGGAATTACAACTAATAACAAGATAATCTACAATGCATTCCTGTAATGATAATTGACATGGAGATTTTTTTAGAAATTCGTTTGTAGAATAAAAGCTGTGAGAAATGAGCCACTTTTTTAAAACTATACAGAATTTTCTGTAAGGGAGATCGGTTATAAAGGAGGGTATAGAATTATTAATAAGTGGGGCCTTGTAGACACAACTACGCCTAAATAATTCAATTCTGGGTACACGCAATTCTAATGCATACTGTGTAACTTTTCGTTTATTATTGTTATTTTTAGTATTAAAAAGTGAAAAATTCGTTTTAGAAATTTAGCGATTTCATAATATATATATATATATATATACAAGGAACGGTGTAGAGATTGTGTGCTTTGTATACTGGTCTGCAGGAATTAGTCCAGTCCATATTAAAAATGGTGCGGATGCGTTTTTTCCTGGCCAACAGAATTCCACAAACTTCAGAGTAGTTTTCGCTGACAATGATGCCGTAACGGATGACGGAGCAAACATAGGCTTAATATACCATTAGCGCAGTAGGTTTGGATGCCTCATCTCGGACTTTTTTTAGAGCAAAAGCAAACCTAATAATCTTTATGCATATTTCATCGATATGCTCCCACTAGGTGAAATGTTCATCTTGTGTTATACCCAGAAATTTTGTTTTGTGTATGTGCTCTACTATTTGAACCCTATGTTTTATTTTAAGATGGATATTTTTACTCTTCTGTGTTTTAAAATTTAATATTTTAGTTTAATCAACGTTTACTTTTAAAGCATTTATTTCTATCCATGTGACTATTTTATTCAAACGTATTTATATTAGTCTCGTGTGCTTCATAAAAAATAATATAGCGTTGCTTTTAACCTTGAAGATCGACCCGTGCTGCTATTATCTATTGTTCGGGGGCTCGTCGCTCTAAACTAGAATATCGATTGTAATTGTAATGGCTTTTTATTAGTTGTGTAGACATAGACACTGTGTGGTTCCTAGAATCAGCCGTGGACTCTCCCATCGTGTGTGACGTCAAACGCGAATTAGAAATTGTTTTAAGAGATTGTGCGTTTTGTTACTACCTATATTCTACAAGTAGCAGGTCAGGTTCATGTTATACCAGCCTATTAACGTCCCACTGTTGGGGTAAGGCCTGTTCTCATACAGAGGCGGCACGAGCATTATTCACAACGCTTGTTCAATGCGGGTCGGCGATTTAGAACTCATCTTCTACATCTATACATATATTCTATATTTGTATCTTCTATACATATAATAAATCTGTAGAAATATCGTCTTTGTATAACGAAAATATTGGCAAAAAATAGCCAGGGTGTTAAAGGATAACCAACAGAACCCATTTCCAGCATTTTTGGCATTCTTGTCTGTTTAGTTGTGCACGCATCACGTAAAATGTACGAAACCAATGTAGATAATTTGTAAATATAAAAATTTTGCGTAACTTGAAATATTACTTAGTTTTTGTTTAATCGCAATCGGTTAGTGCTATCTAAAGATAAACGTTTTTAAGTGTTCAAGAAGTAAAATATCACAACACACACAATTCATACTCTCACTAAAATAGAACTAATGTTGACAGTTGAACTCCATATTCGATAGATGGCTTTATGCATTTGACGTAATTTACATAATGTCGGTGTTAAGATTCACCGCGAATGACCGTGAATGACCCTGGCTCATGAGCGGAGACACACCGCCGAAGTGTCGTGAAGATACGGCGCTCCCACTGAACACATTGCACCCACACTACGCGGTGGTAGACCAGCACTAAAGGCAAGCTGTGTACTGATTAGGTGTTTATTTATTTATTTATTAAAACTTCATGCAACATAAAAGTACATAGGCGGACTTAATGCCTGAGGCATTCTCTACCAGTCAACCACGGGTGGTGAAGAGACAGCATGGCTGGTGCATAAAAATGAAATAATAATAATATCAACACAAAATTAGTACAAAAATATATAGTTAAAATAAACATACTTAAATATGTACTATAATAAATACTATATATAAAATAATATATATATATATATATATATAAATTAATAAAAAGGCGCATATTGAGACGACTCTGCTATTCGTTTAGAAAATAATGCCGCAACTTCCGCTTAAATGCATACTGACTGGTGGCCGTCCTGATATCGAGAGGAAGCGTATTCCAGAGAAGAATTGATTGAATATGAAAGGAAGAATGAACAAAATCAGAAGTATGAGAAGGACACAGCAAGAGAAGATTGTTAGATGAACGCAGATTCTTAGCGTGTGAAGTACATAGATATTGAAAGTGAGATATGAGATAAGAAGGAGGTGTGGAAGAGTTGAGTAGAGAGAAAAGCGCAGTCAAGGCGCGAAAATTTCTTCTCTGCCGAATGGGCATCCATTTGAGTTCAGTTCTGCAGCTCGACACATGGTCATATTTTCGGAGGTTGAATATGAACCGGATGCAGTTGTTTAAAAGCCTATGCAGCTTATCCAGGAATACCACGTTTAGGTCAAAGCAGCACACGTCACCATAGTCGATTAAAGGGAAAATTAAAGTCTGCACAAGCATGGTCTTTGTTTTTGCAGGTAGAAAGTTTCTCAGACGATACAGGCATCGCAAAGTCCCATTGAACCTTTGACTGACACTAGAAATCTGACTTTGCCAGCTTAGCGTCGAATCAAGATGTAGGCCGAGTTCTCGTACACTAGGGCTGATGGGGATGACAGTGCCATTAAAAATTATAGGAGGAAGAGAGCTAATCCCCAATCGACCCATCATGCGCGGGCTTCCAATCACAATGGCCTGACATTTTGAGGGGTTTACAGACACCCCAAATCTATCAGACCAGTCCTTGACAGCGTCTAAGTCCCGGTTAACATCGTCAATAGCGTCTGACAAACTCTCCACCCGCGCAGCCGCATAAAGTTGAAGGTCATCGGCATAAAGATGATACGAACACCGAAGACAATGAGTTATAAAATTTATGAAGATGGAGAATAACAGTGGAGAAAGAATACCGCCTTGCGGAACACCAGCAGCCAGGTCACATCAACTTGACGAGCTCTCGTCAACGCGAACCGACTGCTGTCGTCCCCGAAGATAGGAAGAGAACCACTCCAGTGCCTCGGAAGAAACCATAAGATGTGAAAGGATAGAAAGGAGAATATCGTGACTGATGGCATTAAAGGCATTGGAGAAATCAATTAAGACCAAAACAGTAACCTTGGTATCCTGCATCGCTTCTCTAATGTCACCAGTCACTTTAAGGAGAGCGGAGGCAGTACTGTGCCCCGGCCTGAAACCTGACTGGAATGAGCTAACAAGGTTATTCCGATGAATATACCCTGAAAACTGCTTGTGGACGCAGGCCTCGAGCACTTTGGATAGGAAAGGGAGTATGGAGATTGGTCGATAATGATTAGGTAGGGAGGGATTTGAAATTTTAGGGAGTGGACGTACATAGGCCATCCGCCATAGGGATGGGAATTGACCGGAATCGAGGGAAAAGTTGATGATGTGGGCAATCGGTGGGAGAAGAAAGTCGAGGATCAAGGTGACCATGTAACGACTGATGTCATCATGGCCCACAGCCTTAGATTTTATGGACAGGATGATCTACAAAGACCAAATTAATTACTTTTTACCCCCGGCAAAAAAACCAAATTGATTTAAACTTCACATACAACCAACAAAAAATAGAAGTAGTTAACGATTTCACTCTTCTAGGTTTGACAATAGACACACATATAAACTGGAAAACCCACATACAGAAAGTTAAATCGAAAATTTCAAAGTTTTCTTATGCCCTACGAGAAATAAAAAAAACTACCAATCTACAAACCGCACTAGTTACATACTACGCATATGCCCACTCTTGGTTAAGCTATGGCGTAATATTATGGGGAAATAGCACGGACGCTCCCTCCCTATTTATACTACAAAAAAAACTGATACGAATAATAACTAACATAGAACAAACAGATAGTTGCAAGCCTTGCTTTCAGAAACATAAAATCCTCACCTTAGTTAATATTTATATTTTAGAATTGTGTAAACTAGTCCGCAAATACCCAGAGTCTTACAACACACGGGAAGACATGCAAAATAATTATTCGTTGCGCCACAAAAACAGACTTGATCTACCCTCCTCCCGCCTCAAATTACACTCTTCTAGTCCGTATGCTATGTCGATAAAAATATATAACAAATTACCGGAATACATAAAACAAATAAATAAAACCAATATTTTTATTAATAAATTAAAACAATTCTTAATTATTAAAAGCTATTACACAATTGACGAATATCTGACGGATAAATTCAATTAAAAATAATGACTACTGTTAACTTGATAAGTGAAATGACATTATTAAATAATTGACTCAAAATATAATATGGACATTTTAAATTTTATTATGTATTAATTTTATTAAGTATAAACTATCTAAATCAAATATGCTTATTGTAATATAAAAATTAAAACAAATAATTAATATTTAAGAATAATATTTAATTCGACATAAAATAAAAGGGATACGTATTAGTGCATTAAACCAAATAAAAACAGATAGATAGGGAATAGATAACTAAAATGTTAATAGATAAGGAAATATTGAGCGCTATTCCTCTCTCCTAGACACTGACTGTATCTAGAATGTTGCTGTGCCCGACAGGGTCCATAATTGTTTCTGTAACTTATATTTACCACCTGTATGTACATTATGGATGCAATAAATTTAATTTGAATTTGAATTTGAATTTGAATCTTTCTGATTTCATCCAAGGTGACCGGTGAAAAGTGGAACTGTTCTATAATAGGACCAGGAAGGCCAGTAATGAAATCAACCGTCTGAGATAACATTTGGGAATCCAAAAGACAGGTTGTTGTAAAGTGACGGTTGATTTCATCCAGGCCGATTGTCTTAGGGAAATCCACATAACGTGGCCTACCGATACCAAGAGTTCCAAGGAATTTCCAGATATCGGCAGGGGAAGAAGAAGATATGTTCTCGAGAATATGGCGGCGTTTAGCATTGCGTATCACCTGATTACACCGATTTCTTGCAGCTTTGAAAAGGTTCCTGTTTTCAATACAGCGATCTCTTCTAAATTTTCGGAAAGCCCGATCCTTGCGCCTCATCGCCATACGAACCCCTGTCGTCATCCAGGGGGCAGGTGGACGCCTAAGTTTAACCCTCTTGACAGGAGCGTGTCTATCGTAGAGTGCGAGGACCGTCCTATTGAACAAACTAAGCTTATCATCTACAGTCGTAGCCGCAGCAAGGTTCTCCCAATCTAATTCCGACGCATCCTGCCGCAGTTTTTCTGTATCCATGCGAGCAAAACAACGCATGTGCAGAACTTTAGAGGGAAGTTTAGGTGGTTTTAGGGTATAGGAGAGGAATAAAAGGTCGTGATTGGAAAAGCCAGGCGCAGGACACTGACCATGAGAGGAAACAAGGGAGGGAGAGGACGTAAGGATTAAATCGAGCCAAGTGTCATCACCCGAGACATTGAAGTGAGTAGGTTGCAGTGGAAGGACATGAAGGCTGACGGACTCAATGATATGCAGGAGCTTTCGGGAACGAGAGGATGGGCGAGACAGGTCTGTGTTGAAATCTCCCATTATTATACAATGTGCATACTCTGACCCAACAGATTCCAGTGCTAATTCGAAGTTGGAAAAGTAGTCAACGGTGGGCGGACAGTAAACAACACCAAGTAAGGTCTTAACACCTTTGACGTAAACCTCCAAAAAGAGATACTCAGCGGATGCACTATAGTTAGACGGTGATGAAGCAATGATTTTGAAAGGCAAATCGCTGCGAAGGTAGATAGCAACACCACCCCCTCCCTTTCCAGTTCTATCATTGCGGATAAGAATGAAACCTGGAAGGGGGTAGGTGGTAGAAAGGAGATGTGGTTTGAGCCAACTCTCAGAAACCAGAACAGCGTGTACATTGGCGTCGGAAAAGGTGTCGTACAGATCACTGTAGTGACTTGGCACACTCTGAGCGTTGATCTGGCAGACATTAAACAAGTGACGCTTTTGGTGGCTGAAGTTCCGACGCAGAATGTCGCTAAGGGTATCAGTCAATGAACCAAAACTTGCATTAGCGGTCGAGTTGAAGGAAACATTAGCAGAGTGAAAGGAATCGTCATCAGATACCATAAAATACAATATAAATAATTAAAAAATAAATAAAACAATTAACTAAGGCTAAATTTTAGCCTAAAGGTGCAACACCACTATATGTTCACCACCCACCAGCAGCACGGGTACAACACAGATGTCAGACAGATACATCAAATTAGAAAATAAACATAAGATAAATAGTATAACAAACACAAGAAAGCAAAAGCAATGCGTAGAATTAAACTAAAGTACACAAACGTGCATGTACAAAGAGCAAAATGCAAAAACCAAACAAAAAAAGAAAAAAAGGTTTTACAAGCACAAAAACAACATTGCGCATAATGAAATAAACTAAACAAAGGTATATGAGCAAGAACAAAACGCACATTATGCAAACACAATATGGACGTCACAATGAAATTACACTTACATTATTGACAACAATACGTCACAACTGACAGATGACAGTGACAGTTACTTGTAGTTGCTAAATAAATAAACACATCAAACATCAACACAAGCAATATGACAGGAAAAAACTCAGAAAATACCACCAAACTGATACAATAAAAACAAAGTAAGTCGGTACTCGCGTATGACAAAAGTTCCGTATTAAGTAAATGATCTACGACGTCTCAAGCCTAAGATACAATGTGTTACTGTGATCAGATTTAGCAATTATGCTTAGCAAACATTTAGTCACTACGCACTCTACTTTGCACTCCTCTACTGCCTCCCGATGCACCAGATGAAGCGCCAGCACTCTTAGGGTACCGTGTCAACAATGGATTGAGCTCCTCTACCGCAGTAATCCTGTGCCGTGTTCCATCGGGGGTTCTAATGACAATGACCCCGTCCTGTGTCCAGCATGCCGCCATCCCAAAATGCAAGCGCGCTTTGCTAAAGACAGCCTGTCTACTTCGGGTCAGGAACTCCTTAATCGTGACCGTGGAGCCCTTCAGTGCTGATTTTGCCCTCCACACAGCAGATCTATGGTCAACATTAACAAATCGTACCAGTATAGGCCGACTGCGTGTGGGCCCCCAGCTGGATGCCCCAAGTCTATGGCACCCCGTGATGGACGAAGCAGTAATGTCAGTCAGGGCCAGCTTCTTGTTTATGATACCCAGTACCAGAGCCCGGCAATCCTCCTTATCTACCTCTTCAAAACCAGTGAAAATTAGTGCTTTCCGACGAGAGCGTGTCTCCAATCCATCAACCACTCTGGTGCACTCTGTGATTTGTTTCCTTAGAAGTCCCAGCATAGCGAACATCAATTCTCTGAACGTCCGGAGCTCCTCTCGGACCTTCGCCACAGTATCCTTTGCAGGACCTGCGCACTGGATTTGTGCCTCCAGCTCGTTCATCTTCCTTAGGAAGCACTCCTCCAGGTTCTTCTGGGCCGACTGAATATCATCCAGCTGAGACATGTCGAGTGGAGCACAATAAATTTTGCTTTGACAGTTGAAATATATGTGATAACTGGCAGGTGGTGTTGTTTTAAGTTCTATCTTACATTGAATGTTTCACCAAAGTAAATACAGCTGAATAGGTAGTTTATCCCACTATATAAGAACTAAAAACTGAATAAAAATACTTAATTATAATAATAAACTAATTTACAAAAATTGCTCAAAAAAAACGCGTCTTAACTTTTTCTACACCTACCGCCGAAAAAAAACAGTTTATACACGCCTGCTCTCATTTACTGCCTATATGGCACTCCAAACCACGCGAACGAATTTGAGGACACAGCTAATATTAGCTGTAAGTCAAGGTTTTCTCACGACGTCCACCTCGACACAGGTTTATTTTCTTAATACTATTATGTTATTTTCAGCTTGTTCTGTCTCAATGCAGGGCAATGGTCTTCCTTTCTTCCTTCCACTTTTTTGTCCCAGTATTAGGTTTCCTAGTGATAAATAACAGTACCCATGCACTTGGCCGATGTCTCTGGCAACAGCTAGTTTGAGATAATATTTGTTAACTGTTTATTCATTGTGATTATCCTGTTGAGACTAAGCTATATAGCCTCGAGCCAGGCACAAAAGCTAGAAAAAATAAAGAGTAAAAAAGTCTCTGTTTATAGTCCTCGGCATGTAACTTGGCAGAGTTTTGGCGATCGCGGCTTATGCGCGAACTTACGCACGGGTAAGTTCGCGCATAAGCCGCGATCTGACCAACCACCATATAGCAAACGGAACGAGGACGCGACGCGATTGGTCAGTCGATCCTTGTGTTAACTGAGCAACCAATCGCGCGCTCGGAACGGTGCTGAACGTTCCCCGCGTCCCGCTTGGTAACCTAAAAATCGACTTGTGCTCATCTAATGAGTCTTGCCAAGTTACATTCAGACAGCTATAAGTCTATAAGCGATGTTAGAGTCGAGTTTAATTTGGTTTTGACTCTAAAGCATGAAGTTATAAGTCGGATCAGTGTCAGAGAATCGTGCCACCAAGCGAAGCTTCTAAGTTGAAAGTCAACTCAAAGTTTGGCCATTTTCTAACTAAAATTATGCATATGAATACATATGAATACATATGCAACTTTAACACATACCAAAATATAGCAAAGATATGTTTGCTATATTTTGGTATATGTTAAAGTTGAATATTCAACAATAAATGACATATAAAACATAAAATAATCTTAAAATATTAAATAATTATAAAATGTCATTATACAAAAAAAAACGGGATGAAGTGGAATGTTTAATCCTTTTCCTCCATTTCTTCTCAGTCCTCTGTGATAGAGAACCAAAAAGATGCGTCCTCATTCCTCATCGTCAATAGAAAAAGTGCAGCATTGTCACGTTGAATGACAATGCTGATTCTTTGTCTAGATAAAAGGCCAGGCCAGGAATCTGGTCACGTGAAGAGTTTTTCAACTAGTTTTTTTTTGGTTTTGGAGTCTTAGTAACGGATATCTTAAGATTTTAGAGTCTTAAGACTTGATTCGTAACATTATATCAGACTCTTTTACTTTACTTCTTTATACTCCAGCTTGTTCACCTCTATTGTCCAAACAACTGGATGACTACTAAAACGTTGTTAACTTTCAGACAGCTCTTTAAATATCGGGTTACTGTGTTACAAATCACGTTTACTTACACTATTGCAAACGTTGTGGACATTATTGTAGGACATCTAAAGGTTAATGTGCCCTTCAATTGATACTTTGACACCATGGCTTAGTCCTTGCCCGGAGTTAACGCGCGATCAATAAAGGTTGACGCACACACGCACACATATCAACTTGGAAACGGATCAACACCATACCAACTTGAGTCGTTCGGTATTTATTGAATGAAATTCCCTATTGCACACTTATCAGTATCGTAACGGCATGGCTGGCCTGGCCTCAGAACAAGATCGCAAACCTCAAGCAGTGCGTGGTCAACTCGCAGTCTACGTAACTTTTTTTTCTTTTCGCGAGAAATGCTCATGCATACTGTACTACCACGGGGAGATAGTGCAGTTATGTGGGAGTCTAACCCACTAAAACTCCACGGTGTCCTCCTGTGCCACTTACGGCGGGAACACGGGCACGCGTTAGCACTCACCGCGAACCCGCCGCGGCTGTCCGTCACCGGACCCTCCTCGGGGGAGTACCCCCAATCACCGACGCACCAGAACACACTGTACGCCGTGACCATCCCAGGGGCCAATCAGCACATGGGCGCCAGATGACCCCGTGTATAGCACCCTTGGACCCCTGTGACGGGTTAAGGTCAATGGCCCCGCCACCTACCATTTTTTGGCCGCAGGGGATAGCGAGAGCGGTTAACGCAATACCGACACTCATCCTCCCCTGCGGCCCCACCGCGTCCATCATCAGACGGTGGTGACCCCGTCCGGGCCGCGGAAAGTAGGAAGAGCGGCGCACTGCAATACCGGCACTCCTCTCCCACCGCGGTCTCCAAACCTCAGCCACGACATCGTATGGGACCTGGGAATCTCCATAAGACATCGCGGCCCGCCTCAGTTGCGATGTCGCCTGTTACCAAGCGGCACCGCAACCTACTAGTTGGCCGCTACGTCGTCGGCTTAATCGGCAAAAGCCCTGACGAGCGGCCCCTCCTCGGGTTCCTCTTCGCTTCACCGTGGGTAACCAAGCTTCGGTTACTAGGCCCCCCCGCCTCGACAATGCTGGATCCCACTGGGGGGCAGTCTCCGCACCTGCGGCAACTTGTCAACGTGCTTACGTCTATCCTTCACCACGTTTAAGATTTTAAACATTTTCCTCTTCATCAAGTGCGGCTTACGGGTAGACGTGAGCGCGTCTTCGTCTAGCGAGAAGTCGACGTGTCGGAGTTGCTGATCCGGTTTCGTTTTAGCAGACATGGCAAAATTCGAGGCGGTGACGTACCGTTTCCAAGTTGATATGGTGTGCGACAACCTTAAGGCGGGCGGGCGCGACTACGTGGCGATGAATCTTTTTGATCTGCCTGCTGCGACGCTCGCTGGTTACGCCTGTCAGTGAAGCCGCAACGAGCACAGATAACAGTTTGAAATTACCGCACGCTTTGACGCTTGGTGCGGTATGTTTGATATTTGGCGCCCGCCGCACAGAGAAAAATAATATATCGGGTCGCCGTCACAACCGCGTTAGCTCTTCACTCCGTTTGAAACCTTAAAAGCTTGGTTTTCCAGTCATCATCATTACAGCCGAAAGACGTCTACTGCTGAACATAGGCCTCGCCCAAATGTCGCCACATTGACCGGTTTCGTGAGTCTCGGATCAAGTGGATTCCCCCAATCTTAACCATGTCATTGGTCCACCTAGTGCCTTCCAATGCAGCGTCTTCCGGTTCGCGGTCGCCACTCCAGAACTTTTCAGCACCATCGACCATCTGTTCTGAGAGCAATGTGCCTTTTGAGTCATCATTATCTATTATTATTGTTGGTACTCCTATGGCGAATTTCACTTATAAAACTGAACACGATCAGCTGAACCGCGTTTCAGAGCTGTCATTATCAAATTTCTACAACAATGATGACATTGACAGTTCTTAAATTCGGTTTAGATGCTGAACGTAATCTGTTTTATGGTGAAATTCGCCCCATTCACCCTTGTTCATTCATTGGTTCTGAGAACTTAGCGGTTGAAGAGACCGAAATTGGTATAATTTCAGACAAGTGGACTGTCCGTTAGAACCACAAATTAACTGTTTGAAGGAACAGTGCTGGAATGAAAACGGTTAGTTCACAGTAAACTTAAGGTTAATAAAAGTTAAACTTAATAGGTACAGCGTAATCTCTTCTCTTCACATCCAAACGCGACTGTTGAAATCTAGTTTCATTTTAGAGTTATTTAGTCAAATTGAGATTTAATGTCAGATTTGTACGGTTGACATACATTTTAACCAAATTATGCAAAAACTGGTCATGGTTACCAACGCGATGTTCTACGGAAATACTCTAATGTAATTAGTTGTAGTTGTTTTGTATAGTTCAGAAGACAGATATGGGCTCGTCGGCTTACCAATCACTCGATTATTATCAGCAAAAACACTGCATTTAGTTAATTCAAACTGTATGGACCGATTTCATTTACATGAAGGAGCGCCGTATCCTTCATGTAAATTAAATCGGTTGTGGTATGAAGGTTAACATCATGTTGCGTTACAGACATGAGAGTTTGCTTGGTGCGTGGACTGCAACAGACTTCCTTATCGGTATGCTCTTGGCAGAGCGGTCGTGGTCATGATGTTGCAGTGAGACTTCGGGCTAACATGATTCGCCTCACGGTGCGACACCGACTCTCGCTGGCGGCTGATACTCGTTTACATTCACGCAACGGCCGCCAACAGCAGACTTAATCTGCGGGATCCAAGACAGTTAAATTCATTCTCCGGGACTTCGTCGAGCTTCATTGCCTCGGCGCTTTTCTGGTGGTCGCCACTGTTGATTCTGGCTTTCAGGAGTTGCAGTGGTTTGGGAATAGTGCGGTGGGATTGTCCCAAAAAAAATAAAGACTTGATCTGGTCGGTCCATTGCATGGGCTACTTACCGCGCGCTCTCGTTCCTTCAACTCTACCATAGACCGTTTTTTTTGTCTTTGGCCCTTCTGTATCGTGGTTGCATTTACAAACATATAAACAATAGAGCCCGGACTTTAGACGACAGACGCTGCTTGTTGCCGAGTTCGTACACATACGTTAGTACGAAACACAGTCCAACACACTTCAAGTATTTTCCGCCAGCACCACATTTCCAAATCGTCTATTTTCCTCCCCTCACTTTGTCTCAGCATCCAGGACTCGACTGCGTACAGGAATGTGGGGAATACCAGGGCCAGAATGAGCTGAGTTTCCGTTGCTTTAGTGATATTGAGATTCCTCCATATTTTCTTCAGCCTATCCATGGCAGACCTTTTTTTCTACCTTCAAAATTCGCCTGGAATATTGGGAAAAAGACCAGGGAGCGTGGGATTTTTAGCTCACTAAAACCACCCCGGTGATCAACAATTAGCACGTAGAAGGGACCCCGTGACCTCTCAAAAGACCACCCCAGAACCCCCTCTGTGCAATGCCTGTTAGGGCACATGCCTGCGGAGATTAATAAAGCATCTCCCCTGAGCCCCGCTGTGCACGGCAGCACATAGCTTGCCACCGTCTTTCCTGGAGTCACTTGGTGGACGAACAAAGTGCCCAATCTGACCGCCCATGACCCCGGAGTTCCGCCTGCCTACGATGCAGGCGGAGTTTCGACGTTTTAGGCATCGAGGCGGTTGCCTCAACGACGCCTTCTTCTCCGTGTGGGATCGGCCCTCTTACGATCCCGCTCGGCAACATCCTTCTGTACCATCACGGTCTCACAGATGGAGGCCATTTTCCTCCATATCCATGGCAGGCATGGTTATAGCCATGTGTCGTTTTGTCTCTTTCCTGCAGCAGACTATACACCCATATTACAAGTAATTTCTTCCACTTGACCAACCCTCCCTCAATCAAATTGATAGTTATTGCTATATCTATTAAGGTAAAAGTCCTCGACTCGAGTTTTTTCGTTGTCATGGTGTCTCAGAAGATAGTATTAAATTAAATAAACTTTATTTCAGAATCACTTCCATTATTGTTAGTAACAATGTAAACTTATAAAATAGTGTTAATAACATTTATTCAAAGCTGTGCGAGGCACGCCAATGCTGGATAATGTCTATTTGACTGCGTGCAGTCGTATTCAACGCCTCAAGATCGGAGCGTCCCACCTATCAGCCAACGCTCTAAGAATGGTGTTGGGGCTGGCGCGAATACGGCATGATGGCCGCAAAACTATCAACGTCCGCGTCGGCAAACATGACGCGCTACAAAAACATGGCAGCCCCATCAACATCCGGAACGTGTTGTTATATTGTGTGCGCAGGCCATAATATGCCCTCGGCGTGAAGTTCACCCACAGGCTGCACGTATAAAAGGATTGGCAGTAGGCTTAAGAGTATTGGTGTTAGGGTCTATTAAATTATGATTTTAATTATTTAAGTATTCATTGAACAACATGATCAATTCTTTGTTAGTTAGTAGAAACACCGTATTGTCTCTGCCTAGCCTTTTCCCAACTATATTGGGGTCGGCTTTCAGTCTAACCGGATTCAGCCGAGTACCAGTGTTTTACTAGGAGCGACTGCCTATCTGACCTCCACAACCCAGTAACTGGGTAACACACGGTACCCTTTGGCAAGACTGGTGTCAGATCTCAGGCTTCTGACTACCCATAACTACTGTCAAAGATCTTCAAAAGACAACCGGGACCAACGGCTTAACGTGCTTGCCGAGACACGGAGGAAACTCGGTATGTTAAAATGGTCACCCATTCACGGACCGACCCCGTCAAGCGTTGCTAAGCCTTGATGATCGACCGGTGCGGCTGTTATTATTTAGCCAGGAGCTCCTCGATAACGAAATCGATAACTATTGTTAGTAACAATACAAATAAACAAACAATTATAAATAAATAGTGTATAAAAAATTTCAATTAATTAAAAATATACTGATTATGATGGTAGATTATGATAATAATTATACAGAAAAAATTAATGTGACTTGTGAACTCTAGTTTATATTAAGATTCCTATAATCGAACAAGTTTTGTGACTTTTATACAATGTTTACAAAACACACATGCATGTGTATCTTATCATAGTCATTGCTACACAAAGTGGCGAGGCCTCTAGTCTTTTGTACTCATTAGCAGCTGAGAGTGCTATATATTTTATTTTTGGGTCATATTAGCCGCATGCTCAAAGACGACTGGGCAAGAGCCTCTACGCACTGGGTTCAATAAGATGGAAGGCGCCGCGTCGTCGAAGCCTGCCCAGAAAGAGGTGGCGAGATGATTTGGGGTCGTACCTAGAGAGCTGGTTCGAGATGGCGCAAGAGAAGGATTGGAGGGACTTGCGGAGGCCTTTGCCCGGCAGTGGGACAAACGGCTACATATAAAAATGTACTGTTTTTAAGTTTAGTGAGGATAATGCAATGGTTTTTTTAAGTAGGTATATAACAAGTTAGTATCTATGAGTATGATTAGATTTTTCATAATTTATGCCGTTATTATTTTTAAGTAAGTTTTGCCACGAACAAAGTCAATGTTTTACAAGTATTTTTGATTGATCAATGTACACCTATAAATAATACACACTGACAAAGCAAAGTCAATATTGTGAACACGCTGTATTTAATGTTCATTCCCGTAATTGAAATGGATACTAATTGCAAGGTAAACAAGGGTCATGCAACAACTAATATTGACCCACACAATGCTTGAATACAGGTCAGAAAATATACTGTAAAAATAAAGATTAAAATAACTCATCCTCGCTTGTTATGAAATGCAATCCTGTCCTCGCACTTTGTGAGCTTATGAAGGCATTTTCACACGAGCGCGAATTTTAACCGTCTCAAAACAAGGAGAATCCTTACATAATGAGGATTGCATTTAATGTTTTTTGTGAAAAAATCCTCATGGGGCTACTCCATCATGGGAGAACGGAGAGTTATGTCAACCTCCTACCGACTAAAACCCCACAGTTCCTACCACTACCATGAGTCAGCGGGTCTGGGATAAAATTCAACTCACGCGCAATTTGTACGACAGACACATTACTAGCGGCCCCATCACCATTGTAAGGGCTCTTTCAATTTATACATCAAGTGCGCGATGCGGCGCCGGTGCCGCGTACGCACGACAGTAGGACGACTAAGTCCCTTTTCACACGCTCCGTTTTCCGGGTAGCCGGTGCCGGGTAACCGGTGGCGAAGTGTATTGGCATGTATGTTAGCTTTCACACGTTCCGGCGTCCATGGCTATACATTCACCGCCGGGTACCCGGCAACCGGAGCGTGTGAAAAGGGGCTAAGTGTCATAAATTGTATGTAAAAATCAACCGACTGTGCGGAGTACAACAAACGCACCGCTACGGCGCCGCAGCAGTCACGCACCAAATGTCTAAATTGAAAGAGCCCTTAAGGCGATATATGTTAACGCAGCGCCCCAATGTTAATGCAGTACTAGCCGTGCGCCTGCTCGGAGCCAAAATATCAATATTGAACCACCTTTTGGGCAGTTTTGTTTGCAAAATATTCTTTGATTTGCATATCGGTTTAATTTTTCGGTTTAAAAATATTTTTAAACATCCAAGTCGTTTTGGTAACCAAAAGTAAATAATAAATATTGTATTGATATTTATTTTTTTAAAGCAAAACTATTAGTTACACGAAAAAGCCATTTTTCACAAAAATGTACATGAATCAATATTAAATATATTATATACTATCTATATAATATATATTAGTCTATGACATAGCCGTTACTAAGGAGTATGCTTTAGAAAGTGACAGTTTTACGACACTTAGCGATGTAAACAAGAAATGTATGTAATGTATCCATGCCCTTAAGGCGCGCGTGGATCAATTGCGCAACGCCTCTTCTGGGTTGCCTGGTCGAACTACGACTCAGCCCCAAGTTTGTCGTCCGCATGCTACTATTTTTGTTAAGCGCCCTTCGACACCTGGCTGCTCTTCTGTTGCGGGTGAAGTGAGGGGTATGTTCTCTCTTCCTCTTCGCTGCCTCATTTGAATGCATGACCTCCACGCAATAAGAGGCAACGACATCCAACGCATTCTCGCTTCCGGCCGTGGTACAGTCTATGGTGGGAAGCGTGAACGCGTGCATGAATGGAGCAGTGTTTTTGAATGAAAATCAAAATGTAAAAAAAAATGTGTATACTATAGTACACTATTATAAAAATCATGAAACCCCTACACTGAATACCACCAGACTCTGGGTAAAAGGTTTTCTGCGGCCCACTGCTCTAACACCTGATTCCTTACATCTGTTCAACTATAGGCCGTAGATTTAGCATTAAAATCCTCAAGGACCAACAATGGGACGGGGTAGCAACGACTAACGACAGTGCCCAACTATGCTATAAAGCGCCGAAAGTCGGCAATAGGCCTGTTTGGTAAGTAAAATACCCTGACCACTACTAACACCTCAGTGTGCTGCCACAAATCCCTGCCCTCTAATGACGTTTTCAAAGGATGGAAAATCAGTAGAAGCACGTGATACGAGAGCTACAAAGCCACTTGCCTCACCCACCCATTCATTCCTGGGTAGGACAAAGTACGGCTCTGCAATCACAGAAACATGAATCGACACAATGTCAGACTCTACATAGCTAAGCCTTAGCACAGTGGCCATTATACACAATCCATATCTTTCTATATCTGTAAGTTAGGCATTTGCGTGGTTGGCCTGTGTTGCCACTTCTTCTTCGTTCTCTTCTTATTTAATAAAAAGCAGAATAATGTTTGTTGAAATTGACAAAATACAAGAAAATGCCTACAAAAATACATGCATATCAGCAATGGTAAAATCACTACGGGTGTCTCACAGGTATCCATCTTGGGACCTATTTTATTTATATTATTTATTAATGATTTATTTAATTATATGAATATAATTTTACCGGACATTGAAATAGTAATTTTTGGTGACGACACAAATACCATCGCTAACTACATTAGCTAATGCCGTAGTAGAACTGACAGAGACAGTTAAAGCAGTATTGCAAGCCTTTCATCTGCGGTTAGCTGCGAATAAATAAATTGAAAGACGGTTAAAAATACTTTCGTTACCGAGATCGGTGTATTTGGTCCCTTTGTTTTCCGTTGTTCGACACCAACTTTGGCAAAGTAAGTTTTTTCTCTTTGTTGTGTTTTGTTTTGTACTTTCGGTCTTTGGTCGGTTGAATATTTTGTCAAAAATATTTTTATTTATCTCTTTTTAGTTTTGGTAGATACATCCAATTACTACGAAAATCATTTATAAATTCATTATAAATAAAATCATTTATAAATGATAAATGATTTTATTTCTGTAAGTTGTTTTTTTTTTCTGTACAAACAGTTTTACATGTCGATCATATTTTTTTTTTAAACTAGATGAGGTCGGCGTTTCCTGTCTGACTACTCTGAGAAGAAAGGCCGAAACAAACACAGAGGTCACAGTCTCTTTTAAAGTCCAGACAAAATCTTGGTTAGATCATGTGAAGACCATATATAGACTGATGTATGAAATGGTCTTTTGAGGAAAGAACCAGCCAGATTGAGTGGACCTGTCCAGTCAGTGCACGCATTTGTCAATAACCGTGCAGCTCAACTCAGAATTTAAGGAGCTCAACGAATTGACGAACAATACCAAAGAAAGGACATTCGGGTAGGCCGCATAAATACTCAAACTGCCAGACCATGATTAAAAACTGGCTAAGATAAATCTGGAGTCTTGTTGTAGGTACTACAAATTTGTGTTTGTTCCTAGTATTTATGCTATGGATATCACTGTATTTTTTAAACAATTTTATATTTTTATGGGCATATAAAAGTTTTCATGAATATACTGAGAAGGCACAGTCATTACATTAATCTCCTTAATTTTCTCTCTGAGAGAGTGTCTCGGGCTTAATTTATAAATTGGATCGAACAGCTCTTTTCTGCAAAACAAAGATAATCTGGATGTCGGCGGCATTTCCCCACAACAGAATACCATACGACATTACACTATGAAAATAGCTAAAGTATACTAAACAGGCTGTCTCTATGTCAGTTAAATTACGAATTTTTCTAACAGCATATGCTGCGGAGCTTAGCTTCTTTAACAATTTATCTATATGTGGGCCCCACTGAAGCTTAGCATCCAAAGTTAGGCCTAAGAATACTGTGCTATTTACAGGATTCAATTCTTCGCCCTTTATCATCACACTTAATACATTTAGTTTTTTTTTCATTTAGAAGTAAATTGTTAACATTGAATTAGTGAACTATTTTTGAGATCGTATTTACTTCGTCAGTAACCAGCTGCTGACGTTTAAGTTTAAACAATAGTGAAGTATCATCCGCAAACAACACTATATCATGGTTATCCTTTATAGCCAAAGTACATCACATGACGATTCTATTAAGCCCAAACACGACTAGTATATATTTTTTATTTCGGAGTTTCAGTGCCTACCTTCGGGCTTCATCATCAGATCAGTTCAATGGTACCATTTTCATCAATACCATTTGTTTATAAGTATTTGCTTCATCATAGTTGCTTAAATATTCGAGATATATTATACCCGTGACATGCTTAGCATTATGAAGTGGCCATCTGTGGTCTTCTTCATATTATCGCCTTATTCGGATCTTAACCAAACGCATATATTTACCATTTATACCAATTACCATACTCCGCTTTTCTACCAACCTAGCAGCAAGTTTCAGTCTGCAAGTCAGTTTCACCTGCACTGACACCTAACCAGTATTAAGGCCTTTAATAGTTTCATAGGCCGTTGAGTTCAGACAATTGTACATTGTCTACCGTGAGCCAGACTTGTTACGACGAATCTCTGATAACACTTCTTCTAGGTTTAGTAGAAACAGACTGAATGTTGACAAACTAAAGATTCGTAGAGCTGAACTATTTCTACACTTCTAATTTTATTCCCAAGTCTTATTTGTATACCACTACTGAGCAAAGGCCCCTCTTCCTCCTCTCAACCCTCTGTCCTGCGTGATTTCTGGCTAAGTTTGTCCCTCAAATGTGATTAGCCCCCTGACACATCCTGGCATGTCAAAACTATCATAATTCGACTGTAAAAAAGGAACAGATGTATACAAGTCATATACATCTGTCACTTACGCACACTCAGAATAACCTTGCTCTAAGAGCTTATGGTCACCCCCCTTATATATCAACGAAAGCGTCGCGACAGCGATTGCGCGATTGCGAAAATTTCATAAATGTATTGCGGTAGTGTTTATGATTATCACTTATCTAGTCGCGTCTAAGTCCAGTTAACTTGAAGTGTAAATAAATTCGAGCCAATACTTTAAATACTCAAGATTCGAGTTAAGTAAATATATAAATCGATAATTATAGTAGATGACTCGGCCCCTCCCTCCCCCTCCTTTTATAACTTGTAATCATCCTCATGTATGTTACCACCCCGGGGTGGACGAACGGGTCTGTTAGACTCTAACGGACTAAAACCACACAGTGGTCTGCTGCAAAGTCAGTTTGGCCGGGGCGCCTTGAGTGCTTACGCATTTCGGCAAGCTCACCCGGCACGGTATTGGCCCAAATAAATTCATGCGGATCCCGTCACTCTCTGCGACTGCAATTCTTCTAGAAAGGCGCCCACGGAACATGTCACGGCTCCGTCTCGTATCTTTGGCTGTTTAGGCCAGCCTGTCAGGCCAGCCTGCCAGGCCTCATCATAAGGCGGCTAGAGAGCGTATCGCGCCCTCTGACAACCGGTGCGTCTACTACAGATAATATGGAGCTCCTCATTTTGAAACCATCATTTCCTCTCAGAATACATACCTATTTAATATTTTTCGTTTACTACACATAAATATGTAACTATTTATTTACCTGTAAGTACCCGCCGAACTTTGTTTGTGTCTAATTCGCCCATAATAAACGGGACTACTCTAGCAAAACGTAAACATATTTTCGTACGTGAGAGCAGCTACATGAATTATTTTTGGCTAAAATACTTTTTGTTTCCTATATTTATGATAGTTGTCGGTAAGGAAAGAATTATGGGTATTGTGCTCGTATTTATAGGTATTCAGAGTAAACATTGTTTTGGTATGATCCCTGTGTTTCGGGATGTCCTAATTAGAACTAAATAAATAAAACAAATAAAATAATAGTTAGAACTTTTTGTGTTGCTATCTCTCTGGTCGGTCCCTCATGTCTGAGGATCATGGTCATCATCAGGGTTGTATCTGGAGCGAATGATCTGCATCCACCGGTTTCTATCCAGGGCGTCCGTTACGACCGTGTAAAATTTCGAGGACGACGAGGATTTCACTTGATCGGTCCATCTTGTTGTTGAACGACCGCCTTCTTTGTGTTGCTAAGCCGGGATCCATGTCAAAATATTTCTATATTTTGACATGGATCCCTGTGGTAAAATTGGTCTTTGTAAAATGATTACTGATAGGATATAAATGCCCGTTTGCAGTAGTGAATTATGCATTGTAATTACATTAAGTATATTTATGAGTTCATCGATTGAATCTCAGCCATCTAGAGTTAGAGAACGTATCTGCCAGGTTACCACATAAAAAGTGGTGTATTTTCCTGTTGAAGTGTTTTGTTCCGTTTAAATATGATAGGTACTTTATCAAAAATATCCATAATGTAAAAATATTGATGAAAATATTTATAGCGCTAGGATTAGATGTCAAACGCATACTCAAGATTTCTTAATAAGGAAGTTACCCTTTTTGCAGAAAAAAATATTTGACGCGGCTAAAAATAAAAATAAAAAGACACTTCCTCTCGCAGAGAAATATGGCGAAAATATATTTTCGCCTATTTAGAGACTTATGCTACCTCTGTACAATAACAAATTATTTATGTCACTACACATCGTATTTCCAGTTTTAACGCTGGGTTGCTCTTATAAAAACCAGAGAATCACAGAAACCCGTAATTCGATTTGGTTATGACATAATATAGGGCAGACCATTACCGAAAACATACTAAATCTAAGGGGCAGACAAAAGCATGGGATACTATTGGATGAAACTGGAGAATGCCATACTGAGGGTAGTGCAAACTTGGGTCGTCTTATCTGTAATGCGGTTTCCACACGTCTGGTTACTCGGATAATTTTATCTTATCTGAAACTAGCTTCTACCAGCGGCTTCGCCCGCATTTATTATAAATATAAACCGTCCTCTGAATCACTCTAACTATTAAAAAAAACCGCATCAAAATCCGTTGCGTAGTTTTAAAGATCTAAGCATACATAGGGACAGACAGACAGCGCGAAGCGATTTTGTTTTATACTATGTAAGGATTGTGCTATTGCATGGCTATTGTTATGTACTTTAATTAATAAAGCTTATTATAAAAATATAGTTAAACATAAAGCGTAGAAACTGACATGTACCGACTTAATGGGCTCGTTTTTATGTGCTTACAAGAACTTACCGTTATTAGATTATAAAGTTGTTTTCTATTATTTTAAGTATAAAATAACTGTTTTACCCTTGTGTATTTATTGACTTGCTCTTGACAGTTCTTGGTCACACAGTGTAAGTAGCCGCACTGCCTTAGTGATTAGTTGAATTAATACTCTAGCTTGCACTGTGTAATCTACGCCTAACTGATTACTCACGTCTATTTGCCTGTGAACATTTAAATAAAATCTCTTTGTGTCGGCAGTCAAATTGTTTTATCTGTGATAAATATTGTCAAATAATCCAAACAGTTACAAAATCCAATACAATTTTGAACTCAATTTTGAATATAAATTAAAATTTTCTCAAAATTGTAAATAATCTGAGCAGCAAAAATGTCGGCGTCTCTAGACAGCACTTTGGATCCCATGGAAGAAATCCGATTTCGTAAGAAACACGGCAACACTTGGGTAGAAATACAAAAAGATACACATTTTACTTTTGACGAACTTGAACGTAAGTATCAATGGGAAATGTAGCTGTACTCAACTGATCCAGCCACTGGGACCGATGGAGTGGTGAACTTGTACCGGAATACGTGGCAAGCCTCCCATAAGGTGGACCAATGATCTGCCTAATCTGATGAGCCAGAGATGTGACCAACGCTAGAGGGAGGGCATATTTCCAGCGTGTGGAAATAGGCCATCTTTCTGCTGAATCTCAAAAGATTCCAGTAGAAGCTATAGCTTGATGTTGGATCAGTGACCGTTGCTGTGGATGTGTCCATCCATTTCATCTATAGTGCTACTCTGCAAACATCTCACCGTAAAATCTTAGATGAAGTTAGAAGTGATGAAGTGAGCTAGATGTCAGCACTTAATCCGTACCTTCAGGTGAAATTATAGTTCACTTCAGCTCACTTTACCTTTTTTTTTTCAGTGTGAGAATTTAACAGGATAAACTGACTGTTCTTCAATAAATGTGGGCGAGAGTACTTTCTAGACGTAGCGTTTAAACTCTTACATCATCATGCATTGAGTGAAATTCAATTACTTATCCACGGGAATTGAGCTACTTCTTTTTGGCAAAACAGAAAGTAGTGAATTTAAAAAAGAAATAATACGAATTTCATATTATACTAGCTGCCCGCTCTGGCTTCGCACGATGTACTAATAAAGAAAATGTAACTCTTTTATTAAGATTTTTTCAAAAATGAAGAAAAAAATGCCAACGCTAGGGGGTCCAGAATCATGTACTGAAACCATGGTATTCCTTTTTGCGTAGGTTTCAAGACAACCTGTATATACAGCTTTAACGTTATACTGTTATATTCTAGTTTGAGTTCTTATTTATTTCAATTTCAGAAATTATGGTAATCTTTTTCAAAATTCAAAAGAGAGACGACAGATGTCCTGGCACTGATCTCATAACAAGGTAAGATTAATTATTGTACATCATATTGTTGACAGTAGGCTTCGTTTTAATAAATTAATCTTGGCTAGTGGCAGTCTGGCTTGACATGGGCCTCTTGCATATTGGGCCCACCACCTGCTCCAGCTGTCTGAACTATATATTTAAATTCTAATTAATCGTTTGTAACGCAAAAACAAGTGAAGAACGTGAGAAAACACTAATTGTGAGAAGCATAGGATGACCTCGATGGGACGACGCTAGGGGAGGCTTATGTCCATCAGTGGACGTCTTCGACTGAAATAATGAAGAGGTTTGAGACTCTTTTAAGAACCAAGTCTTTAAAACTACCACGGATATTATTTATTTACTCTTATGGGTGTTTAGGAACTTTTTTTTGTGAGTTTAACCCATCCTCACATGATAAAAATCGTGTCATGCTCTGCCGCAGAGCCACCATGTTAGAAACCGGTAAATTATATCTTAGAATGATGTA
The DNA here is from genome assembly GCA_945859665.1 of Anorthoa munda. Classification (NCBI taxonomy): domain Eukaryota; kingdom Metazoa; phylum Arthropoda; class Insecta; order Lepidoptera; family Noctuidae; genus Anorthoa; species Anorthoa munda. Next base: position 41,169,954 of record OX243893.1, read on the forward strand.
CGCTAAACGTACATAATGTACGTACACCGTTATCGCTGTACGTGCATTAGGTAATGAGCATACTCTCTAGCAGAGCCTCACAGAATATTTACTCAGGAAAGATAAATGCGACTGTTTTTGGATGAAGACTGTTGTACGAATAGTGTTTATTGTGTACGTTTAAAAAAGTATTATTATAAGACAGTGGTTCTATTTATTTCAACTTTGCAAATAATTCATAGAAAGCGCCTGATTATTTTGTGACAGCAAAATGTTTTGTATTATTTGTGATTAGGCGCACAACTATTAATTAGGGATATTATTAATTGGTGTGCATCAGAATGGCGGGTGAATGACTACAAATGGTCATGCTATATGCGTAAGAGCAATGTACGAGAAATGTACCGAATGTACGTAAAATTTGAATTTCGTCGCACTGTTATAAAACCACAGTTTTTAGAAAAAGTATTTGAGCCACCAACCTGATATCAGAATGGCGGGTGTATTAAAAATCCGGACAAATTACCTACTATCTGACTGTGAAATGCCTATCGTAGCAATGTACGAGCAATAGAATAGAATAGAATAGAATAGACTTTTATTTGCTTTAAATGCAGGTAAATACAAATAGGATCGTAAATAACATAATAAAGAACCGTGTACATTCTGCCTTGTTGGCATGCAAATACAATACTTATTATATAAGCTATAAAAACAGGTTATTAAAGTGTATCATTTAGGAAATCCTGAACAGAATAGTAACATTTATCTACAAGTAGTTCTGTAAAACATTTTTTAAATTTCATCAATGGCAAGGTTTTCATATGATCAGGAATTTTATTAAAGACAACAGGAGCCACACAGATCACACTTTTTTTTAATAAACTAGTTTTAAATGTGCCTGTGTGAAGTAAATTCTGATATTGTGATCTTAATGATGTACTCCGCTTTCTGGTTTCTGTTAGTGTGGCAAATAGATTACGGTTTGTTTTAACAAATATTGCTAATTCGAGGATATAGAGGCATGGGAAAGTTAATAGTTTCTGAGACTTAAATATAGGCACACAACTGTCAGTAACTTTGAGGCCAAATATAGCTCTCAAACAGCGCTTTTGAGCTTTAAAAATGCTTTCTCGTTCACTACAATAACCCCAAAATATTACACCAAACCTTAAAATAGAAGTTACAAGACCATGGTAGGCCACTAGTATTGTTGTCAGATTTACTTTTTTGGATAGGTTGTATAACATAAACGCGGTTGTGCTCAGACGTTTACAGATATCTTCTGCTTGCGGCTTCCATGTTAACTGGCTATCAATTAAGATTCCTAAAAATTTTGTGCTATTCACTTTATCGATAGTTTGGCCGTTGTAGTTGATAACCATGTCACCTGTAGATATACGTTGGTGAAAATGCATAGTTTTAGTTTTTTGTAGATTTATAACCAGGTTATTATTGTCAAGCCATTTTATTAAACTGCTGATTGAGTTATTGATGTCATTTATGTAAGAGTTTTTATTGATACATGAAACAATAGAAGTACTGTCGTCTGCAAATAAAACCATTGGATTAGATATATGACGTGGCAGGTCATTAATATATAGTAGGAATAGTAGAGGTCCGAGGACACTTCCCTGCGGGACTCCATATTTTATTTCTTTAAATGACGATAAAGTTTTTAGTTCCTTCCTAGATTTTAAACATAGGCTTGATATCTCTATACATTGTCTACGGCCTTTGAGGTAGGTTTTTATTAAATTAAGAGCATTTCCACGAATACCGTACGCATCAAGTTTGGTTAAGAGAATATCGTGGTCCACGCAGTCAAAAGCTTTCGACATATCGGCATATATTGCACATACCGGTATTTTGGAATCTACTTTAGGCATTATTTCATGAAGAAAATCAAAGATGGCCATGTTTATATTTTTATTTTTCCTGAAGCCCTTTTGTTCGTCACATAGTATGTGGTATTTAGTTAGGAAGTTGTTAAGAGATTCATAAATAATTTTCTCTATGATCTTAGAGAATATAGAAATAAGAGCAATTGGCCTATAATTTACCATTTCTTCTTTATCGTTTTTTTTATATACTGGTATGACTAATACGCTTTTGAGACTTTCTGGAAATACGCCAGACTGTATGCTCAAATTAATAATATGAGCAAGGGGTTCAGCTGTACAATGTGCAACAAATTTAATAACTGTTGTTGAAATGCCATCGAGGCCAGTGCTCTTTTTATTTTTCAGGTTTCTAATTATACGCATTACATCTTGAGGTATAATTGGGGCCATAAATATTGTATGTGGGTTTGTATTTATGTTAATGGTATCGCATAACGTACGTTTAGGTATGCCAGAGGATTGTTCAATGAAAAAATTATTAAAAAATTCGGCTATTAAATTAGGTTTTGATATTATTTCATCTCCTTTTTTTATTTGAGAAATGGGTTCTCTTAAACTCTTGTTATTATTTATAATTTGCCAGGCCGTTTTGGATTTGTTTTTTGAGTTATTTATTAAGTAGTTATTCTGCGCTTTTTGAGTAAGTTTAATAATTTTCTTAAACCTCCTTGAGTAAATCTTAAATTTATTTTTGTTTTCAGACGTTGGCTTTAGTCTCTGTTGCCATAACAGTTGCCGTTGTTTCTTGCTACATGTTCGTATCCCTCGAGAGACCCATTTTATTTTTTTCTCAGATTTTACACTAACTAATTTGAACGGGAAACAGAGATCGTGTAACAGTAGGAAAATATCGAGAAAGTTATCACAGGCTTTGTTAGCATCCTCTATATTATATACATTAGAAAATGATAGACTTTCGAGGTGAGATCGAAACTTAATAAGGTTTTCTCGAGTTATATCTCGTTTTAATGTTCTCCATGTTTTTATTTGATTCGTTTTATTAATTTTTATCTTAATTAATTGAGCAGAGTGGTCAGATAATCCAAAGTCAGTGACTTCATGTTGGCACTTCTGCTTAAGATTATGTGCAAAATTGTCCAAACAAGTATTACTGATAAATCTAGTTGGCTGATTAATTTCTAGGTTAAGGTTGAAGCTCCTGAGAAAGCATTCAAATTCAGAGGTGATTCTATTCCTGTTCAAAACATCTATATTAAAGTCTCCACATAAAATAACTTTTTGAAGGGGTTTTTTACAGACATTTTTTAAAACGAGATCTAAATTTTCATAAAACTTACTTAGATTACATAATTTAGGAGGCCTATATACACATATAATTATAGTTTTTTGAGAAGGAAATTCTACAGCACAACATTCTATAATTCCTGATATCGAGTATTTCATTACGTCAGGTCGTTCTTTATACTCGTGTCCAACTCTTACTAGGATACAGGCACCGCCACGTTTTTTATTCTGTCTAGCAAAGCATGCCGCCAGCTTATAATTAGGAATATATAATAACTTTTCTTGGCCTGACATTATAAAATGCTCGGTTATACATATTACGTCGACTACTTTTTGCTGACTCAACAATTCCTGAATGCAAATATTTAAAAGGTCTGATTTATTTATAAGTCCGGCAATATTTTGGTGAAGAATATACATAGAATCAAAGAAAAAGCTCACGACTTGGGGATGCAACGACGTTGTTATCATTCTCGTGAATAAAGGCATCACATTCTATCGAAATCTCAGATATAGTTTGCAGTAAGTTATTAAAAATATTGCGCATTCCGCGGTCGTTTAACTTTCTATTCATTCTTGAAAACATAGAAAAATCATACAGTAGATCTAAGTTAGTATCAAATGCAGTTGCGTAACCATAAGTTTGAAGATCAAGATGTAGTAAGTTGTTAAAGGTCTCAATTCGCCAATTAAACATACCTAGTTGAGAAATTACTTAATTTAAAGGTAGGAACACATAAAATTACATTTGTATGCTGAATTTTAAGCAAGGATTCTCTTAATTCTATGATTATATTAACATAGTTTTCTGTTTGTTGAAAGTCTTTTTCACCAATCAAGATGACACAATAGTCGGACATTGTAAAGTCCGCCAATTTCTTATCTAAATTATTAATAAGTTGTGATATACCACAGTTTGGCAAAATATAATGACATATTTGAGAGTTTTTAAATGTTTCTTCAGCTATTGATGTAATATTATTAACTTTGTTAGCACTAACAACACATAATTTATTCTTCACTGGTTTGCTTATAGCTTCTATTGTTTGGTTTTCATGGTTTCTAGGTGTAATAACAGACGTCTTGCTAGAGTCCAGGTTCTCATTGAAGGGGAGTTTATTACAATGCTTCCTGTTTTTCTTTTGAGAGTTAAAACGTGGAGTTGATGAGGTAGGTGTATTCTTGCTTTTGCCAGGAGTTCCTACTGAAGTTAATGTTTTGGTAGCTTTTTTTAAAATATCATATTTAGAAGTGAGTTCAAGGACGGTATTCTTTAGTGAAGTATTTTCGAGATTTAGGTTCTGAATCTCCTCGTGTGCCGAGTTTAATTGTAAATTGAGCTGTTGTATTTGGCTTTGGAGTTGTTGAACCTGCACATCATTTTCATCGGTGGATATATTTGGTAAGCTACAGGTGCTGCCATCTATCTTAGAACTGTTGGGACTAGTTTCTACCGAATTGGTCTGGGTCAACGAACGACGTTTTGTATTCGGTATTCTGAACGTGATGTTCTCGAAGAAATTCATTATTGAATATTTATAATATTATCCTTAGACATTCACAAAAAGACAATCCGTATGCGAGGATCGAACTCAGACCACTCAAGTTACTTCTTATAAGGTTGGTTGCCGGGACACTAGACCAGCGCGACAGTTAGTCAAGGCGTTGAAATTGTTGATCAGTAAACTCTTTGAAATAGAAAGTTCGTTAAATACCCGTCAATTTTGAAAACAATTTGAATGTTAGCTTTTACCCACTATCTAAGCGACACTTTTATAAAATTTAGTTTTTAAACTTTATATCGTTTTGTTTTTAATGTTTATAAAACTCACAGAGATATTGGCCATGTATCTAGCAGTTTTATGCAAAAATAAGTAGTTATTATCACTCACAAAGCTAAAATAGTCACAATGTTTTGATCACTCACTAAAGTTGTGTTTATTTTGTATACATTGAATAAATTATTTAGATAACACTTGCACTCACGAATTGTACTATTCTCATCACTTTCATAAAAAGATTTCAGTAGATACAGGTAATTAACTATTTTTAGACAATTTTAATACGGGAGCAGTATGTTTACGTGACGGCTGTCTCCGTGACGTCTCGCAATGTACGTTATCATATTAAAAGCATAACCAGAAGCTATCATCGATTAAAGAGTAATTATAAAAATAAAATTTCACCACATTTAGAGCCTATTCAATTTTATTAGCAACTAGTTGTGCCTACGTAATACTTTGCTATATCTAAATTACTCGCCGTCCAACCTGTCATTTTACACTTTGACAGCTCAAGAACTAATCATTTAGTGATGAACTAATGTGGTAACCGATTAGATTTCATATAACAATTGAATTTAACAATGAAAAAAATTTAATCGACTAAACACAGTTATTTTATTTTTGCTTTTATTTTAATTTTTACCCCACTGCCGATGGAGGGTAATCTGTTTATCAGTCTATGTATGTATGTATGTTTATACATAGTGGCGTTCTAGAGACCAAACGCGTTGGCCGATTTTGATGATTCTTACGTCAATCGATTCGTCTTAACCTCGCGAGTGTCACTGGCTACATTAAAATTGGAAAATAGAAAAATAGCGGCTTTTTAGCGTCATATTGTTGAGTCCCAATTTATTTTTTCTTCCAAGCCCTTCGTGTGGGGTATCAATAATATATAACACTTATATGTTCAAATGTACCTAATTAAATAAAAATGTTAACTAAAAGTTATAAATAAAAAAAGTTAATTAAAAAAATCAAAAACCCAACTGCTTAAGAAGCTAACTAAAAAGACGTAAACAAGAAGAAAATCATGCTTATCAGTCGGAGGATACATCTGTTTCTGGTCAGCCAGCTCGCGAATGTGTATCCTCCGACTGCACAGCAAGATATTTGTTATTATTTTTGTGTATTTGTTATGTTTTTTTATGATATGTATATGTTGCATCAAGGCTGGCCAATAGATGCAAACCATCGGGAAATCAGGATGTATTTCCTTAGGTTAAGACGTCGTGTGTGGGCAGGTCAGTTGGTACAATCGTGAAAATGAAATCACACAAGTTATTCGATACACTGAGTTTATTGAAATAGACACAATTACAATCTTGCTTATACGGATCGACACTGATTCTACGACGTGTTAGCTGTAAGGCTGTCAGTACTCAACTGCCTTATTCCTCTTTTTTTTGGTGGTAATTAGCCCTTGTTTGCTTTAGGACAGATTCGCTTTAAGACAGATTCGCTTTACGGCAGATTCGCTATAAGACAGATTCGCTTTGGCTAAATCTATTTTTTTATAACTCTGCCGATCTAGAATTTCTCAATACTAGGTCAATGGCGATCTTATTCCAACCTGCTTTTTTGGCGTTTAGTCTAACCTGATTTGGCTAAATAACAATATTTTACATGGAACGACTTTCATATGGTACCTTTATTGGGCTTTCCAATATTCTTAGTTTTTATGTTAGACTGTCAGGTTTCTTAGTTCCAAAGTTCTTAAGTTCCGGTCCCATAATTGCAAAAATGGTCATTGTCATCATGTTGGTTTGAGATATATGATTAACCAGTTGAATGCCGTAATTACTGAAACAATTAAAAAGCCATTGTGTCTCGCGTAGATCCAGGCACTTCAGGCATTTCAGGCACTCAAGGCGTTAAAACTGAAAACAATAGTTTAACTTGAATGTCCAAGGTAAACAAAAACAATTTATATATTTTACTTTTCGCATGGGAAGGGTTTGTTCCATTCGAAATTTGAGATTATTCTGCAAAATATCTTTATCGTCATTGTTAAACGTTGCTTTGTTCGAAACTGGATTATTCTCTTAATTAATGGTCTTTCTTTCGTTAATTAGTAGAGACAGATGAGCTTTAATGAAGCTGTCTATTAATATTTATACGTTTTTAAATTCTATCAGCCATTTTGATTACAACATTTCAAAATAAATGAGGGTTGAGTTAACTGTGATTTCCTTCCGACACTTTTGTACCCTTTTGAGATGGAGGTGGACCTTACTAAATTACCACTGATTGCTGAAAGTAGCAGTTTTGTCAGGTAACAAAAAGGTATAAGAAGAGATCTTTTATTTGTTACTTTCAAACTGAAATGTAAGGCGATTACGATTGTGTTAAGCAATTAGGCTGTGGCTCATGTTAGTCAACCCGGTCCGTACGAGAATCGTGGTTTCCGTATGGGATTCTATTTTGATGAGGGACAAGTTAACTGCCCGTTCCCAATGAGGGTCAAAACAAAGGCTGCTGGGTTAAACAAATAAGTTGAGAAGTTTGTTTGTGTGGCTCATTGTTTAAAACTAGTAAAGCCGATATTTTAAGCAAATAAATTTAAATTGAATGAAACCAACATACCTTCTTATCAATATTCCAAATATATAAATAAGATTTTTTTTTAAAGCAATGATAAAACTTTTTGATTCCTTCTTAGTTTCGTTTTATTTTTATGCACGTCTGTGCGACATATAAACACGTTTTCTGTGTTTTTTTGGCTCGTTTATAGATAACAAAATCTCGGCTAATATGATTAGAGTATCATGTTCTTTCTTCTTTTCATTTCGTTGGTACATTTGATCAAATTTGGGGCAAGTAGACGTGAGCTATAAATCCCTAGCTTTGGTTGGAATGACAGTTCACTTCGAGCTCACTCCATCTAAGGCATCACGGTGAGACGTGTACACAATCGACCGGCGCACTGTGGATCGAAAAACGGCTCTAGAAGACATAGGAACTTAAATTTAAAAGTGTCGGTTTTTTTTATTGAAATGAGTTCTAATAGCCAATATCATACTTATATATTTCATAGGACGCAATCTAGTAGGCAAAAGGGCAAGTTTTTTTTTTTTCGCAAAAATAATGTATGGAGCTGATATAAAAAATGCATAAATCTCCGGAACCGCAAGACTAACCGTAATATCCTTGCACACGGTTATAGAACTATTTATTTATGATTTTTTGACATACTTCGTATGACGAGAAAGACTGCGTTTTTTTTTTTAAAAATCCTCAACTTTTTTTACCTAATATATGCTATAAATAGAAATAGACGTGTTATGTGATGTGTCTATCTAACTTAAACAAATTATTTAAAATTATTAAAGATATTTTGATGTTTATTAACCGACTTCAAAAACGGAGGAGATTCTTAATTTGTTTGAATTTTTGTGTATGTTTATTCAGAGATATCTTCGCCAATTAATAACCGATCTTGATAATTTGTTTTTTGTTTGAAAGAGTATGGTCCCGGATTGGTTCCAGTTAAATTTGGTAAAGACATGTTGAATAACTTCGGAGATATTCAATGGAACTCTTCAATAAATGACGGTAAACCACCATAGATTGCTGCAATCGCATGTCTGCATATTGTTAACACCATTTCATAACGTAACATCACACCAGTAGACTCTGAAGGGGTACGCAGATGTGTACAGTTCACCCTTCTACACTCTCATTTCATCAGTTATGTCCAAGTTCCCTGTTATTGGGGTTATCTATTTGGGCATAGCATTTTTGTTTATTAACCGATCTAGATGATTCGTTTTTTGTTTGAAAGAGTATGGTCCCGGATTGGTCCCAGTTAAATTTGGTAAAGATCTGTTAAATAACTTCGGAGATATTCAATGAAACTCTTCAATAAATGACGGTAACCCATCATAGATTGCTGCAATCGCAGGTCTGTATATTGTTTACACCATTTCATAACATAACATCGCACCAGTAGACTCTGAAGGGGTACGCAGATGTGTACAGTTCACCCTTCTACACTCTCATTTCATCAGTTATGTTCAAGTTCCCTGTTATTGGGATTAGATATATGGGCATATCATTTTTGTTTGAAAGTGTATTGTCCCGGATCGGTCCCAGTTAAATTTGGTAAAGATTTGATAAAGAACTTCGGAGAAATTCAATGGAACTCTTCAATAAATGACGGTAAATCATCATAACTTTAATTGCCAATATACAACACTTATCTCCCAAACTCTGAATTATAATCAATATACAGACATGCGGTTAAAGCCATTTTGGGTGTTTTGCCGTTATTTATTGAAGAGTACTATTGGATATCTCCGCAGTTATTTATCAGATCTTTACCAAATTTAACTGGGACCGATCCGGGACCATACTCTTTCAAACAAAAATGATATTCTCAAATATCTAATCCCAATAACAGGGAACTTGAACATAACTGATGAAATGAGAGTGTAGAAGGGTGAACTGTACACATCTGCGTAACCCTTCAAAGTCTACTGGTGCGATGTTATGTTATGAAATCGTGTAAACAATATACAGACATGATATTGCAGCAATCTATGGTGGTTTACCGTCATTTATTGAAGAGTTCCATTGAATATCTCCGAAGTTATTTAACAGGTCTTTACCAAATTTAACTGGAACCAATCCGGGACCATACTCTTTCAAACAAAAAACGAATCATCTAGATCGGTTAATAAACAAAAATGCTATGCCCAAATAGATAACCCCAATAACAGGGAACTTGAACATAACTGATGAAAAGAGAGTGTAGAAGGGTGAACTGTACACATCTGCGTACCCCTTCAGAGTCTACTGGTGCGATGTTATGTTATGAAATGGTGTTAACAATATACAGACATGCTATTGCAGCAATCTATGGTGGTTTACCGTCATTTATTGAAGAGTTCCATTGAATATCTCCGAAGTTATTCAGCAGGTCTTTACCAAATTTAACTGGAACCAATCCGGGACCATACTCTTTCAAACAAAAAACAAATCATCAAGATCGGTTAATAATAGGCGAAGATATCTCTGAATAAACATACACAAAAATTCAATCAAATTAAGAACCTCCTCCGTTTTTGAAGTCGGTTAATAAACATCAAAATATCTTTAATAATTTTAAATAATTTGTTTAAGTTAGATAGACACATCACATAACACGTCTATTTCTATTTATAGCATATATTAGGTAAAAAAAGTTGAGGATTTTTAAAAAAAAAAACGCAGTCTTTCTCGTTATACGAAGTATGTCAAAAAATCATAAATAAATAGTTCTATAACCGGGTGCAAGGATATTACGGTTAGTCTTGCGGTTCCGGAGATTTATGCATTTTTTATATCAGCTCCATACATTTTTTTAGCAAAAAAAATAAAACTTGCCCTTTTGCCTACCAGATTGCGTCCTATGAAATATATAAGTATGATATTGGCTATTAGAACCCATTTCAATCAAAAAAACCGACACTTTTAAATTTAAGTTCCTATGTCTTCTAGAGCCGTTTTTCGATCCACAGTGCGGCGCGGCGGGTCATCTATGGTGCAAGAAAATGGACAGTTGGGACAGTCCAGCAAGTAGTCCAGTCTGTTCCGAGTGTTCAAAAGATTTATAACCTCCATTTTACCAAATTATATTTCCAGCAGCCAACTTTTGTGCGCAGTCTATTCAATACCTATCACACAGGCCACTACAGCATTCATGACCAGGCAGTTACTCTTTGGGCTTAATGAAGGCATATGGGTGTAGATACCTTTCGTCTTTCTTTCGCCTGAGACGTGCCTCTATTGACAATTATTTCGTTGGTACAGAGTGGTCGCAATCGCGAATGCTAAGCTTACCTATGGTTTTGGGTTCGATCTCCAGGTCTTGCAATTAGAGATCATAAAATCCGCCTCTGTTGCAAAAAGCGTAGTAATAAATATATAGTGTAAGGCCACATTTCCACCGACAACGAGCTCGCACGCAAGTTTCAATACATTAAGGGCTACCTCGGTATAACGTGATCAAGCGACCGGGTGATGTAATTAAACTTGCATGCGAGTCGCTTGCAGGAGGAAACGCGGTCTTAGATATAGAATTCTCAGAAGCAGCCAGTACTTGATTATTTATAAAATGACAATCATGATCATTGATATCTACTATTGTCGGGCTGCTTTTGGTATGGGTAATTTGTCTTTGCACTTTGTTTTTGTCTTTTACTCCATGTTCGTTGCTGTTGTGTTGTGACTGTGTCGAATAAATATATTTCTATTCTATTCTACTTTTAGTAAAGACAACCACCTTATGATTTTCAAAACTGTCTGACATAAAATATGCCTACCTTTCGTAGACAGCATCGATGAGGAAACTCACATACAAAAAATCTGTGTTGATAAAAATCACGCTGCAAAATAATCCAACACCGTTAAAGGCCCTTTGTTTTTTATTTCCCCATTAACAGCACTACGAGGACAAAAGTAGGTAATATAATAGTATTTAACGATTATGTTGGTGGAAAGTTTGATGGTCGTTGCACCCTTGGACGAGGATCGAAAACTTGCCTCTGTGCGGAAAATCAAGTAAGTCGATGTCTTCGGATTTCGGGATGATGAGAGACTTGCGGAAATCTTTGTTTGGGCAATCAATTATGCACGGACCTTTGTGTTTGTTTGTTCCATCATGTGATCCGCAAGATTTAAAATTAATGGTTCGCGAATGGTTTAAAATTTCAAACTTTTTAACTCAAAAACATTTCTTGCCAACTAATTATAAGCTTCTATCAAAAAATGTTGTGTTTTTTATGATAATGTTCTTTATTTTTCATTTTAAAGTATCTTTTTATTTTGATATTGGGTTTGTGGTTAAAAAAAGATTGGCGGCCACTGAGGCTGCAGTGTAACCCGTAATGATAAACCACAAGTTGGTGTAAACGGTCACCCATCCATGGCTTCATTTACTGTGCCAAAATATGGAAGTGTAGTTCTGTAAAACTAAACTTTAAATCAAGAGTGTCAGGTAGTCTAGGCAAGCGTGCTTCACCGTCGACCACATCATCGCTTACCATCAGGTGAGATAGTGGCCAAGCGCGAGCTTATGGACAGTCCTCATCATTACAAGAAATTATACTTACTGTATAGATTATTTTGTTATTAGTTGTTGCTATACCCACTGCAATGTTGTGAGTTGTGTTAATATTGACATATGATGTATATCTTAATATATATAAATCTCGTGTCACAATGTTTGTCCTCAATGGACTCCTAAACCACTTAACCGATTATAATAAAATTCGCACACCATGTGCAGTTCGATCCAACTTGAGAGATAGGATAGTTTAAATCTCAAATTATAGTCGCAATTTTAATTTATTGCTAATTATTTGTCTGTTATTATTTGACAGTCACAATTATCTGTTAACTCCAAATGATTCTAACAGATGTCGATACCTTTCGACTGGGTTGAGTAAGTAATCAATAGATGGCGCAGATCAATAGGGTAGGTTAGGGTAGGTAGAGTAGGTAGGGTAGGGTAGGTAGGGTAGGGTAGGTAGGGTAGGGTAGGGTAGGGTAGGGTAGGTAGGATAGGGTAGGGTAGGGTAGGTAGGGTAGGGTAGGGTAGGGTAGGTTAGGGTAGGTAGAGTAGGTAGGGTAGGGTAGAGTAGGGTAGGTTAGGGTAGGTAGAGTAGGTAGGGTAGGGTAGGGTAGGGTAGGTAGGGTAGGGTAGGGTAGGGTAGGTAGGGTAGGTAGTGTAGGTAGAGTAGTGTAGGGTAAATTAATGTTTGGTGTTTTTATGGCAAAACAAAGTTTGCCGGGTCAGCTAGTATATATATATATACTTTATTGTACACCATGATAAAACAATACAAAAAAAACATAAAAATTAAAACAAAAATACAACAGGCGGCCTTATCGCGCTCTGCGGTCTCTTCCAGTCAACCTTGAATGGATAGAGATAGCCTGGACACGACTGGGACAATGTATGTATTATGGTATGTTTTGTCTGTTTACAAATATATTGTGTATGCATTAAAATAATCTGTAATTTTTAATCTGTAATGTAGCTGCCGCCCGCGGCTCCGCCCACGCGGTTTTTGTACTTCTCCCAATATCTAATTAATTATAGTCACTATCTATATATATAAAAATCAATCCCTATTTCCCTTGGTCACGGCATCACGCGTGAACGGCTGGACCGATTTCGTTAATTCTTTTTTTGTTGTGTTTGTTATTGATAGGAGAAGGTTCTTATGAAAAAAAAAAAAAGAAAAAAAAAATTGGTACTTAGGTAGGGTAGGTAGGGTATTGTAGGTAGCGTAGTGTAGGTAAGGTAGGTAGGGTAGGTAGGGTAGGGTAGGTAGGGTAGGTAGGGTAGGTAGGGTAGGTAGGGTAGGGTAGGTGGGGTAGGGTTGGTAGGGTAGGTAGGGTAGGGTAGGTAGGGTATTGTAGGTAGGGTAGGGTAGGTAGAGTAGATCAATGTTTGGTGTTTTTATGGCAAAACAAAGTTTGCCGGGTCAGCTAGTAATTCTATAAAGTTTTATCAAAATCCGTTCAGTAGATTTTGCGGGTAACAAACATCCATCCATCCATCCTCACAAACTTTCACGTTTATAGTAACAGTAGGATTTAGAGTGTACCTACGTCAAAGTAAATGTTTACGTGTTGCAATTCTAAAATACCGGCCATGTGCGACTCGCAATCGTGCACGAAGGGTTTCGTACCATCATTGCAAAAAACGACAACAAAATCACGATTGTTGTATGGGAGCCCCACTTAAATATTTATTTTATTCTGTTTTTAGTATTTATTGTTATAGCGGCAACAGAAATACTTCATCTGAGAAAATTTCAACTGTTTAACTATTACGGTTCATGAGATACAGCCTGGTGACAGATAGACAGACAGACGTACAGTGGAGTCTTAGTAATAGGGTCCCGTTTTTACCTTTTGGGTACGGAACCCTAAAAAGGATAATTCGGTTTTTTTCGAAATATATACATTTTAACGTTATACGTTAATATGTATATATTTCGAAAAAAAATATATTATATATTTTTGAAATCACGACACTTGCAAGGTTTAGACGAATCGATTGACGTTAGAATCATCAAAATCGGACAACGCGTTTTGTCTCTAGAACGCCACATAGGAACAAACATACATACATAGACTGATAAACACAAAGAGGGTACCTTTGACAGTCGGGTAAAAACAATAAATCCGTTTACTAATAATTACTCTAAAAAACATATTTGAAAAAAAATGCTACTGACTCCCAAATAAAAAAACTACAAAGTGAAAAATAACTTTGTTTTTGGAAGTCGGTGACTTTGGTAGGTACCATTTTTTTGCGTTATTGACACCGACTTCCAAAAACAAAGTTATTTTTCACTTTGTAGTTTTCTTATTTGGAAGTCGGTAGTATATTTTTGCAAAAAAGTTATTTATTTTTCACTTTTTAGTTGTACCTTTCTAATAGGCAAGTTGTTTAGTAAGGTACCTATAACGCCAGAATAGATTACCCGAATAACATGAAACTTGAACATAACCGGTGAAATGAGAGATCTGCGTACCCCTTAAGAGCGTACTGCCGTGATGTTATGTTATGAAATGGTATAAACAATAAACAGACATGCGATTGCAGCAATCCCGAGAGATTTACCGTTATTTATTTAAGAGTTCTGTTGTATATCTTCGAAGTACTTCATCAGACATTCGCTAAATTAAAATGGGACCAATTTCGGAACATTATTTTTCAAACTAAAAAATAATTTTCAAAATCGTTCCACAATTGACGGAGATATCGGTGAATATACACAAAAAAATAAAAACTTACGTAAAGTCGAACATAGAACCTCCTCTTTTTTGGTAAGTCGGTTAAAACTTAGATTGTCTCCTAAGAATGTGACTAAAAACACTCTTAAAATAGTGCCTATGTACAGAATAACTGTATAGTTTGGTGCTTACTGGCAATTATCTTTAGGTAACTTTGTAATCCAGCTGTAGTTAATATTTAAGCCACTCTAGGTATGTCAACTTGTGTTTTATTACTACCAGCTTATGTATTCGGTATTTGGATAACTGGATAACCATTACTAATCTTTCTCTGCAGCCTAATTGCGTAATTGAATTCGGCAAGGCAGAGGCTTTGACACCATGAAAGATTATGAAAAATTCTATTATTGGATTCTTACGAAAAGAGTATTTTTACCAATGAAAGCGTTCAATAATTTTTGGCAATACCTAATTATTTATAGAGAATTTGTCATACTCTTTCATGGGTCAAACCATTTACCTTGCCGAGTTCACTTACGCAATTAGGATGCTGCTGTTGCAATAGTTGAGGTAGCTTCCCTTAATCACTTCCTTTCCCTTTTGAAAGAAAGGCCTTAAGCATTTTAATTCTGTATAAGTATGTACTTTAAACAATGAACCAGTCAGATCTTTTGCCCAATAATTGTATAGTGTGTCTGTTGGAGCTATATTTAATGCACGTGTGTAACGAGAATGGATAAAGTGAGAAATGAGTCATTTGAAAGTGGCGCCAGTGGTAGAAAAGTTGACAGGAAACTGTTTGTGCTGGTATGGTCATGTGATGAGGAGGGATGAAACGCATGTCATCAAAAGAGTTATGAATATAAATGTGAATGGATGGCGAGGGAGAGGAAGGTCAAAGAAAAGATGGATGGACTGTGTGAGGAGTGACATGAAAGAAAATGGGAGTCAGTGATAGCGTGACGGGGGACAGGACGGTATGGAAGAAGAAAACGCCGACCCTAAGTAACATGGGACAAGGGCAGGAAGGTGATGATGACATTTGGTAATTTTTAAAGAGCTATCTAATAATAATACCTTTAAACGAACAATTATTGTATCTACATAATCTGAATCTCGGAAACGGCTCCAACGATTTTCATGAAATTCAGTACGTAGGGGGTTTTGGGGGCATATATCAATAGGTTTCATTTTTAGAAAATGTTTTCTCTATTTTCACCCGACCAGAGCTCGGTCGCCCAGGTTCTGTTTTCTATAAGTGTCAAGTTCACCATAATTTTATCCTAAAGTTCTGTTAATTATGTCGCTGGAATATCTTTCAAACTATTACTACTATCTGTACTTTTTACTTTTTAATGGACTTCCCATAAAGGAGGAGGTTTCTCAATTCGAACGTATTTTCTTTTTTTTATTTGTGTTCGCGGATGACTTCGTCGTTTATGAACCGATTTTGATGATTCTTTATTTTATATATACTCGTTAGTTTTGGTAGCTGTGTTGTGTTGTTCACACTCTTTGTTTCCAATTTATTTTTAGATGTTATGATTTTAATTAGCTGTCAGTGCCACATACTATTTTTTATTCTGTTTGTTTTTTACCGACTTCAAAAAAAGGAGGAGGTTCTCAATTCGTCGGAATCTTTTTTTTTTTTTTACCTATGTTCCCAGATTACTGTAAGACGCCTAGACCGATTTGGAAAATTCTTCTTTTGTTTGAAAGGGTATACTGCCCAGTTGGTCCTATAGTCATCAGGTCAGGATCTGATGATGGGATCTTGGAGAAATCGAGGGAACTCCTCAAATATTATAGGCATACATATAGCGATTTTGATATTTTTAATGCAATCATCTGCACTCAGAAAGTAACAAGAAGACCACAGATGGTCAATAGAATTCCTTAATGCTAAGTATGTCATGGGTTATAAGATATCTCGAATAGTTTAACGACTATGATGAAGCGAATACTTATAAATACATAGTGCTGATGAAACTGATCTGCTGATGAAGCCGGCAGGTAGGCACTGGTACTCCGAAATAAAACAATATATCCTAGTCGTATGGGCTTATTGGAATTGTCATGAGATGTACTTTGGCCATATATGAATTTTATGGCAATTGGAAGTACCTCTCAAAACTAAAAAGAGATAAATAAAAAACTTTTTAACAAAAAATCAAACCGACTTCCAAAAAAACACTGCATAACGAAAAATAACTTTCTTTTCCGAAGTCGGTGTCGAAACACGGAAAGCAATAGGTACCAAAGACACCAACACCTGTTTTTTTGGAAGTCGGTTTGATTTTTTGTTAAAAAGTTTTTTTAGCTTCAACTCATCCATAATTGATAAATAAATAAATACTTTATTGTGTTTCCAACTGAAAAAACTCGAACACAGGAACACTCCTATTACAAGTCAATTTATTGCCAGGCAGGATCCTGACGGGTGTCAATCTATTCAGGGGTCAATGATCACAAGGCCAAGGTCGGCGACCTGAATACTTTTTGATAAAAACATTGTCTAGAAACGGAATTGATGTCCAATAAGTTTTACAATTCAATGAGTATCATACTGATTGTGAGTCTTTAGGACCGCATTTTCTAGCCAAGGTCATTGAACCATTTCTTATAACACTCTAGAATGTGACTCAAACACGGAGTAATTTAGCAAATACTTTCAACTAATTGCATCACTGGTCAATGTAAGAAATAATACAGGTCATGAAGCTATCACAGTTCGTAATTCCGAATCTTTGCATAATTAATCGCACAATTTATTGTTTTGAGAATTTAGTCATTATCAATTTTTGGTGACGAAATATTTTACACTTGTTTGTATCATTTTACGCAATTAGGTTATAATTTATCATCCAGATTAGCTCTGTTTTTGCATTATTTGGTACACTTTTAACATAATTATGGGGGTCTACCACCACTAGAGAATTTCAGAAATATATCATGGCGTAGATTAACAGGTTTAATACATACTTTTGTAATGTTAACAATAAACATACAAATCACATCCATGTTTACCACAGCAGCGATGACAGTACGGTGATAAGCTGCATGAAACACTAAAATCAGAAAGGTTCAGCCGTATGCCCTAGACAGAGACTGAACTAGTGTTTACTGCGCATCCTCCAATGCATCCAATGATGCTAACGTGGAAACAGGAACGTACTATACAAAAATAGCTACAAATGAGCGGGACAGAAAACTGCAAACAAGCTTATCTCCTTTATAGTCATGTTCGCCTGGTACTCCGTATGCATTCAATGCACAATTTCGCTCAAATTGTGCATGTGGGGGTTGCACATTGATTGTACGAAGGTTCAGAAAATATTTATTTATACTGTCTGATTAAGGTCTTGCTTATAAATAAATATTACTTCTTATTTAATAATCTGAATAAAATATGATTAGTTAATTATTAGATATACATATAATAAAGCTGGTTGGTCAGAAAAAGTGCAATTCTGGGATGGCATGGACGACCTGATAAACGATATACCACCAAATGAGTATAAGATAATCGGAGGAGATCTAAATGTTAATGTAAAGTAGGGGCCAAAAACACTACAGTACAGATCGCGCATGGTGGTTATGGGTTTGGTGAAACGAACAAACAAGGCGAATAAATCCTGGACGTTGTTACAAGACACTCATTAACCTTGATAAACACAAACTACCAAAAAAAAAAACATGTGCACCTAATCACCTCAATAACTTGGAGATCCTTGCAAAGGTGAGAAGGTTACAGAATTTGTATCAAGCGCAAGTTCGATCATGTATAGAGTACTATTCTCATCTCTGGGACGGGTCTGCCATATACCAGTTTGATGCACTAGAGTTGATCATAAAGCGGGCCAAGAGGCTCATTGGCAATGAATCACTGATCAAGTCAAAGCTTCAGAGCCTTGAACATCGTCGCCGAGTTGCCAGCTTGTCGGTTTTAATCGGTCACATTTCGGGGAGTATGCGATGGAATTGCATGATCTAATTCCGCCCGTTTCATCATCGGATTAGTAGACGTACGGCGATGCGCCATGATACCTACATGTTGGACATCCCACCCATACGCACTAAATGTTTTGGGAATACCTACTTTTATTATGCGTACAGCTAAGGAGTGGAATTTCCTGCCGGAGTCTGTGTTGCCCGATAGCTGCAATCTAGGGATCATGAAAGCTAATAGCCTATATTCTGGTTCGATCGCGGTAGAGGTCATCTGTAATGAATGCCCATACACTAATTGGCGCTGACTGCGGATCAGATCACCAACTTCTGAGCTCAAAGTACAAACTCAAATTAACGGCAGCCAGAGCCCTTGAAAATCAGAGAAAAAGGCGTCGATAGACGTGACAGATCTCCCAAAGATCAATTCATTAATGGAACACAACTGGGATAAGTAAATGAACACAGATTTCGATAGCGAACCACCGGAAGAACTTTGGAACAAAGCAAAGTCCCTTATAGATTTGGCGGTCTGAGGATGTAAAACATCAAATGTGACACACAAACAGCAATTGTGGATGACGGATGGCACCTTAGCGCTTGTGGAGGAACGTCGAAAAATGAAGGCAGCCGGTGCAAATGTTAAATCCCCGAATGTCTGTCTGCCCAGATCCTGAAAGCTGTTTGTGGACACCTGTGCAGAGACCTGTGTCTCTAGCACTTTGGATAGAAAAGGAAGGTTAGAAATTGATCGAAAACTATTAGGTAGGGATGGATTAGAGATCTTAGGAAGTGGACGAACGTAGACCATACGCCACCAGGATGGGCATTGTGCGGAATCAAAAGAAATAATAATTATGTGGGAAATCGAGGGAAGAAGAATGTCGAGGATAAGGGTGAACATATAACGACTGTCAAAACCCTAAAATAAAAACAAACATACGAGAGGCGGCCTTATCGCGTTTTGCGATCTCTTCCAGGCAACCCAGAATGAAGAGAGATAGCCTGGACACGACATGGGGTTGTACTTGGTGCAAGTTTAAATCAGATAATAAGTTACAGACATAGTAAGGACTAAATATAAAATATATAATCTTTATGATATTTCTTATCGTTTATTTTGGTATTCCCGGGTCGTGCAAGGTTTTTTTGGGTATTTTCTTGGTTTTTTACATCTGGCATTTCTCAGTCAGCTCGAAGTCTGGCTTTGTTCTTGGTTGATGGCATCAGGCTAGCTGCCTATACCATGTGACTTAAACATAACTGGCGAAAAGTGGCGAAAGGTGGCAGAATGTGGCAGAATGTGGCGAAAAGTGGCAAAAAGTAGTTGGTGCAGCTCTGCCCAACTCTTCCAGGAATACAGGCGTGATCTAATGTTTATACTGCGCTGGACTGAGTCTTGCTCTGCCTTCTGCTAAAACGCATCTCATTCATCTTACTAATAACACGGGGTCTCATTGCTATGAAAGAAAATTTGGTTCAAATAAATCCCACTAGATGGCGCGTTATGCACCTCGATCTGTTATTGAATGTGTGTAAAATTAACATTTTCTGGAATTGAGCACAAAAATTTTATGTTCTTGTTTAATCAACTCTCCTAAGTATAAAATTATGGAATATTGGGTTCTTAATTCACATTTCAAAGATTATTAGACGGATCAAGTGAAATTGATGCCAATAGATGGCGCAGTTTTAAATTTCTGAGGCATTCCACTCGATTGTTAAAGTTTGCATTTTAACACATTTTAGTGCAAAAAAAAACTGTAAAAACGTGCAAATAAATACTAGAAAACAATTTTTCACTGTATTTAAAGAAAAAAATATTCACGAACCTAGTAAACCCTTTTACTTGCAAGTCGCTGCTAACACCATCTGTCTATCACCGTGAAACAGAACCGAATGCGTTCGATGTACAAAAAAAATCCAGAATAAGCAGTCGAAAAACACTAGTTACGTCGGCACGGTTTCTTTGTATGGGATGAGGTATCTGTATGCTAGTATTATATTATCTGTGCTAATAATAATATTATAAACCGAAAGTTTGGATGGACAGGTGGATGTACGTTTGTTATACAATCACGCCAGAATGACTGAATGGATCTGGATGAAATTCGGCACAGAGATAGATTTTAGTCTGAAATAGCACATAGGCTACTTTTCATCCTGGTGTAATGTTCCCTCGGGCTAATTTTCTACCTTTACGCGGATGAAGCCGCTGGCAAAAGCTAATCTGTTATATTTAAATGGTAGTTTTAAGGATGACCATTGACCATTGACCAAAATTTTGTTGTTGAACAAATTAAAATAAAATTGAATTAGCCATCGTTTATCCTCCACAGAAACCACTTCAGGGACGTACTGCACAACGGACTGGGTATGACGGATGCCTACATGATGGAGCGGGTGATGGTGGCTCTGGACCGCGGAACCTCTCCTCATGTGACCATGGCCACCTTTGCTAAAGCCATGTCTCTGTACCTTCGAGGGGACCTGGAGGAACGCATCGCTTATGCGTTTACTGTAAGTATTAGAAGTAGATAATATAGAATTTATTATTTTATTTTCTTATCTTTTTTGTTAATAATTTGGTATTATTTCTGGAAGGCAAAGGAATACTTGTAACAAAAACTTAACTCAGAGTTAGTTGCTGACACGAGAAAAAAAAAATAAGTCTTACATAATGTGCCCGCGTTCGCTACTAACTCGGAGTTGGTAAGATAACCCAGGGTGGCGTAACAAGCCAAGTAAGTACCAAAGTAACTTTTTATTTATCGATTTATTATATAAATACTTCTATACTTAATCTTTACTTATCTATACTAATATTATAAAGAGGAAAGATTTTTTTGTTTGTTTGTACCGAATAGGCTCCGAAACTACTGGACATATTTAAATAATTCTTTCACCAATAGAAAGTTACATTATTCCTGAGTGACATAGTTTATTTTTATATCCCGAAAACGTGTCCTGTGGGGTGGTCCACGGGAGCGAAGCCGCGGGGAACAGCTAGTATTTAATAAATTGTACATCACATAATAAGCACGGAACGAACTTACTTATTCTTACTTTTTCATCTTCTTTTTTTGCTATTGTTGTTCTAAACTTGGGAAGGAAATGCTTTGGTACCAGTAGTATTCCAGTACCTGGGCAATCGAGCACTTCTCGGGTGAAAATAGAGACAAATTTGTTTGTCGAGGAAATGAGTTTGCCCAGATATGAGACCTAGCTAGATCGATTTTTCTCCCCAGACAAAAATATTGCAAATTTTGTCGAAATCATACTGTCGTTTTTACCGACTTCTGAAAAAGGAGGTTATTGAGAACGTGTTTACAATTATATATATAATACAGATACTGCTCATTTACTAGTATAATATGGTTAATATTGCATATTTATTTATATAATGGGTTCGAACCCAGGCAGGCGCTTTACTTTGTTTAAATTATTTCATCACCACTGCTCTCAAAACGGTGAAGGAAAACATCGTGAGGAAACCGGCATGTCCTAGAACCATAAATGCGAAGACATGTGACATCCACCAACCCACACTGAGCCAACGTGGCAGCCATTCGGCCCATTCCCTCTCATTGAGAGGAGACCTGTATCCCAGCAGTGGGAACATTAAAAGGCTGATAATAATTTCTATAATTTAAGTAAAACTACTTTTAAAAATGTCAGGCATCGGCTGTCCGATCCCTAATAACTTATGAGTGTTCACGAATAGCCAGAACTATATTTCTGCCAGCCTTGGTGCCCTTCAGCAGACAACCTTCACCGTATCTACTTGCTACATAAGTTTTCGTAAGTAACAATAACCTAAACTTGAATCAGTGCCAAATCATACAATGAACAGGAAGTAACACAATTCATACAAGAAGCGTAGTATGTGTATCGTGTTTCTTACTTATTCTTTATTCCACCCATACGCACTAAACGTTATGGGAATACTTTCGTTGTGCGTACAGCTAAGGATTGGAATGGCAATTCCGAGTCAGTATTTACTGATAGCTGTAATCTGGGCGTCTTCAAGTCTAGAGTGAATAGGTTACTTCCAGGCAAGCGTGCTTCACCGGCGACCACATTATCGCTTACCATCACTTAAGATAGTAGGCCAGTCTATCTACTAATAAAAAAAAAACACCCAATATTACATGATAAGAAGATTTAGCCCAGCCGAGAGATTTTACAAACTGGTGTGTGCACGGAAGAAATATATTAATATACAAATAACGAAATATCCAATCACTAAAATGCTTCGAACAGTAGATAAATGTCAAACCGCGTTCTCTTGATAAATTAACGTTTGTACTTCCGGACCTCTGTCGATGATATCTCGAAATGAATTACCATCTGACCTAATTAATTTGGAGTTTCACTTTGTTTTTGGCTTTTTACAAGTTGGTACGAAATATCTTGATTATTATGATTTGAACAAGTTGAACTGGGGCCGAAAAGTTATGTATTGGCGACCGCGAATAGGAAGACGTTGACAACTTTATTTAGAGGCTTTGGGTTTTATTTTCAGGTCGGACTAAGTTAATTGAGTTTTTACTCTGGAATTCCATAGTAGCATTCTAGTGTCTGTATTTGTTCCTGGTTGATGGCAAAAAAACTTTTTCTCAAACTGGTGAAATGTGAGTGTACCGAATATAGGTACACAAGTGCTTAACCCTTCGAGAAACCCAGGTGTGAAGTTATGTTGATGCACGAAGCAGGCAAAGATCCCCATCAGTCTTCACTGTAAGGGACAGTTGCGAACAATATACAACGTTTTACGAACATTTATATAGCTGCTATCCTTTTAAGACTATTTTAGGGCGCTACTTTACTTTTACGACAGGCAAACTAATATATTTTTATGTAAAGAGGTCACTTTCATGTAAGCTGCCCTTCTATTTTTCTTGTTAAACTTTTTGTGTATCTTTCTACTTTATATGAGACTTGAGTAGAAGACATTCATCGGAAATGTGAAGTTCTTAATTTCTGCTTCTTCTAAATATGTTGATCTTTTTTGCCATCTCTTTTACTGAGTCATTGATGCTGTTGTCTATACTAATATTATAAGAGGAAAGATTTTTTTGTTTGTTTGTTTGTACCGAATAGGCTCCGAAACTACTGGACCGATTTAAAAAATACTTTCACCAATAGAAAGCTACGTTATTCCTGAGTAACATAGGCTATTTTTTAATCCCGAAAACGGATCCTGTGGGGTGGCCCACGGGAGCGAAGCTGCGGGCAAGCTAGTATTATATATATTTAGACAAAACAACACGGTTTCGTACACGGTCTTCTGCCGGAGTCTGTTTCCCGATAGCTACAACCTCGGCATCTTTAAGTCAACGAGTGAATAGGTTACTTCTAGGCAAGCGTGTACCACCGTCGACCACATCATCACTTACCATCAAGTGAGACAGTGATCAAGCGCGAGCCTATCAATAAACAAAAAAACTAATATATGCTGTCTATACTATTCTATATTATAAAGAGTTAAACATTTTTGTAAAAGGCATGTAGTCTCTGGAAGTATCTACCTACTGATCTGATTCCAGAGATTTATTTACTGACAGAAAGTGCCAAAGGTTACTAATTTCGTAAAATTGCAA
Organism: Anorthoa munda; assembly: GCA_945859665.1. Taxonomy (NCBI): domain Eukaryota; kingdom Metazoa; phylum Arthropoda; class Insecta; order Lepidoptera; family Noctuidae; genus Anorthoa; species Anorthoa munda. The sequence continues at coordinate 41,194,152 of OX243893.1, forward strand.
ATTGCTGTGGAGATAGCCCGCGGGAAATAAAACTACTCTCGAACATGTATTCGGGTGGACTGTATTTTCAGACAAAAAGGAAGAGAATGCTGTTTGATATGACAGTCACGTTCGTATCTACCCTTCAACTGATTGTTTCGAAAATCGGTCTCTTTGATTTCATGTTACCTTAAATACTGTCTTCTAATACATAATACCAGAGAGCATTATAGTGGCCCAGTAGTGACGGCTGTGACTTACGAGTTGTAGGTTCGAAGCCGGGCAGGTAAATTACATGGTTTATTTTTTTCATGACCTCTTGTCTCAAAAGTGTGAAGGAAAATATTGTGTTGAAACAGACATGTCCTTATAGTATGAAATATTTGAATGTGACTGCCGTTAACCTGCACTGAAGCAACGTATTGGCTCATTGCCCAGTCACTCTCTCAGAGAAAAGGCATGTGTCCCAGCAGTGGGATCGTTGCTGATTACCTATATATCTACAGTTTCAAATATGATGGAATTACATATTTCTTGATCATTATAACTGTTCGTCAGTAATACGGAATTTACATCTAACTATAGTTAGTCGCTTTGCCTTTATACTATTTATTATTTTGCCTTCATATACTATACATATCATATATTATATACCTTTAATTTTTTCTTAAAGTCAAGTCATAGTGCAACCCTAGGGTCGTAAGATTTTTTTTTATTACTTTATTAGTAAGAACAAAATTATAAAGAATTTTAATTTTTTACAAGACTAATTAGCAATTTAACTCTAACATAGATTACGTGATAGATTTTGGTAAGTAAGTTTTGACATGTTCTTACCTCCAAATACTCAATTCAGAAACGGCAGTTCAGCGGTGAATAGTGAATTCCCTGACTATAGAATTCATTGGTCAAGTGAGGCCGGACCTCGTTATTATAGGTCTACCTATCGGGCATGCAGTAAACAGAAATGGGGTACAACTAATAGTAGGTACGGTGGACATGACCCATGGTATGACTTGTGATGCTGCTTAATCAGACTCAATAATGTAAAAATTGTACCTACTTCTGAGACAAGAAAAAACGACTCTGGAAAGCGATTTTGTAGTATCTCGAAAAACTGACAAATTACTTTTTTGCATAATCGAAATCAGAAAAAAAATACTGCGGCGGACGGTCTGAGCATCGTTTCCCTATAGGAGCGTCCTCACTGGGAGCATTCTTTCGTGAGCATTTGTAAACAAGCAATCGTAACCGAGCAATAAATGCTTCCCAGCGAGCCCAGCATTCACTTTCGAGCAAAACTATGAACGTTCGAGTCGAACATTCCCTTGCGAGCTTGGAGCATTCGAATACGATCTCGTAATGTCATTCATTCGATTAAACGATTGATCAAGAAGGTCACAAACACTTAAGACCAAGGAACTGTTCCTTGCTTTTGGCCAGTAATATTGCTACATACATACTCATTGATTTAACTATCTGAGTACTCGCTTTCGAGCGTTTTATTTGTGCAAACATTCGAATGCAAGTCGTTTCCGCTAAAATCGTTGCGACGTCCACACCGGCCGAAGTTCGCGCTTGCGTGTAAGCTTTGTAACGCTCGACGCTCGGCTTAACGTCCACACCACTCGAATATTCGACGTCGAATGCTCATTACACGTGAATGCTCTCAGTGTTAGCGACGAGTCACGATCATCATAAGAGGTCAATCATATATTTAAGCGTAGATACATAAGTTGTATAAAATAAAGAGTAGATTTAAGCGTAGGTGTCATTTAAGTGTAGGTTCTTATCTTTAAATTGTATAATTATCAAGTAGACATCTAAGTTTAGACTAGGAATAATTAATTGCTGTATTTAGCAAGGCATAGAATTAATAATAGTTTAACCATAAGATTGGTATGCGACCCGCCTCCCGACGTACACTCGGTTTCAGGTAGCAAAAGACGGCCAATCGCGTTGCCGAAACGAGATCTCCTAAAAATACGCGGATTTTGACTTCTAGTTACTTAAGACGCCGCCAGAGTTTTCAGTATTACGGCATTTTTTGTGTTTAAATTAAGGTTTATCGTTGAAATGTATTGTATTTAGATAGAATAAGTGTTTCAACATGTATTAGTCATAAGTTCAACATTGTAAGGGATGTTTTACCGCAGAAAAGAGCCAGAGAAAGTTACCCATAACACGACGCGCGGGCTTCGCGCTAAAATGCAAGAGCGCCCTGATTGGCCAACGGTCTTAAAGTCAGATGCGCGCGCGAATTGCAGTGTTGTGGTTGGTTAGGTCAGTAGAGACCACGCTTGCCCGCCTAAGTGTGGGGATGCGTCTGTTTTTTATAGAGGGCACACATCTGCGGTCAAGCATTCCGAATCAGCAGCGTCACCAGTGTACATTCTAAGAAAATAAACAACGAGAAATTATCAATCCAACAAGGCTTTCTTTTGTGCCTATAACGCCGCTCAAGTACTCCCGCCAGCGAACCCTATCAAGTCAACAGTAACATCCAGACAAACAGTCAACAACACTCAGTGAGGACGTTCCTGACATTTTTTTTATGATTCGTCGTTGACTTTTTTAACATAATATATTTCAAAATGCTGTATGTACTACACAATCAACTATTTTTCAATGTTTTATAGATACAGCAGAAATGCTAAAATTTTCGCAGTCAATTACTACTCCTTACAAATTGCAATATCAATTGCTGTAACTAATATAAAATGCATGTTAGATTTACATTAGATTGCTAACATTAGTGGCATCTGATAAATTTCTCTATATGAAACAAGTGTTCTAGAAATGACCTTTCTGATTCAGCTAGTTTAAGAGTTATGAATTTTTGAAATAGTTTTCTGGCTCTCGTGTAAAGTTCAACTTTTCGAGATTCTACAAGTTTGCTTTCTTGGATCGAAGTGAAAATTTAAATGTCAAAACATAATTTTGTCTTTCAAATGGGCGTGAATGGCTAAATCCGGCAGTATGAGGAATAGTGAAATACACTCAAACGAGTTTTGTTTTATGGAAACTAAAACTGGGTATTTGTATTTATTGTCAACCAATATTCCTAACCAGGAATCGATATAACGATATTGAAAAAAATATACACTCTATACTATTACATCATCTGATAGTGTCGTTAATAATGATTCAATTCTGAGAAGAAATGATACACGGCAAACTAAAGACCTCATTTCGCCCTGTATATACCTGGTCTTGAGGATTTTGCCGGAGTTTAATCCATAAAAGTGTTACCTATTTTTCTGATAAGGTCAATGGCCGTCTTATACTAACAAAAGCCATCTTCATTACAGTGCTACGATCTACTAAGCGAGGGTCATCTCAGGCGAGAGACCATGTATCAGCTGATGAAGAAGAGCTTGGCCAAGTCATCCAGAGACGACGATGTGGAAGAAGCAGTTAAGGTAAGGTTAGAATAAACGTTAGCCTATATTCTAGCTATGGCCTAGTGGTTCAGCTGTCCATATTATACCCATTGATGTGAACGAGTCAGAACTATGCAACCTTCGAACTAAAACGCTCTAGACAATTGAAATTCTGCCAACGAAAGCGTAGCCATAGCGATAGCGACTTGAAATAAAAAGGGTTAAAGTAAAAATAGAAATATCCGACTGCTTAAGAAGCGAGCTAAAAAGACGTAAACAAGAAGAAAATCATGCTGTGCAGTCGGAGGATACATAATCGCGAGCTGATTGACCAAATCTATGGTTAGAATTAATAATTGTTTTGGGATATTTACCATGTATATTTAGATTTTAGTTGAGAGCTCGATATTTCGGCACCTTAACAAGCGCCACGATCACGAGAACTAAAGTCTTTGCGGGTGGGTGTTCTTTACGAGCAGACATATCTGTCTACCCACTTCCTCACTCGTTTTACACGCACGATGCCGCTACTACCAGAACTTCTCTCTCACTAGTTACTCGACATTGTTCACGACAGACAATGCTCACTGTATCCACTTGTTCAGTAGTTTTACGACCTTTACAAAGTTGAAGCACTGGATTCCAGGCTCTCGACAATTGAAACCCGTCGTCCCTATTGAAATTTTTGCACTTGGTTATGTCAATTGCTTCCCAAGTAATTTTTTTTTCCCATAGTAAATAGCTCGTCTTTTTTTTCAAATCGGTATTTGAGATACTTAGGAATAATTTTTCAATTGTAAAGAAACAATTGTACGAAGGGAAACGATATTTACAATAAAAAATTCTCTCTGCTGACATTAAAGTTACTATTACATAAGTATAAATAATAATTTTAGTAAAGTACCTACCTACTGCCAGAGGTTAAATGCATTACTTAAACAAATAAATAAAGTACTTCTTCATAATATTGATATTAGTTCAAAGCATTGCACTTTATAATTAAATACAAATCAATTTAATGGAGCTGTGCCAGATACCAATAGAATCTCCAAAATTATTCAAAGCTATTCCACTTAAACATTCAACATACACTAGTAAAGTAACGCCCTCTGTGCAAATCTAAATGAATGTCAGCCTTTGCAAAGCCCCAGCGCCCCTGGTGGCAAAGACTGGAACCTTCATGTGAACTGAAAGCTGAAACTCTAGTGTTGTCAAACTACCAAGATAGATGGCACCACTGAACGGTTATGAAAAAAATACAAACATAAATTGCTAGTTTTACAAAAAATGCCAGTTATCAAGCAGATGGTTTGATAATAAATCTGTTGTTAATTGATTTTATCTTATAAGTTGTCTAACCGGGCAGTTGTTTTTGAATCCTTTAATGTTTGCACTTCACTACTTACTTATTCATTTAAAATAAAAAAATAAATAAAATATACCTGGACCATAAATAGGTACTTTTGAATTGTCAAACAAAAAAAAATAATCTAGTTGCACATTCGCAAGCATCAGTAGGTACTAGCATACAGATGCCTCATCACATACAAAGAAACCTTGCCGACGTAACTATCGTTTTTCATCTGATTATACCGATTATTTTTTGTAAATCGATCGCGTTCGGTTCCGTTCCACGGCGATAGATAGATGACCATATATATACGTTGAACGGAACCGAACGCGATCGATGTATAAAAAATAATCAGAATAATCATTATAGATCGTCGGCATGGATTCTTTGTATGGGATGAGACACCACTACTATGGAGAAGAATGTGCAAGAAACTCTACGGTCACTCTTTTCCATCATCATCCACAGCCCGACTTCACCCACTACTGAGCATAGGCCTCTCTCTTCTCGTCAACCACCAATCACCACGTTCCTGTGCCAACCTCATCCAGGTCAACCCACAGTGGCAACAAACCCACCGCACCATTCCCAAACCACTGCAACTCCTGAAAGCCAGAATCAACAGTGGCAACCACCAGAAAAGCGCCGAGGCAATGAAGCTCGACGAAGTCCCGGAGAATGAATTTAACTGTCTTGGATCCCGCAACGAAATTAATCAGAAAAGAAAAACGGAGGAGTAGGAAAAAAATGAGACAGAACAAACAAACAAAACGGTCGTTTACAACTGGGATAAGCCCAGTTGCCTAGCACCACGGATAAAAATTAGCTTTAATATTAATGGGTCCTAACATTGTGAGCTGTTATATTTGATTCCAATAATAGGTATGGCAAAAACGCTTGAACGCACGGAAATTTGCAACCACAGTGGCAACAATGTCATCTCTCCATCTCGCCGCTGGACTACCAGTACATCTTCTTCCAGTCCTTGGACGCCATTCGGTCACTACCTTACTTCCACCTATCATCACCGCACCTCGTCAGGTGTCCTGCCCAGCTCCATTTCAGTTCCGAAATCCGTTTCCCGACGTCTCTTTTCCATCAGTTTTAATTAATACATATGTGAGAAAGACGTGCTCGAAAAAAAAACAATTCAAAAATGCAATAAGTACGCAATTAAAAGTAGGCCGTTGCAGCTAAGTTATGACCATTCCCAACTGATGGCGCCCGTTCACGAACATGAAGCATGGATTGGGACCACTCAGCACAAACATCATGAAGGAAACCAAATAATCCAACACATGCGCCACCATCAGAGATACATTAGAGAGAGCATGACACACTCAACTGCCAGGGCACACACAAGTCAACTAACGACACATAGGTACAGTAAATGGTAGATTTACAGTTAGAGCAGTTAGTGCACATGTGCTGTGCAGATATATAATACTAAAAAGAAATTGAGTTTATACAATACAAATATATTCATACAGTCTTCAGTATATCAATACTTCAAAACAATAATGTTCTGCTTATCACTTGTTTTTGCGCCCTAGTGGTTGTGGAGCAGGTCTAGCATTGAGCCAAACATTTTTATCAGCGATGTAATCTCCCAACTTATAATATGCATGCCTGCATAGTGTGCGTTATATTACCGTTATCATACGAAATATTATGTGAAGTTGTAACTTTGAATTGATACACACAATGAGACCAGCCTGACATCCGCCCATCTTTAAAGTTTTAATCGGTATTCTCTCATTAAGCCACTATAGACGGACAGTTAATTTACACAACATCAAGTCTTATTTCCCGAAGGGTCAGGCAGAGGAGGATCTATAGACACTTACATTTCACCAGTTAAGTTACATAGTTAATTTACTTGACAAAATTATCTACATTTTAGGGTCTATGCTTAGGCGTATTTTGTGAAAATATTGACTTGCTACCCGTACATACGTACCCGTACGTAGTTTAGTATTTGTGTAACTATGACTATGGTTCAAAGCACACAAATACTAAACTTATGTTACAGTACTGTAACATACCGACGCGGCAACGGACGGACTAAGATAGGTAGATGGTGTTGACGAGTGTATAATATAGACGAGATCATATTATTATGGTACCATTTTCACTCTTTGGGTACGAAACCCTAAAAAGTACTCGCATTTTGTTATTCTTGCTGTATGTAAAGGATTTTTAAAACACACTTTACTATATGTTGCCGTTACCCATGGTTTTTTAAAAACTGTTTTTTTAAAAACAGTACCTAATTATATTTGCGTAGGCGGTTATAGAAATAATAAAATGGAAAAAATGTGTTAAAAGACCCGGAACCATTACACATTTGTATAACAATGAAAAATGTATTCGAACGAGACTTGTCATGAATTTAGCTTTCTATTGTAAGAATAAAAAGGTATGCAATAATGTTGTTCTTCTGTGGTAACACAGTCGTCTTTCAGCAAAATGTCCCTCCATAAGTAGAATGTCCCTTTCACTGTCACACTCTTTCGTCTCTCTGTCTCATTTACAATGTGTCCGTGCTTGCAGTAATAAACCTTGAGGGCCGCTATATACACACTTAATTTTATCGATAAAAACACACCACATGAGGGGTTTTGACCCACAAGATTTTATTGCATTTCCTAAAATTCTTCAAAAACAATAATGCAAAAATATGTAGGGGTTTTTTTAACCCTTTTCTGTTAGCGTTGTTTTTTGTGTTTTTCTATTGTCTCTGTAATTATACGCTCAATGGGTTAAGGCAGCAATAAAATTAAAACTGATTGGCTTTAGATGAATATATTTTATAGATTATAAAAACCTAAAAAATAACAAATGTACGCTTTTATGAGGTCTAGGTCCAAAGTAATGGGGGAGGGTTCTATCGGCAAAATTAGGTGTATTTTACGGCTTAAAGTTTTATAACTACAAGTCCGGACATTACCGCACTTCATTAATGCATACCTGTAGCGTTCTGAAGCGAAAGTGTTTTTAGTTCATTCCATCCACCAAAAACGCGATAAAGTGTTGTTTTTTAGTTCATTCCATCCACCAAACACGCGATAAAGTGTTGTTTTTTTAGTTCATTCCATCCACCAAACGCGCGATAAAGTGTTGTTTTTTTAGTTCATTCCATCCACCAAACGCGCGATAAAGTGTTGTTTTTTTAGTTCAAACCATCCACAAAACGCGCGATAAAATAGGTACTTTATCTGAAAACCGTTAACATATTATATTAATGAATTTATCTCGCAAATGTTGTATTATAGTCTACCAAACAACCCAATTAATTAACATGAACACAAATTCAAACTATATAGTTACGGGTCCGTATTTGAGGTGTAGGTTCCAAAAATTCGCTGGCTCCAATTATTGCCTCTCCTGGAGATGTGCTAACGGTCGTCACGCAAGGCGGTTCTGGGATGATCTTTAAGGCGCAGATTCCCTTGAGTAGCTGATTTTAAAAAGAGAATCACGTCTAAATGGCTAGTCGTAATTTTTTGTAAAAATATATGTTACATTTGACCATTTTATTAATAATTTGATCTAAGAAAATTTTGGGTTTATTCGTATAACATATATATATTATTAATTTGTAAAGTTATGTCTAAAACGGACAAAAACACTTCAACGGCCACGGAGGCCACGGGGTCTTTTCTCATGACCTTGGCCTTATAACCAAAAATTCAGGCGTCTTTTGAAGGTTGCCCTCTGTAATAGAAAAAATAAATATCTCCTAGACAAAATACACTACAAGACGACAATTCGTGGCAAGAACGTCTAATGCGCCGTGTAATACGCGTCGGTTTTGTGTTCGAGTCAAAACACTTCGATCGCAGTGGCGCGTGACATTACGTGTCCTTTCCGCAGGTTATGTCATTGCTATACATGTTGACGTTTAGAAAAGCTTTTTGTTTGAGCCTGCTGGTAGGAGACTAGCCAAGTACGTAGGAAACTTGTCTAATATCCGTTAAAATTTAGCACCATAACTGAAATACGCGAGAATATTTATTTCAAGTTGACAATAAATATATATTTTTTGCAGGAGTTGGTGGATATAATGTTGAAGCGTATGGACCCAGACTTGGACGGCGTGATCAACTTCCAGGACTTCCACACGACGGTTCAGAAGACCCCATCGCTGCTGGAGAGTCTCGGCTACTGCCTGCCCGAGAGACCAGCTGTCTTCGCCTTTATCGCCACTTGGTGTCCCACATGGGGGAAAATGTGAACAATATTTGAAGCTTTTGAATATTATCTTTACTGATAGAATCTGATTTACATGATGTACTAACGATCACTGTTTAGCTTTTAGCGAAATACTATACAACAATAATTTGTAGTAAATCTATACTAATATTATAAAGAGAGGGAATTTTATGAGTTTGTGTTTCTGTGGAAGGTAATGTCCGGAACCACTGCACCTATTTGAAAGAAAAGGCAATTCCTCTAGAATTTCCCACCATATTTTTTTTGTATAGGTCTTGTATCTATAGGTCTAAAGAAAAGTCACAGAAAATCTTTTAAGGATAGCTTCGTCCCCATTCTAACTACAAAAAAATGGTCGCGTTCAATGCGGTACCTAATTGGAAAATTATTTAGATAGATATATTATTAATCCTTATCAACTTAAATACGTTAGTTACCTTAAGCATTTCATGCACAGTACCTGGGCGAACGTGCCCTGCTCGGGTGAAAATATGAAAACAAGTTTTTGAGAAAAAAAAATTCCCCAGGTATGAGACTTAGCTAGGTCGATTTTTAGTATAAAGTTTATCGAAATTGTTAAAGCCGTTTTCGAGAACGTGAATACAAATATATTATATACACATATTTCTCGTTTAATAGTAATAGGATTTAACGACACCGCTGGAACCGTTTTCGAGAACGTGTTTATAAATATATACAAACATTGCTTGTTTAATACTATAGGATTATGCTAATCCTTTACATCATATAATTTAAATGAATATCTTAGGAATTATCGCAAAATAAAAACTACTCGTGCGAAAATAAATTCAAGCGTAGGTCTCACACCGATGCAATAAAATAAATATATACAAATATTGCTCTTTCAATAGTACAGGATTATGCTAATTCTTTACATCATATAATTTAAATGAATATCCCCTAGGATTTATCGCAAATTAAAAACTAACGCGCGGGAAAATAAATTCAAACGCGGGCCTTACACCGACGCAGTGACGGGACTCGCTTGATGCCATCAGCCCCGCGCCGCGCTTCTCGCTGTCACCAACTGTTGCTATTGTAGGTATAAGCCGAGCGATAACGCGCGTGTATCCGTATAATAAATAGGCTTTTGAAGCTAATGTTTATTATTTTACAGTTTTTGCAATTAAGTGATGACTGGAGGCATATGTATTTCTTTCTTTTTGGGTTTTGCTAGAAGGTTACATTTGCGTTGGTTTTGTTTTACATAGTGAATTATTTTAAAGTAAAATTTAAGGTCACATTCTTGTTTTGTGTATGATATATAGCTACTAATTTTAGTAAAAACATGTGGGTAATTATACCCACATGTTTTTTCTAATATTAGTAGCATATTAATGCTCTAATACCCTTGCGAAGCCGGGGTCGGTAGCTAGTTGAAGAAATAGGAATCAGTATAGTTTACTGAGCTAAAACTTTTATTTTCAAGATATTATATTTAAGACCTTGAAGCGAATTCGTTTTCATGCAAGTGCAAAGTTGAATGAAAAACTAATTAGCATCGTTTTAAACTGAACGCATAATAGTTTTAATTAAGCATGTTGAAGCCTTGCAACGTAGATTTCAAGGGCAAGCTTTTATAAAGTTGGTAGGAATTCACTTTGCTTCGTTGGTCTGGTGCACCACTGAGCGTGGGGCTATTCGATCCCTGGGCTGAGAAACTGGGAAGTGTTTTTAAGTTATTTCATTAAGAGTTTCTCTGGAGCCTGCCCAGCTTTTTCCCAACTATGTTGGGATCGAATTCCAGTCTAACAGAATGCAGCTGAGTATCAACATATTAATATTGTATAGAGCAGAGTTTCTTAACCTGTGGTCCATGGACCCTTGGGGGTCCGCGAGTATATGTATGGGTGTACGCAGTCTCATCTATGGATAATTAATATAGTATATTTTTTTAATGATCCGCAATTTACTGCTGTTTTTATTAAGGGTCCTTGAAATTGTGCTTGATTTCCTAAGGGTCCGTGGACTGAAAAAGGTTAGGAAAGGTTAGCAAAGAATAGAGCAATTGTCTATCTGACCAACACAACCCAGTAACTGGGTAACACAATACTCTTTGGCAAGACTGGTTTCAGATTTCCTGGCTTCTAACTATCCGTTACTACTGTCAAAATCCACAAATGACAGCAGAGACCAACGTGGCACAGAATTATCTCGGTATGTAGAGATGGTCCGACAGCTTCGACAAACGTTGCTTAATTTTGAAGATCGGTAAGCTCCGCAATGAGTTTCTCAATAGCAGTTTCGAGGCAAAATTTGTTCCGAACGGAATTAAATTACGCCCATTATTTCATAACCCGAGAGCCCACTGCAAAAATCTGCATGACTTTTGGGTGGTAGAATAGATATATTACTTCAGGGTTAGGTCTTTTTTTGTTAGCTCTTTTTGGATGCGTATACAACATCATCTAGCTCGCAGTTAGCCGCCATTCATGGGTTGCCAGATAAACTAGCTACCTTATTTTATTCTATAGCGTTTTCATTCAAATGACGTTAATAGTCACTTAAAAACTTGTATATTGGGGGCTAACTATCAATTATAAATTTCAATTCGTTTAATTAAGGTAATTGATAAATATCCAGGCATTATTTGCATTCATGAAAATTAAGTTCAACCAGAAACGTTAATTGTAGATTTTCGCAGTGGGATCTTAGGCTAACAGGGCACTTATACACTTAAACACAACAGGCGTATTGTGGTTGTACTATTTATATACCCCTGTGTGCTCCTTCGGCGAACACAGGCCTGATTTTATGTTATAATATTCTGAGGAAGCAGAGAGGTTTTCATGTAGGTGAAAACTATATAGGTATTCATACTGGTTCAAGTATTGTGTTGATTGCATTTGACCACAAACGAAATGTAGTGGTGGCCGTCGTTGGAATAATAACTGAGATTCAGTACCATTGAGCAGGCAAACCAAATCATTATTCAATATTCTGTTAATCTATCTATACACACTCGACGTCATAAAAATCGCACCGTTTTCTCCTTATCTTCTTCAAAACAATTTAAACCATATTAATTCCATGATATGAGTTCATACTACACGGTGTACACCTTGTACACATAGTCATCTATGGTACATCGTTTTAAAGATAATTTATTCAGCTCTCAGAAAACGATGTTTGGTATTACGAGTTTTAACCAAGGCATGAAATAAAACGGGTTAACTGAATCAGTTTAGGGGCGTTATTTCTTGCTAGTGTTATTCAATTCAAAGTCTAAGTGGCTCTCATTTCATCTTGATCAGCCATTTTGTACCCTTCTATGTGCAATGAAGCGGCTACGCCATCATTGAGGTATTAATGTACTACGTACACTGCCATGTGTTTTTTAGTACATTGTAATAGTACACAAGTGTGTAATGTTGGTGATTACCGCTGAGGCGCCATTGGGACCCGAGCCGCGCGGCGAGCGGTGAGGGTCTTAAGAGAGCCGAGGACGGTAATCATCAATACACACGTGTATCATACGACATTTTACAACAACGACGTTGTGAAGAAAATAAACAAAAAAATCATTTTCAACAGTGATAACGAGTTGTGAAAAAATTTTCGCACGCAATGGCGGGAAAAAATAATTAGTTTTCCTATGCGCGCGCAACTAACAAAAGCGATCGGCCATAGACTATAAGACTTTTTTTTTGGGTTTCGCGGATAGCGTTTTAGCCACGCACAAAATGGGGAATTTCAAGTTTTCTTTATTACAGAGAAAACAAAAGTTATATTTGAGTGAAAGTTTCATTTATTAAACACAAGTACAAGTTGAAATTATGTATTTAAATACGAAGTTGCATGAAATGAGCAAGCAATAGGTACATTAATTTATTTGTACTATTGAGCACGATCTTTTTTGTATCGAAACTTTTTTAAGAACAAAGCAACTCAACCAATAAAATTAAAAAATATTCTATAACTTACTTGTGAATAATAGTAATCAAAATGTCACAGTTTGATTACAGGTGGCATTATGTGACTAATTGCGGTGAAATTAGAGCCACTATATGAGCAAGTGTGTTGAAAAACCAGTTATTTAACGGCTCGTGCTCTGCAGAATTGTGTCATTTATGAAATCTAACTGTTGTTAATTTAAATGTCATTAAACATCATTTCAGCAGACACTAATATTAACTGGGCTTAATTCATGCCTTTATGGCGGAATTGGCTTTATAAAACCTTTTTTTTATCCGACCTGGGATTCATTCATTTTTATTTAAAATAACTTGTAATCAATTAGCTTTTAACCTCTAAAATTTGTGTCGAATTGTTTTGTTTTGACATTTGACGTTTGCTGGAAATGTCAACGCTATGGATTTGGAATTATAAAGTGCCGTTACGTTCCTCCATCGGTGATGTAATTGATGATAATGTATTTTTATGGAATTTAATTATAAATTGAACTTGATTGCTTTGATGGATGGGATTGGGACCCAGGATAGTGTATTTCACTGAAGGGCAATTGTTCCGAGCGATTTCATCAAGACTTAAAATTTATGAAATAGTTATTGGTTTATTTTTTATTTTTTTTTTATTGATAGGTTCGCGCTTGACCACTATCTCACCTGATGGTAAGTGATGATGTGGTCGAAGATGTAGCACGCTTACGCTTAAGTAATCTTGTTTTGGTGTGCTTAACGCAACTTGACGATTTGTCTTTCTTGAGAGGCTATGGGGTCTTCTGGGCAGCTTCTGGGAACGACGCAGCGTGTGTACCGTGCTCGGCTCGCCGCGTGTTTTTTGGGGCGAAGCCCTGAGAAAGGAAATGTACTGAGGGCTGATGGTTGAGTGCGTCCCGCCGACCGTGGGGCTGCTTGTGTGCTGTTGTGGTGTGATCAGTGTCGCTTAGCCCACATGTTCCGTGTGCCGGCAACCTGTGTGCTGTTTATTGCTGTTGTTGTGTGATCTGGTCGTGGACTGTGTTCCCACGCTGAGCTCATTTTCCTCCACGAACAACGTGGCGTGGAGTTAACATTGGGCCAACCTATCTGGCTGGATTTCTTACCTCCGACAAGAGGTGTTTTTCGGAGAATACTGAAGTTGGGGTTATCTGTGAAGCTGAGGCTTTCTGTTTGGCTAAGGCTGACTGTCCGCCTTAGACAGAGCTACGAGGTGCGGAGTTGGCTGGTTGGCCTGCGCCCCTACCGAGCGAATGGCATTCTGTTTTCATTATATTGTTCTTCAACCCGCAACGTAAAAATATTTAACTAAGTTAGATTTGACTAGCCAACTGCAACCAACAAGCCTATTTTACTTTTAAATATTTTGTCATTGTGACGTGTTTCACGAGAGTTAGCGGCATAATAGTACATTGTGATACAAGGGCGGAAAGTAGGTTATTGCAAACGAGTAGTCATTAACAAGCCCGAGCCAAAAGCGAGGGTTTATAATGACACGAGTTTGCAATTACCTACACACTACAGTTGTGGGCAATAGTAAAAACAAATCAAAGAATTACATTTGCTTTTTCCATAAAATAAAATTATCGTCAGTCGCCAAATATCTTTCTCGAGATTTTGGGGGCAAAATTTTATCTTGCGCAGTTTTCGTCTCAGATAAAATATCGGGTGGAGTTAATTCCATTTCATCACTTGTACTTGAACTCATATTAACAAAAAGAAAAACAATTTATCACACAAAAATTTAAATTTTCAGGAAATGGCGCGTTTTTGCAACTGGACATATATTTTTTTTTAAAACGAACACAGCTTTTACAGCCTATTTGACATTTGACAAATTTTTATGTAAAAATAAAATAAAACTGGTAATTAAATATATTAAACAACCATTTATAAGACTTTTGCTAAGACGTACGGACTCATTCAATTTTCCTCGTTTAAAATCTATCCCATTTTATTCTATGTATTTAAATTGACTAACCGTCTTATACACGTATACACGTATACACGTCACTCAGCAGCTTCAACTTAAAAATACTTGTTTCATTGTGGTATACTGGTTTCCTACTGAAGAAGTCTACAAACAAAAATGGACTGCACAGCATAACAGTTCCATTCATTTATATAACTCAACTGCAAAAATAATGATCGATCTCGTAAAAAAAAGTCACGACCGCGTATCAGAAAGATGCCTATGCACAAGATTTAATTGTGGAATCATAATTATAGCCTCTTAAAGTACGCCATGTTTAACAACTGTATTGAAAACCAATTTTATTTTTGTTTCATTTTTATTATTGCTGGGCTCGCGCTTGACCACTAGCTATCTCACCTGATGGTAAGCGATAATGTGGTCGGCGGTGTGACACGCTTGTCTAGAAGAAACCTATTCACTCTTGACTTAAAAACCCCGAGATTGTAGCTATCGGGAAACATACGACTCCGGCAGGGAATTCCAATCCTTAGCTGTACGCATAATGCAAGTATTTACAAAACGTTTAGTGCGTATGGGTGGGATTTCTTTCGATTTGTACGTATGTACGTACGCAAGAACCGCATTGTGGTTTTCTTCACTTTTAAAACCGGCCACAACGCGTTTTGGCAGTGAAGACGCGAACGCGACGGAAGAAAGGACGCCGCTGAGAATTTGCATATTTTTCTTCATAGTTATTATTTTCATGGTTTTCGGGGTCGTTAGGAACTGATAGATGTGAATCCAAGACAAAACACAAGATGGAGCCGACGAAATGTTTCCAACTTATCGTTATTGGTGTCATTTACAGGATTTTTAGGGTCGTTTTAATAAGAGCATTTAGCGCACGTTAGTTGAATTGGTATCTATTACTGAGAGTATTGTATTACTGCGAGACGCACGGGAGCGGTCAATGAGGCGACTCTTGGGGGAGGCCAATGTTCAGAAGTGGACGTCTATCGGCTGAAATGATGAAAATGATGACTGAATGTATTTACGCCGATTTGAAATCGATAAATATACATTTAAATAAAGTTTTGGACAGATTTTACCTGACCTGTGAACAGAGTTTAAAGGCAAATAAAGGCAAAATATGTACGCGTCTGAAGCCCTGTTATGTAGCGGTCCTTTCCGATTTCGATTGCTACTGTCATACTATCAGGGTCTAACTTGTGTGCGGCTGCCCATTGTTTTACTCCATGGAACCATGTGTATAATTTAGCCATTTAGAGCAAATTTCATCAATGAAACTGAACGTGACCAGCAAAGAGCTATCAGTTAGAGCTATCGGGCGCACGGTTGGCGCAGTGGTTGAGCGATTGACTGCCGCGCTGCGTGTCGCGGGTTCGATTCCCACACGGAACAAATATTTGTATGACCTACAGATAGTTGTTTCGGCTCTGGGTGTTTGTGTGTGTGAGTTTATATGTTTGTAAACGCACCCACGATACAGGAAGAAATTCCTAGAGTGGGGCAACGTTTTTTAAAATAAAGGATAAAGGATAAAGTACCATCATAGTTATAAAATACGAACACTGAACGAAGCTTTGGAACTCGTTATACACATCGCGTTCAGTTTCATTGGTGAAGTTCACCTGCAATTTGTGAAATTCACGCTCGGTGTCGCGTTCACTCTGGCCGAGGCCTTATCTGTAAAAAATTCGTGAACTTATTTCTATTTATTCACAACTTTTGGGTTTATTGTTTAGATATGAAAGTCTTGACTTGATGCACTCTACTTGCACTCGTTCCAAAAACGGTCTCATACAAATGAATATTTATTTGTGGTAACTACGATAGATTGTCGGTAGATTGTCGCTTCGGTTTTCTATGGCGAAACTGTGACAAGGAGATTTTTTACAGAATTCTGAACAGATATAACTTATTGGTTCCTAGATACTGAACTCGACTTAATGCTCAAGCCGCGTTTGTGCGGTGATTTTATAAAATTAACTGTTTTTATTAGCCTATTTTTTGCTTTTTAGAGGTTTTTGAGTCGGTGGCATTTTATTTTTTGTTTTTCATGCTTTTTAAACTATATATACCTAGTAGTAGACACGCTTCAATCAACTATCTATCGAAAAACGTAATTATAACACGATATCTTACGGAAAACCCAGATTCAAAGAGTAAAATGCGGATAACTTTTGAACGGATCAACCGATTTTAATCAATGATAACTAGCTAAGAACACTCTCCACAAAGTCACAATCAAACAAAAACTATACAAAATCAAAATCGGTTCATCCGTTCGGGAGCTACGATGCCACAGACAGACACACACACACAGACACGTCAAACTTATAACACCCCGTCGCTTTTGCGTCGGGGATTAAAAATCTAATTATTACTTTCATTGCTGCAATGTAATTCAAGGATTGAAAAACATGCTTGGGATTGCACTTTCTAGTAATGTATTGTCTATTGCACAATACATTACTAGAAAGTGCAATCCCAAGCATATTTTTCAATCCTTGAATTAGGTGTTTGGATTTCTGAGGGGTACCCAAACACAATTTTTAATCAGAATTGAGAATAATGGCCGCCATTTTTCACGGTCGCACGGACGAGCAGCGTTCGGGACCCGCGGTATCTTCTCACCTAACATAACACACTGTCTCAAGACGAACCAGAGGCAAGTCTACGACCAGTGTGTGTTTTCAGAGATGACATAAGGAACTGCACCGTGGTCGCTTACAATGTTAGCTTGAATGCCTCATCAGATGAGAGAGCTTGAAGTCACTGTACGAGCAATAGGGAGTGCTATGCTTGGAGTGTCCTTGAGTAACCGAATCAGAAATGAAGATATCCGCTGGATGGCAAGGTTATTGGCATAGCCCGTAGCATTGTCAAACTTAAGTTGCAGAGAACATTGCTCCCAGAATGGACGATGGTACAAAAACATCTGGGGAGGAGATTGCGTACTGGAAGACAAAGCAATGGGAGGCCTTTCACAAGGCGGACCGTGCACAAGGTTAAGGCTGCAAAAATCTGCATGATACGAGATACACAAGACCGGTCGATGTGGTGACACTTGTGGGAGGCCTAAGTTCAGCATTGAACTGTTTTTAAAATTAAATCAAGGCAAGGTCATTTTCAAACCGCGCAACGGAATTACGGAATGCAAACGTGACGAAATGTTTGTAGCAATCCCGAGATCAGCCACGTATACTGCCAGGATCTTCGGGTTATTCTCTTAAGGCTACTCCTGTTCACCCTTCTAAACAAGTTTTACATTGTCACTAGAAATTATCGACACTAACTACAACTTAGACGTCCATTTGCAGCTTTTAAAATGTCGATGCACTTACCTGACGTCGTGGTGTCGCATTAAAACGTCAAACTTATCACAAAATAAGTGCTTTACTTCAAATAGCATAAGTATTAAGTTGTCTTTCGTAGCAAATAGCTAAAACATAGTACCGGAGCGTAATTCGTTGTTTTGTCAGGACCTCCGGGGAATAATAATGAGTGGCCAAAACGAAGACAATGGTCTAAGAGCACCTTAGTAATCCTTTGTGGCGCTTGGGACTCAATTCAGGGTATTTACCTAAGTTTGGTACAAAAGCCGGACGAGTGAACATCTTCTAACATGCTTGGTACCATTAGTTCACCGACCGGCTCGGCGACATGTGAAGTCTTTAATCTTTGAAGGTACCTACAGTCAATGTCTACTACGTATACTATGCTGCCTGAGTTTAGCACAAAAGCCGGACGTGTAAACATCTTCAAACATATGCTTACCTGGTACGATAGTTCATTGACCAGTTCTTTAACACGTGGGGTCTAAAAAGTTACAGTCAAGTCAATGGCTACTACATAACGTACTACGCCACCTAAGTTTAGCACAAAAGCGGGACGAGTAAACATCTATTACGTAAGCTTACCTGCTACCATAGTTCAACGACTGGGTCATGTGAAGTCTTAAAAGCCAATCAATGGCTACAACAACTACTTATACTTTGTTTGGATTCGTGTTATTAACCGGTTCATTGATAAGATTGTGGGCTAGCAACAAGTTACAACTACGGAGACTTAAAATTCATTGACTGGGGCCGTATTCAAGGTTTTACCTAAGCCCAGTCTAAAGTCCCTGAGCAAAGAATGCGTAAGGGCGAAGCACGCGCTTTGTTTTCGCCCTGAAAATGTCCCGCGCTGGGTGAACGTGCCCTGAAGCAACATTTTCTGGCACGTTCACCCGAGCCTTTACTATCATCAGTTAGAATATTCATGACGAGGGCGCGCAGCACAGACTATCCCTTATGGCAGGGGTCACCAATTGCTTTCATTAGGGATCCGTTTATTTTTAATAGCACCGTCGCGGTACTCTACTTAAATATGTAAAAATAGATACAATATCAATGAGAATTTGATGTGACTAATCGTCCGTTGTTGAATCAAGACAAAGTGCGGCATAAATTATGTACTCAAGGAACACAAATAACTTATATTGTACTGTTTACTTAAGGTCCACACAAAATAGGTTGGCGGCACGGATCTGGCCGCGGTCCACCATTTGGTGACCCCATTTCTTTTTTTTCTTTGAGTTTGGTTATCATCCAATGACTGCGCCCGCTCTGGGTGAAGCGGGCAGGCGTGTCAGAGTTTTACTGACTAAAACCCACCCGTGTGTTCCTTCAGTTGTTTTTGCCAGAGCCGCGGTAACTCTCTTTCATATTTATCCGTGACCCACGTGGTATCGGCCCTGGCGGGCCCCCTCAGTTTTGCTGACATCTCTTTGAGGCGCGCGTGGAACACAGCTACCCATTACTTGCCGTCCGCAAGCCGGGAATCGGCTTGCGACTAAAAATATCCGAAAATTAGTGCAAAAAAATGATTTATAACAGCAAATTTTATTTAGTCATGTGTGATAAAGGATTCATAAAGGCTAATTTCGATAATATACCCATCTGATGGACGATTTAGAAATTTTGAGCATAAATAAAGTAGTCGTAATGAATATTACGTGTTAGTGGACCGGTGTTTGTTAATGTAGTTTACCAGATACATTTAGAAACAATTTTCATAATGTAATTGTTTTTTTTCATATGGGTTGGTGATATTCGTGTAAAATAAAAAGTAAACAAACTCGATTGGCGCGCAACTTCGACTGTAGATACCTATAAAAAAACTCAATAGGTACCACTAAATATTATACAACCCGAAATTTGTGGAACTTTTATTTTTATTTATTTATTGGATAAAATCCTTAAAATTTTCAGTATTTTCCATTATTTACATATCCCTTAATAATATTAAAAACAAATAACTATATAATATAATTACAAACACTAAAAAACTTTGTAGAACAAAAACGTTTATTCGTAAACGTTTAATTATTAATTCAGTACATTTTCAAATATCTCTTAAATGCGTCGACCGATTTTCGTTTGTTCGGATTTGTTCGTGAAATGTCGGCGTGTTTTCGGTACTGGATTCAAATAAATATTTTAAATTTAATACAATTAAAAATATAAACTTTGTAATTATAGCGAAACTAAAAATCTAAAAATAGTTTTGTATGTAAACTTAGATACGATATTTTTATATATTACAAAAAAATAAGTTGGTTCAACAAACATAGTCGCTCTCTCCATGTCATTTGGTGACCCCTGCCCTATAGTTTTTGTTTTCGATATCATATCATCGATACAAAAGCATACCAACCGCATTGCGATGCGATGCGGGTTCAATCACTGCACGGTGTGCTCACTCACTCGATTATGGCTTTTTGTATATGCCTTTTAAATTTTTATAAAGAATCCTAAAAGTTGTTTTATCACAATATTTTCGAAGAAGTAAAATTTACCTTATTTTTTTGTCCTTATAGCGTGTAGTTGATCGCTCGCCTTCGGTATTACGGAACTGCGAAGGTTACCTAAAACACCACTCACGAGGCCAGCTTATACTGTTTTTTATACCACGTATGTACACCATCACTCAAATTGCCCAGCCTCATGAGCACCTGTCAAACGGACTTGGAGGATATGGAAGCAATCAATCGGATCCTTGTATGCTGACACATCAGATTATGGAATTAGAGATTAAAGACCCTACCGACGACGTTCAGAGCGGTGCCCATGTTCAAATAACTTTTTGGCTTGGATTTTGAAAACCTGAAAACGCCACTTATTCAACGCGTGGCCACGTTTTCACCATGAATCATTTCAGAAAGAGGAATGATTAGCATGTCGCTGACGCTAACCCATAAGTTTTGCCCCTACTAAAAATCGCATAACGTGGCTAAAGAAGTTTGCTCCTCAAAGACACTGACAGTAGTCAGCTATACTTTGCACAACATATGGGAATGGCTGGTCCTAGTCGCGTATACGATGCTTACTTTTAAATACACGTGGAAGTTATTTCAGTGCACCCTATAAATACAACGGACGATGAATAACGAAGCTTTCATTTGTTATCCAATTACTTTTTTAATTTTATTATCTTTTGAACCTCGTGAGAATTTTGCGCCCCGCGTCAATTTGATTAAAATTACTTTTTAGGATACCTCACGTGGGTTGGCAGAGCAATCAGCCTGCATTAAAATTATTGTTCATAAATTATAATTAATACGACATACATCACACTCATTCTAAGTATGTATTAACCGGAAAATTAATTTTACCACTATTGACAACAATATTGAAATCAAATAGACGTTTTCGTTTTATGACGTCAAGTCGCATTAAATCTTGAGGTGATTTAAACAATTAATTGCCCAAACATTAATTGTTTCCCCTGTGTTTTCAATATTTAGGTCAATGTACACTTCTCGCGGCTTCTCGCAATATGAAAATAACATCTAAAAATGTGCTCTGCGTAAAATATTAGAAACGAGGAAAAATTTGGATTCCGCGGGAATTTTCCTGAAGGTGCGAATATTACACGAGAGCAATTTAATAATAGAATCCTTTCCATTGAGAGCGATTTAATAATACTCTCGATTTTTATTGCTTATTCCTTTACACCGGCGTAAGTAGGTATTCAGCGCGGCTGTAACTCTTGGCGTGTGCAAGTCACAAAGTGACTTGACATAAACCCATCAGATTTTCCAAGGGTTTTATGCTTTCTTTATGAGTATCGTATATAAGTCAAACTAATTAAGTAAAATAAAAATAACATTATAAACAAAACACATCATTATTATGGCAATATCTGAATAAATTTCATCAAGAAAATGTCCATTGCTAAACATATAACCCCTTTATGCCCCATTGAGGATTGAGTTATAACAACCCAAATAAGTTACTTATTTACTCTTTTCTTTTTTTTATTATTTTTTCGATTATGTTAGATTGCTCAGTAAGATTCCTCAAAAAACTTTAACACCCCTTAACCTTATCAGGGGGAGAGGGGGTGGTTAGTTTTAGTAACGTATTATGCAATTTTGATTATTTACTTTATCCCCAAGGAATAAGATTTTTCATACAACCAATTATTTAAAGGTTGACAGTTCTGGAGTGGCGACTGCGTACCGGGAAACGCAAAGTAGGAAGTCCGACCTGGTCAAGGCTGCGGTAGTCCGGTGGACGCAAAACGCACAGAACCGGTCAGTGTGGCGACGCTTGGCGAAGGCCTATGTCCAGCAGTGGATGTTTTTAGGGTGAAATAATGATGATGGATAAAGGTTGATTTTCCGAAATATCCTTCTTCGTGCTCCCCTAGATCCCTACATACAAAACGAAACCCTGTCCAGTAAGATTCATAGCAAACTTTAACACTTCGCGGGGATCGTATTTTGGGGATAGTTCCAAAAAAATTCAAATGACAATCTTTTATTATTTACCTAGGTTAGTATTTATGTCAATTTTCAAGTTTAATAAACTTAATACATAAAATTCTTCAACAAAACTTTATCACCTGTTAAATCGTATTTTGGAGGAAGTTTTGGAAATCTAATAATATCAACATGTATTGCTTACTCAGGTTGTGTCAACTTTCAAGTTGTTTATTAGCCCAATAAATAAGATTCTTCAAATAAACTTTAACACCCTCTAAATCGAATTGTGGAGGTAGTTTCGAAAAACTTATAATGACAACCTTTATTGTTTACTTAGGTTGATATTTCTGTCAAATTTCAAGTTTATTAAACCAAAAAGTAAGATTCTTAAAAAAAAAAACAAATCATCTTTTGGGGGTATTTTTGAAAAAAATATAATTGCAATCTTTTGTTGCTTACTTAGTTTGTTATTTATGCCAAGTTTTTAGTTTATTAACCAAATTTATAAGATTCTTCAAAAAAAAATGAACACCCCCTAAATAGTCTTTTGGTGGTATTTTCCTGATTTATGACTATCCGTATCGATCCGTGATCCGTATCTATCCGTGGAATTAGATTTTTCATACAAACTTTGCCCCCCTTTTTAATCCCCTTAGGGGTAGAATTTCGGAAAATCCTTTCTTATCAGATGCCTACGTCATACAAAGAATAAACCTTTTAAGTTTCAGGTCTCTACGATCAGCGGTTTGGGCTGTGCGTTGATCCGTCAGTCAGTCATACAGGACAAAGCATTTTATATGTATAGATAGATATAAATAGATTATGGAGCTTGTAAACTTGATGCAAAGAAATATAGGCACTTGATATAAACAGAATAATTTTATTAGTTATAATGCAACAGTCGCACATCTTTACGGGTAAGCAATGCTTGCTGAGATCGGTCTGTAGATGTGTAACCGCTCCGACTCCTCCATGCCTTGGAAAGCACGGTAAGTGGTTGGTTCCGGCTGCCAGTCATTACGAATAGTCAGAAAGGCAGTCGCTCCAAGTATGGTCCCTTATCTATCATAATTTATCATGGTATTATGATATAATAATAAGAGGGGTATCCTCGACTTGTCATTGGTGATCCGATAATTGCATAAGTGAATTCGGCAAGGCAAAGGATTTGACCCCATGAAAGTGTATGAAAACTTGACCAATCACATGCGACTGGTATTCAGCTGCATCCGGTTAGACTGGAAAGTAAGCTAAACAGAAAACTTGAAGAAAATATATATAAATTTCTTCCTGTATCGTGGGTGCGTTTACAAACATATAAACTCACATACACAAACACCCAGAGCCGCAACAACTATCTGTAGGTCATACAAATATTTGTTCCGTGCGGGAATCGAACCCGCGACACACAGCGCAGCAGTCAATAGCTCAACCATTGCGCCAACCGTGCGCACAAAAAGCAAAAAAAAATAAAAAATTGTGTTATATAAATAGTGATACTTCATAACATCACGCTTGTATGCCCCGAAAGGTTGGTCAGACATCCACCTGTTGTAGGTACACCTACGTTTCGCGAATGTACCGAAATCGCGTATAATAGTGGGCTAGCCCTTTGCCATCAGCCGGTCACAAATCCAGACTCTGGGTTGCTATTCAGAAATTTAAGGAAACCCAGGACTTAATGCTCAACAGTAGCACTGCCGACCATTAGATCAACGCATTCAATTGATATTTTCCAGCTGCTCTTATATATGTCATGGATCAATTGATTAACAGTAGCACTTCATGCTCAACAACAGCACTTCCAACCACTAGATCAACGCTTTCAATTGATATGTTCAAACTGCTGTTATATATGTCATGGATCAAGTGATTTAACAGTAGCACTTCATGCTCAACAGTAGAACTTCCGACCACTAGATTTGCATTCAATTGATATTTTTAAACTGCTGTTATATATGTCATGGACCAATTGATTAATCAGGGCACTATGTAGAATACCCGAGAATTATGAATCTAATCAAGTCAAATCGGGCAATGTAATGAATACTGATTTAATCTTCTATATTTATCACATTGTCTAGTCATTATGAATATTGCTACGTAAAGGTTAGGCAATTCGATAATTATGGTCAATGAATTAGTTCAAGAACGGGCGAATCGAGCACGGGAGCTTAGGGCACTTCGACACGGATAGGTTAGTTTCGAAGAGGATGACGAGAGGTGAAGTGAGCGAGCAAAGCGAACGAACTCAGCTGCCGTCATTTCCTTCATGTAAGGTTACTCTAGACCCTGCAAACAGAAATAGGAGCCCCAAAGCGCAGCGGAGCTCCATCGAATTTGTTGCTTAAATAGTAATCGTATTAATTATAATAAACATAATTATAATTGTACATATTATTGCATTTGTACGTACCAATTCTATATTAAAAATAATGTTGACTTTAAATAATGAAAAAAAAAAACATCTTTTTATTACCCGACCCAATAAGTGATGGTCACTATTCAGAAAGCCTGGTCAATTTAATTACTTCAATAGTTTTTATCATATTGCCTACTCATATTGGGCATTTCCAAATTGCCTGGGCATTATGTATAATGCCGTATTTATCACTTGGTCCATAAAAGATAATAGGTCTTTATCTATGAAATTGCCGTTCTGCAGTACAGGCCATTACTCATGCCACCATTCTAATTTCAAATTGAGTTTATTTTAAAAACATGGCATTCCGTATGTACTAACATGGTTTACAATAAAGTTATATATACTTATAAAAAAAAAATATTCAAAATTAGTGATTTGTTTATTGATTAGCATTATGTTTTCATCGCATTAGAATCTTTTTCGTCATCATGGATATGTTAGAAATTCGAGGAATTATCATATTGGCAGCAACGTGGCACAAGCGGCACGCAAAATCAACGACGTTTACGGAGCGAACACAACAAACGAACGCACCACCTGTTATTACTTCCTCCTAGCAACTAATTATGCCGATACAGAACGCCTGCTTATTTCCGAGAATAATCCCTAGTAAAACTTTCCACCGAAAACATAACACATCACATCTTGCACACAATCACAAAACGCACACTTACACACACTCACCACACACACTTTTGACTCTGATGCAAAATTAAACAATTCTATGAATTTAATTCTTATTTTGTTTTTTTTTTATTTTATTTAATTTTTGATTTGATTTAACCTATTTTTTTTTTTTTGATTTAATTAAATTTCTTTTATTTGTAAACTCTGCTTGTTAACTTTATCTTAACAAACGCTTGCTCTACCTGCAATTTATTAAAAGGTTAAATTATTGTGTATAGGCTTGTACCACTGCCCTTAATAGGAGTTATTTTAAAACTTAGCAAGGGTGCTGGTTGCAACACCTATCTGTTTTGTTAACTAATTGTAACCCTCAAATGATCCAATTGATTTATGTTAACATGCTTTTATTAATTTGAATAAATTTATTTATTATTATTGATTTGTCCGCTTCTGTTCTGGAAATTACGACCTGAAAAATGAAGCCCGTGGTCGTCCGAAAACTTTAGTCAACAATGACAATTAAAGGCGATTGTGAAAGCTGATGTCTGTAAAAGCTGATACTCAATCTACGGCTGAATCAGCAGCAGGTTTCGACGTGTGCATCAAAACAATATTGGTCCATTTGCGTCAAATTGGCATGATAAAAAAATGCCCCACGAACTCAATGATCGCCAGCCCGAAGTACGCGTCGAAACGTGCTTTGCACTGCTCAACAGGCACACAAACGAGGGAATTTTGAACCGCATTGTTACCTGCGACGGAAAAAACGGATTCTGTTTGACAATCGCAAGCGCTCAGCAAGTAAGTTGGATACGGTTCAGCACCTAAACAATGCCCTAAACGAAAACTTACCTCTAACAAAGAGATGGGCACTCTTTGGTGGTCTAGGGCCGGTATGATTTATCATAGCTTCTTACCAAACAGGATGAGCATTACTGCAGATCTAGCACATAGCCTATCAGCTTAGATCAATGGCTTGGCTCCGCTGATCCTGCACGAAAACGCGCGACCTCATTCTGCACAGCAGACGGTCTCCAAGTTACAAGAGCTGGTTTTGGAAGCTCACCGTCATCCGCCATACTCACCAGATCTTGCGCCTGCAGACTTATGAAGTATAACATAATTTGGATTACTTCTTGGCGGGCAAAAAAATCAATACCTGAGAGGCATAATTTTTGAATAATTTGTTGCCATCCAGCTGATTTCTTTACGAATTAGAGAAATCAATAAACTGCCTCTGCGTTGGCAAAGTTGCATTGATTGCTTGGGTGAATAATAGAAATTAAAAATATATAAAAAAGAACCTTAACTTATTTAAAAACCGGCCAAGTGCGAGTCGGACTCGCACACGAAGGGTTTCGTACCATTATCGCAAAACACTGCATAAAAATCACGTTTGTTGTATGGGAGCCCCCCTTAATTTATTTTATTTTAATTTATTAATTATTATTTTTTGAAGTAAATATTACACTAAACATTCTGTGAATATTTCAGGCGTCTACCTGTTGCCGTTATTAATATCGAGCAAAAAACGGCAAAAATATCACGTTTGTTGTATGGGAGCCCCCCTTTAATATTTACTTTATACTGTTTTTAGTATTTGTTGCTATAGCGGCAACAGAAATACATCATCTGTGAAAATTTCAACTGTCTAGCTATCACGGTTCATGAGATACAGCCTGGAGACAGACGGACAGACAGACAGACAGACAGACAGACAGACAGACAGACAGACAGACAGACGGATCGCGAAGTTTTAGTAATAGGGTCCCGTTTTTACCCTTTGGGTACGGAACCCTAATAAAAAAACGGCAATTTCATAGGTAAAGACCTAATTTAGGTCCCGAATCCGTATAGACGAATCTTCGCAAACTTCTCGATGAGCGTTACAGGTTTAACTTAGCGGTCTCAGAACCTCTGTAAATTCCAACAAACAAATAAAAGATAAAAAATACCTAGAACTTTGTTAATGGACGCGGAAATAAAGCTACTATGG
The DNA here is from genome assembly GCA_945859665.1 of Anorthoa munda. Classification (NCBI taxonomy): domain Eukaryota; kingdom Metazoa; phylum Arthropoda; class Insecta; order Lepidoptera; family Noctuidae; genus Anorthoa; species Anorthoa munda. The sequence continues at coordinate 41,221,740 of OX243893.1, forward strand.
CTTTAAAATTAATTTTAATGCTAGGGCTATACCCTTACCCTCTTACAAATAAACGCGGTATAAAGTTATACCAGGTATAACAAAGGTATAACCATACATTTTCATAGGTTTATACTTTGTAATGTATTCAGGGAGATGTAATAAAACCAAGCGTTCTACGACACAGCTATAATTGAACTGCCATTACATACAGGATCTTAACCTACCTACATACTCTAAATATAACTAAAACATTATTTACAACTACCAACAGTACACTCCTCCCTGTTAAATTAAGGGCTACCTACAATATAATAACTTAACTTACATAGGTACATAATCATCTAAACCTTATAATTAATATTCTTAAGTCTACATTGTCTAAGCGCGCGCTGTGGAGAAAGTGTCACTTGAGGCAAGGCGACCGGAGCTTCTGTTGCAGCTTGTGCATCGGTTGCTGTATCATTTAAGGGCTGAGCCGGCGCCGCTGGCAGCTCGCTCGACTCCCGTTCCGGTGACCTTTCCGACTGAGGTGGATTACCACTCCCACCAGCGTCCCTTGCCGCTGACCCCTGAGAATCTGTGTCTGACCGCTCTAAAGTGCTAGGACCACTAGATACCAAGGATGGCCTTCCTCCTGTTCTCCTACGTAACTGATCAATGTGCCTGTGCACCGTTTCCCCATTTTGACCTTTGACCCGGTAGTTGCTAGGTCCTAGACATTCCACTATTTGACCAGGAACCCATCTCTCGCCTTTTAGGAATTGTCGATACCATATATCCGTTCCTTCTCCCCCAACATTCCTGTTCGCCCCACCTACCGCTTCCACCTGTCGCTGCTGAGCTAGGAGCACCTTGTTTTGTCTGTCTGGTTTAATAATGTCTAGCTTAGTTCGTAGGCGCCTACCTAAAAATATTGTAGCTGGGCTTTCCCCTGTTGTTGAATGTTCTACGTTTCTATAATACATTAGAAATGTCCATATTGCCCTATCTATGTTTTGTTTTTCTAATATTGCCTTTTTTATTACCCTTTTTACAAGCCTAACTGCATTTTCCGCTAAACCATTTGATGAAGGATGGTAAGGGGCCGTAAATATGTGTTCAATTCCGTTTGCTTTTGTAAAATCGTGAAACTCCCTTGATGTAAACTGAGTACCGTTATCGCTAACTATCTGTTTGGGTAGCCCCCATCTACTAAATAGTTCTGCTAATCTATCGATCAAACTAAACGCGGTTGTGCTTGATACATTAAATACTTCCAACCATTTAGAAGTGGCATCCACTACCACTAGGTATGTTTTTCCGCTAATGGGTCCCAAGTAGTCGATATGGATCCGGCTCCAAGGCCGACTTGGCCAGGCCCACATGCGCGGCGACTGTTGGGGTGGTGAATCCGCCTGGGCTGCACACACCCCGCATCCGCGGCACATGTTCTCCACTGCCTCATCGACCCCGGGCCACCATACGTAGCTTCGGGCTAAAGATTTAGACTTCACTATGCCCATGTGAGGTTCATGCAACATCGATAACACCCTATCCCTACATGCTTGCGGCACCACCAGTCTATGACCCCACATTACGCATCCTAGTTCTTCATAAAGTTCTGTCTTCCTATTAAAATATGGTTTTAAGTTTTGAAGCTCACATTCATTTGGCCAACCATATCTCAAATAACTTAGAATTTTTGATAGTTCTACGTCCCGCCTTGTTTGACATTTTATGTCATTATAATCTAGCAATAATGATTGTTGTACAAAGTGCAAATGCGTTTGCTCCGGCTGCCCGGTCGCAATAGTTTGTTTACTCGTTAGCGGTAACCTTGAAAAACCATCCGCCCCGTTGTGATCGGTGCGAATGTACTCAATAGTAAATGTATAAGCCGATAAAATAATTGCCCATCTCTGCATACGGCTCGCGATCATTGTCGGTATACCGGTATGCGGACCAAATATGGATACCAGTGGTTTATGATCTGTGCGCAAAGTGAAATTCCGGCCATATAAATATTGGTGGAATTTACTAACACAGAATATTATTGCTAATGCTTCTCGATGTATTTGTGAGTAGTTCTTTTCTGCATCGGTAAGTGTGCGAGACGCGTAGGCCACCGGCCGCTCGCCCCGCTCGCCACCGCCGGGCTGCGACAGTACCCCCCCTATACCCCGTGCGCTCGCGTCACAGGTCAATATTAACGGCTTATCAGGTTCGTAATGCGCTAATACTTCCGTGCCCGCTAATACATTTTTAATTTCTATAAAAGATTTTTCACATTCCGTGGTCCAACTCCATTGTTTACCTTTCTTTAATAACTCGTAAAGCGGTACTAATCTACTACTCATGTTTTTAACAAATTTTCCATAGAAATTTATGATTCCTAGGAATGATCTTAACTCCGATACATTCGCGGGTCGCGGAATCCTAACTATAGCTTCGACCTTCGCCGGATCTGTTTTAATTCCCTCTTGGCTAATGATGTATCCCAAATATTTTACTTCTTTTACTAAAAATACACACTTTTCCTTTTTTAGTTTAAGACCAGAATGACGTAATCTACTAAAAACTTCTTCTAATGCTTGTAAATGTTCTCGTCTGTTTTTACCCCCTATAATTACGTCATCAAGAAATATTTCAACATTTGGAATACCCTTCAATAAATTGCACATAATTCGTTGAAATATGCCTGGGCTTGAAGACAATCCATAAACTAGCCTATTATACCTGTACAGACCCCGATGTGTATTTATGACGGTATATGCCTTTGTATCATCTAGCTCGATCTGATTATAAGCCTGTGTTAAATCTATTTTTGAGAAATACGTAGCTCCACTGAGGTTAACCATTAAGTCCTCTATTCTAGGTAATGGATAGCGGTCAGTAAGTAATACAGGATTCACCGTCGCTTTGTAATCAGCACAGATTCTCAGTGAGCCGTCAGGTTTATTTACCGGCACCAGAGGTGAGGCCCAGTCGGAGCAGTCCACCGGCTCGATGATACCGTCGCGCAGCATGGCGTCGAGCGCGTCGTCGAGCCGGCCCAGCAGTGCATACGGCACTGGCCGCGCGCGGTGGAAAACCGGCCTTACTCCGTCGCGCACGCGCAGCGTCGCCTTGCCTCCAGTGTACCGCCCCAACCCGCCGTTGAATAGTTCTTTAAACCTGTTTAACAATCCATTAATATCGTTAGTTAGGTTAACATTTTTACACCTAACATTGTAACAGTTATTAAATACTGGTATTTTAATTTTTAACTCTGTTAACCATTGACGGCCGAGCAGAGATGTGGTACCCCCTCCTATGACAAATAATTCTAATTGTTTCTTACAGCTTCCATACGTTACTATGGGCTTAAACATTCCGAGGGGTTTTATTTTAGTACCGTCATAAAAATTCAATATAATATCACTGGTTTCTAATTCATGATTCCTAAAAAACCTTCTGTACGTTTCTTCACTGATACACGATATAGCTGTACCCGTATCTACCTCCATAGGTATTTTATAATTGTCTATATATATAGGCAAGCTTACCGCTCTATAGTCGTTTAAGCATAGATGGTGGAAATCTTGTTCCGATGGCACCTCAATATCGTGGAAACTTGCACTAGCCTCCCCGAAATACATAGGTGAACGCTGGGAAACCGGCCCGCCAGGCGCGTTGGCCTCCCTCTTTGGACATACCCGCCGCAAGTGTCCTGGGCGTCTGCAACTACTACATACGTAGTTACGGAACCGACAACCTGCATATGTATGCTCTGTGGCTCCGCAACCCGCACAATTTGTTGAGCGATCCGCCCTGCTACCGCCCGCGTCGCCGATCCCGCCAGCATGCTGTCTCGTGGCGCCAGCCGTGCGCGGCCGTCCCGCGGGCGCTGCTCCCCGCGCTCCTCCGCGTGCCGCGCGCACTCCCCTCTGCGCCCGGGGCTGCGCGCCGCCGCCGTCCCGTCCGCTGAACAGCGCGTGCACCGCTTGTTCCGGTGCCCCGCTATCTGCTGTGTCACCCCTGCTGCCCATCGTCACCATCGACTCCACCGCGGCTGCGTCCCGCTCCGCCGCTTCCAGTGCACTTGCTAGCCTCAGTGCATCCGTGAACGATATAGTGTCGGCCTCCGCAAATAATCGTTGCCGAATTATGTCGCTCCGCAGACCGCAGACGAATTGATCGCGTAAATTCTCGTTCAAGGTTTCTTTGAACTTGCAATGTCGGGCAAGTTTCTTAAGCTCGGCTACATACGCTGCTACTTTCTCATCGCTGGTCTGTCTCCGCTGTCTGAACCGGTAACGTTCGGCGAGCACCGAAGGCGTTGGTTCTAAATGTTGATGTAGCAATTCAACCACTTTGACATATGTTAACTCCGCTGGCTTGTGTGGACTTGCCAAATTACACAAAAGCTCATACGCTTCATCTCCCATAACAGCTATAAGCGTCGGCAATTTAGTGTCGTCGTCTATTTTATTTGCTTTGAAGTACATTTCTACGCGGTCCACGTACACTGACCACGTGCCGGATTTTACGTCGAACTCCTTTATTTTTCCGATCGTCATAATTTTCGAGTTTTTAAACACTCGACAGTTACAAACACTCGTCAATCCGTATTTTCACACGCGAAATTGTCCAGATTTTGTCCAACTCGTCGCCACTGTAATGTATTCAGGGAGATGTAATAAAACCAAGCGTTCTACGACACAGCTATAATTGAACTGCCATTACATACAGGATCTTAACCTACCTACATACTCTAAATATAACTAAAACATTATTTACAACTACCAACAGTACATACTTGGTATAACTTTATACCGCGTTTATTTGTAAGAGGGCTAGCATTTATGTCCGTTTGTTTGTCATTAGGAATTAGCTGAGATTTACCACTTGTGCTCGTGAGCTCGTGTCCAGCCTAGTACTCCAATGGGTTAATCCTGATTGTAAGAGAATGGGGCTTACTACAGTGCAGTGCCCTGAGAGGGGTCAGCCCGGGCGCGTGATCTCGCATCTTCAATGTGACTGGAACAATGGTTGCGTCTTGTTCTGGATACAATTGACATATTATCATATTATGTAGGTATATGTAGATATAGTATATGTATAATTATTCTAAAGTAAGTAGATTAGTCTTATGGTCCACACAAGTGAATAGTTTGTGCTAATCTAATTATTAGGGATCTATTTATGGATTGTATGCTGCGCGAATCCTTATCATAATCATTTTAGATGAAAGAAGTCCACTGCTGAACATTATGTTTCCTCCAAGTGTCACAACATCCACTGCGCCGGTCCTGTGCGTCTCACATCTAGCGGTTTTCCTTAGCGCGAATCCTATTTAATATTTATATATTACTAATGTACAAACAAGTACTTATGCCTATATGGGCATACGGTATACAGCTTTGGGGCTGTACAAAACGTACCAATATTGAAATAATTCAAAGATTTCAAAATAAGGTACTTCGGAGTATAGTAAACGCTCCCTGGTACATTAGAAACGAGGACATCCACCGGGACTTAGGAGTGGACCTTGTCGCTAAAGTCATAAAAACATACGCCGAAGCTCATGAACAAAGACTTCATAAACATGTGAATGTCGAGGCTATTCAGCTCCTTGACACCACGGACATAGTAAGGAGACTGAAAAGGACTAAGCCTTTTGAATTAGTTAAGTGATTGTTACGGAGTGCAGTGAGTGCTACCTTTTAAAAACACAAGAACTAAGTGTCTTTCCCTCATAATAGAGACAATAAGAAAAGTGCCAATGGACACATTCTTTAGTACCTATACATTTACTAGGAAATTAAGTTAAATTTAAATTACTTATTAGCCTCAAGGCTAGATTGTAATTGTTATGAGGTAACCATTCGGTTACAACATAATGAAAAAAAAAAAAAAAAAAAAAAAAACTAATGTGAAAGAAACTCTGTCTGTTACTTTTTCACGTCTTGGCTGAACGGATTTGGATGCAACTGGCACACGGGTAGATCATGTCCTGGATCAGAACAGGATATTATTTAGGATAATTTCCGAATTTTATTTAATTTCAAATGCCAATGCATTTGGCGAGTTCAGAGAAATACGCCAGAAACACATTTTTACTTTGCTATTCCATTGTAGGAAACTATAGTAGCCAGCTAGCTCATTTAGTATTTCTGGCGGGTTAACTCTATCAATAATGTTCATCTTCTGCACGAAAACTTAACATTTCTAAAATAATTTACCACAGCGACAAATGCCATAAAAATAAAATATGAAAATTATGGGAAATAGCGGGCAAGCTTTCTTTTGCAAGAGCAAAACGATAGCGATTTTTACGCAGTTTTAGAGTTGTTGTCGGTTTTTTTTTTTTAAATTAGATCATTTGACAAACAGCGAGCGAGTAGCAAACGATTGTGTAGGATCTACCATACCTACACTGCAGGTAATACCGAATTTTATGACATAAAGCGTAAAATAATAATAATTGCGTAAAAATCGCTATCGTTTAGCTCTTGCAAAAGATACGTAATAAGCCTAAACGCGTTATTGTATTGCACCCGTATGGCATTTAAGCTTCTTTTGGTGTAGTGAGCCCAAAGACTACACGAGTACAGTGATGTACAAAAGGCTCTAAATAGCGGAACCTTTACCTCGTATTACTCGGTTAAATTGAAAATGCTCTATTTACTCGCATATAACTTGTAGAAAGGTACTAATTTAACTTTGTAGGGATAATTATATTACACATAGTGTGTAATGTTATTACGCACGTGTGTGTTATAGCTCGGTTTATGGCCCTAAAAGCGATGTAATAAGACTCACTTTACGAGTAAGTGTGTTGAAAAATAATTTACCTTAGCTTTCAGAACAATAAATGTAGCTCTTTCAGAAAATATGAGCTTTGTCGTTGTTAGATAACGCGGTCTATCATAACTCATCTAATAATAATGGTTTACGTTTACACTTATATTTTAGAACTGGGAAACAATTTATTGTCATTAGCTTCAATAACATAAAAAAGATCTTAAGAAGCTCTTTCAGAAAATAAAAGCCTAGTCGGTGTTTTTTAGAAAATAAAAGCCTGATCGAATAATAACAGTGTACGATTACTTAATTAATATTTCAGAACTGGGATATAATTGGTCGTAATTTGCATAATGCATAATAAGCCTTTTCAGGTAATATGGGTCTCATTGCTGTGGCTTTCTTGGAGTTTTTTAACTCTTTTAATAATGTCCAATTTAGACTCGTTTACCTATATATTTCAAAGCCTGGATACAATTGACCTTAACTTCAAGAACATATAATTAAGTGTTTAAAATGTCCTTTTCGAAAACACTGACGTCATTACTGTTACTTTATTAAATCTTCTTTATTTGTTTTGTTTTTAGGGTTCCGTACCTCGAAAGGAAAAAACGGAACCCTTATAGGATCACTTTGTTGTCCGTCCGTCCGTCTGTCTGTCAAGACCCTTTTTCTCAGGAACGCGTGGAGGTATCAAGCTGAAATTTATATCAAATACTTAGGTCTACTGTCTTCTGTAAAGCAGAAAAAAGTCAAACTTCTAAGCCAACGCAATCAAAAGATACAGCCGTTTAAGCCGTAAATTGCCGCAAATTTTCGACATTCTCAAGGGAATCAAAACCTACGGGGCACTTCCCGTGAACTCAGAATTTTGAAATTTGGTACGAAGCAACGTCTTATAGCACAGATAAAGAAAACAATTGCGAAAACCGTAAATTTTAAGTTATATCGTATAATAAAAATATTTTTAATAATTTTAATCTTACCATCGACCCTTTTCCTCATGAACGCGTAAAGGTATTAAATTGAAATTCATATCAAATACTCAAGTCTATAATACCTTTAAGCTGTAAAAAAATCAAACTTCTATGTCAACGCAATCAAAAGAAACAGCAATTTAAGCTGCATATTTTCAAACTCGCAACTACTCGCAAGGAAATCAAAACCTAAAGGGTACTTCCAGACGACCTAGAATGAAACAATGTTTTATAGCACATATAAAGGAAAAATTCCGAATACCTTAAATTTTTAGTTACATCACATATTTTTAGGGTTCCGTATCTCGAAAGGAAAAAACGGAACCTATCGGTTACCTACAAGTTTGTACGGAACCCTCAGTGCGCAAGTCCGACTCGCTCTTGGCTGGTTTTTTATTTCATTTACCATTAGATCAACTTCACTTCACACTAATAAAATAAAGTTCTTTTGAAGCCCTTTCAGAAAATGTAATTTTTCAACAGACTTAAAAAAGGAGGAGCTTTTCAATTTTATTTGACGTTTTTTCATGTGTGTTATCTCAGAAGTTTTTACTAGGTAAACCTATTTTGATGATTCTTTTTTAATTGAAAGCTGTTGCTTCTCATGTAGTTCTATTTAATGTTGATCAAGATCTGATGAAGAACTTCGGAGATATACAACAGAACTCTTCAACAAATGACGGCAAAGCTCTCGGGATGACTGAAATTGCATGTCTGTTTATTGTTTACAATATTTCATAACATTAAATCACGCTCTTAAGGGGTACGCAGATGTGTACATTTCACCCTGGTACATTGTATTTCCACGGTTGTATTCAAGTTTCATGTCATTCGGGTAATCTATTCTGGCATAACGGTGGGCTTTATAGATATGTACCATAAATAAAAAGTGAAAATTAAAATATTTTGTACAAAAAAATACAACCGACTTCATAATAACAACACTGCAAAGTGAAAAATAACTTCAATTTTGGAATTCGGTGTCAAAAAACGAAGAATCAAGAAAAAAAAACTGTACGGGTAAATTTACCTCTATCTTTTAAAACTGGCACACAATTAAGCTTAGCTATAGAGTGCTTAAACAGCTCTTTCAAGAAAATATGAATCTTATTGTGTCTCAAAAATATGAATCTGAATATAAAAATATGAATCTGTTGGCCACTTGGACCAATTTATGAAATACTCCTTTAAACTTAAAAAATATAAGCTAGTCACCAAAAGTATTTTTTCTAGTATTTAACTGAGACCTACGTACTACTGGGATTAGACCTAATTTTAATTATGCAAGTTTCATCGCTCCCTCGTTATAAAACAATTTCTTTCTAATTAAAATGAACCCAACACCTAAAAAGCGAACAAAAAAGGTGAAATGGAAATACCTTTTTTGCCTCGGCTTGTAATGGCTACGGACTGTATCAGGGGAGCAATGAACAGCTATAAAAAATGTCTCGGTTGCTATAATATGCCCATATAAAACAATCATGATATGCAGGTGGAAGAAAATCGCCTGATTTGTATCACGATCTACACAATACGTATAATTGAAATTACGCCTCATACAAAAACTCACTCGCAAAACCGATAAAAGATATCAGCTGAGATGATTAAACAGTTCATTTTGGATAGTAATTAAATATTCGATCAGGCCGCCCAATTAATATTTCGTTACTTGCTGATCATTTTGGAGTTCACCAAAACCTTTAATTTGCTGACCATTCAAATTATAGTTGTTGTTTTTTTTCATACAGCATGTCTGTGATAGATATCTAATGCCTGAATTTTTTTTAATTATTGTACAGACATATTTAACTAAAATGTCTGTCTGTGTTATCATTTAAATAGCCGTAATTACTTCTTTCGAGTTTAAGATTTATTATAAGCTCGCGCTTGGTGACAAAGATGCAGCTGTTACTCTGACAGACATTGTAATAGAATAAGAATATATTAATTTAGTTTTCTTTACAGTTGTGATACCGACCGATTTTCATTCTAAAACTACCTTCCAACTGACGAGTATAAATTTTATAAATAACACTTATCTTATCTTATTAAGGGGGAGACATAACTCGGACACTTGGACCCATTGGGATCTTTTACCCAATCTCGTTGAAAACCTCCTTCATTAGCTTATAGATATATGAGATATATATGAGAGATATTATCTCCTTATCTCATTATAAAGCTCATAAAAATCTTTATTATTTATCAACTTTATAGGTTCATATTATGAGCCTTTAAAGTTCTGGTCTCGGATATCCTATCCCTAGAAGACTCATTCGCTTACTAGCCAGTGCATCGCATATGCACAGAAGGTGCTTCATGCGTTCCGTATGTTCCCCACGCAACCTTATCATTCGTGTCGTGCCAAAACGGTGCTGTTTTTGTATGAGATTTACTACTATGCAGCTATTGTAGCCAACTTCAGGGCGGCCAAGAAGTTTGGCGAGAACTATAACTGATTCCATTTTGGATCCATCAGTGTACCACACCAGACTATCTTGTTCTGGTGGATCAATTCCCTTTGTCCAGTCCTTTATTGTCGGGATTTGTACCTTGAAAGCCTTTTCAAATACAAACATGATTTGCCTTTTATCGGTTCCAGGACCCAGGTTCTCATTTCTACCGAATTTTGTATGGTTAGTCTTTGGCAAAGAGGCATGCCATATTCCAGCAACAGCAAGACGATGTGATGCCTTCCTTGCCTCGAGTTCAACCATCATATGCAGTGAAGGGATGTTTAGGTATCTCTCTGTTGCTGCCGTAGGTCCTGAAAGCACCCGTGATAAATGATTTATTTCTGTAAGTTGGTTTGTATAAACACGTATACACGTCAAACATATTTTTTTTAAACTAGATGAGGTCGGCGTTTCCAATCTGCCTACTCTGAATAGAAAACCCGAAACAAAATCAAAGGTCACAGTCTTTTTTAAAGTCCAGACATAATTTTGGTCAGGTCATTGGAAGACCATGTAGTTGATTGATTGCGTGATGCCGGGACACACTGTTCTTTGTAGCCTGGTGAGTGGCGCTTTACATGGGGCAAGTTTTGATTTGGCCACTATGCTTCCGTATGTAATAATAGGTACTATCATTGTCTGGTACAACCATCGTATCACTTTGGGTTTTAGCCCCCAAAATTTACCGTAACGGAACGACACATGCCTGACACCCGAAGGACCTTTGTCGTTATATTTTACAAATGAGTTTTCCTCCTGAGCTCTTTCTCAAGAGTTTTACCTAGATATTTAACTTCGGTGGACCAAGACAGCTTGATTCGATTGAGGGAGGGATATCCTAGGTTTCTTAGTTGTCTTTTCCTCGTGAATGGTATAATGACTGCTTTGCTTGGATTGGTAGAGAGTTGGTTCTTTGTACACCATTCCTCTATCATCCTCAATGCCTGTTGTAATAATCCAGAGACTATGTTTGGGAATTCAATATAAACCATTATAGCTATGTCATCTGCATAGCTTACTGTGTAGAATAGTCCGGTATTGAGTTTGGTAAGTAGCGAGTCACAATAATGGTGACAGCCCTTTGCTTTGCGGAAAATAAATAACACGTAGCTAGCAGCCTATTTCTGGCACGTAATTATATATTTATCCTCACCTCACGAATTTAGCACAAGTCTGGTGATGCGTTTGGCTGCTGATAATTCGTTCAACCTATCCCAGCAAATGGTCACAATAATTTTGCGATAATTTTCTTACATAAGCTATAAGTCGAATGTTGTTGAAACAGAATTTTCTTGATTGACGATGACGATTCATAATGAGTTTTCTCCGAAACTTGAGGACCTAGGGATTATCTGAGGTTCTAAACAAGTGGCATCTACCAACGAAAGCGTCGCCATAGTGATGGAAAAGAAGTCAAAAATGCCAAGCGCTATCGATATATCCAATAAATCATCGCTAAAACAGTGTCTATATTGGAGGTCGCATATATACATGAATGCGCTGGCCTGTGTGAATTATCATATTTACGCATGCCTGTCACCGATATAGAATATGCATAGTTACGGGTTTGTTTATGTTCATTTTGTACATTGTCACTTGCATGTAAAGTAAATATATTGCATACATGTATTGCATGTAAATGTAGGACCACGAATGATTACAATAGGGTAGTTAACTTAAAATTAGTTTTTTGTCTATCAGGTAGATTAATAAAAAATATTGGACACGTATTTTTGTTCTTTTGATAAGTAAAAATTAAGTGACGACGATGTAATACGCTGAAATATCGTAAAACGTCACATCGCTAGTACACTTTAAACTGTCTTAGTGACGTCACAAGCCCCCTCTCCTGAACCTTGATGAGATGACATTGTAAAAATTACAATGTTAAAGCTCATCAAAGTTCAGCAGTGGGGGCGTTATTGATTTGGTAAAGCAAAAAATACATGTCCAATATTATTAGATCACTGACGGACTAAAAAGAATTATTATTTTTCTACCCAGGAAACATCCCTATTACTATCAGACCATTGCTGCTCTTATTATTACAACTATAGTCCAATAATCTAAAGTCTCTGGTACCCGGAGATCCCTGATCTGGCACTATGAATAACTCATATTATAAATGTGAAAGTCTGGATGTTTGTCTGTCAATGACTCTTGAATGGATTTGGATGAAACTTAGCAGCCAGGTAGACGATTTCATAAAGATACTTGTTATCCCGGTTGTTCGGTCATGGAATAATTTCTGACACACACGCGGTCGAAGTCACCAGCGAAAGTTAGACAGGTATAATGTTTTGCCAAAAAACGTCCACAGCTGGACTTAGGCCGCCCCCAAATATCTCCACCGCAACCGGTCCTGCTCCTCTCGCATTTTCAGGACTCAACATTTTGTAAATTTAACATTGTGGATCCAGAACAATTTTTTTTTTACGAATCCAACATTTTGGGCATTCAACATTTTGCTAATTCAACATTGTAGTCCAGAATGGTTTATACGCCATTCAATATGGTCAGTTCATAACCGAGTGATCTGACCAAAATCTATACTACATGTGGAGAAAACGGCCTGAAGCAGAATTAACACGGTGGCGACCGGACCGAACTAAGCGCGAATTGTAATTTTCGAGCAGTTTGGGGTTGAAACTCTTGGTCCGCCGGGTCCAAGTGCATACGCTTTGCATAAAGGTCTTTGCAAACGCATAGTTGTCACTTCGCGTGACCCAAAGGTTGGATTTTACTTTGGCCAGACGATAAGCATTGCCATACCATGTGGCAATGCTGCCAGTCTTTTGGGCACATTACAGTGGACAACGATGTGTAGGTGCTTTTCGACGCCATATTTTAGATTACAATCTTTTTAGCATTAGTTAGTTAGTAGATTTTGTTATAAGTGTATATGTTCGGAGTCTTAGTTAATTAAGTATTTTACACTGTATATACTTTTATCTATGTAAATAAAATCATTGTTCGGACACTGATGCGATAATTTTTGTATAAGTGCAATCATTCAGTTATCCTACAGCTTCGTTTGTTCAAGTCGATATATCCGTATACCTTTTAGATTATATTGTACTTCAAACTTTGTAAACAAGGCCAGCTCGGCACAATCATTCATCCTAGCCTTTGCCTAACTATGTTGGGGTTCAGCAGTTCGCTAGAAAAGTCACTTATTTCTATTTCCGTAGCCACATAATGGAAAACAACTCAAAAGAACTGGTAATATAGTGTATAGAAGCATTTAGTCTGTGACGTTCCGAAATGTTCGTAAGCATCTTTTTCGGCACTCTAATATTTTCGGAAAAACGGCCAAGAGCCCAACAAAACGTCGAAATGGGAACACTAATAGCTGGCACATAAACTGAAAACCTTATAACTGTTCGGATATTATCAACAAGTTGGTAAATCCGGATTGCTATCCGACATTGTTAAAGCCGCGTTCACATTCACACAGCGCTAATAGGTATAGTCCCACTAACTTCTCCATTTGATATCATATAAGTCAGCGCAAGCACTAATACACATTCGCGACTTTTAGCTACATGCCATTTAATCTAACTTGAGATGGGCTTAAATTTGAGAGGAAATTTAAATGCTTTATGCAGGTTAATGATCAGCTCACATTGTTCAGCAAAATGCTCGAACAGTTTTAATTGATAGAGAACTACATCACGAATGAATTGAAAAGCAGTGATCTGCCTGCTGGCTCGAAATGATTTGATTTATACGAGTATTACACCAATACGCGATTTTTACTAAACAAAATTGCAAATACGTTCACATAGACGCAATTGGACCGTTTAGCACATTTTTTGAAATTTTCTTAATGAAATATCGCCTGTCGACGCAATTTAAAATGTACTTTCCAAGTTTGTACATAAAGTTTACAAAGTAATTTCTAAGTTTATATTGGACATTACAGGCAACGGTAAAGGAAAACATCGCGAGAAAACCTGGACTTACATAGGTAATATAAGTCTGATATAGCCAAGGCAGAAACCTGTGAAGTTCTCAGAGGCAGCTTAATTAACACTGATACCACATAATCAGACGAAAAAAAAGACGGAATTGAAATTGCGTTGCGCCATCAAGAAGTACCCTAACAAGTAAGAGATATTTTTCTGTTGCAAATATTTTTACCCAATGATTTAGTTCATTATTATTTTTTATACTCACATCGAGTTTTAATGTCCTTTAAAGGAAATTTACGTCACTCCACTCCACTAGACACACTCACATGACAAAAATTAAAAAAAAAATCTCTCAATTTTATTGAGTTAGGCTGAGTCGAGCGTAAAAACGCTCATGGACTATGGGTGAGAGTGTATGTGGACATGACCTCACGAAGCTACAATTATTATGGCTTTGATTAGAACGTTATAAATACTATATACTAGGCTAAGGCTGACGCTTAACCGAGTGGCAGCGAATGCGCTGGTCGATTGCCAAAATGTCATTTCGATAGCACTTGACCACTTGACAATCTCATACGTTTTGGTCATTTTTCTAATCGCTATCGCGACGCATTCGTTGATAGAATGTCATTTGTCTAGAACCTCGGGGTAACCTTATGCCCATAGAGCAAGGTTATTTCGAGTGTGATTAAGGGACAGATGTATATGACTTGTTTACATCTGTCCCTTTTTCCCACTCGCATCATTATAGTTTTGACACGTCATGGTACGGGAGCAGATCTCTATTAGGCCTAGCCCACACCACGTTTTTTTATCATGCCATAATTTTGACACAGAAATGCAACGTATAAGTTAGTACAGCACACACATTCGAGTAATAAATCACAGCGATCTTAAAATTGTGATTTGTCACAATTTTGCTGCAATTGCTGGCGACGTGACTATCGCGAAAGTAAACTGCAGCGTATGGAATTACAAGACCCCGCGCGCGCGCTGCGACTGCAAAATCGCGCACTCGGGCCGGCCGGGCGGCGTCCATTCGTATTTCATTCTTTCGAGATTAAACATGTTAGCGCCTGCATCTCCACTGGAGTCTCAATACGAAACGAGGCTAGACAGTAGAGGTGGAACATTTGATAATCGCAATAAAATAAAGACTACCATAGTGGAATAAACATTTAAAAGAATGTAGATCATTGTTTTTCTGATTAAACAAACCTATAATAAATATACCCCGTGTAAAATTCTTTCCCTCCGAAGCAGTAAATAGAGACAAGCAACCTGTACCGAATCCATGTAAAAACTGAGCAATGACCACCGAATTTTTTATCGCAGTGTGTGCACTGTATTTTCTGCGATATTTTACAGCGCGATTCTAAACGCGTGTCGCAAGAAGTAAAATCGTAGTGCACGCTAGGCCTTAATATGCGTAAAATGCGCCTTATAGTGCGATAAAACCTATACTGCTTGTGTCCTCACCTTTAAGCTTTTCTACCAACAAAATATACAGTATGGGCGGTTACGCACTACATCCTATCCGTGTCCATGAAATTTCGTTTCCGAAGTACTTCTTGTAAGGAAGCTTACGCACTTTATCCGAACTCACATCATCACATCATCAGCCTATTAATGTCCCCACTGCTGGGACACAGCGGCTGCCCCATTTCAAAACCTAGTAAGGGACATATTTTACAAAAAGCGTTTTATTGCATAATCTTGCTAACCTAGTAAGTCTCTATTAAATACAAAAACACCAGCGTTGAAAAATCACATGAAACCAGATATATTTAAGCACCGATACCTAGGAACTGCCTAAAACCTATTAAGTCTCTGGACATGCTAGGTTTTTACCAATAGTATTTTTTTACCTAACATAAATACTTTTCAAAGGCAGCTGATCTATTTTACGTTTATGCGTTCTCCTGTAAAATTTCGTTTTCGGTCCTTACTAGGTTTTGAAATGGGGCAGCCGACAGGCCTCCTCTCTGTGAGAGGGAACGGGCCGTAATCCACCACGCGGGCCTAGTGCGGGTTGGTGGATGTCACATGTCTTCGAATTTTAAGTTCTAAGACATGCCGGTTTCCTCACGATGTTTTCCTTCACCGTTTTGAGAGCAGTAGTGATGAAATAATTTACGCAAAGTAAAGCGCCTGCCTGGGCTCGAACCCACGACCTACAACTTGTAAGTCGCGACCGATACCACTGGGCCACCACTGATCCGAACTCAATCCGTCATAATCTGTCATAATTCAGAACATTTTTACCCGACTGCCGAAGGAGGGTAATGTGTTTATCAGTGTATGTATGTATGTTTGTTCCTATGTGGCGTTCTAGAGACCAAACGCGTTGGCCGATTTTGATAATTCTTACGTCAATCGATTCGTCTTAACCCTGCGAGTGTCACTGGGTACAATAAAATTGCGGATTTTGGGCGCCATTTTGTAGTGGCAAAAAGAAATTTTTTTTCCTCATCTTGTGGGGTATCAAAATAAAGGGTTTTAAGAGGTGATTTCAAAAATATGTAACACTTATATGTTTGAATGTACTTAATCTACTTAATCTATAAAAAATAACAAAAAAGTTGAAAATAAAAAATGTAATTAAAAAATCAAAAAACCCGACTGCTTGAAAAGCGAACTAAAAAGACGTAAACAAGAAGAAAATCATGATGTGCAGTCGGAGGATACATATTCGCGAGCTGGCGGACCAAAACCAGATGTTTTGAACTCAGAACTCAAATCACGGACACGGACGTATAGTGCGTAACCGCCCTAAGCATAGATTCAAATTCAAGTAAGATAAAATGTATATAATATAGTAAACTTCTCAAACAATACTCTGAAAATAAATCCTGTTATTAAATTACGATGAAGCTTCACGATAATCTATGAATCAATCGGTCGGAAAAATATAATTTACTAAGGTACCATTCAATATAATATATAATAATTATTTACTTTCAAGAGTTATTGGCGTAGGCGGTATCTTTCCTCTACATAAAAGAAAACCAGAAATGATTCTTATCAAGACAGGTATAGAGGTGCATTTTGTTTGTTTTGAACACTTATAGTAATCTTGAAAATAGAAAGTGATTATAATGTAGGTTTTCGCATCAGATACTTGGTAACATTGGTTTCTATTTTAAATATTGGTATTTATCTGCAACGGGTAACACTGGAAGTGGACCCCATTATAATTGGAGTTGAAATAATTCCCAAGTGCGAGTCGGACTGCTCACATTTAGAGTTCCGTACCAAACCACAAAAACAGGTTGATTGTAATAGAAAAAAGAGGGAATTTCAATGAAAAGTAAATTTTATAAAAATTTTGGCTTTTTAGTAAAATATACGTAATAACAAACATTGTCACCAAAATTAAAATCCATAGATCAATGGTAAAATAAAAACATCTTCGGCACAAAATTTCGTGAAAAAATGCTGACTGGTGGCTTCCCATTCCTTTGTTTTCCAATATTTTTTAAAACAAAAAATATAACATTTACTCAACGATTTTTTAACAACGACACCTCACTCGATGGGGTAGGTAATTTTTATTTTCCACTCCCCGTTTTTCATGTATTGGCCCCCCTTAAAAACATTTTTAAATATTTTTTGACAATGACACACGCTCCAATCGTTTGTTTATAAAACCTTTGTGTTGTGACAGACGACAGACAGACAGACAGAGCGTGAGTCTTTAGTATTTTTTTATTACTGCATCGACATTGTTCATAAGATTTGTTTAAATGGAATGAACTTGCCCATGGGGGTAGGCTGAAACCTTTATTTTTCCTTCTTTTTCTTTTTTTAAACGTTGTCTCACACTAGGAACCGTGAGTGTGTTTACAAACTCACAAACTACAGAATGCCCCCTGCTAACTTACTCCTTTTCGTTAAATTAAAAAACCTTTGTTAGCTTTTGGTTAGTTTACGACCATATTCTATATCTAGTCATACACGCATTTTGAGATAATGTAAAGATAAATAAAAAAAAACTTAAAATTACTTTTTAGGGATTCTATATAATTACTAGCATCAGCCAGTGGCTTTGCCCGCTTGAAAAGTGTTTTCACATCCCAAAGGAATATTTATTTATTTATTATATACATTATTGTACACTACATAAAATAAAGGACAAACATTTATAAAGGTAAGTGTACAATGGGCGTTCTTATCGCACAGGTCTCTTACAGACCACCTTTGGGTGGACTGGACTAGAGAAGACAGATATAGGGCAGTCAGTGTACAAAACTTCGTAAATAATATAACTTCACATAATAAAATATAATCCATACATACAACGCAAAATAATAAACGAATGAATATCAAATATAATATAACAGAGAAAGGAGAAGAATAATTACAGTGAAAGGAAATGCTATGCTAATGCTATGCGCTATTTCAGACTATAATCTATCCCAGTGCCAAATTTCTTACAGATACGTTCATCCGTTCTAGCGTGATTGAGTTAACAAACGAGTCCCTAGACAAGTGACATTCTATTATCGATAGCGTGGCGATAGCGATTGTCAAAAAAGTTAAATTGTATGCGATTGGCAAGCGATATCGAAAAATCACGTGATAAATCCGCTGACATCGAATGCCACTTGTCTATAGCCTGTAAGGGCTATCGAAATGTCACGTGATCAATCCCTTAAATTTTGACATTACGTCCATCGAATCGCCGTGACATCGAATGATACTTGTCTAGAGTTTCTGGCGTTTTATGCCCGTTCTAAGGAAAACGGTAGACAATGTATTACTAAGATAATGAGCGGTAAGGTGAAAATCCTACAATGCGCTTTTATTTAGGCGTTCGTTTACGGTTCATCTAGTGTTAGTGAAAACGGACTTTAAGGTTACACTAGTCGACGGCACGAACTATTTTGTGCGCGGGGTTAAAATGCGTGCTATATCAACCGACAACTCGTGCGGAAAAGATAGATGCTGTTATGAGCAGTAAGAAGCTAGTACGCGTACGAATACACACTTTTGCAAATTTGTAGCGAAATGGATGATGATTTAGAACGAAAACGAGCGCGCGAAATTTTATAAACAGACCTTTGGGAGTCTGGATATCATGAAAAGACGACTGAATGCATCTGTTCAAAATAAAATTATTTGCATTGTTGAACTACTAATCTATCCCTGTATTGAGGCCGTTTTTCAATTTTCCTTCTTCTTATGGTACTTATTTGCGCCCAAAGATGCGTTAAAATTAGTGTTAAAATATGGAACTTTCGAAGCTCATAACTTTCAAGTATTTTTTTTTACTTTTTTGCTTCCATACAGGGCTAGATAATGATGAGACAATTTGATATATTTTTTTTATTTTGAACGTAAATCGTCAAACAGTGGAGTAAAAGCCAGACTACGTTTGTATGGAAGAATTTTCGACTAGTGTAACCTTAATCAAACACAACTCGATCTAACTCTATATACAAAACTCATTATTTTCTTAAAGTCAGAAGCTCAATAATAAACAAACAGCTTAATGAACAAGAAGTTTTTTTTCCTATTATGTTCTTTGCAAGCATCGATAGTTCCGAGGAAGTTTCGCAACCTGCAGCCTTACTGCGTAACGAATTCGGTAAGGCAAAAGCCAAAGATTATGAAAAATCGACAATTGACGCGATGTGGATTTCCGTCTGTGATTGGTCGATTTTTCATACTCATTGCCCTTTGTTTAGCCGAATTCATTACGCAATAAGGCTGCAGATATTTACAAGGCTTTATTACAGAAAATTGTTTATAGGTCAGTGAAATCAGCAAACAAGCAAAAAAATTATGTGAAGGAAACATTATCGTGAGGAAACCAGAATGTCCTAGCTTAGGGCGGACCGCGGTCCGAATCCGAACCGCCAACCTGTGTTAACTTTAAGCAAACAGTACAATATAATTTACCCCGCGCTTTGTTTTTACTGCCGTGGATTCGACAATGGACGAATCATCTCATTAAAATCTTCATTAATATTGCCTCTATATTAACATGTTTAAGTTCATTATTTCATTTATACCAAAGTAAATACACGTGACGATGGAAAGACACACGTGGCCATACGGACCGTGAGGGCCTTATTATTTAAAAAACGGACTCCAAACGAAAGTAATTAGTAACCCTTGTCCTAGCTAGACCTAAAAAATACGAAGAAAATGTGACGTTTACTAACTCACACTGATCCCGCGTGGTAGATTATGGTCCATTCCCTCTGACAGAGAAGAGGCCTGTGTCCCAGCACTGGAAATGTTATAGGCTGATTAGTGATTATGTTAAGTTGATTAAGAAGAGTGACCATGGGGTTCCATGCACGTTATTCTCCATACAGTTCTATATTGTAGACTCTTTGGACTGATTTATTGACAATTTAAAAGGGCCTATAAAATGGTTTAATTGAAATAAATGAGTTTGATAATAATGATTGACAGTGATCATTGGGATGTTTTCAGAGATAAGAATTAACGATGATAGCAATTTGAGGTATTAGTAAATTCAAAATATTAATACCATGAGCCACTCTGTGCTAGTTCTAGATCAAGTCCAGCTAAAAATGGAAAATTGAAATAGCCTCTAGATTCTTTATTTTATATTCCTATTTCAGAGTTTCAGCTTCTTGTATTTTATTAATTTAGCTGACATTTTTACTCAAGCTTGCAGGATTGCTTTTGCTGTAGTTTGGGCCTAGAGCAGAATTTATTACTTGTGGATTTAAACTTTACATACCTGTTGTCCGAGTCCCGGTGACATTAAAGCTTCCTATGGCAAAGTTTCAGCTTGGCAATATTAGTCAAATGGGTAAAACCGTCTGTTTTGGTATCTGCAAAGCAGTGTCGTTTTCCCTGTAGTTAGCAAACTTGTAATGAGCTCAGAAAACTTTTGAAGACATTTGCGAGTCTGTACGTACAAAAAATATATTTTTAAATTAGTTCTAGTCCGTTTGGGAATGTATTTATGTTTAGTTAAAGTTTTCTTTCGACGTTGTGTAAATGTTATATCTGTAATTTGTTGGGATCACGAGACCCATTAGGCGAGTCTGCGCGCGACAATTGGCGACGGAAGCGCAAATTTAGAACTTTTTTACCTATCTCGGTGTTGATACTGAGTTTAATGACGCACCGTATTGGAAAGTAAATGTTATTAAAGAACTTGGTAATCTCAGGTATTTAGTACGGAGTCATATTAGTAATATCAAATCAAAGTAAACTGTATGCCTAATACTCTATTGGTTGTTTACAAACTTCTGTAATATATTGGGATAGAACAGAACCCCGGAACCGGAACGAGGTGATTCGGCAAAGAAACAAAGTTGTAGACATAACTCGGCGAAAAAGCAAGCTGAAGTGACAGTGGGCCGGCCATAGAATTAGCCGTAAAATAGATGACCGTTGGGATAGATGTGTTCTAGAGTGAAAACAAAGACTGAATAAACGTAAGAGATGAGGTGGGATGCCCTCAGGCTAGGTGGAGCGACGATCTTGGCAATGTGGCTGGCAGCAGCTGGATGAGAACTGCCGAAAATCGAGACAAATGGCATGCGGTTGGAGAGGACTGTAACCAGCAATGAACTCCTGGAGACTGATGATGTTAATGATGATAGGGATACAGGCAAAAGAATGATGATCATAGTAGTCTTATTTATTGACATCGGAAACGTATAGTGATCACCAATTGTACATAGTTACGACTATGAATCATGATTGGAACTCTATAAGCAGGTAGTTAATAAGTTTGTGTATAACCGTTAATACAAGTCGTTCCACCACGTTTCCAATCAATTCGCTTGTCTCATTTTCCGCGGATAAATGTCATTATTCTCTGTATTTTATATCCCTAGGGGATTATAGCTACGACGATTCTGCCATGTTTAGATTAAGTTATAACAACACTACCCCGGTGGCTTCAGTGCCCGAAGTAGGGCCTTTGTTTACTGGACTGAACGACTTAAGTAAAGCAGGTCAAACCACTTTCAATAGTTCAATATCTCTTAGTCATCTCAGGTCCCTGTTATTCCTGGTGTATCATTAAAACTTGTAATGTAGAAAAATATCCCATCAAAAACATTAATGTGAAAATGGGAGCCAATACAATGTTAAAAATATGCTTGGTTGTTGATTTTGACGACAAAATAATTGAGATCTAAATGGGTGCCAAGTTCTGTGGATAATCCTGAAATTTATTTTTATTAGAACAAGAAATTAAAATTAAATTTAACACACAATTTCTTGCTTTTGTTTCTACAATAATGTTTTCTATTTTAAATAAAACTTCTTAAATTTGAACGCCATAGTCAAATCCAAATTAAACGTAATTAACGTTTAAATGCAAGCAAAGCAGCGTGCAAAAGCTAGTTATATTTAACTAATAATATTTTTGCAATGTGCTTTGCACTTATTATTAATCATGACTATAATACCTCTAGCTGGTGCAACATTGAGTTAAGTGTGACGTCACATAGTCTATAACCAGCGGATGATCAAGATTCATCATCATCATTTACCGAAGTACCTCCACTGCTGGACATAGGTCTCCCCCAAGTGTCACCACTTTGATCGGTTCTGTGCGTCTTGCATCCAGTGGATTCACGTAGCTCTGATAAGGTCATCGCTCCACCTAGAGGGAGGCCTTCCGACGCTGCGTCTTCCACACGCGGTCGCCACTCCATAACTTTTTGGCAATCTTCGGGCTATGTTGGTAACCCATCTTGCGGATGTTTTCATTTATGATTGGATCTTGCAAGGTAACGCCGAGCACAGCCCTCTCCATTGCCCTTTTGGGTGCCCTCAAAGTTTTTGATGAGGCCCATTGTGAGCGACCACGTCTCAGTACCTTTATGTGATCACGTGCAACACAAACTGGTCATATACTTTCATCTCGAGACACTGCGGTATGTTGGACGAGAAGATACCACTCAACTTCCGAAATGCTACCCAGCCGAGTCGGATTCGACGGTTGACCTATTTCTAGAAGTTTAACCTATCTAACTGGATCGTTTATCCTAGGAACACATAATCGTCTACTACTTCGAGTGTAGAGTCTCCGACCTTAAAAGGGGTGGGTGTAACATGGGCGTTAAACATGACCTTTATTTTTCCATTTTCATTTTAAGGCCCACTCTTTCGGAAGTTTTACTGAGATCATCGAGCATTGCAATGAGTTCCGCCACAGATTCAGCCATGACCACTTTATCGCCGGCAAATCATAGGTAGGTAGAAATATCCTCATACATGATCTCTACTTCGTCGTCGGGGTGTACTTAGGTCGGGGCGTAGATCTGTACGACCTTCAGGGAATATGATGAATTGGTTGCCACCCTGGTCGACACAGTCTCGATATTCACCACGTTATTCACGAGGGGCTTATGTACGATAAACCCAACACATCCCTGGAACTGCCGGTCAAGCTCTCGGAAATAGTTCTCCCCTTCTGTTGGGATTTCAGATATACCTTCAATACTACATCGTAACCTGCTTCATTCTTCCTGTAGTTCGTTGATCTTCTTGTCGGTCCTGAGTGTACGCGAGTTGTAGGTTGCCAGGGCCAGTCTTCGGTTTTCATTTGTATAGCCGGGTGTCGTCCGAGGATTCTTACCACCCATGCCGTTACTTCGACCACTACCATTGCCGAGGGTAGACAGGCTGCCGGGCACTATGGGTCATTACTTAGTAGCGCTATTAATTTTTGAGGGTTTACCCTTTCCATTAGTCATTTTGGCTTAGCCGTAGTTACGTAAGAATCATAATACTCCTTTTGGCTCCGCCGTAGTCGGGTGAAAAGCAAAATTTAACCATGGAATCTATTCACCTTTGAAGTAAAAAGTGTATGCTATTAAATTCCTTCTCTGCTTGAACTGGGCTTGACTCGCTGCCACGTGTCTAAATAAGAACTTGAGTTGCTTTTTATAGGCACTGAAGATCATAGGTGAGTGATGTACTCGCCGTAGTGGAAATCAGGCTGAAATTGTAGCGTTTTTGTACAGACACTTCAATACCTCGATATACCGATAGTTGATTTGGCACCGTATAGCCCAAGTCTCTATCGAGTCGAAGACTTTCTCGTAGTCCTGAAATGTAAAGCAGAGAGGCAGGTTATACTCTTCGCTATTCTGTATAAGCTGCCACAGCATATGTATGTGGTCTACGGTGCTACAGCCTTTCCGGAATCTGGCTTGTTCTGGAGGCTGGAAATCGTCAAACCTATACGCGAGACGATTCGTAATGACTCATGAAAACAACTTGTAGACATGGCTAAAAAGTAAGATGGGCCTATATATGGTCGGGCATTATCGCCCTTATTGCAGAAGAGTACCACCCCACCCTTGCCCGTGGTGTTTTTCTCTCGAGTATGACGGAATCAAATTACTTCTGAAGGGCCTTAAAGTACTAGTATTCCACCCGCCTGCAGAATATCAGCAGTAATTCGTTGATCCCCAGCGACTAGTTGTTTTAAGCTGCTTCAGAGCAATCCGAATCTCGTACAGGCTGACGTCCGGGATATCATCGGTACAGTGTCGGGTCAATCTAGCTCCTGGGTCATTTGCTAGATTCGCAACGGGTTTACTGGTTTACGAGTACAAATGCCCATAAATCCTCTCAATTTTGGCAGATACGATTTTGCTATCGTCAGTCTTCAGTTTCTGCCCAATAGTTACATCTCTTGCAAAAACTATGGAGTCTTTATTCCACTCATTAGCATCTCGGTATTAAAGCGGTGGAGGTCGCTTTTCAAGAACTTAGAGAATCTTCTATTGACCTGACATTTGCACGCATCGTCTGAAGACTGCAGAATCATTTCACACCTCTCCTTCATGATTTTGAGAGTATTATCGAAGAGTTTTTTGTTCTTATTTAATGTCATCAAGGGTCTTATAGATCTTAGACCCGACCGTATCGACAGTTTCCACGAACCCATCGTTGTAATCATCATCGGTGCTCCCTAGGCATTCGAAAAGACTCTGGTTCTGAAAGCTTTCGAGGTTTTGGATTTGAATCAGTGCTGGTCGGAGCGTAGACTTCATCAGTCAAGCCCTTTCCAGCTCAATATATAAGATCAATGTGCCTCTTACTATGCGGTGACTGGTCACCGAGACATCATTGAATACGAGTTTGTTCGTCAAGATGATGAATTTGATCTCATTTTTTGTTGCACCATCGGGGCTCTGCCAGGACCACTTCCTGTGCTCACGCTTTCGGAAGCAAGAGTTCATCATATAGAGGCTCTCCTTCTCCATAAAGTTGCCCAGTAGGTGATCCGGGTGGTTCCGACGTCCAACTCTAAATTGCTCCACCTGCAGTTCATCATCGTCCCGTTTGCCCAGTTTCACGTTGAAGTCCCCCATGACCGCGGTTTAGTGAGTTTTGAAACCATGCATAGCTCTAGAAATATCCTCATACATGATCTCTACTTCGTCGTCGGGGTGTACTTAGGTCGGGGCGTAGATCTGTGCGACCTTCAGGGAATGTGATGAATTGGTTGCCACCCTGGTCGACACAGTCTCGATATTCACCACGTTATTCACGAGGGGCTTATGTACGATAAACCCAAAACGTCCCTGGAACTGCCGGTCAAGCTCTCGGAAATAGTTCTCCCCTTCTGTTCGGATTTCAGATATACCTTCAATACTTCATCGTAACCTGCTTCATTCTTCCTGTAGTTCGTTGATCTTCTTGTCGGTCCTGAGTGTACGCGAGTTGTAGGTTGCCAGGGCCAGTCTTCGGTTTTCATTTGGA
The DNA here is from genome assembly GCA_945859665.1 of Anorthoa munda. NCBI lineage: Eukaryota > Metazoa > Arthropoda > Insecta > Lepidoptera > Noctuidae > Anorthoa > Anorthoa munda. The sequence goes on from OX243893.1 coordinate 41,247,561, forward strand.
TAGCCGGGTGTCGTCCGAGGATTCTTACCACCCATGCCGTTACCTCGACCACTACCATTGCCGAGGGTAGACAGGCTGCCGGGCACTGTGGGTCATTACTTAGTAGCGCTATTCATTTTTGAGGGTTTACCCTTTCCATTAGTCATTTTGGCTTAGCCGTAGTTATGTAAGAATCATAATCCTCCTTTTGGCTCCGCCGTAGTCGGGTGAAAAGCGAAATTTAATCATGGAATCTATTCACCTGTGAAGGAAAAAGTGTTTGCTATTAAATTCCTTCTCTGCTTGAACTTGGCTTGAAACGCTGCCACGTGTCTAGGTATGAACTTGAGTTGCTTTTTATAGATACTGAAGATATTCAAAGTTATTTGTGTCAGCGCACGAGATTTAACTACAAACCAATCAACTCTAGAAGAGACTATTATCCAACTGTGTGGAAATTTATTTTTCAACAAACATTCATATGTAAATCAATTATCATGATCCACTAGTTACCGCTGACGCTAATTAAATTTAAACAGTCTTCAAGAATATATTACACAATTCATCAAGATAATTGAGAATAAAAAAAATATGAGTGTAGTAGTTTAAACAAAAGATTGACTGCCAGGACATTATTGCAAATTAAATTAAAAATAATTTAGTAGTCCAGTAGACGACGTCAGTATTTCATCAGCTAACTACTTCAGAGAAGTAAACAAACTGTTGAAATCTAATCCAATATATCTCAACAGAATACGGGCGAATTACCGAATCTCTCACCGCAAACGGGCCGTTGTGGTTTAAATACCAACTCGGCTTCAACAAAATTTAATGTCGTTTAATTAGGAAAATTACCTAGAAGCGATGTTCAAGATCATGCAAATCGATCTATCTGCTCAGTCTTTTCTCGACAATGTTGGGTTCGCGTCACAGTCTGATCAGATGCAGCTGAGTAACAGTAACATGGATTGACTGTATAACTGACCTTCAAAGCACAGTAACCCCGTGTCAGATTTTTAGAATGTCTTATGTCTACAAGTCTCAGCTGGAAACATAAGCTTACCGTTTTTGCCGAGGCACGAAGGGGTCTCGGTATATGATGAACGGTCACGCATCCATGGATTGACCTCGGCAAGTATTAATCTCAAGAATCGACCCATGCAGCTGTTATTATTTATCCCGAGCTCCTCTTAAGATCGATCGAGTAATCTCAGATTGTATCTATATAAACGGCTTCTTCATTACACGCGGGCGAGCTCCCTAACAAATGGCCGGTGAGTAACATCTGTTACTCTGTTAAGTTTCACGAGTTTATGTACTCGTATTTTAGGTCCCATGTCATTTAGCCCGCTACGACCGCTACGCTGTTACGAGTGACTAGAGCTACGGCGTAGCACAGAATTTTCCCGCGGGAAGCTTCATATATGCACATCCCAAGTGAATGTTTCGAGTTGTAACTACGTTAGTTGCTAAAAGTTAGTGCAGCACTAACTCGAATTGAACATTTAGAACATGTTTCTTTGTACACTAGAGAATTGGTTTTTTCTTCTGTAGCATATTTATGGAGTATAATTATTTCAACGTAGAATTTTTCTTGTAATCAAATTTGTATGGAATATGATTACAAGAAAAATTTCTATGGTGCTCAGCCGGGCTTACAAAACTGATATAATACCTAAAAAAATTAAAATAAATAACTATACATTATTTTTTCGTGGTATTAAATTGTCCTGAGGTGACAACTTTATACCATGTTTAAGGCAAATAAAGACTTATCTTATCTTATCTGATCATTGAAAGTAAACTGTTTCGGTACTTAGAAGTACTATTTAGGTGGTTGTGGCCAAACCTCACGCTCAAACTCCCGCTTTGTACGCGGGAGTTTGGGCGTGGGGTTTGATTCGCAGTTCGGGCAAAGTGTATCTGCAGCGACCCGGATTTTGTAAGTTGGTGGTACGAAATTCCTCTATCACAGTAAGATAGTTAGTTTTCTTTATTGTGTTTGTGATTGTCAGAAAAACATTTGTATGAAAGATTTTTATTGGAAAATGGTAAAAACAAATGGTTCGCAACTTCTGATTGATTATCAAAGATACAGCAAAAGGTTATATATAAAAATAAAAAATTCCGACTACGTATAAAGTGAACTTAATCGTATATACGCTTGAAAAACATAAAATATTCCGTCGGCAGTCGGATCATAAGGAAGATGCAACAATATGATAAATCAAAAATCAAGAGAGGCTATGAGGAGGATTCAAAGAGATATATATTTATGGGAGGTCTTAATCAATAATACCGCTAAATAGGAATATATTTCCCGAGGGAGATTATCACAATTTTAGTTAATACCACCTTATATCCTATCTAGAGAGTTGAAGGTTGCGAATTTGTCGTGAGCAAAACAATCGATTCAGTAATAGCCCTGTGGCAATGTCAGTGTTGACTGCTCGATACTGAACAAAGGCCTTCTAATGAGCGGTAGGTACAGTTATTAGATGGTTATTAGGCTTTAAACTCTCGACAGGCTACCTCGTTGGTTCTGTGGTCACCAGTATTATTGAGCTAACAAGCTGTCTAAGCTATTTAAGTAGTTTATGGCCTGTTCGTAATTTTATTACTTAATTGCAGTTGAAAATAAGCGTAAATAGTGTTTGCAGATTCTGTCAATTTAACATAGTTAATATCGCACCTGTATTCTTTAAAGGGCTAGGTAGAGGTGTTTCTATTGTACATCCACATTATATCAATCTGTCCAAGAATAACAAGAATAATAATTGACCTACGTATGATTTGAATGAAAATAGTAAAAATGGTATTTACAAATAAATACTATTTCCAAATAAAAACAGTACGAAGTGAAAAATCACTTAAATTTTGGAAGACGGTGTCAAAATAGGAAGAATAAGAACAGAAACACCGACTGCCGAAATTGAGGTTGCTTTTAAGAGAAAAGAAACGTTTTTTATTTTTCACTTTTTTGTTGTGGTACGTAATGGGCAAGTTCGCAAGTAGTAACATATTTGCTATACTGCCCAAAGATATTACAGAATAGATTACCCAAATAACATGAAACATAACCGGTGAAATGAGAGTGCATCAGGGTGAACTGTTCACGTCTGCGTCTATAGAGGAGCGTAATGGCGTGAAATGAAATGGTGTAAACTGTAATCAGACGTGCGATTGCAGTAATCCCGAGAGATTTGCCGTGATTTAGTGAAGAGTTCTGTTGTATATCTCCGAAGTTCTTCATCAAATTTAAATGGGACCTATTCGGGCACATACTCTTTCACATAAAATAGTAGTTTATGAAACTGTTGCTTAATAAGGGGTATTAATATATGAGTGTGTAAAAGTATCACACGAATGTTTTAATACCTAGTTATTTGCAGTTTCATACATTACTTTATCTACACTCACATATTGGGATTGAACCTACTAAATAAAAGTAAAAGTCAAAAGAGTAAGAAAAATTCAGTATAGCAAAACGCATGAATGGCGCCAAAACCCAGCACATCACCGGCACCGCATTAACCGCGCATGCGCTAAAGCGGACGTTGACGCACAGACAAGTAAAAATTGGAATCAAAACTTTTTATAATAGGTACTAAAAAAAACATTTGCCTCCCGCAGCCGTGTTAAAATCGCGCGCCCCGAATAAGCTTTCCATTACAAAAAAATAATTGTTGGAAACTCCTTGGTGATATCACTTCTTCGATTTGCACTGTATAGTAAAAAAAAAAAAAAACATAGCATTATTTTGTTCGAGAAAAAGTGAAGTAAATTTCGGTATTGTGTTTATAAAGTATATCAATATAAACTCGTTTTGAAGTTAATAATTCGAATATTACGATAAAATTAATTTTTCACACTCGTCAAAGTCGAGTGGAAAGTCGTAGAAAAATCTAAGTAAAAAAATGCCCATATGGCATTTTAAAGTGGATTGTTAAAAAATAGAACTAACCACCATAACCAGAACTGATAAGAAGAAAAAAAGAAAAGCTTCAAAGAATGTAAAACAAAAGACGGTGTTGGTGCTGTGATATTCAGTGAATTTTATTGCAATATTCGTGTTGACAAAAATGTGGAGTGAAGTAATTCTACTCCGGAGTTTATCAAAATCAGTACTTTAGAGAATATTAATAAATCTACTACCGGAAAAATCAAAACACAGATACGAAAAAGTCTATAACGATTTTCTTCCATGTAGAACAACAAAAGTAAGAGTCAAGACTTTGTCTTCTCTTCCATCCATTTGCCATGCCATCTTTCCTTATAATTTATTTCCAACATTTAGCAGAAACTCGAAAGTCAAGTAGCCTATGTTGCATTTATTCAATGCTTAGATCTACAATAAGCAGCAAACACAATATTCAAATCAATACATACAGCAGCTTTTTATTGTCTCGCAGATGGTGTGAAAATTAGAGTATGCTCCTGCGGGATAAAGCCAGGCTTTGTCTTGGGCAGCTTGAACCCCTCGCTTCATTCAGGACTCTACTAACCTCAGTCCCTCGTTACCCTCAGGGTTCAAAATGTCGCCTGTGCATAATCTACTATTTAAAATTAGTCAATAAATGATGAAAAAATCGATGAACATACACAAAAAAGCTGCATCAGCCGAACATGGTTTTCTGCCTCCTTTTTGGAACTCGGTTAAAAATGGATACCGTAAAATTAAAAAAGGTCACTCTGGTTTGCTTTTTTGACCAAAGATAAATAATAATCAATACAAAAACCATTAACATACATATATTAATTATAATAAACTATGTAGAGAAGAACCAAAAAAATATGAAAATGGATTGGAATATAGCGAGTTGGGGTACCTTTTGAAAGCTTACAGCTGACAGATACCATTCGATAGTACTAGTGCCACTGCAAATAAATGAAATACTGTTGTGTGTTTTAATTGCTAATGCATTCTGGTTGCAAAGCAGTACTGAGTACCAATTAGCCTCAATACTATTTGAGCTAATAGTAAGTCAATACTCAAGTGTCAATAAAAAGTGATAGAAAAATAATGAAAGTCGGTGAAAGAAAATCCAATCGTACAGACTTTGCCAGAGTATTCATCATTATCAATCTGTCACTCCCTAGGGTTTGCTGTTAGAGAACTCAACATTGAGGTAAGCTCGCCTTTGTACATACACTTTATTATCACATTGTATTGAATATTGTTTTTGGTGTACAATGAAGAATTAAGATAATTGCAGCCGAAAGGCGTCCACTGCTAGACATAGGCTTTCCCCAAGTGTTGCCACATTGATCGGCTCTTTGCATATCGCATTCAGCGTACTCCCGCAGCCTTAACCAGGTCATCGGTCCACCTAGAGGAAGACCTTCCAACGCTGCATCTGACGGTACGAAGTCACCACTCCACATTTTTTACAGTAACATATACATAGACTAGCTGTCCCCCGCGGCTTCGCTCGCGTCATCTGGCTACCTACCTACCGTTGTATCCTACCCATCTACCCTACCTAACTACATAGGATTTTTTTTCTTCATAAAAATGGATGGTTTCAAAAACTATAACGGACATAGGTAGAAACATTTTTTGTTTTTTATATATTAAGGATAAGTGATTTGACCCAAAATGCCTTAATGTGGCCTATTTATAATATATAGATATATGTATAGAAACGTGACTGTGTTTTTAGGGTTCCGTACACAAAGGGTAAAAACGGGACCCTATTACTGAGACTCCGCGGTCCGTCTGTCAAGCTGTCTGCCACCATGCTGTATCTCATGAACCGTGATACCTAGACAGTTGAAATTTTCACAGATGATTTATTTCTTTTGCCGCTATAACAACAAATACTAACAACAGAATAAAATAAATATTTAAGTGGGGCTCCCATACAACAAACATGATTTTTATGCCGTTTTTTGCGATAATGGTACGGAACCCTTCGTGCGCGAGTCCAACTCGCACTTGGCCGGTTTTTTTTTTAGATCTATTAAAATCTAATATCTTAGTGTAGTACATGGTCCTTAAGTATAATTAGCCACTATCCTAGCGCTCGCGAATAAAGGCCTATCCATACGTGCCAAGGACGTGACAGAGCCGGACCCAGGCATTGAAGATCCTTCACTGGCCCGTGCACGGCCTGTGCATGGACGTGTGTGAACGAGTTCATATATACTGATATTATTTTGAGCCCCTAACGGGGCACGGTCCGTCCACGTCCGGGATACGGCCCTGATATGTGTGGATAGACCTTTAAGCAGATCGATAGCACTTTTTCTTCCGACTTACTTTACAAATATCAATATTTAAGGCTAACCAAGAACTTTAACGTAATGCTATATAGCATTCTTCATGAATGTGGCTATCATTCACAAACAGATTTTTTCATAATTCGACTGGTAGTTTTAAAGATTAGTGTGTACAAACAATCAAAATCTTCCGCTTTATTATATTAGTATAGATTGATTATATTATCCTAATTATATGAAAGTCTGCTTAGCCTTTGCCCAATTTTTTGGGGTCAGCTTCCAGTCTAACCGGAATTAGCTTAGTACCAGTATTTTACAGGTAGTGACTGGCCATCTGACCTCCAACTGAGTAACCAGTGACTCAGTAACCAATTAATACGACATCCCTTGGCAAGACTAGTGTCAGATATTTGGGGTTCTAACTATTCATAACGTCCAGCGTCTTGATTTTTTTTTATTGTGACTTTCCCACCACATTATTCCCAAACTACTGCAACTCCTGAAAGCCAGAATCAACAGTTGCGACCACCAAGAAATTGCCGAGGCAATGAAGCTCGACAAAGTCCCGGCAAATGAATTTAACTGTCATGGATCCCGCAACGAAATTACTCAGAAAAGAATAAGGCCGCGGACATGAAGTCAGCGGGCGTGGAGCGACGGCGGCGGCGGCGGCGGTGTGGCGCGTTACAATGCATAGATTTATATCATGGAACTGGGCTCGAAAGCAGGGGCGCCAGCCACGTGCTCCATACGATGCCGCGCCGATTCCCGCCCCGCGACCGCTGCCTTACGGAGGATTTTGAAAATGTCTAGCGTCTATCAAAGATTTACGAATTATAGCTGGGTCCTGAAGGGGTGTCGGTATGTAATGGATAGTCACCCATCCACAGAGCACGAACCTGCCTGGGCAAGCGTTGCTTAACTTCGAAGATCAATCGTGTGGCTGTAAATAGTTCGCCATTTATATGAAAACAGTTCTTATAAAAAATTCGCTTGTTAGAAGTCGTTCAGGAAGACAGTCCATTCCATTGAATATTACAAAAGTTATTCAAACTAAGCGACGTGCTCTCTCTCTGTCTCACTCTAACCCACTATACCTACTACGTTTATTTGTTATATGTATGTACATGTTGTGACGTCCGCTAGCCTTAGTTAGTCGCCGACCCAGCGTCGACACGGCAACAAGTGCATACGCTCACATGAAAAAACTTGCAAAAGAATCAAATTCTGACTAAGTATAAAAACGATCTAATCGCGTCATAAATTAATTTTTACACAGAACCCCTAGAATTTAAGACCGAAGTTATGTCAGAAAACATCGGTTTTTAACATTGTTTTACCTAAAATCGTCATTTGGCGCTCTTCCAAATTTTCCCTTGCATGCGATTGGCTTGCAGCCGACTTATCAATCAGTCGGCGCTTCGCTATTGCGAGAGAAAGACCTTGCTGCTGTGATAGCCGTTCAATATTAAAACTATCGAAATGTAAAACGAAGTCTACTGGAAATTCACGAAATAAATTTTCTTAATGTATAGATCGGAAAATAAACTGTAGGGCCCAACTGAGGAAGACTGGTTATGTTAACCTGCAGATGCAGTAAACCTTACAAAAAAGAATTACGATTATTGACGCCCATGAAAAATTCTTCTTCACGTTTCGATTCGACTCAATTTTAATATTCTCCCGATTTAAATGTGGCCACCTGGATATCTTTGTCGCTGGCTTTCTTCAAGTCGTGGAAGGTGGAGGTGGTTGTGCATGCTGGGCAGGAAAAGAGGTAGTTATTTTCATGTGAACGGGCTCCATAATCCACATTGCTTGGCACCGCTTTTGGATTGGTCAAGGATACCCAGGTTACCCAGATTATCAGGTTGTGTGTGTTGTTAAGTCATGAAAGTTTTTCCATTACCATTTTGGAGACAGATTTTACTTTCGCAATAGCTAATTACTCGCAAGTGCATGGATCAAAGCTACTGTTTTACCCATCAACAGGACTGCTAAGTGCATACAGAAACTTCAACTAAAAAATAATCTCTTTAAATTGGACAGGGGTTTGGTTTGATTGGAAAAAAAATAGTGTTTGCGTATTGGATCAAAAGACAATTAAAAAAATCTCCTCGTTTTTGTCACAAATTGCTTGTTAGTTTTCATTTTAATAACTACCGACGGAAAAAGAGGGGTGTTGTAATCTTGACGTGTGTATTTGTGTGTTTGTATATTTGTGTATCTGTCTGCGGCATCATAGCTCCTCAACGGATGAAACGATTTTGATTTAGTTTTTATTGTTTGACAGGTGACTTTATCGAGAGTACACTTAGCTATGTTTGATTATAAAAATCTATTTAACACAAAAAATAAACCGAATTCTAAAGCAAAACACTACCAAGCAAAAATATTTTTAGTATCCGAAGTCAGTGTTGTCGGTACCTATTGTTTTTAGTTTTTCGAAATCGACTTCGGAAAGTAAAATAATTTTTCGCTCTGTAGTGTTTTGATTTAGAAGTCGGTTTATTTTTTATGTTATAATGTTTTTACTATAAATAATTTTCACATTACCATGAAAATGATTTATAGCCAGAATACATCTTTTCAATTCCAAAAAGCCCAAACACGACCAGGAAGGATACATTGTTTTATTACGGAGTTTCAGTGCCTACCTTGCGGCTTCATTATCAAATCAATTCGATGGTACCATTTCCATCAGTACCATTTATTTATATATGTATTTGCTTCATCTTAGTAGCTTAACTATTCGAGATATCTTATACCCATGACATACTTATTAAGGAGTTCCAGTAGCCATCGTCGGTCTTCTTCATCAGTTCCACTTCACCAAATGATACTTTCTGAGAGCAGGTGCAAATGCTTGCCATGTTATTGCAAATACCGAAATCGCTACGTGTCTGCCTTTAAGATATTTGAGGAGTTCCCTCGATTTCCAGAGGAAAATAATTTTACATATCCACCTATATAATTGACGAAGTTATGCCTGAAAATTCATAAAAAAAATATTAAAAAAAATCAAACATTCGTATTGAGAATCTGCTCCTTTTTTGGAAGTCGGTTAAAAATCGCTTCGGCCGTTCAAAAGTTATGCGCATTTTATTCTTTGAATCGGGGTATTTTCGGCAGATATCGCGTTATACCTACGTGTTTCGACGGATTGTTGATCGAACCGTGTGTAGTTTAGCGTTATAAAATAAAAATAATACTTTTTAACGCAACGATAAAGTATAATTTTGAATTAAAAATAATGAGACAACGTTGTGGTTTAAAAGAAGATGTAGTGAATAAAATTTAAAAGAGTATGTTAAGATGGTTTGGTCATGTTGAGAGAATGAATGAATGGCGACTAAAGAATGGTATTTACAGGGCAGACGTGAATGGAAACGCCGGGAGGGGACGCCCTAGAAAGACATACATAGACCTTATAGGTGATGTTCTTCAGAAAGGCTAGGTGTGCAGTACTCATAACCGGCGTGTGTGTATGACTAGATGTATGAATGTGAGTTAAGCAAAAGAAGTATGTAGGGATCGTAGCAGGTGGCGTTCTGTAGTTTCTGCCATGGAAAAAAGGCGTGAGTTTATGTATGTATGTATGTAAAAAGAAATACACCGAAAATATAAAAATAAAAAGGTAAAACACATTATTTAAAAAAAGGAAAGACGCAATTGTCAATATCGTAACAATTATTTTAAATATTTAGTACCGATACAATTTTGGCAAGGTTTAAAGGTATAAAGCTGAATGTTTGAATACTCAAAAAAAAAACTGGCTAAAGCAAAGCGTAAATTATGTTATTTAAAGAGGTATTTGTATCGGGGGCTTTTTAAATTTTACATATGCTGTAGTATATAATGTATTGCTGCGTGGATTTTATGTCATCATTTTACTAAATCCGGACTAATTCCGGGTAAACTATAATGTCATGAAATGAACGGATATTTGTGTTCGGAGAATTGTAACGTAGTAATTTCATTGCATTGCATTGTAGTGGGTATGGACTGAGATATCGGGTCAAAGTTCATTGATCGTAAAGCCAGCATCCACGTTGAGTCGTTGACACTGCTGTCAGTCATCATAGTCCGAGATCTAACCTTATATAGACTTGTTTGATGTTTCATTTGTGTATTGCATTGTGCATTTTTTTAAATTTAAAATGTGACTCTTTTTTTGATTTGTTACTTTACATGCCGTTGTTGGATTTATAAGCTAGTAATACAGGATTATAGGAAAATGTTTCAGGCAAAGGTAAACAAGATTCTCTTTCAACAACTCAATTGGTAATTTTGGTTGGTAATATTTGGTTCAGGTACTTCTCAATCGAGCTCGCCACTACTTTCAATCTTTTTTTTTCTTATCTTGCTGTTTGCCCTAAATTCCTATCTGACAAACTCCTTTTAATTTAATTAAGGGTTGTCTGGCCAGGATTTTACAAAGTTTCGAGACATTATTTATATTTTATCGTATATTTTATAAAGAACAGCTCTCATTCAAATAACAGTAGAAGATCATTCTATGTTTGCTGGCTCTTGTACTATAATTTCATGTTATGCATATTAGCATACGGGCTTCTGAGTAATCCGATCATCTGAACGAGGACAGACATTTATGGATTGTGCATTTCGTAATGTGTGCTCCTGTTTTCCATTGCAAATTCACAAATAGGTTGACGAATCTATTTGTGAATTTGCATTAGAATTCCATTTAAAACATTGAAAACCATTTAAAAATATAAAAATTGCCGCCAGTGTCGGGTGCAGAGTCCAAACTACTCGTTATTAGGGCTCCAGAAATTAACCTTCTCACAATGCGGAGGGCTTGTACATGCCCTTGATTCTACCGCAGAACGACTGTTTCAGTGACAACAGAGGCTCTAAAGGCGATAACCAATATCATTTCAGCCGAAAGACGTCCACTGCTGGACATAGGCCTCCCCCAGGCGTCACCAAATTGACCGATCCCGCGCGTCTCGCATCCAGCGCCTTCCCGCAAAATTAAACAGGTCATCGGTCCACCTGGTGGTAGACCTTCCAACGAAACATCTTCTGGTTCGCGGTCGCCATTCCAGATCTTTTCGGCCCCGTCGGCCATCCGTTCTACGAGCAATGTGCCCTGCCCACTGCTACTTAAGTTTGGCAATTATTTGGCCTATGTCGGCCGATATGTCAAAATATAATGATCAAGGATAGATCTTGCGATTTTTCGATATCACTTGTCAATCCGATATTTTTTTTTATTTTTGACTACAGCTATCGCCACGCTTTCGGTCGATCAGGTGGTTGTTGAGAATTTTGCCCATGAGATAGTTGGCGCTACTGAAAATCGGCACGTTGACTACCCAGTCTAAATTCCAAAACCTCGTATCACACATTTGAATCATTCTTAACTTTCTGATCGCTACTTGCCAGCAGTTTTCAGGGCAAAAACTTCTTCTGTGATATATAGGATAGTAAATAGATTCTCATTGGGTCCGTTGTGCGTGCTGGCTTTCTCTCTGTGAGTGGGAAGGGGCCGTAATCCACCATGCGAACCCAGTGCGGGTTGGTGGATGTCGCAAGTCTTCGAATTTCTGGTTCTAAGGCATGCCGGTTTTCTCACGATGTTTTCCTTCACCGTTTTGATGAAATAATTTACACTAAGTAAACCACCTGCCTACGTTTGGACCCACGAGTCTCACGACCTACAACTTGTAAGTCGCGGCCATTACCACGGTCCTTTAAGGGGTGTCCAAGTTTATTGTAAAATAGTGATGTATTGCTGTGGATGATCTTACTTATATTATAAATGCGAAAGTTTGGATGGATGAATCATGTATGTTTGTTACTTAATCACGCCCAAACGGCAGAACGGATCTGGATGAAATTTGGCACAGAGATAGATTGAAGTTTGGAATAGCACAAAGACTAAATTTTATCACGGTGTAATGTTCCTTCGGGATAATAAAACACTTTTGACGCGGGCGAAGCAGCTGGCAGAAGCTAGTATTTAATACTCGTATACTTTCCAAAAACTACGAGGTTCCATGTTGACTATATGGTTTTTATGTAGGTATGTTCACCGATTTCTTCGTCAATTGTGGGAAGATTTTGAAAATTATTTTAGTGCTTTTGTTTTTGGAGGGAAATCTTTAAAAGGCGTCTGGACTTTTGGGGAAATACCTGGCTGTGTGGGGAAATTTACTAAAACTACACAGGTGATCACTATCAGCACATGGAAGGGCCTCCTAAGAGAACACCCAGGAAGCGCGTCTATGTAACGCCTATTAAGACACATTCCCGGTGCACTACACTTACAGTGTCCATTGGTATATCTTTCATTAAGGCAGACAGGGAGTCGCGTGCGTTTTCTTAGCCATCGTTCTACGGATTTATGCGTACATCGCAAAATCGTGTCGAAGTGTCGCGTCTTGTCTGTAGAAGTCTTTACTATCATGAACTGCAGTTCTTATTTTATAGAAACTTAATCATCAAGTTTAAGAAACTTTCCCTGCGCATGAAGTTCAATATTCTGTTTTATTCACTCCGGAATAGTTTCTAAAAATACTAACAAACAACCGTATGTACCTGCCTATTGAATTATGTCATGTTTTTTTTGTACTCTGTGGTGTAGATGTCAGTTTGGCAAAAAGGGAATTGGTTTCTATTTATAGGTTTTAAAGCTTGTTAAGATCGATTTTTGCAATCGTGCATATTTCCATTTCAGTTGATATTTGTGAGGTCGCCCACTACCAGGTTTGCCATTTATTCTGTAGCGCATTTTCGCAACATACTTTTGACGTGACGTGTGTTTTGTCGCATTTGCAATGCACGAGAGAAGCGATGCAATCGCACAGTATAGAATTAGCTTTGCTTCGTTATCGCTTTAACAACACTAACGTTACCTCGTTATAGTACCGATGACAACTCAGGGGCTGCAGCTAGGCGGCTGTGAAGGCACAAACAGGCAGAATACTGTATCGCGATCGTACAGGGTCTGTATCGCGATAGTGATGGAGTATCTTGGTCTTGTGGGCGAAGGTATAAGACCAGCGACGGCATCGCGAATGTATGTGATCTTTTTGCGATTGTATGTGCGCTACTGCGAGAATGTCGTTGTGGACCAGCAGTTAAGACTTCGCCTCCCATACTTGAGGTAATGGGTTCAAATCCAGTCAAGTACCAATGTGACTTTATCAATGCATAAGAAAGTTAATCTTGGACATCGTTCTCATCGGTGAGTAAACCTGAACTTATACAGTTATAAAAGATTGAAGTTACCACGATGCATTTTATGGGATAAAAAGGAATCGAAGTTACGGACAAAAGTTTTTACACAGTTAGGAATTTAATCATAACGATCTACGAATTAATGGTGATAGAATTGTGACGATAATTGTGCTTTACATAAGTATTAGAAATGGTTAGTACTTTTTATTTAAACAGACTTAAAAATAAAGTAGCCTACCTAGAATTAAGACTTAAAATTGAAAGCGCTCCGGACTTAACTATTTGGAGAACTTTCGAAGAGTTATTAAAAGTGTCTTTATAAAGGAGTGAAATCTGAAAAGCACCAATTCCGACTTTATTTAGTACTTGATAGCTTAGTGGTTTTCAAAAAGTTCAGCCTAATTTTGGTAGAAGCAATATTTTTAACAGAGTTTTTTAAAGTGTCACGTGTAGGTATCTGAAATGTAGAGCAAATACTATTCTGAGCATAGTTTTAATAAGGACCATAATTCGCCATCACATAGAATCTGAATTTAGTTTATTTGCCTCAATCAATCTGCCTAGCCTTTTCTCAACAATGGAGACAGTTCCCAAACCCAGAAAATGGCTAAAACGGGTGAATTTTCGGGCTTCTGACCATCCTTAACTACTGTCAAAGATCTACAACAGCTGACAGCCGGGACCAACGGCTAAACGTGCTTCCCAAGGCATGAATAAGTCTTGATACGAGTATATAATGAATGATCCCCAATCTACGAACCGACCTCGGCAATCGTTGCTTAACCTCAAAGATCCCGTGCTACTGTTACTATTTAACCACGAGCTCATTCTTGATAGTATATTTTAACTTATTTATGCTTTGGATTTTCAATAACCAATGCTGGGACCCGATGCGGAGTGTATGGAAAAAAACATAGTTTTCACACATACCAACACCCGGCAAACTTTGGTTTACGTTTGGCTTAACGACGGCCAGATCACAAAAAAATTGCCACAATTTGTGTGGGTTCTGTAGTTAAGATGACAATTTACTATTCATATTGCTCCGTTTTTGCTATTTGACTACGGAACCATAAAAGGAGCACACAACTTTACACTACACTACTTAGTTACAAACTCTTCTCTCTTCGGAATATCCTCAAAGTATTTATGACAATATTGCCGACCACTTACTTCTAACCGGCCCGTTTCAAAATTCGTGTTACTCTTTATATAACTATATCGCCATCCTGAAACCATGTGCAAGACTATTTATTTGTTCCAAACAAAAAATCGGACAACGGCATTCCGTGGTCCGATTTTATGTCGTGGGTACGTTAACGGACACAAAATAATATACACCGAAAGCGTATAGTTTAAAAGTTTCTTATGTGAATTTAGAATCTGCTTTATCAGTTGCAGAGAACATGCGGGCAGAGAGCCTACTTAATTTCCTTAGTCATCATCATTTCAGCCAAAAGACGTCCACTGCTGGCAATACCTCCCCCAAGCGTCGCCACTCTGATCAAGAAATTTGTAACCCGTTCTTAATACATCAATAATCATGGAATCAAGTAATATTAAATATCTCATCACAAATATTACCAGTATCAAATTCTCTGGTACCCACCCGAGGACAAAACAGTTAAATAAAAAAACGGCCAAGTGCGAGTCGGACTCGCGCAGCAAGGGTTCCGTACCATTATCGCAAAAAAAGGCTATAAAACCACCTTTGCTCTATGGGAACCCCACTTTATTCCGTTTTTAGTATTTGTTGTTATAGCGGCAATGGAAATAAATAATCTGTGAAAATTTCAACTGTCTAGCTATCACGGTTCATGAGATACAGCCTGTTGACAGGCAAACAAACAGACAGACGGACAGTGGAGTCTTAGTAATAGGGTCCCGTTTTTACCCTTTGGGTACGGAACCTTAAAAAATCCAGGTCATCTTGTCCTGTCCCATCATGCAACCTTATAAGACAAGTGTAGTCATTGTGCACAAATATTATTGACACGAGCATTTTGCCCCATATCTCCACGAAGTAAAGTCGAGTCGAAGTGACGGCAACCCGTCAAAGGATGTGCACGAAGTAGCGTGTCTTCTGTTTATTTTGATAGGAATATGTGCATAACATAATGGAGATGGGCGGTCTATATATTACGTAAATTTTTACACTGATATTAAGTGTATAACATGATGGAGACGGGGATGTCAATACACTAAGTAAATTATTTGACTGTGGCGTCATTATATCTATGGTCGTGTCGCATCGCTGATGAAAGATGATGTAAATCTATATATATATATAAAAGAGAAAGTATGTATGTATGTTCCATATAGACTCCGAAACTGCTGGACCGATTTTAATGAAATTTTCAGACAATCTTTAGTTCGACCCAGCGAATAATCCTGTAAAGTTTGGTGGCGATCGGTAGGCTTATTACGTATCTTTTGCAAGAGCAAAACGATAGCGATCAAACACTTTATGTCATAAAAGTCGGAATTACCTGCAGTGTAGGTCCTACACAATCGTTTGCTGATCGCTCGCTGTTTGTCAAATGCACTTATTTAAAAAAAAAACCACCGGCAACTCTAAACTTTTGTATTGAAGAGCAATTACTGCGCAATTATCGTTTTGCTCTTGCAAAAGATACGTAATAAGCCTGCGGAGCATTTATTTTTTGAACATTGAACGCGGGCAAAGCCGCGGGCAGAAGCTAGTAATAAATAAAGTATACCTGATCTCAAAAAAAATCCAAAAATCCAAAAAATCCGTCTTCAACGCCTAAAGGTCCGTTTCTGAATTTAGTATATGGAAGAGATTGTGTCAAGTCCTTCATTACTGACAAAGTTTGATAGGTTTTCAGGCGATAAATAGACTACTCAACTTCAAAACCTTAATACAGAAATCGGGCATTCGTGTTCTGGTTTTCTATTTTATTTCTGACACTCATTATTAAGACTGCCTTCAACTTTTCTCAATTGGATTGCGTTTTTCTTTCAATCCAGCCAGAAGTCGATGTTACGTATTAATATTTTATATAGGCGTCTGACAAACGCGAAATCTCAAATGCAAGTCATCTAAAAAAATCGTGCAGCACCATTCCATTATTCTAATATTAGACCAGAGCTATCGCTATCTGGCTTCATATTCTCCACAAACAGGTTTGTTTTTAACTCAATTTCAACTGCGCAGCCGAACTGCCCGCTGTGTTTATTTTTCCATATTTAGTTCATAAATCGAACTGTAGGAGTTTGAAAAAGCAAATATTTATAGTTTACGAGGGAGTGGGAGGGTTATTTCAGGTCGGATTGATAACCTTGACTGGTTTTACTGTAGCTTTGATGAAACTGATGTCTGAAAATCTTACCGCACATGAGCCAGCGGAGCGAACTCGGAAATTTTGCCTTTCTCAAAGATATAACTTATTAGGCTTTAAGCATCTGTACAGAAACATGATTAACTTTATTGAGTTATTCTGAAAAGTTCTAATACATTACAGAAGACCTTATGATATTCGGTTGTGAGAGTGAGCGAAGAGAACTCGAAAATTTTAGTTCACCGTATTAGCTCTAGATTACACACATTCAGTCGACTACGATAAAATAATCTTTGTCAACATACCTACAACCAAAAGTAAGAGGCGCAATAATGGTGGTGGCGAGCGCAGAGCTCGAAGATTTTAACAAACCTCCTCGGGCAGATTAGTTTTTATGTTTGCCCAGTCATTGATTTATTTAGAAGATATAGGGTGGCAGGCTCGAAGACTAGTGGTACAAGTGGCAAGCCATGGACCTTATTTATGACCACAGGGTGCCTGTCCAGGTCCCTCGAGTGAAAGAAATCTCACCATTAGCCGACCTCCGGCATCTATTTTCTTTAAACTTAAGAAACTGCCTCTCATTTTGCCCACCCTTTCAAGGATGACGACAATTTATCAATATCTAACTAAGTAAAAAATCCACAAATGAAATTATAGGTTAAAGTTATCTCTGTGTCTAATTAGGAGTTTTAGATTCAGTTTGGTCGAGGCCCAGAGGGGGTCAATTGCCTCCGTTGCCCCCTTGTATCCGCGCCTGCAATCAAACTCATTAAAATTAAAGAGCAGTCGTCTCCAAGTTGTACAATGGGGCGAGCGCGCGTCTTGCAATAGATTGGTTAATCTGCCTCTCTCTCTAATCAGCCTTTTAATGTTCTCATTGCAGGGACACAGGCCTCGTGACATAGGTATCTCAAGGGTTTTCACCACGCGGGACCAGTGCGTATTAGTAGATGTCACATATCTTCGAATTTTAGATTCCGGTTTCCTCACGATGTTTTCCTTTATCGTTGTTAGAATAGTGATGAAAATATTACACAAAGTAATGCACCGGCCTGGTTTAGGCACGACCTACATAATGTAGCGTTATAATAAAAGAATAAAACTTTTAGCGCAACGATAATTAAACGCAACGATGAATTGTCTCCGAACCTGACACGCCTATATCGCCTTTCGATAGTGACTGGAAAGATGCCGAAGGCTTGGAGGCAAGCTACATTAGCCGTGCCCAAAGAGGGTAGTCGGGCCGAGCCCATTCCACCATCCATCTTTCCGTGGTGTAACCGTACCGAACGGACCATCTCGACATTCTTGGTGTTACGTTAACATCGACCCTCAATTTATGTCCATTCATTGAGGCAAAGGCTCAGTTGGCTGTAAAAAAGTTGGGGATCCTTGCAAAGGTGAGACGGTACTTCACGCCTGAACAGCTGCTCAAATTGTATAAAGCGCAAGTTCGATTCCATGCATGGAGTACTGCTCTCACCTCTAGGATGGATCTGCCTAATATCAACTTGATGCACTTGATTCGATTGACAAACGGGCCAAGAAGCTTATCGGCAACGATGCACTGGTCGCCTTAAAGCTCCAGAGCCTTGAACATCGACGCCAAGTGGCCAGTCTGTCGATTTTTTATCGGTTACATTTCGGGGAGTGTGCGATGGAACTGTACAATTTGATTCCGCCTAGCCCTTTCCATCACCGGACAACTAGACATACGGCAATGCGCCACCGGTATATGGTGGACATCCCACCCATACGTACAAAGCGTTTTGCGAATACCTTCATTGTACGCACAGCTAAGGAGTGGAATTCCACGCCGGAGTCTTTGTTTCCTGATACCTACAACCTATTCACTCTTGATTTAAAGACCCCAAGTCTTTAAATCAAGAGTGAATAGGTTACTTCTAGGCAAGCGTGCTTCACCGTCGACCCCATCATCGCTTACCATCAGGCGAGATATTGGTCAAACGCGAACTTATAGATAAAAATAAAAAAAAAAAAAATATTTAATCAAAAATTTTGTACAAAGTTTTAGCATTTTCTTTTACAAAAAAAGAAACGTTGAATTTTTTATGAAAAAGAAAAAATAGAAAAAGGTCAAACACATTATTAAAAAAAAGCCAGAACCGCAATAGTCAATATCATATTAATTATTTTAAATATTTAGTAAAATAAACTTAAGAGTGAAATTTTAGCAAGGTTTAAAGGTGCACACGACGTTGCAACACGTGCTTATCCTCAACGCAGTTGCAACCGGTTTAATGATGGCTTAAGCATACACGTAAAGTACGATTCCATAACTTAATATAGGTAAGGTAATAAATGTTTTTGACTACAGAAACTTAGAAGGTAAGCTACGTAATTCTAACACCAAAAAATAAACTAAATAAAAATATGGTAACAGCCACTCGTCGGGGATCCGCGCTGGACGACCAAAACCGCCTTCGGTAGTACCTCTCCAAAAACATAGACCGTTTAAAAAAATTATGTACGAAACCCATTGAAAGATGTTCGGAATCCCGAAAACTGCAGGTACACCAGGGGTCATGCGTTCTGTCCTGGGGTTAAAAGTGATGTCGGCTCAACTGATATCTACAAACAAGGAAACTGAAAATCAAAATATGGAAAAAAAGGGTCTGAAATCCAGAAGAAGATTTAGGAAGAAGAGTCATTATACCAGTTTAGTTTCATGATGCATAAATTATGATAAGCTTGTCACCAGTTTTTTCAGAACTGCCCATACCTCCAGTCTGACACACGGCAACTGTGGCATGGTAGAGAAAAGATAGTTGGTGTCTCTGACAGAGCTCAGTCGCAGCGGCATGCAGTCCGCGAGTTCCGGTGCACCCTTGGGCTCGTACATCACGTACCCTCTGCCTAATGACAAGGAATGTGTGCCTGCCGTTCGCGCACAAACAATTTCCATAGCCATGGTTATATTGTTGCTTGCCAATTTAAAACACACTTTTAAACAGTTACTATAAAAATACCAATAATTAATTTAGCAGAAGATTTCAGAGTCAAACATTTTTTATGAAATCCTTACCCGATATATTATTTTTCTCTGAGATCCATACTGTCAAACCGAGAAAAATTGTCTTTTGTATTCTTAAATTTGAATAATTGTAACCGACCTGCTTTGACAAATTAAATAAAAAGGCAAAAGCAAAGAGTCTTGCAGCGATTACGCTACATTAAATTGGAAGTCGGGCCACTGGGCGAACACCGCTCTTCGCATTAGACCGCCATTCAGTAGTCTGTATAAATAGTACTTTATATAATTAGTTTGATCTTGTGTGTTTATTGAGTATATGTAGTTATGTGTGTGTAGTTATGTTTATTTAGTATATGTAATGAATATGTGATATAAGTTTGGAACAATCCATTGTATTGTCTTTTTCTTCATTTATTTATTTATTTATACCTTCTGATTTATTAGAAATTAAAAATATTATACAGATCTTCTGATTTAACATAAATTAAAAATATGTACCTACAATTGTTTGTTTGCCCTTACATAGAAAAAAATCAATCAAACAAAAAATAAAGAATAACAGAGTGAGAGATAAATTATTTCAAATCACTGTATCGGTTTTCACTTTCTGAATTAGTTCCTCTAAAGGGAGGACCTTTAGAGGAACTTATTCAGAAACTCAAAACCTCAATCAAAACAAAAACAGACGAATATTGCTCATTTTAAAAACAAGCCAGTAATTTAAAGCCCTGGAACATTTTCTTCTTAGAATATTCATTCATTAAATGCATTTCATTTAAATTTTTCACTTTTATATTTAGGCTCTAATATCGCACGTAATCTTCATCACACGTCGGATGATAACGGGTGCACGAGTGGCCCCGATGAATCCCAAATGAACCGTATTTCTCTTATACAATTCCGAGAATACACTCTCGATTTTATGCAACAATACCCATTATTTCAATGTCAAGTTTACAAAGAAAAACATTGGAAAATATCTACCATTTCCATGACTGAAGTGAATACAAAAGAAAAGAATAATAAAGTAGTAAAAGTTCTGTAGATTCCAAGCACGTGCCCGGTGCACCATTAGTTCGGATGGATTTCTATCTCTTTGTATGATTTTATTCTATAACGACATTGATATTGAACCTGGCTGGCTGCGCTATTTCTTGACCCGAAAAAACACATTTGCGGACGGACGTATTTGTGATAAAACGTGGGGATGTTAGAACTCTAGAAAAATAAAAATTTGATGCTGAAGTCACTTATAGCATGGGTAAAAAATACGAACAATCGAATATGACGATCGATTTATTAGGGTTCTATATTGTGTTTCCTTACTTTTGTTATCCATAATCTAAACTGGCATATATTTTTTGTCCTAATCATTATTTGCCCCAATTATAACTTGCCCGAATTTAATGTCACATAATATCACATGCCATGAAATTTAAATCACTAAATACAAAATGCCCTAAATTTGTTTGTCATAAATATTACAATCAATAATATATAAAAGACTTAAAACCGTTTTCAATAAAAGTTATAAGTCCTAAATTCAAATGATTTAATGTTTATTTATCATATTTTTTTAAAACAAATTTGTATTATAAACCTTTTGTTATTACAAAGCTTCTCTCAGGCGTTACATAGAAACGAGTTATATGATGGCGGGTAATATTTTTTCTTTTGCCGACTTTTTTTGAGACTGTTCATTTGTTGTGTAGTTTTGTTTGAAGTAGCAGAATAAATACGTAAGAAGCATTTTAACAAGCATACACCACGCATGCAGCATGCAAGAGAGCATATAACGTGTAGCATGCAAGCATGCAGCATGCAAGCGAGCATGCAATATGGCTACATATGCTAGTATGCATATGCTTGTAAGTATGCAGCATGCAGCATTCAAGTGAGCATGCAAAATGTAGAAGGCGTGGTTCCTGTATTCTAAATTACACTCTAGGGGTGACAAGACTGCGTGGAGTCGGATTTATTGCGATTCGTTTCTCTCACTATAATCTAATTTTTAGGAAATGTTTACGACTAACAATTTTATTATAAATGAGACATTCGTATTATATAAAGTATAATACAATACTTAGTACAAATTACTTTATTTCAAACAAAATTAGGAGATTCAATTATCATAGAACTCGATATTATGAATGAAAGAATAGTTTTAGAGAACTAATTTTCGAATGTTTGAACATTATCGTTACTAAGTTTATAGCAAACATGTTAGGGACTAAAATTTTCGGAAAATCAATTTTAGTAGAAGAAAGGGGTACTCCCTTTCATTAGATTTCATTTATTTGATCACTGTACGATGAAGAACATGCTAATGTAACGGTTAGCTAGTATATTAAAACCATGTCGACTATAATATCCACTTATACTATTTCGTGGGGCACAGGAGTATTGAGTCAATAGAGCATTCGAAGAAAAATAAACAATATTAAAATTGCTTTTACCTGAAGAAGTTTATACGTCCTCGTGATTATAATGTACATGTAAAATGTATGTGTGTAAAGTCACGCGGAACTTTTTGTAAACTTATTTTTTATTGATTATTGGGTGAATAGAGCACTTAAGGTGCTTGGTACATTCTCATACTCTAGCCAAGCGGTAGAAAAAATATTTAAAAAAATTGTGTTAGATATCTTGATAATTTACGAACTATTTTTTTTACCTCATTTGTACGAGGTGCAAATCCAGAAATTCCGAAAGGTGTTCGGAGGATCCGAAAGGTGTGGACTCGCCACAATACCAAGTCCCTTAAAGTTCACCCAGTTGCCGAAATTATCGCGACACGTGCTTCATGCTTTGCAATTGGCAATCCCTACGGATTGGCGTAGCGCTACGAAATTTGTTGCTACGACGTAGGCCTCGTAGCGGCATAGTCAGCTACGGCCACAAGTGTAGAAACTCTAATAATAAATTAATTTGACTTATTGTTTGACGTAATAATTTTAAGGCTGTTGTGCACATATGAGATGAACGGAACGTGTTGTACCTAGGCAAGATTTAAAAAAAAAAACGTTTTCTACTTTTCGATTCGATTGTTCATTTAATTAAATTTTCTGGCTACGGTTATTGCAGATTAGAAGCACTGTACACTTATACAGATCATCCAGGCTGCCAGGACACACAGGACACTTGCTAGTGGGGTGTTCGACGGATCAATAATTGACCATTTTAGATCATCAAATCCACGCAGTTAGTTACGCAGCTGATTCAATGCCTTCCATATAGGCCCAATTCCTGACCGAGGGGCAAACGTTCGTTGGACTCAATGAAATCATGGGGTGGTGGACAGTACTTCGTTAAAGAAAATAAATGAAAGAATAAAACCCGGCAAATATGCATGTATGGAAATACCAGTGTTTCAACTATATACATTCATCTTAAATTTTATTGTTGTCGAATATACCTGTTTTTATGTCATGTGTACTTCGTGGCACTATTTCTGCAACGTCGTGACATGTAATGAAAGAAGTTGAAAAAATAAAACACAAGAACAACATAGTTTGCGAACCATATCCAAGGTAAGGTGCAACATCGCAGTAATATCATTTAATAAGCTTTTTAAAACACACTTAAAATGGAGGAGTGGAGGATCGATCCGGTACATGAAACAGTATCGACTTTTAAACATTAAATAAAAAATAATAAAACAACAATTAAATTAGCCGACTACCAGAGCAAAGGCACTTGTCCCACCGCCCGCGATGTAGCGATTAGCTATCGACTATTTTATTGCTAAAGAATCGAACAAAAGATACAACATGCCCGTGTCAATAAAATAAACACCTATATAAATAGTTGATTGCTGCCTGTTCACTCTGCCGGCGAGTGCTCTCTTACCACAAGTTTGTCGCAGCAACAAGAGCTATCATAGATTATACTTAGCGATACTCGCTCGGCGATGCTCGCTTGGCAGTCGGGATTCATGTCATGAGACCAACCAACCAACGTGTGCAGGACTGACCGCCCGAACGAGTGGTGTGAGTAATCGCCCGTCACACAAAAACACTCGCTTATAGCTAAACGGTAAAACTATCGGAACTATACACACGCTTTTCGCTGCTCTCCAACTCATATCTAGGTTCTAGCTCTACTCGCTGCTCGCTGATCGTCGGCGGTGGAACAAGTGCCTAAAGAGTGCCAAGTGCAAAAATAACTTTTCGTTTCGGAAGTCGGTGTTGCAAAATCATAAACAAGAGGTAACAAAGACAATTTAACAGCGTATACCATACATACTATACATTATCTACATATACCTACTGAAATAAGATTTCAAATAAAAGGTTATTTTTTTATAAATGCAATCAAAACTAACTTTACGAGCAAAAACAGAAATTACCTTTTTAAACTGCACTGACACGGCGCTGGAAAATCACTACTACTCGTACTTTCAGAATAGAGTTGCCAAAGGATGCTTCAACTGACTTAATAAACATACAATATTATTTTTACAGGTTTTACAAAAAATACGTTTGTTCAGGTACAACACAGTCCAACGTACAACAGGTTTCCATTTCAGAATTTTACAATTCAAAACATTTATTTTTATTAAACAAAGTTTTAAAAGTCTTAAAAATACAGAATCAGGATGCGAAAATCTCGATAACGTGGCTCAGGCTGCAGTCACATATTATAACAGGGATTTTCGTCACGTCCCGGTTTTTTCAAATTGTATTCGGTGACATTGTCTGACTGACACTGGCATTGGCCGTGAACATTGTCGCCTAAAAATATCTCACGTCTAACCTTACGTCATACGGATATACGGATACGGACCATACGGATGTTGGTTTTTACAAAAACTGAAGTTTCTCCGTTGTCTTTTGTGAAGTTTTTCCTAATTTTGATGTTATGAATAGGCAAAACTGTTTATGCTTATTCAATACTACTATAATTATAAATGCGAATGTAACCCTGTCTGTGTGTAAGCTTACTGATTTAGATGAAATATGGTTTGGAGATAGTTTGAGATCCTGTTGTGGCTAGTTTTCATCCCGGAAACAGGTGGAAAGAGGGTTCGAAGTTTGTATGATGAACCAATAAAATATCTCAAGTAATCGAAGTATTAATGCTACGCAGATGAAGTCGTGGCAAAAGGTAGTTTATTTATATAAACTTGAAATAATACACATAGTCTGTAAAAGAAAAACAGATGAAGTAACAAGTGCTTAAAGAATACGTCAAGATCAACATAAGAATTTATCCGCATCGCTGTCAATGAGAAAAGTAAAAAGCAATATCTAGAAGCACAAATCGATTGCAAAAAATTTGCACATTTTACATAATTATCGTCAAGTGACTTAGGCTACTAATCCTGAAAAATTAAGAGTGTTTTCAGGATCAGCCAATGCAGTGAAGCTGTGGACAATAACAATCTACAATTATTATCTACACGATTTTTTTATCATAATGATTTAGAGCGATGCAGCGATTCTATTACTTGTTTATTGTTACAAATGCTTCGTATTTTTATTTTTTTATTTCATGTGAATTGTGTAAGTCTTCAATGCAGTGTTCTTTTGATTTAGGATTGGTTCCAGGATCCATCTGCTTTTGAGAATTATGATCAAACGTCTCGTGCTAGTTCAATGGTTTCTGTCAATATTGTTTTGCCATATCATTGTCAAATAATACATCTTTGACGACGATACGGCAAAACGTAATAAAAATAATTCATGCATCATCACGCAGAGTAAAACCTTGAGTTATAGGTAAGTTGTTGCATTTTATCTGACACCTTAGACCTTATGTAAAAAATTGTTCTAAACGTCAATAAAGCTCACTTAGAATTTTCATCAAAAACTTTTAAAGACAAAAGGCCGAATATCATTTCCCCTACATTTGAATAACAAACATGTAGCCTCGAAGACTAAAGTAATAATTAAAAAAAAAGTTTAAAATGTCGGCAGCGTTTAAGTATAATCACACAATCAATCAATTATTCTAGCAGCATAAATGCTATTATTCTGTACACGTACACATCTGTGATGTGTTATCATTAACTCCCTTTTCTTTCATATCACTCTTCACACAAAATATTTCATCATTTTTGTTGGTACCAGATACATGCAACAAATGGCATAAATATTTATTTGGTAGGAATATCAGTATCATGTTTTGAATCCCCCTTTCAACACCAAAGCTTTATATTTTGTGTAGCCTTTTCGTAAAATTTTGAAAATAAACCCTTTTATTCATCAAATTCGGCACCAAACCAATCTGTCTGGCGAGATATATTTTGTGTAGTCCACATAGATTTTTTGACATAAAAGTATTGCATGTTTTTTAATTAGAATACTAGCACTCCGCCCGCGATTTCGGTCGCGTGATTTCGTTTTTTATTCTACAGATGACTTATGAGCAGTTAGTAAAGGCGACCAAAAATAAGCTATTGTTAAATTAATTAAAATGGGGTATCGTAGATCTCTAGGGTTTATTTGTTTGAGATGAATCGTTAATTGACTTAAAGAGTAATAAATATTAGGCTACCGCCATTAAGTAAAATCCTCCCCTAATAACTTAATAACCCATTTTTGCCCCGTTGAGGTTCGAGTTTTTAACAACCCAAATATTATATTATTCAGTCTTATCTTCTCTTTTTTATTTTCCGTTTATGTTAGTTAGATTGCGCAGTAAGATGCCTCAAAAACTTTAACACCCTTTAACCCAATCCTTGAAACCAACACTCGCGGCCAGCGCGCGTCGTCTGCACTTGGCACACTCACGCGCGCCCCACGCGGGATCGATCTGTGGGTGAGCGGCGTGACATCAACGCAATGCTGCGCGGGTCGAAGACCACTCGCTACCACGCACTCCACCGCACCAGTCAAGACCTCTTCCTAAACTCTTATTGTTTGTCCGGGACAGTTTAAATTTGTAATTATAACAGCATTAAACCATTCGTCTAAAAATACAGTCCACTCATTTTCATCCACAAGCTAAAATTGTTCCGGCTCGAAGGACCAGACGGCGATACAGAGACCAGAAGCAGACGACGCGCGCTGGCCGCGAGTATTGGGTTCAAATCCCAACAGTAGTGTTAAAAAATATACTCAATATGTCAATTTTGATTATTTACAGTGTTAGAATTAATATTTGTTTCGGGATATTTACCATGTATATTTTGATTTTTATTGAGAGCTCGATATTTCGGCACCGTTACAAGCGCCCTGATCACGAGAACTAAAGTCTTTGCGGGTGGGTTTGCGAAATATCGAGCTCTCAATCAAAATCAAAATATACATGGTAAATATCCCGAAACAAATATGAATTCTGATGATTGTGACCATGTCAGCTTAAAAACTTATATTTACAGTGTATTAGATTTGTCATACCAACAAATCTTTTCTACCCATTATAATTATTATGTTGAAAGTTCTGGAATGACGATCGCGCACCAGAAGAAACAGCGTTGGAAGGCCTCCCTCTAGGTGGAGCGATGACTAGATCCTCTAGACAAGTGGCATTCGATGTTAGCGAAGGCGATAGTCGAAGCGATATTTTGGGGCAATTTCGAAAATCTAATAATGACAAACTCTATTGTTTACAATAGGTTGGTATTTATGTCAAATTTTAAGTTTAATCACCCAGAGCTAGATAATGTTGCATACACACCCACAATACTGGCAAAATTCCTAATGTATGGCAAAGTTTGAAAAAAAAATAGGAAGCGGCCAGGCTATCCTGCGGTTATCTATTCTACTATCACAGATAATAAAGACATAAGATTCTTCAAAAAAACTTTATCACCCCCTGAATTGTCTTTTGAAAGTAGTTTCAGAAAACTAATAAGGACAACCTTTATTGTAAACAGCCCTTATTTTGCATCGTTTGTTATTTTTATCATTTACTTAGATTACTATTTGTGCCAAGAATCAGAAATTTTGGCTGAAGATTTTTCATACAAACCTTCAAACTCCTTTTTACCTCCTTAGGAGTGACATTTCCAAAAATCCTTTCTTAGTGCTCACACACTTGAGAAAACTTTCTGCCAAATTTCATGCTTGTAGGCCTAGCGGTTTAGGCTGTGCGTAGATCGATCAGTCCGTCAGTCAGCAAAAACTAGTGTGAAGCCGGGTCCGATCGCTTGTTATTACATAAATAAATCTTCCATGAAAAATTATCTAACTGATGGTGAAAACCGCATCAAAATCCGTTTCATGGTTTATGAGGAGTAAGCGGACATACAGACGGACGCGGAAAGCGACTTTGTTTTATACTGTGTAGTATAAAACAAAGATACAGATATTATGTAGATACGACCTCAAAAAGGATCCAGGACTACACGCTTAGGTAGCGCTTGACTAACGAGGCAGTCGATCTAGGCATCAAATTAAATGATTTTTATTTTGTTATCTTGACGGTATTTTTGCTTTGAGGAGCTAAATAATATTTAGTTAAAGATCCCTTCCTATCGAATTCTCATGGAGGGGATAAGTATACCTACCTAAATGGTATGCGTTACTGCCTCAGCGCGTCCTTTGTAATCTCTATTTACGTTGACGATATTGCTCTAGATGGAATTCTTCTTGAGATCATATTTTTCTAATATACGTTTATTTTTCAATATGTGAGCGATGTATATGTTGGAGAATTTTTATTAATCTTCGGGATGATTTTTATAAAATATATTTTTGGTGGCTTTGTGTACCTATGGTGCTGGTGTACTGTGTTATATTTGTTTAGTTCTCATGTGCGGTCAGTAATATAGAGTGCAAATAAGGACCTTAGCACGTAGACTGAGAGTCTATTAGCAATAACGGTTGTCAAAAAATCATATCAGAGGATAGACAAATTATAATTGTATTAGCGATGACGTTTGTCACTTTACTAATTGCTGTCGCAACGCTATCTTTAATAGAATATTATTTCTCTGGAGCCTCTGTTTGGGACTGACCTTGACTACCACAAATACAAATAAAAATAACCCCAAGGCTTATTAACTCGTGCTTTTTAAACTACATAATTTATCTAGATATATCACATAATTTATCTTCCTTTTCTTACAGAGAGGAGGCCTGTGTCCCAGCAGTGGGAACATTAAAAGGCTGATAATGATGAATTTATCTAGTACTAGTCACGCTTCTATCGACAATCCATCGAAACACGTAATTATAACACGATATCTTGCGAAAACACCACGCTTCAAAGAATAAAATGCGCATTTGAACGGCTAAACAGATTTTCATCAAACAGCTACAAGAACAGTCTCGATCATGTCAACTTTAAAAAAAAAAACTAAATCAAAATCGCTTCATCCGTTTAGGAACTAAGATGCCACAGACAGACACACAAATACACACGTCAAACTTATAACACCCCTCTGTTTCCGTCGGGGGTTAAAGTAGCACGTAGCCACTCCTAAACTATTTGAATGTAGTTATAGTTGGTAAAATGCCATAATTCATGAATAAAATTTTTTTGGCTTGAGCTTCTATTTAATATAAAATTAGTTTAGTGCCAAAATATACAAGTTTACAGGAATAAACTATTGCCCCGCCCCAGTTAGATTATGAAAACATATTTGGACACGTTATTTTTGCCTCATCAAATCAACAAAAATTACAAATTTAATGCAGGCAGCATAAAGTTCAGGAGTTTGAAACGTCAATTCTAGGTAAAATGTTTACCAAAGCGTGACGTCTTGCGAAATAACACACTGTATTGACGTAATTTTTCGTTAGCGTGACAAGTAAAATTACGTGTCCAATATTTTTTGATAATGTACAAGTAGGTACGGAATACCAAATCAGGGATCTGCCTTATTTTTAGGCTTTAATCAAGTGTGTTCAAAAGAGAATTAAGGCTTATGTGCTAAATATAGTGTTCTGAAAGTTGTAGTCAGCAAAATAATTTCAAAAACGTTCTTGTAGTTCCGAGCAACGAATCGTTTGAAGAACTAATGTGTAAAATTTTATTTTACAAGTATGTCAATACCCACAAGTACGGTTGCATTTTTCTAAACTAGGTACTCTAAGCGGACGATTCATAAAATATTTACTTAAAAGCAACTGAGCAAGAAAAATGTCTGAGAGCTTTCCCAGGAAGAGGACAGAAAAGAAAATTTACAAAAAAATGTCGGGCGTCTACTAGTTATTTTTAACTTATTTTGTATCAGCGCAGCTTACCTTACTGCTATGTGTAGCAATTTTTCACTGGAGAGCTGTTGAAAAATGAGTACACATTAAATACATAATAATGCCATTTAACATCAGTCTTGTATATCTATAATATTATATTTTAGTCCCACTTGCACTAAAAACTTAAAGTAAAATTGACAATATTGTATGGCAAACTGTCAATTAAACCTCGTGTTAGCAACTAACTCCGAGTGATTTTCGTGCAAGTGAGCGCAGCTCTATTGGATACCGCTCAGCCGCGCGAGATTTTTGTACATACAAAACAAGTAAAGGATGTGGGCGAGGAAAGTGTTGAGTGCTAGGGACGGATGCGAGCAGTGTTGCCGTTCTAGTTTATCGCTAGTTCTAGCGAATTTTATTAGTAGTTACCAACAAAAAAATATGAGCTAGGGACAAAAAATAATTTAAAGACTTGTAGCAACTTTTGAACCATAGAGCAAAGCAAGGCTAAAGCAAACAGCTGGTGGAGATAATGGAGAGGCTTCAACTTCCAGTGCCAGTGATATTTTATTTGAATATCCAGTTGACGTTTCTATTGATTTTTTTATTATTCTTATTATACCTACGTATAATAAGAATAATAAAAAAATCAATTCTAGAAAATGTTAATTTTACACACAATTCAATAACAAATCGATGCATATCGTGATATCTAGTGATATTTATTTGAAGAAAATTTACTTCCTAAGCGCTAGAAGTCGTTAAATTATTATTTGTAGCTAACTCATATTTATCGCTAACCACTTGCGACTACTTATTATTTATTTGATTTAATTATAGAATATTATTTAATAACCGGCCACATGTGCAGACCTCATTGAGACACGGACATTCAGGTTTAAGTTATGGTCTGACGGCCCTAATAAATTATGAAACATTCTATTAATTTTAAAGTAGTGAAGCAATATTGGACTTTTAACAAAAACAATCCGGCTGAAAGTTATAGGAAAAGGGACTCAAGAACCGAGATTCTATATAAAAAACTAAGAAATCACGATGTGGTAACGATAAGCGTAGGTAGACGAACCCGGCCGGCAAGCCGAAAACACTTAGGAGACGGGATGAAGGAAGGCAGGGACTCGTAACGGTGACGGAAGGTAGTGGAGTATGCGTGGGAACAAGAAAAAGGATGGGTAGATAAGACAGTCAGTTTGAGGGCGTCGTGGCGAGCGGTTGACAGAGAAGAAGTGTAAGAAATGCAATTTTGTTATTTCGTGTTGCGTGTTATGGCTATGATTTTAATATTAATTCTTCGATGAGTATTGATGGTTTGCAGCAAGCATCCAGAGTGGTCACAGGGTAGGTGCTGAATCTTTTAATTAATCTAATACAAGTTTAGTTTAGTATTCTAGTAAGTTAATCTATGTTAGGTTATAATGACATTGATGTGAATAGGACGTGAGAACCTATTTGGAGAGTGGATGGAAGTGAGGGCCACGTTGAGTATTATAGATGATTTGAGGATTAGATACAGTTTATATTATCTGGTGATGGATGTGACAAGTGTGAGCAAGGCGCGTAAGTTCGGTGAAAGAGTTGATGACTGAAAGGGTAAGTGCTAATTATCTTATCTCTCCCTGTTCCTATCATTGACTTGAATGGGGTAACCTGCGCTAGCGTCTGATTCTAGAGACTCGGAGAATGCCTTCTGTGGGGTGTGTACAACATAGACTAACCTGACTGTTGACGATAGAGATCTGTTACTAAGACTGCCACACTACTCGTAGAAGGCAGAACCGAAATAATAGTCGTAACAAGTTAGGGCTTATTTGTGCTACATTGCTAACTGGTAACTTTTATGGACATAAATCAACCAAACGTTAGCGATTGTGCCTCTCCTTTTGGACCGACTGACTGTAGGACTATTTGCATTGCACTTGATGTATGTACACTCGCAAACTAAAGGGATAGTCATTGCTGAACATCACAAACTGGGGATATGATTATTTTAGTGAATGTTGGATTCGTTTCTCGTTAAATCACACTAGGTCTTCGGGGCAGCCACTGATACAAAAAAAACATAATATTTACAGCGAGGCACGCAATTAGATGCACAGCGGAAACGCCCCGTTGTTGAAGTCGCACGGCTGCCAATTACACTGAAGCATCCTCGAAATTGGGGAGTTTAAAGAAGTGTGAAGTGACGATTTAATCCATTTCGTCGTATAGCAAATCGATCGAAATGAGTTCTACTACCGACTGACGATGCGGTACGCTTGCAATAGTTTTGTATTATTTTAGAAAGGTATGAGTAGGTCGAGAGAAAGCAATTTATTATAGCACGCGTCCAGTAATTCTGGAAGCATATCTCGCTCAATGGCAGAGGCTCTTAGGCACTTAGGCATAAAACTGTTCTTTGTCTTAAGATTGTCTTAAGGCATGCTTAAATATAGAGAAACATGTGTTGCTGGGACCGCTGCTCGTCCTCACGTACGACGTGCCTGCTGCTGTAAAGCGGTCGCCCGTCACTAGGTTGGGAATTTAGACTATTGTCAATGAACTCATTTACGTAACTCAAATAATTGGATTTCTCAATGCAAGCGTAGCGGTCCCAACAATGTACTTCCATTAGGTAAATAATGCACTTAGCAACCTTTTTGTCTAATTAACTTCATACATTATTATTGTTTTACTTATATAGTCCTTATGGCTAACAGACAGAAATGTGTGCTGGGTGTTTGTTTCATAATTTCTTCTTACCAGCTAAAACACTAGGAAATGTCTGTAGGAGAGTTGATCAAATCAACTCCAGATACTTCTTGAGTTAAAACTTTCTGCCAACTTGTATTTATTTGTATTAATTCTTGAATGAATATTCACTATCTGCGACCATTATTTGGTTTTTGATCTAATACTCTTTACATTAGTGTAAAGGGTTTCTCACACAAGCTTTAGTTAATTGTAACAATTTAGTTTAAATCCTTATAGTTATACTTTCTAAAAGTTCCAAGTTATAATTTTATAACTGTGAATTTGAGAAACAAAACAAAAACATAATTTGGAATTCACTTGTAGTCGGTAGAGAATTATCCAAGTCAGGAGGCGAAGTTCATAGGTCAGTGCGGACGGCGGGGCACTGTCCCTTCTCAAATCAGAGGAGCCGACTTTAACACAATTTTTTTATCAGCCTAGGGTTATTTAAGAACAGGCACACACTCTTGAAATCTGCTAGAACTAGCGTTAAAGTCGCTGGAATGGCAACACTGGCGGGCATTCTGGCACAGGCGCGCGCGCTCTCCGCTCCCACCACAACTCATCTGAAACGAGCCCGCTACACATCCTCGCACCGCCCATCTGCGCACCGATTCACAGCGTCGCGTCGCCGCGTCGCTATGCCTCCTCGCACCACTCAGCAGCCTAGCATATCTCTGGTGGAAAAACTTACACCGTTCCACAGTATCGATACACATCCTCGCACCACCCAGCTACCACGCACAGCGCTGGTGGAAACGCAACCTTAATATAGCAGTACACCGCAGACTGCAATATTTTAATTTTTTAAGACTTTCAGTGGTTCACAACATTCAAAGGTTGTCTGATAGAAATCGTTTTCAATGATAAGACCGCAACATACCCACAGAACTAATTTTTTAATTGAAATGTGTAAATATTTTTATGTAAAATAAAGTCAATTAGATTCTATCAGTCAGATTAATTAAAATTTAATAGAGATAAGTCAAACCTTCAAACTTAGACCACTCCAATTATAACTTAACTAAACAAATAAGCCCTAAATTTCTATCTATATATAGGTTATAATTGTAAAGGCTATCTATCTTCTTATATTATTTGCTCATTTATCGTAGATGTAAATATTAAATACAGTCCAGTTCCAGTGGAACAGAATTGATATTCATAATTATATTAGCCAAATGGAGTGAGACACATATCCGTGCAATTTGAATGTGTTTTATGTTTTTTACATGGAGTAGGAAGATGATGAGCAAATTCATTTAAGTTTTCTACATCTGCTTTATTAGGTACCTTTTTATGTTAACGGGGGGCAACCTAAAAAAGGCGCATGGACTTTTGGGGAAAAGTCCAGGCAGTGTGTGAATTTTATCCGATGATCATTATCAGTACGTAGAAAGTTATTTTCGCATTTATAATTAGTATGGATTCTATTTTAAGTGATTTATTGCCCTTGCTCCGTACTATCTACTTATGTTGATATCGAGATTTCTGTGTTCCAAGTTCATAATCTTTTTTAGAATAAAAACTCTAAATGGTGGTAATTAAACCTTTTACTAATAGAAGAACAAAGCGTTCATTTAAACAGACAAGAAAACGATTTTTAATACTTTACGTATTTATGGAAGATTAGATTTTTATGACATGTTTTTAAAAAGAAGTATGAATGAAGGAAGCCCTTTTTTGCTTGTAGACATGCTCATGTATACTGCGCTACCACGGGGAGATAGCGCAGATATGTGGGACTCCAACGAAATATTACATATATATACTTTTTTTATTGTATTTTGGTAGGGGCTATCGCTTTTGGCGATTTTTGGTAGGGGCAAAACTTATGGGTTCACGGGTTCACGTCAGTGACATGCTAATGCGGCAGTGTAATCTACTCAGAGTTATTTCAAAGTTATAAGTATTCACATCTGCCGGTAGTCCCATGAGTTCGTATAATATTTTTTATGTATCATACCATACAGAGTGTATTACAGAAGCAGCGCACTGGAAAGGGATCATTGGCCCCGCAGATCTGCAGTGATGCAGCCGCACCGCATCTATTTTAAAACCTCAAACTGATGTCTGTATCTTCCCACTGCTTCCGCACACTGCAACTGATGGTCGGATGACAATCTTTTTTATCTCGTGATGAACCGGCTTTTGACCTCATTCACGATCTAGGATGGAACGAGCGTGTCTAGAAGATGAATGTTTATTCTTGCTTTTAAGACTAGCGGTGTGGCGGTACCTGCAAAATTTATTAACATACCAATACCTACTTTATACCTAGTACCACAAAGTACGTAAGCGGCGGCGCGCTGACAGAGAGGCCACTACGAACAAAGCGTCATTTTGCACACATACATTGACATTGCGATTTTACAGGGAATATTGGGCAATATTGGACCGAGCTCAGGGGGGTGACCATAAGCTCTTAGAGCAAGGTTATTTTGAGTGTGCGTAAGGGACAGCTGTATATGACTTGTATACATCTGTCCCTTATTCACAGTCGAACCATGATAGTTTTGACACGTCAGGGTACGGGGGGCAGTAGCGGCTGTCACGAGTGCTTTGAGCGGGCGTTTTTCATGTAATTCATAAAGTACTGTAACGAGGTTGCATTGGCTGAGTTATCTTTATTAATTGTTACAGACCAAATATACTTTAAATTAATTCTTTGGTTCCGTACCCAAAGGGTTAAAACGGGACCCTATTACAAAGACCTTACATGTCCGTCCGTCTGTCTGTATGTGGAGCTCCCATACAACAACGTGATTTTTTTGCCCTTTTTTGCGATAATGGTACGGAGCCCTTCGTGCGGGAGTCCGACTCGACTAGACTTTGTCGGTTTTTTATGTTATAAAGGTCATAAAATTTTTCAAGATGACTAGTTAGAAATTCAATATCTAGGCAAATAATAAATTATTTTAAGTCCATAGACGAAATTGGAAAGGCTAATGAATCTTGTCTATGGTTTAAGTCATCCAGCTCGAAAATATGTTTCCTTCGACTGCACAGCATAATTTTCTTCTTGTTTATGTATTTCTTTTTAGTTCGCTTCAAGCAGTCAGATTTTATTATTTTATCATCTGTTTTTTTCACATTTATATTTTTGTCGAGCTTGTTGCTTTTCACATGTTAATGTTTTTAGTGGGATCATTATTACACCATTTTTACCATCTCGTCTTGTTACCATCCAATCTTTGTCGTAAGTGGAGACGTGATCTTTAATGAATATTTGATGCTTTGTCTACCCTCTAAGGTATGTAAGAATGATATGATGTATGTTTAGACCAATTATATATTTATATATTGATAAAATTTCTCTATATACAACATTTTTCGTTATATATTTATCACGTATGTAACGTATGTACCGTATGGTGACGGACGTAAAGAATTTCACCATCCCATCTCATCCCGTGGGTGTCGTAAAACGACTAAGGGAATAAATGCCAGAGGACACTTTGTTACCTCCTGTGCGGTGCGAACATCTCACCCCCAAGCTAAGGTAGCCGTGCCGAGAGCTGCGTGGCTAGGCTAAGTCGCAAGCGTGTCTGTTGTCTGGGACTGGGCGCCCCCAGGTACTATCCAGCCTTACCTCTACAAACAGGGCTCTGTAGAGCGTGGACATAATTTCCCTTGCTATTCGTGGGAAGAAAATGAGTCTAAATAATCTACTCGGAGACGGCGGTGATGCTCGCCACACACCACGTCAATTGTTCTCATGGGGCGAAAAGCGAGCTGCGGAGTGTCGCTTAGCTACGCTGAATGTGCAGGGAGGAATGATAGATAAGATGGATGAAGCATGTGAAATATTAAAGGACAAAAGGATAGATGTGTATGTGTGAATGAGACAAAAAGAACGGGAGTGGATTTATCTAAACACGGGTCCCTGACCGCTATCTGGTCCGGTGTTCAAGAGATACAGAGGGCCTGTTAGGGTGTGGGGGTTATCCTCTCGAAGCGGATTATGAGGTGTGTAATATATATATATATATATTTTGTGCGTGTACGCACCCGACATGGGATGACATTCTGAGAGAGAGGAATTCTGGAGAAGTTTAGGAGATATAATGAATAATTGTAGGTCTAACGAGAAGATTGTTATGCTCGGCGACTTTAATAGTTGGGTTGGTGTGAAGATGAATGGGTTCGAAAAAGTATTAGGGGCATTCGGTGACCATAGAGTGAATGAGAATGGGATGAATTTACTAGAAGTGTATGTAGAGAAAGGCCTGTGTGTAATGAACACTATGTTTGATCACAAAAAGATCCATAGGTATACGTGGGAAAGGCAAGACAGTAGAAGTATGATTAATTTTGTTATTGTAAATGAAAGATTGAAGAGCAAAGTTTCAGATACAAGAGCCTATCGGGGTGCTAATGTAGAGACTGATCACTACCTGATTATGTGTTGGGTGTCTGGTCTGTTCAAGCATTGGCGTAATCGAGTTCAAGTTCCTGTGACCGCGTTAGAAAGAATAAAAGTAGAAAGATTACAAGAACTAAAAGTAAAGGAGGAATATAAGAGAGAAGTAAAACAGAAAACGGATAGGATATTTTATGATATGAATAATTTCAGTTTAGAGAATGTGTGGGAAATAGTGAAAAGTAGTATGGTGAACTTAGCCACAAAGTCATGTGGTATAGCGAAGAGGAAACGTGGTAGTAGAACGAATGATATTTGGGTAGATGATGAAGTAAAAGATATGGTGAAGAAGAAGAAAGAGGCTTGGCTTAATGTGTTAGCCTGTAAGGCCCAAAATAGAATGAATCAGGCAACAAACATGGCAGATGATCTGGCAAGAAAAAGTGAAATGAAAGTAACGTAACAATCAAATGAAAGCGAAACTCAAAGAGGTTTTAAAAATGAAGAAGTATAAAAAAATATAACAGGAAATCTTAACCAAGGTTAAGCTGTTCTGGAAACAGGTAAGATTGGATCGCGGAGTGACAAAAACATCGAGCATCAATGTAATAAGAGCAGAATATGGGTGCTTACTGAGCGAAGAATGTAAGGTCTTGGAACGCTGGAAGGAATATTTTGAAAGTTTATTTAGTTGTCAGGATAGTGTGAAAGGAGATGGGAAACTGGGTAGAAGCCAGTTGTCAAGACCCAAACCCAGACGAAGAGCAAAATAATGGGAATGCAATAGAAATGAATGAGATTATAAAAGCACTGAGTGGGATGAAGATTGGTAAAGCTGCAGGTTATGACCGAGTATCTGTTGAAATGCTGAAATACTGACCGAGTATCTGTTGAGTGTTGGAGATATGGCCACGTGCCGGATGACTGGTGAAAGGCTGTAATCGTACCATAATATAAGGAAAAACGCTCACAGCAAGAGTGTTAAAACTACCGCGGTATTAGTCTTTTGAGTGATGTCGGCAAAAGTTTCCCGATAACACAAAGTTTTAATAAATAGATTGGTAAAAGTGACGGATGAACAATTTTGGGTCGTGCAAGCAGGATTTAGAGAGGGAATGGACTGTATGGATGAGATCTTCTCCTTGAGGAGCATAGCTGAAAAACATCTGGCAAAACTCAAAAATGTCTACTGTGCTTTCGTTGAATTAACTGTGGTCGACGCCGCGACGCCGCGACGGTGTGGACTGGCGCTTGGCACGGGCACTGAAATCTCTATATAGGGATTCCAGTGCTCGTGTTAGGATTAATGGGGCGTATACGGACTGGTTTTCCATCTCAAGGGTGTTAGACAGGGCTGTGTAGCGTCACCGTGGCTGTTCAACTTGTACATGGAAAGTTGTCTGATAGGTTTGAAAGAGCATGAGTGCGGATTAAGGATGAATGAGTTGCCTGTCAAATGCCTTTTCTATGCAGATGATCAAGTTCTACTTTCATCGTCAGCAGAACAGATGCAATACATGGTGACTGTGATGAATGAAGCTTTTAAGTTAAAAGGGATGAGTATAAATGTGAACAAGACTAAGGTAATGGTATTTGAAAGAGAAGACGATGTATCGGAGTCTGAAGTGAAAATAAATGATAAGAGTGTGGAGCAAGTGAACGAGTTTGTATATCTGGGAAGTATGTTCACAACGGATGGAAAGATTGAAGAGGATGTGGAAAGGAGAGTGAATGCAGGGAATAAAGTTAATGGTGCTATACATGCGGTCGTGACCAGCAAATCGATATCTCCGGATGCTCGACTCTCCGTTCACAACAGCGTGCTGGTGCCTACACTTATGTATGGAAGTGAAGGTTAGGTATGGCAAAAAAGACATGAAAGTAGGATTAATGCAGTAAAAATGCGTTCCTGGCGAAGTATGTGTGGTGTAACTTTAAATGATAGATTGAGGATTGAGTAATAAGACAACGTTGTGGTTTAAAAGAAGATGTAGTGACAAAAATTTGAAAGAGTATGTTAAGATGGTTTGGCCATGTTGAGAGGATGATTGAAAGGCAACTAACGAAAGGTTTACAAGGCAGACGTGAGTGGAAACGCCGGGAGGGGACGCCCTAGAAATACATACTTAGACCTTATAGGTGATGTTCTTCAGAAAGGCCAGGTGCGCAGTACTCATAACCGGCGTGTGTGTATGACTAGATGTATGAATGTGAGTGAAGCAAAAGAAGTAAGGATCGTAGCAGGTGGCCTTCTGTTGTTTCTGCCTACCCCCATGGGAAAAAGGCGTGAGTTTATGTATGTATGATATATTTATGTTGGTAACTTATACAACCTACTGTTATATTTAAATTCGGAATCAATATAGCAATCCTAGTGAATCTGTCAAGTTAGTTGACAATTTTCGAAAAGGTGGAAGTGTGAAGTGTGTGGTGTGTTTGTGTATACTTTCTATTTTGTGCTAGTACCTATATTAATACTTTGCCATTTTTTACGCGGTAGCCGGAGCGTGTGAAAACACTAAAATAGATTTGGGTTCTAAAATACCTATAAGGATTATCAGGGACTTTTCATTACTTCGTGTGTTCATTAGGTTGTGTGGAACGAAGAGCGGGTTCCGCTCGATTTCCGCTACCCTTGTCTGTGGATTGCATGGGCAAACCTGTATTGCACATTTTGTAGATGTCGTCGCGTCGTCTTGTGCTTTGTTATTGGAATCGAACTGTCACAGTGTTTTGTTATAAATTATAACTTTTTAAACTGTTTGCTGCAAATACGCATGATGCCTAAAGATTATTTTGTAGCCCGTCCGATAGATTACTAAATAAACAGGCCACGTATTATTCTCTTGTCACGTAAACAAAAAATAACGACGATACGGGGCGTCGTAATTTCACGTGTCGTCACTTTTTGGTACACACTTTACTCAAAAGTGATTGTCAAGTCACCATTCCTGAAATTTGATGCGCCATATTTTAGTTTTTTTTTTGCCCTGGAATCATCTCTATTACGCAAAAGTTTTGCCCGAAATGAGGGCAGAATTTTAATATTTGTGTTAATCGTATTTTACTATTTACATTCATCCTATATTTTTCTGATGACGATTGCTAGGCTTTAGGAATTTATAATAGCTTTAAATTTGTACAAACGAAATGGAAGCAAACCAATTTTTTACAGGCTACGGTTCCGGACACCATTTATGCAATTTATTTCAACCAGCTAGCATTAATGATAACGAGAGAGAAGAGTATGTTTTTTTTCTACAGTTGGGCGAAACGCGACACTGTGACAACGATGTGACAACGCGTGTAAAATGTTCTATCTCTTATCTTGAGCATTGTTTTCGCAATGTCACGTCGCGCCTTTCTGTGGGCATCTAAAATTGGTTTATAAGACGCATTCTGCTCTGCTACCGACTTTTCTTCTCATCATTATACCACAGTCTGAGTTATTTTTGAATAGGAACAAGATAAAATAAAAACAATAACCAAACTAGTAGGAACATTTAATGCTATCATAAAAAACCCTGTATGTTCAGGGTTTATCTAATCTAACATCGTACAGTCAGCGTCAGCGAAACGGACAAGAATCTATGTGATTATGTATGATACTCTTCAATCTATTGTTTCATATAAATGTGTAGCTACAATTTAGGGATCTTCTTGATGAAACGACGCAATTTAAATTGCGTCAAGTGCAATTCGTCCATGTGAAATTGTATACTTAGCTTATTGGTGTAATTATAAACCGAATCGCGCCGAGCCGTCAGGAATGTCGCTTATTTAACACGCTTTTATTCGCTTAATTGTATGTATCTATGAAACGGAATCTTTGAACGTGATTTTCACCCCCTTCAAAACGTCGGATTAATTTGAAACGATGCACAGTCTTATCAAGGACTGATGACAATTCTATAATTTATATAGTTTCTCCCATTATCCTTACCAGGATATAATTTTATATCCGATACCCGGTAGTGTCTTTGTGCCAAGTACCAGGGCGCGTGCTAAGACATGCGCATGGCTTAATTTTTAGTTATTTCCGAAGACACGGTAGTGCCTTGCGCCAAGTACACGTGTTAAATAAAATATGTTCCGGAGTGGGAGCCTGACAAACTGCCATCACATCCAGGGAAGGCAGTAGGCACGCTAATTACCCACACCCATCACAAGGAGGAACTCGTAGTTGCATTAATAAATTGTCGTGCATAAAATAAAAAAATAAAAAATACTCGCTGTAATGGTAAATTTAACTAAAAGTAAAAAATAAATAATAGTAAAAAAACTAAAAAGCACGCTTTAATAGAAAACCAAAAAGTAGAAAAGTAGAAAATAATGTTCAATATATTTATATGAAGGATAGTGTGATTAACAAAAAAATCTCTTTTTAACCGACTTACCAAAAAAGGAGGAGGTTCTATGTTCGACATTATGTATGTATTTTTTTTTTTTTTTTTATGTATGTTCACCGATATCTCCGTCAATTGTGGACCGATCTTGAAAATTCTTTTTTTGTTTGAAAGGGTGTATTCCGAAATTGGTCCCATTTTTATTTGGTGAAGATCTGATGAAGAACTTCGGAGATATACAACAGAACTCTTCAATAAATAACGGCAAATCTCTCGGGATTGCTGCAATCGCATGTCTGTTTATTGTTTATACCATTTCATAACATAACATCACGCCAGTACGCTCGAAAGGGGTATGCAGATCTCTCATTTCACCGGTTATATTCAAGTTTCATCTTATTCGGGTAATCTATTCTGTCGTTATAGGTACTTACTTAACTACTTCCCTATTAGGTAGGTACAACTAAAAAGTGAAAAATAATAAACATTTTTACAAAAAAATACTACCGACTTCCAAATAAGAAAACTAGAAAGTGAAAAATAAATTTATTTTTGGAAGTCGGTGGCCATAACTTAAAAATTTGGTACCTATCAAAGACACCGACTTCCAAAAATAAATTTATTTTTCACTTTCTAGTTTTCTTATTTGGAAGTCGGTAGTATTTTTTTGTAAAAATGTTTTTTATTGTAAAAAAACGTGGGGTGCTTGATGATATTTGTCATATATTATTGAATATTATTGATATTTGTCATAATTTAGTAACCATGGAGTTTCTTGCCGGTTCTTCTCCATAGGAAACGACCAACCCGAACCGTGCGCCTTTTGTCGACGTTTTATAAGTGCCCATGTAGGCCTATGTAAAATAAAAATAAATGTTTTTTTTTGACAGATTTTGGTAAAAGTTGAGTCATTTTGAAAATATCTTAAAAAGCACTCCACGATTTTTAGGGATCCATACCTCAAAAGGAATATATGGAACCCTTATAGGATCACTTGTTGTTCGTCTCTCGCTGTCTGTCCGTCTGTCTGTTAAGGCCCTTTACCACAGGAACTCGTGGAGGTATCGAGTTGAAATTAATATCGTATACCTACTAAAGTTTGCAACCTCTTGCAGCTGTGAAAAAATCAAACTTCTAGATCATCGAAATCAAGAGATACAGCCGTAAATGACGCATATTTTGACATGATCACTCACAAATAAATCAAAGTATTCTTTTGTACTAGAATGTTTTGAAATATACTGAATAGGGATGTTGCCCGGGTAGAAAAATGATAATTCTATTTAGTCCGTCAGTGAGATTATCAAATAATATTGGACAGGTAATTTTTGCTTTACCCAATTAATAAAAATTAACAAAATTAAAGCGCATCAAATTCAGGAGTGGGGGCTTGTGACTTCACTAAGGCAGTATACAGTTTCTAGCGGCGTGACGTTTCACAATATTTCAATGCATAAGGCGTTCCTCACTTTATGTTTACGTGTCAAAAGTAAAAATACGTGTCCAATATTTTCGATATTAATCTACCTGACGGACAAAAAACTAATTTTCAGTAAACTACTCTATTTGGCATGAGGAATTTTTTTTATGATGGGGGTCCTCGACCACACACTGTTTTTTTAGGCTGACTGTACCACTCAATTTTGTACAAGAACTACCTTCATTGCTTTCTTGTTCAGTGTACCGTAGAGGAAATAAAAATGAATTTGTTCAGTACGCACTGAATGAATATAGAAACACGTGTCAACTCTTAGAAAAGGAATTGTTTTTCAACGAGAATTGGTTTGTATGATGTTACAAATAGGATTATGTGTTTTTTATTTTTCTTTTGTAGTTCTCTTTGGCTGTGATTTCGTACTCGTGTAATAACGATGTGGGTGTTTCAGTGCGCGAGCAGCCAAAGATGGAATTCCCTGCTGGTGACTGTATTTCCTATTACCTAAAACGAGAGTGAGATCCAACACGAGCCTAGCATAAAAAAAGAAAATGGATGAACTTATTTTCTGCTTTTCGTCGTGTTGGGAAAATGCAATCCTACGAGTAACTCACAGTCAGCTCATCAGTACCTGTGCTGACATAACTTTATAACGGCTAGAAAAATGGTGGATAACACTGATTAAAAATAAATAAAAGCTTTTCATAAGAATAAAAAAGGTAGAAGAAACATTACCATCCAGATGCCAGGCAGTAAGATAAAAAGTTTCGTTTCGTGCTATGGAAAATTTTAAACGTTTCGCAAAGAGAAATAAATTAATACTGGTATACTAACATTATTATCTACTATTTAATCAGACCTAGCCAAATGCATGATAAACAAAACCGGCCAAGTGCGTGTCGGGC
This sequence comes from Anorthoa munda, assembly GCA_945859665.1. Taxonomy (NCBI): domain Eukaryota; kingdom Metazoa; phylum Arthropoda; class Insecta; order Lepidoptera; family Noctuidae; genus Anorthoa; species Anorthoa munda. Next base: position 41,291,159 of record OX243893.1, read on the forward strand.
CACGTGCAGTAATAGGGTTCCGAAGTTACATAATAATGCGGACTAAAAAGAGGGTTTTGTTGTTGTTACATGAATATTAGAACGGTTTCAGCGGCTCACAAAGTCTTAAAACGGGCCCACATAGGATGATGTTTTTTTTAATCTATATTCTCGCGTTTGACCACTATATCGCCCATAGATATAATAAAGAAGCTCGCCTGATGGTAAGCGATGATGTGGTCTACGGTGAAGCACACTTGCTTAGATGTAATCTATTCACTTTTGACTTAAACTAAATAAGGACTAACTGGTAACTGAAGAAGGAGTTATAAAATCTAACTTCGCAACTGAAGTTAGAAAAATATTATCTATTATGAGTACCACCGCGGGTGCGAATTGCGAAAGAAGCCGATACGAGCGCGCGTTAGAGCCACGGGGAATGGTACAGTTTGTTCCTGAATCCTTGCGTGCACGTTCCTTGTTTATTTTTGTATATTTTTACATGGTTCATAAGCATACATTTACTATCTGTTTTACACAGCTAACAACGTTATTTAAGTAATTTTTCAATGGCATTTGTACAAAAAAATTACTGTGCCAAGTACATTTTATAAGTTGGTCGACTATTACTCGTAAACTTGTAAAGCCTATTATGATTTCATTTTTGTATATTTTTACATGGTTCGTAAGCATTATATTTACTCTGTTTTACACAGCTATCAACTTAATTAAGTAATTTTTCAATGGCATTTGTACAAATTTTTTACTGTTCCATGTACATTTTATAAGTTGGTCGACTATTACTCGTAAACATGTAAAGCCTTGTTATCCGTGATAATTTTCCTTTTAATTTCGTTATATTTACTACAGCCATGAATTTTTTCACATAGCCAAGAGCAATCATTTCGCTAGCAGGGGGGGGGGACACTTGACTCTAACATAAATTTGCAACTTAAAGCTTAATTTTACGCATACGAATCTCTGAATCAAAAAATGGTTTTAACAAACCCGTAATATTTTTGAATGGCCTATCCAACGATACCCCACACCATGGGATAGATGAGAAAAAAAAAATACATCCCCACTTTACGTCTATGGGAGGCACCCGAAAAAAAAATATTTTTCATGATTTTATGTTACCACTTTGTCGGAATTATTAATATGTATGTACATGCCAAATTATAGCTTTCTAGTACTTAGATTCTCTGAGCTAAGCTGCGGACGGACAGACGGACAGAGCGAAACTATAAGGGTTCCTTGTTGACTTCGGAACCCTAAAAACGGCGCGAAAGTAAAAACGTAACTTATACTTATTAAGTTTTCAGCGGTTTGTACAGTTTGTGACATTCAAAACTTGATAAACTAGATTATTAGTAAACCTGTTGAGCTTGCTTAGCTGTAATATTTTTTACTTTAACCTTAAGTAGGTTAAGTCATTAGTGTGAAAAGTTTTAAGAATTTTAATAAAAGCGCTGTAGGCTGGTGTGAGACGGCAAAATAGAAATTATCCTGTAAATCTAACTAATACTCAAAACCGGCGTGCGATTATGAATGTAACGTAACGTGTACATATGTGTAGATATATGAAAATGTAAATGTAATGTAGTAAATGACGATGTAGGCGTATGGCAGGCACGCAGCTGGTAATTTCTGTTTACCCACAAGGCGTGAGCCTATGTATTTAAATCTAACTATTAAAACCACAAATAGAACTATAATCCTAACTAGTAATATTATAAATGCGAAAGTAACTCTGTCTGTTACCTTTTCACGCTTAAACCGCTGAACCAATTTAGATGAAATTTGATATGGAAATAGTTTGTGACCCTGGAAAGGACATGGAATAGTTTTATCCCAGAAATCAACCTTAAGGGGGTGGAAAAGGGGTGTTGTGCAATATTATTATCTATTATATTATATTAGCTATTTGAAGTACTAATGCTACGCAGACGAAATTGCGGGCAACAAGTAGTATCATATACCCAATAAATATTTTTATAGGCTCACTTACGATCACTGCGGTTCCAGCTGGGAATTCGCAAAAAGACGGTCTTAAGCGTCGTATAATATGCGTCGCTTACGAGTTCTAGTCAAACTGCCATGGTGGTTGTGGTGCTTTTTTTTCCGCGAGTTTCCATGACCGGAGCCGTTGTGAGCTGAAGTGATGCTTAAAAATCAATGCTTGCGTTTGCGAATAAAATAAGCATCTTCGCCTTAGACTATTCTTGACCTTTTAACTTTGCCTTTCTATTATTACCTATCAGTAATAACATATTCGTACATTATTATTAAGTCTTAGATACTTAAAGATTCTTTATTCAACATTGAAACATAAATACCTAGGTAGGTATTTGATTTTTATCAAGAAAAACGTCGAACCAACAAAATTGAAGTAGGTACGTCCCTATCTTACACGATATTTAATTTCCCATGCCGTATATCGAGTTTCAGCATTGTTCTTTTCCACAAGCGAAAACTTTTCATCATGATAGGAGTTTTCGATTTCCGTCAATTCTCGCTGTTTGAGGCATATAGGTACGGAATTTCAGAGTTATTTCACAAATATTGATAAACAGAGAATGGGAATGGGACATTGTTTTTCAATTTCAATGTATTTGTTTAAGCACTAGTATTTCCCTGCGACTTGCCTCCCAAAGAAGCAGTACATTTTCATTTTCTGACACAATATAGCCTATACATACAGGGTGCAACGGAAAGGTGTAATCATATTTAAAAAAATGTTTTCCCCGTGTTTTTGAAAAACTTTCTCTATGGAAATCATCGATTGCCACGTATAATATCGCCGCGATTCTCTCGCTCGTGGAGGCGGCCTTATAGATAATTCACAAAAAAGAAAATATTCCATACAAAGTTGTCGTCAGCTGACCGATGGGAGACACAATTTCTTTACAGATTTTATATTCCCTAAGCATTTTGGAAGTCGGATCAGTACCTTCAGAGACACCCTCATACAAAGAAACAAACAATAACAAAATCTGTTATTGTATCTAACGTTAGTTTATAAAAGCATAATCCGTATGTTGACATACTATAATCGGTTTTTACGACCGAAACCGAAACCGAATTTCGGCAACAGCCTCAGTTTCAACCGAAAACGAAACTGAAACCGGAACTTCCTTCTTACAGGAATCATGTTTTGAGGAGAAAATAAAGAAAACGTTATTATAATCAGTCAGTTTTTATTATTAATTGACTTCAAAAAAGAAGGAGGTTTCTCAATTCGACCGTATATATATATATATATATTATATGTATTCGCAGATAACTTCGTCGTTTATGAACCGATTTTGATGATTATTTTTATGTTGGAAAGGAGATATCCCGAGAGTGGTACCATGATAATGAAATTAGGATCTGATGATGGCATCCTAGAGAAACACTACAAAACGAAACATAACTTGTTTTTCCGAAGTCGGTGTCGAAAAACTGAAAACAATAGTTACCAAAGACATCGACTTCGGAAATGAAAATTATTTTTCGCTTTGTAGTGTTTTGTTTTGGAAGTCGGTTTGATATGTTTGTAATGTTTTTATCTTTAAATCACATAGTCTTCGATATTTTTTAATGTTTATTACCTACTCTTACGCTATATCACTTAATAAATCTTACCGAATTCAAAATAATCACACAAAAACTCACAAATAACAAAACAAACTGAAAACACAAGCCAGTCACGACATGCACGTGGACGCGGCAAAATGTCTTCGTCGCTTACTCGCTTGGATGGAATTTAACGCGCCGAACATGACCGATCACAGTGCGAGAACTCCCGAATGCAGTTTCGGTTTCGGTCGTAGTTTCGGCAGGTTTGCCACCGAAACCGAAACTAAACCGCAATTCATGTTTTTGCCGAAACTCGACCGAAAATGAACTTTCGGACGCTCGGGACCGACCAGTGTCCAGCAGAGGACGTGTTTTGGCTGAACTTATGAAGATTATTTTGATGATGAAGTTACACATGTACATTTAATTTAAAACTTAAAGCACACATTTTCTTAAATATAAAATGAAATAGAATAAAAGATACTTTATTGAACACCAAAATAAATACACATTTCACACATTTACAAAAAAATAATTTGTAATTTGTACCAGTGTACAATGGCGGTCTTATCGTTGTAGCGATATCTACCAGACAATGGCAATGTATGTAATGTATACTCTCTCCTATGTACGGAGATAAATACCAGCAACTTTATTATCAACTTATTTTCAACAATATTTCGTCTCTGTAAAAGTGAAGGGACAGTACTGGCCTAAATGATTTAACACCTATAATTTTTTTATTAAGAGCAACACATGGTTCAATACACTTAAAAAGCACTGGTTCAAAAATTGGCTCTTATTGTACCTCTATTTACTTTTTACACGTGTATTTTTTATTTTACTTGCTCGTACTTGTGCGAGAAATTGCACCACAGACTATTTTTCAAATCTTAGCATAGAGCTTGCTTTCTAATGCCAGAAAAAGTGTTAATAAACAAAACAACATTGCTACATCTCGAAATTTTTTAAATTACGTGTTTATAAACATTAACGTTTAACGTATCTCGTTTTAAAGTGAGTTTCGAGTCCGTGTTTTTCGTGCTTTTAAAATACGAAACCACGGCACACAAAAATAAATCTACAATCCTTTCACAAATATTTATTTTTATTTTAATGTTTCAGAAATTCAGGTATTTCATTATTACATTTTCATTCCAAAAATCCTTTTTACACTTGTGTTAAAACCATAAAGCCCGTATAAAAGGATTCTTAGTACCAACAATCAAACCGAAGTTCTTATAAGTGTCAAAAATTATTCTGGATTAATATTGAACATTAATTTTTTGCTGCCAGATTGGCCGGAGATGGCAGGGGACAAGGTTGGATGGAATAACATGGAGGAGGCCTTTGCTCAGCAGTGGGACATAGGCTACATAATATATATATATATATATATATATATATATAACTAGCATGAAAATTTATAAATATCCTTTATAGCCGAAAACATTTTTAAAGTTTCATATTATCACAGTAAAAATATACAAACAGTATGGAAACTACCTACAAACGCTCGAAGCGGCACACTCACACAAACATACGCACCGACCAGACCATTGAGCTACTTCTGCAGTGCTGTCAGTAGTGCGAGCCCCTTAGGGGTCTCGTCGATGCGCATGTTTGTGTGAGCGTGCCGTTTCGAGCTTTTGTAGGTAGTTTCCATACTGTTTGTATATTTATTCTGTGATATTATACTGATTTGTAACTTGTTATTACATTTCGTAACAAGCTTTCATGTATAATTAAAATTTTAATTTTAGAATGAAGTTTGTCATTAAAAATTAATTTTGTCACAAGAAACCAATCTGTTTGCAAAATTTTAGGACAATTGAATACTGAAAATTGGGTCAAATTTGACTTGCAACCTTTGATCACATAAACACAGACACAGGGATAGCTCGTTAAAAAGAACCTATGTCCAATTTGAGAAATTTTTTAATTGAATTTCATTCTGTCACAAGTACTTAATATAATTTTATTTTTCACTCATAAAACACGCCTCACACATAGAATTATTGTACTTATTTATGTTAATCAGGCGAGCTTTCACATGCCCAAAGTGTTCCGTTGCGCAGGGTTGGTCATTACAATTTTCATTTACATAAGATCGGCCGACCTGAATCTAATATTAGCCCTGACTGTTCTATAAATATATGGGATACTGTATTGAGTTGAAAACTTTTTGTTCTTCATTAACGTGTCGGTCAAAAGCGATTAATTAAAATGTTTTGTAAGGTTAATATTGGGGCAAACCGTGCCTGTCTTTATTAGTTAAAGCGACAATCCCACGCATCTTTTATCAGCAACAGGTATTAGATAGAGAGAGCTACAATTAAGCAAGTTGGTTCATGACCCTTTCAGCCGATAATTCGTTTGAAAACTTTAAAACATTAAAGTTATACCACTCATGGTGCACTTAGGACATTTCAAATAATATAAAAACCGGCCAATTGCGAGTCGGACTCGCGCACGAAGGGTTCCGTAACACAATCGAAATAAAAAAAAACAGAAAAATATCACGTTTGTTTTATGGGAGCCCCACCTAAATATCTATTTTCTTCTGTTTTTAGTATTTGTTGTTATAGCGACAAAAGAAATACATCATCTGTGAAAATTTCAACAGTCTAGCTATCACGGGTCATGAGATACGGTCTGGTGACAGATAGACAGACAGACGGACCGCGGAGTCTTAGTAATAGGGTCCCGTTTTTACCCTTTGGATATGGAATCCTAAAAACTGTGTCAATACGGGTTTAGGAACGTGAGATTTGAAGTTGGTGGAGTTACACAATAAAAGTCAAATGTGGGTACCCACTATTTCTATTGTTCATCACATAAAACACATAAGGAAATAATAGTCAGAAGGAGAATCACAGAGAGTTCAGAGTCACAATAGCAGAAAGGTCTACAGCACAATACACACAGAACAGAAACACGGATATGCATATAGTTCTAGCACGGGTCGCGTAAACAATATTTTATCGGGAGCGCGGTAGCGGTAGCGGGAGTTACAGACCGACTGGCGGTGCGTCACCGCGGGTGGCAGAACAAAGTTGGAGGCTCGCGGTGCAGTACCGCCACAGCGGTTGCGGTAACGTTCAACCAGACATCAGCCGAAATTATATAGAATACTATATAATATGCCGTGAATGTCTGTCAACGGTGTGTTACTGTTATTGTAATAATATATAAATAAATGTAACGATATTGTGTGTGTATCTTGTATGTTTGTGTATTAAATAAATAAATAAACTATGTGGGTGCTTAGTGTACCCTACATCACTCCCCTCCAGAGACCGTCAAGGGCGATAAAAATTTGGGAATCTTACTTGACGACCAGAACGAGTGGTATACTCCTTGCTACTGCTAGTTGGAATGACCTCTGGGTCAGCTTTGTCAACCAATATGTAGGCTGGCTTAAGGCGGTCTATTGTGACCGTGACCTCCTTGCCCTTGAACAGGATTTTGAAGGTTTTGTCACCTCTTTGCAGAACTTTGTGAGGACCTGTGTAGGCTGGCTGTAGCGAGCCACGTAATGCGTCGTCACGAAGGAACACGTGATCAGTGGTCTGCAAATCCTTGTAAACGAATATGCTCGTTTTGTTGTGACGGGAAGCTGGGGTTGGCTGCAGGTTTTGTGCAAACTTGCGGATGCGAGCGATGAATTCCGTGATGTCGGTCGTTCCTGCATCACGGGGAGAGAAAAATTCTCCCGGGAGTCTTAGCGGTTCGCCGTATACTAGTTCGGCGGAAGACGCTTGGACATCCTTTTTGAATGCGCTCCTTATACCAAGCAATACCCACGGTAAGGACTCTGTCCACCTTTCGTTAGCATGGCACGTGATGGACGCCTTGAGTTGCCTGTGAAATCGCTCCACCATGCCGTTACATGCCGGATGGTATGCCGTTGTCCGCTTGTGCTGAAAACCAGCCAACTTGGACAATTGTTCGAACAGGGCTGACTCAAACTGACGGCCCCTGTCCGTAACAATGTCTGCAGGACAGCCAAACCGGGCAATCCATCCGGACAGCAGTGCTTTAGCTACTGTCTCGGCAGTAATGTCGACGATAGGCACCACTTCGGGCCACCTGGTAAAACGGTCGACTGCCGTCAGACAGTACCTGAAGCCTTGTGAAATTGGGAGCGGGCCCACAAGGTCGATGTGAACAGTGGTGAACCTTGCACGTGGAAGATGAAACGAACCTAATGGCACTGTAACGTGGCGGCTCACTTTGGCCCGCTGGCATTGAAGACAAGCTCGCGCCCATTCCCTGCAGTCCTTCCTAACGCCTGGCCAAACAAAACGCTCTGCGATTAATTTGGCAGTCGCTGATACACCTGGATGACTGAGGGAATGCAAGCTGTCGAAGACTTGTTTTCGCAGCATTTTGGGTATGAATGGTCTAGGAGGCGCTGTACTGACGTCACAGTACACAGGTGTACGCTCCCCGGAGACCTGCACCTTATCTAGTACTAGAGATGATCCTTCCTGAAGGAGTTTGGCTAGCTCGGGATCCGAAGCTTGTGATTCCGCGAGGTTGACGAGGCTGACCGGTACCTGTAGCTCCTCCACGCGAGATAAGGGGTCGGCTACGACATTGTCCTTGCCGGAAATGTGCTTTATGTCGGTGGTGAACTGTGCAATGAAGTCAAGGTACCGGAATTGCCTAGGTGAGCAGGTCTTCTTCCTCTCATGGAATGCGAAGCTAATCGGCTTGTGGTCCGTGTAAACGACGAAGTGTCGTGCCTCCAGCATATGGCGGAAGTATTTGATGGCCTCGTAAATGGCCAGCAGTTCCCTGTCATAGGGAGAATACTTTGCTTGCGGGGGGTTTGAGCTTCCTGGAGAAGAAAGCTAACGGCTGCCAACCATCATTGCTTTGCTGCTGTAACACCGCGCCGATTGCAGTATCCGACGCATCGGTAACCAATGCGAGTTTGGCGTTGCAATCGGGGTGCGCCAATAGAGCAGCGTTAGCTAGGCTTTCCTTGCAGTCCTTAAATGCTTGCAAAGTACTCTCCGCGAGACATATGGGATGCGAGCCCTTTACGTTGCCCATCAACAGGTTGTGAAGCGGCGCCTGGATCTGAGCTGCATGTGGGATGAATCGCCTGTAAAAATTTATCATACCCAAGAATCTACGCAGCTGACGGACATCTTTGGGTGGTGGGTACGTCTTGATGGCCTCGACCTTGGAGTCAAGTGGTTTGGTGCCTTTCTCGGAGATGTGGTAACCTAGAAAGGTTACCTCCGAGACACCGAAAACACACTTGGACGTGTTGACCAGCATGCCAAAGTCCTTTAACCTGCCGAAGATAATAATAATAATAATAAAGTTTATTTAAAAATCATTAGGTAAAACAATAAGTACAATTTTTGCTTAAATCTATGTCAAGTTCACACGTGTTATGTGCCTGAACTAGGTAAACCTGTGTTTCAGGCGAAAAGAGGTACATATTTTTCCTAAATAATCACTGTAAATCAAATATGAGATAGTCTTAGGTAAATTTTTAAGAGTGTAAATAATATAAAAAAAAAAAAACTAATTTTCTAACATCTTATATACTAAAATATCACCATACATAAAATACGAACAATATCTATTTTAGTACAAGTAATAACCTCTCTGTGTCTTCGTAGGACATACTTTGTAGAGTTTCTTTGAGAATTTTCTTACAGTTACAATAATTTAGGGAATAAATGTTTGTTGTTACGTTTAGTCTATTGTAGAGTAGTGGTCCGAGGAACACATAAAATTTGTCTGTGAATGCATGTTTTGTACTTTTTTGAAGGCAAACTACATCTTTCCGTCTTTTTTTAGTATATTCATTGCGATAGGGAAGGGCTGCGTGTTGTTTTAATACGATGCTCATTATGAATAATTGTCGAACTGTTAGTACTTCACAAGATTTATAGAGGAGGTTAGTGGGAAATAGGAACGGTCGGAAAGTAGATACCTTGAGGATCGCTCTCTGCGCTCTCTCGATGGGTAGTAACAAAGTTTTACCCACCCCACCCCATGAAGTAATGCAGTAAGTCAAAATTGATTGACATAGAGCAAAGTAAACTTGCCTAATTAGTAGTGGGTCTGCAATATATCGTAGCTTTTTGAACACGAATATTAGCTTTCGAATTCTATTATTTAAAGCTTCTATGTGCTGCTTAAAGGAAAGTGTTTCATCAATAATGATACCTAGGTATTTTATTTTATTAGCCATTTTGATATTGGGACACCCACACTGGCTATCGGTAGGGTCCGTACAACAATGAGCATACACCGTTGGGGCAATATTAGTTGTCTGTTTGCGCATCGAAAACCTAATGTAATTAGTCTTATCCGCATTTAGTGTTAATGAGTTATGTTGAAGCCAATTATTTACAATATTAAATCCGTGTTGCGCAAGCTTGTACACTTCATTTTCTGAGTCTGCTGAAAAAAGTAGAGCAGTGTCGTCAGCGTAAGATACAATTATGCCGTGTTCTAGCTTTAGATTACAAAGGTCATTTATGTATATCAAAAACAGAGTAGGCCCTAAAACACTTCCTTGGGGAACACCAAAAGACGTGTTTTTTTTATCAGCGCTGAGCACATTGCCAATTTTTACGCATTGGGTACGGTCCTCCAAATAACTTTTAAAGAGTTTCAGCTGAGTTCCTCTTACACCAATGGTCTCAAGCTTGCGCAACAGGATGGGAATGGAAACTGTGTCAAAAGCTTTGGCGAGGTCCAGGAAAATTCCTACTGTGTGGTTACCCTTGTCAAGTTCCTTTGCTAGATAGTCAGTCAGTTGATGTACGGCATCGGCGGTTGAGACTTTAGGCCTAAATCCAAACTGGCGCTCGGATAAAATTGATTTATCCTCCAGATATTTGAACAATCTTTTATTGATAATTTTTTCTAATATTTTAGACATACAAGGCAGTAAAGAAATAGGTCTATAATTTGTCACTTGCTCTTTACTGCCTGATTTATAGATAGGGAGAACTACTGCTTTTTTTAGGCAATCGGGAAAAATACCTGAAGATAAACAAATGCGGAAAATGTAAGTTAGTGGTGGTACTAAAATATGCCTGAATTGCTTAATAATTCTATTGGATATGTTATCCCAACCAACTGCACAGTCGTCCTTCAAAGTCATTATTATGCTTTCTACCTCATTTTCATCCGTATCCAGCAGCCCAAAGGAAGTTAAAGTGGTGCTACACATAAAAGGAATGCCTGTTAGATAATGTGATTGACCCCGAACTTGTTCTGATAGACACTTTCCAACATTAACAAAGAAATTATTCGCTGTGTTAGCAGATGTCAAGTGTGACGAATGTGCTTGTAATAAACCTGATGATGACTCATTTTGTTTTGATGCATAAGTTACATTTTTAATATATTTCCAGACTTTTTTACTATTTGTGCCAGCCTTTTCCAGTTCAATTTTATCGTAGTTGCATTTAACTTTTCTCAGTAGATCATTGCAAAAATTCCTGTATCTTTTGTACGACACTTGAAATATTAAATTATCTGGATTAGATTTTGCTTTCAAATGCAGTTTATCTCTATGTTTCATACAGCGAATAAGCCCTGGCGTGATCCACGGTTTTAAGTTGTGATTTTTTTTGTTCAACTGTGATAAAACTGTGTTTTTCTGAATTGCATGTCTAACATTTTCTATTACATACGACATACAAAACTGCGGGTCAGCGGAATTGTATACTGGCTCAAAATCGATGACGCGTAAATCTTCTTCAAGTTTATTTATATTCAATTTAGAAATTGTTCGAGTATTTAATTTAGGTAATTCACAATTGAGGGTTAGTAGGGCAGCATTATGATCGGTTATTGTTGAATTAACAACAAGTGCAAGTGAGGGAAAAATCGATTTAAGCATGATATGGTCCAAACAAGATCCGCTGTGATGTGTAGGAAAGCTGTGTGCGGGGAGCAGGCCATGAAAGGCGCATAAATTGAGATAGTCCTGAGCAGGTGCATTAGTACTACCTGAAAGAATATTTATATTAATATCGCCAATTAAAATAGTGTTTTTGAAGGATGACAGAGTTTGCAAGGTGTCGTTCAGAGAGTCAGTAAAACTGGTGGTATTTTTAAAAGAGGGCGGTCGATATAGCGCTAGTATAGCAAATTCAGACTCTATTTTAATTAACAATCTGTTACAGTCGTGCATATTTGGTTCCTCAACAGAGACATTCAGATGATTCCTTGCATAAACTATCACTCCATCGTTTTGATTATAATTTATATTACTTCTATACATATTATAGCCCGGCATTACTGGTATGTTATATTGCTTGGCAAGCCAGCATTCGGTTAAAACAATAATGTCACAATTTATGTTTAGCCGTTGCTGAAATGTACTAAAGCTATCAAAATTCTTAAAAATACTGCGAATATTTTGTGTTAGTATGGTTAACGGACTTTTGTAGCCAGATAGATATTGTTTGCAGTTTTCAGCTTCACAAACCTTAGACTCAGACACAGAGAAATTATCTAAATCATCAATTAAATTATTTATCATATTTATGACAGTAGAGTTACAAAATAAAAATAAAAATTTAAATAATAACCGTAAAAAGAAAGAAAAATAAACAATGAAACTAAAAAGGTCCGAAAAATATCCAATTTACGGCGCTCTTAGGCGCCTCCATAATCAATGGAATTGATGTATTTCTTTTCAGCCATTATTTTTGCGGGGCAGTCAGCAGAACCTGTGTTGTGTTTGTAGGGCTTTTTGAAATGCAAGCAAGTAGCGCATTTTGGATCCTCTGCCTTCTTTAGACATTCCTTTATGGAGTGACCTTGATCGCCACAGTGTCCACAGGTGTAGGATGCCTGCCGACATGACTTGGCAGCATGTCCATACTGCTGGCACTTATAACATCGTGTGACCAGAGTAAAATCTCTAACAGGGCATGATGACCAATTCACAAACACTCGGTCTTTTGACATCAGGGCTTTGCGTATTTCTGCAGACACTTCTACCACATAATTACAGGTCTCAGCGTCCTTCTTACCTGACTTGTGGCTCAACTTAATTGAGGTCAAAAACGCCTCAAGGCTGCTGTCCTGAAGTTTCTCGGCAAGGTTTTGATGGTATAAACAAGTAAAAACCTCTTTTTCTGGCATGGATGACGGCACTCCTATAATAACCACCCTAGGCTTCCTTTTATAAGGCTCATCGAGTATTAGGCCCGACTTCGTTAGCTGCACCGATTGTCTCAGCTTCTCAATGTCGTCCTTCGTCTCAGTGCTGATGATAACACCCCCGTTCCTCGTCTTGCGCAGGCCTCTCACGTGGAGCTTCATCTGTTCAGGATGTATAATTTTTTGGACAAGAGATTTTGTTTCATCGCTGGTCTTCAATTTGTCATTCGGATAGATGGCCACAGAACTTAAATTTATTGGCTGTATAAAATTGCTGGCTCCTTTTTTTACCATGTCCGCAAAAGAAGTTCCCTGAGCAGGTCTCATAAATTCTCCAATACTCTGCTTAAGGTTCTCTAGTTGCTTCGATAGGTCGAGTTGGTTCTCAAGGCTTTGCACAGCGTGGTGATATTGGAGAGCCGTCGCCTTGATGGACTGGTAGTGTACGGCCATTTGCGATGTGCCGTGACATACTTTACGGCATAAGGCATTAATACGTAGCTTCTGTTCCGTATTCATCTTACCGTCGGCCACAATAGTGCACACCTCCTTCAGGCTCTGCTCGATGGTCACCATCCAGTTCTGAATTTCTGGCGTCGAGATCATTTCAAGGGCATCTTTTGTTTTTTGGCGAGGCTCCTGAGAGGCAGGAACGGCTTCGGGGGTGGCTGCGGCTGCTGGTACGGGTGTAGAGGGCGGGGAGCGAGCACACTTGCTGCTCCGGTTGTATGGACTACCTTCCATTGTGATTGGATCTTGTTTTTCTTCTTCTAAATTATCAATCTCGGGTCATTTTCACATTTGCACACTTTACACATACCTAATGAATAGCACAGTTTGCGTTATTCGTAAAACTAGGTCGCGATTTCGCAAGTGATTATTTGTTTATTTTAATAATTGTTCGATACGTCTGTTCACTATGATCGGCAAACGCCGAAAGATGGTGTGGAGGTGCTCCTCGTGCTCTGCTTCTGTTTTGGAAAAAATTAAGAAATCATCCAAATAACAATAGCAGAAGTCCAAACCTCTGGTCATCTCGTCGACGAAACGTTGAAACATTTGGCCCGCGTTACGCAAACCAAACGTCATGTACGGGAATTCGTACAAGCCGAACGGTGTGGTGATCGCCGTTTTGGGGATGTCGTCCTGGCTGACAGGTATCTGATTGTAGGCTTTCACGAGGTCAATTGTACTGAAAACCTTGCAGCATGAGATACTGTGTGCGAAATCATGTATGTGCCTTATCGGATACCTGTCTGGAACGGTTCGGGCGTTGAGCATGCGGTAATCACCGCAAGGTCACCAACTGTTGTCCTTCTTAGGGGCGAGATGTAGGGGTGATGACCAGGGACTCTCCGAGGGTCTAGCAGTGCCATTTGCAAGCATTAGCTGAAACTCTTGCTGTGCAATTTTTAGTTTATCTGGCGCTAGTCGCCGGAATGAAGATGATACTGGAGGCCCTGGGGTCGTGCGTATGTGGTGTACAGTGTTGTGCGGTGTAATGCGCAGTGTACCGGCGGGTCGGGTGATGTCTGGAAAACTTTCCAGGAGTTTGTGATATTTCGAGTCGCCCGATAGAACCTTTACTGAAAATAATGATGAATCTGCGCGACTCGAAGCTAACGAGAATACTTTTGTCGTACTATCGACTAGTCGTTGATTTCGACAGTCAACGACTAGCGAGTAATGACATAAAAAATCTACGCCGATTATCGGTTTTGTAACCTCGGCCACAACAAATCGCCACTTAAAGTCTCTACGTAAACCTAAATTTAAACTAAGTTCGACGAATCCATACGTCTTAATGGGTGTCCCGTTGGCGGCCACCAGCTGGTAGTTGGTGGGCGAGCGACGCTCGCTGAGCAGACGACGAGGGTAGACGCACAGGTCGCTACCTGTGTCGACCAGGAACTGCGTCTTCGTGCTTCGGTCTGCGACAAAGAGGCGACCAGTTGTAGGGCGGCAGTCGTCTGTCGCCATCAATTGCGACTGCCCGCGGCGTTTCCCTTTTTGAAGTCGCAGGGTGTGATGCAGCGTTTCGCTTTGTCTCCGTGCATCGCGTGGTACCAGCACACAGGCTGGCTCCGGTAGCTGGAGTCCGCGTCTCGCGTCTCGGCTGTGGTTGTGGGAGCGGTTCCGCGAACGGCTGTCACGCAGCTCCAACATCATGTCCTTTATGGACCGCTTCAACTCGGCGATCTCGGCTGCCATCTCCTTTAGAGAGGGCCCTGCTGCCGACGCTGAAGCGACGTGGCTGGATGACGTGGTGATGTCCTGAACGCGGTCGGCCAGCTCGGCCAAAGCCTCCAGGGTGCTGTGTGGCTGCGTTGCCAGGAGGGGCTGGATGCTGCTGGGGAGTCGGCTGCTCCAAATGGTGCGCACGAAGTCCTCGGGCACAGTGGGTCCTGCCAACCCCCGTAGATGGCGTAAGAACTGCGACGGCTTCCGGTCACCCAGCTCTTCGTGCATCAGCAGCTGCTTCACTTTGTTTTCCTGGGAGGCGGAGAGGCGCTTCACTAGTTCCGTCTTTATTTTTTCGTAACGGTTAGAGGTGGGTGGGGATAAGATGATATCCTTTACCTCCTTTATATATTGGGGGCCGAGTTGTCCAATGACGTCATTATACTTGGTGACGTCATTTGTTACCCCTGCATTCTCAAATTGTGCCTCGATCTGTGCGAACCAGATTTCGGGTTCTTCAGGCCAAAATGGTGGCAACTTAAAAGCAATGCGGTGTACGTCGTGTGCCTCTATGGTAGATACGCGCTTCGCCTTGCGTGGTCTGTGCGTCACGCGTTGGGATCGCTGCGACGCGGATGACGCGGTGTGCACGGACTCACTATCACTCATTTTCAAGAGTTTTCTGTGTTCAATACGGGGTCACCAGTTTAGGAACGTGAGATTTGAAGTTGGTGGAGTTACACAATAAAAGTCAAATGTGGGTACTCACTATTTCTATTGTTCATCACATAAAACACATAAGGAAATAATAGTTAGAAGGAGAATCACAGAGAGTTCAGAGTCACAATAGCAGAAAGGTCTACAGCACAATACACACAGAACAGAAACACGGATATGCACACAGAACAGAAAAAACGCTGTCTTCTCTGTTCTGTGGATATGCATATAGTTCTAGCACGGGTCGCTTTAACAATATTTTATCGGGAGCGCGGCAGCGGTAGCGGGAGTTACAGACCGACTGGCGGTGCGTCACCGCGGGTGGCAGAACAAAGTTGGAGGCTCGCGGTGCAGTACCGCCACAGCGGTTGCGGTAACGTTCAACCAGACATCAGCCGAAATGATATAGAATACTATATAATATGCCGTGAATGTCTGTCAACGGTGTGTTACTGTTATTGTAATAATATATAAATAAATGTAACGATATTGTGTGTGTATCTTGTATGTTTGTGTATTAAATAAATAAATAAACTATGTGGGTGCTTAGTGTACCCTACACGGGGAAAGCGTCAAGCAATTTTGACTACTATGTTCGTGGCTGTAGATTATAAATTGAATGAAAAAGTTATGAATTGTAGAAATTATGTTTTGATTTTGGAATTAACTATCGTCCAGCATTGTTTGCTTTTAATATAGAAAGAATTACATAACAATATTTTATTACGAAAACATATACGAACTTTTTATAAATGTATTTATAAATACTATTACGAACCAGAGGCAAAACACATTATTAAAAAATACCAGCACACAGGCACCAGCCAGGTGCGGTAGCGCACAGGCACCAGCCAGGTATGGTGGCTCACAGGTACCAGCCAGGTGCGACAGAGCACATCCATTAACCAGGTGCGGCAGCGCACAGGCGCCAGCCGGGCGTAGCAGCGCACAGGGCCAGCCGGGCGTAGCAGCACGCAGGCGCCTGCCGGGAACAGCAGCTCTCAGGCGCTAACCCGGAGCAGCAAAGTCGACATAACACAAGGTCTTGGTCACACAAGACTAGACATAACACAAGGTCTTAGTCACACAAGACTAGACATAACACAAGGTCTTAGTCACACAAGGCTAGACATAACACAAGCTCTTAGTCACACAAGGCTAGACATAACACAAGGTCTTAGTCACACAAGACTAGACATAACACAAGGTCTTAGTCACACAAGACTAGACATAACACAAGGTCTTAGTCACACAAGGTCTTAGTCACACAAGACTAGACATAACACAAGGTCTTAGTCACACAAGGCTAGACATAACACAAGGTCTTAGTCACACAAGACTAGACATAACACAAGGTCTTAGTCACACAAGACCAGACATAACACAAGGTCTTAGTCACACAAGGTCTTAGTCACACAAGGTCTTAGTCACACAAGGTCTTAGTCACACAAGACCAGACATAATACAAGGTCTTAGTCATACCAGATCTTAGTCACACAAGGTCTTAGTCACACAAGACTAGACATAACACAAGGTCTTAGTCACACAAGACTAGACATAACACAGAGTCTTAGTCACACAAGACTAAACATAACACAAAGTCTTAGTCACAAAAGACTAGACATAACACAAGGTCTTAGTCACACAAGACTAGACATAACATAAGGTCTTAGTCACACAAGGCTAGACATAACACAAGGTCTTAGTCACACATGACTAGCCTTGGTTCACAAGGCCTCAGTCACACAAGGCCTCGGTCACACAAAACTAGACATAAAATAATGTTTCAGTCACATAAGACTAGCCATAAAACAAGGTCTTAGTCACACAAGACTAGACATGATTCACCAGGTCCCAGTCACACAAACTTGACATAACGCAAGGTCTTAGTCACACGAGACTAGATATGATTCACAAGGTCTCAGTCTCATGAGACTAGACATAACGCAAGGTTTTAGTCACACCAGATTGGACATAAAACAAGGTCTTAATCACACGAGACTAGACGTGATCCACAAGGTCTCAGTCACACAAGACTAGATATAACACAAGGTCTAGTACAAACAAGACTAGACATAATACACAAGGTCTTGTATACAAACAAGACGAGACATAATACACAAGGTCTTGTATACAAACAAGACGAGACATAATACACAAAGTCTAGTATTTACAAGGCTGCAGGTACCAATATCACTCAGACATTCAATGGCTATTTACATACAAAGAAAGCAGCACAATCACTTGGAGCCCATTTACCCTTCCAAGGTACCATGAACTGGGTCGCGGCATAAATATGTCCTTACCGTAGGTTCCAGCAATAAGTTTCAATTCGAATCGACCATTATCCAATACTTTTGTTACCTTATAAGGATCGTGCATGTCAGGATTAGGCTTCCCTATGGAAAACCAGGTCACCCCTGCTGTATACACGTGACAGCGATCGATCCTCATTGACGCACCTGTCTTGATCGGCTTGACCCTTGCACAGCTGCCCGGCCGTCCTTTGACTCCTCATCTCTAATATAACGAACCTGACAACTCAAGACATTCATTAACAACACAAAACAGGACGATCGAAACAGCCTACAATTGTTATAGATGTTACAAACAGAGACACGACATTTTTCAAGGACGATAATTAACGGGTAGGCACGTCATTGTTTATTCGATTATGCAAACAACCTGTGCAAAAACCAGAAATCATTCATTTCGAATATTTATCAAGTACTAAAACATAAGTCAAATGATGGGTGCTTACTGACATTAACGACTGTACTGCCGCCACTATTTTCACCATCAATGAAGACGAGACATCAACATTAGCGATCTTCTAAAGCCTTCAATCGCGAGACAATCGTTTCAAGCAATCGTCGACAAAACAGTGACGCCTGGGACAGCCATTGCGATCTCGAGACGTAATACGTGACCTTATGCTACGCTTATGGTGTTTACGAGATCGTTTAGAACGCGGGGCACTATATTCTTTAACGCGAACCACACGCACGGATAAATAACAGATCTGATATTGTGGGCAAAATGAATATGGATCTCACTTATGTCATTAGGAACCAGAAGCGAAACACGTAATAAAAATAAACAATCTTTTAATCCTTGGAATCACAATTTTCAAAAATATTAAAAGAACCGTAACATAAAATTCAATACGTCAAACACACAGTAGCTGTCAGGTAGCACGTCCTTCTTGGTCGACGTGCCAGCAGCAAAAAAGAGCGAGGACACGCTATGAAACTCCTTCAATAAACTTCCACCGTAGGCAATTCGCATAGCTGACATTGCATTCGCAGTTACTATGGCACCAGCTTGCCTACCAGCCAACAATACTTTATTGTACACCAAGATAAAAAAATACAAAAAAAAACAAGCTATTTCGGTTACATGAGTTTATTATTAAATTAAAAGAAAAATCCCAAACGTCAAGTAGATTTTAAAATGGTGGCATGACATTAAAATTTCAGAAATATGAGTAAACTAATTGACACTGCCTTATTATTTTATTGTGGTGGAAGGCATAGACTACTACTACTATGTACTAGACAAGGAAGGTATGGTATTATTTGCTTGTGGTGGAAGAACGATTAGTTTCAAAAACGGTTTTTGCAACGTTGTCGCATTGTCACGTCGTGCCATCTGTTGGAGCTTAAATACGCATGTAGCTTGTTCATATAGTTCTCCACCTTTACGCCAAGTTCGAGAACCTACTTACCCTATATTTTTATAGCGATGCCGCAACAAAATTCAAAAATTAATCATTCAATTATGACGCTTTCTAAAATCAAATAACTGTCGGTCACACTTAGTAATAGCAAGCTAAATAAAAAGTAAAAAAATCTGAAAGGTTTCGCATCTGTCATACTCATATCAATCATTGTGAAATGATCAAAGGAAATATAGCACGCGTGTGCGCCATTGAGTGTGAAAAGCTACGGCCGCAATGAGTAGACACGCCATTGCTAATACGAGTAATATTGCCAGTGAGTGCACGCACAAGATTCGGCTGTCATAACCTAGTCAGACTTTCAAGGGCCGTCAATTTCTATGAGTGCTCACTGATACTCACTGACACACTCGAGTTTGTATAGTAAATTTCGACGATGCCGTCTTAAGCAGAGCCTCTGCTTACCGAGGCGTCGCCATGCTCTGCGGTGTGAAACCTTTGATAATAATCTTGAACAATATCGATAGGTTGTCGTGCCAGAGCTTTAGATTGAATGTACCGCTGCAGGCAATTGTTCGAAGGTACGATGTCCACCCATGCGATTTTACCTCTCCAAATCTCTATGCAATAACGTCTAAGATAGGTTCTCTCGTATTGACACGATCGTTTGCATGTACAACCGTGATTTAAGGATTGGTCAGCTAGACTCTTTGTCAAGGAGTGCTAACTATCTAGATGCGCCGTTTGGAATCGTAGTAGGTAGGCAAAGTATCAGTTAACATTCGCTCGGTTTCCCAGTGCAAGACCCACTTGCTGATTGTCCTAAGTGCCATTTCACTTTGCTTTGATGGCATTAATAATGCTACTGATTCTGCAATCAACGTTACCCAACGTCCTGGATTTAAATATTCAAATAAAAGAACCTTCAACAGGATAAAACAAGAGAAGTTACGACCATCGTCATAGGGAATGCCGCAACTCATCAGCCAGCCCAGCACTGCATGAACATTTAAACATGAACTTCTATTTTGGAAGGTTTGAGATAACAATGTGCTCGATGGGATTTCTCATCAGCAGAAATGTCAAACATCTATACAGAAAGCATTTTTTAGTGCTCACCATCATTATTTAGGGAACTCTTAATACACACTGGGCTCGGGCAAAGTGTTGTTCGGTTATATAGTAAATGTAATTCAATTGCTTCTTAAAAATATAATTGGTATTTCAAATACCTGACGCTGAGGTATTTTGTAGTTAGTATTTCAAATACTTATAGCTTCAAAATACGTATGTGATAAATATATTTAGCGATCTTATTAATGCGATCGTTCTGAAGAAAATAGCGCTCGATAGCTTTCGTAAGCTAAATCGTACGTCAAATTATCAAGTATCTTGTCATTGTAGTTTTCATTATAGATAGTTATTTTCACGAAACTTCTGTGTATTAATTATGCTTATTTGTACGAATATCACCATGATGATCGACTGTATTTTGTATTTTAAATAAAAAGTTAGAATACTGTTTTTTTTTTTTAATTTTATATTTCAAATACACCACTTACAAATACTTTGTATTTCGTGTTTTAAATACATGCAAGATAGTATTATGTAATTTGTATTTTAACTAAAGCAAAGCATGTATATGGCCAGCTCTGACTATTACGTGCACCTCTGCCTAACATTTACTAATAAAAAAAAAACAGGTTGTTAAAAGTATTTTGTTTAGTACATTATTATTACCTACATACTATTATTCATGAAATTATCCCGCTAAACATTCCGTATCAAATCAGATCAGGGTTGTAATACAACCCTGATCTTGTTTTCACCTAGAAAATACGATAGCTATTATACGTTATTTTTTTAACTAGCGTGAATCTGTCGGTAACTGCTAATATTGAAAGGAATTCACGTTATTAACTGTTTGAATGTACGGAATATATCAATGAAGAATCATTGATAGACCAATAACATACAAGCCTTAGACAAGTGACATTCGATGTCTATTCTATTCTATATTTTTATATGGCAAGCAAACCCGATGTCGACTATTCTGCCAATGTGTAAAGTTAAATGGAAGAGCACGTATATTTTATTAATAATTTAAAAAGAAAGTAACTGTAGACACAGGCTAAGTTGATTGATTGATACATTTTACTTTTGTTGGGTTAGTACGGGACTGAAACAAACAGTAAAAATTACATAAAAAATATAATTGTTAACACATTAAAGATAGATACGTTTTATGCCACATAAATAGACGGTAGTTGAAAGGTTTGGAAAGTCTCATAATTTTATATTATTGTGGCGGATAAAAATTATTAACGACACAAGAAGTTCTGGGGAAAACATTCGATAACAGCGAAGGCGATAATCGAAATGTCAAAATGTAAGGGATTGATCACGTGATTTTTCGATAGCACTTGTCAATCACATACCATTTTGTTCTTTTGATAATCGCTATCGCCACGCTTTCGATGATAGAATGTCACTTGTCTAGGGCTTCCGGTTAATTATCTATAAATAGATACACAGTTTCCATACCAGCGGCTCCTTTGTCTCATATCAGCTTAATTTCACAGTGAAACGTCAAAGTTGGTTCATGAAACTAATCAAGAGAACGCGTGGTTGGTTCACGAATTTCTACTATATACACATATATGGTAGTTGAAGACTCCGCTGCAACTTCCATCTTGTTATTACTGAGACGCTGAATTGCAGAATGGGCTTTATATTTTGAAAATAGATGCCAAGAAAACGATGCTCATTAAATTTGTAAGCGACCTTTCTAATGGCTCGACGCAATTCGATTTATATCACACGGATAAGCAATTTTTATAAAGCGAAATTGTAAGTACATTTATATTGACGCAATGCGATGATATTTAACCGGTTTTCACTAGAAATTTTACTTAGGCAAGTAAAATTTATAAACCCCTGACATAATTTTTATTTCATGCAACATAATTTATCTAGAACACGTAATTTTGACACGATATCTTGCAAAAACACCGCGATTCAACTAATAAAACGCCCAAAACTTTTGAACGGCTAAACCGATTTTTAGCCCCCCACGGAAAAAGAGGAGTATTATAATTTTGACGTGTGTTGCTGTCTATCTCTTCTTCATCATCTTCTATGAAGTAAAAAAAAACGAAACGATAATAGTTGAAAAGTTTTAGGTGAAATGAAATTCGGTCAAATGTTTTTCAATCTTATGATAGGTAACCTGAATATAGATAAGTAAAAACTACATTTTTACTGTATCACATACTATACTAAGGCTGAAATTCTACCATCAGGCTTAGTAGGCATTTCGGCCGATGAGTTTCGCCCGATCTGGTCGAAACAGGAATTATTAAATTTTATTATTATTAATATTTTTTAAGCAAATTTTGTACAGTTAGAAAGAAAACCTTGGGTTATATTATTTAAGTAAAATCAGGCAATTTTCGGAAATAAATTCGCAGGTGGAATAATTTATTATTCAAAATTTTATTTCATGCACCTACGGATCAGTAGGTTGGGATGTTAAATTTTGTATAACGTCAAAATCAAAAATTCGATTGAAATCAGTTGAGAGTTTAATAAAATGATAAAAATATAACTTCCTTTTTTGCTTTTTTAGTTACATGTTGAACATTTATACATTAACTACCAGGAGAACAGAATCATGAAATAGTATTTGCGGGCCTAGAATCATAAGAGGTAGAGACTAACGGAGTACCAGGAGGTCAGACTCTAAAATGTCTCGGTACTCTTTTTACATCTCATGGTTCCAGCCTCGGAAATACTTCCTCGTGACTATAATCTCCTGGTACTTAATTTACCGGTTACCTTAAATTAGTCTTTACCGGTAAAAATCATGAAGAAGTCTTAATATTTGCGGGGCTGGACCCGCAAATATTAAAACTTCTTCATGATTCTGGCCTCCTGGTAGTTTGGGTATAAATGCTTATAATGTTCAACATCTAACTAAAAAAGCAAAAGAAGTAGCTTACGTGTCGTCAACATTCAAGACCGCATTTAATTTTGTTATGTTTTCAAGAAGGTGCTCCTTCTTACAATAAATTGTTTTTACTGACTGTACTTTGGATATATCTCGTGGACCCGTTGGGAATTCATTTAAGAAACATATAAAACATTATTATAATTTTTCATGGACCTGGTGGGAAAAGAGGAACAATAGAATCGTGGACCTCTGGGAATAACCCGTGGATTGTGGTGTAGCTGTCCCCCCTCGCTGCTAGAGGGCGTCCGCATTTATGAATGACCAAACACTATTATGAATTGAGAAGTAGTAAATATTACTTGCGCTGCTTGCCACCAGAGGGACAGTATGGTTGGGCTTTGTGTTTGCTTGACTCGTGTGTTTTTGTCAATGAATACCCAAGTTGTCATTTCTCGATGCCAGGAAAAGCCCTGTAGATCACAGTAGAATGTTCTAGAAGTTTTCAGAAATAGCAGTTAGTCAAAATGTGTACCATCTTCTGCCCACTTTTCTTTGGCCCATAGACATTTCAAGGTTAACACGTTTCATATTTTATAACCGCGTATTGTAAAGTATAGTTTATAGTTTGAAGACCTGCTTGCCTGCCTGAATCAGTGTCTTGTAATAGAATAAACCTGTTGATAAAAACGCTAATAAATCTGGTTGTAAATAGCCCTCGTGTTTCATTGGAGCCAGAGTTCCGCTGTCTTCAACATATAGATTGTCGATCGAATCGTGTCTACTACTAGTTAAACTATGTAGTTTAAAAAGCATGAAATAAAATTGTGAAGGGGCTCTGAAATAAAAAACATTTTCTTGTCATGTAGTGTTGTTTCCACACTTAAAACTATGAACCAGAATAATACGTGAGATGAGCGTAGGATGATTGTGTAGGCAGATTCTATTTATAAACCCTCTTTTACTTTGTACCACGTAACTACGTGATAATAGCCTTCGTTTCCTGTTAATGGCCTTCATTTAATATTATCAACGTCTAAATAAATGACAAATTACGTGGTGTTCCTAATAATATATTCCAATGAAGCTCTTACCGCATCAAATCGAGAACACTACGAATATCATCAGTTTATGAACTAGTATGTAGGTTTTGTCTGTCATTTTGTAACATACGCTTCATTACTTACTCGTGCGACTCCTATCGTATCACCCCATTAATGGCCTGCCTTACACTCGATGATTAATTGAACTTGAGCAATTACATTTGCTTTCAGGGTTAGACGATAGACACTCGGTTCCTGTGAATATTGCCATAATCACATTATCAAGGAGCCTATGATGTTTCCTTGTTATGAACAATACACCTTGAGTTTATTGCAAACCCTAGCTCTTACATAGCTCGTACATGTTGTGAACGGAAAATCTTAGACCGCATAATCAACACCCATTTCTATCTCAATTTTATACCTTTTCAAGGAGGAAAAACAGGTGGTAAACAAACACTTTTTCTTTTTCAAACAAGACATAAACACAACCTTGGTGCAAGGTCGCACCCTTTCAGAAATACAGCGACGGCATCGGCGGTTGGAGATTCGATTACATGGAAGTAAGTCTGTATCATATTTATGTATATTGATGGTGCGAAGTCTCAAGCACCTGGACCATAGAATAGTCTGGTGCAGAAGGTGAAGATACAATGGGAGAAAACGATCGTAGTTTAGCTTTGGCTCACGTACAGAAAGTGCGACCGCACTCTCGATTGGCATTCGTTTCTATCGCCATACGTGCGTGTTCATTAAGCGGCTTTTTACCCGACTGCCGAAGGAGGGTAATGTGTTTATCAGTCTATGTATGTATGTGGTGTTTGTTCCTATGTGGCGTTCTAGAGACCAAACTCGTGGGCCGATTTTGATGGTTCTTACGTCAATCGATTCGTCTTAACCCCGCGAGTGTCACTGGCTACATGAAAATTGGAAAATAGGAAAATGGCGGTTTTTGGGCACCATATTGTGAGGGTCCAAATTTTTTTTTCTTCCATACCTATCGTGTGGGGTATCAAAATAAAGGATTTTAAGAGGTGATTTAAAAAAAATATAACACTTAAATGTTTAAATGTACCTAATTCGAAAAAAAAATAACTAAAAAGTTATAAATAAAAAAAGTTAATTAAGAAAATAAAAAACCCGACTGCTTGAAAAGCGAACTAAAAAGTTTTTTGATTTTTTTATCTCTCCCGTATCCATCAACCAGGCCTTCTGTGACTGGAGGTTTCGGAATTGACAGACTTTATGCAACCGGGATTGAAAAATATGAAAATTTTACTGAGAATGTATGTTCAAGTGTCACACATGACCGTGAATGGAAAGGTATTTCGAGTTTTAGGTAGTTCGAAATTAATTTTAAAACTGTTGACACTTTTACAAAGTAATGGTTAAGCAACGTTTAAGGTTGGTCCGTGGATGGGTGACCATTAATTAATGGTAACTGAAATACTAATCTAAGCTGCTAGTACGGCTTTCAAAGAGCTATAAAGCCAGACAATCTGACACAACTCCCTGATGAAACTTTGAAAAGATGTATATTAATAAATATGACCAGACTGAATAAATATTCTAATATGAAGTGATGCTCCAACAGAAACTTAAAACTGCGCGTCCTGTTTATTATTAGCGGCCAGTTATTTCAAAGTTTTATGTTTTATTACTAGCGGCAGCCCCATGACTGCCTATTTTATAAGCTTTTTGTTAACTTGCAATGTGTGCATTCGGGTCAAATCTTGGAACTGAATTTTAAAGCAGTTATTCTTATTTACAAAACATCTTTCAATGATTGAAAGCTTGAAAGCTACCCTCAGCGTAGGGCCATAGTCTAAAAAAAATACGGTTCCAGTAGTATAGCCACAGGTGCAAAGCCGTGGGAAAAAGCTACTTATGTTTTAATCAGCCTGCGTTGTTCCACTGCATATGCCTCCCTTGCTTCTTTCCATTTAGCCCAATTTTGGGCAAGTGTAGGCCACTCTGTAGGTGTCATATTCATCCCGCCCCCTTCGCCTGGGTCCACCGCAATGTCTCCGTATATTTTATAGGTACCACATTGCGGTACTCGTAGTTATCGTTCGAGAAGCTGCAAACGTGGCCGGCCTAGTCCGATTTAAGGTTGGCAGTTTCGGTGACGACGGTGTCTTGTTTTCGAGCGTAGCGCTCTATTCCTAATACGGTATGTTAGTCTGATTCCAAAAATACTGAACCTTGAACCTCTAATGAATTATCAAAGAAGAACTTATGTAAATGCTTACAGTATGCTTATTTCTTTGAACTCTGTGCATAACGATTTGGTATCTGCTTAAAATTTTGATGAGATCATAGATATTATTATTGAAATTGAATTTAAACTGTGAAAAGTCTGTCAGTGAAACCATGAAGTCCAGATTAAAATCAGATCTACCTACGCATCCAACAGAAAGGAAATTTGTTATACAGCTGGAAACCTAGTTAACTCACCTCAATGTTCACACTGGTTATGAGGAGAGTTTTCTGGCATTTAAGCCCTTTTAAGAAAATGATTAACCTTGATGGAGTTAGACAATACCTATATTGTTTTTCATAGAACTATTTTTGCTTTTGTATATGAATGGACAAGCTGTTGTATTATGTAACAGACTTGGCTTTTCTTTTTGAAGTTATATCATATTAATTATGATGGCGAAATTCTCTCATAGATTCCAATCATCAGTTTTGTTTCAAAACTCATAGTATATTCTGTTTTCCAACTATCGTGCGACACATATCATAAGCTCGCCTTTCCCAGGGGGGTAAACAGAATCACGCCACGTGCATCCGTAATTTATTTTTCCTCGTTCTTCGTGACTCATCAGTGGATATAATGATATAATGTCATTACTCGAGTGCTGGATGCTTGGACTTGATTCGATTCACCTGAAATAGCCAGCAAATAAAACATGTGTTGGGATGGAAATGAAAGGCTGGACAGACCGTCAATTTTTTTATAGTTGGAAGACCTCGTACCTCCGTATTCGCAACGGCCTTCGCTAGTTTTTTAGCAGACTATTTAGGTCTAATAAGCTTACCCCTATATTCTAAGTGATTGCCTCTAATTACCTCAATCAAATTGTCAACTTTAGTTTTGGAACGGAGTTCCTTATCGCACGTTATAGTTCTGATTTGTTTGCGGGCTGAGGGGCTAGACCAAAAGTGTAACAATGAAAAAACGACACCAAAACTGACACCCTTTTGCAGTGATTTTTGAGGCACTGCCCGATCTCTTATGAAACTAAAACTTTCAATCGATTCAGCCTGCCGTCAATTATGAGAATACGCAAAAATTTAAATAATCTATTTATATAAAAGCGAAAGGTGACTCACTCACTCATCACGAAATATCGGCAACCGCTTGACGTATAAAGATAAAATTTGGCAGGGAGGTTCAAGTGACGTAAGTGCGCACTAGGAAAGGATTTTTGGATATTCCACCCGTAACAGTGTAAAAGGGAGGTTGAAAGTTTGTATGAAATTTCTACAGTTTGTAAGGTGGACACGTGAAATTTTATATTTAATCTGTTGGTTGATTTTTAGAATAAGAATTCATGTATTTATTGGTTTTTTGGAAATTCTACCCCTAAGGGGATAAAATTGGGGTTGTAACTTTATGTAAACTTTCTTTGGAAGGTAAACATCCGAAATTGTTGGTTTACGCTCTAAGTTGATAAAAAACAATGATATTTTTTTTAATTCGGAAATTCTACCCATAGGGGAGTAAAAAGTGGGTTGAAAGTTTGTTACAGTTTCTACAGTTCGTAAGTTGTACACCTGAACCTTTATATTTATACTATTGATTGAAAAAATAATTCATGTACCTATTATTGGTTTCCACCTCTAAGGAGGTAAAAGGGGGTTGAGTGTGTGACGCTTTTAAGTGTGACACATGCAATTAAAAATTACGCTTCAAGTTGATAAAACTTCTTTTTATGATATAGGGGAGCAATAAGAAGAGATTTTTGTGGAATTCAACCTTTAAGGGAGTGAAACTAAAAAAATCATCTTATGGATAAAATATGGATCATGCGAACGTAGTCGCGGGCGAAATAATAGCGCGATAAATTGTGCACGGCACAGGGTGCTGCATGCAGGATACTAACAAGCGAAGATCCTCACAAAAGGGAGACGCCGAGGAGAGACCCGGAGGCGCACGGAAAAAACCGAAGACGTACGAGTGCGCACTGACTAGACTGTTTACACTGAACATCAATTGTGTTGTTGATATTTTAGTTTAGTCAAATTATACGAAACTGAAAGACTGTACTTAACATAACGTACTTAACTTAAGTGGCAGTGGGCAGGGCACATTGCTCGCAGAACGGATGGGGCAGAAAGGTTCTGGAGTGGCGACCGCGAACCGGAAGACGTTGCGTTGGAAGGCCTCCCACCAGGTGGACCGATGACCTGGTGAAGGTTGCGGGGATCCGCTGGTTGCGAGACGCACGGGACCGGTCAAAGTGGTGACGCTTGGGGAAGGCCAATGACCAGCAGTGGACGTCTTTCGGCTGATATGAATCATCATATCAGCCGAAAGACGTCACACGTCATACGTTATCAGATGATGATGATGAAATACTGTAAATTTTATTAATCGAACTCCGTTCCGACCGGGTGTCCATGAGACGCCTCTTTCTTTATTCTATTGTTATGAGGACTAAGCCGATTGGCGTAGAGGAAATTTCCTTCAAAAGGAATTATCTGAAGTTATCTGAAGATATAACTAAGAGTTTAAATTTTTTGCTCTTTTATCACTGCCGCCACCAGGTCCAGATTGAGTAACTCTTACGAACGATTCATCCACTTAGAAATTTTACATGAAGTGCTGTATAACTGGCCTCCACAAACCAGTCACAGGTTTCTGCACTTTGACGAATACAAATGTAATACTCTTTAACCCTCAATTTTTTTTAAAGGAGAGAGACCAGAGGTGTTCCTTACAAAATTATGATTACACACTGATTAAAAGATTCTAAGTTTAAATTCTCCATAGTAAATTGGATTAAGAATCTGTTAATCATAGTGTTACTTATCGTATGGTTAGAAAGATTCTTTAAAGCGTTGCAGTACAAACACAATTCTCTTTAGGGCCACTTATGTTCCTATGTAATAGGGAGCAAGCCTATACAACTGGGTACAAATCCAGATCGAGTCTGAAATAAATACCGGCCAGATGCATTCAACAAAATAATTAGGTAACATTTCTGACGTTTATAAACAACTAGCTGTCCC
The DNA here is from genome assembly GCA_945859665.1 of Anorthoa munda. Classification (NCBI taxonomy): domain Eukaryota; kingdom Metazoa; phylum Arthropoda; class Insecta; order Lepidoptera; family Noctuidae; genus Anorthoa; species Anorthoa munda. The sequence goes on from OX243893.1 coordinate 41,320,671, forward strand.
CCGCGGCTTTGCTCCTATCAACTGGCTACCTAGCTCTCCTACCTACCTATCCTACCTACATTGCCACCTACCCTACCTACCTACATACTCACCTACCTACTCTACCGTACACTACCATACCCTGCATACCTAAGTAGGTATGCAGGGTATGGTAGGGTACGGTAGAGTTACCACTACCTACTAAAGGGTCTTTCAACAAGGACGGGTCGATGTTAAAATTGAATAAAACAAGATGTGTGTGAGATATTAACGAAATTTATTTTTTATTTAAAAGGCCCATTTATGCCATTATGGATGGAATATGACATTGTTCAAATGTCCGCCGCGGCTTCGTATGGTGGCACGAATCCGAGAGGTCCAATTTTTTATGACTCTGATGTCCAATTTTTGATGAACTACCTTAGGGCCGATTTCACCAATGAAAATAATTGCGATTAGGTGAAACTAAACTCAGTTTATGCGTTTAATCGAGATTAGAGATTAATTGTGCGTTGCACCACTACAAACTAAACCAGTTTAATCTAATGCTTAGTTTAAATTCTGAATACCCAGTTTTCGACGTTTAAAATAATTCAAGCATCGCGTCTCTAGTTTCAGCTATACGAGAATATTTTGCGGATGTCGTGGTAAAAAGATTAGCTAATCAGCGACTTGGCTGCGCGGCTGACTGCCCAAGCTCCGACGGACAAATGTTAAGTACCTTCACTCACAGAAGCTCTTGATTGCACCCCAATGAAGAATTTAACAGACTGATGACTATTCCAATTTTAAATACAGACCAGCTTTTATTCATTTAATAAAAACTTTCAGGAATCAGGGCGGAACAAATGCGAAAAGAGCAACCTTGTTTATATAACACGACGTTTTTCCACTTGATGTTTTATAATAACTAGGTATTGTCCGCGGCGTCGCTAGTGTGTAATCGTGAGAGGAGGCATATTTTTAGACTTTTAATAGCTTAGGTAGTCCATTGAGGATAGCATTCTCGGCGGCATTGCCAGAGGCGGCATTGTCAACACTTTAAAAACAAACAAAGCGTGTCACTGCGTCTCACGAATTGCCTACCCATTCTATGGTCACGAGCTGGTAGTTTTAACTACTGGCTACTGGCAACTATGTCTCTGTCAATATCAAAGTTACGCTCAGCGCAACTTGTGCGGTCACGGATATTATTAGTAATGGACTCTCTAGTAGCTGCCGGCTGACGTGGCCACTCTCTTGTTGATCTATTCTGATCTCTAGACAAGGGGCATTCTACCAACAAAAGCTCGCCATAGCTATTGAAAAAAAACAGCCAAGTGCGAGTCGGACTCGCTCACGAAGGGTTCCGTACCATTATCGCAAAAAACGGCCAAAAAAAGCACGTTTGCTGTGTGGGAGTCCCATTTAAATATTAATTTTATTCTGTTTTTATTTGGTGTTATAGCGGCAACAGAAATACATCATCTGTAAAATTTCAACTGCCTAGCTATCACGGTTCATGAAACACAGCATGGTAACAGATGGACAGACGGACCGCGAAGTCTTAGTAATAGGGTCCCGTTTTTAACCTTTGGGTACGGAACCCTAAAAAGGCAAAAATATATATGAGAGTGCCAAGTGCTATAAAAAGTCACGTGACGGATCCCATATATTTTGGTATTTCAACCATCTGCCATCGCTGAAAGAGTGACACTTTGTCTAGAGCCTCTGAGCTGCTTGCAGGTATTATTACGGTCCTCGTTTCTCTGTGGCAAACCGTCCATTAAGCAGGTTTTCAGTTCATTCGGCATTCCACGCCGAAAGGGTTTAGAACGCCGAACCATTGCCTTGATGGCTTTTAGTCGTTTGTATGTAAATTTAACCTTCTTTTCGGCAATAAAAAATAACTTTCTTTTCAGAAGTCAGTGTCTTTGGTACCTATTCTTTTTTCGTTTTTGACACCGACTTCCGAAAAGAAAGTTAATTTTCGCTTTGTAGTGTTTTGTTTGGCAGTCGGTATTTTTTTTTGTTCTTCTCTTTTTAGATTTGGTAGGTACTTTATATTACCATGTAAATCATATATAGCCAAAGGGCTTCTCATAACAATTCTTACAAGCCTAAACACGACTGCAATACATTGTATTATTATGGAGCTCCAGTGGTTGTCTGCCGGCTTGATCACCAGATCAGTTCGATGGTACCATTTTCATTAGAACAATTTATTTAAATTTGCCTTATCACAGTCATTTAACTATCACAAAACATACTTCTTATTGAGAACTTCTAGTGGCCATCTGTGGTCTTACTCATCAGTTCCATTTCACCAAATCATACTTCTAAATACAAATGCTTGCTTTGTTGATGAAAGTATCAAAATCACTGCCTTCCTCGATTGCCATGAGATTCCCTCATCAAAACCAGATTTTTTGACAAGGGACCACTTCGAGAGTACACACTTAAAAAATAGTTTTTTTTTAATCATAAGCATAAAATAACATTTGTAAGCGGTGCCGCTATTTCAATGAATTAGTCCAAGAGCGAGTGAAAGTTAGCTCGGGAACTTAGGGCGCCCCGATACGGATAGGTTTGGTTCGATGGTAATGACAGGAGCTAAAGTGAGCAAGAAAAGCGAGCGAACTCAGCTCCCGCTCAGCTGCTCATGTTAGGTCACTTTAGATTCTGCAGGCAGCGTCGACTTTGTTGCTGAAATAGTAATCGTACTCAGTAAATTTCATATTTTGTGTATGCTCATATTCTAAGATTCTATCGCTTCTCTGTTGCAAACTATCCATTAACCAGGTTTTCAGTTCTTTCGGCATTCCGTGTTGAAAGGGTTTAGAATGCCGACCATGGCCTTGCTGGCTTTTTGTCTTTTATATGTACTTACTAGATACTCGTACTCTTTGATTTTCCATTGCATCATTTTTTTATTATTTCAATTTACGAATGCCAGATAAATCAATTTACAGAGGCAAGAGTACCTAAATGTTGATTTAAGTTTTGGTTTCTCTAATTTGATAACCTTTTTGTTCAATAGAACAACAAGTGTCCCGTCCCAACCTTGCCTGGGTCGGTCGTAATAACGTATAGCCTAAAACTATCTCAAATAGTGTAGTTGCCCAGAAATTTCCCTACATGTCTGAACAAACTTACAAAATTCGAGCTCTCTCTTTATAATATTAGTTAAGATAGACCGCGACTTTGTCCGCGAGTTATAAATTAAAGCATATCCCTTGGTACTCGCCTTCTCGGACGTAGAGTAGCTTTTTATCACTCGATTTCGTTAATCTGCTCAGTACTTCCAGAGTTTACATTACACAAAACCGGCCAAGTGCAAGTCGGACTCGCGCGCGAAGGGTTCCGTACCATTATCAAAAAACGTCAAAAATATCACGTTTGTTGCATGGGAGTCCCACTTAAATATTTATTTTATTCTGTTTTTAGTATTTGTTGTTATAGCGGCTACAGAAATACATCATCTGTGAAAATTTCAACTGTCTAACTATAACGGTTCATGAGATACAGCCTGGTGACAGACAGACAGACGGACCGCGAAGTCTCAGTAATAGGGTCCCGTTTTTACCCTTTGGGTACGGAACCCTAAAAAAGAAATCTTTATTTAGTAAGTTCAGATAAGATTTAGATAATTGTAGTACACTTCTATTACAGGTTCAGCCTTAGATTCCAGCTAAGAAAACTCCCTAAAAGTATTCCCCTATGCACAGACCTCACTCTGAACTAGTTGTAGGAAAAACTTCACAAGCATAATGAAGCTCTAAGGCAGAGGCAAAGTATCGCGCATTACCGCAACACAAGTTCACGCACCTTCATATACCACCTTCCCGCAGCTCGATGTGAAATTTCAAATGTTGACTTTGACCCCGTTTTGCGTCTGTGTGGATTAACTCCGTGTTGTTATAATGAAGAAGTTCTTTTTGGTATATTAGGTAGGCTTAAAACAAAAGTCTCAAAAAATAATTTCAATTAATTAATAAATAAATAGGAGGCGAGCTTATTTCAAAATATAGTATCTATTTGGTGCAGAAAGTAACTTCTAAATATCCACAGTTTGTTTTGTTTTTAATAAAGAATAACATGCTGACTACCCATCGAACTATCAAATAACTATGTCATCTTCTGTTATATTAACGAAAACATACTCCGCTTGTCAATTTGTTTGGCCCCGCGTTCATTGTGGCAGCACCCCAACCATTCATCCGTGGACGTTTACCTTTGTTGTGAAAAGAAAGGTTTGCCGAGAAAAAGATTCATAAAATAATGATCACAATACTGAACGTGAGTAGCAACGCTGACAAATGGAGCCTAATAAGCTGATTACAACTGTCTTTATACGAAGTCAATATTTTTATGTCAAACCTTTATATCCTGACTGAAATGTATTTTATTTTTCTCTCAGGCTCACGGTTGACTACTCTTACCTGAAAAGTGATGTTAGGTTAAGTAGATGATGATTCGCGCATGTGAAAATACGGAATTTAGCAAGGATTTCTAGGTACGCATTCTAAGGTACGCATACTTAATGAAGATGAGAGGTAGAGATATGTTGAAACTTGATCCCTCCGGCACGCTAAGCACCCGCCTCGTCCACGAGTGTGATCCGCGCAACAAAACTTATTATTTATGTGTACTTTCTGACTTCTCCTGGATTTTTGGCGTGAATTTGATGCCGCACGACCGATTTAGGAGATTCAATGTAAAGCTTTTATAGAATTTGGATGGATCTATAGCGGTACAGTTTTCTTTCTTAATCGTTTTACTTTTATTTGTCTGCGTAAGCTTTAATAATAACTAGCTGCCACCCGCGGCTATATTAGTACTTCTCCCGATATATTTATAAATTATAGCTTATGTCTTATTCTGATGTATACAAACAAAACAGCTAAACTGTACAGAAACAGCTTGTTTCTGTAAAGTTTCATCAAAACCTGTTCAGTAGTTTTTGCGTGAAAGAGTTACAAACATCCATCCTCACTAAATTTCATGTTTCTAATAGTAGTATCATCATCTTCCTGCCCATGTTATTTGGGGTCGGCGCAACACGTTATCTTCTTCCATACCGTCCTGTACCCCGTCACACCATCACTGACTCCCTTTTCTTACATATCCCTCCTCACACAAGCCATCCATCCACATTTATACTCATAACTCTTTTAGTAACATGCGTTTCATCCCTCCTCATCACATGACGATACTAGTATCTATAATATAATAGTATCTAGTATGATTTATAATAATTGTGTATATTTAATTTAATTGTTTTAATTTTACTTAATTGTAAGTATTCAATGTGCTAATTTAATTTTTCAGGGTTTTGATACCTTCCGCGCGTAATATTGTTTTTTCTACCAAAACAATAAAAAAATTCCACCTTTTTTTTTGGAAAACGTTCAGGGGTGCGTTTGGGGCAAAGTCGCAAGAAAGGTATCCACGTCGAGGGCGAGGTGTGGCGCGGGGGTAGCGGCGGCAGCGGCGGGCTCGGGCTCGCTCACTGTCGCACAGAACGGCTTCGTGGAAACACGCAAGCCACCCTCCGACTCCGCGAACTAGGCGCGCTCGTCGCGCCATGTAGTTTTACCCAACAGTGCAGAACAAGCCTCAAACTGTTTTCAACTATTACCAAAGTAGTTAAAAAATACTCCGGCGTCGGAACTGACTCCCAGCAGGAACAAACTTCTGGTAAGATTTTTATGATTTTTGGATCACCACGCGCCATTTTATTTCAGGAGGGTCGTCACCTTAGGCTGCTGGTTCCTCGCACCCTAGATGGCCGATTGAGAGCTCCCGCGAGCTCCCGAAGCAACAGATAAGTAAAGAATTAAGTTCAGTTGCTCCAGTTTCAGCAGGACGCAGAGACTATTTGGAGACTTTTCACTTTCCACCAAATTTTAGAGTTCGTTTGTTCGCGGCTAAACGAAGGACTAATTTAAAGAAAAGGCTTTTTACTCCATATTTCCCTTCAAAATTATTTTATATAAAATTATTTAAAACATGTGCTAATATTTTTCGAACGCTGTTTATACCAAAAATTTAGTCGGGGACTCGTGGCGGACGTAAAAATAATTTTATTGATTTACGGGGTAACTCATTTACCTACTTAATTTACAATTTCGGCTAACGGTGTCATATTTTTCCGTAGACGATTTTCGTAGTTCGTCTTTACCTTTGTAGAAAATTCAGGCCTCAAATATTTTATTAGGTACGTTAGCACCTGAGCTTAATTTTAAATGTCATTATCATATTTCGGCTTACGAATTGGATACCCCTCAAAATTTTAAAGCCTAGGTTCAGCATATTGTTATATTTTTCTTTGTACCTATTTAACATTTTTTTCACATAAAACGAATAATGTATAGGTAATTAGTGAACGGCTATTTTCATTGTATTGATATAGAGTCGTTAAAATATAAGTTTGGGTTTTATATTTCTTGTGAAACAGCTCAACAAACGGTTGCCTGGAACAGACAAATCAAATCGAGATGAGAAGCTACCGAAATAATATTTACTTAAGAGCACCTTTAATGAGACAAGAGATAATTAATAGGTACATCTCAAAATATTAAAATCGTACCTATTCAAAATGATAGCAATATTTTCGGTACATTCTAGAATGACTGTTTCATTTGTGGTAGAATCTTATTCTAGGATCGATTAGAGTAAACGATACAACCGCTACTTTGGCGGGTCGTAAAATTTAGGTGCCTTAACGGTACGGCCAGGGAATTGCTTTCTAAGAGACTAAGATAAGAATACTGTTCTAGTTATTGAGTATTTTTATCCCTGGGGTCTGGGAAAGGTATCAATTATAGACTCTTAACTAATCTGGATTTATAGCGAGTTCAGCGGTGCACATAGACGCTTTGCGGGAGCGGGCAGGTCAGGGGATCGATTTCTGAGGGCGTTCGGGGCTCCATGGCTACCCTCGTTACCGTTCCTTTCACCGAGATTTTTTATTTTTTTTAAGATTCTGTATCGTATTTCCATTCAGCTATAATACGTCAAGGCATTTATGGCACACAAGTAAAAGGCCCGGCCAATATCTTCGTGATGTTGTATTTTTGGTTTCACCTTTTCGAAAGTATTTCATTTTTAAAAGAACATAAAAATGGCGTTTTCTTTTTAATTTATGAAGGGATTTTAGCGTCTAAATAATAACAAAACCTTAATTGAAAATTTAAATTGAATCTTTTAGAGATGGAGCTTACTTTAATCAAAGGGTAGAATAAAATAGGTTCGTTATAAAAAAAAAACTTTATGCGGACTATCTATTTTATTAAGATCGACTGCGTAAAGTGTGTTTTTCGAAACAACAGAATAGGTAAATGAGAATTAGTAATGAAACTAATTCTCTAAAATGTTTTTGCTTAGTATTTAATCTAAATAAATAAAATCAATAGGTTACAAAAACATAGCTGCCTATCTGCAGATCATAAGGATCCAGGTTCGATTTCTAGTATGCACTATCAAAGCCGCAACAGGAGGTTCGGAATTTTTCACGATCAATGTCCGTAATAGGGTCGCTCCCTATCTCATGGGACCGGCATGGACGTAAGTACTGGCAATATAGGCGGCATTCAACAAGTTCGAAGAATTTGAAGGTCATTTAAGTAGGATTGGGTACAAAATAACAGGGACTTTTAGGTAAATTGGTGTCTACTGTTATTTTAGTATAATTTCCAATAGTATTATACTCGTACTCATATTCCCGTAAGGGTTAGGCAGAGTCATTGCTAAATAATATTGGTAAGTACTAATATGCAAGTTTAAAAAGCTGATTGATATACACATAAGGACGGTGGGCCATCGAAGGCCACTAAATACAAATAAACAGTTATTATTCGTTTATTTACTGGATAAATGAATCAAACCAATTATTTAGTAACACTTTGTTTTATTAAGTAACATCATTATCATATCAGCTGAAAGACGTCCACTGCTGGACATAGGCCTCCCCCAAGCGTCGCCACATTGACCGGTCCCGTGCGTCTCGCAACCACCGTTTCCCCGCAACCTTCACCAGGTCATCGGTCCACCTGGTGGGAGGCCTTCCAACGCAACGTCTTTTGGTTCGCGGTCGCCACTCCAGAAACTTTCTGCCCCATCGGCCATCCGTTCTGCGAACAATGTGCCCTGTTAAGTAACATATAAAACACTTATTATTGTAGATTTGATCACTATTAGTAAACTTAAGTTTTATTAAACTCATCCAAACGGCCTTGCTAGGAACAAGGCTTCATACAAGGCTGATACAATAAACCAGTCGTCTAACTTAAAACTAACGTTGTGACAATCAAAATGTCTGCTTATACTTATATATACTACATAAAAAGATGTTTCATTAAAGGGAAATATTAAATGCTTATCATAATATTATATTTGAGGAGCTCGTGGCTACAAAATAACAGCCGCACGGGTCGATCGAGGTTAAGCAAAGCTTGACGAGGTCGGTCCGTAGATGGGTGAACATTTCAACATTCCGAGTTTCCTCCGTGCCTCGGAAAGCACGTTAAGCCGTTGGTCCCGGCTGTCATTTGAAGATCTTTGACAGTCGTTACGGGTAGTCAGAAGCCTGAGATCTGACACCAGTCTTGCCAAGGGGTATCGTGTTACCCAGTTACTGGGTTGTGGAGGTCAGATAGGCAGTCGCTCCATGTAAAACACTAGTACTTAGCTGAATCCGGTAAGACTGGAAGCCGACCCCAATGTAGTTGGAAAAAGGCTAGGCAGATTTATTGACCATAATATTATATTCATTTATAAAATATTAAAATATTCAACGAATATTACTTGAACACTATCGTGTAACTATGAATGTATTCGTAATATTCGTATGGATGTATGATTTATTTTTATTTATTAAAAAAACAAGTTGATGCCCTTATACTTAAACATAGCACACTATTATACATCTGGGGTCTGTCTTAGCATGCCATAGTCTTGCAATTACTCAACGCGCTATTGACAAATAAAGGTAACATCGAGTTGTAGTATTCTTTCAGCGTGTGTTTTATGTTTTTATTATTCACTGAGTCTCTAATGTCTAAAGGTATTCGGTTTAATAAATAGTGTATTGTGAAAGGTGTGGTGCGTCTACCTTAAAAGTAATTTTTATGGGCACTTGAAGTGATTTTTGTTTTGATTGTCGTGAATTCACATCTTAATATTTAAAATTGCAATCTGATTATCAGAATGTTATGTTATTGCTGTTGTTAATGGCTAAAATTGGTGCAAACATTACAATGTTTAAATAGACTGAAGTAATCGTCACGGTATTTTTTTTTTTTACATAATTTAATACTACAAAAGTTTACAAACACGTCTGTTGACAATCAACAGACGTGTTTGTAAATTTTTGTTTTTTTCGAGGTAATATTTAAATGTGTCCATAGCTGGTGAATCCATATGAAATTATTGACTTAGCAAAAGTTGTGTACATTTGAAGGAGGCTTCTGTACGGTATATTCCGTTTTATAATGGAAATTTATGTGAGTATTGCTCGCAACTTGCCGCATACAGATTCTACCTCTCCAGTTGAAGCGTTTATCAATTATAAGTCCCAAATATGCATGATATGACTGGCTCATTTTTAAGCAGACGATCATGACTTTGAGCTTTGATTTGAAAATAATGAAAGAGGTATTTATATGACTTGAATGTGTAGTTGTTCTATCTCACGAAGGCGAGTTACGTTAGTTATTATTACGTCTAAATAAGAGTCATTTTGCTACGATTCATTCGCCTTCATGAGATAGATATACCTGTATTACTTTTGTTTTTTGAGGATAAAGAACAAGCCACATATCATGGGCCCACTTGGCCATAAAAGTCAAATCCTTTTGCAAACATTCCGCTGCCAGATTAAGATCTTTCTTAGCAAAGAGTATACAAGTGTCATCAGCGTATTGGAAGAGGGAACAGAATTTTATACTTTCCAGGTCATTGACGTATTCCAGATATTTAAACCTGTACTGATCCTAAGGCTGCGCCTTGCGTAATGTTGGCGAATCTGATGAGGCTAGGACCGACTTGACGTGATATCTCGGCTACAAAGATATTCTTTTCACTAGTCTAGTAATTTTCCTCTTATTCTATTGTTTTAGTAGCATATTGCTTCCGAGTGTGTCAAACGCCTTACTAAAATCAATAAATATTAGAATCTCATACTTTTGTTGTGTAGGTAGATGTTAAACTCATCGGTAAAGTCAGAAAATAATTGAGCGCTAGATTTTTTAAGTTGGGCGTCATATTGTGCTTTGGAGATTATGTAATTCTTACGATAACGAGTGTATTTGGTAGCAGATATATTTTTGAACTGCTTTATTAATGGTAGGTTATATCGTTATGGGTCTATAGTTAACTAAATCATTGAATTTAGTTAACTATAGACCCATAACGATAAGTAGGTAACGGAAGTATTCAACAAGGTACATAACACCTTGTTGAATTCTTGCATTAATTAATTTCATTATTGCATTCACATTTTCATCGCCTATCGTTTTAATATCTATGATTCTTATTGTGTCAATTTCAGCTGGTTTTGTAGTGTTTAAGTTGTTTATGATTATAATAATTTTACGAGATGTAGCTTTTCTGAAAAATATAGATTTTACTTGTGATTTCATTTATTCAGACTCATCAAGCCTGGGTCTGTCACACCCTGGCACAATACTAGACTTACTCATTTCAAATGCTATTGCGAAGGCTTTAGAGATCATCATTTCATTATTTGATTCATTTAGGAAGGCGACCTCATCTACTACTGACTTGACTGTTTTGCCTGTATTTTTATTTAGCATTTTGGGATTATTTTGTTCTCTGCTATTTCTTTTCAGTATTTATTTATTTTATTATCTAGTTTTGTTATATTCTAACTTAAGTGTTTTATTGTTAGGGTAATTTTTCCATTTGATAAAATTTGTCTTTATTGGCACAACTTATCCTTATTTTATTGTTAAACCATTTTTAACAATTTATTTTGCTACAGTTATTTATATTTTTATTATATTTGTATTCATTGTAGCACTTAATAAAATTTTCTTTTATGTACTTTATTGTTTGCGCAATCTAACTCATCTATCATTTTCCATTCGGTGCAAGCTAAAAGTGTTTTATTTTTTTATTATCAATTGACCCAATGAACTTTGGATCCCTAACTTTAGGCATGGATGCAAGCGTTTTTATTATCATACGATGGTGTGCCAAGAAAGTCCTCAGAGAAGAGGTCATGAAGGCGAGATCTCACGAACATGTGATATACAGGTTTTAGTGACGAATATCGTTTACCTTTGTTTTCAACTCGCGTGAAGTCTGAGATCGCACATTCAAGCCCGTACTTTGCCAGTTTACTCATATAATAACTGTTTACATTATTGGTAGTTTCAATCAACACTAATCAAACCGGACAATTCACTATCAAACAGATGCTTGCTTTCTTTAGGTGGCCAATACACTGCACAGATATAAACATAGTTATTATGCTTCGTTGTTAATTTACCTAGTATACATTTACAATGTCTGGTTTGAACATTTATAGGTTGAAACTTATTTACATAGAAAATAATACCGCCACCTTTCCTGCTTTTACAGACGATACTGTACAGTGTGTACCCATCCAGTTGATATATGTATATATATAATTTGTTCCAATATCCCCATAGACTTTCGTCAGTATCTATTCGGGATTTTCCCGAACTTAAACAATTCATAAGATTACCGTGGTTTTTTATCAACGATCGATGTTAACATGCATTACATTTAAATTATTTGGGTTTTTTGGGTAGGTTATAAACCACTGCAGTCAAAATTCTTTAAATTGTTTACCCTTCAACCGGCGCAGCCATTTTTTTTGGGTCATATTTAGTGATTGAAATTTTACCCCTTTCCTGTTGACAGATTGATTAGATGTTTGGTACACACTGTTAGTTCTGGTGACCATTCAGTTTAATGTATTCAGTATAATTGTAAATCCAAAATGGCCGCCGCCATAAAATGGCGGATTACATCTTTTTTCACAATCCCATCACTATAATTTGATATCCATATTGATGGGATACAGAACAATTTGAAAAAAAATAAACAATATGGCCGCCAAAAAAATGGGACATTACTTATTTTTCACAACCCCCTCAATATAGGTATCAAATGAAAGGGCTTGACTAGTTTAATACAGTACACCATGAAAAATTCTAAAGCAAACATGACTACCGTGCAAAATAGCGGCTTTCATATATTAAGTCATCATCATCGTCATTTCAGCCGAAAGACGTCTACTGCTGAACATAGTCCTCCGTTAGCGTCGCCACATTGATCGATGCCGTGCGTCTCGCATCCAGCAGATTCTCGTAATCTTAATCAGGTCATCGGCTCACCCAGTAGGAGGCCTTCCAACGCAGCTTCTTCCAGTTCGGGGTTACCACTCCAGAACATTTCGGCCCCATCGACCATCGATTCTGCAAGCAACGTGCCCTGACCCCTACCACTCAAGTTTCGCAATTCTTCGGGTTATGTTACTTCGGTTTTCCTGCGTATATCCTCATTTCTGATGCGATCGCGCAAGGAAACTCCAAACATATATCTCTCCCTTTGGGTGACTTTAAGCCTTTAGGCCCATTGAGAGCTACGTCTCAGTCCCGTAGGTATGCATTGGCTTTCTAAACTTTCATCTTGAGACACTGTGGTATGTTAGACGAGAAGATACTACGCAATTACCCGAAAGCTGCCCAGCCGAGTCGGCTTCAACGGTTCAAGTTAGACTTACCTAACTGGATTGTTTTTCCAGGTAAAATGATTTGAACTTGCATTGTACCGTATTTTGTCGGATGTAAAAAATAGCACAACCTATATGGTTGTCTTTCCATGGGTGTCGTAAGAGGTGACTTAGGGACTTAAAATGAACATGGACAAAACAAAGGTCAAATTGAATGCTCATGTAATACCCACTCCTATCAAGATCGGAGACCCTACACTCGAAGTCGGGACGATTATGTCTACCTGAGACATATTTTAAGTACCTAAAGAAATAAAAAATCTTTATATTCTTTCTCCTTCATTATTTTCTTTTATATTATATTCAAGTTTTTAGTTTAGGGTAATTTTATTTTTTTAATAAACGGTTTTATTGAAACGAAAGCTAATAGTGTATTAAAAGCAAAAAGCCAATTAGGTAGATCCAAGATACCAGTTATCACATCACTCTCCTCTTTAATCTAGGGCATTGATCAGCCTCAAAAATAAAATCGTGTGGCGCCTGAAATTTCTTTCAACAGTCGACGGCTCATCATAATAAATGCTATTTACATATTTACTCAAGTTACGCTACGGTCCAGGATTTTATTGTTGAGTCTGATCAATGCCCTAGATTGAAGAGAAAAGTGGAGTGATGACTGGTATCTAAGACCTATCTTATCATTTTTTTGCTTTTAGTAGATATATTAATATCTTTCTCTTCAATAAAACCGTTGAACATTTTTTTTTTACCTTTTTGATTATTATTTTTTTATTCCGTTTGCATTTGATTGCTAATTTCCCAAGACAATATTACGAACGGATTAAATAACACATTCCAATTACACATCTACTTTTTCCACTTCAACTGAGGATTCTCGTGTTTTTGTGTCGACCTTGCAGGAGAAAATGCATATTCATTAAAATTTTTACTCTTTACATAATTTGTATTTAGAATGTTGCTATAAAATGAAGTTATAAAGCGGGTTTAACTAATAAAACTGAAAAATCGTGAACGTATTTCAACCGCACTGCCTGCAAAAGTGCAACGGAACGTCGTTTAACGATCATCCCAGGTCAGTCTCCCGCTGTCTGCTGGCAGCGACGAACGTCCGATGCAAGAGTATGCACTTTTCTTTTTGAAAACCAATCACGATACACAACAACTTATAATTAATTTTACCGTTTTATTTATTTCACCAATTATTGAATTTTAAATGACAAAATACTATAGCTCTTCGACCGAAATTGATGTTGAGCCACACCTGCAACGTCCTGAAAGAGTTTGACTGAAAGTTTCACTTTCGTTCGAAATGTGAAAGTGAAATGTGGATGTTAGCGCAGTCAACTTGCATAATATTTTATAGATGAATATGTAATATATATATAAGCTGACTCATTTTGATATTTTTTTAACCTCTCACGTAAGAGTAGGAACCTTTTGTTCATTTTTCTTGCTCCGGATGCTAACTCAAATCAATGCGGCATTGCCATCCCAGGTAGTCATGACAATTTGCTCGCTGTGGTTCGTTCGTTTATGGTATCTTGAACGTCGAAAACATCCGTTGTTACTGATTGAGCGTCACTTTGTCTACGACCTGAGGTCTGACAGACCAACTAAACTAGGGTTTTCAATACTCTCTATAAGAGGAAGACGAACCTCATACCTTCATAATACTCACTGACTTTCATTCATTCACTATGATTGAAAAGGATGAATATGAAGCCAGTTAACAATGCCCACGAACAAAATAATAAGTTACTTGAATTTCAACAATTTTCTCAGAAAAATGGGCTGAATTAGATCGTTACCTTGAAACCTGTGCGATAATGTTTGAACAATACAGAACGGGTTTAACAAACCATGTCATAATTACGTTAATGTTGCCAGCGTGTTGTCATTCTAGTGAACCGTACACAATATTACGGGCATAACATTTTACATCACTCTGTAGTAGACAACATAACAAACGGTGGTTGCCTTTTAAATTATTCAGCCTCACACTTGCCTACAAGTATGTCGTCATTCAATGGCGAACTATTACAATCCATTAAAGTTGGGCAAACTTTAATAATTGTTTTTTTTGGAATGAAGTGCGTTAACGTGGCTTGCAGTAGCTGTGATTCGGGAGAAAATGAAAGGTCATGTACCATTTTTGCGTTATGCGCCTTCCTCCTTCTTTTTCTCGGTGTTCCTTTCCATGAGCGCCGATACGCACTGCGCGCTTATATTTCTCTCTCTTTTTACTAACTGTGTATGTGATTTTATTTCGAATTACACTTTCAGTAAAAAATGCGAGAGCAATTGCGTTCCTGACGGTGGCCCTGACCGCACATGTTTTATTTTTCAAACAAAAATCATGGAACAGAACATTTAACACGACATTTAATTTTATTCATCTCCAGTAAATTCTTTAAGGAATTGTAAATTCCTATGCAAAACTTCAAAATGAAACTTGGAATTGTTTTACTTGCCTCAGGAGGGTTATTCAGGATACTCGAACGAATAGAGATAGCCATCTGTTTCGAATGCGAGCATCAATTCTGAACAAAGGAAGGGTGTGTGAGCACCTGTCCAAATGGTTACTACTCAATTATGTGTTTATTATACATGTCCTAGGAACCAAACTCGTTATCCTGTTGGACCAAACTTGTACCTGCGTCTAGGATTTGAATTATTCATGACCAGTTTGCATTATTATAGCCGTATAGAAGATCTTGTTGCAGACTAATATGATTGTAATATTGGATACCAGATATCCTAGACAAGTGAAATTCTATCATCGAAAGCGTTGCGATAGCCATTAGTCAAATTTAACAAATGTTTAGGATTTCCAAGAACTATCGAAATGCCACGATCACCAATCCCTTACATATTTAATATTTCGACAATCTCCATCGTCTACTAGAGTCTCAGTTGATAGTAGTAGTAGTAGTAGGGACTACACCCGTTTACGCACTTAGACTCCAATTCGGTCCGTTGTGCGTAGTGATACTGGCTAACATAGCCAGCCTAGCTCCGTCACAAAAGCACAGAAGCTTCCTGGAGTCTTCACAGGCTTAACGGAGCAACCTCACTGTTCCGAGGATTTCTTAACGTTGAGATGCCACGACCTCGCATTCCAGGATTACGAGGGCGGCTGATTCGATGATGCTGATGGCGTTAAACAGCCCCTGAAAAGTGGGTTGTCTGTGGCGCCTAGGTTGAGAAGATGTTTGTTAAGGAGAGTGTAGCCCGTTATTGTCCCTATGATTACCTTTAGGTTATTTCTGCTTAGGCAGAGAAGTATTTTAGTTAGACGCGGGTATACATTTGGCAAAGCCATTCTCGACTGTCTACAGTCTGTTGCCCGTGACCATCTGTTATTATGGACTTCTGTTGATCTCTGGCGAATCCACGCACGAAATTGCGAGAGTGGCAGGGGTAAAGTGGGTACTGGCCTAGAACTAACATCTCAGTTGATATTCAATATTACAGACGCCGCCGCCGCAACTGTGTCTTTTAAAATGAATTTAACGAAGCTAACAAGCCTATTAGCGGCTTGTAATACTTAGCATATTTACATTTAGTTAAACGGTAGTTGAACTTCAAGTATCTACCTACCTACCTACCTACCTACCTACTTACATACCTAATACCTCACTTGTATTTCTCGAAGCGGTAGGCGGATACGAGAGCCCCCTTAACTAATTCATTACAAGTTAATGTAAAGGAATCAACTTTTATTCTTACAAAGCTTTGTCTTGTTTGTTTCAAAGGTTAACGAGCTGTTTACGTAAAGTAAATCAGTTAATTCCGATCTAATTGCCTTACAATATAATCGTATACATTGGCGACTCCTGCAACAATTCACACGCAGCTAATAAAAATTCAAAGTACCGAATTAAGTATTAATGAGATTCTCTCGCCAGGAAAACGCTCATGCTTTTTGCATTATGGAGTAATCAGGAGTGCGTGAGCCAGGGTGGGGAAAACGACCACTTGTAGCGCCCCTTTTGCGAGCTTTTGTAGGCTTTAATATGATACGACAATTTAAGCTTGTGTACTCTTAATAAAGATCTTGCGATGTGATTAAAACATAAAGGGGTGTTTGTGAAAACATTTTCTATTTTAGGGTTCCGCAATGGCCGAAATACCAAAATATAAGGGATCCATCACGTGACTTTTTATATCACTTAGCACTTTCATATATATTTTTGCCTTTTTAAGGTTCCGTACCCAAAGGGTAAAAACGGGACCCTATTACTAAGACTCCGCAATCTGTCTTTCTGTGGCTGTATCTCATGAACCGTGATAGCTATACAGTTGAAATTCACAGATGATGTGTTCTGTTGCTGCTATAACAACAAAAACTAAAAACAGAATAAAACTAATATTTAAGTGGGCTCCCATACAACAAATGTGAATTTTTTGCGATAATGGTACGGAATCCTTCGTGCGCGAGTCCGACTCGCACTTGGCTGGTTTTTTTTACCGTTTAGTGTCATTTACTTGACGTTTATTGAGTATCAACTATAGGCATAAAGTAATCACTTTTTTCCTGATGTACTTATTTCAGTAGGTACTTATTTCTCACGGCAGACAAACGCTTCCTCAGCGATATTTTTATGAGAAAAAGTGGCTTTTTACTTCACCGTATAATTATTATTTATTATAATATTTACGGAGACTGAATTCCGAATATTATTACGACCCCAGTCGATATTTTAAATTATAACAGAAAATATTCTCGAATATTATCTTTTTGGGTATCATAAAGCGACTACTATAAATTCTGGCCTATAAAATATAATTTCAATAAGAACGTAGAGTAAGGGTACTTTTACAACTGAGATATGCGAGGTAGCTAAGCGGTGCGAGGATCCTTAGCGTAGCATTGCAACGAAACAGTGAGTAGTGGTGCGAGGATTAGATTGATTTACTACACCGTTTTGAACACATTTCTTGCTCGCATCCCTCACACATAGTAGCCTAGAATAACACCTAGCTTGCATAACTCGCTTTTTTGTCTTTACAAAGACGTAGGTTCTCAAGCCTTTTACACCAGAGCTGCGCTAAGTCAGGCTAGAATAGTGAAGCTATCGAATTTTTTCCTCGCGCACCGCCTATCTGCCTCGTCCATCTTAGGGGGAAAGGCACCCTAAGTCGGGGTTCGACAGGTGGTCCCGACGACCTGCCTTAACGTATCACAATGTGCTATTGAAACCTTCATAATGACGAAGATGGGTACAGGGGCTGGGTATACCGATACCGAGAGTTCGATATTAATCCATTAATTTTTAAGATAAATACAAGTAGGTATATTAAATACTAGCTGAGAACCTCGGCTCCACCCGCGTGGTATTATTACTTTTATTAGTTTTATAAATTATAGCCCATGTGTTCGATTGGGATGTATAAGCTATATTACTTTAAAGTTTCATTAAAATCCGTTCAGTTGTTTTTGAATGAAAGATTAGGTAACATAAATTTTGGACTTTTGGGCTAGGTATATTCTTCTTTTCTCGTCACAAAGTAAAAGTAACTCATGCCAAGATAAAAGTTATAGCATTGAGCAACGTCAGGCTCCTGCAAACAGTTACAATGCGACAATGCAGCAACGATGCGACAATGCGTTTTCATAGACATTGTTTTGAAATTTCTTTACACAGATTACATTTTTATAGACATTCATCTAGACGGTAGACTCATGTCTGAGGTGCGACGCGATAATACAACAGCAATGCGACAACGCGTTTTCATAGATATTGATCTAAAATTTCTCTACACAGAGAATATAGTTAATAAGCAGCAGTTTGTGCTCTTACATCTTTATATGTAATTTGTCTTTTAAGTTATTTGTGTGTACATGAATATAATAAGGGTATAGACATACATCAAGATGAATGCTTCTGCAGTCAGGCGTAACGCAACAATGATACGACTTTCTTCAAAGATCCACTTGTAAGACAATTTTAGCCCATTTTCTATGACAACACATTGTCGCTTTGCCTTCTGGTTGTCTAAAGCCAGAATTGCTTATCGTCACTCTTTGAGTCCATTCAAATGCATTAAAGCTGAAAATCTTTTGTAAATAAGACATTGACCACAATGGATCCCAATGGGTCGAAGTTTCCAAGTTATTTCTCGACCCCTCCACAAGATAAGATAATTAAGACATTAATTTCTCTAATTAATCAGATCGATAATTTAAGACCAACAATAATAATTATAATGAATTAGTTGTTACCACAGCCTCGCGGTGTTTACCAAGTATCGTTTTTTGTGTTCAAAGATTTAACTGAATCCCCAATTATAATTATTATTCTCTTGTTTTATTACGCAAATATGGCAAGGTCAAATAAGGGTTACTTTGTACTTCAGTTAATTACTTAGTTTTATCTGTATAAGTTCTTCTTATTCTTCAGAAGTTTTATTTAACAGTGGAGTGCACTTTAATTTGAACTCAATTAAAATTTTTGCTAGGAGTACTGGTAATGTAATTTGCATAAGGGCGCGGTTTATAAAGTACGATACTACATAAGTGTTTGGGAAGTTTATCAAGGGTTTTCTTGTAAATGGGATCTACATATATAGGTATGAATATTAAAAAAAATGTTAGAAACATTTTTTTCTGCAAAAAATCCTAGAATATTGCTTATTGGCCGGTCGACAAAATTATTTTCAGTACAATGATTTTCACACGCGTGCGTTAATTATATATATAGGTAAACAAGACCAATACGCAATAACAGGGGGGCCTCAGCACGCGATTATGACACAAGCATTGATCTCTGACACGTCTATACCGCTGTGTAGCAATTTCACAACCTTTTTTTCTACATTAGGTACTTTGGCGATATCGCACAACACGAGTGCGATATCACTAGCAAAATTTCAAGTACAAATCGGACGAATGGCATCACATTGCGTCCATTTGAACTTACTTGGAATTTCGCTAAATAAAAATCGGTTATCAATGTTATAAAAATCGAATCGCGTCGAGCCATCTCAAGGTCGCTTAAGTACCTTATATAAAAGCGTTTAAAACAACAAACAAACAATAATGACTGTGTAAAATGAAATAACATCGGCACTTAAGCGGAACGAAAGGAAACACCCTGCGACCTGGTCAATGGGCGGCAACAGGTAAAAACGTTGGCCGCGTAACAAAGAAAGCGCTACTCCGCGCTGTGTTGAAGCGCTTTCATAAATGTTGTTATATTGATCCCAACAAACGGTTACGTTCTGTTATCCTAAAATATTTCTTTCAATCGAGAAAACATAAAAATAAGGAAAACAAGAGTGCGTGTCCGACGAATCTGGCGTAAGAAAAAGATTCATGAAAATCGGCCAACTGTGTAATAAGTTAGCATGGTGACACATTGGAAAAAATATTCGGGTTGATTTGATTCCGTTTCGTATGGTTATAAATAGAAAAATACAAATATTCTATATATAAATAATAAAATTGTGACTGTGTTTTGAAGGGGATTCTGCCGTTTTGTCAAATTTCATTATCCAACCAAATTTTAGCAACCTTTTTTATACCAATGCAATATTTGGAATTATTCATTCATTAAGCACCGTGGAAAGTAAAGAAATCGTGGGACGAATTCAAGCTTACCATCGACAACTACGCAAACTGAACTAATCTGCCTACCGCCAACCAATTTAAAGGTATGGGTTGTAAGCACGACTGCTAATAGTTGGCCTCGACGCCTAAAACGCCATAACCCCGTCTGCAACATGGACATGCAGGACTCTGGTGTCACGGGCGGCCAGTTTGGGGACTCCGTCCGCCCAGCATGTGACTCCAGGTAAGACGGTGCCACAGTGGTCACGAGAGACGCCTCGCAGTCTCCCCAGGGATGTGCACTAACAGGCGTTGCACGGAGAGGGGTCTTTTAAGGGGTCACGGGGTATCAAAAAGTGAGGTAAAAATCCCACACTTCCTTTTCCTTAAGACCAGGCGCCTTTTTAAGATTTCCCAGGAAAACAAAAAAAAAAGCTGTAAGCACGACTGCTGATAGTTGAGCTGCTGAAAAGTTGCACCGCTGCAGTCGACCGATACGTTACGTATTTTTTTTAGTTTGCGCAAATTTTTGGATTTATTGTCTCATTTTTTTTTGTCTGATTTTTGTAATATTAAATTTGACAGCACGTGAGTGAAGCCACGGTAACAGCTAGTACAAAATAAACAGAAACTCGACTGCGTATAAGTAAAAAAAAAAGTAAAAAGTAAGTGATTTTTTATTATTATTGTTAGGCTCGCGTTTGACCACTATCTCACCTGATGGTAAGCGATGATGTGCGTGACGATGGGGCACGCTTGTCTAGGAGTAACCTATTCACTCTTGACATAAAGACTCCCAGGTTGTAGCTATCAGAAAATACAGAATTTTAGAAAACTCAAAAAAACAAGTCCAGTAGTCTATAATTCCGTAATTAATATTGCGGAAAATAGCGAATTTAACAATCGAGATCCATTAATGGGAAGATTTGAGCTGGATTAGATTTTCCTCCTACGGCAGTCGGGTAAAACGTTGTTGAACGCCTGGAAAATCTAAGATTCATGACCTTTGTATCATGAATCTGACAACGATATACTGTAATATGAACAAGCAAGTTAATCTGCCAATGCAATGTCCAAAAGGGGCTTCATACTCGTACCTAAAACAAAGTGTGCATCATTACAAACAATCATAATGAACACCTCGGGCCCGACTAACGACTCCAAAAAGACCAATGAATCCGTTTTCATTATCCCGTAGATTGTGGGCCAAAGGTTAAACAAATCATTTCGCCCTTTTTGTTTTGTGCAAACAAACACGTCTAATGAAGACGGTTTAAAAAAGGATCCCACAGTAAACAATACGCCACACCGCGCTTATGTCGAACGCAGACGACCGTTTTCACTCCTTTAATTATCTCTGGCATACAACCGACAAGAATCGGATCAAATCGGTCCGTTATTTGCTGCGGTGTTTGTTGAAACAATACTTTGTTCTATTTTCGGCTATTTTATCAGATTGATATTTGTTACCGTAAAATTGCGGCAACTCTTATTTAAACAATTGAAAGTACTTCTAAAGAGCTTACTGTAAAAAAACACTGGTAAAATTTCTAAAAGCAGTTTCAGTTCAAATGTAGGCTAGAGAATTACCAATTCATGGTTATAAAAAGCTTACTAAAAATAGCTTTCAAATTGGGATCTGCTGTAGCAGTTTCTAAAATAGTAACAATAAGTAGTGCTAAAATGTTCTGATTCCAAAATCTTGATACTTATTACCCGGCTGCAAGGAAAGGGTTATGTTTTTCGCGCGTATCTTGTATGTTTGTATGTATGTAATATTCTTTATTACCTCGTATCTTCCAAACCACTTGACGGATTTTTATAATTAAGACATCGTTAGATAAGTATTGACCGCCCAAGTCTTCTTAGATATGTGAAGTTAAAAAAAAAAACATGGCGGATTTTGGGCGCCATATTGTGCGGGACCCAATTTTTTTTTCTTCCAAACCCATCGTGTGGGGTATCAAAATAAAGGGTTTTAAGAGCTGATTACAAAAATACATACCACTTATATGTTTAAAAGTAATACGAAAAAACAATTATAACTAAAAAGTTGTAAATAAAAAAAGTTAATTTAAAAATCAAAAATCCGACTGCTTATGAACTAAGAAGCTGTAAACAAGAAAAAATCATGCTGTGCGAATATGTATCCTCCGACTGCACAGCATGATTTTTTCTTGTTTACAGCTTTTTAGTTCGCTTCTTAAGCACTCGGGTTTTTGATTTTTAAATTAACTTTTTTTTTGAAATATGCCCTACAACTCGCGCAATCACACGAAGGTTGAAGCGACCTTGGGTAAGTATGACCCTGAAATCAGCCTGGATGATCTCCGAATAAGCTTGCGTGTCCATTGTAGAAACAATAGGCTACATGACCTGTTTGCGAGCCAGCGCTCTACGTGCCTTGCATTTTAGGCAGTTGTCCGTACCATTGAAACATCCCACTGGACTTGATATTTGCCCATGATTAGAACTAAGTTTCTTATCCCGTGGTTAGCAGATGGGTACTTCACGGGAAAATGAGTGTGGTACTAAGTTTTGAAGGCCAATGTAGTTCGATATTTCATATTTTGAGTGCATTTTTTTTACAGATGACCGGTGTAAAAAAACATTAAGACTTTTTTAAATTGTTAGCTTAGACAGCGAATAATTGATTATGGCTTGGGGATTACAGGTGCAGTGCTAACGACAGTTAAGCCCCTTAAATGGGCCATTGACAAGAATCTTGTAATAACTTTGATTGCGGCATTCCTGGACATAGTTAAACTGTTTTATTGCTGGTTGTTATTGTAGGATCTAACTTAATATTTGAAAGAAAACCACCTGGAGAGAAATAAAATCTACAACAATGAAATAACATAATGTGTACTGTATACACTACACATTACACTATACACATACACATTACATATACTGTATATACATAAATGTAGCCAATTAAAACAGCTTTACAGTTTAATTTAAGACATAAAGAAATTAATATGATTAATAAACCATTTAAAACCATTAACCTTAACTGTGTAAATACTAACTAATATACTGTGATCAATCAATCGTTTAGCATCAGATGTAACAGTGTTATAAAATCTGCTGGAATTAATTTACGATCTCATCTATTCGTGTTTGCAATCATGAAAATAAAATCATTAATTAACCTATAAGAATAAACTTGATTTGTTCATTATTACAAAAATACCTTGGAACTATAATACAATTATCATATCTGTAACTAAAAAAACAATATATCACGGGCATTTAACGCGATGGTTTAGATTATTTATTTACCTATTTAACCCGACGTTAAAACATCTTTCTTTTTTATCTTTTTCTTTATATCTTCTTTTTTTATCGACGTTAATGTTAATATATCTGTAACTATTTTACAAGATTTTATTTTACTTCTAATGTATGTTTTTCCCGGGTCAAATATTTCAACTGAATTTTAAAATAGTTATCTACAACCGATTTAGCTGAAATTTAAAGTTTGGATAGCAATGCATGGCTTATACGGTGGACTTTGACTTTTTATGCACCCCGATGTTAACAATCAGTTTATATGGACGGTGATTCCCAAACTAGTATCTGTATCTTGGGGACCTGAGCTGTGATTTGTGTCAATTTTGATTACATTGAAATAATAAATAACTATTGTCCACATCTTATAAAAATATTTTAAGCACCTGCTTAAAATCTTGTTATAAGATCTTGTAAACAATGAAACGAGACTGATAAAACTTGCTTACTAAATTAAATTGTTTTAAATTAAAAAGAGCAAACTAATACCGGTATATCGCAACGAGTACCGGTATAACGCAATTATTTTCTTTGCGAACGCAAAGGAGGTCCTTTGCTTCCAGCGTTCACAGTTATTTCAATAAAACAATTTGGTAGCTCCGAGAACGGTTGGCTGCCCGCAGCAAATTGTCGGACTAGGAAAAGTACTCCACCAGGCCTTTTATGGCCCGTCGTGAGCCAAACGATCCTCCACCCTCTTTATACAAATATTTGAATTCATGCATTGCCGTCGAATAAAAATAATATATTTTCTTTGACTCTGGTAATAATAGATACGCTAAGGGTTTTTAAAAGCTACTGCAATTCAAGGACAATTTATTTATTATGTTTAGAGCTTCTCACATAATTTCTCTCTATGATTAATAATGTAATAAGCACCGAAGATTACTTCTACTACATAATGTATTAGATTAAACTTGTTCAACTAAGCCGTAAATTATCATTATTCTCATCTAAAATTAAAAGCACTAGTGCCACTAGGTTGGAGCTAGACTACTACACTATTCACGCATCAATGATTCTGATAGACACGTAAAATCCCATTGTATTCCTGCGGTTCCAAGCTGACACACGAGGCAATAATACTCGCGCCGAAAGGGCGATAAACACGAGATGACTTTACTTGAGAGAAAGCCGCACCTGTCATCCATATTAACTCACGAAAATTATTATATCGATTATGAAACTTGAAATAGGTCATTGTATCCAAACCGAGTCGTCACGAAATTCACGACGCTTTATGTAGATCTAGTGACTCAGCAGAATTCAATTTTCGTGATGACATTGGTTCACTTGTTGAGCGACTTGTGGAGCGGGGGTGAAGCGGGTGGGAGGGGGGTGTCGTCTACTTATACGTATAACGTACGGCTTGCGAGCGTATTATTCCTTAGTTAGGAGGGATGGATGTACATGTATTCTAACGGCCACCTCGTCCTTAGTTAATACGAACGTCTGCAATTAGACAGAGCTAGAGGATATTAAGGTGGATGGGTGTTTTGGTGTTGAGGGGTGTTTAAGTAAAAATAGGAATGATTTTAGATTAGAATTTAAAAATATTATGTATCTATTGCTTTTATCAGACAATATTTTTCTTTGACTTTTTTTATCAAATGACAAACCGAAAAGGCTAAGGCTTATTAAATAGAAATAACTAAACTCCATTTGAAATAACATTAGCATTGTTTCCAAATCTTTTTACAGTCCATTCAACCAATTTTGAGTTCTATTCCGTAAACATAAGGATGACATAAAAAACATAAACCTGTTACCAAAACCAACTGTTTACTACAGCCACCATTTGTCGTATCACCAACGCAATAGAAGTAAAAATCGGTAAAATGGGCTAATTTAAACGTCTAATGTTATCGCAAACGGAGTATAAATTATATCAAATTAAATACATTAAATAACCTGCCACTGCATAGAACTTTGCTACGTACAAAATCGTAGCTCGCGATGTGCTACGGCGTAGCCTACAAGCAACTACACAAGTTCTACGAAGCAATTGCGTAGCCTGCTCGCGTTCGAATGTTAAACGGAGGGGAAAGCTTATGTGATACCGTCAATTATTGTTTGCCAGTGACATTTAAAAGCTTGACATTTGTTTTGGTCTTTCGAAAAGCAAAAAAATATTAACCAAAAGCAAGGCATTTTAACGGTAATTATTTCTCTCGTTTAAATAATTGATCAAATAGATTCTACTAGGAAAGGATTGAATAAAATAATTTAAAGTGCAAATATCTTGTATAGCTCACTTTATCAAAAGTACATACAGTGCAGGTGAAGAAATTCTTACGAACAGATACAACGGGCAGAGAGAAAATAATAATTCAAAATAAACCTTAAAAGAAAGCTTAATTAAAAGTAAGACTCAAGATTGGATTTTGTTTAAAACTGTTGCGTGAGCGATTGGCTTGCGGTTTACGTCATGGGTTCAATTCCTACATGTCTTGAAGGCGTAACAGTATTAACAACATAGGATCTAGGTCGGGCCTAGGGCCACGACGACACGGTTGGCGTAGTGGTTGAGCGATTGGCTGCTGCGCTGCGGGTCGCGGGTTCGATTCCCGCACGGAACAAATATTTATGATGTTTTAATTTATTAATGTATGTACATAAGTAAACATTGCAAAACATATTTTTTTTTAAAAGAGTAATTATGGAGTTTCTTGTGCGTTCTTCTCCATAACAAGCTACTTTCCGAATGCACGGTAGGGTCAATTTTTATTACTTGTACATCTTAATTTAGATTAAATAATGTTTGACGTTCAAAAGTGCCGCTTATTGACCTAGTTGAAATAAATATATTTGACTTTGACTTTGACCTACAGATAGTTGTTCCGGATCTGGCTATCTTGTGTATGTGAATTTAAATGTTTGTAAACGCACCAACGATTTAGGAAGAAATGCCTAGTGTGAGCAAAGTTTAAAAAATAAGATATAATAATTTACTAGCACTAGATGTGGCCTGATTGCAACATGTGGTTGTATGCTTAAAATTAATGGCGGCAATTTTACGGCAATCAAATTGCTTAACCTTTTCCAACTATGCTGGGTCAGGTTTCCAATCTGATCAGATTCAGCTGGCTAAGAGTATTTTTAATGGAGTGACTGCGTAGTCGACCTTCACAAGCCAGTTACTGAGTAACCCTTTCGTAAGAATGCTTGTCAGATTTACAGACTACCCGTAACGACGGTTAAAAGTTTACAAATAACAACTGGAACTGACAACATTCCGTGCTTTCCGAGGCATGGAAGAATTTCAGTATGGTCACCCACCCACGGACCAACATTGATAAGCACTGCTTAACTTTTGATAATCGACCCGTGTGTTTGGTTTTATTTAGTCGCACGTACCTCCAAAAATTTACGGCACAAGTGTGTTTATTGATTTTGCGACATGGTCTCGTTCAGAGGCCCGGAGATTCGGGACCCGGCCTGGGCCGCCCCGCCCTGCCTCGGTGCCTTTGGCTCTAATCGATGATTAAAACGATTCAAATTACGAAGACGAGTTATCAGTTGTTTATTTTTCAGTGCGAGATAATTTTTACGGTGTTACACTTTTTAATCTGTTTTTTTTACCCGACTGCCGAAGGAGAGTAATGTGTTTATCAGTCTATGTATGTATGTAAGTATGTATGTATGTATGTATGCTTGTTCCTATGTGGCGTTCCAGAGACCAAACGCGTTGGCCGATTTTGATGATTAATACGTCAATCGATTCATCTTAACCCTGCGAGTGTCACTGGCTACATTAAAATTGGAAAATAGAAAAATGGCGGATTTTGGACGCCAAATTGTGCGGGACAACATTTTTTTTTACTTCCAAACCCATCGTGTGGGGTATCAAAATAAAGGGTTTTAAGAGGTGAATTCAAAAATACATAACACTTATATGTTTAAATGTACCGAAATCTAAAAAAAATAACTAAAATGTTAAAAAAATAATTAAAAAATCAAAAGACCCGACTGCTTAAAAGGCGAACTAAAAAGACGTAAACAAGAAAAAAATCATGCTGTGCAGTCGGAGGATACATCTGGTTTTAGTCAGCCAGCTCGCGAATATGTTAAAGCAACTTAACTTAACTTACTGTCGTTTTGTTAAAGCAACTTAATAGGTACCAATGTATGTATTATGTCATAGACCAAGTGATTAATCAAGGCACTATGAATAATGCCCGGGAAATATGAATCAAGTCAAGTAAAATCGGGCAATGTGTTGAGTACTGATTCAACTTCATTGTTTATCACATTGTCTGGTCATTATGAATATTGCTACGTAACTGTTGGGTAATTTTTATATTTTTTTATATTCGGTCAGCAAGAAATATCTGCGAAAAAGTTATTTTCATAGCAAAATTATATTATTTAGTCAGCAGGATTATAGAATCGGTTAGCATAAAGTAATATTTGTAAGCGGTACCCGGTGCCTCTGTTTTCAACGAATTAGTCCAAGAGCGAGCGAAACGAGCTCGGCGGGGTACCCGAGAAACGGTTTCTTTAGACCCTGCAGACAGAAATAGGAGCCCCGCGCAGCGCTTAAATAGTAAAGTCGCTTTAATAGTAATCTACTACATAAAAGTCTATAGTTACCAAACGTGAATTAAATCTACAAAATGTAAAACAATGCTAAATACAGTGTCTAGACATATGTAAGACACCTTTGACATTGATAATACTCGTAATTTAGTTCTTCGGAACAGTGACAGAGACATGTTGGACCTAAAACATTAAAAATAAATGTTCTCACTTCTATTTCAAAGATCTCTCGGATGGTTTGTAGACATAGAACAAATTAAACAGATATTTTCCAATGAGCTTTCACGTTGCCTTTGTGGTGTTTGCATAAGAACTCATTTTCAATTCATTTATCGACGCTCTGAAATATATTTAAGGATCGTAAACCTTCGTACGACGCTGTTCAGACTATCGATTCTCCATTTTCCTCGCGATATTTTAAAAACAAACAAGTAGACCTTCAATTTATTTTCTAGTGTGAAGAATATCATTTTAACGGTACATTTATCAAATAAAATTGTATAAGGTGGGTAATAGAGAAATAGTTTACTATCTTTGTATGTTCCGTATGGTGACGGACGTAAAGAATTTCACCATCCCATATCTTCCCGTGGGTGTCGTAAGAGGCGACTAAGGGACACACCAGAGAATGGGCAGCAGCGTTCTCTGTGCACTTTATCAACAAACTGCGATCGCCAACCCGCCTGCCAAGCGTGGCGATTATGGCAAAACTCCCCAATCCTAATGATCAGCACAAAGAAAAAACGGCCCCGAGTGCCCGGCAGCCCGTCTACCCTCGGCTACGGTAGCGGTCGAGGCGATGGCGTGGCAAGGGGTGCTAAGAATCCCCGGAGTGGACCCGGCTACCCCAATAAACACCGACGACTGGACCTGGGAACATATAACACGCGAACACTCCGGACCGACGAGAAGATAGCCGAACTGGAGGAAGAATTGAGTAGGTTGCGATGGAGTATTATAGGGTTATCGGAAGTCCGAAGAGAGGGGGAGGACTCGATAATCCTCAAATCCGGTAACCTGCTCTATTTCCGAGAGGGTGACCGACAGTCCCAGGGTGGTGTCGGGTTTATCGTCCACAAGTCCCTTGTGAACAACGTGGTGAAGATCGAGAGTGTGTCGACCAGGGTGGCGTACCTTATACTCAGAATATCCGCAAGATATTCGCTGAAGGTCATACAGGTCTACGCCCCGACCTCGGCACACCCCGACGACGAGGTAGAGACCATGTATGAGGATATCTCTAGAGCCATGCATGGTTTCAAAACTCACTTCACCGTTGTCATGGGGGACTTCAACGCAAAACTGGGCAAACGAGACGTGGATGAGCTGCAAGTGGGGCAATTTGGAGTTGGACGCCGGAACCACCGGGGTCACCTACTGGCCAGTTTTATGGAGAAGGAGGGCCTCTACATGATGAACTCCTTCTTCAGAAAGCGTGAGCACAGGAAGTGGACCTGGCAAAGCCCCGATGGTTCAACAAAAAACGAGATCGACTTCATCATGTCAACCAAGAGGCAAGTGTTCAATGATGTCTCTGTGATCAATTCGGTTAAAACCGGGAGCGATCACCGCATGGTAAGAGGCACATTGAACATTAATGTTAAACTTGAAAGGTCTCGACTGGTGAAGTCCACGCTCCGCCCAGCACAGATCCAGGTCCAAAACCCCGAGAACTTTCAGCTCGAACTCCAGAATCGTTTCGAGTGCCTAGGAAGCTCCGTGGACGATTACAGCGATGGGTTCGTGGAAGCTGTCCATACGGTCGGGTCTAAGTTTTTCAAGACCCGCCGTACAGATAGGAACAAAAAGCTCTCTGATTCTACTCTCAAGCTAATGAAGGAGAGGCGTGAGATGATCCTGCAGTCTTCAGACGATGCGGTGAAATACCGGCAGCTAAATAGACGGATCTCAAAGTCCTTGAAAAGCGACCTCCGCCGCTTTAATACTGAGCGTATAAAAGACGCAATTGAACGGAATAAGGGCTCCAAGGTCTTTGCAAGAGATCTGTCTATAGGGCAGAGCCAGCTCACGAAACTGAAGACCGATGATGGCAGGATCGTTTCCGCCAAACCAGAGCTTCTGAGGGAGATCGAGAGATTCTATGGGCAGCTGTACACGTCAACCAGTAAACCCGTCGCGAATCTAGCTAAAGACCCTAGAGCTAGATTGACCCGACACTATACCGAAGACATTCCGGACGTCAGCCTGTATGAGATTAGGATGGCTCTGAAACAGCTTAAGAACAACAAGGCACCGGGTGATGACGGAATTACGGCCGAACTCCTGAAGGCGGGTGGAAAACCAATCCTTAAGGCCCTTCAGAAGCTGTTTGATTCCGTCATACACGAAGGGAAAACGCCACAAGCATGGTGCAGGGGTGTGGTGGTACTCTTCTTCAAGAAGGGTGACAATGCCTTACTGAAGAACTATAGGCCCATCACACTTCTTAGCCATGTCTACAAGCTGTTTTCAAGAGTCATCACGAATCGTCTCGCGCGCAGGTTTGACGATTTCCAGCCTCCC
Source organism: Anorthoa munda (assembly GCA_945859665.1). Taxonomy (NCBI): domain Eukaryota; kingdom Metazoa; phylum Arthropoda; class Insecta; order Lepidoptera; family Noctuidae; genus Anorthoa; species Anorthoa munda. Next base: position 41,351,285 of record OX243893.1, read on the forward strand.
GAACAAGCCGGATTCCGTAAAGGCTTCAGCACCGTAGACCACATACATACGCTGCGGCAGGTTATACAGAAGACCGAAGAGTACAACCTGCCTCTCTGTTTAGCGTTTGTGGACTACGAGAAAGCCTTCGATTCGATCGAGACTTGGGCTGTACTGCAGTCTCTCCAACGGTGCCAAATTGACTACCGGTACATCGAAGTGTTGAAGTGTTTATACAAAAACGCCACCATGTCAGTTCGACTTCAGGATCAGACCTCGGAACCAGTCCTTCTGCAGCGAGGTGTGAGACAGGGAGACGTCATATCTCCGAAGCTGTTTACCGCTGCACTGGAGGATGTCTTCAAGGTTCTGGACTGGAGAGGGCTAGGCATCAACGTCAATGGCGAGTACATCACTCACCTTCGGTTTGCTGACGATATAGTGGTTATGGCTGAGACCATGGAGGAACTCAGTACAATGCTCGATGACCTCAGTAGTGCTTCCGAAAGAGTGGGTCTTAGAATGAACATGGACAAAACCAAGGTGATGTTGAATGCCCATGTTACACCCACTCCTATCAAGGTCGGAGACTCTACACTCGAAGTTGTGGGCGACTATGTCTACCTGGGACAAACGATCCAGTTGGGTAGGGCCAACTTCGAGAAAGAGGTCAACCGTCGAATCCGACTCGGCTGGGCAGCGTTCGGGAAGTTGCGCGGTGTCTTCTCGTCCAACTTACCACAGTGTCTCAAGACGAAAGTCTATGACCAGTGTGTGTTGCCAGTGATGACATATGGCTCTGAGACGTGGTCGCTTACAATGGGCCTCATCAGAAAACTTACAGTCACTCAAAGGGCAATGGAGAGGGCTATGCTCGGAATTTCCTTGCGTGATCGAATCAGAAATGTAGAGATCCGCAAGAGAACCAAGGTTACCGACATAGCCCGAAGAATTGCCAAACTTAAGTGGCAGTGGGCAGGGCACATTGCTCGCAGAACGGATGGCCGATGGGGCAGAAAGGTTCTGGAGTGGCGACCGCGAACCGGAAGACGTTGCGTTGGAAGGCCTCCCACCAGGTGGACCGATGACCTGGTGAAGGTTGCGGGAATCCGCTGGTTGCGAGACGCACGGGACCGGTCAATGTGGCGACGCTTGGGGGAGGCCTATGTCCAGCAGTGGACGTCTTTCGGCTGATATGATGATGATGATGATGATGATCTTTGTATGCGATACGGGTCAATACAAAAGATTCGGGAAAATAAAAAAATATATGTTAGCTTTTTCCCGGTCTAGTCACGTACTTAGATGAATTTCACGAGGTCGATATACAGGATCTTCTGACCTTCAAATGATATTTAATATAGCTTAATTGAATACATAAAACATGGGTGTGATGGTATTTGGCTGATGATGAATAGGTGATCAGAATATCATAGCGGCGTCATTTATTCCTTTTTAGGGTTCTGTACCAGTGGTGCAGCGATCAGTGGTGGCCCAGAGTTAACGGTCGCGATTTACAAGATGTAGGGTGTGGGTTTTAAACCAGGCCGGCCGCTTTACTTTGTGTAAATTATTTCATCACCAATGCTCACAAAACGGCGAAGGAAAGGTTTCTACGGAGCCCACAGTGCGCGAGTCCGACTCGCACTTGGCCAGTTTTTTAAACATCGCTTCACATGCTGAAGATCCTGGTCTCGCACCGGGTTCTTCTAACAATTTGGTTTTGTTTTTATTTATTTTTTATCTCTCGTGTCTTCTGTACGGGTCACAAAAAATCAATCAATCTGCCTAGCCTTTTCCTAACTATATTGGGGTCGGCTTCCAGTCTAACCGGATTCAGCTGAGTACCAGTGTTTTACATGGAGCGACTGCCTATCTGACCTCCACAACCCAGTAACTGGGTAACACGGCACCCCTTGGCAATACTGGTGTCAGATCTCAAGCTTCTGACTACCCATAACGACTGTCAAAGATCTTCAAATGACAGCTGGAACCAAGGGATTAACGTGCTTTCCGAGGCACGGAGGAAACTCGTTATGTTGAAACGGTCACCCATCCACAGAGCAACCTCGTCAAGCGTTGCTTAACCTTGATGATCGACCAGTGGGGCTGTTATTATTTAGCCACGAGCTCCTCTACGGGTACGGGACACAAAAAATATTTATTCAATTTTTTTCTTTCTGTCGGCGGGGAACACTATTCTTTACCATATCTAGCGCGTTCTATATTTTAACGATAATATTTGTACTCCTATTGAAATGGCATATACAATTACATGGTAGTTACAAAAGAACCAATTACACCAAAGGAGCAAATAAAAATTCATTACTTTACCATTATATTAAATGAAATCATCGAAAATTTCCGATATTCACACACCTGATAATATTGTCACGGCGATAATTGTTTTATAATTAATTGACATCGTTATTATTAGTGTATTAATTGGGTTTTGATAGTTACATAATTATTGCAATTAAAAGTTTTAACGAGTCAGCCCGTCGATATGGTTTACTTAACAGACATGAGACTGATTCATAGGGCTTTTGAATTCGATTCTTAATAGAATTTAGTTGTAATAGACCTTTTTTCGAAAGTTCTTATGTCAAAATATATTCAACGTATATGCAAAAATATTCAGTTTTAAGAATGCATGTATCTTATATAATTGTATCTCCAAAGAATAACATTTTCCAATTATTAAGAATAAAACATTTTTGTGCAACCTTTTTTATGTACCCATGCAAAATTGCAAATCAATCGGTTGGGGATTACTGTTTTATAATTCAGCTGAAATAAAATATTCACACAATCATATTAAGTAATAGGGCAAGTTTAATAAAAGCTTGTAATATAAACGCCTTACCGTAAAAAGCATATCCCTAACCTATCCTAAAGGAAATGACTTATTATCCGAGGAAATGAAGGGTGGAGGTTAGATAAACCGTAGGCAACCGCAACCCTGTCCTCGAGCTAACGACACAACACGTACCTAAAATAGTAAAGACGTGGAACGTGCCGACGATGTACCTCCCAGAAGGGGCTCGGGGCTACAACGACGGTGTGCCTGATCTAAAATAAATATAAGAAGGTATTAAGGACCGTCTCCCAAGTAATCTTTTAAGGCCTTTATACTATTTATTCTCCCCTGCTGGGCCTGAAAGCGGTTTTTATTGACCTTTATCTCTCTTTATAATCCCCCTTTTCACAGAGGTTATAGTCTGCCAACATTGTTTAAAAGACTAATGATGGTTTTGCGTAATGAGCATAATCTCCCTTTGATTGTATTAAAAAAACATCGTCGTTTACTTACTTTGGTCATGTTGAAGATTACTGGTTTTGTAATTCTTTTTTTACCCGACTGCAAGGAAAGGTTATTTTTCTCGCGCGTATCTTGCGTGTCTATGTTTGTTTGTATGTATGTAATATTCTTTATTATTTCTTAACTTTCAAATCACTAGACGGATTTACACAATATTAAGACATCGTTAGATAGGATTTGACCGCCCAAGTGTTCTTAGATAAGTGACATGCGTCATGCATGACAACATGGCGTATTTTGGGCGCCATATGGTGGGATCCCAATTTTTTTTTCTTGCCTTGCCATCGAGTGGGGTATCAAAATGAAGGGTTTTTAGTGGTGATTACAAAAATATATACCACTTTATGTATAAAAAAGCTTTTTTATTATTTGTTATAGGCTCGCGTTTGACCACTACCTCGCCTGATGTTAAGTGATGATGTGGTCGAAGGTGAAGCTCGCTTGCCTAGAAGTAAGCTAACTCTTGACTTGAAGTAATTCGAAAGAAAAAGATACTTAACTAAAAAGAAAAAAATAAAAAAAAAGTAAATAAAGAAAAAAATCGGACTGCTTAAGAAGCGAACCAAAAATATATAATCAAGAAAAAAATTATGCTGTGCAGTCGGAGGATACATATGGTTTTGGCCAGCTAGCTTGTGAATATGTATCCTCCGACTGCACACCATGATATTCTTCTTCTTTACATCTTTTCAGTTCGCTTCTTTTGTCGGATTTTTTGAGTTCATTAACTTTTTTTAAGACCTTTATTAATGATGTATATATTTTAGTATCCGAATATACTTCGCTTCTTGAAGTTTTTCATTCAAATGGGCTTACATGTTTACTTACGAGAAAATAAGATATAGTAAGTCGGATAATAAGTGGCTCGGATCCTAACGTTATTGCCGTGGCTCCGGTGACGAACGAAATACGTAAACGAAATTGAGCGTAAATTCGATCTGATATCAATTTTTCGTAAATATAAGACAACGCCACGTATAGTAAGACTCTAATCCATTTGTTTAGAAAACCTTTCCCCTCGTGTCGGCTCGAGAATAGCCATAGATGGGTATAAAAGATAAAAAGGTTGCTAGGGTGAAAAGTTTAGCTAGTCAGCTAGTTCAACTTTGCCTACGTAGGCAATTTTTGGTTTATTTTAAGGATTAGTTAAACCTGCAAACTGAGTTGTATCTAAGTAGGCAATTACTTAAGCATATAGTAAATATGTATAAATATTTTCTGAGTAGTTTTATGAGAGCCATGGTACTTAAATACAACTGGTGAAATGTGAGTTTACTAAATGTGTCACATCATCCTCAGCCTTATAATGTTCCCACTGTTGGGACACAGGCATCCTCTCTGTGAGAGAGGTCATCATCTGCCTAGCCTTTTCCCGAATTATTGTTGGGGTCGGCTTCCAGTCTTACCAGATTCAGCAGAGTATCCGTGTTTTACATGGAGCGACTGCCTATCTGACCTCCACAACCCAGTAACTGGCTAACACGATACCCCTTGGCAAAACTGGTGTCAGATCTCAGGCTTCTGACTACCCGTAACGACTGTCAAAGATCTTCAATTGACAGCCGGGACCAACGGCTTAACGTGCTTTCCGAGGCACGGAGGAAACTCGGTATGTTGAAATGGTCACCCATCCACGGACCGACCTCGTCAAGCGTTACTTAACCTTGAAGATCGACCCGTGCGGCTGTTATTATTTAGCCACGAGCTCCTCTTTGAGAGAGGTAATGGGCCTTAATCCACCACGCGGCCCAAGCACGGGTTGGTGAATGTCACATGTCTTCGAACTTTTGGTTCTAGGACATGCCGGTTTCCTCACGCTCTTAAAATGATGTAGAAAAACTCCTTCATCGTTTTAAGAGCAGTGGTGATCAAATTAATTACACAAAGTAAAGCGCCTACCTGGGTTCGAACTCACGACCTACGACACGTTAGTCGGGGCCGTTATCACTGGACCACCACAGCTCTCTAAATGTATACCTCTGCCTAATCCTTCGGGGCAATTCCAATACGGGCGTGGTGTTATGTGTCTGTGTTTTTATTTCTCATCATCATGCACTGCCTGACGTCACACACTGCTGGGCAATGACTTCTCTTTTCTTGATTCAATCTCCACATGTTTATGGCAACACAAAGTTAATGTTATTTATTTTATTTTATATATTAAAGATACGCCAAGCTCTCAGCATTTTGGGTGCTACATGCATCAGCACGTTTTCAGTAATAATATTGTGTGCCAGTGAAAGTAAATGATCATTGAATCTAGCAAGTCGTTTCCATTCAACCAACCTATCAACAATACATTCCACACAATCAAGAAGAAAACGCTGTTGTATTTACCTTTATCCAGGTCCTAACAGGGACGAGATGGCAACAATGCCGTCTCGTCGCTGTTTTATGACTTCGACTAAAATAATTACAGCCACTATTAAACTAAATATAGAAATCAATTTCAACTGTCATGTCATATTTGTTAATCCTCATCAGATTCGAAAACTCGGTCGTACCTTTTAAAGATATAATTTGCTGTCTAGCCGCTCCTAATACTGGCACAAAGGTAAAAATAAGGTTGGCAAAGAATTGTAATCTTCTTGATTATATTCGTAAAAAGGCACCAACCCTCCTCCTAGTTTATGTTGCTTTTAAAATATAGCGTACACTATCTTAAAAGATACAACCTTATTATTGAACATTGTGTTGAAAAACTTATTTGATGGTGAACTACTTTTTTTAAATGGGCGCTTAAGTCAGATTTTCTTTTAATTACCTAAGGATAATAGTTTGCAAAACTATACCTACAAACCAAACTTCTTATACAGAGAAGCATGTCTTCTCTTTGTTTGGTTTGGTGGCATTAATCACCACGTTTCCTGGAGATTCGTCACGATGTTTTCTTTCACTGATGTCCAAGTTGTCCGGTAATTCGCCACGGAATCTAAATCGCATTGCTTTGTGCAATTCCCTGTAATAACATCAGAAAAGATTAGATAAACTTTATCTACATTCACAACGTAATGGCGCATTTACATTAAGTCGGTTAGACCGTATTCGGCTGCAGGCCGTATTCGGTCACCGACTAATATAAACAGGTATTCGTTTGGCCGTATTCGGTTTGGCCGTATTCGGTCGAGCCCGTTGTCGGTGTCGAGTGCGCCGTGCCCCGCCCGTCGCCCGCCGCCCGCAGCCCGCAGCTCAGTTCGAAGAGCACGAGCCAGTCCGCCGCACGCGCACGATTGTGCATAAAATGGCCTCTCGAAAATTAAGTGACTCGGAAATGACGCACTTGGTAGAACTGTATCGGGAAAACGAAGTTCTATGGAATGTTACAGATAAGTCGTACAGAAATCGAGACGCTAGAGATAACGCCTATGAAAGAATCAGAGACTCGTTGAATATTACGCCATCACTTTCATTGCAAGACATAAGCAAGAAAATAAAAAATTTACGGTCTACCTACATAAAAGAAAGAAAAAAAATTGACGCTAGCTTCCGATCCGGTGCCAGTACACAATCTGTTTATAAACCAAAGATGCCGTGGTTTGAAATAGCTGATGGATTTTTGAGGACATATACAAGTAAAAGACATACAAATACAAATATGGTAAGCAAGTTTATTAACTTAAATTAACACAGTAATTACATATTATTTATTTATTTATTGAAGACAATTTGTTTGCCAAGAAACAGCGCCAGTATCACTGTTAAAATAATCACGTAAAGCATTTCGTTTTTGTCTTGCTTCACTACAGTCCATATTGTTTTCTTCAACAAATGATAGAAAATTAGATCTCCAGGTATTTGAATATTCAAAGTGTGCATGTGCAGGGGATGTTTTACGCAGCCAATTATGAAGACAACAGCATGTTTTCACGACTTTCTCCGTATTTTTAATATTTAAATTGATATGTTTTCCAAATATTTGAAATCGCGAAGCCAATATGCCAAAGGCGTTTTCGACAATCCTCCGAGCCCTCGATAGTCGATAGTTGTATATTTTTTCAGCAACAGTAAGATTATGACCCGGGTAAGGTTTCATTAAGTATTTTTTGAGTGGGAATGCAGCATCAGCTACGAACACGTATCTTTCAGGAATATTGAGAGCATTGTTATCAATTGCCGTTTTCAAGGGAGAATGATCAAAAACACCGCCGTCTGAATCTCTGCCTTTTGCACCAATGTCAATATACGTAAAACAATAATCGTGATCTACACAAGCTAATAATATTAAACTGTAATTTTTTTTATAATTGAAGAAATCTGACCCAGTGTTTGGTGGCGCCTTAATCACAATATGTTTACCATCAAGTGCTCCAATACAAATTGGGAAATTCCATTTCAATTCGAAACCTTTAGCGATTTTAAGCCAATCTTCTTCTGTTTTCGGGATCTGAAATGAAAAAAATAAAAATTACTTATTTTGACTTACCTATTTTACAACCCTGATGATCCAGTACCTAATTTAAATGTTTTATATTTCAGGATGAAAATATTGATTGTGCTTCAACAATCAGCGATACAGGCAGTGATGTCACGCAAACTCCCACATTAACGGATGATACCTTTTTAAGTACATCGCAACATACAACTGATTTTTCTGATGATTCTCGAAACTTACCTCAAAAACCTAAACGCAAAAGAAACCATGTGGTGGCAAATAAAGGTAACGAGAACTCTGAAGACGTGATTGCTGTGGCATTGGAGAAATTGGACAACTTAAAAAAAGAAGTTGGAACTATGAAGGATGATGAATATGATATATTTGGCAAATACATTGCGTCTTCGTTGCGACAAATGCCGAAAAAACACTTTATTTCAGCAAAATCAGTAATCCAACAAACTATTACAGAATTTGAGTTGAGGATTTTATCTGAGGAATGTACAACAGCACATACTACAAGTAATTATCCAGTACATGAATATTTCACACCCAATTATACTACGAGTACTACTATGAGTACTAGTAGCCCAAGTAACATAGCAGTTGAAAACATAGAGCTAAATACAAGCAACGATTCTATCTCAAATGTGATTGGTGTTCTTTCGAACCTAGAAGATTCTCAAAATGCATGATCAATTAGCTTTAAGATCACGTTTCGTAATTTTGAAATTATATTGATTGTAAAAAAAAATGTTGTTTTACTTACATTAACTACATTAAACTAATTACTACATAAACCACTTACCTCGATAAATGACTTTAACGTCTCAGAAATGGCATCGCATACTTCTGGAATAAATAAACTTATAGCACTGTCAGAAACTCTAAAAAAGAACTCAAGACTTTTGTAAGAATCGCCTGTTGCTAAAAAACGTAAAGTTATTTGTAGTTTTATTCTAGGGTTTAAACACTTTCTAAATGCACTGTCTTGTTTTTCTATAATCGGAGATATTTCATTCAGTAACCATTCGAATTGGTTTCTATCTATTCTAAAAAATAATAAAAAATCATCGTCAGTTTTGAATTCATTACACAACAACACTGAAGCTCCTAACAAAGACCGTTGACTTAATAGAGGTGTTATCCACACTCTCTTTCTCTTTGTACTCCTATTTTTCAATTTTTTCCTCAAAACTTCTTGTATTACATCGCACACAGTTAAAAATCCTTCTAACACAAGACTGTTCATGACGATGCTTGCAACCTGACTGTGAATGTGCAAGCAATGAATATACAATCGCCGCATCAATCAAGTCGCCGAATTCGGTTAACCGACCAATGTAAACAACTCAATTTAGGTGAGCGTTTCAGTTAAACCGAATGCGGCCGCCGCCTTCGGTGACCGACTTCAAACCGACCTAATGTAAATGAGCCATAATGTTCCAAATATGAATTAAAAAATATTGTATAAACACGTACTTTATATTCATGGATACATGGATAGGTAAAATTTAAAAATAAACCATTACAGTGCAACATTTTTCTTCGATTTTAATATTTATAGCACACTTTCACTTTTTAATTTATTGGCCCAATGAGAATCTAAATTGGCCGCCATACCAAATATTTTTTTCGTTTATACTTTTGTTTTATTGCAACTGTATGGGTGAAGATAAAGTAGTGTATGCAATGGCATATAATTAGGTATTAAAACACTCGCGTAATATTATTATCACATCGGCTTCGCCTCATGTGATAAAGCTACGCTCGTGTTTTAATAACCCCTATTATATGACAATTGCATAAACTACTATTAAAGGTAACTTTGGTATTTGCGCTAATTTGAACCTACGACGCGCAGTAGGTGAGGTTAGCCACTGCGCCAAAACCAAGACTCATCAAACAATAGATTTATACAACTGTACAAATTATATTCTTATAGTTTAGATGTCAATCTAATTCGTATCAGCCCAGACCTTAGGTACTGACATGTATCTATATCTACTAATAGTATTTCCAGCAGTATTCATAATCGTCCAACACTACACAAAATGCCAGTAAAGTATTCCATTAATTCACTAAAAGGTTAATAGAGTTAAATAGTACAGATTTAACACGACAATGTCATACATATAACTCCATCTTTAAAGTGTGATCCAAAATGTTGGTCGAAATCCATTAATCAACATCGAATTTTCAAAGTTACCAACGCTTTTAACGTAAAAATAAACATGAAAGTATTGAAAAAAAAACAACCGACTTCCAAAAACAACCCAATGTTAAAAATGTGTTTTAAGGAAGTCAGTTGCATTATTTTGTAAAAAAATATATATTTCACTCTTTATTTCTGGTGCATAATGGGCAAGTTCTATAGTAAGGTACCTATACTACCCAAAGTGATGCCAGAATAGATTACCCAAATAACATGAAACTTGAACAGCCGATGGAATGAGAGGGAACCAGGGTAAACTTTATACATCAGCTTACCCCTTTCGAGCGTACCGGTGTGATGTTATGTTATACAATGGAGTAAACAATAGACAGACATGAGATTGCAGCAATTCTGAGAGATTTGCTTTCATTTATTGAAGCGTTCTATTGTATATCTCCGAAGCTTTATATCAGATCTTCACCAAATTAAAATGGATCCAATTCGGGAACATACTCATTCAAAGAAAAAATATGTTTCTAAATCGGTCCACAATTGACGGAGATATCGGTGAAAATACACAAAAAAAAACAAACATACAGTACAATCGAACGTAGATCCTCCTCCGTTTTGGAAAGTCGGTTAATGAGCTGTATTTGATGTATATGTAAATTGAACATACATTATATTTACCTGGACTGAACATTCGACCATCCATCCATTAACGAGTAGTTTTTGAGATTATCCATTACAAACAAACTTACAAACAATCAAATCTTTCCTCTTTACAATATTATTACTAGCTTCTGCCCGCGGCTTAGCCCGCGTAATAAGTATTTTATCATCCCAAGGGAATACAAACTACTAAACCCAGGGTAACAAACTATCTCCATGCCAAATTTAATCAAAATCGGTTCAGTAGATCCAGAGATTACCCCCTACAATCTCACAAACTTTACCTCTTTATAATATTAGTATATATAGTATAGATATATCTTTGAGATTCTTGAGACCCTAAGGGTCCCAGACATTTCAGAAGCGTACCAGCTCGCAAAGGCCTTGTGATGAAATGTAACACCAACCGGCGATTATATCTGTATGCACTAGTCACTACGCTCGCACCCAAGGACAATCCCCGGCTGGTGCAGGACTATTGCAGAATATGGAGACAAAACACATTGGGCTATAAGTTTGGGAGGTTTCGTGGTTCGATTAGTCATCATCATCATCATCATATCAGCCGAAAGACGTCCACTGCTGGACATAGGCCTCCCCCAAGCGTCGCCACATTGACCGGTCCCGTGCGTCTCGCAACCAGCGGATCCCCGCAACCGGTTCGATTAGTATAGATATATTACTATCATAGTATAGATTATTATATAGTATTATATTAATATAATGTCGTTTATTCAATTTTGTACACACTTTATATTTACATTTTTAAATATATCTTTTAAAAAAACACATCATTTGAACATTTAAGAATAAAAAATCCGGCCAAGTGCGAGTCGGACTCGCGCACGAAGTGTTCCGCACCATTATTGCAAAAAGCGCCAAAAAACACGTTTGTTGTATGTGAGCCCCAGTTAAATATTTATTGTATTCTGTTTTTAGTATTTGTTGTTATAGCGGCAACAGAAATACATCGTCTATGAAATTTTCAGCTGTCTAGCTATCACGGTTTTTGAGATATAGCCTGGTGACATACAGACAGATAGACAGACGGACCGTGGAGTCTTAGTAATAGGGTCCCGTTTTTACCCTTTGGGTACGGAACCCTAAAAATGGTTCTCCGCCGGTGTCGGGAGCAGGGTCCAAGCTACTGGTGATTAGGGCTCATGAGACAGAAACCACCTCACAATACGAGCCGTATCAAGGATTACTGCTTTCTGTATCAGGCCCTTGATCCAACCGCGCAATGACAGCCTCGACAGATGGTCGTTGAGGCTATTGGCCATCAGGCCGTTGGCCGTAACGACAATCGGCACAATGATTACCAAGTCCACATTCCATATGTCGACAACCTCGTGTGCTAAGTCGAGATACTTGATTTGTTTCTCTTTCTCAGTGTAGTGGACTGTATATTGGTGTTGTTTTGTTGGGGTCTTGTTGGAGGAATGAAAATACTATCTTGATTCGTATCTTCAATTTATTCCTTACTTGTTACCCCTTGTAGAGCAGGAGACCGACTGTGTCTCAACTCCCAAGCGGTCCGGCTTTTATACAAAAAACCGTTAGCCGCAAACAATAGCGCCCTTCTCCCTCAACGGTATTCGGGCCCGGCATCGCAGAAATGCCGATTTTATTAAACGTATCTTACTTAAATCTACACAAATTATACATTTCTTTAATCTACATACTTAATTCTACCTAGGAAAAAATATAAAACGTGTAAAAGGTCAATACAAGAGTCTTAAACCTAACCTACTCTAAGTACTCTACTTATGAGCTATGAAAACATACATAATCTTGTCTAATTAGCTACCTTTTCTCTAGTTCTTATATATATTACAAGTGTAGTCTTAATCTAAAACTCACATGGCACCTATGTCAATCCTATTTTAAATATCCATGTGGTATTTTTAGAAGAGAAATCTACTAGACAATGCAACGGGATATAACCTTTTTCTCACGCCACGTTAATGTCTTTGGGATCGTTCAAGGCGGCCCGCTAGCCATTAGATTAATGAGGGTTCGTTTACAGTTCCGAAGACAATAAGCATTGAATTTAACTTATTTTTATAACACTGTAAAATGCCGACAACAGACCTTAATGTTCGCGTAATTCATATACCGTTGGAAGGTCCAAACATGTGGCAGGCCTTAAATAACTGTTTACAGAATTACCGTGAGAAATGTCCCTACGCTAAAATAATATGCGAGACGTTCTGTCGTTTATAGTTCTCCCCCCGGCGCAGCTCGCGTAGCCTCCTTCGTTGACACGACGACGAGCTTGCTCACGGGGCGTCGGAAGGTGCCGGTCCTGGTGCGCACCTCGACGACTCTAACGCCGCCATCCGGTCCGCGATGCGTGCGCTCGACGATTCCCATCGGCCACGTGTTCCGTGGCAGTGTGTTGTCGACCACGAGGACCACGTCGCCGGCTTGCATGGGTCGTACGTTGTTCTGTGGCTCGCCGCGAGGTACCAACGTGGGCAGGTACTCGCGTAGCCATCGTCGCCAGAAGTGGTCAGCGAGCGCCTGACTAGCTCGCCAAGTCCTCCGGTCGTCCTCTTCGCAGGGTCCTGTCGTCGGCAGCCCCTGGGACGACCCCAACAAGAAGTGGTTGGGGGTTAGGGCCTCGGGGTCGCTGGGATCCACACTAACGTGTGTCAGCGGTCGCGCATTGATTGAAAACTCAGCCTCAGAGAGCAGAGTCCTCAGTACTTCTTCCGCCGGCGCCTTCTCTCGCAGGGTCACGCTGAGTGCCGTCTTCACGGAGCGCACCATACGTTCCCACGCACCACCTTGGTTGGGCGCGCCGGGAGGGATGAAGCGCCACTCCAAGCGATGCAGTAGCCCCTCATCTCGCAGGACAGGCATCCACTCGGCGTAGGCATGGCGTAGCTCCTGGTCGGCCCCGCGGAAGTTAGTCGCGTTGTCGGAGTACATCACGCTCGGCCAGCCCCTGCGCGCGGCCATTCGTCTCAGCGCCATGATTGCTGAGTCGGTGGAGAGTGAAGCGACAAGCTCGATGTGCACGGCGCGGGAGGTGAGACACGTAAAGAGTGCGCCCCACCTCTTCTCTCGGCGGCGTCCTACCTTGACCATTATTGGCCCGAAATAGTCCACCCCACAGTTGGTGAACGGGCGGTGAAAAGGGTCAAGGCGGGCGTGTGGCAGGTCTCCTGTAGCTGGGGTTTGCGGTGTCACCCGCCTCGTTTTGCAGAAGGCGTAGCTCCTCTCGACAGCGCGTACCGTGGGTCGCAAGTGAATGACCCAGTACCGCTGTCGTAGGTCGTTCGTCACACGCTCTCTATTGGCGTGGCCTGCAGCGCAGTGCTCCCGCAGCACAAGAAGCTTAGTCAGCTGATGGCGGCCGTCGAGTATAATAGGCCGCTTCATCTCCGTCGGTGCGGGAGAGGCCTCGATCCGGCCCCTCACCCTTAGGACACCGTCTTCCAGCACTGGATCCAGCCTGTACAATCGACTCGCCCTCGTGAGCGGGCGAGCAGACCGTATCTTCTTCATATCTTCCCCGAAGCTGTCCTCTTGTGCTTGTTTGATTAGTTCAGTCTCGGCGCGCTGGATATGATGATACTCCATCCTTGTTGCTCTTCGTCTGCAGATATCAGTGAAAGCGATCGCTCGAGCGGCGGCTCTCACCAATACTTCATATTTTGAGAAGCGGGCCGGGTTCGGTAGCCAGCTGTCTCGCTCCGTTTCTTCACTCGTGTGAAGGACCTCCTCGTCCTCTGGTTCATCCGTCGACGTCGTGGGCCACTGCTCTTCTGGCAGGAGCAAGAAGTCCGGCCCTTGAAACCATCTATCCGTGGCGCAGATGGGCGTGTCGACAAGTCGAGTGGCGTCGTCCGCTACGTTGCACTCAGTAGGCAGCCAACGCCACTCTTCTTTCTGGGTCAATTCAGCGATCTCTCCCAGCCGATGCGCGACGAATGGCGTGTAGCGTCGCACGTCGTGATGGATCCAGTGCACCACGGTAGATGAATCGGTCCAGTAGGTCGTCTGGCCGATGTCGACTCGGTGCTCCTTCCTTATCGTCTCGGCGAGTCTCGCCCCGATCACTGCGGCTTGTAGCTCCAGGCGCGGTATAGTTTGCGCCCGACGAGGCGCCACCTTAGCTTTGGCGGCCACCAACACGACTTTCAGGCTCCCATCGACGTTTCTTATTCGCCAATAGGCCACGGCTGCGTAGGCTTGCTCGCTGGCGTCGCACAGTACGTGTAAGTCGACGCGTTCATACTTTTGCGTCACGTAACAGCGCGGTAGTCGCAGGTGAGCGAGTTCGGTCAGGCGAGCGAGCCAGGAGGAGAAGAGCTCGTTCTCTTCCTCGGGGATTTGTTCGTCCCACGTCGTCTGAAGGCGCCACAAGCTCTGCAGTATGATCTTCGATCGTATTGTGTAGTGGCTCAGCAACCCAAGCGGGTCGTATATGGACATCACGGCGCTGAGGGCTTCACGCTTAGTTGGGGCGCGCGTTCTCGATCGTACTTCAGCCGGGACTCGGTTCATAGATGTGTTGAACCCCAGCTCATCGCGCTCCGCGTCCCAATGCAGCCCCAGGATCTTGCTCTCAGGCTGCTCACCCCCTAATTGGGTAGGAGAGGTGGCGTGTAGCTCGGTGGGCACGTCACATAGCACCGTCTTGTCGCTGGAGCTCCAACCTCTCAGCGTGAACCCTGCGTGCGCGTGCACTGCCCTCATTTCCTCGACTGCCTTCCGTGCTTCTTCGGCGTCTTCATAGCTGGCCACCAAATCGTCCATGTAATGACTTCCTTTGATGGCCTCCAGCGCCCGCGGGTACTCCTGCCCATGTACATCTGCGTTGTAGTTGCGTACGTAATGGGCCATGTACGGGGAGCTCGCGGCGCCGAATATCATACTGGTCATCTTGTATTTCCTCGGAGGCTCTTGTCGGTCGTCACCTCTCCACAGGAACTGTTGCGCTGGTTGGTCCTCCGGCCTTATCCTGATCCTCAGGAACATCTCCTGCACGTCTGCTGTAATCGCTACCGCCTTCTCTCGGAACCTAAACAGGATTCCTGGTAGCGACAGCAGTAGGTCGGGTCCCTCCAACAGTTCGTTGTTTAGGCAGACGCCGTTGCTCTTCGCTGCTGCGTCGAACACTAGCCTATGTTTGCCCGGCTTGTTCGGGTTCTGCACGGCGAAATGTGGCAGATACCAACAGATGGCACTCGCTCGCTCCGACCCGTCGCATGGCGTCGCGTACCCCTTGTCCAATAGGTTGTTAACCTGCTTGGAGTACTCAGCCGCGAACTGTGGATCGGCGTCCATCTTCTGCTCGATCTTCTTCAGCCGGCGGAACGCTTGATTGTAGCTGGGCGGCATAGTGACCTCGTCTCGCCGCCATGGCAGCCCAACCTCGTACCCGGTGTCAATCTTCCTGATTGTCCTCCCGACTATGTCGATGGCTCGTTGATCGCTCGCCTTGACTCTCGGCTTTCCTTGTATGCCGAGCGCGTCGATCCTGAAGTGGGCTTCGACTAAGTCGTGGAGTTCCTGGCTGCATGCACCCGTGGTTCGGTCGGGTTCATACACATGCAACACGTTCCCTTCTTTTATGATGGTCCTGCGTGGTGCGGTTCCGTGCACCACCCATCCTAGTTGCGTTCTTGATGCGGCCGGTTGGTTAGGGCCGCCGATTCGGAGCTCGCGGGACACTATGCACTCCCAGTGGTCTGTACCCACTAGAAGCCCGGGGCGCGCCAGTTCGTAGCACACCTCTTCTGGTGTCAGGTCCCTCAGGTGCTCGTAGTCCAGCAGCGTGTCGGGAACAGACTGTTGGTGAAGCCGGAGATCCTTCATGGTCCTCGCTCGTACCTTGTAGCTCTCTTCACTCTTCAGTCCCTTCACGTCGATGTTCACTACTTGGCTGCCCATATCTCGCTGCGACATGTTAACCCCGCTCAGGTGGAGCGGCCGTGATGGCCCTTCTGCCCCGACGCTTGCTGCCAGTGCTTCGTCCACTAGGGTGATCGTGGCCCCTTCGTCTAGGAGCGCGTAGGTCTTGACCTCCCCCCGTGGTCCGGACACGATGACAGGGCACATCTTGAGCAAGACTGCTCGTGGCCCGGTAGCGGGTCGGGTAGCCACGGACAGGACCGCTTCCTCCTTCGGTGGGTCAGCCTTCCCCGTGTCTTCGGTCTGCGCTTCGCGTACCGCTTGATGGAGCGTCGCATGATGCGGGCGGCGACATTGATCGACGCCGCACAGGTGCGCCTTGCAACTTATGCGCCTGTGTTGCTTCTGGGCGCATTTGAAGCAAATCTTATTAGATTTCAGGAAGCTCCATCGCTGCTCTACCGTGAGCGCCTTGTACTGCGGACACCGCGTCAACACGTGGGTTTGCTCGCACTTGGGGCACTTGTCCTTTTCTTCTTCCCTTTCCTCTGTCGTAGCGAACACGCTCGCCTTCTTCTTGAGTATCACGAGGGGCCTAGTTTCCTTTCTCGGTGCGGCGGCGCTTGTAGACGGAGCGTACGTATATCGTAACGCTCGGTCCGCCTCTCGCATTAGAAACCGTGACATCACGACGATTTCCGGATCCGCTGTCCCTTCTTGATCGTAGGCGTAGTCACACCAGCGGGATCGGAGATGCGGGCTGAGCTTGTCCAGTACTTCCCGGGTCATAAAAGGGTTGAACAAGTAACCTCTTCGATCGATTGTTTGCAGCACGCAAATGATGTTCTGTAGCTTGACAGCGAAACTGTTGAGTTCTATGGCCGATGTACCAGGTTTCGGAAGCTTCTTGAGGTCGTCCAGTGCCCGGTCGATGATGACTTCCGGTCGTCCGAAGCACTGCTCAAGGGTCTTCATAATGACGCCTGGATCAGTGGCCGTATGTAGAAGGGCGGCCACGGCGTCTCTTGCTTCTCCTTTGAGGCAGCTTCTTAGCCTTTGTACGTTCTCGGCTGCTGTAACCTGGTACATGTCTGTCGAATCTCGTACAGCCGCCTTGAATGGCAGCCACTCGTTGGTCACTCCGGAGAATGTAGGTAGCTCCGTGTGCCTAGGCCTAGGTCGGACCATCTTTTCTAGCGTTGCTGCCAAGTGCTCGATGCTGTCCTTTGCTCTTGTGGGGGTCGGCGATCTCGTTCTAGATGTGAAGCGTAGCTGTTTGGATTCTCTTGGTCCCACCTCCCCCCGTGAGTTGAGGGGATTCGTCCTCAGCCATTCATCCACCATTCGATGAGGCTCTTCGCGAGGACGAGAGGGCTCTTGTTCCTCTTGTACGCTTTCTTCATCGTTGATCGCTGACACCTCCACTGCTAGTCTCTTCTTGACTAGCTCTTCTTCCAGTGCCAGTTGCTGGGTCCGGATGGCTGCTAGCTTCTCTGCAGCCTCCAGTTCCGCCATCCGTAGCCTTGTTGTGACGCTTGTCGTTGACCGTTGCGACCTCATTGTCCTGGTCGGTGACGTCATTCGCTGTGGGATCGCGGTGTTTGTCGTCTGAGCACTGGAAGGCCCCGCTGCGCTGTTGTGTGCTGTTCTCGAGAATAGTGATGCTGGTGGGTCCGGTGAGAGTCTTCTTTTTCGCTCCCGTTCGATCAGCTCCGCTTCCTGGCGGCGCGCCTCCTGTTCTTGGATGCGTAGCTGTTCTTCCATCTCGGTTGCGTCTCCCTGGCTCCTTGTGAACACCATCTCGAGTATAGCCGCACGTTCGGTTTGGCACGGCGGGTTAGTACCTCTTCGGTTTGGTACTTCGGGTGAAACCGGTTGGCTCGGTTCGGTGAACCGGTCGGGTTCGATTGGGTTTAAGCCGGTCAGGTTCAAGACCAGTTAGGTTCGAAACCGGTCCTGTTCCGTACAGCTTTGTTCTTGCCGCAGATCTTCCTACTTCGTCTGCAGCTCGTTGACAGCCGGGTACCTTTCTTCGCTCTTGCTGCAGGTCTTCGTACTTCGTCTGCAGCGCGGAGGTTCTGGTTGCAGCAGATCTGATGGACCAGACTGTATTGGGCCTGGTTGCCGCAGGTTCTTCTTTCTTGTATCCGTTGCTCGTAGAACCAGACTGTAGTGGACTGGTTGCCGCGGGTTCTCGTTCTTTATCCGGGCTCGAGGGACCAGACTGTATTGGGCCTGGTTGCCGCAGGTTCTTCTTTCTTGTATCCGTTGCTCGTAGAACCAGACTGTAGTGGACTGGTTGCCGCGGGTTCTCGTTCTTTATCCGGGCTCGAGGGACCAGACTGTAGTGGACTGTATATTGGTGTTGTTTGTTGGGGTCTTGTTAGAGGAATGAAAATACTGTCTTGATTCGTATCTTCAATTTTATTCCTTACTTGTTACCCCTTGTAGAGCAGGAGACCGACTGTGTCTCAACTCCCAAGCGGTCCGGCTTTTATACAAAAAACCGTTAGCCGCAAACAATAGCGCCCTTCTCCCTCAACGGTATTCGGGCCCGGCATCGCAGAAATGCCGATTTTATTAAACGTATCTTACTTAAATCTACACAAATTATACATTTCTTTAATCTACATACTTAATTCTACCTAGGAAAAAATATAAAACGTGTAAAAGGTCAATACAAGAGTCTTAAACCTAACCTACTCTAAGTACTCTACTTATGAGCTATGAAAACATACATAATCTTGTCTAATTAGCTACCTTTTCTCTAGTTCTTATATATATTACAAGTGTAGTCTTAATCTAAAACTCACATGGCACCTATGTCAATCCTATTTTAAATATCCATGTGGTATTTTTAGAAGAGAAATCTACTAGACAATGCAACGGGATATAACCTTTTTCTCACGCCACGTTAATGTCTTTGGGATCGTTCAAGGCGGCCCGCTAGCCATTAGATTAATGAGGGTTCGTTTACAGTTCCGAAGACAATAAGCATTGAATTTAACTTATTTTTATAACACTGTAAAATGCCGACAACAGACCTTAATGTTCGCGTAATTCATATACCGTTGGAAGGTCCAAACATGTGGCAGGCCTTAAATAACTGTTTACAGAATTACCGTGAGAAATGTCCCTACGCTAAAATAATATGCGAGACGTTCTGTCGTTTATAGTTCTCCCCCCGGCGCAGCTCGCGTAGCCTCCTTCGTTGACACGACGACGAGCTTGCTCACGGGGCGTCGGAAGGTGCCGGTCCTGGTGCGCACCTCGACGACTCTAACGCCGCCATCCGGTCCGCGATGCGTGCGCTCGACGATTCCCATCGGCCACGTGTTCCGTGGCAGTGTGTTGTCGACCACGAGGACCACGTCGCCGGCTTGCATGGGTCGTACGTTGTTCTGTGGCTCGCCGCGAGGTACCAACGTGGGCAGGTACTCGCGTAGCCATCGTCGCCAGAAGTGGTCAGCGAGCGCCTGACTAGCTCGCCAAGTCCTCCGGTCGTCCTCTTCGCAGGGTCCTGTCGTCGGCAGCCCCTGGGACGACCCCAACAAGAAGTGGTTGGGGGTTAGGGCCTCGGGGTCGCTGGGATCCACACTAACGTGTGTCAGCGGTCGCGCATTGATTGAAAACTCAGCCTCAGAGAGCAGAGTCCTCAGTACTTCTTCCGCCGGCGCCTTCTCTCGCAGGGTCACGCTGAGTGCCGTCTTCACGGAGCGCACCATACGTTCCCACGCACCACCTTGGTTGGGCGCGCCGGGAGGGATGAAGCGCCACTCCAAGCGATGCAGTAGCCCCTCATCTCGCAGGACAGGCATCCACTCGGCGTAGGCATGGCGTAGCTCCTGGTCGGCCCCGCGGAAGTTAGTCGCGTTGTCGGAGTACATCACGCTCGGCCAGCCCCTGCGCGCGGCCATTCGTCTCAGCGCCATGATTGCTGAGTCGGTGGAGAGTGAAGCGACAAGCTCGATGTGCACGGCGCGGGAGGTGAGACACGTAAAGAGTGCGCCCCACCTCTTCTCTCGGCGGCGTCCTACCTTGACCATTATTGGCCCGAAATAGTCCACCCCACAGTTGGTGAACGGGCGGTGAAAAGGGTCAAGGCGGGCGTGTGGCAGGTCTCCTGTAGCTGGGGTTTGCGGTGTCACCCGCCTCGTTTTGCAGAAGGCGTAGCTCCTCTCGACAGCGCGTACCGTGGGTCGCAAGTGAATGACCCAGTACCGCTGTCGTAGGTCGTTCGTCACACGCTCTCTATTGGCGTGGCCTGCAGCGCAGTGCTCCCGCAGCACAAGAAGCTTAGTCAGCTGATGGCGGCCGTCGAGTATAATAGGCCGCTTCATCTCCGTCGGTGCGGGAGAGGCCTCGATCCGGCCCCTCACCCTTAGGACACCGTCTTCCAGCACTGGATCCAGCCTGTACAATCGACTCGCCCTCGTGAGCGGGCGAGCAGACCGTATCTTCTTCATATCTTCCCCGAAGCTGTCCTCTTGTGCTTGTTTGATTAGTTCAGTCTCGGCGCGCTGGATATGATGATACTCCATCCTTGTTGCTCTTCGTCTGCAGATATCAGTGAAAGCGATCGCTCGAGCGGCGGCTCTCACCAATACTTCATATTTTGAGAAGCGGGCCGGGTTCGGTAGCCAGCTGTCTCGCTCCGTTTCTTCACTCGTGTGAAGGACCTCCTCGTCCTCTGGTTCATCCGTCGACGTCGTGGGCCACTGCTCTTCTGGCAGGAGCAAGAAGTCCGGCCCTTGAAACCATCTATCCGTGGCGCAGATGGGCGTGTCGACAAGTCGAGTGGCGTCGTCCGCTACGTTGCACTCAGTAGGCAGCCAACGCCACTCTTCTTTCTGGGTCAATTCAGCGATCTCTCCCAGCCGATGCGCGACGAATGGCGTGTAGCGTCGCACGTCGTGATGGATCCAGTGCACCACGGTAGATGAATCGGTCCAGTAGGTCGTCTGGCCGATGTCGACTCGGTGCTCCTTCCTTATCGTCTCGGCGAGTCTCGCCCCGATCACTGCGGCTTGTAGCTCCAGGCGCGGTATAGTTTGCGCCCGACGAGGCGCCACCTTAGCTTTGGCGGCCACCAACACGACTTTCAGGCTCCCATCGACGTTTCTTATTCGCCAATAGGCCACGGCTGCGTAGGCTTGCTCGCTGGCGTCGCACAGTACGTGTAAGTCGACGCGTTCATACTTTTGCGTCACGTAACAGCGCGGTAGTCGCAGGTGAGCGAGTTCGGTCAGGCGAGCGAGCCAGGAGGAGAAGAGCTCGTTCTCTTCCTCGGGGATTTGTTCGTCCCACGTCGTCTGAAGGCGCCACAAGCTCTGCAGTATGATCTTCGATCGTATTGTGTAGTGGCTCAGCAACCCAAGCGGGTCGTATATGGACATCACGGCGCTGAGGGCTTCACGCTTAGTTGGGGCGCGCGTTCTCGATCGTACTTCAGCCGGGACTCGGTTCATAGATGTGTTGAACCCCAGCTCATCGCGCTCCGCGTCCCAATGCAGCCCCAGGATCTTGCTCTCAGGCTGCTCACCCCCTAATTGGGTAGGAGAGGTGGCGTGTAGCTCGGTGGGCACGTCACATAGCACCGTCTTGTCGCTGGAGCTCCAACCTCTCAGCGTGAACCCTGCGTGCGCGTGCACTGCCCTCATTTCCTCGACTGCCTTCCGTGCTTCTTCGGCGTCTTCATAGCTGGCCACCAAATCGTCCATGTAATGACTTCCTTTGATGGCCTCCAGCGCCCGCGGGTACTCCTGCCCATGTACATCTGCGTTGTAGTTGCGTACGTAATGGGCCATGTACGGGGAGCTCGCGGCGCCGAATATCATACTGGTCATCTTGTATTTCCTCGGAGGCTCTTGTCGGTCGTCACCTCTCCACAGGAACTGTTGCGCTGGTTGGTCCTCCGGCCTTATCCTGATCCTCAGGAACATCTCCTGCACGTCTGCTGTAATCGCTACCGCCTTCTCTCGGAACCTAAACAGGATTCCTGGTAGCGACAGCAGTAGGTCGGGTCCCTCCAACAGTTCGTTGTTTAGGCAGACGCCGTTGCTCTTCGCTGCTGCGTCGAACACTAGCCTATGTTTGCCCGGCTTGTTCGGGTTCTGCACGGCGAAATGTGGCAGATACCAACAGATGGCACTCGCTCGCTCCGACCCGTCGCATGGCGTCGCGTACCCCTTGTCCAATAGGTTGTTAACCTGCTTGGAGTACTCAGCCGCGAACTGTGGATCGGCGTCCATCTTCTGCTCGATCTTCTTCAGCCGGCGGAACGCTTGATTGTAGCTGGGCGGCATAGTGACCTCGTCTCGCCGCCATGGCAGCCCAACCTCGTACCCGGTGTCAATCTTCCTGATTGTCCTCCCGACTATGTCGATGGCTCGTTGATCGCTCGCCTTGACTCTCGGCTTTCCTTGTATGCCGAGCGCGTCGATCCTGAAGTGGGCTTCGACTAAGTCGTGGAGTTCCTGGCTGCATGCACCCGTGGTTCGGTCGGGTTCATACACATGCAACACGTTCCCTTCTTTTATGATGGTCCTGCGTGGTGCGGTTCCGTGCACCACCCATCCTAGTTGCGTTCTTGATGCGGCCGGTTGGTTAGGGCCGCCGATTCGGAGCTCGCGGGACACTATGCACTCCCAGTGGTCTGTACCCACTAGAAGCCCGGGGCGCGCCAGTTCGTAGCACACCTCTTCTGGTGTCAGGTCCCTCAGGTGCTCGTAGTCCAGCAGCGTGTCGGGAACAGACTGTTGGTGAAGCCGGAGATCCTTCATGGTCCTCGCTCGTACCTTGTAGCTCTCTTCACTCTTCAGTCCCTTCACGTCGATGTTCACTACTTGGCTGCCCATATCTCGCTGCGACATGTTAACCCCGCTCAGGTGGAGCGGCCGTGATGGCCCTTCTGCCCCGACGCTTGCTGCCAGTGCTTCGTCCACTAGGGTGATCGTGGCCCCTTCGTCTAGGAGCGCGTAGGTCTTGACCTCCCCCCGTGGTCCGGACACGATGACAGGGCACATCTTGAGCAAGACTGCTCGTGGCCCGGTAGCGGGTCGGGTAGCCACGGACAGGACCGCTTCCTCCTTCGGTGGGTCAGCCTTCCCCGTGTCTTCGGTCTGCGCTTCGCGTACCGCTTGATGGAGCGTCGCATGATGCGGGCGGCGACATTGATCGACGCCGCACAGGTGCGCCTTGCAACTTATGCGCCTGTGTTGCTTCTGGGCGCATTTGAAGCAAATCTTATTAGATTTCAGGAAGCTCCATCGCTGCTCTACCGTGAGCGCCTTGTACTGCGGACACCGCGTCAACACGTGGGTTTGCTCGCACTTGGGGCACTTGTCCTTTTCTTCTTCCCTTTCCTCTGTCGTAGCGAACACGCTCGCCTTCTTCTTGAGTATCACGAGGGGCCTAGTTTCCTTTCTCGGTGCGGCGGCGCTTGTAGACGGAGCGTACGTATATCGTAACGCTCGGTCCGCCTCTCGCATTAGAAACCGTGACATCACGACGATTTCCGGATCCGCTGTCCCTTCTTGATCGTAGGCGTAGTCACACCAGCGGGATCGGAGATGCGGGCTGAGCTTGTCCAGTACTTCCCGGGTCATAAAAGGGTTGAACAAGTAACCTCTTCGATCGATTGTTTGCAGCACGCAAATGATGTTCTGTAGCTTGACAGCGAAACTGTTGAGTTCTATGGCCGATGTACCAGGTTTCGGAAGCTTCTTGAGGTCGTCCAGTGCCCGGTCGATGATGACTTCCGGTCGTCCGAAGCACTGCTCAAGGGTCTTCATAATGACGCCTGGATCAGTGGCCGTATGTAGAAGGGCGGCCACGGCGTCTCTTGCTTCTCCTTTGAGGCAGCTTCTTAGCCTTTGTACGTTCTCGGCTGCTGTAACCTGGTACATGTCTGTCGAATCTCGTACAGCCGCCTTGAATGGCAGCCACTCGTTGGTCACTCCGGAGAATGTAGGTAGCTCCGTGTGCCTAGGCCTAGGTCGGACCATCTTTTCTAGCGTTGCTGCCAAGTGCTCGATGCTGTCCTTTGCTCTTGTGGGGGTCGGCGATCTCGTTCTAGATGTGAAGCGTAGCTGTTTGGATTCTCTTGGTCCCACCTCCCCCCGTGAGTTGAGGGGATTCGTCCTCAGCCATTCATCCACCATTCGATGAGGCTCTTCGCGAGGACGAGAGGGCTCTTGTTCCTCTTGTACGCTTTCTTCATCGTTGATCGCTGACACCTCCACTGCTAGTCTCTTCTTGACTAGCTCTTCTTCCAGTGCCAGTTGCTGGGTCCGGATGGCTGCTAGCTTCTCTGCAGCCTCCAGTTCCGCCATCCGTAGCCTTGTTGTGACGCTTGTCGTTGACCGTTGCGACCTCATTGTCCTGGTCGGTGACGTCATTCGCTGTGGGATCGCGGTGTTTGTCGTCTGAGCACTGGAAGGCCCCGCTGCGCTGTTGTGTGCTGTTCTCGAGAATAGTGATGCTGGTGGGTCCGGTGAGAGTCTTCTTTTTCGCTCCCGTTCGATCAGCTCCGCTTCCTGGCGGCGCGCCTCCTGTTCTTGGATGCGTAGCTGTTCTTCCATCTCGGTTGCGTCTCCCTGGCTCCTTGTGAACACCATCTCGAGTATAGCCGCACGTTCGGTTTGGCACGGCGGGTTAGTACCTCTTCGGTTTGGTACTTCGGGTGAAACCGGTTGGCTCGGTTCGGTGAACCGGTCGGGTTCGATTGGGTTTAAGCCGGTCAGGTTCAAGACCAGTTAGGTTCGAAACCGGTCCTGTTCCGTACAGCTTTGTTCTTGCCGCAGATCTTCCTACTTCGTCTGCAGCTCGTTGACAGCCGGGTACCTTTCTTCGCTCTTGCTGCAGGTCTTCGTACTTCGTCTGCAGCGCGGAGGTTCTGGTTGCAGCAGATCTGATGGACCAGACTGTATTGGGCCTGGTTGCCGCAGGTTCTTCTTTCTTGTATCCGTTGCTCGTAGAACCAGACTGTAGTGGACTGGTTGCCGCGGGTTCTCGTTCTTTATCCGGGCTCGAGGGACCAGACTGTATTGGGCCTGGTTGCCGCAGGTTCTTCTTTCTTGTATCCGTTGCTCGTAGAACCAGACTGTAGTGGACTGGTTGCCGCGGGTTCTCGTTCTTTATCCGGGCTCGAGGGACCAGACTGTAGTGGACTGTATATTGGTGTTGTTTGTTGGGGTCTTGTTAGAGGAATGAAAATACTGTCTTGATTCGTATCTTCAATTTTATTCCTTACTTGTTACCCCTTGTAGAGCAGGAGACCGACTGTGTCTCAACTCCCAAGCGGTCCGGCTTTTATACAAAAAACCGTTAGCCGCAAACAATAGCGCCCTTCTCCCTCAACGGTATTCGGGCCCGGCATCGCAGAAATGCCGATTTTATTAAACGTATCTTACTTAAATCTACACAAATTATACATTTCTTTAATCTACATACTTAATTCTACCTAGGAAAAAATATAAAACGTGTAAAAGGTCAATACAAGAGTCTTAAACCTAACCTACTCTAAGTACTCTACTTATGAGCTATGAAAACATACATAATCTTGTCTAATTAGCTACCTTTTCTCTAGTTCTTATATATATTACAAGTGTAGTCTTAATCTAAAACTCACATGGCACCTATGTCAATCCTATTTTAAATATCCATGTGGTATTTTTAGAAGAGAAATCTACTAGACAATGCAACGGGATATAACCTTTTTCTCACGCCACGTTAATGTCTTTGGGATCGTTCAAGGCGGCCCGCTAGCCATTAGATTAATGAGGGTTCGTTTACAGTTCCGAAGACAATAAGCATTGAATTTAACTTATTTTTATAACACTGTAAAATGCCGACAACAGACCTTAATGTTCGCGTAATTCATATACCGTTGGAAGGTCCAAACATGTGGCAGGCCTTAAATAACTGTTTACAGAATTACCGTGAGAAATGTCCCTACGCTAAAATAATATGCGAGACGTTCTGTCGTTTATACTCAGCTTTCATGAGGTTCTCGTCATGCGGGATGGTGACATCGATTATCATTGTGCCGCGCGCTAATCGGTCTATCACTATTATATCCGGCTTATTGGCGACAATAGTCCTATCAGTGATAATAGACCGATCTCAGTACAACGTGACATGGTCATTTTCGTGAATTGGGTTGGGCACATACTTGTAATACGAGTACGGTACCTCGGAATCCACTTGATAGTACTTCAAAGCAAGTTGCTGGTTAATAATCCTAGCCACTTGGTTATGCCTGTGTAAGTACTCGCCGTTAGCCAGACGAGAACAGCCAGAGAGAATATGTCTGATGGATTCACCCGGACGGTGGCATGCCCGACACACGTCAACCGTCCCGTCCTTAATTAATTTAATATTAATATATTAAATAACTAGCTGTCCCACGCGGCTTCGCTCCCGTCAACTGGCTACCTACCCTCCCCTACCTTCCTACCTACCTTCCCTGCCTATCCTACCTAGCTTACCTAACCCACTCTACCTACCTAATAATTTTTTTATATCTTCTTTGCATTATTGCCTTTCTAATGATATCGGTTTGGGATAAATCGGTTGGATAGTTTCAATGTCTGTAACGGACATAGGTGGAAACAATTTTCGTGTTATGAATTTCAAAAATTCGACAACGCCATCTACTGGCATTATCAGATTTTTTTTTGGCGAATTCGTCTTTGGAGTATTATAGTGTGCCATAAACATATTTTTTTTTACATTTACAAATCTCGGAATAGAATCTTAAAACAAACCGTGCAATTGCAGGTAAAATCTCGAAATCAGCGATTATCATAAATCATTTCAGACTTTTACCGTAAAACTTGGTAAATCTTAGGTTTACCGATAAATCCTAGGATTTCCTAACTCCGAAATGGTGTATGATAATCTAAAACTTCGGGTTTTTACCAGCAATCACACGGTAAATTAAAGGATTTCTCTTAGAGACAGTAGTGTTTGCAAAATCCGCAACCAACCTATCAGACAATCCATGATCACGACCACCCCACCAGGAGAGTACGATAAGGAAGAAGGACCTATAGGCAAAAACAAAGAGTTACAAAAAACTAGCTGGAAATGTAAAGAAAAGTGACGTTGCCCAGTTGTTACTTTAAAACTGTTCTTTTCGTTTTATTTATAAAACAACAACAATCAAAGCGCTTTTCATCCCGATCTTGTCATTACGAAGGATAAAAGCCAACCATCTAAATTCAGCATCTAAACTTCCTTTACACACCAACAACTTCGTTTTGACGCCCAAAATATCGATTGACATAATCTGTAGCCACCTTAACTGGCGGGGAAAGTGCTAAAGGTCCGCTCACACAGAAACACGACGCGATGCGAAGCTGTGACGATGCTTGAAGCATCCAGTTGTTCTTGAACCACAACATTGCGGTATGCAGTTCCCGGACCCACAACCGTGTGCATAAAAGTCAAGAGTGTTTTTTTGTACCGCCGCATTATGTGTCAGTCAGTGGTGAAGATTAAGTGATCGGCACCACATACCGCAGCGTTCTGAGTTGCGTTCTTTACGTAGATCGACGTCGCTAGGTAAATCTACGAAGCTGCGTGGTGTATTCGAATTCATAAGGTGCCGCAAGGGTTTAACAGGGTCCTACTCGCCGCGTTCTTCATTCTATAAAGTATCGCGGTCTTAAAAAGCGCCATATAGCGACGCGTCTCGATGTGATCTAACCCTTACTGGGTATAATGTGTATAGACAACCACACCATCGGGTAACAGTTTCTGAGTGAGTGACGATAACTCGTTTACTGGGTGACTGGCCTTTGTGCCTTTACTTTGAATTTATTGTAACCAGCTGTGCCTGCAAGCTATTGAAAATTATTTCTTAGGAAATTGTACATTCGTTTATGGAAAATAATGATTTGGAGCAATTCTACGGTGTATTTGTTCCCTTTAGATGTTACAAAATAATTACCTACAACACGCCTTTACCTCAGAAGGATTGGGCAGCGGTGCGGTTTACCTGTTTTCTACCCACCATTCAAAACGTGACCTAAAAATATGGACCGTGACCTAATATATATGAATTTATTAATAAACACGTTACCCTAAAAGGCAGTTAGAAAAAAAGCAGCTTTTAATAATACGCAAGGACAAGGATAAGTCACGTATGTAAAGAAATTCAATTTACTTTTCCTCCTATAACTTTCCTAGTAGGCATATTTTATTTTATCATGGAATAACTTGATCATAAAGTGTATTGTGTATGAGACATTTTCCTAGAAATGAGGACGCTCCGATGAGGGAGCAATCTTCGTTAAAGGTGTTTATAAATAACCTACAGATGAGAAAGGAAATTTAATAAGAAAGACGGAAGAAAGGCCCGTTGAAAAAAACAGTCGTAGTACCTGTTGAACTGGGTTAGGTTTCTAGGTAAAAACTGAGGGGAACTATGCAATCTTTAGGAATGGAATGGGGGAGGGGATAGTGAAGATCGCGGAATTCAAAATTTCCTTCTTTTTTTTTAAATTCACCCCACAGCCCTGGATGAGCCTCGAGTAGGCCACGCGCCATGTTTTCCATAATAATATAATAATTTATTAAATCGGATAATTTATTTAAGCTAAGTAAGTTTTATTGGTGATTGTAATGAAAATAATTTGATACAAATAAAAACAAATCAAAATATTTTTATTATTATTCATGGATTATACTGCATTTAATAGTTTGGAGGACAGTTGACTGGCCCAGGCAGAAGCAGTAATGCTCAGCTACAAGCTGACGATTCTGGGTCTAAGCGAGGTTAGAAATAACGGATTTGGTAGCTGAGAACATCCGGGGGCTTCTTCTTCTTTTCGAGTCGGTGGAAAACTCTTTAGATATTCTGGGACCAGTAGGCAGCCACACCAATAGCAGCGCTAGTGGCGTTCATTACGCCCTCCGAAGTACAAGTGTGTGGGCACTTGGGGTACTCCCGCATGTGTGTCATAATCTGCACAGGGGCACCGCACTCACATTGTGTGTCAGACGAGTCTATAAAACCCCATTTTGATAAATTGCCTTTGCAGCAGCCTACCTGGGTACTCAATCGATTGAGAGCTTTCCATACAGGCCACTGCCAGTTCACGGCCAGGTGGCAGCTGTTCTTGGGGTTTCATGATTTTCGGTGGTGGCGTGTGAGATTTTTCCCACAACCTGCTTCTTAGTGTGGGAGCTCAACACGCTGCGAAAACAAGCATCCTGAAAGAGCTATATAAAGCCACCAAGACCTTGGCAGGGAACAGAAGGCTCAAGAAGAAGCCACTGAAATCTAAAGAGGGGCGGCTCATAGATACGTCAGAAGGGCAGCTACTAAGCTGGCGCCAAAACTTTGAGGAGGTCTGCCGATTGTCAGCATCATCGACGCCTGACGAGATGCACCGCTGATGAGCTCTCGGGTGACTGGAACAAAGGATCAGGAAGGATAAGGCGATCTGAGTTGTTGCGATAACAAGAGAGGCATAACATTGATGTCGATTCTCTTTAAAGTCTTCTGTAAGACAATTCCAAATAGGCTGTCGAAGGCCGTAGAACTTTTTCTGCGCAAGGAGCAGGTGGGTTACTTTTCGAACCGCTCATGCACGGACCAGATCAACACTCTTCGTATCATACTCGAGCAGGCAGCAGAATGGCAAAGGGAGATTTATCTTACCTTTGTCGACTTCGAAAAGACCTTTGATACGTTGAAGTGGTCCAGCATCTGGTCCGCCTGTTGGATATAGGGGTACCGCCGAAAGTATTCCGCCTATTGGAGAGCATCTATAAGAAATATTCTTGGAAGGTGACTCACGACGGCCTCATCTTGGAAGACATCGCA
Organism: Anorthoa munda; assembly: GCA_945859665.1. Taxonomy (NCBI): domain Eukaryota; kingdom Metazoa; phylum Arthropoda; class Insecta; order Lepidoptera; family Noctuidae; genus Anorthoa; species Anorthoa munda. The sequence continues at coordinate 41,381,490 of OX243893.1, forward strand.
GTGCACGCAGGTGTCCGCCAGAGCTGTCTTCTTTTGCCCCTCCTCTTTATAGTCGTTCTCGATAGAATCATGCTTCGCATATATATACATAGAGTGTAGATTGTCCAACGTCTTTGAAGATTTCGACTATGCCAATGGACATATGCCTGTTGATTCATACACGCAAGCAAAATTGAAAGACCTGCTGCAGGAGGTGGCGAAAACTGGACTTAAAATTCATATGCGTACGGGGATGAAAAATACTACACCGATGCTAATCGGCACAGAGATGGTGGAACGCGTCTACCAATTTACGTACCTCGATGGCACGACGGCATCGAGGTACGTAAATTGGTCAGAGACTGGAGGACCTAAAGAGGACATCACTTCACGGATCGCCAAAGCACGAGCTACCTTCGCGCATTTGAGACCCATTTCGCTATCATGGCAACTGGAATATACTGGCCCGAGACCATATCTAACGTAGAGCTGCTGGAGAAATGCCACGCGCGTGCCCGATCGATAGCCAGATCAAGCTTCGTAAATGTGATCGGAGGGATGCCGATCAAAAAATTAAGCTAGATGCACATTGGCAAGCGTCAGTAGGTCTCAATGGAGAAGAACGTGCTAGAAACTCCACGGGCACTTTTTTCCATCAATAAAATTTAATTACTAGTATTTGGTTAAGTGCATCATTCTTATTGGAAAATTACATAATGTCAGAACTAGCGCCTGCGAGTAAGTCGAAAATTATCCTGAGGGAACATATTCCCGTGATAAAAAGTATCCTATGTGCTATTCCATTCCCAAATTTAATCCAGATCCGTCAAGCCGTTTGAGCATGACGAAGTAACAAACATACAAACACACACACACACAAACTTTAGCCAATATATTAGCGTGACTAACTTCTGCCAGCGAATTCACCCTCGTGAATATTTTTTGCAAGAGATGATATATATTACACCGGACGATTATACCGGGATGAAAAGTAGCATATGTGCTTTACCAGACTATAATCTATGTCTGTGCCAAATTTCATCCAGATCAGCGGGCCTATTACGTATCTTTTGCGAGAGCAAAACGATAGCGATTTTTGTGCAATAATTGCTCTTCAATACAAAAGTTTTAGAGTTGTTGTTGTTATTTTTTTTAATAATTGCAATTGACAGACAGCGAACGATTAGCAAACGATTGTGTAGGACCTACCATACCTACACTGCAGGTAATTCCGACTTTTATGACATAAAGCGTTTGATCGCTATCGTTTTGCTCTTGCAAAAGATACTTAATAAGTCTGCCGTGCAGTCGTTCTAGTGTGATTGAGTAACAAACATGCATCCACACACACATCTATCCAAACTTTCACATTTATAATATTTGTAAGATAGGAAGATTAGTAAGATGATGTATAAATACGTGAAGCGTCCACTATTATATGGGACTTAAAACATTTATCTGGTGAAACGTGGGGGGAGCCCCACTTTTATATTTATTTTATTCCGTTTTTAGTATTTGTTATAGCGGCAACAGAAATACATCATCTGTGAAAATTTCAAAGGTCTAGCTATCACGGTTCACGAGATACAGCCTGGTGACAGACGGACAGACAGACGGATCGTGGAGTCTTAGTAATAGGGTCCCGTTTTTACCCTGGGTACGCAACCCTAAAAAGATAACAGACAGCTAACCATCGACGTCAATCGATTACTTCGATTACCATAACAAAAGCCGATCGAGTGTGGTGCATTCACGGAAGCCCCGCACTTAGCTGCTATAGAGTAAAACGTTTCTATCAATCAATCAATCAAAATCAAATCAAAATTTCTTTATTCAATTAGGCCAGTAAGCGGCACTTTTGAATGTTGAAAATTAAAATATAAAAGTTATAATAATTGATTCTACCGTCCATTCGGAAAAGTAGCTTGGTAAGGAGAAGAACGGACAAATAAACTCTACACTTACTCTTTAAAAAAAAGTATTTAGTTACATAAATTTGTTGAAAAAATACATATATGTGAGAACGATGTAAAAAGACGTGCACGTAAAAGCGTCTAGAGTAAAACAAACAATTAAAAAATACAATAAATAGGTAATTAAAAACAGGCCGAGGCAGCTAAGATATTATGACCAATCCCAACTGATGGCGCCCGTTCACTAACATGACACATGGATCGGCACCACTCATCTATATTACATCATGTCTGGCATGCAGGAAAGCAATTTTTAGAACCGTAGGGAAAAAAAGTCTATGCGTTGGTGTCGTACAAAGCTTTTTTAAATATCAATCCACTTAAGTACTTTTAATGCCAGAGATACATTCCCTTATGATAATTTTCAACTTTACCGCGGGTAGGACAAAATAATCAGTTGTACCTCTGTTTTTTGGTATTCGGTTATTATTATTATATTATAAAATTCATTAGAAGTCCGTATCGAATAGGATATTAATTACTATTCTCATCATCTGATAGAACTGCAAGGAAGCTTAAAAAGAGTGAAAATAAATTTCCATTAAGAGGGAACGTGTCGACTTTGTTATTGGTTCGTTTTCTCGTCAATGAGATTTAAATTAAATTACAAACTAGTTAAGTGTGCACTGCCGATATAACTGCCGCGCTCATGTTACCTTAGAAACACGTACAGTTTCATTTCCAGCCGTTCTTTTTTTGTTGAGGCAACCCAGTTCTTCTACAGGTTAATAAATTAAAGATAAATTGTATTAGTAATTACGATTATGAAGTTATTGTAGATGAAGCCTTTCAGTTCTTTATTCAAGATCAGAAATCAGTCGCTATTTTGTTTTATTGGACCCGTTTTTAAGTTCCTCATTGATTTAGTGGTATTTCATTTGCTTTGGGCTGTGGAACTTCGCACCATACTCTTCTATTTAAAGTTACTTGATGTTCTGCAGCTCCAACTGAGAAATAGGTACCATAAGTTCTGCTGCTTGTAGTACTGGCTGTTTTCACTTACAACTTTTTACTGTAGGACCAGCTTACTATGACGTATCATTACAATCATGAATCCGTTGTGAAGAAAACCGGCCACGTGCGTGTCGGACTTCGCACATTTAGGCTTCCGTACCAATTTATCAATATACCAGCTGACCCCCGGGGCTTCGCTCCCGTCAATTGGCTACCTACCTACCTACCCTACCTACCATACTACCTATACCATATATATACCATACCATACTGCCTATCGTGCCTATCCTGCCTAACCTGCCTATCCTGCCTATCCTGCCTACCCTGCCTACCCAGCCTACCATGCTTACCCTGCCTACCCTGCTTACCCTGCCTACCCAACCTACCCTAACTAACATACCCTACCTACCGTACCCTGCCTACCCAGCCTACCCTGGCTTCCCTGCCTACCCAGCCTATCTTTACTACCCTGCCTACCCTGCCTACACTCCATGCCCTGCCTACTCTGCCTGCCCTGCCTACCTTGTCTACCCTACCCTACCTACCCTACCCTACCTACCCTACCCTACCTAATCATGTAATACTTTTTTTTTATGTATCACCTCTCATTCTCAGCGCACGCCAAAGAATGAATTTTATTTACAACATTTTGCTACTTTGAGTTACATTATTGCAATTTGCATAAGGATCTCTAATTTTTTTGAAAATATTTTATAGCCTATGACACTCAGGAATAATGTAGCTTTCTACTGGTGAAAGAATTTTTAAAATCGGTTCAGTTTATCCAGAGATTACCCCTTACAACGTCACAAACTCACAACGTCACAATTCACAAACTTTATCTCATTATAATATTAGTATAGATTGTTATTAATTTTTTTAAGCTGACGTGGTCACAATCATTAGAATTAATATTTGTTTACAACCAAAAACAAAAAATACATGGTAAATATCCCGAAACAAATACTAATTCTAATATTGTTATTTGTTTGTAAAATATACGTAATAGACATTATCACCAAATTTCAAATTCATAGGTCAATGGGTAGTTAAAAATTTAATTTAAGAACTAAATATGTGAGAGACGACGGGCAGTCAGACAGCCGGACTCGCAAGTGACAGAAATAGGGCTCCGTTTGGATTATTCAGGTAAACCCTAAAAAGGATACTGCTATTCGTCCAGAATAGCTCGTTCCCTGTCTCACAACGAAATCATTATGACATTGGCATATCACGGTAGAGGGTCGGTTCTTTTATGTAAATTTGCTGCTTCTTTCAAAATGTTAAAAAACCAACAAGTTCAAGTAATATTTTCTTCATGCACTCCATCTTTTCTAGCTCTAAGCTGTACTCTCATAATTTTTAACCGAATGTCCAAAAAGGAGCAGGTACGTACGTTCGGTTTTTTTTTTAAATGTATTATCAGCGATTACAATTAATTATGGATAGATTTTGGAAAATCTTTTTTTTGTTTAAAACTTTCGAAGTAGTTCCATTGTCACAAAGTCAGAATCTGATGAAGGGATGCTATGGATATCGAGGAAACGCCTAAAATTTTATAGCCAAACATGTGGCGATTTAAGTATTTTCATCAACATGGCACGCTTTTGTGGATCTAATGAGGAAGACCACAGATGGCCACTGCAACTTTTCAATGTGAAGTATGTTTGTATATTTAATGACTGTGATGAAGCAATTCTTAATAAATATTCTTTATAAATAAATAAATGATTCTAATGAAAATGATACCATCGAACTGATCTGGTGATGAAGCCGGAAGCTAGACACCGGTACGCCGTAATAAAACAATGAATCCCGGTCGTCTTTAGGCTTGTTAGAATTGTTATGATAAGGCCTTTGGCTAAAAACTTCAAAATCGAAAAAAAAAAGGTACCAGACACCGACTTCTGAAAATAAAGGTATTTTTCGCTTTGTAGTGTTTTGTTTTATAATTATTTTTTGTTAAAGAGTTATTTTTCCCTTTTTAGTTTCGTATCTTATATTACCATGAAAATTTTCTTTAGTAATTTTTAATAGCCTACCCTTACCTCTATCATGGATTAATATGTACTATAGTAGAGGTTGTGTGTAACTTTGTAAGGTAGGTGTATTTTATCTCTGGCAAACACCCGTGCGGTTTTAATTTTGACAGCTGAGAGGGTCGGTATTCCCAAATGTTTTAAGTTTCGTCGTTTTAATTTTAACATGGTACACAGAATTTATGTATGTAATCTTGTATCATATTCAGGTGCTACTTACTACTTTATTTTCAATAAAAAATATGGTTTTGATTTAAAAAATATACTTTCACGTTTATTTACAAAACACCGAGATGCCTCAGCGGCCACTGCTGTGTACAATACTTCGTAAACCTTCATACAAATTAATCGTTGAATAACACCTTTTACTCATGCCTGTAACAACATTTTCTAAGTCAATAATTACTCACAGCACTTTTATTGGTCGATTACTGTGCTGAACGCACATTGCGCGGACACAAAATATTTATTAATAGTGACGTATTAGATCCGTGCTCAGTTGTGATATTGTACCACTAAAAATAACATCGTATAAGTAACAAAGTCAAGCACTAGATTAAATTATCCTTGTTTTATTATTTTAGGACAGAAACCAGATAAAACACTTTCAGAAAGATTGAGTTGATTCAATTGTCCGGTCACTTAGATGTATGTTTAGTATCAGCATATCAAAACACATTGTATTTTCTTCGGATACAATCGGTTTACATTGGGAGACATTGTTTTATTACCTGACTATCGAACTTGTTGTATGTATGTATGTATGGTAGTTTCTATGTGGCGTTCTAGATACCAAACGCGTTGGCCGAATTTGATGATTCTTACGTCAATCGACTTTGCAAGTGTCACTTGGCTACATTACAATTAGAAAGTAGAAAAATGGCGGGTTTTGGGTGCTTTATTGTGGAGGCCCAATATTTATTTTTTCTGCCGAACTCATCGTGTACGCTATCAAAATAAAGGGTTCTAAGGGGCAATTTCAAAAATATATAACAAATATATGTTTTAATGTATATAAAAAAAAATCGAGACATCCGCATTGAAAATCTCCTCCTTTTTGGGAAGTAGGTTAAAAAAATAAAATAATAATAAATAATAAATTTATTCAAATCAATAAAACCATGTTAATATAAAAAGAGAATGAATGAGTGAATTATTGAAGGGTTACAATTATAGTTAAAAAAGTAAAGCTTGTTACATTATGATTCTATATAGTAACAAAATCCTCCAAAAACTGTTCATGTGAATTGGTTGTCATGTTTCACTTTTCATAACGCTTCCACTTTTAAAAATTAATGTGTAGGCTTAGTGCGCGTTTTTACTCATGCTCGATCGCGTTAACGTAAAAGTCAATTTGTATAGAAACTGGATAAACGCAATCTGGTGAGAGTAATGGAAAACCACTTTTTTGTATAATACAATTTGTATACAAAAAAGTTGTTTAAGTTCTCTTAAGTCAATACTTCATGCGATCAAGCATGAGTAAAATATCGGCATAACCCCACAGATCTCAAGTGGAGCGAATCTCCATAACTCTAGAAGGACTATCTGTACAAAACCTTTTGTTGATAACCATGTTACTTAGTTTTTGAGAAATACGAGGACTAGCAAGCATACAAACATAAATACCCTTATAAAATTTGCCACACCTGCTTAGAAGCCCGAAATGATAACTTCCTTTTTTGAAGTCGGTAAAAAATATGTAGATAGTGCCCTGCTTCCTTTGGCTCGTTCGACGGGAACGCTGCCGTATCCCTAGATATAGCCCTCGCCAAACTTCTTGGCCGCCCTGAAGTTGGTTTACCGGATGCGCGAGGCACGAAACGGTGCTGTTTTTGTATAAGATTTTCTACTGCTCAGCCATTGTAGCCAACTTCAGGGCGGCCAAGAAGTTTGGCGAGAACTATACCTAAGTTTAAGGTTTTAGGGATAGCAAAATTGAAATAATTATCCCGAAAATTGGAGAATTTAAGAAAAAAAATATACGTACTTTTTGGACAGTACAACGACTATCGTGTCAGCTACTCTCCGTCCAGCCTATAATTTTTACATTTGACCGCACGCCCATGAAGTTCCATAATTATTATTTGACAACAATTACATGCAAACCTTCATGGACGTTTACAATAGTGAAGCGACGTGCCCTTTAACCACGATATTCCGATGATTTAAAATTCAGCAGTATAATCATCAAATGAAGCAGGAAAAAATTAATATTTTTATGTTATTATCATAAAACATATATAATCAAATTATCAATAAGATATGTAATTAACTAAGGTTACATTTTGAAAATATTGGATAAGTAGGTAGAATATACATTTAGATAGATAAAAGTCATAAAAAATGTAACAGTTCATTCATTTAAAAGCCTGGGTATGTCTATAAAACATTATAAAATATTGATCAAAAATAAAATCATCATCATATCAGCCGAAAGACGTCCACTGCTGGACATAGGCCTCCACCAAGCGTCGCCACATTGACCGGTCCCGTGCGTCTCGTAACCAGCGGATCCCCGCAACCTTCACCAGATAAATAAAATACTTATTTGTTAAATCGTTTAAAATTTCTTTGTAAATAAAGTCGACTGTTTTCAGAAATCGAATCGGTGACACTAAAATGATAAGTTTTTGAACTGTCAAATGTAAAATTGTAGGCTGGCAGGAATATAGTAACATATTTTTTTGTTCACAGGGGAATCAGTTACCGAGCCGAGTTTAGGCAAAAGAATAACTTCCAGCATGTCTGGTTTAGTTAACAAAATGAGGGCGTCAACGCCGCCGGAGCCTCCGCAACCGCTGGAGAACAACCCCATCTTGCAGTACTTCGAGGTGGGGAACGAAAGCAGCACAGCTGGGCCAGGCCTCATCTGGCGAGTCCACGATGCTTACCGGAAGAGCGATGGCAAGGTAAGTGCAAAAACTTAGTGCTTATAAACGTTCTTCGACTTCGTCTTCATCAGCTCATACCGCGGTCAAAATTGTCGTCAGTCACCAAGGTTGGTTGGAAGAGTTGAAGGTTGCGTCAGGTGCTCTTAGGTAACCCTCGTCTCTGGTAGGCCTCCTATAATCTAGAAAATATGACCTTCATCATTCACTAAGTGCATTTCTGCATTCATATTTGCAATTCAATAAAATCTCATATACGATCGGAATTTCCGCAATAGAAGTCTTGGAACTCGCAACAAAGCCGACGACTTTCTCGATTCGCGGGCAATAAGTATTGCCTAAGCAAATAGAAAAATTTGAGAGTCACCGGTTGATATCTTAATAGTTTTCTGAGATATGCGTCCTTAAGTTAAACTCTCGGAATTGAAAAATAATTTGCATTCAGAAGGTTATCTGAAAAGGAACTTATGAACATTTTGAAATCGCCGTAAATGGAAATATTTAATGTGGTCTACATCCATATTTTCAATAACTTGATAAACGTCTTAAATTGAACCTATGAAGATGCCTACAGGCGGAATTTATTTACTAGTAAAACGAAATGATTTCAAAACATATATATGCCAATCAATCTTAGCTTATTGTATTCGAATCGGGGGTGGAGCTACTGAGAGCCATTTTATCCGACTTGAACGAGCACATAGAGTTGTTCTGAAGGTTCTGCTCTCTCGGCCACTGAGATATTCCACAGTACAGCTATATGCGGCATCTCAAGTTTTAACTGTCAGGCAGCTGTATGTCCTTCAGTCAATGCTCCGTAAGCACCATTCTCATCCGTACTCAGAGCCAACAGACAGAATTAAATACACGGTTTATCCTCAAGAGTTGCATATAACTTCGTTTGCCAAGAGACACTATTATGTCACCAGTACGAAACTTTACAACCAGCTTATTAAGGTGCTAAAAGCTAAGCTAAAAATTTATCTCGGTACTATATATCAGTTCAATTTTAAGTTACAGGAATATCTTCTAAAACTAACTTATTGCAATACTGAGGATCTTCATTTGGGAAATATTGGTTACATCAATAAAAAGTTAAGGTTTTTTATAAAAGTTAAATTATGATAATTGTTATACTATCGCTTAAGCTTGCACGCTCAATCATACTTATACTCAGTCTCACACACTCTTTTTCAAACATACACACCCTCTCAAATACCCACACACACATAACGCCAGACAAATATACTAGATACATAGGTACATTACACTTTCATCCAATGTTTATTTTTTATTTATTTCTCTTGAACTTGCCCTATTAGATTATTGTGTATAATGTGTGTCCTATTTTTCTTTAAGCATATCACTTTGAAGGGACACTAGTTTCTACGATACAGGTACAAAAACCTAGTTTAGAAGTCAGGGTTTTCCACTCTGGGACAAGTGTGTCCCTTGCGCGTTGGCTTTGCGTTGGCTTGCGTTGGCCAAGCAAAAAAGCGTAAATGAAAATCCATTTTTAGATCAAAATAATGTAATGCATTTATGAAGAAATAAAGATTTATGTACAATATTAATGTAGGTAATATTTTATTTAGGTATATTTTTTCTCTTTCAGACCCATTTATCACACTAATATTCTTGGAAAATAGGCAATTTTCATCTGATCTGATTTCTTATCGTTATCATTTCAGTTAAATGACGTCCTCTCATTCCTTACTTAACACTTTCACTATAAATGCTACCCTAAGTCTTCTTTTTAGGGTTCCGTACCCGTTCACGTATCCGTCCGTCTGTCCGTCGTCTATCACACGGGTTTACAGCTAAACGTTTGGTCTTCAAATTTTCACAATATAAGTATCTTCTTGACCCAAAGCCATACAAATTGTCAAAAAATATATTTAAATGTTTTTAAGGGGGCGCCCATACAAGAAAAGGGGTGCGTAAAAATACAAAGGAATGAGAAGACAACAAAGTTAGCTTTTTTTACAATATTTTGTTCCGATACATTTTCTAACATCTCATTGACCTATGAAAAAAAAATTTGGTGCTAATGTTTATTATTACATATATTTTACTAACAAATACCAATATATTGATAAATCAGATTTTTCTTTGAAATGCCGTCATTTTTCTATTAAAAACAACTACTAATTTAAATGTTAATACAACTATTAATTTTGCGGACTGGTACGCAACCCTAAATGCGCGAATTCCGACACGCACTTGGCCGGTTTTTTATTATTGATGGGCACTCATTTGACCACGTAAAATTTTTTACGGTTTTCAGTAAATGATTAGCAGATTTTAATTCAAATTATGATTCGTAATTCAAATTATGACTCCTAATTCAAATTATGATTCGTAATTCAAATTATGATTCCTAATTGAAATTATGATTCTTAATTCAAATTATTATTCTTAATTTAAATTATGTATGGCGAATATTATAGAATGTGTTTAGTAATCGCTAAACAGTGCAAGACTTTTATAGATAATGTTTTAGATCGATAACTAACTGAAACTCGTAAAATGTTCTAATGAAAAGTAAATATGTAAATTGGGACCAGAAAACGAACATTACTAATGTATGCAGCAAACAGATAAACTATAATATAGAACTCAACCCTTCCCTCGTCGCCAGATAGTACCTACAACGGAACAAACATATTAATTATTTATTGACTGAACAAATAAATTGATTCAACCGATTTTATTAATGATAAAATGTGCAAATGACTGTGATTCGGCAATTTGCGTATTCACCTTATGTTTCATTATTCGAAATCATTTTACACGTGTACCGATTGTAAATTTCAGATTTACCTACCTAGGTTTATTAATTGAAAAAGGGGATGTTGATGATTATATGATCATAGTAATAGCAATATTTCCTGGGTAAAAAAATAATAATTCTATGTAGTCCATCAGGGAGATTATCAAATAATATTGGATCCGTATTTTTTGCTTTATCAAATAAACAAAAAAAAAAAAAAAAAAGAGCATCAAAGTTCAGGAGTGGAGCCTTGTGACGTTACTTTTCAGTATATTATGTAGCACACCGTGACGTTATACGATATTTCAACGCACTGTATCGTCGTAATTATTTGTTTACGTGGCAAAAGAAAAAAAAAATTTGGCCAATATTTTAGGTTATCTATTCTAACTGACCGAATAAATAGATTTTTTTTTGTCAACATCCCTATTATGCAGATGGATCTGTATTATCCAATGTTGTACACACAGTTGTTACAGCTTGCACAATATTCTATTTCTAATGGTCACTTCACTATCGGGATCCTAAAAGCCGAAATGCTCGCATACTGTTTATTAAATTTTCAGCAAAACTTGCGCTGTTGACCTTTTAATTCACTATGATATGAACACTGTAATGGTCAGTGTTCATATCTCAGTAATTTAAAGCGAAAATGAAATTCGGTTTGAAGTTGTTCAGTAGATGAGCGCCCAGAGATTTTCACAGAATTGTAATAATTGCTGCATTTTCAGCTCCAAATGAACGCATTACGTAAATCGAAATATTTCGTAGATAAATATGAACTGAAGTATTCATATTTTGTTAATAAATTGCTTTGTGAAATCGTGCGTTTAAAACTGTAATGCACAATTGACAACAATGACCTAGTGTGCAGTGGCATTATCAAAGTTTCGTTGGGCAGAACCACGTTATTACAGTGATATACCAACTCTGCTGTGTTGTAGTGTGTACTTCTCGTTTATGTGTACAAGGAGAGCAAAGCGGACTTAATTAAAAGCACTTTCATGGTCTAGTGCAATACATCAATAAACCTACGTAAATTCTCAAACAACTTAAGTTTCAATGTGAGACAAAAACAACCGTAATGTTTTAAAGTTTTGCTACGATATCGCTTAAGATAAAATACTCAAAGCTTTTCTTAAAGCTTATGTTCGAGTGCATAAATCAGTTCAAAGACTCGCATTACACAAAGTGCGAAAATTGACGGCACTTTTCCCATGCAAATCCGACACAATAAAGGACCTAGTCAAAAGAATTGTGAACGGAACTATATGTTTTATTCTATAGAGTTGTCGCACGTCAATGGAATGTATTGTGGGATTCTGGATGGCTTTTTGACTGCACAGGGCTTACCGCAGGCGCTCACATATTACGTGCATTGACTCCACGCGCTACACAGCCCTCATGCAACATGCCGCAATTGCTTGCTCTTGTCAGCGGTCAGCTCCATTGCATTTAATTACCGCAACGACCGGCCATTAAGACAGGAATATGTTAAGAGGTACGAGATACGAGATACACCTGAGTCATTTTAATAACATACATTATAGAAAGAAGACTAGTTACATTACGGTCTCGCTTATACTATTTATCAGCATTGTCAAGGCATTCCAATCCGTGATATACTGATGAACCTTCACTTTACAGACTACGTTATTTTTGCTTCTATTGTAGATCAACTGCAACAAATGCTCCAAGAATTTAGCACTCTGCAAGCCTTTGAGGTTTGTGGAATCGAAGCCTTTGAGGTTTGTGAAATCGACCAAAGTCTAAAACCAGCAATACTAGCATTAGTCTTTCGTGTTTGTTTTGTATTTCCTGCCTATAGATACCGAGTTAATGAACGCTGGCATGGTGAATTGGACTCGTTTCTGACCTAGTTTCAGGACCACATAAAAGCTTAAAAATACGGAAAAGTTAGGTGTAGGACTTATTGCAACACTAGGATGTGGCTTAACGACAAGTTAACTAAAAAAAAAATAATCAATCGGCCTCGCCTTTATAAAACTATGTTAGGGTAAAGCTTGAAAACTATACATTTATAGGTACTTAATACAAGAGAGAGCGTGGGTTTTAAGTTTGTGTATGAGTAGAGGATCATCTGCGGAACCTTTCACCTATTAAAAAAAAATTAACCCTTTGAAAGGGTTTTTTAATATATCAATGTTTGAAAGGCACATTATTCCAGATGGAATAATGTGTGTGTAATATTAAAAAAACCGTTTTATGTATGGTTTGTATTAGCTTATGAAAGCTTAATAGTTTAACTTTTAACAAAATATCTCGGATAGGATAGAGAAAATTTATTTGTGTGACAAACATACACACCGCACGCAACAACAAAGGTATCAATTCAAGTACCTAAATAAGCTGATATGCCTTCGTTCGTCGTTTGGGATTATTGCCTGACAGTTTAGCCGGGCCCGGTAAAACACTGAAACGAGGATTTATATACTCCGAATATATTTCATGAAAGGTGTGCCATGGTTTCGCCCATATTGTGCTATAAGCTATGTTTTGTATCAATATTTGTTACGGCTAACTTATTTTGTTTCTATGAACTATGATTGGCTGAATCTAATACTCTGGTATTAGATCGAGATTAACCATAAGTTAAAATTTCTTAAGAAAAGCGCGAGAACTTTCATTCATTCGGATTTTGATTGGTAATCAAAAATGGTAATCAAACATGGTAACAAAAGCTTTCGGGTCTTTCGTCCTAAGCGGATTTCACAAACCCTATGGAAGCTGGCTTCTGAACTTAACGAATGATAAACAAAAAAAAAAAAGCAAGCCCATCATGACTGTCTTCCCCGGAGAGATAAGCGGAAGGTTAGGTTTTTTTGTTTTTGTATTGTTTTTTTTTTTTTTTTTAGGTGCACCACAGTGCAGTAGTTCTCTCATTGATAAAGTACCGACCTTAAATTGCCACTCGAGTGCTTACCGATGCAAAATAAAACATTTAAGATACATTTGAGAAATTCTTTACTCGATTAATTCATATCGGGCAATAACTACTTGCATTTCGGAAATGATTGAAATGTTTTAGGCAATTTAACGGCGTTGGCATTTGGCCTTTATCCCGAGAGTAGAAGACTAACATCATCATAATTATCATCATCGACAGACCGACTTCGCCCACTCACTGATAAAAAGGGGCCTCTTTTTTTAGTCACAATCCCCAGGTTCCAGTGGCAAACTCACCCAGTTTCTACCCGTGACGGCAACAATATCATCTGCCAATCTCACCGACGGACGATTGATTTCTTATTTCAGTCCTTGGATACCCTCGGTCAACATGGAAGACTAAACCAGACCAAAAATTCAGAATAACAAATGGCTTCAAGTTCGGTTTGCAATACTTGTGTAATTAAGGAGAAAAACAGGTGGGTTTGCGCTATGAAATTGAAATAATTGCTTTTAGTGGCAAATCTAGTTTTGTATTCTCATATTTTCGGACCCGCTGAGAATAAATTTGGCGAGGTTTTTGTTTCGTTAAACAGAACCCCTGCGCTTGTGGTAGATTTTCTGTGAATATTATGCATAGCATAATCAACCTAAAATGTTACCCACTGCTGGGACTGAGGTCTCCTCTCTGTAGGACGGAGTCGGCCGTAATCCATCACGCCCAGTGTGAGTTGGTGATAGTTACTGCCTTCGAATTTTTGGTTCTGATGAAAATACCTTGAAGAAACTGACACGTGATGTGTCGGTTTCTTCAAGATATTTTCATTCGCCCGCGCCGTTTTGAGAGTTATGGTGATGAAATGACTAGTAAATCGCAACCGTTACAACCGGGCCACCACTATTCTATTTTATGCAATTAATATCTGTTATTTTATTTTTAAATTGTGCTGCCCGTTCATTTCATTACTTCAAACTGTTGGTTTAAACGGGTCGATTCATTCGAGTAATTCTTCCTGCGGTGGACTATTGCACAGAAAACACAACGTTAAACTAATTACCGATTCAAGAGTCGATTCCTTGGTAATATAGGAACTACTCTCTTGCACTTGACTTTGTAACATTGATCTTTAATAATCTACATTAATATTATTATACTACTCATAAATTACACTTGACTTTATTATATTTTTACTTTATTTTATCTGATGTATAATATTATGTTGTGTCTTTTAGTCTGTGCCTGTGCTTAGTATTTTCTTTCTTTTTTTTTCTTTATATAAAGAGGAAAGATTTGATTGTTTGTAAGTTTGTTTGGTTTTTTTGTAATACTTAAAGTCAAAAACTGCTATATCAATTTTAAAAATTCTTTCACCTATGGAAAGCATTCTGGAGTAACATAGGCAAAATTTGTCTCGAAAAGATTACGGTTCCTGCGGGATGGGCTACGGAAGAGAAGCCGCGTAAAAAAAAGCTAGCATTACCTTTAAAAAGAAAGTGCGAGTTTTGAGAGTTTGGGTATAATTAGAAGTTACTCTCTGGAGCCACTACACCTATTCGAAAAATTCGTCTAACATTTGAAAGGTACATGACTTCAGATGGACATAGGCTATATAGAATCCGGGCAAAGCCGGGTCAGAAAGCTATTTAGTAATAATAAAGAAACGTGCTGGTCTCTCCCATATTTTGTCTGTACGATCTTTGATCTTGGAAAGAACTTGATTAGAAGATGTTTTAATTTTTACGAAACGTATCGAAATTTCTAGCACACTAGCTACCAAGGGGACGGGTGAGACAAAGAAAGGTTGGATGACTATGATAATTAAGATATGGCTAAAAAGGGAAGGTCTGCTAAGATAGATAAAAACATTTTATAAAAAAAACCGGCCAAGTGCGAGTCGGACTCGCACAAGAAGGGTTCCGTACCATTATCGCAAAACACTGCATAAAAATCACGTTTGTTGTATGGGAGCCCCCCTTAATTTATTTTATTTTAATTTATTAATTTTTATTTTTTGAAGTAAATATACAACTAAACATTCTGTGAATATTTCAAGCGTCTACCTGTTGCCGTTATTAATATCGAGCAGAAAACGGCAAAAATATTACGTTTGCTGTATGGGAGCCCCCCTTTCATATTTATTTTATACTGTTTTTAGTATTTGTTGTTATAGCGGCAACAGAAATACATCATCTGTGAAAATTTCAACTGTCTAGCTATCACGGTTCATGAGATACAGCCTGGAGACAGACGGACAGACAGACAGACAGACAGACAGACAGACAGACAGACGGATCGCGAAGTCTTAGTAATAGGGTCCCGTTTTTACCCTTTGGGTACGGAACCCTAAAAATATACCGACATATCTAAATTTTTTTGAGCCCCTGACGGGACCCGGCTCTGTTACGTCCCGGGAACGCCCCTGATATGTGTGGATAGACCTTTAAGCACTACAACTTTTAACTTTCAAAGCACTACAAATCGGAAAAATATCTTTTTCCGAGGTCGGTGTCTTTGGTACCTACTGTATTTCGTTTTTTTAGACACCGACTTTAAAAAAATAGTTATTTTTCGATTTGTAGTGTTTTGCTTTAGAAGTCGATTTATTTTTTTGTTAAAATGTTTTTCTTTTTCTTTTTTTAGTGGTTCATAATGGACAAGTTCTATAGTAAGGTACCTATAATGCCCACTGTGATGCCAGAATAGATTACCCGAATAACATGTAAGTTGAACATAACCGGTGAAATGAGAGAATATATGTACACATCTGCATACCCGTTTAAAGCATACTGGAGTGATGGTATGTTATAAAATGGTGTAAGCAATAAACAGACATACGATTGCAGCAATCCCGAGAGATTTGCTGTCATTTATTGAAGAGTTGTGTTGTATATATCCGAAGTTCTTCATCAGATCTTTACCAAATTTAAATGAGACCATTTAGGAATAAAAGAAAAAATAAGACTTTTGCAAATCCGTTTACGAGACGCAATTATGCCAGAAAATACATTAAAAAAAAAACATCCCAATTGAGAACCTCTACCTTTTTGGGCAGTCGGTTAAAATAGACTTGTTGTGCCGATTCCAAATAAATTGCGATAAGGCCTTTGAAATAAGGGCCAGATAGGCCGGTTCAAAAAGACGTGGCGAGATGATTGAGATGATGATTTGGACGCGCACTATGAAGGTGTAGTGTCCGATCGAAACTGGTTTTTACGACCGAAACGGAAACCGAAACCGAATTTCGGCAACAGTCTCAGTTTCGGCCGAAATAGTAACCGAAACATCCTTTCAAGGATCATGTTTTGAGGGAGATAAAGAAAACGTTATTAAAATCTGTCAGTCTTTATTTTTTTATATTTATATCACATCGCTATGCAGTCTTCGACATTTTTACTTACTACGATAATCAACATAACAACCCCTCATTTAAGAAAAAAAATATTCGCATAAATATATTCGCTTGGATGGAATTTAACGTGCCGAACATGACCGATCACAGCGCGAGAACTCCCGAATGCAGTTTCGGTTTCGGTCGTAGTTTCGGCAGGTTTGCCGCCGACACCGAAACTAAACCGAAACTCGACCGAAACCGAAACCGAACTTTCGGTCGGACACTAGAAGGTTGGTTCGACACGGTGCAGGAAAAGAATGTCTTTAAGTACTTGGGGGAGGCCTTTGCCCAGCAGTGGGACAGCAACGGTTAGACAAAAAAAAAAAAGGCAGAATTATAATACCAAGTTCTAGACTAAACAAAACTATAGCCGGGTTGTAAATAAAACTAGCCGATAATGCGCCAGATATAGAGCTAACTTCTAGGCATGAACTAGGATCGTGTAAGTCAACCATACCTATATTAGCGAGCTTAACGACCTATGGCTGACTTCGGACACCTACAATAGCTTATAATGTTTACCTATTTCGTTGCCTAGTTAGGTATAAGTTCTTATTTGTACATATATATCGGTACCTAGACAGGTGTGGGTTCGTGTGTGTTCATAAATCAATACCTAGGTAGATAAAGGTTCATATGTGTGCATTTATCAACACCTATTTAGGTATATAGGTTTGTCAAATATCGATCGATTTAATAAGTAATTGTTTTATACCTCACACTCGCAAACAGAGGCGGAATCTAGGCCGTATAGGCATTTTATACCAGTGGCACTTTATGCAGGGACATAATTATAGTTTAAGGTGCAATCACAGACTACTTAGAGATACTACTGGTGCAATCCAGAGGATATAACGCGATTGGTTGTCAATTTGATAGTCTGTTTTTATATTATGCTTTTTGTCCTAAGTGCTTTTTGGACTCACAGAATAAATCACTGGCTATTGTCATGGCCTATCATACAGGGTGTTACTGGCTGGTCACAAATAAGTACAGTTAAAAATATCGCCTATTCCAATGATAGTAACAAAACAAAACAACTGTACGCCCTAGTTTTACCCGACTGCCGAAGGATCAGTCTATGTATGTATGTTCCTATGTGGCGTTCTAGAGACCAAACGCGTTGGCCGATTTTGATGGTTCTTATGTCAATCGATTCGTCTTAACCATGCGAGTGTCATAGGCTACATTAAAATTGGAAAATAGAAAAATGGCGGGTTTAAGAAATAAAGGGTTTTAAGAGGTGGTTTCAAAAATATATTACACTTATACGTTTAAATGTACCTAATTCTAAAAAAAATATACTAAAAAGTTATAAATAAAAAAAGTTGATTAAAAAAATCTAAAAACCCGTTTTGATCAGCCAGCTCGCGAACATGTATCCTCCGACTGCACAGCATGATTTTCTACTTGTTTACATCTTTTTAGTTCGCTTTTTGAGCAGTCGGTTTTATTTAATTCCCAAAACCCGTTACGGGAACGTACAAATTCCTGGTATTGCATGATGCCTTCCGTCTACACTACCGTAGCGAGAACCGTTATACACACCAGATTGAGGGTTTAATAATTGAGTGTTCATAACACGAGTTGTTTCGAGTTTGACGCTCTCTTGTGTGAGCATATTCGGACGCATAACTAGCTAGCATTTAGGTCAAATTTAAGCTAACAAATCGGAAATACAGACCAAAGCTCAGCGGAGCCTTAAGAGCTCACAGAAGTTATTTTTTTGTCAAAGCAATAGTTGGAACACGGCTTTTTTTGTAGTTATATGAGTAAAGGTAAAGTTAAAAGTTGTCGGATGTCGAGAAAGGTTGATGTAAGTTAGGCTTTTATAGGTCGCTCGTTATAGGAAGCACTAACAAAATTGATTTGAAGTAATTCCTTCTGAGATTTTAGTAAAAGCAAGTAGCATAAATCCTTTGCTACTTTCAATGGTACTCTTTAATACGTTTAAGAAATACCTATAGATATTTGAGTTACCTACATAATTATTGTACAAACTACCAGTATTTTTCACGTTTATTAAACTTTATCATTTTTATATTTGCGTACCTTTTGGATGCGAGGGTGGATTTTATAAAATAAATACCGGGCATTTTCAGCTAGTTTGTTTGCGAGTTAAAATTGTCGGTTGATTATATTTTGTTACGTTCATATTTTGTTTTTCATATTTTATTAAAAGGAGATAATCAATTTTGTAGATATTGTTGATTTGTTCCTTATGATCTCTAGATTACATTGGCATAATCATTAATACCTTGTCTAATAGCAAACTAAAACTCCACGCGTTCAAGTGATCATACCAGACCGATCGATTTCCAGTGGTTTTCCACACATCTCGTTGTAATCTGACTTAACAGTTAACTCAAAAGCTTTTTGGAGTGTACTTTGTACTTGAGGATGCCATATTCATGCACAAAATCCTTTAAATGAACACAGAAAAACAAAAATATTATAAATACATGCAATTCAAAACAAACGGTTATCATTATTTTGATAACTTGACAGTTTTCTTTCAATTTGTGTTCGATAGGGATGGGACTTTTAGATAACGGTTGAGTTTATTTTACCTGACCTAGTACTTATGTAAATAAGTATAAAATATTGGCATACATTTATAATCCGAGTTGCCATTCGTCTTAGTTACGATTAATTAATTCTTACACATTACAAAGATTAGGAATAAAGTCATTAAGCAACTAAACTTCAAAATAATTGTGTGAATAGACATATCAGAAATGATCATCATAATTTTCCTGGCCTTGTCCATGTTACTTGGTCCTACCTCGGTCAAAAACATTTAGGAATAACAGTGCAAATAAACGCAAGCCCATAGTGCCATCATTGTCTAGCAATAAATTGAAAAGTGTCAGCATTTGTCATTAGAAACGTCATTGGTCATTAGATTGACAGTGAAACGTGCGTCAGAGGATACGCTCTTTACAAATTCGAATAAGTCCAATTAATGGAAGAATGAACAAAATCTGTAATATCAGAAGGACAGAGTAGGAAAAGATTGTTGGAAGAACTCAGATTCCTAGCAAGTGAAGAACTTAAATATTGCAAATGAGACGGAGCATATATGAAGCTGCTGGGAATCTCCTTCTCCTATACCTAAGATTTAACTTGATTTGAGTTAGCGAGTAATCGATACCTGAATGTTAATTCAAATTCAAATTCATTTAATTCGGATAACAGTGATCCATATTGGGTTAGTATTACAAAAAGCTTATATTCTAATGTTAGTATCATTTAAAGTTTAAAGTCTATATATTATAAACACTGCGTGCCGAGGATGACCAGCCAGGAACACATGTTTCCTATCTAATTACCCTCCGCACGAAATGTCGGATTTCAGGAGTATAACTCTCAGCCACAGCTCTCAGGATATAGCTGAAACTACTCCGCACTCTGCACAGCAGCGACGCAGTTTTTTTGCGCATTATGGCTTGGAAACCATCTGTGTGGAGATATAATAATTAAGAATATGGTCCTAGACTGGGAGATCCCTCGAGTCAAACTGACACTGGGAAGTAAATAAAAAATACATTTCTTTTCACGTTGATTTTTTATATTTTACGAAAAAGTGACCTTTCAAATCGGAATAAAAAAATTGTGAATCTATTGCAACCTTTTTTTACTTAGTACAAACTTACCCATTTGATTACCTACACGAACTTTAGTTGGACAATTTTTTTTCATATGAACCTTAAAAACGCTTCAATACATGCATTTTTACGACTTCGACGTCCGTAACTGGCAGTGAAGCAAAAAATAAATATCAGCACAACATTTTTTTTTTAAATTGGTAAATTTATTATACTATATAAAAACAATATACCATTTCAAATAAAAAATTGCCTACTTTCCTTAGGTAATCATATGAACAGTATTATTTACAAAAACAGTGCCCAAACCTTTCCATTCCTACATCGTCGTATGACTGAATGAACGACCAACATTTTATGGTAGTAAAATATGGAGCCTCTACTAAAAGGCGGTCTGCCCATCTCTATGTATATTAGATACACCTCAGAGAATGTAACCTAGATCCAGATAGGTTTATGTTTAGACCGGCCTTATGCAGGGACCTACTATAGGACCTATTTTAGTTTTATAATATATTTTTACGGCGAATGCATTGAAAGTTTTGCCTTAAAATGTATGCAGTATTGTCATATGCTCGTATCATTTTGTACACTTAGGTAATTTGTTATTTTGCTAGTCACAGTATGTATGATTGAAATATGTGTTTGTGTATCCACGTGAACTGCATTTATTTGTTACATAAATAACACTTGTAGAATAATATACCGGTATTTCAGTCAATATTGTAGTCATATTGGCGTCAGAGTTCGTACTCTGTCTTAATTATACTATTAGAATGAAATAGAACTAAATACAGATTGGGATTTCGTAACAGAAATATATTAGAAATACCCTTAATGCATCTGGAACGAATGTTTCTCACAAAACAGTTTTTTACTAGATATTAAAATCCCAAGAGAGAAACAGTCAAAATGTACGTAAGAGGCAGCGTCCTAATATTTTAGTTTTATAAAGTATTTTTACGGCGAATGCATTGAAAGTTTTGCCTTAAAATGTATGTAGTATTGTCATATGCTCGTATCATTTTGTATACTAAGGTAATTTGTTATTTTTCCGGTCACAGTATGTATGATTGAAATATGTGTTTGTGTATCCACGTGAACTGCATTTATTTGTTACATAAATAATACTTGTAGAATAATATATCGGTATTTCAGTCAATATTGTAGTGAAATGACCCATACGTAAAATCTCAAGTGTTACTTGGTATTCCTATTGAATAACTATAAATCCTTGATGTTACTTTCCAAATAAGTATATACTTACAAGAATTAAATGTTATGTTGTAACATATCCTGGGATAAGGATACGTGTAGGAGCTCGTGGCTAAATAATAACAGCCGTACGGGTCGATCTTCAAGTTTAAGTAACGCTTCAACAAACCGAGTTTCCTCCGTGCCTCGGAAAGCACGTTAAGCCGTTGGTCCCGGCTGTCATTTGAAAATCTTTGACAGTCGTTACGGGTAGTCAGAAGCCTGAAATCTGACACCAGTCTTGCCAAGGAGTATCGTGTTACCCAGTTACTGGGTTGTGGAGGTCAGATAGACAGTCGCTCCATGTAAAACACCGGTACTCAGCGGAATCCGGTAAGACTGGAAGCCGACCCCAACAATAATTGGGAAAAAGGCTAGGCAGATGATGATGATTAGCTGGATTGAGTTCCTACTCTGTCTTAATTATACTATTAGAATGAAACAGAACTAAATACAGATTGGGATTTCGTATCAGAAATACATTAGAAATACCCTCATTGCATCTGGACCTAATGTTTCTTACAAAACAGTTTTTTACTATATATTAAAATCCCAAAAGAGAAAAGTCAAATGTACGTGAGAGATCGGGAGCTACTATTATAGTTTTTTAATGTATTTTTACGATGAATGCATTGAAAGTTCTGTCTTAAAATGTATGCAGTATAGTCGTAATAATATTATACTTATATCATTTTATATACTTAGGATATTATTTATTTGTAAAACAAAGGTGTAAACTATACAAAAATATACTAAACCTAACTACTTTCACTATATACAAAAGAATGGTATTAATAAATAATAATAATAATACTAAGGTATTTTTTTTATTTTTCTAATCACATGACTATCGATGAATTTTTACTACAATCGTTTATTTTATTTTATTTATCTAAATATTTTTATTACATAGGTACTTAAAATAGGGTACATTTTGGGGATTGTGTGATGGAATTGCACAATTTTATTCCACCTAGCCCTCTCCATCATCCATCATCGGACTGAATTCGGACTAGAAAACGTGCGGCGATGCGCCATCGGTTTATGGTGGACATTCTACCCATACGCTCTAAACGTTTTAAGAGTACTTTCATAGTGCGTAGTGCTAAGAGTGGAATTCCCTGCCGGAGTCTGTGTTCTCTGATACTTACAACCTGAGAGTCGTAAAGTCAAAAGTGGTTACTTTTAGGTAAGCATGCTCCACCGTCAACACTTCATCACTTACCATCAGGTGAGATAGTGGTCAAACGTGGTCTTCAATAATAAAATAATGGTGTTAATTCTTGGGGAAGACCTATATCAGGTTCGGGTGGTATTTTGGTAAAAATTATGATGAGTAATATTAAAGTATCTCCACAAACCAACGGTTTCAGGAACGATATTAGGTAGCTATGTAGGTACAGAACTTTACAAAATTGTATGTTAATATACTCGTGCCGTACTTCGTAATACAAACATACGAGTACATCTCCATATTATATAGGTAGGTATTGCTACCGTTATCAACGTGTCGCCATCAACTTTGTATACAAATTGTACCATCGCCATTTGAGCATTATATTTTCAACAAAACAAGCATAGTCATCAAGGTTATGTCAACTTGACAACATTATATATATTCGGTTATATGTATTCGTTGGAACGATAGCTTTCACTCGACTTTTTAAGAAGAATTTATTGCATTTTAGGGTTCCGTACCCAAAGGGTAAAAACGGCCTATTAGAGACGTCCAAGACTCCACTGTCCATCTGTATGTTTGTCTGTCTGTCACCAGGCTGTATCTTATGACCCGTGATAGCTAGACAAATGAAATTTTCACAGATGATGTATTTCTGTTGCGCTATAACAACGAATCCTAAAAACAGAATAAATAAATATTTAAGTGGGGCTCCCATACAACAAACGACTTTTTTGCCGTTTTATGCGATAATGGTACGGAACCTTTCGTGTGCGAGTCCGACTCGCACTTGGCCGGCTTTTACTTGTTTTAAACTTATACTTGTTCAAACGGGCACATTCAAGTTAACGAACGATATTATAGGTACAGTAAATAGTAGATTTACAGTTGGTACTATACTCACATATGTGCTGTGTGCAGTTATATAATACAAAAATAAATTATGTTTATACTCTGTAGAAGTACCTATGTAAGAAGGTAAGTATTTGTAGTACCTACGTTAAGTGACAAGATAAAACGAGACATGTCGGTACTGATGCGGCAAGTTTGGCTCAAAGAGGAAAGAAATTTGCCACACCTGTGCCCCAACATTTTGGAGGCATCGTGTATGCTGAAATACTTACCTTACGGCTATTCCCATGTAAATTATGCTTAATATTAAAGTGATTTAAGATTAGTATGCGTTTAGCTAGATACCTACTACCTTTATTTATACATATACCACAGGTACCTGACTCTTTACAAGGTAATTGTTATTAGCTATACAAAGCAAATACCTAATTATAATTTTTTCTGCGTAAGAAGAGTTCTTCTCCTGTATAAGAAGAGATATTCTCTTTTCGAGAAGATGCCTTTGCCCTGCAGCTATCCCTTTCTCAATGGACTGCTTTTTTATCCTCTCTTCACATAGCACAGGACCCTCAAGTCCTGGGCCTATGAAAGGCGTACCAAGGGCCAAAACCCGCAGATTCCTTTTACACATCTTTATATAAAAACCGGCCAAGTGCGAGTCGGACTCGCACACGAAGGGTTCCGTACCATTATCGCAAAACACTGCAAAAAAATCACGTTTGTTGTATGGGAGCCCCCCTTAATTTATTGAATTTTAATTAAATAATAATTAATTTTTGAAGTAAATGTACAACTAAATATTCTGTGAATACTTCAAGCGTCTACCTGTTGCCGTTATTAATATCGAGCAAAAAACGGCAAAAATATCACGTTTGTTGTATGGGAGCCCCCCTTAAATATTAATTTTATACTGTTTTTAGTATTTGTTGTTATAGCGGCAACAGGAATACATCATCTGTGAATTTCAACTGTCTAACTATCACGGTTCATGAGATACAGCCTGGTGACAGACAGACAGACAGACAGACGGACAGCGAAGTCTCAGTAATAGGGTCCCGTTTTTACCCTTTGGGTATGGAACCCTAAAAATGAATTTATTAAGTTTTGAAAATATCACACACAAAATAACGCCGGTGCAGTACAGTATTGCCCAATCTTAATTTACTGACAGCAACTCATACTTAAGTAGCTATCTATCTCTTCCGAGTAAGATTCGCTTCCGAACTTAGTTAACGGAGCGCTAAGCAACCTGTTACTTCTCGGTGTAAAGTTTATTACGTACTTACTTTATATATAAACTTGGTGTACACAATTTTCGGCATGACGATAATCTATAATCTGATCCGTAATAATAAATACGAGCCTGTTCAGTAACAGGCTCGTATTTATTATTACGGATCAGATTAGGCATCTTATCATACAGAGAATTAGTCGTCCCGCTTGCGCGTTATATTAACCATCAGTCAAGGTTTTCTTCCGATGTTTTCTCCGACGTCAGCGATGTCTAAAGTAAACTTAAAAAGTACTTACACAATTATGAATTGAAAAAGTTACATTGGTATCGTCCTGCATTTGATCCCACAACTTCAAACACGAGAGGCGAGGTACAGGTCTTAGCCATTAAGCCACCACACCATTTATAGGCATCTGATATATAAGCAGCCATTATTTTGTCGTGTAGCCGATGCCACTTATAAAAAAAAATAACAAAACCGGCCAAGTGCGTGTCGGGCCACGCGCTGTAATAGGGTTCCGAAGTTGCATAATAATGCGGACTAAAAAGAGGGTTTTGTTGTTGTTACATGAACATTAGAACGGTTTCAGCGCCTCACAAAGACTAAAAACGGGCCCACATAGGATGATGTTTTTTTTAATCTATATTCTCGCGTTTGACCACTAGTAAGCGATGATGTGGTCTACGGTGAAGCACGCTTGCCTAGATGTAATTTATTCACTCTTGACTACTAAATAAAGACTAACTGATAACAGAAGAAGGAGTTATAAAATCCAACTTCGCAACTGAAGTTAGAAAAATATTAACTATTTGAGTACTACCGCGGGTGCGAATTGCGAAAGGAGCCGATACGAGCGCGCGTTAGAGCTACGGGGAATGGTACAGTTCGTTCCTGGATCCTTGCGTGCACACTACTTGTTTATTTCTCTTTTGGAATTAGAAAAAAATCGTATGTATTCACCTCTAATCTCCTCTAATACCGCAGATTAGAGGTGAATCCTCTAATCTGCGGTATTCACTATTTTATTATGTAAAGTTTTACGCTACTCAATTGTCTTGAAGTCGGGTCGAATATTGACTTTATATTTAGAAGGATATCGACAAAAGAAAATTAGTAATTTGCTTGGAAATCGAATCTAATTTGACTTTACTTTTATGTTTTAATTACAAAACGTCGAAAATACTTCTGCACTAACACAAAATAGACTCCACTGCGCGCAAGCGCCGTATGGGCTACGGACTGGTACTGCCAACGACTCCGGCCACTCTCCACTCTATGCGTTATTCGAGCTTAAACATTATTAATTTAGAAATCATTATTATTAAGGATGTTATGATTTTATTTTTGTATATTTTTACATGGTTCATAAGCATAAATTTACTATCTGTTTTACACAGCTATCAACTTTATTTAAACTAATTTTCAATGGCATTTGTACAAAATTTTTACTGTTCCAAGTACATTTTATAAGTTGGTCGACTATTACTCGTAAACTTGTAAAGCCTTGTTATCCGTGATAATTTTCCTTTTAATTTCGTTATATTTACTACTGCCGTGAATTTTTTGACATAGCCAAGAGCAACCATTTCGCTGGCACATGGGGGGGACACTTGGCTCTAACATAAATTTGCAACTTAAAGCTTAATTTTACGCAAACGAATCTCTGAATCGAAAAATGGTTTTAATAAACCCATAATATTAGCTATGGGATAGATGAGAAAAAAAAATACATCGCCACTTTACGTCTATGGGAGGTACCCGAAAAATTAATATTTTACATAATTTTATGTTACCACTTTGTCGGAATTATTAATATGTATATACATGCCAAATTATAGCTTTCTTGTACCTAGATTCTCTGAGCTAAGCTGCGGACGGACAGACGGACAGAGCGAAACTATAAGGGTTCCTTGTTGACTTCGGAACCCTAACAAAAGAATTAAAAATTAATAAAAAAAATGACGATTATTTATTGATAATGAAATTGATAATATATTTTTTTGTTATTATTTTTTTGTATAAATGATTTGTGTTTTGATGAACATTTAATTAAACGCTTAATGATTCTTATTCCAAAACAATGAAGTAGGACTTAAGATAACAAGTTTATTATTGTTATGAGAAATTTTCAGTAAAGCGCAGAACTTAATAAGCTCGTAATGAGATTGCATCACCCACACACGCCTCCCTTTAGCTATGCTATCAATCTAAATTATAAGCTCGTGCAGGAGTTTGGAAGCTGAAAATTTACTTGAAAATTATGGAGTTTCAGGCAATTCAAAACTGATGCACAAATTTATGTAACCTTGAACACTTCGCGACAGCTTCAGAACTGCCTTTTTTTGAGACATTCCCACCACACTATTCCCAAACCACTGCAACTGCTGAAAGCCAGAATCAACAGTGGCGACCACCAGAAAAGCGCCGAGGCAATGAAGCTTGACGAAGTCCTGGAGAATGAATTTAACTGTCTTGGATCCTGCAACGAAATTAATCAGAAAAGAATAATGGAGGAGTTGGAAAAATTTTAAAATTTCCACTTCCCTCCATATCAATCAGGACCATCAAACAAGCCAAATAGACACAAAGGGTCGTTTACAACTGAGATAAGCCCAGTTGCCTAGCACCACGGATAAAAATAACTATAGCATTAATATTAATGGATTCTAACATTGTGAGCATTCCAATAATAGGTATGGCAAAAACGCTTGAACGCACGGAAATTTGTTCTTGTCTCCACAAGGTCCGTATAGCAAAGAATACACTCCCATAAAATATGATGTGCTGATTGTACATTTTCGCAGTCAGATGTTGAACACTGACATAAAGGCGAGGCAACGAGCTTGAAGGAAAATAATCTACTTTTAAAGTTACCATGCCCTGTGAGAAATTGGGCAACAAAGTGATCCAATTTCAGTCTCGTCCTGGCCAGCCGCTCGCAAATGGATGGCAAGAATTGGTGGAGGTGTCGGCCCTTGATGGAGTTATCACACCTACATTGCCATTAGGATAAAAGTTCCTTCCAGACGTCAAAATTTGTTTTAAATAATCTAGGGATTTTCTCACGGTCACTCCGCGTTAAAAAGTCCGCGTCCATGGTCTCTCGTGCGGAATAGCATTGCAGCACGTCGCTGCATTTTAAGGTCGATCGGAAGTACGCCAGCAAGTACCAGTAAGGCATCAGTACTAACCGTCCTGCATGCTTTGCATAAGACTATCAAACCTAAACGCTGACTTTGAAGTAATTTACGTCGTACCACCCCCATTGTGGTCCTATCAGCCCAAACAGGCACCCCATAGCACATACAACACAAGTAAGGAGCCGCATAAGTAGTCTTTAAAGTGTAAAAATACAGACCCTACGTAGATTAAGATATTCTCGTTAAGGCATAGAAGTTCTTTTTTGCTTTTTCACCGACTATATTAATATGATCTATAAATGCAAAATTCCTCCCTAACACTAGACCAAGATAGCACATGGACAGCTTCCTTTTTACGAGACCCAATTTGATAGTAAAACACGATTTAAGATAACTTTTCAAAATGAGTTGATAAGTTTTGTGCGGAGCAAAGGTCAAGCGGTTTTGATCGCCCCACTGAGATATTAATCGTAGGCAAGTGTCAGCCAAGTTCTCGAGTCCAGCTCGAGTACTTGATTGACTGAGCAGAAGACCGTCGTCCGCGTAACCGGTTAATCAACAGCCGCTTGGCAGCAGAATCGCGAGGAAATCAGCAAAGCCTAAGTTTCATAAAGGCGGACCAATAACCGAACCCTGAGGACATCCCATGAAGAGAGACTTCGACATGGAATGATGGCCGAGTTTGAGTTTCGCGAAACCATTTAAAAAGTAGGAGTAAACTAAATTGTATATATTTCTATAGCAACCTCGAGTTTTCATTTTAAGTAATAGCATTGGCCACCATGCGTTATCAAAAGCCCCAGAAATATCTAGAAAAAACCCAATTACGTGCTTATATTCAGGTATAATAATAATAATAAATCTTTATTCAGAAATTAAAAAGGTAAAAACACAGTTTCAATCTTAGATAACTAATGTAGGTATAATAATGTAAGATGCCTCTACTAGGTAATCTTGTAATCTAAGGTCACTAATTATTAAATAATTAGTTTTAATTAAATTAAAACAATTATGTTTTAATTAAATTAAAACAATTATGCTTTAATTAAATATTGCTAACGAGCACGTCTGTATTCTACGAACGAGCGCAAATCAAAAAACTTAAAATACGTTAACTATTTTCCTAACAGTAAGGGCCGCGTCTACGGTAGATTTTCCCTTAGTGAAACCGAATTGATTGTTATGAAATTTTGGTCCGTCCGGTAACAAACGGTTGCCCAAAGATGGAAGTAATGTTATGGGCCGGTACGACTTTGGATCGTCCGGGGGTTTGTCGCCTTTTCGGAATGATACGTATAAGTCCCCGTCACCATATACGAGGAAATACCCCCTCCGCAATACAACGGTAGAAAACGGTTAAAATCGCATTACCGGCTGTTTTACACGCTTCTATAATAATCATCCGATTAGATATTTTATCTTCACCTGATGATTTATTGAGTGGTACGAGTAACCTCTTGACAAAGTTAATAAATTTGTCAGTGGATGGAAGGTCTGACGCTGGTGATTCAGGTGGTACAGCTGCCCACGCTCTGATCTGTTGATGTTAGTCGTTGTCATTAGCAAGTAAGTCATCAGGTATAAGAGTATTCAGCAAAACTTTAGTTGTTTCCTCAATACCGGTGGTGTGTTTAGAACAAACAGGACTGGCTGGTCAATGTTAATGACTGTGAACTTTACCTAGAATATTTACCATGTCACGTATGTTGGAACGATGATTTTAACCTGAAAATATATACCCTGAAAACAAATTCCCACCCAAAGTTAAAAAAAAACACATTTCATATATAGCTGTATTTTATTTTCCAACGCTCCGAGCTACAAAATCTTTTGATCAGACGAAATCAATAGGCGATCTTTTATTTTTAAACCAGTCGGTTAATACCAAAGTCTTGCCGCTTGCCAAGATTAATTGAACCATAAAATATTCAACCGTCCGGTGAAACAGAGCTGGAAAATAGATACATTTATGATTGAAATGTAGAAACCTGTGTTGAAGCTTTTCTAATTTTGTATCATCACAAAATGGAATGACGTATCGTTATAGTCATAAGCCCTGTTGTTAATCATTCGTATCAACAGGTATGAGTCGTACGTGTGGTTAATAGTTTAAAAAAAACCGTTCGTACAGCACTAACATTTTACGATATGACACTTTTTAACGTTTTATATTCTCAGTGAGTACGGAACGTAACTTTACGAGCGTGAAATCGCGTAAAAGGAGGCTGAAGTAGGTGAACGGGAATGGGAGTCCGTGGACGTTATTTCGCGAGGCAATCTAAACTTATATTACTTCAAAACAGGCAGTAGGTAAACGTCCTTGGCTGTACAAGGGACATCACGAGGCCACTGCTTGTTGTAAAAAGGTCAGGAGACTGAAAAAGTATGTATGATTAAGATATTTTTATAACCCTTAAGTAGTTTGTACAAGAACGCTGCGAAAAATAAAACATAAATGGTAACTAAAAATTATTGATATCGTCCGTACATGTTTTTTATATAGCACACTCGATATTCTTTGCGAATTTTTATTCCAACCGAACGAAATATCTCAATAGGCTATGTAGACTAAAAATCTAACATTCATATCATCGTATCACCCAAAATCCATCATCAAAACACAAACATCGAACCACTAATTGATATTATACGGCAAAGAATAATATCTGACGGGGTACCTAACCCTCGTACCGCAAGCCTGGCCAAATATTTCGTCGAAGTAATTAAAACTTACGGGATAAGGTCGCCATTACGCTTTGATCACAAGTTCTGCCAGTAGTGATTTCGATTAATTAAGTTAGCTGGCTCTGAGACATTGTCATTTACCGAAATACTTTGATGAATCTTGAGGTATGTTGTGTTTGATAGGTTTATTTTAGCTTCATCTTGCCCGGGTTAAGAGCGTGATTGTTGTTTGGGCCCGGCCATCTGACCTTTACAAATGAAAATGTCTTACAAAAGTACATCCTGGCCAAGTCCTCATAAAAAGTGTTCCATATATATGAGCCATTATTTTGGATTTTAAAAGGGCAATAATGCTTCGTTGCGCGCTCATTTGAGAAATATTTTTCTTTATAAAGTACACTGAGCTATAACAATATCGACTGTATTTAGAAACTTGAAAAATAATGTAATATTTCAAACAAAAAATAACTAAAGACTAAAGCGCCTATTCTGATTTTTTCATCTGTTTTCTTTATATTATAGTAAAGAAAACGGCTGAGAACACATTCTATTAAGAGGCCCAGAATAGATTTATGGGCAACTTCTACCCAGGTGTAGGAAAAATTAATGCGACCTACTTGTTTAAACGGTAAATAACTTTCATTAAGAACAGAGCCTTCGGTAATGAAGTCATTAGATGTCTTACAACAATAAGAAAAGAAAAAAAATAAGCTCAATACCAGTTATCTCGAGTAGCCGCCGTGTGGTTTTAATAAATAATAGGGTTCAATTAAAAACTATCGAATTGATTAATGGGTTACTCCTCTTGAGTACTGCTGTGGGATAAAATAAATTTAAAGTTAGAGTAGTATTTCTGATTTTTAGTTATCATTTTTTTATACTTACTAACGCCATGGGTAATTTTATTTTGTTCGCTTCCGATAATTTTCACGCAACACACAAAGGTGCTGGCGGAAACTACTAATTTATAATCTCATCAAAAAGATGTCAGTGACTGGTATAGAGTTGGCCCTGTGCTGATACGATCTATGGCCTGCAAATTCGAATCATCTATTCCCATCAAAACGAAACAAGTTCACAAACTCAACTGTTGGTACATTGCAAGAGGAAGTTGCCCAAAACTACTTTGTCCATCTAGGCGAGGTACCTACATACTATAGCTGTTGCTTTATAGTATGGTAATAGCGGTCAATAACCCACCTATATTTATTGCCATTATTAATGTCAAAAAGCGGAAATAAAGACATAAAGCCGTCGAGAAGCGACATTTATCGTGATCCCCAACATTTTTTACCAATGAAAACCGATACATAGTTTATTTATTGCTCGGGTGCCAACGACGACATATCGGGGGAAATGGAAGTGACAGCTGATAAAAAGAGACAACTATATTAAAAAGGACACAACAGTTAAACATAATTTCGAAATTTGAACGGTATCGAGTCATCAATTTACCAAAAAACAAATGAGATTACTTTTGAATAGTATCTGTCACTTGAGTGAGATGCCAAATGAAATACCATATCTCTATAGCATATAACAGTTTTCCTAGGACCCTTTACCTTTATAGGAACAGGAGAGGATAGAAGTGAGCTGTTTCCCATCAACGTGTGACCCAGTCAGTCTTTGTTTAGTGTAATTGATTGCCTAAATTGATTAAACCCCGGGTTTGAAGCGGGCTTCGCACGTAATGTTTTCACGTTTTGTCACAATTGGTTACACACAATTCTTTTTTAAATAGTATCACGTTCTTTCATGATTAGAACGAAAAAAACGAATTTATTGTTTGAATCTTTGCTTTTTGATTTAGTTCTGAATTCATACTTTTTCA
The DNA here is from genome assembly GCA_945859665.1 of Anorthoa munda. Classification (NCBI taxonomy): domain Eukaryota; kingdom Metazoa; phylum Arthropoda; class Insecta; order Lepidoptera; family Noctuidae; genus Anorthoa; species Anorthoa munda. The sequence continues at coordinate 41,414,180 of OX243893.1, forward strand.
TACAAGCAGCAGGTAGGTCATCTAAGACAAGAATATTTAGAGTAAAAAATTATTAGAATTTTGTTTGGATGTTAATTATCTGTGATTTTCAGATATCAACAGTTACAGTAGAACTCTATTGTGATAAAATAAACTTCTTTTCAATAAAATACTCGCTTTATATTCACCTGAAGCTTTAAAGGTAATATAAAACTTAGTAGTGTATAATGAAGAATGAGATAAAATTAAATCTTTTGAAATTTCATCATTACAAATTGAGGCTACAAAGTGAAAACAAAAGAAGATGAATAGGTATCTACAAAGGGAACCTTATAGTACGAAGAAATTGATATTAAGCACCTACTTCGGGATTTTAAATGATTTTATAAATTAAATTATAGTAACTAGAACTGGCACGGTTGGCGTAGTGGTTGAGCGATCGACTGCTCCGCTGCGTGCCGCGGGTTCGATTCCCGCTAACTAATATTTGTATGGCCTACAGATAGTTGTTCTGGATCTGGCTGTATTGTGTATGTTAGTTAAAATGTTTGTAAACGTAAACGCACCCACGATACAGGAAGAAATTTCTAGTGTGGTTATATAATAAATACGACTTTTTAAATGTATTTTGAAACTTTACATATCATAAATTATATTGTCGTTGCAAAAATCTCTTAAATATTTTTATTATAACCAATTGAAAATCGATAAAATTTTATAAAGGGCCACCTGTCTACGAACGGGCCAGGATTGGTCGCCATGTTGGTGACGTCATAACGTTCAAGGAATTTCACCATAGTACAGTGTCACGTGAATTGACTTAAAATATCCGAAAATTAGTGCAAACATATTATTTAAAACACCAAATTTTTTTTTGTCATTTTTGATAAAGGATTCAAAAGGCTAATTTCGATAATATACCCATCTGATGGACCATTTGGAATTTTTGAGCATAAATAAAGTAGTCGTAATGAATATTACGTGTTAGTGGACTGGTGTTTATTATTGTTGTTTACAAGATACATCTAGAAACGTAATTGTCATAATGTAATTGTTTTTACATATGGGTAGGTTATATTCGTGTAATATAAAAAGTAAACAAACACGATTGACGCGCAACTTCGACTTTAGATATCAAAAAACTTCATAGGTACCACTAAATATTATACAATCCGAAATCTCTGGAGCTTTTATTTTTATTTATTTTTTGCATAAAATCATACAAATACTAATAAACTTTGCAGAACAAAAACGTGAAAATATTAATTCGGTACATTTTCAAATATCTCTTAAATGCATCGACCGATTTTCACAATTCAAACAGAAATATTAGTTTTACGCCTATATCAGTGATTTAAAATAATAATAATGAATATATATCTCCATAAACAAAAAATCACTTTATCAAGTTACGTAATCATACAACAATATCAACTTTACTCGCAAGTTCTCTTAAAAATGTACTTTTCTCAGTCTTTAATGATGAAATTAAGAAATTAATCCGAATCTAGTACTAAATTAAAACAAGATAAAAACATAACTATCATATTCTAATTGGAATCTAGTTAGACATAGAGCATTTCTCAAAACTTTAGTACAGTTTCCTAGGTTTCTTGGCTATTGCGCGAATCACATATAATGGGGAGTTATTTGTAATATTCGTACATAATGGTACGAAGCAAGCACGATAAATTTTAAGATTCGATATTTTTGATCCATATATTTGATATTCATCAATATGTTGACGATAATAACAAGATTGAATCGGTTAAAAGTCAAAACACTGTATCAGCTATGTGCTGCAATGAGTAAAAATGAACGTCGAGACGTCACACGGGCTCGGGTTTGTTCGTGAACTGACGGCGTGTTTTCGGTACTGGATACAAAAAAAAAAATTCGTTTTGGTATTACTTTGTACTTAAAGCGAAAAAAACTAAAAATAGTTATGTATGAAAATTTATATACAATCTTTCCATTTATTACAAAAAAAAGTCGGTTCAACAAACGAATTTTTGAGCACTAGACTATGGCTACTATTATTTATATACTATTATTTACCGTGGCTTTGTTTTCGACAATTATCTTACAAAATGAGTCTTTTTTTCTACATTTAAGTACCCTATGACACTGAGTAAAAATTTAGGTCCTGTGAAAGAATTTTCGTGATCGGATCAGTAAGAACTTTCAGAGATTACCTTTTACTCACATATTAAGAGAAAATGCGGTCGCAGACATCCGACTAAATATCCTAAGTTAAAAGTCGTAATATGAGATTTGGCTCTAGCCTATTTCCTCCTCCAATATTGGACCAATTTAAAAGATATTCCAGAAACTGAAAAAAAAGTACGTACTATATCCCTGGGTTTTCATTTTTGATGATACATTATCGTTAGAAGCACTAGAACCCTCAAAAAATGCTAAAATCTCAAAATTGCCTTGTCAAAGCGCAATTTTGAGATTTTTTATCTTTGGTAAGTACCAATTTTTTGCATTATGGACACCGACTTCCAAAAATAAAGTTATTTTCATTTTGTAGTTTCTTATTTGGAAGTCGGTAGTATTTTTTTGTAACTAAGATTTTTTACTTTTTAGTAGTAACTACTTAATAGGCAAGTAGATAAATAAGGTACCCAAAATGCCAGAATAGATTACCCTAATATCATGAAATTGAACATAACCGGTGAAATGAGAGTGTATCAAGGTGAACTGTACACATCTGCGTACCCCTTTAGAGCGTACTGGCGTGATGTAATGTTATGAAATGTTATAAATAATAAACAGACATGCGATTGCAGAAATCCCGAGAGATTTGCCGTTATTTATTGAAGAATTATATTGTATATCTTCACCAAAATGAAATGAGACCAATAACGAAACATACTCTTTCAAATAAAAGAAAACTTTTTGAAATCGGTCCACAATTGACGAAGATATCGGTGAAAACCCACAAAATAAAAAGAACATATAGTCGAACATAGAACCTCCTCCTTTTTAGTAAGTCGGTTAAAAAGAATAACATAGGGGCATAGTATATATCATTATTTTGCAGTTAAAAAATATCTTTTAAATTGGTCTAATATTGAAGGAGAGAATAGGCGAGAGCCAAACCTCGAATTATGACTTTTTACCCGACTGCCGAAGGAGGGTAATGTGTTTATCAGTCTATGTATGTATGTATGTATGTAAGTATGTATGTTTGTTCCTATGTGGCGTTCCAGAGATCTAACGCGTTGGCCGATTTTGATGATTCATACGTCAATCGATTCGTCTTAACCTTGCGAGTGTCATAGGCTACATTAAAATTGGAAAATATAAAAATGGCGGGTTTAAGAAATAAAGGGCTTTAAGAGGTGATTTCAAAAATATATAACACTTATATATTTAAATGTACCTAATACGAAAAAAATGCTAACTAAAAAGTTATAAATAAAAAAGTTAATTAAAAAATCAAAATACCCGACTGCTTAAAAAGCGAACTAAAAAGACGTAAACAAGAAGAAAATCATGCTGTGCAGTCGGAGGATACATCTGGTTTTGGTCAGCCAGCTTGCGAATATGTATCCCCCGACTGCACAGCATGATTTTCTTCTTGTTTACGTCTTTTTAGTTCGCTTTTTAAGCAGTCGGGTATTTTGATTTTTTAATTAACTTTTTTTTACTAAGGAAAGTCAGTCAGAGCTCTCTGTCCACATTTCCTCTTAAAACGGCTTCGCTTCCGTGGCATATTCCGCAGAATCGGATTGGCTACTTTTTCGGTATAAAAAGAAGCCTTATGACACTCAGCGTGTAGCTTATTAAATAGTTTTCTATCGGTGAAACAATTTTCGCAATATAATCAGTTTACCTTTACATGTTTTGTGAGCAGGTTCGATAATTGTTGGAAATTTATTTGTCGATTCAGTTTTTAAAAGGTCTGAGCCGTTTAGCAAAATACCCGAATAGTACTAAATCTAAAAAATAACAAAAACATAGACTCGCGAGGTATACAGCTCACAGAGCCACATGTAATATCAATGTACAATTTGTTGAGCATTATGATTCTTATAAACAATAGGGAAGACAACAAAACATTTTTTTAGTCCGTCAGATAGTGTTCCTGTTTTCGTTTCTTCGTTTTTTGACACCGACTTTTGAAATTGAAGTTATTTTTTACTTTGTAGTGATTTTATTTGTAAGTCGGTTGTATTTTTTTGTAAAAAGTGTTTTATTTTTCACTATTTAGTGGTACATAATGGACAAGTTTTATAGTAAGGTGCCTGTAATGCCCTCGGTGATGCCAGAATAGATTATCCGAATGAACATTACCGGTGGAATGAGACTGTACCAAGATGAATTTAACTCATCTGCGTAACCATTTAGAGCGTACTGGCGTGATGGTATGGTATAGACAATAAACAGGCATGCGATTGCAGCGATCCCGAGAGATTTTCCGTCATTTATTGAAGATTTCTGTTGTATATCTCCGAAGTTTTTCATCAAAACTTTACCAAATTCAAATAGGACCATTTCGGAAAAAAACTTTTTTCGAACAACAAAAGAGTTTTGCAAATCCAAACACAGTCTGCACAGCTACCGGAGCTTTGAACTTGTTACACACATAATACACGAATGTAACTTAATTTAATTCTCAATTTCTCAGTAGACAGCTCGCTGTTTAGTTTTAATTAGGAACTTCGGTTTCCAACTAGTATGAGAAGATCTATTGGTGCGATTTATCGTCAAGTTCCTGTTGCACATCTGCAACTTGCGCTTGTAAACCTCATATGTCAAGACAGTTTCACATTTGCGCCGTCGCCGTTGGCACAACTTATTATGTAAGTAGCCTGTGTGACTGTCCTCTTGAAACTAAGACTTAGCTAGAACCAACTATAGAATGCTAATGTAAGTTATTCATATAAGTAACAATATAAGTAAGATATGTTTACTCATTAAGTAGTAATGTAGAGTTAACACAAGAGCAGCGTAAATAAAATCTTTTTTTTTTAGATCTAGCTTTTTTCGTATTCTTCTAAGCAAACCCTTTAATTTAATATAACTAGTCCGCCATCTCGGGCCGACCGCCATATTGGATTTAGAATGACTACACTTAGCTAAACATGCATTGTCATCCATACTAAACGTGTATTCAAAATTTCATCTTAATCGGTGTTGGATAACTTGCTTTCAAATTCAGTTGCAAGATTTGGCCCGAACACATTTACATACATACATACATTGCATGTTAAATAAAGCTTGTAAAAAGACGTAATTGCCATCACTCTTTTTTTTGAACTGTCAAACTGGCTGGTAACATTATTCGAATTTTAAAATTTCCTTTTACAAGAGAACATATCGCAAAATATATGATAAAAAACAATGTAATTCACAGAAAATTCATGCCATAGAAATCTTCAACCAAATTATTGATATTTGTATAGCAGCTATTAAAAGAGTCGATATTTTTGGAAATGGCGAGCAGGATGGTCAGATAGGCTCTAGACTCTGGGCAAAGTTCAACCTCTCGTAAAAAAAAGGCTGGTGTACAACTAAGGTTTATGTTATGAAAACTGGTATGTATCGTGGTTTCTTATTAATTTTCTTTGGCTTTTCAGATATCTAAGACAAATATTGTGACATGGTGTTGATTAGTAATTTCTTTGTCTGAAGATATCAGTTATTAGAATACGGACGTCAATCCGTACGGACAGGGCGCGTGACCCCTTGAGTGCCTGCAGACTTCGTGGTTCCGTGCATTTTACAAAGGGTTCCGTACATGTTTTTCAACGGCCTATGTTTTTCTACGAGAACTGTGGAGGTGTTTCGACGAGTGGCTGTATCATTTTTGTGTTATAATTAACCTGGCAATTACATGTTAGTTTCTACTTTCAAAATGCCATGGATTAAAACTCAGTTTATGTTGTTAAGGATTGGTTTACACAGGATAAGCTAGAATCGAACCAGTTGCAACTGCGGTGAGGACAGGTACGGGCTTTCGGCGTAATACTTTGAAATCGTCAAGATTTTTTTGTTTTGCTTTTTTTCGTTTAGATTTTTTTTTGTGAAGTAGATATGACGTGCGTTTTTTCAGTATTTATTAATTCAATTGTTTTACCTTTTTGCATTATTTTATATATTATCAGTGTATTTTTATTTTAAAACAAAATTATACGTATTATTTTTCTAACGCCACAGTATGTAAGAATGCTAAGCTTTTTAAACTTTATAATCACCTTTAATCTCCATAATGTCGTGGTAGCCCAATGGCTAAGATCTCGTCTCTTATGCTTGAGGTCGTGAGTTCAAATCCGGGCAAGTACCAATGTGACTATTTAAAATCCATATGTACAACGGTTAAGGAAAACATCGTGAGGCAACCTGGACTTGAAGTTAAGGTTCTCAGAGGCGGCTTAATTAACTATGGCACCAGTGGTGGTCACATCCTCACACAAAAAGAAGAACAAATGCTCCATCGTCCATCATATCGACACCACCCGGTATCATCTTGTGTACTGGTCACGCTCAAACGCGAGCTTATAAATAATTTAAAAGAAATATCACGTCGGGCGCATCCCGGGCATCCAACCCCGATACCAACCTGTAGCTGATGACCTATATTTTTGCCACGCGCCACGGTATGACCTTGTCTTAGGTCAGCGAAACGAGCGAAGACAACCGACAGCGTGATCATGAACTAAACAGAGGCCTTAGTGCGAGTTTTATCTCACGCTCAATTGCGTTAACGCAAAATGTCCCTTTGTATTGAAACTGGATAAACGCCGTCTGGTGACGGTAAAGAGTAACCTATTTTTTTGTATACATCTTGACATAAGAGATGGTTTACGTCATCCCTAGTGAGGACGTTAAAAAACTCGCACTAAGGCCTCAGGTATTTATACTATATGTCCGGACTTGTAGTAATAAAATTACAAGGCTGTGAAATACACTTAATTTTGTCGATAACAATACCCCCACATAATAGATGCAATCACCACACACTCAAAGATATAGTAACTTTAGTATCTGTCTTATTTATTACAATATCCACATAGTCTAACAACCATAACTTTAAATCTAGGTCTCATAGAAGCGTACATTTAATGTTATTTTTTACGGCCATAGTATAGAGAATTAAAGAAAAACAACTAACACACAAAAGGAAAAATATTTTTGTATTGAGCCTTAAAGTCAATCTTTAAACATTTCACACGATTTTATTGCATTTCCTAAAATTCTGTAAAAAAATTAGGGAATATAAATTATGTCTTTATGGGCTTTTTTGTTAGTCTTTAAATTAGTCTACACACTGACATAAAAATCACAGCTTGTAGCGTAGTTACGTATAGCTCATCTGACAGTTTGGCGCCCAACTTTTAAATAATTGAGTGCAACGTTGTTTGTGTGCGCAACTCTAGCACTCACCCCATCACCCACACACTACCTACTTACTACACTTGTTTTTTTAATGTTGGCTCGATTTTTCATTTTCTCAAAATTCTAAAACCATACTTACACAAGTACGTAGACTAACTATTGGTTTCTATTTCGGCACTCAGCCTTATCATTATTTTTCTATTTCATTTTTAATAACACTTTTCTTACCCCATATATTACCCCAAGGGTTAGGCAGAGGTGTACCTAAATTTTTATTAAAACATTACTCAATTCGATTTACAATTTAAACATGTCCAGACCAACATCAAACTTTTATAAATTATTTACATTTCGTTAAAGATTGTAATTTTATATTTATTTACTTTTAAATGAATTCACTCACATACACTGAACCTATTAGGTATATTTTTTTTATTCCTCTATTTATATTCTTCCCTCTTGTAAATATGTGGTCCCTCTCAAACTTAAATGTGTTATTCTTAAATTTCTTAATTTCCTTGTTGTCACTTGTATCTTAATAACTTTATGTCTAAAGAATGAGGTGTTCTCTTTGAGCGGTGTGCACAACTCAGAAAGCCATTCGTGCAAAGAGCGGTCCCGTAACTCTTTAAAAATAAGCCAAATGCGTAGGCTCTTATAAATATTTGAATATTCTTCGGATTTTCAAACAGGTGCGGGTCCCATTAAAAATAAATCAGCCTTCGTTATATCAATAAATATTTCCTTGTGGATATGCGTCATTGAATGTGAACCATATCCCCTACGTGTGATTGAATGAGAGTGTTTGACGAAAGCATGAAAGATGTTGTGTGAAAGATCAAGGATAATATTTCAACCATCAAAATTTTCCTCATGTTGAAAATTTTTCTGGGGTCATTGAGGAAATGTGGTGTTCATTTCACAGCTCTTAGTCTACTTACATTTTTAACACACGTTACAAATCTCATATTCATAACTTTTGAAATTGTATCAATTCATGTTAATCATTTTTATGTATTCTTTGATAATGTAAACACCTGAAAAGCATACAATTTGTTTTAACATCCAAAATCTTATTTTTACTGCTAATTTGTAAAAATCATAGAATATTTTAAACTCTGACATTTTTATCTGACATGACATATGTCTATTTTATTTTCTTAAGCCATAGACATATCATACCATGGACTATACCTTCTTTAAGCTCGTTGTACATTATACTTTTCATAATAAGGGCAGCGGCAGACTGCCCTTCTGCAAACCGTTTTTATTCGTTCGTCATGATTTCTTAATTGATATATGAATTTAAAATTTAGAAGACATGTCGAAACGAAGAAAAACCGGCGTCAGCTTTTTAGTTTTGAATCTGGACTGAACGCGGAAAGTCGGTTGATTACTGAGTACTATAATACCAAGTGAAATCTCCTAAAACTCAAACAACCACAAACTCAAACTCTTCTATTATGAAAACTCTCAAAACTGTGAATTTTGAGAGTTTTCAGAATTCGCTGTTTGGCGTATTGAGTCATAGCCGTCCTCCACACTCCTTGGTGCCTAAGTACCCGTTTGCCTGTCTATCCGTCCTGCTACCTATTCTACTGCCTACCAGCCCGATTGCCTGCCTTGACCATAAACCCTTGCTGCCTGCTCACCTGCTTACCTGCCCGATTGCCTGCTCACCTGCCTACCTCGGGCATTCCACGTCTTTCTGCCCGACCTGCTGCCTGGTTAGCTGCCCACGTCGTGCGAAGCTGGCCCATAGTTTTATTATCTATATCCTTTTTCTTAGTTTTAATTTATAATTACTTTTACTTTTATTAACGTGGCTTACGTACAGCTCATCTGAGCTATACGTAATGTTACAAGCTCTAAGTCAATTAGTTTCGGAACGGAGTTCCTTATCGCACGTTCCAGTTCTGATTTGTTTGTGGGCTGAGGGACTAGACCGAAAATAGTGAAAACATAAAAAAAAATACACCAAACTTCTTGCAGTGATTTTTGAGACACTTCCCGGTCACCTAGGAAACTAAAAACTGTTTTCAATAGATTCAGCTTGCCGTCAATTTTAAGAAAATGCAAAAATATTTATAATTTTGTCGTTCAAAGACCCTTTTTATATTATAATATGAATAATCATTCTTGCGTGATAAATTGTAAGAGGCACAGGCCACGCGCTGCATGCAGGATAGTACAAGCAAAGAGCCGCACAAAAGGGAGACGCTGAGGAGAGAGCAGGAGGCGCAAGAAGAAAACCGAAGACCGTACGAGCGTGCACTGACTATACTAGACTGTGCGTTTTAATTTCGTAGACTAAACTGACAGCTGCCAATGACCTTATTTTTTTAAATGTTGCAAGCACGGGGCATAGTATGCCTAATTTTGCTTAACCTATCCATGTCGGAGTGCCCTATCACTTCGATCGCTTTTGGACTAATTCATTAACCATAAATATCGAGTTGCCCAACCGTTACGTAGCAATATTCATAATGTCCAGAAAATGTGATAAATATAGAAGTTTAAATCAGTATTCGTCACATTGCCGGATTTGACTTGACTAGATTCATAATGCCCGGGCATTATACATAATCCGCTGATTAATCACTTAGTCCATGACACATACCTACATAGGTCATTGGACGGATTGGAGTTTCTTGTCCGTTCTATTCCATAACAAGCTACTTTGCCGAATGGACGGTAGAATCAATTATTATTACTTGTAAATTTAAGTTTTTGACGTTCAAAAGTGCTGCTTAATGGCCTAGGTGAAATAAAGAATTTTGTCTTTGGACCGATCCACAGTTGGGTCAAACTTGTCGGAGTCGATTCTATATCTAAAGATTTAGATAAATAAAATAAAAATTTAAAAAAATAATAATTAAAATTTTAATAAATAAATAAATCTTACCTGGGGATCCTAAAGTTTTAAGTGAATCTGTTACTTCTGGGACTGCATGCAGCGCAGTGGATCGTACCAGAGCTACACCACTTAAGTACTATTTACGATAGAAGCTAAATGCAACCCCGCGTGTTTAATAAAAACTGGTAAAGTTCGAGTCAGACACATCCAGCAAGGGTTCAGTAACGAGGTAGGAAAAATACCCGAGTTTAAAATACAATACTTTTCCTTTCTCTTGCTATGTAAGTGGGTCAACACTATTTATGACTATTCAGAAGTCGACATTAATAATAGCTCCAGAAGTTATATTTCTTACTTACAAATAAGCGGCTGTGGCAAACAATCGTCAGACAAACAAAGTTGCATCATAATGGTTCTATTATTTTACTCTTGTACGGAACCCTAAAAATTGTTACTTGTTGACCTAGATGAAAAACGTTTGCATTTGGTTAGCGCGTGACACCACGTCGTTAAAACTGACGTTTTAGTTAGAATCCAAAAATTTGAAAAATATTTTTTATAAACGGAACTATGAACGGGACTAATAGCTTGTGGGGTGGAACTGTCAGATTGAATTTTTGAAATACTGGGTGTAAGCTCTTGCAGACAGGTGCAACGTGGCCAAATTGCTCTACGGATAATATTGGTACGTGTATATCCGTAAAGTCATTTCTATCAAAAAGGGATGTCACATCGTCGCGTCGCACCCATCTTCGGTGACCGTAATTCATGATACTGTGCTGTTATTACATGACTCAGGTAAGTTATTATTTGTTACTGCATTCATAAAAAACCGGCCATGTGCGAGTCGGACTCGCGCACGAACGGTTCCGTACCATTATCGCAAAAAACGCCAAAAAAATCTTGTTTGTTTTATGGGAGCCCCTCTTAATTTTTATTTTATTCTATTTTTAGTATTTGTTGTTATTGCGGCAACAGAACAACATCATCTGTGAGAATTTTAACACATATTCGCGAGCTGGCAAAACTAGATGTATTCTCCGACTGCAAAGCATGATTTTCTTCTTGTTTACGTCTTTATAGTATTTTTTTTAAGCAGTCGGGTTTTTTGTTTTTTTTTTTTAACATGTATTGGCATACAAAGCAAAAGGTGTACGCACAGTATTTCAGCTCAATCGGTTGTGGATAACTGTTTTAAAATACAGTTGTATGAAATCAACCATACGTAAAATCTCAATTGTTACTTAGTACTCCTATTGAATAACTATAAATCCTTGATGTTACTTTCCAAATAAGTATGTACTAACAAGAATTAAATGTTATGTTGTAACATACCCTCAAAGTATACAGCATCAATAGTAGGGTTGGTACTTATCGAGTTAAAAGTTACCGAGTAACCGAACGATGTCTGGGTTTAGCCCCGCAAATTCTACCAAACTGTGCCATTCCAGTATGTTGGGTACAAGTTGGCATAACTTGTTGCCTACTTGGTATCACGGACCCACATATATGTAACATGAGGTTGGCGGAAAATCGGAGTTCCGTATGCAATGTTTGGTTTGAAAATTGTTATAAGGAAAATCAATGACGGTCTGGTACTAATTAAGTACGGAAAACCGGTTGAATAGGAACAAAATTTTCAAGCAGATTTTCACGGTAATTAAATATTGTTTGAAGCGTTTAAAGACTTTCAATATAAATGAAAAAATACTTATAAATTATGTATAGATTTTTATTAACAAAAAACCTAGACCGCTAGAATGCACTATGCTTTTTCCATTTAAATACCTGTGACTTTATCTAGGTCATCCATCAACCTGAATAGCGTGTAATCAGGTAGGGTTTAGAAACAAATATGTTTTGTCATTTTTAGGGTTCCGTACCCATTGAGTAAAAACGGGACCTTATTACTAAGACTCCACTGTCTGTCTGTCACCAGGCTGTATCATGAACCGTGATAGCTAGACAGTTGAAATTTTCACAGATTATTTATTTCTGTTGCCGCTATGACAACAAATACTGAAAACAGAATAAAATAAATATTTAATTTCCCATACAACAAACGTGATTTTTTTGCCGTTTTTTGCGATTATGGTAAGGAACCCTTCGTGCGCGAGTCCGACTCGCACTTGGCCGGTTTTTTTCTTATTACAACCAACTTAATTTTACGGTTTGGTACAGCACCCTAAATGTACGAAGTCCGATACGCACTTGCCCGGTTTTCATTTTTGTGATTTATATCTAAAAATTTAGATAAAATAATAAATCTAGGTCATTGTAAACCTATCCGTGTGCCAAATATCGTTTGGAGATGTGAAACTACTCGTATCTCAACTATCAATAGCTTCACAGCCATCCAAACAGACTCTCATATTTATTAATTAATGAGAATATCTTTACGAGATTTCGTTTTCTTCATAAACTTATTATACAATATACATGCACAAATAGTAAATTCAATATACATCAAACACGGTGCAAAGTTAAAACCGCTAATATGTAGGTTACTTCTTTATCCCAGCCAAAGGAAAGCAAGCAATAAGACGTTTTATATTTAGATAATCTTTGACCTTTGCTAGGGCTTAGGCAGATTCTGTTATATCTATTTACGTTGAATATTTTTGCATTTCAGCTTATAGGAAAAGGATTTATCCATGCTAATATTATTAACGAAAGTAACTGTGTGTCTCAGTCCGTCTATCTGTTTGTCACGTTTTCACGTATAAACCGCTGAACCAATAGGGATGATGACTGAAAATATTTTTTTGTCCATCAGGTAGGTTATTAAAATATATTAGATACGTATTTTTTCTATTGTCACGTAAACAAAAAAATTGTGTAACGTAAGGTTTTATTACATTCTTTCTCCTGAACTTTGATGCGCTTAGTGTTGGTTAATTTTTATTGATTTGATACAGCATAAAATACGTGTCCAATATTATTTGATAATCTCACTGATGGACTAAATTGAATTATCATTTTTCTACCCAGGAATCATCCCTATTCGAATGTAGAAAATGTCATAAAATGATTTTAACTGGTTGAATGCCGTAATTACCGCGTCTCGCGTGGAGCCACGTTTCGGGCATTCAAGGGGTTCATCGCAGGAGTATCTACGGATCCTATCCCTTGGAATAATTTCTGATCCCACGCTATCGAAGCCGCTAACAAATGCTAGTATAATGCTATGCTATGAAACTAAACAAACAAACACTATGCAACCGTGAAATGGCAACCAAAATAAATGGCCAGACTTTCAATTAAAGAGTGAAACTGCTCCATCTCAAAGGAGTAACATTCTTAATTTCAATCAGGCCATTAAGCGGCACTTTTGAAATTTAAATGTAATAATAATTGATTCTACCGTCCATTCGGAAAAGTATCTTGTTATTGTGACTACACGTCATTTATCTCTATATTATAATATTTAAAACTGCGCATTGCCGGCCAGATGTGGCGAATACTTAGAGACAAGGACCTTCGGGTTTAAATTATGGTCTGACAGGCAACCTCATAAACTATGAGTTTCTATTCATTTTAAAAGGATAAAACAATATTACCTCTAAAAAAAAGCCCTTCGGTTAGAAAGCTATGGGAAAGGATGTCAAGAGTGGAGATTCTGTACGAATTCTAAGAAGTCGCCAAGTGGCAGCGATAACACTTGCTCTCCGTCCCAAAACTAATAGAAATTGCACAAAAAAATATGTTAATAAAATTGACCCTTCGTAGCGTTGCTTGACTGTGGGAAGTGAGCTCTTAGTTTGGGGAGCAGCAGGTAAGGGACGCGGGGAGAGGGTAGGGAGACGAGGTTTAGAGGCGGACGAGGACTCGGGACTTGACTCGAGGCATTGCAAGAGGAAGGACGAAAGATGATGAGTGGCTATGGAACCAATAATCAAAAGTCGTGTCGTGGTAGATATCGTGGTAACGAGTTTAAATATAATTAGTCTAACCCAGTATTAATATTGTGAGTGAGTGAGTGCCGGTATGTTTGGTAAGTTTTAATCATTATATTACGTAGGTAGGAACAAATCACTAATGTACATTGTATTTATTTCCTAATCCACACCTTGGCAGATATTTGTCACTAGCATTTGGTCTAGGGAAGCGGTGAAGTCTTTTTTCACACTTTCATACCCTAATTCATCATTTATACACTAAACAATTACTCATTTGATTAAGGGCCTTTATTGAGCATTAACTGACATTACATACATGGAAGGCGGAACCGCTAATATTCATTTCTATAAAATAGGCTAAATATGGCCGCTCTTAATTGGGCACGTAGGACAACCAAATGTTAGTTGTTAAATATACTGATTCCTATAGAAGGTCTAGCTCAGAACACTTCGCGTAATACTTGCTGTCGCTCAGATCCAGGGAGATGGGGTAGGCTTCATACGGTAGGATTCACTAAGAACCCCAAATTACATCGTCTAATGACGTCTAGGGAACGTGTCTCGTTAAAACCACTCCAAGCCAATTTGTAAAGGCAATACTAAATCGTCACTATTTAGCGAGACACGATATCGGATGGCTGCCGCTCCTAGCGGCCCCGAAAATCCACGCAATGGGCAGATTAAGGAAATGAGAAGCGACGAATAAATCCGCTCCTACGTACAGCAAGTATCTGTCGCAATAAGTTCTGCTACAGACTGAGTCTACGATACGCTTGCATTATTTTTGTATTGTCTTTGTAAAGGGTGTTATGTCGAGGGAGAGCTATTTACCATAGCGCGCGTCCAATAATTCTGGTAGCATGACTCGCTCAAATGGCAGAGGCAATTAGGCACAAAACTGACCACTGTCTTAGGACTGGGCAAGGCATGCTAGAGCATAGGGAGCTTGTACTCTTGGCGCCGCAGCAAATTCTCTCTAGAACCAGCAGTCTAGGCCCGGCAGTACACGTTACGATGTGCCAGCTGCTGAAAGGCGGCCTCACGTCACTTGGATGGGAATCTAGACTATTGTCAAGGAACATTTAACGTAATTCAAACCAATGTATTACTCAAAGCAAGCGTAGCGTTCCTTCCTCTAACTTTCCGTTAGGTATATAATGCACTTTGCGACCCCTTTGTCTAATTAACTTCATACATCACTATTGTTTTACTAATATAGTCCTTATGGCTAACAGACAGAAAAGTGTGCTGGGAAGTTTGTTTCATTATTTCTTCTTACCAGCTATTACACCTAGGAAATAATGGCGGGATGGGCGCTTTTGGGGCTGTCTGTAGGAGAGTTGATCTAATCAATTCCAGTCACTTCTAGAGTTAAAACTCTCTGCCAATTTAGTTACTTGTATTTGTATTAATGCTTGAATGTATAATTACTATCAGCGACCACTATTCGGTCTTTGGTTTAATACTCTGTACATTAGTGTAAAGAGTTTCTCACACAAACTTTAGTTAATTATAATAATTTAGTTTATATCCCTTTAGTTACATTTTATCCTTCTAAACCACTTCCAAGTTATAATCTTATAACTGTGAATTCCAAAACAAAACAAAACTATAATTTGGAATTCACGTGTACTCGGTGGAAAGGTGTCCAGGTCAGGAAGTCGAACCTTACAAATTTGTGCGGCTGGATGGGGCACAGATTCTACTTCTTCAGAAGTAGCCGACCTTTTACTCTAAATCTAGGGCAGTTTAGGAAAAACGAAAATTTTTATCAGCCTAGGGTCTTTTAGGAACAGTCACATGTGGTGCCGTGACCAGGATTCTCGTCATTAAATGTACTGACTAACATCAGTGCAACGAGAAAGAACAATTATGGGTTACTATAAAATAACACAACGTAAATAGAGCTCCTATTATTTGCTAGACACAAAAAGAGTTGCTACGGTTAAAAATATTATAGAGAATACTATCGAAGTATTTTACGACAAAAAAAAATTACACAACGTAATGTTAGAGTTACATAGAATTGTTAGACGATAATAGTTACAATGGTTATATAGGTAACGGTCTCATTATTTTAGTTGAATTTGTCAATTACATGTAGCGGGTTCAAATCCTGCATGATTTAAATAGTTAAGAATATTCTAATGACATGGGTTCAGTTCCCGCCTGATATACTAGTTGACGAGTGTGTGTTTGGAATCTCGTGTCTGCGCTACTGTGGATTTGAATTCCAATAATTACTTTGATTGTTTAAGTATGGTTTCATTATTCGGTCCAAAGCTAAAGTACTCATGGGTTCGACCCCAGCAGATGTGAGTTCGATGTTATGTTTAAGTAAGCAAAAGATTGATTGTTGGTTCCAAAAGCTAATAAATAATCAGGGGTTCGATTCCCTAAAACCGTGAGTTATATGTCTGACAGGTTGTGCAAATTATACCTAGTATGTATTTTAAGTAAGTAAAATATTGATTGTTGGTTCCAAAAGCTAATAAATAATCATGGGTTCGATTCCCTATAAACGTGAGTTTTGTGTCTGACAGTTTGTGCTAATGATACCTAGTGTGTATACATATGAATTTTAAGTAAGTAAAATATTGATTGTTGGTTCCAAAAGCTAATAAATAATCATGGGTTCGATTCCCTATAAACGTGAGTTTTGTGTCTGACAAGTTGTGCAAATCATACATAATATGTACTGTCGCCGGAATCTATAATTATGTGATCATTTTGAAATCAAAAGCCCGTGCACAGTATGACCATAGCTGCGTCCGTTTTTTTTTTTCATCGACCCTAGCCAAATGACTCCTTTGTTTTTTTATTCGTTGTTTTTTTAATTACAAAAACGACGGACTGACCGGGACAGGCAAAAAGAGTCACCCTATACTGAGTTATAATCATAGAAAAAAACATAAACAATGTGTTAATTGCGAGTTAGCCTCGCACACCAAGGGCTTCACAAGATTTATTTGAAAAAAATCTTGCTCAATATTCTTAAGCTCAATATTATTAAACTTTATAAGCAATCGCACTACAGAATAGTCCAGTAAGGTTAGCTCATTTAATTGGCTAAGGAGACAATAACTAGCATAAAGTTAAACATTTGTAGTTAAACGAAGAAGTTAAATTGACTCGTTTGTTTTCGTCATTTTTTTATAACACAATAAGGGGCTGGCACCTGCCACTATGAAAACAGTCGATGATCATAAGTCGGCGTTACTAATAGCGGGCGAGCCCTGCAAACAGGCATAGTCCTTGCGGTGATCAGATATAGACTTTGGAGATAGTATTTGCGTATTTGAGTATAAGTAATATAATACATTTTTTAGTTATAAATATATTACTGGTTCCTAAGATATACAAAACGTAAAGATGACTATACAATTACAAAGAAGGTACGTTAACATAATTATACAAAGCTTCACTAAATACTGCTGACATGACAGAGTATTTCATGTTATAAGAGAATAGATACTTGTGTGGCCTTATTTCAAATTCCAGGATACCCAAGTCATCACATAGCTACTACTACTCTATGTCTAGACCAATGGTGTGTGCGTTCGTCTTGGCCCAGAGCTTCACCCAGGCGACTGACACCAGCTAAATCTGGCAGATGCTGAAGCGTGGTTCCAGTCCCTAAGATAAGTTATGCTTTAATATAACGCGATGCCTCAACGGCCGCGACACCTGAATCAGGTGTGAAACAATAGAAAAGCAATTGTTTCCTAATTATGACTCATGAGCTCATAACCGATGGTTGGAACTATGGCAAGTTACCAATAAGAAAAGTTATGAAAGTTAACTTGTCAAAACTGTTACAATCTGAGGGGGGCATGATTCTGACTTTCCAATGAGTGTCCTAGTTAGGAAGATAAAATTATGGTGTACAGATTAATATTTATTGTGGAAAATCTGAGGTGGCTACAGTTTACATATGACTTTCAAACCTTTGTTGGATTATTAGAAGTCTCTGATCTCTTAAAATCAGTCTGATATAACTCTCAAACTCTTGTTAGAATTCTAAAAAAACTTTGTTTAATTTTAAAGTTTGATGTACCTAACCTTCTAATACTTGTTCGGTTTCAGAAATGCTTACCTCTTAAGGATAGAGGGAGGCTGTCCCGTCTTATTGGTATACAATTCTAATAAGCACATGTGCGAACTATTTCAGCTACTCCTGAAAACGAGTTCGGCAGCTGACTCGGCATTAAGATGCTTAAGCAGAGACCGCTGTCCAGCGCAGATCGCCGTCCAGCGCAACTGCGATAGTTTGAGTTTAGAACGAGAAAGTACCGTAGGTAGTACTAATAGGAGAGACCCTGGTATGTAAAATTAAATAATAAGCATGCACAGGTCTTATAAGATCTTTACTAACGAGATAAAAATATTTCAGCGAGATATAAATTAAAATACAAAAGTATTGTAATGACTTGAAGCTAGAAGACTCTGGTGTGTAAAACTAAGCAAGAAGCATACCGACAGGTCTATTGAAATTAGTTATTTGATAAGAAAATGGATAAGCACCATTATAAAAATATTCAGATACAGCAATTACGTATCGGCAGATAGAAGGTAATACGAGACTGTGATAGGTGAAATTAAACTATAAACATACACAGATTTATACGAAGTTTGTAACTTGAATATGACAAGAAATGATATACCTTTCGAATTAGGTAAAACAATTGTGACACGAACGTAGATGTAACTGCATAATACTACAAAGTAATGGCAGATATTGAATCTTATTGGATTGATGATCCAACAAGAATCATAATAACTAATTGATTAGGTGAACCTAGCACTAGGGTACGAGGTTATAATCTATGAAGGTTTTATGAGACAAAAGAGATCATCCTATTGTGAAAGCTCATCCGCTGTACTACGTCACGCGTCTGATTTTCAGAGGGGGGAATGTGACTACACGTCATTTATCTCTATATTATAATATTTAAAACTGCGCATTGCCGGCCAGATGTGGCGAATACTTAGAGACAAGGACCTTCGGGTTTAAATTATGGTCTGACAGGCAACCTCATAAACTATGAGTTTCTATTCATTTTAAAAGGATAAAACAATATTACCTCTAAAAAAAAGCCCTTCGGTTAGAAAGCTATGGGAAAGGATGTCAAGAGTGGAGATTCTGTACGAATTCTAAGAAGTCGCCAAGTGGCAGCGATAACACTTGCTCTCCGTCCCAAAACTAATAGAAATTGCACAAAAAAATATGTTAATAAAATTGACCCTTCGTAGCGTTGCTTGACTGTGGGAAGTGAGCTCTTAGTTTGGGGAGCAGCAGGTAAGGGACGCGGGGAGAGGGTAGGGAGACGAGGTTTAGAGGCGGACGAGGACTCGGGACTTGACTCGAGGCATTGCAAGAGGAAGGACGAAAGATGATGAGTGGCTATGGAACCAATAATCAAAAGTCGTGTCGTGGTAGATATCGTGGTAACGAGTTTAAATATAATTAGTCTAACCCAGTATTAATATTGTGAGTGAGTGAGTGCCGGTATGTTTGGTAAGTTTTAATCATTATATTACGTAGGTAGGAACAAATCACTAATGTACATTGTATTTATTTCCTAATCCACACCTTGGCAGATATTTGTCACTAGCATTTGGTCTAGGGAAGCGGTGAAGTCTTCTTTCACACTTTCATACCCTAATTCATCATTTATACACTAAACAATTACTCATTTGATTAAGGGCCTTTATTGAGCATTAACTGACATTACATACATGGAAGGCGGAACCGCTAATATTCATTTCTATAAAATAGGCTAAATATGGCCGCTCTTAATTGGGCACGTAGGACAACCAAATGTTAGTTGTTAAATATACTGATTCTTATAGAAGGTCTAGCTCAGAACACTTCGCGTAATACTTGCTGTCGCTCAGATCCAGGGAGATGGGGTAGGCTTCATACGGTAGGATTCACTAAGAACCCCAAATTACATCGTCTAATGACGTCTAGGGAACGTGTCTCGTTAAAACCACTCCAAGCCAATTTGTAAAGGCAATACTAAATCGTCACTATTTAGCGAGACACGATATCGGATGGCTGCCGCTCCTAGCGGCCCCGAAAATCCACGCAATGGGCAGATTAAGGAAATGAGAAGCGACGAATAAATCCGCTCCTACGTACAGCAAGTATCTGTCGCAATAAGTTCTGCTACAGACTGAGTCTACGATACGCTTGCATTATTTTTGTATTGTCTTTGTAAAGGGTGTTATGTCGAGGGAGAGCTATTTACCATAGCGCGCGTCCAATAATTCTGGTAGCATGACTCGCTCAAATGGCAGAGGCAATTAGGCACAAAACTGACCACTGTCTTAGGACTGGGCAAGGCATGCTAGAGCATAGGGAGCTTGTACTCTTGGCGCCGCAGCAAATTCTCTCTAGAACCAGCAGTCTAGGCCCGGCAGTACACGTTACGATGTGCCAGCTGCTGAAAGGCGGCCTCACGTCACTTGGATGGGAATCTAGACTATTGTCAAGGAACATTTAACGTAATTCAAACCAATGTATTACTCAAAGCAAGCGTAGCGTTCCTTCCTCTAACTTTCCGTTAGGTATATAATGCACTTTGCGACCCCTTTGTCTAATTAACTTCATACATCACTATTGTTTTACTAATATAGTCCTTATGGCTAACAGACAGAAAAGTGTGCTGGGAAGTTTGTTTCATTATTTCTTCTTACCAGCTATTACACCTAGGAAATAATGGCGGGATGGGCGCTTTTGGGGCTGTCTGTAGGAGAGTTGATCTAATCAATTCCAGTCACTTCTAGAGTTAAAACTCTCTGCCAATTTAGTTACTTGTATTTGTATTAATGCTTGAATGTATAATTACTATCAGCGACCACTATTCGGTCTTTGGTTTAATACTCTGTACATTAGTGTAAAGAGTTTCTCACACAAACTTTAGTTAATTATAATAATTTAGTTTATATCCCTTTAGTTACATTTTATCCTTCTAAACCACTTCCAAGTTATAATCTTATAACTGTGAATTCCAAAACAAAACAAAACTATAATTTGGAATTCACGTGTACTCGGTGGAAAGGTGTCCAGGTCAGGAAGTCGAACCTTACAAATTTGTGCGGCTGGATGGGGCACAGATTCTACTTCTTCAGAAGTAGCCGACCTTTTACTCTAAATCTAGGGCAGTTTAGGAAAAACGAAAATTTTTATCAGCCTAGGGTCTTTTAGGAACAGTCACATTATGGACAAAAAACATTTTTTTTTTTTTTTTACAATTTTTACATACAAACATTAATTCCTATACGTGAGTTCGATGCACCCAGAATACACTACACTACTATATTACGTATAGATATATATACAAGCTCTAACAGGTAAATTCATTCATTTAATAAATAGGAACAAGTTTCGCACGTACCTATGTACTTACAAATATTGCAAACATAGGTAAGTGACCTAATTCAACAACAACGGAACAGTGTGTGAGTACTACTTAAACAAAAACGAGGAGAAAAAAGTAAAATAAAAGCAATACTTTAATTATGAATATATAAATTAACCAGTTTGATTTTGCATACACTAAAGATTGCCCTATGGTACAGGGACAGCATGTTTCCATGCATTCTTATCATCAATAAACTAATTCGCACCAAGCGCTTCCAAACATCCTTCATAATGCGCACAGCGAATGAATGGAACTCACTACCTGCGTCTGTGTTTCCGAACGCCTTCAACCCGAATCTCTTCAAAGTTAGAGTGAACAGGCTTCTTCTGGGTAAGCTCACTCCATCGTCGACTCTGTCTCTGTCACCTCTGACTAGAGTCAAGAGCAAACCCAACAAAAAAAAAAAAAAACTATAGAAAAATCGTTTTTGTACATCGAAAATATGAGGATAACCAACAGAACCCATTTCCGACGTTTTTAGAATTTTTGTCTGTTTAGTTGTGTACGCATCACGTAAAATGTACAAAAACAATTTAGGATACTTTTATTATTATATAAATATTGTGCGTAACTTCAAGTATTACTTAGTTTTTGTTTTAACTCAATCGATTCACTCTATTAAAAGTTAGATGAATTTAAAGTGTTCAAGAAGTAAAATATTACAACACACGCAATTCAGATACTCGGACCGTTGAACTCCATATTTGATAGATGGCGTTGTGCATTTGACGTCATTTACTGAATGGCGGTTGGTAGAATGACCCTAGACAAAAATTGGTAGGTAGGGTAGGTAGGTTGGTAACTAGGGTAGGTAGATAGGTGAGATAGGCAGGTAAGTAGGGTAGGGTAGGCAGTTGAGTAGCTAGTCCTGAACATAATCATCTAATCTAGCTATCTAGATCTACTCGGCTAACTTGTATTTCTCATGTAAATAGTTTCAAAAATGCCAGCGCAACCCCACATAAGGCAATTAGAAAATAACGGACCACTAACCCATTTTGATATATATGAAGCTCTGGTAAATGATTGATAACCGATGGAAAACCGAATAGATACAGTTACAAAATGGCGACGGGTTACACGTGGAAGCGATTCCAACTTTCCAACCTCTATTATTTGTTTTAATATTGAAGAATATAGTAATAGAATTCGCCAAACATTTCTTTATTTAAACACTTGTTTTATGAAATATGAATCGGTTGAAGCCTGTGAAAAGCGTTACAAAGTTAGAATTTTATGGGTACTGGGAAAGAGAGTAAACTGAACTATATCTTATTCTTCTTTTCGAGAGGATTATTTAGGGTCCAGTGGATGGCCCGCATGTTTGCCATAATTATTCTACATAAGGGCACCGCATTCACACTGGGTATCGGACGGGTCTATAAAACCCCATTTTGCCAAACTCTGAAACTCCGGAACTCATTTATAGAAATGAAACTAACTTACAAAAACATACCTACTACTTACTAGTAGGCAATGAGGTCAACCGCCCACACACTATACGAATCCATTAGTACGCAACATAAGAATTCACTCGAAGATCTTCAAAGTGTCTTGAAAAAGTTATAAGTAGTAAAAACGATATTTAAACTTGAAGATCCCAAATCGTGGGTGGAAAATAACTCGAGACAAATATTATGTGCCTGAAAATATTGAAAACGTCGTGTACGTTATTTATTAGTTATGAAGGTACCTCTACTCGTCTTTTCATCAGTGCACTTTGCTGTGCTGGACTGTAGTAAAGTATTTGCACCACTAATGGATTCCATCCGTGCCTCAGAAAGCACTTTATTAAGCTGTTGGTCTCGTTGTCAATTGAAGATTTTTGACACTTGTTACCGGAAATGACAACCAGTCTTGCCAAGGTTTGCCGTGTTTTCCAGTTACTAGATTGTAATAGTTAGATAAATAGTCGCCAAAAATGGCTCCCTAATTATGATATTTTGTTAATCCTTTGAACATATCAATCATAAACATTGATTTATTTTAACCTAATAGGAGGTTTGAATGATAATTTATTTATTATTTTATCCTCGCACTAGAACGTTTTGCAGCAATTACATCAATGGAGCACAAACTTATAAAAAACTAATTACAAGACTGGTTTCCTCACGATGTCTTCCTTCGCCGTTATCAGTGATGTCCATGATAAACTTAGAAAATACATATGAACTGAAAAGTTCACATTGGTATTTGCCCAGATTTGAACCCACGACCAAGAACGAGTGGCGAGGTCTTAACCACAGGGCCACCACAACATATAAGAATTATTAACGCCCAAAGGTGTGGTGAATACATTTCTGCATTTTATAACAGTTAATTCCTAGTAAGTCCTTGTTTTTACACCTACGTAGGTTTTGGTTGACACATTCATAGAACTCACTTCGGCTGTCTACCTTATAAAGTATTCATGAACAAAGTGACAGGTCAGGTACAGTATAGACTTCTAGAACATTCTATAATAATATTTATATTTTGAATAGGTTATACCGAGTGGCCCATATGTTTCATTGCGGCTTGAAACAAAAATATTGATTTTAAAATAAATTTAGTTTCTAGTTAAAAATCTGAATTTGATCTACTGTAATTTGGACTATAACTGTCAGGGATTTGTTTTATGAATACCCATAGCCTGGATCGGGAATGGTGACTTTATTAAGAATACTTATTAAAAAAATGTGTGATTATGTCTACATGTGCTATTCATAACCCCCCCGGTTTTGCCATGATCGCCACGCTTGGCAGGCGGGTTGGCGATCGCAGTATGGTTGTTATAGATGCACAGAGAACGCTGCTGCCCATTTTCTGGTTTGTCCTTTAGTCGCCTCTTAAGACACCCACGGGAAGACATGGGATGGTGAAATTTAATTATTTACGACCGGCACCATATGGTTGCGGGAAGGCGCTGGATGTGAAACGCACGGGTTCGGTCAATGTGGCGACGCCTGGGGGAGGCCTATGTCCAGCACTGGACGTCTTTTGGCTGAAATGATGATGATGATGATGTCTACTTGGATCGAAAAAAAAAACAACCCTTGCGCGGAACCAATCACATAACGCAAGAGTCTTATCTATATAAAACTATTGTAGAGAACACAAATAATTTTCGGTGTTTGTATTAGTATCTTTTCCTGTTATTAGTAGATCCATTTTATTATTAGGTAGATACTCCAAACCCGCGCCAGACCAAATTAATAAAAACAAGACAGAATGCTGCGCAAAATTTCGCTAGCTCAATTTGTATTTCAGGTGCAATTAAAAATATTCCGTTCGCCAGAAAACAAGTTAAAAATTAATTCAGGGACGGCAATCTGCCGGTACTCTTAATAATCTGAAGGAAGGAAATATGAGGGAATATTTTTGTGCAGATAACTTATTTTTCTTCGACGCACAAAAATAAAATGTTTTGGTTTATTACCCGACTGCAAGGTAAGGGTTATGTTTATCGTGCGTATCTTGTATGATTGTATGTAATATTGTTAATACCTCATATTTTCAAACTGCTAGACGGATTTATATAATTAAGACACCGGTAGATAAATTTTGTTCGGCCAAGTGTTCTTAGATAGGCGAGGTTAAAAAAAAAACATTGCGAATTTTGGGCGCCATATTGTGCAGGTCCCAATTTATTTTTCTTCCATACCTATCGTGTGGGGTATTAAAATGAAGGGTTGCAAGAGGTGATTACAAAAATATCTACCACTTATATATTTAAAAGTAATTCGAAAATATAAATGATGAATAAAAAGTTGTAAATAAAAAAGGCAAAATCAAAAAACCCGACTGTTTAAGCGAATTAAAAAGATGTAAACAGGAAGAAAATCATGTTGTGCAGTCGGAGGATACATATTCGCGAGCTGACTGAACACCTGATCCTCCGACTGCGCAGCATGATTTTTTATATATATGTATAATATAATAGTACGTGGGCGACCGAGCTCTGCTCAGGTGAAAATAGAGAAAGCGACGTTTTCTAAAAATTTAACCTAGCTGGATCGATTTATCGCCCCCGATACCTCATGCATACTAAATATCATGAAAATCATTGATGGAGCCGTTTCCGAGATTCAGATTATAAATACTTGTACACGTATGTACAAGAATTGCTTGTTTAAAGGTATTAGATTAGATATAATATTATAAAGGGGAAACATTTGATTGTTTGTAACTTGGTTTGTAATGGATAAACTCACTGATTTTTTAAATAGAAAGCTACATTATTCCGGTTAACATGAGCTATGTTTTAATGTATAAAGATATTGTAATGTAAAAATTTTAAGGCGAAATGTTATTCGCGTGGACAGCTAGTAATTAATATATTGATACGAAACTGTTTGCCATCAGAGATGTGCGCTTTTAAAAATTAATAAATATAATTGCTATTTACGTTTTCCAATCGCGTAAATATCGATGCAATCAGAGTTTAATTAATTTTATCTACACTCACAACGTAATGTTCCAAATACGAATTCAAAAAATATTGTATAAATACGTACTTTATATTCGTGGATAGGTAAAATTAAAAAAAAAGACCATTACAGTTCAACATTTTCCTTCGATTTTTAAACAACTGCATCATAAAATAACTTTTTAATTTTTATAGCACACTTTTACTTTTTAATTTTCTGGCGCGTATGGGCTGTAGTAAAGAAGTTTCATTGTCTGTGGATGCGCGCGCTGCGCAATGAGAATCTAAATTGCCCGCCATACCAAATATATTTTTCCCTTTCCACTTTTGTTTTATTTCAACTGTATGAGTGAAGATAAAGTAGTGTATGCAACGGCATATAATTAGGTATTAAAACACTCGCGTAATATTATTATCAAATTCGGCTTCGCCTCATTTGATAAACCTACGCTCGTGTTTTAATAACCCCTGTTATATGGCCATTGCATAAACTACTATTAAATCGTAAACATGCCGTTTAACCAAATATTAAACCACATTATAGAGGCAGAATGCCGCTGAAAACGCGTAGGTTCATGGAAACGTTAGGTAGGTATTTAAAACCAGAATGCACTTCATACACTCAAGCATAAATGCACTCCAGAATAGAGATTCTACCGCTTATAATAGTAACATTGTATGTTTAAGGACAGCTGAACAGCCAACTATGCACAACATACCTAAACACACAGCGTACTTCACTTTAGCCGACTGGCGTACTGGCGTACTCTGACATACACGAACAACAAAATGAAACACGGAAATACACGCGCAGAGTTTTCAAACAAACACCATATTATTCGTTATTATGAACTCACTTAACAAATATACTTATTAACATAAGAAGCTTAAATACAAAATCAACATTGTACTTATCAATTATGTTATATTAGAATAGAAAATAAGGAACCCACAATCTACTTCATAAACAGTTTCAGGATCAAATCGGATTATATTCGTTCACAAATACTATTGTATAGAAGCTTTAACAGTATTTATTTACTTCACAGTATTCTTAGATATTTTGGTACGTTGCTTCCCAACAATTATTAAAGAAACAAACAATGGTCGAGTTTCGGTTATTATTTGCGGTAGAATAAATTTGCATTGTATCCTTCGCTCAGGCTGGATGTATGTAACATCCAGCCTGATAATGAAATTATTTCAAGAGCCCTTGCGTAATACAAAGAAATTAATATCTCCTAAATAAAATTTGTTTTGACGAGTACTATTTCATTGTTTAGTAATATTTTTAAATATAAATGGACTTGTTTTAAGCAAATTTTCGTTTTTAGGCAACATTCGTATTAGATTGACACATTTATGGTACTAAAAAATTCACATATCCATTCAATTGTCAATTAGCAGACACAATAGAAATTCCATTGTTTTATGGCAAATTGGCGCGATGGACACTCAAGGGGTGAGCAACAACAAATCATTTGATCATCACATTCATCAATTTGACTCACACAATCCCACTGAGCGTATGAAACCGACACACAACATAGAAGACATTAAACCCAGCAAGAAACATTTCCCCACTAACTAACAATAAAGCAAATTCCCGCTTGCATCGGACATGAAATGGAATCTATACCAACGTGTCATGTAAATTATGCACAAAATTACTTGTCTAGCCAAAAACGTACAGCGAACTAAGAAACAGATATCATTGATACGTTTTTTTCACTTTGACACTCTAGAAATGCTTAAAAGAGGATTTTTGAAATGTGTCGGTGAATGATCGGACTTTCGTAAACAAGAGTTTTCCAATTAACCTGCGATCTGTTCTAGACAGCTTTACAGCATTAAACGAAACAGATCCTTGTGATATTTAGAGAGTTGTTTCCACGGGGAATCACGACCCTTAGTAATGAGGAACACGATGCGAGGAGGTACTACTTTGTATTTTTATGCATAAGTATACTAACTTCTGCCAGCGGCTTCGCCTGCGTGAAAGTAGAAAATTATCCCGAAGGAACATATATAATATATTCTTATATATGTTCCTTCGGGTATCTTATGTGCTATTCCTGACTATACTCTATCTCTGTGCTAAATTTCATCCAGATCCGTCCAGCCGTTTGAGTGCGAAGAAGTAACAAACATACAAATACACACACACACACTCACAAAATTTCACCTTTATAATATTAGATTAATAATAAATATTACATTATATATATCTATCTATATATATAAAAGAAGAAACTGACTGACTGACTGACTTACTGATCGATTAACGCAAAGCCAAAACCGTTAAGCCTAAGAACGAACTTGGCAGAAAGGTTCCTCAAGCGACGTAAGTGAGCTCTAATAAAGGATTTTTGGAAATTCCACCCCAAAGGGGGTAAAAAAGGGGTTGAAAGTTTGTATGTAATTTCTACAGTTTGTAAGTTGGAGACGTGAAATTTTGGATTTAAGCTCTTGGTTGATAAAAAAAAATTATGTAATTATTGGTTTTTGAAAATTTTACCCTTAAAGGGATAAAAAAGGGATTGAAAGTTTGCATGAAATTTTTACAGTTTGTAAATTGGACATAAAATTTAACGTTTATGCTCTTGGTTGATAAAAAGAATTTATGTATTTATTGGTTTTTGGAAATTCCACCCCAAAGGGGGTAAAAAGGGGGTTGAAAGTTTGTATGTAATTTCTACAGTTTGTAAGTTGAACACGTGAAATTTTAGATTTACGCTCTACGTTGATAAAAAGAATGAATTAATGTATTTATAGGTTTTTGACAATTCCACCCCAAAGGGGGTAAAAAGGGGGTTGAAAGTTTGTATGTAATTTCTACAGTTTGTAAGTTGGACACGTAAAATTTTAGATTAACGCTCTACGTTGATAAAAAAAAAGAATTAATGTATTTTTTGGTTTTTGGAAATTCTACCCCTAAGGGGATAAAATAGGGGTTGAAATTTTATATGAAATTTCTTCGGTTTGGAAGGTAAAACGTCAGAAATTGTAACTCTTGATCAATAAAAAAAAATGGGTTTATTGATTGCCGGAAATTCTACCCCTAAACTAATAATACTAACAGCAAATAGAAAAGTTTGTCATTACAAGTTTTTAAAACTACTCCTAAAATACGACTAAGGGGGTGTTAAAGATTTTTGAAGAATTTTACTGTAAAAGGCTTCTTTTTATGATGTAGGCAAAAAGAGATATTTGTTTGAATGAAAAGTCTAATTCCTTTGGCAAAATAATAAAGGTAACATTAGTTTTTCGGCACTACCCCCAAAAGACGACTTAAGGGATGTTAAAGTATGTATAGAAAATTGTATTTCTTGAGTTAGTAAATTTGCAACTTGACACAAATACCAATCAAAGTAAATAATAAAGGGTGTCACTATTATATTTTCGAAACAACCACTAAAAGATGATTTGGGGAGTGTTGAAGATATTGGGTTAATAAACTTTAAATTTGGCGCAAATACTAACCTTAATAAATAATGTAGGTTGTTATTAGTTTTTCGGAACTATCCCCAAAATACTATTTAGGAATTGATCAAGATTTTTGAAGTATTTTACTGCACAAAGCTTCTTTTTATGATGTAGGGGAGGAATAAGGAGGGATTTTTGGAAAATCAGCTTTTAAAGAGGTAAAAGGGAGACATTTATTTGTATGAAAAATCTTATTTCTTGAGCTAATAATAAATTGCCATCATTAGTTTTTCAAAATTACCACCAGAAGATGATTTAGGGGTGTCAACGGTTTTTTGAAGAATCTTATAGCACTAAGACGTCCTCTATCGGTTCATCCGTTCGGGAGCTACTATGCCACATACTGGCACACACACACACCGTCGTTTTTGCGTCAGAGGTTAAAAATACTGGTACTTAGATGCAACCGGTTAAACTGGAAATCCTGGTTAAACCTAGGCAGATTTAATTATTTAATATCTTCAATATCAACCATAACTACAAAATTACATGAGGCCGCAAATATATACCTATACGTCTTAGATGATGGGGTTCGAGAATGTCATTATTGCAAAGTTATTTATAGTACCCTCAAAAACATGAACTTATTATAATGTTGGTAAGTCTGTTTGTGTAGGTGCTAGTCTGTGACTAACTTCGATCAAAATATCTCTATCTGCCACTCTGTTTGCTTGTTTGAACAGGGATGGCAGTGTAATTACAGTGTCTTGAGTTAATTTAAGATATTTCAGCTTTGTCTCTAACATGGTAGCGCCATAATGCCTCGTGCAAATATTAGTTGTCACTTACTTTACTTTTTACCCGACTGCCAAAGGAGGGTTATGTGTTCATCAGTTTGTATGTTTGTATGTATGTTTGTTCCTGTGGCATTCTAGAGACTAAACGCGTAGGCCGATTTTGATGATTCATATGTCAAACGATTTGTTTTAATCCTGAGAGTGTCATTGGCTACATCAAAATTAGAAAAAAGAAAAATGGCGGATTTTGGGCGCCATATTGTGGGGTACCAATTTATTAATTGTGTGGTAAGGAAAAAAATATAAAGTTATCACTTATCAAAATATAAGGTTTTAAGAGGTGATTTCAAAATTATACAACACTTATATGTTTAAATGTACCTAGTTCAAAAAAAATAACAATAAAGTTATTAATAAAAATAGTTAAATCAAAAAACCCTACTGCTTAAAAAGCGAACTAAAAAGACGTAAACAAGAAGAAACATGCTGTGCAGTCGGCGGATACATATTCCCGAGCTGGCTGACCAATACCAGATGTATCCTCCGACTGCACAGAATGATTTTCTTCTATTAAGTTTCGTCATTACTTACTATTAAGTGAGGCTCTACGGCTTATTTATCAACCAACATTTCAGGTACTTTTTAAAGTTACCTACCCCCACTACGCTACAAAAGTCATCACTTAGGTATGCATCATTTTTAACCGACTTATTTCAGCTGAGAGACGTCATTATCGATGGTCCATGTGCAATAATGATTGAAAAAAACCGGCCAAATGCCAGTCGGACTCGCACACGAAGGATTCCGTACCATTATCGCAAAACACTGCAAAAAATCACGTTTGTTGTATGGGAGCCCCCATTAATTTATTTTATTTTAATTTAATAATTATTATATTTTTACTGTTTTTAGTATTTGTTGTTATAGCGGCAACATAAATACATCATCTGTGAAAATTTCAACTATCTAGCTATAACGGTTCATGAGATACAGCCTGGTGATATACGGACAGACTGACGACAGACAGACAGACGGATCGCGAAGTCTTAGTAATAGGGTCCCGTTTTTACCCTTTGGGTACGGAACCCTAAAAAGGCAGTCAAGGGGACTGGACAGAAGTGAAAAGTCTGGTTTCACTGGCGCAACACCTAACATTAGCATGTCGGTGAATCCGTCATATTAGCATGCCACTGACGCAAACCCATAAGTTATGCCCCTACCAAAAATCGCACAACGGCAACGCGACTAAAAGTTTTCACTTTAGTAGCTTGGGCAAGTTAGCATGCATTGACATATTGACAGCTTCTTAAATAGCTCGGTAGTCGAACACATTCCTGAAAATAATTTATTCAATTTTTCATTAACAAGCTACATCGCGTGACGCCACGTTTTTAATGACACGATGTTGTGACCGGAAACCGGTCAAAGTAATGTTATCGTTATTTTATCTCTCTGATTGACAAGCCAAATAACAATGACCGACAATTTGGGAAATCATCCGCTACCTGAACGTCCTATGGCGTTAGACCTAACTGGCGTAGTGACGGGTGTAACAAACGATCTGCGCTTGTTTAATCACTCAGCCGGTGTGCGTCCGGCGGTAAAAAGTAACAAGTACTACCAGGGACAAAAGTTGGGCGCTCTTTCTAAAGTTTAAATAAAGAAACAGAGAATTCTGTTAACTATTTGTGACGTAAAATTGGAGGACTGAAAAGAGTACTGGGTACTACTGGTCTTGTGATTATAGGGTTGTTGACAAAAAATATCTATTTAGTCCGTCAGTAAGATAACTAAAAAATATTGCACACATTTTTTTTTTCTTTTACCTGGTATACAAAAAATTACGACGGATACAGTGCGTAGAAATATCGTGTGACGTCTCAGTGTGCTACACTTTCTACTGACAAAGTGACGTCATAAGCCACCACTCCTGAACTTTGATGCGCTTTATCTTTGTCAATTTGTATTTATTTGATAAAGCAGAAAATACGGGTCCAATATCATTTGATAATTTCACTGACGGACTAAATAGAATTATATATTTTATACACAGGAAACGGTTCATATAGAATCACAATATAACATCATCACCCGTATTTCGCCAATTATATTTATATCCCATATAATATGGGGAAGCCTATTGTCATCAACTGGGCACACATCAGGACTCCGGGCTGTTACTGAGAAATATCAGATTGAAAAACCTAATAACACTTAGCCCAAACCGGGAATCGGACCTAGGACTTCAAGCTTAGCTGTAGCACTCGCGATCACTAGACGAATCAACGAACTTCCACGCTTAATTAAAACGCAAAATACTCGGCAACTTTTGTCTCTGACGGTACAACCGGAAAACCTTGCCATTTGTCACAAAGTTTCCATTTAGTGTAAGTTTAAAAATGGAAAGTTGGCGTTTAGTTAGTACGGAAATTTTCAAAACAAATAATTGAGAGAAATGTGGTTGTCGGGAGCCCGGGCAGCAATCATACTTTATTCTCCCTGAAAACCTCATTTGTGAATAAATTGGTTACGACTAGTTTGGGAACTAAGTCTTAACGCCTGGTTTATGATAAAAGGTAAATCTAGATAACTTTTAGTGCTATTAATTATTATTACGGTCTAGAGACAGAAGTCCGTAAAAAACTCTGGTAAGACCAAATCCGAACCTCACTGAACATCAAAGCCTCAGAAGCCGTGCATGTTGCTGAGAGGAGAGGATCTGCTCAGGTGAAAATAGAGAAAACATTTATTTTTTCGAGAAATAGGATTTATTTCAAATATGAGACCTAGCTAGATCAATTTTTCGACCCCGAAAACCCTATTTAATCGAAAGGGTTGAAGCCGTTTTCGAAAACGTGATTACAAATATAACGTAAAATGTTGGTCGTTTAATTATATGCCGTGGAGAGTCGATCCAGTACATGTAATTTGTAAAAATAAATAATACAAATAGCACCTAAAAATAAACCGCCTTCCAAAACGAAACACGAAAAGTGCAAGAATAACTTTTTTATCTGAAGCCGGTATTGCAAAATGAGAAAACAAGAAAAAAAGGTACAATATGTTGTCACAATGTTCACCAATATGTCCTGTTGTACAATCTTTTTTTCTAAGCATAAGGTTTCAATCACAGCCACTATTTATTTATTTATTTGTTTACTTTCGCACTGGATAGCCCAGCAATTTCACCAATGGAGCACAATATTACAAAAAATAACTACAAGTCTTGGTTTCCTCACGATAATTTCCTTCACCGTTGTCAGCGATATCATATTAATTAATTATCTCATCACATCACACTAATTAACAGCGAAAGTTTGTGAGTGTGTGTGTGTTTGTATGTTTGTAACTTCTTCACGCTCAAACGTCTGGACGGATCTGTATGAAATTTGGCACAGAGTTAGATTATAGTCAGGAATAGCACAAAGGATACCTTTGATCCCGGGAATATGTTCCCTTGGTATAATTTTCGACAATCACGCGAACGAAGCCGCTGGTAGAAGCAAGTATAATATTATAAATGTGTAAGTTTGGATGGATGTGTGTGTGGATGTATGTTTGTTACTCAATCACGCCCGAATGGCTTAACAGATATGGATGAAATTTGGTACGGCAATAGATTGTAGTCTGTAATAGTACATAGACTAAATATTTTGATATTTATCCCGGTATAGTGTTTCCTTGGGATGATAAAATACTTTTGTGACTCTAAAGTGACTCTTCTTATCTGTACTTCTATACTAATATTATAAAGAGGTAAAGTTTGTGAGTTTGTGACGTTGTAGGGGGTAATCTCTAAATCCACTGAACACATTTAAAAAATTCTATCACCGGAAGAAAGCTACATTATACTTGAGTGTCATAGGCCATAATATATTTTCAAAGAAATTAGAGATCCTTATGAAAATTGCAATAATGTAACCCAAAATAGCAAAATGTTGCCTGTAAAATTCATTCAGCGTGCGCTGAGAAAACTATTGATGATACGTAAAAAATAATAGGTAGGTAGGTAGGGCAGGGTAGGTAGGGTAGGCAGGGTAGGCAGGGTAGGCAGGGGGGGCAGGGTAGGCAGGGTAGGCAGGGCAGGCAGGGTAGGCAGGGTAGGCAGGGTAGGCAGTGTAGGCAGTGTAGGCAGTGTAGGCAGTGTAGGCAGTGTAGGCAGGGTAGGCAGGGTAGACTAGGTATGCAGGGTAGGCAGGGTTGGCGGGGTAGGCAGTGTAGGCAGGGTAGGCAGGATAGGCAGGTTAGGCTGGGTATGCAGGGTTGGCAGGGAAAGCAGGGCAGGCAGGGTAGGCAGAGTAGGCAGGTTAAGCAGGGTAGGCAGGGTAGGAAGGGTTGGCAGGGTGGGCAGGGTAGCCAGTTGACGGGACCGAAACCCCGGGGGTCAGCTAGTTGCAAATATAGAATAAGAAATTTAGCGTGAGAGTAGGAAGGTGTTACATCTTTCTTCTCTCATGTAAGGAAAAGTGCCTAAACGTGATGCGTTATTGTTCACTCTCAATTCTCGTTCAATTATAGTATTGAATCACCAAGGAAATTCCGTTTCGGATAAAATATTCAGTACTTTTTAAAAACAGTTTTTTTTCATTTTCAAGAATTGATTTTTGCTTTTCATTGATACATTTAAATAAACTGGATGCGGATACAAAATCAGGCAGAATGTTAAAAAACGTAACAGATATTAAATCGGCAGCTGACAACCTGTCTGCGTGTTCGTTTACGAATAAATACAAAAAATATACAGCAAAAATATTGGATAAAAGCTTTCAAAAGTTAGCTATTGTCCTCACTATCACGTTTAACGGCAGCGTCATAAAGAATAGCATATTTTCATCAACTTGCCATTCAATAAACACTTTATACACCACTTTTTAACCAGAAATGTGGCGGACGGGCGTGATCGCCAACCCCGAGATGGAAGGTTGTAAGTCTCCCGGTTGGCGGCGCTGGACGTCCCTAACACCCTGCAAATAAGGTTCTTGGCAACCTGGCTCCGTTGACGACTCAAGATTTAATTCTGCACTGTTATAAGGGTTGATAGGATCAAATCAAATAAAAAACCTTGATTTCTTAAACACACGGGATGATCTGAGGGCTCTCAACAAGTGACCGAGATACAAGGAGTTGGAAGAAATTATTCCTTGTCGATTACGACTACTACCGGTGACTAGTTTCCGATGACAACAAATTCTAATTTTGGCTGGGGGTGTGTATATACCCTCTGCCCCTTCCTTTATTGAGAGCCCCGCGATTTCTCGCCGATAATAATTTTATTTTGTATAAGAATCCCATACCAAACAATCGGTAATCGGGCTATTACATTCTTTCTATGGTGCTATCAATACCTTGAAATCGGTCAATATTGCCAAAAATGTGGTTGTTGACAACGAATTTTTAAAACCTGTATAACGTTTAATCCAAAAAAAAAATGCAGTCAAAAGTGATTAATTAAAATCAGGCTAAAAATATAAAAAACTATTTGAACTCCAAAAACTCCCGTAACGCCTAGTTAAGCGCAACAAACTCTACAGCAATAAAATAATAGTCATAGTCATAATAATGTCTCGCCAAAGATCTTTAAATAAATACTAATGCAATTCTCGTCATAAATTAAATTAATAGAATAAACGCTCGCTTTATCCAAGACCCCATTCAAGCAATTTTCTGATTTATCTGCCACCAGTTGCAGAGAGAAAATTTATCTCTTCCGAGTATTTACTTTACCACCATTTCCTAGAAATATTAATGAAAGCGGCAATTACGGCAATTACGGAAAATTATTATTTGCTTTGCTATCTTTGTATTCCCTGCAGCTGCGTTCAAGGGTATTGAACAGTGTCAAGTTCAATATCGAACAAGATAGAATCCGTTTATAATGTACGTTTATTTTCCAGGGCAATATTTTTCGTGATATTTGTATTCGACAATATGTTTTCCAATTCATTAGTTTAGTTTTGCTTTGAATATTTAGTTACTAAATCTGTCCCACTCCCGGGCCAAGGCCTCCCCCTATCCTACAAATTCGAATGCAATGCTCGAGGAATTCATCCAAGACGTTCTGCCACATTTCGCTCGGTCTGCCGCAACCCCGTCTACTTGTGTCAGGGCTCCAGTCTTGCATTAAACGGCCCATAACTTTGATGGCAGTAATTTTTTTTTTATACCCTTTTAATTTCGTTATTAATACTATTGCCGTGAATTTTTCAGATATCCAAAAGCAACCATTTAGCTGGCAGGGGGGAACTTGACTCTAACAAAAATTAGCAATTTAAAGCTCAATTTTACGCAAACATCCTGGGTTTGCCTGAATCAAAAAATGGTTTTAACAGACCCGTAATATTTTTAAAAGGCATATCCAACGATAACCCATACCATGGGAAAGACGACAATAAAAAACATTCTCACTTTACGTCTACATGTACCTACCGGAATGTACCCGAAAAAAAAATATTTCTTGTTTTTATTTTATCATTTTGTCGGCATGATTATTATGATTGTATACCCATGCCAAATTAAAGCTTTCTAGTTATAAGAGTCTCTGGACTAAGGTGCGGACGGACAAACGGACATGGCGAAATTATAAGGGTTCCTTGTTGACTAAGAAACCCTAAAAAAAGCTCTAAACTTGCCATCTACCTAATACATTTTTATTTCATGCGCAAAAACATACAATAGATGCAAATTACTACGGTCACACATTTACTCGCTACTAGTTCGCATGTGGAACATCCCTTATACGATGGTGAAATGGTTCGATCCATCAAATGTACCGTGTAATCGTTGCACATGGGCGTCACAATAATACGTTCTACGTATGGTACGGTTAACTGGACGACGAGACGGTGTACGAGTATGTAATATGTACCTTGATCTTACAGGTACGAGACGGAGTGAAAGAATTTATATCGTTTTCACAACAGATAAAAATTGTGGACATTTTTGGTTGTGTGTTCTTTTATAGCTTCACTGTTCTGACTGTATTCCCTGAAGGGAAGCAGAGGTGTATTTATAGAACACGCACACTGCTTCGTTGCTCTAGTGGTCGCAAACTCGAGGTACCTGGGTACGATTCCCTTGGTCGGGAATTTTTTTATTGAGTTTTTCATCTAGAATTTCCTATTAGCAGCCCGGAGTGAACTTGTGCCTTGTTGATAGCAATAAGCTCGCCCACTATTAAACGCAAACATAATTGACGAAAGAACAATAATAATAAAACATAACAAAAAGAAAACTATATTCAAATTTGAAGTTAGTAATCTATACAAATAAGTCTTGAGTGCAGTGGTGGCCCGGTGGTATCGGCCGCGACTTACAAGTTGTAGGTCGTGGATTCGAGCCTAGGCAGGCGCTTTACTTTGTGTTAATTATTTCATCACCACTGCTCTCAAAACGGTGAAGGAAAACATCGTGAGGAAACCGGCATGTCCTAGAACCAAAAATTCGAAGACATGTGACATCCACCAACCCGCACTGGGCCCGCGTGGTGGATAACGGCCCATTCCCCCTCGCAGAGAGGAGGCCTGTGTCCCAGCAGTGGGAACATTAATAGGCTGATGATGTGATGTGATGTGAAGTCTTATATATAATAAGGTACAACAATGTTAAGTAATCCTGTATCACAGGCGCCAGGGGTTCAAACAATGTAATTGGAAGAACAAGGAATTTTTTATAATATTTTCTTGAACCGGTTTCTGATTTAAGTAAAGCAGCAAACATCAGTTGAGTATTGTCAAATAATTTCAGAAGCTTCTGAGTTTTTACATTTCACAATTGAGAATCCATCTAAATCAGTTGGACCTGTCAAAGTCCCATTCACTCTCTCTTTCACGCTTAAGTTCCGTATTACAAACGAAATCCGAGGCATCACAAAATTGCATAAAATTTACTAACATAAATTTTATATAGCTATAAAAAGTACGTTAGTACCATCATTCATGATTAAAAAAAACAAGTTTTTAAAATATTATAATCTGTAATAACTTATAACTTTAAGCAATTAAATAGATACCTATTTGAAATGTATGCAACCTTATTACGAAACTATGAAATGTATCGTAGGTACTAGTTAATTACTTCAAGATTGTCATGGCGTCCGTATTTATTTTGTCAATGATGTCTTATCATAATAAAATAATATATAATATAATTTGTTATTGTTAAAATCAAGAATTGACGCTTATAATTAGAAGTGAATGTGTTCAGAGCGAGCTGTTGCTGCTTCATGTGATACCTAATAGAA
Organism: Anorthoa munda; assembly: GCA_945859665.1. Classification (NCBI taxonomy): domain Eukaryota; kingdom Metazoa; phylum Arthropoda; class Insecta; order Lepidoptera; family Noctuidae; genus Anorthoa; species Anorthoa munda. The sequence continues at coordinate 41,452,565 of OX243893.1, forward strand.
CTACAGAATATTTTACTCAGAATTTCACAAGATCTATCAAGAGGGAACAGAACCAGAACAGAAACGACACACATAGAATTTGTATGTTGAAACTGCATTGGAATCTGATTGCAATTATGATTTACCAACAAATGTGGACTTTTGTGATGCAGTTTTTAATGTGTGACCTGGGTTTTCAAGATCAAAGGCTTTGCTAGCTATCAAAGAGCCTCCAAAGGAAAACAATATTAGCCAGGGTCGGTGCCATTGTATATGTGACGGATATTATGAAGAAGGACTGTGTTTTAATATGTGTTAACAAACAATATAATATCTGCCTACTTATTTTGTAAAATAATAAATAAATAAGACTTATCATTTTGTTTTTACCATCTCTATTGTACTGATACCGAAATCGTATCATACAAAAGCCAAATTCTGTACACATTTTCATCGTTGTAACTTTTTCTTGTATTGTGGATCCTACTAATATTCTATATAGGTATAAAAGTCTGTATGTTTGGATATTTGTTAATTGAGGTGTCTCAATGGTTGAACGTATTTGGAAATATAAAATTTGGAATACAATTACACAATGACCAGAATTAGAACCTAGGATATAATAATAAAAAACAATATAATAATAAATAAACGGATAAAAACTTTTATTCTGTAATCAGAGATATAAAACTGTTGTCTATACAATACATCTTTATAGTTTATAAAATGTCCCTAATCTCATTGTGCCTCTTGGCATAGGCCTCTACTAACAGTTTCAACTGGGGTCTGTCCTGAGCTTTGAGCTTTGAGCTTTGAGCTTTAAGCTTTGTGTCTACATCTTGGACCAGCGGTCTTTCCCATATCCCATTCCCATCTCCGACACTGTCATCCACGGCTTCTTTTCCCATCTCTTGGGTACCAGTTTGTCACTTTTCTCCATTTCCCTTGGTTATCGCGCATCATATGACCGGTCCATCTCCACTTTTCACATAGTTCCTGTTGGGTAACTCTCGGTTTTCGCGCAGGAAAAGCCACTGGCAACCACAAACACTGGCTTTTTTTAATATTTTTGTTGAAGCACTCACTCATCTTCACCATTTCTGCCGAAAGACTGCTGGATACAGGACTTCCCCAAGGGTAACTATATCAACCGGTCCTGTTCTTCGTTCATACATGGGATACCCGCGATCTTAACCTGGTCATCGGTCCACAGAGACAGACCTTTAAACGCTGCGTATTCCGCCACACGCTCGCCACTCCAGAACTTTTCAGCCCCTTCGACCATCCGTTCTTCGAGCATCTGAGATCTATCAGGCGTGAAATATTTGCATCCAATCTAATGATTCGACGCTTAACATGAATTGTATGTATTTGTGTAACAGTACAGTCAGTGTGTGTGGTTATGTGTGCTGTAGTGTGTTTACGGTAGAACGGATTTGAATGATATTAGTCACACACATTGATTGTCTCATATCACATACCGCTAATACTCAGCTGTGACCAGAGTATCTCATGCAAGGCGATATATTATAAATAATAATTGCACGTTTAAAAATATTTATTGGCACTTTTATGTGTCAATATTATTGTTAGTTGCTAAAACGAGGAAAAGGTACCTCGGTATCATTTCTCGAAAGTGCTTATTCACAACAGTTTGCATAGTTTTATGAAGTATTCAGTTTTATTATCTTGAGCTCGGCACTAAAAACGACTTTGAGCGATGCTAACTTAGTCGTATTACTTCCGAAAGTTTGTTGAGATTCCCGCAGGGGAACAGTTATGCACATCTTATATAATTAATTTAAATACCAGAATCAAGAGCTTGTGTCTAAGTAAAAACAGCAGCACGGGTCAATCTTCAAGGTTAAGTAACGCTACCCAAGGTCGGTCTATAGATAGGAGACAGCGCATAAAACGATGCTATCGTCTCTTGCTTGATGCTCACCTTTGTACATAAACTGTCCTTTTGTATTTGTATGATTTTATGTTATGTCTACAATATAGAATAAAAATAAGAAACTCTTATGCTTTGTAGCACTCTGATGGAATGCTGGCTATCTGGCATAGTTTTGTTGGCATTCTTCTCTATTGAGGATGAGCTCCAGTGATATAATAGCAGCAATTGAATAGGCGACAAAATGCAGAGCTCCCGATGAGCGGAAATCCGCTCCGCTAACTTCAATGAATACTGGTCTGGCGAGATGCCCATCGCCCACTACCGTTTATATAATTCTCCATTCAATAGTGCTCAATGGCCTTTGTAGTATTAGAAATGGCGTCGCGTATAATATATGGCCAATATTACAATAAAGTGAAGATATATTTCACAATATTTTTAATTGATGTAGCTTTACTATACGTATCAGATAAGCTATACGTAAGCCACGTTTATAAAAGTAAAGAAATAACAAATTAAAACTAAGAAAAAGGATATAGATAATAAAATTAAGGGTCGGCTTCGCACGACGTGGGTAGCTAACCCACAGCAGGCAGGGAGGCTAGACAGCAGGTCGGGCAGGAAGACGTGGTGTGCCCTAGGTAGGCAGACGAGCAGGCAATTCGATCGTAGGCTGTAGAGTAGGCAACAGGACGGATAGGCAGGCACACAGATGGATGGTCAAGGCAGCTGAACTAATAGTCAGGCTAACGGGCAGATAGGCAGTAGCACAGGTGATGGCACAGGCAACAAGGAGTGTGGAGGCCGGGCTGTGGCTTCATACGCCGATCAAACGAGCCCTTTAATATGAAGCGGTGACCGAAAAGGTTAATGTTTAATTAAGTTCCACACTCAATTAATTATATTTATTTCACTTCAATGATTTGTTAACATTCAAAGGCCGTATATTATCTTGTAGATTTAAAGAGTTTTCAGTTACAATAGTATACTTGGTAGTATTAAGTAGGAAAACCGACTTTCGGCGTTCAGTCCAGATTCAAAACTAAAAAAAAGTGACGCCTGTTTTTCTTCGCTCCGACATGTCTTCTAAATTCTAAATACAAATATCAATTAAGTAATAAATCATCTTATTATCTATATAAATATATAAAAGAAGAAACTGACTGACTGACTGACTGATCGATCAACGCACAGCCAAAACCGCTAAACCTAGAAGCACGAAATTTGGCAGAAAGGTTCCTCAAGTAACGTAAGTGAGCACTAAGAAAGGTTTTTTGGAAATCGCACCCCTAATGGGGTAAAAAGGGGGTTGAAAGTTTATATGTAATTTCTATAGTTTGTAAGTTGGACGCGTTAAATTTTAGATTTACGCTCTTCGTTGGTAAAAAGAATTAATGTATTTTTTGGTTTTTAGTAATTCGACCCCTAAGGGGGTAAAAAGGGGGTGAAAATGGGGGTTGAAAGTTTGTATGAAATTCAAATTCATTCCCCGTTACATTATACAGGCTCTAATATACACTTGGCACATAACAGTAAATAATAAAGGATGTCATTATTAGTTTTTCGAAACTATCCTATAGTGTGATCAAGATTTTTTGAAGTATTTTACTGCACATAGCTACTTTTTAAGATGTAGGGGAGCACTATGGACGGATTTTTGGCAATTCAAGCTTTAAAGACGTTAAAAGGGAGACATTTATTTGTATAAATATCTTATTCCTTGGGAAAATAATAAATTGCCATCATTAGTTTTTCAAAATTACCCCCAGAAGATGAAGATGGTGTCAACGGTTTTTTGAAGAATCTTACTGCACTAAGACGACCTCTAACTCGATTTGGAACTACCGAACTGGACCGTTTGTCTCCGGCCAAACAAACAAAAACAAAACACAACAAAAAGTGTAAGGCCGAACAAACGTAGATAATTTTATGAGTAGTGAGTGATGTTTTAGTGTCGCGTAATTTACGCAGCATTCTTTTCATACTAAAGTAATTTTTGCTCAATCCGAAATTATGCAACTATAAAATCGCGACCAGTCTTCTGCTCTTCGGATTCAACAGACTTGCGGCTCCCGCCAAGACATCAGTCCAACTTGTGCTAGGCCTTGCTATGTTGCTTCTTCCAGTAACGAACTCGCCACTCCAGAAACTTTCAGTCCCATAGGCCATCTTTTCAGCGAACGATCTGGTCTGCTTAATGCAACCAAATTTTGGTCGTTCTTGGGGCTATGTCGGTTACCTCAGTTTTCCTGTCCGTGTTTCCGAGTCGGATTCGATGAATAATTGAATACCTTCGGTAAAGTCACCGATTTTCGATTAAGACTCGTGCAGAAGCTGCACAACACTTTATTCTTCATAGTAATAGATAGTGACTGGTGACCTCGCTATGGATCTTATTGTAAAGCCTCATGGCTGAGGTTTTGATCGAATGACCGGTGTGACTGTTATTTACTAACTCTATAACTTAATTTATGGGACACGTCATTAAAGTTTCGTAAATCCTAACTTAAACCGTAGATATCTAACAATAGCTTATTTTTGATCGCCTTCACTAACCGCACATAATAAAGTCCTATTTAGTTGAATAAAATATGAAATCATGCGAACGAAGTCACGGGTGGAGTGCTAGTCAGAGTATAAAATAATATAATAGGTTTGGATGTTAAAACAAATCGTATGCTTTTCAGGTGTACATTATCAAAGAATACATAAAAATGAGAAACATGAGTTGATACAATTTCAAAAGTTATAAAGATGAAATTTGTAAAATCTATTATAAAACGTAAGTAAACTAAGACATGTGGAATGAACACCACATTGAGCGATATGGTCTTCATCGAGTCAACTTCGCTGATTGCATTCTGAGCTCGCAATTTTCTTTTGTCACGAAAATACAAGTTGAAAAACGGTGTGAAACAGTCTAAAATAATATAACAGACAAACAGCAGCGGGTGGTGTGCATTATGTTTCATTGTTCATTAAGGTGACCTACATTAGCTCCTAACACTAAAAGAACCATTGTTCTGCATCATAGTTTAATGAGAGAGTTAATAAAATGTATACTGTGCTGTTAAGTTTCGTGAAGGTTTCCAAGTGAAGCGTCGGAAACGCAATAATTGGGTACGTATGATAGTCGGGAAAAGTTTAAATTCGACGCAAAATGTTGTGCATACAAAAACTAACTAAAATTATTAAGTTGATTCCGAAATCTTGGGAATTCTATCGGTATACTCAATTTGTCGATTTCCAAAATCGCAGTATCTTTTCGGTATAACAATTAGAGTCTGGCCAACGAAAGCGTGATCTGGGGTATTTTCAAAGTTGGGGTATGGCAACATTATTAATCTGGGTATTGTCTGTGATTGCGATTGTTAGTATGACTTGGTAATCTTGATCCATGTTGGCTGATTGTTATATATTTACGATATGATGATACCTTTTCTTATGTTTATGTTTCAATGTTCCTCATTTGGCAGAAGACTGGAAAAATTGACGGACCATGTAATAAATGTGGCAAATAAATATAAACAAAGAGATCACATAACAGAAGAAGTATTGGAAAAATTTATATAAGTGTAGATGATGATTCAGATACAGATGAATACTTAGAGGTTGAATTTTTGGACTATGATTTTGAGTATGATGATTAAGTAATTAATAAATTAAATGTTAAGTGGGTCAATATTATGTACATACTAATAAATAAATCTACACACTCTTTTTTAACTCACATCTATGACAGTCAGGGCTCCGTCACACTTCACCAAACGGAGCCAATAAATCAAAAAATAAATTATAATAAATACAAATAATACAAGTATCAAAACTTTTACTAGAGGTATAGTTGGTGATACCACATTAGGATTTTTTGAATTAGCCGCGTTTTTCAGATCACACTTTCGTTGGCCAGACTCTAATACCGAATAGAAATTAACAATGTTCAACATTAGATAAATTTGCATCCGAACATCTGATCTGTGAAATGCCTGCCAATGAAATATCTGTGAGTTAGAATTAATTTCAAAAGCGAAGTAATTAGTTCATTAGAACAATTGAAACAAGGTTGTCCTATAGTTAGCACGTGCACAGTTCAATGTTAGTGCGAATGATTTGTGATTGTCCCTTAGTAATTAATAATTGATGCCATTATCGTCATTTTAGTTATTTGCACATTCTTCGGTATTTGTTTGACTAGCTTTTTAGAGTTCCGTACCCAAAGGGTAAAAACGGGACCCTATTACTAAGGCTCCGCGGTACGTCTGTCTGTCTGTCTGTCTGCCACCAGGCTGTATCTCAAGAACCGTGATAGCAAGACAGTTGAAATTTTCATAGATGATGTATTTCTGTTGCCGCTGTAACAACAAATACTAAAAACAGAATAAAATAAATATTTAAGTGGGGTCCCATACAACAAACGTGATTTTTTTGCCGTTCTTTGCGATAACGGTACAGAACCCTTCGTGCGCGAGTCCGGCTCGCACTTTGCCGGTTTTTTATATTTCGATATTTTCTAAAACCCTACGGCGTTCCGGCCGTATTGGAACCCCATGGCCTGGCACGTGACGATGGCAAAAGACCGGACGGGATGTCTTTGTTTCCATGGAAGATGGGTAGGCCTTTAGTGTGGGACGCTACTTGTGTCGATACTCTTGCGCCATCCCATCTTCCTAGCTCGTCGTGCTGTGCTGGCGCTGCCGCTGCGGCTGCAGAGAACCTCAAGCGGCGGAAATATAATAACCTCATCGGTAGTTATATTTTCGAGCCGTTTGGGGTTGAAACTCTTGGTCCGTGGGGTCCGAGTGCTCACGCTTTGTTTAAAGATCTTTCCAAACGCTTAGTTGACACTTCGCGTGACCCAAGGGCTGGCTTTTACCTCGGTCAGAGAACAAGCATTGCCATACAACGTGGTAATGCTGCCAGTCTTTTGGGCACATTACCAGTGGACAACGATGTGGAGGAATTTTTCGACGCCATATTTTAGATTAGGTAAGTGAGTAGTTTTTGGTTTAAGTGTTTATGTTTGTAGTCTTAGTTAATTAAGTATTATATACATTGTATATACTTGTATCTTTGTAAATAAATTATTTTTTAAACCCTACTGAATTTATTACGCTTTTAAATATCATGTCAAATGGATGAGTGATGTTTTCCTATTCCCATGGATTCACTAGCTACTTAACCTAGAGTTTGACAGCGTGTTAAGTATCTAGATTATTTTTTATGTTGATCAGCCTTTCAAATACCGTAAGTAAAGCTCATAAATATTAAATGCATAACTTGCTTTTTTACATGCAATACACTGATGGCAAAAAAGAAAGATTTACAACAAAACGAAACAATGAAAATGTTTGAACAATGAAATTGAAAGCTTTTGCGAATGCGAGCGCGAGATAGAAACTTAAAATAAGAGGATTACCAATTTATTATACTCATAGATATGCGTTTTTTTTTGGGCGGTATGGAAGAAGAAAACTTGTTGCGCCGACCCCGAGTGACATGGGTCAGGTCGGGCAGGAAGTTGATGATGATTACGTTTTTATTTAGAGTTCCGTTTTCGAAGGGGCCAAACGGAGCCCTATTGCTGTCACAGACGTGTCCGTCTTTCTGTCCGTCTATCTATTCGTCCTCTGTAACATAGGTTTTACTGCCAAATGGTTGGAGCTAGAGTCTCCTAATTTTCAAATTTGAAGCATCTTGTTGACCCAAAGCCATACAAAAATGGTTTTTAAATAAATTAAAAAAAAAAAAATTGGGTAAGATTTTTTTTTGCCGCCTCCTCTCTTTTGCTATTTGGACCCATAGGGGGCAGCGAAATTATTTTTTTACCTAGCTCATCAAATGGGGTTGTTTAGAACTTGTTGAGTAGATAAATACTGAATTTCTGTTTTAAAAAATATTGGAAAACAAAGGAATGAGAAGCCACCAAGGTCAGCTACTATTACAAAAAAAAACAAAATTCTTGTATCATTCAATATTATTACAAAATTAATTGATCTATGAACTTTAATTTGGTGATAATGTTTATTATTAGGTTATCATTACTTCGAAAAAATATTTGACCGAATTTGATTTCACCTTAAACTTTGCAACTTTTATCGTTTCGTTTTTTTTACTTCATCGAAGTAGTCTGCCATTGTCTCTCACTGTCACCTATTATCAATTCGATATTTATCGTTACTCCAAAGTTTCATTTTGTTGAAAAACTTTTTACCAAGGTTACACTAAACCGAAATAACATTTGTTCGAAGTGTTATGATCCCGAACATTCATTAACCTACTGTTTTAATATGTTGTTCGAAGTGTTATGATCCCGAACATTCATTAACCTACTGTTTTAATAGGGATGTGAACTGCCATTTTTTTAAATTGCATATCATTCTACAGCATACATTTATTTACGCATAAAACATAATGCTAAACATTAAAGCACTAAATATGCCTTATTGAAATACTAAAGCAGCATTAAAGTACGCAGTTTGCTTGAGTAGTGGTGGCCCAGTGGTATCGGCCGCGACTTATAAGTTGTAGGTCGTGGGTTCGAGCCCAGGCGGGCGCTTTACTTTGTGTAGGTAAATTATTTAATCACCACTGCTCTCAAAACGGTGAAGGAAAACATCGTGAGGAAACCGGCATGTCGTAGAACCAAAAATTCGAAGACATGTAAAATCCACCAACACGCACTGGGCCCGCGTGGTGGATTACGGCCCATTCCCTTTCACAAAGAGGAGGCCTGTGTCCCAGCAGTGGGAACATTCTTTATTTTTTTTCAATTCTTATTGTGCTTTCATTTATCTTGGACATCGCTGACATCGGTGAAGGTAAACATCGTGTGGAGTTACAGTTAATATAAGTTTGAAATCGCCCACCTATCTTGATCAAACGTGGTGGTTAATGCTCTGTATTATAAGAGCCTTTGCCCAGCTGTGGGAAAGTAACAAGCTGGTATTATTATTGAACCTTATAACAACCCGCGCTAGATCTAGGGTTAAAACTAAACGTGTCACGAAAATAACGGTAAACCTTGACGAAAGCGACGCGTTGGTAATCTAACCGCGTTAAAATTGATACTGATCGAGTAAATTGAGTTATCGTTAGGAATTCTGGCACCGCGTTTATTTCGCGGTCACTACTTCTCCGACACATTTGATATTTTGGGAAACGCCTGTATATAAATAGCTATCGTTTATCCTTTATACCTTTGGCCGTACAGTAGAATCGTTGATAATTTACCATCGTCAGTTTTAAAATTATTTCCTTTAATAATTTTTGACATACGTATGTTTTAAATTTAGTCTTGTTATTTTTTTTTTCCTTTGTATATATTCGTTTACCGATTGTTTTGTGAATGTGTGAACATTGTAGGCCTTCTAGATTTCTAGACGCTTGTTAACATTTGTTAACTCTTTATCTCGTTTATACAAACTTTTTTTTTTAGTTTCTTACGACTTATTGTCGGGCCTACGTTGTCCCCCCATATCTAAGCACCAATGCTGTAACATGGAAATATTGAAAAAGCAATTTTTTTTTAATGTGTAGCCGTGGAGTTTCTTGCCGGTTCTTCTCCACAGGAAACGACCAACCTGAACCGTGCACCTTTTGTCGACGTTTTATAAGTGCCCATGAAGGCCTATGTGAAATAAAAAACATTTTATTTTGACATATAATAACTTTGAATCGTCGACACTAAGCAGGCTCCTCCATCCTCCTTGCGTCGATTCCCCAAAGCTGGGCGTAGTGGCCACATATGATTTCAAAACTTTCTCTTTGATGCTATTTCTCCAACTTCAGCAAGATTCACGGCTTCTGAGGTATATTTAACGAGGTTCGGATTTGGTCTGATCAGCGAATAGGACTTCTTCCTCTAGGCCTTTTACCCTCGACTTTGCCATTGAAAATTACCTTTAGTAAGTTGTCTTCAGTTTTACTAAGCAGACTTGTGCTTGATTTTTTTCCGGCTTTGAAACTCCTCAAATTAAACTTGAACACTTTTATGGGACTTGCCATAATAATAATAAGATTAGCGTCGCGCAGTGATTGTTGATAAAGCGGTCCCCCATGACGAGAACCGCGTGAAGGCTGAGAGAGATAAGCAAACTAAGTATCTTGATCAGGCTCGCGAGGTTGTCGACATGCGAGATGTGAATACAGTAGTCATTGTGCCGATAGTCATGACGGCCAATAGCATAATAGCCAAGAGCCTCGTCAAACACCTGAATTGGCTCTCGTTATCACGTCACGTATTTTTTTTTGTTAATGTACATACGATTAATTGATATGCCTACACTTTTTTCAAGTGTATGTTTACAGATAGTTAGTAGTAGTTTAAAATCATAATTCACTTTAATTTCCCAACTATATTTAGGAAAACATTGAGATAGTAAATTGGGTATTGAAAATTACTGATCTAATATGATAATTATAATGGTGCCCTCTGTACAGTAATAACCATAGTAATAACGCTATTCATAATAGACCAATTAGGAAATGATTACCATCACAAATAGTTAATCTACCAGCAGTTTACTAAAATAGCAGATTAACTGCCAGTAATTATGTAAAACTAACTTCTGCCCGCGGCTTCGCCCGCGTGTATTATATCGTTATACTAGCTGTTGCCTGCGACTTCGTCCGCGTGGTTAAGAAGATATAAAGTTTAATGATGTTTAACGCATACTATTTTTATATTTCAGTCAACAGAAAATGCCTATCACACTAAGCCTCATTTTTTAAAGCACGACTTAGGAAAAAAATATAGAGTATCACAAAATTATTTCTTAGCTTATGTCTCCTACTCTTAAACTCTAGACTTGCTAAATTTCAGGACAGTAGTACAAAAAGACAACCGGACTTTCAAACAAACATGCGAGAGCCCTTAAACCACTTTAATCCGGCCCTGTCGCAAAATCCGTTCTTAGCGGACGTTTGCTAACTATGAACTACCTCCATGCCAAATTTCAAGATAGTAGTTCAAAAAAATGAAGGACGTTCATACTAACTTGCGATAGCCCTTAGACCCCATAAATCCGGCCCTGTCGTAAAATCCGTTCTTAGTGGACGTCTACTAACTATAAACTACCTCCCTGCCAAATTTCATCTTTATACGTCAAGCAGTTTTCGATGTTTCGTGATAGGTGAATGAGTGACCTTTCGCTTTTATATAGATATAAATAAGATTCTTCAAAAAAACTTTAACACCCCCTAAATCGAATTTTGGGGGTAGATTCGAAAAACTTATAATGACAACCTTTATTGTTTACTTAGGTTGATATTTGTGTCAAGTTTCAAGTTTATTAACCTAAGAAGTAAGATTCTTCAAAAAGAATAATCGGCTTTTGGGGGTATTTTTGAAAAACTAATAATTGCAACCTTTTGTTGCTTACTTATTTGGGTATTTATGCCAAGTTTCAAGTTTATTAACATAATAATAAGATTTTTCAAAAAAACTTTAACACCCCCTAAATCGTCTTTTGGGGGTAGTTTCGAAAAACTAATAATAACAACCTTTATTATTTATTTATTTTAGTATTTGTGTAATGTTTCAAGTTTAGTTACCCATGAAATAAGATTCTGCCATACAAATTTCAACACCCCCTAAATCGACTTGAGGGGGTAGTTTAAAAAAACTAATAATGTCAATCTTTATCATGTACTTAGATTACTATTTGCGCCAAGTTTCAAAAATATTAGCCGAAGGAATTAGATTTTTCATACTAATTCCTTTGCCCCCCTTTTTAACCCCCTTAAAGGGTAAAATTTCGGAAAATCCTTTCTTATCGGATGCCTACATCATACAAAGAATACATCTTTCAAGTTTCAGGTCTCTACGTTCAGCGGTTTGGGCTGTGCGTTGATCCGTCAGTCAGTCATTCAGGACGAAGCATTTTATATATATAGATTATATAAAACGTCTTAAGCGCACCATGAGCGGTATAACAAGAAAACCTTAATGTTTTGAAGGTTTAGAATACTTCGGTTCGGTTTTGGTAACTATTTCGATTCGAGGCCCATTTATACAGTTCTTTGATATCCATTTCCTTAATTCTTAATTCTTTATTGTACATAAAAAAATACATATACAACATGAATGATTATATAGTTGACGTACAAAGGCGAGCTTATCTCAAAGAAGAGTTTTCTACCAGCAAACCTTAGAGTGATGGAGAGAGTTTACAAAAGGAAGAAGAGAAATACATACATACATAAGTACAATATATATATATATACATGTACTAATATTATGTCATTGCGAAAGAAAATGATACTTGATTTTCCTCTTGAAGACATTCAGAGAAGGGCTGTCGCGTAGGGAATGTGGTAGAGAGTTCCAGAGACGCACTGCAGTAACAGAGAAGTAGCCATCATAGCGGCTGCAAGTGTGACGTGGGGTACGAAGGAGAAGAGAAGTGGAAGTGCGACAGGGTTTACCCCTCGGGACAAAGTACTCAAAGCGTTCACGAAGGTATTGAGGAGAATTAGGATTGTGTAAGATAGTATAGAGGGGAGATAGGATATGGGTGTCTCGACGACGCCGAATCGGCAACCACTTCAATTTAGTCCGAAACTCCGACACGTGATCGTATTTACGGAGGCCAAAAATAAAGTGGATGCACAAGTTCTGCAGTCGCTCGAGTTTATTTAGAAGTACCTCCGTTGCATCTAGAAAACAGATATCCGCATAGTCTATGAGCGGTAGAAGAAGAGATTAAGCAAGAGTGACCTTAGTGTGAAATGGTAAGAATTTTTGGAGACATTTAAGAGACTGAAAAGAGTAGAAATCCCTCTGACTAACATCAGCAACATGAACCTCCCAAGAGAGGTTAGTATCCATATAGACGCCGAGGTTTTTCACGGTTTTCGAATAACATATGGGCACTGAATCATAAACTACTGGCGGGAGGGCTTGGTGATTTATAAGGCTGAGCATGTATCTACCACCAATGTCAAACAACAATCCATTTTTAATAAAAGAGATGCAATTTCCTTTTACCACCATTATGTCTAATTGAACGCTTTGATTCAATTGTCGTGCCGTAATAAGTTCACATGACTATTAAATACTCCCAATTATAGCCACAGGAAATAACATGGAAAGGCGAGCAAGGAATTCCATTCCTTTGTAATATAATCATGGTAATCGTAAGGTAGGACGTCCTTAGGCTAAATGGAATAACGTTCTTTGAAAGATGCCTGGCGGACGAACGCGGAAAACCTGAGCTTGATTGCAATTCATGTGTCGTTCCTCATCAGCTTTTACAATGATGCTAACATGTTGCTTTGTGCATTTATTTTCAATTGCTATTAATGTCTACGATGTCTATTTATTTAAAGCAATCAATCCAAAGGTCAAAACCGCTGAGTTTGGAAGGCGATGCAAGTTATTAACAATATGCAAGAAATAAATATATTATTATTATTATATTATTATTATATTAACAACTGTTAATGTGTTGATTCTGTAATTACACTATTATTTCTAATTGGAAATTTAATCATCTTTATTAATAGGTTTAGTTCGGATATCATAATCAAGGTAACGTGGGTACGGTTCAATCGATTCTCGAAGCTACGCCAGTTTGCTCGGTATAATACAGTCGTAACAATACAATAGCCGCAATTACTCATGTGATAAGATGCTGCTGTAGACAAGGTGGTGTTCTACCGGCGATAGCAATTGTCGGAATACCAAGATATTTGCGACTGACACATAGATATTTGGTACATGACGACCCACTTTTAGGGTTCCATCGTCAACAAGGAACCCTCATAGTTTCACCATGTCCATCTGTCCGTCCGTCCGTCCGCAGCATAGCTCAGAGACTCTTAGTACTAGAAAGCTATAATTGGCATGCACATACATATTAATCATGCCGACAAAGTGGTAAAATAAAACCATGAATATTGTTTTATAGGTTACCTCCTGTACACGTAAAGTGTGGATATTTTTTGTCTAGTCTATCCCATGGTGTGGGGTATCGTTGGATAGGCCATTCAAAAATATTACGGGTCTGAGAAAACCATTTTTCGATTCAAGGATCTGTTTGCGTAAAATTAAGCTTTAAATGGCAAATTTTTGTTAGAGTCCCCGCCCACTGCCAGCAATGGTTGCTTTTGGATATATGGAAAACGTTCACGGTAGTGGTATATATACCGAAATTAAAAGGAAAACTATCACAGCTAACATTTTATAAGTTGGTATACCTGTAAAGCCTAGTTTACAGGTATACCAACTTATAAAATGTACTTGGAAAAATAAAAATAATATATATTGTTGTATGGGGACAACAGTTTTTGAACGGCAAAGTTTTGTCCCTTCGTTAGCGCAATGTTCGGTGCTTTCATTGTTTATGAACTTTAGTAATGTTACCTATTTATGCATGCAGCTGTTTGTACGGAACCCTCTGTGTGCCAGTCAGACTCGCACTTGTCCAGTTTTTATTTATAAGCTTTTTATTAAGTTGCATACTTGCACAGTTTGTATGAGTGGCCGGTTAAAAATTCGTAATATTTTTTTTAAACACGCCCTGGCGTCCGATAAAGCTTTAACTTGAGATACTTAATAACTTTGCAGACACTGCAGTAATAAGTTTCCATAGAGTTGATCTAATAACACAGCCGGAAGGTGACCATAGGAACTCCTGAACCAATCGAGATAGCACCATCGTATTTTGGTTGATTGGGTATGTATTGAGATTGAAAAGAGATATCAGATTTAGTACCTACTTTTAGTTCAATAAAATCTTGTTTTTGATTCCCGACGGAAAAAGAGGGGTGGATAAGTTTGAGATGTGTTTGTGTATCTGTCTGTGGCATCATAGCTCCGAAGCAGATGAACCGATACTGATTTAGTTTTTTTTAAAGGTGATTTTATCGAGAGTGTTTGTAGCTATATTTGATGCAAATTGGTAGAGCCGTTCAAAAGTTATCGGCTATTTATTGTTTGAATAGTGGTGTTTTCGCAAGATATCGTGTCATAAGTAGGTGTAGTAGGTGTGTCGATCATTGTAGATCGGAGCGTGTCTACTACTAGATAAATTATATAGCATGCAATAAAAATGTGTGGGATATTTTTTAATTTTATGTAGAACTTGCACTTATTTTGCTTTTGGACAAACGTTAATGCTGAAAAAACGTCAGATTGTCAACTAAACAAAGAAAGGAGGAAACGCTTGTAAAGATGTTATGAATATGGCTAATGAAGATGGGGTTAGAGAGGAAGGCCAAACAATAGTTCGATAAATTTTATAAGGCAACCCGAATGGTAGAAAAGAAAAGGAAGTCAGCAATCACTGACTTCCTTAATAAAGGTTTTTAGAACGAACGGAATGATACAAAAAAACTTGTTGCGCTGACCCCAAGTAACATAGAACAAGCATCATTTTAGCCTGTTAGACTACTGACAAGCTATCTGCAAGATAATTTTGTAACTTTTCTTTACCGATTAGGGCTGCAATTTTTAATATACACAAACATAATATATAATAATGTAATTATATATAATAATGTAATTTTTTTTATTATAGTAATGTAATTTTTTGGAAGGATATATAATAATGTAATTTTTTTTTTAAATGTTGTTAATACTGAGATTTCTTTTATCTATTTACGTTTAATATTAATGTAATATAAACATAAACCTTAATAAATGATTTATATGTTGATTAAAACCGCATCAAAATCAATTGTTGTTTAGAAGAATAACGCTGCCACACAGATAAACACGAAAATTAATTCAATTAATGTTATTAATGTATTTATTGATATAGAGGAACAAGCGCGCAATAATTTCTACCGAGCCGTACCTGGTTCGACTAAATGCAAAATTTAACACAAATGGCGATGGATTAGAAACCGGGGATTACACATTTCACATATACATATATGCAGGGAGGAGATCGAGGCAATAACGTGAATTTTGATTAACCTGAACGTAAATTGGAAATTGTTAATCCCGTTCACAGAAACGGTTGTTAACTGAGCTTTAGATGCTTCGAAAATAAACATTTTGTTGTTCTGTATTTATTTTATCACAAAATACCGATCAATTAGTCTAAATATAAATAATGTACTTTGTTTTCTGCTGTTATAAACTGTTTTCTTCCTAATTGGGTACACAAGAGATTACCTTGGTTAAATATAATTTTGCTATGTAACATTTTCTTGGAGGTAGGACAAAGCTAAGCTGGGAGCTTTTCCGCTATTTTTCCTTGTAGTTACCTAGAATTTAATGTTAGTAGTATCTAATATTAAATTCTAGGTAACTCTAAGGTAAAAAACTCAATGATATAATATATGTATATATATAAATATATTATATCATTGATATTGATTATAATATATTTATATATATAATAATAAGTACAGAATTCTGGTTCTAAGTTACTATTATATTTTTTTGGCCAATGTTAGGCAATATTTAAGGAAACATAAATCGAAATCGGTTAGCCTATGAAGGCATAAGGCTAACCGATTCCTGGAAAAGGATAACGTGTTAGTAATTAAATTGATCGGTAGTTATGATCTACTACATATAAATCTGCTTATTTTATGTGATTTGTTTCAACAAATTTCGCTGATACACTGCCGTGTGTCTAGATTAAGAAACATATTTTTTATTTTATTCAAAGTATTTAAAAATTATGTATTTTTTATTGAACAACTTTTCGTATCGCAGTGTTTGATTCTCTTTTCCACGAAAAGTCTGTCATAAAAATAATTACTAGAGACGTTTTACAAAAAATGGCTTTTAGTAAATTCTTATTCATATTTTAGAATTCAGACGGGTGACAGGGATAAGTGAGTGAGCTTAGGTGTTACTTAGAAAATATTCAATGTTACCCTGCATTGATTTGATACAATGTATTTATTTTTAATTAAACTGGACTATAAATACCTTCTGAGTTTATCTTAGACATCACTAATATCTAGACCTCCGGTGACAAATAGCCGCGGCGGTTTCACGGACGAATGCTAATGCGTGCCCGTGGCTATAGGCAGCGGCACAGGAGGACACACGTTGGCGCGACCTCATAACTGCGCTATCTCCCCGTGGTAGAGCAGTATAGATGAGCACTTAAACAGACAAAAAAAGATGTCGTCACTGACATCGGTAACAGAAAATACCGTGAAAAAACTTGGACATATAATTAGTACTCGTATCAAAAAGGCTGACATGGGTATGTGGGCGGATAAATTTGAAAAAGATTTACCGCGGCCCTGGCTCAAGCAACTGAAGGAACACGGCTGGGTTTTAGTCAGTAAAAGTCTGACACGCCCTCCCGCTTCACCCAGAGCGGGAGAAGTTATTGGATGAGTTCCCACACAAAAAAAAAGGTATGTATGAAGAAAGGCCTCTAAATTAATGAGATATTTTTAATGAGCTTATAATCAGCACTCCGCCTTAAAGAAGCTTATTATGTCTATATATGTATCTCTCTATTATTATATATCTCTCAATGATAATATATCTTTGTCTGGATTTGGGCGCTTGAGCTAGCTATCAGCTGTTCCTAGGAATGTGTTCAGCAGCCTTTGGTTACCCGGTGACTTGCCAATTTTTAAGGGCCTTACTCCCGATTAGTGTCGTAAAACGGTTACTTTCTAAAGGCTTCTCCTCATTAATGACTAGGTTTAAAAGACATTGGTTTAAAAACATAGGTCACATTAAAGGTTTGAAAAAAACATATATTTTGTATACATGATTTTTCGTTTACCTAACTGATACTGTTGCTTTAAAAAATAACTCCTACTCCTCCAAAACTACTTGGATGTTTTAAAATATTTTTACACAGACAAATTGATGGTTCGAATTTTTAATCTACTTTGCTCATACAAATCAAAAAATTTTGCAAACAAAACAGTCCAAAAAAAAGTTAATAAAAAAAACTAAAAAACCCGACTGCTTCATTTCTGTTATTGGTCAGCTAGCTCGCGAACATGTGTCCTCCGACTGCACAGCATGATTTTCTTCTTGCTTACGTCTTTTTAGTTCGCTTTTTAAGCAGTCCGGTTTTTTGTTTTTTTTAATTAACTTTTTTTAATTATGACTTTTTAGTTATATATTTTAGAATTAGGTACATTTAAACATATTTTTTTTTTTTTTTTTTTTTTTTTTTTGAAATAATTATTTGAAATAATTATTTATTTGCAAAAGGATTAGCCTAGGTTACATCAGTGTTTACATTACAAAAATGGACATGGCTATTTCACATAATAAGATCCCTGTCCTTCAAACTAGGAAAATCCTGTATCTTGAAGAACAGTTTTCTCTAAATGGATTTATACATTTTAAAAAGTTTTTATAAATTGAGCACTAGCTCTGATGTTGACACATTATTATTGTTGCTTTAATTTTTTTAAGTAGTAGTTAGGTTTTAGTTAATTGTGTGAAGTGTTGATGTGTGTTGGTGTGAGGTTTGTCCTAAGTGTGTTTTGTATAAATAATAATTAAATTTAATAATTGTGAAAATTTACAAATAAAAGTTTAATATTATTATTTGATAAATCAAATATTGTAATTATAATATCACATTAATAGTAATTAACAAAATTTAACTTCATTGTAACTTCATTTAATTTCAATAAATTTAACATTTCAATAACTAGTTTATACAATTTAATTTAATTTAATTAAATTTCACAATACAATTTCATTGAATGTTTCATTTTATTTTATTTTATGTAGTTTGATTTAATCATTTAATTTAATGAGGTCCTCAGTATCACCATAATTTAAATTCAAGAGCCACGTTAGTAATTTTTTTTTTAATTCGAATTTATTTAAATTATTTATTAATAATATTCCATGCATTTTATTGTAAATTCGGGAACTTAAGATGAAATTCTGGTGGGCAGCAAATGCGGTTCTGAAATGTTCGACTTGGCACATTCGTGCAGCCCTTCGTCGAGTATGGAGTGCGTTACGTGGTGGAACGGAGGCATGTTTGCGGAGCGTTGAGTGATAAACAAATAGCTGTCTGACGGTGAGCAATTTGCAGTCCCGATATAGTTGTTCAGTCGGGTACCTAAACGGTTTGCGTAGCATAACCTTCAGAACAGCTCTTTGGGCTCTCTCCAGCGGTAAAAACGATGTTTTAGTTGCCCCTCCCCAAGCAGTCACACAATATGTCAGTAGTGACTGACACAAAGAGTAGTAGACAGTCTTGAGCGTGTCAGTGTCTGCTGAGTTTCTAAGCTGTTTAAAAATATAGATAACTTTTCGGATCCTAGATGTTAGTGACGTAATGTGTTTGTGCCAATTTAAACGCTCGTCTATTACCACTCCAAGGTATTTAATATAGGAAACTTTGGCTAAGCATGGACAAGTACAATCTGGCTTCAACTGGCAGTTGTGAAATTGAATGTTAAAGTCATTTAGAGGCCGACTTTTATTACTTATAGAAAATGGTATAAGTTTAGTTTTCTCAAGGTTTAGTGTCAAAAGATTGGTGGAAAGCCAATTTGACACCATGTTAATACATTTCTCAGCGTGACCTCTCGTTTCATTCCAATCTGAGCCATGCACAATGAGTGCTGTGTCATCCGCGTAAGTAAGGATATGACAATTTGTAAGTTTCAGTCTGCATAACTGGTTAATGTAGATTAGGAAGAGTGTTGGTCCCAAGATACTTCCTTGTGGAACTCCGTAATCACCTAGAGGGTGTTCATTACTTATGTGATTATTTATAATCACACTTTGTGTTCTCTCCGTGAGATAACTTTTAAATAGACTCAAGGGTGCTCCTCTTACGCCAATATTTTCCAGCTTAAGTAGAAGTTTAGAGACAGAGACTGTGTCAAACGCCTTTGATAGGTCCAAAAAGATTCCAAGGCATTTCTTACCCTGATCCAAATTGCGGGACAGAAGATCACTCAATCCCGTCACAGCATCCTCTGTGGACTTACCCGACACGAAACCGAATTGATTGGGTGCTATGATGTTATTGGCGTCTAGATATTTTATTAACATACGGTTTATTATTCTCTCCAGTATCTTAGACATCGCCGAGAGCACAGAAATAGGTCTATAATTATTGACACAGTCTCTGTCACCTGACTTGTAAATTGGGTGGATAAGCGCTTTTTTGAAGGCATCGGGAATATAAGTATTTATATTTTTGAAATCACCTCTTGAAACCCTTTATTTTAATGTAGTCATATATTATACTCGCAGGGTTAAGACGAATCGATTGACGTAAGAATCATCAAAATCGGCCAAGGCGTTAGGTCTCGAGAACGCCACATAGGAACAAACATACATACATAAACTGATAAACACATTACCCTCCTTCAGCATTCGGGTAAAAAGGAGGTCCAACTTTGATATTCTGGATGTGAGCGGGCGCCGGGTCAGAGCCATGTTAACATTGGGGCATATAAACATCTTAAGTGATATTTTCTTTAGCCACGTTTAGCGGTTTTTGGTATGGGCGAAATTTATGGGTTAGCGTTATCGTTATGATTATGTGACGAGTGACAGAATATTATCAATGCCTGTCTGTCACACAAAAACACAGTTCTCCAAAGTTTTAAGTTTTCACTTCTGTCGGCTATCCCCATGTCCCGTCCTATTTTTTACTACGGTTTATTTTCTAATCTAAGGTGAGAATACGATCAAATCCTATGTCAAAATTAAGTTTTTTTTATCTGCTTTTCAAATCCAATAAACGTTTCAATCAATTACGATCCCCGGCAAAAGTCGCTATACGACAAAAGGACAACGAGACGACAGCAGATTTCCTTAAAATTAGATCGATTTCTATGAGAAAGTGAGCTGCCTTATCGCGCATAAAGCAATACTCGTAAAATGAAAGCAAAAGACAAGTATCTTTTTCTTTTTTCATCGTTTCCTTGCCACGATTGCCCATCAGAGTGCAAGAAGATAACCTACTTATAAAACCGCAGGGGCTATTGAGACAAAAACTGAAATAACGGAAGAGAAAACCTCTCTCTTTTCTCTCTTTATCTTGCTGGTGCCGTTTTACAATTGTGCTGATTACCAATTAATAAACTTATATATAAAACAAAGTCGGGTTTGCTTATAATTCAAGATTGGCAGCATGTACTAAATCATCGGAAAAATACAAGAATAAAAAAAATATGAAGAAAATTAATTTTGAAATTCTATTTGTATGGAACGGATTTTAAGTTGATATCGCGAGAACGGATTAATTGATTTCTTCTAGAGCGGTACGAAGTTGAAAGGCTTATGAAATATAAAAAAAATCTTGGAAATTTATTATCTAACTACTTAATGTGTATTTTAAAAGCAAAGTATTGAAAACAACCTGGAACAGTTTTATATTACGTATTTTACACATCAACTTTGCTAACAGGACCGACGAGAGTCACATAGACATATAATACTTTATAACAATAGTATCAAAGTTGAAACTCGTTTGGCAGCCCAGCTCTGGATGCTTCTCCGCTGCCTTTACATCCCCTACAAGATTTAATAAAAGCCTAATTTATCCGACGCCAATTTCAATTTATAACTTTTGGATATTTTTGCTTACCTATAAATATAGACGTGGGTCAGGGCTACTCTTAAAACTGTACTGATAATTTATCAGCATGATTGCCTCTTATCATACACACACAAATGTGTCTAGGGTCAAGTACCTTTTAGAGCATCGACGCAATTGAGGATTATAATTAAAACTTTTTTGGATCGTTACTGATTCAAATTTTTTTTTAGTGAATTTCACTATTTGAATAAAGAATTTTATATAAATTTTGATTAGATAAAGCTAAGTAGGTAGGTACTATCTGGCTCCCATTCATATTTTAAATGAAAACCTATATGCTAAGTGATTTTATACTCGTACTATGCTCATATTGCTCAATGCATCATCTTACGTGTATCTCAAATGTTTTGTCAGAATTTACAGTTGGAAAGCAAGCCTTTATGACCAATACAACACAAAAATTAAGGCGTAGCTATTTCAGTGGATATCTCTTTCGACACATCTTTTGTTCGGGTTTTAACCGGGACCACGTGTACATCAGTAGCTTTACTGAAGATATTTTTATAGAATAAAGGTGAATCCTGATACCTATATAACAATAAACGTTACAAAAATTAGTTCTATATCATGCTTTATAAGTATAGACCTGTTATATAGCATATTTTATTAATTTTGACTTGTTATATAGCAGTTATATAACACGCTACTTAATCTGGACTTTAGACGTTTCGAAAATTAAAATATTGACAGAAAACTTATTTATTAAACAAGTAAAGTTGCCGATAGAAACATCAAAACAGCGCAAACTCCTTAATAAATTACTCGTAAACAAACACGGAAGTTTAAGCAAAATAGACCCTCCTCCTTTTTGGTAAGTTGGTTAAAAATAGAAAAGCAACTGTCAATCAGGGTTGCTATAATAGTGAGTAATAGCGTATTTTTTTTATAAAAAGGGTTGTAATAGTACATAATGGTACAATTAGTGTGTAATGTTGGTGATTACCGCTGAGGCGCCATTGAGACCCGAGCCGTGAGGTGAGGGTCTTAAGAGAGCCGAGGACGGTAATCACCAAGACACACTTGTATCATACGACGTTTTTTAATACACTTGTGAAGAAAATAATCATACTAAAAAATAATTTTTAACAATGAAAACGAGTTGTGAATTTTTTTTCGCAATGTTGGGCAATATTAATCAGCTTTCCTATGTGCGTGCATCTAACAATGGCGATCGGCCATAGGCTAAACTAAAAGAATGAGGTTTCTTTTGTTTTGGCTTTTCGCGGATAGCGTTTTAGCCACGTACAAAATGGGGAATTTCAAGTTTTCTTTATTACAGAGAAAACAAAATTATATTTGAGTGAAACTTGAACAGTTGAAATTATCTATTTAAATACGAAGTTGCATGAAATGAGTAAGCAATAGGTACATTCATTTTTTTGTACTATTGAGCACGATCTTTCTTGTATCGAAACTTTTTTAAGAACAAAGCAACTTAACTAATAAAATAAAACTATAACTCACTTGTGAATAATAGCAATGAAAAAGTCACAGTTTGATTACAGGTGTCAGTATGTGCCTAATTGCGGTGAAATTAGAGCCACTTTATGAGCAAGTGTGTTGAAATAGTACATTGTGATACAAGGGTGGAAAGTAGGATTATTGCAAACGAGCTGTCATTAACAAGCCCGAGCCGAAGGCGAGGGTTTTTAATGACACGAGTTTGCAATAACCTACACGCCCGTGTATCACACGATATTTTTCAATAAAGTGTTAAAGTTTGTAGGAAATAGTAAAAACAAATCAAAGAATTAGGTTTGTTAATTCACAAAAAAACGTTTTTGCAACTGGACATATTTTTTTACAACGTAAACAGCCTACACAGCCTATTAGAATTTGACAAATGTTGATGTGAAAATAATTAAATTGAAACTGGTAATTAAATATATTAAACAACCATTTAAAAGACTTTTGAGAATTAAATGCTAAAACGTACGGAATCATTCATTTTTCCTCGTATAAAATTTATTCCATTTTATTCTATGTATGAAAACTCCTTGCTACTAAACTTTTTAAATTGACTTATAACTAAAGGCGCGTTTTTGCAACTGGACATTTTTTACAACGAAAACAGTCTATACAGCCTAATCGATTTTAGACAAATGTTAATATTAAATGCTAAAACGTACGGAATCATTCATTTTTCCTCGTATAAAATTTATTCCATTTTATTCTATGTATGAAAACTCCTTGCTACTAAACTTTTTTAAATTGACTTATAACTAAAGGCGCGTTTTTGCAACTGGACATTTTTACAACGAAAACAGTCTATACAGCCTAATCGATTTTAAAAAAAGTTTATGTGAAAATAATTAAATTGAAACTGGTAATTAAATATATTAAACAACCATTTAAAAGACTTTTGAGAATTAAATGCTAAAACGTACGGAATCATTCATTTTTCTCGTATATAATCTATCCCATTTTATTCTATGTATGAAAACTCTTTGCTACTAAACTTTTTAAATTGACTTATAAATTTAAAACTAAACTGCAAAACTAATGATCGAGCTCGTAAACAAAAGTCACGACCGCGTAACAGAAAGATGCCTATGCATAAGATTTAATTTTCGAATCATAATTATAGCCTCTGAAAGTACGCCATGTTTAACAACTGTATTGAAAAAAATATTGATGCATCCTTCATGCATAAACATGTACTGATAAAATTATGAGATGAATCTTTATACAGAATGATTATATCATTACTTAATCACTCGTATTATAATGTTCTTAACTTTCAATTTACTTATAGTAGTTTATGAAACTGTTGCATAATAAGGGGTATTAAAACATGAGCGTGTGTTTAAAAACCGAGCCGTAGGCGAGGTTTTTAATAGTATTCACACGAATGTTTTAATACCTAGTTATGTGCAGTTCCATACACTACTTTATCTACACTCATACATTGGGATTGAACCTACTAAATACCTTTTTTGCATTTTACATGCCATAAAGTCGTGATAGCATTTTCATATAATTTTCTCGACTTTGCTGGTAATAAATTATGAGTAATAATATCCTTCGCCGCATCTAAAATATCGGGCGAAGTCAAATTTTCTTCACATTCACTGATATCAGACATTTTTAAGCAAGAATTCAAAAAACTCATGAAATTCAATACAACTAAACCTGCAAAATATGAATGGCGCCAAAACCCAAGCACATCACCGCAATGCGCATGCGCTAAGGTTTAGCACGCACTGCGATTTTTATTCGTGCGAATTTTTTTCGCCTATTCTGCGACCTATGGAATTGTATGAAGTTGCTCGCAATGCGGTACAAAATCGTGCAGAAATAATACCGCAAGAAATCCGTGTTTTGCCACAAAATCCACAACACTGCGGCGCGAATTTAAATCGCGCGAATATTTTGAGCTCTATGAACATGTAGAAAGAGACAAAATTCGCGCGAATAGAAATCGCAGTGCGTGCTAAGCCTGAAGCGGGCATTGTCATAGACAAGTAAAAATTGGAATCAAATCTTTTTAAATAGGTACTATAAAAATGGCATTACAAAAAATAATTGATGAAAACTCCTTGTGATTATCTTCTTGGATTTGTCCTGTATCGTAATAGAAAAAAAAATGTATTATAGCATTATTTTGTTAGAGAAAAAGTGTTATAATAAGATTCTATTTTTAAATTTCGGTATTGTGTTTATAAAGTATGTCAATATAAACTCGTTTTGAAGTTTATAATTCGAATATTATGATATGAGAGTAGATAAAATTCATAATACAATTTCTTCTTATTCATGGTTTTCATTGCACATTTTTATAGACTCTCCGATGTGCTGCTAATGGCCATTCTGTCTTTTACTCTTATCAAGGCAATGGTATGAGTTTAAAAACCACAAGCGCAAACCATATAGTACATTCTATTTTTAACAAGAACGAAAGACCTTTCCGTCATTTTACATGACCGATTTAGAACCCTCATTATAATCTGTAAACAGCCTCTACGCAAAATGTGTGTGTTAAAATACATCAATCATCTCACAATATGGCGGATTCGCCAAGAATGTCTTCAATAATGCGGCATTATTATGATGCCTGAATCTCTGAAAAGGGAAAATGCTTGAAAAAATATTTGTTATCTAACCAGATTATAGATGAATATACAAAAATAGGTTACGAAAAGTGAAAGAAGAATTAAAGTTGATCTAAAAATATACAAATTATATTTTTTTCTCCCACGAAGGGAAAAGAAAGGGCGTTATAAGTTTGACGTGTGTATCTGTGTGTTGTGTATTTGTGTATCTGTATGTAGCATCATATCGCCTAAACGGATGAACAGATTTTGATTAAATTTTTATGTTTGATAGGTGACTTTATCGAGAGTGTTCTCAGCTATGCTTGATGAAAATCGATTCAGCCGTTCAAAAGTTATGCGCGTTTTACTGTTTGAATCAGAGTATTTTCGCAAGACATCGTGTCTTAATTATCTATTCGATATATTGTCGATCGAATCGTGTCTACCACTAGATAAATTATGTAGCTTAAAAAGCATGAAATAAAAAAACCGGCCAAGTGCGAGTCGGACTCGCGCACGAAGGGTTCCTTACCATTATCGCAAAAATCGGCAAAAGAATCACGTTTGTTGTATGGGAGCCCTACTTAAATATTTATTTTATTCTGTTTTTAGTATTTGTTGTTATAGCGGCAACAGAAATACATCATCTGTGAAAATTTCAACTGGGTAGCTATCACGGTTCATGAGATACAGCCTGGTGACAGACAGACAGACAGACAGACGGACCGCGAAGTTTTACGAAAAAACTTTTTAACGGTTTTTGATGAAACATCAGAATAACACATAGCCTGTAATTTATAAAAATATTGGGAGAAGTACTAATACCACGCGGGTGGAGCTGCGGTCGGCAGCCAGTATATCTATATTATATTTCTTACTAATATTATACATGCGAAAGTTTGGATGTATGTTGTATGTTTTGATTTGGCACAGAGATAGATTATAGTCTGGAAAATCAAATATCTTCTGCCTGGCGATGCCGCTGGCAGAAGCTAGTAATACTATAGATGTGAAAGTTTGGTATATAATTATATGGTAAACCAAATATCAGAATTGTGTCATAAAATCATGTTTCTAGGTGGTTCAACAATCAAGTCTAAATTGTAATCGATTTAGTAAAATTTGTATTCCCATGATGATAATGTATGTCGTTCTAACGATATAACGTCCATTTAGATCCAATTTCAATAAATGTGTCCACTAGTTTGATATTGTCTGATATACGTAAGCCTAAATAAATAACTAGCTGACCCGGCAAACTATGTTTTGCCATAAAAACACCAAAAATTTTCTTCTTATTAATTGCATTTTCATCCTACCTACCCTAGCTACCCACCTACCCACCTAACCTATCCACATTCCCTACCCACCTACCCTAACCACCTACCCTACCCACCTACCCTACCCACCTACCCTACCTACCTACCTACCAACCAATAATTGTACATACAACAAATTATTTGTTAAACAATTTATTTGAATAAGAATCAATACTACAATACGAATGTAAAATTGTGTTACTTTGGGTTACATTATTGCAATTTTCATAAGGATTTCTAATTTATTTGAAATATTTTAGCCTATGACATTCAGGAATAATGTAGCTTTCTACTGGTGAAAGAATTTTCGAAATTGGTTCGGTTGATCCAGAGATTACCCCCTACAACGTCACAAACTCACAACATCACAAACTCACAAACTTTACCTCTTTATAATATTAGTATAGATAATATCAGCCTGTTACTGACCCACCGCAAGGCAAATGCCTTTTCCAAACAGAGAACAAACGAGCATTAAGCACTACGCTTGCTCCTGGCGGAGAAGACGCGAGCATTAAGCACTACTCTTGCTCATGGCGGAGAAGTCACGAGCATTAAGCATTACGCTTGCTCATGGCAGAAAAGACACAAGCACTAAGCACTACGCTTGCTCATGGCGGAGAAAACACGAGCATTAAGCACTAAGCATGCTCATGGCGGAGAAGACACGAGAATTAAGCACTTCTCTTGCTCATGGGGGAGAAGACACGAGCTTTAAGCACAACGCTTGCTCATGGCGGATTGGCGATTTAAAACTTATTTTCTCACGGTGTAATAGCCTACATAATGAAATAAATTACAAAGTATGAAGCTCAAGTCAATTGACCGGCAAATCATTTATGTTTGGGTTCAGAATCGATAGCCGAGTTCATAAGCCGGTGACAAACAAAACCGTAGCGACAGCCCGACTACCGTCCTCAAACTATATTAGCAATTGGTCTTCATTAGATTTAATTATTATATTTCCTTTATATATCTACTTTCTTATTTAGTATATTTTTAAATATAAAAAAAAACCTATAAACATTTCTAAATAAAAAATATAGAGGCCAACCGGTATAGGGAACAGGGTCCAAGCTACCGGTGGTTAGGGTTCCAGAGACAGAAACCTCCTTATTATTAATACATTTATTTCAGACACAAATTAAAACTTATAATTATAAATTAGATTATTAAAAATATTAAATTAAATTACATTCAAATTAAAATGATTAAAATACCGTCAAAAGGTGTTAGTACATTGCTTATAAACAATGTTAGTGAGCGCCGATAACAATGCGTATACATTTAAAATTCTGGATTGGGCAATCCGTTCGAGACGCAATCATCTGCAAGATGCCGTTGCTACTGCCTCGCACGCGCTGCCATAAGGAGGCTACCCTCTTGCGTATAACCGCATGGAAGCCGTCCGTCCGCTTCTCCGCAAACATGCCGGACGCACTACAATAGCGAGGCAGCCGCATCAGCACCCTGAACATATTATTGTATTGGACACGCAGATCACTAGCAGCCCGTTGGGTGTAATTCACCAACAAGCTGCTCGAGCAGAAGGATTGGCAATACGCCTTAAAAAGAGTTATCTTAACTTCACTCGAGCAGCGTGCAAACCGACGCACAATCATATCCCCCCGGACTGCCAGCGCCCTGCGTTCCCTCTCTATGTCAGCATCATCCTGCAACTCGTCTGTCACAATGTGCCCCAGATATTTAAAGCTTGTCACTACACGCAGAGCCACACCATTAAGCATAATAGGCGGAACAAGGACCGGACCACGCTTTCCACTCTTGAAGACAAGAACTTCGCTCTTCTTAGAGTTATATCTCTAGATTTAAGAAGACAAAGAAAAAAAAATGTGTTTTGTGTGTTGTGCTGTGTCTTTTGTGAGCACTGAATAAATATTTTTCTGTCCATCTATCAGATTCCGCATTAACATTTCTGCCTTAAAAATATTTTTCTACTATCAATAGATTCTGGATAAAATATAAAAACGGATTAAAAAGAAGATAAAAAAAAACGAAGGGATGTGTAACTTAATTTTTTGGTGTACAATAATGTATATTCTCTTCTATCGACTCAAATTACTTAGCTTACAAACCTAGTTTTGATAACATAGTCAATGTTTTTTAAACTAATAATGTGCCACGTGTCTATGAAAGTGCGCAATATAGATCTATCTTTTTACACCGACAATTCTCTTATATGATTTATAGTTGATAAAAAGCATTGATTATTATTATTTCGCGCTTGTTGTTATAACTGGTGGGGCGCACGGATGGCGCAGTGGTTCAGTGATTGAAAACTGCCGAACCCGCGTCGCAGGTGTCGCGGGTTCGACAGTTGTCCTGGCCATGGGTGTTCGAAAATGCGAAAACCAGCCAAGTACGAATCGGACTCGCGAACGAAGAGTTCCGTACCATTATCGCAAAAATCGGCAAAAAAATCACGTTTTTGTATCGGAGCCCCACTTAAATATTCATACTATACTGTATTTGTTATTATAGCGGCAACAGAAATACATCATCTGTGAAAATTTCAGCTATCATGGTTCATGAGATACAGCCTAGTGACAGACAGACATACGGACAGTGGACTCTTAGTAATACGGTCCGTTTTTATCCTTTGGGTTCGGAACCCTAAAAATAAAATATGATTCCGTTAGATAGTGGCACTATAGCTTGAGATCGGCAACCGAGAGAGCTATTTCCACAGTCCTCAAACCAGTTAACTCCACTGAACTGCGAAACTCGGCACACACTCTCAAAGTCGTACAGGAATTAAGGTAGCATTCTGTTCTTAATTAGAAGCATGCCCCCGTAATACAATCAATCTGCATAGCCTTTTATGCAGCTGAATACCAGTATCTTAAGTGTAGTCTATCTGAACACAGTAACGATAACCCGATATCCTTTGTGCAAGATTTGTGATTTGTGTCAAATATTCTGAGTTCTTAGGCCTTAGATGTGACAGTTTATCATCGAAAGCGTGATAGCGATCAATAAATAAAATTCAAAAATTTAAGATACCCTCGACAGATTTTTATGGCATGCTACATGATTTATCTATTAGTAGACGCGCTTCGAACGACAATCTATTGGATACATAAATATGACACGATAGCTTGCGAAAACACCTCGATTTAAACAGTAAAACGCCCATAACTTTTGAACCGCTGAACCAATTTTCATCAAACATAGATAAGAACATTTTCGATAAAGTCAGATCAAACAAAATAAACGAAATCAAAATTGGTTCATCCGTTTAGGAGCTATGATGCTACAGGCAGATTACACAAATACACAGGTACACACGTCTAACTTTTAATACCCATCTTATTCCGTCGGGGGGCAAAAGAGAATGGGATTGACAAGGGATATCGAAAAATCACGTGATTGCAATTCCTTGCATTTTGACATTTCGCTGAAAACGAATGCCACTTGTCTAAAGCTTCTGGTCTGTCTACCCATAACGACTATCAAAGATCTACAATAGGCAGCCCTTGCTCAAGCAAGTGAAGGAACACGGGTGGGTTTTAGTCAGTAAAAGTCTGACACGCCCTCCCGCCTCACTCGGAGCGGGAGAAGTCATTGGATGATTTCCAACCAAAAAACAAAAAAAAAACAACGCTTAACATGCTTTCCAAAGCACGAAGAATTCTTGGTATCTATTCAATAGTTACCCATCCACGAACCGACCGCGGCAAACATTGCTTAACCTTGAAGATCGACCTGTGTGGTTGTTATTACTTACCCTTGAATTTCACGTATTACAATGTTTTGTGAATAAATACAAGAATTTGACGTCGTTATTAATTTAGAAACTATTTCTGATGAAGCCGACCTCGGAGGTCGTCCTAATTTCTGTTTAAGTGACATACTTACGTTTTGAGGAATTTTGATGCGTTGATTAAATTTTCCATGGGGTAACTTTGGCTCTAACAGATTATGAATCATAAAAAGTTAACAAATTGTAATTGATTGTTTATTTCACAAATCTATGACATTAAAAGTTACATATGTATCTAAATAAATACAGATACATGTAATATTTTTCAGTGTCATATCGCAAGGTTTCAATATATTTCCAGTAATAGTCCATACCAAAAAATTCAAGCACACAGGTTTTTATCAAACGATTTTTCAATATTCTACAAAAACATCTTTAAAAAAGATCGTTTGCCAGCCAGATTATATTAAAATATTGCAGAAATCCTTTGATATCCTATCCAAACATCATTATTGTAAAACGCAAAGCTATATATAGCTAGATATCTAGGGAGTAGGTATATATTGCCTACTGGCATAGATTTAGAATCTACCGATATATCAACGTTGAGAACGTACACGTGGAAAATCTGGACGCTCTGTTCGTACAAATCATGTATATGAAACAATAAGCAAAACTAATAAGGAGAACAAATCCAAACTGTAATTTTAAGTTCATTGCACAATGCTAGGCATTCATTGTGAACATTTTTTATAATCTCCTCAATCGAATTTCGGCCACGGTCGCCAATGTCAACGGATATACTTATTATGCACAAGTACGAGCGCAACACAGGTGCACTCTCATAATACGATGGGACGGCAGTTCACTACCATCGAGAACAGATACTTTATACTTCAAAAATGATAGCTTGATCTCTGCGACAGCTGTCAGTATCAATACAGTGACAATAGCGCTTGACAGGGTAACAATTACGTATATTTCAGTTTGACATATATGTTGCAGAGATCAAGCTATCTTTTATGAATCCTGAAAACTTGTCAAAATTTGGCACTAACGTAGGATTTGGTTTAACACGTTCTTAACCTCAAATACTCAATTCAGAAAAAGGTGTTTTTCGATGTCAGCGATGGTGATGGTCGAAATGTCAAATGTGATCGATCACGTGACATTACGCTTGACAATCCCATTAATTTTTGACATTTACCATTGCGATGCTTTCGTTGATAGAATTTCATCTATCTAGAGGCTCTTAAAAAAGTTATTATCTACTACGTTACTACGGTTATATAGAAAAAGGTTTTTCTCTTGTAATTAATGCACACTGTCCGCTCAATTGAGCATAGATTTCATTATCCATAACTCAATTATCTTCCAGTTTCATTTTACATAAAAATGAATAACTTATCGGGAAGGCAAGCTCTCGTGGAGCAAGTGGTCCAAGGCTATTACTATCCATGTTAATATTTTATAAGTGAAAGTAACTCAGTCTGTCTAATTGATGATAAGTTTTCAAGTCTAAACAGCTTTCGGATGAAACCTGTTGAAGAAGGACATATAATATGGGGTGCGTTTTGGCGGTTATTTCGATATTTGAAATTTTGAGTGCAGGCTTTTACAGATGGCCAGTGTGCTTTGAAAGGATCTAGATGGAAAGATAGATGATATTCTTGTTCATCCATCAGTTTTTTTACCATTTATTATTTAATTGTGCCTGTTACGATATTGCGAAACTTCGGTGTGAATTTCGTTCCAACTAAGTGTTCCACGACACCAGTCGGTTTTTCCTACTTTCACGGGGGCGAAGCTGCTGGCTAAAGCAAGTTATTTATAGAAACTTCCATTTCTTTTAAAACTTTCATCCGTCTCGGTACAAAATAAAAGCTTTCTCACAAAAACATAAACCGACTTCAAAAGCAAAACACTAAAAAGTGCAAAATAACTTTCGTTTCAGAAACTACTTTGGTACTTCTTTCTTTATCGTTTTTCGACACCGACTTCCGACACGAAAGTTATTTTGCACTTTTTAATATTTTGCTTTTTTGGTCGATTTTTTTAATTATTTTTATTTTATTATTTTTAGTTTTAGTAAACTATCACTATAAGTTGTACCTAAAGGATTGATAAAATACCCATAATAACTCAACACATTCGTGCTGTTTGTCGCTAAGGAGTTCGGTTGTATGTTCTATATCTTGAAAACTGCTGAACCGATTTTGATAAAATACCTTATCCAACAAAAGGTCACCATCCAATAAATAGTTTCGGAGAAACACGTGGACAAACATCACATCACATCATCAGCCTATTAATGTTCCCACTGCTTGGACACAGGCCTCCTCTCTGTGAGAGGGAATGGGCCGTAATCCACCACGCGGGTCCAGTGCGGGTTCACCAACCCGCACTGGACCCGCGTGGTGTCACATGTCTTCGAATTATTGGTTTCCTCACGATGTTTTCCTTCACCGTTTTGAGAGCAGTGGTGATGAAATAATTTACACAAAGTAAATCGCCTGCCTGGGCTCGAACCCACGACCTACAACTTGTAAGTTGCGGCCGATACCACTGGGCCACCAATGCTCTGGACAAACATACATACATACAAACATCCAAATAAACGTACATACGTATACTTATGAAATTTGGCACACGTGTTTAGAAGCTTACATAGAGTAAAATATGTGAATATCGAGCAATTCCAACAATATTACATACATACGTGTCGAATTGATAACCTCCTTTTTAGGGTTCCGTACCCAAAGGGTAAAAACGGGACCCTATTACTAAGACTTCGCGATCCGTCTGTCTGTCTGTCTGTCTGTCCGTCTGTCTCCAAGCTGTATCTCATGAACCGTGATAGCTAGACTGTTGAAATTTTCACAGATTATGTATTTCTGTTGCCGCTATAACAACAAATACTAAAAACAGTATAAAGTAAATATTAAAGGGGGGCTCCCATACAACAAACGTGATATTTTTGCCGTTTTTTGCTCGATATTAATAACGGCAACAGGTAGACGCTTGAAATATTCACAGAATGTTTATTTGTATATTTACTTCAAAAAATAATAATTAATAAATTAAAATAAAATAAATTAAGGGGGGCTCCCATACAACAAACGTGATTTTTATGCAGTGTTTTGCGATAATGGTACGGAACCTTTCGTGTGCGAGTCCGACTCGCACTTGGTCGGTTTTTTAGAAGTTCGTCAAAAGAGGCGGATAAGGGAACGTTATTTTTTCACTTCTACAGAAAACTAAGACATTTCCTTATAATTTGTCCTTGATACAATTCTTCTCCATAGAGAGTTGCGCTCGTAAATGGCTCAGTTAACACTACCAATACTTAAATAAGTACCGAATAGATCTCACCAGCTTATGTACTATAGAAAGCTTAGGGGCTTAAGAATCTCGAGTTTCTTATCCAATGAGCAAAGTGAATTAAAGGAAGAGCAAATCTTCTATCTACAGTTTAGATTTGTTTATGTTATCCTTTTGTGAAGGATTTCTCTTTGGTTACAATTTTATTTAATTAAATCCACGCTTCGAAAAGATAAGCTTTTTTGCGAGAGAAAATTTTAGATCATTCAGTCAAGTACATAAGTCCATGTTACTATTGTAATTTAAATATTGATAAGTGACAAAAAAATAAACAATATTTTATATATAAGTGAGTAAAAATCTATTATTTCATGTAATAATAATATCTTCATTAAACAGACAGACTTTAAACTTTATAATATTAGTATAGTTGGCTGTGTTTGGTGTTATCACTTTAAAATGTATCCAGATTATTGGTTGGTGAACTCAAAGAAAGACATGTATTAAATCACATGTCAATAATAAAATTTTGTATATAATTTTTTATTTTATTTTAACTATGGTTACAGGGTTTTAATTTGATATTTATTAAAATAATAAGATATTTTTTTTTTTGAATTCTCTTAATCTCGTTAATTTCGTAACGATATTAATTAATATGCTGTTCGTAAGCGGCGGCGCGTCGGTATTACCCTTTTTTTGTCTCAATTAAATGAAATAAAATTTAAAGTTTATACAGATCTTTGTGTCGTAACCAATTAAACAGGTGAGGCACTAACTGGCTAGGTTTTTGAGATGATGACAGTGCTAAACTGTGGGTGGAACTGAACCTTTTGCTCTAACAGGCGTTGCACAGAGGAGGGGCCGGAGTGGTATTTTAAGAGATCATTCCATTTGCTGACCCAGTGATCACCACTGGGGTGGTTTTATTGAGGTAAAAATTCCACACTACCTGGTCTTTTCCACAAAAGTCCGGGTGCCTTTTAAGGGGTTCACCGAGAAAAAAATAAGGTGCCCTGTACAGTTTCTGTGTCAGTCCAGCCAATACGGAGTAGGCAGTACGACATATCTTATCTTACTACTATTATAAACGTAAAAGTTTGTAAGGATGTATGGATGGATAGATGGATGTTTGTTACTCTTTCACGCAAAAACTACAGAACGGATTTTGATGAATCTTTATAGAAATATAGCTCATACATCAGAATAAAACATAAGCTATATATAATTTATAAAGATATTGTAGAAGTGCTAATACACGCGGGCGGAGCCGAGAGCGCCAGCTAGTTATTTTATGAAAAAAGTGTAAGTTTTAATTGTGCAACAGTTTTCCTTACTGTCGTCACAAAGTAAGTAAGCGGCGGCGCGTGCTGTCGTTTAGTTGGGAATAAACGACAGCACGCGCCGCCGCTTGTAACTAAGTTTGAAACTAATTTTAAATTATTTATTTAGTTTAGGTAACTACATAACATTACACCTGTTTTCCCCGGAGAGTTAAGAAGAGGTGCACCTAATGGTACACCCACATTTCACCACCTAGGTAGGAACTACTGAAGGGATTTTGATGAAACTTAACAGAAATATAGTTATCGAAAATTATCAATGTTTCTCATCTACATTATGCATGCATATAATACATGCATAATACTTCCTCTTGAATCACTTTATCTATTAAAAAAACCGCATCAGAATCCGTTGCGTAGTTTGAAAGATCTAAGCATACATAGGGACAGACAGACAGCGGGAAGCGACTTTTGGCCGATTTCTGATTTGAGTATTTGACGCTAAGTATGTGCTTATCTCGATTTAAGCATCTGTCATTCTTGATCATCTGTCACTTTAAGTTTTCTGCGATGCTGAGCAAGGTTTGAGTATACGTTGTCAAGTCATGCCAAAGTATACCCTATGTCATACAAAAAACCTTCATTGACGTTCAATTGGGTTTCACAACTGAGAAAAACACATTTGATCATTCTCAAATTCTCAAAGGTTTCTCAAACCGTTGTCAACGTTATATCATCGGTGTTGCCAGATTGGGCGCCTTTTTGCCATTTAGGCTAGTCGGAATGGTGCCGGGACGACCAATTTTTACGAGCGGCGCCAATTAGGCTACCTCAGAAAAAAAAATGGGGCGATTTTATGCGATTTCGGAATGAGACTATCTAATACCACATTATCTGAGGAATTATGAAATTAACTGGAAACCAAAATGCTTTCAACAGTTCATCACTATTTTTCATTATACTTCAATGCGCAACAACACAGGGAAATAAAGAAATAATAAATGATTCTTGTGGCTAACGCATTTAAGTTTCGAAGAATGTTTCGTGGTTTTAGTGAATAATGGTCGTCTTGAGTTTTTTTATACATGGACATACGAAATTTTCGCCGACTTTGAGCTCGTCG
Organism: Anorthoa munda; assembly: GCA_945859665.1. NCBI lineage: Eukaryota > Metazoa > Arthropoda > Insecta > Lepidoptera > Noctuidae > Anorthoa > Anorthoa munda. Next base: position 41,488,768 of record OX243893.1, read on the forward strand.
AATCTGGCTACACTAGTTACATTTGGCAGTTGATAGTTGACAAGCCTGTGCTTAAATGGTGATCAAGCGAAATAAATACAAAATAATATATAAACTGATAAAACGAGTGACAAAGAAGACCTTGTCTTTCTTGGAGATGCCTCCACGAAGACCGATGCGTGGAAGAAGAGTGTTCGCCCTGAATTATCGAAAACATTAGATTGGATGCAAATATTTCACGCCTGATAGATCTCAGATGCTCGAAGAACGGATGGTCAATGGGGCTGTAAAGTTCTGCAGTGGTGACCGCGTGGCGGATTACGCAGCGCTTTAAGGCCTCCCTCTGTAGACCGATGACCTAGTTAAGATCACGGAAATCCGATGTATGAAAGACGCACAGACCGGTTGATGTGGTGACGCTGGGGAAGTCCTTCGGCAGAAATGATGACGATGATGATTAATATCTTCAAGAGAAATATTCAAAAAGTGCCAGTTTTTGTGTGTGTGGTCGCCAGTAGCTTTTCCTGCACGAAAACCGAGAGTTATCCAACAGAAACTATGTGAAAAGTGGAGATGGACCGGTCATATGATGCGCGATAACCAAGGGACATGGAGAAGAGTGAAAACTGGTAACCAAGAGATGGGAAAAGAAGCCGTTGAAGACAGTGTCAGAGATGGGAATGGGATATGGGAAAGACTGCTGGTCCAAGATGTAGGCAAAAAGTGTAAGCAATGGCGCGCTGTGGTGTTGGCGAGTAGGTCAGGACAGACCCCACTGGAAACTGTTAGTGTAGGCCTATGCAAAGAGGCACACTGAGATTTGGAACATTTTATAAACTATAAACATGTATTGTATATACTTCAGTTTTATATCTATGATTTCAGAATAAAAGGCTTTGTTATTCCGTTTATTTTATTATTATATTTATTTTTCGTTATTATGTCCTTGGTTCTAATTCTGGTCATTGTATAATTGTTTTCCAAAGTATATACTTCAAAATACGTTCAACTATTGAAGTGTGATTAACAAACATACAGACTTTCATACCTATATAAAATAGGTATTAGTAGAATCCACAAGACAAGAAGTGGTTACAACGGATTATTTGGTTTAGGACAGCGATGCAATTGTGTACAGAATTTGGCTTTTGTATGATACGATTTTGGTATCAGAACAGTTAAAGATGATAAAAACAACATGACAAGTCTCATTTATTTACTATTTTACAAAATAAGTAGGCAGATATTATATTGCTTGTTAACACATATATAAACACAGTCCTCTTTCATAATATCAGACGCATATCCAATGGCACCGACCCTGTCTAATATTGTTTTTCTTCAGAGGTTCTTCGAAGGCTAGCAAAGCCTTCGGTCATGAAAACCCAGGTCAGCCATTAAAAATTGGATCACAATAGTCCGCATTTGTTGGTAAATCACAATTGCAATCAGATATTCTATAGTTCTATGAGATATCACAAGAACCAGCAACTGCTCGCTCTAAACACATTCACTTCTAGTAATTATAAGCTTCAATTCTTGATTTTGGAAATAACAAATTATATTGTATATTATTTTCTTACGATAAGACATCATTGACAAAATAAATACGGTTGCCATGACAATCTTGAAGTAATTGACTAGTACCTACGATTCATTTCATAGTTTCATAATAAGGTTGTATACATTTCAAATAGGTATCTATTAAATTGCTTAAATATGAAAAATCAAGTTATTATATAGCAATAACTTGAGTTTTTTAATCTTGAATGATGTAATATAATATTAACGTACTTTTTATAGCTGTATAAAATTTATATCAGTAAATTTTATGCAATCTTGTGATGTCTCTTTTTCGTTTGTAAAATGGAACGTAAGGATGAAAGAGAAAGTGACAGAAGAAGAAGAAACTTTGACAGGTCCATACATAAGTAGGTACTTACTTAACTGATCTAGGTAGATTCTCAATTGTGAAACGTAAAATACTCAAAGGCTTCCTAAATTATTTGACACTGACATGACAATACTCAACTGATTATTCCTGCTTTACTTAAATCAGAAATCGGGCCTTTGTTTTATACCATGTAGTGATATATCCGAATAACACATAGGCTATAATTTATCAAGATATTGGGAGAAGTACTAATAATACTAGCCCACGCGGACAGTGCCGCGAGCGGTAGTTATTTAATGCATAAATAATAAATATCCTATCCATAATTATGTCAAATTATATTTAATTTAATAATTGTTTTTTTACTGATAGAGAATTCTGCGGTCTCGTTAGTGGCGGTCAACCGAATTCTGGGCCAGGCAAGGCATTTAACTAAAAAGAGTCCGTTTGTCATCGACACGCTAAGAAGAAGAACCTAGTAGTGAATTAACTCTAATCATTTTATATTTGTATAATTCATATGAGTGTGGTCAAATGTTTTCTAGTTATTGGTATACGGATATTTTGATTGTATTATGTACCTAATATTTATTATTAAAGTAAGTACGGCCCATGTCAATGCCTCTTGTTTATAAAAAAAACTTAAAGATCCTATATGTAAAACATATTATGGAACAAAATAGGGAATTAATGATAGCATCAGGGTTGACAGAGGGCAAAGCATGAAGAAAGCGTGTGCCGCGGTCCCTTAATAATATGATTCAAAGATATGAAGCTATGAAGATATTTACGATGACAATGATTTAGATTTACAATAACAAAACATAAAATAATCACCAATCAAGTAATAGAGCGTTACTGATCTGAGCAACGAACCTGAACTTTTTATAAAAAAGGGGAAGCTAGTTAAAACACTTCCACATTTTAAACAGAAAATGAAAAAAAGAGAATGCCATAACGCTAGTTAGTGCAGCATAATTGAAAAAGACACAGAAATGCCAATTAAAATCATAAAACAATTTTATTTTACATTGTGTGCGCTCGTGCCGACATTTTGTTTCCAATCAAATGAATCCGTATTCAGGATTGCTATTAAACTTTATGGGCTAAAGGAAACAGTTTGAACGCGTGATTTAATCGCTCCATTCTTAGGCAAACTTCGGAAAATCCGTATAAGTATCTCCTGTCAACTGCGCGCCGACGCACTAATAAGTCTTAAAGGCACTAAGGCATTTCCTACAAACACTCAACTTAATATATCACGCTTTTAGTAATAATTTTCTCGTGTGCGGCAAATAGTGCCTGGTTTTTTATTCCATTTGATGATGTTTGGCAACTTTGAGAACTTGTTCATTATAGTTAGAAGATTTTTTTGTTGACTCTCAACTGATATTTGGGTACCAAAAATGTGTTTATATTTTGCATAATACTAGCTAGAAGGATTATTTTTGACTTTCATATTAGAATAAAATGTATTTTATACTTCGATATTCCACTTCAATATGCTTATGCTAAGTTTGACGTTTGTGTCTGCATTTTTAACGTGATAAAGGTAATTTAGCTGAGTAGTTTATTGAACATAGTTTGGCGTATAAATTAATCATGTATTCTTTTAACAAAATGTGGTTTTAAGTCTAAAGCTTCAAAGGCTTCCACTTGTTTTAGGAGGCAAGTAAATAATTTAAAATTGGTATAAAGTATTGTTCCTAGGGGAAGTTAATATTTTACTTAATTAAATATTTCAATAAGTTTCTTAAGTAATTCCAAAGTTTGATAAATTGAATCCGATACAAGTTGACGGTGGGTCGATTCTCAAGACGATTACATAGACCGCCACTTTAGTAAACATCGGGCTGTTGCTTCATCATCATCATCATCATCATTTCAGCCGAAAGACGTCCACTGCTGGACATAGGCCTCCCCCAGGCGTCGCCACATTGACCGATCCCGTGCGTCTCGCATCCAGCGCCTTCCCGCAACCAGGCTGGCTGGCGCCTTCCCGGGCTGTTGCTTACATAATAATAATTAAAACATTGACTTATATAGGAAGGAAAGGGCGTACCGCGCGTTTTTCTGACGCTACAATTGCACGCTACAAACTGTAGACGCTACAGTTTTTAGACGCGAATAACTGAAGCAAGCTCGCAACACGGTCGGCTATATTCGGGAGCGGTCTTCTGTCTGACACATTATAACTCACGTGTATCTTGTATGGTGAACGCATATATGCAAAATTAAGGACGGTTGTATTTTTACTATGTAAGACTACGAATTTAAGTAAGCATTCCATTCCTAAGACAAATGTGTAACTGGATTTTTGTATATAAGATATTTCAGTAGCAGTGTTTAAGCTCATGCCAATTAAGGCACACAGTGTTCACGACAATACTATTGCTGCCTAAGAGACATAATGGCAACACCAAACATTTTTGCCAGAATGAATCCATTTGAAAACACTACATAAGTATTGTGATAGCATAACTTATTCTGTTGAACAGCAATTAACTAAAATATGTTATTGGATGGATGACATTACATTATTTATGCAGTACATAATTTATTCACATTTTAGTCCAGGTTCAGAAAGTGGCATACCATTTACCATTTATAATGAATAAACATTATTATGAAAGTAAAGTATCGACTTTTTCAGTTCCTTTACTATGATTGTCCTATGGCAAAATAAAATAATACGTAATTATGATTATATGTGAGCAATCATCATCATCATATCAGCAGAAAGACGTCCTCTGCTGGACATAGGCCTACCCCAAGCGTCGCCACATTGACCGGTCCCGTGCGTCTCACAACCAGCGGATCCCCGCAACCTTCACCAGGTCATCGGTCCACATGGTGGGAGGCCTTCCAACGCAACGTCTTCCGGTTCGTTGTCGCCACTCCAGAACCTTTCTGCCCCATCGGCCATCCGTTCTAAAAGCAATGTGCCCTGCCCACTGCCACTTAAGTTTGGCAATCCTTCGGGCTATGTCGGTAACCCTGGTTCTCTTACAGATCTCTACATTTCTGATTCGATCACGCAAGGAAACTCCGAGCATAGCCCTCTCCATTGCCCTTTGAGTGACTGTAAGCTTCTTGACGAGGCCCATTGTAAGCGACCACGTCTCAGAGCCATATGTCATCACTGGCAACACACACTGGTCATAGACTTTCGTCTTGAGATACTGTGGTAAGTTGGACGAGAAGACACCGCGCAACTGCCCGAACGCTGCCCAGCCGAGTCGGATCCGATGGTTGACCTCTTTCTCGAAGTTGGCCCTACCCAACTGGATCGTTTGTCCCAGGTAGACATAGTCGTCCACAACTTCGAGTGTAGAGTCTCCAACCTTGATAGGAGTGGGTGTAACATGTCAATATCTCCTTGGTTTTGTCTATATTCATTTTCAGACTCACCCTCTCGGAAATAGAGCAGGTTACCGGATTTGAGGATTATCGAGTCCTCCCGCTCTCTTCGGACTTCAGATAACCCTATAATACTCCATCGTAACCTGCTCAATTCTTCGTCGAGTTCGGTTATCTTCTCGTCGGTCCGGAGTGTTCGCGTGTTATAAGTTGCCAGGTCCAGTCGTCGGTGTTTATTGGGATAGCCGGGTCCACTCCGGGGATTCTTTGCACCCCTTGCCACGCCATCGCCTCAACCGCTACCGTAGTCGAGGGTAGACGGGCTGCCGGACACTCGGAGCCGTTTTTTAATTGTGATATTCATGGTTTGAGGGGTTTTGCCGTAACCGCCACGCTTGGCAGGCCGGTTGGCCATCGCAGTTTGTTCTTAAAATTCACAGAGAACGCTGCTGCCCATTCTCTGGTGTTTCCCTTAGTCGCCTCTTACGATACCCACGGGAAGATATGGTATGGTGAAAATCTTAACGTCTGTCACCATACGGTACGGTAAGGTGAGCAATGTGGTTTCCAAAAATTCGTGAAAACCGAGATATAAAAATCAAGTACCTGGATTAATCACTCGAAGGTCCACATGTAAGATGAGAACTTGTGATCCCGCTGCCAAGAGCCTTATTACAAACTTAAACATGCTATTCATTCGCAGTCAAGTAGAGGGCTTGAAAATTTCTAAACACGTTTTTTTTGGTTCTTGAGACAGACCCTCAAAAACCTCAAGGTACCTGATTTTGTTTTGTTACGTTATTCTTTAGTGAAACCAACGAATACAGTATTAATAAATAACTTATACTCGTAACGGATACGCAACAGACAGCAATAGCTGTAATACACCGCACATAAAAACACGTCCACACGTGTCGTAGGTACGTGCCAAAAAAATATGATGAATTTTAGTCTATTGACTATTGAAATACGGAACTATCGGCGTCAATACAAATGCAGGATAAATTTTTGTACTAAAAGCACGTCGGACCGCACCGTAAAAAATATCTGGCAAATTCAGCATTCAATATTCTACACAACATTGAAAAGCGAACACATTGTCGGTTGTTTTTAAGCTGAAAAGCTGCTCTTTAAGCTACAGCGGGAAAAAAATATATTTTGACATCATTTTTACTCTATTTCCTTGCAATTGAGCTTGAAAAATCTTCTATTGCGTGATCTTTGTACGCACGACTGATTCCCTTGAAGAGCGTCACGCGCCGAGCTACGATAACAGGACTAAATGGAATGTGTGATACGGTCTCTTTGATGTCGTTTTGAAAGTAACCCATAGACTCACTTTCACATTATAATTATTTTGCAACATTATACATCTTTATTATCAGCCTAAATGTGATCCACTGTAGGACAGCCTCTCCAACCGCCTTATCCCTATTTTTGGCAACACTCATCCAGCTGCTGACACCTTGCGAAGATCGTCGCTCCACCTGGCCTCAGAAGACCTAAAATAATTAAAGACAACAGCCCTACCGAAGCTCGCAAGATACTGTGGCTCCTCAAATATCCAACTGACTATGTTGAGCTTGCAGAAAAGCTCCCAGCGGGCCATAAACATTCATGGCCCATCTGGAAATTCCTAAACCGGTTACGAAGCCAGATGGGCCGCTGTAGGCATAACTAAGTCAGATGGGGGTACTCCAATCAGCCACAGTGTGACTGCGGCACCACCCCACAGACAATACCCCATCTCCTGTCCTGCTCCTTATGTAAAAAAACCTGAACCATGCAAGAACTTTGTGAGGCTAGCGCTAAGGCAATCGACGTGGCTGAATGCTGGTCTAAGAAAATTTAGTGAAGGAATCATCGACACGAAGAAGAAGAAGAACCTAGCTTCAGGTTTGGTCTATTGATCGGAACGCACTACGCTGCGGTAAGCGGTGGCGGGCACATAATCGTACTTAAAACGTCTAGAATAGTATTTTGTTCCATCGCAGTATGCGTCAGTGGTCAGGAGGGTCATGTGTCCAGCACCGCATACCGCAGCTTTGAGTATTCCGATTAAAGCTTGAGGAGGATTGTGTGTCCAAACCTGCATACTACATACCGCAACTTTGTACGTTCCAATCAAGGGAACAAAGTTTTACGTTTGTCAATACGCGGACTCCACTTTAGAACACGTCTACCCTAACAATCATCGGTTTAACGGTTAATATTCAAATTCAAATTAAATTTATTATTTTAACGGTTAATATGGCCGGCCCATTGCCACTACAGTTTGCCTAAGTATTAGTTTCGAGTTGATTGAAAGACACAGGAAAAAAGGTTATGTCGATGCTTCACTTTTGCGTGCTATTCCACCAAAGTTGAGATTATGAAACGACGCGGTCACGCCGACACGACAAATTATGTCTCAAATAACCCAGAAAATACAGAAAAGACATTAAATTTAATGCGATACAAATCCTAGTTAAGTACTTTCACCAGAATTAAGTTTATTATGGTAGTACTAATGTTGCCTGAAAAGTGCACAAAAATACAAAAAGAGCAAAAAAAAATGAGTTTTCAAAAGGCTTACTAATCAGTTTTTGTTTAATACCCGTAAAGTTTAGATTTTACTGCAATTTGTGATCCGTGCAAGTTTATCCCATAATCAATTGTGCACAAACTGTTTCAGTTTCCTTTTGTACTGCCATTAAAAACACTCCTATGGGGTATACGAGTATTTCAGTACCGTTAAGTTTCTGCTTTTACGTATTTTAAGTATCCAAATTTGATAATATTTCTGTTAAAGCATGAGGACGTACCAGAAAACGTCGATTTGAAAGTTAGTGGCTTGAGCATAAAATATGATTTAGCTACAAAAAATAAAAACAAAAATATGTATTTTGGCTCATATCTCGTAAACATAGATTTGTGCATAATTGAACATGGCATTAACTTGCTCTGATCACAAATTGCAGTAAAATCTAAACTTTACGAGTATTAAACAAAAACTGATTTTTGAGCCCTTTGACAGCCCATTTTTTTTTTGTTGTGGTTGGATTTTTATGGATTTTTCAGGCTACATTACTACTAGCTTATTGAACATAATTCCGAAGAATATACTTAACTAGGATTATTATTTTCAGATAGGTCTCTAACTACAGTTATTTTGCTGGTCTAGTCAGGTATCACTTCATTTTCTTAGCATCTATGTTGGAAAAACACATTTATACCATTTGGATTCATATCGTTTGTATCAACCAAAGTCAAAGAAACGTCAAAACGTTTATTGGATGTTTTTTACCAAATTGTAAGTTTCAAGGTTTAACGTTAACATGTGTTTTTTGCCACTATATATACATATTAAATCGAATAAATATTTTGCGTTCAATAAGTCTCATAACGAATGCTGAAAGCTTTGTTAGGTAAGTACCGTTCAGCTATTGTACGAATCAAAATATGTAGATGCATAAATACTTTTAGTGATTGTTTTTGTTGAAACATTCAAGTGGATATACGAGTATATCATAATAAATAATGATTTCCAGTTATCGGAAAGTAGGGTCGGCACAAATATTTGTTGTAAGTGGTTTCCAAAGTTTAATCTGGGTTGTTGAGGTAACGTCAAATTTAAATTCGGAGTAATTGTTCGATTCAGTCAATGTTATTTTCGTTTTTCCATCAGAAATGTCTAAGTAGTTCTGCCAGCTTAGGGAGACATAGGCCACAGGTATTTGGAGAAATGTGAGTTATCTGCTCTACGAGGAATACAGCCTTGATGAGCTCGGTGGTTAAGGTCCTTACATGCACAGGGTTGTGGGTTAAAATCCAGACAACCATCAGAGTATTTCTATTTAATTTAATATTCTTTTATAACAGACTTCACTAAGGAGGTTCTCAATTAAACTTTTTTTTTTATGTTTGTTACCTGAGAACTTTATACTAGGCGAACCGATATTGATTATTTTTTATTTGAAAGCTGCTGCTTTTCATGTGTGTTGCTGTTGTTTTTTTTTAACCGACTTCAAAAAGGAGGTTCTCAATTAAACTTTATTTTTTTATGTTTGTTACCTGAGAACTTTTACTAGGTGAACCGATTTTGATGATTCTTTATTTAAAATCTGTTGCTTTTCATGTGTGTTGCTGTTTAATTAATATTCTTTTTTAACCGAATTCAAAAAGGAGACTCCCAATTAAACTGTACTTTTTATGTTTGTTACATCAGAACTTTTGTACTAGGTGAACCGATTTTGATGATTCTTTTTTTATTTGAAAGCTGTAGCTTTTTATGTGTCTTCCCATTTAAATTTTATAAAGAATTTACAACATAACTCTTCAATAAATGACAAATATCTCGGGATTGCTGGAATCGCACGTCTGTGTATTTACAACATTTTACAATTTTTTTATTAAATTATTTTTGTCGCTTGAATTTATTTTTCTCGTGCAATATCCACAGAAATGAGCGTAATTTATGTCTAAATAGATAGTAATTGACACTATTAGTGCCAATAATTGTCTGAATAAATCACGAGAATCCCAATAATAACTACAAATATATTTTAATTCTAAATAGCCAAATCAATGCACAAAATAACGCCATTTATGCACGTTATATTATTCCAAAAGAACTGAGAAGTAATCAAAAAATTATGTCGGTCGTTATTAAGGCAATGAATTCTGTAACAACATCGTAACATGAAACAACCTGTAGAGTTTGGTGGGTTGATAAGGCGGGTGGTGAATGTGAACAGTGTCGATGGGTGGCGTAGCGTGTAGCTGGGTCGCGTAGCACCCCGCTACGGGGCTACGGGGCTACGAGGTTACGGAGCGTAGCGGACACGCGGCTCGAACGTGGTCGGCGCTACAAGTGTCTGCTAAAGGTGAACCATTTAGCTACGAACTCCTGACATGATACACTCTCGTTGTTCTCGAACATAATACGACTAATAAACTGTCTTGATAACGTAGTCGCCCAGAAAATCCTTGGAAGCAATTCATCTAAGTGAATTTAAAATTAAGTGATGAATCTTATATTTCGCTTTGTTTCATTAAATTAAGCGTTACGATGGTAACCGCAATAACTAAAATACTAAAACTTCTTACCCTTTGTCATGTAAAAACCTTTTGACCTGAAATCACATTTAATTAATTATTAACAAAAACAGTAGGTAGTAACTGTTTTAACTAGAAGTCCGCACAAGTGCACATATTGTTACTAATTAATTGCTTCTCATTTATGTAATTTCAAAAATTATGCAACAAAGTATTCAATTAAATATATTGAAACCAACAGCCAAATGGGCCGTTTTTGTTTGTATGTACAACATAAAACAAAAGTGGTTTCATTTTCGTGGAATCGCTCTCGTAGTTTCACTGGGCTGTTTAAAATTAGGGCACTAAGTGAGTTTGGGTTTCATAGTAGGAGAAAACGGGCCCGAGCACTCCCGAAAATAGCCGACAGGATCCGACAGGGCCCGACAGCCTCCGGCGGGCTCCGACCCGTGAAGGCATCCCACTCCATCGACCTCGGGGATATTTGGGGGTCGACGCCGACAGAGTTGAGTATCCTGTGTATGTGACTCCTGCAGATCTCGTCCTGCGGACCGGTGCGATAACAAGCATAAACTAAAATGTGCTTAGAGTGGATACACTAGACACATAGACAGACTTCGTGCCACTTAGCCAAACTAATATAATTAAATAGTACCGCAAGCCAAACATCTAAGCAATTTTTTTTTGAGAAATATGGATCCACTGTGTGAGTTATGTACCAAAATAGCGTTATTTAAATAATAAAATTAGCTATTAAAGCAGGATTCATTACTTAGCAGCAGTAATCCCGGACAATGCCGACATCAAAAATACATCGCTTAAAATATTACGTTACCCTGACTAGAAATAGGATTTCTGCTCCTACATCACAGTTAAAAGCGTTGCTTTATCAAATAAAACGTGTATAGATACCCTGAGGAGTTCTGAACGAAACAATTAGTGATGAGGTAGGTACGTAGTGACACGAGTGCGTTGCGCGGTGAGAGTGTAAGATAATTCTCGCGTGTGTTGCGCAGTGAGAGTGTAAGATAAGTCCCTTAGTTTTAATGGAAAAACGTCGGTGATGTAATAAAGGCGTCGTTACACGTGCCAACGTGACATTGGCGGTTTGACGAAGCACCCGAGAGAGCGAACTCGTTAATGAGGACTAGCACCCATGTTAAGGGCTTAACACTCCTTAATTGCAATCGTTCAACGATTTTTACCTTTTGCTTTTTTCCAAGCCGAGATGAAGCACTTAACTATATTATCCATATATTACGCGGTTTACGACTTTCAAGTGTAGTTTTGTTTGGTTTCCTTGTGATAATAGTCGCACAATAGAGACCATAACTTGTTATTGCAAACGTTTGATTGAAAACGATAAGTTGGTATAACAACTGCGTTTGAAGAGCTTTTCGTCTATCCTTTGTTTCATTTATGATACTTTGTGGTGGAAATGTTCAATGACAACTTGGCTGCTTACACAATAGACCTTTCGATTTATGTACCTTTGCATCATTTGATAAAAGGATTGGCTCCTCTACAGGTGTGGTTATTCCACGTAAAACATGGCAATTAAAATATTCGTTCGCTCATCGTTCACTTGCCGTGTTGACCCAGTTGACATCCCGTGACTGATACGCGTAAGTGTATTAAACACCAGAAAAACAATTTATTACACAAATTGACAGGCAGTGTATTCACAGAATACCCCAGGGAGAAAATCCCTTTTCATTTCATAAATAAATGTTATATGTATCTCGAAATTTTATTAATCGGAAAAGCGTCTTATATTATACGTAATTTTTGATGGATGGTGTAAATATGGAAGGCAACGATGTATGAAATTCTTAAGAACTCACCAGGCACTCATAAATTATGCTAATAATATACAATTTTCACGCACCAATTTTGACGAATTTTGGTACAGGGATAGACTAGACCTTAGAGTTCACATAGGATACTTTTTCCTGGCAGCTCGTTTCATTGGGATGGAGGACTTTTACGTGGGAAAGTGCTCTGGTAGAAGCTAGTCGTTAAATATTTAAGCGTTATACCATCAGGTAAATAAACAGAACAAAGCATATAAAATAATAAAAGTAAAGTAGAAAAAGCAAAATTCAGAATTACTAAGTACGTACTTACCTAGTAACCTCTATAAGCTCGTTTTCACTAACGGACCACATGCAGGAAAACGACCAATGAAAATAACAATCATAAAAATAATGGCGTAATATCAAAAAAGATTGCGGTGAACTAAAAAAATAATACAAAGGTTTAATAACATTGTCGGCATTGTACAGTGGATTTTTCCCATCGCAAAAACTTTTCTCGAGTACAGAGCTCTTACAAAGAGATATCGCTTTTGGCATGCCCAACAGAAATCGTCTAAATGTAGTTGTTTCGTTTCTAATAAAAATGAGCCTTTGCTTATCTCGAGGGAAAGTTGAGTGGCTGTCTACTCAAAATCATCTACAAACGAATTTGATTCTTAAACTCTCGATTCAAGGTTGGTTTTACTTTGATTTAATGACTGTAACAGTCCTTTGCTGGGCATAATCGTCTTCATTGACCGCTACGCTCCAGTGAGCATGAAAGAATATCGCCAATATAGGAGTTGCTAATAAAAATTGTTTATTTCTATTTCGGTAGTCACATATGTACGTGATTTATTTGAAGATAACATTACAAGAAAAAGTCCTCTACCTACTTAAGTTACAAGTATCTTTATGTATAAATATCTACCCACTATCTACATTTTCTCTTTTTCTCCACACCGGGTCGACATTAGAAGAAGCACCATTGACCTATTTACCAAGTCGAATAACACATGTTTTCTCAACTAAAAAGTTAAGTCCTTATAACAAAGAACAATACCGTCTTAATAATTATCTTCCGAAAGCCGATCTATGAAGAGACTCAAATTAGAAATTTTAGTCACTTATTAAATTGGAGAATTGGAAACTAATTAAGAGAGTAATTAATTCCTAACGATGATAAGCAAATTGTTTCATTTTATAAAGTTGGAAATCTAGATGTTCAAGAAATTAATTAGACCTTAAACTGTAATTTGGATTAAAAACATCTGCGGGCTATTATTATATAAATGGAGAGGAATACGCTTTTAAAATACAAAAGCCAGCCGCGGCTCATTTCTTCTTGATGAATCAAGAAGAAATGAGCCGCGGCTGGCTTAAATATAATGCAAGATTAAGAACCATTTTAATTACACCTGGATTAATGTGAATGAGACCTTTTTAATTTTCTGTTAGTCAAAGACTAGGTACTCAGACGGTTGTCATGACAACTCATCACACTAGCTATTCCGTCGCTATCTCTAATAGATCTCCTTCACTAATTCGTCACTTTCTACAAGTAGTCAGTTTTCCGACACGTCTTGTTTCTTTTTTTAAAAGTCTAAATATTTTATTTACACTTGTTGTGCTTAGTTGTACATAAGCGTCGGACGAGTTGGGAAAGAGACAAAATACGGCTTGACTACATGTACAAAGAGACGCGTATTAGTGAAAGAAACCTACTAGAGATAGTGGCGAAATAGCTAGAGTGACGAAATAGCTAGAGTGACGAGTTGTCTTCACAACCAGTCAGACGGTCTAAGCAAGTGAAATTCAATCAAAGCGTTGATGCTTTGGGCATTAGAAAAAAGTCAAAAATCTTATGGGAATGCCAAGTGCTATCCAAATGTCACGTAATCAATTCCTTACATTTTGGCATTTCGACTATCGCCATCCCTGACGGTATTACACTTTATCCAGAGTCTCAGCAATAGTCTCAAACACAAGACCCGTATTCCATCTAACTTAAAAATAAGTAATTTTAAACGCCCGACGAAAAAAAGAAGGGTGTTATAAGTTTGACATATGTTGCTGAGTACCTGTGTATCTGTCTCTGGCATCATAGCTCCTAACGGGATGGACCGATTTATTTGATTTTGTTCTTTTTTGTTGTTTGGAAGGTGACTGTATTGAGAGTGTTCTTAGCTATGTCTGTTGAAAATCGATTTGGCCAATCAAAAGTTATGGGCGTTTTACTGTTTGTATCGGGGATTTTCGCAAGATATCGTGTCATAATTACGTGTTCCATAGATTGTCGATCGAAGCGTGTCTGATCATTAGCCTTTTAATGTACCCATTACTGGAACACAGGCCTCCTCTTTCTGAGAGGGAATGGGCCGGATTACGGACCATTCCACAGGCACTGGCCTGTTGGTGGCTGCCACATGTCTTTGAATTTTTGGTTCTAAGATGTGACAGTTTCCTCACGTTGTTTTCCTTCACCGTTTTGAGAGCAGTGGTGATGAAATAATTTATCCAAAGTAAAGCGCCTGCCTGGGTTTGAACCCACGACCTACACTTGTAAGTCGCGGCCGTTATCACTGCGCCACCACTGCTCTCCTGCGCGAGAAGCTTGTCAACTACTATATAAATTATTTAGTTTAAAAAGTATGAAATAAAAATGAATGTTGTGTCGAGGTTTTTTAATGTAAACAGAACAACCTTCAATTCTCTCACAAGAAAACATTCCATATTTTTCCAACACCAGTAAGAGTTTACGAAGATGGCCAATCTAAACAGTTATTACCGATCATATTGACTTCACGTTCAACCTACTGTGGAAAACACGAAGGTAAAGTGGTAAACACACCTAGTAGAGAAACCGAAGGTAAATACTACTTACGTCTTTAAAAGTAACAGGGACTTACACCGTTATAAAAGCTAATCACAGGAGAGTGGTGAAATGGCCCAATCCAATAGATTTTTATGACCACCACACTTTTAATGTGTCATAACGGTGAACGAGAGTGAATTTTCACTGCATCGATGTTGTTTTAGGTTTAGTGGCTATACGTAACGTTTATGGGGTGATTTTCCTATGTCCGGCACGGTCACGGTAACGGATTACTAATGATAAGCAAAAAATATTGTCATAATTTTTATTGATCATAATAATATTGGGCATAAAAGTTATGCCATAATGTTTATTGTCATAAATACTGTTGGCATAATAATAATGAAGCATAATTTTATAAAGGATAATGTTATATACCTATAAGAATATTTACATCTTATAAACGCATGATTTACGTTATTAATCATATAAAAACAAACATGTTTGCGGCTCAAGGGTCGCCGCACCTTAATAAGATAATGCACCTTTATTTTTCTGTCTCTAAAAATGTTATCCCTTAAAATGTATGCAACCTCAATTTATGACAAAACAAATTAGAACAAATAACAGTTATGCTAACCTTTGCATTATGCCAAAGTATAATGCCACAGTATCATAAAGCTAATAAAAGTTATGCGAAAACGTTATGCCAAACAATATTATGCCAAGAGGGGATTCCTCACGGTAACTACAGAAGGACGGCACGGCAAATGCAGGAAAAAAAAATGAATACGGACCACGGAACAGAAAAAAACGGACCTTAAGTGGATTATATGCTTAGAAATCGTACACCTTTGCCTCCATAATAGACCTTAGCTTTGGCACAGTAAAACGAAAAAAGTAAGAGTTATGGCCTTCGTAAGTGGAAAAATATGTGCTTAATATTCATACAGCTTTAACCTCTTACAGCTAGTCACTCGGCAAAATGAAAAGTAAGTATTGGAACTGTAGTTGGAAAAATCACTTGATTAGAATTCTTACAATTTTGCTTTCATTTATTATTAAGACTTTATGATCAAAGGTACAAAGGCGGACTTAATGCCTAAGCCATACTCGAACAGCCAACCAAGGATGGTGAAGAGATAACATGGCAGGTGCATTGTTTAATAATAAAAATAAAATTAGTTATTAACATACTAAAATAGGTAAAGTTCATGAACATATATATTGAAAATAATATATACTTACCTATATACATATACTTAGCTATGTTTAGTGGAGGTGCAGGCTCAGGCCAGTGGATACATACTCAATCTCCGTTACCTTTTATTCTCACGATGTAATATAAAGACACGAATACCGATAGGGATCTGTACGAAGTAAAACATTTTCTGATAGCACATAATTCATACTAATTTGTTTACCCGACCTATAAAAAGGAGGAGGTCCTCAATTCGGCTGCATGTTTTTCTCCTGTTTCGGAATATAGTTTTGAACGGGATATCAGCTCTTACAGTCAGGCGTAACGCGACAATCAATGCGGCAAGCATTTTTAACCGACATACCAAAAAGGCGGAGTTTCTATGTTCGACTGTAGGTATGTTTTTAGGGTTCCGTACCCAAAGGATAAAAACGGGACCCTATTAGTTGAATATTCACAGAGGATGTATTTCTGTTGCCGCTTTTACAACAAAAACAGAATAAAATAGATATTCAAGTGGGGCTCCCATACAATAAACGTGATTTTTTGTCGTTTTTTTGCGATAATGGTACGGAACCATTCGTGCGCGAGCCCGACTCGCACTTGGTCGGTTTTTTATATTTTTCACCGATTACTCAGTGAATGATCGACCGATTTATAAAAATCTTATTTCTTTGTTACTAAATAAAATATAGGTCCCATTGTCACAAAGTCAGGATCTGATGAGGGGATCCCATGGACATCGAGGGAACTCCTAAAATTTTACAGGCATACACTTAGCGATTTTGGTATTAGCATCAACATGGTAAGCATTTGCATTCAGAAAGTATCATTTCATGAAGTGGAACTGATGAAGAAAACCATAAAACGCCGCTGGAACTTCTCAATGTTAAGTATGTTTTGGGTATATCAAGTTTAAGATATCTGGAATGGTTAAATGACTATGATGAAGCAAATTTAAATAAATGGTTCTAATGGAAATGGTACCATCGACCTGATCTGGTGATAAAGCCGGAAGGCAGGCACCGGAACTCCGTAATAAAGCAATGTATACCAGTCTTGTTTAGGTTTTTGGAATTGTTGTGAGAAGCCCTGGCTATAAATGATTTGCATGTTAATATGGGTTATTGGACGACTTGCCCGAATTTAACTCGCCTGAATCGGGCGAATTGTCCACTATTAAAAATATTCATTTTACTGTGTCGATTCGCCCGAAGTTTTCTCTAAAATAAAATTCGGGCGAATCGTCCACTAAACAATTTTGGAGTGGTCAATTCGCCCGTCGATAAATAAATTTCGGGCGAATTGACATAGAAAAATGAATATTTTTAATAGTGGGCAATTTCCCAATCCAGGCGAGTTAAATTCGGGCGAGTCGTCCAATAACCCGTTAATATAGAATACCAAAACTAAAAACTGAAACAAAATACATTTCAACAAAAAAATTACTACAAAGGGAAAAATTACTTTATTTTAGGCAGTCGTTGACAAAAACGAAAATAAATAGGTACCTAAGACACCGACTGCCGAAAAGAAAGTTATTTTTCACTTTGTATTGTTTTGTTATGGAAGTAATTTTATAAGGTTTTCAATGAAACTGTTCTTTGAAATTTTAATTCCTAATATAACATTGTTGTTGCACCGTCGCGTCGTCCTATGTGTGGGAACCCTTCTAAACCGAGCGGGGTTTAAAGAAAAAACTTGTATAATGTAATAATTATGAATTGAAAGTAGCGGTAGATTTGAAGTGCTTGAAATTCATACAACTTTTTTGTTGTCGCTGCCCTGCTCTTGGGATTTCTCCTGTATCGTGGGTGTATTTACAAACATGTAAGATCATATACACAAACAACCAGATCCAAAAAACGGTCTGTAGACCATACAAATATTTGTTCTCCGCGGGAATCGAACCCACAACACGCAGCGCAGCAGCCGATCGTTCAACCACTGCGCCAACGGTGTGTGTAAACTTTGATTAAGGTAGTCATGGTTCAGCAAAAGAATAAGTAAGTATTAAGAAAAGTACAAATTTGGGCCATAACGTGGTAGTTGGAAAATAACGTGGCTGGAATTGCAATTCTGTCCTCACCCAGTACCGGTCGTGCCCGCCAGTGGGAAAATACTCAATCTCCATTACCTTTTATACTCACCAAAGAAAAAGATTCGAACGGATATGAATATGGAGCGGTACGAAGTTACAAGCAAAATTAAAAAAAAATTAGACATCCTCGACATATTTTTATTTCATGCTACATAATTTATCTGTAGTAGACACGCTTCGATCGACAATCTATTGAACTTGTAATTATGACACGATATCTAGCAAAAACACCAAAATTCGAACAGTAAAACACGCATAACTTTAGAACGGCTGAACCGATATTCATCAAACATTGCTAAGAACACTCTCGATAAAGTTACATTTCAAACAAAAACAAAGGAAATGAAAATCGGTTCACCCGTTTAGGAGCACGATGCCACATACAGATACACAAAAACACAAACACACAGATACACACGTCAAACTTATAGGTAACACTCCCTTTTTGCCGTTAGGGATTACTTTACTTTTTTTTTAAATAAAGACGTTGCCCCACACTAGGCATTTCTTCCTGTATCGTGGGTGCGTTTACAAACAACATTATAACTCATATACACAACACCCAGAGCCGGAACAACTATCTGTAGGTCATACAAATATTTGTTCCGTACGGGAATCGAACTCGCGGCCCGCGGTGCAGCAGTCAATCGCTCAACCACTGCACCAACCGTGCTCCGTGTTCGTAGATTAAAAATTATTCCTAATATCTATCTCAATATTTTTATTGCTTGCTTCAGATCCTACAGAGAAGCGTGGCGCGGCTTTTGGCAATATTCTTTGAAAATTAAAATGCCAATTAAAAATAGACGTTGCATTGTCGTATTTCGCCGTGTGCCTTATTAGCTTTGCGAAATTTGAAATAAAGTTTGCACGTGGTTTTCGGCAGAGAGAGTTAATGGAAAGATTCAACAGCAACCACAATAGTCCGAATAGGTGAGTCAACATAATTTAAAATGGACAAAGAGATTTATATGCAAAATTAACCTGCCATTGTCAGAAATTTGAGACCTCAGTTCAACAAACAGAAAAGCTGTAAAGCGATTCAAAACGTCGCTTGGGCTACCGAAATTATTTGCTTAGTTTCTAAATAATTGTGAAATACAACATGGACGTACGAGTATATAAGTACAGTGTGTGTAATAAGTGCTGAAAGTACCTCACAATTTGCGGACTAAGCAAGCTTTTGTGTTTTGTTACATAGAACTGTGTGCGAACCGACGATTTGTGTTGGAGTTTCCCTGATGTTGGCCGGAACGCATTTAGATAATCAGTAGTTACCGCAACTCGCCCGGGACACGGCGGAACCCGGCTCTGTAGGCTTTATGAATTTATAACACTGTTTACAAAAGGGCAGTGGTGGCCCAATGGTAACGGCCGCGGCTTACCAATTGTAGGTCGTGGGTACGAACCCAGGCAGGCGCTTTTCTTTGGGAATCACTGTTCTTAAAACAGGAAAAGGAAAAAAATCACATCGTGAGAAAACCGGCATGTATTAGAACCAAAATTTCGAAGACATGTTACATCTACCAACCCCCATTGAGCCTGCGATTGAGCCTGCGTGGTGGTTTACAGGCTTTTCTCTCTCACAGAGAGGAGCCTGCACGCACAACGGACCAAATGGGAGTCTAAGTGCGGCAAAGGAGTCCATCTTTTCTATGATATCCTATCCTAACCAGTATGTCGTGGTGGCCCAGTGGCTAAGACCTCGCCTTTCGTGCTTGAGGTCGTGGGTTCAAATCCGAACAAGTACCAATGTGACTTTTCAAATTGATGTGTACTTTTTAAGTTTATCTTGGACATCACAAGCAACAGTGAAGAAAAACATCGTGAGCCAAGTCAGAGGCACACCAGAGCTGGCCACATCGTCACACGAAAAAGAAAATGTTTTGCACCTATATATGTTGAACTTAGCTCTCAGTCTAACCAAGTACACCTTAGCATCTGATGCCTCGTCATTGTGCTTACTATTTATTTAAACAATCTTTTGTGCATTTTATGCTCTGACTTTGAAATATTCATAGAAAATACGTGCGCGATAGGTGTCGCCTATCGCACACGTATTTTATTTAAATTGCGTTGCGCCATCAGGCAAATTCTTTAGTTTGTTGTATCAATCACTCTGTGATTTATAACATATGCCATTTGTAACCTAATCACCGTTCTTGGTTGTAACGACTGCATGCAAACCAGAGATAAGAACGTTCCAGTGACATTGAATTATACACCCTATAATCAGAGCCATTAGAACATCGGCGCAGTAATCAAACGACTTCTCGAGCGTCCTCGAGTACACTCACGTTCTTATTTGCAGAAAGATTTATTCAATGACTTAAAATTCCTCTACTCAGTGCAACTCTTTGGTTTGCGCTGAGACCAAGACTTGCGCGGCTTCTGATTACGCGGAACGAGTCGCCGCCGCCGGCTCGCCTAATTACCATTTTTGATAATTATGGGGTCGTAGGTATTAGCAAGACAAAGGGGACCATTTGATATGTAAGGAACAGCCATCCTCTTGCCTAGCCAGTAACCAGGGCAACCGGAGCTTAACCTCGCAATTGACAAATCCATTCGATTCCATTCAGCGGTGAATTTTACACCAATAATATCACAGATTCTCATTTATATTATTCTCGTTCGTAAAATGATCGAGAAAACAAGTCTTCATGGATGTTAGAGGCTTAATTATTTTCGTATTCATTCGCAATGTTGTTCGATAAGTATATTTGCGTAAAAAGATACTTTCGTTGATAAATACCTATTTGAATACATTCAAATATTATTTATTACAAGCAGTTTACGACGAGGCCCGTATATTTACTTTTATTTTGGTAATAATTTTTCAAGAAAAAGTAATTCTTTGCGGTCTGAAAATGGGAAAAATATTAGGTACATAAGCTCTCTAATGCTTATTTTGTGGACGAAGTTATAAGTATCATAAAGGTATATATATAAATAATTTGTAGGTGTATCCAACCCTTGGGGTAATCTAAATATACGCACTCTCACACACGTATGAGTTAAAAGCTTCTTTTTACCTGACTGCCGAAGGAGGGTAATGTGTTTATCAGTCTATGTATGTATGTATGTATGTTTGTTCCTATGTGGCGTTCTAGAGGCCAAAC
This sequence comes from Anorthoa munda, assembly GCA_945859665.1. NCBI lineage: Eukaryota > Metazoa > Arthropoda > Insecta > Lepidoptera > Noctuidae > Anorthoa > Anorthoa munda. Next base: position 41,510,073 of record OX243893.1, read on the forward strand.
GCGTTGACCGATTCATACGTCATTCGATACGTCTTAACCTTGCGAGTGTCATAGGCTACATTAAAATTCGAAAATAGAAAAATGGCGGCTTTTGGGCGCCATATTGTGGGGGGCCCATATTATTTTTTCTTCCAAACCCATCGTGTGGGGAATTAAAATAAAGGGTTCCAAGAGGCGATTTCAAAAATATATAACACTCGTATATTTAAAAGTACCTAATTCGAAAAAAAAATTACTAAAAAGTTATAAATAAAAAAGTTAATTAAAAAAATCAAAATACCCAACTGCTTAAAAAGCGAACTAAAAAGACGTAAACAAGAAGAAAATCATGCTGTGCAGTCGGAGGATACATCTGGTTTTGGTTAGCCAGCTCGCGAATGTATCCTCCGACTGCACAGCATGATTTTCTTCTTGTTTACGTCTTTTTAGTTCGCTTTTTAAGCAGTCGGGTATTTTGATTTTTTTAATTAACTTTTTTTATTTTATTACATAACACAAAACACTCACAAAACACATCCATCATCGAGTGTTGTAATCAACGCCAGGCTTTACTTATCGTGACTACATAATATACCTAAATAACTATTTTAAACTACACTACACTACTTTTTGGTTGACTGGTAGAGTATGCCTAGTGACATTAAGTCCGCCTATGTACCACTATTGTACATGAAGTCTAAATAAAAGAAAATAGAAGCATACATTGAAATGCGATACCTAACTTCTATAAGTATCAAATATTCTTTACTAGGAAACGTCCTCTATATCGAGACAGACTAGTCGACGATAAGTCTAGATACTTTACCCCGCGTAGAATTTATTATTATTTCCAGGAAAGTGTAGTGAATAAACTAGACCGAAGATATTTCAATAGCGCTTTAAAATTGCGAATAAAAGACTTGTTGATCTCGAGAATGTAGTCGAGCACATGATTTTAATGCGTTCCTAGAAAAGATTCTGTGAAAACGTCGGCATAAGAAATAAACATGCTGTATAGTGGTCGTATTGCTAAAGGTAAGCACACACTGGCGCATATAGATGTTAGAATGAAAGGAGTTAGAGTTGTTGACTGAGAGTATATAGTTGTCCGTGGAGGGTTTAGTCTTTGTAGTCTATGGACAGTTATAGCGGTGTGCGCGAATAAAAAAAAAAGACGGTGGCGACGAAAGATTGTAAAATTGTGTTTATTGGAATGAATTTAGGTAATATAGAGATATTCAGGCATTTAATTACCTGATCTCACACATAGCGTTTGCAGGCAGCATACAGGGACAAATTGGTTTTTCTTCTTCTGGCCGACGTTGTTTTGATGCATAAAATGTTCTAGTAGGTTTTTATAAGATCATTTAGACTAGTGACTTTCAGCAATAACGATAGACAAAAAGCCAACAAAATGAATGAGATTGATATAACGTTTCAATTCCTTAACTACATTTTAAGTTTTCAAATAGTTGCATTTTAGAACCTCAACTACGAACCACTTTTCACGAACACACCGATCACTTTTCACGGTGGGTTAGCGATCGTTGTCGTTTTAGTAAAGAAATAATATTGGTCTATTTCAAAAAGCTTATGCGATGTGTAATAAAGCCTCGGTGACGGATAGATAGGTGTATCAAACGATCGGTTTTACTAGCTCCGGCTTGGCCGTAACGTTTTTGTCCTTGATTTTGATCGAGTGATGTGCCGCGCGTTGTGGCTGTCATAACGCTGCCGCGCACAACATTTAGCGAAAAATAGTCTTTCATGGAGACTGCCGACAAAATGACAACTTAAAAATTTGGAATGACTGTGTTTTTGTATGTCAGAGATTGGCAACGCACAAACACAGTTATTCCGCCACACGTCACATTGTCGATGAGTCTCTCACATTAGCATATGCCTTAAGTTTAGCCCCACCAAAAACCACTCAACGCGGCTAAAGAAGTTTTCACTTCTAAAACTGAGTGAGATCAGAACATCTAAAGGTCCATCCACATACATCATACACATAACCGTCAAGTCTCACATATATTTTTATAACATATATTTTGAATATGGATGGATGTTTATTTCTCTTTCACGCAGGAACTACTGAATGGATTTTGATGAAACTTTGCAGTAATATAAATCAGAATAACACATAGACTATTATTTATAAATGTAGCAGTAGGTACTAATTCCACAAAGGTGAAGCCGCAGGGGACATTTATAAATCATGTCAACATTAAGATTCATGTGAGTATCTAGACGCACCGGTATTGTCATGATTCACATGAGACGTCAATGTCCTTCGACATAATAATTCTATTAAAGTATATTTTTTGACGTCACTGGCCGGATATGATTCAGATTCAGATATATTTATTTGCAAAAACATGTGTATAAATACAACAAACAATAGTAAGTGCATGCAGGATAACAATAAAATAAATGGCTCAAACATGTTTGCCACATACTACGGCGTGCAAATCTCGAATTAATTAATCAATACAATTATAATAATAAATGGTAAGTACAAATAATAAATGAAATTAATCTAAAAGCAATTATCACAATTAATGTCAACACAACAATATAAAACAGTGAAAATTAAATGACAAAAATGTAAAAGATATAAAATAACCATAGAAACAAAATAATAATAAGCAAAAACTGATGGTAACAAAACTGAAGTAACTGCACTTTAAGCCGTGTAAAAAAGGTGTTAGTGTGAATATACAGCAAGAATGGTCACACTGACAACTATTAAGACGACGAATGTAACATATAATTTTCCCAAAAAATTACGACTAGCCGTTTAGACGTAATTCTCAATTTAAAATCAGCTACTCAGGGGTATCTGCGGCTAAAAAGGTGTGCCAATCTTGCTCAGCCTATTCTGTAAGAATCGCACACATAAACATAGGTGAACTGGGCTTGAAATGAGCTGTCAATTTAACAGTGAAAACTAATGTGAAGTGGACATGAAGTGAGTCATGTCCACTTCACATTAGTTTTCACTGTGGCATTTTTACAGAATAGCATTACATTTTCTTGGGTGAAAATCGCCCTTAATGTAAAGGCAACCTGAAGGGTTCGTATTCTACACTTGTAGCACTCCTAATGTATAAAGTTACATAAACTATTTAAGTAAAAGGTGTTATTGTACCAAGTTTAGGAGCAACAAGAATTACTGTTACTTTTGTCTGCGTATTTGTCGTGTTAACTTGGTACTTTATTGAATACTGGCTTCTGCTAGCGGCTTCTCCCGCTTGAAAGTCGGATTTTATCCCAAGAGAACTTTACAGTAATTTAATAATGCCTGTTAGTGTCCTACTGCAGGGTAATGACCTCTTCTCATACAGACATGGCATGAGCAGTAATATAGCTATACTGTGATTTTTAATTTCGTAGACTAAACTGACAGTTGCCAATGACCTTATTTTTTTTTTAATTTTGCAAGCGCAGACCATATATTCATCGAATTGATTTGACATGACTCCTCAATTTAATTTTACTAATTGGTGTAAATAAATGTTTCATATATATAAACGTGATATATTTAAATATACACATAATACATAAACTTTTATTGTGTTAAATATGAAATCAACAATAAAATAAATGCGGTCGATAAAATGAAGTCTGACATAAATGAGTAGAAACCAAATTAGGGCCGCTAGTTTCTTAACAAATGTATTTTTTTGGTGTGAAATATTACATTTTCGATCTACTTCGATTTTCAATCAATTTTTGATCACTCAGGATAGTCACGATACGAAACTCTTTTTATGTAACAATAAACTGACAAACCCCCAAACGTCAGTTTAGTCTACAAAATTAAAAATCAGAGTATAGACTATCCTACTTCAAGTTTCTAAGGATGGATGGATGTTTGTTACTATTTCACACAAAAACTGCTGAACAGATTTTAATGAAAGTTTGCAGAAATATAGCTTATACGTCAAAATAACACATAGGCTATAATTTATAAAGATATTGAGAAAAGTAACAATACAACGCGGGCGGAGCCACGGGTGGCAGCTAGTATAATTTATAAATGTACTAGTTTCTGCCAGTGGCATTGCCCGCGTGAAAGGCGAAAATTATCCCGAGAAAATATATTCCCGGGATAAATAGTTCCTATGTCCTATTCCTGGCTATAATCTATCTCTGTTTCAAATTTCATCAAGATCCGGCTAGCCGTTTGAGAGTGAAGAAGTAACAAATACACACACTCACAAACTTAAACCTTAACACCAGCTATTATACCTTAACAATCTTATGAATCTTTGTACATCACAATCTTGAGTCCATCTACGCAAGTGGGCTCTTATACAGAAATGAAATATGAAATGAAATAATTATTTATTTGCAAAATACCTACAATTATCAGGTAACAATGATATTTTATGTTAAAGTACGAATTCTAAGACTAATTATAAAGGTTCTGAGAAAATGAGAAATTAATTAGTTATCTATAGGCCAAAATACGGAGAGTTGCCAAACTTTTTAAAATCACTCTATATATCTCAGTACAAAAAGCAAAATACTTTATTTGTAAAACTGGCCAGTACTTTGGAGCTGCCTATTCCTTGTAAATTACGTTTAGGATAGATGCCCCACCGAGAAACGGGACGTCTATTCCGCAAGAACTTTGATCGCATTTTGTCTTCCCATGCAATCGCACAGAAACATGAGATACGGTCAACTTAGTGATAGTTGGCGAATTTTTCGATAGATTAATAATAAAGCATGAGATTCATTCGCGAAACTTGACTAATTACAATCGGGCCAACTTTACCCTTGGGGCAACTTTCCTGGTTTAACCCTATAATGAGAGTAATTATTTTTAATATAGCTTAGTAATAATAATCTTGACAATGACCTTCTTTGCTGCGAAGCAGATCGGAATTTATTAGAACAGATGCTTGACAATGAACTTGATTGATAACACTTTGTTACAAGGGATTTTAATAAGATGCATAAGTGCTTTTTCATTATTAGAGATGTTTTAAGGCGGTGTGAGGAAAATGTGTGATTCTTTTCATCAAAGCTGTGCGAGGATGTGTAGTGAAGCTGTGAAACGGTGTGTAGCTGAGTGACGCGAGGATGGGTGGCGGAGTCTTTTCCGCTGTAGATGCATACATTCCTCGCACACATCCCTTGCTCGCATCTCTCGCACACATATCTCGCTTTTTACCCAACTGCCGAAGGAGGGTAATGTGTTTATCAGTCTATGTATGCTAGTGTCACTGGCTTTTGTTGCCATATTGTGGGGTCCCAATCGGAGGTGATGAAGGAGGTATCAAAATGAAGGGTTTTAAGAGGTGATTTCAATATATATAACAACTACTAGCTGACCCGGCAAACTTTGTTTTGCCATAAAAACACCAAACATTCATCTACCCTACCTACCCTACCCTAACAACCCTACACTACCTACCCTACCTACCCTACCCTACCTACCCTACCCTACCCTACCCTACCCTACCCTACCTACCCTACCTACCCTACCCTACCCTACCTACCCTACCCTACCCTACCTACCCTACCCTACCTACCCTACCTACCCTACCTACCCTAACTACCCTACCCTACCCACTTAGGGGTATGAAAAATAGATAGCCTATTCTCAGACCTACTCAATATGCTCACAAAATTTCATCAAAATCGGTCAAGCCGTTTCGGAGGAGTATGGCAACGAAAACTGTGACACGAGAATTTTATATATTAGATATATTTAAATGTACGTAATTCGAAAAAAAAATGTTAACTAAAAAGTCGAGAGCCTAAAGAAAAATAAAACAGTAAAAAAAAAAAAGTTAATTCAAAAAATCTAATTTTTATAGGTATAAATACCTAGCTCCACTAATCTTAATCCACCTGAGCTGCGCTAAGCCTGGCTAGTAAAATGAAATGAAGGCATTGGTGAACTGTACATCACGTAAAAAAAAAGAACGGTTTTGTGTTTCAAAGTACCGCCTAGCGACCTCGCAGATCTCATGTGAAAAGCACCCTAATATAGGTATAGCTAGTAATGGATATTACTTCATAGTGGAGTAGTTATTAAGTCAGCTCTGGAACATGGTATTAAGGTTTTCATTTGGGATTGCCATGTCAATGTACTTATATGCCCAGGACGCGTCGTAAAGACCATTATAATGTTATAACAAGGTTCAGCATGGCAATACAGGTAAAATCCTGTTATTTTATTTTAAGTTTTGTTTTCTAACTTTAGGACAGGGTTCTACCTTTTTTCTCCTATTGCGTTTTGGGCAAGTGTGGACCAGATGCTCGAGAGAAGAGACATTCTATTAACAAAAACGTACCGAACACAATTTGAAAAAAGTCAGTATTGGATGGTAATTTCAAGCGCTATCAAAATACCACGTGACCAATCCTTATATTTTGGAAATTCGATCATTATCTTGGCTGGCACTTTGGCTAATTAGCTCGGGGTAACCATAAGGACTTAGATCAAGGTTATTTCGAGTGTGCATAAGGGACAGATGTATATGCCTTGTACAGATCTGTCCCTTTTTCCCAGTTGTACCATAATAGTTTTGACACATCATGGTACGGGCTGTTCTATCTATAATGTTGATGATAGTTTAGCAATATTTTTATTATGATCTTCGGAATTGGCATGACAGCACTTGTAGGGTTCTATTTCTAGATTTATCAAAATGTTGTTGTGTTTTCCCATCAGTTATTTGTCAATAGGTAGCAGTCCGGAATTGGATTTATGTCCGGTTACATAAACATTCACAAGAGGCATATGTGGGTGTATTTTACGTAGCGCTACCCACAGGCTCATGTTATTGACGTCTTTGATATTTAATAATGGCGCTCAACCTGTTGAAACTTGAAAGCGTAATTTTTATTTCCATACCTACCTATTTTAACAGGATTTGTGGGTACCTGTTGATTTTCGCAAAAGCCACTTCAAATAAGATGTCTTGGCATCTGACGCTAAGCAATGCTGCCTCCGACAAAGCTTCCTTGAGACGGAACCTAAACTAGCTTTCGGCAAAGCTTCTTCGATTTTGTGTTTCAAGTTCATCCTTAATATTAGTTTTGAATGATCTTTTGTCTTCATAACCTTGTTCTTAGCTTTAATTAAGATTAAGACTACGCGGTATCTGTTCCTAGCAGATAAAGTCCGTTTTGAAATCGCCCATTAATAACTTAAGACAAAGTGAAATCGCTTCATTGAATGGCTAAGGTCACATACATATGTGCTGAATTGTACGAACAAGGGCAAGGTTACTCTATCAGCTCAAGTAAGGAACAATGAGTATACCCCTTAATAACCAATGTCTGCCGTTAATTGCATACATAACTTCGCAAGTTGAATTATGATCCTCAAGAGATGTTTCTACCGAGACTCAATTGACATTAAGGCTACAGAAGTGAATAAATAATGTATCGTGTGACGTACTGTGAATAAAAAAATCACAAGTTTGTAGATAATAGCGTGATTGGAGAAGACAGCTAGGAAGTAAAGAGAATGGAGAAAGGGAGCACTCAGGATGGGAAGGGTAAACATTAAATAAAATTGTTTAAAAACATATCAAAACATTAGGCCTGCATTCCCCGAATTGTTAGGATAGGATAGATGGAACCCATTTTCCACACTTAGCGCCTCTTTTGATCCGTTGTGCGTACAGGCCTCCTCTCTTTGAGAGGGCATGGGCCGTAATCCACCATGCGGGCCCGGTGCGGGGTGGTGGATGTCACATGGCTTCGAGTTTTTGGTTCTAAGTCATGCCGGTTTCCTCACTATGTATTCCTTCACCGTTTTGAGAGCAGTAGTGATGAAATAATTTACTCCTGACGGAAAAAGAGGGGTGTTAAAAGTTTGACGTGTGTGTCTGTGTATGTATGTGTGTATTTGTGTCTCTGTGTATTTGTGTATCTGTCTGTGGTATCATAGCTCCTAAACGGATGAACCGATTTTGATTTTGTTTGAAAGGTGACTTTAGTGAGAGTGATCTTAGCTATGTTTGATGAAAATCGGTTCAGCCGTTCAAAAGTTATGGGCGTTTTACTGTTTGAATCGGGGTGTTTTCGTAAGATATACGAGTATTATCACTATTCTTAAAAGTTATATGATATTAAAAAAGGGCTATATTAACAAATAAGTATACTTTATATTCGTGCGATCTACATGTAAATATTTATCTCGCTGGAGCGCCCAGTGAGACAGATTCAGATAGTTCGCTTTACTGACAGAACCCAACAAATCTTATCAATGATGCTATGCTGCTATTTTTACTCGACTGCCGAAGGAGGGTAATGTACCTATGTGGCGTTCCAGAGACCAAACGCATTAGCCGATTTTGATGTTTCATACGTCAATCGATTCGTCTTAACCCTGCGAGTGTCACTGGCTATATTAAAATTGTAAGATAGAAAAATGGCGGATTTTGGGTGCCATATGGTGAGGGCCCAAATATTCTTTTTCTTCCTATCCCATCGTGTGGGGTATCAAAATAAAGGGGTTTACGAGGCAATTTCAAAAATATATAACACTTATATATTTTTATGTACCAAATTCGAAAAAAGTAACTAAAAAGTTATAAATACATCTGGTTTTGGTCAGCCAGCTCGCGAATATGTATCCTCCGACTGCACAGCATGATTTTCTTCTTGTTTACGTCTTTTTAGTTCGCTTCTTAAGCAGTCGGGTCTTTTTATTTTTTAATTAACTTTTTTTATATTAACTTGGAGCTTTTACTGTTAACTGTATTGGATAAAATCAGACTTTAGCAATTATATTTTTAGAACGTGTCCTATGCGGTATCTGCCATTGCACTGGGGTGTTATATGAACGTGTTTTTGTAGTACCATAATGTACATATAAATATAGATATGTCACAGAAACACAGCAATGGCACCCATCGACCTCATTCAAATGACAGCAAGCAGAAAACTACGCAACGCCACTTGCCATGCCACGATCCTTTCATACTCTATAATCTAACTTACCTATCTACGAGTATCTATCTAAACATATAAAAGAAGAAACTGACTGACTGACTGACTCACTCACTGACCATCAACGCAGAGGCCAAACGGCTGAAGCTTCAATCATGAAACTTGGCACATATGTTCCTTTGGTAGTGTAGGTGAGAACTAAGAAAGGATTTTTGGAAATTCCACCCCTAAGGGCGTGAAATAGGGGATGAAAGTTTGTATGAAAATCCGTCAGTTTTAAAGTCAGGTTCTTCATATTTTGGGTTTAGGCTGAAGATTAAAAAATAACTTACACGTGTCTCAGCGATTTTGAAGATTCCACAGCCCATGAGGGTGAAAAGGGGGATGCAGTTATGGGAATAACTAAATCGTCTAGAGACTTGAAATTTTGCACATAGATACTTTATACTGTGCAGGCATCCACTAAGAAAGGATTTTTGTGAATTCCACCCCTAAGAGCGTGAAATAGGGGATGAAAGTTTGTATGAAAATCCATCAGTTTTAAAGTCAGGATCTTCATATTTTGGGTTTAGGCTGAAGATTAAAAAATAATTTACACGTATCTCAGCGATTTTGAAGATTTCACCCCCATGAGGGTGAAATCGTCTAGAGACTTGAAATTTTGCAAATAGATACTTTATACTCTGCAGGCATCCACTAAGAAAGAATTTTTGTGAATTCCACCCCTAAGGGGGTGAAATAGAGGATGAAAGTTTGTATGAAAGTCGGCCAGTTTTGAAGTTAGGATCTTTGAATATTGGGTTTGGGCTGAAGATTAAAATCTAACGCAAATTAAGGTTTTTTGGGAATTCCATCCTTGGGGGGGCGGATCATGGGGGATGAAATGTTGTGTACAAAAGTCCTTTTTTTACAAAGGAAAAATTAATAAAAATACTCTCAAGTCTTTAAAGTCTGTTGGTAACTATAAAATGGCTCAACGCATAAATATAGGAATTAAATAAGGACGGGTAAATCTGCTTGCCCATAACAATTAATAATGCTCAAGGACAAACTCTGAATATGCTGGTGTAGATTTGAGGGCAAATTGCTTTTTCCGTGGACAGTTCTATGTAGCGTGTTCACGTGTTATCTCATCAAATAGTCTGGTGATATTGGCGTCAACATCCAAAATGGTTTATAATGTTGTTTATAAGGAAATACTTTAATTTAATTACTTACTTATGCTTATGATTACTTACTTAGTCATGGATAAACACAAAAATAGTGTAGGAATACGGATACGGAACGGGACAAGGATAGAACGTATGGGTTATTGGACGACTCGCCCAAATCGGGCGAATTGACCACTATTAAAAATATTCATTTTACTGTGTCGATTCGCCCGAAGTTTATTTATCGACGGGCGAATTGACCACGCCAAAATTATTTAGTGGACGATTCGCCCGAATTTTATTTTAGAGAACAAACATCATAAAAGTACAGTCGTGCTACCCGTCTCGGTAATAATATGCAAAATTAATCGAAGTTAATAGATATTGTACTACTAACTAGGAAAGCAATTCAAACTACCAGGAGGCCAGAATCATGAAGAAGTATTTGCAGAGCTAGAATCATTAGCGGTAGAGACTAACGGAGTAGAGAGAGAGAGGGAGAGGGAGAGGGCTTCAGAATCGAAAATCGTCCGGTACGCTTTTTTACTGCTCATGATTCCAGCCTAGCTTCCTCATGATTATAATCTCCTGGTACTTAAGTTAGTCTTTACCGGTACCGAAATGACCTGATAGCGTATAGAGATTTCTCTTTATTTTTTTTTAGCGAATATTGCTGTCTCCCATGTTTTGTCACCAATGAATCAAAAGAATCATGAGCGGTAAAAAGAGTACGAGAGTACGTTGAGATTTGAACGTTAGATATGATAAACAGGCGAAAAAACAATTCTATAAAATAAAATTCAGGCGAATCGTCCACTAAATAATTTTGGAGTGGTCAATTCGCCCGTCGATAAATAAACTTCGGGTGAATCGACACAGAAAAATGAATATTTTTAATAGTGGACAATTCGCCCGATTCGGGCGAGTTAAATTCAGGCGAATCGTCCAATAACCCAGCGTATTGATGATAGAGTAGGTAAGTATAAGTCTGTCCTAAGAAACACTTTCGCATTACATTATTTTTTACTTTTCTCTACATACTGTTAAAATATGAAAAGGAGAAGCATGTAGTCTACGCGTGCGAAGCCGCGGGCAAATGCTAGTAAAGATATAAAGGGGTACAGGTGACATTAAAAAGCACTATTTTATCTTACTAACATTATAAAGCGAAAGTTTGGATGTGTGTATGTTTGTTGCTCAATCACGCCAGAACAGCTGAACGGATCTGGATAAAATTTGGCACAAATATGGATTATAGTCAGGCATTTTATAGATTATAGTCAGGAATAGAGGTAAAGATGACATTAAAAAGCTCTATCTTATCTTACTAACATTATAAATGCGAAAGTTTGGATGTGTGTATGTTTGTTGCTGAATCACGCCAGAACTACTGAACGGAACTAGATAAAATTTGGCACAAATATAGATTATAGTCAGGAATAGAAGTACAGAAGACATTAAAAAACACTAGCTTTTCTTACTAACATTATAAATGCGAAAGTTTGGAAGTTTGTATGTTTTTTGCTCAATCACACCAGAACGGCTGAACGGAACTGGATAAAATTTGGCACAAATATAGATTATAGTCAGGAATAGAAGTGCAGAAGACATTAAAAAACACTATCTTATCTTACTAACATTATAAATGCGAAAGTTTGGAAGTTTGTATATTTGTTGCTCAATCACGCCAGAACGGCTGAACGGACCGGCATAAAACTAAGTACAAATATGGATTTTATTCAGAAATAGCATATAGGATACTTTTTATCCCGGGTATATGTTCCCTCGGTATAATTTTCGCCATTCACGCAGGCTTCAGAAGCTAGTAGGAATATGTAAAGCAAAATAATGACCATAGACATCGAATCGTGATTAATATTTTCATCAAACTGCGTGCTTCCACTGTGGGAGTTGGTGGGCTACTCTACTGTCTCTTGCGAGCGAGCGGTGGCGTATTTCAGATCGCAAATTTTGCGACAGCGCCAATATACGATAATTTATATAAATTTCTTCAAGTCAGTTTGAGTTATTATTATTAAACTAGAGTATTTTTTTCAAACTATTGGCTCCCATCATGCTGCAAATAAAACATCAAAACTTTTATGACGAATCGTAATTAATATTTACATCAAATCGGGCGTGCTCTCGCTGTGGCAGTAGGGGGGCTACTGACGGAATAGACTCCTGTGGCCGAGCGATAGCGTATTTCAGATCGCTTGTTTTGCGCCTGCGCCGATATATTTATGAAAAATTATATTTCTTCCTGCGAACTTTATATTTCCCTACCAAAACTAGGAAGTAGCGACGGGTGAAATTTTTGGAGCGCTGTCTTATGTTAATGATGTGTAAAAAGTGCTGGGTTTTTAGCACAATTTTAACAAAATATGGTTTTGACGTAAGTACGTAAGTAACGTTAAGCTGTTGTTGGCTGTCATTTGTAAGTCTTTAACAATCTTTGCGGGACAGGAAATCTGTAACCAGTCTTGCCTAGAGGTATCGTGCTACCCAGTTACTGAGTTGTAGCAGTCTGATCGACAGTCGCTCCATGTAAAATACTGATACTTAGCTACATCCCGTTAGACTGGAAACCAAACCCAACATCATGTAGTTGGATAAAGGCTAGGCGCATAGATCAGTTATTTACAACAAATACAGAAAAAAAATACTAAATTTAAAACTAGTTGAGGCCGGTGTTTCCTATACAACTACTCTAAAATGATCACTATGTTGCCCAATTTCTCACAGTGCATGGTAACTTTAAAAGTAAATTATTTTCCTTCAAGCTTGTTGCCTCGCCTTTATGTCAGTGTTCTACATCTGACTGCGAATATGTACAATCTGCACATCATATCTTATGGGAGTGTATTCTTTGGCAGAATGTACGCAATATTATGTTGACTAATGTACAGGCTGCATCAGGAGTTGTTTACTATACGGACCTTGTGGAAGTTAGAACAAATTGCCGTGCATGCAAGAGTTTTTGCCATAACTATTATTGGAATCAAATATAACAGCTAACAATGTTAGGACCCATTAATATTAATGCAAATTTTTTATCCGTGGTGCTAGGCAACGGCTTATCCCAGTTGTAAGCGACCCTTTGTGCCTTGTTTGTTCTGTCTCCTGCTTGATATGGAGGGATGTGGGAATTTGTATTTATTCCTACTCCGCCGTTATTCTTTTCTGATTAATAACATTGTGGTATCCAAGACAGTCAATTCATTCTCCGGGACATCGTCGAGATTCATTGTCTCGGCGCTTTTCTGGTGGTCGCTACTGTTGATTCTGGCTTTAAGGAGTTGCAGTGGTTTGGGAATAGTGCGGTTGGATTGTCCCAAAAAAAGCTAACTCTAAAAAGTTAATTCAAACATCTAATAAATCGACTGCTTAAGAAGCGAAATAAAAAGACGTAAACAAGAAGAAAATCATGCTGAGCAGTCGGTGGATACATAATATTCGCAAGCTGACTGACCAATATGACCAGATGTCCCCAACATATGGCGCCCAAAATCCGCCTTTTTACCCGACTGCCGAAGGAGGGTAATGTGTTTATCAGTCTATGTATGTATGTATATAAGTATTATGTATGTAAGTATGTATGTATGTATGTATGTATGTAAGTATGTATGTATGTATGTATGTATGTATGTTCCTATGTGGCGTTCTAGAGACCAAACGCATGGGCCGATTTTGATGGTTCTTACGTCAATCTATTCGTCTTAACCCCGCGAGTGTCACTGGCTACATGAAAATTGGAAAATAGGAAAATGGCGGTTTTTGGGCGCCATATTGTGGGGACCCAAATTTTTTTTTTCTTCCAAACCTATCGTGTGGGGTATCAAAATAAAGGATTTTAAGAGGTTATTTCAAAAATATATAACACTTATATGTTTAAATGTACCTAATTCGAAAAAAAAATTAACTAGAAAGTTATAAATAAAAAAAGGTAATTAAAAAAATCAAAAACCCGACTGCTTGAAAAGCGAACTAAAAAGACGTAAACAAGGAGAAAATCATGCTGTGCAGTCGGAGGATACATCTGGTTTTGGTCAGCCAGCTCGCGAAGATGTATCCTCCGACAGCACATGGCTCCATTAAAATTAGAAAATAGAATAAAAGGTAATTAAAAAAATCAAAAACCCGACTGCTTGAAAAGCGAACTAAAAAGACGTAAACAAGGAGAAAATCATGCTGTGCAGTCGGAGGATACATCTGGTTTTGGTCAGCCAGCTCGCGAAGATGTATCCTCCGACAGCACAGCATGATTTTCTCCTTGTTTACGTCTTTTTAGTTCGCTTTTCAAGCAGTCGGGTTTTTGATGTTTTTAATTACCTTTTTTTCTATTTTCTAATTTTAATGGAGCCATGTCAATCGATTCGTCTTAACCCTTAAGACGAATCGATTGACATGGGAACCATCAAAATCAGACAACGCGTTCGGTCTCTAGAACGATATATAGGAACAAATATACATAAATATTTACATACATACAAATGTTTGTTTAGAAAATAATTTACTAATGTTGGTAAACATTTTTAACAGCAGTGTATGAGCAGCTTTACGTGAGATGATGTCACAGTCCTGTCTTTATAGCATCGGTATTGACTCGAAGAGCTCATTTGTTTGAATCGCATCGTTTTTGATTCGTTGTTCTTTTGATCTTTCCATGCAATATTTCAAATCTTGTCATAATTATTATGTCTGGGTCACTACATGGGCTTACTGCCTGCAGGACTGATGGCTAAGTCTGTGATAGTCTCACGCTAAACATTTGTAAGACAACCATTAGTAATGAGGTTAGGCGGGCATGGACCTCAGGATTGCTTCTGTGTTCAATATTCGACGCAAGAAAACAAACTTGTAGTATCTCGAAAAGTTGAACTTTACACCAAAGCCAAAAAAACTATTTCAATAACTCGTAAACTAGACGAATCGGAGTGGCTATTTTTAGGGTCCCGTACCCAAAGGGTACAAACGGGACTCTATTATTAAGACTCCACTCTCAGTCTGTCTGTCTGTCACCAGGCTGTATCTCATGAACCGTGATAGCAAGACAGTTAAAAATATCACAGATGATAGATTTCTGTTGCCGCTATAACGACAGATACTAAAAACAGAATTATATAAATATTTAAGTATAATAGTAATAATAGTTATAATAGCTCCCATACAACAAACGTGATTTTTCAGCCGTATTTTGCGGTAATGGTAAGGAACCCTTAATGCGCGAGTCCGACTCGCACTTGGCCGGTTTTTTTTGGAATTCCTGTTTCTTATAAATAATGAATTTTATCAGATGCCACTAATGTTATCATTCTAATTTAAGTCAAACATGCATTTTATAATAGTTACAGCAGAAATATTGGTGTATATTGATTGCCAAAAAAAATTATAAAATTTTTGCTGTTTCTATAAAACATTGAAAAATAGATGTTTTGTTAAAAAGTTTAGTAAAAGTCAACGTCACAATAATAAAAAATACTGTCGTAGGAAAACATTCTCAGACTGTCCGACGAAGTATTTTTTCCTGATTTCAATTATGCAAAAAGTAATTTATAAATTTTTCGAGACACTACAAAATCGCATTCCAGCGTCGATCTCTCTACACCAAATTTTTGTCAGCGCTTTAGGCGTGTGATCGTAACAAAATGACAGATATACAGAGACAGTTACTTTCGCATTCATAAGATTAGTTTGGATACACGTGCCCGTTGTGAACATTGTTCCGCAAATGGAACTAGAGTGCTGTCGAAGGCCAACTGGTTCTCGGTATCAATACCCTGGAGTAAAGCTCGTGCAAACTATTCCAACGAACGGTGCATTAAAATAGCGTCCACGAGCGACGGTATCAAATCATACCACAGCGTCCCGCATAATTTGCACCGATAGATGACCTTACTACCACTTTGTATTCCCATCTTACTAATATTATAACAAGCTTCAGTCAGAGGCTTCGCCTGCGTGAAAAGTATGTTCTTATCCCATAGGAACATTATACTGGGATGAAAATCAGCCTATGTGCTATTTCAGTCTATAATCTGTCCCAGTGCCAAATTTCACCAAATCCGTTCAGCCGTTCTGGCGTGATTGAGTACCAAACATACAATTCCATCCAAACTTTTGCATCTTACTAATATTATGAACTAGCTTCTGCCAGCGGCTTCGCCCGCGTGAGTTTCGAAAATTATCCAAAGGGAACATAGTCCCGGGATAAAAAGCATCCTATGTGCTATTCCAGACTATAATCTATTTGCGTGCCAAATTACATCCAGATCCGTCCAGCCTTTTGAGCTTGAAGAAGTAACAAACATACAAACACACTCACAAACATTCGCCTTTATAATATTAGTGTGATATGAAAGTTTGGGTGTATGTTTTTTATTTGATACGGAACCCTAAATGTGTGAAGCCCGATACGCTCTTGGCCGGTTTTTACATGGTTTGTGTCGATATGACACAAGAAGAGTAAAGGTTTCTAGTTATACGATACCCATCGATAAAGAAATATTTAGCACGTTGGCGGAGTGCATTATTATTAAAATTCTACAAATTTGACGAGCACTATATAGCGAGTGAGTTGTGAGTTGTGAGTGGTTGTGAGTTTGAGTCTTGGTTGTAAACCTACTTTTAGCTCGAGCATTTTTTATTTTTGGGGATTAGTAGTAAGGGTGGTTACACACTATATCCGATCCGAGTCCGTGGTTTGTGTTTAGAGTTCTTTCAAAATTGTAATTGATAGAGTCCGGATGTAGTGCGTAAGCTTCCCTGCAAGCCGTTTCCATGCAAGTGCTACGGCTACTTCAGAACCGAAATTTCTCGGGTTCGGATCGAATGCAGTGTGTTACCGCACAGATATAAATGATAGTAGATAACTATCACTTCCAAAGATTCTAGACAAGTGACAATCTATCAGTGAAAGCGTCACGATAGCGATTAGAAATATGTATGGGAATCAAGCGCTATCGAAATGCCATGTGATCAATCCCTTACTTTTTGTTATTTTGACCATTGACTTCGCCAATCATCAATGACACTGGGCTTATGTTTCAAAGTAGGCAACCTCCTTTCTAGTAATCCTTCTTTTACACCCAAAACTTGTCTACCCAACAACATCTAACTTGCACGATTTACCCTAACTATTCCTCTTGTCTGTAATTCAAGGATTTTATGTCACCCCGACTTCCACGTAGTTCACAACTTTCTGTCAAGTACCTACCTTTCAAAAGTAAAGTCAGGAAGTTGTGTGAATTATTTCGCAGGCATCACAGTAACAATGGATACGGTAAGGTGAAACTAAGTTTTTAAAAGGCTTTTAAAGATTTTGAATTGTTGGATTTTTACCTTACCACAGGTAAAAAAAAATACCAATAATATAAATTACTAGATTCTGCCCGTTTTTTTGCGGCGAGAAAAGTTTTATTGATCCGATCATTAAAAAAACCCAGATTATCCCTATTATATAATCTGAAGATGGCTTGAAAATTTAATCTTAATCGCTCCAGCCGTTTGTGAATCCTTAGGGATCATATATTCATACAGACATCGTTTTTATATAAATATAGACTTAATAGTTTCGAGCTTTCGTGGTTGACTTACTCAAAGTGTTTGTCATCAGCCTAACGGCCGGTTTCTGATTTAAGAATTTGTAGTTAAGAACGAGTTGAGTATTTGTCAAACTATAAATACTTTAGTCTGAAAACTTATCAAATTTTGGCACTGAAGTAGGCTTTGACTCGTTGTTAACCTCAAATACTTAAATCAGAAACCGGCCATAACTATTCTCATAATATCTAATTAAGTATTCAAAATTTGACGTGAACTCCCGCCACAGTCGTTCGAAACAAAATTCTATTCTCCCCTGTAGGTATTTATCCCGTTACTGCCCGGGCTCCCGTAAACCTTGGATATAAAAAGTTTTGATATAAAATGTTACGACTTAGCAGAAGAATTTATCGTAATTTGTTCCTTAATAATGCAATTTATTTACTTCGGTTCTTAATGAGGAAATGGTTGGAACAATGCAAACAAACATTTTAATTAAGTTATATTCGACCGTGTTTTTACGTTTCACTGGTCGCAGGATACAGACGCAGGACAATAATTAAAGGCTATTTAAATATCATGTCCCTTGGCAGGTTTTCTGTAACGTACTTTCAAGTTTGGTAGTATGTGCGTTTGAATGTTCATCTTTTTCTTCATAGCACCTAAACTGTTAATCAGATTTGGACAACGGAGGTATCGTTAGATTTGTATTAGTGCTCCACATAACATAGGCATTATGATGTCTCTTTAAATCTAATATCGATACCAGAAGTTTTAATTAATGTCAAATCAGGGTTTTTCAGGAGAGCCAAACATCGTTTCTTTTTTTTATATAACTTTTTACAGTCTGCTCCCATTTTAATTGTGCCTAAAGCCAAGTTTCTTAGAATTTCCTCTTCTTTCACATGTTCTTTTTCTTCATAGCAACCTTTTTTTTTCTTTTTTTTTATAAACTGTTAATCAGATTTGGACAACGGATTTTGATAAATGATAAATGATTTATTTCTGTAAGTTGGTTTGTACAAACACTTTTACATGTCGATCATATTTTTTTGAACTAGATGAGGTCGGCGTTTCCTGTCTGACGACTCTGAGAAGAAAGGCCGAAACAAACTCAGAGGTCACAGTCTCTTTTAAAGTCCAGACAAAATCTTGGTAAGATCATGTGAAGACCATGTAGACTGATATCTGAAATGGTCTTTTGAGGAAAGAACCAGCCAGATTGAGTGGACCTGTCCAGTCAGTGCACGCATTTGTCAATAACCGTGCAGCTCAACTCAGAATTTAAGGAGGTCATCGAATTGACGAACAATACCAAAGAAAGGACATTCGGGTAGGCCGCATAAACTACTCAAACTGCCAGACCATAATTAAAAACTAACTAAGATAAATTAAAATTAACAAAAAGAATGATCCACATAGTCTTCACATTCACAATAATTAAAATAAAATAATGTAATACTTTAAAAAGTAAATATTCTAATCATTGCAAGAAAACAAAAAAAAAAAAAACTAAATTCACGGTGCAAAATATAAAAAAACTAAATTAATTGGAGCAGCTCAATCCCAAGCCTTTTTGTCCTCAACGTAATCTTTAATGGTGTAAAACACTTTCTGGCACAACTTACGTATAATGAATGATTTGTTAACACTTAGATCAAGTACGTGGCTTGGAAGCTTATTATAAAAGCGTACACATTGACATCTAAACGAGCCACCTATTTTCTGGAGCCTTGTTGTAGGTACTACAAATTTGTATTTGTTCATAGTATTTATGTTATGGATATCACTGTATTTTTATTAACAATTTTATATTTTTATGAGCATATAAAAGATTTTCATAAATATACTGAGGAGGCACATTCATTATATTAATCTCCATAAACTTCTCTCTGAGAGAGTGTCTCGGGCTTAATTTATAAATTGATCGAACAGCTCTTTTCTGCAAAACAAAGATAGTCTGGATGTCGGCGGCATTTCCCCACAACAGAATACCGTCCGACATTACACTATGAAAATAGCTAAAGTATACTAAACGGGCTGTCTCTACGTCAGTTAAATTACGAATTTTTCTAACAGCACATGCTGCGGAGCTTGGCTTCTTTGACAATTTATCTATATGTGGGCCCACTGAAGCTTAGCATCCAAAGTTAGGCCTATGGATATTGTGCTATTTTCAGGTTTCAATTCTTCGCCCTTTATCATCACATCAGTTTTCACCTGCCTAACGTAAGGTAGGGTAAACTTAGTGCATTTGGTTTTTTCATTAAAGGTCTATCCACACATATCAGGGCCCTGCCCGGGACGTGCACGGGACGTGGACAGACCGTGCCCCGTCAGGGTCTCAAAAAAATATCGTTGGTTCATTTTATATGAACTCGTTCACACACGTCCGTGACGGGGCACGGCCCTGATATGTCTGGTTAGACCTTAAAAAGTAAATTGTTAACATTGAACCAATGAACTACTTTTGAGAACGCGCTATTTACATCGTCAGTAACCAGCTGCTGACGTTTAAGTTTAAACAAAAGTGAAGTATCATCCGCAAACAACACTATATCATGGTTATCCTTTATGAGGTAAGGCAAGTCATAAATATAAATAAGAAACAAGAAAGGGCCATGAATTGAGCCCTGCGGGACTCCCATTGTTACTATAGATTCGGGAGATCTTTTTTCATTAACGTCAACGCTCTGAAACCTATTACTCAAGTATGAAGTAAGAAGAGCCAGAGCGCTGTGCCGGATCCCGTAGTGGCGGAGTTTCCTGATAAGCGTTTCATGAAGAACACAATCAAATGCCTTGGACAAATCACAAAATATTCCCAAGGCATCGCACTTATCTTTCCATGCATTATAAATATGTCCTAAAAGCTCAAATCATCATATAGATGATTAGGATTAGCATGAATTGACAAAATTGGTAATTTATTAATAAGTTTAACTTTAAAAGCTGCCAAGCGACTTGCAGTTTTGGGGTTAGCAGTGATATCCTTTTAGCCACTTTGTTGTTTTGGTTTGGTATAGTAATCCTCTGCCCGCAATGATCAGAATCTAGTAAATTTATAATTTATTTGTGGACTGGTATAACATTAGTATAAATATTATCTAAGCACTAGTAGGGGTTATTCTTGTGGGCTCCAAAAATAGGTTTACAAGGTTGTAAGACTGGAACAGACTTAATATTTTATTACAAGAACCTGAGTTTAGATTTTTATAATATTAGATTTGTATAAGTGCTCAGCATAACATAGGCTTTTGGGGAATGGAAATTGCATCCTTAACACAGGTTATTTTAAAACCTAGCTAGGATGTCAGTTGCAATTCTTATAGTGAATTCAAAACCAAATTTACTGTTCTTATGATAGATTATATTTTTTTTTTGTAATTTTTTTGATGGATTTTATTGTGGGTTTGAACAAATAAAGCATTATAACCTTTATGATTTCTCGTTAAATTTAATATGGCGGTTAGGAAATACCAAAATATCCAACGCAAAAAGTAAATCAAATAGGTAGGGTCAAAATAACTGTGCACTCGACGCTTTCAATCCCCGTACCCTGGCATGTCAATGCTATCATAGTTCGACTGTAAAATAGGGACAGATGAATACAAGTCAGATACGCACACTCAAAATAACATTGCTCTAAGAGCTTATGGTCTCAATATTGGAGCAGGAGGCGAACGCGAGGCGCGTAATAAAGGCATTTGCTGCGAAAAAAATCCTAGCTAAGTACTTACACCGGCATTACGTTCATTACATAATGTTACCTAATAAGTCCATAAAAATCCCAATGTAGCAAAAAAATAACGGCCAAGTGCGAGTCTGACTCCCGCACAGAGGGTTCCGTATAAATTATTAACGTTCATAAATGATGAAAGCACAGAACATTGCACTAACGAAGGGACAAAATTAACTTTGCCGTTCGAAAACTGTTGTCCCCATACATCAATATACAAAATATTTACTTTTCCAATTGTTTTTTTTTTATGTTAGTCGACTATTTATTGGTAAACACTTGTAAAGCCTACATATCTGTGATAGATTTCCTTTTAATTTCATTATATTTACTACTACCGTGACATATCAGAAAGCAACCATTTAGCTGGCATGGGGGCACTTTTTTCTAACAAAAATAAGCTATATAAAGCTAAATTTTCGCAATCGGATCCCTGAATCAAAAAATAGTTTTCACAGACCTGTAATATTTTTGAACGGCCTATCCAACGATACAATTCTATATACGATTTACTAATTATCATTAGTTTTTGAGATATGAGACAAAAATAATTTTAATTTTTGTGTTTTTTTTTACTAAATCTGTGCGTATGGTAATTTAGGCTACTCAAATTATGTTTTATGCTCAAGAGAGCCGTTTAACATACAAAATGACGTTTACTGGTATGTTTTCGTGTTTTGACAGCAACATTATCTATTTTGGGTACTTAAATTACAGAAAGTTAACGGCACTGAAATATACCTAATTGCAGTTTTCATCGACAGTACTAAAGGTAAGAAACCGTTTCGAACATAATAAAATATGAGAAATAATAATCTCATTTTTTGCTCCACTGGGCTTTTTATGGACTTTTCAGGCAACATACAACTACAATAATAAACATAATTCCGGTGACAGTAGGTACTTAACTAGTTTTTTTTCGCAAAATTGGCCTCTAATTGCAGTTACTTATAATATTGAGTTTGAGTTTTTAAATCTTGTCCCGTATTTCCGACTACCACAATCACAGTATCGTGGGTAGGGGTACTCGAAAACTTTGTCGATGAAACCTGTAATTACTCGTTTCACTCTCAAATTAAGCGATTCATTAGCGCCTCTCTATATCAAAGGAACCCGTGACTGTGAGCACTAAACCATAAAGCTACCTTATTTTCCGACGACCCGTCTTTCTAAGTACCCGTTTATTTATTTACTTTAGCTGTTAAGCATTTTGTGCAAGAATTATCGGAATTTCTAGAGGTGTTGTGACGCGATATTGTGGACGTTGCTGTCTTTGTGAATTCTGTTGTTTTTTCTAAAGTAAATGAGTTAATTTTTATCCTTGTTCATTAAAATACACTGTTAGTACCTTGATGTTAGCAAAAAATACTTAATTCATGACTGGTTCACCAGTCATGAATTATGTATAACTAGAAAGTTTTATTGGCTAATACGGATATATATACATGTTAAACAACCAATACCTGCTCTAAGAATGTGGAAACAACCTATACAATCAGAAAAACCGGTTAGTTCCGCTATGCTCTAGTCCCGCTATGGTCGACGCCAAAAATTCCTACTGAAAGGTGCCGCTATGCCCGAAATCACATTCGCGGGCAGTGATGAAGAAAACTTTTAGTGTCATATTTTTTTTAACCATTTAAAAAGCAAATTGGTAAAAACCTCATAAGTAAATGCCATTACGTTCGCAAAAAAAAAAAATTAAACGTTCCGTTTCATCATACTAACGCACACTCGCCTCGCTGCCACTCAACACGTCGCGTCATTCATTATAAAAATAAAGTGTCCATCCATTCCATAGAACTGTGAAAAACGAAACGCGCTGCCGTAAAAGAGAAACTTATCCTTAAAATATTTCGAACTAATATTTCGATATTTTTTGTTTAATTTCAATATTTTTCAGCTTCCTAGTCAATTTAATTGAATTCAAACACTTTTGTTTCCAACTGTAGCTTCGATTGTTAAAGTAGAGTCGAAGAATTTCGGACATAGCGGCATCTTTTAGTAGGTATTTTTCGAGTCGACCATAGCGGGACCAGAGCATAGCGGAACTAACCGAGAAGAACTACATTTCATATATTAAAAGTTTTGTGACTAGTAAAATATAATCTCGAAACTAAATGCCTAGAGGTACTTTTGCGATCTTTGCATCGATTGCATCCAATATTTCAAGGACACTAACAGTTACTGAATATTCAAAGTATGTAAACAGAGTTACAAGGTGGAGCGCCAATCGTCACTTTTTGAAACATGTCCCGCCGCCCGATGCCAAACAATTCAGTAGGCTGGAAACATTCGACTTAAAGTTCACCTTTAACAGAACTCTTTTGTATAGTCGGCTCAGTGATCTATAAATATTTTATGTTTTCAGAATCAAGTCAAAACTTTTTATTTTGTGTCATGTGTTGTCTTAGTAGATACAAGTAAAGGTATCGGCGCGGATTAAGAGCGCTCGGCGAAAGTGGTGGGGTGATTTGCGCATGTGTACAGTCACGCATGAAATTACTAAGATCTATTTGAACTAACTTTTTTTTTTACGTTGTTTAAATTTTGTTAATAATGGATATTTAAATAGCTAATTTTAACACAGTCTGGTTTAGACACATTAGCCTATAATCACATTAATAAATAATATTATGTCACTAAATTTAATATACT
This sequence comes from Anorthoa munda, assembly GCA_945859665.1. Classification (NCBI taxonomy): domain Eukaryota; kingdom Metazoa; phylum Arthropoda; class Insecta; order Lepidoptera; family Noctuidae; genus Anorthoa; species Anorthoa munda. Next base: position 41,534,067 of record OX243893.1, read on the forward strand.
TAGAAAGAAAGAAGAACACAGTTTTATGTAAAATTATGTATTTTAAATACTTATCCTAAACATATTTCTAATCAAAACCGCGATCATCATCAACAACTTCATCTGTTTCTTTTTTTATAAAACAATTCACATCGTAAATCATTTTTAATGCTTGCCTCGTTAATACTTTTTTTTTCAGCATCTTTCATCGGCAACGAAAAGAAAAAAATTATAAAACACATACGGAACTTCTTATTTAACACAATAATGCGCGACTGTATCTAGGGGACTCGAGACGTGTGAGCGCGGCGAGACGGGGTAAGGACCACTGATTGACCAATAAGACGCCGGCGCCGGCCGCTTCCCCCGTTGCACCTCACGCCCCCCGCCACTCAGACCCAAAAATCGACTTCTGCGCATTCAAGGTCAGCGCTCTTAATCCGCGCCGATACCTGTACATACTTAGCTTTTCTACTATCAGCCTATCTTTTACTAGAATTTTGCCGCGTTTTTGACACCGTGGCCCACCGCACAGGACCCGTTATTTTTTCTGGATACAAGTATCCTATGACACTTCTTAATGTGAAGCTACAATGTCGTGGTGGCCCAGTGGCTTAGACCTCACCCGTCGTGCTTTAGGTCGTGGGTTCAAATCCGGGAAAGTACCAATGTGACTTTTTCAAATTCATATGTACTTTCTAAGTTTATCTAGGACATCACAGGCAACGGTGAAGGAAAACATCGTGAGGAAACCTGGACTTATATAGTTAATGTAAGTCTGAAATAGCCAAGTCAGAGGCCTGTGGGGTTCCCGGAGGCGGCTTAATTAACTCTGACACCAGAGGTGGCCACACCTCACACGAAAAGAAGAAGAAGAATGTGAAGCTTTATATTAGTAAAATATTTTTTGTAAATCAGATCCGTACTTCCAGAGATTACAAACAAACATACAATTTTACCTCTTTAAAGAATAATTTACTAGCAACACGCCCCGGCTTTGCACGGGTAGTAGAGCATTATACCAATATGTTTTTCTCTTTAAAGTACCTATCTACCATACACCAAACAAAAATGCTAATTTTTACTTTAAAATTATTCACTATGTAAATCAAAAGCAACGCAATTGCAACCTTCTAACAACGCCCAAAAAGAAAAGAAAACATATATGCCTCAAGTCATCACCCAAATGCAAAAACTGTAAAATTACACACATTCACTTCACAGTCTGTTTATTATAGGGGAACCGTTATCGCTCGGCTTTTATAACATCAGTGGGCAACAGCGAGTCCCGTCATCGGTATGAAACACGCCCTTAATTTATTTTCGCGCGCGTTAGTTTTTATTTTGCGATAACTCTATAACCTTCTAAGATATTAATTTAAATTATATGGTGTAAAAAAGTTAATTAAAAAAATCAAAAATCCCGACTGCTTAAAAATCGAACTAAAAAGACGTAAACAAGAAGAAAGTCATGCTGTGCAGTTGGAGGATACATATTCGCGAGCTGGCTAACCAAAACCAGATGAATCCTCCGACTGCACAGCATGATTTTCTTCTTGTTTACGTCTTTTTAGTTCGCTTTTTAAGCAGTCGGGTATTTTGATATTTTTAATTAACTTTTTTATTTATAACTTTTTATTCATTTTTTTATTCATTTTTTTCGAATTAGGTACATTTAAATATATAAGTGTTATATATATTTTTAAATCACCTCTTGAAACCCTTTATTTTGATACCCCACACGATGGGTTTGAAAGAAAAAATAAAATTCCGCCATTTTTCTATTTTCCAATTTTAATGTAGCATAAGACACTCGCAAGGTTAAGACGAATCGATTGACGTATGAATCATCAAAATCGGCCAACGCGTTAGGTCTCTGGAACGCCACATAGGAACAAACATACATACATACATAGACTGATAAACACATTACCCTCCTTCGGCAGTCGGGTAAAAAGGATTATCATAATGTGCATGAAATGCTTAAGGTAACTAACGTATTTTAATGTATAAGGATTAATAGTGTATCCGTCTAAATAGCTCTCCAATTACCGCATTGTACGTAACCTTTTTTTTTAATTAGAATGGGTATAGCAAGCTATCATTAAATGGTAGACATAATTGTGCAATGGCGGACTTTTCTGTCGACCTACAAAAGAGGACCAATTCCACCATGCATTGTTTTGTTATATCTCAAAGGGATTAGGCATCGTTTTAGGCGGCTTGACTTTTTGCCGACATTTTCGGGTTATTGGACGACTCGCCCGAATTTAACTCGCCCGAATCGGGCGAATTGTCCACTATTAAAAATATTCATTTTTCTGTGTCGATTCGCCCGAAGTTTATTTATCGACGCGCGACGGGCGAATTGACCACTCCAAAATTATTTAGTGGACGATTCGCCCGAATTTGATTTTAGAGAACAAACATTATAAAAGTACAGTCGTGCTCACCCGTCTCGGTTATAATATGCAGAATGAATCGAAGTTAATAGATATTGTACTAAAAACTAGAAAAGCAATTCAAACTACCAGGAGGCCAGAATCATGAAGAATAATTTGCAGAGCTAGAATCATTAGCGGTAGAGACTAACGGAGTACTAGGGCTTCAGAATCGAAAATCGCCCGGTACACTTTTTACCGCTCATGATTCCAGCCTAGCTTCCTCATGATTAATTAATAATTCCTCCTGGTATTTAAGTTAGTCGTTACCGGTACCGAAATGACCTGATAGCGTATATAGAGCTGTCTCTTTAATTTTTTTTGTAATGAATATTGCTGTCTTCCTCCTTAAGTTTGAAAAAACAATAAGAGGGAGACAGCAATATTCGCTAATGATTCTAGCTCTGCAAATACTTCTTCATGATTCTGGCCTCCTGGTAGTTTGAATTGCTTTTCTAGTTTCTAGTACAATATCTATTAACTTCGATTCATTCTGCATATTATTACCGAGACGGGTGAGCACGACTGTACTTTTATAATGTTTGTTCTCTAAAATCAAATTCGGGCGAATCGTCCACTAAATAATTTTGAAGTGGTCAATTCGGCCGTCGCGCGTCGATAAATAAACTTCGGGCGAATCGACACAGAAAAATGAATATTTTTAATAGTGGACAATTCGCCCGATTCGGGCGAGTTAAATTCGGGCGAGTCGTCCAATAACCCACATTTTCAATAAATATCGTCATATTTCAACCAATCATTCTGTCTGTTGGTGAAATCCGCATAAAAATCCGTTCCGGAGTTTTTGAGTTTATCGCGAACAGACAGACAGACGCTATCACTACATCCTGCTCATCATCGATGCTATTCAACAAGCAAAAAGTTGTGTCTTGATTTAGAAGATCAGGGGTAATATACCTTTTACAAGATTAAGTATAATGCTTTTAAACTTGCCCGTAAATTTGCCCCACTTTTTTCTACCCGCGAGTAACGTATGAAAAGACCCTTACCATACCGAATTATCAGTACCCGGGACAGTAGTCCATTCCTGAACATGAGAAGACAGTTTAAACGGTCAAATATACTTGTACTTCGTCAAAACATATTTGCCAGAAGTAATACCTTTTAATTGTTCAAATTTACCTACTCAAAATTCTCGAATAACCCGTAACTACTTTGTCCCCAGGAATGCTCGATCTTCGTGTTCGACAAGCGCATTGTGGAGAAACTCTATAAGCCGAAGCGCAAAGAGACCATGCTGGACAGCATCCGGTTCAGCGTCATGACCATGGACAAGAACCGCCATTCCAAGATGCTTCAGGTCATTCATCATCTCGAGGAGAACAACACTACCATCGCCTTCGCGTCGGAGCCGGTCCTTGGAAGCCTCCATAACATCTTAAATTGGCATGTAAGTACTATGTATCGGTTAGGCTCGTATTAAGGTGGGAGCCTGGCATCGAGCGCTGATGTACTACTTATCTATGGCATTTATCGGAGCTCAAGATAGTTACGCCCAAGTGGTAAGAGCTGGGGCCAGTCCGAAAGAAAATAAAAATGAAAAAAACCCGGCCAAGTGCGAGTCGGACTCGCGCACGAATGGTCCGCACCGTTATCGCAAAAAAATGCAAAAATATCAATCACGTTTGTTGTATGGGAGCCCAGTTTAATTTTATTCAGTTTTTAGTATTTTTTGTTATAGCGGCAACAGAAACACATAATCAGTGAAAATTTCTACTGTCTGGCTATCACGGTTTATGAGATACAGCCTAGTGACAGACGGACAGTGGAGTCTTAGTAATATTGTTTTTACCATTTGGGTACGGAACCCTAAAAAAGCAATGAAAGCAGAATCTTAGGTAACTGTTCTGGGCCTCTAGACAAGTGATATTCTAACAATGAAAGTGAAGCGATAGCGATTAGTACAAGAAAATTTTATAAAAAAAAACCCTGACACATTTTATCTAGTAGTAGCTTTGATCGACCATCTATTGAACACGTTATTATGACACGATATTTGCCCATAACTTTTGAACGGTTTAACCTATTTTTATCAAACATAACTAAGAACACTCTCGATAAAGTTACCTTTCAAACAAAAAAATAAAAAAAGTAAGTTTTTATTTTTACTTATTCGCGAGCTGGCTGACCAAAACCAGATGTATCCTCCGACTGCACAGCATGATTTTCTTCTTGTTTACGTCTTTTTAGTTCGCCTTTTAAGCAGTCGGGTCTTTTGATTTTATAAATTTACTTTTTTTATTTATAACTTTTTAGTTATTTTTTTAGATTTCGGTACATTTAAACATATAAGTGTTATATATTTTTGAAATCACCTCTTAAAACCCTTTATTTTGATACCCCACACGATGGGTTTGGAAGTAAAAAAAAATTTGTCCCCCATAATATGGCGCCCAAAACCCGCCATTTTTCTTTTTGCCAATTTTAATGTAGCCAGTGACACTCGCAGGGTTAAGACGAATCGATTGACGTAAGAATCATCAAAATCGGCGAACGCGTTTGGTCTCTGGAACGCCACATAGGAACATACATACATACATACATACATACTTACATACATACATACATAGACTGATAAACACATTACCCTCCTTCGGCAGTCGGGTAATAAATCAATATCAGTTCATCCCTATAAGAGCTATGAATTTTTTTGCCGCTATAACTACAAATACTAAAAACAGAATAAAATCAATATTTAAGTGGGACTCCCATATAACAAACGTGATTTTTTTGCTGTTTTTTTTTGTGTTAATGGTACGGAACCCTTCGTGCGCGAGTCCGACTCGCACTTGACCGGATTTCTGCATTCCCCTCTATTGGGCAAAAGCTTATCCAAACTTTCTTCTTCGAACTTTGTCTCCTCAATTTTTGAGGATCTAACTAAGACGTAGAAACCTATCCTTCTTCTCTAACTATGCTAAAATAAAATACCTACTTATTTTATTTCGGGACTAGGTCGGGACGTTGACTTAATTGGGCACCCTTCACGCATTGAAATCATTAGATAAAGAGTAACCCTATACGAGTCTTCATGTGTCTATATAAATTAAAACTGTTAAGAATGTAGAATAAAGAAATTAGCTTTTACAGCGGCGTCGTTTATCTGATTGTAAAACAAGTAAAATTAATAAATCAAAACAATACATTTTTATTTCATGCTACATAATTTATCTAGTAGTCAAACATAGCTAAGAACACTCTCGATAAAGTCACCTTTCAAACAAAAAAAAAACAAAATCAAAATCGGTTCATCAGTTTAAGAGCTATGATGCCACAGACGTGACAAAGACACAGGTACGTACGTCAAACTTATAACACCCCTCTTTTTCCGTCGGGGGTTCAAAATTAACGTATGTGAAACGGACGAAAAATTACCGTGTTAAGGTCTATCCACACATATCAGGGCCGTGCCCGGGACGTGCACGGGACGTGTGTGAACGATGTCATATAAAATGTTCCCACCGATATTTTTTTGAGCCCCTGACGGGACCCGGCCCTGTCACGTCCCGGGCACGCCCCTGATATGTGTGGATAGAGCTTTATTGTAAAAAATAAGCCTTCCCAAGCAATAAAACCTCAACGGTTAAACGGATTTGAAATTTGGCACAAGGTTTGACCATGACATGGATTAGTTCATAGATTCTTTTTTTCCGGTAGGACGTTTCCTCCGATAATAATTTTTGACTTCCACATGTGCGACGTACGACGGTTTCGGACATTTTGAAGCTAGTTCAAAATAATTTAAGTAAATCATTTATTAAGTGAAATATATAATTATTACGAATTCCTTTTGTAATGAAAAAGTTTAAATGACCGTTATCAATTTATAGTTGTTGCAACAAACTCAGCGGTTACGTTCCGTGCAATTGCGTATAAAATAAGTATTTTATATTGATCAACATTGCCGTGAATCAATAATAAAATTGAGTATTGTAACAATTTTAAACGGCCTGATAAAAATTGTAATGTAAAATTTAATATAAAAATAATGGTGTTCCAATAAAGAATGTGAATACTATAAAATTTTCGATTTTCTTTACTTAAATTACAAAGAACACATGTTGGTGAAATGGACCTACGTATGCGAGGAAACTTTTTCGGCTTTTGAGTATCCGAGGCACTGAGCCTTGATTGTGCATTGGATGGCGTGGGTCATTTTCCGCTTTCGCCCTTTCTATGCGGCTTGCCAGCCAGTAGGTACTATTAACACTATCGTTAAAGGTTTAGGCTTAACATAACTCTGTTTGCTTTTTATCCGTGGTGCAAGGCAACTGGGTTTATCCCATTTGCAAACGACCCTATGAGCCTATTGGCCTTGTATGTTCTGTCTCCTGCTTGATATGGAGAGAAGTGGATGTTATGTTTCTTTTTCCTACGACTCCACAATTATTTACTGATTTATATCGTTGCGGGATCCAAGGCAGTTTAATTCATGTTCCGGGATTTCATCGAGCTTCATTGCCTCGTCGCTTTTCTGGTGGTCGCCACAGTTGATTCTGGCTTTCAGGAGTTGCAGTGGTTTAGGAATAGTGCGGTGGGATTGTCCCAATTGTAACTGGCAGAAAATTCAACTTTGAGATAAACTCGCTTTTGTACATCAACTTAAAATCACTATATGTTGTATGATTTTGTGTACCATAAATAATTAAGGTGGAACTCATAGGTATGTCAGTTTCTGTGACAAAACTTAAAAACTTTTTCTTACTTTCGTTTCTTTATTTAACAACTTACTTTCTTTTCTTTATTGGTACTTGGTAACAGGACACCCCTTGGTAAGACTGACTGTCAGACTTCCCACGACCCCTTACCGACTGCCCAAATACAAAAATAACAGCCAGGACCAACTGCTTACCATGTTTACGATGCACGGACGTGATGGGCATTATTCAGAAAGCCCGATCAATTTAATTATTTCAATATTGCCTATTCATATTGGGCATTTTTCAAATTGTCTAGGGATTATGAATAATGCCGTATTAATCACTTGGTCAATAACACCTATATTAATATTGCTTTAACCTGTTTACCCGTTGTTTGTTGTCCCAGAACATTAGTATAATTATATTAAATAATATGTTGTGTTTACAATGTATCTTGAAAGGAATCCATTACCAATTTAGAACAACAAAACACTTATAAGCACACTAGCTGTCCTCGAGAATTTAATTTCGCCTTAATACTTTTTACATTACAATATCTTTTAAAATATAGCTGTAATTAAGAATTGATATCTTGATACTATATGTTCCTAGTTTACACAAAATAAGATTTGGTAACGAATAAATTAAGTTTGCACACACCGCGGCTTTTTCTAATTTTTTGCAGTAATAAACCTCTTGTAACTTCTAAATGAAAAGTCCGATTCAAAAAGTATAAAGAGGAATTTATAAAACACCTAAAGCTTTATTTGTGATATTTTAATTTTTTATCATCATATTAAGTAAGACATCAATGGTCATTATTGGTAAAGAAATAAAAGAACTTGATAATCATTCTTATTGGTATGATAAATGGTGGGGATCTCTAATTATCACTTAACTAGATCATTCTTGGGGCTGGAGACAAAGTTACAATTACTGCAATAATGATTGTCAAACGTGCTAAGTATCTATATGGAACTGGTCACGTGACATATCGGTGACGCATATCAATCGCTTACCTAATGGCATTTTTAACAAGCAGGATCGTTTATAGAATATCGCTATATATCGACGTTATCTAGTCCCGCGCCTAGCCATCCAGCCTTCACAGAAGCGCTAAAAGATTTAAATAACTTCAAACACAAAGGACTCGCGTTCTATTCGAAGTAGAATTTCATGTAAAGTACCGAAACTAGGTATAAGTTACCTGTTACCTTAAAAGGAATTTATTTTAGAATAGACGAAATACAATATTGGTTGCCTAAGCCATAAATGAGGATGATTTACGAGTTGGGTACCTAATATTTACACAAAATACTTGCGTGAGGGTAGGTATTTGGCTCCTGGCTTTGAACAAGACACCTTGTCCTCCGAGGGTAGGTATCGTAAAAGTATAAATAAATTGAGAAAGATGGAAAAACAGCCACTGGCTCTTAAAAGTACCTTTATAAATTACTGTTCTGTCTTCTGGGTGCTATTGGAATTAATTTTTAAATAGTCATCATTATTTAATGATATAAATTTGCTTGTTTGCTTCTTTACATGTTTGTGAAAGGTAATTTCTGGCAGTACTGATCCTGTTTCGAAAATTACTTTACTGATGGCTAAACTCCCGCTGAGTATTATAGGCAATTTTTTTGGATAAAATTCAACCTATTCTACAGGCCAGGCCATGCGAGCGCAGCTGCGATAAAAACTTAATATAACTGGCTACTAATATTAGGGGTTAAAACATGAAATTGCCGGTATGTACTGAAAAATTGAAATTAGTTAATTTTTTAATTTAACATATTTATTTAAGGTCATGTATGCCTTTGCTATAGAACTCTGGTGATCTATTTAGATTCGACAAACTGTGTGAAACTATTTTGTACTGCCTCCTGAGAAGAATATATATCACGTAGAAAATTGTACAAATCACGAAAAAAATAGTAGTCCGTTGGAGCAATGTCTGGCAAATACGGAGGGAGACGACAGGTTTCTAATTGCAGTTCCTGTAGAGTTAAAACGGTTTCCCGTGCTGTATGAGGTCTCGCGTTATTATGGAGCAATAATGGTGAAGATCGATTCATGAGTTGGAGCAGTTTCACTGCTAGTTTTGCTATCATTGTTCGGAGTTCGGCACAGTAGACATCTGCCGTTATTGCTTGACCAGATCGGAGAAAGTTATAGTGAATAACACCATGCTGAGACCACCAAACATAACAAACAACAACCATTACCTTTTTATTGGTAAGCTTTGCTTTATATTATTAGTTATTTATAAACTAATTAAAACAAGAAAAGAGTAAATGGTTGATTACTCCAGGCAATTATGAGAAAAACCTATCTCCAAAATTGGCACAAATTTTACAAAAAGATTGAAAAGAAAGAAAAAAATATGTAACTCGCTCAGGAGACACACGAGAAAAACAAAACAAAAAAAAAATACAAAATTAAACCCATGCAAGCCCAAAATAGCTCCTATCTCAGCATAGTGAAGATTGGTTGGTTGATTGATCGGTTTTAAATTGACTCCCCATCAGCTAACATTCTGAACGCGACAGAAATACTAATATTTTCTCCTATTAGTCTCAGGCCCTTTGCTGATGGCGCGACGCAAATTAAATTGCGTCGATAGGCGATAAGAAAAATTAAAGGAGAAATTAAATTTAATTAATTCCCATTAATTCATTTAATTTTATTATTAATATAATAATAATTTAATTAATTAATAAAAAATATTATTTATTTAAATTATAAATTATTACTAAATTAATTAATTGGCAAGAATATAAAAAAAAAATGTGTGTATCGGTCGAATTGCGTCCATGCGAACATACTTGCAATTTCGCTTTATAAAAATCGCTTATAGGTGTGATATAAATCAAATTTCATCGCACCATCAGTAAAGGGCCTTAATTTATTAGTCGTGTCAAGTTCAGTAATTACTAGGTCAGCCAAGGCCAGATATTACCAATATCCGAATTAGAATTGAGAGATAATCCGGTTTACAGGGTATTAGATGAGTAGGTATCTATCTTGCGTTAATTAACCTTAGTCCTTTACCCACATTGAGGCATATTATAGCGGATTATTATTGCTAATTCCTAGTATTATGTACTAAGATTCTAGTGATATCGTGCATTACTACACCTGTTAGTATTCAAGAGGGTATAGATAATTTTATCAATGTGAACATTACGGTTTCAATTGTTGAGCTAAGGGATTCTGGGATCGATTTCAGATTTAAAAAGTGTAACTCGGTGTTCTAACGTAGAGGCATCGATAGACAGGCGCGACGCGACGTCGTGACAATGATGGGACAATATAATAAAATTATCTTATTGTTTGGGACCTGCCAAAAAAATGGTGCACTACAAAATATCAAACGATTTGCAGAACATTGACTGCATGGTGTATGTTTTCGCCAGTATTAAGATATTGTCCTTTATCTCATAAAAACCGTTTGCTTATTAGTACATTGCTTTGATCCCATTCATTTATCTATGCAAACTCTCGTTTATCTTAAGTTTTTTTTTTTTTTCAACTTGATCCTTTCGGCTCATATAATTGAAGAGGCAGCATCCCTCCCCTCATCCCTTAGGAACATTGGCAAGATTTCATTCGCCCCAGTTAGTTCACCCTAGCGTGTGATTATACTTTCGCGGAAATTCGTTACTTGACCCATTACAAAACGATAAATTCATCGGGTTTTATCCCTCGGATGTTACTAAAGACATCTTAATAGATATTGAGATTTACTGAGTCTCGAATCGCAATACAAGTCTAAAATAATGGCTTGTGTGAAGATTCTGTCACGGAGTCACGGTTCCATGTGCTAATGGAGGGGTTAGTAAGTCAAAATGCCGCACACCCCGCCGTTTTTCTCAAAAAGTCCAAGTGCGTGTCGGGACACGCGCTTTAATATGGTTCCGTAGTTGCACAATAATGCCGACTAAGAAGAGGGCTTTTATTTTACATTTAAACGGATTCGGGAGCTCACAGCGTCTTAAAACGGGCCCACATAGCATCACCTTTTTGGTATTATACAAAACTTTAATAATGTCTCAATTAGAATACGTCATCCCTGTCTGGAAACAGTTTTGCCTCAAATATAACATTAAATAAAAAGTCGTGCAGTAAAAGTCTCTACGCACAATTAACTATAGATGTTATCATTCGAGGATTCCATACACACAGTTGTTACAGCGATATAATATTATAAGTTCGAGTCTCGGCGCTTATTTTTAGTGGCTATGATGTTGCATGGTTTGTGTAATAATAGATTCGAATGTTTTGAAATCACAAATAAGTCACGCTATACAGTGCCCCGAAATGTTATCAGCAGGGCGGCCCACGTGCCCGACAAGCTTATTACGTATCTTTTGCAAGAGCAAAACGATAGTGATTTAAGCACAATAATTGCTCTTCCATACAGAAGTTTTAGAGTTGTTGGCGCTTTTTTTTTAAATAAGTGCATCTAACAAACAGCGAGCTATTAGCAAACGATTTTGTAGGACCTACCATACCTACACTGCAGGTAATGCCGACTTTTATGATATAAAGCGTTGATCGATATCATTTTGCTCTTGCAAAAGATACGTAATAAGCCTGCTGGTTGTTCCATGTGGATTCATGTAGGACCAACACCGGGGCACGGGTGTTACGTACTCGCACAGCACCCAAACCGCTGACAAGCGATTACCTCATTACCGCACATCGCAACAGCCGCGGACACGAGGCGCCGACGCAGCACAACGTGATGCAGCCCGACACCGGACATCGAGGCCCTCATGGGATCGTCACTTTTGGCACGGCATCGGTCAACTGTCGTCTACTCTAAGCCAATTTATATAATTGTAATTTTGTTAATTAAATTTAAGTTAAATAAATTTTGTATTTTTTTAAATCCTCCGGCTACAGCCTTCGTAATTCGGGTGCCTCTTCCTTAACTTGCGGAAACCACACACTTCTTGGACATAAATATCTTCTACCTTTCTAGTAAAAACATTTAATATCTGGCTATAAATATTTTATCTCCATAACCCATAATCTCAGATAAATTAACGCGATGAACGATACTCTTCCGTTTCCTATTTGTTCATATATTAATCCGCGGACAATGGTGTGGGTTTTATTTTGTATGGACTCATAGTTTTATTTAAACTTCAATATGTAACTTTTTTTGTGCCTATAAATTCATGGCATATCAACAAACGCGACTCCACCTCGAATCACAAATAAAAAAGTTAATTAAAAAATCAAAAAACCCGACTGCTTGAAAAGCAAACTAAAAAGGCGTAAACAAGAAGAAAATCATGCTGTGCAGTCGGAGGATACATCTGGTTTTGGTCAGCCAGCTCGCGAATATGTATCCTCCGACTGCACAGCATGATTTTCTTCTTGTTTACGCCTTTTTAGTTTGCTTTTCAAGCAGTCGGGTTTTTTGATTTTTTAATTAACTTTTTTATTTACAACTTTTTAGTTATTTTTTTTTAGAATTAGGTACATTTAAACATATAAGTGTTATATATTTTTGAAATCGCCTCTTAAAATCCTTTATTTTGATACCCCACACGATGGGTTTGGAAGAAAAAAAAAATTTTTTCCCCCACAAAATGGCGCCCAAAATCCGCCATTTTTGTTTTTTCCAATTTTAATGTAGCCAGTGACACTCGCAGGATTAAGACGAATCGATTGACGTAAGAATCATTAAAATCGGCCAACGCGTTTCGTCTCTAGAACGCCACATAGGAACAAACATACATACATACATACATACATACATACATACATACATACTTACATATATACATACATACATACATACATACATAGACTGATAAACACATTACCCTCCTTCGGCAGTCGGGTAAAAAATACGGTTGGTGCTTGTTATTTATTGACATTAATAATTATTTTAATAATTATATTGTCATTAATCAGGGATACAATGACAATTTCAGACAGTTAAATTGTTAAATCAAAATAATTTTAAAATGACAGGTCGAGTGTCACTTGTGAGGTTGTATTAAATTAAAGTGGTAATTTTAATATTAATTTCAATTTAATGCTCATTCATTTAATTTTAAAGCAAACCAGCGCCTGGTCGAGCAGTTCTTCTGCTTAAAATCATACCGACATTTTATACAAGAGGACCCAGACAAAGTGAGTTTTATACAAAGTGCCATTCTTTAAGCGATACCTAAAGATTGACAAATGTATGAGATTGACCAGAGGTTAATCCCTTACATTTTGGACGTTTGACAATCGTTATCGCTGCTATTTAGTCACCTTTTCTGAAATATTTTTTAGGGTTTCGTAGTCAATAAGGAACCCTTATAGTTGCTAACGCCATGTCCGGCTGTCCACCTGTCCGCAGCTTAGCTCAGAAACTCTTAGTACTAGAAAGCACTAATATGCATGGCATGAATGTGCATAATAATATTAATCACGCCGAAAAATTCGGCAAATATTACGGGTCTGTTGCCGCTAAAACAAAAATACTAAAAGCAGAATAAAATAAATATGATTTTTATGGCGTTTTTTTCGATAATGGTACGGAAACCTGCGTGCGCGAGTCCAACTCGCACTTGGCCGGTTTTCATTACGAAGTTAATATCCAACATTCTCAAAGCCTAGTTTTGTATTAATTTACTGCTAAATTGTATTTTTAAGTTGAAAATTACTAGAATTTCTAGTTCAATGTCTCGTCACCACAAAAACGTGGCGAGACGGACCCTTTATTATTTTATTTCAAATACAGGAGTTCCGACTTGAAATTGCAAACGCGCACCGCCGTTAGTGTATTTTCTGAATTTATTCTAGAACAAAGTCCAGAGAGAATTGTGTAAAATATCAAATAAAGAATTTGCCTTGTTGTAGGTAGAAAATATTCCAGAACAATGAAAGTGTGATGAAGAAGGAAACTTGTCCCGCGAACCTCAAATAACATAGTTCAAGGGCAGTTAGAGGTATTAGATAAATAGTACGTAAACTATCTTACTAATATTAAAAAAAAATAAGTTTAGATGGATGTGTTGAAGCATGGTTGTTACTCAATCACGCCTGAACAGATCTGGATGAAATTTGACACAAACATAGATTATATATAGTCTGGAATTGCATATTTATTTAAATAACTGTACTACATAGAGTAGTAGAGTAGATACTGTATTACTTAAAGTTGTTTATTGTTTACGTAAGCATACAATACCAAATCAATTAACTTGTTTACTAACAAGATTTTAATACCTAGCCTACTTTTATCCCGGTCTAATGTTCCCTTGGGATAAGAAAATACTTTTCAAGAAACAGATGACAGAAGCTATGATAAAACAAATTAGTATTTTGCTTGCTTTGTGAGCAAAGGCGAGAGTATAATTATGTTCCTATAGTGCTATTCTCTAAGGATACAGCCTTGAGTGCAGCGTTGCGCCAGTTATGAAACTACTAGTTTTGTCGCATATCCTTAAAAAATAACACTACTGTAGTACTGTAACAGTAGTGCGAAACAGCACAAAACAGCAGCAGCTATGAAACTAGTACAAAACTAGTATTTTCGTGGTTGGCGCAGCGCTGCGCTCAAAGCTGAATCCTTAGTTAGAGAATAGTGCTGTAACAGTAGTGCGAAACAGCACAATATAAGCGGCAGCGATGAAACTAGTACAAAACTAGTATTTTCGTAACTGGCGCAGAGCTGCGCTCAATATCCGTAGAGAATTGCACTACTGTATCATCAATGTTAGAAAGTAGAGCGTAAAATGTTAACTAGCGTAGAGTTGCGAATAGCTCTATTAAAGACTATTGAGAGTAACCTTGGCAAGGTTATTACAAAACAATATCGTATTATTCTTGTACCTATTCGATAAACAATAATAAAAATCTCGGAGTTAGTTACATATTTCAGTAACAATTGTTTTTTGTAACAGTATTCGGAAAGCTGTTTATATAATTTTCTTTGATCTTTTACGTTGATCGTTTTCTAAGAGCCGTCTCTTGTAACCAACTTTCCAATAAAAAATCTAAAAACTCGACGGCTTAAAAAGTGAACTAAAAAGACGTAAACCAGAAGAAAATCATGCTGTGCAGTCACTCTACCAAGTCAAGCAATAGCGTACGCTATTTTGCAAGGCAAATTTCATCCAGCCGTTTTGGCGTGATTGAGTAACAAACATACTTCAACACATCCACGCACACATCCATCTAAACTTTTTTTTTTATATTATATAATAATAATATAATAATAATAAAAATTCTTTATTTATCTCGACATCAAAATACAGTGACTAATCATAATACGTAACCTTGTATGGAGAAGGGTGTCTGAGATAGGTAAGGCCCCTGTGTTACAGATCACCCATTTTACATAAATCATGAAATAATTTGTGTGTGTACCTACTCATTACAAAATCGAAATTTAAGTTTAAAGAAGAATACAATTAAAATAAATTTAAAGAAAATTAAAATCAAAATCAAAGAGAATTAAAATCAATGAGAAATAAAATCAAAATCAAAGAAAATTTAAATATAAAAATTCTGCGAAAAATATTCAAAAGAAGTATCTTATTCACTGAAAAGTATGAACCTACAAACAATAAGTACCTATGTAGCTATAAAAAATGAGTAAAACAAAAATGAGAATGGAGAAATGAGAATGATGTGTCCATGAGTGATTGTATAAGTGTAATGTGAGGGTGTAAATGTGTGAGTGAGTGTGAATGTTATGAGTTTATGACACTGGTTTTAATATATTTTCCGTGGAAATGTAGTCAAGGTTTAACAGCCAATTTCTTAATTTCCTTTTACAAACCTCTTTTGTATGCATGTATATATATAGTTTATTATTAATAGAGTTGTACAGAAAAGTACCAAGAAAGCAGGAAAACCTTTGAGAGAAACTTGTGTTGTAACGGATGATTGGACAAATATTGGTTGATCTTCTGTTTTGTGTTAGGAGATCGGGATCTAGGGGTAGTTCAGCATGTTTTTTTAATACCGTCATGATAATGAATAATTGGCGGACTGTAAGTACTTGGCAGTGTTGATAAAGTTCAGAAGTTGGGTATAGGATTGGGAAAAAGCAACTCACTTTTAATACCGCTCTTTGGGCTCTTTCTAGATTGATCATGTATGATTTAGAGGAACCGCCCCATGTGGTAATACAATATGATATAATCGATTGGCATAATGCGAAGTAAACTTTCTTAAGAACTGATGAATTGGAAATATGTCGTAGGTTTTTAAATATATAAATTAATTTGCGTATTCGTTTAACAAGGGATTCTATATGTTGTTGGAAGCTGAGTCTGGAATCTATAATTATACCAAGATATTTAATAGAACTAGTTTTAACCAAGCCAGGACAGGAACACTGGTTGATATTATCACAAGAGTGAGCTTTTAAGTCAAAATCAGGTTGATCTTGCGGCCTAAGTGAGTAAATCATAAATTTCGTCTTATCCACATTTAGGGTTAGCAAGTTGTAATGCAGCCATTTATAGACGGTATCAAATCCTTGTTGAGCATATTGTCTAACCTCATCCCAAGTGTTAGCATGAAATATCAAGGCAGTATCATCGGCAAACGTGATAATTTTTCCGTTTTCTAAACTGATATTACATAAATCGTTTATATAGAGTAAGAATAATGTTGGGCCGAGGATACTGCCCTGTGGAACACCGTATTGGTTAGGAAGTTCATCGCTAACCCAATTTCCTATTTTCGTTTTTTGTGTTCTGTCAGATAGATAGTCTGTGAATAGTTGGAGCGGCAGACTTCTAACACCCATATTTTCGAGCTTTTTAATCATAATGGGAACAGATACTGTGTCGAATGCTTTGGCTAAATTTAGATAAATGGCTAAGGTTTTCTTTTTATTATCTAACTTATTAATTATGTGATCTTTTAGTTCGTGGACGGCTTCAGCTGTTGACCTGCCAGATCGAAATCCGAACTGAGGTGGAGATAGAAGAGAGTTTTGTTCAAGATATTTAGTAAGCCTGGTGTTCATTAATCGTTCTAATATTTTTGACAATGTTGGAAGTATGGAGATTGGTCTATAATTATTGACACAGTATCTGTCTCCTGCTTTGAATACGGGTACAATCCTAGAAGTTTTGAAGGCCTGCGGAAATATTCCAGTAGAAAAGGAGAGATTGCATATGTACGTTAGTGGAGGACTAATAATTTTGGAAAAACGTTTTAAAAAGGATCCAGATATATTATCAACGCCGACCGCACACTCGCTTTTTAAATTACTTATTAAGGACTGTATTTCCTCTTCGTCAGTAGGCAGAAGAACAAAGGAACTTTGGGGAGAATTTATCAGATGGCTGTTGGGATTGTAATTTGGAAAAATGTTATGTTGTGAGAGTACCTTTTCTGATAGTTTCCTTCCTACATTTGCAAAAAATGAGTTAACTGAATTTATAGACTCTATAGGATTGTCTGTTGAAATAAATTGTGTGGATTGCTGTTTTGTTTTATTGGTATATGTTATATTTTTAATTGCTTCCCAAAGTTTCTTGTTGTTTTTCCCTGCTTTCTTAATCAGTTCTTGTTCGTAATTTTGCTTAACTTTTTTTAATAAGGTGTTGCAAAAGTTCCTGTATCTTTTGTAAGTGGCACGTACTATTTCATTATCTGGATTTTTTAATACTTTAATTTGTAATTGATCACGGTTTCGCATACATCTAAGAAGGCCCGGTGTTATCCAAGGCTTTAATATTAATTTACATTTGGATGTAGTGATTAGTTTCGTGTTATCTTTTATGGCTTGACTTAGTGAGTGTATGAAAGAATTTGTTGCCTCGTTAACATCTGACATGTTGTAAATATATTGGAAATCTATATTTTTAACATCCTTTTCAAGTCCTTCGTCGTCTAGTCTTTTAAACGTTTTGAGACCTTGGCTTTTGTTACTGGTACGGTCTAGAAATAATAAAACACTGTTGTGGTCTGTAACTGAAGTTTTAGAAACATAGCACTTAGCTGATAATCTTGTCTTTATCATCATATGATCTAAGCACGTGCGACTATGAGTAGGAATGGTGTGAGCTGGGAGCAGACCATGAGAAGCGACAAGGTTGAGATAGGTGTAGGATCTGTTGTCTTGGGAATTTTCAACAATATCAATATTAATATCGCCAACTAATATAATATTTTGGAATGATGATAGTTTGCTTAGACAATCGTTAAGGGATGTTAAAAAGTTATCGATATTTTTATGACTAGGTGGACGATAGACAGCAACAATTACAGTGTTTGTGCTTATTTTTAAAATAAGACAATTTGAATCCAACATTTCCGGTTCCTCAATGCTGTACTGATCTATATTTTTGCAGTAAATAACTACACCTTCATTTTGAGTTTGATTATTGAGCGTAGCGAATGAAATATAACCATCGAAATCAGGAACATTAGGGTTACGCTGCAGCCAGCATTCAGTTAGGACAATAACATCCCAATCAACATTAGACCTGGCAAGTAAAGTTTGAAAGTTGGGCGTGTTGCAATTAATACTGCGTATATTTTGAGTTAATATTTTTAGGGTTTTTGTAGGATTTTTTAACAAAGAGTTGCAGTCGTCAATATCACAAGACGCAGATTGAGCTACTGTAACAGAATCCAATTCATTGTTAAGTATTACGTTAAAGTCATCCATTATTCAAAATAATATATTTTAGGGTGCAATTTAATTTATCTATGTATTTAAGCAGCCATCGACTGGCACTGTATCCAATGCATAAGATATTAACAAAAGATATTAAAACCATAGCTATAACAAATAACGGGTGTGTAATTGTGTGTGTGTTTGTGTGTGTAAGTGAATAAAATGAGGTATAATGTGAATGAATATTATAACAAATGCATCTAATTACGAACAAAATTTTTATAGATTTTAAAATCAAAATATTAATAAAGTATTGACTAGTCATAGGTATGTTTTTTAAACATATTAACAAAATATTAAGTATTAACGTTAACAATGGCACATACAATTTTATTAAATACTGCAAAGAAAAAGTGACTAGTCATAGTATATACTCTGACTTAAGCTTGTCTATATCATCCTCTGAACTTATACGTCTGCGATTGTCTCCTTCTGTTTTTCGAATAAATATTTTGCCATGGGCGGCCCAACAATACGCAAAGTTATAGGTCTTAGCGAAATCTCGCGCTAAGAAAAACAGCCTCTTGCCTTTGCTCGTTAAATTCTCTGCTATGAAGATAGGTTTACTGGAGCCATGGATATGAAGATGTGATGTATTCAGTTTATTTTCTTTATGTTGCTTGTTGAAATTTTTTGTGTGTTCTATAAACTTCTCCTTAAGTAAAACTGAGTTGAAGTCCAATATTATAGGTTTATTATCTTCGGATTTTGTACTAATCCGGAAGACGTCTTTTATATCACTATTTTGAATAGTGAGGTTTACTGCTTGTCCGACTGTATTTATTAATTTTGCGAGATCATTTTTAGTTTCACCTCTCCTAGGAGGAATATTTCTAATCTCTATGCTGGAGATTCTTTGCGCGTTTTCTAGGTTTTCAATTCTATTTTCTAGAGTGTAAATGTATTGTAAATTTTCTCGCTTTTCCTTTTCAATAAATTCCAGCTGTTTTTTTAGGTTACTATAATCTTCAGATAGATGTTCTATTGATTGTATAATTCCAATATTTTGTTTTTTAATATCACTTATCGTTGTTTGTAGAGCGTCAAGCTTACTATTTTGTTCCTGTTTAAACTCAGATATAATGGATCTTATTTCCGACATAAAATCCGTATTCTCAGAATTTGACGTCTGCTTTTGTGATCGCGTACGAATTGATGTACCCATAGCCAAAGTGTCGTTGGTGGCGCTAGTAGTAATAATCTTGGGTGTTGTAGGTGGTGTACGTTTAAGAGGCATGCTTATACGGTCAAATATTATAATTATTAAATAATAAATCCAATATTATCTAGAAAAATTGTTGAATTCAATTCAAATAATCACTTTTAGTTTATTTTGTAATAATAACATCACAAAAAGAACATGCTTGCAGCGGGATCCGAACTCACGCACTAGAACTCGGCGATCTATGAGGTTCGTGTAAAGTCTATTGCGACGATAAGTAACACAATCAAAATTACGGTTCTGTATGTGCTTTTAAAAAAAAGTCTTTTGGATAGCGGTTAACAAGCTTCCTATTCAAAAACCGACGCACTGTTTGTAAATTTAAAACACTGATTATTATCGAGATTTTATAGTTTGGAACTGATAAAACAAGTCTGTTTATATAGTTTTTTGTGTCAATGTTTTTGTTTTTAGTAGCACAAACACAGTTTTGGTTTTAAATCGAATCACCTATGAATGGCACTATTTTAATCACATAGATTAGTTCACAGAGTTATTTAAGCTTTGATAACACTTGAGATGGTCCATTGCACTAACTGGTTGATATTTATACAAAAATTAGAACGAAAAAACGATTATAAACATTTTATAACTAAAAATTAAACGGAGCGCGATGTTTACGTGATGGCAGCGCCATCTGTGTTAGTAATCTGTATTAGTAAGATAGTTTGCGTACTATTTATCTTCTACCTCTAACTGCCCTTGAACTATGTTATTTGGGGTTCGCGGTACTAGTTTCCTTCTTCATCACACTTTCATTGTTCTCAAATATTTTCTACCTACAACAAGACAAATTCTTTATTTGATATTTTACACAATTCTCTCTGGACTTTGTTCTAAAATAAACTCTGTAGAAATTGAAAAAGATATACAGAAAAGACACGACCGGTGCGAGTTTTATAATTTCAAGTCGGAACTCCGGTATTTGAACGGTGTACAATGGAAATAAAATAATATAGGATCCGTCCCGCCACGTTTTTGTGGCGACGAGACACTGAACTATAAATTGTAGTAATTTTCAACTTAAAACAATACAATTTAGCAGGCTATGAGAAACTTGGCTTTGAGAATTTTGGATATTAACTTCGTAATGAAAACCGGCCAAGTGCGAGTTGGACTCGCGCACGAAGGGTTTCGTACCACTATCGCAAAAAACGGCATAAAAATCACGTTTGTTGTATTCCCATATAGCGGCAACAGAAATACATCATCTGTGAAAATTTCAACTGTCTAGCTATCACCAGGCTGTGTCTCATGAACAGACACAGCCTGGTGACAGACAGACAGACGGACCGTGGAATCTTAGTAATAGGCTTTTTACCCTTTGAGTACGGAACCCTAAAAAAGCATAAGTGTCAATCTATATATCTAACTAACCCGTTATGTGCCGTTGCTGGAATATTACAATGCTGTAGGTTAGATAATCTCAATAAAGGGTAAGTAACGTTCCAATAGCAAGAACCTATATTTATCAGGAATGCCAGATTAGAGGTTCAAAATCAAAATCCAAGATGGCACCATCAATATACCTTATTTCATAAAAAAGAAACATAAAAGATTTCGACGAATTGAGAACCTCCTCCTTTTTTTGAAGTCGTTTAAAA
This sequence comes from Anorthoa munda, assembly GCA_945859665.1. NCBI lineage: Eukaryota > Metazoa > Arthropoda > Insecta > Lepidoptera > Noctuidae > Anorthoa > Anorthoa munda. The sequence continues at coordinate 41,555,630 of OX243893.1, forward strand.
ACATTGATTGATGTAGTAGCGATCCCACGTACCTACCTAATATCATTAAAAGGTACTAAAATCAATCTTGATGTTTTAAAAATTGCTCCATTAACAGGTGAGAACAAAACGGTTCGGACTTAACGCTCCTGTCGCTCAGCCTGATTTATTAGGTCGAGCAAAAAAATCTGTTACTCTCAGGGATTGGAGGCAAGCACGATAAATGGTGACAACCCAGCCTTCTGGGACTTTACACCGCCATCGGCTACGAAATGTTACTCGTAGGTAAAATTTGTAACACACCAATTTTTTTATTTGAAAATTGAATGAAAGGGGTAGATAAATATTATTATGCACAACTTTAAATACAGTCATCTGCTTACTTTTAAAGAAAAGTAACATTACACGGAACATAAGATTAATTTCGTTAATTTTCTTCGAATAATACCACATGTAGATCACATCATCAGCCTATTAATGTTCCCACTGCTGGGACACAGCTGCTCCTCTCTCTGAGAGGGGATGGGCCGTAATCCACCACGCGGGCCCAGTGCGGTTTGGTGGATGTCACATGTCTTCGATTTTTTGGTTCTAGGACATGCCGGTTTCCTCACGATGTTTTCCTTCACCGTTTTTGAGAGCAGTGGTGATGAAATAATTTACACAAAGTAAAGCGCCTGCCTGGGTTCGAACCTACGACCTACAACTTGTAAGTCACGGCCGATACCACTGGGCCACTACTGCTCTCTTGTAGATACTTACATTTATTTACAGAATTTGGTCCTCACCGATAAACTAGAGTTCAGTTTCGTCTACCAACAGTACAACTATTTGCGTGTAATATGAGGTGTTAAACAATTTTGGTGTTCTAGGTCCGGGATACCTGGGTGACACTGTTTTAGGTGTTTTTTAACCGACTTCAAAAAAAGGAGGAGGTTCTCAATTCGTAGATATTTTTTATTTTTATATAAATTTTCCCCGATTACTCAAAGACGTCTGTCAAATTCTTCTTTTTTTTGAAAGGGTATACTTTCCATGTGGTCCCATAGTCATTAAGTTAGGATCTGATCTGTCGAAAAACGGAAAACAATTGGTACCAAAGACACCGACTTCGGAAAAGAAAGTTATTTTGGCTTTGTAGTGTTTTGTTTTGGAAGTCGGTTTGATTTTTTTGTTAAAAAGTTTTTTTGCAAAATACAATTTACACCACAGGAGCATAAGTTGTTACTGCGAGCATAAGTTGTTTTTTTTATTAAAGTCCCAAAGGAAAATTAGATGCCTTTATATCGTCAAACTTCAGCTCAAACTTCAAAAGCTATTGATAAAACCAAGATGGAGTTAAGTGAGTTATTGTATTCGTGTTTGACTTATATGAAAGATTCGTCAGTTTCCAATCTTTAAACACAGGTTTGAGAATGCGGGTTTGCTTTTGAATTTCTAAGAGAGTTTAACAAGGTCGTTTCGTGAATTGAATTTTTGTAGTAGTTCAATTCGGTATCGGTTAAAGTTTTGTATGAGTAAGGATTTTGTTAAGAATACGAAATGGTCACTGAAAAGTCAGAAGTCTGAAGGATATTGCGGGGGTTTACATTTCGTGATATTTCAAACCTGGGAGTGTTTAAGCCAAGAATGAATAGGTATTGGCGACCAGATCATCGCTTGCCACCAGGTGAGATAGTTGTCATACGTACATAATAATATATGCACACCTTTATGACATTGGGGTAGGCAGTAACTGCAGAACGCCAACTGCTGCGATCTTCGTTTGCTTCATGTATGTTTATACATCAGGTCATCCACCATGACAAACGGATAGGTAACTTAAATGAAATCCCAAACCCTAAAAAGCAATCAAAACCAGTTAGATTTTCTCGATGACTTGATATTTTTTTTTTCATTTTAGTTATTAAATAGAAACTGTTGAGTTCTTGATCCACAAGTATGCTTGTATATTCATGGAAAATGCATTGGTATCTAATATTTAACCTAGTTCTAATACAGAGTGTTTACCCGCCGTCCGCTCGACGTATGTGTGTCAGAGCTCGACGTATGTGTGTCGAATTCAAGTAATCGCTTTTAAATAATAAATGTTAGACGAACTATCATTAATCCTTAATTTTGTAGTCAAGGAGGTACTGTAACTTTATTTTTGGGTGTTTACCGCCAGCGTTTTTTAGGCCTGCTTCGGTTATGATGTCCGTCTTCTGGTACCCACTGCGAGCCAATCGTGGCGATCCAGACTCGTTCATGCTGGATTGGCCGGAAAAGACCAAAGTCGGCTTTAAGGATATAGGTGAGGCATTTTCCCCCAGCAGTGGGACAACATAGGCTGTATAAACAAAAGATACCGAATAATTATTTTCATATTTAGTAGTTATCTAACGCATAAAGAGCGTCAGTCACCGAACGCGGGGTAAGGATTCAACATTACATGCTACTTCTAGGCAAGCGTGCTCCATCGTCGACCACATCATCGCTTACCATCAGGTGAGACAGTGGTCAAGCGCGAGCCTATAATAGAAAAAAAAAAAAAAAAAGATAGACAAAAAAATGCGTTGAGTTATTTCATACTGCACCAAAATAGTTCTTTAGAACATTTTAAACTGAAACAAAATTGTCAGCTACATGCAAAACGGAGGTTTTACATCAGTCGCATATATATTTTCAGACGGTGTAAAATCACTTTTTTAAATTCACGTTACCTCCCGTACTATTACGTACTACTAAGAAGCACTTCGTATAACACATTGATAACATAAACATCTATACACATAGCCATTGGTTATCTGTTTGTGAAAACATTGCTCTGAATATCTCGCACGAAACTTTTACCATAACATATGCATTAGTTTCGCTACTAAACTATGTAGTTAGAAACTATTTTCTTCTAAGAATTGGGAATGATGAAATATTAAAACTACGAAACACGATTCAGAAAATTTTCATATAATTAAATATTTCGGATTTTATTTCAATATGATCTTGAGCAGCCTTGTTTGAAACAGACAGAAGTGAAAGCTTCAACATCATCATTTCAGCCGAAAGACGTTCACTGCTGGACATAGAGCTCCCCCAAGCGTCGCCACACAAAAACACAATTAACAATTATTCCGTCACACGCCATAGATGACACTGTCACATTAGCAAGTCGCTGACGTGAACCCAATAGTTTTAACGGAAGATTAAAAGTAAATTTAAAAAACCGCCGGCACCTTTATATTTCATAATACATAATTTATATAGAAGTAGACACGCTTCGATCGACAATCTATTGAACACGTAATTATTACACGATATCTTGCGAAAACACCTCGGTTAAAACGCCCATAACTTTTGAACGGCTGAACCGAGTTTCATCAAACATAGCTAAGAACACTTTCGATAAAGTCTCCTTTCAACAAAAAAACTAAATCAAAATGGGTTCATCCCTTTTGGAGCTATGATGCCACAGACAGATACATAAATAAACATATACAGAAACGCACAGGTAAACACGTCAAACTTATAACACCCCTCTTTTTCTGTCGGGGGGTTAAAAACGAGTTTCACCAAAATTCCCTAACGCGACTAAAAAACTATTCCCTTGAATGAAATCTACAATTGATAAAATAGACGTAGACATGTGTAGTAGATATATAAAAATGTCATAAGTAAAAAAACTCTGCATATAATAAGCAATTATAATAGCCTTAAAACCATTTTATTACGATATTAAAAGATTCACGAGACAGTCTGGTCTGAGTCACCATTACAATGGATTACCGACCGTTACCGGCCGATCTTGGGACCCTTGTTGTCGCTCGGTACCCATATTTAAACCACATATTTTCATTTGGTTCTTTTCTTCAAAGTTTCATTTCTTTTCAAGTTTCTTTTACAAATCTAAAATGTATTAAACTAATCAGTTTTTGTGCTAAATATTAATGAGTTTGAATCCTGAAATCATTCTCATGTGATTTTTCAATGCTACATCTTGTGTAGATCTGCGTTTACATAAGAGTTAAACCTTGCCAAGAATAACGTCCTACAGATGATAAGAGCTTGGTGCATGCCTATGTCATCTTAGAAACCCACTATTTTACAGAGTACAACAAGTAATTAAGGCAAGACGTGCCTGATTTACCGCCGCCGGCCGCCCGCCTCGAACCGACTTTATCCAAACGGATTGATCGGAAACTTTTCATTAAAGTCTAATACGGTAAATACGGCTCAAGTTGTGGGTAAACGCTCGCTCTTTAGAAAGCGGTACTTTAACACTACTTTCAACGCAAATCGTTTCATCAACAAATTGTTCGAAGAGAGTTTCCGCACAGCTCCATGCACTCAATCTATTCTTACACGTCCATCTAAAATTCCAATCACTTCACTTGAATTGGATTTATCGCTGGAGTTTGTTGGCTCGAAGGTTCGACAGGGATCCTGGATAATGGGATGCTATTCAACATCTGACAAACTTGTGTAAGAACTTCAAACAAGACTTCGTAAATCTTTAGTTCAGTAATGTCTGAGATGGAGAAAGTATTGTGTATTGAAATGAAAATTGCTAATACACAGTTGAAATATGGAAAAGCTCATCATCTGCCTAGTCTTTTTCCCAATTATTGTTGGGGTCGGCTTCCAGTCTAACCGGATTCAGCTGAGTACCAGTGTTTTACAAGGAGCGACTGCCTATCAGACCTCCACAACCCAGTAACTGGGTAACATGATACCCATTGGCAAGACTGGTGTCAGATCTCAGGCTTCTGACTACCCGTAACGACTGTCAAAGATCTTCAAATGACAGCCGGGACCAACGGCTTAACGTGCTTTCCGAGGCACGGAGGAAACTCGGTATGTTGAAATGGTCACCCATCCACGGACCGACCTCGTCAAGCGTTGCTTAACCTTGAAGATCGACCCGTGCGGCTGTTATTATTTAGCCACGAGCTCCTCCCAAATAAATAATCCCAAATATGGCAAAGTTATTGGGTTATAATATGCAAATACTACTACCAGTGTAGAGTGACGTCATTTATTTATTCAAATGAATCTTTCTAATTTAGGCGGCTTATAGAATTAGAGGACATTCAAATTTGGGTCGTTTTCAAATGAATTTATCCGATTTTCTAAATTATTTATAGACACGTATTTATATAATAATAAACACGTACAGTACCAAGAAATCGTTTCTTTTATAACTTAAAAAGATTTTTCCCCAAATTTTTCCAACCGTCCCGTCCTTATTTCTTATCACAATTACGGTATTTTTAGACGGAGCTAGACATAATATCTTTTTTTAATCCAAGATAACGAATGGAATGAATTTCTTCGCTTTTCTTATCTTACATCAGAATACCTAACTACATTTTTCAACTGTTTCGTGTAAGCTTAAAATAGGTTACAGGCGTACTGTATCAAGTTCAACAACAAAAGCCGTATATAACTGTTATCTGAAGAGGACACAGTCGGATTGATTTATCAAAACATCATTTATACACGATTTCTAAGAATTACGTTTCAACTTACCATCGTTTTGTTTTTATTTTTATTTTTAGGAAGAGACGAAAAATAGCGCGGAGAAAAAACCTGACACGGAAAAATTATGAACGTTAATGCTCGTAGGCGACGGGGTTGATAACCGTTCTGGACGTACTGTGTTTATTAAGAACCTTTAGTGGCTTTTAATTATATAACTACGCCCAAATTGTTTCATCCTACATCTTACACACCCCGCTCCCACGGGGTGCTACGAAGTGCTACGAGCGTAGCAACTGCTACGAAAACCGTAGCAACGTGGCATAACTGACACTTTGTTGGAACTTTCAAAGCTCTTGAACACGATGAAAGTTACTTGAGCATGACAAATGCGAACTGACCGCCAAATTCTGATAAACCAAAATCAAAACTTATTTGAATCAGAACTTTTTGAATGTTCAAAATAAGATAAAAGCCTGCTGCTCAGAAGCTGGCTAGAAAGGCTGATCACCCTTCAATCCCCTGATTATACCTAAATACGCCAGTTCCTGAAAACGCCACCGTACCCGAGAATTTTAGCTGGCAAGAATAAGTGGCGCAACAAACTCCCCAAACTTCCTAAACATGTGGTGCAGTTACTGAACCCACACACAACGTGGTCCTGAGTGGCTATCAGATGCGCATCGTATGCAAGCACAAGTCTTTTGCAAATAGTTATAGGTGAATGGACTGAGCGTTCCCTATCCGTGTGTGAATACGGTCAAAACAGTGGAAGAAAGACAAAGCCATCATGCGGCCAGTAGTTGTTTTTACTACAAGAATATTTCTGATTGGTCCATAACACCGTGTTACAGGCTTGTACTTCGTCACAGCAGCATACAGAAAGAGGCAGGTTATATTGGCTGCACACGCACAGTCACCCTTTCTTTCTATAAAATAATGAAATTTGGGTGGGCTTATTGTACAGTCAGCTCCTCTCTCCTCCGATCTTGAATTAAGAATTTGAATTTGATTATATGTCACACTTTATTTTATTTTGAAAACCTGTCTAACTTTAGCATTAACTTTGACCATTGACATACATTCTACCGATAGACAAGAACATTCATGAAAAAAATTTGTTCAAATGCTGGTGAGTTGGAACTTAAGTTCGCTGCAGCGCTAAAATATTTATGTTGTCTAATCAAACTATTAAAACATGCAGCGCTACTACTGTCATTTCACCGGTTATGTTAAAGATTAAGTTAAGAGTGAATAGGTTACTTCTAGGCAAGCGTGTTACACCGTCGACCACATCATCGCTTACCATCAGGTGAGATAGTGGTCAAGCGCGAGCCTATCTATAATAATAAAAAAAAAAAAAAAAAAAAAAAAGGTTTATTTTATTCAGGTAATCTATTCTTTCATAACTTGCAAAACTTGCTAAGGTACCTTACTATAGAAGTTGCTCATTATATACCATAACTTAAAAGTGAAATACGAGTACCTTCGGTCAATAATCACAATATTTGGTAATTGATTCATATTTATTATTTAATTCGGTTTTTACTTTATGGAAAACACTTCTTCTAAAATCACGGTGTTACGGTGGTTATTTGCACAAGTTTTGAACGCACACTTCGGCATTTGGATCTCTTAATGTTGGCTATACTTGGACCATACAAATTTGAAATAAGACCACAATCGTATTTGTGCTCTTATTTTTCGGCCCGTTTTTGAGGCGCCTACCAGGAATCTAATGTATTATTGGCCGAAGTGAAATATAAAAACATAAAAAAAACTTTTTCAAAAGAAGTAAAGAAAACAGAAACACCGACTTCAGTAATTGAAGCTATTTTTCACTTTGTAGTGATTTTTTTGGAAGACCAACTTCGACTGGGGTTGTATTTTTTAAGTTTTTATAAGCTATTATTTACTTTCACCCGTCCGGTGTCTGACCATCGACCATATTGCCATTAGGTCCAAATGGTGTGTTTCACTGCTCGATGTCCGCAACCGTAGGCGCGCCGATATATCTGTATCGGCACTATATCTACATCACTATCTAGTGCCCATCATTTGTTAGTTGCTGAAGTTAGACTTAAGGCAGCAGTGGCCCGTGCAACTGGAAGACCCGGCAAATTAGGGAGAAGATTCGATGTGGACAAACTCCTTGACTTGGACACTCGTAATGCGTTTCAGCTTGAGCTACGCAATCGGACCAGCGCCGTGGTGCTTGGGCATAAGACAACTCATTCACGCGAGGACTGGATGTTGCATCACACATGGAGCTTGAGGACAGAAGAAAGATACTTCTAACCTTAAAAATAAAAATCTTAAAAATAACTTAAACTTGTTGAGACCCGTGATGACGCCGAACACCGCTCGCGATGGAGGACTACTTTGGACGCCCTCTGCCCCAGCTAGGGGAGATAGGATCTTAAGTCAATTCTGGTGTTTGTAATCAAAACTTAAAATTTAAATTTAACCCACTTTCCAGTGACCGATTAAAATGAAATTTGGCATACACGTTGCTTTCTTGTGATAATATTTTTTTTATATAAACTTTATTCGATATAAAAACTTGTTGTTCAAGTAACTTGACATTGACATGTTCACAGGAGTGCAACGTACCGCCCGGGGCTCCACCGCCGATCAGCCCTCACCCCATCACCCTGGGACCGCCGGCCGTGCATCAGCAGTTGCTGAATAACAGCGCCACCCCCTCACAGATGCCGCCACACGCGAAGGAGTACTTCTTTATGGATATCGAGCTGCGTTACGGATTGTTGCAGGTTAGTCAAACATTGTATTATTTAGGTTATCAACCTGTATCATCAGCATATTTTCATCCGAAAGAATACCACTGCTGAACATAGGCCTCTCCCAACAGTCGTCACATTGACCGGTCCCGTGAGTCTCTCATCAAAAAGAGGTACCATTTTGTGCTAGCCTATAATCACAACGACATAACGGAAGAAACTTGTATGTACGCTTGAAACTAGAACGCAGTAATCTAGTGACGGGATGGCAATCGGAAAAACTATCAATCAGTGTTATGAGGAAGGTTCTCTCCTTCCTGAAGAAAGTAAATAGTTACCAACGTTTATTTTTAGTAGACTGAGATGAAGCAGTATTAATAATATCTACTCTGTTCTCTATGCCACTCATAGACGTTTTCACTTTCTTGAAGTGCCGCCTGTTTTCATAATCAGATTTCTTTACAAAAGTCTGCTTCATTATTTGCTTAAGTAGACCACTTAAAGGTATCGTATAAAACATTAAGTCCACTTTCATTTTCGTTCAGTTTCTAAGCAAGGTAATATTGTTTTAATATTCTACGAAGTTCAAGAGCGCAAAGCTCCGTTCCTGAAACTGTCGAGTTGTATGAAAAGCTTTATAAATTGATCTTGGCCTTTGATTTTACCAATATCAGAACCCATCTTATTAATTAGCTTCTGCACATGGTTTCGCCCACATTTATAAAATTATCCTACAAGAATGTTCACAAGAGTAAAAAGTATCCTAAATCAGGTGACTCATCTAAGTTCAGCCATTGAAACGTGTCTGAACAACAAACATGTAAAAATTAAAACAAACAGACTATCACATCTATAATATAAAAAATATCCAATTTTACTAGTCACACTTAGGCGTGGTTCACACTGCATTGTACTACACGTGTTTTACATCGAACGGCAGCACCCAGCTGTAGATACTGTAAAAACGTATGATGTAATACCGTGTACATGGGATCCCAGCATTATACTGCAAACAAAAAACGTGCAGTACAATATAGCCATGGCTAAAATTTATTTTCACTCAGTCAACAAACAGGTTAGACACAAGAACTATGTTAGTGTGTAATGACAAAGTACAACCAGGCAACTAAGTTTTAATATTCTACTAAGTTCAAGATCACAAGGTTAACTGAGGTCCTAGAGTTGCCAGAAGTTGAGTGGCATCAATGTTAATGAAAAGCTTTATAAATTGATCTTGGCCTTTGATTCTATCTACACAGAAGCCTTTTCATCTGTAATAACTAAATTCTGTTGCGGCCTCGCTGTCGCCCACGTGGAAAGTGCTTTATTATACCTAGGAAACATTAATCCCACAACGGTCGCGACACCAGACTCCGGTGTGAAACAATAGAAAAATAATTGCTCGCTAATTATAACCTTTGAAGGTTTAAACCGGGATGAAAATTATATTTGTTAAATTAGGTTAAACTATCTCTATGCAAAATTTTATCCAATCCGTTATCCGTTGCGTGATTGAAACAAAAATATACAAAATTTACATTTACAATATTAATAGGAATAGCTGTGCCTTTGATCCTGTCTGGAAGTCGGAAAACAACTGGAACCATAGTATAGTGCTACAGGGATCTTATATTTGTGAAATTGTTTGTGGAGCTGTATTGATAAATTCAAGATGACGGGCTTAGTGCCGATTTTGCCCACGTACCATAAAACCCTTGCACAGCTGAGACTTTGTCACATTCGTCCTAATTTATAAAATCTCTGAACTGTTTAGCGACTAATAAGCAGATCCTGAATACAGATTTAGAATCTGTTAATTAGTTAACAAGCAGCTCAGCCAAGAACTCTTTGTTTGAGTCTTAGAAAAAGACTGATACATTAATTTTATATGTTTGTGAAAACCCTCAACCTACAGAGCCCGAGTTTGCCTTAAATTGTATGTGCCACGTTTACGTTTACAAAGGTTTTTCTAGAGAATAAATGTTTCAACGGAAAAAATTTCTTTGTTTGATATTAACATGATATTGTTATTCTTTAATTGGTCCAACAGTTACTATCAGAATGCAATGAAGTCTAAACAGAAAATAAATGGACACAGCTAGGGTTAGATGTCATTATTCTTGGTAGGACTGTTTTGGGGGCTATTAATGACCACCGAGACCGCTCCCATGCGCTGTCGTCATAATATTGGCCGCATTCTACGAATATAACAAGCGTGCGACAAACGCGAACATATTCCTGTAATATACTATCATATTTCGCAAAAAAAAATACACTTTTGTGTAAGCCGAGCTTTGAATTGTCATCCTTTGTATACTTTTTAGAATTAATGTTCTTTAATTAGCTAAACTACAGAATAACAATAAGAAGAATGCTTTAAAGGCCGTTGGTTTTCGTATATTTAGCTCTAGTACGAAGAAAAACAAATAGATTTTCTGTGTTAGATGGTGTTCAAGTTTTAAACGTTGAATCCCGTTGATCCCCTAGCGCGTCGCAAGAGCGACTGCTGAGTGTGGGTTCCTCGGGTTTGATTTCCAGGACAAAGAAATTTGTTTTTGGGATTTTTGCGTTAGGAAATTCATAGTAACTGCCCGGAATTTTGAAATTTGTGGTGTAACACTCTCGTCCCTCGGCAAGAATCTAAAGCCATTAGTCCTGCACCTGATTTCTCCCTGGTCGTGTCGTATTGTCGTTCAAAGGGACCATGCCTAGCAAAGGAACAAAGAGTGCAACTTGTTTTTTTACCCGACTGCCGCAAGAGGGTATTTTGTTTATAAGTGTATGTATGTTTCTATGTGGTATTCTAGAGACGAAACGCAATGGCCGATTTTAATGATTCTTACGTCAATCGATTCGTCTTAACCTTGCGAGTGTCACTTGCTACATTAAAATTGGAAAATAGAAAACCGACTAAGTGCGAGTCGGAAACGCGCACGAAGGGTTCCTTACCATTGTCGCAAAAAACGACAGTAAAATTACGTTTGTTGTATGGGAGCCCCACCTAAATATTTATTTCATTCTGTTTTTAGTATTTGTTGTTAAAGCGGCAACAGAAATACATCATCTGTGAATTTCAGTTCAGAATTTTAACTGTCTAGCTTTCACGGTTCATGAGATACAGCCTGGTGACAGACAGACAGACGGACAGAGGAGTCTTTGTCCTATTACTAAGACTCCACTGTCCGTCTGCGTCGTTTTGACCCTTTGGGTTCGGAACCCTAAAAATCCCGGATTTTGGGCGCCATATTGGGTGGGGCAATTTTTTAATAACCACGATGAGTATGAAAGAAAAAAATATTGGGGAGTGGGTGGGGTTTCAAATCGTTTTAAAAATGTAGGACACTTATATGTTTAAATGTAACTAAATCTAATAAAATGTTAACTGATAAGTTATTTGGTTTTTGTCAGCCAGCTCGCGAATATGTTTCCTCCGACTGTGCAGCATGATTTTCTTTTGTTTACATCTTTTTAGTTCGCTTTTTAAGCAGTCGGGATTTTTGATTTATTGAAATAACTTTTTTTTATTGGTAGGCGCTGATGTGGTCGACGATAGAGCATGCTTGTTTACAAAGACATACTCTCTCTTCTTACCTGTGTTTGCGTACACGTCTGCAATATAATATAACCAGCGTACTTTACTAATCCCCATTCAGATTGGCTACCGTGACCGAAATTCAGTTGGGAGAAATATAATCCTTCTCTAATAACAACATAACATATATGTATCCATCTTTCTGAGTATAAATCACGTCGTGGCCAAATATTACTCGGATTTCTTATTAAAATTGATGGACCCTACACATAATAGGCGTACAAGCTTCCGTTCCTAACGAAATTAAATAGGTTAGTCCGGGATAAGCCCCAGTAATCTGCAACATTTGTACTAAGCTTAATTGAAACGATACCAAATCCCTGATTTAGAACCTGATTAGTTTTTATTAGCCGGTTAAGTAAGTTAAACAAAAAGAGAAAATAATCTATATATATAAAAATGAATCCCTATTTCCCTTGGCCACGGCATCACGCGTGAACGGCTGGACCGATTTCGCTATTTTTTTTTTGTTGTGTTTGTTATTGTTAGGAGAAGGTAAATATGAAAAAAATTATAAAAAAATTGTTACCTTACCTACATAGGTAAGGTAGGTATGTAGGTAGGGTAGGGTAAGTAGGGTATGGTAGGGTTGGTAGGGTTTTTTCTTTTTTCTTATCTCTAATCCCCACCAACTAAATTGGCGCCTATTATTTGCAAACACATTCGTACCATTCCTGTTTCATTCCTCCCGCACTTTTATCCTTCATACCAAGGTTCATCTTGCATTCATCCTCTTGTATACATTTCAATAACTACGGGCATTTTTTACTTATTTATCACAGTAAGCTTAAATATAAAGAATATACAAGAGTTCTGTTTATCTCAGAAATACAATTGTGCAAATAGTGCTGTTTAACAAAAATACAAGGTTCTATTTATCACAAATTGTGCAAAAGTGCAGTTTATCACAGGAAAAACGAAAATACAAAAGGTGCTTTCTATCACAAGAGTACATTATTGCTAAGGATATAAAAACACAAAAGTGCAGTTAATCATAAAAAATCAGTCTTACACAATTTACAAACTTAGGTACTAAATAGCATGAAATACTGCCGGCTATACATGTCCTTGCTGCATTCCGTGCTTGCATTTAAATATCATACAGAAATATTAATGAAGCACGGTGCGCTCAGGTTTTATTCCGACGTATAACCGCAGTGGCTACTCTAGTGCAATATTCCAAACACTTTTCCCTGTGTTTTTTTTCCATGAGCCCATGCAGGCTCTCCTTCGTTATTTTCCTGTCCAGCTCACATTCAATTTGGTAGCGTTACCTGATAAATAACGGGCACTCTACAAGTATGTGCTGGACAGTCTCTCCCACGCCTGGATCGCAGACGCACGATGGGCTGTCCTTACACTTGAAGCGATTCAAGTATTCAGAGAACCCGCCATGCCCCGTCAAAACTTGCGTGAGGACGCCTTCAAGCCGCACCTGTTGTACAATACGGAAAGCCGCTATTGCATCCGGAAGAAACATTTTCGTCACGGAAGCGGTCTCGCCCGACACATATCTTCGATTCCATTCATCAAGCGATTCCAAACGGATCTGTCGCTTGATAAATGAAACCGGACACTGGTCGAAGTCCGGCTTCCTCGGGACCGGGGACTCCTGCCTAACAAACAGCAGGTAGGGTAGGGTAGGGTAGGTAGGGTAGTGTAGGTAGGGTAGGGTAGGGTAGGTAGGGTAGGGTAGGTAGGGTAGGGTAGGTAGGGTAGGGTGGGTAGGGTAGGGTTGGTAGGGTAGGGTTGGTTGGGTAGGGTTGGTAGGGTAGGGTTGGTAGGGTTGGGTTGGTAGGGTAGGGTAGATGAATGTTTGGTGTTTTTATGGCAAAACAAAGTTTTCCGGGTCAGCTAGTTTAATATAGAAAATAAAATGACCATTTTTAGGGCAGTCAACAAGGAACCCTTATTTATAGTTTCGCCATGTCCGTCCGTAGCTTATCTCAGAGACTCTTAGCACTAGAAAGCTATAATTTGGCATATACATTATATCACGCTGACAAAGGGGTAAAATAAAACCATGATAATATTTTTAGGGTACCTCCTGTACACGTAAAGCGAGGATGTTTTATTTAGCTCGTCCCTCCAAAGGTGTCGGGTATCGTTGGATAGGCCATTCAAAAATATAACGGTTCACTGAAATACAAACCGAAATACAAAAGCTTAATTTTACGCAAACGGACCCAGCTTGCGTAAAATTAAGCTTTAAGGGCACACTAGTCGAAAATTCTTCCATACAAACGTAGTCTGGCTTTTACTCCACTGTTTGACGATGTACGTTCAAAATAAAAAATGATATCAATTTGCCTCATTATTATCTAGTCTTGTATGGAAGCAAAAAAGTAAAAAAAAAAATTACTTGAAAGTTATGTGCTTCGAAAGTTCCATATTTTAACACTAATTTTAACGCATCTTTGGGCGCAAATAAGTACCATAAGAAGAAGGAAAATTGAAAAACGGCCTCCATACAGGGATAGATTAGTAGTTCAATAATGCAAATAATTTTATTTTGAACAGATACATTCAGTCTTTTTTCATGATATCCAGACTCCCAAGGGTCTGTTTATAAAATTTCGCGCCCTCGTTTTCGTTTTAAATCATCATCCATTTCGCTACAAATTTGCAAATGTATGTATTCGTACGCGTGCTAGCTTCTTACTGCTCATAACAGCATCTATCTGTTCCGCACGTGTTGTCGGTTGATATAGCACGCATTTTAACCCCGCGCACAAAATAGTTCGTGCCGTCGACTAGTGTAACCTTAAATGGCTAATTTTAGCTAGAGTCCTGTCTCTCCTGCCACCTAAATAGTTGTATAAAGATCACGGTAGTATTATATATAACGAAATTAAAAGGAATACTATCACAATTATGTAGAGTTTACAAGTTTACGGGTAATAGTCGACCAACTTATAAATTGTACTTGAAAAACTAAAAATGTTGTATATTGATGTGCAACAGTTTTCGAAAGGCAAGGTTAATTTTGGTCCCTTCGTTAGAGCAATGTTCAGTGTATTCATTGTTTATGAACGTTAGTAATGTTTCCTATTTATTTTGGTGATTGTAGTTTATACGGACTCCTCGGTACGCGAGTCAGACCCGCAAATGGTGTTTTTTTTTTACTTATTTATATTTATTTATGTACTGTTTCTTTGGTTTAGTATACTAGTGTTGCCAAGAGCAACAACTATAAGGAGGTCATGGTTCCGATACCCTGGTCCGGCTTTTAAATAAATGATAACGTCTCAGCCTGGTATCATCGAGGTTTTCACCAATTTATTCAATACAACATAAAATATAATAATTTTATATATTATTATATTTTATGTTGTATGTATTTTATAATTAGTTAAGTTTTAATAGTATATTTTAAGTTTCCTTATTTCTTTCTACATACTGTGTCTTCGTCTATCATCCAACTTTCCTGTCGCAGGTCTGCTGGAAGAAATTTCTATTGAAATAAGCAGTACTTTTGTGCTATTCTATCTGTATTCCTTCTTTTCTCTGTTAAGTGTTTTGTGTGTACATAAATAAATAAATAAATACTAGCTTCTGCCAGCGGCTTCACCCGTGTGAAAAGTACTCGTATTTTGTCATAACAAGGGAACCTTATACCGGGATAAAAAGACTATGACGTGCTATTCCAGACTATAATCTATATCCGTTCCAAATTTCATCCAGATCAGTTCAGGCGTTCCGGCATGATTGAGTAACAATCATACATCCACACACACATCCATCCAAACTTTCACAATTATAATATTATATAAATAAAAGTGTTTTCTTATCCCAAGGGAAAATTAAACCGGCATATAAAGTCTATCTCTGTACCAATTTTCGTCCAGATCCGTTCAGACGTTCTGGCGTGATTGAGTAACAAACATACATCCATTAAAACTTTCGCATTTATAATATTAGTAAGATAAATCTGGACCTAAGGTGACATGTAGCCGAGATAGGATTTAAACGTAACTGGTGGAATGGAAGTAGGTATAATGCCTATACATCTCTGCCTACCCATTCTGTGTAGAGAGGCGTGATGTTTCAGTATATTTTTTCTTTTGAAATCAACTTGTTGGTATAATATTTGCAAACTCCTCGTCGGCTTCCACGAAGTTTAGCGGAACGTTTGGGAAGTTCTCCAATCTTTGTGACTATCGTATAAAGACTTCAATATCTTCCACTCCAAATATTTTGCGAAAAAAATGCTTCTGATTTATATATATCACGCCTGTATTTACCGAAGGGTATGATCAGAAGTTTGTTCCCACTAGTTCTACAGAACAGTTCTACGGTGGAACTAATGGGATTTTTTTTTCCCACTAGTACTACGATTTTAGGTAGAACAAAATAGTAGAACTATTGGGATTCTCCATTCCCACTTGTTCTACTGAACAGTAATGCGACGGTAGAACTAATGGGATATTTTGTTCTCACTAGTACTAGGTTTTACCGGAATATTGAGGTGATGAATTGTTTGTACAAAAACGCCACCATGTCAGTCCGTTTTTAGGATCTGATCTCGAAACCAATCCTTCCCTGGCGCGGCGTGAGACAGGAAGACGTTATTTCTCCGTAACTGTTCACTGCAGCGCTGGAGGATATCTTCAAGGTTCTGGACTGGAGGGGGCTCGGCATCAAAATTGTGGGGCAGATGTGGGGAATATTGATTTTATTTTTCCCAAAATTGGGGATTTTCAGCCAGGTTTTTGGATAATCCAGTCCATGGACCTCGGCAATACTGCGTGCCGGGCACTGTAACAGGGAGCGACCCAATAACCATCAACCAGGCACAAATCCAAACCGCGGGCTGCCACTGAAAAATTGCAGGAACTTTTGCTCACAGTAGCACTTGCGTCTACCAGACCAATGAGGCAGTCCAACAACAACAAAAACATTTCTTAGAAATAAATCTTCCAAGTGGATTTGGACATGTGAAGCTGGTAAACCTGTCGCAGTCAGCACAACTGACACTTAAGTTCGTACCGGAGTCCGGACACCAGACAGAATGTCGGTAATCGCTCAAGTTTTCCCACCAGCCAGTGTCATGCAGTCACTCTCAAAATGCATTTAACATACGTTGCTTTAGTCATATTTGTACTTATCAAGATTCTATCGCGCATTTCAATAGTAGAAATATTCGTAGCGAAAGTAAAGATTCTAATAAATGAAATATAAAAGTTTGTGTTGATGTACAGATTCAGGTTATAATAGGATAAGGATAAAGTATACTTTTTATACCGGTATTCGATTTGCGTGAATTAATTTCGAACCTGTAAGTCGTTGAACTGCTGGAAAATAATAATAATTACACGGTTCGGTACTATGAAATGTTCAGTTTTCTTTATTAACTCCAGGAATATGATGTTGTATTTGGTTAGAATATGTGCACTTCTTGAAAACAGGCACTTTCACTATCATTTACTTGTAAGCAGAGCAGGTGAAATATGGATTGGATATACAGCGAGGCTGATCTATTTTAGTTACTTTCATAGTATAATGACTTACGGTATCTAACAATGGGAAAGGGCTGCAGACATCGAGTAAAGTTTTATTCTGCAAAAACGAGCCATCAGAGCGGTATATAAAATCCGCCGGCAATTTTCTAAGGGAATTGTTTAAGGAAATTAACATCATGACGGTACCTTGCCAATATATTTATGCAAACATCATTTACGAGAGAAAGAATTGACATCGTTTTAGTAAAAACGGCGACGAACATAATTATGTTACTAGTATTAAGGACCAATTAGTTCAACCTGTATTATGTAACTGTATCAACAAATATGAGAGTACTATATACTAACTGTAAATCTACCATTTACTGTACCTATTATGTCGTTCTCTGACTTGAATCTGCCCTTGCCGTTAAGAGTGTGTCATGCTCTCTCAAATGTCTTTCTGATGGTGGCACTTGTGTTGGATCATTCGGTTGCCTTCATGATGGTTGATCTTAGTGGTGCCAATCCATGAGTCATGTTCGTGGACGGGCCCCATCAATCGGGATTGGTCATAACTTAGCTGATATGGCCTATTTTTTATTATTTTTTTGTATTTTAGGGTTGTTTGTTTTACTGTAGAAGCAATCGTTAGCAACATCGTTCTCACTTTATAAGTATACTCGTATGTAATTATCCAACAAGAATGATGTAACCAAATACTTGTAATTACAATTTATTGATGAAAAGGAGTGTCAGTGGAGTTTCTTGCACGATTTTCTTCATAGAGATCATACTGACACTTCTGAATGTGCAACTAGCTTCTTTTTTTTGTTAATTATATAATTAGTTACGCATCAACGGATGTGTGAATACGTAGTGTCCAAGTGTCTAGTAGTAGTAAACTTTTCGAACAGGTTCAACATTTTCAATACACCGCACCATGTTCGAATAATGAGTTCCATGTGGAGTAAGGCCACCACAACGGATACATTTAGGAGACGTTTACGGCAGTATCTGGTGGAAGCGCAACGTAAGCTGGATATGGTCGCACTGAATGCCTCAATAATATGACGCATTAGCCTACCTATCCACATCTCATTTATTGTCACACTCACCTTATATATTCTTATTTAGTGTACATGTATTTTTATTATTTGTAATATACACATACTACACATCTATTTTTATCTTTTAATAAGTAAGTACTTGTTTCACATACATATTTAGTTACTATGGAACTGCTTTACGTCCGTCACGTCGTCGGTCACAGGTCCAGTTGAAAACCAGCGTCGGGCACTCGGACCTGACATTTTGCTGAACTGGTCCTATTTGGCGCAGCCGTGGGACACACAATGTTACTTTTATATTGTTTTCTCTCTTTTATATTATTGTTCTTTAGTCTAAGTTTTCTTTTCTTTCTTTTTTTTATGTTTATGTTCTGTGTTCTGGCTTGTGTCAAATAAATGTGTTTATTTCTATCTTTCAAGGAGCCTTATGATTTTTGTAGGACTACCAGAGCTTTGGAATGTTTCATCCAGTGATTATAATAATAAGAAAAAAAATACTGGACAAGGTAGTGATACAAAGAAAAGATACAGTGATGAAAAGTATTAGGTAGGTATTTAGGAAGTTTTCGTAATCTTGATGATTTTCTGTGCGTAATTCATTCAGCAATCTATGGTAATCTAGGAGTTTCTTGACTTTTTGACCATCCACTGGTGTACTTTGCCTCTTCGTCGTATTTTTATTACAATTTAAGCAGCAACAGCGGCTGCACGACGTTTATCCATAACCAAGGAACTGGAATTTTGTGTATGAACAGTTTGGACACGATTTCCGTACACTTATAAAAATACACTACTCGGATACAACAATTCCGTAATAGTGTGAACAGTACAGAAATTAATGTCTAACATTTATGTCGCAATATCCGTCTAAGTCTAAACTTACTTTGATTCGTTTTACAAGAACAAGTGAACGAAAGGTCTTATGTTCAATCCCCACCTCTTGTACAGTTTCATGTAAAAGTATAATATTTTAACCTTCGTAGTTAGCGAAACAATAAACAAGCCAGTCTCGCTTGGAGTCACGTCTTAAACACACGAAAGGTTAAGGTTCTAAAATTAATTGAACATGAATAGTAACATAGAAACTGAATTGCCTCAATGAATTTCCTTAGCCTTTTTCCAACAAATTTGGGATCGGCTCCCAATCTAACCGGATGCTGCTGAGATCCACAGTTGTCTATAACCGGAACATTTGAAACTATGATAGATTTAGAGTAACGTATCAAAATCTGGGTGCATCGCTTCGAGTGACAGGCTTAATCCTACAATTCGGGGATTTTTGTCGATCTTTTTGGCGGATTTTTTCCGTCGCTCTATGGCACATAAGTCCCCAATACGTCGCCTCTCACCACGATGAATGGACTCTTCGATGGATCATACAATGAATGTGGATGAAAAGATTTTTCGGATATTTTGGAAGTATTTTGACAGAGTTTCACGTATGTGTTTTATACTGTACCCATGTTTGTATTTGATTGCCATTGGTCCTAAAATTAATATTAAAAAAACTTGTTTTTTTTTTTGTCCACAATGAATCTTTATGGCCATTGCACGTAGCTTGCCGTGTTTTGTGCACCTTTCTAATTTAATTGACAGTGATGTGACTGTGTTTTTGTTGTCATGTTAGCTCTTTCTTTTTACCTTACTGCACGACAACAACGATAGTATCTCTTTTAATAATTGACACCTGCAGCGTGTAGCTGGTTAGGTAGGTACCTACATTGTGAACACAAGTTTTGTTTCCTTTTCTTTCTACTTTGCCCCACACTTTAAATTTCTCCTGTATTGTGAGAACAAATATTTAATCTTATATACTCAAACACCCAGAAAGTCTGTGATTTGAACCCACGGCAAGCATCGCAGCAGCCGATCGGCCAACCACTGTCAAACCAACCATGTCTTGAATATAAACGACATCTGATAAAATTTACTGAAATAAATAAAAATGCTCTGAAAAAGGCATAATGGGTCGAAATAAAAACATGAGAATATGAGAAAAGGTTACAGTAATGTATTATTTAAACTTTCACGGCAGCGTTCGAAAACTAGCCTCGTTCTGAAAAATACAGAAATTTTAATGTAGTGTTTTAGTCGTTAGTAATCGATTTAGCATCGAGTACTTTCACAAAAGACTTGTTAGGCTTAACGAGTTCTAATGGCTAAATATGCATTGTTATTCTGACGTTTCTGAGAATGAGGTAGAGCGACGGTTTAAAACTTACCGATAAATTTTATTATCACTGTCCTACTTCCTACTAATAAATAATTATGCGAAAGTATGGATGAAAACATGTGTGTTACTTAAACACAACATAACGGCTGGACGGAAAAAGATGAAATTTGGGACAAAGATTGATTATAGGCTACTTTTCATCCCAGTATTATGTTCTCTGGGGATAAGAAAATACTTTTGATGCGAGTGGAGCCACTGGCGGAAGCTAGTCTACACTAATGTTATAAGGAAGAACGATTTGATTGCTTGTAAGTTTGTTAGTAATGGATAAACTCAAAAAGTACTGAGCCAATTTTAAACATTGTTTCACCAATGGGACGCTACATTATCACATAGGCTATATTGTTAATCGACTTAAATTAGGGACCCGACGGAAACTTCAATAATGTAAACCTATTGAGTAAAAGATTTAAACATAAAATGCCTTACAACACAAGTGCTGCGAAAACTATTTATAATAGAACAAAAAAATGTGCTAAAATATTAAAAAACATAAAAATTCGCCATGCCATATGTCCAACTATTGTAGTTATGTCATTATAACTACTTTTTACGTTTAAAAAGTTAATAAAAATGTCGACCGACGATACGAACGACCACGATATTCTTATCTTGGTATTTATCCTTACCCAAATAAATTCCTTTGTAGTAAAGGCTGGTTCAGTACCCGTAGACTTTTTGAATGATTGAAATAGGACATTTTATTCAAAAGATATCTTGAATTTAAAAATGTAATCAAAACAAATTACTAGAAAGATACGCGCATTGGGCGAAGGAGGGGATACCAAATTGAAGGAGAGGCGAGTGGTAACTGGTAACCGCAGCAGAAGTGACGAAAATTGATTATTTTGTCTTTTAAAGGCGTAGATACCCATCAGTAACTGATTTTAAAATGAGAATCACTGGTCGTAATATTTTGAAAAAAATATATGTTACAT
Source organism: Anorthoa munda (assembly GCA_945859665.1). NCBI lineage: Eukaryota > Metazoa > Arthropoda > Insecta > Lepidoptera > Noctuidae > Anorthoa > Anorthoa munda. The sequence goes on from OX243893.1 coordinate 41,577,078, forward strand.
GATACTCGTACCATTTTCATAAAAAAAATATCTAAGAAAATTTTAAGTTTTTTTCCAATATCATTGTGTAATTAATTTGTAAAGTTATGTCTAACACGGATAAAAAACGACAATCGCTCCAAAACCACCGAGCGTATTCGAATGAAATTGTCACTATCTTAAAGACAATTTAATTATCTACATTTAAATCTGAGGCTTTTTTTTAAAGTCAGAGAATAGGGACGTACAAAATCTACTGAATTTTGGGTCGCGCGAAACGAAATGAGTGCTCGTTTTGTTCCCTTAAGATCGTTGGCGACTCACACTTTTTTTCAATTAAATAGTTCTTTTTAGAGCAAACAAATCCCAAACATAATAAAATAAATGTCTAACCACGAGAAACCGAGACTGGCCGTAGGATGGATAAACTCAAAAACTACTAAGCGATTTTGAAAATTCTTTTACCACCAAAAGTTGTATTATTCCTGAGTGACATAGGCAATTTTTATATCCCGAAAACGAATCCTGTGGGGTGGGCTACGGGAAGGAAGCCGCGGGGAAAAGCTATTTAATTATATTTTTACGACCGACGGAAAAAGAGGGATGTTATAAGTTTGACGTGTGTACCTGTGTGTTTGTGTATTTGTGTACCTGTCTATGGAATCTTAGCTACTAAACGGATAAACCGAATTTCATTTCTTTTTTTTTCTTTATCGAGAGTGTTCTTATATTATCGTATTAAAATTATCTTCAATATATTGTCGATCGAAGCGTGACTACTACTAGATAAATTAATTAGCATGAAATAAAAATGAGGCGCGGATTTTTTAAATTAAATATTGTTATTTTATATATAAAGTTTCTAAATATGCATTAGTATAAACAATTGCCACGAAATTGTTTAAAAACGTATATGGTATGTATGTTAGTACAGCAAAATGAAACAATTTACGCAATTTTAAACAGAAAAAATAAACCACATTTTTAATTAATTCAAACGTTACAAAACACACGCTTGTGTTCCCCGAAGCGTTACGCAAAGGTATTTTGCCTACAACCAAATTTACCAATCTATACTAATATTATAAAGAGGTAAAGTTTGTGATATCGTGAGTTTGTGACGTTGTAGGGTGTAATCTCTGGATCTACTGAACCGATTTTGAAAATTCTTTCATCAGTAGAAAGCTACATTATTTCTGAGTGTCATAAGCTAATAAAATATTATCAAAAAAATTAGAGATCTTTATGAACATTACAATAATGTAACCCACTTTGGGTTAATTGGGCAAAATGTTGCCTGTAAAATTCATTCTTTGGCGTGCGCTGTGAAAACTATTGATGATACATAAATAATATTAGGTAGGTAGGGTAGGGTAGGCAGGGTAGGCAGGGTAGGCAGGGAAGGCAGGGTAGGCTGGGTAGGCTGGGTAGGCAGGGTAGGCTGGGTAGGCTGGGTTTTTCACTGGTAGATAGCTGATGTAATAACGAGTAACATAGGCTACGTTTGATCACGAGAAAATTCATAGTTCCGGCGGGAAACTAAAAAAATAAACATATATTTTTTACGATTTTGACGCGGACGAAGTCGCGGGCAACAGCTAGTAACAAATACGCAACTTTTAAGTATTTTTTCTCCCTGTCTGTTTGTTCCGCGTATTCTCTGAAACGACTGGACCGATTTTGACGGGACTTTCACTGATAGACAGCTGATGTTTTCAGTAGTAACATTGGCTTTTTATCCAGGAAAATCACAGTTACACAACAACTAGTATTAAATATTATCTATTAAATATCTATTAATTTATAAGTTTCAAACGTATTCGTTAACGACATCGAAAGTTCAGGAAGCTGTACGGATATATTTTTAATTAAAATCTCGTTTTCCTACGAAGTAATACAATAATTAAAGTATGGTGAAAGTAGTTTTAAACTTTCTTAACCTAGTTTATGAAGTGAAGCAAGATAAAAGGGAAGCAGGAGGGAATACAGGATTCTGAAAATAAGATAGGTTTACTATTGGCGTTCTTTGAAGTCGGCGGCTATGTTTTGCTATGCTAGTAATATTATTTTGGTGGTTTTGCGTAAGTTATAAGTTTCGATGATGTGACGTACTTGTTTAGTTTAGCATTCATTACATACCCTACAAAGATAATATTCAAAATACCTTAAAGCACATGAAAAAGTGTCTACCATAACAAAATAAGAGACTCATCATCATTATCATCATCATTATATCAGCCGAAAGACGTCCACTGATGGACATAGGCCGCCCCCAAGCCATTGACTGGAATCTCATATCCAGCGGATCCCCGCAACCTGCACCAGGTCATCAGTCCACCTAGTGGAAAGCCTTCCAACGCAATGTCTTCCGGTTCGCGGTCTCCACTCCACAACTTTTCTGCCACATCGGCCACCCGTTCTGCGAGCAATGTGCCCTGCCCACTGCCACTTAAGTTTGGCAACCCTGGCTATGTCGGTAACCCTGGTTCTCTTGCGGATCTCTACATTTCTGATTCGATCACGCAACGAAACTCCGAGCATAGCCCTCTCCATTGCCCTTTGGGGAATGTAAGCTTTCTGATGAAGCATGCGTGTGCGACCACGTCTCAGGGCCACAGTTCATCATCACTTTGGTAAGTTGGACGGGAAGATACCGCGCAACTTCCCGAACGCTGCCCAGCCGAGCCGGATTCGACGGCTGACGTCTTTCTCAAAGTTGGCCCTACCCAACTGGGTGGTTTGTCCCAGTTAGACATAGTCGTCCACAACTATATTGTAATTAAAATAAACTACGTGGCAGTGAGCAGGGCACATTGCTCGCAGAACGAATGGTCGATTGGGCTGAAAACTTCTGGATTGGTGATCGCGTACCGGAAGACGTTGCGTTGGAAGGTCTCTCACTAGATGGGCCGATGATTTGGTTAAGGCTGCGGCCATCCGATGAATGAGAGTCGCACAGGACTAGTCGATGTGCGACGCTTGGGGAAGGCCTATATCCAGCAGTGCACGTCTTTCGGCTGAAATGATGATGATGATGACACATGTTGGCAAAAATCTTACATCAATCTTAGCATTAATCCGTGCAAATACAAAAAAGCCTTATAAATTCATAGTTTGTACTTTCTAAGTTTATCTGGGACATCATTTGCCACGGCGACAGGAAACATCGTGAGAAAACCTTGACTTATAAGTTAATTATATTTGAAATCGCCAACCCGCATTGCTCGAGCCTTCTCTGTATGAGTAGAGGTATTTGCCCCGCAGTGGGACAGAAATGGGTTGGTATAATTATGTATTATTTTATTAAATATTTTATTCCTACTTATTTTTATTGTTATTATAGTGTTAGTCTATAGACTATATATTAGACTAGATTGTAATTAAAATAAAATATCGTGACGAAACCTATCAGAAAAAAACTTCGGAAACGTAACAATAGAAATTGATATCGTAAATTATTCGAACATTAAATTCAATTTGATCTTAATAACAACAATTTAATCTTCTTAGCCTTTGGGATCGTCTTCCAGTCTAACCGGATTCAGCTGAGTACCAGTATATTATCTGACCTCCACAACCCAGTAACTGGGTAACACGATACCCCTTGGCAAGACTGGTGTCAGATCTCAGGCTTCTGACTACCCTTAATGACTAAAGACAAAGATCTTCAAATGATAGCCGGGGCCAACAGCTTAACTTGCTTTCGGAGGCACGGAGGAATCTCGCTATGTAAGATGGTCACCCATCCACGGACCGACACCGGCAAGTGTTGCTTAACCTTAAGGATCGCGCCGTGCGGCTGTTGTTATTTCGCCACGAACTTCTCGATCTTAATAAAAAACAGTTTGACATTTAACCAGTTCGGTATTTACGTAAGTATACCTCATCGAGTCGGTTTCTAGTCAAGAGTATCTGAATCAGAAATCTGACAAACCAAGACATTTAATATTCCGTTGGTAACATCAAGAAAGCAAATTAGAAGCTTGTATGTATCAGTAGTAGAGTTCAATTTATAATGTCTTTTATTTTGTATTTGACTTCTTTGATTGCTAAGGAAATGTTGGTTGAATTTAATGGCTTGGCATAAAGTAAAATACACTGTTGAATAAGCTTGCAATCTTAAGCAGTACTTAAACTTTCTTTTATTATTTTCTTTATTAAAATAATGAACTGATTCTTTACTGACGATGTAAATAGCGCGATCTCGAAAGTATCTCACTGGTTCAATGTTAACAATTTACTTCTAAATGAAAAAAATACCAAATGTTTTAAGTTTACCCTACCTCACGTTAGGCAGGTGAAAACTGATGTGATGATAAAGGGCAAAGAATTGAATCCTGAAAATAGCACAGTATTCTTAAGCCTAACTTTGGATGCTAAGCTTCAGTGGGGCCCACATATAGATAAATTGTCAAAGAAGCTAAGCTCCGCAGCATATGTTGTAAGAAAAATTCATAACTTAACTGACATAGAGACAGCCCGTTTAGTATACTTTAGCTATTTTCATAGTGTAATGTCGTGTGGTATTCTGTTGTGGGAAAATGCCGCCGACATCCAGACTATCTTTGTTTTGCAGAAAAGAGCTGTTCGATCAATTTATAAATTAAACCCGAGACACTCTCTCAGAGAGAAATTTAAGGAGATTAATGTAATGACGAACACGAAGGTGCGTTGAAATTAGGATTGAAATATGGAATTTTATTCGCTCGTATCTTTCATATACACGTTTTTTAGGGCTCCGTACCCAAAGGGTAAAAACGGGACCCTATTACTAAGACTCCGCGATCCGTCTGTCTGTCTGCCTGCCTGTCTGTCTGTCCGTCTGTCACCAGGCTGTATCTCATGAACCGTGATAACTAGACAGTTGAAATTTTCACAGTTGATGTATTTCTGTTGCCGCTATAACAACAAATACTAAAAACAATATAAAATAAATATTTAAGGGGGCTCCCATACAACAAACGTGATTTTTTGGCCGTTTTTTTGCGATAATGGTACGGAACCCTTCGTGCGCGAGTCCGACTCGCACTTGGCCGGTGTTTTAGTTTTTGTTTCCATACAGGGCTAGATAATGATGAGACAAATTGATGTCATTTTTAGGGTTCCGTACCCAAAGGGCAAAAACGGGACCCTATTACTAAGACTTCGCGATCTGTCTGTCTGTCTGTCCGTCTGTCACCAGGCTGTATCTCATGAACCGTGATAGCTAGACAGTGGTAATTTTCACAGATGATGTATTTCTGTTGCCGCTATAACAACAAATACTAAAAACAGTATTAAATAAATATTTATAACGGCAACAGGTAGACGCTTGAAATGTTCACAGAATGTTTAGTTGTATATTCTCTACAAAAAGTAATGATTATTAAAATAAAATAAATTAAGAGGGGCTCCCATACAACAAACGTGTTTTTTTAGCAGTGTTTAGCGATAATGGTACGGAATCCTTCGTGTGCGAGTCCGACTCGCACTTGGCTGGTTTTTTATTTCGAGCGTACACCGTCAAACAGTGGAGTAATCGCCATACTACTTTTGTATGGAAGAATGACTGATTAGGGCAACCTTAAGCATAATTGGCGAAATGAGTGTTTTGCGATAATGGTACGGAATCCTTCGTGTGCGAGTCCGACTCGCACTTGGCTGGTTTTTTATTTCGAGCGTACACCGTCAAACAGTGGAGTAATCGCCATACTACTTTTGTATGGAAGAATGACTGATTAGGGCAACCTTAAGCATAATTGGCGAAATGTGTGTGTGTTGTAGGTGCAGCTCTGCCCAACCTTTCGGGGATTACTGGCGTGCTTATGATGTTATATACACAAACCGACTTCCAAAACAAAACACTACAAAGCGAAAAATAACTTTCGTTTCCGGAGTCGCGAGTCGGTACATTGTACCTATTGTTTTCCGTTTATTAAGAAAGTAATTTTTCGCTTTGTAGTGTTTTGTGTAAGTCGCTTTGATTTTTTTGTTATAAAGTTTTTTATTTATATCTTTTTAGTTTTGGTAGGTAAAATGCAAATACTATGAAAATCATTCATAGCCAAAGTAAATATTAGGACGTTTCCAATAAGCCCAAACACGACTAGTATACATTGTTTTATTTTAGAGTTCCAGTTTACCTTCCGACTTCATCATAAGATTAGTTCGATGGTACCATTTTCATAAGTACCATTTATTTATAAGTATTAATTATTAATACTGTGTTAATTATTGCTTCATCATAATCGGTTAACTATTCGATATATCTTATACCCGTGATATACTTAGTATTAAGAAGTTTCAGTGGCCATCTGTGGTATGTTATCAATACCAAAATCGCTATATGTATGCCTATAATATTCTCTAAGATCCCATCATCTACGACCTGACGACCATGGTAACCTAGGAAATATACCTTTTCAAACAAAAGAAGTATTTTCCAAATCGGTCAAGGCATCTTCGAGTAATCTGGGAAAAACATAAAAAAATACCGACGATTTGAGGACCTCTTCCTTTTTTTGAAATCGGTTAAAAAGTAAACTGAAATTTGTATCACTTTTGTGTAAAATGCGTGTTTAGGGGTCTAAAAACGGACACTACTTACAAGATAGCAAAAGCAATAATAGACTTTGAATACAACTTAAGCATAAACACATGTTTAAAAAAAGCTTATTTTGGGTTTGGTTTCCTAGATTTATATAGTAGGTAAAGAAACTATGTAAGAAAAGGCATCTGTTCCTAAACCGTTTACACAGTAGACATCTTATACAAAAATACCTTATATTAATAAATTATTCGCTATTAATTTAACGACATTACCGACGAATCCTATTAAAAATATTGGTTTCATATTCGTCGTCATGCCTATAAAATAATACTTAATGAAATTTCATGAGTCTGTCGAAAGCTACGTGGGCTTATAATTTATTGCGAATCAAGTTACGGCATATGGTTAAGCCGTTGAGCGTTGTTCATATCGGTGGAATGGCAGTCACTGATTCTCGCTTTCAAATATTTGATTTTAATAATGTCGTGTAAGGCCTCCACGGACTTTTTTTCTGGCAGCTTCAGTACTTAATGCGGCCTTCCTAAATGTCTCTTTGGTGGTACTGTGTGGGGTGTAGCCAGGGAGCTACGTATTTAAACTCTGAAATTACTGTTATATGATATATTTTAGCTACATGCCCGCGCCCTAAGGCGGCTTCTCTAGAATTAACAATCAAAGCCATGCAAAAACATCTTCACTTATTTATGAGTTCGAATTTCTGATCCCTTTCAAAACTATGTTATCTATTCTTATTATAGGCAGTGGTGTCTCATCCCATACAAAGAAACTGTCCCGACGTACTGTACTGATTGTACTGATTATTGTTTGTACATCGATCGCGTTCGCGTTCGGTTCCGTTCCACGGATATAGATTGAAACAGCACCGAACGCGATCGATTTACAAAAAATAATCGGTATGATTAGATGAAAATCGCTAGTTACGTCGGCACGGTTTCTTTGTATGGGATGAGGCATCTCTATGCTAGTATTATACTATCTTTGTTATAGGCAAGGATTTTGCCTTCCTTATTGGTGAGTCCTCACAGTACTATGCATCGAATCCTTTATATGTTCTGAGTTGAGACTTCACGATTCAGTGATCATATATTCTTTATATATCTAGATATAATTATATGGTGAGTTTGAGTTTGTTTCGACGTTTCTTCTCAGAGTCTTAGTTTGTGAAACATATCTCTGATCTCATAAATCTAACTATGTCTTGTCTCGGCCAACTTGTTTGATAATTTTTTTACAGCTCAATACGGGAATAAGCATTTTTATAGATGTCGGCTGAAGTTCGGTAAATGAAATAGCTCAAAGTAAGAGCATTTCTCTTATCTACTTTTATACTTCCTTTTCTGATTCGGGAAGTATATACTTTATCGACATCCAGTGATTTAAAAACGAATAAAATCTTGTTGAAAACAAGCAAAAAGTTGAATAATACTGTAATACGACTACGGTTTTTAAACCCTTTACCCGGACCATAATAAGAATCGATTGACACCTTATTCATCAAAATCGGATAAATAATTTAGGTGCTACGGAGAAACATACGTAAATACAAACATACATCATAATCGTTCCTTTTGGCTTTGCCGTAGTCAGGTAAAAACCTGACTGACGTGTAAAATTGTTTGATGCCAGTATTATGTCAACATTTATTCAAAACGGTTTAAGAACCTAGACAAGTGACATTTTATCATCGAAACTGTGGCGATAGCGATTGGAAGTATGTCATAAATGTATGGACATGTCAAATGCTATCAAAATGTCACGTGATCAATCCCTTACATTTTGGTATTTTTCCAATCACTAGCGCCACGCATTCGCTGATAAAATTTCACTTGTATAGGGCCTCAATGTTAACTGCGGAGCGCAAAATGCCATGTTCAAATAGAAGTTGGTCGAGTTTATTTTAGAGGCAGCAGTATCAAACTGCGCGTTAAAAGTTGCATGTAGCTACAACCATCAAATGAATTTCATAGCACCCCGGACACTGTCTCCTACAAATGGCTTGTCAGTTGTCTCCGCAAATGTTTTGAGCTGACAACAATCCTATTTTAAACTGAATGTTGGTCTTGCACTCTGCCGTGAAATGTTTGCGGTTTTACACTCATCAAGCGGTTGCCGTTTTTGTGAACGCTCATTGCTTTTTACGCAACTGCCGAAGGAGGGCAATGTGTTTATCAGTCTATGTATATATGTATGTTTGTTCTAGAGACCAAAACCGTTGGCCAATTTTGATGACTCTTACGTCAATCGATTAGTCTTAACCTTACGGAGTGTCACTGGCTACATTCCAATTGGAAAATAGATAAGTTCCTCGATAAGTGCGATCAAAATGGTTCATTCCGGCGCAATAATGGTGATGAAATGACTTTTGAACTTGGAACACTATTGAAGTAAAAAGTGTGAACGCAATTCGCTTCGATAAAGTCCTGGCCGTTAATAAAAAAAGCGCGCATTGGTCAAACAAATTTAAAAAAAAAATACGCGGATCTTCTTATTCGTTTTTATTGCTTTTTATCAAAATATTACAGACAATTTTAATTTGATTCACACAAATTGCTTAAAGCTCATCTTAGTTTTAACAGTGAAAGTGAAATATTAACAGCAGAAAGTGTAAAATTAAACGCAGAATATATTATAAAGAATTTACTACCAGAAAAATCGAGAGAAAAGTATTAAATTACGGCCTTCCTCAGTTGATGCACCGATTATGAGAAAATAAAGAAATAAATTATTATTATTATTATTATTCGAACTTTATCGCCGCGCCCATCGACTTCATAACAGCGTAAAATGTCACCATGTCACATGATCATCAACCAGAGTCTGGAGTTATTACGAATACCCAAGTGATAAATAAGCCAACTACATTTTCTGTTCCCAAAACAACTACAATAAACTGCCAAAACTGCTATTCAATATAAATATTAGTCACTACTAAAAGGTTATCTTATTTATTTTTCTGTTTTACCATAGAGGGCGATGAAAAGCAGAGTGTGTCACACGGTACCAAAATTATCAAATCTCGAGCGACGAACTTTGAATCCCTCGCTACGCATAGGATTCTACTCTAGAATCCCTCGCTTCGCTCTGGATTCAAACAATCGCTCTCGTCCTCAATATATTATTTTGGTTACTTGTGACAGAATCTAATATTAACTAGCAGGTGACTGACAAACGATACATTTTCTACTGTGTCTCATTGTCTGGAAGGTAAGGTTTTAAACAACAAGCCCCCATCCAAAATCAATCAATACATATTCGTATAATAAATCTGTAGAAAAGTAATTTTTGTACATCAAAATATTTCCAAAAAACATAAATTGCCAGTGTGTTAAAGGATAACCAACAGAACCCATTTCCAGAATTTTTGGATTTTTTGTCTGTTTATAACAGATAAACAGACAGAACATCCTAGAATGCTCTGTTTAGTTGTGCACGCATCACGTAAAATCAGTTCAAAAACTAAAAGTATGAAACAAGAAAATATTCTCATCTGAAATTGTTATGTACAAACTATTCGACATGTAAATAAATAACTAACATTTAATAAATATTTTATTGTTTTTCATTGATAGTGGTGTTCAGAGGAGAACCTACCGTGCCACCTACCGTAACAAAACAATACTTTCTGCAAATACCAAAAATTTGTAGGTAGGTTAGGTAGGTAAATAGGGTAGGGGGGTAGTTAGGTAAGTAGGGTAGGTAGGTCTACATGTAAGGAATGTAGGTAGGTAAGTAAGGCAGGTAGGTAGCTCTAGGTAAGTAGATTAGGTAGGTAGGTAAGTAGGGTAGGGTAGTCAGTAGTCGAGAGCGAAGCCGCGGGCACAGCTAGTTCAAAATAAGTGTCTTCTTCTTCCTTTCCTGGTTCCATCACTTGGGGTCTGGTATCGTCACTGTCCTGCGCCAAGTTGAGTTGCTATCTTTGGTTGTCTCTTCTGGCAATTGGGTTTGCTTGAGGTCTCTTTCTATATTGGACCACCAGGTCAATGGAGAGCAGCTTCTACCTCATTTTATCATTTAAAATAATATATTTTTGATGATTGATTTGTTTTTTATTGACACAATCTGGACATTTCTACAAAAGCGCGTTAAATGCCTAGGCCTCGCAGAGCCTTATTTACCCACAGACTTATCAAGCTATAGTATGGGGGGCGAGGATCGAGGGGGTGCCAAGCTTGCAAACACCACTTATTTACAAAATAAAATTTAGTTTACAAATTCACGCGTAAAATATTAAAGCAGGAATTACGTTGTAAGTTTTCCCGGACACTATCTAGCACGCCGCTAATTACATTACTTCAATTAATTTACCACATTCTACCTCTGTCAGCCTCAATCACAGACAAGCCGTAGCTTATTTACGCTTAGGCCAAATCAAAAAATTATAACCCTCACGACGAGAACCTCGTCCAGGCTGCGAAAGATAAGAAAACTAAGTATCATGAACTGGCTCGCGAGGTTGTCGGAATATGGGGTGTAAATACAGCAGTCATTGTGCCGATAGTCATTACTGCCAATAGCCTAAATAGCCAAGAGTCTCAAAGAACACTTGAAGATGCTCTCGTTGGGCAGTTGATCCAGAAAGCATTACTCCTGGACCCGGCACGTATAGTTAGGAGGTTCCTCTCTCAGGAGCCCGTGGTCGTGGGTGCTTAGGCACGAGAGGTGAAGTATTTAGCCACTGGACCACCACGACATTGAAACTGCTAAATTAGTTTTTTCAATCTGCACAAACTAAGGTAAATATAGCATAGAACATAGCACACATATAGATTCCTACATTCCATTTCCACTCTCGGATTATTTCTGTACGCACTTTCCTCGTTCTTAAGAAAAAGCGTAACGCATTTTATATTACCTTTTGTTATTTTTTATGGAAATGCGAACAACAAAGGAAACAATCTGCCACAATGAAACAATAAATGATTTTCCTTTTTTTTAAGTAAGCGTGCCATTAGGATTTAATTTTACTTTGAAGGACATTGACGACTCGCTAGTACAAACATAATTTGTACTTTTAGGATTAATTATTTTTTTGTGACTCTTATCTCAGACTTTGAATAGTAGATCTTTATTTTTAACACGTTTTTTTATTAGTATGTAGTTCTTGGTATGTATGTATCTATGAATCTGTGTAATGTAATTTTTGGACGTGATTTTCACCCCCTTCAAAACGTCGAATTATTTTGAAACTTTGCACACTTATCAAGAACCAATGACAATTAAATAATTTAAATATAATAGTTTGTCCCATTACCCTTACCATGATCTTCAGGATTACCGATTGAAGTAAAAAGTTAAAAATAAATAATAGTTTTAAAAAACACGCTTTAGTAGAAAACCTAACTAAAAAGTAGAAAATAATTATCAATAAATTTAAATTAAAAGCGTGGGGTTCTTGGTGTCAATTTTTATAATATTTTATTAACAGATGTTGGTAAAGGTAGAGTCATTTTGAAAATATCTTAAAAAGCTCCCCACGCTTTTTAACGCAATTACCACATCCATCCTGAGGGAATTTGAAGTACATCATTCAGCCCCCTAAAGCTACCGTCGATAAATTTCTAGATTCCCAGCCACATGACCGCATAAAGAAAACTCGGCAAATTCACAGAAGAGAACAATTACTCGCAAAATGTGTAAAGTCACGCTCGCGGGCCGAATTGGTAGCGGAAGAGAAGGCAAAAGTGATACAATTGATAGACTGATCTAAAAATTTTAAAAGTAATTACTCGATGAAGATCAAAGAGTAACCTAAAAAGGTTTCGATTCATAGGACGTAATGTATTGAGCTGCCTAGCTAACCCAGAAGTCCAAATAGGGAGTCTATTTATAGGATGGGACGTAGGATGGCTGAAACAAAACCAGCACCGATATAGAGTCCTACATAGAGTGGAGCGCAATTGTGGTGCAGCTCCATAGACAGCCTAGACGATGACGACCTAATATCATAATATCTAGCGAGTCTTGGCAGACCGGATGAGAGTCTCTTCATTATGAATGCTTTGTCGATTGCATTATACAAATCCCATATCGTATATTCAGTTTTAGAATAAAAAAATCATTCGAATTAAGTATATTAAAACATATAAGTGTTATATATTTATGAAATCTCCTCTAAAAACCCTTCATTTTGATACCCCACTCGATGGGAATGGTAGAAAAAAAAATTGCAATCCTCACAATATGGCGCTCAAAAGCCGCACTGTTCCTTTTTTTTTAAAGGCTAAAAACACTTGCTAAGCTAAGAACACTTGGGCGGTCAAGACGTATCGAACGATGTCTTAATTATAAAAATCTGCCAATTAGTTTGACAGATATGAGGTGATAAAGAATATTACAAACATACATTCATACAAACATACAAGATACGCGCGAAAAACATAACCCTTCCCTTGCAGCCGGGTAAAAAATACCATCATTTCCACGACTATTTCAGTCGAAATGATTGTCTGACGGTTTTCAGTTATATTTAGTTTTAAACTAATCCAATGAACAATCTAAATAAAAAAAATCAGTATTCAAAGTTAAAAGTATTAAAATACATGTCAAAAGCGCTACGAAACAAGTGGAGGCAACAATAACATTGATTTTCCCGAATATAGTTGACAAGGCATTTGGAATTCGCCGAACGTGTCACCTTTAAACGCTGTTGCATATTTTGAGCTGCGGTAACGGATAAAACAATGTGACAAAATTGTGAAAAAGTATCGCGTATAACAGAGGTATCAATGAGGACACCCGACTACATTAATCAATTTGCTTCGGCTTTTCCCAAGCATGTCGGGCTCGGTTTCTAGTGTAACCGGATGCAATTGAGTAGATACCAGTATTATGTATGGAGCGACTACCTATCTGACCTCCAACACCTAGTAATTGGGTGACAGTGACACGATACACCCAAAGTAAAAGTAAAAGTTTTTGGAAATTTGTAAAGGGTCAGCAGGCTTCTAGGCAAACATGTAATGAGTTCGTTTACGATGAGCGGATAGTGACAGGGGTAGACGCAGCAAATGCATTCGCGCAATATTTTAGCTCTGTGTTTCTGCCGCATGATCCCGTTTTATCTGCAGCGAATGCTGAGCAGGAGGCATCAGAGCCGCTGAGCTCCGCGCGGATTGCCATTGATGTAGTTGACTCAGCCGACATATCAGCAGCTATTCGCCGTCTAAAAGCCCATTCATCTGCAGGGCCTGATGGTATTCCGCCGTTTATTCTTAAGGACTGTTCAGATGTTTTTAGTGAACCGCTTCTATATGTTTACAATTTAGCCTTAAAAACCGCGACGTATCCAGCAATTTGGAAAATTTCACGGGTTACTCCTGTACCCAAGGGAGGCGACAGGTCAAAAGTCGCTAACTACAGGCCTATTGCGGTCCTGTCGGCCTTCGGCAAGGTGTTCGAGTCGATACTGAACCGTTATATCACCAGACAGGTTACATCCCAATTATCCGAATGCCAGCATGGTTTTAGAACCGGCAAATCAACCCTTACTAACCACATTAACTTTGTGGACTATGCTGTAACAGAGATGGATAAAAATAGGCAGGTTGACGTGGCCTATTTTGACTTTAAAAAGGCATTTGATCGGGTCCAAACTGACGTCTTATTAAGAAAATTATCTGCGATAGGATTTACCCCCAAGCTGCTTCAATTCTTTTCCAGCTATTTTGCTGACCGTCTACAGTATGTCCAACTCTGTGGGCATAAATCTGGCACATATGTGACTTGTTCTGGTGTGAGTCAAGGTTGTACCCTCGGGCCGACATAATTTATTATTATGGCTAATGACCTGCCGAAGGTTGTCAGGACGGCAAAGTGTCTTATGTTTGCTGATGACCTGAAGCTATTCTTGGGTATCAATAGCGTACAAGACTGTGAGGCGTTGCAGAGGGATATCGATGTGGTGGTAAAATGGAGTAAAGTCAATCACTTGGAATTTAATGTCTCCAAGTGCAAGACATTCACTCGATTACATGTACCCATTCAATATGACTACCACATATCGGGTGTCCCTCTGGAGCGTGTCAACGAAATCAAGGACTTGGGACTGACATTGGACGTAAATATGACCTTTAATCGGCACATCAATATCATCTGTGCCAAGGCTTTCCAATCACTTGGTTTTGTCATGAGGCAGGCAAATGGGTTTAAGGATAGGAATGCTGTTATGGTATTGTATTTTTCCTTTGTGCGCAGCAAACTAGAATATAATTCACTAGTGTGGGATCCGCACGAGCAAAAGTATAAGTTAATGATAGAACGGGTTCAACGCAAATTTGCTCGATACTTATATAAAAAGTTGTATGGGTACTATCCCTATTTGTATCCGTCTCTGTTTGTCGCGGGAATGGTGAGCATCAACACGCTGGAACTGCGACGTAAGTGTGCGCTGTTGATGCACTACTTCTTTGTGCTGAACAATAGGATCGACGACTCGCCCACGCTAGCTCGCTGTTCACTGTTTGCTCCAGACCGAGTACGGGTGTCGCGCGCCTGTGCCCCACGATGCCTGTTCGCGGCTCCTTCCACGCGTACCCTGACTGCCCGATATGCCCCTACAACCCAGGCGCTCAATCTGCTGAACGCCCTAATTGCTCAGGAACCTGGCGTCGACATATTTATGTATAAGGATAAATCTATGTTAAATGTTTGTGTAAAGTTCTTTAGTTTATAAGTGTTTATGTTTTTGGCTTGCTGTACGCCTTGGTGAAAACTGTTAGTACAGCAAGCAATTGTTATTAAATAAATAAATAAAAGACCTTATACTGTAAGATGTATAAGGTCTTTGGATACACCTTAGCAAGACTTCTGTCAGACTGGCATCTGCCGCCGACTTCGACCACGTGAAGAGTGTTTTATCATCCCAAGGGAACATTATACCGGGATGAAATGTAGCCTATGTGCTATTCCAGACTATAATTTCATCCAGATCCATTACGCCTTTCAGGCAAACACTGAGTAACAAACATACATCCACACAACCACACACACTTCCATCCATACTTTCACCTTTATAATAGTCACATCACATCACATCTTTAGCCTATTAATGTTCCCACTGCTGGGACACAGGCCTCCTCTCTCTGAGAGAGAATGGGCCGTAATCCACCACGCGGGCCCAGTGCGGGTTGGTGGATGTCACATGTCTTCGAATTTTTGGTTCTAGGACATGCCGGTTTCCTCACGATGTTTTCCTTCACCGTTTTTGAGAGCAGTTTATAATAGTAAGAAGTAAGATTTGGGGTTTCTGACTGCCTGTAACAACTGTGAAATATCTACAAATGACAGCCGGAACCAACAGCTTAACGTGCTTTCTAGTGTGTGTGTAATGAATGGTCACCCATCCACGTAGTGATCTAGACGTCATTGCTTAACCATGATGATCGTCACGTGCGGCTTTTGTTATTTAGCCACGAACTTCTCTCGGTGGCTGGATACGATAATCAGCCTGTAACGTACCCACAACGTATATGTGTTATGGAACAATAAATTAATACGGCACTATTCATAATGCCCAGTAAGAGTAGCCAATTTGCTATTGAAATAATTAAGTTGACTTTGGCTTTCAAATAATGCCCATCACTTATTGGACAGGGTAATAAAAATATGTGTTTTTTTCAATTATTTTGATGACGATATTGATTTTAATAAAGAACCAGTATGGTAAGTAAGTACGATTACATACTATTTAATTCTATATATTTCTATAACCCTGCTGACCAAATAATTTAATTTTGCTGTGAAAATAACTTTTTTGCAGATATTTCTTGCTGACCGAATATTTACAATAAAAATCATACTACGTACCATAATTATCGAATTGCCCAACAGTTAAGTAGCAATATTCATAATGACCAGACAATATAATAAATAAAGTTTAAATCAGTATTCATTACATTGCCCAATTTGACTTGACTTGATGCATATTGCCCGGGCATAATACATAGTGCCTTGATTAATCACTTGGTCCATGACATATTCACAGATCACCTATATGTGTGAGAGGGCGGGCCAAAAGACACGTCGTTTTCCCACTATGTTTACCATTTTCAGCAGTGGTAATGAAAATTATTAAAGAGAACGGAAAAAATAATAGTGTAACTTGCCGACTGCCGACTGAAGAAAAAATTTAAACTTTTGAATTATTCCGACACACGTCACACTTGCATGCCGATGACGATATCACATTAGCATATCGCAGATGCGAACCCATAAGTTTTGCCCCTACCAAAAATATCTTTACCTAGCTAAAGAAGAGAATACAGGAAGGAAAATATGTTGGATTGATACCAAGTAAAAAGAGACAAGGTCAAAAGAATGATAAATCTGGAAAATAAACAAATCTGGAAAATAAATAATTCTAGTTGTATAATATTTTGTAAAGCAAAATGTTTAGTATTTATTGTAACGTCGAAATCTGAAACATTTTAGCTGGTGTTTATTTATAAGCTTTTAAACCGGGTACTAATTAACATTATTCCGGAGTTCTGCAACTGAAACCAGCAGCACATAAAACTAAATGAGTGTTGCTTCTTTTTTGAAAAAAAAAACTCTTTGAACCATTTTATACCACTAGCAACTAGTGGCCCGCCTCGGCTTTATAATGCATACCCTAAGTTTATCTTGCAAAATGTGCTTTTTAAATGGGAATAGAATTTTTTAAATAGGTGCCCTCTTCACCTGTTTCTTTCACCTTTTGGCATGGTTAATGCCTTTTGGAGATAACCCGCCACAAATATACAAACTCAAAAAATGCTCTCTTCATAATGCCACATAAAGTAAAAAGTGTGTTTATATAGATTTTTTGGTCAGGAACCTTCATCAAGCAAAATAACCTAACAGAGTTGCATCATAATCGGATCAATGGTTTAGGAAAACATACATGACAAACATACAAATATTCATGTTTATTTTTAAAGAAGAAACTAAAATATTGGTTTTTGAAAAATATTTTTTACTCGGCTTTTCCCGGTAATATTGCCTTGCTTCCGCCCTGAGGCCCTCAGGGAAAAGGAGGTTCGGATCCTCTGCTACGTAGTTACATATATGGACAGTATTATAGTCAGTATTATATATTACTAGCTGCCGCCCGCGTTGTATTAGTACTTTGCCTATGTGTTATTCTGAGGTATAAGCTATATTTTTCTGTAAAGTTTACCTTCTGTTTAGTTTACAGGTTTTTATAATTATAAAAACATTATACCATTATCACTACCTTACTCCAACTAAAACACTATTTGAAAAGACCAAATTATTAAATCTCAAACAACTATACACATACGGTACTTTTTTTTTTTTTTTATTAAAAGGCTTTTATTTATTAACATATATACAATTGAATATTCTAAGAAAAACAAACCTATATACAAATACAAAAGGCAGACGGCAAAAAAAGCTCATTGTGCATCAAAAAATTCGTCCACATCGATGTCAATGGGAAACGTGCCCAGAACGCTGGCGGCATTGCCACGTTGTATGGCAATGCTAATTCTCTGGCCGAAGAAAAGGCCAGCCCTCTGGTCACGTGAAGAGTCGACGAGCTTTGTGCTAATTTCTCGAAAAACTCGATGCGCACTCGGACCCCATGGACCTAATGTTTCAACCCCAAACGGCTCAAACATATAACTTCCAATAAGGTTGTTATATTTGCGCCGTTTGAGGTTTTATCATACGGTACTTGCATTCTAATAAAAAAAATCACCACAAACAGCGTACAAACAAAGCTAAAATTACACAAAAAAACAATATCATACAACCTAACAAATAAATATCAATTACAACGAAGACAAGCTCGGACAAACTACGGTAAAAAAAACCATATTGTTCGAAGGAGCACAGCTGTTTAACGACCTACCAAATGACATAAAAGATTGTGATAATATTAACAGATTTAAACTAAAACTGAGAAATTACGTTTATGAAATGTAGTCATACCGCATATTAAATGTTAGCAATTACATACTTCCTATATATTTGTATTGTATAACTTCACCAACACGCATCGGAGGCAAAATGTAATTATTTAGATATAAACAATTACTTTGTATCTCATTGTAAGTGAACCTATGTATTGTTCTTATGAGAATAAATTCTTTAAACCGAAAGTTTCATCAAACCCGTTCAGTAGTTTTTACGTGAAAGAGTAACAAACATCCATACATCCATCCATGCTCTCAAACTTTCACATTTATAATAGTAGAGGGATAAAAAATGATTATAATATAAACAGTAAAGATGATACGGATGAAACAGTAGATGGTCTAATTGAATCAATCACTACCTTTACCTTTGATTAGATATTAAACAGCGCCAGCGTTTAATCTTTGTTGTACCGTGATACCGCTTTCAATATCACAACGCTATCAATGGCAAATTAAAAATACTGTTCCTAGTATTTTAAATTTTATACGACCAGTTATAGACAACAAATTATTTGGAATATTCGAACTACACGCAGAGCAAAATACATGCATTGCTTTAGTTAAAATACAAATTATAAAATACTATCTCACATGTATTTAAAATACGAAATATTTGTAAGTCGTATTTGAAATACAAAATATAGTATTTTAACTATTTTTATTTACAATACAAATTACAAAAAACTCACTACTAGATAAACGTACTAATAAACCAGATGTTGCGTGAAAATAATCGTGTGCAATACCATTTATAAATTAAACTTTTAAGAAGTAATTGAATTACAAATACCAAATACGTATTTGTATTTTACAAAGACAAAGACAAAGATATTTTATTTCAACTAGGCCACCAAGCGGCACTTTTGAACGTTACATTAAAATGATTCTACCGTGCATTCGGAAAGTAGCTTGTTATGGAGAAGAATGCACAAGAAACTCCATACTTACTCTTTTAAAAAAAAATGTTTTTTTACAATATTTAGGAACATACATTATTAAATTCATACATGTGAGGACAATGCACCCAGAATAGCACTACCCACTATACCACCTACAGACAAAGTATTTTTTTTATTCTTTTTTTTTTAATTAAAAAAAAACGTTGTATTAGAAGTACTCACACATGTACTGCGCAGTTATATAATAGATACTAGAAAAAAATTAACATCCGAAGCAGTCAAGTTATGACCAATCCCAACTGACGGCGTCCGTTCACGAACATGACGCATGAATTGGCACCACCCAGCTCAACCATCATGAAGGGAACCGGATGATCCAACACACGCGCCACCATCAGAGAGACATTTGAGAGAGCATGACACACTCAACGGCCAGGGCACACACAAGTCAACGAACGACGCATAGGTACAGTAAATGGTAGATTTACAGTTGGGTACATAGTACTCACACACGTGCTGTGCAGTTATACAATACTAAGGAAATTGAGTTTATACAATGCAAATATTAATAATTCATACAGTCTTCAGCAGGTCCAACAATACCTCAAAACAATAATGTTCTGCATATCACTTGTTATTGCGCCCTAGTGGTTGTGGATTGTGGAGCAGGACTAGCATTGAGCCAAGCATTTTTATCAGTGATGTAATCCCCCAACTTATAATATGCCAGCCTACATAGTGTGCGTTTTATACAGGTTTTAAACTTCGTCTCATTCAGTTCAAGAATGTGGGGAGGAATTTTATTGTAACATTTTGTACAGTACCCCATGAAAGATGAGGCTACTTTAGCCAGTCTGAAACCTGGTTGAACTAATTGGTCCCTATTTCTAGTAACGTAATTATGTCTGTCGCCGTTTTTACTAAAAAGATGTAAATTTTTTCTCACGTACATGATGTTTTCATAAATATATTGACAAGGAACCGTCATAATGTTAATGTCCTTAAACAGTTCCCTTAGAGAATCGCGCCGGCGAAGATTATATATTGCTCTGACGGCTCGTTTTTGCAGAATAAAAATTGACTCAATGTCTGCAGCCCTTCCCCATAGTAGGATACCGTAAGACATTATACTATGAAAATAACTAAAATAGACTAGTCTCGCGGTATCCACATCGGTTAACCTACGAATCTTTGCAACAGCATACGCTGCCGAACTCAGCCGCCCTGCAAGGGATACCAAATGAGGACCCCATTGCAACCCTGAGTCCAGCGTGATCCCCAGGAAAACCGTTTTATCGACGAATTCTAGCTTCTCCTTGTTTAATATAATGTCACAATCAGTACTTTTGACATTCGGCAAGGAAAATTTTACGCACTTGGTTTTATTACCATTTAAAACTAAATTATTGGCAGTGAACCAATCCTGAACCTGCCGAAGCGCGTTATTTACGTCGTCAACCCGACAAGTACGTCTATTTATTTTAAAAATTAAAGATGTGTCATCAGCAAATAACACCATGTTTAGTTTGTTTTCCAATAAACGGGGTAAATCGTTTATGTATATAAAAAATAAGAAAGGACCTAAAATTGAGCCCTGGGGTACCCCCATTTTTACGTTTAACCCCGACGAATTCACACCGTTTATCTGAACTAATTGCTGTCTATCATTCAAATAAGATTTAACCAAACTTAACTTACACTTACACAACTTACTTAAATACAAGTAATTCGAATACTGACCAACTCTGACTACACGTGACCGTGAAAACGTATACTCAGTTGAATTGAGCAGTTGAATTTATTATTTTATTGCTGTACTTTTCAACTGCCCACTCTCTAAATATTGGCTTTCTGGCTATTCACACTTTTTCAATACATATTTATATTCAGAATTCAAGTACAAATATAAAAACATCAAATATTTTGGCGCTATTTTCAGTTGGAAAATGTTTGTATTCGTAGGCTGGTTCCCAAATAGATACAATCTTCGTCGAATCAGTCCAATGCTGGTTATTCAGAGTGTCCAGAAAAGAGAGGCCTAAAAAAATATCAGAACCCTCGTTTCGTGGGGTATCCGAATCACCCACATGGATGTGCCGCAACTTTTCATAGTTTTCCCAACTAAAAAAAGTATCTTTTCTTTTTTTCTTTTGTTTTTTTTTTATTCTTTTAAGTCTTAGTCGTAATTTTTATGCATAAAACCATCAGCTTCGTAACTATGATGCATAAAAATTTTGGTCTTAAGTGAAAAACTTAGGTACGTTCACTCTGTGAAGTAACACTTAATTTAATATTATTCTCAATAATAATCAAAACAGGTGACTTCATGGTTCCTAAGTAGACCTCTAGAATGCGATTATTAATTTAAAGTTGAAAATTAAAGTCATAATAATTCACCGAACTTAAATATTTCACTTTAGACCAACATGTTCATAACTTGAAATACGAAGCGGATTATTTTATGCATAAAATTAATACTTATGAAGATTCAGGTGCACAGTCTTCTACATTCCTTTTAGATTGTTATTAAGTTAGTCAGGTCGAAAATTCTCAAAAATTCATAACTCGTAAACTACGAAAATTCGCGGCTCATACATGAGGTGATTCGGTACGATACGAGACAAAAAGAAAAAAAAAAATTTGGACCTCTATGACCCTGTTTATAGTCTCCATTGTTGTAGCTTAGGTGATATCGTCCACTTAGCGCGCTGAACGACCCCCATGGTAATATAAGGTAAAATCAAATTAAAAGATTCGAACAAAATATGTATTTTTAGGGTTCCGTACCCAAAGAGTAAAAACGGGACCCTATTACTAGGTTCCACTGTCCGTCTGTCTGCCTGTCACCAGGCTGAATCTCATGAACCGTGATAGCTAGACAGTTGAAATTCAGTTGAAGTTCAAGTTGATGTATTTCTGTTGCCGCTATAACAACAAATACTAAAAACGTAATAAAATTAATATTTAAGTGGGGCTCCCATACAACAAACTTGATATATTTGCCGTTTTTTTGCGATAATGGTACGGAACCCTTAGTGCGTGAGTCCGACTCGCACTTGGCCGGTTTTTTAATTCAAGGGTAATTCAAGTAAAGAGACATTTAAATGTCAAACAATTAAAGAAGAAGATATTCTCATTCATATTTACAGATTGTTTGTAAATAAACCCCTCCAAGCGCTACGTACAACAGCATGTGATACCTAATCGTTGTTAATATTCTTTTGTAATACCACTGGAAAGACAACTTATAGTAAGAAAGAAGGAATTTTTCAACACAGAAACTTGCTATTGTCTTCTTTGTAACTTTTTGGGCGCACGGTTGGCGCAGTGGTTGAGCGATTGACTACTGCACTGCGTGTCGCGGGTTCGAATCCCGCACGGAACAAATATTTATATGAGCTACAGATAGTTGTTTCGGCTCTGGGTGTTTGTGTATGTGAGTTTAAATGTATGTAAACGCACCCACGATACAGGAAGAAATTCTTAGTGTGGGGCAACGTATTTTAAAAAACAAAAAAAAAAAGCAATAAACTCCTTGAACAAAACTAATCAATGGATAGTTGGCTAAAATGACAACAAATGACTCAGGCTTCCTCTCTGTGAGAGAGGGAATGGGCCGTAATCCACCACGCGGGCCCAGTACGGATTGGTAGATGTCACATGTCTTCGAAGTTTTGGTTCTAGCACATGCCGGTTTCCTCACGATGTTTGCCTTCAAATAATATACACAAAATTAAGCGCCTGTTTGGGTTTTGACCCAGGATCTATAACTTGTAAGTCGCGGCTGTTACCACTGGGCCACCTCTACTCCAGACTAGCTCTATTCAGACGGAAGATAATTAAATCCGCGGTAAACCGTGTTTACGACAGAATGGCCACATAGAACTCAGTTTAATAAAAAACGGAAAGGCCTAGCGTTTATGACCCTTGCGGATCACAGCAAGTCCGCGGCGACATAAAAACTTTTTCAGTTTAGGCCCACTTGCGCCTCCGTCTTACTAACTCCGTGTCAGTAGCTAACCCATGCCCATTATGTTTGACATATTGTCAATTTAAACTCGTGTTAGCAACTAACTCTGAGTCAAGTTTTTGTCGCAAGGGCCTCAGGGAATTATTTTTAACCGGCTTAAAAAAGGAGGTTATAAATTTGCCCTGTATATATGTAATTATTGGAATAGCTTATTTATTATATGTGGCTTAAGAATGCCAAATTTCACAAGGTTTTTATGTACGTATTTAGCCATAGTTTGGTTGATTAAGTTTAATGATATACATGTTTGATATTCTGCGTTATTATCGCAGTTGTGTGACACCCACACTAAATATGGCATGTGTAACTTTATGGTGTTAGGTACCTACTTATGTGGCAATGGTATTATGTTGCGGAGGGATAAGGACCAAGTGGTGAGGAAAGTTTTGAGTATGAATCAGGAGGTTGCGTGAATCCGCTGAATGTGAGACGCACGGGCATGTAGCGGCACTTGAGGAAGGCCTATGTTCTGGAATAGTCGTCTTTCTGCTGAAATGATGAGTTATAGACATATAGGTAGAACAAATAATTATAAGAACAAAAAACACAAAAAACTATGACACTGCCAAAAAAAGGTTTTAACAAAAAAAACAACCGACCTCCAAAGCGAAACACTACAAAGCGAAAAATATTTTTCGCTTTGTAGTGTCGGATTAATACTTTTGGTAAAAATATTTATTGTTTAGTTCATTCATATTGCCATGAAAATCATTTATAGCCAGAGTGCATCTCATGATGATTCCAATAAGCCCAAACACGGTTACGATAAATTATTTTATAACGACCAGTACCTACCTTCCGCCTTCATCATCAGATCTGTTCGATGGTATCATTTTCATCAGTACCATTTATTTATATGTATTTGTGACATCATAGTCGCTTAACCATTACCGTACCATAACCGTGACATACTAATCATTAAGACGTTCCAGTGGCCATCAATGGTCTTCTTCATCACTTCCCCTTCTCTAAATGATACTTTCCGAGTGCAAATGCTTGCCACGTTGATGAAAATACCAAAATCGTTTGCCTTTAATATTTAAGGAGTTCCCTCGATTTCGCCTGGATATCATCAACAGAGCCCGACCTGATGACCAAGGGACCACCTGGGAAGTATACACTTTCAAAGAAAAGTAGAATTTTCCAAATCGCTTAATTATCGGGGAACATACATAAAAAAAGATGCCGAATAAAAAGGAGCAGACCAGTGAGCAGACTGTTGAAATGACCGCAAATGAGGATGTATGGTAGCTGCTGCGTCGAATCCAATAATTGGGACAAGTGCAGGATATTGTATAGATTTGAAGTCTAGAGTGACTTCTAATCTATCTAGCAAAGTTTGTTTCTTTATTTCTTTTACTATGAAAGGTATTTTAATATCAAAACGTTTTTAAAAAGACATACATAATTTAATGAGTTTTTAGAGAAATTCCATTCCCGTTTTTCAGATTGTTTAATTATAAAGTTCGGCTTACAATTGGCTTCAGAAAACTTGGTCATAACTTGACTACGCATATCAAACAAGTTTTTAAAGTCGTCTGTACTTAAAATTAGAGGGTAGTTTTAAAGCTGAAATTAAAAAACGCTGCAAGCATTTACAAACTTTTTTGTTCTTGCATAGATAACTTCTTTACCGGAGTTTGACTTAAAACAAGGGACAAACACTCGCAATTGCTTGGTTTTTTTTTATATTTAGAAGAATAAGGCAAAAATTTGAATCATGAACTTATTTTTGAAAACTTGGTAGTTGTTTATAACGTGACCGTGCTTTATGTGATGACACCACCTTAATGCTGTTTATACGTCATTATTAGGAGCTCGTAGAAAAATAATGAAGTATAACACCTTACGCAGCGCTTGGCAGCTTATGCAGCACTTGACAGCAAGCACCGCTTGACAGCTTATGCAGCGCTTGACAGCAAGCACCGCTTGACAGCTTATGCAGCGCTTGACAGCTTATGCAGGCCTTGCCGGGGATCTAATCCATTACATACAGGGACTCCTCCGTGCCTTGGAAATCTTGTGAGGCTGGTGATTTCGGCCGTTATTTGTCAATCTTTTACAGTCGATATGGATAGTCAAAAGCAAACAAATCAGACAACCATCTTGCTAAGGGGTACTGTGTTACCCAGTTACTGGGTTGTGAGATCAGATAGGCACCCGATTAGACTGCCAGCCGATTCCAACAAGGTTGGGAAAAGATTTAGCTGATTGAAACGTCATTACCTAGAGCGATACTTTGGTCATTCTATTTTGAATCAAAAAGCCGAAACGTCAAAATTGGTACAGTACGTATCTATGGCAACGACAGGTAATACGGAAAATGGCAATGTTTTTCCAAAGTTACAATAAACAGTCGGAACCTTACAACTTTTCTTATCAAATCCTTATTTAGGTAGACATTGATTCCAGACGAATTCTCCGAACCGATTTGCTTATAAGGTCTCTCGATTTACTCCCAGGTCTGATATTTTAAATAATTTGCCTATTAAATTATAGCTGTATTATTATTCTAAGAATCATATTTAAATGGAAATATAATCTAAATCGTGCTATAAGCAGTTTTAGATCGGGGCAATCGGGAACTTGGATTTAGAAACTTAAATAAATTATTGTAATTTACGTATCGAACTCTTTAAATGCTTATGTGTTAGGATGTATCATTAGAAAAAGTGCTATTTGTTAAAGAGATCACCTGTTGAATAATCTCATACTTACTTCCTGGTAGGAAGTAAGTATGAGGTCCACCATGTATTCAACAATGTTAAAACAACAGAAGAAATTTTAACAGAATACATTTGAACACTGTGCCTGGCGTTAAAGCCACCATTGGTAGCGTTGGGTGCTTACTATCCATGCTAACTTCTTCAGGCTTTCTATTTAACTCTGCCTGAGGTAGCTGTGCTTTGCAGAAAGGGGACATTTGCCAGTGGCCGAACCCTAAATTACAAGTGACCACACCCGTTCCACCACAGCGGCCTCCGGATAGTAAAAGTAAAAAGGGTTAAGTAAAAAAATATAAGACAGTTGTCATGGGACATCTAGTAAGAAATAATTTCCTTTCGCTATATAATAACAGGCGCAATTAAATGTAAATAAAAAAAAATAGTTAAACTGAAGGATGATATTCTCGTTCGATTAACAACGTTGGTTAAATAAACGAGAATATCATCCATCACTCTTTCAAGATCTTTTCAAAACATACATAATTACGACACAGTAGTGCTTACAGTGACGTGGCTACACAATAGCGTACCTGAATCCCGAGTTATTTGATGACAGGTACGATATTTACCGACGCGACCACAAATCTAGTAATTATAGAACTCGTAAAGACGGTGGTACTCCACCACCGTCTTTACAATACTTGATAGCCATTATGAAAACTTTGAAATCGTGCCGAGCATTTCATCTTGAAAGTGAGAACGAGACTTTTTGAGTTAGTGTAGTTACATCTATATTAAAAATAAATTGTATATCTGTGGAGTCTATCTTTCACCACTCCTACATTATGATACACTATTGCATTATACAACCAATGTTAAGAAAGTCTTAGATAAAAATGAATAAACATACATTTTAGACGATTTTAACCTCAGAATAGAAGAATAGAATATATTTTATTGTACACCATAAAATTATACACATTTACAAGAAAAACTTATTTATACAGGTACGAAGGCGGTCTTATCGCTGACAGCGATATCTACTAGACAACCTTTCAACCTCAGCTATATCTCATGGGTTTTAAAAGTTAACTTATTATTGCAAGATTGTAAAAACTCGCTTTATGGATAGAATTTATGAATTATAATGCTTTTAACCAATTCAATCCTATTATC
Organism: Anorthoa munda; assembly: GCA_945859665.1. Lineage (NCBI taxonomy): Eukaryota > Metazoa > Arthropoda > Insecta > Lepidoptera > Noctuidae > Anorthoa > Anorthoa munda. Next base: position 41,604,296 of record OX243893.1, read on the forward strand.
AATAGGAAATAAAGTTTTTTATTTGGTACAATCCCACCGCACTATTCCTAAACCACTACAACTCCCGAAAGCTAGAATCAACAGTGGCGACTGAATCTTGACGTCCTGAAAAATGAATATAACTGTCTTGGATTCCGCAGCGAAATCAATCAGAAAAAAGTAATTAATAAAGGAGGAGTAGCAAAAAGAAGATCAGAAATGCGACGAAACCAAGAATGTTGGACGTTGTAGGTACTTAGTAACATATGCTTAGAGAAACTTATACGGTTTAACTTCGCACTGTCTATGGATTTTTTTCTTCCAATTTCATCAGATTGTCATCTCGAACATAAGAATATAACAAAATCTAGCTTTTTGAGGCTGACTACAAAACAAATCAAAGTCGTTGATTGTCAGTAATTTGAAAACAAGAGTTTGACAACTGCTCTAGCGTAGAAGAAGCAACAATGGTGAAGACATTTGCAATCTGTTTGGTGAAAATTTTGCTCAAGCTTTCAGCTCTCCGTCACCATTTCGAACTTAGTATATGCCAAACACCCACCCTACTCTGCATTATGTACGTTGTCAATTGATTTTGTAGAAATTAAAAGAGGGTTAAATGCAACTAAAGATGCTGACAGTGATGATATTCCTGCAGTCTTTATCAAACGCTGTGCTCAGGTCTTAGTCGAACCTCTCTACAAAATATTTAATAGATCCTTACAAGAAGGTATTTATTCCAAATAAATGGAAGGAAGCTATAGTTGTACTTGTTGTTAAGTCAGGGGAAAAGCACTTCGTAACCGACTATAGGCCTAATCCATTTTAGTTACTTTTGGAAAAGTATTTGAAAACATGTTAGCAAACGTATAGGTATGGTATCTTAAATCACAAATAAAATCTAGATCGCACAAAACTTTTTTGTTTGACATCTGCATTAACTGATTGCCTCGTTAAAATTATCCCAGAAGACACAATCTACCCTGACTTTAGTAAGGCCGTCGGCAAAGTTGACCATTCTCACCTTGTTAAAAAAACTGGCTCTATTATGAATAGACATAACATTAAATAGTTAGTTTGAATCGTATTTAAATAACAGATGTTCTAAGGTAGTCGCTAATGGCCACTCTTCTCAACAATATAAAGCCGCTCCATAAATTCCACAGGGATCACATTTAGGTGCAATTCTGTTTAATATTTTCATAAACGACATAACGCTATATGCTTCAAACACTCAAGACTTTATTTATTTGCCAATGGCCTTAAACACATGAAACCCATTCAGAGTTATCAGGACAGTCGTAAGCTACGAGAAGACATCAACCTACTAACATACTGGTGTAGAAAAAATAACATGATGATAAATATAAGTTAATGTAACTATATTATATAGCTAACAAATATTTAATTGAAGGAGTCGTATTAAAGAAACTTAGTGTTGTCCGTGACCTAGGAATTCAGCTCGGCAATGCACTCAAATTCGATGTCCATGTCCTAAACATTGTAGCAAAGGGATTCAAAATACTAGGCTTTATTATACGGAACTACAAAGTTCAAACGATATTCAACAACAAGTATTTTTATTTTTTTTAATCTCCTTTTGGTTTTTATTTATTGCTACATAATTTATCTAGTACATTGTAGATACGCTTCGATCGGCATTCTATTGAACACGTAATTATGACACGATATCTTGCCAAAACACCCCAATTCAAGCAGTGACGCCCATAACTTTTGAACGGCTGAACCGATTTTATTCAAACATAGCTAAGAACACTCTCGACAAAATTACCTTTCAAAAATCGGTTCACCCGTTTGGACGCTACGATGCCACAGACGGACACACATATACACAGATACACAGCAACACACGTCAAACTGATAACACCCCTCTTTTTCCGTCGGGGGTTAAAATAAAACTTTCTAACACCTTTGTTCGCCTCTTCTCTTTTTTTTGAGACGATGGAAAACTCTTTATAAATTTTGGGACCAATTGCCACCCCGATTACTGCGTCAGTGGCGAAAATAAAATCTTCCAAAGTGCATAGGAGCCTCCCTGAATGGCGTTAATCTTAATCGCATCGCCATTCCAAACGCCCGGCGCACCCTAGACAGCTAGCACTCGGTAACGCAGAGTCTAGCTGACTAATCCTTTTACCACGATAGTAAACTCAATTGGCTCTCCTCAGAGCCATGACCAACAACGGCCCTTCTTAAGGCCAAATAACAAAAACAACCGCTCTAAGGCCACCCACCACCGTCTTTCCAAACCTCTTTGTTCGCCTGATTTTGGAATATAGCTCAATTATCTGGCATCCACATGTTTATGTAAAACGATTAAAGAGTGTTAAACACGCATTATTATCTTAGCTATGGAGATCGTTTAGCTAAGCAGATCACGAGTTACATAGATATGCAGAAACATTACCAAATTAAATACTTGTCTAATCGAAAAGAATTATTGGTTGTTATTTCTGCACAAAATAATTAATGGGACCATTGATTGCATTGAACTGTTAAACTCCATTAAATTTAACATACCTACCCGCATCCCAAAAAAACAAACAAATCACTACAAAAAGCAAAAAATTACTTTCTATTCCGAAGTCGATGTGGAAAAACGAAAACAATAGGTACCAAACACACTGACTTAGAAAAAGAAAGTTATTTTTGCTTTGTAGTGTTTTGTTTGGGAAGTTGGTTTGATTTTTTTGTTAAAAAGTTTTATTTGTCTTTTGTATATTAAATTTGTTTCTGTCAAGTTAAGCCTAAGACAAAATTATATTTACATATGAGTATTAATATGAAAACAGTATTTTAAGTAAGACATTGTTTGAATTTATGTTTTTTTTTGTCTTAATATTTTAATGCGCTTTTACAAATTACCTAGTTTTAACTTAGCCTATACTCAAATACATGCTGTGGCCTGCTATAATTGAAGGAATGACCCACCACTGGGTGAATTTCCCAAACGACTTTTTTTTTTGTCTTCATTGAAATTAGTATTTGAAAAAAGGAATATTGTTCTGTACTATTTTTTTTTGTATTCATTAGGTATTTATTGGGTTGTGGCATAAAATATTATTTGTCTAAGTCTATTTACAAAGGTAGAAATAAATACATAAACGTCTATTTTTGTCACATCGGTGCTGTCCCTCTACTTTTTTTACAAGCAAAAACGCTTATATCGTTATAAAAATAAGTAACTTAAGAATATAACTTATTCTATTTCATAGAATATTAGTTTTATTATTAATATGTAGCATATTTTATTACGTAATTCATAATATTTATTACTGAGAGGCATAAATGTACTTGTCTCGCAAAATTTTGTCATATCGCTGCACAAAAGTAATTTAAACCTAACTTTGCATCGATGAGTCCGACAGTGTCCCCACCCCAATTTTATTTCCCTCGTTAGTGTGTGCTAGTGCGCAGTCAGGACGGACGTGTGTCAAATCGCTGCATATTCCCGCCAATTACGTAAGTACGACATTTCAGTTACTTCCAAGCAATTATTTTATATTATCGGTGGTTGCATTTTTCTAGTGTAATGTGAAGTTTTATTACGATTGTTTGGTTCTAACAGACATAGTAAGTAAATTAGCATCATTATAGGTACTTGAATTTAGCCTAAATATTATACATTTTTCATAATTTTCAAAAAAGTCGATAATTTCTCACGTCGCTGTTCTCATATCGCTGTAATCGGTGGTCTTTTTTACCACCGATGTGATAATTTACACCGATGTGATAAGAAAAATCAATCGGTGTCTTAAATATCATATCGGTGTTTTGATTCATGATCGACGCATAGTTTTGTCACATCGGTGGATTGTTTTATCACATCGGTAGATCATATTATCACCTCGGTGTAATTTTATCATATTGGTAGACATAGTGTCATTTCATTAAAGTAAACAAAAAAACAATGGAGCATACCTACAACCATACATTATATACATACATATACACATATTATATTTTTTAACTTTCATAAATATTAACTTGTGTGCAGCTCGTGCCGCACACAATTCGTTCGAGTAATTTTGTTTAAGATTAATTTTGTTTAAGAATGCTGAAATCAAAACTAAACGAGGAGGAGAAAAAAGAGAGAAAGAGGTTGATGGAAAGAATAAGAAAAGCTAAAATCAAAAGTGATCCTGTGTTAAGAGAGCAGCATTTAAGAAAAGACAGAGAACGCTTAGCTAAAAGAAAGGCAGCTGGACTTATCCTAACCCGAAGCCAAATGACTGCACATGCACGTCGCAATGCACAAAAGAAAAACCGAATCAGTGCCCGTGCATATTATCAGCGGAAAAAAAATAAGGCAAATGGTGCCCGCAACAACCCAACAAGTGTTTCAGAGACCAATGACGCAGAATCGCTACCGAAAAATCAAGATAATGAGCCCGGTATTTCTCAAGAACTAATAGGACCTCATAGCCCACGGCTATTGCGACAGAATGTTCGATGTAATAGTCCTAATTTGCGTATTGATGCCATAGTAGCGAGTAGTTCCCACTATTTACGTACAAGCAGTCCCCTAGATTTATCAATAGCATCTCCTTTACGAACGCCAAGTATTAGTTCTATAAATTCAGAAGAATCAACATTACGCCCAAATAGTCCTAACTTAGACACATCCTTTAATACTGTTAAATTCAAACAAGACATTAAAATGAAATTTCGTAAATATCAAAACGTTAAAACTCAGCAAATACACGATTTAAGAAAACAATTGGCAAAGGCTAATAAAGAGAAACTAATGTACAAAAAGAGATACATGAGACTACATCAAGAATTTAAGAAATTAAAACAGAGTAATTTAGAAGTGAGACGAATCCCAACGAAGCCAAAAAATATAGACCTGCAAAAACGTATCCGTAAGATTGTTGTTCAGTTTTTTGAGGATGATGAAAATTCAAATCTTTGCCCAGGTAAAAAGGATACTGTCACACAAAATGGAGTAAAAAAACAGAAAAGGCTGATGAAAGACACAATTAAAAATTTACACAAAAAGTATTTGACTTCGGGCTACCCTCCAATCAGTTACGTCACTTTTACAAGAATGAGGCCGTTTTGGGTCACGCAGCCAAAATTAAACTTGAGAAATACATGCCTATGTGAGAAACATGAGAACATGGATCTTGTTATATCATCTTTAAAAAGAAATCGTATCATAAAAGAAAACACCACGACTGAAATTCTAAGTAGTATTTGCTGTGATATTTTTAAGGTAGAATGCCTGCAAAGAACATGTCCTGTCTGTAAGAATCGTCATTTAAATTATCAAGAATTTGATAACTCCAAAGATGTTATTTATTGGAATTGGAAGAAGATAAAAAAGAATTACAAAAAAAATGGAGTCGATAAAATAGCCGTTAATGTAGAAAAAGTAAAAATAACCGTTAAACCATTACAACTAATCAAAATATTTGAAAACAATCTGAAACCGTTCTTAACACATTGTAGTAATATACGAAATCAAAGTCAAGCTTTTAAGCACTACAAACAAAACATGACTGAAAAGGATTGTGTCGTTCACATTGACTTTAGTGAGAACTATAGCTCCAAGTACGGGTCCGAAATACAATCTATGCACTTTGGTGGCAGTCGTCAACAATTCACATTACACACTGCTGTAATTTACTATAAAAATAAGGAAGAGAATATAATAACTCAATGTTTCTGCACTATTAGTTCTTCACTGCGCCATGATGCTGCCGCCGTTTGGGCTCACCTTGTTCCAATATTAGAAGAAATTAAACAGGAAGCTCCAATTGTTCAGAATCTTATTATTATTTCTGATTCTCCATCAGGCCAGTATCGGAATAAGAAAATTTTTTATATTATGTCCCAACTCAGTATTTACTGCTCTTCTCTGACTAACATAATATGGAACTATAGTGAATGTGGTCATGGAAAAGGTGCGCCAGATGGAGTAGGTGGGCTACTGAAGCGAACGGCGGATCGATTTGTTGCACACGATGGTGATATGAATAATATAGACTCTTTTGTAAACTATTTAAAATCTGCTGTCCAAGGCGTAAAAATTAGTACTGTAGAAGAATATGAAGTTGAAGAAAAGGACTGGCTTCTCCCTACAAATTTGAACACATTTCGTGGAACATTGCAAGTCAAACAAGTCATTTGGACTAAAGAAGCTAAAAATCGTATAGTTTTACGTCGACTTTCTTGTATAGAAGATGAATGTATGAAATATGTTGTTAAATGTCCACATGGCAAACATCTAGACTTCCACAATTTGTCAACCGAACACGAAATTAAGTCTAAACCTCAACTTTCTACTTCGAGTAATAAAAAATCCAGAACTAAATCGAAAATAGATATCACTAAAATGCGACCAGTAAAGTTAACTGACAAATTAATTTTGTTCCCACAGCCATCACATTCAAAGTATTTTACACCATCAAATACATTAAAAATCTCGGAAAATGCGGCACCCAGATCATCCTCTTCGACAAAAATGTCTGAAAATTTGCTATTGAACTATGTAGATCTTGATCAAAGTACTCCTGCCTGTTCATTTTTAGAGAAAATTGACACGAACATTTTAGTTGGTTTAGAGGAATCAACTCAATTCGTAAATAAAGAGGATACGGTAAAAGCATCTAATAGATTTTCAAGTCCTACCGTGGAAGACAGTGACACCGATGAGGAAATATTTAGAATAAAATCTAAAATTAACTTTAAAAAAGAAAAAAATGAGCCACGTAAACCAACTCCTGACATCAAACAGAGATTTAATTATATATTTGGTTGCAGTGACACTGATGATGACTTATTTTGATCTGGGCTGATTTGTTTTTAAAATTTTTATTTTTATTGTTTTTAGTTTTAATTGAAAAAAAAAGGTTTAATTGTTGTAACAGATAATAATTATAAAAGTACGTAATTAAGTGCTGTGATTAACTATAGGTATACTACATAGTCTTCTATGACTTAAAAGTCTAATTATGGTGCAATTTAATAAAAGTGGAGTACGAAGACGGTTCAAGTTCTGTAGTGAAATCACGCATGTTGAACTTAAAGGCTGATTAACATAATAACCAAATTATACTGACAGATTTAATTTAAGTTTTTTTTTTAAGGGTAAAGATTATTTGCTAGATGTAAGATATAAGCGATCTCTATGTAATCTATGATACTTACGCACTGAGAACAAAGATTTTAAAAATATTAAATTAAGTGATAATTAAAGCTGTGATTATTGTAGTGTTGTTATGATTAAGGTTAAACTTAAAAGGCTGATTAATTAGGTATATAAAGTTTTCTTATATAAAGTTTCTATTCTTAGTATTGTTGAACCTAGAACGCCACAATGTTTTAAGTGTACACATGGCAAAACAATTAGCTTGATCGCCACATTAATAAATGTGTATTGTACAATAACGTACAAGAAATTTTTGTTTTTTATACTTCTTTTAAATAAACACAATGATAATAAAAAAAAACATTATTTTTTATTCTAAGAAAATAATACCCTTAGTTCAGGTATTCAGTTCTTAGTCACTCCTTCAAAAATGTATAAGCCTACTATTTCTTTTTTGATGTTCAAAGGTGGATAGATTATCATATCGCTGTATATGTATATCACATCGGTGAATAAATTTATCATATCGGTGTACAGAAAAGATAATCGGTGCCGGATTGTCACATCGGTGGAAACCAGAATTCAAACTGAATTTTCTCCATAGTCTTAAAAGATACGTTGATGGTTACCAATAAGGGAGTATTTAGTATCCTAAATATTACATTAAACATGAAAAAAATAAAAAATAAATATAAATGAAAAAGTTCACCGATATGATAAGAAAAATGGCATTTGTTGAAATTCACCCAGCAGTAAAAGAAAATATAATACATGCTTACAAGCAAGCTTGAAGCAAGTGGCAACAGAGTGACTCACCCTAAAACTCTACAGGGTGAGTTACCACCCTTAACTCTACCCTGTAGAGTTTCTTAACTCTTTAGAATTATCAGGGTTACCGTCCCATACGTTGAGGCTGAAAGTTAGTGTCCCAGTCCTGTTAATGAGAAATCTGGACGCACCAAAATTATGTAATGGCACCTCGACTACAAATATCACACCTGGGACGCAATATAGTAAGGGCAATAATTATGACAGGAATAGCAAAGGGAGAAAATGTAATGATTTCACGTATTCCGATAATCCCAACCGATATGCAATTCCAATTTAAAATATTTCAATTTCCCCTTAAAGCGACATTCGCGATTACCATAAGTAAAGCTCAAGGGCAAACACTGAAAGTTGCAGGAGTGCATTTAGAAAAAAACTGTTTTTCCCATGGGCAACTGTATGTAGCGTGTTCACGAGTATCAAGTCCACATAATCAATATGTTTTAGCAAAATATTGTTTACACGACTGTGTTAAAGTAAATTATAAAAAATTACAACTCTGTGCTCACAACCCATTTCCACACTTTTGACGACCTAAACAATATTTATAGGAATCAAAAATCAAATTAGTACCTACTGCATTTTATGTTACGCAAAATACACTATTTTTGTACTACTAATCTGTGTTTCCTTTTCTACGTTTTACGTGAGCGAAGCCGCGGGTAAAAGCTAGTGTTGTATATGTAATTATTTTTTGTGTAAAATAAAGAATTAAGAATTAAGAAAATAAGTTTAAAAACTAAAAGTATGAAACAAGAAAATATTCTCATCTGAAATTGTTATGTACAAACTATTCGACATGTATCGGGTGTTAAATAAATAACTAACATTTAATAAATATTTTATTGTTTTTCATTGATAGTGGTGTTCAGAGGAGAACCTACCGTGCCACCTACCGTAAAAAACAATACTTTCTGCAAATACCAAACAATTGTAGGTAGGTAAGGTAGGTAAGTAGGGTAGGGGGGTAGTTAGGTAAGTAGGGTAGGTAGGTCTACCTGTAGGGTATGTAGGTAGGTAAGTAAGGCAGGTAGGTAGCTCTAGGTAAGTAGAGTAGGTAGGTAGGTAAGTAGGGTAGGGTAGTCAGTAGTCGGGAGCGAAGCCGCGGGCACAGCTAGTTCAAAATAAGTGTCTTCTTCTTCCTTTCCTGGTTCCATCACTTGGGGTCTGGTATCGTCACTGTCCTGCGCCAAGTTGAGTTGCTATCTTTGGTTGTCTCTTCTGGCAATTGGGTTTGCTTGAGGTCTCTTTCTATATTGGACCACCAGGTCAATGGCGAGCAGCCTCTACCTCATTTTATCATTTAAAATAATATTTTATTGATGATTGATTTGTTTTTTATTGGCACAATCTGGACATTTCTACAAAAGCGTGTTAAATGCCTAGGCCTCGCAGAGCCTTATTTACCCACAGACTTATCAGGCTATAGTATGGGGGGCGAGGATCGAGGGGGTGCCAAGCTTGCAAACACCACTTATTTACAAAATAAAATTTAGTTTACAAATTCGACATAAAATATTAAAGCAGGAATTACGTTGAAAGTTTTCCCGGACACTATCTAGCACACCGCTAATTACATTACTTCAATTAATTTACCACATTCTACCTCTGTCAGCCTCAATCACAGTCAAGCCGTAGATTATTTACGCTTAGGCCAAATCAAAAAGTTATAACCCTCACGACGAGAACCTCGTCCAGGCTGCGAAAGATAAGAAAACTAAGTATCATGAACTGGCTCGCGAGGTTGTCGGAATGTGGGGTGTAAATACAGCAGTCATTGTGCCGATAGTCATTACTGCCAATAGCCTAAATAGCCAATAATCTCAAAGAACACTTGAAGATGCTCTCGTTGGGCAGTTGATCCAGAAAGCGTTACTCCTGGACCCGGCACGTATAGTTAGGAGGTTCCTCTCTCAGGAGCCCGAGGTCGTGGGTGCTTAGGCACGAGAGGTGAAGTATTTAGCCACTGGACCACCACGACATTGAAACTGCTAAATTAGTTTTTTCAATCTGCACAAACTAAGGTAAATAGGTACATAGCACACATATAGATTCCTACATTCCATTTCCACTCTCGGATTATTTCTGTACGCACTTTCCTCGTTCTTAAGAAAAAGCGTAACGCATTTTATATTACCTTTTGTTATTTTTTATGGAAATGCGAACAACAAAGGAAACAATCTGCCACAATGAAACAATAAACGATTTTCCTTTTTTTAAGTAAGCGTGCCATTAGGATTTAATTTTACTTTGAAGGACATTGACGACTCGCTAGTACAAATATAATTTGGACTTTTAGGATTAATAATTTTTTTGTGACTCTTATCTCAGACTTTGAATAGTAGATCTTTATTTTTAACACGATTTTTTATTAGCTTGGTATGTATGTATCTATGAATCTGTGTACTGTAATTTTCGAACGCGATTTTCCCCCTTTCAAAACGTCTAATTAATTTGAAACTTTGCACACTTATCAAGAACCGATGACAATGCAATAATTTAAATATAATAGTTTGTTCCATTACCCTTACCATGATCTTAAGGATTAGCGATTGAAGTAAAAAGTTAAAAATAAATAATAGTTTTAAAAAAAGTAGAAAACCTAACCAAAAGTAGAAAATAATTATCAATAAATTTAAATTAAAAGTAGAGTCATTTTGAAAATATCTTAAAAAGCACCCCACGCTTTTTAACGCACATCCATCCTGAGGGAATTTGAAGTACATCATTCAGCCCCCTAAAGCTACCGTCGATAAATTTCTAGATTCCCAGCCACATGACCGCATAAAGAAAACCCGGCAAATTCACAGAAGAGAGCAATTACTCACAAAATGTGTAAAGTCACGCTCGCGGGCCGAATTGGTAGCGGAAGAGAAGGCAAAAGTGATGCAATTGATAGACTGATCTAAAAATTATAAAAGTAATTACTCGATGAAGATCAAAGAGTAACCTAAAAAGGTTTCGATTCATAGGACGTAATGTATTGAGCTGCCTAGCTAACCCAGAAGTCTATAGGGAGTCTATTTATAGGATGGGACGTAGGATGGCTGAAACAAAACCAGCACCGATATAGATTCCTACATAGAGTGGAGCGCAATTGTGGTGCAGTTCCATAGACAGACGATGACGACCTAATATCATAATACCTAGCGAGTCTTGGCAGACCGGATGAGAGTCTCTTCATTATGAATGCTTTGTCGATTGCATTATACAAACCCCATAACGTATACTCAGTTTTAGAATAAAAAAAGATAATTCAAAAAATCAAAAAACCCGCCTGCTTAAAAAGCGAACTAAAAAGACGTAAACAAGAAGAAAATCATGTTATGCAGTCGGAGGATACATATTTGCGAGCTGGCTGACTAATACGAGATGTATCCTCCGACTGCACAACATGATTTTCTTCTTGTTTACGTCTTTTTAGTTCGTTTTTTAAGCAGGCGGGTTTTTTGATATTATGAATTAACTTTTTAAATTTATAACTTTTTAGTTAACATATTTTTTCGAATTAGGTATATTAAAACATATAAGTGTTATATATTTTTGAAATCTCCTCTAAAAACCCTTCATTTTGATAACCCACTCGATGGGTATGGATGAGAAAAAAAAAATTGCAATCCCCACAATATGGCACTCAAAATCCGCCATGTTCCTTTTTTAGGGTTCCGTACCCAAAGGGTAAAAACGGGACCCTATTACTAAGACTTCGCGATCCGTCTGTCTGTCTGTCTGTCTGTCTGTCTGTCTGTCTGTCTGTCTGTCCGTCTGTCTCCAGGCTGTATCTCATGAACCGTGATAGCTAGACAGTTGAAATTTTCACAGATGATGTATTTCTGTTGCCGCTATAACAACAAATACTAAAAACAGTATAAAGTAAATATTAAAGGGGGGCTCCCATACAACAAACGTGATATTTTTGCCGTTTTTTGCTCGATATTAATAACGGCAACAGGTAGACGCCTGAAATATTCACAGAATGTTTAGTGTAATATTTACTTCAAAAAATAATAATTAATAAATTAAAATAAAATAAATTAAAAATCACGTTTGTTGTATGGGAGCCCCCCCATACAACAAACGTGATTTTTATGCAGTGTTTTGCGATAATGGTACGGAACCCTTCGTGTGCGAATCCGACTCGCACTTGGCCGGTTTTTTTTAAAGGCACTTAGCTAAGAACACTTGGGCGGTCAAGACGTATCGAACGATGTCTTAATTATAAAAATCCGCCAATTAGTTTAAAAGATATGAGGTAATAAAGAATATTACAAACATACAAACATACATACATACAAGATACGCGCGAAAAACATAACCCTTTCCTTGCAGCCGGGTAAAAAAACCATCATTCCCACGACTATTTCAGTCGAAATGATTGTTTGACGGTTTTCAGTTATGTTTAGTTTTGAACAAATCCAATCAACAATCTAAAAAAAATCAGTATACAAAGTTAAAAGTATTAAAATAAATGTCAAAAGCGCTACGAAACAAGTGGAGGCAACAATAACATTGATTTTCCCGAATATAGTTGACAAGGCATTTGGAATTCGCCGAACGTGTCACCTTTAAACGCTGTTGCACATTTTGTGCGGCGGTAACGGATAAAACAATGTGACAAAATTGTGAAAAGTATCGCGTTTAACAGAGGTATCAATGAGGACACCGGACTACATTAATCAATTTTTTGCGGCTTTTACCAAGTATGTCGGGATCGGTTTCTAGTGTAACCGGATGCAATTGAGTAGATACCAGTATTATGTATGGAGCGACTACCTATCTGACCTCCAACACCTAGTAATTGGGTGACAGTGACACGATACACCCAAAGACCTTATACTGTAAGAACTATAAGGGGGGGGGTGACCATAAGCTCTTAAGGTTATTTTGAGATCGCGTAAGTGACAGATGTATAAAAGTCATATAAATCTGTCCCTTACACACTCAAAATAACCTTACTCTATGAGCTTATGGTCACCCCCCTGATCTTTGGATACACCTTAGCAAGACTTATGTCAGACTGGCATCTGCCACCGACTTCGACCACGAGAAGAGTTGATCCCAAGGGAACATTATACCGGGATGAAAAGTAGCCTATGTGTTATTCCAGACTATAATTTCATCCAAATCCATTACGCCTTTCAGGCAAACACTGAGTAACAAACATACATCCACACAACCACACACACTTCCATCCAAACTTTCAAATTTATAATAGTCACATCACATCACATCATTAGCCTATTAATGTTCCCACTGCTGGGACACAGGCCTCCTCTCTGTGAGAGAGAATGGGCCGTAATCCACCACGCGGGCCCAGTGCGGGTTGGTGGATGTCACATGTCTTCGAATTTTTGGTTCTAAGACATGCCGGTTTCCTCACTATGTTTTCCTTCACCGTTTTTGAGAGCAGTTTATAATAGTAAGAAGTAAAATTTGGGGTTTCTGACTACCCGTAACAACTGTGAAATATCTACAAATGACAGTCGGAACCAACAGCTTAACGTGCTTTCTAGTGTGTGTAATGAATGGTCACCCATCCACGTAGTGATCTAGACGTCATTGCTTAACCATGATGATCGTTACGGGCGGCTTTTGTTATTTAGCCACGAACTTCTCTTCTCTTCCCTCTTCTCTCGCCTGTAACGTACCCACAAAGTATATGTGTTATGGAGCAATTAATTAATACGGCATTATTCATAATGCCCAATATGAGTAGGCAATTTGCTATTGAAATAATTAAGTTGATTTGGCTTTCAAATAATGTCCATCACTTATTGGGCAGGGTAATAAAAAATGTGTTTTTGTTTTCAATTATTTTGCTGATGATAACGATTTTTTTTTTTTTTTTTGTTTTTTTTTTATTAATGGTTCACAAATCGGGAAATACAATTGCAATTACAATTGATACAATAAACTTACAGAATATCCTAAACTGCATGCCTTAAAATAGTGAACACAGCATGCATTATTAATAAATTTACAATTTTACTTTCAATTTACAAACAATATACAATATAAAATTAAGTAAAATAAAGAACCAGTACGATTACATACTATTTGATTATATATATTTCTTTAATCCTGCTGACCAAATAATATAATTTTGCTGTGAAAATAACTTTTTTGCAGATATTTCTTGCTGACCGAATATTTACAAAAAACACCATACTATGTACCATAATTATCGAATTGCCCAACAGTTAAGTAGCAATATTCATAATGACCAGCCAATGTAATAAATAACGAAGTTTTAATCAGTATTCATTACATTGCCCAATTTGACTTGACTTGATGCATATTGCCCGGCCATAATACATAGTGCCTTGATTAATTACTTGGTCCATGACATATACACAGATCACCTATATGTGTGAGAGGGCGGGCCAAAGGACATGCCGTTTTCCCACTATGTTTACCATTTTCAGCAGTGGTAATGAAAAATATTAAAGAGAAGGGAAAAAATAATAGCGTAACTTGCCGACTGCCGACTGAAGAAAAAACTTAAAACTTTTGAATTATTCCGACCTAGTCACACTTGCATGCTGATGACGATATCACATTAGCATATCGCAGATGCGAACCCATAAGTTTTGCCCCTACCAAAAATCTCTTTACCTTGCTAAAGAAGAGAATACAGGAAGGAAAATATGTTGGATTGATACCAAGTAAAAAGAGACAAGGTCAAAAGAATGATAAATCTGGAAAATAAACAAATCTGGATAATAAATAATTCTAGTTGTATAATATTTTGTAAAGCAAAATGTTTAGTATTTATTGTAACGTCGAAATCTGAAACATTTTAGCTGGTGTTTATTTATAAGCTTTTAAACCGGGTACTAATTAACATTATTCTGGAGTTCTGCAACTGAAACCAGCAGCACATAAAACTAAATGAGTGTTGCTTCTTTTTTGAAAAAAAAACTCTTTGAACCATTTTATACCACTAGCAACTAGTGGCCCGCCTCGGCTTTATAATGCATACCCTAAGTTTATCTTGCAAAATGTGCTTTTTAAATGGGAATAGAATTTTTTAAATAGGTGCCCTCTTCACCTGTTTCTTTCACCTTTTGGCATGGTTAATGCCTTTTGGAGATAACCCGCCACAAATATACAAACTCAAAAAATGCTCTCTTCATAATGCCACATAAAGTAAAAAGTGTGTTTATATAGATTTTTTGGTCAGGAACCTTCATCAAGCAAAATAACCTAACAGAGTTGCATCATAATCGGATCAATGGTTTAGGAAAACATACATGACAAACATACAAATATTCATGTTTATTTTTAAAGAAGAAACTAAAATATTGGTTTTTGAAAAATATTTTTTACTCGGCTTTTCCCGGTAATATTGCCTTGCTTCCGCCCTGAGGCCCTCAGGGAAAAGGAGGTTCGGATCCTCTGCTACGTAGTTACATATATGGACAGTATTATAGTCAGTATTATATATTACTAGCTGCCGCCCGCGTTGTATTAGTACTTTGCCTATGTGTTATTCTGAGGTATAAGCTATATTTTTCTGTAAAGTTTACCTTCTGTTTAGTTTACAGGTTTTTATAATTATAAAAACATTATACCATTATCACTACCTTACTCCAACTAAAACACTATTTGAAAAGACCAAATTATTAAATCTCAAACAACTATACACATACGGTACTTGCATTCTAATAAAAAAAATCACCACAAACAGCGTACAAACAAAGCTAAAATTACACAAAAAAACAATATCATACAACCTAACAAATAAATATCAATTACAACGAAGACAAGCTCGGACAAACTACGGTAAAAAAACCATATTGTTCGAAGGAGCACAGCTGTTTAATGACCTACCAAATGACATAAACGATTGTGATAATATTAACAGATTTAAACTAAAACTGAGAAATTACGTTTATGAAATGTAGTCATACCGCATATTAAATGTTAGCAATTACATACTTCCTATATATTTGTATTGTATAACTTCACCAACACGCATCGGAGGCAAAATGTAATTATTTAGATATAAACAATTACTTTGTATCTCATTGTAAGTGAACCTATGTATTGTTCTTATGAGAATAAATTCTTTAAACCGAAAGTTTCATCAAACCCGTTCAGTAGTTTTTACGTGAAAGAGTAACAAACATCCATACATCCATCCATGCTCTCAAACTTTCACATTTATAATAGTAGAGGGATAAAAAATGATTATAATATAAACAGTAAAGATGATACGGATGAAACAGTAGATGGTCTAATTGAATCAATCACTACCTTTACCTTTGATTAGATATTAAACAGCGTTTAATCTTTGTTGTACCGTGATACCGCTTTCAATATCACAACGCTATCAATGGCAAATTAAAAATACTGTTCCTAGTATTTTAAATTTTATACGACCAGTTATAGACAACAAATTATTTGGAATATTCGAACTACACGCAGAGCAAAATACATGCATTGCTTTAGTTAAAATACAAATTATAAAATACTATCTCACATGTATTTAAAGTACGAAATATTTGGAAGTCGTATTTGAAATACAAAATATAGTATTTTAACTATTTTTATTTTAAATACAAATTACAAAAAACTCACTACTAGATAAACGTACTAATAAACCAGAAGTTGCGTGAAAATAATCGTGTGCAATACCATTTATAAATTAAACTTTTAAGAAGTAATTGAATTACAAATACCAAATACGTATTTGTATTTTAATTACGTATTTTAAATACAAGTAATTCGAATACTGACCAACTCTGACTACACGTGACCGTGAAAACGTATACTCAGTTGAATTGAGCAGTCGAATTTATTATTTTATTGCTGTACTTTTCAACTATACACTCTCTAAATATTGGCTTTCTGGCTATTCACATTTTTCCAATACATATTTATATTCAGAATTCAAGTACAAATATAAAAACATCAAATATTTTGGCGCTATTTTCAGTTGGAAAATGTTTGTATTCGTAGGCTGGTTCCCAAATAGATACAATCTTCGTCGAATCAGTCCAATGCTGGTTATTCAGAGTGTCCAGAAAAGAGAGGCCTTAAAAAAATATCGGAACCCTCGTTTCGTGGGGTATCCGAATCACCCACATGGATGTGCCGCAACTAAAAAAAGTATCTTTTCTTTTTTTCTTTTTCCTTTGTTTTTTTTTTTATTCTTTTAAGTCTTAGTCGTGATTTTTATGCATAAAACCATCAGCTTCGTAACTATGATGCATAAAAATTTTGGTCTTAAGTGAAAAACTTAGGTACGTTCACTCTGTGAAGTAACACTTAATTTAATATTATTCTTAATAATAATCAAAACAGGTGACTTCATGGTTCCTAAGTAGACCTCCAGAATGCGATTATTAATTTAAAGTTGAAAATTAAAGTCATAATTATTCACCGAACTTAAATATTTCACTTTAGACCAACATGTTCATAACTTGAAATACGAAGCGGATTATTTTATGCATAAAATTAATACTATTATATTAATACTTATGAAGATTCAGTTGCACAGTCTTCTACATTCCTTTTAGATTGTTATTAAGTTAGTCAGGCCGAAAATTCTCAAAAATTCATAACTCGTAAACTACGAAAATTCGCGGCTCATACATGAGGTGATACGAGACAAAAAGAAAAAAAAATTTGGACGTCTATGACCCTGTTTATAGTCTCCATTGTTGTAGCTTAGGTGATATCGTCCACTTAGCGCGCTGAACGACCCCCATGGTAATATAAGGTAAAATCAAATTAAAAGATTCGAACAAAATATGTTTTTTAAGGGTGCCGTACCCAAAGGATAAAAACGGGACCATATTACTAGATTCCACTGTCCGTCTGTCTGCCTGTCACCAGGCTGAATCTCATGAACCGTGATAGCTAGACAGTTGAAATTCAGTTGAAGTTCAAGTTGATGTATTTCTGTTGCCGCTATAACAACAAATACTAAAAACGTAATAAAATTAATATTTAAGTGGGGCTCCCATACAACAAACTTGATCTTTTTTGTGATAATGTTACGGAATCCTTAGTGCGTGAGTCCGACTCGCACTTGGCCGGTTTTTTAATTCAAGGGTAATTCAAGTAAAGAGACATTTAAATGTCAAACAATTAAAGAAGAAGATGTGAAGAACCCCTCCAAGCGCTAGGTACAACAGCATGTGATACCTAATCGTTGTTAATATTGTTTTGTAATACCACTGGAAAGACAACTTATAGTAAGAAAGAAGGCATTTTTCAACACAGAAACTTGCTATTGTCTTCTTTGTAACTTTTTGGGCGCACGGTTGGCGCAGTGGTTGAGCGATTGACTGCTGCGCTGCGTGTCGCGGGTCTGATTCCCGCACGGAACAAATATTTGTATGACCTACAGATAGTTGTTTCGGCTCTGGGTGTTTGTGTATGTGAGTTTATATGTTTGTAAATGCACCCACGATACAGGAAGAAATTCCTAGTGTGGGCCAAAGTTCTTTAAAAAAAAAAAAAAAAAAACTCCTTGAACAAAACTAATCAATGGATAGTTGGCTAAAATTACTATTCAAGCTCTATTCAAGAAGTCTTTTAATGTTCCCACTGCTGGGACTCAGGCCTCCTCTCAGTGATAGAGGGAATGGGCCGTAATCCACCAAGCGGGCCCAGTACGTCTTGGTAGATGTCACATGTCTTCGAATTTTTGGTTCTAGAACATGCCGGTTTCCTCACGATGTTTGCCTTCAAATAATATACACAAAATTAAGCGCCTGTTTGGGTTTTGACCCAGGATTTATAACTTGTAAGTCGCGGCTGTTACCACTGGGCCACCTCTACTCCAGACTAGCTCTATTCAGACGGAAGATAATTAAATCCGCGGTAAACCGTGTTTACGACAGAATGGCCACATAGAACTCAGTTTAATAAAAAACGGAAAGGCCTAGCGTTTATGACCCTTGCGGATCACAGCAAGTCCGCGGCGACATAAAAACTTTTTCAGTTTAGGCCCGCTTGCGCCTCCGTCTTACTAACTCCGTGTCAGTAGCTAACCCATGCCCATTATGTTTGACATATTGTCAATTTAAACTCGTGTTAGCAACTAACTCTGAGTCAAGTTTTTGTCGCAAGGGCCTCAGGGAATTATTTTTAACCGGCTTAAAAAAGGAGGTTATAAATTTGCCCTGTATATATGTAATTATTGGAATAGCTTATTTATTATATGTGGCCTAAGAATGCCAAATTTCACAAGGTTTTTATGTACGTATTTAGCCATAGTTTGGTTGATTAAGTTAAATGAAATACAAGTTTGATATTCTGCGTTATTATCGCAGTTGTGTGACACCCACACTAAATATGGCCTGTCTAACTTTATGGTGTTAGGAACCTACTTATGTGGCAATGGTATTATGTTGCGGAGGGATAAGGACCAAGTGGTGAGGACAGTTTTGAGTATGAATGAGGATCAGGAGGTTGCGTGAATCCGCTGAATGTGAGACGCACGGGAATGTAGCGACACTTGAGGAAGGCCTATGTTCTGGAATAGTCGTCTTTCTGCTGAAATGATGAGTTATAGACATATAGGTAGATCAAATAAATATAAGAACAAAAAACTATGACACTGCCAAAAAAAGGTTTTAACAAAAAAAACAACCGACCTCCAAAGCGAATTAATACTTTTTAGGGTTCCGTACCCAAAGGGTAAAAACGGGACCCTATTACTGAGACTTCGCTGTCCGTCTGTCTGTCTGTCTGTCTGTCTGTCTGTCTGTCACCAGGCTGTATCTCATGAACCGTGATAGTTAGACAGTTGAAATTTTCACAGATGATGTATTCCTGTTGCCGCTATAACAACAAATACTAAAAACAGTATAAAATTAATATTTAAGGGGGGCTCCCATACAAAAAACGTGATTTTTTTGCAGTGTTTTGCGATAATGGTACGGAACCCTTCGTGTGCGAGTCCGACTCGCACTTGGCCGGTTTTGATAAAAATATTTTTGGTTTAGTTCATTCATATTGCCATGAAAATCATTTATAGCCAGAGTGCATCTCATGATGATTTCCATAAGCCCAAACACGGCTACGATAAATTATTTTATAACGACCAGTACCTACCTTCCGGCTTCATCATCAGATCTGTTCGATGGTACCATTTTCATCAGTACCATTTATTTATATGTATTTGTGACATCATAGTCGCTTAACCATTACCGTACCATAACCGTGACATACTAATCATTAAGACGTTCCAGTGGCCATCAGTGGTCTTCTTCATCACTTCCCCTTCTCTAAATAATACTTTCCAAGTGCAAATGCTTGCCACGTTGATGAAAATACCAAAATCGCTATTTGTTTGCCTTTAATATTTAAGGAGTTCCCTCGATTTCGCCTGGATATCATCATCAGAGCCCGACCTTATGACCAAGGGACCACCTGGGAAGTATACACTTTCAAAGAAAAGTAGAATTTTCCAAATCGCTTAATTATCGGGGAACATACATAAAAAAAGATGCCGAATAAAAAGGAGCAGACCAGTGAGCAGACTGTTGAAATGACCGCAAATTAGGATGTATGGTAGCTGCTGCGTCGAATCCAATAATTGGGATAAGTGCAGGATTTTGTATAGATTAGAAGTCTAGAGAGACTTCTAATCTATCTAGCATAGTTTGTTTCTTTATTTCTTTTACTATGAAAGGTATTTTAATATCAAAACGTTTGTAAATAGACATACATAATTTAATGAGTTTTTAGAGAAATTCCATGCCCGTTTTTCAGATTGTTTAATAATAATGTTCGGCTTATAATTGGCTTCAGAAAACTTGGTCATAACTTGACTACGCATATCGAACAAGTTTTTAAAGTCGTCTGTACTTAAAATTACAGGGTAGTTTTAAAGCTGAAATTAAAAAACGCTGCAAGCATTTACAAACTTTTTTGTTCTTGCATAGATAACTTCTTTACCGGAGTTTGACTTAAAACAAGGGACAAACACTCGCAATTGCTTGGTTTTTTTTTATATTTAGAAGAATAAGGCAAAAATTTGAATCTTGAACTTATTTCTGAAAACTTGGTTGTTGTTTATAACGTTACCGTGCTTTATGTGATGACACCACCTTAATGCTGTTTATACGTCATTATTAGGAAATAGGCTCGTAGAAAAATAATGAAGTTTAACAGCTTACGCAGCGCTTGGCAGCTTATGCAGCGCTTGACAGCAAGCACCGCTTGACAGCTTATGCGGCGCTTGACAGCAAGCACCGCTTGACAGCTTATGCAGAGCTTGACAGCAAGCACCGCTTGACAGCTTATGCAGCGCTTGACAGCTTATGCAGGGCTTGCCGGGGATCTTATCCATTACATACAGAGACTCCTCCGTGCCTTGGAAACCATGATAGGCTGGTGATTTCGGCCGTTATTTGTGAATCTTTTACAGTGGATACGGATAGTCAAAAGCAAACAAATCAGACAACCATCTTGCTAAGGGGTACTGTGTTACCCAGTTACTGGGTTGTGAGATCAAATAGGCACCCGATTACACTGCCAGCCGATTCCAACATAGTTGGGAAAAGGTTTAGCTGATTGAAACGTCATTACCTAGAGCGATACTTTGGTCATTCTATTTTGAAACAAAAAGCCGAAACTTCAAAAGTGGTACAGTACGTATCTATGGCAACGACAGGTAATACGGAAAATGGCAATGTTTTTCCAAAGTTACAATAAACAGTCGAAACCTTACAACTTTTCTTATCAAATCCTTATTTAGGTAGACATTGATTCCAGACGAATTCTCCGAACCGATTTGCTTATAAGGTCTCTCGATTTACTCCCAGGTCTGATATTTTAAATAATTTGCCTATTAAATTATAGCTGTATTATTATTCTAAGAATCATATTTAAATGGAAATATAATCTAAATCGTGCTATAAGCAGTTTTAGATCGGGGCAATCGGGAACTTGGATTTAGAAACTTAAATAAATTATTGTAATATACGTATCGAACTCTTTAAATGCTTATGTGTTAGGATGTATCATTAGAAAAAAGTGCTATTTGTTAAAGAGATCACCTGTTGAATAATCTCATACTTACTTCCTGGTAGGAAGTAAGTATGAGGTCCACCATGTATTCAACAATGTTAAAACAACAGAAGAAATTTTAACAGAATACATTTGAACACTGTGCCTGGCGTTAAATCCACCATTGGTAGCGTTGGGTGCTTACTATCCATGCTAACTTCTTCAGGCTTTCTATTTAACTCTGCCTGAGGTAGCTGTGCTTTGCAGAAAGGGGACATTTGCCAGTGGCCGAACCCTAAATTACAAGTGACCACACCCGTTCCACCACAGCGGCCTCCGGATAGTAAAAGTAAAAAGGGTTAAGTAAAAAAATATAAGACAGTTGTCATGGGACATCTAGTAAGAAATAATTTCCTTTCGCTATATAATAACAGGCGCAATTAAATGTAAATAAAAAAAAAATAGTTAAACTGAAGGATGATATTCTCGTTCGATTAACAACGTTGGTTAAATAAACGAGAATATCATCCATCACTCTTTCAAGATCTTTTCAAAACATACATAATTACGACACAGTAGTGCTTACAGTGACGTGGCTACACAATAGCGTACCTAAATCCCGAGTTATTTGATGACAGGTACGATATTTACCGACGCGACCACAAATCTAGTAATTATAGAACTCGTAAAGACGGTGGTACTCCACCACCGTCTTTACAATACTTGATAGCCATTATGAAAACTTTGAAATCGTGCCGAGCATTTCATCTTGAAAGTGAGAACGAGACTTTTTGAGTTAGTGTAGTTACATCTATATTAAAAATAAATTGTATATCTGTGGAGTCTATCTTTCACCACTCCTACATTATGATACACTATTGCATTATACAACCAATGTTAAGAAAGTCTTAGATAAAAATGAATAAACTTACATTTTAGAGGATTTTAACCTCAGAATAGAAGAATAGAATATATTTTATTGTACACCATAAAATTATACACATTTACAAGAAAAACTTATTTATACGGGTACGAAGGCGGTCTTATCGCTGACAGCGATATCTACCAGACAATCTTTCAACCTCAGCTATATATATATCTCATGGGTTTTAAAAGTTAACTTATTATTGCAAGATTGTAAAAACTCGGCAATTAACGCTTTATGGATAGAATTTTTGAATTATAATGCTTTTAACCAATTCAATCCTATTATCAATAGGAAATAAAGTTTTTTTTTTGTTACAATCCCACCGCACTATTCCTAAACCTCTACAACTCCCGAAAGCTAGAATCAACAGTGGCGACTGAATCTTGACGTCCTGAAAAATGAATAATGACAGAATGAATAATGACAGTTATACTGTCTTGGATTCCGCAGCGAAATCAATCAGAAAAGAGTAATTAATAAAGGAGGAGTAGCAAAAAGAAGATCAGAAATGCGACGAAACCAAGAATGTTGGACGTTGTAGGTACTTAGTAACATATGTTTAGAGAAACTTATACGGTTTAACTTCGCACTGTCTATGGATTTTTTTCTTCCAATTTTATCAGATTGTCATCTCGAACATAAAAATATAACAAAATCTAGCTTTTTGAGGCTGACTACAAAAAAAATCAAAGTCGTTTATTGTCAATAATTAGAAAACAAGAGTTTGACAACTGCTCTAGCGTAGAAGAAGCAACAATGGTGAAGACATTTGCAATCTGTTTGGTGAAAATTTTTTTCAAGCTTTCAGCTTCCGTCACCATTTCGACCTTAGTATATGCCAAACACCCAACCTCCTCTGCATTATGTAAGTTGTCAATTGATTTTGGAGAAATTAAAAGAGGGTTAAATGAAAATAAAGATGCTGACAGTGATGATATTCCTGCAGTCTTTATTTAACAAACGCTGTGCTAATATCTTAGTCGAACCTCTCTACAAAATATTTAATAGATCCTTACAAGAAGGTATTTTTTCCAAATGAATGGAAGGAAGCTATAGTTGTACTTGTTGTTAAGTCAGGGGAAAAGCACTTCGTAACCGACTATAGGCCTAATCCATTTTAGTTACTTTTGGAAAAGTATTTGAAAACATGTTAGCAAACGTATAGGTATGGTATCTTAAATCACAAATAAAATCTAGATCGCACAAAACTTTTTTGTTTGACATCTGCATTAACTGATTGCCTCGTTAAGAGTATCCCAGTAGACACAATCTACCCTGACTTTAGTAAGGCCGTCGGCAAAGTTGACCATTCTCACCTTGTTAAAAAAACTGGCTCTATTATGAATAGACATAACATTAAATAGTTAGTTTGAATCGTATTTAAATAACAGATGTTCTAAGATAGTCGCTAATGGCCACTCTTCTCAACAATATAAAGCCGCTCCATAAATTCTACAGGGATCACATTTAGGTGCAATTCTGTTTAATATTTTCATAAACGACATATCGCTATATGCATCAAACACTCAAGACTTTATTTATTTGCCAATGGCCTTAAACACATGAAACCCATTCAGAGTTATCAGGACAGTCGTAAGCTACGAGAAGACATCAACCTACTAACGTACTGGTGTAGAAAAAAGAACATGATGATAAATATAAGTTAATGTAACTATATTATATAGCTAACAAATATTTAATTGAAGGAGTCGTATTAAAGAAACTTAGTGTTGTCCGTGACCTAGGCATTCAGCTCGGCAATGCACTCAAATTCAATGTCCATTTCCTAAACATTGTAGCAAAGGGATTCAAAATACTAGGCTTTATTATACGGAACTACAAAGTTCAAACGATATTCAACAACAAGTATTTTTATTTTTTTAATCTCCTTTTGGTTTTTATTTATTGCTACATAATTTATCTAGTACATTGTAGATACGCTTCGATCGGCATTCTAATTATGACACGATATCTTGCCTAATCACCCCAATTCAAGCAGTGACGCCCATAACTTTTGAACGGCTGAACCGATTTTATTCAAACATAGCTAAGAACACTCTCGACAAAATTACCTTTCAAACTAAATCAAAAATCGGTTCACCCGTTTGGACGCTACGATGCCACAGACGGACACACATACACAGCAACACACGTCAAACTGATAACACCTCTCTTTTTCCGTCGGGGGTTAAAATAAAACTTTCTAACACCTTTGTTCGCCTCTTCTCTTTTTTTCGAGACGATGGAAAACTCTTTATAAATTTTGGGCCCAATTGCCACCCCGATTGCAGCGTCAGTGGCGAAAATAAAATCTTCCAAAGTGCATGATAGGAGCCTCCCTGAATGGCGTTAATCTTAATCGCATCGCCATTCCAAACGCCCGGCGCACCCTAGACAGCTAGCACTCGGTAACGCAGAGTCTAGCTGACTAATCCATTCACCACGATAGTAAACTCAATTGGCTCTCCTCAGAGCCATGACCAACAACGGCCCTTCTTAAGGCCAAATAACAAAAACAACCGCTCTAAGGCCACCCACCACCGTCTTTCCAAACCTCTTTGTTCGCCTGATTTTGGAATATAGCTCAATTATCTGGCATCCACATGTTTATGTAAAACGATTAAAAGAGTGTTAAACACGCATTATTATCTTAGCTATGGAGATCGTTTAGCTAAGCAGATCACGAGTTACATAGATATGCAGAAACATTACCAAATTAAATACTTGTCTAATCGAAAAGAATTATTGGTTGTTATTTCTGCACAAAATAATTAATGGGACCATTGATTGCATTGAACTCTTAAACTCCATTAAATTTAACATACCTACCCGCATCCCAAAAAAACAAACAAATCACTACAAAGCAAAAAATAACTTTCTATTCCGAAGTCGATGTGGAAAAACGAAAACAATAGGTACCAAACACACTGACTTAGAAAAAGAAAGTTATTTTTCGCTTTGTAGTGTTTTGTTTGGGAAGTTGGTTTGATTTTTTTGTTAAAAAGTTTTATTTGTCTTTTGTATTTTAAATTTGTTTCTGTCAAGTTAAGCCTAAGACAAAATTATACTTACATATGAGTATTAATATGAAAACAGTATTTTAAGTAAGACATTGTTTGAATTTATGTTTTTTTTTGTCTTAATATTTTAATGCGCTTTTACAAATTACCTAGTTTTAACTTACTCTATACTCAAATACATGCTGTGGCCTGCTATAATTGAAGGAGTGACCCATTACTACGTCATTTATTCTACAATAAAACACGATGGCCATTTGAAAAAAAATTCACTGAGTATTTCAAATATCGTAATAACGTACTACACGGTCAAAATAACTGAACACCCGAAATGTCAATGTCACTCTGACGTTCGACTGTCGCTATTGGCTCACGAGGCGACCGTTGGCGCCGTGCGGATAGGCGGGACGTTTGACATTTCAGGTGCTCAGTTATCTTGACCGTGCTGTACCATAGCAAAAATTGCCGGCCGGATACTTTTTCCCGCGTAGTCCTCGAGGAAACTATTTAAAAAACGAACGCAATTAATCGTGATATTTGTCCACAGCTCATCGAGGCGCTCCACTACCTGCACTACAATTCCCACATGATTCACCGCAACGTGTGCCCGCAGGTCATCATCGTCACCAAGAGGGGGGTCTGGAAGCTGTTCGGCCTCGAATTTATGGGTACGTGTTTATGTTTATCTCTAGCCTACATACCACGGAACCGCTGCGATATGGGGCATACAATATGGCGAGATGATGCACATAACATCTTCACGCCTGTATTTCCAGAAAAGTTAGGCAGAGGTGCACCTATAGTACAGCCACAATTAAAAAAACCTTATTAAATGAGTCTTAAGTCCCATGAAATTGGGGTGGCCGGGGCCATCAACCGTGTACAAGTCCAAACTCCGGATTCTTTCTGAGTAATTCCAGAAGAAACAAGTAAAAAAAAAAAACTTTCCGACACATTTTCATTTATATTTAATTTATCTAGTTGTAGACACGTTTCGATCGACAATATATTGAACACGATTTTGTGAGAAATTGTTTGGCGATAAGAAAAATTTATTGTTACAACTTTTGGCCACAATCCGCAATACCTGTATTGAAATGTAACTATGGTTAAAAGTATCTAATTGTCACATAAATAAATATACCAGAAGCTCTATACAAGTGACATTCTATCCATGAAAGCGTCGCGATAGCGATTGGAGAAAAATGTATTTGATTGTCAAGCGCATCAAACATTTTGGCAATTCAACAATCGCCACTGCCGATAGCAGGTCTGATCTGGTCTGGTCACAAACAAAAAGCTGCAGTGCGACGTCGCATCGTGAAAACCTACGAGCTTGTTGCTTGTTACTGCTTAGCTTTTTTCTAAGTTACGAATACGCATCGCGTAAATTTTCAAGAAACTTTCGTATTCGCATCTCATTTGCTAGCTGTCAAACAGTACTCTAATTACCCTAAATCTTGACAAGTTTTTGACATTGATAGTCGTTGAAGTGGTATTGCGGCCTCAATTTTTTTTTTATTATTTCAAAATATCAATTTATTTCAGGAAGAAAGACTCAACAAAAGAAATTCGAAGTTAGATACAATGGGAATCCCCCTCTTGGCGAAATATTTTTAGGCATAATGTTGTTTGGCATAAAGTTTTCGCATAACTTTTATCAGCATAATAATACTGCGTCATAATAATATTTTGGAATAATGCAAAGGTTAGCATAACTGTAATTTGGTCTAATTTGTGTTGCCATAATTTGGGTTATATTAATATTTAAGGCATAATATTTATTCGTCATAATAATTTTATGGGTACATATTTGAACGTCGAAAATTAAAATACCTACGGGCAAAATGTCAATTGCCTAACACCGAAAATTTGTATATCGATTTGAATCGATTGAAAATTGTTTTACCTACGCTTAAAATGTCTAATAAAATATATTTGATATAAAGACTCAAATTAATTAGGTTAAGGTGCTGCGAACACGTTTGTTCTATTCCTAGGAACATTATGTGTAATATCATTAGGCGTATATAAAATTATGCTTTATATGATTATGCATCATTATTAATATGCCAACAGAATTTATGACAATATACATTATGGCAAAGCATTTATGCCTAATTACATTTTGCGTAATGACCATTATGCTGCATTTCGTTATGCCAATGTAAATTATGGGAATATATTGTATGCTTATCATTAGTAAACCAGATACAATTAAGTATAATTAGGTTTATAATAAATATTGTACAGACAAAGACTCCGTGATATCAATCACGGAGGTCAAAGAGTATTGGCAAGTTTTGACATTCTTTTGTTTTGTCGCTAAGTTGTTATTGCGGCTTGAACATTTTTTTAAGATTTAAAAAGAAAAAAAAATCAAATTCTATTTTAACAATTTATTTCAGCCGCACCTTATGGGTCATAATCATGCCTCACATTATAATAATTACCAATAAATAGTTTGATTTTAGTCAGCCGGAATTGTCCCACTCCTGGACAGGCCTCTACCATTTCTTATCTTTTTTTTTATAATCATTAGGACGTTCTTCCAGTATCGTGGGTGCGTATACATACATAAAAACCCACATACACAACACCCAGAGCCGGAACAACTATCTATAGGTCATACAAATATTTGTTCCGTGCGTGCATCGAAGCCGCGACACGAAGCGCAACAGTCAATCGCTCAACCACTGCGCCAACCGTGCGCCCCTTTCTCTCGGTGTTGTGCTTCATCTCGCCAATTCTCGGGGAAGCCATCCAAAGCATTCTACCATCTTCTCCTCGGTCTGCCGCGACCCCGTCTAGCTGTACCAGGGCTCCAGTCATACCATATACGGGCCCACAGCTTAGACGGCATCTGACTGACTAGGCCTGCCTAATAGAATATCACCTTTATTACTTAACTTAATGCTTACATGACGACACTGTCTAACAAAGTCTCGTGCCATTCTGATCAATAAATCAATAGATCGTCAGAAACCATTCAAGGTAAACATTTAATATTTACTTAGCAATAGATGTGAAATACTTGCAACATCGCTTAGAGGTGTTAGTCTTAATCAAGGTAGTTTTCAGAGAGCTCTCTGTGATCTTCACTTCGATTCTCCATCCCCTTATTAAAATATTAAACAGTAAATAATTGGCTGCCTTCCCTTAGAACAAACGACCGCAATCTTTAGCACCTAACAACCGAGCCGATTTATATAAATCTTCTCATTACGTGGAAAGGTAAATTTATCATTTATGTGTTTTGCTAGCTTTGTAATTATTTTGATGACGACGCAAATATGCAGATAGGATTCTCTTAATTATAATAATTTTATCTACCAAACTTTCTTGTAACTGCTTTCCGCTTTGGGCAAAGGCTACAATCAACTAGACATTATTTTAAAAATGTATTCGACAGTAAAGACAAACATAACGCAAAAAATGTTCCACAGTACCGCAACATAATATACTACGAAACTAACACAAGGAAGAAAGACTCAACAAAAGAAATTCGAAGTTAAATACAAGGTATCATTAAGTATATAACAAATATTGTACAAACAATGATCCCGTGATATCAATCACGGGGGTCAAACCGTTTTGTGAATGGATACAATTTTATTAACAATCAAATAAAACTCAGTTCATTATTGGCGTAGTTACAAATACATATAACAACAATTTAAAAATCTCAAAAAATTTAACTCACGTAAATATTTTATGATCAAAATTTATGGTGCTGCAAAGACGAAGCAATTTTGACCCTTGAGTTTCGGCAACTTGGAACCGGCAAATTTTTCACATACCTAAGTAGAAGAAACTGTGCAGTTCCATACGTTACTACAACTAACAACCGTTAAAGTCAACCCTTAAAATTTCGCTCAGAGTTTGAATTTAAAGATAAAAATCTCTATTTTTTTTTAAATGAAAAATATTTCACTTGCTCCATGCATACTATTGCAAAAATAATAGTCGAAGAAAAACTTAAGTACGAATATGGAAATTATGCACCACATCCGTGCAAAACGGCTATGACTCAGAATAATGCTGGGCTGGGACTCGCGTGCGAAACTGAACCAAAATGCTGGTTTTGAGCGATAGTGCGACTTTTCTATAAAGTCGGTTACACTAGATTCCAATAGAAATGATGCTAGCCGTTCAACGGGCGGAAAATACAGTTCGAGTAACTTTTATGCTAAAGTGAAATTCAACTGTGAGAGACAAAGTGGGTGAACAGGGGGACACAGGCGACCCCCGGTGCACTTATCATGGCTGATCCTTTCAGTCCCCCTAAATTTCCGTAACCACCTGTTTTATTCCCATTCCTTTGGTGATTATCGATTCAAAATCCAAGGCGGTAATATCGAGTTCCGTTCGCTGAATTACCTGTGCCGACTTGCCGGGAAAGGTCGGGCTTTTTCATGGCTTTATTTCAAACGTCTCTTTATTTCTTTGTTTCAACTCTTTTGAAAGGGTCTCTTTAGATTGCTATATTAGCACTTTTAACGAATCTAATTGGGCCAAAGGAATAATCCTCGTGCAAGCTCTGAAGCCTAACAAGTTGTACTGGGCAAAATCCCATGTACAGAACAGGAAAGCAAAATAAACTTTGTCAAAAATTATATAGTTTTACCCGGCTGTCGAAAGAGGGTTTTGTTTTTATCTCAGTTAAGTGTTTGACTTCTAAAATGAGATGTTTTGTGCAGTTTGAGCAATGATGCACGATTAACCAGCCGTTACCTATACACTCACAACTATTTGGTTAGAGCTTGTATTACAAAACTATGATAACTTAACAACAGCAGGCATAAAATGTTATTTACTTAATTTAAACTGCCATGGGGAACATTTGGAGGCCCATTGTCACATGCCACAAGGGAAATTAGAGGCCAAAACATCAGCCAAACCTTGATAAAATATGGTACGGTCGAAGTAACCCATTTTAAATTATATAATTAAAGTAGCCTTAATTATGAAACATGTAATATTATGAGCCTTTTGATTGACCCTCTAACTGCAGGGGCTAAATTACATAAGTGAAACTTACAAGCATTTATCGACGTATTCCAAAGTAATGTTCTGATTTACAGCTTCATATTTTCAGCTAGTACATTTACGAAGATTCTGGTTTTGCAAAGCTGCAGTTAAATAATACTAAATATGCTTAGAAAGTATTTCTTGAAGTATGTCAATAACTTTCACGGGCTTTGGAGCTTTGAAGACCTACTAAATGTATTCTACAGGATGTCAGAGTTAGGTGAGGATTTATTTTCCGATCCTAAAAAATAAACCAACTTGGGGCCGAACAAGAAGCCTTACCAATATGTGCCAATATTTGTAAAGGTCAGTTCGTTCCCAAAAATATCATGAATTATGAGGATGCAATGCGATGTTACTACGAAAACAATTTGGAAGCGTGGAAATTGCCAGGTAGGCGTCATATTGTAGTATGAAGGGTGCAGACCAACAATCTGCAAGAACTGTAAGCCGATTGTAAATTCCCCGGTACGGATGGTGTGTTTAGAGACATGCAAGCCGGGCCAATCACAAATAGCACGACACAATCAAACAAGAAATAATGTACAGTTCGTAGTAGAATAATGTAGAGCTTTTTTAAAGCAGCTCATTCGGGGAACTTCCACCAACCGCACCGATTTCTGCTGCCATGCTATTGTATACCGATTTGAAGGGCAGAGATACAGATAATTGCAGACACTTGAAACATTTTAGCTTTGTGTTGTACGAGTATACTTGGTCATTGCACATGTTCATAAAAGTCAACATTGACCATTTAACAGTTAGAAATACATAGCTACTAGGCAAAGGTTTGAAAAGATTCCCGCACGGAACAAATATTTGTATGACCTACAGATAGTTGTTCCGGCTCTGGGTGTTGTGTATGTGAGTTTATATGTTTGTAAACGCACCCACGATACAGGAAGTAATTCCTAGTGTGGGGCAACGTTATTTTAAACAAAAAAAAAAGGAGGTATCAAACTCAATAAATCTAGAGATAATTTTACCCCGAAATAAAATCAGTTTGTCACTAGCGGATTAAAAAATTAACGAATTCAGTAAAGGTCAGCCGTCAGAATTTGGTAATAGTCTAAATCTAAAACGGTTTTAGTCGCCCTTGCCCTATTCAACGAATGATTATAACATTCGTATTTTTAGCCAGTCGTCTGGATCTAAAGTTGGACAGATTCTGAATTTTACAGGTACCTTTTATCATCATCATGTGTCTAGATATTTTAAATATTTGTTTAATTTAGGTAACACAAGAAATATTTTAGCTAATGTAAAGTGGCAAGATAAAGCAAGGACTATGATGAAGCAAATAATAAATAGAAATGGTGAAAATGGTACGAGTACCATCGAACTGATCTGATGATGACGCCGGAAGGTAGGCACTGGAACACTGAAATCAAATAATGTATCCTAATCGTGTTTGGGCTTATTGGAATCGTCATGAGATTTACTTTGGCTCTAAATGATTACCATGATAATTGGAGATACCTACCAAACAAAAAAAAGAAATATATAAAAACCTTTTTAACAAAAAAATCAAACCGCCTTCCAAATCAAAACACTACAAAGCAACAAATAGGTAACTTTATTTTCCGAAGTCAGTGTCCTAAAACGGAAAACAATAGGTACCAAAGACACCGACTTCGGAAAAGACTGTTATATGTCGTTTTATAGTGTATTGTTTTGGAAACCGGTAAATTTTTTTTGTTATACAGTTTTTAAGTATAAAATTATATATGTCAAAAAATATATCGCGAATGAATTGTCTGAAAACTTCCTGACAATTATTTATCTATACTAATATTATAAAGAGGAAAGACTTTTTTGTTTGTTTGTACCGAATAGGCTCCGAAACTACTGGACCGATTTAAAAAATTCTTTCACCAATAGAAAGCTACGTTATTCCTGAGTAACATAGGCTATTTTTTAATCCCGGAAACGGGTCTGTGGCCTGTGGGGTGGCCCACGGGAGCGAAGCCGCGCGAAGCAGCTAGTATTAAATAAAAAAATATCACTGTATGTTTATCTCAATCTTTCGGAAGTGGGATACACTTAATGGTAGCATCTATGACATAAAATAAAGAACAAAAGAAGACCTTTCAGAAAATATTAGTCTATTTGCTGTTCGTCATGCGGTCGTCGTCACTCGAATCCTGGTTTGAATTTATCTTACTATTTCAGAATTGAGATTTAATAACCATAGCTTCTTTAACAGAAATATGAACTTAAGATTTTCGGGTTCTAGAGACTTTCAGAAAACCTCAGTTTCATTGCTGTTTGTTACTTTTTTTATCTCAACTCATCGAATATTGCCAGTGTATGTTTACCCTAATATTTCAAAACTGGAACCCAGTTGACTCTAGCTTCTTTAACATAACATTACGAACATAAATAGCTGTTTCAGAAAATATGAGCCACATAGCTGTTTTTTACTTTGTTTATCTTAACTCATCGAATTCATTTCTGATTTTTTTATTAATTATTGTTTTGACAGGCGTTTTTCAGACAACCCACTCGCGATATATTTTTGAACATATTCCATTTGATATAAAATGATTTTCATCCATTAAACAGATGGGTGAAGGTTACCCCTTACTCGGATCTAAGGCCGCCAACGCCTTAGCGTTATGGCTGTGTCTTAATAACGACGAAACTTCGTATCCATCAAAAAGACGTCCGTCGGGTGCTGCGCAACCTCGACGTGTACAAGGCTAGCGGCCCTGACGGAATACCAGCAATTGTTCTTAGAATCTGTGCGCCTGGACTGTCTCCGATCTTGACACGCCTATTCCGCCTTTCGTATGAGACTGGAAAAGTGCCGAATACTTGGAAGCAGGCTAACGTACAACCCGTGCCCAAGAAGGAAAGTCGAGCTGACCCGGCCAACTACAAACCCATATCTGTAACCTCCATACTCTGTAAGAGTATCGAACGTGTACTTAATATAAAGCTCCTGGCATACCTAGAAGCAAACGATATCCTAAGTGACCGCCAATACGGCTTCCGCCGAAATCGGTCTACTGGGGATCTTCTAGCGTATGCCATTCATATCTGGAGTGAGGCCATCGAGAGGCACGGGGAAGCGCTTGCCGTCTCCCTAGACATCTCGAAGGCTTTTGATAGGGTCTGGCACGAAAGCCTTATTGGTACGCTTCCTTCATTCGGTTTGCCCGGTGGTCTGTGTGATTGGATTGCAGACTTCCTGAGAGATCGGTCCATTCGAGTGGTTATCGATGTCTGCTCGTCGGACCGCTTGGATATTAATACTGGGGTCCCTCAGGGGTCGGTACTCTCAGCAACTTTATTCTAGCTGCTCATTAACGATCTGCTAAAACCTGCACCTTTGGGTATGCAGCGACAGCACAGTTACTGAGAGATATTTGTCCAACGCTCGTGATACCGGGCCTCAGATCCAGTCTCGCCGGGAGGCCATGGTGGAGCGCTTGAACCTGTCCTTGCAGGCCGAATGGGGCGATGCCAATCTGGTCAGGTTTAATGCTAAAAAAAGACAATTTCACCCGGCTCCAACTTTCCGAGATGTAACCATGCCAATAATTGACCATCTTGAGATTCTTGGCGTTACGTTGACATCGACTCTGAATTTTGGCCCATACATTAAGGCAAAGGCTCAGCTGGCTGCCAAAAAGCTGGGGATCCTTACAAAGGTGAGAAGGTACTTCACACGCCAGAACACCTGCTCAGCTTGTATCAAGCGCAAGTTCGATCATGCATGGAGTACTGTTCTCATCTCTGGCACGGATCTGCCTAATACCAGCTTGATGCACTAGAGTCGATCGAAAAGCGGGCCAAGAAGAGTCTGTGTTTCCCGATAGCTACAATCTAGGGGTCTTTAAGTCAAGAGTGAATAGGTTACTACTAGGCAAGCGAGCTCCATCGTCGACCACATCATCGCTTACCATCAGGTGAGATAATGGTCAAGCGCGAGCCTTTAAAAGATAAAAAAAAAACTTAAATATATTATTACGTGTACACATAGTCAAAAAAGGTGTATTTTATTGCTTTAAAAAACGTGGTCTTTCACTAGGAATTAGGGTTTCCTGTATGGTGGGTGCATTTACAAACATATAAACTCATATATACAAACACCCCGATCCGGAACAACAATCTGTAGGCCATACAAATAATTGTTTCATGTGGGAATCGATCCCACGACACGCAGCGCAACAGCCGATCCCTCAACTACAGCGCCAACCGTGTCGTCTTTTGTAGGCAGTGGCGTTTTCTATTTGTAAATTTTAACTATACTTTTAAGTGCGCGCTCAGTGAAGCGTGTGAGTCTATGATATCAAACATCTTTGTGCGTCTTGTGTTTAAAAAAGCCGTTTACTTAACAATGTACATTGTCTTAGGAGGGTCTTTTCTTGATTTTCTACAACACTATGAACGAATTCGTCGTTAACACAGGAAACATTTTGTTCACGAGTTTGTTGTAACATATGAACAAGTTCGTACCCCGACTTATTCGATGTTCTCTTTGTTTGCCTGTATAGCTACGTGCTCGCAAACTTCAAAGCTTTCTTACCTTTGAGTAAACACAAATACGTATATGTACCATGTATACATATACAGAAAATACCGATATCCTGTCTGCCGTGTTCGTTAGTCTTTTGTGCTGTATAACATCGTGACGCCTAAAGGCAACTCTGAGGGTGTAACTTATCCTACATTTTGTCAGTTAGTAGGAACGTTCATTCGATCTTTGAATAAGTATCTGACGTTGATCATTTGTTAAACTCTACTATAGCCTGGAAATCTGTTAAATTTTGGCATCAAAGTAAGGTTTGACACGCCCTTTGTGTCGTATCGTGAGATTGCCACCACGAGAATACCGTAATAACCGTTTCTCGGGTTAAAATAGCATTTACATCCCTTTTGACAATTTTAACTCTCAGCATGATTCAAACTGCAGTTGTCAGGTTAACAATGCTCATTAAATAAACAAAATGCAAGTTTATTTTATTTATGTATTCGCTTATTCGAAATCTTATCTGCATGTGTCTAATCTTATATGACGATAAGCAAAGTAGATATTTCAAGGGTATTAATATTTTTTTTATTTTACAGAGAACTGTCATCCTAAAGACCCGACGACCATGATCTGCGTGCCTCCATGGTCCATCAAGGTGGCGAAAGTAGTTCAGCCGAATCTAGATTTCTTGGGTAAGTACGGTTAAATTACTATCAGTCGGCAGACGGCGGAATCTGGAGGTCTTGGATATCAAGGTAACGGAAGGCATGGAACGGTAAGAATATTATTTAAAAAAAAATACCATCTCTAACATGGGGTTATTCACACCCCACTCCACTACGATATCCAGTTTCAGCGGCTTCGGCAACGCCAAAAATTCCTTTAGTTTAGTTATTTAAATATATCAGACATGATTAAGTAAACTTTTTAACTTAATTATGAAACAATGTAGTCAGAGATCCGGTGACGAATTCTGGGAAGGTAATAAGCGCTTAAATTGTTGCATTAAAACTTCCGTTATCAGTGACATGGGAAATGATCAAGCAAAAAGTTTAATTAAAATCTGTAACCCGCCTACGGTTTTTTTTTCAGTCTTTGTTACCCAGGTCATAATATCGAATCGATTGACACCATATTAATCAAAATCTGGTGAATATTTTAGGAGTAAACTCCGTAGGAGTCCGTCTAGGAGTGATCAAAAAGTAGTGAGAACGACATACTCCTTGGTAAGAAAAAAATATACTGGCAGGCATAGCTCAGATACAATCATATTTGTAATATTAATAAAGAAAAAATCTTCGATTCTCTTTTGTTTTTTTTCTGAATGTAGTCATTTGTTTGCTTCGTGTAGGAACGTGTTCTCGAAAATGGAGAAAAACGAAGTGCGAGCCGAAATACTTCTGTTTAAATAAGTTAACGATGCAAGAGATTCATTGCGATTTGGAGGCTACATTAGGAGAGTCTGCTCCGCCGTATACCACGGTCGCAAGGTGGGCTTCTCAATTTCGAGTAGGGAGAACGAGCACGGAAGACGAACATCGTTGCGGCCGGCCATCGACGTCAATCATCCAAGAAAATGATGCGAAAGTCGAGAAAATTGTATTGAGCGATCAAAGAATTACCATCCGATACTTAATTTAAGAAACGGGCATTTCATATGGAAGTATTCAATCCATATTGAAAAAATCTTTGAATATGAGGAAAGTCTCCGCAAGATGATTCCGAGAATGTTAACCGACAGTCAGAAAAAAATCGACTAGACATTTCGAAGATATTGTTGGACAAGTTTCAAGAAGATTCTGTAAACTTTTTGTCTCGTTTCGTAACAATGGACGAAACATGGGTCCATAATTTTGATCCCGAGACAAAACAGCAATCTTCGCAATGGAAACGGCCATCATCACCGATCCCGAAGAAGTTTCGTGTCGTGGCATCGGCTGGCAAGGTTATGGCCTCAATATTTTGGGACTCAGAAGGGATATTGTTGATTGATTACCTGGAGCGTGGAACCCCTATTACAGGTCAATATTATGCAGATTTAATTACCAAGTTGAGGAATGCCATCAAAGAGAAAAGGAGAGGGAAGCTTCGAAGGGGCGTGCTGTTTCATCACGACAACGCACCCGCGCACAGGTTGGCAGTTGCGATGGCTGCCATTCAGCAAGCTGGCTTCGAATTGGTTGACCACCCCCCTTATTCACCAGATCTAGCGGCTAGCGATTTTAAACCGGTCCCCAAATTGAAAAGATACTTAAGGGGAAACAGGTACGAAGACGCTAACGAGGTGATGGATGCCGTGGAGAGCTTTTTGCAGGACCAAGACAAAACTTTTTTTCTGAAAGGGATTGAAGCCTTGGAAAAGCGCTGGACTCGGTGTCTAGTGAGACTCGGAAACTATGAAGAAAAATAAATTATTAAGTTATCAATAGTCATTATATTCTATCTCATTCTCACTACTTTTTGATCCCTCCTCGTATATAGATTGCTAAAATCATAACCCTTCCTTTTGCCGCTTTTTCACTTAGCCTATCCGTAGTCGGGTAACAAAAAAAAAATCTGTCCTTCTGACAGAATTTTTTATTTTTACTGACCTAGTCGCTACAATTATTTTCTATTCATTTATTTTTGCATGCAAAATTTATAATTTTTTTTTGTTACTTCTTTTTCGCAAAAATTATCATTTAGACAGCAATTGGCTTTACTGGACTAATATTTATACAGCTTACATAAATTTAGTTTTACGGATCCAGGTTTGTAATTCTAAACGGATTATAGATAGATATGAAATAACAAAAAAAATACCGGCCAAGTGCGAGTCGGACTCGCACACGAAGGGTTCCGTTCCATTATCGCAAAACACTGCATAAAAATCACGTTTGTTGTATGGGAGCCCCCCTTAATTTATTTTATTTTAATTTATTAATTGTTATTTTTTGAAGTAAATATACAACTAAACATTCTGTGAATATTTCAAGCGTCTACCTGTTGCCGTTAATAATATCGAGCAAAAAACGGCAAAAATATCACGTTTGTTGTATAGGACCCCCCCTTTAATATTTACTTTATACTGTTTTTAGTATTTGTTGTTATAGCGGCATCAGAAATACATCATCTGTGAAAATTTCAACTGTCTACCTATCACGGTTCATGAGATACAGCCTGGAGACAGACGGACAGACAGACAGACAGACAGACAGACAGACGGATCGCGAAGTCTTAGTAATAGGGTCCCGTTTTTACCCTTTGGGTACGGAACCCTAAAAATGAACGCCCAGAAACATTTTTAGATAGTACATTGAAGTACAAGAATACGTTTCCCACGTTTAATTGAAACTTAAATTTTGTGTAACTAATTTCAGTAAATATAGTAATGTACTAATCATATTCTAATACAAATTTTGGGCAGTCTGGTCTTTTGGGCAATAACATGTCCAAGAGAGTCTAAGTATACAAATTCTGAAAAAACTTTTTAGTTGAAAAACTTAAGTGACTTGAATGATTAACATTGTTTTTCTTAAAACAGATAAACATGGCTTAACTTATTTATAAAGCTTCTAACTCTTTACCTATTTAACTTTCATGCAAAAGTTCAGAGTACATATAACGCCTCCCCAGAAGTCGTTGCCGAGTCTTTCTACATTACGTTGTTATTTCGTTGTAAAGACTGTGGATGCGCGAATTAAACGCACCGCAGAAATTGCGATAGGCAACCAGCCTATCGCAATTGCATCAACAGAAGCGAATAGCAAACGACTGTGGACGAATTGGATAGCGAGTCGCATGCACTAAGGTTAGTAAATTTCTCAGTAGGTACCTAGCGTTTGAATGCCCAGAGAAGACCCTTACGTAAAAAGAACAGAAAGTGGATAGATTTATTTGCAAAATTAGAGTTAACAAACAAATTAATGGGACACCATAAGTAAATTCATCCCTATGAGTCATTATCATCCTGCCCTAATTCTAATTTATTTGGGGTTCAGTGCATC
Organism: Anorthoa munda; assembly: GCA_945859665.1. NCBI lineage: Eukaryota > Metazoa > Arthropoda > Insecta > Lepidoptera > Noctuidae > Anorthoa > Anorthoa munda. The sequence continues at coordinate 41,643,633 of OX243893.1, forward strand.
ATTGTTTCTTGTTTCATACAGTTATATCTGTCGCCTTTTAATTTTTATAAATTTTCTGGCCAAATCTCGTTGTATACAATTCATCCATTGTTTCTTTGGTCTGAAGCCAAGGTTCCATATATATATAATAATTTCAATTCATATATAGAATTTATATAAATTTCAGATACATAATCTAAGAATTCATGTAGTAAATTCTGACATTTCCCTCACTCCGAGCGTCACACATTTGTCGTAATGAATAGGAACGCAAAACAAAGCCTTCAACGAAGATAATTACAATATAGAATAACGTAGTATCTCCATCATAAATTGTTCTGAGTTAAACCAATTTATTAACTATTAACAATTCTTATCTAATCGAAGCTTTCATTCCTCGGGCAACAAGTACCAATGGATAAAACGCAAATGAATTAAATATTTCTGATTGCCTCTGGAATAATAAGCCCGCCCAATAATGATATTGGTTGTATGCAATAAAAGCCTCTTATATCTTTGCTTCGGGGCTTTGACGGTATATAATATGAATGAATGCATTTGCAATAAATGATAAGCCACAAAAGTGATGAATCAAAGGCTATTGCATTCATGCAGCTGAGTTATGATTGCTAAGAGCGATATTTAGTGGTTTTACGCGAATGGAGAGAATACTTATTGAGTTTATAAAAGGAAGGCTGAAAGTGGTAACGATGAATGAAAAATTGTTTGTCATGGTATGGATACCGGATGCGAAGGAATGAAGAAATGTCGTGAGGAGTGTTTTGAGTATTAATGTGGCTGGATATATGAGTAGGGGAGGGAATGGAGGACAAAAAAATTATGAATAGACTGTTTGAGAGATGACAGTCGGAAGGATGTGACTACTGAGTTGAAGACTTGAAGACTAATATGGAAGACGAAAATTTGTTGCGCCGACCATAATTAAATTTCGATAAGGGAATGATGATAGTCTTATTAAATTAACAAGAGAATTTGAGCAGACTACTTATATATGTAGGTATGTAAGATTAGCGATGTTTGTAACGACCCTCCATGTAGACATGTTCTTTGTGTAACAGATATGTTTTGAGCAAGTTTCGTAGACTTTGATTCATTAAGTAATTAATATACGAGCACTTATAATTAATAAATGGAACGCGTATGCTCAAACAAAATGATATATGTTGTTATTTTGTAAACTATTTCACGAGATATTTTTGGGAATCAGCATTAATTAGAAAAAAAATAAACATGTATAGAGTGAGTTTTTGTTTTTTTAAGTAACGCACTCAACAATTAAATTAAATAAAAAACGAAAATAAAAAAATACCGGTATTAAACTTTGCTTTTAGAGACTTATTAAAATTTAAATCAAGAACAAGGAATCATCGAAACAAAGAAGAAGAAAAGACTAATGAGAAACTTAAAACTTATAAAACAATAAAAACTAAATTCTACCTAAAATAAAACAGATTTTCCAGTCACTGGAAAAACCTTTTTATTTTTATAACTGGGTTTTCATTGGCAATCTTTCAGGGGATAAAAGTACTCATTAATATGCACAACTTATACGATGAGATTACTCTGCAAAGCGGAAAATAACATTTGTTTTACACATTTTCATCGTAAGTATTAATATCATTTTGTATGAAACATCAAAAAATAAATTCAACAGTTTGTTTCATACATATCATTGGGTAATTTATTTTGACTGCAGAAGAAATTTACGATATTGTAGTGGTTCCATTGTAAAAGTTGTTTATATATAAGTACCTTTCGCTCCTCGCTCCCCAAAAAATCTAATGAAATCAGTGTTTGCTATTAAAAATACCGTTAAAAGAAACAATTTTTAAAATGGCATACGTACTATTTTGTACGTACATTCAAAATCGTTTGTAGCGACTTTCCTTAAAACGTCGTAGGTACTGGGTAAAAGACGAAAATAAAAGACGGAATGTAAAAGTTCCGTTACAAGGACCTAAGAGCAAATATTTTATGTTTATCAACTGTCGGCTATAATGGTCTCTTTAATGTCGTTGTAAACGGTTTTGACTGATATTATCTTATTTTTTATAATTATGTGTATAACTAACTTTTTTAGCAGCGCAAGGATACGAATGTTTTGTGATAGAGATTTTGATGGCTTTAATCCCTAGAACTTTAGCCAAACGCTTGGCTACCGTTCTAGGTTTTTGGCGCTACTAATCTGCACATTACGTGATTTGCTTAATGTTTAGCTCCTGAGGTGCAGCTTAGCGGCCATTGCAGCATTCTCTCTGACATGTTCTCTCTCGGCCTGGTCATGTGCGCCGTGTTCAACAACGGCAAGCCTCTGATACAAGCTAATAACAACCCGATGCTGTACATGAAGCAAATTGAGTATGTAAGTACTGTTACATTTTTCTTATTAATTACTTGTCACCAGCGGTCAATTAGGGTCTTATATCCTCGGCCACTAGGTGACCGTGCCCATGTCGCTGCTACAGTATTGATATCCGAGCAACTGTTGATATCCGAGTTGGTACGAGGCATCTTGCCCAGTTCCTATTCACATTTTGCTTACTTCTTGTAGGTTTATCAGGTTCTGTTTCTGCGCCATTATCTTTATGAGGTTGTCAAGGGATCTGTGTCAGAGATCAGACAACTCAAAACGGATCTGATTTTATCTTCTTCGGCAATTTCCGTTTTTTTTCTAGGATTACAATAAATGCATGTTTATATTGAGTCTTATATAGTTTAAACCTTTATGCTTTTTGGTAGGTAGGTATTTAATTTATGCCAGATTTGTTTTATAAACTGACTGTATCAACAATAAATTATATATTAATTAGATTAATATCTACCAAAGTACTACTAGTAATAACTTCATTTTTACCTATATCTTAATAGAGATAAGATAATTTTTTGAGACGCATTATACACAACAACGTACATTATATATGTACGTTGTTGTGTTTAATGCGTCGAAATAACTCGCTCCTTTTTCCCACGCGGGTAGGCAGAAACTACAGAACGCCACCTGCTACGATCCTTACATACTTCTTTTGCTTCACTCAAGTTCAACATCTAGTCATAACACGCACGCCGGTTATGAGTAGTGCGCACCTGGTCTATATGAAGAACATCACCAGTAAGGCCTTATAAATACCTTTTTCACCTCAGCACCTCAAACAAGCAGGTTTTGCTGGTTAAAGACAGTGAGCAAAATTCGATTTTGCTGCGAGCGTGAGACAAAGAATATTTTTTTTTATATGCCGAAAACAGTGCTGGGACTACTCAAAACATTCGAAAGATTTGAACCTCACTTTGTTCTGTCACTTTCACTTCGATACGAAAAAAAGCGAGAGATAGAAACAAGTCGATTCGAAGTTCATTTTTCAAATTCCATATATAATAGGCCCAAAAAAGAAACCAACAGTAAAACGTTCGGAAATACATAATAACTGTAAAATTTCAAATCATTTGTTAAGGTTTAAATGTAGATATTATACTTTTTTTTTAATTGAATTATATTATTTTATAATCAAATAAAGAGATGTTGAAGAAAAAAATACGAAGTTTATCATATATCTACATAGTTATTTAAAGTTATAACAATCGAATCGAGATTTGAAACTTAATGTCGCCAAATCTCGATAGATTTAACGAACATTCGTATTCAAAAATAAATAGAAATTGAAACTGTATTGACCAAAAAAAATTGCCGAAGCGCGTACTCAATAACGTACTGCTTTGCTGGAAAAAGGTTCTCCCAAGTTTCTGATATAGTACTCGGCTTTTAACTTCCGCTTTTAGGTCCAGCTATATTTCTCGCCAGCTAGAGGATTATTGCCGCAGCACTCAAGACTTTGAAGTTTGAAATTAAGATGCAGATTATCAAATACAACTCAAATAAATCTTTTATTAGTTTCTTAGAAGCTCTTTGGTACATATTAACTAAATAGATATGCTCCATATATTACTACCTTGGTTTTCAACTCCGACTGCGTTGCCGACTTCAAGCGAATCACTATCTTTGGTTGACTTCCAAACTTAAGATATACTTTCTGGTTTCGGTCTTTGAAATAGTTTCTGTTTGGAAAACGAGCTTGCTCTGTGAGCTGGAACTCTTTGATTCCAGGTAGCATGCGGTTCTTTGAGAACAACTCCTTACGTAGCTCAACGGTGTTTTTGCTTAATTTAAAGGCCGCCAAATTGGCTTTGTTATCGATTTTGAATAAGTAATGTACGCTTTATGCGTTGTATGATGAAAAGAATCGCCTTGCAGGATTTTTTTATCCTGTTTCCTGTTCCAGCTTTAATACATATTGTTGAAATACGCTTAATACTCTCTAATACTCTACTAGTGCTTTTAATAATAATTTATAAAGAGAATTTGAAGTGCAATTTGTAAATCTTTCGATCAAATTGCATCGTGTTGCGTCCATGTGAACGTACTTGCTATTTTGCTTAGTAAAATCGCTTATCGGTATATACATCGAATCACGCCACAATCACTTAGTTGCTATAGGTTTAATTTGTGCATCATATTGACTTTTTTTCTATCATTGATAGTCTCACGTTTGACCACTATCTCACCTGATGGTAAGTGATGATGTGGTCGACGATGGGGCACGTTTGGTTAGAAGTAACCTATTCACTCCCAGTTTGTAGCTATTAGGAAATACAGACTCCGGCAGGGTATTCCACGCTTTAGTTGTACGCACAATAAAAGTATTCCTAAAACGCTTTATGCGTATGGATGTCCATCATATACCGATGACGCATCGCCAATGACTCTTGTGTTGGGTTTCGAATTGTTTAGATGTTTTTCGTCGACCCCGAGCCTCAAGGGACACCGACTACGTTGCATTCTTCGTGTGGGCAAAACAATTGGTAAGATATAGGAACCGTGTGGGATCAAGATATATTATAACGGAGTGGACCATTCCAAACGAAAAGCCAGGGTGGTTCACAGTATTTTTGATTCTCATGTCACCATAAGGAATAATAAAATAATAATAATAACGCCACCGCAGTATCTCTACGTTGATGACGTCGTGAAGCTTGCGTGCTCCAATGAACCCAAAGTCGGTACCGATTCTACTTTGCAGCAACATGCCTAGGGTGAGGGGCCAGACTGAGAGAGACACAATCTGCATGGCAGCTTTGTGGTGAACTGGTGGACAGTGGCGATCCCACGGACCTGATCTCCAGGGAGAAGTCTTGTCCCTCGTCTCCGGCTTGCCTTTATTGGTCAGTTGATGTGAATACTGACGGGGAACAGATGTCCCACCTCACTCTTGCCTTAATCTCCACTCAAACCTGGAGATTCGCAAGAACAAACGTGCTTGGAAGAAGGAAGTTAACCCAGTAAAATGCTGGTAGAGATCTTGACCGCACTTCCGGGATTGTCCTGATAGTCGTGGCATACCTCTCCACTCCTCAAGCACCTCCTTATATGTTGCCCCCCTTCGCGCTACGTCACTTAAGTGCTAGCGACTAGTTTATGGGGGACCCATTAATTGAGTGTGCAAGTCATCCCCTGCCATTTTATAGCCGTATAGATCAACCGTGGTCAGTCAGGGGCCAATAGTTCTTCTATAGTTGTAGGTAATCGATCCACAAAACCTCCCAAACCCATAGCCCAATGTGTTTTGTCTCCATATTCAGCAATAGTCCTGCACCAGCCGGGGATTGTCCTTGGGTGCTCTTGCGTAGTGACTAATGCATACAGGGGTAATTGCCAGTTGGTGTCACATTTCATCCTGCATGTCAAACAAGGCCTCTGCGAGTTGGTTTCGGCCCCTGGTACGTTACACCTTTCGAACGGTCCGGATCGGATCTAAGGGTCCCGAGAACCTCAAAAATTATATTATTATATATAATGATTAAGACACTTTAATAATTAACAAGCGATGTTTTATCGATGTAAATAGTTGTATGATATGTTGATGTTCCTAATGTAATCGGTATGTTTATTTTAAATGTCAATAAACTATTTTGTGACGTTTTTAATTTGCGATACACAAAGCAGACAAAGAATATTAATATGATATTTTATATTTTGCATTGTAATTTTCCATTTTTTTATTTTGGGGGAGGCCTATGTCCAGCAGTGGACGTCTTTCGGCTGATATGATGATGATGATGATTGTAATTTTAGACGGATAACAACCAAATTGACACGGCCGTGATACGTACTACATTAGTGCAAAATAATTTGTCTGAAAGACAAAAGATTTTATTCGATTGCAGAATAGCAAAAACTAAACGTTATGTTTTGAAAATATGATATAATTACACTTTCTAATATGCAGCTTACGAGATATTTTGTTTTTTTTACTAATCCAGACGTTTTGTTGTGATTGACCGTGTGTAGTTACGGTCGTCAGTGTCGAAATTATAAATAACTTATTGGCACATACCGGGAGGACTTTTAAAAAAAATCTAGGGTTTATAAAAAACGATTGGAAGACGCCAGATCTATAAAGCAAACAAATGGCAATCAGGGCTTTGATGAACTTAACTAATGATGAGATTAACTTCGGACGAAAATTGTAAAAAGCTTAAAACATCATTCTCGTCCCGACTTCGCCTACTGGATAACGCCCTCTCTTTTTTGTGCCAATCCTCACGCTCCTGTGCTAACCTCATCAAGGTTTCTACCCGCGACGAGAACAATATCGTCTGCCAATCTCGCCGCCACGCCGGCTACAAAAAGCTTTAGGAATTAAAATAATAAGCATACGTTAAGCTCGAGTGGATAAGCAACTGGCCTAGTTGTTGTTTCTATTAAAGATCTAAAAATAAAATTCACATGAATGAAATGTTTCGTGAATGTACATCACAAAACAACATGGCATCGCTACCGTCGATAAAAATATCGAGGTCGATTGATCTGTGTACCGTGAAAAGAAAAGCGATACCATGCGATGTCGAGTTTCAACAAACCGTTCTGTATTCCCCAGAGGAACTAAATCGGGGGCTTTATACGAAAAGGAATTCGAATAAAGAAGTACCAGACATACACGAGATTTTTAACTAAACTAATTAAATGTCTAAGAATCCTTAGGGTGTTATTCTTTTTTCTTTTTCTTTTTCGATTTGTGTATCGCAGTGAGAATAGTTTTGATTTAGGATGCAATAAAAGGTATTAAAAATAAAGATACCAAAAAATGTATATTAGAAACATCATATGTCATTTGTAAAACGAATGCATTCTGTAATTGCTGCCAGTAAATCAATGTGGATTTGACTCCCCTCATTAAGTCCGGCAAGTAATTCGGCACGAGTAATTAAATACTTATTAAAATACGTTACTGTTGCTAAAATTTAATAAAATGAGAGCTATTGTTCTCGCTGCTGTGTTGTTGCTGTCTCAATTAAACACATTTAGGGCCGATTTCACCAATGAAACTAATCGCGATTAATTCAACTAAACTCATTTTATTCAAATACAGCGTTCTGATTGGTAGTTTCTCAGCGTTCTCAACCAATTAGAACTCTGTATTTGCATAAACTGAGTTTAGTTGAACTAATCGCGATTAGTTTCATTGGTGAAATCGGCCCTTAGACAAGGAAAGTTGAGGTAAATTCTTTGCTATCACAAGTATAATATACGGCACGGGGTGAACCAGCTCTTAAAGAACTTAAATCATTGGGATATTAAACCAGAGAAAATAGTGGTGCTCTGGAAGTTCTTCTTTCTTAATTCCTACACATATTAAAAATGAATGACATTAGAAAAAAACGTGAGGACAGAAGTATGCGCATAATTATTACATTATTGAAGAACCTCGTAACATAAAATTAAGAGTTTGAGTATTCATCAAAATCAACTTTCCTTTGAAAACCTGTCAAACTCAACTTGAGTATGAAAATTTGGTGCAAACGTCACCAAAGTTTATATTTGGTACGTTCTTAACTCAACGATCAGAAATCGGCCATTATTTTGAGATTCGTTGTGTTTTAAATTAGGTAGTAAGTGTATCTACTGGCTTTAAATACAATACTATCCACGTAGGCGTCCCAATCACTATAATACTAATGAAATTGGTATTTACCAATATAACAAAGAGTAGTCTTCTATCGATGCCCACGTACCTATCCCGATCTCTGTTACAAGAAAACACAATTGTTTTCGAACTAACCAACAATGGTATTCGAAACTCAATCTCAATTCTCGTTCATCATTTATTTAATATTTTACAAAACAATGGAAACACCATCCGAGCGGCTATTTATAATTTCATGGCCATAGCGTCCTTCAATAATACAATAATTTACTTACAAAAGTCGTATTTTGAAATGTATTTAAAAAAATAGCTTATTGTTATTTGAAGACTAACTAGCCAGTAGTGTTCAACTTATTTTGCCCGGATCTATGTCCGGTTTATGACACGCAATGGGCCTAAGGCTGCTTCCACCACTTCGAAGAACACTGCATGTTTATTAGGTACAAGCCGTGGGGCTTCTTAAGGCGTTATATACGCCCCAATGTTAACGCAGTACTGGTCGTGCGCCCGCTCGGAGCCAAAATATCAATCTTGAACCTCCTTTTGAACAGTTTTGTTTGCAAAATATTATTTGATTTACTTATGCTATTTCAGTTATGAAGAAATTCCAGCCATCAATTTTTCTGTGTAAGAATATTTTTAAACATCCAAGTCGTTTTGGAGGAGTATCCAAAAGTTGCGGAAAAATAATATAAATATTAGTTACATGAAAAAACCTTGTTTCAAAAATAATGTACACGAATAATTTTTTTTTTTTTCGAAACGTTTTATCTAGCCGTTACTAAGGAGTGTGCTTTAGAATGTAACTTTTTTACGGCACTAAAGTGGTGGAAGACACTTCAGAGCCTTCAGACATAAATTTCCAAAAGACGATTTTACAAATAACTTTTGGTTATGAACAGAAATTACTTCTTAGAAATCCGCATACCCACTCTCATCTCTTTAAGGGAATAATTTTTTATTCAATAATATTCTTAATGAACATAAATATTGAAGGAGAGTTTAACTCGCCGCCATTGTTGTGAAACATTTCATGGCCCCCGAGCCAGCGTGCAGTGGTTAAGGCTGTGGGTTGACTGTCAAATTCAAGTCTTTTACTATCCATAATAGATATTAAATACCTTTGCGAGAAGTCCCTCCATTCGACGCGCTACTGTAAAACACAGAAAGTAAGCGTTTGGCATATTTATTCAATTACACAAACCACGGTAGAAACGCAAGAGTTTTCGAAGAAACTAATGAAATGCAAATAAAATTTTAAACTTTAAAATTGCTTTTGGCTATAACTTTTATTTATGAAAGTACATCATTTATCTGGTTTCTCGTCTAGTTTTCTTGGCGGAGGTCTAGCAGTAAAATAATAATATAAAAAATATGAAAACGTTCCTTACTATCGTTATTGTAAACTAGCATAAGCTGGCCCGAAATTATCGTAAGAGAATAAAGCTAACGGATTAGAAGTATCCGTTATAATTCAAGAAATGGTCCACCCATGTGCTAAGTTTCTTCCAAATCGTTCCTTTTTTATAATTTATAGGCTCACGTTTGTCCACTCTCTCGCCTGATGGTAAGCGATGATGTGGTTCTGCTGATGAGACGTAAAAAAATAACAAACAAACAGACAGCTTTTCGCATTTCTAATATTAGTATGGATGTTAAGGAATTTAGTTAACCTAGCTAGGTTAATGAGTACGAATATTTTAGTTTATTTTTACCCGACTGCCGAAGGAGGGTAATGTGTTTATCAGTCTATGTATGTATGTAAGTATGTATGTATGTTTGTTCCTATGTGGCGTTCTAGAGACCAAACGCGTTGGCCGATTTTGATGGTTCTTACGTCAATCGATTCGTCTTAACCCTGCGAGTGTCACTGCCTACATTAAAATTGCGGCTTTTGGGCGCCATATTGTCGGGGCACAATTTTTTTTTTCTTCCAAACCTATCGTGTGGGGTATCAAAATAAAGGGCTTTAAGAGTTGATTTCAAAAATATATAACACTCATATGTTAAAATGTACCTAATTCTAAAAAAAGATAACTAAAAAGTTATAAATAAAAAAAGTTAATTAAAAAATTCTAAAACCCGACTGCTTAAAAAGCGAACTAAAAAGAATGTAAACAAGAAGAAAATCATGCTGTGCAGTCGGAGGATAATTCTGGTTTTGGTCAGCCAGCTCACGAACATGTATCCTCCGACTGCACAACATGATTTTCTTCTTGTTTACATTCTTTTTAGTTCGCTTTTTAAGCAGTCGGTTTTTTTTACTACGATTTTAATTAAGCATCTACGCGAAACTTTGCCGAACACAAAACATTTGCTTCGCTGGAATAAGAATAAGTTTCACAGAACCAAGGTAACGTTAGCCCTCCAGGTTATTTAGTTTTGCTATCAGATAGCAGAACTAAGTAACAACAACTAATCGAAACTACAAAGTTACCTGACCAACTGCAAATAGCAATGTCTGCTGTGCAAGATAATGGTCATTGACCTCATTCCCTAGATTATCTCAATTAGGAATTTGAAGTTGAGTATTCGTTAAACTCTACTTTTAGGCCAGAAAGTAAGTAAAATTTTTGCATTAAAGTTGGTGAGGAGTACACGTTCTTAACACCAAATTCTCAATTCAAAAACAAAGCCATGTGGTACATCTCTTATTTTACCGAAGATTATCTTTGGATAAAAACATAATATCACGTATGTATTTGATCGGTTAGTCAGAAGTGATTAAAAGTAAACTCACATTTTGCCAGTTACGTTTAAATAACATGTAATAGGAGGCGAACCTGTGGCCTCAATCGGGCACAAAACAAAACTCCGGCGAAATGCCAGATGGATATACTAATAAGGACTTAGATATCCCACCCGATAATTCGTACGGATAATCTTATTATGATCAGCAGCGCTTGCCACCACTAAAGCAACGAGGCAGTAGTTACTTTATTTTTATCTTCTGGGTAATATTGTAATAATATAAATATATCTTCGTCTTCTGCCTGCCCTTATCCCATGTTACTTGGGGTTGGCGCAACACCTTTTCCTCTTCCATACCGTCCTGTCAACCGTCACGCTATCACTGACTCCCTTTTCTTTAATGTCACTCCTCCAAATTTCCATCCATCTTATCTTTGGCCTTCTCCTCCCTCTCCACCCATCCACATTTATATTCATAACTCTTTTACCCTCAGTTACCCACCTTAAAATTATCGCAGAATTAATGTGACAAATTGTCAAACACGCGTTAAGGTTACACTAGTCAACGGCACGAACTATTTGGCGGCGGAGTTAAAATATTTGCTATCTCATCCGACATCGCGCAGGAAAGAGATAGACGCTGTGATGAGCAGTAAGAAGCTAGATCGTGTTCGTATACACACTCATAACGCTGTGTGATGCACACATGCGCAATTTCATTGCAGAGCGCCGACAGCGCGGCGGTGTGTGTGCAAAGATTACTATAATATACTTGTGTGTGGTTGCGGTGGCGCGTATGCAATTCATTGACAACATAAACATAAAAAAATTCATGTTGGAACTTTGGATTATTACTGTGTGTAACGTAATTAGAAGGCACTCAATTTACTTGTTGTTATGCACCTATATTTACCCGCGACTTTGCCAAATTGACAATAAGATCTTTTGCGAAAATGTGAATTTACATAGATATTGTTATTATCGACAAGTAATGTTAGATTTGACTTTTTAATTATTTTTGGCGGCGGCGACGACAGAGCAGCGCGAGCCGCTTGCGCGCTTATTGAACCTTATGCCCTTAGTTATAAGAATGAAAAGTGTTCGAGCGTCAAGTCGGTAGATTTTACGTTGGCAGAGCGGGCGCCAGGGCTTCGCTGACTGTAGGTATCGTACCAGCGCGTGCGGAAAGCTAGGCTCTATGCGCACGGGTGTAGGTCATGTCTTTATGTTTTTGTATTTTATTGCAGGTTGTGCAAATATTACAATGTGTGTTAAATAGGTATTTACTTACCTTAGCTAGTTAGCTATAACCTACAGGCGCCTCCCCGTAAGTAGGTATTTCATACCAGCCAGAGTCAGGATAACTGCTTTTTCGTTAGCGCCACTTTGATGTGAGACTTGTTTTCTAGGTAATTAGGTTCATCAAATAAAACATAATGTTATTTTGTAAATTGTTTATTGATTGTTTGTTTACAATAGCAGTTTGAAATATTCTCTTTGTTATCACAATACAATATAATAGCTTCGGGTGGCTGAGCCGAGCTTGTGAGTGTCGGCGCGCATAGTAGGTATACAAATAAAAAACCGGCCAAGAAGGGTTCCGTACCATTATCGCAAAAAAACATCACGCTTGTTGTATGGGAGCCCCACTTATATATTAATTTTGTTCTGTTTTTAATATTTGTTGTTATAAAGAAATACATCATTTGTGAAAATTTCACCGGTTTAGCTATCACGGTTTATGAGATACAGCCTGGTGACAGACAGACGGACCGCGAAGTCTCAGTAATAGGGTCCCGTTTTTACCCTTCGGGTACGGAACCCTAAAAAGAATCATCAAAATCGGTTCACATTAAAAAAGTATTGAGGTAAGTAACAAAAAAAATACAGTCAAATTGAGAACCTCCTCTTTTTTGAAGTCGGTTAAAAAATAGCTTCCTTTTGTGTTTGTCCGCCGCTGAAGCCGAGTCGATATCGATATAACAGATAGGTACCTACATAATAATGAACTTTCGATATAAGTAGGCACGACTATCGAAAATCTTAAAATACCTAATCTAATTGGAATCTAATATCCTAATATATACAACAGAACTCTTCAATATACAACGGCAAATCTCTCGGGATTGCTGCGATCGCAAAACTGTTTATTGGTTAGGCCTTTTGATAATATAACGTCAAGCCGGTACGCTCTAAAGGGGTACGCAGATTTGTACAGTTCACCCTGAAAGATACACTCTCATTGCACCGGTTATGTTAGTTTTATGTTAGGTATTCAGGTAATCTATTCAGGCATAAATTTGGGCATTTTAGGCTCAGATTTTCTCTAATCTGAGATTATAGGTATTATTGAACTTGATCTTTATGTACCACAACTAAAAAAAAAAAAATAACGAAGAAACAAAAACAAGAACACCGACTTCCGAAATTAGTTATTTTTCACTTTGTAGTGTTTTTATTTGGAAGTCGGTAGTATTTTTAAAAAAGATTTTCTAATTATAGATAAAGATCGGCAGTTTGTAATTTTAAAATTTTATAAATGCGCGTGTTTATTTAGGTATAAAAGTCATGTCAAGCGCCCTCATGAATTGTACAAACTAAATTCGATAAAAGATTCAACTTACCCATTGTTACTTGAATTGCTGAAGAAGAAGATCACTTCACTGACGCAACAAGTTCAAATTCAAACGCCATGTAAATCAGTATGAAATCCCACGAACGCCAGGGTCAGTAAAATTTCGGACCAATTCAAAATAATCAACACAACACATAAAGGAATATCGGAATCCAAAGTTCAAGCCAGGGGTCAATGTTATAAAATATTATACGAATACGTTATCGTCGATATCACAATATCAATAACATACACCGCACGCGCGTAATTACGGTGACGTATATATTATGCAGCAGACGATTGAGGCCCCTCTGGGGCAGCGGGGCGCGGGCGCCGGGCGGTAGCTAAACTAGTGAGCGTGTGTGTGTGTAGGTGTAAATGCACCGCACGCGCACCCCTCCGCCCCACTGACCGGGGAGGAAATTTGTAGCGAGATGGATGATGATTTAGAACGAAAACGAGCGCGCGAAATTTTATAAACAGACCTTTGGGAGTCTGGATATCATGAAAAAACCACTGAATGTATCTGTTCAAAATAAAATTATTTGCATTGTTGAACAAATAATCTATCCCTGTATGGAGGCCGTTTTTCAATTTTCTTTCTTCTTATGGTACTTATTTGCGCCCAAAGATGCGTTAAAATTGGTGTTGAAATATGGAACTTTCGAAGCTCATAACTTTCATGCTAATTTTTTTTTGTACTTTTTGCTTCCATACAGGACTAGATAATGATGAGACAAATTGATATAATTTTTTATTTTGAACGTACATCGTCAAACAGTGGAGTAAAACCCAAACTACGTTTGTATGGAAGAATTTTGGACTAGTGCAACCTTAACTTATGTGATTGGCTGTTGAAAATTCATTCAACCAATCACAGCAGATAACGCGAGCTTGACAAATTGTCACATTCATTCTGCGATAATTTTAAGGTGGGAAACTGTGGGTTAGTAACATGCGTTTCATCCCTCTTCATCACATGACAATACCAGGAGAAACGGTTTCCTTTCAACTTTACCTTATAATGATTAACTAATTGTTATATTTTACCTTGAATCTTTATATATATATATGTCATCATCATCATATCAGCCGAAAGACGTCCACTGCTGGACATAGGCCTCCCCCAAGCGTCGTCAATTGACCGGTCCCGTGCGTCCCGCATCCAGCGGATCCCCGCAACCTTCACCATCCCATCGGTCCACCTAGTGGGAGGCCTTCCAACGCAACGTCTTCCGGTTCGCGGTCGCCAGTCCAGGACTTTTCTGCCCCATCGGCCATCCGTTCTGCGAGCAATGTGCCCTGTCCACTGCCACTTAAGTTTGGCAATTATTCGGGCTATGTCGGTAACCCTGGTTCTCTTGCGTATCTCTACATTTCTGATTCGATCACGCAAGGATACTCCGAGCATGGCCCTCTCCATTGCCCTTTGGGTGACTGTAAGCTTTCTGATGAGGCCCATTGTGAGCGACCACGTCTCAGAGCCATAGGTCATAACTAGCAACACACACTGGTCATAGACTTTCGTATTGGGACTCTGTGGTAAGTTGGACGAGAAGATACCTCGCAACTTCTCGAATGTTGAAATGTTATATATATATAATGCCAATAAGCAGCATTCGTGAAATTTCAATCATAACATAAAATACTTTCCGCAATATTTTCCTTTGCCCTGGTAAAATAAAGACTTCTTTAAACGTGAACGAGCTATCTCTATTGCTTGTTCCGAGCCGTACCTGTTGCTGAGTTCCTGATAAATATCAGCAGCTATTCTTTACAATACCTGTCGGTAACCGAAGCCAGTGGATTTCACTTAAAGTTGTAAGAAAAAGCCTTTAGATACACACTGAAGGGGTAGTTTTCGGTTTAGTTTGATTTTTTTTTGCAGAAGTTTTCTAATAACTGCAGCTTTACTCGGTTTCCACCCTAATTATGGAAACATAGTCCCTAGTTATAGTGGCTGTGGTATCATCATCATCATTTCAGCTGAGAGACTTCACTGCTGGACATAGGCGACGCCACATTGTCCGATACCGTACGTCTCGCATGAAGCAAATTACCCCAACCTTATTTTATTTTTTCTTTCAACATATTTACCACATATTTCTGGCCCTGCCCTGCAGGCCCTGCAGGCCCTGCAAGCCCTGCAGGACAAGAGGACACCGTGGAGTTTTAGTGTGTTGGAGTCCCACATAACTGCGCTATCTCCCCGTGGTAGCGCAGTTTGCATGAGCATTTCTCCAAGCTAATAAAAAAGGCTCCCATAGTAGCTTTAAAAAAACTTCGTCCAAACAGCAAAAAAATTCTAAATCTATGGTCCAAACCCTCAAAATATGCGTCGACAGCAGCCTTTCTTGTTTGAAGATTTTTTTTGACCTTTTGACCCCGTCTTTGAGCTTTGAAAATACATAAATATCAAAGCAATGAAATTTTAAGGAATCTCTCAAGAATAAGGTAGTTTCATAAAAATAGCATGCTCCTACGAAGATTTTTTCAATTGAAGGGGGATTTTTTTTCAAATTCCAGGGTATGAAGGGCATGCCTGTAAAGTTTGTGTATTGGGCCCACTATGGCTCTATAATTGAGATATGATTAAGTTTTTTTTTTATTGTCTATAGGCTTGCGCTTGACCACTATCTCACATGATGGTAAGCGATGATGTGGTCGACGGTGAAGTACGCTTGCCTAGAAAAACCCATTCACTCTTGACTTAAAGACCCCTATATTGTAGCTATCGGGACACTATTGACACAGACTCCGGCAGGGAATTCCACTCCTTAGCTGTACGCATAATAAAAGTGTCCCCAAAACGTTTTGTGCGTATAGGTGGGATGTCCACCATGTACCGATGACGCATCGCCGTACGTCTGGTACTCCAATGATGGAACGGGCTGGGTGGAATTAAATCATGCAATTCCATCGCACACTCCCCGAAATGCAGCCGATAAAAACCGACAAGCTGGTAACTCGGCGACGATGTTCAAGGCTCTGGAGCTTTGACTTGACCAATGCCTCATTGCCGATGAGTCTCTTGGCCCGCTTTTCAATCGACTCTAGTACATCAAGCTGGTATTTGGCAGATCCGTCCCAGAGATGAGAACAGTACTCCATGCACGATCGAACTTGCGCTTGATACAAGTTGAGCAGCTGTTCCGGCGTGAAGTACCTTCTCACCTTCGCAAGGATCCCCAACTTTTTGGCAGCCAGCTGAGCCTTTTCCTCTATGTATGGCCCAAAATTGAGAGTCGATGTTAACGTTACGCCAAGAAGCTCAAGATGGTCCGTTATTGGCACGGTTACATCACGGAAAGTTAGAGCCGGGTGAAAGTGGCTCTTTTTAGCGGAAAAAAGTCACGCCTGGGTTTTAGCAGCATTAAACTTAACAAGATTGTCATCGCCCCATTCGGAGACTGCTTGCAAGGACAAGTTCAAACGCTCCACCATGTCCTCACGGAGAGACCGGATCTGCGGCCCAGTATCCCGTGCTTTGGACAAGTATCTCTCAGCAACAGTGCTGTCGTCTGCATACCCAAAGGCGGCACTTCGTTAATGTATTCTTTTAGCAGTTCGTTAATGTGCAACAAGAATAATGTTGCTGAGAGTGCCGAACCCTGAGAGACCCCGGCATTAATATCCAAGTGGTCCGACAAGCAGCCATCGATGACCACTCGAATGGACCGATCTCTCAGGAAGTCTGCAATCCAATCACACAGACCACCGGGCAGACCGAATGAAGGAAGCTTACCGATAAGGCTTTCGTGCCAGACCCTATCGAAAGCCTTCGAGATGTCGAGGGAGACGGCAAGCGCTTCCCCGTGTCTCTCGATGGCCTCACTCCATATGTGAATGGCATACGCTAGAAGATCCCCAGTAGACCGATTTCGGCGGAAGCCGTATTGGCGGTCGCTAAGGATATCGTTAGTTTCTAGGTATGCCAGGAGCTTAGAGTTAAGTACACGCTCCATACTCTTACAGAATATGGACGTTACAGAGATGGGTCTGTAGTTGGCCGCTGCCCTTCTTGGGCACGGGCTGTACGTTGGCTTGCTTCTATGCATTCGGCACTTTTCCAGTCTCATATGAAAGGCGGAATAGGCGTGTCAAGATCGGAGACAGTTCAGGCGCACAGGTTCTAAGAACTATAGCTGGTATGCCGTCAGGGCCGCTAGCCTTGTTCACGTCGAGGTTGCGCAGTACTCTACGGACGTCCTTTTTAATGGATGCGAATGTCCGACATACTCGTCTCGCATCCATCAAGAGGAGGAGGGCGTAAATCACCAGGATTCAGATGCGAAGATTCCGCAAAAAGAGAGGCAAATAAATTTGCCTTTTCCCCAGCGGTGTGGGCCAGCGACCCATTGGGTTTCAGCAGTGGTGGTAGTGAGGGACGGCAGAAGTTCGGACACAGACTTCACCAGACAATGGTCGGAACTACCCAAAGGTGAAGTTATAGACACTGAGTATCGGTCTGGATCTGTTGTCAGCAGAAGGTCCAAGCAATTGGCCGTGTGCGAATCAACATCCGGCACCCTCCTTTACCCCTATGACAAGCTGGGTAAGGATTAGCGCAAGCGAAAGCTTACGCATCTCCCGTCCAGCATGGTCAGTGCACTGGTATGGGAAGAGCCACTCTTTGTGCCTCCCAGTAACGCTAATTGGGCGGAAGGGTACCGCTGCTGTGCCGCATCAGCCGCCTCACTGAGGTACTCTGTGAGCCTGGTTATCTCCTGATCTCCGCTGTGCGAACGGTAGACACAGGCGTAGATAATTTTGTCCAGACCTGTGTCCACCAGAATCCAAAGCGTAGAGAATCTGGAGTCCTCAAGGTTACGGAGACGCCGATAGCAAATATCGTCACGGGCGTACATACACACGCCCGCACGTGTTTTATAATTGTGCTCTAGGGTAAACCCTGGATAAGATAAGTACGAGACGTCTGAAGGAGTCGCTATCTGCGTCTCCGTAAGAAAAAACAGCGCTGGTTTCTCAGCCTCCAGGTGGTAGTGGACTGCAGAGAGATTTGAGTGCAGACCTCTAATGTTGGTGAGGTGCACTTTGTGGGGGAGGGAGTGCAGCCGCTGTTTATATCCAGTATTCTTTTTCTTTGTCATTATCATTGAAGAGCGAATGGATGAGAGAAGGAAGTGAGACGAGGTTCCACGCTGCTAACCTACAGACACGCATTGAAAGGACTCCATCATTGGGGCACTAGTCCAGTGACTGCGGGAATGCCCGAGCCCCCCCGGAATGTCCATCGGGCCCTCCCCATCTGGTCGCCAAACAGCACGATGGTGCATTTCGGGATTTTTCGACAGTTGGCGGGGCAGCCTTTCGTGTGTGGCTGGCATACTACTTGAGCCCCCAACTACCTGCGGTCGGCCAGCGGCGCACCGTGCCTCGGATCCCGCTACCCTCCGCGCCTAGTCTCCCAATACGCCCATAACAGCGAGCGTCAGGCTGGTCAGTCTGCAGTGGAACAGCTGTATCGACCCAACTCCTCTAGTGGGTACACCGAGCATCGTACCGGAACACGGCTATGCCGCTTGCGCGATGGGTGGTCGCAAGCCTTCGGCCGAAGCCTACCACCAGATGCCACCTGATTTGCACCACCCGGGGACCACGTATAGGGAATCAAAGGGCACACACCTACGGACGTGGGTGACTCGGCCCCCAAAAATATGATATGATTACTTAACTTTTTTAAAGTGATCAAATACTTGTTATTAATTTGTGTTTTATAAAATATTATAAGTACCATATTGGATTCGATAATCATTCTTGTTTTTCAAAGCACCCCTGAAAATTGTACGCAGAACAATAATTAGTAAAGTTTCATGATATATTTGATTTCAGAGTCAGTGTTATTAATTAATCGCCCTTTTAGCGAGCAAATTGTTTGTACTTTGCCAATTTGGTACTATTTATAATCCGTTTGACGTTATTCATTAGACCACTTGAATGTTTCAAACAAACAAGCGAGTGGAACACTAATTGGCTTGAAAGTTTATTTAAAAAACTCTAGTTGGAGTCTAAGAACTCGGAAATATACTCTTTTTATCATACTTTTCGTAGTACAAACAGTATGATAAATGCAAAATGTCAAGTGTCTCGAAGCAGAGACATAATATTTAAAAAAAATGCACCAAACGGCAACTACATATTATTTTGTTACTTTTATTACAAAAATGCGCGGACTGAGCCTCAGGTTCGGCAAATTCCAATTTATATTTTTATTTAATTTTTTTATCAAATGTAAAAAATAATCTTAGCCACTTAATTTTTTTTTCATAAACAAAAATCAAAAACCGTAGATATCGCGCAGTTTTCTTGCTTCAGAATAATTGAAACTTTAACTAGTGCAATACGGATCTAGGTAAATTATCCAGACGCTGATAAAGAGAGATAACTATGTCAAATGCAAACACATAGTTCTCTACAATTCGTCAGGATTGCTTTCTTCAGAAGAAGTGCCGCCATCCATTTTAGTATCATTTAAAGCCGTGCTGCACTAAAGCAGACCGTTTAATATGGGTTATGTGTGTTACAGCTGGACCAGCAAGTCATCCAAGTGCTGCCCAGGGTGCCTCCCCCACTCCAAGAGGCTGTGCAGCGTCTCCTTGCAAGGGACCCTCACCCACGTCCAACTACTCAGTTGCTCCCACTCATCAAGTACTTCAAGTAAGTTAAATAACTTAGATAAATAAAACACTCTGTTTTCATATAACACAGTAAATTCCAAGGGCTTAAGGATCCCGCAGACACGTGCGATGTGACATTGCGTCACTCCATGTCACGATAATGTTTCGTGCCAACTGTTCCACGGTCATGCGAAGTCTGCGGCACCCTGCAAGCCAATCGGAACTTGCCAATATGCATATTAAAAATATAAAATAAAAATACCCTCAAACCTAAAGGGCTTTATTTATAACAAATATCAAAACTGTTTAGCGACTTATAACCAGATTTTTTTATTGAATTACTTGAATCAAGAATCCTCTGATCAGTTGTTAACTGTAGCATCCGCAGACGTTAATAAGGCACATCGAGTATCAAAAAGAAACGGTCCGAATAATTACTGTCACTCAAACGTGAGTCCACTCTAATAATTAAAAGCAAAAATATTTTTAAAACAAGCTTTTAATAGACTAATAAGTACGAAATCTAATATCGCTTGTTAATACCTATTCAATGACGCCAAACACGATGATCCTATCTTGACCGGTTGGGGAGTTGCTATGGCCACCTTCCGGCTCCATTATGAGATCAGCTCCATAGAGCAATATTATTTCAATGTTTCCAAAGTTACATAAAGTACAACAAGTTATAGCTTAATCAGACGCCGAAGGCGCTTGAATAATTATTGATTACTAATTGCCTTACACATATACGAAAACAAGTAAATACAAAGCTCGTAATAAAAAGATGAAAACATTCTGTAAACCGATGTGCCATATTTACACTATTTTATCTCAATTTAGTCCGAAAAAACAACTACTTTAGATAATTACTAAGTATATGTTTAGTTACAATTTATTTACTATTCACCATACTAAGCTATTTTGGTTTTTCTCTTATTCAACAGTATACACCGCAAAGAGAACCCTACTAACGACGATATTGCCATATGTGCGATGCAATTACTGGATACAATTACAAACAAAGATCCCCAGCAAAAAGCGAACTTCTATCGCAATACCCTGATAGACGCGCTGCCAAAAATTCCAGAGGTAAGTATCATGCCAAAATCGTTGCATTCGTCTCGCACCTGTTTACCGAAGCCTTGAGTAGTATTTTCACAGGCTACAAAACGTTTGCAAGAAATATCTACAATGAACCCTATTGATAACCCCTAATTGCAGAGTAAAAGCTAAGCTAAAGTTGTCCTCTAATGGCTTGCTGAGTCCTTACCAATCTGGTTTTAGACCTTGCCATAGCACTGTTACCACTCTAGTCAAAATAACTGATGACATAAGGCTAGCTATGGATAATAAATGTCTCACCATATTGGTTTTATTGGACTTCAGCAGTGCCTTTAACTCGGTTGACTTTGACATTCTCCTAGGAATACTTTCCTCCCTTAATGTCTCTGCTCCGGTAATTGAGTGGTTCAATTCTTATCTTCGGGGCCGCTCGCAGTCTGTTCGATCCGATGAGGATTCCTCTGAATGGTGTGACTTGGCTGCGGGCTTTCCACAGGGTGGTGTCCTCTCTCCTCTTCTCTTCTCAATTTTTATAAATGCTATCACTAGGGTCCTAACTTCTAACTATCATCTCTATGCAGACGACTTGCAGTTGTATCGCCATTTTAAAGTGGGTGAAATCGCTGAGGCTGTGTCTGCCATCAATGATGACCTTGAAAATATCAACAAGTGGGCTAAGTCCTTTGGACTTCTCGTGAACCCAACAAAATCTCAAGCGCTCGTTATTGGTGGCAAATACATGCTCAATTTGTTAGATCCCCAGTCCCTCCCGCCATTAATGTATAATTCAGTGCCCATATATTACTCCAAAAGCGCGAAAAACTTGGGCGTCCATATAGACACTAACCTCTCTTGGGAGGTTCATATTGCGGATGTGAGTAAGAAGGTCTTTTATTCGTTTCAGTCTCTTAAACGTCTCCAAAAATTCTTACCATTTCACACTAAGGTAACTCTTGCGCAATCTCTTCTTCTACCGCTAATAGACTATGCGGATGTCTGTTTTCTGGATGCAACGGAGGTACTCCTAAACAAACTCGAGCGACTGCAGAACTTGTGCATCCGCTTTATTTTTGGCCTCCGCAAGTACGACCATGTGTCGGAATTTCGGGCCAAATTGAAGTGGCTGCCGATTCGGCGTCGACGAGATACCCACATCCTATCCCTTCTCTATACTATCCTGCACAATCCTACTTCTCCTCAATATCTTCGCGAACGGTTTGAGTACCTCGTCCCGAGGGGTAAGCCGTGTCGCACATCCACATCGCTTCTTCTTCGAACTCCGCGTCACACTTCCAGCCGCTATGATGGCTCCTTCTCTGTTACTGCAGTGCATCTCTGGAACTCTCTCCCACACTCCCTACGCGATAGCCCTTCTCTCGATGTCTTCAAGAGGAAAATTAAGGAGCATTTTCTTTCAACGCAATAAATAATATTAGTAGATATATATATGTATATATATTTGTATTTATGAACGTAGTTCTTATAGGTATGTATTTTTATTATATATTTAATTAGTATCTTACTGTTAAATTGTACACTGGATTACTGCCCTCAATTATTATGATCTCTATCACTCAAAGGTTTGCTGGAAGAAAACTCCATTTTGGAGTTAAGTTCGCCTTTGTACATGAATATTGATATCACTTTGTGTAAATGTATTGTTTTGGTGTACAATAAAGAATTAAGAATTAAGAACTAAATTACCTTAGCCTAGGGCACTTGTCTCACCGCCGGCGACGAAGCGATTAGCTGTCGATTATTTTCTCGCTGAAGAAACGATCAAAAGATACAGATCCCGTGGCAATAAAAGAGACACATTATATTAATAGTTGATTGCTGGCTGTTCACACTGCCGGCAAGTACTCTCTCACCACAAGTTTGTCGCAGCGACAACAGCTATCAAAGATAATACTCGCTTGGCGATACTCGCTTGGCGGTCAGAACTCACAACGCGAGACTATCCAACCAATGCGTGCAGAACTGACCGTCCGAGCGATTTGTGTGAGTAATCGCCCGTCGCACAAAAACACTCGCTGATAGCCGAGCAGTAAAACCATCGGAACTACAAACTCGCTTCTCGCTGATTGTCGGCAGTAGGACAAGTACCTATCGGCTTAACCTAACTTAGCTATAGCTCTAAGTCTACAAACAAGCTAATATTATAGAAACATTACTTAAACAGTGTGTAACGGAAAGGTTAGATCATGTTTTAAAAAATGTTTTTGCCCATATAAATAAAGAACTTTCTTCAAGGAAGTCTTTAGAAATTCCCAAAAATGATTGGCTTTCCCATAGGTATAAAGTTATTGTCGTCAGATTTGCCAGACATGAACAGCAAGCTAATTGTATGATCTATTTAAGACTATTCTGTTTTCCTTTATTCTACCTAGGTACATCACTTTTCACTCAGAAAAACACAATCAAGTTACTTGTAGGTAGTACCTGCCAATACTAACCAACACAGAGTGCTCAAAATCACATTGCCTTAGGACTTTCCTGATGGCGCAACCCAATTTAAATTGTACAGATAGGCGACATCGTACCAGTATTTTCTAAGAAAATTTTAAGTGTCAATCGGTGGAATTGCTTAGCATTACGGCCACGTAAACGTATTTGCAATTTCGGTAAGTATATATCTTATATCGATGTGATTTAAATCGAATGGCGTCGAGCCATCAGGAAGACGGCTAAGGCCCAGTTTTTTTATAGGTAGTTAACTCAACCAATGGTTAAATAAGTTAACCAATGGTTTCGAATTTCAGTAAAACGCGCTTATGCATTGATTGTTAGTCTAATAAATCGTCAAATAATTAACGTTCCGCCTAATTTGACCATTTGTGAGGCAAATAATACTCATTCAGTGTCTAATTAGCAGTCACAATAAAACAACTATAGCTTCGTTCCTTTTTGACGCGCGCGACTTTTTCAAAAGGCATTTTTTCCAAAACAACTATTGGTTAATTAACACAACTATGGATCAACAAACTGGGCCTTAGATTTGCCATTGATAATATCTTTCGTGTCCGTGTAGTTTGCTGAGCACCAGTTATAGCTTTAGTCAGAATTGTCACGGGCTGTCAATCTCTATACGTCAACACTGGCTGACACTCACTGTCACGTTTGGTTTTCTTTGACAATGCCATCTAACTGAAGCGACCACTGGCCGCCTAGACGTCTTGGTACTCTAAGCAACCAACCAAAAACCAATTTACTTGTACCTATCCAAGCTAATTTAATATATAGATATACACGTACAGGCATATATCTTATTAACATGTCTAAGTATATCAGTTAGCCGCGTTAATACGCGAAGTACAAACATATTTAGTATTCAGTGTTGTTTCCAAATTCAATATTTATTTTGTATCTCAAACAGCTTCCACGGTTCATGTTGTTCGAGATATATAAATCAAGCCAATATTAATACGTACCTGTAAGTTATTAACAAACATCAATTAAGATTTCAATTAATAGGATCTCGTGGCGAAGTGTAGTTCCCGCCAAATTTCTGGGCCGCACTGAAGATGGCTTTCCGATGAGCAAGGCACGGATCTGTGCTGTTTTTGTATGAGATTTACTACTGCGCAGCCATTGTAGCCAACTTCAGGGCGGCCAAGAAGTTTGGCGAGAACTATAGTAACAGCCAGGGTTGATCTTCAAGGTTAAGCACGACTGCCGAGGTTGATCTGTGAATAGGTTACCATGAGTTACATACCAAGACTTCTTCGTGCCTCGGTCCCAGTGCCGTTGGTCATGGCTGTCATTTGAAGACCTTTGACAGCCACGACCAACGGCACTGGCAAACTGACACCGTTCTTGCCAAGAGGTACCTATCGTGTTTCTCAGTAACTGTATTGTCACAGTATAAACATGGACAAACAGTATGGAAACTACCTACAAACGCTCGAAATGGCACACTCACACAAACATGCACATCGACGAGACCTCTAAGCGGTTGTCGCGATGCTGTCAATAGTGCATGCCGCAGGTTCGAGCGTTTGTTGGTAGTTTCCATACTGTTCGTCCATATTTAAACTGTGGTATTGTGGAGGACAGATAGGCAGTCGCTCCATCTTATAACACCACTCTTCATCACTTTTGAGTAAAAAGTGTACTAAAACGTAACGTCCCGTGAAATTTCAACCGTTATTTTTTGTATACTAATTCTGAAACCATGTAAGAACCACATACACAAAAAGGACTACCGTTTTATGACGTCTCAGTGAGAGTCAAGACCGAGCCGTTTATTTTTTTATCATAGCATCACTACTCTTTGTACAAAGTAATGTAACAACACCGTACTTGCCTTTTTTATCAAGATTGAAGTCTTAATCATGTCGAGCGGAGGCTAGTAAATCTCTTTAATACCGTTAATCTTTATAAAAAAATAAGCAATATACCTAATATCTCAGTTAATACAGCCAAAAATAGATAAAAAATGTGCCGACTGGCGCTTAAAGCTCGTAATAAGGCCCATAGCTCTATTAAACGTAACAAAATATAACTTACAAATTCTTTCATGCTTTTATTGAAACGCGAAAAGACCACCCTATTATTCAGTTTTTAAAGAAAATTAAATGAGCTTCTAGAAACTGACAAAGGTACTCTTTCTCTTTGGGTGAAACACTTGCAAACTCGTGCAATTAAATGAGTCGGTATCCATTGTTAACTCTCTTAGTTACTCGACACAAAAGAAAACGATGGGCTGAGAGACTGAGCTTCTCGTTTATTTTGTCGTCTTTATTTAAAACTCACTTCAGTTAGTACAGAAATCCAGCTGTTACAGTGTTAATTAATTACATAAACTGTTGGAATAACTCGACCGCATCGGGGAATTGCAATTTTACTATTGTTCTAGAAAATTGAGCTCGCTCTGGTTTCTCTCGCACGTGAACTTGGAAATGTTATACTTATTTGTTGGAAAATCATTTATGAGATAAACACAATAGTCTTAAATAAACAATGCAATGTTCCTGCGATTCTGCGGCTGTACTATTGTATTGTGAACACCGTCTACCGTGTAACCTTGACATCGAGTGCATCTTCCTTCCATTGTCCGCAATAAAGCTTAGTACAATAAGGACATTACCACTCTTGGCTTTTGCTCTTGCCAATGCTTTTATCAATTTCAAAGAGTAGAAAATAATGTAGACAAACGTTCCACAATAAAAAGGTGTGTTTTTAAGGCCAATCTTCAATTCTTTCTTTACCTATGCTCTTTTACTTAGTACTCGAGATTCTCTCAGAAATTAGTGATACAACTCTTGGGGCTTTTCTTACATTTGTTTCCATGTGTAGACAATCAGCACTCTAATTGCGTAACTGTTTTCCAGCTCAAAGCACGCATGCTCCCTTTCATTTTGACAACTCAATCATATTTATTGCGCGTTTTAAGCTATCCAGTGGCCATAGACAGTTGAAAAAAATATATTGGACTTTTTCGAATCGCTATCGGCTCGCTTTCGATGATAGAAAGTCACTTGTATGTGGCCCCAGTAGACGGCTTTTTGAAGAAGCAATGAAAACAGCATGTGTGCGCCGTTCTTTGAATATACTCAATGAGTTTGCTGTGTTTTATTTTATACTTGATTTTACTGTTATTCAATTCAACATGATTTAAATGACAGTGCTACGGAACCGGTTCTATTTCATTTTTCGCAAACATGTACTACTTTTTCTTCTTCTAACTTTTTTACGCCGTCTCGAAATACGAGTACACAACTTGGAATGATTTCCATCTCGACGAATGCAACTTGCACAATCGTTATTTTCACCATTAATTTAAGTAATTTTCACCAGGGGCCGTACGATAACGTATCAACGCCATCACGACTCCGCTGTGAAAAAGGGATACACAGTGGAACCATGATGGTTTTGAGACACGTCAGAGTAAGGCCTCTGTTATTTTACTCCTTCCCTTGTATTTTAGAAACTGCGCTGGCTAACTGTGTGGCCCGCCGTGCAGGCTGAGATTCGCACCGCGGAGGTACTGGCCTCTGTCCTCCAGCCAGTGTGGTGGCTGACCGAAGTGGCAAATGATGATGAGTTCACGTACTATCTCCTGCCAACTATCAAGTAAGCACTTACCTCCATATTTTAAGTCATTTCGTCCACTCGACTCAATAAAATTGCCAGTTACAGCTTGCGACTCGACTGTTCTGGAGTAAGTTGCCGTACACTACATATAGATTGTTCGCGGTTATTTTACCTCCAAGAGCAACGTCATGCTACGATAATAAAGATTCCTGTGTTGTAAAATCAGGGGTAAAATAACTGTGAACGAACTGTATGCAGTCTTAGGGTGAAATCATATTGAGATGTAGTCGACGCGACGCGGCATTTGTCTAAAACTCCCCTAACTCCACAACGTAAGGTCGAGTTGAAGTGGCACGTCCAATTCTGTAGTGCAATTCTGTAATTGTAATGTAATTCTTCTTACTTACCGTCCAGTCCCCGTCACGCAATCACTGACTCCCTTTTCTTTCATGTCACTCCTCACACAGTCCATCCATCTTTTCTCTGGCCTTCCACTCCCTCTCTATCCATCCAGATTTATATTCATAACTCTTTTAGTAGCATGCATTTCATTCCTCCTCATCACATGACCATACCAGGACCATAGCGGTCAATATGTGATGGATTTTTTTAGGATGACGCTTCGAGTGTGCTTTGACCAATATGCGTAAAAAACTATGAACTATTTAACACCTATTTACCGAATGGTTTGTAAAGTTCTCTATAATGTAAATAATCTATAAAGAATTTGTTTTCTAAATGAATAATAGTTTAGTACATAAAACGGACAGCGAATGTGACATTGAAATCCGAAATGCAATCACCATGCTTTATGAACGGTCGCAACCTAATCTTAGTCTCAAACTGACAAAAACACCTCTACGCACTAAACATTTTATCAAGTTTTAGGCATCGCATGTCACGTCATGTTGTCTGTAAAGCATTTGTCCCAACGCCGACGAGTAAGCGCTAAATATACACTTATAGTAATAGTTGATCGCTGGCTGTTCACACTGCCGGCGAGTACTCTCTCACCACAAGTTTGTCACAGCGACAAAAGCTATCAAAGATTTACTCGCTTAGCGATGCTCACTTGCTCGCTTCGCGGTCAGAACTCACGCCGAGAGAACAAAAAGCGGTCATTTCTACCTACAGTGCGGGCGCCCCGAGCGAGTGGTGCGAGTAATCGCCGACCGTCGCACATAAACACTCGTTCATAGCCGAGCGGTAGAACTGCCAGAACTACACACTCGCTACTCGTTGCTCGCCAACTTGTTTTTAGTTTCTAGCTTTACTCACTACTCGCTGATCGTCGGCGTTGGGACAAGTGCCTAAGGGACCTTATGAAATTATGATGGCGCGACGCAATTTAAATTGCATTGATTGGCGATATCGCGCACGTATTTTCTAAGTAAATTTCAAATGCAGAGCGATTGTATTACATCGCATTGCGTCCATGTCCCATGTGGACGTAGTTGCAATTTCGCTTAGTAATAATCGCTTATCGGTGTGATAAAAATGTAATCGCGTCGAGCCATCAGGCCTGTCCATTGTACACTTGCCATTATAAACGTTTGTCCTGTACGTATTATTAGAGACCGAGAAATTCCGTATTTACCCCATTCTCAGCCGAAATTGCTTATTATATCTAATATCTAAGTGATGATGCATATTTTCGCTATATTGATTACATTTTTCGGTAGGTTAAAACCAAAATGTTGGCCTTATACTTTTACAATTTTCACTTTTATAAATATTTTGATTGATTGAAGACTATAATTATACATTTAGAACTTGAATGTTTACCTTTACAAAATGTTAAATAATTTTTCGTTTTCGTGCACAATTATCGTCAACAAATTTGTTACTTTTTGGTATTGATCATTTATGACTGAATAATTCAATAATTGTATGCAATATTAAACTAAATATAACTTTAGAAATATAATAATTAAAACCGACCACTAATTTTCTTATTTTCGTTTTCAAATTCTTAAATTTTGCATATTTTACAAATTTTCATGCATGTTTTACGCATTTTTCATGCATATTTCAAGCTTTTTATCTTGTTCTTCTTCCTGCCCCCTTCCCTATTTATTTGGGGTCGGGCCTCCTTGTGCGTCTACGCCAGGATGGTCTATCCTGGGATGTCGAAGGCGGCAAATTTTTCTCCCTAAGGTATCTCTCGGCAGAGGTCCACCAAGAGGCTGGTGTTCTGCCCCTTGTTCGTTGCTTGGTGTTGTATTTGAGCATTGTCTTGACGGAGTAGCTATCTTCACCTGCCAAGCGGAGCATTTTCATCTCCGCTATGTGTAGCTGTTGTTCGTGCTTCTTCAAGGCTGCCCAACATTCAGCGCCATACAGCATAGTAGGTCTAACGGCTATTTTATAGTGTTTGCATCGTTGCTGCTGCCAGCGACTTCACCCTCGTGAAAGTCAGAAATTATGCCGCGGAAACATATTCCCGGGATAAAATATCCAATATCCTACTCCAGGCTCTAATATATCCGTATGTCAGCGGTTTGCGCGTGGCAACGTAACGAACTAAAAGAGTTACCTTCGCATTTATAATAGACTAGCTGACCCGGCAAACTTTGATTTGCCATAAAAACACCATTCATTGATCTACTCTATCTACTCTACCTACCCTACCTACAATACCCTACCTACCCTACCAACCCTACCCTACCTTCCCTACCCTACCTACCCTACCTACCCTACCTACCCTACCTACCCTACCCTACCTACCCTACCCTACCCTACCCTACCTACCCTACCCTACCTACCCTTCCTACCCCACCCTACCAACCCTACCCTACCTACCCTACCAACCCTACCTACCCTACCTACCCTACCTACCCTACCTACCCTACCTACCCTACCTACCCTACCTACCCTACCTACCCTACCTACCCTACTTACCCTACCTACCCTACCTACCCTACCTACACTACTTTTTTTTTTTTTTTTTTTGGTTTCGCTGGGAAAAAATGCATTACGCATACCCACCCATTGGGGGAATGGGGGGGCTATGTGGGACTCCCCGGGCAAGCCCGGTATACCCACTAAAATAACCCAGCGGCACTCCCGCATCGTCTGAGTGGAGGAGGACTGGGAAACCGGCACAGCCTTTACGTCCATTCCTCCGCCGACGACTGCCCACCTTTATGGCGGGCCCTTCTCGCCCCTCCCTTAGTGGAGGGGCCCGGGAACGCCCGACGAGGGTGGTGATTGTGCAATGCAGACGAGAGGCGCCCCCACGCCTGTCGCCCGCTAATCACCACCAAGAGGTGGGAGGAGGCGATCGTACAACCGCCCACCCCCACCCCTTCTCCGCCACCTCCTTCCGCGACATGGCGTCGTCGCAAAAGGAGGCAACCACCGCCCAGGCCCTCCCGCTCCCCAGCATGGAATTTACCACACCGGGAAGTGAGAGGACCTGTCAGGGCACGGCGCAACTACGCCCCCGCTGGGCACACCTAGACGGTGTGCTGCGCCGTGCCCTCCACCGCGCTGGACCCTGTGGACGTTGGACACCTCGGTCCTCCGCCCACGGTCCCCTACGTTGCGGCATCTGGCCCGCGAAAGGCCAGACGCCGCCCTCCGCGTCTGCGGCATCCGGCCCGCGAAGGCCAGACGCCGCCCACCGCGTCTGCGGCGGCGCGTCGAGACCGACGCTCCGCCACCTCCTCCTTCCACCGACTTGTCCCCGCCGACCATCCCACGCCAAAGGAGGGTCGGCGACGACAAGTCATCACCGCCCGCCGCACATCCGCGGCACACCTTCGAGGGCTCCCTTCCCGCCCCCGGGCGGCGGCCGCCCCCACCCGCAGGAGAGAGAGCCGGGCGCAGAGCCAGGTGCAGAGCGGGCTAAGCCAGTTGCAGAGCGGGCAGAGCCGGATGCAGAGCCGGGCAGAGCAGGGTGCAGAGCTGGTCAAAGCAGGGTGCAGAGCTGGTCAGTGCACTCGGGTAACCAACCGCAGGAGAGCCGAGTGCAGAGCCAGGTGCAGAGCGGGCTGAGCCAGGTGCAGAGCGGGCAGAGCCGGATGCAGAGCCGGGCAGTGCAGGGTGCAGAGCTGGGCAGAGCAGGGTGCAGAGCTGGTCAGTGCACCCGGGCAACCCCCCCGCAGGGGAAGGCGGCCCGCCCAGAGGCCTGGAAGCGAGCCCCACCTCCCACCTACCTAACCTAACCTTTTTTTTTTTTTTTTTTTTTTTGTTTCGCTGGGAAAAAATGCATTACGCATACCCGCCCATCGGGGGATGGGGGGCTATGTGGGACTCCCCGGGCTGACTGACCCGGTATACCCACTAAAATAACCCAGCGGCACTCCCGCATCGTCTGAGTGGAGGAGGACTGGGAAACCGGCACAGCCTTTACTTCCAGTCCTCCGCCGACGACCGCCCGCCTTTACAGCGGGGCCTTCACGCCCCTCCCTTAGTGGAGGGGCCCGGGAACGACCGTGAGTGCCCGGCCGTTCCCGCCCAACGAGGGTGGTGATTGGTGCAATGCGGACGAAGGTGCCCCCGCACCATTCGTCCGCTAATCACCACCAGGAGGAGGGAGGAGACGATTATACAACCTCCTTCTCCCCCCCCTTCTCCGCCTGCGGAGCGGCGGCGCGAGAGGATCGTCCTCCCGCGCACGCTCCGCCGCCTCCTTTTGCGACATCACGACCTCGCAAAAGGAGGCAACCGCCGCCCAGGCCTCCTCACTCTCCAGCATGGAGTTGACCACGCCGGGGAGTGAGAGGTCCTGCCCGATCTCACTTGTTAGGGCACGGCGCAGCTCAGCCCAGGCTGGGCACACCTCGAGGGTGTGCTGCGCCGTGTCCTCTAACGCGCCGCAGTCGTGGCACGCCGGGGCTTCCTCCCTCCGGATCCGGTGCAGGTGCGTTCCAAAACAACCATGTCCGGACAACACCTGCACCAAACGGAATGAGAGGAAACCGTGGGGCCGCTCGAGCCAGTCCTGCAAGACTGGACCGAGCGCGTCCAACGTCCGGCGGCCAAAGGTGGCGGTGGCGAGGTCCTCCGTCCAATGATGGACGATTGCGTCCCTCGCCTCCCGCCGCACGGCCTCCCGCTCCTCACCGGCGGGGCGCTCCCCGAGCGCCTTCCGCCGCGCCGTCCACTCGTACACTCTGGCGAGCACCCATGCCTCCAACTCCCAGGGAGGGGTGCCAGCCAGAGCGCACGCCGCCGAGAAACCCACTGAGCGGTAGGCCCTCGCCACCCGCTGTGCAATGGCCCTTTGTGGCCTGCGGATGGCGGTCGCATTCTCCCTCCTGTGGAGGGAGTCCGCCCAGATGGGTGCTCCATAGAGCGCCATGCTCTTCAAGATGCCGGCATAGAGGCGCCGGCATCGGTCTTTGGGCCCTCCCAGGTTTGGGAGGAGCCATGAGAGGGCGTCCGCGGCTTTCAGCAGGCGCGTCGACAGCCCGCTGAAGTGCGGGCCGAAGCGCCACCTGCTGTCTAGCACGAGGCCCAGATACTTCATCTGGGCCCCGACCTCTATCCGGACGCCCTCCACGACGATGTGGGCGTCTGGAGGGCGGCGCTGCCGAGGCCCGTGAAAGAACACGGCCTCGGTCTTGTTCAGCGCCACCCTCAATCCTAGGCGGCGGATCCTCCCTGCGACCAAGGATCCGCCAGCCGAGGCCAAACAGGCCGCCTCCCCAAAGTTCCCCCCCCGGGCAACGAGGAGAGTGTCATCCGCGTAACAGATGACACTCGTGCCCGGGAGGAGGGCTCCCCGCAGGAGCCAGTCGAATCCGATGTTCCACAAGGGGGGCCCTAGCACCGACCCCTGTGGAACACCGGACTCCGCGCCATAGCGCCTGATCCTGGCCGTCTTGTCCACGAGGAGGACCTCTCGGTCCTCCAGGTAGCTGGCCAGGATCGCCCGCAGATATTGGGGCACTCCGTGGTACCGGAGTGCCTCCAATATGGTCGAGTGGGGGACGGAGTTGAAGGCGTTGGCTATGTCAAACGACACCGCCAACACTCCGCCCCCCGACTCCACCGCCTCCTGCACTTGGCCCCTGAGTAGGGCCAACGCGTCGACCGTCGAACGCCCCCGTCGGAAACCGAACTGGGCGTCCGACAGGTCTGGCCCTACCTCCCGCAACAGGCTATTTAGCCGGGTGGCGATAATCCCCTCGAACAATTTACCGACCTCATCGAGCAGAACGATGGGCCGGTATGCCGAGGGGGAATCCACCGGGCGTCCCTCTTTCCGGAGGAGGCACAACTGCCCCTCCTTCCAGAGCTTCGGGAACCTCCCAGCCGTCAGGCACGCGCTGAAGAGGTCCCGAAACCTTTCCTCCATGAGGGACGCTGCGATGGCCACCACCCGTGCGGGGACGCCATCCGGTCCAGGGGCCGTCTTCTTCGCGCGGAGGCACAGAACCCCCGCGCGAAGTTCCTCCGCCGATACCGGAGGGACCTCCTCCTCCGGCGAAGCCACCACCCCCTGTGGGGGGTTCATCGTTGGTGGGGTGAAGTCGGCCCTGCGCGGAAACAGGGACCGGACCACCCCATCCAGCAACGCCGGCTCCAGGGTCTCCGTTATTGGGGGACCATAGGGGCGCAGTTGGTTTCGCGCCGCCTTATATGGCCTCCCAAACGGATCCCTGTCGAGGCCCTCCAGCATCTCGGCCCTCGCCGAGTCCTTGGCGGCGCACATCGCCGACTTGAGGACCGTCTTTGCCTCTAGGTAAGAGGCGTAGAGGCGGTCCTCCCCGGCCTGAGATCGGGTAGTGCGCCGCCGACTCCGCGTGTAGGCCCTCCTGGCCTCCACGCACGTGGCCCGCAGCCCCGCCAGCTCCTCCGACCACCAGTACACGGTGCGACGGGGAGGCGGACGGCGTGACCGAGGCATGCTGGCGTTGCACACCTCGGTCAGGGACCCTCTCAGCTGGACCGCTGCGGCGTCCACGTCCAGGACAGGCTCGACAGGGGGCGAGAGCCAGTCCTGGAGAAAGGCCGCCTCCTTGGCTGCCTCCCGGTCCAGGCGGGTGAGAGCCCACCGCGGGAAGGGAGATTGGCCTGAACTGGCCGCTCCTCC
Organism: Anorthoa munda; assembly: GCA_945859665.1. Lineage (NCBI taxonomy): Eukaryota > Metazoa > Arthropoda > Insecta > Lepidoptera > Noctuidae > Anorthoa > Anorthoa munda. Next base: position 41,677,695 of record OX243893.1, read on the forward strand.
CCGGGGGCCGGTGGAGATGTCGAACCGCACATATCGGTGGTCCGACAATGTCTCCACCGTCTCCACCCGCCAGTTCACGACGTGGGCGGCTAGGGCAGGGGTGGCAAACGAGACGTCTATCACCGACCCTCCCCGTTGCCGCACACACGTGTGGACCGCCCCTCTGTTGAGGAGGGACACGCCGCACGAGGCCGCCCAAAATTCGACGGCGCGTCCCCGGACGTTGCAGGAGGCAGCCGGGTTTCCCCAAGCCTCCGACTTGGCGTTGAGGTCGCCCATCACGGCGACCTGACGTGGTGCCGCCCTCCCGGCGACTGCCGTAAGGATTTCGAGAAAATCCTCGAAATCCCTTAGAGGGCGGTTTGGGGAGAAATAGACCCCCACCAGGGCCATATCTCCCCCCCACGCGGCGGCCACGTATCCCGGTCCCCTCTCTAAAAGCGAGAGGGGAGGGGAGTCCGTGGAGGGCCGTGCCACCAACGCCACCAAGCCGTCCCGGTCGCCCAGCCAGGTACTGGGGACCGAGTAAGGCTCGGCGACCACCGCCACGTCCACCAACCACTCGGCCATGATCTGCATCAGCAGATCCTGGGCCGCCCTGCAGTGGTTGGTGTTCGCCTGGAGGATGCGATGTTCGGCTCTATCCATCGGACATCGCACCCCCCTCCTCCACAGCCAGGCCAGTGGTGGCCGAAACCCCAACCTCAGCCAGGCCAGCAGCAGCCGATACCCCAACTTCAGGGACGGCGGCGGTAGCGGCAGGCTTGCTCGGCGCCTGCGCTTTTCCCTTCTTAGGGGGAGGATTGCACATCCTCCCCTTCATAATGTGGCCTGCGGGGCGGCCACTGGCGGCACACACAGCGCAGTGCGGCGCGGCGGCCTGGCACTCGGCGGATTTGTGGCCCTCCTTTCCGCAGCGGTAACAGCTCTCTGTCCGGTCCACCGTGGACGGACAGAGGGCCCGGGTGTGGCCAACTCCGCAGCACCTGTAGCAACGCAAGGGCTGTGCTGCTAGTGCCCGGACCGCACCCGAGCTGAAGCCGACGTTTAGCCGTCCTTTGTCAAGGACGGCTTTGGCAGCGGCGACTGGGCACTCCATGCGAATGGTGCCCATGCCGCCGCGGCCGGGCCTGATGTCCCGGCTTCGCACCGCTGCGACGCCACAGCCCCCCAATGCTGCGACCGCCGCCACCACCTCCTCCTTGGTGACGGTGTCATCGAGGTCGGACACCTCGATGGCCACCGTCTTCACGGGCCTGGCCACTTTGGCCGCGTCCGCGATGACCTCTTGCAACTTTGTTGCGAAGAGGTCCGCGTTGGCGCTGCCCTCTGCCCCCGAGAACTCGAATATTCGAGCCCCGGCTTGGGTCCGCCGGCAAGAGACCTTGCCGATCCCCAGTTGGGTGGGATCGGCATTGGCACGCGCCCGCAACAATACGGACGCGTACGTCTCTCCACGCGCCGCAGCCTCCGCGGTGAGCGTCACCACGACGGCTGCGGTCTTAGGAGGAACGAGGTTCCTCCTGGTGCCGGCGGTTTTGGCTGTGGGAGCAGCGCTGGCGGCCTTGGGGGTTGGCCCTTTCCCCTTCCCCCTCCCTTTGCCGGCCGTCTGCGACTGGCTGGGAGGGGTGGCGGTGGCGGGGACGGCAGGGACGACCGCTATCGCACCCTTGCCCTTGCCCTTCCCCTTCCCATTGCCAGTTGACTGCGACTGGCTGGGAGGGGTGGCGGTGGCGGGGACGTTATGGACGGCCGCTGATGCCCCTTTGCCCTTGCCCTTCCCCTTGCCGACCACCTTCGTCCAACCGGCAGGGTTGGCAGGGGTGGCGGCAGGCAGGAGGGGGTCCTCCTCCCTCTGCGAGGTCGGCCCCGGCTCGCCCTTCCTCCTGTCCGCGGCAAGCGGCAGCCGGTAGCTCCTCTCCGGCAGGAGCCTGTCCTCAATGCCTGCTAGGCAGGCTCGGACGAAGTCCCTCTCCTCCAACATGACCTTGCGAATGGTGTCCTCAAGGTCGAAGGAGGAGGCGGGGCCTTCTGCCGCAGGTCTCAGCTCGCCTTGAGTTGGCCGTGCCGTGGCATCAGCCAGCTTCTGGTGCAGCTGGCTGACCTCCGTCTGCAGGCGATCGACCCTCACCTGCAGTTGCCGCGTTTCGTCGGAGGCCTTTCGCTGCACCAGCTCCTTCACGATACCGCGCATGCTCGCGGCCCTGCACTTTAGGGACTTTTGGAAAGTCCCCTTTAGGTGGGAGGACTTGGTGGCGACCACCACAATCTCCTCCCCGTCCTCCTCAGCCATCCGCTCCAGCTCGGCCAGTGAGTGGTCTGCGTATAGTACGCGGGACGTGCCGTACCCAGACTTGGCCCGGGCGAGTTGCGCCTTTTGCTCCTTGGCAGCAACCCGCTCCTCCAGCTCCTGCTGGAGCTGCGTCCTCCGAGCCAGGTCTAACTGGTGTTGGGCGTCTGCGAGGCCCACGTCATGGGTGTCCGCCGCTGTCGTCGGTTTCTTGGCCTTCACCTTCCTTTTAGGCTCCTTCGCCGAACCTGAGGCCGAGGAGCCATCGGAGCCCTCCTTGAGGAAGGCCCGCTTCCGTGACTGCGAACGACAGCCTTCCTCAACCTCCATTGAGCTCGCCACCGACACAATGGACTCGTTGTCGGAGTCCGACAATTCGTCCGCCCCTTCTCCGTAGAAGGTCCGCCCTTCTGACGCTGAAGCGTCACGGAGGCCCTGAGAAGGGCCTTTGGTTTGGCCCTGAGAAGGGCCTTTGGGTTGGCCCTGAGAAGGGCCTTTGGTTTGGCCCTGAGAAGGGCCTTTGGGTTGGCCCTGAGAAGGGCCTTTTTTCACAAAATGCCCGAGGGCGTCCCGCGCAGGTTTCGACATTATCTCCGCAAGAATCGTAACTGACCGCAATAGAATAATATAAAATAGCTACGATGCACGATGCACAGCGCACTTTAGCCGTACCCAGTCTGCCACTCCGTTACGGTGGTCAGAACTGGGACGTTTCCAGGGAACACGAACGAGGACGTATGCGCTGTGGGGGGTTCCCCTACCTAACCTAACCTACCCCTACCTACCTACCCAGACTAGCCCAACCCCATGTCGCATCTGGGGTGTCCTCTGCTAATCAGAGGAACACCCAGAACGACAACCCCCCCCTGTCAGGTTATTCGCCACCGCCAACAAGAACCCACGAATGGGAAGTTATTGACGGTGCCCAGAGTGCACCAGCCCAGCGGGTTGCTCTTCCCCCTGGACGTATCCGAAAGAGACCAGCAACCAACCAGGCCAACGTGGAGGTTACCTGACCCGCACCCCTTACCTGACCCGCACCCCACCCTACCTACCCTACCTTAACCTACCCTACCTAAGTACCAATATTCTTTTTTCTTATTTTTTTTTTCATTTTCTTCTCCTAACAATAACAAACACAACAAAAAAAGAATTAACGAAATCGGTCCAGCAGTTCACGCGTGATGCCGTGACCAAATATGGATTGATTTGTATATATATATAGATAATGTAATATATATAGATAATGTAATAGATAAGGTAATGTTTCGCATTCATAACTAGGGTTCAATGTGATAGACTGATTAGGTAAAATAATTGTTCATTTTGCACTAAGGACTCCCACACATAACTGCGATGCGATTCGATATCTATATATTTAGTACGTGTGAGCTCGCAGATATTTGCAATGCGTTGCGAATTCGCAGTTATGTGTGGGAGCCCTTTCTAACTTTAACTGGCTTACGTTTCTAACTTTAACTAAACTTTTATTCTAATCGATACGAATTTTAGTAGCTTGTCAGATTCTTTTAACAATTTTAGTAGCTTGTCAGATTCTTTTAACAATTTTCTTTCTTTCAGGTCTCAATAAAGTATATAATTATGTAAAAACAAATAATTTATCATTCATCCGTAATATCAGCAAAAGATGACATAGAAAACATAACTGAGATTTATCTTTAATAGAGTCTGGCCAACGAAAGTGTGATCTGAAAAACGCGGCAAATTCAAAAAATCCTAATGTGGTATCACCAACTATACCTCTAGTTAAAAGTTTTGATACTTGTATTATTTGTATTTATTATAATTTATTTTTTTATTTATTGGCTCCGTTTGGTGAAGTGTGACGGAACCGTGACTGTCATGGATGTGAGTTAAAAATAGTGTGTAGATTTATTTATTAGTATGTACATAATATTAACCCACTTAACATTTAATTTATTATGTACTTAATCATCATACTCAAAATCATAGTCCAAAAATTCAACCTCTAAGTATTCATCTGTATCTGAATCATCATCTACACTTATATAAATTTTTCCAATACTTCTTCTGTTATGTGATCTCTTTGTTTATATTTATTTGCCACATTTATTACATGGTCCGTCAATTTTTCCAGTCTTTTGCAGTTATTCGGCCAAATGAGGAACATTGAAACATAAACATAAGAAAAGGTATCATCATATCGTAAATATATAACAATCAGCCAACATGGATCAACATTACCAAGTCATACTAACAATCGCAATCACAGACAATACCCAGATTAATAATGTTGCCATACCCCAACTTTGAAAATACCCCAGATCACGCTTTCGTTGGCCAGACTCTAGAAGATTTATTCAAACCATTACAATTTGCCGTGCAAGACTGGTTTTTCCGGATCGGCTATTTAGAAATTTCCGTTTTTATTTTATTCTCCTACTGCAATGCCGTTTAATGTTGGTTTGAATTTTATTTTGCTATATAACTACACTTGTATGAAATATAAGCGTTATATCCAACCAGCATATAATGTTGCCACTGCAGGGACACAGGCCTCCTGCCTGTGAGAGATATGTTAACATACGACTACTCACACGTATTTAATTGGTTTTAGGATCTTGTTGGCTACACCAAAAAGCATCCAAGCTTCTGTCACTATTCTGGAGAACTTGCATAAGATCATGCAAAAATGCAACAAAGAAGACAAAGAGACCGAAATACTGCCAGTACTGTATCATTCCCTGGAGAGTCACACCTTCCAAATTCAGGTATGTAGATATTTTTTCTATGTTGAAACTTTGCAAGTATGATTTCCATGTAAGAACGTAAAACACCACCGTCCACCTTTGTACTTGTGTATGTATGTGTATATAAAAAAAACAGTTCGTGAGGAAAACAATAGTAACAGTATCTTTTTTACGTTTCTAGGCGGCTTCATTGATTGCTACGCAGAAAATTTGCGATCAGATTCACGACAAGGCTCTTCACGCCAGTATTTTAAATAAAGTGAAGGGACTGCTTGAAAGGCATCAAAGTGATGTTAAGATCATCAGCCTGATCCTCTGCTTCTTCGAAAAGACCGTAGTGAGACTCGACCGGAGCCACATCTTGGAGCAGGTGATTCCTACTCTGCTGGCTATGCGGCTCAGCGACCCCGATATCGTCACTCGTGTTGTTAGTGAGTATACTTCTGTACATAATAAAATGACTCTCATACGTCGTTAATAAGGAAACACATCACACCACACACTTACTCAAACCAGCTTCGCATCATAATATAAGCACAGCGATATCACAGCGATCTCTGCTCTTTTGCGAATCCCTTATGCCAAAGCTAGTCATAATTGCAACCAAAGCGAATTATCATAATCTAGTCGTTTGTTATTATTTATTGTTTTATATTTATGTGTTCTATTTAATGTAATTATTACAGAGCTCTACAAGAATTTGCTTCAGGAAAGGAAATTTGGATTGAACACCAATGTGATGGCAACAAAAATGATACCTTCACTTGCCCCACAAACTGTTAACCCGGCGCTGAACGTCGACCAGTTTTCTATTCTGATGGAGGTATATTTTCAGAGAATTAATACTCGTATATGTACTGTAACTTTGGTGACATGAATTAATGTTCGCTTATGACCCGCACGCCCAGATCCTGTACGACATGCTGGACAGCATCGACCGGCAGCAGCGTTACAAGCTCAAGGCGACTCCCGAGAACCTCATGCTGCCGAGCCCCGAGCGCCGCCGACAGCTTCGTCACCAGATGTCCACAGATAACATGAACGCTCCACCCTTTAACATACCTAATTTAAGAGTCGAGCGTAAAACATCCTCTGCTGAGGATATGGCACGTAAAAATAGCATGACCGGCCAACCCACCGCGGCCGTTCCGACTGCTAGTGTCAGTGCTAGTGGTAGTGTAGGGGGTTTCAAGAGTAAGCATCAGTTTAAAACCTGTAATTTCAAGACACAAACGTCATACCAAGCAATGTTGGACGCATATAAGCAAAAGCTTTCTACTTCAGGCTCTGGGATCGGTCAGTGGTTCTTCGGGTCGAATCAGTCTACTAATAACGACAATAATTTCCTTCGCGTTTCAAGCGCCTTTCCGAACCGGCGCCTGTCAGACAATACGTTGATGACGCCGAAAATACGCATCGCGCCCTCATGCGCTTCGTCCCCTGGTGGGACCCCGGGAGGCACCTCGGGGCTCCCCACGCGCCGCCACTCGAGCATCGGGCCGCAGGAGCGCCGGGGCTCCAACGTCAACCTGTCACCACCAACCGTAAGTCACATACATTCAAACTCTTCATGCTTGCACGCTTATTTTGACACAAATAACTCTAATAGTATGTGCCTACATAATTATAAGATATATTATTAATTATTTAAATTTAGTAGCTTGGAACAGGGCTGCCTGTAGTTTACACGATGGTGGTAAGGAGCATAAGGGACCCCAAGTTGTAACGAGGGTAGTGACAGTGGTTATTTTGACAGGGTCACCAGTACAGGGGACGCGCTGGCGGCTCAGGCTCGAGCCTGTCCGTGCCGTCTACGTCTAACGTCGTAAGTGATGTGCTCGTACGCGCACGCCTGCCTGGCTGCGTGCCCTCCCCTTGTTATCTGTCCAGCTTTACATTGATGTGATTGTTATCTTCCGCGGTCGTGTTTCCCCTCCCACACTGACTGGGACAGATAGTATTTGATATTTCATCACATTTCATTTTGCATATGCACGTGGATCGGAACCTTTCACCGCATCGCATCAATGCTACTCCTTACAATCCTGCGAGACGCCCGAACAAACAATAAACTTCAAGAAATAATGAAGTGATGCATGCCCTTTCCGGTTGCAGAGTTTAGTGAAGAGCGCGATGCATGGACGCCCCTCCGCGTTGAATGTGTCGTTGAATGCAATGGGAGGGTAGCCCCTCTCGCCTCTGGTGAATGCTACTGTATCCATTCTGATCATTGTTCGGGTGTGTACCTGCCACTTCAGACCATTGTCGCACCTTTTCCAAATTAATCCGGTTATACAATTTCAGGACATATTTACAAATTATTAAAATTAAATTTTACTATTTGTCACTCCGCGCAACGAATTGGCTTTACAAATCGGTTTAAAGTACTTCAAGAGTATAAGCAAACAATGTATAACAGTTCGGCAGGTCACATAGGTCTTCTTATGTGTTCAATGTTTATATGTGAAAAGGAAAGCTACGCAAGTAAGGTAATCATTTGTTCATTCATGTCAAGGCTCTAAGCCATGTTTTACGTATTCGCTGTCTCATTTACTGTTGCTATTTGTTCTTCTTCGCAGCTTGCACGGAGCATGATCGTGAGTATATGGTTCCATTCTACTGTCGCCGCTGCCCACCGCGCAGCACACATCATTGATGTTTCCAACTGTTACTATGATGTCTAGAGTACACTAAGATGTTGCCGTCAATTCAATGTTTTATGTCGATGATTCCTGACTTTATTATTAGTTACAGCTTTATAACTGATAACAACTGGCAACATCTACGTGCGAGTATTTCGCTGTAGAGTAGAACTAAGTAATACTGAATCACGAGAACTTTCATAAGCCCACCACGCTTTAAAACGCTAAATATAGAAGTACGTATCTAATTAAATATAAGGCATGCCATAGTTGAATATTACTGTATTTTTATCATTTGAGGCTATGAATCACTGTCTCAATTTCAATCCAATACTTGTTTAAATTGATGATGAATTTATATGGGTGGTTTAGCGGTGACTTTAACGAAAAAAACACTTAGGGAATATACCAAAAATTATAGCTGCTTAAAATACCATAATTGCATTTCTGGACTGAATTGAACGTAGGGAAAGAAAGTAAATATTCTTGTAATATGAAGTTTAAATAAAATTCTACAATATACTGATATTAAGCAGATGATTTTATTGATGCATAAAGCTGAAAGTAAGGATCATTTTCATGGGCTAATTGGGTCACTCAGTCAAACCAACAAGGTTCCTTTACATGTCAACCGTATAGAATGGTAGACAGCATAATAGTCTTATATATATAAATAAATTCATGCATAGTTAATATGTATTTTTATTCATTATGCTTATATCCACACATTCAACATATTTGTTTATATATACAGAACAACATTTAATATTTTGACAATATCCTCTCTTCTCTGTTCAACACTTAAATTAATAAGTAAATATATATTTACCTTAAGATATTTGCCTACAAAGGAACCTAAGTAATCAAAGTATCATAAATCCTACTTATCATAAAATTCCCACCGCTAAGTTACCCATAAATTTCTTGTGTATATTAACATATTTCTGCTGTGTAGGGCGGCTCCATGCCAAACACATCTTCGAGCGTACCGTTTCTGCTGACGTCATCCATGCAGTCTATTCGATCTCGCCGCCCATCGGCCTGCAGCTCGCAAGGCTCCGGACTGCTGCAACAGATCAGCAGTGGCATGGTAAGGCACCTACCGAGCAGCAGTAGGCACCACTCGCACGCCTCGACCTCGGGCAACTGGAGCATCCAGGGTGCTACGGCAGCCGGCTACAACGCGCTGCATCACACCGCCATGGCTGTCCGGAAATGTCCCTCACTGAATATCACCCTTACGCGTTAAATATCACCACCAACGCCGTAACTCCGGAGCGCGCACTAATCGTAGGATCCCGCGCGACTCCGGCGCTTCGTGTACTGTACCTGTCACCACGACAAGGGCGATCCCCGTCCGGTCCCTTGATGTTTAGTAGTTTATCATAATATATCGATGTTGTTTCAAGTATTACCATATAGAATTTATTTGCAACTACTTTCCTAGAGGTACAGACTTGTTTGTTTCTATGCTGTCCATCAATATTGATTTTTGTTAGATTGTGAAAGCGTAAGAAATTGAAAGAGTATTCAGAAACGCGTGAACTTTCCACAAATCTTAGGTCGAAACCTACGTCACTGATTTGATGAATATCAATTCACTTATGTATAAAGAATGTCAGCAAAGGTATGTGGGACAACCTGTGTAAGCTTTAATCAGTATAATGTGGACATATCACTTTGGGTGAAGAGAAGAGGTTGGAGATGTCCATTTGTAATAAAATTTAAGAGTTTATAAATTGAATAACTTATTATAACAGTATAATGTTACCAAACTGATAGTATACAGCATAATGTTGTATAAAGGTGCTGTGATATGGTATTGTTATATTTATTAGAAACTAAAATCTACTTTAAAGTAGTAATAACTCTTTCTGTTGTTGGACGTTACCATATATAATATCACTTAATGGCATTTGAGAAATCGTTGGCTATCAAAGTAAGACGGTTATGTGCCAAATATATAATAATATTAAAATATAGCAATGTGGCACTCAGTATGTCGGCGGTCAATTGTTGAGAATAAGCTTGGGAGCTCAACGACTACATTGTGAGCCCGTGCAAGGTACCGGACTGCGCAAAGTGGCGGCCAGCTGACCGCGGCCACTCCACGTCGCCTTTCCGATACTTTGTTCAGGATATCAATCATGTTTTGTAAATCTTATCGAATCTCTTCAGAAGATAGGTACTCTGTCAAACTGTAAGCACAAGTTGCGGTGAGGATATCCAATATATGTGCTTTGTATCTCTTACCATCTAAGTAATCATATGAAATACCTGCAATTTCTGTGCTTGTTGACAATGTAAAGACAAATATTATAATATTTTACTAAAGAACTAGGTATATCTAGAGTTCTCGTCACAGATAGAAATTAAAATTATGACTAAATTAGATAAACGTTCGAGACGCAGGTTGGCGTTGCCCAGTCTACTAAATATTACTAATAAAAATCAACATTGGATATTAAAATCATAACAGAGCGTGCGTAAAAGATTTTCGCGAAACAAACTAATTAGTTTGAACCCTACCTTCGTTGTTGTACAGTCAGCATAATATAGTATGTGCAGAAAGTGACTGTGTACTACCATACACAATTTTGGATCTGAATATTTAGCAGTCAGTAAACCCACCCTCTGTAAGCTTGCGTACATTTAGTTTGCTTTCCGGCTTAACGGTACGTATTGTGTAGTGTTGAGAACTGTATGCTCCGTAGTGGGGTGCTAGCTAGCTGCTGTTGGCGAGACCGGCTCGCGTAGAGTAGAGCCTAGTGGTCTAGTGGTAGCATTGGTAGCGTAGCGGGCGGGCGGGGACCGAGCTCCCGGCCGCAACAAATGATCTGGATCGCGCTTTATTTTAATATTTTCTTTTATTATGGTTTCTTCCAGTACCAGCTGTTTTCCGGAGGTACATAAAGAGAATTTGATATACGTTAGAGCCGCGTAGCGTAAACCGAGACCGGGTTGGCGCGCGGGTACGCGGCCACTCGCGGCGCCGCTCCTGCGCCACTCGCCGCCCGCTCGCGCCTCGCCGCTGCACGCGCTCTCTTAACCTAATAATACATGAGCTTCTAAATCTAAATTTTCGATCAATATTAGTAAATTATTTGCAGCAAATCAAATACACTAAATTAATAACACATTTATTATCCTATCAGTGCTATGCATCGGCCTAAGTAAAAAAATTCTGATATCCTTCGGTGACATCTAACAAATTTTCTTTTCCAATGCATGCTGACTGTCAATACGCACTTTTATAGATCTACTAAATTACATCAATAAAATGTATCGAAACAGGTACAATGATAATTGGTGCAAATGTACAATCTTAAAAAACAAAACTATTCCTGATTCAGTAGCGAGCTCGCCTGTAACGTCGAGGTTGTATTCAGAGCTGGAAGTACTCACTTGCACGTCACTCTTACAATCATTACTTGATACTTTATTATATTGTCTATATTTGGCACAGTTGCACTTCTTAACAAACAGTACCGATTAGACTTATGCACGTTTATACACTCTTTTATTTAAATATTTTGACACTTTATAGTTTTCACTAGATCTCCGATCGAGTACAAACTTAGTATAAAACACTAAACCGTTCGATTATTTCACTAATCGACATATCATATTGTCGGGAACGTAAACGTAACAAAAGTGAAATGCTAATTTCTTTGGGTAAATATTAAAACTTAATAGCTATTTGGCACCGATAGCTGAGATTTCTCGTATAGCTTGAGTACGTTGTCCGTAAGTAAAGATTAGAGTATTTGAGTATGTAGTATGCTCTATAAGTAAAGATAAGTAAATGAGATTTTTTGAAATGTGATAGTATTTCGTGAAAGTTCACCGGTCGGTCCAGTACTCTAATAAGGTGCCAAATTAATTTAAAATAATATAAATGATCGCGATGGAAATGATAATTCACGTGACGAAATATATATATAAAATTAAATAATTTCTTCGGAAAAAAAATAACTTCAGTCTTAATACTTAATACGGTATACCGTGTGTTTTCAGTTTGAACTGGTGGAACCGTTATTCCATGAATAAAGTTGTAGCAATTAACTTGTGCGAGCTAAAGATGACTTGTCAACGATGTCTGAAGACTCCGCAATCTATAACAAAAACGGTCGCTTGATTATAATATAAATATATACAAAATTCAAAACAAATAAATAATATATATAATTATTATCTATTTGAGACAATGTCTATACTCGTAACATTAAATGGATGAACCTACTTTTATATTCAAGAAAATGTAACTCAACGTTACCTTGAATAATAATTGTAAAGAGAGAGAAACGACTGGCACGAAACACAGAAAAGACACATCTTAGATAAAAAGAAAAATACACATCTATTACAGTGTGCAATGTCGCCACTTACACATTATAATCTCTTGAGACAAACTCGCATACTTTCAATTCCTTTCAGCTTTGTCAACCAACTGTATGTACTATATCTCTATATTGCTTACATAAACGTAATATTTTATAATATTATAAGATCCATCCTTAAATGTAAAAGAAGCTGTAAAATATGAAAAAAATCAATCATATTAAATGAATTGTGTGCATAAATTTTTGGTGAATATTAAGATGTGAAGGCATAGTTAGGTAACTATTAAGGATGTCCAGAAAGTGAGAAGTAGACCTAAGCATGATATGTAAGGTTTATCGTAATATACTTAAATATTATTATAATATATTATAATTATTCTAGTTTTAATATATAATTATTATTGATGTTGTGAACTTAATAACTTTATTCTCAAAACCTTTGCCTTCATTTTTATTCATATAGTATTTAAAAATATATATGATACATATAATATATTATTAATATCATATATCCAGGGTTAGATATTATGAGGTAGATACGGGACGGCATACGTTGAGTACATTGTAATCACAAGAAAATCGTAGTTGCTATAAATGACAGCAACGAACGATTAATATTCAAGAAACACATGCAAAATGCTAGCAAGTGTCTAATTTTTTTTAATTTAAGTATCCAGTTTAATTTAACTAGCAAATAATAATAAAAAACACACCATAATCACGCAGTCATCATACAAGTTAATGATAAATAGCGCAATTTTTATATTTTTGATAAAATGAGATTAAATTACACGCACCGAAATCTTAACTGAGTTTTTAATATTGAAATATGAAAGACATAAGTTATGTCATACTTTACAATGAAGTGAAGATGATAAAAATAACAGAAGAAAGAAAGTAACTGATTGGACAACCGGTATATATGTTATAGACCAAGTGATTCATACGGCATTATTCATAACGCCCAGATAATTTGAAAAATTCCCAAGTATGAGAAGGCAATATGCTAAAAACTATTGAAATAATTATTTTGACCAGGCTTTTTGAATAATGCCCGTCACTTTTTGGGACGGGTAATAAAAAGATGTGTTTTATTTATTGTTCTAATGTGGATATTGCATTTAATATAGAATAGGTAAATACGATTACTATTTAAGCTACAAAGTTGACGGAGCCCCGTGGGGCACCTATTTCTTTCTGCAGGGTCTTAAGTAACCTAACATGAAGGAGATCACGGGAGCTGAGTTTGCTCGCTTTTCTCGCTCTCTTCAGCTCCAGTCATCCCCTTCGAACCTAACCTATCCGTGTCGGGGTGCCTTAGCTCCCGGGCCCACTTCACTTGCTCTAGTACTAATTCATTGACCATAATTATTGAATTGCTGTTACGTAGCAATATTCATAATGTTCAGACAATTTGATAAATATATTAGTTTAAATCAGGATTAATTACATTGCCCGATTTGACTTGACTAGGTTCATAATGCCCCGGGCATTATCATTATCACTACATAGTTTTTTTCTATTATTATTTAACTTTTATTTGTTTATCCTTCGTGTCTCCTGTGCGGGTCACAAATAAATATATTTTCTTTATTTCTATAATGCCCTGATTAATCACTTGGTCCATGATATATATATATGTACGGATGTTTAAATTCGACATATTAAGTGGACATGTATAGTTTATTCTATATTAGCTTGTCATAGTAGTTAGATTAAGTGTGCCCGTCTCCTGTCTCCACATATAATGCGTTCGCGTGCACATTTGTTGAATCCTTCGCCTGGCAACGTTAAGTCCGACCGATAAATATAAATTCTTCTTAGGGTTGTGGCGATTGCTCAGTGCTAGTATGTGATATCATTTTTATGTGTACCCTGATTCTATGATGATATTCGTATTCATATCAACATTCACTTTTTGAATTATTCGATGTGAATCTATAAAGTAGTTATTAAATACCTTATTATATACCCTTTTATGATGTATAATAAATGTTTTATCAGATATTGTGCTACCTTGTGATCTTGTTCTATATTAACTTCTAACTTCTTTAAACTTGACTGCTCTCTTCTAAGGCAAGATAATTCGACAATACTTTTTTAAGATTTTTCGTATTTTTCGATCGACGCGTAACACTCTTGGTTAACTTTAAGGCATAGAGATATGATATATATCGTGTTTGAGCTTATCCGATTGGATTTTATTAATAGTTACGGAATTTCCTGATTCTACTCTTGTTGAAACGAAAAGACGAAAAAATGTTGCCTTATACCTTGTTGACTCTACACTCATCATGTCCTGTCGGTTAATAGACTGAGCAGTTCCTATTTTTACATTCTTCTTCGGAAACTGAACGTTTCTGAACTTTTCAGTTTCCCTTTCTACCGTAACACTACCCGTACCTCCTGTAGGACCCTTACCATTTTGATGTACTTAGTGTTGGACTAAGATCCATTCATATATCAATATTATATTTAAATATACTTAAATCTACATAATAAATATGGATGTTATTGTCGTAAATTGAATTATCATGATACCACTTATTACTGTAAACTTACATTTACTTATATTAAATAAATTCAATGTTAGTAGAGCAGAACCCCCGTTACAAATTCCGCATAATAAAAAAGGACCCTTTATAAAATATATCAATATGACATATTTCTTACCAATATATTATATATTAAATATATACAATTTAAGTGATGCAGAACCCCCGTTACAAATCCCACAGCATAAAAATTTATTTCAATATGTTACTGTGAAAGCCAGAACTAAGGTAAAACCTAGGAATTACTGGTAACACCTAAGATTTAACAAGTCTTACCATAAAAGTCCGTAATGTTCTATAATAATCGCTAATTTCGGCCTTTGCAAAAAATCACACGTAAAATCTTAGGATTTTGTAAGAAAATAAGAACAATGAAGGGCAAATTGACATGTTTTAAAAATAAATGCGTAAGTACATGGTATTAAAACATTTTCTGTGAAAATATATAAAAAAATCGTCTATTAAACTTAATACCGACTTTGGTGACATAAATCAATCAGTACTTTTAAGTATTTCTATTAATATTGTTCACATCATTTCATATCATAGTGGGTCTTAATTTTTTTTAACATTTACTAGTAGTCGATGTAAATCCTAAGTTTTACCCGTGCAAGTACCGGTAAAAACCCGAAATTAATGATTATAATAGATAATTTCGAACTTCGAACAAGACTTAGTAAATCTTAGGTTTTACCGGTAAACCCTAGGTTTTACCTAGTTCGCGCTTTTACAGTAACAAATTTATAACATATTCAATCTATGTAAATGTTTAAGAATAATCAAATAATGTTATCTATAAATGTTTTAGTCAGAGCCGCACTTAGTGATTTTGGATTGTATACGGTGTATAATATATTAGATTACCTTTACTTTGTTAGAACTATTATTATTGCTTAAGATGATTTCAATGCAATATTATGTATTAGAGTTTATGTCATTGTTTTAATTTGCGCGAAGGTTCAGGGGTTCGTCAACTCACGATAACTTTGCAATCAAATGGCGATGTTCGCCGCTGATGGTCATCATTAGCTATTAAATGTTCCACACTGGCCTCCTCTCTGTGAGAGAGGGAATGAGCCGTAATCCACCACGCGGGCCCAGTAAGGGTTGGTGGATACCGCTAATGGTGTTCGCAGCTAATTGGATCAGCTGCAAGAACCTCGTCCGCGGTTCGTATCACTGACAACATAACGCCATAAATAGTGAAGTAAACGCACCACTGAAGCAGCGCGCATTTCCCAAACACTGTTTTGTGTTATGTTTAGTACGGAGAAAGCGCCGGATGTTTTGTTTCCATTAAAAGTATTATGTATACGTGGCTCTCGTAGTAAATTAAAGTAATATTATAAAGGTCTCGTGGTTCGTTATTTTTATCTCCCCTTTTATGATGGTATAAAATAGTAAGTGCTGTCGTTATGGATATAATCACTTGTGTTTCATCACTGATATACTAGGTATATAACACCGTATATCACAATATAATCATATACAGCGAATGATTCAGGTTCAAATGACATTACTAAATAAAACTATGGTTGACTACAAAATCTGCCGCTGATAGTATACGATGGCGCCCATCAAGTACGCAGATTTTAGCCAGATAATTTGATTTCATAAAACATGATAAAACACAGAATTCAACACAGAGTTCGTCTTTCACAGTCTGGCAGTCTTATTAAAAATATAAAGGTTAACTTTGCAATCACACAGGTTGAGAATAGATTAAACTATGTAAGTATGCTTTGGGATCATGCCATTGACTACGACAGATACAAGTTGACAAATGAAATCGATACATTTAAAAACTACTTAACTTCCTATCCTACATATCCTTAAACAACGTGAACGCAAATTAAGAGTTATCGCCCACGGTGACTTATTTGTCGCAAAAAGAACGCGATGTTAAGGTCGTATTTCCTCGCCCACGTAACCATAATTATTCTGCAACACTGCTATGGCAATACATAATTGATATAATGTAGTTGCTATAAAGTAACGATACTATCAAAGTCAAATCTCAAATATATTTATTTCAACTAGGCCATTAAGCGGCACAAAAAATATAAGTAATAACAATTGATTCTACCGTCCATTCGGTAAAAAGTAGCTTGTTATGGAGAAGAACGGACAAGAAACTCTATACTTACTCTTTAAAAAAAAGTGTTTTACAATATTTACATAAGTACATACATTAATAAATTCATATATGTGAGGAAGATGTACCCAGAATAGCACTACATACTACAATACGTTCAGGTATAAAGTATTAAAAGCATTAACAGGTAAATTCATTCGTTTGATAAATAGGAACATGGTTCTCACATACTTAAAAAGATATACAATAACTATGAATAGGTATATAAATGAACAAATTCGATTTTGTGTACACTAAAGATTACCCTATGGGGAAGGACTAGCATGTTTCCAAGCATTATAATCTTTAATATAATCATCTAATTTGTAATATGCTTGTTTACAAAGTGTGCTTTTAACAAAAGTTTAAAATTTTCCTTCATTTAGTTTTAATATATCAGAAGGTATTTTGTTAGAATTTAACACCATGAAAGATGTGTGTACTCAGTGGCGGATTTACCAGCAGGCTGAGTATGCTGGAGCCTAGGGCGGCAGATTTTAGGGGGCGGTAAATCTGGGCATTTTTTTGTCTTATGGGAATAAAAAAACATTATTAAATGCCTACCAAAAATGTATTAAGTTCGCTCACACAATTCAATCAACGTGTAATATGTTTCACTATTTAAATATTTTTGGACTACGTATTTGCGTATTCGTATTTGGGTTGCGGTGCAGGAACGAATGACATGACCGTTTACTAAGAGTGTCTGGCCGAATTGCCAGCACGAGCGCGGGAGCCGAAGAGCCGAAGAGCCAAGCGGGGTCCTGTTGTAGGCATAGGATGCGTGGAGGCATTGAGTTCAAGAGATACTTTTAATTGGAAAAACTGGAAACGGTAACGGTAACGGTAACAGTATTTCGAAAAACAGTCGATGGAATTAAACGTATAGAAGCAATATACAAAGATATGGGCAAAAGACAACTTAAAAGAAATGAAAATTTAATGAAACACCCGCTGAAGAAATTAGAATGACTGCAAGTGACTCTTTCAGGGCAAACCCCTTTCTCGTCCTCATAGATAGACTCGTGTCCGAGTTAAAAAACGGCAGTAGGCCTACAAAAGATTTAACGAGAAGTTTTCATATCTAACGAAAATTTGTGAGTTGTCACTATCGACCCTGACGAAAAGCCTTTAAGAATTTGGGAATCATTTATCCAAACTTGCATATAGCAGTTCGGTTTAAATATCTTTATTCTCATTAAAGCAATAGTCACTTAGGTACATGAGATACAATAAAAATAATATTTAGCATATAGTAGTTAGTAGTAGTGTTAATTGATTACTGAATAGAATGGCAGATAATTTAATAGCGAATTGGTCCATGTTTTTAAACTGTAAGTGCAATAAAAAAAATTTAACAACGTTACCGAATGTAGGTAACGTTAATTCTGTTGCGTAAGCTGTGTTCATATTGTGTAAGTAGTTTCATTTAAGGCATACCTTACCCCATTAACCACCAATGTGGCACAATTGTAATCTTCACTAAATCGTGGTTTCTAAAAATAATCTAGGAAATGACACATCATTCCCCTAGACCACTACACAATCAAAATAATAACGGGCAAAAGCTGATGTAATGAGGAGGGCAGAAATCATAAACATTGCACAAGCACAGACATTTTTTATTATAATAAAAAAGATTGTGACCTACAATATGGAATTGTAGAGATCAGTGGGGGCGCCAAAAATTGAATAGCCTACTGGCGGCAAATGTGTAAATCCGCCACTGTTGCTAATATTTAAGATGGTTGATCTAACTTATCTTTATTTCTACTATTACATGTCTATCACTGACTTTACTAAAGATATTTATATTTTTCCTTACATCCTTATCCTTACATGGTATAAAACAAAGTCGCTCCCCGCTGTCTGTCCCTATGTATGCCTAAATCTTTAAAACTACGCAACTGATGTTGATGAAGTTTTCTTCAATAGATAGGGTGATTCAAGAGGAAGGTTTATATGTATAATACACGCGGCAGACTAGTACATAATATTTTATAAATGAATTGGCAAGATCAATCAATCTGCCTAGCCTTTTCCCAACTATATTGGGGTCGGCTTCCAGTTTTACCGGATTCAGCTGAGTACCAGTGTTTTACATGGAGCGACTGCCTATCTGACCTCCACAACCCAGTAACTGGGTAACACGGAACCCTTTGGCTAGACTGGTGTCAGATCTCAAGCTTCTGACTACTCGTAACGACTGTCAAAGATCTTCAAATGACAGCCGGGACCAACGGCTTAACGTGCTTTCCGAGGCACGGAGGAAACTCGATATGTTGAAATGGTCACCCATCCACGTCCGACCTCGTCAAGCGTTGCTTAACCTTGAAGATCGACCCGTGCGGCTGTTATTATTTAGCCACGAGCTCGTCAAATGAATTGGCAAGATACTGTCATAATATTAATATTTTTAAATAGTTCCCTAAGAGATTCTTGGTGATTTAACTTAAACATGGCTCTGACTGCTCTCTTTTGCAATTTAAATGTCGTGATGCAGACTACATAAAGGCACGATTTAGAATCAAAGGGATAAAGATAGGAAAAATGTGTGTTCTGGTGCAAAAAAATACTTGGGCGCTAGCTGTAAATACCTTAAGGATGCAAAGCTAAATCATCAGCGTGGACATGATTTAGAGTTCTAACCGCCCCAAGTTAACTTTGAATAAGCAACCTTGAAGTATTTAGATAATTTTATTTAGATGCCGAAGTTGAAGATGTAGAATTTTTATCTAGTTTAATTTAAGGTTTGCTGGTCATGGTCCGAGGGCCCTCTTAGCTCGGCACGGCACCATTTCATTGAACCCTCCAGTAGCTTCACATCTGTGCTCCTTAATCCAATGTCGACTAAAACATTAGTTTGTTAATACCAATGCTGAATAATGAATAAGAGAGAGACAACCAAAAGTAGGAGGTTTCCTACTTTTGGCTGTATCTCTCTTAGTCGCGCGATAAAGAATTGCATTACTGAATTGCGGCAAAAAGTAGTCGCAGGCGACCGCTCTTACCTGTGAGACAGCGCAAATGTTGATTAACGTTAGATCGTAGCAGTAGCGTAGCAGGTAAGTGTAGCAAAAAGAGGTTACAAATGTTCATGAGCAGTCAGTCCAGCTTTCTAGTCCAGTAGTTAAAAGTGCTACTAAAACCTCATGCTCTCCGGCAATGTGAACGAAACCGTTTTTGATATTGTACGGGGTAAATCTACGTGCTTTGCGCAAAAAGGTTGGTGGCATTAATCCCATTGCCGTAGGATCTGCCTACCGAAGTATCGCAGCAAAAATTGCTGTGCTTTATACAGCGAAGCACTGGCCAGCAAATTCATGCCCCTACTACTACTGAGCTTCGGGTCTAAAGGGGGCTGTGAGGCTGCTGTACACGACTGCCTACCTCAATAGCAGGAAGGAATGAAGGTGGGATCATACTTAAGGTTGACTTAAAAATGCCTTCAATTCCGTAAACAGGGATACTTTTTAACAGAAGTTCCAAGAGAAATAATCATAATTTACAGTTTTCTATATCAATGTACCCCTCTCAATTACTCTACAAGTAAAACCTTTTAGAATCAACTGTTGGTTGTCAACAAAGCGATCCTCTTAGGCCAGTCATTTTTAGTTTGGCAATAAACCCAATCATTCGCCAGCTTAATTCTAAATTCAATGTTTCGTATTTGGATGACGTAACGCTATAGTAGGTGAAGTAGATACAGTCTTGAACGATTTAAGTTTTTTGAAAGATAAATTAAGCACCATTGGGCGTCCACTTATCCTTTCGAAACCAAACCAAACGACAGACCGACAGACTACCTTAGCAAAACTCTACGCCAAAAATTACTGAGAGACATTCTCTTCACCTCCTGGGTTCTACTATTTCGATAAATCCATTCCAAATTTAATTTCACAGAAGATACAAAATAATAACGATGTCTTGGAAAGACTTTTCAAAATTAACATACATTCGGCCCATACACTTATTCAATATTGTTTCTTTGGACCAAAATTTACGACTTATGAAAAAGTAGGTCAAATTGTAAAGAATACACTTTCATCTATGCTGCTGCCTTATGGTAGCCCATTGGCCTATTGGTTTTTGCCCAGTTGCTGTCAATAGCCTCCTACTACATAGGGCTTGGCCCATGGGCCAATGGGCCAATTCCCTCTCACAGAGAGGACGCCTGTGTCCCAGCAATAGAAACATTAAAAACTTTTTTACAAAAATATACCACCGACTTACAAATAAAAAGAACTACAAAGTGAAAAATAATTTTAATTTTGGAAGTCGGTGTCTTTGGTAGGTACCAATTTTTTGCGTTATGGATTTTGTGTGATCCGCAGTAAATGTGTGATACTATATATTTAGTTATTGTGATCATATTATTTTTCCGACTATTTATCGAAATCCGTCAATCATGGTCTTTGAAGGTAGTAAAGACAATACCGCTCCGCAAGGCCTCGCGTGGCCCCTTTTAGTGCGAGGCCGTGGGTGAGAGCCCGCTTCGCCTACGCCTAGCTACGCCACTGAGTAAGACCCTAAGGTGTCTCCACTAAGGCTAAGAAGCTGTTAACGTAGTTAAATACGCGTCTGCGTTTCAGCTCGGCCAAAAATTATTTCGTATTTCCGGATTTCTAGCGGATATCCGGCTATTCTCCTCTACAGGTCAAATTTCTCAACCGATTCCCTTGAAGTTTTGTGAGCAGGTTCGATAATAATATGAATTTTTTTTTGTCGACACAGTTAAAAAGAAAAGAAGTTGGCGAAGTCATTTTGAAAAATTTTAAAAGCTTTTTCGACATTAAAAGAACAAAATACAGACTCGCGATGTCTACAGCTCACAAAAACAATTCTAGTTTATATGTTTAAAAGTAGTAATCTCTGAAAGAATTGAACCAATTATTACACAGATAAAAACATTCTACCGCTGAGTGTCTTGTACTTTTTATTGGAAATGTTTAGAAACTGCGAGATTGATTATGCTAGCAAAGCCTGCGAAGAAAGGTAGCGTCTCCATGAAAATATACCTACTATAAGTCGTATACTCTCAATCTCTCAATGTCACAAACCAGACATGTAATCGATTTTATGCGTTATTCGACCTTTTCTGTTTAATAGACTCAACAAGTTACTCGGTGTCCATCTGGTGTCCATAGTTTATCTTATAAAGAATGTTTCTCTATCATATCAGATTGTTTATGGACACTCAATTACAGAGACACAGAAACACTTCTAGAAATTATTTTATGTTTTACACTCATATCTAAATAAGCTATTTCAGTGTTTTTTTGTACCAATTAAATATATTTTTATAGTTAGATTATATTCGTAGACTAACTTTATTAAATAATTTAATTGACCCAATTAAATTGCTTCCGTATGTAAACTTATGGCCTGAAACACAGCTTTCAAAGAACTTAAATCGGGTAGGCGCTTCCAAACATTGAAATTTCTGTTTATCTTACAATTGTAACAAAACATTTTGGTTATAGTTTACATATAAGCACTAATTATATCATTGTATTAAATCAAATCAAATATGTTTATTTGTTCGAATAAGGTTAAATAGAAGTTACAATATTGGTGCCACTGCCAGCATATACTGCCATAATATGGCGTACAAATGTTTATTAATAATTATGAATTATAGTATACAATCTGAATCTGTAACAGTTAATTACTAAATATTGAAATTGTATTGAGGTAATAGTAATGACAAAAAATTAATATTATACTAGTAACGACTAATCATCTAAATATTCTTCGACACTGTAATAATTTTTCACCAATAACAGTCTGAACAATACCCTTTTGAACAACGGCAATGTCAAATCTTGAGTATTATTTGGTTAATGATTATATATAATAATTGCCATGCAGTAAGTATTTCTTTAAAATAGCGTTAATTTTATTAGAATTTTAGAAATTAAACTGACCTAAATGAACATTATTGTGAAAGGTCTTATATTAACTTGTTCTAATGTCCTATTCTTACTCTGCGACCTCAGTATGCCAAACTAGATACTAATCTTTGTTTTCACGATTCCCGATCCCTTACCGGATATATTAGAAAAGGGCGGGCTCACGGGCCGGATGTGGTGCTAACCAAATATACGATTGTCATTTCCTCTCATGAGATGACGGAATGAGCCCCAAATTAGATGAAGGTCCGCCTTTGATTTTCCTTTATTCTGTTGACTTTCGACCACAGAGTGATACTCGTCATTTAAATAATGCGCAACCGTATTAGTAATCTATAAATGAGAGAGTTAGATTCTAACATAAAATAGAAATCCTTACCGGAGGTTTTTAGCAAAGAGCCAAAACGCATTGTTTTGTAATATTTTGAGCGACAGAAGTTACAAAATAAAACTTTTTTCAAATCGGTATACTTCTCAATATTCTCCCTCCGCACGCTTGTATTTCTTTCATTATCTTTTTTATGTGTGTGTGTATTTTTTTTGGGAACATGTTAGGTTTTGAGCAGGTATAGGTACCTACAGAAAAAAGGGCCTCGCTGATGGACGCCCACGTCTGGATTAGTCCACGCTACGCTATGACTGGTCTTACTACATAGGTAATCAGAGCGGAATAAATTGTAAACAAAAGCTATGTAGTAGTACAGTCTTCGCCAAACTTCTTGGCCGCCCTGAAGTTGGTTAACCGCATGCGCGAGGCACGAAACGGTGCTGTTTATGTATGAGATTTACTACTGCGCAGCCATAGTAGCCAACTTCAGGGCGGCCAAGAAGTTTGGCGAAGACTGTACTACTACATAGCTTTTTACATTTTGTCATAGTAATTGCTTCGGCCGCACCTCCGTGTATCGTCCCGAAGTAATGCGTGCCGAAGCTTCGTACATTTTGACACTAAAAAGTTATCGCGATAAAAACTGTGCTCATATTAGCGGCTTCGATATTTTGCATGAACTATCGTGCAATAATCCAAGATGGCCGAAATCATTTTCAAGCGTTTAATTATGGACGACGACTTTCTTTACTTCCACATGCGTGTACATTGTTTATTTTTGTGATTCTCATGCTCTCATTTCTCATTGATTCTCATTGTGAACTTCATAATGTTGGTGGAATTCCAGTACCATTTCATCGCTCCACTCCATTTTTACACAGCCACCCGCATGCGTCTGAACTGATCGAAAACAACGGCCGAAATGAATTTAATGAATTATTAACAACGCTAGTCTGCTGTCTGACCACGTAGCGCGATATGTTGGCGTGCTAAAACCCTTTGATGTACCGCCACCCGCGTGATAACGCACACGCAGCCCGAATGTTCGCGACGATAGCCGATAATAGCCGGTCACATCTGCGTGTATCGTGTCATGGCGCGAAGCTTTGTGACGATACACGCAGATACGGCCGAAGCATTTTACAAGATATCAACATGCATAGGTAATAAGGTAAGAGTAATAAGATTCAACGAATCAGGTCTCACATAACAATTAAATCAGGTTAATGAAGTTATTTACATTGACCTGTTAACCCAAAACGAGATTAAATAATTGGTATTTACATATAAAATTGCCGTTCTGCAGTACTGGCCATTTTAAAACAAAATATTTTTTGTTTGGCTAAGGCCGAGTTTCTCACCTCTAAATTAAAATTCATTCAACCAATCACAGCAGATAACGCGTGCTTGACAATTTGTCACATTAATGCTGCGATAATTTGGAGGTGAGAAACTCGGCCTAAAAATTCTAATTTCTAATTAATTTTATATTAAAAACATGGTATTCTGTTTTTCAAAATTAGTCATTGGTTTATTGATTAGCGTCATGTTTATCGGATTTGAATATTTTTGTCATCATTGATTCGTTAAACATTGAGTAATTATGGTATTTGAGTACCTTCATGGCAGCAACGCCGCACAAGCGGCAAGCAATATCAACGACGTTTACGGAGCGAACATAAAGAACGCACCACCTGTTATTGGTTTGCCCGCTTCCGTTCTGGAAGTTTCGGCCCGACAAATGAAGTCCGTGGTCGTCAGAAAACTTTGGTCGACAATGACAATAAAGACTATTGTGGAAGCTGGTAATATCCAATCTACGGCTGAATTAGCAGCAGCTTTCGACGTTAGCATCAAAACAATATTGGTCTATTCGCGTCAAATTGACAAGGTTATAAAGCTTGACAAATGGGTGCCCTACGAAAACAATGATCGCCAGCGCGAAACACGCGTCGACGCACGTGCCTTGCACAACAGGCATATAAGCGAAGGGATTTTGGACCGCATTGTTACCTGCGACGAAAAATGGATTCTGTTTGACAAGCGCTCAGCAAGTTGGTTGGATCCTGCTTCAGCACCTAAACAATGCTATAAACGAAAACTTACCCCTAGAAAAGTGATGGCCACTGTCTGGTGGTCTAGGGCCGGTGTGAAAGTAAAAGCGTCATTTTCTGAATGGCGGTGTCAAGATTTTCCGCGCAAGAAAAGTATAGAAAAATAAATTAGTAGGTAATTAGGGACCCTAAAACCCGCCCGCCGCCGCCGCGTCCCCGGGGGGGTTAACTCTCCATGTCGAATCAACGATATACTGCAAGGGCTATTTCAATTTTCAAGTGTGGCTAGAGTAAAAGTAATTATTCGGGACCTAATGCATTAGACAAAAAAATTACATTTTATAAGATTTTAGGACTCTCCCGTCAATTGGCTACCTGTCCTACCTACCATGCCTGCCCTGCCTACCCTGCCTACCCTGCCTACCCTGACTACCCTGCCTACCCTGCCTACCCTGACTACCCTGCCTACCCTGACTACCCTGCCTACCCTTCCTACCCTACCATACCTACTCAATCCAACCTACCCTACTCTATCTAATCATGTAATACTTATTTTTATGTATCATCAATAGATTTCACAGCGCACGCCAAAGAATGAATGTATATTATGCAACATTTTGCTACTTTGGGTTACATTATTGCAATTTCCATAAAGATCTCTAATTTTTTTGAAAATTTGTATAGCCTATGACACTCAGGAATAATGTGGCTTTCTACTGGTATAATAATTTTCAAAATCGGTTCAGTAGATCCAGAGATTACCCCCTACAACGTCACAAACTCACAATTCACAAACTTTACCTCTTTATAATATTAGTATAGATGACGCTGACGTGGACGTGCGTGCAATGTTGTTCGTAATTTCGGTGCTGTTATTACCCGTCTGAATAGCCTTAAGGCTGCGAGTTCGAGTCCCAGCTATGGATAGGTATTTATAACCGACTTTCCAATAAGGAGGAGGTTCTATGTTCGACATTATGTTTTTTTTTGTTTATGTTCATTGATATCTCCGTCAATTGTGGACCGACTTTGAAATATTTTTTTGTTTGGTAGAGTATGTTCCCAAATTGGTCCCATTTTAATTTGGTGAAGTTCTGATGTAAAGCTTCGGAGATATACAATAGAACTCTTCAATAAATGACGGCAAATCTCTCGGGATTGCTGCAATCGCATGTCCAAGGGCGGATCCAGTATTTTTTTCTGTGAGGGGCACAAGGGGCGGACAGGCAAAAAAATCAATAATAACTGTCAGAAATAAACTTGAAGTATCATACTTCATGTTTATTTCTACAAGTTCAAGTATGTACAGGAAGGGTTATGAAAGACAAGAGTTTCTCTCATGTTCTTTCTGTTCATCATCATCATTTCAGCCGAAAGATTTCCACTGCTGGACATTGGCCTCCCCCAAGCGTCGCCACTTTGATCGGTCCCGTGCGTCCCGCATCCAGCGGATGCCCGCAACCTTCACCAGGTTTTTGGTCCACCTGGTGGGAGGCCTTCCAACGCAACGTCTTCCGGTTCGCGGTCGCCACTCCAAAACTTTTCTGCCCCATCGGCTATCTGTTCTACGAGCCATGTGCCCTGCCCACTGCCACCTTAAGTGTGGCAATTCTTCGGGCTATGTTGGTAACCCTGGTTCTCTTGCAGATCTCTACATTTCTGATTTAATCACGCAAGGACGGTTACCTATCATAAGTTCGAACAACATTTGACCGAATTTCATTTCACCTAAAACTTTTCAACCATTATCTATAGTTTTTAGGGTTCCGTACCCAAAGGGTAAAAACGGGACCCTATTACTAAGACTCCGCGGTCCGTCTGTCTGTCTGTCACCAGGCTGTATCTCAAAAACCGTGATAGCTAGACAGTTGAAATTTTCACAGATGATGTATTTCTGTTGCCGCTATAACAACAAATATTAAAAACATAATAAAATAAATATTTAAGTGGGGCCCCCATACAACAATCGTGATTTTTGTGCCGTTTTTTTGCGATAATGGTACGGAACCCTTCGTGCGCGAGTCCAACTCGCACTTGGTCGGTTTTTTTTTTACTTCATCGAAGTCACGTCTGCCACTGTCTCATATTCAAATTATCAATTCGATTTTTTTCGTTACTCCAACGTTTTACTTGGTCGAAAAACTTTTTACCGAAGATAGCCGAAATATTTATATTTAAACGCATATCAAAATAATAAGTGAGAGAGAAACAGTGAGCGAATACAAATGTTTAAAACAGCGACCTGAAAAAAGTAATGTCGACGGAGCCCCGCTCCGCGGTGCTCCTGCAGCCTGCCTGCAGGGTCTAAAGTAACCTAACACGAAGGAGATGACGGGAGCTAAGTTCGCTCGCTTAGCTCGCTCACTTCACCTCCCGTCATCCCCTTCGAACCTAATCTATCCGTGTCGGGGTGGCCTAAGTTCTCGAGCTCGCTTCGCTCGCTCTTGAACAAATTCTTTGAAATAATTAATTAATAAAAATGTCTCATGCATGACAGCTATTAATAAATCATTTGCATGAAAATACGTAAACACAGACAAGACTGCGTGAAGTCAATTTTGCAGCGATTCGTTTTTGTCACAAAATTTTGTAGCACAATATAATATATTGTGCTACAAAATTATTACAAAATTATATAGTCAATATTATTGACTTTTATGACACTTTCAATTTTAAATTGAAAATGCTACGTAGTAACCGGCTATATATTTGTGACTAAATAATATTCCTTAACATGTTGTTTCGGTTTGGTGAAAATATGGCAAATGAAAAAAGTTCAAAAGAGGCTTCGGCCAAAAGCAAAAAGTTATTTTGTAAATCGGCGAAATGTAGTTCGGTAAAATAATACATATGCCACATGATACTTCGAAAATATGTCAAATAATGCATATAGCAAAAAAGACTTCGGTCAATAGTTTTCGGTAAAATTATATTCGATCAACAAATATTTTTCGGAAAAGTGATCGGTTCCCCGCAAGTACACCTCGAGCCTGGCCCTCTCCATTGCCCTTTGGGTGACTGCAAGCTTTCTGATGAGGCCCATTGTGAGCGACCACGTCTCAGAGCCATAAGTTCGTCTTGAGACACTGTGGTAAGTTGGACGATAAGAAACCGCGCAGCTTCCCGAATGCTGCCCCGCCGAGTAGGATTCGACGGTTGACCTCTTTCTCGAGATTGGACCTGCCTAACTGGACCGTTTGTCCCAGGTAGACATGGTCGTCCACGGCTTCGGCTGTGGAACCACCGATCTTGATAGAAGTGGGTGCGACATGAGCGCTCAACGTCACCTTGGTTTGTCCATGTTCATTTTTGGATCCATTCTTTCGGAAGCTCTACTAAGGTCATCGAGTGTTGTATTGGGGTCCTCCATGACAGCTTTATCATCGGCGAATCGGCCTCTCCAGTCTAGAACCTTGAAGACATCCTCCAGTGCAGTGGTGAATAGTTTATTTCTGTTATTTTATTCATATATTTTAACAACTCTGTAATTTGATTTGCTTCAAAGTTTGTACTGTGATGGCATCTCCACTGTTATAGATTGTTTAAATAAAATAGTTTGTATGCTTTACATGTTTAATTGTCTCCAGTTTATTACTCTAGCTAGTCACAGAGCACTCTCATTTATGATCGGATACACTTACAACAATACCACAGAGCACTATATAATATTGATGATAATTAAGTTCGGATACTTATACAACATCCTTCCTTTCTTATAAGTTAAGAAACATCTTATTAAAACAACTAACATCAGGCTTAAACTTTACATGACATCTTAATAATTTCACATACATAAATGTAACATAATCAACAAACCACTTTATCTTCTAAACATAATTAAGATTAAACATATTCATCTAAGTAACTTGGTTTTTTAATTTTTCTCCCTGTCCTTGTAGTATATGCAGTTTCATTCTCTACTCTAGTTCCTTTACTGTCCCCAATGGACTTTCTAATATCCTGCATACACTCCATATCTTTTCCTGGATTAATGACCTGACTCTCTTGTCCCTTGTCTTCATTCCTTCCTGTATCAATCCCTATTTCCAAATCATCATAATTATTAATCCTTTCTTTATAAACACCTCCTTTAATCAACATTTTCCTGTTCCTTGTAATAATTTCCCCATTTTCATTTCTAATTTTATAAGATCTAGGATTTTCTCCCTTCTCTATTACAATTTCACTACTATGAGGTTTTCTATTATTTTCATACTGTATTTTCACTCTGTCTCCTTTTGTCAAATCCGGTAATTCTCTAGAACCTTTATTGTAATACCTTTTCTGTCTCGCTTGCCTTTCAAATAACTCCTTTCTAAAACCTTCTTTACTTTCATATCTCTCCTTCTTTTCTGCCATAGGCAAAACATTCCTTACTTTCCTATTGAATAATAATTCTGCAGGGGTTTTACCTGTGTCTGATATTGGTGTGTTTCTATAAATTAAAAGTCCCAAATAAATATCTTTTCTATCATAAATTAACTTTTTTAATGTTCTTTTAACAGTTTGTATGTGTCTTTCTGCTAACCCATTACTCTGGTGGTGTTTTGGACTGACTATTTTATGTTGAAAGTTCCATACTTCATTAAAATCTTTAAATTCCTGTCCAGTGAATTGAGTACCTGCATCTGAATACAGTAATTCAGGTATTCCATGTCTTGAAAAAATTTGTTTCAAAGTATCAATAGTATTTTGAGCTGACAAGTTTTTTAATTCTTGTATTTCCATATATTTACTGTATGAATCTACTACCAACAAATATGGAATTCTATAAAGAAAAAATATGTCTGTGGCCAAAATTTGCCATGGTTTTTCTGGTACTTCTTTATCAATCATTGACTCTTTTTTATTATTATTTTGAAAACTTTTACATGTGTCACAATTTTGAATCATATCTTCAATCTCTTTATTCATGTTAGGCCAAAATACTGATTTTCTAGCTAACTTCTTGCATTTTTCTATACCTAGATGAGCATAATGTATCTTTCCTAAAATTTCTTTTCTTTTGCTTTGCGGAATCACAATCTGACTTCCTTTCATTAATAAACCTTCACATTCGCCTAACTCATCTCTATATGTATGATAAACTTTGGCCTCACTTTCAATCTCATATTTATTCTCTGGCCATCCTTCACGCACATACTTGCACACTTTCTTTGTCACACTGTCCCTACCAGTTTCTTCCACTAACTCTTTAAGCTTCCTATCTGTGATGTTGATACTGTCAACTATCATAGCAACATGTGCTTCTATGTCTATATCATATGTTTTGGAATTATCCATTAGATGTGATCTACTTAAATGATCAGCTACTAGCAGTTCTCTGCCAGGTTTAAATTTTAATTCAAATGAATACGGCTGTAAATTTATTCTGATTCTTTGTAATCTTACAGGACTTTTATTGAGGGGTTTTGAGAAAATTGACACTAATGGCTTATGGTCTGTTTCCACTAGAAACTGTTGACCATAAAGATATTGGTGGAATTTGGTACAACCATATAGAATAGCAAGACTTTCCTTCTCTATCTGACTAAATTTTTTTTCATTATTTGTCAATGCCCTTGAACCGTATGCTATTGGTTTATCATCCTGTAACAATACTGCACCTAGTCCTTCTTTTGATGCGTCTACACTCAAAATTATTTTTTTATCAATGTTAAAATATGCCAAAACAGGGGGTTCTACTAAAATTCTTTTTAATTGCTCATAAGCTTTTTGTTGTGCTTGTGCCCATACAAATGGAACATCTTTTTTGATAAGTTCTCTCAATGGAGCTGTTATCTCTGATACATTTGGTATAAATCTTGAAACATAATTTATCATACCTAAAAATCTCATCAATTCCTTTTGACTAATAGGCTCTTTCATTTCTACTATAGCTCTCACTCTCTCTTTATCAACCTTCATACCATCAGGTGTAAGAATGTGACCTAAGTATTTTACTTCGGTCTGATTGAATTTACATTTTGCTTTATTAAATTTTATACCGTTTTCTTGTGCTCTTTTTAACACTTCGTCTAAGATCCTATCATGTTCTAACTCTGTTTTTGCATGGATCAATAAATCGTCAATATATATTTCAACACCCTGTATATCTTGGAAAATATTTTTATAAACTCTATGAAAAACTTCAGGACTTGATGACAATCCAAACGGCAATCTATTATACTGATATCTCCCATAAGGTGTATTAAATGTAGTTAACTCTTTACTATCATCTGATAATTTTAACATGAAAAAAGCCTTACTTGCATCTAAAGTACTGAAAATTTTACTGTCACTTAATTTTGCTGTTATTTCTTCAACTGTAGGAATTTGAATTTGTTCTCTTTTAATTTGTGTATTTAAGTACTGAGGATCCAAACAAATCCTTATATCTGAAGAATTAGGTTTTGACACAATCACCAAACTACTGACAAAATCTGTGGGTTTTTCAATTTTTGAAATAACACCCATTTTTTCTAAATTTTGCAATTCACATTTTAGTTTTTTCATTAATTTAAATGGTACATGCCTGTTCGCCTCAATTTTACCAACCCAATTTTCTTTTAATGTTATTTTGTATTCATAACCCTTTATTTCACCTAACCCTTCAAAAACATCTTTGTATTTGGAAAATAAATCTTTAGTCAAAATTTGATAAATTTCCCCTTTTGTTATTGGCACTCTCCTAATCAAATTTAACTGTAATAAAGTCTGCAGCCCCAAAATAGGTACTGTGTCATTTTCACTCACTTGAAAATTTATGTATTTTAATTTGTTTCCTACTTGACATCTAAGTGTCACCTGACCTACTGTCTTTATAGTATCCCCATTATAATTCAACAATTTTAATTTAGAATTTTCTAATCTGTATACACCAAGTTTGTTACAATCTTTTTCAGACAAAACGTTACACTGTGCACCAGTATCTAATTTAAAATCAATACCTGTTTTCTGTTCTACAAAAATTACTTTTTGACTCCATTCTTGTGTTTCTGCTGTCTGGTTAGTAACAGAACCCAAGCATACTTCTTCCAGATCATCCGACTCTGATCTTTTATGTACTGTCTTGACTGATTTGTTTGTGCTTGCTCGACAAGCCTTCGCAAAATGCCCTACTTTCTTGCACTTCATGCACGTTTTCCCATAAGCCGGACAGTTCCTTATTTCATGACTGTAGCCACAGCGTGAGCATCCTTCTATTTTTCTAATATCTTTTCTTTCTTCTTTCTTTTCTGCTTGCCTGCTAATCTCTCTTCTATGCCTCTCTGTAGCCAGTTCCTTTCTTTTTCCTGTTTGTATCGCTCTCTTCATCCTTATTCCGTCCACTGTATATTTTTCTTCAATTTCTCTCATGCCTTGTGTTGCTAACTCTGCTGCTTTACAAATCTGAATTGCTTTTTGTAGTGATAGGTCACTTTCTCTTAACAACCTGTCTTTCAGTTTAGTATCCAAGATCCCAGCAACAAGCCTGTCTCGTAACAATCTTTCTTGCAAATTCCCAAAATTACAATCTATACTTAATTTCCTTAATTCTGTTAAATATGCATCAAAACTTTCTCCCGATTTTTGTTGCCTAGTAAAAAAGATGTGTGATGCAACACTTTCATTCTTTATTGGTATGAAGTATTGGTCAAACTTTGCTATCACCTTTTTATAATCTTTCCTTTCTTCGTCTGTAAGGTCTGCAGTATTATAAATCTCTAGTGCTTCCTCTCCAATGCAATGCAAAAGCAACGCAACTTGTATCTCACCATCATGCTCCGTTGAGCCCGTTGCGACCCTATAAATTTCGAATCTCTGCTTCCATTTCTTATACTCTTCTGCTGTAAGTGCACGTAATTTCTCTGGGGGTTTTAAGCCCGATATACCTTTATGCACCGATGACATGTTTTCTGAAGACAAAGGCATTCCTGCCAAACGAAATCCCTTGCAATCGTCAATGTGGATCTTCTTTTTGTACTAATTTCTTAATCTGTACTTACTTTTCTATAAATTATTCTTCTTATTATCTTTATTTATTATTACGCAGCGCCATGTTATAGATTGTTTAAATAAAATAGTTTGTATGCTTTACATGTTTAATTGTCTCCAGTTTATTACTCTAGCTAGTCACAGAGCACTCTCATTTATGATCGGATACACTTACAACAATACCACAGAGCACTATATAATATTGATGATAATTAAGTTCGGATACTTATACAACATCCACAGTACACAAAATACCGTCTGGGGTCCCCCCCCCCCCTCCTAAATCCGCCCTTGCGCATGTCTGTTTATTGTTTATACCATTGCATAACATAACATCACGCCAGTACGCTCTAAAGACATGAGATGTGTACAGTCACCTTGGTACACCCTAATTTCACCGGTTATGTTAAGGTTTTATGATATTCGGGTAATCTATTCTGGCATTATAGGTTGCTAACCTGCCTATTAGGTACAACTAAAAAGTGAATAATAAAAAAACTTTTTTTCAAAAACATACTAGTGACTTCAAAATAATAATACTACAAAGTATAAAATAACTTTAGTTTTGGAAGTCGGTGTCCATAACCAAAGACAGTAGAGGGTTCTTCTCCCTAGAGTAAATAGTATTCTGTGCAGCGAACGCTCGATCTAGGTAGGTAGAAGTAGAAAGGGAAGTAAGGTAGGTAGGTCTAGGTAAGTAGGGTAGGTACAGGTAGGTAGGTAAGTAGGATAGGATAGGCACTTAACGGGAGCGAAGCCGCGGGCACAGCTAGTCAAAGTAATAATAATACTAGCATTTTGCCTACTGTCCCTCGCAAAGACTCAGGCCGAGTTTCTGACCTCTAAATTATCACAGAATTAATGTGATAAATTGTCAAGCACGTGTTATCTGCTGTGATTGGATGAATGAATTTTCAACAGCCAATCACAGCAGTTATCGCATGCTTGACAATTTGTCACATTAATTCTGCGATAATTTAGAGGTGAGAAACTCGGCCTCAGAAGTAGACACAGCTTCGGCAGCTTAAAGGTGAACGCGCACCTAGCCGCACCGCAGGAGCCGCACGCGCCGCAGTCATCGTATTTTATAAATCTTTATATGAAATCGTATGCAGCCTCGCGCACCTATCCTCGCCGCACGAGCCGCATTTCAGCAAAATGCTGTAGGTATACGGATTCCACCAGCGCGTGCTGATGACGTCATCAGATTCGGCGCGTTCGATGCTTGCGGCGAGTGCGGTGCGGGCGGCGCGGAGACATCATGCGTACAGTGATGCCAACTTAGCTACTTTATAGCTAAATCAAGCTATTTTTCGGCTACTATTTAATAAAACTGGTAGTTAATTTTTTTTCTATAATTTCTAGCATTTTTAACCGACTTCAAAAAAAGGAGGAGGTTCTCAATTCGTCAGAATCTTTTTTTTTTATGTATGTTCCCCGATTACTGTAAGACGCCTGGACCGATTTGGAAAATTCTTCTTTTGTTTGAAAGGGTATACTTTCCAGTTGGTCCCATAGTCATCAAGTCATGATCTGATGATGGGATCTTGGAGAAATCGAGGGAACTCCTCAAATATTATAGGCATACATATAGCGATTTTGGTATTTTTATCAACAATGCAATCATCTGCACTCAGAAAGTAACATTTGGCGAAGTGGAACTGGTGAAGAAGACCACAGATGGGCAATAGAATTCCTTAATGCTAAGTATGTCATGGGTTATAAGATTTCTAGAATAGTTTAACGACTATGATGAAGCAAATAGTGCTGATGAAAATGGTACCATCGAACTGATCTGATGATGAAGCCGGCAGGTAGGCACTGGTACTCCGAAATAAAACAATGTATCCTAGTCGTGTATGGGCTTATTGGAATCGTCATGACATGTACTTTGGCTATATATGATGTTTATTGCAATTGGAAGTACCTATCAAAACTAAAAAGAGATAAATAAAAAACTTTTTAACAAAAAATTAAACCGGCTTCCAAAAAAACACTGCAAAACGAAAAATAACTTTCTTTTCCGAAGTCGGTGTCGAAACACGGAAAACAATAATGTACCAAAGACACCGATTTCGGAAAAGAATAGTACATTGTGATACAAGGGTGGAAAGTAGGTTATTGCAAACGAGTTGTCATTAACAAGCCCGAGCCGAAGGCGAGGGTTTTTAATGACACGAGTTTGCAATAACCTACACGCCCGTGTATCACACGATATTTTTCAATACAGTTGTAGGAAATAGTAAAAACAAATCAAAGAATTAGATTTGTTAATTGACAAAAAAATGGACATATTTTTTTTAAAACGAAAACATCCTACACGTCCTATTCGATTTTTGACAAATGTTGATGTGAAAATAATTAAATTGAAACTGGTAATTAAATATATTAAACAACCATTTAAAAGACTTTTGAGAATTAAATGCTAAAACGTACGGAATCATTCATTTTTCCTCGTATAAAATCTATTCCATTTTATTCTATGTATGAAAACTCCTTGCTACTAAACTTTTTTAAATTGACTTATAACTAAAGGCGAGGTTTTTGCAACTCGATTTTTTTACAACGAAAACAGTCTATACAGCCTATTCAATTTTAGACAAATGTTGATGTGAAAATAATTAAATTAAAACTGGTAATTAAATATATTAAACAACCATTTAAAAGACTTTTGAGAGTTCAATGCTAAAACGTAAGGAATCATTCATTTATCCTCGTATAAAATCTATCCCATTTTATTCTATATAAGAAAACTCTTTGCTACTAAACTTTTTAAATTGACTTATAAATTTAAAACTAAACTGCAAAACTAATGATCGAGCTCGTAAACAAAAGTCACGACCGCGTAACAGAAAGATGCCTATGCATAAGATTTAATTTTCGAATCATAATTATAGCCTCTGAAAGTACGCCATGTTTAACAACTGTATTGAAAAGTTATTTTTCGTTTTGCTGTGTTTTTTTGGAAGTCGGTTTAATTTTTTGTTAAAAAGTTTTTTTTTTATATGACATGAATGCTTTCGAGAGTCTGTAAAGAGACACCGGACCTTAATTTAAATTATCTCAAGTTAGGAAATAATGTGCGATACTCTCCAAACTGTTCCCTTTTTTAAGTTAATGTCATGAAACTATTTTTTTTTCTTTCATTCCTTCTCTTCTAACAATAGGCAACCAAAAATAACAGAATCAAGTGCCATAGTACATTACGTACGTTCGTTCTATACAGAAAATATTCATATAATAAGATATACAGAAGTGAAAATGATTCCGACAACACTGTGCATGCGGCGCGTTTGGCCATTCGGCGCGTTCGGCGCGTACGATGCTGATTGCGCGGGGCCTTGAGAAAATGCGATGACTCTGCGGCGCGTGCAGCTCCTGCGGCGCGGATAGGTGCGCGTTCACCTTTAATCGGCAGTTCCCTTGCCAAGAAATCCGACCGACGCCCGCTGCAAACTGTGGCTGGATACTTTCTCCACACACTCACTATTTATCCCAAAGCGAGCATCTTCCCGCATAGTCTCACCTTCCGTGGTCCACTGGACCCAGGTAAGCTAGATGTAACTCCAACTTCGCAAAGTGGGGCTACCTTGACGGAATAAAAGCAGGCTGCGAATATGTAGCTAAGTCGCAAACTAAGCCTAATAATAACCACCTCCTATCCGGTCCTCTGTGTCCCAAAACATGCAAACATAGTGACCTACGCGCTGCCACCGACGCCGTGACGATGTCGTGGAAGTGGCAACGTTTTGAGCCGGAAATATCTAAATTACTGTTGTGCTAACGACCGCCACACGAAGAAGAAGACTGTCCCACTGCTGCACTGCTTGGCAAAAGCCTCTTCTCATACAGAAAAGGCACGAGCAATAATCGACATGCTTGACGGGTTGGCGATTTCAAACTTATTGTTACTATTCGTATACCTACTATATCTTTGATTTGTTGGATATGTCTCCGCCCCGGATATCAGAATAACTATTAAATCGAAAAAAAAATAAGTAAAATATGAAGAAAACTCATTTTTACATAAATTTAGCTAACACAACGCCATCTCTGATACATGACAGAAACGAAACAGGAACATGGCGTTGTATGCTAGTTCTGGTAATGGCAGTCATTTGTCAGTACAGATGGCTGTGTCGATTTTTCTGAAATAATTTTCAGTCTAATGTAACGGAAAGGCGCCGAAAGAAATTCCCAACTAAAATAAATTAATTTTCCATACATCAAAGTTGTTCGTAGAGATACGTTTTTTTTTGTCTTCACCAATGAAAGCGTCCTATATTTTCACCCGACTGCCGAAGGAGGATGTTTATCAGTCTAATTATGATGTTTGTACCTATGTATAAGTCTTCGCCAAACTTCTTGGCCGCCCTGAAGTTGGTTTACCGCATGCGCGAGGCATGAAACGGTGCTGTTTTTGTATGAGATTTACTACTGCGCAGCCATTGTAGGCATTGTAGCCAACTTCAGGGCGGCAAAGAAGTTTGGCGAGAACTGTGGCGTTCTAGAGACCAAACGCGTTGGCCGAGTTTGATGATTCTTACGTCAATCGATTCGTCTTAATCTTGCGAGTGTCACTGGCTACATTAAAATTGAGAAAATATAAAAATGGCGGTTTTAGGGCGCCTTATTGTGGGGGCCCAATTTTTTTTTTCTTCCAAACCCATCGTGTTGGGTATCAAAATAAAGGGTATTAAGAGGCGATTTCAAAAATATACAACAGTTAAATATTTAAATGTACCTAATTCGAAAAAAAAATGTTAACTAAACAGTTATAATAAAAAAAACTAATTCGTAAAATCAAAAGTCCCGAGTCGCTTGAGAAGCGAACTAAAAAGACGTAAACAAGAAAAAAACATGCTGTGCAGTCGGAGGATACATCTGGTTTTGGTCAGCCAGCTCGCGAGTAGGTATGCGCAGCATGATTTTCTTCTTGTTTACGTCTATTTAGTTCGCTTTCGTCGTCGTAGTCGGGTTTTTAGAATTTTTTAATTAACTTTTTTTTGGGAATATCTAATTATTTCAAGTGAATTTATCATATTCTTTCCATTTGCTTTGCCGAATTCACTGCCTGAAGTTTTGAATAATACTACTACCAACGTAGTTAATATTTCTGCTCTGAATCAAAACTGATAATAATAATGCAATATTCGTTACTTCTCGAGTAGTAACGAATATTGCATACAGATGTCGGTAAACTCCAAGTAGGTAACTAAGATTGGTCCAGGTATCCATATAGTTCTATACATCCAAAGTGGTCATTATCAGCAATAAGAGTTTTCAGACATGTGTGAGCTCCCAGTAGACCCAGTGATGAAATTCTAACGAAACACACACATCAAATATTTCGTAGCAAAGTGAAAATTGGTAATAAAAAGACACCATCGAATTGCAATCAGCCTTGGAATACCAGATATCACTTTTAAAACCGGCCAAGTGCGAGTCGGACTCGCGCACGAAGGGTTCCGTACCATTATCGCAAAAAACGGCAAAAAAGTCATGTTTGTTGTATGAGAGCCCCACTTAAATATTTATTTTATTCTATTTTTAGTATTTGTTGTTATAGCGGCAACAGAAATACATCATCTGTGAAAATTTCAATTTTCTATCAATCACGGTTCATGAGATACAGCCTGGTGACAGACGGACAGACGAGACAGACGGATAGGGTCTGTCCCAATAGTCCCATGATGGGACAACTGTCGTGGAGCCTTAGTATTAGAATCCCGTTTTTACCCATTGGGTACGGGACCCTAAAAAAACAGACTATCGAAGTATAATAGATCTCATAATCTATTATACTCCGATAGTCTGTTGTTGTTGTTATGTATTTGTTGAGAGATCAGATTGAAGCATAGTTGGTATCAATAGTATGGCAAACTATATTAGTTCGCATAATTATTTAAATAGTTACCTATTTACATGGTATGCTCCTGTAGGTATCATATATCAGTACTGCACGTGATCGAAATCATTAAAGGAATTTGAAATAAAACTACATTTTATTGTTTTTCTTTATTAATTCCAGAAATTACTACACATTTATTCACCGACCTAGATTGCCTTCGCATCTGAAGTTTGCGTTGACGTTTGATTGTATCGACGCGTTATCTCTACGTGCATGCGGCGTTCACGTCGCGTTAGCACAGCGTATACCTAAGTTTGAAGAACGCCCACGCCAGATGCAACGGGAACCTAACGGTCCTATTATTTATGTATATGATAGTAAAGTAGATAAATATTTTATTGATTACTTATAAAGTGAATCTTGTCTACACAATTGTCGCAATGATAATATAAAAGGGATTTCTTTTGCAATGTTCAACCAGAATGTATAAATAATAGTGCTATAAAAACAACAAGTCCATAGCCCCACCGAATAAATATCCTTGAGCAAATCACTGGTTTTTATTTGTTAAATAAACATTATTACATAATGTATTGGCCTGGCCCTCCCTTAAACCCTAAACATGTTTTTAACTTTAAATAAATAAAT
Source organism: Anorthoa munda (assembly GCA_945859665.1). Taxonomy (NCBI): domain Eukaryota; kingdom Metazoa; phylum Arthropoda; class Insecta; order Lepidoptera; family Noctuidae; genus Anorthoa; species Anorthoa munda. The sequence continues at coordinate 41,717,140 of OX243893.1, forward strand.
ACATAGTAAGTGATTTTTAAACAAATTAACGGTGTTCAGTCAGCTATTTCATAACAGCAGAATACGCGTTAAACATAATAATAACAATTACGGTGGACTGCCCCCTTAGCGAAAGACGCGCGTCCCCTTCTATTTAATTTTATCTCATTCAAGTTAAAACTTCATTTACATGTCAGCCACACGGCGTGACACACGGAATTGTGCAAGTAGAGGTGAATACGTGTACTTCGCATAATTATACCAGAGGCATGCTAAGCAACCATATTTTGTTGGTTGCTTGTCAGTACGTTACATACCCTCAAGAGTATCGAGTAGCGACACCTAAATCAGATGTGACGCCATTGTTATACCATTGGGTCAGCTAATTATGGCAGCTGAGTGATTAGGCCTCTCACACACATTCTGAATTCCTCTCTGAATCCATATTACTTACTCGGAATTCATATTATTAATTAAGAAAGCCCACACACACATTCTGATTTTTCAGACTAAGATTTACTCCTGCCGGAATTCAGATTATGAATCCGACTCTGAATTCAGACAGGAATTTCAGAATGTGTGAGTCCAGCCTCAAAGACTGATTTTCAAGTCGGCAAAGATTTTCTTCGATAAATAAATATACCTTTTACATATTTCTATGAAAACCTGTCAAACCGACATTTTTATTTCTCAGACAAAAGCTGGATAATAAAATCAGCCTTAAATCTTTTCCCATGCAGTTTCGAGATGCTAGCACAAAAAAAAAAAAAAAAAGGTGCTGGTAAATGATAATCGTCCTTCATTCGGTGGGGTCATCGAAATGTAACAATATGACATCGCTAATAAGCGAGTACCTACTATATTAAAATAGTGTTTAGCTACAGAAAGGCGGACGCGAATCTTCATAAGTATTCGGTGCCACTAAACACAATGAAATGCAATTATTATAAAGGGACAAACATGGGGTAAAACTGTAAACATTTTAGATTACTATCAGACATAAATTTAACTAGATAAAACTCAAGTCCGAAAAACAAGAGTGCCACTTTTTCACACACAATTTAGGAACAAATTTACTTACCGATGTAAGAAAATGTTTTCATTGTGTCGGCCAACTTTTTTGTAGGGTTTTAACAGCTTAATAATAAAAGGGCTTTTTTCTAGATTTCGGTTGATGTTCGGTGCCGATAAAGCTAAATGAAAGAGCTCAAAGTAAGAGCATCACACTCACTCGGTTCGTTAACACACGAAGTACATAAATTCGCGTCATCTAGTTAGATTTATGTCTATGATTACTATTATTACCAGATTGAATACAGAATTAAGTACCTATAGTATACACATTTATCCCCCAGGTTCTCGAAAATAAATTATCGCAAAACTAAAAACAAACGGGTTAGGCCGGTTACAGTGCTCGACCGACCGTCAGTCAGTGCGTACGTTCCGTCCTGACAGTGCGCATTAAGTTTAGACGTGATTCTCATTTTAAAATCAGCTACTCAAGGGTATCTGCGCCTTAACCAACCGGTCAGCGCTCTCCTGACCGACAAACTGACCGGACTAGTACATACACTGTAGATACGCATCCGTACGGTCGTTCCACCGATCGGTGCAGCACTGAACGCGTTCATTTGTTTAAATACCGCGACGGTAGACCGACGCATGCGCATGCATGCGGACGCGCTCGACCGTCGGTTCTCATACAAAGTGCGTAGCAAAATTCGCGTGCGTACGGTCAGTCCAGCAATGTGATATTATATTATTATTCATTTATGATTGACGTATAGTTCTCGCCAAATTGCTTGGCCGCCCTGAAGTTGGCTACAATGGCTGCTCAGTAGTAAATCTCATACAAAAACAGCACAGTTTCGTGCCTTGCGCATCGGAAAGTCAACTTCAGGGCGGCCCAGAAGTTTGATGAGCACTATACGCACCGACGGTCGGTAGAGCATTGGAACCGGCCTTAGTGTGAGGCCTCATTAATGCGTTGCGTCGTTGTAGCGTCAACGGTGCGTCTTTTTACATATATTTTTAGTGGCATGCCACATTATGCGTTGCGTCGTCGACGTATTAACGGAACGAAACGAAGCGGGGAGCGGGTGTTGCGCTGCGCTGTCGGAACTCCTCTCCGGTGCGACGACGGACAGTGTTTGTTCCGACCCAATGTGGTATTTGAAATCCGCACTGAGACGCTGCGCTGCGCTGCGACGTCGTACGTCGTCGCAATGCAGGTGTAGCGTAAAATGCGTTGATCTGTTGCGACCACGCAACGCAACGCACTTTTGAAGCTTCAGCCTTAAGATGGGCAACTAGTGACAAGTTCAAAGCTAAGAACCGTGATTGTGAATGAATTTTCAATAGCCAATGACAGCAGTTTAGGCGCGCTTCCCAATATGTCACGTCAATTTTGCTTTAATTTTCCTTCCAGAAATTGGGTCCTAATAGTTCTTACTATAACAATAAACACCGATACTAACTGTTTGAATTAGGGTTGTAACGGATCTTCGCCTCACCCTCAGCAAGTGCGTAACTTCCGTAAGAAATCCTACCTCCGCATCATCTTCGCAATTCTACAGCGGAAATGTTACGTAGGTCTACTAAGCGAAGATCTTAGCTAACTAAGAAATCACCTGGAAGGTGAAATAGCCAACAAGAGAAAATTACTTTGGCCGAGTCTTAGAATATTTTTCATAAATTGTTTCTCTACCTACACCGCCGCCACTGGTCAAGAGGTCAAGCTCTGCTCTCCCGCTTCCACATCCACCTACGCTAAATAGCTTCCGTTACATCCCAGGTTTGAATTTAAATCTATGGATATTATTTCAGAATAATCACTGCTACTAAGAACTGCAGTTCACGTCACGAAAGTTGTCCGCTCTGAAACCAGGTTTTCCGAAGCGTATGGCATTGAGCGCCGTAGTTTCAGAATGCCATTTACTAGTGCGCAGCCTTCTCTAAAGCGGGAAACTGATATGACGCGAACTGTGTAAACATTCATGTATATTGAGTAAATATTATCAGAATAGACACAAAAATCTTTTTTTATTTATTTTAAAACCAGATTATATTTACGTTTACATCTATGGTAGTAGTTATAATGATGATGATATTGTAATAAACACCAAGAAAGTTTGAAAAACAACTATTTCTTTTTATCTGAATTACGGCTATCAAATATATTTAGTAAGTGTTATAATAATATGATGATTCAATGTGTCCCTAGACAATTATGTTTTAAATCCAGATTATATTTACGTTTACATCTATTGTGGTAAAGAGTTGTAATAATGATGATTATATTGTAATAAACACCAAGAATATCTGAAAAACATCCATGAATTAAGACTATTGCATATGTTTTTTAATATATATGATAATAATGTGCAGCTGGGTTAAATCTTCGTAAACTATCAATAACCCTCTTCTATCTGTACCTAGACATTTATATTTTAAATCCAGATTATATTTACATTTACATCTATGGTCATCATATTGTAATAAACATCAATAATGCCTGAAAATCGTCTATGGATTCAGACTATTGAATATATGTAGTAAGTATTTATCATAATAATATGCTGTACCTTTCTATAGACTTTCATGTTTTCAATCCAGATTATATTTACATCTATGGTCATCATATTGTAAACTATTGAATATATCTAGTAAGTATATCATAATAATATGCTGTTTTTTTTCTATAGTCTTTTATGTTTTAAATCCAGATTATATTTAAGTTTACAACTATGGTTATAATGATTCTCATATTGTAATATACACCAAGAAAATCTGAAAAACATCCATAGAGTAAGAAAGACTATTGAATATATAATAATACGCTGATTCTATCTTTACCTAGACATTTTTGTTTTACATCCAGATTACATTTACGTTTACATCTATATATTATTTAATGGGTATTATCGTAAACCCAGACATTAACTGTGCTTATACATTTACGGGATTAGGGTATATATGGGTAATTATTATTATAATAAACACTGAAAAGTGTAGTCATTCAGGGAAAAATATATAAATATACTTCTCAATATATATTTTAATAAATAGTATAGATTAAAAAATATGAATAAAAGTTTCATGAAGTTATATTTATAAAAGTTAAGAGATAAATCTTCGTCACATATCAATCACATTCTAGGTCTTACGTGAAAGGTCGCTCCGGGGCATTTTATTAGTTCATTATCGATTTGAGCAGGATTCTGCAGAGGTATTACCCTGGAACTCTCATTTTAAAACTCCATTGGTATCGGATGAATACAAATAATCATCATTATTAGCAATAGAACACAGAATTAACACTTTAACTGCCAGGTGACCGACAAACAATACATTTTCTATTGTGTCTCATTGTCTGGCAGCTAAGGTGTTAAATACAATTACATTTAAATCCACCGTCAATCAATTTTTACATATTAAAATCCATTCAAATAAATTTATTCCGAATCCATTATATTCTACACAATGACATTGAAGTGCCGTTTAATGGCCTAAGTAATTGAAATAACTGCTGGAATCTACGATTTATAGATCATTAATCAAATATATGATACCTCGCTTACTTAGGCGATTATTACATTCTTAAAATTTACTGATTCTACATACTTTATTATAATGATTACTTAAATCTTTTAAATTAATTTTACTACAACATTAAGAGTGTAAACATTCCGAAAAAACAATTCTACATTGTGTGTTGAATATTACAGTAGAGACCCGAACATCCAAACATCCATAGATCATCTAGTCTTTCCTTGCAAATCATTATTGTTTTAAGCTCGATAAATACTTATTTCTTTACGATTAGTTCTAGTGAGGTTGCCAGTATGTTTATGCCAATAATTTGAGTAAAAGTCTATTAATTTTTTTATACTTATATTATATTTGGACTTAAAAATCGTATACATCCATCCGGATAGTCGCCATTTGAAAGATCCATTTGATCGATAGTCCGGATAGTTGGGGTTCTACTGTACAATATTTCGTATTTCTATTATCTGCATGAATATATAAAAAAATTGAGAGACCATTTGAAACTATGAGCCCTAACTGCAAGATGTAATAGAACACCGTAAACTATAAAGCGAAGCTACTAGTATGAGCCGAATATAATGGCTTATGATACGATTCACTCCTCCTCCTGTGCCGGCCCGTTGCTGTTCTCCTGTGACTGCGGTACACTGCTCGTCCTGAAATTATTATGGAAAATATTACTAAAATAACTGCACAAGTCATGCCATGCAAGTGTCACTCTGAAGTAGTATTCAAATGACTGCCTTAACCTTAACCAGTGCAGTAATAGTTATTTATGCTACAAGTGCGGAAGGTAGGTGATTTCCGATGAGTGGCATTTTTATTCACGAGCGAGCGAAGCGAGTGAGTGGATAAATCGACAGAGTCGGAAATCATCTTACGTACGTTTATCATACAACATTTTACTATGCATTGTGCGAGGAAATAAAAAAATCGACAGAGTCGGAAATCATCTTACGTACGTTTATCATACAACATTTTACTATGCATTGTGCGAGGAAATAAAAAAATCGACAGAGTCGGAAATCATCTTACGTACGTTTATCATACAACATTTTACTATGCATTGTGCGAGGAAATAAAAAAATATATCTGAACCAAGCAAAAATTAATAAAATGGCGGGCACACAAGTCGGAAATCATCTTACGTACGTGTATCATACAACATTTTACTATGCTTTGTGCGAGGAAATAAAAAAATATATCTGAACCAAGCAAAAATTAATAAAATGGCGGGCTTATGCAAGCGCGCTCAGCATAACCACAGATTAACTAAAAGTTCCTCGGGCATATCTACCGCGCATGTGCAAATAGCTGTCACGTCGTAACGCAAAAAGGCACGAGTAAAACATACATTCTGCCAAACATATTTAGTGAATATTTAAAATTAATAATTTATTGATCAAAATCTAAATCTAGAGTAATTAAAAACGCCTTTAATGAATTATTAGTTTTATTTTATCTTTTATATGAATGATAATCTGTTCTAAGCTTCGGACTGACGTTGGAGATAATTTTATTTTTAAAATACAGAAAAGTAAAAAGCACTAGTGAAAAAAGTGACACTTTCCGCACAGTTTGGCTGCTTGGAAAACGCTCTTTTCGAGGACATGCATTGTAAAATCATTTTTATACAAACGGGAACTAAACTAAAATAAAGAAGAGATTATAATGGATGTTTATATGATTGTAAACGGTAATCTTAGGAAGAGCTGATCCGACTAAAAAAAATATTTCACTGGTAGAAAGTTACACTGCATTCTATCAGGAACATACGAGTCATATGTCACATCATTTATCAATTGTTACAGTAGCAACTTAAGCTGCACAATATGAAACCCCAAGGTCGGAATAAGTGGCGATGTTATTATTATGCCATTTATTTTATTTACTACACATATTATTTACATTTTTAAATATTTCTTTACATATTCTTTACTAGCTTCTGCCAGCGACTTCTCCCGCATGAAAATTGTTTTATCATCCCAAGGGAACATAATACCGGGATGAAAAGTAGCTTATGAGCCTATGTGCTATTCGAGACTATAATCTATCTCTGTGCCAAATTTCATCCAAATCCGTCCAGCCGTGCTGGCGTGATTAAGTAACAAACAAACAATCCATCCAAACTTTCGCATTTATAATATTATTATAAGAAGTAAAATAAGATTATTATTGTGATTTACATACCTGTTCATGTTAATAAACCTCGCGACAGACGTGTACTGCGTGGGGTCGTAGTCGGGCGAGAGGGCGGCGCGATCGCGCATGTAGTTGCGCATATACTCGCGGAATGCCGTGCGCATGGTGGTGTTGTCCTGTGGCTGCGCCTGCGCCGCGGCCGGCCGCTCGACCGTTGTCTCGCGCAAAGTCTCTGCCAATATACATGAGCTGGTTAATAATGATTTTTAAACCGGAATTTACCTACGATCCAATAGCCTGAAACCTTTCAAACTAGTCATTAAAGTACTAATATGATAAATGATTTTATTTCTTGGTTTGTACAAACACTTTTACATATCGATCATATTTTTTTAAACTAGATGAGGTCGGCGTTTCCTATCTGACTACTCTGAGAAGAAAGGCCGAAACAAACTCAGACGTCAGTCTCTTTTAAAGTCCAGACAAAATTTTGGTTAGATTATGTGAAGACCATTTAGATCAGTGTCTGAAATGGTCTTTTGAGGCAAGAACCGGCCAGATTGAGTGGACCGTGCAGCTCAACTCAGAATTTTAGGAGCTCAACGGTTCAACGAACAATACCAAAGAAAGGACATTCGGGTAGGCTGCATAAATTACTCAAACTGCCAGAACATGATTTAAACTAACTGAGAAAAATAAAAATAAAAATAGGAATGATCCACATAGCCTTTTCACATTTACAATAATTAAAATAAAATAATATAACACTTTAGAAAGTAAATATTCTTGTCATTGCAAAACAAAAAAGAAGCAAAATACAGGCAGAAAAAAATAAAAATTGGAGCAGCTCAATCCCAAGTTTTTTTTTGTCCCCAACGTTATCTTTAACGGTATAAAACGCTTTCTACTTGCTGTCACACATCTAGACTGTCAAACTTCAACAACAACACTAACAAAAAATCTCCTTAAAACCAACTCCTTAGACTTGACATTTATGGAAAACCACTGTATTTATCATACATCAGCTAAAAGTTATCTGATTATTAAAGAATTTGCTCTTACACAGTACACTATTAATTCTGCAGCCTAGTATATAATTCCCACATATAAAAACATAAAAGCTACGTTAATTAGATTGAAGCTCACCTTCCATGAGTCCACTGAGGGTAGTCGGTGGTCGAGTCTGGCGCAGACAGCGGCGCTTGCGCGACGGCATGCCCGAGATGTAGGCATCGCTGTAGGGCTCCTGCGGCTCCACACTCTGGCTCTGTTGGTCACGAGTGAACACTGGCACCCACTCCTCACCCCAGTGCTGCAGAATCATCAGCGGAGGGACCTGCATAGCGCCCGGTACAACCATACATTAAGCAGTGCATGTGCAACGCGAACTAATACAAATGTGCCAATATCTCCTTCGTTACTACACAATTACGCTAACTATTATACTTTTTCGCTTTCACGTTTCCTCATCTACCGATTACGTAAACACGACATAACAGCTCCAAGTTCTTCCGACTTGAAGTAGGTGCTAGTTATTTATTCGGAACAATTTAAATACAGTTGGAATTTAAAATTCTAATTCGGTGATTTGAACACACGTTATTACTATCTACAGTTATGTTTTATATGTACGGTTTTCGCTTGTTGGGTTTCTGTGTGATCATGAATTAGTACTTACGAATCGCATGTTTTGGTCAGTCGTGTTGCGCGTAGGAGTCGCTGGCTCACTCCGCTCCTTCGGAGCCCTAAATAATGATTACAAATTAATTACATGTCCAGCGAAGCATAATTTGCCACTACAAGTGAACCTTATGATATCAAGTCACCCCTATTGAGAACCAATTTTTAATCAGCCATTAGTTTAGTTGATTATTAGGAGACACGGCCTATTTAAATGCATTAATTAATTTAGCCTAATACTGATTGGGAAGATAAAATGGGATCAGGGTTTGGGTGAAATTGGTTGCAAGCTGGATCTATGAATTAATGGTGCGTAATATGAATGAATGATCAGTAAGCCTTCGGTAAGCATATAAAGAATTTCGCTAATGAATACAAAAAGGAAAAAATGTTGCATCAAGGCCTTTCGAGACTTCATTAGAAAACGGCAATGTACGCCCATAGGGAAGTGTCGTACTAAGCTATTGGCTGATTAAAATCTTTAGTCTGAGGGGTACCTTAGAACTCACATAACACGACTGGGAGAAGTAACGGGCGACTGCGGAGCGGTGTTGGAGGAAATGGTGCGGGGCGTGCGGGTGATGACTGGGACGGGCGTGGCGGCCAGCGAAGTGGTGGCCTGGGCGGCCGGGGCGGCCGGGGCGGCGGGCGGCGCGCTCTTCTCCGGGGCGGACACAGCACTCTCGCTCACAACAGCGGCAGTGGCCGGCGGCGATTCGGTCGCTGGCTCTTCGGCCGCTGGTTGAGGCGCCGGCGACACTTCCATCGGAGTCGGATGCTCCTCCTCTTCATCGTCGTCTTCAATTGTGATCGGCTGAAATATCATCCACAGTAAACGTACAAACCTTTTGGTGACTGTGAAGTGCGCAGTACCCAACATGTTTTTGTTACTGCACAGCGACTCGCCTCATCTTTAGAATCAATATCAAGATTACATCGGCCTGTAACCGGTTTCTTTTTCAAGTTCATTATTTATTGCATCTTAAGAATAGCTTACCGATGAGATTGAAAATCCTCGCCGGCGTACCAGATGCTGCTGAATGTGGGCGCAATGTGAACCCAAGGTGTTGATGATGGCGTTCAGATTTTCATTGGCAAGAACGAGAACCACTCCTTGAATGGATTCATCAAAGTAACGGATCCTCATATCCTGTTGAAACGACAATCACATTTTATCCATTTCGAAAATTTTGAATCTTAGTGATAAGGCACTCGTCGACAATGTATCAAGTTTAGTTACGGCAAACGATATAATTATATAAAAACAAAAATGTTCGAGAATATGTTGTCCTTGTCAGGAGGGCTATTTTGCTGAATTTAAGAAACGTCTTAATGGCTACAAATTACTAAACCAGTTTTCATAGAAAATTGTAGGACCTCCAGAAACATCATTGGACATCGGCTTATATGCACTATAAATATGCCAAAATATGCACTAAAAAGGTTGAATTATGCACAAAATAAGCGCTATCAAAATACTTTTTTTCATTACAATTCACGTTTATTATAACAATATTTTTTTTTCTGTGACTACATACAAAGAAATATTTTCTATATTTCCTAGAGCAAACTTGTGACGTTCAAGCCTAACCTGGTTTTATATAGAGCAGCATTTAATTAATATTACCCGCTGATACATTTAACTATTGTAATAAGCACTATCAAAGAAAAAGTACTAAAATATGCAATAATGCTATATATTAGACAAATGCAAATGCATATAATCCGATGTGTAATCATCATCATTCAATCTTTTACTAGCAATATATGATTTAAGTATACCGATCATACCAAGAAAGTCCTGTAAAGCTGTCGCAATCCGTCGAGTCCTTCAATGCACAAGTGCGAAATCAGTGTGCAGAAATCAGTGTACAGCCGTGAGAAGATGGCGTAGAATCGGGCTGCGTACATGTCTCCCATGGATTCCGACGTGACGGCCCCAATCAACGCAGGCAGGCGAGCTCGGAACAGCGAGCGGATCGAGCAGAAGATATCGAACTCGTCGCGCATAGGCGTGATGTTGTCCTGTGTACGTTTTAATATGTTATTATATTAAATTGATTAAGTAGTCATTTAGAGGCGTTTATGACGGAGTTGGCAAAGGCAACACATCGAGAACTATGAAAGGCTCAGCCTAGAGGGAGACTTATAAATAAAAAGCATTATTATTTACCAGTTATCCACATCAGTGCAAAGGTCCCTACTCTCCTTCCACTTCTCTCTATCCAGGGCTATTTGAGACCAATCTTTATCAAAGGAGTCCACTACCTATCTCTCATCGTCATATTATGATTGGCTGGTCGCGGTTTCGCTTGCCATGAAAAAGACCCATTGGGTTTGTGCATGTTTGTGCATTGGTAGTCACATATGTGCCAAATATGTTTAGCCCCCAATTCCATTTTTATCGTATAAATTGGTTCGTTTTTATTTTACATTTTGGTTTCGACTTCAGTGTTTGAGGGTTATGATTTCAGTGAACAAAGTAGCATTTTAATTAAAAATCAGATAGTTAATTATATTGTGATTTTTAATTTCGTAGACTAAACTGACAGCTGCCAATGACCTTATTTTTTTTTTATGTTGCTACCGCGGAGCGTAGTGTTATAGGTAAGGCTCAATCATAAGTGATTCATCGAATCGATGTGACATGTGTACTCAATTAAATTTTACTTATTGGTGTAAATAAATGTTTTATGAATATAAACGTAAATTAAACAAAACCATCGCAAGTTGAACAAAGTTCATTAAGCTTTGGAATTTATAAGTTATCCAAGTCTCTAATAGAACAATTGCCTCTTTGTTAATAATATATTGTGACGGAGCAACAAAAAAAAACGGTCAAGTGCGTGTCGGACTCGCGAACAAAGGGTTCCGTACCATTATCGCAAAAAACGGCAACAAAATCACGTTTGTTGTATGGGAGCCCCATTTAAAAATTAATTTTATTCTGTTTTTAGTATTTGTCATGGTGGCCCAGTGGCTAAAATCTCGCCTGTCGTGCTTGAGGTCGTGGGTTCAAATCCGGGCAAGTACCAATGTGACTTTTTCAAATTCATATGTACTTTCTAAGTTTATATTGGACATCACAGGCAACGGTGAAGGAAAACATCGTGAGGAAACCTGGACTTATATAGTTAATGTAAGTCTGAAATAGCCAAGTCAGAGGCCTGTGGGGTTCCCAGAGGCGGCTTATTTAACTCTGACACCAGAGGTGGCCACACCTCACACGAAAAGAAGAAGTATTTGTTGTCATAGCGGCCACAGAAATACATCATCTGTGTACATTTCCATTGCCTGGCTATCACGGTTCATGAGATACAGCCTGGTGACAGACAGACGGACCGCGGAGTCATAGTAATAGGGTCCCGTTTTTACCCTTTGGGTACGGAACCCTAAAAACGATCTGAGAATTGGAGTACCGAGTAAAAAGTAATATCCTCAATATCAATTAAATCCACCAGGTTAATATCCATTTTTGGGTAAAAACAACACAACACAATGAAAAAGATGCTATAACCTAAAAGAGAAACTTTGATAGATACGATTTAGACCATCGTTAAACTAGGGCCCGCCAAGGTCTAGCGTTAGACCATGATATGGTCTATGGTTTATCGCTAAACCACGATTTGTAATATCTTTTTTGTATAAACCGTAGTATGAGGTATGAACCGGGGTTTTTAGTAAAACCGCTTTTCGTAATATGACTGATTATAATTAAAAAGTAATCAACAATATAATAAATGCGTTCAATAGACTGAAGTCCACCAGCAGCCGTATTACGTAAGTGCGTAAAGAAGTTGAACTCTATCCAACCGACCAAATCGGCCAATCACACAAAACGGACGCGTCATTCATCTCGCATGTGATTGGTCGATTTGGTCGGTTGGATAGAGTTTAACTTCTTTGCGCACTTACGCAATAAGGCTGCTGATCGCCGTCGACGGTCGTCTGATAAACCAGTAGAAATTAAATAAGGACAGCTGATTTAATTTTTTTGCCGTGAAATATTTCCGTTTTAAGTAGATCTACTTCGATTTTCGATCACTCAGGATACGACACTATTTTCATGTAACGATAAAGTGTCAACCCTCCAAATGTCAGATAAGTCTACGAAATTAAAAATCATAGGGCAAAGGTTGCAAAAAAATCACTGAAAATTTAGAAACAATGACTTAACAACTGTAAAAGATCACTGTCTTGTTTTTAGTCCAAAAGTTGAAATCAAATCCCACTGGCAAAAGATCTCAAATTTACTGCGAAGAAAGAACAACGACAAAAGAGGGATGTGAAGAGAGGATTTATTTATTTATTTTAAAGTAAACGTACCATTTCATTAATAAAATCGCTGAACTCGGAAACGAAGAAGTCAGTGACTCCTACAATGTTGTTCTCAGTATGGGGATCAGCGTGTGCGCGCGTGGTCAAGTTCTGAATGTAGTTGCGTAGCAGGACGCGTAGCTGCAGGAACTCGTGCGGGATCAGCACGGCCTCGCCGTTCATCGATTGCAGAGGCTCCGGGATGAACAAATGACGTGCCTGTGAACAGTCGCACTTGTAGTATTACCTAGCCAACCAGATATTCAGAGGTTAACAACATGTAAATCACAATTCCAATAATAGGTATTATATACGATATTTGCCATTGGAAATTGAGATAATTTATGTAAACAAAGAAATGTCTAGATAGTAACTGCAGTGTTTTACACCAGTGTCTTATCATGGCTGTGTGCCATGATAAGACATTGGTTTAAAACATTTTGTGAGCCTATGCAAAACACACCTTTTTGCTTTTTTTCGAGCTTTTATTTAGTGTCACCTGTCCCGGTGTTTGTAATCAAAGCTTGCAAGTAAAATTTGTCTCACTTCCCTGTGTCCGATTGAGCTGAAAGTATGCACACACGCTTGTTTCTTGTGACATTGCAATTATTAAATATAAAAGCTTATTTTTTATTTTTCTAATTAAAATCTTGTTGTTGTGTCACTTTTCTTGAAATTTCTTTGTTTACACATTTGAATTTGTTATTTAAACATTACTTCTACTTACAACTGTCAGCAGGAATGCGCAGAACCAGGACTCCTGGGACGGGGCACTGCTGAGCAGGCGCACAATAATAGTCATGTGCTCCTGAAAACAAAAACAAATATGAATCATCAGCTGAAAGTCAGTGTGAACTCATCAGCATCAGCCTTTTAACGTTTACACTGCTGTGAAAAAGGCCTCCTCTCTTTGAGAAGGAATGGGCCTTAATCCACCATGCGGGCCAGTGCAAGGTTGGTGGATGTCCCGTGTCTTGAGTGTGAACTACTTGATACTAAACTTCTGTAACAATGCGCACACTAAATGTCCAACTTCTTTATAAATATATTTGACTGTATTACTTTTTGCCCGACTACGGCGAAGCCAAAAGGAAGGGTTATGATTTTAGCAGTCTATGTATGTACGTTTGTTTTACGTATGTTCTACCTTAGCGCCTAAACTGTTCATCCGACTTTGATGAATATGGTGGCAATCGATTCGTTATTTTGGCCCGGGTAACATAGGTTGAGAAATTGTTGGTGTGGTGTTGTATACATTTATAATAATCATTTTTTTTTGACGATTTGTGCAGACACGAATGCAACCGTTTTTTTAAAAGCGCAAATTTAAGTAGTAAGTAAACATTTCATTTAGCCAAATAAGACGATTTTGTGTCGGTGGACTTCTGTAAAAAGCGGCCTCGGCGACATGTATGGGGCACCATTCGAGCGCAGCTGCACTGTCGCCACGTCAGTCGCTGAGTTAACGATGTTGACGCCGCTTACCTCCGAAGCGACGAACGAAACGATTTTTTTTTTTAAATTTCTAGATAGGCTTGCACTTGATCACTATCATACCTGATGGTAAGCGATGATGTGGTCGTGGATGAAGCACGCTTGCCTAAAAGTAACCTATTCAGTCTTAACTTTAAGATCCCCAGTTTAAATGATGTTTGTGTGTTGTGCGGTACTTACGTCGTTGATGTGATGATTGCGGTGCATGAGATACTCGATGTTCTGCGCGGCAGCGCGCTCCACGCGAGCGCGTTCTGCGGCGACAAGCTGCTGCTGCTGCTGTTCCCTGCACAACGATAGTATGATATGAAATTATTTTGTTATTTAAACTCAGTCGCACATACTGTGTGGAAAGTTGTAGCGCCCTGGAAGGGTAGTACCCTCAGCCCTTTTACGCGCTAGCGGTTAACCGCGGAGGCGGGTAACCGCACGGCTAGCCGATTTTCCATTTTAATATGCAACCGCTTGTGATCGTACACACTTAACCACCACAAAATTTCAACCGCTTCGCAGTTCTTATACGCACTGGCGGTTCATGTGCGGTTTATGTACGCAGAGTGGGAAACCCACTTAATTATTTAGTACTCATTTTGTGCTTCCCAAATATTCCCAATAAATATAATAAATCTATCGAAAAGTCGTTTTTGTACATCGAAAATATTTCCACAAAAAATAGCCAAACAATAACCAGCAGAACCCACTTTTTTGTCTGTTTATCTCTTTGTCTGTTAAGTTGTGCACGCATCGCGTAAAATGTACGAACGCAATGAAGATAACCTTTACACAAAAAAAAAAATTCGTAACAAAGTATTACTTAGTTTTTGTTTCATTGCAATCGGTTCACTATATAAAAAAGTTAGATGAATTGTAGAAGTAAAATATCACAACCCACGCAATGGACAGTTGACCTCAATATTCGATAAATGGCGCTCTGCATTTGACAGATAGGTAAGGGTAAGTAAGGTAAGTAGAGTAGTAGGAGGAAGGTAAGTAGGGTAGTGTTAGTTGACGGGAGCGAAGCCGCGGGCACAGCTAGTACTTAAAATTTCATAAAATAAAAAAAAACTTATTACATCTATATGTAATATGTATATCGGAGGAAGGTAAATGATTAATAATCAGGAACAAAGAAATATCGCTTGTAAACTTATTACTTCAGGTTTGTTTAATTGGCAACATTTAGCTTCTGATCAATTCTCAGTTCGATTTTATTCGATTGACAACACTTTATTTTTCTTATGTCAAAATACTCGATTTGGATTGGATAATACAAGCAGTACTTTGCCGGATGTGTTCTTGAACCAATGAAAAGCGAGGAAAGTCTATACGGATTTTCTAGAGTGGGTTTCTCCCGCCATATTGTGTCGTGAAGTTAGAAAAGATACGCGCGGACGCGCGTTTTGGGAGTTAAAAAGAGTTGAGAGAAAAAGAGTTTAGAAATAGCCTAAAGTGGCGTGTGTGAACTTGATCAAGTGTGTTTAAGTTGGCAAAAAGCGAAACGATTGGTGGCCGAATCCGCTGCTTTGATAAAATTGGAACAAGAACTATCTCTAAAACGGCATAAGTTACCTGCTTTGTGCATCGCATACCCACGATATGCCCACAAACCGAGTATTATTGAAGATAGCCCTCCTATTTCCGATATGTATATATTTTATTTCTTTTTTTTTTGTCTGTAACAACACGGCAAGTAAAATAAAAATTCGTAAAATTAAAGAACAACAATTAGTTAAATAAAAATTCGTAATTAAGTACTAACAACACATAATAATTGTTTTTAAATCGTTTTTCGTAATTAAACTAACTTGTAACTGTTTCCGAGTTTCTATAAACAGCGCAATTATAGATTAACTAGCTGTGCCCGCGGCTTCGCTTCCGTCAACTGCCTACTGTACTTAACTTTCTACCTACGCCTTACCTACCCTACCTACCTACCCTTCTTATCCAACCTACGCCCTACCTACCCAACTTACCTACCTGCACAGAATATTATTTAATCTAGGGAGAAGAATATTGACTTCATACAAAATATACCGGCTATGTGCGAATCGGACTCGCGCATGAAGGGTTCCGTACCGTAATCGCAAAAAACGATGAAAAAGTCACGTTTGTTGTATGAGAGCCCCACTTAAGTATTTATTTTATTCTGTTTTTTAGACGGACCGCGGAGTCTTAGTAATAGGGCCCCGTTTTTACTCTTTGGGTACGGAACCCTAAAAAAGTAAAGACAGTTTTGCTGCGCGCCATCTAGTAGCACTCGAGAACAATACACCGAAACGAAAACAAAAAAATACCTATCCATAGCTGGGATTCGAACCCGGAACCTTGGGCGTAGTAGGCCTCCGCGCTTATCATTATTAGTCTATTCACACGGGCAGTAGCGGCGGCTAAATTACGAACCACATTGCACACACGTCAACGTCACGTCATCATGGACATCATAAAACGTATTTTTTTTTGTCTCGTGCATTAGGTCCCGAATTTTTTTTTTCTAGGCACACCTGATTTAGTCCTTAAAGGTATGTCGTTGATTCGACCTGCCTACCCTAACTGACTTTCTACCTACCCTTCCTACCTACCAATTTTTTTCAAGTGTAATTATGCCGCGGAGAATCATAACACCGCCATTCAGAAAATTGACGTCAAATGCACAACGCCATCTATCGAATACGGAGTTCAACTGTCCGTGTATCTGAATTGCGTGTTGCAGTCGGCGTGTGTTGTGTTATTTTACTTCTAGAACACTTTAAATTCATCTAACTTTTGATAGAGTGAACCGATTGCGATGAAACAAAAACTAAGTAATACTATACAATCTTAATATATATAAATATCGTGTCACAATGTTTGTCCTCAATGGACTCCTAAACCACTTAACCGATTATAATAAAATTCGCACACCATGTGCAGTTCGATCCAACTTGAGAGATAGGGTAGGGTAGGGTAGGGTAGGGTAGGGTAGGGTAGGGTAGGGTAGGTAGGGTAGGTAGGGTAGGGTAGGGTAGGGTAGGGTAGGTAGGGTAGGTAGGGTAGGTAGGGTAGGGTAGGGTAGGTAGTTAGGGTAGGGTAGGTAGGGTAGGTAGGGTAGGTAGGGTAGGGTAGGGTAGGGTAGAGTAGGTAGGGTAGGGTAGGTAGTTAGGGTAGGTAGGGTAGGTAGGGTAGATGTATGTTTGGTGTTTTTATGGCAAAACAAAGTTTGCCGGGTCAGCTAGTTGTATGTATAAAAATTAGTTATCTACGAACAGACGATCAGAAAAAAAAAACAATAATGCTGTTAATGCTTAGATAAAGTACCCATAGATTAAGCCTTAAAATGACCTTGATTGATAGAGCGAGATGGCTAATTGGCAGGTCCATGTAAATAATAAGGACAAAAGATAATTTTTTGTCTTTGTCACCGTGGCCGGTTTCTGTTGTTTGTCAAACTAATACAATGGCAGGTTTGTCCTCAATGGACTCCTAAACCACTTAACCGATTATAATCAAATTCGCACACCATGTGCAGTTCGATCCAACTTGAGAGATAGGGTAGGGTAGGGTAGGGTAGGTAGGGTAGGGTAGGTAGGGTAGGGTAGGGTAGGTAGGGTAGGTAGGGTAGGGTAGGGTAGGGTAGGGTAGGTAGGGTAGGTAGGGTAGGGTAGGGTAGGGTAGGTAGTTAGGGTAGGGTAGGTAGGGTAGGTAGGGTAGGTAGGGTAGGTAGGGTAGGTAGGGTAGGTAGGGTAGGTAGGGTAGGTAGGGTAGGTAGGGTAGGTAGGGTAGGTAGGGTAGGTAGGGTAGGTAGGGTAGGTAGGGTAGGTAGGGTAGGTAGGGTAGGTAGGGTAGGTAGGGTAGGTAGGGTAGGTAGGGTAGGTAGGGTAGGTAGGGTAGGTAGGGTAGGTAGGGTAGGTAGGGTAGGTAGGGTAGGTAGGGTAGGTAGGGTAGGTAGGGTAGGTAGGGTAGGTAGGGTAGGTAGGGTAGGTAGGGTAGGTAGGGTAGGTAGGGTAGGTAGGGTAGGAGGGTAGGTAGGGTAGGTAGGGTAGGTAGGGTAGGTAGGGTAGGTAGGGTAGGTAGGGTAGGTAGGGTAGGTAGGGTAGGTAGGGTAGGTAGGGTAGGTAGGGTAGGTAGGGTAGGTAGGGTAGGTAGGGTAGGTAGGGTAGGTAGGGTAGGTAGGGTAGGTAGGGTAGGTAGGGTAGGTAGGGTAGGTAGGGTAGGTAGGGTAGGTAGGGTAGGTAGGGTAGGTAGGGTAGGTAGGGTAGGTAGGGTAGGTAGGGTAGGTAGGGTAGGTAGGGTAGGTAGGGTAGGGTAGGGTAGGGTAGGGTAGAGTAGGTAGGGTAGGGTAGGGTAGGTAGTTAGGGTAGGTAGGGTAGATGTATGTTTGGTGTTTTTATGGCAAAACAAAGTTTGCCGGGTCAGCTAGTTGTATGTATAAAAATTAGTTATCTACGAACAGACGATCAGAAAAAAAAAACAAAAATGCTGTTAATGCTTAGATAAAGTACCCATAGATTAAGCCTTAAAATGACCTTGATTGATAGAGCGAGATGGCTAATTGGCAGGTCCATGTAAATAATAAGGACAAAAGATAATTTTTTGTCTTTGTCACCGTGGCCGGTTTCTGTTGTTTGTCAAACTAATACAATGGCAGGTTTGACAAACAAACTCGGTTTTGTTTGATTTTCTATGATTTCGTAGTATTATGTGTTAATTGAGACAAGGAATTTGGGTTATTTATAGATAATAAGTGTCAGTGCGATGGTGGGTTGTAGTGTTCTTGTTCTTGTTGTAACACCAGAACTAACTATTGCTGTCTCATGTGCGGCCACGCCAAGTAATCTATAGGTACTTTATCTAAATGTTAATGGGTTCTGAAGGTTATCCTTTAACACCCTGGCTTTTTTTATATGTTCGATGTACAAAAACGACTTTTCTGCAGATTTATTATATGTATTGATTTAATATCATAAGCTTTAGGGTCAAGGATCCCGCTCTGCGTACTTAAATGAGCGGTCCAACCTCTTGACGCGGTTTCATCGCGATTCGCGGTCAGCCGCTATTCCAACCGCGTCAGGCGGCCGGCCGCGGCCGCTCAAATAAACCGCCTATAATAGGCTGCCAACCGCTGGTACTTAAGGGGCCTAATTATTGAATTTTACTCAGAGATAGAGCAGTGGTGGCCCAGTGGTATCAGCCGCGACTTACAAGTTGTAGGTCGTGGGTTCGAACCCAGGCATTTACTTTGTGTAAATTATTTCATCACCACTGCTCTCAAAAACGGTGAAGGAAAACATCCTGCGGAAACCGGCAGTCCTAGAACCAAAAATTCGAAGACATGTGACATCTACCAATCCGCACTGGGCCCGCGTGTTGGATTACGGCCCATCCCCTCTCACAGAGAGGAGGCCTGTGTCCCAGCAGTGGGAACATTAATAGGCTGATGATGATGATGATGACTCAGAGATACATTCAATTTTATTTAACCTTCTGAGGCTCTAGACAAGTGTCATTCGATGTAAGCAACGGCGATGGTTGAAATGTCTAAATATAAGCGATTGATCACGTGACATTTCGATAGCGTCAGACATTCCCATACATTTTTGTCATTTTTGCAATCGCTATCGCCACGCTTTCGATTATAGAAAGTCACTTGTCTTGGGCCGTCATATCTCAAAACTTCGGAATCTGCTTATTGTAACTACATATTTTGGTTCCAAATTGTTCGGCAACTTTCAAATCGGACTTGCCTATTATATTTCAAGAGATACAAAAGGTCTTAAATATTTTAAATGTCTGGATTTTAATAGACATTTTGGCCCTTGAGTTTGTTTCGTAATTTTTCCTCAGGAGTGGGCAATGTCAGATGGGAAAGGAAATGTCAAATACCTCTAGTTTTTTAGGGTTCCGTACCCAAAGGGTAAAAACGGGACCCTATTACTGAGACTTCGCTGTCCGTCTGTCTGTCTGTCTGTCTGTCTGTCACCAGGCTGTATCTCATGAACCGTGTTAGTTAGACAGTTGGAATTTTCACAGATGATGTATTCCTGTTGCCGCTATAACAATAAATACTAAAAACAGTATAAAATTAATATTTAAGGGGGGCTCCCATACAACAAACGTGATATATTTGCCGTTTTTTGCACGATATTAATAACGGCAACAGGTAGACGCTTGAAATATTCACAGAATATTTAGTTGTATATTATCTTCAAAAAATAATAATTATTAAATTAAAATAAAATAAATTAAGGGGGGCTGCAAAAAAAATCACGTTTGTTGTATGGCAACAAACGTGATTTTTTTTGCAGTGTTTTGCGATAATGGTACGGAACCCTTCGTGTGCGAGTCCGACTCGCACTTGGCCGGTTTTATTTCTTTGACGTGTTAAAGTGATATAAAGAACTTATTTACAGTAGGTACCTACAAATAATTTAATTTCACAAGTACCTGCGGCGTTGCAGACGACGGCGGGCATGCTGGCTGTCACACTGCAGGAATCTATCGTAGATCAAGTTGGCCAGAGACACGGCCTGCGCGCGCGTCGTGGTCGTGGCACGACGCAAGTGTAGGCTCGCTGTAAACATTAACTTTTTATTTTCCAAATAATAGACAATAAACACTGAGTTGCTACATTAATAGCTTGTATTTTCCAACTTATCGAACAAAGAGAGACTAATACACAACCATCAGTGTGAGTTAATAGATCTCGCAATGTCTTTGAATTTTACTTTTTCTTTAATATGTTGTGGTTAGCTCACGAGGCGTAGGAGGACAGAATAAAATGCATGTCTGCCAGGGTTCGACCCCGAGTTATTTTCTGTTTCAATTTCTTGAAAATACACAAGCGATTTAAAAAAACAGTTTCAGCTTGCCAAGACACCAAATAATAAGAACAAGAAACAAACTTACGTCGGGCATTTTGTGTGTTGGATTCCTGAGCTGTGGCAGTCGCAGCCTGCTGGCCTGTTCCGGCCTGAGGGGCTGTTGCGGCCTGCTGGCCTGTTCCTGCCTGCTGGCCTGTACCTGCCTGACCAGCCTGAGCGGCTGAAGCGGCATTTGCGGCCTGTATGGCCGCCATGGCCTCCTGGGGGGACCATACTGGCAATTGGTTTGCGTTGGCCAATGCATTTATAACTGGCCCCAGCGGAGTCGCATCAATAGGAGTTGCAGTCGCAGTGCCGTGCGGAGTCGGAATGTGCAGGGTGACACCTTCCACCCCGGGCACCAGACCCTGACGGATCACTGACGACACGATATTTTGCAGCAAGTCAGCGCTTGGCGGCCCGCCCCACGGCATCGGGGCGAGGTATACTAGGGAGTAGAAAATTGAATGTTATAGGAAAAAAGTTTGCAATTATTTATAAAAAAATGGCTGTATAAGACAATTTATTAGTGTTTGATATTAATTTTGACGATTGAAAAAAAAAATATTGGTTTGATAAAACAAGTAAGTAGTGTTTACCTTCGCCAACGTTGGCGTTGGCCTGTGCCGGCTGAGAGGCATTGCCCGCAGCAGCATTGCCAGAAGCAGCATTGCCTGTAGCAGCATTGCCTGAAGCAGCATTATTATTATTGCCAGTGGCGGCGGAGCCGAGCCCGACGGCGCCCCCCTGCGGTATCTCCTCCATACTCATCACCACCTCTACTCCACCGAGACTGCCATTTTGGCTCAATCCCCTAAATAAATTCTCAAAATCTACGACAAATACATGAAAATTAATACAATGAATAAAATTACAGGCGAATTTATAAAGCAATCTATAAACTGGTTTACAATTTACTGATCTAGATACCGCAATAAAGTAATGAATTTACCGAAACATCTTTACATTAACATTTGGGTTTCTATTAAGTATTATTGTATCTTTATATTTATTGTTGGTATTGTTGCACCACAGACAACCCCATGTCTTTATCAGGCAATCACTGTCCATTCCAGGTTGCCTGAAAGAGATCTCGGCATGTGATAAGGCCGCCCGTTGCATGTTTTTTTTTTTAAGATCCTTTTGTATCTGTATATTCTGGTGAACAATAAAGTATATATAAATAAATAAACATTGAGGATCGGCTGTAATTTCATTACTATATTGAAGATTGAGCCGGTGGCATCTAATCGTAGCTACAAGAAAAGTATAACTGAGATTAAAGGCAGATACACGCGAACGCGGTGAGGAGGTCCCCTTAACACAAACGCTTACCGAGCAGCACCTGGCGCCGGTTGAGCGGCTGCGGGGCCTGGGATGGCTCGTTGTGGTCCCGCACGATAGCCACGGCGTTGGTCAGCCCGTTCAGCAGAGCATTCTCTAAGGGGAACGCGATTGGGACCCTTGTCTCTATCTCTACTTGATACGTAATGGGGTCTGGCTGGATGTTTATATTAACAGTCGGTTGGGTAGTCCTACCGGCGTGAGCTGTGGTCTGGCCGCCTTGATTGCCTGGTAAGTTCGTGTTGGTATCAGAAGCGTTTGCAGATGTCTGTGTGGCTGGAGCACTTGGATTTGAAGCGGCGGTGACTGTGGCATTGTTGGCTTGTGGCTGCGCTGCGGGCGTCGGAGGCACTGTCGACACTCGCACCAGTGTTGGTGCAGCTGGCACAGTTGTCGCTGATGTCACTGTCGCTGAGGGCTCTGAGGGCGCTGTGGTCACTGTGGTGGCTGTGGTCGCTGGCGGCGCTGATGGCACTGTCGTAGCCGCTGAGGACGATCGTGGAGCTCCTGGTGGCTGGTGTCCTTGAGTTGTTGTGGGCTGGGGCGAGCGCCGGTTAGACACTACATTGATGTGAGCCTACAGAACAATCCATATTTAAATTATAATACTTAATCATTCGCGAAATGAAGTTGATAAGGGCTATAGCAGACATGGTACTTTTACGCAAGCAATCGCCGAAACCGCTGCGCGGCCGATATAAAGTCGCCGAATACGATGAATCTTTATCATGTCAAGCAAATCTTTATTGATGCAAGCATTCATTTCAGTGACGTTTAGAGTTAATTAAAACGGGCATTTATAAAAGTACGATGTTTGCTAAGGTCCTGTATGTGGGCGGCACGTACCTGCATGGGGATAGGGTGTCGCACCACGCTGGTCTCAGACGTAAGGCGCGGGTTGCGCTGCCCAACTTGGAAGTTGATGTCGCTGACGGCATGGTAGGCGTGCGCGAAACTGTGCATTATGTCCGACACCATGTCCACGGTTCGTTGTGCGCTGATGCGTTCTTCTTCGGTGAATACGGGCGGCTTCAGGATTTAAATCGTTGATTATGTTAGTGTTGCCATTTATCAGTCGGGTTTATTAAATACAAGTCATATTGTCATACGAAAATATACTTGAATAAATTACTGTTATTATTATATGATATAAATAGAACCGATATAGAAATTTTTAAAAAACAATGCTATTTTTCTTGTATAACTTTTATAGGTTAAATAATGAAAACAAATTCGTCCATAAATTGGTAGACGTTGTTGCCTGTGGTACAATGATTTTCAGTAGTTACCAACAATTCTCTTTTTCTATGTTTACTGGCAAACTGTTCTTACTCTCTGAATCTGTAAATGTGTTTCTTCTGAATTAACGATTATTATTATTGTATTATTGTTATCCTCAATGGATAATTAGGTAACTCGGTAAGGTATCAATCCTATTGCTTTTTATTAAGTCTTGTGGACCCAATGATTTTTACTAAGCGATAAGAATGAACATTATGCATTGCATTGTCCTTTGCTTATTATTAAGTAAAATATACTATATAATAAATAAATTTATATGTAAATATTCTGTTTTGTCTCTCTATAAAGCAAATGCGAGACATGTTATCTCGAAAGTTCTTCCAATTAAAAAATACACCGTGAAGTGAAAACTTAGGTGAAGTGAACATGAAGTCAGTTGCCATTACAATTGATGCTAAGGGTTTACAGCTCACTGCACCTAAGTTATAACCTAACCTTTTTTACAGAATAGCACTACAGTAGAACAGTACGCCAGAATATGAAAACGCTACTAACCTCAGGATTATTAGCAGATCTTAGCATCCTGATGTAGTTGGCTCGGTAGGGGGCGAATTGTTCTTGAAGTGTTTCTAATTCTTCAAGCAATTGCCCCAGGTCACGGGGTCGAGAGTGGCGAGCGCGCAATGCACGGATTGCCCTGTAGCTCCTTTCGTGGGGAGGGCGCAATTCATATAAATGTATCAAAACATCAGTCATCATACGCTGACGTCTGATATTTTGATAATTAGTAATAAATGTGTTAGTAAATAGGAAGTGATGCGCGTAAATCGGAATGGACAGGGCAATTTCGTAACGACATCTTAAACGAAGTTTAGATTGGCAAGAACTCCCAGATGTTGACTTCTGCAAGCAATTCTAAGGGCGGTTACTCACTAAATCCTATCCGTGACCGTGATATTTCTGTTCCGAAGTAGCCGTAGCACTTCTTTTAGGAAAGCTTACGCACTACATCCGAACTCTATCCGACATAACCTGTCATAATTCTGTTTTTTTTTTAACTCGGCACTCAAATCATGGACACGGACGGATAGTGCGTATAATCCCCGGCACGTAAGTTGGTAAGAGTCGTTAGATGCGCAGAAGACGTTTTTTAGGTATCTTTGGTGGTGAAGCGGGGCGCGGGGAACCTTTAGGACCGTTCAGAGCGCGCGATTCAAGGATCGACTGACCAATCGTGTCGCGTCCACCTTCCGTTCGCTCTATATGGTGGTTGGTCAGTTCTCGTAATATACGCAAACTTACCCCCACTACGCCAAAACCTTGCCAACTTACGTGCCGGGACCATAACCGCCCTTGTCGTGTGAACGGTAAGCTCACTGCCGCAAATATTCTAAGAACTGCTAACAAAAGTCGACTGCTGCACGTATCGCTGCTGCTAATATAAACATCGCTTTATGATTCTGTGTAATAATAATTTATTTTTAAGATCGTTATACAAATTTCACTGGCATTTCCGATATACAATGACGGATGTTATGTTAGTAAGAGAAACAGCAAGTTGATAAAGCGTTTTCCTGGCGTCTTAGAATTCGCAATCAAATCAATTTGACGAATTCAAATTGAAATTCAAGACGGAGCAAGTTTCAAATTGACACATTGTAATCAAAATTATTCAAATTCAAAGATTCCGGGCGAATGGACTGACAAATTAACCATAGAATGTCAAGCAGGAAATCCTCTCCTTTTTTGCAAACAACTAAAATATACTTAACAAGCAGTAGAGGGGAATGAATTTCCAATTAGACTATCTATAGGCATAAATGAAGAGCAGAATATGAAAAATGATATCAATTATAAGCATAAGAACAGTAAGAACTGTCCTCAATGATGACAAGTAATTGTTACACTACCAACATTAATTTCAGAAAACGTTTGTACTCAGGGAAGTTACTCAAAAAATCAATCATTAAGATCAAGCTTATTTCTGGCGCTTTCCATCAGGCGAACAGACAAGATAGGGTAGACTCATCACGAAAAAAAAAACAGCATAGACAATCAATCTGAAGCCGACCCAACATGGTTGGGCAAAGGTCAACCAGATGAGATGCAGCTGCAGCAGTAATTTTAACCGTCGAAAAAAAAAGGAGGTTCTCAATTCGACATGCTCATTTTATTTGTTATGTATGATCACGCATAACTTTTTACAGAGTGGTCCGATTTAAAAAATTCTTAACATGTTTTTCTTTTTGTAACTCAAGGTTAATTACACGCTAAACATTTGTATCAAAGGTGGTCAGAATCAGGTTGAACAGCTGGCTCCTGAACTAAGTAAAAATATACTATATTAAATAATTAAGAAAGCATTCAAATATAATACTACTTCATAATAAAATTAGAGGTAATGATT
This sequence comes from Anorthoa munda, assembly GCA_945859665.1. Taxonomy (NCBI): domain Eukaryota; kingdom Metazoa; phylum Arthropoda; class Insecta; order Lepidoptera; family Noctuidae; genus Anorthoa; species Anorthoa munda. The sequence continues at coordinate 41,743,132 of OX243893.1, forward strand.
GATTCATTTTCAAGTGACTTTCCTTAGTACCCATGAAGTTAAGTCAACAAAGAAGTTTGATATACAGGCCAGAAATTAACTTCCTTATGCCAATGTTCATTGTTTTATCGTGGTAATACCTTTTTTAATTAAAAACAACCTGAGAGTAATGAGACACGATTAAAATTTGATTGTGTTAAGCTGCATAGTTCCTCTTTTGTTGACTGGAGATACATTTTACGAAGATAAATCAGAATGATATTTAGGCTAGGGTAAAATCTGTGCGGAAAAACGAAGCTGATTTTGCGATATACTCTTTGGTGGCAATATCTCATCGACGAGCATTTTTGCCGCCCACAGATATGACGTTTACAAGTTGTGCTTGCTATGATGAGACAAAGGTATGCGCGTGGAATTCAACTGCGTTTTTCTCTTGGATTTTTCCCTGGCCCCGTACCATGGCCTAGTTCAGGCCATGGTACGGGGCGAGATGGCATGTGATGCTGTGACCTCCTTCTCCGAAACGGTACTGCTCGCGAAGAGAAGCGGAACGCGGGAGGGAGACTGACGGGGTCCGCTAGGGGCGATGCCTGTCTGACCAAGTCAAGTACACACCTTCGTCGTGCATTCTGAGCTCGGGCGGCTGCATCGGTGGTTTCGTCGCCGTTTTCGTCAAGTAATGGTTCTGGCTGCATTCAATCATACAAAAACAAGTTTAAATATCATAAATATTTTCATTTCGATGTTAATAACATGATGTTTATGAGAACAATTGCACACCAATACAATGATGATAATATGTTAAAAATGTTTTTTTATCAATATCTACTCGGCTTACTGATGATTTGCAAAATGTCTGCTCATTTACCAATGAATCAGTAAATAATGACTGTTATTTATTTCTAGATATTACGTCAAGTTTGTACTTAGTACATTATAAGTAAAGAGCCCGTAATATGTTGAGCCCGTTGTTACATATTGACGATTACATTTCTTCATAAAACAAAACAAAATTATGTAGATTTAATAATCATGACAATTATTATTCTAAGAGTTACATACATACTAAAAGATATATCTATGAAACAATATATCAACTAAGCCTTATATTATAAGCTCACTAGGGACTTTCGGAGGCGTTAACAAAACAAACGTATCCACGTAAGAAAAACATGCTGTAACACGATGGTGAAACAATATTATTGAGATTCTTCAACAATAATTTACTCTTTGTAAGATATTTTGTAATTGGTACCAGATTCATACCAGATTTTAGGATAGGTTTGTGATTACATTGATACAAATTTTATGAAAGTAAAATTATAATTAGTATTATCCATTTTATTTTTTTTATCATGATATTTTCAGTGTTTTTATGAATAATTTAGCTTGAAATGAATGATAAAATTCATCGATTATTTAGAAAAACAGGCTAGGCTAAATAACCGCGAAGAAACCTTCCCGAAACTTTAATTCGGTAACATAACTGCAAAATAACAATTTTAGATACTATTACTTATACAAAGAGTTAGCTTTATAAGGCCACTCCTTACGTGGATATGCAGTCAATCGATCGAGCGCGTGATTGGTTGGTCAATCAACCCAAAGATCCACTGACCAATCGCGTCGCACCCACATTCTGTTAGCTCCCGAATACACTTGCGTACATTAGAATTATGCCCTTTGTTTTTGTTGAGCTTTTATATTTAATTGTAATGCCGCGAACAAATACCAGGCAAACATTAATTTCAACCAAGGGGTAACACTTTTCTACGGTGGACGCCATAAAGTGCGTGCGAACCCTCACGACGGGGCATGCAGTGGCCCGGGGTGGGGTCTTCTTGGCGGCGTCTCTGAACATCGCCAATGCATTCAACACACTGCCCTGGAGTTTCATCAGGGAGGCACGCCGGTATCACCGGATCGGCCCTACCTCTATCGCGTGGTCTAGACCTATTCGACGGACAGGGCCGTCATCTAACCGGTCACCAAGGAGATTGGAACCAGGGAGAGATGTCATGCGGTGTCCCACAGGGATCGGTCGTAGGGCCGTATCTGACCTCTTTAGCGGCGCCAGCGTGGGTTGTTACGCTGACGATACGGTGGTCCAGGCGGCGGCCGAAATAGCGACACGCGGGGTTGCGACAATCGTCGAGAGGATCGGGCAATTGGGACTCGAGGTGGCCCTGCACAAGTCCGAGGCCACCGCCGTCCTCCTAAATAATATGAGGTCCCTAATGGTAGGAGGGGTTCACATCGGCGTCGGATCGACGATGAAGTACCTGGGACTCGTCCTCGACAGTAGGTGGAATTTCGTGGAGCATTTCCAACGTTTGGCTCCCAGACTTGAGCGGGCCGGGGCTGTCCGCAAGCGGCTCCTGCCCAATGTAGGGGGTCCAAACGCCTCCTGCCGGACGCCATGCGCGGGAGTCGTGCGGTCCATGGCCCTTTATGGGGCACCGGTGTGGGCCCGTTCTTTGAAGCGGCGACCAGCCCGCCGTTTGAACGTGCTCCAAAAGGTCATGGCCATCCGGCTGGTCCGTGGATACCGCACAGTCTCCGGTGAGGTGGCGAGCTTCCTTGCCAGATTGCCGCCATGGGATCGGGAGACAAAAGTCCTCGCGCTCATATAGGAGTGGCGCAAGTAGGCGAAACTCCGTTGCCGCGACAAATCGCGTCTCGTCGGGTAAAGCTCCGGCAGGATCTCATGGTGACATGGAGAGAACGACTGTCGCAACCCAGCGCAGGGCAAGCCACAATTGCAGCGATAAGGCCCCTCTTTGAGAAGTGGCGCCACGGCGTCCTAACCTTCCGCCTGTCCTCACCGAAAACGGCTGTTTCGGAAGGTTCCTGTTCAGGATAAGGCGGGAGGAAACGCCCGGGTGACACCATTGTGTGGATCACCCGGAGGACACGGTAGAGGTTGATCCGCTTGGGTGGAGCACCGCCATGTCATCGTGGAGGCGATCGGCGGTGGCAACCTCTCGCGTCCAGTCCTGGTTCAGGCCATGGTACGGGGCGAGAGGGCATGTGATGCTGTGACCTCCCTCTCCGAAACAGTACTGCTCGCGAAGGGAAGCGGAACGCGTGAGGGAGACTGACGGGGTCCGCTAGGGCCGATGCCTGTCTGGCTCAAGCAACAGAAGGAACATGGGTGGGCTTAAGTTTTTTTTAGTCAGTAAAATTCTGCTGGATATACCTCACATGGAGTTACTGCCTATCTTTGACAACCCTATTGTATCAAGAATCTGGTAGTGATTTTCATAACTATAGTTTTATAAAGTCGACCATTGTGTTACAGATCAATTAAACACCATAAAAATTATGTTATTAATAAAACACATGTCATGCTCGACTGCTCAAACCGCAACAACAAAACAACAGTTTACCTCGTCGTGCTGCGTACCGCTTGGTGGTTCAGTATCCATTTGCTCTGAAGGACTTTCACCGGTTGCTGGTGAACTCCTATTTTCCTACAGTAGGCACATTGACAACATAAACAACTATGAACGAAAACAATTCTATATATTTCATAGAATGGGTAATAGAAATACATAAATATTTTAAAACTACTGATGCGTTTTGTAGATTCGATGTTCACCATGGAAAAATTATTGTAACTGATAACATTCACTCTTAAGTTTGATCATCGAATCTACATAGGTAACGAAAGAAATTTACTCGAAATTTAATAAAACAAAACAACAACATGCAAAGAATTCGGCATATAAAGTATTTTTCAGATATTATTAATTTATAGTTTTAGTTATTTTAAGCAACTAATTTCAATATATTTCGTCTTTCCAAGATGTAGTTATTTTTAAGCGCCTTACCAAAAAGGAGGAGGGTCTATGTTCGACATTATGTATGTTTTTTTAAGTTTTGTTCGTGCTAAAATCATAAAATAGTCTGAATGGCATAGGACTTGACGTTGACATTCCACGAACAAAACAACGGCCCACTTGCCCGAAAGACATAACTCGTAGTTGGTTGATTAGCGAGGTTAAATTGAAAATATTGTATGACGAACTGTCAATTTAACCTCGTGGTGGCGACTAGATGTGGGTTGGGTTTTTCGTGCAAGTGGAGGGCCCACGATACAACAATTATTTCATTACAGGCACTGAAAGATTCCTTTATAGGATACTTTATGACGTCGTTTAGATATCAAGTAAAAGTAAGTAATTTTAAGTATATTTGTGAAAATAAATCTTACAATTTTAAGACCTAAAAATAGAAAAATAAGGCTGACAAACCTAAAATCTCGAAATGGTTTTGGAATCGGCAAGGGTTAATTTTTAGGGTTCCGTACCCAATGGGTAAAAACGGGACCCTATTAGGTACTAAGATTCTACTCTCCGTCTGACTGTCACCAGGCTGTATTGCATGAACCGTGATAGCCTGGACAGTTGAAATTTTGACTGATGATGTATTTTTGTTGCCGCTATAAGTACTAAAAAAAAAAAAAAAAAAATTTGAGTGCGGTAATGGTACGGAATCCGTAGGGTTGCGTACCATTACCGCACTCAAATTGCGCGAGTCCGACTCGCACTTGGCCGGTTCTTTACTTTACATACCGAATTCAGGACCATTTCCAAATATCATGCATCAGTTCAAAGGGATGCATCAGGTAGTGTAGTTTTGAAACTAGGTTAAACTAACATTTGAAACTTCCTTAGTACTGTAAAATAAACTATTTTGAAATGTATAAATCTCAATACAGTTTAGTATTAATTTTGATAAAATTAGTGATCAATTAATGAATTTCGTTGTTTCTACTAATCGAAAGCGCCGAATATTTACCGTCAAAAAAAATCTGAATAAGCCAATACTTGCTTCATACAAGTACTGCACTGTCCAACTCTACATTTTTAGACTTACACGGTAAAAATTAGCCTTCATAGTTAATTCAGTATACCCCATGTAAAATGTGGATAATTTTCTGACATACAAGGCGATGTAGCGTTAGAAAAGGGGAAGGATAGACCAGGGACATAACACGATACAGCCATTACTGCAAACACTAAGTGTTACAATTACTTTTAACAGAAACAATACTGCTCTACTACACCTTATTTGTATTATAATACGATGCATTATTGTAAGTTGATTATACTATAAATCTTACCTCTCCTAAGACATGAGCTCTAAGGGAGGCGAGCGATGATTTGATCTCAGCAATCATCCGCCGGATGAACTCGAGTCGGCCGGTGGTAGGCGACATGGTCATGGCTTGTTGTTGCTCCATGAGGAAATCAGGCGGTCCTCCAGCGAGCGACTCGAATGGTAACAGAAAATACAGTTTAGTATGATGTTAATAAACCTCGTGTTCACAAGAAAGCACTATTTGGAGAGCTGCTACTGACATACGTGACACAGAACGAGTGAAGAGTATCAGAGTGGATCAGTGTAAGCGAATTTGTCGCTTTCAATTATCCAATAAATCTTCATAGACATAGGTATTATTAGGGTTAATTTATGAAAAATATAAAAAGTGATGATTATCTGCGAACAAAAACCTCAAGATTGAATTGCTTATTTCTTAAACTGTTTTCCGTACTCACCACTTCATTTCCTAACATATTTATGAATCTCTGGTGGAAAACCAGCCAGTGGATTGACTGGCTGTAAAAAAATTTGTTTCCCAATACTGAGTACAGTATTTATATTGTGTATAAGCTACCAGTGAAAACGATTATTTAATATAACAACCATTTATTTAAACCAGTCCATAAATGTTAATAATAATTTCCTAATACATTAAGTAAGTAAGTGGTTATTATTATGCCGGGTACAGACTGGTGAAACCCGTCCCAATTTAGGCAACAAACACTTTAGTGGATTTTTTTTAGAGAAAGTTGCTTTAAATTAATAAATCTATGATCAAATCTGCACCCGGCATTAGATAGCAAAAGAAACCAAACAAGAGACTAACCATTAGCCTCCTAATCTGTTGTTGCATATTAGAGGTGCCATTTTGATTTTCGGCACGCGTTCCTTCTCCGCCGGTGGCATTGGGAGCACTTGGAGCGGGCCCCGATCGGGACTCAGGTCCGGGAGGTGCACGCTGGACTAAGTGCACTACCTTGCCTGCGACACCTGTAAACATACAATTGTACGTTATTTTTCCACTATTACAGAAAATGTTCCACCACTTCATCATCATTTTTCTAGCCCTTATCGCACAATTAATTTGGCAACGGCGCAACATATCTTGTTCCATGCTTCCGTATTCGTCATCTCAGTAGTCACTCATCGTCTATTACACTTTCCATCTAAAGTTTCTTCGATCGTCCTCTACTCTTATAGCCACATTTGTTATACTCAAAACTTTTCAAATGACATTTTCTTCAGTCCTCCTCATCAAGTCATCACATGTCCATACTATAACAACTGATTACAACACATTTGTTCTGTCACCGGTGCCTCTTGCTGCCTAATTGAGTATCGCTTGCGATATCAATATACATACTATAAAAGAAAATACCCCGCCGCGACTTTCTTTCTGTCTGTAGGCGGTAAACGCAAAAACTACCGAACGGATTTTGCATGAGGAAGGTGCATAATTCATTGAGGTTTTGTGTAATTTGGCTGAAATATGACGATGATAGTTGAAGAAGTCGGAAGAAGAATATGTCTAGTGGGAGCTTTACTACTACTTCAGACATCTAACCCACATACTCGACGCAACAGGCTGATACGACAAAACGTCTGAAAACAAAGAAGGCTTATATGCGAAGCCGGAGCGGGTTGCTAGTTATATCCAAATTAATGTTAAACTATACCATATTCGGAGAGTTTCTTTTCGTCCTGTAGAACTCTGCCACAAAATATGAGTCGCTGTAGGCTGGGCTCTATGCCCATCTGCTCTCTGACCTTTTCCTTGAGCTGCTCCACGGTGATCTGGAACGATTAAATTATAACTTTGAACTCGATTCTTCGACAGTAGCTTAACGAAGACATATTCTTTTGCATGGTATATTACTATTTATTTTATTTAGTTAGTACAATAACAATAATAATAGGTCCGAAAACTTCACGTCTGTTATTTCAGTTCAGAAATTATCAGTATTGTCATAATGTCGATGCCACAGAGTTATTAAAAATATGACACTGACAAAATATAACAGATATGTTTTATATTTCATAAAATGACGAGACCATTACAATGACTTTCGTTTGATATCAACTAGACATTGTTGAAAGGTTCATTTGACTTTTGTTTTACACTGTGACTAATATAGTCTCCTAAGCAGTAGTCTGTCCATTGCCGATCTTCAAAACAAAGGAATGAAAGTGTCCTAACTTGATAAAGGAGATAATATGAGATCTGACACGAAGGTATAAACGATTCGGCTGCACAATGGTGGTATATATGCGGCATTTAACTGCAAAAGACTCTCCTATCAATACAGACAGAAAGTTCTAGCTCCATCATCAACTCAGATCTTATCTGTTTCATACAACGCGCTAACAACAAACAAGTAGGTACTAATAACCTTTCAAGATTATAGACTCCGACTGTAAATCAAACATAACAGTTTGAGGTTTCATTCGCCGTAGTAAACGTATAATGCATTTTATTTTCATACAAGTCTCATAAGAAAATCCTACCAGACCTTCCTACAGAACAAATACAGGACTATTTTGAAAAGTGAAGAAACTAAAAAAGCTAAAACAATTTTCGAAGAGCATATTTGGTATTCATTATTTAAGGGAAATAATAAGTCTAGCCACAAAATTATTTATTGGACACGTGATTAAACTTCTAATTTTATAACTAAGCAACGGGAAAATGACATAGCCTCTAATAAACTAATTCGTCTTTTTTGCAACGCCAACTAAATATTCTACAGAAAGCGTCAAGTAAAGATCATCAATTATTGTGACTTGTCCTTCTTATTTATACATTGCCACGTAATTTACTAACTCGGCCACGGATTTTATATCTTGTCACCATTTTACGTTTTACAGCTTCAACGCAATATCCTCAAAAAAATATAATTCAAGCTTCTATCGAAGAAAGAAAGAAAGCATAATTTATTATAACTTAGCATGTAAAACAATACATCATATTCTTTTATCGTGAAAATAGCCACTGCATGATTTGGCGCGAGTACGCGAGACGACAGCGACCGGCCATTTGCACCAATCAGAGAGCGCCATTCGATTCATGTGACGACGAGTTGAGTTGATCACATCTCGATTCGACGAGTTGATTATATTTAAAATAATAAATGACGGTCAATGAATAAGTCCAAGAGCGAGCGTAGCGAGCTCGGGAGCTTAGGGCACCCCGACACGGACAGGTTAGGTTCGAAGGAGATGACGGGAGCTGAAGTGAGCGAGCAAAGCGAGCGAACTCAGCTCCCGTCATCTCCTTCGTGTTAGGTTACTTTAAACCCTGCATACAGAAATAGGAGCCCCGCGCAGCGGGGCTCCGTCGACTCTGTCGCATAAATACTAATCCAACTTGCACCTATTCTATATTAAAACCAAAAAATATAGTCTTTTATTTTGTCTCTCCTCAATAGCTTCTGGTAATATTAGTGGCCAATATACTATTTGATGAAATGTTTTTGCAATTTTTTTACGATCAATTAATATGGGATGAGTTACATTTTAAACGTACTGAGTTAAAAAATTAGAAGCTAAATAAATATATTTTTTGATGTCATTTAATAGTATTTTAGAAATTTACTGTTAGAATGCATGTTAAAAATTTTACACGTAAGTTACATTTTAAACGTACTGAGTTAAAAAATTAGAAGCTAAATAAATATATTTTTTGATGTCATTTAATAGTATTTTAGAAATTTACTGTTAGAATGCATGTTAAAAATTTTGATGCTAAAAAATAACCATCATGCTGAGTTGTATTTAGAGTGGTTTACATAGAAGATAACTAGTGGCTAACATAGTATTATTTAGATGCTCGTTAATTGTGGCTGACTTAGTAATTTAGAAGGCAACATACATTTTTGGGGGCGAATAATGATATTAAAAAGAAGCCTGTTTAATTAGCACCCATTATTTAATATTACAATCGCGCAGAGTTAAACAGCATAACAGCATGATACGCAACATTGGGATAACGGCAACATAAACATACATTGTAGACTATACGCCGACAGCAATTTTAATTTAGCCGTTATTGATTTCAGGCGTCCGCGCTAGCAAATTGGAAATGCATATAAAGGCAGTCGAATGAAGGTGTAGGGACGAAGGCAGGCGGGGTACAGGCGTACAGCCACCGCCCGCGTGAAGTTCGGGATAGTCATAGCTCGGGCGGTGGACCTGGATCGATACCGCCCAGCGCAGTTCTCGATATACCAATCTATATATTATGCATCCAGATACATAACTGAAACTGAAGGCTATAGAGATACGACCACGCCCGAACGCTACCCTATTGAACGGTGCCGGGCGTCGCATCGGACGGCACGCTAGCCATATAAATTTGAGTACTCAAACGAAATTTTCATCATAGGAATAGCAAACACGTGGTTTATTATCAGACACCGCCGCAAATACAAATATTATCTATAGAAACCTTTAACCTTATAAACAAACCACAATAATAGTAGTTTGGTGGTTTCGTTAAAAAAACATAACTCAAGCTGATTACTGAGAACGAAAATAAGGTCTTAAATAACATATTTAAGTTAAAGGAAATAAAAATAAAGTAAGGATTCTGCCTCATGTCAGAGAAATTATGTACTTAGTGGTTTATCAAAATTAAGTCATTACGTACTTATAAAATATTAAGATTGTTTATCAAATTAACACACTATGTACGGAAGGAAATTTAAACTGTCTCAAAAAATAAATAGATCAAAACATTGTAGCTTTTATATGTTTTTTAAACAGTAAGAAACTACAAAAAAAATATTAGAAAAAAAGAACCAGAATTACATCTTGAGAATTCATTTTTTGTTTTTTTATTTTTGGCATTACTATTCGTGCTTATTGCCACTGACAATATTTAATCTGATAATAACAAAACGTGTTATTCATACATCTCGCGAGTTATAAAACGTAGTGCTAGTGTCGGTCCCTATCCGGCTGGGCCTGCATTTAATCAATAAATTAACATATACATAGGTGTAGTTGGTACATTGCGCCGAGCATCTAGATTCTGAAAATTGATGCATGCGCAGTATGATCGCCAAATGGATGGAACGGAGAGGATGAGGAGTCCCCATGCGGCTTGCATGGAATCAAATTAGTGAAAGCTAGGGTTCGAAGCTTATTAATATGGATAGCGCCATGGCTACATACATGAAAACAAAACAATTTACAGCAGTCGCAAGGATAAAGATTGATGCTTTACATTATACAATGACCACTAATAAACCTCTCACTTAAAGATATATTAGTGATTCTTAGCGAGAATCACTGAGTCAGTACATAAAGATCAACTACCTACTTTATTGAAGTTTAAGTAAAGTGCCCTAAATCGCAGTTAAATGTACCCTCATTTAACTGCTATCTAACTCCAAATTGAAAAGATAACCGAACAAGTTTTTAACTTTAAATCTAAGCAAACTTTAGTTATTAGAAAATAAATTAATATAAACTCTGTTTTGTTGCTAGTAAGAAAAAGTAGCAAGTTTCAATAATTTCGTAAGCAGCAACCAAACCTTTGGTAACTGTTAAGAAAAAAATATTTTAGTGTGGGTATACTATAGGTGCACAATAAGTAATACTGGCGCGTATGTTATGTGTTCTTTTTTTAAAAAGCTACTATTCAAGATGACTGTAATCGTACTGCATCTTGCAGTTGGCTTGCAGCCAGTTTCGGAAGTCGGTCAGTAACTCAGCAGTCGCGTTGCATAAAATGAAAACGTCACTTCTTACAATTAAATTAGCGATATTACAATTAAATTGAGCCTTTTTCGTCAAACATTATTTCTGAAATTAAACCAGGTAATTGCAATCTGAAATTAAAAGGCCAAGGGTCCTGTTTATTACTTGAAATAAAGTATTTTCATAGTTATGCAATCTGAAATTAAAAGGCCAAGGGGCTTGTTTATTACTTTAAATGAAGGATTTTCATTAGTTATTTTGTTAGATTTCTCAGGGTTTCTCGATCTACCTTCAATCTTTTAAGATGGCAAGGGTGTTTCGATAGACACATTATATAATGATGACTTAATCCTTTCGTATGGTGTCATTAAAGTACAGGACGTTCTTTTCTCGTAATTAAGGTCGTTTGATTCCCAGTTCGGGGTAAGCGTTGGACTTCTTTTTTTATATAATCGATAGGCTCGCGTTTGACCACTGTCTCTGGAATGCAGTTTTACCAACACCACGCCTGCATTCCTCGAAGAACCGACAGAGGTCCACCTATAGTGCATCTACATATCGTCCGTAATGTTTTCTAAGTCCCATGCAAAAAGTCAAAGTCAAATTCTTTATTTCCATTAGGCCAATAAGTGGCACTTTTGAACGTCAAAAATTTACAAGTTATAATAATTGATTCTACCGTCCATTCGGCAAAGTAGCGTAAAAGGGCTACTACTGCTACAGCGAAATTCCAGATGGAATAACACAAAAAAAAAGTTTTCTTTTAGTAACATTCTGTATTTTTTATCAATAATTAGGTAACTTGATACTTCCAGGACCTAATTCAACTTTCCACCCTGTATACACCGATCTACTTGCGGTAGGCATATTTTAACAATGCATGATCGATCGATCGGATGTTCATTGGAAAAGAAATAAATAAATGGTCATGTATAGTGTGCTTAATTTCGCACGCAATCATTAGAAGACTTTGTCCCAAGGCTGTATTGGTTTGCTGTATAGTGCACATGCACACTGTACAGTATACCTACTATGTGTGTTTGTATCTAAGTTTTACAAGTCAAAATTAAAATGCTAATCCGTCACTAAGTAAGGATTAATAGGCCAAAGGATGACGGTGCATTTTTTTTAATAGTTGTCTAAATACCACCACAACAGTATTTATTTAACCTGGATTTTCAGAGTACATATTGTTGTGTCTTTGAAGGCTAATAAAAAAATGATAACAGACAGTCAAACTCGTGTTTAATGATATGATTGGCACTCGTATTGTCACTCGATCTCAGAAATTAAATGAGTTAGGCCCAGTTTTTTGATCTGTAGTTAATTAACTCAACCAATGGTCAAATATGCTAACCAGTGTTTTAAAATTACCGTAAAACTCATCATTTGTTTGAGTAACAAGTGGCTAAATAATAAAATCGACAACTCATTTGACCATTTGTGAGGCTAACGCTTGTTAATAACGCATTTTATCATATTAAACCATTAGTTGAGTTAACTAGCGATCAAATGTGTTGATTAGCATTTCGGCAACCGTGTGTTTCAGAACTAAAATAAATAACCAATCATTTAAATAATTTGAAATAATGCTGAACCTATAATGCAGAGCTAAAGATTTTTTGACACGCTTCAGCTAAAAGGACTACAAGGGCAAGAGATGCGTAACTTTTATGGCGTACAATAAAGTATATTCTATTCTATTCTTACTTTGGCGAATGCATTAAGATCTGAAAAAACAATTTCATTCTCAATAAACAGAATATTCATATAGGTACCTAAATTATTGGAAGCTCTATATGTTGTCCAACGATATGTACTGACCCATTGACTTATAACCACGCTCAGCACTAAAACATAAAAGTGCATTTCGAAATTCCAGTAGAACAAAAGATTTAGATAACTGAAGAACAACAAAATCAATAAATAGAAGTACATACTACCTTAGTACACACGAAAATCATATATTTTTTGTGTAATGAATATCTCAGCTTACATATTTGGGGAACTAGTGACTATCAAAATGAGAGAGATTTAACTGAAAATAATAATGCCTGTTGAAAAAATAATATAAATTTTTCTGAAGTATTTCAGTAAAAAGTCCACAAATTCACTATTCCATATACACTAAACGCAGAGCGGCCATGGCAAAATAAAGATAATAAACACGAAACATTACATAAAAACATAACGCAGAAGCAGCAAAAATATAACAAGGGATTCAACTCATTTAAGACATTTAGAAATAAGCACATGCTCAGCCTAAAATATCTTAGTACCGAAACTGTATTAACTTGAAATAATTTTACAGATATCTTCAACCTATAGCAATATTTTTTAAAGCTTTTGCTTGGATTAGCAGGGTTCCTAACTTCAATATGCTATTGATTAACCCCCAAGTAGATAATGACTACTTCAACAAGAAAGTGGAAATCACTTTGATCTACATATTGCAGCAAACATAGGTATCCATTATCATGTATATAGATATATAGTTCTATCTCTCTGGTCTTATATATGGTATATTCATGCAAATTGATAAAACTGATTGGTCTCATGAACAACCAAACAGGAAAGGTGTGAGCAGAAGAATGCACAGTAAGGTGCATTTATTTCCTAGTTGGGTGCCCATGTACAACAACATGAATGGGAACTATAAGTACAGACAATCAACTTCACAATACAACAAGCAAAGTGCAGTCTTCCGCTCAGATATTATTGGCCAAGGTATTGACTGTGTCTTGATTATCATGTTAAGATTGGACCATAATATACTTATAGGTTACATACAATCCATAGCAAGGTAAAACTTAAAATTCTCATTTTGACTAGGTATATTTTGAACAAATAAGTTTGTTAAGTCATAAAGATTGATTTGTTGATTTCGGTTTCTCTATAACATTGTTTATGTATGTATGGCATGACAGAGCTGGTATCTGTATAGACTATTCAAATGCGATTCCACTCCTCGTCCAGTGAGACTGTAGCGTCTTCTAATCCAGGGAACTATTGACACAGCTCAAGCTGAAACGCTTTACAGGTGTCTGGGATATGAAGTCTCCCACATCGAACTTTCTTCTCATTTTGCTGGCTTCTCCAGTTGCACGGGGTACTGCTACCTTGAGCCTAATTGTCTATTTTCAGCAACTACCAAATGACGGTCAAATTATATCACTATCTATTATAGGTGAACCTGTGCTCGTCGTTGCGGACAATGTGCTCATTGTCCGTTGCTTGAAGAATGGCACTAATGCCATACCATAGTGAAATACAAAGTATCTGCAGTTGTCAAAGCAACTCCTATTTCTGTATAAGGAACGGGCCAAAGAAATATAACTTTTCTGGCCTGTGGAGTACCTAAATAATTTTAAAAATTTTTACTCATGCCTTTCTATCAAGCAGTTCTGCATATTGAGACCCGCCATGGCAAATGCGGGGCCCTGGACATGCAAAGTTCGTCAGGTGGATGACCAAAGGCCTACCTGGACTCCACATTTGAATCGAAAAAAAAAGATAAATAGTACAAACCTACGTGCTGTACTTTGGGAGCTATGCTCTAACTCTATAATCTTAAATTGTCTTTTATTTGAAACTAATAATTTCAGGAACCATAAAAATACTATGATGTACAGGTCCCGTCACGTAAAAAGAACGCTGGCCTTGAATCTGCGCAGTGAGAGAGAGAGGTGGTATGAAGGGGGCGCGACGGGGGAATGCTCCGCTAGTGTTTCTGTGCGCGCACACTATTGGTTCGTTAGTTGACCCATGCTTCCCGCGCAGAGATCACGCTTTGTTCGCTGCCAAAATACAGTCGCTCATACAACTTTCTTTGCACGTCGATGGTTTTATAAATAAACAAAAGAAAAATGATTAATTAATTTTATTTATTGTTGATGATAATATCTATTATTTTATGAAGAAAGAAGTTGAGAAAGGAGCAGTTGATAATTTATAATGATAAGATATTTATAATAATAAGATTGAAATAAAAAATAATGCTCAAGTAAACATTATCTAATTTAAATCCAACCTCTTCTAAAGTACTAAGTAGCTAGAAAGTACCTATTATGATTCTACAATAAAACAATATCCTAGTACTTTAGAACACGACAGTACCCATGCGCACACCCCCTCCACTGTCGCTCAGCGTTCTTTTTATGTGACGGGACCTATAGAAGCTATCAGTCAGTGCATGCTGTGGATACATGAGGTGTTTTCAATTTTGTTTATGTATCACTTCATGATAATTGTGAGCCTTTGTTGTCACTGTCATTTATACTAAAGATGGTGTTGTTGCAATCCATGTGAAACAGCAAAAAACATTGCATGTGTTGTAATAAACGCTGCTACTCTATTTATTTAATTGAATATGGGGAAAACAATTGTGTGATTGTGTTTAAATTATTCAAAAATGGCTGAACGGACTTCGATGATATTTTGCACACAGATAGTTTATCACCTGGATTAACGCATATGACACTATTTTACCTCCAAACTCGGTACACTGATCATTTGGTATAATAAAACACTTGAAATGCGGGCAGAACCGTGGGTAGAAGCTAGTATTTTTTTATATTATGAGTGGATATATCAAAGAAACCTTAACTAGCCCAAGATGTATGATATTTTTTTGTATTACCCTGAATCTCTTATGATATTAGTGATACTGGCGAACTATCTGCCTTAATACCATTCTACATACCTACACTATAAATATTGATTAACGAAACCAGAGTGTATAGCTTTAAGACCTGTACTGCATAAGTATCTATACATTGCTATTGGTAAGTACCTGCAAAATTTACACCATTGATACTTGAAACATGACATTGTACAAAGAGCAGAATTACGATAATAGGGTCATAATTTGAATGGTGGAATTGCTGGAAGTATAATGGAAAAAGCACATCACGAAAACATTTTGGATTTTTTTTGTCAAAGTAACTTACCTCATCTTCAACTGAGAACGCGTGATTATTGGAATCTAAAGTCTTTATAGTAAACTCAATCATTTTTTACACGAAACATGAACGCCCATTGAAGGGAGATAAATTGACGCGTGCCTAAACACATAAAAACCACGTTTCAGTTTATCCACTTTCACACTCGAGATATTGCACTATAATTATATCGATTACTCAAGCCTAACACAATGAATTTTTAACATAAATTGCTGACGATTTAAATTAATTTTTAATAGGATCGGAATATGCATTTGATGCCTGATGGTGACAGCGATCAAAAGGCAGACTGCAGAGTTGCCAGTTCACAACTTTTAGAAACTATAAAATGATAAATAAGTTCAATATAGCTAGGTACTTGGGTAGATGTAGGTTGGCGGCGAAATGAGGAACTAGATTTATTGAAATGTACTGAACTTGACAGATTATCTGACATTTGTTAGGACAAGTAGCGCCATTACAATAGACCAAAGTATACTGGACATTTGGTTAAGATGATACTGTGAAAATTAAGATCAGTAATAACAATTCATTTATAATATATAATATGATTTAATATATTGTGCAATGTAAAACAAAATTTTTAGTAGAGTACTCCAGTTCTGTTAAAAAAAAAAAACATAAATCAATACGTGCGCGAATCAATACAAATAGTGCGCGTAGAAGTTAATGAGCAGTTTTTATTTGAAAAATAAAACAGCCATAAAAACAGCATGTTAGAGATAAAGTACATAATGTACTTCCTTATAAAATACCATTTCAATGTAAAAGAAGTTTTTTAATATCAACTAAACTTTAGTCGATATTTTTGATTATTGTTTATAGAGTTTACCCTTCTTTATGAACCATAGAGGAGATCTAGAATACGGCTGACTACAAACGTTTGTTTTCCGAAAAGGAATATCTAGAGCACAGAATGTGAGTTTTTGGAGTGCGCAGATGAGTTTCGGTTCGTTTGTCAGGTTTCTTTTCATTCGAAAATTATACAATCATGTGCGCTTCAGAGGAGACTTTGTATGAGCTGCTCATACGAAGCGTTGCAGCGTTGCCAAAATGTAACTTTTGTTACAAATTATGTTACTTTTGACCTTCTCCTGTAACCTCAATTTAACAAGATTCAAAATATAACTTTTACGTTACTTTTAGGACTTAATTAAATATACTGAAATATTACCCAGCAAACAAAAAATAATCGTAAAACGGAATACATCTAAAAAAGTTTTTATCATGTTCTATCTCTATATGTATATAAAAAGTTAATTAAAAATATCAAAAAACCCGACTGCTTGAAAAGCGAGCTAAAAAGACGTAAACAAGGAGAAAATCATGCTGTGCTGTCGGAGGATACATCTTCGCGAGCTGGCTGACCAAAACCAGACGTATCCTCCGACTGCACAGCATGACTTTCTCCTTGTTTACGTCTTTTTAGTTCGCTTTTCAAGCAGTCGGGTTTTTTGATTTTTTTATTAACATTTTTTATTTATAACTTTTCAGTTATTTTTTCGAATTAGGTACATTAAAACATATAAGTGCTATATATTTTTGAAATCACCTCTTAAAATCCTTTATTTTGATACCCCACACGATAGGTTAGGAAGAAAAAAAAATTGGGCCACACAATATGGCGCCCAAAAACCGCCATTTTCCTATTTTCCAATTTTCATGTAGCCAGTGACACTCGCGGGGTTAAGACGAATCGATTGACGTAAGAACCATCAAAATCGGCCCACGCTTTTGGTCTCTAGAACGCCACATAGGAACAAACATACATACATACAAACTCACATACATACATACATACATACATAGACTGATAAACACATTACCCTCCTTCGGCAGTCGGGTAAAAAGCGAAAGGTCACTCACTCACCTATCACGAAATATCGAAAACCGCTTGACGTATAAAGATGAAATTTGGCAGGGAGATAGTTTATAGTTCATAGACGTCCGCTAAGAACGGATTTTGCGATAGGGCCGGATTAAGGAGGTCTAAGGGCTCTCGCAAGTTTGTACGAAAATCCTTCTTTCTTTGTGCTTCAAATTTTAAATTTGGCAGGAAGGTATTTAATAGTTAGTAGACATTCGTTAAGAACGGATTTTATGTCAGGGCAGAATTAAAGAGGTCTAAGCACTCTCGCAAGTTTGTATGAAAGTTCAGTTTATGTTGTACCTACTACCGTCCTGAAATTTAGTAAGTTTAGAGTTTATGAGTAGGAGACATATAAGCTAAGAAATAATTTTGTTATACCCCATATTTTTTTTCCTAACTGGTGTCTTAAAAAATATTGCTTAGTGATAGGCATTTTCTGTTGACTGAAATATAAAAATATTTTGCGTTAAACATCATTAAACTTTATATCTTCATAACCAAGCGGACGAAGTCGTGGGCAACAGCTAGTATATAATATAGCTTTTGGTGTTTTTTGGCGTAAAGGTGTGACCAATAAGGCCTTTTGCTCTTACCACCCCTATTACTTTTTTGTATTCTTCCAATAACATCGTTAATAACACCTCATCTTATCCATCGATTGTTGTCTAGAATGGTGGAAAAACGAAATAGGTAGAGATCCTTTACCCCAGTCCGTAGAAAAGTGTGAGAGAATGGTTTATGTAACAGCGTGCGAAGCGAGCAACAAATTCTAGCTCGTAAATTTAATGTGTCAGGTTTTCTCTTGAGCTTTCGTTACAGAACTGGGTTGTTCTTTGTTGACTTATGCAAAAAGCAAGGATGCAAGAGTTCGATCTCGGTCCGGTAACCGAGATCGAACATTTTTAACCTCCGCCCCGACGGAAAATGAGGGGTGTTATAAGTTTGTGTGTATGTGTATCTGTCTGTGGCATCATAGCTCCTAAACCGATGAACCGATTTTGGTTTCGTTTATTTTTTTTGGAAGGTGCCTTTATCGAGAGTGTTCATAGCAGCCATGTTTGATGAAAATCGGTTCAGCCGTTGTAAAGTTAAGGGCGTTTTACTGTTAGAGTCGGGCAGTTTTCGCAATATATCGTGTTATATTTATGTGTTCAATAGATTGTCAATCGAAGCGTGTAGGTACTAGATAAATTATTTAAGTAGCAATAAATAAAAATGTGTCGGGGGATAATAATTTTTTTAAATTGTTATTTTTGTATGCTGTCCCTAAAAGATATTTTTATTTGCTCTAAAATTACAAACAAACAAAAAAGAGTCATTGTTATAATTTATAGCATTAATGAAGGATGAGGATAATTTTTTTTGGTACCTTTACATTTTACATAAAGGTAAAAGCCTTAAATTACAAACTGCATCTTGCTAACTGAATAAGTATAATTTTGCCGTGTTTGAAATGTTATTAAAAAGACAAAATATTCGGGTTCCTCCCGGGAGCGGCGGATTACCCCCGCTGCCTCCTCTTGTAGTCCGCAAGTGCTTCAGTGTCACCTTCGGAAAAGTCAAAGTCAAGTCAAGTCAAATGTATTTATTTCAACTAGGCCAATATGCGGCACTTTTGAACGTTAAAATTTACATGTAATAAAAATTGATTCTACCGTGCATTCGGAAAAGTAGGTTGATATGGAGAAGAATGCACAAGAAACTCCATACTTACTCTTTTAAAAGAAATTAAGGCGTTTAACAATATTTATATAAGTAGTACATACATTAATAAATTCTTATACGTGAGAACGATGTACCCAGCACTACTATACTATATATAGGTATTAAGTATTACAAGCACTAACAGGTAAATTCCATAACTTGATAAATAGGGACATGGTTCTCACATACTTACAAATATTGCAAACATAGGTAAATTACCTAATTCAACAACAACGGAACAGTGTGCGAGTTATTTTTTTAAACAAATAGAGAAAAAAATAATTAAAAAAATAAAGCGATACTATAATAATTATGAATATACCGTATACAAATTAACCATTTTGATTCTTTCTACACTAGAGATTGCCCTACGGAGAAGGACCAGCATGTTTCCAAGCATTCTTATCTTGAATATAATCATCTAATTTGTAATATGCTTGTTTACAAAGTGTGCTTTTAATTATTGTTTTAAATTTTCTTTAATTAAGTTTTAATATCTCACAAGGTATTTAGTTATAGAATTTAACACAGTACCCCATGAAAGATGTGTGTACTTTCGCTAATCTATAAGATGGCTGATCTAACTTATCTTTATTTCTAGTATTACAATTGTGTCTATCACTTACTTTACTAAAGATTTTTAAATTTTTCCTCACATACATAATATTTTCATAAATGAATTCGCAAGAAACTGTCATAATATTAATCTTTTTAAATAGCTCTCTAAGAGATTCTCGATGACTTAACTTATAAATGGCTCTCACAGCTCTCTTTTGCAATATAAATATTGATTCAATGTCAGCCGCCCGACCCCACAGTAAAATACCGTATGACATAATGCTGTGAAAGTAACTAAAATAGACCAAACGCGCGGTCTCCACATCCGTCAACTGTCTTATCTTTCTAACAGCATACGCAGTCGAGCTCAGCCGATCCGCAAGAGATGTTATGTGAGGCCCCCATTGCAATTTATCGTCCAGAGTGATTCCCAGGAAAACTGTTTGATTTACATAGTCAAAATTAGCCACAGTCAGGGACGAATCTTACAGATATTTGACCAAATTTGTATAAAATCCTCCTAAACTAAACTCGATAATATCGATATGACAGTGGCACAGATCTAGTTCTGATATATCTCTATAGATAAGTATCTATAGCATCTTCGGCCACACTGGCACAAAAGATGGCATAGACAAAAGTATACCTATCTCTTTTTGCTTATGACGTTATCTGTTAGTGCGAAAGAGAATACCGATATTGAAATTGCGTCTTAAATATTTTCCCTCTAGTCTAATACAAACTCTCTGTGTCGAAATGTCATTTGACATTTGGAATAGTGTTGCCATAGTGGAAAAATAATATAATGAGTTGCAAAAATATCACCAACTCGACTAAAATGGAAAACGATTATCTAATTAAACACGATCATTAAATATTTAAGTGGGGCTCCCATACAATAAACGTGATTGTTATGCCGTTTTTTGCGATTATGGTACGGATTTCTTCGTGTGCGAGTCCGACTCGCACTTGGCCGGTTTTTTTATTTAGCTTAATTTGCTAACTGGTCACATTAGACAAGTTGGCAAAATCAGGCAAATGAAGTCAGCTGAAATCCGTTTTCTACATCGAAAACTTTATATTAGAGATAATAGGATATTGATATATGCTAGTATTATATTATCTGTGTTAATACCAAAAAAAGCAATTCGAGGATTTTTGCAAGTAACTGCGTGCACAACTCCATCTATCAGTAAGCGACCGAAGCTTCAGAAGAGGATGTTGCTTTGAGTTCGTACTAACACTATTTACTAGATGACGCTAGTGGTATCTTTAAATCAAATGTTCCGCCCATGATAAGCAAAAATTAAATGATCTTCTCATTCTCCGTTATTCACCGGAAAATTTAATTTTTTTGTTATTGTTACACTGCTGGGCAAAATGATTATCATAGTCAATATCATTCTGCATAGAGCTTGCATAATACTGTGAATGAGAGATATGAGTAAAAAGAGTAATATAATTTTTAACAGACTTCAAAAAAGATGGTGGTTACTTATGCATTCGGTGAGGTGACTCCTGGTGATTTTATTACTGATTCAAAGGGAACTTCAAAACAGCTTGTATGGATAATTACAAATACAACAGCCCCAATAATGCAACCGCATTTACAAACCTTCAATGAGACCAGCATCGCTTGTTTTTATCCACATATTGGAAATATTACAGTTTGTTTTTTCTTACACCTCCACTGTTCTTATATGAATAGTTTCGTTTTTTGGAGTCTTTACAAATCCAAGATACATATTTAATTGAATGATTTCGCCGGGGATTGTCGATATTTATTCCATCGGTGCTTTACATGCGGTCACCATTTTTGTTTCTGGCTTCAGGACTTGAAGTGGCTTGTATTCACAGTCTATCTACAGTAATTGATTGATGAGTGATCATGAACCAATTTGTTGGTAAGTACATTATTAACAATATTTATCATTTTACAAAATCTAATCAAAATAATAGGTATCTATTTGATATGTTACTGTTCAGCATTAAGAAACGATTCCAAGCGTATCGCTTTGTTGACCCTGGCCTAAAAACGATATCGTTTGCAGAACCGGTTTCAATAACAGTGCAAAGGTAACTAACAAAACCCTGCATGTCTTATCTACAGGGAAAGGAGTAACCAGTTTATTTATTTTTTAATAAAGATACAAAGATTTTGATTAAATATAGATCACGCCTATAACCCTCGCAGGTTAAGGCAGAGATGTAGTCAGCAAAAAAATATTTCACGACTTTTATCAGTTATGTTAAAGTATCATGTATCCGAGATGAGGAACTCGTGGCTAAATAATAACAGCGGTACGATCTTCAAGGTTAAGCAATGCTTGACGAGGTCGGTCCGTGGATGGGTGACCATTTCAACATACCGAGATTCCTCCGTGCCTCGGAAGGCACGTCAAGCCGTTGGTCCCGGCTGTCATTTGAAGATCTTTGACAGTCGTAATGGGTAGTCAGAAGCTTGAGGTCTGACACCAGTATTGGCAAGGGGTATCGTGTTACCCAATTACTGGGTTGTGGAGGTCAGGTAGGCAGACGCTCCACGTAAAACACTGGTACTCAGCTGAATCCGGTTAGACTGGAAGCCGACACCAACATAGTTGGGAAAAGGCTGATTGATTGTTTAAGTATCATGTACCTAATAGGAGGCGAGTCCATTGTTATCAACAGTGCAGACTCGGGGCTGTAACAGAGAAATGCCATTAATACCTTGCCTGACCCGGGCAATTAACCCAGGATCTCATAAGCAGCGGTAACGCTTCCGACCGAAAGGTCATCGGGACAGTCAATATTAATAATTTCCCGTTCCCGTAGGAATACAGGGATAAAAAGTAGCCTATGCCACTCGGGGATAGTGTAGCTTCACAACGGAAAGAATTTTTGAAATCGGTCCAGTAGTTTTTAAGTTTAATCGTTATATACAAAAATACAAATATTTCCTCTTTATAATATTAGTATAGATTAAGTTGGATACAATAACTCCTCCTGAAAGGATCTGACTGCCAATGCACTTAGAACGCATTCGCCATAGCTGACTTCGAAAGACATTTCTTTAAAACAATCAGTTCCACTTCTCTTTTCGCAATTTACCTGTTAGTTTGAAAGTGGAAATTTATCTCACGGGAACGTAGGTAATAGGTACCAGGATAACAGTTCCTATGTCCTGGCAAATTTCGTCTAAATCCATTCAGCTGTTGAGGTGTCATAGATTAACAAACATTTAATTTTATAGATTTAGATTATAACAATTGGAAGGAAATAAGCAGACGAACAACTACCGACACACCACACAACTTTGATAAACCAATGTTTATTTTAATTTTATAAACTAGCTACTGCCAGCAGCTTCTCCCGCGTAAAAGTCGAAAATTATCCTGAGGGAACATATTCTCGGGATAAAAAGTATCCTATGTGCTTTTCCAGAATATATATATATATATTTTTTTTTTTTTTAATCTTTGCCCCACACTAGGCATTTCTTCCTGTATCGTGGGTGCGTTTACAAACATATAAACTCACATACACAAACACCCATAATATAATCTACCTCTGTGTCAATTTTTATCCAGATTTGTCCGGCCGTTTGAGCGTGAAGAAGTAACAAACACACTCACCGACTTTCGCCTTTATAACTACTTACCTACGCTCACTGAACACCTAAGTCTACAAAACCTGTTCCACATAGCGACAGAATGTTACATAACAATGCTAATAGCCGTTATATCAACACTTTTATCGCGCTCTATTGTTAAACTAGTACCTAGTGGTAAAACACAGTAGGTATAAGGTCATCATCTATCAATATCTTTTACGAAGTAATTACATTGATTTACATCTGAGATCAATATCTTGCTAATCCGATTAGTAGATAAGTGTATTCCGATGGACTGTGGGCGTAAGTTAGGGCATGTGCCATTAGAACCCATATTGTCACGTGCTTTCAGTCATGCGGCATTGACTTATGAATAGTACGGACAGGTTGTACCCCACGTTTTTCTGACGACACGATTTATCACGCTTTCTTTGCGGGATCCAAGACAGTTGAATCATTTGCATCATCATTTGCACATTTCAGAGAATGTGCAAGTAGACAGTGCTCACAGCAACTCCCCACACACTCACACAAGACAGCGACTTTCAGGGGAAGTTTTAGATACGCCGCATCCAAATGCTGGAACAATATTCCCCCGCCGATAAGAAATCTTAAATGTCTTGAAACGTTCAGAGTTCGACTGCGGCAGTTTCTTATCGCCTCGCAGAAAAAACTGGGGATGACTGTTTCGAACACGTCCATTATATAGCTGGCTGTCTTGTCCTTCCCGAGCCAATCTGTCTATTTGGTGTATCTCGTGGTCAAAACCTATGGGTAAGCAAAGGATATGGGCACTTGGTAATTTAATAACTTGTGGATCGTTTGTTGGATACCTACTAATTTTAATACACATATTATTTACGTATATTTATTTATTGTAAACATGTTTACCCCCTGAGTGATATTAGCAGACACATTAGAAAAACAACTGTTTCTATATACCCCGCATAACACTGTAATAACAAAAACATCTAACGACTGCTCAGCGACCGTACGTCACTGCAGGGATCCAGCAGAATATCAGCGTCAGGTATATTTGCCTGACACGTGCTGAGCTGGACTCCCATTTGGTGCAACCTTGAGATGCACACCGCACTGTGTTTTAATCATTATAACTAATAATTGAAGTAGGTATGTTACTTGTGTCACTTTTATTTGTATAATGTATTTTTCCTGTTTCTTATTTTTTGTATGTCGGCACCTTAAATTGTTTCCAAATACCTACATGTAAATTAAAAAATATTGTGATTTTGTGTGTTGTGCTGTGTCTTTTGTGTGCACTGAATAAAGAGTTTATCTATCTATCTATCTATTTCTGCGGGACTCGTCGAGCTTCTGTAGCTCGACGAGTCCCGCAGAAATGATTGTATAGTCTCGGTATTTTTTTCTTCTCATAGTCCGGGGGATAGCTTTGCATTTTAGGTAGTGTTTTTACGCCGATCCATTGTTTATTTTTGTTGAACCAAGCGTCAGCTGACGCACCCGCGGTGAGTGGGAAGTTGTGAAGGTGGTAAAAAAAAACAAAGTAATAGTATGCCGGCTGAAACTTGTTTTAAATTAAATTAAATAAACTTTATTTCAGAATCACTTTTAAACAATTCCATATTTGTTAGTAACAATGTAAACTTATAAAATAGTGTTAGTAACATTTATTCTAAAATGTGCGAGACACCGCCGATCCCGGGGAATGTCTATTTGACTGCGTGCAGTCGTATCCATCGCCCCAAGATCGGATAGTCCCACCTATCAGCTAACGCTCTAAGAATAGTGTTGGAGCTGGCGCGAACACGGCGTAGCAGAGATGCGCATCTCTTGCGCATGACGGCCGCAAAACTATCAACGTCCGCAAAACTATCAACGTCCGCGTCGGCACACATGCCGGACGCGCTACAAAAACGCGGCAGCCCCATCAACATCCGGAAGGTGTTGTTATATTGTGTGCGCAGGCCACCATATGCCCTCTGCGTGAAGTTCACCCACAGGCTGCACGTGTAAAAGGATTGGCAGTAGGCTTTGAAAAGCGTCACCTTAACCTGAACCGTACAACGTGCAAACCTGCGGGCCAACATCCCACATCGAACAGCTAGTGATCTGCGCTCCCGTTCTACATCAACATTAACTTTTAAGTCGTCTGAGACCCAATGACCCAGATACTTAAAATTTGCAACTCTTTTTAGAGGTCTGCCGCACAGCGTAACAGGTGGAATTGTGCTGTAACACTTACTGGCTGCTTTAAATATCATGAGTTCGCTCTTTGCTGCATTATATTTGAGCCCATGGGTCTCAGCGTACGATTCACACACGTTAATCAGTTTCCTTAATGCCCTGATCGATGGGCTCAGCAGAACCATATCGTCTGCATAACTTATATTATTAATGCATACACCATCAATATGACAGCCGATTCCAGTACTGCTAAGCTCATCGATCAGATTATTCATGTACAGATTAAACAACGCGGGCGAGGACAGCCCCCCCTGCCTCACCCCTCACTCAAGCCTGTACTCAGCTGAAAAGGAGTTTACCTTTCTGACACGGTTCTGTTGATTAGCGTACCAAAATTTAAACAAATTTATTACTTCCCGTGGCACATCTGTCTCATGCTGCAGTTTGCCCCAAAGCACATTATATGATACAAGGTCAAATGCTTTAGAAAAATCTAGGTAACATGCAAATACTGGTGTCTTTCTTGCTGTATAGTACTGCACAGTCTGCTTCAGGCTAAGGATAGCACTCTCTGTAGATAAACCGGGCCGAAACCCGAATTGAGCGTCGTTTATTTTTAGATGTTTATCAAGCTGGCCTACAAGCAAACTGTCCAGCACCTTAGCAATTATCGTCGCTAAAGAAATAGGTCTATAATTTGATAGAACACACGAATAACCCGTTTTATTTAAGATGATCGGAACAACAGTTGTACGCATTAATTTTTCAGGTAAATAAGAATGACCCAAACATAAATTTAAAAACATACATAAGACACGTGGCAAGTGGATCCCAGCATGCTGCAGGTGCTCGATGCTGAGACCGTCATGTCCGGGCGATTTTCCTCTAATCATTAAATAGTTGACATCTTACTGAGCTGAAAAAATATCGTCAACTGCTCGTATGAACTCAGTCAGTCAGTCTGCTGGGTGCAGGCAGTGGAGTTCTCTCAGTTAGACCCTGAAAATATACTGGGCATTAATCAAATAATTTGTATCTTTACTGCGTCAGCTGACGTTCTTTGTACCGCTATACACGCAGCTGATTGTTGTTTTTGTACTTTTAATTATTTAAACAATCGCCTAGTTAAATTTCATCCGGCGTACTTTATTTTACGGACTTTTTACAAGCTCATGCGATTAGCTGACGTAAAATGGCCCCTTCACGATGCCGTAGACAATTTTTATTCAGCTACTGAGCTGAATAAAAATATGATGTTAACTATTTATGAAAAAAGTTTCAACCGGCGTAGGTACAATTTTTTTATTCACCATTTTCGCAACCGGGCACCCACACCACCCACCGCTACTTCTGCAGCTGACGGTCCATTCATTTATTAGTCATATAAGATCAACTATCGTTGTCAATATCAGCCGGCATATTATGAGTTTTCGTTTTGTATAAATTGCAATGATACCGCTCGGACTATCAATGTTTGTTCTGGCTTGCAGGAATTGCTGTGTTTGGGAATAGTGTCGCCACACTTATATATTTGGGGTAAGCCTGCCGGCT
This sequence comes from Anorthoa munda, assembly GCA_945859665.1. Classification (NCBI taxonomy): domain Eukaryota; kingdom Metazoa; phylum Arthropoda; class Insecta; order Lepidoptera; family Noctuidae; genus Anorthoa; species Anorthoa munda. Next base: position 41,770,322 of record OX243893.1, read on the forward strand.
TGTCCCAAATATATAAGGAGTGCTCATCCAACGGTTCAATATGCAAGACAGCTAGGTACATACATCTCCTGGTGATTATCGTGACAAATTGAGAATGCTGCAATGTAGCCGTTCTAGGAACACGAAAATCATTGAAGTAGACAAAACTCTTGTCAGTATTGTCGCATGGGACGGAGGGAGAGGATTCGCATAATAACGCCATTCTATCCTAGACAAAGCCAGGAAAATACCAGAGACTTCTATTTGTACAGTGCCTAGTAAACCCGTCTATTTCTTAACTCGCTTAGTTGACACTGCACTAGGTACGATTTTTTATCCCACCTAGCCCCCCGTAGGTAGGATGTGCAGTATACATATATTAATGAATTGATTCGCTTGACGTCAATGAGGACGAGTGAGCCGCAAAGTGGATCGGGGAGCAAGTGCATCAACTGGATAAGTGGACCGCGAGGGGACGTGCGGAACGGCCTCGAATCGCCTGCTGTTAACGAATATGATCGGCAGCATCCGACTCCATCGGAAGGCAACTAAATCACGCTCCTGGCGACATTGGAACGGAAAACTCGAGAGGCTATCATCCAATAGAGAAGAGTCTTCGTGACTCTTATAACCTTCACTGATCTTTATTTGTTGTGAAGCTATTATTTTCGCTCGCTGATAGATCTTTGTGTTACTAAGTAAAAGGAACAACTGATCGGTTTTTTCTTTCAGTTGAAATGGCATTGGATGACAGACAAACTAAGACCGTGGGTACTCAGAGAGATATGACTGATCAAAAGCACAGATACCTAATATAATACTAGCATACAGATGTCTCATCCCATACAAAGAAACCGTGCCGACGCACTGTGGATCGAAAAACGGCTCTAGAAGACATAGGAACTTAAATTTAAAAGTGTCGGTTTTTTTGATTGAAATGGGTTCTAATAGCCAATATCATACTTATATATTTCATAGGACGCAATCTGGTAGGCAAAAGGGCAAGTTTTATTTTTTTTGCAAAAAAAATGTATGGAGCTGATATAAAAAATGCATAAATCTCCGGAACCGCAAGATTAACCGTAATATCCTTGCACCCGGTTATAGAACTATTTATTTATGATTTTTTGACATACTTCGTATAACGAGAAAGACTGCGTTTTTTTTTTTAAAAATCCTCAACTTTTTTTACCTAATATATGCTATAAATAGAAATAGACGTGTTAAGTGATGTGTCTATCTATCTTAAAAAAAATATTTAAAATTATTAAAGATATTTTGATGTTTATTAACCGACTTCAAAAACGGAGGAGGTTCTTAATTTGTTTGAATTTTTGTGTATGTTTATTCAGAGATATCTTCGCCAATTAATAACCGATCTTGATGATTTGTTTTTTGTTTGAAAGAGTATGGTCCCGGATTGGTTCCAGTTAAATTTGGTAAAGACCTGTTGAATAACTTCGGAGATATTCAATGGAACTCTTCAATAAATGACGGTAAACCATGATAGATTGCTGCAATCGCATGTCTGTATATTGTTAACACCATTTCATAACGTAATATCACACCAGTAGACTCTGAAGGGGTACGCAGATGTGTACAGTTCACCCTTCTACACTCTCATTTCATCAGTTATGTCCAAGTTCCCTGTTATTGAAGTTATCTATTTGGGCATAGCATTTTTGTTTATTAACCGATCTAGATGATTCGTTTTTTGTTTGAAAGAGTATGGTCCCGGATTGGTCCCAGTTAAATTTAGTAAAGATCTGTTAAATAACTTCGGAGATATTCAATGAAACTCTTCAATAAATGACGGTAACCCATCATAGATTGCTGCAATCGCTTGTCTGTATATTGTTTACACAATTTAAAACCATAACATCGCACCAGTAGACTCTGAAGGGGTACGCAGATGTGTACAGTTCACCCTTCTACACTCTCATTTCATCAGTTATGTTCAAGTTCCCTGTTATTGGGGTTATCTATTTGGGCATAGCATTTTTGTTTATTAACCGATCTAGATGATTCGTTTTTTGTTTAAAAGAGTATGGTCTTATAATCAATATACAGACATGTGATTAAAGCCATTTTGGGTGTTTTGCCGTTATTTATTGAAGAGTACTATTGGATATCTCCGAAGTTATTTAACAGATTTTTAACTGGGACCGATCCGGGACCATACTCTTTCAAACAAAAATGATATGCTCAAATATCTAATCCCAATAACAGGGAACTTGAACATAACTGATGAAATGAGAGTGTAGAAGGGTGAACTGTACACATCTGCGTACCCCTTCAAAATCTACTGGTGCGATGTTATGTTATGAAATGGTGTAAACAATATACAGACATGCTATTGCAGCAATCTATGGTGGTTTATCGTCATTTATTGAAGAGTTCCATTGAATATCTCCGAAGTTATTTAACAGATCTTTACCAAATTTATCTGGGACCAATCCAGGACCATACTCTTTTAAACAAAAAACGAATCATCTAGATCGGTTAATAAACAAAAATGCTATGCCCAAATAGATAACCCCAATAACAGGGAACTTGAACATAACTGATGAAATGAGAGTGTAGAAGGGTGAACTGTACACATCTGCGTACCCCTTCAGAGTCTACTGGTGCGATGTTATGTTATGAAATGGTGTTAACAATATACAGACATGCGATTGCAGCAATCTATGGTGGTTTACCGTCATTTATTGAAGAGTTCTATTGAATATCTCCGAAGTTATTCAACAGATCTTTACCAAATTTAACTGGAACTAATCCGGGACCATATTCTTTCAAACAAAAAACAAATCATCAAGATCGGTTAATAATTGGCGAAGATATCTCTGAATAAACATACACAAAAATTCAAACAAATTAAGAACCTCCTCCGTTTTTGAAGTCGGTTAATAAACATCAAAATATCTTTAATAATTTTAAATATTTTTTTTAAGATAGATAGACACATCACTTAACACGTCTATTTCTATTTATAGCATATATTAGGTAAAAAAAGTTGAGGATTTTTAAAAAAAAAAACGCAGTCTTTCTCGTTATACGAAGTATGTCAAAAAATCATAAATAAATAGTTCTATAACCGGGTGCAAGGATATTACGGTTAGTCTTGCGGTTCCGGAGATTTATGCATTTTTTATATCAGCTCCATACATTTTTTTAGCAAAAAAAATAAAACTTGCCCTTTTGCCTACCAGATTGCGTCCTATGAAATATATAACTATGATATTGGCTATTAGAACCCATTTCAAGCAAAAAAACCGACAATTTTAAATTTAAGTTCCTATGTCTTCTAGAGCCGTTTTTCGATCCACAGTGCGACGTACTGTATTATACTGATTATTTTTTGTGCATCGACCGCGTTCGGTCCCGTTCCACGGATATAGATGGTGATCTATTTATCGCCGTGGAACGGAACCGAACGCGATCGATTCTTTGTATGGAATGAGGCATCTGCATGCTAGTATTATATTATCTGTGTCAAAAGATTCGTTATTAAGGCCCGCATTTCAGACCCTTCCGCTCAGATAAACAACTAAACCTTGAAAGAAAATACGTCATCCAATTTTCTTTTCTTACTTTGTTCAACAAGAAGATTTGTAAAGAAATTGTTTCACTCGATTTACCACGCTGTAAAATAACGTTGGTGAGTTTTACTTAGTTCTAACCAAAGACTCACCGCCATAACCTGTTTTACTTCTTATTGTTTCGGAAAAACCTAAATATCGATTTCCTGTTGTAATAATCGCACTACTTACCACTTAATTTATGCTTTCTTATTAAGGTAATTTTTTATTACGTATATGAATTATATGACTCATTATAAAAATCATTTGTCCTCCTTTCATTGTATTTATTGGGCCAAAATACCAACCGCTGATTGTTTTTCATTTTATTAATTGGGCGAAAACAACCGTTTCAAACCTCAAAACGTTGGAAATACCAGAACGACACCAAATCACCGATTAATCATAATAAATGTTTGCTAGTAGATCGTTATAGGCATAGTGACGCAACGTCCATTAGGTCAGGTAATCTGCCATTAATGATCATTTACTTTATTGCAATAAAATTATAATGATCATTTTAAACATGGAAAAGTTTGTGTCTTATTAATTATCCTTTTCTTTATTGCAATAAAATTAAAATTATCATTTTAAACATGGAAAAGTTTGGGTCTTATTAATGTTTATTTCGGTCGATGCAGCTCCACGCTGAAGTATAGCTGAATGTTTCAGTTTTATGTCTGTACCTACTTACACTAGTTTTTAGAGTTCCATACCGAAAGGGTAAAAACGGGATTCTATTACTAAGATTCCACTGTCTATCTGTCACCAGGCTGTATCTCATGAAACGTGTTAGCCTGACAGTTGAAATTTTCACAGATTATGTTATGTATTTCTGTTGCCGCTATAACAACACTTAATAAAATCAGCATGAAATAAATATTTAACTGGGGCTCCCATACAACAAATGTGATTTTTTTGGCGTTTTTTGCGGTAATGGTACGGAACCCATCGTGCGCGAGTACGACTCGCACTTGGCCGGTTTTCTTTTTAAGTAAATTGTTACTAATCCTAAGGACTTTGTCTGAAATAAAAGATTTTTATTAAAATATTTATTTTCATTTTGTGGTAGTAGGTTTTGTAACAAGATTAGGCACATCATAACATCACGCATGTTTTCCCCGGAGGTTAAGGCAGAGAGAGCGCTGGCTCGGGAGGAGGCACGGCTCCCTGTCGTTTCGGGTGACGCAGGTGCTCTCGGGGCTTGGTTGCTTCGGGAAGTACCTGTGTCGCATAAACAGGTAGCCGGACGCCCGGTGTCACCACTGCGTCGACTGCGGGGAGGACACGGCGCGGCATACGCTGGCAGAGTGTGCCGCTTGGGAGGAGCCACGCCGTGACCTCATCTCAGAAGTAGGCAGTGACATATCGTTGCCGGCCGTAGTCGAGTCTATGGTCAGCAGCAAAGAGTCCTGGGACGCGGTGGTATCCTTCTGCGAAACAGTCGTCTCGCAGAAGGAGGCTGCGGAGAGGGAGAAGGAGATTTCATCCGCTCACCCGATCCGCAGCAGAAACCCCGGGCGTCGGCGGAGGGTGGACAACGCCCTCTTCCAGCCCCCCGAAATGGGTCCAGGGGCGACGGACTTGGGGACGTCCGTCACCCCCACACACACCAGGACCCGAGGTGGCGGCGTGAAGTGTTCCACGCGCGCTCCTCTTAGAGGTTGCGGGGGGAGTCTAACACCTCACTCCCCCCTAACCAGAGATCGAGGCCCGCAGAGGCGGGCCGGCACTAGCCGGGGGTTGCGGAAGTACCGTTGTTCCCGCGACCCTCTGCGTAGGTGTGAGATGGAATACCGGGGTGGTTTTTAGTCAGTACGAGTCTGACAGACCCCTCCGCCCTCCCCAGGGCGGGGGACATCCAATGAGGATTTTCCACCCCGGAACAAAAAAAGAAAAAAAAGAGTGTTGCGCTTATAGCATACCCACACATTACGTCAGTTACGTTTATTTTCCATGTAATAGGGGATAAAACTATTACCATCATCCGGGTACAATTCCAGACAAGGAATTTCAGATGTAAAACCCAACAAATCTGCCCGACCCGGGCATCGAACCCAGGATCTCGCGCTCAACAGTAACGCTTAAGAACAAAAATGAAAAAAGAAAACCGCTATGAGTTATGACCACCATGACCAACGAGGCGGTTTCCAACAAGATTACTAGAGTATAAATTGTATCTATTTATGAGTACCTAGCTAATGAGTTTATGAGTAATCTAATTTCTTCTTTTTCTATTTCCCAGTAGGTGCCCAAGTTTATTGCAGCGCCAGAGGTAGTAACTATTCAGTAATCTGTGGCCAGAGGCATTATTAAGTACCTAATTGAAAATAAGCGTGGCGAAAAATATGTTTTCCACTAATAACACAATTGTTTTATCTTCGGCAATGACTGATTAGAACAAAAAAGATTAAATGAATTCATATGTTTTACTAATCGTTTTAGCTATATCAAGTTTTGTTAGTTAAATAATATTAAGTATTTTATTTTTACCAACTTGTAATAAAACCTACTGACAACAAATAAAATTACAAAATATAAATATATACATATATCAAAAACCCGACTGCTTACAGATAATTAAGACATCGTTAGATACTAAAATAAAAACCCGACGACTTAAGAAAGCTAACTAAAAAGCTGTAAACAAGAAAAATCATGCTGTGCAGTCGGAGGATCAGGGGGTCAGCCAGTTTGCGAATATGAATCCTCCGACTGCACAGCATGGTTGAAAGAAACGAGTTAATAAAAAAATATTACATACCGTACATACAAACATACGCGCGAAAAACATAACCCTTTCCTTGCAATCAGGTAAAAAGAAGCCCCAATATGTGTAGGTAACATATTTATTGAGGCAAAACCAAAATAACCTTACATCTGTCCCTCATTGTTTCACATTTAATGAATTACTGTAGATGAGTAGCGAATCTCAACTGCGCAAACATCCGAATCAGATGTTTGTGCAACGGTGCATGTAGGATGATACACACTAATGTATTTACCTCATGGCGCGATGCAATATAAATTGCGTCGATATATATATATCGCGCACGTATTTTCTAATAAAATGTCAAGTGCAAATGGATCGAATTATATAGCTTTGCATCCGGTCCATGAGAACGTATGTGTTATTTCGCTTAGTAAAAATCGCATATCAGTGTGATATAAAACGAATCGCGTCGACCCATCAGGATGCTCGCTAAGGTTCATGGATCCCTGTAGCCAAGTTGACAATCTACAATCGATAAAACTAGTAGAAAACGACACATATAAACGTTAAGTCACGTGGTCAGACCATACAAATAGAAGCGTTAACGATTGTAGAAAGAGATTCGATACGAAACGTTTGGCTAGGGGGGCTGGTACTTTATAGATAAGCGAACACATCAGGTACGAAATAACGATAGGTATCTCAAAGTAATACCACACTACGTAAAATATTTAGTGAAATATTCCATATACAATGATGTTACAGGATCGAAACTGTCCTGAATGGATTCGTGAAATGGATAGTAAAATTATACTTATGTCTGACGTAAAATTCTATGGGTTCCTTTTACTAACATGGTTTGGAAGTATACTTTGGTACTTGCAAAAGCACTGAAAGAAAATACATTTATTTTACAAACTTAGAGACACGTACAGTCGTACACCACACAATAAGATTTCGGACAAACAAAACAAAAATAAAAATATTGTTAAAAAATAATCACTTTATTTTTCACTTTTTAGTTGTACCTACCTAATAGACAAGTAGTTAAGTAAGGTACCTTAATATCAGAATTGATTACCCGAATATCATGAAACTGAACATAACCGGTGAAATGAGAGAGTACCAAGGTGAACTGTACACATCTGCGTACCCCTTTAGAGCGTGCTGGCGTGATGTTATGTTTTGAAATGGTATAAACAATAAACAGACATGCGATTGCTGCAATCCCGAGAGATTTGCCGCTATTTATTGAAGAGTTATGTTGTATATCTCCGAAATTCTTCATCAGATCTTCACCTAAATAAAATGGGACCAATTTCGGAACATGCTCTTTCAAACAAAAAATAATTTTCAAAATCGGTCCACAATTGACGGAAATATCGGCGAAAAAAAAAAAATACGTACATAATGTCGAACATAGAACCTCCTCCTTTTTGGTAAGTCGGTTAGCAAATAACATAAGAGGCTGAGCCAAAAGCTAAAAGGTCCAGATCATCAAAATCCCAGACATCTAGTAGGTACATTTGCCTTACGCTGGTTTTCAACTGAACCAGGACAATGCCATCGTGATTCCGTTGTGAAAAGGGGATAGTGCTAATCGTCCTTATAGCTGCGTGTCTGGCTGACACTGGAACCATGTGACACTGCAACCAACTTTAATATGTCAAACTGCAGCGTTTGATCGGCAGATCTGCCATGTATTTCAGTGAGCAGTATGTATGTATCCTAGTAGATTTATAAACCACACAACATTGTGGTTAGCTAGTAACAAAATAAGATTTACGATCACCCATGGCAGTTATACTAAGTACTTGGTTTAGTATTCGTATCTCGTTCATGCCTCACGGTTATTTATACTGAACTGTAGTGGTTATTTATACGATGAACATGAATACTGGCTGGTATATAGGAAATTATGAGCTCCATTTCAATGAAAACATGAACACTGAAAACCAGTTAAGTTGTAATGAACGGTGAGGTTGGAAAAGTACTTCACACACACATCACACATCATCAGCCTATTAATGTTCCCACTGCTGGGACACAGGCGGGCTCAGTGCGGGTTGGTGGATGTCACATGTCTTCGAATTTTTGGTTCTAGGACATGCCGGTTTCCTCACGATGTTTTCCTTCACCGTTTTGAGAGCAGTGATTATGAAATAATTTACACAAAGTAAAACGCCTGCCTAGGCTCGAACCCACGACCTACTACTTGTAAGTCGCGGCCGATACCACTGGGCCACCACTGCTCCACAAAAAGTACTTATCCAGTCTTTATTAAAATATAATATGTTATGAACCTAGCTTATTATTCTGTAGACTCGTGGATTTTTCGGGATAAAAGTAGTCAGTGGTAAAATTACTAAAACTAGCAAATTGTTTGTTTAAAAAGTATTAATCTCGTTTGAATGATTAGCAAACAAACAATTTATCGACTTCTGCTCGATAAGAAATAAATTTATCTATATAATTAGTAAGAAAAGATCACAATTATATAGGTATGAGAAATTAGCCAAAGCCATGACCCGGCTACATCACAGATGAATAGAAAAATACACAATAGATAAACAAGTAAAATTAAAAAAAATCTCCGGCAAATTTATACTGCATGCGACATAATTAATCTAGTAGTAAACGCGCTTCGATTGACAATCTATTGAACAATTAATTAAGACACGATATCTTGCGAAAACACCCCGATTCAAACTAAAAATCGCCCATAAATTTAAAGGCTGCACCGATTTTCATCAAACATAAGTAAAAACACGAAATCTATATTGGTTGCATAGCTCCTAAGAGCTATGATGCCATAGACAGATTCACAAATGTAACTTATAACACCCCTCTCCTTCCGTCGGGGGTTAATGAGAATGTAAGGGCAAAAAAATGAGCACAATTCCGAATTTGAAAAATAGTATTGCCTAGTTCAGATGACAGGCTGCATGGCTTATACCTTGGTCGAAGGTTAATAGATAAGCATTACCATACAACGTGTCAATGCTGCCATTCTTTTGGGCACAATACTAGTGGACAACGATGTGGAGTAGTTTCTTGAGGTTCATAATTTAGATTAGTTTATTTTTAGGCTTAGTTAGGTTGTAGTTTTTGATTTATATGTGACATAAATGTATGTAGTTATGGTAATATTAAAGTTTTGTATTTTTGTTGAGTAAAAGTATATACAGTGTATAATAGTAGTTTATGCAGTGGTCATATAATAGGGATTATTAAAACACGAGCGTAGGTTTTTTCACATGAGGAGAAGGCGAATGTGATAATAATATTACACTAGTGTTTTAATACCTAATTATATGCCATTTCATACACTACTTTATCTTCACTCATACAGTTGCAATAAAACAAAAGTGGAAAGGGAAAAATATTTGGTATGGCGGGCAATTTAGATTCTCATTGCGCAACGCTCGCATCCACAGATAATGAAACTTCTTTACTACAGCCCATACGCGCCAGAAAATTTAAAAGTAAAAGTGTGCTATAAAAATTAAAAAGTTATTTTATGATGCAGTTATTTTAAAATCGAAGGAAAATGTTGAACTGTAATGGATTTTTTTTTTAAATTTTACATATCCACGAATATAAAGTACGTGTTTATACAATATTTTTTGAATTCGTATTTGGAACATTACGTTGTGAGTGTAGATAAAATACCATTACAGTGCAACATTTTCCTTCGATTTTTAAACAACTGCATCATAAAATAACTTTTTAATTTTTATAGCACACTTTTACTTTTTAATTTATTGGCGCTTATGGGCTCATTGAAGTATTGTTATTGTCTAAGGAGGCGCGCGCTGCGCAGTCATGCGCAAAGAGAATCTAAATTGCCCGCCATACCAAATGTTTTTCCGTTTCCACTTTTGTTTTATTTCAACTGTATGAGTGAAGATAAAGTAGTGTATGCAACGGCATATAATTAGGTATTAAAACACTCGCGTAATATTATTATCAAATTCGGCTTCGCCTCATTTGATAAACCTACGCTCGTGTTTTAATAACCCCTATTATATGGCCATTGCATAAACTACTATTTTTTAAAGTTTACCTATCCATGAATATAAAGTACGTGTTTATACAATATTTTTTTAATTCATATTTGGAACATTATGTTGTGAGTGTAGATAAAATACAATAATAACTAAGATTGCAAACTTATACACTTAAACCAAAAACTACTCACTAACTAAACCTAGAAATGTACTAAACTAAAATTAGTCGTCGAAAAACTCCCTCACATCGTTGTCCACTGGTAATGTGCCCAAAAGTCTGTCAGCATTGCCACATTGTATGGCAATGCTTATTCTCTGACCAAGGTAAAAGCCAGCCCTTGGGCCACGCGAGGTGTCAACTAGGCATTTGGAAAGATCTTTAAACAAAGCGTGAGCATTCGGACCCCACGGACCAAGAGTTTCAATGTATTTATAGTTAATTATTTAATACATTGTGTACATTTTTATCTATGTTAGTAGAAGTTCCCTGTGCTACAATGGAGAGGTGCCTTAACAACACAGGTACCTACACTACCCACACAAATAATTGTTAATGCATTAACCAAAGATTATAAACAATAAGAGGGCTTAGAGAATCTTCCAGGCCGCTACTTATCATGCAGCGAACATATCTGTGTACTTGCCGCCTATTTATATAATGATTAGGTACTACTACTTTTATGTATGTAATTATTTACCTGAATAAGATACATATTTATTATGAAACATATAGAAGCGTATCTATGTAATATATTAGGTAAGTTTTAATTATTATTTCATGGGAAAATGAAATATAATACAAAAATAATCTTAAGACTTTAACTGCAGTCGGATTTTAAGAACTATGGAACTCTCTACCAGGATCTTTGTTCACGAGTATGATCCATCAGCCATCAAAGCAAATGTGAATAGGCATCTTCTGGGCTCGCTGGCGCCATCGTGAACCTCGTCTGTTAGCTTACCTTCAGGCGGGGTCGAGGTCAAGGTCGGGCTTAATAGGAATAAATAAATAAGATCATCACTATCATCACCATTATTTGAGGCGAAAGACGTCCACTGCTGGACATAGGCCTCCCCAACGTGTCCGCTACATCGATCGTCCCTGCAGAATCCCGCAGCCTTAATCAGCAGCTAAGGCTGAAACATAGACGGAAATCCACATCACGTCTTTCATCTCGCGTGTGATTGGTTGATTGCTCGTACTCTTTGGCTCTTTGCCTTGCTGAATTAACTTACGTATAAGGCTGCAGTTCATCGATCCACCAATTGGAAGGCCTTCCAACGCCAATAGGATCGTGTTTTACTTTTATTTTAAGCCTTTAGATCAAAAGTTAGGCGCATTATCGTTTCATATCATGAATAGGCCGGATTACAAATAAGCCAATGGTTGATATCACGTGCTTGGGATTACGGCGGATAACGTACAAGAAAACTCGTGAATACAGATTGTTTGAAATACAAACGTTGGTAAGGAAAATTCTAGTGACAACTGCCTTTATAGAATAGCTACTATATAGCCTTGAATGGAGGCCGTTAACATAACATTACATTGACTTGTGACTACAAACATACCTTGCGAGAGTGATGCCATCGCGAGTAGAACCTGGATGATACTGGCACATGAGAACCAGAAAGTATGGCAAAAATGGAAGGAGGAAAAGGGAAGGAAAAGAAAATGTAATTTGAAATTTAATTTTAAATTTAATTTCTAGTTTATACTAATTTAATTTAATTTTAATATTGAATCTTAAATTTTAAGTAAATTAACTTCTACGGTAATACGGTACGGTACTTTCACGGTACGGTCTGTGTTTGCTGTGCATTCCTGTAACTGACCTGCAGTCAGTTAAATGTAAAAAAGGGTTTCATACCATCAATTGACGAAATGACGAATCACGTGCGAGATGAAAGACGCGTTGTGGATTTCTGTCTGTGTGATTGGTCGATTGATGGGGTTATATGCTTCGCCTTGCCGAATTCACATACGCAATTAGGCTGCTGTTTGCACAGTACTATCAATGTTTGCATCAATCATCATTTCGCCTCTGTACGATTGTGTGCATGAAGTATTAAATAAATAAATAAATAATGTTATTTCGAATAAGTGGTTGGCATGCCTTATTTTTTAAAATAAATAAATAAAGGAAAGGACTTAATAGGCCCAGTGGCTGTCATAGCTATTCATTTCGGTTTAAATCATTTCAACAACATCAACAGCCTTTTTTCAATGTTTCCACTGCTGGGACTCAGACCTCCTCTCATAGAAAGAGTGGGCTATAATCCAGCACGCGGGCCCAGTGCGGATTGGTAGATGTCACATGTCTTCGAATATTTGGTTCTAAGACATGCCGGTTCCCTCACGATGTTTTCCTTCACCGTTTTGAGAGCAGTGGTGATGAAATAAGTTATACAAAGTAATGCGCCTGCTCGGGTTCGGACCCACGACCTACAACCCGTTAGTCGGGGCGGCAACCACTGCGCTACCACTGCTCCAATCTGCTGCAATCATTTAATTTAAATAAAACGTTAGTACATTTTGGGTCAACTTACATGCCGCGTACTATATTATTATAAAGTTTTATTTCATCGACCGATCAGTGTTACGACGCTTGGGGGAGGCCAGCAGTGGACTCTTTCAGCTGAAATGATGTTTTCAGTGAAAACTTCTAAATAAAATGGCGAGTAGTAACAAGGTTATATTATTGTTTTGACGGCATAGTTTTAGCGATAACTCACTAGCTACATCTAGACATTGAAATAAAACCGGTGTGAAACATACATTAGAATTCTGCGTCGTTTAACTTGCCATTAGCTCCATTCGTTTACCACTAATAGTGTTAATTAGCCAAGCAGCTAATCAACAAAGGCTTTCAACAAACTAAGAAATTCTAGGAACCATTTATTTACGGTGATAATTGAAAACTATAATCGTTTTGCTTTGACTGACAACTGAATACTCGCCAGATGTATTGGTAGGTATATTGTAAAGTATTTCATTATATAATATTGTGTTTGTCTATGTTAATGAGTTCCATTTAGACTTAGTTGCTAGACGTGAAGCTATAATGCGTTCAAATTGAAGACGTAAAGGCGCAGGTACCCCTGAGTAGCTGATTTTAAAATGAGAATTACTTCTAAACGACTTGTCGTAGTTTTTTTGGAAAAAATATATGTTACATTAGACTATTTTCTTAATAATTTGATCTTAGATTTTTTTTAGTTTATTCGTAGAACATAGTGCAATTAATTTGTAAAGTTATGTCTAAAACGGACAAAAACACGACAATCGCACCAAAACCGCAGAGCGCATTTTAGTGAAATAAACACCATTTCAAAGACAATTTATCTACATCTTGTTCTGTGATTTTTTTTTAAAGTCATTGAATAATGAGGAAAGTACAAAAAACTACTAAATTTAGGGCCGCGCGGGTGTGAAACGAGTGCGCGTTTTGTTCCCTCAAGGTCGTTGGCGTTAGTCATCTTCTCCTATGCGAAGGCTAGAGTTAGTCTGTATAATTTTAAACATAACATCACGCCTGAATTCCCCGATAGGTGGGCAGAAGTGCAGCTATAGAACAACTACATTTCACCAGTTACGTGTCGTGGTGGCCCAGTAGCTGAGACCTCGCCTCTTATGCTTGAGGTTGTGGGTTCAAAACCAGTCAAGTGTCAATGTGACTTTCACAAATGCATATGTACTTTCTAAGTTTACCTTCGACATCACAGGCAACGGTGAAGGAAAACATCGTGACGATACCTGGACATATATAGTTAACGTAAGTCTGAAATAGCCAAGTCAGAGGTCTGTGGGGTTCCCAGAGGCGGCTTAATTAACTCTTACATCAGAGGTAGCCACAACTACATACGAAAAGATGAAGAAGTTATGTTTATGTCCCATTTATGTAGGGGCGAACCTATTGTCTTCAACCACACACAAAATATCCAGACTACAGGCTGCTATTGAGGATTTCGAGATGGAAAAACCTGGGGGCTGAGTCACACGCGTCCTTAGGAGAGTTACCCCTTTCGTTGTTACCCTACACGTGGAACTACAAGACATACGGCCATGCGCCATCGGTACATGGTGGACATCCCACCGTTTTGTCTTAGTACTTTCATTGTGTGCACAGCTAAGGAGTGAAATGCCGGAGTCTTTGTTTTCTGATAGCTACAACCTTGGGGTCTTTAAGTCAAGAGTTAATAGGTTACTTCTAGGCAAGCGTGCTCCATCGTTGAGCACATCATCGCTTACCATCAGGTGAGATAGTGGTCAAATGCGAGCCTATCGATAAATAAAATAAAAAGACCCTAATAACACCTTTCTTGACCCGGGAATTGCACCCAGGACCCCATGCTCACCAGTAGTGCATACGACCACTAGACCAACGGGGCAGTTAACACAGTTAGGACGACCACAACATAGTTGGGAAAAGGCTAGGCAGATTGATTGTTGGTATTACATTGGACCTTTTACCGGTATATATGTTACTGTAAAAGCCCGAACTATGGTAAAACCTAGGCTTTACCCGTAAAATCTAAGATTTACCAGGCATGATTGGTAATAGTCAGAAATCAACTATGATAATCAAAAAATTTGAGCTCTTACTGGCAAATGGTCAAATAATTAACTCGGCAATTAAATTTGACCATTTGTTGGGTTATCAATTGATGAAAAAACAAATCACCGAAATTTAAATTGAAACCAGTGGTTACTAAACCAGTTGATCTCTTGATCCTTAGTTAACTCACTAGCTTGCACTAGCTTAGCTAACTAAATGGTTAAATCGCTAGATTTAACCATTAGTTGAGTTAACTAGGGATCAAAAGCCTGTCGGTAAAACACTATTTTTCATCAGTTGTTCAGTCTCACAAATGGTGAATTTAGTTGGAGAGTTAACCGTTTGACCATTCCTTAGATCAACAATTGTCCAATAAACGCGTAGTACCAAAATTAAAACCTTTGGTAAGCATATTTTACCATTGGTTGAATAAAAAACTGGGCGTAAGTGGCACAGATATTTCAATTTTGCAACATTTACCAATCACCGAGGTAAATTCTAAAATTTAACGTGTGAATACCAATAAAAAGTTCTAAATTAGTAATTATCATACGTCATTTCGGACTTATACCAATAAGAATTGCTGAATCTTAAGTTTTACCGGTAAATCCTAGGTTTAACCACAGTTCGGACTTTTACAGTAACATATATACGTTTGCTAGCATATCGTACAAGGACGATTAGGTTCAAATGTACGATGTGTCAGTCAACTCACGATATGTCGCAAATAAAGTAACAGTCATAAGTCGATGACCTCTTGATTCGTGCACACTGCGTTAGGCTTGCAATGTTTATTATGCAAACAATAACTATCGGGTTCAAATAAGGCTACAATCTGAATGGCTTGTCGACTTTTTAGCACGTTTCGAAATATTTTTTGCCGTTCTTTGATTTTCTCCTTTCTACCAGTGGTTTAGTACGTGTCAAAGTCGAAATTTATACCACGGGAACGCTCTACTGGGAATAATGTACCCTACATTCATCCTAACTTTCCAGTTCATGATCTGATAGTGTGCCAAGTTTGATCTAAACCCTTTTTGGCGGTTGAGACGTGATTGACTAACAAACACACAGACAAGCATATTATTAAAATTGTAATATTAACAAGATAGTAAAGACACCTAAGAACACCTAACAACACCTTTGAAGATAGAAGAAAAATAAGAAAGACAGAAAAAAAATATTAGTGACCCGCACAGAAGATAAACAAAATAAAAAGCGAGCCCCGTGCTAGACCAAAAAGTGTCCTATCTCAGCATGTACAGCGATAATTAGAAAAATAGATAAATAACGCTGCACTGGTGTCTGATAGATCAGCTGGTATGCTGGTAGCAGGAACTTGGGAAGCAGAATTGTAAGATGCTTCTTTATTTGGACTTGTTAGTGGCTTTCTTCCTGGTACAATAGTTTGCCGCGAAGTAGTCACTGAGAAACCAGAAAAAATGAGGATATAAGATTTAATGACAATTCCGTATCCGGGTAAAACAAAAAGTAGGGAAACGATTAGATTCTGATAACAATACGAACAAACAGTCAGTTCACTAGCTGTTACAACTATAATAGAAAAATACTATTGTTCAACGGATTTGAATAAAATTGATCATCCATGGATGGCTCCAACCCAAAGGAAAACAAAATGAAATAGTATCATTAATACAAAAATATAATATAAGACTTTATAAGTCAGGCAAGTGATCAATCAAAAGATGATCAAGTAGAGAACTGCAAGAGAACCAGGGTTCGCGACATAGCCCGAAGAATTGCCAAAATTACCTAAGTGTCAGTAGGCAGAGCACATTGCTCGCAGAACTGATGGACGATGGCGCAGAAAAGTTCGGGAATGGCGACCGTGAACCGGAAGACGCTGCGTTGGAAGGCCTCCCACCAGGCGGACCGATGACCTGGTAAAGGTTGCGTTGATCCGCTGGATGCGGGGCGCACGGGACCGGTCAATGTGCTGACGCTTGCGGGAGGCCTAAGTCCAGCAGTGGACAGTGGAGTCTTTCGGCTGATATGATGATGATGATGAGTGATAAATAAATAATACATGTAGTACATGATTAGGGTAGGGTTGGTAGTACTCTACCTTAGTCCAGTTAGGGTTGGGTAGGCAGGGTAGGCAGGGTAGGCAGGGTAGGCAGGGTAGGCAGGGTAGGCAGGGTAGGCAGGGTAGGCAGGGTAGGCAGGGTAGGCAGGGTAGGTAGGGTAGGCAGGGTAGGCAGGGTAGGCAAGGTAGGCAGGGTAGGCAGGGTAGGCAGGGTAGACAGGGTAGGCAGGGCAGGCAGGGTAGGCAGGGTAGGCAGGGTAGCCTGGGTAGGCAGGGTAGGTAGGGTATGGTAGGTAGGGTAGGGTAGGTAGGTAGAGTAGGGTAGGTAGGGTAGGGTAGAGTAAGTAGGGTAGGATAGGGTAGGTAGGGTAGGTAGGTAAGTAGGTAGCCAACTGACGGGAGCGAAGCCCCGGGGGTCAGCTAGTCTATTATAACTTAATTAGGCCTTATACGACTTTTAACAATAGTAACTTATCATTATTGCTTAGGTACCTATCTATTCTCTTTGATTACACAACGCATCGAGAAGATTTGTTCCGGTCTGATCCCCTCGATCTGATCCCCTGGGGGAAAAGCCTTAATACCGGTGCGGCGGCGTTAGTTTTTTTTTTTTTTTTTTTTAATATCGCTGCGTAGTATTATATGATCTGTGTCGCTGCACATGCCGAGGAGCCTTTTTGAGCTCGCACGGGTTTTTTGTGTGGACCTCATGTGCGGATCACAAATAAATATATTTATTGTGTTTCTTTCTTTAAGTATTTTACTGCGGTAGATTATTCCATTCACCTAATAAGATGTCACTCACATCATAGGAGATTGAGACGCTACGAAGCTTCCAACCCAATTTAGAGAGTAATTTGAATGCTTCGGCGACACTCGACTTGATGTCATCATCATTACCATACAAGGAGATAAGAACTAGTAGGTATGTGCCCTCATCCCGGCTTTTGATGGCTTTAATCTTATTTTATCTTAGCAGGTATGTGTTAATAAATCTTATCTTTTTAGAAAGTAGATGACTGGCGCTGCAACTTGTTTAAAGTGTTGTGTCATCTTCTTCAAGTAGATATTTAATTTCAATTCATAAAAAATGACAAAAGTATTTATAGTATTATTTAGTGTATTTCACATCTATTTTATTTTTATATCAATTATTATTTCTCATATAATTCAACTGAGATATTTTTATTGCTTTACAACGCGGCAATGCAGCAAGCGTTATGGGCATTTTTGCGCCGGGAACAGTTAGGGGCGGGTTATTTGACTAGTCATAGGCCGTGTC
This sequence comes from Anorthoa munda, assembly GCA_945859665.1. NCBI lineage: Eukaryota > Metazoa > Arthropoda > Insecta > Lepidoptera > Noctuidae > Anorthoa > Anorthoa munda. Next base: position 41,788,490 of record OX243893.1, read on the forward strand.
GTGGTAGTTATGTTAAGGTTACACTAGTCGATCATTCTTCCATACAAACGTAGTCTGGCGATTACTTCACTGTTTGACGATGCACGTTCAAAATAAAAAAAGATATCAATTTGAATCATCATTATCTAGCCCTGTATGAAAATAAAAAAGTAAAAAAAAAATAATATTTGAAAGTTATGAGCGTCGAAAGTTCCATATTTTAACACTAATTTTAACGCATCTTTGGGCAAAAATAAATACCATAAGAAGAAGGAAAATGCAAAACAGCCACCATACAGGGATAGATTAGTAGTTCAACAATGCAAATAATTTGATTTTGTTTTGTGATTTTGTTTTTTCATTTAGTAGTTTTTCATGATATCCAGTCTCCCAAAGGTCTCTTTATCAAATTTCGTGCGCTCGTTTTCGTTCTAAATCATCATCCATTTCGCTACAAGTTTGCAAAAGTACTAATTCGTTCGCGAACCAGCTTCTTACTGCTCATCACAGGCACAGCATCTATCTATTTCCCACGTGTTGTCGGATGAGATAGCATGCATTTTAACCCCGTGCACAAAATAGTTCGTGCTGTCGACTAGGGCACCCTTAAGATTTAATCTCCTTTTGTCGTAGATACTAGTTTTAATGAAATGTGCTGAATAAAGACTTTTTCTACTTAGTAGAGTTTTGTTTTCTATTGTTTCATTCAATTAGAATGAAATTATATTTTTAAAATAGAATGTAATGAATGAATGAAAAATTATGTTCTTTTTTAGCTTTATTTTTTACACTAGCTATTGCCCGAAACTTCGTCTGCGTAGCATTAGTACTTCGAATGGCCATTTTTTTAAGTATATTGTAGACATGTAGGCTTCCTTACTAGTAGGAAACTATTAGTTCAACCTAAAAACTTCCCTTTCCACCCCCTTAAGGATGATGTTCTGGATAAAACTAACCAGGATAAACCTAGTCCTTCCCAGGGTCGCAAACTATCACCATACCAAATTTCATCTAAATCGGTTCAGCGGTTTGTTTATAAGCGTGAAAAGGTGACAGCAGACAGACCGACAGACAGAGTTAGTTTCGCATTTGTAATATTAGTTAATTATTTTTGTGTTACTTGTGTATCTTGTGTTGTGCCAAATAAACGTGTTTTCTTCTTTTTTAATGGATTTGCCAAAAAGTATAAAATAATTATTTTTTGTGTATTTTCACCGATATCCCCGTCAATTGTGGGCCGATTTTGAAAATTATTTTTCTGTTTCCCATTTTAATTTGGTGAAGATCTGATGAAGAACTTCAAAGATATACAACAGAACTCTTCAATAAATACCGGCTTATCTCTCGGGATTGCTGCAGTCGCATGTCTGTTTATTATGTATACCATTTCATAACATAACATCACGCCAGTACGCTCTTAAGGGGTACGCGGATCTCCCATTTCACCGGTTTTGTTCAAGTTTCGTGATATTCGGTTTATCTATTCTGGCTTTATAGGTACCTTACTAATGGGAACTATATTTCATGTCACCAAAATTTATATTTGTAATCAAGTTGTATCACCTAATAAAATTGGTTTGTGCTCAGAATGGTAGATCTGTCACCAAATTAATCGATTATCGAGCTTAGGGCACCCCAACACGGACAGATTAGGTTCGAAGGAGATGACGGGCGCTGAAGTGAGCGAGCAAAGCGAGCGAACTCAGCTCCCGTCATCTCCTTCGTGTTAGGTTACTTTAGACCCTGCATACAGAAATAGGAGCCCCGTCGACTCTGTCACTAAGGACAAACCTATTATAATACATACAAAAACATTTATGTGGTACTAGACCCTATATCGCCATGATTTTAGGTGATTTATTGTGGAATTGATTTTATATTGTTTGGTGACTACATTTTGGTGACAAATCTACTATTTTGCGGGCAAACCCTATTATTTAAGAAACACAAAACGAATTAAATTGGCGATAGCTTAAATGACACCCCTTACTAATTTCTAATCAACTTGCCTATTAGGTTATAGGTACAACTAAAAAGTGAAAAATAAAGAACTTTTTTTGCAAAAATATACTACCGACATCCAAATAAAAAACTACAAAGTGAAAAATAACATTATTTTTGGAAGTCGGTGTCCATAACTTAAAAAATTGGTACCTACGAAGGACACCGACTTCCAAAAATAATGTTATTTTTCACTTTGTATTTTTGTTATTTGCAAGTCGATAGTATTTAAAAAAAAAAGAATTTTCTCCCTCCCAAATTTCTGCACGAATATCTTGTTGTAAACAATGAATCTTTCTTTGAACATATTTATGTTTGCGTAACTGGTGTTGAGACAGCCACCTTTACCGGTGAGGTGAATTACCTACATTGGCAAGGTCGACTGGCGAACGTAAACATAACAATCTAAGTGAACTGGTGAGTGTAGTTATCTTTCTAGGCACGAACTTGGTATTCAGTATAGCTATGTATAATCCAAACTACAATTATTTGTTCATTTGATACGCTTTAACGCCTTAACGGCTGAACGGATTTGGAGTAATCAAAAAACTAGTCTCAAAATACAAAATTACGAATTACAGTTCAAAACGGATACAATTAAATAAGTTGGTATGTTGTTAAATTGCACAAAAACATATTATGATTTTATTAAATAAGAAATTTACATTAGAATAAATTTTAGTCATTGTTATTTAGAAAATCGTTAATAGAGTATCTAGTAACTTGTTTTTAAAATTGCGTATTGTGTTATCTTTTATTATGTCAGGTATTTTGTTATATATTGTAGGTCCCATACTAATAACCTTTCTTTTTTAATAAAGCAGTATTGCAACTCTCAACTAGTAAATATTTTGTACTGGCTTCTTATCTGGTCCCTTTCTAGTTTGCGAAACTGTAGTAAATAGATGCATGTTACGCGTAACAAAAAATGCCATTTCTAAAATATACATTGCGGGAAATGTTAGCAGCTTTAATGGAACACAACTGTCAGTCATTTTCATATTTAACACCGACCTCAAACAACGTTTTTGGGCTTTGAATACCTGTTCTTTTCTAACTCTGCCGTTGATTAACCGACTTTCCAAAAAGGAGGAGTTTTGAAGGAATTTCGTTGCGTGATGCAAAACTGTTCAAATCAAATCAAATGTTTTTTATTTCACATAGGCCTACATGGGCACTTATAAAACGTCGACAAAAGGTGCACGGTTCGGGTTGGTCGTTTTCTGTGGAGAAGAACCGGCAAGAAATGCCACGGTCAAACTTTAAAAAAAAAATGGTTTGTTTTTACAATATTTCCATGTTACAGCATTAGTGCTTAGATATGGGGGGACAACGTAGTTCCAACAATAAGTCATAAGAAACTAAAAAAAAAAGATTGTATAAACGAGATACAGTGTTAACAAGCGTCTAGAAATCTAGAAGGCCTACAATGTTCACACATTCACAAAACAATCGGTAAAAGAATCTATACAGAGGAAAAAAAAAGAAATATTAATAGTTCAAAATTCATTCTCCGGGACTTCGTCGAGCTTCATTGCCTCGGCGCTTTTCTGTTGGTCGCCACTGTTGTTTCTGGCTTTCAGGAGTTGTATTGGTTTGGAAATAATGCGGTGGAAATGTCCCTAAAAAAAAGGAGGAGGTTCTATGTACGGCTGTATAAAAGTTCTTTTTTGGTGCATGTCGTCGATATCTCCGTCAATTGTGGACCGATTTTAATTTCGGCAGCTGGTGTCATAAAACGAAGAATCTATAACAGTAACACCGACTTCCGAAATTTAAGTTATTATTCTCTTTGTAGTGTTTTTTTTTCATAATCATTTGACCATTAACTTAAGTACGTACACGATTGGTATTCTGTGCAACATATAATTATATCATTTGATTACCTTTAAAATTTACCCAATGCAAATACCTTCATTATTATGCATCAGAAAAACCAAACAGATAACCTGCCACAGTAAAAAGGATAATTTAATCCTAATTTTGTTTTTAAGACCATGTTCCAAGTTCACTGCACGGTTCGTCTTTGACATACATAGGGGATTTTCCTTGTGGGCTAAACTTGTTTGTTATCTTAGTAATTATTATATATTTGTGTATTTTCTTCTTTAGTTTTAAAGGAGGCATTTAACCACAACATTAAATTACGTGCAGCCGAATACCTAAATTGTTAGACATCCTTCCTTCCATTCGAACTCAAACACAAAAATATTTATTTGAATTAAATCATTTAAATGAATTTTTGTATTTGAATTTCGAAGTAAAAGAAAAAGGTAGTTGCAGGTTCGCAAGCGTCAGTAGGTCTCTATGGAGAAGAACGTGAAAGAAACTCCACGGACGCTCATTCGTAAGAGAGCCTCCTTGCCTAGACGATCACGTGCTATTGTTGGTCTTCGTCGTTAAAATAACATCTTTTGAGGATCGATACAGATATATAGTAAAGGCACAAAAGTCTGAATCTGTCCTATTTGATATTTTAGAGACACTGGGTTGTGTATGATGGAAGCAAATGGTTGTTCTACTGTCTAGTCTAGGTGATACCTACATAGTTTTATGTAAACTGTATTTTCACACCAAAACCCACCAACGCACACTGATTGGTGTCAGCGTCATTGTTTTAGTTAAACTTTAATAAATGTGTAAAAAACTTTTTTTTTTTTTTAATTATACAATCGGCTTCCAAATAAAAACACTAGTAAGTAAAAAATAACATCAATTTCGGCAGACGTTGTTATTTTTCACTTTGTAGATTTTTTTAATAATAGGTTTTATTTTTTGTAAAACTTTTTAATTTTCTCTTTTTTGACGTGGTACATATCAATGTAAATCAATAGGTACATATCAACCCGTGAAATTAGGGTGTATCAGGTTACATCTGCATACCGGCGCAGCGTGATGTTATGTTATGAAATGGTGTAAACAGACATGCGATTTCAACAATCCCGAGAGATTTACCGTCATTTATTAAAGAGTTCTGTTGTATATCTTCGAAGTTCTTCATCAGATCTTGATCAAATTTAAATGGGATCAAAAAAAAACATCGAAAGGTTCTGAGGTAACACAAATAAAAATACTAAAAAATACAGTCGAATTGAGAACCTCCTCCTTTTTAAATTCGGATAAAAGCAATCCTTTTTACAGCCTGTTCAACAAATTGTGACTTCTTAGCAACTGTAGTAAATTTTGATATTGGTAACTGATTTATGCCATGTTTACGGAATATAACTCATAATCGGTTGAACGGACTGTAAAAAGGCCTTGTTTTTAATTTATATATAATGTTACTAGCTGACTATCGGGGCTTCGCTCGCGTCAACTGGCTATCCTGCCTACCCTGACTATCCAGCCTACCCTGCTTACCCAGCCTACCCAGCCTACCCTGCCTTCCCTGCTTACCCTGCCTACCCTGCCTACCCTGCCTACCCTACCTACCCTACCTACCTACTTAATAATTTTTATGTATCATCAATAGTTAGCGCATGCCAAAGAATTAGTTTTACAGGCAACATTTTGCTACTTTGGGTTACATTATTGCAATTTTCATAAGAATCTTTATTTTTTTTGAAAATATATTATATCCTTTGACACTCAGGAATAATGTAGCTTTCTACTGGTGAATGAATTTTCAAAATCGAATCAGTAGATCCAGAGATATTACCCTCTACAACGTCACAAACTCACAAATTTCAAAATTCTCTTAGTAATATTAGTATAGATATCAAATGGTCTATGTGGTAAATCCAGTGGAGAAATACGGCAACAGTTGCCTGTCGAATTCAGAATAATCTGCTTCAATTTACTTCTACGCCTGGGGATTTGGTGGATCAACTTTCCACTTATCGTATTTTCCTTTTGAATCAATTTCATACACGAGAGAGAGACGTTAACCACAGTTACGCTTACAAGGCCGTTTCCAGTACATTTGTGTGTTTTTTGAAAATTAATCAAATATATTTTCTAACTTTTACAGAATAGGGTCCAGTTTACATTGCAATCAAGACAGAGCGGCGTGGGATCCTAGTCACGTAGCTATATAATAAAACGTAAGCAGAAAACATTCCAATAATTTCAAGATTATAAATAGGGTTTACATATAAACATGTTTACTAGCGCTTATAAGTAGGTCATAAAAATGTTCTAGCAAGAATTTATTGGAATAGCAGAGTAAGATACTAAGGAAGTAAAACGAATATTAAAACCATTTATTTACCTGTGGTATTATGTACCTTGGTGACCTGTAACACAGGTTTTAACTAAACCTACATCAGGCACCAGCTCTCAAAATGTGAATTTATGCATTTGTAAACAGATTAGTGCTAAAACCATTGTGAGAGAAAATAAATGAACTTATTATCATTTAGAGTTTTTTTTTTACTAATAAGGATTTAGACATAGCGGCAACATAGGAGTCAATTTAAAAGACATTTCATAAACTGAAAAATAACATAATAATATATACTGTGGCCTTAAGTTTTCCTTTTTTCATTTATAGTTGTCAAATTTGTACACTAGGGGCCTCTGTCGACAGCTCAAATTTGAGCATCTTTTGAGGGTTCTAGTGCTTCTAAATATAATATATCATCAAAAAGTAAAACTGTTTGTATAGATCGCCTACGCATTCATAGCGTGACTGTATCACAATATCGCAGTAACAATTTTATTAACTAACAATACCTAACCTAAAGTAGGCACCTACTTGCATTAAAAGTATGGAATTAAGGCGTACAACACGACCGGAAATGTTACTTGCAACTGCAGCGGAGAACCTACTCATTTTATAGTACACAAGCATGATTGACGTACGAGTAATACAGTGTAATATGCTTTTATGATATTACCCCTCTTAGTTGCACGCACGGCCCATCACAGGCACTTGATTCGTTAATAGATAGACGAGTACTTGCAAACAATTTGTCTCTGCACGTAATGCATATTGCACTTCACGGGCTTAGCAAGCCGCGTGAGCATTGTTGCATTGTAGTTTTTAAGGACAAATAAATTATTTTAACTGTCGTGGTGGCCCAGTGGATAAGACCTCGCCTCTCGTGTTTGAGGTCGTTGGTTCAAATCCGGGCAAGTACCAATGTGACTTTTTCCAATTCATATGTTCTTTCTAAGTTTATATTTGACATCACAAACAACGATGAGGGAAAACATCGTGAGGAAACCTGGACCTGTTAATGTAAATCTGAAATCGCTAACCCGCATTTAGTGCAGAACATTGTGATCAATGGTAGTGCTTTCTCTGTATGAGAAGATGCTTTTGCCTTGCAGTGGGTCAGTTACAGTGTAGTTGTTGTTTAGTTGTTGTCTTTGGGTTGAATACTACACGAAGTTATATTCTATCAGCGATTGCATAATCAGCTCATGACATTTTCACTGCTGGGACACAAGCCTCCTGTGACAAGAATGGGTCCTAATCTCGTCACGCGGGCCCAGCAGGTACGGGTTGGTAGATGTCACAAATGTCTTCAAATTTTTACCCGACTACAGCGAAGCAAAAAGGTGATTTATGTTTTTGACCGGTATGTGTGCATTATGTATATATGTTCATCTGTTGCCTCATAACTTCTAAACTGCTTATCATAATTTGAGAAATGAGGTGTCGTTGGAAGCGTCTTGTTTGTCCGCTGGTTATAGGCTATGTGACGTCACATTATATAGAATATGGAGCTCTCTAGGGTACCCGAAGACAAGAACAATTTTTTTTTTGTTCTTGACTTCGGCCATCATGTGTGGTATCGTTGAACAGGGATTTTAAAATGAAGGTAGCGTACCGTTTGCGAGATATATCCCGTCAAAGTCATGAAAACTATTTTTGTACCAGACTACGGTATCGCAGTATCTGTTGTCCGGAATGAGTGTATATATGCATGTATGCATTTATGCTAATTTGTTCGCTCATTACTAAGTCTCTAAAGTCCATTCTTATAACCTATGCATTATCTAGAATTCTAGATATATGTAAAACAACAAACCCTAAACAGAAAAAAATGTGATGTACTTGTGCAAAAACCCCAAAATACTTTAAATAAAAAATAAGTTCAACCAAACTAAAACCTGACTACTGCAAAATCACGCTCTAAAAAGTATGAAACAAGAAAATATTCTCAGCAGAATATTTCTACGACAAGCCGGTTTCCACACGATATGTTCCTGTACCGTTTTGAGAGCTGAGGCGAAGAAATAAATTACATGAAGTAATGCGCCGTAACCACTGAGCCACCACTGTTCTCTATCAACGATAACAATTTTCAATAAGTTCATTTATGGGATTGAAATGCACTACTGAAAGATCACGTGATCAACCCCTTACATATTCGTAATCGCCGCAGGGCTGGGCCTGCAGTCTCGACATAGATAGCGATCGTTAACTCGTAGCGATCGGTCGCTAAGTCCTAACGATCGATATCTAACGATTTTTGGTAGTCTCGACTGCCAAAGCTAACGATTTTTGACGTTTGTCATCGCAAACTTAACGTATATTTACGCTAAGTTAACGATTTGTCGGTATGATATCGGATTTCCTAGCGAGCATTTTTGACAGCCCGATAAGTATTCGTAACGATCGTTAACATTGGTTTTAGAGATTATAAAAACAATAAATAAATAATAATTAGACAAAAATTTGGCTGTAGAGTATTTAGCGTGGGATTTGGTCGTGCTCGAAGACAGACGTGATTGTTAGTAGTGTTATTACAGCGACAAATTGCACAAAACCGTCGTGAAGGTGAAAATCCTTTGGATTTAGAAGGATGGTCAATATCTCTACCTTCACCGAGTAAACAAGGACATGTTTCATGAGCTAGTTGGTGAACTTCGCCCATCTATTCAAAGACGACGGCCTTACGAACTTTCTGTGGAGTCTCAAGTGTTTTTGTGTTGGGTACCTACTGTGCCTAAATAATATTTCTATTTATTTTTTCTTATATCCAAGATGTACTTATAATTTTCTTCTTAATAGATACTGACGGCACTCCGATTTTACGCAAGTGGGTGCTAACATCTACCTGTTGGCAGCAGCATGACTCAATAGTCAGTAAGCCGAGTAATACATGCTGTAACTTTGGCTATTGATGAAAACCTTTTAAAAAGATATGTCAAATTTCCCATGACCCAATAACAATGGTGAGCAGTTAAAGCAAAGTTTAGAAATACTCCACAGCCATTCCCAGATGAGATTGGAGCCATATAAACACTGCACACAATCATTTTATCAATTGGGACCACCGCACTTGGCTGCTTGGTAAAGAATAATAAATGTTCATTATAATCTATCTGGAACAGGTTGCCCATTAGATTGCTGAAAGTACACTCTATGTTTTATCTTTTAGGTGATGATGGATATCCTCTGGAACGATGGTTGATGACTCCTTGTAAAAATTAACGCTCAGTGACACCGGAGTATCAATATACAAATGCTCATTGTCCAGCCAGGAACGTCATTGAAAGATGCTTTGGTGTGCTTAATTCTGTTTTTAGGTGTCTGTCCCACCAACGCATAAATAAAATATAAATTACATGAACCAGAGGCCACCACACCCACATAAATAGTGTTCATGAAGATGGCCTAGAAGTTACAGGTACCTAACCAATGATTTATCTTAAAGTATTCATTAAATGTTTTATTATATTATATTTATTAATTAGATATACCTATATTTGTAGAACATATAATTTTTCCTAAATCTTTATACCTACTTCATTGGCATCTCCATTTATTTGACCCAAAGGTGATAGATAACGGCTTATAGCATCAAGTCCGACTTATGTAACACCATTGTATGAATACTCCTAAAATCTTGATTTTGTTATACTTACAGGACATGTATCGTGCACTGGGCGAGCTGTTGCAGAGCACATAAGAAGAAGACTCATCAATACTAATTTTACATAATTTTATTTTATTGACCCTCTGTGATTTAAATAAAAAACTTATTAAATCATACATTATTTTTATTTACAAAAGATGTAAAAGCGTTAGCTGTTTTATTTGCAGCCTATGCAAATAGCACCGACGCCTCGGCTTGTGCCTTGCTACCTCAGCCTGCATCTTGGCAGCGTCTGCTTGCACTTGAGTCGCAGCTGTCAGCATCTGTAAAAAAGTTAGATGAAATAAAAATATCTCTTAATGCCCTCTAGCGTGCTAGTGATTCTAATAATAAAAAGGAAATAGCATAACGTCCGGGCAGTCAATGCCAAATGTGTACTCTACACCAATTAAGGATGTTATACGTCTCTCCACCTCAGTCAAAGGAGGAATAATGATGCCCCGGTTGTCAGATTGTATGATTTATTTATTTAATTTTGCCTTAGTGCAGGTACAACTTTTTAAGTCTCTCCAAACCTGTATATAGAATAATGTATTCTACTAAATATACATAAAACTGACGTGGCTTGTACTTACAGTTAAAAACAAACTTGTGATTTAACGTCATGCATTGCTCGGGCTACTCGATGGATTAGTTTGGGAGTTTGTTGAGCTCCTTATTGGCAACCTCCTTCCAGCCTGTTTCAAAATTTGCCCATATGGATATATGGACGGGCTTCTAAAGTCACCAAAAGCGCATCAATCTGTCCCGAAGTACGCCTGAAACATTTAAGATATTCATTAAGTAAACATAAACACAAACTACTTCGGACAGCAAAGTATTCAATTTAGTACCAAAAATAGGATTCGAAAATTGTTGTAAGTTGTAATTACCTGACGCTCACGCTGCTGGCACTCGGGCTCGGGCCTGCGACTTTGTCACTGTCCTCCACCATTGAAATACGGTTCTTTTCCAGTTTTTCTATCAGTTCCATCTCAATAACGTATTTTGTTTACAAATACAAACTTGACATTGACAGTTTGTTTCCCATGTTCAATGTCTGTGTTGCAAGGAAGCAAACTATTTTCTTCTTTGTTAAGCGTATTCTTAAAAACGGTATAAGCTACTTACACGTTTCGATGCAAAAAATTGTAAACATGATAAGGTTTACCTATCTTCTGTACAATTTTCAAAGAAAAATTGTTTTTTTTTAATATCTTGTCTACCAATTTTCCCTATAAAACAAGGATTTTTTTCAAATGCCATCATTTTCCTTTAGAATTACCGCACTATGAATACGAACATCGTTAGCGTACCGTCGTCGCTATGTCAAGATAGTGACCGATTTTGCACGGTAACTCGGCTGTCGAGACTTGCGTTTATCGTAACGATCGATACGGCAAGCGTATTTTTTCGGTAAGAGTTAACGATCGTTAGTTAACTTATCGATCGCTAACTCAGTAGAGACTGCAGGCCCTGGTACAATGCCATTTTATTTTTAAGTTCCGTATCCGAAGGGGCCAAACGAAGCCCTATTGCTGTCACTCACGTGTCCGTCAGTCTGTCGTCTGTCACACAGGTTTTACAGCAAACGGTTGGAGCAACAAATACAAAAAACATTTAAATTAAAAACATTTTTTTTTTTTTAAATAGTCAAAAAATATTTTTAAGGGGCTTCCCATACGGCTAAAGGGGGGGCCCGATACTACAATTTTGAGTGGGGTATCTTTGTTCAGAGCCCATTGAGTTAACAAATACTGTATTTTTTGTTCTAAAAATAATGAAAGACAGGAATGAGAATGGCCAAAGTCAGCTTTATTACAAAATTTTGTTCCGAAGAATTTTTAACTACCCATTGAACTGTGAACTTGAAATTTAGTGATAATGTTTTTTTATTACGTATACTTTACTAACAAATGTCAATAATATTGATAAATCAGATTTTCTTTGAAATTTTCCCATTTTTCCAATTACAACCAACTTGATTTTGCGGTCAAATGCGTAGCACAGGAGTATATGGCTTAATATTCTACTTTTGGTACGGAATCCTAAATTTGCTAAGTCCGACACGCACTTTGCTGGTTTTTTATTACGGTTCCATTACCTCATATTTTGTGTTTATGAGAAATTGTAGCTGTAGTTATAGTAGTTTACAAATAGAAAAACACTTGCCTTTTTCCCACGGGAACTACAGAAAGCCACTTGTACTTTGCAATCCTTAATCCTTACTTATTTATTCATTTTGATTTGTCCACCTTTAAATAATAAATTATATATATTTGTTTAAATTTGTTCTTAACAGTTTTAGAAGTAGATAAATAAGACATTTTAAAACTAATGAGGTTTGTGTTTCCTTTCCGTCACATTGAGAAGAAAGGCCGAAATAAACTCACAGGATACATTGTCACAATACATTAATCTATGAACTTCTGCAAGGCCATCACCATTAAGTTCAGTGTACCCTTATTTTAATTTATGAATAAGGATAATGGAAGGATATATCTTTGACGAAAGTATGAATTGTATAAATGAAGGAAAACATCGTCCGGAAACCTGGACTTATTAAATAAATACAATTAGGGCTCCCACACATGACTGCGAATTCGCTATGCATCGCAAATATCTGCGAGCTCGCACGTACTAAATCTATCTAAATCGCATCGCATCGCATCCTAAAATCTGAAATAATATAAATTCAAAATCAAATCGTTTATTTCAATAAGACCAGTAAGCGAGGCTTTTGAATGTCAACTATTTTTATTTATATGTAATAATACTTAATTGATACAATAGCCAAGTATTCGCAAAAGTAGATTTTTATCTAGAAGAACGGACAAGAAACACCACATGTACTACTTAAAAAAAGTGTGTAACAATATTTACATACATAGGTATATTAATTCAAATACGTGAGGACGATGCACCTAGTATAGAACTACCTACTATATTGCGCATACGCCACCTTTAGACGCCCACTGGTGGACATAGGCCTCCCCCAAGCGTCGCCACATTGACCGGTCCCGTGCGTCTCGCAGCCAGCGGATGCCTGCAACCTTCACGGGGTCATCAGTCCACCTGGAGTAAGGCCTTCCAACGTAACGTCTTCCGGTTCGTAAGTATAAAGTATTGATTAGCGAGAAACAACATTAGTTACTGTTCTTGGGTAAGACACCGTTTGATTAGCTCGTAAGTAGGCATAAGTAGGTACCTAATGCAAGCCATTAAATGTCTGACGTAATCTAATTATTATTATAATTTAATCGACGCACTTGTAAACAATAATAAGGTGCAAGGATAACGCCACAATAACGTAAACAAACCTTGTAAAGTAATCCTATAAAATGTGAAATGATAGAGAGCCAGAATTCACCGTCCCTTCATTTTGACGCTTGGCCCTTCATTAAGAAGCTTCACTCGACATCATTTCAGCCGAAATACGTCCACTAGTTGATAGACATAGGCTTCCGTTATGCATCGCCACATAGATTGAGCCTGTGCTTCTCGTATTCAGCGGACTCTTTCGGACCTCACAAGGTCTTCAGTCCTACTTTTGTGTCTGTAGGTGCACCAGAATGTGGGTGTACTGTAGGTGCACATTTGTCTCGCCCTTCGGCAAATACAGGCGTGATGTTATGTATGCAGCAGGTATGTAATAAATAGTTTAGTAGAACGTTACAAACAATTATTCATGACTTAGAGGCAGTTTTAATAGAATTCTATAAGAAAGTTCTTAAAACAGACAGTGTCTCTCAATTTCTGAATAATGTAGACCATTGTAGACGAAACAATAGACGTCAATAGGCTACATACTTTATGCCCTTAATGCCGTAATGCCCTTTTTTCACGAAGGTATACAAACAATAGTACTTACTTATTTCGGCAAAAATCGATGGTAAACATGTACCAGCAGTATTAATTACCCAATAAATTATTATTGATAGTACTCAATAAAGTCGGGTGCTCCATTAACTTTTGCTTTTATCGCATCGTATTAAGGTACCTGAACACGGCATGCTTAAGTCTACCTATTTATGGAGAATCCCAACAAGCAATCACCCTGAGTTATTGCTTAGTACCTACTACTGGAATACTTCTGAATATTGTGAGGACTAAATTCAGAAGTTTTCCGGAGTAATCCGGAAAGATCAAGAGGTTGTGCTCTGAAAAATTGCTTGGGTACTCTTGCCTTGATTAAAGTTAATAGAGATCACCTAGCAATGTGGTATATAATGGGGTGCAACCAAGGGTAAGTCAGACGTGTGCATGTTTTTTTAGGGTTCCGTACCCAAAGGGTAAAAACGGGACCCTATTACTAAGACTCCGCGGTCCGTCTGTCTGTTACCAGGCTGTATCTCATGAACCGTGATAGCTAGACAGTTGAAATTTTCACAGATGAAGTATTTCCGTTGCCACTATAACAACAAATACTAAAAACAGTATAAAATAAATATTTAAGTGGGGCTCCCATACAACAATCGAGGTTTTTCCCGTTTTTTGCAATAATGGTACGGAACCCTTCGTGCGCGAGTCCGACACGCACTTGGCCGGTTTTCTTACTGTAGCCTACTTAAGGGCTCACTATTTTAACACAACTCAAATCTCTGTCTATTGAAATCTATTAGTTAATCCATTAATTTTAACTTATAAATAGAGAAAAGTGAAAATCTTTTATAGTTATAGAATGCTGGCTTACAAAGTTTTAGGCGATAAACTAATTCTGATAAATATTAGATCTATCTGGTAGAATATTCTAGGCATGTGTATTTTAGTCACAGTGCCTGCAGTCGGCTGACCACTGACCGACCGAATGACCGCCAACCGAGCGAGACAATCAGTGGCGATCGATGTGTGGGATTACGGGGATTTATCTTTGCCAGTTGAACAGCTGTTCATTATTACTGAATATTTCCAGAACTGCTTTTTGGAAATACATAAAGTCGCCGCCAGATAACAAAAGATTAAAAGTCATTGATCCAACTCCTTACGTAACTTGGAAACATGATTTTTTGTTTATTGAGATATTTAGATAATTTTGATCTCAAATGAAAGTATTTTATTCGATTAAATTATGTAAATCGGTACACGAGTTTACGGGTCGATGTTAAAATTGAATAAAACAAGATGTGTGTGAGATATTAACGAAATTTATTTTTTTATTTAAAAGGCCCATTTATGCCAATTATGGATGGAATATGACGTCGTTCAAATGTCCGCCGCGGCTTCGTATGGTGGCACGAATCCGAGAGGTCCAATTTTTAATGACTCTGCTGCATAGATCGAGCGAGCGCTACAGCCCAATGATAAACAATTTCTTTTGGCTTGAATTGAACAATATGGACATGAACGACATGTGGTTCCAGCAAGATGGCGCTACTTGCCACACAGCGAACGACACAATCGACATTCTGCATGAACGGTTTGAGGGTAGAGTTAGAGTTCCGCTAGACTTTTTCTTGTGGGGTTTTCTGAAGTCGCAGGTCTATGCCAATAAACCACATTCGACCGTTGCCCTGAAAGCCAACATAACGCAGGCCATCGCTCGGATTGGATCGCATCGGTGGATTCAGCCGGATCTATGCAGCAGAGTCATTAAAAATTGGACCTCTCGGATTCGTGCCACCATACGAAGCCGCGGCGGACATTTGAACGATGTAATATTCCATCCATAATTGGCATAAATGGGTCTTTTAAATAAAAAATACATTTCGTTAATATCTTACACACATCTTGTTTTATTCAATTTTAACATCGACCCGTCCTTGTTGAAAGACCCTTTATTAACACATTACTGAATGCCAAGTGAAAGGGTCACGGACGCCCCTTACCGCGATATGTTTGTTTTGATCGTGTTAGCGACACTGCCTTTACATTATTTTCGTATCGTTTTGAAATATTGGTATACATTGGTAGATAGGTGTTATTCACTTTTATGTTATTGTTATCTGGCGGCGACCATAGTCATTATTGCTGGAAATCGATACATACGAACTGGGACTCAAGACCAAGTGACAGCGATAGATTGTCAAAATTCCAAAAAGTTTGGGATTGTGATATGTGACAGTTCGGTTCCGTATATCCATGCCTTACAATGGACTGCGTGAGTGAGGTTAAGAAAGAAAAGGGACTTGACGGTTGACAAGACGGAATGTAGGAAGAAAAGCTGTTGCACCAACGCCAAGTACGAGTAACATGGGAATAGGGAATTCCTATCATTTTGGTATTTTTAACAATCTGCTGAAGTAATATCACTTTGTCTAGGTACTCTCTACACTTCACTCATAGGTCAAATTGTTTGATGCTGTTTTGTTTCGTTTCTAATATGTATTTTCTCACGTATAATAGAATATGTTACATTTGACAATAAGGCCGTTCTTGATCTCGATCTCGCCTGACGAAAAACGATGTGGTATGATTTATTTATTATCAACACCATTATTTATTCCAAATACAGAGAAAGACATCCAATGCTGGGTATGACCCACACAATGACGTGAACAGAAACATGCCTTTTATAAAGATGTCACCATATACGCCCTGTACATGTTAAGTTGACCTAGATCGTTTAAGAGATTGTAGTTTCCATCATTCCTGAATGATTTGGCTATGAAACACCGTACCCCAAACTTAACCATTTTAAAGATATTGGACATAGAAGATATTTTGTCGATTGGCCTATTTTTAACCGACTTACCAAAAAGGATCGGTTCTTAATTCGACTGTATTTTTTTTTATGTGTGTTACCTCAGAACTTGTTACTGGGTGAACCGATTTTGGTGATTCTTTTTTTATTTGATAGCTGGTGCTTGTCATGTGGTCCCATTTAATTTTAATCAAGATCTGATGAAGAACTTAGGAGATATACATCAGAACTCTTTAATAAATGTCGGCAAATCACTCGAGATAGCTGCAATCGCATTTCTGTTTATTGTTTACACCATTTCATAACTTAACATTACATTGGTACGCTCTAAAGGGGTACACAAGTGTAAGCAGTTCACTTTGGTATACTCTTATTCCACCGGTTTTGTTTAAGTTTAGTCTATTATGTACCACAACTAAAAAGTAAAAAAAAACATTTTACAAAAAAAAACAACCGACTTCCAAACAAAAACTCTACAAAGTAAAAAATAACTTCAATTTCGGAAGTCGGTGTCAAAAAACGAAGAAACTAAAACAAGAACACCGACTTCCGAAATTGAAGTTATTTTTAACTTTGTAGTGTTTTTGTTTGGAAGTCGGTTGTTTTTTTTTTTAGTTTTTGCGTCTTATTTATGTGTTTGCTATTTTTGTGTTGTAGATAAGTTGCTTTATTATTCTTAACACTAAAATTGCAGTTAACTGAACCAACTGGGTCGTAGTAGAACAGCTGGTACAATAAAAAGAAACATAAAAAGTGTTATTGCAAATTAATAACTTGTACGAAGGTATTTCAATTATTCCTCGTCACGAGGCTTGCAGTGTTATTTTTAAGTGTACCTAATAATTTAGTTTGAATTGTTCTTTTTAACCAAAGGTTTGATTTCACAGCTCTTTTCTAGTTTATTTTACTACCTTTTGCCCGTGACTTCGTCCGCGTTAATCTCAAAATCATAAGTTTTATTTTTTTACGCGGTACAATATTTTTTCTAAAATTAATGTAGCGTAAATTATTCCTTATAACATCAGCAATCTGCTTTGAGCTCCCTCCGTTTGCTCTTATATATTTAGTTCTGTGACTTTTATGCTTACGTTGACTTTTATATCCGTCGGTATGATTATCTATCTAATACCTTTAAACGAGCAATTCTTATATATATGTATCTATATCTATTTAATCTGAATCTCGAAAACGGCTCCAACGATTTTCATTTAATTTAGTATGCAGGTAATTTTTAGGAAACGTCATTTTCTCTATTTTCTTCCGAGCAGAGCTCGGTCGCCCAGGTTCTTCCTTATATCATCAGCTATCTGCTAGTGAAAGTCCCGTAAAAATAGGCGGTATGGGCCAGACTGGCAAACATTTTTATAATTGATGTTATATACTTCGTATATACTTCTGATATTTTAACACACAAACAAACATTTTAAATTTATTTATTTGTATAGATTTACCACGCATCGTGAGCATGAACCTCTTCAGGTTCCACTCAAACGTGATCCTCACGTACCTCTTGTGGTTTTTGCTTGCGTTTATTTTTGGTACCTAAATGTTAGTATCAATTTAATAACAAATTTTAGTTAATTAAATAAATTACCTCTGCTGATACAAGAGCTGTAATGATTTTGACCTACCTAACTTGTTGAATGGCTTATATTTTTACAACGGGCAAGCTAGCAAGACCAAGCTAGCTAGTGCGTAATACAGCGAGTAAAAAAATTATATAAATAATAGTTGTTGTTCTTTTCAGGCCTTCTAGATTTCTAGATACTTGTTAACATTTGTTAACTTTTTATTTCGTTTTAATTTCATTTCTTTTTCGTTTTTATAATTTATAAACAAATTTATTTTTTCTTACTACTTATATTCGGTCCTACGTTGTCAGGCCACAAAAAAAATATTAAAAAATGTCCCCCCATATCTAAGTACTAATGTTGTAACATTTTAGATATTGTAAAATCAAAACATTATTTAAAAGAGTAACTGTGGAGTTTCTTGCCGGTTCTTCTCCACAGGAAACGACCAACCCGAACCGTGCACGTCGACGTTTTATAAGTGCCCATGTAGGCCTACGTGAAAAAAAAAAATGATTTTGTTTTTTTTTTTCTTTGTTGGTTTCGCAAAACATCTTCAGTAGGTTTACATAAAACTAGATTTTACTAGAATCACATTGACACAATTAAACGACGGCGGGACTTGTGAAGCTAAGAAAAAACTGTGGTTCCTCAGGCATCCTCCAGCTAACTATGCTGAGCATGCAGAAAAGCTACCTACAGGCCACCTACTGTCTTGGCACCTTCCAGGAGGAGACCTGGAAATCTCTGGATTGACTACGAAACCAGGGAGGCCCGAACAACTTAGTCAGATGGGAATACTCCAATGACCCGCAATGCGATTGCTGAACTACTACCCAAACAATAACTCACCTCTTTTGGTACTTTCTAAACAACAACACCTGCATCTTGAAAGAACTTAACAAGGCAAATGCTAATTGTGTTGACCTGGCTGAATTATGGTCAAAATATTATGAATTTGCAAAACAAACAAAACCGGCCAAGAGCGTGTCGGGCCACGCGCAGTAATAGGGTTCCGAAGTTGCATAATAATGCGGACTAAAAAGAGGGTTTTGTTGTTGTTACATGAACATTAGAACGGTTTCAGCGGCTCACAAAGTCTAAAAACGGGCCCACATAGGATAATGTATTTTTTTTAATCTATATTCTCGCGTTTGACCTCTATCTCGCCTGATGGTAAGCGATGATGTGGTCGGTGAAGCACGCTTGCCTCGATGTAATCTATTCACTCTTGACTTAAACTAAATAAGGACTAACTGGTAACTGAAGAAGGAGTTAAAAAATCTAACTTCGCAACTGAACTTAGAAAAATATTAACTCTCTCTAATTTCTTTTTTTATATTAACTCTTTTTCTTTCTTTTTTTAGGTGAGTTTTCAAACCCATGAATTTTGGCATAGGCTTCATGAGATAGATAGGCAGAATAAATTTTATTGTTCACTAAATTAGACACACAACTCTTTTAAGAAGAAAATTCTATAGGTACATTTATTTAAAACTAATTTTGTCTAGAAAGCGGAGGAATTTAATGAAGATGACAGCTACCTACTAGTTATATAGTAGAAGAAGAATTGAAATACTGTGACGACCCAAAGTCACTTGGGGCATGGCAAGATATAAGGAGGGTTATGTTTTTCGAGTGTATTTATGTATCTGGACCAGTTCAAATGGTCCTACTAATGAATAAATTAGGGCCAGCTTTCTCGCCGTGTCCCGGCACCGGACATTATCGATGTATTTCTAAAAGTACTTTATGTTTAATTATTATGTGTCTCTTTAGATTCGTTAAAACAAAACATTGTGTCATGGGGAAGGCCGAAGAATCGATGGATAAACTGTGTAGAAGATAATATGCGTTCAATTACTGAGGTCCCACTGCTAAATGATGTATGTTGTTTTTGATGAAAATGATTTTTATGAATGATTCTTGACAGTAGACTAGTTTACTACAGGGTTGCCTGGCCGTATCATGCCGCAAATAGCATTTAGAGATTTTTGTTTTTAACTCTTCCCTTCACTAAGAACTGCTCCTGTATCGTGGCAACGTATGCCACATCAACTAACTCTCAGTTAGCCGCCCTTTATAGGTTGCCAGGTTTTGCAGGTAAACTGGCAACCCATAGCTTGCGGCTAACTGAGAGCTGGCAACCTTATTTTTCCTATTTTCTACACCAGTTTCTTTCAAATGACGCTGTATTCACTGGTAACACTTATTTAATTTTGGGTTAGTTATCAAACATACATTTCAATTTATTTAATAAAAGTTATTGCAGCTAGACAACCCTGCAGCAATCCATTCCACTATCAAGTATTTTTCTTGAAAAGTAAGATTATTCACAAACCCTGATTCCTGCAGATTTCTGCAGTCGGATCTTAGGCACTGAGTAGACGACTTATAGCGAAGTATGGAAGAAATGGCATGTTGCACCGACCGCAAATAAATTATGATAAGGTCAAGAAAATGTCATATTTACTTAATTTTGAATTTTAAATGTTTCTTAATTTTATTGCTCGCATCACGTGATGACTTCATATTATTACGCTCTGACGGTTCCCGGACCCTAGTAGGGTTGCCAGATCGATAGACCAAAATATCTGGGGAAAATTTGAAAATGTCGGGATTTTGAGGTTGGGTGAAATTAATATTGTAATAAAAAAACTTTTTAACAAAAATACTAAGTTATTTTTGCTTTGTAGTGTTTTGGTTTGGAATTCGGTTTGATTTTTTTGTTATAATGTTTTTTATTTATCTTTTTTTTTGGTAGGTAGGTATCTCTAATTACCATGCAAACCATTCATAGCCAAAGCAAATTTCATGACGATTCCAATAAACACGACTAGAATACATTGTTTTATTTCGGATTTCCACAGCCTATCTTCTGGCTTCTTCATCAGATAATCTCGATGGTACCATTTTCATCAGTATCATTTATTTATAGGCATTTGCTTCATCATAGTCCGTAAACTATTCGAGATATCTTATACCCGTGACATACTTAGCAATAAGGACTTCAAGTGGCCATCGGTGACCTTCTTCATCAGTTCCACTTCACCAAATGATATTTTCTGAGTGCAAATGATTGCATTGTTGATGAAAATACCAAAATAGCTATATTTATGCCTATAATATTTGAAGAGTTCCCTCGATTTCTCCAGGATCCCCTCATCAGATCCTGACCTGATGACCATGGGACCACCTGGAAAGTATACTCCCACAAAGAAAAGAAGAATTGTTCAAATCGGTCTAGGTGTCTTTGTGTAATTGGGGAACATAAATAAAAAAAGATACCGACGAATTGAGAACCTACTCCTATTTTGAAGTCGGTTAAAAATTAAAAAGTTTATTTTTACATTAATATGTTAAAAAGACTTAATATTGATGTAAGATATAATAACTAATTTAGGTAAGTATGCTACTTACACTTAATTTTTAGATTGACAAATGTATTTGGCATTGGACTTTAACTGAGTCCACCAATATCCTTATCACCAATACCAATATCCTTTACCTAATAGTATTCGAAAATGATTTGAAATTCAAACATAAAAAAAAAAAAAATTACTTCAAAGTTCAGTCATATTAATAAAACAATTTATTTATGAAACGCTTTTGGTATATAAATTACCTATTAAGCAAACTAAACATCCTTGCACAGTAAGCATTGCTAACAGGAATTGATAACCCAAATAATATGAAAGAAAGAACTTTCCTAGAACTTGTTTGTCTGGAGATTTTGAGTTTTGTCGGGCATCTGGAGATCCTTTAAAATGTCGGGCGAATCCAGACGAATCCCGACCATCTGGCAACCCTAGTTCCTAAGCACCTAACTGTTTTTATTTAATTTAAAAATAACTTGAATGTTCTGATCTCAGCGAGGCAACATAGTTTTTAGTAAAAAATCTCATTCTGTTACTCAGGTAGTTTTTGTTTTTATCACTAACTTAAAAGAGGTAATACCCGTTTGATTCTCGTTTTGTTTTTCGTCCTCGAGATCAGCTGACTCGCTCTGGTTGGCTGTTGCTAAGGCAAAGCTCTTTTAATTCCGGCTGCTGATTAGATAGAGCGCTATTAATAATGTTTTTTATTTATCAATACATATTTTACAACGAAGTCACACGCCGCGTCTGTTCGCGAAAAAATACTGAACGTATTTTCATGCGGTTTTCACCAATAGAACGAGGAAGGTTTTTGTATATGATTTGTCACGGACGAAGCCGGGGCGAATCGCTAGTTAGAGATACAAAATAAATGTAATAGCTTGTTCTCTTTGTTGATCATTATCTCGTTTTGCTCCATCGGTATTCAATTTGTTGTTATATTGTTCTAGAAACAAATTGTGATTGTTATGAACGACATTACTTGCCTTATCATATTTAGTTAGTTTCACTAATTAATCTTAAACAGTATTTATACAGTCTCTTGTTAATCCTCCGCTCGGTAAGTCGACCACTAGGTACAATAACATTGTGGGCTATTAACCAGCCTACGCGAGCGAGGTACCTAATGTAATAAGAAAATTTCAAAGATCCATGTATTGTCGTATATTTTCAAAAGCAACTATAAAACTTTATCAATCGTCCCACTATAAGGTTAACATAGCAAAATCGTCACCTCATCATGGACCACCTATATTTCATCTAATAGGATTATGTTCTTTTCTGGAGTAGTGGCGGCGCACCAGAAGACGCAGCGTCGGAATGTCTCTCACATAGATATAATAAACAAGGTCTCCCCCATGGTGGAATGGAGTAATGAACTGGTGAAGGATGCGGGCATTCGCTGGATGTTATAGGCACAGGATCGGTCCATGTGGCGACACTTGGGGAAGGCCTATGTCCAGCAGTGGACGTCTTTCATCTGAAATGATGATGAGGGTTATGTTGTACTAATTCTGAAATAATCTCGAAGTTACCTTTTTTCGGGAGTGCAAGGTACAGCACGTGCTATCAAAAATACTGCTGGTCACAACGATTATGCAATTTATGATACTATAAATAGAATATCCGCATTCATATCTACGACTTTATATGGGTCTATCTGATATTAATTATATTGCCAGTTTTATTAGTACCGCAAGCTCAAAAAGTGAAAATAAAATTCTTTAAAGAAGTATTAATGTTACATTATTATTAAGTACCTGGGCGACTGAGCTCTGCTGGGGTGAAAATAGCAAAAACTAAATTTGCTAAAAATTAAATTAAGCTATACTCCATAGGTTTAGGAAGTTAAAAAGGGTAAACAAAAAAACCACGTGACTTATAGATGCAAAACCTTTTATTTCATATGTTAAAATCATATTATTTATAGTCACATATTATAGGTCGATTTATCGCCCCCGAAATCCACTGTATACAAAATTTCACGAAAATCATTGGTGCCGTTTTCGAGATTCAGATTATACATATATACAAGAATTGATTCAGGTGTTAGATATAACATCACACATAATATAACATCATTACATTATTTGCACATAACATTACACCTGTATGCCTCTAAAGGGTGGGCAGAGAAATTATGTATATACTTTTGCAGCCACATTTAGGTCCGATGTATGTAATAAAGGTGAACCTATTGCCACCAATCAGGCAGAACACCAGACGCCGGTAATGCAATAGTGAAGTTTCAGATGGAGTTTCCGATGACACCGTAACCAACCTGGGAATCGAACCCATGAATTAGCAGTAATGATTTGCGACCGCTACACCAAGAAGGCAGGAAACAAAGTATTAACAAAAACATTCTTAAAATTCAATCTTTAAAACTAATGAATACTTTGGTTAAACACGAGCTCGTTACTTTGTTAAGGCACAGATAAATAATACTAGCATTAGTTCAGGCAACCTGACTAATTAAAAATGTTTAACTGACAAGTTTTTAGTATCTAGACACTTTAAAAAACAATGCTAATTACAGATATATTATCTGCTTCAAAGTATCTAGGTACATACTAACTGCCATAGTAATTTTAAGCATACAGAATTGGCAGCAAAATTTTTGCTAACGGTACTATTATCTTTCGGTAAAAGTGTATAAATATTGTGATTGTCATTATATCAAGATTGTACTCGTACCTACAGTCGAGGAAAAATTGTGCCCACGCCATGGGTAAGTGATGATTAATCAAACATTATCACATTCCCCGTGCACGGGCGACACGACCGATCTGCGTGATATTTCCGCATTCGGCTGGTTATACCTACCTACTCTTACCCGGTTCAAGCAGATGCTTATCAAGCACTCGATAAAAAATATAAAATGTTAATGACCCTGCCTTAGTTTTGAGTGAGTGACAATGATATAATACCACATCGATAACAAGTTATAATGACGCACGGCGCGTGGATACGATCGCAGTAATCAGTGTTAGGTACTAAATTAAATAGCCTTTGTACAGTGGATTAATTGAACCTATTAAAAGATTAGACAATGAAACAAAGGACTAACGCCTCACTAAGCGATATATAAATATACTTATACTTACATACGCCTTATTCCCATGAGATCGCCTTATTCCAACTTACGATCCTTTTGCTTCTTTTGTGTTTATTCTCGTACATCTAGTCCCACACGCACACCGGTTATCTATGTAAGTCCTAAATATTTTATTTTTTGTTGCGCAGTACAAAAGTGCATTTTTGTTAAGTCAGTGAAAACTTTCAAGCCAAGGTTGCTACTGCGTATGAAATCGCTGCTAGAGGCGCTGGTGTAGCGTAAGGTCTGCGATATGTCAAAGTCCATTGTTTGTGTTATGAGTTGGGGTTTTTTCCCAAATATAATTATTATTGTTGTGATTATTTTGCGATACCTCAGGTTAGTTATGGCAAATATGAGTTACGGGTCAATGAATGTCAGTGCTTTAAGGTATTAAATATGATTTAAATGTAAACTTGTTTTTCACGCCCGTAGAGGTACCTACGTAACAAATGTTGACACCTTTACTTCTGGACCTTAGTCAACGTTCCAAGTTTAATCTGACGATAATTAGTTCATCCTCATTAACGTTATCTACTTATTAGTCTAAAATCTTGCTGATTTAGTTTGTGAAGTGAACTTGAAGTAAATCCACTGAGGCTGACAACTTACTTCATCTTTACAGAACAGCATGACTATTTCATTCAACTACCCATCGCAAAAGATGCAATCAGTGTAAGTTTTTTTGCATTCAGGCTTTTCTCTTCGTGGGTTTAACAGAACACAGACAGAACTCTCAAAGTGTAAATTCAGGTAAAGTGAGCATGAAATAAGCAGTCACTCTTCTTCATGCTATGGATTGACAGCTCGTGATGGTTGCCCATGGGTCGTGATAACACTCGGGGGTGCGCGCAAAAATATATATTCCTCGGCGAACTCTGAGGTTTTAGTCGGTTTGAGGCCGACATAACCCCCCGTTTTAAGAAAGGGTTTACCCACAGTAAAAAAGCTATTAAAACCTGCTCACTTCATTCACCTCACCTAGATTTTGACAGTACGTATTTTTTTCAGAATAGCACTGTACGACAGATGAACTGCTGTAACATTAATGATAAATCGACAGTTATCTACCATTATTTAAGCAGTAGACTCGTATTTATTTTCCATTTCGGTATCAAGAGTGTAAAAATAATGTTATCAATTTGATGTTGTAATTTTTGTGATGATTTGGTAAATGTAAATTTTCCATTTAGCGTGTGGGTGATAAAGATAAGTAGGTTTATTATAGAGATAGGTTAGTTCATTGCTCACAAAACTCATCGTGATTCATTCGGTGTTGTCAACTAAGATACAGTACATAGAAACACAGAAATATCAGCCTTTTATAAATACTCGCTAACCATGTGATTAGGTTAAACACCTGGTTATCAGATTCTTAGTTCATATTCTTCATTGTTTTTTTCGTGTCGCGATACATCAAGGTGTATCTTGGCACATTTCTTTACAATTAATTAAACAAGATCCTCAGTATTAATCACCTCACGAATCGGGAAACGAAGATGAAGGTAAAGAATTGGCTACTGTCACAGGACTACTTCGAAACTGAGAACATAATGCAATCAAATTGAAATGAACGGAAACCTACTAGTTATCCCCACACTCGTACACACGTAAACACATACACACACAAACACATACCTTTTTGTTTACGGGGGGAAACATTCAAAAGGCGCCTGAACTTTTGGGTAAAAAGACCAGGGAGTGTGGGATTTTTACCTCACTAAAACCACCCCGGTCATCACCATCAGATGTACTTGGACACTTATTCGTTATTTAATATTTATTTATTTGGACTTTGTTTCGTGGGACTATTGGGACATAATTTTAAAAATATGTTAGTATCAGTTGTCCCATGGGAAAAGTGGGATATATTATCCCACTTGTCCCATGGTGGGACTGGGCCAATGGGACTAGTGGGATAGACCCATTATTTTTAATTCTTAATTGAACTTTGATTTTGACTTTAATTTTTGTGATTTTGATTATGATCTTGAGTGTGATTTTAATTTTGACTTTGATTCAGTTTGTATTGTTATTTTGATATTGATTTTAATTTTAGTCTGGGATTTTTATTTTTTAATGAATAATTTAAATTGTAATTCGTATATTTATTGGATTTGGTTATTAATTTTTTTGTATTTTAATAAATTGTATTGGTCTATTGTTAATTATGTGTTTGAAACGTAACGGAAGAGGTCACTGGACCCTAAAACAGAGGTACTGTTTCCTAGCTCATGGAGAGGGATATCAATTGTTTAAAAAAAAAGCTAATAAATTATTTATTTATTAGAAATAAGCTTCACTTGTTCGTTTTTTTCCATTCCTTACCTACGTATAACTTAAATAAATGAAGGTACTCTTTGGTAGGTACTTACGTTTTTTTGTCAATTGATGACGATGGAAACTTTTGGCAATTAACTAATTGACTTTCTTATACAGTCGTTACATAAATGAAACTACATAAATAAACATAATTATATGAAGCAAAAGTAGTATGTAAGGATTGTAGCAGGTGGCGGTGGTTCTGTAGTTTCTGACTATTCCTAAGGAAAAAAGGCGTAAGTTTGTAAGTATGTTTAAATATACCATCTAACACATCTGTAGGTATTATATTTTTAGTCTGCAAATTAATCTGTACAGCAATCTTGGAATAAGCAAAGCAAGCGTCAATAAACTATTTATCAACAGCAGTCAATGGACTTTCGTGATTGTAATCATGATGAACGTCAATCATCGTAATTATTTCTTTTTGACGACTGAACATTGTAATATAAATAATTGAATACTTACATTACCAAAATTTGTTGCTATTATCTTAGCAACATCTCCAACATCAGTCAATTTGTCACTATTTATAACTATTCCAGTTATACATGTTGCCTTGTCATAACTTTTAATGAATTGACTGAAAGAAGCAGTAAAAACTATGTTAGTATTATTAGTATTAATAATTCTATTTGCATCGTCCTGTGAACGTTTTTGAACTGAGTGTGATGTTTGCATGACGCTTGTTTCAATTGTGGCAATATACTGCAGTTACTTTCCATTTTATCCTTATCTGATGTGTTCCATTTATTCGTGTCAGTCAGAGTTCAAAGAAAACCAGTAATGGTTGTGTGTCAGGCAAAAAGAACTCTCTTTTGTTTTTTTATAGCTTTGTTTGTTGTGGTCATTGATTGTTATTGGACATACCAACGCCGTACGCCGCGCGTAACTCACGTACGCTCTGCATGCAGCAATTAGCTTGAAAAAAGTATTCACTTTTTTCAAGCTAGTTGCAGCTGAGCGTACGTCTACGTTTTTTAAACATATACGATGATACGACGTGTCTTTTTAGAACGATTTAGTCTTTTCTTGTTTGCACCATAATAAGAATGATTATTATATATATTTATTAGTTAGAAGATTGTACAATTAGCTAAGTTGAGATTTTATGTTTACTTGATAGATATGTAGTTTTTAGGGTTCCGTTAGACAAAAAGAAAAAAAAACCGACCAAGTGCGTGTCGAATTTCGCACATGTAGAGTTACGTACTAAACCGCAAAATCAAGTAGGCATTGACATATATATTACTTGCGTAAGGACCATGCCAACCGCGCGACTAAATGGCACCAGCGCGCTGGTCATAAAATTGCAGTTTAGGACCAGCGCGACTCAGTTGACAGTGGTCCGTGTGCGTGTCTCTGACTATTATATAGTTATCTGTGGGACACACACATCTTGTTTTATTCAATTTTAACATCGACCCGTCCTTGTTGAAAGACCCTTTACATTGTTACCAAAAATTTTATCGGTGACGCCAACAAATAACAACAATAAGGAATTACGTAAATGTTGAGAGTAATCTAAGTACAATTCCAATATTACGGTCGTTCTCTAGTTACTGCTGCCAACAATTCATATGAATAGCTTAGGTGTCAGCTTATATACAAAATATAAACAACGATGATGAAACATAATCTACATAATACATACATATAAAGTCGTAACTAAAGGATTTTCCATGCAATAAACTTGATAGGTTTGCCGTCAGTAGTTTCTGGGACTTTTTAATAAATTACTCGCTGCCGAACAACCTTGAAATAACTGTCGTGCAATTAATGGCTATACATTCTAATTTAGCTATATTTTTTCTTGTAATTCTGTCTGTCTTAAAAATAAGGGTTAACTACTTACTCGAAAATCATAATTCACATTTTTCTGGTGCTAAATACACAATAAATAAAACCTTAGTACGTCGTGGTGGCCCAGTGTCTAAGACCTCACCTCTCGTGCTTGAGGTCGTGGGCTCAAATTCGGGCAAGAACCAATGTGACTTTTTAAATTTATATCCCTACTTAATATTATAAATCCGAAAGTAACTCTGTCTGTCTGTCTGTCTGTTACCTTTTCACGTTTAAGCCGCTCAACCGATTTAGATGATAGTTGGTATGGAGGTAGTTTGAGACCCGGGAAAGGACATAGGCTACTTTTTTTTTCTTTAGACACCAAGGGGGAGAAATTGGGGGTGTGGTTGTTTTGTATGAAACTTCTTATTGTGACTTAAAACACTGAACCGATTTAGATTAAATTTGGTATGGAGATAGTTTAAGACCTTGGGAAAGACACAGACTACTTTGTTAGCATAAAACATGAAGGGGAGAAATAGGGGACGTGTTAATTTTGTATGTAACCTCCTCAAGTTTGCCCCTATCTCACGAGCCGTGCGTATTATTAACGCTATTACATTGTCGGAAGACATATTTGGGCAAAGCCTGCGGAGATTTCTCCAAAGGGCTCAAATAATTGTTGAAAGAGGCCTGGAGCTATAAACTTTGGCATGGTTAATTTAATTGATTAATGTATATATGAATATTTATTATTATTTTATTGTGAACAATTTTGTTGCTAGTTTATTTAAGATTTATGTATTTTCGTGTGTTGGTGACTTGTAGCATCATATTGGAGTAATCTGTAAAGATGTTATAATTGTGGATTATAAATAAATAAATCATGCGACTTCTTATTATGAACCGATTGAGATGAAATTTGGTATGGAGATAGTTTCAGACCCTGAGAAGGACATATGATAGGCTACTTGCATAAAACACGAAGGGAGAGAAAGGGGGGATTCTTCATGAAGCAGAATTTTGGCAGGTGGTAGTATGAAGACAGCAAACGTTAGTTAAGAAAGGATTTTTGTAAATATGAATTTTAAAATTTCCCCCTTAAAATTCATGTTTACAAAAATCCGGCATAATATATAATAACGGCATAATTAAGGAATGTCAATTAACTATAGATACAATTTATGATAGAGTGGTATCTTCAATTTGCAGCAAAACAGAACCTATGAGTTTGTAGTTTATTTGTTGCCTTTTGTAACTATTTAACTTATACCTGTATTGACGAACGTCTTCAATTAAATAAGTTAATCGTTTTTACGTTAATGCTACCTGTACCATTACAGCCTGAGTTTTCCAAGTGGGCGTGGATGGCCAAATCATCACTATGAAGAATAGCACAAAACAATAAAAAGAGTCAAAGGGCCAATTTTGATTAAAACTAAAACTGCAACATGGATTGTTCTCACCCTGTATGTAGACAACCAGAATTGAACGACAAAATCTATATTAACGCGGGCGAAGCTGCGGGTAACAGCTAGTGTACTATAATCTGAGACATCGCTGACATCGGTGAAGGTGAGGCAACTTGGATCCTCCTTTGATGCATGATCTGCACCTGTAGCCAAGTTGACAATCTACAATCGATAACGCTAGTAGAAAACGAGTAAATGTATGGGAATGACACATCTGAACGTTAAGTCACGTGGTCGGACCATACAAATAGAAGGCGTTAACGATTGTAGAGAGAGATTCGATACGAAACGTTTGTAACTTGGCTAGGGGGGCTGGAATCTTATAGTTAATATCGCCAGTCCACCATGGCCAATTGTGGTGATGAATTCTTGTGCCCTCTCTGTATGACAAGAGGACTTTGCCCTGTAGTGGGCGAGTAACAGGCTGGTATTATACCTATAACATACGTACTTTGCGAGGACAACTCTCACTGTTCTCTTATATCCTATTGCATTATTCGAAGTATCACCTATCTGTATAGTTTTCCCACAAAACGGATGTAATTATTTATCAATAAACTTCTAACAATTACTTCTTTGTCTAAGATATCCCGTGCTCCCAGGATCACGTGGTTCGATCATGGCGATAAGATACCTCCTTTAGGGACGCCGCGTTGCATTATGATCGCCCATAAAAATAGTTTGCAGATAAAATAATACTGACTGTAGTACATGGAAGATCACTGCCCTTTAAATGTAAAGGCATTTTAAATAATTGATATGCACATCATGCTTCAAAATATCAAAGACCACTTAATAGTCTTTAAGCAGATTTGCTTACATGTTCTCTTGCAGAAACTTGTCCGTTTGCCAACTAATAAACGGCTTTCTAAGGAACTGTGGCAAAGATGCCAAATGGTACTGAATAGTCATAATTTGAAATATTTATCAACACCAAGCGAGTTGTGAAATATTTTATTAAGTGTGAAATAAAAACCAGTAGGGCAAAGTCGAATGAACGGTAGGAGAAAACATAATTTGTTTAATGAGTATAAACAACAACAATATCCTGTTGAATTAAACACAATTAAAATGAACATTCAGCAGCGGCGTGACCAGCAGACTGCCAGGCAACTATAGTCACTATAATGATCGAACTAAGTACCTAGGTCTGAAGAGCAAGCATCACGGATTGGTAACCTTTCCTGTTGTTTTTTTCTTCAGATTATGTGTACTTGAAATATTTATGTTTGTTGCATAATACATTGACAATATCCTATCATAACTATCGATAGTAATAAATAACCTAAATGACGCAATTCGAAGTATATCGAAGTGTCTTATCCGAAGGTCAAACGGGCCCTTTATACTTATAGGTCGATGTTTTATCTTCGTTACATGACGTACAGTAATGTTTAGCACCTCTTACAAAATAGTACCTACAGCTGGTTATTATAGTGACGTTATTAATAGATCTCAAAGCTAATAATATTCTAGCTGATTGTAGTAATCCGATCTACATTCGTGACTGTTTTTAGTAATGAAAGTCGATTAAATTATATTTTCTTTTAAGTCAGGACAGCTGGTTTCAAACATCAAGCAGTTTGAAATTGAACATTGTTGGGAGTAATAGTGTATGCGTTTCAATTTCAACAACTAAGTAGGTATGGTTTGTTCAACAAGTTCTAGACCAAGTTTATTTTAGCTTACTGAACTCATATTCAAGATGTAGACTTTAAGTCAGGATCGACCTTGTTTAAGTCTATAAGTGAACACTTCTACGAGTGAGTAAGTACTGTAAGTGGTAAAAAAGTTTCAGAAGGTAAGTCTATTAAAGTGAGGGAACACGATAATGGAAATTATTTCAATGGTGTTAGAACATGCTGACATCTACGTAGATTAATTTATTGATAAGAGTGATGTCTGAAACTTGTGAAAATGTTTCAACTGGAGTTCGTTTAAATTTTTTAAGTTTCGTTCTTCGTGTATAAAAGGGAACAAGGGTCGAATATTGCTTTTCTTTACTTCAAATATAGTTTACATTACCTAAAAGCTCTCTACACTGTCTGGTTTTCAAGAATATAGTGTTTGGTTATCATTGTTATCAACTACTTCTTGAAAAACAGATATTTTTTTTATCACTCTAACAAACGCCGAGCACAGCCCTCTTCATTGTCCTTTGGGTGACTCTAAACCTTCTGGTAAGGTCCATTGTGCGCGACCACGTTTTAATAATGTCATAACTGGAAAACACGCACAATTTTAAAGATATTCGTAAGGGAGCCAAGGTTACCGACATATCTCGAAGAACTGCCTTGCTCGCAGAACGTAAAGTTGATGGGGCTGAAAAGTTCTGAAGTATTGACTGATGACCTGGTAAAGCCTGCAAGAATCCTCTGGATGCGAGACGCACAGGACCTGTTGATGTGGATGCCCATATTCAGCGATGGACGTCCTTTGGCTGAAATAATGATGGTGATGAGAATAAAACCGCAATGGACTTCCAAAATAATCTGGAAGCCTACTTCCTTCGATGTATCGATCAGGATTCGGAAAAAATTGCAATTTATAGGTATACAAATAAAAGATATCGAGGGTTCACGGGCTATTTATATATCCGGAATCGCCAGATTTGTTTGCGTCGTTTGAACCCGGTTTCAAAGCGATCTGAGCACTTTTTATCGCTTGAAACATCAGTAAATTGGAGATGTATCATTTTCGGCCATGAGATGTACATTTATCAAAAAAGTGGAAAAAAACCCACGAATTCAGGAAAAATATTCTTTCTTGAATTAAAGGCAGATTTCTTGAGTACAAAAAGTAATAGTTTTTCAATTATTGCCATAATTTATTCAACATGGCGTCTCTCATAGTTGTCATTTCGATTTCGTTCTGAAATCATGTCACATCAAAGCATAAATAAAGTAGATGTTAAATATGAAAGGTAAGTGTTCTTGTACTAGTAAAAATGACTATTATTATTATAAACATCTTTTACGACTAATCTACAAGCAAGTGCGATGATTTCATCGTTAAAAATATATTTATTTTACTCCTCTGAAGTATACTTCTGAACGAATAATTCATAATGACATTTTGTTTGACTACTGAGTGTCACATCACTTTTTAAGTTACCTATACGTCAAAACTAAAACCTCTCATGGCTGTCAAATAGCTGTCACGATAAACGTCAAACCTTATTATTTTTTAATAATGTACCTAAAAAACATTGGATATTGTGGAAAAAATGTTACTGTATTCTATTCAGGGGTTAGTTTCCCAGCTTTCCTTAAAGGTACAGGTTATGGCCGGAGTCCCATACAAAAATGAAACATCTCCTTTAGGTCTAGTTTGAATCTTATTTGATTGATGCGACACAAATTTTATATAATTTTTCAAACAAAAGATTGGCCTTCATACAGATAATAGTAGATTGTTGCATCGAGCGCAAAGTGACAACTAAAAATATTTATTACAAAAAAATACTACCGACTTCCAAATAAGAAAACTACAAAGTGTAAAAAAATCTTTTTTTGGGAGTCGGTGTCCATAACGCAAAAAAATGGTACCTACGAAAGACACCGACTTCCAAAAATAAAGTTATTTTACACTTTGTAGACTTCTTATTGTAAAGGGAAACAACATAGACCTAGAATTCTTAAAAATATTAATACTGTTTTTATAATGAAATTTTTTCCTTAAAATGAAACTTTGAAATGCTCACCTGTGAAGTTCCAAAAATATAGGTTACTGCAAATAGCCCGTGAACCCTTGTATGTGCAAAGTCCATACCAAAATAACTTCATATTAAAAAGGATAATTATCTGGCTTAGATACGACCTGCACTGCAGTCACGTAGTGTTGGTATAGGTCATGATATCAGCTGCCAGTAGGTATATCTGATCACATGATATTTTATACTTACGTCAGAAAATCATAAACCTGTTCTGATTATAGAAATGTATTTATAATTTTATTATGTAAATGATTAAATGCAATTCAGAAAATTACGATCTCAAAAGAGAAGAGTGTCAATGAGTAAATTGAGATATATTCTGATACTTACTATAATTGTAGGGTTTGGGGGAGGAATTATATGAAAGGAATGGGAATCGAAGGATGGGAATGGGGTTCGACTGACGGTTGACAGAACGGAATACTAAATAAATAAATCATTTGTTTTCTCAAAGAAGCGGATTGTATTCTTAGACCTCAACAGGGATATGGTATGGAAGAAGGAAACTTGTTGCAAACATCCCAAGTAACATGGAAAAAGGGCTGGCAGATGATTATAATGATAATGTATGAATGAAGAATTTGTAACTGGTAATCCTTTGAAGAAGTGCAGTGGTGGCCCAGTAAGAGCAGTGCTGGCCCAGTAAGAGCAGTGGTGGCCCAGTGGTAACAGCCGTGACTTACAAGTTGTAGATCGTGGGTTCAGGCAGGCACTTTACACTGTGTAAATTATTTCGTCACCACTGCTCTTAAGACGGTGATGGAAAACATCGTGAGGAAACCGGCAGGTCCTAGAACCAAATAATCGAAGACATGTGACATCCACCAATCCACACTGGGCCCGCGTGGAGGTTTATTACCCGAGCATGGGTTCTAACAGAGAGGAGGCTTGTGTCCCAGCAGTGGGAACATGAAAAGGCTGATGATAATGATGAATCTTTTGAAGTACTGATTCGATTACGATTATTCTTATGATTATCCATTATCACTGAGTTCCATAGGCTACTTTTTAACCCCAACGATTAAAATTTCTTGTGGGATGTTCACCAAAATGAATGCCCGGCAAATAAGCTTTCAAAATAAAGATTAAAACGATCTTTATTTTAATCTGATTGTTCTGATACTGACATTAAAACAGCTCGTTGGCAACCATCACGGGTAAAGCACTCCACGGGTTACATAGTTGAATGTTATATGTCCAATTAGGTTAAGTGAATTTGTATGCTTTCATTTAATATTCCATTAAGCCTTTTCTATAATGATCCAAAAGGTTAAAAGCTTTTGTATCTGTCTGTAGCATCTTTTTATCTTTGTAATATCGTTATCTCTTATCTTACCTATGAGATTTTATAAATAGGTCATTTTTATATTCTTTTTTACCAACTTAATCTTCGGCACATGAAAAAGCAAATTGATGGCATGCTTGTCGTTCTCGAACCCTAAAAGACAAGCAATGAATGAGTAATCAATCGTATGACTGTGTAATCTACGGAATAGATTGTATAGATTTTGTGGTGAAAACAGTCCACTTCCGTATATAAAGGAGATGGTCCATAATGTTTGGACCGAAAACCCAGAAACCGATACGAACTAACTGTATGCGGAGCGATTGCTTATAACGAGCGAAATAATCCTATCTTACCAACCCAAATCACATACTCAAAATGTATGGGGTATCGGTGCTATAAGGCTGACAAAGTATGCATGATCATCATTATCTACTAAGAACTTTCTTAACTCTAGTACCAAAATCAGAGGCGTGTTCGACCGTTCTATTCTATTTAATTGTTACTTTCTGAGAAAATTGTGAAACATCTCCTTTGTACATTGATGTTATTCTTTAACGTATTGCAATGTATTTTATCCGCCAATCATACCTACCAAGTCATGCTCGGTTTTTAGGTTCGTCCCTTAGTCATCTATTCGATAGGTATTAAATATCTTTCGGACTCATTGCGTTTATGATGACTCAGTTAGATCAACAATATACATTAGCTTGAACCTTTATCGAATTAATAGTAATTTACCTTAGTTACCTTAGGTACGAGTATAATAAAAGTGCAAGCAATAAGTTGCAATTGAATCGGAAGAACGGTATGGCAGGGCATAAGATACGTACAAAAATTTAGTTATAAGAAGCCATTATTCAATATTTTTTCTCAACCAAGTTCGTATTCTATTAAAGCTCAGATGCATTGTTTTCTAATCTGGGTTTATATTTAAGATACTAGCTTAAACAATGAGGTATGTGATGTAACTTGTATCTAACAGATTAGATAAGATTAAAGATTAATTTCTTCTAATATAAATTGTGGCGCCATGCAGTCTCAGTTTAATTAAATAAGATATTTGTTACGTAGATTAGTATTACTAAATAGTGCCACATATATGTCTTAGAAGTTTATGGTTACGATTATGATCGCATGCACTGCAGTCATTTTGTTTAATTACAAACGTGTTTCCATTAACGCTTTCCTAGAATCCGCTTGCTCGACCCCATTTCGTGTCAATCATTTTGGAGTTAATGAATACAGGGTATTTTTATTTTTATAAATTTATTCTTGAACTAAGGACTAGATACATTGAATGCATATTTAAGTGAGACATGCATGCATTCAAAATCTTAATCTAGTTAGTGGATACAGTACTGTTCTTCTAGATAGGTGACGAAGTCACCTGTGTTTAAAAGAAACAGTTGTGTTCGTCTGAAGTAAAAAGTCGGTCAAAAATACGGGTTGACTTATATCAAGAACATGTTGTCAACATTACATTGTTAAAATCAATCTAACACAAAAAACAAACAAAAAAGTAGGTACTTTAAGAACATTACAAAGTTGAATTCGAATGCCCAAATAAGGAAAAAAAGATAATATTCCAATCAACTAAAATTTAAAAGATATATGTTCCGTGTGAGTGTGAGTAGTGTATTTTTATAAGTGTAGTGTCTGTTAGTTTTCTATGTTATGTATGTGTTAGTGTGCTCACTTCTTACTCTCTTACGTTCAGTAAGTAGGAGCGAACAGTATTTTTGCAGATACGATATCTTAATCATAAGTTGGAACTATTGCATTAATTTGATTGTAAATTGATGGGCCAAGACACAAAGTGATTTTTTTATAAAAACTGGTGCGTGGCGGTGGGATTTTGTATATGCGGTCTTTTCGGCGTTTAGGTTTATTTTTAAAGGTTTTCTCTTGTGTTGTAGTACGATTATTTGTAAGATGTGTTATTTGTGTGTGTATTGATGTCTAACATTGAGTATAATAATGATAGGTCTGTGGGATATCTCCAGACGCTTGAGTATGGTCTTTGCAGCACAATCTGAGCAAGAAATACAATACATGAGGATTGAGTGGCAAAAAGCAAAGTATACTTTTCTAATAATAAAAGGGTTGGTTACTTGACGCAGAATTAAAAAAATATAAATAAGCGCGCATTGCATATGCAACCAGTAAGGAGATTAATGTATGACCCGAAATTAAGGTTTTTGTCCAGATCTACTCCAAGATATTTAACTTGTTCCACTGAAGTTAAAGTAGGACACTGACAATTAAATTGAGATTGTGTTATACAAGAATGGGCTTAAATACTGATTGAGGTTTTTAGTTGGGAAGTGTTCGTGATAGAACAAAACTAATGATGTTAGTTTTATTGGCATTAAGAGTCAGAGAGTGAGAGGCAATCCATTTCAGGGCAGAATTAAAGCCATCTTGTCCAGTTGTTTGGTGGCATTACAAAGAGTTTGCGGCGAAAATGAAGGCAGTATCATCAGCAAATGAAAATATTGAAGCATTTGAAATTTGAAGGTTGCAGAGTTCATTAATGAAAACAAAAAACAGGGTGGGCCCCAAAGTGCTTCCCTGAGGCAAGCCGTACTGAATGGGAAGCTCAATACTTTTGTGATTCTCTATAGCACAGATAATATAATACTAGCATATCTATAGTAACAAATTGTGAGTGGTTGGTAAGATAGTTCTCAAAGAGATTCAATAGGGCCCCCTTGGCACCCAAACTTTCAAGCTTGAGTGAGAATGGTGTCAAACGCTTTCGCAAGATCCAGAAAAACGGTAATGTTTTTGTTGGCATTCGAGTTTTCCACTATATTAGTGACACATCGTAAGTGGATTTATTAATGCGGAAGCCAAACTGCTGAGGTGACAACCGATTGAAGTGCTCGAGTTAGTGGACCAGCCGCTTGTTTATGAGGCGTTCAAGCACTTTAGACAAGGCACTAAGAACTGGTATTGGGCGGTAGTTGTTTGAGAAGCTCCCGTCACCACCCTTGAAGATAGGGCAAATAATTGCCTATTTAAAAGAAGTGGGGAAGGTAGTCTATTCAAAGCATCTGTCAAATATATGGCATAGTACGGGTGCGAGGGTACAAGCATATCTTATTAAGAAGGTTTGAGGTAAGCCACGCCATTCAACGACAGCATTCACCCTTAGCCAGATAATGGCACCTATTTATAATTTCATCAGGATCTGTTTGTTCTAGATTAGACAAAAGATTTTCTGGATGTTGAGTTATGTGTGGGAGGTAAATGGTTTCGGACAGGCCGAATAATTTTTGTGAATTTTTCCTAATGGTAACAAAGAATTCGTTTATCGCATTAGAAGACTGACTGGGTGAGTAGGAGTAAGTTAAAAGATTGGAAGGGTTTTTCTGTGTATTTGTGATTGTTTTTATACTATCCCATAGTTCTTTACGATTTTGAGATGCCTTATTTAATTCCTCAGAATCGTATTTTCATTTTCTTATTTTGCAAAGGTTTGAACAAAAATTAAAATGACAAAATATAATATTTATACATTATAAAAGAACCAACCCACTAATCCACAAAAAATCCACTAGGTTTTTCTGGCGGCTTTGCTTCTCTGCCTGTTTCTCAGGAACCGCAACTTTCAGAATAAAAGTTTCTTAATGATACTCAGCGACAATGTCACTTTCTATAAGTGGAAGAATTTGCCAAAGTTTAAGTTCGCAAACAATTTGGCTTATAATGTAAATATAGGTTAAGATGTGCGTTTCACTTATTGCTTCCATAAGGCAAAAAGGCAACGGGGAAAGTTCAGTTTAAGGATGAGATCTTGAATGAACTAACCAAGCGGGCGAGCATGGCCTACTGTGACAGGCTTGAGTCACACATTTTTATCACAGTTGGCGTGTAAATGCGTGACTCAAGTCTATCACAGAGGCCATTCTCGCCGGGCATGAAAGAATTGTGTCTGTTGAAGGACAGATGGAACCTCAACTAGACGCGACCGTGACTGTAGACCATGAATAAGTGATCATGGTGCGATGCCTGGTTTTGCAGCAGTCCAGTTACCATCAGGTGAGCCTTCTGTTTGTCTATCATACTATCATTCTAACACTCAAAAAATAAAAACTATGGAGAGGCCTATGTGAAATACACAGATAGGCTTAGTTGTATGCTGATTGCTGATTAAAGCTTGTTCTGTTATGATTGATCATACCCTTTGAATGCATAGGTACAAAAAGAAGCAGCTTACTGATTCCTAAATAAAAAAATATAAAATATTATGAATGTGAAAGTCTGTATGTTGATTAATCAATCACGACTCAGCCGCTGGGCGAATCTTGGCTCGATAACCAGGAATATGAACTTATAGTTTTATTCCTTGTATTAGAATCCCTTGGAATAAATTCCGATATGCTCGCGGTGGAAGCAGCTTGCCAAAGTAAATAAGAACCTACATAAATAATAAAGGCGGGTTTCTGAATTGAGTATTTGAAGTTAAGAAGGTGCCGAATCTAACTAAACTTTTTGGCAGAAGAGTTTAACAAATACTCAACTTCAAATATTAATTAAGTCAGAAATTGGGGGTAAACCTCTGACCAAAGTCACACTTGACCGATATTATTTACAACCCAGTTTACTACAAAATGAAGGTCGCAGTGATAAGGTGTCCTTTACTTTTATCAAATACTCGGTATGAACGTTAGTCAACACCTATTTGAACTGTATTATGTTATTGATACAGAGTATTCATACGATGTATTTGTTCTAGTTTATAGTAAATTTTAACGTAGATCGAAGTATATTTTCTTGATTCAAGTAATATAAATAATTTGGTTAATCAAAATCATTAATGGGTTGTCGTTAAATAAGAACAAAATATATAAAGCGTTTAATTTTATTGTTGATTGGATTGTTCCCACCTATCATTTGTTAATTTTTGACAGCGTTACGGTAGTCGGAAGCCTGAAATTTGACACCAGTTTTGCCAAGGGGATATCGTGTTACCCAGTTTCTGGGTTGTGTCACAGAGACAGTCGCTCCATGTAACATATTGGTATCCAGCTGAAAAAGGCTAGGCAGATTAGTTTTTTTTAGAATAATGTATTAAAAAAGAATCTGACCTACTTGGAATCTGACGTCCATTATCGCTTTCGTAAGTACGTTCACAAAAATATACATTAGGTGCAGTAGTATAATTTCTAAAACAATGGTATAGTGCTTATATGTAAACTATAACTAAAATATTTTATTACAACTGCAAGAAGACAAGAATTTCTGGTTTTGGTAGGGATCTGCCCAGTGACTGTAAACAGTCCCTGTTCTCCGGACTTATTTACTTATATAAACTTCACGCAACGTATAGTACATATGCGGACTTAATGCCTGAGGCATTCTCTACCAGTCAATCACTAAGTTAAATTGGTAAAAAAATATATAGTTAAAATAACACAAATATTTACTACTAGCGGACGCCTCGCGGTTTCACCCGCGTATTTCCCGTTCCCGTGGGAATACAGGGATAAAAAGTAGCCTATATGACCCGGGAATAGTGTAGCTTTCCAACGGTGATAGAATTTTTGAAATCGGTCCAGTAGTTTTATGTTTATTCGTTACATACAAAAATACAAATCTTTCCTCTTTATAATATTAGTATAAATAATAAATACCTGTATTTCAAAAATATATTTATAAAGTATTAGAAAGGCGTTATATTGAGACGACTCTACTATGGATGTAGAAAATAATAGTGGCTATCCTAATATTGACACGGACACTCTTTTCAGAAAGCCATAGAAAAGGAAGAGCAAGGTTCCGATATTCAGCAATGAGGGAGCATGAATGGTTTTGGTTTGCGTGGTCGCTGTGGTTAGTCAATGCATCACGCAATGAATTTGTATACGCGTATTTGGGGACGTTCGATACGTTGACTCACTGAACTGTGAGTTAAAACACGTCAAAGTGTCGCGAATGCTGGGACAATACCACTTTGTTCCACGTCAAAAGCATGATGGATGTATTCGCGTATTATTCAGTGTTAGTAAACATTAGCATTTTTATTCGAACCTTTTAACTATCGTATTAATTTACCATTCGTATACGAGTTACTTAACGTAACGAGACTTTGTTTTAGAGTCAAGACCAGTATTGGGCGAAACTATGAATCGATATTTAAAAAATCATCATTGTTAGGTGCAAATGTTAAATTTTTCTTTCTCTATCCATTTACATACAATATGCATGAGGATCTCGACAAGTATCATCAGATTTCAGCGATGGTGATGGTCTAAATGCCAAAATGTGAGGGATTAATCATGTGACATTTCGATAGCGCTTTAAAATCCCTTACAACTTGTCATTTTACAAACTTTTATTTAACTTGCAACGTTCAGGAGACGGGCTTTCTGGCCCTTCCGTTATATTATTTTTTTTATTTTTTTGTTCTTCCACCCTCAACTCTAAATTAGTTGGGAAATATTTTAGTACGAGGAAAAGTTGACCAGCCAACTGCAACCAGCGACCCTTTTTAAATTTATTTATTTTGGTAACGTGTTCAAGGGTTAAATATAATAAACATCGTTCTCAGTATATGGTGCTTTATTGTTCCCAAGAAAATATCTCGTTACATTGGTGTTCGGGTCAAATCTTGCAACTGTATTTTAAAGCAGTTATCCTCCACCGATTAAGATGAAATTTGGCATACACGTTTAGTTTAGATGACAATGCATGGCTAGTTAAGTGACGTCATTCTTAATCCAATATGGCGGATGGCCAAAGATGGAGGACTAGTTATTTTTTGTGCACTGCCATGTTATTGGTATCAAATGAAAGGGTTTGTTGAAGAGAATACAAAAAAAAGCTTGTTTTAAAACAATATTTTTTAATTAATCATTTTCGCGACGATATCGTTGATAGAATGTCATGTGTTATCCAGAGCCCCTGGATAAGGAATGAGTGTTATTTGTTCTATTTGTAACTTTTCTGGTCCCTAATCAATAGTTAGTTCTTTTAAAATACTTTTCTTTTTGATCCTTAACTTAGCGATGGGCGAGAAAAAAAGGTTTTTGTGTAAATCGCCAATTTATTTGCCCACTGAACATTTTAAAATTCTTTGAATGTAATTAACAATAAATTACTAAAAATGTGAGGACAGTCATCTTAAATGTTTTTATTTATCTAAATCCAATACTACTACAAATTTTCCGAGAGAAGGCAACGTACAAAAAAATAACCAACAGTTTTCGGTGATTTATTGAGGATATTTTTTTGATGCCGAGTTACACCAATAGTTCAAATATTGTAAAGAGTTCTGCTAAAAGCCACTTATAGACAGGTGTAAAGTTTGCTTGATATGATCCCTCGTTAATTACTTTTAGAATGAAACGTGAATAGGCACAGCATGCATCCTTATCCATACTAATATAATATTAGGTCCTACCTATGAAATTGGCGTTATGTCGTAGTGGCCAGTTTGATCTCAAATATCTCCTCTTTGGTTTGGAATTCCAATTTTAAATTTATACAGATATTTACTCATACTTTTGTGTTTGGAAAACCGTAATTCATTTGTCTTTTCCTCTTTTTGCGCCAGTCAGTTTACAAAATGGAAAACTGGAAATATCGCGTTATTTACGAGTACGAGTTCCATCGTGGCACCAGTGCTGCAGAAATGGCTTGAAGGATTAATGATGTGTATGACTGTTTTGATCCACTTGAAGCAAATTGGGAAAGTGAAAAAGCTTGAAAGGTGAGTGAGTGAGTGAGTGACCTCATGAATTGAGTGCAGCTAACCGACAAACGCGCGTCGACTGCTGCGTTACATTACTCAACCGGCACAATAATGAAGGGATTTTAAATCGAACCTGTGATGAAAAGTGGATCCTGTACAATTATCGGAAACGCTCATCGCAATGGCTGAACCCTGGCGAACCAGCCAAATCCTGCCCCAATTAAATTATTTTTTTGAATTTATAAAAATATTATTTTGCGCGTTTGGTGGACTAGTGCCGGTGACGTTCACTACAGCTTTCTTAAATCTGGCCAGACGATTACGGCGGATGTCTATTGTCAGCAACTGCAAACCATGATGGAAAAGCTAGCTGCTAAACAGCCGAGGCTGCTGCTTCAGGACAACGCTAGACCATACACTGCACAACAGACGGCTACCAAATTAGAGGAGCTTCAATTGGAATGTCTAAGACATCCACCATACTCCCCGGACCTTGCTCCAACAGATGACCATTTTTTTAGAAATTTGGATAACTACTTGCAACATTCTATTGATTCCCGTCCGAACGGTTTTTTTTGTAAAAGGATCAATGAACTACCTATGAGATGGCAAAAGTGCATAGATAGCAATGGTACATACTTTGATTAAATAAATATATAATATTAAAAAAAACGACTATGTTCCTCCCTTACAAAACGCCAATTTCATATGTAATGACCAGTGGTGGCCAAGTGGTAACGGCCGCGACTTACGTGTCGTAGGTCATAGGTTCGAATCCAGGCAGGCGCTTTAGTTTGTGTAAATTATTTCATCATCACTGCTCTCAAAACGGTGAGGTGAACACCGTGAGGCAACCTGTAT
This sequence comes from Anorthoa munda, assembly GCA_945859665.1. Classification (NCBI taxonomy): domain Eukaryota; kingdom Metazoa; phylum Arthropoda; class Insecta; order Lepidoptera; family Noctuidae; genus Anorthoa; species Anorthoa munda. The sequence goes on from OX243893.1 coordinate 41,832,108, forward strand.
TATAAATGCAAAAATAACTGTTTGTTTGATATATTTTCACGACTAAACGGCTAAACGGCTAAACTGATTTAGATGAAACTTAGTATGGAGATATTTTATGACTCTGGCCCGGGAAGGACAAAGTATAGTTTTTATCCCGGTGAGTTTTTATAGTTTCCTTGGGATCATAAAACAATGTTATGCGGGCGAAGCCGCGGACAGTAGCTAATTTCATATAAATGACTAATATTCTACAGAAAATAACTCACAATGGGCCAATGTACTAGTTAGATAATGCAGTCTGCAGCTGTTGTGAACAGGCCTGATAAATAATTATCTTCAAACAGCTATAGTTCTTCAATTGTTTTATTTACACTTTGTCAGTAGTCATTGGCACAATTTTCGTAGTTCTCTCTTTGTTCTCCATTGTTAGTTATTTGAGATAAAGTGCGGGAGGTCGATTTCTGTAAGGGCAATATGTCATCACTCTCGGAGGAAAATAACAGTTCATAAGTATCGCACACGTCAGACAAAAAAAAATATTGTTTTATTTTTACGCTCCGACGACGTCGGAAACGTTTTGAAGTAATCTTTGTTTAGCAATTCGACGTTAAGATTGCATGCATTATCATCTGCATAAAATAATAATGTTTGATATGCTATTTTTAAGTTCTCCCACGAACATATGATTAATCGAAAATGTTGTGTCGTTAAGAGGGTTCTCTTATGTTTGATTTTTTGTCAAGAAAGTTGTATATAAAAAGAAAATAGATCCCTATAGAAAATTGGTGTTGAAGAGAAAATAATATCGCGTATTAAAAAAAAAGGTTACTTTAACCAGACTAAACATTGAAAATATTGGACGGAAGCATTGAGACAGCAAATTGCTAAGATTTTGTCTTTGTGCTTTATTTTTTTATTAAAACTTTATGCACATTGTACAAAGGCGGACTTGATGCCTTAGTTGTTGTTTGCTTTGGCTTTATGGGTTCAAAGCTGGTCAAGTACCTATCTAGTGATGTTCGTGTCGTGTCGTGTAGTGTGTTTCGTGTATAAGTGCTTGCAGAAGAAAAGAGACTTTTTATTTTTATCTAAAGATATATCACTAGTATCACTTAATGCAATGTTTTAATTCTAATATATAAGTAAATTCTAATGGTTTGTATTGTACAACTAACACTTTAGAATATGTGGTAAGCGTACCTGTCATAAATTGTGACATTCGACTGTAGAACATCTAGTGTTAACATTTGTTATCAAAATCATAATTTCTTTATTCAATTAGGCCATCATGCGACGCTTTTGAACGTCAAAAAATTAAATTTAAAAGTAATAATAATTGATTCTACCGTCCATTCGGAAAAGTAGCCTGTTATGGAGAAGAACGGACAAGAAACGCCACACTTACTCTTTTAAAATAGTACATTACGGACTTGGATTAATGTTGGTGATTACCGCTGAGGCGCCATTGAGAACCGAGCCGTTAGGTGAGGGTCTTAAGAGAGCCGAGGACGGTAATCATAAATACACACGTGTATCATACGACGTTTTTCAACACACTTGTGAAGAAAATAATACTAAAATAACTGTAATTTCAACAGTGAAAACGAGTTGCGAAAATTTTTTCGCAATGGCGGGCAAAATTCATCAGTTTTCCTATGCGTGCGCTTCTAACAATGGCGATCGGCCTTAGACTAAAATAATGAGGTTCTGTTTTTTTGGCTTTTCGCGGATAGCGTTTTAGCCTCAAAATGGGGAATTTTAAGTTTTCATTATTACAGAGAAAACAAATGTTATATTTTGTTAAATTTTCTATTTAAATACGAAGTTGCATGAAATGAGCAAGCAAAAAAACATGTTGTGCAGTCGGAGGATATATATTCGCAAGCTGGCTGACCCCCGGATCCTTCGACTGCAGAGCATGATTTTTTCTTGTTTATAGCTTTTAAGTTCGCTTTTTATGTAGTTGGGTTTTTGATTTTGATTTTTTAAAATTTTTATTTGTACTATTGAGCACTATCTTTTTTGTATCGAATTTTTTTTAAGAACAAAGCAACTCTACCAAAAAAAAAGTCTGTAACTCACTTGTGAATAATAACAATGAAAAAGTCACAGTTTGATTACAGGTGTCATTATGTGCCTAAATGCTGTGAAATTAGAGCCACTGTATGAGCAAGTGTGTTGAAAAAAGTGTTTTGCTAGTATTAGGTTACATCATTCTTGATGGAAAAACAAACAATTAAAATACAATAAACAGGTCGAGGCAGATAAGTTATGACCAATCCCAACTGATGGCGCCCGTTCACGAACATGACACATGGATCGGCACCACTCAGCTCAACCATCATGAAGGGAACCGAATCATCCAACACATGTGCCACCATCAGATATACATTAGAAAGAGCATGACACACTATCAACTGCCAGGACACACACAAGTCAACGAAAGATATACAGTAAATGGTAGATTTACAGTTGGTGCAGTACTATAATAAAATACTAAGAGAAATTTTCTGCTTATCACTTGTTTTTGTGCCCTAGTGGTTAAGGAGCAGGACTAGCGTTGAGCCAAGCATTCTTATCAGCGATATAATCCCCCAACTTATAAATAATATGCCTGCCTGCATAGTGTGCGTTTTATACAAGTTTTAAATTTCGCCTCATTCAGTTCTAGAATGTTGGGAGGTATTTATTTGTAACATTTTATATAGTACCCCATAAAAGATGACGCCACTTTTAGCCAGCCTGAAACCTGGTTGAATTAATTGGTCCCTATTTCTATTAACATACCTATGTTTGTCGCAGTTTTTACTAAAAATATATGAATTCTTTCTAACATACATGATGTTTTCGTAAATATATTGACAAGGTACGAGCGTCATGATGTTAATGTCCTTAAACAGTTCCCTTAGAGAATAGCGCCGGCGAAGTGCGACAAAGCCGGCGTGTTGGTGAGCCTATTAAATAATGAACCTTCCACTCTTCCCGGTGTGTTGTATTCTCCGGCTAATCCGTCGCAAACGCCGGACGACGTAGATTTTTTCCACATCTATCTCTCTCATAGAAGAGAGATAGGTGTGGAAAAAAAACTCAATCATTAGTGAGTCTACTTAAATGAATGTCTATAACAAAACGTACAAAAATAATTTATACCTACCCTCATAATAATTTAATCTGAGCATGCGAGACGAGACTGACATTTGTCGTGGGTAATTGTTGAGCGGTGATAAGAACTGCGTCACCGCGATTAGTTGGGTCGCCGGTTCAAATCCTGTTTGTGTTCGATTCTTTCTAATTTAATCTAGTTTTATCGGCGAATTGACAGACAGGCGCGAGTCTTCGTTTTATTTAAAGCAGTTCCGTTATAAACTGACTGGTCGGAAATCCTTTTGAAGAAAACTTCTTCAACTCCACTCCATTCAGTCACCATGCATGGCAATGAATTTAAAAAACGCTACTTAAATGTCGATAAATGGGTATATAACTATATATTGAACATTTTATTGAGAGAGGCCGAGCCAACTGGATACAGGATACATTATCTAGGACTACTTGATCAAAAACTGAACTCAATGTTAGTTGCTAGCACGAGGTCAAATTAAAATATGTCATATATAATGGGCAGATGTTGGCTACTAACTAGGAGTTAGTAACATAACCCAGGGCAGTATGCATGAGCATTTCACCAAGCAAAAAAAAGGGTGCGCAAGCCTGCTTGCGGCCTGCCACAGAAAATAGAGGTTGAATCCCGCGCTACCGACTCTTCGCTGGGTAAAGGAAATCCACACAGAGTTCTTTAGCTCTATATGAAAACACAAGCCCGAAAAATTTGGGTAATAATTGTGCATGCGTACGGATGACTGCAAAAGATTCTTCTTTTTCTACCCTAAAAGAGCAAAACACGGTAAATAACGGAACAGCCAGTATTTTTTTTTTCTATTGTTTTTAATTATGGTTGCGCTGATGTCCCTTGAGACTCAACTCGTAAACTAGTGTACCGGGTCAATCCAATAAGCAGGATTACTCTCTACAAGTAAATAAAATAAATTGAAAATGTTTCTTTGACACAAAGAACATGTGAAAATAGGTAGGTACAGTTAGCTTGAGAGTAGATAATATTTTTAAATACATATGTTTTTCTACATCTGATACTGACTCCCAAACTAGGTCTGGGCCTCTATTTTGGGGTTTAGTGATTCAGCCATGGCCCATGTCATGGTTTAGTGGTAACAGCGGCGAATAACAATTTTGCAGGTCACGGTTTGGAACCTGGGTTACTGCCTTGGCAAGCACTTTACTTAATGTAAATATTTCGTCATCACTGCTCTCAAAACGGTGAAGGAAAACATCGTGAGGAACCCGGCTTGTACTAGAACCAACAGTTTAAAGACATTGTGAAATCGACCAACCCGCACTGGGCCCGCGTGGTGGATTGCAGCCCACTCCCGCTCACAGAGAGGAGGTAGGTATGTGTAGGAGGTAGGTAAGGTAGGCAGTGCATAGGTTTAGGCTGACTATGCTATGTATGGCAAAGTATGGTTCTGAATCGAATCATAGTTAAGTGATGTGATCATCATCAAGGTTCGTGTTATTCTTATCACTGGGTTTGAATTGCGTAAATAAGATAGGTAAGTGCTGTGATTAGTCATTCTTAACACAGTTTTTACAACAATAAGTCGTGTGCATAACATTTACGCGCACGTATTCTCAAATATTTACAATAATACGTTCGTGCGTGTGCATAAAACAATGAGCGATAAAACAATCGAAAAGTCAATTTACGTTCTAATTGAACACATTTCTTATTTATAAAAAGTTGATGATAACGGTATTATAATCAGCCTGTATTATCCCACTGCTGCAAAGAATCTGTCTTTAAGACTTCCAGCTGCCGTTACAGGTCTAATATTGATCTATAAAAATAAAAAAAAATTGTTCAATTTTGTCTAGCTCGTCCCGTCATTTTCTACATAGTCTGCCGCGACACCTTTTGTTTGTGTCATGTTTCCACATAGCATAGTGGTTAATTGACCCACAACTAACACGATACGGCACAACACAGAAGAAGCTGATTGTACAAATAAATGGAATATAAAATGCACACTATGGCCTTTTTACAAAATAGAAGCGCGCCGCCGCCCGCGCCGCTTGCATATGTTGTGGCCTTATTAAAAATATAACTTTTTAACTATTTATATAGTGACTATTTGTGCTATTAGATTCTTAATTCAAACATTTTGTGGCGAATTTTTGGTTTGAATCTGCATATCGTAGTATTTTTTAACTAATCTTATATTTATTTTCTTTTCTATATATCTACTAAGTCTGTAAGAAGAAAGTTGTTATGTAATTCATTACTAGCGGCCACCAATGATTATTAGAAACGATACTTCAATATTATTAGTTATCGTAAATAATATCATTGCAGGCTTTAAGCGGCATTGTTGCATTGTATTATCTTGTCAAAAAAACGTTCACTGCGACAGCCGAATAACCGATAAGACACTGCGACAATCTTTATCACGCCGACTATGGTCTATCTAAAACTGATTAAGCTTACCTTAATCTAATCAGCTTAGCCTTTGGTATCATCTTCATCGTTGCATCTACTACACGAGGCTAAATAAAAAAAAAACTTTTTATCAAAAAAAATAAACCGACTTGTCGACGGGTACCTATCATGTAACCCGTCAGTTACTGGGTTGTGGAATCCAGACAGGCCGTTGCTCCATCTAAACAATTAGTTGTACTCAACTGCAGTCGGTTAAACTGGAAGCTGGCCCCAAAATTGTTGGGCAAAGGATTGGCAGATTGATGGTTTGTTTCAGATGCATTGGTATGGGTGCCATTTGGATGATTCTGTGCATAATCGGTGACTTGAACGGGAAGACTAGTTTTGAAAATACCGTTTCATACAAATGTGTAAGTTAATGCTTGGACGGGACGTCGACGTGGCCTTTTGTCTGAAACGCCACGTCGTATCGTTCCGTCCGGGATTAATACACGTTACGTATGCAGCGGCCTTAACTCACATTCGGCCCATTGACTTATGTACCGGCAAACTTACAACAATAAAAAAGACGTAAACAAGAAGAAAATCATGCTGTGCAGCCGAAGGATACAGATTCGCGAGCTGGCTGACCAAAACCAGATGTATCCTCCCACTGCACAGCATGATTTTCTTCTTGTTTACGTCTTTTTAGTTCGCTTTTTAAGTAGGGATTTTTGATTTTTTTTATTAACTTTTTTTATGTATAATTTTTTAGGTAACATTTTTATTTTCCAATTACGTACATTTAAACATACAAGAGTTATATATTTTTGAAATCACCTCTTAAATCCCTTTATTTTGTTCCCCCACACGGTCGGTTTGGAAGAAAAAATAATATTGGGCTCCCACAATATGGCGCCCAAAATTCGCCATATTTCTATTTTCCAATTTTAATGTAGCCAGAGACACACAAGGTTTAGACGAATCGATTGAAGTAAGAATCATTGAAATCGTCCAACGCGTTTAGTCTTTAGAAAGCCACATAGAAACAAACATACATACATAGACTGATAAACACATTACCCTCCTTTGGCAGTCGGGTAAAAACAGCATGTTATATAAGTTAAATTTTGCAATAAGTTTCGTCTTTACTAGGTTTAGGTGTGCAGTACTCATAACCAGCGTGTGTGTATTCATGAAACTAATGATTCAAATAAGGAGTATGTATGGGTCTTTGTATGTATGCTGGTGGCTGTATTTTCTGCTTACCTCCATGGAAAAAAGGTGTGAGTTTATGTATGTGTGTATGTGTAGGTAAGTATGTAGAGACGCTCCCTTATGTACTTTTTTATGAGGAAATCATATAGCTTGCTTGCGATGGCATAAGTGAGTCTAGAGATTTCGAGATTGTTAAGATACTGTAAAGAAATACATAAAAGGAAACATACTCCATGCCAAACAAAACATTTATCTGGAATATCATGGAAAGCTTTTCAGAAAACTAATAATAAAGATACCACTTGGTTAGGTATATCAGCTATCTATTTGCGAATACATATTGTGGCTGTACAGGCAAAATAACTAAATCAGCTGTTGTATTAACGTCAATGGATGTGTATTATCACTGTTGTTATTAATAATAAATTATTATTTGGGTTTACGAGACCTCTTGGACATGTGACTCGGCAGACCACAAGTAGCTCGCGTGACATCGGTCTGTGAAATATGCCGAGCAGTTTGCTCTATGATACGGGTGATTTTATTAACACTATTATGTAACTAGTTTATTCCTACTAACTTTGAACGTTATAACCCTTTTTAAACGACTTACCAAAAAGGAGGAGGTTCTATGTTCGACTTTATGTTGGTACGTTTTTTCTTTTTTTAGGGTTCCGTACCCAAAGGGTAAAAACGGGACCCTAATACTAAGACTCCGCGATCCGTCTGTCTGTCTGTCCGTCTGTCACCAGGCTCTCATGAACCGTGATAGCTGGACAGTTGAAATTTTCACAGATGATGTATTTCTGTTGCTGCTATAACAAAAAATAATATAAATATATAAGTGGGGCTCCCATACAACAAACGTGTTTTTTTTGCCATTTTATGCGATAATGGTACGGAACCCTTCGTGCGCGAGTCCGACTCGCACTTAGCCAGTTTTTGTGTATGTTCACCGATATATCCGTCAATTGTGGCCCGATTTTGAAAATTGTTTTAATTTTGTGAAGATCTATGAAGAACTTCGGCGATATACAACAGAGCTCTTCAATAAATAACGGCTAATCTCTCGGGACTGCTGCAATCGCATGACTGTATATTGTTTATACCATTCCATAAGATAACATCACGCCAGTACCTCTAAAGGGGTACGCAGATGAGTACAGTTCACCTTGGTACACTCTCATTTCACCGGTTATGTTCAAGTTTCATGATATTCGGGTAATTTCTTCTGAAACCTTACTAAACTATTTGCCTATTAGGTAGGTACAACTAAAAAGTGAATATAAGAAAAACATTTTTACAAAATAAATACTACCGACATCCAAACAAGAAGACTACAAAGTGAAAAATATCTTTTTTTTTGGGAGTCGGTGTCCATAACGCAAAAATTGGAACCTACCAAAGACACCGAATTCCAAAAATAAAGTAATTTTTCACTTTGTAGTTTTCTTATTTGGAAGTCGGTAGTATTTTTTTGTAAAAACTTATTTTTTGTCAGTTATTGTTTTAACTCAAATAAACAATTTACAGGCACTTGTGAATATTCTCAAGGAGTCGGTCATTTAAAAGTCCTAGCCAGTTCAATGTCAAAGTCAAATCATTTATTTCAATTAGGTCATCAACGGCACTTTTTAATGTCAACATTTACAGTTAATAATTAACAATAATTGATTCTACGGTTATTACCGTTACACCGAGTTATTTACGATAAAAAGAATTATAGATTTCTCAGGACTCATATTGACTATGATTGCAGAAGATATAATTGATTACATAATTAATTATATTTAATTCTTTAGTTTAATTTCCTAATTCCTATTTTTTTTAAAAGAGTAGGTAAGTATGGAGTTTCTTGTCTATTCTTCTCCATAACAAGCTACATTTCCGAATGGACGGTAGAATCAATTATTATTAACATGAAATTTTTATTTTTTTGACGTTCAAAAGTGCCGCTTAATGGCCTAGTTGAAATAAAAAATAATTGTCTTTATCTAATTAATATTTTAAGTAACAACCAAAAGTATATTTTTAAATTTATATTTGGATATTATATTTATATATATCTATTACTTATACAAACTAGCCTAACTATTTAAATGACCGTGAGATAGTCGTAGATAAATAATTATCATTATATACTCAGTCACATTAGTAACGTATTTTTGACAATCAAATCCATAATGTCCAAATTGTCTCCAGAAGATAATACGTACGTAGACAATTAGCTAATTGGACAATTTATCTCGGCACGATGTTTACTACGGCGTATTTACCTACGTTCGGTCGGTTCGTTCAGGTTCGTTCGTTCACAGTATGTACGCCGTTTTGTTGATATTCCAACTATTTCTAGATTAAACAAGTAGGTGTAACTATAATAGTAGTTTAAGTGACTAATAGAAATCTGACTATTGTATGAACAAAAAAAAGTATTGTCAAAATTACAAAATTTTATATGAAATTATCCTCCAGACTGAGGAATCTTGCCTTCCTTTTCCAAATAGACATGAACTATTCCGATTCTCACTTTTACAAAAAGAGTACAACTACTCAGTCTTCTCATTACGTATTAATAAACCTGCCAATTATACAGTGGTGTAGGTCGCGGTCATCGATATTTAATTATTCAAAAGTAGCCACTGTTTCTTCTTTAATAAATCATATACCACGCCCTAGCAAATATTATCCTGATATCAATGAATAATGAAAGACACGTGATGGTACTTTCTTGTAGTCACTTTATCTATTTCTTACTGCTTCCGTTTTCACGGCTGAACGAGTACTATTAGGTACTATCAACTCAATTCTTTATTTAATTAACTAGCTTCTTCCAGCGGATTCGCCCGCGTATAACTCGAAAATTATCCCGAGGGAACCAATTCCCGGGATAAAAAGTATCCTATGTGCTAATTCTGACTATAATCTATCTATGTGCCAAATTTCATCCAGATCCTTTCAGCCGTTCTGGCGTGATTGAGTAACAAACATACGTCCATCCAAACTTTCACATCAATACATATAATAAATCTGTACAAAAGTCGTTTTTATACGTCGATAATATTAAAAAAATAGCCAGGGTGTTAAGGATAACCAATAGAACCCATTTCTAGCATTTTTGGCTTTTTTGTTTGTTTATCTGTTTATTTGTGCACGCATCACGTAAAATGTACGAAACTTATGTAGATAACTTGTTCTGTTTTATTGCAATCGGTTCACTCTACCAAAAGTTATATGAATTTAAAGTGTCCAAGAAGTAAAATATCACAACACACGCAATTCAGATACTCGGACAGTTGAACTCCATATTCGATAGATGGCGATGAAATCTTAACACCGCCATTCAGAAAATGAAGTCAAATACTTCATTTTCTGAATGGCGGTGTTAAGATTTTCCGCGGAAGAATGAGACTAGAAAAAAATCGGTAGGTAGCCAGTGCAAGTAGGGTAGGCAGGCTTGTAGGTAAGTCTAGGTAAATAGAGTAGGGTAGGTAGGTAGTTGACGGGAGGTGAAGCCGCGGGCACAGCTAGGTTATAATACTAAGAAGTAAGATAAAGGATTGAAGAATTGGTCTGATGATCAAGATCCGTAATGTGTTATAATACAACAAACTCACAATCACTTACTACAATGCGTACTAACAAAAGCAATTCAATGAACAACAATTGTACCATGTACAATTTACATTTATATACTTACCAATATTATATACGGTGCCCTAGATGTTAAAGAAATGCATCCGATCCCTTAACAAACTTGAGAGATTGGACGAGAAGTGATCTCATCCAATCTCTTCGTTCTCATACCTATACACGTATGCGATCAAATATCCACCAATATGTAGTGTTTCAAATAATAATTATTCAAGGGCGTGAATTATCACTGCCAGGGGAAGTTGACGAAATGCGCAAGCACTCTCTGGAGTGCCCCAGACGAAGGTAGTAGCAGAACATCACGTGTGGTTTTAGTCAGAGTCTGACAAACCCATCTACTTGCCCCGGGGCGAAGTACTTACATCTATGAGAATTTCCACATGTTAAAAAAGGTGTGAATAAACAACTAAACCACACTTAAATTATGGAAAATTCTGGCCATACGGTCATCGACCAAAATAAGATCAACATCTATACTCCTTTCTGGACACATGCGGCCCAAACATGATTGATACATTTCGTGACAAGCCCGTTAATAAGTTGTTACCTGTCGCCTGTTTGGTCCGGTTAGCTCTAGTTACCAGTTATCACGTGTATTTGACAACAATTTAGCATGTTGGCGATCGCAAGGACAGTCCATATACTTACAAGCGGTTAGAAAATATACGGGCGTTATCACTGAGGACGACATTGCGAGATCATTGACTCGGCGAATGACAAACAAGTGCAACACAGACGGTTTTCTAGAACGGGCAAAATAATTGAGGAGTTTGCTAAAATTAAAGTATGCTAATTTTTTTCTTTTACAGCGTACTTATGACCTGAAATTGTAAGGACGTAAGTACTTCTTCGAACGTTTTAGGTTTATAATCTTATCTGGGATAATATTTGGCTTCCCAATTTAATAGTAGTTAGTTGCTTAGTTAAAATACTATTGTTAACTGAAATTTTGAAAATTTCTAAGTAAATTAAACAGTGGTTATGATACTGTAACAGTACAGCAATTTAAAAATTTATGTCAAATTACGATTTCTTTCTTCTTTTTTCTTCTTTCTTTCTTTCTTCTTTCTATCTTCTTTCTTCCTTCTTTCTTTCTTCTTTCTTTCTTCTTTCTTTGTTCATTCTTTCTTCTTTCTTTCTTTCTTTCTTTCTTTCTTTCTTTCTTTCTTCTTTCTTTCTTTCTTTCTTTCTTCTTTCTTTCTTCTGTCTTTCTTCTTTCTTTCTTCTTTATTTTTCGTTTCGATGGTAACTACATTTGATCAAACTATTTGAGCCCAGTAGGTAGCCACGTTTATTGCAGCGTCAGTCTTTATTAGATTATACAAGTCATCCAAGGTGCAAGTGAATAGACGGATGGAAATTATTGTGAGAAAAGAAACTGAAAAAATAACTTATACGATTTGTTATGAGAGCAAAAGGGGCTTCTATATCCACAGTTCACACATACATATTTTATTTTTCGTTTAAATATTGCAAAAAGAAAACCAGAGACTCTTTTTTAATTTGTTTGTCCTTCGTTCTCGCAGCACGTTACACATTTCCAATTAACTTCAATGAAGAGAAATATTGAAACGAATGGCATTTCAATATTTACTCTCCTTTAAAGAAAAGAATCAGCATTATTTTGTATGTAATAATTTTATCAAAGTATGGGGCTTTTTAGTATGAAATTTAATTGAATTTTTATATTTCTGGGTATCACGTCGTTCATTTATCAATAAAACCACGGTAAAGAAACTCTTATATCTTCCAGGCATTCCAAATATTTGTAATCTATATCTATACTAATATTATAAAGAGGAAACATTTGTATTTTTGTATGTAACGAATACACTTAAAAACTACTGGACCGCTTTCAAAAATTCTTTCACCGTTGCGTTGGTAAGCTACACTAACTTCGGGTGGCAAAGGCTACTTTTTATGCCTGTATTCCAACGGGAACGGGCAATACGCGGATGAAACCGAGAGGCGTCCGCTAGTTGTAAATAATTTTGCAGTAATTGTGCACAAATTTACTATACTTGCGTCAATTTATGCTAAATTATAATGCTATTTATAAAATTTAGGCTAAATAATAACAGCCTTGAAGGTTATAAGCAACGCTTGCCGAGGTCGGTCCGTGGATGGATGATCTTTACACATCGAGATTCCTCCGTGCCTCGGCAAGCCGTTAGCCGTTGCTCCGAGCTGCCATTTGTACATATTTGACAGTTGCCACAGATAGTCAGAAGCAAGGTTATCTGACACCAGTCTAGCCAAAGGGGTATCATATTACCCAGTTACTGGGTTGTGGAAGTCACAAAGGCAGTCGTGCCCATGTAAAATACTGGTACCCAGCTGAATCTGGTTAGACTAAAAGCCGACACCAATATACGACTGTAGCAGTGACGTGACACTGGTGCAGCGGTTTGCGTAGAAGTGACGTAGCGATTGCGTAGCATTGGTGTAGCAGCGGTGTAGAAATGGTATAGAATCGGCGTAACAGTTGCGTACCAGTGCTTTAACTGTGGTGTAGCATACTCATAGCAGTGCAGAAGCAGTGACGTAGCATAGTCGTAAAAATAAATGTGCCTAGCAGTGGCGTTTGTCACACACGTAGAAGTGTAGCATTTGGTTAGACGATTTTTTTAAACAACTATCTCTGCTTTTATGTCCATATTTTTAATGTACGAATATACAGTATTATATTTAAGTTTGAGAAATAATTACCTACAAAGTGTCGTCAACCACACCGCACTGCTGAGCACCGTGTTTATCTAAAATTAACTATGAACAAACTTATTTATTTAATTAATAAGATTTCGTCCTTACGGGTGTTCGTTAACTCAATATATTGCTCATTAGCAAATGAAATACATACAAGTCATCATCATCTGCCTTTTGTTGTTCCCACTGCTGGGACACAGGCCTCCTCTCATACTGAGGGAATGTGCTATAATCCACCACGCGGACCCAGTGCGGATTGGTAGATGTCAAACTTCTTCGAATTTTGGGTTTTAAGACATGCCGGTTTCTCAGGACTTTTTACATGACGTCACGATGGAGCAAGTCAACATTAGAAATACGTAGTTAACATTTTCATTATTAATGATGTTCCGAACATTTATAAGGTTTTCCCATATAGACCTATAACATTTGTAAATATTACTATTAAAAGGAAAATAAATGCGCGCGTTCTGTATATGTTTACGTTAAAGCTGTGTTATTTTTTATTCGTTTACCTTTCACTTTTAGTTCTTTTTTTTGTAAATCGTAATTTCTTTTTGCCAAAACTGTACGTAAATCAATAATGTATATTAAAATTAGTTAATCATTTCTCGTGTTAGTGAAATAATTTCTTATGGGAAATAAAGACATCTCAAACCTCAAATCAATTTTGTCACGCTATTGAGTGTAATGGTCCACGTCGATGACTGTACATGGTAAACGATGTTATACAACATCAACTATTCTTGTGAGATTGTGTGAGATTGCTTGATGAATTATTAAGCGCTTCCCAGACGGCGCGGACCGCAATGTTTGTCCACATGTTTGACAAATTACGCCGCTCTACGAGTTTGTGTACTGATAAACATTAAAGTTTGTTTTACATGGAACCTGAAGCGTACTCAAATACGGTCCACAGCAGTTCTCTATTCCTATCTACACTTGGGGCAAGCTGGAGCGTTGGTTGGACATTCAAAGCGGTGTATATACGTTAACTTAATTGTCTATACTATAATATTTTAAAGAGGAAAGATTTGTTTGTTTGTTTGTACCTAATAGGCTACGAAACTACTGCACCGATTTAAAAAATTCTTTCACCAATAGAAAGCTACGTTATTCCTGAATAACATAGGCTATTATTGTCGACCACATCGTCGCTTATCATCATGCGAGGTCGCACGCGAAATAATGGCTAAATAAAAAAATAAAATGTCATTAATACATTGTTAATAAGGAGTACTTTGTATTAATCATCATCGTCATCATCATCATACACAGCCTGACTCCGCCTACTACTGAGCGTAAACCTCTCTTTTTTGTACAAATTCCCACATTTCTGTGCTTGCCTCACTCAGGTTCTACCCTCACCGGCAACAATGCCGTCTGCCCATCTCGCTGCCAGACGACCGACACTCCTGCTAGTCCTTGGATGCCACTCGGTCACCGCCTTACTCCACCTACCATCATTGTGCCTTGTCAGGTGTCCTGTCCAGCTCCATATAAGCTCCGAATTTCGTTTTCCGACGGCGAGATCCGAAGACGTACAAAGATTTGTCGTCGCATGGCTCGCTTCTTAGCTCTCTATGCACCTCGATGCCTGTAGAGAGTCTGATGCGTGAGCGTCTACGTCTTGACACCGTATGTCATGGTGGGTAGAAGTAGAACACACTGATTATAGGGACGGGTCTTCATTTCCAGACTATCTACTTAATATTATTAACTTGCGTCTATCAGATTAATTAAATACTGACAAAACACTCACTCGATTTGGTTATCAGCGCTTGATGAGTCGCTATCTGTTAACAATCAATACAAACGAGCGACGAGTGATCGTTACGTGTGTTTTATGTAGTAGGTATGAAGTAGATTGTTGTATGGTACGAATGTATTGAAGAGAATTTGCTGTCTAGAAAGTATAATCGGCATCACTAGTAGTTTTGTTCTAGATAAATCGTCATACACTATTTTTAATAAGGAATGCACTTTAATTCACTGTCTGGAAGATATACTATATGTGGTACTCGTACCTATTATATGGATTTTCTTGACCATTTTTTCCATACGTAACTGTATTGTAATGGACAACTACATAATTATAGAACTAATTATTTAGTCTTGTTGACTTTAAAAGTGCCTTTTAGTAATGGGCTAATTTGACTTTGTTTACTAAAATGTTTAATTGGTTTAAGGACATTCATAACTGAACTCCGTATTTTTGTACCACTTGCAATAATTGTGTTTGTAACTGGTATATAATTCCTTTTATTGCGTTGGAGGACCTCTTAACATATAATATGGCACATAGGACATTAAGTCATTGCGTTGAATTCTATTTATAAAGGTGGTGCATATTTTTACTAAGCTGTTAATTCGAGTTGACTGAAAGATAAACTCAGTAAAAAAAATTTTTTGGTTGGCGCAGTGATTGAGAATTCGGCTGCTGCGCTTTGTGTCGCAGGTTCTTAACCTTGCAATGGATTTTGATACGGTTTTCATTACAAAAGGCGATATTTTGTGTATATATAATTTTCCCTGTGCGAAGCTAGGGCGGGTAGGTAATCAAATCTAAATAAAATCTAGAGGTAAATAATGACTGTAGACTGTCTAATTAAAGGTAAGATACGGAGGGGTCTGAGGGCTTAATTTTCAGAGTTCCGTACCCGAAGGGTCCAAACGGAGCCCTATTGCTGTCACTCACGTGTCCGTCTGTCTTTCTCTATGGCCGTCTGTCCGTCTGTTCGTCGTCTATCACACGGGTTTTACGGCCAAACGGTTGGAGCTACAGTCTTCAAATTTTAACAGCATAAGCATCTTGTTTAAGCATGAAAATTGTATAAAAAAATTGGTTTTCTTAACCGGTTCCAATACATATTTTTGACCTATTACTTCGAATAGGGTACTGTACTTTTTGTTTTAAAAAATATTGGAAGCAAAGGATTTTTATTGAGAAGCCACTAAAGCCAGCATTTTATACAAAATTTAGTTCCGAAGAATTATTTAACTTTCCATTGACCTATGAACTTGAAATTTGGTGATAATGTTTATTATCACGAATATTTTATTATCAAATACCAATATATTGATAAATCAGTACTTTTCTTTGAAATTCCCTCTTTATTCCTATTAAAATCAACTGGTTTTGCGGTTTAGTACGGAACCCTAAATGTGTGGAGTCCGACACGCACATGACTGGTTTTTTAGGGTTCCGAAGTCAACAAGTCGATATTCTTCTATAAAGTTAATATTCGACCCGACTTCATCACTAATTGAGTAGCGTAAAACTTTCCAGAATGAAATAGTGAATACCGCAGATTAGAGGATTCACCTCTAATCTGCGGTATTAGAGGAGATTAGAAGAAGAAGAGGAATTATAATTGTAATGACAATTTGTTAATTAATCTGGTTTTTAAATGTAAGTTCATGTTGCATAAATAATGTAAATGTTTGCATGCCGAATGGTAAAATATGGCTGAGCCTTGATATCATAACAACTTTTGTATATTACCCATATTTGCAAAATAAAATTCTATTCTATTCTATTCTATTGGAGGTTCTATTCTATTCTATTCTATTCTATTGGAGGAATACATACGATTTTTTTCTAATTCCGAAAGAGAAATAGACAAGGAGCGTGCACGCAAGGATCCAGGAACGAACTATACCATTCCCCGTGGCTCTAACGCGTACTCGTATCGGCTCCTTTCGCAATTCGCACCCGCGGTGGTACTCAAAAATATAATATTTTTCTTACTTCAGTTGCGAAGTTGGATTTTATAACTCCTTCTTCAGTTACCAGTTACTCCTTATTTAGTTTAAGTCAAGAGTGAATAGATTACATCTAGGCAAGCCTCCTTCACCGTAGACCACATCATCGCTTACCATCAGGCGAGATAGTGGTCAAACGCGAGAATATAGATTAAAAAATCCTATGTGGGCCCGTTTTTAGACTTTGTGAGCCGCTGAAACCGTTCTAATGTTTATGTAACAACAAAAAAACACTCTTTTTAGTCCGCAATATTATGCAACTTCGGAACCCTATTACAGCGCGTGGCCCGACACGCACTTGGCCGGTATTTTTATTTATTTCGGCATTGTCCAGGCAAAATGGAGGGCTTAGCGCTTAACATTCAAAACATGCTCAAAATAAGATTAAAATAACATAAATTTAAAATTAAATAAGAATAAAATCAGGTAAAATTTGCAATTAACCTAAATTAAAATAAAATAAAGTAATATAATAATAAAATCAGAGTAAAATAAATTCAAAATAAATGCCAAACTGCAATACAATCAAAATGATAAATTCCAAAATTACAATTAAATAAGGTATAATTAAATGAAATCAGAATTCAACTAATTAAATATTTTCAAAATAACAATTAAATAAAGTAAAATAAAATTAAAAATTATTCTGATTAAAATCGAAATAAAATAAAATCAAAAAGGAATAAAAAATCATTTAAAATTACAATAATGTTAAATAAAATTATATACACTCTAAATTAAAATAAAATTAATTCAAAATTCCGTAAAATGAGAGTAAAATCCAAAATTCTATATAAAATCCTTAAGGCTTTGTGTGGTTTGTGAGTGTGCGTGTGTGTATATGTGTGTTAGTGTTTGTGTGTTTGGTTGGAAGTAGGTAGTAATCGTGTTACTGCAGGACTTTTTCAGTCCGCTCGTAGTCCAGTGTTTGAAGCCAACTTTTTATTTTCTGTTTAACTTTGTTATTTGGTGAGGGGTTAATGTTTAAAAACGTATTAACTTTATTGTAGATTTTTCTGCTCAAAAACATGTGCTGCCGCCTTGCCGATGTAGTGTTGCATTTGGTAGATTGACAGACATCGCGAATCGTACGTCTGCTTGTTGTATGCTCATTGTAAGGAGTAATACGGTGCAGTTGTATAAAGAGCTTCAGTAGGTATAATTGTCTCACTGTTAGGACATTACAGTTTTGGTACAGAGTCACTGTTGGGAACCGGTATGGTTTAAAGGTCATGACTTTGAGGAGTGACCTTTGGGCTCTTTCTAAATCAATCATGTAGGACTTACATGCTCCACCCCAAACCTTGTTACAGTAACGCAGCACCGACTGTGCTAGTGCATAGTATACCGCCCGAAGCAGCCCTAGATCAGCAACGTGTCTTTACTTTTTGAACGCCCAGATTAGCTTTCTTGTGCGTGGCGTAATTAGGTCTATGTGAAGGTGCCAGTTTAATTTATTATCCAAAAGTACTCCCAGTTATTTGGTGGAAGAAGACTATTTTAGGGACAGGCATGAGTAATGCTCGATATTACCTGGAAAGTTGCACAAGTGGACTTTAATCAATACTTCAGGTGGTTTGGTTTTAACAAAGGTGAACTGCACAAAGGTTGTTTTCGTCAGGTTTAGGGTTAGCAGATTTGCTTCTAGCCAAAATTTAATTTTATGGAGGCCCATTTCGGCAAGTTGTTTTGCCTCTTCCCAAGTCCCTCCATGAAATATCAATGCTGTGTCATCGGCATAGGGGAAGATTTTACCGTTTGTTAGTACTTGCTGACACAGGTCAGGAAAGAGACTCGGGGCGCAGACGGTGTCGAAGGCTTTGGCGAGATCAAGAAAAATACCCAGACATTTTTGTTTTGCAGCTACTTTTGCGGTCACATAATCTGCCAAGTAGCTTACAACGTCTTCTGTGCTCCTACCAGATCTATACCCGAGTTGCGTTTCTGACAAGATTCTATTGTGTTCTTTAAATTTATTGAGTCTATTATTTAAAACCTTTTCTAAAATCTTTGACAACGCTGACAACACTGAGATTGGCCTATAGTTTTTGTAATCGGTCTGATTTCCACCCTTGTGCACTGATGTAATGAGAGATTTTTTTAAATCTTTCGTAAATATTCCTTGTGCAAAGCACAGCTCCACTAGCTTCTTAAGTGGTGGAACTATAGCTTTAAAAATCGTCCGGGGATAGCGACATGCCCAGTAGCACAGTCATTTTTCAAGTTCATAATCAGTGTTTCTATCTCCGATTCTTCAGGTGGGATTAAACAATAGATATTATACAGTAAATTCCACCAACGAAGCAAAAATAACTTGATCTGCTGCTTGGCATAATCCTGTTGATCATATGTGCCGTGTAGTAAAGTCACCACCAGATAACAAAATAATAAAAGTCGTTAACACCTATCTACCAATATATTACTAAATGTAAAGGCAGTGTCGCTAACGCGATCAAAACAAACGTATGGGCATCCTTTATCCTAGCTTTCACTTAGCATTCAGTAATGAGTTAATATCTCATAAATGCTTGGACCGATTTACATGATTTAAACGGATAAAATGGTTCTACGCCTATAATTTTCATTTGACACCAATAGTATCATAATATCTCAATAAACAAAAAATCATGTTTTCAAGTTGCGTAATTATAACTACTTTATGGTACAAGTCGGATAAATTACATTTATTTTGTTGTTATCTGGCGGAGACTTTAATTGATGGTGACATGCATCCTCTTCAGAAAAATATCGGCCAGTCTAGACAGATCGACGTCATTGTTAACCTGCTTGGCAGTGGCCGGTTAGTCATTCTATCAACAGTAGTTTCCTCAAAACAACAACTTATCCAAAGGTCATACTCGTTGGTCGACCTTTGCGCATTTTAATGGCAAAACTGAGAACTGCGTTTCAAATAGAGAACATAACATTATATGTATAAAAAATACTGAGAAATTTGCATATTTTAGTAGTAGGTACGTATTTATATTTTCGAACTGCTTTTTTTCCCGTGGTCGCTTTTGATAAGCTTGAGTTTCTGGGTTCGATTCCTAAATCAGGTAAAGTAGCCATCAATAATTTCTCAGTAGAATCCCGGAGTCTGGATGTTGCCAATTGGCCGTTGACGCCAATTGGCTAGCCCAAGGCTGGGAATGAGACATGTACCTCCTACAAGTACAGTACACCACTGCTTATCTCTTCGAGGAATAGGTACAGGCATAATGTTTTTAATGTTAATTAATTAGAATTTTGCGCATTAATGTGTTTGTTGTTGATTCAATGCGCAATCGTTACTTAATTGAATTAGTCATTCATTCAAACTTATTAAATCTACCATCAGCTAGGAAATGGCTCATTCATTATTTATAAACCGGACCTATTAGAGTTGAGCAAGCTGCATGCACCTCTACCACTAACGTAGATACAAACTACAGGGTGACTGTTAATACATTGGATATATTTTAGGGAGAGAAAGTACTAATGATTATAAACTAGTTACTAACAAACAAAAATAACTAATCTAATTAATCAGCTTTTCAGTACATTTAATTTCTTCTAATTATCTCGACAAAATATAGGCAATAGCTGTTTTTTATCATACTTACAAGTTGGTCCCATAGTGAAAGTCATTTCTATTCATGAGTACATTCACCCTCAGAAAGATAAAAACGCCAACGAATAAATCGTCACATACTTGAAACTTTTTAACAAAAATTTAACCGACTTTTGAAACAAAACACTACAAAGCGAACCTGGCTACGACCGTGTATGACACATATTTGTTAGTATTTTGTTACTCGCAAGGGAATCAAAATATTATCTACTAGTTGCCGTTGACCTAATATTATGAAAATTAGGCAAGAAGGAATGTCTTATAAAGGGTAAAAATCCGAAAACCGTAAATTAGTCGTTACAATACAAAAAAATATATGAACTTATTCGCAGTTGGTAAACTGACCGCAACCCCATCACCTCTTAAAAGACCACCCCGGAGCCCCTCCGAGCAACGACTAGAGGACAAAGTTCTTTACTATAGTAATGTACAATAAACAGACATGCGATTGCCGAGAGATTTGCCGTCATTTATTGATGAGTTCTGTTGTATACCTCCAAATTTATATATATATATATATACACATTTAAGGGACCACTTCGGGCAAGTACTCATTCAAACACAAAAAGAATGTTCAAAATCGGTCTCAAATTGACGGAGAAATCGGTGAACATACATTAAAAAATACATACAGTCGAAAATAGAACCGCCTCCTTTTTGGAAAGTCGGTTAAAAATATCAAGTTTATTCCGCTTCCCGCTCAACTTCGCTGCCCGATAACATGAAATTTTGAAACATCATTAATTTAAGTGACATATCTCGACGTTGAACACGCTAGCTTCACGTGAAGCTCATTCTTTTGAATCCGTGTGTAAAGTGATTTTCCACACGAAATGTGAGAAAACTCTCCGATTCCTAAGTCACGAGGTCTTCATTGTATTTCCAATTAAGTTTCGTTAGTATAAATGTTCAAAATATCTTTGCTATAATATGTTAATTTTCTTTATTTACAATAGAATTTAGGTAGTTTAATAAAATATTCTTAACTATACATACAAACTTATTATATTAATGTACAAGCTCGCATAAAAAGGGAAAAGGGATAGTAGTAATTTCACTAAATATTTCCCAGAACGCTGGCGTCATTGCCACGGTGAATGGCATATTTATAATATATATTCTTATATTATGTGGACAATCTTGTTCAGTAATTAAACATGCATGTAGGGCAGGGATTGCGTGCCCCTAGTGTTATGGTCAGTGTCTTAGCTTTGACCTAATTGTTCGTTATTAATAAACATAATATTGTAACTAGAGATCTACAGTAGTTGTTATTGCGGATTGATTGTAAACAATAATATCACCTTTGGCATTGAAAACTACAATGTTTTACGTGAATTATTCGAAGTAAAGACATGGATACATATTTTTAATCCCTTGTTCACTCACGCCTGCAGGCACCTCATGCAGACCTTTTACCTACAACTTGTGTTAAAACTACATTAAAAAAGTTAATAATAAAAAACCGCCTGCTTATGAAGCGATATAAAAATATATAAACAAGAGGAAGATTATGCCTAAGTAGTCGGGTTATTGATATTATCAACATTTTTAATTACAACTTTTTAGTTACCTATGTTTTTTCCAATTAATTTTAAAAATATATTTGGTATATATTTTTGTAATCAAATCACCTCCAAAAACTCTTCGTTTTGATACCTCAATAGATGGGTTTGGCAAAAAAAAATTTGGACTGCACAATATGGCGCCCAAAATCTGCCATGTATGTTTTTTTTAACGTCACTTATCTAAATACACTAGTTTGAGTCAACCGATTGCGGACCCAGGTTGTCCGCTTTAAAAACAACCTGGCTAAATGGAATATCATAGCCCCATTCAAAACACAGTGCCAGTGTGGGGCCCCTTCGCAAGATATGGCCCACCTCCTTGTATGCCTTTCATGCCCGACAACCTGCACGTGCGGGATTTGTACGTAACAAATGATAGAGCTGTCGGAGTAGCTACATACTAGTCGGACAAAATCTGAATGGTTGTTTAGTCAACACGATAGAAGAAGAATTACACTAGGGTGATCATGACCTATCTAACGATGTCTTAATTATATCAATCCGTCTAGTGGTTTGAAATATATGAGGTAATAAAGAATATTACATATGTACATAATACAAACACAAGATACGTGCGAATAACATAACCCTTTCTTTGCAGTCGGGTAAAAACTAACTTAATGAATATTATCCGAAGTTTGCCTGCTTCTTTCTATTTACTTATATTTATTTATATTTTTGCCTTTATTGTCCCACTGCTAGGCAAAGACCTATTTATACGTAAGTATTAATTAATTATTTATTCATTCATCAACTCATACAAAAAGCAGTTTTCAAATAAGAAATACCATTGATAGAAATTGTATTTGTGGGATTACCTGACAACGCAAGTGGCGTTACAAGGGTAAGGTTAGTAAGCTATAGTGAGTCAACTCAGTTTTAATAGAAAAAGCCGAAATAGTTTTAGGATGCTGAACATTCGCCTCCCCCAAGTCTCGCCACATTGACCTGTCACGTGCGTCTCGCATCCAACGAATTCCCGCAACCTTAAGCAGGTCATCGGTCCACCTAGTAGGGGAGTAGGGGGCCTTCCAACGCAACGTCTTTTAGAATAATCATCATCATCATCATATCAGCCGAAAGACGTCCACTGCTGGACATAGGCCTCCCCCAAGCGTCTTTTAGAATAAGGTGGCTTAATTTCTGTCTCACTTTAACACATAGGTGTAGCTGTGGAGTTCGTTACGCCACTTTGTCTTCCTAGCTTAT
This sequence comes from Anorthoa munda, assembly GCA_945859665.1. NCBI lineage: Eukaryota > Metazoa > Arthropoda > Insecta > Lepidoptera > Noctuidae > Anorthoa > Anorthoa munda. The sequence goes on from OX243893.1 coordinate 41,855,305, forward strand.
TAGCTAAGATAAAGAAATGGTCGAACCAATGGAAATAAAAGATAAATTTTAAAATTAAAAAATTCCCGACTCATTTTTATTAAATGCTAAATAATTTATCTAGGAGTCTACTTGGGGTGTTTTCGGTGTGATAGATTGTCGATCTATTGAACACGTAATTATGATACAATACTCGTATCTTGCGAAAACACACCGATTCAAACAGTAAAACGCCCATAACTTTTGAACGGCTTAACCGATATTCATCAAACATAGCTAAGAACACTATCGATAAAGTCACCTTTACAACAAAAACAAACAATATCATAATCGGTTCATCCGTTTAGGAGCTATGATGCCACAGATAGATATATAGGTACACACGTCAAACTTATAACACCCCTCTTTTTCCGTCGGGGGTTAAATACCAGCTGCTGCTTCTGGTTATTGGGGAACTGTCTTATAATACTCGTATTTTTGATTGAAAGTCTAAAACGTGCTGATTCTCAGTATAATTTGAATAAATGATCTCGATGTTTTCTTTGAAACATGCTTGAATTGTTCTTTGATGTATAGTACTGAAAAATCATGACGCCAAATTCGTATGCTAATTGGGTAGGCTTGAAAATAACCAGCTTTATACAAACAAAGGCTTCCGTAACGAATTTTGGACGGCAATTTCATAGCTTGAGCGTGATCCTAAATTTCAATTATTGACAGTAAATTGGCAATTTGAATTAGACTCCGTGCCATAATCTGCGTTTCTCTAATCCTGGTTATTGTCAATATATGAGTAGACACCTACTAACATATAGGTAGAACTATCTAGACTCTAAAGAAATACATATCGATTTGCAATTTCTCAAGCCTTTAGGGCTGCGGGCGACAGGATACGAGACACACAGGACCAATTGAGGTGGCGACACTAGGGAGCCTATACCCAGCAGTGAACGTTCTTCGGCTGAAATGATGATAATGATAAAACCCTTTAGCAGGCTATTAGAAGCATAGCACAGGTCATCACGCATCGATTCGTGCTAAAAGTTTTTCACGATTTTTCTTTACATTGTTGTCTATATTTTTATGAAAAGTCTGCATTTTTGCAACTGTTGCGTACCTACAAAGTAACTACTGGACATCGATGTGCTTTTTTCACTCGTATTAATCTCAATAAAGTAATAAAATAAACTGGGATAATTATTTGTTGGTTTTAAGGAGGTAATTTGTCCTATTTAGGTCCAACGTACTCTTCTATCTATATGTGGGCGTCCAAGCAAAAGTGGTCAGTGGGATATTGAGTTAAGATTGGATTCGGTATCTAGAATATTCAGTTGGTAGTATGGATTAAAACTGTCTTTTTTATCAGACATTGCTTGAAAGTTTACAAATCTGGCATATATCTCGGCAACGAAATGCTATAAAGTCAATATATAGTCATAATGTCATAATCAAGCCGTTTGGGCTGTATAGCGTTGCTATAGAAATCGACATACATACATACGTTCGAAAAACATTACCCTCCCGCAGTCGGGTAAAAAGTGCAAAAAAATATTTGCGTTTCGAACGTCGGTGTTTTAAAATGATTAAACAAGAGTTACCAAACGTTTACTTTTTGTGATTTTTTTCATGTACGGTATCAACCCTCCACGGGATTTAAACGACCAAAATTTTACGATGTATACGGATATTGTTTGCAGCAACTTAATAAAAGCTTATGTTTAGCCGTGAGCCCGTGGGTAACAAAAGGTAGACTTGAATGATATTGCTATTATAAACTCACATAAACACAAATGCTCTTTCTGTATCGCAACATGCGCACAAACCAGATAAGAGCCGTAATCTAAACAAAACATAAAATCCCTTTATGGTTTTTCAAAAAAGGAATTGAAAAACGGAATAAATAATTGATTGCCTTCTAGAAATTGTGACCTAACTGCGCTGGTTACATTAACGTTGTATATTTCATAATTAATTTGATTAATTAAGGCAAAAATGATACTGGGCTGGTTAAAAGTAGTTGTAGCCTAATCAACGAGTTGCCTCTGACACGGCCATACTGACAGTCAATGCGGTTTATCTTTTGTCTCGTAATAATCTTTCAGACTGAATTTATTAATTAGTGTTTATCTTTGTACACACGCTACGACTCTTCCACTGGTTTTAGCTCGTTTTTAACATAAACATTGTAATAAAGTTAATCTGCGGTCATGGACACGTTATGTACACTGTAGACACTCACCGGTTACTTCACATATTATACGGGATGGATTTTTGTCTACGAGTACCTTCAACGTAGTAGCTACAAGAAAACGTTATTTGGAGAGTGTTTTTTATCTTTTTAAGTATAAAAAAACAACATTAACAGATATCTACAATCTATAAAATGGGTCCACGCGAGTCCCTCAGAGAAAAATTTAAAGAGATCGATATACTGACTTTACCTTCTCTTTATATTTTGGAATGTATTTTGTATGTCCGCAAAAATCGAGTGCTTTTCAAAACTAGAAGCGACTTCCATAATTTAAATACACGCAGTAAGCATGAAATTGTAATACCCAAATTCATATTAACGAAAACTAGCAAGTCTTTCCTTATAAACATAATACGCTTTTATAACAAGTTGCCAAAGTCAGTTATAGAATTGACCGATGGAAAGTTCAAATACTACATTAAACGTGTCCTTATTAAAAAAGCATATTATAAAATCAAGGACTACGTTGAAGATAAAAATTTTAGCCCTTGCGCATGCGGCTTCCCTGGTAACTCATAAACAGCAGAAATATGTGGATGTCTCTAACTATTCTCAATTTTTCTTTTTTTTCTTCTTTTAATTAGACTTTTTACAATGATTTCAATAATCTGTGTAGCCTTTTGCCAAGAATAGTTACAGCACTGATAACAACATTTGTGCCACATGTTAAATTTAGTCTTGTTACATATATATATATTTATATATATATATATACTTTATTGTACACCAAGATAAAACAATACAAAAAAAACATAAAAATTAAAACAAACATACAACAGGCATACAATATATATATATATATATATTTACCTTTGTATAGATTCTTTTACCGATTGTTTTGTGAATGTGTGAACATTGTAGACCTTCTAGATTTCTAGAAGCTTGTTAACATTTGTTGACTCTTATTGTCGGGCCTACGTTGTCCCCCCATATCTAAGCACTAATGTTGTAACATGGAAATATTGTAAAAAAAAAACAATTTATTTTAAAAGAGTAACCGTGGAGGTTCTTGCCGGTTCTTCTCCATAGGAAACGACCAACCCGAACCGTGCACCTTTTGTTGACGTTTTGTAAGTGTTATAAAAAAACATTTGATATTGATTTTGATTTATAAAAAAAAATAACAAGAATGTCTGAAATCTACAGAAACTCTTTTTTAATGCCAATCGATTCCATTTCTGTTTAGAATCAAAAGTCTTTTGGACCAACTGAGGATAGAGTTCTAGAAAAGTGAAATTATATTCCAAATATACATACCTACATAAGTACATATAACATAAGCAAATGTCGGCATTGCCAAAAACAAAGCTCACCAGATCTAGGCGAAATGTCGCAAAAAAATATAGTATCTTATGCAGGACACGTATTTGCACTCGTATATATAACCTCGGTTGACCTTTGACCTACATTATGAACTTTGCCTCATTTTATAAGTATTTTGCATTGGGTGTCATTTAAGCTATCGCCAATTTAATTCGTTTTGTGTTTCTTAAATAATAGGGTTTGCCTGCAAAATAGTAGATTTGTCACCAAAATGTAGTCACCAAACAATATAAAATCAATTCCACAATAAATCACATAAAATCATGGCGATATAGGGTCTAGTACCACATAAATGTTTTTGTATGTATTATAATAGGTTTGTCCTTAGCGAAAGAGTCAACGGAGCCCCGCTGCGCGGGGCTCCTATTTCTGTAAAGTCAAAGTCAAATATATTTATTTCTACTAGGCCAATAAGCGGCACTTTTGAACGTCAAACATTAAATCTAAATTAAAAATGTACAAGTAATAAAAATTGACTCTACCGTGCATCCGGAAAGTAGCTTGTTATGGAGAAGAACGCACAAGAAACTCCATACTTACTCTTTTTAAAATGTTTTACAATGTTTACTTATGTACATACATTAATAAATTCATATATGTGAGGACGATGCACCCAAAAATAGCACTACACACTATACTACGTACAGGTATAAAGTAATAAAAGCACTAACAGGTAAATTCATTAATTTGATAAATAGGAACATGGTTCTCACATACTTACAAATATTTCAAACATAGCATGCAGTATGCAGGGTCTAAAGTAACCTAACACGAAGGAGATGACGGGAGCTGAGTTCGCTCGCTTTGCTCGCTCACTTCAGCTCCCGTCATCTCCTTCGAACCTAACCTGTCCGTGTTGGGGTGCCCTAAGCTCGATAATCGATTTATTTGGTGACAGATCTACCATTCTGAGTACAAACCAATTTTATTAGGTGATACAACTTGATGACAAATATAAATTTTGGTGACAAGAAATATAGTCCCCTTTTGCATTTCGGTGAAGTATCTTATGGACTATTAATATTACAATAAAATTAAGTTATTAATTTGATAACCTTCTTTTAACAAGTGTTGTTATTTTGCAAACTTAATTTGGCACAATTTTTAGGGTTCCGTACCTGAAGGTTCCAAACGGAGCCCTATTTCTGTCACTCACGTGTCCGTCTGCCCGCCTGACCGTCGTCTGTCACTAAATTTTGTTCCGAAGAATTATAACTTCCCATTGACCTAACAGCTTGAAATTTGGTGATAATGTTTATTAATACGTATATTTTACTAACAAATAAGTACCAATATATTCTTTGATAAGTACCAATATTTCTAAATGGTACGGACATATGAAGCGAATAAATATGAATAACGTAATAAATTAAAATATTAATAAGTAAATAAAATAAATATTAATAATTTTAAATAGAAATGGTTTTTACAATGTTACTAAATAAATAAATGTATATATTTTATAATTCATTATTATTTTTTTTAAATTCAATTCTGTATTAATATAACAGTATAACTTACTAAGTAATACTTAACCAATAATACAATTTATCACATTAAACACCTAGTGGACGGGCTGCAGACAGAGTCAATTTCAAGATTGTATATCGCTCTGATTGCTCGAGCGATATACAATCTTCGCTGACGCGATTCTCTAAGGGAACTGCTTAAGGGTCATTAACATCATGTCGGTTCCTTGTCAATTTATTTATGAAAATATTATGTACGTAAGAAAGAATCTACATATTTTTTTTTTACTATGTATAGGCCTGTTTTTGACCACAATCTCACCGTGGTCAGTGATGATGTGGCCGATGGTGGTAAGCACACAAAGCCTAGAAGGGAACTGGCTCTCAAGTGCTGCTGTCGGAACACACCGGAAGGTGCTTGGCGACAGATTTTCAACTTGAGGGTGGTTGCCAGCCAGGCGGGTACTACAAAGTACCCTACCACCGTGCAACATATTTTTAGTAAAAACGGTGACGTATCCTATGTGCTATTCCTGATTATAATCTATCTCTGTGCCAAATTTAATCCAGATCAATCCAGCCGTTTGAGCGTGAAGAAATACAGACATACAAACACACACACTCACAAACTTTCGCCTTTATAATATTATAGTTTGAAGTGTGACAATGGATTCACACAGACCTCGTCTACATAGCTGCAAAGGTCGGCTGTCAGGCGCTTCGTTAAATATTGAAATGCCTCAAAGGGGACTCAAAGCTGACCCATATACAAGAATATTTTATATTCCTGCCTTCATAAGTCAGTTTCCGGGAAATACCACAGGGTATCTACATATAGGGGTATCTGCAGGTATATGGGTGTCGGACCTTTGGGTGGTCGACTTTATTATGTATGTACCTATGTTTGTATGACAACCGGGGCACATAGTGCTCTAAGAGATACAGAAGTAAACCGGTGTGTCATCATCGTCATCATCCCGATTTTTTTCTGCCAGTACAATAAAATTATCCTCACATGATACTGAGATAACCAACATCCTCAAAAAAAATGGGCAAATTTTACTCATTTTCATGGAGAAAACACGCTTAAACAAAAATTTGATTATGGCAAAATTGTTTCAACAAAACAATACCTGTTATTCCTAAGACAGTTACCTGGTATCTCCTATGGATTACGTACTGGCCCAGTCAATGAAAACACACTTGTACAGATTACTCTACTTCTAGATGACGTATCGAGATGAAACTTATACCAGATTTTAAGTTAGACCAGCAACGATACAATTGTGAAAACCGCATCCAATTTCGTGCAGTAATTTTTGCACCAACCGCGTAAAAAACATCAACTTCGTGACAGACAAACAAAAATTGAAAAAATATGTTGGTTGGCAATATTGCTGATATAATACCCCTGTATAAAAAATTCTTAAATATCTTCAAATCACTGACATCGCTGAGTTACAATTTTTACCCGACTGCCGAAGGAGGGTAATATTATATGTAAAGATTGACTGGAACTAATTTAATACGGAATGTGGATTATTATTATTTTTTAATTAGTTTTTGAATAATGTGACATATTAGTGATCTTTGAATGAATTTTAATCTCTGACATTACATTTTAACTAACTAGAATTAGTTTAATACGGAATGTGGATAATCATTATTACTTATTTTTTTTTGTATTTTTGACATATAATTGATCTTTTTGAAAAATAATTATTGTACTTTTATCCTTGACGTTCTATTTTTACAATAAGTACATTATTCATAAAGTGTAATGTTTTGGTGGTGTTTTCCACAAATTTCGACACAGTGTATGTTGTTACAATATAAACGACTTATGACCACTGCTGGACATAGGCCCCCAAGGGTCACCGGGACTGATCGGTCCAGTGCGTCTCGCATCAATCCATAATCGGTGTGTGTTATGTAATAATAGACTCAAAATTCAGACTTCACAAAAATCCTTAGCAGTTTGTTGGAAAACCTCCAACGATACGCGTGGGTTTTATAGCACAAATAAACATTAATAACCTAATCACAGAATTTATTACACTTGATAATAAACTACTTATCGTGAAAGCAATAAAATAAAATTTTGTTTTAAACTAAACTAGCTGCCACATAGGTGCAGCAGTTCCGAAGTGATGCGCTTACATACATTCGGAAATTGACTTTTATTTAAGTAGATATATTATTTGCACTCATTTCTTACCAACAAAGTAGTGTAAAGATACCTAAATCATAAATTCTTTAGACTGAGTCAAACATGAATGTTTGAAACATATATACACTAGCACTTCGCCCGCGACTTCGTTCGCGTGATCCGTGTTTTATCCTACAGATGACTTTTTAGTTTCGCCCTCTTAAGGGTTGGATTTCCAAAAAATCCCTTCTTAGTGCTCCCCTACATCATAAAAAGAAGCTGTGTATTGCCGGATTAAGGAGCTTAGACCCCCTAAAGCCCGCCCTGACGCAAAATCCGTTCTTAGCGGACGTCTACTAACTATAAACTACCTCCCTGCTAAATTTCATCTTTATACGTCAAGCGGTTTCCGATATTTGATGATAGGTGAATGAGTGACCTTTCGCTTAAAAATATAGATATAAGTATGTTAAAACCTATTTTTTTATATATGCTTGTAAATATAACAATTAAGGTAAGATTAGTGCTGATAATAAGATAATCTTCATGACATATATAAAATAAGCCAAACCCAAAAAAAAACCTAAAAGTCATCTTCCATTGCAAAGATAAATATTTTTCAGACATGAAACTTAATTTAATATTTGCGAGCGCACTCCACATTTTCAGTTGAAAATCGGGTTCTCAAAATTATATTAAAATCTTTTGAGCGACGTGCATTTTTTTTCGATATTTCAGACTCAGGCCCGGACTGCACCAAAGCGTAGATGTGCGGGGAAGTCCAGCTGAGCGGAGACGAGATGTGTGAATAACGAAATTCTATTGGTAACTAAATAAAGGGTTTGGACTTCTCCGCCTCATTCATAAATAATGTTGTATTCATTATTTATTTAGGTTCACTAACAGCTTCTGTATACATCCTTTCTTAGTTGTTTTAGACTTATACAGTCTCAATTTACAGGCTAACTAGCATTCATAAAATTAAACGTTAACACATAAAGAAATTAAAATGTAATTTACAAATTAGTAACAATTATGATAGTAGGTTTCTCTTTTTGTGAAGTTTTCGATTCTTTAAAAAACCTTTTGAACAAAATATTTAATCAACGAAATAACGAACTTTAAAGCAAAATATAAAAAAATATATCATTTAGGTCGGTAACGTTACTGAGCTCTTTTAGCAGCTTGACATAATATGTCAATGTATGTTCACGCGGGCGAAGTCGCGGCAGAAGCTAGCTTCAATATAAATACAAAATACATTTTTCCTGCCTAACAGAAAGATCCACAACAACCGATTTATATCCGCTAGCAATTTGTCAACGTGATCGCTACAACAACACGAAATTTAAACAGGCTTTGTATGGAAAACCGACGCAAACAAATTGCCAAACAGCGCGATCGCTCCTGCATGAGGTAGCGACACTACGGATGCATTTCGTCACATTGTGTAAGGAAATAACTTTTATACATATAACATGTCATGGACCAAGTGATTCATCAATTCACTATGTATAAAGCCGTAGCATTATTAATCAAGTCAAGTCAAATCGAGCAATGTAATGAATGCTGATTTAAACTTCTATATTTATCACATTGTCTGGTCATTATGAATATTGGTACGTAATGGTTGACCAATTCGATAATTATGATTAATGAATTAGTCCAAGAGCGTGCGAAGCGTGCTCGGGAGCTTAGGATACCCCGACACGTCATTTCAGTTGGATGACTTCCATTGCAGGACAAAGACCTTCCCTTAGCGTCGCCACATAGACCGATGCTGTGCTTGTCTTTTAGTAGACGCCGCGGCCTTCACCCGGTCAAGTGTTTTTTTTTTTTTGAGGGAAATCTTCCAATGACTTCGCCCGCTCTGGGTGAAGCGGGAGGGCGTGTCAGACTTTTACTGACTAAAACATACCCGTGTTCCTTCGGTTGCTTGAGCCAGGGCCGCGGTAACTCTTTTTCAAATTTATCCGCGACCTAGACAGGCATCAGCCCTAGCGGACCCCATCAGTTTGCTGACATCTCTATGAGGCGCGCGTGGAACACTACGCGCCGTCGACTCGGGCCTGGTCCTTATCGGACGGCGAGCTACCCATTAGTCGCCGTCCGCAAGCCCGCGACTACGGTGGCTGGGAATCGGCTTGTGACTCCCGACGCCCAGGGCGTCTCCTGCGGTGGCCTGGGGCGTGAGGGCATCTCCGTTGCGTCTCCCTCACGCCTTCTGCTTCCTCCTTCGCGAGCATTATTGCTTCGCAGAAGGAGGTGACAGCTTCCCATGCCCTCTCGCTCCGTACCATGGCCTAAACCAGGGCCGGACGTGAAAGGTTGCCACCGCCGATCGCCTCCACGAGGACACGGCGTTGCTCCGCCCAAGCGGGGCAGACCTCCACCGTATGTTCTACCGTGTCCTCCGGGCGATCCTCACAATGGTGACACCCGGGCCCCCTCCCGCCTTATCCTGAACAGGAACCGCCCGAAACAGCCGTGCCCGGTGAGGACCTGCGTCAGGCAGAAGGTGAGGACGCTGTGACACCTCTCAAGCCACTTCTCAAAGAGGGGCCTTATCGCCGCAATTGTGGCGTGCCCAGTCATGTGTCCACCTGGTCATCGATGAGCACAAAAGAAGTGCTTTGTAATTTTATTGAGCTATACTGATATCCATGGGAAAAGAAGTGAATGTACGCCGAGGAGAAACTATATTTGTAAATAAAGAGCTAGCGAAATCGACTGCAAACGTATGCTTGCGCTGCCAATTTGCAAACATTCTTATCTTCTGTCTGCATATTTACCTTCATTACAGGCATCAACTATCGTCGTAGCACACTTTACAAACAGTGGCGCAGTTGCACGGGTTTAATCTACTGCTAGGCTTTGTTTCCGATTTTGTAATTAAGAATATCAACAAATAAAAATCGGTTTTGCTATTGTACTAACACACACAATTATAGAAACAAAAGACCGTGCTATTTTCAATCTGTAGAATATATTTTGTATCAAGTCGAACCGGGACAGCTGATAGCATGATTGGAGGGTTCCGCAGCAAACGCGTAGCTATGGTCGAGGTCAGCCAACACTTGTAGCAATCACATCTTGCAAAGCGAATAGCAATTTTTTCATCGGGACCCTGACCTTGAAAGAACGGGCACTTTATTTAGCTGGGTTTCTTTATGCCAAAAATTATGCCAAGACTTGTCCAATAATACGTAACTTTAACTTAGAAGCGTGATAATACACTCGCGAGCAATAAAAAAGTTCCAGTGGCATAGCACCAAATTACTCCTGAACGGGAAAGGCTAGCATAATGACGCCGTCAGCAATATTGAAGTACATTTAACAGCGCATCGGAATATTACCAACTAAAAACGTAAATATTGTGTTCAAATTATAAATTAACTGTGAAAAAATTAAATTAAGGTGTTTGTCGGCATTTTGTGGGTGGAACTTTTTCATTGCTCGGCAGTTTATATTATTTAATACATAACATACTTAAGCCCTGATTCTTAAAACTAAATCATAGCCCTTAGTAGACAAAAGCCCAATATTCTGGAAACTAAAACTTGAGGGGAAATAATTCTAAAGATCTGCTATATTTTTTTTAAAGATTTCCTATAAACTTTTGACAAGTAATTTTTTTTTTTAAACCCTTGCCCATTGTTATTTCATGCTATAATTTATCTAGTAGTACACAAGCTTCATTCGGCAATCTATTGAAAACGTAATTATGACACGTGGTATCTTGCAAAAACACCCCGATTCAAACAGTAAAACGCTCATAGCTTTTGAACGGTTGACTCGATTTTCACCAGACATAGCTAAGAACACTCTCGATAAAGTCAACTTTTAAATAAAAAAGAAACTGCTCAATCTACGGTTCGTCCGCTTAGGAGCTATGATGTCACAGACAGATACACAAACACACAGGTATACACGTCAAACTTATAAACCTCCTCTTTTTCCGTCAGGGGTTCAAATCCGTAACAAATCTTTTATCATAGTATATGTTCGGTGTTTTAAAAACTTAGATTCGAAATCAATAAATGGAAAGCGATAAATAAACAAATAGTGTAAAAGAAATATGTTCAAAATCTAAAACCCAACTATTGAAAAATCACGCTCTAAAAATTATGAAACAGAAACATATTTTCAACTGAAATTGTTATGTACCTAGAAACTATTCGATATGAATCGGGTTTTAAATAAATAACTTACATGTAATAAATATTTTATTGTATTTCATACATATTCATAGTGTATAGAGGATAACCGTGGTCGTAGGCCACCTACCGTAATAATACAATACATTCTGCAAAGTAGCATACGACCTCATTTGTCAAATTATGATAAGAAAGAAAGAAAGAAAGAAAGAAAAAGTGTTTATTTGTCACAAAACGACATACAATATAGGAACATACTTAAGCTAAACCCTTAAAATAGTATTAGTAGTACTTAAATTAAGTTAGTAAAAACGAGAAATAAACAAATAATAATAACATATACTACCCACATTTTGATTATAACAAAAAAGAAATAGGGTGAAAAATATGTAGGCCATGCATCTGCATGTCGTGATTGTGACAATAAGGCTTCCACTCAGCATAATGCTGTACCGTGGGGGACCCACAGCACGGCGCTGATTTTCAGTGGTCGCCTAAGCACGGCGCTGATTTTCAGTGGTCGCCTAAAGTATAAGTAGTTTAGAAGTTATGAAGGAACAGATACATACATACATACCGGTCAAAAATATAACCCTCCCTTTTGCTTCGCCGTAGTCGGGTAAAAAGACATCCACCGCTGGACCAAGCGAGAAAATTTATATGCTGTAGAATTTTTAATATCATAGATATACTTCTTCTTTTCTTCTACGGTTTATTTTCATTTTATTACTTAGTATGTGATGTGCCATGTCTATATATATGAGCAGGCTGTAGTGAAAATATTTGGCAAGGTAAGTATACTAGCCACATAAATTTTATATTGTCCCATACCCGAGTAGGTTTAAAATAACCACAGTGACCACCTGAGTAACTATATAAGTACATAACTGCACATGTATAGTCCACTTAATTTTATACAAGCTCCGAGGGTGAGGTGAGCCGATGTCAATCGACAATAATGACATAAAATCGAACTTCATTTTACCCCCAACAAAGTGATCCGATGTTGAGTAGTGGCCATTTTCCGTAATGGCTGTTCGTGAGTGCTGCACATTAAATAAATATAGTCGTGATAATTTATAGGCACTGCACCGATAAATGGAAAGCGTCAACGCTATCGTATTTACGCTTCGTAGTTCACAAAAGGGACACTTATGGTTGGCCAGTCGATCATTCTTCCATACAAACGTAGTACGTTCAAAATAAAAAAAAGATATCAATTTGTAATTTGTCTCCTCATTATCTAGCCCTGTATGGAAAAAAATAGAAAATATTTGAAAGTTATGAACGTCGAAAGTTCCATATTTCAACACTAATTTTAACGCATCTTTAGGCGGAAATAAATACCATAAGAAGAAGGAAAATTGCAAAACAGTCACCATACAGGGATCAACAGATAATAGATTAATAGTTCGACAATGCAAATCATTTTTTTTTACATTTAGTAGTTTTTTCATGATATCCATATTCCCAAAGGTCTGGTTATAAAATTTCGTGCGCTTGTTTTCGTCCTACATCATCATCCATTTCGCTACAAATTTGCAAAAGTATATTGTGTATTTGTACGCGAATTAGCTTCATCACAGCATCTATCTTTTTCGCACGTGTTGTCGGATGTATAATAACACCGTGTACAAAATAGTTCTTGCCGTCGACTAGGGCTACCTTAAGTATCATCAGCATAGAAATTATATTCACGTGTGACAATTAGATGGAGTTTAGATCGGAACTAGATTTTGATTAGTTATCAGAACGTTTATGTGGCCGCTTATGTGCTGAAATAGTACATTGTGATACAAAGTACTATTTCAGCACATAAGTAAAGTAGTGTCATTCTCGTTTGCAATAACCTACACGCCCGTGTATCACACGATATTTTTCAATACAGTTGTGGGAAATAGTACAAAAAAATCAAAGAATTAGATTTGTTAATTCACAAAAAAATAAAATTTCCGCGCGTTTTTGCAACTGGACATATTTTTTTTACAACGAAAACAGCCTACACAGCCTATTCGATTTTTGACAAATGTTGATGTGAAAATAATTAAATTGAAACTGGTAATTAAATATATTAAACAACCATTTAAAAGACTTTTGAGAATTAAATGCTAAAACGTACGGAATCATTCATTTTTTCTCGTATAAAATCTATTCCATTTTATTCTATGTATGAAAACTCCTTGCCACTAAACTTGTTTAAATTGACTTATAACTAAACGCGCGTTTTTGCAACTGGACATTTTTTACAACGAAAACAGTCTATACAGCCTATTCGATTTTAGACAAATGTTGATGTGAAAATAATTAAATTAAAACTGGTAATTAAATATAATAAACAACCATTTAAAAGACTTTTGAGAGTTCGGAATCACGTACGGAATCATTCATTTTTCCTCGTATATCTATCCCATTTTATTCTATGTATAAAAACTCTTTGCTACTGAACTTTTTAAATTGACTTATAAAGAACAATGGCGAAATTTTAGCTGACTTAAATTTGAGCGTCTGAAAGTGACTTATATACGAAAGACATTCTATTAATGTAATGTTTTTTAAAGTATAATTAGGCCTGGTCCAAAATATATAAAAAAGAAACATAATAAATAAAAAGTTATTTGATTTTTTAGTTCATTTCTTTAGCATAGTGTTGCCATTATATATTTTATCTGCTAAGTGACAAGTAGTAACTATATTAATTAATAATATCATTATTGTATTTATTGCAGTAAATGAGTTAACAATACAGTGTATGTCTTAGTGTAGATGTTCCTTGCAGGTAGGTAAGAATATTGTAGTGTAGTAGAAATAAATGAATTACTTTCAATTAATGATTGGCAAAAAGACTAGTACCCAAGTCAAAAAAAAAATATAGCTTGGTTGTTGACGACAACCTTTTGATACACGTCAAAGTCACTTAGTTTAAATAAATATACTCTTTCCAAAGAGTATACTACACATTTCATGCTAAAATAACTAGGTAAGGGAAATACTAATGCGATGTTCCCCATTTACTTCCACGAAATTGAATAATATTACCTATTAAACACATTATTAAAAGTTACCCAGACATAACCTACAAAAGTTTATGACTGAATATCTATTATTTTCTACATTCTCGAACAAAAATTATTGCACAAACTAATTCAGAACATCACCCTGAATTAAACCAGATATTTTTCATTTAAAGACTTTCGAATTTAATCTCAGCTAAAAAAATTTATGGGCACCTGCCATTGTTCTTTAAAACTAAACTGCAAAACTAATGATCGAGCTCGTAAAAAAATATGTCCAGTTGCAAAAACGCGCGAAAATTTTATTTTTTTGTGAATTAACAAATCTAATTCTTTGATTTGTTTTTACTATTTCCCACAACTGTATTGAAAAATATCGTGTGATACACGGGCGTGTAGGTTATTGCAAACTCGTGTCATAAAAAACCCTCGCCTTCGGCTCGGGCTTGTTAATGACAGCTCGTTTGCAATAAACTACTTTCCACCCTTGTATCACAATGTACTATTTAGTTTTACAATTACGATGTTAAGTTGTTATTAAATTAGCAAACAGCTACGATGGCACTGAAATAATCTACTTGGACAACAATGAGAGAAGTATTGACATAATAAATGTTCAATTTTCTAAACCATACGTTTGTTTTCTATTTTTTATTATTTTTCCCACGAAAGATTCATGGAGAAACAATGAGTGTTGAACTAGCGGATGCTGGTTGCAGCACTACTGTCGCTTCGCTGTCATTCTTACCGCTCAATTGTATATATAACATGGGGGTATATTTTTGTGATGGCTGCTCACCTCTCGCTGCTCAGGTCTCTTGAGGTGATGACGATATCGTTTCAAGAAATTAAGGTCCGTAACTGTCACATCTAAATATGAAAATCCCATAGCGCCACTGTATCAAATACGGGCAAACGGGAATGCAAAGGAAATCTATTAATAAAAATTTGTTTAAGGTTGCTTCATGCTTATTAAACAAAGCCATTTCATTATTTCATCATCATCTTATTGTTCTATCATCATTTGTCTACGTCCACTACTGGACATAGGCGTCGCTACATTTTATTATTTATTAAGTATTCCATGATTTGGTAAAATATTTCCAAGAAAATTTAAGCAAATAATAAGCAAACTCTAATTTTAAGCAAACTCTTATTCGTTCACATTGTACCCCTGATTGCATGAGCAAGATAAACTACTTCAAATAACAAATTATTATGTAAACAAATAACCCGACTGTTGAAAAATTATTAACTGAAAAGAGGAAAACGATTATAAAATTGTGCCGTTTCGGGCGTACAAACATGGTTTGTAAAATGATGGGTCATCTTTACATTAAAATATTAATCATTGGAATTAAAAATCAATTAAATAAATTAAACAATAGTTGTAAAAGAAATTTATTATATAAGTCAAAATTCAATGAAGTCATAGAGATAAAATATGATTTATAGGCAATAATGTCAAATATTTAAGTAAATTGTTGTTGTTGTGTTGTTTGTTGTTGTTGTTATTTTAATTATCTTCTTTGACAGATATTTTTAATTTTTATTGTTAATCTGGAATATCTGAATGATTTCAAACTTGCTTGATTCAAGATAAGATGAATTTAAAAGTTAGTAATTATCTATCTGAGAGACATAAATCGTACACTAGCCAGCAACTTCACCCACATGAAAGAGCTATGATCCAATCCATCTAGATAAAAAAATATCCGATGTCCCTACGTATATTCAGGTCACGGTCTATCAATTTTCAAATTTTCACCTAGAGGCGTTATTGATTAATAAACATCCCAACATACTGACTTTCATATTTATAATATAAGTAAGATTACTTGGTGAGGACAAACTTTTCGCATGGATGGACAGTCGTGTATAAATATATCTACAAATGGACATAACATCTCAAATTCTAATGGTTTCGAAGGTAAACATTGTTATTGGGAAGTTTTCCTCAATACACTAGTATTGGGGACAGCTGTCTAAGTATATAAAACAAATAATGTTGATAGCAAACGAAGCGGTACTTGTAGGTATTTTGTTACTTTGTTATGGGTTTTTAAAATCAACTAGATACTAAAGTGGCAGTGGGCAGGGCGCATTGCTCGCAGAACAGATGGTCGATGGGGCAGAAAGGTTCTGGAGTGGCGACCGCAAACCGGAAGACGTTGCGTTGGAAGGCCTCCCACCAGGTGGACCTGACCGATGTGAAGGTTGCGGGGATACGCTGGTTACGAGACGCACGGGACTGGTCAATGTGGTGACGCTTGGGGGAGGCCTATGTCCAGCAGTGGACGTCTTTCGGCTGATATGATGATGATGATGAGATACTAGACAGGACTTCTTACTAACGGTGACTACAAAATTCGTACTGTTTCTTGAAAACCTTTAATTGACAAATAGTGTGCCCGATGGTATTTGCAAAGTGACTATAATCCATAATGTTATATAGTATATGAAATATATTTAAAGGTCAATTTGTAATTTTGTAGCCTCTTCGCGGAATGAAAATATTCTCTTTCAGCAAACCCCAAAATGGATTCCGATTCCTACCTTTGGCATCAGATCAAGGGTTTTGAGTTTGCCTGATAATACAGCAGTATAATTGGGGAAAACCACCAAAAAAAAAAATATGTTTGTTTTTTTGGAGAATTTGATTTGAGCCCGATTGATAGCAATAGGCTCGCCTCCTTACATGGGATTTAACTATATGGGACAAAATACTAACTCCTTTTACACGGGACTTTAATATATGGGACGAAATACATGTGACTTAAATATATGGGACGAAATACTAATTCCTTCTACATGGGACTTAAATATATTGAATGAAAAACTAAATCGTTCTACATGGGACGAAATGTGGGTTTACTATATAGGTAAAACACTGCCTTATCCTTTCGGGGGAATATATAAGTGATGTTATGTTTATGATTACAGCAATATTATCAGGCAAACCCAGAAGTGCCTAACATTATAGCCAAAAGTCGAAAGCCAAATATAATCTGATTGCGGTTATCCTGGAATGGATTAGCATATTTAACCATTGGTCAGCATATAGAACCATTGGTTTAGTTAACTACGTACAAATAAAAAAACTGTACCTAAGTCTAACAAAGTAACACATTCCTGAACCTAATTTAAGTCTGAATGGTTGATCAAATCCGATTTGATTGTATTGAGATTTGGCCTTTGACTAGGGTACTTCCCGTTGACCTAGAATCATGAAATTTGGCAAGAAGCAAAGTCACAAAAGTAAATGAAAAAATCCGAAAACTGTGTAGTTACATCTCAAAGTATTTATTTGCAGCTGGAAAACTGGTTGTGGATCATGATAGAGGTCGGTTCAAGACGGCTTTGTATCTTTATTTCCGTTTTGAAATAAATAAAGTCAAAATAATGTAGATGAGACCACTTTTGCCGGGCTGAATCAAAACCTATATCTGAAAACAATCTCCAATTTCACTGTGGAAATACTAATAGAAGAAAATGAGCCATAACATGAAATGCGATATTTGTTACGTTACCATAGTACCCCTCGCGTTATTATATCGGTATTTTATTAAACCCGTTTGTTTAGATGTACGTGATAATTATTGGAGAAAACACAAAAAAAAGATTTGATTGTTTTTTTGGAGAATTTGATTTGTGCCCGATTGATAGCAATAGGCTCTCCTCCTTACATGGGACTTAAATATATGCGACGAAATACTTACTCCTTCTACATGGGTCTTAAATGTATGGGAGGAAATACTAACTCCTTCTACATTGGACTTAAATATATGGGACGAAATACTAACTACTTCTACATGGGACTTAAATATATGGGACGAAATACTAACTACTTCTACATGGGACTTAAATATATGGGACGAAATACTAACTCGTTCTATATGGGACAAAATACTAATTCCTTCCATATGGGACTTAAACATATGGGACGAAATACTAATTCCTTCTACATGGGACTTAAATATATTGAATGAAATACTAAATCCTTCTACATGGGATGAAATGTGAGTTTACTATATAGGTAAACCACTGCCTTATCCTTTCGGGGGAATATATAAGTGATGTTATGTTTATATTTTCGTAAGTAGTTGCATTAGTTTATAGTAACTTTTTAAATAATAGGTACATATACTACGGTTATAGGTACTTATTAATAATTATCATATTGATGGCGTGCCTATGACACGGGTCACGGAAGTCAAGGACTCGGGGGTAAGTTTTAACACCAGCATGACATTTCGTGATCACGTTATGCGTTGCTGCAAGAAAGCATATAGAAATTTAGGCTTTATGCTTCGTACGGTCCGAGGGTTCACGAATTTGAAAGCCATTATAGCTTTATATAATGCATTGGTTAGGAGCCAGCTAGAATGTAACGCAGTCATCTGGTCTCCACATGAAGCTAAATATAGTCTCATGCTGGAGTAGGTACAAAACAAATTTATTAGATATTTGTATATGAGTTATTACGGTGTTTACCCATTTTATCCCTTAATGTATCCTACTTTATTTATTTTAGGTTTGGTAGGATACAATGTATTGAGGGTTAGGAGGGAACTGGCACTCACCTCATATATTTTCAAAATATTGAGAGGAAAGGTGAATAATGCAACTGTTTTAGGCCAGGTGTGTCTATTGTCTGTGTGTTCCGGACAGGTACGTCTGGCGACGTCGGCGGCCGAGCTTGCTAGTTGAGCCACGCAGTCGAACCAACCTGTTAAGAGAGGCGCCGCTGACGCGTGCATTCCGCACGCTCAACCTTATGGCTATGGAGACGGACCTATTCTGCTGTATAGTTCTCGCCAAACTTCTTGGCCGCCCTGAAGTTGGCTACAATGGCTGCGCAGTAGGAAATCTCATACAAAAACAGCACCGTTTCGTGCCTCGCGCATCCGGTAAACCAACTTCAGGGCGGCCAAGAAGTTTGGCGTGGACTATACTCTGGGTGAATTCACAAGGCGTGCATTGTAGATTCAATTATAAGGTCAAATTCTTTTGAAACTTCTCCGTCAGGTTCCAGAAGAAAACCGACTTTTCTAGAAATCTTCCTGAAAGACGCGTTGTCGTCATGTACGCTGAAAAGGCATCATTAAAATATGTCGTTAGTTACAGTACATTGTAAAGTGGACAGCACTTCAGCTTCTCACACATTGTATGTGCGAGTGTGTACCTACTTGTCGTTTGCTCCAAAGCATCGTATACACCTGAAGTTGCGCAATATTCTTTCAGGGACAATAAATATATGTCAAGTTTGCATGCCCCATGTAATGCTGCGGTGTTGCTGGCAGAAGCGAATGTTCCGTATTCATGGTAAACAAAAGACCGGTTTCCGGTGTACACCCGGCTTTAACTACACGAGCTATATACGTCGAGTACATTCTGTATGACCACATTGATGTGAATTTTTTTCATTACAACTGAGCTCGGTTATACAAAATTCAGCCGACAATCTCATTTACTGAGCGATTATTGTAGTCTTTTTATTACCAGATTAGCAATGTTTATACCGAAAGTTTTTTATTTCTTTTGTTTGAAATGTTCGAGAATTACTAACGATTTTTCATGTTATTAGTATTAGGTAATTAGTTTTTAACTAGGTATGATGAACAAGCTGCTTGAATATTTCTTATGCTTAATGTAGGTATTCCTACAATAACTACTTATCTGACTGCAATTACCTTACTAATTAATTAATGTGTGAATCATTAATGCATAGTTGCTCTAATTCCAGTATTCCTACAGATATGCAAATGACACATGAATATTACAATTTATAATAGGAATAGGCTTCAGAATATCTCCACTACACTCGAAGCGAAGCTACCATTGCTTGAAATTCATCAGAACTCGCCATAACAAAGTTTGAAAAGTTTTCAACTGCGCTCCATTACCTGTCCGTAACGACCCAATTCAAATTAATGTACCTTGAGCGGGAAGACCTAACTATGGGTGGGAACACGGTGGGAACGCTCCCTCGTGGTAGGCCGTGAATGAATTGGTGACAGTTTGACATGAAGCACTAACAATGTATGGGCAAAACCGCGACGCTCCATTTTGGCTTCTATACTGTACATGCTAAGGAATAGGATAGTTTGTTTCGCGTACACATTTGTACGCAGCGGCGTGCTCCCACCACGGCGCAGGCGCGGAGAGATGCGCGCGCATATATTCACCAGCGCTCCGTCGGAACACCAGTCAATCCTTAGATCGCTAAGCGAAGCGATCGAATCAGTTGAGCGTTCCGATACATCGTGCTCGAACAACACTACGCTCGTTTGCGCGCGTTACACAGCTTGCGTCAAAGGATTCATATTAAGGTACTGTAAAAAAAATATTTATTTACGAGAAAGGGCTTAGATTTTTTTTTTGAATTTTCGGAGTGCGTTCGGTGTGCATGTTGTGTGGAGTGGCGCGCTGTGCTCGTGCCGGGTGTGGAAACTCCCCGGCGGGCAGCACGTGCCTGCGGAGTGCACGCGCGACCACCTCCTCAGCTGCAACGCGAATTGCATCAGCTCCGACCAAAATATTTGTAGATGACACCAAATGCGCTCGCGGTCTACCTGCTTTGCGAACTTTTACTTAGCGAAATTATTAAACAAATCAAGCTCAGTCGAACTGTCCCAGAATTTATATCACATGTTACGATTTCAACTCGTAACTACCCTAATATTATTTATATATTTATTTACAACTACAGAGTAATTCACATGAGTTTTGTGTCCGAAAAAGTTTTGTAAGCAACTCGGTCAGGATCGTTTCGGTAAGAGAAAACTGGATATCTGTAACTGGTAGGACAACTGAAACCTGTCCAAATTATAAAAGACAGGAATTATTTAAAGACTCACAAGTATTAAAATAAAAAAACTTCTCATACTACGTGAACAGTTTGAACTATAGCATTTTGATGTATTGTGATGTCGTTAAAAATATTTTGGCTACAAGTTTTGTTAAAACTACGTCGAATACAAATATTAGAAGCGTAATAAAAGTTGTTTCGTCTATATCTATATGGTAATTTATTGGATAACGATGTAAACAATGAGCAAGCACACGTACGCCCTCGGACGGAGTAGAACTCTTAACTAGTTACTGAGAACAACAACGGTTAGCGTATTAGCATGTCTAATAATAAATTTCTATGTACTCGGTAATGTTTTTAAACGCAGCCCTTTAGTTATACGTTTGCATATAAATTTTCTCGTAGTTGTTGACATTTTATAGCTATTAAAAGTTGGATATTTAACGAATAGCTGCCTCCCGCGCCTTCGTCCGCGTTTTATTTGTACTTCCCCCAATATCTTAACCGTTTTGTTCCGAATCTAATCAGTTCAATAGTAGAGTAACAAAACAAACATCTATCCATACTGACGAACTTTCACGATTATAATAAACAAGCTTCTGCCCGCGGCTTCGCCAGCGTAAAAAATGTTTTATCATCCCAAGGGAATAAAAACTATGATATGTCCGTACCAGAGAGTAGCCATGGAGTTTCTTGCCGGTTCTTCTCCACAGGAAACGACCAACCCGAACCGTGCGCTTTTTGTCGACGTTTAATAAGTGCCCAAGTAGGCCTACGTAAAATAATTTTTTTTATTTTTTATTTTGAGAGTCTCAAAATATCTCCATGCCAAATTTAATCTAAGATTACCCCCTACAACCTCACAAACTTTACCTCTTTATAATATTAGTACAGATACATAGTATAGAAATAAGATAGCACCTCGTTTGTTGAACGGAGAGTGAAATAAAATGTGTCCATAGTTGATAAGAAGTAGGAATAATCGATAGAGGGGCAGGGTCACTGTGTTATTAGTAGATAAAGTGCTTGGCTACCAACAACGTCCATTAAACGTCACGATAGGAACTTGGGAGCTATCACGGTATGCCAAGAGTGGAGTTAAGTAATGTGTTGGCAGCAGCAGCCCTGCTTACACTATCAGGCATCATAGGCGCGATGTTATGTGTGTAAAAATAGATGCTTATCGTTATTGGCATGTGTTGAAACATTACTAGCGTTTCGTTAGGCTCGTGGAGTAAAAAAACGAGGAGTGTTCATCGAGGATTTATGCAATAACGTGTAACACGTAAAATTCAATCGCGTGATTGTTAAACGTTCGATATTTTGGTTTTAATCGATTAACCGATCTCATAAAGTTAGGGACTTGTTTTTTTTTTGTTACTGACTCATTTAAATTTTCGTTCCTGGACTGCATTTCTGAAAAAATAATCTTAACGTAAATAATTCTCACAAACAATTAATTCAAAATTTTATGGTAACATTTTAAAAGGTACTTAAGACTAAAAGCCAATTAGCTGCAAGTTGTTCATCCACAAATCAAAAACTCCGTTAAAGTTATCAATGAAAAGGATCGGTGTTAAAATGTTCATTTTCACGGTGGTGTGTCAAACGCGACACTCGACAGCATTGAATAGCCGAAACGATATCTCTCGATGCCACAAACACTTTCCTCTTACAGTTTTACCATAGTTCCGAATTTAGGATTTTCAAGAGTAATAAAACGGTTTATAAAAAAATGTACATGTGCCCGATGCGGCTTGCTGCGTGTTTCAGTTTGTTCAGTGCGGACGGGAGGTCAGTAACATTCGAGAGCTCTATCGTAAGACTTACATACATACAAACGCCCGCTTCAGGGAACTCCCGAGCCATAAAAACAAAGAAAATAAATTAATCATTCATTCCACTGCCCATTCGGTAAATAAACCCATTTATTTGGAGCAAGGATCGTTTTAGTTCTATTCTCAGCTGTAGATCCATCTGGCTCGAAAACTGTTTGTATGACTGCCGAACTAATATTTATAAAGTCTATCAGAGTCCGAAATTTATAATTACTATATTCTATGTACTAAAGTCCCTTCGTCGTAGCAAACTGTGTCAAGGACTGTAATATAAAATGCCAAGCACGATATCGCATATCTCATACAGAAATATTCGTTCCAACTCTCAGAGGGTTTCAAAGTCATACGGACGTTCGCGTCGTAATGCCAGTAAAATGTTCTAGTACTAACTTTCTTTATAAAAAAAAGGAAAGATTATGAAAATGAAATGGCAAACGAAATTAAAACGATAAGGCTTTGAAAATTACGCATTTGTGCCTACCTGCAAAGATGGTAGATATGAATGACTTAGATACCTACCAACTTAACAATACTTGTAGACTTATAACAATAATATTTAATGTATTTTTGTTATTGATTCGATGGAAAACTTCAGCATAGAATTCCAACCGAGTTTATTAAACTTTTCCGAGGTCTTAAACTGTCATTGCTTTAGATTTATCTGTAAAAATAAACACTATTGTTCTCACATGTTGTAAACTACACTCAGCTGTAGAACTGCATACTCTTTATACCGGTATATAATAACGCTTGTAAAGTGCTTACATTAAAAATTAAACTGTCATTGTTTTAGATTTATCTGTAAAATTAAACACTATTGTTCTCACATGTTGTAAGGTAACTACACTCAGCTGTAGAACTGCATACACTTTATACCGGTATATAATAACACTTGTAAAGTGCTTACATTAAAAATTAAACTGTCATTGTTTTAGATTTATCTGTAAAAATAAACACTAGTGTTCTCACATGTTGTAAACTACACTCAGCTGTAGAACTGCATACTCTTATACCAGTACTAGCTGACCCGGCAAACTTTGTTTTGCCATAAAAACACCTAATATGCATCTACCCTACCTACCCTACCCTACCCTACCTACCCTACCCTACCCTACCTACCCTACCCTACCTACCCTACCCTACCCTACCTACCCTACTTACCCTACCTACCCTACCCTACCTACCCTACCCTACCTACCCTACCCTACCTACCCTACCCTACCTACCCTACCCTACCTACCCTACCCTACCTACCCTACCCTACCTACCCTACCCTACCTACCCTACCCTACCTACCCTACCCTACCTACCCTACCCTACCTACCCTACCCTACCTACCCTACCCTACCTACCCTACCCTACCTACCCTACCCTACCTACCCTACCCTACCTACCCTACCCTAATTTTCCATTTTTTTATTTTTTTTGTAAATCTAAACCATTCTCGAATCTCCACGAACACACACAAAAAATTTCATCAAAATCGGTCCAGTCGTTTAGGAGGAGTTCAGTCACATACACACGCACACAAGAAATATATATATTAGGATATAATAACATTTGTAAAGTGCTTAAATTAAAAATTAAACTGTCATTGTTTTAGATTTATCTGTAAAAATAAACACTATTGTTCTCACATGTTGTAAACTACACTCAGCTGTAGAACTGCATACTCTTTATACCGGTATATAATAACGCTTGTAAAGTGCTTACATTAAAAATTAAACTGTCATTGTTTTAGATTTATCTGTAAAATTAAACACTATTGTTCTCACATGTTGTAAGGTAACTACAATCAGCTGTAGAACTGCATACACTTTATACCGGTATATAATAACACTTGTAAAGTGCTTACATTAAAAATTAAACTGTCATTGTTTTAGATTTATCTGTAAAATTAAACACTATTGTTCTCACATGTTGTAAGGTAACTACACTCAGATGTAGAACTGCATACACTTTATACCGGTATATAATAACACTTGTAAAGTGCTTACATTAAAAATTAAACTGTCATTGTTTTAGATTTATCTGTAAAATTAAACACATGTTCTCACATGTTGTAAAGTAACTACACTTAGCTGTAGAACTGCATACTCTAATACCAGTATATAATAACACTTGTAAAGTGCTTACACTAAAAATTAAATCCTTAATTTACTCTCATAACTTGATTGAAAACGATAATGTACAGGTAGTTAGGTACTAAGTATGTAATTAAAATATTTCCTCTTGATTACATGGCAAATATATTAAGACACTTATGACTTATTATTGTTATTGTTTCTCAACTAATTTACAAATGACAGTTTGTCTTAATTATTTACTGATGTCTAGGACGGAAGATTGTTCCATTATTAATTATATTGAACTAACTATTTGTTTGTTTGTAGAACTCGTCTAGTCCCACGGTTGACGGTAGGCTGCCCCAATCAAGTGAGAATTAGTTTTTAACCCCCAACGGAAAAAGAATGGTGTTATAAGTTTGGCGTGTGTATATGTGCGTGTTTGTGTATTTGTCTACTTGTATATTTGTGTATCTGTCTGTGACATCATAGCTCCTAAACGGATGAACCGATGTTGACTTGTTTTTTTGTGACACATTTTTATTTACTAGTATATAAATGAGTAATTATGATGCGATATCTGGCGTAAACACTCCGATTCAAACAGTAAAACGGCCATTACTTTTGCGGCTGAACCGATGTTCATCAAACATAGCTAAAAACACTTTCGATAAAGTCGGCTAAAATCGGTCCATCCGTTTAGGAGCTATGATGACACAGATACACAAATACACACCTTTACACATAAACAAATACCCTTGTACACACGTCTAACTAACAAGAATAACACCCCTCTTTTTCCATCGAGGGTTAAAAATACAACACATTTAGTATATTTTTTCCTCTGATAGGTACCAACCTTTTTGAATACCTGTATTGAGTCGAGGCCCTGTGTATTGCTGGTAACTGTAAAAGCAAGTCACCTTTAAAATAAATGCCTAACTGTCTGACCCAATTACAATTCCGCGTACACAGTTCCTTATAGTGACGCGTTCTTACAAAAACTACCCACTTTAAGCGATGGCATAAAAAATATCCATTTAAAACGCAAGGTAATTTACCTCCTCAGCTGCTTATTAGCCACTAGAGTTCCGGAAACATTTGCGTCGTTATTTACGGCAACCTCGACTTTAGAATTAATAATTTTTAATTAATATACAGCAGCGTCCTTGGATCTTGTGACAAAAATATCGACATATAATAAAAATTGACGTGCAATCGAGAACTTAGGTGTGGTCTCTGTTATCGTTCAAACTAACACTTGTTTTCAATGTTATCAGTTCCAACGTTGTTGATCCCTTGACCCAAAAGCAATTGCGTAAATTATTACTAATCTAGATCCCTCGGCGCGATAATTGGGTCGTCATTAACGATACAATACGAGAGTAAGTTCCCGAAGTTATGTGACGAGCATCGACCAAACAGCCAGGCCTGTATGGTCGCTGGTGAGGAGAAAGGCCGAAGTACATTACTCTTATCGATCTCATCTGGTATTCAATCGAGTGGAAACCAAAGCATTGAGTGTTGTCAACCCACAAATGTTGTACTCTGATTTAACACCTAACTATCAGTATATTCGTATGTAGTTACAAACAGGAAAAATATACATGAATCTCAATGATAAACTGTTTGTTAGGATAACAAACGTTTGTAAACGAATGCTATTTTTATTGACTAAACTAAACTAGTCCAAGGGCCCGGCAAAAGGTTAGGTTTAGAAATTAAAAATAACTGTTATTTCATACTTCGATTTACGAACGCTTCTACGAGTAGTTCTAAACATAATTGTTTTCGTAATTATTGCATATATTGTATTCTCAGTTGTAATAATATACCTAGTTGATTAATTTAATTGATGATTACATTCCAAAGATTATTTATGTATTTATTAATAGTAATGATATAATCATTTACAAAAATAATAAAAATCGGCATACTAGAAACACCATTTGAAAACCGCGCAACACGTTCCAACAAAAAATTCTTCTGTCCACAGCTGAGGATATAACTCGACAGATTAAAATATTCAATCAGTTGTCAGAAATATCAATGTTATTAACTGTATATTATTACAACATATAATTTGTTATGCAATAAAGCATCGAACCGCACACGGTGAGGTTAGGCTTCGAGCTCCGGCGTAATATCTGCGGGTCAAGATCGATCGGCTGTCTCGCAAAAACACTCGATAGTTCCAGTTTTGTTAATGACGAAACAAGTTGAACGAGTCAGTTCGTATATTTCTCGACCTATATAACACACGATAATGACATACTTAGTGACGATTACAAGAGAAAAACTACGTACTCGCGAATTACTTATCAGCTTCGTGCTAGATTTCCACTGCAATTTCTGAAAGAAGGCTGTTTTAATTTGTACAAGGACTATTGTAATTATCGTGCGTCTGATAGTTGTCGTTTTTAGCGTCTTTCCTTGTTGGTTTATGTATAAAGGTGAGTCAACAAGCATAGCTCAAAGTGCATATAATTTAGATCGTTCTTCATTCAATAGTGCCGTGAGAATGTTGCATACATTAAAGTTTTCCACGGTGCAGCTACCTTGAGATGTATAAATAAACTCCGGAATTATACGGGACTTACAGCAAAGTGCAGTATCATGTTCTTGAAAACCGAACACAGAGGTATTTGAAGTGCATAGATATCAATGACCGAATTATTCATGATATTCTGTAAGCCGCGTTTATCTTTGATCTTTAAATAAGTGCGTAGGCACGTTATTTTTCTTTGTTAGCAACGACTTTGGAAACGTACTAGGGATGAGTCATTGTTTGAAGATTCAGAAAGTTACACAGCGTTTTTCAGCGGTAACAATAGATAGAACTGACAAATAAAGGGCAGTTAACTAGCTACCAAAATATAATTGGCATGTAAATGTCAAAAGTATTACGGAAATATTTACGAGTACGTTACTACGGAAACAAGTATAGTTATTTTTGTATAGCACCGGCACCGGGCGGTTCATTCACGCGCATCACGACGTATATTTTCTGCCGCACGTGATACAAATATAAACAGAACACGTTCTAAATACTAAAGACGCATCCACCGACGCATCGGTCGGGTCGTGAGCAATGTGAACATCAGCTGAGCACTCCGCTCCCAGCGGCCAAACACTCACGCGCGGCGTGAGACAGTCATCGCCCTCCTTTACAGACAAGGCCAAGGACTTCACCGCTGTGTAATAAATACTAAACAAAACACAGCTGTACAACACAACACTGAGTAATGTGTTAGGTGTTAAACTGTCAATCCAAAACATAAAGCCTTTGTGAGTCCATCACTGCCGGGTACTTACGCATGACCATCACATAGATACCAACGTGACGTGACTCGTAGGCTTACACACAAGAACAATACTAATGAAGAGCCACTAATCAGTCAAATGTCACGCTCTGACTGGTGATCCATTGTGATATAGCCACGGACAGCATATTAACGACAAATCACATACTACACTTTTAATAGTGTATCTACTCTCCCTGACAGCAACGCAATTGTTCTCACAATAAAAAATTGCGTCACTTGGGTTATCAACACATCGGCATAATACAAATGAGCCATTACATTAACCCACATAGATATACTCACGTACTCAGAGACATGTAAAATGTCAACATTTGATAACGACAGTGTACATAGCGGCTGATACGAAAACATGGATGCATTGTAATTATTACTGAAAACAGGAACGGCAATGATCAATGTTTTATAAATAGTGCTGTGGCCCGTGGCAAAATTTGGATTGCATGTGCATTTCCTTTATGACGTTTGTGTTAGATTTTGTGACTTTACTAATTTAACGGCTAAATTATCAGCATTGTGGCTACGCTGCCAACCTTTTTGACACTTTTACCATTGATAGCGCTGCAGACAATTTTTTTACGAACACTCTGTTTTTTAATTTTGGCTTGACATTTTCTTAGTCACATTCTCATTTTAAATATGTTTCAGTATTAAAAAAAAGTTAATTAAAAAAATCAAAATACCCGACTGCTTAAAAAGCGAACTAAAAAGACGTAAACAAGAAGAAAATCATGCTTTGCAGTCGGAGGATACATCTGGTTTTGGTCAGCCAGCTCGCGAATATGTATCCTCCGACTGCAAAGCATGATTTTCTTCTTGTTTACGTCTTTTTAGTTCGCTTTTTAAGCAGTCGGGTATTTTGATTTTTTTAATTAACTTTTTTATTTATAACTTTTTAGTTAATTTTTTTTTCGAATTAGGTACATTTAAATATATAAGTGTTATATATTTTTGAAATCACCTCTTGAAACCCTTTATTTTGATACCCCACACGATGGGTATGGAAGAAAAAATAAAATTGCCCCCCCACAATATGGCGCCCAAAAGCCGCCATTTTTCTATTTTCCAATTTTAATGTAGCCTATGACACTCGCAAGGTTAAGACGAATCGATTGACGTATGAATCATCAAAATCGGTCAACGCGTTTGGTCTCTGGAACGCCACATAGGAACAAACATACATACATACGTACATACATACATACATACATACATACATACATACATACATACATACATACATACATACATACATACATAGACTGATAAACACATTACCCTCCTTCGGCAGTCGGGTAAATAGCAATTTTATCGTAATAATTTTATTATGTCGATGTGTGATTTTTAGTAGGTAATTTGATTGTCCTGTCCATTCACAATCGTGTGACGGACGATGCAAGTTAATATAATGATCTATTTCTATAATTATCTGTAGTTGGCTTGTCACTAAAGCTATTGAATTACTATCGCGCTAATACTCTCACTAGCATTACAACTATATTTGTATGTTCCTGTTATATAATAGCAGTATTTGTATCCATTTTAACTGTTTTATTAAGGGCTTTTAACATAACTATATGTACTTTATTGTAAGTAAATGGTAACGTAAATTTCACGTTCTAGTATCTATAAATGTATGTTGGTGTATTATCTGAATGTATGTAATTAGCACTTGTAGTCAATGACACCTTCGTTTACAACCGACCGGTAATAACTGGAAGAAAATGGTTTCGATCTTGGTAATGTTTACAATCGTGCACAATACATTTGTTCATACATTCACACTAGAGTTATCATTTACATTGTCGTTTTTCACCTGAAATAGTCGTGTCGTGGTGGGAAAAGGAGCATTAACAGAAGTGCCCATAACATTTTTCACGGTCAGTCAGTGTGTAAACGCGTAAAGTAATAACCATAATACGAAGCACTCCCGCTAATGTAGGTACAGCCTAATCAGAGGTTAATGACGCAAACTCCAGACCACGGTGGATATCAAACAAACTCATGCTAATGGCTATTATGGTATTGATCGGATTGCTTAACCTCGAGCTCTATCTATGGAGTACACAAAGGGCCGAAATATTTACCATTGATAATGGTGTGACAGGGATTATTTGCGTTTCTTTTTGTTATTTGGTT
The DNA here is from genome assembly GCA_945859665.1 of Anorthoa munda. NCBI lineage: Eukaryota > Metazoa > Arthropoda > Insecta > Lepidoptera > Noctuidae > Anorthoa > Anorthoa munda. The sequence goes on from OX243893.1 coordinate 41,885,824, forward strand.
TATAGAACTATATTTGCTATAGTTTATTTGATATATTATGCGATATTTCCGCACATTTTCTAATTAAATGTATAACACTATAAAATTCAGTCACTATGTTATATTTCAAAGTTGTTTGTTGTCGTTCGTCATCGTCACCAACGAAATGATCGTTCGCGTAGCAATAGCGTAGATCGTGGAAGAAGCCAGCAGGTAATACGAAATTTTCCGAGCAAGCGGGAATTATCCTAGATCCACTACATTTGCCAATAGCCATCATTTGTGGTAGCAGATTCCTAGTTTAATTGCTTACATACGTACTAATGACGCGGTTTGTTATAGTGGGAACGATACGAGTATTTTGATTACCTACCTAAGAATTCGAGAGCCAAAAGACTAATCGTTGAAGGAAAACATGGAAATTAAATTTCTTAATTGATTTCCTAGAAGAATTTAATTTCGTTCTTTTTTAACACGAGTTGAGAAATTACATGTTATATATTCGCTCAATCTTTTCTCATTGTTTCCAAATTAATTGTATATATAACATATATACCTATTTAAACATATATGTTGGTCAGTTTGCCCACATTTTCCTAACTCGCTATTTATTTATATGGGCGTCAATTTGTTAAACGCGTGCGTTGTTGGCCACACAGTGTTGCGTGCGACGAGTGCTGTATGTAGTGGTCGGCAAACATACGCTGTAGTCGCGTCACCGGAGTTTGGGCAACACGCCAATCGATTTCGTGAAATCACCATCGTTACTGTATGTCAAGGGTTTGTTTGTTTTATTGGCACACAGGTCACTGTTGCCTACGAAACAAAGCTGTTTTAATAACAACTTTATTTACTTGCTGTCTTGGAAAAACATTGCATAGATTGCGTTTATATTTATGTAACTTCGCTCAAATAATTCTATCAAAAGGAATAAGGCTAATTAAAAAAAATAATCAGTTTTATTTTTACGCTATTTTATTTCGTGCTTTTTAGTGTAAACAGTGATAGGACACGTAATATTAAATAAGTATAATTGTGTAAGTAAAGACCATTGATTGAGAGATTGTTTTGTTGTTTAATGTTTTGTTTTTGTGCGTATATAGTGGACGAAAATGTCTAAAAGAAATAGTGATTTACCAATATCGAACTTAAAGTAGTGAAATAGAACTGAAAGTATGAAGGAAAGTCCATTGTTTATTTTTTACTGCTCCATTTTATCATGTATGTTAGGCATGTATATTAGGTAGGGGTTCATCAAAACCAGGGATTTCCATAGTGGTCCGTTCCCTTGGGGTTGAAATCTGTTTCCCAAGTGTCGACATAAACGAAAACTGATTTTGGGGGTCGACGAGGTCTAAAAATCGACCCATATTCATTAACACAAGTTCTTATTTCAAACTTTCAAGACACTGGATAAGTTGTTTTACGTAAACCAACTTGATATAAGATGACTAATATTTTAGTAGGAAAAGTATCATTGTTGTACTTTTTAAAACTCAACAAGTCGATAAGCGTGCACAAGTTCGTGCAAGATGAAAAACTCGGCAAGACAATAAGCGGATTTTCAAAGTAATTTGGCTATGAGGGTCTGAAGTATCAGATCATTTTAGAAATCGTACCACTTGCCCAAAATAGTTTGGGTATCCCTGATCGAATAATAAAATACACTAAGTTTTATTTTTCTTTGTCTCATACCGGAAAGGAAGATACTTCCGTAAAAAATGACAAATGCCAACACCATTATAAATGTACATTTTCATTCACGAGTATTTAAATCATAGAGCTGATAAAAACACAAAGCTATAAATGGCTGAATACATGTTTCTTTTATGAATACTTGAGCATGTATATTTAAACATTCTCTTAAAATGTCAAGGAAAATGTATGTAAATATTAAATAATCAATGTTAGCCGGCTTCAAATAAGTAACAGTGTTTCGTTGAAAATAAAACGCCCGTATCTCATGTTTTAATTGGAAACCAGATATTTTCACTACAGTACCTACTTTTTATTTCCTGTTCATAATTCTAGCGATATTGACTTGTTTATATATCATTACCTCATAAACAACAAGGATATTATTTACACTATTTGTCATAATGATAGATATTTATTTTTTGCTGAGCTGCATTATGATTGTGTTCATCAAGCAGAATCTCAAATGTTGTTTCCTTTTTGTTACAGATTTATACGTTTTAACAAGGCGTAAAGATGGCTGATGCTCACGCAAAAATAGAAGGTGAGTAGTTTATTCTTAATACCGACTTATATTTTTTATTCATGCACAAATCATAAAATTTTATACATAAATACATTAAAATTTGTATACAATCAGGTACCTAATAAAACGTAGATAGGTTCATAACAGTGGAAAATTATATTTAACTAGCTTCTGCCAGCGGCTTCGCCCGCGTGAAAGGTGTTTTTTTTATCCCAAGGGAACATTATACCGGGATGAAAAATAGCCTATGTGCTATTCCAGATTATAATCTATGTCTGTGCCAAATTTCATTCGTTAGCTTGCTTCCAAGCCTTCGGCACCTTTACAGTCACTATCGAAAGGCGGTATAGGCGTGTCAGGATCGGAGACAATTCATACGCACAAGTTTTTAGTACAATTGCCGGTATCCCGTCGAGGCCACTAGCTTTGTTCACGTCAAGGTTACGCAGCACCCTGCAGACCTCCGTCTGGTGGATTAGAATGTCTGATATACTCGTCTCACAACCAACAGGAGAGGGAGGGGTTCGTGCGCCATCAGAGTTCAGACGCAAAGATTCCGCATTTCACAGTTGTTCAATAGCAGTAGCTTCACATATAATGGTGGTTATAAAAAACAATCTACCTTTTTGTTTTGTTTATTAAACAGATCATGTTATTCTCTTAAGGCAATGGCTTGTCGTAAAGTCGTAATTCGTTCTAACAATGTCTGCAGTGTCGGTTTCTATATTAGATGGAATATTATCCTCACCGCAACCGGTACCTCATCAGAGAAGTTAGCTATCTATCAGTTTATTTAACTACCAAGTAGCCTACAATAGCACCCTGAAGCTGTATTTTTTTGCAGGCAATTATAATATTTACCTTAATTAATCTTTTACGACTCGTGCGTCGTTTTTTTGTTTTCAAACGAACAAAAAGTAAACGATATTAAATTCTTGTGGCTACAAAAAACTGAGTATGAGCGAACCAAAAATATTCCACTTCAAATCTCGATGTAGATTGTCGATAATCATTCAGTTTTTAACTCTGACACATAATTAATAAAACTCGTTTTTAATGAACAGATAACCCGAAGATAATGTCGGGCCCAGTGCTAACCAACTCTCCCAATGCGGTGCTATCTAAAACCCTGCTGGGACGGTACAATGACCTGCCGATCCCCGCGGATAAGATTCTGGCGACATACATCTGGATCGATGGCTCTGGAGAGCATTTAAGGTGCAAGGATCGCACCTTGAACTTCATTCCTAAGCAACCTAAGGGTAAGTGTCCTGTTATTATGTTATATAGGACTGATTTTATATATGGTCAGATATATTTTATACATGGAATAAAATTGACGTCTGACAGTTCATATATGGGAAATCTATAATTATAACTTTATGGTATATTTATTAAAAAAACATATGATTAAATTAAACACTGATTATAATGTGATTTTTTATTTCATGGACTAAACTGACAATTGGGGGGTTGTCACTTTATCGTTACATTAAAATAGTGTCGTACCCTAACTATCCTGACTGATCGAAATTTAATCGAAAATCGAAGTAGATCAAAAATGAAACTATTTCACGGCATAAAAAAATAATTTGTTTAAAAACTAGCGGCCCATATTTAGTTTCTACTCATTAATGTCAGACTTAATTTTATCGATTGCATTTATTTTATTGTTGATTTCATATTTAACACAATAAAAGTTCATATAATATGTGTATGAATACTGTTATATTTAAATATATTACGTTTATGTTCATAAAACATTTATTCACACCAATTAGTAAAAATAAATTCAGGAGTCATGTCACATCGATTCGATGAATCACTTATGATTGAGCCTTACCTACAACACTATGCTCCGCGCTTGCAACATTTAAAAAAAATAAGGTCAATAGCAGCTGTCAGTTTAGTCCACGAAATTAAAAATCACAGTATAGTAGATTCTTAATTCAAATTTTCTATGAAGAATTTAAAGTTGGAATTCATTGATAAGTATTTATTTTATATGTAGGAAAGGCTGATTGGGTAAAATTCAAGATTATGCCTGACGTTTGAAATAATATCATAAGCAACTCTTCGTTTTTCATGAAAATTATTTGTAATTTGTTATTATTTATCTCTTGCTGTAGTGACAAGTCCTGAAACCGAGAAGTTGGTCATGGTTTAATTCATAAAGACTCATAAACATGACTGACTGAAAAATGGCACATCCATTGAAGTGTTTTATTACATCCTCATTAACAAAGTAATTAGCAGAGTTTAGGTAAATTGTTCAGCCTTCAGCGCGATGAGCAGCGTTGGTAAACAAGTTATAGTTTATTAAACTAAATGTTTTATAGACTCGCAGGCTGCATTTCTGATGTTATTGTTAGATAAAAGTGACGTCAAAAGGAAAGATTATTTTCTTTCACTTTTACCAAAATAAAACCAACAACACAGTATTTTATTTAAAAAATTACACAAAACATGCCACATTCAGTAAATCACGCGAACATCCACAGAGTGAACATCGATCTTCTAGGAGTAAGGACTTTTTGATGAAAACTTAAAAGGTTTCAAAGCAATATTGTCCACAAGCAGTCGTACAAATGTTACAATAGATTTCATTCAGTATTCCTAGTTCATTGGAAAGTTGTTGATCACAGTTAATTAAATTGATATAGTTTTGTAATATATCTGTTTAATTACATTCCTAAGTAAGTTAGCATTTATTTTAGCTGCTACACACCCTAAAAAATTAAAACCAATTACGAAAAACTCGTTTACGGGTATGATTTTTTTATACCAATCTACCCCCGTAAATTTTTTTTTTTCTTGCGGTACCAACTACATAGGTACACTACATAGGTTATAGGGAACATGACGTCATAATAGCCTATGATACGCAGAGTAGTCATACAGAAGACCAACAGCACATTTGTCCAAATCTAATGACAAGTTTAGGAGCTAGAAAGAAACAGATGAATATGACTTCAAAACTACCTATTCGGGTAAAGGCACCGTTTAGAATGATTCTAAATGATGTGTTTTATGTATTACAGACCTGCCGATCTGGAACTTCGATGGTAGCTCTACGGGGCAATCGGACGGTCACAACTCTGACACGTTCCTTTGCCCCCGTGCCATCTACAAGGACCCCTTCAGACGTGGCAACCATATCCTCGTCATGTGCGATACCTACAAGTACAACATGGAGCCCACAGGTGCGTTAAAAGAATATAAGTTAGGAATACTTTAGTTTTTGGGAAAAACGTGTAGGAAATGCGGGTAGTAGGTACCCACATATTATATGAAATAAGATCATTATTGGGCAATTAGGATTACGATCCAAGTAACTACTGATATATAAATATTCTGCTGCATCTGCTTAGTTTGGCAGCTGGGTAGGCAGATTGATTGATTACGATTGACAAATAGACCTTCTGCCCAAAAATAATTAAATCTTTTCCTCTACGTGTTGCAAGTCGTGAATTGTGACACATTAGTCATCGTGGTTCACAATCGCAATTACGCATAAATGGTAATTGTTTGATAGCTTGACCTGCACATCGATTTGGTAACTTTAGTTTTAATTAACGTAGACACAGATTCTCCTAATAATAATATAATAATTATTATCTCACCGTGAATGGACGCTTGTATGATTGACATTTATGTTAAAATTGATTTAGTTGATCTACGGGTTGTAAAGAAAAAACCTTTCTTTAAATAACTATTTGAAATTCTTTTTCTACATAGGCTTCTAAAACAAAAACCGTAATCTTGTCTTTAATCTAAACTGTTTTATAATTTTGTTTTAATTCCACAGAGACTAACCACCGCATCAAGTGCGCTGAGGCTGCGGAGAAGGCCAAAGATGAGGAGCCATGGTTCGGCATTGAGCAGGAATACATTCTGCTGGACTCTGACCTGAGGCCCTTCGGGTGGCCCCCGGGCGGCTTCCCCCCACCACAGGGCCCCTACTACTGCGGTGTTGGAGCTAACAAGGTGTTCGCCAGGGATCTGGTCGAGGCACACTACAGGTACTTAAAATTGATGTTGTTTCAAAAACTATAAACATAGTTCGAGTCGTAAACTCCGCCTCTTAATTTTATTAACAAATCCTAGAAAATCAATAAACACACATGTACGTTTTAATTACAGATGTTGTCTATTTGCTGGCGTACCTATTTCTGGCACCAATGCCGAGGTCATGCCGTCTCAGTGGGAGTTCCAAGTGGGCCCCTCCGTTGGCGTCTCCGCTGCCGACGACCTCTGGGTCGCTCGCTACATTCTCAACCGGCTCGCTGAAGAGTACGGAGTCATCGTCAGCTTCGACCCCAAACCAGTTCAAGACTGGAACGGTTCTGGTGCCCACACCAACTTCTCTACCAAAAAGATGCGTGAAGACAACGGTATTATGTAAGTTTCATAACCTTGTTTGGACGTTATAATTATGACTTAAAAATGACATTGGGTTTATACGAGACAAGTATCCTTAAATGGTAAACCTGTACCTGCATTTTGAGAAATCGATTACAACATTCGATAAGTCGGTCGCATTTCCTTTTTAAGAAATGCTGGCATTTTTTTTAAAGAAATTAGTTCTTCATTGGTCGCTGTGTTAGTTGTCGATCAACTCACTTTAAATAATTTAATAGCTCCCGCTTGTCGCAAGATACGTTTCAGTGACTGGCACTACTTGCTAAACTTTGCGTTTTCAGTTCTACTATGTCACATAGTTACTAGACTATATTCAATTTAATATTTTTGTGAATCAGCTAGGTACATGTAATAACGACGATTGTTTTTATAATTACAGTGAAATTGAGAAGGCGATTGACAAGCTGTCTAAGGTTCACATGAAGCACATCAAGGTCTACGATCCTCGCGGAGGAAAGGACAACGAGAGGCGTTTGACTGGACTCCATGAAACAGCCAGTATTAATGACTTCAGCGCCGGTAAGTGGACAAACTGAACGCTTATAGATGAGTTGGGTCCTGTGAGTGGTTCGAGCAGAGATTAATATTATGTTTGTTTACAGGAGTCGCTAACCGTGGCAGCAGCATCAGGATACCGCGGACCGTCGCCGAGGACAAGAAGGGCTACTTGGAGGACCGTCGGCCAGCCTCCAACTGCGACCCGTACTCTGTAACAGACGCTCTCATGCGCACCTGCATACTCAACGAATAACAGTGGCACCCCCACCGGGACACTCCTGCACCACGTGTCAGATAGCGACCGCATCATAACAATCCGTCTATTATGTTCGTGCCTGGTTGCCAACGCAAGCTGTATGTACCTGCACCAAATGTGCGTTATTAAACCCTCTTCCATTTTAGTGATATACATGTACCACAAACACCAAGTAACATTTTTGAATAGATGTTTACCTAATCAAATAATAATTATAGGTATTCACTAGCGACGACAATCGAATAGTGTATGGCCTTTAGGTATTCAATAGAAAAGTTTATTCAATTTACAGATAATTAATAAAATGATAATAATTGAACCGACACGTGATAGAGGTAGTGCGATTAAAGGACCATATAAGATATTAATATATTGTATAAGTAGGTAAATATTTCTACGAATATTATGTGATATTTAAAAATTGTTATTTTGATGTTAAATAGTTTAATTGTATACAAATAACCACATATCATTATTTTTAACAAATTCATTTAATGCATAGTTGCAAATTAGTTTTAGTAAAAGAAAAACCTGAATGAGAACACATGAATTGCTTGACATTTTATATACTAACAAGAGAATTAAAATTATGTCCGGGATAATAATGTTATCGTGTTTAAGAATCTACCAGTATATGTAGTTAATCGTGCAAACTTATATTTGCATAAATATTTTAGAGTATAATTTAATGGGAACCGCAGGAGCCTTTCAAGTTCAAGCACTTATGAAATATGTCTAAACGTGAACACCATGTGCACTCGTGTAGAGCACAAAATATTATATTCCTATCGTCTGAATACAATTATTTATGCTATTATATGTATAAGATGTTTAAAATTGTTTTGCATGCATCGGAAATTGGTATGAATTAACAAATTGCAAGTGTATAAGAAATGTTGTTATAAAATACGAGATATTATGAAAAATAAACATACTTTGTTGTACTAATTATGATTTAATTTTATTATTACCCGTACTTATTCCGTCCTTTTTACCCTGTGCTTGTTCTTTGCCAGTGCAATTGGTTTCGAAGTCAAGCAATTGGATTCAGTTTAAAATAATTGAACCTATTTATTGTTTTTTTACACGACTGCTGAAGGAGGGTAATGTGTTTATCTGTCTATGTATTTATGTATATATGTTTGTTCCTATGTGGCGTTCTAGAGACCAAACGCGTTGGCTGATTTTGATTATTCATACGTCAATCGATTTGTCTTAACCCTGCGAGTGTCACTGACTGCATTAAAATTGGAAAATAGAAAAATGGCGGATTTTGGGCGCCATATTGTGGGAAATTTTCGTCAGATAATGGTTTTGGTCAGCCAGCTCGCGAATACGTATCCTCCGACTGCACAGCATGATTTTCTTATTGTTTACGGCTTTTTAGTTCGCTTTTTAAGCAGTCGGGCTTTCTGATTTTTTGAATTAACTTTTTTTATTCCAAACCCATCGTGTGGGGTATCAAAATGAAGGTGTTAAGAGGCGATTTCAAAAATATATAACACTTAAATATGTTTTAATGTAGGTACCTAAATATTAAAAAAAATACCTAGAATTAAAAAGACGTAAACAAGAAGATAATCATGAAGTGCAGTAGGAGGATATATCTGGTTTTGGTCAGCCAGCTCGCGAATACGTATCCTCCGACTGCACATCATAATTTTCTTCTTGTTTACGTCTTTTTAGTTCGCTTCTTAAGCAGTCGGGTTTTTTGATTTTATGTATTTTTTTTTGTGTTGTGTTGTTCCGGCTGTGTGGACTCGCAAAAAGAAAGACATTGTTACATTGGAACCTGTTTAACTCTGTTCTGACTCTTCGGGTGCACTTCTGCTAAATAAATAAGAGGAAACGGGCAAATTCTTCATATTGCTTTTGCGTCAAAGATATTATAATAATGCTTAGAGCGTAAACCATACTTGCATGATGTTTTTTTGTAAAGGAAATTTTCGTGGTGGTAGAATTACCATCACCTATATCTGGCGTCAAATAGGTACTTACTGTTGCTGGTTTCCGGTATAACCGTGTAAAAACAATCGGTATTCCATCTTTGCCTCTGGGCGTAAATTGGTAAATACCCTGCCCTTCTTCTGCCCTCTGGAATTGCGTAGGCGCCGACGGTCTCCATTCCACCAGCAAAAAACATGTTCTGTTATGTATATATTTTGCAACGCCATCTATTGAGGGATGTAATCAGCAGTAGCAACCACAGCAACGTAAAGTGATCCTTCATGTAAGGATCAGTGTGACACTTAAAATGGCAACATAGATGTCGTTAATGTAGCCACCGGACCGAGCGCCACCAAGCGAACTAAAGTATATTTAGTATCGTTTGAAACACAGAACAGAAAAAACGCTCTGTTCTGTGGTTTGAAAGGTCAAAAGAAAATCTACAACCTCAAAATCAGTGACAGGCTTTAACACAGAATGTAAATTATTGCCTGAAAAACCTTCGTAGTCTGACGAGTAAAGGAGTGGAGCAATATAGAGCGTACTGCATTGATTATTCTTAGTTTTTACGTTTCCACGGGCAGCATTAACCACCGCGTTGACTGATTGGAACATATATTACAGTAGTAATAGTCTCTGTATTAAGTGTATAGTCTATGGTAGTAGTAGTAGGACTCCCTTTTCCGGACTTAGACTCCCATTTGGTCCATTGTGCGAGGGTGGTACTGGCTAAGATAGTCAGCCTAGCTCCATCCAAAAGCACAGAAGCTTCCTGGGGGCTTCACAGGCTTCACGGAGTGACCTCACTGTGCCGAGATTTTCTTCGCGTTGAGATGCCACGGCCTCGCATTTCAACACCACAGGATTACGTGGGCGGCTGATTCCTCGGCGTCAGAAACAGCTTCCGCTAAGTGGGCTGTCTGTGGCGCCTATGTTGAAAAGATGTTTGAAGGGTGTGGCCCGTAATTATCCCTATAATTGTTTTTAGGTTACTCTATTTAAGCAGAGTAGTTTTTTAATTAGATGCCAGTGTACATTTGGCAAATCTATATTCGACTGTCTGTCTGTTACAGCCCGTGACCATCTGTTATTATGGAGTTCTATTGATCTTCACGAAATTGCGAGAAAGGCAGGGGGAGAAGTGGGTACGGGCCTAGCACTAACATCTCGGCGCCCCTCTTCGCCAGTTCATCTGCGGCATCATTGCCAAAGGACCCACTGTGCCCCTTGCTCCTCTGGAGGGTAATTCGATTGGAGTTCGATATACTCTCCAGGGCGAGGTGGCACTCAAAGATTAGTTTGTTGTTAGTTATTTTGTTTTCTACATCTTTGAGCACAGCCAGACTATCCGATAGGAATCGAATTCCGTAGTTCTGGATGCCTAAACGCTTTACGATTGTTGCGGCTTGTGTTAACGCGATAAATTCACATTGTGAGATCGAACTGTGTGTGCCTAGCGGTATGTCAAAGTTAATGTTGAGCTCAAGGGAGTGTACCTAACCCGTTTTGTATTTTAGAGCCATCTGTGTAAATTCGTACTTCATTGGCTCCTGACTGATTCTTTTCTAATCTATAGTTTGTATGTTATAGTTTTTGTTGAAGATAGGTTGTTTTTGTGTTCTGTCACACGGGGCAGCAATGAGAGGTTGATCCTCAATCACTAGGTTCAGGATTTTGAAAAATAAATGCATCTAGATGCATCAGCCTGATGGCAGCTAGCGCCGCCTATTACTGTAAGTACAGGTCAAGGGGAGTTATTTGAAGGGCTATCACCATGGCTGCTGTTGGCAGCCAGTGATAGCAGAACAGGCCTGTCGCTGGAACCGCTGGAATCTGGTGATGGTGGTTGAGAGTTTTGTCCTCGTCTACCAAACCATACAACCGCCATAAGCCAACATTGACCTGATTACCGTGCCCCCATGTTTTTCCTAACATTTTTTTACATTGGTAGAGTGCGATTGTGCATTTGTTGAGTTTGTAGTCAAGATGCTTGTTCCAGAACAATTTGCTATCAAGAATCACCCCTAAGTACTTGACCTCCTCTTTAAATGTTATTTCTATGTTGAAAAGTTTTGGAAGCCTATACGGTCCAAGACTTCGTTTGTTAGTAAACATTATTAGTTCCATTTTTAAGGGGATAACCGATAGCTCGTGCTTTGTGCACCAGGTCTCGATTATTTTGAAGGCCTTTCTTATGAGATCACATAAGATGGCCTCAAATTTCTCCGAGATTCGACACCAAGGCCTTGGGCTACTCTCTTCCAGGCGGAATTGAAAGATACTCATTCAAGCTCCTCGATAAGGGAGAGGTACCCACTGCGAAAGCAGGAGCGGAAGCCTCCGAAGATGGACCACCAAAACGTGAGGACCATCGACGAAATCTCTGCTCACGACATAGCGCAAGAGTCAGAGATCCAGACCAAGGTGTCAGAGGCAGACCTCGAGGATGACATCCTCGAGGGCTACGATACTCTGGGGATTGAGTCGCCAACTGCTCTCGAGGAAAGCCAGGTGATGGAGGAGGAGCCTCATGCCTTGATACAGGAATCTTATTTGTATAAAGGGACTATAAAAGGCTTAGGTGGAACAGGGTGCATGGTGCTCTATGACCGAGCTCCACTAATGACGCGAGGGCTTGCATCTATATCAGGAGAGGTATAGAGGCAATGCTCTTACGTACTTTCTGTTACAGGGATCTCACAACAACTATGATCCAAGTGGGGACGGGAACAGAGAAAAGGAGAATTATCCTTGCCTCGGCCTATCCCCTATATATGAACAAAAGGAACCAGTAACACCACTAATTTGAAGACTGGCTGACTAAGGCAACCAAGAAAACCTCGACCTGATACTTGGCTGCGATGCGAACGCACACCTTGTCGTTTGGGGTAAGCTCTAATTATATGAATTCGTCTCCGAATTTAGAGTTGGAATTCATAATCTGAATACCGGTAAGCTGCCTTAAAAAATCAGATAGATCAGTAGTCTCGTGTTTCTCGGCTCAGGCAAACGTCTTGGATGTGGAGGCGGAATTCATTCTATCACACTACTTATAGCTTTAAATAATAAAAGCGTAACGCAAATGAATACACTGGCTTCATACTCTTACTGTGAACAGAGGAATTAAAATTGTATATATTTCCAACCATGCTATATCTTTTTTCCCCGTTGTGATAATCCTCAATTAAAGTGTCCCATATACACGGGCGGCTTTCGACGCACAATAATAGATTTTCCGTGTTAGACGCCTCATCACGTCAGATCACAACTTCACAAGTTGCAATACGTCTAACTGATACAACTCGCAGTGCTATTCATAATCTGATTCCAGTGTGTGTGTGTGTGTTCCCGTGTTCAAATGTATAGAAAAGCGCGCGATATGAAATCTTATTCTTAAATATTCCGATCCGGAATTCAGAACCCTTGTCAGTGTCATACTTACAGATCGATCTGAGGAAATCATAATCTGCAAAAATTTAGGCTTTCTTAATTAATAATATGAATTCCGATTCTGGATTCAGAGAGGAATTCAAAATGTGTGTGGCCAGCCTTTGAGTATATAAGTTCTGTGTTATTGTCACAGAGAACATTATATGTTAGCATAGACTACTATTATATCCTAGGTTAGTGATCGCTAGAGTAAATATGTTCTGTGGGTGTTAGTGTCACCCGAGTCACCACAGGGGACACTCACAAAATTTGAAAACAATTTTTTTGTGTTTAAAATGTGTTGTATATCGCCCTGTTGCGACGATTGTTGTTCAGCACTATGTGGTTGGTATTTTGTTATTTAATATTTATGTTTTTTTTATAGTTTATAGTGGCCATTTATTTACATAGATAAAAGTATATACAGTGTATAAAATACTTAAATAACTAAAACTGCAAACCTATACACTTTAACCAAAAACTACTCACTAACTAAAACTAAAAATATATAAAAATATATAGCATTGCCACGTTGTATGGCAATGCTTATTCTCTGACCAAGGTAAAAGCCAGCCCTTGGGTCACGCGAGGTGTCAACTAGGCGTTTGGAAAGATCTTTAAACAAAGCGTGAGTACTCGGACCCCACGGACCAAGAGTTTCAACCCCAAACGGCTCGAAAATATAACTACCGATTAGGTTATTATATTTCCGCCGCTTGAGGTTCTCTGCAGCCGCAGCGGCAACGCCAGCACAGAACGATGAACTCGGAAGATGGGATGGCGCAAGAGTATCGACACAAGTAGCGTCTCACACTAAAGGCCTACCCATCTTCCATGGAAACAAAGACATCCCGTCCGGTCTTTTGCCATCGTCGCGTGCCAGGCCATGGGGTTCTAAAACGGCCGGAACGCCGACGGTGACGAGAGCACGTCGGATGATGTCGTTTAAGTTTCCGTGCCGAGCGAAGCGACCCGCACTTCGGCTGCATGAAAGTCCGTGGTGACCGAGGCTGTTGACAACTTCGCCACAGTGGCAACGATGTGGAGAACAACAGGGAGCGCCAAGACGTAGGGAAGCAGCGAGGCGGAAAGTAGTGTCGTCAAACAAGGTGCCTATGTTCGACGACGGTAGTGCGTGAGCCAGAGGCCCGACTCCCACTCACCCACAGCCAGCAGGCGAGCACGCTCGGCAGGAGTGGCAGAAGTGGCAATTAGGTGCTCCAGAACTGCTCTGCAGAGCGGCTCATCCCACTGTCTCTGGGAAGATTGGTAGTTGAGGGTTTACAGTTCGGGCAAGCGAGTCTCCAAGCACCAATAGCCTCGGTGAAGCACGGCACATCAAAATTAATCAATATGGGAGCTAGGATATTCCTGATTAATTTCTCAGTACCGTGGACCGAGGATATAAAAGCCGGTAAACTAATATTTGAAATTTTGCGGATATTTATGTTTGATTTGTTTATTTTGAGATTTGTTTGTGCCACAGCTCATGTGCATATTAGTCAAACATAAAATTGTATTCGGAAACCTATTGCGAGAAGGTGAATAGTAGAAAGTTAAAAGTTGACGCCGAACCGAGGTTGGTTGTCAAGGCTGGTCAGGTTTTCATAGTTTTATCACCGGTAATCACAAGCGCCGAAAAGCTGGGATACATTTTATGGCGTCGCCGGTATGCATAGCAAACAGAGCAGAAACAGCAATCAGCAATCATCGCGGTATCAACCACTCTATATCATAAAAGTCGGCATTACCTACAGTGTAGGTATGGTAGGTTGCTAATTGTTCGCTGTTCGTCAAAGGCACTTATTTCTAAAATACCGCCAAAAACCCTAAAACTTCTTTATTGAAGACCAATTATTATATATACCACAAAAATCGCTATCGTTTTGCTCTTGCAAGATACGTAATGAGCCTGCGGACCCAGTTGTCTTCTGTTTTCATTTCCTTTTTGATGGACTTTACTAATTTTCTTTTGTAGGTGCTATTAAAAACATGTTCAGTAGTATCTTCAGCTTGTGTCGTCGTAAATCAGCGTAGGAGTAAGTGCCTTCCTATTTTCTACGTATGCTTTTATAAGAAACATAAAAAGCTCGAATATAATAATGAAAACCTAGTAATTATTAGCTTTATTATTCGCAGTGGTTGAGATATCGGGTGATGCGCTGCGTATCTCGGGAGTTTCTATTTTATATTTGTAAAAGCACCCAAGATACAGGAAAAAAATCTTGGGTGACTTAACATTTTTTAAGCAAAAGAAATAGGATTATTATTTTTTCAGATAGATTTACACAAATGATGGAGAATTGGAATAAATATAAAGTGACGGAAGAGATGTTACCGAAAATTACATATTCACAGTCTGCAAAATATTTTACAGACTACCATCCTAGAAATCTAGATAATATCTACTAATGAATGCAAAAACAAACTAAGTACATAATATATGAAAAGTGATTGAACATATTTGGTGAAAACATGAAAGGTAGTATAGTAGGTAGTAACACATTGACTTTAAGCTGCAGCCGTATTGCGTAAGTGCGCAAAGAGTTTAAACTCTATCCAACCGACCAATCACATGCGAGATGAATGACGCGATGTGGATTTCCGTTTTGTGTGATTGGCCGATTTGGTCGGTTGGATAGAGTTTAAACTCTTTGCGCACTTACGCAATACGGCTGCTAGTCTAGCAGTCTTTATTATATCTTGTTCTGACCTTTGACCCCCTTTTATTTATATTTTTCGTTTTCACACAACATAGTTTATTTATAATTTATTTCATCTTTATCACATCTATCATTACAGGTTTGTACCGTGCAATAAATGCGCTTATCCTAACGTATAAATATTATGTTACTTAACATTCATAGGTATAAAACTAATCCAGAACCTAATCTACAACTAATTGTTTCTTAACATCTAAAACTTATAGTAAACAATGGACTCCTTGAGAGTTAGGCTATCATTAAACATAATTCTGCCTATAATTATAGTTATATTCCTGGGCTGGTGCCTCTAGTCTCAGTAGTTCGGTTTTGTTCGGGACCGGACTACTGAGACTAATTTTATCTCATTAGATCGTTTATGACGTCAAACCGAACTGTTAATACTAAAAAAGATACCAGTAATCGGGTTAGGAGTTTAAACATGCTTTTATTATAAACTAGCTTCCGCCCGCGTAAAATGTGTTTTATCATCCCAAGGAAATACAAACTATCCTATGTCCTTACCAGGGTCTCAAACTATCTCCATGCCCAATTTCATCTTAATCGGTTCAGTAGATCCAGAGATTGTTAAATTTCAGAGATCTTTATAATATTAGTATAGATAAAATATTCAAACATATTCTCTGAAATTTAACAATTCGCGTGTACCTTCGTTACATCCAAGGAACTTTACCTTAGGACTTATTAATTCCATAGTAACATACTGACATTGTTATGTGATAATTATATGGTGTCACCCACGTGACTCGCTAGAGTAATTTTTTTCCTATGCCCACGTGTCACCGGTGTCACTCGCATATTTACATAATCTAAATTTTTGTGTTCAAATGTGTTGTTCGGCTTGTTGCACAGACGTTATTAAAAGGACTATATCAATGGTACTCGGTACGTCCGTTAATATTTATGCTAAACCGAAATCCATGTGTGGATAATCAAATATAAGATTCTGTTAGGAAAGCCATTGCCAAGGAGTGCATTCCCGTAGAAAGCGGGCAGCTCGCGCCGATCCCAGGAGGTTGTCAAGGCTTGTCGCTGCAGGTTGTTCTTTTCAAAATTGAATCATCATCATCATCATATTAGCCGAAAGACGTCCACTGCTGGACATAGGCCTCCCCCAAGCGTCACCACATTGACCGGTCCCGTGCGTCTCGCAACCAGCGGATCCCCGCAACCTTAAAAGAAACCTACCAACCTTTTTAGAATAGAAGAATAAAAATACATTTATTCCCTTGAGTGCTAATTAGCAGATACAATAGAAAAACAATAGTTTTAATTATCATAATATGTCCCTTTTAGCGCTCAAACGCTTATTCGACAAAGACACAACACAACAGCAAAAAAGAGTATAATGAAATACAAAACAAAATTGCGCTGAGCGTGCCCATACCGAAAGGGTTTGTTTCATTACAACTACCACCGAACTGGTAGAGCTAACAGCAGATACCAGCAACATTTCTGTACGACAAATACGAGTTTGGACCTAAGGGTGCGGGCACTAGCCCGTTGCATGTATAGCCCTCGTCAAACTTCTTGGCCGCCCTGAAGTTGGTTTACCGGATGCGCGAGGTACGAAACGGTGCTGTTTTGTATGAGATTTATTACTGCGCAGCCATTGTAGCCAACTTCAGGGCGGCCAAGAATTTTGGCGAGAACTATACCTACAAACAGAGGCTGGATCTTGAGCCTGGGACGCAAACATTATTTATTTACAGAATAAAATCTAAGCTTCTGACTAATAAACACAGAATAAAGTTATACCAAGTATAAACCTATGAGAATGTATGGTTATTTGTTTGTTATTCCTGGTATAACTTTATTCCGTGTTTATTAGTAAGAGGGTAGGAGTTTACAAATGGCCCCAAGGCATACTAAAACACATACCTATGGATGTAAAACCACAAATTAGAGAAGTTACTAAGTCACTTGCAATGTAGTTGTAAGTTTTGCCGGACAGGGTTTCTCGAACGACTTTGGTTCCTAGCTAGTTAGTGCACCGCTTATTCCACTCTCTTTTCCTATCCCACATAATTGGTTAATGGTTTTACTATTATTTCTGCTTCGAGTATACGTAAATGAAAACTTTTATAACATATTTTAATGGAATGCTTGTTTTAATTTTATTAGAATGATTGACGATGGATAATATCATTACTATGACTACAAACTTAATTTGCTAATATACACCCAAGAAAAATATTCGAACCTTCTACGCGAAAAACGTCTTAAAATCCTTCACACAAATCCACTTGCATATTTTTTTTTTCTTTTTATAACTATCCTAACAACTAAGAACCAGTAACCACAACACCCACGCTACATTCATTCAGTCCGTCTTCCTTGGTTGCTACGTCCCTATATAGATAGGGTCAGTGCCCACTCAACCCGATTAGACTCAACCCGAAGAATAATACCAGAAGTTTTACTACCATTTGTACAGTCAGGCAAAGTGTTATTTAGGCCTAAATAACTTATTAATTTATTATGCATAGAATATTTTGTTATGATACTTAATTTATCCTGATAGTAAGAGATTTCGTTTAAAAAATGTAGCTTTATAAAGATAACCTCTACCTCGCTTAAACCGGTTTTCTGGAAACAATAGACGAAGCGGCTCATATCTATTGTTCGAACTTTGTTTTGCAAAAATGCAATTATGATAAGAAAGTAAAGTATGTATGGTTAGTTTGTCATTCATAATGTCAGGTGAAGGGCCTTCTCAGGACAGAGTGCATAAAAATTATGAATTAATTTCCAATCAACGGGGCCAAAGTTTATTACACGTCGGTCATGTATACCGACAAACACCTAAAAGCTTTAATCTTTTAATTGTGTTGTTCCTACCTAGTCCTGTATTCTTTAAGATACCTAAAAACATAACTTTGCAGGTATTATTCTTCGGGTTGAGTCTAATCGGGTTGAGTGGGCACTGACCCCATAGATATGGGTGTGTGTGTGTCTGACTGACTGACTCGGCTACGGACGGATCGAATATAATTACGTGGCAACATACTCCATTTTGTCATTCCTCATGACAAAATGGAGTACATATGCCAATTTTTGTGAGGATGGAATGTTTGTAATGAAAGTTGTGCGCTATGAACTCAGACCAATTAATTCTTTTTTATTTGGTCTGAGATTATGAAATGGATATTGTGGTTAAATTATTTATCAAAATCTGTTGGTCTGTAATAATACTAAAAATATGGGCTATAGATCCCGAAAGCGGGTGCTGTGGGGTGGTCCACGGTAGCGAAGCCGCGGGGAACAGCTAGTAATTTATAGTATGGAGGAGCTCGTGGCTAAATAATAACAGCCGCACGGGTCGTCAAGGTTAAGCAACGCTTGACGAGGTCGGTCCGTGGATGGGTGACCATTTCAACTTACCGAGTTTCCTCCGTGCCTCGTTGGTCCCGGCTGTCATGTGAAGATCTTTGACAGTCGTTACGAGTAGTCAGAAGCTCAGAGATCTGACACCAGTCTTGCCAAGGGGTACCGTGCTACCCAGTTACTGGGTTGTGGAGGTCAGATAGGCAGTCGCTCCATGTAAAACACTGGTACTCAGCTGAATCCGGTAAGACTGGAAACCGACCCCAATATATTTGGGAAAAGGTAGGCAGGCAGGCATAGAGTCAGTCAGAGTCAGAGTATAGGTATACGCCTAAAGTCTGTTTTTTATCTCTGAGACAAAATTGACACATGTAAATGTCCAATTACTTCTTTTAGGGCTTATTAGGCCGCCTAAAAGGTGTTATATATATACCTCTATGTTATATATAACTCCTTTTATATGTTGTATACTTGTGTTTGGGACTAATAATATAAAATATATATTGTCCCACTGTTGGGCAAAGGTCTCTCCCATAGCTTTCCACTCAAAACATTTTTTATGTTAGAAAAATGCCAAGAATATGGTAAAGCCTTGTACATCACATTTGTAGACTATAGTAAAGCATTCGATTCTATAAAACATGATTAGCTTTGATTAACACTTATCCAATTAGGAGTGCCAAAAAAATTATTAGGCATAGTTAAAAATATATACGCGAATAGCACCGCAAAAAATAAAACTTGAATTAGCCGGCGAAGAGTTCCCAATAGCTAGAGGTGTGAGACAAAGAGATCCACTATCCCCTAAACTTTTCTCTACCATCTTGGAATGCATATTCAGGGATCTCGAGTGGGAAAATTTTGGCATTAATATCAACGGTAGGCAACTTAACCATTTACGATTCGCGGAAGATTTAGTCCTAACAACTGACAAACCTAATACGCTCCAATAAATGCTACAACAGTTGACGGAGGCAAGCAGATAAGTTGACCTTTCTATGAACAGATCAAAAACAAATGTATGACAAACAGAGAAGAAATTGCACTAAACGTACAAAACGAAGATATTGAACATGTTAAAAATTATACATACTTGGGACAAATAATATCATTTAAATATCAAACAGACACAGAAATGTGAGAGATTTTATGTGAGAGTTTCAACACTTTCCTTCTCTTCTTGCCATGTCTCACGTATGGATGCTAAACTGGGCGTTGACTCAGAAACAATTTCTAAAACGGGGAACGTGTTAAAGGAGAAAGGAGTATGTTGGATGTGACGCTAAAATACCAAAAAAGAGCAGAAGATATCAGGTCTACAACGAAGATGGAAGACATACTGATGAAAATAAAACAGTTGAAATTGCGATGGACAGGACACATGACAAGGAACATCAGGATAAAATGGACCAAAATTATAACGAAATGGCAAAAGGAAGAGATGATATAAAGATTATTGGAGGGGCAATCTGGTCAAGAAATGCTAATAATAGAGAAGAGTGGAAACAGCTGGAAGAGGCTTATGTGTCACAGGACACACTGACCACTAAACCGGGTAATCCGATACGTTAGATATTTAAGATAAACGGTTTGATATTTTATGTAAAATGTATATTTAGTACCAACAATAAAAGCTCAATAATTTATAACATACCTCAGGAGGCCTGATGAGCCCTAAAAGAAGTAATTTGTCAATTTTGCCTCAGAGATAAAATAACCGACTTTAGTGTCGGCCCGGGAAAAGTTAGCCAGGTAGACAGGCATAATTATGATTTTGAATCCTATCATTACAGAAATAAACTTGAAATTACAATGTGAAAGTATTCTAGATTCCCCCCGTCACTGCATCTATTTATTTGAGACACGCTTGGGAACAAGCTCTCAAAGCATGGGTCGGTGAAAATTTAAAATCAGCTCAAGCTCGAATCTGATTTTATCAGTATCGTCATTACGCACGTGACGCACCAGCTGATTCCCACTTCCAACCTCAAGACACTCTTTTTTGCAGTACTATTACTAAATGTTTTTTGTAGGTGTTATTACGGGCGCCATCAGGAATGTTATCGGCCTGTGTTGTTGTCGATCATCGTAGGCGTAAGTACCTACCTACCTATGCTTATCGTCTAGATAGATTTGTATTTCTAGTAGTTCACGTAGTAGTACAAAGTACCTATTAAGATAACCGTCGTTCGTTGTCAAGAGGCCAGAAAATCTAGCACCAGTCTTGCCAAGGGGTATCGGCAAGACTGGAGATCAGCTATGCAGTCGATCCATGTAAAGTATTGTTACTAAGCTACATCCGGTTAGACTGGAAATCGATCCCAACATAATATTACCTAGTTGGGAAAAGGTTAGGCAGATTGACTGATCTTTACAAGGTTTTATTTAAGTTGCCTTGTTAGTTAGTTTGTATCATAAGTATCATAAGTATGGGTCAAACCTAGCAACTGTTTTCTAAAACACCTGTCATCAAGATTCTATCCACCCTAGATATATTTTCTTTTTATTTGTGTTCTAATGTTTATGACTGTATTGATATCCGCAATAAGATAAATTACATAGTTCCTAGGACGACAGTACATCGAGGGGCGCGCGCGCACCGCCTCTGTTTGCAAATGACCTCTTGCCGCTCGCACTAACGTAGGTGTGCGAGCTCCTCTGTGTCGACATACGGTAGTATCTCTAAGTAGTCTGTGGTGTCGACTTACCAATAGCACAGATAATATAATACTAGCATACCAATAACTTTAACGAGAACTTCCATCATATTGATATGTTTGTTCTTACTGCTCGTAAATTCAATAATAATGTACTCAAACACTTCAGTAGTAATTATAATTTTAGTTTTTCAATTCTTTATAATTTAACTTGACATGTGTTTTGAAAATAGTTTTTAGTGTTGTTCAATGTAATTTGACGTGTTTTTTATGTTTTTAGATGATGTAACTTGACAAGTTATTTTTTTTTTAATTTTTAATGTTATAATGGATGAACATAATTTGGTATTTAATGTTTGACCTGATATTTAACGTGGTTCCGAAGTCAACAAGGAAATTAACCTTATAGTTTCGTTATGTCCGTCTTTCCGTCCGCAGCTTAGCTCAGAGACTCTTAGTACTAGAAAGCTATAATTTATACATATTAATAAGGGTACAATTTAAATGCACACCAAAATATTTTTTTGCCCCTAAGACTAATTACCAAGTAAAATATATTAACTTCAAATAACTTAAATCCACTCTATACCGAGGTGCCTCAAAAACAACGTTTTAAGTGCCAAAATAAATATACACTCATCAGAATAAATAAATCTCATCAAAATGGATAAATGCTCACCAAATCTTGTTTTACTGAAATAATAACATTCAAACCGAAAGTTACAGTTCTAAATAGCTTTAGTGTAATCAAATTATCCAACCTGAATCCAAAATATATTATTGTAAGACTAAGATTGCAGTCGTTTCCCTTTATTTATTTACCCCGTAACCCGCACAGCCGCCACCGGCACGTGACGAACAGACTGCGGCAGACTGGTCTAACATTTATGTTATAAATAATAAGTCCGTTTTCGAACAACCCACCATTCACCATCATCATTTCAGCCAAAAGATGTCCACTGCTGGACATAGGCCTCCCCCAGGCGTCGCCACATTGACCGATCCCGTGCGTCTCGCATCCAGCGCCTTGCCGCAACCTTAACCAGGTCATCGGTCCACCTAGTGGGAGGCTTTCCAACATATCGTCTTCCGGTTTGCGGTCGCCATTCCAGAACTTTTCGGCCCCATCGGCCATCCGTTCTGCGAGCAATGTGCCCTGCCCACAGCCACTTAAGTTTAGCAATTCTTCGAGCTATGTCGGTAACTTTGCTTTTGGTTTTGTCCATGTTCATTTTAAGACCCACTCTTTCGGAAGCTCTACTGAGGTCATCGAGCATTGTACTGAGGCTCTCCATGGTCTCAGCCATGAGCACTATGTCGTCGCCAAACCGAAGGTGAGTGATGTATTTGCCATTAACGCTGATGCCGAGCCCTCTCCAGTCCAGAACCTTGAAGACATCCTCCAGCTCCATTTTACTTTTGTTTTTTTTTATTTTCCTACCAACGATACATTTTATTATCTATCATTTGTGTTGCAGTAATAATTATTGAGAGTGAAATATTTATTTAGCTATGTTATCATATTTTAATAAAATTCATAAAACAATAAACAAGTAACATGTTTTTGGGACACGCAATTTTATATTTGGTATTAAAAATAATTGTACAATTGACCGTTTGCTCAGCTAGACTAAATTGAAAGTGATGAAACAAAATATTGGTAATATCTATTTAGCGATCATATAAAATATTAGGTCTGAAATCTTCTTTAAAGGCGTTTATATATTTTTATGGCATAGCATAAAAAAGAAAATAGCTTAATTTCTACAATACTTCATGAAACACAATTTGGTGAGCATTTATTAATTCTGGCAGGTGTTTCGAATTTATTGGTAGTAAAATAGGTGCATTTCTAGGTAAGCGTTTAAACATGAGCCTATTAATAATTCTGACAAAGAGACGTGGTGTAAAGTGGAGATGTTATATTTTTCTCGTCTTTCTCATGGTGTGGGGTACCGTTGGAAAGGCCATTCAAAAAGATTACGGCTCTGTTAAACCATTTTTCGATTCAGAGATCCGTTTGCGTAAAATTAAGCTTTAAGGCGCGAGCAAAACGCCGCGTTAGTCGTTTTTGTGCAGTTTTTAAGAGCTATCTACTCTCTATTTAAAAAGAAATATTAATTAATAAAAATACATTAAATTTCTACATAATATTGATTCTAAAATGGTAGGATAATTTTTTTTTAAAGAGGTATATTTTTCACTAATCTCCTTACAACAAAACCATAAAAATGAGAAATAATGATTGATAGCATGCATCTCCTCGTAGTGTTCATTAATATTTTTTGTACTAACACTAATGGATAGACAATTTGATAACGAACATTATGTAAGTTTTTTTTTTCTTAAGAACCAATATTCGATTTTATAAAGATTTTATTCCAAAATTTGGGCGTATTCACTACTGTAATTCATGTGCCACCAGTGCCGCTAGGCCAATAGGAATGTTCATATCTCATGCTGATTTTTTGGTCAGGTTACGGCCTTGAATTGCATTTTTGTTAGAGTCAAGTGTCCGCTCCTGCCAGCGAATTGTTTACTTTTGCCTATGTGAAAAAAATCGGAGCAGTAGTATATATAACGATATTAGAAGGAAAACTATCACAGCTAATTAGGCTTTACAAGTTACGACCAACTTATAAAATGTACTTGGAACAATAAGATTTTTGTACAAATGCCCCCGTTTTAAGATTTTGTGAGCCATTGAAATCGGTTTAGTGTTCTTGTAACAACAAAAAACCCACTACTAAGTCCGCATTATTATGCAACTACGGAACCCTATTACTGCGCGTGGCCCGACACGCACTTGGCGGGTTTTTATTTTAAATTCTATTTATTGTTTTTAGATGTTTTTTTCAAGTATTTTTTAATTTTCACATTGAAGTATTTTTTTAAAATTTTGATTATTGTGGGGTTGAAGGTTAAAAGGTATGCAGTTTTTTTCCTTTAATTTCGTGGGAAATAAGGTTGGTCGCACATTTGGTAGCATTATTTTGTAATTCTTAATGTATTACTTTTATTTTCCCCCTAAAATAAATAAATCAATTGAGCAGGAATTTTGCATACACGTATGGTTTGGATGGCAATAAACGGTTATATAAAAGCTTGTTTTATAAGATTTTATTTAAATGAATAACTTATATATTATTATATAATTCAATTTTGATTTTAAATTTATTTTTTACTTATTTATTTTAGCTGAACACAATGACCTATCAGGAAAACAAGACCTGATAAAGGGACAAAAACCTATACGACGGGATTTAAATGACAATCCGATGGAAAAGTATTTCGACCTCCCGCTGCCTGATAACAAGATTATGGCGACATATGTCTGGATCGATGGTACTGGCGAGAAACTGCGTTACAAGGACCGCACCTTGGACTATATTCCTAAAAAGTCTAAAGGTAACCAACATGTTTTACCTGACCACGGAAAAATCGAAAGCAAGGGTTATTATTTTAGTAGTCTGTACGTAATACTCCGCAATAATAGATTATGCTGGCCAAGACGAAGACAGGCTTTATCCCAGAGTAGCATACTCAACTTTGTATTGATAAACTCTGGAGTAGAATCACTATCGCTCGGCATTTTTAGTCAACACGAATATTGCAATAAAATTCACTGAAAATCAAAGCAACATAACAAACACTATCTTTTGTTTCACATTCTTTGAAATTGAAATCGCGCCTTTTCTTTTGTGTTCTCCCTTGGGAATTTCATACAAAGATTTATTCCGTTCTAATACCTTACTAATACCACTGGTATTTGTTTCAACTCATATTTATTTTCTTTTACGAACGGATAGCGTTGTTTAAACTCATACAAAATCAAGTTCAAAGATAAAGGTACAGTAGGTACAGTCAGTAAAAATAAAGTTCGATTAAAAAAAAAAAAAAAATAGTTAGCAAACGTCGAGTTCAATAATAAAATTTGTCTAAAATCAACTTATTATAATTTTAGTTCCTCCTTGTACCTGTTTTTTGCAAAAACATCAATACCTAAAAGAAAAATTAAATATAATCTAAAAATTACAAAATATCCCAAAAAATTTACTCTTAATTTATATTTATTACCTGACTTAGTTATTATTAGATAGGTATGTAATTATAATAACAAAAAATCCGACTGCTTAAAAAGCGAACCAAAAAGACGTAAACAAGGAGAAAATTATGCTTTGCAGTCGGAGGATACATATGCGCGAGCTGGCTGACCAAAACCAGATGAATCCTCCGACTGCACAGCATAATTTTCTTCCTGTTTACGTCTTTTTGGTTCGCTTTTTAAGCAGTCGGGTTTTTTGTTATTTTTAAATATTTTTTTATTTACATCTTATTAGTTATTTTTTTTTTAGAATTAGGTAACACTTATATGTTTTATATTTTTGTAATCACCTGTAAAATCCATTTATTTTGATACCCCACACGAAGGGACCGGAAAAAAAAATATTGTGCCTCCACAATATGGCGCCCATTTTTCTATTTTCCAATTTTAATGTAGCCAGTGACTGACACTCGCAGGTTTAAGAGGAATCGATTGACGCGAGAATCATCAAAATCGGCCTACGCGTTTGGTCTCTAGAACGCCACATAGGAACAAACATACATACATAAATACATACATACATAGACTGATAAACACATTACCGTCCTTCGGCAGTCGGGTAAAAATAGTAACATCATAAAAAAACGATTGAAGAAAATATAATCGATTATATTTTGAAAGAAATTAGTAAATGGCAATACTTTTTATTTTATCCACAAACCAATGAATTTACCGACTTTACCTAATTTCATTTTATCTTTTCGGAATTTTTGTGCAAAAATGTTGCAATCTTGTTTGGATAAATGAATACTGCGATTATTAACCATAAGACAAGATGTATTTTTTTAACAAAAGCAAATTGTTGGGCGTTTCATGGCCAAAAATGGGCATTTGCCTTTAATTTGATTAGATTTGACTGAGCTGACTGTACCAAATTCAAGTAGTTGGTATTCGTTCGCACATTAAATTTAATTATTAAAAGAGTGGTATCCGTTCGTAATAGAAAATAAACATGAGTTGAAACAAATACCAGTGGTATTAGTTGTTGGTAGAACGGAGTAAATCCATACAACTTTACCTACCTTAAGAGATAATGCTTTACTTTACGTTGAGATTGCATGATATGTATTATGTAATAGACATTGTCGAGCAGGTGGTGTGAAAAAATACTCATACCTATGACATGTTTTCCGTTCCTAAAGATTCTTATTATCCCTTTTTATTTCGTTTACATTCATCCTGGTCATACACGCGACGTACGTTTGTGAGAATAATATCTACACTCCTGACCTATGTAGAACATATCCAATAAGATCTGTGTATGTCCTTCTAGACTATTCTAGAGTTTCTACAATATTCCCCGTGTTAGCCACCTGGCTTGAATTAAGTTTGAAATGTGAAAGATCACGTAGGTTATTATTATTCCTACATTTCTCAATTATCTGGCTATTTTGCAGATAGATTCACAAAAATGGTGGAGGATTGGAACGATAAAGTAATGAAAGAGATGTTATCTAAAATTACATATTCTTATTCTGCGCAATATTTGCCGCCATACGACTTCTACCCTAGAAATCTGGAAAATATTTACAAAACGGAATGCAGATTACGAACTATGAGGAATATTAACAGTTTTGATGAAAACTTCAAAGGTAATAATAATAGGTTCTTTGGAAAGTATGGTCGTAATCTTGTAGGAAGGACACACAGCGTCTACATTATATTCCATTCAGAATAAGATTTATTTAGGTGACATGATGGAAGGTCTCCCACAATTTGGCTGCAAGACGTATATGACCGGTCGGTTTAGCGACGCTGCTATGTCCAGCATTGGACGTCATTCAGCTGAAATGGTGAAATGCTGAATGGTGAGTGCGAGCTCTTAGGTACTACGTACTCATTGCTTTTCTGCAACTGCGAGAAACTTTATGCATAGTTTGAAATAGGTAAATGCCCCATTGTGCTATACTTAACACCCGGTTTCCAAGCTCTCGATTATCGGGATGTTAACGTAATCGACGAATACTCAATTTCTCAACACCCAAGTGTGACAAGCGTTTGACAATTTGTCACATTTGAGAAAAATCTTGAATTAACTACATGTTATAGCAGTTTTGGGTTTCTGAGAACATTTATCAATATTCATCTCTTGTCAACGAGCCTAATTTATAATTGTTGGATATTGATCGATTATTCGCAGATTAAAATTAATATTATGATTTTAAATGCTTATAGTACGATAAATAATAATTGGGTTCGGCGAAATCTTTGGTATCGGCACAGATAATATAATACTAGCATAGTAGTTAGCGTAGTTCAGTTATAAAAAATATGTTTATTAGAACAATTATAGTTGATTACAAGATTAATATAAAATGTAGTTTATTACAAACTTTCTAAATTAATTACATTATAAAAACTTGTCACAATTATCAAAACTATTTTTTGTATGTAAATAAAAATAAAAAACAAAAACTGTTACTGATCTGGGAATCGAAAATTCTTCACGCGCTTTAATGTTGACTGTACCTTGTACTTAGTACTTACCAAGGCCAGTTTTTGGATAGGTAAATGTTTAATTTGATGCAGCCGGGATGTCTGACACAGCCAGGGTAAGCAACACTTACCAAGGTTAGTCTTTGGATGGGTGACCACCTTTTTTTGGTTTGCTTGTTTTTGAATGGGTGACCCTGCCATCCAAACACTTACCAAGGTCAGTATTTGGATGGGTGACCCCTTTTTTTCGGTTTGCTTTTTTTGAATGGGGTGACCCTGCCAGGGTAAGTACCACTTACCAAGGTCAGTCTTTGGATGGGTGACCACCATTTTTTGTACCGTCCTTGGTAAGGTTTGTTTAACTTGGCAGCTTCACTAACCCAGCCGCTCAAGATAAATAGGTACTATTTATAGTTACTGATTACGTTATAGTAATCAATTATAGTAGTAGTGAATTATGTTAAATTCATGCCGATTATTCAATGTCACAAGCGATTATGTAATTTTTCAATGATGCAGTTTTGAGAAACTCAAAACAAACGGTTGACAACTGACGGTTGGATAATTTGTGACAAATTGTCAGCTAAATCGAAATGTAACACAAGCGGCTGAGAAACTGGGCCTAAAAGTAAAAAAAGAAAAGTCCTTATATCTACTAATCTTGACCATTCCCTTCTTAACAGATCTACCGATAATGTCCTATGATGGCTTTGGTAGTCAACAGGCGACAAGATCCGATTCTGATATGTACCTATTTCCTCGTGCGATATACAGAAACCCTTTCAAACCCGGCAATCACCTGCTCGTCATGTGTGACACTTACGACAAGAACCTAGACCCCACGCGTGCGTAATTACAATTTTCTTACTTTTTAGGGTTCAGTACCCAATGGGTAAAAACGGGACCCTATTACTAAGACTCCGCGATCCGTCTGTCTGTCCGTCTGTCACCAGGCAGATTTTCACAGATGATGTATTTCTGTTGCCGCTACAACAACAAATACTAAAAATAGAATAAAATAAATATTTAAGTGGGGCTCCCACACAACAATCGTCATTTATTTGCCATTTTTTGCGAAAATGGTACGGAACCCTTCGTGCGCGAGTCCGACTCGCACTTGGCCGGTTTTTTTTCTATCGGTGGATAACATTCAAAGTTGGCTGGCTTGTGAAGTTAAGGGTACATTAGTCGACGGCACGAACTATTTTGTGCGCAGGGTTAAAATGCGTGCTATATTAACCGACAACACGTGCGGAACAGATAGATGCTGTTATGAGCAGTAAGAAGCTAGTATGCGTACGAATTAACACTTTTGCAAATTTGTAGCAAAATTGATGATGATTTAGAACGAAAACGAGCGCGCGAAATTTTTTAAACAGACCTTTGGGAGGCTGGATATCATGAAAAAACGACTGAATGTATCTGTTCAAAATAAAATTATTTGCATTGTTGAACTACTAATCTATCCCTGTATGGAAGCCGTTTTTTTTTTACTTTTTTTCTTCCATACAGGGCTAGATAATGATAAGACAAATTGATATCAATGTTTATTTTGAACGTACATCGTCAAACAGTGGAGTAAAAGCCAGACTACGTTTGTATGGAAGAATTTTCGACTAGTGTACCCTTGGAGTATCCAACTCTTTTCTCACTAAAACCCACCCCGTGGTTGCTATCGGCGCATGGCCCCTTTCATATGTCTTAAATGTGAATATGAATCGGCTGTTCCGGCCCAAACCAAGTGTGTAGCACCCCATTGCCGGACCCAGTTAACATTCTGTAGGTATAGGTTATATTATTTGTTCAGCATCCAATCGTCGCGTCAAATGCGCAGACGCGTACAACAAGTGCAAAGAAGATGAGCCGTGGTTTGGCATCGAGCAAGAGTATTTTATTCAGAACCCGTCCGATTCCAGGCCATTGGGGTGGCCCAAGGGAGGCTATCCTCGGATATCAGATACTTACTACTGCGGTATAGGCGCCGATAAGATTGATTCCAGGGATATTGTTAAAACACACTACAGGTACCTGCTCAGTACCTGTCTGTTTTTATTTAAAAGCAAATGTGAAAAAAATCCGATCCGAATTCGAGATCATTCCGATTCCGATCGGAATCGGTCCGACTTAGAACTAAATAGCACTTCAAAACTTCACTTCACTTCGGATTCGGATCGGATGCGTGATCATTTTCATGGTTGGTAGGTATTTTTGGACCGAGAAAATAAATGGGGTATTCCTCGAAGCGCACCAAATGAAGCGTACCAAAAATATTCCTCG
This sequence comes from Anorthoa munda, assembly GCA_945859665.1. NCBI lineage: Eukaryota > Metazoa > Arthropoda > Insecta > Lepidoptera > Noctuidae > Anorthoa > Anorthoa munda. Next base: position 41,916,101 of record OX243893.1, read on the forward strand.
AAGCGAACCAACGATGAAACATAGACAAGAGCATAGAGAAGACATAGAGAAGAGCATGAAGGATTCGTAATAAGTAATATCGATAGATGTTTTAAAATACAATTGTTTATTTTATTGAAACTACCAGGAAAGCACAAATTAACTAGAACTAGATTTAATCATTTGTTGTTTTGAAAAGTACCAGGTGACAGAAATTAACAGAAAATAGGCGCCTAAACAATCTCACTAAGTTATGCACCAACGATTAAACACAAAGAGGAATATAAAGTATACGTTACGAGTATTATTCACTATATGAACTATATCGATAGAAGTCTTACAACAAACTTTACACTGACACGGTGACTTTCAACTTCTTTGAGCTAAGTAGTAATTCGCTTTAGCATCTAGTTCCAGTTCATTTCTGCTTTCCTGGTAATTTTAATAAATAAACAATTAGGTCAGTTAAATTTTAAAACATCTATCGATATGCGAAATTCCCGCGTGCGACTAAATCGCCGTTATCTCGAAAGTTTTGTATGGGAACCCTACATGAAACGTATGTTGTTGGAATCATGATGAAATGAAGCTCTTATCTATGTTGCATCGTTGTTGCGTTTCGAGGTATACTTTTGGTGCGCTTCAAAGTTGGTGCGCTTCGAGGAATAATCCAAATAAATAACCACTTTTATTAAAAATTTACAGTCTTTAACAAATATTTAATTCAGCAAAACAGATAATTACACCAAAAGATATTTAATTTCTATTAAAAACGTGTCTGACTCTGAACAGTTCTGAGCTGAGCTGAGCTGATACGAGTATATCTACCAACAGATGTTGTCTATTCGCTGGCATTCCTCTTTATGGCATCAATGCTGAAATTGGGCCGAGCCAGTGGGAGTACCAAGTTGGTCCATCTCTTGGGGTGGGTGCTGGTGACGACCTCTGGATGGCGCGCTTTATCATGGAACAGCTCGCCAACGAGTACCGAGTTCAAATCACCTTGGATCCTAAACCATTCGAATCCTGGGAGGGGTCTGGTGCACACACCAACTTTTCTACCAAAAAGATGCGTGAGGAGAACGGTATTGAGTGAGTGTTCAAGCTTAATGTGAATATAATTATTATTTTTAATAGAGAAGAACGGAAAGAAGAATGGGGAAGCCTTTGCTCTGCAGTGGGAGAGCGCAGGATGAAACTACTATTAGGTGTTAAATAAGAGTTCAATGCGAACACTTGATGAGCAAAACTACTATTGAATGGGGAATCTTACGCAAAGCTGACCGATCAGATGGCGTCAATGAAGAATAAACAAAACAACGTATACAAGCGAGAGACGAGATAGAAGTCGTCATATTATTTTTTCCTTGATGCAGTGTGCAACCTAGCGGGGTAAATTGGCAGTAAGATATTCCTATTGACATCGATCTAAGAACTCTTAACACCTCCTCAAGTAACTACGTAACAAAAGTAGTGCGCATTCAAATTGCAAACTTTGGTAAGGTGGAACGCTTAAGCAAGGTAGAGCGAAGAGCAACAGCTGCGTGAGTAGAGGCACATGAGTGACTGGCCTGCTGTCAGTCCACGGCTGGGCATTGGCAATAAATTCGGGCTACATTACCCTACAGAAGTCGATAATAAATTCGAATTTATTTAGCTTAGCTACTTTAGAATGAGCAGGTCAATAAATAACTGCTAAAACAATTTAATTATAGTCTAACGGTTATCAGTTATTCTTAGTAACCATCTCATTGCAGAGAAATTGAGAAGACAATTCGCAAATTGGAACAGGTTCATTTAAAACACATAAAAGTTTACGATCCTCATGGAGGGAGGGACAACTTAAGACGATTGACTGGTTCCCACGAAACAGAATGTATTTCAACCTTTAGTGCAGGTAAGTGACCACCTGCTTGCGGGTCTACCGTATCAATATCAACTGAGACGGTGCCTGTGGAGCTGTATCAATTTTGGCTTCGCCATAGTTGCGTAAAACTTTAAGCAGTTATCGAGTAAATGCAAGCAACGCAGCGAGCAAAAGCTAATAATATTTATATTTTTGAAATGTGTTAATTAAGCCCATTCATTTACCCACCACGGCACCTTCCCAATTTTCTTATTTTTTATTCGTGACGTCACATCACATAACTTATATCCAGCGGACAATTATCACCGCATCTAACGATACCTCATTGGTCAATTTACGATTAGTAGTTTAGAAGTTATAAGGGAACAGATGTAGGTACATATAACATAGGGTAAAAGCCGGATAGAGGCCACACTTTTTGAATTCACTCTATATCCCTCAGTACAAAAAGCAAAATACTTTATTTGTAAAACCGGCCGGTACTTTGGATTTTTACCTACTAATTTATCAAAAGTAAAAATCATTATCTAATATTTCCAGAGTAAGTATTAGCGATTTTTGCGGACCTCTATATTTTGGGTCAGGCCTCTATCCCACACAGTGGATAGTTGGATAGATGCCCCACCGAGAAACGGGACATCTATTCCGCAAGAACTTTGATCGCATTTTTGTCTTCCCATGCAATCGCACAGAGACATGAGACACGGTCAACTTAATGGTAGTTGGAAAAATAATCGATAGATTAATAAAATAGCTTGCGATTCATCCGCGAAACTAGAGTAATTACAATCGGGGCAACCATACCCCTGGGGCAACTATTCTGGTTCTACCCTACATACAATCAATCTGCCAAGCGGTTGCCCAATTAATTTGGGGCCGGCTTCTAGTCTAACCGGATGCAGCTGAGTACCCTTGTTTTACATGAAGCGACAGCCTGAGATGAACATACATACATACCGGTTAAAATCATAACATTCATTTGTCCACTGATGGGCGTCCACACAGACAGCACCATCTAAGTTTAACAGTACTACAGTAGGTAAATTTTACCAGGCAGTGCAATTATTAGCTATCTTCTCATAAAAACATATTTGAACATCTTTTATTATGGATATAATTAATTAATTAATTGTTAATTATTTATTTAATTTACTGTCAGGCTGCTTAGCAACTTCTTACAAAATAGCTAAATACAACAATTGTTGACAGGAGTCGCGGAACGTTTTTGCAGCATCAGGATACCGCGAACAGTCGCCGAAAAAAAGAAAGGATTTTTCGAGGACCGTCGACCAGCCTCCAACTGTGACCCGTACAGAATTATAGAAAGTCTGATGCGTACGTGTATACTCAACGAGTGTTAATCTTCAGTACAGGACAGAGAAGATATAGCAAAAAACACTTCATCTCTCATCAACTTTAGTACTTACTCAAAGTGATACTTACGTTACAGAGGTCCAATTATAGTGAGTAGAAGGATTGAGGGCACTTTGTTAAAAATCCTTGAAACAGTATGTACATACAATTTTGAAGGTCTAAAAAGTGATATGTTAAAAAGCCAGACCTTCAATACTCACATAGAGTTGAGGGTCCCCTTCACCCACTTGTGATAGATCAACTATGTATATTTACAGAAAATTTCTTTAGGTACCTATGTCAAAACCTAAGTATAGTTCTCGCCAAACTTTTTGGCCGCCCTGAAGTTGGCTACAATGGCTGCGCAGTAGTAAATCTCATACAAAAACAGCACCGTTTCGTGCCTCGCGCATCCGGTAAACCAACTTCAGGGCGGCCAAGAAGTTTGGCGAAGGCTATAAGACCCCAACATAATTTGTTAAATGTCTTTTTATTTTGTAGACCGTATAAGTTTCTAGTTCAAAATGGGCCCTCAACCTCAGAAAAACAATTTTTTTTTAATCTGTTATTTGTAGCTGGGTTCCTATTCAAAGTGGCTGTCTATGCTTTGCGTAAAATTAGGATCTAAAGTGCTTTTCCTTTTGCTTTACTATCAATATCATCATCATCATCATTTCAGCCGAAGACTTCCACTGCTGGACGTAGGCCTCTCCCAAGCGTTGCCATATTAACCGGTCCCGAGCGTCTCGCATCCAGCGAACTACCGCCAACCCAGGTCATCTGTCCACCTGGTGGGAGGCCTTCCAACGCAGCGTCTGGTTCGCAGTCACCACTCCAGAAGTTTAAAAAATTCTTCTGGCTATGTCGGTAATCCTGGTTCTCTTGCGGATCTCCACATTTCTGATTCGATCACACAAGGAAACTCCGAGCATAGCCCTCCCATTGCCCTATGGGTGGCTTTAATCTTTCTGATTAGGCTCATTGTGAGTGACCACGTCTCAGAGCCATAGGTCATCTGGCAACACACACTGGTCATAGACTTTCGTCTTGAAACACTGTGGTAAGTTGGACGAGAAGATACCGCGCAACTGCCCGAACACAGCCCAGCCAAGTTGGATTAGACGGTTGAACTCTTTCTCAAAGTTGGCCCTACCCAACTGGATCGTTTGTCCCAGGTGGACATAGTCGTCCACAACTTCGAGTGTAGTCTCCGACCTTGTTAGGAGTGGGTGTAACATGGGCATTCAACATCACCTCGGTTTTGTCCATATTCATTTTATGACCCAGTCTTTCGGAAGCTGAGGTCATCGAGCATTGTACTGAGGTCCTCCATGGTCACAGCCATGACCACTATATCGTCGGCAAACCGTGATGTCCGTCCAGAACCTAATATGCTACTATACTATGCTTTAGTATGTAACTATTTAATGATGGTGGGTCCTGAATCTACAAATTTAATTGATTCTTGTTTTATTACGCATAGGTAAAGTTAGAAAAATACACAAAAACCATAATTTTCTGTGTACCAAGGTATATAAAAAATGCAGCAAGTGTCAACGGGCAATTAAAAAAACATATTTAAGAAACTGGACTTTTATTTGTATCCTCTACTTATGTAAATGTATTAAATAGGACATCTTAATTCCTACATTCTTATCGAATACGTCAAACTGGGCCATCAATCCTCACCCTCACAGGATTGAGGCCCAAACTCGATGAAACGAAAAAGTGACATTAAAAAGAGACAAAACACATATAGGTACCTACGTACACTTTACCTATAGGATTTAATGTACAAAAGTATAATATATATAGAATACTTGTAAGTATAGGTACGGTGTTTCTTTTTTAAGATTTCACTTCTACCGCATGTGCACTGCACACATGAAGTGACCCTCAATCCTCACACACACAAACAGTTAGTATTTAAGAGATAGTTGAATAGAACAGTCTAGTCTAGTCAAGGGATGGTGAACCTTTATTTATTCATTTATGTACACACAAAACACTTAACAGAGAAAAGAAGGAATACAGATAGAAGAGCACAAAGGTACTGCTTATTTCAATAGAAATTTCTTCCAGCAGACCTGCGACAGGAAAGTTGGATGATAGACGAAGACACAGTGTGTAGAAAGAAATAAAGAAACTTAAAATATACAATTTTTTGGAGATCGTGCCATTTTTCTATTAAAAGGGGCCGACAAAGAATCTAGATTGTAATAAAATAAGATATCTAGAGAAGAGCGAATATCTACTGTTGAAATAACGCTAGTAACTCGTAAATGGCAGACTACGCAAAGCTGATAGGAATTCGTAATTATAGAGAAGAACAAGTTAAAAAAAAGACCGATCAAGTGCGAGTCGGAACTTGAACTTGCGCACGAAGGGGGTACTATTAACGCAAAAAACGGCAAAAAAAAACATATTTTTTGTATGGAAGCCCCACTCAAATATTAATTTTGTTCTGTTTTTAGTATTTGTTGTTACAGCGGCAACAGAAATACATCATCTGTGGAAATTTCAACTCCCTAATTATCACGGTTCATGAGATACAGCCTGGTGACAGACAGACGGACCGCGGAGTCGTAGTAATAGGGTCCCGTTTTTACCCTTTGGGTACGGAACCCTAAAAACGCAAATCTTATCGGTTTCTTTTTAATATTTTTTGTGTTTTTTTTCATCTGTTTACACATAAATAGGTATATATAAGTTATAACAAAGGATAAAACCGTGTACGTATCTATGAATCTATCTCTTCAAAATGTCGGCTTAATTTGAGACTTTGCACACTTATCAAGGACCGATGACAATTGCAATAATTAAAATAGTTTGTCCCATTATCCTTACCAGGATCTTCAGGGTTAGCGATTGAACTAAATAGCAAAAAATAAATAATAGTTTAAAAAACGCTTTGAGGTTGCCAGACTCGATCATACTTCCATACAAACGTAGTCTGGCGATTACTCCATTGTTTGACGGTGTACGTTCAAAATAAATATGACATCAATTTATCTTATCATTATCTAGCCTTGTATGGAAACAAAAATGTAAGTTATGAGCGTCAAAAGTTCCATATTTCAACACTAATTTTACCGCATCTTTGGGCGCAAATAAATACCATAAAAATTACAAAACAGTCACCGTACAGGGATAGATTAGTAGTTCAACAATACAAATAATAGTTATATAATAATAATAATAATTTAATAGCATAGTCGTTTTTTCATGATTTCCATTTTCCAAAAGTCTGTTTATAAAATTTCGCGCACTCGTTTTCTTCCTAGATCATCATAGTTTCGCTACAAACACATGTGCTACAAATTTGTAAGTGTGTATTCGTACGCGAACTAGCTTCTTTCTGCTCATCACAACATCTATCTCTTTCGCACGTGTTGTCGGATGAGGTAGCAAGCATTTTAACTCCGCGTACAAAATAGTTCGTGCCGTCGACTAGGGCAACCTTAATAGAAAACCAAACTAAAAAGTAGAAAATAATTTTCTAATAAAAATTATTTTAATAAATTTAGAATAGTGTGATTAACAAAAAAAATATTTTATTGTAAAAAAGGGTGGGGTGTAAATGCAAAAAATAGTTCTGAAAGTCAAAACATGATATAAAACTTCGCTCGACCAAAAAAAGAAGTTGAAAAGTAGCCTAAAACGATGTTTTTACAAGCTTTTTTAGGGCCGCACTCAAATGGTAAAAACGGTACTCTATTCTGTCTGTCTATCAGTCTGTCACCAGGCTTTATCTTATGAACCGTTATTGCTAGACAGTTGAAATTTTCACAGAAAGACTTTTATTGCCATACCTACCCACAAATTACTTTACAAACATTGTTAAGTAGTACCTTTTTGTAGTTGTTTGTTAGTAGTTTCACTTATTATCTAATTCTAGTATAATCTAATGTTAGTAGGTTCCGGTTAATTATTTTGGTTATGGATCCCTGTTCGGGTGAAGGCCTCCTCAAACTTCTTCCATGTGTCTCTGTCTTTGCAACCAGTCTGCCAGTCTTGCCCGGCTATTTTCTCTACATCATCAGCCCACCTTCTCTTCGGCCTGCCTTCCTTCTTCCTGTTGGGCCCTTCCACTGTGTTGTTGGACACTTAGTCCACCTGCTGTCTGAATAGCGTGTAATGTGCCCGGCCCATTTCCACTTTTGTTTTAGGGCTTGTATGAGTGCGTCAGTTGTTTTTATTTTGTCTGATATCTTCACTTAACTTTGTGTATTTTTATTATGTTCAATATGCTTCTCTCCGTCGCTCTTTGTTTTGTTCTGATCTTGTTTTAGCCTATCTTGTCGTGATAACGTACCCATGTTTGACAACCATATACCAAACAGGGCAGCAAGCTGGTGTCAAGTATAATCTTTTTTATCAAGTTTATTGTGTAGTCTCCTTTTAAAATTCAGGTCGTATGAAGAACAATTCTTTCAATTTCGTCTTCGATAATTGATTTTCTATATGACGCCTGTTTACCCAGGTAGGTGTAGCTGTAAACATATCAATTTGTCAATATTTTGGTTTTGCCAGCATTTATTTCTATTTTTTTTATAGCAACACTTCTTGTACGAGCGAATATTTCTTTTAGGTGTTTTGATGTTTCAGATAAACTGTCATCTGCGAACCTGAGATGGTTTATATAATATAAGCCTCACCATCCTGAATTTCGATTCTTTGCTTAGTTGTAGTTCTTTTTAAAGTATATCTTTCAATTCAGTGTGCCTCCGGACAAAGGCCTCCTCTAACAGTTTCCACTGTTTGTCTCTAGCGACTCTTTTCCAGTTAGGACCTGCTGTCAATTTTAATTCGTCCTCCCATCTCTTTCTCTGTTCCTTTTTCCACCTCTAGGATACCAGTCAGCCTAGAGATGGTTTATAGGTATAGCAGTTGTTTATTTTTATACCTCTGGTTTTCCATTCTATGTTTTGGTGAGCATAACATTTCTTGTAGGTCTTTTAATGTTTCAGATCGTATAACTAAGTCGTCTGCGAACCTGAGATGGTATATATAACTGTGGAACTGTCACACTTTTAATGTTTCCAATGCTCACACAGGCCTCCTCTCAGTGAGAGAGGGAATGGGTCTTAATCCATCACGCGGGCTCAGTGCGGATGTTTCTAGGTCATGCCGGTTCCCTCACGATGTTTCCCTTCACCGTTTTAACAGCAGTGGTGAAGAAATAATTTACACAAAGTAAAGCGCCTGCGTGGGTTCGAATCCACGACCCAACACGTACGTCGGGGTCGTTACAACTAGGCCACCACTGCTGCTAGGCTTGTTGTTCGAAATGTTTGCTTTGTTGCTTGTTGTTCAAAAATTGTACGTTCACGGAGTGTTGCAAAAAAAATGGTGGCCACGTTTGTCTCCAAAACCGGCCATGTTGCGACTATTCCTCTTGAGGGACAAAGAACGGTTAATGCAGAATAGTATGCTAGCATTTGTTTGACACATGTCGTTTCTGAACTCCTTAAAGAGAACTGCAACCGCTGCATCATCCTCCATCACGACAATGCGAGTTCTCACACCGCGCACAGAACAAAAGAGTTTTTAGAGCAAGAAAACATAGAATTATTAGACCATCCGCCGTACAGCCCCGACCTAAGCCCTAATAATTTCTATACTTTCCCTAAAATAAAGAATAAATTGCGTGGTCAGAGATTTTCATAACCTTTCAAAGCCATTTTGGAGACCCCAACTTCCGAATGGAATGGTTGCTTCAATGATTGGTTCAATCGTATGAAAAAATGTGTCAAATTTCGCGGAGCAAAGCAAAAAGCAATAAATACATTTTAGCATAAATAGTAATGTTGTGTCACTTCCTTGACTCCCGAAATTTTCAGTGCCGCCCTCGTACCTTTCCGTATATTGGAATTTTACAGGCCGCTTATAAGTATGTCCGGCGGTAGGTATCTACAATACAAATAATCAACTCGATTGACATTCAGATATTTATTTATTTTAAACATCAAAAATCTGGAAAACGACAAATCAACTAAAGATAATTTCTAAAATTAATAGATCAACGTAGTTCTGCCAAAACGATCCATCCCACAATCTGTCAATAATTGAATAAATAAGAAGCCAATGTTATTTATTATCTATTAACATATAGATATAATCACATCGGCAAAATTAGCGGCACACAAAATAAAGATGACGTTTTTTTTTAAATACAATTTGTCTTTCTAAAAACAAGTTCACTTAAGATTTTTTCCCTTAATTAAAAGTACATTTTTTTAAATAAAAAGCTAACAAAGTCGAACATAGAACATCCTCCTTTTTGGTAAGTATGTTAATAATGAAATCGCATTTAGTATAATTTTTAAGTGACCGACCGTACTTTTTTTCGCAACGACAAGGGTTATCGAATGGTAAACTTGCACAGCGACACTCGCTTGGCGAGCAGAACACTCGTTTCAAATTGTTCTTTCTACTCGCTTTTCGCGACAGTCTGCAGTGGTCATCTGTTCCATAATGCAGAAAATGAGAGAAATTTTAATATGAGAATGAGATCGTTCGTTTTGGCAGATAAAAGAGAAAACCTTTAGCGTAACGACACATCTGTCGATAATTACGCGACGAATATTCCGACTACTTTTTTCTACTTAAATAACTAGGTATACACAAGAAATTTTAAGAACATTGCAGACTAAACCTCGGGACCGTTTCGGTTATCCATTTAAAGGGTTTTGTGATCGGGTTTTGTGATCGGGTTTTATTTAAATTCTTACGACATGTTTTTTATTTACGAACGGGTGATTTTTTTTTTCAAACAAATGAAGCAATGGATTCGTTTCCTTGAAAATAATTCGGATTGTGATAGCTTAACCGTTTTTATCTCTATACCATAAACTGAAAAGGGTTTTATAACCGTTACTGAAACGGCTAATCCACTCTAAAGTGTTATTGTATTAATTGGGTTACCACCGCATTGGATTTGAAGGGGTTACAAGATTTTGCATGATTCTGTAACATAAACAGGTCAACATTCCGTCGCGTAATTTCGGAAGATGTGTTGCTATAATGAACATAATTAACAACAAACGATAGTCTCAATGAAATTGTACGGCATAATAATGTTACCAGTTTCAAGTAAAGGAACCCAAATCATTAAAAATACTAGGAGACAATCATGTGTGAACATCACAAAGATAATAATTATAAAGAAGCCCGTCGGACAGTTTGCAGTTCGGCACTGGATCACCTCAACTTGATCCCTCCAGTGATTCTATGAAACTCTTCTGCCGAGCACACTATTCGGCATTGCGATAAGCTAGTGAACAGCCTGCGGTTGGCAGTAGGATTTAATAAAAACAGTTGCGTGCCCAGCGACTTTGTGTCGCTATCAAACAGATTCGGTCCCCATAGAATTACAAGCCTTGTCATATTGTTTTATAAGAGTAACGGACCGATCGTACTCTTCTCCAACCTCGCAACTTGTACTTGGTGGAATTGATAGCCGGTGCCCCCGAGCCCGACTTGGGGGATTCTTGGTTTAAACCCGTGTCTGTAAAGATAGCCCGCAATCCTAAATAAATAGGCCTAGGTACGTGTGCTTGAAAGTCTGCAACACAAGCGTTCAAATACATGTTGGTGTTTGATGAAAATTATAATCGCCCCCTGGGGGTTGACCATAAGCTCTTACGAGTAATGTTATTTTGAGTGTGTGTATGGGACAGATATATATGACTTGTATATCTGACTCTTGAAGAGCTATAGTAACCCCCCAGATGCCTCGGTGACGGAGAGTCTATGATGCTAAGCTTGTTGATGCAGTGCCGGGCTGACAGGGTCGCGACGAGCTTTAGACATAACACCTATTGATCGGTTTAAGGTAGTCATTCACCGGGAGCATACGCGAGGAATTTAATAGCATAGCATTAGGTAATTTATGCACTGACACGGAGCGGTTTTGTAACAGCTCGTCTTGTTAACATCACAGACTGTAAGACAGTCGTGGTGCCGAGCGCGGCGGCAATCGTGTTACAAGCAACGCGTTTGTAATGCTCAGTTCTCGTAACGTTACAAATTAAGTTGTATCATCACAGGATGTGCGCACGTAATGCAGAACGCATTCACTTATGTTATGCTCGAATCTGGGCTATTACGTTACCCGTTAATGCTTTTGGTGAGTGGCCACCTTTAGATACAATACCGACATGTACACATAAAGATTAACATGTAATACTATTTCGTTAAATATCATCAAAAACACCGACTGTTTATACTGTTAAAGACTGATATGAAAAAAAAAAATGTAATTTAAAATCTATATATATTCAAAGATGTTGTTTACCAAGTGCTCTTTGCATATACAGGCCGACTAGTTTCGCAATACAATTCCATGAGTTCTCATTTCACGTATACTGTTCCTGTATATATTCCAAATCTCCAAAAAGCATAGTGCATTGAGACCCTAGTGTGTCTCGTGACAGAGATATCTTAATTATTCTAGTCAACAGATTGAATATAAATCTATTATAAATGGCCTTACGAAAACTAAACACACACTGTCGTGATTCGTCGATCACTCAATACCAAAAGACAATAAATGTCAGAGCTAACTAAGCAAAAGTCTCTCAAAATTGCACACCTTAACAAAGCGAAACTGTTACAAGCCCGCTCGTTGCCTTTTCGCTTGCTGTGTTTGCAGAGAAACCAAGCTCGCGCGTTTTCCTGACGCACTTCTCAATCAATCCATATTATAATATAGACACCTATAAAATTGTATGAGTTATGAATGAACTATTGTAAAATGTTACTTCTATTACAATATCGATGTAGCTACATACACAGAGAGTCTACTCTGTATATTCTAAACAATTAGCACACAAAAATCACACAATGAATAACATCCATACGGTCGGCGATTATATGATGTAGGTATACCAATTCCAAACAGCTTGTGGCTGTGTCTTTCGACTCATTTTTTCGGTGACAAAGCTCTGTTTAGTTGATCTTCTTCAATCCCTCTTAATATTCGAATACATTTACATTTTCGATCAACGGTTTTCGATGCGATTCGAGGTCCATTTTAACGTTATTTTTCTTGGTTTTTAACTTACTTTTATTGACGGTTATTTTATCGGCGTAGTTATTAAATTTTACTCCAGTGGCTTGGACTGATTCTGATGTTCTTTTTCAATTGTTTCCTTATATGTATTGTCTTAATTCTAGTTTTGGGCCAATGCCTCTTTTCCTTGTGTACTAAACTCATATTTTAATTATGTTGTGAAGTCGCAAAGCTTCACAATGCCGACTATTGTAATCATATAGACAATTAATTATTAAATATAACTACTAGTACAGTTATGATATACAATGTAATAGAATCTATTCTCTATATTAACTAATTCAGGCTAAATGTATACCGGGCAATAACCTTTTATTACGAATTTTACAGGATTTAACGAACGAACTTGAACTTCTCCTTTTTATGTTCAAGTTTTTTGCAATAATGTGGATGTATGTTGTCGAGTTTAATTGGATGTTGATTTAAAATATTTCATCTGCGTTATGTAACACAACAATAAATAGAAAACAATTAATCTTAAAGTGAGACAAGTAATAGCTGCTACTTTATGCTAAATATTATAAACATAACCTAAAAAGACTTGCCGCCAAATTATTTTGTTAATGATTTCTTTGTATTTATGACATGTGTTCAGAGAAGCACAAAATTAATTCATGATTAGTAGTTTAATGCGTATATCCACACAACTAAGACAATATGACTAGTATTACAAGTTGAATGTTAGTAGAATCATGTATCAAAATATTCATAATTCTTTCTGGCTACGGAAATAGGACGGACCTATGTACCTTCATCATGATTTTATTCAATTAAAAAAAAGTGTTTACCAAAACAAAACTAATTTATTTGTCAGTTTGTATGATGTGAACAAAGCCTCTGTAAAAGTTTATCAAATGAATCAAACAAACAGCCATGAATGCTTGCAGACATTTTATATTGCTATTTGGACTGAGTAATAATTCACACATCATTTTTGAAACATGAATGACAAAAGTTGTTATAAAAATCAACTTTTAATTATAATATTGAAGTAGGTATATAATATTATTTTATATTCCGCTCGCTCAACTCAATGTTAAAGCGAAAATAATAGCTGTATTTACTAACAAAAACAACACCATGTTTAGTGTTAAATAGTACTATGACGAATTAATATTTACAAGAGTTTAAGAGCTGCCGTTATGCTCTCTGAAGAGCCTGTACATATCAAAATCACTTATCTAATATAATACACAATGTATGTCCTGCATCGTCCTCATGTCATTTTCTGATTGCTCCATGCCTTCTACGCCTGAAGGCCAAAATATTCCTAAATCTTGAACCAATGAATAAATTTTCTAACTTTGCATCTTCAAACAAAAATGTTTTAGAACATGATGTACAGAAATATGATCTCACTAAAATTAAATCCTATCTCCGACGTTCAGCTCCTTAAGCACGTCGTAAGATATAAAATAGTTTTATTAAGACTACCATAATGTAGGTATTTTTAGGACTATTATAATATATTTTTATTAATATATTTTACTAAGACTGATATTTTATAATACATTGGGTTATAATTATAACTCTACTAACAGGCGTAGCTTCAAATAAAATAACTTCAAGGTAATAAATAAAAATATATACCAAATATATGATTCTACCGAGTTAGAATTATACTATAATTACAAAACAGATCAAATTTTTACAAGAAGCAAAATAAAAATGTATATCATTAATTATGTTCTATCCAAATAGTCTATTCATGTGAATATTCTAGTAATAGGATAAGAATTTAAAGGGGATCTAGGGCCAAATACCTCTAATCTATTGTTCATGTTTATACATTGTATATCCGATTTGGATAAGCTCGATATACGTCTTGATAGGATTGGTATTCGTTTTCTAATACGGATCAAATTTTGCTTATAGTTAGGGGCTACCATAATTTACTTATTGTACTAACACAATGATTTTATATATGTACAAAGATAAATTTCAATGTTATTTGGCTTGTAAAAGTCCATATGCATCAGCAGTGCTGAGTGTATATATAATGTACACCTCACAGAGATGTACGATTTTATTAGATGCCAATCCAGAACGCCACGCCCCCGAGAATGATGGCCGTGAGGGTGCAGCTCATCAGGATTATGCAGCACTGGCGCTATTCATGCAGTCGAGGGTCAATCTCCTCGAAGAACTCCATTAGTTAATTGTCCGGGGAGGGGGACGTCGGAGGGCTGTTGGTGTCGCGGGCAGCGTAGCGGGCGCAGTTGCCGATCACGATGTTGGCCAGCTTCTTAATCTGCTCGTATGGGCGCGGGTGGACAAGTAGGTCGCTAAGCAGGCGCAGGCCTCCCTCGGTTTCCACCAATGTGCAGTACTTGTCAGCTGGAAATAACAATAGTCCGCTTTTAACCGGTTGAATTCCGTTATTACCGAAACAGTTAAAAAGCCTTTGTGCCTTGCGTGGAGCCACGTTTCGGGCACTCACGGAGTTAAATAAAAAGAATATTTATTCGACAAGCCATCAGAAAGTTTGCATGTGACTAGTCTTTCTGATGGCTTGTTGTTGCCTGCATTCAAAATATTTTGCATGCTAGACAGCAGGATAACTGATCACAGACCACTGCAAGCCAGGTAGACAAAGGGCAATGAATTTGTTTCGTAGCGATGTAGAAACTGATTTAAAACAGCTTTCACAGCATTATTGTTCGGTATTATGCTATGTGGTTGGGCTGCTGGCATTGCATCCATACTACTACTGCTCTCTTTAGCAATATATTTATAGTGCTAAAGAGAGCAGTCAGAGCCATAATATACAATGTGTCCGGACTCATAGTAATGAACCTTTAAGGCCGTAAAATACATTTAATTTTATCGATGATAACATCTCTCATAAGGGGTTTAATCCCCACACATTATTCTTGAATTTCTTAAAATTTTGCAAAAAAAATTGAGCTAAAATGCGCAGGGATTGCTTTTAGGTAATAATTAAATTAAATCTAATACTAGGCTTAGAGCTGTGAATCATTTGTCAGTGTGTTGATCAACCAACAAAATTTACTTAATATTTTATTATTCGTTAGTGTCGCTGTTATTCGGGACGATAATAAATCCAATAAATGAAAGATCATGTAAATCGGTCAAGGCGTTCTCGAGTTATAAGTGGTGTAACTAAGTAGACTTTGTTTTATCCACACCACGGGGTCCCAGCGCTAAGAAAGAAAATTTGGTTCAAATAAATGACAATCAATGTAAGATGGCGCGATATGCGTGTAAAAGTTGATTTGTGTGTAAAATTAACTTTTCCTAGAATTAATCACAAAAATTGTATGTTCTTTTTTTAATCACAAATTAAAGCACTAAATTATGGAATATTGGCATCTTAATTCACATTTCAAAGATTATCTGAACGGATCATTTAAAATGGATTCCAATAGATGGCGCGGTTTCAAATTTCTGAGGCATGCCACCCGATTGTTAAATTTTGTATTGTAACTCATTTTTGTACAATGAAACTATAAAAACGTGCAAAAAATACTATAAAACAAATCATCACTGTATTTAAAGAAAAAGATAGTCTCGAACCGAGAAAACCCTTTTACATGCAAGTCGCTGCTAACACCATCTATAGCCGTGGAACGGAACCGAACGCGATCGAAGTACTTATGGGATGATCAGCATCTGTATGCTGGTATTAAATTATCTGTGTCCATACTAATATTATAAATTCTGTAAGTAACTTCTATCATCTATCTGTCTGTGTGTTACCTTTTCACGCCTAAACCACTGAACGGATTTCAATGAAATTTGGCAAGGAATTAGATGGCATCTTTGGGAAGGCTACATTTTGAATTAAAAAAAATAGGTAGGTAGGGTAGGTTAGTAAATGGCTAGTTGACGGTAGCGAAGCCACAGGGGAAAGATAGTATATAATGATTAGATGATTACAAAAAGAGTATGTTTGGAAATATATAATATAAATGCCCTTTGCGAATGGGTAATAGAATCTTCTACCTTTAAACGAGCAATTCTTATATGTATATATATATAATCTGAGTCTCGGAAACTGCGCCAACGATTTTCATGAAATTTAGTATGCAAGGGGTTTCGGGGCGATAATTCGATCTAGTTAGGTTTCATTTTTAGAAAACGTCGTTATCTCTATTTTCAGCCGAGCAGAGCTCGGTCGCCCAGGTACTTAATTATAAACTGTAATTGTTGACATTCAAAACTGCTGTTTGGTGGCCTAATTAAAATAAATGATTTGACTTTCCCCTTTGGTGCAGTATGTAATTTAATCCCCTAAGGAAGCAAGTTTTTTTTCGGGTAGGAATCCGAAAGGAACATCAATATTGCAAAAAAAAAGTTTTATATAAAAAAATTGTGCAAATTTTCAGCTTAATCAGATACTGCGAAGTGATTCAAATATAACATGCAAGATTTGATTACAAACAGGTAAAACTAAATAAAACTTGTAATTAGATTAGTTTGAGTTTATTGACTAAACCAGAGATTGAGGGTTGAATTATTTGGCAAAAGCAAGTTAAGGCACTAAAATACTCACGGTAGACAGTAGTCAAGTTGGCCAGAGCCCACACGGCCCAGTGCTGGCACTCCGGAGTGTGGTAAGCGTTCAGCAGACTCAGTATCGGCTCAAAGGAGCGGTAGTTGATGTTGCGTTCAGCGCGCAGGTCCCAACGCTCGACGGCAGCGGCGACACGCTGGAGCACCTTTTCGCGGGCGGGGCTCTGCAAAGTCCAGGCTGCCGGCCCATCGGAGGCGATGTGGGCAAGTACCCCAGCGGCGTTGTAGCTCACCTGCGGGACAACACTCGAGTTAAGTTCTGAAGGCGCTTCTGCACCAAGTATATAGGCTTGGCTGATTGACAAAATATGTTGATGAGGTTTCGTATTTTGGAAGTCCCAGGGCTGATTTTATGACCTAATTAAGCCCTATCGAATTTGGTGGAGAAGCTTCATTGATTACTTTTTATGATATATTTGAGATGGTGCAGACAAATCTGGCGAAATTTAGACAATTTAAGCTTGTCTTTTTTATTATTATATCGTCTGTCCGCTGGACAAAGGTCCCCATAGTTTTCCAACGTTAATTGAATTGAACCTTGTTGACTCTCAATGTTTAATATCAAAAATATTAAACGAATGACTTTTATTATTTTAATTAAACTGCAACAGACAAGGATAACAAGGTTTCTTATTTTTTCAATACTTTGTACGCTTAGTTTTAGTGATTAAACAGATGCCATAAAATTAAAGCTGCAGTATGCACCTGACTTAGTGGCAACTGCCTTGTTCATGCAGTCTAAAGAATATGCAATTAGTTTTAAAAAAACTGCTGCGAAGATCAGTTGGGAAATATTTATGAAAATTTTGATTTCTTATATTTACTGTCAATTGTATGCTGTAATAATCAGAAACTGTCAAAATTAGATTGAATAGGTATCGCTAGGTGTACTCTTCCCATTGCAGACTTTATCTATCGATGAGAAGGAAGTCAGATGAGTGACTCCTTAAAAATCCTAGTGAGTCATTAAAAATTGGACCTCTCGGATTCGTGCCACCATACGAAGCCGCGGCGGGCATTTGAACGATGTCATATTCCATCCATAATGGCATAAATGGGCCTTTTAAATAAAAAATAAATTTCGTTGATATCTCACACACATCTTGTTTTATTCAATTTTAACATCGACCCGTCCTTGTTGAAAGACCCTTTATATATATCCTAGGAAAATAACTGTAATTAGATATAAGTTTTACCAGAATTGTGTTTACTAAGATAGTACCAATGCTGTGTGAAAAGTCATTAAAACCCCGTGTGGGAAAAATATTATGGCTGTCAATGCAGAATGTCTTATTTAATTTGCCACGGCATATTTCATCTTTAAAACAGCATATAAATACAGGGTGTGACGGAAAATAAGCATTTAAATGAACAACAACTGCGCCAAAAAAATTGCATTTCTATACTATAATATTATCAAGATGAAAGATTTGTTTGTTTGTACCGAATATGCTCTGAAACTAATGGACCGATTTAAAATTATTTCTACTAATAGAAAGGTACGTTATTCCTGAGTAACATCAGAATCAGTATCGTCAGTTCCTGAGGTTTGGGAGCGGTACGGGAGGGGTGACAAGTGACGTGACATGACGTGCCCTAACTGTCTCGCTATACACGTGATACATTTTAATGCAGATATACGATACGCTTACGATATGCTTATGATATTTACGAGCGTGTACCTAAGTCAAATTGATTAATATTGCGGCGTGTGGCAATACACAGCGCAGGCAGCCACGTGGGCCTTGATGAAAAAAGGATCATTCCAACTGTAGAAAATAACATTAGCAGGAAAACGAAATAATAATCTAGTTCATTTAAGATTCTAATGTGATGAATGCCTGTTTTCTGTGAGCTTGTTAATATAACGCAGTTTGCGTCAGTTTATCTGAGGAATTATGAAACTGAGCATTAAGTTAGTTTTACGAATTTCATTTAAATTATAGAAATTTTGTTTCATCTAGAAACATAAGCAAACAAAAAATTATCAAGTGACAGGAATTTCTCATAAAAACTTAGGTTAGGTAAGTGACGAGTTGCCCATCTCGTTCTTGACCCCGAGCCACTTGCCGTCCACAAGCAGCGCAACAACGCGCTGCTGTCGTTGTTGAAGCTGCGGCGATCGCCGACGCTGCACTCGATACACTTAAAAAAACCGGCCAAGTGCATGTCGGACTTCGCACTTTTAGGGTTCCGTACCAAACCGCAAAATGAAGTTGGTTGTAATAGGAAAAAAAAGGAATTTCTAATAAAATCCGATTCATCAATATATTGTTATTTGTTAATAAAATATACGTAATAATAAAAAATATCACCACATTTCAAGTTCATAGATCAATTGGGAAGTAAAAAAAAATCATCGGAACAAAATTTTGTAAAAACGCTGACTTTGGTGGCTTCTCATTCCTTTATTTTCCAATATTTTTTTTAAACAAATATACAGTATTTATCTACATTATAACGATACCCCACTCGGTGGGATAAGTAACTTTTTATTTTCAGCCTCCCCTTTAACTGTAGGGGGGCTCCTCTTAAAAAAAGTAAAAATATTTTTTGACAAATTGTATGGCTTTGGGTCAACAAGATGCTTACACTGTGAAAATTTGAAGACTGTAGCTGCAACCGTTTGGCTGTAAAACCCGTGTGACAGACGACTGACAAACTCGACTTCTTAATGAAAAATTTAATTCGACTTATATTTTAGATCTCCTACAACTAAGAAAGATTTTTCTTTCAGATTTAATGTTTCAAGGCAGATTTTTAAGCTCTGTGGTTTTGGTTAGAAAAACTCAACATAGTACACAACAGTAGTAACAACTCATAATAGAATTGATTTTATGCGAATTAATGTTTTTATTTATTATTGTACTCATTGCCGGCGTGGGTGTATGCCCAGATGTATGAACGTAAACGAAGCAAATAGACTATGTAAGTTAGTAGAGTTATTTTATGCTCTCTATAATGTGCAATTTAATGTATTTGAGAATTTGCGTGGAGTCAACATGAAAAGTAAGAAATTACTGTTATAATACTTATATTGTTTGCGCCAATTTACTGTTAATCCTATGCGACTTCGACTTTTCTAGTTCACTGCTAATGTTTGAATTATAATGTGAATTTCCACGGATTATTAAAAGCACTATAGATCAACATCAACATATCAGATGAAAGACGTCCATGGCTGGACATAGGCCTCCCACAAGCATCGCCACATTGACCGGTCCCGTGCGTCCCGCATCCTTCACCAGGTTATCGGTGCACCTGGTGGGAGCTTCCAACGCAGCGTCTTCCGGTTCGCGGTCGCCACTCCAGAACTTTTCTGCCCCATCGGCCATCCGTTCTAAGAGCAAGGTGCCCTGCCCACTGCCACATAAGTTTGGCAATTCTTCGGGCTATGTCCGGTAATCCTGGTTCTTTTGCGGATCTCTACATTTCTGATTCAATCACGCAAGGACACTCCGAGCATGGCCCTCTCCATTGCCCTTTGGGTGACTGTAAGTTTTCTGATGAGGCCAATTGTGAACCAGAGACCACGACTCAGAGCCATAGGTCATAACTGGCAACACACACTGGTACATAGACTTTCGTCTTGAGAAACTGTAGTATGTTGGACGAGAAGATACCGCGAACCTTCCCGGACGCTGCCCAGCCGAGTCGGGTTCGACGGTTGACCTCTTTCTCGAAGTTGACCTTATTTTGCTGGATCGTTTGTCCCAGATAGACATAGTCATCCACAACTTCGAGTGTAGAGTCTCCGACCTTGATAGGAATGGGTGTAACATGGACATTCAACATCACCTTGTTGTTGTTCTCTCCATTGACGTTGATGCCTAGCCCTCTCCAGTCCAGAACCTTGAAGACATCCTCCAATGCAGCGGTGAATAGTTTCGGACATATGACATCTCCCTGTCTCACACCTCGCAGCAGAAGATAGGTTCCGAGGTTTGAGCCTGAAGTCGAACTGACATAGTGTCGTTTTTGTACAAACACTTCAGCACTTCGATGTACCGGTAATCGAATTGGCACCGATGAATTGACTGCAGCCCAAGTCTCGATCGAATCGAAGGCTTTCTCGTAGTCCATAAACGCTAAGCAGAGAGGCAGGTTGTACTCTTCCGTCTTCTGCATAACCTGCCGCAGCGTATGTATGTGGTCTACGGTGTTAAAGCCTTTACATTATATCGTCAAAACCTCGCGCGAGACGATTCGTGATGACTCTTGAAAACAGCTTGTAGACATGGCTAAGAAGTAAGATGGGCCTATAAGTTCTTCAGTAGGGCATTGTCACCTTTCTTGAAGCAGAGCACCACCACACCTCCGCACCATGCCTGTGGCGTTTTCCCCTCGAGTATGACGGAACCAAACAGGTTCTGAAGGGACTTAAGTATTGGTTTTCCACCCGCCTTCAGGAGCTTTTAATTGCTAATAATCTATGGGGACTATATTTCTTGTCACCAAAATTTATATTTGTCATCAAGTTGTATCACCTAATAAATAGATCTATCGCCACGAAATATTTTCGTTCTCAGATAAACAAAAAGTGTTCCCAGGTATGAATTATCAAATTAATGTTAATATATATGTAAAATAAGAGATGGATACCAATAAAATGTTAGTGCATTAGATGAATATAAACTTCGTTCTTATAATAATAGTTTTATTACCTAAATAATAGGTTTTTGCTCAGAATGGTAGATCTGTCACCAAATTTCCAAGAGCAAGCGAAGCGAGCTCGGGAGCTTAGGGCACCCCAACACGGACAGGTTAGGTTCGAAGGAGATGACGGGAGCTGAAGTGAGCGAGCAAAGCGAGCGAACTCAGCTCCCTTAGTTATCTCCTTCGTGTTAGGTTACTTTAGACCCTGCATACAGAAATAGGAGCCCCGCGACGAGGAGAAACCTATTATAATACATACAAAAACATTTATGTGGTACTAGACCCTATATCGCCATGATTTTAGGTGATTTATTGTGGAATTGATTTTATATTGTTTGGTGACTACATTTTGGTGACAAATCTACTATTTTGCGGGCAAACACTATTATTTAAGAAACACAAAACAAATTAAATTGGCGATAGTTTAAATGACACCCATAATCTATTATTCGTATTGCTCAAAGGGTTAGGCAGCCGTGCACCCACATTGAGTCAGTTATGTTTTAAATCCCATGTAAGCCTATGGTATGGGCGAGCCTATTGTCTACTACTGCTACTTAGAAATTTCAGATAGAAAAATAGAGATAATTAATACTTATCACCTGATTATAATGAATTATTGGCCCTTGACATCAACATGGTTAAAGACTCCTGTTGTAGGTTTGTCTTGCGTGCGCGGCGCATGCCTCGTAATGTCTGTATCCGCCTTTAGACTCTCAGCATTCAGCATCCACCTGGTCACTGTCACTGTTTCTCTAGAAGTGCTCCGTACCACAAAGTCGTGTGTTTATGGTATAAAAGTCAAATATAAGTTTTTGCTTTATTTTGAAGGAATACTTCAATCATTTACTTTTTATCCGTTCCTTTCAAATTAAGATGAAACGAGCATATACTAGTAAAACGAGGGAAATTAATTTTGAATGATAGTATTTGACTCTGGTTCTAAAGGAACATAAATATAAACTTAAATTATTGTAACGTTTGACCTAATTAGCCAGTAAAATTCCAAACATCGATTGTCATATAAAATACACGCGTTTTGATCTGTCCGAAGCCTAGTTTGAAGTACGAAGGGAAACTGGGTCATTCATAGGTTGCGCAAGTATTGTCATGCTATGAATAGCATCATTCGATCTATAGACGTCTTTTTAATTATAGATTATCGCTTATGTGAGTATGGCTCTTGTCCCACTAGTCATACAGCATATCGGTATTTTTTTAAAGAAAAGTATTCAATCCAAAAAGTCAATTATTCTATAGATTTCTTATAATAAGTACGTGGGCTGCCGAGTTTCACTCGTTATTTTTACCGTTTTTACAAAAAAAATACAACTGGCTAGGTAAAATTAAAAGCCAATATTTATAAAATTTACGCGTTATTAATTTATGTACAAGACTTGCTCTTGTTTATATATATTTAGAGTTTAATAAAAACCGATAACAACAATTTCAATATCACTATTAAGTTGGTTTTAGTGTATCTATTTATATGCATACATTAAACGAGCAAAGTATTTGATAAAAAATACTCCTTTCCACTGCCACGATTGTTGATCTTAATTGATATCCAATTTGCATCTCATGCTTTAGTTTAGAAAATTACTAAAACACGGATAAAAAAAATTCGAGGCATGAATTTACAATGGAATCTTGAGGCACAAAGTGTGCGCGCCGCAGGCAGAGATGCCAATACGAGTAAGAGCTATTTTGCATACACACATTGATATTACGATTTTACAGGGTTTCTCAGGCAATGTCAGACAGATCTCAGTCGCGGCTGTCGCGAGAGTTAGCGCGGGCGTTTGACAAATATTTTTCAGTTAATAATTTGTAAAATCGAGTCCCGCTTCTGAGGGCTTTAATATCAAAAATCCTGTGAAGAGAAAATATACAACATGCTTGTCCTGACCTCTATGCCGTCGCTGCAGGAGTCAAGCAGCTCATGAAAGACTGACAGGATCAGTGAGTTCATCAGTTGCGGGCGCAGCACAGCTACTTCAGCCACGTTTCCCAAGAGACCCATCATGTTTCGCAGCAGTTCCTCCTTTTCAGGGAAGCTCTGAAATTATACCATAATGTGTACTGATGAACTGATACTGATATTTTAGAATGGAAATTTTATGTCAAACAAGAACAAACATTCATAAGCTCAACAAAAAAGATAGGTATTTACGCCTGCCTTGTAAATACCTACCTTTAGTTAGTTGCTCTAAGTATCCTTCTTTTAAATTTTTGCACTATATATTTTAAACCACAGAACAAAAAATAGTTAAAAAAATATAAAAAATTATCTTATTAATTTTACCTTCAGACAAGCAAGAAAATATTCCATGCCCCTGTTCTCCAAGAAGCGCTGGCAGTTCTGTGGGGTCTCATCAGTAACGTTCCACATGGTGGACCAGGCCACTTCCAGCACATCATCACAAATGCGGCGTTCTAGCCGGTCAGAGATCAAGTTCAGCATTTTCTGAAACAATCGAATATCGAATGTGATACTGTTGGAGGGTTAGAACCTTATTGCTAATCCTGGCCGACTCCAATTGATTGAAATGACTGACATTGTGTTCTGTTACTTGTCAAAAAAATGTTTTTAGGTCATGTCTTGTGCTTAATAAATTCTGCTTATATTTTACACCAAATACGTGTTTAAATATGATTTCTATCAGGTTATGGGCCCAGGACGCTTCCACTGCGTGTTTAAATATGATTTCTATCAGATACGCCTTCTTCTTTAGGATCGGCAGCAACTACCAGTAACGTTAGGTACGATCGCATATCGTGGTATGAATTTTAGGCAGCCAGCAAGACGAAAAACCTAGCTTATATTGAAAAAGCGTTTTATTGTAATAACAACATCATATGGTTATCTAACGTCTTCATGAGTAAATATTATGGGCCCTAGACGACTTTTACAAAAATCTAGAACGCCGTAGTATCCGTCTGTCACTTTCAGCAGTAGACATACTTTCGGTTAAAAAAGCCAAAGCTGAACGCTCATTCAAACCCATCGCAACATAATATCGTTGAGGAAACTTGTTATTATATCATTACACGTTTTCACCTGTATTGTTCCTGATCCTGACTGCCTAAAGGATCATGCACAGGATGTCATTGAAATATCTCTTCTCATACAGGACTATTTTTAATGAAAACTTTTTTAGGCGCGTAGCATACATTATATTAAATAATAAACTAAAATCTGACCGCGGAAAAAAAACATAATTCATATCCTTAACTGCCGACAGATGGCGGTAGTAGTATTCATAAAACGCAGAAATATCGTAAAATACCACACGGAGCGTTGCGTCGACGTAGCGCTGTCGCTGCGTTAAGACGGTCAAGACGGTTTGGAAAATTATAAGCAATGAAACGAATAGGAACAAAAGAAATAATACTGATTACACGCTTGAGACTACACAAGGACTTAAGAGATAACAAAAAAGTTACTCATGAATTTGTAATTATCTTTACCAGCATCCCAATTAAAACTACTGAAACCTTAATTTCTTCGACCCCGCTTGCTTCTGGTTTATTAAACGCTATCGCTTCAGCCTGATCGACTGAATTTAACATTTCATATAAAAAAAACAATAACAGTAATAAAATCTTTTAAGCAAATCAAGATCAAACTGACCTAAGATCTATGGGGTTTGTCCATGAAAGTTTCTACCTTCATTATTAAGACTATAGCGCTGTACTTGGTTTTAATTTGTGTGTAGATCAAGTAGTCTTTCCGGATCTAATGAAACATAGTAATTTATACCAGTTTTAAAAACCGGTGACAGTATAGACACAAATAATTATAGACCAGTATCCGTATTGCCGGTTTTCAGTAAAGTAATTGAAAACATAATGCAAAATCAAATGCTCATTCATTTTAATACGAATAACGTCCTACACGATAAACAGTACATAGGTACTGTTTATCGAAACCATAGGGTTTCACCAAAGGACGTTCTACAATCGAAGCTGGTATCATCTTATTAAAACACAACTTTGATGCGTGGGCAGAGGCACAAGACGCCATAGGTATCTTCTGCGACCTGTCGAAGGCGTTTGATTGCGTTTATCATGAAAAATTCGTTTTGAAACTTGATCATTATTACGGGCTAGGCCAATCAGCGTTAAGTTTAGTAAAATCTTATTTGAATGATAGACAGCTTACAGCATTAGTTCAAATAAACGGTGGTGTTATACGACGTTCTTTTTTTTCTGGGTTTGAAATCATCCAATGACTTCTCCCGCTCTGGGTGAAGCGGGAGGGCGTGTCAGACTTTTACTGAGTAAAACCCACTCGTGTTCCTTAAGTTGCTTGAGCCAGGGCCGCGGTAAGTCTTTCTCAAATTTATCCGCGAACAGGGCTCAATGTTAGGTCCTTTCTTATTTTTAGTATTAATTTTTAATTTTCCTTTTTTTATGTAGTACATTAACGATTTACCCTGTTTATTAGAACAAAAAAATAAACATGACACATCTTGAATTTTTTAATTAAACTACTACGAGTCACGTTGACGACGTAAATGACGATTGGTTCACTGCTAAAAAACTAAGAGCATAAAATTTGCTTTGCCCACTGTCAAGAGTACTGACTGTGGCATTATATTAAACAAGGAGAAGCTAAAATTCGTCGTAAACGGTTTTTCTGGGGATCACGCTAGACTCAAGGGTACAGCGGGGTCCTCATTTAATATCACTTGCAGGGCAGCTAAATTCGGCAGCTAACGCTAATAGAAAAATCGTCAATTTACTGATGTAGATACCGCGAGGCTAATCTATTTAGTTACTTTCATAGTATAATGTCTCATTCTAGAATTGAATGAGACGAAATTTTAAACTTGTATAAAACGCACTCTATGGAGGAAGGGGTATTATAAGTTGGGGGATTAGATCGCTGATAAAATGCTTGTTTTAATGCTAGTCCTGCTCCACAACCACCAGGGTTTTTGAAGTTTTGAAGTATTGCTGGACCTGCTGAAGACTGTATGAATATATTTGTATTGAATAAATTCAATTTTATTTTATATTATTATATAACTGCATAGCACATTACAATGTGTGAGTACTTGTACCAACTATAAATCTACCATTTACTGTACCTATATGTCGGTCGTTGGCTTGTGTGTGCCCTGGCAGTTGAGTGTGTCATGCTCTCTCTAATGTCTCTCTGATGGTGGCAGTTGGCACATGTGTTGGATCATTCGGTTCCCTTCATGATGGTTGAGCTGAGTGGTGCCAATTCATGCGTCTTGTTCGTGAACGGGCGCATGCAGTTGGGATTGGTCTTAATTTGGCTGACTGGGCCTGTTTTTAATTAGAACTGTACTGAACTGTTTGTTTTACTCTAGACACTTTTACTTCAAGATTGATGTAACCAAATACTTGTAATTAAAACTGATGGAAAAGAGTGCTCGTGGCGTTTCTTGCACGTTCTTCTGCATAAAGACCTACGGACGCTTGCGAATGTGCAACTAGATAATTTTTTTTTTGGTTTGACAATTCAAAGGTAGATTACCTTTAAGGTTTAATTAAAATAAACTATTTTGGTTTTTGATTTTGTATATCCAATCAGTCGTAAGTATAGACATAAATCTAACTAGATAACGCAAGTCCCTCCATCTGTATAAAATGCGTGCCACTGTTTCACAAACAATTTAAAATCAAATTTACTTACCAATGAAAGAAAACATTTTCAATGCCACGGCCAACTTTTTCTATACATTATTTACAGCTCAATATGGCATAAAAAGGCATTTTTCTAGATTTCGGTGGATTTCCAGTGCCAATAATGCTAGATGAAATGCCAATAAGCTCAGATTACGATCATTGATCGTAACTTTACTCCATTTTCTGACACGCGAAGTACATACAATCGCGTCATCTAGTTATATTTATATCTATGGTCATACTTGAATATGATTCTATAATTACTGTTGGGTAGGAAGTTAGTAAGATGACAGACAGTTACAAGTGACATCTTAGTACGGTTATCAGTTAATATTTAATTTAAACGCAATAGCTAATAAATATTTGCTTACGAGGATCTAGGTATCAAGAGGAAGAAATGTCCCAACCTAGCCTTTGTCAGCGTCACGCTACTGGTATCACGTATTCCATACGTCAGCTATCTATCACAATAACTACTTCAGTGTAAATCTCCATTGAAACGGTTGTTTATTAAAAATATAACGTGAGCTGAACTTTGCCTTGTCGTAGATAGGCGTAAAAATGATGGTTCATTTACAATTAAAGGAAGACCGGAAGAAAATATGTAACTGAAGAATCAATAGGTTAATTATTTAGTCAGTTCTTATAGCAAAAGCTCGCAAGAGAGTTATTTAAACAAATCAGGAATAAGGAGAATGTATGAAAAATCACAGTAGGCAATTAAATATTTGAGTAGCGGAAAGGAAAAACTATTTTGGAAATTGCAACTGCTGTCAGTATCTACTGAGGACTGAGAGGCAGAATATTTATGATATTGAGGGACGCCCGATACATCTAGGTACATACCTACTGATAAAGCTTAGGGAATTGCTATACCTACATTCTATTCACCAAGCGATAGAAATAAGAAAATAAGTCAACCCAGTTTTTCGTAAAAAGCAGGTGTCATGAACACGCACGTGGTGTGTGGCGCGATCGGGCTGCAAACTTTCCTAACGGTCTCTAACTACAAACTGTTTCGACAACTATCCAATTCAGCTACTATTTTTCAACTCCTATAAAGCCAGCTAGTTGTCACACTTTTTGAAGTCACTCTATGTCTCTCAATACAAAAAGCAAAATACTTTATTTGTAAAACTAGCCGGTACTTTGGTTTTTTGCCAACAAATTTATGAAAAGTAAAATACATTATCTTTAATATTTCCAGCGTATTATTATATTCTTGCGGACCTCTATATTTTGGGGCATCTATCCCACATCTAGGATCCCCAATTTACATGGATTGCCTAATCCATGTAAATTACGATTAGGATAGATGTACCACCGAGAAACAGGACATCTATCTCGCAAAAACTTCCGGACTCTGTGCGATTGCATGGGAAGGCAAAATGGATTGCATATTGCCTTCCCATGCAATCGCACAGTGACATGACTCAGATGAAATACGGTTAACTTAGTGGTAGTTGAAGAATCTTTCGATAGATTAATAATATAGCATGCGATTCATCCGTGAAACTAGAGTAATTACAATCGGGGCAACTATACCGCTGAGGCAACTATTCTGGTTTTACCCTACATTACATTACCAAGGTTTTAAATCGCCCAAATGTTGGTTGGTTTGAGATTTAAATTCGTAATACGTCAGTATTCGCGATGACATTTTTGCAGAGTATAGTTGAATCGTAACTAACTCCTTGACTGACCCCTATGCATATAATACGAGAGAAGTGTTAATCAAAGCGATCACGCCATCTTCGCTGCGACCAACGGATGCTCCGTAGTGCATACTGATATATTGGATAATAGTGCTAAAATGAGTACGATGGTCCTTGAGCACCTTTGAAGCCGCACCAACAAGCGATTTTAGTTTTCTATTAAAACAATTGCTATCATGTTACTTGCTTCTTCAGTTCGTGCAACGTGGTTTCTGAGGATCTCAACACTAAACTACCGAATTAAAAAAGTTGTCTTTTTACCCGATTGCCTAAGGAGGGTTATGATATTCGATCGGATGTATGTATCTCTATTTCTCTGGCAAGCTGTACAGCCTGTCAAGCCGTTTGCTTTACGGGTTATGGCATAATTATGAGCTGTCATTGGATTCGTCTCAATTGTGGGAGATACATAGGCCCAAAAGGAGATGATAAAATTTCTTTTTCGTTGTCCTAACAAAATAGCTATCAAATGAAAGCTACTAAATATTCCATTCCTAAAATATATACAGGGTGAGTTTTTCAAGTAGGCGTGGATGGCCAAATGCGAAACTATGAGGAATAGCAAAAATACTCAAAAGACCGATTTTGATGCAATCTAAAACTGCATCATTGGTGTTTTGAAAAATCGAACCCGTTGATTTGGGCAAAAATAAAACTCACTGTATTATTACACTGTCCATTAATATAGCTAATAATGGATACAATTCTGGGAAATCGTGTCATACGGCAAACTTGAGGAAATACCTCATAATCATCATCATTTCAGCCGAAAGACGTTCACTGCTGGACATAGTCTCCTCCAAGCGTCGCCGCACTAATCGGTCCTGTGCGTTTCTGCATTGGATTGCATTTGTCTGGAAATACCTAATTTTTAACAAATTACTCTTTTTTGTAGGAATTCTACGAAGACTCGTATGATGCAATTGATGACATGAAAAATCTTTGGAGTATATTCTAAACGGAATAAAAATGATTGTAACGCTGAATGTATACAATGCTCGAGTTGTCGAATGCGGCTATTTTATTTAAATAACTAGCTGACCATACTTACTTACATACTTTGTTTTGCCATAAAAAACAGCAAACATTCATCTACCCTACCATTCAATCAATCATTTTATTTGTGAAACATAGGTGTTTACATAAATAGGAGGTACGCCAAGTTACCCACCCTACCCACCTTACCCTACCTATCCTACCCTACCTACCCTACCCTACCTACCTACCCTACCCTACCCTACCTTACCTATGTAGGTAAGGTACTAATACTTAGCTGAGCGATCCCAAAGGTGGCTGCAATACTCCATGCAGGATCGGACTTGCGCTTTGTATAGGGTTAATAGCTGTCCAGGCGTAAAGTATCGCTTCACTCTATTTAGGATGCCCAGTTTTTTGGCCGCAATTTGGGCATTGTACTCAATGGAGGCGCCGAAGTTGAGACTGGAAGTCAACTCCATGCCCAGGAGCTCGAGCCGATCAGTCACAGGAACAGACGTACCCCGAAAAGTAGGAGTATGATCGAAAAGACTCTTTTTAGCGGTAAAAAAACACGCCTGTGTTTTGGAGGCGTTAAAGGAGACCAGATTGTCATCACCCCACTGGGAGACAAGGCTTAAGGTCAAATCTGTCCGCTCCACCATAGCCTCTCTCAAGGAACGAACTTTAACCACGCTGGTTTTTGCGCTGGACAGGTATCTCTCTGAAACAGTACTGTCATCTGCGTACCCAACAATTCCAGGCTGAAGTTGGACATTTATGTGCAGCAGGAAAAGAGTTGCAGAGAGAATAGACCCCTGAGGAACTCCGACATCAATAGTCATAAGGTCAGAGGAGCAGCCGTCAATGTCTACTCGGATCGACCGTTCATTGAGGAATTCTGATATCCAGCTACAAAAACCAGCGGGGATGCCATAAGCAGGAAGCTTACTAAGTAGACTCGCGTGCCAGACCCTGTCAAAAGCCTTCGAGATATTAAGCGATACCCATCACAAATAAAAAAATACAGCAAGTGCTTCGCCGTGTCTCTTGATGGCTTCGCCCCAGCAGTGCGTGACATACACAAGAAGATCGCCAGTTGACCGTCCCCGGCGAAAGCCATATTGACGGTCACTGAGGAGATTATTGTCTTCAAGGTAGGACAGCAACTTACTGTTCAGTACCCTTTTCATAACTTTGGACAAAATTAAAAAACCTTCTCCTAACAATAACAAATACAACAAAAAAAGAATAAGCTAAATCGGTCCAGCCACTCACGCGTGATGCCGTGACCAAGGGAAATAGAGATGCATTTATATATATATATATAGCCATCATTTCATCACTTAAGGTTTATTAGGGAGGTAATTAACGTAGGAAAACTAACTATTTTGTTAAAAATAAGCCTCCTCAAGTTTGCATTACTTTACAGAATTTGATACCTATCGACTAGTGTAATAATACAGCGAATGTTATTTTTTATTAAATCAGCGGGTCCGATTCCTGGCTAGAAACATAGCAACATTTTCAAAAATCCAATGATGCAGTTTTAATTTTCATCAAAATTTACCTCGTGACTCATTTGAGTGCTTTTCGCTTTTCCTCGTAGTTTCGGATTTGGCCATCCACGCCCACTTAAAAACTCAACCTGTTTATCGTAAAACTTTTGTACGTTTCTATCCAGTTTCTGAGCAATAGTGACTCATATACATAAAATAATAGCAAAATAATAAGTGAAACAGTCACATACATTTTTCATTCACTAAAACCATAGTATTAAGTATTCATAATCTTTTACCACATGACTTATTTCGAGAACTCGTTCATTAATAAAACTAAAACATCTGAAATAAAACAAACTATTATTAAAACAAAAATACATTTAAAAAAATGAGATACGGCAGGCTGCAACAAAAATTATAGAAATTAAACCTACCAAAACTTCGTTTGCTACCGCTGGCAGCATCTCATAATATTTTATGTTTTTAAAATATATTGCATTATTGCCTCTAATAAATATGTCACAAAATAATATAGGTAATTATTATGGTGCATTCTAGATTATTTCACAGAATTTATTAAATTATATATGATTTTCTCTTTTCAGTTAAAACAATTAATTTTTCAATTATTATTATTCTGATTGTACAGAAACCAATATCACTATAACCCGGTGTCCCAACAGCCCATTCACTTGCATCCTAGATGACCTGTGCAATGCGTCTGACACTGCAATAAACGTTGCTAACAACTGGGCACAAATAGTTTGATTAAATGTACCATCGAAACGAAAAGAGGGATCGGATCTCTAGGAACCGGGCATCGATAACTTTATTGTTTTATCTAACTACAACCAAATACAGTGATGTAACTTAATTCGCAATACGACTGTTATGGATTGACTAATATCTGCCTATCTACTCGTTAGTTCAGTAATTATTTATTAAATATTCATGTCATACAGATTAAAATTATTTCGATACGAAATATTAGTTCCTATTTTACTATGACAATTAGTCCTTATTTATCCTAATTGAATCAGTTCTATCTCTAGAATTTGGAAAGGAGCTGAATATGGCTATGGCTTAGTGAGAAATATCCTATTATTTAAAAATGTGCGGCAAAAAGTATTGTGATTTTTTTTTCTATGCATTTCTATGATTTCTTATGATAACAAAAACAAGTTGTTCAACAGCTTACCAAATAAAAACGAAAAAGTTTCCATTGTTTATAATGTTTATTGTATTATTCCGAAGTGTAGTAAGATGGGCAGTTTATTGCCAAGGTGTAACTGACAAAGAAAACTTAACACAAAAGCAACTTCCAGCAAGATCCCGACGGGACTAACACGCACTGCAGATAAAATACCATGCGATTTCAGTTTCTTTCTAGCTGTTCATAGAGCTCAAAATATTAGCGCGTATTTAAACCGCGCCGCGGTGCGGTGGATTCTGTGGTAAAACACAGATTTCTTGCGGTATATTTCCGCGCGGTTTTTTTACCGCAATGCGTACAGCTTTATACAATTCCGTGTGTCACAGAAAATGCGGAAAAATCGTGCGATTAAAAACCGCATTGCGTGCTAAGCCTTACTGTATACTTAGAGTTTTACACGACTGCCCAAAAAAGGTGTGTTATGTTATTTTTTCAGTTTCTTTCGCATTTCACAACCACTAGCAAACTTCCAGGAGAAGCCGTAATAATATAAGGCATTTTTCCATTAAAATATTTAGAGGTATCTTTTGTAAAAAAATATTTCCTTTAAGATTTCAAACCTATTGAAACAATATGGAAAAGATAAACTTTCATTTCGATTCACCAATTCTAGTTGCATACAAACTACTGTTAATGGCGTTGTCAATACACAATCGCAGAGCTATTGCGGAGCCAAATCGATGGCATTATCTTTTCGAAGAAAACCGATTGCATGAGCAAGTGCAGTCAGCTATCTTAATTCTTATTCACCTCAAGCACCCAAATATCTACCCTATTTGGGTAGATATTTGGGGGCTAGAGGAGAATATATATATAGGTAAACATTTTTAATTACTACAGCATCCCTGGCCAAGATTAATTAGGTCATACCAATTATTATCACTAATTTGGATCCACAGAATCCACAGTATTCGGCGAATCTTGAATCCAAAGTCTCATTGACACGCAGAACCTATTATTCTGGTCACTTTGTAATGGGATAAGCTTATGGTGGTATAAAATAGATGAAGCAAATGCAGCCAAGCATAGATGAATGAACTACTCCAGCCCGCCCTAACAAAACAAGGCACTAGGCAGTTATCAGAAAGAACAATTTTATGTCATTAGTACAAATTGAAAATAGCGCACAGCAAATTATTACATAAGTAGGTAATTATTGCATAAGTGATAAGAATATAGTAGTTTTCAAAAGAAGTGAGGATTTTGAATTCCTTTTTTACATGAATAACGAAATACCTTCCTAACCTAACTTAACAGCTGCCTGGACGTATCTAACAAACCTCTTCTTATTCGAACCTCTAAAGAAATGTCTATCTAGATTCCAATTCTTGCAACGTCTATTTAGCATCAAGTGGCCAACAATCGCGTAACTGCATAGTACATTACTTTAGCAAAGTACAAACATCAATCTTAATCCAATTCAAATCTGAAACGAGTCGTAGGTATGAATAAAACAAGTGTTTATTTGAGTCCAGGCGAGCCCCACCTATCCGGTAGCAGTCATACCTATTTGGTATGTATGTTTCATGTATAACTGCAAGTCGAGATTTTAAATGTTGCCGGGCGCAGTAGCGTGGGCGGGTAAAGCTTCCACGGGGTTCGCAAAGCGCGCGAAGTGGGTGCGCGGGCTGCGGGGCCGATGCAATGCATAAATCAATATCACTGGCGCAACTCCCTAGGTATCCTGCCACGTCGACAGACGACCTATCCAACTAGCGCTAGTACTAGATGGAACAGAACGCAATTTTGCAGCCGGATATTATGTTTCCGTCTAGTTTGCCTCTCCGATACTTGCTGGACTGTGTTCACCTCTTCGTTTGTAATGTAGAAATTAGAATTGCACTTGGATGTTAGTTATATGATAATAAGGTCAAATATGCTCATGTGGAAATAAGACAAAGAAAATGTATGAAATTGCAAGAGCGAGCGTTGCATCAGGTTTTGCGCAAAGCAAGTTATTTTTTTTTTGCTGTTTTTCAGTTACAATCTTATGTTAGGCCTTTGCCCTGGAGTGGGACAATTAAGGCTAATATTAATAATATAGTGTTAGTGCAAATTCTTAGCTATTGCAAAGAATGTGGAATGCCTGTAAGCGTTGCGCAACGAGCATAAGGCTGCCTGTCCACTTCGCGCGGAGCGGAGAAAAGAGGTGCGGAGACAACCAATCGAATTACATAAAAACTGCGCGCCGCTTTAGTGGACAGGGATTTGAAAACTAATTTAAAAATTCATATATATTTACGCAGAGCGGAACCGCGGCGATGAGAAAGAGAGTAGTGAGGCGGAGCGGTGGAGCGGAGCGGAGAAGCGGAGCGGAGCGGAGAAGCGGAGCGGGGAAGCGGAGAGAAGAAACGAGTGCAACCGAGCTCCGCGTATGAAAAACACAGTCCGCTACTCCGCTCTTCTTTCTTTCTCTCTCCGCTCCGCTACCTAGCTCCGCGTCTACGGACAGAAACAGCCCGCAACTTCGCGCCGTACCTCCGCTCTGCTGCCTCGCTCCGCTCAAGTGTACAGGCAGCCTTGGACGATTCACACACTGCCCCGCTATACGCTGCGGGGTGCGTGGCGACGAAGTCACGACACTGCGCGTGAAAGCGTTTTCTGTGTGTTGCACTATGAGTGTTTTCAATGCAAAGAGAGATACTTTCAAGAAACGTAAGAACACGCACTCCCTCGCAACTCTGCGAAATGCGGTGCAGTATGCGAATCGCCTTAGTCTCTCAGTTTTAACAACCCATGAGTGCCTACTAAATTGCAAGATACTCGACAAGGAGAGCATCTGGTCGTCTATAGTGGGCTATAGTGTCACGTCCTGCAATTGAGAGTAACCGGTGGGTACCGAATGCACCACTCACACTGTACATCCTTTATTATCTTACTGAATAGAAATGGTTCATGATGCTGATCTCGAGACCGCATGCAATGCATCAGTCACTTGATGTCTTACACAACTACTTACTATATGGCGTCTGGTTGTTTTGATGAATTTTGATGACTGTCATGTCTTTAGTGACACTCGCAAAGTTAAGACGAATCGATTGACGTAAGAATCATCAAAATCGGCCAACGCGTTTGGTCTCTAGAACGCCACATAGCCACATAGGAACTAACATACATAAACTGATAAACACATTGCCCACCGCAGTCGGGTAAAAAAGGTAGGTACTTACTACGATAGCTCCTTGATTGCCGAGAAAAGTCTTTTGCTTGCCATCAACCTGACAAGCCAGCGAGTTTAATAAGTAGATGGCGATACGCTGAACGAAACCCTCTTGATTTATATCGGCAACCCCGTTTAAAAGAATCTGTACCACACGTTCGTACTCGAACAACTGAAAAAAAAAAGTTACTTAGCAAAGTAGGACTTACGGTAGGAACAACTACTATTTTAATTTACGTACATACAGATACACATATAATTCAGAAAACATTTCCTCCACTCGACTAAGCCTCCCTTAATCAAATTGAGACTGACCGTTATACCCTCGATTTCTGAATTAAGAATAAGTAATTGAATATTTGTCAAATTCTAGTTTAGCTTCTTTCAATTTTGAAATAGTCTTAACATTTTTACTCCAAATACTCACTTCAGAAACCGACCCAGCTTCTTATTTATTGATATTAAAAAGTCCTTGCAAGAGAGTTTTACAACGTTGTCATGGCGACGCCAAATGGAGTGGAGGAAGTTAAAAAAGACATTAGAATTAACTAAAACCTGAAATCATTAAATCGACTTTGCGTCTTCTTCAAATCCTTGAAGTGCATTTAACAATGCACTTCGCATTGCTAAATGCACTTACAAGGATTTGAATCATACTTCATCCATATTTTTTCATTTGCTTTAAACCAGCCAAAAGTATTTTTTTCTCTGTTTGTTGGCGGATTAATTAAGATAATCGAAAACCTAAAATCATTTATTCGGGACATACAATCATCGGATACTTCAGTTTACTTCACCAACATAACCGATTTACGCAAATCTTTGAAAAGCCAGGGAGGGACGGGAAAATTAACTGTAGATCCAGCTAGGAAAATTATACAGACATAGACGTCGTGACATACATCATGGCCCTCAGTTAGGATGAGCATAATAATTTAGTTTAAATCGCAGATATTTGTTCGACATTCTGATGAACTTTTAACTGTGATAAAGATTTCAGGGGTAGCGCAATAAATCAATGTTGTACGTAGTGGGCGGTTGGTACCCACCCACCCGCCGGTGCAACAGGGCGGAGGGCATGCGCGGGATGAGGGGCTTTAGCCTCGACCTCGCGCGGATCCAGTGATTTCTCCCAAGTGGCTTTATGAGATTTATTACGTGAAAATTGCATGTTCCAACTTCCGAGGCTCTGGTAGCGTTTCATAACATCTACCTGCAATTTCATTACAGCGAAGGACGCGTACCTAGAAGATGGCGACGTAATATTAATAAGAAATATACAGCCAAAACTACCAGTATATTGCAACCGCTTGTCGGAAAAACTAACGGTTGGTTAGAATTCTGCTTAGTTAAGAACCTCGAAAACTTGATGCAGACCATGGTATTACAATTTTGAAACCGGATCTAAAACATTCTCAGAGGTACCCATTTCCTGAGATGTTTATGTTGTGACAGTGATCTAAATTGCTCATTTTCAATAAAGATATCAATGCTTCATTGAAAGATATATAAACTGTGATTGATCGACTACACCTCGAGGAAACAAAGGCGGGGAAGGGAATGCAAAGTCCAACACATGTTTTGTTTCTCAGCATAAGAATAAATAAAGCAAAGATAATGGTACCAGGCAGTTTAAAATGTCACACCGAGACTAATACTGATACACTGCATGAAAGTAGTCAGAAGCCCGAAAGTCTGACCACCTTAGCCTTACCGAGGGGTATCGTTTTATCCAGTACCAATGGGTTGTAGCTGTAGGGGTCAAATAGGTAGTTGATCCATTTAAAATACTGATATTCAGCTGCATCCGGCTAGACTGCAACATGGTCCCAGAAACAGCGTGTCCCGAAACTCAACACAACACAGCGGGGACGGGATGTTGGCCTAGGCTGTACCAGGTCTGGCAAAAATGAGAAAATAAATCTAGATACTCAAGTACTAATATTTTGGTGTAGTTGGGTAAAGCCTCGGCAGATGATGATGATGTATGAATGCTACTAACGCTACTAATAATGAACTGGCCGCGTACAGCAAACAGTTTAACTTACCACGTCAGACGGGATCTTGAACTGGCACAGGGTGAGGCAGCCATTCCTCATCATGGTGTCGTCTCCGAGATGAGCCTCCATACCGTCAAGCAGCGCGGTGATGATGCGCTTCTTCAGAGTAATACCAATGCGATCTTTTTCTTTCCCCTTTACTATGTAGAACAGGGTGGCACTAAAAAGTACACAAAATGTTATAAGCGTTATTTACGAACTTACGAGTCGCATATCTTTGTGCGGAGGATGGTGGTTGCGCGAAAATCTCGATCCTTTTTTAACCGACTTCAAAAAAAGAAGGAGGTTCTCAATTCGTCGGAATCTTTTTTTTTTTATGTATGTTCCCCGATTACTGTAAGACGCCTGGACCGATTTGGAAAATTCTTCTTTTGTTTGAAAGGGTATGCTTCCCAGTTGGTCCCATAGTCATCAGGTCAGGATCTGATGATGTGATCTTGGAGTAATCGAGGGAACTCCTCAAATATTATAGGCAAACATATAGCGATTTTGGTATTTTTATCAACAATGCAATCATCTGCACTCAGAAAGTAACATTTGGTGAAGTGGAACTGATGAAGAAGACCACAGATGGCCAATAGAATTCCTTAATGCTAAGTATGTCATGGGTTATAAGATATCTCGAATATTTTAACGACTATGATGAAGCAAATACTTATAAATACATAGTGCTGATGAAAATGGTAGCATCGAACAGATCTGATGATGAAGCCGGCAGGTAGGCACTGGTACTCCGAAATAAAACAATGCATCCTAGTCGTGTATGGGCTTAATGGAATCTTCATGAGATGTTCTTTGGCTATAAATGAATTTTATGGCAATTGGAAGTACCTATCAAAACTAAAAAGAGATAAATAAAAAACTTTTTAACAAAAAAACAAACCGACTTCCAAAAAAACACTGCAATACGAAAAATAACTTTCTTTTCCGAAGTCGGTGTCGAAACACGGAAAACAATAGGTACCAAAGACACCGACTTCGGAAAAGAAAGTTATTTTTCGTATTGCAGTGTTTTTTTGGAAGTCGATTTGTTTTTAAATTATTCATATTCGTTTTCCAAGATATTTTAATGCTTTTTTATTATATCGTTTATGACGTTCGAATTAATTTCGAAAATAAATCTATGATTATATGGGAGCCTGATTGCCCTAACAAATGTTTAGGCTGTGAAACTTATACTAATTTTTATTACTATTTTATACTACTACTAGCTTCTGCCAACGGCTTCGCCTAAGTGACTGTCGAAAATTATCCCAAGGGAATAAATTCCCAGGATAAAAAAATATCCTATGTGCTATTCCTGGCTAGATCTCTATCTCTGTGCCAAATGTCATCCGTCCAGTCGTTTAAGCGTGTAGAAGTAACAAACATACAAACATACACACTCACAAACTTTCGCCTATAAAATATTAGTGTGATACTAATGAAGTTTTAAAACTTATCGAGTTGCAAACCGAACCTAATGTTTGAGACAAACGAGGCGACGCAATCTAGGTCATCTAGCTCTTATTGGAAAACGGTTTATTTCCAGCCCTTAGATGGCCCAGCTATTCCAGGGTAAACTTATCGATCGAACGGCGACAATTTACAATTGCTTGAAAACGTTGTCTGTCCATTTTCATAATCGAGATGTTATATTTTCGAATGTATAGTGCTCGCCAATCTTCTGGACCGCCCTGAAGTTGGCTTTCCGATGCGCAAGGTACTAAACAGTGCTGTTATTGTATGAGATTTAATACTGCGCAGCCATTGTTTTGTAGCGTATTTTACAACAATATTTTTCGCAATATTAGAGAGTTCGAGAACAAACGCAAAAGATTATGAAGAAAAGTGTTATCTTTTAAATCATAACATAAAAACAATGCTTATACCCCATAAGCATTGTTTTTATGTTAGACCCAAGATTTATCGCAACAAACAAAACGTCCTAGTTGATCCTATTGTCCGGAGTTTCTGTAGCAAAATGTTCTAAATTCCTCAACCTAAATGTGATTCACTTACCTGCCAGAAATCTGAATGTGTTTCTCCATGACGTGCTGATCCATGGCATCAAGCACAACGCAAAGGGCGCGGCCGACGTAAGCATTGTTCTCATAGCGGAACAGATAGTACAGGTCGTTGAGGACCCGAGTCAACATGGCTGGCCTCTCCATGTAAACGCGAGCAGCAGTGAGGATCTGTTCTTCATTGGCATCGCCAGTGATCTAATGGAAAGGTGACAAAACATTTAATGAACTTGTAAATATAATAACAGTCGGATAAGTTATGATAAGTATTATACCACCACCGGAACCAATCAACGCTGTTTATCGAAACAAAATAGATAACATCTATTGTGATTTTCTGTACGCAAAATATGTGCTTTGGACATGGGAGTTGCAGACATCAGACCGACAGTCCTAATGTGTAATGGCGGTTGCACTTTTGCGGACAAGCTCCTTCACAACGAACTGTACTACAGCTTGCAATTATTGTTTTTTTGTAATAATGCTGGTATTACTATATTACTTTTGAAATTCCGAAAAAAGGCAAACAAAGAGTTCAATGGATTCGCCAAGTCCTTTGTGTCCAGGGCGCGTTTCACATAATTGATCCTACAGTTTCCATGTGCCTAAATATCATTTTCTTTTTTGTTGTTTTTTTTTTATATATATATACAGCAGTTTTTTATTATTATCCCAAACTGCGTAACTCCGGTCCGCTATTCGAGTTACATAATGACACTAGTGACCCGCCCCGGCTTTACCTGGGTCATAATAATTTATAGCCTATTATATCTCAAGAGCCTGCGACGACGACGATCGGATTTTTTTATTTTTAAATGTAGAAGCTTCTCTGTGTATGCACCCAATACAGGTAAGAACGATCCCCAAATATGAAGTTTGGATCAGGGTAGCTTTGGGACGGAAGAATGGAATGGAATGGACCCTTTGGCAGCTCTTCTTTTTTGCGTTGGGTTTTTATGAACTTATTAAGCAACATTACTACTACCAGAATGAATATAATTCAGGTGAAAGTACATAACTAGGACGTTTCTCACAGCAAATATCTTTATTTTTGATTTTCAATGTGTCTGACAAGACATAAGAATTATCCGAACGGTCTGACTACTGGGGAAACATATTTTCATAGTTGTCCAAGTATATAAATAAAATTCATATTATATATATAAAATTCAGCTTTTATACTATGACGAAAGTTTCATCACAATTCATCATACTGTGAGGGTGTCTGACAGTGGGTTGCCACCGCCGTACTAATAGTCTGTCAATAGACGATGTGATTTCTAATGTTATTCCAAATAAAATATATAAATTCTGATCTTTATACCTTAACGAAAGTGAGGTGCAATTTTATACACCTTTGGTACCTGATATCTCCCAAAGCCTTCCTGATTCAAACTTCATATTCAAATAGGTGTAGTGGTTCCAGAGATTATCCTACACATGAGAACATACTCTCAAGATTCGGGCTCTCTCTTTTTAATATTACCTGGTTAAGATAAAGATAGCTATAAAAAGATAGCTTGCGTCGATGATGTTGTCGATGCCCCGATATTAGCTTCGTACCAAGTTGAAAATAAGTTTAAAAAACTAAAACGAAAAGTGTGAAACAAGAAAATATTCTTAGCGAATAGTCGTGGTCGTATGCTACGTTGCCATAAAGATTGCTTACTACGACATCTACGGTTATAATGTATTCTTGTGTAAACACCCGCAGATGGCACTCGACCTCGTTTTGGCTTCGCAGTAGTTAGGTAAAAATGATCATAAATTGCCCATTGATCTGTAAGTCATGAAGGGTGCATCTCCGTCGTTGCTACTTACATAGCATTAGCAAGTTAAAGTGGTCACAACGTGCCGTCTAAATGCGTCAACGTTGGCCACGTTTAGTTGCATCGTAGAAAGTTGAAATATTCCGAAATTGACATAAATCTGTGTGTTTTTATGAGTTTACCTAGCTGGCACGATCGGTTTCGTCGTAGAGATATAAAACATTCCGAACGCGCAATTTAACTGCCCTACTAGTTGTCCTACATTGAAATAAAATTATACATTACAAAAACTTTTTCTAAAACCAGCTTTTTCGTATTCTTTTCAGCAAACCCATTCATTTGATACCCATATCATGGCAGTGCACAAAAAATAACTGGTCCACCGTCTTGGGCCATCCGCCATATTGGATTTAGAATGACGCCACTTAGCTAACCATGCATTGTCATCCAAACTTAACGTCTATGCAAAATTTCATATTAATCGGTGGATGATAACTGCTTTATAATTCAGTTGCAAGATTTGACCCGAACACACTTACATACATACATACATTGCAAGTTAAATAAAAAAAACTTGTAAAAAGGGATGACCTTGAACAGTTTTGTAACTGCAAATTTAAGCAAACAATAGTTAATAGATAATAAACATTAATAAAATATTACATTACTAATTAGCAAATAGTAAAACTCTGTGTTGAAAAAGCTAGTAGTACTTGTGCTCTGTGATGCTAGTAAGAAAAAGTTCGCATGTCCCAATAATTTCGTACCCAGCAACTAAAACTTTGGTAACTGAAAATAACAAAAAAAAAAATTCAAACGAAAGTTTGCTAAAATCTATAAAAGATATAAAATCTCTAAATCTATATGCCTAAACAACAAAAAAATCGACTGGTTTATGTATGAAGGAACATCATGTGAGAACGCCTCGACCTGTTTTTTTGTTTTGTTCTATTATCAGCACAAGGTTTGAATGATAGTACTTTTTTATCCATTGGAAATGAAATTGAACTCATGATTAACAAGGACGGGTCGTCAGTAATAGATATTTATTAACGTATCCTTAGTAGGTATAATTATGTCATCTAAGATACCGATTGTTTATATTTATATCTAACTAAACTATCTATTAATTCAAAATCATCAGTTCCACACACATTGTAATATTGTGAATACATGTGTTCGTTGATTGAATTGGTATTAAGTCATAATAGTTTACACAACAACAGGATATCCTGTTAGGGTGAACTATTTTATTATTATAACTACTTGTTTGACAATTGATTATGGTAAAAGATAACATTACAAACCTATTAATAAAACAATAGTGTCGGAAGTTGCTGTTACGTCCACTTTTTCTTTAGGAGTAAAATGCATTCAATGGTAAGAATTTAATAAAAAACATAACATATTATATTATTTACTATTGTTTGAGTGCAGCAAAGGCAAAATTCAAAGAGTGTTGAAAGGCTAATGGGGAGGTCTTTGCCCAGCAATGGGACTGTATAGGCACAATGAAAAAAATTTGAGGATCATATTTCTATACACTTCTCAAGTACTTTATTAATGTTGAAAGTCAGCATTTACAATAAAAAAATTGTTAAATAACTTCCTAGGGCAGTTACAATGGATTACTTTCTAAACTAAATTGTTTTTTTAATTCATAAAGAGAACTTTTATATGATGATAGACTAATATACCATAGATCATATATGGTATATTAATCTATACCAATATTATAAAGATGAACGACTTTTTTGTTTGTTTGTACTGACGAATAGGCTCTAAAACTACTGGACCGATTTAAAAAATTCTTTCATAAATAGAAAGCTACATTATTCCTGAGTGAGCATATGAATTTTTTGAAATTGAAATGCTATGCTAAGCTGTAAAGCTAAATTATTTAAAAGTGATTGCTAAAATTTTCAGTTGTTGGTTTTTATTGAATACAATATAAGTTATACAGTACAAGATCAAGACAATGTATACACATTGCTGCTTGTTTGAAGATAAAATGAATGAATGATTACTATTTTTAGTTTAAAATAAAAGGCCTGCAATGCAACAGCAATGACACCATTTTTATACAAATTGGTAGCAGTTTTTTTTTTTTTTTAATATATCCAATATTATAGTTGAATAAGTAATATTAGCTTATTATAGAGCTTATTTTCCAAGAAGTAAGCCACAATAGTACCTATTTCCACTTTGCAGTTACTTATCGGCATTGCTGTTTCCATTCAAATAACATGGGTGCCTTTATAGTTAGTCATATAAGTCTGGCTGATATCTGCGACTCTGTCTCCAACCTTGTACTTTTTGTACCCAACGACCTTTTCAGCAGTCTCTGAATTGGCAAGGCATCAGCAACTCAACTAGACATGCAGATTTACAAAAGTGGTAGTGACTATTTACCATACCATAGTCTGTCCTGGTGTACTATAAGGGTCAAAAGTGCAGTCACACTCTACCAAAACAGAAAAGGCAATTTTTTTGTAGGCAGCAGAATTTCAACTTTTCGCGGTTAGTAGGAATAAATGAGTGCACCAAACTTTCATGTAACCGAGCCAAATGGAGAGAGATTGTGCAGCGGGTTTTTTAATTAATCGTGACCACAACCGCTCTGCCAAGAGCGAAACGAAGAAGAAGAACTCTGTCAGTTTGTTCTCCATTCAGTACCTGTGATTTAAAACAAAGAATACAGAACAAAGACTCTTACCACTTTAGCTGGTATATCATGCCGCTTGCAGGCTCCATGATGCGTGCCATACAAACCGAGGAACTCCAGCGGTCTGTTAACTCTGCTAACGAGTCCGGGAATGTCGCAGCGCACCTCACACTCCATGCTGTCTGAAGTGGATCCATGGTTCATAGTTGATACTGCTGCAGCGCCAGTGCCCGCTAAATTTGTACCAGATATATCCAATGACTCCAATAAGGGTAGGCTCTCAACAAGTTGGGTTAAAACTTCATTGGGGTTGAAGTACTTTCCATGTCTCTCATTCGACTGTGATATATCCAAGTGCACCAAAAGCTTCATTCCACTTATCCAATCAATTAGATCTTTAGTCCATGGGACAGCATGCAGCACCAAAAATCGCAGATTGTTCATATCATTCAGTGCCCAGATGGAGCCGGCTGATGTACACTCAGAGAGGTCTAGGTGAGTCAAATGCTGAAGTGGCTTTAATAGGAGCAGTGGAAAGATAGCCAGACCTCTACGTTGGATTGTCAGTCTCTTTAAGTT
Source organism: Anorthoa munda (assembly GCA_945859665.1). NCBI lineage: Eukaryota > Metazoa > Arthropoda > Insecta > Lepidoptera > Noctuidae > Anorthoa > Anorthoa munda. Next base: position 41,960,876 of record OX243893.1, read on the forward strand.
TGGTGCATAGATGATATACCCCCGCTGCCTATACATACCCTCGTCCTGAGGGAATATATAAGTCAAGGGGCCAAACTTTAATGACAGCAAGTTCTGGCTATTCATGCTAATAATTTCCAATGATGCTTGTGACAGATACTCGCATTGGTTTAATTCGACTTCAAAAGGTTTGTGCTCCATCATGCAGCGCAGTCCTTCGTCGGTGATGCGGGAGTTTCGTAGTTTAACAGTATTTAACCGGGTACGATATTTATCGCGAAACATATTCGCAATATTGTCATTAATTCGGTATTTCTTCTGATAGGCGCGGATGAACTTCTCGCATATCTCTGCAGGTAGTATAACATCGTCTTTCAGTCGACGCCATCTGGTCTCAGGGTCGAAATTGGTAATAGTATTAAGATTCACCACTACGTATTCCATACACAGATCAAACAGACTGCTAGGGCGAGAATCGTAGGCTGGATCGTACATCGTTAATTTGTGTTCGTCCGTCATTATGCTGAATCAAACGGGCTGTTCACAATATTGAGTAATGAAGGTAGGAGCGCGATGACACCATGACGCAAATGTAACACACACTGATTCTAGGTGACGAAAATTACCTCAGAGTCCATGTTGATGACTATTCAGTGTTGCTGTTAGGTCTCCCGACGAACCGAGACCGACACACTTGCGCACTGAGCAACGGGCTGCCAGTATTGTCTATTTGTGTTGTGCTTGTGAGTATTTCGCAGTTCTCGCACAACGCAACAAGAAAGTCAATTGTATTTTTTTTTCACTGGCTGGCTACAGATTATATTAGGCGAATCCAGTCCGCATAGACAAGTACAGAATGCCCGGTATATCTGGTTTTTCATTAGTTAAATTCCAAGGGCAATATTTTAAACATAAAGTGACAGAAATATATTAGATAAACTAGAAATTATTTACATTAAATATTGTAACAATAAAATTATTTCACATATCGAAGGCTTGAAGGTTTGAAGGCTCAGGGCGCAGCTGTCTTTAATTACCGTGTTTGTTATGTTGACAACACTGTTACTTAGAGTGCGACTGTTAGAACTGTTCTACATCTCGTTTTATAGAAACTATGTTAGAAATATTATTTTAATGTTTTCATTGTGTTTTTGTAATATTTTTATTGTTTTGTAAAAATTATAATGTTAGTTACATTTTACGCCACGACGCACAGAGGATCGAAAAACGGCTCTCGAAGACACAGGAACTTAAATATAAATCAGAGTTCGTTTTTTGCTTGAAATGGCTTTTAATAGCCAATATCACGCTTACATATTTCATAGGAAACAATCTGGTAGGCAAATAATTAAAACATATTTTTTTTGCAAAGAAATGTATAGAGCTGATATAAAAAATGCTTAAATCTCAGGAACCGCAAGATTAACCGAAATATCCCTGCACACGCTTATTTAACTGAGCTGGATTGATAGAGCGAGATCGCAGCCCCATGTAAATAATAAGGACAAAAGATTATTTATTGTCTTTGTCACCATAGCCGGTTTCTGTTGTTTGTCAAACTCTAATATAATGGCAGGTTTGACAAACAAACTCGGTTTTGTTTGCTTTTCTGTGATTTCGTGGTATTATGTGTTAATTGAGACAAGGAATTGGGTTATTTATAGATAATAAGTGTCAGTGCGCTGGTGGGTTGTAGTGTTCTTGTTCTTGTTGTAACACCAGAACTAACTATTGTTGTCTCATGTGCGGCCACGCCATGGCGAAATCTATAGGTACTTTATCTAAGCTCTAACCATATTGACAAAGTGAAAGAACGCTAAAACATCATTTTACTGTCATTCTGTGTTGACAGTTGGCAGTGGCGCTGCTTGTCTAAGCTAATGTCAATTCATCAAACGGAAACTCACTGTCGTGGCGTGGCGTGGCGCGGGATCCACAAATCAAACGACTTGTGCCATTAAGTATGAATCGTCCGTACAAACTATTAGACATGCTAAAATTATTAAATATAATTATTATAGGGCTAATTACGATCTGATTAATAACGAACTACTCAGTGTAGACTGGCATGAGCTTTTAGGCGGGTTGTCGGCAGAGGAGAGTGTAAACAGATTTAATGATATTGTCTTTGGAGCTATACAAAAACACACCCCAAAGTCTAACTGCGACACTCAGAGACGTTAACGGTTACTTAAAACTCTCCTTAGTATAGATTTTTAGAACAAAATCTATACTAAGGAGCGCCTTAAGTAACCGTTAAATATCTCTGAGTGCGGCAGTAAGCCTCGCTCGTCTAAGTTTCCTCTGTGGTTCTCTAAGTAATTAATTCGTATGTTTAAACACAAAAACAGAGCCTGGGTTAAATGGAAATCGTACCGCAACATCGCAGATTATGAACAGTTCTCTCTGTATAGGCGTCGATTTGAAATAGCATCAAGGGAGCATTACAATAATTACATTAAAACCACCGAGGAAAACATTCAGAAAAATGTAAAATACTTGTGGAGTTACATTTCGAATCGTAAGGGCAATGCTGGTATTCCGTCTTCTATGTTTTGCGGAGATCAAAGGTCTAATGACCCAGAGGTGATCTGCAACATGTTTGCAAACATTTTTCACTCCGTTTATGAGAGCTCCACTTTTAATTCATTTAATTTTTAAAAAGACTGCGAATAGTGTGTGCACACCACTTCACATTATCTTCAATAGATGTTTGTCGGAAGGCACTTTTCCAGAAAAATGGAAAAGAGCTAACATAACTCCGGTATAAAACCGGTTCAAGACAGGACGTTCAAAATTACCGTTCCATATCCATTCTGTCCACCTTGTCGAGGCTTTTTGAAAGGCTTGTCTATAATGAGATACACAAGACCGTTTATAAAATTATTATAGTACAACAGCACGGATTTATTAAAAGAAAGTCCACAACTACAAACTTGTAAATTTTTACTGAATACTTATTTAATAACATGGATCAGCAAGTTCAAGTCGATGCTGTTTATACGGACTTCCAGAAAGCTTTCGACAAGGTGGATCATGAGTTACTGCTGACAAAAATAGCATATAATGGTATCCGCGGTGATTTGCTTCGTTGGTTCTCATCTTATATTTTAAATAGAACTCAAAAGGTAGTTATCAGAGGTTTCAATTTTGCTACCATAAAAGTTACTTCTGGCGTACCTCAGGGATCGATTTTGGGTCCCCTGCTGTTCATTCTATTCATTAATGACATCAATGATTGCTTCAAATTTTCAAAATTCTTGTTATATGCCGACGATTTGAAAGTTTTCAAGTCAATTAAGGATCATACGGATTGTCAACATCTGCAAGAAGATCTAGACCGTTTTTCAGCCAATAGTGTTAAAAATAAACTATATCTCAATATTCCGAAATGTTCTACGATCACATTCACAAAAAATAAAAATAAAATATTACATAGATACAATTTGAATGGAATAGATCTAGCGGGGGTTCCTATCGTTAGAGATCTTGGGGTACTGCTCGACGACAAATTACACTTTGACCAGCACATTCATTACATAATTAGCAGTGCCTACCGTATGTACGGATTTGTCATGAGAGCTACAACTGATTTTAAACGTGCTAGTAGTTTCATCCATCTGTTTAGGTCACTTGTTAGGTCTCAACTTGAATACGCTGTGGTAGTATGGAACCCTTATTATAATAAATATGCAGATAGTTTGGAGAGCGTCCAACGAAAATTTTTGAAATCAGTGCAATACCGCTGTTACCGTAACTTCCCGTCGTATAATGACTTGCTAAAAAAATTTAATGTAATGAGCCTAAAGTCTAGAAGATTATACCTTGAAACGATGTTCCTTTATGATGTGTGTAATCACAGATACGACTGCTCAGATATTACCGATAGAGTACATTACTTTGTTCCTAGAAGTGTTTTGAGGCGAGGGGTGCGCGCGCGCCAATTTTCGCTGTTTCTTCCTGTCGAACAAACGCTGGAGCCCGCGCACCTCTGCGTCGTATTTGTAATAGTTTTAATGAACATTTTATTGACTTGGACATATTTGCAATGCCCACTAATAAATTTCGCAACTGCCTTATTGAAGCAATAAAGAGCCTTTAAATTGTTATTTGATAGAATGTGAAATTATTTGTTTCTTTGCTTTGTATCGTTTGCTCAAAACTAACTTTCTACTATATATGATGTGGATAACGGTGTAATTTGCGCATTTATATCATGTTATTATAGTATTAGTCATAAGTTTTAAATGTGTAACTGTTGGTTATTCCTAAATAAATAAATAGACTTTATCCCAGCCTACGTCATAAAACTACGAGTTTCGTAGCCATTCAAATGCGTCAGAAGGCGCCACGCAACGCCACGTAAGTGTGTTTCCGTCTGGAATCACTGTGGGCCTTGGTACAAGGTACCTGTAACCTACTTTAAAACATTTCCATTATAAACTACTACGGGAAAAAAAAAACAAAAAAATACAACCGACTTCCAAAAAAACACTACAAAGTGAAAAATAACTTCAAATACGGGTAGCGATGCCAAAAAACGAAGAAACGAAAACAAGAACACCGACTCCCAAATTGAAGTTATTTTGCACTTAGTAATGTTTTTTTGGGCGCCGGTTGTATTTATTTAATTTTTATATATTACTATTAATAATTAATAATACTTTTATCTACGAAACAGGGTGATATTTGGGGTTATTTGCAGTAGGGCCATAAAGTAAAAAATAAATTTCATTTTTTATACTCTTCGTAACCCCAACTATCATCTAGGGGGAACACCCAAATAATCCGAAATATTTTATTCCGAATTTCGATGTTCCGATTTTCAAAAGTCCGAATTTCATAATACCTAAGAATTATGATGTCTATTATTAAAAATCACGAAATTTATTTTACCGAAAGTCGTAAATGCGATTTGTTAGTTTTCCGATTTTCATAGGTTCGAAGAATCAAATGCTCCAAGGGTTCTCGGTCCGAAAAACGACATTCCGATTTTCAATACTTCGAATAAACTAAAAGTCAACATGTTGTGCTACAAAATTTAGTGACAGAACCGAATCGCTGCAAAACCGACTTCACGTAGTCTTGTAATTTAAGCCCGCGTAGGCGCGGTGGAGAAGGCGGCCCGCGAGCTGAGGAGCAGGTGGTTTGAAGGCCCGCCGTGGTGGGCGTTAAACCCATCTGCGACGATAAGCTCGCGTGGGGTAACCAAACCCCGTAGCGCCGGAGCCGTGACAGAAACAATGCTTGCTGCATGTTGCATGCCTGCTTGCATGTTGCATGCATGCTTGCTTGCTTGTTTTTATTTCGGAATTGTATTAATCGGTATTTTAATAATCTGAACTCGTATTTTTGATGTTTCGAATTATCATTAAGTCGGACTTTTTGTTATTCGATCTATTGAATCTCGGTATTTTGAGAATAGTAATTATAAACGTTAGGAATATTGAAATTTAGGAATTATAAAAATAGGAGTAATGATAAGTAGGAGTTGGATTCAGAATTTTGAAACATTCGGATTTATGAAAATAGGTATTTTGAAATTCGTATTTGTGACTGACGGAATAAAGATTTTCGTATTTATGTAGTGTACCCATCATCTAGGATATGTTACGTTTGTACCACGATTTTTTGCCCACCTTGGTTTAAGATATAAGAAACTGATCACTGATTGATCGATCAACGCAGAGCCAAAAACCGCTAGGCCAAGAACCACGAAATTTTACAGAATAGTTCCTCAAGTGGCTTAGGTGAGCACACAGGTGAGCACTATGAAAGGATTTTTGGAAATTCCATCCCTAAGGGAATAAAAAAAGTTAATTCAAAAATAAAAAAACCCGCTTGCTTAAAAAGCGAACTAAAAAGACGTAAACAAGAAGAAAATCATATTATGCAGTCGGAGGATACATATTCGCGAGCTGGCTGGCTAATACGAGATGTATCCTCCGACTGCACAACATGATTTTCTTCTTTTTTACGTCTTTTTAGTTCGCTTTTTAAGCAGGCGAGTTTCTTGATTTTTTGAATTAACTTTTTTTTATTTATAACTTTTTAGTTAACATATTTTTCTCGAATTAGATACATTTAAACATATAAGTGTTATATATTTTTGAAATCTCCTCTAAAAACCCTTCATTTTGATACCCCACTCGATGGGTACGGAAGAAAAAAAAAATTGAAACCCCCACAATATGGCGCTCAAAGGGCGGCTGCCATGTTCCTTTTTTTTAAAGGCACTTAGCTAAGAACACTTGAGCGGTCAAGACCTATCTAACGATGTGTTAATTATAAAAATCCGCCAATAAGTTTGAAAGATGAGGTAATAAAGAATATTACATACATACAAACATACATACAAGATACGCGCGAAAAACATAACCCTTTCCTTGCAGCCGGGTAAAAAAGTGGGTTGAAAGTTTGCATACAAAATTTAATTTATTTGGCTAATATTCTAGAAACTTGGCACAAATAGCTAAATAATGTATATTGGTTGTCATTATTCGTTTTTTGAAACTACCCCCAAAAGCCGATTTAGAGGGCCTTGAAGTTTGTATGGAAGAATCTTTTTTCTTGGGTTAATAAACTTAAAACTTGGCACAAATACTAACCTAAATCTATACCAATATTATAAAGTGGAAATATGTTTTGATTTTTTGTACCGAATAAGCTCCGAAATTACTGGACCGATTTAAAAAAATCTTTCACCTATTGAAAGCTACATTATACCCGACATAGGCTATAATTTATTTGCTAAAAAATAACAGATCCTTATGAAAATTGCAATAATGTAACCCAAAGTAGAAAACTTTTGCTTATAAAATTCATTATTTGACGTGCGCTAAGAAAAGTATTTATTGATGGACATAAAAAAATATGAGACGCCGATTCCCTTGAGTAGCTGATTTTAAAATGAGAATGACATCTAAACGGCTAGTCGTATTTTTTTGGAAAATATATGTTACCTTAGACCATTTTCTTAATGATTTGAACTAAGAAAATTTTGAGTTTTATTCGTATAACATAGTGTAATTAATTTGTAAAGTTACGTCTATAACGGACAAAAACACGACAATCACAGCAAAACCGCTGGGCATATTTTAATGAAATTGACACCATCTCAAAGACAATTTAATTATCTACGTTTTGATCTGAAGCTTTTTTTTAAAGTCGTAGAATAATAAGGAAAGTACAAAATACTACTAAATTTTGAGTCGCGCATTTGTGAAACGAGTGCGCGTTTTTTTCCCTCAAGGTCGTTGGCGTTAGTCGTCGTCTTAAGACCAGTGAAACGGTTAGTGCTCCTACCTTCTTCCAACGATAAAGCATGAAATAAGAAGAAGGCGGAAAGCATTTATCAAATATATTTATTTTAAAGCCAAGACATGCCGGAGGGGTAACTATGGTGGCGTTCGGGCCGTTCTACAATTAGGTGCTGAATTCTATTTAGCCCTCAGTGGTCCAGTACTGTCCTGAGTCAAGCCACAGGTGGAAGCAGGCGCTCGGCTAGTAGTCTGGAGTAGGGCGTAGGTTGGTCGCTTGTGAGTCCAGCTGGAAGCGCCGCCGCGTGGGGTATTTTCTAACCCAGACCTTGAACTCCAAGCTGGGGTTGGAAAATCACTTAATAACTACTTCACAATATATTGTGAACATGTGACGGTAACGCACAAAAAATGTATACCGTTTAGCTGCGTAGCAGAGACCGTCAAGTACGAGCGTTCGTCTTAGCAGCCGGGTGAGTACTCAATAATAGCTACAAAAAAGACTGCGAGAAAATATATCTCACTGTAATAATTAAGTCACAATAGCAGCTTTTGTGTTCAAAATTTTTATTAGATCGCCGGTAGCAACAAAAGTTGGTTACATTCGTATTGTAGTATTAATACTTATTCAAATAAATAGTTTAACAAATTGGTAGGTAGTAGGGCATGAATATCGGAATCTCGGAATCTCGTAATATCGGAATCTCGGCACGAAATTACCGATATTTCAATTCCGATACTGAGTGATCCAATATCGGAATCAGAAAAAATACCTTATTTTAGCACTTGTGAAGCGTCGAACGAAAAAACGCGGTTAAGCCTTTGACTACGGTGATAAGCAGTGGTATCTGACCTGACCTGATAAGCAGTGAGTCTGTTTACTAATCGGGCGCTTATTTACTTAAACTTCACTTCATGAAAAAATAATATGTACCTTGATGAATTCCAGATTTACAGTTCCGAGATTGCTAAAAATGTTAGCTTTAATAGTACAAGTAAATACACAGATTTATAGAACCCGTCGTAACAATGCTATTTTCATTGATTCATCCTTAGGTTACGGGTATCCGCAGAATATGAGACGCACTGCATCAGCATGTGGCGACATTTGGGATGAATATTAAGATAATTTTGTATACTTTTGAGAGCTGTTTCGGAACGAGTACCTATCCGTGTTAAACTTAATTTCAAATGTATAATGTGTTACTTGCTTGGAAACGTAAATAAATTAAAGCTTAATAGATTTCTGGCTTCTGCTTGTATTGAATACAACAAATTAGTATATTCGATCATTAATATGTTGGATAAATCAACTTCCACTACTTAACTTCATTGTGTCATCATTATCATTTCAGCCAAAATACGTTCACTGCTAAACATAGGCCCCAGGAGGCCTTGCCACAGTGACTGATACTCATACTGGAACAGTATTACTCACTACACTTATCGGGACTACTTTGAGATTGATTGTTTTTTTTTATATTATCCTTTTTTTTGTATAACTCAACAATTATCTGCCCAGTACCCAGAGGCCCTAGACAAGTGACATTCTATCGTTTTAAGGAAATATGACCATATTGTGTCGAGCTACAGATCTGAACTCAAATGGATGCCTACTCAGAGGCGAAATTTGCGCGCTTTGACCACGCTTTTCTCCCTACTCAACTCTACCAATCCCCATTCTTCTCTCAGTTTCAATATCTGTACTTCACACGCTAGGAATCTGCGTTCGTATAACAATCTTATCTTGTTTTGTCCTTTTTACACTTCTGATTTTATTCATTCTTCCTTTCATATTCAGTCCATTCTTCTAACTCTCTGAATGCGCTAACTCTCGATAACAGGACGGCCACCAGTCAATATGCATTTAAGCGGCAGTTACGGCATTATTTTCTACACCAATAGCAGAGTCATCTCAATCCATTGAGGTATTAATTTAGTTATTATTGGAAATGTCTATTCAACTCCATGCAATCACATTCAATACCGCGCTATTTGTAGATCAATATGTGTACTTTAATAATTATATTTTGGAAATAATAGAAATGACGTGATATTTGGTAGAGGTTTTGGTGGAAGCAATATATATGTATATTTATTGTAACTAATATTTATATAATTATTCTTCAATTGTACTTTAATAATTATTTCTATTTTTATGTACCTGTCATGTTATCTCTCCACTCTCTCAGGCATTAGGGTTTGTAGTTTTCATTAAATATATTTTGGAAATAATAGAAATGACGTGATATTTGGTAGAGGTTTTGGTGGAAGCAATATATATGTATATTTATTGTAACTAATATTTATATAATTATTCTTCAATTGTACTTTAATAATTATTTCTATTTTTATGTACCTGTCATGTTATCTCTCCACTCTCTCAGGCATTAGGTCCTACGGCTATCCAAATAAACACCGATGACTGGACCTGGCAACGTATAACTCGCGAACACTCCGGACCGACGAGAAGATAGCAGAACTCGAGGAAGAATTGAGCAGGTTACGATGGAGTATTATAAGGTTATCTGAAGTCCGAAGAGAACCTCCCCGACTTGATAATCCTCAAATCCGGTAACCTGCTCTACTTCCGAGGGGGTGACCGGCAGTCCCAGGTTGTTGTCGGTTTTATCGTCCACAAGTCCCTTGTGAATAACGTGGTGAAGATTGAGAGTGTGCCGACGAGGGTGGTGTACCTTATACTCAGAATATCCGCAAGATATTCGCTGAAGGTCATACAGGTCCACGCCCCGACCTCGGCACACCCTCACACCGAGGTACATACCATGTATGAGGATATCTCTAGAGCCATGCATGGTTTCAAAACTCAATTCACCGTTGTCATGGGGACTTCAAATTTCAATGCAAAACTGGGCAAACGAGACGAGGATGAGCTGCAAGTGGGGCAATTTGGAGTTGGACTTCGGAACCACCGGGGTCACCTAGTGGCCAGTTTTATGGGGAAGGAGGGCCTCTACTAGGGCGTGCAGTTTCGTACATAATCAATTTCGAAATTAGCTTACGAAATTGGACTTCTCAGTTTCGAAATTTCGAAACTGTGGAACCAACTATAATGGAAAATCAAAAAATACTTGAAAGAAACTCAAAACGCAGAATTTGTAGTATGGAGAGGTGTGTGCAATTTATATTCAAACAAATTGATTTTTTTCTTCTACAAATACTTCGACGATGGCAAGAGGCGTTCGGTCAGCGTTGATTAGCGAGCTGGGGTTAAAGATAGTTACAGATAGCGCCTCATAAAATTGAGGCGCTGCCGAAGAGGAGAGAGCCATCCAGCTCGTTAGTGACAATAGGAGATGCGCAAGTCCACTATCTTGGTTTAACCATGTACGTCGGGGCTTTGAACTTTTTTTATAACATTTCGAGCTCCTTTTGTCCCGCATTGGGAGGCCAGTGGGTGCTTTGCATAGACTGCTGCCCAATCTCGGCAGCAGAAATAGACTGTCAGATATACGACGCTGCAGGTTTAAAATCAACAGCCTGTAGCGGAAAATGGTGATGTGAATAGCACGTATGGCTGAAAAGAGCGGAGTGCATCTCCTACAGGCATATTCAGGTACTGATCGGGCACGGTTGCTTCGGTGAGTACCTAAATAGGATTGGGTGATAGGTCACGGTAAATTGCCATCATTGTAGAGGCAACTTGGCTTCTGCACGGCACACGCTCGAGGAGTGCCATCTTAGGCCTTTGTGCGGTGGGTCTTAGTCGCCAGGATCGTGCGAGCCCTGTCTTTGCCAATATTAGTGAGGAATATGCTGACGGAGACAGAAAACTAGAGTGAAATAGCCACCGAGTGGAATCGTGAGAAGGCCAACCCCATTCATAGAAGAAGGTATCGAAGGTTTCCCTCCAACAGTAAATAAAATATTGGCATTCCGAGCAATCGATTTTACACCTTGTCAAAGTATTCCCCTCACTGGCCACCATTAATATAAAGCTCGGTTTTTTTTAAATGGTTAAGCTTTTTTCACTCTTCTTTATTTATTTAACACCATGGTTAACCTTTGTTTTTTTGTAATGTTAGCACACATGGTCACAAAATGGCCCAACGCAACGGTCTAATTGGCTTTAGATCCGTATTCAGACTAATTTTCAGATGATCCTCTTTTGGTTTCAATAATAAATTTAATTATTGTATAAATAATAACATAATATTTAAATTAAATCCAGTTTCGAAATTTCGAAATTAAGGCTGTCAATTTCGAAATTAATAAACATGCAAATATGGTCCGAAATTTCGAAACTATGAAATTTCGAAATTTCGAAATGCATGCCCTAGCCTCTACATGATGAACTCCTTCTTCAGAAAGCGTGAGCACAGGAATTGGACCTGGCAAAGCCCCGATGGTGCAACAAAAACGAGATCGACTTCATCATGCCAACCAAAAAGCAAATGTTCAATGATTCCTCTGAGAAAAGCGGGTGTGATCACCGCATGGTAAGAGGCACATTGTGCATTAATGTTAATCTTGAAAGGTCTCGACTGATGAAGTCCACGCTGCGTCCAGCACAGATCCAGGTCCAAAACGCCGAGTCTTTTCAGCTCGAATTCCAGAATCGTTTCGAGTGCCTAGGTAGCTCCGTGGATGAATACAGCGATGGGTTCGTGGAAGCTGTCCATACGGTCAGGTCTAAGTTTTTCAAGATTCGCCGTACAGATAAGCACAAAAAGCTCTCTGATCCTACTCTCAAAAACATGAAGGAGAGGCGTGAGATGATCTTGCAGTCTTCAGACGATGCGTTGAAATACTAAATAAGTGGCAGCTAAATAGACGGATATCAAAGTCCTTGAAAAGCGACCTCCGCCGCTTTAATACCGAAAGTATTAAAGACGCGATTGAGCAGAATATCAAGCTATCAGCTAACAGAATATCAGCTCCAAGATTTCAAGCGTTTCGCAAGAGATCTGTCTTTTGGCCAGAGCCAGGTCACGAAACTGAAGACAGATGATGCCAGGATCGTATCCGCCAGAGAGATTCTATGGGCAGTCGTACACGTCAACCAGTAAACCCGTCACTAATCTAGCGAATGACCCTAGAGCTAAACTGACCCGACACTATACCGAAGACATTCCGGACGTCAGCCTTTATGAGATTAGGATGGCTCTGAAACAGCTTAAGAACAACAAGGCACCGGGTGACGACAGAATTACGGCCGAACTCATGAAGGCGGGTGGAAAACCAATACTTAAAGCCCTTCAGAAGCTGTTTGATTCCGTCATACACGAGGGGAAAACGCCGCAGGCATGGTGCAAGGGTGTGGTGGTACTCTTCTTCAAGAAGGGTGACAATGCCCTACTGAAGAACTATAGGCCCATCTCACTTCTTAGCCATGTCTACAAGCTGTTTTCAAGAGTCATCACGAATCGTCTCGCGCACAGGTTTGACGATTTCCAGTCTCCCGAACAAGCCGGATTCCGTAAAGGCTTCAGCACCGTAGACCACATACATACGCTGCGGCAGGTTGTACAGAAGACGGAAGAGTACATCCTGCCTCTCTGTTTAGCGTTTGTGGACTACGAGAAAGCCTTCGATTCGATCGAGACTTGGGCTGTACTGCAGTCTCTCCAACGGTGCCAAATAGACTACCGGTACATCTAAGTGATGAAGTGTTTATACAAAAACGCCACCATGTCAGTTCGACGTCAGGATCAGCCTCGGAACCCGTCCTTCTGCATCGAGGTGTGAGACAGGGAGACGTCATATCTCCGAAGCTGTTTACCGCTGCACTGGAGGATGTCTTCAAGGTTCTGGACTGGAGAGGGCTAGGCATCAATGTCAGTAATGTACAGTACGAGTACATTACTCACCTTCGGTTTGCCGACGATATAGACTGAGACCATGGAGGATCTTAGTACAATGCTCGATGATAAATGATAAATAATATAATTTCTGTAAGTTGGATGACCTCAGTAGAGCTTCCGAAAGAGTGGGTCTTAGGATGAATATGGACAAAACCAAGGTGATGTTGAATGCCCATGATATTCCAACTCCTATCAAGGTCGGAGACTCTACACTCGAATTTGTGGGCGATTATGTCTACCTGAGACAAACGATCCAGCTAAATAGGACCAACTTCGAGAAAGAGGTCAACCTTCGAATCTGACTCGGCTGGGCAGCGTTTGGGAAGTTGCGCGGTATCTTCTCGTCCAACTTACCACAGTGTCTCAAGATGAAAGTCTATGACCAGTGTGTGTTGCCAGTGATGATATATGGCTCTGAGACGTGGTCGCTTGCAATGGGCCTTATCAGAATGCTTACAGTCACTCAAAGGGCAATGGAGAGGGCGAGTTATCGAATCAGAAATGTAGAGATTTCCAAGAGTACCAGGGTTACCGACATAGCCCGAAGAATTGCCAAACTTAAGTGGCAGTGGGCAGGGCACATTGCTCGCAGAACGGATGCCCGATGGGGCAGAAAGGTTCTGGAGTGGCGACCGCGAACCGGAAGACGTTGCGTTGGAAGGCCTCTCACCAGGTGGACCGATGACCTGGTGAAGGTTGCGGGGGTCCGCTGGTTGCGGGACGCACGAGACCAGTCAATGTGGCGACGCTTGGGGGAGGCCTATGTCCAGCAGGGGACGTATTTTGGCTGATATGATGATGATGATGATTAAGTCCGCCTATTTACCTGTATGTTGCATGAAATTTTAATAAATAAATAAATTCTATCAAAAGCGTGGGTTAGTAAACGCTATCGAAATATCACGTGATTCATCCCTTATATTTTGGCATTTCGAGCATCACCATCACTGATTGTAGAAAGTTGTGTTGGTGCTATGGTGACCTAACACGCCTTTCATATATTGATAGGATATGGTAAAAGTTAAAGTCTTGTATTATAAGGTAAACAACTATATTGTAACACTATATAACACTTAGATACACGAAATGGTGAATTATGGTAACCTATATACTATGTGGCTAAATTAATGGTAAAAAGTATGGTAAAAATGATTATTGGTTTGGTTATGAGTACGTGGTGTCTCTGACGAGATCTGAACGCGAAAAGGTCCACATTTTGGTAAACGAGTGAATGTGCATACTTGCGTTCGATGCAATGCATTTCCGCTGTGTGTTCAATTAAAACTCGAACACTGATATCGAATGACACTAGTCTTGAACCTCAGGTAGAATTTTCTACGGGCTTACTATTTTCAAATAACAAAACATAACATCACGCCATTCCCAGAAAGATTAGGCAGGGGTGCAACTATAGTACCCATGTAGTAGGGAGCCTATTGCCACCAACCGGGCATACATCCAGACTCTGGGCTGACACTGAGAAATTCCTGATGCAAAAACCCAATAACATTTTACCCCACCCGGGAATCGAACCGGGGACCTTATGCTCAGCAGTAGCGCCAGCCACCACTACACCAACGAGGTAGTTAATATTTTATCAATATGTCATGATAATATTATTTATAACCGTACCTACTACTGGACCCTACTATCTGTATCCCGATGCTCGGTTGGCCAATTTTCAGCTTGCCAAAAGGGTCCTAAACTGAGGTGTACCCAGGGACCTTCATCTTCTTCATTTCGCGTGAGGATGTTTGGCCACCTCAGATGTCAGAGTTAATTAAGCCGCCTCTGGGAACCCCACAGGCCTCTGACTTGGCTATTTCACTTATATTAACTATATAACTCCAGGTTTCCTCACGATGTTTTCCTCCACCGTTGCCGAGGTCTTATCCACTGGGCCACCAGCACCAAGACATCCAGGGGCCGCATTCCGGGTATTGTGTTACGATTGTTCTATCTCACGACGCCAAGTCGGCGGGTTGGTCTTAGTCGTGTGTGTAAGATGTACCTACATGCACACTGTTGCTGTGTGCTCAGGCGATTCTGATTTGTGAGCGCTCTCGAGCTTACGCACACAGAAACAATGTGCATGTGCATCTACACACACGACTAAGACCAACCCGCCGCCGCCGCCGCCGTGAGATAGAACAACTGTACCTAGTTACTAGGTTGTTGAGAATCATAAAGGTGGCCCCATCTGTGATGCACCGGATAGACCGGTAACCGACTCCAACAAACCTTCTTAGGAAAATGCTAGACAGTTTGATTTTAAGTAGATAGTTACAGGAGAATTAAATGAATAAATGAAAGTGGTTAGCACCTTATATCTTTTATTAGTAATTGTTAATCGACATTTAAATTACACTAACAAAATATCTAATTCTTAACAAATTATAGTAGTTAATTACATAATTTATCTTAGGTAGGTACAGTTTCGTTCGAAAGGCTCGAAGGAACAGTATTCTATGTACTTTGGCTGACGGGATTTTAGTATGCTTGTTATTTTTTAAATTGTCAAGTAATTTATTTAACTTAAGTAGTCCGAACCATTCTTAGTTGTGAGTGTGGTCAAAGTTTATTGAGACAGTACCTACAATTCCTACAAAGTATATTATTTGTCACACTTAAAACGAAGATTGGATCAGACTTGGTCACACACACAATATCACGCATCCAGGCATACCAACAGCTACAATAATTACACTGGTTTATCAGGTTATTGTTGAGAACTATCGAATAACACGGTAACCTCTATGGCTAATGACAAGTACCTCATAGCGATATATGAAATCATTTACTTACTTAGGTCCTAGATCGCAAAACGTACCATACAGAAGACAAATTCTATGAGGCGATCTTTCTCACTGTAATAATTAAATATATTATTTATCATATATACTTATGGAACAATTAAGGAGTATAGGTACATTATTCTAAAAATATTATTTTTCTCTCCATCTATATTAATAATAGAAAAATAATACATTTTCAAAATTCTTCGCGCGACCAAAATTCAGTGGATTTTTGTACTTTCCTTATTATTCTATGACTTAAAAAAAAGGCTTGAATCAAAATGTAGATAATTAAATTGTCTTTGAGATGGTGAAAATTAAATAAAAATACGCCTGGCGGTTTTGGTGCGGTTGTCGTATTTTTGTCCGTGTCAAACATAACTTTATAAATTAATTACACTATGTTATACGAATAAAGTTCAAAATTTTCGTATATCAAATTAATAAGAAAATGGTCTAATGTGACATATATATTTTGCATAAAATTACGACTAGCCGTTTAGATGTGATTCTCATTTTAAAATCAGCTACTGAGGGGTATCTGCGCCTTAAGGAAATGTTTCATGTCGTTTGTTTTTATCATAATTGCCTAAGGTTTGTCCCGCAGTGTCACTAGAATACGGGCCGACTTTTCAATCCTTAGATAATTTATCAGAAAATATATCAAATCGCCATTTATTCTTTAGGAAAAAGTTATCTGATGATTGAAAAATCAGCTTAGTTTGAATAAAGTTCCTACAAATAAACTTCTAGCAAAACATCACAGTCTGTCATAGTACTCATAGCGGTTGTCTTGCCGTAATAAGCTAAGGATAAGATAGAGAGACGGAACTTAGCGCAAACGTTCATAACTGTCTATTACCATTTTCCCTTAATTTTGACGGATAGAATGATACGCTAAGTTACGTCGCTCTATCCCTAGGGGCATTTGCGAGGGTAAGAGTTTGTGGACTGTGCCGTACAGTAAACACATACCTGTGCTGATATTGACACAACGTGATCTATAATTGATCTCTGATCATTAATGTCACTGACCATAGTGATCATACTTGAGTGACAAACCTTACAATTAATTAAAATAACTTAATTACTACGTATCTTTATGAAGTTACTTACTTCTACTATTTTATCTTTGGTAGAGACACTTAGGCAAAAAATTCGAAAAATATACAGTAATTTATTTTTGTTAGTTACATTTATATTAAATATATAAAACCTTTTAAAAAACCAGTGTTATTTTGTACACATACATTAATAGGTATATTCATGTAGGATTATATTTTAACAACTGTGAATGGGGGTGGTGTTCACTACAATTTTGGTCACAAGTAATGTTCTACAGTATAATTAGAAAAAATCATTAGCAATAACACTTTTCAACCAATTTATATACACGCCCCTTATATTTTGCTACGTTGTAATTTAACCATTCAGATAATACTTGCTACATACTAAAGTCAAATTACACATTTACTCGACATTTGCGGAATAGGATCATTTTAGGATACACTGTCGGAGTCGGTGTACCTAACGCATCGTCCTATTTACATCGCTGACCTAACAGAATGGGATGGTATCTATCTAATTCAAAATTTACATGCGCCCGACCGAATCAGAAGACACTCTGCCCTAGCCTAGATTATTGGCAGTATATTTTTAAGGCGAAGCAATCAATTCGTAGTCATCGGCGTGCGCGCGCCTAGCGCTGCGCTCACTGCGGCGAGGCGTTCAGGTCGCGCAGGCGCAGCTGGTCCACCAGCGGGTGCGTCTCGTCTCTCCGCTCGTCGGGCCACTTCACCACCACGTTGGTGTTGGCAGGCGGGAGCGTGACAGGCGGCTCCACCACGACGGGCAAGCCACCCTCGCGCTCAGGCAGCATGTGGCCGAACAGGGCGCCCACGCGCCGGTACAGCAGCTGCTGTGCTGGGGGCGAGGCGGCATCACGCTCGGCGGCCGAAACCACGATGGCCGGCGGCGGCGGCGGCGTCTCTTGTGGCAGCACGTCGTTGAGCGCGCGCAGCGGCACCGACGCAGTGGTCTGCGGCGCCACACATGTCGACGCTCCGTTGAGGCGTGCGTTCAAGCCCTCCATCACAGTGATCAGCTCGTACAGGCGATCGTCGCATAGGACAGGGTTATCTGTAATGTAATATCCTATACTTGTAGTGGCAACGGGACACAAAATATTTATCGCTTGTTTGTACGACTGACGTTTCCAGACACGAGCACATGCAATTATGGTATCTTCTTTGCTTAAGCTGTCTAAGTCCACTTGCAGAATAAGCCACACACCACACGGCAATAATTAGGTTAGCACTGGTCACATTTAAAACATATTAAAAAAACAAGGCGATGTTTAAAATATGTTTTGTGCTTATCGTATTATGTGATTTATGGTGCAAGTGGGCGTAAATTATGTAAAAGAATTCGCAAAAGCTTAAGAATTCGTTAGGGCAGTTACATACAACTACAAATTGCTCATTTTAATAATCATTCGCTTTGCTTTTGGTTTGTACCGCCCACAGCGTTGAATGCAAGCTAGAACATACAGTTATCCTTATTTATATTATATTGCTAGATATTATTAATGATAAAGTTCTAAATCTACGAAAAGCTATACGCACCTTGAAGGTAAATCTTTAAAACGCTAGGAACTCCATTAATAGTACATCGAGATTTTGACACAACGTCGTAATTGATGGTCTTAATTTGATTAAACGACAAATCAGCTATACAGAGCGACGGCAACCCATGGAAGTCTTTATCAAGCAGAGTGATATTGTTGTGATGGGCTAATAATTCCTCAAGTGATGGCAAAAATGTCTGGAAACAAAGATGGAATACGTTAATGATCTATAAATATAAGAGAATTAGTCACATCGCTACAGCTTCAACACTTTTCAGTAAAAGTTCACAAACGATTCGCAAAAGCTCGCCAGGCGTAACAAGCACACTGTAATTGCACCAGTGTTTAAACAAACCTTTGATGTTTCTTCTAGTGTTGTTATATGGTTATGAGACACGTCGAGCAGTCTAAGATCATCCAAGCCAATGAGGTCATCAGGTGAGATTTGTTGAAGTAGATTATTGCTTAGATTGAGTCTCAATAGACCATGCAGCCCCATCAGTGCACCACCCAGGGTAAGGATGCGATTGTGATCCAACCTTAGTTCCAGCACACGGGTTTCAACATCCACTAAATTCTGGAAATTAATTCACATAGAATGAGTAATTTATATAATTATTTATTTATAAAAAACGGTTTCATTAGTAAGCAATTTATTTACCTCCATGTTTCCTGTGATAAGACTTATCCTATTGTGGGAAAGATCGATCACAGATAATCTTTTCAAGCCTTTAATTTCTTGCAAAGAAAATTCTGTCATATAATTGTGAGTTAAATTTAAATATCTCAAAGATTTTAAACTTCTTAAAGAACCATTTAATGACTTGAGTTGATTGTAGGCAATATCCAGTTCAGCTAATTTCTCTGCTTCAGTGAATTCGTCCTCTGCTAGCTAAAATAACAAAATACACTATAAGAAAGAAACAGTTACATTATATATTTTACAGCATCATCATGTTCTTGTCCTCAGCCCAAATTATTTGGGGTCAACTATAAAATGCTGTTGTCTTCAATTATTTTCTGCTACTGAGATGATGATTAGCCATAATTTTTCTCAGAATCCATCCAGGGACTATTTTCGGCATTTTTCTTATTCGTTCGCATCACAGAATCATACCTTGATAAATACAACCAATTTCCACACAAAGTTTCATACATCCTCATATTTACCTAGTCAATTCTACCACCCCCTAGCACTACTACAACTATCCCTTAGCATTCGCATCTCAGCTGCATGCATTGTATTTCATTGTATTCATCCCGTTTGTACTCCAAAATTCTGATACAAACAAGTCACCGGCTCAATAGAATTTTAGGCCACCCTCATCAATATCATTCAGACGAAAGACATCTACTTTTTGCACCATCCATTCTCTGACTTTTACTGCAGAGACTTCTTACCCTAGTGTTTAATCAGGCGATGCCCATTGACATTTCCTTTCAGCCACATCTTCTGCGAACTTGCTCATTGGTGATTCAATCACTCAGGAAAACTTTAAGCAAGTCTATCGTGACCGATGATTCAGAGCTATAGGAAAACATTTGCAGCTCTCTGACCGACGATGAGACTTTTATTTTGTTAAGAATATATTGCATAGCTTTCCCTATTCGGCTTACCGAGTTTGCATTCGCCAAAAGACCTACATATAACTAGATACCTTGACGAAGGTCAGCCCAATCATCAACAACACATATTTAATTTTACAGCCATTATGACATAAAAGTTACTAACGCTTTCTATTTTGTTGAATGACAGTCCTATCCTCATTAATCTTCTGGATTTCTGCAGGGCTCCTTCCAGCAACTTTATATTATTTCCGTAGAAGTACAAAGACTCCAATGAAGGCATTTGTTTTAAATCTTTCGGCAAGTTTTGTAGTTCATTATGGGCAGCATGGATGAGAACTATCCTCTTCGCTTTCTGAAACAAAAACATCGTGAGGGTTATTCCCATTCTATCTAGCTATTAGTCATTCCACTGCTGAATTATTAATGAGTTGTTTAGGCATACTCACGACTGGCAATTCGTTATCTATGGATTTTAAATTATTGGCGTTAATGAATATCCATTCCAAGTCATCCAAATCTCTTAGAGCTCCATTCAGTGAACTAAGCTGGTTTATACCAAGATGGATGTGCTTCAATGCTTTGGGTACCGCATCCCTCTCGATTTTAGATATTTGGTTATCTGCTACCAGCAAATGTTCCACTTCCTGTATGTCCTTTGAAAAGAGATTATAAATATTTATTAATTAGTTCCTAGCAGCAGCAGTCGAGTTCGTGGTTATCAATTATTATAGTAGTAAGAATTAAGATGGATAATGAAATTACCAAATCATTGACAGTATCGTTCATAATTTCTCTCTCTTCTTATTGGAATCCGCTTTCAAGTAAACATCTTGCCATGTCATTGTCAATGTAAGCATGTGCCTTTAAACCTAAGGTTCGATAAATGTGAATCTATTTGCCAATAATACACTATAAATTAGAAAGCCTGGCAAAGGATCAAGAAAACACTACACTAAAAAGTAGCAACAGTAAACAAAAAACACACTAATCATATTAATTTCAAATACACGCTGTTGCATTTGGGGCTATCGCCAACACATTATGTTTCTATTTATAGAGAACAGATAAAAAATATGAATGACTGCTACTATTATTATTCTGGTGGTGTCTTTTTATATATATATATAGTTACAGTTTTATTTCCTTACCCTGAAGTCATCTTCGGTAAGCTTCGTGATCTTGTTGCGGCAGAGGTCGAGGGTCTTCACGTGCGGGAGATGCTGAAGAACATGCCTCGGCATTTCCGCAAGCGAATTGTCAGCCAGACTGAAGAAGTCTACCAAATCCAATTTGGTGAAAACACTCTCTTTCAACTCACTGAAATAAGGAGAATACAACAATCACCATTTGTAATAAAACAGGTAGATTAATAAGGCCGCCAGTGCACGCTAAGAAAAGCCCCCAAAAAGACACATGAACTGTGTACACTGCTACGGTGCTGAACAAGAAGAAATCTTCTGTGCTAGACAAGATTCGTGCCTAGGTTCGACAAAATTCCTGTCGTGTAGATAATGCTTGTGAATTGGTCGTGTACGACACAAATTCTTATATAAGCCCGGTGAATGTTCTTAGAGTGTATGTATTGAAGTGACCTTACAAGTTACCCAAAAATTATACAGACGGTTTTTGAAATTCAGGTGCTAAAGACTAAACAATAAACTTGTTGTAAATATTTACAAAAGCTACCTTACGACGCGTGCATACGCAGTGTCTGTACATCTGCAGTGCTGCGGATAACCCGGCACGGTAACTGCACATGATACCTATATAATTATGATATATCTGACTACAACACATTTATTGTAGACCAGTTCATTTGATAAGTTACCGTATTATTTTAAATTACCAGGCTTTACACGTCGTATAAATAGTATTTAGTAGGAAAACATTACTGACGTCAGAAATGATGGCATTATTTTTCTTCTTGCTTATATATAAGAATAATAAGGTATTATGGTAAGTTATAGATAAGAATATAAAAACAAAGCTCTTTAAAACTTAAAAAGGCCACGTTCTATATAAGTATAACGTATTAAATTTTGTCAAAACTCATTTCAATATATCTAATATCGCGACTAAAACCTTTGCCTTTTATAATTTATTATTGTGTTTGTAATTTATATTGTATTTCCTAATATGCAGTTAATTGTATTGCATGACTTATTATATTTTTATTAAAGCTATTACTAATAATTAAAATGATAAACCTAACCCCTGTTGAGAAACGTATCGGCTCACGCCGTCACGCGAGCACAGTCAACCGAAGGGTAAAAATAATTCTTGAGACAAATATAACTTTTTATCTTACTTG
Organism: Anorthoa munda; assembly: GCA_945859665.1. Lineage (NCBI taxonomy): Eukaryota > Metazoa > Arthropoda > Insecta > Lepidoptera > Noctuidae > Anorthoa > Anorthoa munda. Next base: position 41,983,240 of record OX243893.1, read on the forward strand.
ATGAGCACAGAGTCTATTGTATCAAATAATATTGTTTACAAAACATGATAGCTCTATCAACTTGTGAACATAATCCATTACACAGCATACTAGTTCCTAATGTCACTATCTTTTTAGTACCAATTTAAGACTCAGCTGCAGTAAATATGTTCAGTTATTTTATACCTTAACGGTTTGTTATTTTTGATGAAACGATATTCCCCTTCGATCTAGTTTAGGATAAACTTTATATCACTTACGCCGTTTTTCCATGGAAGAGACAGGAGCAACGGAACTCCCAAGTGCTACGACTCATACATATCTAGGTACCTCTCTCCTTCTCTTACCGATAATTCCGTTTTTTTATAAAAAAATATTTGTAAACTTCAGATAAATTGATCGTCTTTGCCATGTCAGTATTTGAAAAACTTAATAACTAAATCGTATTTTGGAGGCGGTAAATTACCGGAACCGAAAATTCTACTTAAATATCGTCATAATTGTTATTGATAATGTGGGTCAGATTATTTTTAATCTTAAAGGGAGTAGGTATACTTGAATCGAAAAGAGCGTCGGTCTTGAGACGAGAGTGTGTTTTTTCTCTTATCTCAACGTGCCTAGGATAATGTTTGATGACAACAAAAGTGTTTTGGACTTTTGGAACCATCTTATTGATAATACATCTACGGGCACCGTCTACATTAATTTATTTCATCGCTTTAGTGCTCCATTTTTAAATTTGCTCTAAGTTCTTACAAATGTGATAAAAACATTAACGTAATATATATTGAATTGATTAATAATAACGTGGTATATACTGGCAGCACTGCCGTTTTAGCTACACTTTTACACGATAAATTCAATAATCGTCTATCGATGTTATATAAGCAGTCTCCAGTATATCTAGATCCAGCCACACACACGCTGAAGTTCCGATTGGTAATAATAAACGATCCGTTATGAATACAGAAACCGGGACATAAGATAGAAGACAACGTTCAGCAAAAATCTATAATTATTCTTAATTTATTACACTTAGTTTGTTATTCTTATACGCAATTTAATGAACAATAACACTACTTAAGTGACTGTTATCTATTATGAAATAATGCGTGTAGTTTGAGAAGAATATATTGGGTAAGTGTGTGAAAGACATGGAGAAGCTTGGGCCTGAGGTTGCATAGTGGGCTTAGTGCATGCGAGTAACGCTAGTTTAGTAAACACTAATGTGAGGAGGTCAACGTTCCGGGGTTATCAGAGGCGGCGCCAAACGGTCGCACCCGAGCGCCGCCGGCCCGCGGCTCCCAGTCAGCTGCCGGCTGCCACGCTACCACGCAACCGAGCACCAGCGCATCATTACACTTTTTGACAGAAATGAATGGCAATCAGTCAAGCATATTAGTTATCTCTCGCAATTAAACATAAAATACGTACCTATATACACATTTGTCTCATTACGTTAGCCCGTCTGCCTACAGCGCAGTGCAAACCCTCTGTGATTTCCCACTTAGCTTGACGTAACGTTGTTAGATTACAACCAAAGGTCCAATTGTCGTTTGACCTGTCGTTTTCTTTAACACAGTAAAATAAAACTTTCACGAATGTTTATTGTTGACAACATTTTCGTTATATTTTAGCGATTCTATCTTGTTCCTGTTATGTCGTCGGGCGACAAATCCGTTTGATAGCAGTCTAACTCAATTCTTAGCTAGCACCATTTTACTTTTTCGCAGTGCGATGGAGAGTTTATAATTTGCCTTTAAATATACCAGGTTCTTTCTACCTCTGAAAAATCTCAATATTGCAGGCCATTAGGGACAAAAGAATGCCAGTTGCTGATGTTAATTTTACTTAAATATGTTAGTTGGTCCAGAAGAACAAGTTGGGCATTAAAGAAAAAGACGCTCAAGACTGAAATAAATGGCATCGCATGATTGGAAAAGCGGACGGAGTGGACCGGGCAAAGGCGAGGCCAAAGAAGAAGAAGAAGTGTCCAAAATCAAAGAAAATGGCTCATCCAAAAGTAGAAATCATCATAACAATAACAACAAAAGAGCTACATATAATAGACCGAAGTTACAGTAAGAAAAATTAATTTGAATTTAAAACAGGCTGTGGAAAAACTGTAATGATTTATTTGGACGAACTGCGTAGAAAAATACTCATGAGCATACAACGTTTAATGAAATGAAAACGGTACTAATAAAGAATCGCAAATATCAATTTGGAAGAGGACTTTAACCTCCAATGGACCTGCCGTAGACTCACTTTATTTAATAAATATTCAGGCCTCCTATAATAGAAGACTACAAATACATTGTTATTTGTACTTCCATGGATAATAGCGACCTAGACACTAGCAATAGCACGATATACTAAAATTATATGCTTAATCAATATCATATTTAATTAAACATACTAAATCTAACTAGATAGCTAATCTATATCATCATCGCATGCATGCCCTTGCCCCATGTCTTTGGGGTCAGTCCAACTTGTTTTCTTCTTTCATTCTCTCGTTTCAACTGCCACGCTATAATTCACTGCCCTTCTTTCATGTTATGTACTCCCTATTCATTCTTAAGAGATTCCTCCGATATGTTCAAAAAATTATAAGGTATGAATGTTTTTCATCTTCACATTTTAAAAGTATATAATTCAAAAGATAAAGGATTAAGTACCCATCTTATGGACGTGACCACGAGTCTGCTTCTTGTTGAGTCGAACGATGCATAATTGACGTTCTCGCTTAGGCCAAAGGGTAATTAAATTACAAAACGGGACCAGCATATATACAATTAAACGAAGCGCTAGGCTCGGCTGACGAACAAAGCGTGATTGCACATATCATCGAACCAAACTTATATAAAGGTTAATTGACTTTTTGAAATATAGAGCTTTGGCGGAAAGTTTTTGTTAGACTGAGATAATAAAGAGAAGGTATATTATCGCGAGAATATTGCAAGAATGGACTCATGAGTGTCATCCAAGAATAGGACTGCTATTCTTTGGCAAAGGCATGACATTTCGCAGAAGGGAAAAAGTTATCAAAGGTAAAGGATATAAATTGTATAAACGGTCTTTTATCAAATAAAGAGCACGATGGATAAAGTAAAAATCAAAATATTAGAGGAAATTTGATAGTTGCGCCAGTGACAGAAAAAGTTATTAGGAAATTGTTTGTCATATAACACATGGTATGTAGATGTGACTAAAAGAGTGATGAATATAAAGTTAATAAGATTTTCGAATTAAAAAAAAAAATGTTGGCCAAGATTTTTAGCTTACCATGCATTGTCATCCAAACCAAACGTGTATGCAAAATTTCATCTTAACCGATTGAGGATAACTGCTTCAAAATTCAGTTGACCCGAACACACTTACATACATACTTACAAACATACATACATTGCAAGTTAATAAAAAGCTTGTAAAAAAGAGGGAGAGGAAAGCTGAAGAAAAGACGGAAGGATTGTGTGAGAGAGTTATTCCGTGACACCAATTTACATGGGATAATAGTAGGAAGATTTTAAAATTTCATGAAGAACGCAACAAGAGCTTTTTCATATAGAAATCGTACCGTGTATTATATTCTAGAAGGCGACGCCTACGAGATCTACGCGACGTGTGAAGCAACGCTACAGAGCTACGTCTATGAAATAATTAATTTCCGTAGCAGTTTTCGTAGGGCAATGGTTTCTGTCTTTTTGCCATTCAGTCTTGGTATAAGTATTATTTTACTTTAGAAGTTACTTTAGAAGTACTTTAGAACTTACTTTTCTATTCTTCTCCGTTTTTTATTTTACTTCAATTTATTTAATAGTTGCCATATTATCAAAAAATATTGTTCTAGCGTTTTGGAAAGCATCTCATATACATATTAAATAAAGAGAAGTTGAGTTATTACTAAAGTGACACTTGAAGCCTAAAATTAAGACGCTTAATTTGATTCGGAGGCCCATTTTTGCAATGCTACGAGTTATGACTACATAAGGGAAAAATTCTTGAGTTGGTAATTATGATTCAAAGAATACATCTTGGGTTGAATTGACTCATTGATTCTTAAAGTACATACATGTAATGAAGGTAATTACCATATTCTAACACTATTCAATCTAGTTGTGTCTACTAAGTAAGTTATCTCATGGGACTCGACGCGACCTCTTAATAGATGTTAAATAAACGTTTGCAAATGATTCTTCGATTGCAAGACTCCGACCTCTAGCGACAGGCGACAGGTAATTGTTATTAATAGGATAGGTAATGAATAGATGCGAGGGCTTTGTCCTTTTGAGGCATCTGTGCCGGAATCTTGAAATTGGTTTACTAATGATATCGACCTTATCGCCATTGAAAAAAGAATGCCATTAACATTGTATTGTAAAGTTAACTAGGACAAGTGGGGTTTCGATATAAAAAGACATATTTGTTATGCAAATGAAGTCCTCATTTGCACAACAAATATATCGATATTTTTAACCTAGGAAGAAAAAAGGTCATAAAAATCTCGCAAACAGTACCTACTAAGAAAAAGGCGAAAATTTTTGAACCCACGATGGGTGAATATGGAACTAATTTAAGAGGAAATGCGGGCAGATAGCTTCGACTGAATTTCCTTAGTAAAAATCATAATTCGAGGTTTGGCCTCGCCTGTTTTCCCCTCCAATATTGGACAAATTCAAAAGATATTCAGTAAATTGAATAAAAAAGATATATGTTGTGCTTCTATTTTTTTTTTTGTTTTTCAATGGTATTTGTCAAATTTGTACACCAGGCAGCGCAATTCTGAGCATTTTGTTAGGGTTCTACTGCTTCTAAAGATAATGTATCATCAAAAATGAAAATATAGAGACACCATAAATATCTCTATCAGTTTATGGAATATCTTTTAGATTGGTCATTTATTGGAGGAGGAAATAGGCGAGAGGCAAACCTCGAATTATGACTTTTTATTTAGGATGTTCAGTCGCATGTCCGCGACCGCAGTTCCTCTTAATATTAGTTTCTTCTCCTTCCGTTTAGGCATGAACTTTATAAGAATTTAGAATAGCCAGATACCCACTTAAATAAAAACATATAAACTAACTAAGCTTAAAAATATGTATGCCTAAACTATGGTTTCGAAAAACTCCTCCACATCGCCACAGATAATATAACACTAGCATAAAGATGCCTCATCCCATACAAAGAAACCGTGCCGACGTAACTAGCGTTTTTCATCTGATTATACAGATTATTTTTTGTAAATCGTTCGCGTTCGGTTCCGTTCCAAGGCGATATACCTCAGATATAGATCACCATCTATATCCATAGAGCGGAACGGAACGGAACCGAACGCGATCGATGTACAAAACATAATCAGTATAGAACGTCGGCACGGTTTCTTTGTATGGGATGAGACACCACTGACATCGCTCTCCACTGGTATTGTGCCCAAAAGACTGGTAGCATTGGTAAGTTGTATGGCAATGCTTATCCTCTGACCAAGGTATATATATAATGTACTTATTAAGTATTTTATACTATGTTACATAGCTAATTATCTTATTTTGATTGAATAAAACGACCAAGTGCGAGTCAGACTCGCGCGGTTCCGTACCATTATCATAAAAAACGGTAAAAAAACGTTTGTTGTATGGGAGCCCCACTTAAATATTTATTTTATTCTGTTTTTAGTATTTTATAATGGCAAACTGCTTTATTACATTGAACTCTGGTCCATTACTTTAAAGTTCGTAAGACCAAGAGGATAAAATACGCCAGTTTTCCTAATCTAACCGAAAGTCCGAAACCTAAGAAAATAATTATGTCTATTGAATTTGAAGCCTATGCCGAACACGGGCTGTCCATTGACGGAGACAATGACCAATCATAATGGCGCAATTACCTCGCAGTAGGGTTACCACCCATCCGGACTTATCCGGACATATCCGGATATTTGGTTTCCTGTCCGGACTTTGTCCGGCCTCTAATTTCTAATTTGTCCGGTTTTTCGCTTGGATGGGAAAATTAAGATCTTTTCATACGACCACGGCTATCCTCTAACAATATTTTCTTGTCTTATAATTTTCAGATTGTGATTTTTTTGTAGCCGGGATTTAGTTTTTAAACTAGTTTTTTTTTACTTGTACTTTATAGAAAAGGCCGACTTTTGTCAGGACTTTTCAATTTGCGGAATGGTAACCCTACTCGCTAGCTACTCGGATTGGTAAGCAGACTACAGTATATTGTTGTTAGCTTTTATTAAATAAGGAAAAACTATTCTTAAATTCCAAAGAAGAAATATATATGGATGACCACAGAATAAACCATAGAAGGGAGAAAAGAACAAGCCCTCGAGATGAATGCTAAAGAAGTATTAAAAATTGACGTGTTAGCAACACGTCAATTTTTAATACTTCTTTTAGGCCATACGAGAATGATAGTACCCAGAAATTTCAATTGGCAACAATTCTCTTGCCTGATAGGTAGATAGGTCATTAAAACCTAAGCCTGCAATATTTTGCAGGGCAGATGATACCAAGTCAAAATGCTGTGCGGATGAAATCTTAAAGAAAGTGAAAACCGATTTTAAGAATCAGATTTAGACAAGAAAAGCAACTTCAGGGCTATAAATACCAGTAAATATCTACATATTCTAAAGAGATTATAATGTAGGTAAATAAAACGAAACGTGGTCGCTCTCAATGGACCTCATCAGAAAGCTTAAAGTCACCCAAAATGTAATGGAGAGGGCTATGCTCGGAATTTCCTTGCGGAATCGAATATAGCCCAAAGTATTGCCAAACATACATAAGTGGCAGTGGGCAGGGCACATTTCTCGCATAACGCATGGTTGATGGCGACCGCGTACCGGAAGATGCAGCGTCGGAGTCCTCCCTCTTTCACAATTCCACAGAATACGAGTAGGTTGGTCTTGAAAGCGTTTAGGGTCCTAAAGTTCTAGCCGAAATACCATTACAGATATCACGCATTTTATTTACCATTAACTTAAAAACTATAGTCTACAGTCTACTTGACAAATCGAGATTTATAATATTGAAAATTTCCATATTATTTGTAATTGGAAGGAATATAAACGATTTTGTTCAGAGTTTTGAGTGTAAAAAAAATCTAGATGAAGAGTAGAGAGAGACCAAAGAATTGATGGATGGATTGCGTGACAATCGTCTCCCTAGACATCTCGAAGGCTTCCGATAGGGTCTGGCACGAAAGCCTTATTGGTAAGCTTCCTTCATTCGGTTTGCCCGGTGGTCTGTGTGATTGGATTACTGACTTCCTGAGAGATCGGTCCATTCGAGTGGTTATCGATGGCTGCTCGTCGGACCACTTGGATATTAATGCCGGGGTCCCTCAGGGGTCGGTACTCTCAGCAACTTTATTCTTGCTGCATATTAACGATCTGCTAAAACCTTTGGGTATGCAGACGACAGCACTGTTGCTGAGAGATACTTGTCCAACGCTCATGCTACCGGGCCTCAGATCCAGTCTCTCCGGGAGGCCATGGTGGAGCGCTTGAACCTGTCCTTGCAGGCAGTCTCCGAATGGGGCAATGCCAATCTGGTCAAGTTTAATGCTGCTAAAAACCAGGCGTGTCTTTTTCCGCTAAAAAGAGCCAATTTCACCCGGCTCCAATTTTCCGAGATGTAACCGTGCCAATAGCTGACCATCTTGAGCTTCTTGGCGTTACGTTGACATCGACTCTTAATTTTGGGCCATACATTGAGGCAAAGGCTCAGTTGGCTGCCAAAAAGCTGGGGATCCTTGCAAAGGTGAGAAGGTACTTCACGCCAGAACAGCTGCTCAGCTTGTATCAAGCGCAAGTTCGATCATGCATGGAGTACTGTTCTCATTTCTGGGACGGATCTGCCAAATACCAGCTTGATGCACTAGAGTCGATCGAAAAGCGAGCCAAGAGGCTCATCGGCGATGAGGCACTGGTTAAGGCAAAGCTCCAGAGTCTTGAACATCGTCGACGAGTTCCCAGCTTGTCGGTTTTTTATCGGTTACATTTCGGGGAGTGTGCGATGGAATTGCATGATCTGATTCCGCCCAGCCCGTTTCATCATCGGACCACCAGACGTACGGCGATGCGCCATCGGTACATGGTGGACATCCCACCCATACGCACTAAACGTTTTGAGAATACTTTTATTATACGTACAGCTAAGGAGTGGAATTCCCTGCCGGAGTCTGTGTTTCCCGATAGCTACAATCTAGGGGTCTTTAAGTCAAGAGTGAATAGGTTACTACTAGGCAAGCGTGCTCCATCGTAGACCACATCATCACTTACCATCAGGTGAGATAGTGGTCAAGCGCGAGCCTATAACAAATAAAAAAAAAAAAAACAATGATGGTAATATCCTTTTTCATAACATGCTGAGATAACTTCAAATATATTGAAAAAAATTAAATAGTGGGTGACTATTGAGATGCTTCGCTGACTCTAAGTAAACTGAAACAGGGGTAGGAGGGATGATGATGACCCAAAGGGATCCTCTTTTAGGTAAGTAGTCAGTTACATAACCAATGTAGCAACAAAGGGATAAGTATGAAACGAGTTGAAGTAAGAAATGAATTGAAATGCACTTTGAAAATAACGTTTGTCACAAAAGGAAGTTCTTTGTCTAGGTGTAAAGATACTTATGTGACCAGAGTGATGAATATAATATTGACGGACTAGAGGAAAGAGGGAGGCCAAAGCAATAATAGATAGATTGTGAAAAACAGTTATAAATGAAATTATTCTACTCTTTAACCCCTGCTGAAAAAAAAAAAGTTAATAAAAAAAAATTAAAAATCCCGACTGCCTAAAAAGCAAACTAAAAAGACGTAAACAAGTAGAAAATCATGCTGTGCAGTCGGAGGATACATATTTGCGAGCTGGCGGACCAAAACCAGATGTCGCAGGATTAAGACGAATCGATTGACGTAAGAATCATCAAAATTGGCCAACGCATTTGGTCTCTAGAACGCCACATAGGAACAAACATACATACATACATATACTGATAAACACATTACCCTTCTTCGGCAGTCGGTTAAAAAGAGGGTTGTTATAAGTTTGCATATTTCTGTATCTGTGTGTCTATTAGTGCCATCATAGCTCCTAAACCGATGAACCGATTTTGATTTAGTGTTTTGCTTGAAAGAGGACTTGTCGAGAGTGTTCTTGCTGTATTTGATAAAAACAATTTTCATCAAATAAAGCTTAGAACACTCTTAAGCCGTTCAAAAGTTATGCGCATTTACTGTTTTAATAGGCGTTTTTTCGCAATATTTCATGTCATAATTACGTATTTCGAAAAATTCTCGATCCAAGCGTGGTGTTTGTGTCGGGGTTTTTTATTTTTTATCAATTTAAACCAGATGAGGCCGGTGTTGCCTAGCTTTCTGAGTACCAAATGGTCAGATAATATGGAAAGCATGGTCTGTGGTTTTTTGGGCAAGACACCTCATATATTTGAGTGAACCTGTTCAGACAGCACTGCACAAGCATTCGTCAATCATCGTTATAACTTGACAGGCAAGCGGAGGGCGCAAGAAGGAAGTATGTTTTTCAACAACTTCAAGTGATAAAACAAGGTTGGACAAGGCGAATAATATGTTGGTCATGTTGGTTGATTCAGTTGTGTTGACAGTCGTTACGGATAGGTAGAAATATAGAAATCTGACACCAGTCTTGCGAAAGTGGTCGTATTTCCCAGTTACTGGGTTGTGGAGGTCAGATATGCGGTCGCTTCTTGTATAACACCGGTGCTCAGCTACTGGATAGACTGGAAGCCGATCCCAACATAGGGAAAAGGCTGGGCTGATTTATTTTTTGATTGATAGTTGGATTCTGGCTTAAACAGGTATCACGAGATGATCCGATGACGATGATAATTTTAGACATGGCGTATAAGGGCAAGATGACATCATGAATGGACGAGACGAGATAGGCGAGCACCCTTTGCCAAAAGGATCTTTAAAACTTTCGGTTTTAGAGTAATTCAGTAAGCATATATCAATAAGCCTATGAATAATTTATTTACGCAAAATTGGGCAAAGTGCTAAAATCGTTTGCAAAAGACTTTCAGACTGATACGACATCGTCACTTCAATAAACATAACCATTGATATTATTTGTATCACTGTTGTTGTGAATGATTTAATCGTATAGGTACATACGATAGAAACCGAACACAAAAGGAGGAATTAAAGTAGCCAATGTAGAAATACATAAACAACGACTACAGTAATTTGTTAGTTCACCATTAATGAGTAAATACAGTGAATACGACACGACGAATATGATATCATTCAATTTTACTGCTTTAGAAGCGACCTTAGATAACCCCGGGCAACGTCTCCTAGATGCCATCCCCACACATCTGGAGTTCACTAACGAAAGGTTACTAATGGAATTAATAAAATAATCCATTAGATAAACTATCCATAGAGTTTGTTTCCAATTAATGAAAACAAACTCTATGTATATCCTGGTCAAAACAACATAAGGCTAGGCAGATTCGGACTTGCAAGAAGAGTTTTCAATAAAAGACATGAAAATAATAATAATTAGGATGACCCGAAAAATCTGTGAAGATCAATTGAATGGTCAATAAGAGCCGAGCTCATGGGTCACGGGCGACTTAATTGTTGTTTTGTCAGGAATAAACCGCACCAAATATCACATCCACCAAAACATCTAGAAAGCAGACTTATAGCTAGCTTCTGCTCAAGATTGCGTGTTCTGTTTTAAGAATTATGCCAAGTTTGAACTAGTACGCCTCATTTTTACACGTGTTTATATTATTATATTTTGGGGATTCCCAATGATATCCAACATCCAATATTTCTTCGGTTTAGTTAGGTGATGCTAAAATACTACCTACAACTTCTGTATGTTATATCAAAATACATATATCTAAAGTTTCGAATATATTTAGTATTCAGAATCAAGCATAATTCCAAAAAATAATAATTTGGTTTGTCCATTTTGAATAAGGTTTTTTGATATTTGTACTTCATATTTTGGCTACCTCTGTACTTGTCGTCTCAGAAAATATTATGACATATAGAATATCGCGTAGTGTAATCTTATTTTATAATTTGTCGATACTTTGGATCGACACAAGTCACAACTCTAGCGTCTCTTGATAAGAAAATTATCATAACTGAAAACTATATCATTCATTACTAACAGTAAGAACTAAATTACCTAACTATAAGATTTGATTTATACTCACTCGTTTTAGTTTAAAGAAAAATAGTGTCAAAACTTTTAGAGGAAAGATCACGAACTAAAACTTCGCTTTCTAAGATTTCTGAATTACCCACAATTTTCTCCGTAAATACTTAGAACGTTCCAAACAAAGGCAGCTTTCTTTAAAATACCTTAGATTTGATGAATGATGGTCTATCATCACTCTGCGTGTTCCCAAAACTGCAAATATAAACGTATTTTGTAAAATATTCAGCCTACATATTTAATACTGGAATACTGCTTCGTTTGATACCTCAATCCCCTGAATAATATCATAAAGTAACTTGCCTCAATTGCCTTGGTCAACAAGGGGGTCGAAATGGGCTCGAAATATTGCTCAATGCGCATGAGGTCAGCATTGTGAGAACTTGGCCTGGCGAACTTCATGCTCGTCGATACTCTTGTAATTCGCTGAATACTCATTACCTAACTTATGTCCACACTTCTCGTGTTTGCGTTTACATTAGCTGTTGTAGTAAGTAACATGAAGCTGATAAGAAATATTACAATAATAAACCCACTTCGAAGGGAAATTTACCGAGTGGCGGTTAGATCCTATTTTCTCCAGGGCATAAAGAAGCGAGATATGGAATGAAAGCCAGTTTTGATTGTTTCCACAATCGATGCGTACGCGTCGCACGCTCATGATACGGAGCTACTGCTGCGAGCCCTGGCTAGTGGCAAGGGTGCCGCCCACTCTCTCGATAACAGCCGATCCCCATCGGTGTGCGCTTCTTATCATAGACCTGTTGTTCTCTCATTCAACTTACACATTGTTTGTATCGTGATACACACAATTTTAATGCTATTTTACACAACAAAGAGCTTACACATGGTACGTAGACGTTGCGTAGATTCACAACCGCACACAATACAAAAACTGCACAGAGAACTGAACTTAGATCCAATGATGTTGTTAGAATACTTCGGAATCGACTTGCCTTAAATTGTCGAAGTTAAGTTTGAGTCTTGTGATAGAAAGTCCGAGTTCTTTGATGCTGTGTTCTGAAAAATCCGGCAGCTGGGAGTAGGAGATATCCAAGCCGATTTTGGTCTCGGGGCTGAACTTGTTCGTTAAGGCCCGTGCGATTTCTTCATAAGCACTGATACGCTGACAGACCACTAGGATGGCGCCAGTACCGGCGTCCTCGCGGCGGCAGGTGCAGGGCGAGATCTCTCTACGCATGGCACAGTGCAGGCTGGCTCCGGCGCCGAGCTGGCCCGCTAGGGCACACAGCAGCGCGGCGGCGAGCGCGTGCTTGTGCGCGATCATCGTGTGTGCCGGTCGGGGCTGTTCGCGCTACTGCCCGACGCCGACGCCGTTCCCCACGGCCGCTAGAATCTGTGCGACGCGGGCGCCGGCCCACCCCGCGCAAGCGCAACATCAAATCGTCTGCACTCTGCACCTTCGGTGTATTACCTTTTCCCACTCAGTTCATCGTTGATAGTTCTGCGCAACATATCATTTAATTTTATTAATTACTGCGACTGATTCTAGCCGAGTAGCGACTGCCGACTGGCCAAAGAAATTTCAATCGAGTTTCTGCAACATGGTTTTTTGCATTAAATGTTTTTATTTATCTGAAGTGTAAGGTTATGCTTTCTTTTATATTTAATAAATTGTTGATACCTGTTCAACCACATTGGGTATAATATTTTAAGATTATTCGAGTGACAGCACCAACTTTTTATTTATTTCGAGATAACCAACTCGCCGGCGAGTTATTTGTAATTTTTGATAATATATAATACTCGTAATTATGACTTTCATAATTCGGTCAATATGTTCCTCAGACAGGATCTAAGATCCCTGTGTACAAGAACTACTTGTACCTTATCAATAGGCCAAGTTTACAGAGATAAAGATGAACTTACTTATCTCTGATATTTCAAATAACTAATTAGGTACAATACTTTCATCTTTTATTTATTCCTGCATGTTGTGCATCGCATTTACGTGTTAATGAAATAATATAAGTTATACATAAAGGGTATAAATAGAGAAAAAAAGAAATCATGGATTGCCCATTCATGAGATTATGAACAGGGAAAGCGGAGCATAACTTTTTGCTAAATATCAAAACCTCAACCTACCCACGCAAAATACACTTATGTGCTCTGGGCAAGAAACACTTGGAAGATTTCATTTTTATTTTTGTTTATTTTTTAATAGACGGGCTCGAGCTTGTCAGATGTTTCAACTGATGGTAAGTGATGATGTGGTAGACAGTCAAAATCAAACTCTTTATTTCAATAAGGCCATTAAGCGGCACTTTTGGACGTCAAAAATTTTAATTTGCATGTAATAAGCTTGTTATGGAGAAGAACGGAAAAGAAACTCCACACTGACACATTAAAAAGAAAAGTGTTTTACAATATTTACATACATAATTACATTAATTCATATGCGTGAGGACGGTGCACACAGAATAACACTACATACGATACTACGTACAGGTAAATTCATTAATTTGCTAAATAGGAACATGGTTCTCACATACTTAAAAATATTGCAAACAGGTAAACTACATAATTCAACAATAACGGAACAGTGTGTGAGTAAATTACTTAAAACAAAAAAAAAGGAATACAATAACTATGAATATATAAATTAACCAGTCTGATTTTGTCTACACTAAAGATAATGGAGCAGGACCAGCATGTTGCCAAGCATTCTTATCTTGAACATAATCATCTAATTTGTAAATGCTTGTTTACAAAGAGTGCATTTAACAAAGTTTAAAATTTTCTTTCATCGAGTTAATATATCACAAGGTATTTTGTTATAGAATTTAACACAATATCCCATGAAAGATGTGTGTACTTTTGGTAATCTAAAAGATTTATCTAACTTATCTTTATTTCTAGTAATACAATTGTGCCTATCACTGACTTTACTAAAGAGATGTATATTTTTACTTACATCTATACCAATATAATAAAGCGGAAGAGATTGATTGTTTGTTTGAACTCGCTAATCTCTGGAGGGTAGGTAGGGTAGGCAGGGTAGGCAGGGTAGGCAGCGTAAGCAGGTTGCTTAACATGTAACAAAAGTAAAAAATCATTATTTGCTTAAAAATACTAATTCTCGAATCTCGAAGTAAAACGAGTAAGTAATATATATGTAGGATCATGAGGGCCGAGGGGTATATACGGTCAGGATTTGAGCGTTCCCATTTTTGTTGGATAAACAAAAACTGTACAACCAATAACAAGGTTGTTAATTACAGTACTAGTTCCACTAATAAAACAATAATAATGGTAACAAGATAAAATAGGTTAAAAGGGTATAGTAACAATACAGTTAAACGAACAAACCCTTAAGGTTACAGTTCGTACAGCAGCCTAAGCCACCCAAGTACAAAGTGTATCGTTCGCCATCAGCTACGTGATGTACTAAATAAACCGACAGTTTTGTCGGGAGCAGGGGAGCTCTTTATCGAGTCTAATCCGAAGATAGCCTGACTTGCATACCGATGCAAGCTCTTTTATACCTTGCTATCCCTCCACAACAACTCTGTCCGATGACATACGGAAGTACGTCACGTGTTTACTTGATACAAAACACTTAAATGTGCTAAATCAAATAAAACTCACATTCTAAAATAGTCAAATATCACAAGAATAATTGTCGTAAATAAACAATGGTGATTACACAAATAATAATCCAATTAACATGTCAACAATTGTTTTGAACTTGACCATCGATTACAATTATCGAAATAAGTTGCCAAAAATCAATCTGTGCGTACACTGAGTGCTCAATAAATTATGATTTGATTTATTAGGCAATAATTGATATTAAAATCATTTAAATTAGTAATAAGAAAACAAAACATTATAAATTCTGTTGGCTACCCACAATTTTAATTGATAAATAACTCTGACATATATATAGTTACACATTTGACTTCGAGAGCCAGTCCCTTTATTATTTTTACATGTTATTATTACATTTACTTAATTTTAAATAATAACATCCGCAGGGGTCGATCTTCAAGTTTAAGCAATACTTTCATTGTGCGCACAGCTAAGGCGTAGAACTCCCTTCCGGGGTCTTTGTTCCCAGATAGCTACATCCTTGGAGTCTTTAAGTCAAGAGTGAAAAGGTTTCTTCTAGGCAAGCATGCTTCACCGTAGAACACATCATCGCTTAACATCAGGCGAGATAGTGTTCAAAAGCGAGCCTACCGAAAATAAAAAATAAAATAAAATATGCAACGCTTGTCGAGGTCGGTCCGCGGATGGGTGACTATCTTTACATAGCGAGATTCCTCCGTGCATGGGAAGTCCCGGCTGCCACTTGAAGATCTATATCCGTAACGATTGTTACGGATAGCCAGAAGACAAGAAATATGTCACCAGTCTTGGCAAAGGGTTATCATGTTACTCAGTTACTGGGTGGTGAAGATCAGATAGGTAGTCGCTCCATGTCAAATACTGGTGCTCAGGCGCATCCGGTTAGACTGGAAGCCGACCCCAATCATTATCTTCTTGCCCTTGTCCCATGTTACTTGATGTTGGCGCAACAAGTTTTCTTCTTCCATACCGTCCTGTCCCCCGTCACGCTATCACTGACTCCCTTTTCTTTCATATCTCTCCTCACACAGTCCAACCATCTTTTCATATTAATAATATGAAAAGATCATTAATAATATTCATTTCATAAGAATAATAGTATTAATTTAATTGTAACTTAAAATCCCTATTTTACAAGCTGTTATTTAACTTGTTTGTTCGGGTCAAATCTTGCAACTGAATTTTAAAGCAGATATCCTCCACCGATTAAGATGAAATTTTGCATACATATTTAGTTTGGATGACAATGCATGTTTAGGTAAGTGACGTCATTCCAAATCCAATATAACGGACAGCCCACGATGGCGGACTAGTTATTTTTTGTGCAATGCCATGATATAGATATCAAATGAGTTGGGTTTGCTGAGAAGAATACGAAAAAGCTTGTTTTAAGAAAAGATTTAAATGAATAAATTTATTTAAAAAAAAATACTTATACCTGTTTCCTATTTTGGTGTTTTCACGTACTGTATACGTTTTGATTGTATATATAGCCAGTTTTTACGTTGCAAGACAATTTCATTAGCAAATAAATAAATGTTATATATTTGGCTGTAAATAAAACTTATTATTATGACCAAGTTTCTTATTCATATATTTTTATTTTTAGAATGCAAAACAAACCAGCGAATAGAGGCTACTTAAAAAGAGAATGGCAGAAAGAAGAGGAAAAGCAAGAAAAACGAGGAAACCCGAACAGGCTGAAACGATATCACCAAAAAAAGTGAGAAGTTAAACTTGTTTCACAGCAACAAAATTCATAACGCGAGCGTCGAGCTTTACAAAGAAGAAATAAAATATATCAACAAGAATATTATCAAAGATAAAAGCAACAAAAAGGCTCGCAAGAGAAGCAGAATCAAATGCGTCATCCCAACATGTACTTTGATAAGTTTATCAGATAAATCATCATCTGCCTGCCCTTGTTCCATGTCACTTCGGGTCGGCGCAATACATTTTCTTCTTCCATACCTTCCTGTCCCACGTCACGCCATCACTGACTCCCTTTTCTTTTATATCACTCCTCACACAGTCCATCCATCTTTTCTTTGGCCGTTCTCTCCCGTTTCATCCATTCACAATTATATTCATAATTATTTTAGCAACACGCGTTTCATTCCTTTTCGCAGCTCAATATACAGCACGACAGGTCTAATCACGGACTTGTAAATTCTTCGCTTTAACTTGAGGGCCGCAAGTTGTTCCATTCCACCTTTCCACCTGTCGCCATTTCATCCATCCCGAGTTGGTCCAGTGCGTTACGTCTCGGTCTACCTCGCCATCTCAGTACCAGAAGTTGGAGCAGATCGGTATGAGTGTTCCAGCGAGAGCTATAGGCACGGAACTGGAGAGATATAATTATCAGATAAATAATAATAAAAAAGGTTTTTTACAAAAAAATACTACCGACTTCCAAATAAAAACTGCAAAGTGAAAAATAACTTTATTATTATTGAAGATTTCTGTTGCATATCTTCGAAATTCTTCATCAGATCTTCACCAAATTAAAATGGGACCAATTTCGAAACATACTTTTTCAAACAAAAAAAGAATTTTCAAAATCGGTCCAATATTGACGGAGATATGCGCGAACAAAAACAAAAAAAAAAGAAACAATCATAATGTCGAACATAGAACCTCCTCCTTTTTGGTAAGTCGGTTAAAAAGAGGTTTTATTAACCGATGCAAGTCATTGATAATGCCAGATAATATGTGAAATTAGTAGTTTCAGAGATTTGTGAGATTGAGGTTTGTGACAGAGAAATGCAATTTTAGAGCCACTGATTTTCAGTTTTGGTAGGCACTTTCGATTTTGGGGGCGATTTTAAATTTTGGTGACAACTCGAACTTGACTTTGAACTTGAATATCTCAAAAAGTTATCGAGATATTCTCAGAACTCTTGAAAATCCTTCTAGCTTGGACTTTCTATTCTTCTTTCGGTCTTTATTTTTCACGAAAACTGAAGAAACAATTTAGCCACCAAAATTGTATAAAAATGCACTACGTTGATATTGACCCATTTGTGTATGGGTGTGGCTCCTAACCGGATGAACAGATTTTTTTGAGATTGAACGGTGACTTTATCGAGAGTGTTCTTAGCAAAGTTTGGTGAAAATCGGTTCTGCCGTTCAAAAGTTATGCGCGTTTTACTGTCAAACTTTTATGATTCTATTTCAACGGGCAATACCTTATAGGTTTTGATTCCCTTGCATATGTTAAATATGCTGCATCTTTTGATTGTGTTGGCTTAGAAGTTTAATTTCACAGCTCCAAGGGATTGACCATGTGTTCCTGAAATAAAGGTCTTGACAAACGGACAGACAGACAAACATTTTTTATGTAGGTACTAATTAACTGATTTCGTTTTTTTACCATTATTTTGCTTTAGGATTTTGTTTCGTGGCAAATTTCATTATTCCTGGCATCATGAAAATTTATATGAGTTTAGGAAATCTTTCTGCTGCCCAACCTAGGGGCATAGAAAACTTATTTTTGAAGTAATTAAGCTATGCAGCATTAAATAGCTATTCACATTAGCATAATATTTAATTATTAATTATTAAGTGAGCAAGCTAAGCAACTAGGAAGCGAAAAATAATAAAAATGTGGTCGGTTTAATTTTATTTTTGTATCTAAATCAGCAAAATGAAAAATAACAAAAAGAAATGAATGAATTATTCAATCATAAATTATCATCAATAACAATAGTAAAAACTTTGTAGACGTAGAAAACGAAAAATATTTATTATTTTCGTAAACGTAAACAATCAGGCAGATAGGTGTTCTAAATGTACAGTCTACAATCAATCAAAATATTTTCAAAATTTCAATTTTGAAAATATTTTGATTTTTTGTTACACTAACAATATATTTGATATTGTTAGTGTATATGGGCGTTTTGGTTATATATAGAGTTTATTATTACACTTATCAATGGGATAACCTACCTAAAAATATAATAAATATAGCGAAGTTAAGCATTATCACTTTAGATATTAGATGTAATATGAAATTTCTGCTGAGTATGGGGTAAATATGCAATTTCATATGCATCTAATCCGGTTTTTATTCATTACATAAGTCAAGCTGTTGGTCCCGGCAGTAATTTTTAGATGTAGATATTTAACAATTGTTATGTCATTTTTGAAGTCAGAAAAGCCAAACCAGTCTTGCCAAGAGTTTAGACTGGACACCAACCCCAACATATTTGAGAAAAGACTAGGCAGATATGTAAGAGGCAGAGAACCGTGCTAAGCATGAAGCTTGACCTATCTTCGAATGTTCACATTGCAGAAGTAAGCAGAAGTTTTGCTCGTTTCGGTCTCTGAAGCGTCTCCCGAAGTTCCTGCCTTTTCCGACTAAAGTTACTCTTGCTCAATCTCTCATTCATCCTCTACTTGACTATGCTGATGTCTGCTTTCTCGATGCAACTGAGGAACTTCTTGATAAGCTCGAACGTCTACAGAATTCATGCATCCGTTCCATTTTTGGCCTCCGAAAGTACGACCATATGTCGGAATGTTGGATGCGGTGAAATGGCTGCCTATTCGACAGCGCTGAGATGCTCACACTCTTTCGTTACTCTTTTCTGTTCTTCATAATCCTAACTCTCCTTTGTATCTTCGAGAATGATTTGAATATCTTTTTCCGCAAAGGAAACCTTGTCGTCTGTCATCATCTCTTCTCCTTTGTTTTCCGCCCCACTCTTCAATTCGTTACGTTGGATATTTTGCTGTTCGCGCTGTCCGCCTCTGGAATAATCTGGGATAGCCGTTAGTTGGCGGTTTTCAAGAGAAGAATTAAGTAATATTTCTTATCAACATGACACATTATTTTTGTATTTATAATGGTAATATTTTAGTTATTATATTATATAGTATGCTGTATGTATTATATTTATGCGTTGTGTGTTGTACACGTATTTAAGTAAGAATTTAAAATTGTTATAAGCTTTTGTTGTGATCATGGATGTACCGTCCTCATATGCATATTTATCTACGCAACTGAGGTTTGCTGTAAGGGAATCCAAATATGGGTTAAGTTCGCCTTTTACATAAACTGTCCTGTTGTATTTATATGTCTTTTTTATGTTTTGTGTACAATAAAGAATAAGCTCATGAAAGGGAAATATCTGGTCTTTTTTATCCACACCAAACATCGTGATATTGTAATCATGATTTATCATAAAGATTTTGAAAAAACAAAACGTGTCGGGATGGGTTTGGTGGATCCTCGGATTGTTGCCAACTCCCAATGAATTGGGATAAGGACATCAGGATAACGCTGAGGTGTCTTTCACTAGGAAATATTTGCATGCAGTGGTCAGTGAGCACATGTATAAATTATTGTGACTGATTAATGTTACATCTGTGAAAAATAAATCTAAATAAATAAATCACCTCCTATGCCACCTATAGCATAGAAAATCAATATATACTACACAAAATAAAATAAGAGCCACTAGGTATTTAAGGTATACCGAGAAAATTATAAGATTATCACTTGTTTAATATTATTTTTTTGTTCTTTAATAACGGGTATGCCTTCCTCTTTCGGCTATGCACTCCTGTAGCCTGGAATGCATGCTTTCGGATATCTTGCCAGGCATTTATCAAAGCGTTAATAAGTTACTGCTGGTTGTAGATCTCTTGCGCACTTTCTCTAACCCTTCGTTTTAATAAATTTGATTCCACTTGTGCTCGATCGGATTTAAGTCCGGACTGTTGGCCGGCCACGGCAACACTTGAATGTGAGAACCTTCCAGTACAGACTGGGTCGTTTGAGCTATGTGTGCACGGGCATTGTCTTGCATCAGGACGAATCCAGGGCCCATTCGCTGTGAAAATGGGATCACATGAGGCCTGATGAATTCCTCAATGTAACGCTGAGCAGTTACGGAACCCTCATTTAAAATAGCGAGTTCAGTTTTGCTAGGTAAACTTATTCCACCCCAAATCATTACATTGGGTTTGGGTCCACCAAAACGGTCAGCTTCGTGAATGCAGGCTTCCGAAAATCGCTCGCCACGTCGCCGCGTCGCCTCCATACCCTAATGCCCTGATTGTCATTAACAAACTTTACTTTGCATTCGTCGGTGAAAAGCACCATGCCCCACTGGTTTATGCTCCGGTCCAAATATTGACGGGCGAACCTCGAACGATTTGCACGTTGAGCCCTGGACAAGGGAATTCAAACAACTAGACGTTTTGATGTTTGCTGGTCTTCGTGCAATCGGTTACGGATCGTTTGGTCACTGACATAAGTACTAACCCGTTATCAACCGTAGGCGATATTGTAACTTACGAGCCGTCACTGTGCGTTCTCGGTGGGCACTTAACCAGATGTACCGATCCTCATGAACAGTTGTAATGCGAACTCTACCCGAACCAGCAGCCTAATTGCGTAAGTGAATTCTGCAAAGCAAACAAGTTGGAACCTTCCCAAAAACGACATTTCGTATTGAATATTACACTCTGAAACGGAAAGGTTATGCTCCTTTCATTACCAATATTTTGACGTAGAATTGATTGTAAAAGAATGAATGAAAGCGGAAGAATCGAGACAAAACTTCACTATTGGTATTGTGTAATGCAAATGTCATATATCTTCAACTCTGTAGTATCTTTAAGTAGTCAGTGTTCAACTCAAAGGAGGATTTGGAAAGCTAACGCTAGCTTTCCAAATTAGATTCGCAATACCGAAAAAGTTGAAAGAAATGATTCTGATTCTTTGAAAGAATCGACTTGTTTCCTTTGCAGAATTCACTTACGCAATTAGGCTGCAAGTCTTCTTGCAACACTGCGAGTCTCTAGGAAGCGATTCCAAGCATTTTGTATAGCTTTTCGAGAAAAACGTAGTTGCAAAGCCGCAGACCGCTGTGAATTTCCTTCTTGGATCATTATAACGGCTCTGGTTGCAGTAATTGCGTCCTTATGTCTTCGTACTTGTGGCATATTAACATAAGATGTTATTTAGACAAATGAACCAAACAAAATTACGGTTATTTCAGATTACCATGAAGATAATCGAAACGAATTATAAAGTAAAATTAAAAGAAAATATAATGTTTTTATTTTTAATTATACCCTGCATTTTGGTCTTAAGAACAAAATCAAAGAGGTTAAATGTCGAAGAGTTTGTAACTTCAATTATTTGCTACATAATAATAAGTTAATCTTCATAAAATTACATTGAAATATGAAAAAAACGAGTGGTGGCTCTTATTTTGTTTTGAGTAGTCTATATATATATACATAATGAATCTGTAGAAAAGTCGTTTTTGATCATCATACATATTTAAAAAAAAACAATAGTCAGTGTGTTAAGTTAAAGGAAAACCAACAGAACCAATTGCAACACTTTTGGATTGTTGTCTGTTTGTCTGTTTAGTTGTGCACGCATCACGTAAAATGTACGAAACCAATGTAAATAGGTTTTATACATAAAAAATTGCGTAACTTGAAGTATTACGTAGTTTTTGTTTCATCGCAATCGGTTCACTCTATTAAAAGTTAGATAAATTTAAAGTGTTCAAGAACTAAAATATCACAACACACAATTCAGATACTCGGTAGCTGAACTCCTTATTCGATAGATGGCGTTGTGCATTTGACGTTATTTTATGAATGGCGGTATTAAGATGCTCCGCGGAAGAATGACGCTAGAAAAATAATTGGTTGATAGATAGGGTAGGGTAAGCAGTTGACGGGAGCGAAGCCGCGGGCACAGCTAGTATATATATAATAATTTTGTCTTTTTTTACTTGCTATATATGTCATGGACCAAGTGATTTATGTGTGCTTTATGTATGATACCGCACGGGACTGGTCAATGTGGCGACGCTTCGGGGAGGCCGATGTCCAGCAGTGGACGTCTTTCGGCTGATATAATGACGATGATGATGTATGATGTATATCATTATGAATATAGGAAAGTCAAATCGGGCAATGTAATGAATTCTGATTTAAACATCTATATTTATCACATTGTCGGGTCATTATGAATAATGCTACGTAACGGTTAGACAATTCGATAATTACGTACGATGAATTAGACCAAGTGCAAGCGAACCGAGCTCGGGAGCTTAGGGCACCCCGACACGGATAGGTTAGGTTCGAAGGAGATTCGCCCGTCATCCCCTTCGTGTTAGGTTATTTTAGTAGACCCGGCGGACAGAAAAACCGGCCAAGTGCGAGTCGGACTCGCACACGAAGGGTTCCGTACCATTATCGCAAAACACTGCATAAAAATCACGTTTGTTGTATGGGAGCCCCCCTTGATTTATTTTATTTTAATTTATTAATTATTATTTTTTGAAGTATATATACAACTAAACATTGTACTTCAACACCTGTTGCCGTTATAAATATCGAGCAAAAAACGGCAAAAATATCACGTTTATTGTTTGGGAGCCCCCCTTCAATATTTACTTTATACTGTTTTTAGTACTGTTTTTAGTTTAGGGTCCCGTTTTTACCCTTAGGGTACGGAACCCTAAAAAGACTTAGGTGCGAGGCTCCGTCGACTTTGTTGCTTAAATAGTAATCGTACTTACCTATTCTATATTAAAATCAACGTCAACATTAAAATTATTTATTAAAACACATGTTTTTATTACCCTGGCCAATAAGTGATGGGCATTGTTCAGAAAGCCCGGTCAAATTTTTATCATGATGCATGATGTAACGGAAAGGTGTGATCACATTTTAAGATCTGCTTCTGCACATGTAAATGAACAACTTTCTCGAAGGAAGGAAGTCAGGCAATTTGAAAAAAAAAAAATTGATTTTTCATACAAATAGCCGAAAAAAACCGTATATGAGATACAATTTTTTTTTTAATTTAACTTTAAGTTTCTTAGAGAAAGTTTTTCATTTACATGTGCAGAAGCAGGTTTTTTTAAACTTCTTCATCCCATTTTGGGCTGAAGAAGTTAAAAAAAACCGGCCAAGTGCGAGTCGGACTCGCGCACGAAGTTTTCCGTAACATTATTGCAAAAACCGAAAAAAAACACAATTTTTGTATGGTAGCCCCACTTAAATATTTACTTTTTTCTGTTTTTAGTATTTGTTGTTATAGCGGCAACCATAGAAATATAAATAATATATTTATTTATTTATTAAAACTTCATGCAACATAAAAGTACATAGTCGGACTTAATGCCTGGGGCATTCTCTACCAGTCAACCAAGGGCGGTAAAGATATAGCATGGTAGGTGCATAAAAATGAAATAACAATAATAAAAACGCAAAATTAGTACAAAAGTGTATATTTAGAATAAACATATTTAAATATGTACCATAATAAATACTATATATAAAATAACATATATATATATATATATATATGTATAAATTAATAGTAAGGCGCATATTGAGACGACTCTGCTATTCGTTTAGGAAATAATGCCGCAACTTCCGCTTAAATGCATACTGACTGATATATCTATGGCGGCAACAGAAATACATCATCTGTGAAAATTTTCACTGTCTAGCTATCACGGTTCATGAGAAACAGCCTGGTGACAGACTGACAGACGGACCGCGAAGTCTTAGTAATAGGGTCCCGTTTTCACCCTTGGGTACGGAACCCTAAAAAAGACCACACCTTCCCGTTACACCCTGTATATTGATAAGCATAATTTATAACTATTTCAAAATTCAAGTCGAAAGCATTAGTAGGTAGTTCCTGCAATATGAAGCTGTAACATACAGATGAATTTGCACCATAAATGTTATTTTATTTCTTTGGTACGGAACCCTAAAAATTACGGCTTGAGTAGATCACAAAAGAAGTTTTCCTTTTCTGAGTGCTCAGAAGCACCTTTGTCGGCTGCGATGTTAATGATGTTTGCCTGGCATTTTTTTCACATTTTGCGGTCGTTATGGATGTCCTCCGCCCGGGGCGGACAAAGTGGTATAACAGACTTTTACTGACAAACTATCCGGTGTTCTGCGGCCTCCTTTGACAGAGACGCTGAAGTATTTTGGCATTTTGTTCGGCCCCGGCCCGGTATTGGTTCGCATGAGTTCATGAGGGCCCCGTCACCCGGTTTGTCTGCCTATCAGTAACACCAGGTACGCGGATGACATAGTGCTGCTGAGTAAGTAATAATGTGAAGTCATAAAAAACAGTACGAATCTGTGAAAAGTTTACTCAAAGGCCACAGCTATTGCTTGATTTATTATGTACCTTAAGAAAATTTATTATTTTAATTATTATCAGTTTCCGTAAGGATGACCGTGGCATTTACAGTGGGCCTTAGCAGAATACCAGCGTGGCGTTATTTATTCTTTTTAATATCGCTGCACATGCTGAGGTAGGAGCTTTTTTGGTCTCGCGGGTCTTTTTTGTGTTTATTATTTGTCTCCTGTGCGGGGGGTCACTAACAAATATATTTTCTTTTTATAAAAGCGCATGCTTGGTGTTTCAAGCTAGAGGGAAAAGTCTGGTAACGGTACCTACCAATGTGTTTAGAATTTTAAAACGGTTAGACTGGAACCGATCCCAACAAATGGATGATGGGATCGGTTCCAGTCTAACCGCTTTCAGCCGAGTACCAGTATTTCACATGAAGGGCAGTCTCTTCATGTAAAATCTGACCTCCACAACCCAGTAACTGGGTAATACGACACTCCTTAGCAAGACTGGTGCCAGATTTTATGGACTACCGTGACGACGGTTAAAAATCTTTAAGTAACAGTCGGGACCAACGGCTTAACGTGTTTTCCGAGCTACGGAAACCATCTTGCATTCATCAGCGAACACATCTAGTCCAGCAGCCTGATTGCGTAATGAATTCGGCAAGGCAAAGGGCAAAGAGTATGAAAAATCAACCAATCACATGCAGGATGAAAGGCTCGATGTGGATTTCTGTTTATGTGATTGGTAAATGTTTCACACTCTTTGGCCTTTGCCTGGCTGGTAGAGTAGGTTAAAGGAAAGTGTAAAGCGCGTTTAGCAAGCATATTATACAGCTACGATGCATAAGTATTGTCGCAAACGCTGGCTATCGCCTTTTTTAAAAGGGTACTCCACTTACTTTGAAATGTTTTTCTCTTCTGTGCTGACTCTTGATGACTAAACTAATTCTTATATACGTCTAATGTACATAGATGTCGTCGCAAAACTGGTATGCTCCACGACCACAAACTAACGACCGTATCTACATAGTTCACTGCTCATCACGGATACCAAACCCGTTTTTAGGAAATACCAAGAATGTTCAAGTTTTGCATAAATTACAAGGAACAACGTGATAATTATTATGAAACTGATAATAAATAATGATGAAGTGTTTGGTCAAGTGTTGTCGATACTTGTTTGTATAAAGAAGGATGAATTAGGATGATAAGATGTCTTTATCTATTAGCTTATTGATAACAGAGAATCTCGTACTTTTAACAACAATATTTTTATCTTGGCCTATGCAAATGTTTATTGCCAGTTTTTAGAGTGGTTTTACCAGAATTCAATT
The DNA here is from genome assembly GCA_945859665.1 of Anorthoa munda. Lineage (NCBI taxonomy): Eukaryota > Metazoa > Arthropoda > Insecta > Lepidoptera > Noctuidae > Anorthoa > Anorthoa munda. The sequence goes on from OX243893.1 coordinate 42,009,523, forward strand.
CGATAATAAGTAGATATTTTTCTACGAACTCCGGATGCGAAATGATGTTTTATTGTGAATCATTTTGATAGGCCTTGTAAAGAGATAAGTTTGTTACTTATTTTACGTAAAATCAGAAAGCGTTCATATTTTCCTCAAATGTTAAACTGTTGCTTGAAAACAAATATCTATAGAACCAAGCGAAAAAAAATGAAGTAATAGTAGTTTATGAAACTGTTGCATAATAAGGGGTATTAAAACGGGGTAATAAAAGTATAGTATTCACACGAATGTTTTAATACCTAGTTATGTGCAGTTTCATACACAACTTTATCTACATTCATACATTGGTATTGAACCTACTAAATACCTTTTTTGCATTTTCCATGCCATAAAATAGTGATAGCAATTATCATATAATTTTCTCATCTTTGCTGGTAATAGACTATGAGTAATCGCCGTATCTAAAATATTGGGCGTAGTCATATTTTCTTCACATTCACTGATATCAGACATTTTTTTTTTAATTCAATACATCAAAACCTGCAAAACTTATGAATGGCGCCAAAACACAGCACATCACCGCATTAACCGCGCATGCGCTAAGGTTTAGCACGCACTGCGATTTTTATTCGCGCGTATTTTTCCGCCCATTCTGCAACCTAAGGAAATGTATGAAGCTGCTCGCATTGCTGTAAAAAAATCATGCAGAAATAATACCGCAAGAAATACGTGTTTTGACACAGAATCCACCAGACCGCGGCGAAAATTTAATTCGCGCGAATATTTTGAGCTCTATGAACAGGAAGAAAAAGACAAATATCGCGCGAATAAAAATCGCAGTGCGTGGCGGGCATTGTCATAGACAAGTAAAAATTGGAATCAAATCTTTTTAAATAGGTACTATAAAAATGGCATTATAAAAAATAATTGATGAAATCTCCTTAGTGATTAACTTCTTGGATTTGTCCTGTATCGTAATAGAAAAAAAATGCATTATAGCATTATTTTGTTAGAAAAAAGTGTTATAATAAGATTCTATTTTTAAATTTTGGTATTGTGTTTATAAAGTATGTCAATATAAACTCGTTTTGAAGTTTATAATTCGAATATTACGATATGAGAGTAGATAAAGGTTTTTATTGGGTGGCCTACATTAAATCCAACAATGTAAAGATGACAGTAGCATAGACAAAGTAGAGCCATTCATAGTCCTCCACAATTAGCTAGTAATAAAGGAACCTACTTTGTTAAAATCTTTTAACTATATAGTTAATCCACTTTCTGTCCGCAAATTGGCGGCAATATTGGAAGATTTACAAAATATTCTTTAATTATCCATTTTCTCGGTTTCTTCACAAGTAGTTCGTGCCTTGTAAATTTCTATGGTGTAAAAGAAGGATTACCTTATAGATATATATAGAGGGCACTATAATAAAAGTGAAAACTATAAGTGAGTTTTACATTTTTGATGCAAAGACAAAGACGACCAAATTTTGTTTGTTTTTTCCACTTTATGCATGATCTCAGGTGATCACGCATAAAGTGATATTCTAACATCAAAAATAATTTCCAAAATAAAGTATGGAATATATATGCTATACAGAAATATATATGGTAAGTAGATAAATCCAAAATATTTTGACATTTTACAGTTGTTATCGCTGTTATATGTAATGTTATGTTAATCGCGAGGTAGGCCCTAGACGAGTGACATTCTATAGTCGGATGCGTGGCGATAGGGATTGTCAAAAAAAAATTCACAAAAAAAAATCAACCGACTTCCAAATAAAAACACTTCAATGTTGAAAAATAACTTTAGTTTCGGCAGTTCGTGTTCTTGATTTTAGGGTTCCGTACCCAAAGCGTAAAAACGGGACCCTATTACTAAGACTCCGCGGTCCGTCTGTCTGTCTATCTGTCTGTCTTTCGGTCACCAGGCTGTATCTAATGAACCGTGATAGCTAGGCAGTTGAAATTTTCACAGATGATGTATTTCTGTTGCCGCTATATCAACAAATACTAAAAACAGAATAAAACAAATATTTAAGAGGGGCTCCCATACAACAAACGTGAATTTTTGGCCGTTTTTTGCGATAATGGTACGGAACCCTTCGTGCGCGAATCTGACTCGCACTTGGCCGGTTTTTGTTTCTTCGTTTTTTGACACCGACTGCCGATATTTAAGTTAATTTTGGCGGTAGCTAATGCCATCTGTCATCTTTAATGCCCACAGTTATTCCAAAATAGATAACCCGCCCGAATAACATGAAACTTGAACACAATCGGTGAAATTGGAGTGTACAAAGTGAGCTTTACACATCTGCGTACCCCTTTAGAGCGTACGGGCGTGATCTTATTTATGAAATGGTGTATACTATAAACTGACATGCGATTTCAGCAATCCCAAGAGATATGCCGTCATGTATTAAAGAGTTCTGTTGTACATCTCCGAAGTTCTTCATCATATCTTGATCAAATATATTTTAAATAAAAAAAGAATCATCAAAATTGGTTCAGCTAGTGAAAAGTTCAGAGGTACATAACACAAATAAAAAAAATACTTACGAATGTAACCTCCGCCTTATTGAACTCGGTTAAAAAGGCTAAATTGTTTGGGATTGACAAGCGTTATCGAAAAATCCCTTACATTTTGTCATTTCGACTATCGCCTTTTCTGACATCGAATACGACTTGTCTACAGCCTGATAGGCTCACAGATAGTCGCGAGGCTGTAGTCTGCAGGAGTATTGGTATAAAGCTTCGTGTTTCTAGAAGGCCATGCTGTTTGTTGGCTGGTCTCCACTTCCTGATTTAAGGAACTCTGCAGTTTGTTCTATTAGCCATTCCCAATATAGTTAAGTCGGTAAGTTACTGCTGATATAGGATCCTCTCGAAAAGGTGAATCCCCGTAAACAACGCTTCAATTATTAGATAAGTACCTATTTAGTTTGTGGCGAAAAGTTCTTGTGTGACGACCGCGTACCAAGACGCTGCGTTTGGAAGGCCTCCCACTAGGTTGACCGATGACCTGGTTAAGGTTGCGGGAATGCGCTGGATGCGAGGCGCTCAGGACCAGTCGATGTGGCAACGTTCGGGGGAGGCCCATGTTCAGCAGTGGACGTCTTCCGGTCCAGATAATGATGATAATGAAGTATGTATTTGTGAATAATAAATACAGGAATGTTCGCTATTTATTAAAATATCAATAAAACGCTGCTTTTTGATTTAATTATATTAATTAATTTATGCTCAAACCAGTCCAACGATTAACGTTATTTGTTAAAAAATAACGAACTTTAGGGTCAATATACCTTTCGGCTTACGTTCACGCGACAAAAATAGCTATAAAAAATCTTATTTTATTGCCCAATGAAACGCTTGCAAAATATTCGCGTATCAGGAAAAATATGATACCCATTTGTCATTTCTACACTATAAAACATGACAGATATTACTAATTATATCCTTTAGCAAAGCTCTTTGTAGAATTTTTTACGGCGATGGTTTTAAACCAATCTATCCTACATCATAAGACGTTTAAATTTTAAAGTTTTTATGGATTACTAGCTGACCCGGTAAACTTTGTTTTGCCCTAAAAACACCAAACATAGCTTCTTTCAACCTCCTTCGTACCATAAGCTCACATACTCCGGCACCTCGAATTTTCTCTAAGTCATTTTTGGCTTGAAAGACCTTTTAATGCGGGTTTTTGTGAACGCGAAACTGAATGAAACGATATTCCTGTCAGAAGTACATGGTTTTTTGCCTTGAACTGATCACCTCTCACAAGCATTAGTGTCTCTAACATTGGAAACTGAAATGAATGATTGGAACAGGCAAATGATGAATCAGCACATCATTCTGTAGGTTTAATCATTTCTTCTAATTTCAAGTGCCCTGACCCTCTCAGCTTGGGTTCAGTTGGCCACAATGAGGTCCTTAGATTCAAAAAAGATCTAAAAGTTAAAAATAAAACAAATAACTCAGCATGTTAATGAAAAAAATTCGAATTTTTCAAACAAAACCATAAAGAAACAATAAGAGAAATTCTCTAAAAATGATGCAAGTTCGAATAAAATTAAAACAATCGCATGAGAGATGACGTTCAATTGTTTTATCAATAAGTAGTAATTGGTTTTATTATAAAACAAAATAAAAACTACCATGCAAAGGTGATAAAAAAAGTTCTACGATCATTTTTACTTGTGCCGCTAATTTTGCCCGTGTGTGTATATAGATAGATTTTCGATTCCATGCCCAAAGAAACAGCAATGACATTCAACGTGGCAATGCTGCCAGTCTTCTGAGCATGTTTCCGGATGACAGCGACGTGGAGGAGTACTTCGACGCCTAGATATGCGTTGTTTTTGTATATATGTAAGTAATTAGTTTTATATATTAGTTAGTATATGGTTTAATATAAGTATTTAAGTATATACATTGTACATATTTAATTAATAAAACAAAACAACACTTTGCCGGAATAATCTGCTATTTTCAGTTTTAAGTATGTGTAAAGACGTAGATACATAAGTAGGAATAAATTAATTTAAATCTTACGTAAATAAAGGCCACTGATTGACCTTTCACATTATAAACAAAATTAAAAACACAAAAAGGACACTGTAAAATTCTGCCATAGATAAGGTTGCCAACCGTACTATAATTAAGAGTATTGTAGTTTATTTCATTTAAGTATATCTACTAATCTCTGCACGACTCGAGCAGTAATAGGGTTCCGAAGTTGCATAATAATGCATGAGGGTTTTGTTGTTGTTACATGAACATTAAAACGGTTTCAGTGGCTCACAAGATACAACGTGTAAAAACGGGCCCACATAGGACGATGGCAACTGAAGAAGGAGTTAGAAAATCCGACTTCGCAAGTGAAGTTAGAAAATATATTATCTGTTTGAGTAGGTACCACCGCGAGTAGAGGCAAGCGTTTGTAACAAAGATTTATAACCAGCGTCACTTAATAATTTGAATACAGCGGAGATAGTCTTCGTTAAATTCTCCAAATATTTACAAACCGAAACCAAATATTTTAGTATAAGTTTTTTCGCATTGGGTCCACGTGGTGGATTACGGCCCATTCCCTCTCACAGAGAGGAGGCCTATATCCCAGCAGTGGGCACATTAATAGGCTGATGATGATGATTTTCAAACAACCTACTCAACTACCAAAAAGTAAAATCAAATTATTCAATGAAAGGAACAAACAAGCAACTTAAATAAGCTGCAATGAATAATCTATATGAAGTACGTCAATTTCAATACGACCGCGCGTCTAACGCCACGGGGAATGGTTGGTTCGTTCCTGGATCCGCCCACGCACGCTCCTTGTTTCTATCTCTTTCCGAATTTAATAAATTTTGAATGTATTCACTATTTCGTTCTCGAAAGTTGATATTTATGTAATTTTTCAATGGCAAATGTACAATATTTTACTGTTCCAAGTAAATTTTATAAGTTGGTCGACTATTACTAGTAAACTTGTAAAGTCTACTTATCTGTGATGGTTTTCCTTTTAATTTCGTTATATTTACTACTGCCGTGAATTTTTTCACATAGCCAAAAGCAACCATTTCGCTAGCAGGGTGGGGGACACTTGACTCTAACAGAAATTTTCAATTTAATACTTAATCTAAATCAACCGGATCTCTAAAACGAAAGATGGTTTTAAGAGACCCAGAATATTTTTAATGGCCTATCCAACGATACCCCACACCATGGGTTAGGTTAGGAAAAAAAGAATATCCCCAGTTTACCTCTATACCTGGAGGAAACCGAAAAAAAAAATCCCTTATTTTATTTGACCACTTTGTCGGCATTATTAATATGTAGGTATATCCATGCCAAATTATAGCTTTCTAGTATTAAGAGTGTCTGAGCTAAGCTGTGAACGGACAGACGGACATAGCGAAACTATAAGGGTTCCTTGTTGACTTCGGAAGATCGGAACCCTAAAAACGAAAATAGTAGGTATGCTAAAATACTATTTTTTATATTGCTTCTCATTTTTAGGGATCAAATCAAATCAAATCAAATGTTTTTTATTTCACATAGGCCTACATGGGCACTTATAAAACGTCGACAAAAGGTGCACGGTTCGGGTTGGTCGTTTCCTGTGGAGAAGAACCGGCAAGAAATTCCACGGGTACTCTTTTTAAAAAATTGGTTTGTTTTTACAATATTTCCATGTTATAGCATTAGTACCGTTGATTTTGTAAAAATAAACACGCTAATAATATTGCTCGATCCCTAAGTGTCGCTATTAAGGATTCTGGAAAGTGATGACACACGGTATACTTAAGGAAAAAATGTACAGCCGAAAAATGTAGTCCTCTGAAATCGTACGATATTACTTTTTCAAACGAATCGGTACATTTTTCTCCATCGATTTTGAATCAAATAAATATATGCAATGAAAGGTCACATACTTCTCTTTAGTTTAAAACAATTTTGGTTTATGTCCGCCATCGCCACTCTTCGCAAAGAGGATCAGATTATGCCCAACCACCTTTATTCTATTTTTTCTAAAACAAAGTTGGCAACCCTACACTTAGCCATATTGCAGTCTATAGCTATATGTTGAACAAACTGGTTTTATAAAAATAGTTAATATGAGCTTCTGCCCGCGGTTTCACCCGCGTGAAAAGTGTTATATTATGCCAAGGGATCCCGAGTTTATTGAGTTAAAAAGTATCCTATGGAATGGTTTATAAAATAGCTGTGTGCGAAATTTCATACAAATCCTTTAAGCCTTGTAAGCCGTAGCGTGTTTGAAAAATAAACATACAAATTTATAATATTTTAATAATATAGTAAAAATCTTATTATTACACCAGGTGGCAGCTATGCAGTAGATTTTTCCGGTAAATAATAATGATTGGTTGCTATTTGCTACACCTATTTAAATATATGTTATTTTTCGCCTAATAGGTATCTTTATAATAATAACGTATGATTTATTAATTGGTATTAACGTAGAAAGGGGTGAACCCTGAGATGAAGACTCATGGCAATGTAGGTATGGAGAAAGAAGAAGATATGCTGTGTCGTCCTCAAGTTTTAGATAAGGGGCAGAGAATGATACATTTTATAATTTAATTATCAAGGATCTGAAATCTAAAGAATACACATACTAATGAATGACACACATAATTAGGTGTACATATAGTTACAAAGAAAGAACCAATAATTATTTATGATCCACACATCAGACACGAGAGATAAACTAACTACTCCTTCACTTACCCTAACAGGACATGTAGAACATGGTGGATATCCCACCCATACGCTCCAAACGTTTTGGGAATACTTTTATTATGCGTACAGCAAAGGAGTGGAATTCCCTGCCGGAGTCTGTATTTCCTGATAGCTACAACCTGGGAGCCTTCAAGTCAAGAGTGAATAGGTTTCTTCTAGGCAAGCGTGCTTCATCGTCGACCACATCATCGCTTACCATCAGGTGAGATAGTGGTCAAGCGCAAGCCTATCAAAATAAAAAATGGACTCATACGCAATGGCATGCACAACAAATTAAACAACTTAAGCCCTGAACTATCTTTCTTTTTCGTGTGAGGACCACATGGCCACTTTGCCAACCCTGTCGTCAGAGTTAATTAAGTCACCTCTGGGGACCCCACAGGCCCTTGACATGGGTATTTCAGACATACATTATCTATATATAAGTCTAGGTTTCCTTACGATGTTTTTCTTCACCGTTGCCTGTGATATCCAAGATAAACTTAGAAAGTACATATGAATTTGAAAAACTCACATTGGTCTGGATTTGAACCAACGACCTCAAGCACGAGAGGCGAGGAGCAACTGGGCACCACGACATCTTGCCTGATGGCACGATGCAATTCGATTTATATCAGACCGAAGCGATTATTACTAAGTGTAATCGCAAGTATGTTCACATGCACGCGATGCGATACAATTCGACCAATGCGCACTTAATTTTCTAATAGGCAATATGTGGGTGATATCGCCTATCGATGCCTCTTAAATTGCGTCGCGCCATTAAGAAATCACCAAAGCTAACAAAAATAATATACTATTATTATTTAAACATACATGTAAACGTAATCCAATTTATTTCATTTTTAAGTAAGTACCCGATATGTTCTATGTAGTGTAGGCGGAAAATAGACGCTAAAAAACATACGCGCCTGGTTACTCCGAAGGTTTGGGTCGAGGTTCACTTCACTAATTATGTTTAAATTACCGGGCACAAAGCCAGACTACGGGCTACTACTGGGAAATTCTAGATGGAAAAACCCAATAACACACTCCAATGACATTTTGACCGACTTGGGAATCGAACTTAGGATGCTGTACTCAGCAGGCATTGGACCAACAAGGCAGTCAAAAGAAATAATTAATTATGAGTATTTTATCTATGCTAGTTTTTAACCGAATTTTCAAAAACCCGGAAGTCCTATGTTCGGCAGAATGTATGTTTTTTTTGTTCATGTTAACCGATTTAGGTATCTGTCAATTGTGGACCGATCTTGAAAATAATTTGATTGAAAGAGTATATTTTTTTAGTTACAAAATCTGGGCCGATTTGGACATTTGGCAGAGAAAACGGTGAAAATACACAAAAAAAAATACAAGCCAGGTCGAAAATTGAACCTTCTCCTTTTTGGGCAGTCGGTTAAGAAAATACAACCGATAGTATTTATAAAAGAAGAACGGCTTTATGAGCTGTACAATGAAAGGACGTATGTAAACACTGCTGAATTTATATTATACTAGCTTCTGCCCGCGGCTTCGCCCGCGGTAAAAGTGTTTTATCATCCCAAAGGAATACAAACTCAAACTATCTCCATGCCAAATTTCATCTAAATCGGTTCAGTAGATCCAGAGATTACTCTTTACAAAATTAGTATAGATGTTAGAAATAATTCAAAATTATTTAAAAAAGGTTGTTGTATAGCCAAATCAGGTTATTTGAGTTCGAAGATTAAAAACAGTAGTAAAGTTATTAAAACGACTTGGAATATTATTATTAGTGAAACGGACAGATCTGGTAACCGAGATATTGACTACAGCCTGTCTATTAATAACAACATCATAAAATCAACGTCACAAGCTGCAGCGGCCTTTAAAAATTTATTTTCAGATATTCCCATTTCAACTACTAAATCCCTAAACAAACCTTCTGTTGCTAAGGCTTTGCTAAAAGAAAATGTTAATGTTTGCGACGCGGAATTTATTTTTGAACATATTACTTGTAGAATCATTAAAACCTTTCACACTTAAAATGTTAAAAAGACTGCAGATCTGTGGGATCATTCTGTAGATGTTGCTAAATCTATTTTTGACATTGTAGCACCTAGTTTAGCTCTTATCTTTAATAATTGTATCGACTGTAGGGCGTTACCTGACCTAATTAGAAATAGTAAAATAATACCTTTGTTTAAATCAGGTAGTACATTAGACCCTACAAATTATAGTACTACCTACATTTAGTAAAATATTGGAGAAAATTAATTTTAGAGCAATTGCAAAGATTTTTTAATAAACATAAATTATTACATAGCTGCTGCTATGTAATAATTTACAAGGGGTCGTTTAACTACTGATTGAATTTTTAGAACATATTTATAATGCATGGAACGATAAATGCGATGCCTTGGGAATATTGTCCTAGGCATTTGATTACGTTCTTCAATCATGAAACGCCGCCACTACGGGATCCGGAGCAGCGCTCAGGATCTTCTTACTTCATACTTGAGTAATAGGATTCAGAGCGTTGACGTTAATGGAAAAATATCTCTCGGATGTATAGTAACAATGGGAGTCTCGCAGGGCACAGTTCTTGGTCCTTTCTTGTTACTTATTTATATTAATGACTTGCCTCATAAAGGATAACCATGATATAGTCATGATACTTCACTATTGTTTAAACTTAAACGTCAGCAGCTGTTTACTAACGATGTAAATAAGGCGATCTCAAAAATAGTTTACTCGTTCCATGTTTACAATTTACTGCTTTATGAAAAAAAAACAAATGCATTAAGTTTAACCTACCAGACGTTAGGCAGGTGAAAACTGATGTGTTGTCAAAGGCAAGAATTGAATCCTGAAGATAGAACATCAGTATTCTTAGACTTAACTTTGGATGCTAAGCTTCAGTGGGGCCCACATATAGATGAATTGTCAAAAAAGCCAAGCGTCGCAGCATACGCTGTTACGAAAATTCGTAATTTAACTGACATAGAGACAGCCCGTTTAGTGTACTCTAGCTATTTCCATAGTGTAATGTCGTACGATATTCTGTTGTGGGGCAATGCCGCCGACATTCAGACTATCTTTGTTTTGCAGAAAAAAGCTGTTCGATCAATTTATAAATTAAACCCGAGACACTTTTTCAGTGAGAAATTTAAGGACGTTAATGTAATGGCTGTGTCTTCTCAGTATATTTTTGAAAATCTTTCATATGTTCATCAAAATATAAAATTGTTTCAAAAATACAGTGATGCCCATAATATAAATACTAGAAACAAACACTGAAGTAAATACAACAATTATCAAGAAAATAGGTGGCTTCTTCAGTTGTCAATATATACGCTTTTATAATAATCTTCCAAGCCACGTACAAGATCTAAGTAATAATAAATTCAAATCATTCATTAACATAAGTTGTGCCAGGCAGCGTTTTATACCGTTATAGATTACGTTGAGGGCAAAAAGGCTTGGGATTAAGCTACTCCAATTTAATTTTTATTTTTACAGTCTGAATTAGTCGGTATTATTCTTCGAGTCGTTGAGCTCCTGAAGTTCTGAGTAGAGCTACACGATTACTGACAAATGCGTGCACTGACTGAACAGGTCCAATCAAATCTGTATGGTTCTTTCCTCAAAAGACCATTACAGACACAAATCTACATGGTCCTCAAATAAATAATCTAACCTAGATTATTTCTGGGTTGTATATACACATTAACATTTACGCATTTTATATATACAATGACATGAGTATTTACTTAATAAAGTATTATATTATTTTAATTATTTTGAATGTGAAGACTATGTGGGTCATTCCTTTTTTGTTTTTTATTTTATTTCTAGTCATGGTCTGGCAGTTTGAGTAATTTATGCGGCCTACCCAAATATCCTTTCTTTGGTTTTGTTCATCGAATCGTTGAACTTCTTAAATTCTGTTTATAGTTTTAGTTTTTAGTTGGGCTGCATGGTTACTGACAACTGCGTGCACTGACTGGACAGGTCCACTCAATCAAGTTCTTTCCTCAAAAGACCATTTCAGACACTAATCTACATGGTCTTCACAAGATCTGACCAAGATTTTGTCTGGACTTTAAATTAAGAGACTGTGACATCTGAGTTTGTTTCGGCCTTTCTCAGAGTAGTCAGATAGAAAACGCCGACCTCATCCAGTTTAAAAAAAATATGATTGACTTGTAAAAAAGTGTTCCTTGAATTGTATTTATATGTAATGACCTAATAACTTCAATTTTGGCAGTCGAGGTTATAAAACGAAGAAAGGAAAACAGGAACACCGACTTCCTACTTTGAAGTATTTTTATTTGGAAGTCGGTTGTATTTTTTGCACACAGTTTTTAGGGTTCCGTACTCGAAGGGTCCAAACAGAGCCCTATTTGTCAGTCACGTCTCTGTCTGTCCGTCGTCTGTCACACAATTTCGTGCCGAAAATATTTTTAAGTTAAAATTGAACTACGAACTTGAAATTTGATGATAATGTTTATTATTACGTATACTTTACTAAAAAATACGAATATATTGATAAATCAGAAAATGTGCGAAGTCCGACACGCAATTCGCCGGTTTTTTTTAAACACACAGTTATTTTAACGAGCTAGCCAGCACAATACATCATTAACATAAACATCAACAGTAATAATAAAAATCAATATCGCCCACCGCTCAGCATCATAAAGGGAAGCATCAGAAATCTGCAAAATAGGCAATCTTCGCTTTTCATAATCAAAAGCAATGGAAATTAATCACTGCTTTGGACTACAGAATTAGCACAGGCACAATAAATCGACACATAATCTGAGCTGGGCAAAATATATGCGTTGCTGTAATTAAAATACAAATGACAAAATACTATCACGCATTTATTTAAAATACGAAATTCAAAATACCTATTTGTAAATCGTGTATTTGAAATATAAAATAAAAAAGAGAAATAAAAAGAAATAAAAAAATTGTCTATTTGACGTACGCGGTCGCCATTTTGCTTACGAAACATATCGAGCGCTATTTTCTGCAGATCGAGTCGAGATCGATCAATGTGGCGACGCCTGGGGGAGGCCTGTATCCAGCAGTGGTGGATGAATGATGACCGAATTTTTGTAAACAAACATTTTTCGCAACAATTTTAACGCAATACACTCTACTGAATTGCACAGAGTTATTTAGTGCCACAAATTAAAACTAATGAGCAAAATAAATTCACCCAATCTGACGCCGCGGCGTCAGATTGGGTGAATTTATTTTAAATAAAATTTTAAAACGAAGTTTATACTGAAACAAAGTATGTCCAGCAGTGGACGTCTTTCGGCTGAAATGATAATGATTGATGAAGTATTTGAAATACTAACCACAAAATACCTCAGCGTCAGGCATTTGAAATACCAATTACAAATTACATTTTTAAGTAGTAATTGAATACCAAATATTTACGTATTTGTATTTTAATTACAAATAATTCAAATGCTGCCCAACCCTGCACAAAATCATACATAACATCACGGCAGTATTCCTCGAAGGGTTTGGCAGAGGTGAAACCTATTTCGCCAGGAATTAAATCCCATGTAACAAACAAATTGAATGCCTCTCTAAACCATACAATCGTCTTACGTCTTCGAAACTTAAAGATGAACTGTGTGAATGAATGAAATAGAATGAATAAAATGGCGGGACTACTGAAATAACGATTAGGTAACAGAAAGTATGCATCAAGAAAACAGCCATGTTGCCGATCCCAAATACATTAGGATAAGGGCATGAGCATAATTATGTATAAGTAGATACGTATAGTTCTCGCCAAACTTCTTGGTCGCCCTGAAGTTGGCTACAATGGCTGCGCAGTAGTAAATCTCATACAAAAACAGCACCGTTTCGTGCCTCGCGCATCCGGTAAACCAACTTCAGCGCGGCTAAGAAGTTTGTGAGGACTATACATACATAACTTACCAGAATGCCCTAAAATGGTGGCGCAGAAATGTATGTCAAAATATAAGCCCACAGTTGGCTTTGCCGTCAAGGCCCATCTGTCCCATACTTAATTAGGCGTTCAACTAATGTGTGTCCGAGTGTCAATGAATAAGATCATCAATGATAATCATGCATTTAATGAAGCAATAATGCCCTATTGCTTCATTAAATGCATGCGACTCTTACGATGTATCCTCAAACATTCCCAGACAAAAACAACGGTCAGAATGTCAAAGGACAGACTTTTTATTTCCGTATACCGGAAGTAAGCCAAGTGAGTCAACTTCCTTGAGTATAAGATTGATTGTTGGGTACCAGTAAACTCTGCATTTTTAGTACCTCACCTTCAGGTCACTGATGACCATCATAATTAATTATGCATCAAAAAAATAAATAAAATATCAACCGATGTTTGCGTGTAAATTAAGAAACTTTGTATCCTAAAGAACAACAACTTAAAATTTTATGCGCTTAAGTCGTGGTACAAATGAAGATTTTTCTAGAGCTAGCCGTATGATCGATGAAATTTTATATCAAATGGGCAAAAATACAATACAAACTTTCATCTCGGCTTTAAGCACTATAGGGGTTCACCTTCGTTGTCTACAGAACTCTTATGCAACGAAGCAGCATAAAGGCCCCAATTATACCCAAACTAAGTAAACACTACAACTAAGTAAACACCAAATGGCGGACCGCCGACTTATTTTGTGTGAATCTTAATTAATCAGTACAATAAAAATTCGGCGTAGAGTTTCTGATGAACATCTGATAATATCACACACATCATCAGCCTATTAATGTTCTGCTGGGAAACAGGCCTCCTCTCTGTGACCTCTCACAGAGAGGAGGCCTGTTTCCCAGCAGTATATATAATGGGCCGTAATCCACCACGCGGGCCCAGTGCGGGTTGGTGGATGTAACATGTCTTCGAAATTTTTATTCTAGGACATGCCGGTTTCCTCACGATGTTTTCCTTCACCGTTATGAGAGCAGTGGTGAAGAAATAATTTACACAAAGTGAAGCGCCTGCCTGGGCTTGAACCCACGACCTACAACTTGTAAGTCGCGGCCGATACCACTGGGCCACCACTGCTCTGTCTTCTCCAACTTTAGTCCAAGCTTTTGACGGATAGTTCAAGTCAAAAAATGAAATGTTTCACATTAATACTTGAAAAAAGTTTTGATACTTTGTAAATACACGTGACGATAAGGCACGTTTAATCTTACGGACCGCGACATTCATATTATTTTAAGAAATGGACCCCAAATAAAAGTAATTGGTGACCCCTGCAGCCTAGGCTGCTGATCTATAAAATCATCGTCTTTGTGCATTGTTACTTGGTGTCGATGCAACACGTTGTGTTCTACCATGCCGTCCTGTCAACCTGCTGCTGACAGGAAAGAAGGATTCAGTGACGCTACCACTGACTCCCTTTTATTTCATACGAGTATAGGTAATTAGGTATCTATATCAGTTCTCAAATTTTCCGGAGCAGTGTTATATTATGTTTCCGTAGTAAGCTTTTAGCTCATTAAATCTTGTATTAATTTGAGTTCATTCGATTCCCGAATCAAGCAAGCGACTTAGAAAAAACTCATCAATGCATTTTTACTTACCTACTTAAAAATCTGATATTACTGGTACTCCAAGGGTAACTTTCTACCCTGTCAATGTGCCTAAATCCTTTCCGTATAATATTTGTCTAGTCAAACCGGATGCAGCAGTGTTAGGACTCTTAGGACCCATTAATATTAATTATAATTTTTATCCGTGTTGCTAGGCAACTTGCGACCCTTTGTGCCTATTGGCCTTGTTTGTTCTGCGTTCTGCTTGGTATGGAGGGAAGTGGACATTTGTATTTTTTCCTACTCCGCCGTTATTATTTTCTGATTAATTTCATTGCGGGCTCCAAGACAGTTAAAATCATTCTCCAGGACTTCGTCGAGCTTCATTGCCTCGACGCTTTTCTGGTGGTTGCCACTGTTGATTCTGGCTTTCAGGTGTTGCAGTGGTTTGGGAATATTGCGGTGGGACTGTCCCGAAAAACTGGATGCAGCTGAATAGCTAGTACCTATTACATGGAGCGACTGCCAATCCGATCTCCACAACCCAGTACGTGGGTAACACGATATATGACTTTTCACTCTGTAACTTATATTAATAAGTCAATGAACGTGTATAAAAAAATATCTTTAAAAATGTCATAAAAAAATCAACTCGTTCGTACAATGTTATTATTCAAATTTATATTATGGCCGTGAATTTGGCGGATTTGACTAGCTTATTGATATGGATTCAAGACTATGATGAGCAAACTCGTTTATAATCATATCGTATGAATGCGGATATTTTTAGAGATCCTTATTTAGTCTTGGAGCTTTATCTAAAATACCAACCGCAGATTTAGCCATAACGGCTTACTATTATTATCAAGCTAAAGTGAATGACTACATTAACGTAAAACTATGCATAAAAACTGAGCGACAAAGGAAGAACATAAACTTTTGGTTTGCATCAGATTAAGCTGAACATAGGAAAAAAAATATGTGAATTTTCATGTTTGTAATGATGTAATGATTCCGTCATCCGTTTTAAAATCAATTCCGGTTGTTGTCTCGACAATCTTCACCTTTGTCATCGTAATAAACCTTCTAAATATTGAACTGGAATATAAGTAGGCATTTTAAATAAAAGAGAGGTTATAAATATATAGTTTTTTTATAGTTTCAATAAGCAGCTGGGACGCAAAAAAAAGCACTATAAATTAATTGATTAACATGCTAGAAATGAGTCGAAAACATCACCTATTATGTAAATTATAATTTTGTGGCCACCTAGCACCTACCTATCCAGTGAACCTTATTAATTTTGTCTCAACTCAAGTCAATGACCGCGTATTTGTGTTTTTTTTACCCATGTCTGTCACGGTTTATATGATGGTGTAAACTAATTCGTTAAATAAAAGCAGAAGCATAGGATTGGATAGTATAGATGGACATCCTTTCCCGCACTAAACCACTAATTTTGTCTTGTCCGTTGTGCGTGTAGGCTTCCTCTCTGTGAGAGGGGATGGGCCGTAAGCCACCACGCGGTCCCAGTACGGGACGATAGATTCAGTACAGTTTCAGTCACCAATCGTAACTAAAACTTGGTACTGACAGTGATCTATCTTCATAGATCCTCGATTCCTCGAATTCATTAATTTATTTATGCGCTTTTGACATATTTATTTTGCAATGGTGCCTGGTGGCAATTTTTTTTGTTCAACTATGATTTACCACGCTTATTTCACGCTGTTTGTGAAGCCTGTGTAAATTTTGCGCAAATTAGAGTAAGTATGCAGTCGATAATTTCTTTCTAGAAACCGGGGATTCGTCTGTAACTGGATTTTGAGTATGCCAATTCGACACATTATTATTTAAACAAGCTAAATAGAAATAAAATAGGAATGAAAAAAAATGTCGTCGAATACAGTCATTCGAATCGGATGTAGCTGTTGATAAAAATGAAGAATTTTTAAGAGTTCACGGATCGATATTGTGATCTGCGAACTGAAAATAGACGCTGCCAAACTAGTTATCTAAACTAGTATTATAAAATGCGAAAGCATGGACGTTAACATTTCTGGCTTTTTGTTACCTAATCTAGAAATAATCAGGTGAATAGTGCCCGGCTGCTGGCAATCACAGATAGACTCGTAATCAATCTTCAATCAATAGTTATAATAAATCTGTCGCAAATTCGTTTCTGTACATCGAACATATTTCCAAACATATAACAAAAGAGCCAGGATTTTAAAGAATACCCAACAGAACCCATTGCCAGCATTTTTTGAGTCATTGCCTGTTTTCCGGTTT
Source organism: Anorthoa munda (assembly GCA_945859665.1). NCBI lineage: Eukaryota > Metazoa > Arthropoda > Insecta > Lepidoptera > Noctuidae > Anorthoa > Anorthoa munda. The sequence goes on from OX243893.1 coordinate 42,026,590, forward strand.
GTCTGTTTATCTGTTTAGTTGTGCACGCATCACGTAAAATGTACGAAACCAATGTAGATAACTTTTATACAGAAAAAGAAGTATTACTTAGTTTTTGTTTTATCGCAATCGGTTTATTCTACCAAAAGTTAGATGAATACATAGCCCGAAGAATTGCCAAACTTAAGTGGCACTGGGCAGGACATATTGCTTGCAGAACGGATGGCCGATGGGGCAGAAAGGTTCTGAAGTGGCGACCGCGAACCGGAAGAAGTTGCGTTGGAAGGCCTCCCACCAGGTGGACCGATGACCTGGTGAAGGTTGCGGGGATCCGCTGGTTGCGAGATGCACGGGACCAGTCGAGGACGCTTGGGGGAGGCCTATTTATTTATACTTTATTGTACACCATAATAAACAAGAAAAAATAAACTTAATACTAAAAGCATACAATGGGCGGCCTTATCGCATTCCGCGATCTCTTCCAGGCAACCTGGGCCTATGTCCAGCAGTGGATGTCTTTCTGCTGATATGATGATGATGATAATGATGAAACACACGCAATGCACATTTACGGACAGTTGAACTCCATATAGATAGATAGCGTTGTTCATTTGACGTCATTTTGTGAATAAAAAACCCAAGAAAAAAAAGTTGGTAGGTAGGTAGGCAAGTAGAGTAGATGGGAAGGCTATCAACCTATTAACGAAAATATTTTTATTAAAAATAGGGCTCGGATCGGAAGACGCAGTGTTGGGAGGCCTCATACTTAAAATAATTATTCTAAGGCCTCACACTAGGTTGACCGATGACCTGGGCAAAGCTGCGGGAATCTACTAAATGCGAGACGTGAGACTCACAGGACCGATTTAATAATTGAGGGAAACCTATGTCCAGCAGTGGACGTCTTTTGGCTGAGATGATCATCATATTGATGAGGGTTCGGTAACAATGTGCCAGACTGTCTAGATATAAAACCAATAGAATATAGAATAGTAGAACTTCTCTTAACAATAGCTAGAAATCGAACCTTATCATGCCTTTGATCGCTAAATACGTACACTATTCATGGGCAACAAGAACACACGACTACTTCGGTTCATTATTGTCACAGAATGTTATATGGAAATTTTACAAATTCTTCGCGTTGACGTCTTTACCAGTAATTAATTCAATATTTCAAGCTCACAGGTAAATCCAATGAACCTTGGCCAGTGTGAATCAACCTATTCAAGTTGAGCCACATTTCGAACCTTTCTATCAGAGTGCCTGTTGATATGCGACATATTTTTATTTAAGTTGTTATTAGAAATTTTTTTTTTTTTTTTAAAGAAACCGGTTAGAGTATGAGAACTCTTGAAGCCATTAGACATTTTATTAGTGCTGTGGTTATATCATCAAGATTCGCAAAAGATCTGCGATCTTATACTGTCTCAAGAATTACTTACTTTTTTGCCTTTTCTGACAAATGAATATGTGGTCTACGTGACAGTAGGCTGTGGTCATCGTCGATTGTATCCGCAATACTAAAGGACAAGACTATTTTTACTTTAAGATAATGATTTAGTTTTTCTATTAATCTTGCATGCAATATATGAATAAATCATAAGCAGTAGTTCCAACGGATCCCATTCCTCCTCAAATTAGCGCACAACAAAAATTTTACTGTGGAAATTGGAACGGCGGGTTCTTCCCTAGTTCAGTCATCCTGTAACAAAGAGGTTTATCACTAATAAGTATTACTTACTAATACAACTGCACTGTTACTGGTAGTAAGGTAGCTTGATTGATAGATCGATTCAGAATTTTTCAGAAACAGACCGACCAAACTTACGTGCTAAGGGTGCTCTTTAGGCTTTAGAGCATAACAAACACCATGTGTGCAGATTCCTACTATAGAATTTACAACGATTCAGTAGCAACAACAGAACCTTGGACTTGGATCGAAATTCGATTCCGTGAAGAAATATTAATAATTATCTTCTTGCGTGGAAATTAACTGAATTTAAAATTATCTCTACTGTGACGATCTAAGAAATACATGATATAATATTGCGCAAAGAAGCCTTTTATATACCTTTTCGCTGCTTATAGAGGTCAGGAAACGAAGCATTTTATTTTTGTTTCCAAATCTTTCCTCGTTCCATGCATCAAAGACCAAATATTTTCTCCTTTGAAAATCTCTGTAAAACTGAAAGCCTTTACAGGTACTTTTTGTATCAGAACGTTTGTCAGATTAAACTTTTAAAACTTTTTGCCAAATATGATAAGACAACCAAACTTACATAATAACATTAAACACGTTGTACTTAACAATGAACAAAGGTACGTTCGGTGCTTTGAGTCTGTTTCCCACTATCCTCCGTACTAGTATAAACTGTCTCACTTTAGGACAGTCTTCCTTAACTCTTTCCAACACATCACTTGATCAACATTATCAACTTAAAGATAATCAGATTATAGGATGTCAAATAAGCATGCTAAGGATAATCACAAGGTAGTAAGGTAATCTAAAATCCTGGGGCACTTCAATGAAAACGTATTACATATGCCTTTTCATAATACGTATTACTACAAGGCTGCATCGTAGACATATATTCAATATCGAGGTAAACTACTCATCTGGCACATTAATACAAGTTTAATATAAATAAAAAGATTAAAATTTCATTCGGGGATACAAATATATCAAAATATTTTTGCATCATTTCCATATAATTTGAGGCTATGGTTTATTTATTTATAAGATAGTCTGTCGGATGCCGTCTTAGCTGTGGGCCCATATATCGCAGGACTGGAGCCATAACACAGCTAGACGGGGTCGTGGCAGAGGAAAAGATGGCTGACTTGGGAATTTCTTCGAGAATTGGCTAGATAAAGCACAACGCCGAGCGAAATGGAAAGAATGGGAGGAGGAGTTACCCAGGAATGGGAAGTTCAGGCTTAATTATTTAAACGCTGCGATTGAATTTGATGCGGTTTTCGCGGTACGTTAGAATATTTCTTCCGGAACATTTATGTGTATGTTTTTAGTCTGTTGTTATTCTTAGATTTATATTAAACCTAAGAAAAATAACAAAATTTCGGTATTTTGTCATGTCGTACAAACCTTGCGAAGCAGGGGCGTGTCGCTAGAAATACAATAAATCATTGACAGAACCGGAACTGTTCTCATCTTTGATCCTTAACTTTACTATAAAAGAAATTGATCTTAAACCGAAGGCATAGGCATTTTGGTTTTTTAGAGGACATTTTGTAGATAGACATATGTGATTATGTTACAGTGCCCAATTATTTTGATGACTGTTGGCTACCTTAGAACGACAATTCAAGGTTCATAATCATCTGGAAGAGGTCCACTGATGAAAATAAGCCTCTCCCAAAGTATAGCTACATTGATCCGTCCTGTCTGTCCTCCCACTAGGTAGGATTGAGGTAGCGGTAATCCACTGGATTCAAGGTTCATTTGACACTAGAAATAACTAACTATAAGAAGCCTCACTGTGTTCGATGACTAAAAGAGTGAGCCGGTATAGAACATAACCATGAGATACATAAAAACACCTTTGCCAGTGAAAGAACCATCAAAATCGCTATTACAGACAGTTTTATCACAGTAAAGTTTTATAAGTATGGAAACTACCTACAAACGCTCGAAACGGCACACTCACACAAACATGCGTATTGACGAGACCCCTAAACGGCTCGTACTACTGACAGCACTGCAGAAGTGCCTTAATGGTCGAAACTCCAATTTAATTTGTTTGTATAGATGCTCTAAGACGTATGGTAATACTATTATGTACAGATGTTGAAGATATAATGTAGATAGAAATAGATCTATATATCTATGTTTTATTAAGACTTTTTTTAAATATAGTCAAGAAAAGTTTTCCAAAGCAAGATTATACTCACCATCAACTAAATTGCAGAAAACTGGCGATACCGTAAGTTGTTACCTACAAGATAGGTACTGGTACTCCAAGTGTGCTATCTGGGTTTTTGATCAAACACTTCGTGGCTCCCGTGGTAACATCAACTCCTACCTTCCACCCAGTACCTTCAACCTTAAGTACCGTGGAACCTTGATACCTCAAGCAGATAATATTTACGGCTTCATATAATTACTTTTCTTAAAGATGGCAAGTCTACCTCCATTACGAAGGTAACTTGAAAAAATATATTCCTGGAAATAATTACAATCAATCAAGAGCCCATAAAGTTATTTTCGCATAAGCAAAGTTTAAAGCTCTTTCAATAAAAGTAATTAAGAAAATATCCTCTTAACTGAAGTTCTTTTTCTGGACCTACTTAAGGTCAAAGCACACCGAGACACAGTCGGAGAGATGCGACACATCGCGCTAAAAGTGTTCTATCGGCCAAGTTGAGTCCTGCTATTTCCACGACGAAAAATCTAGTCGAAAACACTTGACGTAGGATGTTCGCGAATTTGCGTGTCTTCTTTTGTTTACCTGTGGAATTTAGGATCAATACATATCATCATACATATAATACTACTATGAACATTTTTAAATCGATATTGCATCGCTTCGCTTCGACTCTGTCTGTGGTTTGCCCTTAGTTAGAAATCAACATAATCATGTTTGGCTTCATTTAAGACCCACGTGACCAATCTTGGTAGAAATTTCAATTTTAGTACTTTAACTCCTAGTCCAGTAGGGATACAATTATTTTCCACATAACCTTTGATAATTCAAAAGTTTGTTATTTTCGCTGGGTCGATACCTTATGTGAATTCAACGCTATGTACAAAAATGCTAACAGTTTAGAGTGATGCAATAGGCATAAATTAGGTATTTCCTATTATTTCGTGTTATAACAATAATATAAAATTTTAATTTAAATAATTTAATGTTTCTTTATTAGTACTATCTAAACTTTATATTAGTGAAAATGCTAACAGATACGTACTGTGGAACAATGGAAAACTGAAAGTGGTTCGTAACTCTTTCAATAAAAGATTTAAGTTTTCAAATCATTTCCTATATGCGTAGAGGGATTAATTATACCTTACAACAAAAGTTCTAACAACTAAGTATAATGCTGCACAGGTTATTGTATTTTTACATTGTGATTTGCGAAATATTGAATTTAAGTTTATAAATTTGCACCTACATATTCGAAATAATAAACTCTGCCACCATACAAAAGTTTAAACACTTATGTGCTATGCTAGTTTAATAAATCAAATACAATTTGGGTATTGCGGGGCGCGGTGTAGGTATGTACGATCAGTATAAATTCTTCGAACCATACAGACCACAGAGACCCACATCATAAACGGACTCTTCTGATGATTTTTAGAAAAACATTACCGCGCAAATTCTTATTTCAAACTGGCGTCTAGTATCTGACATATCGTTCACTGTTATTTTGCCTATGAATGCAACCTTATTGCTACGATAATAAAGATCACTAAAATAGGTAATCTGGCATGTGTTATACAAGCCTTCCCCGTGCAAATCGAATAAATATTAAAATTATGTCTGGTACTGTACGACTGCCTCATATAAGAACGCAGTAGGTGACATATTTTTATAATGGTTTTATACCCTGATAATCTTATTTATATTATTTTAATGAGTTTTAATATGTTGCGATGGACTGTGTATTTTAACGAGGAAATTTATAATTTGAATTGAGATTTGGTGCTTTAATTAATACATTTTATCATTATTTACAATAGGAAAGTCCCTTCAAATTGTAAAAACACCTTAAATTAGCAAATGTCCGGTACTTAATAGGTATTGAATTATCTTGTTTAGAGATATGTAAAATATTTAATAGATTAGATTAGAGAGATTAGATTATGAAATATTTAAATGATATTAATGGTGTCCTAACCATTAATATCATTTGTGTTACGTACACGTACAGTTCACCCGTAAGCCTTGTTTAGTACTCGCTTATTATTATTTTTTCGTTTAGTTACCTTACACAAGATGACATTCCATAGGCTAATTCAAATAATATTTTTGCGCTTTCCTGGAATATAATATTTTATGGCATTTACTAGGTTTTGATGTACAGCAATCGTGTGGTAAGGTCACGTGGTGCCGATTTTTCGTTATAATAGAGTTTAAAAACTAATAGATAGGGCGCAATAGACACGATCATGTAAAATTTATCTACCTTTAAAATAAAAAAAAAATCTAAATCTTGGTAAGCGTATCACAAAACTGACACTTGCCGGACTCACTAGGGTTGCTACTATATTGATTCTGAATAAAAAAAACCGGCCAAGTGCGAGTCGGACTCGCACACGAAGGGTTCCGTACCATTATCGCAAAACACTGCATAAAAATCACGGTTGTTGTATGGGAGCCCCCCTTAATTTATTTTATTTTAATTTATTAATTATTATTTTTTGAAGTAAATATACCACTAAACATTCTGTGAATATTTCAAGCGTCTACCTGTTGCCGTTATTAATATCGAGCAAAAAACGACAAAAATATCACGTTTGTTGTATGGGAGCCTTCCTTAAATATTTATTTTATACTGTTTTTAGTATTTGTTGTTATAGCGGCAACAGAAATACATCATCTGTGAAAATTTCAACTGTCTAGCTATCACGGTTCTTGAGATACAGCCTGGAGACAGACGGACAGACAGACAGACAGACAGACAGACAGACAGACAGACAGACAGACAGACAGACGGATCGCGAAGTCTTAGTAATAGGGTCCCGTTTTTACCCTTTGGGTATGGAACCCTAAAAATTAGTAGGTAATATTTTACAAACATAAATACATCGGTTTGTATAAGCACCCATCATATCATGCTTACAGTGTCATCTACTAAGGCTTAATGGGTAACACTGCCTTTATTGTATTAGGTCTTAGGACCAGCGATGTAGTCAATTTAGTTGTGACAGTTGCACCGGTTATAAGATGTTTGATATTTCTACAGTCACATCTATTTGGGAAAGGCATTTGCTTGGAATTTTCCCTAATATGTTGGGGTTGACTTCCACTGTTTTCAGTCGAACCAGACGAATACCAGTGTTTTATATGAAGTGACTGCCTACCCTGCCAACCCAGATTATACGGTAATCATACTGGATAATACGGTACCCTTTTGTTAGGGTGGCCGCAGACTTTCGGGTTTCTGACGATACGGAGAATTTTATTATTCTGTCATCTCGATATACTGTCAGCACGGCAGGTACGACTATTCCGTGTTCTGTGAATATTTCTTTCTTATTCTTTTTATAGGAACAAAGAAGTTAGAAATCGTATTCGACCTCAACATTAAAAATAACAAATTGCCATAAAACTAGATTTTATGAACGAGGTTTAAATACTGATGTGACAGTAATGAAATGGTTTCGCGCCTCATTCAATACATTCAGAGTGGAGTGTCACCACGCCACGCAATACCCAATTGTATTTGATTTATTAAACTAGCATAGCACATAAGTGTTTAAACTTTTGTATGGTGGCAGAGTTTATTATTTCGAATATGTAGGCGCAAATTTATAAACTTAAATTCAATATTTCGCAAATCACAATGTAAAAATACAATAACCTGTGCAGCATTATACTTAGTTGTTAGAACTTTTGTTGTAAGGTATAACTAATCCCTCTACGCATATAGGAAATGATTTGAAAACTTAAATCTTTTATTGAAAGAGTTACGAACCATTTTCAGTTTTCCATTGTTCCACAGTACGTATCTGTTAGCATTTTCACTAATATAAAGTTTAGATAGTACTAATAAAGAAACATTAAATTATTTACATTTAAATTTTATATTATTGTTATAACACGAAATAATAGGAAATACCTATTTTATGCCTATTGCATCACTCTAAACTGTTAGCATTTTTGTACATAGCGTTGTATTCACATAAGGTATCCACCCAGCGAAAATAAAAAACTTTTGAATTATCAAAGGGCATATTCTTCTGGCTACTGGACTATCCCGTATTTCAATGTTCCTGGAAACGCTTTCTTACGTACTAAATTAAAATATTAGTTTGCAGTCTTTGCAGATAGGTAATAATAGATAAATAAGTTATTGGTTATCAGCAAGGCGATGTGGGGACTTAGAAACGATCAGTTTTACAATGTTATGGACATTTGAAAGTTAGGTACATGTTCTGTAATCGCAGAACTTATGGTCTGGCAATATTGTAGGCTCAACAAGTAAAGTACATCTATAAGTCATCAGTTTATCCTTTGCACTATTTTAAATTTTATAAGTAGAAACTAATTTAAATATTCAGAAAAAATATTTTTTTAGAGTATCATAAGAATAGCACACGAAGGGCACTGGGCAAAGGTTCAATGAAGAACCCGCCCTAAAACCCCACTGCCCCGCTGTATGTGCTAAAGGTGGTTACGGTGAGTTTTTATTCCGTAGAAGTACAACATGGCGCTCCGACAAACGCAGACGGAGGGTCTTTGGGGACGACCTTAGGTGTCTAATAGAACAACTTGACGTTAGGATAAGCAAGCAGTTTTCGGTGTCCCATGTTACTTGGGATCGGTGCAACACGTTTCCTTCACCACTTCACCGTCACGCTATTACTGACTTACAGTAGGTAGGTGATTTTTAACACCACCTGCTCGGCAATTTCCAATTACATATCATGCAATCTCAACGTAAAGTAAAGCATTATCTCTTAAATGAGGTAAAGTTGTATGAAACTCCCTAGGGAATAAAGTGATTTCTATTTCGATTGTCAAATTCGTGTGGAAACTCGTGGTAAACTCTAAGTAAAAATGCCCATACGGCATTGTAAAGAGGTTTGTTCGAAAATCTAAGCAAAACCCAAAAAAAAAAAAAGATCAGTCGCGATTTTAAAGAATGTGAAACAAAAGACGGTGTTTTGTGCTGAGATTTTCATGATGACAAAAATATTGACCGATAGTGATTCTACTCCAGAGTTTATCAAAACAGACGCTACGAAAAAATCCAATTGGGCGCACGGTTGGTGCAGTGTTTGAGCGATTGACTGCTGCGCTGGGTGTTGCGGGTTCGATTCCCGCACAGAACAAATATTTGTATGACCTACAGATAGTTGTTCCGGCTCTGGGTGTTTGTGTATGTGAGTTTATATGTTTGTAAACGCACCCACGATACAGGAAGAAATTCCTAGTGTGGGGCAAAGCTTTTATTTAAGGAAAAAAAAAAACTTAATTTATGGAACCCTGGCTTTTTATTGCCTCGCAGAAGGTGTGAAAAGTAGAGTATGCTACTCAGGGATAAAGCCTGTCTTCGCCTGGGCAGCTTGAACCCCTAACTTCACTCATGACTCTAAATAAGGCGTCCCTCGTTACGCTCAGTGTTCAAAATGCGGCCTGTGACGTAAGACACTGCTTTATCCCCTTGGTGTATAATCAACTTTTATAATTAGCTTTTGCCGGCGTGGAACCCGAGGGAAAAATCGGGTTGTTTAGTGTTCTATGTCGTAATGCCACGCAGGTTTCATATACTAACTTAAAGAATAATGCTTAAGTTGTACATAAAAAACCCAAAATTCAATATTCGTCAATCAAAGAGTATTGAGTATTTTGTTAAATAAATATCTTCTATAACCCATGGATTTGGTCAGTGGTTCGGATCTCATACTGAGTTTATAACTTATTATTACTCACTAACCGGGCACATGTACTTTTACCCTTCATCATCATCATCATCACCAGCCTATTAATGTCCCACTGCTGGGACACAGGCCTCCTCTCTGTGAGAGAGAGGGCATGGGCCGTAATCCACCACGCGGGCCCAGTGCGGGTTGGTAGATGTCACATGTGTTCGAATTTTTGGTTCTAGGGCATGCCGGTTTCCTCACGATGTTTTCCTTCACCGTTTTGAGAGCAGTGGTGATGAAATAATTTACACAAAGTAAAGCGCCTGCCTGGGCTCGAACCCACGACCTACAACTTGTAAGTCTCGGCCGATACCACTGGGCCACCACTGCTCTCCTTTCCCTTTTACCCTTATTGATCGACATATATTTATTTTCGTGGTTGGTTATGGGCATTATTCTTATTAACTTTATCGGGATATCATCCATTTGTAAATCTTTGTCAATCGTTACGCTTAATCAGCACTGTGTTACTCAGTTACTAGATTGTGGAGATCAGATAGACAGTCATTATATATAAAATACTGGTACTAAGTTGCATTGGGGTATACTGGAAGCAGACCCATGGGAGACATTGGTTGTATTTGGAAAAAAAAATGAAGTTGATGATGATATAAGCATTTCAGCAGATATTAATATACTAAAGGAACATTTATGCAAAATGGGTATTATTCTTGTAAATAAATAAATCATTGGCTACAGATAATATTTGTCGGGTAAAACTACGGAAGAACAAGCTTACAAAGTTCAATATAAATGATTTATTGTATGCAATTTGATGATCATAATAAATAAACAATTTCAAAGTTCCAACGTCTGTAGCCGTTTTCTCGTTTAATCTACAGTTCATGTAAAAACCTTAAAAGATTTTGTGGAAGAAGTAAATAGGTGTCTACTGTATTGTGGAGGAATAGGAAGATATTATCTGTTTTTAGAGAAGCTTATGACCGTCTGAATTGTATCTATTGTGAAGTGCATCAAAATAAGGCTATCCGCAGGAGAACCACAGTTACCGACAGAGCCCGAAGAATTGGCAAACATATGTGGCAGTGGTCAGAGCACATTGCTCGCAGAACGGATGGTCGTATGGGCCGAGGGCGAGAAGTACCAAAGTGCCGACCGCCTACCGAAGGACGCTGCGGTGGAAGGCCGTGGTGTTTAAAGTTGCGGGAATACGCTGGAAACGAGACGCACAAGGCCGGTTAATTTGGTGACTATTAGGGGAGGCCTTAGTTCAGCAGTGGATAAAATAGAATATACTTTATTGTTGATACCCATCCCCCTCGATCTCTGGTCAGCTTTAGTCGTTTCGTTTGTTGTTTCGTTTCGTTGTTGTTTATCTTTCGTCTTTCGTTTTTTTCGCTTTCGTTATGTCTTTCTGCTGATTGAATGATGATGATAAAATCTAAACAAAGACACAAATTTCGGAAACCGTAAGTTACCTTATATGAATGATTGAATGTTTATAAATTCTACAGCGACTAGATATTACATAGCTTTATTTAATGCAGATCTAATCAGAATCACACACACACATGACTGTACGTGTATGATGTATTACAAAATAGCTAATATAATATAGTAAGAAGGAATTGCAGGAGCCAGCCATTTAACCAGCAGGTAATTTGGGGACTTCCCTAGCTAACTAAAGCTCGAAGAATAACCCCTATAAGTATTCCAAGTCCTGTCTATATATAAATATTTTAATTTTTAAGTTATAATTTGGATTATTATTGTTTTGTATAATGTATAAATTTATTATTATTTGATGTTTACTTGCTTTATATTTGTATGCCGTTGAGGCAAAACATGACAGTGATATAATTGAATGTCCTAACATCTTGCATGCCGTGTGTTTGTATACTTATGTTTCGGACAAATAAATTATGTTATTTTGTCTTACATTATTAACTGAGGGATTTTCCGTTGTCGAGAGGAGGTTTTTGAAATTGTATTGGAATTTTGGTCTAAGATATTGTTGTGCAACTTTCCAAAAGTAGACAGCGATAGCCTAAGTTAATATGGAAGAACATAAAATGCCATCTGCTTGTTGTGTATATCTCGTAGTAAACAGTTGTATGGGTTTGCTCCTGTATGACTTTGACATGACTAAGAAACCTAAGTTATATGGAGTCCAAGGACAGGCAGAAGGAATATTGGTCATTGGGCAGGGAGATGTGCAGACGAAATATTTGCCGTTGTGGCTAGAATCTGGGTAAGGGTGGCACAAGAGTTCGGGGATTGATACAAGAAAATGTATTGCAGTAAAAATATAACCGACTTAACGACAAAAAGGAGGAGGAGGTTCTATGTTCAACTTTGTATGTTTGTTTTTTTTCATGCTTGTTCAAGATTTCTCCGTCAACTGTGCACCGATTTTGAAAATACTTTTTTTTATTTGAAAGAGTATACTCCTAAATTAGTCCCATTAAAATTAGGTGCAGATCTGACATCTGAAAATCGCGACAGTACGCGCTTTAGGGGTACGCAGGTGTGTACAGTTCAGCTTGGTACACTATCATTTCACCGTTGTGTTGTGGTTTCATGTTCAAGTTTTTGGTAATCCATGCTGACAATAAAGGTACCTTACTATGTAATTTGCCTATTAGGTACCACAACTAAAATGTGAAAAATAAAAAAATATTTTACAAAATAAATACATCCGATTCCCAAATAAAAGCACTACAAAGTGAAAAATAACTTCTTTTTTGGAAGTCGGTGTTAAAAAACGAAGAAAAGAAATCAGCAATAATTTAGGAATATACTCTTTCAAATAAAATAAAAAAGTATTTTCAAAATCGGTCCACAGATGACGGCGAAATTGGTGAACAAACATAAAAAAAAACAAACATACAAAGTCAAACATAGAAGCTTCTCCTTTTTGGAAAAACGGTTAATAAAAAAAAAGAGAAGTCTATGCCCCGCAGTGGGCGTAGTCAGGCTGCGGATAAGATGACGCCAAGGTAGTATGGAAGTCTATAAATTTGGCACACCTTGTCCAGCGCAATTTCCAATAACTTGCCATCAATTAGAGCTATTGTTGAAAATTTAAATTAACTACTAAATACTTCTTTTTACATTTCGGCTTCTCGCCACCGGAACATAATATAATAATAGGTAATAATTCATACACCAATATATTGTTAGTGCCAGCAAAAAACATTTCTGGGTGCTCATTGCAAAGGCGAAGGTTCATCCTACAATTGTTTAACAGTCAGCTAAAGTAAATAATATTCAAAACTTTGTGTTGTTACAAACGCGTAAGAGATGCACTTGACCTTTACATATTGGATTGTTTATATCATTGAACCTTTAAATTTAAGACAAAAGCTGTAGGTACCTACTCATTAACACTTCATCAAGCCATCAACGGTAACGTAGGTACTGTCAGCAAAGAAAATCGGTAAAGTTGGGTATTTCTTGACAAAATAACTGAAAGTTAAGAAATTAATATCCCTAATAAATTAAATAATAGAATATATCTACTCATAATTGACTTACTCAGAATTGAGTTATTATACAGAATGGAAAGTTAAAGAAGGCCCTGGACCGCCCTGGGGGACTTTTCAAAATATTTGCATACAGAATGCAGGTTTGAAGGAAAACAAATTTCGAAAAAAAAAACTAGTATTTCCTTTGAGTACCTAAAAGTTGGTAGCATCAATATTTAGAGTACTTGTCCTGCTTCAGCTTTCATCATCATCATCCGCAACCTGACTTCTCCCACTGCTGGGCATAGACCTCTCCTTTCTTATGTCCAATTCCCACGCTCCTCATCATCATCATCTGCCTTTCTTAGGTTCCCACTGCTGAGACACAGGCCTCCTCTCTGTGAGAGGGAATGGGTATCCACCACGTGGCCTCAGTGCGGGTTTGTGGATGTCACATGTATTGGAATTTTTGTTCTAGGACCTGCCGGTTTCCTCACGATGTTTGCCTTCATCGTCACCCAAGCGTCTGTGCCCTTCCTTTTACAGGTTCTACTTCAGCTCTATATCCTGTATAACTAGAAGAGGTGCTGAAAACCAAGTTTCGAATACTTAGAAAATCCGACACCCGCTTTTCATACACTGTTTTATCAGAGTATTGCGTTCTGAAAGGACATTGTTAACTTATTTTAAATGCTGACCATACCGGCTTTAAGTGTCCAAGTTAAAGTTAATAATGGTGTGTATGCATGATACCTACAATAATTAATTTACTTCACCCAAATATGGTTCTAAGTTAGGTTTCCGTTCTGACATCTGCTAAACTTAATCATAAATGCATCGGATCCGGAAGGTCTTCCGATGAGGTCATTATAGCTGCACAATGTCAATCCCATTTTGATTAAAGTCTTTAAAGTAATAAGTAAATCTATAAACCAAAATTCAGAAATTATCTAAAGATCTTAAATTAGGTAAGCAATGAAAAATACTTAATTTGGTGCTTACGATCTAACTATATTGTGATTAAACACAGATTTAAAAAAAATAACGATTGTCACGTAAAATACAAATAAGGATGCCATTATATATTTTTTATGGTGTATAAATATTAAAAAAGCACACTCAGAACTAAAACTTAAAAAGAGCTTTCCGAACCAAAATAATAAGTATCAAATTATCTCAAAATTTTCTCATTTTCTGTAATAAGCACACTTTAATAATATATCCAAGTAAGACGTCATAACTTAAGCCATTTACATCAAAATAACTATAAGAAAGCCCAAAAAGCTTTCGCCTAAAACTGATCGACTTAAAGTGAAAAACATATGACATAGTTCATTGTTTTACAAATGAACTCGCTGACATAACCTTGTAGGCTGGTTCGGCAGCGGCGGGTCTTCTCTCACAGGTATTTAAGACTCGGCCCGCAGAGTGAGGCGACACTTACCGCCACACCTGTTCAAGAGTCGGTAAGACAAGCGACTGCGCCTCCCAACATGAAGGTTACCTGGGTACGTACCTCTAAATATTTTTTATTTTAATATTTCTATCAAAAAAGTCCCCAATTAAATAGAAAAGTGTTTCAAGTGATTTTGCTAAGTAAAAGTGTTAAGTTATAAAAATAAAAGACAGTTTTTAATTTGTCAGTGGAAATTTAGGTTTAAAACGCGACTGAAACTTTCTGAGCTTTGCGAAGTGTGCTTCCATGTTTTATTTTTTCACTAATTGGTACTAACAGATGTGACAAATTTGTGTGACAAATTAGAATAATTACAGCTAATGTTTCAATTTTGTGATAATTTTTCAATTTTAAAAAGTTATTAATTTTATGCGTTGACAGATATTTACTGTCTGCTAACAAAAAAATTATGAGAAGATTTTTTTATCACTGTCTTCATAAATAGATAGATTGATCGATTATTAACTCATGCTTTACTTAATCAACCAGTATGGATACTTTATTATACTAACTTTAATATTTAATATAAACTATAACCCTCTTACAAATAAACGCGGCATAAAGTTATACCAAGTATAAACCTATGAAAATTTATGGTTATTCCTTTGTTATTCCTGGTATAACTTTATGCCGCGTTTATTTGTAAGAGCGTAACTCTTTAGCTTCCAATAGAAGATTTCTTTTGATTGATTCTCTTTAATTATTTAACTCTTCCACCACGAAAACTATGAAAAAAAATTCTAAGTACCTAGCTATATAATGTGTAATTATACCTGGCTACTGATCTAATGAAAACTGTAGGTACTGATCCAATCCATCCTCATCCCCCTGTTCCAATCACAATTTATCGTCTTCTCGATGTCTTTTGTTAAAAAATCAACATCTCCGTCCATCAATTACCTTGTTATTCACCTCATTTTAAACATGATATAATTTTCTTTATTGTACACTATGAAATAGCAACCTTAAATCATGGAGGACTTTTTCTCTTGTATCATCTTTCAAACAACCGCTCCATCGTTTCTATGGTAGGTATTCTCCTTCATTTAAATCCGTCACCAGACTATTGCACATTTAAATTAATTATTAACACCGTAAGTTTATATTAAATCTCGAGGGATTATAAATTCCACACTAAAACTGTTCTTACGGCATAATTTATTGTGACTTAGCCCTAAAAGCAGTCAGTCTATAATCACCGATAATCCCCAACTCTTTAAAAAAGTCACTGTAGCATGTCAACTTTACGAGGTCCATTTCCACATCCCACTAGAGGTCAATCAAAAGTAGCCAAGAATCTAGCGATGTACCTCTAAAATTACCTAATATACTCGTATGCCATTGTTAACAATAAAACGATGTTTGCATTTCAAATTTTCGTCTTCTGGGTAATTATTTCAAGTACATCGCATTATAAACATCACTTATTATTTTATTAATATGATGGGATATTAATGCAGTACAATTATTTATTGAAAGCGGGCAAAGAACTTTGTCATCATCTGAATCTACCTGTGCGTCTTCTTCAATAAATGTATATATGCTGACATCTCAGTATACATTCATTCAATTCTTAAAGTTGATTTTTAGAGATGTGTTCATCACAACCGCAAGGAAAAACGAGAACACTTATAGGATCATTTTGCTGTCTGTTTGTCTGTCTATCAAGACCTTTTTTTCTCAGTCGAGACCTATGTCGATGTGTGGGGACAACAGTTTTCCAACCAAAAAGTTAATTTAGTCTCTTAATCCAGTTTATCTTTTCCTTAGAGCAATGTATGTTGCTTTTATAGTTTGTAACTTCAGTAATGTTACCTAATTATTTTGGTGAATGTAGCTGTTTGTACGGCACCCTCGGTCCGACTCGCACTTGGCCGGATCTTTTCTCTTTTATATTTTTATACACAATTCTTCGAATATTGATTGTTATTGCCAAGTTCTTATTCCATCATATTTTCTTTCTGTACCTATATAACAGAAATGATGTGCTGGTGTTTCTAATGTCAATTCAATCATAACTCATAAGACCTCCAATGACCTTTACACTATTAAAATTTAAATTTCAAAGTTTGTTAGACCCTGAAATGACATGAATGACCACATTTGAAGAGTTATAATTTGTTACGTCATGACTGTGTTCTAATTATAGACAAGTATATTTTGTAGACCGATCATCGATCGACTGTTCTTAAGATGGTCAAGATATCAACCATATTTAGAATGCACAATAACATTTATCAATTCAATGTCAATGTAGAAATCTAACAAGTAAATAAATTAAAATCTTATATTAATTCACGTAGGTCTACAAGCGTCGAATTTGCACAATTACGTAAACAAGAAAACAAGGCTCAAAGAAAAATATTTAGGCGCAATTATTTCTTTAACTAAAAGCCGAAAGTTTTGAAATTCGTTACTTGCCCGATAACGTACTATCATTAGTATGGTTTAGATATTATAAATTATGAGATCAATATTTTGAAGATCGCCGACCGTCGATGGTTATGTGCATCAAATCAGATAATTTACGTTGAAAGTATATTCAATCCATCTATCTATTACGAGAGGTTCAGTTGGAAATTTGGAATGTTAAGCTTCTTCCAAACGACGTACTTAAATAGTTTATTTATGACGACAAAGTTCGGGTTTTTGTAGTACTTACTAATTAAATGTCTCGATTCGGTCGTAGCTTCGCAGCTATTTAGGTTTTGACCCTAACGATAGTTAACCCCACCCCCAGCCATTTTTCATCCTAATTACACCCATGGTATTTTTTTAAGTTGTCACAAAATACAAACAAATTTTTTCTATACAATAAAGTCAAGTCCGGCTTAGTTTCCGTGTTCACAAAATACCTCAGACATTATGTCGGCGAACAACTTGTAGAATTTCTGCCATTTTGTGCAATATAATAGACAAATTTATCAAAACATCTAATATAAACATGTTCTTCGGATCAAAAAGCAATATAAATTATGAAATAATATTATTTATTCTTTTGATGACGTTATATACCTTAAAATATATTATGTATACTATGAGTAAATTATTAATGCAAATACGATTTATAAAGTTATAAATTAATGGTTTTAATAGATGCATATTTTATAAATATATCTTTAGAAGCTACCGGATCCTACAGATCGTAAAAATTCAATGATAAATAGCAGAAGAACTATTAAAACCAGATTTTGTCCCAGAATATACAAGGCTGTTTGTATAATAATATTCTAGGACAAAATCTGGTTTTAGAATTTCAGATCGTTGTCATTAGATATGCAAAAGCTGTCAAAGCGGATGTAAATATTTTGTCTGTGTTTTAATTTGTCTGTAGTGAGGGTGATATAGCAATCTAAATATATCAGATTTATAAATAGATTTTTTTTTTTGCGTATTACTTATTTTTACTTCACATGTTTTAGACAAAGTCTATTACGTATTACCATACCGCCTTTTTAACTAAAAATAGCAAAAAATTTAGACCAGAATCCTATTAGTTCAAACTTTGTTCAAGAAAATTAAATAGTCAAACGAGAAAAATGTAGAAAATATTATAAAGAAAGATATTTCAATTGTGTGTTTGGTTTATGTTTGTATAAGAGTATTAGAAGTACAACTTCGATTATAACATAATTTCTCTGTTAAGGCTTGCACTGTCTCAGAAAATTGTACGGTTTCCAGTGGCTAGATCGCGGGAGCGAGGCTAAGGGACAAACCTAGCTTATAATACTGCAAGTTTAATGCTAATTAGTTCTTTACGATTTCATCCGACCTCAAAAGCGTAAAACAGAAAACTGAATCCATACAAGTTTAATAAATGTTTTTTTTAATAAATGAGAAATATTGGCATTTTATAACAGCTCGGTGAACACAATTAATGCTAATTGGTTGTAGAATGTCTTCATAAATAGATATTATTATTATTTTAAGGATTTTATTAAACAATTTTGTGGGTGTACTATAGGTGAATCTTGCGGGGTGTTCAGGCGTGATGTTATGTTTAAGAATTTTTCTTGTGATAGGTACACGGATAACTTTTGATAAATGACTTTTAATATATATATATTATATATATAATACCTAAACCTTTAAACGAGCAATTCTTGTATATATATGTATATATATAATCTAATCTCGGAAACGGCTACAACGATTTTCATGAAATTTAGTATGCAGGGTCTTTCGGGGGCGATAAATCGATCTAGCAAGATTTCATTTTTAGAAAACGTCGTTTTCTCTATTTTCACCCGAGCAGAGCTCGGTCGCCCAGGTACTATTCATTAAACCACCGTTAACCATCTATAGCACGTGCTCTGCTACGAACGCTTCTTAACTAATAATCACTCTCTTATAATCTCTTATAATATATCTCTTAAACAATAATTAAATTGTAAACAATAGATAACTACCGCTGCATACTGCACAAAATAACACCGCTAAGTAAATCTTCATTCAGCCTGTGAATTCGCACTCTGTTGCAAAAAGCATTGATTTATGGTAACTAGTAGTTATATGTAGGTATTATAATAGTGTAGTGCCACCGTAGTAGCTTAGCGTAGCACAAATTAGCTCGTAGCAAATCTACGGAGAACACGGCACGATCCTGTAATAGACTTTTTATTTTCTTATAATTACCAGGAATTAAATCAAAGACTTGATTTAAGCAAAATAAATTAATAAAAATTATGCTATTCAGGCAATTTTTAAACGCATAACTCAACGAGATTTAGGGAACAGCTGACATTTTTCTTTTTTCAATGGAAATAACACCTGGGATGAAACGTGTTAAGAATAAGGTTGTAGGTATATGAAGATACTCGCGCAAAACAATTAGGTGTAATTTTCGCTAATGTAATTTTTCTCTAATTGTCTTAAACAAACTTTTCCCGAAGGGTCTTCATATAAATCTACGCTTTTTCATTTTACTCCCCAAAACATTTAAAATAAAAATAGATTAAACTATCTACTAACAAGCCATTACGGGAATAAATCGTAGCGGTACCCAAGAATAACTTGTAACAAAATTACAGTAATTTGAGCTCTGTTAATTGAACGACTTCTATCCAAAGTTCGATGTTGTAACACTTAGTTGTTGCACCTAGCATGTGGACTGGACGCGGCAACCGCCAACCGTGGTCAAGTTCATCGCCCGCGTCGCTGACCCCAGTGTTGCGTTGGTTGCGCAACCAACGCGACCACACCAACCATTGTACCAACGCTAACCATCCTACATACGAGGCGTGCCGCTTGACCTTGCCCATACTTTCTATTATTCCATAACTCTTATCCAATATCATTGCACCGCTGTCTTGTTATTGAAATTCAATTAATCGGTTGTTTCACCCGAAGAAGACCATTTAATAGTAGCATGAAAGCATTTAAGGTAATAATTTGTGAGCCTCCGCAAATACGTTGAAACTAAGTAAGGAATGAAGTTAGGTACTCAGCTATATTGGAAGAAGAGTAGGTTACTATTTTCATACTCCTGTTGCCATTGAAACATTGTTAAATTAAAAAAGCTGATCTATACTCATGACCCAGAGTCAAGTATAGCTCAATTAATTTGCCTCAACTTAGCGTCAACAAAACAATTAAGGATAAACATAAAAAATAAGGTTGCTGTATTTATCCCGTAGGTGTACTTAATGGTTGACGTTATCTTAAATAGACATAAGAGAATCAATCAATCGCTTGAGCTCCGTTTGTTTATCGCATTCCTCGGCGATTCCATCAATAATATAACTAGATCTAATTCCGCCGGAACGCGTTCTGTGTTGCAACATCTATTGAGCGGTCACGACGCGAGATACGAGATGCGACCGGTCCGCGGTCCCACGTCCGCAATGCCGACTCAACTTCACAACAAATTACCCACACCTCTACTAACAAGCCTATTGCTTTGATACAGCAAACACTTAATTATATCCCTCATTCACGACAAACTTTTACACCTTGATCATTTCTCCCACTATATTTCTTTGTCACTAGGCACAAACAGTTTGGTTTAAGATATAGTCAATTATAATTACAATATAACTCATAAACCTCTTCTTTGTCTCAGGTATTACTACTGGCTCTCGGAGTCGTCTCCGCTGACGTCGGACTCGGCTACCACTACAAAGTGCCACAGACATCCTACGGAGTTCCGTCCTACCAGTTTGGAGGAAACTCCGGCCAGTACAGCTCCTCCTTCGCTGGCAGCCAGGGTCAACAGAACACCGGCTACCAAACTTCGGCCAGCGGCTCTGGATTTTACCAAACTACCGGCTCCAACAGTGGCGTCAATGTAGCCCAGCCTAGCCACCAACTCCACAGCAACACCGGCTTCCAAACTCAATACGAAGCCTCAAGCCAGTACCAATCTAATCTTAAAAAATATCAGAACTACTACCAAGTACAGCAGCAGCCCGCCCAAGTCTTCAAACACTTCTACGTGCACGCCGCCCCCGAAGAACAAGAAGAAGTCAGGCCGCGCGCTCCCATCGTACTGCCCCCTCCCCAGAAACATTACAAGATCATCTTCGTCAAGGCACCCAGCGAATCGAACGCACCAAGCCTAATTGCTCCTATCCAGCCACAAAATGAAGAGAAGACTATTGTCTACGTTCTTGTTAAGAAACCCGACGAACAGCCCGATGTCGTTCTTCCTAAGATTGAACAGAAGCCTCCATCCAAGCCAGAGGTATACTTCATCAAGTACAAGAACAAGGAAGACTCCCAGGCGGTGATCAACAACATCGTCCAAGACTACAACAAGGGTGGTAACTCCGTATCAGTGAACTCCGGCTCTAACGGTGGTTCCTCGTCGTTCTCATCGGGTCTCGGCAGCGTGCAGTACAACCAGGCGGCTAGCCATACCGGCTCGTCGGGTCTCGGCAGCGTGCAGTACAACCAGGCCTCCGGCCATACCGCCTCATCGGGTCTCGGCAGCGTGCAGTACAACCAGGTGCCCGTCCAGTCCACCTCATCCAGCGGAACCTACACCCAGTCATTCGGCCTGGGCTCTTCGTCTAGCAACTCCGGCCTGGGCCTGGACTCGTCCAACATCGCCAGTAGCATCGCGTCACCGGTCACAGTCAGCAGCACGGCTTCCAGCGCGAGTTTCGAAGGCGG
This sequence comes from Anorthoa munda, assembly GCA_945859665.1. Lineage (NCBI taxonomy): Eukaryota > Metazoa > Arthropoda > Insecta > Lepidoptera > Noctuidae > Anorthoa > Anorthoa munda. Next base: position 42,048,182 of record OX243893.1, read on the forward strand.
TGCTATCTCTACTAGTCAGGGTGTCCCCCACGAAACCTACGGACCTCCTAAGTTCAGGGTAAACTAAATGATAACTACGACTTAAATTAACTTACGTGTATTAGATAATGTTATGTGTATAGGTAATCAATACATATAATATGAATTAATAAATGTGTTACTACATGTGTCAAACTACTTTTTTATTATTATCATCATTACCTCTATTTTAAATTATATATTTCACCTTTATCATTATTATATATTTTATCTAAATAACGTAATATCACGCCTATACATCTCCGAAGGGTTAAGGAAAGGCAATTATGGTACACCCACATTTCACCCATCATCATCATTTCAGCCAAAAGACATCCACTGTTGGACATAGGCCTCCCCCAGGCGTCGCCATATTGACCGATCCCGTGCGTCTCGCATCCAGCGCCTTCCCGCAACCTTAACCAGGTCATTGGTCCACCTAGTGGGAGGCCTTCCAACATATCGTCTTCCGGTTCGCGGTCGCCATTCCAGAACTTTTCGGCCCCATCGGCCATCCGTTCTGCGAGCAATGTGCCCTGCTCACAGCCACTTAAGTTTATCAATTCTTCGAGCTATGTCGGTAACTTTGGTTCTCCTGCGGATATCATCATCACATCATCGCTTACCATCAGTTGAAATAGTGGTCAAACGCGAGCCTAAAAATAATAAAAAAAAAAAAAACATTTCTCCCAGTCGAGTCTATTACCACCAAACGGGCACAAGTTTAGACTCCGGGCTGCAACTGAGAAATGCCAGATGGAAAAATCCATAACATTTTACCAGACCCGGGCCCAGGACTTAATATGCTAAGCAGTATCGCTTGCAAACACTAGACCAACGAGGCATAGATCTTAATATTTAACCAACATGCCAATATTGGTAAAAATACTGGCATTTTATGTTCTATTCCGCAAATCTCTCGTTGGAATATAGCTCTAGTGATCACACATTGTTGTTCCTAAAGATCATTGAGACTACACACCTCAAACGATCAATCAATCGACATTGGAACTGGTGTTTAAATGATCACAAATCATGCATTTGCGTGGTACGGTCAGCTGCCCGAACCCGATGTCAAAATTAAACGAATCCATTGCGTCACTGGAATTTCGTATCTCACGAGTTTGTAATTGTGACGTCAACTGTATCTTGCTAATCCTAGCAATCCTATTTTGGGAAAACAGAAATTATTTATAAAAACGAGTAAGTGTTATGTATTAAATGACCATTTTTTATTTTAATAAACGGTAAAATTTGCTTGTGATCATGACCACAACCAAGCTGAAACACAGCGATGCTACTTTGCGGTAGTAGTACCTTTGGTGGAAGTAGTTCTCCAGAAAAACTTCTTAGCTAGTTAAGGCGCAGATACCCCTCAGTAGCTGATTTTAAAATGAGAATCACGTCTAAACAGCTAGACGTATATTTTTGGAAAAAATATATATTACATTAGATCAAAATTTTGAGTTTTTTTCGTATAACATGGTGTAATTAATTTGTAAATTTATAGACAATCGCACCAAAACCGTCGGGTTTTTTTTAACGAAATTGACACCATCTCAAAGACAATTTAATTATCTACATTTTGACTAATTTTTTTAAAGTCATAGAATATTAAGGAAAGTATAAAAAACAACAAAATTTTGTGAAACGCGTGCGCAGGTCGTTGGCGACTGTCGTCGTCTTAATTAGGAAAAGGCACGAAACGGACTTTTGCGTACCGTGCAGGTACGGTACGCAAAAGTCCGTTTATCAATTGTTCTGACATCCCTAAATGGATAACCTACCTAAAACATAGAAAAAAGACATGTCACAGAATGTCCGAATCGGAATAACATACCCTATATACGTCAATCGTATCAATGCTACTTTACTATTCGTAACAACAATATTCCTATTCGTACGCAAAACTGATAAAATCCCTCAAACGAGCAGAGCGCGTGTTGGTTTATTAGCTCACCCTGGCGTCCATGTTTATGTATTTATTTGTTCAGAGCATTCCATTTTATCGCAGCTAATTTACCGAGCGATATTGTTGGAATTCCTACGCACAAGAAACGCCAGCTGATTATTATTTATATTATTTAGTATCGGAACTAGCCCATTGCAATTGAAGTTGGCACATTATTGGCATTTTAATAGCGGGCTCATCCGCATAACTCCATCACGTTATCTTGATTTATGGCAATACGTACTTTCATTTGTGCGAACCAGAGTCCAGAACATGGTGTACATAAAGTGGTTAATTTAGTTAGTAAATGCGATAGTATTTCATTCATGATGTGCATTGTTTATGAATGGAATGGTTCTATTTCGGGGCAGCGGCGCGTGATAGCTTAATATCGAGCATATTGCGAGACGTGGTCGATGGAGTGGACGGATGCACTTGCCTGGAGCACGCGTGGAATGCCGCGCGGGCGCCGGCGGCTCGGGCGCCACATTAATTCTCGCGCTCGACCATACGGAACGCTACACACTCCAGGCGCCGAACCAACCACTCATTGAATCTATATAAACGTTGCCAAATAAAATGTAATAGCTACTTCTCAGATTACTGTCTCGGCAAGTGATTCAGAGTTTTTTACACTTCGGCGTAGACCATATACGTCCTTCGACGCTAGCAATGTCTTCTTCTCCTTCCTAGAACTATCCCACTTTAGGTGGGGTCCCCCACAGGCGCTTTTTCTGTTCTGTGGGGTCCCCTCTCCTAATTTTATGGTGCCAGGACAAATTGTCCGGGGACCCCAACAGGTCGGAAGTTCTTCCTCCAGTAGGAGCTTCGTTATGCTAGTTCACCACGAAGCAGGAGATCGTCCTCTACCTCTCTTATGTTCGGGTAGTTGCAGTGCTTTCTTCACAGAAATATCACAAAATTCTTCCCTTTAGCCATGTCAAACTTAAAAAAAGACAGTGTGATTAGGGCTTGCAATATCCGTTCGATTTTACTATCCGGATAATACGGATATTATTATACTACTATCCGGAGTATCCGGATAGTGCGGATAATACGAATATTTTTTTGAGTTTATTATAGATAAAACTAATAAGCTTTTGTAATACGTTTTAATCAGTCTCTCAAGCAAAATTACAAAGAAATAATAAACTATACCAATATTTCAAGTAACAAAACATAAAAAGAAATAGTTCACTTTCTAAAATTATACAATAAAACACCGATCCCGCACAAATAATTTGAATCTATTCTTCTCATACTAAAAACAATTATAATTTAAAATGAGATCTTACATTTATTACAAATCACTATATCCCAATCAAATCAACCTATTTAAAAGATAAACATATATATATATATATAACCATTTACCAAATTCACTGCTGGAGATAAGTGATATAAATATATTTAAAAACAATATAAAAACACTGTTACTAAAAAAAGCATATTACCAACTGAATATTTACAGGATAAACTTATATAATGTTACTCCATACGATTTATCTCCATACATAAAAAATATCTTTTTACTTTTTATATTCTAGTTTTAAAGGATACCTGTGTATTTGTAAATTTGCATACCTTATGGCAGGATATGGCTAATGGACACTATTGTTTGTATAAGATCTTTTTTTTATGTACCCATATTCGCAAATAAATAAATGATTATGATTATGATTATAATAATTAAATGAAAATATCACTTTCCCTGGCAAATCAGATCTATTATCAGTTATTAAACAACAATAGTATAAATCAAATATAATAAAACAATAATGAACAAAATATCTTAAAATAATCGAATAACATTTTATAATATAATATTACTTAATTCCTAAATTATTTTTTATCCAAATTCTGGTAATATGATCTTAAAAAACTTAAACTATCTAATGAATTTTATTTCATGGAAGTAAATGGTTCAGCTTCAACGCTGGTCGGTGGTATTGAACCCTTTCTAAATTCCTGCTTCTCTGACCATTTTCATCTCATTTTCTCTACTTGAGTGGTGGTGTCTAAATCATTTGTTGAAGAAATCGGTCACTGCGCAGAAGATGGCTGACTCATAAACCGGATGATTTCTTCTCATATTTGTGTATTAATTGATACGCTTACAGTTGAAGAAGAGCAACCTTCTGTATCTTGTGTATTGTCCGCTGAAGTTATAACTGTTTGATCTGGTTGTTGTGTGTCAAAAAATGTAGAAATAATTTTAACAATCGTCAGTCTCAAATTCATTTGAAGGATTTTCAAAAGGACAGTCGTATATACTTCGCTCTTCATAAAATTGTGAGGGTTGTGTAAATATGTCATTGTACCGATTATTTCTGGAACTCATCGTTGTGATATTCTTCTTTTGAGTGTTACTAGAAGTTTATTACTGATTATGCTATCTTTTTGTGATAATTTCTGAAATCTTAACGCTCTGTCAGCAGTCAGTAAGTTTGCATCTTCTTCACAGATCGCTTCTACCGTAGCTTTATTTATATAAAAGGATTAGCTTCTGCCAGCGGCTTCGCCCGCGTTAATGTCGAAAATTATCCCAAGGGAATATATACCCAGGATAAAAATGCGTATCATATGTGTATTTTTTGTGCAATTATTTCATATCTATCTCTGTGCCAAATTTCATCCAGATCCGTCCAGAAGTTTGAGCGTGAAGAAGTAACAAACATACAAATACACACACACTCACTCACAAAATTTCGCCTTTATAACATTAGTGTGATTTAAAAGAGAAATACAACTATCCGTAAAATCCGAAAACGCCGGATGATACAAGTAAAATCCGGATTTGAATATCGTCGGATATCCGGATAATACGGTTATCCGGATACCCGGATGAAAGCACGTTCAACTTTTGCTAGTCGCCAAAATGTAACTCAAGCCCCACTCGTTTATAATAATGTAAATCGCATACTTAACATTTACCCTATGCAGCTGTATGAGTGTAAGAAGACATTGACTGAATGGCTCTTCACTTTAATTATGATGCCGTGGAAGACATTTTGGCTTCTCTGGGTTGAACGTCATGCATACACATACACACACACACGCCAACACTCTTTCACACATACACACGCCCATTCACACACACCCACTCATACACACATACACATAAAATATACATTCACACACACATAAACACACATGTATACAAAACACACTCTACTTTCACTTTCATGGCAGTGTTGCCATAAGCTTCCCGATCTTCATTTATCTTCATTTTTCTTTTTATTTTAATAAAAATGTGTATATTATGCCTAATTAGCACAACGAAACAATTGTTAAAATAACCCTTTCCTTGCAGCCGGGTAAAAACGAAGAAGAGCGAGGTTTATCCCATCACAAATATCTTCGGGTTACTTTCTGGGAAGCCCCGGCAACTTAATTGTATAGATTTAAGATAATAAACTCATTTTTTTTTTCTTCAACGTGAGCATACCATCAGAGACGGCTCTCGGTTAGTTTATGCGAAATAGCGACTTTGAAACTACCACGGATATGCTCGTTTCGCACCTTGTCCAGTCTCGTCTCACCTCCAGACTACTTCAGCATCTTCATCTTTGCATTGTGAAGCTTTTGTAAGTGCGTCTTTTTCACTGTTAGCAATGTAACAGCATATTTACATGATACAGCGTTTAGAAGAGAATAATCGTCCTATTCCCTTCGTCATGTACCTATTTGTCATCAACTCGTCTAATCATCAACGAACACCGCTTACCAGAAGGTACGAGTAGATACATAAAATATTACCTTGGCTTTAGCCTCCTTCAGGTATTTCAGAGTGCAGGTGTTGACGCACATAAAAGTTCTCAAAATGTTTTATTAGTCGTATCATGAAAATCTGTCGTAATACCAATAATCCGGTCCTCTCCAAAACTCAACCGATTTTATCAATTATCTTGCGATAGTTTTAAAAATGTTAGTAGGTATTTATTTTACTAATGTTGTAAAAGAGCTAAAATCTTCGTCATCATATCAGCCGAATGACGTCCACTGCTCGAAATAGGCATCCCCCAAACGTCGCCACAGTGACCGGTCCCGTGCGTCTCACATCCAGCGTACTCCCGCCACTCTCACCAGGTCATCTGTCCACCTGGTGGGAGGCCTTCCAACGCAGCGTCTTCCGGTTCGCGGTCGCCACTACAGAACTTTTCGGCCCCATCGACCGTCCGTTCTGTTTTCCGTTTTAATTAAGTTTGGCAATTCTTCTGGCTAAGTCGGTAACCCTTGTTCTCTTGCGGATCTCTCTCTACGTTTCTGAATCGATCATGCAAGGAAACGCCGAGCATTGCTCTTTGGGTGGCTGTAAGCTTTCTGATGGACGCGCAACTTCCCGAAAGCTGCCCAGCCGAGTGAGATTCGTCGGTTGACCTCTTTCTCAAAGTTAGGCCTACCTTTGTCTAAGAGAGAGCCCCCTAAGCAGTTTCCTACTCTGAATACCCTGCCTACCCTGCCTACCCTGCCTGCCCTGCCTACCCTGCCTACTCTGCCTACCCAACCTACCCAACCTACCCTACCTACCATACTCTACCATACCCTACCTACCATACCCTACCTACCCTACCCTGCCTACCCAACCTACCCTACCTACCATACCCTACCATACCATACCTACCATACCCTACCTACCATACCCTACCTACCCTACCCTGCTTACCCTGCCTACCTTGCCTACCCTGCCTATATGCCCCCTGGAAACGAACTTCAGTGGCCAATCTGGAAATCCCTAAACCGTTTGCGGACCCAGGTTGGCCGCTGTAAAAGCAACCTGGCCAAATGCAATATCATAGACACATCCAAAACACAGTGTCAGTGTGGGGCCCCTTCGCAAGATGTGGCCCACCTCCTTGTCTGCCCTTCATGCCCGACCACCTGCACCTTGCGGGATTTGAACGTAGCAAATGAAAGAGCTATCCAAGTAGCTACATACTGGTCGGACAAAATCTGAATGGTTGTATAGTTTGAGTTAATCGACACGAAAGAAGAAGAAGATGTATCATCAATAGTTTTCTCAGCGCACGCCAAAGAACGAATTTTATAAATTTTGCTACTTTGGGTTACATTATTGCAATTTTCATAAGGATCTCATTTTTTTTTGAAAATATATTATAGGCTATGCCAGTCAGGAATAATGTAGCTTTCTACTGCTGAAAGAATTTTCAAAATCAGTTCAGTAGATCCAGAGATACACCCTACAACGTCACAAACTCACAAACTTTACCTCTTTATAATATTAAAGTATATGTGTAATTTATACATATAATTAGTTAATTTATATAGTTGTTAGTCTATGTTAAGTTTCAGTTACAACAACAGTTACCTCGTATATCATCCAACTGCCCTGGCGCAGGTCTGCTGCAAGAAATTTCTATTGAAATAAGCAGTACCTTTGTGCTCTTCTATCTGTATTCTTTATTTTCTATGTTAAGTGTTTTGTATGTACATAAATAAAAAAAGCAAATCATAGCTACGTAATAACATTGTCGTAAAAGAACAATAATGTTTCCTATAAAGGTGATAAGAGTTTTATAGTTTAAAAAAATTAATATTATAATGTTGCACGGAGTTTTAAAACTTTATATAATATTTGGTTTCTGTGTGGTATGCATTAGAAGTATCTCTGTAACAAGTTTAGATCGCCTCACTTGCAATACTGGCAAACATGAACGGATGCAGGGATGTATAGGCACATTCATTTTACCTAATGTTGTGCTAACTACCTCAAATTGCGCTGAAAAATGTGTCTCGGTAGGAATGTTACCTATTGTGCAAACTTTTATTCACCCACATTACAAGAACTATGTACATGGAAAACATTTTATTTCACGTAATGACATTGCGTTAGTTGTTACTCAAAAAGATGCGAAAAGAAGAAAGCTTATGAAATTGAGTGTTCTAGATAATGTGTCTACCATTGGTCTAAAAGCTCTGGTCCCCATAATGGACGCAGACAAGCCGAGATTAGCTGTAGCTATTGTTGAACGTTGTTATATAGAACAACCATTCGGATATTACGTTTGCGCCTCTAACAGAGTCACACCACGGACCATACAAGTTTGTCAAGAGAGACAAGAACAAGGTGTGCCGTTACTAATAGAAGACAGAATATATGGCATAATGGGCATCACCGATAAAGACAGATGCAAACTTCCTCAACGGAGTTTTACCGCACTAAGTCCTGCGCTTAACTGGATAAGTGAAACTATCAGAAGCCTCGGTTACGACTATGCGTTAATCACTACATTGCACAATAGGACCAGAACTCCAAATCAGTGCCCTTCTGTAACGTTATCTACAACTAGTTATCCTCCTAAAATGACACCTTGCCCTACGACCACTTCACCACGTACAACTGTTTCCTTACAAGGATATGATCAATCTACTCAAACTTCAAGTTATTCTACTACTACTATACCAACTCCTACATTAGAATATGGTTCTTCTTCACACTATAATACATATCCCGTAGAAACTCCTGCAAGTGCAACTATTCCAGAGCGTCCTAAACCTAAAGATGCTGCCCTTGATGATCGTCCTTCAAAGCTTCCTTATCCTGTTCCTTCTACTACGTATCCTGAACTTTTTAAAACTCCTTCAACATTTCATTCTATCGATGATTCTCACCTCACTGATATCTCCTCAAATTTTTCTACTGGATCTACAGATTATCCTAACCTTATTGATAACGCTACCGCATTACCTAGAAGTTTTACTATTGATCCTAGCCTTTTAGTGTCGCATTCAGGTAATCAGGCCTTTTATAATCCGTATCTAGCTCAACATATACGTGGTATTACTAATCATTCTTACGTCACTGAAACCATACCAAGGGGTTCTTATCTTTCTAGTCCCAATTTGTTTGCCTCGAATGTTCCTTCCCTTCGTATAGTTTCTAAAAAAGCAAAAAGAAATAGACAAGAAGGCAACAAAAATAATGTATTAGATTACTTTCAAAAATTTCATAAATCACTGAAAACATTGAATATAGCAACTGGTAAAAATGATTTTATAGTACCAGATGCTGCTAGCTCAGTCAGAAACAAAGAAGCAGCAATAATGCGAACTCGAAAGGTTACATCTACAAAAAAACCTAAACCGAAAAAACGCATTACGGCCATAACATTTGTACCATTGGCTACCTCAAGAAAAACTAAAGCTACTACATTATTAAAGTCTTCTGCGCGAAAGAAGATTAGTAAACGTTCTACCGTTACAATTCCTGTCATGAAAATTCTCGAAAATAATAAGACGACCAATATTATGGAATGGTTCAATGTAATGGTTAAAAATAAACTGAAGAATACGACATCAGCCTTGTTCTACGTGGCTACTACGACTACTACTGAAGCGTACCGCCCTTACCTCTCGTCTCAACGACCTCTTAATTTCATAGATCTTACGTAAACCATAATTACAAGTGTAAAATTTTTCTATTTTTATGATTTTTATACATAGGCTTCGTAAACTTCCAATATATAAGCAATATCATAAAAACTAAAACGGTTTTTAATTTATGAATGTCCTTATCTAGTCTAGGTACAAGCAATGGGTAATGCAACATTCTTGTGTAGATCGCTCAAGCTCTCAAAGCGAAGTATCTGTGAATCGATGCCACTGTAATTACCCGACTGCCGAAGGAGGGTAATGTGTTTATCAGTCTATGTATGTATGTAAGTATGTATGTATGTATGTATGTATGTATGTTTGTTCCTATGTGGCGTTCTAGAGACCAAACGCGTGGGCCGATTTTGATGGTTCTTACGTCAATCGATTCGTCTTAACCCCGCGAGTGTCACTGGCTACATGAAAATTGGAAAATAGGAAAATGGCGGTTCTTGGGCGCCATATTGTGGGGGCCCAATTTTTTTTTTCCAAACCTATCGTGTGGCATATCAAAATAAAGGATTTTAAATGGTGATTTCAAAAATATATAACAATTATATGTTTAAATGTACCTAATTCAAAAAAAAAAAAAACTAAAAAGTTATAAATAAAAAAAGTTAATTAAAAAATCAAAAAACCCGACTGCTTGTAAAGCGAACTAAAATGACGTAAACAAGGAGAAAATCATGCTGTGCAGTCGGAGGATACGTCTGGTTTTGGTCAGCCAGCTCGCGAAGATGTATCCTCCGACAGCACAGCATGATTTTCTCCTTGTTTACGTCATTTTAGTTCGCTTTACAAGCAGTCGGGTTTTTTGATTTTTTAATTAACTTTTTTTTTTACTTTTTTATTACTTTGCAAGAAATGTTTATTTACATGGTAAACTAGCTTTCCTAAAACTAAAAGTGTATGCAGAAATATTTAGTCACGTCACATTCTTTTTTCTACTGTCAACTATCTTTTTTATTATTTTTTATTTGAATAATTCTAGCCATACCTACACAACAATAGTAAACCATTTTCAGTTGAAGTATAAAACTCGTATAATCTAGTGTTAATTGATTTTACAATTTAGTTTATAATCATTTTGAGGATACGTTAAACAGTCAAAAACAATCGATGATATGCCAAAAATAGGCATTGGGTATTTCTAAACTAGAAAACGAAAACGCGAGGCACGCGCACAGATAGATAATTCATTTAATTGTTAGCCTAACTCATTCTTAAATGTACGATATGCATGATGGACAGCCGCCGTCGCGTCGGTCTCGTCGTTGCAAGTGCGATTTAGGCTTGTCGAAAAAATATCGATACATCGATATATCGATATTTCTGATTCGATATATCGATATTTTTAGCCGATATATTTTCATCCGATACATCGATATATCGATACAAAATATTCAATATCGAAAAACGTATCAAAAACGATATTTTTTTTCAAATTTAATTTATTAGCCGAATATTTAACAGAATTCAAAGCTGTAATAGATAGGAACGAACGGCAAATTACTGTATTGTCTATGACTTGAATGCTTTTTAAGTGTTGAGGCCGCCGCAGGCCGCGGTGGCCATCATCCGTCACTCTTCACTTACTTTCAAATGTGAGTTCTTTTGCGTTGTGTGTGTGTGGTCGTGTAATCTTCTAATATTTTTAGAAGATTGCTATTTAGTTTTAAATGTTGCCTATTATAAAGGATTAACGATTAAAATACCTTCGTTTTTATTAAGATTCTCTACATTAAAATAATGTGCGTTTAAAAAATAGTACTACCTATTATTGAGCTAGACTGAACTAAATACATTATTATTTTAAAACCGAAAATCTTAAAAAATTGGACCGATATATCGATATATCGATATTTTTCCCTCGATATATCGAGGTCGATATTGATATTTTTATAAATATCGATACATCGATATATCGATATATTTTTGCATTTCCGACATCCCTAGTGCGATTGCTGAGCGTGGTTTGCTTGTTCGATTCTCAAGTCGGCCAAACTCTTATTAGATTTTTCCATTAACAATTAGGAACTCGAACTTTGGAAGTGGTTTGTGTGACCCCGTACCGTGAAAGTATGAAAGGCGGTTAGTTCTGGCGTCGATCTTGTAAAAAAACACTGTGAAACCTTAGAACCGGTCCACACGGCGCGTTGCGTCGACGTAGCGCTGTCGCTGCATCGTTTTCCATACTAAACCATAGTTTCCACACGGTGCGCCGCAACAACGCAACGCACACACGACGGACTGCAGCCCCCGAGACGAAGCGGGAGGGGTGTAAATACTATTCGTATTTGGATAGATAGTCTCCGATGAGATTAGCCGCCGTGATCGAAGTTCGATTAGGAGAACGTTTGTATAACTACTAGCACTCCGCCCGCGACTTCGTTCGCGTGATTTTATTTATCCTATAAATGATTTTCTTATGTGCAGTTAGTGAAGGCGACCAAAAATAAGCTATATTTAAAGTAGATATATAGGGTTTATTGGATTGGGACAATTCGTTATTTGATTTTAAGAATAATAAATTTTAGGTTACCGCCACAAAGTAAAATTCTCTACTAATAACTTACCTACCCATTTTGCCCAGTTGAGGGTCGAGTTTTGAACAACCTAAATACGCTATTCACTCTTTTTATTTTTCTTTTATGTTAGTCAGATTGCGCAGTGAGATTTCTCAAAAAAACTTTAACACCCCTAACCCTATCTGGGGGGGAGTTTTAAAAATGTTTTATGTAAATTTTGATTATTACCTTTATCCCCAAGGAATATTATAATATTAAATATTAGTTTGTATGAAAAATCGATTTTTCATACAAACTAATATTTACCCTTTTCCCTTCCTTAAAGGTAGAATTGCCGCAAAATCGCGCCTTAGTGCTCTGCCCTAGAACTCCACGTCAAAAACGAAACCCTGACCAGTAATATTTTTAGCTTGAGTTAGTTTCGAAACACTTATAATGACAACCTTTATTGTTTCCTTAGGTTGGTATTTGTGCCAAGTTTCAAATTTATTAACCCAAGAAATAAGATTCTTCAAAAACACTTTACCACCCCCTAAATCGTATTTTGGAAATATAGATAAGTAAAACTAATAATGACAACCTTTATTGTTCACTGATGGGTATTTATGTCAATTTTCAAATTTATCAATCCAAGAAGTGAGATTTTTCAAAAACGCTTTAACACCCCCTAAATCACCATTTGGGGGTAGTTTCGAAAAACTAATAATGAAAACCTTTATTGTTTATTTAGGATGGTATTTATGTCGACTTTCAAATGTACCCAAGAATAAGATTTTTCAAAAACATTTTACATCCCCTAAATCATCTTTTGGGGGTAGTTTCGAAAAACTAATAATGAAAACCTTTATTGTTTATTAAATTTGGTATTTAAGTCTAGTTTCAAGTTTATTTACTGAAGTAATAAGATTCTTCAAAAAAGCTTTTACACCCCTAAATCGTCTTTTGGGGGTGGTTTCAAAAAATAATAATAACAACTTTTATTATTCATTTAGTTTAGTATTTGTGGCAAGTTTCAAGTTTTTTGACCCAAAAATCAGATATTTCCATTTCAACACCCCCTAAATCGACTTTGGGTGTTGTTTCAAAAGACATGATAACCTATATTGAGGTTGGTATTCATGTTTTATGTTTATTAACCCAAAATATAAGATTCTTCAAAAAATAATTACATCCCCTCAATCATCTTTTGGGGGTAGTTTTGAAAAACTAATAATGTCATCTTTATCATTTACTTATAATATTTTTTGTGCTAAGTTTCAAGAATGTTGGTCGCAGGAATTAGATTTTTCATACAAACTTTCAACCTCCTTTATACCCCCTTAGGGGTGGAATTTCCAAAAATCCTTTCTTAGTGCACACCTACGTCACTTGAGGAACCTTTCTGCCAAATTTCATGCTTCTAGGCTTAGCAGTTTTGGCTGTGCGTTGATTGATCAATCAGTGAGTCAGACAGTCACCTTTCGCTTTTATAGATATAGATAGAAGATAGATTAAGCCGATTATATTTAACTGCAATGGGGGTTTATTGAAATATAAGCTAGGTGGCAACAATGAGATGCCAAGTTATAGTATTTTTCAAGGGGACGACCTCTCGTCAAAGGGGAGCCAACTTTTTTTTTTCCCGACTGCCGAAGGAGGGTAATGTGTTTATCAGTCTATGTATGTATGTATGTATGTTTGTTCCTATGTGGCGTTCTAGAGACCAAACGCGTTGGCCGATTTTGATGATTCTTACGTCAATCGATTTGTCTTAATCCTGCGAGTGTCACTGGCTACATTAAAATTTGAAAAAACAAAAATGGCGGATTTTGGGCGCCATTTTGTGGGGGATTTTTTTCTTCCAACCCCATCGTGTGGGGTATCAAAATAAAGGGTTTTAAAAGGCGATTCCAAAAATATATCATACTTAAATGTTTAAATGTACCTAATTCTAAAAAAAAATAACTAAAAAGTTGTAAATAAAAAAGTTAATTAAAAAACTCAAAAAACCCGACTGCTTAAAAAGCAAACTAAAAAGACGTAAACAAGAAGAAAATCATGCTGTGCAGTCGGAGGATACATCTGGTTTTCTGGCTCGCGAATAAGTATCCTCCGACTGCACAGCATGATTTTCTTCTAAGTTCCCCATACAACACCGCACTGGTTTCGCGCCAAAAGTTGAAACGCTCTGATTGGGCGAAGAGCATAATTATGGCCAGTTTCCCTCGCGAAATGTAGTGTTTTGATTGGTCAGAGTTAATCAAAGATATAAAAGAAGGTATGTTTCTGCGTGCATTAGTCAGACGGCGCATCTTGAGAACGAAGACTAGGTAGTTCCCAGGTGCCGACTGAATCACGAATACAGCGTTGCGCCACTTGAAAAGAAATTAGATCAAGATAGAGAAATGCAAGATTCTTATAAGACTTAGATCGAGAATCTAACTGGAAAAGGATACGCAGAGTTGGCCCCGGAGACTGCAAGCGAAGAAAGGCTATTTTACTTGCCACACTTTGCCGTCGTTCATCCAATCAAGAAGAAGCCCACGATAGTCTTTGACGCAACTTCTAAGTACGAAGGGAAAAGCCTCAACTATGCCTTGCTATCGTGTCCAGACCTTTTACAATTGCAGTTTGGGGTACTGCTGCGCTTCAGCAGAAATTTTCTTAAGTGGAGAAATGAAAGACGTGTCACTGTCCGAAAATTTGATTTTAACGTATTTTAGTAAGATCTCCAAAAAATGAGACCATCTTCATTGTCGTCTATATATTCAATGTTAAAAAGCACAGTTAATACCAAACACAACGTGGATATAAAAGAATACCTACTCTAAATTATCATCGCTTCTGAAGCGGCTACCAGATGGGTATATGAGTAAAAAATCAAAAGTGCTCACAGCTCAGGATATAGAAACATTTTTGAATGAAGACAATAAATATTTAGCAACAAAGGTAAGTTTTATATACATTACGCGCGGTATAAACACTGTTCAGTGCAAGTGTTTAATAGAAGTACATTGCCGGCTAAGTAGAATAACTACTTGCAACATGTTACAAGTTATTCTAATTAACCGGCAATTAAATATATATATATAACTATTAAATACTTACCCTAAAAAATGTATATACCGGCCATTAATATGATTATGCCTATAAAGTAGTTCGATGAGAATGAAGGCCTGGATCGGGTAAAAAGCATGTTATCCGATAAAATGCAAACTAAATTTGTGTTTGAAAGGTCTTTTAAGGTCCAAATCCCTACAATAGAGGACTGGAAGAAGGGACTCGATCCACCAGAACAAGACAGTCTGGTGTGGTACACTGATGGATCCAAAATGGAATCAGGTACAGGAGCGGGCATATACGCAAAAGGTTACAAATGTAGCAAAAGCTTAGGGAAGATGGCAACTGTATTCCAAGCGGAAACATTTGCCATAATAACCTGTGCTCAAGAGAATATAGATAGAGGAACCCGAGGTAAATCCATATATATTCTTAGTGACAGTCAGGCTGCAATCAAAGCCATGGCATCCTACAAAGTGGACTCCGGGCTCATTCTGGATGCTATCCAGGCCCTAAACAAGCTTGGGAAGCACAACAGGGTGAGACTGGTGTGGGTCCCTGGGCACAAAGGAATCCATGGTAACGAAGTGGCTGATGAACTGGCAAGAGAGGGCTCAGTAAATGAATTTGTGGGTCCAGAACCATGTGTAGGCATTTCGACGTGTCTCGTAAAAGCCGCGTTTAGGGAGTTTGCAGATCACAGACAACAAACTTATTGGCTGTCTAACACCGGTCTGCAACACTCCAAGAAATTCCTAGGCTCTACGTTCAAAGCCCGGGAATGCATTTGGAATATGAGCAGGGGGCAAATCTGCTACCTGCTTGGGGCCTTTACTGGGCACTTTGGAACCAACGACATGCTCATGAAGATGGGTTTAACCACGACTCCCGTGTGCAGGTTGTGTGGGGAATATACGGAACGCATGGAGCACCTTCTGTGCACATGCGATGCACTGGCTGGTAAGTGAATGGGTCTCCTAGGGGTTGGATACCCAAAACCAGAAGACTATAGGCTCATATCTCCTAGTCTCGTTGTAAAACTCATGAAAACGGTTTTCAACGAGATTGGGGGGAGTAAGTTATCTAGGGGACCACAATAGATCCCAATGGGTCGAAGTGTCCGAGATGTTCTCGGCCCCTCCATAAGATAAGATAAGATAAGGTTGCCTGGAAGAGATCGCGGAGCGCGATAAGGCCGCCTGTTGTATTTTTGTCTTAATTTTTATGTTTTTTTTGTATTGTTTTATCATGGTGTACAATAAAGTATATATATATATATATAAGATAAGATAAGATGTGTTAATTTGTGTATAACGTCGAATTTTAATCTTTTTTACAGGTTGCTCTCATTTTTGGTGTAAACGGTGCTTGCAGAAGCTCTGAATTAATGAATATCACAATTGACAACATCGAAACACATAACCAGACGCTGATAATTAAACTTATGAACACGAAAACAAAGAAAGACCGTCAATTTGTGATACGTGACGAATTTTTAAATGTAGATATAGATCAGAAATACATGGCGTTGCGTCTAAGTTATATATACACAAAGCGATTTTTCTTAAATTACCAGAATGGAAAATGCAGAAAACAAGCCATCGGCAGAAACAAATTTGGAAAATTGCCTTATGAAATTGCCAGTTATCTGAAGTTGTAGCTTAACCCGGAAGCGTACACTGGACATTGCTTCCACCGAACATTAACAACGCTGCTAGCTGATTCCGGTGCCAATTTGGGTACGCTCAAGCGTCATGGTGGATGGAAATCGGACCAAGTGGCAGAAGGTTACATAGAGGAATCGGTACAAAATAAAAGTAAAATCACTCAAAACTTCAATTCATTTGCACCGATGCGATCAACATACCACGTCCGTCTATTTCTCATGGAAATGATTTGAAATTGAGCCTACGTCTACCTGTATTGTATCGCCTGATTCTGATAATAATAATTATTATTCACAAATAAAATAAACCAAACAAATACTAGAATAAATGTGCCAAGTAAAAGTGCAAATTTCACTTTTAATAACTGCACCTTTAATAATTGTGAGTTTTAAATGTTTGAGGAGAAGATGAATTAAACTTGGTTTCATTAACTTGAGTTTTTATTTTGAGTAGGTATATTTTATCACGGTAGGTAGATTGGTAGTTGAAAGCGCTCGATGCAACAATCTACTAATAATAACTCAATTTACACATTAGTGCTGTTTGTCGCTAAAGAGTTCGGTTGTATGTGCCATATCTTGAATACTGCTGATCCGATATTAATGAAACTTGCATTATTCAAAATTTGAGAGATAGGTACCTAATCCAATAAAAAGAATGGTCACGATCCGATAAGTAGTTTTGGCGAAATGCATGGACAAACATACTTATATATTTACAAACATACAAAAATACAGACAAACATATAACTTATGAAATTTGGCACACGTGTTTAAAAGCCCACATAGAGTTATATGTACATATATGAATATTGTGCAATGCCAACAATATCACATGCATACTTGTCGAATTGATTACCTCCGTTTTTATGAAGACGACAAAAAAGCAGAAGATTTCGACCAAACCCATCCAGAGGCAATGAAAGTCATAAGAAGAAACCATTACATGGACAAATATTTACAGAGTTTCCGGTCTATCGATAAAGCAAGGAAAATATCGAAAGAAATGAAAGAAATCCATGAAGAGGCAAGTTTTCAGCTGAAAGGTTGGGCAAGCAATGAAGCAGTAGATGACATCAAAAGGAAAGATTCTCTACAACTGACGAAGGAAGAAAAGATGCTGGGCCTTAGATGGCTGGTAAAAGAAGATATTTATTTAAAACTTCATGCACAAAGGCACAATGGCGGACTTAATGTCTTAGGCATTCTCTACCAGTCAACCGAGGGTGGTGAAGAGATAACATGGCAGGTGCATTATTTAAATTGTGACAAGCAAAAAAGTAAAACAAAGGACTAATAATAAGTTGCTTAAAATATACATACATAATATGTATTTTTCATCACACTTGCTCATAAAGTGGCTTTAATTTCACCGCAATTAGGCACATAATGACACCTGTAATCAAAATGTGACTTTTTCATTGCTATTATTCACAAGTGAGATAAAGAGTTTTTATTTTATTTTATTGGCTGAGTTGCTTTGTTCTTAAAAAAGTTTCGATACAAACAAGATCGTGGTCAACAGTACAAATAAATTAATGTACCTATTGCGTGCTCATTTCATGCAACTTCGTATTTAAATATAATATCTACGCGACTTCAGCCTGTGTTGTGTGTTGAACTTAATTATTGTTTCTTTTTTCCAGGTTGGTTTAATATTTGGTGTAACTGGTGCATGTGGGATACAAGAATTAACAAATATAACTGTAAAAGACGTAGACAACCATGGACAGATGCTTTTAGTGAAGATACCTATCACGAAAATTAAATACCGAGGTCTTTCACCATACAAGGTCCATTCGATGAAATTGTTAAGAAGTATGAAAGTATGCGTTAACCAAAAGCAAAAAATTACCGTTTCTTTCTAAATTACCAGAATGGTAAATATAGGTACTTGTCAGCCTATAGGTATAAACAAATTTAGTTCTATGCCTAAAGAATTTGCTAAGTTATTAGGTTTAGCAGATCCTGAGAGCGTCATGCTGGGTGGCGATCTAACAATGTAGCAGAATCATACGTAGAAGATTCCATACTAAACAAGAAGGAAATTTGTGCAAAATTCACAAAAAGAATTAGACTTGATTCTGAGAGGCGTCCTACTGGCGAAACACTAAGTTCATGCATTGATTGGTATCACCTACCTATACGATTAATTAACCATCTCAAATAACAATAGAACATGAAAGTATTTCAGTAAATAATCTATCTGATGAGACCGCTATGCTACCAAAAACAGTTAATTATAAATTTACTAACAGCACATTTACTAATTGTTTCTCTAAATAAACTTTTTGTCTACAAAATAAAATGATTTTTTAGTATTATTTTCTTCACAAGTGTGTTGAAAATACACGTGTGTATTGATGATTACCGCTCTCGGGTCTCAATGGCGCATCATCGGTAATGACCAACATTACACACTTGTACCATAATGTACCAATATATATTTATTTATTTATTTATTATATACTTTACACCACTTAAATAGTAACAGGACAATATTTTTAAAGATACGTGTACAATGGGCGGTCTTATCGCACAGGGCAATCTCTTACAGACAACCTTTGGATGGACTGAACGAGAGGAGATAGACATAGGGCTGTCAGTGTACAAAAATTATCTTAATAATATTACTTAGATATTACATAAAATACATACATACCAATAAAATAATATACTAATAAATATAAAATATAGAACAGAGAAAGGAGAAGAATAGTTACAGAGAAAGGAAATGCTCCTTCACCATTTTTTTAAAGGTAGGTAATGTTTGCGCACGTCTTACCTCAATAGGTATAATACATACCTAAATAAAAACTCGTATATATATATTTTAATAAAATAATGAATAGAAGTTATCGAGATGTCCCTTCTCCGCGTTAAAAATAAAACCGCAATTTACGCTTGAAAGCATATGCTATCCTTCAACGTAGGACTTAGCAATACTTCAAAAAGAGGCGTGTGAACGCAACCACACTAGCAGAGCGCAGTCACGGTAAAGATATGCGCAGTAGTCGCTCCGAGCAGCTAATCTTTGACAGCGGATACTAATTCTTCTTTTGAACTTGGTTATCAAAAATGATAATGCACGCATCCCTGCTAAAAAAAAGTTGTAATGGTAATATTATTTAAGTTCTTTTCCCGTTTTTGTTTTGGAAACAAATTGCACCGCGTTTTTATTCGTTGGTTATGGTTTTGCATGGGTTGTGTTGCTTTTAAATAAGCAAGCCTTATTGCGTAATGAATTCGGCAAGGCAATGGGCAAAGAGTATGAAAGATCAACCAAGCACATGCGAGATGAAAGACGCGATGTGGATGTGATTGGTTGATTGATGGCGGTCAAACCCTTTAAAGTTGACATATGCAGCTGAAATGAAGCTCAGATCAGAAGGTAATGTTCAACCTGCAAAGTTTTAGCTGACATTGTTATAAGCCCTGACTGCGAAAAAAATTATTATTTGAAAGATGATGTTAAGAATGCAAAGGTAACCGAAGATAAAGCACTTACTAATGCTAAAATCAGCATAATTATAAGAAGTAAAGTAATGCCCTTTAAGAAAATTGTTTTCTATATCCCAATTCCGAAAGCGTAATGAAGACAAAAAAAACCGGCCAAGTGCGAGTCTGACTCGCGCACAGCGGGTTCCGTCCGTATAAACAGCTACATTCACCAAAATAAATAGTAACCTTACTAACGTTCATAAACAATGAAAGCTCCGAACATTGTACTAACGAAGAGACAAAGTTAACTTTGCCGTTCGAATACTGTTGACCCCATACGTCAATATACAAAATTTTTACAAGTACATTTTACGAGTTGGTCCACTATTCCTCGTAAACTTGTAAAGCTTAACTGTGATAGTTTTCCTTTTAATTTCGATAAACATACTACCGCTACCGTGAATTTTTCCATTTATCCAAAAGCAACCATTCAGCTGGCGCTGGCAGGGGAACACTTGACTAACAAAAATTAGCCATTTAAAGCTTAATTTTACGCAAACGGATCCCTGAATAGAAAATGGGGTTTTCACAGACCCGTAATATTTTTGAATAGCGTATCAACGATACCCCACACCATGGGATAGACGGGAAAAAAAGACATCCCCACTTTACGTGTACAGGAGATAAATAAAAAAAAACTTTGTTTTATTTTACCTCTTTGTCGGCGTGATTAACATGTATATCTATGCCAAATCGGAACCCTAAAAACGCTGCTATTCTGACAACATCCTAATAACTGAGAGTTCTTTTTTGTTTGTTTTCTTATAAATATGGTATCATTAAAGCTTCTGTTTTAATAATACCTTATATAAGGTCCTTTATCTTAGAATACTACACAAATTTAAACTATTATTTTAGACTAACTACAGGCGTAAGTACTCGATGTAAGTAATATTGGCCAACTTCTCGGCAAATTTCACCTGGGCTGTGTGTGCTGGTAAGAAATGATCCTATGGGACCGCACAATGCGAATTGGGATCATGCATTTTCTATTGCAAGCAAACCAAGCTATGCCAGTTCTATTTTTTTCTATTAGAGTTTCCATATCGCATATGAGTTTTCTAGTTGAGAAGGCTATGAATTTGGTCGATTGATAGCGGTGAAAACCCTTTGCCTTATCCTTGCCTGCGCAATGAGGCTGCTGGAGAGTATATCTACTTCCAATCATATCACCCTCCAGTGGATCCTTAGGCAATATAAATTCGTGCGTAGATTCGCCAGAGATCGACCGAACTTCATAATAATTAACTGATGGTCATGGGCAACAGACTGTGGGCATTCAAAAATGGCTTTACCGAAAGTAAACCCGCAATTAACCAAACAACTTCTCAGCCTAAGTAGAAATAACCTTAGAATAATCATAGGAACAATTACGACCCCTTTAACCGTATAGTTCGGACGGGGTACATTTTGGGGCTTGACAAGCATACCTCCGCTGGCTCAGCCGCGGCTCATTTTGGACCCCAGATTTACGTCATACGACATCCTAATTAATAACTTAATTATTGATTAAGATACCTAACGAATCTTATGTGGGGGCTTTAATTAAAATAGTTGGATAAAAAGCTTACATGTTAGCGCAAATATTTTTTTTACATTAAGTGCGCAAGTTTATTAATTTACATTTGTTAAAAACAAGTGTAATAATACGATAATCGCCATTTTGATGACAGTGGTGGTCGAAGCTAAAAAACATAAAAATGCAGATTTTGGACACCCAAACTCCACGACAGGGGTAGTGGTTTGCTAATTGTTTAATTATTGGTCGAATTCATCCATATATCAAAATAAATAATTAGTGGTAATGAAGTTATTTGTTATTCAAAGTCGAAGTTTCGCGCCAATCGTGTTTGTTTAAATTTTTATTTTACCCAAATATCACCCACCCACATGTAAAAATGATTACAAATATGACTACTATGTCTCTAAATATAATAAACAACAAGAAGAAGCCCAGATCTTAACGTAATTAACAAGCACCGGTCCAATAATACGTAAAATTCATTACCACTACTTTATTTAGTTCAAAACTTCCAATTCATCAATGATATTGTTTTTTTTATTGTAATAGTGGTGTGCCAAAAAGATTTTAGCAATCGATTTTTTTATACTATCGACTCGATTAATGAGCAATTATCCCAAATCGATTCTTAAAAATTAAAATAAACCTGATTTAGGCATAAAATACAATTAGTACTTAAATTATTACTATTAATTATTTCTTAAAGTAATCTTAATAGATTTTTGGACATTATTAGACTACAATCAACTAAACAATTTCATCGAACCGTGGATAATTTCGCGCCGAATTATCTATCCGATTCAAAATTCAAACTCGGAATGCGTTCGCTATTCAAAACTATTTTGTATAGAATAATAATGATTGAGTCTTTTAATGTTTGATAGTCTCAGAAGTATACAGAGTACCTAGTATATTTTTATGTAAGTTTGTAACGCAAGTGTAGATAAATTTAGTTTCGGGGAACCAACGATTTTGTGATTATTCGTTATATTGCAATGAGTGTCGTACTGGCCCAGTGGCTAAAGGCCACTGGGCCACTGGGCTGGGAGGTGGTGGCCTTGCCTGAGGTCATGGGTTCAAATCTGGACAAATACCAATGATTTCCATTTTCAAATTCATTAATGTACTTTCTAATTATATTTTAGAAATCGTTGACAACGGAGAATGAAAACATCATGAAGAAACCTGGTCTTATAGTCTCAAATCGCCAACCCGCATTGAGCAAGCGTAGTGATCAATGTTCGTGCCTTCTCAGTATGAGATGAGGCCTTTGCCTTGCAGTGGGACAATTATAGGCTGGTATTATTATTATAATTATATATTGAATAATGAGTTGAGAGTATGGTATGGTTAGGTTTTGAATTCGGTCGAGTTTGTTGTAATGTTATGAAAATTGGTTATTCTATACATACTTTTAAAAGTTTATTTTTATTCATTTTAAGAACATAAGTTTGGTTTGTATTTACATCTGCATTCCCCGAAAACTATTAATATCAATAACCTTGTGCGTATCTTCTTGCGCGGTTCCTTTCCAAGCGACTTATGGCATGGTTGTCAACCAACTAATCTGAAAATCATCTAGAAGCATGAAATTTGGCAGAAAGGTTCCTCAAGTGACGTAAGTGTGCAGTAAGAAAGGATTTTTGGAAATTGCATCCCTAAGGGGTTACCCCCTTTTGGGGGGTTAAGGGGTTTGAAAGTTTGTATGAAAAATCTAATTCCTTCGGCCATAATTCTTGAAACTTAGCACAAATATTATTCTAATTAAACAATATAGGTTGCCATTATTAGTTTTTCGAAACCCCCAAATGACGATTTAGGGGATGTTGAAGTTTGTATGGAAGAATCTGATTTCTTGGGTCAATCAACATGAAACTTGGCACAAATACCAACCTAAATAAACAATAAAGGTTTTCATTATTAGTTTTTCGAAACTACCCCCAAAAGATGATTTAGGGGGTGTTAAATTATTTTTGAAATATCGTATATATTTAAAAAATAATTAACACCCCCTGCCAACATATTAAATATTTCTTTGGTTAATAAATTTTAAAATTGACATAAATACCCATCCTAAGTGAACCATAAAGGTTTTCATTATTAGTTTTTCTTATCTAGTCCCGAAATACGATTTTTGGGGAGTTAAAGTGCTTTGAAGAATTTTATTTCCCGGGTTAATAAATTTGAAATTTGGCACAAATACCAACCTAAGGAAACAATAAAGGTGGTCATTATACATTTTTCGAAACTAACTCAAGCTAAGAATCTTACTGGACAGGGTTTCGTTTTTGACGTGGTTTTCTAGGGAAGCACTAAGGCACGATTTTGCGGCAATTCAACCTTTAAGGAAGTAAAAAGGGTCAAAATTAGTTTGTATGTAAAATCAAATTCTTTGGGGATAAAGTTACTGATCAAAATTTACATAAAACATTTTGAAAACTCCCTCCCAGATTGGGTTTAGGGGTGTTAAAGTTTTTTTTGAGGCAACTCACTGCGCAATCTGACTAACATAAAATGATAAATAAAAAATTTTAATTCAAAAAATCTAAAAACCCGACTGCTTTAAAAGCGAACTAAAAAGACTTAAACAAGGAGAAAATCTTGCTGTGCAGTCGGAGGATACATATTCGCGAGCTGGCTGACGAAAACCAGATGTATGCTCCGACTGCACAGCATGATTTTCTCCTTGTTTAAGTCTTTTTATTTCGCTTTTAAAGCAGTCGGGTTTTTAGATTTTTTGAATTAAAATTTTTGTCCTCCGCAATATGGCGCCCAAAATCTGCCATTTTTCTATTTGCCAATTTTAATGTAGCCAGTGACACTCGCGGGGTTAAGACGAATCGATTGACGTATGAATCATCATACGTAAAATAAATTTACTGTGTAAAATAGCTGCGTAAACTTAATTTTCTGAATAAATTCGAATGTTGAAAGTTCAAGTAAATTCCTGAATTTCATGACGTAATTTGCAACAATCTGTCGACTCAGCTGGTGTGTCATGTGTCAAAATCTTGTCGAGCAGAGTGGGTAACAAATATGTTATAATATAGGTGCCACAGACAGCCCACTTGTCATTCTGGAATGCGGGCCTTCTAAAGTGAACAATTCCTCGGAACATTGACTTCGCGCAGCGAAGCCTGTGAACCGCTAGGAAGTTTCTGCGCTTTTGCAGCGATGCAGCTAGGCTGGCTATGCTAGTCAGAACCATCGCACAACGGACTAAATGGGAGTCTCCATCATAATCGTCTGTCAGAACTTGGCCACCTAAGCTTAAGCAGTTCTTGTTAGGGCACCAAAGCTATATCACCGCTGCGCTTTATTCTATTTGAGTTCAAAAAATATTTCCTTTCATACATTTTCGTACAAATTAAAATTAATTATATTTTAAAACAAATTGAATATCGTCGCAAAAATTAGAATATTTTTTTGTAAAACACAACATACATCTTGTCACACATCGCTAACTTCATGCCTGTTTTCCCCGAAGAGTTGGCCAGAAGTTCATAAACATAATTATAGATACTCACATTTTGCCAGCTATTTTTAAGTCCCATGTGATAAGGGACGAGCCTATTGCTATCAACCGGGCAAAAAGCCTGACTCCAGGCTGCTATTGAGTAATGCCAGAGATCACTTACCCGAACAGGGAATCAAACCCTGAACCAATACCTCTTACGACCACCGAGGCAGTACAGACCAAGCACTTACTGCAGGCAGTGGTGTCTCATCCCATACAAAGAAACCGTGCCGACATACTGTACTGATTATTTTTGTACATCGACCGCGTTCGGTTCCGTTCCACGGATATGGATGGTGATCTATCTATCGCCGTGGAACGGAACCGAACGCGATCGATTTACAAAAAATAATCGGTATAATCAGATGAAAAACGCTAGTTACGTCGGCACGGTTTCTTTATATGGGATGAGGTAACTGTATGCTAGTATTATATTATCTGTGCTGCAGGTCACATTCCTCCTGTAGGTTCGTCCAAGCATGTCGTGGTGTAGTCGTACCCCACTCTGGTGGAGACAGCCC
This sequence comes from Anorthoa munda, assembly GCA_945859665.1. Classification (NCBI taxonomy): domain Eukaryota; kingdom Metazoa; phylum Arthropoda; class Insecta; order Lepidoptera; family Noctuidae; genus Anorthoa; species Anorthoa munda. The sequence continues at coordinate 42,073,837 of OX243893.1, forward strand.
TCCAAGGTGTCGTGAAGAGGCGGCGCTGAGCTATACTGCGCCATGGCGCACGTGCAGAACATTTAGCAACTATACACTTATGGGTGCGCGTGGTAACACTTTAGATCAGGCGCGTGCCCATCGACATTAGGCCTGTAAGGCCACCTACCCAGTGACTACCGGGCCCGTTTTTGTGGCCCACGGAATCGCATAACCCGTGGGCAGGGTGCAAAGCATCGTGACCATTCGCCACACCCCCCGCGACATCCAAGAGAGTACCTTATCGCTTATCAGAATTTGACCTGTGTACATCTCCGCAAATTGTACTTATTGTTTTGAAGAAACCATGGACACTTCGCTTGAAGAAGCTGCTAATGTTGTTGCCCTGTTACAACAAGGTCTCAGTCAGTGAACAGTCGCTTGCGAACTTTACTTGAGCCAGTCTGCTGTATTAAGGGTATAGGTACAGAAGATTTCAACAGACTGGTAGTGGTGCCTTTAATTGGATTAACAGACGGTCAAGAGCCAGGTGCTCTTCAGAGAGATGACCGTTTCATCGTTACAACATCGCCGCGGGATCGGCACCTGGTGGGTGTTGATTTGACCAGAGACCAGCAGCTTAATTGCGGAAGTGAATTCGGCAAGGCAAAGCGGAAATAATATGAACAATTTACCAATCACATGCGAGATGAAAGACGCGATATGGATTTCCGTCTATGTCGATTGTTCATACTGCCTTGCCGAATTCATTACGCATTAAAGCTCCAGTATTGCTTATAAACTTGAGATGCCTGCATCATTTGCACATCTCATCTCTACTTAGCTTCAGTGGATTGGTTGAGCAAAACAGACATGTGATCTTTGCCGCGCGCAGTGGAAAAGTGAGAAGATGTGCGGTGAGCGATGTGCTTCAAGCGGCGCTGCTTATCCATCTCACATACAACGCTATCCGAAAGCAGCTTTGCTCTGTTCCAGTCCAACTGGTACTGTACTCTACTGTGGGTAGTGCATCTCCACTTTGGTGGCATTCGGCTTTTGTCTTTGCTATATTATTATACATATGAAATAAATTCTTGTCTATGCTTATGATCAGCTGATGTCACTTTTGATTTATGTCAAATATGTCAATTCTCACTTCTGGTGACATTAGAATTGTTGAAAAATAAAAAATATTCATTTTGTATTCTATAAACTGGAAAGTTCTCTATCTTATCGTTATTTTATACAACGAGGTACATTAATCCATGGAATAATTTGTGACGACAACTTATAAAATGCTTTTGTGTTTGTTCGCTATGTAAAATAACTATTTGGTACTTTTGTTCAGTTTATTACGTATTTCTTGCGACAGCTACAAATTTAATTTGCCTTTTCAAGGTTCCAAGCCAAGGATTTATTAAATTATTATAATGGCTACCGCGCCGAGCGGCACTCACAACTTCAAAGTTGTCTTATTGGGGGAAGGATGTGTTGGAAAGACATCTTTATTACTGCGTTACATCGAAGACAAATTCAACGACAAACATCTAACTACGCTACAGGTATCTACAACTCAAAACCTCTCATTATGATAAATATAAAAATGTTTAAATTAGTGTTTAGTTCCTACATGAACACAAAATGTAATAGACATTCTGTTTGGGCAACAATCAGACAGACCAAAACATTTGGTAATCTAAGGAATATCCTCTCAAATGAACTCTGTCAGCAATAGTGTATAGCTATAGGCTCTAGATCAGGTCTCTTTACCAAATGCAGGAAATGGTATCACTATGGGATTGACCTTTATATTTGTTTCAGGCCACCTTTTTGAACAAGAGATTAAACATTAATGGAAAACGTGTTAATCTTTCCATTTGGGACACTGCTGGTCAAGAAAAATTCCATGCTTTGGGTCCGATATACTATCGAAATTCCAATGGGGCTATTCTTGTGTACGACATCACTGATGAAGATTCTTTTGAAAAGGTATTTCAGATAAATTTTATTATCAACACATATTGTCATGTTCAACAACAAATGTATTAAAATGTGACATAGCACTAACACTTGATGTTTTATCAACAAGTTGATAAGTAAGGCTGATTAGGCAGATGACTCAAAACTTGAAATCAGACATCAACTTTTTTAGATTAAAGTGCTACTGCTACAATCCCACATTCTCACTATTCAGAAGTTAACCTACACAGGTTAACTACACTAGTCGCAGCCCTCGACACAAGTGTGCTAGGGAACACCAGGGTGGTTTTAGTAAGTAAGTGTCTGACAGACCCCTTGCACACTCTAGGGCGGTGGACATTCATGAGGATTTCCACCATGAAAAAGTAAAAGAACAGGTTAACTTCAGAATTAACTCCTGGTCCAAGATCCTAGAGCCCCCAGACTTTTTAGAGTTCTTTCTACTCAAAATGTGTGAGATTGCATAGCGTTAGTATGTACTTGAGTGAGCGCATACTTGCTAGTTGGACCAATAGCCAATTTACGTGTGCCAAGTTGGACCAATAGCCAATTTACGTGTGCCATGCTGAAAGTTTGCGAAAACATTACTATATATTCATAAAATCTTATTTACAGAATATTGATAAATAATTAAATTATATTTAATACCTAATCCTACTAATAAAATAAATGTCAAAGCATGTATGTTAGTATTTCAACCATGTAAAAAGGGCTAAATGGATTTGGAAGAAATTATACACACAGATAATTTATAACCTGGATTATCACAAAGAATACTTAGAATTCTGCCAAACTGAGTACAATGATATATACTATTCTTCTGGGTAAGCTAACTCCATCGTCGACTCTGTCTCAGTCACCTCTGACCTAGACTAGAGTCAAGAGCAAACCCATACCAAATAAAAAATATAAAAAAATTATCCCTTGGGATAAAAAAACACTTTCCAAATGGACGAACCTGGGGCAGGAGCTAGTTTGAACATCACTATTAACTAGTATGGTATATTATTGTCCTCTTTGAAATGTGATTGAGTAATAGATGGGGATTTTATTACAGGTGAAAAACTGGGTAAAAGAACTGAAAAAGATGTTGGGCTCTGATATAGTCCTGACAATTGCAGGAAATAAAATAGATTTGGAACATGAAAGGACTGTTCCCCTAGAGGAAGCAGAGAGGTATGTTTCATTACCTGATTGACATGCAGTTGCATTCAGATTGTTGATTTATTCAATATTACAAAGAGTAAGAGAACAATAATTTTATTGAAGTAAATATTGTTGTATTTCAGCTATGCCAATATGGTTGGTGCCCAACATTTTTACACATCAGCGAAATTAAACCAAGGAGTGGAGGAGCTATTCCTGGATCTTACAAGAACAATGATTGAGAGGTACGAGCAGAACTCTCAAACAGATGTGAACAGAACATCACAAGTTGTGGTGGTTGACGATGAAGCGGCACCAGCCCAGACCTCTTGTTGCTCAGGGAACAGAAGTAACTAAGAGCATTTAGTAAAATAAACATCATTTCTGTGTAGAGTGTAGTTCAAGTCATAGACATTATACATGTCTAGGACAGATAAATGAATGTTAATTCTTTTGCTAAGTACTTGTATAAATGTAATATATTATTTGCATACAGATGATTAATTATAATAATAAATATGATTCATTAGAGAACTTTTTTAAATGGTAGCTTCTATATTTTTTTGTTATTATATCATGAATGTGGAATTAAACAATGAACTTATATTGTAATATTTATTATGAAAAATGGTGCCTACCAAAAATATACACTGTTTATAAAATCATATTATATTTTGCTTAAGTTATAAGATGTTTGAATTTAAGTAAGCTAGCAAGTTAATGCGCATTTAATAACAATGCTAAAAGTGCTTGATTGTGGGAACAACGGTCACATTCTGTCATGTAAAATTAAGTCTTAAATATTCATAAAAATGCTTTTATTCCGTTTTTAGATGTATTATTTAGTCTAATTGTTATTGTCTTAGGTAAGGTCAGGGCAAATACTAATTTCTACCTTTGCAATTGTACATGTCACAATCTCATGTACAAATTGAAGAATTGCTATTAATATAAGTTTTTGCTAAGCGAACAACTATAATGCTTTAAAAAATTTGTCTCGATTTGTTTAGTTGAATTTATATCTATGGATACTAATATTATTTTTTCTAGTAATTAAAATAAAATAAGACGATGTCTTTATAATTACGGCAGCATGGAGTGATATTTTTTGTGCACCCGGCACGGGTAAATGGGTAACTTGAGTAATAATTTTCAATAAAATAAAAATCCGAAAAAAAAAATTCTGGCCATGTGCGAGTCGGAATCGCGCACGAAGGTTTCCGTACCATTATCGCAACAAACGGCAAAAAAAACATGTTTGTTGTATGGGAGCCTCACTTAAATATTTTTTTTAATCTGTTTTTAGTATTTGTTGTTATAGTGGCAACGGAAATACATCATCTGTGAAAATCTCAACTGTCTAGCTATCACGGTTCATGTGGTACAGCCTGGTGACAGACGGACAGACAGACAGATCGTGGAGTCTTAGTAATAGGGTGCAGTTTTTCCCCTTTGGGTACGGAACCCTAAAAAGCTGCCGTTCTGTACATTTTGCCGAGTTAGTGCGGACAATAATGTACAGAATGGCTGATATTTTTTTAGTGTTTACATACATAAACTCGCCTATTTCCAACGCGGCAACGGGGGTAGGCAGAAACTACAGAACGACATTTTTTTTTAGTTGTTTTTGCAAAAACCGTTACCTAAATCCTAGAAAAATATTGGGTGGTCATTGAAAATTAACCTGTTATAACTATTCTAATAGGCCAAGTTCTGTGACAAAATAAAATGGAAACAAGTTTTATTAGCATGATGACCTGGTCAAGATCAAGCGTAAGTAAATAAAGTCTGATGAATCCAGCATACTAAAATATTTTGGTTATGCTAACAATGACAAGACATCAATTTCTGTATTCTAGTAAAACATGATAGGTAGAGCCAGGGAAAAGAGAATGATAAAGATCCATCAAGATAGTTAACCTTTGTATCTATGTAAATTCCCAACAATGGATATGTTGGCGTATCGTTAGAGCTCAACATTTTAAATTGTATAACAATTGTAAAGATTGTGAGGAAGGAAGGGTAAGCATTGGCAGAGGGTAATAATGCACCGGTCAATCTTAACTTGTATTATGGCGTGTTATGTAAATAGCTAAATGAAACAAATTCTTTTTGTTAACAATATTTTACTATGCACTACTAGTGTAACTAAAACGATAACAACAAACGATCTATTATAGCATGCTCAACAGCTAAAACACAATGTATTCCATACAATTATGAAGATGTCAATGTCATCATTCAAAGATTTTTGAATAAAGTAATGAAGGAATACTATTGTGTGCATTGCATTCACTGCAATAAAGATTTCATGGATTTGCCAATAAGTGTATTATTTTATACCTTTAAAATTTTTTTTCAACTGTGAACCACTCCATTAATATTAAACCAATAACTCGCAAATAATATGCTTGCAGACTTAAATAAATTGCCAGATCGCAGACAGGCAAAGTTAACACACACGCTTCAGCATAACCATACGTTTACATTATTCCAATACGTGTTATATAAAGAATTAGATTAATTAATTCTACATCAAATGCACATTTTATAGCCAACTTATGAGGTAAATGCCTTTGACAGGAAGCCTTTATTTCTCTATTTGTTTTGGCCAATTGCCTTTGTAACTACATGTTTTATTTATTTGTAAATATAAGTTTATTTACTATAATATAATTATAACTCTTGTTTATAGTACAGAGACAAATCATTTCTTGGTACATTTTTGTACACATGAGTAGACTAGTTTCAAACCGTTAATCTAACTTTAAAATAACGAAAAATAAACATGGCAAATAAATAGAATGTACTTTATTGTACATCAAAACTCTTTTAGAAAATTCAGTTTCGAATTTTGACTTTAGTATGAAAGATTGCTGGATTTGATTCTATCCTTTAAAAAGACCATTTCCAATGACATCTAAATGTTGTATTTCAAATTATCCGTACTGCCGTACCAATAAGTAATTTTTGAACTTAATTGAAACTAGTCGACTCCTAGTGCAGTTAGTCTTTTTGTGCAAACCTAACCGAGTCAAACCAACCCAAACATCTCAGGCTTAATGTTGAATAATCCTTATTCAAAATAATGGGAGCATTCAGAATAAATTCTTACATACATTTATGTAAATCAAAAATATGAAATCACTACACTACCCACTACCAATTGTGACTTGCTCCTGACTTGTGCTAACTTTTTTCTTCTGCGATAATGTCCGCAAAACTTCCATGTCTCTATCATTTAAATCAATAAACTTTTTGAAATCTAACTTTTTACAGTCATATTTGAACTTTTGAGTTGTATCACAGTTAGCTCTATTTGTTGTGGAACTGGAACATATGTTGTTTTCAGCTAGATCTACAATGTTGCCAGGGTTAACACTGTGTCACTTCTCTAAGTCAACATCTTGGTTCTTCGTTTTCAATGCATTTTTGGATTTAGGCTTCACTGTTTCTTTCTCGACAGCATTTTCATTTTCAGTATCCAAAGGCGGTAAGTCTAAGAGATAAGGCATCATGCTTCGAGATTTTTCTTCATTTGATAACCACTCCATCTACAAAAAAAAAAATACAAATTAGTAAGTATTACTTACAAACCGCGATGACTGTTAGAAGGCCGTAGTCACACTTATAATATTTAATCAATTTAGAGGACATAACAGAATCCTTGTTTTGATTTAGTAAATGGGTACATACCTTCTGACGATGATCCCTCACAGCGTCATCACAAATATCAATGCACATTAGCTGAGTGAGGCGCCCGTCGTCCGAGGCGTAAGCAGCGGCTTGCCACGCGACACCCAGCTTGGACAGCGCTCGGCCTGACATGCCAGCCGTGCGTGCGGCCAGCGTCGAGCACAGCTCACTGTAGTCGAACTGATCCACGCTCAATCGTCTGTAAAATAATTATTATATTAACATAGCAGGAACATCATTATGTTTACAAACTTTGCTGAATTCTGACTACAAACCTCTTTCCTTCTGAGGCTGGTTTGAGAACAAAGGTATCAAAGTAGAGACGAATCAAACGTTCGCGCTCCTCGAGACCGGGCAAACCGAATTCTATCATCTTGTCAAGACGATCGTTGATTGCAGAATCGAATTGCTGTGGCGTGTTGGATGCGAGCACCAACATTATACGGTTGCTCTGGTCAGATGTCCGGTACAGGAATGCATTGAGGGCGGCTCTCAAATCTTCACTAATCCTTTCCGAGGAGCGCTTCCTCAAGAACGCATCAGCTTCATCAATGAAGAGAAGTACACCTGTCGATTTAAAATATATTATAAATAATGTACATATCACATAATTAACATTATTTGTGTCAACTCGCTTCACACTAACCTTTTTTACTGGTATTGGCCCAATCAAATACTTTATGGATTGCTGCCACAGCATCTTTTCCCATGGGTGCAACATCGCCACCAGTTAGGATAGCATATTCCATGCCAGAATGTTTTGCCAGTTTCTGCAAAATACAAGCATATTATTTAACAAAATGATTTTTACACAGTGCAATATTATAATCCCAGAAACAATTATCCAGACACTCACCTTAGAGAATAATGTTTTACCAGTTCCGGGAGGTCCATACATGAGCAGGTTTCTGTAAAATCCTTTATTTAAACGTGTGTTTTTAGTAGCAATAGCAATATCTCGTAGTCGCCGCTCAAGAGTTGGTGCTAGAACAACGCCAGCTAATGCATCACTGGGCTTTTTGAAACTCGCTACAGCTTTGGAAATGGTGAGTATTGGATGTTTAACAGCTTCCAATATTGAGAATCTTGATGTTTCATTGACAAGGGTAGGTTTGCCTGGAAATAGGAAATATGTTAGTGAATCTGAATGCTACAAAGTTTGTGCTAAGTGAGCATAGCAGACAACTACTTTGTAGATTGTTTCGTCAATTACAAAAAATATGGGTAGCAACCTACCAATGCGAGCTTCAATGAACCTTGCTGCCACTGATGTTGTACCCTTTGCCGAGTATACACCGAGAGCCAAGAGTGAAAGTCCACCAGCTGCAGCCAATGTTTTATCCCAGTCGGTCACGAGGGCATTAAGACCAGCACCAACTACACTTCCTGCAGTTCTGTTGATAAATTAATAATTATTTGGTTTAAAAATTGGTATAAAGTTACAATATTTGACTGTAACCATAATAAAAGTATGAGATAAAGATGATTCAATAAAATAAAGATATAACTGCCCCTTGTCTGTTTATACTCCTGAAATAATCTAAGATCTCCCTGATCCAACTTTTTTAAAATTGGAATAAAAAAATGCATTTTGTTGTCAAGAACTTATCGAGGGAAATGTGTTGACGACACGGTTGAGCGATCGGCTGCTGCGCTGCGTGTCGTGCGATTAATTCCCGCTCGAACCAAATATTTGTTTGGCCTACAGATAGTTGTTCCGGATCTGGGTGTCTTGTTTATGTGAGTTTAAATGTTTGTAAACGCACCCACGATACAGGAAGAAATTCCTAATGGGAGCAATCTCATAAAAAATAAAACTATTTTTTTTTAACGGTTGCACCTATGTGCAACTTTGCCTAACCCTTCAGGGAAGACAAGCGGGATGTTGTGTGTGTTATATAACATGCTGAGTACACAAGTATAATATTCAGTTACTTACTTAATACTTTCAAGGATAGTTGTTCTGTTTTCCGCTGCCTTCAATCTAATTTGTTCTAATGTGATATCCCGGTTTTCACGGTCAGCTTTTGCTCTGGCTTTGGCTTCAGCCTCAATCGCCTTGAGTTTGTTCTTCTCTCGAAGTTCCATTTCATGCTCAATAGTGGCGCGTCGTAGAGCTTCCTGCTTAGCAACACTCTCCTCTTGTCTAAAAGCAATCATCAAGATTGATCATTTTATTGTAGAAAATTGGAAAAAACACACATTGTACACTTTTATAAAAAATATTCCTGAACGCAAATATAAATTTCTAAGCATAATGTTTTTTAAATTTAAATCTATATCTAATAGCTAAGAAATAGAAAAAAGTTGGCGTTAGGCGCGAATTTTAATGTAATTTAGGCCGTTTGTTGAATAAACCGAATTTCATAAGTTTGTGCTATAATTGATTGGATTTTGCACTTAATGGTAAGTTTACAATATTAGTTATTATAATAAGTTATAACAATACCAAATATTATCATGTTACATGGTAAAAACGGTTCGAGACTTTTAGTGTACACGGCTCATCATCATAAAGGCCAAGAGTCGCCACATTGACCGATGACCAGCGGATCCCCGCAATCTTCACCAGATCATCGGTCCACCTAGTGGAAGGCCTTCCAACTCAACGTCTTCCGGTACGCAGTCGCCATTCCAGAACATTACACCCCCGTTGACCATCCGTTCTGGGAGTAATGTGCCCTGCCCACTGCCATTTATCGGTAACCTAAGTTCTCTTGCGGGAACGCAAGGAAAGCATTGTTCTCTCCATTGCCCTTTAGGTGACTTTAAGCCTTCTGATGGAGTCCATTGTATGGCTGTGTACAGTGGTGGGTAAATGTATACAAATAAATCGAATTAACTGATCGTTGAACATGTCGCGTAATTACCGATTTTATTTAGCCACATCGTTTTCCTGAAGCTAGCAGAAGTTGTTATGACTGAACATGAGAACGCGGTGATCGACGAGAACGTGGTCCAATCTGATCTTGCTTTAGTAAGTGATGAAGAGGAAAGTGCAGAAGATGAATTGGCTGCTTCAATACTACCAGATGATGTACGAAGCACCTATGGTCGAATTGTAACACTAATCTTCAAATGAAGAATCGGAGTGGGACATAGTGATGAAGAACCGCTTTCTAGCCAAGGTCTGTCCATGCATGCTTCTGAAAACACTACTGGAAGTACATATTGCACCAACGGGACCAATGAGTGTCTACCCACAAGGAAAAGAAAAAGTTTGGTGTTCTTGTTAAAATGTAGATGTGAATATCCCTTACCTTTTTCAAGACTACCTAGAGAGGTGAATGGGTGGTGTAGATCAAATGGATCAGACCATAAGCTTCTACCGTATCAGCATCAGAGATAAATAATGGTGGTGGGTTATTTTAACTTTCTAATGGATATGGCAATTGTAAATGCTTATTAAATTAGATTTGTCTTGACCACCTAACTGGGTGCGAGGTTATAAAGAGCGCTGTGCAGCATTTTTTAAACAAACTAAAGAAAAACATGAAATTAATTGCTATAAATACAAGTAAGTACCAGGTAAGATCAAATTCCAGTAGTAAGTACTTATACAATATAAAAGATTCTTTAATTCTATAGAGATGAAGAGCTTCCGAAGCGTGCTCCTTCTTGATTATTCCTACATGGCCTAATTTCATAATAGAAGTTCGTAAGATACAGCTCAAGTAGATGCTTGTAAAAGTCATGCTTTGATTGCTATAAAGAGCAATACTGAGCAAAAACGTTATGTTGTAAGTGTAGCTAAAAGCATAAGTCCGAAATTAGAACAACTAAATGTATAATAGATTGCTTTCATGATCGTGGTTTGCAGTTTTATTTTGGTTATAATTTATAATAATTATGTATTTGGCCGCTAGAGGGGCGCCGATGAGGTGTTTGCCTAAGGCGTTCTCGACTATCAATCCGCCTCTACTCCCATCCTCATAATCATTTTTGGACTCAAGCAATAATGGGCATAACCCGGAGCATTATGTTAACCTCCGGCAGTGCTTTATTTGTCATAGTTGTCATAGCAGAGGTAATTAGCTTCTGGCCGGGGGAGCGCGACGAAATGCGCAAGTACTCCAGCACCCTGGCCTAAGATAGCTGCAGAACACTGTGTGGTTTTAGTCAGATAGTCTGACAAACCCCTTCTCACCCCTCCAGGGCGGAGGACATCCATGAGGATTACCAAATGTAAAAAAGAGGTAGTTAGCTTTGTGTTAAATGTCCCAAAACTCTTTGCACAGAGCATCTGCTGTGGAAAATTCACACCTCTGTATAGATCAGATTTCCAATTGTTTGTAAACCTGCCAAATCCATTTTTCATCTTTATTATGTTTTATATGTTACTTTTAGTTTATTTCATTACAACTATAATAAAATTTAATTTTAAGGCGTAAATGGGTTAAGGTAGCTAAGGCAGAACTTATTTAAAGTCAAGACTTACTTTCTTAGAATTTCTTCCTGAGATCTTTGTTGTTGTGCCAGTTGTTCTTCATACCTCTTTTTAGCCAACTGATCTTGGTATTGAGCTCTGATCTGATGTTGTTTTGTTTCTTCCTATAGATTTTACAAGATAATATCAAAATATGGTGTATGAGTTTTAATCATTCTAATACTAATAAGATTCTTATAATTAGGATTATAATTAAAAGGCAAAAGAAGTATGTAAGCATTGAAGCAGGTGGCATTCTGTAGTTTCTGCCTACCCCCAAGAGTAAAAGGCATGACTTTATTTATGTTGAATCAATAGGCACCTGTAATGTTTTTCTGCGCTCTTCAAAATCAATTCTCTTCTGTTCTACTTTGGATTGTTCTATGGCTGCTTCATACTCCTTGATCTTTGCCATTTGTTCAGACTGTTTGGTGTTTTCTTGTAGCTTGCTGAGCTCCAATGCTTCCTTTGAATGTTCTGCATATTAAGAACGTAGTAATTAGTTGTAATAAGTGTAGTTTAGATAGTTACATAAAACAATAAAAATTATAGCATTTGAAAGGTACATAATAATGTTATTATTTAATGCAAGTTTTGTGGCTGATCTAATTGTGATTACTTAGATTTCACCATAATTACAGAACTCTCCAATCTTCTTGGCCGCTCTGAAGTTGGCATTGCGATGCACATGGCATGGCACCCTACTGTTTTAGTATAAGATTTGCTACTGCACAGCTCTTGTAGCTAACTTCAAGAGTGGATAAGAAGATTGGGAGTACTGTACAGAAACCACTTTCACAAAAGTCATGAATTAGATCACTTTTAGGACATTCCAAGGAAGCTATAAAAATATGTATGGGTTTTAATTAATAAATTATATAATATTTCTAGAGATCTATTGAGCTTTCCCATAATATATAAAACTATAAAGTTCCAATAAGATATTAATTCAGCAGGCATGTATTATGTAGAAGGAAAAAAAGTTCATACAGTTGTAATGCTTGATTATAGGTATTAAATGTTGTTGGATTACATCTAGAGAACATAGAACTATTCTAACCTCTGAATAATGATTAAACTCATGTCTGCAATTTAGAGACCACAACAAGAACAATAAACATATCATAGCTAATAGACAAGTTTGATGATATTTTATGAAATGATATGAAATAACAAAAATTATGTTTTTATCTAAATTAAAGTAGGTCTAATCGCGCGCTGTAAGGTTATGCGCTCGCTTATGCAATAGCGCGCAATGTGATTGGTAAATAACATATCTTAACAGCTTACTTGATTTTTCTAGTTCTCTAGCTGCTTGGGCAGCTCTTTCGAGAGCACTAGAATCAAAGCGATAGGCCTCCATTGCCCTCTTTTCAGATTTGGATAGGTTAGGGGGTGCGGCAGCGGCAGCGCCCCCGGAATCTGCGGGTGGAACATCCGAGGGTGGTGGTCGAGGCGTCGTACTGTATCCGAATAACCAAGACATTTTTGTCTTAGTTGTACTTTATACTACAACAAGAAGAATCCCAAATGCAATTTTCTTTTTAGACAGACACTGAAGTCCTATCTTCAACAGAGAGCGAATGACTGAGACTGAGACCGACCCGGACCCAATGTTGCCAGAATATGACCGACCACGGCGACCACCGAACGAAGCGAAACTGCGAAATGTCACTTTGTTTTTTTTTTATGGCTATGACCAGCTATGCCACTGGCTTGGTTACAAGACCTTTATGCCATTTGTTAGTTTAGTATAATGTTGCCAGATGTGGAAAGCTCCAACTCCAAGTCACCAAACCAAAGTCGACAAACACTCTTTACCAGTCTTGCGAAGTCCTTAATGTGCGCCAACTGTTTTTGTTGAATATTGTACTTAAACAAATTCAAACGACTTCAAGTAAAATCCAGAGATTACCTCCAAACGCAGAAGGCATGAAGTCCCTATCGGTAAGCATTCTCCAAAAACATCTTTTGTAAAAAAAATATCTTCCTATTCCTTGGGCCGTTTATCTACAATAAAATAAATAAAATCTTTGACATCTATTCGCTCAACAAGTCTCAGTGTAAAAAAAAACTCCAGAACTACCTGCTAACACAGTCATATGGAGGAGACAGAAAAGCTGCTTGCGATTCAAAATTAGTGAAATATTTTGGGTGTCTACTAGCTCTCTTATAAGACGAGAGCTAATAATGCACACTCTAACTCACCAATTTCACTCACATAACACTCGCACAAATTCGCTCACATCTGTAAAAGTGAATAAAAATAAAGTTTTATTGACTTATCTCCATTGTTTTTACTTTCTAGTTTACCCACTACAAAGGGGGAGAGGGAAGGAAGAAATTCAGGGTAACTTAGCGAAACATAATATGCATTGCCTACACTAGCCCCTCACTCTATCCCGCCTTTGTATCATCACTCTCTAATCTTTTGATTATTGCTTGTATTTATTTGGCGGTGTTGACCCGAGGCAGGGGGTGCCCAGGCGGCGCGATGCAGGGGCGGCAGCATAATTATATGCATATTTAGGCACGTTGACGTAGAGACAAAGCGAACATCAAATAATTACATTATTATCATTTAATTTTTTGTCCTCAATGTGTCTTGAACCTTGGGCATCTGTTCTTCTTCTGCTTTTCGAGTCGATGGTGAGTTATTTAAACCTTACACAGTTTGGGCTCAGTGGGTGGCAATGTTTTTAGCGACATCAGACATGTTCATCAAGTATTTCAAAGTGCAGGTGTATGAGCTATGAGCACTTGTAGCACTCTAACAAGTGGGTGCATGCTCTGGGCATCCGTTTAGGTGTAGTGCTATGCAGTCGGAAAATACATATGGATTTGGTCAGTCAGCTCGCGAATATGTACATATCCTCCGACTCCACGGCAAGATTTTCTCCTTTTTACGTCTTTTTAGTTCGATTCTTAAGCAGTAGAGATTTTTGATATATGAAATTATTTTTTTAGGGTTCTGTACCAGAAGGGATCAAACGGAGCCATATTATTGCTGTAACTTACATGTCCGTCGTCTGCCACACATTCTGTCCCGAAAAAAAAATTAACTGCCCTGTGACTTAGAGGATAACTTGAAATTTGGTGATAATGTTCATTATTTATTACGTATATTTTACTAACAAATAGTTACCCATATATTGAAAATTGGTACGGAACCCTAATTGTGCGAAGTCCGACATGCACTTGGCTGGGTATTATTTATTTAGTAGTCCTTGATTCATTGTGGTGTCTAAAACGGGGCACTAAACACCAAGTTGTCTTTTCAATTGATGGTAGGTATTCAGCTTACATACATCAAGCACACTTTAAGATATCACGCTGAGATACGGCCATGCATTCCGAAATTTTGAAATCACATAGTCTCGAAATTTCGGACCATATTTGCGAGTTTATTAATATCGAAATTGGCACTCCTAATTTCGAAACTTAATTTAAATATTATGTTATTTTTCATACAATTATGAAATTTATTATTGAAACCAAAAGAGGAATCATCTGAAAATGAGTGAATACGAATCTAAAGCCAATTAGACCGTTGCGTTTGGGCCATATTGATGACCATATGTGCTAACATTACAATAAAACAAAGGCTAACCATGGTGTTAAATAAATAAAGAGGAGTGGAAGAAGCTCGGCCATTTAAAGAAAACCAAGCTTTATAATAATGGACGTGATCCACGATCCACGTGGTGGAAGGACAGGAACTCTGTCACACTCTGAGTACTCGAAACCCCTGCGTTCCACCTGCCTTAAATGATACAGGCGGGATTTCGGCGTGTCTACATCGAGGTGGTTGCTTCCACGATGCCTTCTTCTCCAAGTGGGATTGGCAATCTTACGCTTCCACTCGGTGGCTATTTCCCTCTTATTTTATGTTGCCGCTAGCATATTCCTCACTAATACTGGCACAGACACGTCACGCCCGATCCTGGCGAAGAGGCCCAAGAAGGCAATCCTCGAGCATGAGCTGTGCAAAATCCAAGTTGCCCCTATAATGATGGCAATTCACCGTTGCCTCTCACCCAATCCTATTCAGGTACTCACCGAAGCAACCGTGCCTGATCAGTACATGAATGTGTCTATAGTAGATGCGCTCCGCTCTTTTTAACCAGCCACGTGCTATTAATATAAATAACCATTTTCCGCTGAAGGATGTTGATTTTAGTCCTGCAGCGTCGGACATCTGACAATCTATTTCTGCCTCCGAGATTGGGCAGCAGTCTATGCAAAGCACCCACTGGCCTACCAATGCGGGGGAAAAGGCGCTCGAAATGCTCTTCGAAGCCCCATCGTACATGGTTAAAACAAGATAGTGGACTTGCGCATCTCCTATTGTCACAAACGAGCTGGGTGGCACTCTCTGCTCTTCGGCAGCGCCTCAATTTTATGAGGCCCTATCTGTAACTATCTTTAACTCCAGCTCGCGAATCAACGCTGAGCTGAGCTGAGCTGACCGAACGTCTCTTGCCACTCCGAGCTCGGAAAGCTGGATGGTATCGTCGAAGGTGTCCCCGGCAGTGGAGTATTTATAGTAGAAGTCTTAAGGAAAATAATATTCACTTTGTTTGAATATAAATTGCACTTAGGCACCTCTCCAGAGTACAAATTTAGCATTTTGAGTTTAGTTTTAAGTATTATCATGATTTTACATTATATTTGGCTCCTCAGTTCCGAAATTTCGAAACTGAGGAGTCCAATTTCGTAAGCTAATTTCGAAATTGAAAATATACGAAACTGTATGCTCTACGCTGAGATTGATACAGAATAGCAGTAAGGAAAGGCTGAATTCGCTGCAAATGCCTCGCACGTTGTACGTGGCGTCCAGAAGAAGCTTACCAACGTGCGAGCATTTGGAGAAGCGATAAGTCTAACAATAAATCTGCCTAGCCTTTTCCCAACCTTATTGGGGTCGGCTCTGGAAGCCTTACCGGTTTCAGCTGAGTACCTGTGTTTTACATGGAGCGACTGCCTATCTGACCTCCACAACCCAGTAAATGGGTAAAGGCCTATTCAAACCTGAGCGATATTCGCTGCCGCTGTGGGTAGAGGTACATACCGCGCGGGTTTCGCTCAGGTATTTAGTATCAAGTACCGCGGCTAGAGCGACCTGAGCGATATTCGCTGCCGCTGTGGGTAGAGGTACATACCGCACGGGTTTCGATCAGGTATTTAGTATCAAGTACCGCGGCTAGAGCAACCTGAGCGATATTCGCTGCCGCTGTGGGTAGAGGTACATACCGCGCGGGAGCAGCGGCATGCATCCCGCCCCTCACTCCGCAAGCGGGGTTAACATGACAACAGTTACGCACGATATTCCTTAGCGAAAGGACGCGTTTGCAACATGGCGTCATCGAAACGAACGAATAACGATTCATTTATTGAGATGGTGAAGTGCAATCCAGTTTTATATGATATGTCACTTACGGATTATAAAAATATATTTATGAAAAATAAAATATGGGATGAGATAGGAGAAAAATGTAACATAAGTGGTAAGTTTTTAATATATTATTATATTATCTTTCAATTGGGTACTAAATACGACTACCGCCATTAAAGAAGTTGACAAATTGTGTACGTACCCTATCGCCTGAAAGTTGCAAAGTTTCAAAATTTTGATATTCATTGTTCATTGCATTATTTTGTTGAGTAGTAAAATACATATTTTGCAAGTACGGGGTATTGCAATTTTTAGAGCGTAAATAATTATGGAGTACGCATGTTGCTTTTATCACTTTTTTAGCTGTAGACACTTTTAGGTGCATGGGTTTGAAATATATTCGCCATTTTTGAGCCAGTAATCCAAATGCATTTTCAACAACGCGTCTAGCTCGGCATAGGCGCTTATTGTATTTTTCCTTTCTTCTATCAACCCTAGAAACTCTTTGATTGAATGGTTTCATTACATGTGCTTGCAATCGGAATGCCTCATCTCCTATTAACACATGAGGTGTGACGTCATTAGTTCTCGGCAATAGTTTAGGCCTTGGAACATTCATAGTCCCATTATTAAACCTCCTTCCCATGACAGAGTTTTCGAAAATTCCACCGTCGCTATTTTTTCCAAAACCTCCAACATCGATACATAAAAAATTGTATTGTGGTCCTACTATTGCCATAAGGACGACAGAAAATTTTTTGAGGTAGCAAAAATAATTGCTGCCTGAATTAGGCGGACAAACTATAGTGACATGTTTTCCATCAATACTGCCGAGGCAATTGGGGAATTGCCACATATTATAAAACTCTTCAGATGTTAAGTTCCACATTTCTTCTGTAGGAGGCTTCATGTATATGGGTTGTAATGTAGTCCAAATAACATCACAAACTTCATCAACAATTTCTGCGACAGTTGAGCAACCCACTCTATAACTGTTTGCAATACAGCGAAATGAATCTCCACTTGCTAAAAATCTGCAAAAAAAAAATTAATAAGCTTTTTTACTCAAGGTCTAAGCCATTTTTACTATAAATTTGGTTTCTAAGATTCCTTAGTATTTATCACCTTACTTACCTTAACAAATTCAGGGTTTTAAACTAGTCTAAGTATAACTAATGAATAAAAGTAATTGAATAGATTATAAATAAAATATATTTTTTACAGGCGATGAAGCCAAAGTGAAATGGAAAAATCTACGTGACACTTATGGTAAATATTTAAAAACTACAAAAACCACTACAGGCCAAAGTGCGTTTAAATCTTACAGTCGTTACAGCAAATGGCAGTGGGCATCTTCAATGGAATTTTTAAAAGATCACATAGGATTTGCTCCAACTGATACTAATGTGGCAAGAGAAGAAGAAAGCGTATCTGATACCCAAAATATTACTGAACCCGAATCTAATAATGAAAATTCAACACAACGGTCAAGTTCAGTAGCATCATCCGAACGTTATACTTCACGTTCGGGTTCCAGAAAAAGGACTTCTGTTAACGAACATCCTGTCGATAAAGTGATTACGTACTTGAATACAAAAGCAGATAAATTATCGTCGATTGAACATGTTATGCTTGGATATGCAAAAACAATTGACAGTTTTTCGGAGCGACGTAAAATTATAACAAAAATGAAAATAGCTCAAGTTATGATGGAAGCGGAATTGGAAGAAGAGCAAGAACGTAGTCTACAACGAGAAACAACACTGCGATCTTACTACACCACCGAGCCTAACACAAGCCAAAATGATCGTTGTATGTCTCAACAATCATGTTATTCTCGTAGTGAGCCTAACACAAGCCAAAATGATCGTTGTATGTCTCAACAATCATGTTATTCTCGTAGTGAGCCTAACACAAGCCAAAATGATCGTTGTATGTCTCAACAATCATGTTATTCTCGTAGTCCCCAGTCTACTAATGATTCTGAACTGCAGTCTGCTCTGCGTTGTATTCAAGATAATGCTCTATCACCTCTAGCACCTTCACTGACTGGAGAAGGTCTCGATTACGAACACGAAATAGATTACGACCAACAGAAACACTCAGAAATCTAATAAGAAGGTTTAGGTTAAGATAAAAGTTGTGTTAGTATTGTAAAAGACCAAAGTTCCTTCCTAGTTATCTAAAATAAAGATTTTCGTCAATTAATATTCAAATTTGTTTTCCTTACCTCAACGTTATTGCTAAGCGTTCTTCAGGGCATATGGGTTCTCGATATTTAGTGAATGATTTGCTGATATTTTCCTTTATCATATTTAATATTTCATCGAAGTTCTCAGTCGTCATTCTGAATGCATTAAAAAACCGATCTTCATCCAATCTTAATCTTGGATATAAAGTGTGGAATTCCCCATGAATTCGGTGTTGTCTGTTGATGTCATGGATCCAAATTCTTTTCTTAACTGGTGAGTCAATTAAAGCTAATAAAAGTAAAACTTCCTCTTCATCACTATCCATCACTAAAATCAGATGCTCTGCAGAAATTACAAAGTGACTGACGTGTATATTCTTTGGCGACTCAGAAATGACTAACTAACGAAAATTTCTTACCTCTCTGAGCGAAACTCGACTACCGCGCGTTATTCTACCCACAAGGATAGCGAAATCCGTTTTGGTGTGAACAGTAATATTACCGCATACCCACTGGGTTTTCTCTGCCGCAGACGGTAGCGAATACCGCTTAGGTCTGAACAGTAATATTACCGCATACCCACTGGGTTTTCTCTGCCGCAGACGGTAGCGAATACCGCTTAGGTCTGAATAGGCCTTAACGACTGTCAAAGATCTTCAAATGACAGCCGGGACCAACGCACAGATTACAGAGCCCCTAGCACGAGTTTCTGCGTAATTGGATCGACTACGTTAACGTATCGCCTCCGACAATTTTTGTATGCAAAATGAATCAGCGCCATGTGTCCGTATTTGGAACTAACAAATCGGTAGCACAAGTTTTTGACAATTGCCTTCGTATCGAGTTCACGTATTTACGTTGCGTTAACGCTCTAAATGTATGGGAATCGGTAGCACAAGTTTTCATTTTGACATGTAGTATCGAATTTTACGCTAGGTGTGACGAAAGCACGTCGAAAACTATCTCACTGACATTTTCTCGGTGAGACGTTTCACATCAAACAATTTTCCGTATTTATTTGGATATTTTTGCAATAATATGCTATTTAATCATGAATAAAAGGGGAAGGCATGCTTTCTATTGATTATCTTACCTCCTATTTTAATAAAGGGGCTAGGAGAAAATGTTAAACGTGGTATGCAAAATTTACATTTTCTTTGTAAACAAAGAGTAATAGTTTCTTATAATAAACCATTTCTGTAAGTTATTGATACTAACCACACATAGAGCGTCGCGGCACGTCCGCACTGCCTTCCTGCCGTAGTGGAGTACGGTCTCAAGCGCGTTATTCGCCGCAACTCTACGTTTTTCTTGCGGTTCTCCATAATTATCATGACTCATTTGAAGATTCAAGAATCGAAGAAAACGGCGATATGCGTTATATATTATACATTATAATACTAGTATGCACGTATGCCTATATATATTGTAACCGGTTTATACCGGTATATAAAGTTAGTTTGAGAATATGGGTTAGAATTTGGGATAAACAACATTGATAGTTGCTTCAAGGCAACTGAAGCCCTTTCATTTATCGGCAGCTAAAATGTTCTTGAGTACCCTATTAACAACAATACAAATTTAAAACTTATTAATATATATGTTCTTTAGCACGTCTTATGGCAATGGTTGCAGTATTTTAAGTAGCAAAAACCGTAAGCCGTTTTACAAGTCTAGCTAGTCTGTCGATGATAAATAGACACAGATGTACAACGAAAGAGAGAAAACTAGGACAATAATGAAATAGAATCCCTTCGCAGCGCGACGAACGGTCCATTATAAAGACCTTCCATCGTAATTGCCACCTGACAGCCAATGTTCCAGAATCCAGAGTAACCTTTATAAGACGAGAAATCGATGCAGAGAGTGGGACTGTGATAGGACTCTCCTTCAAAAGTAATCGGATCCTAAGTCATATCGTTCCTTCGTACATGGAAAGCCTTGTTGGCTCAGCCTATTATTATTTAAAATTCCTACTTGTTGTTGATGTTTATTGAATTTATTATATTTCTAACATGTACATAAGTATCAGTGAATCGAATAAGTAACTAACTAAGCTATTAATGTGATAATAAAAACCTAAATAAAGAGAAACTATATGTATTCCTAATCTAAACATATATACATAAACTTACGCTTTTCACCTGCTACATTATATTCACGTTCATACATCTACACGCACGCGGGTTTTGACATGCACGCACGATGGCCTTTCTAAAGAACATCACAACAAGATCTGTTGCGGACGGTACCCGGGTGGTGTAAGTACCCGCGGTCGCCCTGGGACAGTATTGCACTGTTGTTTGACGTGCTTTCCATACGTTCTGAGTCAAGCGACTCTGCTGGTGGCACACGCCACCACGCACCCCTGAATGCGTATGTAGGGTGGTAGGTACGAGGAAGACCCACATACAAGATCCACGTTTTGACAAAAAAAAAATTCTTGAAATATCTTGTTGCACGTGTTTAGGCCATTTTTTACGTTCATATTTACTTAGCTGAAATCTTAAGAGCCATAACTAAAAAAAAAATATAATCATTTCAAACCCCTTATTGACATACGGCGATAATAATTACACATTTTAAAACAATTAGTTCGTAGAACAATAACATCGAAAATTCCGGTTTGGTACACTTTCATTACATTGGATAAGCGAATATCTCGTAAACGTGTGGACCGATTTATATTATTCAAACAGATGAAATGGTTCTACATCTAGACCTTTAATTTGACACTAAAATCGTTGAAATATCTCCATAAAACAAAAATCATGTTTTCAAGTTACGTAATTATACGACACTATAAACTCGTAAAAAATTTCTTTAAAACTATCTTCATCAATCATTAAACGTTAACGTTAGGATTCTAATATGACTGCTACTTAAAAGCGAAATAACATAATTAGAACACTTCGTCGTCTTCTTTTCTTGTAAGGATGTGATCACTTCTGGTGTCAGAGTTAGTTATGCCGCCTCTGGGAACCCCTCAGACCTCTGACTTGGCTATTTCAGAATCACATTAACTATATAATAAACATAAAAGTCTACTGTGCTTTCATTGACTTGGAGAAAGCCTATGACAGTGTGTGGAGGGATGAACTGTGGTCGACGCTATCCGGGTACGGTGTGGACTTGGTACGGGCACTGAAATCTCTATATAGGGATTCCAGTGCTTGTGTTAGGATTAATGGGGCGTATACGGACTGGGTTTCCATCTCAAGGGGTGTTAGACAGGGCTGTGTAGCGTCACCGTGGCTGTTCAACTTGTACATGGATAGTTGTCTAATAGGTTTGAAAGAACATGAGTGCGGATTGGGGATGAATGAGTTGCCTGTCAAATGCCTTCTCTATGCAGATGATCAAGTTCTACTTGCATCAGCAGAACAATTGCAAGACATGGTGACTGTGATGAATGAAGCATTTAAGTTAAAAGGGATGTGTATAAATGTGAACAAGACTAAGGTAATGGTGTTTGAAAGAGAAGACGATGTATCGGAGTATGAAGTGAAAATACATGATAAGAGTGTGGAGCAAGTGAACGAGTTTGTATATCTGGGAAGTATGTTCACAAGGGATGGAAAGATTGAAAAGGATGTGGAAAGGAGAGTGAATGCAGGGAATAAAGTGAATGGTGCTATACATGCGGTTGTGACCAGCAAATCGATGTCTCCGGAAGCTCGACTCGGCGTTCACAACAGTGTGCTGGTGCCTACACTTATGTATGGAAGTAAAGTGAAGGTTGGGTATGGCAAAAAAGACATGAAAGTATGATTAATGCAGTAGAAATGCGTTCCTTGCGAAGTATGTGTGGTGTAACTTTAAATGATAGATTGAGGAATGAGGTAATAAGACAATGTTGTGGTTTAAAAGAAGATGTAGTGACTCAATGTCGGTCACGTCAAGATGGTTTGGTCATGTTGAGAGAATGAATGAAAGGCGACTAATGAAAGGTATTTACATGGCAGACGTGAATGGAAACGCCGGGAAGGGACGCCCTACAAAGATACATAGACCTTATAGGTGATGTTCTTCAGAAAGGCCAGGTGCGCAGTACTTATAACCGGCGTGTGTGTATGACTAGATGTATGAATGTGAGTGAAGCAAAAGAAGTATGTAAGGATCGTAGCAGGTGGCGTTCTGTAGTTTCTGCCTACCCCCATGGGAAAAAGACGTGAGTTTATGTATGTATATAATAAACTAATACTCGTAATATTTTCTAACTGGAAACTATCTAATTATAAATAATTAACAATTACGATGCTAGAAACTTGGGTATTGCATGAATCCCGTTATTACCTATGTACTGGCTACCTAGTTTGCTTGCAAATAGGGCTTCTAGGGCGTCTCCAACGGGCGTTTTCAATCACTTCTGCCTTGTAAATACCCTTTGTTAGTTTCCTTTCATTCATCTTCTCAAAATGGTCAAACCATCTAAGCATACCTACTATTTTCAGTTTTAATTAATTGATACATCTTTGTTTAAACCATAACGTTGTCTTACTTCACATAGGTACTTCCTATTCTAAACGAAAATCGTAAAATGGTTTTTTTACTATATGTACAAGGTACAAGTATAATATCTCTGTAAGGAAACGCCTGCCGTTCCTACCGCTAGGTGTAGCAGTAAAAAACTTTAGGGGCTGATCATGCAACAGCTGCATTAAGAATAAGTAGTAGAATATGTAGCTGTTGTAGGTGGTAGGAATCTATATTATGCATTGATGAAATAAAATACAGATTTAATTAACATAACTTTGTATTACATAATGTTCTTTCAAATTTGCATCATAATGAATTGGCAGAGCTTCTAAGATTCCAACCATAGCTCATAGCTACTCCGAACGCTTGAAATAGCATGAAGAGCATTTGTACCTAAACGGTTGTGAATAAGTAGTTTTAACGTCGTATTCATTACATACAATATTCCACCGATTCCTTCGTTGGATGTCACTATTGCACAAAGAGACGTATAGCTTGCCGTGGGCTTTGAAGAAAACACGTCTGCAGTCTTGTAGACGGTGGTGCAATCGATCGGAATGGCTTGTCTTCTCTTAGTGGCAATGCTGGCTAATATTGTTGCGGTGTCGACAAAGGCTTTTGGCTAGTACCAGGAATATTTTACTCGTCATCTCCTGTTGGTAAAAGAAGTTGATATAGAACAAAATACAAAGATTCTGAAACTAAATACAACATTGTCGGTCGTCCAGTGATAATGGACTTTTCCATTAGGAATTTCTTAGTAGCAACCCGGAGTCTCACTCTGTGTGCTGTGCACGGCAATAGTCCCGCTTCTTACTACATGAGACCTCATGGAATTAAGCGGATGAAGCGCATTTTGCATAATTGTATGAATCTATAAAATAAACTTACTTTTTTGCTTCTTTATGAAGTTCACCATGATGATGAACTGAGTGAAGCAAGTTCTTTATGGATTCGTTAATTCTTAAATCACTGAACCGTCGTACATAACTGATTGATTTTGATGACTTGAATTTCATGACTGATTGATTTGATTATGACTTGATAAAGATGATCTATTGTTATCTTTTTTGTTTTTTTTCTGACATTAACTTTTTTTATTGTGATTTGTATAAAATTTATAATTAAAATGTTCTTTATATCAATTTAATTAATATAAACAATTTTGTAAAATTTATATTTGTACGCCTCGATAGGCAAAACATGTATGTGCTATATTATTGGGTCAACATCTTGCATGCATAAGGTATGTATGTATACACATGTTATGGCAAATAAATTATCTTTATCTTATCTTTATAACAGATTTTCGTATAAAACTGGTAAATTTAAATAATTATTTTAAATGACAACAAACAACAATAGACGTTTACACCTTAGGGTCTGCTCACACCGAGAAGCAATGCGGTAGTACATATAACCGCGCGGCATTTAAAATAAAAAAAGTGGTGAAATCCTCCAACCGGTGGATACCTACATTATTGCAATCTATTTATTCATATATTAATTTAATAACATACATGATATTATTATGCGTAAAATGTAAATGATTATGTGGACAATCCTGGTGAGTAATAATGGAGGTATATTTATTATGTCTAGCTATCTGGGCATGATTGCTGACTGGCTGTGTTGTATAGAATCGTTGCTCCATTATTTCAGCTAGAATATTGAAGCAATGATGGTTGCCTGTGTGTAAGTGTTAAATGTTTGTGTGTATAAATGTTGTTCGCTGTTATTGTGTTACACATATCTATGTAATTTCCCTGTAACCAAATACTTGTAATTGTACTGTATTGATGGAAAAGAGTGTGCATGGAGTTTCTTGCACGTTCTTCTCCAAAGAGACCTACTGACCCTTGCGAATGTGCAACTAGATTCATCTTTTGTTTGACTATTCAAAAATGCCTATAAATGTTTTAGTTGAAATAAAGTATTTTGATTTTGATAAGTTTATATTGTTACTGTTATATTTTTGTAATTTGAAGGAAACCTTCAAACA
This sequence comes from Anorthoa munda, assembly GCA_945859665.1. Taxonomy (NCBI): domain Eukaryota; kingdom Metazoa; phylum Arthropoda; class Insecta; order Lepidoptera; family Noctuidae; genus Anorthoa; species Anorthoa munda. Next base: position 42,099,110 of record OX243893.1, read on the forward strand.
TTAAGTGACACTATTAATATAATATTTATTATGGTTAAGTTATTCTGTGGGCCCTATTGCCTTTAATAAATAAATTAATAATTAAGTATAACAAGGTATTTAACGTTTCGGTGTGGACGTGCAAAATACCTATTTTTACCAATCACTGAGTTCGGAAAGTTCGTCGGAAGAATTTCGCTTCTACACGCGTTTGCATCAGTGTGCTAACGGTTTTATATTTTTGTAATTTGAAAGATACCTTCAAACATTAAGTGACAACTGTCAAACGTCATGTACGGGACCGTTCGAAACCGAATAATTTATCATAAATTAAAACTACATCAAACTGAAATTTTTAATGACTTATTAAAAAAAGAATTAATAAAAAATGTTAAATATGTTTTAACATGTGTTTATAACAAATAATTTTTCAGTTTTGGTCTCTAAATTATTTAAGACAAAGTTACCCGTTTTTATCTTTTATTTTCAGAACGCACCATTCACTACAAACCAATCCAAACGCTATTGGATTCTCGGCCTTAATTAACCATCGTTCAATTACTACTTCCGAGTTGTCGCAAGACGTTTTTTTGAACTCGTGCTACCAAAATAACTTGACGCAGCATCGAGTACGTTAACGTCTGGTGAAAACGTCACGATGACGATACGAATACGTTTGAAACTTGTGCTAGGGGCTCAGAGCCCCTAGCACGGGTTTCTGCGTAATTGGATCGACTACGTTAACGTATCGCCTCCGACAATTTTTGTATGCAAAATTAATCAGCGCCATGTGTCCGTATTTGGAACTAACAAATCGGTAGCACAAGTTTTTGACAATTGCCTTCGTATCGAGTTCACGTATTTACGTTGCGTTAACGCTCCAAATGTATGGGAATCGGTAGCACGAGTTTTCATTTTGACATGTAGTATCGAATTTTACGCTAGGTGTGACGAAAGCACGTCGACAACTATCTCACTGACATTTTCTCGGTGAGACGTTTCACGTCAAACAATTTTCCGTATTTATTTGGATATTTTTGCAATAATATGCTATTTAATCATGAATAAAAGGGGAAGGCATGCTTTCTATTGATTATCTTACCTCCTATTTTAATAAAGAGGCTAGGAGAAAATGTTAAACGTGGTATGCAAAATTTACATTTTCTTTGTAAACAAAGAGTAATAGTTTCTTATAATAAACCATTTCTGTAAGTTATTGATACTAACCACACATAGAGCGTCACGGCACGTCCGCACTGCCTTCCTGCCGTAGTGGAGTACGGTCTCAAGCGCGTTATTCGCCGCAACTCTACGTTTTTTTTGCGGTTCTCCATAATTATCATGACTCATTTGAAGATTCAAGAATCGAAGAAAACGGCGATATGCGTTATATATTATACATTATAATACTAGTATGCACGTATGCCTATATATATTGTAACCGGTTTATACCGGTATATAAAGTTAGTTTGAGAATATGGGTTAGAATTTGGGATAAACAACATTGATAGTTGCTTCAAGGCAACTGAAGCCCTTTCATTTATCGGCAGCTAAAATGTTCTTGAGTACCCTATTAACAACAATACAAATTTAAAACTTATTAATATATATGTTCTTTAGCACGTCTTATGGCAATGGTTGCAGTATTTTAAGTAGCAAAAACCGTAAGCCGTTTTACAAGTCTAGCTAGTCTTTCGATGATAAATAGACACAGATGTACAACGAAAGAGAGAAAACTATGACAATAATGAAATAGAATCCCTTCGCAGCGCGACGAACGGTCCATTATAAAGACCTTCCATCGTAATTGCCACCTGACACCCAATGTTCCAGAATCCAGAGTAACCTTTATAAGACGAGAAATCGATGCAGAGAGTGGGACTGTGATAGGACTCTCCTTCAAAACTAATCGGATCCTAAGTCATATCGTTCCTTCGTACATGGAAAGCCTTGTTGGCTCAGCCTATTATTATTTAAAATTCCTACTTGTTGTTGATGTTTATTGAATTTATTATATTTCTAACATGTACATAAGTATCCGTGAATCGAATAAGTAACTAACTAAGCTATTAATGTGATAATAAAAACCTAAATAAAGAGAAACTATATGTATTCCTAATCTAAACATATATACATAAACTTACGCTTTTCACCTGCTACATTATATTCACGTTCATACATCTACACGCACGCGGGTTTTGACATGCACGCACGCTGGCCTTTCTAAAGAACATCACAACAAGATCTGTTGCGGACGGTACCCGGGTGGTGTAAGTACCCGCGGTCGCCCTGGAACAGTATTGCACTGTTGTTTGACGTGCTTTCCATACGTTCTGAGTCAAGCGACTCTGCTGGTGGCACACGCCACCACGCACCCCTGAATGCGTATGTAGGGTGGTAGGTACGAGGAAGACCCACATACAAGATCCACGTTTTGACAAAAAAAAAAAACTTGAAATATCTTGTTGCACGTGTTTAGGCCATTTTTTACGTTCATATTTACTTAGCTGAAATCTTAAGAGCCATAACTAAAAAAAAATATAATCATTTCAAACCCCTTATTGACATACGGTGATAATAATTACACATTTTAAAACAATTAAAAAGTTCGTAGAACAATAACATCGAAAATTCCGGTTTGGTACACTTTCATTACATTGGATAAGCAAATATCTCGTAAACGTGTGGACCGATTTATATTATTCAAACAGATGAAATGGTTCTACATCTAGACCTTTAATTTGACACTAAAATCGTTGAAATATCTCCATAAAACAAAAATCATGTTTTCAAGTTACGTAATTATACGACACTATAAACTCGTAAAAAAATTCTTTAAAACTATCTTCATCAATCATTAAACGTTAACGTTAGGATTCTAATATGACTGCTACTTAAAAGCGAAATAACATAATTAGAACACTTCGTCGTCTTCTTTTCTTGTAAGGATGTGATCACCTCTGGTGTCAGAGTTAGTTATGCCGCCTCTGGGAACCCCTCAGACCTCTGACTTGGCTATTTCAGAATCACATTAACTATATAATAAACATAAAAGTCTACTGTGCTTTCATTGACTTGGAGAAGGCCTATGACAGTGTGTGGAGGGATGAACTGTGGTCGACGCTATCCGGGTACGGTGTGGACTTGGTACGGGCACTGAAATCTCTATATAGGGATTCCAGTGCTTGTGTTAGGATTAATGGGGCGTATACGGACTGGGTTTCCATCTCAAGGGGTGTTAGACAGGGCTGTGTAGCGTCACCGTGGCTGTTCAACTTGTACATGGATAGTTGTCTATTAGGTTTGAAAGAACATGAGTGCGGATTGGGGATGAATGAGTTGCCTGTCAAATGCCTTCTCTATGCAGATGATCAAGTTCTACTTGCATCGTTAGCAGAACAATTGCAAGACATGGTGACTGTGATGAATGAAGCATTTAAGTTAAAAGGGATGTGTATAAATGTGAACAAGACTAAGGTAATGGTGTTTGAAAGAGAAGACGATGTATCGGAGTGTGAAGTGAAAATAAATGATAAGAGTGTGGAGCAAGTGAACGAGTTTGTATATCTGGGAAGTATGTTCACAAGGGATGGAAAGATTGAAAAGGATGTGGAAAGGAGAGTGAATGCAGGGAATAAAGTGAATGGTGCTATACATGCGGTTGTGACCAGCAAATCGATGTCTCCGGAAGCTGGACTCGGCGTTCACAACAGTGTGCTGGTGCCTACACTTATGTATGGAAGTAAAGTGAAGGTTGGGTATGGCAAAAAAGACATGAAAGTAGGATTAATGCAGTAGAAATGCGTTCCTTGCGAAGTATGTGTGGTGTAACTTTAAATGATAGATTGAGGAATGAGGTAATAAGACAATGTTGTGGTTTAAAAGAAGATGTAGTGACTCAATGTCGGTCACGTCAAGATGGTTTGGTCATGTTGAGAGAATGAATGAAAGGCGACTAATGAAAGGTATTTACATGGCAGACGTGAATGGAAACGCCGGGAAGGGACGCCCTACAAAGATACATAGACCTTATAGGTGATGTTCTTCAGAAAGGCCAGGTGCGCAGTACTTATAACCGGCGTGTGTGTATGACTAGATGTATGAATGTGAGTGAAGCAAAAGAAGTATGTAAGGATCGTAGCAGGTGGCGTTCTGTAGTTTCTGCCTACCCCCATGTGAAAAAGACGTGAGTTTATGTATGTATGTATGTATATAATAAACTAATACTCGTAATATTTTCTAACTGGAAACTATCTAATTATAAATAATTAACAATTACGATGCTAGAAACTTGGGTATTGCATGAATCCCGTTATTACCTATGTACTGGTTACCTAGTTTGCTTGCAGATAGGGCTTCTAGGGCGTCTCCAACGGGCGTTTTCAATCACTTCTGCCTTGTAAATACCCTTTGTTAGTTTCCTTTCATTCATCTTCTCAAAATGGTCAAACCATCTAAGCATACCTACTATTTTCAGTTTTAATTAATTAATACGTCTTTGTTTAAACCATAACGTTGTCTTACTTCACATAGGTACTTCCTATTCTAAACGAAAATCGTAAAATGGTTTTTTTACTATATGTACAAGGTACAAGTATAATATCTCTGTAAGGAAACGCCTGCCGTTCCTACCGCTAGGTGTAGCAGTAAAAAACTTTATGGGCTGATCATGCAACAGCTGCATTAAGAATAAGTAGTAGAATATGTAGCTGTTGTAGGTGGTAGGAATCTATATTATGCATTGATGAAATAAAATACAGATTTAATTAACATAACTTTGTATTACATAATGTTCTTTCAAATTTGCATCATAATGAATTGGCAGAGCTTCTAAGATTCCAACCATAGCTCATAGCTACTCCGAACGCTTGAAATAGCATGAAGAGCATTTGTACCTAAACGGTTGTGAATAAGTAGTTTTAACGTCGTATTCATTACATACAATATTCCACCGATTCCTTCGTTGGATGTCACTATTGCACAAAGAGACGTATAGCTTGCCGTGGGCTTTGAAGAAAACACGTCTGCAGTCTTGTAGACGGTGGTGCAATCGATCGGAATGGCTTGTCTTCTCTTAGTGGCAATGCTGGCTTATATTGTTGCGGTGTCGACAAAGGCTTTTGGCTAGTACCAGGAATATTTTACTCGTCATCTCCTGTTGGTAAAAGAAGTTGATATAGAACAAAATACAAAGATTCTGAAACTAAATACAACATTGTCGGTCGTCCAGTGATAATGGACTTTTCCATTAGGAATTTCTTAGTAGCAACCCGGAGTCTCACTCTGTGTGCTGTGCACGGCAATAGTCCCGCTTCTTACTACATGAGACCTCATGGAATTAAGCGGATGAAGCGCATTTTGCATAATTGTATGAATCTATAAAATAAACTTACTTTTTTGCTTGTTTATGAAGTTCACCACGATGATGAACTGAGTGAAGCAAGTTCTTTATGGATTCGTTAATTCTTAAATCACTGAACCGTCGTACATAACAGATTTTCGTATAAAACTGGTAAATTTAAATAATTATTTGAAATGACAACAAACAACAATAGACGTTTACACCTTAGGGTCTGCTTACACCGAGAAGCAATGCGGTAGTACATATAACCGCGCGGCATTTAAAATAAAAAAAAAGTGATGAAATCCTCCAACCGGTGGATACATTATTGCAATCTATTTATTCATATATTAATTTAATAACATACATGATATTATTATGCGTAAAATGTAAATGATTATGTGGACAATCCTGGTGAGTAATAATGGAGGTATATTTATTATGTCTAGCTATCTGGGCATGATTGCTGACTGGCTGTGTTGTATAGAATCGTTGCTCCAGTATTTCAGCTAGAATATTGAAGCAATGATGGTTGCCTGTGTGTAAGTGTTAAATGTTTGTGTGTATAAATGTTGTTCGTTGTTATTGTGTTACACATATCTATGTAATTTCCCTGTAAACAAATACTTGTAATTGTACTGTATTGATGGAAAAGAGTGTGCATGGAGTTTCTTGCACGTTCTTCTCCAAAGAGACCTACTGACCCTTGCGAATGTGCAACTAGATTCATCTTTTGTTTGACTATTCAAAAATGCCTATAAATGTTTTAGTTGAAATAAAGTATTTTGATAAGTTTATATTGTTACTGTTATATTTTTGTAATTTGAACGAAACCTTCAAACATTAAGTGACACTATTAATATAATATTTATTAAGGTTAAGTTATTCTGTGGGCCCTATTGCCTTTAATACATAAATTAATAATTAAGTATAACAAGGTATTTAACGTTTCGGTGTGGACGTGCAAAATACCTATTTTTACCAATCACTGAGTTCGGAAATTTCGTCGGAAGAATTTCGCTTCTACACGCGTTTGGATCAGTGTGCTAACGGTTTTATATTTTTGTAATTTGAAAGATACCTTCAAACATTAAGTGACAACTGTCAAACGTTATGTACGGGACCGTTCGAAACCGAATAATTTATCATAAATTAAAACTACACTAAAACTGAAATTTTTAATGACTTATTAAAAAAAAATTAATAAAAATGTTAAATATGTTTTAACATGTGTTTATAACAAATAATTTTTCAGTTTTGGTCTCTAAATTATTTAAGACAAAGTTACCCGTTTTTATCTTTTATTTTCAGAACGCACCATTCACTACAAACCAATCCAAACACTATTGGATTCTCGGCCTTAATTAACCATCGTTCAATTACTACTTCCGAGTTGTCGCAAGACGTTTTTTTGAACTCGTGCTACCAAAATAACTTGACGCAGCATCGAGTACGTTAACGTCTGGTGAAAACGTCACGATGACGATACGAATACGTTTGAAACTTGTGCTAGGGGCTCTGATGTGTAGCTAGGCTAACGTGCTTTCCGAGGCACGGAGGCAACTCGGTATGTTGAAAATGGTCACCCATCCACGAACCGACCTCGTCAAGCGTTGCTTAACCTTGATGATCGAGCAGTGCAGCGGTTATTATTTAGACACGAGCTCCTCATCGCGGGAGAAAGGAACGCGTTATGTCTAACACGGACAAAAAACGACAATCGCACCAAAACCGCCGGGCGTATTTTAATGAAATTGTCACCATCTCAAAGACAATTTAACTATCTAGCTTTCGTTCTACGGCTACTTTTAAAGTCATAGAATTATAAGGAAAGTACAAAAAACTACCGAATATTGGGTCGCGCGGGTGTGAAACGTGTGCACGTTTTGTTACCTCAAGGTCTTTGGCGGCTGTCGTCGTCTTAAGTAGGTACCAACTCGTTAACGCGTATATTAAGTACCTAACTCGCTAACGCGTGTGTTAGGTAACTCCCTGACGCGTTTATTATGTAACTCGCTAACACCGACTAACGCGTACTCGCTAAGGCGTGTATTAAGTAACTCGCTAAGGCTAACGCGTGTATTAAGTAGCTCGCTAACGCGTGTATTAAATAACTTGCTAACGCGTGTATTAAATAAGTCGCTAACGCGTGTATTAAGTAACACAATAATGCGTGTATTAAGTAACACGCTATTGCGTGTATTAAGTAACTCGCTAACGCGTGTATAGTTCTCGCCAAACTTCTTGGCCGCCCTGAAGTTGGCTACAATGGCTGCGCACTAGTAAATCTCATACAAAAACAGAACCGTTTCGTGCCTCGCGCATCCGGTAAACCAACTTCAGGGCGGCCAAGCAGTTTGGCGAGGACTATATTAAGTAACACGATAATGCGTGATTTAAGTAACACGCTAATGCGTGTATTAAGTAACCCGCTAACGTGTGTATTAATTCGATCAACCGAATCGAATCGCAGCGAATTTGCCCTTACATTATATGGTCTTATGACACTTCTCAAATGTATTACTTAAGGCCATGCATAGTAAAATAGTTTTACAGATACAAAAATACCTTTAGGTACTTTGCCGCAGTCTGATAGAAAACCAATTTATATATTAAATTAGCAATCAGTCACAGAGAAACTTAAATGCAATATGCAATCAGTTGACGCTTGACGTAGGTACTTTCAATGATACTGCTCATTAGACATTAATAAAACATTTATTTTCTGTTAAGACAGCCCATATTATTTCTTATTAATAAAATTATACACATACGAAAAAAATATATACATAAGTACTTAATATTTATCATTGTATAAGAAAATAGTTTTAAATCATATTATTGATAGGTATAAGAAAGTTGCAATATCATTGTACTTTATAAATATTATACAAAATTTATAAAAATGTAAAATGCCTGTAGGTTTAAAGAAATTATTTTAATTAAAAATACATTATGTTTTAGAAATAGGTACCTAACATTGAAAATACTTAAAAAGAGTCTTCAAATTATGATATTATATTAGTGATGTTTTATATGTATTTAGGTAGGTACTTAAATTACATAAATTATAAAATATGTACGTAAATACAATGGAAATTGATATTGATACATATTCTTCTAAATCTTCTAATATGATGCCATCAAGGCTAAATGCTGCCGGCAGTAGGGACTTCTAACACGTAGTTCTTTTAATGGCAATTTGTTAAGGACAAGCTCAATTGTATCACGTAAATGTTTGTACTTCTAAAATGATTAAAAGTTGCTTACAGTTAGGCCAAGTGGTAACACAATACACGGTCGTGTAATTTTTTTCTAATATGCTGTAAAAGATATGCTGCACATACAAACATTCTCATCATACAATTATAAGATACTATCTAAATTACTAACAAAAAGGTTGGTAACAATGGTTTTTCCTAACCATAAAGCCTGGAAGAAGCTATGACGTACGTGCGCAGACGAGTCAGACGTTCAGCTTCAGACTTGCGAGAGACCGGTGATACGTCAGAATAAGCGCTCATGTTGCACACATGGGCGGATCCAGGATTTATTATATATTCATAATTATGTTGTAGTTTAATTATAAGATTCTACGCAATATGAAACGAATTTTATCCAAGCGGTGTAGTATGTCTCACAAAGCGACAGTTGCTTGTTTTATTTTATCCGTCTGGGAGGGACCTTTGCACATGAATGGGGGCTACCGCGTATGAATTCGGCACTAGAGGCGCTCGTGTAGCGTAAGGTATTCTATTATTGTTGTAAATATTTTGCAAGGTACCTCAGATTAGATGGCAAATATGAGTTACAGGTCAATGAATGTCAGTGCTTTAAGGTATTAATATGATTTAAATGTAAACTTGGTAGGTACATAATAAACTTTGACAGCTATTCTTCTTGACCTTAGTGAACGTTCCAAGTTTAAACTGACATTAATTAGTTCATTACCTACTGACCAGAATGAGCATCACTTCGGTAACGAACTCGCTTTTGTCAGTCACGTTTCATAGTTTGTTCCAGGCTAAAGATACAAACACAAGTTCATTTACTTCTAAATTATAAGTTACTAATATTAGCATTAGATCTATGTAAAATAATGTACACCTAAAGACATTGAGATGAACTAATATCAATGTTAATGAATTATCTGGAAAGTATATAATAATAATAATAAACCATTTATATTAACCTTCGGTTAGTCAGACTAACCAATAGGTGCCATAAAGTAAGGGCTCTTTCCCACGGCAACATCTCGATTTTTACGGGCACGTTTTTTTACAGGAAACCCGTTTAGTAGCGTACGTGTTTCAATACTAGCAGTCACACGAGTACCCTGTTTAACCGTATAGTTCGGACGGGGTACATTTTGGGGCTTGACAAGCATACCTCCGCTGGCTCAGCCGCGGTTCATTTTGGACCCCAGATTTACGTCATACGACATCCTAATTAATAACTGAATTATTGATTAAGATACCTAACGAATCTTATGTGGGGGCTTTAATTAAAATAGTTGGATAAAAAGCTTACATGTTAGCGCAAATATTTTTTTTAGATTAAGTGCGCAAGTTTATTAATTTACATTTGTTAAAAACAAGTGTAATAATACGATAATCGCCATTTTGATGACAGTGGTGGTCGAAGCTAAAAAACATAAAAATGCAGATTTTGGACACCCTAACTCCACGACAGGGGTAAAGGTTTGCTAATTGTTTAATTATTGGTCGAATTCATCCATATTTCAAAATAAATAATTAGTGGTAATGAAGTTATTTGTTATTCAAAGTCGAAGTTAGGCGCCAATCGTGTTTGTTTACATTTTTATTTTACACAAATGTCACCCTTCCACATGTAAAATTGATTACAAATATGACAATTATGTCTCTAAATATAATAAACAACAAGAAGAAGCCCTGATTTTAACGTAATTAACAAACACCAGTCCAATAATACGTAAAATTCATTACCACTACTTTAATTTTGTTAAATTTCCAATTCGTCAAGTAGATTGTTTTTTTTTAATGTAATAGTTGTGTGGCAAAACGATTTTAGCAATCGATTTTATTTATGCTATCCACTCGATTAATGAGCGATTATCCCAAATCGATTCTTAAAAATAGAAAAATCCTGTTTTAGGCATAAAATACAATTAGTACTTAAATTATTACTATTAATTATTTCTTAAAGTAATCTTAATAGATTTTTGGACATTATTTGACTACAACCAACTAAACAATTTCATCGAACCGTGGATAATTTCGCGCCGAATTATCTATCCGATTCAAAATTCAAATTCGGAATGCGTTCCCTATTCAAAACTATTTTGTATAAAAATAATAATGATTGAGTCTTTATGTTTGATAGTCTCAGAAGTATACAGAGTGCCTAGTATATTTTTATGTAAGTTTGTAACGCAAGTGTAGATAAATTTAGTTTCGGGGAACCAACGATTTTGTGATTATTCGTTATATTGCAATGAGTGTCGTACTGGCCCAGTGGCTAAAGGCCTCGCCTTGCCTGAGGTCATGGGTTCAAATCTGGACAAATACCAATGATTTCCATTTTCAAATTCATTAATGTACTTTCTAAGTATATTTTAGAAATCGTTGACAACGGTGAATGAAAACATCATGAAGAAACCTGGTCTTATAGTCTCAAATCGCCAACCCGCATTGAGCAAGCGTAGTGATGAATGTTCGTGCCTTCTCTGTATGAGAAGAGGCCTTTGCCTTGCAGTGGGACAATTATAGGCTGGTATTATTATTATAATTATATATTGAATAATGAGTTGAGAGTATGGTATGGTTAGGTTTTGAATTCGGTCGAGTTTGTTGTAATGTTATGAAAATTGGTTATTCTATACATACTTTTAAAATTTTATTTTTATTCATTTTAAGAACATAAGTTTGGTTTGTATTTACATCTGCATTCCCCGAAAACTATTAATATCAATAACCTTGTGCGTATCTTCTTGCGCGGTTCCTTTCCAAGCGAGTTATGGCATGGTTGTCAACCAACTAAGCTGAAAATCATCTAGAAGCATGAAATTTGGCAGAAAGGTTCCTCAAGTGACGTAATTGTGCAGTAAGAAAGGATTTTTGGAATTTGCATCCCTAAGGGGGTAAAAAGGGGTTAGAAAGTTTGTATGAAAAATCTAATTCCTTCGGCCATAATTCTTGAAACTTAGCTTTTGCTAAGTTTCAAGAATTATGGCCGATATTATTCTTATTCTAAGTAAACAATATAGGTTGCCATTATTAGTTTTTCGAAACTCCCAAATAACGATTTAGGGGATGTTGAAGTTTGTATGGAAGAATCTGATTTCTTGGGTCAATCAACATGAAACTTGGCACAAATACCAACCTAAATAAACAATAAAGGATTTCATTATTAGTTTTTCGAAACTACCCCCAAAAGATGATTTAGGGGGTGTTAAATTATTTTTGAAATATCGTATATTTAAAAAATAATTTAACACCCCATAAATCACATATTAAATATTTCTTTGGTTAATAAATTTGAAAATTTACATAAATACCCATCCTAAGTGAACCATAAAGGTTTTCATTATTAGTTTTACTTATCTAGTCCCAAAATACGATTTTTGGGAAGTTAAAGTGCTTTGAAGAATTTTATTTCCCGGGTTAATAAATTTGAAATTTGGCACAAATACCAACCTAAGGAAACAATAAAGGTGGTCATTATACATTTTTCGAAACTAACTCAAGCTAAGAATCTTACTGGACAGGGTTTCGTTTTTGACGTGGTTTTCTTGGGAAGCACTAAGGCACGATTTTGCGGCAATTCAACCTTTAAGGAAGTGAAAAGGGTAAAAATTAGTTTGTATGTAAAATCAAATTCTTTGGGGATAAAGTTGATGATCAAAATTTACATAAAACATTTTGAAAACTCCCTCCCAGATTGGGTTTAGGGGTGTTAAAGTTTTTTTTGAGGCAACTCACTGCGCAATCTGACTAACATAAAATGATAAATAAAAAAAAATTTTTCAAAAAATCTAAAAACCCGACTGCTTTGCAGTCGGAGCATACATCTGGTTTTCGTCAGCTAGCCCGCGAATATATATCCTCCGACTGCACAGCAAGATTTTCTCCTTGTTTAAGTCTTTTTATTTCGCTTTTAAAGCAGTCGGGTTTTTAGATTTTTTGAATTAACTTTTTTTATTTATAACTTTTAAGTTAGGTATCTGTTTTTAAGATTTAGGTACATTTAAACATATATGTTTTATATTTTCGAAATCACCTCTTAAAGCCCTTTATTTTGATACCCCACACGATGGGTTTGGAAGAAAAAAGAATTATCCTCCGCAATATGGTGCCCAAAATCTGCCATTTTTCTATTTTCCAATTTTAATGTAGGCAGTGACACTCGCGGGGTTAAGACGAATCGATTGACGTATGAATCATCAAAATCGGCCAACACGTTTGGTCTCTAGAACGCCACATAGGAACAAACATACATACATACATACATACTTACATACATACATACTTACATACATACATAGACTGATAAACACATTACCCTCCTTCGGCAGTCGAGTAAAAAGAGAAGAAAGGAGTGAATAGCATATTTAGGTTGTTCAAAACTAGACCCTCAACGGCGCAAAAAGGGTTGATAAGTTTTTAGGGGAGGATTTTACTTTGTGGCGATAACCTAAAATGTATTATTGTTTAAGTCAAATAACGAATCGTCCCAATCCAATAAACCCACCAACCCCAAACCCAAATCCACGATACCCAGTTTTTAATAGTTTTAATAATATCTTATTTTTGGTTGCCTTTACTAACTGCATATAAGAAAATCATTTATAGGATAAACGAAATCACGCGAACATAGTCGCGGGCGGAGTGCTAGTCATACATAAACATACTCATATTTATACTGGTCATTCTGTATAAAACCGTCTGAAATGATCAATGTAAAACTCTTTTTTATATTAAAATGTGCCCGATAAAATATTTTGAATACCGACTGCATTCCAAATTTGAATTTTGAATTCTTTTACGTTCGGCGAATTCGGCGCGAATTTAGCCACGAATCCTATATTTTTTTCAATTTACTCTTCTGATAACATTATGAAAGCATTTATGTATAGTTATTACTATATATTATTACTATAAGTTGTTATTTTATTTTGTGCCTATAAACTAATTTTAATTTTAAAACAATACATTTTTGAAAATCACTTTTTTATTTAAATGAATAATTTTAAATAATCGAAATACACTTAATCGATTAGGCTGAATGCAGTTTTAATCGATTATGAGACGCGTGAATGGACAGCAAAAAAAAAAACAACACCAAAGAAATGTCATGTTGCAAGGTTGCATCAAAATTTAAAGCAATTTTTTTCCAGATTTTAGGTTGTTTTATTATGAATTTTTGTATGACAAATTAGGAACATAAGGACGCAAATAAAATAAGTATATCTTTGTGTTGTCCTTTTGCATCTTTTCAGCAAGGGAAAAGGTTGTTTATGTACATATTTTGAGCAAATCTAAATTGTCTACCATTTGGAAAGGTGTAGTAATTCGTATTTTGTACACATTTTGCAGTAGACTGACGCGGTTTAACCGAGCGCAACATGTAAATAAAGATATTTTTTTCAAATTTACTGTGTAAGATAGCTGCGTAAACATATTTTTCTGAATAAATTCGAATGTTGAAAGTTCAAGTAAATTCCTGAATTTCATGACGTAATTTGCAACAACCTGTCGACTCAGCTGGTGTGTCATGTGTCAAAATCTTGTCGAGCAGAGTGGTTAAAGTATGGCCACGCGGGCCCAGTGCGGATTGGTAGATGTCACATGTCTTCGAATTTTTGGTTCTAGAACATGCCGTGGTTGGTTTCCTCACGATGTTTACCTTCACCGTTTTGAGAGCAGTGGTGATGAAATATGATGATGATTTACACAACGTAAAGCCCCTGCCTTGGTTCGAACCTACGACGTACAACACGTAAGTCGGGGTCGTTACCACTCGGCCACCACTGCTCTGAAAAAATCCGATCCGTTCGAATTTGACATTCGGTATTACCACTACAAACTGGATCCAGTTATCCAGTAAAAAAAACAGGATGCAGTTTTTTATTAGTTTAATGGAAGTGCTCTCACTACCTGCATACCGTTTTTTGCTGGATGGGGTGCGGATCGTTGTTTTCAGTATTGGGTTCAGGTCTGAATTGTCTTATAAGACTAATCTGATAACCGCTCGTTGCATTATAGCAAAAAACGGGATGAATGATTTTTGCGGGATTCAGTAAAAAACCGTTGCCGCATAACTGGAGGGCCGTGGAAAAGGGCCCAAGAGAAAAAAGATCGAACACATTTTTAATACTGGGATATAAGATCGATACATTCGAGTACACTTATATTCTAACAGATGCAGTCATTGACTAATATCTACTGCAACTACGGAAAGAAACCACAATTAATATATTAAGCCCGTTGTTCGTTTTTGAGTTCCAAATAGTGACGTTTTAAAGTAATGTCAATAAAGACGTTATTTATATTATAATTATTCAATATATTCTACATATAAATTGCACCATGCCATACATACATATAATAATTATTAATTATACGCACATGTGGAATTACTTCTAAACATTTAGAATATTTATTAAAATCGTGAAGGTATGTGGTACGAGCAGTGTTTTCGAGCCAAGAGGAAGACCATTTTGGCACTGTTAAAAATCATTGTATACTTAATATGGCTTACTCTTATAAATATTTAAAAAAAATATAAAAAAAACGACTCAACTCATAAATTATTAATGTCATTAACTAATTCAACAAGTTAAGATAGTATTCCCATTCGCTAGAAAGTTATTCTGAAATAAATATAACACAACAGCATTATAATGTAAAAATAAATTAAGCTGGTTCTAAATCCGGCCCTGTTATCTATCCAGAATTCCAGATCTAAGTATTGTTATGACTTAGAGCGGCTTGGAGATTCATCATGACTACCGTGTATGTTCGCGACACATTTGCGACTTGTGGTCAGCTTGTAAAAATACTGACCATCTAAATAATGTAATTGACACCGGCTATGATTCCTAAGTAGTTGAACCCTATGACTAGGGACAATATAATTACTGGTATCTACAAATTACAATGCAACTAAATTGAACATTCTATAAGTTTTCTTTCATGTGAGAACATAATCTAAAAAAATATTAATAAATGTAATAAAAGCTTAATAAAAATAGGGTATAAAGGAGGATTCCAATGCAGATCTTTGATGCAGATGTTCCATTGTTCAATCAAGTAGCGGTTTCGTTAATGTCGTCTGGGAATCTCGGATGTCTATCGTCGGTACCTGCCTAGGTAAGCCCCGCAGTTGGGGCATTTGTGATGCACGTCCATGCAGCTGTCTATGCAGCAGGGGATGAGGCAGCATCCCAGGACACATCTGTAACACAATTCGCATCTTGTATTCATACTCACACCCTGTATTAATAGAGATTTATGGTAACAATAGAACAATTTGCCGAGATCAGAATCAGCTACGAATAGGGATGTTTCCTGGATAGAAGAGATTTAGTCCGTTAGAGAGATTGCTTGAATGGCTAGATGTATAGGATGTGTAAGAAGCGTAGCAGGTGACATTCTAAAGTTTCTGCCCACCTACATGGGAAAAAGGCGTGAGTATATATATAAAATTATTCTTAAAAGTTTGAAACATATTGTAAGGTTTAATTACTCACCCCAGTAGAAATATGATGGCTCCAGAAATGTATGCAATAAGTCCAGGTTTTGTCTTAGTGGCCGTGTCTATCTCAGCATGGCAGCTGGGGCAGATCATGTGTGTTGGGTGCGGACCTACTGGCACCACAGTTGTCACTATGGATGGTCCAGATGCTGCAATGAACAATTTGATTGATATCATTTGGTAAACCAAGTAATCTCTACTAAAATTACTAATGAGGCATATAATGCTATTGGGAACTTGTGACTGACCCACAATGGAATCTAAAATGCTATTAAAAGCCCTAACGTGAGGAGCTAATAATAACTCTAAGCTCCTCTAAAAAGGCTGTTTGCACTATTCTACAGTAATTAGTCACAATATTGTTGGAACAAAGGACACTTCAGGATTATTTTGTAAAAACATAATATTCTTTGGAAAATGTGTCAAATGTTGAATCATCTTGTTCAATGCCAAACCACAAAATATCACGCGAGGCGGTTGCGACGTAACTATGAAGGCAAGTTAGTGAGCGGCCTTCACAAAGTCATTTATTATAATTTAACATTCTTTATTATAGATTTTTGTCCCATTATCTATATATATACTAATATTATTATATTATAAAGAGGAAAGAGTTTTTTGTTTGTTTGTACCGAATAAGCGTCGACTGGACCGATTTTAACCATTTTTCACCAATTAGAAAGCTACATTAACAGGAAGGCTATATTTTTTTTTAATTGACATCTTTAAGAAAATTGCTATAATACATTATATTACCCAAATTAGCAAAATATTACCTATAAAATTCATAATATGGCGTGCGCATGATGATACATCAAAATTATGTACTGCACCATTAAATTACTCATTATTATCAACAAATAAAGTCCGCGAGAAAATAATCTATCCATCATAGTTAAGTCACAATAGCAGCTTTTGTCGTATCGTAGTATTAACGGGCTCAAAAAAAATAAATTGGCTACAATGGCTGCGCAGTAATAAATCTCATACAAAAACAGCACCGATCCGTGCCTACCACATCGGAAAATTTCGTGCACGGCCCTGATATGTGTGGATAGACCTTTATTCTTATTCAAACAAATAGTTTAACAAATTGGTAGGTAGGTAGGGCAGGGTAGGGTAGGGTATGGTAGGGTAGGCTGGGGTAGGTAGTTACGTAGGTGGGTAGGCGGGTGGGTGGGTAGGTAGGTAGTTACGTAGGTAGGTAGGTTTGTTGGTAGGTTCGTAGTTCGTAGATATGTATAGTTCTCGCCAAACTTCTTGGCCGTCCTGAAATTGGCTACAATGGCAATGGCAGTAATAAATCTCATACAAAAACAGCACCGATCCGTGCCTAGCGCATCGGAAAGCCAACTTCAGGGCGGCCAAGAAGTTTGGCGAGAACTATATGTAGGGTAGTGTACGTAGGTAGGATAGAGTAGGTAGGTATGTAGGGTAGGGTAGGTAGGTATGAAGGGTAGGATAGCTAGGTAGCCAGTTGACGGGAGCAAAACCGCGTAGGCTAGATAGTAATATTAATATAGGCATAGTTATCAGAATAGCACAGCTAAAAGCTCAGCGCAAAGCAACACAAACTTGGAGAAATTAATTAAGAATTGTTTTTTAAGACTAACAGGTTAAAAATTATGAACAGCAATTTCTTTATTCATAATTACCTAATATTTATTATACTTTTTACTAGATGAAACCGAATTAACTGAAGAGGTTGAGGTAAATAAACATTAGCCATATAAAGATTGTATGTTTTCTCAAGTCTCATGTGACATTGACTAACGGGTCAAGGTTGCAGAACATTTGCAGCTTTATGTATCTTTATTTATAGTTCAAGCTTATTCAAAATAAGAATAAATATGTATATATAAAAAATGTAAGTAGTACTAAGAAAAATAACTGTATATAGGTATACTCTATTTAGTAGGACACTGATTCTTGAAGGATATTTTCTTCAGAACGGCCAGGTGTGTAGTACTCATAACCGGTGTATGTATATGCCTAGATAATTATATGAACGTAAATGAGTAAATGAAATAAAAGGAGTTTGTAAGGATTGTAGCAGTTGGTGTTCTGTGGTTTCTGCCTACCCCAAAACTTTTTGGTAAAATGGTGTGAGTTAATGTATGAATGGGTGGAGAAACCATAGACTAAACAAGTCCATCTAAAATACATATATATGTCGGAGTAAGAGCAACAGACCCATACTAATTATATTAAATCAACCATGCACACTAAATTATGGTTGAATGTTAATTAGTAGTAACCTGTGATGTTTATAATTATAGCTACAAGGTTTTATCTTTAACAAGTTTGTATTTGCATAAATTAATACATTTGATAATAATATCAACATCACAAAAGTCTGTGTGTGTGTATGTTTGTTACTCCTTCACGCTCAATCGGTTGGACGGATCTGGATGAAATTTGGCACACATATTGGAGCCTGCAATAGCACATAGGATACTTTTTATCCCAGGAATATGTTCCCTTGGGATCTTATTTGGACATTCACGCGGGCGAAGCCGCTGGAAGAAGCTAGTTTGATAAAAATATCAACATCCTCAATGTCACATCAACATTTAACTTATAATAAAAACCGCTGATCAAGCAAGTCTAGAATGACGAAGATGCATCAATATCTATCTAATACCTTTAAACGAGCAATTCTTGTATATATGTGTATATATAATCTGAATCTCTGAAACGGCGCCAACGTTTTTCATGAAATTTTGTATGCAGGGGGTTTCGGTGGCGATAAAACGATCTAGCTAGGTTTAATTTTTAGGAAACGTCATATTCTCTTTTTTTTTTGCCCAAGTACACAGAATGTAAAATATTGGCATATTATCTATCACAAGCTAGAAATAGTTAGATTCACCACAATTAGCTTGCTTACTGAGGTTATATTTTAACAAATATGAATAATTATAATTGGTGACCTATTTTCTATAAGTGTAGATTCTCTGTTCTGATAAAAAATCCATAAGGCTTGCATGCATACCAAAGTAATAACAATTGGCTGAAAAAGATGTTTGATTGCATATTATTAGTGTCTGATTGAAGGTTGAATTCTGGCCCAAGCCAATTAATGGGCTATCAAGAAGGGGTTATTCTTGTTGGTAGCTGATTATATACATAAAATTCAGTTCTAATTGGGTTTTTTTTTATTTTGTTTAAATTTTCTGCTGAAGGTGAATGGCAGTACAACAGCTTAGATTATGTTCCCTACCCCGTTGAATTGTGCTTGTGGGCATTCATTTAATTTCGGTATTTGTTTACAAAAGGTATTATTGTTTATATTGTAAACTTTAGATTCAGTATTGATCAACAAAGTTACATACTCAATATACTAGTAATACATGGTGTAATAAACTAGTAAGTTTCAGTAAACAGTAAAAAGAAGAATTTAATTAGGTCAGTCCAGACAAAAAACATACATAGCTAAAAACAGATCACTTTTTTATTATTAGACTATCAGATTAAACATAATATTGGTACTTACATGTATACTGTGGTGTATAAGGACTGGACGGTCCAACTCCCCCAACAGCTTGGGAGTAGCTGGGTGGCGCAGCTGGTGGCGGCTGTGTCGTATGCGCGTTACCCCAACCATATGGAGGAGGATTCCAACCTTTCTCCATTGTGCCTTCTGTGAAATGTTCAGTACACACTAAGGTAACTGCTAATAAATGCACCTCACAATCGGTCACTGTGATGCAATATAATCTTGAAGCTATTTTTAGGTATGACTCCACCAACCTATCTCTCGCACAACTACCGTGAACTCCCCCGTGCCTGGACCTTTTGCAAAACAATTAACAAATAACCACGGCCGCTATGGCACACCTAGATGAAAAATCAATACATGCACTAGCAACCGAAAATAATGGAGGGACCTTTTTTATTTCTTAGTATTATTAGGTACAAATTGAAGTGAACTATCAACAAGTCGTTTAATAAATTCACAGTGCTCAAATGCTCTTGCTCACTGTGCTCAGCAAAAGTGACACAATGTGTCCCATAGACAAACTATAATTCTGCAATAAGTTACCTATGTTTGAAGAAATTTGTTTTAGAAAAGTACGAGGTTTATCCGCTCTCGCGGTCTTGATCCACGAACGATAGTTTATTTATTGTTGTTCTTATGTCTGGCTTCCGATACGAAAATACAATCAGGTCAAAGGTTTAATTGAGACTATGTTCGAGGTAGTTGCGCGGTGGCCATTGCGTTATTGATGTTGAAACCCACCCGCGTGACCGCGTCTCACTTCAGCAGGCGAATAGCGTTAGCAATAGCAACCCATCACCACACCACAAACTCTTGCACCAGCGCCTGCCCCTCCCTCCACCCTGACCTGTTTTTTTTTTCAATAAAATATATTGTCATCATTTCAACTAGGCATGGGTCATTGACTGTTTTTGGTTAATGTAATTTAACTGTTAATCGTCAAAACCATTGACGTAAACAGGTTAAAAAAACTGTTAAATTATTAACAGCTTTTTAATGTTCAACCGGTAGTGTCAATTTATGGTCAACGTTTTCAATCATTATCAATTTTGTTTCAAAGATTTTTTTCATTTCTGAAAAAAAAATATAGTGATATTTTCTTTGTAATCTTTTCAGGCTTGGCACTGGTTGGGTACAAATAGTATCCAGGCGTACGTAAAATATCATTTTATTTTAAATACATTCAAATCAAATAATATTTACATTAATTTTATGAGTACATTGTTTTTTTGTTGTTACATTACTAAATAAAAAATATCTTAACACTATCAACAACAACAATTGATATGTTTTGTCTCGCTCACACGTTATCTCGTTGACGAATGAAAAGTCGTTAAAAAAACAGTTTATTTATTCAACGACCATCTCAAAGTTCAACCGAAAATCACCCACTGCTGAACATAGGCCTCCCTCAAGTGTCGCCACATCGACTGGTACTATGCGTCTCTCAATACCAAACCAGCGCGAACATCTAAAATATTTGCAAATAGATTAGAACATCTATACCTCGCTTCGTTTGCTGTTGTATTCTGTATTTTCTGCTAAGATCATTCACAAATATTTTATGTGTACCTAAAAATTTAATAAAAAGGAAAGCTATCAGCAAACTTTTACTTGCTCTTGGCTTTTTCATTTTTTCTGCAAAAATCATCAAAGTATCATAAGTCTCTGAAATTCTGTATGACAGGTTGATGCAATTTGAAATTCTCCAGTCTATAGATTCGAAAAATAGTTAATTTAAAAATCAAAAACCCAACTGCTTAAAAACTAAAAAGCTGTAAACAAGAAAAAATCATGCTGTGCAGTCGCAGGATACATATTCGCGAACTGGCTGACCACCAGATTAGTCGACTATGGCCGACTGCACAGCATGATTTTTTCTTAATTTTCCCTTTCCTTTCAGTCGGGTAAAAATATTTTAATTTCTTGGTGATTTGGGTGGTCCGTGTCACAATTTGTTTATGGTCAGGGTCACAAACTTTTAAGGCACGTAAATAAAAATGAATAAAAATTTGCAGAATAGGACCCTCAAGTTTGCCGTCATCTGTCAGTCATCTATTTCCACTCATTCAGTCATTCACTGACAAGTATTGGTATTTCACTCTATCTGTGGGTTTGCTTTTGATTGAGTCTTGTTTTCCTGCCATCAGAGTTAAAAATAAAAGGTACAAGCCTTAAAACTTCACTAATCTTTTCTTTAATGATTTGCCTAACATGTCTCATTTGTTATCCTCTTTAAATAAGTGAATTGATTACGAGTTTATTGAGAGTTGCTTCAGGTGTGTTGATTGATTGTGACCTTATTTTTATTAGGTAGGTAGAGTGAGATGTCGTCACCACGCCCGAAATCTCCTAGAACTCCCGTATTGCCTAAAAAGGAGGATAAAGAAGAATCATTCTGGGACAAATTTGGCACCATAGGTCGCAAGAAGCGCATAAAAGAAGGTAAATAAGCGATATGGTCTCTTGCTAAAGATCCCTGTAACACTTTTGAATGACTTGTGTGGGTTTTAATAGTTTTTTTTATCAAATGAGTAATGGGTCAAAGTTATTTGTATTCTTATATTGTTTACATTGTCTTGTACCCAACTATAGGTCTCAAAGTTTACCTACTACCCTCAATAAATCAGATGTATTTTTTTTTGTCTTTCTGTGGCTTAATCCTATAATATTCAATATAAGTAATACATTATCAGTATTTAGTGTCGTGTTCTTATGTGTGCCTTTGGTTTGCCCATGCAGTGCAAGATGTGCAAGCTGAAGGTAAATTCGCCATTGATTCTCCGGGCAGCCCAACTGCCCCAGAAATCCCACCAGAGGAGTATAGTTTACGTAAGTTATATCTCATAGTTTAATTTATCAAATGTTCTAATATCATGCAAATATTGCTTATTGTTCACGCTATAAATATAGTAGTGATGTGTGACTCATGCAGCATAAGTCAATTATAATTAACATAGATTTATCCTATTTGCGTTGATATTTTCAATCATAAATGGTCTGATTTGTATGAGAATTGAAGAATTTTTTATTCTCTCATTGGAAGCTATGACTCATATAGGTGTGTCTGCACTTATCCTGTTGAACAATGTAACAAACAGGATAATTCATAAAGACTCAGTCTGTAGGTACCTAATCTCTTTTGGCTTGGTAAATTGACAACATTAAATATGTTTGTAGATGACAATGAAGAAAGAGCCATAATTGAGCCGAGATCTCTTGAAGATCCAAGAGTCAAAGATCTGGTCCAAGTACTCATTGATTGGATCAATGATGAACTTGCCACCCAAAGAATCATTGTCAAGGACATAAGTGAAGATTTGTATGATGGTCAAGTACTTCAAAAGCTCCTTGAGAATTTGACAAAGAACAAACTAGATGTGCCAGAAGTCACACAGTCTGAAGAAGGACAGCGACAAAAGCTAGCCGTTGTACTTAGGGCAGTGAATCGGGTATGTTTTTATACAATATCTAAAACCTTTTATCATAATGCTACAGCTTTATACAAGTGAGTTTTGTTACAGGTTCTTTATGGAACAACTAAGCCCGTGCCTAAGTGGAGTGTGGACTCCATTCACTCAAAGAATGTTGTATCCATACTGCATCTACTTGTTGCCTTGGCGCGCCACTTCCGAGCTCCCGTTCGCCTACCTGAAAATGTAAGCGTCAATGTTGTGGTGGTGAAGAAAGACACTCCTACCCAATTGTCTCACAGGTGAATTGTTAACTGCCATAGAGTTTGATATGTTATTTAAGCAAAATGTATATCATAATAATTCCCTCAAACATTATTTCAGGACATTTGTTGAAACCATAACAACCACCTATGATGATCTGGGAATGAAATGTGAAAGAGATGCATTTGATGCTTTGTTTGATCATGCTCCTGATAAGTTACAAGTGGTGAAGAAGTCACTCATTACATTTGTTAACAAACACTTGAGCAAAGTCAATCTCGAAGTGATGGACTTGGACACACAATTTCATGATGGTGTATACTT
This sequence comes from Anorthoa munda, assembly GCA_945859665.1. NCBI lineage: Eukaryota > Metazoa > Arthropoda > Insecta > Lepidoptera > Noctuidae > Anorthoa > Anorthoa munda. Next base: position 42,122,670 of record OX243893.1, read on the forward strand.
GTGCCTTTTGATGGGACTGCTTGAGGGATTCTTTGTGCCTTTATATGACTTCCATCTGATCCCAGAAGATTTTGACCAAAAGGTTCATAATGTTTCCTTTGCTTTTGAACTCATGCAAGATGTTGGACTTGCCAAACCAAAAGCAAGACCTGAAGGTAAATAATGTTACTTGAATTATATCATACAATAATTTTCGTGTATTTGCAATCACATTAACATGTTGTATTCATTTTCAGATATTGTGAACCTCGATCTCAAATCAACACTACGTGTCTTATATAATCTGTTCACCAAGTACAAGAGCATAGCCTAAAAACCAACTTAAATGATTATTTACTACTAATTAACAAGACCGCGTGTGTGCCTGATCTATATCTTAATAACAATTGTATTAATTTAGGTAGAGTGTTAACGACGAAAGTAATGTATGACGGTGCTTTATCTTAACTAAGTATAGAAATATATTAATTTACTAACAAGCATAGTTTCATTTACACCTACAACTCCTTAATCTGCACAGGGGTCTCCTAAGTGGTAATGAGAGGGTGATGCTGATAAAAAAAGGAATAATCTGGTAGGCAGGAAATGAAAACTGCTTTAAATGAGTTACAAGTCTTTATTTGTAATAAAAAATTGAATACAAGATTATCAATTTATTTTTCCAATACACAATATGAAAATACACAAAGTCACGAGTAAAATGTAAAAAAACTGTGATCATAAAGCATTCACAGCATGCTGTGAATTTCACTCCATGATATCAGTGAGTTGACATGATGCAATAATAGCCCACAGGTATTAAATGGACCATTGAACAGGGATCAATACAATGTTATAAAACACTTCTACATTTTACAGAAAATTAACGCTGCGTTAACACATTGATCAAATCAGAGGAAAATGAGTTATTTCATCAATAGCCATGTTACATTTTTGCCTCCACAGTCAAACCTATTGTTATTAAAATTATATTGTAGGTATAATAAGCAGGAAAGACATTGAGCAAACACAATCTTATAAAGCTGCGTTTATATTATATTTACTAGACAAATATTTTAAGTATATAATGATATAAAAGTAAAAAATGTAAGTGTTTTTATTCCTACACATACATTCAGTGTTACTTGCTATTTTGTTTATTGCTTTCTTCAGGGTGTTTGCTTCACATCTATAGTAGCGTGTCTTATACTACGACTACGGGCTACATTTTATTAATAAGTGAATTTAAGTAGACCAACAGCCAAATTGCGTAACATTTAAATTCATGGAATAGATTGCAAACTCTTCCATTGTGTCAATTCAAGAGCTTTAATTGCTCATTTTACGCCGTCGAGTAGAAGGATTTTCTCCTTTCGGTTGTTCTGAATGCTATGATTTAGTGATTTACGCAATCAGGACGCAGTATAATAAACTTTTACTGATGACAAAAATATGATTGATGTGATTTGATTACATAATATCTAAAAAATATATTCGTAACTCGTAAAACATCAATTGTGTTAGTCTATTGGTGTAAAATTAATTGCCTATGGTCTAAGAACCGGTATAAGAATTAAATACCCTCATGTTTTATTTAATGATGATAAGGATTATAATTCTGGTAGATAAAATATTATATACATTTATATAGGTTATACATCGCAAATAGGTTGCCTAGCTAAATCGCTTAGCTACCGATGATGTAAATAATAACAATTGTAATTAAATGTAGGTAACCATGGATTCAGTCAACTTTTGGATAGGGCAATCTAATATGGTTGGATAAGGAATAAAAAACCTTACATTTGATATGTAATTCGATTAAATAACTGATGAGCGTAAATCAATAACGCTTACTCTCCTGTATATAGAGGGGAAAATAGGCATCCTTTATTTTTTTAATTCCTTGGAGTATAAGCTCGATTTTCATAAATATCCAATCGAGGCAGTTGATAGTTTTTTTTTTATTATTTAGCATCATCGGTACGCGATTTAGCTAGTCAACCAATTTGCGATGTATAAATGTATATGCTATGGTCCAAGTGATTAATACAAAGCCCGGGCAATTTGGATAATGCCCAATATGAGCAGGCAATATGATAAAACTATTGAAATAATTGAATTGACCGGGCTTTCTGAATAATGCCCATCACTTATTGGGCTGGGTAACAAAAATACGTGTTTTATTAAACATATATTTATGTTGGCTCCTATTTCTGTCTGCAGGGTCTAAAGTAACATAACATGAAGGAGAACATCTCCTTCGAACCTATCCTATCCGTGTCGGGGTGCCTGGCAGATAATGTGATAAATATAGAAGTTTAAATCAGTATTCATTTCATTGCCCGATTTGACTTGACTCGATTCCCGATTCGATCCGGGTATTATACATAGTGCACATATTAATCACTTAGTCCATGACATATATATTATCTACCATTTAATCATTATCAGTTATAAGAAATGTATTATATTTCTTATAACGGATCTCACACTAATGATTGTACATAATACAGAACTTGTAAATTGTCATAGGTAGCTGCCGATATATTTGATTAATAAATAATAAAGTTACACAACACATAAAATATATTAATCACAACGATAACTAAAATAGAACTAAGGAATTATTTGGAACAACATGCACTGCATACAATTATTAAAACTCGATATAATATTAAAATATATTTCTCTTATAAATCTGTTTCTAACAAAAATAAAATAAAGCATATTTAGGGGTATTTGTAACAAACATTCTGCTTTACGTTCTTGTGCTCATATTGGCATTGCAGTACATAAGGGGCTGACGAGTTGTTCGTGGTTATGGTATCGCCCGCTATACCTACATGTGATTACATAGTTAGGATACTCGCGGACCCCTTGTTCCTATGTACTATATTAGTTGTTGTAAGATAAAATCTTAATTATCTTCTTATTCTAAAATCGCTGCCTGCAAACCGTTTCGGTCTATGTTAAATGTAGATCTACATTACATTTTAATTGACTGGTAAATATCTAGGCTCACCATTACATAGAAGCAAATTTATTCACTTCAAAAAATAATTTATATGTATTTAATTGGCCTGCATATAAATTGTTATCATATTCCAGTCATACTACTCGTATATAACAGAAGGTGCAAAAATGTTTGATGGTGTCATCAATTGCTATCTGAAACTTGTGCAATCTACTGTTGAGTTATGAAAGAAATTCCAAAGTAAAATGGATGAACGTGCATAGCTTATGTAACAATCGATTTATTATTTGAGAGCCTCAAGAGTACCCTTCAAAGGTATTGTGTCAATAAAATCAAATATAGTCTAACACAATGTTGAGTATTTTTAGAATAATAAATTAATACATATTATGGTTTTAATAAAAATACTTCATCTTAAAACCTAATTAAAATACGTAAGCATTAATAAAAATAAGTACGCGTAATATTGCCATCAATACTAGACTGTCTTCCCTGTCTCGTCATCTAAAAATAAAATTATAGAACTCGTCTCGACGACGTAACTAGGTAAGATAAAATAATTAATATTTAAGATAATCTAGGCCCGCGGCAGCACTGCAGGTCTCATTACCCAAATTAAAATATGTTTAATAAATAATAACAAGTTGGAATGTTTGTTAAAATGCTAGGTTTTCGAAATTTAAATATTATTCAATCACCATAATAATACACGGGAGAAAGAAGTGATATCACGCGGTCACGAAATTGTAGTGTAGTTAGGTTCTTGTAATTTGACACAAGAAAACCTTTAAAGATACAATCGTCTTTATTAGCCGTGACATCAGCGTATTTAGTTGATACGCTGCTGTGTCATCGCGCTGACTACTGATTCTGTGACACTTTACAAAAATATGAGTATTTTACAATCCCTTTAGATCACGTACCTACGAGAACTTACTGCCCACTTCTCTTCATTGCTTCTTTGCGAGTAAAATATTGCAATACTCATAGTGTAGTCATATTCAGTGTGCCACAGAATCAGGACTAAATTAGCAACGATTCGTTTTTCTGGCAGGTAAATGGGCCGATGCCGGCACACCAGACCGGAAGCGGATACCGCCGCCAATTAGTAGTATTTAGTAGGCTTGGTTAAGGATTTTTGAGATCAAAAGCTACCAATTTGCGTGAGAAAGTCATCGTTACGTGGATTCATTAAAATATGTTTTAATTTCAACTGATATTTACCACGTGTTCCTATAAGAATTATTTTTCTACCCAATAATCAATAGACTATAAAATACAACTATTATACTAAAACTACCTACCTGTATGTCTCAACTACAACCATATTATAAATTATTCTTACTATTTCTAATAATGTGTATTAATGTTGAGTGCAAATCAAAATGATGGATATTCTTTTTAGGAAGACGTAGAATACAGACGACATCTAAAAAGTACACCCGCTATCTTGATGTCCACCGTGTACGATGTAGTTGGCATCACGAGAAGACTGGACAAGTGGACTCTATGCAAATCTAAGCAATCTAGATTATTGATTGTATTTTGATCTATAGGCTATAATTACTATTTTTAGTCTATTACAATCGCTCAAAGAGATGTCTAGCACAACTACTGTAAAACATGACATATAACATTCGAAAACGATGGAAACTGCCATCGTCTTCAGCGAGACATTGATCGTGTAGTTGAATGGAATTGCAGTTCAATGTTGCGAAGTGTGCAATTATGACATTCAGTCGGCCAAACTGGATGACGTGCCTGCGCACACGCAACATGTTCTCATGTTCACTAAGCGAGTTCATAAACGTAACGTTACACATTTTATGTTACAAAATTTTAAGATAGTAAATTAAATTAAATTGTTTGTATTGTGTTAATAGAACTGGACTGAATTACTATTTGTAATTGTAGCTTTTTTCTACAATCGAATTTCGGTTACTGTAGTGATAGCTGTATGTATTTAATAAATACATAACAATATTGAGAATTCCGTGGTCGGTATATAGCCATTACAATTTGTTGGGGAAACGAGAAACAACGAACCCTGTTTCTTCAAGCAAATATTAAGGAAGAACGAAATTTGAACTGTTCGCACCGAACAGTCATAAAAGGAAGAAATCACAAGATAAACAAGGAGTACAGAACTGCAAGCAGGGGCAACGATTACAAAGACATGGTTAGTATTCGTTACGTAGGTTTTCGTGACATCGCTGATAGGTCCAGGGATGTGGAAGATTCACGTCGTAGGATAAGTTTAAGTTTCTCGTCCTCCTCCAAGTCGTCTTCGAAAGACACGGCGCGGCTGATCTCCGTGTGCCCGAGAGCCCGCGACTTCCAAGCCTCTAGCCTCATGACCTGCGAAAATTATTACGTCACCGTTATTTATTGGACCACTGCGCACGTTTCACGTCGATATAAACATGCTGAAGTCTAAATAATCTTGTTTACCCATTACTATTGTAACCAATAAGTGCATCAACTTTAGTTGTAAATCTTTGTTGGTTTTTATAATTTTATTTATAACCATATCAGTATTAAATCTGAATAATAATTGTCTACCACCACATTCCCAAAGTCCTTACTTCTGTCATTTGGGATGAGATTTTTAGCTTTTATATTTCTACAAGTTTAAACTATGATAGATCATTAATGTTACGGTGAACACAACATGTAAACAAACAGGAACAAACACAGCATGACAACACAAAACAAATGCATGCATTAGCGGCGTAACACAACACAAGCAAGTGGACAATGCCATGACCAGCCACACGATAAAATAAGTTGTCTTAGCGTCAACATAAAAACCAGACAAAGACAACGAGAAGCACATTATAGTTAGCTGTCTTCGCCTGTTTCGTACGTACACTAATAAAACAAACAAATTCGTATAGGGGTCTAGTGTGTTCACCTGCCAAATCCATTTTAATATAAGTTTTATTGTAATGTTCTTAGATCAGCGTTCTAATAGTTTGTTATATGGCTCTTATATTAATTGATTTATTTACAAATCTAACTTGCTAACTACTATGAATAAACTAGCTATAATATTACTATACCTTCGAATAGTATTCATTTTCTGTAGGCAGAGATTAATAATTATATGCGTGTCTACATACTTTATGTAAATAAACTAGTTACATTTTATTTTGGTTATTTAAGTGGGCGCGCTGGAGGTTATATGACACAATAAGACTTGCTAAGAATTCTATATTGAATATTATGATCTTGATACAGTTGAACATACAAAGGAGTTTTATCATCGACAGTCTGCCATGGAAGTGGCAATGTTTTGGGCCAGAAAAAACTAAATAACTGTCGTGACAGCGATACGAAGAATACAGTCTACAATATAAGGAGAAGTTTAGATTGTTAGAATGGAGTAAGCCTGTTAACACACTAGCCGTTAAGGTGTTTGATTGTTGAACTTACTCGAGCCATTTCCAGGGCTCAGTGTCCGGGGTGGTGATGGGTGTCGGAAACTGTGCAGTGCCAAACAAAATGTATCAGACATTTTGATAAAAGCGCATCATCATTGTAAATACAAATTCTAATACATATATAGATACCTTAATTTTGGTCGGCTGCGGCGGTAAACGCTCCAAATACCAAGAATTAATTGTGTCGAAAAACAATTTACATAGTGAATGATTCCTTTTCCACATTCCGATTACACAAAGCTACAATCACAGAATCATGGCAAGTTTGATATTAAACATTATTCATCAAATATCTAGAAGCAAATATGTGTATAGTAAAACAGAGTGTAACGGAAAGGTGTGATCATAATTATCTTAAATACTGCTTCTGCGCATGTTTGTGAACAACTTTCTACAAGGAAGTCATAGACAATTCACCAAAAAAAATGTTTTAAAAAACGGGCGGAAATATTCCTTTTTGACAGTTTCCGGTGCGTGCGTTACGTAAAATCATGTATGTAGGGTAGAGTAGGTAGTTAGATAGGATAGGGTAGGGTAGGTGGGTAGGTAGGTAGATTAGGGTAGGGTGGGTAGCCAGTTGACGGGAGCGAAGCCACGGGGGACAGCTAGTAAAATATAAATGTGGATGGATGGAATGGGAGAGGAAGGCCAAAAAAAAGATGGTTGGACTGTGTGAGGAGTGATATGAAAGAAAAGGCAGTCAATGATAGCGTAACGGGGGACAGGACGGTATGGAAGAAGAAAACGTGTTGCGCCAACATCAAGTAACATGGGACAAGGACAAGAAGAAGATGATGTATCTCCCATAAACAAATTTGAGCTGGGAATTGTCTATGGACTACATTAGAGAAATTTGTTCATATACTTGCGCAGACGCAGTATTTAAGATAATGTACAGATACACCCTGATAAGATATGTACCCTGTGTTTCCGTTACACCCTGTAGAATATAAAAGAGCTGTCATAGGTAAGAATTTATTCTTGTCTAGGACTACCCTTGCAAAATATGTAAGCTTTAAATCATCGTGAATCGAAATAGTAGTTCAGGAATTTTAGAAAATTACACAGTTGTTTTGCGTATTTTATAACTGCTTGTACGGATTGAATGTCGGTGAAATAGTGAACAACGAGGTGACAGTGTTTCCCATCGAATTTTTACAATAATGTACAAAGTGTATCCCACAGACAAAGCGGCGTTGCCGTTACAATGACGGAAGCGTTGTTATAGCGAGTGATCGACCACACTGTGCGCTCCTCACACATGAAAATATAGATTCATGATCTTGTTAGTATGTTGTGCTAGTTGTATTTTTATAAATTAACTTATGTATAAGCGTGTTAAATTAATATCAATCTTGTATCATTCTTTCTTTAATTTGTTAGAAAAGCAAAGCGTTAACACGCGTTATGTTTACTTGTTTGTATAAACTGTGGGTAGAATTGTTCTTGTCTTTCCTACCGTGAGCTCTCTGGTGATTAGCAAATCCGATATTGGATTACAAAAAAAGGTTACACCATATATTGAGACTGATTAATTATCATTGTTGTAAGTGTGTGTGTGTGCAAATTTTGATCTATACTGTGAATTTTAATTTCGTAGACTAAACTGACAGCTGCCAATGACCTTATTTTATTAAAATGTTGCATGCGCGGAGCATGGTGTTGTTGTTAAGGGTCAATCATATGTGATTCATCGAATCGATGTGACATGATTCTTCAATTTACTTTACTAATTGGTGTATTGGTGTAATTAACATTTATTTATATGTTTTATGAATACAAACGTAATATATTTAAATATAACAGTATTCATACACATAGTTCATCAATTTTTATTGTGTTTAATATGAAATCAACAATAAAATAAATGCAATCGATGAAATGAAGTCTGGCATAAATGAGTAGAAACAATATAAGGGCCGCTAGTTTCGTAACAAATTTATTTTTTTGCCCTGAAATACTTTTCGATTTTTGATCTACTTCGATTTTCGATCACTCACGATATTCAGGATAGGACACTATTTTTATGTAAAGATAAAGTGACAACCCCCCAAATGTCAGTTTAGTCTACGATTTAAAAAATCAGAATAGTCTAAGTTTTTTTTGGCGGTTTTTCGATATTTTCAAGGAATACGATTGTTTCAAGCATTAGTACCTCAGCCTTTAGTTCGGCGACTTGCTCCTGCAACTCACGGACTCTATCCGAGTCGCCATCGCCGTCCATGTTATTGCGGAGTTCACCTTCAGTAGCCATCACTTCATTCTGGAATGGTACAAGAGTGTGAGAGTGAAAAAAAAACCGGTCAAGTGCAAGTCGGATTCGCGCATGAAGGGTTCCGTACCATTATCGCAAAAAAACGGCAAAAAATTTACGTCCCCATTTAAATATTTATTTTATTCTGTTTTTAGTATTTGTTGTTATAGCGGCAACAGAAATACATCATCTGTGAAAATTTCAACTACCACGGTTCATGAGATACGGCCTGGTGACAGACGGACCGCGGAGTCTTAGTAATAGGGTCCCGTTTTTACCCTTTGGGTACGGAACCCTAAAAAATATACAATATAAATAAAATCTTCAATCGTTTTAAAAAAATAAAAGGGAAAAGCTTTCTTGGCCACTCTATATGAGTAATAACTCATTATAATCGTTGAATGCAGTGGTCAATATAAGACCGATGTTAAGAAAGTATTATTCTTCTAATACTAACTCAATAGTTCGTTATATTCCGAATGGTGTTTGTAAAAATTATATAGGGCTGTGACAAAAGAACAAAACACGCACAATTATTTAGAGTTGGCCCCATGGAATAATTCCATATTAATATTATAAATGCGAAAATGTGTCTGTATCTCTGTTAAGTTTTGACAAATAAACCTCTGATCGATTTTGTTGAAACTTACACGGATAGACTGACCTCAGTTACAACATAGGATATTTTTCATACCAGTAAGTTCCCTTGGGATAAAAAAACACTTTAGGCGGGCAGAAGCTGGCTGTTAAAAAAACAATAGCCGCATGTTTTAAGCAATATTAAGACCAAACTTACCTTCAATTTATATTCAGACACTTCAGTTTCCAGCTCGGCTATTCTCTGGGCATCCTCCATGTTTCGAATGTTCGCTTGCATGGAGTCATATTTAGCCTGTTTTGAAATATTTATTTTTATTATTAGTGACGTTTGCTGATTAACGATACAGAAAATAAGTAAATTGTAATGTGACTTTATGTGAGTTATGTATGTATTGACACTCAATGAATACAACACAGGACATCTTCGAGTTTTTATCTTTATATACAGCACGCAATATGACAATTTAGTAAAATAAAAATCGGCCAAGTGCGATTCGGACTCGCGCACGAAGTGTTCCGTACTATTATCGCAAAAAACGTCAATAAATTTACGTTTGATGTATGGGAGCCCCACTTAAATATTTATTTTATTCTGTTTTTAGTATTTGTTGTTATAGCGGCAACAGAAATACATCATCTGTAAAAAATTTAACTGTCTAGCTGTCACGGTTCATGAGGTACAGTCTGGTGATAGACAGACAGACGGATAGTGGAGTCTTAGTAATATGGTCCCGTTTTTACCCTTTGGGTACGGAACCTTAATAAAAACAGAGCCATATTGTTTCCTTAAAGGAGGAAGTGTTGAAAAACGTAAAATATTGATACAGACTAACCCCCATATTCTAAGTCATTTCCTTCACTCAACTCGATCAAATTGACAGTCATATCTTGTTATTGCCATTTTCATGGGCACTGATTTGATTAAAGTGAAGAAAGTTTTCTTCAAAAGGATTTAGAATATTATGGCTAAGGCTCTTTTATTTTGTGTGATATATCATTCATTGTGGCATGTGGATATAAAGTAATTAATCCATGATTAAGTTTACGAGCATGCAAAAACGAACAGGTAACAGCTCAATTTGATGACAACGATGTAAACATTCGTTTCTCCTCCATTTCGAGTTATTCAAACACATTCAATTGAATAGCATATATTAATTTGTAAAATGACATACTAGAAACTAGCCGCACCCTTTTGGACCTCAATGTATTTCAAGCAACAACAATTAATAAGCAGTATAAACCAAAAAACAAGCGAAAATGTTATGACAAAAGTCGTACCATATGGACACCATGACATGAAGAAAAGTAAAAAAAAAATTGTAGCTACCAACATTTATGCTCACCTTGCTCTCCAAGTCAGCATACTTGTGCTGGAACTCTCTCTGGCGCGTTTGCAGCGCTCTCTCGCGTTGGAGTGCGGCGTCGAGGTTCTCGCGGAGCTGACGCGCTTCCTCGTCTTGACGACGGAGCTGGTTCGTCGAGACTTGCACCTGGGTTTCTAGCTCCATTACCTGCCAATAATAAATCGCTTAGGCCCAGATTTTTGATCCGTAGTTAACTCAACCATTGGTCAAATATGGTGCGGTAAACGCGTTTTTTCATCAATTGTTTGTACGACAAATGGTAAAATAATTAACTCTGAGCCTTATTTGACCATTTCTGAGGCTATAATGATTTCTTCTTTCGTCAGCTAAACGTTCCACGTTATAGCCTACTCTCGCTAAGAACACTAGTCTTGATAAGATTATAAATGTGAATGACTATATATTTAGGGTACAAGATATTTGTTTGTTAATCAATCACACTTCAATGGCTTAGCGGGGAAACATATCCCAGTAGTACTGGCCCGTGTGATCATTTTGTGACAATAACGCAGGCTAAATCGATAGTAAATGCTTAAAAATAAAGAACGAATTAAATTCGATTTCGTAGATTTGCAGATCAAAGTCAGAATATCGAATATCTTACTATAACATGGTACTGGTCACCCAACATAATATAACATCACGGCTATATTCGCTGAATAGTTGGGCGGAGGAGCATCTATAGTACACCCGCATATCGTCGCCATGTAGTAGGGAGCAAGCCTATTGCCATTGTAGTGACTCAAAAATTACCGTACCTCCATAACAATTACTATTAAATTTTGTAAATAGGTTAGCTACGTTACTCTACTCCCTTAACATTGAAAAAATAAATAGATGTTTGCGAATAATAAATATTGTTACCGACTGTCATTCGAATAAGCAATATGGTGTTTCATTCTACCGAAGACCTCTCCAGTTCCACTCAGTGTCCAGTGACCACTAAACCATCAACAAGGCACAAATTCAGATTCTGGGCTGTTACTGAGAAATTCGAAATGGAAATACCTAATAACAGCTACTGCTACAGTGTTGCTGCTATTTACCAACGAGGCACCCTACTATTAAATAAATAAAACGCTTGTAACGCCATTTACCTTCAGTCTTAACTCCTTAAGCTCAGTCAGTGCCTCGACTTCCCTTATCCTAGTGGTCATCAGTTCCTCCTCCAACTTCTGCATGTCTGCCGAGCGTCCCTCCCAGGCGCGCAGCAGCTTCTTAGGTGTCGCCATTATATCGGACACAACGTTCGACTGTACCGGCGTGGCTGGGACGTCTTGCCTGTGTTCCTGAACACATTTATAAAATATTACTTCATGATATGATGAATGCGAACCTTAACTTACTGTTTTATACTTGGCGCTCAATCCATTCTTAATATCATAAATAAGAAAATAACTCTGTCTGTCTGTTTATTACTTTTTTACTCCTTAACGGCTGAACTGATATAGAAGAAACTTGACACATGGGAAAACCAGCGTAATGAATTCAGTAAGGCAAAGGGCAAAGAGTATAAAAAAATTACCAATAACATGCGAGATGAAAGACGCGATGTGGATTTCCGTCTATGTGATTTGTCGATTGTTCATACTCTTTGCTCTTTGCCTTGCCGAATTCATTAAGCAATAAAGCTTCAGGTACTGGATCAGGATCTAGGGTATTCTTTTTATACCGGGAGTACATTCCCTTAGGCAAATTTATGATATCAAGTGGGTGAAGCCGCTGGCTGAATAATATATAAAAGCTGTTGTGATTACAGTCTACATGTACAGCTTTCTCGGTATCCGGAAAATGGATACTTATTATTATGAGCTCCAAACTGAGCTGCCTGATTGCAAATTTCAAAATAACAAAAGCTTCCATTTTTAAAATTCAACGTTGTGCCGGCGACAAACAACCAAAGTTGTATGAGAGACGAGTTACGACGGTAACAGTCCTAATTTGGAGATTATACAACTTACATTAGAAAAATGTTTGAAATTTCTGTAAGAGCCCAGTTTCTTGTGGCGTGAGTGATATCCACTAGGCAAATTAAGTCTCGGCGCAATGTATCATAAACGCGACTGTAAATTACAAAATCTCGTTTCTTGCCGTTTATAATCGCGAACAAGAGCAACGAATGCAATAATAAAAGTGCTTTACTTGTAGATGTCGCTGCCACGCTTCAGATATCTCGGTCACGCGTTGCCGCAGATCTTTCAACGATAAATTAGCTTCAGCCTCACGTAGCTTCACAGCAATTAGCTCGTCCTGAAAACATTTACGGTATTACGTACAGGCAAGTACTGTTTATACAGAAAATATAAGTCAGTCAGACATTTTAATAAGTCCTTGGCGGCGAATTTCAGCGCAGATTTTCCGGGAATATTATAGTGCACAAGTATGTGCGCCTTATCTTCGGTTGTGTCGCGTTGTCGTCCCAGATACTTTACAGAATGGTTATAAAGAACACATTTTTCATTCGCCAGGACTTCGTCGAGCTTCATTGCCTAGGTGGTCTGGTTGTCGCCACTGTTGGTTCTGAACAGTTGACTCGCTAATCTGCCGGTTATATCGTCGAAAGATGTTAAAGAAGTAGTGGGTACTTATTTTTATTTAAACGTAAATAAATTCACGCCTTTTTCCCAAGGGGGGAGGCAGAAACTACAGAACACCTTCTGCTATCCATATTTGTTTGCAAACCGCGACATACCGCTTTTGCTTATTTATACTAATATTATAAAGAAACAGTGCGAATTTGGTAGACTTTGTGTATAAGTGGAGGGTATTCTCTGGAACTACTACATCAATTGGAAAAAGTACATTATACTCTACATAAAAAAAAAAAAAACTAAATGATTGTTTTTTTTTCAAGTAGTTTAATTTAGGTAAAGCCAGGGTTCTCGGGTTTCTCGCGTCCGGCCTTGGTGCAGGTCATTGTGGCCGGAAAGTAATGGGTAAGCTCGCCGTCCAATAAGGACCAAGCCCGAGTTACGGCGCGTAGTGTTCCACGCGCGCCTTAAAGAGATGTCAGCAAAGTGATGGGGTCCGATAGAGCCGATGCCTGTCTGGGTCGCGGATAAATTTGAAAGAGAGTTACCGCGGCTCTGGCACAAGCAACTGAAGGAAAAGGGGTGGGTTTTAGTCAGTAAAAGTCTGACACGCCCTCCCGCTTCACCCAGAGCGGGTGATTTACCAACCAAAAAAAAAAAAACCGGCCAAGTGCGAGTCGGACTCGCACACAAAGGGTTCCGTACCATTATCGCAAAACATTGCATAAAAATCACGTTTGTTGTATGGGAGCCCCCCTTAATTTATTTTATTTTAATTTATTAATTATAATTTTTTGAAGTAAATATACAACTAAACATTCTGTGAATATTTCAAGCGTCTACCTGTTGCCGTTATTAATATCGAGCAAAAAACGGCAAAAATATCACGTTTGTTGTATGGGAGCCCCCCTTTAATATTTATTTTATACTGTTTTTAGTATTTGTTGTTATAGCGGCAACAGAAATACATCAACTGTAAAAATTTCAACTGTCTAGCTATCACGGTTCTTGAGATACAGCCTGGAGACAGACGGACAGACAGACAGACAGACAGACAGACAGACGGATCGCGAAGTCTTAGTAATAGGGTCCCGTTTTTACCCTTTGGGTACGGAACCCTAAAAAGGATTCTCGGGTTGGTCTTTTTAGCCCCGAGGTGGTCTATTATGAGGTCACGGGGCTTGTGCTGATGGTTATCACCAGGGTTAGTTATTAGTTAGGTAAAAAGCCTACACTCTCTGGTCTTTTCCCAAGCAAAAGCCCAGATATCTTTAGAAGGTTTCTCTCCAAAAAATAGCCAAGGTAGCATGGCCTGGCTTTGCCTTTTTTTGTATGTGTTCAGTTCTGTAAACGTAACCTCACCTGCAAATGAGCCACATTATTATCGACCCGCTGCCTCCTCAGACTCTTGTTTTCGTTCTCCAGCTCCGCGATGCGAGCCGTCAGCTCCCTCTCGGCGGCTTCCCGTTCGGCCGCGTGCAGTCTGGCGCGAACCAGCTCCCTTTGAAGACAACGTGCTAACTCTTCGCCTTTCTGTGTACTGACCCCCTCTATGCCTTCCAGAGATGATTGTCGCGAGTTGTTCTAGAAATGCGATGGATTCATTTAAAGGATTTACGATTTATTTTATGGGGTTGATTATATTGAATGTGATTTGTTGTCCTCGAACATGGGTTTATTAAGTTACCTACTGATATTTATAACGGTAATTTGGTGTGGCCGAGGGTGATAATCAGTGAAAAGAAGGTAAAAAAAAAAAAACTTAAATTTCCCGTGGATTAGATTGCTTGATAAATACTATCTCAAAATATCTAAAAAGTATGTTACAAAAAAGGTCGTTAGTTGTATAAAATATCTGCACTTCGTCAACGTTAAAACTTATTTACTTTGATAAAAAATATCTTGCTTCCCCTGAGAGGGAGAGAGAGAGAGAGACGGAGCTATACAAGACGACGAGCACTATCCCTTTTTCACAGCGGATTCATTATGGCTTTGACACGTTATAGTACGGCCCTAGATATTCATTGATTCACCACTACTGTTCAAAACAACTCACCTCAGCGATGGTCATCTCGAGGGAGCGAATCTCATCTTGAGCGACAGCCAGCCGTTGTTGTGAGTCGACATTCGCCCTCCTTAGTGCCTGCACCTCCCTGGCCAGGGCGAAAGTCTCCTCTTCACCCTCCGCGAGGTCCACTTGACCTCTCACAAGCCTCTCTGCCAATCCCGAGCTCTCCTTTTCGAGCAGTTCTACTCGTTGCTTCAACAGACGATTTTCCTGACGCAGGCACTACAATAAATACCATGTTTCCCAGAATAAAGATAAATTCAGTTGTTAGAAGTTAAAAAGTCACATGCAGTAGTAGACATTTCATTACCGAACCTTTGTTCTGATATTGCCGTTAATGGCCAGGAGGGAGTAACAACTTTTGATTTGGCTGACACTAATATTTGACAATGTTAGCAAATAGATTGACTCTTTGCGTGGATGATACAAGTAAATTACGCATTTAAAAGTTATTTTAAAACCGAAAAAAAGTATTTAAATGCACTACAAATCTAAAACACAATTTTGTATATACAATGACAGGAAACGATCGCCCAGACCCAAGTGTCATCTGGTGAGCTGATTTTTTTGCTTCATGGATCATATTTACTGAAATATTTTAGATCGGTACGGTAATGAAATGTATGATTAGTAGATTAAATGTGGCTGACATCCACAAAGTGAAACCACGCAGACAGAAGAACACGCAGATAGACATACACAAACCCTGAAACTAGAATGTTTTCTTACCCTCAACACCGCTATATCACTTTGCTCTTTAGTTTTAATAACTGTGTATTCCTTTTCAAGCTTTTTCATCTTCTTTGGGTTGAATTTGATGGAATATGCGAGGTTCATGAATACATCTTGGTCAGCTTCTGCTTTCGAAGGCAGTTCTTTTTGTATGTACTGTAAATTTATGAAATAGAGGTGGTATAGTACGATTCAAACTTAATAGCGGCTCGGAACACGAGGCAGGTAGAAAATTTACTCAGTAGGGGTAAAGGCGTCAGTCGAGTACTGCGCAGCGAGTAGCCCACTTCACAGCCGCCATAAAGTTTGACACTACATACACATTGTGTGTTACAGTGATTATTATATAAGTAATTTAGTAGTCTTGTTTGGCGAAATATTGTTATAGACGTCTCCTGAAGTAGCCCATAAGTGAAGACTTTTAATTGGCTGACTGTCAAATGTACTGCTCTCGTTCTGTTCATTTTTAGCTGTAAGTTTTCCATGTTATCTAAATAAATAATTAAATTCGAGAAATTTAATTAAATAGAAGGCATGTAGTAAGAATATGCGGTGTTGTGCTGTTCGCCGTACAATACCAATCATATTGCTGACAATCGTCAGTTTTGATTGCACCTTTGGTTCGGTGAATGTAGATTGACATCGGCAACGTTGGTCAATAGTGAAGGATCACTGTTGATCCACCGGATACTGATTGTCGATTGAGTAACGGGACGGATAGTAATCAGTTGATGGTTGGTCGATTATCGAGCGATTTTTTTTCCCATTGAAGCATGATTCAATTGGCGGAAGTTTGACACTTATAGGGCGACTTACCAACTTGGTGTCTTAGTAACATTAATAAATATGCTTATTAGTTAGTACTTCTTTGAACTTGAGGATCATAAACACATCAGCCATGTCTATGCTGCAAACATCTTGCTGTGAAAACTTAGGTGGAGTGAACTTGAAGTACAGTGCCACAAAAGATGAGATTCGACCGCGCCTCCCGCGCTCCGTCCGCCGCCCCGATGACACCCGGTCCCTTCCCGCACTCAAGACCTCATACCGCTAAAGAGACCTATAATCGTATACTACGCAAGTCATACCACGTGGTGTATCAATTCTCATCTTTCGTGGCACGCACTGTAACTGTTATTCGACCTTGATAGCTTACTTCATGATCACTTCACTTAAGTTTACAGGTTAAGATTTTTGCAGAATATCACTAATGTTAGGGCCCCTAGACTTAACATGTCACATCGAGCTTTAATAGAGATTATCAAAGTGGATAAGTGGGCGAAATCTCTATAAATCTGAACTAGCTGTAAAACTCGAAGTTGAATCATATTTACAGGCAATACGGTACCTGTAAAAAAAGTTAATTTGCGCCGGGTAAGTGTATGACGCATACAACAACAAAAGAAAAAAATACTGGTAGGTAAAATATGCGTCACATTTTTGCAAAACGGCCATCGCTTATCATGACCGACCCAATGTCGTGGTGGCCCAGTGGCTAAAACCTCACCTCTCGTGCTCGAGGCCGTGGGTTCGAATCCGGGCTTTCATATGTACTTATTAAGTTTATCTTGGATTTCGCTGACAACGGTGACGGAACCTGGGCTTATAGTGAGTTTATTATAAGATTGTCCTCCATTGTTGTAATTGCTGTGAGGTGTTCCAGTGCGAGGAGAAACTCAATCTGCCTAGCCTTTTCCCAACTATATTGGGGTCGGCTTCAAGTCTTACCGGATTCAGCTGAGTACCAGTGTTTTACATGGAGCGACTGCCTATCTGACCTCCACAACCCAGTAACTGGGTAACACTATACCCCTTGGCAAGACTGGTGTCAGATCTCAAGCTTCTGACTACTCGTAAATACTGTCAAAGATCTTCAAATGAAAGCCGGGACCAACGGTTTAACGTGCTTTCCGAGGCACGGAGGAAACTCGGTATGTTGAAATGGTCACGGACCGGCCTCGTCAAGCGTTGCTTAACCTTGATGATCGACCAGTGTGGCTGTTATTATTTACCCACGAGCTCCTCCGCGAGGAGAAACTAATAAATCAAAATCAATGACGTTGGTACTCGGTATGAGAAGAGCCACAACGTTGGTTTCAAACAACAGTTGGCGGATTTTATAATTCACTCACCTTCAATATACTTTCCATGTCCAGCGAAAGCAGATCATTCTTCCCGACTGTCAGTAAGGCCAGGGCTACTTTGAAAACTATTTCAATTCCCTCGGATAGGAACACATCCATGATTCGGCAAGCAAGCGGCAAAGTTAGCGTAGTAGTGAATAGTGTAAGGAACCAACTACTGGCATACAAAGATGTGTTGAAACTCTGAAAAAAATTCAACCAATTGTTACTATCATTTGAAACGAATTAACACCTAGCTCTCCTTCGTATCTTCGAGAACGCTTTGAGTATCTTATTCTGAAAGGAAAACCTTGTCTTGCGACATCTCAACGACTTCAGGATTGGGGTGGAAAACGAAGAAGAAGTCCTTCGTTTTCCACCCCAATTCTGAAGTCGTTACGGTGGATCATTTAATGTTCGTGTTGTCCACCTCTGAAATACTCTTCCACACTCTATACGGGATATTCCTTCTTTGGAGTTTTTCAAGAGAAGAATAAGGGCACATTTCCTATCAACATGACGCATAAATATATATTATGTTTATAGATTGTGTACACGTATTTGTTTAGTTCAGTTTGTAAGAATTATAAATATTAAGTATTTTTTTTTTTTTAAATTTTGCACTTGGATGTACTGTGCTCATAGAAAAATGTCTTTATTCAACTGAGGTTTGCTTCGTCTTTGTACATAAGCTTACCTATTATATTTGTATCTGTCTTTTTATTTTTGTATACAATAAATAATAAATTTAACCTGAAATAAGTTTTGTTATTGGTACTCTGAACTATGGTCGGTCCGCCATTATAGTAGCTGACTGTCATATTTTTATAACTTTCCACCTTTCTAAACAGACGGGATGAGCAATCAGTGTACAGTTGGCATGCAGTTTTAATGAGCGGATTACGCAGTCGGTTGGCAATTTCGAAGCAGTTGTCAATTGCACAAAATATGCATCATAACTACAATTTAGCAGCTGGTGTTGTAGTACACTTGCAACCTTATTGCTTGTGAACTTATTCGCAAGAATAAATCGCATTCTGTGCACTTAGGCTCTAAAGTCTAGAGCCTAAGTTCACAGAATGCAATTTGAGTATTGAATTTTTTTATCTATCTATGATCTGTTAGCATGGGAAAACTGACAAATTATTGTCAGATGTTGGCAGATACCAGAACCTGACAAGGTTCTGGTATCTGCCAACATCTGACAATAATTTTTATTATCAGTGGCATTATGGACAGCATGAAAAGTTTCCGCGGAAACACGCGGATATAATAAGTGGGTTGCGTGTTTGTGACAAACAGTGCACGATTGTATTCCATTCAACCTATCCATCGCATCGGTCAGTTTCAAGGTTTACTCTTTGTTGTGTTTACGTATTCCATGTTATGTCGGCACATTAGTTGCCTGAAATAGCTAAGTCAGAGGCCAGTGGGGTTCCCAGAGGCGGCTTCATTAACTCTGACACCAGAGGTGGCCACATCCTTACACGAAAAGAAGAAGACAAGTTAGAGTATTTGTCCGAATATTGGCGTTATTTCGTAATGCTAAGTAAACTCTATGCGTATTGTGTTAGAGTTGGTTTTGTACTTGCACAAATACAAGAAGCTATTATTTGGTGAACGCACCTGTGATTGGAAGTGGACATGTAAGTCCGGTAGCAGTTCTTGGACAAGGTTCTCCAACTGGAACATACATAGGCCTAGTTCTGCCATACTAGGTTTGAACATGTCACGCATACGATGTTGCTGCATTATCTTGACTAATACTGCAAAGGCCTCTTCTTCCGGCATCTGTTTAGGAGAAACATTACGTAAGACCATTTTTTTGGTAAAAGAGAAAATAAGCACCATTTGAGAAAAAAAAATCAGCAAGAAGGATGGCTTAAAGAAAATGGTATTAATAAAAATCAGTTTTTATTTTGATTATATGCTTATGGAAGAAGACGTACAGCGTCGACCTAAAAACATTGGAGTAAGCGCAAGAGGGTTAACGCGAAATTACCATCTTGTTCTACCGTATAGCTGTGTTCAGAACAGTATCAGCAATTAAAAGCTATTGACTAAACATTTCCAATATTTGTTTTGGGCAATAAATAAATTGTCTATCCCACAGTCACATAGACCTTGGTTTGAGTAATGCCTGACCACCTGCACCTTACGGGATTTGTACGTAACAAATGATAGAGCTGTCGGAGTAGCTAAATACTAGTCGGACAAAATTTGAATGGTTGTATAGTTTCGAGTTAATCGACACGAAAGAAGAGAATAGACCTTGGTCCTGAATACATTTTTGTCGCCTGACAAAAATGTATTCAGGACCAAGGTCTTCTTTCGTTTTTTGGAAAGAGCCTTCTTTCGACATTTTGCGAGGGTAACGCACAGCATTTTTTATATATTACTAGCTGTTGCCCGCGGCTTCGCTCCCGTGAACCACCCCACAGGACCCGTTTTCGGGATAAAAAAAATAGCCTATGTCACTCAGGAATAATGTAGCTTTCTATTGGTGAAAGAATTTTTAAAATAGGTCCAGGAGTTTCGGAGCCTATTCGGTACAAATAAACAAACAAAAAAATCTTTCCTCTTTATAATATTAGTATAGATAAGGTTATTATGGAAAGAAAACTGTGAGATTTCCCGGAAAATATCCATTTCGGGCAAATCTTATCTTAAACTCCTCTCTTTCTTTGGGATAATTGTATAAACTCAGTTTGACAACGTCTGACGCGTTAGCTAGTTACATAATAAAACTGACCTGCATGAGCAATAAGCCGACAATAAATCCAGAGCCTTGGCAGTAGCCGACTTCCCGATCATGTAAAGAATAAGCCTTCATAACGTTAAACAGAGACTCTTGTCCTAGACCATCCTTCTCTTTGAAGAAGTCATGCTCTGGGTATGTTCGGGCTATATCACGACGGATCACCTTCTCACATGCAGATTTCGCCTGGAACAAAGATAAGGTTAAAAAGGGGATATGGGAATCATCCACTGTTTGCAGGAGAAGTGTGGCATTTAAATCACAGTTTTTAAAAGTTTCAGTACAATAATAGTTAAAGTTCTTTAAGTCAAGAGTGAAAAGGTTACTTCTAGGCAAGCACGCTTCGTTGAAGGAAAACATGTCCTAGTAATAAAAAATCGAATACATGTGACATCCACCAAACCGCATTGGGCCCGCGTGGTGGATTACGGCCCATTGCCTCTCACAGAGAGGAGGCCTGTGTCCCAGCAGTGGGAACATTAAAAAGGCTGATAATGATTATGAAGTGTGCTTCATCGTCGAACACATTATCGTTTACCATCAGATGAGATAGTAGTCATCCGCTAGACCAGGGGTGACAAAATGGCGGACCGCGGTCCGGATCCGGACCTCGGTCGGAGAAGAATTTTTTGAATCGGTATAGTAGTTTCGGAGCCTATTCGGTACAAACAAACAAAAAAATCTTTCCTCTTTATAATATTAGTATAGATTAATTAATTAATTAATATAGATATCTATGCCAAATTTCATCCAAATCCGTTGAGCCGTTCTGGCATGATTGGGTAACAAACATACATCCATCCAAACTTACGCATTTATGATATTAGTAGGATCTACACTTGATAAAATGAAATATAACAACCATAATTATTATTATACATCCAACCGGTTATGGAAAGTTTTTATTAACTTTCATTTGCACGTATTTATTTTCTGCAACTCTTATTTATATCTCAGTAAACAGATTTTACAGATATGATTTTATAATTATAAAATGTTATACGATTCGTATCAATATGAGTGTTTGATTTACGATAATCAACTGACGTTCTTTTACTGCCTTTTCATCAAAATTACCTCCACGCACGATACAGGAGAAATTCCTGGTGTGAAGCAAAGTTAAAAAATAAATGTATATAGGTGGCGATGCTTCGGAGAGGCCTATGTTCAGCAGTGGATGTCTTTCGGCTGATATGATGGTGATGAATATGGTGATACTAACTTTTATATACGAAGCGTAGAGTTTCTTTTCAGGGGAAGTGTCGACTCCAGCCAGGAGCTGCCACACGATCCCCCTGAAGTGATGCGGCACTCCCTGACGCACCAAATCTCGTACGAACTGGTTACGTCGCTTCCACTCAGTCTCCCAGTTGCTGACGATGCGACCCCACAGACTCCATAGGTCTTCTTCACCATTTCCACTTGTGCTTACTCGCGCTTCTGGGTCATGGCTCGAACTTGTAGCTGTAGAGGTAGACAGATATTTAACTTATTCCAGAATATTTAAGATTCACTCAACTTTAACACATATCTTTTATTACTCTCGCTTTAAAAGACAAGAAAAGAATTAACGGCAACTTTAGGTTTATAAACTACTAGCGGACGCCTCACGGTTTCACCAGCGTATTACCCGTTCCCGTGGGAATACAGGGATAAAAGTAGCCTATGTCACCCGAGGATAGTGTAGCTTTGCAACGGTGAAAGAATTTTTGAAATCGGCCCAGTAGTTTTTAAGTTTATTCGTTACATATATAAATACAAATCTTTCCTCTTTATAGTAGGTATAGATATACTATTCCCCTTAATTTGTAGAACTATGAAATAACCAATACATTGAATTGTAGGCTACAACGCCTATAACGGCAGAAATTAAAAATAAAATTGGTTACAACGGGTCATACTTTTCATGAATGTTAGTTAAATAAAAGCCAGCTTCTCCTTCCTATTGTTTATGTTAGTATCAGGTGCTATACTACAGCTGTACCAACTTTACACTGTATGTGGTTCACATGACATTCAACTATCAAAGCAAAACTGAAACCAATTATTCAACAATGAAAAATAATTACTGCAAATTTCAAGAATTTATTATTTCCGATTGAATTTTTGAGCAACTATGCGAAATGTGATCGTTGTTACACAAGAAAAAGTTTACACAAGTTTTACACTTAGTCACTGCGTCACATATTAAGGCTACATTTGCATTACATTACACTCACGTTACAAATAATAACTCACCTAATGACAAGTTTTCTAGAACACCTTTTATGTAAAATTCGAGCACAGTCTTGGTTTCATCATACAAATTGTTAGGATCGTTCATTTTTATGAAACACTATATTTACAAGATGTATAAGTTATAGTACATATCTGTGCTATCACCGCTAGTTGCTTACTGATAAGATAAAAATCTGACAGTTGTGCATTCTAGTCAGCGAAACAATTTAGAATTCAATGAAAAATATAAAATATCAGTTGAAATGATAATAACGTGAACAGCCGCTCTTTGATTTAAATTAAGAAAAAATAACCAGTTTTTTTCTAACATGTTTTAGGACCATACTAATTTTAGTAAAACTTGTATCCTCATATGAGCGAATCAAGTTTCAGAACGGGTGCCACAGATAATGTCGCGTTCAGTTAAGTAAACAAGATACTGCTCAGAGTTATTTTACTGTTACTTACGCAACTGGTAGATTACAAGTCGTGAGAGTAAAACAGTTTTTATTAATTGTCTAAGGAAATAAGTAGGTCACGAAAATGTGTAAAGAGCGCAGTGCACATAATTTTGCGAACAATTTAGTTATAACTTTTGTGTTTTGCAATTCAGACCTTATGCTTGTAAATATAAAGTTTTGTAATAACATTAGCTGTTGCCCGTAAGTTAGTAACAACCTGCATTCGGCTTTTAAGCTTCGTTGTTAATTATTTTACAATATCGGTTTTAGTGGCTTCTATAAAATAATGATTTTGTGGGCGGCGGTCAGTCTTGATAGACATTCAGTTAATTGTGGAAATGGATAATTTATATTTTAGTATCGATATAATATGTTTTGGATACGTGACGAGAACACTATGGTCTGTTCTTTGTATATGGAGATTCTTGTGCGTTCTTCTCCATAATAAGCTACTTTTCCGAATGCACGGTAGATTCAATTTTTATTACTTGTAATTTTTTTATTTTAATTTATTATTGTTTGATGCTTATTGGCCTAGTTGAAATAAATATATTTGACTTCGACTTTATCTAATACACGATATTTCGTAGTGTCTATTGTCCTTTTGTTATGTATGTTCTGGTATACAATAAAGTATATATAAATAAACTAGCTGACCCGGCAAACTTTGTTTTGCCATAAAAACTCCTAATATGCATCTACCCTACCTACCCTACCCTACCCTACCTACCCTACCCTACCTACCCTACCCTAATTTTCCATTTTTTTTTTTTTTTGTAAATCTGAACCATTCTCGAATCTCCACGAACACACAAAATATTTCATCAAAATCGGTCCAGTCGTTTAGGAGGAGTTCAGTCACATACACACGCACACAAGAAATATATATATTAAGATAATAGTAGGGACTTACCCGAGGCTAAAGATACTTGTGAAGTATCAGAACTCTTGCGGCTGTGCACCGTAGTGAGCGAGGGGCACTTGGCGTCCGCCTCGATTCGTCTATTCTCCTCCTCCAGCTTGGCTAGTAACGCCCGGTCGGGCGTCGGAATCGTGTCAGTAGTAGGTTCAAGTATCCGGTAATCTGCGCACATTACAAAAAAAATATACTCTCTACGGATGAGACGGTAACAAAAAAAAACTTAACAAATAATTAGCCTTACTACGAAAACATACGCTTGTATCTTCAAACTACGATCATGAAAACCCAGTGTTACCGCCATCAAGCGATGAAACAACAATAAAAAATAACATAGCACAGTACACAAACAAGGCTAACGATTTGTTAAAACATTTTTTCACCATGATTGTCTTAAGACATGTGCTATGTTCCCGCCACTTCAGCTTGTTTCAAGTGCGTTTAGAATGCGAGTGTGGAACTCATCAAATTTGCGTTTACCTGTAACGAGTCGCTGCACGCAACATCTCGTGCTCAAGGGCTCAACTCGTGACGTTCTACGCTAATAGTATGCTGTTAGGTTTGCAGAATAACGTCTGTACCCGTTTTCGCTTGTTCGATGTTTAATTTGTAATGTATTTAGTAAATAATTAGTCACCAGAGACTACTGAGCCCAAAAATGTACATTAGAATGAAAGTGAAAACCCAAACCCAAAAAATGTGTATTGAAATGGCAGTGAAAACTGAGCCCACTAATTATTAATTGTACACTCACCCATTTCGATCAAATTACTATTCTGATCTAAGCCTAAATTGTTGATTAAGGGTCCGACTCATGGTGGTTGATGCCCACACCATGACTCGGACCCTTAGTCAACTTACCTATTGAAAATGACACTGAACTAAAAACAATACCTGGCATTCGCCGATTACCCAAAGGCTTTCGACAACGTCAACCATGGATCTCTTTTCAAATAAAGGAGCTGTTGACTTTAATCATCACACCCTAGATCGTACTCTCGTTTCGTCATCGCTGATCAGTACTTTTCTCTATCTCAAACAAGTAAATGTTATTTTGAAATCGAGAACTAACGTGCCAAAAAGACCAAATTCACAGCATATCAAAAAGAGATTTGACGGATAGGAAAACGCTCATTTAGAGGATTACTCAAGGTGGCCTAAATATTCTGGCAGGAGACCAGACGTGGCAGAATATTTACGGACGTAGAAGGTAAAAGAGTACGGAAGGAGGTCTCTGCAGTGGGACATAGCATAACAAAGGCTTCATTATGATTATTTATTCAATAATATATTTCGTACCAGCAGGTAAAGTTCGTCCGAAATTGCCAGTTTCCTGCATGGAGACAAAAATATGTTGGTTCTGATTTGGCGATGAGTAGTTACCTAGTTTTATTTGTTATCCTTTTGACTAGTGCAGATTCACTAATAGTAAGTGATGTAAAGTGATTATCGATTGGACTAACGCCAATATTAATATCAAATTAGAGCTAGATGATCAAGAATTTATGTAGGTCGACATCGATGCACCACGAACTTGACGTGAATACTGAAACCGAGAAAACTCTAAAGTCGGCGAAACTGGCATCGACGTAGAGGGAAGGGAATAAATCACCTGAATGGCAATGTTGCTAACCAACGGAATTAAAGATTATAAGGGACCAGCTTACTATTTTTTTTTTTAAAGCACAACATTATTCCTCTAGAATCGTCTAGAATGTAAATTTAAATTATTCGGTACCTATACACTAACAGTGCTTTTCTCTATGGTACTTTTATGGTAACTTTCTATATATTTGAACAGGACAATTCGATAAGATAAATGAAATTATAAATAGAATAGGGAAATACTACAGCGCTGTTTATTTAATAATTTACTGTGGATTCTTCACTTTACTATGGTAAGCTATGAACGAAATTTTTACGTAGCTATGTAAAAAGAAAATATTTTCGACATCAAATTAGTATAGCATAATAATCGAATATATATATGCATTAATACTTCTATGCATATTTTTAAAGCTGCTTGTGTCCATATAAATGAACAATTGAAGTAATTAAATTCTGCAAAAAATATCGTATTTTCCATACAAATTTTGATCAGCTGACGAGAACTTTGTATGGAAAATCCAAATCTTTGTTTAGGAATTGACATATACATATTCTCCTACAGGAGTAAAAGGTAGAAGAAGAAAGTTTCGAAGAACTGAAATGTGCGTACTGACCACAGTCATAAATCTAACTAGAGAACGCAAGTCCATCTGTATGAAAACCAAGCGTGCCACTTTTCACACACAATTTAAAAACAAATTTACTAACCAATGAAAGAAAAAGTTGGCCGACGCATTGGATATGTTCCAATGTAATGTATCCAATGCGTCGGCCAACTTTTTCTATATAGTCTTTACAGCTCAATATGGTGTAATAAGGCATTTTTCTAGAATTCAGAGGATTTCCGATGCCGATAATGGTAAATGAAAAGCTCAAATTACGATCATTGATCGAAGTTTTACTCCGTTTTTTGACACGCGAAGTTCATACAATCGCGTGATCTAGTTAGATTTGTATCTGTGGTACTGACCTCTCTATTCTGAGTATTTTTGTCCATTCAAATCAAGACCATAAGCTTATTATTTATTGACATTAATCGAGGGATTGTTCCGTTCTCATGGAGACTCAGGTTATTGGAATGGAGGAAGTTTACTTCAAAAAGACGTAGAATCATTATTATCTTCCTTGGCCTTATCCCGTGTTACTTAGGGTCGGCGCAAAACGTTTTCTTCTCCAATAAGGTTCACTATATCTATACCACCAGCCAAGTTACCGCCAGAAAGGTCTCTTGAGGAAAGAGCCGTTTATATATTTTGCCATGCCTAATATTGTTACAGACTTGTTGTTTGTAGCTGTAATAATAATACCTTTTTTGTATGCCTATGTATGATTGTTAACCAATTGGTATGTAACAAAAAATATAATTTAGTCTATCACAGTTTACCTTAGACCAATATTTTATAATTTTAATAATATCTAAAAGAAAACGCGAATGGTTGTTGTTCTTTTCATCACGAATCCAAATCCGTCACTATTCTTTTATTATGTATGACTATCGTTAAACTACATCTACACTACAAAATACCTCTTTAAAACAAGCAGTGATGTTTGGTGTTAGTAGGTAAAGTACTCAAGCTGCGTCAGCCATATTAGCGTTGTGAGTGTGACAAAATAAATGAATTCAAGATGACATATGTCGGTGTAATTAAAATGCAAGCTTAATATTTACAGTGCTCATAGTGAATGTTAGTGTTAAACCAACAAACCGTCCAGAGATGATACAGGTGATTCTGTATTACTAGCGATCGGCGTTCCAGGAGCAGCGGGCGGTGCGGCAGGCGCTTCTCTGGCGTCGGCATCCACCTTCATGGTGACTCTTTGCCATATAGAGCCCTCCCCTCGCCCTTCGCCCCTGCTCACTGCGCGCTCCTCTCTGCACCAGACACGCGCGGTCACGCCATCAGCTCCACACACTTTATCGTAGGGCCACTCGCCCTTAAATGACGCACGGGCGGCAATCTATGCACCCGGTACGATTTGTTGCAAAGTCCGAATAAAACGGGAAACTAATCACTCAGTTCGTGCTAATACATAAATTTTGAATGGCAATCACCGCATTTTTATCTGATGTGTAGGCAATTACATCATAGATGACTAATCTTTTTATTTAAACTTATGTAGATTTGTATTTTAATCATTAAAATGTCAACCTGTATGATAGGATATTTTTTGTGACAGAACACTAAACAGGGCTAGAGAGCTTAGTATAAAATATGTAAGCAACCCTTTCACAAAACGTTTGTACAAAAGCCAGCCGCAGCAGCTCCACCACACATGCACAAACTGTTAATGGATGAAATATGATTAAAAGAAAATTCTAAAATCTATCAGCGTTCACAACATTGCGTCACGCAAGATGCACTAGTAACTATTCGCCTTCCAGTAACGTCTACAATGGTATATAACGCGTTAAATAAATAATAACGTACGAATGACCGACGGAGTCGTAATGTTTTAAAGTTTTGTTTTGATGAAACCCGCAGCAGGTAGGTGAAAGTCGCGGTGATCCGCGCGCTCCGCGGTCATCCGCCCACTAAGCATGAAGGCCGCTCGCGTTCTTCACAATCATCATAATAGAATAACATGCCGCGAGCCGCGAGCGTGAGCTAGGTGCGCGCTAAATGGACTCACGCAGACTTACTGACAACATTTTTTTATTTTTTTATATTAGACAAATTAGACAGGTCCAGGTACTATTTCTCATGCTGTACCTATTGACTTGTTCCTTAGATTAATTATAATTACTCTAATATTTGTTCCGATGTTATAGCATGGAAAACTAATAGCTAAATGTTGTACAAGTTCACATTGCTCAGTCACTCACCTTATCTACTATTGTTAAATATAACAATTACATAGAGTAAACACAAGGGGGCGTCACCATTTAATCACACATCGAATAATCGTAAAACTGAAATCAGAACACCGAGTGAGCTCGAATTCACGTTACGCATTGGATGTTATACGCTAGCCTGCGCTGGAACTGGATCGAGACGAAACGGTTTAACAGCCGGACTACTAGACGTCTATGTCTAAGCATACAGTAGTATAGCACAGGTGACAAGACACATTTACGAGATTTTGTGAAACATATACAAGTAGGCGCTAGGGAAATTCATGGCAGATGAAAAATAAATGTTTTGATTGTGCTGAAACACAATCCTATCGGCTAGATATCCACTGAATATTTAATAGCCTCACTGGCACGGAAAAAGCGATAGCGCGAAACAGAGATTGTGTTCGATATTTAAATGCGCTAGGCGTTAATAAAAAGACATCATATCATGTGTACAATGTAAACGTTATAAATTACTATTAAATAATTTCGATATGTATGATTCCAATGATTTTACCATAATCTGGTGACGTTATTCCTTCGGATTTTTATTCTGTTGTAACTTGTGACCGAATATAAAGAAGAATTATACCTACAAATAAGATTATTTGTAAGCCTTAGTAGCTTCACACGGGATATTGAAATAACCTTTGATGAAATAACTACAACTTGAAAATACCATCTTCCATAATATTTCAAAACCTTAAACCGAATTATATTAACCACTTGAGGCGATGATAGCTCAGTGGTAGTGACGTCGGATACCGAGACGAAGGTCGCGGGTTCGAATCCTACAATGAGCTTGAGCTTTCGGTGAAGGAAAACATCGTGAGGAAACCATAGCACGGTGGTAGGGTACTTTGTAGTACCCGCCTGGCTGGCAACCACCCTCAAGTTGAAAATCTGTCGCCAAGCACCTTCCGGTGTGTTCCGACAGCAGCACTTGAGAGCCAGTTCCCTTCTAGGCTTTGTGTGCTTACCACCATCGGCCACATCATCACTGACCACGGTGAGATTGTGGTCAAACACAGGCCTATACATAGTAAAAAAAAAAAAAAAAAAAAACCACTATAATGTATTTTCGACCATTGGTGTTTAAACAATCTTGAATAAAAATGGAGCCGGTAAACTACCCTGAAGCAAACCATTCCTTTATGCTCGCCACTTAAGTATTATCTTATCTACCTTCAAGAATTTTGACTTGAATAGTTCTCGGAGAATTCGGATGAATCATGCAACCCCAAGTATCTCATGTTAAGTTGTTCAATCAAGTAATTCAACAAAAATAAAAATTAAATACGGTGTTGTATGCTGCCGATAAATTCACAAATACTGCACACGCATTAAATACTAGCTGTGCCTGCGGCTTCGCTCCCGTCAACTCTTAACCCTACTTACCTGCCTCCCTACCCTGCTAAGTTGCTTCCTACCTACCAATCTTTTTCTAGTGTAATTTTTCCGCGGAGAATCTTAACCATTCAGAAAATGACGTCAAATGCACATCGCCATCTATCGAATATGGAGTTCCAACTGTCCGAGTACCTGAATTGCGTGTGTTGTGATATTTTACTTCTAGAACACTTTATATTTATCTAACTTTTGATAGAGTGAATCGATTGCGATGAAACAAAAACTTAGTAATACTTCAAGTTAGGCACAATTTTTATGCATAAAATATTATTATTACTATATTAGTTTCTTACATTTTACGTGATACGTGCACAACCAAAAATTCTGCTGATTAACCGTTAACACTGACTATTTTCTTTGGAAATTATTACGATGTACAAAAACCACAAAGGACACAAGTCGGTTTGCATTCAAGCGGAAATTGCGGATTTATTTTCAGCACAACTAAGAAGAGTCATCTCACTTTCTTCTTTTATGTTACTTCTTAAATATATATTTTATATAAGTATATATTATATTTCAATATATATGTACGTGTATTTTACCTATTTTAGTATGTTAATAACAATTTTTTTTATTTTTAAATTGTTTAAACAATGCACCTGCCTTGATATCTCTTCACCACCCTTGGTTGACTGGTAGAGAATGCCTAAGGCATTAAGTCCGCCTTTGTACCTTTTTTTTTTGTGCATGAAGTCTAAATAAATAAATAAAAACGACGTTTTTACAGATTTATTATATTATTATGTATATTGAATGATTTAAACTCAAAATTAAGTACGTTTATAGTTTGCACTCGAATAGGGAACCTATTCTAGCCTCGACCACGCGACCTCTTTCCGTGACAGTGAGTGAATAGCAAGTAAGACTAGAACAGGCAATCCATTTTTACTCCCTCTATTATTAAACAATGAATCTCTCCAATACTAATGATACGATGCTCAATGATAGACAAGTACATGCTTTTTTACCTTACACCAGCTGAAGTGTATGTGTGTGTATGAACGAACTTAATAACTTCCGTTTTAACGATGAAGATTGAGTGGTTATATTAGTAGTAGGTATATTTATGCGTGTCGGTATTGGATTCGATAAGTATCCATTTATGGAACAGTGGCTTATGCAATGTAACTCTACATCCCTAAAGCGAATAACTTACTGTATGGTTGGTTTTCGTAATATGGCTAGACTACGTACATACTGCTGTAAATTCTAGACATCTTGAAAAATATTTTCAGGTATTTCGCTTTCTGAATAAACATGAATTGCATCTACTCAGCCTGCGCCGGTTAAAATATTCACAGACACGACTGAATTCTGCTGCGATATTTTCAGTCGCCACCCTTGCAGCCTCCCAGTCTGCATCATCATCATTTCAGCCGAAAGACGTCGACTGCTGGACATAGGACAAACCCAGGCATAGCCACATTGAACGATCCCGTGCGTCTCGCAACCTTAACCAGGTCATCGGTCCACCTAGTGGGAGACCTTCCAACGCATCGTCTTCCGGTTCGCGGTCACCATTCCAGAACTTTTCGGCCCCATCGGCCATCCGCTCTGCGAGCAATGGCCACTTAAGTTTTGCAATTCTTCGGGCCATGTCGGTAACTTTGGTTCTTCTGCGGATATCATCATTTCTGATGCGATCACGCAAGGAAACTCAAAGCATAGCCCTCTCCATTGCCCTTTGGGTGACATTAAGCTTTCTGTTGAGACCCATTGTGAGCGACCACGTA
Organism: Anorthoa munda; assembly: GCA_945859665.1. Lineage (NCBI taxonomy): Eukaryota > Metazoa > Arthropoda > Insecta > Lepidoptera > Noctuidae > Anorthoa > Anorthoa munda. The sequence goes on from OX243893.1 coordinate 42,154,689, forward strand.
TCGGTCTCATACTTAAACATAGGCAACACACACTGGTCATAGAATTTTGTCTTAAGAGACTGCGAGACGAGAATATACCGCGCAACTTCCCGAACCGCGCCGCCCAGTTGAGTCGGATTTGACGGTTGACCTCTTTCTCGAAGTTAGACCTACCCAACTGGACCGTTTGTCCCAGGTAGACATAATCGTTTACAACTTCGAGTGTAAAATCTCAGATCTGGATAGGACTGGGTGTTACATGGGCATTCAGCATGACCCTGGTTTTGTCCATGTTCATTTTAAGACCCACTCTTTCGGAAGCTCTACTGAGGTCATCGAGCATTGTACTGAGTTTCTCCATGGTCACAGCCATGACCACTTTGCCGTCTGCAAACCGAAGGGGCGTGATGTACTCACCATAAACGTTGATGCCTAGTCCCCTCCACTCCAGAACCTTGAAGACATCTTCAACGCAGCAGTGAACAGTTTCAGAGAAATAACGTCTCCCTGCCTCAAACCGCGCTGGAAAAGGATAGGTTCCGAGGTCTGATCCTGAAGACGGACTGACATGGTGGCGTTTTTATATAAAAACATTAACACCTCGATGTTCCGGTAGTCGATCTGTTGGAGATACTGCAGTACAGCCCAAGTCTGGATCGAATCGAAGGCTTTCTCGTTGTCCACAAACGCTAAGCAGAGAGGCAGGTTATACTCTTCGGTCTTCTGTATAACCGATTATACGGGTTTTGCCATAATATCCAAGCTTGGCAGGCGGGTTGGCGATCGCAGTATGTAACAGCATTTTGGAGCTTTTGTTAATTCTGTTGTATAACTACAATGCCTCACATGTTCGGTAGCTGAATACAATTTGATACTCGTCTATTTTGTGTTTATAGAAGTGAAAAAGCACTCAGGAAGGCAGCCTTAATGCTGTCTCGCCGTTGTTTGCTTTGTCGTTAAACAAACATATCAGGTTTCACTGTTCTATAGTATTAATACAGCTAGGTGTAAGAGCTAAACGTCATCGTTACTAAGTCTTGTATGACTAAGCGCTGATGATTTAATGACTTTAGCGCCGTGACATATTTGACCTTAAGTTGAGTATTGTCGGTTTAAAGCAGGGTGAAGAACAAGTTTGTTATGAGTCAGATTCTTATGAATACCTACCAGTTATTGACCCAGTAATTAATACATAGGTACACTTTTTTATAATAAAAATTAATCGGACCTATTTATACATACCGTATAAGCTTCGATCAGAACCATTGATAATAGGGAAGGTAGAATTTTAATATTACTTACGAAGGTTATAGATTTAATTGCGTATAGTTTTTATTTATTACAATTTCGGTTGATTTCCTATTACAGTATTGTTCTTTGTGTATCGTTTGATTTGGCTGTTTCGTTGAATTTTCAAGTATTTATAATTAGAACTAAAATGCTAAAGATAGTGCGTGCTACAAGCAGCATTTTTAAATCCGTGTAACGCACACTTTATCTACCTATAGATTGAATTAACCATTAGCATTAGACGAACTATCTTACCGCATTTAGATACGTGCAGTGATTGTATTTAAAAATCAGCAAATTAATCATATTAAGACAATTTGTTCTTTAAAGCAGTTTTTACTTCGAGCTTTAAGATTCAAGTTTTAATCACAAGAAGCTTTATAAGTGTACACTTTAAAGAACAAAATGTATTTTATTACAAAGGAATTATGCATTGTAAGATTTAAGATATTTGTGAAAACTAACCTTAGTATTCAATGGTTATAAGTACCTGTAGTATGTCTAAATATGTGGGATGTACACGTCTCGGCTCCAACTGGCTCGAACATTAACTGAAAAAGAAGTTTAGTGTTTGTAGAAAATCTATCCATAAAAATAATTTGTATCACAAGGGGTTTATTTAAGGCTTTGACGTCGCGCGTCGCCACCATTTGTTATAGAGAAATTAGATAGTATCAGTAATCCATTGTGCACATTTTTAGAATAAGTTGATTCACATCAATATGGATTACCCTCCCCCCCCCTCCCTGTCGAGGTAACAACTAGGGAATCCGATCCTTCATCAAAATCGCAAGCCCGCAACTTGCGGGATTGAGGTCCTCGATCCCGCGGGCTTTGCGTGATTGATATTATTTTATTTTTAAGTTTTTTTTTCGTTATTTTAAGTTATTGCACATTACTAATTATCAATTGAAAATAATGATGTTTAAGAGTTATAAATAATCAGCTTCTTTAAAGAAACGATATTCGATTGACATTGATTACATTCAGTTCAGCGGGATTCACATAGCACAAAATAGAAAATCAAAATTTATTTATCTGTAAGTTAAAGACTGGAAACTAAATTGTTTTGCATACAAATACTATAGAAAAGTCACGAGTCCCATGCGAACGTTGTTAATTAACTTATTAATGAGACTGCGCTGGGGCTCTAATAAATAATCATAACGTCGTCTAAGCCCATTTTTCTGAAATATTCTAAGCATGTGTAATTCCGCGAAAAAGGTGGGGGTTTCGCGTTTGCGGGATTGGATTCCCAAGTAACGACGATATAACCCTGATATGGGGTTGTATTATATCTGGGTATTGTGTTTAAGGATGTATTGAAATTTTAGTATCGATTGGCATAAGTATAATAAAATATGTATATCTAAATATTATTCTTAGTCTTTTCTTGTTGTTAAAACTTCTGGTAGTGGTCTTGATAACTCTTTTTCTGCATCTCAAATTGTTTTATTTACTTCAGTAAATAAAAACAAATACACACCAATATACATTTCTAATAACTGTAAGTAATTCGCTTTAGCAAAAAAAAAAACAAGTTAGGATTAGTCCTAGAGGCTTTGCAGGATTTGTATATTATACACGGAACAGTTGTACTGTCTCTACTTCTATAGAATATTGAAATATTCGTTCTCCTGGAGCTGATTTTATAAAGCTAATTCCGAGTGCCAATTTGATGTTAGATTTAATTAACTGTCGCCAGCCGTTTAGAACGTTTCATTTCCTAAAACTATAACACGAGGCACGCCAAAGGCACTATTCTGCAGTCAAAAAAGAGAGCTGTCGACGTGCGTAAATCAAAGCAAAATCAAATACAGCAATACTAGATTTAATGCCCCCATGGATTAACCTAGTTCAGGAGTGGCAAACAGAATCGACCACCACCATAAATGTCGTTTTCAGCCTAATTGAAGGGCTTGGCGATTTTACAGCCATGAAAGTGCTTTGCTGTTCTTATTTTACGAATAAGCCCGAATACTTGTATTCAGGCCGTACGAAACCTTAATGAATAGAACGGCCGAACACAGTGTGCATATTTCCTAGTTTACAACACAAAAAACAGAACCAGTCGCGAAGTGGCGAGGGCGAGCACGCCACGTGGGTAGGCAACCGTGACTCATGGTATAGCTGTGGCACGCTTGTCAATTTAAAGCGACGGCAATCGCAGATGGCAATATACCCGTTATGGGTTACTGAACACCTATTATACTCTTGTATATGTAGCAATTTTTTATGTACACTTTGTATTTCTTGATTTAAAACGTTAGCTCAAGTTGCTTGTAACATTATAAAAGTACTTTCAAATGGAAAAATGTTCTTATCGTGTCACATAATGCGCGTGTTTTACGTACATGAACGTAATAGCATGTAGTGATAGTATTGGATAAGGACATTCGATACGTGATTGTTTGGTGCACGATTGCTACACTGGAATAATAATCTAGACACCCGTCTAGTGTTAACTCCCCTCATCCCGTTTCGCTAAGCGGCGGACTCTCGACACAGATAATCCAATTTAAATGCTAAGTGCATCTGTACCGACAATCTTCCGAGAGTGGAGTGTTTCTCTGGCGGCACGTATTGCAAGTTGCTACTGTTATTTGTACTCACGCAACCACAGGTTACTGTACACAGAGCAAAACGAAGAGACAGCGCAGGCGCACGATACCACGTTGCAATACATCAATGTTGAAACGCTAAAGCGCAAAGCGTATTAAACAGGTGTCGCAAATGAAATTCACGCATAAAAGCATTTTTTTCCACATTTGGTCTATAATTAAGTACTTGTACAAAATTATGAGATGTTCGCAGGTCACGGGATGAAATGGGAAATTCGAGACGATTTATAAAAACGGTTGATGGATCAGAATGTCCTGAGTTTATCACATTTTTCTTTGATGAATGCTGTATAATCTAGTGTAGTGTGTAAGTCAATTTCACTTGAGATAATTCTTATAAGTGCAGGACATGTAACATTACGTCACCGCTATATTTTCGAGGGATTGGGCAGAGGTGCAACTGTATTAAACCTACAATTCACCAGTTACCATAATACCCATACAATATGCGGCGAGGCTACTGCCATCAACCGGGTCCAAAGCCAGACTCGGGGCTTCTAAGAAATTCCAGCTGGAAAAATCCAATACCACTTTACTCGACCTGGGAATCGAACCCAGGGCCATGATCATACTCAGCGGAAGCGCTTGTGACCACTACCAACGAGGCAGCCAACACATAGGCTCTAGGCAGACGGACTGCTTTTCAATTGAACTCCAACTGCAAATTTGCAGTTTGATTGCAGTTTATGGGCAGTTGACATACATAACACATCTGAACAACTGCATCGAAACTGATTACCGACTGCGCTGTCCACTCAAATGCAGTCGGTCTGTCTAGAGCCTTAGGTGCAGGAAATACTTGAAACTTTACCTTCCTGACGGAAAAGATTCAAGGTAAATTCAGTAAAGAATATCCATCACGAATTGACGTAAAAATGTGACAAAGACAGGCACGCAAAGCTTGTGCACACAAAAAAAAAAAGGAATATGTACACTATTGGATGGTTCTACTAAATGAGAAAAATATCTAGCTCTACAATGCTTCAAGCCAATTGTAATGTATTGAGCAGTTGTGTTCAACAGTCGCTGTGCTAGGCAGTGCAATTATAACAAAATATGCATGCTTTTTCGTTCTATCATGTAAATGATAGTATAATTATGAGAGATTATAACATAAATTTGGTAATTCTGATATAAGTGAAAATTTGATTAGGTTCGATTTTTCAATAGTCAGATAAACTATTAGGTGAGAAATAAAAATTAACAAAAGACTGCTTCTTTCTTGCCAAATTTTAGGGTTCTAGATCATCGGGAGGTACCCTTTTAGATGTTAATTCTCTTGCAACTGTCAAAATATACAGCATAAACTGCAATATCTTTTGATTGCGTTGTGCAAGAACTTTTTTTTTTTTTCAATCTGCAGTACCTCAGCATTTGATATTAATTTCAACTTGACATCTCTACTCGTCCCAGACCAAAAAGGTTTTGATAGACAGACAGATAATGAAGTAGTAGAAGGAACGGAACCCCAGTTCGATGCTTAACGGGCTGCTAATGTAATCAACGAATAATCGCCGGTTATCTGATGTTATTGGCTGATGAAAATTCGTTCAAATCACAGTACACATAACGCGTGCTTGACAATGTGTCACATTAATTTTGCGATAATTTAGCGTTGAGAAACCCGGTCTTAAATTAATAGATTACTAATAGCTCCAGTTTTTAAGATTCTTACTGTATATATTTACTTGTAGTAGTGAAAGTAAGAAAGAAATAATTGTGAAAGTGCTATATTTTAATTTTACTTGAAATGAATTGAGGTCAACAAATGTATGTATAATTATTAATTTAATTTATAATTTAATTTTTTAGTCTTATAGACAAATACCTACCTAATTTTGTTGAATTTTAATAGTATGTGAAATAGGAAATGAGTCAAATGCAATCCTAAATTGTTAAAGGCTTAATGATTCAAATATTGCCTTTCAAGGCCTGTAAAAAGTATATTGTACCAACATTACAAAGGAATAACTTTTTTTTGTAAGATTTTACAATAGAAACACAAATAGCTTCAATTGGATTTCAACAAAATGCTTTAAAAAATGTCAACTGATTGGATAATATAATTGTTAGTTAGTGAATTTTTCCTTTTTTTTAACCCCCGACGGAAAAGGAGCGCTGTTATAAGTTTGACGTGTATACCTGTGTTTGTGTACCTATTTGTGGCATCATAGCTCTCAAACAGATGAACTAATTTCGATTTTGTTTTTTTTTTGTTTGAAAGGTGACTTTATCAAGAATGTTTGATGAAAATCGGTTCATACATTCTAAAGTTATGAGCGTTTTACTGTTTGATTTGGGGTGTTTTTGCAAGATATTGTGTCATAATTACGTGTTCAATAGATTGTCGATTGAAGCGTGTCTACTACTAGATCTGGGGGCACGGCAGTAAGCCACTCGCCAAGACAAGCTAAATTATGTAACATAAAATAAAAATGTGTTGGAGGTTTTTTAATTTTACTTGTTGAGTCTCAACTTAAAAACCAAGTAAATATGTATTTTTTGGAAATAAATGATTCTTATGGATTTATTACAAATGATTTTAAATTCAGTTTATAGTAAATTTTTGTTGTGTTGTATCTTTAATGTAAAATCTTCATGTCTTGTATTCTTTATTTTATTTTATTAATTATGATGTGGGGCAATCATATGGTTACAGGCTAATGTGTACCATATTATTATATTTTGTGTATAAGTTTTTGGGAACAAACACTCATTGGTAATCCGTAAATAAATGATATTGATGCAGTAAGACTAACACAAAATTGAAATTATTTTAATATTTCATCATGTTATTTGTTTGATGCTAGACTAAACCTTCAGAAGCATCAATATAAAGTGTTGCTTCTGCTGTAACAGACAAACATATGTTTTTGGTTTGTATGAGGAATTTATATGTATTATTTTTTTTAAACAATGGTTTGATTAGACAATGTGAGGGAAACAAATGGGTGAATTTTGTTTTCCTTGCGTGTTGATCTTGTTGAATTTGCAGCTTTTTTGCAGAACATAAATAAACGTTTTTAAATAAAGTATAGTAGTGTCACTACTTAGGCACTATTGAAAACAAAGGGTTGTCAGATTATTGGTATTTTCGGATTACTGGATTGTATAGGAAAAAAGCAATAAAAATAAAGTTATTAAAATGTGCCAATTTAATGTAGGGCACTGTGGGGAAGACGCGGCCAGAGAGTGCCTGACTAGTGGATGTGTCGAAATACTGAAATTGCAGATTAGTGAGTCTCTTCTGCAATTATGCAGGTGCATAACAGGTGGGTTAGTATATTAGACCTATTTTTGAATATGGAACAACAATATCATACAAAACACCTTATTTCATACCTCTATTAGTTAAAGACCCCGTTTTTTTATTCTTTTTCTTGATACTCTTACGGCACTAAACGCTCATACTCATTCTGTTGGTACAGGTACCTACATCTTATGAGATTCAAGATACGATTGAGTTGTGTTGAATATTTGGTCATAAGTTTTATCTAGAAATTATTATATGAATTAACAGCCGTATTTTGTTGTTGTTTTATAGACTGGTAAATCGAAAAACAGTAAAATAATGCTACAACTCGAAATAATAAATTAATTTTTAGTTTTTTTATCAACACTCCTAGCCTCATTATTACTATAACAGTTTTGCATTCCGACATGCCGTAACTTTGCCAAATTGTAGCCAACTTGGACGACAATAGACCATGAATATAGTCATAATTCGAAAGGTTATTGCACTAATTCATTTTGTTACTTTCGCAAGAATTTGAGGAGCGTAGGTACAATGGTATTGATTTCAAACGACAAGCAGCTAATGCAAATTATATTATTGATATTATAGTACTTACATGTCACGGCTAAAGCTCCTATTGGCAAGAACAACCAGTGGCTACAATATTGTTTATAGGGATATATTTTGATTTTAAAATTATGAAAATAAATATCGGAACCGCCCAGCTGGCAAATTTTAAATCACAGATTAAAAATATGTGATTGACAATGCTTTAGCTGCGTTCATAAAATAATCTGTCATTGCGATTGCGTCCTTTCATTACAAACTATTTTTTTGAAAATATATATTACAAGAAATTACAAAATAATAGTTTTCTCATTACGAAATCGGGAAGTGAAAATAAAACGGTCTAAAGTTAATTTACAAACACTTCAGGACAAAAAGAATCGCGTATCGACTAAATCCAAAACTGTGATTTCTATTCTTGCAACATTTTAATTGGATGACATTCTCGGTAAGACGAATAATATGGTTGTTTAGTCGATTTTCGTCGATTTTCGTCGTTGATGAACCAGAAACAACAGACAACAGTTAAGGTACGCGTCGGGTGTCGACACGTCGGGTGGCGTGGGGTCGGGTCGGGTGTTAATAATGTGTTTCCACCTTTATATTCACGGATTCTATGGGTACTTTATCTAAGGTCTATTCTACTGCATATGACTACTGACCATAGATTTAGAATTTTTTTGCTACGCCAACTGACAGTTATGCAATGGCGCCAAATTTGACGATTTATTTTGGTAGAGTTAAAGCAGGGGATAAAAGTTGTAATTTAGTTAATTTCTACAGACTTAATCATCATGATTATAAAAATAACCACCAACAGAACCACCAACTCTTGCATTTTTGTTTTGTCTGTTTAGATGTGCACGCATCACGTAAAATGTTTTTTCGTTTGTCGAAAATCATCCAATGACTTCGCCCGCTCTGGGTGAAGCGGAAGGGCGTTTCAGACTTTTACTGACTAAAACCCACCCGTGTTCCTTAAGTTGCTGGTGCCAGGGCCGCGGTAACTCTCTTTCAAATTTAGCCCCTGAAAGAGCGATCACGGCACTCTGTTCCCTGCCCACGGTTGCAGCACCGGGACTCGCAACAGCAAACCCGTCCATAGGTGGTCTAGACCTAGCCTGTTGCGAGCGCGAGTCTAACTAATGTAGATAACTTTATACATTAAACTTGTATAATTTAGTTTTTGTTTCATCGCAATTGGTCCACTCTATCAAAAGCTAAATGAATTTAAAATGTTCAAGAAGTGAAATATCACAACTTAGATAGTGTTGTGCATTTGACGATTTTCTGAATGGCGATGTTAAGATTCTCTGCGGAAGAACGACACCAGATTTTTTTAACCGACTGCAGAAGGAGGGTAATGTGTTTGTCAGTATATGTATGTATGTATGTATTTATGTATGTTTGTTCCTATGTGGCGTTCTAGAGACCAAACGCGTTGGCCGATTTTGATGATTCTTACGTCAATCGATTCGTCTTAATCCTGCGAGTGGCTACATTAAAATTGGAAAATACAAAAATGGCGAATTTTGGGCGCCATTTTGTGGGGGAAAAAAAATTGTTTTTCTTCCAAACCCATCGTGTGGGGTATCAAAAAAAAAAGAATTTTAAGAGGCGATTTCAAAAATATATCACACTTATATGTTTAAATGTACCTAATTCTAAAAAAAAATAACTAATAAGTTGTTAATAAAAAAAGTTATTAAAAATAAAAAAACCCGACTGCTTAAAAAGCAAACTAAAAAGACGTAAACAAGAAGAAAATCATGTGCAGTCGGATGATACATCTGGTTTTGTCCGCCAGCTCGCGAATATGTATCCTCCGACTGCACAGCATGATTTTCTTCTTGTTTACGTCTTTTTAGTTTGCTTTTTAAGCAGTCGGGTTTTTTTATTTTTTTATTAAATTTTTATTTTAAATTTAGGTATGTACATGTAGGTATAGGTAGTAGGTAGGCACGTAGGCAGTTGACGGGAGTGTAGCCGCTGCCGCGGCCACACCTAGTAAAATTATAAAACTTGAGAGAGAAACAATTGAATACACGTTAGACATGAGTTGATAAAGGTAAGGTAGGTAGCAGTGTAATTTCGTTTTACAGCTTCATTCGAAGCGATTTATTGCAGCGCTTCCGTGAGTGGTTATTTTTTTTATTTGTTGACTTTTAATTTTACAGACACGACAGGTTCGAAAGTTTTTATTTTGTGAATATTAATTGTTCAGTGGCTTTCAGGTATCTAGTTTGAAATTTTAATTTATTTGGTTGGTTTTTTAAATGTTTTACAATTGTACATTATGGTACAAGTGTGTAATGTTGGTGATTACCGCTTAGGCGCCATTGAGACCCGAGCCATTAGGTGAGGGTCTTAAGAGAGCCGAGGACGGTAATCATCAATACACACGTGTATCATACGACGTTTTTCAACACACTTTTGAAGAAAATAATACTAAAAATCATTTTCAACAGTAAAAACGAGTTGTTAAATTTTATTCGCAATGGCGGGAAAAAATTATTTATTTTCCTATGCGCGCGTATCTAACAATGGCGATCGGCCATAGACTATAAGAATGATCTCTGAATCTTTATTTTTTTGTCTTTTCGCGGATAGCGTTTTAGCCACGTACAAAATGGGGAATTTCAAGTTTCCTTTATTACAGAGAAAACAAAAGTTATATTTGAGTGAAAGTTTTATTTATTAAACACGTACAAATTGAAATTATCTATTTAAATACGAAGTTGCATAAAATGAGCAAGCAATAGGTACATTAATTTGTACTATTGAGCATGTTCTTTTTTGTGAACTTTTTTAAGAATAAAGTAACTCAATCAATTAAATTAAAAAAAATATTCTATAACTCACTTGTGAATAGTAGCAGTGAAAAAGTCACAGTTTGATTACAGGTGTCATTATGTGCATAATTGCGGTGAAATTAGAACCACTTTATGAGCAAGTGTGTTGAAAAACATTTTATTTTATATTTTATTTTCCATTAGTATAAGTGTTATGTGCCTGTAACACTTTCATACATTTCTGTAGATACGTAATACCTACAAACGACACGTTTGCCCTCTAGTTATTTTCATTGGGTAGCTATCTATTAGGCATATTTGTGAACTTTTGCATCATATTAACAATATCAAAATATCAAAGAACCTATTGATATATTTAGGCTATTTAACCCCAATAAAAAGAAAATTGAGTAGTAAAAGCTTACTTTAAAAACCGGCCAAATGCGAGTCGGACTCGCGCACGAAGGGTTCCGTACAATTATCGCAAAAAACGGCAAAAAAATCACGTTTGTTGTATGGGAGCCCTACTTAAATATTTATTTTATTCTGTTTTTAGTATTTGTTGTTAAAGCGGCAACAGAAATACATTATCTGTGAATATTTCAACTGTGTAGCTATCACGGTTCATGAGATACAGCCTAGTGACAGACAGACGGACCGCGAAGTCTCAGTAATAGGGTCTCGTTTTTACTCTTTGGGTACGGAACCCTAAAACAATCGTAAGAATAAAATAGCAGAGACCTATTATATTTATTTTCCATTAATGCAAATGACGTCTTATTTATACTCAATTAATACATCTAGTAATCCGCTGTATTATAACACCCTTTCAATGTAGAGGGTGTGTAGATTAAATATTGGTGTGACGTGCGATGTTTCCAAAGATTTTATCATTGGCCTATCTAATGTCAAAGATAGCACTAACAGAACCTCTGTTAGAGCTATCTTTGAACATCCCACGCAATATCACGCTTGTGGTATTGTGTGGGATGTTCACCTTGTGGCATTTCCATGCGGCACATCTATTTTTGTTAAGGCAACTATTGCCATTCTGATCCGCCCGTTGACCAGACAGAAACCAATCAGCACTTCCTCTCTGCCACGTCCAACTCTTTTAATTCACCTCTATCTACCGGCGCCAATTAGGTACCATCCAGCAACCCATGAGATCAGGACGGACTCTTTAAAGTTGGCTGCACTGACAATTTTAGGGGCCCTATACGTTGAATAGTAAATAGCTAGTGCCCACGATTCTGTCCATTCATTACATTCCATCGTTTATTTGAGAAAGAAACATGTTGTCTATGCATTGCGGGCACTTGTGTTCTATTCGGAACGTGACCAGGATTTTTAAGTTCAAAGTGGCCGCGAGTCCACTGTCAGGGCGGTCGAAAAGTCTTTATTGTCGGTTTTAATCAATCAAATAACTACGGTCCGATGCGTAGGAGGCCAAATTGTAATGTATCCCACATTGTGCCACAGTGTGTCTATTATCCAAGACAAATACCAAGTAACTAGGTACCTACCTTGGTAACTAATAAGTTATTTGCTCCTAAACTTTGACTTAGAAAATCATCGCCAGACTATCTTAGATACGCCTTAGGTATCTAAGGCCTATTTAAGATGGTCGGGTAGGTATTTACGAAATTGAACTAAGGACATCAGATGTCGATTAGATTAGATTTATTTATCGACGTAGATTCTACGCATCATTATAAACCTAACATGTTGTTTAGTCTTCAGAAAAGTTTGTCTTTCGTAAAAGATGTAAGTTACCTACTTCAGTAAACATAAACTTGGTAAACATGCAACGCAAAAAACCCGGTTCCTATGTTAAGTCTAAGGGGTGAGACTTATTAGGATAAGTCCTTAGACCTTAGGATTTCATTGTCATCGCGTCGTAGCCCAACGCGACGTCGTATTTATGCGTAAGAGCCCTTAGTCGAATCATAACATAAGTAAGAATATATGTAGGTAGGTAAGCCATGAAATTATGTAATAGTACAATCGTGTCAATAGGTATGGGTATAACTATATAATAGGTACCCCTACCCATCTGTTTGACATGCGGGTTTGCATTTTTATTTGGCTATATTGACAATCCAGTATTAGGTTGGTACACTGACTCCGTTGTAATTGTTAACATGTACCTATTGTGTAGGTATCCTTTTTGGAGTACAAAAAAATAAAAGAATCCATCCGCTTGGAATCATATTTTATCGATGGCTCTCATTGTTAGAGAGTATAGACCTAATAGGTTTATTAATGAAAAGTATGATACATTTTGGGACAAACTCCATCATATTTCGCCTTGACAACCCACCCTTAGACCTACCTAAAAAACCCATATCAAAGAGAGCATGTACACGTTGGGAAGAAACTGCAACGAGCTAATAACATCTTGATAGAACCCTTCCATTATCGCATCCCACTACTCACGTCTCCTAGACGTAATGTCGTTAGCTTAGTACTAAACAAGTAATATTAAAGTTATAACAACGCTGCGCAGATAGTAAGGCTGGTAATCCGTAATTATGTTATGCGCTTGAGTAGCGCAGAAATGAGCCTTATTTAGTGGAGAACGATTAAGCTTAAGCGTACCTACCATGTAGCTAGCAGCAATCAATTTAAATTGCGATGAGACGCCTCCTACATCAGGCTAATGCAGTTTGAGGAAATAAACAGATGAAGGCACATCGTTGTCTATTTACAAATACAAAGGCTACTATTTTTAGGTACTTTCAGATCCGATCTACCCAGAGCCTGCACCTACCGTGAGTGATATCTGATACGTTACGGCTTTACAAACTGAAACTTCATAAAGGTTTACTTATTAGAAGCAATGGATCCGCATAAAGTCAGATAGATTGTTGATAATCTGTCCAGATTGATCTCTCCCTGTTGCAAGAGTAGCCTTTACGATGTGTGTGAACGCTCTCAGCATATCAAAGTCCAGTGTGGGACGTTCCTTTGTAGCTGCTCTGCTGCACTGCTACTGTGTGTAGGTCACTTATGTCATGGCGTTAAAGTATTTTACAAAGTGGATGAAATGCCACTCCAGTTCTTTGTAGTTACAGTTCGGTGAGCAATAGGTATGAAAGAGACAGCCGAGAATGCAATTTTATCAAACGTTTTGCAAGTGCGAACCCCCATTTCATTATAATTTGTATCAAATGTAGCAAATCTACAATTCTAATCCCCCTCATTAAGGCATGCTCTGTTCAGATTGTAATAGCAATTACAATGTCTTTTGCTAATCACCTGATTCTCGTCCCCATAAAAGCCGATTTATGTGTTAATTAAAGATTTTATTTTATCGTGTTCCTGAAGTAATTTCGGATTTAATGTTAATTGGGCCCTTGACTTATTTTATTGTATCAATAATACGTATAGGGAAAAATAACGACTGAATTTCATGAGTATAACCATAACAAGAGTAACAAAGCATTAAAGTTTATTGTACTTTTTAGGGTTCCGAAGTCAACAAGGAACCCTTATAGTTTCGCTCTGTCCTTCTGTCCGTCCGCAGCTTAGCTCAGAGAATCTAAGTACTAGAAAGCTATAATTTGGCATGTATATACATATTAATAATTCCGACAAAGTGGTAACATAAAATCATGAAGAATATTTTTTTTTAGGGACCTCCCATGAACGTAAAGTGGGGATATATTTCTGTTTTCTCATCGATCCCATAGTGTGGGGTATCGTTAGATAGGCCATTCAAAAATATTATGGGTTTGTTAAAACCATTTTTCGATTCAGAGATTCGTTTGCTAAAATTAAGCTTTATGTTGCAAATTTATGTTAGAGTCAAGTGTGCCCCCCCCTGCCAGCGAAATGGTTGCTCTTGGCTATGTGAAAAAATTCACGGCAGTAGTAAATATAACGAAATTAAAAGGAAAATTATCACGGATAACAAGGCTTTACAAGTTTACGAGTAATAGTCGACCAACTTATAAAATGTACTTGGAACAGTAAAAATTTTGTACAAATGCCATTGAAAAATTACTAAAATAAAGTTGATAGCTGTGTAAAACAGAGTTAATATAATGCTTACGAACCATGTAAAAATATACAAAAATAAAATCATAACATCCTTAATAATAATGATTTCTAAATTAATAATGTTTAAGCTCGGATAACGCATTGGAGTAGCCGGCGTCGTTGGCAGTACCAGAACGTAGTCCATACGGCGCATGCGCGCGGTGGAGTCTATTTTGTATAAGTGCAGAAGTATTTTCGACGTTTTGTAATTAAAACGTAAAAGTAAAATCAAATTAGATTCGATTTCCAAGCAAATTACTTATTTTCTTTTGTCCATATCCTTCTATAAAGTCAATATTCGACCCGACTTCATCACTAATTGAGTAGCGTAAAACTTTCCAGAATGAAATAGTGAATACCGCAGATTAGAGGATTCACCTCTAATCTACGGTATTAGAGAAGATTAGAGGTGAATACATGCGACTTTTTTCTAATTCCGAAAGAGAAATAAACAAGCAGCGTGCACGCAAGGATCCAGGAACGAACTATACCATTCCCCTTGGCTCTAACGCGCGCTCGTATCGGCTCCTTTCGCAATTCGCATCCGCGGTGGTACTCAAATAGATAATATTTTTCTAACTTCAGTTGCGAAGTTGGATTTTATAACTCCTTCTTCAGTTACCAGTTAGTCCTTATTTAGTTTAAGTTAAGAGTGAATAGATTACAATTAGGCAAGCGTGCTTCACCGTAGACCACATCATCACTTACCATCAGGCGAGATAGTGGTTAAACGCGAGAATATAGATTATAAAATCCTATGTGGGCCCGTTTTTAGACTTTGTGAGCCGCTGAAACCGTTCTAATGTTCATGTAACAACAACAAAACCCTCTTTTTAGTCCGCATTATTATGCAACTTCGGAACCCTATTACTGCGCGTGGCCCGACACGCACTTGGCCGGTTTTTAATTAACTATCATGGTCATAATGACTTAGGCTATAGCTTCATATGATTTTTTTAGGAGTTCTGGACTTTCGGAGATTTCGTAACTGATCCTACTACCCTGTAGGTAGGGCTCACACTATAGAATTCCTAATACAGACTTATATTTATTTACACGAAACTGCAATTTAACGTCTCCAGAAAACATTTACTGTTGCAACTGAGCTGAAATACAAAGTATAAAATAAACATGGCGGTTTCCGTAAAATAAAGGGAAACTAACATTCTCAGCGGCTGGGATTTCGTAGTGGTTTTTAAATTATTAAGTACGTAGTGTAGGTAGATAGGTAAGTAGAACACAAACTCTGGGAGTAACAAAAGTACAGTCGAATGAACGCGTGCTTATCGTCGCAACGAGAGCGAACTTCGAACCTAAACTCTGATTTATATTCACTCGGCGAACTGGCACCAGTTTCTGCACCTCAGCTGGCACTCATTCCAGCCAGGGCTGCCAGAAACCACGAAGCTATTACTTTATTAACAACTCAAGGGATTTAACTATTTGACATTCCTTAGATTCACCTTATCAAGAACCCACCTAGACTGTCGATATTTTAATAAAAGTAAGTAGAGTAGTCTCTTTGTAATTCAGACCGCGGACGCCTTTTACATAAATATTATGAAAATTAACAAAGCTGCTGTAAAATAAAAATTATTGTTTTTTTGTACCAAGCGTAGGTACAGTTGTCTACATAATCTATCTATCTTCTATCTATCTATCGATCTGTATATATAAAAAAGAGAAAGTATGTATGATTCTTATAGACTCCGAAACGGCTGGACCGATTTTAATGAAATTTTCGGACAAATTTTGATTGACCCAACGGATAATCCTGTAAGTTTGGTGGCGATCAGAGCATTTTTTTTTGAACTTTGAACTAGTTTAATATATTATTCAAAGTTATTGGATAAAAGGTGTAGGATTCAGATAAGAATTTATGTACCTATGTGTGCATCATGCCAAACTGGTGCCGCTTTAGTTGTCTTCTCTAAAATATTTATATGGCTTTGGGCGAGCACTAGGTCTAGATAATTTTTGCTCTTGGTAATTTGCATCATTGAGTAAAGTTTAAATACCCTAGTTATTTTTATTTGGTACTAAAAAATATACATCCCCGGATACGCCCTAGACGAGAATAATAAAATAAAAAATAAATACAAGTCCGTTTGAAATGCTGGCAATATGCGGTAACAGATAGAGATAACCAAACACAAACAAACTTTATGCTTTCTAGGCGGTAAAAAGGGGCGCCGAAAATATTTTGCCTGAGGCGCATGGTTAGGGCTGGATACAGCTACCGCTTAATTTTGTGGCTGTAGAGAAAAACTTTGTCGGGTATACGGGTATTTTCTTGCTGCTTTGTTTTGCAATCGAATTAGAGTTGCAGGTATCTATTACACAGTGAAACCATGACATGAACACAACATGAACGATTTATCATTATAGAATCATAACTTAAAAATAATGTTTTCATATCAGTGCGCCAATCTCATTTTAGGGTTCCGTACCCAAAGGGGTAAATCGTAACCCTATTAGTAAGACTTCACTGTCCGTCTGTCTATCTGTCTGTCGTCACCAGGCTGTATCTCATGAACCGTGATAGCTAGAAAGTAGAAATTTTCTTAGATGATGTAATTCCCTTGCCGCTATAATAACAAATAGGTACTAAAAACAGAATAAAATAAATATTTAAGTGTGGTTCCATTCACAATGGAATCCAATGAAATTAAGCAATGTTCCGCAAATTTGCCAAATAATTTACCTAGTAATCGTACACAAGTGACAAACACAAGCACAACTGTGCCAATAAAAATACTTTCAGTATTACCAATTGTAGCAATTTTACTTTTAATATTTAAAATAAATGACAACTGAATGAAAGGCGACTAACGAAAGCTATTTACATGGCAGACGTGAATGGAAACGCCGGGAGGGGACGCCCTAGAAAGACATACATAGACCTTATAGGTGATGTTCTTCAGAAAGGCCAGGTGCGCAGTACTCATAACCGGCGTGTGTGTATGACTAGATGTATGAATGTGAGTGAAGCAAAAGAAGTATGTAAGGATCGTAGCAGGTGGCGTTTTGTAGTTTCTGCCTACCCCCATGGGAAAAAGGCGTGAGTTTATGTATGTATGTATGACAACTAAATGAACCAGGGTTACCGACATAGCCCGAAGAATTAAATTGCCAAACTTCAGTGGAAGTGTGCAGGGCACATTGCTCGCAGAACGGATAGCCGATGGGGCAAAAAAGTTCCGGAGTGGAGACCGCGAACCGGAAACGATGCGTTCGAAGGCCTCCCAACAGGTGGACTGATGACTTGGTGAAGGTTGCGGGGATCCGTGGGGCGACGCTTGGGGGGGAATAGACCAGCAGTGGACGTCTTTCAGCTGATATGATGATGATGAACACTATTTTGTATGCTGTTTATTCTGCGTCTCGTATCTTAGAAACCCGCGCTACGCTCAGGATTCTATCTAGAATCCTAAGCTTGCTCAGTTTTCAATACAAATACTCGCGCCAAAAAACAACTTTGCAGCCTTGCATAATAATTAGATAAGTATTTCTTCTAAAGGAGTAGGGAGGAAAGGTATAGCATGGCGGGGTATAGCCATAAAAAAATATAATCATAAGGTTGGTGTGCGCAGAGCATACCTGGCAGGTTCGATTGCTTTCTACGTAATGTCGTTCTATAAAAACAGTGATGGCGCACACATCCGCAAAAAAATCAAACAAAAGGGTGAGGCCAATGCCAAACGAACGTAATTTTATGATTTGTGAGTGGCGTTTTTTGAGTCGCCTAATTTACATTCTACTAGAATAATTCACTCTGCTTGCGTCGCCGTGTGGTACAAACAGTACTTTAGCATGAAACCGAATGCAGCGTACATTGCGCAACTCATTTTACGCGACTCACAGCTCTAAAAATTACGTTCGTTTGGCCTCATCCTAAGCCGTCGAAAATCAACTGGAAAATCTTTCTTATGAGCACACTGTCTTATCCTGCGTCGTCGCCCCTACCAAGTCAAATGTGTTGATTCATCATTATCTCTAACTCCTTACGTAATTGAGGCTAGAAAATATTGAATTTAGCTTTACCTAGCTATAATGTATGACTGCAAACGCTAATTGAAAACAAATAGTTTTGTCTAATTTACCAACAACCTTACAAATTAAATTCTATCTAGTACTTACACATACAGAAATAAGATGGCACAAACTACTATTTGGTTTTCCTACATCTGTGATTACTTATTTATATTTTATTGTTCTGATATACCTACTTAATAATGAATCAGGAGATTTTTTATAAATTATGGACAAATTGAGTTGGTACTATAAAATAAAAATACCTGAGTAAAACGTTATGAGAATGCAAAATTTTTGATTCTCGTCATTACTTTTAATATTAATGCTTTTGATGGGATTTCCAAGGCATCTTACTAGATTTTGGATATTTATCTAAATCGTGGTAGACAATAAAGCTCTATCTAAATCCATACACACCTACGTCACGGTTTATTCCCGTAAATTAAACACTACAGTGCATTGCATAAGTTTGTCTTTTTATTTTCTCGTTGTTCATTGGTTTAACTAGGCACAGACCACCTTTTGGAAATCTAGGAATTTGACGCGTACTACAAAGGTATAGACGCCAGTGTGCACTCTCCAACTTCTTACAAAAATCTGTTTCTTAAAAAAAAATTTAGTCGTTTTTCAAATGAATTTTTGGACAAGCAGGAAAAATATTCGCTTTAATTTCGGCAGATTTTGCATGAACCAAATACGAAAAAAAAGAATTGTTTTAATGGTTTTTTAATCTTTATGAATATCCTTTTGATGGACGGCCATATGGGCATAGGAATCCCGGTAATTACCACTAAATATGCGTAGATAGTTTGGCCATGTTGGTTGAATGAAAAGAGTCGCTGGGAGACGCCCCGGAAGAGCATACACGGATCTTATTGATGTTTTACTGAAAGTTCAGGTGCGCTGTACTCATAACCAGCGTGCTGTTTGACTAGATGTATGATCGTAAATGAAGCAAAAAAAGTATGTAAGGACATAGCAGATGACGTTCCGTAGTTTCATGGGAAAAAGTCGTTCACCTGCAAAAAGGATGTTTTATTTGTTCTGATACACTCGGAAACTGCGTTTTACATTTATGTTTAAAGCACTTTGTATAAAGTGAAGCGTTGCAAAACCCAAAGAATAAAGATCGACGACACAAATCTTTATTATTTGAATTCATTTTTAACCGATAAATGCTCGCCCCTGAAACCTAGGTACACTTTCCTTTCATATTAATAGCTGATTATTCTGTGCAATTTAATCATTTCCCCTAAATTCCATTATGTTCTTTTACTTCCAGTTGAGTCTGAAAGAAATTGAAATTCTTTGCTTTGTAAAGGGACGTCTCAGATATTTTTACACTTCATTGAAGAATTGTCGGGCTTTTCTATCGACTGGCTCATTCTGAGAAGTGATACAGAAACTAGTCGGATTGTCCAAGAAAATGTTAAAATAAGCTTACAAAGGTTCTTTCAATTGTTATTTTATCAAGCTATGATCAACACTGTTAGCACAAAAGAAGAGGCGATTTTTTTTTTCTAACCGCATTATAGCACTGCTGGGCTGAAGTCGCCGCCATACTTTTTCATGTAACCTTATGTGCTGCCTTTCCCGGCTTATCAAAAACGAATCCAGATTTTCCAGATTGTCGCGTATCTTGTGTGTTGTTGTTAGTGTCAAATGTTTTTTGTACGTCAATAAAAGTGTGAGTTACTAATATTATAAATGCGAAAGTAACTGACTCTGTCTGTTACATTTTCACGCTTATACCGTTGAACCGATTAAGATGACATTTGGTATGGAGATAGTTTGAGACCCTGGAAAGGACATAGGATAGTTTTTGTCCCAGCAATCATCCTTTAGGGGGTGAACAGGGGGGTAGAAGTTTGTATGGTGAACTAATCATTTTTCTAAAGTATGATGGCCCACACACCTATAATATTATGGTACGATATAAAAATTGGCTATTCAAAGTACTAATGCTACGCACACGAAGTCTCGGGCAACAACTAGTAGTGGATAATAGTGAGTAGAAAGTGTTAAATTACCTTTCATCGCAAAAGTAATTTATAATGCTCGCCTCTTATTTTAGTCTAGTCAACAAATGCTTTTTTTATCAACTTTTTTCAGTCATCATCATCAGCCTATTAAAGTTCCCACTGCTGGGACACAGGCATCCTCTCTGTGAGGGAGGTAATGGACCTTAATCCGGGTTGGTGGATGTCACATGTCTTCGAATTTTTGGTTCTAGGGCATGCCGGTTTCCTCACGATGTTTCCCTTCACCGTTTTTAAGAGAAGTGCAAAAGTAAAGCGCCTACCTGGGTTTGAACTCACGACCTGCGACACGTAAGTCAGGGCCGTTACCACTGGGCCACCACTGCTCTGCTCTGCTCTTTTTCAGTAGGCTCGGAAAAATATGAGCAAGGTCTCATTTGATTCGGAATAGCAATTAGATGATTATGAAAAAAAATATTGTCCCGCTCGCAAAAATTGCCAAAGTTAACAGAAAAACAATTTAATGAAAAATAAAAATAGGGTTGTTTTTTGCAAATATCTCAAAAACTAATTAAGATTTTTGAAATCTAAAAAAAAATTCCTTAACTTCGAGAAACATCTAAACGTTAAAAATAAAACAAATAATTCTGTATGTTAATGAAATTTTTTCGAAATATGAAAACATATCATAACATATCATATATTTCTAGTGTGGGGCAACGTTTTCTCAAGAATGAATGAATGAATGATATCCTTAAAGTAGCAATAAGCGAAATTCTCTCAAAATGATATAAGTTCGAATAAAGTTAAAACAATCGCATGAAAGGTGATGTTCAATTGTTGTATCAATTTGATATAATTGGTTTTAATATAAAACAAAAGAAAAACCAGCCTGTAACGGTAAAAATAAGTTTTACGAAAAAAAAAAAGCTTGTTCCGCTAATTTTGCCAGTGTGTGTATAATTTTGAAATCACCTCTTAAAACCCTTTATTTTGGTACCCCACCCGATGGGTGTAGAAGGAAAAAAAAAATTTGCCCCCACAAAATGGCGCCCAATATTCCCCATTTTTGTTTTTTCCAATTTTAATGTATCCGTGACACTCGCAGGGTTAAGACGAATCGATTGACGTAAGAATTATCAAAATCGGCCAACGCGTTTTGTCTCTAGAACACCACATAGGAATAAAATACATACATACATACATAGACTAATAAACACATTACCCTCCTTCGGCAGTCGGGTAAAAAGACGTAAGTAAACAAGGAGAAATGAAGCTGTGCAGTCGGACGATACATATTCAAGCAGTCGAGTTTTTTGAATTTTAAATTATTTTTTTTGGGAATGTAATAATATATTTTTTTTGCCCAAATAACAACTTAAATGTAAATAAAATTGCGAGGGGTCTTCAAAAAATCATTTCTATGCATAGTGTATTTAAGTAGACTATTTAAGATATTTTATTTATACTAGGTTTGTCTCGTGTTTCACTCCTGTGGCATTTCATGCAGGCACCCAGGTTGAGACTATTGGCATTAAAGTTAACGTATTTTATGTATTTTCTGCTTAACAATGACCTAGTGAAAGTAATAAATAATAAGGAGACTCCCCATTATCATATTGAAACAGAATCTTGAAAATAAAAATCACTGTATTTGCTACTTTCATGGTAAATTTCTTTGTAAAATCTAAGATAATGCCACTTAGTAATTATAAACAATGCTGCAAGTAATATTAATACAAATGATGGAGATGATTTACTTATTGTCTGTCTGTAACTCTATAATTGGATACCCCTCAATTCTTGGAATCTACGCTTTGGAATGAGCAACTAGCTTTTAACTTTCTCCCTAACTGTCGGAGTCTTTGACAATCAATTTGTAAAAGGGTTAATGATTTAATAGATGGAAATTAACGCTTCGGGTTTGATTTCGAGTAGCGTTAAGGAAGCTCTAGAAAATCGGGTAAAATTTATTGACGTATACTCACGCCTTTATCAGAGGAGCTCGTGGCTAAATAATAACAGCCGCACGGGTCGATCTTCAAGGTTAAGCAACGCTGGACGAGGTCGGTCCGTGGATGGGTGACCATTTCAACATACCGAGTTTCCTCCGTGCCTCGGAAAGCATGTTAAGCCGTTGGTTCCGGCTGTCATTTTAAGATCTTTGACAGTAGTTACGGGTAGTCAGAAGCCTGAGATCTGACACCAGTCTTGCCAAGGGGTACCGTGTTACCCAGTTACTGGGTTGTGGAGGTCTGATAGGCAGTCGCTCCATGTAAAACACTGGTACTCAGCTGAATCCGGTAAGACTGGAAGTCGACCCCAACAATAATTGGGAAAAAGGCTAGGCAGATGACTCACGCCTTTATCTCACGGGGGAAGACAGAAACTACAGAACGCCACCTGCTACTATCCTTACACACTTGTTTTCCTTCGTGTACGTTCATATATCTGGTCATGTATCTAAACAATGAAAATTTAATCATCATCATCATCATTTCAGCTGAAAGACGTCCACCGCTGGACATAGGCCTCAATAAATACACTTAATAAAAATCATTAAAATAATCTAAAAACTCGAATGCTTAAGAAGTGGTTGTGCTGTGCAGTCAGACCATTCATGTGGTCAGCCAGCTCGCGAATATGTATCCGCCGACTGCACAGCATGATTTTCTTCTTGTTTACTTACGTCTTTTTTGTTCGCTTCTTATGCAGTCGGGTTTTTTGATTTTTTTATTAACTTTTATTATTTATAACTTTTCAATTAACATTTTATTTTAAGAATTGTTATTATATATTTCTGAAATCACCTCTTAAAACTCTTTATTTTGATACCCCCACACGATGGCTATGGAAGAAAAAAAAATGTAGGCCTCCTCGATATTATGTCGCCCAAAATCTGTAATTTTTCTATTTTACAATTTGAATGTAGCCAGTAACAATTGCAAGATTTAAGGTATGATTCCGAACCACGCTGCACGCAGCAGTGCTGCCGCGACACTACGATTTCTATAAGCTTATATGAGATTACATTCCGAGCTAGGCAGCAATGTCGCGGCAGCAATGTAATGAAATTGTATGGGGACGAGTAGTGTAACGGCAGTACTGCTGCGTGCAGCGTGGTTCGGAATCATACCTTAAGACAAATCGACTGTCGTAAGAATCGTCAAAATCAGCCAATTCCTTTGGTCTCTAGAACGCCACATAGGCATAAACATACATACATAAACTGATAAACACATTACCCTCCTTCGGCGGTCGGATAAAAAAGTGAGGTTTATACGAGTCATCAGCAGATAATATGTACTTACCAAGCCGCTGCGTGATCCTTCGTCATATCCCAAGCTGCGAGAGACATTGTCGTATAGCCTGTAGGTACATAACAAAGTCAGAAAAGCAGATAACAGACGATAATAAAGAATACATCTTATTGTTTCGGAAATTAATTTTGATTGTCAGGCTTTTTACAATAAATAATATAAATGTTTTAAGTAGGTACGCTACATACATTCATTTACGTTTGGTTGTTGTCAGATTCAAGAACGTACCTACTATTGATATACTTATTATAAGCACGAACATTTTGTAGTTACTTGCCGTATTTTCTTTGACATATATATATTGGTTAGGTAGAGGTAACAGTGGAGGCAGAAGAGGAGGAGTAAACCTACTTTTCGCACCTTATTTTTATGTCCCATGTATTCGTTTACTTAGAGCTAAAGTTTGTTTTTTTAAGCAATGTAGGATTTAAGTGATTGATTATGACGTTTTAAAAAAAACCGGCCAAGTGCGTGTCGGACTTCGCACATTTAGGGTACCGTACAAAACGCAAGATTAAGTTGGTTGTAATACGAAAAATCAACGATAAAACAAAGTCAAGTGCGAGTCGAACTCGTGCGCCGAGGGTTTCCGTACCTACCCAATATACCGCCATAATAAATTTGGTATCATTTTTGTTGGTGGTTAAGTTTTAAAGATATGAGCAAATTTGGATTTTCGCGAAAACTAAAGTAAGTACCAAAATTTACCTTAATTTTCAACTATATTATTTTTTTTGTAATTTTTCCTTTATTTGTGCTGTAAGACCTTAATTTCGTGATTCTAGGTCAACGGGAACTACCATATAGATTTCGACCCATAACCTTTAGGGTACTTCCAGTTGACTTAGAATGGTCAATTTTGTTAAAAAACAAGGTCTTATAGCACAAGTATTCGAACATTAGAAAAAATAAAAAAAAATTGGTAAATTTTGGTACTTACAAGTTTTGAGAAAATCTAAATTTGCTTATATGTTTTTATCATGTTGACTCAGGATCTTGATTTTTATACACCTAATAGGGTCTATAGACCTCAGTATCTGGTTAACATTTCAACTTGCTAAGTCCACCCGTTCTTGAGAATATCGGAGGTGACACACGGCCACACGGACAGATGGGCAGACGGACAGGCGGACATGCGGACTGTCGGACTGACGGACAGACGGATAGACGGACAGACGGACAGACGGAAAGGAAGGGATCTTATAAGGGTTCCTGTTTTTACCTTTTGAGGTACGGAACCCTAAAAAATAATTAGAATACTGATTTATCAAAATATTGGTATTTGTTAGTAAAATATACGTAATAAAAACATTATCACCAAATTTCAAGTACATAGGTCAGTCAATGGGTAGTTAAAAAATTCTTCGAAACAAAATTTTGCAAAGAAATGCTGACTGGTGGCTTCTCATGCCGATTAATTTGAAATATTTTATTAAACAAAAATAAACAGTATTTATCATCTAAACAACGATGGATTTTTTTTGCCGCCCCCCGTTTTATGTATGGGAGCCCCTCTTAAAACATTTAAAAATATGTTTTGACAATTTTATGGCTCTGGGTCAACAAAATGCTTATACTGTGGAAATTTCAAGACTGTAGCTCCACCCGTTTGGCTGTAAAACGCGAGTGACAAATGATGGACAGACAGATAGACCGACAGACGGACAGACAAATGGACACGTGAGTGACAGCAATAGGGTTCCGGTTGGACCCTTCGGGTACGGAACCCTAAAAACAAAAAGTTAACCACGAGTACACCAGTTTCATTTAAATTTTATCGGCGATGAAATAATTGGATACATAATTTCAATAATTAGGCCCTGTATTGTTATTTTATCATCGTTTTAATTACTCATACCTATCGAACTTAGAAATGAGATAAATATTAATTAATTTAAATTTAAGCCCTGTTTGCAAACGCCGAAAATAAATACGAAAATGTCGAAATATATATTATAATAAAACTCATGTCTGCTAGGTAATTAAACGGGAGCGATATTCCGATACGATTACGCTTGCCAGGCTTCATTAGTATTTATCATTATGCCAATAAATAATTTAATTTTGAATAAATACAAAACTTTTTACACTACGCCACGCAAAATAAATTGTTGTTGCTGTTAATGTTGCTCATAGGTATTGGACGTATTGGTTTAGTAATCACAGCGGATGTTTGTGTCTCTGAAGTTGGCTCTGCCAACCATTGCGCAAGAAACTGTTTTTCATCGAGTATACTGCATCGAGTAAGCGAGATAGTATGATATGACAAACGTTAGCGAGTGAAATAGACAGTTATACATTGCTATCTGTTTTTTCTGTTCCGTGATTGCTATCTTCATAAAAATAGCTACTGCGCAGGGTCTTGCAGCCAATTCAGAGACACAAATATTCCTTGTGAGTATAATACCTCTATTTTCCTCACCGATAGGTAGGCACGGCACCTTTCTAATACTTACTTTTATTTATTCTATGCTAATACCTAATTTCCAGTCCTGGGGAAGATGTGTTTACATAACTCAACACAAGTGCAGACTCCTGAGACCCTACACAAGTGACATTCTACCAACGAAAGCGTGGTGGTAGCGATTGAAAAGATGACAAAAAATTATGGGTAATTTCTAAAAAAACGTATCGAAATGTCACGTGATCAATTACTTAAATTTTGGCATTCGACCATTGCCATCGCTTACTTCGAATGACACCTAAGAGGACGCGCTAAGTAAATAAAATAAACTGCTGTTAGCGTTGGCGGTTCCCCGACGCGAGTATTTATTTTTTGCTTGTTAGAGGTTTTTAAATTTTTAATTGAATATTTATATTATATAACTCAGAATATGGCTAAGAACACTCTCGACAAAGTCACCTTTCAAACAAAAAAAAATACTAAATCAAAATCAGTTCATCCGTTTAGGAGCTATGGTGCCACAGATAGACACACATATACACATCAACACACTTCAAACTTATAACACTCCTCTTTTTCCGTCGGGGGTTAAAAAAAAGAGAGAGGTGTCTGATGGATACCCGGTTGGAACGGAGTTCGATTCATTAATTTTACAGTCTTTCAGTTTCGAAAAATATGACGAAACTGAAATAACAACAACATAGCTGATATCAGTGTAAACACATAATAGCGGCTGCTTGCGTTTATCACGCAACTATGATTATTTATTTTTATTAATATTAATAAAAAGCGTATTTAAACTTTAACCCTCAGGAATAACCATACATTTTCATAGGTTTATACTTGGTAAAAACGGGACCCTATTAATAAGACTCCGCGATCCGTCTGTCTGTCTGTCTATCCGTCTGTCACCAGGCTATATCTCATGAACCGTGATAGCTAGACAGTTGGAATACTAAAAACAGAATATAATAAATATTTAAGTGAGGCTCCCATACAACAAACGTGATTATTTTGCTGTTTTTTGCGATAATGGTACAGAACCCTTAGTGCGCGAGTCTGCCTCGCACTTGGCCGGTTTTTTTTAATTGTTACACTTTTTTCGGTCTAGCGGTCTGTGCTGTGGCCGCAAACAAATCAGAACTATAACGTGCGATAAGGAACTCCGTTCCAATACGGAAGTATGACACGGCTCTAGAGCCTCTGGTTGCGTCTGTGAGTGTTTTGTTTAGTTTGGGCTTTGAAAAAACAAAAATGTAAAAATTAAAATATTTTGTCCAGCTTTTGTCATCAGCGTGAAGTTGGTAATTAAGAAAGGGCAGGCATTGAAGGAGGAATGATAGAGGTGGGAGGTCGATTTTCAATTTGCATTTGAATCGGCTCAGGGCGCGAGGGACTCACGCCGCCAACAAAGGCCACAGATTAATTTATATGCAATGGGGAACACAGTAACACGTAAATATGAAACATTGAGCCATGTAGTGATTATAAGGAAGTAATTGGAACCTATTCAGTCGACGCCACTGTATGCGTATACTTCCCTTTTATAGCCAGTTGTTTCACTCCGTTCTGTGAAAATGTAAGGAGTAAAACGTCTCGGTGAAATTAACGAACAACTTTTACTTTAGCCTCTTATAACTTCCTGATCTCCTGTATTTAACTGTCGTAAGGTCAGTAAACTTCTGTTTGTGACTTCTCGACAAAGTTATCGCTGTTTATGAGTGAGCTTTCTTTTTGAGTAATTAAATGTTGTAATCATTTGTTTCGTTTTACAGGATAAAAAGGGGGTTACATTGTTAAAACTAGTTAAAAGCTCGTTCCCTATTAGTTAGGTACTTAGGACTTTGTATAACTTTCGAGGTGAAGGTGTTGGTTAGGTATAACTCGTAATCTCTTCGGGGCATTCACATCACACATCATCAGCCTATTAATGTTCCCACTGCTGGGACACAGGCCTCCTAACTGTGAGAGGGAATGGGCCGTAATCCACCACGCGGGCCCAGTGCGGTTTGGTGGATGTCACATATCTTCGAATTTTTGGTTCTAGGACATGCCGGTTTCCTCACGATATTTTCCTTCACCGTTTTGAGAGCAGTGGTGATGAAATAATTTACACAAAGTAAAGCCCCTGCCTGGGCTCGAACCTACGACCTACAACTTGTAAGTCGCGGCCGATACCACTGGGCCACCACAGCTCCTCACTGCTCCTCCTCCCACTGCTGCTCCTCCGGGGAATTCAGTTGTGAGAAAATACATGTTTTTGGTGAGTAGGTATTAAAATAAAGTTGTTCATCTCATAGACGGACTATTTTCATGTTTTTCTTCTCGTCGCAAACCATCTAATCTGTAATTTATATATAAAAAACAGAGTCAAGAGCAGCTTACGTTACATGGCTCGGTTTCCTGTTTTCCGCTGAAGCCACATCACGATGCCACGGATGAATAATGAGTCCCTTTGCCAAAACTTAGTCATGCCGTGAGCCCGTGAGCCCGTGTTAGTAAGCGGGATTTCTCTCCACAATTTCTATCTAACCGTTTAGAATGGTTCAGAACTTTCCTAGCTACATAATGTGTCTCTAACTAGGCAGTTAGGGCAGTTATGCTCACAAAAGAGACATTTATTTCCCCTGCGGCCAACTTGCCGTAGTTTTTGTGTGATCCGAGGTTGCGATTACAGAAACTAATATAAAATTGTAGTGCCAACTGAACAGGTATATGGCCACAATACATTATGTGTTTTCATGTGGGCTGGCTTTTTATAAGCAGTGGGATTTATGGCGACCTAAAAGTGGTAATTGCCAATTATTTTAGTTTGAAACTTTTTTATTAAAGATAAGTTTAGCTACTGAAATTCGATGTCGTTAGGTAAATTCTATTATTATCTGTCAAATCTGTTACACGTTTATATATTGGATTCATTTATTTAAAGTTGTGAGCATGACTAAAACACAAAGTCGTAGAATTTTCATTTCAATTTTCAATTCAACCATGTGCGTTAGAATTTTAGAAGTAGGTAATATTAAAAAAAAACCGGCTAGGTGCGAGTCTGACATGCGCACAGAGGGTTCCGTATAAACAGCTGCATTTACCAAATAGGTATATTACTACACAAACAATGAAAGCACCGAACATTGCTCTAACGAAGGGACAAAATTAACTTTTCCGTTCGAAAACAATAAGGGTTCCTTGTTGAATACGGAACCCTAAAAAGGGTTTCTGTTTTATGAATTTATATGAAACAGTATTTCAGATAGGTAAATTGGTTTTATTTTCTCTCAATTTTTGTTTGTGCTGCATAAAATGCGTGACACTACGGTGCAATGGTCGAGTGGTAGAGTTAGCCTGTGATTGACATCCAATGCTATTTAAAATGCTTTTAATCAAATTGTTTTAGCCCGAGCTGGGCTATCAAGGCTTGTTTTTATGCAACACAGTGCCTACATAAACAAATTGGATACTTGTTTATTTTGTAAACTACGTAGATGGACAATGGACCGATAGTATCTTTTAATTTGTTCGGTTCTATGACTAGGCCTGTAAAAGCTCTTTTTGATGACGTTATCACACTAATATTATAAAGGCGAAAGTCTGTGAGTGTGTATGTTTGTTATTTCTTCACGCTCAAATGGCTAGACGGATCTGGATGAAATTTGGCACAGAGATAGATTGTAGCCTGGAATAGCACATATGATACTTTTTATCCCAAGTAATGTTCCAATGGGATAATTCTCGACATTCACCGGGCAAAGCCGCTAGCGGAAGCTGGTAGATATTATAAAGTGGAAAGATATGTTTGTTTGTACCGAATAGGCGCCGAAACTACTGGACCGATTTAAAAAATTCTTTCACCAATAGAAAGCTACATTATTCCTGTGTGACATAGGCTATTTTTTTATCCCGATAACCGGTCCTGTGGGGTGGCTCACGGGAGCGAAGCCGCGGGGAACAGCTAGTTCAATATATTTATGATTCTTATTAATTGTAGAATGCGTTGAATATTTATAAAAGACAAGCATCAACAGTCGGTAATCACGTTAAACAATCTATTTAGGTATCTACCTGTTGTACGTGTCTGGCCATTTGGGAACTGATTAGAGTAGGGCTGCCATTTTTAATGTTCGAGCATCACACAAGAAATGAACAACGGTACAGTTATATAATATACGGAATACACCTCAATCGTGCTTCCTTTTTAAGCACGTTATATCCTGAACTGTTCAAATGTAGTTTTGCGCGCCGGGAACATCATCATCTTTCTGTATTTATCCCAATTTTCCTCTTTTTTTGCCATATAGATACGTCTCTATCAGCCGTCATCTGTTGGTTCACTATCTTCTAAGCTATAATATCGTCTTTCACAGAATCCATCCATCTTTTCTTGCTTGAGTTTTTTTGCTTATAGCCATCCAACAGCTTTGCGGGATACAATGACGAGTTAATAAAACTGTAAAATAAGGCAGCTTTCCTCACCAATGTCGCTAACAGTAATCAATCTTGCATGTATCAATCACTACTCTAATTGATCGATCGCTGGAAATTAGCAAATTGATGCAGTGCTTTGGTGGTGCAACCAAAACTGACAGCCCTAAATGGATAGCAGTTTGAATACAGCGACAATAACGGATCGTAACGGTATTATGACGTGTCGGTAGTTAGGTGCATTAGTTACATGCAAAACACAAATGGACGTCATGGGCAAGGCAAGACAAATCCGGGCATAGGCCAACCAATAAGCGTACCGACACACAAGATGAAAATTACTCGGCTGAACTTTTGTGTGGTACTCGTAATTTTCCGATGCTGCGTTTTCCGGTAAGCGGTCATCACTCCAGAAGCTTCTGCCGTCTGCGGTTATGTGCCTTGCCCACTGCATCCAGCTGGAGCCCGTTGGATGCAGGAGCTTTAAGACCGACCGAAGTGGTGACACCAGGGAGAGGCCGATGTCCAGTTATGAACGTCTTTCGATTAAAGTTATAATGATAATGACACTTAGGGACCTCGCGCAATACGCGGCCACGACCACGACCAGTGGCCGCAAAGACCAGCAGCCTAATTGCGTAAGTGAATTCTGCAAAGGAAACAAGTCGATTCTTTCAAAGAATCAGAATCATTTCTTTAAACTTTTTCGGTATTGCGAAACTAATTTGGAAAGCTAGCGTTAGCTTTCCAAATCGTCCTTTGAGTTGAACACAGACTACTTAGAGATACTACGGAGTTGAAGATATATGACATTTGCATTACACAATACTAATAGTGAAGTTTTAACTCGATTCTTCCGCTTTCATTCATTCTTTTACAATCAATACTACGTCAAAATATTGGTAATGAAAGGAGCATAACCTTTCCGTTTCAGAGTGTAATATGCAATACGAATAGTCGTTTTTGGGAAGGTTCCAACTTATTTGCTTTGCAGAATTCACATACGAAATTAGGCTGTAGATTAACAAAAGAAACCATTTGCAGTCAAGTGCGCGACGTTCATATGGTTTCTTTTGTTAATCTGGTAGTTGCGGCCAATGGACGTGGTCGTGGCCGCGCAGTGCGCGTGGTAATGCTGCAATAAGTAGATAATTTAAAAGCTTTGCAGACGTAAATACTCCGAAAGTTCCATCGCGTAATTTCGGCAGATTTATTGTTAAACTTAGGTAACAGAGAATGACTGAAACAGTTATAATTGAAAGACGTCGAGTTCGAGCCGGCGCTGAAAATAGACTTCTATTGTTCTTATTTCTAATTTGCTCTAACAGGCTGTATTGTGAAGCCTTGGGTTAGATTGGTCGATAAGTCAACTCAATAATAGATTGTTTTTAAGTATATCAGATTGTTTTTAAGTCATCAGGTCAGGATCTGGTAGTGGGATCCTGGCGAAATTGTGGAAATTCCTCAAATATTATAGGCATACATGTAGCGATTTTGGTATTTTTATCAACAATGGAATCATTTGCACTCAGACAGTATCATTTGGTGAAGTGGAACTGATGAAGAAGACCACAAATGGCCACTGGAACTCCTCAGATATATCTTATACCGCTGACATACTTAGCATAAGTATGTCAGGGGTATAAGATATCTCGAAAAGTTAACCGACTATGATGAAGCAAATGGTTATAAATAAATGGTGTACCTACTGATGAAAATGGTACCATTGAACTGATCTGATGATGAAACCGGAAGTAAGGTATTGAATCGCCGAAATAAAACAATGTATCCTAGTCGTGTAAGGCCTTAGTAAGGGCATTGGAATCGTCATGAGATGTACTTTGGCTATAAATGATTTTCATGGTAAGTGGAGGTACCTACTAAAACTAAAAAGCGATAAATAAAAACTTTTCAACAAAAAAATCAAACCGACTTCCAAAACAAAACACAACAAAGCGAAAAATAAGTTTCTTTTTCAAAGCCGGTGTCGAAAAACGGAAAACAATAGGTAACAAAGACATCAACTTCGCAAAAGAAAGTAATTTTTCGCTATGTAGTGTTTTGTTTTTGAAACTGTTTGATTGCAATATCTCGAAGGAAAATATTATATTATTAATTTTATATTATTGTTATTTCCATAAGTAAAATAATATAAATGATTAATTGACTTAAAATATAACATGGATATATTGAATATTAATTGTATTAAATATAAACTATAAATAAACTAACTGTAATACAAAAATTTAAGCAAATAAATAACTAATCAATAATTATTCATAATTTAACATGAACATAGAAAGGCACAAACATATTAGTAGATTTAACCAAATAAATGCAGATAGATAGGAAACGAATAACTGAAATTTTAATTATAAAGGAAAATATTAAGCGCTATTCCTCTCTCCTAGACACTTAACTGTATCTAGAATGTTGCTGTGCCCGATAGGGTCCATAATTGTTTCTGTAACTAATATTTACTACCTGTTTGTACATTATGGATGCAATAAATTTAATTTGAATTTGAATTTATTTTAAACAGCCTAGTACTAAAATTGGTGGTTTGCCACATGAAATTGCCACGTTCCTTGGAATACAAGAACCAGAGCAATACCCCGGCCAATGTCGGCCACACTTTTGGCTGATTCGGGCGCTGATCTGATCACACTTAAGCATCACGACGCCGGCGGCCAAGTCCAATACCGTGGCAGAAAGATACATAGAGGACTCTATAGAAAACAAGTAAAAAATATGCAAGGGCATCGTTGTTGCAGGTATAACTTTAAAACAGTCTTGCCCAGATCCTTGGACTCTTGCACTTCCAAAGACAGCACGATAGAAAAGCCTTTACAATCGCCTGCCAATCCTTCTCGTGTCTCCAACATTCACAATGAATTCCATTGAGAAATTTGCCGCAAATTTGCCAAATAATTCAATAGTACACAAGTGACAAACACAAGCATGATAGCTCTTACCTATACCTTTTTCACAGTCACACCATGATAGTTTTGATACGATATGGTAGTGCTCCTGAAAACACTTTGCAGACTTGGCGATGGCATAATGATGTTTATCGTTTACAAAAAAAAATACTCTACGTGTACTAGGGCATGCAGTTTCGTACATTTTCATTTTGAAATTAGCTTACGAAATTCGACTCGTCAGTTTCGAAATTTTGAAAGTGAGGAGCCAAATATAATGGAAAATCAGAATAAAACTTAAACTAAACTCAAAATGCAAAATTGCATTTTGAGTTTAGTTTTATTTTTTTGATTAAATATAAATAGCACTTAGGCATCTCTCCAGACTTGGAAATATGCCTAAGTGCAATTTATATTTAAACAAAGAGAATTTTCTTTTCCTCAAGACTTCTACTACAAATACTCCACTGCTGGGAACACCTTCGACGATACCATCCAGCTTTCCGAGCTGGGTTTAAAGATAGTTACAGAACGCCTCATAAAATTCTACCCAGCTCGTTAGTGACAATAGGATGAGATACGCAAGTCCACTATCTTGGTTTAAACATGTACGGTGAGGCTTCGAAAAGCATTTCGAGCGCCTTTTCCCCAGCATTGGTAGGCCAGTGAGTGTTTTGCATAGACTGCTGCCCAATCTCGGAGGCATATTTCTGCCTGACTGTCAGATGTCCGACGCTGCAGGACTAAAATCAACAACCTGCAGCGGGAAATGGTTATTTGAATAGAAAGTGGCTGGCTGAAACGAGCGGAGCGCATCTCCTACAGGCACATTCAGTTACTGATCGGGCACGGTTGCTTCGGTGAGTACCTGAATAGGATTTGGTGAGAGGCAATGGTAAATTGCCATCATTGTAGTTGCAACTTGGATCCTGCACGCTAGAGGAGTGCCTTCTTGGACCTTTGAGCGGTGGGTCTTAATTGACAGGATCGGGCGAGACCTGTCTCTGCCAGTATTAGTGAGGAATATGTTGGCGGAGACATAAAACTAGAGTGAAATAGCCGCCGAGTGGAATCGTGAGAAGGCCAATCCCACTCGGAGAAGAAAGCATCGTGGAGGCAACCACCTCGATGTAGAGACGCTGAAACCCCGCCTAAGCTGTATCATTGAGAGCAGGTGGAACTCCGGGGTTTCGGGCACTCAGAGTACGGACTCTGTCCGTCCACCGAGTGACCTCAGGAAAGACAGTGGCACAGTGATCATGTGCTACCGTGCACAGCGAGGCTCAAGGGAGACGCCTTTATAGTCTCCCTAATAATGTGGTATTTTAAGAAGTGCTGATGGTGATCATTGGTTTGGTTTTAATGAGGTAAAAATACCACACTGCCTGGTTTTTCCCCCAAATGTTTATTTATTAAAACTTCATGCAACATACAGGTACATAGGCGGACTAATGCCCGAGGCATTATCTACCAGTCAACCAAGGATGTTGGAGAGATAACATGGCAGATGCATAAAAAATAAAAATAATTATATCTATTTTTATGCACTAAAGTTCAAGCGAAGGTATAAAATGCAATACCAAAAATCCCCGATAGCAAAAAAAATGGGCATTCCCAACAAACTATTTTAGACCCTGTCAAAGTATTCCCCTCAATGGCCACCATTATTATAAACTTCGGTTTTTATATATGGCCGAGCTTCCTTCACTCTTCTTTATTTATTTAACACCATGGTTAGGTTTTGTTTTATTGTAAAGTTAACACACATGGTCACAAGGTGGCCCAAACGCAATGGTCTAATTGGCTTTAGATT
This sequence comes from Anorthoa munda, assembly GCA_945859665.1. Lineage (NCBI taxonomy): Eukaryota > Metazoa > Arthropoda > Insecta > Lepidoptera > Noctuidae > Anorthoa > Anorthoa munda. The sequence goes on from OX243893.1 coordinate 42,190,108, forward strand.
CGTATTTAGACTCATTTTCAGATTACCCTCTTTTGGTTTCAATAAAAAATTACATAATTGTATAAAAATAACATAATATTTAAATTAAATCCAGTTTAGAAATTTCGAAATTAGGGGTGTCAATTTCGAAATTAATAAACGTGCAAATACGGTCCGAAATTTCGAAACTAAGAAATTTCGAAATGAATGCCCTAACATGTACTCCTTAATCTTCGCACCATAACAATACATGTAAAGTATTTCCCTAGCTAAAGCATTACCATTATGATTAGCATCGCTACATCACAGATTGGCACGATTGCACATAGCCGAGCCTCGGCGCAAGGCGTTGTCGATGCATAAGCCGGCGCTGATTTCCGCTCAACTTTACCGCTAAATGTATTCTATCAATAAATGCAAATACTTTCATTATCATAATTCAATAACGCTGCATAGCGTCCGGTAGCAACACAAACAGGGAATAAGGTCATTGTAAATATATAAACAAATAGCTTATAGAAATACACCCAGCCGGCTCTTGCGTTCTCTTCGTCTCCATCGAAAGGTTTTAGTGCTTAAAAGAGCTTTGGCGTTTTGCGAATTGCTGCCAACTGAAGATTTTTATTTACCCCTTTTCCACGGGCTTTATGGCGTTGTGTTTCAAAGGGAAGCTTTCAGCATTTTTGCTGTCATTTCCCCTTGTCCAGAGTCAACTAATTTCAAGTGCATACGGGTCAATTGGGATGTTGAATTAAATACAGTTGACGATTTTTGTTAATTATTTCGAAACTTTACATATCTTAAATTATATTGTCGTTTCTAAAAACTCTTAAATGGCTTAGTCGTTAAATACCCAATTCGTAAAATGCCTAGCATTCTACAAATGCCTAATTCGGGAAATGTCTGATTCGCAAAAGGACTAATTCTTAAAACGGCTAATTCGCAAAAGGACTAGTTCTTAAAATGACCAATTCGCAAAAGGACAAGTTCTTAAAATTACCAATTCGCAAAAAAAGACATACATAAAAAATACACACATTATGAACGATCGAAAAATAATATCCTCTATATATACGTACATAACTATGGTGCAGCAGATAAACATTATGAAAACCATTAAATGTGAATCACTATTATATATATGTGCAATTTATCCTACCATTATTCATAACGGAATACATTATTACTCTAAATTGGTAATACAATGATGATAATATTATGTAATTCTTTTAATCCCGGAGATATTTTATGTTATTTTTTTAATCCCGGAGATATTTTATGTTATTTTTTTTTTTTTTTCATGAGTTAACTTTTGTTTTCGTACGTATAAATCGATGATACAGTCCGATTTACCGAAGAACAATTGCAATTGCATTTTATTTACAGATTTGTACCTTTAATCAATGTTGGTATTGTATATTATCGATAATGACTGTTATTACTTTTAAGAATTACATTATGTTTGAATTGTACAGTCTTTCAGCAATTTTATTTTATGTACCTATTGCCTCATCTATACTAATATATAAAGCTGAAGAGTTTGTTTGTTTGTTTAATTGAACGCGCTAATCTCGGGACCTACTGGTCTGATTCGAAAAATTATTTGTGTTAGATAGTCACGATAGTTTGTGTTGGTTTGTGTTGTAGATTGTATCGAGGAAGGCTATAGGCTATATATCATCACGCTAAGACCAATAGGAGCGGAGCAGACGAAGTTGCGTGGGTAAACTAGTTTTATATACATATGTAGGCACTTACATTATCATTATTCGAATTATCATCAAATTGGCAAAAAATGTCCTTTTGAATGGGATGAATGAATGGATGAATGAATGGAATGAATGAATGAAATGAATGAATTGGGATTTTTAAGAATTGGTCTTTTTGAGAATTGGGCTTTTTAAGAATTAGGCATTTCCAGAAATAGGTATTTTCAGAACTAGGTATTTAGCGAATTAGCCCTTTTTCTAGCTGTTGGGCATTTTACGAATTGGGTATTTAACGACTAAGCCCGGGCCACAAAGTCGCCATGTTGGTGACGTCATAACGTTCAAGGAAATCACGATAATGCAGTCTCAACTACACGTGGATTGATTAAAAATATCCGAAAATTAGTGCAAAAATATTATTAAACATCAAATTTTATTTAGTCATGTGTGATATAGGATTCATAAAGGCTAATGTCGATAATATACCAACCTGATGGACGATTTGGAATTTTTGAGCATAAATAAAGTAGTCGTAATGAATATTACGTGTTAGTGGACCGGTGTTAGTTATTGTTGTTTACCAGGTACACTTAGAAACATAATTGTCATAACGTAATCGTTTTTATATATGGGTAGGTGATATTGGTGTAAAATAAAAAGTAAACAAACAGGATTGGCGCGAAACTTCGACTTTGGATATCAAAAGATTTCATTAGGTACCACTAAATACGATACACATAAACATAACATTTTCGTTAATGCCCATTATTTACTTATCCCTTAATAATATTAAACACTAATATCTATATTACATATTTACAAACGTTAAAATATTAACTTGGTAGATTTTCCTTACACTAATTCGTCAGTAAATATCTCTTAAATGCGTCGACCGATTTTCTTAATTCAAACAGAAATATTAGTTTTACGCCTATATTTGTCATTTAAGAATAAAATAATGAATATATCTCCATAAACTAAAAAATCATGTTTTTAAGTTACGTAATCTTATATATAAAATTCTCGTCTTATATATAAAATTCTCGTGTCACAATGTTCGTTCCCGTACTCCTCCGAAACGGCTTGACCGATTCTCATGAAATTTTGTGAGCATATTGAGTAGGTCTGAGAATCGGCTAACATCTATTTTTCATACCCCTAAGTGGGTAGGGTAGGGTAAGTAGGGTAGGGTGGGTAGGGTAGGGTAGGCATGTAGGTAGGGTAGGGTAGGTAGGGTAGGGTAGGGTAGGTTAGGGTAGGTAGGGTAGGGTAGGGTACGGTAGGTCGGGTAGGGTAGAGTAGGTAGTTAGGGTAGGGTAGGTAGTGTAGGGTTGTTAGGGTAGATGAATGTTTGGTGTTTTTATGGCAAAACAAAGTTTGCCGGGTCAGCTAGTTATTTATACAACTATGTCAACTTTGCTCGAAAGTTCCCTTAAAAAATTATTTTTCTCAATCTTTAATGATCAAAGTAAGAAATTAATACGGATCTAATGCTAAATTTAACACATTATAATTGGAATCTAGTTAGACAAAGAAAATTTCTCAAATTTATTACAGATTGCTAGGTAAGTACTTGGTTATTGCGCGAAACACATATAATGGTGATCGTTATGTAGTGTTCGTACATAATGATACAAAGATACACAATTAAAAAAAAGAACAAAAAATAGTTTTGTATGAAAACTTATATATGATCTTTACAAAGTTTACAAAAAAAAAATGGTTCAACAAACCACCCGGAAGTGTTTTAGATTGAGACGATTTTCCAAAAGTTCATTGATATTTTTTCATGATATTATTTTATATGGGTTCTCTACTTGAAATCGAATGACGTAAGATCGAATAACACTTGCTCGAAAACGTTAACTCGATAGAATTTGAAATCGATAAATTATGAGCGCGACAGTATACATCTTTGAAAGCCGTGCTACCCACAAACATATAAAAAGATACTAAACAAAGAGATTGCACCTAGGAACATAATTAAGCAAATATTGCATTAGGTTATAAAATTTTTGTTTTGTTCAAAGGTTGTACAACTTTCCTTTGTACTAAACAAAATTAGTCGACATTAACGTGATTTCCTTTGGGTCCATGGTTTCTGCCACATAGAGTTGTGATGTCTATTCCATTAAGATTCACCGAAGGCGCGAAATGTCACCAAATGGCGTTGATAAATGACGCTCTACTTTGGCAATTTTCCACTTTTACCACGTCCACTGTCTACTCGATTTGCTTTAATCTGTAAAGAAATTATATGTGACAAAAACGTGACGATTTCTTTTGTGCCAAAAATAGTCATTTAAATGTAGAAAGTTCACGTAAGATTTTATTCTCCAAGGTTGTGGAGGAGACCCAATATAAAACATCCTCGCGAAAGTGCCTGATCAATCAATATACTTGAGTGATTGACCTAGTGTCATGAAAATATTTCTCCTTCATTAATTTTATTGAATCCCTGGAAGTCAGTGCCTAGATGTTTAATAAAAGAGGATCCTTAAGGTGGAATATCCTGTCAGCTGCAATAAAGCTGCCTAGAAATGAATAGTTCAGGCCCCAATTTGTAATGATAAACTGCTTTAATTGTATCCAGTTTATTAAACATTGGTCAAGGGACTGCTAAATAAAAAAATAAAAAAAGTCTTAAGCAAAGGTTCACAATTTGGATAAGTAACTTAAAAAACTAAGTACAATACAATTGACAGAGTGTTCCTCTGCAGCCGAACTAGGTAAGAGCCTGTATTTCGGCATGCAGCTCCACCCACAGGAACATTTACGCAATAAACTTAGTTATTACTAATTAAAATACGGAACCTAATACAAAATCAACAAAATTTTAATAAAATTAAAATTTGTTAAATTAAATGACAACATCTTAAATAACTACAAGTATGATGGGTCGTCTGTTGTAAGCATTTCATAGTCTTGTTACAAATATATTTCGCTAATCACTAGAAGATGGGGTCAACAGAGAAAAGAATACATACGGCAGAAGACCTTAAACCATAGATTATCATTGTATTATTTGTAGAACAAAATATTCGCGATCGGAGTCACGGGCAAATATAATATTGGATTGTTGGCTCTTGGCATAGAGACTAATGAATAGAACGTACTTAGAATCGCAGAATCGGGCAATTAGAAGTTTGAATACGATTGTGGAAACAACGGGCGTCGGTTGACGGATACTTCAGTTAGAAACCAGTGAATTGGGTACCTAATTAATGACAAGCGTTCTGTATCTGAGAAGTACAGAGTGGATATAATAATTTGTTTATTATTTTATAGTTTAGAAACTAAATGCCACTTTATTTATACTACTAAAGCCTGCCCGCGGCTTGGCCTGCATGAATAGTGTTTTATTATCCCAAGGGACTACCGGAATGAAAATATGCTCTGTTCTAATCCCACAGGCTTATTACGTATCTTTTGCAAGAGCAAAACGATAGCGATCAAACGCTTTATGTCATAAAAGTCGGCATTACCTGCAGTGTAGGTATGGTAGGTCCTACACAATCGTTGGATAATCGCTCGCTGTTTATCAAATGCACTTATTTAAAAAAACTGCCAACAACTCTAAAACTTTTGTATGGAAGAGCAATTATTGCGCAAAAATCGCTATCAAATTCAAATTAATTTTTTTTTTATTTTACATAGTCCTACATGGGCACTTATAAAACGTCGACAAAAGGCGCACGGTTCGGGTTGGTCGTTTCCTATAGAGAAGAACCGGCTAGAAACTCCACGGTTACTCTTTTAAAAATATGGTTTGTTTTTACAATATTTCCATGTTACAGCATTACTTAAATATGGAAGGACAACGTAGGCCCGACAATAAAACTTTAGAAACTAAAAATAAAAAGTAAAACGAGATATAAAGTTATCAAATGTTATCAAGCATCTTGGAATCTAGAAGGCCTACAATGTTCACACATTTACAAAACAATCGGTAAAAGCATCTAAGATACAAAGGTAAAAAAATAAAATAAAAATAAATGTATAACAAGACTAAATTAAACATGTGTTATATATATGTGTATATCGTTTTGCTCTTGCAAAAGATACGTAATAAGCCTGCCGGTCATAGTATATACCTACGTGTGACAAGCTTAATCAAAATCCGTTCCTTGTTACGTGAGAACATAACAGATACATACTTTCGCATTTGATCAACCGGTTTCCTCTGAAAATTAAAAAAAAAGCCACTAGAGACAGCACTAGTAGGGGTGTACAATTTTTTTGATTTCGATAAAAGATAGGAAGCATGTAATTGTTGTTCAATGTAGGTAGTAGCAGTAATCCCTGCATAATATTGCCTTAGGATAATAAAACACTTTTCAAGCGGGTGAGGCAGCGGGGAAAAGTTAGTGTGAGTGATGATGATGAATCAAAAATGATTTCTCATTGATGCAGCGGCAGGCTTTTGTTTTACTTACTGTATGAAGATTCCCAAGTACAAAAACGTTTCCAGCAATATAAGAACCATGTTGCGCAACTTTGGTGTTACTAACTATATGATAAGTTGCCCAAGTAAAACTACGTTTCCAGTAACATAAGAACCTTGTTGCGCATCTTTTTTGTTACTAACTGTAAGCAGTTTTCCAAGTAAAACAACGTTCCTATCAACATAAGAACCATGTTGCGCAACTTTTATTTTCCAATCGCTAGACTACAGGTAGGTAGCGACGGTAGAATCCTAAATAGCCGTACCTACTTAAAAGGCAGCCGGTATGAGGGCCTATCTGTTGAAAATACACTAGTACGGCAAAGTAGAAGACTTAGTCTGCAAGAGGACGTTTCAGTGCGCTGGAAAGGCGCCAAAATGGCCTGAAACTTGCCGCTAAGCGATGGTTAATCAACCTATGTTAATTTTATGCACTAAATTTCTAACATACATTAGATACCTATACCTAACTGTATCTTTCCAAAGGGAAGGTTTTAGTTATTTTTAAGTCCTATGTAGCGATCGATAGCCTAATTGCGAACGAAACGAAACGAGTATGTACAATCGACCAATAGATACATAGACGGAAATCCACATCGGGTGATTGGTCAATTGTTCATACTCTTTCATGGAGTCAAACCCTTTGCGTTGCCGAATTCATTTACACAATTAGGCTGCGGGTGTATCTGTCATAAATGCAGTCTCCGGCCAGCTACTGAGATATACCTGGCACCTCTTTACCCGACCTTGGAATCAAACTAAAACTCATATAATTTACTTCAATTAAATAATTTACAGGCACTATTGAATTGTCAAGGGGTGTTATAAATTTGACGTGTGTACCTGTGTGTTTGTGTATATGTTTTATGTATATTTTTGTTTATATGTATATTTGTGTATCTGTGTGTGGCATCATAGCTCCTAAACGGACGAAGCGATATTGATTTCGTTTTATTTGAATGGTCATTTTATCGAGTGTTCTTAGCTTGATGAAAATCGGTTAAGTCGTTTAAAAGTTACGGCGTTTTACTATTTGAATCAGGCGGTTTTCGCAAGATTTCGTGTCCAAATACGTGTTAAATGAATTGTCGATCGATGCGTATCAAGTAAAATTAATAAATTTTACTTGATAATTCAATCATAATATTATAATCTAGCTAGTCGGTACTTACTGTTTCGCCAGTGTGTAACTTCTGAAACTTGCCAAGGGTTTCGCTGAAGTTTTTGTTTACATTGCATTGGTAATTTAAATATTACTTAAAGAATGTTTAAATCATATTTTGAAGAACCACTTTAAGTAAAGTAATTCTTACTTGGTAGCTCTTTTTGGGACTGTCGCGTTTAAAGTGTGTGAACATGAATAGTGAAGTGCAAACATTACGTACCCGCACGGTGTCGTATTTATTTCAGTAGTGCCCAAGGATTGTCCTTGACTAGTTAAAAATGGTCCAAACAAGAAATCCTTTCTGGTTTTTTTAAGTTAATATTTTAAAGTTACGATTGTTTTTAACCCCGACGGAAAAAGATGGGTGATATAAGTTTGGGGTGTACCTGTATATTAGTGTATTTTTGTTAGTGTGTATTTGAAACAGATGAGATGTATTTTATTTTATTTACAAAGATACAACTATATACACTGTATAAAATACTTAATTAACTAAGACTACAAACATAAACACTTAAACCAAAAACTACTCACTTACCTAATCTAAAATATGGCGTCAAAAAACTCCTCCACATCGTTGTCCACTGGTAATGTGCCCAAAAGACTGGCAGCATTGCCACGTTGTATGGCAATGCTTATTCTCTGACCGAGATAAAAGCCAGCCCTTGGGTCACGCGAAGTGTCAACTAAGCGTTTGGAAAGATCTTTAAACAAAGCGTGAGCACTCGGACCCCACGGACCAAGAGTTTCAACCCCAAACGGCTCGAAAATATAACTACCGATGAGGTTATTATATTTCCGCCGCTTGAGGTTCTCTGCAGCCGCAGCGGCAGCGCCAGCACAGCACAGATGAGATTAAGTATTTTTTGTTTTAAAGGTGACTTTATCGAGAGTGTTCTTAGCCGGTTTAAAAGCTATGGGCATTTCACTATTTGAATCGGGGTGTTTTCGCTAGACATCGTTTCATAATAGCATGTTCAATACATTGTCGATCGAAGCGCGAATGCAATAAAAATATGTCGGAGGTTTTTCAAATTTGACTTGTGTCTTGTTATAAACTAGAACTAGCTCCATCTTATAGACAAACCTCTTTCGGAAACATTTTTTTTTTTTTTTTTCTATATTAATAAAAACTACGGTTCTTAATAAATTACAATCTAGCCTTAATAGACTAATAAGCAATTTAACTCTAACTTATTATTATATTGTATAACTAGCTGTTGCCCGCGACTTCGTCTGCGTGGTTAAGAAGATATAAAGTTTAATGATGTTTAACGCAAACTATTTATATATTTCAGTCAACAGAAAATGCCTATCACACTAAGCATTATTTTTTAAAGCACGAATTAGAAGAAAAATATAGATTATCACAAAATTCTTTCTTAGCTTATGTCTCCTACTCATAAACTCTAGACTTGCAAAATTTTAGGACAGTAGTACATAAACACATCCGGACTTTCATACAAACATGCGAGAGCCCTTAAACCGCCTTAATCCGGCCCTGTCGCGAAATCCGTTCTTAGCGGACGTTTACTAACTATGAACTACCTCCATGCCAAATTTCAAGATAGTAGTTCAAAAAATGAAGCACTTTCATATAAACTTGCGAGAGCCCTTAGACCTCCTTTATCCCGCCCTGTCGCAAAATCCGTTCTTAGCTGACATCTACTAACTATAAACTACATTCATGACAAATTTCAAGTTTGTAGCACAAATAATTAAGGACTTTCTTGCAAATTTGCGAGAGCCCTTAGACCCCTAAATCCGGCCCTGTCACAAAATCCGTTCTTAGCGGACGTTTACTAACTATGAACTACCTCCATGCCAAATTTCCAGATTATGGTTCAAATAATGAAGCACTTTCATATAAACTTGCGCGAGCCCTTAGACCCCCAAAGTCCGGCCCTGTCGAAAAATCCGTTCTTAGCAGACGTCTACTAACTATAACCTACCTCCCTGCCAAACTTTAAGTTAGTAACACAAAAAATTAAGGACTTTCATGTAAACTTGCGAGAGCCCTTAGACCCCCTAAATCCGGCTCTGTCGCAAAATCCGTTCTTAGTGGACGTCTAATATCTATAAACTACATCCCTGCCCACATTTTAAGTTTGTAGCACAAAAAATGAAGGACTTTCATGTAAACTTGCGAGAACCCTTAGACCCCTAAATCTGGCCCTGTCGCAAAATCCGTTCTTAGCGGATGTTTACTAACTATGAACTACCTCCATGCCAAATTTCAAGATAGTAGTTCAAAAAAATTAAGCACTTTCATATAAACTTGCGAGAGCCCTTAGACCTCCTTTATCTGGCCCTGTCGCAAAATCCGTTCTTAACTGACATCTACTAACTATAAACTACTTTCATGACGAATTTCAAGTTTGTAGCACAAAAAATGAAGGACTTTCATGCAAACTTGCGAGAGCCCTTAGACCCCTAAATCCAGCCCTGTCGCAAAATCCGTTCTTAGCGGTCGTTTACTAACTATGAAATACCTCCATGCCAAATTTCAAGATTGTAGTTAATAAAATGAAGCACTTTCATATAAACTTGCGTGAGCCCTTTGACCTCCTTTATCCGGCCCTGTCGCAAAAGCCGTTCTTAGCTGACATCTACTAACTATAAACTACTTTCATGACAAATTTCAAGTTTGTAGCACAAAAAAAGTAGGACTTTCATGCAAACTTGCGAGAGCCCTTAGACCCCTAAATCCGGCCCTGTCGCAAAATCCGTTCTTAGCGGACATTTACTAACTATAAACTACCTCCATGCCAAATTTTTAATTAGTAGCTCAAAAAATTAAGGGCTTTCATACAAACTTCGAGAGCCCTTAGACCCCCTAAATCCGGCCCTGTCGCAAAATCCGTTCTTAGTGGACGTCTACTATCTATAAACTACATCCCTGCCCATATTTTAAGTTAGTAGCTCAAAAAATTAAAGACTTTCATACTAACTTGCGAGAGCCCTTAGACCCCCTAAATCCGGCCCTGTCGCAAAATCCATTCATAGCGGAAATCTACTAACTATAAACTACCTCCCTGCCAAATTTTTAATTAGTAGCTCAAAAAATGAAGGGCTTTCATACAAACTTCGAGAGCCCTTAGACCCCCTAAATCCGGCCCTGTCGCAAAATCCGTTCTTAGTGGACGTCTACTATCTATAAACTACATCCCTGTCCATATTTTAAGTTAGTAGCTCAAAAAATGAAGGACTTTCATACTTACTTGCGATAGCCCTTAGACCCCTAACCCGGCCCTGTCGTAAAATCCGTTCTTAGCGGACGTCTACTAACTATAAACCACCTCCCTGCCAAATTTCATCTTTATACGTCAAGCCGTTTTCGATATTTCGTGATAGGTGAATGAGTGACCTTTCGCTTTTATATAGATATAAATAAGATTCTTCAAAAAAACTAAATCGAATTTTGGGGGTAGATTCGAAAAACTTATAATGATAACCTTTATTGTTTACTTAGGTTGATATTTGTGTCAAGTTTCAAGTTTATTAGCCTAAGAAGTAAGATTCCTCATAAAAAAACTTAACACCCCCTAAATCGTCTTTTAGGGGTAGTTTCAAAAACCTAATAATAACAACATTTATTATTTATTTAGTTTAGTATTTGTGCAATGTTTCAAGTTTAGTGACCCATGAAATAAGATTCTTCCATACAAATTTCAACACTCCCTAAATCGACTTGAGGGGGTAGTTTCAAAAAACTAATAATGTCAATCTTTATCATGTACTTAGATTACTATTTGCGCCAAGTTTCAAAAATATTAGCCGAAGGAATTAGATTTTTCATACAAACTTTGCCCCCCTTTGTAACCCCCTTAGGGGTAGAATTTCGGAAAATCCTTTCTTATCGGATGCCTACATCATACCAAGAATATACCTCTCAAGTTTCAGGTCTCTACGTTCAGCGGTTTGGGCTGTGCGTTGATCCGTCAGTCAGTCATTCAGGACAAAGCATTTTATATATATAGATGTTATGACTAAGAATAGTGTCAATTTGCACTTTTATACAGTTCGGTAGCACTTTCTTAGTCTGATACGTTAAAAACACTTAGTTCACGTGTTACATGTATAGCACAATATTGTTTGCTATTATTTTTTCACTTATAATACACTTTTACTACACTAACTCAAATGGTTTAGTTCTCTTTAGCCTACGCACTATGTCCGTGTTATCTAGCAGCTGGATTGCTTCCACATTCACATGTCGATGAAGTCTGTGTTCGTGGGCTTCAGCAAAGTTTTGAATAACGGTGGTGACGAGTTTCATTTTAAGGTCGCGGTGAAGGTCGTCATTTCTGATGTACCATGGTGCATTAACAGCATCTCTGAGTACTTTATTTTGGAATTGTTGTATAATTTTAACATTGCTTTGTTTAGTACAGCCCCATAGTTGCATACCATACGTCCAAATTGGCATAAGAATATGCTTGTATACTATCATTTTGTTGTGTATTGATAGACGGAAACTTTATGATGAGAAGGCAAGCCTTTTCAAAAAATAATTTACTAATGTTTCAGTCTCGCCCAGCATGTTCTGTCTCGTCGCGTGCCACCCGTAGCTCGCGTGTAAATGGTACAAACAGGGATGGGATAAATCTTGCCTGCTAAATTCACAACACGGTAAAAAGTTTGTAAGTTGGACCACATTTTATACAAAAAGCCTCAGTGGGGATGGACACTGGGGTCTTTGTGATGCAGATCAGTAATAAAGTCTGGGTCCCAATTAAATACTAATAGGTAATATAAGTTGGGACTGTAGGTTGTAAACAAAGTGGTATTAGGCCATTATCCTGAGTGGCCAAGACGTAACACTATAAAGCACATGTACGTACAGTTTAACGGGTCGACATGAATCCGAAGATGGGTCCGGGTCTGTACCCGTAATAACGGATTAAGGCTTATAAATCTTTAAGTAGGTATTGTTTGTAGTTACTGTTGTTAATATACCAAGTGTAGAGGATCAAGTGTCATGTTTAATTACTATGGCAGGGTCGCAGGGTGCATTCTGGATACCTATAAAGTCACTTTACTAATATTATGTAAAATCGTATCGACAACCAACATGGGTTGGGTATGTATGTTATAATTAGGGACACATGGATATATGAATACATTTCCATAACAGTCCTTCACCATGACTCCACGGAGTCATCTACATAAATAATAACGATATTCGGTAAAATTCGATTCTCACTCAAATGATCAAGTAACAAAATTATTCGATACTAAAATACTGTTGTATGTCAAGCAACCATGGATGCGTGGCTATTTCAGATAATTTTCTCGTAAAAGTTGTTTTAAAGTGTCTGATGAATAAGATACAAACGCATTTTTCACGCACATGCGAAATGTAAGGCAAACTGTTAGGTATTTGAGATTCGGCCAAACTTGGCTAATTGAAGTGCTGTTGAATTTTCTTGTGAGTCGCTATTACTATGGATTGGACGGAGATTAGGCCAACATTAGACGTTGCCGGCGAACTAATGAGATAATAAAAAATATACCACTGCTTCGTATATTTTGGTCAGGTTTTCTTATGAGAGTAGGCTTTTGATTGAACGAGGAAAACATATAACAACAAATAGCTACCCCGAAAATTATTTCTTGTTATATAACCCACTTTCGCTGATGGGTACCTGAGAAATATTGCTCTTCCTAATTTCCACAGCCATGAAGAAGACATTACCTTACAGATACAATAATTGTTTTGTTCAACGTCCGCTACTTTATTAGGTTATTAAGAGTGACGTAAATTTTTAGACAGTTCCGTTTTGATGGTCATTACTCATTAAGAATACTTAGTTTATCTTAATCCAGTTAAAATTATTGTAGAGCCACAATTCTGTAATGTTTGAATCGAGAGGAACCTAGGCCAGGAATTTCAAATAGTTTTGTAAATTAAAAATATTGCGGCACTAAAAGCTAACAATAATTATTATAATCAAGCATCTCCATGCTATAACCGCTTAACTTTTCCCCCTTAAGTGGGGTAGATTCATGTAATTGCAAGCAATTTTGGGGACTTAAAAGTCAAAGTAGATTTTTGTTTTTTGCTTAAACGTAGTGTCCGGCGTAGAATAATGCCTTCGAGGGGGACTTGATATAGCAGGCACGGCGGCGAGGGCGCGGGACGGGGATGCCAGCCACCCTCCAGAGCCGATGCCGCCGCTTCGCCGAGCGCCGTTCATCGCGCTCAGTCACGAACGCGCCGCTCGCGATACTGCCGCGCTGTGTAACGTCCTTCGCCACAGTACCGCGCTTGCAATGTGTTCGGACAAAGTTTATTTCTCACCTCAAATAAATTAACTGTGCAAAATGAAGAAGCAGAGCTGGCCCAGCGGGAAAGCGGAATGGCACTTTATGAGGTACGCACACTTTTATTTTGGAAAAACTTATTTTTCTTCGGAATTTCCATAATTCGGTATTAGTTCCGGCTTCGCTCATAGGAAATATACTATTTGCGAATTCTTATTGATATTGCCCCGGCGATATTCTTTCCCTGACTGGGCCTGTGCGTAGTAATAGACAAAATATTTTACTTATTATTTTGTTCGCGAATTTCTTTTATTAAAATATTATTTATTATAACCATTGGCAGTATCATAACTTTTCCGGAAGTAAGTTAAAGACGACAAAAGTGATTCAGGAAACCGAATGAAATAAATGGCGGGGCTAGTAATAGGGAAAACAAAACTTTTTACGGCTTACGCTTTACTCTACTTATTTTTATTGTGGTTTTCGAAGCCAGGATAATGTATAACGTCGGCGTAAGTATGAGGGGTTGCCGGTCGAAGACGCGATACATTGTCGTACTTCTGTTTTTCCGCAGTTTTGTTTTTATGTTCCTAAATCTTTGACAATCGTTCCCGGCTGAAAGGCGCTAACTTAGAACAAAGAAAAACAAATTGTAATTGGAAAATAAATCTTTTTCCTGGACGCGGAACAATCCAATCATACGGATCCGTCGGATATAATAAATAAATAATTTATTATGAATATTTGTATTAGCATTACTTTAAATTTTATTTATTTTTCACGTTTTCCGCTTTAACGGCTTTTATGATTGTCCTCAGCAACAGAAACTGGGTATTTAATGTTTTGTTACAGATTATTTGGGATATATTACTTTGGGACCGCAAACAATGAAAGACCCAAACGTCGTCAAAGAGAAATTAATTACAAGACGTATGTAGTTTAAATTCAACTACCTAACTTAATTGAATAGCTACCTAACTTATTTGATGGAAATTATTGATTTTCCCAAGAAGAAAGGGAGTACATTAACGAGAACGTAGCTCTAAAAAATGGAAGGTAGATAGGTATGTCGGTTTGATTCCGAACTCGTAAATAAATTCACGTAGCTCAACAAAATGTAAGTATCCTTAAGAAGAATAAATGGAAAAATTGGGGAGTCATGAAGAAAGTTGAAAAGGTTTTATTTAACTCGAGGTATCTTGGATGAACTAGGTAGCATTTCTGGAGACGCTGGCCGCCGGCCATAACCTATTTATCAAGATGCTGCAATCATAACAGAAAGTCTTGAAGATATGCAATTTAAAAGCGACTAGTCCCTGTAATAAACGGGTCTAGATGCGATTTCTACACAGATTTCCATTTTTATGAAACGGATTTCCTTAAGCTTTTCACTGCAGATAAGTTTTAAATGTCCGTTGGATAGTTTGACGTTCTAATTATTGGAATAATTGATTCGATAGATAGAATGGACACAAAAAGAACGAACTATTATATTTCTGTTATGATTCGTTAATCAAGTATGTAATCGGACTTTTATTGAAAGAATAAGGCTGTCGCTTCATATTTTCTGATAGGAAGATGATTGATTAGTTTCTTTCGGCCTTTTTCTGTGGCCCTTTTCGACTGGTAGTTTTTGCGATTTCAAATAAGTAAGGGTTTTCCTTTACGGAGGGTAACCAGAGTTTTAATATTTTATGACAGTAAAGTTAGATAATATCTCTATCTCGTAGAGTACGGACAGTTGCAACGTAATTTTAGAAAATGCAGCAACGTCACTTGTAAAAAAAAAACCTGCAATTTTTTGCCTAGAACGTTTCTCAGCTTTGCGTTAACCTCGACGTTTGTTAAATCTCCTCGTTGCCGAATCTTGAACATTTTCAATAGACAAGCAATGTCTGATTGTTTCCAGTCAGCGATTTTTTGGGACTCGGCGAGGTTTTGCACCGGGGACTACTTGAAGGCATCTGGTGCTGTTTCCTCCTTATATCTAGCATAGTACCAGCGTGTAAAAACACATTCCATATTAAATACAGCTCCAATTTTATGTACGTTATATACTAAACCTGTTTCAACTGAACTTAAGGACGTAGTGAGTCTAAAGAAGGATCGTTTAAAACATCTAACGAGGAAATTCAGTACGATGAACTTTTAAATCGACACGGTACTTATAGAGTTGTTTCGAGAGTTCCTCCTAAGTCTAAATAAATGAAGATCAAAAGCCAGACAAGTGCGTCCGAAGTGAATGATAAGAAGATTTCGTAT
Source organism: Anorthoa munda (assembly GCA_945859665.1). NCBI lineage: Eukaryota > Metazoa > Arthropoda > Insecta > Lepidoptera > Noctuidae > Anorthoa > Anorthoa munda. Next base: position 42,205,934 of record OX243893.1, read on the forward strand.
TCTGGGTACTACTTGTGGTAATTCTATTTGGTTTATCGAAGCTTAAAATAAAAGGGTATCTCGTATGTAGTCATTATGACTATAATAATATTATGAAATTATTATTTAGGTCGGTAATGGGTTGAGCCCCGTTTAACGATTAGGTTCAAATGAAAAATAATAATACTGGAATACAACTTTGGGAGGAATATATCAGAATCACTTTTATCATCATCAGTAGTCCGACTTTTAGTCAGTCGACAAATTCGTCTCTTTCCGTATGTCAAAGAAGCAGTTTATGCTACTTTAATTGGGTTATTGGACGACTCGCCCGAATAAAACTCGCCCGAACCGGGCGAATTGTCCACTATTAAAAATATTCATTTTTCTGTGTCGATTCGCCCGAAGTTTATTTATCGACGGGCGAATTGACCACTCCAAAATTATTTAGTGGACGATTCGCCAGAATTAATCAAAGTTATCTAACTTCGATTAATTCTGCATATTATTACCGAGACAGGTGAGCACGACTGTACTTTTATAATGTTTGTTCTCTAAAATAAAATTGAGGAGTGGTCAATTCGCCCGTCGATAAATAAACTTCGGGAGAATCGACACAGAAATATGAATATTTTTAATAGTGGACAATTCGCCCGATTCGGGCGAGTTAAATTCGGGCGAGTCGTCCAACAACCCCTTTAATTATGTAGAAATCCGATTGATTAGTTTAGGCTAGACAGGAAATCAACATAAAGGTAAAAGGTACACGCAAAGTTTGTTCGATGGTTCAGTACCTACCTAATTGGAATTAAGGAAGGGTGGCTACTTAGGTCCTTGCTTGACGGAAAATTGAAAAGGTATCTTATTAAGGTTGGGGCTAATTGGTTATGATAGTTTTTAATTGCTTCAATTATAGCCACACTTTTTGATAGTAAAGATAATTGGGGTTTTAGAAAATAATTGGACTGGTAACTGGGAAGCGATACGAATTGATTTATAATTTTGTGTACGTATTCCGACCTCATTTCGTTAATCATGTTATGTTGGGGAACACATCAAAGACTGATGAGACTTTGGTCTGCTACTGAGATTCTAGATGGAAAGCCCCTGTACCTAACACCGCTTGACTCGGGCATCGAACACGGGACATTACGTCATGGGTTCGATGCCTGCTTCCTGGGTTGAACATTCGGCAGTAGCGCTTGCGACCAACGACACAGTGTTAAGGCGAATTATTTCAAACATAAAATAATTCATAATTGTGTAGGATGAAATTCCTTATTAGGGTTCCGTACCCGAAGGTTAAAAACGTGAATCGTGATAGCTAGACAGTTGAAATTTTCACAGATACTAAAAACAAAATAATTTAAATATTTAAGTGGGGTTCCCATACAAAAAACGTGTTTTTTGCCGTTTTTGCTACGGTAATGGTACGGAACCCTTCGTGCGCGAGTCCGACTCGCACTTGGACGGGTTTTTTTTAACATACATGTTTTATTTGCTGCACTAATCTTCCATTCGTGCGATTATGTTGATTGCTTGGATCATGAATGTTTCACTTATTCCACTTCCGTTTATTACATTCAGATAAAGGATTAACAGATTAAACTCAATAACTCATGTATGATTGCATTGGGGAAAAGATAATTTAAAAATGTGAAAATGAAGGCTTTGTTTTGTCAGTTCTTCATATAGGATAACAAAGTATATTTATTAAACAATAATATTAAGTAATAAGGACCTTTTAGTACCTAATTAGGAAACAGTAGAATGTTTTTTTTTATAGCTAATCAAGGAAAAGAATATTTAAAAACAAAGGACAAAAATATCTATAGGCACGGGATCAAATAATTGGCATTTGGGATTAAATCATTCAAAGAAATAGGGACAATAGAAATGTAGAAACAACGACAATTGATTCTTGGAACTTGTCCTTAAAAAGGGTAGGTATCTACAACCAAATAAGGTATTTAGAGAATCGAATTTTCAGAATTATCGACAGCCCTTTTGAAATGGGTTAATACTATTAATACCTACCACCTAATACTCCAATTGGAATTAAATATTGGAGGCCTATCACCTGGCTTGTAGTGATTAATTCAGGAGCTTTGGCAGTCGGCACCCTCTTTTGCTTAGCTTATCCGTCAAGGTAGTACAAGAGATTATGGTAATATCCTCCACGACCGTGGATTGTCTATTAGGACTTTATGGCGATGATACTTCATCCTACCGCTTGGATGCGCTCTTTGCGCCATTTATCGTCAGTCTGGAATGGCCTTTATAGGCTTTACAGGTTCACTCAAAGCTGGGCCTTGAGTGCAAAACATCTTTGGTTGGCATTAGCACTAACGAATCCAGTCATCATGTAGCGCTGTCTATATCAGGGAGGTCTAAGTCCCGAAACTTAGGACTCAGGTAGACCGCGTGAAGTGCCTATCCTGACACATTATCAAGACATATATACCTTAATATGTATAGTAAATAATCTACATCACACATTGAGTTTTGCCACTCGATCTTGTTGGTTATAAAAGAAAATAAGTTTATGAGACAAATCTATAAGCCGTTGTGAAGCCTCGGTTTTCACTAAGATGTACGTTCCTTATTACGTTGCTTCTTACGACACCCATGGGAGGAGATGTCGTATCGAAAATAGAATTTCCGTTTTCAAATATTGTAACAACTAATGTCCATTTTCACGACTGTTTCGGGATTTACAAGCAACAAATATTTGGTAAGTACCTAATATATATTCATGCTGTTAGACAGGAAAGCTGACAAAATATTAGAATATTTCAGTGATGGCCTAACTTTTAATATCCTGTTCTAAAAGCAACTGGACAGTTTTTAATATGCAGCAATGAATGGTCGGGGTGATGGGTCACATTCCGCGAGCCGGTGCGTACATGGAGTGAAACATTGAGGCAGTATATTCCCACGGTGTTTGCCACTGCCCTCGTCTGCACCGCTGGACAGTCTAGGCACGTAAGCATATTACTACATTGTTGAATATGTTGCCCGTGTTGCCACCCAGCGCGCTCGATTCACCAAACAATGTTACCACACAACAGAAATAACAAAGGCGACACGTCTTACGACGCCCCATCTCTACCTACTGGATCTTTATCGCAACAAAGTTTGTTTTACCAACATTTTACACAATTTTGAAACAATTTATTATAAGGACAAAAGAATTATACAACTCGTTATAATGTTTGGAATTTCATTGCGGGGGTGCTTATTGCTAATTCTAATACAATATAATACGAGCGGAATATCAAAATGTCACCAACCATGTATTTATCAAGAAGGTTTACACAAAAACTGGTACATTTAAAATGTAATCAACTTCTCTACCTCTAAAAATATAAATCTACATTTTTTGACTAAGTTGTTGAAACACTTCTAGAATTAAAAATTTAAATATTCTTTATGCATCCTGCATAAAATTGGCTAACTGGGAAGTTTTAAAAGTTGGACTCTGAAAAGAGAAAATTTTGGTTTAATAAAGGAAACCAGTTTGGAAGTTTTAATAAGTAGCGATGATAAAGGCTAAGATATATAGAAACTACACGCGAGGAACGTTAGCCGTCTGGTGGCTATCGATTATGCGTAGGATGGGGTCTCTAAATATTCAAGTGTTGATTGCGATAGCGAGTATGAGATATTGGCAAAAGTAACGTGATAGCCGATAGGTCAACTACAGTTAGACTGAAACTCGAATCGGGACGGCTATGTATAACTCGTCATATTTCAGTATCGCTAGTCACACGCCAAATGGAATCACCCTGATAATTTTCGATAACATCGGGGTGCGTGTCCCTTAAATAATTGCTTTTTTGTAAGTACGAATATAAAATAGAAATAGAAACAAACTTTTCCGTTAAGTCCAAACAGTGCCGGCAATATTTTCCAGTGTAATTTTAAGTCATTTCACGTAAAAAGTTTACCAATCCCCAAATAATATGGTCTATTAATGGTTGCATTTGAAAAGAAAACTTGAAAACTGTTCGCACAAACTATAAACTTAAAACGTTTATTCCGGGCTCGACTGTCACAAATTGCACAACCATTATGATCGCACTTATCGTTGGCCTGCTACCTCCGTCCTTTCGGAATAGTCTTTACCGTCGACACTCTCCAGTTCACCACCCAGCCCGTAACTGCCAATCGACCTTCATACATAAATTTCGGCGTTTCTCCTAACACTCCGTTTCAATCTGCATACTAGGATTTGACGGCGGCGTTGCGTTATTGATGACTAACATGTACGTCAGGATTGGCAGGCTGCGATAGAACACCATGCATTTTTTAATAGCAATTTGTAATCCATTTAGCTGTTTCTGCAATCGGGGTGACAGTATCCAAACTGGGACGATGCTCGATCATTATTGATTCAGCGGCGGAACTGCCTGTATTAGGTTTTATCATTAACTACTCGTACTTAGTATTGTTTTAGACTTTAATAGTCCATCGTATATTATTGTCGCTGGCTTTATTTACGGTTTCATGCCTTTATATCCCACAACTCAATTTCGCATAATCTTATTAGGCACTTAAAAGAAGAATTTATATGGAATCGTAAACATTAAGTAAGTGAATGCCGGCAGCGTCTGCCTTTATGGCAAGCCAGGAACAGGAAGTGATCTGCATTTGAATAAAAAAATAATATTTCGAGAGCAATTTTATGTGAACGGTACATTATTTTTTTTTTTACTTTCAACCTTTTAAACAATGCACCTGCCAATTTGTCTCTTTACCACCCTTGATTGACTGGTAGAGAATGCCTAAGGCATTAAGTCCGCCATTGTACTTTTGTGTGTGAAGTTTATATATATATTTTTTATTTTTTTATTAATACTACTTAATAAGTAGGTAATATTTAAAATCATCTCCGCAGTTGGCGTTAGTTTCACACAATTAAAGTTATTGAAACCCAAGTGGTTTGCAATATACTTTAACAAAAAAATAATTATTAAAATCTTTTACAAATTAACTTTTAATAATTTTTTGAAACCACGATAGTTTCTAATATTCATAATAAAATCACCGAATATCTATCAATTAATGAAGTAATGTAAAGCAGGTGTTAGTGATGCAAATAAATCAATCTAATCTAATATATCTAATACCTTTAAACGAGCAATTCTTGTATATATGTATGTATATAATCTGAATTTCGGAAACGGCTCCAACGATTTTCAAAAAAAATTGTATGCAGGGGGTTTCGGGGGCGATAAAACGGTCTAGTTAGGTTTAATTTTTAGAAAACGTCGTTTTCTCTATTTTCACCCGAGCAAAGCTCGGTCGCCCAGGTACTTATATTAATTTTCGCAAATAAATCCAAAAAAAACACACAATTGGCTAAATGCGATTGCCATACTATTTACATTTATAGTTGATCTATAAATGTCTAGTAATATTTATTCAAAAAGCTTATACATATATTAAAAAAAAAATGATTTAATATAAATAAAATGCATTTCACGAGAAACAAACGTGTGTTAGCTATAAAACTAGTTAAAATTTCAGCTCATTCTAATACCGAGAAGTGGGTCAAAAACTTGCAAGCCTAGGTGACATACAGACACACAGACATCAGGACAGGTAAATAAAAACGGTAAAATCCTTGTAAAGCTTATTGCATCCACGATAACACCGCGCTTGCCTGAAAGTTGTGAGTTCCGACACTTCAACTATTGTAAGATACAAACCCTTCTATCACAAGGTGTCTTCTTAACACGACTTGAAGGATTTACAAGTTTCTGAAATTCTCAACTCATTATATAGCTGCTATATTTTCTGAGATTGGATAGACCAATATAATAAACAGAGCTGATAAAAGAAACTTAGCTGTACCTAATATGCATACGAAGGAGATTATAAAAGTTCTAAAACAACTGTCAGCGATTCTATAAAAAAATAAACATCAACCTTGAGTTTTGGATGCGCGAATCTGTTGAAAATATTGATTAGTTTCATTCATGTCGAATCATAGAGGGATATAAAAGGACCCCTGCTATGGAGTCACCCCAATAGTCGCGCCCCATGGTCGTGAGGCACCAGCCATGGCGAACGCATATGAAGGGTGATGGTTTTATGCGCACTACGGTTCATAAAACTATCTGCGTTCAATTTTGATAAAATAAAAGACATTGTCTTGTTCAGTCTTGTTGATGTTTCCTTTGTGTGATTAGATTGCGTTATTGTATCAAACGTGGTTTATTTACGTTTGAAAAATGATTTTTATTTATGGTTCGACTTTTTTATTGCTTTGTTGACACTTTTGTTCATGGTTATTACGATGGTGTCTTTGACATAAATAAAAATGTTTTTAAATTCTTGAAGAAATACGGTTTTGCTATTTCTAACATCAACGACGTGCTTCATATGAACTTTTTCCCTACCTGCAATAATATCAGACATTTGCATACCTATAGTAAATCACAAAATATACACGGACTATTGAGAACCATCTCCTTTTTGAAGTAGGTTCAAAATAGGTAAATTGAAAAAGTTTTCGTTTTAAAGGTTGCTTAAATAAGTTGTAAGTAAGTCGAGCTGAATCGGTATTTAAGATTCTGCGTACCGATACGGCCTCAAATGCTAATCAAATTATTCAAATGCTTTTAGAAAAGTTTATGAGCTCTTAAATCTATGGGACCGTTTTAAAACAGCAAGAGCCTAACTTGGCTGGAGCTGAAATGAAACAAAGGCAGCGGAAAAATACAAGTCGTTGTTAAGAGTTTGAATTCTTCTTTTTGTCGGAGGAAGTAGGTCCCCAAGCTAAAGATCTGGATATAATGATGCCCTCGGCCGCTACTCGTATCAACTCACAGACAAGAAACTTTTGTGTAAATCGCATAGTGTAGCCACCTTAATGGAGGGACGCCCGAACTTTGTTCCGAGACGCCGGTAACGCCGCGGAGTTTCGTGAATAACACAAGATACAGCCGGCACAAATGGCTAGTTGTCGCAGATTTTTAGGGAATAAAGTTATTTACATTTATCAGCCAGTGTAACTCCACAAGGTTTAGTAGTAGGTAGATATAGAATCTACATATTTGCTATTCTCGGGAGAGAGATCCCCTAACGTCGGCTTCTGATGAAATATGCATTCGGCTAATCGAATGTGATATTACGGACATGTTATGCCTAGGTATATATTATATGTTTGTTTATTATCTCGGCGTCTGTAATGTAGAGGACGTTTTGGCAAGGGTATTGTAATTAGCTACATACAGGGGCGGATCCAGAATTCATTTCTGTGGGGTACAAGGGAGTAAAGTAGTGTATTGCATTCTTGAGGTGGGGGGGGGAGGAGATTGTAGCAAATTCTATTATTGGTATTGGTTTCTTCGTAGAACTTGGTTCAATGATTTATCGATGTAACACTAGCCAAAGCAATGTTTCTATACAAAGTCAGGTCTTGAAGGTACTTGCTACTAGTTATTTGACACAAATTACTTTATAAGTGGTATTAATTATAGGATAGCGCTTTTTTAGAACGCAATGGAAATGATTTATCCAAGGGAACCGTAGACGCAAGAAATTTTGGAATTTCGTATTGATTTCCTATACCTTTCTGAACGAAATAAGAACAGTCCGCTTATGCGAAGAGTGACATGGTACAGGGTAGCGCAAAAGCCACCATATTATAGGAACATGCTATATTTTTAGCAAATGGCATATATCAATTCTACTTTGACATTTATGACGTAAAAAAACCCAAAATATAGCTTGTAGACCTCCAAGTCGTGTATCCTACATCAAGCGAACCTGAATCTCGACCACGAGGGAGACTTTTCATCAACTTTTCATTAACAACATCACGAGTAATGAGGCTCATTTTTATCTCTGTGGATATAATTAATAAGCAAAATTATCGCTTCTGCGGCACTGAAAGCCGCGCATAACCCACGAAGAGCTATTACACCCGCTCAAAGTAACTGCATGGTGTGCTGTTTACGCTGGAGGCGTCACCGGGCCGCCAAACCGCTAATGTGTTCGGCGAGGTTTACACAACCATTGGGACCGAAGAACATTTGGTTGCAACATGATCAAGCAACGGTGCACATTGCATGAGCCACATCCGAAATTCTGAGGGCTGCATTACCCAGACTTTAATTGACCGGCAAGATCGCCTGCTGTAACGGTTTCAGATTTCTTTTAGTGAGGTTTTTTACAAGTCACGAGTCTATGTCAACAAACCTCAGATTCTTGAAGCCCTCAAAGATAATATCCGCCGAAAGTTCGGGCGAGAGTGATGAAAAATGTCATTAATTGGGTCCGCATGTTTATCAATTCTGGCGGCTGCCAATTAGCTGATATCATTTTCTCGATTTATTGAAAAATAAAAATATTATAACATCCAATAAACATAATCCAAAAGCAGAACCAAAGCATTCATAAAAAAACGACAGCCAAAAAAGATCGGGTGATAACTTTTGCGCCACCTTGTAGGTACCGTAGGTTGTTTTTTGTTCGTCCAAGCTAGGGGTCCTTTGCTACACTTGCTACTTAGGTACACCCCTACTTATGCACGCAAAGCTTCATTTTTTAAATTTTTTTGGCAATCCAAAAGATCCTGAATGGTTTAGTTGAAATAAAAATATTTTGATTGAATTTGATTTGAAGAAACAAATGTTGTCAAAGCAAGTAAGACTCTCAGAGCCTCGGCTAAGAAGTCTGGGGAGGGGGGGAGGTAGAGGCACGTGCCCCCGTGCCCCCCTCCTCGATGCGCCTATAGCTAAATAGTTTATCCGTACGCCCTGGGTTGTAATCATTTAGGAATTTAATTACGGGTTGCGGTTGAAAGACTTATCATCAGACACTGAATAGCGTTTAAGTCCATTAAGTTTACACTTAAGGTGGCCCTAGTCGACGGCACGAACTATTTTGTGCGGGGGGTTAAAATGCATGCTATCTCGTCCGACAACACGTGCGAAAGAAAGAGATGCTGTGATGAGCAGTAAGAAGCTAATTCACGTACGAATACACACTTTTTGATTGTATTGTAATTTTCTTTCTCATTATGGTATTTTATGCCCCCAAAGATGCGTTAAAATTTGTGTTGTAATATGGAACTTTCGACGCTCATAACTTTCAAAGATTTTCTTTTATTACTTTTTTTTCCATACATACCCAGATAATGTTAAGACAAATTGATATCATTTTTGGTTTTGAACGTACACCGTCAAAAAGTGGAATAATCGCCAGACTAAGATTGTATGGAAGTATGATCGACTAAGGCAACCTTAATTGAAATAAGTTTGAATTGCGATACCTTCAAATAAAGTTACTTAAAGTCACTTAAAAACTAAACTGCTCAGGTATACCTAAGTCGAAGGAATGCCAGGTTAAAGTAGGATTGTAAAAAACTCGCATCAAAGCAGAGTTTTCAAATTATATTGCTTTCATGAAGCAAATCTTTCTCTAACTTTTAGTTAGATATTTCGTTGAGATATGACAGAATCACTTAACATTCTCGCTCACATTATATAAAATATGATGTGAGATAATCTTATGAAGCTTCTACTAAAACTAATTTACTATTCTTCAAAATATACAATTTGCCAAGATTTTGTTTGATAGAGCAATAAGGCTGGGTTCAGCTATATTTTATTATAAAAATGACGAAGATTTAACTAAAAGAAACTATTTTTTTCACGTGCCGCTTAGCCAGCAAACTGTCATTAACTCTGACACCAGAGGTGGCCACACCTCACACAAAAAGAAGAAGAAGAAGCAAACTGTCGTGAACAGCAGTTAACTAGTTGAAATGTGTATTAAAAAATCCGTTATATTTTTACCTATCTGACCTCCACAACCCAGTAACTGGGTAACTCGATACTCCTTGGCAAGACTGGTGTCAGATCTCAGGCTTCTGACTACCCGTAACGACTCTCAGACCTTCAAATGACAGCCGGGATCATCGGCTTAATGTGCTTGCCGAGGCACGGAGAAAACTCGGTATGTTGAAATAGTCACCCATCCACGGACCGACATCGTCAAGCGTTGCTTAACCTTGATGATCGACTCGTGCGGCGTTATTATTTAGCCACGAGCTCCTTTTACTTCCTCTTATCCCGTTTTTATTTAAAAAGTAGGTACTTGCAGGTTTTAAGTGCAGGATATTGGATGTAGAGAATTGTCTTCGACTGTAGCGACTGTCCGGCGTACCAAACGTGTCAGATCTTCGACCCATCACACATGGACTTTCTACTTGCATTCCATGCATAAAACTATTACACAACCGAAACAATTCAAAAATACTTCGCAAATAACATAAAAAACTACAATGTTATATTGTAACCTCACTTTTTAGGGTTCCGTACCCAAAGGGTATAAACGGGACCCTATTACTGAGACTTCGCTGTCCGTCTGTCTGTCTGTCTGTCACCGGGCTGTATCTCATGAACCGTGATAGTTAGACAGTTGAAATTTTCACAGATAATGTATTCCTGTTGCCGCTATAACAACAAATACTAAAAACAGTATAAAATTTATATTTAAGGGGGGCTCCCATACAACAAACGTGATATTTTTGCCGTTTTTTGCTCGATATTAATAACGGCAACAGGTAGACGCTTGAAATATTCACAGAATATTTAGTTGTATATTCTCTTCAAAAAATAATAATTATTAAGTTAAAATAAAATAAATTAACAAACGTGTTTTTTGGCAGTGTTTTGCGATAATGGCACGGAACCCTTCGTGTGCGAGTCCGACTCGCACTTGGCCGGTTTTCTATTACTTCATACTTTTTAATAAAGTTTTATTCATGGATAGCCAAATTTCACCAAATTTTCAGCGAGGCCTTGTTATTATATGCTCTTACAAATAATGCTAGTTTGATTGAGTTAACACCTGGGCCCAGGATACTATGGAGTATTGCCCTTCTCCTTTATAATGCACCACAGACAGGAGCACTTAGGTTATTTGTCTTTTACGAAAGTGTTTATATTGACCGCTGTCTATGTGGAAAGTGTTTCAAATAAAGGATGAAGTTATGCAGGAGACCTCTCCATATCGACGTTTTCAGACTGAGTGCTTCGGAAAGTGCATCAGGATTTCAAGCACTTTGTTGCCTTAGTGCACGTTGAAAAGGCATGATGCATCTACTCTTTTCTGATAAAATTTTGCGCAGTTAAATGGAAAATAGCACTTCATTTATACCTACTTGCTGAAATGCATAACAATAGTTTGTTATTGTCAATTATAACATACGAGTGTACAAGATAAAATTACAAATTAAAAATAACCCCGATTTTAATTTTTGTTTTTTAAACTACATATAATACACCTAGTAGCAGACACGCTTCAATCGACAATCTATCGAAACACGTAATAATGACACGATATCTTGCGAAAAAATCCAGATTCAAAGAGAAAAATGCGAATAACTTTTGAACGGCTAAACCGACTTTATTCAAACATAGCTAAGAACACTCTCGACAAAGTCACCTTTCAAACAAAAAAGCTAAATCAAAATCGGTTCATCCGTTTAGAGCATGATGCCACAGACAAACACACAGATACACAGCAACACACGTCAAACTTATAACACCCCTCTTTTTCCATCGGGAGTTAAAAATGTACATTGAGTAGCATCACTATTCGACGGATAGACATGCATGCATTGACGTCTGTCGTGGCGGACTACCTCCCTAATAGGTATCATATAACCATAACTTAATTAACACATTAAACTTTGTAAATAAACTGTGCAGTAAACGGATTCTCGCAACGCCCCATTGGAAATTTGGAACAACATGAAGCCATTTGTGCTTGCAAAAGAAAATATAGTATTGGCCACGACATTTATGCAAACTAATTATACGGTTAATTGCGTATTGTTCCATTAACATCGGCAAACGAAATCCCGCGCTCGTGGCTTTCAATAAGGCTAGTTGGTATTTCAAGCTGAGTTAGTTTTATAAGCGAGTTCACTCGGTACTGCCGAAGTACACTTAAATGTTTAGCCGGGCATCTTATAATGGCATTCACTACTAATGTTTCTTGATATGCCCCCTGACGCCTGACGGTGACGCGTCCATTTACCTACAATGTTTAGGCATTACGTGAAAACATCTTTGACTAACCTCTCAGTAAACGGAGCGGTTGGACAATTGGACAAGGGTAACGAATTAACCCTGTCTCTCCTTTGAAGTGGACGTAGGTCAATAGCTGTACACTTTTACAGCGGACTCGGTACAAGTCTCGGCTTAGTTCTGAAGTAGGCACAATTTGGTGATCTGCGGCTTAACCAACTGTCGCGAACTATTCTCATTTATTAACGATTTTAATTTTTGTACAAATCGAGAGGTTCTTGTCGTCGTTCGGGCCATATTTATAACTTTCATTTTATTTGTCGAGCTGTAATGTTTGTTGCGGAACCGCTTGGCTTATTAACGTTAAAAGTTTCAGCTTAATATTTTCTTGCGGTGCCGAGGTGGCATACTGCCACTGTTGCCGAGGAAAAGAAAAATAGTACTTAAACATTTTACCGTATACCTCAGGAGTTTTCCTCTCAGGTACATAGCTAAATAAGGGAAAAAGGGGGAACGGAATGGCCTTAATTATGAAATGGATGAACCTGCTCCGCTCTGCGAAGAAAGGTAAATAGTTTTTACTTCGCTGTTAAAGAGCATTTAAATGCTCGTACTTCTCATTTTCATGTTCTACAGAACGTGCCTTGCAGGTATGCCACGAATTTGTGTTCAGTCTGATAATAATCCGGAAGTTTATGATGCTCTTCAAGTTTTAAGTATTTTTATTTTTCTAAAACGATTAAACATATGATGAATCTCTACATAGTATAAAACAAAGTCGCTTGCTGCCGTGTGTACGCTTTTTCTTTTAAACTACGCAATGGATTTTAATGCGGTTTTCATCAATAGAAGTAGTGATAAACGAGGAAAGTTTTTGTCTATGGTTTTTTTTTTTTTTATTCGCTGTCGAAGCCGGGGCGGGTTGATAGTTGGTTATAAATGACTAATTAAATAAATCTGAAATGTGTCTGGTCTGGGCAGGTAGACGAAACCTATCTAATATAAGTTTTCACTTTTCAGCCTATGCAAATACTATAAAAATAACATGTTTCCCTCAAAACTGAATAATTCCACCGTGGTTATTTCAGTTTTCAGTCCAGTGTGTTTAAAAGAGTTGTCTGTACTACATAAATCTTTAACAAGAGTGGATCGTAAGAAGTTCTCAGTGTATCTACGCCTCCACAGACATGTAATAATGTGGCTCCGATTTCCCATTTGTAAAGAAAAAGGAGAATAAAACAACCGTTTCGTATCCCGTACGGCGCTAATGTGGGTCACGAGAAGTCGCGGCTGCAATAGTCCGAACGAGATCGCACGAGACTGGACGAGTCCGCATGAGACCGCACGAGTCCGCACGATACCACACGATACTGCATGACTACGCCACTGTCCGTTTCCCGTTCATTGTTAACTTTCGATATGTTAGACTATATAACTTTTACTAATACCGGATGTAGAAAACGAGTAAAGTTCGTCCATAATATTATTAGAGATATTATAGCACATTGAAACCACATGCATGGTGTTGTTTTATTAGAAACTAACTGGGTGAGAAACTACGCTGATTAATTTTTATAAACACTTTGTAGCTGTACATGAGCAGCAAAGCTCAGAAATATTAAGACACACTTACGGATGGTTAATGTAGGACGATCTAACATAATTATTTCTATTTTACTACGTGTTGGATAATCCAGTAGTAGCAGTAAATTGCTTCCAGAAACCTGATGGCATTGCTAACTTCATCTTCACACCGTCTCGGAAACTGCGACACCTCAGTAGATAGGTATAGTTTCCATTCCCGCGTCGAAATTGAGTCTGCACTGAGCCGCCGCTGTGTTACTGTCTCATAATTATTATAAATGTGGTTCAATAATGTCTCTAGTCACAACTTCACAAGTAATATTCTCACGGGACACATAGATTCAAATGCAATAAACGCATATACTTATCTTATAGTTGGGTTGCGTGTGTTCTGAGTTGATAGATCATACTTTATTGGACACCAAAATACGAGTAGTATCTCTGTTACAAAGGTCTTCTTTCTATGGGTACATTGGCGGTTGACTGATTGTGTTTGTCTGGCTAAATAATGTCGCTCAATGGGGTCGTATTAGACACAGAGCTTAATAAGGACTACATTTGTCTCGCAAATTAACGGTAGTGAAGCATGCCCTTTTCAGATTCGCAGGTTAAATCGTCAGTGGTCGTCGGTGTCCCTCCTCGAGGGGTATTAAGTCGACTGCTGAGATTCTTCGCCAGAGATCCATTCATTTGGCCTACAACAGAGTGGATTTAGAGCTCTTTGTTAGTTATCGGGCGAGGCTCTCGTCCGTCTTGACAAATTCCTTCCAGAGACTTTATTAATGGCTTATAGGATTAAATATACAACCTGTTTTAATACAACGGAGGTATAGCGATGAGCCGCTCTTGGTTTATATTTCGAACCGCTAACTACGATGAAACAATGTCGTTTGTCTGTGTATTCAATTAGTAACATTTGTCAGGGTTTTACGCGGTTTTCGTAATGGTTTACTGAATTCTTCGAATTCTTGAGGGAGGTACTTATAATTATAAATTTCATAATCGTTTAATCACTCTTTAATAAGTGGATTAGAGTTTATCTATTCTATTTAAAGGATCAGGTTAAGTAATTTTGGGGATTCTTCAGGTTATAATGAAGAGGATATTAATTAACATGATTTTCACATTATAACTTCGCAGTTATTTATTTAGGAGGTTAGGTAAAACACACTTATCATTATCTAATTACTTATTAAAAGAAAGTATTATTTTTAACAACAACGATAACATAATTACAGCAGTCATGTTTGTGGAGCAAGATTGGAAGTTTCAGGAGTTCAGGCAATTGTGTGTTTCGTGCAAGTCGTTATATTGAAGGAAACCAGTTATTACGGCGCCCGCGACTACTGTTTATGTACTAAGATACTCTACTCCACTTTAATTGCTGAACGTGACTTTAAAGTTTAAACGAGTTCCTTACTGCCCGACCAGTTTTATGAATGGTGTCTGTGTGACCTCGTCAGGGCTCGGACATGAATACCTACTGCTGCATCTGCACACCGAGCTCACCCTTTCGTTTATTAGCGTCGACACCTGGGCTGCCCCTTTCCGAGACCGGTAAAAAGTGCCTAAAAAAGACACGTCATGCCGCCATGCGCGAATTCAACAAAGGCGTATCCAATAATCTCCATACTGGTTTTTGCTTCCACTCAAAAAGGCAAAATAAAGGACTGTATTCGAAAAAGTCCGACTTCAATTATTGTGGGGTCATTAAAACACGTTTCGGATCTCCTTTTTGAAAACCCACCCTAATTACTTATTTAATATTCAGGTGGGGCGAGGTAAATAACAAAGGTATTTAAGTACCTACTTATATACAAATCAGTATTCCGTTTTTAAAATTATGAAAAGATAAGTAACAGCTGTCCGCAACACGCAGTTTTTGTAGCGGATTTGTAATCTTGAATAAAAAACATATTTAGGTTGCTTCTGTGCATTAGCAACCGCGTCTAAAGTTAATAATGAGCGGGAAACGTTTCAGTGACAGTAAAATATGTTAAATAGCAATAGTTTTTAGGGTTCTGTACCCAAACGGTAAAAACGGGACCCTATTACTAAGAGTTCAAGATCCGTCTGTCTGTCTGTCCGTGTGTCACCAGGCCGTATCTCATGAACCGTGATAGCTAGACAGTTGAAATTTTCACAGATGATGTATTTCTGTTGCCGCTATAACAAGAATTACTAAAAACAGAATTAAATAAATATTTAAGTGGGGCTCCCATACAACAAACGTGATTTTTGTGCCGTTTTTGCGATAGTCGTACGGAACCCTTCGTGCGCGACCCGGTTCGCACTTGGCCAGTTTTGTTAGGTATTATGAACAAAATACTAAATAGGGTCAAAATATCCCTACAAAGGTAAAGAGAATCAAAGGTCAAAATAAACGAACAAACACATATTTAAATCCTTTGAGGACATAATCATAGCCGCGGCCGCACCGCAACCGCAGCGCACTTGAGCAACTCGATCCACGCACGCAACTCCTCTATTTCTGTCTAGCTATGCCTTGACATCTGTATGAGCCATGAGCCATTGAGTAGCACTCGAAACACATCGATACATTATTATATTTATTTAAAGATCAAAGGCCAGACCCTTCATTAATCTAGTTCGTATAAATTACTTTCAATCTAGTTACGAGACTTACGAGTACCTTCTCCGGTACAGATAGCAAGACAAGATTATATTTGGACGAATTTACGTTTATGTAAATAACTTGAAAAAAATGTGTCTCCGTGATGTAAAATTATTAGATTTCCTGAAAATTAAATGTACGTTGCTAGTTGCTACTCCATATTTGATTTTAAAAACCATATTATAAGTAAATATAGAGTGGGTATCTAATAAACCATAGCGGTAATATGACCCCCTTTGAACCCACATGTTTGCTGAAAGATGATCAAACACCATTTGATTCGTATATATAGTAAATC
The DNA here is from genome assembly GCA_945859665.1 of Anorthoa munda. Taxonomy (NCBI): domain Eukaryota; kingdom Metazoa; phylum Arthropoda; class Insecta; order Lepidoptera; family Noctuidae; genus Anorthoa; species Anorthoa munda. The sequence continues at coordinate 42,222,483 of OX243893.1, forward strand.
CCGAGCCAATAAACAGACTAATAAGTTCGTTTGAAGTTTTGTGGACATTTCAACATCGCAAATAAATAGCTACCCGGCCTAAACATGTTTGAATTTGAACGATGAAAATGTCCCGTTATTTGACAAATTTATATTTGACTAGGTAATCGATGTTTTTGAAAAGCGGTAAAGTGCGAGTCGGATTAGTGTACAAAGGATTCCGCAAGCTGAAGGGTAGAGCTGTAACTAAAATTGCAGGAAAAATATTTTGCTCTATAAACATTCCTGTTACACTTAACATCAAAAAGATAGCCTCATAAAAATATATAACAGACAAATAAGAATTCTAATAGTGTCACGTTGGCACTCTAAAGCCTTATTTATAAAAAAAAAAAAAACTGATTAGCAGATTTTTAGGGTTCCGTACCCAAAGGGTAAAAACGGGACCCTATTACTAAGACTTCGCGATCCGGCTGTCTGTCTGTCCGTCTGTCACCAGGCTGTATTTCATGAACTGTGATAGCTAGACTGTTGAAATTTTCACAGATGATGTATTTCTGTTGCCACTATAACAACAGATTCTAAAAACAGTATAAAATAAATATATAAGGGGGACTCCCATACAACAAACGTGATATTTTTGCCGTTTTTTGCTCGATATTATTAATGGCAACAGGTAGACGCTTGAAATATTCACAGAATGTATAGTTGTATATTTAATTCAAAAAAATAATAACTATTAAATTAAAATAAAATAAATTAAGGCTCCCATACAACAAACGTGTTTTTTTTGCAGTGTTTTGCGATAATGGTACGGAACCCTTTGTCTGCGAATCCGACTCGCACTTGGCCGGTTTTTTTTTATTACGAATCCACTGGTTGTTTAAAATTATCATAGTTTTATAGATAAAACAATTCAGAAATGAGACTGATTATGTATAAAACCCTAATTTAACTATCTATCTTTGAATTTAAATACCAACAGCAGATTGTTAGATATTATATCAGAGCATTATATTAACCCTTGAAGTTGTAATCGAGGGTTGTGTTAGTGAGCCCTTACGGCATTATTAGGTAATATCTATCAATGTTGAGGTATCACTTTAGAGGAATAGGCGCCTTTGTAATAATATACGTTTGTTAGCGCCGAAGCGTTAATTAGTGATAGTGTTATGAGTTGAACCGTGGGGGGAAGGGGGGGGTTATAACAGGCATTAATTACCTAGGCATTGAGCTTAGGTTGCCTAGCAGTGCCTGTATCCATTTACAAAACAATTTCTAGTTGAAGCCGTTGCCATGAGTAAGGGGATCAGTACGGAATGCCAAAGTTTATAGTGGATCAAGGATAAGACAGGAGTGAAAAAATAATAATAACCAGCAGGGGATTCAGGGAATCTGACAGGAATAAATCGATAATACCGCGAAGATGACAAGATGTTTCAATAAACTATTTTTTACGAATATTTTTTTGTCAGGAATTAGTAAAGGCGGCAAGAGATTCTTCTTTTCTTATTACATAATTATAAGTAGGGGAGAATCAAAAAAAAATTGTGAATTTCGATGAATACAAGAAAAAATTAAAAATTTCCAAAAAACACGGCAATTTTTTTTTTCATACTTTTTAAACTACATAATTTATCTATTAGTAGAAACGAACGAACACGTAGACACGATATCTTGCGACTCCGTTTCAAACAGAAAACAGCTCATAACTTTTGAACGGCTAAACCGATTTTCACTAAACATTGCTAAGAACACTCTCGACAAAGTCACCTTTCAAACAAGAAAATCAAATTCGGTTCACCCGTTTAGGCGCTATGATGCCACAGACAGACACACAGATACACATATACACAGATACACACGTCAAACTTATAACACCCCGCTTTTTCCGTCGGGGGTTAAAAATGCATAGTATGATTAAGCGTCACTGACTTTTTACCCGACTGCCGAAGGAGGGTAATGTGTTTATCAGTCTATGTATGTATGTATGTTTGTTCCTATGTGGCGTTCTAGAGACCAAACGCGTTGGCCGATTTTGATGATTCTTACGTCAATCGATTTGTCTTAATCCTGCGAGTGTCACTGGCTACATTAAAATTGGAAAAAACAAAAAAAAGTTAATTAAAAAAATCAAAATACCCGACTGCTTAAAAAGCGAACTAAAAAGACGTAAACAAGAAGAAAATCATGCTGTGCAGTCGGAGGCTACATATTCGCGAGCTGGCTGACCAAAACCAGATGTATCCTCCGACTGCACAGCATGATTTTCTTCTTGTTTACGTCTTTTTAGTTCGCTTTTTAAGCAGTCGGGTATTTTGATTTTTTTAATTAACTTTTTTATTTATAACTTTTTAGTTAACATTTTTTTCGAATTAGGTACATTTAAATATATAAGTATTATATATTTTTGAAATCACCTCTTAAAAACCCTTTATTTTGATACCCCACACGATGGGTTTGGAAGAAAAAATAAAATTGGCCCCCCACAATATGGCGCCCAAAAGCCGCCATTTTTCTATTTTCCAATTTTAATGTAGCCTATGACACTCGCAAGGTTAAGACGAATCGATTGACGTATGAATCATCAAAATCGGCCAACGCGTTCGGTCTCTGGAACGCCACATAGGAACAAACATACATACATACATACATACATACATACATACATACATACATACATACATACATACATAGACTGATAAACACATTACCCTCCTTCGTCAGTCGGGTAAAAATGACGGCTTTTGGGCGCCATTTTGTAGGGATTTTTTTTTCCTAACCCATCGTGTGAGGTATCAAAATAAAGGGTTTTAAAAGGCGATTTCTAAAATATATAACACTTATATGTTTAAATGTACCTAATTCTAAAAAAAAAAACTAAAAAGTTGTAAATAACAAAAGTTAATTAAAAAAATCAAAAAACCCGACTGCTTAAAAAGCAAACTAAAAAGACGTAAGCAAGAACAAAATCATGCTGTGCAGTCAGAGGATACATCTGGTTTTGGTCCGCCAGCTCGCGAATAAGTATCCTCCGAATGCACAGCATGATTTTCTCCTTGTTTACGTCTTTTTAGTTTGCTTTTTAAGCAGTCGGGTTTTTTGATTTTTTGAATTAATTTTTTTTTCATATGAATGTTTGCTCTTACTTAGACAAGCTCCAACAAACAACGTTCCCTAATCCGAAAAAAAAAATCTGTTGTGGTTATTAAAACTTCTTTAATTGAGACCTCCATGATGCAGGGCACAACGCTTGGGAATAAAAAAGCAGATTAATCTACAGCGCTGAAGTCGAATAAAATACTTTCTCGTGACCACTCACGGGAATCCCGACAGTATGAGTAAATGTTCCAACAATGTAAGATAAATAATTGTTTGCACTCTTCTCACTGACGGTACTAATCGTCGATGAATATTGTTAACAGCTTTCGAAGATTATTTATGACGCACGTATTTATCATAGGCTCCAATTGTACCTACATTTTCCAATATCCAATATCATGAACTGAACACAATTGTGAAAAACAAACAGTTGTTTGCATGAAGGAACAATACATACGTAATTTAATAAACTTGTAATTTAGTGTTTTATTCTGTGTGAGTTCAATATTAATTGAAACCTCTCGGCAATATAAATGAAAGCGTTTATTCGCATCGCCAGCCGACATGTCGGCGCCGAAATTGTTAAAAACATTTGCTATATTGATGGTTACTTATTATATATTACTGAAATGGAAGCCATCTTTATAGAAAAGCCTTTTCATGCAGGCATTTTAAAGTAAATAAACATTTAGATTATTGTAGGTATTCGTTGGGTTTTATATTTTGTTTGTCTAGTTAGAATTGTATTTTAAGCGAATTGTCAGAAAGCAGAGGCGGCTCACAAACAAGGCAGTGGTTAGTGAAAAGGTCTCTGGCGGGTGCGTAATCTTTTCTCCATGTACCAAATCCTACCCTATTACCCTTAACGGTATTCTTATTAGGGGGAGCTTCGCTCAACCGCTTGCCCGTCGCGGTCTGCACCCCCTGCCCCTCTCCCCCCTCACACCGACACACACGCATAATAAGAACTTTATTCTATTTAAAAACTCGCTTTGAATATCAATGGTTGGCCGAATAAATGCTCTGCTGTCTTAAGTTTCCCATGTCTATGAACGAGATTGTACCATCGTCCCTTATCACGCTTTTGTAACATACACGTGTCGTTGAAAGTTCAATGGTAGGCACCTACTTATACCTATAAAGTAGGTAGTTTACTAAAACACTGCTGTAACTGTAGGTAGCTGTAGGCACATTGCGGTCGAGGACGAACGTCTTTTTAATGGCTATAACTCTTTACGACAAAAGAAAAATATTACGTAGTAAAGCTTACACGTGTATGTCACCCTTTATAATATGATCCCATACTCGAATGGGTACGAAAGGAATCCCATTGCTCTCGTTCAATCCACCATTCTATTGAATTATCGTTTGTTGTCCCCGAAGTTGGTGCAAAATGTGTTCTCAAACTAGATTAATATATGTACGTTACAAAAACGTGGTTGAATTGCGCCGCAGTATTTCGCCAGTTCTCTAATAACTGTAAGATGTATTTGTAGTATAATACGACACAGTTTGCGCTGTGATTCAGCACCCTCGGGGCAGCTGTACAGATTGTTGCTTTTGTCGCCATTGAGCTAAACTGTATATCTTTTTTGGGGTGTGTCATACAAAATAAATAGCTAGTATTCAACGTCGCGTCGCGACACCACACTTTGCATAGTAAAAAATTCTAAAGGACAATAATAATTGACGTCAGCCTGTGCTGAAACAGCGTACATTATACTCAGTATCTTTTTTTTAGTACTTCATAAAAGACTTTCTGAATGGATTTCAGAGAAATGTTTACATGAAGATTTTTTCAGGACGTATCCTACTTACAACTATTTCTAAAAGCGGTAACGACTGTATCACGCCCTGTTTAACCCTAGGACTACTAAAGATCTAAGTTTTGCTAAATGAGTTCTAGCATGACCGGCAACTTGCTAATACACTAGTTAGGGTGATAGTTTCAATAAAGCGACTGAAAGGACGGAAACAAAATACTTTACTCAACGCTATAGTACAAAATTAATTACTTTATTGATCAATGATACTAATGTCGTCTTCATAGGTATGTATAAAATAGTAGTCTTGTTATCTTTTAACCTTAATAAAGAAATTTAATTCGATTTCAATGGTGCCAACATTTTAAGAGACACTAAACGAAATTGACATTATAAAATAGTTGGTATTCGAGGTCCATATAATATGGGTACGTGACTGCCAGGCGCTAGGTGTCTAATTCAGTGACGTCTATTTTCGAATTGAGCGGTCAAGTCACAAGTAATTCAAAAATACCGAAGGACTCCATGAGATGTTGGTACAATATCATTAGGCCATGACTATGTGTTTTTCTATTGAACCCATATCCAGAGGGACTACAGAGAAATCAATTTGTGCTGCGTCGTCGTCATGTAAAATAAAGGGATATAAAGAGAAGCTCCTACAAATGTGTTTCAGAGATAAATAATAACGATAAAATCCCTCGATTTGACCCACGGAGAAGATTCTTAATATAACGCCTTATCTCATTGTAGTCGAGCCGCACACAAAAAAGACCATTGCTAGCCTTTGTTATTCGTGGAATCGAACTTGTACGAAGAGTCCCGATGATAGGTACCTACATAAATAACAATCTCATTTAATCCTCTAATACCTATTGCCTACTCGAAGCACTCAGTATTAGGCCCACCTTGCCCAATCCCATCGTATGAATTCCATTTGTATTAAGTAAAAGAGTCTCCTTCGCTAGAATATTTACAAAAATATAAGTAATCACGATAAAGATGCAGGAATATAGAAAATTGAGGAAGGGCCTGATAGAATTGAATATGTCATGAACATTGTCGAGCAAGGCTTGACAGTGTTTTTATGAAGTAGGTACCAATTCCGAAATACTGTAGCGTCGATAAGTGACGCGACATGTTCAATAAAACAGCTTTCAGCTAAGTATAAGTGCAATATGTTCAAGGGGCAGTTTTCATGCAAACGCTTTTGAGGTAGGTACTAGCGCGACGTTGACTTCCTGAGAGCAAGCAACAGGGTGTTATGTGTATTCACTTTGAAATATATCTACTTCTGAATTGAAATCGTGCAAACGTATCTAAAGCCGGTCGCGTGTCCACTTCGCTCACGCTCTGTCTCCTGGGATAAGGTGGCACTTACGAGAACGTGGATTGTTCCATTCCTACAATTTTACTTTCCTCTGTGAACGTTTAAAGTATTCCGCATAATACACTCAAGACGGGAGCATATATTTCGTAGTTTTATCCATTTCACATATCGTTTTTCAAAGGCGGGCTGCCTGACAAATAACATTTTTGTTCGGGTGTCCCGGAATCTGAGCATAGGAGGCTCATAAATCGTGAAATGCATTTTTCATGCTTGGTCAAGCTCATAAAACGATGGCCTAAGTACGGGCGCCGGTGTCCATAACTTTCATTATTTTATTGATGCAAGTACATTGGGTGTACGTTTTACAGCAACATTTTTTTTTTAAACTTGTCATTTTTAATATTGGCAGCATTTCAATCCATGTTGAGAGTTCACTATACACTATCGTTTTATTATTCCTCTAACGTCGAAGGCAATATAAGGAATAGGGAATATTTAATTAGTAAAGTTTACGATATAAGTATGCGTAGTAACGCTCTGCCTGTATAATCTGAGGCCTCATCGGGCCACACTACAGACAAAGCTCCCGACCGAATTATAAGTATTTTATGAGCTTGTTTATTTCTTAGCAAAGCTGTGTGGTATTAGGCCATCAGTAGAACATTAATAGTCTAATATTATTATTGTATTTATTCTTCAAAGATAAGTAATAGTTTCCAAAGAACGAAATCAGCACGGATTTCCACATAAGTGCATTACCTAGCTGAGACAGGGGCTCAAATTTTATATATTATCTTGAAAGTGGAACGAAATTCAGAGCAAATGCGAATGGAAGTTGAACGAGTTTCAGCCATTGTCGGTGTCGCTGTATCCTTTGTTGGCGCGTCTGATAGTACGAGGAGTAATGGTCTGTTCATCTGTCCCTCACGTAAGCTCCTAGGTTTTGCGGTTGGTTCACGTATGTAGGTATTCAATCACACAAATAGATTCCAATAAATCAATTTGATATTTCCTTCATCAATGTTGAAAAGCTCTTGATAAATCTCATTTGGATTTTCATTTATAATTTCCCATGAAGTGCGCGGTTCACAATCATTCAGATGCTTTATGCGTCTGTGCGGCAGCGTGCGGCGTACGAAGTGCGGAGTGCGGCGGACGACTGTTTAATTAAGCCAACTCACGTCAGCCACCAAATAAAGCGAAATTAGATTTGTTCACCAATTGTCGATAAAATAAATCTACGTGTATAATTACGTATCCTGTTCCCGTTATCCATAAAAGTGACGACAATGGTCGACAGTGGTCGTGGCTCGGGCAGCGATTTCCCGACTTTATGGGCGAAGGCACTGAGTTAGTACGTGACAGTGGGGCGCGTGGCACGTCCACGTGGCACGCCTGTGGTTACGTGACCCCTCTTCACGAAAAAATATACACATGCGAATTGCGATAATTTTGCTTTACATATAGTACAGACAGATAAACTAGTTTTAAATTCAGGCTTGATGAACTCAGTCGAAATTTTAGAAGTGCTCCATAATGTAAAGCTTTTATTAGCTTAGCTCGCTTTTAGTTGAATCGTGAAGTTTTATACCAGTGGTTTTATGAATATGTGTGCGATAAAAAGTGTAGGCAATCATTTGTACAACGCAGATAGAAGTGATTTAAACCACTGTTTAATTGTTATGTCGTACATAGGTACACACACATACATTCAATACTTTAGTAGATATACTAAAGTAGATAATGTATGCTTAGCACAAAGTTGAAAGAAATACTAATCACAGAGTTCGAAGGAGTCTGTGGTCAAATAGTTAATAAAAATATTATAATAACAAGACCTGTGAGAATTCTGTAATGAGAAAAGTTTGGTCGTGGAATTAATAAATTAGACGAAGTTTTTAGGGTTCCATCGGCCGATGAACCTGTTTAATACGAATTTCATGAGTTAGGTAAACTGCTGATAGAAGATACTGTGACCTAATTGACCTCGACGAGAGATTAAAGACCAAGCATTAACCATATTATTATAAGATTAATAGACCAGCTGGGTCTAAGATTTTAGATATAGTTTTTACCGGATGCCACTCATTCAGTATAATAATATTTGCTCTTTAAACAAAAGCCATAATGCTCAAATGACATAATTTTTACTTAGTCTAAAAATAATTTACATAAATTTTATTTACGGGAACGGGAACCTATATAACTTTCAGTTTGTGTAATAATGTACGCTTTTACAACTCTTGCATAGCTATGTTTAGTTTATCGTCTTTGCCTCTTACAAATAAACGCGGAATAAAGTTATACCAAGTATAAACCTATGAAAATGTATGGTTATTCCTTTGTTATTCCTGGTATAACTTTATTCCGCGTTTATTTGTAAGAGGGTTTGTGTATAATTTAACTAACATTTGATGTAACTTTATACTAAATGTAGGTAGGTATATGAGGTTTCCTTAAACTGAAATTACTCGACGAGACGTCGACTTACGTGAATTTGATCAAAGAAATCTTACACAAAATGAACATTATAACTTTTAACCATAAGTCAATTGAATATTTTATCAATTAAAGATTATATTGAAATTAGATCATTCGTTATTGTTTGAAAATAATTATATCATACAAAACATACTCGTTTTTACCATGACACACAATATCTAGATAATATTTGTTTTATCTCTATGTAAATTATTACTTAGTACATGAAGATAAGATATGATCTGAAAATGTTTAGTAAACATATCAAGAAGAAATATGTCAGCCTTAAAAGCTTCTGAAGAGAACCACTTTATTAATTTACGTGCACGCTATATCACGTAACTCGGGTCCAGGTATCGTATACTAGTAATACCTTCTCGTGGCTAAATAATATCAACCGCACGTGTCCATCTTCGAAGTTAAGCAGCGCTTGCTGAGGTCAGACCGTGGATGGGTGACCATTCATACCAAGACTCCTTCGTGCCTCTGAAAGCTAGTTAAGCTAATGGAAAAGGCTAGGTAGACTGATCTATGTACACGAACTTATCCATCTACGAGTAGGCAGACACCTACGTTGTTATTCTCGACGTTCGGATTTCTAAATCATAGCACAGATAATATAATATAGTCCTCGCCAAACTTCTTGGCCGCCCTGAAGTTGGTTTACCGGATGCGCGAGGTACGAAACAGTGCTGTTTCTGTATGAGATTTACTAGTGCGCGGCCATTGTAGCCAACTTCAGGGCGGCCAAGAAGTTTGGTGAGGACTATACTAGCGAACAGATGTCTCATCCCATACAAAGAAACCTTGTCGACGGCGACGCACTGTACTGATTATACTGATTATTTTTTGAACATCAATCGCGTCCGGTTCCGTTCCACAGATATAGATAGTGATCTATCTATCTATCACCGTGGAACGAAACCGAACGCGATCGATTTACAAAAAATAATCGATATAATCAGATGAAAAACGCTAGTTACGTCGGCACTGTTTCTTTGTATGGGATGAGGCATCTGTATGCTAGTATTATATTATATGTGGTCATAGATTACCACCTATGCGTAACACGATTTCGTAGAACTACAAGAAGCTTCTGTAGTTTGGCATATCTAGCAAATTGGCACTAGACTGCTGTGATATACCTAACTACCTAAAGTACGTTCAATGTGTCAGGTACGTAGGTATGGGTCAGTAACTACTTACTCGCTGACACCAGCGGAAATGCAGTCGCTGGCAAATGTTGCGTTAACGTACGCAAATGTATGCCAGAAATGGAGAAAATTTTTGCAAATGCATAACAAGTTGCTTTAATAAAAATACCGGCAACCTTAACTGAAAAAAGAAACTTACCTGAACCAAAAACAAACTTTTAGCAGATATAAAATATTTATTAATTTATTTATTTTGTACTTCATGAAAACAAACGTACGTAAAAGTACAGAGGCGGACTTAATGCCTTAGGCATGTTTCACTAGTCGACTTTTGGGTGACGCAGAGACAAATGGTAGGTTTGAATAAATAAAATAAAATAGAAATAAGTATCCCATCAAAAACATCACATGTAAAAAACAATTCGAATAATTTATTCAGGTAGGTTATTAATTAGGTTATAAACAAACATTAACCGAATTGGTTTTACTTTTAAATAAGGGGTCGACATTATTGTTTTCTGCCTGTGTCCTGAATGGCTTCGAGAAAAGGATGGTACGGCTGTGCCTTTGTTTGCTCGACTTGTAGGAGGCACTACCGTGCCGCCAAATTATAGTGCTCTTGAATAGAGAACGAATTAGAACTACCACTAACTACGACTTTGTTCCAAATAAATACCTGTGCAGGTGCAAGCGTACAATAAGTTTGCCATCCCTATTAAACGGAATACTTACGCCTCGGCATTGAATGCATCGTCAATATTGGGCCAGCAACAGTGTGCCGAGTACTTTATCGTCGCTTTAGTATTTAATGGATCTATTAGATGATAATTTGATATTAGCTGTACACTTTGAAACGGGCTTTAATATCGTCCTGCCGACCGTTTTTTTTTACCATATTTAATTGCATGTTATCAAAAATGGCAAACTAAAAGATTTGTAATGTAGATTTGCAAACTCCAATGAAATCAAATATTAGCACTCATTCCATATTTATTTGATGCTCGTAAAATCGAATAATAAGTTGAATAAATTGAAAAGGTAGATCCTAGACTTTGTTGATTCAAAACTTCAGCGAAAAGACTCTTTTGAAGCAGATTTGCTTGTCAAATCTACTTGAAAGTTGGGATTCTAACGTAAGTTGTAATAGTCTGTTCAAAACGAAGAGATTTCTGTTTATTTTAAAATAATAGGAACAACAATACCGAACTAACTATGTTTGCGCAAGTGCTGTTTGCTAACGTACAAAATGTTTACGACTCCAACTAAATGCCAGCAGATACGGCGGAAAGAAAATAGAAGGTCAAGGTCAGGGTTGCCATGAGGGTAAGTAAAACGTCGAACCTCCAAGCTTATAATAACAAGAGTAGGTACGTTTATACTAACAAAAGTAGATTATATTCAGAAAATCGAGGTGTTTTTTTCCTAAAAGTATCAAAGTAACTTCATGCCTATAAATATGATGAATGTTGGCACCGCAATACCACGCTGTAATGTGGATTCAGAGATGGTAATGGGTAACGTGCGAGTTAAAGATAACGAGGCTGGATCGCTCATTCGGCATCGTCTGACGTATCCTGTTTGCGTCAGCCGAATCCTGCGCAGCATATTAAACAGGCACATTCTGTGTTCTGCTTTCACATCGTGATTACCATAAAATAGCTTAAGTTATCAGGACAGCATTACGGATTTAATAAGATGAGTTATGAAAGAATGTCCCTACATAAAAGGGAGGGTAATATTGAAATTTGAAATTCAAAAAACGACATTGTAATAACAATAAGCCTGTTACGGAATTCAAAGCTGGCTCCAGTAACCCGTTAAACCCTTTGGTCTGCGGAGGTTGGATTTATTCAATTGTTCGACAACATAGTGGCAATGTCCTGCTCTTTTAAATACCTGATCCATATTCACGAGACGTCCCCGGACGAGGCTGTCTGCTGGCGGGTTACTGGCGCTAGTCGCTATTCGTCGGACACAAATTGTCTGTTATTTTGTTACAATTACTTTAATCTAGTCATGGTTTTTGTAAACGTGGCTTTTTGGGTAACAATCAATTGTTATTTTGCAAATGAACTTATCATTAACATTTTGAATATTATTTGGGTTTTTAATACTACGTTGATAGATTCCGAGAATACTTTGCTTTATGATTGAATATGTAAAAAGGTATCTGGGTAGGTAAATTATAATATGTATAACAGAGGCCGTCCTGTAGCCATTTTACGAGAAGATATGAAATGTTGTGTGCCATGAATGTAGTACACAGCTTGTTTGTTTGATACTGTTTCTATTCAGTTGATAAAACAACTGAGCTTCACTTTACAACTTTGTTCAACAAAATAACAAAGTTTTGCAGCCTCCAGCGGCTCATACAGAGAATAATAGATTCTATTATGCCGCCAATCGCCTGCTAGCCGTTTCATGTTCTGAAGATATATGCTTTGTTTGAGCAATCCTAGTAACATACAGGTATTTCATAAAGCAATTGATACTCTGAAACAAATAACCTATGTCTAAATACATTTTAGATTAAAATTGTCTGAATTTTATTGTCTTTATGTGATGGCCCCCTTACTCTCATAATCCTCAACAACCGAGTACCCTGTTGCTGTAATAAACAATCGGAGCGTTTTGAAATAAAAGCCTTCAAGTTTAACAGAATATGGCCATCATAATAATTTTATTAACACCAGATAACTTTTTCTTAAATATTGTTCCCAAGAGCTTTACAAAATGATTCTTTATTTAAGTACACAAAATACCCTTCCTTGCCGAAGAAAAGTGCCGCAACGGCGGCTAAAAATCATATTAATTCGTGACTAAATCTATTTTTCTTGTCCCAAGTCACCATGAACCCTTCTTAGTACAGATAATATCTTTGTAATGTAAATTAAAATTAAAATAAGCTTCGCGGTCGTGATGGAACTAACAAAGGAATTTCTTTTTTTTCATTAAGGTGCGAATAAATATTTCGGAATTCACGTACCTAATGGATGCCGCTTAGTCGACGCGTCAAAAAGCCTTTTGTTATCTGGCCGTTATTTTTCAGGGGTTTTGATTCCGCGGACAAAGCGAAGCACATATTTCACAAGACTGTAATCTCGTGCCAAGTTCACGGGACTCGAGCATTTTTTACACTTACCGTGTTAATGGGCGGATTAACAATGTTTTTACCTGTTACGACCTTAACATAGTTTTATTGCCGATAAATTATGGACGGTAATTAAGGGCACATTCCAAGGCTCGGATCGCTCAACAAGCTCTCTCTCCCCTCAGACGGAAACCATAAGTTATCGCTGTTAACTAAGCCCTGAGTAAACTTACTTTATCTTAGATCAACAAAGGATACCTGTCATTGGATTAAGAATTTAATCGTGAACTGCTCATGAACTTTAATCAATAATGATCACTGTAATAATAACAGACCACGTACCTATACATTCGTCTCAATTCAATGTTTCCAGTCGTGCGTACTCGTCATTGTACCGGCTACAGGAAATTAACTGTGAATAATCAAACGGCGCCAGTGCGATTTTAATAACTGCATGTCTGATAATACCATTGTTTGCGAATGAAATGCGTGTTGTTTTTAACCTTAATTATTTCTGCGAAAAATGTTTAAAGATACTGTAACTTTTCCTTTGTTTTTGTTTTATTTTTTACCTCACCACCCTTCTACACCACTCTGTTTTTTTTAGGTTTCCTCTAGTACGTTACGGAACTGTTTCGGAACGCTCGCGCCACACAATTGTCATTTGTTGACTTTTCTATAGAAAAGTTTCAGTGTGCAATTTATTGTGTTTTGCTGCTGGTTTTTACACGTTTTTGTTTTGTTACAGAAACACGAGTTGCCAGCTGCTGTTCCTGTTGTGGTCGTCTTCCGCCGTGATGATGAGCTGCAGTGGCGCCGAGGTGACGTGCCCCGACGAGTGCTCGTGCCGCAGCACCTTCGACCCCGAGGGCGGCGCGGCCGTGCGCGTGGCGTGCACGCGCGGCTTCATGCGCGCCGTGCCCGTCGACTACATCGACCGCAGCGCGCACATCATCATCATCGCCGCGCCCCTCGACAAACCTAACGAACTCACCATTGGCCCTATCTTTACACAACCCACTCCATTCGTCAACCTTCGAGAACTTCACATCGTTAACTCCAACGTCCCTTCAATCGGTCAATACTCTTTTTGGGGCCTCCAAAACCTCAGGTTAATAAACCTCACTCACAACAACCTCACCAGTATCGGTGCAGACAACTTCCGAGGTCTCATAAATCTCACCGACTTGTACCTCGACCATAATAACATAGAACAAATGCCGAGCGAAACCTTCCGGCACTTAACTTCACTGAGAACATTAACTTTGTCAAATAACGAAATTACTACATTGGTGCCGAGACTATTCAGAATGTTGGCAAAATTATTAACTTTGGACCTGAGTGACAACCCTCTCACAGAACTGAACCCTGAAGTGTTTAAGGACATTCAACACCTGCGAGTGTTTAAGTGTAGGGGGTGCCTCCTGAGACGAATCAACACCCAAATATACCATTTGGTTTCAAACTTGGAAGAACTAGACTTGGGAGAGAATCAATTCAAATATCTGACTTCAGACGAGTTTATAAGTCTTAAGAGACTTAAAAAGCTGAAGCTGGATGGCAACCAGCTGTCAGTGATCGTGGACCACATGTTCGGGCGCAACCGCGAGCTGCGCGTGCTGTCGCTGGCGCGCAACCGCCTGGCGCTGCTGGCGCCTGCCGCGCTCGCCAACCTCACCAACCTCACGCACCTGGACATCAGCCACAACAAGATCGACCGATTCCATTTACAAACTTTCGCACCCGTCGTGGATTGCTTGAAAACCATCAACTTCAGCGGAAACAACTTAGTTCTCAATGAAATAGCCATATTACTCCAGATACTACCAGAAATACACGGAGTCGGTCTTGCGAATCTGTCGCTTCCGGACATACCACCGAATTTTTTTACTTACAACGAACACCTTGTGGCGTTAGATATATCTTGGAATAAATTAACTAACTTTCCGTACAAACTTCTAACAAAGACAAAGTTTTTACAGAGATTAGATATATCGCATAACAAGTTACAAACGCTAACTGAGTTGGATTTGCAAAGGCTGGAAGCTATTGCTCAGGTGAACTTGGCGAAAAACACCTGGCGCTGCGATCAGTGCTCGGCGGGGACCATGCTCGTGTACATGACGACCACTGTTCTAAACGCAACGCTACGCCACCTCAAGTGTTACTCGCCGATGCGTCTGCGCGGGGTGAGCTTCTCCGACATGTCGTTCGACCGCCTGGACCCGTGCCCCACGACGCACGAAGCGCAGATGAGCGTGATCGCGGGCCTGATGCTGCTTTGCGTGGCCGTGCTGGCGGCCGTGGCGGGTGCGCTGTGCTGCACGCGCCGCCGCGCCGCGCACTACTACACCAACGAGGAGAAGCGGCGCGAGCACGAGCACGAGCACCCCGACGAGCTGCTGGGCCGCACGGAGCTTGGCACGGTGGCCACCATCCACGCGCCCTACCACCTGGTGGCCAAGGGCAGCTAACGCCGCGCCAGTTCGACGGCGCTGCACCGCGCGCCGCCCGCCGCGTGCCACGCCGCGCCTCACGCCGCGCGCGCCCCGCACTGCGGCGCGCCCGAGCTGCCGCTGCCGCTGGCCTCCATCTCCGCGCACCGCTGCGACCCTACGCGCCGCCACCACTTCCGACCCGCCGCCGCTGCCACCGGACATTCTGCTCCCCCGACTATGATGGAATGCGTCTCAAACGACATATGATACGAGTACGAAGACGACCTAGTGTAAAGCCAAAGAAATGGAACAATTGAAGTGTTTACATAGTATTTCTATCTTTACTTCTTGTATGATTTGTATTTTGACTAGTTAGGCCTCGTCTATGAAATTACCAAAAAATATTTTTCTACGAATGAAATTTTTATTGTACATATAGGTATAAAAACTTTACCTGAAACAGGAATACTTAGATATTAGCGTAGCTATAAAAACTTCAGGAAAAGCTAAATTATTATTTGGGTTCGTGGGAATACTTTTGCATTGTACATGGCTAAGTAAGTACCTACTATATATTTTAACAAGATTGCAGCCGAATTGTCTCAGTTTTCGATCAAAATTTGCGTTACAGATCGAAATAATTTTTCACACACACAAAGAAAGCGTAGGTAAGTTCCATGGCTACTAACTTTAACATCTTGGATCGAAAAAGCTTTACCTATTGACGTCGTATAAGAAGTGAAGCTATTTTTTCCATTACAAAGAAAATAAGGGTAGGCATTTTACTTTTCCTAATACTCCCCTTCACTGGAATTCCGCAAATTTCTTACCTATTTTCGTGCGTTTAGCAGTGGCATTCGCTGAAAGAAGGAACTAAATTCATAAAGGAGGTAGGTACATTTCTGCAACTCTTTAGAAAGAAAAGGTTTTTGTCTTGACCCTTTCAAAAACGGGCAATGTCCTTTTATTGTGAATGCGAGCAAAACAAACAATGCAGTAAACTGTTTCTAAACTAACTTTTTGTTAACCGGTTAAATGAGCAATTCGGCTGTGACACAATTATTTCATAGAACGATAACAAAGTAATGGAACACACATAAATATTACAACAGTTTGGGACACGACTTCGTGTGGAAAAATCTTTGTAAAACTTAATTCTTGTAACTTGTACACTGACTGCACCATCTACCGATTTAATAAATATAGGATAACCAAATTGTCGCATTCCGATTCGCAAAGCCGAATTCTAAATTTTAGTTATCATGCAGCTTATCAAAAAAATGCTCATTAAGGTAGTTTGTAAAAATCTATGTGATGTTAAAATAAATTGTACAGATTTGTATTATTAATGGCATAGTGCCAAAGAGAATGTATATCTAATACTAAATTTATAAATTATTAAATCTTGTTATTTTAATGGACAGCGGCAGTTTTTGAGCTCTTCTAATTGGTTTTTAGAAAAAAATATTGTACAAAATTTCAAATGCACCTCTTACTAAAACTAATCAAAAGATATTCATTTTTCATCATTCATTTAAATATGTCATCAAAATTACAGCGATGTTGTAATTTTGATTAACTCAGTAGATAAGTTCTGGATTGCCCACGGCCATCAAACCAAGTAAGTAAACAGTTTAATATAAAAAATATTTCTACTTTCTTTAATATTTTTATAAAATCTGTCGCCGTCCCTTAACACGAGCACCTGAAATTTTGTTAAAATATTAGTAGTCTATCGATTGGCAATTGAACTAAAAGGATTTTGTCATATATTTGAGCTATAAGTCTTACTTTTGTACATACATAGTTACCAAAAATAATAAGAACACAAAAAAATATATTTTTGTTGTAAATACCTGCTGAACTAAAGCGGCTAAAGTATTTGTAGGTGTACATAGTAATATTAAGGTTAACTAATAGCCCGAACAACGGCCGGCGGCCAGCCATGTGTACATAAGCACACCTACACGCTGCGTTGTCGTGTTCACACACTATAAAAGAAAGTCTAATGGAACATCCAAATAGATATAATATTTTAAAACACCACAGTCACGAAACTGTATTATTCGTAACATATTATTAGTATTAGTACAGTATTATTACGTTAATATACAAAACAGTTTGATGGTTTTATGGAAAACACTCCGACGAGCATATTTTTCTTAATCTTAGGTTATTTCTGGTCAGTATTATCAAATTGGGATTTTCGTTTGCTATAGCTATTAGGAGTTTAGAGTAGGACCTTATATTTTTCACGTCTGAATAAAAAAAATAGGACCAGACATGAATAAAACTTTTACCAAAATAATCGCTCCGACCACTAAGTCGGGTGACTTCTCATCCTCCCTGTGAATCGTACTGGAAACATTATGAACGGTTTGAGCTAAAATTAGCCCCTTATTTTTAACAACAACCAACTTGTATTTCAATGTTAACTTCTATGCAAAAGGATTGCTGATGTGTAGATTAGTTAAAACTAAAGTGTTCAAAATGAGCTTTCATAGTTAGATTTATATTATTGTTTAACCAATCAACATAATTGCGAGTAAGGGCAAATCAATATTTTGTTCTCATATAGATGCGACGAATTCAGATGTAGAATCTCTTTTAGATAGTGTCAATGGAATCCCAATGTGATAATATTTGATCGCCTGTCTCACTGTACAAACTTAGTTTATCCATTTTACAATTTCTAAATGTTTAAACGTATACTTTAGGAAACTTCGAGATTAACTTTAGTTAGGTTCGTATTATTTATTATAGCTAGTGTTGAGTTTTGTATGTTACTTTAAGACATTTTAAGAATGTGGTAACATCCAATGACCACATTCAGCCTCTGCGTATTTCTTATGATATTTCTCTTGGATCAACCAAGGGAAAAATAGTTATAGTTTTTAAGGAGTATATAATTTAATTGATTTTTTACTATTATTATATTAGCTCTAGTTGTGTTCTTAGATCTTAGTTATTGTCTTATCTGAATGTTTGAGAATGAATGTGAGGCTCATTAATATACTTAATCACTCTCTTTCGGCCCCTTCGATTGACACAGACGTATTTACAGATTCGCATGCAATACAGTAATTAACTAAAACCTCGCATGGCGATACTTCTAAAGATAAAGCAAAATTATTAGGTCAATATTTTGTTGTAAGAAACATCTATCTGACAACCAATTTATTTATTCCAGTAGGTATAATTCAAAAGCGAAAGCGAGATAATGAATTGTTAATCATAGCAAAGATTGATAAAAAAAATGACGTTGATACGAAAAGAAAACTTATATAAGTCAAATAAAAAACATAGGTTTATAAGTTATTTTCAGTTCAACGGATATCTACGAGATATGTAGGTTAAGTTTCAGTTTGTTCTGGGCAGCGCGCCCACAAGGCGCTGCTAGTGAGGATTAACACCAAATAGCAAATAACAAGTAGTTGTACATAGCAAAAGAGGCATATATTTTTCTGAGAAATACGATGTAAATAAAATAGATAAACAGTCAACCACACAAAGGCTAATTAATGTACATACACCTAATTGTAGTGAACGCTCAGAATCTGCAGATTGGATACAGAAAAGTTAAATATATGGTTCGTTCCTTATGTTAATGTTTAGTGTGGTCCTTGCCTACAAGCATATGAGTCTCCGGTCTCGTGTCAGGCTGTATGTTTAACACTACTGAAGTCGATTTTTACTCACCAGAGGAACAATGCCGTGTCACATTGCGAGTTTGCTGTAGTTTCGACTTCATGGATGAATGTATGGATGAGTTGACAAAGGAACACGTTTGGTAGTAAATAGGCAACAGGAACGGTTATTCATAAAATTCATAGAGTTAGTCATAATCATACAGATTTTGTAGTATCAGAGACCGACACATGAAGGCGTGGGGAGTGTGTAGGATTGCGGGAAACACTTCGGTATTAGTAGGTTAGGTAAAAGCAATGAAGCTCTAATTAAGACGATCAAGCATCAAACTTACTGGTTCGTCAGTCTATATCCAACCGATAAGGTATTAGAATATCTTAGAGAAATCACCATGGATTAGGGAGCACATGTACAGTCAAGGGTCAAAAGTGCAGTCTTACTTTCCCACAACTCTAATAGCTAGTTTTTGTAGAAGAAGTTAAATTATCCACAACTGATTTAATATGTTGTATAGAAATTAAAATATAGACTATACTACTAACCGTGAAAAGTTTAAATTCTTCTGCCTAAAGAAAATTGCCGCTGTTGTATTGGTAGAGTGTGACTGCACTTTTGACCCTTAACTGTACTTTGACCTTCTATCTATAAATATCCAGACCTTACCTGCAACACTGCTTGAAATTCACTAGAACCAAGGCTTAACACCAATTTCGTAATAGGTAGTAGAGTTCCATGTGAAAGGGCTCGAACGGGGGAGTACTACCACCATACCCTCTTCTGCCGCTACAGCATCGATCTGTGTTTCGGTCAAACAGGTATGGTTGCCGATGAAATTACTGGCACATAAGACATTTCCAACTCGTCTCTTGGGATGGCATCAGTGTTGCAGGTCTTTCAATATGGCAGTACCACTTGTGGGCCATCAGATAGCTTGACATCTTATAGGTCCCCGTCAGTAATACTTAAGTATTTGCTGTAAGAAGCACCGATGACTCCTAAACACTGGTAATGATACGAGAGATTGAAATGGGAAGATGATATGGGGGTACAACAAAGAAAGGGACTACCAAATTCAATAGTAAACTTATTGACTGTTCCCATGCATTTCCAGCTGCAAAAACAACAGTAGAGGGTCATACATATGTAGGTAACAGGGGAGTACCTGTGGCGCCACAACGTAAGCTTTTTGGAGATAAAACTAAGAAAGCGGTGTAAAGGGGACGAAACCACTAACCACGCGGACGTTATCGCGAGTGAGGGCTAGCACCTACTAGTATGTATATTCGACAAAGGGTTGAGCTGTAAAGTTGTCGGTAACTTCTGTTACCAGCAAAATCTGTATTGCTTATGATATAAATGTCTACTCATTAAGATGTACATACAAAAGAATATCACTGTAAGGTACCAACACACCAAATAATAATAGGATGGGGTATGAAAACCCTTTAGTGTTTAAATACTTATTTATTGGAACTTTAATTTATAAACTTGTCGGAGTGTTCGAAACTGTGCTTATTTTGAGATGGCTGTACATACAAGAGTGTTGAACAAAGTTAAACATATTAACTATATTTGTGTTTTAATAATCACATATAATCGAATCGATGTTTAATTATATTGTGTCCTTATAGGAACTTAAATTATTAATTTGATATGCTTTAACTACCGATCAGTTCGCTTTTAATATTATTTCTAAGTATAATGAGTTACTGAACCTATTTAAATGGGTGTCTGTCTATCTTGTGATAAAATTACATATCCGTTTGGCTATTGGAATATCTCGTGATGTGATTACATCAAAGAAAATAAACATCGAACGTTAAGCTGGTATTTGAATTATGGTAACTTGTATTTCATCCGAATTAAATTACCAATATGACAAAGTTCATGACTTAGAATAAGGAATTAGTACGTAAGAACAACTAAATATAAACTCATATAATACCAATAATCGTAATATACCAATACTCATAATAAACCAATAGTAAGTATCAATAGAATGTAACGCAAAAAAGGTTGATTCACACTTCACGGGGATCATTTCAGTAGTAAACAATGAAGGTGAGACTAGAGACATGATTTCCTGGATATGACACAATCTCCATAATCGTTAATGTTCGAGGACCTCCAGCCTCACGCACACCATAATTTTCCTACGCCGACTGCCGATAAAAATTCTCAGTGACGCGTTAATTGACCTTGAACTAAACTTATTAACCATTTTGATGTTTAATTGTATAATCAAATAAGTGTAATAGTCGATAGATCATAAATATTGTCTCACTTCTGACCACTATCGTCTACAAATCTTCCACTCAGCAAGACTTTGAGATCCAAAAAAAAAAACAAAATACTGCTTAATTGTACGAAAAATCTGGTACATAATTAAATTAGAAAAGTTGTTAATAGGTTTGACTAACTCTTCAAAGTTAAAATTAATTTTTCATAGTTAATTGCCCACCTTGATATTTTATTTGGTTGGCTATTAATTATTCCACTAATTGAAAGTTCTTTATAGGCTGTTGAGCTAAGAAGTATCAGGTTTAAGCATCTCCTGAGCTATAACGAGGTACTTTGGATACCATAATAATCAGTTAATTTCAATCACTTGTTAAAGATAATGAATTAACTCTTTAAGAATATCTATTCTATAATATTTGAATTAGGAATGGGAACTTAGAAGCAGTGAATATTTACTAAATTTAAAGTATATCTTGATCACATGATTTCAGCAAGTCCTGAGAAGTGTGCAGAGGGTTAAGGTAAAGTTGTGTATGTAAATCCTTGGTGTGCACGGAGTTGGGAGCTCAAATTATTTATTGATAGGGCGTAGCTCGCTCTTATCCATCCGCCGGGTTTTTGCGGCTCACCCGCAGCCCAGCGGGCACCCACGGCGCCAAGGCATTCCGCTGCCTTCATGTGGCGCTATGTCACTGCCACACTCAACAATTTATCGCGGTAACCAAATTATCATCATCAAAGATCAAACCGCTCCTTGCGCATTCTGGGAACACCAACCTCATTTGTTTTCTTTCAATAAGCATCATCCGTAAGAAATGAGAAATGAAATGAAAACATAACAAAATCAATTGAACTGCGCTGAATTACAAAAAAACAATTTAATTTCCGTAAAAGTATCTATCGTTGGCCTGTTAGTCATGACATAAAAAAGGATTTTTATGCGTGTGATATTGCTCATTTACTAAATTGTTTAGGGCATGCACCATCAGAAAGAGAGAAATAACGGGAAGTAGGAAGCATAAAAACAAGTATATAAATAAGCCGTTTATTTGAAATCGTATCGACAAAACTATCGTAAAAACGAATATAGCACCTTTGGTAATAGCAACAAAGGAGTGAAAATTTATTGGTTTATCCGAAAGAAATAGAAAGAAAGTTACTAAAATAGAGGATTCTTTCAGCATTCGGCCTGTGCTCGTTCGTCATACAAACGATTCGATTCACTTAACATTACATGTGACATTACTCGTTTCGGCCGTCTGAGCGTAGCGTTATACAGGGTGAGTTTTTCAAGTGGGCGTGGATGGCCAAATCCGAAACTTTGAGTAATATCGACAAACACTCAAAGGTATCATGAGACTGATTTTGATGAAAACTGAAACTGCATGACTGGATTTAAAAAAAAAAAACAATATTCCTAGCCAGGCATCCAACCAGAGATTGAGACAGGACAGGATTTTGGAGAAAAAAAGCACGCCGTAATATTAAACGTTCCGATAGTGGCGCTAATAAAGATAAAATTCTGGGCAGTAACGGCAAACTTTAGGAAATATCAAATTTTAACAAAATACTTCTGTTTTTTGTAGGAAATCTACGAAGACTCGTATCATGCAAATGATGACATGAAAATATCTTTGGAAAATATTCTAAACGGAACCAAAATTATTGTAATACTGAATATATTGTATATGCTTGAGTTTTCGAATCCGGCTATTAGTTGATTATAATGGCCTTAATTTCATCACTTAGTCTTAAGTTTAGTAAGTTGGTACTTTACGTTGGAGAAATAAGTATTTTGTTAAAAATCAACCCTTTCCATAAGTTTGCAGTAAGTCACTATTTCCCTAAAGTTAATCCTTATTAGTGACACTATCGAATGGTGTAGTAACACAGCATGTGCTTCTTTTTCAAAATATTCGTTTTCGATTCCTGGCTTGGAATATAGATTAAAAAAAATTCAATGATGCACTTTTAGTTTTCATCAAAGTCGGCCTCGTGACTCCTTTGAGTGTTTGTCGCTATTCCTCAAAGTTTCGGATTTGGCCATCCATGCCCACTTGAAAATCTCAACCTGTATAAAGGTTAACCTAAGTATTCAGTTGTTATGAAATTTCTTTGAAAATTGTTATTAAGTTATTTTTAATTTTGTTGCTAAGCCGTAACTTTGTGGCTACTTTGGAAAGGATGCCTAATAATTACGTATGTGAAGTAGAGTGGATGTAGGCACGATTAAGGGATATATTAGGGATTGATAGACGTACCCGGGTGCTTTCAGGTTTTTTGCGAGAAGGTCCAAACATGAGGGCGACTAAACTTATTGTTATCTAGGCAGGGACAAAGTAGCAATGAAACTAAGAAATTTTTGACAAAAGTTTATCGTTGGAAAGAGAATGTGGTGGGGATAAAAGTATTGTATTTATGTGGGGGACGATACAATTTTATTTTATTAAGTACATTAGGTATGGATAATGATCTGAATCAATGGTGATGGAGGAAAACAACAACGATTTATAAAAGTGTGGGTAAATAAACGGATCGAGAAAAAAATGCGCCCACCGTATTATAATGATGAGATTTGAGATTTCCTAAGGGCCCTTACTTTCGATTAAGTCGTATTATTTTTTCTCTCAACAAAAATTGCGGAGTGGAAGATTAGTAAGATGTTTCTGTAGCTGTATGTACCGAGCTGGAAGTTTTACTGTCCCAGCCACTTATATTATTATCAATGTTTACTCAATTATCAACAAAAACACAAAAAAATCAACAAAAAAATATCCGGTAGTTATATAATCATAATATGTGTCCGTCCTTAGACGGGAGTAGTATTAAATATCTCTAGTTAGGTATATACTAATTATATCTAAGTAGGATGGTATCGATCATACAAGATACCTTCTCATTTGTATTAATGTCTGATATAATCGATTTTTTAATGTAATCAATACATATACAAGTTTTATGTTCCATAATATAATCTGTATTAAAGAAGAGCAGGCAAAAGCTGAAAAAAATAATAAAACAATGTTGACCAAAAAATTTTATTTAAATATTTTAAAATAACTAATGATCTTACTAACTTATCTTCAGATGTGCATTTGAAATGTTTAAAACGCAAAAGTTCCTTAAGTGCAAACATTCGCAGTTGCGAATAGGAAAATATTCAATACTAGCTGTACCCGCGGCTTCGCTCACGTGAATTGTGTACTATATAAACGCGAAGCCAGAGTATATACGTAAAACTTCATGGGGAAAGCTGTGTATATTGATAATATGTTTTTTTAAAGATAGTGAATTTCAAGCCATATACGTAGCTTGCAAATTGTGGTTGGTTTTAGGTTGATCTTTTGTGGGTATGTGAAACAGGGTGTAAAGTCCCACAAACCTCCATAGAATAAGAGGATCCCCCGACCAGACGGGTGTGTTGTCTGGTCCGGGCAACTGCCCAACGGTTATTGTCGGACTGTTGTACGTGTTCAAAACGCGCCGAAAACTTTGATTGCGCGATGCAGGATTTATGTGACGTCATGTCATTAGTTCATAAGAGGCGGCGTGGCGCGTCGGTGCCGCTACAATCTTAAAAGCCTGATACCTGAAGGAAGAGAGCTGAGACTAAGTCTCTTAGCAGCTGTGGCTCTAGACTGTCTGTTAGTGGGGGGGAGGGGGGTTAGTCTAGGGTCACCAGCAGCCCTTTCTTTACCGCACAGTAAAGCTCTTACAGCGCGGTTTCTTCTTCAGGATCCCGTCGCAGTTTCCTTCGCTATCGCGTGTACGGGCGTCTAGCAACCACGCGTACGACACACAGCTGCTCAATCTCTACAGCTCATCAGTAACCACTAGAATTTAAACATTATAACAATATCTGTTCAGTAGATACTTTTTTCGCCAATTGAAAATTGTCGTTCACATAACTTACAAATATATTCAATCTTCAATCCCTTAAAAGATTTCTAGACCTATTTTGCAGTCAAAATAGCGCATCTGTTGACTTGAGAGCAAAGTTCGTCATCTACTTGTGTATTTTCGTGTACAATTAAAGTAAATAAAAAACTTATTTTATTATTATTTTATTTTACTTATCTGACCACAGAATAAAACATCTATAAAATGTAAATATGCTAACCATACACAAATAACAACGAGAATGAGAACAATGTTCTTAAAGATAGACGACACTTTCTTTCGGAAATAGAAATTACCCGGCTGAAAGACAAACATAGAGAGAGGGCTTTGTATCTCTATGGAAACAAGAAAAAGACAAATTGAAATACCAAATAACTCTTTGTTGTACACCAAGAAAAGAAAACTACAAAATATACGAAAAAAATGTTATATTGTATGTTCTAGAATAAATCCATACCTTAAAAAATCTAAAGGTGTCAGGTATCTTATGTGCTAGCTCATTACGTAGACGTTATCCAACGGTTTCCATCAGGAGGGATCCAGGTTAAAAGTTGCGTCATCGCACAAAAATAATTGTACCAAGCGAGGTTGTAGTGGTGGTCTATTTATTTTAAAGCCTTATAAGACCCCTTTTGTGCTATCTAGTTATGTGCCCACAAAAGTAAGCCTTCTCCAGGTCTAAAAGACCGAGACGTGAAAGTTGCTTAAAGATCTAAGGCCTTATTTTGTTACCGGGAGGATACCTTCAATAGGCGCCTGGAGTCTTGGGAAAATCACCAGGGTGTGTGGGATTTTGTGCTCACTTTATTCACCCCTATGATCACCATCAGCTAGCCTTATGACACAGAATAACACAGCATCATCTGAATGGCCCAAAATCAGTCAACTTAGCCTGCAGTCCATTGCTCAGTTCAGTGCATAAGCTTGGGGCGGGTAACTTGCGTTAGTTCCTTCAATAGGCCCAAGAAGGTGGCTCGCAGTAGGTTATTTCACGCGAAAAATAGATGTAGGTACATTAAATTTTTATTTATTTACAAATAATCTTTATTGACTTATTTTTTACAGCAGTTATTGAAGTCTCTGACTCCCGAACTAGGCGGTTGACAAGAGTCAGCGCCCTCCACATTTTATATTGTCCCAATGTCAAATTACAATTTTAATTTCATAGGATTTTATTCCCTAATACTTGCTTTTGTAATCGCCATGTAAGACAGACCCATCATACCCTAAATAATGTTGGTACCTACACTGTATAGATTAAAATTTATTCTGTGCTTGGGTTACTTGTCTTGATTGTGAATATATGTATATCTGACAGGATAATATAGCCTTTTGAAAAATATGACGAAATTTCATTGTTTTCATTGTACCTAAATGCGGACACTATTTTACATTTATCTCAAAATTAAGACACCTACTTTGTAGTTTTTTAGGTTTCCGTACCCAAAGGGTAAAAATGGGACCCTATTACTAAGACTCCACTGTCCGTCTGTCTGTCTGTCACCAGGCTGTATTTCATGAACCGTGTTAGCTAGACAGTTTAAATTTTCACATAAAGACAAAGACAAGTCAAAGATATTTTATTTCAACTAGGCCACCAACGTTACATGAAAAATGATTCTACCGTGCATATAGTGTATTTCTATTGCTGCTATAACAACAAATAAACTAAAAACAGTACAAAATAAATATTTAAGTTGGAGCCCATACAACAAACGTGATTTGTTTGCCGTTTTTCGTGCGCGATTCCGATTCGCACTTGGCCGGTTTTATTTTTCTACCACATTTTTTTACCAAATATAGTAAGTTACTTCTTTATTATGACGGTGATTTTTCTCAGCTTATGCCAGCCTGATTTTAGAAAATACATGTCGTAAACCTAAGAAATTATGTTTAGATCTTCGCAAACACTAAACTGAACGTCCTGCTGAATGTAATCTCCTAATAATAAAGATATTTTCTTCGCATTAGTGGTTTTATTGAGACACAAAACAAATAATTAAGTTCCCGGGTCAGTTTATGTTCACATTTACACGAAGAGCTTATGTTATACGAGCAGTACCTAGATATACATATGTATGTTATACATTATGTATATAGACATCTTACTGTTTATATAGGTCGTCGGTAGGTAAAGATTGTTGTTTATTTATATACGAGTAAATTCTTTGAAATATCCAGTTTAGTTTTAATGTGTTCATTTAATTGAAAGTTCCATAAAGAACTTAGCTAATCAAAAATTAGTTTAAATATGTCACTAACCGATTGTTAGTGACATATTTAAACTAATTTAAAGAAAACGTTTTTTTTTGTTAAAACTAATCTCTAGTAGTAGGTACCGAACCAGATTCTTTTTCAGAAAGCTTATTGACTTGTGATGTCGGCGATGCTTTCCAAAGTCTAAATTGTCCACTTTCTTAATCCTTCACTTATTTTTTCGAATTCTTATTTTTACATATCCCGAATTTTTCATATTGATATATTTACACTTTCTCATTATCACATGTCCCATTTTATTCTACATTCTACGGATGTGAAAGCCTCTGCTAAAAGCTAGTACAATATAATGAGAATTATAAGAGTTTATCTGAAAAATTTCACTGCAATACAATAACTGCCAGACGGACTACAGTTGAAAGATTGTACAGTAAACAATCAGTAAAGTAGGCGACGCTGCCAAGGCCAGTGTGCGCCGGACGTATCGTAAGTATCGTCCTCAGTCGTCAAGTATCGTCTCTTGCCGAGCTCTTTACATGCACCCTTAACCATTTACTGTGCAAACAACGTCGTACAAGAAGGTTTGGTATTTTTGCACTTCATAATAATTTTACGATGTTAGTTAGATATAGATTTTACTGGTAGTATGAGATTTTTCGGTTTCTTGAGTGGTAGGTTTTGGTATTGTGGTGTAAATGACGAATATTAGGACCATTCATCTTCTTCATGGAATCGAGATGCTGATCGCATGTCGAACAGCTGCTGCTTCGATACAGGACCTAGCTGATATTGCAGATAGGGTCAACGATCTGTTTTTAACAACGCTGAAGTTCACTGAACTTGTATTTCCTACCACTATAACTACTATGTTGTTGATTTATTTATTCAATACTTTTCAGAAACAAAAATACAGAAAACACACAAAACAATATAGTACAGTAAGTTTGTCCTGGACATCAACGACATCGGTGAAGGAAAATGCTGAGGAAACCTATACTTTAAATGTCGTCTGTAATCGCCAACCCATCTTGAAACAGCGATTATTGGTGATTAGTGCTCCTGTGTTCTCTGTGTGAGAGAGGGCTTTGCCCTGCAGTGAGAAATTCACACGTTTCTGTTCTTAATAACATCACCAATCTGTTTGTAAAACGTGGTGAATATGGTGATCCTCTCAGACGTTTATCCAATAAAGCAGATAAAGATCAGCAGAAAAATAATACAGATCTAGCCGTAATAGACACTATTTACTCTTGCGTGTTGATGACAAACATAGACCCTTCATAATTAAATCTCTTTTCTGACCCAGTATTCGGTAACAGCAACGCCATTCACTATTTACTTAAAGATCCCATAAGGAATACAGGAACATAAAACGTAAGTTTATATAGCCAGTACGTTGTTCAAAATTAGTTAATGAAACATTGAATATCACGCATTAATTATTCTAATTAGAGTAACAATACAGGCACTCGCAAACAGCTCGATTTATGTGAAGTCGTGAAAGTTGTGGGACATTTTGGCACATGGTTGGCATTACTGACGGTTGTGGCGAGGGCGCGAGGATGCGGCGGTAGCCAACTAATACGGGAAGATTTACTATTGTGAAAATTGTGTTACAATGTGAATGGGAGACATTTTCTTGAATTGATTAATTTGAGAAGGACATGTGACAGGATGAGGAGGAGGTAAAAGATGGGGAAGGAACTCTGTCTGAAATACTTAACTGCAAATAGAATAGATTAACCCCCGCGTCCTGGAAATAAATTTAATCGACGCGACAGAATTTAAATACAAGTCAGGTAATACGATTGGCCGATAATTCAGTCACAAGACGCATTTAAATGTCGATGATGCAGGCACATTAGCGGAAACAAAAACCATTTACAGTTGGATTGTATGAAATATATATAATATGGTACCCTAACAACAATATTGATTCTTGTTGTCTTTTCCTTAGGATAGACAGGCAAGCCCCCATAGATTTCTATTACTTGGACTACATCTATGTGTAAATCATTACATAATATAAACACCTTCCATGTCGCTGACGTGAATCCATTAGTTTTTCCCCTACCAAAATTCGCTCAACACGGTTAAAGTAAAATAACACAGCGCGCGTTTAACAATTTCTCACATTGTTTTTGTCATAATTTTAGCTTTTACGGGACTTAAGTATTTCTGCAGCGACGACATCACATAGTTTAGAATAAGAGGACCACAATATCGCTTAGTTTGCCCAACAATCTGTAGGTTTGTTCCTATATCTACGATGTCAGCAAGCGTGTCTTCGTTACCCATAACCACAATTGCAGCTTGCTCTAGATTCTCGATCTATCATGTGTGCACGACATATATATATACTATATCACGCTTCGCTTAGAAGTTGTGGTTTTGATCAAGGATTGCTTCGCTTCAGCGAGTGAGGATCAGTTCTAGAACTGCTATGGTATTCCGAGGCCCTAGACAAGTGACATTCTATCATCGAAAGCGTGGTGATAGCGATTGTCAAAAAGGCATTGTATGGGGTTGACAACCGATATCGAAAAATCACGTGATCAATCCCTCACATTTTGTCAATTTGACTACCGCCTTCGCTGACATCGAATGCCACTCGTCTAGAGCTTATTAATATCTGTTAATTTTTAGGGTTCCGTACCCAAAGGGTAAAAACGGGACCCTATTACTAAGACTCCGCGGTCCGTCTGTCTGTCTGTCACCAGGCAGTATGTCATGAACCGTGATAGCTAGCCAGTTGATGTATTTCTGTTGCCGTTATAACAACAAATACTAAAAACAGCTCCCATACAACAAACGTGATTTTTTTGCCGTTTTTTGCGATAATGGTACGGAACCCTTCGTGCGCGTGTCCGACTCGCACTTGGCCGGTTTTTGTTATTTTTCCAATCGCTATCACTACGATTTCGTGGATAGAATGCCACTTGCGTTAGGCCTCTAGATTTGTTCTCTATTAATGGCAAGAGGCTCGCCTCCTTCCACATGGGGCTTTAACAAAACGTAAGTGGCGAAATATGGGTGAACTTATTGGTACCGCTTTGCCTTCAGGGAATATAGAAGTGGTATTCTATTATGCTGCACTAAGAAACGATTCCACGTTAATTTTTAAACACTGGGTACATAGTCGTACATGAACGAGTTCTAGGTATTTTCAGCATTTAAGCTGCTCGTAACCACTGTAATAAATGTTCTCATGACAACATAGTAGCTAGGTACGAGACACGCAGAGTCGAATAAATGTTTTCAGCGGTCTGTTCCTCAAAGCTTTATCTTGGCAGCGTCGCTTAGCAACGAAGATCGGATTCTGACCCTCAAATGGGGAAGAAGATAAATTGTTTGTCTACTTAGACTATAGTTGCTGCTAAACATATATATAGATCTTCCTCTATCGATAATTGATTTAAATTATTGAAATGAACTGTTACTTAGCCCATGTTCACGAGAACACTCTAAATTAGCTAAGCTAATTTTACAGATAAACATTTTTATTGAGAAGTATTTATGAAGGTATATTAAGCACAACAATTACAATTAAAATTATAACTTACACATTTATTTAGTGCATTAAAGTAACCTTAGACCCCACACTAGGATACCCTGTGTCGAGGGAGGCTGCAATGAATACCGAAAATAGGCTTGCTTTAATTTATTTTTGTCAAATCTGTTAAATATGTTGCAGCGGAAAAAAAAACAAATCTTGTACATATGAATACCTACTACGTTGCGGCCGAAACACGATTAAGAAAATAAATTTCGATACAATATGGATGAACTAATTAACGTCAGTTTAAACTTGGAACATTGACTAGTAATTAATTTTAATTAACTTAAAAATCCTAAGTCCTACGGAACACTCAGCACGCGGGTCCGACTCCTACTTGGCTGGTTATTATTTATTCCATTTAGCTTATTGGTTGTATTGTCAGAAATGGGTGGTAAGCTTAATTTAGACACACTTCAGTGAGCGTTGTACAGCCAATGTAAGGCAGCCTGAAATTACGTATAGCGTATAGATGATAAACCGTTTTTACCTTTAAAAACTCACCCTCTTCCACTTCCAGACCTCAGATCGCCCGTAAATTATTTATCATTTCATTCTTGTTATATTCTCTTCCTTTTCCAATGGGTTTCATCCTACTATTTTTTTTCACTTTTTACCTTTTTCATGACTTCTGGGTTATATACTCTCTACTCCTGTTTTAAATTCAGAATCAATATCGTATCAACCCTAGTGAGTTCGCCAAGTTTAGGTTACAATTGTCGAGGGCGGCGGCAGTTGTCCTTCTGTAAACTTTCTATTTGTGGTACTACCTACAACGGGCGTGAAAACCAAGTTTACATTTAAATCATATTTAATACCTTAAAGCACTGTCATTCATTGACCCGTAACTCATATTTGCCATAACTAACCTGAGGTATCGCAAAATATTCACAACTATAATATAATTAGGAAAATACCCGCCCCACTAACAACACTAACAGTGGAGTTTGACTTAACGGAGGCCTTACCTCTAGCAGCGAATTCATACGCGGCAGTCCCCATTAAACGGCAAAGTAACCTACGACCTTTAAAAAAATAATAGTCAAATTGACCAGTGCACAGGAATTTTCTTACACAAAATGCAAAAATAATATTCGATATATTTGTCGTCAATTGACGTCTAAAAAATATCAGATATAATGCAGTCAGATCATGTAGCTCGGTGACACTAATTGGAAGTAACGAAATCATTCTATATACGAGTACACACAAGGGATCAAGTACGTTTTAGAGTATCACCGAAATGGAGGCTTTTTATTTTAACTTTTTTGGATCGTTATTGATTCTTTTTAGTTAATTTCGCTATTTGAATAAAGAATTTTCTTAAAATTTTGATTATAAATCAAAATGGGAACAATTTTGGAATACTCTTTCAAACAAAAAAGAATTTTCAAAATCGGTCCACAATTGACGGAGATATCGGTGAACATAAATAAAAAAAAATACATAATGTCGAACATAGAACCTCCTCCTTTTTTGGTAAGTCGGTTAAAAATAGAAAATCAACTTTCAATAAGGATTTCTATAAAAGTGTCTAATAGCACAAAGTAAGCAAGCATCGGCGCGCTTTCTATTTTGTGGTCATAGCGTTTATACAAAAACATTACAATTTCTGCATCGGAACTGAAAAAAATGCAATGATATGGAGCGACGACATCATTTGACACGAGAAGAGATGATGAGAGCCGTCGGAATGCTGCAAACTGGTTCCAGAAGAACTACACTGAGCATCATAAGCCGCCTCTGGACACGCTAATGTATCACAGGCAGCGTAGCGTGGCCGAGTGACATTGAGAACGATCTCGCATCACCACTCGCAGACAGGACTGGTATATCCAAAACAATGCTCACTGCTGTTTACGTGAAGTGGGTCGGCGTTCCGGCCGGCCGCTGGAAGGACCGCTGGGAAGACCGCTGAGAGTTCCACCAATAGCACCCCGCAGTCGTAGGGCCCGTTTACAATGAGCTAACGAACAAAGAAATTGGGAGGACGAAGACTGGCGTTGTGTTTACTTTTCCGATGAATCTCGTTTCGGTATGAGGCCGGATATAAGACTTACTCGAGTTTGGAGGACCTCTGGACGTCAAGAACGTTTGAAATTTTGCCAGGAACTTCATTCATTATGGAGGGGGAACAATAATGGTTTGGGCCGGTATTTGGATCGGTGGAAGAACCGATCTCATTTGGATCAGGGACAACCTCAATGCTCAGATTTATGCGGGGAGGATTGTTTCAGACGTGATTGGTTTGACTAATGCCACACAATGACAATACACGTCCACACACATTAATGTTCTGCTGTGGCCTGCTCAATCGCCAGACCTCAACCCAATTGAGCATGTATGGGATATGCTCCAGAAAAGGGCTCTGCCGAATATGGATGTCGACGAATTATACAATCACGTGGGGTTCCCCGTGATTGTGTGATTCGTGATAGTTTTTTAAATTTTTACATAGAAAATTAAAAGCCTCATTTTTGCCATCTTTTTTTGTTATTTAATTGATTAACTTAGATTATTTGATACAATTTGCAAAAATTTAAATTTTTCTTAATTTTTACTAAATTTAGGGATATGTTGTAAACAAAGGAATTAAAGTAAGAAGCCAGTCTGGCAGACTAGATTTGGTACATATTAATTGGTGTTAAATACCGAATACTGAAATGGTACTCAGTACTTAAGTTTGAACTAAAGTGTATTACTAGTAGGGTTGAAGGTGTAAATTATACAACCGAACTGTATACTGATCTAAGTAAATCAAGTATATATTTGTTAAAACTCACGAGACACTATACTAAATCGAGAAACAATCTTGCTTGTGACTGCCAATTCGACGCCAACGCCATCTAATTGCGTCTTTGTACAAGTTAACAAAAACAATATTTATGTTTACCTTATAAGCGACTATTGATCGTTAACAATTGGATATTTTTTATAGTTAAAAATTTACTTGATCTAATACTTGATCCCTAGACACCTTTGATGTTTTCAAAATATTATGTTGTAAAATGTAAAATGTAAAATTTTTCATCGATTTATTAAATATCGATTATATTTTTGCTGTATTAAAAACGACACAATAAATAATTATTTAAACCTCTTTGATAATATTAAACATGGTTTTATGTCAATATGATATCTTTTTAAATTTGGAGATGTCGAATACGATTTCTGCCTTCTTCATTCCTATAATATTCCGAGTTCTGTGAATATGAAGAAAATATTCACAGAACACGGAATGGTCATAGGCCGATTTCTGAATTGAGTATATGAGGTTAAGAACGAGTTGAGTATTTGTCAAACTTTACTTTAGCCTGAATATCTGTCAATATTTTCCCAAACAAAGAACTCTGTTAAAGCAGTGGTTGGTAATTCCCGTACCTATCTTAATCTGCCAGGAAAATAATCGCAACAATAAAAAATAACATCTCGTTAAAATCAACAAACCTATGAAATTTTACATTTTGAAGACCTCCGACTCTCTCTCGACCTCTCTTCTGTACACCAGCAACCCTAGCAGCAAAATTCAAACGCGATATCATTGGAATTATTATTAGCATAATAACAGCAACAAATCGTTTCAGCCGTTCTCTAGTGATGCGCTTTTTTACAGATAGATAAAGTTTACATGATCGTGTTTTTTGCGTCCTGTCTATTTCTTTTTAAACTCTACAATGTAGAGTTTAAAAGTCTATAGAGAGAAACGTCGAGAGAGTATATAGAGTCTATATACATAAAGAAAAAACGTCACCATGTGATCTCACCACACGACACGACTGCTGCATAATATTTAAACCTCAGATTATATCTAAACCTGCAAGACTAAAGTCAATATTTAAAATTAACATAATTAACTTAAGGAATATTTACAAAGTTATAATTACCTATTGCCTATATCATCTATCAGTCCCAAGTAGGTACTGTAGCTATAACAATAATTGTAACTTATTATTCTCTCAATTATATTTAGTTGTCAGACAACGTGACGTTTTAATTATATTAAATGCTAATTGTATTTAGCGGGTCGTTTAGTAGGAGATATCAAAAGCACAAGCTCACTTACATTTTTACCTACATATTATTGTGTTAATCCGAAGCCAGGCCGCTGAATAATTGACGTGACCTTTGTACGCGGCAGATTAGCTACATAAAATTTTACTATATCTGATTTTCATAATTATTTGATATTTTAATGTCAACAAGATTGAAACTCGATAGGTCCTTTAGGTCGTATTTCAACGTGGGCGAAGGAAATTTATATTTGCCATTAGAAATTATTGACAAATAATTTTGTCTGTAGATTTAAGGTATGACTTGTTTTTATTATTATTACTAGCTCTCCAGCAAAATGTGCACTCTGTCTGGGAAGCCATCCTGCCAATTATAAGGGATGCGAGGTATACAGAGAAATCTTAGCTCGAAAACAGACCATCAGGCGTGATGCACCGACAAAACAACTGCCAGAAAAAAATTGCCAGAAAACAATGAAGGACTTCTACTCAACGAACAAAAAAACAAACGAGTTACAGGTGATAAAAAACGTAACAATCAACAATAGGACTTATAAGGAAGTTCTACAGAATGAAACCCGTCCACCAGGTGTGGAACCAACTCAAGTAGTCCAAGAACTACTTATTAAAAATTCAGAAAAGATTGACATGCTAGTACAACAAATAAGTACTCTTATGGGGCTTATTTCAACAACAAAGCCATAGAAAAGCTCTTAAAATGACTAATCTATGTATAGGGACATGGAACATCAACGGCCTTGCGCCTAACAAAAGCGAAGTGGATTTACTCCTGAAGTGCCACAACATCGACATACTGTTAATATCAGAAACCCACTTTACCAGTAGAAACGCAATTACGATACCTGGATATTACATTTATACAACTGACCACCCTGACGGCACTGCCCACGGAGGTACTGCTGTTATTATTAAGACTTCAGTGAAACACCACCAGCTTGCCAGCTATCAAACAGAGCATATTCAAGCGACAACGTTATGCGTGGAAGACAAAAATGGAAAATTCAACATCTCATCAATTTACTGTCCACCAAAGCACAAAATCAAAGAACACCAATTTT
Organism: Anorthoa munda; assembly: GCA_945859665.1. NCBI lineage: Eukaryota > Metazoa > Arthropoda > Insecta > Lepidoptera > Noctuidae > Anorthoa > Anorthoa munda. The sequence continues at coordinate 42,258,472 of OX243893.1, forward strand.
CACATTATATTTCCACGCTCGGGCAAAGATTTATAGCTGGAGGTGACTGGAACGCTAAGCACACATTTTGGGGATCAAGACTGGTTACCACAAGAGGAAGAGAGCTTAAAAAATGTGTGGACAAACACTCTCTACGCACCATGTCTACAGCCGAACCGACACATTGGCCAAGTGATCCAAATAGACTACCAGACCTGATAGACTTTTTTGTAACAGCCGGACTCTCTAGGTTATATTTCAAGGTAGAATCGTGCCTAGATGGCTCTTCAAACCACATTCCGGTTTTACTTAATGTTAGTACCACTGTTCTGCATCATGAAACCAATCCGAAATTGTACAACAAGTTCACTGACTGGGACTCTTTTAAAGAAGAAATAGAGGACAAATTAGATCTGAAAATGCGCTTAAGAACTAAAGAGGACATTGAATCAGCAACTCAACACTTGACAAACACAATACAGAATGCGTGCTGGCGATCAACTCCGGATATCTTGAAGTCACGTTCTCACCCTACGATTCCCGAGCAAATAAGAATGAAGATCAAGGAAAAGCGACGATTGCGACGAGTCTGGCAGACGTCTAGGGCTCGAGAGGACAAGACTGCTCTAAACAAGGCGATTGTAGACCTTAAGAACGCTATTGCCGATGCTGAGAATTCAACAATAAAAGCTCAATTGGAGTCTCTGACAGCCACAAAAGCTACTGATTATTCTCTTTGGAAGGCTACCAGTGGCATGAATCGACCCCAATGTGCAAAAGCACCAATTACATTGAATGATGGACTATGGGCGAGAACTAGCAAGCAGAAAGCAGATGCTTTCGCTACTCACTTAGAGAAAGTTTTCACACCAAACGAGGCAGAGCCCGGTTTTGACGACCCTCATATTGAAGCCAAATTAAATCAACCCTACCAACTTGATCTACCTGTCCGACCTATAACACCCAAGGAAGTACTTCGGCAGGTAATTAAACTTGATGGCAAAAAAGCGGCAGGCTTTGATCTTATCACTAAAGAAGTGCTAATCCAACTACCGAAGAAAGGTATTGTATTCCTAACGGCACTCTACAATAGTATACTACGAACCAAATACTTTCCAGAATTATGGAAAGTTTCTCAAATAGTGATGATCCATAAACAAGGCAAACCAGAGCATGTGATATCGTCATACAGACCCATCAGTTTGCTCCCAGTAACATCTAAGCTATTCGAAAAGCTTTTGTTAAATAGAATGATGCCACAATTACTTCAAAGGTCCGTCATACCTGACCACCAATTTGGTTTTCGGCAGAAACACGCTACGACAGAACAAGTCCACAGGATCTATGACAAAATTAGGAAGTCTCTGGAAGATAAGGAATACTGCTCGGCTGCATTTTTAGATATCCAACAAGCCTTTGATAGGGTTTGGCACCGCGGGTTACTCTATAAGATCAAGGCGTCCTTACCCCACACCTATTACGAACTGCTGGCATCTTACCTCTCTGACAGAATTTTTCAAGTCAAGGAAGGAGAGGCCACCTCGGATTTCCACAAGATAACCGCAGGAGTGCCCCAGGGCTCTGTACTGGGACCAGTGTTGTACACCATATTCACAGCAGATCTGCCACATACTCCAGACATTACGTCAGCAACATATGCAGATGATACAGCAGTTCTGGCTAGCCACAAAGACCCCGAAATTGCTTCTCAAAAACTTCAGGGCAGTCTAGATGACATTGACAAATGGCTAAAGACGTGGCGCATAAAAGCAAGTGCCTCAAAATCAACCCAGGTCACTTTCAGCTTAAGACAAGGAATATGCCCACCTGTAAAACTAGGCGAGCATGTACTACCACATAATGATTCGGTGAAGTACTTGGGCATGCATCTAGACCGCAGGCTTACATGGCGGAAACATATACAAGCCAAGAGAGACCAACTGAACATAAAGTACAGGAACCTATACTGGCTCCTTGGAAGAAATTCTGTCCTGTCGGTGGACAACAAGTTATTGGTATACAACACAATTTTAAAGCCAATTTGGACTTACGGTATCCAACTATGGGGTACTGCTTGTGTCTCCAACATCAATATGCTCCAGAGGTTCCAAAATGTTATCCTTAAAAACATCACAAACGCACCGTGGTTTATAAGAAACTGCGAGGTTCATGAGTACCTTAGCGTAAACACAGTGCACCAGGAGGCGAAAATCTGGGCAGAACGCTACAGAACACGCTTGGAGAATCATCCAAATCCCTTGGCGAAGGCTCTTACAAAGCCGGATCACAAAAGGCGGCTGAAAAGGTTGGCTATAATGGACCTTGCAAAGTAGGACATCGGAACGTATGATGTCATGAGTATAAAGAGGGAAATCTCGCTGGAGAAACCACTCTGCACCACAATATCACAACAATTCTGCTCATAGTCCTAGGACTGATTGCAGAAGAAAAGGGGAAAAAAAAAAAAAAAAAAAATTACTAGCTAGCTTTCGTGTGTCCGGCAACTAGTAATACATTTTTTTAAGCACTTCCTGGCTTCCGATTAAGCTGAAACATGGCTTATGGCGTTTCTTGTGCATTCTTCTCCATATCAACCTACTTTTCCGAATGCACGGTAGAATATTTTATTACATGTAAATTTTTAATGGTTTAACGTTTAAAAGTGCCGCATAATGGCCTAGTTGAAATAAATACATTTGACTTTGACTTTGACCATGTCATTTTGGAAACATTGAAATAATCTGTTACTTTAGGGCTGGTAGAATACTCAGCTCGGGTGGGCTGCTTTTGGCAAACTGGATGATATTTTGAAGTCAGTCAAGATATAATACCACAATCTCTAAAGAACCACCTCTATAACCAGTGTTTTTTGCCCACCATGACTTACGGTTCCGAGACGTGGACGCTCACACAGGAGGCTGTGTACAGGCTTCGAGTTGCACAGTGAGCTATGGAGCGTTCCATGCTTGGCATACGGGTTATAGACCGAGTTCCAAACGTTGAGATCCGAAGACGTACGAAGGTTTCCGAAGTCGGAAAACGAATTTCGGACCTGAAATGGAGCTGGGCAGGACACCTGACAAGGCGCGGTGATGATAGGTGGAGTAAAGGTGGTGACCGAATGGCGTCCAAGGACTGGAACTAGAAGTATTGGTCATCCAACGGCGAGATAGGCAGATGACATTGTTGCCATTGCGGGTAGAACGTGGTGATTGGTACAAGAAGAGAGAGGCCTATGCTCAGCAGTGGGCGAAGTCGGACTGTGCATGATGGATGATGATGATAATGATAGGGCTGGTTTCATCATGCAGCCGGAAGGTGACCATAGCAAATTTTTAACCAGGCAGGATCATCATATTTGGGCTCATTGGATGTGTATTGGCAAGTGATGTTACATTTAGTACCTTTCAATTCAAAAAGTTGTTTAAAATATTTTCATTTAGTACACATACGCATTTGTATCTATTGAACTGTGTGGTCGAAATATTCATCTAAATATTCAAACGTGGATAGAGTGGCTTTTGTATTTGTATGGTGCATAGGATATGAATAATGGAATTGAAATTAAAAATGGCCGGATTTCCGTTGATTTGCTTTTAAGGGCTTAGTGGTTTACTGTGAATAGTGTTTAGTTGTGTTTGGTTTTCGAAGCTTTGGTATGTTGAATGTAGTTTACAAGTTTTTTCGCTAGTGTACAGTTGTTTCTACACTATTATCTATGACCGAATGTAATTAAAAATAAAACGATTGGTAAGCTTTTTACATTTAGATATGATAGAGATGTGTCCTGGGTAAAAAATTATAATTCTATTAAGTCCGTCAGTAACATTATCAAATGATATTGGAACCGTATTTTTTGCTTTATCAAATAAATAAAACCAACAACCATCTTATAGATTAGTACACACTTCTTTTATGGGGTACGGTGTTAAATTCTATAACAAATTACCTTGAGATATATTAAAACTAAATGAACGAAAACTTAAACCATTGTTAAAAACACACTGTGTAAACAAGAATATTAAAAAGTAGATATTCAAGATATGAATGCTTGGAAACATGCTGCTCCTGCTCCATAGGGCAATCTTTAGTGTAGATAAAATCAAACTGGTGGTTATATTCATAATTATACTATTGTTTTATTTTTTATTTAATTTTTTCTTCTCTTTTTGTTTAAGAAATTGACTCACACACTGTTCCGTTGTTGTTGAATTAGGTAGTATACCTATGTTTGCAATATTTCTAAGTATGTGAGAACTATGTTCCAATTTATGAAATTAATGAATATACCTGTTAGTGCTTGTAATACTTTATATCTATACGTAGTATAGTAGTGTTGGTCTGGGTGTATCGTCCTCACGTATATGAATTAATGTATGTATGTAAATATTTAAACACTTTATTTAAATGAGTAAGTGTGGAGATTTTTGCCCGTTCTTCTCCATAACAAGCTATTTGCCCGAATAGACGGTAGAATCAATTATTACTTACAAATTAAATTTTTTGACGTACAAAAGTGCCGCTTAATGGCCTAATTGAAATAAAGAAATTTGTCTTTGACTTTGAAAAATTTACAAAGTTAAAGTGCATCTTGGTTCAGGAGTGGGGGCTTGTGACGTCACTTTGTTAGTATAAAGTGTAGCACACCGTGACGTCACACGATATTTCAACGCACTGTATCGTCGTAATTTTTTGTATATCTGGCAAAAAAAAAATACGTGTCCAATATTTTTAAGATGATCTAACTGATGGACTAAATAGAAATTTTTGTCAACATCCCTATTGCTGGATAGATCATAGCAAGAAAGTACTAATTGAGCGGGTGACTATTGGCCAACCACATATTCACATTTTTTCAGCTATTTCCTTGTAGTGATTAAACTATGATAATAAAGTTGTATCATTACCGTAATTACAGTCATACATACAAGCCTTTTCCCGCTGCTTCGCTTCTGAGGCCTGTCCCACTGGAACTGTGAATTACCCGGAAAAAGCCAGCGATGTTGTAGCTTTCTATCAATTAAAGAATCATCGTAAACGGCTCAGAAGTTCCAAAGATTACCTCTTAAAAACAAACACACTTTTGTCTCATATAATATTAGTTAAAAATTGTCTAACTTTAATAGCACTTTTTAGTGTGTCGACTACAAACATACCCTTTTTAGTTAAATCCCTGCTCTAGCCCATCAAGTTTGACCACGGAAACTACTTCCGCAGACGCAGTTATAAGGTCCTCACGTGAACACTTATACCAATACATACTAAACAAGTCAAAGGGCTGTTTCTTCCCTGTTACCAATACAGGCCTTAGGTATAATATTATCCTGTAATCCGATGAAACGGTGACGAGCATCGCGTCAAGGCTCACAGCTATAAGCTTAACGACCAACTAACGACGGAGCGACGCGAAGCGAGGCGAGGCGGGCACGATACGTGATTTAAATTTCTTCGGAATAGGTCGCGATCGTAATAGGCTCGTTATGCACGCTAATATTGATATCTTTTGCGATAACTCAAAGAGTGTTGTTAAAGGTTAAAGGTTCTATCTTATTTTAATTTATGAATGGAAATGATGACCAAATTGTTCTCACATAGCCTATATTTTAACATACAGTTACTTGTTTAAAAAAATAAATGTTGGACACTTGATAAGCATGTAATAATTAGTGTTTGTTTAAGCACAGTAGTTTGTTTATTTGTGACACTGTAGCATTTTTAACTATTTATATTGCTGTGCCCTAGCAGGGTTCATGTATGAAACCTTTATATTTGTAACAACTTTGTAAACTACATGAATGCAATAAATGATTATGATTATGATTATGAAGGTGACTGGATAATTGTGCTTATGGAGACGAGTGGTGGCTTGTTACCAAGTTAATTCACTTATTTATTGATCTTCTTCTTTTCGTGTGAGTTAATTAGCCGGCTCTGGCAACCCCACAGGTCTCTCACTAGGCTATTCTTTTTTTTTTGGCGGGAACTTGAAAAAGAGCGGGTCTCAAATTTTTTATAAAAGTTTTTCCCTAGTTTTCTTTAATTAAAGTTACCAAAAGTATACTAAAACTACACTGGTAGTATAAGTTTACCTAAAAAATGGATGGTAACGAGGGGGGCGGGGATAACCCGCCCGTCTCAAACAAACGTCCTCGGCCTGAGGACGGAGGCACCTCCAGCGGCTTGGACTCTAGTAGCGGCGGCGGTGAGCGTATTGACTCCATGTATTTACCTTATTTAAAACCAAACTATAAAAGACTCTACCCGGAGAACTCCTCCAATACCGAATTTAAAGTGTTTGTGGAAAGTAAAAATGCAAAGGACAGATTGGGAAATAAAAGTCCCATATACTTAAATCATATTTTCAATAACGAAGTAAAGGGTGTGGTGGCAATTCAGCGTGTAAATGCTAATAAAATTGCAGTTACATTCAAGCAATATAATACGGCAAACAATTTTATAAATAATTCATCTTTTATGGAGAAATATGAAATAAAAGCATATATTCCTGCAGCACAAATAGAAAAAACAGGCATAATCAGATTTGTACCAGGTAATATTTCGAACAAGGAACTCTACACAAAGCTATCTTCCATTTATGAAATCATTGCTATCAGAAGATTCACTAAAAAAGTGGGTCAAGAGCGTGTACCACTACAAACAGTTAGCATTACTTTTTTATCAAATGTATTACCCTTTAATGTGCAATATGACTTGTTTGCGTATAGAGTCTTTGAGTATATCCCACCATTGCAGCAATGCTTCAAATGCTTTAAATTTAACCATTCAGCTAAAATTTGTAATGGCAAGCAACGATGTTCGATCTGCTCAGGGGAGCATTTGTATAAAGATTGTGATAAGCCAAATGAGATCTGCTGCATCAATTGTAGCGGTCCTCATCTAGCAATATCAAAAATATGTCCAATAAAGATTAAAAAAATTACTGAAAAGAAATCTAAAATTACTTATGCAAGTGTTGCCTTGACTAAGACAACTCAAAATATTGAATTCCCTCCATTGCCGATGCCAAAACATCCACTTCAAAATGTAAATAAACCTGTAAATATTAAACCTGTATATAAAATTGTAAATAGTAATGTAAATAAATCTGTACATAGCAAGCCTGTTTCCCAGGCTGCCAGCAATGATGTCGTATTACCTCCAGTAGACATCAAGTCTCAAATAATGTCCAACAATGATGTACTAATGGCCCTGGTACAGACATTGGTGGAATTGGGCAATAAGGGTGACTCTACACCCATCACTACACTCACAATTAAAGATATGCTACTTAAAAATCTAACCAAATAATGGATTTAAGTCCTCCTAGAACATCTCGATTACGTATTGCGCAGTTTAACATTCAAAGTGCTAATAGTAAAAAGCCCTTACTAATTAAGTTCTTGCAAAAACAAAATATTGATGTATGTTTGCTAAATGAGACTTGGTTTAAAGGCAATAGTAACTTTAAAATACCTGGATATAATATTTATAATAGAAACTCAAAGAATGAACATAATGGAGTAGCCATATTGATTAAGGCATATTTTCAGTATAATATTTTAAATACCAGATTTTATGAAGATATTCAAACAGTTGCTTTATCATTATCCACTGAAAAAGGTAATCTTTCAATACTTTGTGTATATTGCCCTCCTAGCGGGCACATCAGAATGAACAGGCTACGTAATATAATAAGAGATCTTCCTAAGCCAATTTTTATGAGTGGAGATTTTAACGCTCATCATATTGCATTTGGCTGTTTGTCGACTAAGAGTCGAGGTCGAGATTTGTATGATGTTATAGATGATTCTGAATTGTGCATTTTAAATGATGGCAGTTTTACTACAATTAATAATCCCACACGTAATTCATCTGCTATTGATGTCAGCTTCACTAGTCCTTGTATTGCACCATTTTGCGAGTGGTCTGTGCATGATGATGCTATGGGAAGTTATCATTATCCTACAATAACTGAAATATCTTTGGCTGTTGACAAATATCAAGTTATTCCTCCTGTCGACAAGTTTTTGTATGGTAAAGCTGATTGGAATAAATATCATGAATTATCAGAAATAATATTTGCAGACATGTTGATAGATGAGGCAGACCCTATGTCCTCATATTTAGAATTCTGTAACCGTCTTGCTGCCCTGAAGTTGATGGTAATTCCGAAGTTTACTAAACATAATAATTTTAAAAGTAGACCTCCAACACCTTGGTGGAATGAAATTTGTGAGCAGGCCGTAGTTGCATCATATAATGCCCTAAAACTGTACAGAAGTGACCCTAATATTGATAACTACATTAATTATAAAAGGCTAGATGCCTTAAAGAAAAGGACAATTTCAGAGCAGAAGAAGATAGGCTGGAATAATGTATGTCATACTTTTAATAGGACTACTCCTATCAGTAAAATTTGGAATCTTATTAAAAGGTTTAAAGGAATTAAAACTGTAAATAAATCATACAAAGATGAGTTTATTCCTTCATTTTTAGACAAACTTTCAGATAACAGGAACCTATTAGAAACTTATAATTTTAACACTTATTTTGAAAAAAATAACAATAACCAAAATTCAAAATTTTTATTGGAATCTTTCTCATGGACAGAATTCATTTTAAGTCTACAGTCTAGACGTAATACAAGCCCAGGCTTAGATGATTTTCCATATGCTGTGATAAAAAATTTGCATGAGTCTGTTCAAAAAGTTTTCTTAAATATTCTCAACTCTCTTTGGAATAAAAAGTTGATACCAGACTCTTGGAAAACACAGTGTGTTATTCCTATACTTAAACCTGATAAATCTCCAGATAATGCAAATTCTTATAGACCAATATCTCTATCATCATGTCTCGGCAAAATATTTGAAAACATGGTTAAGGCTCGATTGGATTGGTATGTGGAAGCGAATGGTATAATCCCTCATGTGCAGTATGGCTTTCGTCGTGGGCGTAGTTGCGTTGACAGCTTTGTATCTTTGATCTCGGACCTGAAAAGAGCAAATAATTTACTTTCAAACACTGTATGTGTATTTTTAGATGTACAAGGTGCTTTTGACAATGTTGATCCTGGAATCCTGGTTAAAATTTTATCTGATATAAATATCCCTGGTCATTTATGTAAATGGATTTATGAGTTTTTAAGTAACAGAACTGTTTATGTTAAGCATAATAATATACTACATGGGCCAAAAATAGCATCAAAAGGCACCATGCAAGGTGCTACATTGTCACCTTTATTGTACAATTTGTATACAAGTGAAATATGTAAATATGTAGATACAAGTAATGTAAATATCTTGCAATTCGCTGATGACATAGTTTTATATAGTAGTAACCGAAATTTGCAAATAGCCATTGATAAAGTTAATAGTGCTTTAAATCAATTATCTAACTATTATAATGGTAAATTACATCTTAAAATTAATGGATCTAAAAGTAGTTTTATGATTTTTGGCAAAGATGATCCAACCTGCGATATTGCATATGGTGGAGAAGCAATTAGTAGAGTTTGTTCAAAGAAATTTTTGGGAGTTATCATTGATCAAAAAATTACTTTTGAAGAGCATATTAGACATATTTCACAAAATGCTTTAAAAGCATTGAATATAATAAGATGCCTTGCTGGAGTTTCCTGGGGAGCAGACCCCAAAACATTATCTATTTTGTATAAAGCAACAGTAAGGAGCCATTTTGACTATAGTGCCATAGCTTATCTAAACAGTGCTCATGCCCATAAATTAGACATTTTGCAGAATAGAGCTCTGAGAATAATATCTGGTGCTATGTGCTCAACTCCCATTAGGGCCATGGAAGTTGAAACTAAAATTATGCCTTTGATTTTGAGACGTCTCCTTCTTGCGGAGAGATATTGTTTGAAATTGTTGTACTCAAATAACACACAAATTATTAACAAAATTATACCTCATAGAATCAGTAATTCTGGACCTTTGGCTACTGGTAATTCTCTCCTAATTGGTCATTCCCCAATGCTGCTCAATATTTTCCTGGAAATTGAGAATAGTTGTTTTAAGATTAAAAAGCAGTGCCCTTGGCCCTGTTATACTTTTTCATATCAAAGCATTATACATCCCATTAAAGTAATACATTATACAGTTGACAATAATTTTGACATGCTAAACTTTCTTTCGGATAATAATGAATATTATACATTTTATACTGATGGCAGTAAAGGAGATGGTTATGTGCGATGTGCTGTGTATGATTCTCAGATCAAGTTTACTCAGAGTTTTGTTCTACACGATGTGTGTTCGATATTCACTGCAGAGGCTTATGCAGTTTTTCAAGCTCTGAGGCGAATTGAAAATGTAGATAATTGTAAATACTTTTTGATTGTCACTGACTCTTTAAGTTTGATTAAAGGTTTATCTAACCTCAAAATTAATTTTAATTCTAATTTTATTTTATACATTATAAAAGAACAAATTCATCGACATTCGCTCAGGGGCATTGAAATTTCTTTTATGTGGGTGCCATCTCATAAAGGCATTGCTGGCAATGAAATAGCTGATAGAGCTGCGTTTGAGGGTGTTAATGCTCTTGACCTTACAAATACAGTATATGTGCCTATGACTGATTATCTGTATTCTATAAATGAAAATATTAAGAATCTGTGGATAGAGATGTGGAAGAAAGACCAGGAGACAAAAGGAAGGTGGTATGGAAGCATTCAAGAGAGCTTGCCTGTTAGACCTTGGTACGATCGACTTAAAGATGCCAGCCGTGACTTCATAACCACTATTAATAGACTGCGTTTTGGCCACAACACTGTGCCATCACACCTTGCAAGACTTGGCATAATTCAATCCAGTACTTGTGTATATCGTGAAGAAAAAGACGGAGACATGGAACATCTATTCTTCAGTTGTCAGAAATTTTTGATTGACAGACTAATGTTAGCCAGTGATCTTAGTGATGTGCTAAACTTAAGTGAAAGTGATAGTTCTTCCCGCCCGCCGCCGCTTAAAAAATTATTAAAAGAATTAAACTGTTTTATACCGCTTTACAAATATGTTAAAAGTACTATTCAAAAAATTTAACATATAAGTGCAGTTAATACTTTATGTTTATTGTGTTAAAATGTTACCCATAAAAAAGACTTGGCTTAAAGGTCTTAGTAACCAAGCCATAATATTCAAAAAAAAAAAAAAAAAAACTAGGCTATTTCAGACTAACATTAACTAAATAAGTTCAGGGTCCCCACGATGTCTTCCTTCACCTTTGCCTGTGATGTCCAAGATAAACTTAGAACGTACATATGAATTTGATAAAGTCACATTGGTACTTGCCCGGCTTTAAACCCACAACCTAAAGTACGAGAGGTCAGGTTTAGCCACTGGGCCACCACGACATTTATTTATTGATAACATAAGTACAAAAATAAGCTGTTGACTGGATTATTGTGCATAAGGAGACTAGACGGAGTTTGTTATGAAGTTCATCAATTTATTTATTGTTAAATAAGAGAGAAAAAGAAAAGTTCGGCTATAAAATGTAGACCCGTCTTACATACTCCTTTAATGTTCGTCATACCACAATAGTCAACCCCTTTATAGACAATCTTTCAAGAATCTTGTCCTTATTTCTCTCTTATCTATCTTCTATCTATATATATGATATATATATAAATTAATGCCTATTTGCCTTGGTCACGGAATCACGCGTGAACGGCTAGATATTCTATTTTTTTGTTTGTTATTGTTAGGAGAAGGTACTTATGAAAAAAAATACGAAAAAAATAATGGTTCCTTACCTTGGGTAGGGTAGGGTAGGTAGGTAGGGTAGGTAGGTAAGGGTAGGTAGGGTAGGGTATGTAAGGTAGATAGGGTAGATGAATGTTTGGTGTTTTTATGGCAAAACAAAGTTTGCCGGGTCAGCTAGTTTAACAATAAATAAATTGATTATCTTCATAACAAGCGCCGTCTAGTCTCCTTATGCACAATAATCCAGTCAACAGCTTATTTTATAGCAGAACTTTTTATGTCATAATATTATTTTGCATAACAACGCCATAATTATGCCGAATAAAATTCTGCCGTTTTTTAACGTGCCATTGTAAATACCGACATATAAACATTCGGCCGAACAATAATTATATTTATAATTTTTATGCCCTAAAATATTCGTTTAAAGAACATTTTGCCATGTGTGTTATGCCACATAAATTTCGGTACATCAAGATTCTGCCAGATAGAGGGAACCCAAGTAAGAAAAGATGCGCCGAAACTGAAAAACATGGGCATGTGGGGCAGAAAAATCAACAACATATCAAGATTAATTGGTTTTAGATGTCCAGCCTGTTCACAACTATTTTGGAACGCTTCCAGTGTAATCGGGTGCAGCTGAATATAAGGTAGTATTTAACATGGAGTAAGTGGATAAACGGAGACGGGCAAGACATTATTGCAGGGGGCAGACGAGATTGTTAACATCGCGGGTACAGGAACATGGGGATTGGTACAAGAAAAGAGATCTATGACCAACAGTGGGCGAAATCAGGATGCGGATAATGATGGTAACACGGTACCCTAACAACTAGACTTCCGACTAAACTTATGTCATAAAAATTTTAAGATTTAATTTTTAAAGTTGTTCAAGCTTCAGCTTGCTCTTCAAGGAACTTTTATCGTCTAGTTTGAGATTAGCTATTCTTTTAACCAAAGACTTAAGTTTATATTTTGCCGCGTGAAAATATATACTTAACTAATTAAAGAAAATCTTTTAACGCCCTATTCATCTTTACACATTTATGTAAAAGGAGTTGTAGCAGTTTACGAGAGTGAGCAGGAGAGACCAATATTTCTGATTTGCTCTCTCAGTAAATTACTTGGAGGTTCATTATGAAATCAAGGTTTACATCTCACTTCCGATCTAACTATCATACCGGAATCCGGCCGGAAGTTTGGGCTTAAAACCAGGGATGTTACGGAGCTTCGACTCCGGTTACGTTAAGTCGGAACTTCCGATTATTATTACACCTTCGGTTCCGACACTTTTAAATCGAAGGTTTTAATCGGAGGTCGAAGCATAACATAGCGGCGGCGGCGGCCTGTGTCGACTGTTATGAACAGGTTTTTTTTCATTGTTTGTGTTTTATTTAATAATTGAAAATTGAAGTGAAAAAATTTTTACTAAATAATGTTTTATTTGTCCTCAAATAAAAATTCTCTCTTATGCCACCACTTCTGATCCTGCCTCCGACTCCGATAAAGCAAATTTAAAAACTCCGTCTCTGCCTTCGGTTCCGATAAAACTACCTCCGTTACATTCCTGCTTAAAACTATGACTTCCTCATTACCATTATTACCTACTCTACTAACGGTGTTTACCATTAGCAGACCATGCTGTGAACGTATATTATACGAGTATTAGGCACTAAAAGAAACATGGCACGTACTACTATCCGCACTTCTTGTGTTCGAATCGATGGTGATTTAACCCATACACAGTTTGGGCACAGTATACTGGTGGCATTTTACGTTTTTTAGCGGTAACTGTGGCGTTCATTAAATCCTCCAAAATGCAGGAGTATGGGCACTAGAACGTATTAATTGAAAATTTGTTGACGCTCCGTGCATGGCACTCGACAGTGTTGGTCAGTGATGGAACAGGTTTTCTTACCTGTAACGTTTTTAGCAGTCTTGGTATAATTTGATACGGTGTAGTCACGGTAATGTGAGTGTGCAAACTCCTTTAGTCCAAACATTAATGTTTGTTTATCAAGTAGCTACTTATGTTCAAATATTAGAACTAAAAAATGACTAGAGATTAGATTGGTTATATTAACTTCGTAACTAATGTTTTACTCACAAAATAGCTATGTATTAAGATAACATGCTTCCAACTTTTATGTAGATAGGTGAACCCCGATTAACCCCAGTTTCAGGTTAACCAAACAAACCTTTGAGCTTTGATCCTCACAAAAAACGAAACGGGTGGTTAGTATTTCATTAGTAGGTACTAAATATAAATAGCTCAATAATTACCAACGTCTCTATCGGTCGTTTATAAGGAAGAAATGATGGTCGAAGTGTATCATTTATATTTTCATTAAGAAAAAGCCTCTAAGCTGAGACTCGGTAGACCAAATAGTTTTCTTACTTATTTTAGGTTGTCTTTTGAAGGGCAATGGGTATTTTTCTTTAACTTTATAGAGTCAGCAATCTTGCAGCCACCACCCGGACTATCGTCATCTCAGTGTTAAAGATCAATTGTACCTATACATAATCCTTTACACAATCTATCCGTTGAATGGCCTTACTCATCTTACAAGTACGAGTGAGCAGTAGTGGCCCAGTGGTTTCACCCCCGACTTACAAGTTTTAGGTCACGGGTTTGAATCCGAGTAGGAGCTTTAATTTGTGTAATTTATTTCAACACCAATGCTCTAAAAACGGTGACGAAAAACATCTTGAGACAACCGGAATTTCCTATGTTAAAAATTCGGAGACGTGTATCAATCCGCACCGGGCCCGCTGTGTGGATTATAGTCCACCTCCTTTTAAAGAGAGCAAGCCTGTGTCCCAGCAGTGAGAACATTAAATGGTTGATTATGGCTATGATTCTTACATGCACCTTATTCATCTACAAATCCACAAACCCATGCCAGAACAGTATTCCTTTCGATGAATTGTTATCGAAATGCATAAGTTCTGTTTAATGATATAATATTGAGGTCATTAAGCAATTGAAACACGGCTTGAAGACGGCAAATACGCCGCATGGCGACCCACTTGCGAGTCAAACACAGAGCTAAAACCGCAGGGTAGTTATGTACGACTAACTGTTTGCAGCTCAACACCGCAACATGACAACAAGCACTTCAAACACAACACGGATTGAGCTATATAAACGAAAAAAAAAACTGTTACTAAGCCACGTGGTTTGGCCACGGGAAACCTACGTTTTGGAACTGCAAACTTCAACTTTTTGATCAACTGACGCTTACCCGCCTATGTCTCCTTCATAGAGAGGTCTATCTTTTTGATCAACTGACCCTTACGCAGCTATGTCTCCTACATAGAGAGCTTTATCTTTTTGATCAACTGATCCTTACCCGCCTATGTCTCCTACATAGGGAGGTCTATCTTTTTGATCAACTGACTCTTACCCGCCTATGTCTCCCACATAGGGAAGTCTATCTTTTTGATTAACTGACCCTTACCCGCCTATATCTCCTATATAGGGAGGTCTATTTTATTGATCAACTGACCCTTACCCGCCTATGTCTCCTACATATGGAGGTCAATATTTTTGATCACCTGACCCTTAACCAGCTATGTCTTAGGACACAAGATAGACCTCCCTATGTAGGCATAGGGAGGCCTATCTTTTTGATCAACTGATCCTTACCCGCCTATGTCTCCTACATAGGGAGGTTTATCTTTTTGATCAACTGACCCTTACCCGCCTATGTCTCCTACATAGGGAGGTCTATCTTTTTGATCAACTGACCCTTACCCGCCTATATCTCCTACATAGTGAGGTCTATTTTATTGATCAACTGACCCTTACCCGCCTTTGTCTCCTACATAGGGAGGTCTATCTTTTTGATCAACTAACCCTTACCCGCCTATATCTCCTACATAGGGAGGTCTATTTTATTGATCAACTGACCCTTACCCGCCTATATCTCCTACATAGCGAGGTCTATTTTATTGATCAACTGACCCTTACCCGCCTATGTCTCCTACAAAGGGAGGCCTATCTTTTTGATCAACTGACTCTTACCCGCCTAAGTCTCCTACATAGGGAGGTCTATATTTTTGATCAACTGACCCTTACCCGCCTATGTCTCCTACATAGGGAGGTCTATCTTTTTGATCAACTGACCCTTACCCGCCTATGTCTCCTACGTAGGGAAGTCTATCTTTTTGATTAACTGACCCTTACCCGCCTATATCTCCTATATAGGGAGGTCTATTTTATTGATCAACTGACCCTTACCCGCCTATGTCTTCTACATATGGAGGTCAATATTTTTGATCACCTGACCCTTACCCAGCTATGTCTTAGGACACAAGATAGACCTCCCTATGTAGGCATAGGGAGGGCTATCTTTTTGATCAACTGATCCTTACCCGCCTATGTCTCCTACATAGGGAGGTTTATCTTTTTGATCAACTGACCCTTACCCGCCTATGTCTCCTACATAGGGAGGTCTATCTTTTTGATCAACTGACCCTTACCCGCCTATATCTCCTACATAGTGAGGTCTATTTTATTGATCAACTGACCCTTACCCGCCTTTGTCTCCTACATAGGGAGGTCTATCTTTTTGATCAACTGACCCTTACCCGCCTATATCTCCTACATAGGGAGGTCTATTTTATTGATCAACTGACCCTTACCCGCCTATATCTCCTACATAGGGAGGTCTATTTTATTGATCAACTGACCCTTACCCGCCTATGTCTCCTACAAAGGGAGGCCTATCTTTTTGATCAACTGACTCTTACCCGCCTAAGTCTCCTACATAGGGAGGTCTATATTTTTGATCAACTGACCCTTACCCGCCTATGTCTCCTACATAGGGAGGTCTATCTTTTTGATCAACTGACCCTTACCCGCCTATGTCTCCTACGTAGGGAAGTCTATCTTTTTGATTAACTGACTCTTACCCGCCTAAGTCTCCTACATAGGGAGGTCTATATTGTTTATCAACTGACCCTTACCCGCCTATGTCTCCTACATAGGGAGGTCTATCTTTTTGATCAACTGACCCTTACCCGCCTATGTCTCCTACGTAGGGAGGTCTATCTTTTTGATCAACTGACCCTTACCCGCCTATGTCTCCTACATAGGGAGGTCTATCTTTTTGATCAACTGACCCTTACCCGCCTATGTCTCCTACGTAGGGAGGTCTATCTTTTTGATCAACTGACCCTTACCCGCCTATGTCTCCTACATAAGGAGGTCAATCTTTTTGATCAACTGACCCTTACCCGCCTATGTCTCCTACATAGGGAGGTCTATCTTTTTGTTCAACTGACCCTTACCCGCCTAAGTCTCCTACATAGGGAGGTCTATCTTTTTGATCAACTGACCCTTACCCGCCTATGTCTCCTACGTAGGGAGGTCTATCTTTTTGATTAACTGACCCTTACCCGCCTATGTCTCCTACATAGGGAGGTCTATCTTTTTGTTCAACTGACCCTTACCCGCCTAAGTCTCCTACATAGGGAGGTCTATCTTTTTGATCAACTGACTCTTACCCGCCTATGTCTCCTACGTAGGGAGGTCTATCTTTTTGATCAACTGACTCTTACCCGCCTATGTCTCCTACATAGGGAGGTCTATCTTTTTGATCAACTGACCCTTACCCGCCTATGTCTCCTACGTAGGGAGGTCTATCTTTCCCACAGTACATCTACCCTTATCTTTCACACAGCCGATCCACCGTTATCTTTCACTAGTCATTTCATCATTGGACTACAAGACGTACGGCGATGCGCCATCGGTACATGGTAGTTATCCCACCCATACGCACTAAACGTTTTGGAAAAACTTTCATTATGCGTACAGCTAAGGAGTGGAATTCCCTGCCGGAGTCTGTGTTTCCAGATAACTACAACCTCAGGGTCTTTAAGAGGGAATAGGTTACTTCTAGGCAAGCGTGTTACACCGTCGACCACATCATTGCTTACCATCAGGTGTTCCAGTGGTCAAGCGCCTATCTGTAATAAAAAAAATAAAAAATCAACCGTTATCGATTCCACTAGCCATCCAAATTCATACACAAAACTTTTCTCGCAATATCTAGACAGCTTAGAAATATACATATATCTTACTCATTGCATCAACTAAAGTCGCATAAGTTTATCAATATTGTGTGACATATATATCTTCATATTTAGGAAAATCAAATAGCATGCAAACGACACGCTCCGTCTTAGACTGTAGCGTCAGGAAAAGTTAAGATTACTAATGTGGAAGGAGAACGGATAACTTCTTGAAGAATGATTCGATTAATACGGTCTCGGAATGCGGGTTGATGTCGTGTGCACTGTGCAGTGAGCAACCAAACGATTGTACGCCAACTACTCAAGACAACTGGGCCACTGCTTCAGGGGAACTAACCGGCCTTAACTTTCGCATGCCTGGAGCACTCGCCGTGCCATTGCATAATGCAATCCTCGGAATTTCCCACCACTCCACTCACTTCACTAATTCGGTTAGCGAAATGTTCTATTCTAATGTACTTGCGTGGTAAGTATTCTGATAATAGTTAGGTCGTGATTACAGATACGCACACTGCGGGCAAGCGGGTGCTATTTTGATTATTGAATATTACTGCTTGGTTGTTGCTGATCGTGACGTTGGAAATGGGAAATAAACGCATATTCAATCGCCAATTTTCTTAACCTTCAATCAAAATAAACAGGTTTCAGTTTCAATATTTTTGAGGCTATTGTTATGCATTGGCGCCATATACGCAGTGCATTATTATGCACTGCGTATATGGCGCTCAGCTTACTCGTATACGGGAACAAAACTACTTTCTCTTTTAGACTGTCCCTCGTTCGCCCGACAAGTTTTAAATATGCCAAACAGAAAATAACCTTGTAGTCAGCCGTAGCGAAACCAAAGTATTTTCATCAAAGTTTGACTAGTATCTAATTTAAGGTTTGTGTCGTTGCCATTCCGGTCACGAAACAGACGTTTTAGACTTCTGAACTTATTTGCGACGTTAACTTATAAGGAAATTGATATACTTTAAATAGACTCAATGATACTTTCAGCCTACTCCGTGCGCCCAGCCTCCCGAAGATAAGCAACACAGTGAACTTTAAGTCTGTATAAATATTACTATAAAGAGTCTTTATGTGAGTTTGACAATCGAATTTCAATCCATAAATAAAGTCAACGCTTGTCAGTGTCCTACGCAGTCTCACGTCACAGTAACATAATATAGAAAAAATGCTTTTAGTTCAACGTGGTGTTTTAAGACCACAAAATTGCGTGAGCGCTAAAGTGGTGTGTGAGCATGTTCGGTGGCAGCAGCAGGACACAGGCTGTCCCCCGTGTCTTCCGTGCCCACCACCGCTGTGCCCCCCTCCCTGTGGTCCTTGCTTCCCCGTCTGCCCACCCTGTATTCGCTACCCTCCCTTCTACTGCTGTCCTCGAACCAAGTACAATGTGACATGGCTCTACGTTAATGATATTCCACCATCTACCGGGTTAATAGACTTCATTGAGCGCATAGCACAAACTGTGTTCTGGACGGAGTTAATCCGAGGTGAGGTTATTTTGGTTTTTAAAAAAGTATTTATTTAAATGTTTTTAGGAACCACTTCGGTATTTAACCAGACAAAAAAGTCAATTTGAAATCACCAAAACGTGCACAACCATGTGTCAAAAATAAAAATACCTAACCGATAAAAATCTAGTACCGTTTGACAGAAGGAGGGTGGTGAGGGGGGATGCGGGTGTGTCCGTCTCCTCTGTCACCACTCGCATGAAAAGGTAACCCACAGTTCTTGAGATAACAAATTGAAACCTAACCTCAAAACACTAAAGTTGCTTCTGCATTGCCTCCGGCGCTGCGGGAAGTGCAACCTCTTCACCCTTACGTAACAAAGTATAGGCATCCATGCTCACCTCCGTAGCTTTGGCTTGCTGGTCGCCTCCGGCACCCAGCCTCAGCGCCTCCGGCACCCAGCCTCAGCCCGTCCGGCACTAAGCCTCAGCCGCTACGGCTCGCACGGGTGCCTATACTTTGTTGCAGCGGGCGGGGGATGCTCTTCTTTCGCACCTCCGGTTTTTATGTACACTCTAGGAGTAGCAGCCAAAAGACTACGTGAAGTCGGGGTGCCCCGATTCGGTTTTGGAACAGATTCGACCTAAATTATTGAAACTTTAGGATTTTTAGGGTTCTGTAACTCAAAAGTTAAAAAAGAACCCTTATAGGATCACTTTTTTGTCCGTCTGTCTGTGTATCACCACCGTTTTTTCAGGAATGGATGGACCTAACAAGTTGAAATTTATACCAGACTAGCTTCTGCCAGCAGCTTCGCCCGCGTGAATTTCGAAAATTATCCCAAGGGAACATATTCCCGGGATAAAAAGTCCTATGTGCTATTCCTGACTATAATCTATCTCTGTACTAAATTTCATCAAGATCCGTCCAGCCGTTTGAGCGTGAAGAAGTAACAAACATACAAACACACACACACACTCACAAACTTTCGCATTTATAATATTATTAGTGTCATACTCTAGAGGTCTATAGTCCCTATTAGGTGTATAAAAATCAAGGTCCTGATTCAACACGATAAAAAGATATAAGCAAATTTAGATTTTCGCGAAAACTTGTAAGTATCAAAATTTACCTTAATTTTCAACTTTTTCTTTTGCGGTATTTTTCCTTTACTTGTGCTGTAAGACCTTGCTTTTAACCAAAATTGACAATTCTAAGTCAACCGGAAGTACCCTATAGGTTTTGGGTCGAAAACCTATATGGTACTTCCCGTTGACCTAGAATCACGAAATCTGGCAAAAAGTAAGTTCTTATAACATAAATAAAGGAAACATTCCAAAAAATAAAAAAGGTGAAAATTAAGGTAAATTTTGGTACTTAATTTACTACTACTACGTACAAAATTTTCCCATATCTTTAAAACTTCGCTACCAATAAAAATGATACCAATTTTATTATGGCGGTATAATGGGTAGGTACGGAACCCTCGGCGCACGAGTTCGACTCGCACTTCACCGGTTTTTTATACAAAAACTATTAGGCTTCGCGACTTGAATCTTTGTAAAAGTGGTCTCCTGTGGCCTATCCTGCTATTAAATACCCGTTATTTATAAGAAGTATCAGTAGGTAAGGTACCAAAGATTTTAATCGGATCAGTTCTTCTAGAGAATACCTTTTAAAAACAAACAATTGTACTTTTGTATTATATTATTGGTAGATGTACAAGCAAAGTCTTTGTTTACAAAAGTTTTGCTTTTACTAATTCACGACACGCTTCAGCAGTTCACCCTTTTTCGTGTCCGAGATGGTATCACCAGTAATAGAAATCACGGATTTACGTGTATTAGTGATAAAATTGTAATTGGATAGAAGCAATCGCAATATTTATCAAATAGTCTGTTACGTTTGATAAATAAAACCTAAATCTAGATACATGTGTAGATCTCTGTGTATTTTTATTTACGATATGAATATTTATTTATTTTACAACTGCTAATACACTTTGTTTTTTTTTTTTTTTTTCTATAGGCTTGCGCTTGACCACTATCTCACCTGATGGTAAGTGATGATGTGGTCGACGGTGAAGCACGCTTGCCTAGAAAAATCCCATAGCTCTTTCAATTATCCAAACTGTAATATGACTGAAAAAAAATCCTTTCAGGTTTTGCGGTAACACTAGCACACATATTCAAAGAGCCAGCTACAATAAACTATCCTTTCGAGAAGGGTCCCCTGTCTCCCCGGTTCCGGGGAGAACACGCGCTTCGCCGCTACCCGTCGGGCGAGGAGCGCTGCATCGCCTGCAAGCTGTGCGAGGCCATGTGCCCCGCGCAGGCCATCACCATCGAGGCGGAGGAGCGCTGCGACGGCTCGCGCCGCGCCACGCGCTACGACATCGACCTCTCCAAGTGCATCTTCTGCGGTTACTGCCAGGAGGCCTGCCCTGTCGACGCCATCGTCGAAGGACCAAACTTCGAGTACAGCACAGAAACCCGAGAGGAACTCATCTATAACAAAGAGAAACTACTCACGAACGGCGACCGCTGGGAGCCCGAGATAGCAAGCAACATTAGAGACAACCATTTGTATCGTTAGATTTATTCTATTTCAATTTAATTGCATTTCTTCCAATCATGCATGACTTTATATGTAATATTTATAATCATGTAGTTTTGTTATGCTTAAATTATCTTTTCATTGATTCCGAATATTGTTTAAATTGCCTGCAGAACAACAACCCAAGCAGCGTCTGAAACATGCCTAAAGCATGTCTAAAAGCAATCTTTTGACGAAAACCTTGAAACTGGTTGAGACCTAATAATATACATTTTATACATACAAGTAACGCTATGAAATGATTTATCAACAGTTAAATAAGTTGTAATTTATTTCTGTAGCCTCTAATATTTTTCTTTTATTGCTAAGCTGCTATTTACTTACTCCAAGGTTGATTATGAGTACTTCTGGGGAGCACGATCATGTTTTATTTATGTAAGTATTTAGGAGATTTTATCCTCAAAATCGTCAGATACGTGGAGAGTACCTGCAACAGGCGCACGTGTCCGTGGACGTCTATCAAAAGAAGTGGCATGTGTCGTTCCGTTTCTTCTGACTAAACCTCAAAGACGGGAGTATAAAATGCTCGTACGAGCTTATACGTAGACTTTAGACAATGATTGCATCAAGAAAATAATTCCTCTAATTATTTTCAATAACAGAAGCATCTTATTAAAATTAAAAGCTTAATAAAGGTGTGCCGTCGCCTGAATGATTTGCTTATTAGTACCTACGAGTGCGTAGGAAAGCAGCAGCCTTATAAAAAATCCTGCATTTTATAAGAAACTAGCTGACCCGGCAGACTTTGTTTTGCCATAAAAACACCAAACACTACTCTACCCTATCTACCCTACCTACCCTACCCTACCTACCCTACTCTACCTACCCTACCCTACCCTACATAAGAATCTTCTCCTAACAATAACGAGCACAACAAAAAAAGAATAAGCGAAATCAGTCCAGCCGTTCACGCGTGATGCCGTGACCAAGGGAAATCGGGATTCATTTTTAGATATAAGAAATAATAATAGTTACTAACCACGATTCAAATAGAGCTACTACTACTAAAATATTTTTAGGCACAAATGAGTGCACAGTTTTTTAGATGCAGTTGCTGTCCTGTTATTTTTAGGCGATACTGCGCTCACCAGTCCGGGGCAGTGGTCCAACTGCTCTGTACAACTAGTTGGACCATGGGTCTTTACTAGGGGCAGTTGTCCAACTTTAAAAATAGTTGTACCACAGCACCTTTTAAGAGTTCCGTGGTCCAACTCATTTAAAATATAATTTGCCAACTCTAAAAACCTCAACTGCGTCTTTATGTATTTATGGTACCTATTGGTTAACGGTTATATTGAACCTTTTTGCAGTAAAATAACAAAATTAAAGTCGGGTGACTAATTTTTAAACTTAATTTTTTTACAATGTTTTACAACATTCAACGAAATTTATCTAAATCATTACCAACAGTAATATCACCTGAAATCAGTTGTAGCTGAATTTCTCGTATATAATCATCATTCTCATTTTGGACATTACGTCTTTTGTGTGCGATTTCGCTTGATAAAGTTGTAAAATTTTCTAAAACATTTAATAGACGTAACATACTTTGCATTAATGCGCCGACTTAGCTTTGTATGTGAGCTTTCTGAAATATCATTAGTCCTCTGGCTAAATACGCTTATAAGCTGAGAAAATTCAACAAAACTTCCTTGAATCCAATAACGCTGTATATATTAAATCAAAACCAAAGGCTCAACATTAGTAGACTCATTTGTGCTTCCCGTATCGCCAGAGGTAAGGTCCAAATTGAGAATGGTGATTATGTACGAGAAATTCAGCTACAACTGATTTCAGGTGATATTACTGTTGGTAATGATTTAGATAAATTTCGTTGAATGTTGTAAAACATTGTAAAAAAAATAAGTTTAAAAATTAGTCACCCGACTTTAATTTTGTTATTTTACTGCAAAGAGTTTCAATATAACCGTTAACCAATAGGTACCATAAAGACATAAAGACGCAGTTGAGGTTTTTAGAGTTGGCAAATTATTTTTTAAATGAGTTGGACCACGGATCCCTTAAAAGGTGCTGTGGTACAACTATTTTTAAAGTTGGACAACTGCCCCTAGTAAAGACCCATGGTCCAACTAGTTGGACAGAGCAGTTGGACTACTGCCCCGGACTGGCGCTCACGGCAAACATTTTTATTCATGATAAAAATGAAAGTTTTGCAAAATGCCCTCCGGTTGGACTTTTTATGAAACGGTAGCTTTCGCAACATAGAACCTATTCTTCCTGATACAGAAGTTCGCTATGACGTTAAGTTTATTGGATTATTCATGGTTTACAGGATTGAAAGTGTGAAAAATATGCCCAAAATGATGTGAAAAAATATTTGGGCGAAGAAGGATTAAACAAGATTAAAAGTGCATGCTTGCTATAATAAACATCACATAAGGAGTAATACAAATACATGCCTAAGCACCTAATTCCTTCTTATGCTTGCTAACCTAGTGCAACGCCAGTGACGACGCATACTCAGCTAGTCACATCTGTATGTTTAATAAGTTCTAAGCAAGTCTAGGTTATTACTCCAGGTATCTAGCACTCACACTTATTACTTACATGTTAAAAGGATTGCTCAGATTGAACACGTTACATCTACTCGAAGCACGCCTTCAAACGCTAAAGCACCAACCTGAACTTAGCATGCAAACTCTTGCTTCATAAAAGTAATTGAAATGTTGAACAAGTCTTACAAATCTTATAGTTTTCATTTGCTTTACTTCTGAATCAATGAATGCCTTTTGTGCTGAGATTGCAGACATTTTTAATGTTATATTTCAGGCTCATGATACTTTTTGATTTACTGTGGTGTAGTAGGTCTTGTAGATTGAAAATGGCAATTTGCATTTAATATTTTTGCTCTTGCAAGCATTTAAAGAAGAGACAATTATTGATCAACTGGGGGTTACTTGTAAAAAAAGAGGTGTCTCATAAAATTAAATGTTGTTCAACACACTTCAACAACTTTACCTAAATAGCAACGTAGATCAGAAAAATTACGTGAAATACACACACAGTTCCAATAAAGTACAGAAAGTAATGTAACAATATTTTCAAAATTGATTTATATGGTTTCTCATGAAAGAAAATCTATCCTGATAATATACAGAAAGTAATAAATGGCCACTTTATTTGATGATTTCCATCATACGATACAATCGAGAAACATTATCGACCCTCAGGCCAATATTTGTGGCTCTACCCAAAAATAAATACAATTTCATCAATCCGAAATGTTAAGCGCCAAGATTAAAGTATCTCTTTCCCAATAAAACATAATTAAGGTTTGAGTGGAGCGGCAAAGTTAAGCAACTGCAATATTAATTAGCCTAAAAGTATTTCTCACACAAACTTCATCACAAAAGTTGATTTGAAGTTTGGGAACTCAAGAATGTTGAAGTCAATTTAGTTCCTGATCCTCGTTCCTTTATATTCTGGCTTACTTGGGATCATGGAACTTGTGCTACGCCATTGTTGGTTACGTGCATTCTGATTCATAACGGCCAAGTTCCGAGAAACCAATTTCTACGACCACCAATACCACATAATTTAGTCAAACTAAAGCAGTTTTCGTAACTGCAAGTTGGTGATTTATTTTAAAAACTGAGCTCATTCAATTCGGTAATATACCACTTGGAAATCGTACATCATAATATTGTGGCTGGTATTATTCCTTCCAGCCAGGTTTAAGTGAATAGTGAGTTTTGTTGTTTTATGTGCCCGTGTGTATATAAATCGCTCGGATGATTGTTCGCGGGCCCGGCGGCGGCCGCCCATCGGCACCATCGCGTGACTTCACTAGCATTCATGGATTAATTGCGTGCTTTGTTTCATACCACTAATATTTTGCCAGTCATTAATTTTAAACAAATGTATTTGTCAGAATGCTGTTATCCGTATTTGTCAAGTGGCTTAATATTTGAGGCTTTGTTGTTATAAAATGGCTCACTAATATTTGAGGTTTTGTTGTTGAATATTTTGTAGAGTGCCGTGTTGGGTGCGATAGTGTATGGGTGCTCAATTTCGCCGTCCAAATTATTATGAGGAGGTTGTATTTGTGTGTTGGAGGTGCTCCCGGGACTCGTATATTGGGTTTTAAATCGTAGCAACGTGCTGACGGCGTCGGGCCGGGCGGCGACCCGCAGCCGGCAGGCGACCGGCGCGAGGCGCGGCACCGTGCCGGGACGCGTCCTAGGTCATTCGTTAGGTAAATGCGTTGGTAAAAGGCCATTAGGGGCAGCGGCGTAGTGCCGTGATACCGCCAGTTAATGGGCTCGATTAACAGAATTAAACACCAATTACTTTCTTCTGAATTCGGTTACAAAACACTTGTTTAGCTTTTAATTACAGAGTACTCAGTGTACTGAAACGAAACGAAAAGGTATTTAAAAAATAATGCAATTAGTTCAGTATCTACTTTTATTTGCACCTGTAACTTTAAAACATTCATCTATTTTTAGTTTCCGTCCCAACTCCAAGTAGTTACCTGGAAGTTACAGAAAATTTTAAAACAGTGAGTAGAGATAGTCAGATCTTTTTTATTGGAAATGTGGAAGGAGAAGTTTGCGTGCTCGTAGCGGTGTAACAAGATGGTCGGAGCGAATTAAAAAGAAAACTCACGAAGTCAGCTCAATTGAATTCTAAAATGCAGTGAATATGGCGGCGGGGGTGGGCAGCGATAGTAGTGAGCGAGTCGCCACGCGCCACGAGCTCGACTCAATATAGATGAGACGACAATGTGGACGCCGCGCCCTCTCAACTTTACCCAGATAAATCTTTGTGTAAGCCCGACTTTGGACCAACATCCAAATAACAATGAAGTGAATTTTTAATTCAAACAAGAAGTCTGGCGGATTTACTGTTTCTCTTTGAATAAAACGCTAATTTTAAAATTAAGCGTGTCGAAATTTCTGCTATAAGTTTCTTACAAATGTAGTTTATTAAACCTAAGTATAAAACTTTCTCTTAGGAAGTAGGATTTCTCTGGAATTAATATCAGTGGCTTTAGTAAAGCGGCCATTACGTTTTTTTGTCAAAGAAAATTACTGATGCCACGTGGTTGACTTCGCTAATTCTTAGGATTTCAAAGGAACCGTTCCCTGTATGCGCCTAACCGGAAATATACAGTCTCTGAATTCCAAATACAAAACTAAAGCGACTGAAATATTTCCTCATAAATATTTGATAGAACAGGTTAATCGGCGCGCCGCCGCTTACATGCTTTGTGCTTCTAGGCAAGCGTGCTTCACCGTCGACCACACCATCGCTTACCATCAGCACCTGTAGCCAAGTTGACAATCTACAATCGATAACGCTAGTAGAAAAAGAATAAATGTATGGGAACAACACATCGGAACATTAAGTCACGTGGTCAGACCATACAAATAGAAGCGTTAACGATTGTAGAAAGAGATTCGATACGAAACGTTTGTATAACTTGGCTAGGAGGGCTTGTGAGATAGTGCACAAACGCGAGCCTGTAAATAATAATAAAAAAGAATTCGGCACAACAATAACATGGCTAAATGCATCTTGCAAACAGAACAATACAGTGATTAGCGAGGAGGTTCTCTGCAGTCACTGATATGTATCATACCTGCTAAAGCCATACAGTGGAGCGGGCTTTGCGGACGACGCTGCCGTCTGTAGCGGCTATACAAATGTCTCTAGCTATCTGATAACTTAGCCATTGTCTGCCCCAGTCGTCGCCGCCACCCATCATGTCATCGGCACCAGATAATCCAATTTATCAAGACCGCCTTTGGCTGTTAGACAAACTGCGAAAAGGACACGACACACGTGTACATCTGGAGACCATTTGTGTTTGCAATTCAAATAAATTCTAAAGGTTTATTGGTTCCCAGAGGTACAAAACCTTTTATTTTTATTCTGCAGATTAATAAGATACGTGTAGTTCGAAAGTGATATAAACAACATAATATCACGCCTTTAGGTATCTTCCGAAGTGTTTGGCCACAAGCGCCTCTATAAGTACCCATTTTGTACCCGATTGCCGAAGGAGGGTAATTTGTATGTATGTATGTTTGTTCCTATGTGGCGTCCTAGAGACCAAACGCATTGGCCGATTTTGATGATTCTTACATCAATCGATTTGTCTTAACCTTGCGAGTTTCAGTGGCTACATTAAAATGGGAAAATAGAAAAATGCCGGCTTTTGGGCGCCATATCGTGGGAGCCCATTTTTTGTGTGTTGCCAAACAAATCGTGTGGTGTAACAAAATAAAGGGTATGAAGAGGTGATTTCAAAAATATATAACACTATTTTTAAATGTACCTTATTCGAAAAAATAAATTAAAAAAACAATAAAAAAATTCAAATATCTGACTACTTAAGAAGCGAACTAAAAAGACGTTAACAAGAAGAAAAGCATGCTGTGCAGTCGGAGGATACATCTGGTTTTGTTCAGCCAGCTACAGCAGAATATGTAAGCATGTTTTTTTATGTTTACTTTTTTTTAGTTCGCTTCTTAAGCAGTCGGGATTTTTGGAATTAACTTATTTGTTAATTATTGGTAAGTTTGCGCTTGACCTTATCTCACCTTATGGTAAGCGATGATGTGGTCGACGGTGTAGCACGCTTGCCTAGAAGTAACCTATTCACTATTGATTTAAATGCCCCAAGGTTGTAGCTATCGGGAAAAAAGATTCCGGCAGGGAATTCCACTCCTTAGCTGAACGCATAATGAAAGTATTTCCAAAACATTTAGTGCGTATGGGTGGGATGTCCACCATGTACTGATGACGCCTCGACGTTCGTCTTGTAGTCCGATGATGAAATGAGCTAGGCGGAATTAGATAAAGCAATAAAAAAGAAATGCAACCGATTAAAAACCGACAAGCTGGGAACTCGGCAAAGATGTTCAAGTCTTTATACTGTAGGAAAAAAATAATACGGATTTGTTTTTAAAATAGTTAAGTTAGGCTTTAAGGACTTGTATCCATGGCCGTAAAAATAAAACAATGGTTTTTAAGTCCCATGTAATAGAGGCGTACCTATTGCCATCAACCGAGTACAACTCCAAACTCTGGACTGCTACTGAGAAATTCCAGATTTAAAAATCCAATAACACTTTGCCCGACCTGGGCATCAAACCCATGACAGTGCAGCATGAGCAGTAGTGCTTTCGACCACTAAACCAACGAGGCAGTTAACGATAGAGATATTTCAGTTTATATCTACGATTTCAAGTCTAGCTTCCGGTTTCATTTGATGACCTATAAAGTTGTAAGGTGTAAAATAGAATTGAGCGACTGCAAACTATATGATTATGATGGGTATAAAATTGCCGCATAGCTTCGAATGTAGACTTTAATTTTATAGTCCAGCTCACAGATATAAATCTAACTAGATGACGCGATTTTATGTACTGCGCGTGTCAAAAAAGTAAGTAAAAGTACGAGCAATGACCATACTTTGAGCTGATTCATTTAGCGTTATCGGCACCGGACAGCCACTGAAATCTAGGAAAACGCCTAATTATGTCATTTTGAGCTGTAAAAACTGTACAAAAAAATATTGGAAAAATTTTCTTTCATCGGTAAGGCAATTCGTTCTTAAATTGTGTGTGAATAAAATCTTTTTAACAAAAAAATACTACCGACTTCCAAATAAGAAAACTAGAAAGTGAAAAATAACTTTATTTTTGGAAGTCGGTGTCTTTGATAGGTACCAAATTTTTAAGTTATGGGCACCGACTTCCAAAAATAAAGTTATTTTTCACTTTCTAGTTTTCTTATTTGGAAGTCGGTAGTATTTTTTTGTAAAAAAGATTTTATTTTTCACTTTTTAGTTGTACCTACCTAATAGGGCAGTAATTAAGTAAGTACCTATAACGACAGAATAGATTATCCGAATAACACTGAAACTTGAATATAACCGGTGAAATGAGAGATCTGCATACCCCTTTCGAGCGTACTGGCGTGATATTATGTTATGAAATGGAATAAACAATAACCAGACATGCGATTGCAGCAATCCCGAGAGATTTGCCGTTATTTATTGAAGAGTTCTGTTGTATATCTCCAAAGTTCGTCATCAGATCTTCACCAAATTTAAATGGGACCAATTTCGGAATATACCCTTTCAAACAAAAAAATAATTTTCAAATTCGGTCCACAATTGACGGAGATATCGGTGAACATAGAACCTCCTCCTTTTTTGTAAGTCGGTTAAAAAGTGGCACGCTTGGTTTTATATACAGATACTCGCGTTATCTGGTTAGATTTATGTCTGTGGTCGAGCTTAATATGAGGAAGATAATATTTGACTTACTAGACTTAATGTCCTATAACCCCTAGATGGGGAATAGGGCGTCCACAGATATCCTCCATCGCGATCGGTCTTGAGCTTCACGCCTCGCTCCGATGCTCGCCGCTTCTGCCAACACGGTGTGGCGCCAGGTTTGACGGCCGGCCACGCTTTCTTTTCCCTTGGGGATGCCAGTCCAAGTCCAATCCTTAAATTGAGTGTGAAAAAGTGGCACGCTTGGTTTTTATACAGATGGCGGTACTTGCGTTATCTAATTAGATTCATGTCTGCGGTCGAGCTTAATATGAGGAAGATAATATTTGACTTACTAGACTTAATGTCCTATAACCCCTAGATGGGGAATAGGGCGTCCACAGATATCCTCCATCGCGATCGGTCTTGAGCTTCACGCCTCGCTCCGATGCTCGCCGCTTCTGCCAACACGGTGTGGTGCCAGGTTTGACGGCCGGCCACGCTTTCTTTTCCCTTGGGGATTCCAGTCCAAGTCCAATCCTTAAATTGTGTGTGAAAAAGTGGCACGCTTGGTTTTCATACAGATGGAGGTACTTGCGTTATCTAATTAGATTCATGTCTGCGGTCGAGCTTAATATGAGGAAGATAATACTTGTTACTTTATAACCGTCAAATAAAATTTTCCATACACCATTGATTACAAAGAAACTATTTCAGCTGATGGAAACTATACATAAATCGATTAAATTGTTATGAACGAAGGGAATCTCGAAGATATCGATGAATAGTTTGTTCTTTGTCGAAACTTGATACAGAATGCAATTATCCTTCACATTGCAAGGGGTTTTCCCAATTTAGATCACTAACAACCATCAGGCCCGTTATTTAGCAAAGCAGAGATGGGCGGCGAATTAATTAAGACTTATAATAATATATAGGACTACTAGCTTACCCGGCAAACTTTGTTTTGACATAAAAACACCAAACATTCATCTACCCTACCTACCCTACCTATCCTAACTACCTACCCTACCTATCCTAACTACCTACCCTACCCTACCCTACCTACCCTACCCTACCCTACCCTACCTACCCTATCTACCCTACCCTAACTACCTACCCTACCCTACCTACCCTACCTACCCTACCCTACCCTACCCTACCCTACCTACCCTACCTACCCTACCCTACCTACCCTACCCTACCTACCCTACCTACCCTACCTACCCTACCCTACCTACCCTACCCTACCTACCCTACCCTACCCTACCTAACCTACCTACCCTACCCTACCCTACCCTACCCTATATCTCAAGTTGGACCAGACTGGTCACGGTGTGCCAATTTAATTTGAAATCGGTTATGTAGTTTAGGAATCCATCGCGGACAAACATCGTGACAGGAGATTTATATATATTAGACTAGCTGACCCGGCAAACTTTGTTTTGCCATAAAAACACCAAACAGTCATCACCATACCCTACCCTACCTACCCTACCCTACCCTACCCTACCTACCCTACCTACCCTACCTACCCTACCTACCCTACCTACCCTACCTACCCTACCCTACCCTACCTACCCTACCTACCCTACCCTACCCTACCCTACCCTACCCTACCCTAACTACCCTACCTACCCTACCCTACCTACCCTACCCTACCCTACCTACCCTACCCTACCCTACCCTATGTCTCCAGTTGGACCAGACTGCTCACGGTGTGCCAATTTAATATAAAATCGGTTATGTAGTTTAGGAATCCATCGCGGACAAACATCGTGACAGGAGATTTATATATATTAGATAGCTTCTGCCAGCGGCTTCGCCCGCGTGAAAAGTGTTTTATCATCCCAAGGGATTAAAAGTAGCCTTTGTGCTTTTCCAGACTATATATAATCTGTCTCTGTGCCAAATTTCATTCAGATACGTTCAGCCATTCAGGAGTGATTGAGTAACAAATATACATCCATCCAAACTTTCGCATTTATAATATTAGTAAGAAGCGATATGTAATGGAATGTTGTAGTCATATTTTAAAAGATTCTTCTGACCATGTAAATGAACAATTTTCTCCATTGGAGATATGGGCATAGCCCAAAAATAATTTTGATTATCCATACAAAGTTTTCATCAGCTGACCAAAATTTGTATGGGAGAATTGGGAGATATAATTTGGTTTTTTAGGGTTCCGTACCCAAAGGGTAAAAACGGGACCCTATTACTAAGACTCCACGATCCGTCTGTCTGTCTGTCACCAGGCTGTATCTCATGAACCGCGATAGCTATACATTTGAAATTTTCACAGATGATGTATTTCTGTTGCCGCTATAACAACAAAAACTAAAACAGAATAAAATGTATTTATTTATTATCACCAATTATAACATCTTGACAGTTTGATGAAAATAAATATTTAAGACGACGACTAACGCCAACGACCTTGAGGGAACACAACGCGCACACGTTTCACACCGGTGCGACCCAAAATTTAGTAGTTTTTTGTACTTTCCTTAATATTCTATGACTTTAAAAAAAAGATACCTCAGATCAGAATGTAGATATTTAAATTGTCTTTGAGATGGTGTTGATTTCATTAAAATACACTCAGCGGTTTAGGTGCGATTGTCGTGTTTTTGTCCGTTTTAGACATAACTTTACAAATTAATTACACTATGTTATACGAATAAAATCAAAATTTGCAAAATCAAATCATTAAGAAAATGGTCAAATATAACTTTTTTTTTCAAAAAATTACGACTAGCCATTTAGACCTGATTCTGATTTTAAAATCAGCTATTCTACTATTACTTAAATGGGGCTCCCTTACAAAAAACGTGACGTTTTTGCCGTTTTTTGCTATAATGGTACGGAACCCTTCGTGCGCGAGTCCGACTCGCACTTGGCCAGTTTTTAGAATTGCTTAAAAGTCTTCCTTGGAGACAATTTTTCACTTACATGGGTAGGTGAAGTTTTTAAACCGACCGGTGAAATGACCACGCCTCTCCGTTACATCTTAATTACTAGATTAAACTCGCAAAAATATGAAAGAATACGAGCTTTAATTTCAGCTAGAAATAATACACACTTAAATAGTTAAACCCGAGATATAATACCGCTCAGTTTTCGGTTTGGGGAGCGAAACGTAAATGAGATTTTAATGCTATTTTTTAAAAGACCAGGTTAGCTAGGTAGATGTCCATAATGGTTTCGTAATGAAGTCGGCTATTTGTGTATATCCTTTTGTTAGCGACACTGAGACCTACTTTTCAAACAAATGAGGATACACATTTAAAAAAATACGCTAATTAAAATGACGATATAATAATTATTTTATCCATGAAAACATTTAATTAATAAACGCATTCAAAACATTTCCGAAACTTCATCCTTTCTAAGATCTTAATTATAAGCACTTGTTAATCAACTTTCGATAACTTTATCCTGAAAACTGTAAAAAATTGGCATTAAATTAAGGTTTCAACTTTAATAAACTCGAAGTACACAAAGCAGAACCCGGCTGTTTCATCATTAGTCCATTGAAGGTTGAACATTTAAACGAGTTAAAATTACTTTACACTAGTGCCTAAAAAAATCCGGTCAAAAAATCCTGAGCCATAACACACCATTTTTTTTTTGCTTGGCGTAATGCTCGTGCAAACTTCTCTACCACGGGGAGATAGTGCAGTTATGTGGAACTCCAACCCACAAAAACGCCACGGTCCACGGTGTCCTCTTGTGCTGCTTATGGAGGGAACATGGGCACGCGTTAGCACTCACCGCGATCCTCCTCTGGGATGTACCCCACATCACCGGCGCACTATTACACATTGTAGTCCATATAAGATTAAACAAATAAACGACTTTAAATTCCTGTGCCTAATAAAATTCCGGTCAAAAAATTCCTCAGCCATGGAACACCTATGAAACGGCGGGATTTACTTTTTGTTGCCGATTCGTTTCACCTAAAAGCCAAATTATGTAGACAGGATTGTAGATCGTCTTGACATGACAGTAGCTAAATTAAGCACTCGAACAATTTTTAAAACAAAACAGTTGAAAAGAAACACGTTTCACTGATTAGTTAGAATCGAAAATTATTTTATCTACACTCACAACGTAATGTTCCAAATACGAATTCGAAAAATATTGCATAAACACGTACTTTATATTCGTGGATAGGTAACATTTAAAAAAAAAACCATTATAGTTCAACATTTTCCTTCGATTTTCAAACAACTGCATCATAAAATAACTTTTTAATTTTTATAGCACACTTTTACTTTTTAATTTTCTGACGCGTATGGGCTCATGTCATTGTCAGTTGTATGTGGATGCGCGTGCTGCGCTATGAGAATCTAAATTGCCCGCCATACCATACCACATATTTTTTCCTTTTGCACTTTTGTTTTATTTCAACTGTATGAGTGAAGATAAAGTAGTGTATGCAATAGCATATAATTAGGTATTAAAACACTCGCGTAATATTATTATCAAATTCGGCTGCGCCTCATTTGATAAACCTACGCTCGTGTTTTAATAACCCCTATTATATGACCATTGCATAAACTACTATTAGAATAGCTGACCCGGCAAACTTTGTTTTGCCATAAAAACACCAAACATTCACCTACCCTACCTACCCTACACTACCCTACCTACCCTACCTACCCTACCCTACCTACCTTACCCTACCTACCGTACCCTACCCTACCTACCCTACCCTACCCTACATACCTACCCTACCTATGTAGGTAAGGCAGCAATCTTTTTTTTTTTTCTTAATTTTTTTTTCATAAGAACCTTCTCCTTACAATAACAAACACAACAAAAAAAGATTAAGCGAAATCGGTCCAGCCGTTCACGCGTGATGCCGTGACCAAGAGAAATAGTGATTCATTTTTATATATATAGATAGAAATGTTAAAGTGTTCTTTATAACCTACTTTGGCCAGCGGCTTCGCCCGCGTGAAAGTCAGTAATCATCCCAAAGGAACATACTCTCGGGATAAAAAGTATCTAATCCGGGTAATGGTCTACCCGTGCCGTGTGCCAAGTTTCATCTTTGTTCAGCCGTTAAGACGTGAAAGGTAACAAACAGACAAACTAGTAGTGTTATAATACTTTCGTATTTATACCACTACTAGTTTCTGCCAGCGGCTTCACCCGCGTGAAAAGTGTTTTGTCATACCAAGGGAACATTATACCGGGATAAAACTAATGTGCTATTCCAGACTACAATCTATCGCTGTGCCAAATTTTATCCAGATCCGTTCAGCCGTTCTGGAGTGATTGAGTAACAAACACCCACACCAGTACATTCACACACACATCCATCCAAAGTTTCGCATTTATAATATTAGTACTGAATGACACTTTTATGTTTGGTCTCGTGGTCGTAAGCGCGACTGCCGAGTCGGAGTTCGGGGTTCAATTCCCAGCTCGGGTTCTGCCATTAGGAATTTCTCAGTAGTTTGGAATTCGTGGAACATAATATCGCCTGCGTACAGTGGCAAATCTTCGCTGAGATTGGCCACTGTCTCCGAAATTCGGTTGGGCGGTATTATAATGTCTATCTACTATATTATAAAGAGGAAAGATTTGTTTGTAAGTTTGTTTGTAATGGAACACTACTTAACCGATTTAAAAAATTCCTTTACCAATATTCAGCCGTAACATATGCAATTTTTTATCCCGCAAAACAGGTCATGTGGGGTGCGCCACGGGGGCCGCGGAGAAAAGCTAGTACAGGATACCTTCTAAATCGTTGGTGATCTTACAGGAAGTGAGAGTAGTTACATGAAGAACCTTTGCTACATCTTTAACATAAAAAATATATCAGCTGTTCCGATCATTAAATATGTTCGCATAACTCGACAAAGAGGGAAAAGCTGATTTCTCAAGCTGATTTTTCAAGAAGAACAGACAGATACAGAAAGTAATTTGCGTATGTGCGTTAGAATTTTACAAGTTAGCAAGCAGCTTAAGTAGTTTAATGTACATATTCCATTGTGCAAGCACACAATATACACACAGACTTGAGTAGTACCTAATTATTCCAAGAGAAACAAACAAACTTCTTTGTATGACGTTTTAATTTCCTTGTAATAAAATAAGCAGTATTATGTACCGACAACAATGTTAACAAGTTGTTGGAAAGATATTTGCGAAGTATTATTTTTAAAGATACTTGTATGCAGTGAAGTTATTGTTTGCACGATGTTCAGAGCCGAAGCTTGTCTACGGCTAAGTATACCTACACGAAAACACTCTACTGACACGCTTGAGTCTACTAATATATGAGTATTTTAGTAGTTATTTTTACATTTAAGTAGTTATTAAAACTTCATGCAAACTAAGCGGACTTAATTCATTGTTTTTTTCTACCAGTCTACATTTTCTAAGACACGTAAATGTGCACAAAGATCACAGAAGTGAAAAATACAATAAAGAAAAAAAACTGCGTAGATTGGATCGATTTTTGATACAATTTCATTAGATATCGCCGATCAGTCGCAAATTTTATACCAAATTACAGGTTTTTAGCACCAATAGCAACCGTGGGCGGACGGACATGGCGGAATTGTACTAATGTGTTTGTGTTTTAATATGAAAACCTAAAAAAAACTTGGTCAACTGACAAGAAAAGAAAAAAAATATTCTGTTGTAGTAGAAAAACATAGGTATTATCAATTTACAAACGGTAGACTTTAGGATCTTTAAGCCGCTTTCCTGAAAATTGGTGTTCTCGCCCGATTTTTGGAATGAAAAACCCGTCGAACTAATCACATAATCTGTGATTTGACAAAAAAGTAACAATTGGTATTGGTTTTTCGAATTCGATTCCAGAAACCGGGAGTGAATCTTTTCAGTGCTAGAATCGCCTGTTAGTCCGGTCGCAAACACCGGGTGCTAAATTGTATTAGTTAGTGCCAATCCATAGGTCAGACAAAGGTATAATTAGGTTTATTTGTTGAAAATCCTCGGCTATAGAAAGCTTGGGTTTCCACTGTCCAAATGATGACTGGGGAAAACCCACCCTATGATTACTGTAATTATGGGAACTGATACAGTCGGTCAGGAATTTTTGAAAGCTTGGATTGCATTTGTCGAGCCTTTTAATGTGAGGAATGGAGGCCGCAGCATTTCCCACTGCTGTGACACAGGCCTCCTCTCTGTGAGAGGGAATGGGCCGTCATCTACCACGCGGGCCCAGTACGGGTTGGCGGATGTCAGATGTCTTCAAATGTTTGGTTCTAGGACACGCCGGTTTCCTCACGATGATTTCCTTCACCGTTTTGAGAGCACGAATAATTTACACGAATTAAAGCGCCTGTCTGGGTTCTAACCCACGACCTACAACTTGTAAGTCACGGCCGGTACCACTAGGCCACCTCCCACTGGACCACTGGGCAATTTTGATCGTTGTATTCTGTATTTTATGTATTTCTTTTCTAATTCTTGTTATTGACTTGAAGGAAGTTAAGCCACTAAGATGTTGGTAGGGATGTTCACCGTACTTGCGGGATTGTCCTGATAGCCGTGGCATACCTCTCCACTCGTCAAGCACCTCCGTGTATGATGCCCCGTTGGCGCTATGTCACTAAAGTTCTAGCGACTGTTTATGGGGACAGGCTTTAATTACAGTATACGTTTCTATAACAAGTTGCCAAAGTCAGTTATAGGACTGACCGATGGAAAGTTCAAAAACTTCATCAAAGGTGTCCTTATTAAAAAAGCATATTATAAAATCAAGGACTACGTTGAAGATAAAAAATTTTAGCTCCTTCTGCGCATGCGGCTTCCCTGGTAACTCATAAACGGTACAAATATGTGGATGTCTCTAACTATTCTCAATCTCATTTTTCATTTTTTTTCTTTTCTTTTAATTGGACTTTTTACAATGGTTTTCAATCATCTTAATAACCCTTTGCTATTCTTAGCAAAGGGCATAGCATTTTTTTTTAATTGATTAAACAAAGTCATCCCCTGGCATTTTAAAGCCATGTTGATCAACAATGGTCAGGCAGGGGCCATAAGTTTTAGTAATCCTCTCAAACCTATAGCCCAATGTGTTGTCTCCATGTGCTCCATATTTTGAATGTTTATTAAAGGCAAGGCTTAACTTTTAAATCCCATAAGCACATAAAGGTGCACGTTCCACAAATTAATGCAACATTAATGCAACGCCGGATTAGGAATCGCCTAACTTTTAAACGTCTCTTTGGGTGATATTTAGTTTTATAGCCAGCGCAGCGTACTATTCATACTAGTAAATTTTATTCAACAAATAGTTAATCCTGCCTGTAGGACAACTAAACAAGATTGCATTTTCGGAACTACAGCGAATAATTAACTTTAAAACTTTCGCGTTTCATAATTGAAAAACAATATATCACGGGAATAATGATAGGATAATGATTGGTAAATAAATAATCTAAATCATTGCGTTATATTCCCGTGATATATTGTTTTACAGCGAATAATCCATGATTAGTAAAGTCTCTGGTCTCAAGCCAAGTTCGATAGCGTGATGATGGCGCCCCATTGAGTGGGACTTAGAGCAACAGCACATTAGCAACATGTTGAAAATTTGTAAACAAGTTTTCTCAGAAGGTACTACGATATAATATTTCATTCATGTGTATGTTTGAAAAATGTTCACGTAATCCGTTATTGCATCGTGCATCAACAATGTGCATCGATAATGATCAGACAGGCCATGCATGCTCACGATTTAGAGGCAGGATTTCTTATTTTGCAACATTTTGAAGCAATTTCAACGGCAATCATATTGATCGTTTTTCACTACAAGGTACACATGTTTATATATCGGAGTCAATTTTGTAAACGAAGCGGTACTTATACGTGTAAGCAGACGTACGTGACTTTTACGCTGGTTTAAGCTTCTGCTAAGCAGGCCTACGCCTGATAAGTAGGTCTACGCAGGCCTTCGCGAAATCTACGCAGGCCAACGCGAATTCTACGCAGGCCTACGCGAATTCTACGCAGGCCTACAGATCTTCTACCCAGGTCTACGCTGCTGCTATCTGGATCGCTGCTATACGCCACTTGGTCTAAGCGACTGCTACTCTATCCCACGCGAATTCTTCGCAGGTCTAGACGACTGCTACGCAGACAAAAAGCTTGTATAAAGATGGTTTTATAGACTAGAAACCATCACTTCGATAAACTACGCATCAGAGACTCGTTTTCTATAAACCTGCTCCTTAGATGATGCAAGAGATGTTAATTTACTTCCAAATAAACGCATTCAGCGACTGCTATGTAATTCTACGCGATTTCTACGCAGGTCTACGCGACTTCTAAGCAGGTCTACACCACTGCCACGGAGGCCTACGCAGCACCTACGGAGGCCTACGCAGGCCTACGCGGATGCTACGGTAGCCTACGCAACGCAACTGCTACGCTGGCCTACGCGCCTGCTACCCAAGTTTACGCGATTTCTACACAAGTCTACGCGATTGTCATTCTGGTCGAAGTGACTGCACGCAATTGATACGCAGGTACCTGACAAAAAGCTTGCATGATGACAGTTTTATAACCAAGAAATGATAAAAGACAATGACAGAAACTATCATTCCGATAAACTATTCAACTACGTTTTCAATAAATCTGCTTCTTAGAGGATGCAAGAAATGTTAATTTACTTCCTAATAAACTTAATGCGGTTCTATCGATAATGAATACGAAATACGCATACTAGGTATTTTGAATACTAGACTAGTATTGTGGGTAACAATTTATTAACATTCGTGACAACACCTCAAACAAAGCTAAGTACAGTACAACAATTTTCTTAATGTCCCTCGGCTAAAGTCGTGTTTCGTCAGTCGTCAGATTTCTATCAGACATCCAAGTTGATCGAGAGCGTCCAGTCTTCACCAAGTGCAAAGGGCAACTGGTAGAAATCCGACGACCAAAATTGCAGAGGGATATTAACAAAATAGTTGTACTGTATTATGCTACGGTTTGTGAGAGTAGTGCAACCAATTGTGTTCGAACTCATGAATTTCTCAATAGATTTACCTTATTCGTTGTAGTGGATTATATTTTTTCGAGCTGGCATAATTTGGTCACTAACATTACCGCTTAAAACGGAATGTTTATGTCCATGCCATTTTTTATTAGTTTAAAACTTTTGATATTTCGGAACAGTTCTGAGCACCGAATTCAAAAGTTTGCAAGCTAACAAAATTTAAAAAAAATATTGGAGCTAGTTTTGTGTGCAAATACTAAGTAATACATTCATGCCAAAGTTTTTGTGGAGCAACATATTGTATCATGATTATGATAAATGGTTTTCGTTTTGCAATATGTTGCGCCACAAAAAGTAACTGTTTTATTCGTACACATATCTGTCTACACATTTGTTTGGAAAACTAATAACAGAGCCACAAATTAATGATCTGCAGTCCAACCATAAATGTTAGACAGTAAACCGATAAGACCGTGTCTGAAGTTATCAAACAACGCGAAACAACGTACTCATACGTTTGCTACACTTGCACTCTGGGTATTTGAATTGTTGCCGAGTAGTCGCGTTCTTAGATTCCATCTGAGCACGAGTGCACGCCCTCATTATGCCGTTGTAGCTTTGAGACGCGAACTCAACCTGCAATATCACGACCGTATTCTCCAAATAGATAGCCAGAGGTCTTTTGTTCGTCACTCTTATGTACGTGCCTTATGACGTTTTCAATCATTCAAATTTTGACAGACATTTTTTATCATGGAAAAATGCTCATGCATACTGCGCTACCACGGGGAGATAGCGCACTTATGTGGAATCCCAACCCACTAAAACTCCACGGTGTCCTCCTGTGCCACTTATGGCGGGAACACGGGCACGCGTTAGTACTCACCGCGCACCCGCCGCGGCTGTCCGTCACCGGACCCTCCTCTGGAGAGTAAACCCCATGACCGGCGCAGCAGAACACACTGTACGCCGTGACCACCCCAGGGACCAAACCAGCACATGGGTGCCAGACGACCCCGTGTATGGCACCCTTGGTTCCTCAGTGACGGGTCAAGGTCAATGGCCCCACCACCTACCATTTTTCAGCCGCAGGGGATAGAGAGAGCGAACAAAGCTATACCGACACTCCTCCTACCCTGCGGCCCCGACACGTCCACCATCAGACGGTGGCGACCCCGTCCAGGCCGTGGAAGACGGAGAGCGGCGCACCGCAATACCGACACTCGTCTCCTGTTACCAAGCGGCACCGCAACCTACTAGTTGGCCGCTACGTCGTCGGCTTAATCGCCAAAAGCCCTGACGAGCGGCCCCTCCTCGGGTTCCTCTTCGCTTCACCGTGGGTGACCAAACCACTGTTACTGAGCCACCCCGCCTCGACAATGCGGGAACCCACCGGGGGGCACACTTAGACAGACCTGGGAATCGAAACCATGAACTCAGTAGCAGTGTTCGCGATCACTAGACAAATGAGGCAGTTTGTGTAGAACTTGCTTGTCTTAACGCCTGATGAGCTTGCTCTCAGTTTTGCTTGATGATAAGCAATTAATGAGATTTGCGATGGAACGAGCAAGCTTCCCATAGTAGTTTAGTTGTACCATCATAGACAGAAGTTTAACATTACTTTAGTACCGGCTCGCAGACTCTATTTGACGGAACGAGCAAATACACCGTGGCATTTTAGTGGTCTTACAAAAGCAGCCCATTTCTTCTGCCCATGTGTATGAACAACTTTCTCCATATTATGTACAACCGATGAATAAAAATGGTTTTTCTATACAAAGTTGTCGTCAGCTGTTCAAAATTTGTATGGCAGATGATTTTTTTTTTGTCAATGACTAGAATGCCACGGTGTATATAATATCTATTTAGTACCTTTAATCGAGCAATCCTTGTATATATGTAATCTAAATCTCGGAAACGGCTCCAATAATTTTCATGAATTTTAGTATGCAGGGGGTTTCGGGGACGATAAATCGATCTAGCTTTATAGGTTTCATTTTTAGAAAACGTCGTTCTCTTTATTTTCACCCGAGCGGAGCTCGGTCGCCCAGGTACTATTTTTATATTAGTCCAGCGCTGACCACATACCATCGCCTCATAATTATAATGGTTTGAGTTGAAATATCACGAACATAATTATAAGTACAGAATTATGCAAGCGAATACGAACATTAAGATGGCACTGAAATTGTAATCCCTTACTGTAGAGTCAGGGATCAAAAGTGCAGTCGCTCTTTCAAAACTAAAGTATCTATAACTTGTATGATTAGTCTGGACTGTACATATATTTCTGTATACCAAGTGACGGTCTCGTTTCCAGGGCAAAGTCAAAGTCAGAATTATTTATTTCAATTAGGCCATTAACTCTGCCGGCCACTTAAACAAGTTCTTTTCTTTCTTTACATTTAATAATAAATTAATAAATATTAATGATCCGCAATGTATCATACGTTTTCTGCTGTAATGGGTAAATCAGGGCGTTGATCTATCGGTAATCTATTAGAGTTGGTGCGATAGCTACTAATAGTGCCTCCACGTCTCTCATTAGGAGCTCGGTGATAATTCATAGTGTGGACAAGTTTCTCACTGATGGTCGGTAGATGACGGCAATCGAGTCATTTATCTGGGACTAATAAGTTTGTCTTAATTGTGATGCGTTTACGTCAATATTATAATTATATAAACGATAGATTCTGAATTAAGTATTTTAAGTTTAGAACTGAAAACCTACCAAACTTTCGCATAAAGTAGCGTTTGACACGTTCTTTCAATGTAATGCAACGTTCTTACGAATGGTACAATACAGACGAATGCTCAATTTCCTAAAGCATTTCCATGTAATGTAACGTTCTTTCGAATGTTCGATCCTGCGTTCGACGTAATGCTCGCAGCGAGTGAGCTTTTACTTGTAATATTTCTTTGTACCTTGCGTTCATTATTGACCTTACTTCACGTCACCCGCGCTCGTGCCTTTGCTCCATTAAATGTTACACCAAAACGCTAACGTAACAAAACATCGAGCGTCATGTTCGAAGTGTGGTTCGAGTAAATTTAAAAACAGTAAATGCTCGATGTTCTGCTACAAGTAAATGCTCTAGTCTATATCACCTTAAAGTCTTTTTGGATTTACTTTTTCTTTGTGGCTATTCTTGTGAGAACAACAAAGGAAACTCGAATGTGGCGACATATGTGTGGTAATCTGATCAAAGGTCACCAATGAGTGGGCAGTTTGTCCCATCGTGTTGTCATGTCCGAAATACAAAAACAACTTTATTGTATGGATTTAACCGTCGTCGTCTTCTACATGTTATTTTTCGGCATGGTAACGAGGAATTGTATATATTTGTCCCTAGATTTTATTCATTAAGTTGGTTGACCTTATAAAACAAATCTATAGAATTCCATCAGCATAAGTAAGCAAGCGGAAAAAATACCAACATAGGCTTCAGATAATAATATAATCTCTTGAAGACAATGTCCATTTGGTAATGTAACTGAGAAAAGCAGCGAAGAGACGCTCCTCTTGGAAATACATTAAATAAATTCAGATAAAATGGAGAAAGACTGTGTTCCCATTTAAACAGAGACGTTAAGAGCGGCGACCAGCGAAGCGACGTAAACTGTTGAATGTTTTCACTGAATAGGGATGACCAGGGTATATATTAAATTCAAGCGACCTTCGTTGACATATTGCATCCGTTGCCCTCGTATTCGTTTTAATGAAAACCCGGGGTGACATTATCTGTAATTAAGAACTACGATATAGAAAGTCCGTTGCAGCGCAGTGATATATCGACAATCGCGGCCCCAATCTGTAATTTATTCGGTTATTAACACCCGTTTGGACGCGCGTATGCGCCTGCATCCTGCTTGATGGACAAATTGGTTTTGTTAACTAGGTTCCTGGTGTCACGTAGGATTCCTTTTAAACTTCCATTTAAGAGTAATTTATTTATAATGATGGCAGTGTCGTGAATAATGTAAGTTTAGTGGTGTCAAGAATGGCACCATATATGATTATGGTATTTAATGGACACACCACAGTTATCTACGCCGGCTCATGCTCGTGCCTCAGCTATCTACGGTCATGTTCGTCGGCGGCTTGCATACCTATCATGTAGGTAAACCATCGTGTTGGGCTAGCCGACATAGTAGAAATGCAGCCTGTGCGAGATTAATTGATTTCAAGATTAGTCCCCAATCTTAATCTAAACTAATATTAAA
Organism: Anorthoa munda; assembly: GCA_945859665.1. NCBI lineage: Eukaryota > Metazoa > Arthropoda > Insecta > Lepidoptera > Noctuidae > Anorthoa > Anorthoa munda. The sequence continues at coordinate 42,302,758 of OX243893.1, forward strand.
GAGGAATAATGTTTATAAAAGGTAATCTCCGGATCAACTGATTCGAATACGAAAATTGTTTTACTGATAGAAAAGTACACTGATTATCATAGGATGTCACAACAAAATTGCACTCATATGTAACGGGCCACGGGCGTGTAGCCGCAGGCAGAAAGCTAATATTAAATTATATCTTCCTGACTTTTCAATAGCAGTTCTCATAGAACAATGCAAGAAAATTGCTACTCAGAATGCACGACGATAAGTAATTAGCAGCTCCTGTTGTTTCAAATTGTTCATTCTAGAACTCAGTCTCGAATACGAATACCATTTAATATTAAATAGCTGTCGCAATTTCTTATCAAGTGCGTAGTCATAACTAACTCAGGCTTCAGTTCCTGTTCCTGCAGCTTAGTTTAAACAGATATTGTCACAGCGAGTAAGGCTAAATATGCACGGTATTAGAACTAAGAACACAGAATCTTTGCCGACATCTCCCAGCAACAACTAGGTCAAACTAGTGTCACATGGGATTATTACATACATATAAATATTTAGTTATTGGTTACATAACAGTTTGAATTAATTAGACACCAGCTCCGATGAATCTTGTAGGCGCTTTCCCTTCGCAATTCCCCGATCACTAAGCCTATATCTTGTACTAGCTGCTGTCTGCCTATGTCAGGAACGAAGAATGTACACAATGTAACAAAAGAACATAATATCTTTATTCTAAAAATGTTATCAAAGAAAATGTTGGTTTCAATTTTCCTGAGCTTTAGATCGAATGTCTTTTATTTTTATATCTGTAAGCCGATAAACGTTGAGACGAGAACGGTGTTGTCACACAAGTTATTTAACAAAATACGTGGAATATTGTGTGTGTAAGAGTTGCGACGTGGAAGTGGGAGCAATGAGCGGGAAACTAAGTTTGTGGCATAATTTATAGGTATGATTGTAGCGTATTGAACGAGTGCCTCCTGCTTACGACTCGATATTCGCGCAATGCCGAGTTGCCGACTGATTGGTCCTGCGTTCCAGAAACTTCACAACATGTACTTCTAGGAACTAGATGGGTTTTAAAATAATATAAGCAAAAAGTAGCTAATAGTAAATGCTAAGCTATTACTTGGAAATACAGAGAGTTTGCAATGATCTAAACGGTGATGCTGCACTTTGTGATAAAAACAAATATGCCGCTGAAAGTAATATCTTCGGTCTTATGTACCTACGAGGAATTTAATAAGTCTATTAAAGTATTAGATATTAGACAAAGAAGTACCCGATACTGTAATTTTTTCTCACGCTTTTTTTATTTGCCTTGATATTTAGTATATAGGTTAAGTCTTGCAACTGAATTCTAAAACCAGTTATCCTAAACCGATTGAGCGGAAACTTTGCATACACGTTTGGTTTGGATGACAAGGCACGTTTAGCTAGGTGATGTCTTTCTGAATCTGATTTATCTTCCAAAGACGGCGGTTCAGTTATTTTATATGCACCCTATGATGTGAGTATCAAATGAAAGGATTTGTTGGCAGGCATACGTACAGTTTGTTTTAGTAAAGTTTTATTTATTTATTAATATTTCTTATTTAAATCTGTAATTATATTATCAGTACGTACGCAGTCTCAAGGCTCTCACATCGTTCCCAGTCTCGTTAAGCCATCATTACCGAACGTTTACTCCGATCATTCACGTACATGCTAATGAAGCGAGGGGAGGCTTCGTCAGTCATAACTTCAAAAAGTCAAGCTACATTTGTGTTTCTACATCACCTTTTCAGTTCGTACGAGGCAAACGTTTTTATAACTTTTCTTGTAGGTAGATTTATAGGTATATTTTTCCCCCGTTTTTCGTAGCACCATAAGGCTTAGCACGCACTGCAGTTTTTAGCCGCGCGGATAAAAACCGATAATTCTGCGACATATGGAATTGTATGACGCACATGCGGTAAAAAACCCGCAACAAATCTGTGTCTTGCCACAGAATACACGGCACCGCCACGCGGTTTGAATTCGCGCAATTTATTTTGAGCTCTATGAACACGTAGAAAAAGACAAAAATTGCGCGGAATTTTATCCACCATTCGTTTTAGTGAAGAACGCGGATTAAAACCGCAATGTCAAGTAAGTGTGTAAGCAGAACTCAAAAGTTTGCAAACCAATTGCAATGGAAATACCAGGTCAGCAATCAAATTTTTTTTAATCTGCCTAGTCTTTCCCCATCTATGCTGCAGTTGGCTTCCAGTCTAACCATTTTCAGTAAAATATGAGTAAAATATTCGGAGTATTCTACATGGAGCGACTACCTATGAGTTCTCCACAATCCAATAACTAAGTAAAACTGGTGACAGATCTTCAGGCTCTGATTACTCATAACTACTCTCAAAGATCTACAAATGACAACCGGGACCAACGCGCAAAGGTGTTAAGTGCATTCGGTAGAAACGAAGGCATCAGTCAATCTTAAAAAATCATGCTCGCAAAATGATAAACATGGCCGTTGGCTTAAGAATTAGGAGTATATATTTTTATATTTACTAATTGTAGTAAGCATCTTAATTTATTAAAGCTTTATTTAGTAATGGAGGGCTACAAAATATAAATTTTTCTCTCTAAAATATTAACAGCAATTTTTTTCGGGCAGGTCAAGGTCACTCATCTTCCAATAAATATAACTAGATAGCGGAAAAGGTTTTTTAATAGACATTGCGTATATATACGATAAGTTATAAGATGGCGGGTACCTAGCTCCTATATAGAAATACTTATAAAGGTAATTTAAATTGAAGACACGTTTTGTTTACGTAGATAATAGTAAAACCGCACTGGTATGGCCTTACCATGTAAATTTTAATTTTTCCAAGAATTTTATTAGTATATAAGTACAGACTGAGAAAAACCAATACGAATTTCTTTTTTTTTTACTTGTTCGAAAGATAATTTCCTTAATTGCCTCTTATGTGCTCCGTTTCAGTTTATGGTTTCCGTTTTTCATTCTGAAGTCTAGCATTGCCTTTACTATTTTTTAAAGTTTCACATATTGATGTTAAACGGCTCTCGATAATTGGCGCGCTACTGGGTAACAGGTAAACCTCTTCAAGAAGGCGTTTTGACGGATCAGTGGCTTTGGTTTTCCTGTCATATTTATTATTATTGGGTTGAAAAGGTCAAATAGGCAGTTCATGTAAAATACTGAACAGAATCAGGGCAAATGCAAGGCAGATTAATTTGTTTGATATTTTTTTTTGGGTGGTAAGTATTATAGAAGTATTTTGTTTATAATTATAACATTTTAGTTAAAATTCAAGATTACTTTATAAACATTTTTTTTTAGTAAATAAAAAGATACTTAAAAACTGTTTTGTTTATACAGTTTCATTGCCCAATTGCAAACCCGGGTGTACCCCGGGATTAGAAAAAGGAACGTTCGAAGCGCACTAAATTATTATTTTAGGGAATCACAAACTAAATTGCTGCTTCATAAGTATTCAAGTTTGTATTTGCACATTCTGTTGTCAATGGCAGCAACTAATGATTAGTTGCTGCCATTGTTTACACCCGACCATGATCAATAGTAATCAGCAGGCAATCTGGTTAGGCGGTTCCTCGCCGCCAAGTGCCAGCGCACCGACACTTGTCAATTACTACTAATCCCACGGCAACTTGTAAAGCTGATCGATGAACTTCCTACTAGAGGGGAGCTGCCAGAGTTTTTGCTGAAAATACCGATACATCTGAAAAGTTTCACATAGGAGGCAGATCAAGGTTCCTAGGGGTTGGGGTAGGTTACAGACAAATAAAGGTAAAAACAATAAACAGACATGCGAATGCAGCAATCCCGACATATTTTCCGTCACTTATTGTAGAGTTCTGTTGTACATCTTCGAAGTTCTTCATCAGATCTTCAACAAATGTGACCAATTTGGGTACATATTCATTCAAACAAAAAAAATCGTCATAATCTTTTCATAATTGCCGGTGTAATCGTGTAACAAACAAACAAAAAAACATACATAATTGAGAACCTCCTCCTTTTTTGGAGTCTTGGAAATTGTGGACTTTTCTTCGTATTGATTACGAATCTGATGATTCTTAAAAAAAAACAAATCGAAAAAACTTCCAGCCAGCGCCCCCACTATATTGTATTGTTAGCTGTACTGAAAATACATCCAAGAAACTCCGGCAGATATTCTTTGTTCCGTCTCTAAATCGAGTTTGCAAGATACTCGACATATCTTGGCGACAGACATACATTTTCAGTATGTCGGTAAAAATTGTAATTTCAGCATCTTACGCCTCCTTTCCACTTGTTAAATTTGGCAATCATCCAGAAAAGCTTTATGCTAATTAGTTGGGGCCTCGGTACATACCTACCTAGCTACCTACCGTAAGTCACGTGAAGACGTTACACAAATTAAACAATCGATACCTTCCTTTACAAAGAGCGTAGGTATGTACCAGCCGGGTATTTTTGTGTGATTCACGACGTACGACCCGGGTTTCAATAAGCTAGTGTACAGTTGAACAGTGTATAAAATTTTCTCCACACTAAAGTTTTACTCGAATCGCCTCGGCAGAATATTTTCAAAATGTCTTGGTCCACCTGTCCAGGCCACATGAAGTACGCACTACGGAGTACCGGTCTCTCTGCATCAACAAGCTTTAACTCATAATTGAGTTACTAGGAGGAAATCGACGACTTCCTAATTGATAAGCTTTCCCAACATTTAACGTTAAATTTCTCATTAAATGTTTGTATTTTTTCCTTTCCTTGCGTTTAATTAAGTGAATAAGTGTTTGAGGTCGATCGGTTCACGAAGCTTTTATGTATTTTTTTAATTAAAATTCTTCGAACGGCTAAAAAAATACCCAATAGGGTATTTTTTTTATAAAATGTTGGGTAAGTATGGATAGAAATGAGTTCGGTAACTCTCATTGGCTTCACTTCTCAGATCGAGTCAAGCGTTTGCATATTTCTTTACTATTCCCCCTTTTAAAACCCAGTTCATCAGAAATGAATCACTGAAAACGAAATTGTAAATAAATTAGTTTCGATAAAAACGAAAAAAAATGCAATCGTTCCCGGAATTTCACTACCGTAAAAGCAGTTTTTCTCTCTAAATTCTTTGTGCAACGTAGCCTCCTTAAGCTGCCAGCTTGCAAACTATTTGCAGCTTCAGTAGCTTCTCTATAGCTAAGCGGACACTTGCGGGGAGTGTATCGTGCTAACACCTATGCTATTGCGACTAGCTGACCACAGAAAGCGGTTCCGAACCGCGGACATTGAGCAACTGTGGTGAATTTACGAATTACCGGTCGTGGGATACTTGGTAAATATTTGACAAAAAATTATCTACTTCTTTTTGCCCACTGCTTCTCACAGAAACGAGGCCAGTTTCCCAGTCGTGAACATGTTGTAGGTGGATTATGTAACCACGCACAAGCAAGTAGGAAAGACGAAAAAACAACGTATTTGCAAGTGGGTAGGTTCCTCTAGGTAGTTCGAGAGCAGTGGTGGCCCAGCGGTATCGGCAGCGACTAACAAGTTGTGGGTCGTGGGTTCGAACCCAGACAGGCGCTTTACTTTGTGTAAATTATTTTATCACTACTGCTCTCAAAACGGTGAAGAAAAACATCGTGAGAAAAACGGGCATGTCTTAGAACCAAAAATTCGAAGACATGTGACATCCACCAACCCGCACTGGGCCCGCGTGATGGATTACGGCCCATTCCCCCTCACAGAGAAGAGGCCTGTGTCCCAGCAGTGGGAACATTAATAGGCTGATGATGAGATTCAACAAGGTGTTACGCTTTTATGCATTTTACTATTTTACCGGTCAATCAGGATGAGCTAAAACCTTTCTCGAAGAAATGTTACAATATTATTAAAATATAATATTATGTTGTTTAATGCGCCGTTTTTGTAATTCTACGTTTTGCCAGCGGCTTCAAGCGCGTAAATGTCAAAAACATACCTTCTACGTGGTAATAAAGTATCTTATGTCCTAATCCAGGTCATGGAAATATTCATCTGAATCCGTTTTGCTATTGAGGCATGAATGATTAACAAAAACATAAACATACTTACAGAATTTAACATCCTACTAATGTTATAAAGGCGAAAGTTTGTAAGTGTGTTTGTATAGAAAGAAAAGAAAGAAAAGAAAGAAAAATTGTTTATTCTGCACAAACTAAACGCACAATACAAAATAAAGAGTGGCATTCACCAAATTCACAAATTAGCCAAAAGCCTCGTATTTAAAACAAAAAATTATAAAAGTTTGTCAAATTTTGTCTATTGCTTGATGAGAGCAATAAACAGTTATCTGTGGGTGAGAGGCCAAAGACAATTTACTTGCGTAATATGTTTCGACATTACCAAATGAAAACAAACAAACAAAACAATCACAAATTAACGAAATGCCGATTACTGAGTGGAAAATTATCCATCTTTGAAACAACAAGGGCATATAGGCTGTGCGTCGCATCTGTGCAAGAATAGGTCATTGCTCAGCTTAATGCCGTGACTTCAGACGAACCTATCGTCAACAGCGCTGATTTTCAGCAAAAACCTCGCGAATGACGTAATGACGTATGTTTGTTACTCTTTCACGCAAAAACTACAGAAAAGATCTCGATGAAATTTGGCGCAGAGATGGATTATAGTCAGGCATAGCACATATCGCATATGCATCCAGATCCGTCCAGCCGTTTGAGCGTGAAGAAGTAACAAACATACAAACACACACACACTCACAAACTTTCGCCTTTCGAAAGTCTATTCGTTGCAAGCGCTACTGCTGAGCATGAGCCCTAGGGTTTGGTTCTCGGGCCTGACAAAGTGTTATTGAATTTTTTTATCTGGAATTACTCAGTAACTGCCCGGAGTGTGGACTTGCGTCCGGTTGATGACAATGTGCCTTAAATAAAACTGGCGAAATGAGGGTGAACTACAGGTGGCCCTCTGCCTAACACCTCCCTCAGGGAATACAGGCGTGATGATATGGGTAACACAAGAAAGAAGTAGGATTCACAATATAAACTGTGTTCAATGAGTAGATACTGTTTTTTTATTTTATTTTTATATTTCGTATGCCGGCGGCAAGCGTGGCCTCTGTCTTGAGATAGTCTTGAGTCACGCATTTTATCACAGTTTCTGCTCCCAGACTGTGATAAAAATCTGTGATTCAAGCCTGTCACAGTAGGACGTGCTCGCCCGGCTGGTGTCAGAGTTAATTAAGCCGCTTCTGGGAACCCCACACCTCGCAGGCCCCTGACTTTGCTATTTCAGACTTACATTAACTATATAAGTCCAGTTTTTTCACCGTTGCTTGTGTAGATTAACTCAAAAAGTACATATCAATTAGATAAAGTCACATTGGTACTTTCCCGGATTTGAACCAACGATCTCAAGCACGAGAGGCGAGGTCTTAGCCACTGGGCCACCACTATAACATGACGCCTAAAACGTTGTGAGCCGAAGATGATTTGCTAAGGTCGTGTTAGTGTTATTTCCCATGAGGAATGAATTGAAAGTGTCTTCTGTCCGATATGCATACTACTATATTTCTTCTCAGCTGCTAACGCTTAACATGCGGAACACGTGTAAGAAGTTTTAAGGATTCTGTTACAACAAACCGCTACCCCTGATTCTGCAATAATTTAATGTAACAAAATGTTCGAGTATGGGGACTCTTTACACATTGATTTTTGGTTTTTATTGCCGGTTTTGTTACAAAACAGAGCAAATGGCCTTATTTATAACTTTCTGGCCGCACTGATTAGCAGATGATAATTAAAATGTTTATGGAGATTTTTTATTAAGTCTATAACTGTGTTTAACTTAGTCATATCCATAAGCGGGTATTTATAAGTAAATAAAAAACTAATTTTACCTAACTGCCGAAGGAGGGTACTGTGTTTATCAGTCTATGTATGTATATATGTTTGTTCCTATGTGGCGTTCTAGAGTCCAAACGCGTCGGCTGATTTTGATGGTTCTTACGTCAATCGATTTGTCTTAACCATGCGAGTGTCACTGGCTACATTAAAATTGGAAAATAGGAAAATGGCGGATTTTGGGCGCCATTATGGTGGGAGCCCAAATTTTTTTTTCTTCCTAGTCCATCGTGGGGTATTAAAATAAAGGTGAGTTTTAAGAAAAATATATATCTCTCATATATTAAAAATATATAACTCTCATAATTATGTTTAAATGTACCTAATTCGAAAAACAAATAACTAAAAAGTTATAAATAAAAAAGTTAATTTAAAAATTAAAAACACGACAGCTTGAAAAACGAACTAAGAAGACGTAAACAAGGAGAACATCATGTTGTACAGTCGGAGGATACATCTGGTTTTGCCCAGCCAGCTCGGGAATATGTATCCTCCGACTGCACAGCATGATTTTCTCCTTGTTTACGCCATTTTAGTTCGCTTTTCAAGCAGTCGTGTTTTTTGATTTTGTAATTAACTTTTTTATTAAATTTTCCTAATTCCACGCGGCCATAAACAACCTGGCAGGAAAAAAGGTACATAACAGTTTGGAAAATGGCTTGTTTAGAGTTACGACATCGTGCTTGTTGTGGACACAAACGCTTGCTTTTTATTACTACCAAATAAACTACGACTTCCAAATAAACACGAAAAAGCAAAAAATAAAATTATTGGCCGAAGTCGGTGTCTTTGATACCTATTGTTTTTCGTTACCGACTTCGGAAAAGGAAGTATTTTTTTTTGCTATCTAGTGTTTTTTTTGTGAATTTTTTTAGCCCTAAGAATTGCGATACTTAAATGGCATTGCGCAGGGCACATTGCTTGCAGTACGGATGGCCGATGGGCCCGAAAAGTTCTGGAATGGCGACCGCGAACCGGAAGACGATGCGTTGGAAGGCCTCCCACTAGGTGGACTGATGACCTGGTTAAGGTTGCGGGGAGGCGCTGGATGCGAGACGCACGGGATCGGTCAATGTGGCGACGCCTGGTGGAAGCCTACGTCCAGCAGTGGACGTCTTTCGGCTGAAATGATGATGATGAGTGTTTTTTTGGGAGTCGATTTAATATTTATTTATTTATTTATTTAATACTTTACGCACAAAAACGTACAGAGGCGGATATAAAAAAAAAAAAAAAAAAAATTATGAAATATAAAATATTATGTTAAAAAGTTTTTATATTCTCTTTTTATTTTTGGTACCTACCTCAAATTACCATTAAAATTATTTATAGCCAAAGTATATCTCATGACAATTCCAATAAGCCCAATCACAACTTGGATACATTGTTTTATTTCGGATTCTCAGTGCCTACCTGCCGGCTTCATCATTAGATCAGTTCGATGGTATCATGTTCATCTGTACTACTAGTTTATTACTTATCATTAAGCAGTTCCAGTGGCTCACTGTGGTATTCTTCATCAGTTTCACTTCACGAAATTTTACATTACGAGTGCAAATGATTGCATTGTTGATGAAAATACCAAAATCGCTCTACCCATCATCAGATTCTGACTTGGTGACAATGGAACCACCTCGGGATATACCATTTAAAGCACAAAAATAATTTTCAATGTCGGTCCACAATTGGCAGAGTAATAGTGTAACAAACATACAAAAAAATCATACAGTCGCATTGAGAACCTCCTCCTTTTTTGAAGTCGGTTGAAAAGCGGTGGTGGTTCAAGGAAACATTATCTTTTCCACTCAATAAACTTTATCAGAAGCAATTTAGATAGAATAGCCTGATCTGATCACTAACCTTCTAGAAAATGATAACATAAAAGCGAAATAAGTGGCTCTAAAAATGAAGCACAAATGCCAAGAAGTAATATTCTATTCAGATTGAGAAAAAAGAGCACTATCTAGATTGAATATTGTATTGGTTTCAACCTGTGGCGGTTTTAAGCAGTGGCGTATTCATAGATTTGGTGCCCCGGGCCAAATTTTGTAATTAACATAAAAAGGTAACTTTTTTCTATGATTATGATTTAACAAAATGAAAATAATTTAATGTTCCTTATTTTTATTCCTTTTGGAAGCGAAACTACATCGATTTTGTTTGCATTTCGGATAGAAATAGAAGTTACCTGTTCCACTTCAGTGTAAAAGATTGGTCTTTTGATAGGCCAGAAGTAACGGGGTAGCAGGCAGGTGTACCCACAGCACAGTCTGCCCCCCTGATCTAAGGTTTAGTACGCTACTGGGGTTAAGGAACGGCTGTTGATCTACTAAACAGCCGCTAATATTGATCTTTAATCCCAGCACGATCGGATTGTAGGTTAGCAGCTTAAGCACTTACAATGCTTGCTAACTGCCAGATTGAATGCCTGCGAAGTGTATAGAGAGAGCGGTGTTGCACTGGTAGATATGCTGCGGTGTTTGCTTTGTTCGAGAGTTGGCAAACAGTTGTCATAGAGCACACGGCTGTATCTTTTGTGTGAGGTCTGTTACGAACGGAATATGTTATATGCTACGATTAGCCAACGTTTACAATTATTATGTTTGTTGAATTAAATCAATCTGCCTAGCATTTTCTCAACTATGTTGGGGTCGGCTGCCAGTCTAACCTGATTTAGCTTTATTTAATTAACAGTATTTTACATGGAGCTGCCTATCTGACCTCCACAACCCAGTAACTGGGTAACAAGACAAGATAACCTCTTGGCAAGATTGTTGTTAGATTTTAGGCTTCTGACCATATATTATTATTTTTTGAATATATAATATTATTTCTTGAATTAAATGAAAAAAAAATACATAGCATCTCGGCTTTATTTGCCGAAGAGCTATAGGTACGTAAGAAAACGGCTTCCTTATTGCTTGCGTAACAGTGGTAACAGCATCCTGAAAATGTTTGTCAATAGATCGTACTACCCTATGCAAAGGCACAGTTAGATGATGACATACATAATCTTACGCCTTTTTCCCATGGGGTAGGCAGATGATTTTCTTATGTGCAGTTAGTGAAGAAAACCAGAAATAAGCTATTGTTAAATCAATAAAAATAGGGTATCGCAGATATCAAGTGTTTATTAGTTTAGGACGATTCGTTATTTGACTTAAAGAATAATAAATTTTAGGTTACCGCCACAATATAAAATCCTCACTTAAAAACTTAATAAACACTTTTTGACCTGTTGAGTGTCTAATTTTTAACAACCCAAATATTATGTTATTCACTCTTTTCTTCTCTTTTTTATGTTTCGTTTATGTTATTTAGATTGTGCAGTTAGATTCCTCAAAAAAACTTTAACATCCTTTAACTCTATTTGGGGGTAGTTTTAAAAAACGTATCATGTGAATTTTGATTATTTACCCCCCACTAAATCGCCTTTTGGGAGAAATTTCGAAAAACTAATAATGACAAACCTTTATTGTTTACTTATGTTGGTGTTTATGTCAAGTTTCAAGTTTATTAATTGACGTTATAAGATTCTTCAAAAAATCTTATACACCCTATAAATAGTTTTTTGGGGGTCGTTTCGAAAAACTAATAATAACAAACTTTATTATTTAATATTTGTGCTATGTTGTTTTTTTAGTATTTGTGCTATGTTTCAAGTTTATTATGCCAAGAAACCAAATTTTTCCATGCAAACTTGAACACCCCGAAATCATGATTTGGAGGTACTTTCAAAAAAAATAATTAAAACCTTTTTCATTTACTTAGATTAATATTTATACCAAGTTTCAAGAATTTCGGCCGAAGGACTTAGATTTTTCATACAAACATTCAAGCCCCTATTTATCCCCTTAGGGGTGGAGTTTCCAAAAATCCTTTCTTTGTGCTCACTTAGGTTACTTGAGAAAACTTTTTTTCAAATTTCATGCTTCTGGGCCTACCGGTTTTGACTGTGCGTTGATCGATCAGTCAGTCAGTTACTTCTTTTATATTATAGAAGAAGATATATATAATAATTAGGTCTCAAATAAAGATATTTTATTTATGTAGCAGTTAGTACACTCAATTTCAAGAGGCGTAACCGGAAAAAGCCAAAGGTCGGACGCTTGTCGTGAAAACAATCAGTCGCACTAACGTACGTCGAAGTGATGTGCTGTCGCACCACAGATGTTCGACATATCGTACTGTCGCCCTTACATTTGTCGCGTATTTGTTTGTCGCAACTTTGATGCGGAGTCCGGACCGGACTGTAACTGAGAAATTCATGACGGAAAAGCCCAATAACATTCCGCTCGATTTGATCATAATAACAATGATCAAATAACTTGAGAATTGACTAATATAATCTAACTTATGAGAACAAAGATTTAAATTAACATTAAGTACTTATCTTGTTTTCCCCGAGGCATCCTCCTAATACCTTACGTTAATATAAACTAATTAAGAACTTTTATGTATTTACGGCTAGATACTAAGTAATAAAGAAGCAATATAAACAAAAATAATAAAAGTTGTTGGTTCTTATCAGTTTTTTACTATTACTAATAAATCGTCTACGTAAAGTTTTAACTACGGCAAAAAATATACCTAAGCGTTAATTACACTTTCAGAATATAAAGAGGTTTCTTTAATAAATAACCGATATCCAGAATCCAGATATTTTATCGCTAATAGCAGTTATTCCATAAAGCGATAATGGTTTAAACATTTAAATGCAATACACTTTTTCTATGTTTACAGTTACGTTATTTTTCCTAAAACTAAAACGTGTGCTTTGGCCGCTACATAGCGATAAGCTGCAGTAACTACTGTTCACGATTCTCTGCGAATTATAACTATGACTTCAATCGGGAAGTGTTCAATAAGTCTTATGGGTTTTCAACGGAATATGTTGTCGTAACTTGGCTAAAAACATACCTATTGTATATACAACAATGGGGAGAGGAGGTTCATTGCGCATCAAAAAATTCGTCCACATCGATGTCAATGGGCAACGTGCCCAGAACGCTGGCAGCATTGCCACGTTGACTGGCAATGCTGATTCCTTTCCATTATGTGAAATACATATGATATATTAATATGAATGCATAAACGTCATACACGAACAAAATTAAGCTACATAACTAGAAAACAAAGTTCTTCCCGGACACCGCCGTACATTACAAAATGAAACTTGTGTTTAAGAAAGTAGGTAGACAATCTTGACGAGAAAAAGAAAGATAGGAATTGTCCACTATCGGCCAAGTTTCGTTTCTTACTTCGAGACAGATCTGGTGCAAAAATAAACTTTCGCGAAGTAATATCTGCCTGCTGATCTCACTAACGACGTTCTGTTTTGTTTTTATTGCGAGACATTTTTTCACGTGTTAGTATTGCAAGTTTTTTCCCGTAATTAGTTCCCAATCCATATGCAAATGTGACTAATTCCCCATTTGGCTGCTCTAACTAGTTATGAAATCTGAACGGAATTAAACTTTTTGCTCCATATAAACCGCTTCACAGTACTGTAGCGGTTTGAGCAAAGGCATTTAGACAGCGCATGAAAGTGGATGTAAGTATGTAATTGAAAATCGATAAGAATCTTTTTTATAGAACGAAAACTGCAGGTGAACGGAATATGAACGAGTGCGTAAAACAAGCTGCAGGAAATAAATCTTCGTTCAATTGAAAATCATGCAGAAATGGATCTCACACGGGACTAAACTGGGATCGGAGAAGAAAACGAGCAAAAACTTTAAACAATTTCCTCACACTTTGAGTAAAACTGATTGTATTTGTGGGCGCCGGGAATGTTTACTGAATAAAAATGTTACATTTGTTCAATAAGATTCTAGTAACGATGTTATGTTTTATGCGTGTGCCACATGTAACTACGAACATAGATTTAATATCATTTCAATTTTCCAGAGGCAGACATCGCAAGCAGATGTTCTTAAAACTTGCTTACATTCATGCTCCGCGAGAAATATAGATTTAGTGTACGTGCCCGGAGTAGTGATGCGTGTTCTGCGAACAACCGGCTGATAAGTATGGCGATGTGCCAGTTATCACCGTCCCTTGTAACCCAAGTGCAGTTTGTACGAAAGGAAAAAACGTGTCGGTAATTTGCGAAGCGTTCAGCTGAACGGGAGCGCTTTAAATGTGATTTATGTTTTTGTTTGATGAGGGTGTGATATGATTGTGGATTGGTTCCAGCTCAATCTTAAATTATGTTTTCAAGGGACTATTAAAGGGACATTTACGATAAATTTCTGACAAACCTATAGTTTCATACCGCTGAAATAAAATAAGGGTTGCCATAATTTTTTGTGTTGATTGGATCTGAAACTTTAGCCAGACGACTTATGCGTAGATTTATATTGATAAACTTTAATATTTACTACTAATCTGTTCATTGAAGAAGTCGTAGATATAGAAAATAACAACATAAAATATAAAACTAATGATAAAATAATGAAAAGCGTATAGCGAGTTCAAGTATATCTAGCTTAGCTTTACTCAAACCGAAACAAAGACTTTACTTGAAGTACATTTTGTAACACTGCTAAAGAATGCAGTCTGGAGAGCCGAAGTCGATCTCTTGGCCTCGGAAATCCTGAGATTAAGAGTCACCAATGGAAGACTTTCGGGATTCTACAAGTATATTTGAGTTTGATGAACAACAACAACAAACAACAATATTGTGTGCTCTGTGTGAAATTAAACGACTTAGTGTCAAAGTGTTTGATTAGTACCAGAATGTGTAGGTATTGCAAATAACTCTGTGTCGTGGGATTGTGTAAACCAATAATGCAAAAGCATGTTTCGAACCTCTTGTTCCCCAAATATAATAGGTAATGGCACAAATATCTGTAGACTTGTGAGGCGTATTATAGCAGCAGACGAGCTAACGAAGGCTTAGCAGGTACACTTTGGTACATATTAGATATATAAGGTTCTTCATCTATGACATACTGCGTCTTCGATATCGGATAACGCGTTAGTGGAGCTCAAATTAAGTTGGGCTGACACATGGCAATGCGCGGTGATGACAGGTGGAGAAGGGCAGTGACCGAGTGGTTTCCAAGAACTAGCAGAAGGAATATTGGTCGTCCAGTAGCGAGATGGGTAGACAAGATTGTTGCCATCGTAGGTAGAACCTAGATAAGGATGGCACAGGAATCCCTACGGGATTAGCACAAGAAAAGAGAAGCTTATGTGTCCAGCATTGAGCGAAGTCAGGCTCCGGATGATGATGATGGTACGACAAAAAGGATGACATCGATAGCTTTATGCACACCCATACGTGCTGATCACTTTCCGTTTTTTTCTTGAAATTCGAAATTCGCCTTTGGTCAGGGCACAAACTCGTAACAAAACAGATTCAAAGTCAAAGTAATTATAAAGTTCTGTCCTGAAAATATTCTTTAATACAATAAAGCTGATCAGTCTAGGCAGGTTCTGTAGAACACTTTGTGTCATACACAAAGTGTTCTACAGAACCCACTAATCAAGAGTTGAAGTTGACAAAACTGTTTAGTTACTCATGTACGCACTGTCAAGTGTTAAGGTCATCTTACACCGAGACGCGACGCGTCGTGATGCGACGTGATGATGCTTGAACCTCTTCAAACAAGAGGAAAAACCACTGGCCTCTTCAACCGCCTCCGCTAGAAGAGGTTTAGGAGTGCAGGAAAAGGTGCTTCACGCTTTTCGGCACGCTGAACAAAACGAATCGCGACGCAGCTAGGAGCATCGTAAAGGCGCGGGGCGTATTCGAATTCGCGAGGTGCAGTACCGGTAAAGTATCGCTGCATCAGACTGTGCCTTGAGACGCTGCAAGACGCCGCGCCGCCATGAGATGCATTGCAGCGCATCGGTCGTATTCTAATCCTGTATAATCTGTGAATAAAGATCTAATTGTATCTCGCTATAGCGCGCGCCGCGTCTCGGTGTGATCTGACCCTAACACAAACTTGAATCCTTTTGAAGTTACCGTACATATATTATCGGTAGATAGACATACCTTTAATATAATGCCGTAACTACTAATCTCTTTGGTTACTATTCAAATTGATAACTTTACATACGCATTACCGTCGCAGTGAGGAAACCGTTATTCCGTAGATTAAGCAAATAATCCGCAGATTAACTAAATTGATGTCTTCTTCTCTGTGTCAATAATTCGGGTTAAGTCTCGTGCGTCAAACTATCTTAAAACTGACAAGAAGATAGAGGGCGAACTCTTGTGGTAGAGTTTGAATAATAGCGTTATATATGCAAGAATGCTCAATCGAACACTGGGAAGTGGATATTTAACTTGCTAGCTCTGATAACCATCACACAGGTCAAGTGAAACTAAATAAAACTTCCTTTTTTTATTATTGATAGGCTTGCGCTTGGCCACGTCTCACCTAATGGTAAGCGATGATGTGGTCAACGATGAAGCACGCTTGGCTAGAAGAAACCTATTCACTCTTGACTTAAAGACTCCCAGGTTGTAGCTATCAGGAAATTCAGACTCCGGCAGGAAATTCCACTCCTTTGCTGTACGCATAATAAAAGTATTCCCAAAACGTTTGGTGCGTATGGGTGGGATGTCCACACACACTTCTATTATACTACTTTGACATCATGCCGGTAATTCCTTCTTCTGAACTCTACTGTTAAATATAAATGCTCATAATGTTCAACATCTAAATAAAAAGCAAAAAAAAAGTTAAAAGTTATATTTGTATAATGTTATTAAACTCTCTACTGATTTTAATCGAATTTGTGAATTTTGTTATCCTAAAGGAAAATAAACACAAACACTAGTACCTACTCAGCTGTAGGTGCCAAATGTGGAATAAGATTTTAAATAATAAATCATTCCACTTACATTACACTTAAAAAAATATTGATGGGTGCCGAATGTGGAATAATTTCAGGTGCGCATTAACTCAGGTGCCGCTAAAACGGGTGCCCAATGTGGAATACGTCATCATAAGATGTGTAATTACTAGTGCACAAGTTTTACAACTACACGTATCTAAAGCACCTAATAAAATAGCATCTTCGACAAAGAAAAAATATTAATTCCTTCAATCAATAACCTGCTTTAAATGTTACTGATTAATAAGCAATTGCGAAGAAAGTCACTTGTAAATCCGAGTGTCTCGGCTTTCAATCTCATTTGATATTATCGAAATTGAATAGTTCTAGAAGCAGCGGATGAAAGATAATATTCTAATTCGTTTGAAGGAATATTCTAATTAGATCGGCAAGAACCTTCTTGTGATTGATTATTATAATTTGAAGACTATTACTATCGATATTTTAGCAGACAGTAACTAGGTACATTGTTTTGATTCTAGCTAGGTGATAGCGATCATTGATTGCCCTTTCATTAATATCTATCTATCTCTACGTAGGAACGTTGCATCCTGTTTTATTAATAAATAACTTTAAAGATTAGGATAGAAGTCGATTCAAGATGGTTTTTGTCACCTACCATTTTTTGGAAATGTCAATAAATGAAGGTGGGTCAATGGCCGGCAATGTCAGGCAAAAACGCAACAGCTTAACAAACTTACATATTACACACTATACTTCATAAAAGATAGCTTGATTTCTGCGACATATGTCAAACTGACGTATACGTTATTGTTACGTTATTCGACATATAGCTGTATAGCCAGTCAAGCGCTATTGTTACTATATTGATACTAACAGCTGTCACAGAAATCAAGCTATCTTTTTTTATGAAGTATAGAGAAGTTTAGAAGGTTGGTTGGTTTTAGAAGGTTGCCGTGGAAAAGAGGAGAACTAAAACGCAGGTAGTTTAAAACTACCATATTCTTACTTTACATTACCTGATCTAGTAAAACTTTGCTGTGATTGTCAAATACCATATCTTAAACTCTTAACCTCGACACAGAGAAACTTAAACGTTAATAGATAAACTGTAGGCCATAAATTGTGACTCATATCCAGCCGTAGAAGAAGTTGCTAAACTTCCCTACTTTCGCAGTAAGGAGACATTTTTATGAGATAAAGTTCGTCTTACATTAATAGTTATGTTGTTAATATGTTGATATTGGTCGCGAGTAAGAAATAGAGCGTAGGCCGAGATGAAACAAAGTGGAACAAGTAAAAGGAGCAAAGGTAATGTTACCGAAGGGTTGGACCTGTTCCTGAAAATAATAACAATAGGATGTCCGATCGAAGGACTTCTTTCAGTAGTTAACCTCTCCATTTTAACCGTCGTTAGTCGTTATTTACTGATGTGTTTTTATATGTTTTAGCCCTTCGTTTCATTAAGGCCCTTACTCCGTTTTAGTGCTGTAAAACGGTTACTTTCTGAGGCCTTCTCTTTATAACGGCTAGGTTAGAAGATGAATTTTTTTAAATATTATTGATTCTTTGACATTATTTGTGAAATATGTTTTTTTTCGTGTAAATAATAATTAACAATACGATATATTTTCGTTACTTTCAACTACTCCTCCAAAACGAATTTACGACGATGTTTAAAAATAGTTTTACACAGAAAGATGTATGGTTATAATTCCTTCTTAACCTTCATAGGTTATTTATTTATTTAAAGACTATGGAAGACTTACAGCTAAATACAACAGTGATAAATAACTGTAAGACAATCTGACAGCCAATTACAAATCTTCAAAAAAAAAACAAATCTTTAAAATATTATGCAAACAAAACTGTCCAAAAGGAGGTTCAATATTGATATTCTGGCTCCAAGCGGGCACACGGCCAGTACCGCGTTAACTTTGGGGAATATATACGCCTTAACGATAGGATGTCATTTGTATCCTAAGGGGACTTTGTCAGATGGTTCATAATAGTATCTGCGTTTCTACTTTTTGCTAGCATCAAAGTTATGTCCAAGCTCTTGGCAAAAAGCTTTAAAAACGGAAAAGAAAATTTTTCTTCTTGAATTTCTCATTGCTGTATAATTCTTGCTTAAGTAGTTTGAAAGTTATCGTCGTTGTCTCAGTTAAAAAGAAACAACTCAATGTCTTTCAGCGGATATCTGAAGATACATTGCACAGATATATAGAAGATAGATTGCTTTTATTGATCAAAGACTAAAGTCTCCGCCAGATAACAAAAAAATAAATGTCTTTGACCCGTCTTGTACCAAGAAGTATAATTAGGTAACTTAAAAAAATAATTTTTGGTTTATGGAGATTGATTTATAATTTTGGTCTCAAATGAAAGGTATATAGGCTTCGAACCATTTTATCCGCTTAAATCAAGAATCATCAGACCACATCATCGCTTACCATCAGGTGAGATAGTGGTCAAGCGCAAGCCTATAACAGATAAAAAAAAAAACAAAAAATCGGTCCATGCGTTTATGAGATATAAACTCATTATTGAAAATAATTGTCAAATAAAGGTTATAATTTGGTATATGAGTTTCTAAAATACTAGTAAGTACCTACTTAAATAATTACACTAAACATGGTTTTGACCGAAAGGTTTATAACTCATACCCTAAGCTCAAGCCAAGTAAAAGGGGCAAGGACGCCCCTTACCGCGATACGTTTGTTATGATCGTGTTACTGTCACTGCATTTACATTTATTTTCGTATCGTTTTGAAATATTGAAATACATTGGTAGTAAGGTGTTAAATTCTTTTATTTTTTTGTAATCTGGCGGTGATTTTAGAGATGTATTTACCCATACGTATGCCATTTCGTATCTGAATAAGTATCATCCTACTTCCTATCCTACTAATATTATAAATGCGAAAAATTGGACGGATACATTATATAATGTATGTTTGTTAGTCATTCACGCCAGAACGGCTGAACGGATCTGGATGAAATTAAGCACAGAGATAGAAGTCTGGAATAGCACATAGGCTTATATACTTTTTATCCCGGTAGTGGGCTCCCTTGCAATAACAAACAATAAATTTTTCACGTGGGAATAGCCGCTGGCAGCAGCTAGTGTATACATAATTTAAATACTTTAAAATGGCGCTGTATTGTGTAACAAATAATACTTATTAATTCACCTGTTACACAAACGGAAATTACTTTGCATGCAGAGAAACAATTATGCATGCACTACATTTCTTTTTTCAATATAAGCAAGATTTATTTAAAACTCGAGCTCTGCGATAAAAAATATGATGAAGTAGATGACTGGACCGTTTCGAATAGAACAGAAGAAAAATAGAGGTAGGTATGTATAATGAGAAAGGACAACATTGTCATCAATATCATTTCAGCAAAACGACATCCACTGCTGAACTTCGGTCCTATGCTATCCGCTCTTAGAAAAAGGACTTTAAAATGTTACCGTTATTTTTATCTGGTTTTGAAGGAGCTCGTGGCTAAATAATAACAACCGCATGATTCCGCTTGAAGATCGACCGATCTTCAAGGTTAAGCAACGCTTGACGAGGTCGGTCCGTGGATGGGTGACCATTTCAACATACCGAGTTTCCTCCGTGCCTCGGAAAGCACGTTAAGCCGTTGGTCCCGGCTGTCATTTGAAGATCTTTGACAATCGTTACGTGTAGTCAGAAGCTTGAGATCTGACACCAGTCTTGCCAAGGGGTATCGTGTTACCCAGTTACTGGGTTGTGGAGACTGATAGGCAGTCGCTCCATATAAAACACTGATACTCAGCTGAATCCGGTAGAACTGGAAGCCGAGACCAACATAATTGAGAAAAAGGCTAGGCAGATTGATTGATTTTGTTTTTTTTTTCAGGGCATGCAGACGGAAGTAACGGTCGGTGACGTGTACCTCGAGTGCACAGGCGTCACCCCATTACACAACCGTGGATCACCGAGTTCCCTTATAGATATCCTGTACTAACCGGAAGGTTTAATCTGCTTCCGGTGGTAAGCTTATTGGAGTGACCTGCACTGGTATGCCCTAAGGACTAAGTGCACGGAAACCAAAGATAAAAATAAAAATGCAGGGAATATACTTATGCTGTGTTCTTCTACTATGTACTTCTGTCCAGCAGACCTAGTCTACAATATAAATCATTCAAGACTAAAATACAAAGACAAGACATTGCTAACAACATAGCAAGCCATGCACCGGTCGGAAGGAAAAGACGAAAGGTCAATCCCCAAAGTTAAAGGACAAAAAGATTGTTGTTTACGTCTCCGACCGGCCTAAGCCGTCAATACTCTAACAGCTCAAAAGCTGCCTTCACTAAGAACACGACTTGAACACCCCGGCCTCTACAAAGTAAAGGGAAGTAATGCAACTACAGTGGTCGTTTCCTTACTTCAGGAGTAAACAGAAACATTCACTGTCGAAGTCGGTGAATAAACATGGCAAGCACTTGATTTCACAATATTAAGTATAATATTATTAAACTGCATTTGGTAAAAAAAACGCTCGCACCAATATTTTAAGGTTCCGTACCTCAAAAGGAAAAGAGGAACCCCACTCAATGAATAGGTAGGCCAATATATTTTGTTCGGGCCCCCCGTTACTTATATGGGAGCCCCCTTAAAACATTCAAAAATATTTTTGACAATTTGTATGGCTTTGAGTCAACAAGACACTTATACTGTGAAAATTTCAAGATTGTTAGCTCCAACTGTTTGGCTGTAAAACCCGTGTGACAGACGGACAGACAGACAGACGGACACCTGAGTGACAGCACTAGGGTTCCGTTTGGACCCTTCGAGTACGGAACCCTAAAAACTGTAATCTGTTAAATCGGTGCTAATTTGAAAAAATGCTATATCAAACCTATTTAAGATTTCCGATGTCGATGTATGAGGACAAGAGATTGCCGACGGGGAAGTTAAATTTGTCCCTCTATCTTGTTGAATAATGTCACGGTTTTTGGGACGGTAACTACGGAACCCTACACTGTGCGTGGCGAGAACGCACCTGACCAGTTTTTTTACGTCAATTTTAATTGATTATTGTTGATGATTCCTAGCGGACTACTTTGACGCGAAACACTGAAATTAACTCAAAGCTTAAAGTGTCTTTCAAAGTTAATTACAGTGTATTTGTAATGGACAGATCATCTGAGAACCATGTTCCCACTTAACTTAATGGCCTCTTGAGGCAAGCACAATACAGATTTGAATGGACCTGGCCAAACAATGCACGAAGGTGTCAGTAATCTTGTAGATCAACTCAGAACTTAAGGAGTTCAACGACCTGACGAAGAAAACCAAACACATTTGGGTAATTAGTATTCTGGTACCTAAATCGTGAACTTAGATTATGCCTACCTTAAATCTGGCCCTAAGCCTTTTCTTAACTAGGTATATTTGGGCCGGGTCCCAGTCTAACTGGACGCCATTGAATACCAGTAATATAGAGCGTCTGCTTATCTGACCTCCACTGTAACTGGGTAACATGATACCCCTAGGCGAAACTTAAGTCAGATTTTCTGGCTTCTAACTATCTTTAAAGACTGTCAAAGATCTTCAAATGATAGCTTAATTTGCCGAGGCACGTAGAGGTCTTGGTATGTGATCACCCATGCACTGACAGACGTTGTAAGCGTTGCTAAACCTCGATGCATATTGATCGATCCATACTGGGACGTAATGATTTAGGCGCTGACCTAATACAACGCGATCATCGCGCGTTGTATTGCAAAAACGAACGCGTCATCGCGCTGACAGCGCCTTAGTTACGAGCTCCCCACGATCTTGCCTACCTAGGTAGCTACAAACTATAATTCCGATACGCACGTATCTACGCTTAATATAATGACTGAATTATCTCGTTTGATGCGAATGTGTTAATTACCATATACTACACCTCCACAATACAAGATGTCTCGTATTACTATAACATTGTAATTAGGCATCGAATAATCGATCAGTTGGCATCTGACACGTGGCGACCGCAAACACTAATGATCGTGCACCCTTTCTAATTACCATGGAAGTGCAATTAACATGGAGCTGGTGTCATATCTTAGATTGTAGCAGTGAATCCTTAATTTTTCTTTCACAAGTGTTAAAATTAGCTGTAATAAAAAATAATAAAATAAAATCGTAGAAAAGCTGTGGGCTTGCCCTCAATGTGAAAACGTTAAAATTTTCATTACGCGTCAAGTTGCACCCGATCAAATGAAAATCAACCTCCTTGATACGTGCAGATAAGTGTCCTTTTTGGAAATCTGACAGTGGACAATTGACTAAAGTGCCTGAAATATATCTGGAACTTTCAGATAATTTCTGGATGATCTCTCAGGAATCCCAGAATATGCCTGCTCAAAAATCCTGCCAGCTACCTCTCTCTCTCTCTACTACTCATCATTATTCGGACACGTTTCGGCTGTTATAGCGAATTATCCATGGGCGACACGGTGACAATCAGTGACGCGCTTGGATAATATAATATACATCGTTATTTATAAAATTTCGACGCTATATTGCAAATACTTAGCAGATATTTAATTCGAATTTTCTATAGATAAATTGAATTTAAATACCTGCTAAGTATTTGCTAAATAGAATTTGAATTCTTTTAATCCGTTTGTAAACAACCCCAAGATTTTTATGAATAAAATGGTCTATAGAATGGCCGCTAAGGCGTGTCTGTGCTCTGTGTTCTAATTCACAGAACAATATTCTCATCCCAGATCAAGAAACATTCTCACAAGCGCAACCTAG
Source organism: Anorthoa munda (assembly GCA_945859665.1). NCBI lineage: Eukaryota > Metazoa > Arthropoda > Insecta > Lepidoptera > Noctuidae > Anorthoa > Anorthoa munda. The sequence continues at coordinate 42,326,256 of OX243893.1, forward strand.
GCCAGGGCAGTATGTTAATACAAGGGGTATGTAAGTAGTAAGTAAGTAATGTTGCCAGTAGTGGCAGTCCCGTGGGGCACAAACACAGTTGCAACTTAAACCCAACAGTTAGGAAAAGCAATTTTAATAAAACATAGTTAGAAGCACAGAACGCATTTACTAAAGCTGCATTAATACGGTATTATCCTGTAATGTGAAGCAATAGGAGACAATTCAAAGAGAATAGGAATGAGCATGGAAGAGATTCTAATGGGTAATACAAGTGGGAAATAAGAATCCTCTTGAGGCAGAGTTGCCTGATAAACAAAGATACCTTAACAAAATATTACAATAACGGCCTTTGTTGAGTGCCATTTTGTATGACTTATTGTTTATTTTCATGAAGATCTTACCAATACGTGAGATGCGAAAAAGGCGATGAAGAACCTCATAAATACCTCAGGACTTACTCTGAAGTGTCAATACTATCGTGGCTTCAATGTAAGGCCTAGCGCGCTCCTCAACTTTTTATCATGCGATAATTTTGTCGCAGGAATGCAACGTATGAGTGAGTACGGCAGCGCGCGCACATCGGAGAAAATAAATCGCAGCGATTTTAAAATTGTGATTTGTCACAATTTGCTGCGTTTGCTCGCGACACGATTATCGCGAAAGTAACCAGCAGCGTATGAAATTGTATGGTCCCGCGCGCACTGCGACAGAAAAATCGTTCACTCTGGGCGGCCAGCAGGCGCCCTTTTCGTATACATGTCGTCTGAATCTCCACTGGAGTCTCAATATGAAACGTGCCTGGACGTGGAACATTTGATAATCGCAATACAAGAAAAACCACCTTTGTGAAATATACACTCCATTGTATTTCTGATAAAATTAATTAATAAATCTATCCGCTGTAAAAGGATGAAACCAGTATCGACGATTATTTTTTATTCCCTCCGATGTACCTAGTAAATAGAGACAAGCAACTTGTACCGAATCCATGGTGAGACTGAGGGGAACCGATCACATTTCCGATTTTTTTTTGTTCGAATGTCATTTTACCGAAAACTATTGACCGACGTCTTTTTTGCTATATGCATTATTTGACATATTTTTAGATCATCGAAGTATCATGTGGCATATGTTTCATTTTACCGAACTACAACTACTACCGATTTAAAAATACCTTTTTGCTTATGACCGAAGCCTCTTATGAACTTTTTTCATTTGCCATATTTTCACCAAACCGAAACAAAATTATAGGGAATATTATTACTCACAAATATATAGCCAGTTACTTGGTAGCATTTTTAATATAAAATAGAAATAGTGTCATAAAAAGTCAATATGTGTTGTGTGCTACAAAATTTAGTGACAGAAACGAATCGCTGCAAAATCGCCTTCACGCAGTCTTGTCTGTCTTTACGTATTTATTTCGAAATTTCATGCAAATAATTTATTAATAGCTGTCATGCATTAGACGTTTTTATTTATTAATTATTTCAAAGAATTTATCCAAGAGCGAGCGAAGCGAGCTCGGGCATTTAGGGCATCCCGACACGGATAGGTTAGGTTCGAAGGGGATGACGGCCGTCATCTCCTTCGTGTTAGGTTAGTTTAGACCCTGCAGCCAGTAATAGTAGTAATATAATATAAAAAAACCCTCTCAAGGCTCCGTTGACAATATGTTTTTTTTCTAAACGTTTTTTTTTTAATTTGTATTCGGTCACTGTTTCTCTCTCACTTAGCATTTTGATATGCGTATAAAAATAAATATTTCGAATAAATGTTATTTCGGTTAAGTGTAACTTCTGTAAAAAGTTTTTCGACCAAGTGAAACGTCGGAGTAACGAAAAAAATCATATTGATAATAGGTCAACTGAGACAGTGGCAGACGTGACTTCGATGAAGTAAAAAAAAAACGAAACGAAAAAAGTTGAAAAGTTTTAGGTGAAATGAAATTCGATCAAATGTTTTTCGAACTTATGATAGGTAACCGAGACTGAGCAATGACCACCGATTTTAGAATGCAGTGCGTGCACTGTATTTTCTGAGATATATTAAAGCGCGATGCTAAAATCTTGTCGCAATAAGTAAAATCATGGTGCGCGTTAAGCCTTAGAGACACATCATTTTTCACGGAGTCATCATGATGGCTTTGACTCGTTATACTGGTTATATACGACTCCTGGTACAATGCTGTCATCGCTGGCTGTATACCGCGAGGCACGTAACATGCACTTAATAAGTCGGTTAAAAAGCGACGGCAATATTGCCGGACGTCATCACTGAAATGTGATACCGCCCTGAACACTAATTTTCATAGTTTTTTTCCGGAATACCACTATACGTTAGTGCTGCCAGTTTTCAATAGCCCAGCCATGTTCATAAAAAAACATGACTGCGACAGCGTGCACAAGAATAGCCATCCGCGCAAAAAAATGTTAACAATACTGCCAGTTAACCTATCTGAAGTATCTAACAAGCAAACTGATGAATTTTGTATGAAGCGAACGGTCCATAAACAGCCTGATTAATAATGCACATGAAACCGTTAAAACTTTTAAAGTTCCGTTATTCCGACATATGAAAATAAATCATTTGGAAAGTTATGCGGGTATATGGCGTCGTGGGACATTCTCGGGAGCCAGCAATAAATAATTGTTGTTGCATACTGACAGCCCCAAACAGTGCCCGGAGATTTTCGTCCTCTCCCTAAACTGATTTTCCGAAAAGATTGTACCGGGAAGCATTTTAATACCTACACAGTTTACACAAAGGTGCCGTTTGTCGCGATAAATGTAGTTATAAACATTGTTCCTAACACGTCTTAAACATCTGTAGATACAAGCTTGATAATACGGTGTTAAGTTATTTTATGATGTTTAGGTAAGCAAGTTTCAGAAACATTTGAAGTTAATTTTACCTAATTAACATAAAATACTCATATAATTACGTTGTTGTCTTTGTAAATTGCTCTATTATTTAACCTGTTGAGTAACATTTTTTTTTAACCACTGCCTCTCACTTGAAATTGCTTCCTGCATAATGGGTGCGTATACAAACATTTACACTCACATACACAAGACACCCAGATCCGGAACAACTATCTGTAGGCCATACAAATATTTGTTCCGTGCGGGAATCGAACCCGCGGCACGCAGCGCAGCAGCCGATCGCTCAACCACTGTACCAACAGTGTCGTCAGAATTGTACATATGTATATACATAACTGTAGTACTGCTCTTATTGATTTTAAACAAACTCTTTTTATTATTTTCTAGTGAAGGACTAGCTAGGTACCTCGAGATTTCTGAGCAAGCCATAAAGTTTTCAAAAAGAAGCAACTACATACTATTATGGCCTTTCCATGGCCTTTCTTACTCCCCAAAGAAATCCAGCGTGAAGGCTGTCTTTATTACTAACACTGCTGGGCCTCCGCGCCGGACAGCCTAAAGCCGCAAAACAGTTCGTGTTTCAATTACATTGCATTTTTCATTACCCGTTGGGCTTTATCGCGACTTTATTAACGTCAGATTTGATTTTTATTTCTCCTACATGTTACTTTCATTTGCTTGAGACGAGATGAAACTGTTTTATGGTATCCGCGTGATCTCTGAAGGGAGGATGTGTTCACCTGTGAGTTAACCTCCTTGCGTGTCGTAGAATAGTAAGCATTGTCACAGGGTACAAATCCAATAACAGTCGTAGCTGGGTATATTCTTCCGTGTTGTAGTTTTCTTATCACGTATGATCCGTATTTATTGTGAGTACAATATGTTAGGAGTGTAGCATGGTGTCGGGCGGTGCGGGTGGCGGCGTTAAGCGTCCTTCCTTCCTTTCGTCACGATTATTTACTTTGTCCCCGCATTGTTAGACTAGAAGGTTCTCATGAACAATGATGCATGACGCAAACAACACAACACACACTTCACTACAATATGTCATCCTAAAGGAGAGATATTACTAAACTGACAGTTTGTGAAGCGCATCACAAATCGGTTTTTAAATTTTGCTATTAAGTACGTGAGCGTCGAAATACTCATAGCCCGCCAGAGGATTTTTCTAACATTGTTTTCACGAGTATATTGTATAAATATTTTCTATATTGATAATTTACACTATAAAAACTCATCATCTATATGTATACTAATATTGTGAAGAGGAAAGATTTGTAAGTAACGAATAAATTTATAAACAACTGGACCGATTTAAAAAATTCTTTCACCGTTGGGAAGCTACACTATCCCCGGGTGACATAAACTAGCCCGACTACCGAAGGAGGGTAATGTGTTTATTAGTCTATGTATGTATGTATGTACGTATGTATGTATGTTTGTTTGTTCCTATGTGGAGTTCTAGAGACCAAACGCGTAGGCAGATTTTGATGATTCTTACGTCAATCGATCGCCCTGCGAGTGTCACTGGCTACATTAATATAGGAAAATAGAAAAATGGCGGATTTTATGCGCCTTATTTTTTTCTTCCATGACCATCGTGTGGGGTTCTTAAACACCTCTTAAGGTGATTTAAAAATTATATAATACTTATATATGTTTAAATATACCTGATTAAAAAAAAATGGTTACTAAAAAGTTATAAATTAAAAAAAGTTAATTCAATGAACCAAAAGACCCGACTGCTTAAATAGCGAACTAAAAAGACGTAAAAAAGAAGAAAATCATGCTGTGCAGTCGGAGGGTACATATTCGTGATCTGGTTGACCAAAACCTGATGTATCCTCCGACTGCACAGCATGATGATTTTCGTATATCCCTGTATTCCCACGGGAACGAGAATTACGCGGGTGAAACCGCGAGGCGTCCGCTAGTACTTTATGTAATAATTTAAGCATATTGTACCTTTGATGCTAGTTTTATTGTTATTTTAATGTTTTAACATGAAACTCAGACTAATGAGGCTGTCGTTTCATCAATTAACAATAAACCCAAATAGCGGTTCACATCCAAAAAAAATTATTAAAGTTGTAAAAGTGTGTTAGTGCAAAACCATAGGTAAAAAAAATATAACTTTTTTAACAAAATGTGTAAAATGTATGTAAAACTTTATGGATGGGCAATAATAAAGGCTTATTATTACATAAACCTTGTGTTCAACCAAACTTGCTACGAGTATTTCCCTGTAGTATATTTATCCATTTTAATTAGTGGTCGCCGACGCACCCTTATATGGCTTCGTCGGTTCAATCAAAGGCCTCACATTAATTCGATCACAGACCAATTACTGAAAGCGGAATATTGAAAATACCAAAAGTGTCCATACCAAGGGCATCCTTGCTCCTTGTAGTTGTAAATAAACCGTTTTAAACCAAATTATAGAAAGAAAAAATATTTATTTGTGACCCGCACAGGAGACACGAGAAAAAGCATAAAATAAAACAATAATTAAAATAAAAACCCCTTGCGAGACCAAAAAGGCTCCTATCTCAGCATATGCAGCGATATCCGAAAAAGAAATAACGTTTGCGAGCTAACTAGGTTCCTCGGACATAATGACCTTGGGGACTTATCTAATATCCTAAATCAGGAAGTAGGTGTGGTCTAGATCACTTTGTGTGAAGCCTCAGTGTATATTAAAAAAAACACATTTTAAATCATTATCAAACCGATAAGTGTGGTTTTAAATCGTTTTAAACCAAAAAGACGGTTAAAAACCAAATGATTCAAAATGTTTAAAATCCGTTTTGCATCTATACCTGCAACGCAGACTTTTATCAATTTAAAAACATGAAACTTCAGTTGAGTAGTAAAATTTAATGGGGAACCTGAATCTGGATCACAAACTAAGAAAATTTGCTTAGGCGATTAGTGCTTACTTATCCCGAAAGCTAGAAGTTGATCCGGATGGTGATCAGTTGCTGCTTACCTACGGAATCACTGGTTTAATTGTTTTAATTAGTTTACACTAGTTGCTCTCGGTGACGAGATTGCATCAAATGAGTTTTTATTAGTGAAATAAATTGGATACTACGAGATGTGTGTTAGTTTACTAGTTAGTACTTCGCTTTAGTGGCAGAGGTTTTATATGAATGAAGTACCTATTCGAATTCATTACTGTATCTACATTCAATTATTTTGGCATAAACCAACGCCCCAAAGAATGGTGTACCATTCAGAATCGACATCGGTATTCATCAGTAGGTTTCAAGGTTTACAAATACATTATCGGAATAAGGTTGAATTAATGTGTTTCCGCCATTCCTCACCTAATGGTATTTACGGGCTCGCCTCATTATTTTAATAAAAGAGGTTCGAATTTACTTGCATCCTGTTTCATTGAAAAGTTTCCCTCGTGGGGTCGTGGAGTCGAGCAGTCGCAGGCATGTCGTGATTCCGTGACGCCGCCAATAATTTAACAGCTATGTCCTTGTTTTTATGTACCGTACCTTTGATGTTCTCGATTTGAAAACAAATAATAAAGCTGGCAATTAATAATTAACGAGTCATTTAACTTGTTCTCAGTATTGAGCGGCATTCACATGCGCTGCCACACGGCCGCTTTAAATACTGTGACAAAAAGCGTTTGCAATAAAACTACGCAGTGATCCAGATTTATTGCACTTTTAATAGTTCACCGAATTACTGGTGTGACAAAATGATTTCACAGAATAAATAATCAGATACGAAAATATAGGCTTTGAATTTCCAACAATGTGTTTTCGACGTCGAGTTCGTTGTTTCGTTCTGCGATAATTTAAAGTAGCATTGATTTTTGTAATGAAGTTCTTTTGACAATATTTATACTCAGAAGTTGAAACCAATTTACTGTATGTAAATCAAATTTTGGGGGCCGAGTCACCCACGTCCGTAGAAGTACCCTTTGATTTCCTATACGTGGTCCCCAGGTGGTGCAAATCAGGTGACACTAACGGATGGTAGGTTTCGACCGAAGGCTGGTAACCACCCACTGGGCAAAGACATACCGCCAAGCAGCCAAGTCGTGTTACAGTTACGATGCTCGGTGTAGCCAACTAGAGGAGTTGGGTTGAGATAGCTGTTCCACCGCAGGCAGAAAAGCCCGACACGCACTTTTATGGACGTATCGGGAGACTGATCGCAGTGGGTACTGGGATCCGAGGCACGGTGCGCCGCTGGACGACCGCATGTAGTTGGGGGCCCAAGTAGTGTACCAGCCACACATGAAAGGCTGCCCCGCCAACTGTCGAAAAAGCCCAGAATGCACCATCGTGCTGGTTGGTGACTAGATGAGGCGGGCCATTAACGATCTGCTAAAACCTTACCATACTTTTGGGTATGCAGATGACAGCACTGTTGCTGAGAAATACTTGTCCAACGCACGGGCTACTGGGCGGCAGATCCGGTTTCTCCGTGAGGCCATGGTGAATCGTTTGAACCTGTCCTTGCAGGCAGTCTCCGAATGAGGCGATGCCAATCCAGACAGGTTTAAAGCTGCTAAAACCCCGCCGTGTCTTATTCGCCAAAAAGAGTCAGTTTTCCCCGGCTCCAACTTTCCGAGACGTGACCATACTAATAACGGACCATCTTGAACTTCTTGGTGTTACGTTGACATCGACTCTCAATTTTGGCCCATACATTGAGGATAAGGCTCAGCTGGCTGTCAAAAAGTTGGGGATCTCTGGAAAGGTGAGAAGGTATCTACTTTACGCTGGAACAGCTGCTCAACATGTATCAAGCGCAAGTTCGATCATGCATGGAGTACTGTTCTCATCTCTGGGAAGGATCTGCCAAATACCAGCTTGGTGCACTAGAGTCGATCGAAAAGCGGGCCAAGAGGCTCATCGGCATTGAGGCACTGGTCAAGTCAAAGCTCCAGAGCCTTTAACATCGTCGTCGTGTTGCCAGCTTGTCGGTTTTTTATCGGTTACATATCGGGGAGTGTGCGATGGAATTGCATGATTTAATTCCACCTAACCCGTTTCATCATCGGACTACCAGTCGTACGGTGATGCGCCATCGGTACATGGTGGACCCACCCATGCGTACAAAACGTTTTGGTAACACTTTTATTATGAGTACAGCTAAGGAGTGGAATTGCCTGACGGTGTCTGTGTCGCCCTATGGCTACAATCTAGGGGTCTGTAAGTCAAGAGTAGGTTTTTTCTAGGTAAGCGTGCTTCACTGTCGACCATATCGTCGCTTACCACCAGGTGAGATAGTGGTCAAGCGCGAGCCAAGATTAGGTACTAAAAAAATATATGAGAAAGTCTGGTACCTACCTATTTCAGAATTTCAGGTTCAACGATGTTTTAGGTCCGTATTCTAATAACGATCCTAGCTCAAAAAACAGAGATGAGATACTTAAATTTTATGTTACGTTAGTGTCAGAACCAAAACTTACCTTTTCCCTAAAAGGGATTGAACATTTCCTTGAATTTTATGTAAGTAGATAAGTACAATTTTAAATATAAAAAGAAGTGCTCTAAAGAAGTGCTATTATGAATTCTGATACACCATATTTCTTTAAAGTAAGTATACGAGTATAAATCAGTGGATTTCAGTGTAATTTGTGGCAGATATCCTTTTGATGGTTCCATTGGTCAGTTCAGCGTACCTACTCGTAAAAATGGAAAAGTAAAACCGTGACTTGTTAAAACAGGTAAAAAAGGGGCAGCATTATAGAGGAGCAGAAAAAGAAATGGCAACTTGTGCATAAAATATGACTTGTATAAACCCTTTTAAAAATAATTTGTCCCATTTTGATGTCATGAAACTGAAGTTGGACAGTTGAATGTTAATCGACTTTTACTTACTTCCGCTATGGGATATTTGTAAAATAATTATGTAGATACATTGAAATCTGTAAAAAGGTAGTTTTTTTTTTATTAAAAATGTTATCTATATATGAAAATTTTAGACATCAAAGATATCTTTGTTTAAGAAACTGAAAGGAGCCAAGGGTGTCTTTTTCTCATACAGTTTTCGAATTTGCCAGGTATTCTAAATCATCTTCATCATACATATTTTCTTCAGGCTTCACAGGAGCAGACCTCAGCTGGCTGAAATCATGGCGTTGGTTACAAATCTGTCTTCTATATAAATAAGAATCAATTGCCGAATTAGTGTCATCGCACACCTAATTCATACTTGATCTATTATCAATATATATATACAAAGTCTAACTGTAAGAATTGGGGAGCCTGGTGAAGTGGTGACCCGTAACACAGGTATTCAATACCTTCTTTGGGCACCAGTCTCTCACTAATGTTTTCATTTTTTTGTATTAGTTTAAACATTTTCTGTACCTTTCTGCTACATTTGTGGTGAGAAAATAAATCTATTATTTATTTATATTATTTATTATTATTTATATAAGCGCGTCACTTCAGAAAGCACCTTTTTGGCTAATTCTTTTTTTTCTCAAGACAAGGTTTGTATGAAAGAAAATTGTAGAAAAACAAATTTAGGTGGTGCAAAGTTCATCGGGTAAGCCAGTAAATAACAACAAATAACGGCATACATTACACCTACAGTTAAAATATTCGAACGTTGACAAATTTACAGTTTGACAAGGATATGAGTTATATTTTTTTAGGTCCAGTGCTCATCGAATTTGCCGAGACATGCAGTGCAGTTCCGCGCACTAAAGCAGGAAGAGTATTTGCGTGCATACATTTTATGAAAAAAATCAACTGGACGTGCACAATACGACGAGCGCACCGCTGCGGTGACGACAGTAGTAGTCAAGCAGTAGTCAACACGAAACGTCTAAATTGAAAGAGCCCTTAGTAGACTCTTAACGTGAAAAGAGGGCTGAGCTTTTTTCGCCCAAAGAATCAGCATTTCTATTCAACGTGGCAATGCTGCCAGGGTTCTGGGCAATATTCCTACTGACAATGCGGACGAACTTTTTTTTGGGCAATGAACGCCTTTCCTCTTCTTTTTCATACGCTCTTAAGTTATGTACCTACATACAAACTAGGCATATAAGTTTGTATGTAGGTACATAATTTAATAGTCTTATTTTATTGTTGAATTCTGTTGTAAATAATAAATAAAAACACACAATCCTATTTGTTAAACGAATGCGAAAAAATAAAAGCGGTAGTTACGATTTTTCATGTGTTTTATTCATTATTATTAACTATCATATCCTAAATAATAAGTCATAATCACAGATGATGTATTTCTATTGCCGCTATAACAACAAATACGTAAAACAGAATAATATAAATATTTAAATGGGGCTCCGATACAACAAACGTGATTTTTTTGCGATAATGGTACGGAACCCTTCGTGCGCGAGTCCGTCTCGCACTTGGCCGGTTTTTGGTTACGAACACTATAGTGGATAGTGGTTTGACTTGATTTTGCCTTAATTTTATTAGATAAAATTGTCATAATTTTGAATTAAATTTTAAGACAAAATTAATTTTTATTTTCGACCCGGGTGCTCAATGTTAGGTACTGTGCCCGACAAAAATGTTCTGAAAATAAATGTGAGAGAAATTGTCGGTCCTTCGGGGCCCTCTGAGGTTGGGGGCCCTGGGCACGGGCCCCGTGTAAAGACGGTACAGCTGCCTACCCTGCCTACCCTATCTATCATACCTACCCTATCCTATCTACCTACCTAATAATTTTTATGTATCATCAATAGTTTTCTCAGCGCACGCCAAAGAATGAATTTTACAGGCAACATTTTGATACTTTGGGCACGGGGTCTCATTGCTAAGAAAGAAAATTTGGTTCAAATAAATCTCACTAGATGGCGCGATATGCACCTACATCTGTTATTGAATGTGGGTAAAATAAAAATTTTCTGGAATTGAACATAAAAATTGTATGTTCTTGTTTAATCAACTCTCCTAATAAGTACATAATTATGGAATATTGGGTTCTTAATTCACATTTCAAAGATTATTTGAACGGATCATTAAAAATTGATGCCAATAGATGGCGCATTTTTAAATTTCTTAGGCATTCCACTTGATTGTTGAAATTTGCATTGTAACAAATTTTGGTGCAAAAAACTGTAAAAACGTGCAAAAAAATACTATAAAACGAACCTTTACTGTATTTAAAGAAAACAATATTCACGAATCTAGTAAACCCTTTTACTTGCAAGTCGCTGCTAACACCATCTATCTATCACTGTGAAACAGAACCGAACGCGTTCGATGTACAAAAAATTGCCAGATTAAACAGATGAAAAACGCGAGTTACGTCGGCACGGTTTCTTTGTATGGGATGAGGTATCTGTATGCTAGTATTATATTATCTGTGCTTTGGGTTACATTATTGTAATTTTCATAAAGATCTCTATTTTTTTTGAAAATATATTATAGCCATGAATAATCTACTGGTGAAAGAATTTTCAAAATCGATTCGGTAGATCCAGAGATTACCCCATACAACGTCACAAACTCACAAACTTTACCTCTTTATAATACGAGTACTAGTGTAGATAGGTTTTTGTTTGAACGGTCAATGTAAGATTTTTTTTTGTTTTTACAAACCATAGAAAAAAGTATAGATTTATTACCATAGCTACTTACCCAATATTGTGTGCTTTCAACTAAAACGAATGGTCTATAGACAATTTGATTCACACTCCTAACGTATTTATAGAATAACGTGAGTCCATAAAATAAAATGTAATCCACATTCATCAAAACGCTTGAAAAAACAATCAAATTCGCAATGAGTAGGACTAATCGGTTTATCGCCAACAAAGGGATTTTCGTCAAAGCACTTACCTTCATTGTAGATAGGTATAATAAAAAGGTATCTTTGTCGAAAACATGAGTTTATGGTCAGATAAAAAAGACATTTAAAAATAATAAAGGTTGCAAGCCTTTAGATGTTTTTCTGTTCATTTTGGAAAATGGAAATTTTACTATTTCATGTTTCGGTATTTACTCTGTACCTACCCACTGTACAAATAGAAAAAGTAATACAAGCAAAAGTTCATGGAGTTTCTCATTTTACTCGTGCAACTTGAAAGGCGAGATTTTTGCGAACATCGTTTTAATAACTTTAGATTTTTTGTCAAAGTTTGTAATGAAGTAAGTATTGCACGGTGCTTAAAAATTCTCTCTTCGGTTGATGAAATGAAAATAAAAGTAAGGAAAGGTATATTCTATTTTTACCGAAATCAAAAAAAGTAGGTAACCATTTCGAAACCTAGGTATGTATGTACCTATGTAACATTGTTGGAATTGCACAATATTTACATATGTTACTCTGTATGGGCTTCTAAATACGTGTGCCAAATGTACCATAAGTGTATGTATGTATGTTTGACCACGCATTTCTCAGAAACTACTTATCGGATCGTGATCATTCTTTTTTCATTGGATTATGTATCTCTCAACTTAGAGAACAGTGTAGGTTTCATAAAAATCGGTTTAGCAAATTTCAAGATATGGAACATTCAACCGAACTCTTTAGCGACAAACAGCACGAATGAAGAAAATTAAGTTATTATGTTATTTTGTCAATCTTAGGATTTGAATAGATTTTGCTCACTTTTTAGTGATAGGGTACTAAATCGAAAAAGAGAGAAATAAAAACTTATTCTCAAATAATAAACAACTTCTAAAGTAAACATACTTGATCTGGAATATGGATTCTCAATTGGTTTCGTTATTAGAATTAGCCTGGTGAAAATCAACAGCGTAGACGTACGTAACTTAATCCAACATGGCAGGATTGGCGAAAAGCCATTTGGCCAGACTGATATGATCATCATAAATTGATGTAATCAAAGCGAAATTGATCGGCTGGCTCGACACACAAACTATTTAATGGCGGCAATGTAACCGCCCCATAGTTTTAATTACCCTTTATTCTCAATAATATGCCAAATAGCAGCCAGCTATTAAAATTATAACGATAATTATACACCACTATCAATTCAAGTCAATATTGATCATCTAAATGAGCATCCGGGCTGCCAGCTCTGATTCGTTAACATTATTAATTCGTATTTATTACGGTTTAATACATTTTACTTTGTTATTCAGTGTCGGTTTGTTCAGACAGAATTCGATGAGAAATTGAATCCTACAAATAGATCTGTCAGGTTCTTATGTAATACTATCTTTCCCTTTACAAGTATGGAATACAAATTAGAATTAGAAAATAATACATGAGTCTAGTTCTATCGCAGATTCCCTGTTCGGAGAAAAGGAAATATTATTATTCGAGTTACAACATTTCGACCTCTCACATTTTTATATTCCATTCTCGGCACTCCGTCTGTATAAATCGCTTGCAACATTATCGTGCTTTGATTTTGTCATAAAGCTTAGCCGGTGCGCGAAATAAAAAAAATAAAAGAAAGCCGCATGAAAATTGTAGTAGATAGAGACTGAATCTCAATGCGTAATGCTGCCAGAGAGTTTTTATTCATAGAAAAGGAGCTTAGTAATTATTTTGAAATAACGAAGGTCCGATCTTTTGATGTGCAGAGGTAACGTTAAACGTAAGCCACATAAAACTTAGCGACAGTATTGGGAACTGAAACGATTGTAATTGCTCTAAGAACGGTCCTGAAGGGGTGGCGACTGGCGACCGGAGACTCTTGGCGCACTGTCAGTTGTTTGCTTTTCCCGTGCGCCTGTAATCCGGTTCAATGATGTGTGTTTGTGTGAGTAAGGCTTAAGACGCCACCGCCGGCTCCCTTTATTTATTTTTACAGCCTCGTGTCAAGTCCACGTCGAGAGCATTTGTCTCCCACGTGAGCGTATTATCTCTAACATACGACGTGTGAATGTCGCTGTACATTACGTACATTTTTTTGTATTTGTCATTTCTGAGAGAACTCATTTCAACTTTGCATCTTATGAGCTAACATCCCTGCTAATAAATTATTCATTTCACTGTTTGATTTCCTATAGAGTAGGTCGATAACGACAAACACAAACATGAACGCTGCTATGATAGATTTCAATACTTTAGCTGGATCGCTTTGAAATTGCGAATGGGTATCAAGCATCGAGTAATAAATCAAGTCTAGGCTCTCGTCTGGTCGAAGTTTTCTCATATAATGGGTGGGTTGTCGACGTAATGGTCTGTCTGCGTTTAACTTGCTGGTTCTAAATTAACATCAAATATTAAGTCGAGCCATAAAGGTATTAAAAAGTTTTCAACGGTGCCGTTCCATACATAGGAATTTAGGAAATTTTACTAAGGTGAATATTAATGTCTTTCGTTTTACTTTTTCAAAGAAAGAGGTCTCGGTAGTGCGGTATAAGGCGGCGCGTGATTTTCTGCCACAATGTATATGAGCATCGCGGGATACACAAGCGAAACTTTTTGCCGGAAACACATAATCGCTCGGCTCCAGCCCTAACGTCGTCACTATGCAAATTTAGTGCTGGTGCTAAATAAAACGTGCTTTCATCTCATCCCACAGTTAGCGCCTGTCAAGAACTTAGTAAAGAAAACTCTGGCAGGCGTTGAGTATATTCTGTGAGGGACCATCATTGGACGTTCGCAAAGGGTACCAAGTACTAACCTACTTTTTGTAAGGTACTATACTTTTAGGGTTTTTGCTCTAAGAGATCAGTGTTCCGTTGAGCATCAAAAGAAACGGTTTTGTATGATCAACGGCTGTCATGATGGCCAACAAATTGAAAAGAAACCTCAAGAAAAGGTTCAACTGAATACCGATACTCGTATTGATTGTGAACCATTGTGAATTGCTATTGTTACGCGCAAATCTTTTGAATTTCACTGTGTCCTACATCATGCGTAGTTTCATAATAGTTTCAACAGAAAAAAAAAATACAGGAATTGGTCACTTAATTACATATAATCGTTTCGTTACAGTTGCGGTTTTAGAAGTATTCAGATTTCTGTTTAGATAAATGTAGTCCACATAAAAAAAAAATGCAAGAGCAATTTAAAAAAACGATAATGCCACGCATTGCGGCAAAATAACACAGAAGACATACACTACAGGCACTTAAACAACCGCTTGGTTTAAAACAAAAACGAAAACAACCAACAAACACTTCTACATTTAAATAGAGAACACACGTATAAATAGAAAAACAATTTACATTCGTGCATTTTATTTTTATGGCGGCAAATAAGAGCAGTAGCGCAATTAGTTGCCATTTAACAAAAAGTTAGCGAAGCAGTCGTTTGGGCACAGCCCCGCCTTTTGCATTTCAAGCTTACATGTATTAATGGTCCTATTCCACACGAACCCGGAACGTTTGTGGCCGCCCGATGGCTTTATGCAAATATTTGACCTGCACTTACTGGTTAATTGTTTGGCAATCATGTTAGCTTGATGCGGCCACTAACATTAAGTTTAGTGTTGAATGGTCATGTGGGGCCTATAGCAAGTGCCTGTTAGTACGTGATCTCACAGCAACAATCTGGAAATCCAGTTTTATGTCTTAACTAAATTTTTATGAAAGTTGCTTGATAGAAGAATAGATTACAGCAGGGTTGCTGGCAAATATCTAGCCACTATTAGTTTTTTTTTTGTTTTTCCATGACTAGGAATTTCTCCTGTATCACGGGTAGGTATGTATTCTTTGCAACATTAGCCAGCTCTCAGTTAGCCGCAATTTATGGGTTGCCAAGTGTAAACTGGCAACTAGATTGCGGCTAATTGAGAAATGGCAATTCTTTTTCCTATTTTCTAAATCACTTTCAAAACTTATTTATCTGGGGTTAGCTATCAAATATAAACTACAATTTATGTAAATAATGTAATTTAATTCAGCAGTCTTTTCTACTTTAAATTAACATTAATGAAAATTAAGTTTTGTAAAAAACCAATGCACCTGCAGATTTTAGGAGTGGGATCTTGAGCTATATGTAAAGGAATTCAGTCACATGTATTACTGGTGGGATTTATTGATACATACATGCAACATCGATAGCCTTACTTGCACTTAAGTGTATACAAAAGCGTAAACCACTTTGATTGCCCAAGCACACAACCACCACACATTAGTGATCTTTCATGGCTCGCTCATCCGTAATCCAGCATCCAAATCCTCGCGCTGGCAGGTCTCAGCTGCCTGCAATTCCACAAGGGTTACCGACTACCCGGCTAGATCCCATTGTAACGGGCTATTCCGCAAAACATTCCGAGTTTGAAGGCCCGGTAATCTCGCTAATCCGCAACAAACCGCACGTACACAACTTCAAATCTGATTTGACCCCTACAATATCTAGCTATATTTGTTCTCAACGACGACATACAGCTGTGTTGAGGGACAAAGCCTCATTGTCATATTAAAGTAGATCGGAAGGACGGAAGACGCATGATTTTCAATTTAATATTTGCCCTATAAGCCGGGTTAAACGCCCTGTGATAAGAATATTGAATGCTTTCTGTAGTCATAATAGTTCCGTAACATAAAATCATGTTAGGGAGTTAAAGTTGTACCCTTTCGAGGAAGCAGTCTTACATAATTTCATATTATGATGATCCTACGTGTAAAATGAGAAGCCATGTGTAGTCTTGCTTATCTTTAAATAATGTTAGAGTCTACCTATACTAACACCCTGCAGTATCCTGAAAAATGCAAATTCTCGTGATGAGCTGGACCGGAATAGTACACAATAAGCCAATAAAACGTTACGTCCATTGCTTGACCGGAATGTCAGCGTCATTACGTTTGCAGATAATTAAAAACAATACAATGTCCTGTTCTTAATCTCTTCAAAGTTGGAGTGAGCAGGCTTCTTCTGGGTAAGCTCACTCTTGTCGACTCTGTCTCTGTCACCTCTGACCTAGACTAGAGTCAAGAGCAAACCCATCACAAATAAAAAAAAAAAAAAAAAAAAATGTGTAACTTATCGGCTTTTGTATTCAAATTTTCACCACTCTTTGCGCTGTAGCATGGTACGTGACATTTCATTTCACTCTTGAAAGTTGCCGCTATTTAACAAATTATGACTTGGTATTTCAGCTGTACCACATTCGTAATATATATTAAATCGTTAATAACTGTAGTAAATTAAATTAAACCCAACCAGAATGTTCTAGACTACAAATAAAACACCACTGCCACCCGCACCATGCTACAGCGCAAAGAGTGTAGGTGATAATTTCCCCTGCCTCGTTGAGCATGAGGTCAGGAGGATTCGACTCCCGGATTGGGCAAAGTGTAATTGGGTATTGCCTTCTGGAATTTTTCAGTAGCAGCTCGGAATCTGGGTTTGTGCTGGGTTGATGGAAATTGGCTCGCTCCATATTAGGATAGGATAGGATAGATGGACCCCTTTTCCGCACTTAGATGCCCATTTGGTCCATTGTGCGTGCAGGCCTCCTCCCTGTGAGAGGAAATGGGCCGTAATCCACCACGTGGGCCCAGTGCAGGTTAGGGGATGTCACATGTCTTCAAATTTTTGGTTCTAAGACAAGCCGGTTTCCTGACGATGTTTTACTTCACCGTTTTGGAAGCAGTGGTGATGAAATAATTTACACAAATTAAAGCGCCTGCGTAGGTTCGAACTCACGACCTACAACTTGTAAGTCGCGTTACCACTGGGCCACCAATTCTCCTCCCGTCCCATATTATAAACATAACTGACAAATATTTTCAGGGAATACATGCATACATAAACATAACAACACGATATGACACACATATGACTATATGTAGTTTTTGTCATAAAACAGAAATTAAATTCCAAATTTATAAATAAAACTTTTTACGAACAATAAGTACTAATAAAACGCATACAACTGCAGTTATACAAGTTGGCAGTTCAGAACTAAAACGAAACAGTTCAGAATTTAATTTCGTGTCCATTATTAAGGTCCCTTGTCAAGAGTACATACTTGCCCTCCAACCCTCCTCCTCCCCCGTCCGCGGGAACCCTTTTCGTAATTAATGCCAAACTATGACAGGTAACACAACAATTACAATTATTATCATTTGTCGGTGATGTCGATCGTATGTCAGCTATTATTAAATGAAGACGCTACTCAGACAACGACTAAGATCATCTTGTGCAAATACGATTGGAAATTATCATTAAAATAATATCACGCTGGCACTCTTCAAAAGGTTCGGCAGTAGTGCATAGCACTTACTCCTAAATTTCATCAGTTATATTTAAATTCCATAGCTTGGGCACCAAAGCCAGACTCCGGACTTTCTGCTGAGAAATACCAGATGGAAAACCCCAATAACACTGCCTGATTCGGAAAGTGAACCTAGATCCTCATGCTGAGCAGTAGCGCTAATAACTTCTTGATCAAAATTAACGACATGCTTTCTATACATCTTGTAGGTTATTATGTAAGCTAAAGAATTTTATCAGGTAGATCACACTAATATTATAAAGGCGAAAGTCTGTGAGTGTGTATGTTTGTTACTTCTTCGCGCTCAAACGGCTGGACGGATCTGGATGATTATAGTCTGGAATAGCACATAGGATACTTTTTATCCCAGGAATATGTTCACTCTGAATAATTTTCGACTTTCACGCGGGCGAAGCCACTGGCAGAAGCTAGTATTATAAAAGTGAAAGTATGTGTGTGTGTTTATATGTTTGTTACTTCTTCACGCTCAAACGGCTGGACGGATCTGGATGAAATTTGGCACAGAAATAGATTATAGTCTGCAATATATATATATTCAACACATGTATTTTCATCAGAAATATTCTCAACAAAAGTGTTCACTCAAACTTAACACTTACCCAATATAAACAAGTTAGTCAACGCAGCACACGGCGAGCAAGCTTGCTAGTTTTACCTAAAATAAGAACCAACTATGGCAAAAATATGCTAACTTTTGAAGGAGCACAACTCTATAATAAGTTACCGTCCTGTATAAAAAATCTGCACTCTTTCAATGCATTCAAGACTCAACTTAGCCAGCACATAATTGCGGATCGATCACTTTTGGAGCAATGAATGCATTGGATGGGTAACTATTAAATTGTAATACTGATGACGGACTTTTTGTAATCCATTGTATATTTTTTAGTATTGTTCTCAAGTAAGTGACAAATATGTCTTTATTGGGTATAAAGTTTCTTTAAACCGAATAGAACATAGGATACTTTTTACCCCGGAAATATGTTCCCTTGGGATAATTTTCAACATCCACGCGGGCGAAGCCGCTGGCAGAAGCTAGTTAGGCATATATCTACAAGCTTTCTCATTAAATTCGTTTCGATCTCAGTTAAGTATGCTAAGTATGTATCTAATCAGATTGGATACATACTTAGGTGATTATTTTAATCATGAATCTTCCTACTAATTACGGAGGCAAATATTGAAAGAAAAACATTGTTCTTTGTGAACTAGCTATTCGTTATTTATTGTAAGTAAGAATGCAAAATTCGATCCATCACTCCTGCGTTTAAGCCTGGTTAGCGTAACATACGAAAAGCACGTAACCAATGTTTGTGCCCCGACACATGTACAGAAGCAACGCCATACCTGTACACAATGGCCCATCCTGGCCACACTTCAAACTAGTGCTTAGACAGACCTCTTGTACACATTGAGCGATGGCCGCTCGAGAGTGACCTAAGTGGCAGTTGTGTACAGAAGGTATAATATACGTTCGGAGTTTCGCAGTATTGTCCTGTTTTCCTTATATCTTCGCAATCTGCGGCAGTCTTGTTCTAAACATTTCAGAGATAATGTGTGCAGTGTCGCCTGTCCCCACTCTTGCATGTCTGAGCCAACACTCTTTGTGTGTATGTTTTTACGAATGTCAAGTACGTTTCGCATCACCCACCTCGCATTGCTCGTGTAGTCGTGTTCCACCGCCTCACGTTCTCCTACTTCAAACGAATTGATTACTGCATTATGTAGCCATTCAATTCTGTGATGGGTTCCAAAATGGTTTATTCGGCAATCAATCTTATTAATCTCACTGAGGGGCCAACAGTCGTTAAAGTCCAAGCACCTCACACGTTATTCGGGACACATAATCTGGGATCCCAAACGGATGATATTCGCTCAATCGCTTTGTCCCAAATGGAGAAGTAAAACCTAAATCAGGCTCGTTAATACGCTCAACTCGAACGTTTGTCTAAATACTTACGAGTGTGAACTAATAGCCCCTTTGTATAAGTTCCTCACGCATTTTGTTGACCTTCTAACGTCTGACCAGTTCGCTCAACACTTATCCTGTAAATCTTTTAACCAAAAAGAGAAAAATGTAATTACTTTATTCATCATTATTCAGACAAATATAATTTGAAAGCTCTTAAAAGCGCAAAGTAAGATTGAACATTTTGTTAGCTGGCTACTGTAAGATTTATACCTCTAAGTACATTGCAGCAGGCATTTTATAACTACCTTCTTTTTTTCCCCTTGTGCACGGTTTTAGCAACGTTGACTGTTTCAACATTTTTATACTGATTTAATACCTGTACTGTATTAGATGGCCAGACAATAAAATAAAGATATTGCGAATTTCAATTATTATTTAATTATTTTTTTTTAATAACCACTTTTGACCATACCATGCATTGTCATCAAAACCAAACGTGTATGCAAATTTCATCTTAATTAATCGGTTGAGGAGAACTGCTTTAAAATTCATTCCAATATTTGACCTGAGAAAAACATTTAAAAAAAAAATACTACCGACTTGCAAATAAAAAAACTACAAAGTGAAAAATAACTTTCGTCGGTGTCTTTGATAAGTACCAATTTTTCTTCGTTATGGACACCGACTTCCAAAAAGAAAGTCATTTTTCACTTTGTTGTTTTTTTTATTTGGAAGTCAGTAGAATTTTTTTTGAAAAAAAAAGTGTTTTTATTTTTCACTTTTAGTTGTTCCTAATAGGCAAGTTCTTTAGTAAGGTAACTATAATGCTGGAATAGATTACCCGAATATCATGAAACTTGAACATAACCGGTGAAATGAGAGTGTACCAAGCTGAACTGTACACATCTCCATACCCCATCTGGTACCCCTTTAAAGCGCACTGGTGTGATGTTATGTTATGAAATGGTATAAACAATAAACAGACATGCGATTGCAGCAGTTCCGAGAGATTTGACGTTATATATTAAAGAGCTTTGTTGTATATCTCCGAAATCCTTCATCAGATGTTCACCAAATTAAAATGGGACCAATTTTGGAACATACTCTTTCAAACAAAAAATAATTTTCGAAATTGGTTCACAATTGACAGAGATATCGGTGAACATAAAAAACAAACACGAAGACGAACATACAACCTCCTCCTTTTTGGTAACTCGGTTAAAAACACTTAGGTACATACATACATTGCAAGTTAAATAAAAGCTTGTAAAAAGAAGAAAAATAAGCCCGTTAAGTTACCTCCTTGGACAACAGTACAGACTAATAAAAGAATATTAAACCTTTAAAGCGATATTTAATTAAAATCGTGCATACTATCCTCTCTTACCGAGTGTCTATAGGGTCTATACTTACAGTATCATCTACTGCATCAAGCTCTCAATCTTTGTGTCTGCTTTCAAATAAAACTTTTTCCAATTACTTTCTGCTAAGAGTAATTGAAAAGTATTAAGGCGACTGCCTTGTCTGCAAATTGCAGCGCACTGGTATTTTATAACAAAGAAATTTCATATTTTTCCTATCACAAAAACTAGATTTTCTAAAAAAAGAATCCCGATATATTTTTTTAAGAAACGATTGCGACTGAACAATTCACCATGTTTGGCATTTTTAAAATAATAATGTTAGTATGAATGTTATTAAAAAACCTTTCAAAGTGTAAAAAAACTGGAATATTCGTACCCACGTCATAGTCTACAAAATTATTTACAGTGTCTACAATAGGCATGCATGTAGGTATGTATGTAGGTGTGTGAGTACATATAACTACAGTGCTGCTTTATTTTCTTGCCGCAAGCATATCTTTTGGCCCAAGAAACTTATTGTGGGTTCATCTTTATCCCTGATTTCCCCCGAGACAGACTGAAATTCACTGCTTAGAGTCAATTGTGGTCAGTGCAGTGGAATACGAGTCAGCAACCTGCGAACTGGACCATTATGATAACGAGAAAATTATTGAGCTACGAAATAATCAAAACCCGATAGTCTTTAATACATTTGTCAATTATGAGTTGTCCAGCTGAAGTGGCTCGGTGAGATCATGGTGATTGTGTTTGTCGACACCGAGATGCTCACAGCTCCCCCACCTCCACTCGACTCAATTCCCTCTCACCGCCTCCTTTTCGCACAAGAAATCTTTCCTGATTCTACATAAGCCGTAAATCCTTAATACAGATTATTCACAAGCAAACAAATAAGTATCTACACCGGCTTAAACCATATTGAAGTGAGTTATTCGAATAAAACAACTCAAATGAAGTATTTTAAAATTAAAACTTTGTAAAAAATATCAACAAAGTGTATGATTCGTCTGTCAAAACCGGCCGGTCGTTTTATAATATACCTGAAATCTGTAGGGCGTTGGGCGGTCAGTTGAGAGCTTTCTAATTAGCCTTCGAGATGGATCTTAGCCTGCTACGTATGGACGGAAAACCAATTGAATTTATGATGTAAACGCACTTATGATTGAACGCGACATGGACTTACGAGTTAGTGCTCTTCGTGACCTGAGCAGTGATCTAATATTTTACGAATAGGTATGTGTAGCTGTAGGTATGGCACAAAGAAATTGAGGCAACAAGAAACCAGCTGCCGATAATGGTGTTGTAACATAAACGTCTGCTTTGTCGCCGATGACACGGCGGCGCGGCGTGCGACCACCCCTCGCCCTCGCCACACAATATTACGAAACGACAAGAAAAACTTTTTTCCATTTATGTAGGACATGAACACAAGCCTACATGGAAAACTTATTTCAGCTTTGAGATACGTATACGTATCAGACTCATATCCATCCTCACGTAATGGCGAGGGGAAATAGAAAACTTTCACGAATTTGTAAGATTCCTAGAAGAATTCTGTAATGTAAAAAATAAAATAAAACCCCGATGGAGTTGTCCCGGAATTTTTCGCTAAACCCGAAAGCGGCGTGTTCATACATGAATAAGTACAATAAAGCGGAATGCATAAAAACGTTATTCAAACTCTTATAGTATCATGTCCTTCGTGATACATAATTTTCCGGTAGAATTATTTTACAGGCGTCCGCGTTTTGATCTTTTTCATAAAACTTCATTACCGAACTTAACAATGCTCGTAATTTTTTTTCTATTTTTCTTTACTGGTAGACAATATGAAATACGTTAAAACGTGGACTTGAGTGAGGTATGCAGCGCCTCGCTTCGTTACCTGCAGTCTAGTGTTTTTGCAGAGGACGGAAAAATATAAAGTGTAATGTCGCGACAGCTATATAGTTCCAACACTGCGCTTTCATCTGCATGCGGCATTGTTCATAATTCCTCATGTTTTAAATTTAAAATTACAACGGAAAGTTTTAGTGTAGAGTACCTTCTGGTTAGAGGTTTCTCTCCATCCCCGTCTCTGGAAGGCGTCTTATGTTAAAACACTTAGAACTAAATCTCGTGTACAAACATCCAGCTCGGCATTAGAAGTGGGAAGTTGTTCTAGTCAGTAATAATTTACTAAAAGATTTTGTAATATGAAAATACAATTTCCACGGAGTTCGCCTTGAGTATTCTGACCCTAGTTTCTTCATACAAATGTTATTTTGTCCGCATTTCGAACCAAGCTAAAGTAAATATACCTATTTTATATCCATATAAATAAAACGCTGGGAAATAGTATCTCATTTCAATAAGAATTTTGTTGGCTTCTTTGAGTTCAGAATTTTCCAGAGTAGTGCCTACTTTTACTTACACTTAGCGAATGTATAACTTTGTCAAAAGTAGCTTTGTCCTTTTCCATGTATGGTTTTGCTAACGCTAAGTGTTTTGTGTAAATAAATAATTAATTTATGCTTTCTCTTCATAACCTTGCCCACTTATTTGAAGAAGAATACGGCTGTGTTATAGCTTCGTGTGTCTAGTCATATCATTGTTTACATTTAAGCTTTGTGACCACGGGTGGTGTTTTTTGGCTTTTCGTCGATCCAACGGTGCGGAATTGATGTTTGTCCTCGTACACTTTTGTTACATGGTTTTTGCCGTTAAAATTCAGAGCGTCATTACTTTAGACCGAATATTACAAGTAGGGAAAACAAAAAAGGATTTTACTGCAGTCAGAAATGTATACGTCGATTTTAGATTCTAGTGAAACTACTGGATATGCCGCGTTCATGAAAGCTAGATAAAGTTATTCGCAAGTATCGATGTATCCGATGGACATTTGAAACTAGTAGTTTTATGAATGCAAAGCCACGTGCTTTATATTCAATTAATTCCTGGCGATTCACACGAATGCAATGCTGTGAATAAAAACTAGAATTTTATTTCATTTTTCAAAATATGGAAATCTTTTCATCCATACATTTGGCAGTCACAATTTATTTTATTGCCGTTTTCCGTGACTTGCAGGTACTTCGTAAATCAATTAGCTGAGAAAATAAATAACGTAGATACATGTATGTACCTAGAAGTTCAGTTAATCTTATCGAGTATTACAGAAAGCCACGTAAGCGAAACCGTATCAGGTAAATATTTGAACGTAAGACAAACTTCATACTAGACTTTCGGGAGACTTCGGACTGTCCGACTAAACCTGGAGCAAGGTCAATTAACGCAAATGTAGACACACTAACGTGTCTTATCTTTGTTAATTATAAATTAAATTAAGTTCCTGAAGCAGAACTAATTTAAATAGGAATACTTCACAATTTCGGAGACAGATACTGTCAATCAACACAAATCTGACTTTCTATTGACTTAATCTTGAGTCGGATTCACTTTGGATTTTGTCTTTCCAATATTTCAAGTACAAGAAAACACAAACAGCTTCCTAAAGGGTTTAAATCCACATCCAAAAAGCTATGTATCGTGATTTTATATGGCTTTTAACCCTATTAGTTTCGTGAAAACAGACCTGCCTATGTTTTTAGACATTTCACGGATTAGAGATTTTTGGTAACAAAAAATCGTCCCGCCAGGGTCTTATCTCCCTAAAAAATCGTTTCCAGCCTCCTTCACATCTGTCAGTACGACTGTAGCGCGCCCGGCCGACCAGAAGGGACTTTTCTAAGTTATTAGCGCCCTTTGAATGAAGTATCAAAATAATTCAAGACGCGTGTACTAATTCTGTCTTCATTATGATTCACGTTTCGTGATTAAATGGTAACAAATTAGCAGTGACTTTCCACTAAGACTCATCGACTTAACGAACGTTTCACTAATTCATTAGTTACATATATATATTTAGCTTAGCGAGATGAATCCACTTTAATGTTGCCGCCCTTTAATGTTAATGTGATTGTGGTATACGTACGTACATGTACTCGGTGTACTTGTAGCGTATTCGTATGCTTCATATATGCATTATGCAGGCTTCCGGAGCTCGGACTGTCTGATGTCATTACTGTACTTCACATATTATACTCGGCAAATGTTCTGCGGAAATGAAATTGTAGTTAGACGCTAACCTACGAGCCGCACGAGAAATGAGGGATTTCTTTTTGCTTCACCCCTTAACATCTATTTAATTAAATCGTGGGAAAAATGTACCTGAAAATACACTTAGAAAATACATGTGAAAGAATTCAGTTGTGTAGGTACGTTGTAGGTAACCTAAAGCCGGTTACAGCGGTTCTTAATGTGTTTGCCAATATGCTATAATTAAGTTTATTTTTCAGCTGCATTATTCTACGCGCTACGCCTTGAGAAGGCCTGTAGTTTATTGCTTACATTTGATTGTGGGTATTAGTGTATGAGTTTTAACATTGCCCCGTACCGCTGTTGTGTACCTATATTTTGCATGAAGTTTTAATAAATAAATAAATTAATCTTCTAATCTACAAATTAATGTACTTCTTCTCCTAAATCGGTTCCTCACGGCTTACGGTTGCGAAGTCTTTTGAATTTAACGTTTGGATTTTGAAAAGACTTCTCCTCAAATGGTATATTTATATCAACACAATTTCTCGAAAACTGGCCCCTACTCTACCTCTTATAGGCACGATATGATGTATTTCGTGCTTGGCCGGATAAGGTAGCGGGCAGCTTTCACCTATTAAAATTATTTGTTTTTATGAACAACTAGCTTCTACCAGCGGCCTCGCCCGCGTGATATTCGAAAATTATTCCACGAGATCGATAAATTTTGCCGTTATGCTATGCCAAATTTCATCCAGATCCGATCAGCCGTGTTGGCGTGATTGAGTAACAAACATACATCCATACAAAGTTTCGTATTTACGTAATTCTACTAGCTGCCGCCCGCGGCTCCGCCCGAGTATTTTTATTCACGTTTCACTCTTATTTATAGGTTTACTAATTATTTATTATTTTATGAATTGTATTTATTTTTCAAGTAAAAGTATTGAAAAACGTAATTTGATATACATGGGGATTTTTCCATTGCAGTTTCTCGGCTTCATAACGGCCTCGATTTCGGCTCAAACGACCATTCCACCTCGACGGCGAAAACAAAGTTTGCCCACTTCTATCACAATGTATTTGTAACGGATGTGACGTCAGCCTACGTGCAACCGACCAATGCCCGCCGAGCCTGCCAAAGCCAAGCCGCCGTATGATGCCTCCCCTCCAGTCAAGCCATGCCAAGCAGTGGGGATGTCCATATATGCCATTGCCAGTCATTTATTAGTCGCTTTCAAATGTGAATACAAGCTATACAGAACTCTACCGATTTTCATTTACCTACCTTTTACAATTATTTAAATCCTGCCAGCATGTTTTCCACCACACTAATCTGTCCATCACGCTCGATGATGCCTATTATAAGGATTTCCTATTATTTGATACAAAATTGAATAATCTTTTGTGTTGAATGTCCAGCATATTAAACATAAGAGTGGTTATTAATGTTTTCTATGGCTGCGCGGGAAACAAAGGCTTAATTTTCAATGAGAAATGAAAATTATTTTCGGTATAATGCGTTGAGTGGCTCGCATATTCATAATATCTTTTAATAAGCTTATGCCAGAATTTCACAAGTGTTTCATACCGATTTTAGCGGAATTCATTTACACTTTTTATAAGTGCATAGTAAACGTGCAAATTAAATAATCAATCTCTCTTTAACCGACTTTCCAAAAAGTTTATGGTTCTATGTTTTTCTTCCACTATATTGGGATGGCTTCTACATGGAGAAACTACCTTTTTGACCTTCACCACACAGTTACTGAGTCAGATTTCAAAGCTTCTCTCTCCCGTAACGACTGTCAAAGCTATTCAAATGACAGGGACCAACGGCTTAACGTACTTTCTGAGATACAGATGGTTTCGGTTTATATGGATGACCACGGACACGGACCACGGACTGATCTCGGGAAGCGTTGCAGGTCTACCCGTGTGGCTGTTGCTAGCTCCTCACTCTCACCACAGTATAAATATGTACAAACAGTATTGAAACGAACGCGCTCGTCGATGCGCATATTTGTGTGAGTATGCCTTTCAAGCGTTTGTAGATAGTTTCCATACTGTTTGTACATATTTATACCGTGCTCTCACTTAGCACGAGAACGTGCAGCGTTTAGCGATAAACAATAGTTTCAATAGCAGTAAATTAATATGGGTAAAAACAAAATCAACATTTGTTTTGTTGTGTTTTTAATTATTGTCTTTCGGATGGATCTAGAAGGCACCAAAAAGATACCTTTTCTATAAATACAAGTTTTTACTTTCCTTCCTGTATTCGTCATTTGTAAAATTTATTATTCTACCAGTCTTTTTAACCCCCGACGGAAAAAGAGGGGTGTTACGTTTAACGTGTGTACCTGTGTATGTGTGTATCTGTCTGTGGCATCATAGCTCCTAAACGGATGAGCGGATTTTGATTTAGTTTTGTTTTAAACGGCTGACCCGATGTTTGAAAAAATCGGGTCAGCCGTTTAAAAGTTATGGGCGTTTAAGTCTTTGAATCGGGGTGTTTTCTCGTGTCATAATTACGTGTTCAATAGATTGTCGATCGAAGCGTGTCTACTACTAGATAAATTATGTAGCATGAAATAAAAATATGTCTCTTCGACGGAACCATAGAGGTGCATTAATGATTCTATAACAAACTGCTTATTTACAAGCTTTTTATCCGACTGCCGAAGAAGGGTAATGTGTTTTAATTCGATTTAGCTGAAACTTGGTGTAGTTATATAACTTTGGAATCATTGAAATAAATTATATATATGATACAATGAAGCTGGTCTCGTGATGGAGCTGCAAGGTGATAACTCCTCAACCAGACAAGTTACTTTTGACACATTCGTAATTCAACCAGGTTTCAGGCTGGCTAAAGTAGCATCATCTTTTATGGGGTACTGTATAATAACTAAACACAATAAAATACCTCCCCACATTCTAGAAGGAAATGAGACGAAATTTAAAACTTGTATAAAACGCACACTATATGTATAAAGCATGCATATAAGTTGGGGGATTACATCGCTGATAAAAATACTAGGCTTAATGCTGGTCCTGCTCCGCAGCCACTAGGGCGCAAGAACAATTAGTGATGAGCAGAAAAGTTTCGAAGTATTGTTGGACCTGCTGAAGACTGTATGAATATATTTGTATTGTATAAACTCAATTTCCAATTAACTGCTCAGCACGTGTGTGAGTACATATGTATCCAACTGTAGATAAATCTACCATTCACTGTACCTATGTGTCGTTCGTTGTTTTCTGTGTGCCCTGGCAGTTGAGTGTGTCATGTTCTCTCTAATTTCTCTCTGATGGTGGCACATGTGTTGGATCATTCGGTTCCCTTCATGATGGTTGAGCTGAGTGGTGCCGTCATGTTAGTGAACGGGCGCCATCAGCTGTCTCGGCATAACATAATATTTTTTTTTTTTATTTTTTTTTTTCTGGACGCGTTTACGTACACGTCTTTTTACATCGTTGTCAAATATATGTATTTTTCAACTAATATGAATCAACCATAAATTTGTAATTCAAACTGATGGAAAGAGTGTCCGTGGAGTTTCTTGCAAATTCTTCTCCATTGAGACCTACAGACGCTTGCGAATTTGCAACTAGAGTCATCTTTTTATAAATTTTTTGTTTGACAATTCAAAAGTACCTCTAAGGTTTATTTGAAATAAACAATTTGATTATGATTGATTTTGAACTCATCGGATGCGGATTGACTAGTGTGTTTACATTTAGTAGGTACCTTTCTTTCAAAGCTTGCTTGTAAAATAAAAATAACACTACTATTTATAAACAGAAAAAAAACAATCAATAATACTGCGTTAAGTTAGAACTTCCCTGCAACAGCGTTTAGCCGTGTTTGTGAACATCTAAAGTTGGCGATATTTACTCCTTAAAACTTTTTAACTACATGCTTAGCGGCCACGGTCTACAGAATCTTTAGCACGTGTATACTTTCAAAGGTAAAGCTAACTTCCGGCTACAGTTATTTAGACGGCAAACTTTGAAAAATTTAATTATTCATGTATTCATAGTACCTACATGCCTTTCTATTTGCGTACAAGAGTTTATGAGATATGCTGCTACTCAAACTAAATATTATGGTAGATCGTTGATTTTTCCAGAAACGGTATCATGTGAGGACGCTTTTATTTTCATTTTTCTACCAAATTTGATACACACCACATGTCCACATCCCGTTCGTATAGGTAGGTACAGTTCCATTCAAACTTAATTGTGGCACTGAACACTGCGCGAATCACTATGCAGTAACAAATTCATGTGACAGAAGGGGTGGGAGGTTGGAGGGGTACTGCGCAGATATACATAACACTTCACAGGCGCCATTAAGATTGAACCTACCTATATCTACTTAATTAGTGTATTTCGAATTCAGTATCGACTCTAGTAGCAGACTGTCTTAATTTATATCTAAAATTCCCAAGTTATTACATCAATATTTTATTACCTAAGTTAATTACCTTTTTGTGGTAATAATTTTCACTTGTGAACCTTTTATTATTCAATTATTTGTACAATACCTACGTAACCGTTACGAACCAAACTTATAATGAGGAAAGTTGTGTTTGTTGGGGATACACATAAAAAGCTTTGCTACCCTACTGAATAGCCTATGACTGCGTTTATACTATTTATGGGACTCCATTGGTATCCAACGAGTCTGGATGTAATTATCGTATAGCTCAAATATTAATATTTTTAATTAAACGGTTGAGAGTCTTGAAAGTCTTGGGGGAGGTCCTTGCCCAGGCAGAGAGACAGCAACTGCTAAACAAATAAAATAAACACTTTAGGCGCAGTCAGCACACAAAACAAGCAACTTACCTAAAATATTTTAAATTATTTTTTAATAAAAATAATTAAATATCATTTTTGAATAAAAAAAAAAACACTTTTTTTTTAGCACGCTTTTTAATTTACGTGTATATAAAATATTTATTCAATCAGCTAGTGACAACAGTCTACAATTCAATTTAAACTTGACACAGAGTTAGTTGCTAACACGAGGTTAAATTGGAAGAATGGCGTCAAAATAGTAAACAACACAACAAAATTTAAAACGCCAATTAAAAATTAAGAAAATAATCTCGAACTCGATAATAAATATTATGAGTAAAAAATATTACAATATTGTTTTTCTGAAGTATTAATAACCCGCTGTAAATTTCCCCCATTATTTTTCACGGATGACTGGCTCCATGGCGTTAGTTTAATGAAATATTGAAATAATGCTATAACAGGCAAGGACGCGAAAACTAAAAGCTACTCAGGTAACAAATTTGTCTGAAGGATTCAAGAAAATTATGCGCTAATAAACACATTCTCTGGGAACACTTGCATTTATACAATAGGATCCTAGTCAGAAGTCAAAACTCTCGGAATTTCCATGCATATTTTATCCGCTTGGTTGGTCAAATTAACCTCTATTTGTATGGACATCATTGGAAGTCCGGTAACAGAGTCGCAGCGTGCGGTGTGTATGTTTCCTGTGGACTTAATTGAGCTAACCACATCGCATGAGCTCTTTAGTGGTAGAAAGGTAGTGGGAACTGCTCACTTTGTGAGAAATACCGCACGGCATACGAAACATGCAGTATCCAACGTTGGACAGCGACCCCGCATTTAGGAATGGACCTATTCTTGTTTTGAATTTATCGTATCGTTTGTACCGATTGTATGATTGAAGGCGGATTCGAATTCTCGTATTCACTATATGAATAGTCTGGCAGTGAATAAAAAAGCCGGTCGACAGCGAGTCACACGCCGAGGGATCCGTGTCCCTTGTCAGTAAAAATATTATACCATTTTCTAAGCATAATTAGATTTGCTTGAGACCGTACTACTAAGTTTGTAGGTATACAAAAGGATTTGTTTTGAATACCAAAAAACTATGTTAGCAACAGGCATACTTTTTTTTCTCTTTTATGGTATATTTCCGGACATTTATCATCTTAAGTTTAAAACTACAACGTCAACGGATCACATCCGTACCATCACACCTAGACATACTTACAAAGAAGAGCACAGAAGCAAAAAAAAAAAAGTTACAAATAAAAAAAGTTTATAAAAAGCTAACTAAAAAGACGTAAACAAGAAGAAAATCATGCTGTGCAGTCGGAGGATACATGTTCGCGAGATGGCTGACCAAAACCAGATGTATCCTCCGACTGCACAGCATGATTTTCTTCTTGTTTACGTCTTTTTAGTTCGCTTTTTAATCAGTCGGGTTATTTTTTTAATTTTTTTTTTATACTTTTATTATTATTTAACTTTGCAGTTATTTTTTTTAGAAGTAGGTACTTTTAATCATTTGTTATATATTTTCAAATCACCTCTTAAAATTTGAAGCCCCACAATATGGCGCCCAAAAGCCGCCATTTTTAATGTAGCCAGTGACACTCGCACGGTTAAGACGAATCGATTGACGTAAGAATCATCAAAATCGTCCAACGCTTTTGGTCTCTAGAACGCCACATAGGAACAAACATACATACATAGACTGATAAACACATTACCCTCCTTCGGCAGTCGGGTAAAAATGAAAGATAACTGTATTACAAAAATGTAGTTAGTATATACTTACAGTTTTCAATTCAATCTAATAAAGCAAATGCCTGGCCACAATAACGCGCCGCCCGATATTTTGTTGTAGTAAATGAAAGTTTTTATATGTACATGCCTATAAATTATGTTAAGTTTACTTTCCACTCGTTATTTCTATTAAAAAACTATTTAAATCTTTTTGTCAAAACGTTTTGTCTCGTGGCTCCCTGTGCGACGCCCGCTGGCCTTAATGAAGTTTGCGTCGCGATAGCCAGCTGCCGTCCAGCACCTTTGTTTTTACTATGCACCCACACACGGCCTACGTCAGCCGGGCGTCCACGTTTGCACGCTTTTTCATTAATCTCGGAATATTTCCTCTAAACGGAAAGCTTTTTGTGCACACAACATATGAATTTTTCTTTCTACATTCCGTTCTGCAAACATCGATTCGAACATCACCCAAGAGACTGCGAAATTCTAAAGGGAATTCATTCGTTTATATGATTTTAAACTATTGTCTCGTACAAAGCATAAATACCTACGTATTCAATTATTAATAAAATGCCGAACACATATCTCGTTTTACTAAAGTTAAATGTTTTGAGTGAACAACGTAGAATAAAAGCCAATATCCACACTTATAGTTTACAACTCGACCACTAAGGGGCCAGCATTGAAAACTTCCCGAACGCCCGATATTGAAATCAGATAAACTTATTTTTATTGTCGCTCTATGGCTTCGTCGGGAATATATTGTTTTGTTGGCTAAAAACTTATAACATTTCGGCAAAATGTTACGTACATGTCTTTGAGTTCGCAAACTACTTCTACGCTACTTTGGTTATAGTTCTGTTTGTATTCCTATTTTGGTGCTGCTTTTTAGGGTTCCGTACCCAAAGGGTAAAAACGGGACCCTATTACTGAGACTTCGCTGTCCGTCTGTCTGTCTGTCTGTCTGTCTGTCTGTCTGTCTGTCTGTCACCAGGCTGTATCTTATGAACCGTGATAGTTAGACAGTTGAAATTTTCACAGATGATGTATTCCTGTTGCCGCTATAACAACAAATACTAAAAACAGTATAAAATTAATATTTAAGGGGGGCTTCCATACAACAAACGTGATTTGTTTGCAGTGTTTTGCGATAATGGTACGGAACCCTTCGTGTGCGAGTCCGACTCGCACTTGGCCGGTTTTTTACAAACTATGTTGTCCACATTATGTAAATAAACTTTTTTTGAGCAAATAGTTCATAGAAACTATTAAACAAATGTTAAAAGAGAGATATGAAAATTATAAAGTACCTATGCGGCTACCCGACAGAACAGAGAAGACAGAAGAAGGCGTAGAAGGCGTAGAAGGCGTTTTTTCTGTTCTGTGGTGACCCCAATAAACTTTAAGCAATGCCAACTTTGTGTAAATAAAATAGTATCGCTTTATTTTTACATGATGCATGATTCAATTCGTGACTGGAGAGGTAAATTAAAAAAAGGTTTGCAGTCTGTCGGTGTTTAAGCAGCAGTTTTAATATACCTACGTACCTAATTAAAAGTTTTTGACGTATTGTTCTTGCTACTGCAAGTTGCACACAAGAGCTTGTACGGAGCTGAGAACTAAATCTCAATTTGAAGAAAGTTTACTTGCCAATAGTCGCGATATACTTGAGTGTTCAGGCTAATGCGTTCGTTGCTGAAAATTGCCGAAACTAGGCGGTTGCCAAATGCCTGGTCCCACACTATGTCAATATAGAGTTCTGCTGTTGAGCACAAATACTTGCGGATTGCTTCAGAAGACTAACGTTCTTCTATTTTTATACGACTTGAACGTTACTTGTTTGATACTTACTTTAAGAATCTGCAGTTTCCGCGAAGAATGCGATTCGTTCACTTCTAGTAAATGTTGATTTAAATTTAAGGCTGTTTAACCTACGCAGTATATTCTACATATAATGTAAGTATTAAAATAATACCAATTATATTTAGTGTATAAACAGGTCGCCAACACGGGCGTAACTGTTAATTATTTTGTCCACGCCTGTCTGTATGGAACAGCCAAACATAATTATAGATTTCCCTACATTTACCAGTGTATTAAAAATCATAGTGTCATCCGACACGCCTACTCATTAAAAAGTTACGTTCACGTTAACCATGCAGTTCGCACATTGCATCAGTGGTCTCGTGTTACTTTGTGCCTTTGCCTCGCACCTAGCCAACCGGATAACAATAACATTTTCGGGATTTCATTACCGGGTCCCCGTCAATGGACAAAAACTCGCGGTTGATTTATCAAACGCAGTTCAGTCAAATAGGGCATAACAGAGCCCTATGCATTCCAGAGAAAATTGTATTTATGAACTGGCTACAAAACGTAGTACTTAGTGATACTTTTTCTAGGGCGGTACAAACATTTCTTTCTTGACGGTGGCCCATTGAAAAATAAGATCTTACCTAGTTCTTTGATAAACTCATGCTCACTGCACAACACGTGCACAACAACACGAGTCTTTTCTTGTCGGCCTACTACAATATTTGTTCTTATCATTCTGCTTAAGAAAATTAAATGAAACAATGTTTAAGTTACCGTCTTTCGCGGTGGCGGTTTAATGTTAATTCGATGATAAACTTTCAAATCCGGTAACATAAGTTATCAGTTTGTATATTATCTACCCACATAATATCTATTCCCTACACAAAGCCTTGGGTGTGGGATATGAGCCCCACCTCGAATGTCTCAGGACAAGGAGATTATAAATCTGTTCCGGATATCCAGTTGGTGATAATATGTCACACACACATTTGTTGGAGGCGAGCTCCTGGCGAAGCACTTTGCTAGTGTCGTCATTGAAATGTGTTAGGCCGGTGATGTATGGGGACACGTTTCAGCGGACAGCGATGCGATGTTGGATATTAATATCATCCGCAGGTACCACTCTGAAAACCGGTAACAATCCTGCCACTCTCCGACGTTTCACTTTATTTTTCTAATGGAAACACATTTTATTTTCAAATAAAACGTTATGCTATAATTTATAATGGGACAACCGGACAATGGCGACAAAATGATGGGAAAATGAAGGTTGTATACAAACAAAATGAAATGTCGTACTAAAAGGCTTTACGGAACGGCCCCAATATAATATAATTTCAGACCGGATACAAACCACATTACTTTTATCAACGGACTTTCTTTATAAAACCAAATAAAAGCGTTCCATATTACATACACATGTAGTTTCATAACATCAAAATGTTATATGTTTGATCAAAGGTCACAGACAGATTTAACGGGAGCTGAAGTAGAGAACAGTCTGAGCTCATTGAATAGGCGAGCAGCGTTGTAAGTAGACGGGATGTTGATACCTCCCCACGTTTTGATAAATATGGAGGTTCTAGGTGCGTTACGATCGTGTCGCCAGGCCTGACATCGAACCTGCCATTCAGCCAAACGATCCAAACGATCTATGGCCTCCCGGAAAGGTTTCCACAAAACAGTTTTACTTTTGTTTTACAAATGACAGGCGCGCGGGCGGGCTGCCACAAAACATGGGTTATCGTAAGCTGCGTTCGTAAATCAGAGACAGTACAAGTGCCGTCAAATTGTTGATCAACGCTTTTTCTCTGCTCTGTTTTAACATTTAATATTTCAACATCGGTGCCAAATTACTAGGCAAACTCTCGTTTCAGTCTGTTTTTAACCCGCGCCGGAAAAAGAGGGATGTTATAAGTTAAAAGTGTGTACCTGTGTGTTGGTGTATTTGTGTAATTGTGTATTTGCGCATCTGTATGTGGCATCATAGCTCTTAAAAGGGTGGACCAATTTTGCTTTAGTCTTTTATGTTTGATGAAAATCGGCTCAGCCGTTCAAAAGTTATCGGCGTTTTACTGTTTGAATCGGGGTATTTTCGCAAGATATCGTGTCATAACACGTGGTCGATAGATTGTTGATAAAAGCGTGTCTACTACTAGATAGTAATATAATTTAAAAAGTATGATATAAAAATAAATACGGTGGTTCTAGGATTTTTTTTAATTTTTATGGTCTTTATTTCGTTCGCTGTTCACAAAATTAGACCGCCGCCGCCGACTTGAAATAGAAACCGACGATATTGAATTGGAAAAGGTTAGTCTAGTTCGATTTAGGCTCGATTCGCCTCATTTATTCAAGACTGCAGACTGCTCACTACCTATTCTATTTTTATTTGGCTCAGTTAAAACTTAGACTCGAGCACGAAGCCAGGAATGGTTTCCTAGATAGCTAGGTTTTATTTAAAGTGTCGGTGATCAATTTGGTTTTCAATCTAGACCTCATAACTGTCAGGCACAGTTGGGTTGAATAGAAACGTGTTACAAAGTTTACAAAGGAAAGGTATTTTTTCTAGACGCGACCAAAAATATAACAAAATGTGGCCATTACTGAGTTGTCAGGATTGAATGCTGACGCGGCTGGGAGACCGCAGTTGATATCGCCGACCGTGTGAAACTGTGTGTACCTACGTGAGTACTTATATGTAGTGGCGACCATATTAACCACTGCTCCCGTTATTGATGAATAAGCTAGCTGTTTTGTGGGGTCATTGATTCATTAAAATTTAGTTCTGGGACACAACTTTAGCTATACAAGTCAAATATAGTTATTCCTAGCAATAGGTTTTGAAAGAAAGACTATTGTCAAATAAAAATTAATATAATTCCAGACTAAGCACAGGCCTTATAGAAATGACTTATTAAAATTAAACTGCTTTCAGGGCATCACAATAACCTTGTTCCCGGGAAGTCTTCAAAGGCAAGGGAAGTTCTATTATTTGGCTAGCTATCTCTGCTAGAGTCAGGTACTTTTAGTACCTAAGTACCTACTATAATTGTATTAAACTTTAAACATAACGGTCTTGCAATACATTTAATTGAGCAATCTTTCCACAAATCCGAATTGAATTCGGATTGATACACCCAAATAAGTGACAAATCCGATCGGAATGCGATAAGGCCGCCCATTGTATGTGTTTTTAGTTTTAAGTTTCCTTTATAAATTTTACTTATGGTGTACAATAAAGTATATAATAAATAAATAACTGTTACGAGAGGATAAACGAAAAAGAAACATATTTTTCATTGGGTCGATTTCATAAAAATTTAATTGGTTTGCAAATTCTGATGAAATGGAACTATCGGCCCGGTATTATGAAGCCGAATGTGGAAGCAAAAAATAAACGAATCGGTAAAATATCAACAGCAATCGGAAAATTGTACCTGTTAGCAGCCTTTTTCATTTCCTTTAATGATTGTAGGTAGCTGTGTGTGAAATCGTTACATGACAAAATACGGTGTTTTTAATTGGCCCATAATTTTTGAAACTGATCAACAATGTGTGACAAGAAGCTGTAGATAAAAGGGCATTCTGTCAGCGTTCAAGTAGAAAATATTAGAGACGGAACACGTAGCACTTTGATAGCGCTAGTCAATTCCGCAGGCTTATTACGTATCTTGCAAGAGCAAAACGATAGCGTTTTGCGCAATAATTGCTCTTTAATACAGAAGCTTTAAGGCGCAGATTCCCTTAAGTAGCTGATTTTAATATGAGAATCACCTCTAAACGTCTAGTCATAATATTTTTGAAAAATTATATGTTACATTAGACCATTTTCTTAATAATTTGATCTAAGCACATTTTAAGTTTTATTCATATAACACAGTGTAATTAATTAGTAAAGTTATGTCTAAAACGGACAAAAACACGACAATCGCACAAAAACCGCTGGGCGTATTTTGATGAAATCGACACCATTTCAAAGACAATTTAATTAGCTACATTTTGATCTGAAGCTTTTTTTTTTAAAGTCGTAAAATAATAAGGAAAGTACAAAAATCTACTAAATTTTGGGTCGTGCGGGTGCGAAACTAGTGCGCGTTTTGTTCCCTCAAGGTCGTTGGCGTTAGTCGTCGTCTTAAGATGGAACCACACTTATGTGTCGTGGCGTGTCGTGGTGCCTTCTGACGCAGTTGATTGGCTACATAAATCGTTGTATTACTTCATTTTTTGGTGTACAATAAAGTATATTCTATTATTACGTAGGCTGGAACAGAATCGTTGTATTAATGGACACCGCGCCTCGCCATTCGTAAGTGTGGTCCCGCGTTTAGACATTTTAACGTTCTTTTTTTAAATAACTGTATTCGACAAACAGCGCGCGAATATCAAATGTTTTTTTTAATTATTTGATGCCACTTGTTTATAGCTTGTGAGAGACAGGGTCATTTTGTGCAACTGAATGTAACGTTATTTCCAAACATTTTGAACTTCAGATTTGACAATCGTTATCGCTTATAAAATAGAACTATGACAGCTCGAACTTTGTTGCGGTATTTCCGTTAAACTGTAGCCAACTGAGGATTAAGCCACCTATCTACATAGAGGCACAGTGGAACAACGCCTCATCAAAACTTGTGCATAATCTCATTAGTTGCTCGATTGCTTCTTACGACGATGTCACACTTGTCCACAAACTAATTAAGGGATTTTGTAAATTACGAGGTAGTAAACTGTGTGTGACGTGTATAAACCTACTACTTTGCGTTACTAATATTACCCTGGGCGACCGAGCTCTGCTCAGGTGAAAATAGAGACAGCGACGTTTTCTAAAACATGAAACCTAGCTAGATCGATTTATCACCTCCGAAACCACCTGCATACTAAATTTCATGAAAATCGTTGGTGCCTTTTCCGAGATTCAGATTATTTATATACATATATACAAGAATTGCTCGTTTAAAGGTAAAAATAAATGTGAAATTTTAGATGGATGTGTGGATGTATATTTGTTACTCAATCACGTCAGAGGGGCTGAATGGATCTGGATGAAATTTGGCACAGAGATAGATTATAATCTGGAACAGCACATAGGCTACTATTCACGTGGGCGAAGCCGTTGGCAGAAGCTAGTAATGTATATATATCTAAATTATAACTGTGAAAGTAACTGTGTATTTCTGTCTTTCAGATTGTTTGTCACATTTTTACGCCTAAACCGATGAATAATTTTTGGTATAGCGATTAATTGAACCTTGGAGACATTGGGTACAAATTTTCCCAGGAGTAGGTTCGCTTCTTGGGATAATTTCTCTGCTGGCAGAAACTAGTTTTTTAATGAAAAATAAGATTTATGAGAATACTAGCTTCTCCAAGTGGTTTCGCCCGCGTGAAAAGTGTTTCATCATCCTAAGGAAACATTATACCGGGATAAAATATAGATAGATGGCCTATGTGCTATTCCAGACTATAATCTATCTCTGTGCCAAATTTCAACCAAATCCGTTCAGCCGTTCTGGCATGATTGTGTAACAAACATACATCCACACACAGATGTATCCATCCAAACTTTAACATCTATAAGATTAGTAAGATCTGCAGACTATGGTCCTAAGGCCTCATACTTATAAAAAAAAAACAGACGCTGCTGAAATTCATGAAAGTACATGAACTAATGAACTTTACTTACCCACTCAATTGCTAACGAATGTGGACATATTAATATCAGCACAGACAGAGCTACCAATAAAATAATGTGTGTAATAAATCGAGCTAGGTGTTTAGTGGATATCCGATATTAATTTACTGAGCCAGTCCATTATAACAAATGGCTCAGTATCCATTCCAGTATGTTTAGTATTTATCTCGGAGGGGTGTAGTATAGTATGATCCAATTAAGGTCCGATAATGCATCGGGCGGTGCAAATGATGCCAATTAGTTATCACAACAAGCTTGGCCCGCTACTCCGGCCGCGTAATAACGAGCATGGTGTGTCAGTCAAGTTCTAAGGCGTTTGAAATTACTTCTGATAGCTGACGATATATTTTGTCAGGGTACGTCACCTGTCATGTTCAAACGAATTTTTTGCAGTTCGTTTTTATGAATGAGGTGGGCAGCAAGGACAGACGAAAGTGTGATTTTAAGAAAATATTTCTTTTAGCTCGTTTTTCATGTCGTCTCGTTTTTAGGGTTCTGTACCCAAAGTGTAATAACGGAACCCTATTACTAAGACTCCACTGTCCGTCTGTCTTTCTGTCACCAGGCTGTATCTAAAGAACCGTGATAGCTACACAGTTGAAATTTTCACAGATGATGTATTTCTGTTGCCGCTATAACAACAAATACTAAAAACAGAATAAAATAAATATTTAAGTGGGGCTCCCATACAACAAACGTGATTTTTTTGCCGTTTTTTTGCGATAATGGTGCGGAACCCTTCGTGTCCGACTCGCACTTGGCCGGTTTTTCTTGTCATCATTCAAAATAATGTACAGACAAACATGTAAAAAGTAAGTGGTTAAATATATGATTTTAGCATTGATATCTATATAATTAGAGACAATATATTGTTAATACTTATAAATGTTAAAAGTAAAATAATTTATAGTCTATACCCTACTTATGTTAGTTTGTGTAACATCGAAAATATTTATGCTTCAGAGTCGTAGGTTCCTTGTACGATTCGTGTCACAATTTGTAGGTTTATTTTTCTTATGTAAGTCAAATAAGTGAACTAGGAATATAAACAGCGCGTCCGACTGCGACCCGATCGTATCCACTTGCGAGATGAGCGCCACTAGAACCACAAATATTTTTCCTTTCGACTCACAATTTGTTCGCACTTTGTGGTAATCCAGGGAGGTAACACTACAATATTACCTATCTGCCCCAACCACGAGTTTCTACCGCCCTTTTTACTGCAATGACAAATAGCTAGATTCACGTATCCATCACTTAAATAATTCCCAGACTCTTTCTGCTACATAAAGGAAACGTACTTTTAGACAAACTTTGGCAGAGAGATGTTTCGCAAACTTATTACTAAGTTTCCGCAGCTATGCTCTTTTGCGTTACCTAGCGGGATTCTCCGTTCCCAGTGTTAAATAAAAGGACTGAAAGTGAGCCGTCCGCAACTGAAAACGAGGCACAATCATTTCCGTGCTTATTTATTTTTGTCTGGGAAGAAACTTTAATAAAAGCACATCTGCCGTCAGCAAAATAAAGTCTTTAAATGAGACGGGGTTTGGAGAGCCAAGCATAATATTGAGAAAAAATATTAAGGGGCAACTAGACTTCGATAGCAGAGTCAACGTCACTTGCGTACTTGGCTGAAGCTCGAACTTTAGGCGGTACAACTGACTGCACTCTTTAATTAAATTAAATCTGCCCTTACCTTGCTTTACACAAAGGCTTCTCTTTTATTACAGTACTAGTACTTAGTCTAGTAGAGGTCCCGAACAAAAGATCAAAAGACTCACATTCATACCTCAAGATATAATAAAATAACGTCGCAATAGTATTAAAATGAAATATAGGATTACGAGCCGAGTAAGGAGGTGTAAATGGCGGGTGTTACAAAAACTTTTATAAGAACGCTACATTTTTGTGACGCATTACAAAGGTACAGTTGTAAAAACGTTGACGAAATTACTGAACAAAACGTAACAAATCGCTGAGATTTATACGGATTAGAGGAGGTTCAAGAGTCGCCATAGTTAACGTCTCCAGGCACAACCGGAGATTAGTGTTCTAAGAGAATATATTATGTTAGAACCACAGTGATGAGTGATGACACAGTATGAATGAACCTATTGATAAATTGTTGGTTTATTTGACCTTGAGCGATTTTTGGTAAGAATAGGAGATAAAGAATAATCATTAAATTAGTCCTTCACAAATGCCAACACAACCCACCGTCTTGCTGTTAGAGCATAGCACGAAAATATGGACCAAATATGCGGTATCGGGCGAGTATAGCAAAAGGTTTAAACCCGCAGAAAGTGAATATATTAACATGCAGAATCAGATTTAAGGATAACATCGCAGGTTCACCCCAGTCATCGGACTTTAACAGCTTTCT
This sequence comes from Anorthoa munda, assembly GCA_945859665.1. Classification (NCBI taxonomy): domain Eukaryota; kingdom Metazoa; phylum Arthropoda; class Insecta; order Lepidoptera; family Noctuidae; genus Anorthoa; species Anorthoa munda. The sequence goes on from OX243893.1 coordinate 42,368,069, forward strand.
AATGATGAGGAGCCTGCATAATTAGTACCAGGAATACACAACACTCAGGGACGTTGCGTAAAATCATGCCATTTATAAAGACTGTTTTCCTAGAAAATTCATAAGTAACTTAATTTTAACACCAAATTCATGGGTCAGACTAAACTATGCGTACGGTTCACAATTTCCTTTTCATGAGACAGAGTTTTCATTAACACACAGCATTCCTCGTGAATGTATTCTGCCATTTAAATATTCAGATTCGTAACAACTTCGCGACAATGTCCATTATTCTATTAGTTCAGGAAAATAATAAACTAGGAAAGAAAAGTTCTGTAAAATAAAGATGCATTGCGCTGTGACTTTATTATGCAAATGTCTTTGTTATGAAGTCTAGAAAGACAATATTAAAATGAGAAATTAACTTGAGCTTGCTTTGATTTATTAGCTTTTACTTACTTTACTTACTTTTACGGAATTACTCATATAATCCATGTCTTCAGCCATTTCTACAAAGGCATCCATGCATGGAAAAATATTATCTCATAAAAGAATAATGTCTATAAATATTCAGTGCATTCATGAAAATATAAGCCCATAATAAGCCAGCCTTATATGCAGTCCAACTAATAGTAAATATAATTAAATTTGTGATTTACTCCGATCTACTGCAGTTCCGGAACAAGCACCGGTATATCACACACCTAACTGTTATGTATCTCTCATTATAATATTTAAAGTCTCTTTGTAATCTTAATTGAAATTTCAAAACTTAAGTTTCTCTCTTACAGTGTCTTTAACAAAAAGAAGTATATTTTAAGAAGTATTCTTCCGAGTGAAAATAGTTTAACAGCGAGGAGCGCTGCTTTAAGTGGTTTACTGATAAACGGCACCTGTGAAGCGGGAAGGCTTTTATCTCAGCAGCGGAGCTCGGCTGAGGCTGGGCGGCCTGTGGGCGGCCCCGCAGCCTAGCCACGGAATGCACTCGCTGAAACCCGCGTAATTTTATAAGTATATTTCTCCGCTGTATTCTAATGTAATAATTTAGCACTTATGCACTAACTCCCTACACGATTGATTTAAAGCCAAGCGTTGAATTATTCATTTAGTACTCTGTTGACTTAAATCAGCCAGAGAAAATTCGTAATGATAATACAATTACCACGAGGAAGATCTGAAGCCGCGAGTCAATGAACGGTTTATTTAAGCAAAAGATAAGAGAGGCGAAACCAAAACTCTAAGTACGTTTATTTGAGGGCTCCGAGCCGGCGCTGATATTGATAACAAAAGTAAAACTGCTGATTGGATAACGAATACAGTTCATGCTCAGCCAGCCGCTCTCGGTACTTAATTAATATTTAATTCACTTCCAATTTGCAAGATCGTTACCCCGTGGTTATGGACTGAGCTATCGCTGCGTCTTGTTGACTTCGGTGAACATTATCGTCTGAGGGCGTGTATTTTCCTCATTTTTCAGTAATGGCAAAACGTCTCTGGCCTCCCCTCTAGTCGATAGTCATCGATGATTGATTGCGACGCTTTCGCACGGCTATTACCGTAACCAGTCACTCGGCAAATCTTAAAGGAGTACCTTAGGATTGCGGTGAAATAACAAAATATTTTTATATGTTTAGTTGTGCAGACACGTCCGCGGCGCGGAGCTATAGCGGCTGGGGTGACGGAGACATCAATTTCCTGGCACGACACCGCTGCAACGATGTTGCAACTATTAAAAGCTGACGTGCGACATCAAGTTCTACAATGTTAGTCATTCCAGTACCTGATAGGTACTCGTACATCACACCACTTTTCCGGTTGCGTAAAAATACAATACTACTAATGTTCAATATAACATAATTATTATAAAATAATTCCCTAATGCCGTAACCTGTGATTATACCGTTAGCTACATAACCAATACTTTTGACTACCTTTCAGTACGATACCCTTGCGCAGAATGTATTCAAATACCACGGTTATATTTATAATGGTAGGTAGGTCCCCGTGTTACGCTTACCTGCACGCGTGGGTACACCCAATCTGACAATCTCTTGAAATATTCAATATCCTGTTAATCCGTTTGGAAAAGTTACTTTTATATTCAGCGAGTGTTAAATTATTATGAGGGAAGCTATGATGGTGTAGGCAACCTTTGAAACTTAGTCATTATATTTTGAACCACCTGTATGTACGTAATGCGTCATGAAAGATCGTGCAATATTCTATTAGTGACGATAACAGCCGAAACTTGTGTTTTTGATGCTTCACCCATACAAAATCAATTTACCATACAAATTTCCTGGAGAAATGTACAATTGAAATGTTGTTTCGGTAAACTTAACTGAATATCGACTTTAAAACTATTTCGGCACCTGTGAATTCGAACCTGTATTCAATGACCTGTCCACCAAACCCCCAACAGCAATGTCGAAACATGTTTTTGTAACCGAAACTCAATAACATTGGTTTATCTAATATTCTGCGGCGAACGTACCGAAATGCTAACTAACATTCCTCCATTCGAACTGGAAGTACTAAGCTAGCCTATATGGTCGATTGGGCACTTTGCCGGGTGTTTTTATTTTGAATAAATAACTGCGTTCCGTGGGTAACTGGGTACCGTTCATAAATGGAATAGTCAGTGGTTGTCGTATTTTATAGTTTGTTTAATGAATCAAAATGGAGAAAAGGGGTAAACATTCAAATTATATGCGATTGTGTTTCTTAAAGTGTTCTACAGATTCTAATTAACAGCCAACATTTGCGTAGTCGTCGCTGGATTTATATTAGACGTGTAATGAAACACCCTCGCGAATTACACGTCGTCTCCTACTGGATCTGTTTCGAATCAATGAACCTGACGGGCTAAGTGGCGTCATTAATTGATTACTTTACACTTAACAACATTGCTACAACGTGCCATAAATCCTCCGACAAAAACTGCTAGCAACGTTGAAAACGGAAAACAATTAATATTTTCCGGAACTTCCACCTATGGTCCCGACAACGGTGAAAGCGAAGTGTAATAAACAACAACTTTCAGTCACTTTTATTGACTTGTTTTTATCCTTCAATTCAAAGACTTTAAGTATCTTAACATTGTCGCCGGCAGCTTATTATTATATCATGAAAGACTCGGTCGGAATATGTCGATTTCATTTCCATGTTTGAACAATTCCAATAGAAGGAAATCGACATTGATGCAATTCCCGAGGAAACTATGGCGCGTATCTAAGAATAGAAAGATGTGACGGCTCTGGCGACATATTCAATTACCGCTCGTCGCGACGGCTCGCGCGACCGACACGACACGCTGTAACAGCAGACAAATGGCGCATATCTAGATAGATATCACAATAGTTAGTGTGCTTTGTGCTCGCATCGGGACTTCAGATGCGCCGCACTCGCTACTTCGCCGTCCTACTTTCTCAGACCAGTTACTTGTTTGCCAAAACGTCTCTAAAAGTTTTTCGTACTGCTTTTAAAATTCTACGTCTAGCTGGTACAATGTTACGTAGTGCTAGTGCCGGCTCACCGCCTCACAAATTTGCCTCAACTTCATTGCGGAACGCTTCTCGAAATACTAAAACAATAAATTCACGCAGTAGATGCAGTGGAACTTCATCTGAGACGTCTCTTTATCTATTTTATCAACATGTCTGGCGAAATAACTTCACAGATACTGCATTAATAAGTTTCCTAATTATATTTTAATTTATGACGAGCGATAGTTTTATGGCTGCTCTGCGAAGACTTTGAACGTAAATGATTTAATTTCTCAGGTTTCCATTTTAATCGGATTATTAATTTCGCCTGCAAGTATTTTCTGGTCTTTAGGGAATGCAACGCATGTCTAAGCCTGCATTTCTCTAATAGGCTTATGCTATTTCTATACGTTTGTACGCGCCAATTAAATTTGTAAGTAGGTACTTACAAACTTAATTGGCGCGTAACTAAGGTTAGTTTCATAAAACAATTAGTAAGCTTTGTAACACTTAGATACAAAGTCATAAATTGAAGTTGTACTAATGAATCAAGAATTGTAATAAGTGAATTTGATTGTTGATTGTATTTTAAAACTGAATTTAAATTGAGCAAAAAAAATCGACTTTAAAAGTATTTGAAAATCTCAATATAAAGTTGGTATCTGTAACTTATTGTACGCAGTACTAACTGCGAACCAACAAGTGACACGAGCCCAAACGCGACAAATACCTCGTCATCAATTCCCATTCTACATACGGACCACATCCCTCGTTCTCACCTCGCGTTGTATCCTTATTGTGTGGGAACCAACCAGAACAAATTATGCTATAATTCATTGTGGTGCGGCCACGGAAAACTCAACCAAAGTGCTGCCAGGTTTATGTGACTAGACCAACACTTTTTCTACACATCAAAAGTATACGCACGCTGAATTCGGAATTAGTTTGCGTGGCAGTCGGCCGGGCTGCCGGAGGCCGCATCGGCTTCGTATCTCAGGTACGTCATTATCGCAAAGGTCGCCGCTATACTATACTAGCTACAGCTTTTTGACGAAGGATTAATATTTCAGAATTTCAGACTGTGTTTGGACATCGATGTTCTTTATAACGTTAAAGACGATACTGGCGTCATTTCTGTGCCTAAATAAAGATCCCACGATCAACAGACATAATACCAAGCCAAATCTGTAATATGCATGCAGTCCTTTCGTTGTTAAAACATATTTGAATATTTTAAAGACTTCTTTAGGCTCATAAAAGTTTATCACCCTTTTATAAAGGCTTTTAAGGCGTTTTTATATGGGGACTATTTTTTGTGTGGAGTTTAATACATATTAACATTTCGTTCACGAATTTAGTCGGTTACGGGTGGGCAGACATTTAAGAGCGCCAGCCACGAATGACCAACACTGCAGCAAGTTACTGCATAGTTTCGTACACTGTATTTAATAGTTTGAGTATGCAAGCTACAATTTGGCAGCCCTTTGTCAATATAAGTGTAATAAAGTATCGTAACGTATGTAGTAATTTAGTTTTGTTAGTCAGCTTGTCGTAATAACAACATGCTTGTAGCTGTAGGACACGTACGATCGATCGTGTTTGAAATGTGCCCGCTATAGATTTTGTGTGCGGTAAATGATGCGGTCCGGTGCGAAATCTAGATAACCGTGATAAATGGCCAGCCTTCTTATGGTGGCCATTCGTTTTCACTTTTGATGGACGCTTGCGAAATTCCAACTTTATTATAGCAATCCATTTTGCGAACCTGAGTTAAACCAGTAATTTCCTACCTATAGCCTCCTCACTATTAAAGATTTACGGCTGTACGAACAGTTTTGCCGTCAGGTTTATTATGAGACCAACGAGTATTAGGCTCTGTTTTTAAATACATTATTTCGTTTATACCATTTTTATGTTAGTTATCCAAATTCAGGTTAATTGCTACTATATTTATTCTAGTTCTGGTTTGAAGTCTCCTATGATGCCAGGTTTAGATTTTCAGCATTTGCATTCATTAGCAAAAAAATAATAAAAACAATATGGGTCATGTTATAAAACATTTGTTGTATTTCTAGAATAATAGTCATCCTATAGAGGAAGAAATGCGGGCTGATTGGCAGCCAGCAGCGCGTTGAATGTGTTATACTGATTAGTACGGCAGACAGAATTATCGGCTTTACTGATACATATATCTTTTTACGCGAGTAAGAACGAGTAACGGACGAGCACGTATTACATACGATGTTCTACACAACGCTCCTAAATCGTTGCCGCAAACGCGTGAAAGTACAAAAATTGAAATTCTGCCTTCCTGTAACCTGCATCAAATTTATCCTTCTCACGTTTTCCTCAAATATGGGATTTACGTTGTCTTAACGAGGATTCTGCATATTGGTTTAACACGGATTTTCAAAATCCATTAAATTTCGTTTGAGCATTGTGCAAAATGCGGCGGGTTCAGCCGCGAATGGCTTTTTAAAATGGCGCTTCTTGTCTGTGAATAATTTAATAGTGTCCTGGGATTATCGCGATGATGAAGCGACCATGACCGGCGAGTCGCTGCACAAATAATTATTTTAATAAATCTTATTTTCTCGCGACTTATTTGTGTGAAAAGCCATAGATTATTAGCACTACATTAAGCCGTGCCCGTCTTTGTCTTAGGAAGTAATAGTCACTTAAGGTCTATCCACACATATCAGGGCCTTGCCCGGGACGTGCACGGGACGTGGCCATTACATTTTATATGGACTCGATCACACACGTCCGTGCACGAGCCCGGGCACGTCCTTTGCATGGACATGTGTGAACGAGTTCATATAAAATGTACGTACCGATATTTATTTGAGCCCCTGACGGGGCACGGTCCGTCCACGTCCCTGGCACGGCCCTGATATGTGTGGATAAACCTTTAGGCATCTCATCTATGTATGTAAGTCAAAAGCAAAAACATAACTTCAAGTTGTTTTGCTCTTTACGAATCTACTTATTACCTATGCTGCTAGCTGGCAGATATTTTGAAATAACGTACCAACATGAAACTGTATTTTCCCATTAGCTCCATGCAACTCAGTACTGTTTAATAATGATTACGAACGGCGGCCTGCAGACCACGCATATCAAATTATACTACGGGTCAGGTAAAGAAAAACGTCGAATCGTGTATGTAGCCTGTGTATCAGCCAACGAATTTCCAACGTTGGCTTCCGTGCGTAACTCTGCTGGTCTGTTGTCAGCATTTTGGTGTAAAAAATACCTTAATGCACTCCCGGGGCGATAACCAAAGCACACAACGAAAATACGACAGCGAAAACTTCAATAAACTCTACCCAGGTTTTACGGAAGCGCTTCAACATGGAGAGGTACAGAAAAAAATAAACATCTAGTAGTTTAAACTGTCTAGGCTAGGTCGTCGGCGTCACCGCGCCGGCATGGATGTGGCGAGCGTTATCAGATTACCTGTATCTACGTTTAGTGGAGTGCCGCGGGCTACGAACTAAAACATCACCTGCCGTTAATACGGCGTGGGCCGTCACTACACGCTGTGCAGTTTCGTAATAAGTTTAAAGTGACATTTAAGGAAGGCGGAGGTGATACCTCTCCATATCATATTAATAAATGCCTTTCTAAAATGTCACTTTTATCAGAAAATTTTTGTTCCCATAAAATCATAAAAAAACATTTTTTACTATTATTTATTCTATACTTTATTGTACAACACATAATAACACAGGACAAACTTTATATATCTTTGCTTTAGCATGTATTTTCGGGAACTACTTAATGAACAAGATACATTATATTGATACTACCTGCGTCTGTGTTTCCGAACGCCTTCAACCCGAATCTCTTCAAAGTTAGAGTGAACAGGCTTCTTCTAGGTAAGCTCACTCCATCGTCAACTCTGTCTCGGTCACCTCTGACCTAGACTAGAGTCAAGAGCAAATCCAAAACAAATAAAAAAAACAAATACGCAATATTACATTTAGTGCAAAAGAAATATTTAGAAACATAATTTGTTATACAAGGCAATGACTAGTTAAATGATAAGCTGAGTGTTGGTCGCCCACATTTATTGTCTTTTATATCGACGGGATGTTTAATTATGATTATCAATGGTGGGCGCGTTGCTGATCAGTGTAATTACTCCAGAAGTTTATTTCAGCTACAGCTACAAATCGGGAAATTCCTGGAACAGTCCTGCATTACTAAAGCGCATACAAAATATTAATATTGTATTTCGTATTCGCTGTAAAATATCCCTTCCACGAAATAATCCATCACACATCTGTTGCGGTCAGTAACAACTTCTGGAATTCTGAATTCAGCTTAAAACTGTAAGTTTTCATAGAAGCGTTCAATATCTCGAGGCGGGCTAACAGCGAGCGCTTGACCGCGAGACGAATGGGTAATAAACATCGACCGATGTGCATTTATTGCTGCGGTTACAGCTTTAGTGTTACATAATAACAATACCAGCTGTTTCTGTCCCAGTGCTGGCCTCTTCTCATACAGAGAAGGCATTTATTTTAATTATAAGTAAGTCCAGGTTTTCACAAGATATTTTCCTTCACCGATGTCAAAGATAAACTTAGAAATTACATATGAGTTGAAAAATCCATGTTACTTGTCAGGATGAATATAAATAAATATGTTGCATGGTGGGATAATACATTTTTATTAAACAATGTCGGAGTGACTCCGTGTTATTTAGATTGTCTCAGGAAGCTGCTGATTAGCGGCTGTCTCCGCTGTCTCAGGTGGTAGGGTGCGTGGCTGTCTGACCGAGGGGGAAGGGGCCCCTCGGCCAATCTTCCCCTCTGTCCCGGTCCTCGCTGCTAAATATATTCAGATACATGCACATTCTAATACGACAGGCGTACTTGCGCAATTTGAATTTCGATCGTTGCTTGTTATGATAAGTCACCGTTTTGCGAATATGGCGTTTTGATACGTAGTAATTTAAGAATACGAAAAAAGCTTGTTTTAAAAAAGAATGTTGTATTGAAAAATAATTTTTATATATGTATGTAAGTGTGTTCGGGTCAAATCTTGCAACTGAATTTTAAAGCAGTTATCCTCCACCGATTAAGATTAAATTTTGCATACATGTTTAGTTTGGATGACAATGCATGGTTAGATAAGTGACGTCATTCTAAATCCAATATGGCGGATGACCTGATGGTGGACTAGTTATTTTTTGTGCACTGCCATGATATGGGCAAAAAATGAAAGGTTTTGCTGAGAAAAATACGATAACTACAGCGTTCTAATTGGTAGTTTCTCGGCGGTCTCAACCAATCAAAACGCTGTATTTGCATTAGCTGAGTTTAGTTGTACTAATCACGATTAGTTTCGTTGGTGAAATCAGCCCTTAATAACGGACAGGCAGGGGACTTTTAATAAGCACCTCTTTGTCTTAGGGATCACGGACAGTCCACTGTGCAGAGCATGCATGGAGGAAGACGAGACAGCAGCGCACCTGCTTCTAAGCTGCCCAGTAATCGGTGCCCGGTTACAGGGCCAAATACCTCGGTGAACCAGGTACCGTACAGGAGGTAGTCAGCAACACGAAGGCGCTGCTGGCCTTCCTCGAGGAGTTGGGATGGATCGAGTGAGGTAGCTAGTGGAAGGTTAAGTCCCACCCGTACGCAAAATACGCGCTTAGTCGTGGAGTTGCGGAAACCAGCCCGTTTTAACCTAACCTAACCTAACCTAACGGACAGGCAAAAACGTAGGAAGAGAAGATATTATGTTTAATAATATGTATCCAAGAACAATAATAGTTAATTTATCTTTTCAAATATATCTTAAACTAATTCCTTACCTTCAGCCAAAGCCCTAGTTTGACGTCAATTTCCTCTGCGAAATTTGCAGCGAGTGTGTGACGAATATTGTCATAAGCAGACCTAGTCTGTTTTAGAGTGACGTTTCAATTAACAACCACGAACACCGCTGACATTCTGACTGACATGACAACACAACAAGCAATGGCAAATTCATGCAGAGGCAATTTCCATAGTTCATATTTTTAACCGACTTTCCAAAAAGGAGGAGGTTCTATGTTTGGCTGTATCTTTTTTTGTCTCTGTTCACCAATTACTCCGTCAATTACGAACCGATTTTGAAAATTCTTTTTTTGTTATTAATTGTATACTCTCGAGGTAGTCCCCTTGTCTGACTGAAATGACTGTGACGAAGCAAATTTAAATAAATTCTATACTCCATTTGAAATAACATCAGACATCTTTACAACTCTTTTTACAGTCCGTACAACTGATTTTGAGTTCTATCTCGTAAACATAAGGATGACATAAAAAGCATAAACCTGTTACCAAAACCAAAATCGCTATATGTCTGCCTATAAATATTTGAGAAGTTCCCTCGATTTCCATGGAATCCCATCATCAGATTCTGATTTGGTGACAATTGGTCCCATTGTCACCAAATCAGAATCTGATGATGTATACCTCGGTGATATGTACCTCGGGAGTATACCCTTTCGAACAAAAAAAGCATTTTGCAATTACGTCTATGTATGACGAAGTTATGCCCGAACATACAATTAAAAGAAATAGAAACATTCTCCTCCTTTTTGTGAAGTCGGCTAATAATATAATTTTGTTAGATAGTGATACTCTAGCTATAGGAGGGCAGTGTACTCCAAGTACCTTCAGGAACACACATAAAAATACATGTCGTAGCATTTAGCTACGCGCTTGCTACGAGCTAAGCGTTTAATACGCGCGTAGCACATCATTGGAACAGTTCATCGTAATATTTTAATTTTTAGCAATTTAAAGCTTAATTTTACGCAAACGGATCCCTGAATTGAAAAATGTTTTTCACAGACCCGAAATATTTTTGAATGGATATGGATTCCAACGATACCCCACAACATGGAAAAGACCAGAAAACCCATTTTATGTCTACACAAAATGGGACCTACGTACAGGAGGTACCACGAAACATATTATTTTTCATGATCTTATTTTACCACTTTTTCAACGTGATTAATATGTATCCATACCAAATTATAGCTTTCTAGTACTAAGAGTCTCTGAGCTAAGCTGTGGAAGGACTGACGGACAGACGTTGTTGGCGAAACTATAATGGTTCATTGTTGACTACGGAATCCTAAAAACGCAGCCAAAATTAAAAAGCCTTCTCTCATAACAACACACGGAATTATTGACGAGTTTTCAGAAGCAACTAAAATTCAAGAAACCAATGAACTCTGTGCAATTGTGTTACGCGTGCATACGTGGTGTGGGTTTTGAATCATAGAAATCAGTAATCCGTCGGTCGGTGAGAGTGGCAATTGTTCTCGCGTACCGTACGTATTCACGTATCACGCCACTGCCGCCCAAATTGAATACAATTTGTTACTATTCAAGTATCGCAGCCGAATATTGTTTGCAAAAAGGTCGGCCCTACGCGGCCCTGTTATTCGTAAAGCATTTCGTATTATATTTAAATTGCCTGCATTTGAAAGGTTGGAAAATAGAACCGCATAAAAGAATAATTCGAGAATTGCAATTCAGAAGAGAGTGGAACCTTACTGCTTTTGCAATTAATTTCTACGAGTTCACATCCAATTCCTGGTAACTGATCTTAAATTGAATATCATTATTTTTGTTTTTTTTTTTGTCTTTGAAGCAGTTATAAACAATTACTCCATTGGTGAATTTGCTTTCAGTGCGAGGAAGAATAAAAAAATAAATGCTTCAGCAGAGATTTTCTCAAAGCCATAACGATGTAATCCATAAAGCTAATATTATGATCGTTATATTGCCTGCATCTGAAGGGTTGGAAATAAAATAAGTCGCAAATTGGAAAAAAAGTGGTTGGAGGCATTGAGAGGGGCGAACATCCTGCTTATGCGATTATGTGCTGGGATCTCATCAGTCTGCAAGCAATTCCATCAAAAAATTACACTTGAGCGAGCAGCCTGCGTCGCGCATATCACGACTTCGTGGAACCAATTATATAGGTTTACATACCAGCAGAGATTTCCTCAATGGCATAGCAACGTTTTCCATAAAGCATTTTATAATATAATTCTTAAATTGCCTGCATTTGAAGGGCCGAGAAGAAATGTCGCCGACCGCCAAGAGCGTCGGATTGGCGACGCTGAATTAATGAGTGCCATTAACAAACCTTCCGAGCCCGAAACAAATAGAATTTGCAACTGAAACCGTCTCCGAACCGACGCCGACGACTCCGCCAACCTTTTGTTAGCAACAATCATAATTATGATATCAAATCTGTTTTGTAAGCGTTCTGTTGTTTTTCGATGCCATTTAGGTACTTTGTATCTATTTTAATTTTGTGTTTTGTTTGATTGCTGTTTGTTTTAGTAATTCGAAGCTGCTTGTTTATGATTACGATTACAACAAACGTGTCTTGTGGTTCTAAACCAAAATTATCACCTCTAATGTTATTTAGTCCTGAAACTTTGAGAACTAAGTAAGCAATCTACGCACGTTGGGACCTCCTAGTGCTAAACCAATAGACAGTCGTGATTAGAGACACAATTCCCGAACACAGCCTACTCAAAGTAAAATTCTATCACAAAGTTAAAATAAACTATATATTATTTGTACACAGAAACTTTTTAGCTCCCACAATATTACCTTGTTAAAATTTTATTTAAATTACAATGTGTTAGGTAGTAAATGTATTTACATATATACAATATAATATTCTAAAAAAAAGAAATCTATATACAAATACAAAGGGGCCAGGGAAAAGAGCTCATTGTGTATCAAAATATTCGTTCACATCGATGTCAATCGGAAACGTACCCAGAACGCTAGCAGCATTGCCACGTTGGATGGCAATGCTGATTCTCTGGCCGAAGAAAAGGCCAGGCCTGTGGTCACGTGAAGAGTCGACGAACTTTGTGCTAATGTTAACTCGATGTGCACTCGGACCCCATTTACCCAATGTTTTCTGCACCGGCAGCAGTCGCCCCAGCACAGCCTGCCGTGCTAAGAAGATGCAGGGATGGCGCAAGGGTCGTCGACGCATGTTGCATCCCACACCAAAGGCTGATCCACCTTCCAAGGCATTATGGTCATCCCGTCTGATCTCTTCTCATCGTCGCGTGCCAAGCTATTGGGTCCGGCTAGCGCTCCTACTGCAGCATAGGAAATAAATAAAACCGTACTTCTGGACACGGATCATATTGTTCGGGGGTTCCTCTCTCTGGAGCCCTGACCGCCACCGGTAGATTGGACCCTGTTCCCAATTGGGCCTCTATTTTTATATATTTTTAAATGATTTCTTTTTTATTTATTTTATATAAATATTTAAAAATGTAGATAGTATGAAAACTAATGACTAAAGGAAATAATAATAAATAATATTATATATATATATCAAGGGCCTGATACAGAAGACAGTACTCCTTGATACGGCTCGCATTGTGAGGAGGTTCCTGTCTCTGGACCCCTAACCATCGGTAGCTTGGACCCTGTTCCAATCGATTCGTCTTAACCCTGCAAGTGTCACTGGCTACATTAAAATTTGAAAATAGGAAAATGGCGGTTTTTGAGCGCCATATTGGGGGGCCCAATTTTTATTCCTCCGAACAATCGTGTGAGGTATCAAAATAAAGGGTTTTAAGAGGTGAATTCAAAAATATATAACACTTATATGTTTAAATGTACAAAATTCGAAAAAAATATACTTGAAAAGTAATATCAAAAAACCCGACTGCTTGAAAAGCGAACTAAAAAAACGTAAACAAGGAGAAAATCATGCTATGCAGTCGGATGATACATCTGGTTTTGGTCATATATAACATTATAAAATAGCCGGGTGACAGAACCCATTTCCAGCATTTTTGGATTTTTTGTCTGTTTATTTGTACAAGCACCACGTAAAACGTACGAATTCAATGTAGATAACTTTTATACATAAAAATTGTGCGTAACTAAGTATTACTTAGTTTTTGTTTCATCGCAATCGGTACACTCTATCAAAAGTTAGATGAATTTAAAGTGTTCATGAAGTAAAATTATCACAACACACGCAAATCATATACTCGGACAGTTGGACACTATTTACGATAGATGGCATTTGAAGTCATTTCTGAATGAAATCGTGGAGAATCTTAACATCGCCGTTAAGATTCTCCGCGAAAGAATGACCCTAGAAAAAATATTGGTTGGTAGATAGGGTAGGCAGGAAGTTAAGTAGGTTAGGTAGGTAGGTAGGAAGATGAGTAGGGTAGGGTAGGCAGTTGACGGTAGCGATGCCGCGGGCACAGTTAGTAATTAAATAATTATTAATCATGGAACATTATTACCGTATAAACCTTTAATTAAAATAATAAACATTTGTCATTCTTCCCATATAAATGTTAATGTGTTTCCTTTACGTTATTGCTTATTGCTAAATTAACATCAGTAATGTGCAGTATTGAACATTTAATAGTTCGGTGGCTGATCATATTGAACTCCATTACAGGCTGTGTAACCGGATCGGCTGGCCCTTAATAACTTTGTTTTACCAAGTGCCAGAGCCCTTTTTGAGTTTTATTTTTCAGTATTTGTTTTCGTTTTATATGAAACTAGCTGTTGCCCGCGGCTTTGCTCGCGTCGCGCTAAAATAGATTTTGTCAATCAATGATAAATAAATGATAAATGATTTATTTTCTGTAAGTTGGTTTGTACAAACACTTTCACATGTGTATCATATTTTTTAAAACTAGATGAGGTCGGCGTTTCCTGTCTGACTACTCTGAGAAGAAAGGCCGAAACAAACTCAGAGGTCACAGTCTCTTTTAAAGTCCAGACAAAAACTTGGTTAGATTATGTGAAGACCATGTAGACTGATGTCTGAAATGGTCTTTTGAGAAAAGAACCAGCCAGATTGAGTGGACCTGTCCAGTCAGTGCACGCATTTGTCAATAACCGTGCAGCTCAACTTAGAATTTAAGGAGCTCAACGAATTGACGAACAATACCAAAGAAAGAACATTCGGGTAGGCCGCATAAATACTCAAACTGCCAGACCATGATTAAAAACTAACTAAGATAAATGCAAATTAAAAAAAAAAGAATGATCCACATAGTCTTCACGTTCACAATAATTAAAATAAAATAATATAATACTTTAAAAAGTAAACATTCTTGTCATTGCAAGAAAAATTTAAAAAATAATAATAATTAAAAATAAATTCACGAAGCAAAATAAAAAAAATAAAAAACGAAATTAATTGGAGCAGCTCAATCCCAAGCCTTGTTTGTCCTCAACGTAATCTTTAATGTTATAAAACGCTTTCTGGCACAACTTACGTTTAATGAATGATTTGAATTTATTAACACTTAAACCTTGTACGTCGCTTGGAAGCTTATTATAAAAGCGTACACATTGACATCTAAACGAGCCACCTATTTTCTTGAGCCTTGTTGTAGGTACTACAAATTTGTGTTTGTTCCTAGTATTTATGTTATGGATATCACTGTATTTTTTAAACAATTTTATATTTTTATGGGCAAAATCTGTTCTTTTTTTCGATATACAGGTTGAGTTCGATAGACAATTCTGTTTTTTGATATACAGGTTGCGAAATATCCAATGTTGCAGTTTAAGCTTTCATTAAAATCGGCCAGCAATCATGTCTCCTTTGATTGCTTTTCGCTATTCTTCATAGTGTCTGATTTGGCCATCCACGCCTACTTGGAAAAATCAGCCTGTATAGGTACAGGTTGAATAGTTCCAATAGGAAACAAATGAAATACAGAGTCGTAGGTATTGCTTGCCCGCGAATTGAAGATACCACTTTATCCTAAATTTTATCTGCAGTTAATTGACATTCACAACGGTAAAACATTTTATTATATTGAATGTCCTTCCATTTGGCGCTAATACATTCTGGGCTCTGGACATACGCGACATGCTAAATAATTGTAGCTGTTCGTGGGTGAACCATAGCTTTTCCAAATGCGGGGTGTTACCCTCGAACTTTAGCAAAACTAAGTTTGATTAGAAACTGGAGTCTTTTGAATTGAAATGGTAGGTCAGTGGAGATTATTGGGATTCACGACGATTACCACATACGCTTTGCCCTTTTCTCAAACCTGTTAATATAGTGGCATCTATTATATTTAGCCCTTATTGTGTACTACGAAGCCTCGTCCCATTTTATAATCGGGGCGCATCATTATTTCGCATAAGCATCACTGATACTCCTAATTTCCCCATATAAACCATAGTACCTCACTTCAACACCTATTAGGAGTAGTTAAAAAAAAATGAAAACTTCAATATTTTTTTATCAAGAACATTCCTGCAAAGTTTCAACTAAATCGGAAGCCGCAATAAAAAGTTTAATACAAAGTTCAGCCTTCCCCATTTAGCCTCTTAAAATGTTACTTTACTAAAATCCTTTCTTAGCTAACGTTTACTATTTATAAACTACCAAATTTCAGCTTCATGAAGAGAATTTCTACATCTTATCTTTACAACCCCAACCCCCTTTTAGGGGTAGTAAAAAACAAATAGTTAGTGTTTAATTATTTGTTATTGTTATAAACTATACTTCCGCAAAGTTTGAAGCGAATCGAACGCCATAATAAGAAGTTTCATAAAAAAATAATCCCCTTACCCATTTCTACCCCTTCGTGTTTTATGCAAAAAAGTAGCCCCCTTGCCAGGGTCTCAAACTATATGCAGATCAAATTTCATCTCAATCAGTTCAGCGGTTTAAGCCACAATAAGAAGTTGCATACAAAACTTACTCCCACCATTTCGAAAAGGCCTTTGATACGCTGCGGTGCTCTAGAATCTGGTCCCGCCATCTGGACATTGGAGTGCCACTGAAAATCAAACCCCGAGCTATCTTGCTGCAGCTGAGATCTGTTTAGCAATCACGGAAACTAACCCAAAGAATTAAACACAAAATTTTTGGGTCAAATGTCAAATCCGGGCTGCTCTACGGGTGCGAAACGTGGAAGGTCACAAAGGACATCTCACGCCAAATCCGAGTGTTCGTCAACCGCCGTCTTCGTCGCATTCTCGGCATTTATTGGCCCGAGACCATCTCCAACGTAGACCAAACGTTTTGGAGAAATGCCACGAGAGCCCGATCGACCGCCAGATCAAGCGTCGCAAGTGGAGATGGATTGGCCACACGCTCCAAAGGGATTCCGATCGTATCCCCAAGCAAGGTATAGAAAATGGGAGATGGAAAAAGTAAGCGTGGCCGTCCCCATAAAACCTGATGTCGCACCGTGTTGGGAGAAGTGGTAAGCATCGGTATGACGTGGAGCGAGGTGAAGCGTGAAGACCGATCGCGATGGAAGACTTCTGTGGACGCCCTCTGCCCCAAGTCAAGTCAAGTAAATCAACCTTGGGTATCGTGTTACCCGATGGCCAACTGGCTTGTGGAGATCAGATAGTCAGCTGCATCCGGTTGGTTTGGAAGCCGACTTCAACATAGTTGAGGCACACGTTAAATAAATAAGAAGTACCTATGAGAAAATTTTAACCAATTTGAAAACGTCAAAAGTAGGTACGTTAATTAAAAAGCAGAGAAATTTGGATACCTCATTTCCGTTTTGCGCGGCCGTGATTTTTTTCCGTGGCATGAAGTGACAGAACCGTCAGAACTAAATATAATTCCATATGGATATGTGTCTGCGTACGAAAAACCAAAATTATCGTAAGAAATACAATTTAATGAATCGTTCCTACTTACTTAACGTACCTTCATAATAAAATATAACGAGCGAACGTAGCAGATCGAACAAAATTATGTTGTCAGTAAAAAGGCTGAAACGCTCCCGTTACATAAATCGGTTCATGTAGAAAAATGTTAGGATCCGTATACGAAACCTAATTTGATGCCTTATTGAAACATAGCATAATACGCATAAAAACCAAGCAGCTGTGAAACAAGATGTTTTTTTAACACGAACGAGTCCGCGAAAATGGCAATTAATTTAGCAGAATCATCATCATCTGCCTAGCCTTTTGCCCAATTATTGTTGGGGTCGGCTTCCAGTCTTACCGGATTCAGCTGAGTACCAGTGTTTTACATGGAGTGACTGCCTATCTGACCTCCACAACCCAGTAACTGGGTAACACGATACCTCTTGGCAAGACTGGTGTCAGATCTCAGGCTTCTGACTACCCGTAACGACTGTCAAAGATCTTCAAATGACAGCCGGGACCAACGGCTTAACATGCTTTCCGAGACACGGAGGAAACTCGGTATGTTGAAATGGTCACCCATCCACGGACCGACCTCGTCAAGCGTTGCTTAACCTTGAAGATCGACCTGTGCGGCTGTTATTATTTAGCCACGAGCTCCTCCAATTAATTTAGCAGAATATGTTTTTATAGTAAAAATGTTGTACAGTGAGAGACATGGATACATGTCAACGCAAAGAGCTAAGTGAAGCCATTATCAACATAAAAATACAAAACCGGAATTATTAAGAATTGCGTTATGGTTATCACAGAACAGGGAAGCATGAAACAAAAGGGAGGAGGTCCCGGGAGGACCCCGGCTGGGAGGGAACAAGGATGTCAATGGTGACGGTACGCCTGAATAATAGATCATAATTAAGTAGTATTAAAACTGATTGTCCCACTCGTGCGCTTTGCGGATGTAAATTAAAGCTATTATTTGCATGTAGAGAATTGATCTAAAATGCAAAAATATACGCACTTATTAACATTTTTTATCTGTATGAAGGGACTGCAGGACGGATCAATGTTCATTACTGCATACGATTTGTTCTTTATCCTTTGAAAATAGTAAAAAAAAGAAGCTTTACAGAGCAAAGGCCTTGAATGAAAGATACTTGTTACAAAAGGATTATGTCGAGACTTTGCGAGCAAACGGCGGCATTTTCTGCTTATTTTCTTTCTGCGGTCTCAACTTGGATGACCAGACAACCTCGTCTTAAGACTGCATTTCATGGAATTGAGTTTACTTATCTGTTTAGTCGTTTTAAATTAATTCCTAGCAGCGGAGCTTTTCTTTAAATCTTAAAGATAAAAGATGGCATTAAAAATCTGAGTGTGACATAAGCGTCAAGCTTAGGCAGCTCATCTATCTAAGATTTTTGAGATATATGGAGCTCTAGGCAAGTAGCATTTGATGTCAGCAATGGCGTTGATCGAAAACCCTATATATAAGGGTTTGATCACGTGACATTTTGATAGCGCTTTACAAACCCATAATTTTTTGACGTTTTTAGGGTTCCGTACCCAAAGGGTAAAAACGGGACACTATTACAAAGACTCCACGGCACGGATCGTCGACCGTACAGACGGCTGTCTGTCTGTCTGTCTATCTGCCAGTCAGTCTGTCTGTCTCCAGGCTATATCTCATGAACCGTGATAGCTAAACAGTTGAAATTTACACAGATGATGCATAAAAACAGAATAGAATGAATATTTAAGTGGGGCGCCCATACAACAAATGTGACTATTTTGCCGTTTTTTGCGATAATAGTACGGAACCCTTCTTGCGCGAATCCGACTCGCTCTTGGCCGGTTTTTTCAATCGCTATCGCGACTCTATCGTTGATAAAATGTCGCTTTACGTTTAAACCGGCCCAACTTTGTGAAGCTTACTGTCAATAGCCGTAAAATAATTAAGTTATCAAACATTACACGTATTTCGTTTCACATTAAACACTTCCTTTGCCTCATTTTCCGAAATAAACGTAAAAACAAATCAAAATGCCTGCAAAGTGCAAACTACATTCAACCCGTACGTAGTTTGTGAAGAAATTTTATTATTAAACAGTAATCTGCATACGTATGTATGTATTGACTAGTTTATTATTATGTAACTATTATCTGAAGGATTATGCAGAGGTTAGAGGACTATACGGCCACATTTATCCAGTTATGTGCGTTTAAATCCCATGTGATATCAGTGATATGGCGCACGCATGTGGTGACGAGCGACCCTATTGCCATAAACTGGGAACAAGTCCAGACTTCGGGCTGCTTCTGGAAAATTCCAGATGAAAAACCCTTTATCCGACGTGGAAACCGAAACCAGGACCGCTTAGCAGTAAAACTAATACTTAATAATAATTAGCATGCAGTATTTGTAGTTAATACGACAGTCAAAGATGCAGTAGACCACAAAAATTCTACCCTACCTTCCTGCCTACCTGGGTAGGTTCCCTACCCTACCTACCTGCCCTACCTACTACTAACTGGCCACCTATACCTAAATAGGTAGACAGTTGACGGGAGCGAACCGGGCAGCTAGTTAACAATAATTTAATTTATCTTTACAATACAATAAAACAAAACGAATGTGTGCACTTAGTTTCAGCAAAAATAATATGCTGAACATGCTGCTGTAATTGTATACAAAATAAAGGTTTGTACCAAATTTATGCGTGGTCAGGTTATATTTTAAAGCCTGCAGCTTTACTAGAGCGTTTATTTAAAGGTGCTGAAACATGCCTTAATGTCAACCGACCGTTATTTGTGGCGATGTCTTTGTATATTAAGACAATGATAATATTCAAATGAGTGTCACATATGTTTCTCTTGAGTCAAATAACAGAGATGCGGTGTGCCAAGTGTAAATTACAAATTAGCTTGCACTGCGAGTTAAGGACTGTGTGTGGAATCGTATACAAAATCTATGTTAGAAATTAGTTGCCTACGAGACAATATAATGTACGAGATTATTTTATGAAATATCTAATATGACAGGGTCCGAAATTGTCTGCTCGTTCACTTACCTAAGCTTTTCTCAAAGCGAATGCTAATATCCGTTATGGCCCGCCATTTTGTCTGGTAAATTATAAGCACAAAGTTCCAGCCACATGTATGACGGTAGGGGAGGTGTGCCCCTGTCTGCTTGTGAAACGTTTCAATTGTCCAGCAAGTGCGCCACGTCTCTGCTTATTCAGAAGTGCATTCTCCTTTGTGACTACATCCCCGCTTGAGACTAATTACTTGTCTGCCGACAGCTTAACTTCCCTTTCTTCATGATATAAGGTCTCGACAAAATAACTGGTCTATTTACTAGTTGGTTGATTGCCAGGTTCCTGCAAATGTGTTGATACTTTTATTAATCTCATTACTTAGTAACGTTGTAATTGATAATATGTAGTCTTTCGATTTTCAAAAATTATCGTTACTTTTTTGTCAAATATATCTGAATTTCATATTAAAACTACTTTCCAATCTTGGGTTTATCCTGTTTCACGTTATATTAAAGAAGATATTGAGTGCACATAAAAGCAGGCAGTATCTTACGGCACGGAAAACTCTCATATTCCTAATCGAAAGTTGGGCCAACATTGGTATCGATACGTCTAAAACGATCTTAAATATTGCACGATACTGGTATAACAGAAATGCTTTTCTGTTTGTTTTGATATATTCATGTTTGCTTGAGATTTGGCTCGATAAGTAAATATGGAGATATTTATAAGAATCTTGCATTTGTACGTTTCAGGTAGTTTATACATGTTCCGACAGATGTAGATATAATTACGACAAGCAACTTAGAGACAATACGGTGAAAGCCAAATTATTTTTTTAAAGAGTACCAAATGATTATTAATTTTTGTCTATTTTTGGAATATTTTTGATGATTTCACGGTTTTTCTAAGAGAAACCTGATTCTATGATTTTCTTATCCAAGTTAGTGGCAAGAATGGCTAGGGTGCGCTAAGCGAGCAAAACGAAGCTATTTTTAGTTATGGTTCACATTTGCTGAGACTCTACCATTCCTGAATTATCTGAGAATTCCACAATGGATTCTCAGCGAAAATTCACAAAAGACATGAAATACATGTTTTGTCAGATGCATCAGAGCGAGCGTACGGTGCATGTTTGTACATTCGATCTGAGGAACAAACAGGTTTAGTAAAGGTCGAAAAGTAGGATAGCGCCGATAAAGTCAACGACAATTCCTCGTCTGGAGCTATGCGGAGCCTTTATTAACCTCTCTTACATTAAACTTAAGCGAATGTAAATTTTGGTGTGACTCAACTATAGTTCTAGGGTGGCTAAACACACCCCCATTGCAACTAAAAAATTTCGTTCGCAATCATATTCACGAAATTCTAGAGAGCACAGAGGGTCACGCGAAGAGCTACGTACCGTCGAAAGACAATCCGGCGGATCTTGTTTCCCGCGGCCTAAAGGCTGACTCCATCAGAGATTCATCCTTGTGGTGGTCTGGTCCCACTTTCTTAGAGAAAGACGAACGGGAATGGCCAAAAATGCCCAATCATACGAAGAACCACGATCTACCAGAATTGGTCTCTTGTTCTGTTGTAGTGACTAACAATAGTTCTAATGTCGACTCTATTAATAGCTTAATTAACATTAGATCTAACTTAATTTATTTACATAAATCAATAGCATACTTGCTAAGGTTTGTTCACAATTGTCGGCACAAAACCAATGCATTATCGGGTCATCTTTCAGTTGACGAACTCAAAGGGTCATTAAACCTAATCTTGCACAAAGCTCAGTTGGAAATGTTTCCTGACGAACACAAAGCTCTTAAAGCGGGCAAGGCTCTTCTTAAAAAAACAGACTGGTGGCCTTATCCCCATTTCTGGATCCCAATGGCCTGTTGCGTGTCGGTGGCAGACTGTATAATTCCCCATACACCTTCGACACGAAACACCCAATCCTATTGTACAGCAAACATCACATAACAAAAGTCATTTGTATACAAACTCATTTAACATATTTGCATGCTGGACCCCAGCTCTTACTGGCAAACTTAAAACAAACCTATTGGCCTTTGGGTGGCAGAAATCTAGCCAAGGCTACAGTAGGTAGATGTGTCCGATGATGCAGGTACAAAGCGGAATCAGCACAACCCATAATGGGCAGCTACCCGAAAACCGAACAAGCCTAGAATACCCATTATTACATTGTAGTGTTGACTACGCCGGGCCAGTGATGATAGCGGACAGGAAGGGTAGAGGCTCCTCAAGTCATTCTTGGCAATCTTCATATGTAAATCCTCTAAGGCCTGTCATATCGAACTCGTCACTGCACTATCCAGCGAAGCTTTTTTGGCTGCACTTAACCGATTTGTGTCACGTCCGACAATGGGACAAATTTCGTCGGTGCCTACAATGAGCTATCAAAGTACCTCATACAGTCAGACCTCGAAGGTCAGTAGGTAGCTCAAGAAGGCATTGACTTTAAATTTATACCCGCCTATAGTCCCCACTTCAACGGCTTAGCTGAGGCGGCTGTTCGTTCGTGTGTTCACCAAACATCACCTTAAAAGGCTACTCCAAACCACTCACCTGACCTACGAGGAAATGGCTACTTGCCTCACTCAAATTGAAGCAGTTTTAAACTCCCGTCAAGAGGAGTAGGTACTCTTTACAGAACCCCATGACTTCTCCACTCTAAAACTTTCTCACTTCTTAATTGGACGACCACTGAATGCTATTCCTCATCCACAGGTTTCTGAGAGCAACATTAAGCGCCTGGAGCGCTTCAAGAGGATAGAACACAAAACAGCACTCCAAACCTCCTCTTCCAAACAGCACTTTTGGCAGCGGTTCTCCCTTGAATACGTTACACTACTGCAGCAGAAGGTGAAGTGGCAGTCAAGACAAAGACAGATCTGAAGATGGGCTCCCTGGTCATCATCAAAGACCGAGCTCTTCCTCCACTTCTCTGGTCCTTGGGAAGGGCTGTGCATGTCTACCCTGGCGGCGACGGAATCACCAGAGTCGCTGAGGTAAAGACAAAGAGAGCCACCATACGAAGAGCCTTCAATAAAATATGTTCCCTTCCAGACCTTTGAAACCATCGCTTCAACCCGGGCAGCATGTTGGGATATGAACCCAACACTCGCGGCCGCCCAACACGCCGTATGCACCTGGGAAACACGCGCGTGGCGCACGCGGCATTGATGTGTGGGTGAGCGGCGCGACATCAACGCAGTGCGGCGCGGGCCGAGGACCACTCGCTACCACGGACTCCACCGCACCAGTCGACACCTGTTTGTCTGGGCACGGGGTCTCATTGCTAAGCTTAGATAAAGTAGGTATAGATTAAGCACTGGCGTGGCCGCACATGAGACAGCAATAGTTAGTTCTGGTGTTACAACAAGAACAAGAACACTATAACCCACCATCGCACTGACACTTATTATCTATAAATAACCCAAATTCCTTGTCTCAATTAACACATAATACCACGAAATCATAGAAAATCAAACAAAACCGAGTTTGTTTGTCAAACCTGCCATTGTGTTAGAGTTTGACAAACGACAGAAACCGGCCACGGTGACAAAGACAAAAAATAATCTTTTTTCCTTATCATTTACATGGAGCTGCCAATTAGCCATCTCGCTCTATCAATCAAGGTCATTTTAAAGCTTTATCTATACCTACTTTATCTAAGTTGCTAAGAAAGAAAATTTGGTTCAAATAAATCTCACTAGATGGCGCACAATTCAATAGAATTGTTTGTAAAATTAACATTTTCTGGAATTGAACATAAAAATTGTATGTTCTTGTTAATCAACTCTCCTAAGTACAAAATTATGGAATATTGGGCTCTTAATTCACATTTCAAAGATTATTTGAACCGATCATTTAAAATTGATGCGCATTTTTAAATTTCTGAGGCATTCCACTCGATTGTTAAAATTTGCTTTGTACCACATGTTGGTGCAAAAAAACTGTAAAAACTTGCAAAAATGTACTATAAAACGAACCGTCACTGTATTTAAAGAAAAAAATATTTACGTACCCAGTAAACCCTTTTACTTGCAAGTCGCTGCTAACACCATCTATTGCCGTGAGACGGGATCGAACGCGATTGATGTACTTACAAAAATAACAAGATTAATCAGATGAAAAACGCTAGTTACGTCGGCACGGTTTCTTTGTATGGGATGAGGCATCCGTATGCTAGTATTATATTATCTGTGGTCCGGGACAGTTTATATTTGTAAAATAACGGCATTAAACCATTCTCCTAAAAAATACAGTCCAATCTCATTTTCATCCACTAGCTAACAGTATCGCTTGTGAGGGCTATTATGCGGCCTTCTATAATATTGACGGCTGACAGACACCGCCTAGCCGAACTACAGGAAATTGCAACGTGAAGATAGGAGATAATTTCATAACAGAATTTAGAAGAATAATGGGAAAGGTTTCCTAGAAAATCAGTCCTGCATTGGCTTTTAAACTTCAAATTTCAAACAAGTCTTATTCACAAAAATCTCTCGACTGCTTAACATCTGCAAAGCAACTGATTAGCAAAATTCTCTGAATCAAAGGTCTGATTAACAGGTGCAAAACAGTTCCGAGAATTCTATGAATAAGACGGTAAATATTAAAATCAAATGTTTGTTACGAATTCTTTACAGATGAAGTAGCGGACAAGAGCTAGTAAATTATAAATAGGTTGTTTCAATACCAGCTTCATAACAACAAGTCCGATAACGATCCACTTGAATCCTTCCTATGTCTGGCAATAAGCTGGAACGATTCTCCATCGCACAATAGTGTACCTAATTGGAAATTATTTCTGAAAGATCTCGGAGGCAGCGCTTGTAGCTCAATAGCATGTAGCGGAAACCAATGCTGTTCGATTAATATCTCGATTTTATATTACTAGACTGGAAACGCCGGGTATAGAGTCCCTAGAAGGACATACAAAGCCTAATTGGTGATGTTACCCAGGAATGTCCGGAGCGTAGTACTCATAGCTGGAGTATGAGTAAGACCAGATTTATGTATGTAAACGAAAGAAGAAGTATGGACCTTAAGGTCGACTAACGGCACGAAATATATTATGCGCGGGGTTAAAATGCATGCTATCTCATCCGACAACACGTGCGAAAGAGATAGATGCTGTGAGCAGCAGTAAGAAGCTAGTTCGCGTACGAATAAAAAAAAATACAAATTAAAATACAAATTTAAATAAACACACTCATTAATACTCATTTAAGGGTACACTAGTCGACGGCACGAACTATTTTGTGCGCGGGGTTTAAATGCGTGCTATATCAACCGACAACACGTGCGGAACAGATAGATGCTGTTATGAGCAGTAAGAAGCTAGTTCGCGTACGAATACACACTTTTGCAAATTTGTAGCGAAATGGATGATGATTTAGAACGAAAACGAGCGCGCGAAATTTTATAAACAGACCTTTGGGAGTCTGGATATCATGAAAAAACGACTGAATGTATCTGTTCAAAATAAAATTATTTGCATGGTTGAACTACTAATCTATTCTTGTATGGAGGCCGTTTTTTAATTTCCCTTCTTCTTATGGTACTTATTTGCGCCCAAAGATGCGTTAAAATGAGTGTTAAAATATGGAACTTTCGAAGCTCATAGCTTTCAAGTATTTTTTTTTTTACTTTTTTGTTTCCATACATGGCTAGATAATGATGAAACAAATTGATATCATTTTTAATTTTAAACGTACACCATCAAACAGCAGAGATCTACTGAATTGCCAGACTAAGTTTGTATAGAAGAATGGCCGACTAGGGCTACCTTAAGAGGTGACGTTCTGTAATTTCTGCCAACTCTCTTAATAAAGAGGTGAGATTTTACATATGTACCTATATAGTACCCGAATATAGGCCATAACATCAGGATATTATAGTGTATTACATCAATTCCTGATGGGATATCAGTTTTTAAAGAAGATTATTTTCATTAACCGCTTGTCTACCTGCCTACAAAGGAATAATAAGCCTACCACCACTGATTAAAAACATTACGGTTACAAATAAAATAACTTTCGAATATAACGATCACAATTATTTTAGTGGTGAGAAACTTCAAAGCCAAACAATCTGAAATTTTAATTACTGGAATACTTAATGATATATTATATTCTATAATGTTATGAATAAGAATAGTGTGAATTTGCACTTTTATACAGTGTCGGTAAAATGTCAACGGATTTTTCACTTCCTGCGATTTTTGTTTACTTATTTATTCCTTTAAAAAAATACTGATGTCTAAAATCTTCTTATATAGGCCACGCAGTATAACAGGTCCTTAAAATCTTTTTATATTTACAACTCGTAAGATCGTAAGCAGGAGTGACAAAAAACTAATAAAAAGTTGCAAGCAAGCCCTATGCATATTTAAAACGAATTTAGAAAGTTTTAATAAACCTTAAAAAATACAAACTCCTATAATTATAATAAATAGTCACATTGAAAAATAAGAGTTGGTTCGTAAATTTTGCTCATCCTGTTTTTGCATTTTCTATGTGGCAATCAAAATTTATAATAGGTAGGAACGCTAATTAATAAGATAGATAAGTAAGATAGATTTTTAAAATATTTATTGATAACATTGAAATAAAAAATAGAGATAGAGAAGAAGATAGATGTCCCAAACTTATTTGTTTAGATTTTATTTTTTCTTAAACTTAGTAACGACTTTCATCCAGCACTTTGTTACTCATCACGTCATGTTACATTGTCACACCCTATAAGATCAGAAAGAAAACTTACAAACTAATAAGCGTAGGGTTAACAAAAAACTTCCATCACAACTACACCACGGCGGGACGCCTACAAAGCGGCCACTTCAAAGCCCTATCTTTAGGATAAAAGAGATTCCGAACGAGAAAATAGGCTTACATTAAAAAGTCACCGGCTCATCACAACAAGGCAATTTTGGCAAGTCAACAACGCGTGGAGCACTCGCGGATGACGGGGCATGACGCGACGTCAACGTGACGTGACGTGACGTGACAAGAATGACGTCGCCGCACATGAAGAGTATTTATTGACGTCACAGAATATGTCATGACGACGCGTTTATCATTCGAGATGCGATGCTTTGTGGTGATTTAATCATGTGTTTCGTGCACAAACAAAATAATGTAACACAAATGAACTTTATGTACAGAACTCACGCGGTCATTATATTTCAGTATGTTTGCGTGTAATTAGGGTTTAGTTTGTATACCTATTATACGATTTTTTCGTGGAAACTCCGAGAAAAATATATTAAGCTCTGATTTGTTTAAAAGAGTAGTAGATTTAATTGTTTACGTAATTGTAAATAATGGTAACGGCAGCGACTTACAAGTTCTGCAACTTATAAGTTACTTGTGCGTTAGAACCCAGACAGGCGCTTTACTTTGCGTAAATTATTTTCATCATCACTGCTCTCAAAACGGTGAAGGAAAACATTCTGAGGAAAATTGTAAATGCTCTAGAACCAAAAATTCGAAGACATGTGAATTCCACCAACCCGCACTGGGTCCGCGTGGTGGATTACGGTTCATTCTCTCTCACAAAGAGGAGGCCTGTGTCCCAGCAATGGGAACATTAAAAGGCTGCTGATGAAATGTAATTGTATATTCAGGTACTAGAACAATTATTAGTATCTAATAACGATTACTTCTACCATTTGCATGTCATCAATAAAGGTTCCAAGTATTCACTATTGCGTGCCCAGGTCACATTATCAAAAATAATATTTTTTGTTGGCTTATCCGAAAGGTTGACTTATCCGTAATTGGATTTAGGTCATTTCGTTCAAGTCCGATGTTCCCAATAAACCACCTAGCTTGCACCGCGGTTCTGCTTGCTTGTGAATGTGTACCCCGCGCTGTTACCCATACTCAGAATACATGGGGCTCCAACACAGCACATTAGCGTTTTATTTTGCGAAACAAGAGAAATTCTTAACGCATTGTGGAAATAAATTAGAACAGAACTCATTCTTTTTTAACCATTAACGCTAGCAATTTCCACTCCGGCTACGCTGAAAAGATCCATATACCTACTTCTAGTGCTTTTGGCATTAGCTGGCGCTAGATAAAACGGAGTTGCTGTCTACGAAGCTTCCTGTCAAATGCAGTCGTTAATCCCGGTTTTAGAGTTGTACTGTGCACCGCACACAAACAATACCGCGCTAGACTGGCTACACCAGCCAGCCAGCCCAGCCTTCGCCGGCAATAACAATTATTATTGAAGCCTCGGCCCGCAACGACAGCTCGAATATCATGGAAGCAAAAAGAACAAATAAAATACAGATTCATTTTTATCAGCAAAGAAAACTATTTCTCTTCTTTAACTGAATGTTATTGAAATCTATGATGTCGGGTAGCGGAATTGTTTGATTACAACAATAAAAATAACTGAAATACGTAACGCGGGCAAACATAAAATTGCGGAAAGGACAATAACAGGTTTTTGTTCACATTGGCTCCGCTTTCTGCAAATATAATAAAAACTGAGATCTAACAAAATCGTTGGGATTGCCGAGCTCGAAATTAACGACAGTCATTATAACGCGCTCGCAGCTAAAAACAAATAAAAGTTGCAGCGCGGTCGTTTAGCTTTGGACTTAAATTCTGGCCTATACAAATGATGAATACATTTTGAGTCTCGCAAAATTTCGGCCGCATTTCGAATGAGTATAATAAAGCTTTCAACCAAATACTTAAACATTCATAAATTAGAACTAAACACAGTTGCGGAGCGTTTACTTTAATAATTACGTAAATGTCGTCAAATGTCTTTGCTACTTGTTATTACAGTTGAGTACAAAGCTTTTAGGATCACGGGGCTTCTGTTAGAATTCTCGTCTCGCGGGGCAGTCGATATATAAATAGTATTCTAATCTTTTTGTTATTTCACCGATCCCGAAGGTCGCGTCGTTGTAAAAGCAAAACTCTGAAATTGAAATACTCCAAAACGTCAAGACGAGCTCAAAGCTTTAGGCAACAACCTTTTATGCGGACTCTTTGAACTTAATGCGAGCATTAATGTATGACTGTGCCGCTCTTTTGGCGATATGACCTTACGTGACTACGTCCCTAGTAGTCTCTACTCCCTAGTCCCGGTAGCGTCAACATAATACTGCGCACTGCGGTTTATCCGACGTTACTATTACTTTGTTGTCTACATTTCACTGTTTGTTGCCAGTTTCAATTCCATATTTATGTTGCCACCCTCAAATACCTGTTTAAACAGATCCAAGACGTATGGAATCGTTCCAAAAGTTCTGTTTGACGCTAAACGGTTCGTTAACGTTACCAGTGTTAATGTTGTCATCCAATGGAAGTATTGAAGGATACATTTTGAAATAAGAGCTTAGAGTAACGGTTTTAATAAGTTAAAGTACATACTCAAAGCTAAAGCTAACTTTTTTCTGGCTTTAGATGAGAAGAAGTACAATTAATTACTTTTTGAAAATCTAATAGCAGTATATATATTTTTTTTTTGTTGTATTTAAGTAAAATCTTTCTTTCTTTTTTTTGTTGTAAGTATGTCGTTTTGCGGCAAATAAATACATTTTCTTCTTTATTTCTTTTCATAATGTAAAGTGTGGCTTGGTTTGAAATGTGCACTAGGTGGTACAAAAACGCCTTCTAATAAGTGAACTTTATATAAATCTTTATTCTATTTTTTCTAGTCGGTGAGAGTAGTCTAGTGACTCCTTGTATAAATCAATTACACTGTGTTGTGGAATCTACTGACAAATAGACTAACATGGCTTTGAACTGCAAGTAAAAAAATAAAACTAACTTTATTCTTTTTAAATAGTACAATTGTTAACCAATAACATAGATTACAATACATACAATACTTTACAAAGAGGCCCATAAGTGCTAAGGTATTTAATAATTCCCTGGACGCTAGGATTCCCTGTGTTGTGGGGTCCAGTTTCTTACTATCTAAAGTCCCCGACACGAGAAGCTAAATAGATTTTGTAAATAAAGAACTTCTACTAAGTTATGTACCGACAATTCAATAATCAAAAAATAATCCTGAATTCAATGAAACTAACGAGCAATTTCACTTGGTCGGTTTATATTTTAGCGATTTATAGCGCTGTCGTCTAATGTTTTGTGGTACTGGAATGTTCTGAGGTAGGTAGAAGCAACCTATTCACTCTTGACTAAAATACACCCAGGTTGTAGCCATCAGGAAACACAGACTCTGGCAGAGATGCCACTCCCTAGCTGAATATGATTGATTTAATAGGATTAAACAATGTCCAACATGGTGATCAGACTCATAATACCTACGCTAAAACCTCACACTGGCGACTAGAGTAACAATGCACTTACTGACACTAACAAAGTTCATAAAAGCTTTCACTGTCCCGCTACAGTTTTGAACTAAATCAGTTTAATCTGTTTATTATAATTTTATTTATTTATAAGGGAAAACCCTCAGTCTGGGCAGAATGGAGGAGTATGGACTTATGGCGTAGAACCCATAGAGTGTCTACTGCTATCATGAAGCGCAAACGAATGACTACACACCTCATATGTCATAATCCGTCAAGCCGTTTAGAGGCTGTAGAGCTTGCTATAGAAATGGACACACATACATACATAAATACGCTCAAAAAACATTACCCTCCCGCAGTTGCTTAATAATTATATAAGAAAATATATGTGTGAGTTCTATGTACCAACTGTAAATCTACCATTTACCTATGTACCTATATGCCTTTCGTTGACTTGTGTGTGCCCTGGCAGTTGAGTGAGTCATTCCCTCTCAAATGATGGTGGCACATGACTTGTGTTGGATCGATTGATTTTTGATTCGATTCCCTTCATGATGGTTGTCCTGAGTGTTGCTAATCCATGCGTCATGGTCGTGAACGGGCGCCATCAGGGGTCGTAACTTGGTTGCCTCGGCCTGTTTTGAATTAATTATTGTATTTTGAGGTAGTTTAATTTTTTCTAGAAGCTTTTATGTGCACGTCTTTTTACATCGTTCTCACATATATATAATTTACCAAAAACAATGATTAACCAAATAGTGTCCGTGGAGTTTTTTTGCAAATTCTTCTCCATTGAGTCCTACTGACGCTAGCAAATGTGCAACTAGATTCATATTTTTTTTGCCAGGTACCTATAAGGTTTCTTTGAAATAAAATATTTGATTTTGATACAATTAAATCTTTAAAAGTAATAAAAACCCTTTTTTACAAAAAAATACTACCGACTTCCAAATAAGAAAACTACAAAGTGAAAAATAACTTAATTTTTTGAAGTCGGTTTCTTTGGTAAATACCAATTTTTTGCGTTATGGACACCGACTTCCAAAAAATTAAGTGATATAATTTTTTGGAAGTATTGAAGAGTTCTGTTGTATATCTCCGAAGTTCTTCTTCACATCTTCACCAAATAAAAATGGGACCAATTTCGGAACATACTCTTTCAAACAAAAAAAGAATTTTCATAATCGGTCCACAATTGACGGAGATATCGGTGAACATACACAAAAAAAACCATACATAAAGTCGAACATAGAACCTCTTCCTTTTTGGTAAGTCGGTTAAAAAATGAATGATATTGAATTTTATCTAAATCCTTATTAAATTTTTCTTAACACAAAAAACTTTTCTGCAAAAAAATACTACCGACTTCCAAGTGAAAAACTACAAAGTGAAAAATAGCTTTATTTTTGGAAGTAATAAGTAATCCATAACGCAAAAAAATTGTACCTACCAAAGACACTGACTTCCAAAAAAAGATTTTTATTTTTCACTTTTTAGTTGTACCTACCTAATAGGCAAGTTGTTTAGTAAGGTACCTATAACGCCAGAATAGATTACCCAAATATCATGAAACTTGAACATAACCGGTGAAATGATAGATCTGCGAACCCCTTAAGAGCGTACTGGCGTGATGTTATGTTATGAAATGGTATAAACAACGAACAGACATGCGATTGCAGCAATTTAATTGCCGTTATTTATTGATGAGTTCTGTTGTATATCTTCGAAGTTCTTAATCAGATCTTCACCAAATTAATACTATTTCAAACAAAAAAATAATTCTCAAAATCGGTCCCCAAATGACGGAGATATCGGTGAACATAAATAAAAAAAAAAAAAAAAACATGAATGAAGTCGAACATAGAACCTCCTCCTATTTGGTAAGTCGGCTAATAAAAAATAGTCTAAACTACTAAAAATAAAGACATCAAATCATGAAGATTTTGCTCCTCAAAAGGTGCAGAAAGAAGTCCATTAAAAATGGATTTTACGTAATTCCACCCCCGAGTGAGGCAAGCGGAAGGTTTGAAGTATGCTAACGAGGTAGCGGGCAACAACTAGTAGTTCATAAAAGTTCTTCGCTAATTTATACTATCCCGTTGGATGTATGTACTGCCCCAAATACCATATTATTTTATGTAAAGAAAACATTGTTGGAAAATAACTTCATACACCTAGGAAAAGCTTAAACTTTCAATATTATGCTAATTATAGAATTAGTCATGTTGGTATCTGATATCATTTTTGCCTATCATTCTGCTGAGCCTTTTCCCAACTAAATATGTTTGGGTCGGATTTCAGACTAACTGGATGCCTTTAGGCACGGATGTAGCCGACTACCAGTATATTACATGGAGCGACTGCCTATCTGACCTCCACAAGTCTAAAACCCAGTAACTGGGTAACACAATACTGGTTGTCAGATAAAAACATTATTTTAATAAAAATTATCATCGTCATAGCCCAATAATTCTATAATGTTTGAAAAAGTAATTCAAAATGTTAATTTCCTAATAAAAATCTACAAAAATAAAATATTTCGGCAAAATAAACACGTTTTCTTACTATAAAAATAAAGTTAAATTTAAATCTTTTTTATGCCCGCAAAAATACTGTCTGCAATTTTGGTGACGTAATACTGGTATGTAAACAAAACAGTCGTGACGACAGGCACTCATTCAACATTTGATTGTTGATAGCTGTTAATTTTATTTTTCACTACCGAAAGTACCCTCAATTCATTTAGGCATCCGTGCAACATTTCATCAATACTTATCAGGTAGCCGTTAAAAAAATATAACATTATTAAATTACCCTTTGAGAGTGATCGGACACAGATCTTGCCTAAATTGAATGATTGGATCTAGATATTGCATTACACTTTCATTTTCTCGGCACCGGAAGGACTTCACCGGGCAAAAGACAGGATGGGGCCTATTTTATCGTTCGGGCCATCACACCAGAAACTACATTATTGCACACGCTCTATATCGTTGCATTTAATGGATAAAATATATCGACATCACCCTAACTTTTTAAGTGGTGGTAACTGGGTATACGGTATATACCTTTTTTATGGTAGACAAAATTTGCTCAAATATTGCTCAAAGGTTCTAAATAATTTCCTAATTACCTACAATTTTTCAGATCAGTCATGCACATTTAAGACTGTCTACAAGCCAAAACTTTTAAAGACGTCATAAACGAGTCATTAAATTAAGGCAATTTCTATAAAAAAAAAACAAAGAAAATCTCGCGTGATGCGACTGCAAGTATTCAACAAGAAAGAAAAGTAATTAAATAGTCATTTCTTTAATTAAAAACTTTCACCGAAGTAAACTCAAAGTTCAGTGTAATTAATTAGTTTTTCATTCATAAAATATATACATTAAAATCAAAAGCCGCATGTATGAGAGATTATCATTTGAGAACACCCAGCTAGAGGGGTTGTTGGTAAGTAATTTTAAGAGGGGTCCGGCTACTGTGGAAAATTTTTCTCAGGGTCCCATAGACAGCGTGGGATCACAAAGTGCGCCTGTGTAATAATGTAATAATAATGTATTTATAAGTTAAGTCATCGAGAATCTCTTAGGGAGTTATTTAAAAAGATTAATATTATGACAGTTTCTTGCCAATTCATTTATGAAAATATTAAGTATGTAAGGAAAAATTTAAATCTCTTTAGTAAAGTTAGTGATAGACACAATTGTAATACTAGAAATAAAGATAAGTTAGATCAGCCATCTTATAGATTAGCAAAAGTACACACATCTTTCATGGGGTACTGTTTTAATTCTATAACAAAATACCTTGTGAGATATTAAAACTTAATGAAAGAAAATTTAAAACAATAATTAAAAGCACACTTTGGAAACAAGCATATTACAAATTAGATGATTATATTCAAGATATGAATGCTTGGAAACATGCTGGTCCTGCTCCGTAGGGCAATCTTTAGTGTAGAAACCATAGATATATAAACAAGAGGAGATATGCCCGGTAGGCGAAAATATATCGGAACCCTGTGTCTGCAGTTTGCCCCTACCACACGGCAACTACTACACATGCAGTTCAGTAAAGGTAATAGATACGCAGTCGCGCACACACCCGCATTTTTAAATCAGAACGTACTACACAATCAATTATAAACCTTATCGCATCAAACACAGCGTTTATTTACCATGCACCGTACAACTTACCCACACAACAACATTGAGCGCTTTCGTTGTGCTGTGCAAAAGCAATTTATTTTACATATACGCTAGTGATTGACTAAATCGGAATTTTATCGATATTTCCATTTATTATTAAAAAAAATTTTTTTGGTGTCCTGAAAATAAAATAAATAAAAAACAGCATGTTCAGAAAATATTATAATAAAAATAAACAATATGTAGCAAAAAAATTGTATAGTAAGTAAATCAAATAATTCAAAAAATCAAAAATCCAGTTACGTTGGTTTATGACTGTTAGTTATCTGCTATGCTAGCTGCTATGGCGTTTACTCACTGACCTGTAAAGTGTAGGTATTTGTGCAGCACTTGACGTTTTGAAACTACTGGGGTGGCATTTTTAGTCAAAAAGTGTAATCTTAAATTCATATATTTTTCCATGACTGCTTAGGTAAGAACTATTATGTGATTATTAATCGGGGATTGCTTGCTTGCTGATTGTGTGATGATGAATGACTGATTTTATGAATTCCCTAAACTTGAGAATGGCTTTCAGTAATAAAATAAAATTTAACCCACTTCTGCAAAATCAGGCGAACTCTTAATGTTGGGATTGCCCATTCTAAAAGCCTGCGACATTTTTTTAGAGGCTGGAACATTTCTGCCTCAAAGTGAACCGAGCATATGGTGCTATTTTTTGTAGGGAACCAGTTAGATGGCATGCCTGTGGCATCAATCCATTCCTTTTTTAAATTCGCATCTTTTGGGAAGCTGAAAAGGTTCAAAAACAACAAATTTTACATTTACATATATCCTAAGCTACTTCTAAACCTCACCATGTAGTAAGCAGCACCCTAATTGCGTAACACAGTATCAATCAAAATCGAATGATTTTGAAGCATATTTCTAATCCATTACTTCATATGATCGACAAATTGGTCTGCTCATCAAAGTAAATAATGCAATCAATGTTGTTGAACTGTCATAATGAAACCGATTCCTACTGTAAATGTGTAACGCAATCACCCCGCAGGTTTTTGTTATAAAAACCCTAGTTAGTAAATAAATTCTTAAATATATGAAAACAAACACACACCCATGCATAACAAATAAATAGCATGAATATGTTGACTTATTTTAAGCAATAGTCACTAATATATTATGTGAACCATGCCGATTACTATAATGCATTCGAAGCTTTGTCGGAAGTAACATACAAAGACCATAAATAAGTAAGGAAATAGCACGAGGATAAAGCATAATATAGGTACAATAATTCAAAACACAATCCACCGATTATATTATTATAACCTAAAATTTTATTAACTTACTTTACGAAAGTTGGTTACGCATTTCTCTACTACGCTGTAAAATAATCAAAATAAGTAATAAACATTATTTCACATCGATCTTCCAACCGGGTTAAAACGGTTGACAAATTGAAAAATAAACTATAGTAGCAATATATCATTCGTCAATCGACATTGTTGTCGATAGCCTACGTTAGTGGATCTGCACAAGCACATCACTAACTCATCGCAAGAAGCAGCGGCCGTACTACGCGATGCGTCCGCTTAATAAAGTATCGTTTTGTGATTTTTACATTGCTTGTCCAGTCACTTAGCGACAAACTTAGGTAGTGTTTAAGAAGCAATGTATTTAACGAAAAAATTGTACAGTCGTTGTGATATTTGAAAACAAAATAACATAGTACAAGCAAGAAATATTTTACGATTTGTTGTTTTTTATGATTTTAAAGGCAAATATAGAAAAATACTTGTACTTACATATGGTAAGTGATTCCATGATTTTTAAAGCTTTGGTTTAGGCTTCGGTTTTTACAAGAAACCACTGAACAACACGGCATTCTTATAATTTGTCACGATCACGGTCGAAAGCGCACTAGTTCGCAGAGACGGCCATTTGTGTATGATATGGTCAGTCAGTCCATATCGCGCGGACACGGACACGCCCCCTTGCCACTTCTCCTGTATTTAATATTTCTATGGTAGAAACTATCAAAATGGTAAATTTGTATACGGTATATTCATAATTATTATAGTAACGCTTTATTTTTATTTATTTTCTTCTCTATTTGTTTAAAAAATTGACTCGCACACTGTTCCGTTGTTGTTGAATTAGGTAATTTATCTATGTTTGCAATATTTGTAAGTATGTGAGAACCATGTCCCTATGTATCAATCGAAGGAATTTACCTGTTAGTGCTTGTAATACTTTAAACCTATATTTAGTATAGTAGTGCTAGGTGCATCGTTCTCACGTATAAGAATTTATTAATGTATGTACTACTTATGTTAATATTGTAAAAAGCCTTTATTTTTTTAAAAGAGTAAGTATGGAGTTTCTTGTGCATTCTTCTCCATATCAACCTACTTTGCCGAATGCACGGTAGAATCAATTTTTTAATACATGTAAATTTTTAACGTTCAAAAGTGCCGCATAATGGCCTAGTTGAAATAAATACATTTGACTTTGACTTTGTGTTTGCGCATACATTTGTGCACCATAATATAACCCGCGAAATATATTATTTTGTATTTATTTCACGTGATCACCGTTGCCGAAAGCAAAGGCTAGACGCGCACTCGCACGAATCTGTGTCCTGAGGACAACACAGGGACGGGCTGTTGTGAGCCCGGCAGGCTTATCGCAACGTATCTT
This sequence comes from Anorthoa munda, assembly GCA_945859665.1. Lineage (NCBI taxonomy): Eukaryota > Metazoa > Arthropoda > Insecta > Lepidoptera > Noctuidae > Anorthoa > Anorthoa munda. The sequence goes on from OX243893.1 coordinate 42,405,395, forward strand.
TTGCAAGAGCAAAACGATAGCGATGTTTTCGCAATTATTGCTCTTCAATACAAAAGTTTTAGAGTAGTTGGCGGGTTTTTTACCATACCTACGCTGCAGCTACGACCGACCGACCGACCGACCGTGCCGACTTTTAAGATATAAAGCGTTTGATCGCTATCGTTTTGCTCTTGCAAAAATTACGTAATAAGCTTACCAGTGTTGCTCCTGCGGGTACGGAGCATATCTCCGTGACCGCTCGACGCGACTTCTAAAGGAGTTTAAGCAAAGGCTTGTTAACTATCAACTGCCAAATGTAACTATGACAACGGTTTGAGAAAAGTTTGTGAATATGAGAATAATCAAACGTTTTTCTCAGTTGTGAAACGCAATTGAACGTAAATTAAGGTTTTTTGTATGACATAAGGTATCCTGGCATGACTTTGACTACGTATTCTCAAACCTTGCTCAGACATGCAGAAAAATTATATAAAAGCGTGTTAAAAAGGAAAGATGATCATAAATGAGTGACAGATGCTAAAATCGAGCTCTGAGGAGTGACCATAAGCTCTTAGAGCAAGGCTATTTTGAGTGTGCGTAAGTGATGTATACAACTCATATACATCTGTCCCTTACACACACTCAAAATAACCTTAATATAAGAGCTTATGGTCACCCCCAGCTATAACGTCGAATACTCAAATCAGAAACCGGCCAATAGTCGCGGCGGATATTGGCCACCGCGGCTGAAATTCGGTCTGGATGGCTATTACTATAGAAGGTTTGGGTTTTCACATCTAAACGGTTGAACAGAATTGGATGAAACTTGACTCACGGATGCACCATCTTTTGGTTTCGGATATAGATACTTCTTACCAAGGGAGTGTGTTACATCACAATGTTACACATACAACAGCTTCGCCCCCATGCACCACAGTTCACGGGGACGAAGCCGCTCGCAGATGCTAGTAATATATAATTAGCTTATTTAAAATGAACTTGCTAAAAGGACAGTTCACGTCGGAATACAGCTCTACTTTAGATGGTCCACTGATAATAGCTGCCATAGACGTTTCAATACCTTATAATCTCTTATCAACTTTAACAAGCTCTACGTAGTCTGAATGAAATGTGAGGCAAAGTTTTTCATGATTTAGCAAGCTTACGAACACTGTGGAATAAAATAATGAGGTAGTGAAGATCGAATATTGATTTTGCCTGTACATTGTTTTATCAATTTATTCGTATTAAAATACAAGCGTTTTAATCCAGGCACAAGTAGAGATCGGAGGAAACAATAGATAAGCTTATAAGTAGTTTTCAGCATGCGAAAAGGTTGTTCATGAACATATTTTGAGCGAATCCATGTTGTCTATCGTTTGGAAAGATGTAGTAATTCGTACACATTTTGCAGTAGACTAACGCGATTTAACTGACCTCAACATGTCATCATCATCATCATCATATCAGCCGAAAGACGTCCACTGCTGGACATAGGCCTCCCCCAAGCGTCGCCACATTGACCGGTCCCGTGCGTCTCGCAACCAGCGGATCCCCGCAACCTTCACCAGGTCATCGGTCCACCTAGTGGGAGGCCTTCCAACGCAACGTCTTCCGGTTCGCGGTCGCCACTCCAGAACCTTTCTGCCCCATCGGCCATCCGTTCTGCGAGACCTCAACATGTATAGAAAGATATTTTTTACAAATCTACTGTGTAAAATAGCTGCGTAAACTTATTTTTGACTTACTTTTATGTCCTATAACCAAAAATTCGAAGACATGTGACATCCATCAACCAGCACTGGGCCCGCGTGGTGGATTACGGCCCATCCCCTCTCACAGAGAGGAGGCCTGTGTCCCAGCAGTGGGAACATTAATAGGCTGATGATGTGATGTGTGAAACTAATTTCTCTGAATAAATTCGAATGTTGAGAGTTCATGTTAATTTCCTGAATTTCATGAAGTAATTCCTTCCCTGTCGTCAGCTGGTATGTCATGTGTCAAAATCTTGTCGAACAGAGTGGTTAATCAAGGCACTATTAGAGATCGGCGGAAACAATAGGCTTATTAGTATAGGATTAACTCCTACAAAATTTAAATCATGATGAATTATTTTAAAGCCTTTTTATAACGCGCCACGCGCCGAGTTCGGTAGTATCTCTAAGTAGTCTGTGGCCGAGTTCCAGCGACTGCCTGACAACCTGACAATCAGCGGATAAAACAATGCATATTTTTATTTATTTTTTAAATATTCTTGCATGGCATTCAAAAGCAGCTAGAAGTATTTTCTGCCATCCTTCAAGCTGCGTGCATGCATGCAGGTTCGATACTTGCATGCAACCTTCTTCATGTGCATCCAGTACCTACTTAGCCTATAAAGCCTACATATCTACAGCTTGTATAATGTTCAGTTACTTCCAAAATAAACCAAGAAGATTTACGTAATGCTCCACCAGACTGCTAAAAAAGTTGCTCCGCGCCTTTTCTATGCGAATAAGTTCCTCTTTACCCGAATTAATTTATTTTCCTAAAAATCTGATCTCTGAAATGTAAATTAACTTTTTGTGTTACAGCCGGACAGACTGACACCAAAGTGATTTTATAAGCGATTCGTTTAAATGTAGTAACATAACATAAGGATAGGGTAGCATAGGATAGATGGCCCTTCTTTGCCTCACTTAGACTCCCATTTGGGCCATTTTACGTGCAGGTCTCCTGCAAAACGGAACCCTGTGTGAACGAGCACTTAGGTGCATATAAATATGTGTTTAGGTACTATATTTTAATAAACACACATTCCGCCAGTTATGTTTAAGTTCTATGTAATAGAGGGTGAGCCTATTGCAATCAACTGGGCACGAATCCAGACTCAGTCTCAGATTGGTAGTCTGAGAAATTCCAGATTGAAAATCCCAATAACACTCTGGCCGACCCGGGTATCGAACACAAGACCCTCTGCTCAGCGGTAGCGCTTGCGACCACTAGATCAGCGAGGTAGTTAAACGTATTGTACAAAAAGTATTAAACTATAGCCCGACTAAGATTTTATTTATTTTCCCGACTGCCGAAGGAGGGTAATGAGTTTATCAATCTACGTAATGTATACGTATGTATGTTTGTTTCTATGTGGCGTTCTAGAGACCAAACGCGTTGGCCGATTTTGTTGATTGTTACGTCAATCGATTCCTCTAAACCTTGCAAGTGCCACTGGCATTAAAATTTAAAATATAAAATTTTCTGATTGTGTGCGCCATATTGTGGGGGCTCAATTTTATTTTTCGTCCAAACGTTCGTATGGGGTATCAAATTAAAGGGGTTTGAGAGGCGATTTCAAAAATATATATATCACATAATTATATGTTTAAATGTTCCTAATTCGAAAAAAAGTTAACTAAAAATTTATAAATAAAAAAAGTTAATTCAAAAAACCCGACTGCGGTAAACAATAAGAAAATCATGCTGTGTAGTCGGAGGATGCATATTCGTGATCTAGCTAACCAATAAGCTTATGTTACCCGGGCCATAATAACCGCCAAAATCCATATAGAAGAGATAAGTACACAATATTATCAACTGAACAATTAAAATTTAGCTAACATTATGTACTTAATTTATATAAAAGAATTTTAAAATGTTCATGGTTATCGGCGATTGTGTTAAATTATTCTTTATTGACATAGATCATGTTTCTATCCCACAGAGACCGAACATACTTCCATTTCACAGAAAACTTGCATGTTTCTATCCCACAGAAACCGTACATGTGTCTATCCCACAGAAACCGAGCATGTTTCAATCCCACAGAAACCGTGCATGTTTCTATGCCACAGACACCGTGCATGTTTCTTTCCCACAGAAACCGAGCATGTTTCTATACCACAGATACCGCATACATTTTTTTCCCACAGAAACCATGCATGTTGCCGCTATTATAAGTAGCGATACTTTAGTTTTCTACAAGTCAAATTAGTAGTTTATGCAATGGCCATATAATAAGGGTTATTAAAACACGAGCGTAGGTTTATCAAATGAGGCGAAGCCGAATTTGATAATAATATTACGCGAGTGTTTTAATACCTAATTATATGCCGTTGCATACACTACTTTATCTTCACTCATACAGTTGAAATAAAACAAAAGTGGAAAGGGAAAAATATTTGGCATGGCGGGCAATTTAGATTCTCATTGCGCAGCGCGCGCATCCACAGACAATGAAACTTCTTTACTACAGCCCATACGCGCCAGAAAATTAAAAAGTAAAAGTGTGCTATAAAAATTAAAAAGTTATTTTATGATGCAGTTGTTTGAAAATCGAAGGAAAATGTTGAACTGTAATGGTTTTTTTTTTAAATTTTACCTATCCACGAATATAAAGTATGTGTTTATGCAATACTTTTTGAATTCGTATTTGGAACATTACGTTGTGAGTGTAGATAATAGTAGTTTATGCAATGGTCATATAATAGGGGTTATTAAAACACGAGCGTAGGTTTATCAAATGAGGCGAAGCCGAATTTGATAATAATATTACGCGAGTGTTTTAATACCTAATTATATGCTATTGCATACACTACTTTATCTTCACTCATACAGTTGCAATAAAACAAAAGTGGAAACGGAAAAATATTTTGTATGGCGGGCAATTTAGATTCTCATTGCGCAGCGCGCGCATCCACAGACAATGAAACTTCTTTGCTACAGCCCATACGCGCCAGAAAATTAAAAAGTAAAAGTGTGCTATAAAAATTAAAAAGTTATTTTATGATGCAGTTGTTTGAAAATCGAAGGAAAATGTTGAACTGTAATGGTTTTTTTTTTTAATTTTACCTATCCACGAATATAAAGTACGTGTTTATACAATATTTTTTGAATTCGTATTTGGAACATTACGTTGTGAGTGTAGATAATAGTAGTTTATGCAATGGCCATATAATAGGGGTTATTAAAACACGAGCGTAGGTTTATCAAATGAGGCGAAGCCGAATTTGATAATAATATTACGCGAGTGTTTTAATACCTAATTATATGCCGTTGCATACACTACTTTATCTTCACTCATACAGTTGAAATAAAACAAAAGTGGAAAGGGAAAAATATTTGGCATGGCGGGCAATTTAGATTCTCATTGCGCAGCGCGCGCATCCACAGACAATGAAACTTCTTTACTACAGCCCATACGCGCCAGAAAATTAAAAAGTAAAAGTGTGCTATAAAAATTAAAAAGTTATTTTATGATGCAGTTGTTTGAAAATCGAAGGAAAATGTTGAACTGTAATGGTTTTTTTTTTAAATTTTACCTATCCACGAATATAAAGTATGTGTTTATGCAATACTTTTTGAATTCGTATTTGGAACATTACGTTGTGAGTGTAGATAATAGTAGTTTATGCAATGGTCATATAATAGGGGTTATTAAAACACGAGCGTAGGTTTATCAAATGAGGCGAAGCCGAATTTGATAATAATATTACGCGAGTGTTTTAATACCTAATTATATGCTATTGCATACACTACTTTATCTTCACTCATACAGTTGCAATAAAACAAAAGTGGAAACGGAAAAATATTTTGTATGGCGGGCAATTTAGATTCTCATTGCGCAGCGCGCGCATCCACAGACAATGAAACTTCTTTGCTACAGCCCATACGCGCCAGAAAATTAAAAAGTAAAAGTGTGCTATAAAAATTAAAAAGTTATTTTATGATGCAGTTGTTTGAAAATCGAAGGAAAATGTTGAACTGTAATGGTTTTTTTTTTTAATTTTACCTATCCACGAATATAAAGTACGTGTTTATACAATATTTTTTGAATTCGTATTTGGAACATTACGTTGTGAGTGTAGATAATAGTAGTTTATGCAATGGCCATATAATAGGGGTTATTAAAACACGAGCGTAGGTTTATCAAATGAGGCGAAGCCGAATTTGATAATAATATTACGCGAGTGTTTTAATACCTAATTATATGCCGTTGCATACACTACTTTATCTTCACTCTTACAGTTGAAATAAAACAAAAGTGGAAAGGGAAAAATATTTGGTATGGCGGGCAATTTAGATTCTCATTGCGCAGCGCGCGCATCCACAGACAATGAAACTTCTTTACTACAGCCCATACGCGCCAGAAAATTAAAAAGTAAAAGTGTGCTATAAAAATTAAAAAGTTATTTTATGATGCAGTTGTTTGAAATTCGAAGGAAAATGTTGAACTGTAATGGTTTTTTTTTTAAATTTTACCTATCCACGAATATAAAGTACGTGTTTATATAATATTTTTTGAATTCGTATTTGGAACATTACGTTGTGGGTGTAGATAAAATATTTTATCTACTCTCATATCGTAATATTCGAATTATAAACTTCAAAACGAGTTTATATTGACATACTTTATAAACACAATACCGAAATTTAAAAATAGAATCTTATTATAACACTTTTTCTCTAACAAAATAATGCTATAATACAATTTTTTTTCTATTACGATACAGGACAAATCCAAGAAGTTAATCAAAAGGAGTTTTCATCAATTATTTTTTGTAATGCCATTTTTATAGTACCCATTTAAAAAGATTTGATTCCAATTTTTACTTGTCTATGACAATGCCCGCTTCAGGTAAGCACGCACTGCGATTTTTATTCGCGCGAATTTTGTCTCTTTTTACATGTTCATAGAGCTCAAAATATTCGCGCGGATTAAATTCGCGCCGCGGTGCGGTGGTTTCTGTGGCAAAACACGGATTTCTTGCGGTATTATTTCTGCACGATTTTTTACCGCAATGCGAGCAACTTCATACAATTCCATAGGTCGCAGAATAGGCGAAAAACATTCGCACGAATAAAAATCGCAGTGCGTGCTAAAACCTTAGCGCATGCGCAATGCGGTGATGTGCTGGGTTTTGGCGCCATTCATATTTTGCAGGTTTAGTTGTATTGAATTTCATGAGTTTTTTTAATTCTTGCTTAAAAATGTCTGATATCAGTGAATGTGAAGAAAATTTTACTTCGCCCGATATTTTAGATGCGGCGAAGGAAATTACTCATAATTTATTACCAGCAAAGACGAGAAAATTATATGATAAGTGCTATCACGACTTTATGGCATGGAAAATGCAAAAAAGGTATTTAGTAGGTTCAATCCCAATGTATGAGTGTAGATAAAGTAGTGTATGAAACTGCACATAACTAGGTATTAAAACATTCGTGTGAATACTATTAAAAACCTCGCCTACGGCTCGGTTTTTAAACACACACTCATGTTTTAATACCCCTTATTATGCAACAGTTTCATAAACTACTATTTCGTAACCGTATCAGCACCTTTGATTACGTAACTTATTGAGAGATCAAAGCTCGCGCGCACGCTGTCATTTTGACAATTAACAGTATTCATGCAGTAGCTTCTTTTAGAAACTGCCTACAAACAAATAAACAATTCCATTTCTTCATAACATGTAGAGGCATTTTCATTGCTTGAGTGGAAATGAGTGGGTTGTAGTTTCTAGTTCTTGCCGAGGTTACGAAGAAATATTTATACTTACTGGAAATAATATGAACCAGGCCTTTATTTACCATGTATTTCCAGTAGGTGGTTGTTTGCTGTATTTATTTCTTAAAACGTCATGCAGTTTAAAAAATCTTTTCAATAACTTTCTTTTCAGAAGTCGGTGTTATAATGAATGTTCGTTGTTTTTCGTTTTCCAATACCGACTTCCAAAAATAAAGTTATTTTTCACTTTGCAGTGTTTTTCTTTGGAAGACAATTTCGTCAATTTAGAATAGCCAGTCTTCAGTAGGTATCCCTGAAAAGGATTGTTATTATAAATATTAAAAATAGTAGGTAATTATTTAAAGCCGTACTCAAACGAAATTATTGCACATTCATTAATTAACATCGTCATAATTAAATTACGTGCAGCTACATTTATGCATGGCTGCATTGGCTGCAATCTAATTAAGTATGAAATGTGGTCACATGTTTAATTGCTGTCATTCAAAAGCTACCATAACAAGCACTTGTGTTTAAAAGCAGGTTTCAATTTAAATAAATATTGTACAATGTTTTGACGGACAAATTATTTTAACTACGGAATTATTAAGTATCTACCAAAGGCTTCGCAAAAAAAAAAACACAAAAAAAAAATGGTAAATTGCATGGTTACTGTGGGCACTGGGCAGTAAGCGTGATGAAAGAAAAACGGAAAAAGAAAGAATTTGTATTTATTTACCACAAAACGACATACAAACATTGATTAATTTTGCTTAAACTAAATCTTTAACGATGATAGGTAACATAGGCTTTTCGGCGAAACGGACACTCGATCTAATGGCTATACGAAATTGTGGTACATCGATGCTATGGAATTATGACAATTCGGACGTTCGATGTGACTTCGAACAATTGCTGCTTGATTTCAAATATATGGCATTTGAAATCAAGCAGCAAATTCACTTCTTCTTCTTGTTCCTTATAGTAGATGGTGATTTCACCCGTAGACAGTTTGGGTCCAGTAGGTGGCCACTTTTATAGCGGCATCAGTAGCGTTCATCATGTCATCAAAACTGCAGGTGTATGAACATTTGGACCATTCCAACAAGATATATGCTATGATAGCTATTTTATCTAAATCGATACGTCAAGAAAACCATTCTATCCGTTTTGAGCATGTAGGAGTGCGAGATTTGCCTCTATGTTTCTAAGCCATTTCCTCCACTGAACTCACTTAAATTGACAGTTATAGCTTGAAAATGTTTTTTTTTTCATCACGGTGACTGAGTGGAGAAAGTTTCTTTCAAAAGTACTTAAAATATAAGCCTTATTGGTATAGTTCCTTTGGCTTTGTTTCCTGATAGCTACAACCATGGGGTCTTTAAGTCAAGAGTGAATAGGTTACTTCTAGGCAAGCGTGCTTCACCGTCGACCACATCACGGCTTACCATCAGACGAGATCGTGGTCAAACGCGAGCCGTTCGATAAAAAAACAATGACAAAAAAAAGTTAGTTAAGTTTTTATGGAAAAAGAGTGCAGAAACCCATTTTTTATGCATTTCGACCACTGGGCGAGTATTAGAGAGTTATATTTTTAGTTGACCTTTGATTAGCGAAATGGTATAAATGAATAACCTGTAAGTAAATGATTTAATGAATTGGAACGCCTATTCAGTGTTACCTGACGACCTTTCCTGTAAGACCTGAAACAGGCGCTAGTAATAATCTTCTTTAGATGACCTCCTGCCATCTAAAGAAGATTATTACTTGCGCCTGTTTATTTAGGCACTGGGACGCAAAAGTATCATTATTTTTTAAATTTCCTTGAATATTATTTGAAAGTGCAGTTTCTACTACTTTGTTTTGCACTGAATTCTTTCGTAGCCAATCTTACGAAGCTCGCGAGTGTACCTTGGCATCTGTAAAAACAGAAAATCATGTCTGAAATGAATTGGAAATAAAGATTGAAAGTTTTTAAATAAATTGGATTTTATTTATAAAACTTTTTAACCATGTAATTAGTTTAAACTGTGATTTTTTTATTTTTTAGTAATTTACGGAGATTTGAATTTAGAATCCGTTAATGTTAAAATTGTAAAGTTATTCATTTATAAATAAGGTCTTTAATATTCAGTTATAGCAATACGTTCGCGAAATACTCGTAGCTTGATTCGCCGAATTATTTACTATTAACATTTTGCCTCGACAGCTTTCAGGGTGGATGTAAACATTATTTGATGTTTTAGGACGAGCTCCATTAAAATCGGAACGCCGAAGAGTCGAGGAGTCTTAGGGTTCCATCGTCACTATATGCAAATGTATGTATATTTGTGTTCGAGTGTTTTTGTTACTTTCTTTCTAAAGGGCAAGGACCACCGATCACCGTTCTTTTTCATGACCTCGTTATAAGACTCTCAAGTGTCTTTGGCGTCTATTTAAGGTTATCGTCAAAGCGATGATGCGAATTTTATTTTACACCACCGGTGCTATATTGATAAGTAAAAATCCTGTTTTGATAGACTATAATCAATTTCTAATGTGTCTCGTGTGTGAATATAAATCAATTGATAACAATTAGACAGCACAGCGCGTTACAATTATGAGATACGATTAGCTGTCACTGAGGCGTTTACTTAATGAAGGTCGTGTAAGTAAACAATGAAATTATTCATAGGAGCGTTTCCGAAACAATGTTAACGTGGTGATATCGGTGGCGGGCTACGTACCCGCCACGTACCCGCGCGGCACGTAAACGCTTGCCTCGCGTTCTGCCTGACTACGCACCCCATTTGTTCGCTAAATCACACGCAATTAATGCTAGATATTAATCAACGTTATATTGATTCAAACACGTAGCATCTTCGAGTAGTTAGCATGTTTAGGTTTCTCAGAATTTTTGGGTCTCAATGGAGTTGGTGGGGTGTGAGGCGGCTGTTTAGTGGGTTCGGGGGTGTCGGATATTACAGGGGAAGTCCCGAAGCCATCGATCATCGTTACTGTCAGATGAGCGAAGCGCCTTTTAACGAGCTAGGTGGCCACGACTTGTTGGCCGCGCCGGCTTATCATACCGGTGCCGCGCACCTACACCCAGTCGCCACATAATATAATACTGATTGCCTATAACTGACCATTGACCGGTGTCCATCAGCCTAATTGAATAGATAAAGTCGAGATCCGACTCGTTCAGCCTTATTCATTAGCGTGCCCTTTACAAGTTCTCTTCGTTAGCTCTGATTGCTGAATTTGTTTTAATACAGTTGCTAGAATGTTCTGAAAACTCTGTGGAAAAACTGGATCAGTTGCAAAAAATGCTTGAATTGATTATGTGCGCGATGGCTTCAAAGTACCTAGTTTGTAGAATAACGAACATAACATTAATCACCGATGTTATAAACCCATAGATTAACATGGAATTGAATATTTTCAAGAGAAATATTGGAGTTCCAGAGTAAATATTGAAATGAGTAGGAACCGTGTAGTATTTGATTTGATTGGTGGGAAGTCCAATTGTTGAACAGTCATTAGTGAGGGAGCCAATGAGAAAACTTTACTGCTTTGAGTTTGTCGCCAGATTTTATTAGCCGTTTATGCTTTTTGATATTATATTTCCAAATGAGAGTTGAGAAAGATAAAACAGTAATTTAAAAGATTTCTATTGTGAAGCATGGCGTCTAAAAATGATTAAAGTTTCACAATTCTTGAAAAGTTTAGGCTTTTTTACCAGACTACCGAAGGAGGGTAATATGTTTATCAGTCTATGTATGTATGTTTGTTCCTATGTGGCGTTCTAGAGACTAAACGCGTTGGGCAATTTTGATGATTCATACGTCAATCAATTCGTCTTAACCCTGCGAGTGTCACTGGCTACATTAAAATTGGAAAATAGAAAAATGTATTTTTTTCTTCCAAACCCATCGGTATCAAAATAAAGGGTTAAAAGAGGTGATTTCAAAAATATATAACACTTTTATGTTTAAATGTACCAAAATCTAAAAAAAAATAACTAAAAAGTTATAAATAAAAAAAGTTAATTCAAAAAATCATAAAACCCGACTGCTTAAAAAACGAACTACAAAGCCGTTTTGGTCAGCCAGCTCGCGAATACGTATCCTCCGACTGCACAGCATGATTTTCTTCTTGTTTACGGCTTTGTAGTTCGCTTTATAAGCAGTCCGGTTCTTTGATTTTTGAATTAACATTTTTTTTTATTAACATATATTATTATACATAAACTGTAAACTTATGAAATGCAGTCTTATCTATACTATCTATACTAATATTATAAAGAGGAAAGATTTTTTGTTTGTTTGTTTGTTTGCACCGAATAGGCTCAGAAACTACTGGACCGATTCAAAAAATTATTTCACCAAAGAAAGCTACATTATTCCTGAGTGGCATAGGCTATTTTTTAAACCCGAAAACGGGTCCTGTGGGGTGGTCCACGGGAGCGAAGCCGCGGGCAACAGCTAGTAACATACAAAGAAGACACTGGCAGTGTCACAAGCTCTTTCTTACCTAACTCAAGCAGGGTGGATAGCTCCCATAAATTACCATACGTCAATAAAAAATGTTTTATGGTCATAAGTCTCCATAAAATAGGTTGTTATATTAATACAGTCGGTCACGTAGGTATTTTTCACTAGTATCGAAATCTCTTTATATAGCTTTTTGTCAATCAATAACGCGGAAATCGGTGTATATTGGGCTCAATCTCCATATCAAGTACCTACTTCTTCAAGGTTCATGACAAAAGATGCTGGTATTATTGTATTGTCATCATTAGTCCGTTTGAGTTGAATCGGATTGACAGATACCTCGGTAAGGATCAAAACAAACGAATGTAAAAAATATAAAAATAAGCTTTATGTAAATACTAGTTTATGACAGTGTCTTCGCCCGCGTGAATAACGAAAATGATCCCAAGGGAACTTACTTGCGGGATAAGAAGTATCGTATTTCCCTATTTCGTCAAAAGGTAACAGACAAACAGACTGACGGATATACAGATGGAGTTACTTTCGAATTTATAATATTAGTATGTATATAGAAATGTTTTGGACCAAGTGATTGATACAGCATTATACATTTTATGCCCCAGACAATTTGAAAAATGCCCAATATAAGTAGGCAATTTTCTAAAAACTATTGAAATAATTAAATTGACCGGGTTTTCAGAATAATGCACTTTACTCATTGGGCAAAGTAATAAACAATTTTTTATTTTTTATTTATGAACTGCCAGCGGCTTCGCCCGCGTGAACGTTGAAATTATCCCAAGGGAACATATTCCCGGGATAAAAATTATCATATTTGCTATTCCAGACTATAATCTATCCCTGTGCCAAATTTCATACAGATCCGTTCAGCCGTTCTGTCGTGATTAAGTAGCAAACATCCATCCATCCAAACTTTTGCATTTATAAGGCTACTTTTTTACCGGTATTTTGTTCCCTTGAGATGATAAAATACTTTCACGCTGGTGAAGCTAGTATTATTTCATTTGAGTGTTTGTTCATTCGGTGGGTTAATTATTTCACATACTGTGAATTTTGTAATTTTACGCAAAACAAAACATGATAATATTATAATATGTCAATCAATTCGTATTTAGTTAATTTAGAGCATGTCCAACTTGTGTGTGTTTGTTACAATTAACCATTGTAATGTTGAATCGTATTTCTGCTAATTTTAATTAAATGTGCTGAATTTTGTGCACAATTCACATACATTATCAGCAGGAATATGGATTTATAAAAGCTATATTTTGATAAAATATGTACTGATGTACGTATAATGGAATGTTATATTACAAATTATCATCATACATTTCCGTAGGTATATAATAGTCGAACCTTTTGGTTTCGATGGGAGTGGTTTATTTGTAGAATCAGGATCTTTCCTGAAGTCGAGCTAGACGATATCATTATCATACTAGTATTTTCTAAGATTTCAAGTGCAAATCGGTTGAATCACAATACATTGCGTCCATGTGAACGTACTTTCAATTTCGCTGAATAATAATCGCTTATCGTTGTGATATAAATCTAATCGACGGTCGCTCAGTGAAGAAGGTACGAAGAGTCTTGTAGTATCGACCCATGATATATTATTATAGAACATGTTCATTTGGATGAGCACATGACTGTATCGAGTGATTGAATTCAAATATAACTCTCTAGCTCTAAAGACATTCTGTTTCTACCGTTACACTGAGATAAATAGGGCAAATCAAGTATGACATTTTGCTTGACAGAAAAAAAATTAAGCAATCAAAAACTTATAAAACAACTAGCTGACCCGGCAAACTTTGTTTTGCCATAAAAACACCAAACATTCATCTACCCTACCTACCCTACCCTAACAACCCTACACTACCTACCCTACCCTACCCTACCTACCCTACCTACCCTACCCTACCCTACCCTACCCTACCCTACCCTACCCTACCCTACCCTACCTACTCCACCTACCCTACCTACCCTACCTACCCTACCTACCCTACCCTACCCTACCCTACTCTACCCTACCCTACCTACCCTACCTACCCTACCTACCCTACCTACCCTACCTACCCTACCTACCCTACCTACTCTACCTACCCTACCTACCCTACCCTACCTACCCTACCCTACCCTACCTACTTACCCTACCCTACCCACTTAGGGGTATGAAAAATAGATGTTAGCCGATTCTCAGACCTACTCAATATGCTCACAAAATTTCATGAGAATCGGTCAAGCCGTTTCGGAGGAGTACGGGAACGAACATTGTGACACGAGAATTTTATATATAAGATATTAATCACAGTTTGTTGTTACAATATAGTCAAAATGATCAACTCTTCTCTATCATTCTCTTCATATAGGGAATCAAGATACCTTATTAAAATAATATAGAAAATAAAGTACCAGGAATCCGATTCCCTACATCCCCTCTACGACTATCAACAACTTCGGGTAGACTGTAAAGTCGTTGGAGTTTCCTGCGACACAGGCAATCCAGGACAGGCCGCCTGAGGAGAGGAGAAAGTTGTGGGTGCAGAAGTGTCCACCAACCCATGACTTTGTTGAGCCCAAGGAACATATGCCGCTTGGTCATGAATTTCAGTGGCCTGTATGGAAGGCACTGAATCGGCTACGTACCCAGTAGGCCGCTGCAAGTATAATTTGGCAAAATGGGGGATTATTGATTCGTCCAACACCCGGTGCGAGTGTGGTGCCCCTGTACAGATTATGTCCCACTTGCTGGAGTGTCCTGGCTGTCCATTCACTTGCACCCTGGAAGACATTGTTCAATTCCTGGATTTCTGTTTTCCATATTCTTATTTGTTATAAGCCAAAGCTTTCATGTTGGCAGTAGTCAGTTGCTACCTTATATATTTCAATGTAGATACTTAGAACGAAAATAAAGTGGTAGATACTGATGCCGGTTAACGACTAAGTTATCAGATTGCGGACCTCGTAAGTTATACATTGAATAATTGGAGAGCTCGAGTTAACTCAATCCCAGCTTTAACTTTGTTACAATTGGACCATTCGTCGCGGTGTTGTATGTAATTAAATCCTCGGAGCCCCTTCTGAATCTATCATTGAGGAAGTTTTAACTGTCAATAATTAATTTAGAACTTTGCTCTAACTTATACCTTCTTCAGGATCAAAGCGTGGCCGTATTCTTGATACGGCTTAACTAAGTTGCTTCAATCAATCTCTGCATACTTTATTATACTAGATAAAGTTTGTGGAATCTGCTAAGTATTGTAGAATTTAGCAGGGCCGGAACAAGGGAGAGTGGCATAAATAAGGTGCGGCCAAACTGAACTAACATCCCTTTTCATATCATCAGAAAACCTAACTTATTCGTGGTGTGGTGCTCAAATTTTCAAGCTGGCTTCGCTGTTGAAAGTTATTGGTTCTTGTTGTAAACCCACTGTTTAATAACTTAACATACATCATGTTGAGAAAATTCTTAGGTGACATTTTCAAGCTCGGTTTTCACTTTCGCTCGAAGTTGTCTAAAAAACACGGCTTTATCCTCTAACACATTCGACAGATAAAAAACAGCATTTAAAAAAAAATTAAGCATGTCCTGAAACATTTACCTCCTTATAAGGTGTTATTGTAAAGAGCGGCTAATATTGTGTATGCCCGGAGCGGCAAAATAGCTAGATCGGGCTCTGGATATTAGGAATAGATTATCTAGACATTTACTTAGTTTACTGCAACCACAGTCTCAAAAAGTTGAATTGCTAAAGACAAGTACTAGGATATACTAGTTATCTTTCCGTTCAAGTGCACGTGCATTGAGATGCACTAAAGATAGTGGAGCAACCCAATTATTCAGCTTACTAATTAGGCTGGGTCAACAATATAGGAGCTGACGACGGGGAACACTGAACACTCCCAGTGATAATCAAGCGATGCAGCGCTTCAATTATTAGCTAGCCATTTGCTGGTATTACGCTGGCATTTCTAGCCCCTTCCATTCCTAGATACTCGAGCTGTAAGTAGTGCAATAACGCCATTGACTGTGGCGGCCGAGGCCACAATTGTATTGTTAGGTTCAAGAGCTTCCTCACTCATAACTAGCAGCGCGGATATCAATGTCGACGTTGTGCTCGTGCCTTTGTTTTTCTTAGGGTTATGTGTACATTATTAGCGGGTAGAATGTGGATGGTATATTTCTATTTTCCCCGTCATTTTTCAAGAGCTCTTTTCATTTTTATGTAGAAATTGTGGATTTACTTTTATGCTTACTTTTTATATAAAGTTAAACAGCACGTTAACGGCTCGTTGAATATAATTAACATTAACACACCTCTCATATTACGACCGCGGATGGAACACGTGACCTTATTAATATTTATAAAACCGAGAAAATTGTACAAATTAATTTCATCCTACTGTCTGCATGTCAAGCGCTACTCCATCGAGGCTATTTAAAATTGTTTGTTCACCTCGTTGTTAACGTGATCGCGAAAATACGGTTCATACATCCCACTCAAGAAAACGTCCCGAAAACTACTAAATAAGTTTTCCTCATCTACTTAAACTTTTCCAGTTCACAGTTATCTTTGAAATAAAACTAAAGAAAACTAAATAAAAAAGTTTTGGGCGTTACACGGATTGAGATCATACAGAAAAGAAAAGAAAACATTTACTGTTTGTACTTCTACGAACCACAGTTTCGCATTCGGCTTTCTGAGAGATTCATTAATATTTCATCGAGTACTCTGAAGATGTTAATTTTCTGCGTTTATTGTACAACGTAACGAGATAAATAGGTCTTTTTAATTGTTCTCAAGCATGTCTCGACGCGTTTCGTAATGAAATTAGTTTAATTTCATTATAATTTTATTCGTTGGTAAGTTGAGGCTAAAGGTAGGCCTATTAAAAGGGCTACTTTGCTTAATTTGTGGAATTGTCTGTTGATAGTCCCTTCATAAGCAGGCTGGAGGGCCGGGAGCGGGACTCCGGGGCTCCGGAGAGGCGCAACGATTGCGATTACCGGGAAGATGCTTAGTAATTTAAATATTGTTTTAAGGATGTACAAAATATTACGGAAACAGTTGTATGTAAGAGTTATAACAACCCTTTTTTTAACTGCAATACTGATGTCATTCGCATAACCTAACAAGTGCACGACTATTGTACGCACACAGGTGTACCTACAGCGCTAGACTTACCTGTTTATTACTTACCTAATCAACAATACTGGCATTAATTATACATGAACGTCCATTATATCCATAGGAAAAGGTAATAAGAGCCTCATAATCCATTGTGTGTCCGCAATATACACCACCGCCCGATAAATTTGTAGTACAATCAGTTTTGATGCCGTATTTGTTGTATCCGGCAAGTCGCCTCTGCGGTCATTACTCTTCTTTTTACCCGACTGCCGAAGGAGGGTAATGTGTTTATCAGTCTATGTATGTATGTATGTATATATGTATGTATGTTTGTTCCTATGTGGCGTTCTAGAGACCAAACGCGTGGGCCGATTTTGATGGTTCTTACGTCAATCGATTCGTCTTAACCCCGCGAGTGTCACTGGCTACATGAAAATTGAAAAATAGGAATATGGCGGTTTTTGAGCGCCATATTGTGGGGGCCCAATTTTTTTTTTCTTTCAGGCCTATCAAAATAAAGGATTTCAAGAGGTGATTTCAAAAATATATAAAACTTATATGTTTAAATGTACCCAATTCGAAAAAAAAAACAACTATATAGTTATAAATAGAAAAAGTTAATTAAAAATATCAGAAATCCCGACTTCTTAACTTTTTATTATTCGTTTGGTACATCTTACTATACCAAGTTGCTTCAATTGTAGGTTTTGGCTCATGGGCCGCAGGAAAGTAGGTGAACATACCCCGATATATGAATTAATGATCTAAAGTTAAGTATTTGTCAAACTTTAATTTGTAATCTGCCGAAATTGAGAATAAAACGGGGATTAGACACGTGCTTATATGCATTGGCACATTCACACCTACTGCTAGATAAGGCATTGTCAAAACTTTCCAGACGAACCAAGCGTGTCATTGAGTACCATGACCCTTTTGCTTTTGCCCTACTCGGGCAGGCTAAGGTCTTGGACCATACCGCCTCGTCATCAATGCATAATATCCTAATTGATTTTTTTAGTATGCACTAGAATGCGGATGTAATAGATTCTAATGTTTTTGAAGTGAAACTTCTTTATCGACGTATGGGAGAAAATTTTGTACGTAGAGTCCGTCCAACGAAAAAAGTCCCGCGGAAATACATGGAACTAACAAGATTTGTTAGAGGACAGCGTACAGTCGCATAGAAACTAGCGCCGCGTCTACGGGACTTCTTTCGTTGGACGGACTCTATCGTCACATTTTCGGTTACGCGCCATGTTGCTTTTTTTATCAAAGTTTAGTAAAAAGACTTATTCAAATTTAAGTGAATTTACAAGAAAAGTGAGTGATATATATTTCGTTTTATAAATTCAACACGTATGAGCATGATTATATATTTATAAATTAATTAATTTATAAATATAAATTACTCATTAATTGTATGCATGTCTATAATAATAAAATAGCTTTAATTTAATACGGAAAAAATTGTTTTTCTTAAGGCCTTAAGGCCTTATCTACCCCATTTTCGTGAAGTTGCAAATAGTAGAAAAATGATATGTCGTAAAGAAGTTTCACTTCTTACCTGTGTACTCTGGTACACACACACATTTTTTTTGGAGTATTTAGCAGCAAATTGTATCGAGTCAGCCTTCCCAGTAAGATTTGCAGAGGTAGTCAATACTACAATAAAATACTCCGCTGCACTATCCCGAGATCGATTCTGTCAATGATATCTCATATTGTCCAGTTGCGTAGACAGTTGGGACATAAAACTACAACACTTTTATATCACAATATCCACTAGAAATCTATTTGCAAATAATATTAACAGCTAGTGAACTGCACTAGAAAAAAGCCTGCCAAAAACGACGACACTTTTGCTATATAAACTGTAAACTAAACTGACAGCTGCCAATGACCTTATTTTGTGTTTTGTTGAGTGTTGTAGGTAAGGCTCAATCATCAGTGATTCACCGAATCGATGGGACATGACACCTCAATTTAATTTTTATAAATATTTTATGAATATAAACGTAATATATTTCATATAAAAGTATTTATACACATAGTACATAAACTTTTATTGTATTAAATAGAAAATCAAAATAAAATTAACGAGGACGATAAAATGAAGTGAATGAAGTGATAAATGAGTAGAATCTAAATAAGGGCCGCTAGTTTCTCAACAAATGTATTTTTTTTGCCGTGAAATAGTTCCATTTTCGATCTACTTCGATCAACTTTCGATCACTCAGGATAGTCAGGATACGACACTATTTTTATGTAACGATAAAGTGACAACCCCCCAAATGTCAGTTTAGTCTTAAAAATCAGAGTCGGCGTTTCGTGTGTAGTTTTTAGGGTTCCGTACCCAAAGGATAAAAACGGGACCCTATTACTAAGACTCCGCGATCCGTCTGTCTGTCTGTCTGTCTGTCCGTCTGTCACTAGGCTGTATCTCATGAACCGTGATAGCTAGACAGTTGAAATTTTCACATATGATGTATTTCTGTTGCCGCTATAACAACAAATACTAAAAACAGAATAAAATAAATATTTAAGTGGGGCTCCCATACAACAAACGTGATTTTTTTGCCGTTTTTTGCGATAATAGTACGGAACCCTTCGTGCGTGAGTCCGACTCGCACTTGGCCGGTTTTTATTTACGTGTACGTACGTAAATTAAGTGACCCTTAGTGGAGATAATCGTACTAACCGAAGAAACAATCAGAGTAAAGTTACAGGTTGACAAACATCGAAGGATCAACGAGTTTTAATATTTTGATAAAGTTTGCATCTTGAATAGCTTGCGACGACATATAAATCAGGGTTATTATTAGTAATGGTGTATCTAGCTGCTGCGGGGTCTGCAAGTTCGTGATCTGCAGGTAAGTCCAACAAGAAATTATGCACGTTGTTTTGCTAACTGGCCACACATGCTGGTGCATGGACATACGGCACGGAGAGATTTGCATTGTAAAGAGTGATCCGTTTCTCACCTTTTAATAATTGCAGATTTGACTTACCAATTCATCATCATTAGCATCATTTCAGCCGAAAGGAACTGTTGGACATAGGAATCCCCCAAGTGTACAACGAACGGTCCTGTGAGATTTGAATCCAGCGGATTCCCGTAGCCCTAACCAGGCCATCACTCTACCTAGAGGGAAGTGTCTTCCGGAAACCTATCACTCCAGGGCTTCCCGTCGACCATCGGTTCTACGAGCAGTGTGCTCTGCCCACTGCAACTTAAGTTTGGACATTCTACGAGTATGTCGGTAACCGTGCGGATATCTTCATTTCTGATTCGATCACGCAAGGAAATGCCGAGCATGCCCTCTTCATTGCTCTTTGGGTGACTTTAAGCCTTCTGATGAGTACTCATACCAATTACTAGCCCCTTATAACTAACCATCCAGTTTTTGGTAAGAAACTTATCCTTCTCTGTTTCTTCTTCGTCGTTTCCTAGCTGGCGACCACCTACGATACGTTTCAAAGTTTTGCGGTCTTCTGCAGTCTGGACCACTCGGTACATACTGCCTGCCTTCATTACTACGTCTTCCTATCTATCTATCTCTATCTTACCTTGCCACTACTCTGTCTTGAGCG
Organism: Anorthoa munda; assembly: GCA_945859665.1. Classification (NCBI taxonomy): domain Eukaryota; kingdom Metazoa; phylum Arthropoda; class Insecta; order Lepidoptera; family Noctuidae; genus Anorthoa; species Anorthoa munda. Next base: position 42,426,079 of record OX243893.1, read on the forward strand.
CACTTTCCTTCCACCGACCCTAGTATAATGAGCCTTCGAGACTATGCTTTTAAAGTGAGTTTATAATATGCCACTGACGCGTGCACTCCGCACGCTCAATCTGATGACTTATGAAACGGACCCATTCTGCTGTACTGAATGTGAATTCACAATGAGTACTTTGATCATAATTTGTTATTAGTAGATGTAAGGTAACTTATGTTACGATAAGCGCATTTATTGCATTGGAGAATCTTTTGATGATAATTGTAACATTAATAAACATAAATACATAAATGCCCGTGGCGATGTTGAGCTCCTTGGGGCACGGACTCATTTAAAATTATCCCTAATAAAGAAATTATACTTACAATAAGATCCCTCCAGAATTTTTCTCCATCAAGTTGAAAATCAAAGAAAATGTTACAGTAATTAATATTGAATAGAGCAGCATCAAGTAACGCTAACAGACTCAGAAAACAGACAACAGAAATAAACATAATTAAATATTCTAGTCCGTTGTATTCGTCCATACAGCTCTATCCAGCATCACGATGCATATTGTAATGTAATGCGTAGATCGCGTAGATCCAGCCATTATTTAAATGTATTAAGACTTAGGTCACATGTATTGAGTGCAATCCTCCTAAGCTTGGTGCTATCAGTCACTAGGAATGTCGCTGAACTTATTTGACCTCACTTCGTGTTCGTAATGCAGAATTATCTTTTGACTTCTCTCTCAGATGTAGTTTTAGAACCTCAATGAAAATATAATTATAAATACATTAGAAGTTGTAAAATCATTTATTTGCGTTTATAAAATTTCTACTAAAATAGCGTTAATATCACTGCACTAAAGATTGAAACGTTTTACTATTTTTACGCCTTTCATGCCTAAATAAGCATAATATTTACAAAATATTGCCACCAGTATCTGCCTTCATCACAAAAGTAGCCGAGTGTCATCGACTACGCCGTAGCTGTCTGCTACGACAGCTACATAATCGCTACGCCGCTACAAAACCGCTGCTCCTTGAGACAAACGTCTTGAACTTTGTTTTTGCCTGCAACAAAGCCCCAATTTTGTTGAATTGTAGCGTAACAACGCACCGTTATTTTAAAACATTGCTTTATTATACAAAAGGCAAGGGAGGCTAGAAACATGAAGACTTACAAAATTAGTTTAAACTTTTAGACAGAAAATTGCTCTCGTCTAATACATTTATTATTTAACTAACGACCCGCCCCGGCTTCGCCCGTGTTAAATTATATACAATAACCTCTCTTGTGTCTCACTCTTTCTATTGGTGAAAACCGCATGACAATCCGTTCAGTAGTTTTTGAGTTTATCGCGAACGAACGCGGCGGGAGCTTATGTTTTATAATATGTAGTGATTATTCCCCTCCGGCCGTTTTCACAACCGCGATTCGCAACCAGTTGCGAATTAGGAATTTTTACACCCTGTTTGCAACCGGTTGCGACTCAAGCCAACTTTTTCCTTAACCGCAACTTGGTTGCGAACAAAGAATAAGAACTTTGCAAACTTGCATGATTATTCTATATCTTTGTCAAGAAGAACAATATCTCGCATATTTCATTTCTCCATACCGGAGCACTCCTAACTAAGGATTTGCGAAGTATTTACATCAAAGATTTAGTTTCGTATTACATATTATTGACTGTACTTCGTTTTTACTGCAGTCGTGTTCTGAAATAGATGTTAAATGATTACGTTGTACGCTGGCAAAATTATCTCGAAATTAATGTGCTAAAGATTTATTTTGATTCATAATTAAGTTTATGTCAAGTGTCTCGAGTTCAACGGGTGTTTCGAGCAGTAATCGCTAGTTAATTGTTTATTAATGATTGTGAGTGCAGATTTTTTCGTACCTCTAGACAGCATTTTAACTTATTTGGTATTTAAGGGGCGTATTCTAGAGGGATGACAGTTATGAATCTAGATTTAATTATAAAGTGTGCATTTATAACTGACGCTTTGTTATTCAAAGTAATAAAATTTCTTTTATATTTAAATCAGTGGGCTGTGAATTTAAAAACTGAATACAAAAACACACTTTACAAATTGTGTGGACAGAAATAGCTGCATTAAGAAAATAGTATATTATGCAACTAGTTAATAAAGGACGGATTTAAAGCGAGAGCCATAGGTGAATCACGAGCAAGTGAAGGATTCTTACGACTGATTCACGACCGTAGGGAGTGATTCATGATGATTGAATCACGAGCATAGCCAGTGATTCAAGTGTTAGAATCATGAGCGACGCGAGTGATTCATGGCCCTCGATATAAATCCGTTTTATTCAAGAGTTACATACTATATTTTATATCATGACTACGAGAAAAAGAAAGATTTAAGCGAAAAGCCTGACCCCTGCTGCTATGTAACAGCACCTGTGTTTCAGGGGCCAGTGACCACCTCCGTTACGTTACATAATTATAATTAATGCAATTGATATTAGAATTACAATCCAAATAAGTATTCAATAAATATCCTAGACTAAAATCAACATCATTATTAAAATCCTAAATATAAACAAACTCAAAATTAAAATCGAAGTAGGAGTTTGAAATTCGAGTATTCTCTCCACAAGAAGTTAGTATCGAGTATTTTTTGCGCAAGGAGGTTATATAGCATTGAGGAGGAGGTCCAATACATTGGTGGGTTCCAAATTCAAACACCAAAACAGTGATTACAAGAGCCTTTTATTCACTGTTTTCAGTGAATAAAATAAGCTTTATAGAGAGGGAGTGGCATAAAAACCGGCCAAGTGCGAGTTGAAAATCAGGCACAAAAATCACGTTTATTGTATGGGAGCCTCACTTAAATATTTATTTTATTCTATTTTTAGTATTTTTTGTTATAGCGGCAACAGAAATACATCATCTGCGATGATCTGCGATCAGAAAGACAGACATACAGACAGACAGACAGACGGACCGCGGAGTCTCAGTAATAGGGTCCCGTTTTTACCCTTTGGGTACGGAACCCTAAAAACTGTGTTGCAACCATTAACGCCCACCTCCAGGAGGGAGACAACAGTGCTCCAACTGGATAAAGAAATTAATCAAATATATCACAGTAATATTATAAAGGCGAAAGTTTGTGAGTGTATTTGTTACTTCTTTACGCTCAAACGGCTGGACGGATCTGGATGAACTTTGGCACTGAGATAGATCATAGTCAGAAATAGCACACAGGATACTTTTTATCCCGGGAATATGTTCCCTCGCTATAATTTTAGACCTTCACTCGGGCGAAGCCGCTGGCAGACGCTAGTTAAATATAAATCCAAATTTCAAATATAAATAATAACTGAAACAAAATATTTTTTTTAAATCAATAAAAGGTTAAGCTAGGGTTTCATTTACCCGACGTTTATACACCTAACATAAGTTAAGACTCGCATTAACAACGCCGCCGTGAAGTTCCACAGAGCAGGGGGCAATTCCCTTTTTTTAAGGAACACATTTGGTTTAATAATTTTCTTACTTTAAAAATAAAAGGTCATGTTGACAAGTCTTTTACATTGATTGTCGCTGATAGAGCGACTTTCAAATACGAGAATGGCAGAAAGCTGGTAACTTATTTTGTAATCGTCTTACCGTGAACACTCTGGTGAAGTGAGTTGTTAATCCAGAGCTTCAGGTGGAATGATAGTTCGATTACGCTCTCTTCACTTAATCTCAATTTGATACCGCCTAGCCTTTTGCACCATCGAACTACAAGATGTACGACAATAAGCCATCGGTACATGGTGGATTACCCACCCATACGAAATAAACGTTTTGGGAATACTTTTATTGTGCATATATAATTTTTTGGGTGGGCGCCGTGACGCCTCTCAAGCTACTAATCAAAGACAGGCCTTATCGCCGCAGTTGTGGCGTTCCCAGCGCTGAGTTGCAACAGTCACCCCCTCCATGTAGCCATGACATCCTGTCCACCGAGCCGCGATTTATTTCGTGTCCTCGCACCACTCCAATATATGCGTGAGGAGATCCCAGATCCTCCAGATCCTATGGTGGCAATCCGGCAAGGAGGCTCGCCACCTCACCGGAGACCTTGTAGTACCGGGCCAGCCGGATGGCCATGACCCTTCGGTACGCATTCAACCGGTGTGCTGATCGCCGCCTCAGGGAACGATCCCACACCGGTGCCCCGTATGGTACGGGGTTATCGCCCCGCTATGGCTATCGCCATGGACCACACGACCCCCGCGTAGAGCTCTAGATTGGGAAAGAGCCGCTCGAGGGCAGCCCCGGCCCGCTCCAGTCTGGGAGCGAAACATCGGCAATACTTCCTGCACGAAATTCCATCAGCGAGTACCGGGTACTGCATATTCGACCCGACGCCGACGTGAACGCCTCCTACCGTTATTTGGGTACCCTACGGTGGCACGTTCCGAGGATCATGAAACCACATGGCCTCGGACTTGTGCAGCTAAGAAGTGGAATTACCTGCTGGCATCACTGTTGCCTGACAACTGCCATCTAGAGGTCTTTAAGTTAAGAGTGAATATGTTAAATCGACCACATCATCGCTTACCATCAGGTGAAATACTGGCCAAACGCGAGTTTATCGTTAATAAAAATCCAAAAAAAAGCTCTTACTGTGTTTTAACAGAATAGACTGGCTGATTATTAGCAATTAAATACCAAAATTGCATCGAAAAAACGTGAATTTTATGTCCGTATTTTTTCAATTGTATTTGTTCTTAGGGTTTGTGTTGGTACGTGCCACGTCCATATTGTGTTTCAGTTTCGTTAAGCTCTCGTTTAAAAGCGTTGTGTGCACACCCTAATTTAATTAAGAAGTGATCCTAGCATTAATTTTAACGTTGTAATAATTGTTGTGCCCTTTCAGGGTTCATGTTAGGTACAGAAACCTTTTGTAGCAAAAATTTTACCACGTTAATGCAGTAAATATTTGAGTATGAGTTAATTAAGTACTTCGTTGGCTTGTACTAGCTTTTGTTTTAGAGTTTAGACTAAGCTTAGAGAGAACCAAGAAGTCAGATTGCTGAGTATAAGGTCCTGAGTTCGATTCTCAGGTCAATCAAAGTGTCACTGAATTTTTCCGTGGCCTTAATTCGGTGATTTATTTTCGTTGGATCCCACTTTTAGATCCCATTTTTTAGGTATTGGCGATGGGTCCCATTTTCTATTCCCATTGAATCCCATGTTATAACAATATGTGTACTTTTTAGAAGAAAAGTGGTTTACCATTATCAAACATTTAAAAAGCAGCGTGTTTTCGGCACACCGAATATTAAATGATTGAATGAATGAAAGACAGAACAATGAACTATTATTATTATATTCCCGCTACGCTGGGTAAGTACTTCGATACTTGGAGACGATGATATCCATACACAAATATAATCAAAGAAAGATATCGAGGACCTTGGGGCTCTTGGTTTAGACATTTGGTGTCGGACTGGTGCGGTGCCGCAGCGGTGCGGGTGACGTACTACTTTTACTGCGCACAACCAGTTGATTTTTCCATACAATTTATGCACACACATACTCGTCCTGCTGACGTGCGTGCGCTGCGCCGCACGGGCAGTCTTGGTGTATAAATTTTATGGAAAATAAATTATTCACTAAAAATCAGTTTTTAAACAAGCTTCATTCGTATTCTTCTCAGCAAACCTTTCATTTAATGTGAAACAGTTAACAACGGTAGATGACAAACAAAAATTTAAAAACATTTGCAATTAATTTTCAATAAAATACCGTAGTACTCTGTGATCTGGGGGGTGACCATAAGCTCTTAGAGTGTGTGTAAGGGACAGATGTATACAAGTCATATACATCTGTCACTTACACACAATCAAAATAACCTTACTCTAAGAGCTTATGGTCACCCCGCAGATTTTTTTACAAGGGAGAGACAGTATGTACATCAGAATTCAATTGTTTCATTTTAAACCCTATTACAGTGACATAAGAGCCACATGACGCTCGCATATTGCATTATATACTGAGGCATGACGTCACACTTCATGAACGTCGCAATAACTTCACGCAACTGTCCGCTGCTTGCGATAAGGACACAAGCCTCCATAATAAACTCGGAAAGCAGTTTATTTTAAGTCTTTTTCTATAAATAATTTTAAATTTCTTCTTTTCGGTAAGGCACTTACGAGTTGGAGGTCGAAAGCGAGCAGGCGCTTAACTGTGTGTAATTTATTTCGTCACCACTGCTCTCAAAACGGTGAAGGAAAACATCGTAAGGAAATCGGCATGCCCTAGAACCAAAAAATTTAAGACATGTGACACCTACTAATCCACACTGGGCCCGCGTGGTGGATTATAGCCCACTCCCTCTCTACCAAAGGAGGCCTGAGTTCCAGCAGTGGTAATATAAAAAGGCTGAGGATGACGACGACATATTTTAATAATCTACGTATATTTACAAAATATAACGTAACATGGTAGAAAATTATGTGTACGTACATTGTATCCATTTATGATACGATTCAGTTTTTAAAATTGCACTATGAAACACCTTCGGTACCTAAACTAATGTTTTGCATGTATGGTGTACGCATCTATAAATAGTATAAAAAATTCGCTGTCCACACCTGTTGACATAATATCTGATTCTCTGCTAACTTCTTCTAAATAACGCAACGAATGTTATACGATGTTCAAAAATGAAAAGAGCGATCAACGATGAAGGTTTTTGTACATAATTTGTCCCTTGTGAAGTCGGTACTCATGCATATATTGCGTGCCGAGGCAGAGAATATTTCACCAATTATATTACTTAAATTCTATGTAATAACCGAGCCATGCAATCAATCGCACATAAAACCAGGCTTCGGGCTGTAAGTAGCAGAAATTCATCTATGAGCATTAATACAACTATTATTTAATGGTAGTAAAATATTAAACGCATGCATGACGTAACGTTGATCTTCATAAAGGTTATAGTAGACAGTACATCTGAGCTGCCAGAGACTGCGGACGATCGATGACATCGACTCTTGAAGCCAATCTAGTGTGGTGCATGACAGGTGGTTTGCGGTCGATCGACGTGGGCAGTTTTCATTTGACGTCAACTGTTGTCTATGTCCATCAAACTAAAATTGTTCAATCTTCCTAGCCTTTCCCCAATTTAGTTGGAGTAGGCTTCTGGTCTAACCACACGCAGATGAATACCAGTATATCACATGGTGCACTAGCCTCCACACCCCAGTAGCTGAGTTATACGATAACCCTAGCAAGAAAGGCGTCAGATTTTCCTAACTTCTGTTTCGACTGTCAAAGTTTTAAATGGCAATCAGGACCAACGGTATAGCTTGCTTGCCAAGGCAGGGAGAGTTCTCGGTAATTGGTGGTCACCCAGGCACGGGCCGATCTCGGCAAGTGTTATGTAATGAGCCGTGATGAGTGCGGCTGTTAATCTTTAGCCAACAAACTTACACTGTAAATTTTCATATTTAAAAACAAATTGCAAACATAGAAAATAGCTACAATCTTCTATAACAAAGGGTGGTTTCGTTAATTGACTGCCTAAAGACCGTCGTCGGAGGCTATGGTTATAACATATCGCACCAGTTTTGAGACTACCAATATCGACTGGTTCACATCGTCGATCAAGCACTTACTGGGAACACCTTCAGACGTGGGCATATGTTGTATAAACTAATAGACAGCGTGTTGTGCACCAATACCCGACTTCATTAGTTAGACAATACAGTTCGCAGAACTACAGATTAGAGACATCTGAACCGACTGTTGTCTACCACCCAGTATTCACTATTCTCGAATTCTATTTATTTGATTTTAGTGAAAATTCTGCTTTGAGATTAGCTCTATGAACAGCTTAAGGTCATTCTAAAGTGGTTCTTTAGAATGACCTTAAGCTGTGAATTTGAATTGAAGAGCATGTGAATTGTGATAAGTCTCAGTAACATGATTGTTTTGCCAACAAAATAAAGATTTGTATGACATTACAATGGCACTAACGAATCTTACTATCGCTTTTGTTACTGCCGTCTGTGTCTAATCAGAAAACATATATCATATCATTTATCTTTTTCTTGTTTCAATAAACAAAACTGGCGATTCATATTTGGCGTCTAGTTAGAGGCAGTTGTTTTGGGAAAGCCAGAAACGACGGCAATGTTTGCTGACGAAACAGTTTGCGTTCGTGTTGCGGAGATAAACAAATCAGCATGGCGGCTAACTTGTTGGCTGGCTCGGCTGGAGGGCATCGTTCATTGGTGCAATAACGTATTGGCGTGAAGATTGCAGTAATGTGTATGTAGTGACATATTGCGCCCACCAGTCATGCTGACCCACTTTCACGGTCTGATGTTTTCAACTGATTCGTTTTGTTTTTGTTTACACGCAATTCGTCGTGCTAGTTCATGTTGTATTATTTTATTATTATGTTTCTATTATTTAATATTCAGACGGCAAGTATCACTTAAACAATTATTTTGGCAGCAAAATAAAATAAAATAAATAGTATGTGTCACCTGCAAAAAAACTACCAGCAATGTTGTTCAGTAACTAAGTGAAGGATATCTTAGGATCTTATGTCTTAAACAAAATAAGTTGAGAGTGAGCGAATCGAGGTGCGACACTTAGAAGGGATCGCTAGGCGCTGGCGTGAGCGAGCAATCTAAACCTTCATCATCTTCTTCATGTGTTGTTATTGTTCGCTTTAAACCCTGAATATAGAAGAGGGAGTCGTAATTTACGCAAAATTTAATTAAATGCTAAGCTCGATTTGTTTTCTATTCCTAATATAATATACATATTGCTCAGAGAGAGGAGGCCTGTGTCCCAGCAGTGGAAACATGAATAGACTGATGATGATGACTAATATTGTTGCTATTTTTTATTTGGCTTTTTATTTATCATTGGCCTTAATCTTTTTAATTTCTCTCTATTCTCTTATATCACAGAGGTCCATCACCAATTTGAGACCTGATGCTAACAGCCTGAAAAAACGTCGAACAATTGGATATTATTTGGTGCGACTTTACCTTTATATACCAGGTACGACGAAGCAACATAAGAACCTAATAATGTCTTGCTTGACCCAGTGACCAACGCAAAAACACAGAAACTCAACTCGTTATTACTAAAACAATAAGATCTTGGATAAATTAGTTGTCGGTAATTAATACGAACGCCAGTGGCGATATAATAATGTTATTGTTTTGTCACTCAATATGTGCGTGTATTATTAGATAATATGTCAACAATATAGGATATTTTCATGGTACGATTTATTTTAGGCGAAAACGGAAGTGGAGCTCAAATATCATTTTTTTTTTTTTTGTTTTCGTGCCTCAAAAGGAAGAAAGGAAACCCTAATAGGATTACGTCGTTGTTTGTCTGTTCGTCCGTGTGTCTACACCTTTTTCACAGGCAATCCCTTGGAGCTATGAAAAAATCAAACTTCTAAGCCTACGCAATCAACTGCCATTTATACCGCATATTTACCCGACTATTGTTTATGTATTTTTAGTTCGCTTTATAAGCAGTCGGGTTATTTGATTTTTTTTTAGGCTTCATGCACAAAAGGTACAAAGGTGGACTTAATGCCTTAGGGTTTTCTCTACTATTCAACCAAGGGTGTTGAAGAGATAACATGGCAGGTCATCATCAAACTTTTTAATTATCGCACTGCTGGGACACGGGTCTCCTCTCTGTGAGAGAGGGAATGGGCCTTAAGCCACCAAGCGGGCGCAGTGCGGATTGGTGGTGGTTTTCGCATGTCTTCGACATTTTGGTTCTAGGACATGCCGGTTTCCTCACGATGTTTTCCTTCACCATTTTTAGAGCAGTGGTGATGAAATAATTAACACAAAGTAAAGTGACGACCTATCGCACATAAGTCGGGTGTATTGACAAAATAATTGTAGTGTACGTTCCTTCGACCAATAATCATAGAAATTGGCAAGAAGCAATGTCTTATAGCATAAGTAATGGATAAAAATCCGAAAACAGTAAATTTGTAAGTGAATAAAAAAGATAACACAAAAACCACATAAAAAAAATACAAGTTAAGTTAAAGAACAATGGCAGGTGCCCATACATTGTTTTAGCTGAGATTAAATTCGAAAGTCTTTAAATGAAAAATATCTGGTGTAACTCAGGGTGATGTTCTGAATTAGTTTGTGCAAGAATTTTTGTTCGAGAATGTAGAGAATAATAGATATTCAGTCATAATAGTCAGTCAGTTAATAGGTAAAATATTATTCAATTTCGTGGAAGTAAAAGGGGAATATCGCATTAGTATTTCCCTTACCTAGTTATTTTAGCATGAAATGTGTAGTATACTCTTTGGAAAGAGTATATTTATTTAAACTAAGTGACTTTGACGTGTATCAAAAGGTTGTCGTCAACAACCAAGCTATATTTTTTTTAGACTTGGGTACTAGTCTTTTTGCCAATCATTAATTGAAAGTAACTCATTTATTTCTACTACACTACAATATTCTTACCTATTTGCAAGGAACATCTACACTTATACATAAACTGTATTGTTAACTCATTTACGGCAATAAATACGATAATGATATTATTACTTAATATAGTTACTACTTGTCACTTAGCAGATAAAATATATAATGGCAACACTCATCATCATCATATTAGCCGAAAGACGTCCACTGCTGGACATAGGCCTCCCCCAAGCGTCGCCACATTGACCGGTCCCGTGCGTCTCGCAACCAGCGGATCCCCGCAACCTTCACCAGGTCATCGGTCCACCTAGTGGGAGGCCTTCCAACGCAACGTCTTCCGGTTCGCGGTCGCCACTCCAGAACCTTTCTGCCCCATCGGCCATCCGTTCTGCGAGCAATGTGCCCTGCCCACTGCCACTTGAGTTTGGCAATTCTTCGGGCTATGTCGGTAACCCTAGTTCTCTTGCGGATCTCTACATTTCTGATTCGATCACGCAAGGAAACTCCGAGCATAGCCCTCTCCATTGCCCTTTGAGTGACTGTAAGCTTTCTGATGAGGCCGACACTCGAAGTTGTGGGCGACTATGTCTACCTTGGACAAACGATCCAATTGGGTAGGGCCAACTTCGAGAAAGAGGTCAACCGTCGAATCCGACTCGGCTGGGCAGCGTTCGGGAAGTTGCGCGGTATCTTCTCGTCCAACTTACCACAGTGTCTCAAGACAAAAGTCTATGACCAGTGTGTGTTGCCAGTGATCACATATGGCTCTGAGACGTGGTCGCTTACATGGCAACACTATGGTAAAGAAATGAACTAAAAATCAAATAACTTTTTATTTATTATGTTTTCTTTTTACCTATTTTGGACCAGGCCTAATTATACTTTAAAAAACATAGACAATTAATAGAATGTCTTTCGTGTATAACTCACTTTCAGACGCTCAAATTTAAGTCAGCTAAAATCTCGCCATTGTTCTTTAAAATCTAAAGTTATCTAAAGGAGAATGGACACTCTTGAGTGTCAAGAGTGTCCATTTTCCTTTAGATAACTTTACTTTTACACTTTTGAACACGTATTTTAATATGTGTTCAAAATTATTTGATTATCTCACTGTCGGACTAAATAGAATTATATTTGTTCTACTCAGGAAACATCGCTATTGCCATAACTAACAAAAATAGAATAATAAATAAAATATCTTTGTCTTTCTTTTGCTTAAAATTATCAAATTTTAAGATCATTCGGAGTGAATGACCTAAATAAATAGGTAAGTTAATAAGCCATGTAGCATGTAGCATGTGTAGTATATTGCTGCATCGAGCGCAAGGTGAGTTATTGATGCATGAGTGTTTTGTTGGTGTCTGAGCGCAAGCGACTTAACTTTATTAATTACTCATTTTAGCGAGGTTTGTAATCTACTTTTCTTTCAACTACCAATCCACCTCTCATCTATTTCTATTTTTTTATACTTTTCTTGTTAAATATTAAGTACCTACCTATCAAAGTTTTACAATGGTACGAAATGCGTGGCATTTTTTTTTCATCTAATTGGTTTTATACAGCCGATTTTTATTTTCAGCCAGTATCTTTTTGATCTACTACATACATTTTATATTAAACTTAATGGGAGACATTAAACCTCTGTGGTAAATTTATATCTAAACTAGCTGACCCCCACGGCTTCGCTCCCGTCTACTGGCTACCTACCACTACCTACCTGTGCTACCTACCCTGTATACCCTGCCTACACTGCCTACCCTGCCTAGCCTATCCTGCCTACCCTGCCTCTGCCTACACTGCCTAGCCTATCCTGCCTACTCTGCCTACCCTGCCTAGCTTGTCCTGCCTACCCTGCCTAGCCTATCCTGCCTACCCTACCTACTCTACCTACCCTACCTACTCTTCGGCTTTTTATTATTAGTATAGATAAAAATACAAAACAGTGCATTAATGAAAAACTGTGCAACAATGATATTTCATGTAACATTTCTGCACTGTTTTGGTTCTAAGCAAAAAATAAGTCCTTTCTGATCAGTTTTGTAGTGATTAATGTTAATATTACTACTTAGTTGGAAGATTTTTTTCTCCTTTTAGTAGCTATAAAACATACACACTGGAAAGAGCTTATAAAGAAGAATCTTATGAATAAAACTAATTTTTGTTCGTTTGGAGTTAATGACCGCAATAGGAAATTAATTGAACATTGGAATTAAGAATTTTTAAGGAAGGAACATAACATTTGCAAAAAAATATATGGTAGTAGGTAGAGTATTGTTTATATTAAAATAAGTTAAAGTCCAAGTTTATCAATTGACGAAAAAGAGAGATGATAGAGAATGTCTTACATTTAGAGCTCTCTAGCTCCTTGCTAATCCACAATCCAGATAAGTTGACCTAATAAAAAATACTCGCCTTGAAGAGATCTATCCAACGACAAATATCTTAACGCTATTTAGGGTGGGACAGGAATGCCCATTGGCCTGTAAGTCAAAGTTAAAAACAGAATCATACTTAATTAAAATTTAAATATAATTTTCAGTCAAAATCAAAATTGCATAATCAAAAACATAATTTAAATTAAAAATTAATATAAAAATCAAAACTTTATATTTTATAATAATAATTAAAAAAAAATACAGACGAAATTAAAATTTTTGTCTAGTCAGTTTGTTCGGTCTTAACGATAGATTTTTTTTCTAGTACCTCAGAGCGATTTCTAGATACTAAGTACTTAGGTAGATTTTTTTCTATGAAGCTTATCTTGCAATCTCTTGTAATCTAAATTCAAAAGAAATTGCTGCACTGACTTTTTCCTTGAAGTTTCAGTTTAAATTGGATCCGCTGACAAACTAATAAAGTTCTTGAATACCATAGTTATTATAAACTTTATAACGTTACTCGCCTAGATCTACATTTTCACATATAAATACGTGTAGTTTTGAAGCGAAGAACTCAGCTTATAACAACTTAGTATTTAGTTAAAGGAAAGTCAGTCTAATCTCTTGAGTACGTTAGCGTTTGGAGCATGCAGAATAATCTGTTTAAATATTTAATTCTGAAGGTAAAGTGCATCGGCCGTATTATGAGTAGTGCAACTAAGCTCTCTGTTGCATCCAAACTGTAACTCGTTTGACATCTGAAGAGCTGGGTTCAGATAGCTGCAACTTTGAGACATTTAATTGATGTCTGCGTCAAGCTTACATGTCCTGGACGATTAGATCTGATTCAAACATCCATGTTTCCTTTTGTCATAAATTATTAATGGGCCGATGTTTCAACAGTCTGATAACTTTTACCTAAATAATAAATATTGTCGTTTGACATATGCACATGCTGAGATAGGAGCCATTTTGGTCCCGCACGTGGTTCTTTTTTTATAAATCCGTTTATTTATTTTTTTTATCTCCGTGTCTCTTGTGCGGGTCTCATAATAGTAGATTGTTGCATTGAGCGCATAGTGAGTTATTAATGCACGAGTGTTATGTCACTAAATATAGACGAGTGCATTAATTACTCACTTTAGCAAGGTGCGTAATCTACTTTTCTTTCAACTACCAATCTACCTACCGTGATAAAATATACCTACTCAAAATGAAAACTCAAGTTAATGAAAACAAAGTTATCCCGCGAATTTGCGGCAAAAGATTATTAACAATTTCATTTGCAGCTGTTTTTATACTTTCAGGAGTTGAATTCATATTGCTATCACTGTATATTACATTTTTTTTAACTTTTCTTGCTAAGTATGAAGTATCAAAGTTTTACAATGGTACAAAATGCGCGCCATTTGTTTTTTTTACATCATGTCGATTTTATTCAGCCGATTTATATTTTCAGCCAGTATCTTTTTGATCAAATGCATACATTATATATTAAACTTAATGGGAGTCATTAAACCTCTCTGGTAAATTTATATCTAAATAAAAAATAAAAAGCAGTGCATTAATGAAAAACTGTGCAACAATGAGAGTGCATATAATATTTCTGCACTGTTTTGGTTCTAAGCAAAAAATACGTCCTTTGTGATCGGTTTTGTAGTGATTAATTATAACATTGTAATAATTTTGGTGCCCGTCAAACCAACATATTTATTCCTCTAATAAAAGATATCTGACTATTGAAAAATCAAAGAGGAATAATTACCTAGTCATGAAATTAAATAGTCTGTGCACGTAAATTATTGCGATACATACACACCGCACATACTAAAATTGATGATATAAATTAGTTCCACAACTTGTGTTCGGTGAGACATGAATAGTTTAAACATAAATGATCACTCAATTTTACCTGCCATTACTACGCCAACCGTGATACCCTGAATTAGTTAAGTACGTATCTAAATTTATATGTAAAGTTGTAACAGCAAATAGGTATAGGTGCCTTAAAAAAACTTTATTGAAATAAAGCTTGAATCTTTAAGCGAACCCCCGATGTATTACAAACGAGGACTTATCTAGATAACTAAGTTCATTCGTACATATATCATGGTCTGTTTAACATTCAATCAAGCGGGAAAGCCCCACATGACGCGGCATGACGTGATGGGACGAGACGCCTGTTAACCCTCCGAACGCCGTGAGCCCGTTCTTTCCCAAACTAAATTGTCCAACTGGGCATGAAGCGAAAGACGAGCCAATCATAATGTATCAGCAAACACTGTTTCCGCAACGTTAAAGATTTGATGAGATGAGATGCTATTAGAGCAACATGAAATTATTTAGTATTGAGCGTTCATGCTCACATTGTTAAATCACTTCAGGGATAGAGTTAACTTAAATGGAATAACATTTTCAGAGTGCTACGTGCAGCTTTAATTTTTCTAGAGCACTATAGTTTGTTGGTTAACTCGTCCAAAGCTTCCACGGTAGTCCGCTAACATAGCAACACACTTAAACGATTACATAAGTTATTCTGGAAAATGCAGCGGCAGGCGAGGCGAAGCCGTGTCAAAAGAAGACACGAATTGTTATATTAAGCACAAGTCAAGAACGAATGTCGTGTACTCTCAAAGGTTTTATACAGATTGATATTGCGATGAACGGTATTTCTGTTCCATTTATCACAGTTCGATAGAGAGCCATGTATTGTAAGACATACGCTTTGACAGATGCATAGTGTTTTAGATATTGTTTATGTATTTTATTAGTTAGGCAGTTTATTAATATCCGATTGCTCATACGTCTACCACTGTTATGTCCTTTTTATCCCAAAGATTGACTGGTAGAGCCTTGCTGCATTAAATCTGCCTCTGTATCACCATTGTACATGAAGTTTAAATCTATACTATACTATATTCTAATATATATAAATCTCCTGTCACGATGTTTGTCCGCGATGGATTTCTAAACTACATAACCGATTGTAAATTAAATTGGCACACCGTGAGCAGTCTGGTCCAACTTGAGATATAGGGTAGGGTAGGGTAGGTAGGGTAGGTAGGGTAGGGTAGGTAGGGTAGGGTAGTGTAGGTAGGGTAGGGTAGGGTAGGTAGGGTAGGGTAGGGTAGGGTAGGGTAGGTAGGGTAGGTAGGGTAGGGTAGGTAGGGTAGGTAGGGTAGGTAGGGTAGGTAGGGTAGGTAGGGTAGGTAGGGTAGGTAGGGTAGGTAGGGTAGGTAGGGTAGGTAGGGTAGGTAGGGTAGGTAGGGTAGGTAGGGTAGGTAGGGTAGGTAGGGTAGGTAGGGTAGGTAGGGTAGGTAGGGTAGGTAGGGTAGGTAGGGTAGGTAGGGTAGGTAGGGTAGGTAGGGTAGTTAGGGTAGGTAGGGTAGGTAGGGTAGGTAGGGTAGGTAGGGTAGGTAGGGTAGGTAGGGTAGGTAGGGTAGGTAGGGTAGGTAGGGTAGGTAGGGTAGGTAGGGTAGGTAGGGTAGGTAGGGTAGGTAGGGTAGGTAGGGTAGGTAGGGTAGGTAGGGTAGGTAGGGTAGGTAGGGTAGGTAGGGTAGGTAGGGTAGGTAGGGTAGGTAGGGTAGGTAGGGTAGGTAGGGTAGGTAGGGTAGGTAGGGTAGGTAGGGTAGGTAGGGTAGGTAGGGTAGGTAGGGTAGGTAGGGTAGGTATTTTTTTTTTTTTTTTTTTTTTTTTTTTTTTTTTTTTTTTTTTTTTTTAAAACTACTCCCGCTCAACAAAGTTGGCGCCTATTCTGTGCAAATTCTTTCATTCCATTCCTCTTTCATGCCTCTCGTACTTTCATTCTTCATACCATGGTTCTTCTTGCATACGTCTTCTTGTATACAGTGGGTGGGACTCCCACTTTGTATAAATACTTAAAGGCAACTTTATTTATTTGGTGTAAGGTTAAAAGAAAAAGTGCTACATATACAAGAATACAAAAAAGTGCTGTTGATCACAGTAAAATATGCAAAAAGTGCTGCAGATCACAGGTAAGGTACAGAAGTGCTGTTTATCACAGGGAATATCACAATATAAATAATGCCTTACATTTAGGGATGAGAAGCACAACAGTGCTTTTCACCATACAGACAATCTGTTTTCTTAGGTACTACCCCAGTGCAGGGTTCGTCATTGCAGTTTTGTGCGTGCTATTCTATACTTCTTACAAATATTCTTATAATACTAGTGAAGCATAGTGCTGCTTCAACTTCGGTTTCGTGCAATGACGGTGGAGGCCACATTAACACAGTACACCAGGAACTTTTCCCTGTGTTGCTTACTCATGAGCCCATGCAGGCTCTCCTTCGTCAATCTCCTGTCCAGCTCACATTCGAGTTGGTAGCGTTCCCTGATAAATAACGGGCAATCTACAAGTATGTGCTGGACAGTCTCTGCCACGCCTGGATCGCAGACGCACGATGGGTTATCCTTACACTTGAAACGATTCAAGTATTCAGAGAACCCGCCGTGCCCCGTCAAAACCTGCGTGAGAACGCCTGTGGGCCGCACCTGTTTTATAATACGGAAAGCCGCTATGGCATCCGGAAGAAACATTTTCGTCACAGAAGCTGTCTCGCCCGACACATATCTTCGGTTCCATTCATCAAGCGATTCCAAACGGATCTGTCGCTTGATAAATGATACCGGACACTGGTCGTAGTCCGGCTTCCTCCGTAACGACAATGCTGCCTTCTTTGCCAACTCGTCCGCTCGCTCATTCCCCGGCAGGCCCGCGTGGGCCTTGATCCAGAACAAAGAAACAGCTTTGCTCTGGCCCAGGGCTTGAGCCAAATTGGCACGCGCGCGAACTGCCAGGGGATGGAGAGAGCCATGGCTTGCAAGCGTCTGCAATGCTGACATTGAGTCACTGTACAAACCATAGCTCGTCTCTTGCCGCGTAAGGATCACGTCCGTCGCTTTGCAGATGGCCAGGAGTTCCGCCTGGTAGACTGTGCAGTACGCGGCTAAGCTAAGTTTGAGGTTCCGGACTTCGCCTTCATTATCCCAAATGGATAATGCGGCCCCGACCTTCCCCTCAATCTTGCTGCCGTCGGTGAAGATTCGCACCGCCTGCACATTGTTGCCGTCTAGCAACTGTTGGTCTGTCAGGCACATGAACTCCAGGGGCATCTGTGTAGCTGGATGAGGAGCCTCTGCAAACCTTACCGCACTTTCGATCTCCCTATCTCCTGGCACAAACCGGGATGGCCCTCTCCTCGCTTCATACAGGGCGGCTGCCTCCTGTATGCGCAGATCTAGAGGTAGTATTCCGGAAAGTACCAGTGCCGAGTTCAGGGAGACAGTACGGTAAGATTTACAGATCTTCTGGACGAATCCTCTTTGGACCGAGCCTAGCTTCTTCCGTATTCCCAGCTTCTTCGTAGCGGGAGCCCAGGCTGCGGCCGCGTACGTTATTATGGGCTCAATCATAGCAGTGTAGATTGTGTGTATGATCTGTGCGTCCAATCCCCAACTCACTTTAGCGGCGCGGGACAGCTGCTTATAAATGTTAACTGCCCTCCTGCAGACGTTCGCGGTGTGCTCGTTGAAGGTGAGCTTCTCGTCTATGGTTAGACCCAACAACTTCATCTTCTTAACCATACAAATGTCGACCCCGGCCATGCTCAACCTTGGGGTATCATACTTGCGCTTGTTGGTTACGACCATCGCACAGGTTTTGTGCGGAGCGAACCTCAGCTTGTTTCTGACGCCCCAACTCTGAACATGGGCGAGGGCTGCATTGGCAGATGTTGAAACTTCGGTCGCTGAGTCCCCATCCAGAACCAAGACGATATCATCGGCGAACGCCTGCGCGAAGATGCCGCGCCGCTCCAATTCCTTTAATAGTGGGTCTAGAATGAGATTCCACAGGATGGGACCACCTATTGACCCTTGAACACAGCCCTTGCTAGTCACTCGCGTGCATTCCTCCCCAGCGTAACGAACCTTGACTTTCCTACTGTCGAGGTAGCTGTCTAGCAGCCTTCTTATGTTCACCGGGCACTTTTCCTCAGCCAGTCTGACCTTGATGGCTGGCCACCAAGCACTATCGAAGGCCCCCTCTATATCCAGCGACACCAGGACAATTAGCTTCTTCAGCCTCAACTTGTCCTGTACGTGCTTCACTAGCTTATAGAGGGCGTCCTCAGTGCTTCTCTGGGGCATAAAGCCAAACTGGCGGGTACTAAACCGCGGTACAAGCTGCCATTTCAAACGCGCTACTACCATCCTCTCCAGGACCTTCCCCAGAACCGGCAGTAGACCTATTGGTCTGTATGCCTTGGGGTTTAGGTAATCGTCCTTGCCCAGCTTTCTGAGGACCACGACTGTGGCCTCCTTCCAGATGTTCGGGAAGTGTGCCAATTCAAGGCACTTATTGTAGGGGAGGGGAGGTAGGGTAGGTAGGGTAGGTAGGGTAGGTAGGGTAGGTAGGGTAGGTAGGGTAGGTAGGGTAGGTAGGGTAGGTAGGGTAGGTAGGGTAGGTAGGGTAGGTAGGGTAGGTAGGGTAGGTAGGGTAGGTAGGGTAGGTAGGGTAGGTAGGGTAGGTAGGGTAGGTAGGGTAGGTAGGGTAGGTAGGGTAGGTAGGGTAGGTAGGGTAGGTAGGGTAGGTAGGGTAGGTAGGGTAGGTAGGGTAGGTAGGGTAGGTAGGGTAGGTAGGGTAGGTAGGGTAGGTAGGGTAGGTAGGGTAGGTAGGGTAGGTAGGGTAGGTAGGGTAGGTAGGGTAGGTAGGGTAGGTAGGGTAGGTAGGGTAGGTAGGGTAGGTAGGGTAGGTAGGGTAGGTAGGGTAGGTAGGGTAGGTAGGGTAGGTAGGGTAGGTAGGGTAGGTAGGGTAGGTAGGGTAGGTAGGGTAGGTAGGGTAGGTAGGGTAGGTAGGGTAGGTAGGGTAGGTAGGGTAGGTAGGGTAGGTAGGGTAGGTAGGGTAGGTAGGGTAGGTAGGGTAGGTAGGGTAGGTAGGGTAGGTAGGGTAGGTAGGGTAGGTAGGGTAGGTAGGGTAGGTAGGGTAGGTAGGGTAGGTAGGGTAGGTAGGGTAGGTAGGGTAGGTAGGGTAGGTAGGGTAGGTAGGGTAGGTAGGGTAGGTAGGGTAGGTAGGGTAGGTAGGGTAGGTAGGGTAGGTAGGGTAGGTAGGGTAGGTAGGGTAGGTAGGGTAGGTAGGGTAGGTAGGGTAGGTAGGGTAGGTAGGGTAGGTAGGGTAGGTAGGGTAGGTAGGGTAGGTAGGGTAGGTAGGGTAGGTAGGGTAGGTAGGGTAGGTAGGGTAGGTAGGGTAGGTAGGGTAGGTAGGGTAGGTAGGGTAGGTAGGGTAGGTAGGGTAGGTAGGGTAGGTAGGGTAGGTAGGGTAGGTAGGGTAGGTAGGGTAGGTAGGGTAGGTAGGGTAGGTAGGGTAGGTAGGGTAGGTAGGGTAGGTAGGGTAGGTAGGGTAGGTAGGGTAGGTAGGGTAGGTAGGGTAGGTAGGGTAGGTAGGGTAGGTAGGGTAGGTAGGGTAGGTAGGGTAGGTAGGGTAGGTAGGGTAGGTAGGGTAGGTAGGGTAGGTAGGGTAGGTAGGGTAGGTAGGGTAGGTAGGGTAGGTAGGGTAGGTAGGGTAGGTAGGGTAGGTAGGGTAGGTAGGGTAGGTAGGGTAGGTAGGGTAGGTAGGGTAGGTAGGGTAGGTAGGGTAGGTAGGGTAGGTAGGGTAGGTAGGGTAGGTAGGGTAGGTAGGGTAGGTATTTTTTTTTTTTTTTTTTTTTCTTAACACTAATCCCCGCCAACGATATTGGCGCCTTATTTGCTTAACCTCAGTCATTCCGGTCAATCTTTTATGCCTCTCGTACGTTCATTCTTCATACTAATTCTTTCTTGCATTCATCATCTTATATTCTGTGGGTAGGACTCCCACTTTTATTTAATCTATTCTATGGGCATGATTTATTTCTTATAAAAATAGTTAAAATACAATAAAACAGTGTGGTATATTACATCTGAGCAAATGGTGCGGTTATCACATTGAGCAAAAGGTGCTATTATAACAATTGAGCAAACAGTGCTGTTTATCACAGGTATACAGTGAGCGGTATATCACAGAAATTGTGTATACAATATCATATTATAATTAGGGATAAAAACACAAGCACAGTTATCAAAATTATCACAGTAATATTACACAGTTTATAAACTTAGGTACTAACATGAAATACTGCCGGTTACACATGTCCAGGCTGCATTCCGTGCTTGCATTTAAATATCATACATAATACTAATGAAGCACGGTGCGCCTCAGGTTTTATTTCGATGTATAACCGCAGTGGCTACTCTAATACAGTATTCCAAGAATTTTTCCCTATTTTTCTTGTCCACGAGCCCATGCAGGCTCTCCCTCGTTATTTTCCTGTCCAGCTCACATTCAAGTTGGTAGCGCTCCCTGATAAATAACGGGCATTCTACAAGTATGTGCTGGACAGTCTCTGCCACGCCTGGATCGCAGACGCACGATGGGCTATCCTTACACTTGAAGCGATTCAAGTATTCAGAGAACCCACCGTGCCCCGTCAAAACTTGCGTGAGGACGCCTTCGGGCCGCACCTGTTGTACGATACGGAAAGCCGCTATTGCATCCGGAAGAAACATTTTCGTCACCGAAGCAGTCTCGCCCGACACATATCTTCGATTCCATTCATCAAGCGATTCCAAACGGATCTGTCGCTTGATAAATGAAATCGGACACTGATCGTAGTCCGGCTTCCTCCGTAACGACAATGCTGCTTCCTTAGCCAACTCGTCCGCTCGCTCATTCCCCGGCAGGCCCGCGTGGGCCTTGATCCAGAACAAAGTCACAGCTTTGTTCTGGCACAGGGCGTGAGCCAGGTTTGCGCGCGCGCGAACTGCCAGGGGATGGAGCGAGCCATGGTTTGCAAGCGTCTGCAATGCGGACATTGAGTCGCTGTACAAACCATAGCTCGCCTCTTGCCGCGCGAGGATCACTTCTGTCGCCTTGCAAATGGCCAGGAGTTCCGCCTGGTAGACTGTGTAGTACGCGGCAAGGCTAAGCTTGAGGTTCCGGATTTCGCCCTCATTATCCCAAATGGATAATGCGGCACCGACCTTCCCCTCAATCTTGCTGCCGTCGGTGAATATTCGCACCGCCTGCACATTGTTACTGTCTAGTAACTCTTGGTCTGCCAGGCACATGAACTCCAGGGGCGTTTGTGTAGCTGGATGAGGGGCTTCTGCGAACCTTACCGCACTCTCGATCTCCCTATCTCCTGGCACAAACCGGGATGACCCTCTCCTTGCTTTATACAGGTCGGCTGCCTCTTGTATGCGCAGGTCTAGAGGTAGTATCCCAGACAGTGCCAGTGCCGAGTTCAGAGAGACAGTACGGTAAGATTTGCAGAGCTTCTGAGCGAATCCTCGTTGAACAGAGCCTAACTTCTTCCGTATACCCAACTTCTTTGCAGCGGGTGCCCAGGCGGCGGCTGCGTATGTCACTATGGGCTCAATCGTTGCCGTGTAAATTGTGTGTATTACTTGTGTGTTTAATCCCCAGCTCACCTTTGCCGCTCGGGACAGCCGCTTGTATACGTCAGCTGCCCTCTTGCAGACGTTCGCGGTATGCTCATTAAAAGTGAGCTTATCGTCTATGGTTAGACCCAGCAACTTCATTTTCTTAACCATACCGATGTCGACCCCGGCCATGCTCAGTATTGGAGTGTCGTACTTAAGCTTATTGGTTATGGTCATCGCACAGGTTTTGTGCGGTGCAAACCTCAGCTTATTTCGGACGCCCCAATCATGAAGGTAGGGTAGGTAGGGTAGGTAGGGTAGGTAGGGTAGGTAGGGTAGGTAGGGTAGGTAGGGTAGGTAGGGTAGGTAGGGTAGGTAGGGTAGGTAGGG
The DNA here is from genome assembly GCA_945859665.1 of Anorthoa munda. Classification (NCBI taxonomy): domain Eukaryota; kingdom Metazoa; phylum Arthropoda; class Insecta; order Lepidoptera; family Noctuidae; genus Anorthoa; species Anorthoa munda. Next base: position 42,448,761 of record OX243893.1, read on the forward strand.
TAGGTAGGGTAGGTAGGGTAGGTAGGGTAGGTAGGGTAGGTAGGGTAGGTAGGGTAGGTAGGGTAGGTAGGGTAGGTAGGGTAGGTAGGGTAGGTAGGGTAGGTAGGGTAGGTAGGGTAGGTAGGGTAGGTAGGGTAGGTAGGGTAGGTAGGGTAGGTAGGGTAGGTAGGGTAGGTAGGGTAGGTAGGGTAGGTAGGGTAGGTAGGGTAGGTAGGGTAGGTAGGGTAGGTAGGGTAGGTAGGGTAGGTAGGGTAGGTAGGGTAGGTAGGGTAGGTAGGGTAGGTAGGGTAGGTAGGGTAGGTAGGGTAGGTAGGGTAGGTAGGGTAGGTAGGGTAGGTAGGGTAGGTAGGGTAGGTAGGGTAGGTAGGGTAGGTAGGGTAGGTAGGGTAGGTAGGGTAGGTAGGGTAGGTAGGGTAGGTAGGGTAGGTAGGGTAGGTAGGGTAGGTAGGGTAGGTAGGGTAGGTAGGGTAGGTAGGGTAGGTAGGGTAGGTAGGGTAGGTAGGGTAGGTAGGGTAGGTAGGGTAGGTAGGGTAGGTAGGGTAGGTAGGGTAGGTAGGGTAGGTAGGGTAGGTAGGGTAGGTAGGGTAGGTAGGGTAGGTAGGGTAGGTAGGGTAGGTAGGGTAGGTAGGGTAGGTAGGGTAGGTAGGGTAGGTAGGGTAGGTAGGGTAGGTGGGGTAGGTAGGGTAGGTAGGGTAGGTAGGGTAGGTAGGGTAGGTAGGGTAGGTGGGGTAGGTGGGGTAGGTGGGGTAGGTAGGGTAGGTAGGGTAGGTAGGGTAGGTAGGGTAGGTAGGGTAGGTAGGGTAGGTAGGGTAGGTAGGGTAGGTAGGGTAGGTAGGGTAGGTAGGGTAGGTAGGGTAGGTAGGGTAGGTAGGGTAGGTAGGGTAGGTAGGGTAGGTAGGGTAGGTAGGGTAGGTAGGGTAGGTAGGGTAGGTAGGGTAGGTAGGGTAGGTAGGGTAGGTAGGGTAGGTAGGGTAGGTAGGGTAGGTAGGGTAGGTAGGGTAGGTAGGGTAGGTAGGGTAGGTAGGGTAGGTAGGGTAGGTAGGGTAGGTAGGGTAGGTAGGGTAGGTAGGGTAGGTAGGGTAGGTAGGGTAGGTAGGGTAGGTAGGGTAGGTAGGGTAGGTAGGGTAGGTAGGGTAGGTAGGGTAGGTAGGGTAGGTAGGGTAGGTAGGGTAGGTAGGGTAGGTAGGGTAGGTAGGGTAGGTAGGGTAGGTAGGGTAGGTAGGGTAGGTAGGGTAGGTAGGGTAGGTAGGGTAGGTAGGGTAGGTAGGGTAGGTAGGGTAGGTAGGGTAGGTAGGGTAGGTAGGGTAGGTAGGGTAGGTAGGGTAGGTAGGGTAGGTAGGGTAGGTAGGGTAGGTAGGGTAGGTAGGGTAGGTAGGGTAGGTAGGGTAGGTAGGGTAGGTAGGGTAGGTAGGGTAGGTAGGGTAGGTAGGGTAGGTAGGGTAGGTAGGGTAGGTAGGGTAGGTAGGGTAGGTAGGGTAGGTAGGGTAGGTAGGGTAGGTAGGGTAGGTAGGGTAGGTAGGGTAGGTAGGGTAGGTAGGGTAGGTAGGGTAGGGTTTTTTTTTTTTTTTTTTTTTTTTTTTTTTTTTTTTTTTTTTTCTTAACACTAATCCCCGCCAACGATATTGGCGCCTTATGTGCTCAACCTCAGTCATTCCGGTCAATCTTTTATGCCTCTCGTACATTCATTCTTCATCCTAATTCTTTCTTGCATTCATCATCTTGCATTCTGTGGGTAGGAGTCCCACTTTTATTTAGTCTAGTCTACGGGCATAATTTATTTATTATAAAAATAGGTAAAATACAAAGTGCTATAATATGTACAAACTGAGCAAAATGTGCTATTTATCACTTGTTGAGCAACAGAGCTGTACATCACAGATATACAAAAATGCAAAAGGTGCTTTTATTACAGAGGAATACATTTAGATCACAGAGAATACAGTATAGCTAGGGATAAAACACAAAAGTGCTGTTTATCACACAAAAATATTAATTTACACAGTCTAAGAACTTAGGTACTAACATAAAATACTGCCGGCTATACGTGTCCTTGCTGCATTCCGTGCTTACATTTGAATATTGTGAAAAATACTAATGAAGCACGGTGCGCTTCAGGTTTTGTTCCTGTGTATAACCGCAGTGGCTACTCTAATACAGTATTCTATGAACTTTTCCCTCGTCTTTTTGTCCATGAGCCCATGCAGGCTCTCCCTCGTTATTTTCCTGTCCAGCTCACATTCAAGTTGGTAGCGCTCCCTGATAAATAACGGGCATTCTACAAGTATGTGCTGGACAGTCTCTGCCACGCCTGGATCGCAGACGCACGATGGGCTATCCTTACACTTAAAGCGATTCAAGTATTCAGAGAACCCACCGTGCCCCGTCAAAACTTGCGTGAGGACGCCTTCGGGCCGCACCTGTTGTACGATACGGAAAGCCGCTATTGCATCCGGAAGAAACATTTTCGTCACCGAAGCAGTCTCGCCCGACACATATCTTCGATTCCATTCATCAAGCGATTCCAAACGGATCTGTCGCTTGATAAATGAAACCGGACACTGGTCGTAGTCCGGCTTCCTCCGTAACGACAATGCTGCTTCCTTAGCCAACTCGTCCGCTCGCTCATTCCCCGGCAGGCCCGCGTGGGCCTTGATCCAGAACAAAGTCACAGCTTTGTTCTGGCACAGGGCGTGAGCCAGGTTTGCGCGCGCGCGAACTGCCAGGGGATGGAGCGAGCCATGGTTTGCAAGCGTCTGCAATGCGGACATTGAGTCGCTGTACAAACCATAGCTCGCCTCTTGCCGCGCGAGGATCACTTCTGTCGCCTTGCAAATGGCCAGGAGTTCCGCCTGGTAGACTGTGCAGTACGCGGCAAGACTAAGCTTGAGGTTCCGGATTTCGCCCTCATTATCCCAAATGGATAATGCGGCTCCGACCTTCCCCTCAATCTTGCTGCCGTCGGTGAATATTCGCACCGCCTGCACATTGTTACTGTCTAGTAACTCTTGGTCTGCCAGGCACATGAACTCCAGGGGCGTTTGTGTAGCTGGATGAGGGGCTTCTGCAAACCTTACCGCACTCTCGATCTCCCTATCTCCTGGCACAAACCGGGATGACCCTCTCCTCGCTTTATACAGGTCGGCTGCCTCTTGTATGCGCAGGTCTAGAGGTAGTATCCCAGACAGTGCCAGTGCCGAGTTCAGAGAGACAGTACGGTAAGATTTGCAGAGCTTCTGAGCGAATCCTCGTTGAACAGAGCCTAACTTCTTCCGTATACCCAACTTCTTTGCAGCGGGTGCCCAGGCGGCGGCTGCGTATGTCACTATGGGCTCAATCGTTGCCGTGTAAATTGTGTGTATTACTTGTGTGTTTAATCCCCAGCTCACCTTTGCCGCTCGGGACAGCCGCTTGTATACGTTAGCTGCCCTCTTGCAGACGTTCGCGGCATGCTCATTAAAAGTGAGCTTTTCGTCTATGGTTAGACCCAGCAATTTCATTTTCTTGACCATACCGATGTCGACCCCGGCCATGCTCAGTATTGGAGTGTCGTACTTAAGCTTATTGGTTATGGTCATCGCACAGGTTTTGTGCGGTGCAAACCTCAGCTTATTTCGGACGCCCCAACCCTGAACATGGGCGAGGGCTGCATTGGCAGATCTTGAGACTTCAGTCGCCGTGTCCCCATCTACAACCAAGACTATATCATCCGCGAACGCCTGCACGAAAATTCCACGCTGCTCAAGGTCCTGCAGTAGTGGGTCGAGAACGAGGTTCCACAGGATTGGACCACCGATCGACCCCTGGACACAGCCCTTGCTAGTCTCTCGCGTGCATTCCTCCCCGGCATACCGAACCTTGACCTTCCTACCGTCGAGATAGCTGTCTATCAGCCTCCTAACGTTAACCGGGCACTTTTCCTCAGCCAGTCTGACCCTTATGGCTGGCCACCAGGCGCTATCGAAGGCGCCCTCTATATCCAATGACACCAGGACAATTAGCTTCTTCAGCCTCAACTTGTCCTTTACGTGCTCTACTAGCGTATAGAGGGCGTCCTCGGTGCTCCTCTGGGGCATGAAGCCAAACTGACGAGTACTAAACCGCGGTACAAGCTGATATTTTAGGCGCGCTACGACCATCCTCTCCAGGACCTTCCCCAGAACAGGCAGTAGACCGATTGGTCTGTATGCCTTAGGGGTGGTGTAGCTATCTTTGCCCGGCTTTCTGAGGACTACGACTGTAGCCTCCTTCCAGGTGGTCGGGAAGTGTGCCAATTCGAGGCACTTATTGTAGAGGGCAAGGAAAGCGTCTAGGTCCTGGTGAATCGCTCGACTGCAGATATCAGAAGTCAGTCCATCCCCTCCTGGTGCCTTTTTGGGATTGAAACCCGCCACGGCGGACTTCAGCTCCAGCGTCGTAAATGGGGGATCATGATGTTCATCATGGGCCCACTCATTTACTCGGCTAGCTGCTTCTCTAATTCGCCTGTGGTCAGCGTTGTCCTGGTCTACTCTGTCTTCGGGGTAGAACGTATCTGCAAGTAGGGCGGCCGACTCACTCGGATTGAGGAACACACCATCGCTGCAAAGGGTCAGTTCTTCTTGCCTTTTGGTGGTCCTACGAATGATCCTGTAGAAACTCTCCCAAACTCCCTCACGATCCTGCCTCCGGCAAAACTCCTTCCAACTGGCGATTTGGGCATTCTTTGCCTGCATCTCATACTCTTCTTTTGCTTTCAGATACTCGCCAACGACCTTCGCTCGCCGGACCGGCGCGGCATTGCGGATGCGGTTCTTTTTCGTCATAACCTCCCTCTTCTTCACAGTGAGCTCCTCGGACCACCACGGACAAGTAATTTTTGTTTTCTTATTTATTTTTGGGATAGTGATTTGACATGCTTCTGATATTATATTTATATATTTAACTGTTATTTCCTCTAAGTGTTGTTTATTATCTATTTCTATTATTCTTTCTAAGTTTACTTTTTCTCTGATTTTAATTTCTTCTAATTTGTTTCCAAAAGCTTCCCAATTCGCTTTTCTGGTGTTGAACATCCTAGTAGTCCTAGTGATGTTAACACCCTTTTCCCTTGTCGTATTGACATTAAAAAATATCGTGTTGTGGTCCGAGGATGTTGCTCCTGTGTCGACCCGCCAGCCGTCCACCAGGTCAAAAAGGTCGAGCGAACATGCCGTGACGTCCACGTGGCTTCTATACGCTCTACCACCTCTGATGGTGTCAAAGGTGGGAGCGTCACCAGTGTTTAGTACCTGAAGCTCGAGTTCATCCAGGGTTGCGGACATTTCCTCTCCTCTGGGATCTTCTTTGATGCTGCCCCACCAGGCACTTTTCGCATTCGCGTCGCCACCTATCAGCAACCTACCGTTGGCCACTTCCGCGTTGATCCGGGTCATCTGGTCCAAGTATGGCCCTATGGGTTGGTCTGGCTCGAAGTAATAAGAGACTACTGCGATTTCCCAGGCTTTGGTTCGGATCCCCACTACAACGATGTTATTTGAGGTGAGTTTCGGGTAGGGTATGACGTCCAAGTCATGATCAAAGACGGCTATCGCCGCTTTAACCCTCCCACTTCCATCGACCTCGCACTGGTAGATTCTCGCTCCACGGTAGCTCTTCATACTTCGTGCTCCACCCACATACGGCTCCTGAATCAGTGCCCACGAGATCTTCCGTTCACTGGCCTCTATAAAGAGTTCGGTGGTCGCCAGTTCCTTGCGTTGAAGATTCGCTTGGGCCACTCGGTATGGTCTTGCTGTTTGTTGGGCAGGAGTCCCCGGGGCGCCCTTAGCAATACGCTATGGATGAGCGGGCTATAGCGTCCCATCTCCTTCTGACTGCGCACTCTGAACTGAAGGCGTGATGATGCGTGCTGTCAATTTTGGCCCGTATGCAATTGCAACAGGTCGGTGGTAGCCCGGCGCTCCAGTCCACGCACTCCGTCCTCATGTGAGGTCCGCCACAGTGGCTGCACTTTGCCACGGTATCCGTGCAAGTGCGTCGGCTATGCCCATACCCGAGGCAGAGCGAGCACTGGACAAGCGGGGACTGGTCTTCGACCCTAACCCGATAAAGCTCCACGTGCACTGATCCGGCCTCGAGCATGCGCCGCCAGACCTCTGTGGCGACCCTCAACACTACATGACACTTGAGCTGGTTTCTGGCGCGCTTTCTATAGAGGACTTCCACCTTACTGTGCTCGTCCTTGAGGTTCACAAAGATGCTGGAGTTTTGTTTCTGCAGCGCTTTTAGTATCTCCTCGTTAGTGAGATACTGCATCACCTCTTTTATTATAACCTGAGGGTTTCTATTTTTTATGTCCTGAACCTCCAGCTCAGGCGCCTTGCTGATCCTCTCTCGCAGCTTACGCCTTTCATCTTCCGTGCGACAGCCCATTATGACCTTTCTGTCTTTCGCCTTACGAACTGTTTCAACTTGAATGCCCCCTTCCTTAGCGTTAACTACCTTTCGGATCCTGTCCAGGACTTGCTCACCGGATTCCTCCTCGTCCTTGGCCGTCACTACTATCGAGTGTAGTGCTGACAGTTTTGGCGTTTGAATGGCAGGCCGACTTGCCGCTACACTGGCATAGGAGAGCTTCTCCATGTGTTCTTGGCCAGTTTGTAGTGCCTCCTTCAGCCTGTCCATCTTCTCGCTGTGTGCGGCCAAGTTCAGACTATGCTCCTCCAGGGCTTTTCTGAGGGCTTCCGCTTCTCCCTCTCTGATGACCTCTGGAGGAGGGGTAGAAGATTCCTCGGTCTTCTGCGCCTCCTGGACCTGGGTCCCGGTCGTCGCCATTTTCTGTGTGGTTGGGGGTTGTTTGGTGTTCTCCAGCTCTTTGACGATCCGGTAGAGTCGGTCTGCTTGCGCTTTCACCTCGGCTTTTATTTCGTTTTTTGTAGTCTTCGAGGTGGTCATCAAAGCTTTTATCTTATTCGAACACATCCTGGCCTCGTGAACTCTGGTTTTTTGGGTAGGCGGGCTGCCGACCTCAAAGGAGATCGACATAACTGGAGGTGTTTGGTCCAGTTTTTTGGGAGTAGGAGTCCTCTTGGTGACGGTTTTACCCGCCTCCCATTCGCCCACACTCCTTCTGACGCTTTGCGTCGAAGGTCCTGCTTGTTCAGGTACTTTTTGTGGGCTTTTATTCTGCGTGGCCGTTGCAAGAGACCGGCTCTTAACGGGCGTGCGCACACCAGGCATTCCGCTCATCCTGACTTGTGTAGGTTATGGGGATTAGTGTTGCGTCTAAGAGGGGTGGTGTAAAAGGCACCCCAATTGTGTGTAAATTTTAAGAATAAGATGAAAAAGGGGGTATTGTAAAAGATACCCCGCTTCTTGTGTCAGTGTTGAGGTTCCCCTTCTCAATTAGGGTACTTGTCAACAGAGTTTAAAATCTAATAGCTAAGTCCTATCCTATAGTATAGCAGTACAATAGTACTGCTATATGGTTAAATCCAAAGTTTGGAGGGGGTGAAGGCGGGGGGGGGGGGAATTTTTTGGGTGGAAATCTGTTGGGGCCAAGAAATAGGGCTCCTCAAGCCGGTCACTATGGACCCAACCTGGGTGGTCTACCACTATTTTTGGCCGAGATATCCCGAAGGGGGTAATCTCTAAAAATAAAAGTTGGGGGGGGTAGGTATTTGGGGAAGTGGGGAGGGAGTGTCCAACACAAGTCCAGACTCGGGTGACGTCAGGCCAGGGGTTGAGGAGTTCCCTCGATGTTTCCTGCTGAGAATTTTATGGAGCTGTTCTATAGTCAGCTCTATAGTCAGCTCGGCACAGGCCACCACGCGGATAACGATCCTCGATGTCTTCCACCTTCAGGATTTTTCGACCACGTTTTTTCTTTGAGGTTAAGTATGGAAAACGTGGTCTCACTGATTAATTTTTATCCGCGCGAGTCTGTGCCTTAAAAATCTGAAATTCAGTAAGGTGCTGAGGGCCACAGTGGGGGTGAATATCCCGTGATAAAAATACTATGTCTTCGCTTTAAGTTCCGAGTTATTCACTAGCGAAAAAACACTTTTAGGTTATGAACCGGAACTGCACTGTTAAAAGTTTGCACCACACTATTGAAAAGTTTTGCTGTCGGAAACTTCACGACTCGTCGATGGCCCATAGGTGGGCAAAACCAGTATTTGTCTCTCGCCCCCAGGCGAAGTCTTGGAAGAAGGGTGGTATTTCTTCTTTCGCCTGCAGGTCTCCGGTGTTGCACCGGAAAAATCTGGAGGACACCTCAAAATGTGCGGGCAGCGAGGGCGCAGCCCAGCACTCCAAAAAATCAGGGACTCACCACTCAGAATTCAACAGCGTTTAAGGGTTTATGAAAAATACTTTCTGAATTTTTCTTCTTTTACCCAGGAAAAATACCAAAAGTGGAGTCCGATGACTTCTCTTGGTGCGCGCATACAACACTCACTAGCCCGAACACTCTGAGCTATCACTCACTGAAAACTGCGATAAGTTTCCGATTTTCCCGATTATTGAGCGCGGAGTCGCTTAAAACTGAACTAGCGAGGGCGGGGGATCGCGAGAGACTTAGGTAGGGTAGGGTAGGGAAGGATAGGTAGTTAGGGTAGGTAGGGTAGGTAGGGTAGATTGAATGTTTGGTGTTTTTATGGCAAAACAAAGTTTGCCGGGTCAGCTAGTATATTATATATCTATACTAATATTATAAAGAGGAAAGATTTTTTTGTTTGTTTGTTTGTACCGAATAGGCTCCGAAACTACTGGACCGATTTGAAAAATTCTTTCACCATTAGAAAGCTACATTATTCCTGAGTGACATAGGCTATTTTTTTAACCCGAAAACGTGTCCTGTGGGGTGGCCCACGGGAGCGAAGCCGCGGGCAACAGCTAGAAATAATATTATAAAGAGTAAAGATTTTTTTGTTTGTTTGTTTGTACCGAATAGGCTCCGAAACTACTGGACCGATTTCAAAAGTTCTTTCACCAATAGAAACCTACATTATTTCTGAGTGACATAGGCTATTTTTTTATCCCAAAAACGGCTCCTGTGGGGTGATCTACGGGAGCGAAGCCGCGGGGAACAGCTAGTTAATAAATAAATAAAAATATTCATGAATCGACCTTCAAGATGATCAAAGTTCGAAGTTATAGCGAAACTAGAGTTAACTAATAATATACATGACGGGGTCCGACGGAATATGAATATTATAATTCAAGTATTTGCAGGCTTTTATTTCTAATCACCCTTAGTCTTACTCTTAATATATTCTGAATAATGTTCCAAGTCTTGATTAGTTTGTAAATTGTCTATTAATCTATTTAAGGAATTATTTAAGTGTATGTAAGTAGTAATATTTTTTTATAAATACTGTATATACCTATTTGTACGATTATTCCCGTTGTCCACCACCTAGTTGGCCACCACTGGGGGACAGCGGGAAAACTTTTAAAAAATATTCCCACTGGCCACCACTGGGGGACAGCGACACGGATTTTTTAATTATGCTCGTTGTCCACCACGGGGCTGACACAGACTTTTAAATTATTCTCGCCACCACCACCACAACACAACACAATGACACAACTTTTGATCCAATTCCATTGGCCATCAATCTAAATTATTTTGTAAATGTAGTGAAGTCTTCTTTGAGTTAGCTACATTTAAACAGATAAAAACAGATAGAAAGAACAGATAGAAACATGCACGGCTTCTGTAGGATAGAAACATGCTCGATTTCTGTGGGATAGAAATAAGCACGGTTTCATTGGGGAAGAAATATGCACGGTTTCTGTGAGCATGAAACGTATGCGGTATCTGTGGTATAGAAACATGCTCGGTTTCTGTGGGATAGAAACATGCTCGGTTTCTGTAGGAAAGAAACATGCACAGCTTCTGTAGGATAGAAACATGCTCGTTTTCTGTGGGATAAAAATAAGCACGGAACCTTTGGGAAAGAAATATGTACGGTTTCTGTGGGATAGAAACATGCAGGCTTTCTGTGAAATGGAAAAACTTTCGGTTTCTGTGTGATAGAAACATGCACGGTTTCTGTGGGAGTGAGAGAGTCTTAGGATGTGGCCACAGGACCGAGCGAAACAAAGATAAAAAGCGTGTCCAGCTGGAAATCCGCCATAAAGGAAGCTGTGATTGGATTCCAAGATAGCAGCCTACGCTGTTGTCGAGAACTCTATTGAACGGTGCTGTGCAGTCCTGATTAGTAAGAATAGATATAGCTAGCAAAGCTCCAAAACTGTCTATGTACGACTATAAGGCGCTCCGTATACGGAACAACCAGTTAGTTGACGCAACTACGGATTTTTTTAAAGTTTCTTTTAATGCTTGTCAGTTGTAGCAACAAATATATACAGTTTCTGTCATAGTAGCGACAAATATATGGGCGCACGGTTGGCGCAGTGGTTGAGCAATTGACTGCTGCGCTGCGTGTCGCGGGTTCGATTGCCGCACGGAACAAAAATTTGTATGACCTACAGATAATTGTTCCGGCTCTGGGTGTTTGTATATGTGAGTTTATATGTTTGTAAACGCACCCACGATACAGGAAGAAATTCCTAGTGTGGGGCAACGTTTAAAAAAAAAAAAAAAAAAAAAACTTGGCGGTACTTGTTAGTACTGTGGAGGATGCGGAGCGTGTGAAGTCACTAGACGCGTTGCGGTTCCCGGATAGTTTGTACAAGTGGAACTAAGTCAGTTACTAGTTGCAGATATTTAGCATTTATATTATAGTCACCAAGTTCAGCAACCTTTGGTTGGTCACTGAAACACGCTATGATGTTACTACGTCTGCGCAGTTTCTTGCTATTATATGAAATCGACATAAAAAAGTAGTTGTGGTTTAGTTGCCAAAAGTTTGAGATCAAAGTTGTTGCGTCTGCGGGACATCTAAGTGACTAGTAACTCGTGACTCACAGGGATATATGAATAGAATGCCATATGGTTGTGTAGGTATGGAGCCAGCCTATCGACCGTGTCAATACACCAAATAGGGTTCCATTCATGCGGAATCACATTCAAAGATAATATCAATACCAATATGTAATTTAACAGACTTCAAAAAAAAATAGAAGTAGTTATAAGTTTTTAAACTATCATAGTCACTAACACTAACATTAACATTAGAAACGGGATATTTACCATTTTTACTGTTTGTTGTGAGTTCCCGATATTTCGGTGCTGTTGCAAGCACCATGATCACGGATAAACTGAAAAGTCATTGCGGGTGGGTGTTTATGAGGAGACATATCGGTCTACCCTCTTTCTTGTTCGTTTTTTGCACTCAGTACCGCTACCACTGTCACTCACAACTCGATTCTGTTCTCGACACACGAAACTCACCGTATCCACTCGCGAACTTTTTTCGGCACTTTTTCGGGTTTTACACAGCTGAACCACTGGATTCCAAGCTCTCGACAGTTGAAACCCATCCTCCCGGTTGAAGTTCTTATATTTGGTAATCTCGATAGCTTCCCTTACCAGTCTAGGGATATAGTGGCGTTCTGTCGAAATGACCTGAGGGTTATGTAACTCAATCCAGTGGTTCAATCCGGATTCCAAAAGATGTTGAGCTATGGCCGATTTTTGGTTGTCATTGTTCTTTACCGCCCTGATATGCTCTGAAATTCGAAAAGCAACAGTACGCTTCGTCTGACCGATGTATGACTTGCCACAACTACAATCGACTTTATAAACACCGGGCTTTTGCAGTGGAAAGTTGTCCTTCGGCGTGCGCAGCATCTGTGACACTTTTCTGAAAGGAGTGAAGACAGTCTTTACGGCGATTTCCGAAGAATGTTAGCAACCTTATCTGTCGCTCCCCTCACGTACGCAGTGCTGTCTTCCCCGTATATCCGTTACTCTGTAGGACCCTCTGAACATGTGTTAGCTCAGCACGCAAATGTTCCTCGTCGCATAGATCATATGCGCGGTTGGTAAGTGAAGTCACTACAGAGTTCAGTTGTCGAGGATGGTGGTGAGAATCAGCGTGTAGATAGCGTTCGCTGACTGGCTCACACGGATTGCTATCTACACGCTGATTCTGAACCCAGAGCGTTGTGAATCTGGAGTCCTCAAGGTTACGGAGACGCCGATAGCAAAGGTCGTCACAGGCGTACATACATACGCCCGCCTGTGGTCTAAAATTGTGCTCCAGGGTGAACTCTGGGTACGACAAGTACGACACGTCTGACGGACTCGCTATCTGCGTCTCTGTAAAGGAAAAAGAGCGCTGGTTTCTCAGCCTCCAGGTGATAGTGGACTGCAATGATATTTGAGTGCAGACCTCTAACATTGGTGAGGGGCACTTTGTGGGGGAGGGGGTGCAGCCGCTGTTTAACTCCAGTTTTCTTTTTCCTGTTCATAATTTAAAAGAGTGAATAGAGTAGAGGAGAAGGAAGAGAGACGAGGTTCCACGCTGCTAACCTACAGACACGCACTGAAAGGACGCCATCATTGGGGCATTAGTCTGGAGACTGTAGGGACGCCCGAGCCCCCTCGGAATGACCATCGGGCCCTCCCGTCTGGTCGCCAACCAGCACGATGGTGGTGGCATTCCAGGATTTTTTGACAGTTGGCGGGGCAGCCTTTCGTGTGTGGCTGGCAAACTACTTGGGCCCCCACTACCTGCGGTCGGCCAGCGGGGCACCGTGCCTCGGATCCGTGCGTCAGGCTGGTCAACCTCCAGTGGCACAGCTATCTAGACCCAACTACTCTAGTTGGCTACACCGAGCATCGTACCGAAACACGGCTAGGCCGCTTGACGATACGTCTTTGCCCGGTGGGTGGTTGCAAGCCTTCGGCCGAAGCCTACCAACAGTTTAGTGTCACCTGATTTACACCACCCGGGGACCACGTGTAGGGAATCAAACAAAAGGGGTACACTACTACGGACTTGGGTGACTCGGCCCTCCAGGTAATATTAACAATAAATCGTTCGAAACGTAACAGAATATCCTAATTCTAAATTCAATTAGGGGATTGCTCAATTTATTTTATTTACATTGATAAATATATATTTATACAGTTTATAAAATACTGTAACTACATACAGATACACTTATATCTAACACTACTAAGTAACTCAGCCTATACGTAAACTAACCTAAAAATGGGTTCGAAAATCTCCTCCACATCCACTGGCATTGTGCCCAGAAGACTGGCAGCATTGCCACTTATTATGGCAATGCTTATCCTCGGACCAAAGTAAAAGCCAGCCCTTAGGTTACGCTAGGTGTCAACTAGGCCTTTGGAAAGATCTTGAGCACTATGACTAGAGAATCAACCTCAAACAGCTCGAAAATCTAACTACCGATGAGGTTATTATATTTCGGCCGCTTGAATTTCTCTCTCGACCCAAGTAGCGTGCCACACGAATGGCTCACCCATTTGCCATGGAAACAAAGACACCCCGTCCGGTCTTACGCCATCGTCGTATGCCAGGCCATGGGGTTCTAATACGGTCGAAACGCTGACGGTGACGAGAGCCCTTCGGATGATGTCGTTTAAGTTTGCGTGCAGCGCTATGCGACCCGTACTTCGGCTGCATGACAGACAATGGTGACCGAGGCTGTTGACAACTTCGCCACATTGGCAACGATGAGGAGAACAACAGACAACAGGGAGCGCCAAGACGTAGGAAAGCAGTGAGGCGGCAAGTAGTGTCCACAAACAAGGTTCATATGTTCGACAACGGCAGCGTGATCGCCGCTGTCGATTATTGGCTGTGGGTGATGCCAGACCACTCACCCACAGCCAATAATGAATGAATTTATGTAGGTTCTTACCTACAACATTTAATTAATTATTGAGGATCACCCAGACGAGAGCCGAGGCTCACATTTTGCAGTGATTGGTTGCAGGACAATTGAAATGTCTCATAGGTTCTGAATTAAACTAGTGAGCTGCCCACTTCGTTGCATTACGTGCCTCATGTCTGTTAGCATTTTAATTACCTCAGCATTCAATTCACCTGACATATTCAACACCTACGTTTATATTCCCACTGATACAACCATGGGTGTCGCCAAGGGGAGGCAGGGAGGGGCAGTTGCTCCCTCTGGAGATTTAAAAAATGTAGCCAAATGAATAGAAATCAAAGTCCTGAGTCCACTCATTTACCTTAACAAACCTAACCTTTGTTGATGTCCTAAAAGAGACAAAAACCTTCTTGCCCAAAACGGGCAAAGTTTTGATCGCTCTACCGAACACGTTGTGCACGATAGAGCGATCAAGATTTTCAAACCTGGTTAAGAAGCAATATGGGGAAAATCGAACCAATAGTCTGCACTTGATGAGTGTGCACAGAAAAGTTATAATATTTTCATAATAAAGTGGTCGAGAAGTTTACATAAAACCGCCGAAGATAGTGTTTTAATTAGGTTACTTAATCAAAAAAAAGGATCTCGCTCGACTACTGTATTATAGTATTATTAAAATCTTGTAATTGTCAATAGACTATTAAATTGCCGCCAAATTATTTTTATTCTATTACTTATTCTTATATATTGATCTACCTATATTTTGTCCCAAATTCTTCATAGACTTTTGACTGTATTTAAATATTCATACTTTTCCCATCCTCCATGTATCTGGCTGGCAAAATCCTTGGAAACATCCAAAAACTCGAAATTTAAAACGAAGTATTTTTGCTCTTCCAAACATTTAATCCATAACTGGTTGGCAATCGACAGCGTTATTTTTAGAATATTCACCGTTTCCTATTTGAGTTGGAACAGAGAACAGGTGTTGAACATTCTCACACCATATTCTGTCTATCATTGATTTAAAATGAACAAAACCAAACAGATTCCTCGTAAAACAACTGTGTAAAAAGCATTCTCCTGGACGTCATCACAATATTTCTAAAATCAATCATTTTCGTGCCTGCGATGCCTACGTGCTCAGTAGAAAATTTATTAAATCTAAAGATACTTATCTAAAAGCTATCTTAAACCTTATCTGTAAAGCCATTTACAAATCGGTTTAGCCTGAATATTTTAGTCTGGAAATTCAAACCCAGCAAACAACTTTGCATGATTTTAAAACAAAGACCCAACCCAAATATCAAAACGGTCGATTTTTTCCAGTTGTTAGTATCGTGCCAATGATGGTTTATGAAGCATAGTCACGCTCGGCAGTTCGATAGCAAATCATACTATTTTGTACAATACATATAGTACGTACTATTAATATTATAGATACGAATGTCTGTACGTTTGAATGCTGGTTAATCAGACGCAAATATTTTTTTGAAAAACATATGTGTAAATGACGAGGTGATGAAAATAAAATAAGTATAGAAATCGCTATGTTTTGCCATTATCGGCATACATATATTAAATAGGAATCTAATAAAATAGGTAACGAAATTTTACTTGCTACTTGAATAGACCAACACCTTGGTCAGCACCACAGCACACTTTTTAACGTAGGAGTATGTTGTCCAGAGATCATTTTCGAGTATCACGCACGCGAAGTCACTGGCAAAAGACGGTGTTATAATGTGAAAATCAGCATGTCAACGGCCGATGAGATACCTTGCAAACCATGGCCAGTGGCCATTAGATAGACAATTACCTGGAAAATGACGTAGGGTACCTACTTTTTATACCCCGTTCCCTTAGGTTAATTGCCGACTTTATCACGGGCGAAACCACTGACGAAATCTAGTAGGCATGCATTGCACTGTAAATGTACAAATGCCTCTTTGAATTGGTTAGTAACCAGGCGATGGAGATTACTGATGGTTCTGAAAATACCCGCCTAACTACACATGAGTGGTTTGATCTATTACCTTTAGGATAGGATAGATGGACCTCTTTTCCACACTCAGACTCCCATTTGGTCCGTTGTGCGTGCAGTCCTATTCTCTGTGAGAGGGAATGGGCCGTAATCCACCACGCGGGCTCAGTGCGGGTTGGTGGATGCCACATGTCTTCGAATTTTTGGTTCTAAGACATGCCGTTTTCTTCACAAAGTTTTCCTTCACAGTTTTCAGAGCAGTGGTGATGAAATAAATAGACGAATAATTAAAGTAATTAAAAAATAACTGGAAATGGTGTTAAACAATTCACTCCACTACTTTTAATTATCAGCTTATTTAATCATATCAAAATATAATTGTTTAAAGTTTAATAGCTTAACATTTATTACTGCTTTTCACTTATTTTTTCGCTGTAGGACAATACCCAGAAGATAATATATTGATGTCAATATTACAGAAAAGTTTTTTAAAGATAAATAAAAGATAAATCTTCATTTGCAAGGAATATGGATATAATATGTAGAACCACTACGTATTATATCCATATTCCTTGCTGAGCTGTAAAAGGGTCAAGTGGGATTTCAAAATCATAACGCAGCGGTACTTATAAGAGTTTTGAAATCGCTTGTAAAGTTGATTACGAATTCATATTATTAAGACCCAGTTAGAAATACGTAAAATAGCCAATTTTTCGTACGATCATGTAAGTTCATTTTATTCTTTTCACTGTCTTCTTTTTAAAAGCTTTTATTTAACTTGCAATGTGTTTCGGGGTTATGTGTGTTCGGGTCAAATCTTGCAACTGAATTATAAAGCAGTTAACCTCCACCGATTAGGATGAAATTACCCATACACGTTAAGTTTGGATGACAATGCATGGTTAGCTAAGTGATGATATTCTAAATCCAATATGGCGGACGGCCCAAGATGGCGGACCAGTTGTTTTTGTGCACTGCCATGATATGGGTATCAAATAAAAGGGTTTGCTTTTGAAAAAAGCTTGTGTCAAAATATATTTTAATTAATAATTTTATTGAAACTTAAGCATAACTGGTGAAATGCGGCTATACATACTACAGGTGCACCGCGGCCTTACCGTTGTGTTGTCCCACCGCAGTTCAAAAGTCTTCCTTCCCTACTTTTTTCGGTCTTTTTCGGTTTTGCTCATGCCAATCTAATAATAATAATAATAAAATTGGTTATTGATACAAAATACAGGTCTAATATAATAATAACAGGATTTTCTAAACTATAAGTTCTCTAAGAAACTTATTACTGTCAGTTTCATTTCATCAATATTATTCGGGTTATATTATTGTAACTACGGTAGGTAAAGTTCAAATACTTTTACACAAAACAGGGTCTGAGCCTAAATTGGGAACCCAAGCCTGCTGAAGGATGTATCGTGTCCCGGATTATGTTCCCGGGTTGATACCCATTTACCTACAATGTATCGTAATATTTTCATAGTGCTTCGTAGCTTGACTTATTTTACACCGCCGGAAGAATGTGTCAGTAAAAAAAGCAAGGTTTATAAATGAATACTTAAACGAGAAGAATTGATATTTACTATACGCTTAAAAATATTACTCGTCAAAAGCTGAACATACGCCTCGATAAAGATCACATCGAATGATCCCCTGCGTTTCGCATCCAGCGGATAACCGCACCTTCAACCAGGTCATCACAGCATAGTTCTCTCCATAGCCCTTTGGGTGACTTCAAGCCTTCTTATGAAATTAGTAAATAACAATATTACGTAAACTTATTTAAGTAGATACCAAACCAAACCTCGCAAAATGGAGCTACCTCGAGGCAACAGCGGCAGGGTGTGGATCCAAGTCGCAAACCATGTCCCCACCTCTTGTCCTGTTTCCTGTGCCCCAAAATATGCAACCAGAGTGATCAATGCGCTGCCACCGACAACGACGCCGTGGAAGTGTCTAAGTCGTGAGCCTAACAAATTTGAACGACTGTCGTGCCAGCGTTACGAACAAGAAGAGCTACTTACATAGGTAATACATACTACGTAAAAAGGATCTCTGAAAATCTTAAGTGGCATTATTTAATCAGCGAAAGTTTTAACTCGAACCCAAAAACTGAAACTGAAAACGAACGATTCAAATCCTCGAGTAATACTGAAATCCGAGAATATGAAATCTAAGATAAAGTTCCGCCTCTTCTGATTCATTTTTTCAATATTTATTCTTGCTTTACAGGAGAACTATCGATATTTCTATAGAGAAGGAAATGAAGCAAAATATTGTGTATCCGGTTATTGTCTCCTTTATTGGTACAAAATTGTTCTCTAGACGCAAGTTCCGCATATCGACGCAATACGTTAGAACGCGTACTTTGAGCAGCAATATATTTAAATCTCGGATGCGTCGCTGAACGGTGTACCGATCCGACCACTCGTGCATGACATCTCATATTGATAAGTGTCGTACGAGATTGCTTTTCCTATCAACTAATAAATAAATATTGCTCAAAGATCTCATCAGACATCTCACTTGAATGAAGCAAAAGAAGTATGTAAGGATCGTAGCAGATGGCGTTCTGTAGTTTCTACCACGTGGGGGTACCACGGGGAAAATGCGTGAGTTTATGTATGTATATACTAGCTGTTGTCCGCGACTTCGTCCGCGTGGTTATGAAGATATAAAGTTGAATGATGTTCGCAAACTATTTTTATATTTCAATCAACAGAAAATGCCTATCACACTAAGCATTATTTTTTAAGGCACCAATTAGAAAAATAATATAGAGTATCACAAAATTCATTCTTAGCGTATGTCTCCTACTCATAAACTCTAGAATTGCTAAATTTCAGGACGGTAGTACAAAAAAAACCTGATTATCATAAAAACTTGCGGGAGTGCTTAGACCTCTTTAATCCGGCCCTGACATAAAATCCTTTCTTAGCGAATGTCTACTAACTATTATATACCTCCCTACCAAATTTCAAGATTGTAGTTCAAAAAATGAAGCACTTTCATATAAACTTGCGAGAGCACTTAGACCCCCGAAGTCCGGCCCTGTCGCAAAATCCGTTCTTAGCGGACGTCTATTGACTATAAACTACCTCCCTGCCAAATTTTAAGTTAAAAAAATGAAGGTCTTTCATATAAACTTGCGAGAGACCTTAGATCCCCTAAATCCGGCTCTGTCACAAAATCCGTTCTTAGCGGACGTCTATTAGCTATAAAGTACCTCCTTGTAAAATTTTAAGTTTGTAGTTCAAAAAAAGAAGGACTTTCATACAAACTTGCGAGAGCCCTTAGACCCCCTAAAGCCGGCCCTGTCACAAAATCCGTTCGTAAAATTTCATCTTTATACGTCCATCGGTTTTCGATATTTCGTGATAGGTGAATAAGTGACCTTTCGCTTTTATATATATATATAGATGTATCTCATCAGACATCTTGTCACTTCCAGAAAAGTTAAATTTTTAATAAAAAAAACTCAAATAAAACCGAGATTTAAAGTTAAGATGTAACTTGCAGCGAACTGCTCTTTATGAAATGTTCTAGATTAAATAGTGAAGTAGTTCTGAAACAAATATTACTTGTATCTCAAATGTCCTCTTTCAACCAGCGACACAAATAGGCTGCAGTGGTGCCATTCAAACTTATGGGAAGGTAGCCTGATTTTTCTTTTGATGCTTGATTGCGAGTAACCTCCTCAGTAGTTTGCTGTTTCCTCTATCTTTGAAGCGATTGCTTCCAAAGGAACTAAGGTAGATGGAACCGGAAGATTGTAAATTTTACATAGCATGATTTACCTTCAGTAACTGGCGGCAGCTGAACCAAAAGGAACCACCTGCTTATCTTTTTAAAAGTCTAAGAAAATGGTTAGAAAAAATTTAGCACTTAAATAGGTATGAAACTATATAGTCTGAAATATTGAAAAGAAAACTTTGAATACGAAAATGAAACAACTACCTAATGAAAATGGATGGAAAAGTTTTTCATATTCATGACTAGAAATTATCTCTCGTAATAAACATAATATTGTATATAGGTATAGTTGAATAGTTCCAAGATATCTATTATTATGTCCCTGATAATATTCCCTAATGAAATTAATGTAATTATTCCGCTGTTCAGTGTTTAACTAAGCGAATTAATCAACTTAGTGCGTCCTGTTTAGTTTGAAGGCTTCCTACTGCAGTCTGTGAAGCAATTCTATATAAACTGTTAGGTATATTATAAGAAGAATACAATGTCGCAGGTTAGTTTGGAAAATGGTTTTTTCTGCGTAAATCCATTTTCAACCTACTTCAAAAAGGATGAGATTCTCATTTCAACTTTAGGTTTTTGTATGTTTGTTAGGCGATTACTTGGCTAATTATGGACTGATTGCTATGATTCTTTTTTTATTTGAATGCTGGTGCTTGTCACGTAGTCCCATTTAATTGATCAAGATCAGACAAGTAGTTTTGAAGTCATCCTTAATAATGCGTATTTTCATGGCAATGGGCACCAAAACTAATAAGAGCAAATGAAAAAACTTAAAAAATCCGAATTCCAAAACAAACCACTACTACTACTACAAACTAACACTACAACTAACGTAAAACAATAGTTGGTTAGTAAAAAGATAGACTACCAAAAAAATTTGGCAATTCAAAAGTATCTTTAAATGTTTTAGTTGAAATACAGAATTTGATTTGATTGCTTATCGGTCTGATGTAAATTGAACAATTTCGAGTCATTAGGAAGGCTTATACTTCCTTAGAAGCAGCGTTAGTAACATAATTAAAGTACCTACTCAATACATTTTTGATATGAGTATTTCGAGTCACTATCAAATTGTATTCTCAACAGAACTAGATACATTTACAAACTCAATCGGATTATAGGAATTGAAATATATCTATCAATAAAATCTTTTTACAGTTAGATGTTTGAATATGAATAAATCCATGTTTGCACGCATGTTCTTTTTCAATTTTGTTGGTTTCCCCGGAGTGCCAACTATTTAGAAATCTATACATTTTATACAATAAAATCACGTTTTGTGATTGCCAGTGAGGTGTCGTTTTTCTAAAACTACACAACGGATTTTGTAGCAGTTTTCACTATCATTTAGTTAAAGAATGGATGTGACATTTAGGTAGAGAATGAATGATTTTTACAAGTAAATTGATGCAGTATAGATAGGTAAATTTCGATATTTTGTCTAAACGAAGGTATCTACGAAACAGGAGAAGGGAACTAGTAGAACTTAAATAAAAATAACACCAAACTCTATGTACCTATGCTTAAATCTTCTATTCAATTTTCGTACAAGTAGGGTAACATCGACACGTCCTGTATTCAGAAGAATGAAAAAGATACTAGGGAAAGATTATAGGCCGACCCTTTACGGATTTAAGTCTGTACCGTAATCCATCTATCTGTACAAAATATTTTTTAGACATTCTATTGTTGAAGGTGGCTGGCTTATATTGAGATCTTTAATCAAAGCACGCTTAACACGTATGGGGGATAAGCTGGATTAGACCTGCAATCTGAAATGCAACGGAGATAATAATGGACTAGACACGAGCATTTTTATTTGTTCCTTTGTTTGCGTTTGACCACTATCTCGCCTTAAGTGCGATCAAAGAAGGTACCTACATTCTTTCTTGTGTGAGTCCCCTTAAGTACGATCGAGATAGGTACAGTACCTATCTCGATCTAGGACTCCTCACCTATCTAGAGACAAACTCCTTGCCTATTATAAGATTGATGACAGATAACTATTTAGTTTTGGAAGGTGATTGAAATCAGAACACATGTTAAATAATTGAAGATGTTTTTGGTTGAGCTTTGGTTGTCACTTCGGTACGTGTCCGCCTTAAGGCAGGCACGTTGTTGACAAAACATAACGTATGAAAGTAATTTCTGAGTATTATTTAAAAGCTCTCTGAGCTACGAATTATACGCAGAAATTACTTTTAAATGATATATTTTTGTAATAATGTGCAGCCTGTCTTCAGGCAGCTTCTATAGAATTGACCATCATTTGCCAAAAAACATCTTCACTTGTTTTATATATGTTCGAATTTCAATTACCTTCCAAAACTAAGTAGTTGTCTGTTGCTAGTCTTATTATAGGCAAGGAGTTTGCCTGTAAAAAGGTGCAGAGTCCTCACAGTACCTACATTTTTTTTCATTCTTGTATGAAAACACCAATTTTGATCTATTGAAATTGCAAATCTGGTGTTAATTTATAGTATTGGTTGTTGTTGATTTGGACATCTATCACCAAAACGAGCATGATATCTGGTAAAAATATTTATGTGGTCTGGCGCATTTGATCAGGGTTTCAGCTAGTTGGCTGTGACTACGATTCATTCGGTTCAAGTATGGGTAGTCACGCTAAGAAGTAACTAGATACCATATATTATACTATATTGGGATCGGCGCCCAGGCTAAAAAGATCCAGCTGAATACAAGTATCTACCTACTTGGAACGACTGTTTACGAGTCCGTCCAAAAGCTGCAAACCTGCAAACTGTAATGTCACCAGTCAAACGAATACAAACTAAGCAGTGCTACCGTCCTTTACTTTAGGTAGAGTGCCGATATCTAACAAAATCATATTTTGAATTATAAACGAAAAACCAATAACCACCAAATAATAAAGTCGATCATTATTATGCGACAGTTTCAGCTCTCAAAAAATAGATCTATTTGCGCACTTTCGCATAACATTGTTTAAATCAATGACATAATCTGATCAAAAATAGGTTTGTAAATATAGCAATTTGGGGTGGTTTTTAGGGTTCCGTACCCGAACGGTAAAAACGGGACACTATTACTAAGACTCCGCGATCCGTCAGTCTGTATGTCTGTCTGTCTGTCACCAGGCTGTATCACATGAACCGTGATACCTAGACAGTTGTAATTTTCACAGTCGATCTATTTCGGTTGCTGCTATAACAACAAATACTAAAAATATAATAAAATAAATATTTCAGTGGGGCTTCCATACACGTTTTTTGGCGTTTTTTGCGATAATGGGACGGAACCCTTCGTGTCCGAGTCCGACTCGCACTTGGCCGGTTTTTATTTTTTATTCGGAATGTAGAAAAATAGACTGTAGAAAAATCTTGTTTAGACAGATCGATAGAGAATTTTTTGCTGATTATGATGGCACCAAATAACTTAAATCGGTCAATTGTCAGATAGAGGCATTTTAGCTATAGGATAGTAGGTACCTGAATGCATTGGGAGGAATTCACACCGATGACTCTCTGACAAATTACATTAGCGATGAGTAAGGCGACTTAGTGCTGGCGGTGCTAACTAACTACGTATATTAAGTAAGTGCTTCAGAACTCAATTAGTTTTATTAAAGGATTTATAGATAGGTATGTGCGTAATTGGATTAAGTGGTTTTATAATTAGAAGTGGAGGTGCCACAGACTCAAGGTCTCACATTTAAAGTTTGGTACTTGCCTATGTTTTGTTTGGTACTGTACTAAACGTCATCAAAATGTTTGCTAGTAAACCACCACTAGCACCAGCGAGTTTGGCTTATTGGATATGTATTGACAAGCGATATTACACTTCGTACTTTTTAGTTAATTTTAAGTTTTTTTTTATATAATTATTGTTGGTAGAAACATAACCGACTATAATCCGCAATATTACCTACTTTTATTAAAACAAAAATGTTAACGGCCATTTTGCTTAGTAGGTACACTAATACCAAATACCATACCGACTCTTCGAGTATGGAGGTCCTAGAAGAGGATTTGAAAGCCACGAAACGAACTTAAGTAGGCCATTACACGATCAGTGTCGTGACCCCCATATTGCCAATTGAGACGAAATAAAATTAATTCAACATAATTATTTCACGATTCAACTATGTTCCAACTGCCAATGATCAATTTACGGAAATTTAAAAAGCATAATTTCTGTGTATTTAAAAGGGATTTAAAATGAAGCAAATCTTCCGTTACCTATCTTATTTCTTCAGCCTTTAATCACTTACATAATAAACCAGCTACCATTTTCGGCGCGGCGGCTGAGCTTGGTTTAATTCCGAAACAATGAGCTCTTCAAAATCGGAAGCTATCTGTAGGTAGTGTAGACACAAGTTGCACGGAAGCTGTAATACTGGGTGCATTGGCCGGGAACCACTTAGACACAGCCATAACGCGATGAATTTATACGACGCATCGGCGCGTAAATAACACAATGTAGCCCCACTACAATGTTACTGAGGGCTTGCAAATGTGCATTACACTTTACAAACAAGCAGGTACCTACACTCTTGAAATATTTAAAATGGACTCGAATTTCCTAGAGCTCGCGAATTTTGTAGATGAAAAAAAATTAAGAACAATAAAATCGCATCGAAAGTTAAGTCTAAAAAAAAGCCCCTAAAGGCGGAAGATTCACCTTCCGGTTTTACTTAAGTGCTGATATAATTATAGAGGACCGGAAGCCACACCGGCTCACGCGCGCTCATTAAAATATATTCAAATTGCTACGAAAATCCATTAAAATTCTCACCGTAAATGCGGCATTATTTACTTATTATCATGCGAAAATACGCGAGTAAACATAAACACGTACGGGACACTGCATTGCAGCAAGGCGCCTTATGGGTACAAACCTACTTACCGACAACTTGCTTAACAGGAACACATACATGCTACGGAAATTTTATTTAAATACCAATTAATTTCCTGCACATTTTAATAAAAACTCATTGAAACGAGAAACACTCGGCATTAACAGACTGTTACTAAGGAAATATTAAATTTTACTTCGAGAGAATTCATACTTAAGAGCGTAAAGAGAAACAAATTTTCGCCCTCAGATTGTAAACACCGCAATTTTTTTAATTAGGTCGTAAATTGTTTTCCTTGGCATTCGCTCTTACTTCCTTTATTTCCACGTTTAATATAATACTTGAATCTGATAACTTAGTTATAATATTACAGTTTTTTGATAGGAACGTTCAGCCCAGTGCTGAATTGACTGGGAGTTCAGTAGAGCGTGTATTAGACACTTAAGAAGATTAAATGAGGCCTGTCAAGAATGTCAAATCTTCAATCCGAAGTTTGGGAATGATAAATGATGCATAAATAAATCAGTCCTACTAAAAACTTACTGGCATAAAAGTGTAGGGAATGAGGCGAGCGGCTAGCTCAAAATGGTTTCTTTGCTTTGGTTTGAATAGTTTTAAGTTGATTTATCTGCATTCTAGCTTTGTCTCGCGGCTTCGCTCCCGCACAGGAACCGTGCATATCTTTGTGATAAAGTAGTTTATCGCACTGAGCGATTGTGTAGCTTTCTGACAGTGAATCAATAAACACGTAATAAATCTGTAGAAATGTCGTTTTTGTACATCAAAATATTTCCAAAAAAATAGCCAGGGTGTTAAAAGATAACCAACAGAACCCATTTTCAGCATTTTTGGCAATGTTGTCTGTGTGTCGGTTTGTCTGTTTATCTGTTGTGCACGCATCACGTAAAATGTACGTTAAAAGTTATATACATTGGTTATGTATATAACTTTTATACATAATAATTGCGCGTAACTTAAAATATTACTTAGTTTGCATGGCTATCGGCTCACTCTATCAAAAGATATAGGTATGAATTTAAAATGTTCACGAAGTAAAATATCACAACACACGCAATTTAGATACTCGGACAGTTTAACACCATATTCGATAGATGGCGTTGTGCATTTGACGATATTTTCGAAATGATGGTGTTAAGATTCGACACGAAAGAATGACCTTAGAAATAAAATGGTAGGTAGGTACGGTAGGCAGTTGACGGCATTGAAGCCGCGGGCTCAACTAGTAATTTAATATTAGTTTAGACTACAGACAAACCCTAATCTAAAACGAATTCTTAAAAAATGTCAGAGCTCAAAATGTGTTTATAATTATGATTATTATTTCTTTATAATATTATGTAACAAAGCATTTAAATAAAATGTTAACATCATTGAGGTATTAATGTACTACGTTGCTATTTCAAAATTTAATTGAATAGCGCAATTATCTAGTTATATATTTCCTTACATGCTGTAATTACTTGAATATTGGGGTTATTGTACGATTCATACGAATTTAACTTACCCGAAATGTGCGAATCAACTCTTTTTAATAATCAATTATATTTTCTGTAGCGATTCGCACGAAGTTAATTTATTGGTGTACGAATCGACCACTCCAACATTATGTAGTAGGCAATTGGCACACATTTTATTTTAATGAACAATCAATAAAAAAATGTAGGTACAATTGTGCTCACCCGTCTCAACTATAATATGAAGAACTAATCGAAGTTGATAGATATTTTACTTGAATCTAGGAAAGCAATGCATTAAATAAGTAATTACTACTTAAAACGTGGAGATATGCAAGTTAGATAAGATAGACAGGTGACCAAAAAATAAGAGGAACACAGCAATATTCGCTACAAAAAATAAGTAAAGCGGAAGCTCTATAGGCTAACAGCTCATTCCGGTACCGGTAAAGACTAACTTAAGTACCAGGAGATTATAATCATAAGGAAGCTAGGCTGGAATCATGAGCGGTTAAATAGTTCGATTCTGAAGTCCTACTACTCCGTTAGTCTCTACCGCTTATGATTCTAGCCCTGCAAATACTTCTTTATGATCCTGGTAGTAGTAGTTTTTCTTTACCGGTGATGATTCCAATCCCGCAAGTACTAAGATCACTTCATGACTAGCCTCCTGGTAATTTGGGTATAAATGCTTATAATGTCAATATCTAATTAATAAAGCAAAAGAGAAAGTTATATTTTTATCATGTTATAATAAACTCTCTACTGAATTTTATCAACATCATCATCATATCAGCTGAAAGACGTCAACTGCTGGACATAGGCTTCCCCCAAGCGTCGCCACATTGACCGGTCCCGTGCGTTTCGCAACCAGCGGATCCCCCCAACCTTCACCAGGTCATCGGTCCACCTGGTAGGAGGCCTCCCAATGCAACGTCTTCCGGCTCGCGGTCGCCGTT
This sequence comes from Anorthoa munda, assembly GCA_945859665.1. NCBI lineage: Eukaryota > Metazoa > Arthropoda > Insecta > Lepidoptera > Noctuidae > Anorthoa > Anorthoa munda. The sequence continues at coordinate 42,475,536 of OX243893.1, forward strand.
CCAGAACCTTTCTGTCCCATCGGCCATCAGTTCTGCGAGCAATGTGCCCTGCCCACTGCCACTTAAGTTTGGCAATTCTTCGGGCTATGTCGGTAACCCTGGTTCTCTTACGGATCTCTACATTTCTGATTCGATCACGCAAGAAAACGCCGAGCGTAGCCCTCTCCATTGCGCTTTGAGTGACTGTAAGCTTTCTGATAAGGCCCATTGTAAGTGACCACGTCTCAGAGCCCTATGTCATCAATGACAACACACACTGGTCAAAGACTTTCGTCTCGAGACACTGTGGTCAGTTGGACGAGAAGATACCGCGCAACTTCCCGAACGCTCCCCAGCCGAGTCGGATTCGACGGTTGACCGCTTTCTCGAAGTTGGCCCTACCCAACTGGATCGTTTGTCCCAGGTAGACATAGTCATCCACTACTTCGAGTGTAGAGTCTCCGATCTTGATAGGAGCGGGTATTACATGGTCATTTACCATGACCTTGATTTGTCCATGTTCATTTTAAGACCCACTCTTTCGGAACATCTCTCGACTGAGGTCATCGAGCATTGTACTGGGGCTCTCCATGGTCTCAGCCATGACCACTATGTCGTCGGCAAACCGAAGTTGAGTGATGTACTCGCTATCAACCTTGATGCCTAGGCCCCTCCAGTCCAGAACCTTGAATACATCCTCCAGCGCAGCAGTGACCAGTTTCAGAGAAATGACGTCTCCCTGTCTCACGCCACGCTGGATAAGGATTGGTTTCGAGGTCTGATCCTGAAGACGGACTCACATGGTGGCGTTTTTGTACAAACACTTCAACACCTCAATGTACCGGTAGTCGATCTGGCACCGCTGGAGAGACTGCAGTACAGCCCAAGGCTCGATCGAATCGGAGGCTTTCTCGTAGTCCACAAACGCTAAACAGAGAGGCAGGTCATACTCTTAGGTCTTCTGTATAACCTGACGCAGCGTATGTGTGTGGTCTACGGTGCTAAAGCCTTTTCGGAATCCGGCTTGTTCAGGAGGCTGGAAATCGTTAAACCTGCGCGCGAGACGATTCGTGATGACTCTTTAAAACAACTTGCAGACATGGCTAAGAAGTGAGATGGGCCTATATTTCTTCAGCCGGGCATTGTCACCCTTCTTGAAGAAGAGTACCACCACACCCCTGCATCATGCCTGTGGCGTTTTCCCTTCGAGTATGACGTAATCAAACAGCTTCTGGAGGGCCTTAAGGACCGGTTTCCCACCCGCCTTCAGGAGTTCGGCCGTGATTCTGTCGTCAATTGTTCCGTCGTGAATTTAATCGAATCTTTGATTTTGACGTCCTAATAAAATTAACTTCCCAACACAAGCAAGTACCTACCGATCCGTAGGTGCCATTTAATTTTATGGAATAAAATTGCGAAAAATATCGATAGGTAGGTATGTGGCATACCTCATGTGCTATTCAATCAGTTTCCGTTTAAGTAGGTGCCGAATGTGGAATCCTCAAATCATATACTAGTTATTTTAATAAAGACATTTTTGATTAATTTGTGTTTCATTTCATATCAATAACAATATGTAACCCTTAATACTTCTGTACTTGAGTGTACTTTATCTTAACGGTACCTGGTACGGTGGTGACTGCATAAAACACAATATGCGCCAATTGCCTACTACATAATGTTGAAGTGGTCGATTCGCACACCAATAAATTAACTTCGTGTGAATCGCCACAGAAATTCGTGCGGATCGTCCAATAACCCGAATATTGGAGTAGGTATTATATAATGAACTAGCTGACCCCCGCGGCTTCGCTCCCGTCAACTGGCTACATACCTACCTACCTTACCTACTCTAATAGCTACCCTACCCTACCTACTCTTACCTACCTTTATATTTATAGTTTTGGTCAGCCAGCTCGCGAATATTTATCCGCCGACTACACAGCATGTTTTTTTTATCTTGTTTACAGTTTTTTAGTTCGCTTAAGAAGTCGGGTTTTTTGATTGTATAACTTTTTTTTACATATATAGTGAGTTTCACAGATTTGCTACGCATCCTCGCTGCCTTTCTTTGATGTCGCAGTCACATATTTTCACAGCTACGCTAGGCCGCAACATCGCTACATCTTTGATGGGATACACTCTGACTAACGCTGTACGCGAACTAGCTGTCGCTCACTTTTTTAGGTCTCACAGTTAAGAAGAGAAACACTGAGAAGAATATAGAGAATACAATGTGGATATTTATCATGCAACATTTCCATATCGTGCAACATGAAAACTTGAAACCAGCAACATAAAAGCTTACCCATGAGAGGTTTTGAAAAAAATACAGTCCTGTTTTCACGGATCAAAAAAGCCTCCTGTACAACTGAGGTACCTACTTAATATAGGTACCATAATTCCCAATTTGTTTGCCTAACATTGGTACAATGTAGTAATCAAACATCTCACTCAACAAATTAAAATTATCTAAATGACAACAAATTAAAAATAAATGTGGAACTGCAGCATATTCGGAATACTGGTTTGTTCTTTTTTGAGAATAAAACTGAAAGAGAAACGGGAATAATACAAAAAAAATGCATTAATTTATTGGTAAATTATTAAACTTTAATTAAGTATACAAAAAATAAAAGAAAACATAAACCAGGAACCATATCAAAATTTCTATCAAAATAAAAACTCTAAAAGCGAAATTGTACTTAGCATGCAGGTCATTTGAAATATACACATATTTCTTTATCAATTGTTTACACTTTTTCTTAGAAACTAATAAACTTACCTTTTTTTTATATACTTCGGTAATCAATATTTTTAACAAAATAGCCTACAATAATAATTATTAAGTAATCAGTCACAATAATCACAGATCAGTGATTAGATCCAACGTATAGTTCACTTTTCTTAGTAATCACAAAATTAGTTCTTGCAGTAATCACAAAATCAGCATGAAGCCATTATTCGCACATTAAGCACTGTGCTAATTGTGTAATAACTATGTAATTTGGACTATTCCAAATTATGTTTCATTTCTGTATTACAAAATTAACTACATGTCATCCTAACATAGGTAAAATTGCATGTCACATCTAGACACGCGGCAGCGTGTCAAGCCAAGTTCAAGTAAAAAATGAACTGGCGAGTGGCGAGCTGTGTGTATATTACATGAACCATTTGGAGCCAATTTTGTCATCTTAATAACTCAAAATCTATTTAACTAAGTATCACTATATTATATACTACATTTTTATATATATTACATTATTATATACTACACATGAAATTTGTTTTATATATTAAAATCCCTAAGACTATAAACCAAAATTTCATAAATATAGCTTAAACGGTTGTTTACATATTAGCGTCCAAAAATTTTCATTTTTATCACTGACTGACCTATAGATCAAAACTCTAACCCAGTTCCAGATGACCTAGAAAGTTCAAATTTGGCAACCAGTCACGTAGTTAGGTGAATACAAAGGAATAAATCAGAAACTAGTAAATTTCATTTTATTATAATTTTTCAATTAATTGATTCTATTAAGAATCAGCAATCAAAATTGACGACAGCCGGTCTTTATGTGGATTTTAAAGTCATCAAGTGTATATGTAACGAGTGAAATACCAGCCATAATTCTAGAACGAGTCAAGACCAAGTTTCAGGTATTAAGTAATGTATATGTTCACAGGGAACAATTCCCTATTTGCTTAGCATATGTTATTAATATTCACAAATCTAAAGGCCTTAGCCTTGATAGCGCTCTTCTCGACATAGGCTCCTTTATATTTAGTAAACGAGGCTTACGATGGACTCTCCAGAGTTAAAACCTTAGATGGAGTACATCTTACCAATTTAGATCCAAGTCAAAACAAGGCACTAGAGAGGATTATTGTAGAGTACAAGCGTACGATATACCGCCCCGACTTGGCCAAATTAAGTATAAACAGAAAACACGTAAAAAAAAACAGGATGAAATTCTGAATAGTCTGAATGGGCAATTCACTCGAATATTTCAAAGGTACAAGAAAATATAGAAAATAACACAAAAAAGGCAAATATACACCGTAGGAAAATACAGTAGATTAACAAAAACCATTTAGTATTAATTGTATTATGAATAAGTACCTACTAATAATTTCTGTACAAAAACTAATGATATCCAATCAAAAACAAAAATATGAAAAAGGAAGCCAAGTTCAATACTAACAATATGCGCGGTTGTTGACTAAAGAATTGAGATCTAAATGGGTGCCAAGTGACATAAATTTATTCACAAACAAATATAAATAATATAAATATAAGATAAATTCTAGCTCAAGATTAGACTTGGCTGGTTTTCACAAATACTATATCGGTTTTAATATTCATTCATTCGAACATTTAAAAATTTCCTTTTTTTTATAATTGCCACATTATGATCAACATACTATTATTAGTGCCAGTGGCATAGCCACAAACATTAAAAAAAAAAAAACTATTATTAGTTGGTTGAGAGCCATCTGCCAGTAAACATTCACAACATCTTCCAAATAAGCCTTTCTTAATAGTTGGATACATTAATGTACAGTGTACACTGTACACCAGTGTGTAGTAAGCTAGTAGTAGCCGATGTGTAGTGTCATATTGTTTTTACCATAAAACGTAAATTGCGTGTAACATAAAGAAGATAAGTTTATTACTCAAATATAAGATAACTTGTATGTGAAAACTAGCCAAGTCTAATCTTGAGCTATTTATCCTAAGTTACCTGCTTTATGTAAATAATTCGACTTTTCAAATTTAGGAAGTTATGTTTTAAAATAGCAAGTATTGTTGTAGCAGAAAAAGCAAGAAATTGTGTTTTAAAATTTATTTTAGAATGTTTGTGAATAAATTTATGTCACTTGGCACCCATTTAGATCTCAATTCTTTAGTCGGCGTAGTCAACAACCGCGCATATTCTTTTTATTAAACTTGTCTCCCTTTTTCACATTTATGTTTTTGATAGGATTTTTATTCTAGAAATATTCACTATTTCAAAAAAAAAACATAAACTAACAAGGACACATATCAGTTTAAATATTAATTTAAAATAATGTGTTTCTTTTTTGGTGATTGCGGTCTTACCAAAAATGTTTACAAAGTAGACGTCTTGTTCCCGAGTGGCTGGTAGCAAGACTGTCAAGATAGTTTCCTGTGTTTGATCACAAAGTATGTAAGTGGCAGCTACTTTCTATTTTGTGGTTTGGTACACGCTGACTTCGTGTGTCTGAAGACGTTATATTTACGGCAAAAAAAAACCACAGCGTTGATATTGATATCTAAGTATTCCAAGTTAAAAAACTAAATAAAAAACGCGAGCATATAGATAAATAAAAAAAAATAAAAAAAATGTTACTTGCAGTATTACAAATATGCTGCACTGCCCACTAAGTAGCTCAACTCTAACTAATTCAGTTATGTAGGGATCTATAATACAAGGGATTTTAATTTAATACTTAATTATTTGTTGAACTTGCGAGCGAATAGAAATACACCAACAACATCCAACGTTACAACTTTGAGTTAAGCTCGCCTTTGCACATGAACTATCTAATGTACTATGTAATAGTATGTACTTAGTATTTTTGTATACAAAAATAATTAAACTAATACCTGAAGAAATATACGAAATGAGTTCTTCATTTCATACATATAAGAAAACATCAAAGAGCTTAACAAACGAAAAGAGTACCTATTAGGTAGGTAGCTAAGTGCCCACTTTGGTAACTAGGTATACCTAAGCAAGTACGTACCTATATACTGAATGAGCAATATAGCTGGATTACATAGACAAGACATAAAACTGACAGTTCACATTTCAAGAGCCATTATTTCTGAAAACGATAAACTGAGTTTTAAAACAGCAACCGACTTACCTAACTGGGTATAAAACCAACTATAAATCTATAGGTAGATGTTTTTATGAGCTACCTAAAACTCCGGGTACTAAATAGCCCAACTTAAGTATATGATTATATGATATTTAAGAGCACAAGCGAAGTTCTCAGCAGGGTGCGTTGGTAACCTACCCACCGTAGCGGAAACAGGAGGTAAAACCGTCAGAAACCGGCGGGAAGTCGCTAGTACATCCGGTGCGACGTTCCATAGAGCAGTCTCTATATTATTTTGGTTCATTGTTGTTGTTGATTTACATAAATGATTTACGAGCACGGCTTTCTTTGGCCGAGCCGAGGGCGAAAACATTTTAATTGACGGCGAATATACTTGCTTCAAATACACCTGGTTATTTTTAAGTAAGTATGCTTGAATTGGAAGTGAGTTCTTAGATAGAACAAAGAGGTAACTTTGCCTACATGTTGTTTGTTTACATTGGTTGATACCTTGATGTGTTCAAAATTGTTAATTTTATATATAAAACTGACGTAGATGGTAGGTAGTAGATCTTACTTTCAACAAAAAAGTCAAAGGAAAGCCTGGGTCAAGTTCTGGACCTTAAGTACCTTATAGCCGCTCCAGAACGCGACTCACATACTGGAGTGTTACAAGTGCCCTTATACCTGTACCTTTGAGGACCTAAAGAACGCCACCGACGCTGTTAAGATCGTTTAAATTATTTAAAAAGTTAACCCCGACTCGAAACGAAACCCTTATTCGATACCTACTTTTCACACATGTAAATACGGATACAAGTAAATTAAGATCGTAGCAGGCATACGTGGCTAACCCTTAAGTCTTCATCAATCACCACTTGCCAAGATCATGGAGTAGAAAAGATTGTCTTTAAATACGTGATTGTCAACAGACTAGGTAGGCTGTTTTCTCGAACTGTGAAGCAAATATCTCCCCAAATGCAATGAGAAGGTAAGTTAGTGCGTTTTCGTGTTGAACTTCTGTAGTTACACCCGAGTTTAACCTGAGTGCCCGAAACGTGGATCCACGCGAGATACAATGGCTTTTTAATTGTTTCGGAATTCTATACTAATATTAGGACTAATTAGGAGCTTCTTACACGTTACACAGATGGATCTGTAGTTGACCGGGGCCTTCTTGGGCACAGGCAGTAGGTACTTTGGCTTGCGTGTCAAGATCGGAGACAATTCAAGCGCACAGGTTCTAAGAAAAATTGCTGGTATACCGTTGGGGCCATATTCGTCTCGTCTCTCGTTTTATTATCAGTGGCGCTAGGCAACTGGGCTTATCCCAGTTGTAAACCACCCTTTGTCCCTATTGGCCTCCGCCTTGTTAATTCTCTCCTGCTTGATATGGAAGATGAAATTTGTATTTTTCCGACTCCTCCGTTCTTCTTTTCTGATAAAATTCGTTGCGGGGTCCACGACAGTTAAATTCATTCTCCGGGACTTCGTCGAGCTACATTGCCTCGGCGCTTTTCTGGTGGTCGCCACTGTTGATTGTGGCTCTCAGGGGTTGCAGTGGTTTGGCAATAGTGCGGTGGGATTGTCCCAACAAATAAAATACTCGTCTCGTGCTCCACCAGAATTCAAACGCGAAGATTCCACAAAAAAGAGGCACACAAGTTTGCCTTCTCCTCAGCGGAGTAGGCCAGCTACCCGTCAAGTTTCAGCAGTAGTGTTAGTGAGGGACGGCAGAAGTTCGATTCAACTGATTTAGCCAGGGACCCAAAACGCTTTACTGCCTGCTCGGTAGGAAGCAAGTTTGATTCCTATTCGGCTAATGTGTTCGAACCGAGCCCGAGCAGATCCTAAAACGGAATGTAGTGCTACATAATAAAATTTAGGTTTTACATTATATTTTACATTTTATTCAGCCAAATTTTCCAAGAAATAATCAAAAGGAATACCAGTGGATCGCTCGTAGCACAACAAACAGAATTCTGATTGTGATTCTGATGGATTCTTACGGGTGTTGTCGGTATAGAAAATTCGACCGACATCAATTCATATCCTTGTATCACTGTCTTCACTGTCATGCATTCCAATTTTCAGGCCTGGTTCAGGCTACGACTTCTTAAAAAAAATATCTGTAAATTTTAGGTACAAATATTTTTTTTATTATTGTTAAAGTACTAGAGAAGTCTCTTCTAGCCATACTTGTTCTAAAATTTAGAATTTTAGATTAAGGTTTATTGAAAGTCATTTCTATAAACAAACAAACCGCGTAATTCAAAAGCAAAACAATTTAATAACTTATAGGGTATGGTACTACTGTCGCCATCTATTACACATTTTTGTAACTTACCAATTCAAACGGCTTTGTAATGGCGGTAGTGAGCTGAAGTGAACTCTGATCTGAATGAGTCTGAATCAAGGCTGATAACGTCAACGCCTCTACTCTATCAACCAAACCGAGCAAAATCGACTAAACGAACCTCAATCGAGTAAACGGTGGTTGGCCAACCCAGAATCGACATCGACGAAATAGCCACACGATTTTTTACCGCAATATGCGCAAGCCTAAGCAGCCCGCACTGCGGCACTGTGGTTTTTATTCTAGCGCTTACGGTTGGCACTCAGAAACCGGCGGCGGGCGGTTCGCGCCGTTTGGCGGCGGGCGATCGTTGCATCCAAAGAGTATGTAACACTACGTTTAGTTGCATCTGTCATAGACACATATTTACTTTATTCACGCTGTCACGCATCTGTCATAGGTAATTGGACATCTGACAGAGAGTTTTTGGCGGGATTTTTTCGGGTGAAGTTCAGCGGCTGATAATTTTATTTGTAGATTAATTCCTAGAGGTTATTGTGATATAAAATTGGTGTAGTTTTGTGTCTTCAACTGCTACGCAAATGGATAATATGTGGAAATCATTGACTGAAGTGATCTCGGGATAGTGGAGCGGAGAATTTTATTGTAGTATTGACTACCTCCGCAAAGCTTACTGGGAAGCCTGACTCGATACAATTTGCTGCCAAATACTCAAAAAAACATTAGAATATGTTACATCCGCATTCTAATGCATACTAAAGTATAAAAATACTAACTGATGACTAGGCAGCATGGTCTCAGACCTTAGCCTGTTCCACCAGGAATAAAAATAAAAAAAAAAAAAAAATTGGCATCTGACATCTGTTGCGTGTTGCGTCAAAACAAAAAGCAAAAAAAAATAGAGCGCATTTTTGTGAAATAATCACTACAGACATTTCATAGTAATTCATTTATTGCCATGTTTTATTGATCGTTTCGATGGTGCAAAATTTATAAGATTCTTGGCCCTTGTCACCTTATCAATAATATTGATTGGTCTAGTTTTCTAATGTCCTGGCTTATTAATTATTTAGCGCGATTTTTCATTTTGTATTCATAGTACTGCAGTCTGCTGCCCTAGATAAAGCTAAATATTGTTTATATGTTCCACTGCGGAATTATTACTACCGTCTTGCTTATTGCGACTTGGCATCAAAAACACGAAAAATGCTGTCCAAATTTCCTAAATCCTGTGATTGTTTTGTTGTGTTGCCGCCGCTAACCAAAAACAATACAGTAATATTCGGAAAAAACTCGGACCGTCCCCAACATGAAGTACAAGAAGTTGTTTTAATCAAAGGCGGAATCAGAGATAAAAAACTAAAAGTAAGTATCTAATTATTATCTACTAGCTACTTAGGTATTTTTATACCTAGATACTGGTCGGGACTCCATTACCTGCACATAGAATACCATACGGTTGTGCATGGGAGTCCAGGCCTTCTCCTTCTGGTTAGCCTAGATCTGCCCAAAAGCTTCCTGGGGGATTCACAGGCTTCGAGAAGCGACCTCACTGTTCTGAGGGTTACAGCCCAGCAATCCGGGATGATGTCGTTGGCTGATTCGTAGCCATTAAAGCAGCTCCTGCACAGTGGGCTGTTTGTATCACCTTTGTTATATAGATATTTGTTTAAAGGACAGTAACCCCTGATTGTTCCTATGATTATAAAGAGATTATTTCTATTTAGGCTGAGAAGTTGTTTAGTTTTAGTTGAAGCATTACTTTCAGTTGGGCCATTTTTTCTACCAGTCTTTTGCCTGTGACCATTATTTTGTTGTTATGAAGTTCATATGCCTTTGAGTGTCCATCGTGCCGAATCGGCTTAATACAATGGTAATTTCTATTGTGTCTGCTAATTGATACTTGACTAAATAATTGATCTCTGGCAAATCCACGGACCAAATATGATTTGTTCCATGGGCAAATCCATGCATAAAATTGTGACAAAGGTAGGAGAAGTGGGTACAGGCCTAGCACTACATATTGGAACCTATCTTTGCTCTTTAGTTCATCTGCTGCATCATTGCTTAGGGATCCGCTGAAAGATTATTTGATTGGATAGCAATATACTCTCTAGGTCCAGGTAGCACTCAAAGATTATTTTATTTCAATTGCTCAGTTTAGGATGTTAGTGTGGGAACTGGTGTTGCTATTCTTGCCTCATATACCTATGAATTATTGTAGCCTGGTGAAGGTGTTTGAGCGTTCCGTCCTTGCCCAACCAACCAAACTAGGGCACTATACGTCAGAATGGGCCTGCCTACGGCTGTGTACAGCCACAATGTAACCTTTGAAGACACCCATGCTTTTCCTAACATTTTTTTGCACTGGTAGTGTGCTGTGCTTTTGTTGAGGTTGTAGTCGAGATGCTTGTTCCGGATTAGTTGGCTAACAACTACTACATTGCCCGCGTGCGGCAGCTGGTACAATATATTTTGAACTTTAAAAAATCTTTATGGTTCATTAAATGCCACTTGGACCCACAATGATACAATTAGGCAAACATGTATGTACTTGTCTGATTTTTGCTCCAAAATAATTAATAAGTTAAGTAGGTATCAAGTACAGTAAACCCCTATCTTTTTGGCCAGGCTGAAGTTTTTTTTTTAATAATTATTGAGTTGCGCTTGACCACTATCATAATGAAGTTGGCTACAATGACCGAAACGGATATTATTACATCACTTCTTGAAATGTCCAAACCTATAGTATGATGATAGCCACTTCTATCACAACTCTTTCATGACCGCAGACCCTAAAAAAGCTTAGGTTCTAGCAACCAGCACCAGCTATGGAAAAAATTGCAACTGGTTACAGAAGTATTGCTAATATTCTCATTATTACTACAAAAATGGACAAACAATTTTATTAATATAATTATTATATATTTACTAGCTATTAGCTCGCAAATATTGTTTTGCTATATAAATTATTTCAAAGATTCCCAAAAGTTTTGCATGTTCTGAGTATTATAGTATTATTAAGTGTAGTTTAATAATAAATAAACTAGTAAATATTAAATAAGAGCTAATAAATGTATGAAAATATTCTGGTATGGTTTATACAGGTAACACAATAGTTGTTGTTGGCGGGAGCTTGTGACACGAGTTGAATACTATTGATTTATATGAGATCACTTAATTAAATGAATATAAGAAATATAGCGCTGTGAACGAAGACAGCCTATAAAAATAACATTCACTGTTTGAATTTATTGTACTTTTATCCTACCTACCCTACAACGTAAAGACTAAACAAAATGGGCATAAATAATTATAGCACTGCAAATTAATGGAGATCCTGCCATTATGCCGAAATGATTTTTTTTATAATTTTTGCTACCTTTTTTATACCAATGCAATATTTGGAATGATTTTAGGATGCACATTTTCATTTGGTAAAATTTTTACTTGACAGAATATTGCCAAGGATAGTGTCATTAAGGCATTTGGCCTTTAATCAAATGATTTATTACAACAAACAATCTTTAGACAGTAAACGTTTGGTCAAATGATTTATAATGACAAAAAATAGAAAGGCAAAAATAAGATATTTTTGCAATTATATAATAGGGTAGTTGTTTGAATGACAATTTGTTTTTTGACCGTCGGCTAAAAATCGTGAAATATCGTGAGACGTCACCCCCCTAGTACACTTTATACTGACAAGTGACGTCACAAGTCCCCATTCCTAAACTTTGATGCACTTTATCTTTGTCAATTTTTATTGATTTCGTAAAGCAAAAAATACGTGGCCAATATTATTTGATAATCTCCACTGACGGACTAAATAGAATTATCATTTTTCTACCCAGGAAACATCCCTATAAAAAAATGTTTATCAATTTTATTTTAATATAATCATTTATTTAATAAAAATATTTGTAACTTATAATATTAAATTTTTTACAATGGACATTATCAATTTTGCCGCGGCAGCGGCGGCCAAGCGCCAGATTTCCTCTTTACCAAAGCAAGCATGCAGGGTAGATTAATGGCAATTCGATAATTATGGTCAATAAATTAGTCCAAGAGCGAGCTTGGGGGTTTAGGGCATCCCGACTCGGATGCGTTCGGTTCACGTCTTCTCCTTCATTTTAGGTCACTTTAGACCCTGCAGACAGAAATAGGAGGGCTCCGTCGACTTTGTTGCTTAAATAGTAATCGTGCTTACACATTGTAATTTAATTTGTATATTCTGTGCAACTGACATATTATAGATGCAATTTTTTGGTCATTGACTAAACAATTGACTGAATAATATTATTTGGCTTATTTTATTTTGCGTAAAATGTGTTATTCCAATTGAAATATTTGACGATATAAAAATTTTACTTGCAAGTCCATCTATAGATATCGGATATATCCGTGGTCCGGAACCGAACGCGATCGATATTCTTAGAAAAATAATCAGCTTAATTATACTACGTCCGAACTCTATCCGTCATAATTCAAAATATTTTGAACTCAAATCAAGGACACGAAAATGTTGAAAAGTTATGGAAGTCTATGAGCTCCTACGAATCTACACAATAGCTCTGTTTTCGAAGGGTTACAAACTGCTTGTAATTTGTGCTCCATCTCTCGATTTTATTGAAAGATTTTCTCTTGAAGACGAATAGGGTGTCGCCTTTAAATTTCCTAGGGATTAGAATTGCTATTATATCACCAGCATATCGCACCGATAAAAGCTAGCGTTAAGCTTAAACTTACAAAAAAACCATATTAATGGAGACAGCACCCTACCTTGTGGACAACTTCTATACTCATTCGTGTGGTGTTGTTCAAAGTAAATTGAATATCACGGTGTTTTAACATTATTTAAAGAAGCTTTGACTTATGTCATCATACGAGGCAAGTGCCTGCGCGATTTTGGCGAAGCTTTCTAAAGACACCTTCTATATGGATTTGGTTTATAACTTTAAAAGCATTTCCTCAACGTGAGACTTCGCTGTGGAGTGCTGATTCGTTTGATTTTTGCCTGCACAGTAGAAGTTTTATTTAGGGTGTAAAGGTTTCATTAGGTACCGAAAATCGGTTTTCGATCTTCTTATCCCCTAGTCTCTCCAGGTTCTTCAAGATGACCGAGGTGAGGCTTTTTGGATCTAAAAGATTTCTCCTATTTGTTTTCGGAAAGATGATTTTTATTACTTCATGCTAGTTCAAGGGGATGTAGCAGTGGGCTAGACAAGTTATACCAAAGTATGCCAAAGCTATTTATTTATTACATGGTGTCTTCATATTGCAGTGCACTTATATAACGATAGATGGAGTGTCTCCAGTGAACTCCATCATATTGAGCAAACCAGCATGGATGTGGGGGGCCGAGATGGGCGCGAATGATAAGAATGTGGTCATTGGCAACGAGGCAGTTTGGACAAAGAACAATGAAGGAGAAGGAGATGCTCGACTGAGGCGTTTGTTAGGGATGGACTTAGTGCGGTTAGTTCATGGATAAATTAAGCATTGTGTTTCGAGTCTTTTCGTAATTTTGTTAAAACTTAAAGAGGACTATACCTATGGAAGCCGGCGTCGGCTTCGTGATTCCGGTAGTACTAGTCTATAAAATGTTTAATAATCAAGACAATTAAATGGCACCAATTATTTAATGTAGGTATTCATAAATTGAGTAATAAGGTTTTAGCATGATCTGTTAATTAATTGTTAGTTATTGAAGAATTTAGTATTTCCTATTCTGCAGACTTGGTTTAGAACGAGCAGATACTGCGGAAGCCGCTGTGGAAATTATTACATCGCTTCTTGAGAAGTATGGTCAAGGTGGTCCATGCTCCGAGTATGATGATAGCCACTTCTATCACAACTCTTTCATGATCGCAGACCCAAAAGAAGCTTGGGTTCTAGAAACCAGCGGCAAGATGTGGGCTGCTGAAAAAATTACAACTGGTTTCAGAAGTATTTCTAATGGTCTCACTATTACTACAAAAATGGACAAACAATGTGATAACCTATTAGAAAAAACCAAGCAGCTGCACCTTTGGGATGGAGTGGTATGTTCTAAAATGCACAACAAACATTTTGAAATATTTGGGTAGGTACTAAAATTTAATAATTTTTCAGGGTGAATTCGACTTCAGGAGATGTTACTCATCTGGTGGTGATGGAGACAGGGAGCGAATGGGCATAAAGTTGTTGAAAGAGTATACTGCTTCATCTCAATTTTACGTTCGAGACATGATGAACATTTTAAGACACAGGGAGAGCCGCATTTGCAGGGGGGTTGATGACACTTTTCCTACTTACGGAAGTCAGGTAGATATAAAATTTTGTATTACTAGCTTCTGCCAGTGGCTTCGCCCGCGTGAAATTCGAAAGTAAACCCGAGGGAACATATACCCGGGCTAAAAAGTACCTATCCTATGTGCTATTCCTGACTATATTCTATCTCTGTGCTGATCAGTTATGGCGTGATTGAGTAACAAACATACATCCATCCATACAAACTTATTACATAGTTTCTCATATGGTTTTATTTCAGGTGTCGTGTCTCACGGCTACAAACGTAAATGTGCACTGGTTCACTGCTACCCCCGACCCAGGCATGTCGTTTTACAAACCTTTTGTTTTCACCGAGAATAATGCTGCAATGCCTGAAGAAATAGTTTGTTCTAAAAGGGTAATTTTTCATATATATTATACCTTACATAAATTATTCTTATTTATTTGTTTTACAGATTTACGTACCTACATCTTTACCTTATTATTCTATTGAAAATACCTGCTGCATGTTATGGTGACTAAAAATATAAAGTGTTACTATAATTAGCGGTGTTCCTCCTTTACAGCAAAGGAGAGAAAATCATCTGTACCGCGTTCATATCGACCGCATTGGAAAGGCAGATGATGCACAAATAACCAGGGGTTGCAAAAGGTTAGAAGCAGAACGCCTTGCACAAATGGAGAAGTACCTTGAGACTCCTGCTGGCAAAAGTACGCTTGCAGAACTTGACAGCCTATTTAAAGAATGTGTAGAGGCTGAGCTTAACTTATATTTTGAAAGCACCGATGATGAAGATGATATGGAGGATGTGTAATTACTGACACAACTTGATGCTTAGAGGGTTTAAGAATGATATCATTAGTATCAATTAATTTGTCTAACTATTAATTTGGTCAGGCAGGCAAGGCAATGGATAGAAACACGAACTATGCATATTTTTTATTAAGTAGGTAGATGTATCTATCGTTTTGCTAATCTTATATAATTTGGTTGCCATAGTAGTTCATATTTGTAGGTTTACAGCTATTTAGAAGGCTACATGATTTAAAATTACGCTAACATTTTATATACCAATTTACTTACTGGTAAAAAAACTGCACCAACTATTTAGGTATGTATTTCTTGGCTCAAGAGTAATCTGCGATACGAAGCGGGCCTATAGAGGATTTATTATGCTTAATATTTATAATAAAAGTAATAATTTTAAGTACCTAACAGTGCTTACCTACCTGTTTTGAAGGCATTAAGAAGGAAGCATTTTGTTGCATGTTATTTTAGATTGACGGTTGGTAGGTAAGCACTGTTAATTATTTTGATTTTGTTGATTTTGATTTTATTTTACTGATTGTATTGCATTCATTGGATGTAGGTACCAATGATTAGTGAGCTATCTTTTGCTTTTCTCGTTCGGTACTATCTGCGAGAATTATAGCTCGTGCAGTACCTACTCAGACTCAATTGATCTCAGCATAAAATGTATACAAGAAATGATGTTTACTATAGGTACATTCAATATCTGTAGGTACTTATATGCTAATACTTTGAAAAGTTTTATAAAATGTATATAGTATTTTTATTGAAAGAATTTTGTCAAAATTACTATAATGTTATTTATTTATTTTGTAAAAACTTAGGTGCTTTATTTTTATTTATTTATTTTGACTGCACTAAATATTTTGCAGTTACCTGGTGCTATGTTTTAATCTTAACTAAATTCTGACCAAGATCAAGGTACAATGTTTACTACCAAAGCACTGACAGCTCCCGACAGCTCAATCAGCTGACAGCAGAGGTGAAAATTACTTTTATTTTAATCATATCTTCTAGTACTATGATCTGGGATATCTTATGTTCTCAAACTATCTTTCATCTGTACTAACGTTGCGTTTGTTATACATCGATTTAACCGATTAAATCGATGTATAATAAACGCAACATATATCGAATTCGTTTTATTACTTCAAAACATTTGTTGTTAAGTAGAGACAGAGTTTAATAAATTCGGCCAGTTTAGGTACTGATAAAAGATAAGCAACATGCAGCGTGAAGTGGAACGTAACACCCTATTCGCTATTGACCTTATTAAATATCAAAACTAAATTAAAATGATGCTCAATTACTATTATACTAATAGTAAACATTGTATCTTGAGAATGGACTTTTATATAGTTCTAGTTATTTTAAAAATGATTAGGATAAATGATTCTTATTTTCATGAGTTGAGAATATTTTAATTATTGTATAGTAGTACGTAGGCATATTATTTATATATGTATATCTATGTAATATTAATTTGCAGTTTTTTTCTACAATTATGGCCTCGTTCTTTCATGGCCCAGGCTAACATGACTTCTAGAATTAGCCATGACTAAGGCCGAGTTTCTCACCTCTAAATTATCGCAGCTGTTTAAATTGATTCAACCAATCTCAGCAGATAACCCGTGTTTGACAATTTGTCACATTCATTTGGAGGAAGAAGAATTTATAATTACTGCGATAATTTAGAGGTGAGAAACTCGGCCTAAACTATACTTAAGATCAGCAACATATACAGAGTGGGCCAAAACGTGTATCAAACAAAATAGGCATATTTGGAGGTATTTCCAGTAGGTCATAAGTAAACAAACGTTTTGTTTTTATTCCTAATAACTCCAACTGTCGCCCTTTCGTTTCGTTTGAGCCACGATTTTTGGCCCACCCTGTCTGTATATGTTGCTGTAAGTATAGTTCAGTCATGGCTAATTCTAGAACTCATGTTAGCTTGGCCCATGAAATAACGAGGCCATAATAGTAGAAAAGAGCTGCAAACTAATTTTACATAGATATATATAATTGTCTTGCTTTTATTAGTGATTATTTCTCATAAGTCATAAGTACGTAAACTGTCGGTTTAAAAACGACAAAGTTTTTGTCAGAACACGATTCGCATTGTAAATCAGGCTAAAGACCAAATTACTACCAAAGTACTGCGAATTATGAATTTGCTTATATAGCTTTAGAGAAAGTGCTGTTTTTTAAAAGTTTATTTTAACTGCTGTGATTTTCCGACTGAAACAACAGTAACCTATCAAATCAGTTGTTCTGTTATCAAAATTTTATGATGGCTTGTCAAACTTTAGTAAGTGTATACCTATCTAAATATAAGAGAGAAAGAGAAATGAGATTCATGCTCACGCTTATATTAGCTTAGGTAATTGAGTGAAGCGAATATAATGCAGTCATTACTCATTATATTAGCGAAATGTTAACCGGAAACGTGAATCAATGGTAGATACATTGTGCGATCTTATGTTGTCAAATAAAAAAATAAGTATTTGCAATTTTACAGTTATATGTGTCCGTCTTGCCTAATGATAATATGGAAATAGCCCGATGTCGTACTTTCAATTCAATTCGATGTTAGAATAACTATCATTAACGTTAATTAAACCCCTCGTTCGCTTTAGGACAGATTCGCTTTACGGCAGATTCGCTGTAAGACAGATTCGCTTTATGGCAGAATTACAGTGAACTCAAGATAACGAGTTCAATGTAAATATTATAAGTAAAATATTAATTAGTAACAAACGTGCAAAAAAAATCGCAGTAACCCGGCCGCTTAAGAAGCGAACTAAAAAGACGTAACCAAGAAGATAATCATGCTGTGCAGTCGGAGGATATCGTTTTGGTCAGACAGCTCGCGAATATGTCAGGTTTTGAAATTTTTTTGTTCATTTTTATATTTGTCTTCCTTTTTAAGTAATTGTATGGACCGATATTATCATCATATCAACGAAAGACGAAAAAATATCCAGCAATATAGTAAATAGCTTGTAGTCTTTCGTAAGCAGCTTGTGTTTTGTTAGGTAAGAGTATATAAATTAGGCGTACAAAATTTACGGTATAATCGTTTTGTGTGAGGTCATCATCAAATACTGACGGGAAACATACCAAACATACATATCAAGGAAAACTACGTGGATACAATTTCAACACGACTGTACAATTTCTGCCATAAAGCGAATCTGCCGTAAAGCGAATCTGTCCTAAACCGAACAAGGGAATTAAACGATATGTTAGAAATAACTATCTTGACCATCAATGTATCGCTTGACTGCTTCACAGAGTCTGTATTTATTACCACTGTTATTGGTTTAGGTACTTACTATAAATTATGTGTATTATCCATTCCACACATAGCTTACGATGCGTACAAACTGTGAACCCATGACAATGTGTATTGTATCTCAATGTTCCATTAAATGCACTTACTTTCACTCATTATGATTGTTTTATTTAAATTGCCTATAATCGAGAAGACAAAACCAATAAAATAAAATTTGGCTATATTCTAGAGTTGAAGTTCTTTATTTTCATGTACTTATACACTTAGTCTGAAGTATCACATGAATTCGTAATTAAACAAAAGTAGAAGTCTTAAATGTACGGGAAGATAAATATTTAAGCTACCTAATTTTAATAGTGTTATATAACTTGTACACAGAAACAGACCATATTTTAAGATTATTTAATAAATGCCACATTATAATAGTATCTACACAGCAGATTAATTTACATAATTTTGTCGAAATAATCAAAATAAAACAAAATAGTGTACAACTATAATTTTACAAAAAGAAACAGGTGCTATTCAGACAAATGTTACTGAAGTCGCCAATGTTACACATTTTGCCTAAATTGATATGCAATTTTTAGTCGGTACAATATTGCTAATCAGCTAGTAACCAATTTATTCTGTACCTACATTTCATGATAAGTGTACCCGACTGTACTTCCATATTATCTATTAGAACAGTTAAATTCCAATTAATTAACGATTAATGAGATCTTATTATTTTATGCCAAGAGAACAGTGCAGCAAAACTTGGTTATAATCGAAAATATTTAACAATTACTTCTTAACACTGTCTATGCTTGAGTGAGACAATTTAACTGCACTGTAACGCTACACTCTAACAGCTATTGTTTAAGAAAATATTATAAAAAGCTTACTCCTGAACAACAATCATAATCTACATAATACTTAAACTTAACATAAAGTCCATCGAATTTTACAGCCACAAGTAACCTGAATGTGAATCTAAATAAGCGTCAAATAACTTTAATTACTTTGATTTGATTGCCAAGTTAATTAAGAGCAATATAAATACTGACCGAATATGGGTCTTTTATCAATAACACATAGGTACGCCCTGTTTCTGGCAAGAAAATTAACGATAATTCAAACACGATGGCTGTTGATTAATTCATTCAACTAATCGCTAGATTCGCGCGCGCATACCAAAATGACATTAATTTACGTTCCAGAAACTGGGTGATAAATTTAAAAAATGACTTATTAATGTAACTAAAGTCTTAAAAATAAGTAATAATGGAATAGAAATGCGGACTAAAACGCCCGGGCATCGAAATGCCTTTTGCTTTTTCCTTATTAATTAAACAATACCTACATATAAAACGCTTTATAAGCATACCCCGTGCAATGCAACAGAGCTAGTCACTTTAGTGAGACAATAAGAGATTATTGGCAAAAAATAAATAGCACGCGCGTACTTAAAAATAAATTTGTTAACATAACGCTTACTTGTGGCTTCTTTTTGATGAAAATGAATACAGGACATCATTGACATAAATACTAAATCAACATAATCATATTTAGTTCCCGACACATGAAAAACAATTTCAAAAATCTAACATTTAATTACACGTCCAATTATTTATTACATTTAAAACAATACATTATTAATTACATTAAGTAATAGATTATTAATTACATTCAAAATAATAGAAAGACCAATACGGTCTTAACTAAAGATATCATTCAACATTATCATGATTATTTACAACCAACTTTTACACACTGCAATTACAAAAATAATATAGATACTTATGACGATATTTTTATATAACAAACAAAAAATCGACGACAGAACAATTTTGATCTTAATAAACATTTAATAGTGTCAGTTCACGAGATAAGGTAGCTTACGGTAAAATGGAGAATTCTTATCTGTTCTTCTCCAGAAATTACTTTCTTTCAGTTCGCATGGATAGATAATTTATTTCCGATTACACTATGCAACCAAAATTTACCTTTTTATTAGATAAATTATTGTTATCACATAGGAATACTATACAAAAATCTCAATTAGCTGTATCAATAAATAAATAAAAAAACACGCCTAACTTTCCCAAAAGTGAATTAAAAATTTGAACTTAAAATAAAAAAATAACTATTTATTAAAAATCTTTTTATAAAGCAATCTTTTTTCTTATTCTTCTCAGCAAACCCTTTCATTTGGTACCAATATCATGGCAGTGCACAAAAAATAACTAGTCTGCCATATCCGTCCGAATAATTAGTCCGGATTTAGAATGACGTCACAAAGCTAACCATGCATTGTCTTCCAAACTAAACTTGTATGCAAAACTTCATCTTAATCGGTGGAAGATAACTGCTTTAAAATTCAGTTGCAATATTTGACCCTAACACACTTACATACATACATACATTGCAAGTTAAATAAAAGCTTGTAAAAAGCTAAATAATTTTAGTGTTGAATGGGCAAAAGGATAAAACCAATCTTTTCAGCGAAGTCAGAGGACGTGTAAAGAACTGTTCCAAGGAACCTTCCCCCGACTGCAAAGAAATTATTGGTTTTATCCTAATACACCGCTTAAATCTGCAGGCATTTTAATGAATACTAGGTAAAAAGTACATTAGATTACTGCAGGGTTGTCTGGCAATATCTAGCCATTATTAGCTTCCGGGCAAAGCTAACATGTTCCGGAGATAGTGCTAAATCTGAAGTATAACAAATTATAATAAAACTAGTCCAGTGCGAGTCGGAATCACGCACAAAAGGTTTGCAATGCCGCATTTTTCGACACTCGCTAAATTTAGATATAGGGTACTGCCGTTGGCTAAGAATCGTGCAATTTCGCCATTAACATTGAAGTTTTTGGTGCTCCATAGTGTTACAGAAAAATTTTAAGTCCATTCATGTCGTAAGTTACCTTTGTATGTGGAATAACACACAAAATGTTGAAGAGTGACAAACTAACAAACACAATATATCAACAAAAAGATTAAAGCATCACTTCTCTTACACACACTACATTATTTAAGAGTCAAATTGTTGTCCTACGTCGTAAATAGACTCCTGGTTTATTACTTCATACCCATATACTCCTGAAGAACTAATAAACTTACTCTATTTATTATTATTAGACACAGGTAAGTATAGTGCACTACATTGTATGACACTTATTTCAGTGTAGCTTAAATAATGTTTAATATAACCTACGACAGTCAATCATATTAACTTTGCAGAGATTTTTGAATATTGTGACTGTAAAATTGCTTACTTTTTTTTATTAAAACGGTATTTTACAGACTAGGTTTATCTAAATCCTGTAACTAAAGAGAACGGTGTTAGTAAAGTTAGATGAATCTTATTATGTTATAGATCTTTTTTGCCAAAACATTGTATTTTTTTCTAACATAAATTTGTAATTACGTAATAATGAAAAGGTACTAACTTCTAAAATATTTACAACGTTTACTTTTTATCGTTTAAAATATAACTACATAATGATGATTCAATAATTATGTAACGTATCTAAATGACTCATTTACAAAATGAATTTATCCCCAATAAATAGTTAAAGAATACCAGAAGCTCAATTTCTTTCGTAATGCTAATTAAAAGTTTTATATTTGGCTTACGCAGTAATGAAGGAGACTACTTATTACAGCCTCGTTCAAGTTCTATGCACCTTTATTTAAGGTTGAATTAGTATTAAATACTACAATATCTTGTTTGGCTATATTATGTTTAATTTACCAGAATTGAACGCTAATAAAATGCTTCCTACACTTTTGCAACTGAGATTATTAAAAATGTAGACAGACTGAACAAATTAAATTGTAACTATGTACATTATAGCCGTTTATATTTTTCTTGAGAACGAGACTTTACAAAAGGTGGGAAGGTTGTATCTACCTAAACAAGATCCTGCGAGCCTATTATTATATTACAATGTTACTCAATTTGACACAAGACTTACATAAAGGCAAATTAGATAAGTATTAAAAGTTTCTATTTAAATCGCTATTTTTTTAATTCTGTAGCGACGTGCTAACCCCATCTAAGTAGAAAAAATATAAGTATAGGCACAGATAATATAATACTAGCATACGTATGCCTTATACCATACAAAAAAAACCTTGCCGCGACGTAACTAGCGTTTTTCGTCCGATTTTGATGATTTTTTATCAAGGAACATCGATCCGGTCCGGTTCCGTTCCACGGATATAGATGGTGTTAGCAGCGACTTGCAAGCAAAAGGGTTTACTCGGCGCGTGTATTTTTTTCTTTAAATACAGTGACGATTTGTTTTATAGTATTTTTTTGCACGTTTTTACAGTTTCATTGCACCAAAATGTGTTACAATACAAATTTAAACAATCGAGTGGAATGCTTCAGAAATTTATAACCGCGCTATCTAATTGGCATCAATTTTAAATGATCCGTTCCATTTAAATAAACTTTGAAATGTGTATTAAGAGCCCAATATTCCATAAATTTGTGCTTAGGAGAGTTGATTTATGTTAATTTTAAATACAATTCAATAACAAATCGGTGCATATCGCGCCATCTAGTGAGATTTATTTAAACCAAACTTTCTTTCTTAAAGTTGGGACCCCGTAGGTAGTAACTGTTTGACAATATTAACCGGTACTATGTTGGTAAGTCTTTAGTATTCTACCATATGAAGGAAAACGCGCACTAAAGTGTAAAGATTCGCAATATCGCGCATTAGTAATTCAATAGTATGTACGGTTGCACACGTAGAAATATGGAAAATATTGATAACTTTAACAACTTGTTCCAGTGATGAAAACAATTGACTTCTTGTCAAACAAAAGAATGTCTACATTCTTTCGGGTACCTACCAGAAGAATTTCATTTGAATAAAGAGGCGTTATTAAAACAAATTTCCAAATTGAAACTAGTTGGTCGCAAGCAACAAACAAAACCTTACAAGAAATAACATTTAATAGCCGAAATTATCTCCACAGAGAATAAAAATCTTATTAATTTATTTTATACATACAAAAATCATTTTGTTACTATGGCAAGGAATGTATTTAGAAAATATCACGGTTCAAAATAATACACAATAATTGATTAAAAGTGTTCCGTTTTCGCAATCAACCACATGAATGAATCAAAATTCATTGCGTAATATTTCAAAAAATTTAATTTCATTAAAATTAGATTGCTTGTTTTGTTTTAGGGGTTGTATCAACAATACAAAATAATGTTGTGCCCAAACAAATAAAGAAATAGTTCTGTGAGGATCACGACAGAGAGAGACACCAAATGCTTGAGCGTCGCATTTTATATAATGAGCGGCGCCCCTCCACCCACCCTTCTCCCCCTGGCAAGGCGCTAGCAATCAAAATGGCGCCGATCCGTGACTATAGCTAAAGCTAGGTGTACTTACATTTTTTTAAATTATGTAACTAATGATGTAATTTTCTGTTCTAAGTAACTTTATAAATAGAAAAATTGCGTTTTAATTTGAGATAATTATTATTATGTTAACACAAGACGTCACGAGGAGCCTCGGAAACCTATTGATGAACATTAAACACGCATATGATAAGAGAGAGAATGACCTTCGACCAGGGTCAGAGTGTGACATGAAATAATGAACCATTAGCTTACAACCACTTATGTTTCTTGACAATCATAGAGATGATTAATAATAGAGTTCAGTATTTACACATTATAATTATTTACCTCATTAACTAAAAGAAGTGCCTAATAAACACCGTCTTACATTTAAAACGTGAATATTATTAGGATCAATATTTCTGTATTAGAATATTTGTCATTCTGAAGTTTGGAGATATACAGAGTGAGATTTTTAAGTGGGTGAGCATGGCCAAATCCGAAACTATGAGGAATAGCGGAAAACACTCAAAGGAGTCATGTGGTCGATTTTGATAAAAACGACATCATAGGATTTTTTTAAGTCAATATAGACAGGAATCGAATCGGTTGATTTTGAAAAAAATAACAACTGTATTATTTACACCATCCAACAGTGTCGCCAATAAGGATAAAAAGCTGGGCAGAAATGCCATACGGCAAACTTGAGAAAAGACCTCATTTTTAACAGAATACATTGTTTTAATATGAACTCTACGAAGACTCTTATCAAGCAAATGGTTACATGAAAAAGTCTTTGGAGAATATTCTAAACAATATTAAAATTATTGTAATGCTGAATGTAGTACAATGCTTGAGTTGTCGAATTCGGCTATTTATTGAAAATAACGGCCATCATTTCATCTCTTAAGGTCTAATATAGAAGTATTTAAAGTAGGAAAAATAAGTATTTTGTAAAAAAAAATGCGTTTTCCTTAAATTTGCCATATGTCATTGCTGCCCAGAATTTGATCCTTATTAGCGATTTAATATCGTATGGTGTAATAATAGAGCATGTGTTTTTTTTTTCAAAATCAACGGGTTCGATTTTAGTTTAGGATTTTTAATTTATCAATAATCCAATGATGCAATTTTAGTATTCATCAAAATCGGCATCGTGACTCATTTGAGTGTTTTCCGTTATTCCTCATAGTTTCGGATTTGGCCATCCACGCCCACATGAAAAAGTCATCTGTATAATCGCTGAAATCATAATATAATGGTAAGTTAAGGTTTGAATCCGTTTTAAAGTACCTACACGTATTTATTCTACAATTAAATACATGCATCATGGACGATCATCTTGAGTCGTCGATCCGCTCAATTGTAAATGAAATAATTATTCCATTCCACCGGCCAAGTAATATTTTTGCCCCACTTTTATTCCCCGCGCAGTCTTCTAGAATCACAGATTTCTTTATCTCCCGCGTGTCTTTTTAATAGGCAAATATTATATAAAGTACTAGAACAACAACAGTAATTTTCTAGCTAGATTACCTATTCATAATTCTAGAACATGACGGATACAATTTTTACAGCTTACAGTTTTTTACGAACGATCACTATTACATTTACAAATAACGACGATTATGCAATACATTCAATTACTGTCCGAGTAAAATGATTATTTTCGTTCTGGCCGTAATAACCAAATACCTACTTGCCAAAGTTGAAAAAAGAACTGCAATTGCAAAATCAAGGAGAGTCTACATTACAAGGCGATAATAAAATAGAAAAAATTGCGGTTCGGACTCGCGCATGAAGGGTTTCGTACCATTATCGCAAAAAACAGCAAAAATATCACGTTTGTTGTATGGGAGCCCTACTTAAATATTTATTTTATTCTGGTTTTAGTATTTGTTGTTATAGCGGCAACAGAAATACATCGTCTGTGAAAATTTCGACTGTGTATCTATCACGGTTCATGAGATACAGCCTGATGACAGACAGACGAACAGTGGAGTCTTAGTAATAGGGTCCCGTTTTTACCATTTGGGTCCGGAACCCTAAAAATGTTGCTTTCAAACTTTTATCTAGGTAGGTCAAGCACTTAAATATGGGCTGCATTTCTACGAACAAAAAGCTTAAATAACTTAACATTTGATGCTTTTCTTCAACTAGTTCAAAACATTCACAAGTAACTTATTATAATTTTGAAGTACAATGCCCGTCATTTACGTAACAAATAAATAAATGTTTATTATTAACGCGCAAATATTGCATTTTACAGTTTGCTTATTGTGTTAATTTACTAAGAAAATATAAACTAGAGATTTTTATTTTACTAATGATGTAATGACAAAAAATAATACGTTTTGGAAACTGGAAAATAGTCTTTATCGATGAGACCGAGTCACCTAAGTGTGCTCAAAAAGTCCGTTTTAGCTCTTGTTACAGTGGATTTTCAGATAAATTAGGCTACACTAAAACTCAATCCTAATTACGTTAAGTCGATTTACTCCATTAATTTGTAAGTTTGGATAAAGTAATGAATATGACGTATTCCGTTTAAAACATGTTTTTAGAGGTTTGGTTTTTAAAATGAAATAAAACACGAAATAATAAATTTAATTGCCATGGTATTGGCTTTGTTTAAAAGATATTCTTATGCAATTAGTGCTTAAACATGATTTCGGGCATATGGGCACCACGGCTGGCTCGAATGAAGCGTAATCGGGCAGTCTAATATTCGACCACTTTAGGCGGTTTACACATGGCACCGCGCACCGCCGCGGTATGCGGTGAAGCGGATCTCATGTCGCATTGGCCTCTAATAAATCCGTTGATGCCTAACACACGTACACCGCCTGACCGCGCGGGTCGAGCGGTGCTATCCACGCGGTGCGCGGCGCCGTGTGTAAACCGCCCTATCGAGCAACGTTTGAGCAGAGATGAGGCTCATTTTTGGTTGTTTGGTTTAAGCACTAATGGTATAAGAATATATATACAATACCATGGCAATTAAATTTATTTTACGTGTTTTATTGCAAATTAATAAACAATCCTCTAAAAAATACACCCTATCTACTAGTCTCAAATATCGAATTAAGTTTTGATTAGAAAGAATAGGTCGAAGATTCATATGATGAATGACTTTAAACGAGCAATTCTTGTATATATGTATATTTATATATAATCTGAATCTCGGAAACGGCTCCAACGATTTTCATGAAATTTAGTATGCAGGACCTTTCGGGGGCGATAAATCGATGTAGCTAGGTTTCATTTTTAGAAAACGCCGTTTTCTCTATTTTCATCTGAGCAGAGTTCGGTCGCCCAGGTACTTTTACATACTGGGCGGTATTTAACGTTATAAATTGTATGGTAATGAAATCCGACGCACTACACACTTACTTATTACATAAGTAATAAATAATAACATTCACGCTCTTTCGCAACCCTTACCAAATCAAGTGAACATATTCTATATGTTCGCTATTTACAAATTCAATTTTCAGTTCATTTATATTTATAATTCATACCATATTTTACAAAAAGGAAAAACAACGCCTAAATATATATACTTATTTAGGGCGATATCGCACTAGTATGTCCAGACCTAAAGAGTTGCCTATACGGACACCATTGCGACGTGTCCTTTAGGCTGCGTTTGCGCAACAGTGGGTGCAGGGACTTTACAATGTAAAGCTTACTCCACCGTTCCACAAACATAGCCTTAGAGAGCTTTAAAGTTTTTCGAATGAACTACTTATATAGTTAAGTGTTAAAACAAAATCTAAAGACGTGCTCAGCTGTCTCATACGGCTGAGCAGCATAACAGGATGTGTAAAGGAATGCTTTTGGCAATCATTCTCAGGGACTCTCACCAAAAAGTAAGTAAGCAGATTTTAACAGATTATCAAACGCTTTTGACAAGAAATTTAAAAGAAATAATAAAAATAAAAAATATTAATAAGACATTTAAAATTACTTCCAGTTTTTTGTAACACCTGAAAAAGTATTGAAAAATTGGTAAGCTAAAGTCTCTCTAAGCTCATCTAAACCTTTGTGACAACATAAACTAACATAACAGTTTACTAAGGGTAGATTTCACCAATGACACTAATTGCGATCAACTAAACTCAGTTTATGCAAATACAGCTTTCTGATTGGTTGAGACCGCTGAGAAACTACCAATCAGAACGCTGTATTTGAATAAACTGAGTTTATTCGAACTAATCGCGATTAGTTTCTTTGGTGAAATCGGCCCTTAAGTTAACGTAGCGCTAAGCTGGGTTTCTGTTGAGTTCGATAGAGTAGATTTAAACGGAATTTCTCAAGTACGTTCTAATCTTTGTCCTATAATTCGAGTCAGACGCATGACAACCACTTTTCTTTAGCCGATCGATTTTATATTAATTCAATCATTAGGCGTATCTGCTGTAACCTATTTATAATATTAAATTTATTTATTGGCAGACAAAGTCCATATTACACATTTGTAAATATTGAATTAAAAAGAAATATCAAAGAAACATTAATGCATTCCAATAAATTCAATTAAAATTATCCATATCGTATTTTTATTTTTATACCTTGTTAATTATAGTTGTTAAATAATTTAACACTAAATATATGTTGTACAAAAGTAACAATCTAGTAAAATGGACACAGTTAAATCCAAATCTCGAAATGAGGCAACAAGTAAGTGGTATTTATATTTTTTTCCGATGTGTGCGAGTATACCAGTATGAAAAACCAGCCATGTGCGAGTCGGTATCGCGCATGAAGGTTTCCGTACCATTATCGCAAAAAACGGCAAAAAATTACGTTTGCTGCATGGGAGCCAAACTTAAATATTTATTTTAATATGTTTTTATTATTTGTTGTTATAGCTGCAACAGAAATCTATAATCTGTGAAAATTTCAACTGTCTAGCTATCACGGTTCATGAGATGAAGCCTGGTGACAGACAGACAGTCAGACGGACAGTGGAGTCTTAGTAATAGAGTCCCGTTAAACATAGTCTGTTCAAACCTCTAAATCCTTTATTTATTAATTTTCTGCCTATTCTATCCCACTGCAGGGCAGAGGCCTACCCCTCCCCTAAATCTATGCGAATTAAAAAATATATCGGCTTATATAAAATTGCATCCTACTGACTGGAATTATGGCAAAGAAACCTACGAAAAATGTAAAAATTCATGAACATTTTATGCTGAAATACCGATTTTAACGGCAAAAAAATTTACCATAGTAGTAAGAAATTAGAACTTTAGAACTGTTAAGAAAATCCATACCAATCAATCAAGCTCCTTACAAGCCCATATTTTTATAAGTTACCTAAAACAGAGAATGTATCGTTTACTTTACTACATTACGGTTGGTATGATAGTTGGTATATCACGACAAAAAGATGTATAATCATAACGGCACATCTAATCTGGCTGCCAGTCCAGCCTTAGATTATTGGAGCCCCAAATAATTTTATTCGAAAGGTCATAATAGTTTTTCGGGCGATACAGCGTTATCTAGTTCGACTGGTAGCCAAGATTATTTGTTACAAGCTAGAAGCGTGAGACCGTCGCCTATTCAGCCCGTAGACACCAAAAGTCATATAGTTCTCTTCAATGTTTGTTTTCTGTCAACTAGCCGACATATGACACAGTAGCACAAAGAATATGAATTGCGTCTCTGTTTAAAGTGATGACGTATCATATTGTAATCAGATGAGTTAACAGAAATCCATCGCTTGTTACACGGCGTCTAGAGGCAAAACGGTGACACTCCATCCAGTTGATCCAGTGACGAATATTTCGCAGTCAGCAAACACTCAGTGAAGCGTCTTCGAACGTTTCGACCTCTTCAAAGGTTTAGATGTTCTCACCCAAGGTAACACGAAGTCACTGGAATAATAATAATATTATTAGCAGTGAAACACATAATGTACCTATTGCACCTATTTGATTAATTAGATTTTTGTTTTTATAATTGTCAGGACAAAAGTAAAAACAAAGTTTTCATTTTCTTCATTAATACACACATGCGAAGCCAGGGCGGGCAGCTAGTTAACTAGTTAACTAACAATAAAAGAGTGCCTTTAACAAACACGGATTCATGGAGGCCCTGAATCTGTTTTCTCATATTCGTATCCTAAGTATACTACTTACGCAGGCGGTATGTCTGGAAGGTCCTCCCCGAAGGCCATGACGGGGATTGTGTCGGTAATTTCGATTATGCGCACATCCCTCTGGGGCTGCGGCCAGATCGTGTACACTGAGGGTTGGTAATGAGAGTTGTTGTACCAGGGGTCCCGCTGCCTCTGTCGAAGACGCTCCACATGCCTTTGCTCGCGTATCCGTCGCATATGCCATCTAAAAAAAATTTTACGTTTCAATATCTGCTGTTGTTGGACCAAAAACGGCCCTAAGAACAAAAAAGACAATATTATGAACAGTTTGGGAAAATATTAAGAAGTTTAAAGTCTGTTTAAATACGAGTGCCCTGTAAACACTTACTTTTTATTTCCTTCGTAAGCGTAACAAAAGAAAGTATAATTGCAACTTTAATAACGATCGATTAGTAGTTGTAAGTCACAACTCTTAGGCCTCGTCTAGTGCTGCCTCGGTCACAAGTTGTGACCGAGGCAGCACTAGACGAAGTGCCAGTCGGTGAACAACTTACTTTCGAAAGTTATCTCTATTGCGTAGTTTAATATAAGCGTATCCACTTATGGTTATATATGGCCTAACCCAGTCAGATCAACAAGGCCGTTCTAGGGTAAAGTAGATTGTTCAAAGTGCGTTGGACTAATATGTAAAGCTAAGGCTAAACCAGTTTATAGTTTATTTTAAACCATTTTAGCCTAGGAAAACTAGTATATCCAAAAATCGGGTTTAGCTAGTAACATAAAAAGCTTAATCACCACAATCAGGTAACAATCAAAATCTTATCCCTTTAGTTTTTTTATTATTAATCCGGGCTAATTTCACCACTACCATTTTAACAACTAGTTGATTTTTTGTCGATACCCTATAATTATCGAACATGCTCACAAAATTTCACGAGAATCGGTTAAGAAATGCGACCTGTAGAGGAAAATAGTTGGGCATCCGCCGGACATCCGGACATACGAAAGCATTTCTGCCCAAGCTAAAACGGAGACGCTTCGCGCTCGCTCGGTTAATAAGAGATAACAGACAAGCAGATTGACAACAGTCGGAAACTTCGGAAATCAAAAAGGCACATTGACAGACAAACAAACGCTTTGACAAATAAACATACACATTGGCAGGAAAACATTGAAGGACAGAAATAATAAATAAAAGAAGAAAAAAACGATTAAGAAGTTGCAAAGTTTTACATTTAAACTTGAAGAGTTATATACCGTGTCATTTTAATCGTCTTACAAATGCAGCCCACTTCATGTATCCAATGGCTACTTGAACAGTATGTAAAAAAGCAACCTAATTCTAATCCTTCCTTCGTACCGTCAAAAACATTTTTCTTAGTTAACCAAACCACAGAATAAATAATAGTACAAGTACAGAAGACTCACTTCGTGCAACAATTCATTGAAATAGAGACTCCTGCTAGTTAGCAACAAAGTGCAATTCAGCTCGCATAAGCGCTCAGTGCCTAACGTGATATTCACCTAAACGTTGCCATTCTCTTCTAACGCGTATCTCCGTCGCTGTCTGGCGCGGTTTGACTCGGCTCGTAAGGGTTGTCGACTTGCCGCTTTTGCTTACATCCACTATCTACCTACTACGTGGTTACGTAATCTTTCTTATGTTTGATGCCTATGATTACACGGTCAAGTAGGTAGATAGACAATGAATATTATAGACCGTCATTTTGTTTGGTACTTAACAAATGAAAACTAGGTTACCTAAACTTCATTTACTATAACATTAGACATTTAAATAAGCCCATTTTACAGCCCGGTCAATCGATTTTGACTTCTATTGCGTTGGTGATACGACAAATGGAAGCTGTAGTAAACAGTTGGTTTTGGTAACAGATTTGTGCTTTTTATATCATCCTTATGTGTACGAGATAGAACACAAAATCGGTTGAACGGGCTGTAAAACGAGTTGTAAAGACGTCTAATGTTATTTCAAATTGAGTATAGGTACCTACCTCTTTGTTTACTCTTTAGTGATATTTTTTGTTAGTTTATTTAAAGTTGGCTTGAAGAACTCTTACGAAATATTTTTTGTTTGTTCGTTAGGTAAAAGTAAGTACCTAGTTTTATATATAAATGTTAACTTTAACAAGTGCGTACACTCAGGCTATTGGTAAATTCATAGGCTAAGTAGGTAACTACTTAGGCAATTATAATTTATTTTAAACTGGATCTAAAGCGTTTATTTTTATGTTAACAAAACAGTAACCATTCAATAAAAAAAAACAAATCAAATTATATTTGTGAACAACACGAAAATCTAAAATATCTAAGTAGGTGGGTACCTATTTAGGTATTTCACACGCCTATTCATTCTTTTAGGAACACCAAAATGCTTAAATTTTTATACAAAACTCGTACACATTATGCACCTACTACCGATAGTTACAGATTATTTATGTAATGATTTAAATAGGTACAACAAAATAGCTTACCTTTCAAAATCTTTCGGTACTTTAAAAAAACTTAATATCGATTCATTGTTCTTTGCTTTATTTAAACACCCGTAAACACAACAATATCTTTTAAAGGCCTTAGAAGTACGTTTAGAAGTCATCGTTATTTGCTGCATAATATAAATAACGTGGCTAACGTGCGAGCCGAGCGGTAAGCGGCAACCTAATGCGTTATTCCCTCTGCACGGAACCGCCGGCCGATCGTACCTAAACTGCGGAGTGACACCCCCCTGACCAAACTAAGTTGTGTAAGATCGGTAGGTACTTAGTAAGTATAGAATATAAAAAAATCGTACGTTTTACATAATCAATTTGTCTTCGTGCGACCCTATTGAAGATAGAAATTCAACTCATGTGCTACCTACAAAAAATCCTTCGAGAATAGGTGAATATCAGGTCGGCGAAGCATCCACCTTTGTATGTACGCGTCCCGGTGCTTTCTCGCATGAAACCGAGTGACCTTCAGCTTTGAGCTTCACCAATTTTTGAAGTGAAAGGGGCGGGGCGTGGCTCGTGCGGCACTACTCAAAGATAGCATTAGATCATCTCATTGGCTTTCTTTCTCGGTATGCTCTACTATTTGAAACGATAACATTAATAACAGGCTGTTTTATAATTCTAATGCATATTTTTTGTACCTATTATCTTAATAAACGGCAAAAAAAAATATAGCACCTAGAGTTTATGTCAGATACATTGAGTGGACCATCTTTATAAGACGACTATTATAAATAATTGCCACGGTTTATTTTGTTATTTCTAAAGAGTATCTAGTAATAAAGTCAAGTTATCTTTTGATGAAAACAACACCCAAAGACAATACCTGCTATTTATAATAAAAATAAAAAGGAAATTGGGAACGAAATGAGGATATACAGGATGAGTTTTCTTCCTTCTCCTTACAAACTCCTTTTGGTTCAGTTACGTTCGTACATCTAGTTATACACGTACGCCGATGTTGAGCACTGAACTGCCTGGCCTTTTTGAAGAACTTCACCAATAAGGTTCATGCCTTTCATCCATCTTCTCAACATGGCCAAACCATCTAAGCATAATCTTTTGTGTTATAAATGTTCTTTAAAACAAGAACATTGTTATAATCCATAATTCCGCAATTAATTATTTAAGTTACACCGTACACACTTTGCAAGGAACGCATTACTGCTGCATTCATTCTACTTTCATGTATTTTACAATCTTCACTTCCATACATAAGTGTAGATACCAGCACACTTTTGTGAACAGCAAATCGAGCCTCTTTAGACATCGACTGGCTTGTCACAACCGCATGTATAGCATCATTCGCTTTATTCCCTGCATTCACTATCTTTTCCACATACTCTTCAATCTTTTTAACACTTGTGCACATCATCATTATCATTAGCCTTGTTCCCACTGCTGGGACACAGGCCTCATATGTGTAAAAAGAAATGGGCCGTCATGTACCACTACGCGGGCCCAGTGTGAACATACTTCCCAAATATACAGAATGAGATTTTTAAGTAGGCGTAGATGGCCAAATCCGAAACTATGAGGAAAAGCGGCAAATACTCAAAGGAGTCACGAGGCCGACCTTGATGAAAACTAAAACTGCATCATTGGATTTTTAAAAAAATCATATTCCTAGCCAGGAATCGAACCCGTTAATTTTGAAAAAACAAGCGCTTGCTGTATTTCGATAGTGTCGCTTAAAAATATCAAATGGGAAGTAATGGAACATGGCATACTTAAGGAAAAGGCTATTTTTTTGTAGTTTGAAATCCACGAAGATTCGTAACATGCAATTGATGACATAAAAAAGTCTTTGGAGAATATTCTACACGGAATCAAAATTAATCTAATGCCGAATGAAGTACAATGCTTGAGCCGTTGAATTCGGCTTTATTGAAAATAATGGCCATCATTTCATAACTTAAAGTTTAGTAATGAGCCTCCAGAATTAATTAATTTATTTATTTTAGTACATGGAAGACTTACAGCTAATAAATACAGACTAAAATGGAAACCATAGTCAACAGAAAGAACAGAATTTGATCCTTATTAGCGACAATATCGAATAGTGTAATAATACAGCATGTTTCTTTTTTTAAATCAACGGTTTCGATTCCTGGCTATGAATATTGATTATTCAAAAATTCAATGATGTAGTTTTTGTTTTCATCAAAATCGACCTCATGACTCCTTTGAGTGATTTTAGCTATTCCTCATAATTTCGGATTTGACCATACTCGTCCACTTGAAAAGTTCACCCTGTGTACGGTAGCATATATATATAATAATATGAATGCGGTTAACTTTGGTTTCAGAAAGCCGTTTCAATTCAAAGACCGAGCCTCCTAGACATAGGACCCTAAGAAAGCTTATTTGAAATTATTTTACAATAGTTGAATATATTTGTAGGGCAGATAAGTACCTACAACTAATTGGTCGACCTAAGCCCAAGAAATTATGCAACTTGCGAGTTTTATGTACCCTGGATGTTTCAACTTAGAATTTACCATCTCATTCGTTTGACAAAATAAACTTTGATATAGGTATTACTAGACAGTTCTTTAACAGCTTCTGTGGTTTTTTAGAACATAGGTTACTTTTTATCCCGATCGCGGGTAAGGCCGAGAGCAACGCTTGTTATGAAATTAAAATCATGGATCAGCACTTTTTGTGCTGTTACCGGAAAAGTGTATATAACAGTCCACAAAACTCAGATAAGTGGCAAACTCAGATATTGGGTTATGGAGGTCAAATTGGCAATAGCTTAATGTAAAATATACTAACATAATAGACTGTAATCCGACCCCAATATAGTTGGGAAAAGGCTAGACAGGTTGGCAGGTAGGCAGTCCCCAGAACACCGCCAGTATTAATATGAAATCCTGAACAAACATTATTAATTAACGCGTTCAAAGTATTCCGGTTTAAAAGGAATCAAACGATTAAATGAGTTAATGGCAAATTATTGAATATTGTTGAATGATTATTATGAAATTGTTATTGTTAAATTATTACTGAATTTAAATGATTATTGTTGATTTTTTATTATTGAATTATTTTTTATTGAATTATGATTTATTTATTAATGTTCGTTTTATTGATTTGCCTGTCTGTGTTAATTTTAAATCTATATATATAAAAATGAATCCCGATTTCCCTTGGTCACGGCATCACGCGTGAACGGCTGGTCCGATTTCGCTTATTCTTTTTTTGTTGTGTTCGTTATTGTTAGGAGAAGGTTCTTATGTAGGGTAGGGTAGGGTAGGTAGTGTAGGGTAGGGTATGTAGGGTAGGGTATGTAGGGTAGGTAGGGTAGGGTAGGGTAGGTAGGGTAGGGTAGGTAGGGTAGGTACGGTAAGTAGGTTAGGGTAGGGTAGGTAGGGTAGGGTAGATAGGGTAGGGTAGGTAGGGTAGGGTAGGGTAAGTAGGGTAGGGTAGGTAGGGTAGGGTAGGTAGGGTAGGGTAGGTAGGGTAGGGTAGGTAGGGTAGGGTACGTAGGGTAGGGTAGGTAGGGTAGGGTAGGGTAGGTAGGGTAGGTAGGGTAGGTAGGGTAGGGTAGGTAGGGTAGGTAGGGTAGGTAGGGTAGGGTACGTAGGGTAGGGTAGGGCAGGTAGGGTGGGGTAGGTAGGGTAGTGTTTGGTGTTTTTATGGCAAAACAAAGTTTGCCGGGTCAGCTAGTTATTAATAATTATTTGTCTTATAAGTGCATAGTATAAAACAAAGTCGCTTCCCGCTGTCTGTTTGTCCCTATGTATGCTTAGATATTTAAAACTACGCAACGGATTTTGATGCGGTTTTTTTAAATAGATAGAGTGATTCAAGAGGAAGGTTTATGTATATAATACACGCGGACGACACCGCTGGCAGGAGCTAGTGTAATTATATAATTACATAAGACAAATAACTCTCTGCACTCACAGTTTCACCCAACGAGTGCAGAGGCACGTGTTGCAATAAATCTGTTTCGCTTCCAATAGTGGACTTCTTTCGGCTGATAAATAGAATAGTATGGAAATCGCTTGAAGATTTGACAAGCAATCAAATTGAATAGACTTTCAGAGGCCAATAGTTGGGGAATAACCGCAATCACAAATATATATTGATATTTAGGTAAAACCGTACCTTAATTGTCTCCGCTCCTCAGCTTCTAGTTTTTGGTGCCGCTTTTCAAAAATCTTATCATCTAAATTCTCTGTGCCTTCTAAGCTATATAAACTAGTGTATGGCTTTTCTCGCCATCTAGGTACCTGAAATTATAAAAGTTTTTTTTAAATTCTTTTAGCCTTTTTCTAAATTTGTTTTCTTTAAATTCGTTGTCTAAAAGTATAAAAAATCTTTTAAAGACAACCTGGCCCTTTTTTTACCTCTACAGTGGAGGCTTTACAGTCTCCCTGATCAACATCTTCCATTTTAACGTCGGGGTCCAGGCCGAGGTACCACGATAGGTCTGGGTCTCCTACCAGGGTGTGATACGGTTTTCTCGTCATCATTCCTGGGAGAGGGGATTTCTTGCCGCGAGACACAGCTGAAAATTAAATTACACAGTCAAACAGAATGTTTAAATCATTTTCATTAAAGTAAACCAAACATAAAAACAGAATAAAATAAGCATTTTTTGAACGCATGCTTAGCTATAATATTTTTTAGAATTAGTTTGCAACTTGGTCCACGCCAAACTTCTAAGCCCTTTCAATTGATCGCGATAGGTGCTTAGCAGCCAATTCGAAGTCATAAGATCGCAAAGGCGGCGGCTATTTACGGTAGTTATTTTTACAATTTAAT
Organism: Anorthoa munda; assembly: GCA_945859665.1. Taxonomy (NCBI): domain Eukaryota; kingdom Metazoa; phylum Arthropoda; class Insecta; order Lepidoptera; family Noctuidae; genus Anorthoa; species Anorthoa munda. The sequence goes on from OX243893.1 coordinate 42,512,824, forward strand.
GGACATTTTAGTATTTTAGGGTTAATCAATGGTTGGACATGCGTGGCGGAGCTTGCTCGCGCATAGCCCGCACAGCAATCACGATCGCCAGCGGCTATACTACTAAGCGTGAGCGTACTACGTAAATATTGTCTCGGCAGCCCAAAGGTTCTGCCGCAGATGATTTTATTCTATAACATTACCTTTTCCCTTGCCTGTCTTTGGCTTGGGCCCGACTACTTTCGATAAATTTTGCTTCGCATTTTTGCCAAGTCCTGCACTTGACAGCGCTCGCTTCCTGCCACGTTTGCTTCCCACGCCACGTCGATTGTCCGGGGTTTCCTCCTGGAACATTGCATTATAATAGAATATCGTTATAATCTATCTCTGGCTGGCTAATGGTCTAGTGTCAACTGTCAACACGCGTAGGCGCGCTGTTATAGAAAAAAGTGACAGTCTAGTTTCTAATGTTTTATCAACCCACCCTCAATTTTAAATCTTAATTCGGTAGTGTTGACAATTATTATAATAAAATATCTTTAAAGAAAAAGAAACTATCTCTAGCTAGCGTCAACTGTCAACACGCAAAGACGCGTGCAGAAAAAAGTAAGTCCAATTTCCAAATAAATATCAACCTACCCTCAATTTCAAACCTTAAGCCATCATGTCGAAATGTCATCTTATCTTTGGCAAAGTAATGTTGACATAGTAAAAAATATATTTTTCGACCATTGTAAATACGAATACGCCAAATAAAATCCTTACTCAACAAGTATTACATCCTGGCCTGTTCAACAGACCCAGATAGTCATTTGTGTCAGAAGCCGTAAACAACAGTCAGAATGAGAACAACAGCCCAAAACCTGCAACTAAATCTCAACAACCGGATTCGAGCCTAATGTCAGTCGCCCATGATCCCGCGCCGATGGCATCCAGAGATGCAATGGTATTTCGAAAAACCGATAGCTAGCGACATCGCTAAATACCCAAATTTACCGATTGTGGCAGCGAGCGTGCCTTCCGACGTCTTTTTCAAAGACCACTACAATTCAAATCAGAATCCAGTGCATGGAAGTATACTTCAAAGCAATGGCTGGTACAATAGGCCTAAAGTTTTAATATATTAATAAAAAAAATATATATTATAAATAATAAACTATAATAAAACGCGTTTCCGTTTTTATTTTATTTATTGCACAGTTAAACTATATAATAAGTAAAATAATAGAAGAAAAAGTAATAGTAATAGTAATAGTATATGAAAATAATATAAGTATGTAATCGCCAACCCGTCTTGTACAAGCGTTGTGATTACTGCTCGTGCTTTCTCTGTATGAGAAGGGCCCTTTGCCCAGCAGTGGGACAGTTACCGGCTGGTAATATTACGTATTAAGCATAACAAAAGAAAAGTAAAAGATAATCTGTGACCTATTTAAATGTCACTTTTAGCGTACTGAGAAAATACAAATAATGAGATCCAAAAACAAATTATCCCAAGACAGTCAAAGCATATCTGTGAAGAAAGACTACACAAAGGAAATATTAGCATTACTACCAAAGTTTGAAGAGGAACGAAAATTTTACAAACACAATTTAGAATGTGTGCTGGCTATCAACTCCAGAGATCTTTAAGTCACATCCTCAAACGAATTTGAATTTGAATGAAAATGAAGAAAGAGCAACCATTGTGACGCGTCTGGCAGACGTCTAGGGACCGAGATGACAAGACTACACTGAACAAAGCGATTGCTTTGTTCAGTGTATATTATATGTTTAATGTAATAATTTATTATATGTTTTATTTTTGTTTTTAAAGATATGTATATATAAAATGAATAAGTAAAATAATAATAATAAAATCTCAACTATATTCCGTCCAGCCTATAATTTTACATTTGACATAAGCACGCCTATCAATTTCCATAATTTATTATTAACAGGCAACCATATACAATCAAATGCAATACTTCAAGGACACATACAATAGTGAAGCGATGTGCTCTTTAGCCCTGATATTCCCATGAATTAAAATTCACAATCGAATTATGTATCAATAAATAAAGCAGTAAAATTAAATATTTTCATATTATTACCATAAAACATTATAATCTATTTATCAATAAGATATGTAAGGTTAAATAATGTAATAAGTAATATTGGATTTAGAATTTTAAAAAATTACATATAGATAAAAGTTAAACAAAATGTAACAGTACATTTCAATAGATAAAACCATATAACATAATAATAACCATTTAAACGGCTGGGTATGTTTATAAAACAAAAAATATTGAGCAAAAATACTATTAAATGATTAAAATTTCTTTGTAAATAAAACCGATTGTTGTAAGAAATCGAATTGGTAAAGCACTAGATGAAAAGTTTTTGAGCTGTCAAATGTTAAATTAAAGGCTGGACGGAATGTTTAGCCTCTGTAACGTACTAAAACAACTAACTATAGTTTTGAAAGGCTGGCATGAATCAGCCGTGATAAAGCACCAATTGATGGACTATATCTACTACGACTGACTAGAGAAAGTCTTCATATAATTTTCTGCTCACAGTCCAATGACTTTGTCAGGTTGATTCATGTCAGACTTAGGACTTACTACTATTGACGTGTTACTTACTCCAGGCGTGGCTAAACTCGTGGTCCGTCCTCCCCTTTTTTTTGACTTTTCGTTTTCGATCTTCTCGATTTCGGTGTAATCGAGAGAATCTATATTTTCCAATGCAGTTACCGCGGCAGCTGCTGCTGCATCCGATCCATCGATAAGTTGCCGGAAATCGGTAACATCTAAGGCTGGCAAAGTTGTCAAATTCGAGTTTTCACCGTACGAAAAATCACATAAACTAGTCTCGGTCCCCGCCGTATGCAACGACGAGTAACTAAACGGCCAATCCAAATCAGGCTCCTTCTTAACGGGGTCCGTATCTATTTGCTGCATAAACAGGTTCGTTGGCGACAACGGGGACTCAAGAGATTCTTTTTTAATTTCGGTAATTGTATGAGAGGCCGAGCCTAGAGGGGCACGCGAGGTGGTAAGGGCCGCGTGCAGGCTGCCATGCGTGGGTGGGTGGATGGTCATGACCGGACCCATGTGCAGAGGCGTCAGCAGTGGGCTCGTATTTGGAAACTCGCTGCTCGATAATGTTTTATTCGCGGTCTTTTTCGAAGCAGCATGTGAGGATTTTCTTGAACCCGAATGTGATGATTTTGTGGTCTTGGCACCCTTGTGCGAGGCCGTTGTACGACGCGAAGTGGTGTTCCTGGTCGAATGCGTGTATGACGGCACATGCGTGCTAGTATTTGTAGACGTGAGCGTCGACGCATGCTTCGGAGTGTGCGACGACGATTGCTTAGGAGCTAGTGTAGCAACCTGCTTCGGTGTATGTGATGGCTTAGGAACATCCGTATATGAAGAAATACGCGTGAACGCATCTGTAGCAGTGCTCGACGTATATGTTGATGTATGCGTAGTTGTTGCTGTGGCCGAATAGGGAACAATGTTAGGCAAATTGTACCTTTTCTCTAATTTTATTTTATTTGGCATATTAGTACTTGTCTCTGTTGCTGGCGCATCGTATATACGCCTAGATGACATCGTACTGTCCCCCATAAGGTCCGAACATATCTTCAATCTGCCGTGATTAGTTTTTTGAAGCATTAGCTTCGGGATCGGTGACTGCTCCCTCATATCAGCTTCCCCTAGTTGATACGGGTCTTCGCCAGTAGGGGTGGTATCTATAAGCTGCAGTCGATCCGAAAGAGATCCAGTGTAAAGAGGCGTTTTCTTTGGAATAGTCGAGGTTTTAGATTTGCCATAAGTGTTGATCATTTTTGATTTCTTATTTACACTGAATGTACGCTCAAAGCTTTTGTCATCTTCGAACATGTTAACTACAAAACAAAATGAAGTGAAAAATTAGATAATACATCAAATTTGTAAGAGAAATTGAAAAAGCAATATTGTAATTGGTATGTTAAATATGTAGCAAATCTTCTAAGTTATTCACATAAATATGAAAATGTATGTTATGGTAAGCTACATTTATTGTTTATATTTGAACACGTAAAGACTTACCATTGTCCGGAGATTCAGGTTTAGGTGGTGGTGCTTTAGGCAGCCGACTTAAACTGCCTAAACTGCCAGATGTTCTTCTTCGACTCCTTTGAATTTTTTGGATCACAGTATTTCCGCTGCAAGCAGAAACAAATTTACTTGTTATTAGTGTCCACAGTAATAATAGCCACTAATAACTTCTATTATACTGAACAACCTGTTCGATGTGACAGTGTACAGGGGTTCGCTTCGAGGTTCAGTCTTGATTTCTTTTTTGGCGTACGAACGCTTATTTTCAATCATTGTACTTAAGTTATCGCCGGGCAGGCTGCTGCTTTCCAAAATCGAAGGTACGCCTAAGTCGCTAGGCAAATAGGTTGGTAGTGTTGGTACGTCTGAAACAAAACAGCAGTTTAGCCTCTTGTAAAAATAAGCCATTACACTTTTACTGAACATGGAGAAAACTACCTGTGGACCTACCAATGGTCAGCGATCATTGCAATGCAAAATACTTTTTTTGTAATTCTAACTTTGATTTTTGACCCACACCAAATTCCTTCCTACCTACCCAAAGATTACTCTTGCAATAAATTAAAGAGAAAAAACGTAGAAACTGCTTAATGGCACCCGAGTAACTGCGCATTAATTACTTTTCCTTTCCCTGTGTTTTAATCTATAAATAAATACTGAGAGAGTTAAAAAAATCATAACTTAACTCGAAGTTAATCGAAGTCAATGAAAGATATAAAATAAAACGTGGAGAATCACCTCCTCATTATCGATCCATAACTCACTAAATAAAACGTAGAATGTTGAAAATAATAAACCTTTGCCTGCACCATGTGGAATAATTGTACTCGAAGGCGGGTAACGTGACTTTTAAGACATCGAAATATGAGTTTGACAAGATTTTGCTACGATTCGCCTTCATGAGACAGAACAACTATACTACAAGCACATTGTTAGGCTTCCATACCCAAAGGGTAAAAACGGGACCCTATTATTGGCCAGTTTTTCTACTTTCCCATATTCAACAGGGCGATGTTTATGCTAATGAAAGTATCTACCGCAAAGACATTAATATTGCAAATGGTTATTTCAGCCGATCACCTGCGCATTTCCCAATGCCGTAACGTCGCTTTTAATTTTATTTGAAAGGTTTTTATCAAAGCTGCATCTAAGTTTTTTTCGAAATATCTTTTTAGGGTTCCGTACCCAAAGGGTAAAAACGGGACCCTATTACTAAGACGCCGCGATCCGTCTGTCTGTCTGTCCGTCTGTCACCAGGCTGTATCTCATGAACCGTGATAGCTAGACAGTTGAAATCACAGATGATGTATTTCTGTTGCCGCTATAACAACAAATACTAAAAACAGAATAAAATAAATATTTAAGTGGGGCTCCCATACAACAAACGTGATTTTTTGCCGTTTTTGCGATAATGGTACGGAACCCCTCGTGCGCGAGTCCAACTCGCACTTGGCCAGTTTTTATTTACTTATGTCTATAAACTTCACATACAATCAATCTAGCTAACCTTACCCCATCTATATATTTTGTCTGTCATCTCTGATATTCCAGTCTAACCTAAGTACCAATATTTTACATGAAAGAGTGCAACCCTGACCACCACACTGCCAGTAACTGAGTAATACTATACTTCTAGGCAAGACTGGTGTCAGATTTATTATCTGTAAAAAATGTCAAAGATCTACAAAATAAATAACCAGGGGCACGGAGGAATCTCTGTATGCTTACATGGTCATCCATCCACGTACCGTATCGACCTGTGCGGCTGTTATCATTTATCCACGAGCTCATCCCAAAGACATTTTTAACCGGTTGTGTGCCGTAATTACCGAAACCGTTAAAAAGCCATTATGTTACGAGTGTGTCTCGTAGAAATCTACGTTCTAGGCACTCAAGGGGTTAAAAACTCTAATAACATGTACTATGTCGGTTTTCTGGTGCTCCAGTTTTGTAGTGAAGTTTTGATATAGATTTCGAGATATGGACAGTAAAAAAAGCTTTTTTTTATTTTTTTTAATCGGTTGTCCCGCGTTTGTCCACTATCTCGCCTGATGGTAAGTGATGATGTGGTCGACGGTGAGGCACGCTTGCCTAGAAGTAACCTATTCACTCTTGACTTAAAGACCCCAAGGTTGTAGCTATAAGGAAACAAAAACTCCGGCAGCGAATTCCACTCCTTAGCTATACGTACAATAAAAGTATTCGCGAAACGCTTTGTACGTATGGTGGGATGTCCACCATGTACCGGTGGCGCATTGCCGTACGTTTTGTTGTCCAGTGATGGTAAGGGCTAGGCATCAAATTGTACAGTTCCATCGCACACTCCCCGAAATGTAACCGATAAAAAACCGACAGACTGGCCACTTGGTGTCGATGATCAATGTTCTAAGTCGATGTTCAGGTGTTATAATAACTAAAGTAAAAAACACGAGTAAATCATACCACTTTTATAACTCTGTTGGAGTTCATTGCCTGATCTACTAGAATTTATAAATATGTTATTTTCATGGTCATAGGACATAATAGGATATTACGATCCAGCAGATAACCCCCCTAAATAGAGTAAACCGAACCTACCTTAATATAGAGTAAACAGAACAAGTTTTAAAAAGCGCGGCACAAAAAAATCGTATTTGTTTTGTGTTCGGCTGTTTTTGCAATTGGTTCTCCCGTGTACCGGATCGTGATAGAGCCGATCCCGCTCGGAGAAGGCGTCAGAGAGGCAACCGCTCCGATGTCTATAACTCTGCCTGCATCGCGAGGCGTTCAAATTGGGGATTCTGTCCGCCAACCAAATACCTCCAGGAAAGACGGTGGCACAGTGATGACGTGCTGCCGTGCACAGTGAGGCTCAGGGGAGGCGCTTTTTCAGTCTCCCCACGGATGTGCGACAAGCGTTGCGCAGAGCGGGTTCCGGGGTGGTCTGTTGAGAGGTCACGGGTCCCCTTTCTACGTGCTAATGGTGATCACTGGGAGGTTTTAGTGAGGTAAAAAGCTCACACTCCCTGGTCTTTCCCCCAAAAGCCCAGGCGCCTTTTGAAGGTCACAAAAAGAAAAACAATAACACTCGTAAACGTAAATATATAGTAATATCAATACCAAAATATTAAAAACATGCAATGCAATATTTCAACTAATCTCAAAAACATTCACTTAACCATATACGGGATTGAATCCGTGAGACACCTAATGGTATAAATTCACCGTTATGTACCCTATTGCGTATTGAAATTTTAAAATAGGGTAACTAAGTGATGTATCTAAGGAATGAAAAGAGTTAGTTATAAATCATTTTTTTTTATTCAAGCCACATTGCTAATGACTAAATAAAAAAAAATATTTCCGAAGCCAAAAACCTGAAATAAATTTAGCTGATGAAGAATTATGTAAATATTAGACAAAAAATAAATCAATTTGTCTAACAAGCTAATGAGCAATAGCTGAAAGAACTTGGAAGTTTCAACATGCAACTATAAGGCACTTGTCCCACCGCGGACGAAGAAGCGATTAGCAAACTACTATTTTCTCGCTGAAGAAACGGACAATCGATACAGTTCCCTTGTCATATATATATTATAAAAGAGACACAAATATTAATAGTTGATCGCTTGCTGTTCACACTGCTGGCGAAAACTTTCTCACCTAGTTTGTCGCAGCGGCAAAAGCTATCAAAGATAATACTAGCTCAGCGATACACGCTCTGCGATGCTCGCTTGGCGGCTGGTTGGTCTTTTCTACCTACAGTGCGGATCTGAGTGCTAGCTAACATATTATGAATTTAAAACGCCACGAGCAAGTGGTGCCAGTAATCGCCCATCGCACAAAAACACTCGCTTATAGCTGGGCATCAAAAATATCGGAACTACAAAATCGCTCCTCGCTGCTCGCCAACGCATATCTAGTTTCGCTGATCGTCGGCGCTGGGGCAAGTGCCTTGGTTAGTTGGTCTCTCGGCGTGAGTTCTGACAGCCAAGCAAGCATCTCCGAGCGATTATCGCTGAGCGAGTATTATCTTTGGATGGCTGTTGAACAGCCAGCGATCAACTATTAATATGCGTCTCTTTTATTAACACGCGATCTGTATCTTTTGTTCGTTTCTTTAGCGAGAAAATAATTGATAGCTAATCGCTTCGTCGCTGGCGGTGGGACAAGTGCCTAACTACTAAAAAAAAACTACAAGAAACCCGACATAATAATGTTCTTCCCAGTTGGAAAGTGCCTACTAAATAGCTTTCTTACAGAAGAGAAACACAAGCTTTTATATTTAAAAATACATCATCAAGAGAAACAAACATATGTGTAATTGGCATCTCAATCAAACACCGGGAAGTGGTTCAAAATTAACTTGAAAGTTTTGATTACAGACACCAGGATAGATGAAACTAAATAAAAGCTTTTAAAAGCAAGATTCTGTTACCTGGTTCTGAAGATCTGTTCAAATCGAATGGGTCAGGAGTTAAGGGTTTTGTTTTGGCAATATCATTGTTGAAAATATTGTATGGATTTGTTCTGTTATCAGGCACCAAAAAATCTGTTAGACTATTAAACACCATCTGAAAAAGAAATAGAAAACAATGTTAGAAATTATAAATATTAACATCGTTATCCTACTGATATAAATAAGACTTTATATTCACTGGATTTTATGACTTTGAATGTTTATTACTGAATAATATTAATTGCTTCATGGTGGATTAAGATGAAACTGTGTAACTACTCTGGTTTTAAATAATAATAATACTATAATAATACAGGCCTGTAACTGTCCTACTGCAGGTCAAAGGCCACTTCTTAAACAGAGAAGGCACATGCATTGATTTCCACGTTTGCTCAAGGCAGTTTCAGACTAATATTGTCTATAAGTCCAGTTTTCCTTCATCGTTTTCAGCGATGTCGAAGATAAAGTCAGTCAGTTGGGTACTTATAATTTAACTAATTTTTTACCTGACTATCATCACCAGTAGTGGCGTCGCTTTTGACAGTTGCTGGAACATTTGGAGGTGGCACATTGATGACGGGTGCAGGGTTAATGTTATGCCTCTGACTCACAGTTATCCTTCTGTCCATACGAGTCACCTTAGATTTAAGCTGCAAATATCAATGTACAATGTGTAAATAAAACATTACTATTAATTATCAATTCAATGCATTATCAGGTTTTACATACAATCCCAGAAAATGTAATGTTTTGTACATTGTTTAACAGGGTGATCACTACTAATGTCGAAAAAATGCTTGATTCTTTTTTATTTCCCTTACTGTATATTTAAAAAATAATATTAAGCATAAACTACATATCTTTGAAACATTTCTGTATTATTTTTAATTCATAACACTTAAGATATCTAAAGTTATTCTTTGTAAAAAAGAAAACTAATAAACCAAAACAGGAGTAATGAAGTGACAGTATCACTAATCATAACAAAGTTTATTCTAATCCTGAAATTAAAACGAACTTTGCTTTTCTTTACAAAAATAATAAGAGTCAGCTAGATTATGAATAAATTTTATAGATGACAAAAATTTAAACGAGGATGCTAAGATGGTTTGGCCATTTTGAGAAGATGAGTGAAAGGCGACAATCAAAAGATATTTACAAGGCAGACGTGAGTGGAGATGACTCCCGAAAAGGACACACATAGACCTTATATTGACGTTCTTCAAAAAGACCAGATACATACATGCGGGCTGATAACCAGTGAGCGTGAATGACTAGATGTATGAACGTAAGTGTAGTAAAAGAAGTATGTAAGGATTATAGCAGGTGGCATTCTGTAGTTTCTGCCTTCCCCCATGAGAAAAAGGCGTGAATTTATGTATGTATATTCCTCATTTTACAATTACTGGGCAATTTTGGTATGTAACCAGTATAAAATCTCCATTTTTCCCTGACTTGGTGGCCTTTGATTTCACTGGCTTTCCAAAATGAGAACACCCTCTTTAAGTATGTTTTTGCTGAAGTCTAAAAACTGATGTGTTTTACTTTTTATCATAAAAGAAATCAATTATTAAAAGCGCAGCTCATAAAAACGCAAGCATATGTAACACAATGGCATAGGAATATAAACACTTAAAAAAAAAATTAATATATAAACAATGTAATTAAATTAATCATTTGAAAATGGCACTGCTTTTTACAATAATAATATATAAAGCGAGTCAGAGTGTGGGTACCTATATAATTTACAGTAGATTCATCTTTTTACTTATTGCTTAATTTAAAACAGATGTTGGACAATATCGCAAGTTAGTAGTTGCAATTGCAATGCAGAGCCAGAAAGTAAATAATATTCGCATTGATCTATGTGATATTAACACTATATTTTTTGCCAGCCTTTCAACCAGTCAAAACTTGTTGTTATTTATTAACTGCTATCTAGCAGTTAATAAATAACAACAAGTTTTGACTGGCAAAATTTAGAATATGAAAACAATTCATTAAGATACTTTGTTGTAGACATTATTGTGTCAAAATAGTTTGTTTTTTTATTGTTCTTAATGCACATCAAGTTTTGATGGAAATAATATAGTTGGACTTTAGCACTGTATATCAGAAAACTCGCAAACACGCTTACTTTGAGTTTTTTGGATATTATAACCTTTATTTGTCAAAATTTATTGTAATGTCTGTGACAGCCAGGCATGAAGTAAGTACACTTCCTGAATGTAATGTTTTTCAGATCAAGTAATGAAGGTTGAGAGACTAGACAAAGATACATCAACTTCAATGTTACCTACCTATTTTATTATGAAATGGTATTAAATTCTTCATAACGGGACAGGGAACTAAACAGTATGGAAGAAGAAAATGTGTTGCACCAACCCCAAGTAACATGGGATAAGGGCAGGCATAAGAAATTAAATTTATTGTTATCAAATTTGGAAGAAAAAATGTGCAACTTAAATACTATAGATCTAACCAAACAAAACACAGTAAAATTAAAATTTATGTATGTACTTTTGCACCTACCTATTATACAAAAACATTTTCTAGTACATAAAATATACTTACGGAGTCATTTTCCAATTTTAGTGCTGCATATTGTTTGTCCTTTTTAGATATAAGTTCATTTTGTTGTTGTATCAAATCCAAATGATACACAAGCAATTGTTTCAACCTTGTGACTTGAAATTCTGAAGCAGCTAGTCTCTCTGAGAGTTTGTGGACCTCTAATGTTGGTTCCTCAGCAGGCCCTGGCTCCTTGTCATCAGGTTGTGTAGATATTTCAATTTCCTTGTCAAGATGTGCCTCTCGTCCCTCAGACTCCTCCGAGTGACACGCGTAGATGTGGTCGAATGGGAAGCTAAGTGCTAACGACTCCTTCGTGTCTAATTGATTTAAAGTAGACAGATCCCCTGAGAGATTCACCAAATTTGATTCATCTAAGCGATTGTTCATTTTTATAGGAGGCCAATCGTAAGTCACTTACGACGAGCCTGCCGGCTGTCAAAAACTAACTAACAGACACTATACTTTTGTTCGTTTCATTACAAATAGATTGATATAATCACACACAATCACAAACCAAAATTGTTAACAATGTTTTACATTTTAAATAACACAATTTACTTGTCTTCTGCCGTCTTTTAAATTGACATTTCTTTCACGCACATGCAGAATGATAAAACGCGCATTATATCCCGACAAGTATTCCGTCCTGGTTTGCTCAACGCCAAATTTGTTTGGAACAAAATCATTTGTGAATATTTTATATAATAATATTAATAATCTGATTTAATCACGAGTAAAGGACAAAGTTTTCGAGTAAATTGATTAAAAATTGAAAAAATCATCAAGGCGTCAACCGTAGACATTATTTGTTTTTTTTTAAGCTTTTGACTGTACTTCAAGTTTACATTTTTCTGAGAACGATTTGGAAGACATTCTCACCTACTTACTAAACATTCTGAAACCAATGTTTATTTTTTGTATTTTGTCTGTTAATCAAGAAACAATATTTTTCACAGGAATACCTTAATAATTGAAAAAAATAAGTCGTTTACAAAAAACTTCTAAATACATCTATGCTTTCCTTCATTAAGTATAATATACTATTAATTATATATTTAATAACATCGTAAGCATAGGTATAAATAGGCTTCCACATGTGGAAAAACTGCCACCATTAAATTAAATTAAATTAATTACCATATACATGATCCATAAACTGGCAAAACTGAAGTCATCATGACTTCAGTTTTCTAATACTGGCAACACTAATCCTAAAATTTATCACCTGGTCACACAGATTCAATATAAATAATTCTGAAATAATTCGACTCGTGTAGCCCGCGAAATTCAAAATTACATTTTTTTTTTATAAGAGCTTAGTGTAAAATCCCGTCCCAAATAGTGATAAGTTTATAAATAATGTTATAGGGCCTCGAGCTACTAGGACCCCGATGTGTGAAATAAATTTTTCGTAAAATGTAATCCATTGACGTACTAATCATCGAAAAAGGTCTACATTTTTGGTCTCTAGAACGAAACAAACGTAAAAAATAACTACACATTGTACATAGACTTATAAACATATAACCCGCCTTAGCTACAAAGTGGTCACCCATAAAACAGTGACCTTGGTAAGTGTTGCTTACCATGGCAGGATCACCCATCCAAAAACAAGTGAACCAAAAAAAAGTGGTCACCCATCCCAAGAATGACCTCGGTAAGTGTTGCTTACCCTGGCTGGGTCAGCCATCCAAAACAAACAAATAAAAAAAAAGCGGTCACACATCCAAAGAATAACCTTGGTAAGTGTTGCTTAACATGTGTGGGATCACCTATCCAAAAATAAGAAAACCAAAAAAAAAAAGTGGTTACCCATCCAAAAATCGACCTTGGTAAGTTTTGCTTAACTTGGCGGCTACACCAACCCAGCCTCTCAAGATAAAATTCTATTTAAAGTTACTGATTACGTTATAGTACCTAGTGAATGAATACCAGCTAGGGTAGCCAACCGAAATAAATTAATGTCGATTATTTAATGTAACAAGCGATTACGTAATTTCTCGATGATGAAGTGTTGAGAAACTCCAGCAACTTCAGAAACCGGCCCTTAGGGCCAGTTTCTGAAGTCGACGTCATATCTCAAATCAGCTGACAATTTGTCACGAATTAACCAGCCCTCAGTTGTCAGTGAGTTTCTCAACACTTCATCATCGAGAAATTACGTAATCGCATAATCGACATTAATTTATTTCGGTTGGCTATCCTAGCTGGTATTCATTCACATCATTCACTACTATACCTAACGTAATCAGTAACTTTAAATAGTATTTTATCTTGAGCGGCTGGGTTGGTGTACCCGCCAAGTTAAGCAAACCTTACCAAGGACGTTTTTTGGATGGGTAACCACGATTTTTATGGTTTGCTTTTTTATGGATAGGTGACCCCACACAGGTTAAGCGACACTTACCAAGGTCATTCTTTGGATGGGTGACCGCTTTTTTTTGGTTCGTTTGTTTTGGATGGATGACCTTGGTAGATGTTGTTTAACCTAGCGGGGTGACTAGGATGGGTGATCAAAATATTTGTGGTGATGGTCACCCATCAAAAGACTGACCTTGGTTAGTGTTGCTTACCTTGGCGGAGTCACCTATCATAAAGAAGCGATCCAAAACAAAGTGGTCACCCATCCCAAGACTGACCTTGGTAAGTGTTGCTTATCCTGGTGCGGTCACCACCCCGGCCGCTTCTAGTTAAAAACAAACCTACCCAGGGCAGAAACTGACCTTGGTAAGTCTGAGTACAGGGTACAGTCAACACTGACCTGGGGATCGGACCCCAGGAAGGTTCGATTCCCAGGTCAGTAACAGTTTGTTTTTTTTTTATTTACCTAAATACAAAATAACTATTTTTGATAATTGTGTTAAGTTTACTTTTTACATTAATTACATTATAAAATAATGTAATTAATGTAAAAAGTTTGTAGTCTTAATTTTTTTTTAATCTTGGTAATTAATTAATTGATTTAAATTAACATATGTTTTATAATTCAACCCATACCATAGTTTTCGCCAACAACTATTTTATTTTTATCGTAAAAATATAATATTAATATTAATCTGCGAATACTGGACAAATTTCCAACAATTATAAATTAGGCTCGTTGACAAGAGATTAACATTGAAAAAGGTTCTCAGAAACCCAAAACTGCTGTAACATGTGGTTTTAATTCGAGATTTTTCTCAAATGTGACGTATTGTCAACCACTTGTCACACTTGGTGTTGAGAAACTGAAAGTAGAATTTACCGGCGATTATTCGTCGATTACGTTAACAACCCGATAATTGAGAGCTGGGAAACCGGCAGATAGTTAGCTTACAGTACGAAGGAGGTCGAAGAAAAGCAGGTTTTGGTTCATTCGTGCCTGCCAAAGGTTCAAAACATGAGGCCCACTCCTTAGAAACAGTATAACTTTTGCTAGAAATCATCGACTTTGGCCAAAGGACTAATGCAGAAAAATATTGTTTAGTGATGAGTGCGAAAGTCATTTAAATGGAATTGACGGACTGTATCATGAACAAGAACTACATAATCTGTCAATTTATTAAACTACTGTGGCATAAGGTAGAGGCAAAATATTGGATTCATGTAGGATATGTTTTGGAGCTCGTACGAACTTGGTGATCGCTGTAGAAGTGTTATTAATGAATAATATGTGAACAAATTTTCCCTTTTATCAGGGGTCTCTTCGTTTTGATCCAGGATAATGCTCGGATATACCACTTTTTCAAATGTGGCCTATGTTAAAAGTGTCAATATCGCAGTTTTTGAATAGCCGGCGATAACACCAGTTATGCATCCTGTAGAACACGTTTGGGTCCTGATAAAACGAAGGGCATAATTCAATAAATAAAACCTGTCAATGTGGATCTGGATGTACTGCGAAGTGCCGTTGTTCAGGAATAATTGAGACTACCTGACGAGACAATGGGTAAACAACATGCCAACATCTCTAGGCGGGTGAAAACTTTACAAAAAGAACGTGGAGAAAACACTCGATATTATGTGATATTTATTTTATTGTAAAAAAATATTTTTAATCGACTTCCCAAAAAGGAGGAGGTTTCTTAATTCGACCGTATGTTTCTTTTTAGGGTTCCGTACCCAAAGGGTAAAAACGGGACCCTATTACTGAGACTTCGCGGTCCGTCTGTCTGTCTGTCACCAGGCTGTATCTCATGAGCCGTGATAGTTAGACAGTTGAAATTTTCACAGATGATGTATTTCTGTTGCCGCTATAACAACAAATACTAAAAACAGAATAAAATAAATATTTAAGTGCGGCTCCCATACAACAAACGTGTTTTTTTTGGCCGTTTTTTGCGATAATGGTACGGAACCCTTCGTGCGCGAGCCCGACTCGCGCTTGGCCGGTTTTTATGTGTGTTCGCGGATAACTTCATCGTTTATGCACTGATTTTGATGATTCTTTTTTTGTTGGAAAGGAGATATTCCAAGGGTGGTACCATGATAAGGACACCAGGATCTGATGATGTGATCTTCGAGAAATCGAGGCACTCCTCAAATATTATCCGCTCAGGTATCGAGATAGGCATACATATTGTGATTTTGGTATTTTCATCAATAATGCAATCATTTGCAATCAGAAAGTATCATTTGGTGAAGTGGAACTGATGAAGAAGACCACAATGGCCACTGGAGCTCCGAAATAAAACATCACGCCAGTACCGTCTTTACCATAAGGGCACACGGGGCCCGTGCCCAGGGCCCCCATCCTCAGGGGGCCCCGAAGGACTGATAATTTCTCTCACATTTATTCTCAAAACATTTTTTTCTGGCACAGCACAACAAAAATGTTTCGAAAATAAAACTAACTTTTGTTTAGTTCAAAATTATGACGATTTTATTTAACCAAATTAAGGCAAAATCAAGTCGAACCACTATCGTAATCGTAACCAAAAAATCAGCAGCATACTAATATCATTAATGACATATTATATTATATATTTAATATTATTAATAACTTAATGGGGCTGCCTCATAGAAAAGATAATAGTAGAAAAATGTTAGTTTAATTCGCTTTCTTTACTTTCCAAAAGGGCCCCAAATTCTTATGTGCCAAAGGGCCCCACATTCTTGTGTGCCCAAGGGCCCCAGCATAGTTTAAGACGGCCTTGATCACGTCATGGGATTTAGTTTGGCTATAAATGATTTTCATGTTAATTGGAGATCGACCAAAACTAAAAAGAGGAAAATAACAACTTTTTAACAAAAAATCATTCAATTCACCATCAATCAATGTCGAATAACGGAAAACAATGGGTACTAATGACACCGCGACTTCGGAAAAGAAAGTTATTATTCGCTTAATGTTTTGTTTTGGAATTCGGTTTGATTTTTTGTTAAAAGTTTTTATTTAACTTTTTTTACTTTGCTTAGTAACCATAAAAAAATCAATAACGCCCAATTTTCACACAAAATCGTGTTACTCACACAAAATATATTAAATGCGATCGCATTTTTATTTCAAAAGATGTAATCCAAGTAAGAAAAAAAAGTAAGAAAATAAAGAAGAATCGAAGGAGGAGGAGGTGGAGGTGTGAAGTAAGGAATCCTGTCCATCTTAAGATTTAAACCGTATTTAAAAGAAGATCGTCGTTTTTATTTTCTCCCGCTAATTTTGCCGGTGTGTGTATCAATATAGTCTGAATCTCGGAAACGACTTCAAAGATTTTCATGAAATTTAGTATGCAGGGCGTTTCCGCGTCTCTGGCTCAAGCAATTGAAGGAACACGGGTGGGTTTTAGTCAGTAAAAGTCTGACACGCCCTTCCGCTTCACCCAGAGCGGGAGAAGTCATTAAATGATTTCCAATAAAAAAAAAGATACTTTCACTTTATACTACTTTTTTTTTAACTGGTACTGGCACAGGTGCGGGCGTGTTCTCAGAGGACCTCAACATCCACTTAGCCACGCTACTTGGGGTCCATAACACGGTGTTCCATGCCGAGTCCTAGCCAAGGAGGTTAAGGATTTCCCAATACGCATTCTTTCGGACAGCATGGCTGTCCTGCAGGCACTGGAGGTAGCCACACGGTCGGCTCTGGGCTGATATACGAGTGTCACCGACGCCTGAACCAGGTCGGTATACACAATAAAGTAACCATTCAATGGATCAAGTGGCACAGCGGTTCTCGAGTTAATGATGCGGCGGATGAGCTGGCCTGAAGAGGCTCCAGTATGGCCGTGGTGGGGCCGGAACCCATCGTGCCACTACCCTTCGGTTACCTCCGCAATCTGGTATTGAAACGCACCAAAGAGCAACACCACAAATTGTAGAATGACCACAGCGAGTGCAGGCACGCCAAGAAGGCACTTCCCTCTTTAGATGGCCGTTTTACGAAGAAAGCCCTGAGACTGACTAAACCACAGATACGTGCAGTCACAGCCGTAACGACTGGCCAGGGGATTTTTAACAAGCAACTTTTTGTCTTAGGGATCACGGACAGCCCAATATGCAGAGCATGCATGGAGTAAGACTTGACAGCAGCATACCTGCTCCTAAGTTGCCTAGTAATCGCTGGTTAAAGGGCCAAATTCCTCGGTGACCCAGGTACCGTACAGGGGATAGTTGGCAACACAAAAGCGCTGCTGGCATTCCTCGAGGTGCTGGGCTGGATCGCAAAATATACGCACTTAGTCGTGGAGTTGCGGACATCAGCCCGTCTTAACTTAACTAATTAACTTAACCTACACTACATTTTACAAAAGTCGGCGCCTCTGATTTATAAGTAATTGGAGCTACATAATTAATAATAATCTATCGTTGACAATACTAATAATGTATATGTCGCAGGGATATGATGAAAACAGGGAATTGACCAAATCTCTAAGCGATTTGATCAAATCACGGAGGATGTTAAAACCCCGACACGGACAGGTTAGGTTCGAAGGGGATGACGGGAGCTGAAGTGAGCGAGCAAAGCGAGCGAACTCAGCTCCCGTCATCTCCTTCGTGTTAGGTTACTTTAGACCCTGCATACAGAAATAGGAGCCCCGCGCAGCGGGGCTCCGTCGGCTCTATTTTAACATCCTCCGTGATTTGATCAAATCCCTGTTTTCATCATATCCCTGCGACATATATACCAGTCACGTCGTGTTCAGGCTATCTCTCTCCATTCTGAGTTGCCTGGAAGAGATCGCAGAACGCGATAAGGCCGCCTGTTGTATGTATGTTTTTATTTTAAGATTTCCGTTTGTATTATTGTTTTTATCTTGGTGTTCAATAAAGTATATATAAATAAATAATACAATATTTGTACCTATCTCATTATTTTCCGATACCTACCATCCCATCTACCCTTAGAACAATATTCTAAGCATCTACCTTTATTCCGTCCCGGGCCCGGACTTGTGGGGAGCCACTCGCTTCCGGCCCATTCCTATCCTGTATAACTTTTTTAGTAACATTACATCGTATAATGAAATAAATCTGGCCATCGACAAATCTTTCTTTCCCACTAAACCAATTTTAGGTTAGAGGGTCCCAACCAAAATGAGTCAGAGAGCATATATTGAGAACTTGAGCTGGGGCACACCCAGACATAGTGGCTACCAATGGTGTTTTGAGGTAGCAGAATTTATAAAACATGCTAGTGCGCGTTTCTTCAAATCTGGACATCAAAAGAGTTTTACCATCAGGATGCTCTTATATGTATTTACCTTTTGCCGAGTTGAAGTGGCGTAACAGTTAACACTCGTGGGAACAAGGCTGGTGGAGGAAAGAACCATGCGAGGTCGTAAGTCCCGCCAGTATCTGCTAAAAGCGCCATGAAAGCAAGCGCTCGAGTTAGAGAAGTTTAGAGTAACATAGTTGTTCAAGACGGCGACGTGAGCTACTTTTGAGGCGAACAGCACCCTAATTTCGCAACTTCAAAGAACTA
The DNA here is from genome assembly GCA_945859665.1 of Anorthoa munda. NCBI lineage: Eukaryota > Metazoa > Arthropoda > Insecta > Lepidoptera > Noctuidae > Anorthoa > Anorthoa munda. Next base: position 42,531,809 of record OX243893.1, read on the forward strand.
CCCACGCGCGCTTTACCCGCATTCTTTGCTTCATATGTTCATAAATTTGTCTATTCGACTGCGTAAAACCCGCAAAGAATACTGTAGTCAGAATAAAGGGAGTGTGCGTGCTTCGTGTTTTAATAGTATATTATGATACAAGTGAGCTAAGTTGCTCATTACAAACGAGGCTGTGGCAGCCAGAGCCGTAGGCGAGGGCGTAATTCAGCCGAGCGTGTAATGAGCAGAGGTCACGAGTTTCATACGACTTTTGTGTTTCAACACATTTGCAAGGAAAAAGCAACATGTTTGCATTGCTTATATCGTTTAATTATTAAAACAATTGGTAACGTACAATTTTCAAAGCGATTGATTTGGATGGCAATTTAATAGTTTGTGTTACATTGGTGCTTGCCACTTCTTTAGTAGATACTGTCGTTATCTTCTTATGTAAATGTCGGCGAAAGGCATTTCGGGTTTCTACATCCTTTATTGTAATATTATGAAGCTCTTGTCGCCTACAACCGAACCGAATATTAAGGCCTGCAATGAAATCAATTAATTAGTTTTTAAGAAGTTATGCCCAGGTTACGCTATTATTTAGATACGTTTAGATTAATAATATTCAACGTACCTTTTTGTTGCTAGGCACTGACTATCCGCCTCTTTCAAAAACTTTTCAACATCGGCTGGTGCCAAAACATTAGATTTCCGACCAATATATCCGTCCGAGTCGTCTCTTCATAAATGCCATCAGGTTACAGTACGTTTTGACATCAACAACATGAGCACCACCAGGAATAGATGCACAACAGCTGGGCTTTTATGTATTGGCGAGTCCAGAGAATAACGCCAAAAACACATTTTCACCTTCCTCTTCCATTGTAGGAAACTATTGTAGGTAGCTCATTTAGTATTTCTGGCGTGGTTGACTATATTAATAATGTTCATCTTCTGCACGAAAACTTAGCATTTCTAAAATAATTTTCCACAGCGGCAAATACGATAAATACAAAATATGAAAATTCGCGCCAAATGCAAGGTGAGTGAACAAACAGCCTACTTCAAAATTATAATTTTAAGTGATATAATGCAAATATTTTAATATTTTAGAACAAATTATTGTGAATTATTTGATAATAATAAATGTTTGTTTGACTTAATTAAGGATGTACAAATTTATTTATTCCAAAAATGCCTATGGATTTTCAGCGGCATAAAACCTCTTTGTTGTTACCAAAAAAAACTGTAGGTACTACCCGGATAAATTGAAAATGCTCTGTTTATTAGCATATAACTTGCAGAAAGGTACTAGTTTAACTTAGTAGGGATAATTCTATTACACACTAGTGTGTAATATTCCATTGGAATCCATCCACCAAGATTCTGAAATAATTCTACTCATGTAGCCCGCGAAATTCAAAATTACTAACTTTTTTTTTATAAGAGCTTAGTGTAAAATCCCGTCCCAAATAGCCTTATTAATGTTATGGGGCCTTGAGCTACTGGGACCCCGATGTGTGAAATCAATTTTTCGTAAAATGTAATCCTTAGTCTAAAATTCTCTTTGTCAGCTGTCAGTATCATTGCCGTAGCAAAAAAATCTAAATCTATGATCAATACAGTAACCATATGACAAATCGATTGACGTACGAATCCTAGCACCCTCCAGCTCCATAGTACTATTATTATTTAAATGTTTCCAAAGTTATATAAGTACACCAATGCCAGCCAGGAAGTGCTTGATAAATTGATTACTAGTTTCCGAACACACATTAATACGTAAGCAAAATAATTTAAAGCTTGTTATAATTAGTATTTTATTTAGTTTATTATACTTGCATACTATGGTTGATGGTAATTTAGATGTTGATTTTTTCTCATGTTCTTCCTCTTCTAGCAGCTTCCTTAGTGCGGCGAGTGGCTCTTCCTCTCCTCTAACTCTTGGTGATCAGATATCTTCTTTGTTTTCCCAATATCCCAATAACCTCAACATAGCTCACATCAATGCCCAGAGTGTTCCTAGCCATTATTCTGATCTTCTGGCTTCCATTAACTGTGCAAACATAGATGCTTTGCTGATCTCCGAATCCTTCCTGAAACCTTCACTTTTATCGGTTCACTATGCCCTCCCTGGCTTTGTTCTTATTCGTAACGATAGAACGGGGAAGGGTGGTGGTGGTGTCGCCATTTACTTGCGTGCTGGTATTCCCTTTAGGGTTATCAGTACATCACCATCTCCCTACTCGGGCTCAGCGGAGCATCTATTTTTAGAAATCTCCTTACATCACGTTAAGATGCTTCTTGGCGTGATGTATAGTCCTAACCTCAGTGTCGATTACTTTAATTCTTTTGATTCGCTTTTAAACGATTTTTGTCCTACTTACGACCATGTAGTCTTGATGGGTGATTTTAACACTTGCCTTCTTAAAAATGACTCGCGTACTCACAAACTTCAAACTCTCTTGTCTTCTTTTAACCTCAGTATTCTCCCTCTCTCTGCCACTCATCATTTTCCTAATTGCACCCCTTCTCTCTTGGATTTAATGATTGTTTCTAAAGCCAATAATGTATCTATTCACGGTCAGCTCTCTGCTTGTTTTTCCTACCACGATTTAATCTTCATGTCCTACAAGATTCGTCCTCCAAAGCGCAAACCATCTTATATTTTCCTTCGGAACTATAAGGGCATAGATCTGGAGGCATTGCTGCAAGATGCAGGTGGCATTGACTGGACGGATGTGCTTGAAAGCTCTAGTATCAATGATATGGTTCGTATTTTTAACTCTAAGATACTCAGCCTTTACGATCGTCATGCTCCTATTCGTCGAGTCAGAGTAAAGTATGTGCCGGCTCCCTGGCTCACCCCTGCTATTAAGGATGCTATGGCAAGTAGAGATCGTGCCAAAAGAAGGTTAAAGCTCCGTTCTTCTGAGCGCAACCTAAGTTCGTATCGTGAGATGCGTAATCGCTGTAGTCGTATGTGTAGAGATGCAAAGAGACGCTACTTCCATAATTCTCTTGACAACCGGAACTCCTCTGAAGTCTGGAAGTTTCTGAAAACTGTCGGCATTGGTAAGTCCCCTGTCATTGCTAGTAATGAGACTGACGTGTGTGCTCTCAACAAACATTTCTCACTTCCACCCGTAACTTTGGATCCACACGTCAAATCAGCTACATTAAATAAGCTTTCCGCCTTACCGGTGCCGCAGTGTTCGTCTTTCGGTTTCAGTCCTGTGAGTGAAATTGATGTCAAAAAATCTATTTGTGCTATCTCCTCCTCCGCAGTTGGTAATGATGATCTTTGCTCAAGAATGATTACCCCTATCCTCTCCACTATACTTCCCGTTTTAACCCACATTTTTAACTATTCCTTGTTTTCTTGCACTGTTCCCGATGCTTGGAAACTAGCCCATATTATTCCGTTACCCAAAATACCTAACCCGGTCACTTTGTCCGATTTCAGACCCATTTCCATCCTTCCTTATCTTTCCAAAGTTCTTGAGCACATTGTTCATCAGCAACTGTCTCTGTTTATATCTAGTAATGATCTTCTTAGTCCTTTTCAATCTGGTTTCCGACCTGGTCACAGTACTGTCACAGCCCTTTTAAAGGTGACTGATGACATCCGCTGGGCTATGGATCACAAATCTCTGACGTTACTTGTGCTTCTTGATTTCAGCAGTGCTTTTAACTCTGTTGACTTCGATATCCTTCTTGGGATCCTTAAATCTTTCAATTTCTCCTCTTCCACTATTGATTGGTTCGACACCTATCTCAGAGGTCGCTCGCAGCGGGTACGCCTTGATGAGTTTTCTTCGGATTGGTGCTCTCTTACTGCGGGTGTACCCCAGGGTGGCGTTCTCTCTCCTCTTCTCTTTTCCATTTTTATTAACACTGTTACTAGAATCATCTCCTGTAACTTCCATCTCTACGCTGACGACCTTCAGCTTTACCATCATTTTCTTAGTTCTGATGCGGAAGCTGCTGTGTCTGCCGTAAACAGTGACCTGAAGTTGATTGGGGAGTGGTCGCAGTCCTTTGGGCTGCAAATCAACCCTAGGAAGTCTCAGGCCATGGTTATCGGCGGCAGGCATATGCGGAACAGGCTTGATGTTGCGTCGCTGTCTCCGCTATGGTTGAATGGAGTACAGATTGGGTACACTAAGACGGCTAAAAACTTGGGGGTAATCATGGACTCCCATCTGTCGTGGACTGCCCATGTCGCTGAGGTCAGTCGCAAAGTGCATTACTCGTTCCACTCGCTGAAATGCCTCCAGAGCTTTTTGCCCTTGAAAACCAAAATTTCCCTTGCCCAAACACTCATTCAGCCAATCATCGACTACGCCGACGCCTGTTATTTGGATGCCACCGAGGAGCTTTTAAATAAACTTGAGCGTTTGCAAAATGTATGTATTCGTTTTGTTTTCAACCTTAAAAAATACGATCATGTTTCAGATTTTCGCAAGTTACTCAAGTGGCTCCCTATTCGACTTCGCAGGAACTCTCGCATATTGTGTCTATTATTTAACATCCTTCATAATCCGAAAACGCCTTCCTACCTCCGTGAACGCTTTTCTTACTCCCGTCCTTCCGATGCACTTTGCAGGTCGCATCTTAAAAATATCCTTAATATCCCTTCCCACACTACCGATTTCTACTCCTACTCTTTTACTGTGCACGCCGTGCGATTGTGGAACTCTCTACCGCCTGACATTAGGGACTGCAAAACTCTTGCAGTTTTTAAAAGAAGAGTGAAAGACCACTATCTTTCCATTCCGTCATAGTTGCATATTTATTTATGTATTATTATTTTATATATATATATATATATATAGATAGGTATTAGTATTTATTGTTTTAATATTTATTTTACAAATATGTTTGTTTAAATTGTTATGATAGTAGGTATATTTATTTGTTATCGGTATTGTTTATTAGTTATTACTTAGTTATGAATCGTTTTATGTTTATTATTTTTCAACTCTACACACTATGTCTATATCTCTTTTTTTCATCTTTCCTTTCGCAGGTATGCTGGAAGAGATTTCTGTAGAAATAAGCATTACCTATGTACCTATTGTTCTATTTCTTCTTCTTGTCTGTATAATATGTGTGTGTGCATAAATGGTTAAATTAAATTAAATAATTATAGTAAAAGCGATCGCCGAATGTATATAAGCGCATTACTTCAGAACGGCTGCACCTATTCGGTTAATTCTTTATGTTCTGTTTTTAATTTTACAGGGCAAGCTTTGTATGAAAGAAAAAAATAAGTAAGGAAACCTTTCATTTTCTTCATTAGACCTACACCCGTGCGAAGCCGGGGCAGGAAGCTACTTTCTAAAAAATAATCTTTGCTAAAAAGTTCGCTTTACAAAAAAAGCTTGGTAGGCTAAAAATATACTATATAGAAATATTATCTATCTAGGTGCTAGAAAAAACATTCTTGGAACAAAGACTGACTTAAATAATATATTTTGTTGTTTCTGCCTACCCCCTAGGAATAAGGCTTGAGTTTATCTATGTATGTTGTTTTAGCAAGCCAATATCGGTCAATTTCCTTTCCCTAATACCATGTAAGGAAACCGAAATAGTTATTTATGTTACAAGTGCGGAAGGTAGGTGATTTCCGATGAGTGGCATTTTTTATGGATAAATCGACACGAGTCGGAAATCATCTTACGTACGTGTATCATACAACATTTTACTATGCATTGTGCGAGGAAATATAAAAAAAAATCTGAACCAAGCAAAAATGAATAAAATGTCGGGCATATTATATAAATAAAATAAAACTAAAAATAAAAAAGCCTTTATTTGATCAAGCTAATTTCTACATTTAATCTTAGTTACTAAATTAATTACTTGCTAGTTGCTAGATAAACATAACTGTACATTTTCTTTCCTTTACGAATAACTATAAATAAATACTACTTATTTCTAGTTATCTTATTTATACTAATATTATGCATTAAGCTAGGTCCCCAGGTTGGGTAAAGGCCTCCTCCAAAGCTGCCCATTTCTGCCTATCCTATGCTATTTGCCACCAGTTTGGGCCATCGACTTTTTTGATCTCATCGTCCCATCGAGTAGAGGGTCTTCCCTACCTTCTTTTCCCTTGCGGTCCTCGCCATATAGTCGCGTTGTAAGTCCATATTTTGTCTTTAAGGTTACACTAGTCGAAGGCACGAACTACTTTGTGCGCGGGGTTAAAATGCGTGCTATATCAACCGACAACACGTGCGGAACAGATAGATGCTGTTATGAGCAGTAAGAAGCTAGTACGCGTACTAATACACACTTTTGCAAATTTGTAACGAAACGGATGATGATTTAGAACGAAAACGAGCGCGCGAAATTTTATAAACAGACCTTTGGGAGTCTGGATATCATGAAAAAACGACTGAATGTATCTGTTCAATATAAAATTATTTGCATTGGTGAACTACTAATCTATCCCTGTATGGAGGCCGTTTTTCAATTTTCCTTCTTCTTATGGTACTTATTTGCGCCCAAAGATGCGTTAAAATTAGTGTTAAAATATGGAACTTTCGAAGCTCATAACGTTCAAGTAATTTTTTTTTTTACTGTTTTGCTTCCATACAGTACTAGATAATGATGAGACAAATTAACATAATTTTTAGGGTTCCGTACCCAAAGGGTAAAAACGGGACCCTATTACTGAGACTTCGCTGTCCGTCTGTCTGTCTGTCTGTCACCAGGCTGTATCTCATGAACCGTGATAGTTAGACTGTTGAAATTTTCACAGATGATTTATTCCTGTTGCCGCTATAACAACAAATACTAAAAACAGTATAAAATTAATATTTAAGGGGGGCTCCCATACAACAAACGTGATATTTTTGCCGTTTCGTGTGACGGATATTATATATTTTATTTTTTGAAATATATAAAAAAACTGAACCAAGCAAAAATGATTAAAATGGCGGGCTTATTATATATATAACTATATTAATACATATAACTTAAAGTTCCTCGGGCATATCTACTGCGCATGTGCAAATAGCTGTCACGTCGTAACGCAAAAAGGCACGAGTAAAATATACGTTCTGCCAAACATATTTAATGAATATTTAAAATTAATAATTTATTGATCAAAATCTAAATCTAGAGCAATTAAAAACGCCTTTAATGAAGTATTAGTTTTATTTTACCTTTTATATGAATGATAATCTGTATTCAACTAATTTTTAAAACTTTTCTCAAATAATAAAAACTCTATGCGTCAGGCTGACGTTGGAGTAAAAAATTAAAAAAATACAGAAAAGTAAAAAGCACTAGTGAAAAAAAGTGACACTTTCCGCACAGTTTGGCTGCCTGGAAAACGCTCTTTTCGGGGACATGATATTGAATAGATTTTGATCAATAAATTATTAATTTTAAATATTCATTAAATAATTATGTTTGGCAGAACGTATATTTTACTAGTGCCTTTTTCCGTTACCACGTGACAGCTATTTGCACATGCGCAGTAGAAATGCCCTCTGACTAGTATATAGTTATCTGTGGAAATGCCCGAGGAACTTTTAGTTAATCTGTTGATATGCTGAGCGCGCTTGAATAAGCCCGCCATTTTATTAGTTTTTGCATGGTTCAGATAAGTTTTTTTATTTCCTCGCACAATGCATAGTAAAATGTTGTATGATAAACGTACGTAAGATGATTTCCGACTCGTGCCGATTTATCCTCTCATCGGAAATCACCTACCTTCCGCACTTGTAGCATAAATAACTATTTCAATACAGTTGTTAAACATGGCGTACTTTCAGAGGCTGTAATTATGATTCGAAAATTAAATCTTATGCATAGGCATCTTTCTATTACGCGGTCGTGACTTTTGTTTACGAGCTCGATCATTAGTTTTGCAGTTTAGTTTTAAATTTATAAGTCAATTTAAAAAGTTTAGTAGCAAAGAGTTTTCATACATAGAATAAAATGGGATAGATTTTATGCGAGGAAAAGTGAATGATTCCGTACGTTTTAGCATTGAACTCTCAAAAGTCTTTTAAATGGTTGTTTAATATATTTAATTACCAGTTTTAATTTAATTATTTACACATCAACATTTGTCTAAAATCGAACAGGCTGTATAGGCTGTTTTCGTTGTAAAAATGTCCAGTTGCAAAAACGCGCCTTTAGATATAAGTCAATTTGAAAAAGTTTAGTAGCAAGGAGTTTTCATACATAGAATAAAATGGAATAGGTTTTTGTACGAGGAAAAATGAATGATGCCGTACGTTTTAGCATTTAATTCTCAAAAGTCTTTTAAATGGTTGTTTAATATATTTAATTACCAGTTTTAATTTAATTATTTTCACATCAACATTTGTCAAAAATCGAATAGGCTGTGTAGGCTGTTTTCGTCGTAAAAAAAATATGTCCAGTTGAAAAAACGTGCGAAAATTTTATTTTTTTGTGAATTAACAAATCTAATTCTTTGATTTGTTTTTACTATTTCCCACAACTGTATTGAAAAATATCGTGTGATACACGGGCGTGTAGGTTATTGCATCCTTGTATCACAATGTACTATTTCAATACAGTTGTTAAACATGGCGTACTTTCAGAGGCTATAATTATGATTCGAAAATTAAATCTTATGCATAGGCATCTTTCTGTTACGCGGTCGTGACTTTTGTTTACGAGCTCGATCATTAGTTTTGCAGTTTAGTTTTAAATTTATCAGTCAATTTAAAAAGTTTAGTAGAAAAGAGTCTTCATACATAGAATAAAATGGGATAGATTTTATACGAGGAAAAATGAATGATTCCGTACGTTTTAGCATTGAACTCTCAAAAGTCTTTTAAATGGTTGTTTAATATATTTAATTACCAGTTTTAATTTAATTATTTTCACATCAACATTTGTCTAAAATCGAATAGGCTGTATACTCTTTTCGTTGTAAAAAATGTCCAGTTGCAAAAACGCGCCTTTAGTTATAAGTCAATTTAAAAAAGTTTAGTAACAAGGAGTTTTCATACATAGAATAAAATGGAATAGATTTTATACGAGGAAAAATGAATGATTCCGATGATTATTACTGTTATTATTTTATTATTATACATGATTATTTTCACATCAACATTTGTCAAAAATCGAATAGGCTGTGTAGGCTGTTTTCTTTGTAAAAGAAATATGTACAGTTGCAAAAACGCGAGAACAATTTTTTTTTTTTGTTAATTTACTTTTTTTTTTTTTTTTTTTTTATTATAGATAGGCTCGCGCTTGACCACTATCTCACCTGATGGTAAGCGATGATGTGGTCGACGGTGTAACACGCTTGCCTAGAAGTAACCTATTCACTCTTGACTTAAAGACTCCGAGGTTGTAGCTATCTGGAAACACAGACTCCGGCAGGGAATTCCACTCCTTAGCTGTACGCATAATGAAAGTATTTCCAAAACGTTTAGTGCGTATGAGTGGGATGTCCACCATGTACCGATGGCGCATCGCCGTACGTCTTGTAGTCCGATGATGAAACGGGCTAACTAATCCAATTCTTTGATTTGTTTTTACTATTTCCCACAACTGTATTGAAAAATATCGTGTGATACACGGGCGTGTAGGTTATTGCAAACTCGTGTCATTAAAAACCCTCACCTTCGGCTCGGGCTTGTTAATGACAGCTCGTTTGCAATAACCTACTTTCCACCCTTGTATCACAATGTACTATTTCAATACAGTTGTTAAACATGGCGTACTTTCAGAGGCTATAATTATGATTCGAAAATTAAATCTTATGCATAGGCATCTTTCTTTTACGCGGTCGTGACTTTTGTTTACGAGCTTGATCATTAGTTTTGCAGTTTAGTTTTAAATTTATAAGTCAATTTAAAAAGTTTAGTAGCAAAGAGTTTTCATACTTAGAATAAAATGGGATAGATTTTATACGAGGAAAAATGAATGATTCCGTACGTTTTAGCACTGAGCTCTCAAGTCTTTTAAATGGTTGTTTAATATATTTAATTACCAGTTTCAATTTAATTATTTTCACATAAACATTTATCAAAAATCGAATAGGCTGTATAGACTGTTTTCGTTGTAAAAAATGTCCAGTTGCAAAAACGCGCAATAGTTTTATTTTTTTGTGAATTAACAAATCTAATTCTTTGATTTGTTTTTACTATTTCCTACAACTGTATTGTAAAATATCGTGTGATACACGGGCGTGTAGGTTATTGCAAACTCGGATAGACGGAGGCTCCGTCGATATTGTTGCTTTAATTTTATATAAATAAGCAAGATATGAAATACTCTGTAAATAATAGTTTAGTTAAAAAAAAGCGTAAGTATGTTTTTATTATTATAGAAAACATGACTTGTTTTACATTGTTGTGTTGACATTAATTGTGATAATTGCTTTTAGATTAATTTCATTTATTATTTGTATTCATCATTTATTATTATTATTGGATTAATTCAAGATTTGCACGCTGTAGTATGTGGCAAACATGTTTAAGCCATTTATTTTATTGTTATCCTGCATGCACTTAATATTGTTTGTTGTATGTATACACATGTTTATGCAAATAAATATATCTGAATCTGAAATCACTGTAAATTAATGAAAACACTGTTAATAATATGTTTTAACTAACAAATAAATAAATAAACATGCGGTATTTTACATGCTCCATAATAGTTCAAGGTCGCTGTTTTCTCTCGTATTTGGCCAAACCAGGATAGAGTCTTTGTTGACCCGTATACCTACTAGGCACAGCCGATATAAGGTAGGACGAGCCCTCTTTAGTTAGTACTATAGAAAAAATATTGGTATATTAAATGGCCTCTGAGTTCGAACGTTTGAGAATCGCTGGAAACAATAAACTATTTTGTGATTTCGGTTACTTTATAACAACTTTTACTGCCGGTTTCCCAGCTCAGAATTATCGGGCTGTTAACGTAATCGAGGATTAATCGCCTGTTAATTCTACTTTCAGTTTCTCAACATCCAAGTGTGACAAGTGGTTGACAATTTGTCACATTTGAGTAAAATCTCGAATTAACCACATGTTACAGCAGTTTTGGGTTTCTGAGCACCTTTTTCAATGTTAATCTCTTGTCAACGACCCTAATTTATAATTGTTGGAAATTGGTCGATTATTCGCGGATTAACTGCCGGTTTCCCAGCTCAGAATTATCGGGCTGTTAACGTAATCGAGGATTAATCGCCTGTTAATTCTACTTTCAGTTTCTCAACATCCAAGTGTGACAAGTGGTTGACAATTTGTCACATTTGAGTAAAATCTCGAATTAACCGCATGTTACACCAGTTTTGGGTTTCTGAGCACCTTTTTAAAAGTTAATCTCTTGTCAACGAGCCTAATTTATAATTGTTGGAAATTGGTCGATTATTCGTGGATTAAAATTAATATTATGACTTTAAAGGCTTATATTACGATAAAAAGATAATAGGGGTCGGCGAAAACTATGGTATGGGTTGAATTATAAAACAAATGTTAATTTAAATCAATTAATTAATTACCAAGACTTAAAAATAATTAGGATATTACAAACTTTTAAATTAATTACATTATAAAAACTTGACACAATTATCAAAAATTGTTATTTTGTATTGATGTAAATAAATTAAAAAAAAAACAAACTGTTACTGACCTGGGAATCGAACCTTCCTCACGCTAGTGCGCGTGAGGAAGGTTAGATCCCCAGGTCAGTGTTGACTGTACCCTGTACTTAGTACTTACTATGGTCAGCTTCTAGATAGGTTTGTGTTTAACTTGAAGCGGCTGGGGTGGTGACCGCGCCAGGGTAAGCAACACTTGCCAAGGTCAGTCTTGGGATGGGTGACCACTTTTTTTTAGATCGCTTGTTTATGGATAGGTGACTCCGCCAGGGTAAGCAACACTAACCAAGGTCAGTCTTTGGATGGGTGACCACTTTTTTTTTGATCGCTTTTTTATGGATAGGTGACTCCGTCAGGGTAAGCAACACTAACCAAGGTCAGTCTTTGGATGGGTGACCATCACCACAAAAATGTTGATCACCCATCCCTTGACTTTATCACCCCACTAGGTTAAACAACATCTAACAAGGTCACCCATCCAAAAACAAGCGAACCCAAAAAAAGTGGTCACCCATCCAAATAGTGACCTTGGTAAATGTTGCTTACCCTGGCAGGGTCACCCATCCAAAAACAAGCGAACCAAAAAAAAGTGGTCACCCATCCTAAGACTGACCTCGGTAAGTGTTGCTTACCCTGGCGGGGTCAGCCATCCAAAACATACAAACCAAAAAAAAGCGGTCACCCATCCAAAGAATAACCTTGGTAAGTGTTGCTTAACCTGTGTGGGGTCACCTATCCAAAAATAAGCAAACCAAAAAAAAAAGTGGTTACCCATCCAAAAATCGACCTTGGTAAGGTTTGCTTAACTTAGCGGCTACACCAACCCGGCCTCTCAAGATAAAATACTATTTAAAGTTACTGATTACGTTAAAGTAGTGAATGAACACCAGCTAGGGTAGCCAACCGAAATAAATTAATGTCGATTATTTAATGTAACAAGCGATTACGTAATTTCTCGATGATGAAGTGTTGAGAAACTCACTGACAACTGACGGCTGGTTAATTTGTGACAAATTGTCAGCTGATTTGAGATGTGACGTCGACTTAAGAAACTGGCCCTAAAATTATTATTATGACTTTAAAGGCTTATATTACGATAAAAAGATAATAGGGGTCGGCGAAAACTATGGTATGGGTTGAGTTATAAAAAATATGTTTAATAATTCAATTATAGTTGATTACCAAGATCTAAAAAAAATTTAGCATATTACAAACTTTTAAATTAATTACATTATAAAAACTTGACACAATTATAAAAAATTGTTATTTTGTATTTATTTAAATAAATAAAAATAAAACAAACTGTCACTGACCTGGGAATCGAACCTTCCTCACGCTAGTGCGCGTGAGGAAGGTTCGATCCCCAGGTCAGTACTTTACCCTGTACTTTTTTGTTTACTGTTTGTGTCGGCTGGGGTGGTGACCGCGCCAGGGTAAGCAACACTTACCAAGGTCAGTCTTGGGATGGGTGACCACTTTTTTTTGGATCGCTTTTTTATGGATAGGTGACTCCGCCAGGGTAAGCAACACTAACCAAGGTCAGTCTTTGGATGGGTGACCACCGCCACAAAATTTTTGATCACCCATCCTAAAGTCACCCCGTTAGGTTAAACAACATCTAACAAGATCACCCATCCAAAAACAAGCGAAACCAAAAAAAGTGGTCACCCATCCAAACAGCGACCTTGGTAAGTGTTGCTTACCCTGGCAGGGTCACCCATCCAAAAACAAGCGAACCAAAAAAAAGTGGTCACCCATCCCAAGACTGACCTTGGCAAGTGTTGCTTACCCTGGCGGGGTCAGCCATCCAAAACAAACGAACCAAAAAAAAGCGGTCACCCATCCAAAGAATAACCTTGGTAAGTGTTGCTTAACCTGTGTGGGTGGGGTCACCTATCCAAAAACAAGCAAACCAAAAAAAAAAGTGGTTACCCATCCAAAAATCGACCTTGGTAAGGTTTGCTTAACTTGGCGGCTACACCAACCCAGCCTCTCAAGATAAAATACTATTTAAAGTTACTGATTACGTTATAGTATTGAATGAATACCAGCTAGGGTAGCCAACCGAAATAAATTAATGTCGATTATTTAATGTAACAAACGATTACGTAATTTCTCGATGATGAAGTGTTGAGAAACTCACTGACAACTGACGGCTGGTTAATTTGTGACAAATTGTCAGCTGATTTGAGATGTGACGTTGACTTCAGAAACTGGCCCTTAGTTTCACGTCTACATAATATATCGACACAATCTATTAACTTCCTGACCAGTTGCGACTAGAATATTTTATCCAAATAAAAATCTCGTAGTATTAAATCTATTATAGCAAAAGCGTCCGAACTCTGGGTATGTAAAGACGTGTAAGTGCGTGTAAGTAAAAAATATTACATTGTTGCTTTAATTTTACACAGGTTAAATTTCAAACTATTTGAACAAATTACACGATGAAATTATTTTCCCAATAAAGATTTGAACAATACAGACCAATTATCATACAAATAAAAATTTACGTTGACAAACAATTATGGCTGCATGATGTTTTCTTGTTATTATTTTTTAACTACACGTCGCAGATCTTTACCAATAACTTCATGGTCGCAGAACAAAAAGCGAACGAATTATTTCTGAGAAGTAGTTGCAGTCTTAGAACAATGTTACACACAGCAACATAACTTTAACACCAAATGTTACTGTATTGACTGTTTCTCAGTAGTAGCGACAAAACTAAGTCGACTCACCGACCAAAAAATGTTTCTAAAACAATTCAGTGTCGACGCGACAGTATCGAATTGTTTCGTTACGGCTACCAAAAAGTGCTATATGGGAAGGGTGACAATACCGGACTGAAGAATTATAAGGCCCATCTCACTTTTTAGCCATGTCTACAAGTTATTTTCAAGAGTCATCACGAATCATCTTGCGTGCAGGTTTGACGATGTCCAGCTTCCCGAACAAGCCGAAAAGGCTTTAGCACCGTAGATCAAATACATTCGCTGTACCGCAGGTTATACAGAAGACCGAAGAGTATAACCTGCCCCTCTCCATAACGTTTATGGACTATGAGAAAGCTTTCAATTTGATCTAGACTTGGGCTGGACTGCAATCTCTCCAACGCGCAACGGTGCTAAATCGACTACCGAATACACACACACACTTACACACATACACTTCATCAAGGTGTTGAAGTGTTTGTTCAAAAACGCCATCATGTCTGTCCGACTTCAGGATCAGACCTCGGAACCTATCCTTCTGCAGAGAGGTGTTATACAGGGAGACGTCTTATCTCCGAAACTGTTCACTGCTGCACTGGAGGATGTCTTCAAGGTACTGGACTGAAGAGGGCTCGGCATCAACTTCAATGGCGAGTACATCACCCACCTTTGGTTTGCCGACGATATAGATGGTCATGGCTGAGACTGTGGAGGATCTCAGTGCCTGACCTCAAGTGGGTCTTAAAATGAACTTGGACCAAACGAAGGTCATGTTTAATGCCCATGTTACACCCACTCCTATCAAGATCGGAGACTCAACACTCGAAGTTGTAGACGATTATGTCTATCTGGGGCAATAAATCCAGTTGGGTAGGGCCAACTTCGAGAAAGAGGGCAACTACCGAATCCGACCCAGCTGGGCGGCGTTCGAAAAGTTGCGCGGTATCTTCTCGTCCAACTTACCACCGTGTCCAAGGGCGTCGCCAGCCAATGGCCAAGGGGGGGACAAGTTGATATGGAGAATGAGAAAAATATGAATTGTAGGTGAAGTCGAGAGCACATGAAACTTTTCACTTGTAGTACGAGCCTTACATCTACAGCGATTGTAATAATAACGGTACAGAGTCCAACGTGTAAAGCTTCACGAGTTTTTGACTGTACAATAAATAAAACTTATAAATAAGTTATTACTGTTAGAAAAATAGAATAAAAATAATTTGGGAGTTTGAATTTGAACAGTGTATTTTTTGTAATTAGGTACCTGATTTTAATATTATAGTGGTCGACAAAGATTCTTTTTTTGATAAGGATAATTTTAAAACATAATCTTCGGAGGTTTATTGAAAACTTTTCGACCACTTTATTATGAAAATCTTGTAAGTTTCCATGAATAAGTTTTCTGTGCACACTCATCATGGCCAGACCATTGCGGTGATTTTCACCCATAGTGCTTCTTAGCCAGGTTTTTAGTCTCCTGAGGCTGCTAAACGATCGCTCTACCATAAGTCAAAGACTTAGGACTTTGGTTGCTTTACATTTGGCAACTATTTTAGAATCTCTAGGGGGGGGCAGCTGCCCCTCCCGGCTCCCCCTTGGCGACGCCCTTGGCCGTGTCTCAAGATAAAAGTCTATGACCAGAGTGTGTTGCCAGTGATGACATATAGCACCAAGACGTGGTCGCACACAATGGCCCTCATCAAGGCTTAAAGTCACCCAAAGGGCAATGGAGAGGGCTATGCTCGGTGTTACCTTGCATGATCGAATTAGAAATGAAGACATCCGCCTGGTTAATTAGATTCTGTTTTTTTTATTTTTATTTTGATATACCGTACTTAAATATATTTCATATTTGCCTTGAATTAAATGTTATTTACGCTAGGCCTAATATAGGTTTATAATGATTAGAAGATTTGTTAAAAAAGATGTTTGTTAATGTTTGTCACTGATTTTGAGGCAGAGGATTTATATTTGTTTATTTAGTTGCTTGTTGGACTGCATTATTTATTATTAGGGTTTTTCTGTATTATTAATTTAATAAAAAATGTGCTCATTTACTGGTTTTATTAAGTTAATTTATGGTCAGACCGCACTAGGCGTAACTACGCGTCAGCGGAGCGACGCGACGCGACAAGACCAAATATACTTTGTATGAAATTGTATGAGATATATAACGCACTACGCGGCAGCGGAACTACACGACGCGACACTGCGCGACAAAGTAGACCATCTTACCAAATTAGACGCGCCGTGTCGCGGAGCGTCGCGCTGCCGCTAGTGTGATTATATAGCAAACGGCGCGACACTGCAAGCTACTGCAAATCTTACGTGTTTGGTGCGTGAAAAGTTTATACCCGACAGCGATAGTAACGTTTCTCGAGCGTACATATGTATGTATGTAATTATATGTGTGTATATCCATTTCTATAGCACGTTCTAAAACCCAAATGTCTTGGTGGATTATGACATATGAGGTGTTATTGGATTCGTCTCAATGTGTGGAGTGTTGGAGTGACTATTCGTTCTTTTACTATTTAAAGATTTCAAAAGATAGCGATCGCGGGATCTACTATTATCATAATGTAACTATGAAAGTAAGCAATTAGTGAATTATATAATAAAAAAGTATAATTTTAAAAATCACCACCCCTCCCTAAAAAAGGTGATGATGGTATAATTTTATTTTCGTTTGCAACCAAATGAAAGCTACTAAATAGACCATTCCAAAAATATATATATAGTTACACTTGCAAGTTACTATGTTGGCACAAATTTAAGATAAGCGTAACTTTGATAGCAAAATAAATAATCTTTTAAATAATATATTTTTTGGAAAACTTAAAAGTCTGATCTAAAACCAAATAATTATAAAACCAAAAACCCGACTGTTTGTATTCATTTTTTTTTTTAAAGAGACATTGATCAAGGAACAATTAATTATTCTTGTTAGTCAATATCCAGAAATATATGACCTCCAAAAGGATTATCTTATCATGAATATTACCAGAAAAAACAATGGCAAGAAAAACTCACAAACACTCAGAAACACACGTCAAACTTATAACACCCCTCTTTTAGTCACCCAGGTACTCTTTCAAACACAAATTTTCAAAACGGGGATATCGGTGAACATACCGAAAAAAAAAACAAAGTCGACCATAGAACCTCTCCCTTAATGGGAAGTCGCGGTTAATAAAATGTAGGTCAATGACCGCTATTGCCAATATCCATTATCATAATTATACGCAACGTGTTTTTTTTTTAATCGATCTCGTAGAACGAACGCTGTGACCCTAACCCCATCGCGAGCGACGACATAAGAGCTCTTCGATTTCTTCATTGTTCCATTCAAGTTCAAGGTCGCAAGGGTGACTGCCGCAGCGCACCCCTGTTTTAATTTGAGTAATGGTTATACGCAGGGCTACTGCTCGTTTTGCAAAACGCACGTGTGCCCTAGTTAAAATGAAGATGGTATGGATAAGAATGTCGTTATGTATTTGATAAAGCAAACCGTAGATTCAATGAAGATCCTTTGTTTATGTGAGGCAACGTGTCTTTGACAGTCTGTCTTAGAGACTAGAGAACTACGTTCCTATCTGATTTAGGAGAATGGCTGGAACCATACCTAAATAGAGCAGTCATAATTGAACAAAAAAATGTCTGTGGAACTACTCTAAAAAGATAATGGATTAAAAAGCAATAACGTAAACGTAAAAGGAAAATGAAACATTCTTCAAATGTGTTTCACCCCTCTGTCCCGGTCCAAACATAGCAATGTAGAGTTTGGCGCACTGCCAGGCCAGCCCCACCCTTGACAACATCCTGTTTGCACCTACAACTGCGTAAGGAGTCAGCTCCGACAGGAAAAGGTGACGGGGTTAGAGCTACTGGCCTACTTAATTGTAACACCGTCGCAATTCAAATAGGGTCAGTAATTCTGAATACGTGCAGTCAGTCTAGTTTCAAAATGTAGCATTTTTCTGAAAGTATTTTAAACAGGTTAACTTAAAACTGTCTAGTTTCTACTAAATATTGAAATTGGATAACATATTAGCATTATACACAAAACAATATTAAATAAATATTGTGTAGATTGGCACTTAGCTAACATTTCACACTAAAAAGTTAGGTAGCTATTGGGCATTATTAGTTGTACAAATTGAATATCTATCTAATTGAACTAATAACTAATGTGGCAAATAGTCCAATTAGAGAGTAAATTTACACTACAATAAGTATAAGTTTTAGGGCTTCAGTAATTTTAATGCTAAACCATTGGATAATATTATCTATGTCAAGCTGATACTCGTATCTTTGTTCTTCTTGGGGAAGAGTGGATTGAGCTATTGATTGATGACTATCAGTTATCGTTAATGGCTTATATGCTGTAATTAGGGAAATTGCTATCATAGGTATTCTTAGAACTCATTATAAAAATGTCCCTGTGGAGCAAACTCAATCAACTCATCTTTGTAATAGAATGTATTTGATAAACTACATAATTTTGGCTCCTGATCGTAATAAAATATGATAATTTTCGTAATTTTAACGGGTTTGGAGTAAGGGACGCGGACGGGGACTCGTGCGACGCAGCGTGTTGGCGCCTCGCCAATCGGTTTCACACAACGTAACTCCGTAGTGAATCTACCATGAAAATAAACGTCTATGAATAAAATCTTACGGTTTATACGTGTTTCAGTATTCGTTCGCTATTCCGTGCCGTAAACGCATTTTAGCCTTGACAGATATAAGGTGTTAGTTAATCTAACCGCGTTGTGCAGTACGTGACGATGGCTCATCAGTTTTGGATATCCTATCATCCTCCTACTGGTAGGTCCCTGTGACATTGTTATGACCGGAGTTGTTTTGTTTTGGACAAATTATATTTTGCTGTTCCGTTTAGGGAACAAACATGCGTCCAGTGGAGATGAGACCCCGCCGATACCAGAAGAAGAGCTCGAGCAACAGAAACTTGAACATGAGAAGCAGCTACAAAAGGTAGGTACAACGAATTCTACACATGCATCATGATTAGAAAATATGAACGAAGCGTTTTCATGCTCGCATACGTAGGTATTGTTTACCTTTGATTGTCATTCTCGAAGTTTGATAGCGATGATTGGGATATATTACTGAGATACAGCTTCACACACTATGTAGTGGTATGCTTGCTTATGCATAGCTTAGGTAAGCATTTTTTGTGTAATATAAGCACTGCACATTATGTACCTACTTACTGAACTGTTAGAAGTGTCAGTGAGAACAGCAAGCGTAAGCGACCTAAGATTATAAACTTTAGTAAATTGGATTGTAAAAAAGACGATGACAAAAATGTTTAAGTGCTATCGTTACAAAACTAGTTAAATAAAAGTATATCTAATCTACACTGTGTGTGAAGCTGTGTCTGGGTTATTTACTGTTTACTACAAATTTATTTATTGTACCACATATTTTGGACATAAACATTCAGGAAAAAGAAACACAGGCGCGTGAGGCCGAGGAGGTCAGACAGCTTGACATTAAGCTCCTCCACCAACGGGCCATCGAAGCTGAGGAGGACAAGAAGAGAGAGGTAACACTGTCAATACAATTGCGCCGTGCTTTGCATTACAAACTCACTCTATTGACATTACAGTGTACCTTTCGACTCAATTGTCTAAAGGTACACGGTCTTTGGAAATATTTACTTAAGTGGACGATCCCTTTTGTTTTGTGGTTGTGTATGTTTTTGGCATGAGACCATTATGACCCATTTTACGAAGGAAATATATAAAATAAAATAAACGTCTATGCCTGCAGAAGGAATTCAGTAAAGATCTGGAGCTTTTATGAATCTTAACAGCAAATTTAGATGAACCGAAGAAGTATGGCAGAAGAGGTGTTGCTCCGACCCCAAATAAATTGGTATAAGGGCTAGAGCAGGGGTCACCAAACGGCGGACCGCGGTCCTGGGGGCCAACTCCTCGCACGTACTCCGTAATTTCGACCTTATAGTTACAGGCGTTTCCTACTCCCTAACACCTAAGGACGGATGATTCGTTCGGGGCCCAAACTAAGAATGAATTGTTTTTACCTGTCCGAAAAATGAACTTAACACTTGTTTTTTTCACTCCGAATTCTCGGAGTACTTTCGGACGGGGCCCGTAATTCGTTGACGGATATAGGCAGTAGACCCCCTGATCAGGACCGCCCGCCGACCGATTATGTGTGGACCTTACGTAAACAGTACAATATAATTTACTTGAGTAGGTATGTAATTTAATAATTTATCCCGCGCTTTGTCCTTACTTCATTCGTTTCAAAAACGGACGAATCACACATCAAAATCTTCATTGATATGGGACCGCGATGGTCATATAAGTTTGAAAAACCGGCCAAGTGCGAGTCGGACTCGCGCACCGAGGTTTCCGTACAAATCTCAGCTTAAAGATATAGACCTGAGTATTTGATATGAATTTCAATTTAATACCTCTACGCGTTCCTGAGAAAAAGGGTCTTGACAGACAGACAGACGGACGGACGGACAACCAAGTGATCCTACAAGGGTTCCGTATTTTCCTTTCGAGGTACGGAACCCTAAAAACGGACTTGCATTGATAGTAATTGGTAATCAGAACGGCCTAAAAGTGCTGAAAAATGTTAAGAAATGGTGCAAACAACCGTTGTTCCGTGGTGGATCAATTTTGTCTAATGTTATAATTATAACAGACAAAGTATAGTTATCACATCATCAGCTTATTAATGTTCCCACTGCTGGGACACAGGCCTCCTCTCTGTGAGACGGAATGGGCCGTAATCCACCACGCGGGCCCAGTGCGGGTTGGTGGATGTCACATGTCTTCGAATTTTTGGTTCTAGGACATGCCGGTTTCCTCACGATGTTTTCCTTCACCGTTTTGAGAGCAGTGGTGATGAAATAATTTACACAAAGTAAAGCGCCTACCTGGGCTCGAACCCACGACCTACAACTTGTAAGTCGCGGCCGATACCATTGGGCCACCACTGCTCTAGCACAAAGTATAGTATGTTAAACAAATTGCTATCGAACAAAAACATTTTTTTTGAAGAAAAAGAATTAATCGAAATAACTCAAAACCTAAAATTAACAGTTTAATCGGTTTATATACGTCACTTTTAACTAAAGAATAATTTGCACATATAGAATAATTTTAATTACCTCTAGTAGGTACTCCTAGTTGAAAAGAAAAAGCCGAGCCGGGCAAAAGCTAGGCTGAGTGGATTTACCTTTATATGCTTCTTGTTCGGCAAGGTGCGGGAGAAGAGTTCCAGGCAGTTTTTCTAATATTCCGTAGGTCTTCAGAGGAACAGGATTGACTGAAGAAGAAAATATAAGTTATTGCGATTATAAAAAATACATTAAAAATAGGTACTCTAAATAAAATGCGAAAGTTTGGATGGTGGATGTTTGTTACACAATCAAGCTAAAACGGCTGAACGGATCTGGATGAAAGTTTGCACAGAGATAGATTATAGTCTGGAATAGCACATAGGCTACTTTTTATCCTGGTATAATGTCCTCTTGGGAAAAGAAAACACTTTTCACGTGGGCGTTGCCGCTAGCAGAAGTTAGTAATACAATAAACATAATTAATTTCCTCTATTAATTTACGAGCAAATATTGTTTGGGGTGTCTCTGCTTTTCATTATAAATTGAATAAATAGAAATAGGTATCCTACTACTACTATAAAAGTGAAAGTTTGTGAGGCAAAATGGATGGATGGATGTTTGTTACTCTTTCACGCAAAAACTACTAAACAAATTTTGATGAAACTTTACAGATATATAACTTATACATCAGAATAATACATGTAATACGAACACTTACATATAATAAGAACTAATACGATTTTATGATTAGCGCTATTTGGACAGTACTCGGGTACCTTTTTTCTGCTCTCCCGTTGGTAATCTTGTGGTTAGACGACCTCTCCTGTAACGACCTCGATGCACTGGCGCCGGAGGCGGTGCTGAAAATTTATGAAAAAACTAATTACATTTATTTTACTTACCATCCTACATATTATGATGAATCTATTTTATTAAATTTGAAATTAATTTGTAGTCAACGCCTAACTAGTCATTTTTTATAATCATCTTAAAAATGTATATATTGATATACCTAAATAAATTTGAAATTTTTTAATTAAAACTAAATATAACTGTTGTTATCAATTTAATAATGAAATATTTTAGTTACTGATAATTAATCTATTTTTTATCTAATTTAATATTAACTAAATTTATTAACTTAAATTGTGTATGTTTTATACGTGACTTTACTAACAACGAAAAGCATGAATAATGTAAAATATTTTTATGTAGTTGGTTGGTAACACCAACGCACCAACTACCAACTGGGAGTTTTTGGCGGCATTTTTTCGAGTGATGTTCAGCGGCTGTTAATATTTTTTGATTACTGATTTCTAGTGGTTATTGTGATATAAAATTGGTGTAGTTTTGTGTCTCAACTGTCTACGCAACTGGACAATATGTGAAATCATTCACAGAAGCGATCTCGGGATATTGCAGCGGAGTACTTTGTTGTAGTATTGACTACCTCTGCAAAGCTTACTGGGAAGGCTGACTCGATACAATTTGCTGCCAAATACTCCAAAAAACATTAGAATCTGTTACATCCGCATTCTAATGCATACTAAAGAAAGTTAAAACCTATATTTATGTATCCGACTGAAAGACTTGTATCGATGGCCATGAATAAAATTATAAAAAAAACTACCAACTATAAAAAAAAATCATCTTATGTAAATTACATTGTTAACTTTGAAGTCACCTTTTAAGCAAAGATTTGCTTGCATTAGGTAGCTTCGCTCCTCCAGTTTACATTAACTATACATATGTGTGAGAAAAAAATAAGGTAGATAATTAAAAAAATGCCAGAAGACTAACAATACAAAAATACTAAACTACTATTTATGTAAGTAACAATAAGGAGTGCGCGCGGTGTCAAGTGTGTGTGAGGGGCAGTATGTGTGAGGTGGCGGTGTGTGTGATATAGGGGCGTGAATGTTGGTGTGGAAGGTGTGATTTGTGTAGTTCTTGTTTAGTCTAGCGACAGTTTGTATCTGTAAATTAAGATTATGTATTTTAGGAATTATGAGAATGAAAAAAAAAAAAAATATTTATCTCACCTTACTACCCTTGGTTGGCAGGTAGAAAATAAAGCAATGTAAGTAAGTCTAAATAAATAAACATGCTTATTGTATACTGTCGTCTCCCCAATAATGAGATCAAATAGGTTAATAGGGAGGGCCCCCTAACCTCATTGTTTTGTCTGTAATGATCCGTCTGGTGTCGTAAAGTAGTGATTATGTCAAGTGTGCTAGCCGGGCAATTGTTAAGATGAGAACCATGCTGTAAACAATAAAGAATAAGTATCAGCATTGCCATGCAACGTGGCTGTAACATTTTCTCAGATAAGTTCTTTTAAATATTATAATTTTCAACACACTTGCTCATAAAGTGGCTCTAATTTCACCGCAATTAGGCACATAATGACACCTGTAATCAAACTGTGACTTTCATTGCTATTATTCACAAGTGAGTTATAGAGTTTTTTTTATTATTAGTGTTGCTTTGTTCTTAAAAAAGTTTCGATACAATAAATATCGTGCTCAATAGTATAAATAAATTAATGTAGGTACCTATTGCTTGCTCATTTCATGCAACTTCGTATTTAAATAGATAATTTCAACTTGTTACTTGCTTTTTATTCACTGAAAACAGTGAATAAAAAGCACTTTTAATCACTGTTTTGGTGTTTGAATTTAGAACACACCAATATATTCTAAATCCATCTAAATGCTATATAACCTCCTTGCGCAATAAATATTCGATACAAACTTCTTGTGCAAAGAATACTCGACTTTCAAACTCCTTTTTGGATTTTAATTTTGAGTTTGTTTATATTTAGGATTTTGATAATGATTTTGATTTTAGTGTAGGATATTTATTGAATAGGTACTTATTTGGATTGTAATTCTAATATTATTTCCTTTGGTGTTTCATTTTTTATAATTATGTAACGTAACAGATGTGGTCACTAGCCCCTGAAACACAGGTGCTTTTCCTAGCTTAGGGGTCCGGGTTTCACGTTTTTTTTAAATTTTGATGAATAAACCATTTATTTATTAATATTCCTTGTGTTTTTAGCTTAAATATTTCTTTTTCTCGTAGTCATGGTATAAAATATAGTATGCAACTCTTGAATAAAACGGATTTTATTCAAGAATTTAACACTCGCGTCGCTCAGGATTCTAAAACTTGAATCACTCGCTATATGCTCGTGATTAATTAATCATGAATCACTCCCTACGGTCGTGATTCAGTCGTTAGGATCCTTCACTTGCTCGTGATTCATCTATGGCCCTCGCTTTAAATCTGTCCTTTATTCACTAGTTGCATAATATACTATTATACCATTCCCCCTCTAACAAGCTTATTTTATTCACTGAAAACAGTGAATAAAAACCACTTCTCATTACTAATTTTGTGTCTGAATTTAGAACACACCAATATATTCAAACTCCTTATGCAAAGAATACGCGGCATACAAACTCCTTGTGCTTCAATAATCGTGAATCATTCCCTACGGTTGTGATTCAGTTCAGATCTATATGAATCACGAGCAAGTGATGGATTCTAACAACTGGTTAAAGCGAGGCCCACGCTTTAAAGCCGTCCTTTCTTCACTTGTTGCAAAATATACTACTATACCATTCTATTACCCCCTCTAAAAATAAAACACTTGAATAAATTTATATCGAGGGCCATGAAACACTCGCGTCGCTCAGGATTCTAACACTAGTTAGTAGTTATACAAAAGACATTTTCTTTTACTTTTTTCAATTAAATTCATGCACTAAAACTATTATCCCACATGCTTCTTCATCAAGTTGGAGGTGCTTACAGCTGTTTATGTGCGACAATGCTCAGCAACCACTTGTTGATATCGCATTATGTATTCAGTGTATTAACATAATCTGAAATTTTTAACTTCGCAATCTTGTGTAAATTCAAGACCGGTTTTAAATATTTTGGGGTGCAAAATATAGGATATAAAAAAGATTTCTGGTGTATCTGTGGACAGATTAGTGGATCAGTAGCTTACGTATATAGTTTCTTGTGTTAGATTTTGAAGTAGAGAAAGCTTCCCAGCTGAGATACTTCACCCAAAGATTGAAACTTATTATGATAATATGCTCTCAATTATTGTTTTGGTTTTTTGTACAAACCCAAATGGAGTATGGGTTAACAGATTTAACACTTAGACAAGTGATAAATCTGTTGCTTGCCTTTCAAAGAATAGACTCTGAAACAAAGCGTTAATTCAATCTTCTTAGTGGTGTTAGTTTCACAGATATATAAGATGGTCACTAGAATTAAAATCAGGCAAGTTTGACATGATAGTGAGAATGAGAACTCAAGATTATTATTTAAAAAGTGTTTTGTACTTACATGCCATAGAGTAAACATTTTTAATTTTTGATTCAGATCGCAGAGGCTGTAGAGGGTCTCCGGGGGATGAACACGTCGTGGTCTCATCACCGACTGTGTGACTTGCAGCGGCAAGCTGCGAGGCTGCGACACAGTCGTCCCTCAATCCCAGATGCCGCCACCAAACATCATCGGGTAACTGGTTACTGTGCCTATTAAGAGAATATTTTATTGATTCATCTAGTTCTATAGCCCACGCGCGTGTAAGTGCAATGCAAAAATATGTCCATCTCATCCCTCAGACACAACTACATGGCTTTTTTGTCGTAATTGCGCAATTAACTGTAAAGACTATAATTTGTAGTATTTTTTTAAACCTGTGTTTTTTTCCGAGAATAGCGGTAGAAATTGTCTTATTGTTCTCAGATTTTCTTACATATACGTTATATAAACACTGTTACTGTGATTTTACTTTAATTTTAATTTATTCGTAGACTACATTGTGTGGGATATCTAGCCCGATCTAGGACCACTAAGATGACCTACATAGTTTGTCAGGAGGTAGGGGATGCTAACCCCGCGCTAACGTCCAACGTACCTCATTAATACTTTTGTAAGTGTCGTAAAGGACAATTTACATCATTTTCATGCGGGAACAAAGAGTTTTGAATACATTGCAATTTATGTTTGTTCTAAATCATTACCATATCTGTTCTTGATGCTGGCGGGAGTGTTTCGTGAAAAAGTTGTTGATAATTTACGTTCGCTGAGACATTAGAAATCTTATGTACGGTAGGAAGTACGAGGTGCGGGTTCAAATCCCAGATGGGAAAAAATATAGCAAGTTAATAGAAAAAGAAATGTTCAGGGTGTTTGTTTTAGTGAGATTAGTGTATGTAAACGCACGCAGGAAGCAAAGGAAAAATGTTTAACAATGACCCGATTGCGTAATAATATTTTGTATTTCTCCAAAAACTCATGTTTTACGAGGACATGCATTAAGTTATTAAGTATTTGGGCATGCAGGAAAGAATTTGAAACTTACAGCATGTAAAGAAACGGGTCGTCATCTTGATCATCCATCTTTCAAGAACCCTTTCTTGACCGCTGGATTTATCTTTATAGAGCCCTGTAATTTATGCAGTTACTGTTGGCACTTTATTTTAATGTTTACACAAACTCAAACTGGGCTCAATTCGGCTCTGTTTAGCATACACACACATATACGGGCTACAGACTAATCAACAAATAACTAATTCAATACAGGTATAATGCGAGTACAGGTAAACACTGCGCGGCCTTTGCTAGATATAACTACTCTTGCAACGGTGTGTGCGAGATAAAATATGGCTACCCTTCGAATTATATCTATACAATCTGTAGGTGTCTAGCCGGGTGGCGGCGGAAGGGAGCTGATCAATAACTGCACAGCGAATTGCGAGCCTGGATTCCAACCAGCCAGGCTATAGTCTAGTGCTCATGTCATAAATTATTGGGTCCTGACAGAGTGTGCGCGGCGGATATATAGGTATATTGACCTATAAAAATATAGCACGGGTACGCCGCCGCCGCCGGGAGGAACTATTGCATAGATGCAACACGCTCCTTGCTGCAACAAGTCGGCTTCGCTGCTTGTTCCGCCCGTGTCTCAAATTGTGAAATTTTGATTTAAATTCATTAAAATGGGGTTTTGTGTTAATAATTCAAGTGTTTGGTTGAGTTAATAATTTAAATTAGGAACTTTTTTAAGAAAATCGGAACCAGGTTATCGTGTTTGAAATAGGGCGGCGCGAGATACGCCCTTCGGAACAAAGGCGGCCCGGATCGCCGGCCGCGCGCGAGCTTCGGCTAGAATAAGTTAATACTTATTTTAAGAGCCTTTTTAAAACTGGGTATAGGTTTTTAGTTCTGGTGAATTGAAGTGGATAAAAATATATTTTTTGGGCGCAGAGTATGTTGAAGAAATCCTGCAGTACGCAGCTCACAAAGCCTGAATCCAGCCACAGCATCGACGACGCTGACGGCATCATATTAAACTTTAGCAGATTTGGTCCCTGCCGAGGTAAGTCCAGCCCACCTAGTCCAAAAAATAAATTTCAGCACAAAGGAGTGAGCAGGACATCAATTATTTCAGTTTTAGCGGCTACGTGAGGCGTTGATGTCTAATAGTACGAGAGCACACGACCAAGACCATGTTTCATCGCTTTACGGTCAATACCGTATAAAATCGTTAGACTAGAGACTAGATGAATCTTACCTCGGCTAGGTGGGAAATAGCGTTTTCGGCACCACTCTGGTTGGGTATACCCGGGTCCTTAAGGGTTTACAAAACCGGGTATTATTTGAGGGTAACCCGGGTTTACCCATTTTGCAAATAAAATACCGTATATTTGCCCTGTTGTGCTTATTTTTGATGAATGTAATAATAAAAACTCTAAAATAAGATAAGTAGGTCAATATAAATATCAATCTAATAATGTTTTTAGATTGATAATTTAAATAAATGTTTGTTTGTTTGTTTTGTATTGATTATGATTATCGTAACTTAATTTCATGTCATCAATCATGAGACGAAAATACGATGCCGCGAAAGCAGCAGTGATATATATTTAATGTTAATTATTAGATTATTTTTCATAAAAGAAATATATTCTTTTGTTTTCTGTTTGGTTTTATTGACATTTATTTCTTATTTATAATAAATAGGCTACACGGAAGAAGCACCTTTATAGTACAGTATTTTATTCCAGATTCAGAATTATTTATTTGTAAACATATGTTACGTTACAACATTAAGTAGGTCCACCATGTTTTGGCATGAGGCTTACAAATATGATTAACAATAAAGAATACTTGTCAAGTGTGACCCGAAAAACGACATGCCACGGCGAAAAACAAAAGAATGCAATGTTTTTAGAAAGAAAGAAAGAAATAAATATGTATTCGTGACCCGCACAGGAGACACGTACCTAAAAGCAAAAATAAAAAAAATAATCAATAATAAAAAATAAAGCCCCGTGCGAGACCAAAAAGGCTCCTATCTCAGCTTGTGCAGCGATATCCAAAGAGGAAATAACGCTGCGCTGATTGTTATTTTTCATTATACTGTGAATTATTCCTTGATCGACAATAGTGTTAAATATGGATGCTAAATAGGGCGCAATAGTTTCAATAATTGTTTTACAAACTTTTACAGATAGTCCACAAAGATCTTCTGTTGATTTAATTTTATGATCTTTAAAAGCTTTTAAAAAAGCATGGGGTTTAGTATGTTGAAACTTAAACTCCGAAGAGCACGCATTTACATTCTTTCTAAGTAAGACAGTAGAGAGCGCGGGTGAGGAGTTTAAAGCTGCTGTAGTTTTACGAGGAATATTAACAAAAACGTTTTCAAATTCCTCAGCTACATCTGAGTTTATGGGGTCATGTGCAGTCTCTAACTTAAATTTAGTATCACGCTGATTTTTCCTACCTGTTTCATTATTCATAATGCTCCAGGTAACTTTCAGGAAAAAAGTCTGGGTACCCGAGAACCCTAGTGGCAAGTATCGGCAAGAAACGTGACAGTGTTATGGGGTTTGTGTTATTTCTGCTATGTCAAAAGAAATAAGCAGACAGATTTAATGTATGATATTAAAAATGTCCCTTCATAGGTTTCGTAATTTTATTATGAAAATGTTCGTTTTTAGACTTTTTGCGCGGCACATGACGGCCTGAGCGCATTTTAATATTATGTCATAAACTTTAACAGACCTGTCTCATAGCAGCCTGCCTTATTTTTTTACCAAAAGTTTTCAGACATTTTAAATATCACTCCAGACCTCACCAGACATTCAGATCCATCTCCAGACCGCGCGTTCGCCGGGTAACCGCCCGGCGAACGCGCGGTCTGATGAGTGATTTTGATGATGATGTGTCGGACAGTGATTAAAAATGATAAAATTTTTCAATAAACAGTTTTATTTTTTCAAACGTTTTCCCAGTTTCCTTTTGTACAATTTCTTTAAAAAGCCCTTCAATTTCAGTTTGATGGTTTCGGGTAGGCTCTTTATAAAACATTATCTGGGAATTTGAGAGCATTGCTTGATAGACGTAAATAATACAATACGATTTTATATAATAATTTCTTACTATTGAAAAGTTGTCTGATTCTTAAGGTGCGATACTAAGTAATAAATTAATCTGATATAATTTTTTTCTGCGACTGGGAAACTTTTTTCCTCATTTCCAAAAATTTGCAGACTGAATGCTATGTTACCGATAGGTAAAAAATTTCAACAAGTTCAAAATGATTTCAACACATTAACTGCTGAATCTTTCTTCTGAAAACTGATTTTCTATCAACTATCCAATGTTCACTTGAAAACAAGATTTCCAGACGATTTGCTAAAGTTTGTTATTTTTGCTTCATTTTTAATTTTCTCGAATGGTATCCTCGTGTGACGCTACTCTGGTGTCTGAAAATAGTATAATCGGTATCTAAAACCTATCTTTAAAAAAAACAGACCGATTGCTATAAAACTCCTCAGTATTTTTATTTGACTTAGTTGGAAATGCGGTCAGGTCAGACGTGAAGCGGCGAATTTCAGAAACTATTATAATTTTTATGGAATCAGAATAACCAAATCTATCGATTTTATCCGGTTTCTCGAGACGGTTTACGGGGTACGTTTCTCGTACCAAAATTTTTGCCGGATCGTAAAACGATTTGGCAAAAATTTTGGTACTGGGTATTCGTACTATAATTTCAAGCAATTCTAACAAGGCATTTTCCAAAATACCCAAAAAACAGTTTTTTTGTATATCACTAATAAACTTTAAGAGCAGGTCAATATGTCAAAGTGTCTATTCCCATAGCTCGACGGCCTTTGTAAGACGATAACGAGTTGTTTATTTGGGTTTTCACAACCCTAGCCTCGTGACGACGTAGTTTTTACGTCATGCGTTCCATTCACTCGTGTTCATTCATACCACATGTATGATAGAGTAGGGGAGCTAGACTCGCTGATCTTTATAGACCGGTTTTCAGTAGAATGTTGTATGATTTGATTTGTAATTTTGATTGTTTTGTATGCAGATGAATCGGTGGACAGCGATTGCGGTGAATCAGCAGGTTGTACCATTACGGTCAGCGCGGAGTGCAACGTCATCCCGCGACAGTTCCGGGACGAGTTCCCGAACGAGCCCACACTTGATCTTGTTACAAATGCAGATGATGAGCTATTCCGTCCAACCGCTTGTTATGGGTAAGTGGAGGTCAACACCCTTGCTAATGCCGATGCCGAATGTTCTACGCAGAAAAGTCACACTAATATGTACGCTTCTGCTCTAGCAAAGCGAATGAAATGTGAAAGTGTGTAAAATGCTCTAAGAATATTTCGGTATCTGCTTAGAAAGTGAGTTTAGTCCTAAAGGTACTGTCTACAAGTTTGGGAGGCCTTAGGAGGCTTGGTCCGGTAACCTGCAACGGATGACAGAGGCGGTAATGGTACGCCCACAGGCTTATTACTTAAGAAACCACAATCAGCAATCATTGCGCGATCAAACGCTTTATGTCATAAAAGTCGGCATTACCTACAGTATAGGTATGATAGGTCCTACACAATCGTTTGTTAATCGCTCACTTTTTGTCAAATACACTTATTTCTAAAAAAAACCGCCAAAACCTCTAAAACTTCTGTATTGAAAAGCATTTATTGCGCAAAAATCGCTACCGTTTTGTTCTTGCAAGATACGTAATAAGCCTGCCGGGCCGCCCGGGGCCACCGGGTCATTAATCTTAAATGTCATCTGATGAGACCTATGGCCGCCGATAGGACATATTCGGCCTTATTCGAAAGGAGGCCTGCCAAGTGAAACAAATTCAATGTAAATGATATAGTTTCTAGCGTTCCGTTTCTCAAAAGGAAAAAAAGGAATCCTTATAAGATCATTTGGTTGCACGTTGTCTGTCTGTCCGTCCGTCCGTGTGTCAAGACCTTTTTCTCTGGAACGTCTGAAGGTATCAAGTGTATATAATTTACTCAAGATTGCGATTCCTTGGAGCTGTAAAAATCAAACTTCTAAATTAACGTAATCAAAAAATAAACACTCACAAGGAAATCAAAACCTATAGGGTACTTCCCGTTGACCTAGAATCTTGAAATTTTGAACATGAATCTTGAAAAACAAGAAGCAACGACTTATAGTAAAAGTAAAGGAATAAATCCGAAAATCTTAAAAGACTGATAGGAATTTCTGGCTCATCCTCAATAGCGTTAAGATATATTAAATGTCGTCGGATACATCTCTTCAAGGCGAGTATTACTTATTATGACGACACGACTTCTCTTGATTGTGGTATCCGAGGAGCTAGATCGCTCCGAACGAACTAATTCAAATGATCTTCTAGAAAAGCCCTTACTAATGGCGTATATGGCTTTCTTATGGCCATTGATTGTGATTTTAATTCGCGCTCGTTCGTAGAATACAGACGTGCTCGTTAGCAATATTTAATTAAAACAATTATAATAGTGACCTTCTTTATTGTACAAATTTTTGCCTACTGTGTATAGTTTTGTAAACATAATGAACACTTAGAAACAGTGAAGTGACTATCAAATAAGATGGATAACAGTCCCTGTAATCCAATCGGCCGAGTGCAAGCCTCCACCTCGCCAGCGAAGACGACGACGCAAATTCCAGCCCAATCCAATTCCAGCTCGATTGAAGTCGCATCCACGCCCGACATACAAAGATGGATGTCAACCATTGAGCAGCACTTAAATGAGGTTTGCTCTATTGCCTCGGATGGCAAACTAAACTCGGAACAGAAACTAAAAATTTCTAACTTGTGTCGTAAAATAGGATCTGGCACCTCACAGATGGCAGTCCTATACCAATCTTTGAAGCAGAAAGCAATTCTAGCTTGACACGACATGATTGATGCCTTAAAAGAAAAGCGCAATTTGACTGAACACATCTCGGACCTGAAGCAGACGATTAAGGATTCTGGCACTGCGGGCAATGTTTCGTTTGCCGACATGGTGAAAAAGGGGTCAAATGATTTCGTTCGACCGAACAATTTAAGCTCTGTGGTCATTTATCCTAGTGACAAACTCAAGTCCAGTGACGAAACTAAAGACATGGTAACAAAAATCATACGACCTGATCAAATGAAGCTGCATGTACGAGGTGTCCGCAAGACCAAAAATGGAGGTGTTATTATTAGCACAGAGACCAAGCATGACGCTGAAAAAATCAAGGACGCCGTCCAGCTTTCTACATCTGGACTAACCGCCGATGAGCCCAACAAGCGCAAACCACGGATCGTGATTGTAGGAGTGCCGTCTTCCCTGTCTGAAACTGAAGTCTTTAGGTGCATTTACGAACAGAATATACCCGACAAGTTGCCAGAGATGTCCATGGAGTCCTTTTTGGCCTCTGTTAAATTAAGCCACAAATCTGGGAAGAAAGATGCGTCGAGCTGTAATTACATTATTGAAATTCCAGCCAATATACGTAAAGCCCTAATTTCGACATCAAGGCTGTTTATAAATTGGACGTCCTGCCCTGTTAGGGACTTCACTCTGGTTACCAGATGCTACAAGTGCCAATTATATGGTCATGCAGCCAAAACATGCAGAGAGGTCAACTCTGTGTGTGCTCACTGCGGTGAAGCTGGACACTCGGTGTCCGATTGCACGAAGAAAGCGGACACATCGAAATGCGCAACTTGTTCGCGCTTTAAAAAGCCGAACAACCATAAAACGGGAGACCCTGAGTGCCCTGCTAGGAAAATAGCGGCATACAGGCACATAAACTCTATCGACTATGAGGGCGTCTAGTACGTCATACTCAAGGTCACACGCGTTGAACGTTGCTGCTGACACTGCAATGGCCTACTAACCGTCAATTTGTTGCTGGCTAAGCACATTAGTCGTTGCCTGCAAAAATTAAGTGTCTGTTTAATTTTACAATTGTGTTTACTAATTATTTCCGAATCTTTATATGTGTAATCAAAGTGCATTTCTTTTGCAATATAGGTAAATTAGACATTAAGTAATTATGACCTAGTAGTTTAGTTCTATGTTTATAGTTTTAAGTAAATTAAAATTAATTTTCAAAATTATACAATCTTGCCACTATTTTTAGACTTCTTATGTTAAATATTGTTTAAATTCTCTTGTCCTACGATAAGCATATTTTTAGAGCTCCTACAGCCTGTGATACAGGATTACCTAGTACAGGCATCTTACATTATTGTACCTACATTAGTTATCTAAGATTGAAAATGTGTTTTTACCTTTCTAATTTCTGAATAAAGATTTATTATTATTATTGAGCTTTGAGGCAAACTTCCATAGTTGAATGCCCATTCTCCTTTGTAGCTACATAAAAAAAACGATTATTAACTTATTTGTAGTTGGTCTTGGTGAACTGATCGCGATCTATGTCGACGTGTGGGGACCACATTTTGCAATGGCAAAGTTATTATTTGCCCATACATGAATGTTGAAAAAATATGAAATACGATTTTTTTATGTACCTATATTAAAACTTTACATCCTAAATGATATTGTCGTTACGAAAAACTGTAAAATGTTTTGTTCAATTAATCATAAGCAATTTGAAAAGTATTACGTGACTACGAATGCGCCACGATTGATCGCCATGTTTGTGACGTCATAATGTTAAAAGAATTTCACGACATTACACGTGAATTGACTAAAAATATCCGAAATTGAGCGCAAAATATATAATTTGGAACATTTAATTTTATTTAGTCAGGAGGTGTGATAACAAAAAGGATTCATATAGGCTAATATCAATAATATACCTGATGGACGATTTGTAAGTTTTGAGCATAAATGCAAAAATGGCAATGAATATTACGTGTTATTGGTCCGGTGTTTGTTAATTACGTTAAGACCTGTTGATCGCTTTCGTGTTGTTGTTTTAATATAAAATTACATTTAGAATCATAATTGTCATATTTGTAATCGTTATTACGTAAGGGTAGGTGATATTTAGACTTCGACTTTGGATATCAAAAAACTTCATTACCTAGTGGTAATTTAGTAATATTATCAAATATCAACAAGCCGAAATCTATGGCATCTTTATTTTTATTAATTTACTTATGCATAAAATCCTTAAAAATTATGGTAAGTATTTAACATTATTTACATATCCCTTATTAGTAAATCTGCCTAGTCTTTTTCCAACTGGGTTCGGCTTCGAGTCTTACCGGATTCAGCTGAGTACCAGTGTTTTACATAGAGTGACTGCCTATCTGACCTCCACAACCCAGTAACTGCAGGGTAACACGATACCCCTTGGCAATACTGGTGTCAGATTTTAGGCTTCTGACTACCCTACCGACCTTTTTTATCGTCTATAGGCTTGCGCTTGACCACTATCTCATCTGATGGTAAGCGATGATGTGGTCGACGGTGAAGCACGCTTGCCTAGAAAAAACCAAATCACTCTTAACTTAAAGACCTCTAGATTGTAGCTATCGGGAAACACATACTCTGACAGGGAATTCCACTCCTTAGCTGTACGCATAATAAAAGTGTCCCGAAAACGTTTTTCGCGTATGGGTGGTATATCCACCACGTACCGATAACGCATCGCGGTACGTCTGGTAGGCCGATGATGGAACGGGCTGGTTGGAATTAGATCATGAAATTCCATCGCACACTCCCCGAAATGAATCCGATAAAAAACCGAGCAGCTGGCAACTCGGCGACGATGTTCAAGGCTCTGGAGCTTTGACTTGACCAGTGCCTCATTAGCGATGAGTCTTTTGGCCCACTTTTCGATCAACTCTAGTGCATCAAGCTGGTATTTGGCAGATCCGTCCCAGAGATGAGAACAGTACTCCATGCATGATCGAACTTGCGCTTGATACAAGTTGAGCAATGTTCTGGCGTGAAGTACCTTCTCACCTTTGGAAGGATGCCCAACTTTTTGGCAGCTAGCTGAGCCTTTGACTCAATGTAAGGGCCAAAATTGAGAGTTGATGTCAACGTAACACGAAGAAGCTCAAGGTGGTCCGTTATTGGCACGGTTACATCACGGAAAGTTGGAACTGGGTGAAATTGGCTCTTTTTAGCGGATAAAAGACACGCCTGTGTTTTAGCAGCATTAAACCTGACCAGATTGGACCTGCGAAGATTCCGCAAAAAGAGAGGCAAATAAATTTGCCTTCTCCTCAGTGGAGTGGGCCAGTGACCCGTTGGGTTTCAGCAGTGGTGGCAGTGAGGGACGGCAGAAGTATGACTCGACCGACTTAGCCAGGGACCAAAACGCTTTACTACCTGCTGGGTAAAAAGCAAGTTTGGTCCCTATTCGGCCAATGTGGTCGAACCGAGCCCTTCGCAATCGCAACACCAACTTGCAGGACTTGGCAGCCCTGTTCAGAAGAAGAAGGCCTTCAACAGAAGGCCTTCTTCTTCTGACCCACGTCACTCGTTTTGCGCGATCATGTGTCGACCCATGCTAGGTACGCCCCATATTTAAGCGCGTCGGCGCGATAACATTCAGCGCATGGACATTGTTACATCAGAGAACGGAATGTAGTACTCCATTCCCTTACACAACACTTCCGTCACGGCGTCCGCGCACGACAAGGGATCAGCCGAAAAAAAGCAAGTAGGCTGGCAAGGATAGCATGCGGAGAAAGATCGCATGCCATCCAAATCTGCTGACCTGTACCGCCAAACTCGCCGGGTGCCTCTTGGGCTGGGATCTGGCGGGGAGTAGCCGGACACAGACTTCACCAGACAGTGGTCGGAGCTACCCAAAGGTGAAGCTGTCGACACAGAGTATCGGTCTGGATCTATTGTCAGCAGAAGGTCCAAGCAATTGGTCGTGTGCGAATCAACATCCAGTACCCTCATTGCTCCCTGGACCAGCTGGGTAAGGTTTAGCGCAAGCGAAAGCTTACGCATCTGCCGTCCAGCATGGTCAGTGCACTGGTATGGGTAGAGCCACTCCTGGTGGTGGGCATTAAAGTCTCCTAGTAACACTAATTGGGCCGAAGGGTACCGCTGCTGTGCCGCATCAGCTGCCTCACTAAGGTACTCTGTGAGTCTTCTGATCTCCGCTGTGCGAACGGTAGACATAGGCGTAGATAATTTTATCCAGACCTGTGTCCACCAGAGCCCAAAGCGTTGAGAATCTGGAGTCCTCAAGGTTACGTAGACGCCGATAGAAAGTGTTATCACGGGCATATATATACACACCCACGCGTGGTTTAAAATTGTGCTCCAGGGTAAACCCTGGGTAAGATCCGTAAGAAAAAACAGCGCTGGTTTCTCAGCCTCCAAGTTGTAGTAGACTGCAGAGAGATTTGAGTACATACCTCTAATGTTGGTGAGGTGCACTTTGTGGAGGAGGGGGTGCAGCCGCTGTACCAGTCCAGATCCAGTATTCGTTTTCCTTGTAATTGTCATAATTGAAGAGTGGATGGATGAGAGTTGAAGGAAGTGAGACGAAGTTCCACGCTGCCAACCTACAGACCCGCACTGAAAGGACGCCATCATTGGGGCACTAGTCTTCGCCAGACTAGGGGACGCCTGAGCCCCTCCGAAATGCCCATCGGGCCCTCCCTATCTGGTCGCCAACCAGCACGATGGTGCATTTCAGTATTTTTAGACAGTTGGCGGAGCAGCCTTTCCTGTGTGGCTGGCACACTACTTGGGCCCCCAGCTACCTGCGCCCTGTCGGCCAGTGGCGCACCGTGCCTCGGGTCCTGCTACCCTCCGCGTATAGCTTTGATATTCTTATGCAAAGCATACAGGACGGTTAGTACTGAGGCCTTACCGGTACTTGCTGCCGTACTTCCGGTTGACCTTGAAGTACAGCGACGTGCTGCAATGTACTTTTCGGCACGAGAGACCATTGACGATTGACGTCTGGGAGGAACTTTCATCTGAATGGCAATGGAAATGCGATAATTCCATCAAGGGACGACATCTCCACCAATTCTTTCTATCCGTTTACTGATATCACTGGCGGATCTCGACCCAACTCCTTTAGTGGCTATACCGAGCATCGTACCGGAACACGGCTAGGCCGCTTGGCGGTACGTCTGTGCCCGTTGGGTGGTCGCAAGCCTTCGGGCGAAGCCTACCACCAGATTTCAACTGATTTGCACCAACTGGGGACCACGTGTAGGGAATCAAAGGGTTCACTCCTACGGACGTGGGTGACTCAGCCCCCGAACCTCGGCAAGCTTTGTAGATCGACCCGTGCGGCTGTTATTATTAAGCCACGATGAGAACCTTACATATCCCTTATTAGTATTAAACACTAATATTTACAAACAATAAAAAACTTTATAGATCAAAATCTTGATCAAAATATCCCGGTACATTTTCCTTACACTAAATCTTCAATGAGTATATTTAAAATGCGATAATCGATTTTCACAATACAAAACGAAATATTGGTTTTACACCTGTCAAACTTTCCTTTGGGAACCGTGTTTTCGGTACTGTGATCAAAAAAAAAAAAAAATCGTATAACTTTTTAATTATAGTGAAAAACAACTGAATGTAGTGTCACACAACGTTTACAGGATGAGTTCTGTGAGTGGACGTGGATGGCCAAAGCCGAATCTATAAGGAATAGCGAAAAACACTCAAAGGAGTCACGAGATGATTTTTATGACAACAAAAACTACGTCATTCGATTTTGAAAAAACAATATTCCTAGCCAGGAATCCAATTCGCTGATTTTGAAAAAAAGACGCTTGCTGTTTTATTATTTTATATTATATGCTCCATAGTGGTGTTGTTCACTGACAGTACTATAGGAATGAAACAGTTTTGAATGTAATGAAAAGTGTTTTTTTGAGTTTGTCCATTGAAATAAATTTTTAAAAAGCCAATGTCATGAGTTACAATTCTATATTTTTGGTGTGAAATTTGATATTAAAAAAAATACATAAGTAAACTTAAATTTATAAACATTGAACAATTATAAACATTATTTAGATTGTTTACAAAAAACATTCTAACAAAAAATTTGTTCAAAAACTAAAAACCCGACTACTGAAAAATGACGCTCTAAAAAGTATGAAATAAGAAAATATACCCGTAAATTTACCCTGGTCGTATGCCACCAACGTAAAAAAAACGAACCATCGAACTGATCTGATGATGAAGGCGGAAAGTAGGCACTGGAACTCCGAAATAAAACAATGTATCCTAGTCGTGTTTGGGCTTATTGGAATCGTCATGAAATTTACTTTGGCTATAAATGATTTTCATAGTAAAATAAATAAATCTTAATAATATTATAAAAGTGAAAGTTTGGATGGATGCGTGTGGGATGTATGTATGTTACTCAATCACGCTAAAAATATTGAACGGATCTGAATGAAATTTGGCACAGATATAGGTTATAGTCTGGAATAGCACGTAGGATACTTTTCATCCCGGTATAATGTTCCCTTGGGATAAGAAAACACTATTCACGCGGGTGAAGACACTGGCCGAAGTAAATAAATAAATTGGAGGTATAATAGATCAGAGTGCTATAAATTATAAGCAGAAATTACTTTGAAATGTTATATTGATTCAACAACGCGACTGTCTTCAGGCGGCTTGTACCAAAGTCACAACCAAAAGATAAACAGTTATCTGTTACCAGTCTTATGATAGGCAGGAGAGGAGAGGAGTTCGCCTCTACGAGTAAATAGGTGGAGCCCTCACAGTACCTACCAAAACTAAAAAGAGATAAATAAAAGCATTTTAACAAAAATCAAACCGACATCCAAAACAAAACACTACAAAGCGTGATGAAAAGTTTGTGGTGTTTTGTTTTGGAAGTCGGTTTGATTTTTGTTAAAATGCTTTTATTTATTTATCTCTTTTTTGTTTTGGTAGGTAGAAAAAAGAAAGATTTTTTATTTGTTAAAAAGTATAGAGTCGATGTCAACACAATTTTAGCGACGTACCCTCTCAACCAGATTATCCATTACAAACAAACAATCAAATCTTTCCTTAGTACAGATTAATTTGGTGAATTGGTTTGAACGGAACCCTCTTGTCTGACTTGCACTTGACCGTTTTTTTTAACAATAATGCTATCTTTGTGTTTCTATCATTGTATGTGAATCTAACCGCCTAAAAAAATAATTTGGGTGATCACTATAGTGGGCCATACACGCAAATATTCACGTAATATTACGCATGTAAGTATGTTAGTTTCTAATAACTATACGTATGTACCAATTTACCGTCCATACCTAGCGCTCTCTGTGAAAACGTTTCAAGCTCAGTACTCTTCCCCTTCAGCTGGGAAGCCTAGATCGATCTAGCCTGAGAGAGAGAGATGCACACGGCATGACAGTTATGTAATACACTGATTGAAGCGATACTTAGTTTCAGGCGTCAAAGTAGAATTAGACGGACATAGAAATTCCAAACATCATACTTCTACATTTTTAAAACACGCGAAATGGAAAATTTGTCAAAAGTAGGAATTAGTTGTAATGATGGCCGGGCCTGAATCTAGAAATAGGTCAGATCGGTGCGGTGGTAGCGCGCAGGCGCGAGGCGCTGCGTAGGGCGCGCAGCGGACGGCGCACGGCGCGGCGCCACCGGCACCCCCGTGCCATGGCCGCGCGCCCCGCACCCGCAATACAGTCTACTAGGTTCGCAGTTTATTTGACGTCGTGTCGCACCGCAACTTCAGATGTTGAGTACGTAGACCTCCAGGCTACCCTGGTGAGTGCGGCACTCCTGGTGGAAACGGATCGGTTTCGCGATCACTAAGCGACAGTTTTGCGTCCTTACTGTAATCTTTACGTTAACCGCGATTATAGTACTACGCTTAGATGTTATTTCAACGTGGATCACTCGATTTTGTGTACCCTTAGCTGACTAGATGTTAGCGTAGGGCTTGCATGCGTATCTGTGTCTACTTTCCTTGAGTGTTACTTAACTAAACCCGCCGTTCCTTTCCTTCGGTTAACTCTGTGGGGTTGTTTCTGTGTGCGGCCAAGTGAGGAGGCGTATGAACTTTCGTTACAGATAAGATGTTTGTAGGGATATAAGATGCCGTTGCTAAGCGTAGGAGCAGAATGAGGCGTACCGAGATGCAATACAAGGGGGCCGAGGTCGGCGGCACCAAGGAGGGCTCGCAGATGTCTCGCAGCGAGTCCACCATCAGCCGGTGCACCCCGCACACGCCCCTGGGCCCGCCGGACAGTGTCAGCGTCGACTCCAACCCCATGCCCACCATATATCGGTAACTGTATGCTCAGACTCGCCGGCAGGGAGAAGACGTACCGCTACAGCCGCACCAGCGCCTGCATGACAACATTGCGCTGAGCGACACTCGCATGACTTGCGGTTGCGACCACACTACATTTTGCCTAAAGCGATCATCGACGCGAACTGCAGTAGTCATCCCACTGTTATGTCTTCTCCCAATGGCAAATCCGCTGAGAGCGCACTCCGCAGCATCGCGCACCGCGATCTTCGCATGCGAGTAGGTATCACGGAAAGCTTTTATCTTAGCCGGTGCTACAATTGACAACGTTACGTAACTACAACAGAACCATGGTGTTCTGAGTAGCTTGTTGTGAAATGTCGGCCGCCTAAGATATGAGCAGCGATAGTATGAAAATCGCTTGGCTTGCCTCATGCTGAAGGAGGAGACAGTTGGCCGAGCCGCGACTCTCAGGTACGGTGATATACAATCTTATTGTGTCACAATGTCTCTTCACCACCTTGCCTTACACCTACTTCCTTGCTTTCAATATAATACCAGTATTTTCTTTATTTGTTTACTTCGCCCTTTTCGGTTCTGATATTTCTTAAAGATCCATCGTTTCATCGTTTTAGGTTCTAAAGTTCAAGAATATTTTAAATAGCATCATCACGTCTCTAGGTTTTCATGCATGTCACAGTAATTTCGTAAGAATTATAGATTTTCAATTTTAATTTCATGTAAATATACTTAATTCAATAATTCAAAATGATAGAAACCACGCATTACAGCAACAAACTGCTGCCGTAATCATAGCTTTAGAACATGAAAATGCTTTATATCAGACTCATTCAAAAATTAGCTACTTATTTAGTAAATCAAACTTTGCTTATAGTAGGTAGATTAATTATATTGAATCACCTAACCTAATGTAGTGACTCCTAGTTAGATACCTTGTTAGACTTACATACATCATCAACATAGCTCGCTCAAAAGTTTAAAACGAATATTTAAAATTGAAAATACGTTCCATAATTTACAAATAAGAAACAAAAATACGTCACGTCTATAAACTATAGAAAATGATAAAAGTAGGGCCCTAATACGACCGATCTGCAATGATAACAATGTTTTTGAGACCGCCGTCAACACCTCCGCTATAATCCACTGGTTAGAAGTGTCAAAAATAAATATAACACGCAACAAAAGTTATGACACCGTCTGAATTGTAAATGAAATAATAGATAGATACTGGCGGCATATAAATTACAAAATTTAGACAGGTTCAAACTTTCTTAGCTCTTCAGTGGTGTTATTTATAAACACCGCCACACTTTCAATAAAAAGTAAATTAGTTGTGTAATATTGTTACACCAGGAAGGTCGAGTAGGAAGACGCCAGAAGATTAGGTATAAAGAGTTTCTGAACACTACAGAAATCTTAAAAAATAATATCACGAACTATTTCATCACGATCACAACATACTGGAGTTGGCGACAAAACTAATTATAAAATTTTATATTTGTTTAGGTGTCGGGCACCCATTGCGTCCTTGGATTGTATGGACGACTTCAGTGCAAATTCACAACAGATGCTGGATCAAGGTAGGTTCTAAATTAATACTTACATGAAATTCTAACAATTTTTACAGCAACTACCAGTAGATAAATCCTTTGACTTCAAAATAGCACGACCATATTAAAACCAACTTACCTACTCGGTGTGTTATCCTGAACTAGGTTAGTCGGCGAAATGGACGTTCACACCGATTCAAGCTGCGTCTCGTCAATAATTCAAAACTCTTCCCGATATATATAGAATGGTATTGTCTTGCATTTGCCTGCTCTAAAAATTTACATGAAATATTCAGACCTGTGACATAAATGAATCTATGAAGACTGAAAGATTGATATATCATGAAGATTACATGCCTACGGACAACGTGTTCCGTACCTACTGTAAAAATAAAAAGATTGATATTTTCTTGGCTCGAAAAACCTAAACAAAGTCACAATAATTCACGTGTTATTTTATTTTATGAAATACATCTTAACTTCCAAATAAACATGGTACTTATTAATTTATTGAAGCATCAGAACCAAAACCAAAATATAGTGACAACATTGAGTTAGAGCCGTGTGTGGACGTAGATTATTGGATTTTCACATTTATTTCCTTAGAATTAGGTTATATTTCACTGAAACTAGATAACATTAATAACAGAAATTAATAAAACACAGAATACGAACACCAAACATAAAAAAAAAGAATTTCGATGACACAACATGATAGCGTTTAAGATGATCCACTGAAGCTCATGACGGCATTTTGTACACAGCTGGTGAAGTGAATGTG
The DNA here is from genome assembly GCA_945859665.1 of Anorthoa munda. Classification (NCBI taxonomy): domain Eukaryota; kingdom Metazoa; phylum Arthropoda; class Insecta; order Lepidoptera; family Noctuidae; genus Anorthoa; species Anorthoa munda. Next base: position 42,575,148 of record OX243893.1, read on the forward strand.
TCCCGGCACGTTTCAACGTATATGGGGAACCACACCACCATGCCATCGGTGGTGACCCCAGGACTTCGCTACAAGAACTTAGGGAAGTCCGGCCTGAGGGTGCCTAACATCGGCCTCGGTATATGGGCCATGCTGAATGAAGAATGTAACGAAGAGGTCATCATGACTGCCATCGAGAATGGAATTAATCTCTTTGATTTGTCTGAAGCACACTGTGGTTAGCTGAACTTTATTATTTGAAATTTTACTGATTGATAACGTTTTTAAACGTGTCGCAGATACATCTCGAGGAAAGTTACATAGTTCCATTTTATAGAGATCATTGATTTTACACTGTACGTATAACTAATGCATTTTTTACCAATAACCCTAAATAAATCTTCTAAATCCTTTTCTGGACTTTTGTGTTGCGCAATTTTGTTGTGTCTATTATTTTAGATACCTACTTATAAATAAGTAGTAGTTGCACTTGGCTATCTTTCGTTTAGTGTGATTTGAAAACACTAATTGTAAAATAAGTAAAGTATTGAACAGTAACTAATCTCGAGATTTTTCAGTGCGTTCTCTAATCGGAGTCTTGGTGTTTCTGATCTTAAATTATTTCGGAAGTAAACAATACAAAATTTAATTTAATAGCAAAAGGGGAGGCAGAACTTGGCAAAGTATTGAAGAAACGAAACGTTAGACGGACCAGCATAATTATCACAACCAAAATATACTGGAGCACCAAGTAAGCTCTAGCTATAGTTACATCCCACTCCTCCACTTGAATGTATCATATCATAGAACATAGATTGACTAATTGCACGATTTACAACATAGATTTTTGTCACTTACTTTTCTAGATTTTCAACGTGGAATGAGGAGTAATTAAGTTGTAGTGAGACTTCTTTAGATTGATGTTTCGGCTAGATGTGTATTAGTAAAACCGATCACCTATGACTAATCGATTCCTTTGCATTTCTTGATATAGATGTTATTTATACCTATCGATTATATGATTTCCTGGTTCCCTATCCCAGAATATTGATGTTGTCGCTCTGTATTTACTAATATACCCTGTTACATTTTTAGTATAGCGTCGAAGGAGTACTTGTGTTTTCTGTACAATGTAAAGATGAGTGGTGTAAGCTTTGATTTGCTGTTAGGGTACTTGCTGCCATCACAACGATACACCGTGGCTTCACTCGATGTGCTTCACGCTCGCTAATTGCTAACGTACTGTAAACTCTCCATTCACTAGGTTTACTCATACTAATAACAGGTCGGATGAAAGAGGCCTCTCTCGTAAGCACATTGTTGAGAGTGTGAAGGCGTCTCTGGCTCGGCTTCAAGTCGAGTACATAGACGTAGTGCTCCTACACAAAGTCGACCCAGTGTGTCCGATGGAAGGTCAGTTCATACCATATACCTATAAATAAATTGTTTGGTGCTAGTATGAGTGTACAGTTTCATAAAAATAAGTACATCGACAGAGCTCGTTCGTGCGATGAACTTCGTGATCAATCAAGGATGGGTCATGTACTGGGGAACTGCCCGCTGGTCCCCGGCTGAGGTACGAAATATCTGACTTATTGGTTTCTTTGACGCCAATGAAGAATGTCCGTTTGTAGTAACACTTGGCCATTTATTTCGTAGATTATGGACGCATATAGCAACTGCAGACAGTTCAACTGCATAACTCCGATAGTTGAGCAAACTGAATATCACATGTTCTGCAGGGAGAAAGCCGAGCTCTATATGCCCGAATTGTATCACAAGATCGGAGTGGGTAAGTAACCTGAATGCATTTACGAATATTTATGTAATAAATATTGGTATTGTGAATACTAATACATACATTGTGGTTACTAGGTATGATGGCATGGTCTGCCATCACGACAGGCAAGGGCCTCGGCCGCGAGGAAGTCACAGGGCTATTCGCTAAGTCACGATTTAACAGGAAGTATAGTACCTTCAGCTGGTGCGAAGAGGATGTTGCCGTTCCTGAGGTAGCAGTTCCTACTTGTTTTGAATCACTCAAAATAGATCAAGTATTGGTAAAGTTGAACATCATATTAAATTAAATGTTTGTTACAGTTGCGTCTCACTGGCAGTAAGGAACAAGTGACTGGAGAAGAACCTCGCTCATATGGAGATAAACTTCGTGATCTCTCCAACCTGGCTAATACACTTAGTGTGTAATTTTCCTAATGCCCTACTTAATAAAGTTTTTTTATATCATAATATATTTATAAACAAACTTTTCTCTTGCAGATTGCACTTTGGGTCAATTGGCCGTGGCCTGGTGCCTAAAGAATGAGTCAATGAACTGTCTCCTGCTGGGTGCCACCAGCGTTGATCAATTTAAGGAGAACATTCACGCACTACAGGTACTACACAATCTTATTGTAGGGTATTAATTTTGTATGAGAGGAGCATATCATGTAAGTATTCATCTGTTAGCAGATTGTCCCGCAGCTGACCCCGGTGGTTATGATCGAGATAGAGCGCCTGCTGGCTAACAAACCGCAACGCCCGCCGATGGTGTCGACGCTAGCGATGCGCAACCAACAGAACAATAACACCGTCCGGGTCGACATGACGTGAGTAGCTCAAATTCACCCTGTCGTTGTTGCATTTCATTTAGTATCATGTAATATGTACATTCACGCATTCATGGAAACTTGTTTCCTGTTGAAATCGAATCCACTACACGGATATGTGACGTACAGGGGCGCCACCACATCAGGGACCGGCTCGCCGAAGCCTGAAGGCGAGATCGCGGAGGCCGAGGCCTCAACCCCCGGTAAGGAGCCCGGACGGGGCTTCTGTGAGATCCAGTGACCGTGGTGGCGCGGAAGCACTGACTCTGCTTCCAAATCTAGTAGATCAAAGGTAAAAATATTATTATTAACAGTGACTTTTTAAGTACTTTTTGAAAGGGGATGTTTGACTACAGTAATAATCTATTTCCATCAGGAATCTCTTAAGGACAAGGACAAGGAAAAGGATTCCAAACCGAAATTCTTCTTAAACAACGCCGGAGAAGTGATCAAACGTACTGGTAAGTTTCACCATAATATTTTACTTTCAGCTATAAGTATCAGTAACTTACTGAGACTGATAGAATAGAATAGAATATAGTTTATTGTACACCATAAAAGTTACACATCTTTTTTACAATAAAAACTTAATTATAAGGGTACAAAGGCGGTCTTATCGCTGACAGCGATATCTACCAGACAACCTTTGGATGGACTTAAAGAACTTAGAATGAAAAAAGTGGGTAGTCTGTGGTGTACTGCTATTATATTAAAAACATAAATATATACAAAACATTATTTTTATAATAAATACTATCCATAAACTTATATACACATACACTTACATACATATAATTATTACATGTTAACAAATTCAAAGTAAGGAGGGACAAAATAAAATTTAAAAAAATATATAAATTGATTAATGATGAAAGAAATTTGATCCAAAAATAAGAGTTCTTAAAAGAAGCCAGTGACTGGGCTTGTCTAACAGGCAACGGCAACTCATTCCACAATCGTACAGCCTGGACCGTAAACGATTTGTCGTAAAACTTAACGTAACTGATGACTTAATTATTTGTGTGTTTAGAGCAAGACGGAGTATCCACTGATGTCGTGATATCAGTGTCATCGTTGAAAGGTAAGCAACCAGCTAACGGGGGCAGTAAGGTGAAGAAGTCCAAATCTGACCAGGCGCGTCCGCGGTCTTCTTCCTTGCAAAGGTCCTCCTCAGGACAGTTGTCCATCGGCAGAGACCGCCGGAAATCGCGTCTGGACTTGAACTCGCCAGCTGATCCATAATTTGATTGCTTATGAACGTAGGAGTACATGTTATAAAATACCTGTGCATACACCTTACAATACGTCTCCAGACGTATCTGCATTATCAGTGTAGAAATATTTGTCATCGAGAAGTGCCAGGGGCTCGTAGTATTTAATGTTGTCTGTTCGTGGTTGTAGTTGTGTCCCAGCAGCCCCCGGCGTTTTTCCTTGCATACTTGTTTCTACATCGACAGATGATATCAGCATCTTTAACAAATACCCTACTACCGCACGAAGTAATTTCCCGTACACTGTTTTGATCTCATAACATTCTAATGATTCATTTGTGCTCAGAATGGCCTCATTAACAAAATTATAAGTAATATCAAATTATTGATAACATCTGCTCTACAGGTAAAGCAAAGGCATCAAGTTAAAGTAAAAGGACTTTAAGTGAATGAGAAAAGTCTGTGATGGTAGAGATTTATGGAAAGTAATTCTTATGCAAGTAGGTGGATGAAATCCTGTATCTTGTATAATTCAACATTTGTAATCTGGTAGATGTAATTGGCACTTAATATCTTAGTCCTAGTGTAAAAATTGTCAAGTAATGTAATGCATGCGTAGGGATGTTCGTCGAGAACTAGCCAGTAGCGTTAGATAGGTAAATAAGGTAAATACAACATTGTCTAGCGGTAGACTTTCTGGCACAGCAGCAACCGCATTAGCTCGTAGCTGATAAGACACACAGGGGCTGCACATATAGTGAGTACTCCACTCTGTAGTGTAATTTGGTAATAAGCGTAGAAAGTTTTCAAATTGTTTAATACGATTTTTGGAAATCATAGTCTCCCAATTACTAGATGAAAATGTTAAGATTCGGATGGAACTTATCGAAGTTGGCTCTCAACTTTCCAATGAAACGTTTCCTCTTAAAATCAAAATTGTACATACTGCTAGTTCCGGAATGAACTTAGATGATTCCTTTGAATACTGATAGAAGTCGAGTCTTTTAATATTAATTCACCGAAAGGTTTTTCTCATAAAAAAAATATGGCTTCCACGGATCCGCATTTCTCTAAAGTTGGTAGTCTGGCTTAAACATAGTCTTAGCATTTTATGATCTGCAGACGCACCTTCCTGACAATTTATATTAAACTGTTTGATATGCAAAACGATTAATAATTAATATTAAGCTGATCGACTCATTATAGTTATAATTTCCGCGTAAGATACTAGAACTAGTGTTCATTGACATCATCTTAGTGTATCTCGACCAAGTGTCAGGGTTCGCTTTCCATCTCGGTACGAATAATGATCTAAATATAATGTAGGAACGACGTGTGAATGATCTATATGACGAGAGTGTGGTTCAGACGGTCGTGGTCGCGGCACTGATTTCGACATAATAATCGGTCCCCATTGTAATCCTTTTAACAACAAATTACATCGTTTGAATTGTGTTTTGCTAGATAGTTGCTTGCTATACATATTATAGGGTTGCCATTAGTCTAATTTCGCGTTTACATTTCAGATTAACATTTAAAATTAACGGGATTGGTACAAAATTCTAACTAATGAAACAATTAGAAAATATCTGAGACCGACTTATCACGAAAATTCTTACAATCTTCTTCTTCTTCTTATTTGTGAGTTGGTCGACTTTGATTATTGTATTTATATAAAATCTAGCGACCCGCGCGGCATCGCCCGTGACTAATTATGCAAAAAAAACCTTCCTCGTTTGTCACTCCTTGTATTGGTGAAAACCGCATGAAAAGCCGTTCAGTATTCTTTGAGTTTATCGCGTACAGTCGCAGCGGATGACTTGTTTTATAATATGTAGTGAAGCCCTACTGTAACAAGACCACATTATCTACGTCAAAACGTAAAACCAAAAGTCCATCTCGTAAGGTTAAGAATGCACTACCAGCATACGCTAACTAAGCAGTGCACATGAGACGTCTCAACTTTTTCTCTGGCATGGTAGAGCATCAGCTATATCTCTGGGATTGATGATGTCCTTGGGTGGCGGCGGCGGCGTCCACTTACCATCTGGTAGGCGGCCGGCTTGATTGCCACCTTGTAATATGTACGGATTCATAATTCCTTCCTCTATTTCCTAAATTAGTCATGTTTCTCCTTTTTTAGTTTTAAGCTATTTCAAGTAATGTAATTGAATCACAGGATAGGTCGCTACTTCTAAATCTGAAAACTATTCTTTCATCTATTTTAACTAACCAAAACAAACCATAGCAGTCTCTTGACTCTATTTAGTAGTAACTCACACATACAAGTAGGTAGTGTAACTATCCCTGATTTATCTCATGAGATAGGATTTGTGAATTATAATTGGAAGTACTACTGGGTGTCCATAAATCCTAATATTATTTTTTAAGGTACTTATCGTCTATTAGGATATAAGATGTACATATCCGCATTAATATGCGATGAGACGTCGTAGCCATTGAGCCGAGTCGACTTAGGGGTGAGGTCTGTAATTAAAATAAGTTATGCTTAATTTAGGGTAAATTTTAGTATTTAAGCACAGAACTTTAATTATTTGGCATCAACTTCAAATAGGGCACTTCACGTCTATGTGACATCAAAATTTTATATATTAATAGATACATATACTATCCCATAAAATAAGTTAAGAGTTGTATATATAAAAAGCACAGAACCGAACATAGTGATTTTTACATTTCGTTTATATAATATGCATGTGACAATTCACTGCACTGGACGATATTTGGCTGATAAATTACGTGATAGAAAATTCTAAATGCTTTTTAAACTACTCGTAGGAGAAGTGAGGCGTCAATACCGAAGCACGATTCATCATCAATGATGGAGAGAATGATATAATTTAACTTCATATCTGAGACTGACTGTGATCAATCGACCGATCCAGCACGTCGGTAATGTTGGGTACAGAAGTGCGCAACAATAGAACAGGAGCACTCATCTAAGGGATAGTAGGCGTCATCTAAAATCGTTCAAACCATGAATAGCGGTGTCAAACCCGATGTCGCATGTTAAATGGACGACGCTGATTCTATCTCGTTCCCAAGTTTGAGCCCACCATTACTCGACCATTCTGGATCATTCACTGGTAACTATGTACCAAGTGCGGACCGGGCGTGCGCCTTATTTCTATTTAATTCGTATTTAGGCTTAAACACCGCAGTATCATCACCGTTTTCACTGCGCTGGTGGAGTGATTGCTGTTAAGTACATTGCTAATGAACTAACTAAATTGTAGCAAAACAAGTCAAGATTTTAGAACTTCCATCAATTAAATTATAATATATACTCCTCTTGATCATTGCCTCGGGATATATCACTCGATTTCGAATTTCTTAAAATATTAATGACAGCATCCGAATGTTCAATGATTCAGCTGTCAACCTTCAAAGAAAGGGAGAACTGGCATCCCCTGAGCCCGCTAGTTGCAACGTAGACCATGAGGTCTAAATGGATAAGCATTGCTTCACAACAGAGGTCAAGAGCGGGCTCATCATACAAGAAAAATTAACTTGCATTCAAATTCCGACTTTTCAATTTACTATTTTGAAATGTGATAGATACCCGATTAGTAAATAAAATCTTTGACTATTTGTACCATTCTGTACCACAACTGTAACGCAATCACGTTAACTCGCAGTGAACACGACGATATTTTCACGGTATTAGTAGATAGTTAGTTGTAATTTATGATAAGGGTAATGTACACACTGTATTGAAAAAAAAAAACAATAGGTTTCACCGTCTTGCGGTGTACCTATAAACAACTGAAAATAAAATTCAAGCAAGTTTTCTATATAGTAAGTTTCAAACTTAGCGGCGGTTCTGAAGACCAGGTGAGTAGCTGCGCAATATCAATCTCATGTGACGTGGGGAAGGGGTGGGGCAATGCGCAGCTGCGCGCACTTCAGAGCTGCCATGATATTTGACGCGAACTCTATCTGTTGAAAAACTTGAAGTTTAATTGCAGCATCATAGAATTAGAGAGACATTTAAAACTATCTCTGTACATTGTACAAGAACGAGGTTATGTCATCGAGGTTATTAAAATTCGTATACCTTCATGAAATCAAGACCAGAAAGCCCATCACTATATCTAAGGTGTAATTCGGTTATATCGTTTTCACTGTCATCCGGGTTTGAAACAATGGTCTCGTAGAACGCTGGTGTCTGCGGATACTGTCATCCGTAGCTTCAGTCGTAAACTATTATCGTTTTAGAACATTGACTTTGCCTTGAGAATATAGTCATTGTCAAGTTCGTGTTGGTAATGCTTGGTTCAAAAGCTACGGATGCGATTGTTTCGGACTTAAAATAACGGATTAAAACTGACAGACAGGCAGCTTTTGAATACGACCTCAAAGCGAAATAATACAGCACCTAGATTGGGCATTTCAGTTTAACAGCTACTCTGGAAACCAGACGAGTCGCTGCGTAATAGTAAACTCATGTGACGGGGGAAAGGGATGGAGGCAAACGCAGCTGCTCGCACTTCAGAGTTGCCATGATTTTTGACACATGATTTCTGTACCCCATCGGAAACGTATTTTAACAATATTTATGTGCGGCATAAAGAGTCGTTTATACTCACAAAATTCATACCTTCATGAAACAAAGACTAGAAAGCCCATTGATTTCGGTTAATTCGTCTTCACTATCATCCAGAGTTGAAACAATGGTCTCGCAGAACGCTGGTGTTTGCGGATACTGTCATTCGTAGCTTCAGTCGTAAACTATTATCGTTTTAGAACATTGACTTTGCCTTGAGAATATAGACATTGTCAAGTTCGTGTTGGTAATGCTTGGTTCAAAAGCTACGGATGCGATTGTTTCGGACTTAAAATAACGGAATTAAACCGACAGATAGATTTACTTATTAACTACGCAAAATAGCGCAGATATTAATTACGCGAAATACCGCAGAACATAAAACAACATAAAACTGTACATTGTTAAATAGCTTTCGAACTCGAAAAAATGGTTTTCGTGGATTCGTGGTTGCTTACACGACTATGGAACGGGTCAACCTTAGCTTCAGTCTAAAACCACTATCGTTGAATTCTTTATTGAACCTTGGGTTTGGTCCTCTTATATGGGAACCTTATCCAAGTTCGTGGTGATAACGCTTGGCAGAAGTTTCGGATGTGATTATTTTGGGTTTGAAGTCGAAATTCACAATATTCATCTTGTTAATGAAATTTTTTTGGATCGAGTTAAAAACATCAAAAATCAATCGATCATATTTTATGGGCTTTCATTGTCAAATATTTGAGAAAAGCTGAACTAGAATGCTACTGTTGAGTGGATTTTGAACTGTAAGCAATGGTCTGGTAGGAAATTGTGTCTTCTGGACCCATCATCCACAGCTTCAGTCGTAAACTATTATCGTTTTAGAATATTGACTTTGACCTTCACTGGAGGTCATTGTCAAATTCGTATTGGTAATGCTGGATTCAGAAGCTACGGATGCATGCATGTTTCGGATAAAAAAATGGAATAAAACCGACAGTTAGCTTTTGAATACAACCTCGAAGCGCCAGAACTTAGATTGGCATTACATCTTAATGGCATCTCTGAAAACTGGGTGAGTAGCTACGCAATAAATTCATGGGACGACGAGGGGCACAATGAGTTATGTGATATTTTACATCTGAAAGTCAGAAAAAACAATTCAGAACAACACTAAACCCTTTAAAGTTGACTTAAAACAAACATCGAAAAAAGGGTCATAACAATAAACAAAAACTACTTTTTATAATAATTTTGAGCGTTATTCGGACGAGTACCACTACCGACCTCGTAGCAATGATCTAGAAGAACACGCGACTTCTGATCTAGTCACCTTTAGCTTCGGTCGTAAACCATTATCGTTGAATTATTGTTAGAACATTGGTTTTGGTTTACGGTTTTCGCGAACCTTAGCCAAGTTCGTGTTGATAACGCTTGGCACTGGAGCTCGGGTGCTATTGCCTCGAGGTTGGACTTGGGCTAATGAGTCTCAAACTTGAAGAAGATCTCAAGAGAAGATATTTCCAAAGCTATATTTCTAAATTCATAAAAAAATCGTACGTCATTTCGAGTTTAATAGTATAGTCAGTTCTTCTAAAACAATGAATGCTGCAATTTATCAACACTTTTATCAATAGGGAATTAGAAAATGCATGTTTCAAGATTAACACAACTTATGCTTAGCGTTCGGCTGCACTATTATTCTCTATGCTGCATAAAATACAGTGTGTAATACCCTTATTACTTATGGTACCATGGCTACGCAAGGAGCGATTCAATTCTCGGTTATTTACAATTCTTTCAATGAAATTAATGTTAACCTTTTAAATAAACTCTAAAATTGCGGTTGGAAAAGTCAGCAAGGTCATCCGTGTTGGTCGGCATTTGCCGGATATACCTGAGTCTGCAAAATAAGGCGCAGTCTTGAAACTTTCGTAACTTTACCGATGTATTCTTGAATTTTTTTTATTAAAGGCTGGATTAAAACCATTAATAAAATTAGGCATGTTACGTTCTTTATACGTTTCAGGATTTAAATCGAAGAAAACTTTCAATGTATCCTTTTTACCTAAAAAATATTACTATCAGTTAAAGTTTCAATACTTTTGGGTACCTAAAATAATTTAATTTTAAAACATCTAACAGATCTTATCAAATTTTAGATGCTTACCTAATTATTTTTTCATATGAAAATATAAAAAAAATAGAATTAAAATAGGTGAAACAAGGTTTTAAAAAAAAGTGCTCAAGCGCGAGCCAAATCAATACAAAAAAAAATGCAGAAGTACAAAAATAATATTAAAATAAGAAACTTAACCTAACTCATCAGTAGTATTTTTTAGTTAAGTATATAAAAAAATAAAAGGAAGTAAAATAATTTAATAATATATAAAAAAAAATAAGAAAAAAGAAGTTGGAATAATTATTATCATCAGTTACATCCTATTTTTGATACTTTTGGGTAAGTTAAATAATTTTATTTTAAAACACCTGGCTGGTTATTTTGTTTAAAAAAATTTTTATAATTCTATCCTCTTAATTATTTTTTTCATCCAAAGATATAAAAAAATAAAACAAAAGTAGAAATAAGAACAAAAATAATTAAAAATGTATAAATACCAAAAAGAACATTAAAATAGGAAACTTTACCTAATTTATAAGTAGTACCTAACTTTACCTAATTTATAGATAGAAAAGTATTAAAAAAAATAAAGGTTGGGTACATAAAATATTTAGTTTAAGTCTTCTGTTTGGTCTTTTTAAATTCTATGTAAGTAATTAATAATTCAGAAGACAAAAAAAAACAAAAAAGTAAAAAAAAATACAAAATATATATCTGGATAGGAAACATAACCTAACTTTTAAGAAGTAATAGTAGGTTAAGCATATAAAAATAAATAAAGGATTTTTAGAAAATTCCTTAAGCAATCGATAAAAGAAAATATTAATAAAAATTAAAATGCTAAGTTACAATAATTATTATAGTTACATTCTATTTTCAAATAATTTAATTTAAACACTGGTCTGGCTGGTCGTTTTGTTCATATTTTTATAATTATAAAACTTAATTATTTTTTTATTCGATTATTTAAAAAAAAACTAATAATTTCGAATTGCGTAGAATAAAAATAAAAAGGATAAAAATACAAAAATAATATTAAAATAGGAACATTAACCGAACTTATAATAATAAGTCAATAAGTATATTAAATAAAAGCAAAGCTGTGAAAGTAAGTTTATCAAGAAAAAGATTTAAAAAAATCTGAGTTTAGTTATTACATTCTATTTCAATATTTCTGGGTATGTTTAATACATATTCCAATTTCAAAACATCTGGCTGGTCTTTTTCTTCACATTTTTAAAACTCTAGATAATTAATAATTCTGTTCACAAGAAAACATAAAAGAAATAAAGAAAAATATGCTTTTTTTTTAATTAAAATTTTCTAACCTAACCTAAGCTAAGTAGTAATTAATTTAAAAAAAAAACATGTAGAAATAGGTAAAAGAAAATTTATTAAGCAATAGATAAGGGAAATACATTTTCAAAAAAAGTTCGTTTTATAACAGTTATTATTATCAGTTACATTCTTATTTTCAATACTTTTGGGTAATTTAATACGAAACATTTGGCTGGTCGTGTTGTTCACATTTTTATAATTCTCACTTCACATGAAAATATAAGAACAAAGAATAATTAGGTATAAATATAAAAAGAATATTAAAATAGGAATCTAACCTATATTAAAAGTAATAAAAGTTACCTAGCTAAGTATATTAATAGAAAAATAGAAATAGAAAAAGAAAATTTATTTTGCAATAAATAAAAGAAAATATTTTTTTACATACCAAGAGTTTAAATTATAAAAATATTATATTAAGTAAAAAAAATAAAACACAAAAAAATCAACCATTAAATGAGATCGCTTTTTGTGTATCATTCATGGTACCAATAGTTGTCCTGTCGATGTGCTTCGTGTAGATAAATACCATCAAAACGATGTGTTTAGTTCCCCATGCATCCTTTTTAAAATCATTTTGGTTTTATGATTATTTTAATAGTGTAAAAATTTCATGAGATACACCAGAGATACCTCCGATTGTACATACAGATGTGTATTAGAATTATTTATAACTAAACAGATGTCGTCAAAAGGTATATTTTTTATAATTATGTATAAGTTGTAATATATGTAGCGATTAATGATATGATTTATTAAAATCATTCAGGATAGTTTAGGATTACATTGAATTATTGTTAGGTTATATTCAGATGTATTGCTCTATAGCTTCGTAAGCCTGCAAACCTTCAGAGTCTAGTACCTGTCAGGCAACCGATATACCTCAATAGCCGAATATTGTGTCGCGATGCTGTAGAGAAGGCAACATCTGTCGAATGGAAAGAGGCTTAGTTGAAAACATCTTCGGGAATAATAGTAATTACTATCAAGAACGGGGCAAAACATTCATTACACATAAATATTTAGGATTTAGAACTTCGCAATAATAGTACGGTAGTGCTTCGGAAAATCTTAACTTCACTAACTATCATTGTATTTTAAATCTATTTAACATAATATTGATTTTTGAACTGTTTATATTTTTTCCTCCCCACTTGACTGTTCAAATTGCATGTAAAGATGATAATGTTCTACTCTTAAGATTTTCCGAATCACCTTAACGATAATATAATCACACTTATATAATATTATATTATATAATATTATAAACGTGAAAGTCTGTGAGTGTGTATGTTTGTTATTTCTTCACGCTCAAACTGCTGGACGGATCTGGATTAAATTTGGCACAGAGATAGACTATAGTCAGGAATAGCACATAGGATATTATCCCGGGAATATGTTCTTTCGGGATATTTTTCGACTACCACGCGGGCGAAGCCGCTGGTAGAAGTTAGTGAAAATATATAAAGGAGTTAAGTGCCTATATGTTACTGGTTGGGATTATACCGTACTTAAGAACATATTCATAATTACGGCTTAGGCATAACCAGTATCATAACTTATTCATAACTACTAAATAAGTCGGGATTTCGTTACACGAAGATAAAGAAGGAGGGGGAAAAGGAAAATACCTGTAGACAAGGGCGCATGCCATAGCCATTAAATAAGTGTCTATGTCACTGGATTAAATCTCTTATCTCGTATAGATCCGTTTGAACATGCATATTTATATGTTATAATATGAATATCCATAGAAATTAATTATGTGTCTATGTTATCACACTGTGTCCGTGCAAGCTCATGACACCACAAAACAACTCGCATAATTATAATGATCAGTATGGTACAGTCTAGATACCTAAGAAAATTAAATTATGATGTCATAACTGTCTAAAGATTACATTCAAGATTAAGTAAGTGGAAGTGATTGTCTATTTATACGTAAATAATCGCATATTACTTATCGAACTTAAGTCCGTGCAAGAAACAGACAGACCATAACAACTTGAACGACTGAGCAGTCGATAGAGTCGATATAAATTTATTAAACGGCACAATATAACTATTGCAATTTAATATTGATGTCATAAAATGTCTAAATGTTACGTTTTAGATTTATAAGTGGAAATGATTGTCTATTTAACCGCGTATCGAACTCTGTATCCGTGCAAGAAACAGACAGCACATAACAAATTAACAACTTGCTAAATAACTGAACAGTCAATAGACTCGATAGTAATTTATTGCACGGCACTGTTCAACTATTGCATTTTAATATTGATGTCATAAATGTCTAAATATTACATTTTAGATCTATATGTGGAAATGATTGTCTATTTAATCGCATATTATTTATCGAACTCTGTGTCAGTGCAAGAAACAGTCAGCACATAACTACTTGCAGAGCAACGGAACAATTGATCGTATGATAAAGATCTATTGCACGACACAGTTTTACTGTTACAATTTAACATTGATCTCATAAATGTCTAAATATTACATTCTAGATTATGTGGAAATCAGTGTCTATTTAACCATAAATATTTATAAACACAAAATTAGTTACTAGCGCAGTGTCCGTGTAAAAAACAAGCAGTACTTAACAACTTGCAGAACAGTCAATAGAGGTGATAAAAATGTATTGCACGGCACAGTTGTAATTGTAATTTAACATTGATGTCATAAATGTCTGAATATTACATTCTAGATTAAAATTATTGTCCATTTAATCATCAATATCGAAAAATACACATAATTAGTTACTATCACTGTGTCTGTGCAAGGACTAGACAGGACATAACAACTTGCAGAACAGTCGATAGATACGATAAAAATGTATTGCACGGCACAGTTGTAATTGTAATTTAACATTGATGTCATAAATGTCTGAATATAACATTGTAGATTAAAATTATTGTCCATTTAATCAACAATATCGAAAAAACACATAATTAGTTACTATTACTGTGTCTGTGCAAAGACTAGACAGGACATAACAGCTTGCAGAACAGTCGATAGAGTCGATAAAAATGTATTGCACGGCACAGTTATAATTGTAATTTAACATTGATGTCATAAATGTCAGAATATTACATTGTAGATTAAAATTATTGTCCATTTAATCAACACTAACGAAAAAACACATAATTAGTTACTATTACTGTGTCTGTGCAAAGACTAGACAGCACATAACTACTTGCAGAACGACTGAACAAATGATACAGTCGATAGAAACCTACTGCACAGCACACTCTATATGTATGTCATATATTACTATTATACTTTAGAATAGTATGTAGGTAAAATAAATGTGTATTCAACCATCAAAACGTGTATGTTAACCACCATCTCTGAATCTTAAATATTTGTGAAATTCATGTCGTTTAACATCTATAATCATTATATATTGTATGTGTACAACCAATAGTCACTTGGATCGATGTTCGTGTTTAACTTATTCATATCTCATCCATTTATTGGACGCTCACGCCTACAGCCGGAGCACAGCAAATTTTTTAATAATCTAATTGTTTAATGTTTAAGCCAGAAACATGTATCAATCTTCATTCAATAAAAATTATAAAGGTGATTTGATTCTTTTATTGTACATCAATTTTTCTTTCCCTGAAAACCTTCGAGGAAAAGCCTCGTATTCTAGATTCTAGAGATGCTCTATCACGCATCTTGATTTACAAAATCTTGCATGCATCTTGACATACAACTTGTGTACATCTGTACCTTACGCACGCTCAAAATAACTTAGAGGAGGGCAATTTCTCTACCTTTACCAAATAAAAAAGGACATGTTTCATAATCTAGTTGTTGAACTTCGTCCATCTATTCAAAGAAAACGATTTATTTTTAAATTTATTATTATTAATTTTCAATTTAAAACAATTATTAGAAAATATCTTATCCACCAATTTGCCCTATAATACAAGGATTTTTGTTAACTTCCAATTTTAAAAGAATCTCTACATTTACCCAATAAAAATGGCCATGTTTTATGAGCTTGTTAGAATCATGAATGGAACTCTATATAAAAGTATTAATATCTACCAAGATAGCAAGCTTTGAATGTGTGTGTGGTTGTTGGTTATTCACTGTGTGTCAGAGTTCCAATGTATGTGGTGTGTAAAGATGCATAAAACCCTTGTTTTATGAATAAAACATAGAAAGACAAGACTGGTATTTATTTAAATAAGGTTTGTCAATTAATTCATATTTAGAAGGCTCATTGAGCATACCGCCGTTCGCTAGACTAGTTATCGTGGAGAAGAAGGGCACAAAACTCCACGGAAGCTATTTCATAGTATTTATCGATACCTTTTACAACCACGAAGTATTCAAAATATTATAGGATCAAAATGAAAAGGATAAGGAAAAGAACATAGACTAGCCCTTAAATCAATTTAACATTTTAGGAATAAAGGCCATACTATGATATAGATACAGTTTCAACACAACCATTAGCAATAATAAAGTTATAATATCAAACAACTTACGTTAGCCTTGTGTAGTCGATCTATTACAAAGTATTACGACTTCTTAATTACAATATCTGGCCTGTACTGGCTTGTAGTTCACAAAAAAGTTAAACAGCTTATCAATTATACAATATTTTATAATAACGGGTTATTTTATAATCTGTGTCTCAATACGTCCAATATGAGAAAAGGGCGCGGTATCCCGCCATTTTCCATAGTGCTGTAAATAATCTCACAATAAGGTGAACAATAATCAATTATCATGTAATGAAACAGTTTTAAAACGTAACAAGTCAATTAAGGAATTTAATATCGCCTCTTTAGTCATTCATCATTTCAATATTCGAAAGAATATTGATATTTATACTAACAGACAGTATTGTACTAATTGTTTCAAAGGAATTATAATACTAATATAGCAATATAAAATCCAATTATTTTTGTTTACAAAACAAAAATAATTTAAGTAGGTACTTAGACATTTGTCGGTAGTTGCTTAATAAATATGACAGGTATGTATTATGTAGCAAACTTGAAAAATGAAAATTCATGATTTAATGAAGTCACACATACTTCAAATTCTAACAAGCTCGTTGGTAAACTTCGCCCATCTAATAGGCCATGCAGTTTCGTACATTTTCAATTTCGTATTTCGAAATAGCTTACGAAATTAGCCTCATCAGTTTCGAAATTTCGATACTGAGGTGCCAAATATAATGAAAATCTGAGTAATACTTAAACTAAACTCAAAATGCAAAATTTGTAGTCTGGAGAGGTGCCTAAGTACAATTAATATTAAAAAAGTGAATTTTCTTTTTCTCAAGACTTCTACTACAAATACTCCACTGCTGGGGACACCTTCGACGATATCATCCAGCATTCCGAGCTCGGAGTGGCATGAGACGTTCGGTTAAAGATAGTTACAGATAGCGCTTCATAAAATTGAGGCGCTGCCGAAGAGCAGTGAGCCACCCAGCTCAGTAGTGACAATAGGAGATGCGCAAGTCTACCATCTTGGTTTAACCATGTACGGTGGGGCTTCAAAGAGCATTTCTAGCGCCTTTTCCCCCGCATTGGTAGGCCAGTGGGTGCTTTGCATAGACCGCTGCCCAATCTCGAAGGCAGAAATAGACTATCAGATGTCCGACGCTGCAGGACTAAAATCAACTGCCTCCGGCATAAAATGGTTATTTGAATAGCACGTGGCTGGCTGAAAAGAGCGGAACGCTACAGGCACATTCAGGTACAGTTCGGGCACGGTTCCTTCCGTGAGTACCTGATTAGGATTGGGTGAGAGGCCACGGTCATTTGCCATCATTGTAGAAGCAACTTGGATTCTGCACAGCACACGCTCGAGGAGTGCTTTCTTGGGCCTTTGAGCGATGGGTCTTAGCCGCCAGGATCGGGCGAGACCTGTCTCTGTCAGTATTAGTGAGGAATATGGTGGAAAGAAAACTAGAGTGAAATAGCCACCGAGTGGAATCGTGAGAAGGCCAATCCCACTCGGAGAAGAAGACATCGTGGAGGCAACCACCTCGATGTAGACACGCCGAAACCTCTTTTAAGGCAGGTGGAACTTCGGGGTTTCGGGCGCTCGGACTCTGTCCATCCACCGAGTTACCTCAGGCAAGACAGTGGCAAATCGATCACGTGCTGCCGTACACAGTGAGGCTCAAGGGCGACTCCTTTATAGTCTCCCTAAGGATGATGTGATATTTTAAGAAGTGCTGATGGTAATCACCAATTTGGGTTTAATGAGGTAGAAATACCACACTGCCTGGTATTTTCCCCAAAAGTTCAGGCAAAAAAATATGGGCATTCCCAGCAAACGATTGTAGACCTTGTATGACCAAAGTATTCCCCTCACTGGCCACCATTATTATAAAGCTCGGTATTTTTAAATGGACGAGCTTCTTTCACTCTTCTTTATTTTTTTAACACCATGGTTAGCCTTTGTTTTATTGTAATGTTAGCACACATGGTCACAAGGTGGCCCTACGCAACGGTCTAATTGGCTTAAGATTCGTATTCAGACTCATTTTCAGATGATCCTCTTTTGGTTTCAATAATAAATTTCATAATATAATAGTATAAAAAAACATAATATTTAAATTAAACCGTTACGAAATTTAGATTTTATGGGAGTGAATTTCGAAATTAATAAGCATGCAAATATGGTCCGAAATTACGAAACTATGAAATTTCGAAATGCATGCCCGTACCGAAAATCAAAGACGACAAATTTTTTATTAACTTAATTTTTTAATTAATCATTTCTTTTTTTTATTTTAATTAATATTATTTTTTTAATATGGTGTCCACCAATTGAAATGGGCTAACGATCCTAAATTTATAATAAAATCAACCCTATGAATACCTACGATTTTCCTTAGCGTACCTACATAATAAAGTCTGACCGATTTTGTTTGCTAACTCGGCTGTCGAGACTTACATTTATCGTTGTCATCGTTACGGCAAGCGAATTTATTCGTTAATATTTAGCGATCGGTAGTTTGCGATGGCATTGCTATCTATGTCGAGACTGCAGGCCCTTGCTTTGACTTTCCTTAAACCTGATGCAGCTGAAGAGTGATTACAGGAACTGAAAAACGACAATTATTATATGGTTAATATATAAAAAACATAAATAAAATGTCAAATGTAAAATTTCGTATTTGGCGAAATGACAACAAATTACAAAGGCCTTGACATTATCAATGTATTGTTTTTTTACCTGGGCTAACGATCCTAAATATAGAATGCTATGAATCACAGGTAATCAGAAGATTGCGTCCAGTGCATTCAATTCTATACTCAAGTGACGTGGCCAGCCATTAACATGTTGTGTGGGCCATCCGTACGTGGACAACACAAGATGCGACTACACCGGTAACTGGTCAATTAGCCAACCTCATCCCTCCAATGGGTCAGTCCGAGATCCTTCCAAGGATAAATATAGAACCGTTCCAGCTGCAAGTTCCGCTCGGTAAATGCCTATTATATACCGAGATGGAGTTTAAGTGTCATAGTGGACGGACGCGCGGTCTCACTCAGTGCTCGACACACAAACCAAATCATGACGCTCATATACTTCGACTGGCTCGATTACCTCGTCTTCGGAGGGATGCTCCTCTGCTCCGCACTCATAGGGGTGTACTTCGCATTCTTCGCGAGCAAAAAACAGAACACTACTTCTGAATACCTTATGGGCGGGAAGACCATGGGAATGTTCCCCATATCCATGTCGCTGATAGCCAGGTAATTACCTACATATGTTTGTTACTAGCCTTGCCAATGACTCTCACAATGTCTGTAGGTTATGTTGCGAATGTGATGTTTTTTGCTAAACCACTATCATTATTATTTCTAGTTATATTTCGGGTATCTCGTTGCTGGGTCTGCCAGCTGAGATGTACACGTACGGAACACAGCTGTGGACGATAGTGCTCTCGGAATGGGCGGTGTCACTCACTATAGCGGTTATTTACCTGCCTGTATTTTATAATTTGCAGATCACTTCAACGTATGAGGTATATACACTTTATAATATAATAAACGTATTTGTGTCATTATATCTAGGAAAAATATTGACTTAGATAAGCTCATTTATTTCTACGAAAGCATAACATTGCAATCATGCGATTTCATGCGCCCATTTATTCACTTTGTTGCGTTTGTTTTTTCAGTATTTACGATTGAGATTTAACCAAAAAGTGCGACTTTTGGGATCAATAATATTTATTATTAAAATGATGCTGTACATACCTATAGTGATTTATGTGCCGGCTCTGGCATTCAGTCAAGGTATTATATTTCTTTCAGTTCTTATGTATTTGCTTCCGCGCAATTAAGGTTATTTACGTATATCCTTTCTTTGCAGTGACTGGTATTAATTTACATCTAATCACGCCCATCGTGTGCCTCGTGTGTATATTTTATACTACTCTTGTAAGTACTTACGCCGATTTGTTATTCATCTCAATGTTGACCCTATTCTATCCTCCGCCTGTAACAAATAATGACTATAGTCTAGAACGGTCTGTAACGAGGTCAACTGTATCACACATTGTTACTTTATCCGGATATCTATGATAGAAAACAGTTTTAATATCAGAGTACCTCGTTCTCTTATTTCACAGGGAGGGCTAAAAGCTGTAGTATGGACAGACACTCTACAAACAGTGCTTATGTATTTTGGCGTTATATTTGTGCTAGTCTACGGTACGTGGCGTTTAGGCGGGATAGAAAATGTGATTGATATTAACAAAAAGGGAGACCGTCTTGAATTTTTCAAGTGAGTGGTTGCATAAAGTTCCTGTTCGAAATTTATACGAAAATGCTTGAGACCTTCAAGTATGTTTACGTTTGAGCTAGTTTATTTATTGTTTACTTGCTTGCAGCATGGACGTGGACCCAACAATTCGGCACACCTTCTGGTCGACCGTGTTCGGTAACTACTTCAGTTGGCTAGCTTCATGTTCGGTCAATCAGGCCATGGTACAAAGATGTCTAGCCTTGTCTTCATTAAGACGAGCCCGAATGTAAGTTTGCAACTTTGACAATGATGGATCGACTAGTTTAGATTTAAAGATGAAGAAGACGATTATAATTTCATAGTTGTAGACCACATTATGCTGTGCCGAAAGTAGTTTTTCATCTAGCGAAAAAAATGGTTCCGTTATAAGCACGTTTTATAATGAATACTCGCATTCCTCCCTGATAACTATCCGTTTAAGCATATTCTTTCATTTGTTTTCTTTTAGCACAATCTTCATAATGGCAGCGGGTATATTCATCATCGTCTCGCTATGTTGCTACACTGGTCTAGTCATTTACGCGACATTCGCAGAATGTGATCCACTGACCACGGGAGCTATCAGGAAGAGTGATCAGCTGCTTCCATACTTCGTGATGACCATCACTGGATCCATCCCTGCGTTGCCTGGTATCTTCATGAGTGGAGTCTTTAGTGCAGCACTGAGGTATAGTCCCGGTGAGATACGCCGTATTTTCAGTTGTTATGATTTTGTTTAATCCTATCCTACTTCCTAGTAATATTATAAATGCGAAAGTTTGGATGGAAGAATGTTTGTTGCTCAATCACGCTAGAACGGCTAAACGGATCAGGATGAAATTAGGCGCAGAGAAAAATTATAGCCTGGAATAGCATATTATTATAGGTTACTTTTTATCCCGGTAAGTTCTCTCGAGAGCAGTGGTGGCCCAGTGGTATCGGCCGCGACTTACAAGTTGTAGGTCGTGGGTTCGAACCCAGGCAGGCGCTTTACTTTGTGTAAATTATTTCATCACCACTGCTCTCAAAACGGTGAAGGAAAACATTGTGAGGGAAACGGCATGTCCTAGAACCAAAAATTCGAAGACATGTGACATGTGACATCCACCAACCCGCACTGGGCCCGCGTGGTGGATTACGGCCCATTCCCTCTCACAGAGAGGAGGCCTGTGTCCCAGCAGTGGGAACATTAATAGGCTGATGATGTGAAGTTCCCTCGCGATAGTAAAACATTTTTCACGCGGACGATGTCGCGGGCAGAAGCTAGTGATATATTATAAGCTGGAACCTGATAAAGGTCATGTTCTCCTCGATGCGTGCCGCGTAGGGTCAATCCTATATCCACAATAAATGAATGTCCGCTGTACTCGAGATATGGTAATGATGACAAACGAGTGTTTGCATGTTGACAATAACAAATGAAAGCTGATTTCGAACCACTTCTCAAACAAATATATTGTTATTTTTGCCGACCCGGTGTACCACCTAAACTACTTTTCAGGGATTTCGCTATTATTTATTTTTAAACCATCTATATTGTTTTCGATCGAACAAAACAAAAAAGAAATTCGAATCTGTCAAGCCGTTTTTGTTTTTTATCGTGTTTAAAGTTAGAATAAATTTTCATATTTTTTTTGCGGATCGTTTTTGTTCTTTCTAGGTATATAAAAGCTATTAAACCTGTAACAATTATTTATCTGATAAAAGTTATCTGCCTTTTAAATAGCCTATAAAATGTATGCTTTTCTATTTTAGCTCTATGTCCACCGGACTAAATTCGTTGTGTGGCGTGATTTTCGAGGATCTAATCCGGCCTGCTTACAATAAACCTATATCGGAAAGGGCTGCCAGTTTTATTATGAAGATGATCGTGGTGGTTGTTGGTACGTATATATATACCCATTTATAGAACTGACTCAATAATAGAATACCTGGAAGAGATTGGGGCCATTCTTTGCCCAGCAATAAGACAATCAAAGCCCCTTATGCAATAAAATACCGAAGCGATTGAATATAGTAGGTAGGTAAGTATATATGTTTTCCATAAACCTGATTCGTTTATAATGTTATTTATTATCGTGGACTAAACTGACATTTGGCGGATTGTCACTTTATCGTTACATTAAAATAGTGTCGTATCCTAACTATCCTGAGTGATCGAAAGTTAATCGAAAATCGAAGTAGATCGAAAATGAAACTATTTCACGACATAAAAAAATAATGTGTTTAGAAACTAGCGGCCCATATTTAGTTTCTACTCATTTATGTCAGACTTAATTTAATCGATTGCATTGCATTTATTGTTAATTTCATATTTAACACACTGTTATATTTAAATATATTACGTTTATATTCATAAAACATTTATTTACACCAATTAGTGAAAATAAATTCAGGAGTCATGTCACATCGATTCGATGAATCAATTATGATTGAGCCTTACCTACAACACTATGCTCCGCGCATGCAACATTTAAAAAAATAAGGTCAATGGCAGCTGTCAGTTTAATCCACGAAATTAAAAATCACAGTATAATTGACAATATTGCACCTACCACTAGTTGTCTCTGCATCACCCAAAGGTTGACTGGTAGAAAATGCCTAAGGCATTAAGTCCGCCTCTGTACATTTGTGAACATGACGTATTCAATAAATAAGTAAATTTTCAACTACAGGAGTATGTGAGAATCGTGGTTTCGGCCTACTCCATAGGAAAAAAGGATTGAGTTTATGTTTGTTTGTAGTGTTTGAGCCAGTGCCAGACTTTAGTTCAGTCGGTTGGATTTCAGGACACCTTCGTTTTACAAGCGGGGTACATGTGACATGAATTTTACTCCTTAATACCCGGCTGCAAGGAAAGAGTTATGCCCCCCTGCCCCTACACTGTCACTCGATCATATTATTCGGTTTCAAATAAATTATATTCAGTAGAAACGTAATTACAACTGTATTGAATTTTTTAAAATTAAAAACATCAAAATACCCGACTGCTTAAAAAGCGAACTAAAAAAAAAAGACGTAAACAAGAAGAAAATCATGCTGTGCAGTCGGAGGATACATATTCGCGAGCTGGCTGACCAAAACCAGATGTATCCTCCGACTGCACAGCATGATTTTCTTCTTGTTTACGTCTTTTTAGTTCGCTTTTTAAGCAGTCAGTTTTTAGTTAACATTTTTTTCGAATTAGGTACATTTTTGAAATCACCTCTTGAAACCCTTTATTTTGATACCCCACACGACGGGTTTGGAAGAAAGTATAAAATTGGCCCCCCACAATATGGCACCCAAAAGCCGCCTTTTTCCTATTTTCCAATTTTAATGACACTCGCAAGGTTAAGACGAATCTATTGACGTATGAATCATCAAAATCGGCCAACGCGTTAGGTCTCTGGAACGCCACATAGGAACAAACATACATACATACATACTTACATACATACATACATAGACTGATAAACACATTTCCCTCCTTCGGCAGTCGGGTAAAAAGGGTGTCTTCAAAAATTGCTACATGTTAAAATTATTCCAATAACATACAATGCATTCATGCATTGTCACAAAGCACTAATTTGTTGCTGCAATAAAATAGAGCCCATTTAATAGGTATGTAAAATGTAGACAAACACAGTTGAACAAAGGACCCGATAATTTAAACGAGCCGTTTCGTACAATAAACAAACAAAACGTTTTCAGGAGTAAATAAAAGTTAATTCAAAAAATAAAAAATAACTAAAAAAACGTAAACAAGAATAAATAATGCTGTGCAGTCGGAGGATACATCTGGTTTTGGAGAGCCAGCTCGCCACTTGATTTACCCCTGATTATAGAATTTCAAATTGATTACGACTATTTGACAAATACTATCCTAGACTGAAAATCTATCAAACTTTGGCATTGAAGTACAATTTTATTAGACACTAAAAAAGCTGGCCAAGTACGAGTCGGACTCGCGCATGAAGGGTTCCGTACCATTATCGCAAAGAAACGGCAAAAAATCACATTTGTTGTATGGGAGCCCCACTTAAATAATTTTTTTATTTTGTTTTTAGTATTTGTTATTATAGCGGCAACAGAAATACATCATCTGTGATAATATCAACTGTCTAGCTATCACGGTTCGTGAGATACAGCCTGGTGGCAGACGGACTGACAGACAGACAGACTGACACACAGACAGACTGATCGTGAAGTATTAGTAATAGGGTTCCGTTTTACGCTTTGGGCACGGAACCCTAAAAACGATATTTTTCGTACGACGTACGTAAAATCGTACTTCAATACCAAAGTTTGACAAATTTTCAGTCCAGGAAAAAATTTGACAAGTAGGTAGGCTCTATTTGAAATTCGGAGTAAATCAATTTAAGTTATAATTTACACTTAAATATACTACTAAAAACATAATTATTGTTATAAACTACCGTTTGTTTATCTTGATGGACACATCGTGATGTTAATTACTTGAATGAGTTACACTCTACCTGGCTTCCTTTTCCGGTAGACTTGTTACTATAGCATCATTACTCATTAACGCCTTGCTAAACAGCTTAAACGAAATATAGTTATTGCTTAATGTCCACCGCTGTTTTTTCCGTTCCGTGTATTTTTAATGACGAGATATTAACATTCAGATATATTTTTTTAAGAAAACTTTAGCAATTTTTGCCACGTTAGTTGTAACCTCATTGAAAATTGTTACTCAAACAGAAAATATAAGACTACATAAGTTATTTTTCCTAACTCACAACGTAATGTTACAAATATGAATTCAAAAAATATTGTATAAACACGTACTTTATATTCGTGGATAACTAAAATTAAAAAAAAAACCATTACAGTGCAACATTTTCCTTCGATTTTTAAACAACTGCATCATAAAATAACTTTTAAATTTTTCTAGCACACTTTTACTTTTTAATTTATTGACGCTTATGGGCTCATTGAAGTACTGTCATTGTCTAAGGAGGCGCGCACTGCGTCATGTGCAATGAGAATCTAAATTGCCCGCCATACCAAATATTTTCTCCGTCTCTCTCCATTTTTTTTTTATTGCAACTTTATGAGTGAAGATATAGTAGTGTAAGCAATGGCTTATAATTAGGTATTAAAACACTCGCGTAATATTATTATCACATTCGGCTTCGCCTCAAGTGATAAACCTACGCTCGTGTTTTAATAACCCCTATTATACGTCCATTGCATAAACTCCTATTATAATCGTCCGATTAACACAAACTTAGATGAAAAGCCTTCATACTTCAATCGTCAATAACATCAGGTTAATGGTTAAACAGATTTGATGAAAGCAAGTTCCATAGACTTCTGTCTCAACCAAATCATAATGATGCGTAGAATCCGTTCAAGTTCATGGCCCAAATAGCATCTATACCTATGTGTGTATTTAGGGTATGATGGGACTGTCACACGCATAGCGATTATAAACGTCCTTAAATAAAAAAAAGTTAATTTAAAAAACAAAAGCTGTAAACAAGAAAAAATCATGCTGTGCAGTCGGAGTATACATATTCGCGAACTGGCTGACCACCTGTTCCTCCGACTGTACAGCATATTTTTTTCTTGTTTACAGCTTTTTAGTTCTTCGTTCTTCTTTCGTTCTTAAGCAGTCGGGCTTTTGTTTTTTTAAATTAACTTTTTTATTTACAACATTTACGTTTTTTTTTCCGTATTACTTTTAAACATATAAGTGGTATATATTTTTGTTATCAGCTCTTAAAACCCTTCATTTTGATACCCCACTCGATGGGTTTGGAAGAAAAATAAAATTGCCTAGCCAAAATCCGCCATGTTTGTTTTTTTTTTAACTTCACCTATCTAAGAACACTTGTCATGTGATTTGGAAGATACGAGGTAATAAAGAATATTAGATACATACAAACATACATACATACAAGATACGCGCGAAAAACATAACCCTTTCCTTGCAGCCGGGGAATAAAAAAACGGATCAAGTGCGAGTCGGATCGCGCACGATGGGTCCCGTACCATTATCACAAAAAGCTGCAAAATAATCACGTTTGTTGTATGGGAAAAATAAATATTAAATAAAGTAAAACATTTATTTTATTCTGTTTAGTAATAGTATTTGTTGCTATAGCGGCATCAGGAATACATCACCTGTGAAAATATCAACTGTCTATAGCTATCACGGTTCATGATATACAGCCTGGTGACAGACAGACAGACAGTGGAGTCTTAGTAATAGAGTCCCGTTTGTACCCTTTGGGTACGGAACCCTAAAAAGAAATAAAAAAAATACGGCTAAAATACGAAGCAAAACAAAAAAAGGTCAATAATAAGTAGGTAGGAAAAGTACCTGTAATTAAATACGTGCAGAACTGCAGACACTCCTGTATTCATTAGTCACTCATCTCGCATCCAATTATCTCGGGAAAGTGTGCAACCAATTAATAAATATATCCACCAATGTATAGACTATGATAGAGCAGTCGTGCGCGTAGTGAACACGAGGGGCCTTCCGTGTCTATGGACATCATTCTATATTCTTGCTATTGACGTATTTGAATAAGGCTCCAACTATTTCGCTTGACATTTATTTGTCCCTATGTTGCCGGAGGGTGGATTTATAGAGTTCCACATAATTCTTTTATAGATTTATTAAATCTCTTTAGTTTGGTTTTCTACAGCAGAAACCGAAGAACATCAATATCATCAACAATACATGTAATAAATCTGTAGAAAAGTCGTATTTGTACATCGAAAATATTTAAAAACGAAATAACGTGTTAAAGGATAACCAACAGAACCCATTTACAGCAGTTTTCGAATTGTTGTCTGTTTGTCTGTTTAATTGTGCACGCATCACGTAAAATGTACGAAACCAATGTACATAACTTTTATACAAACAAATTGTGCGTAACTTGAACTTGAAGTACATATTACTTAGTTTAATCGCAATCGGTTCACTCTATTAAAACATAGATGAATTTAAAGTGTTCAAGAAGTAAAATATCACAACACACGCAATTCAGATACTCGGACAGTTGAACTCCATATTCGACAGATGGCATTGTGTATTTGACGTAATTTTCCACCGCGCAAGAATGACCCTAGAAAATAAAGTGGTAGGTAGGTAGGGTAGACAGGTAGGCAAATAGGGTAGGTAGGTAGGTAAGTAGGACAGGTAGGTAAGTAGGTTTAACGTTAATGTATACGTTGTTTTTATAACTATCGATATATATGTCCCACCCACTGCAGCAAGGCAAAGGACTCTTCTCATACACTGCAGCAAGGCAAAGGCCTCTTCTCATACACTGCAGCAAGGCAAAGGTCTCTTCTCATACACTGCAGCAAGGCAAAGGCCTCTTCTCATACACTGCAGCAAGGCAAAGGTCTCTTCTCATACACTGCAGCAAGGCAAAGGCCTCTTCTCATACACTGCAGCAAGGCAAAGGTCTCTTCTCATACACTGCAGCAAGGCAAAGGCCTCTTCCCATACACAGAAAGCACGAGGATTAATCACCACGCTTGCTCAAGATAGGTTGGCGATTACAGACTTATATTAACTATAAGTCCAGATAGATAGTTTAATATGTGTGTTTATAATCTCCTTGGAATACTGTACGATGTTGTATTTATTCGTGTGAAATATATAAATAAACTTAGATAGTACATAATATAAAATAAAAAGTCACGTATAAAATACTTGTAGTTCAATGTAATGATTAGTTTTTCGCATTCGAGGAAAGTTCTTAATTAACTAGAATGAAAACTCACCCTGAAAGGTGAATCCATCCATTTGCGTGGACCGCACGTCCAAAGTTTTGCCTTTGTGATAAACCTAATCCTCTGAGATGGCTATGTTTGTGTAGGTACGCTTTGTTTCCCCCTACACGTCTGCCCAGCTTCCATCTAGCTAATAACACTCTCTTTTTTTCCAAACTCAGACGTGGCAGTAATTGGAAACTAGATTCAGACTGAATCCCTTTTTTAAATGAATTTTCTTTTCAATTTCATGTCTGGAGTTCGTAACAGGAATTCAGGATATTTGATTTTCCATCTTAAATATTTAGTAGGTTTTTTATTTGATTTTCCATCTTACTCGGTACTATGATTTCCGCCAAGCTCCTCCCTTTTGATTATTATAGTTCTAACAAAATCATCTTCGATTTCTGTGAAAGGGGTCTTAGGCGAAATGTATCCCTGGAAAACATGTCGCTTATAAGTTTTTATTTAATTTAATCACGAAATCGCAAACCTGATTTACGCTTATTATTCATAATAACCAGTTACAGACATAATTAACCATTTAAAGAATACTCATTTCACGTCGTAAACTCATTATTTTGATCGTCGAGTTTGATAGTCACGCGGGAAACTTCGTAGGAAAATGCGCAGTCATAAATAAACACGTATCTAATAAACACTAGGTTTAGTTTTACAATTACTGGTACTAATAGTAAAAATTATAAGCAACAGAACAAACTGTTTAGCGTGTTGTCAGTAAAAACGAACAATCTGTTGGGAATGTTGTGGTTTGTAAAGTTTTTACTAAAATCTATGCTGCAGTAAATTGAGTATAAGTAAACGATTTTCCTAGGGTTTTATCTTTTAGAAAAATGTTAAGTGGCTGAGTAATTGGAATAGAGTTTTATTACAAATTAAGGATCCAGTTATTAAGGAATTTTAGGATTATTGAAGGACTTACCTTCTTTGTTTAGAAGAAACTTGAATATGTAATAAAATATAATTAATTTTAGATAACAAATTAATCTAATCATCTAAGTTTTCACAAAAAATTAGTACATCATCTGTTTAAATAAACTATCACCTACCTTGGTGAAAGGAAGACAAAATATTCGAAACCAATTAGTAGGTACGGCTCACGAAAATGACAGAGAAATAAGTCCCCTTGCATTCATTCGCCGTTTTCATGCATGAGAAGATATTTATCATACGCAATGTTTATTAATCATGTGTGTATGATAAATATCTTCTCATGCATGCATTCACACTCCTATAATAGCCAATAATCGTAAAACTGTCTTGTTCGACGTGCTGTTAATTATGTCGTAGTAACTATGCATGAGTTGTGAACACATGGTTTTTTTTACAGGATTTGCGTGTGTGGCGCTGGTTTTCCTAGTGGAACATATGGGAGCTCTGATTCAAGCAGGGAAAAGTCTGGCTGGGATTACTGCAGGCAGTCTCTTGGGCCTGTTTTCGATGGGCCTGTTCTTACCTTGGGTTAATTCTACGGTAACCTGAATTTTAATTGTTATTTATATTTTCTTTAAAACAGTAGGCACGAAAATCAGTGCATAGTATGCATGAAACTACTTCGGTATTCTAAAACGTGGTAGTCAGAGGAAATTGGAATCTAAAATGGTAGTGTGTATGTGTTGTTGTGGTACGTGTGTTGTATGTTAGTAGTGTGTTAGTTAATTACGAATTTACGAATGTACATATCGTAATTTGGGGGAGGCCTATGTCCAGCAGTGGACGTCTTTCGGCTGATATGTTGATGATGATGATGATATTCGTAATTTTAGAACAATATTTTGATAATTATTTGGTTGATAAAGTAACATTCTATAAGCGATAAAGATATTTGAAATGCAATAGTGTTTGGGTATTATTTATTTAACAAAACTTCGTGCACATCAGGTACATAGACGGACTTAAGCCTGAGGCATTCTCTACCAGTCAATCAAGGGTGGTAGAGATAACATGGCAGATGCATTAAAACAAATAGACGTAATTATATTATTGAAGTATAATTGGTAAAAAATATATGTAGTGGATCGACCATAGGATTGACAAGTAACATTATACTCGTAATAACGAAAGTGTTGCGAAAATGTCACAATCTTTATGGGATTGCTAAGCGATATCGAAATTTCACACTGATACAATGGCAATTTGTCTAGAGGCAGCCCCATATGATATGTTGGTATCGCATTTTAGTCGCGTTTTTGTTTCACTTCTTTCACTGATATATTCTGACGTTCTCTAGAAGATTAAGACTAATTAGATCAACACTTGAGCCAGGTAAATATAAAACAAATGAACATCAATTAACCGATATGCCTCTTATCATGAGGATACTCCTCATTCTAAATTTGAAATCTATTTGTTTGCCTTATTAACTACTTTCTTTTGTTTTCGACACGCAGGGTGCACTAACAGGGGGACTGACATCAACGATGCTGGTGGGGTGGATCTCACTGGGGACGCAAGCAGCGATGATGAGGGGCGACATAGTGTTCACCCCCAAGCCCGTGTCGGTGGCAGGCTGTCCCGCAAACACGACATTACCCACCATATCGCCTACTCTGACTACCGTTGAGTTTGACAGGTGAGAAGATTTTTTCAACAATAAACTTATAAACAAACTAATTGTAGTGGGCTTACCAGAAAGCCAAGTGATCGATGATCAAAGCCGCTCTTACTATGCTAAAGAGGTGACTGCTATTATAAAAAAAACCGGCCAAGTGCGAGTCGGACTCGCGCACGAAGGGTTCCGTACCATTATGGCAAAAACGGCAAAAAAACTCACGTTTGTTGTATGGGAGCCCCACTTAAATATTTATTTTATTCTGTTTTTAGTATTTGTTGTTATAGCGGCAACAGAAATACATCATCTGTCAAAATTTCAACTGTCTAGCTATCACGGTTCATGAGATACAGCCTGGTGACAGACGTAATAGGGTCCCGTTTTTAGGGTTCCGTACCCAAAGGGTAAAAACGGGACCCTATTACTAAGACTTCGCGATCCGTCTGTCTGTCTGTCCGTCTGTCTCCAGGCTGTATCTCATGAACCGTGAGAGCTAGACAGTTGAAATTTTCACAGATGATGTATTTCTGTTGCCGCTATAACAACAAATACTAAAAACAATATAAAGTAAATATGAAAGGGGGGCTCCCATACAACAAACGTGATATTTCTGCCGTTTTTTGCTCGATATTAATAACGGCAATAGGTAGACGCTTGAAATATTCACAGAATGTTTAGTTGTATATTTACTTCAAAAAATAATAATTAATAAATTAAAATAAAATAAATTAGTGGGGGCTCCCATACAACAAACGTGATTTTTATGCAGTGTTTTGCGATAATGGTACGGAACCCTTCGTGTGCGAGTCCGACTCGCACTTGGCCGGTTTTTACCCTTTGCGAACGAAACCCTAAAAAAAAAACGGGTCCTTTGACGTATTTAGAACTCTAACTACTGATTGGAGTTGAAAAAAATATTTTTGTGTTGGATAGTCCAATTATTGAGGAAGGTTATGGGCTATATAACATCACGCTACGACCAATAAGAGCGGAGCAAAAATGAAAAATGTTGCAAAGACGGGAAAAATTATTCCGTCGTGCGCTGTTTAAGCGGTTAAAGTTACGCAACATTCATTATATGTAGGGTAGGTAGGTAGCCAGATGACGGGAGCGAAGCCGCGTGGGACAGTTAGTAATATTATAAAGCTGAAGAGTTTGTTTTTAATAATTCATTTTGTAATTAGACGTAAAACATACTTCTAAATGTTGTTTGAGTTTTTTGCCCGTAAGTAAAAAATGGCAATTTTTTGGTTTTTAACTTTGTTTTAAGTTAGAATCGTTTGTTAGGTAGTAATTTATATAATTAGTAAAGTACAATTTTCAAGAAAGTTGCTTTAGAAAGAAAGAAGAAAATCTTAAAGAAAGGTGATAAAATTTGCGATATTTTTTTTTTCAATAGTAAGACTTTTAATAATTTAGGAGAAATTTCAGTTTTAAAGGTACTATCAAAAAGTTATGAAAGCCAGTGTACAAGTACATAAAGAATTCCGTATTTTCTTTTTTTGTGAATAATGTATCTACCTAGTTATTCTGTTATTTTTTGTGACTTTGTGTTTCATTGTACATTTGGTGAGTTGCGAATCTGGTGAATTGCGAATCTGGTTAATTGAGAATCTGGTGAGTTGAGAATTCTGGTGAACAGCTCATGAGCCTCTCATTGTAAGTGAACTGTTATTTATCTAATAACTATTTTTTTTTTTTAATTGTTGCTTTTATTTTCACCCGAGCAGAGCTCGCTCGCCCATGTACTAAGTCCTTATGGGAAATAAATATCTTTAAACCTAAAAAAAATAGGCTACTATTCTCTATAATAGTAACAATTAAACAACTCGTTAGTTATCCATAATAGTAACAATTTCTGAAGAACAATTCACCGCATCCTTCCTCCTATTTGGAAAGAGGCGGGAGGAAGTTACAAAATTAGTTGAAATCTCCACCGCCGTTCCTAGTTACACTCATATACATCGTCTTGCCGTATTTCGTTGATTTCGTAAGCAACAGCAGATGAGTAACAACCTACATAATTATATGCGTCAGAAAATCTTCCTTAATCATTTCTATTTCCATAACTGTCGCAAGCAGGGTAGGCAGGAACTATTTACATCACCGTTTTTGTCATCATGCGTCATGCGGACTCACAAACATGGTGTTATATCAACAGGTCGGGCACATTCTTCATGTACAGGCTGAGCTACTTGTATTACACGCTTGTTGGCATGACAGTCTGCATCGTCGTGGGCTCCATCGTCTCATATTTCACCGAGCCCAATGATCCCGCTATGGTAAGTGGTTTTAAACGTTTTGGAACAAGCCATTTCGTTTAGAATTGTTGTTGCTACGCCTACGGGCTTGCTAAAAATATATTATCGTACACGTTCCTGTTATTGCGTAGCTGGGTCAAGTTGGGGTGATCCGGTATTGAGTACTGATTTCTTTGGAGTCATGTTTTTGAAAATGTGCTGATATAGTATATGCGCAAAATGTGAAAATTCCAACGAGTATTACATCCACCAACCCGCAATGGGCGCGCGTAGTGGATTACGGCCCATTCCTTCTCACAGTGAGGAGGCCTGTGTCCCAGCAGTGGGAACATTAATAGGCAGATGATGATGGAGACACATGGGACCTAAACATAACTAGCGAAACGTGAGTGTACTACAGGCTCACCTCTGCTGGACCCTTCGGTAGTTACAGGGTTGGCATTATGTCTTATGTTTGTAATTGTAAAATGTGTTATCTTATGCTCTTACAAGGTTAACGTCAAGGTTGTTTGTTGTATGGCAAGCAAAGTAATGAGCTGTACTCCTGGATACTAATAAAGTCGCAGTGTGATAGCCACTCCACTTGCCTTAGCTTAGTGACCAAAGCATCTCACTGTAGTTTAGTTTGCAATGTGTGTTTGCGCCTTACGAATGGAATGTACAATAGTGCGAATGTACATCCAACACATGAATTTACGATTTAACGCAGACTCTAAAGCACCTATTAAATTTAGACCTAGATTTCATTCATAACAGAATATAAAGACGTCTATTTCAAAGTCAGATCCAAACCTACTCTGCTCCATTCATTCAGAAGCCAGCCAATAAAGACCAACGACTTATAATCAAGTCGACCTACCAACACCGCATATAAAATACGTTATATCTATTGCATGTTCCGTTGGTGGGTGACGCGCCTATAGAGCTGTTACGTGCAAGATTGCCATCCCGTCCCTTGACGGCCGATTAGCCAAATTGGTGGTCAAGGCGTGTGAGCGACGGATTGGCTATTTGGTTATTTGGTTCAATGTTCAGGTGCATCGTGACTTGCTGACGCCGATCGTGCACCGCTGGCTGCCCGAGCAGCACCCGCACTGCCGTCGCCCGCGACTCACACAGCACGACATCGAGCTGCACGCCATGGTGCTCGACCACTTGAGGGAGCACTCTTCTTACGATGTATGTAGTCCTGGTACATCAATCATAACTTACTTTACTTATTGGCTATTAAAGCCTGATTATCACGATTATCCACCCAGCAGTGTAATGTGTAATTTCATGCCGCAGGAATTCCAAAAAGGTATCCAACTGTTAACTT
Source organism: Anorthoa munda (assembly GCA_945859665.1). Classification (NCBI taxonomy): domain Eukaryota; kingdom Metazoa; phylum Arthropoda; class Insecta; order Lepidoptera; family Noctuidae; genus Anorthoa; species Anorthoa munda. The sequence goes on from OX243893.1 coordinate 42,609,604, forward strand.
TTATTGTAGTGCTAACTATAGATGAGGCAATTGTCAAACGCCTCAGCGGCGTAGACAAGTATCATTCGATGTTACATGGCGGAGCTCGAAATTCCAAAATGTAAAGGATTAATCGCGTGGCATTTTCGACAGCGTTTGACATTTGTATACATCTTTGACATTTTTCTAAATGCTATCGCCACGCTTTCGATGATAGGATGTCACTTGTCTGAGGCCTCTGGAGTCCTGGTACTATCGAAATGGGGTCACAGCCAGACTATGACGTACAACCTCTTATCCTTGGTCCACATGCACTCAGTTGTTGCAGTGCCAACGACTAGCTCCAAGGTCCTATTAATAAATCTAGCATCTATTGAATACAGGATCTGTCACTCTATCTGCAATTGGTGTAACTGACCTAACATAACAAAATGCACAATCTTCCAATCGACCTAGATCAGGAACTTGTTATTCTTGAATAATAATTCTCGATTTTTGTCTCAGAATATGGGCGACAGTCCGGAACTCGTGCGGAAGAATAATAACAATGTTAACGATAACTACTGATCTTAGTATGTGTAATAAAAGTTTAATTGTTATAGATTAAAGCCCGTTAATACTCAATTTTGATTTTGTTTTATTTCTCTCTCCATACCATTATTTATACCTAGCTACTCTCAGGTATAACAGAGGAGTAATAAATTGTACCTATGTAGTGCAGGGCGGGACCATGACATAGGGCCAGCTTCAGTCGCCGAGTATCGATCGACGTCGAGTGCACATTTCAATTATAAAAGCTGCGCAACGCTGTATGCACCAACTATGTCCTACTTATAGATATTTGTTGAATCTCTGATTCCACTGTCGAACAGTTAGCCCTTTTAGGGTGTGTCATCGAGGACCTAACTTGTATGATCTGGCTTTTTAGAACATTCTCTTAATCCTAATCTTATGAATCATAATCCCATGATAAGGTACTGATTTTTAAACGTAAAACAAAAAAAAAACCTTACAAAGCGAAATATAACTTTTTTTTCGAAGTAGGTGTCAAAATACGAAAAACAATAGGTACCAAAGACACCGACTTGAGAAAATAAAGTTATTTTTCGCTTTGTAGTGTTTATTTGTTTTAGTAAAAAGTATTTATTTTTCACTTGTTTGTAATAATGGACAAGTTCTATGCCCACTGTGATGCCAGAATAGATTACCCGAATAACATGTAACTTGAACATAACCGGTAGAATGAGAGTGTACCAAGGTGAACCGTACACATCTGCGTACCCGTTTATTTCGTACTGGCGTGATGGTATGTTATGAAATGGTGTAAACAATAAACAGACATGCGATTGCAGCAATCCTGAGAGATTTGCCGACATATATTGAAGAGTTCTGTTGTATATATCCAAATTCCTTTATCAGATCTTTTCAAATTTAAGTTTGGTCAAGACGACCGCTCTGTCAATAGCGAAACGAAGAAGAAGAATAAGAAGTTGGATATACAAACTGAAATTAGCATTACAGACATTTAGAAAGTCTGGCAAAACCATCCATTAATCCTATTTAACCATCCATGAAACTATAGATATTTTTAACCGACTCTCCAAACAAGAGAAGATTCTATGTTGGACTTTATGTTTGTATTTTTTTTGGGTATGTTCACCAATTACTCTGTCAATTACGAACCGATTTTGAAATTATTTTTTGTTTGAAAGGGTCTCAAGGTGATCCCAGTGTCACCAAGTCAGGATCTGATGAGGGATCCCGATGGTAATCGAGGCAACTCCTCAAATTTTATAGAAATACATATATAGCGATTTTAGTATTTTCATCAACATGGCAAGCATTTGCATTCAGAAAGTATCATTTGATGAAGTGGAACTGATGAAGAAGACCACATAGTTGGCCACTGGTACTTCTTAATGTTAAGTATGTTTTGAGTATAAGATATCCCAAATAGTTAAATGACTGTGATGCAAATTTAAACATGTAGTTTTTAAGAAAATGGTACCATCGAACTGCTCTGATGACGAAGCCGGAAGGTAGGCACCAGAACTCCGTAATAAAACAATGTATCCCAGTCGTGTTTAGGCTTGTTGGAATTGGTACGAGAAGCCCTCTGGTTATAAATGATTTTCACGGTAATGTAAGGTGCAAAAACTAAAAAGATAAAAGATAAACTTTTTGACAAAAAATCTAAACCAGCTTTCGACCCAAAACAAAACACTACAAAGCGAAATATTACTTTCTTCAGATCGAGGGGATCAGACCGGAACAAATCAGTTTTTTGTGTATTGTAATTATTTTTACAAGCTTAGCTTTAGTCTAAGTAGATAACAATAAACCCAGAATTTTAACAAGATCCTTCACCACATGGCGGCGTCCATCTGGCCCCAACTCTGGTCATCAGGAACTTTCTGATAAGTAAAGGAGCTTTAGATCAGCTTTTCTTACCATTAGATATTTACCAAGACTTCATTTCTATCACGCAATGTAACTCGATAGTTTGGTATCAAAATGAAGGAATTTTAGTGGTGATTACAAAATATATACCACGTATATGTTTAAAAGAAATTCGAAAACAAAACTAAAAAGATGTAGTTAAGTAAAAAAAGTTATTAAAATATAAAAACCCGCCTGCTTAAGAAGCAAACTAAAAAGATGTAACTAAGAAGAAAATCATGCTGTGCAGTCGGTGGATTATGGTTTAGGTTGGCTTACGAATATTTATCCTCCGACTGCACAGCATGATTTTCTTCTTGTTTACATCTTTTTATTTCGCTTCTTATGCAGTCGGATTTTTGATTTTATTTACCTTTTTTTCATTAGAGTTATGGCTATGAAATTAGGCAGCTCCATAACAAGTACTGGTGTTCAGCTGCATACGGCTAGAATGACAGCCGACCCCAATATAGTTTGTATGAGGATTGGCAGATTGACTTTTATTGAAAACAATGTTAAGACTTTTGAAACACAGTCTCTCATTTAACCCTGGGCCATTTCTTTCAAACGCTTCTACGCGTTAAGTTTATGTATATCGTTGGGCATTTTCTTTCACTCTTGCGGCCCAAATAAATAAAACAAAAAAAGAAATAAAAATCTATAGATATATTTAATTAGTTTAAGAAAGTTACATTACATCGTATATTATGTATTTACATCAACTTATCTGTATCGAGATTACTGATAGAGAGGGAATGTTGACTGTAGACGGTGCCTGTACCAAACACTCAATATAGCTAAATTACTCTTAAAGTAGAAGCGCATCGACACAAAGTAGGGCAATATTAACAGGCTATAGAAAACTAAACAATCTACAGAACGCGGATAATATTTATCTAATACTAAAAATACTTGTCATGTTAAAATTCGTGAAATTCTTTTAATAGTTTACGAGATTTTGATGACAATATAGCAAAATCCTTATGATACAAATAATGTGAACATATTGTCATTCTGCCCTGCTTTTCATATCGCATGAAGAACATATAATATACTACTAGACATATAATAATACTGTTCGGACTACAGCAACTACTCAAGTGGATAGTAATGCTCTTGGCAAATGCTTGAGGTACTTCAATACTATCATTTATTTAATCTACGTCTAATGGCAACGGAAACTACATGGTATATAGAAAGAATCCACCTTGCACAAACATGCGTGTTGTCATATCTGCTTATTTATATAAATAACATTAAATAAGAACTCAACTAATGAAAATGGGCGCTTGCTCTCTGGTCTTCATCAAAACAGTGCAGGCAATAGAGACATGATCGGAGAGTTTTTCTAATAAAAATGTAACCGAATGCTTATAAAGTACACGTTAAAGTTTCAGCACACATGAGCATGAAACAGTTGCAAGAGACATCACGACTACCATTTCTTACACTTCGTCTTGTCATTATGTCCAGAACACTTGGTTAGCTTAAGACTTGAGTTCACTTCTCTTGCACGTGCGCACGTTGACCGGGAAGAACACGTTGAGTTCGATGAGCGTGGCCAGTACCAGGAACATGGCGTACATGGCCAGGCAGGCGCGCCCCACCGCCGCATCCAGTTTGAACTTGTTGAACCAGAACGTGAGGTACAGCAGCAGCAGAGTCGACAGCAGCGAGATAGCGGAGTACTCTAGACCCATGGAGTTGATCTTCACCTGTTGACATTCAATTATATTTATCCCGACCATCCCGACACAAATCACAAAAAAAATATCAATTCGCAGGGCTAATTATAATACAGTCTCGCAAATTCGCAGTGCAAGAGCATTTCTAAGTTTAAATTATAAGCTCCATTCGCAATATGCAAATAAGGTAATCATTTCTGGAATATAAGTATATTGTGCAGGCATTGTAGAAGCAACCTTACATATGTATGAATTTTGTTTCGTCGCAAGTGAATTAAATATACATTTTGATATATTAATATAGTTTATTTCTAACCCAGTAGTGACCCGGCTCGGCGGGAGTGAGGGATGCCTTGATGAGCCACGGAAGCCCGAGGCAGAGCAGGATGTCAAACGTGTTCGAGCCGATAGAATTGCTGATTCCCATAGATCCATGGCCTGTATTTCAGAATACGAATATAAGAATTTGTAAGAAAACATAATTAATGTTAATGTATTCATGTGCACCACGAAGTGGAAATGTATTCATGTCCACTTCGTCGAGCAGATATAATAGAATATGACAAGATGAAGAAATAGTCAATACATATGAACAAATAAAATAAAACAATATATTACAAAAACACTGCACCTTGTTTCGCTACTATTACACTGGATACAGCTTCCGGTACTGATGTACCGGCGGCAAGGAAAGTTATGCCCATCACAGAATCCGGTATCATCAATGTGTCCCCTGTAATGAAACAATTTTGTGAAAGCATCAAGTTATTTATATAAACTTCAATGGTCTTGTGTCAGATCCAAATACTGGACTTACCAATAATAGTGATCATCCAAGCTACGATGTAAGATAACGATCCTATCCAGACAATGCACATCATGAAGGTTAAGGGGAACCAGTTCTTAAAACGTGGCTGCTCGCAGTCCGGGATGGTGAACAAGAACACCAAGTGGATGGGCCAAGTCACTATCCAGGTACTCTGTAACATGATGTGTGTTTTAGAATATATTGTTTTTTTTTAAAGTTTGCGAACTGTGTATGTCACAAAAGTTACCTTGGTAAGCCAGCTCCTCCCAGTGGGCCATTTCCACAGAGAGTGCACATATTTGTCCTCTGCTTCTTTGTTATTCTCTTCGACATTCGCTACAGTTGAATTTTCCTCAGGATTTGCAACTTCCACTTCATTGACCTTACTTTCAATATCAATACAGGTATTCTTAGTTTTGTCGCCGTCAGCGGTTGATAAGTTTTGAATCACAGAAATTGTTGATTCAATTTCACTATGTTTTTCATTTTTATCTGGGCAAAGAGATAACGCACTTTTTATAATCCCATTGTTTTGATGTCGATCCACAGACAAATCATTTTTGTTTACGGGTGAAGATTGTTTAGCGTCTTTAAGTTCTGGAAAGTTAAATAATAGTACAAGAGATATCTTATTGGTGTCAATGGTGTTAATAATATTGTCTTCTAGAAAATTTAGTTTACTTACCATTATCAACAGCAACTGTAGCATCCTGCTTTTCATTTTTCTTCAACATATCCGACACACAGTTCCAATTACCTGTGTAACAACACATTTCTGTGATAAAATTACGCATGAATCATTTTTATTTAGTTAATCACTTTGAGAAATACCGACCTTTAGCAAAGTTTTGAATAGATTTGTCGTAGTACATGATACAGATGTAGACTCCGTACAGCATGACGAGGAACAATGCTTCGTACCACTGCACGTACTCATCGTGCATTATGCATATGAGTATAGATACTGTGATGCCGTAGGCCAGGCAGTCCCTGGTCAGTGGCCACCAGTCTAGAGGTACAACCTGAAAGTAATACACATAATTAAATTGCATTCTTCGATGATATATACGTGTAAATAAAAGGAGTATACCATTCCTGCGCCGATACCGCAGCATGCAGCGACGGCGAGGATATTGAAGACGGCTGAGCCGACTATGGTGCCGACCCCGATGTCTCCCTCCGTGATAAAGGTGCCGATGACATTGACGAACAGCTCAGGTGCTGATGTAGCGGCCGCCATAAATGTGGCACCGGCCACATCGTTCGTCATGTTAAGTGCTGTAAAACAGCAATTTTCGTTAAATAATCTTATCGAAAAAGAAATTTGCAGCTCTATGAAGCTACAAATTGGCATTCTGTCAGCGCCAGATATTGTAGAAAAGAAAAAGAAATACGTATGGGATTGACATGAGCTGTTAAAATATTTGGGTTTGGAACATTTTGTCATTTCGACAATCGCTATCGCCGATCATAGAAAGTCACTAGAGACCCTAAGGCCGCTATCACCACAGTTTCGATGATAGAATGTCACTTATCTAGGGTGTTAGAGCCCGAAATGGCATTTTGGTAGTGCATGTTACTCAGTTATAACTCGGAAGTAATTCTTCTGTAAGCCGAAAAGTTCGACACACAACATCTAAAAATGCTAAGCTGCAAATAAAGGTGTGGGATCAGTAACGGTTGCGCCTCTTGACGCATAAAGGTTCAAGGGACTAAACTCTCAAAACACCTCTTCTCAGCAGGGTTCCGATTGCTTTTATTAAAAGTAGGTACAGTTCAGTAGAACAGCAGCCGTTATCCGATCCAACATCCCAGTTCTAGGTGGACCGATGACCTGGTCAGGGTTGTGGGAATTCGGTGGTGACACTTGGGGGAGCTGTTCAGCAGTGGACCTCTTTCGGCTGAAATGATGATGATCTTGATGAAGTACGTACCATGGCATATCCTCTCAACCGCGGGCACGAAGAACTTATCGCACACGACAGCGAGTGCCAGGAACAGGTAGATGGAGATAAATGCATGGATGACGATGGCCCCGTGCTGTCTCTGCAGTTCCGTAAACACACCAGCCGGGAAGTCGTCGATGGCTGGCGGCGTGCAGTTGCGGAGGTGGACCTCTGGAACTAATGGACATTTATTTGTTTTATTATTATTTATAGGCTCACGTTTGATCACTATCTCACCTTAAGGTAAGCGATTAAGTGGTCGTCGGTTGAGCGCGCTTGCCTAGAAGTTACAAATTCACTCGCTTGACTGAAAGACCCCCAGGTTATATACGACGGAAAATCCGAGGTCAGTTTTCAACATATTGCCTACTTTTCTTAGATCTAGTAGATAGCATACTTACCGCAGAAATCAATGATTCATTCTGAACCAGGTTCATTTTGATCTCTTTTAAATATAGCACCGTTTCCACCATGGTAAGAATAAAAAGCAATTAGGTACGTACGTTTTTAATCTGAGACTGTGCATGTCTTTGTAGCCTGTTTCCACCAATAATTTTATCAATGTATGATTTTGGCAATCATTTTGCGTCCATTTTGAAAATATATGATTGTAAAAATTGGTTACTTACATTTTGTTGTTGAACCGGCAACTCTAAGTAGTTATGACCGCCTAATGTATGATGGTATGTATCCTAAACAATGACTTACAAAGTTAAATCTTTGTTTTTGGAAATTTGGCTTTCATATCTCGGAAATTACAGAACCTTTGGTATTTACTGTGATCAACATTATTATGTTCTGCTTTGCTGTTAAATATGTAGATTACTCATAGCTTCATGTTGGAATCAAGGACTAGCACAAATCTGTGATTTGGGTCACTATCCTGAAATCAACTTTCAACCTACTATTGCCGAAACTTTTACACAATATTCACCTTACTTTTTACGTTTGTATGTTTAGATCCCTTGTTAAATATATGCGTTTCCGTCGAAATTTATTTTTATTAGGTGATTCCGATAGGCATCGTCATTGATCACGTTATAAAAACCACACCGAGTGGTTTTATATTCTGTCTTGGGATCTCTAATGAGATACAATCAATCTTCATTAACCTATGAAGGTAAATCCTGCCTCATATTTTTCTTAGCTACCAATACAAATCAATAATGAGACATAAATTGTTTAATGACGGGGGTAAGCACAAAACAAATGTTCTTTCATTTGACTACAGAAGCGTGTAAAAGAAAAGACAGAATAAGATTTAAAACTTAGGCTTACTCTAATCATCCCCAAAAAAAAGTTAACAAAAAACAACAAAATCTAGTACTAAGTACATAAGGTAGATGAAGTTAAAACAGCTTTAAGTAAAAAAGATTTAAGATCTGCGAACCCATACCTGTTAAATACATGACAAAAAGTTTTTGTTTTTTAATTAGCAATACGTACGTTAAACATTCAAAAAATATATTAATAATCTAGTGTATATAGCTTGATAAAGCTATTCTTGAACATTGCCTCAACTTTTATGTACCCAGTTCATCACATTTGTAAATCGTCAAAAATCGCCAGTTTGTAGGCTGCTTGAGATTCCCAATATCTTCGTCAGTGGAACATCCCGAGCAGTGACGTTCAATGGGTCCAGGGGCCCTGGAGCATAAGAGAATTCGTCTCTCCACATCCTCGTTCCCATGCTCTCTATACGTTCTATTATTTAATTTAGCCTTATGGAAAGCGAAGGTTTGTCTACGAAGAAACGAGCTTGCAAATTTTAGCACTGCCTTTGAGGGATCAGCTTTTCTTTTGCAACTAAGTAAGAGCGATAGAAACAAGAGCGAGTGAAGAGGATTCGAAAATGTTATCATCGTACCTTCATTATTACAAGTTATAAAGAAATAAAGAGTAGCTTGATAATATTATACAGAAAAGCTTTTTTAAGAACTAAGAGTCTGGACGAGCTCTGAAATTAAGCAACCCGCCTAGGATAGGTTAGGTCGATTTTCGTGTTCAAAAAATGTTATAGGAAGTTGTCACTCGACATTCAGGCCCTAGGCCCGGTGATATGAATGACAATTTTGCGCCGTTTGCCAGCACTGCGAACGCTCTCCCTATCCCTCGGGGCCCCGGTGCCTCGCAACGCTTTGCACCTGAGTAGTTACGCCACTGAACCCAAGATCTTAATCAAGAACACCGTCACATAGTTACATCCAGATTTTTATTTCTGTCTAGCTGTACCCGCGGCTTCGCTCCCATCATCTGCCTATCCTATTTACTTTCCTACCTACCCTGCTTATTTTTCTAGGGTCATTCTTTCGTGGAGAATCTTAACACCACCATTCAGAAATTGACGTCAAATGCACAACGCCGCAAAAACTTTGATCGCATTTTGCCTTCCCATGCAATCGGACGGAGACCTGATGAGACACGGTCAACTTAGTGGTAGTTGTAGTTTAAGCGGTATTTGAAACTGGAATAATTATAATCGGGCAACTATACCCCTGGGGCAACTATCCTTTTTTTTTTTTTTTTTTTTTTTTTTTTTTTTTTTTTTTTTTTTTGTTTCGCTGGGAAAAAATGCATTACGCATACCCGCCCATCGGGGGATGGGGGGGCTATGTGGGACTCCCCGGGCTGACTGACCCGGTATACCCACTAAAATAACCCAGCGGCACTCCCGCATCGTCTGAGTGGAGGAGGACTGGGAAACCGGCACAGCCTTTACTTCCAGTCTTCCGCCGACGACCGCCCGCCTTTACAGCGGGGCCTTCACGCCCCTCCCTTAGTGGAGGGGCCCGGGAACGACCGCGAGTGGACTATCCTGGTTTTACCCTATGTAATGTCTTATAAAAACATATTCTTTTACAACCTACATAATTAACCCTGTGCCCTTCTTTGGACGCCATCCTTCTCCGGTCGTCAATCTGCTTAACCTTTGCCCATCTATGTTGGGTTAGGGTCAGCTTATTACCGAATTCTGCTGAATACCGGTATTTTGCCCATCTGTCCTCTACGACTTTCAAACACCTTTAAATAAAAGCCAGGAACAACAGCTACAAGGTTTTTATGAGATGCGGAAAAGTCTCGGTATGCGAAGCAACCTTCATGATGAAGGGCATGCAAAGCTTGCGAGAAAATCCACGCGGTTTCCTTAGTTAGCCACAAGCTCCTCCGGCCTTGATTCTCCCATACTCAATTTCTTATCACTACCTTTACCAGAGGGTCTATATAAAGTGACATTTATTAGCGGTGTGGATTGGCAGATGGCATTGTTGCCATTGTGGGTAGAACTTGGAAGAGGTTGGCACAGGAATGTGGTGATTTACAGGGAGGCAGCGTTGCTGGCGACGGCTGCGGTCTCACAGGTGGTGAGCCGCATACGGCGCCTTGGCCTGGAGGTGGCCCTCAACAAGTCGGAAGCCATGGTCATTCATGGCCCCCGGCGGGAGCCACTGCCCGATGCCCACATCGTCGTCGGAGGGGCTCGAATCGCTGTCGAGTCAACCATGTAGTACCTGGGATTGGTGCTCGACAGCCGGTGGAATTTCGGCACCCACTTCCGACGACTGGCGCCCAAGTTGTTGGGCGCGGCTGAGGCGCCGTCAACGCTGCTTCCCAATCTGGGGGGCCCGAGCGCTGCCTGTAGGCAGCTCTACGTGGGGATCGTGCGATCGATGGCCCTGTATGGGACTCCGATCTGGGCGGCTTATCTAACTGCCGGCAGCAAAAGCCACAGAGAGCAATGGCCGTCAGAGTCATCAGGAGATATCGCACAATCTCCTACGAGGCGGCTTGTGCACTGGCCGGATCCCCAACCTGGCACCTGGAGGCGAAGGTACTCGCGTCACTATATCGGTGGCGCGAGGAAGCGCAGGCGCGGGGCGTAGGGCTGATGCAGCGACATATGGAGTTGTGTCAGTCTCAGCTTCGCGAGGTCCTGGTGGCGGAATGGAGGAACAGGCTTTCACGCCCTACCGCCGGCCTCATTACCATCGAGGCGGTCCGGCAGGTGCTCTCGGGGCATAGTTGCTTCGGGAAGTACCTGTGTCGCATAAACAGGGAGCCGGACGCCCGGTGTCACCACTGCATCGACTGCCGGGAGGACACGGCGTGGCATACGCTGGCAGAATGTGCCGCTTGGGAGGAGCTACGCCGTGCCCTCATCTCTAAAGTAGGCATTGATCTGTCGTTGCCGGCCATAGTCGAGTCTATGGTCGGCAGCGAGGAGTCCTGGTCTTGGTCCTGGTGGTATCCTTCTGCGAAACAGTCGTCTCGCAGAAGGAGGCTGCAGAGAGGGAGAGGGAGATTTCATCCGCTCACCCGATCCGCAGAAGACGCGCCTGGCGTCGGAGGGCGGGCAACGCCCTCTTCCAGCCCCCCTAAATGGGTCCAGGGGCGACGGACTCAGAGACGTCCGTCGCCCCCACACATCAGGACCCGAGGTGACGGCGCGTAGTGTCCCACGTGCGCCCTTCTTAGACGTCGCGGGGGGGAGTCTAACACCTCACTCCCCCCCTTACCCGAGATCGAAACCCGCAGAGGCGAGCCGGCACTAGCCGGGAGTTGCAGAAGTATCGTTGTGCCCGCAACCCCCAGCGATGGTGGTTTTTAGTCAGTACGAGTCTGACAGACCCTCCACCCTCCCAGAGTGGAGGACATCCAATGAGGATTTTCCAAAATGGAAAAATAAAAAAAAGTACCGTGGTGATTGGTACAAGAAGAGAGAGGCCTATGCTCAGCAGTGGGCGAAGTCGGGCTGTGGATGATGGATGATGATGTGGATTGGCGAGCGCTACTATCACGTGGACAATCCCTTACATCGTGGTTTTTAGATAATAATTATTGGTGGTAGAATCTCTTTCTTAGTCGCTTGTCCTAACCACGATCCTGCGGCCAGTTGTGAGTTACTATTCTAAATCTTATATACCCAATTACCCTCATCTCGTATTATATTCTTCTTTGTATCTTTATTTTCTTCTTCCCTGCTTATTATGTTTCTTTAACAATATCAATATATTTATTTTCTTCGACTGTCAGTTCAACATATAATATATAGTTTTGAATATCGAATTAGAACGAATGCTGTCTCCTTGAAACACCAATTGATTTCGGTAAAGTGCTTCCTGTGCTTCAGCTATAAGACTAGTTGTAATTATTAAAGTGTTTTGTACTTATGTATAAGTAATTTGGTAAATAAAACTAAGCTTCTTCCTAAGATAAGCTGAGAAATGAAGCAAAATATAAAATTAACGCGTATTCTTGGGTGTATATTAGCTAAACCTTTGGAAAAACTTTGTAAAACCTACTGTATCCTTGCCAGTAAAGTACTATGTCAATAGTTACATAAAGTTTTGCTAAACTTGTCTGTTCCTACCACCAATTCAATATTCAAATCGGAGTGACAACTTGACACGGAGGTCGGAGCCTCGTGGGTCGGACGGTCGCGCGGCGGCGGCGAGGCGAGCCGCGTGCTATGGCGTGCTTGATTAACAAACGCACATCCTGTGCCACTCTAAAAACGGCTCCTTCAAATAGCAAAGTCAACAAGCCAATCGTGAGCAAATTGTCTCAAATTACTGCTGCACTAACTTGTTTAACCGAATTAACTGATTTTAGAAAATACGTGTCTTTAGCCCGTCATGTAGCCAGGCTCAGTCTTCGTGCCAAATTGTGCATGTTACCACACGTTATTACTGTTTGAGACACTCGCATACAGTGCACTATGGAGGAAATTGACAGATCAAAGATGGCAGGAAGTCCGCATTAGCGACGCATAAGTCGTCTTTCGATCCGATGCTCTTTCTATTGCCCAACGGCCCAATGGACATAATGGCTTTCTCGCACACAAAACGTCTTTCTCCAACTACTAACGACCACGATTTTGAATAAAATATAAGGAGATATATAATAATATAAATATAAAAAGGTTGCAATTGAAGTTTTTGCCTTATTTTGGTTTTCGTAGAGATTTGTGAAATTTGAGTTGTTGAATTTTTGAACTTATTGCTGTATTCGATGAATATAACCAAAATAAAATCAAGGAGTTGATTTCGGAAGTTGCCAGAAAAAGATCACGTGAAGCCGGCGGAGATCAACCTTGCACGCTGACAGCCCTGAGTGGACGGCGGTCAATTGTCAATTTGCGCGAGGAGCGACAGGATGAGGCGCCGAGCCGGAGTCTGCCTCCCCTTCTAACTTTAAGAACGATGGCCTAACTGCGGCAAATAGCTATAATATCAAATTTACCTAATCAAATCACACGACAAGATGTAATAGTGCGTTTTATATCATTCATCATCGTGATAAACACATCTTTGTCAGCGCCGTGTCCATTAGTACCCGTATTATGACAAGTGGGTAAGTTATGTAGCAATTATGATCGCCCTTAGATCAAACACGATAAGACCTTCTAAAAATAGATATCGATGAGATCCAATTATCGACTGCCCACGATTTATTATCTCTCGCAATGACCATTACTTCCTGATTCCTGATCCAGGAGCGAAAAAACAAGATGCTTGTCCTTGGACCGAAAACGTTGCAAATCGGATTCGATTAAGAACTCCAACATTTCTACGGCTCTAGTAGCATTTTTATGTTGTGAATGTTATCGATAGTGAGGCAGGTCAGCCTCGTTTGATGAAGCCTATACAATGGGCGCTGGCATCCAGTGAAAAAGGTGCGGTTGCTAGGTACTCTCGTGCTGTTGAGCTATAATCAACACTAATTCGTTTACAGAAAGACTAATAGCCATCGGGTGAGCATCGAGCCACGCCCGCGTTTCGACAATTTCGTCAATAGCTTCCGTCAAATGTTTACCGGCAATCGTTCCATTTCTAACGATATCTTGCTCCAACATCGTGTTCGTTACAAAATTTACCTGTTAATTCATTTTCATTCAGGACTGAACTAAGCGGTGCGTTTGTTTTTATTTACATGTAACGCCTACGCCGTTAAACAACTGGGCAGTTGTCTTTGTAAATAATTGCGTATGAAAATGGGATATCAAAACTGGTATTCGTACCTGGTGCTGCTGGAGCCATGGCGGCGGCGGTCAGTCTTCCATACTTACGACGCGCTGCGGCGCCGGCGCGCGCAAATGCTCCGCTGCCGCAGCCTCACCGACACTACATTCACTTTCAACACTTGAATCGTTGATGTAATCTTCTTCGCCACTCCATTTGATTCACTTCGTGAATGACCTAGCCGCTGGACGGGAATTGGACGCACTTCCGACCTCCTTCTACATAACCTTGCTGTGTTGGTACGCGCACTTCACCAGGATCGAAGGCCCCAAGGACTGGATCTCCAGGCTGCTAGAAATGTGAGGATCCTCTCGATCCAGACCCCGGTAATAGTAAGACATGGACTCGTACCTCGTTCGGAGGTATTCATATTGGAGTAGTATCGTGTAGAGCGCGACGCAGGCGACCGAGGACGTCGCCACTGGCGTCCGAATGCCGCCGCTCACGCTCAAACGGACATAATGGACCCGCCGGAGAGCTCGTCAAAAGAAGAATACGGGGGCCAATTATTTATTTCCATACAATACACGTACGTCGGGCGGCGCGCGGGCGCAGTGCGGGAGTGACTCCAGCGCGGGCATCGTGTCGCCCGACGTCTCCACGCGACCACTACGGCTACACACGCTCTTATTGTATTATAATCAACATCTTATTGCTCCAAAAGATGGTGGTCGTCTCAAGAGATAGTACCATTTCTTAAAAACGAAGATAACCTCGATCAAAGTCATACTTCAATCCTAAAAGAGCCGATTAACTTTGACGAATTTCCCTATCAATACGACATTCAATAGCAGTTCCACCTTGGAGTCTGTAACGTGACTTTTACAGAGCAATGACTTAATCGGAACACATTTACCCTATTAAGAACAAAGAAAACATACACCTACAGCATTTGGAAGTGTCCGGGCGCATTGAGCTCTGATTTTAATAATCCGTGGGGTCAAACGTCAATTTACAAGCCCTTCCCGAGCGGCGCGCGGCGGCGGCACGCGTCTTTAACAATTAGGCTTAATTAAAAGATTTGAGCACGAACATTTGTAGTAAACCAGCTATCATGGATGTGACTCACAAGACAATATTGCTCCTATGTAGGTGTAAAGGAAACAAAGATCGTTAAGAAATAGTGAACGCTGAGCAACAATTTACATGCTATAACTATCCACAAACTGCCACAATACATGTTTGTACTCTTAAGGGAAAGTAATTATGATGAGGAGTGTATTATAGTATGTGATCATGCGCCGATATAAATAGTTTAATTTAATCAGCGTGTCTTATGTCAATATTTGATGTTTGCTGTAAAATAATGGTACAAAAATGGTAAATTCACTGTTGCATTTTAATGAATCTAAGGTTGAGTGTAAAAACATCGGCAAGTCTATTTAACTGCGAAAATAATAAAAAGAAACGCAAATTTTATTGAAAAATCACTAAGCTGCAGTAGCAACAGATTATAAAAAAATTGGCATGTGGCTGTACGTACGGCTTCGCTCCTGAAGATTATCCCACTGAAAAAAACCGGCCAAGTGCGAGTCGGACTCGCGCACGGAGGGTTCCGTAACATTATCATAAAAAAACGGCAAAAAAATCACGTTTATTGTATAGGAGCTCTAGTATTTGCTGTTATAGCGACAATAGAAATACATCATCTGTGAAAATTTCAACTGTCTAGCTATCACGGTTCATGAGATACAGCCTGGTGACAGGCATACAGACAGACAGACGGACCGCGGAGTCTTAGTAATGGGTCCCGTTTTCACCCTTTGGGTACGGAACCCTAAAAATGGCATACTGTATTGGGATAAAAAGTAGCCTATCTATAACATTCAGCAAAATTGTAACATTCTAACGGAGAATGATTATTTGTAATCGTATTAGTATTTCCAGAGTCTCTTTAAATAGCATTTTAGCCGACTATAGCGAAGCCAGAAGTAAGGTATGATTTTACCTTTAATATTAGTTAAGATTTACGTGACTTTTTCCGTGCCCTTTTACTGTGATAACTGATTGCTACAGTACGGCGATATTGACTTTATAGTTGATTGACCTTTACGTTATATTGCTCTCAGCACCGCAGGAATCGTTTTCAATTAATGTACATGATTTCTTGCGGGTACATTTTGTTTGAATATATTATTGTGGTACGTTTTCTCGGGAAATTGGATTTTTCAAAATAAACGAAACATTATTTTGCTACTGCAATTGAATCGTGAAAGTAAACGAACTACACATAACTCTTATTGTAATAGTAAGTTCAATTTGAACATACGATTGCAACTCTTATTTCTCTGAGGACTGGAAATTGCCAAGAAAAACGATAAAAATTCAATACAGCAATGAAAACAAGTAGAAACGAGTGGTAAAATTGAAATAGTTGATATGCAAGGGGATAAAGCAGTGTCTTACATCACGGGTGGCATATTGAAACCTGAGCGTAACGAGGTACTCTATAGTTTACTCCGGAGCGAAGTGGGGGAGTTATGTCCAGTGCTAAGTGAAGCGAGGTATTCAAGCTGCCCAGACAGGCTTTATCCCAAAGGAGCATTCTCTACTTTTCACACCTGCGAGCGTAGTACACTATTACCTCCTATTCAGACAATAAAAAGCTGCTTGACTTTCGAGTTTATGTTAAATGTTGAAAATAAACTAAAAGGACGGACTCTGACACAGTCTTGACTCCTACTTTTGTTGTTCTCCATTGAACAAAATCGTCATAGGCTTTTTCGTATCTGTGTTGTGATTTAGTAACCGACTTTCGAAAAAGGAGGCGGTTCTATATTCGACTTTATGTATGTTTTTCACCGATATCCCCGTCAATTGTAGACTGATTTTAAAAATTTTGTTTGTGTTAGAAAGAGTATGTTCCGAAATTGGTCCCATTTTAATTTGGCGAAGATCTGATGAAGAACTTCGGAGATATTCAACATAACTCTTCAAAAAATAACGGCAAATCTCTCGGAATTGCAGCAATCGCATGTCTGTTTATTAGTCTAGTCTTGTTGAGTTCAAAAACGTGTTAACCCTTTTAGTAGTACGGCCATTTTGGAGCTGTCAGGGGGCATCCGTCAAGAACATCTGTTTTTTTTTGGCCGATTGTCATTCAAACGACGATATCTCCTAAACTACCCAAGGGAGCTGTTTTAAAGTTATATCGTTGTGATCATTATGAAATAAGCTACCATGTTATGAATGGTAATTTCACAACTCGTTTTCACTGTTGAAATTACAGTTATTTAAGTATTATTTTCTTCACAAGTGTGTTGAAAAACGTCGTATGATACACGTGTGTATTGATGATTACCGTCCTCGGCTCTCTTAAGACCCTCACCTAACGGCTCGGGTCTCAATGGCTCCTCAGCGGTAATCACCAACATTACACACTTGTACCATAATGTACTATTACTTAGTTAAGTAAGCATTTCATGAATAATGAACCTTATACTTGTGCTCGTAACGTTCAATTAAGAAGTGAATGTAAGCAAGCAATTAAAACGAATATAAATAATATTAACCCTTTGCATATAGTGTTCATCTTATATATAAAATTCTCGTGTCTCAATGTTCGTTCCCGTACTCCTCCGAAACGGCTTGACCGATTCTCATGATATTTTGTGAGCATATTGAGTAGGTCTGAGAATCGGCAAACATCAATTTTTTTTTAATTTTTAGGGTAGGTAGGGTAGGGTAGGGTAGGTAGGTAGGGTAGGGTAGGGTGGGTAGGGTAGGGTAGGGTAGGTAGTGTAGGGTAGTTAGGGTAGGGTAGGTAGTGTAGGGTTGTTAGGGTAGATAAGGTAGATGAATGTTTGGTGTTTTTATGCCAAACAAAGTTTGCCGGGTCAGCTAGTAATTTCATATTAAAGCTTAGCCACGTTTACCTTATTATAATAAGCGTGAAATATGTATTGTTCACTGACTTTAGTCTAAGCCAATAACTATTGTTTATAGGATACCGATTTACAAATAAAAGAGCTCGTGGAGGAAGGAAGGAAGGAGCTCATGGCTAAATAATAACAGCTGCATGGGGTCATCGGTGACCATATAGCGAGATTCCTCCTTGCCTCGGAAAGCATATCAAGCCGTTGGTCCCGGCTGTCATTTGAAGATCTTTCACATCGTTACGGAAAGTCAGAAGCCTTAAATCTTACATGAGTCCTCAGGCAGAAGTCTAAAGAGTATGATTGCCCCCCCCCCATCTCTCATTTGAGGAATATGAAAAAGCTTTGGAAGGCCTTCCTCTATGTGGTCAGATGACCTGGTTAAAGCTGCGGGAATCCGCTGGATGCGAGACACAGAGGACCGATAGATGAGGCGACACTTGGGGGAGGCCTGTGTCCAGCATTGGACGTGTTTCGGCTGAAATGATGATGATGAAAAAGGCTTTTGATTATATTCAGACCTGGCCGGTCGTTTTGGAGTGGTTGCCGCGATGACGACATATTCATGTGCTGAGATGTCCGTATGAATGAATGAATACGTTGCAATGAATGAACTATAACAACTCACACGTAACTCCTAGATTATAAAGTATATTTACGTCGACATAAACTGCAAATTGGTTAAAAGTTTTAGAGGAAAGCTAACAGAAAAATTCAGCTGGTCTGAGCATCGTTTGGGAAACTTAATCTGCACGTCACGTATTTCACAGTTTTTTTTTTTTTGGCTGGTCTGTCATCCAATGACTTCTCCCGCTCTGGGTGAAGCGGGAGGGCGTGTCAGAGTTTTACTGAAACCCACCCGTGTTCCTTCAGTTGCTTGTGTCAGGGCAGCGATAACTCTCTTTCAAATTTATGCGCGACCCAGACAGGCATCGGCCCTATCGGACCTCGTCACTTTTGCCGACATCTCTTTGAGGCGCGCGTGGAACACTACGCGCCGTAAACTCGGGCTTGGTCCTTAACGGACGGCGAGTTACCCATTACTTTCCGTCCGCAAGCCCGCGCCTACGGTGGCCGAGAATCGGCTTGCGACTCCCGACGCCCAGGGCGTCTCCTGCGGTTGCTAGGGGCGTGAAGGCGTCTCCTTTGCGTCTCCCTCACGCGTTTCGCCTCCTCCTTTGCGAGCATTACTGTTTCGCAGATGGAACAGACAGCTTCCCAGCTTCACAGCTTCCCTTTGCTTCCGGATGCATTTTTTCTGTGCGATGAACAGTCTCTTTCTGTTGAGTAACCCCAGGCAATAAGACCATATCTCAGCACAATAAATAGAATCAACGTAGCCATAGTATGCAGATAATACAGTTTTTAATACTGATGTTTTTGAGTGTTCGTATAGAACGAACACGAATTTATTTATTTTGTTGCATACTTTACTGACGTGGGTTTTCCAGTTGCAGTGTTTATCAATCGTGATACCGAGAAATGCCGTTTCGTTTACTTCTTTTAATTTAACTCCTCTATAATTGATGTCCAAAGACTTATTTTCTAGCCCATATGTACTAAATTGAATAAAATTAAGTGAATTGGTCCGAGTGCTCACGCTTTGTTTAAAGATCTTTCCAAACGCTTAGTTGACACTTCGCGTGACCCAAGGGCTGGCTTTTACCTCGGTCAGAGAATAAGCATTGCCATACAACGTGGCAATGCTGCCAGTCTTTTGGGCACATTACCAGTGGACAACGATGTGGAGGAGTTTTTCGACGCCATATTTTAGATTAGGTAAGTGAGTAGTTTTTGGTTTAAGTGTTTATGTTTGTAGTCTTAGTTAATTAAGTATTTTATACATTGTATATACTTGTATCTTTGTAAATAAATTATACATTTTCTTTTTTGTTAGATTTACACGTAGATTATTTTCGTCAAGCCATGTTAATATCGATTCAATTGTATTATTTATGTCAGTTGTATGATTATTAATGTCATTATTATTCGATGTCAATATTAACGAAATGTCATCAGCGAAGGGTGATTAGTAACTTCAGGCATGTCATTTATATATAGTAAGAACAATAGGGAGCAATAATTTTCTATCCATTGAAGAACTGGGCCCCGTATCCCATACTATTCAAATTTTTCTATTAGCAATTTCTGTGATACGAAGTCGAAGGCCTTCAACATGTCAAAAAATATGCCTGTTGTCTTAAGTCACTTATCTAAATTGGTAATGTTTGTGTGTATTAGGTTATAACATGCTTATGTTGTAGACTTTCCTTTTTGAAAACCGTATTGTTCTTGCCTTAGGATACTATGCTTGTCGATGCATTGAGTAAGGCGTTTGTGCATAGCAGTTTCAAAGTTTTCTGATATAATCGGTATGAGAATAATTGGTCTGTAGTTATCGAGACCTTCCTTGCTACCTTTTTTAGGAGAGGTTTTACAACTGATTGTTTAAGTAGGTTAGGAAAAAATCCAGATTCAAAAGATAGATTCACTAAAAATGTTACGACTGGTGTTAATTCACCAGAACAACATATTAAATTTTTTGTTGCTAACTCATCGTAAGCTACTGAGTTTTTGTTGTTTAGAGATAACATAATTCTGTGTATTTCTTCATTTCCATATGGTTTTAGGAAAATAATATCATTAACAGATTTTTTAAGGCTAGCACGAGTATTTCTATGGGTATCGTTTGTTATATTAATCCAATAGTCATTGAATGCTTCAGCAATTTTATCCGGGCTATTAATTACAGTACCTTTGTTTCTTACGTTTTCTGTGACTTGTTTGCTCTTACTACCGACGGACTTTTATCAGTTGCCATGCTGCCTGGCATTTGTTTTTAGAATTACTGATAAATTGATGATTCATTGTTTTAATGGACATTGATATTGCAAGTAATGTATTTAAGTAGTGTAGTGTATGTATTGTGTGTAGTGTATGTAGGCTTTATGTAGGCTGGCTATGTATGGATTTTAAATGTGTCTTCAGTACTTTCATAAGTCAAGGTTTTAGGGGATCGTGAGAAGTCTGATGATGAAACTAACTACCGCGTTACCCAATACGTACTCTTAACTAAAAGGCGGTGGCTCCATGTCACATACCGATGTTCACCTTAACCGGTTTGGCTGGCAGATGACGTCAACATATTTGGCGAAAGGCTTGGCAGATGATGATTTTGGCATTTATATATCTGTCTAATATAGCCTTTTCAAAATATAAGCTTCGATTGTAGAGATACGTCTTATAATCTGAGCAAGTGTTACATACCCAAATTGGCTGCCTCTTTAGTCTTAGTAGTTGCTAGCGCTACTGCTGAGTGTGAGGTTCAATTCCCGGGTCGGACAAGTTGTTATTTGGTTTTTAGGATTCCGTACACAAAGTAAAAAAAAGGGACCCTATTACGAGTACTAAGAGACCACTGTCTATCCGTGAACTGTTATATTTGATTCCAATAATATTAATCCTAATATTTATCCGTGGTGCTAGGCAACTGGGCTTGTTGTAAACGACCCTTTGTGTCTATTGGCCTTGTTTGTTCTGTCTCCTGCTTGATATGGAGGAAAATGGATTTTTTTTTTTTTTTTCTAATCCTCTGTTATTATTTTCTGATTAATTTCGTTGCGGGATCCAAGATAGTTAAAATCATTTTCCGAGAATTCGTCGAGCTTCATTGCCTCGGCGCTTTTCTGGTGGTCGCCACTGTTGACTCTGGCTTTCAGGAGTTGTAGTGGTTTGGGAATAGTGCTGTGGGATTGTCTGTCTGTCACCAGGCTGTATATCATGAACCGTGATAGCTAGGCAGTTAAAATTTTCACAGATAATGTATTTTTGTTGCCATAACAACAAATACTAAAAACGGTTCGTTGTGGGGTCCATGACTGTGGCATCGTTTCTCCATGACTTGTCGAACTTCATTGACTCGGTGATTTTCTGGAGGTTGCCACTGTTGATTCGGGTATTCAAAAATTGCAATATTTGTGAATAGTGTGGTAAGCTTGTCAAATAAAAAAACTAGCCAAGTGCGACTCGGACTCGCACACGTAGGGTTCCGTACCATTATAGCAAAAAAAGACAAAAAAAACACATTTGTTGTATGGGAGCCCCACTTAAATATTTATTTTATTCTGTTTTTAGTATTTTTTTATTATAGCGGCAACAGAAATACATCATCTGTGAAAATTTCAACTGTCTAGCTATTACGGTTCATGAGATATAGCCTGGTGACAGACGGACAGATACGGACCGCGGAGTCTTAGTAACAGGATCCCTTTTATTGGGTACGGAACCCTAAAAAGCAGCCAAATGCGAGTGGGGCCGCGCACTGAGGATCTGTACAAACAGCTACATTCACCAAAATAATATAATGTAAGATTACTGAAATTCATAAATTATGCAAGCGCTGAACATTGCTCTACTACAACATAACATCACGTCTGAACCTAATCCCCCAAAGTTACTACCTACTACAGGTGCACCTCTAGCACCTGTAGTAGGTACACCACAACGTTCATATAACAATATTAACAAACAACACATACCTAACATTGCTCAAACGAATAGCATTGCGCAAACAACTGCAAATAAGTTTATAATCGCATTAGTTTTTGTGATGTAGGTACAATATTACGGTTTTAGGGTTCCGTACCCAAAGGGTAAAAACGGGACCCTATTACTAAGACTTCGCGATCCGTCTGTCTGTCTGTCTGTCTGTCCGTCTGTCACCAGGCTGTATCTCATGAACCGTGATAGCTAGACAGTTGAAATTTTCACAGATGATGTATTTGTGTTGCCGCTATAACAACAAATTCTAAAAACAGTATAAAATAAATATTTAAGGGGGCTCCCATACAACAAACGTGATATTTTTGCCGTTTTTTGCTCGATATTAATAACGGCAACAGGTAGACGCTTGAAATATTCACAGAATGTTTAGTTGTATATTCACTTCAAAAAATAATAATTAATAATAAAAAATATATATATAAAAATATTTTTTTTGCAGTGTTTTGCGATAATGGTACAGAACACTTCGTGTGCGAGTCCGACTCGCACTTAGCCAATTTTTTTTTAGTAGTGCTGTAAGATATTGCTACGTGCCAAATTTCATGATCCTAGGCTAAAGGGAAGTACCGTACCCGGTTTTGATTCCCTTGTGAGTGTCTAAATATGAATATGATTTAGAAGTTTGATTTTGCACAGCTCCAAGGTAATACAGACCTGAGTATTGCATATTAATTTTAACGTGATACCTACTCGCGTTACTGCGAAAAAGATCTTGACAGACAGACAACGAAGTGATGCGAATCTAGCTGTGCCCGCGGCTTCGCTAACGTATTCCACTGACTGTGGATTTTTATAAAGTACAAATCAATCAATAAAAAAATTAAACAACAAATCCAAATATACCTACGCTCAAACTTAAAAAATATGTATTATATCGGGCGACTGCAGCGGCGCAACTTTTAGCAGCCCATACAAACAAGCAGTCGTACAACCAATATCTTGTAAATTGAGTGGTTTCGGGATTGCTTTTCCAATTAAAATTTCTCAATTGTAAACTTATGATAGAATTTTAGGGGCCCGGTGCCCCGTTGGCAATAGGCTTGCCGAACACCTAGAACTCAAACATACTTATATGGTAAAAAGTGGATGAGTTAAGATGCAGCTACCAAAAAAATCTGCACACGAAAAACAAAAATGTTAAACTTATTTCCAAAAAACCGGCCAAGTGCGAGTCGGACTCGCGCACGAAGGGTTCCGTACCATTATCGCAAAACACTGCAGAATAATTACGTTTGTTGTATGGGAGCCCTACTTAAATATTTATTTTATTCTGTTTTTAGTATCTGTTGTTATAGCGGCAACAGAAATACATCATCTCTGAAAATGTCAACTCTGTAGCTTTCACGGTTCATAAGATACAGCCTGGTGACAGACAGACAGACAGACAGACGGACCGCGAAGTCTCAGTATTAGGGTCCCGTTTTTACCCATTGGGTACGGAACCCTAAAAATAACACTACAAAGCAAAAAATTACTTTCTTTGCCGAAGGCGCCATCGAAAACTTAAAATCAATAGGTACCAAAGACACCGACTTTGGAAAAGAAAGTTATTTTGCACTTCGTAGTGTTTTTGATATTGTTTTTTTTTTTCTTGATTCGGTTTTCAGCCTCCTTCCTTTTTCGGAGTTGTAATATTTGCTATGTCACACAGTCTGGAGGACAAACTGACTACCTGACATCAGTCTCGAGGGTTACATCCTATCAAGTTATCGATAAATATTTGTTATTGATAGGAGCATTAGTTGTGACACTTGTGACTACACGACGCTTCTGTTCACAAACAGTGGAAAGTCTCCGTCCGCCTCGAGTGGGCCTTTAATCCACAGATTATCTTTTAATGGAATATTTTTTCAGTGAACTAATCACTTCGCACATGTAGCTAGCAGATCTAGCATTATAATATCTACGACATAATTGTTCAGCCTTGAAAGAGATTATTCGGTTTATCAGTGTGTACAGTAAGAAAATAATTATCTAGGACGTGTCTCTGTACCTACCTGTTTTATGTTATTGTTTTGCTCGAAAACATTGTATTTATCTGTTATGTTAATAATGTTATCGATTAGGTATTCTGAATTTCCTTTGAAACTACACGTCGTTCTTCATTATTTGTCCTGCCCTTATTTAAATTTATTCTGGTTCGGCGCAGTACTTCTTCTTTCATAAATCTCTTTTTGCCGTCATCTCAATAAATCTTTTTCACCGTGTGTATGATCTCCGCTCCGGGATGAGTGGTGGAGTCTATCAGCCTCTAACTGACTACACTCACAAGGTGCTCCGCAGCTACCTTCGGCCGGAGCGCTGGAGTGCTTGTGTATTTCGTAACGCTCCCCGTATGAATTCATGCGTATACCGTCATCCTCTGCGACCGCATACGACCGCAATTCCTCTAGAATCTCAGTATTCACCTGGTTTCTAGTCATATCTCTCATCTTTCACAAAATCCATCAAATCAAATAATTTATTTACAAAATATGTTAATAAAACACAACCTGTAATTTTGATACATATTTTTCTATGTATAATTTTAATGAGGTCCGATTAAAGACATTGCACGGAAGTCGATTGAAACTTTCGGATTGAGCTATAATTTGTGATTAATTTGCTATTTGGTAGTATATTTTATTACTGTTTTATTTATTTCTCGTCTTTACTAACTTAATTTAAGTACTACTAATACTATTGTTAAAGGTTTAGCATAAGCATGTAATTATATTGTATGTCGTTTTGTGATAATTAAACACTTTATCTTTATTCGTTCTTTCTATGTTGTATTGTATTATTCTCGTCTTATCTATCGTTTCTGTCTACCGCTACCCCTATAACTATCCATCAATTCAATCATTATAATTTGTTAGCTCACTCTCATCCTAAAGATCTAAGGTTCTTTCAAACAATCTTTGGATTATCTGTATAATCGCGTGATAAAGTTATCAGTCATTCAGAAAATAAACACTTTAAGTTAATTATCTGTAGACCGTCGGAAAATCACTGCGTTAATCCAAAGATTTCCACTCAAAATTATCAATTGTCCAAGGTGACGGAACTGACTGATTCTAGACTGTTATTTTTTTTAAAGGGCGCAAATAACAAAAATGATAGGTTTAGTTAGGCGTGCAATTGGTGCTTTAGTAGGTTACTATTATTATGGAACTAGTACTTCGCCCGCGACTTCGTTCGCGGGATCCGTACTTTATCCTACAGATGACTTTTTAGTTTTACCCCCTTAAATGTTTTGCCCCTTAATTGCCAAAAATCCCTTATCAGTGCTCCCTTACATCATAAAAAGAATAGCCCTATACAGTAAAATTCTTCAAACATGTTTATCAGCCCCTAAATTTAGTTTACAAACTGTTAAAATTTCATACAACCTTTCAACCCGTTTTTGACTTCTTTACGAATAGAATTACCGAAATAAAAAAACCTCATTGTTGTTTTATTAACCAAGAGCGTAAACCCACAATTTCAGTTGTTTTACCTTTCAAACCAAAGAAATTTCACTTAAAGTTACAACCCCTATTTTATCCCCTTAGGAGTAGAATTTCTAAAAACCAATAAATACATGAATTCTTTCAAGAGCGTTAATATAAAATTTCATGTGTCCAAATTACAAACATTAATAATTTCATACAAACTTTGAACCCTTTTTTTACCCCTTTAGGGGTGGAATTTCTAAAAACCAATATATACATAAATACTTTGTATCAACTAACAGCGTAAATCTAAATTTTCACGTGTCCAACTTATAAACTTTAGACATTCGATACAAACTTTCAAACCCCCTTTTACCCCCTTAAGGGTGGAATTTCCAAAAATTCTTTCGTAGTGCGCACTTACGTCACTTAAGGAACCTCCATGAAAAAATTTCATCTTTACACGTCAAGCGATTTTTGATATTGCGTGATAGGTGAGTGAGTGACCTTTTGCTTTTATTATATAGATTTACAAGTACCTAAGCAACCACTTTCAGTAATTTTCGGCGAAATAAGTCTAGTCCAGTTCCATGGAGTGGAACGTGGTTTAGAACCTAAGCAGGTACTTGTCTTTTTGTACATAACATAATTTCATCACCACTGCTCTTAAAAGGAATAAATACTAAGGCCTACTTGTACCAAATACTATTTAGAGTTAGTTGCTAACATGACCTTGAGATTAAATAACAAATATATGTCATACGTAACCCGCCTAATAGAAGACGGTCCAGTCCCTCTCCCAGAGAGGAGGACTGTGTCCTAGCAGTACTAATACTAATATTATAAACCGGTAATCCTTGCTTGAAGGACGTTACCTTGCGGTAAGTAGCGCGGTATCTTCTCGTCTAACTTACCACAGTGATTCAAGTTTTTTTTTTTTTTTAATTCGTTGCCCCACACTAGGAATTTCTTCCTGTATCGTGGGTGCTTTTACAAACATATAAACTCACATACACAAACACCCAGAGCCGGAACAATTATCTGTAGGTCATACAAATTTTTGTTCCGTGCGGGAATCGAAACCGCGACACGCAGCGCAGCAGTCAATTGCTCAACCACTGCGCCAACCGTGCGCTCAAAGCTATTACGACCAGTGTGTGCTGCCAGTGATGACATATGGAACCGAAACCGAAACGTTTTCGCATACAATGGTCCTCATCAGAAGGCAAGTCACGCAAAGGGCAATGGAGAGAGCTATGCTCGGCGTTACTTTTCGTGATCGAATAAGAAATAAAGATATCCAGGCGCAAGAAAACCGTCATAGCCCGATAATGATGATGAATCCTTGCTTATGTTATGGGGGATCTTAAGAGGTTATAGGCAATTAATTTACTACCGGTGCCTGACTGTCTAGCGATGTCCAAGGCTCCTTAATGCAAAAAGCGTGTAAGTCGTATGTCACTCATGAATATCCTTCTACTAGAGCTATGAAAAGTGTCTATTCTAAATGCAATCACTACACTGCAGCTAGATAAGATTGTTTAGTTTGTGCGCAAACATAACGGTGGCTAAACAGTTGTAATTTATCACAACCTACTTATATCTACTTATTTTATTTGGCTTCACTTGTATTAGGTAAATGATCGTCAAGAATAAACTAATTTCTATATATTTAATTTATTTTCACTTTTATTAAATTATCGTTCTTATTCTTATTCTTTACTAGCTTCTGCCAGCGGCTCCACCTGCGTGAAAAGTGTTTTCTTATCCCAAGGGAACATTATACCGGTATGAAATTTAGCCTATATGCTATTCCAGATTATAATATATGTCTGTACCAAATTTCATCCAGATCCGTTTAGCCGTTCTAGCGTGATTGAGTAAAAAACACATATCCATCCAAACTTTCGCATGTATATTATTAGTAAGATTGTACACAAAAAAAATACATAAAAGCACAAATATAATAGGACAGCATAAGTACAAAGGCCAAACCAATCGTTAAACCGCGTCATTCATTTCTATATTCATATATTTATTTTTTATAGAAAATTAAATTCAATTCTAATGTTTTAATCAAATTATTCTCAAGAAATTATCAGAGTGGTTGACGATTTGCTGGGAATAACAATAAGTACCTTTTTGGTGCAAATATATATATATATATAGTTTCAGCAAAATCAACATTCAGATGAGCAGTGGTGGCCCAGTGGTATCGGCCGCGACTTTCAATTTGTAGGTCGTGGGTATGAGCCCAGGCAGGCGCTTTACTTTGTGTAAATTATTTCATCGCCACTGCCCTCAAAACGGTGAGGAAATCGGCATGTCCTAGAACCAAAAATTCGAAGACATGTGACATCCACCTACCCGCACTGAGCCCGCATTCCCTCGCACAGAGAGGAGGCCTGTGTCCCAGCAGTGGGGACATTAATAGGCTGACGATGACGATGATGATGATCAACATCCAGAGATTTAAGGATATTTTAAAATTATTATAATTTATTAGGTGTTTTATCATTATCGTTGCATCTTTTTTCTGTCAATGATACAACTTATAAAACTGCTCAGTTATTGGCAAAAAACTGTTATAAAGGAGAATGGGCAATTCTGCCACACCCTCAAATGTTCCCCGTGAAATATGTATTGTGAACATTAGTTATTGTGATGACTTTCTCTTGTTTTCGGATAAGTGAGGAGCTGCAGAGCCCTAAATTTAATTAGCTATAAGTAGGTATCCTTTTAACTCTGGCATATCATCAATTGATAACTTGAACTAAATAAATATGGACAATACTTCCTAAGCGTGTGTTTTTGTAAATCTTCTGGCCCTTCCTTATTTTTTTTAACTACTTTTTTAATTAACTTCGG
The DNA here is from genome assembly GCA_945859665.1 of Anorthoa munda. NCBI lineage: Eukaryota > Metazoa > Arthropoda > Insecta > Lepidoptera > Noctuidae > Anorthoa > Anorthoa munda. Next base: position 42,638,199 of record OX243893.1, read on the forward strand.
CAGAATTATTATTTTCTTGTATATCATTAACTCGGAACGAACATTTTCTTGAAAAATATCATAAGACTTTTGCTATTGCTCTTTGGGGCACGGCGGCATCCCATCCTTTGAAATCTGCGGTCTGCATCGAAGGAGCCGCCTTTAGTTTACTAAAAACAAATACAACTTATCGTACCTGTACCGTGTCCTCGTATGCTACATTGTAGCAGTACAACTTAGAACGTAAAACGACCCTCATCTAATATTGACTGTAGACTATTTGCAGTATTATCTACACTTATACAAAGTTATCTAATAATCATTTCCACATGTGAGCAAAGAAATTAAAAATAATCTAAAGATTACTAACAGTCATGTAAAGTGCCTATTTTATTTACACTACCGTCGATAACAGTGATACGAATGTGTACTGGGTACACTATTACTAATAATAATATTTATTGATAAATCATTTATTTTCATCAAGGACTGTAAGAAACCACCGTGTGCAGTAACTTTCCGACTACTGGTGCAGCTACACGTCTATGTATATATGTTTATAAGTGCCTGTAAATGATTACTGAACTAACAACTTTAGACTGTCTGTCTAAGCGTTTCAATTTCATTTGACGGTACCATAAAATATTCAGTTACCGCGTAACCAAAACTTGTCAGAGTTTTTAATAATAACAGTTTCTTGATATTTTTTAAATGGCAAACATGTTAATAAGGACTAGACAGTACAAGTGTTACAGAATTGCGACGGCCATTAGAGTGATTTTAGTTTTGGGGATACCCTTAATTTATTTGTTGTTTGCCAGTGATCTAGCGGAACAAGAAATATCAGATACTTCTTTAGGTTCAGGTAAACATAATTTTATCTCTTAATTAGGGAAGTTATGTGTTGAAGAGTGATTTTTATAGTACATTTGTGGCCTTCAGGTAATGATGGAGCCCTCTTTTCGCGTAAACTGCTCGCCCTCGTTGAGAAGGCAGAGAGAAACTGCACTCCTGCCGCGATCCTCGAGTTTCCCTCCGATGGTCTGACTCGCTACCAGAGGAAACATGTAAGAAGAAATTGCCTAATACTCAATAATATTTTAAATATGCGAAGTAAACAACTTTTATGATAATAAGTGGATACTTATTATATTAACTTTCTAACTAAAGCATTCGCTTGCGTTGTGTTCTTCATTCATTATGCCAAAATAATGTTTAATGTAATTGTTGTATTCTGCGATTGAAACTTCAATACTAAACGGACAATCGCAGCTGTATTTTAAACATCTACCCACTTATCCAATTCATAATCCATCCAAATAGTATTTTTTTTGAAAACTACTTTACTTAAAGGAGATATCATTGATTTTCGATTGTTTTGAAATGAAATAAGAATCTGTTATAGGAAGTCTTTTGTTTTATAGTTAATATTGGCTGTATAAAATGTGTCCGGATTTGTAATAATAAAACTTTAATGTCGTAAAACACCATATGTATGGAGTCCAATCCCAACACTATCAAAGTAAAGCAATTTTAGTATCTGATTTATTTATGACGATATGCACATAGAATAACGTCGTATTAAGTTCCTATTCATATTCCCTCGACGCATTTAGAATATATCCAAATAGCTATTCCCCGCGGCTTCGCTCCCGTGCACCACCCCCACAGGACCCGTTTTCGGGATTCAAAAATAGCCTATGTCATTCAGGAATGATGAATACGGCAGATGTGTGTGTGATAGATAGCATTTCGTCAGCGACGTATATTCTTCTCTATTGCAATCGTATATATTTCAAATAATAATTCGTTGGCATACAACAAAATATTAATTGAAAACTACTGTCTTAAAATAAACATAGATAATTTTTTATACGACTAAAAAAAATTACAAAATACTGAGACGCACTGAGTCTAACCCAGTCTGAAGACAAAAGGCCCTCTCAATAAAATGCGCCATAGAAAATTTTAATTAAGAATCTGTGTTTAACTTAATCTTGAATTGTAAGCGAATTTTTATAAATAAGTTTGTTTAATATATGAATCGCGAGGCTGTGGATACAGTTCCTATGTTCAATTCTCATATACTCGTAGTATTTACCACATACTTAAAGCTGTTCATTTCCAGGGGTACATTGCCATACATTGCATCCTGGCAATATATTGCTTCTTTCTGCTGGGCACGGTTTGCGAGCAGTACTTCGTGCCAGCCATCGAGATGATATGCGAACGTAAGTGTAAATTATTGTACTACTGTATGTTATGCTAATTTTCAGTGATACTCATTGCATGCTAATGAAACTTCATGATATTGTGGGCATATCGCGTGTAGAAAAAATCATTTTTACAAAACATACAAACGACTTCCAAAATCACTACAAAGTGAAAAATAACTTCAATGTCGGAAGTTGGTGTTTCTGTTTTCGTTTCTTCATTCTATAACGATTTTTGGAAGTCGGTTGTGTTTTTTGTAAAAACGATTTTTTGTTTTTGACTTTTTTGTTGTAGTGCATAAAGGGCAAGTTCTAGAATAGATTACTTGAATGACATGAAACTTGAACGTAACTGGTGGTATTGCGTGTACCAGGGTGAACTGTATATATCTGATTATCCCTTTAGAGCGTACCGGCGTGATGTTATAGTATGAAATGGTATAAACTATAAACACCCATGCGATTGCAGCAATCCCGAGAAAATTTCCGTAATTTATTGAAGAGTTATGTTCTATATATCCGAAGTTATTCATCAATTCTTCACTTAATGTAAATGGGACCAATTCGGGAATATATCTTTCAAACAAAAAAAAAATTGTATTAATTCGGTACACAATTGACTGAGATATCGGTGTAAAGACAAACATACATACAGTCAAATATAGAACCTCCTCTTTTTTTGGAAAGTTGGTTATAAAGGGAGGGCCTTTGACTAGCATAACAGGCTAAGAAAGATATAAAGCTCGAAATAAAACGATAAACCAATGTACGAATTTTGCTGATGATGATGATGTAGATAATATTACAGAGGTTTCCATTTCTAGTACCTACGTATGATTTGAAATCATGATTTTGTTGACAGCTAAATTGATCTTAGATCAAAGCAAATTTGACAATTACAACCTCACCCTCTACCACCATAATACATTCAGACCTGCTCTCCACCTCATCAAATTAAAAATTAAAGCATCAGATAACAAATAGTTCTTCAAAAGTAGACAATCATAACATCCGCGTCACTGCATGCTGTACACGAGTATATTCGGTGCTTCCTCGCGTGCTTCAAATTGTCACGTAGCTTCCATATCAATTAGAGGTGGAAGAGGTTAATCAGACTCAGAAACGTGCCGGCTTAACGTGCCTCGCTCAAATTACAAGTCAAATCGTTACATTAGGTACACGATAGTGCCAATGTCAATCTTTTCATTGAAGTCCTACAGGTCAAGGTGTGCTAGTCGGATGTTCTAGAATACGAACACACGTTGCTCTTCACACAGAAATGTGGCTAATAGGTAATACCTAGTCGTAATAGGACTAAATTGCATCCGCGTTTTTTATGGCGGTCAACGAATGCACTTTAACGCAAAAGCTCACGATAGGATTGCTCGAAATTCAAAATATAACAGCATCATACTCCATATCCGTATTGATTGATGGATGTTTCCGGGCAGCTAAGAGGCTCTATGAAAAGGGCAGGCCTTATTGCACACACATTGTGCGAGGGTAATTGAATTATCTTATCTACACTTGCAGCTCTGTTCTATCCGCGTCAGCGTGATGTTGGATATTGGATCCAATGCGGTCTCACAATAAATAAAAAATAAGCACTTGGATCGATGCGACTCGACTCGCGGAGTCTAGACTAGCTCTCGTCCCCACTTTGAGGAAAATAAAATATCAATCCCTGCATTTGCGCCCGGAACTATCGGTGGAAATATCCTGAGATGAATCGTAGAAATAAATCGGAATTGGGTGTTCATCATCAGATAATTTTCTGATATTAATTGTTTAGTTTTAGAACTGTTAATATTAAGGAAAAGTTTTGTTCGTTTTTTAACGCGAGTTGTAGAAGCAAAACTTTTACATAGGTGTCATAGGCGTAGGGGTGAAAGGTAACCTTAAGTATATATCTATAAAGGTCTATCCACACATATCAGGGCCGTGCCCCGTCAGGGGCTCAAAAAAATATCGGTGTGTACATTTTATATGAACTCGTTCACACACGTTCGTGCACGGGCCGTGCACGGGCCAGCGACGGCGCTTCAATCCCTGGGCCCGGCCCTGCTGTCACGCACGTCCCGGGCACGGCCCTGATATGTGTGGATAGACCTTTAATAAACCTATCTAAAAAAAACATAATAGCACGCCTGTATTCCCTGAAAGGTTAGGCAGAACCAATCTAAAGTCGTGACTCTAAGAAGTCGGATTTTATTGAAGATTTTATAAAAATTATTTATGTTAAATTTTTGTACTCTATTTGATAGCCATAAAAATATATAATGATAATTAAACTTGATGCTTACGAATGATACTTCTGTTATAATGTATGGGTTATTCATTAATTACGAATAATGAATTAGATTTTTCAATTTCTTTCATACAAAGTTCTCGCGGTATGTAAAATGAGAAGCGTCATCGGACATTGTCACGATTTTAGGTTTATTTATTTAGCCTAGTATGGACTATAATTGATAATGACAGTTATTACAATCCATCTCAAGACTTGCCTGGTGTTACTACCTCCAGTGTATAGCAGCCATGCTAGGTTCATGCCCGAGGTAAGGCAAGTTAAATTAGTTTCGCCAGTAGGAAGTTCTCCCTCGCCTAATACACCCGACAGAAACCTTTAATAAAATGCAGAGACTTTTTGATACCAAAGGGAAGGTAAAAGAGAACCTTTACTAATATATATTAGAAAAACGCAGATAGCCTTTGACGGTGCACGTCGTTTGAAGTAAATAAAAGTAAAGTAATAAGAAGCAAAGTAATAAGTTTTGATTGAAAAAGGTTCGGAGCTGATTGCTACGGCGTAGACCAATGCTGCGAAAACTTATTTTTTTTTCAATATAATCAAATTTCAACCTATGAAATTGGCGTTTTGTCGTACTGGCCACTTTGATCTCAAATATCTGCTCTTTGGTTTGGAATTCCAATTTTAAATTTATACAGCTTTACTCATGCTTTTGTGTTTGGAAAACCGTAATTCATTTGCTTTTTCCTCTTTTGGTTTTTTCTTTGCGCCAGTCAGTTTACAAAATGGAAACCTTGTAATATCGCGTTATTTACGAGTACGAGTTTTACCGTGGCACCAATGCTGCAGAAACGGCTCGAAGGATTAATTATGTGTATGGCGACGGTGTCGCAAAAGAAAACACAGTGCGGTTTTGGTTTCAACGTTTTCGTTCTGGAAATTTCGACCTGCAGAACAAGCCCCGTGGACGGCCGGAGACCAAAGTTGATAATGAAGAATTGAAGGCTATTGTGGATGTATATTGGATCCATCGAAACCACGTCCGAGTTAGCTGCAGGCTGCGGTGTTAGTGATAAAACTGTTTTAATCCACTTGAAGCAAATTGGGAAGGTGAAAAAGTTTGAAAGGTGGGTACCTCATGAATTGAGTGCAGCAAACCGACAAACGCGCGTCGACTGCTGCGTTACATTACTCAACCGGCACAGTAATGAAGGGATTTTAAATCGAAAAATCGAATCATTACCTGTGATGAAAAGTGGATCCTGTACAATAATCGGAAACGCTCATCGCAATGGCTGAACCCTGGCGAATCAGCCAAATCCTGCCCCAAGCGAAAATTGACTTAAAAAAAATTACTTATGAGCGTTTGGTGGACTAGTGCCGGTGTCGTTCCTTACAGCTTTCTTAAATCTGACCAGACGATAACGGCGGATGTCTATTGTCAGCAACTGCAAACCATGATGGAAAAGCTAACTGCTAAACAGCCGAGGCTGGTCAATCGCTCAAGGCCACTGCTGCTTCAGCACAACGCTAGACTACAAACTGCACAACAGACGGCTACCAAAATAGAGGAGCTTCAATTGGAATGTCTAAGACATCCACCGTACTCCCCGGGCCTTGCTCCAACAGATTACAATTTTTTTCGAAATTTGGATTACTTCTTGCAAAGGAAAAAAATCAACTCCGATGGGGCAGTCCAAAGCGCCTTCAAAGATTTTATTGATTCCCGTCCGAATGGTTTTTTAGTACAGCGATCAATGAACTATCTATGAGATGGCAAAAGTGCATAGATAGCAATGGTACATACTTTGATTAAATAAATATATTATAATAAAAAAACGACTTTATGTTTCTCCCTTCCAAAACGCCAATTGCATATTTAATGACCTAATATATTTTTTATAGAAATTCGATCTCTTTCAATTTATATTAATTACCCGACTGCCGAAGGAGGGTAATGTGTTTATCAGTCTATGTATGTATGTATGTATGTATGTATGTATGTATGTATGTATGTTTGTTCCTATGTGGCGTTCCAGAGACCAAACGCGTTGATCAATTTTGATGATTCATACGTCAATCGATTCGTCTTAACCTTGCGAGTGTCATAGGCTACATTAAAATTGGAAAATATAAAAATGGCGGCTTTTGGGCGCCATTTTGTGGGGGGCCAATTTTATTTTTTCTTCCAAACCCATCGTGTGGGGTATCAAAATAAAGGGTTTCAAGAGGTGATTTCAAAAATATATAACACTTATATATTTAAATGTACCTAATTCGAAAAAAATGTTAACTAAAAAGTTATAAATAAAAAAGTTTATTTAAAAAATCAAAATACCCGACTGCTTAAAAAGCGAACTAAAAATACGTAAACAAGAAGAAAATCATGCTGTGCAGTCGGAGGATACATCTGGTTTTGGTCAGCCAGCTCGCGAATATGTATCCTCCGACTGCACAGTGGTATCAAAATAAAGGGTTTCAAGAGGTGATTTCAAAAATATATAACACTTATATATTTAAATGTACCTAATTCGAAAAAAAAATTAACTAAAAAGTTATAAATAAAAAAGTTTATTTAAAAAATCAAAATACCCGACTGCTTAAAAAGCGAACTAAAAATACGTAAACAAGAAGAAAATCATGCTGTGCAGTCGGAGGATACATCTGGTTTTGGTCAGCCAGCTCGCGAATATGTATCCTCCGACTGCACAGCATGATTTTCTTCTTGTTTACGTATTTTTAGTTCGCTTTTTAAGCAGTCGGGTATTTTGATTTTTTAAATAAACTTTTTTTAGTTCAAGTAACATGATTATTGAAATATTTCGTAGGCTTTCGTAGCATGGAGCTACGCCGTAGCAATTTGCTACGAAGCCTTGACACACAACCTTCTTTGCCGGAAGCTACGTTTTCTTAACACTTTCGGACTTAAATACATGATTTTCTCTGTGCTTAAACATAGAAACGGATACAGTTAGTGCGATGTTCATGGCAGTTTAACGATCCGTCTAGATATTATGGTAATTAACTCGTAGATCACAGCAGGGTTTTTTGCTTAGCAAAGTAAGGACGTTGAAAAATAGTATGAATATGTAGAACACTGGTTAAAAGGATAATAAGGCATATGTTTCTATGAACATCCATGTAGAAATGAAAAAGCTAGTTTCGACGACCAAATGTTAAACAATTTCAGAACTTCAAAAATAAAAAAATCTCTTTTCTGTATTTTGGTCAGATTAACTTGAAATAACGTGCCGTAAGTTAGTGTGTATGAGTCAAATCATGCATCTGAATTTTAAAACAGCTATCCCTACCCGATTGAGCTGAAATTTTGAACACACGTTTTATTTTGGATGTATGCAAAGCCTGTTAAAATATTTTTTTAAACAATAATTATTGCTTATGGCTACTTATTTAATTGGTGGAGATGAGTAGCTTAGGATAGAACAATATAGAAGTTTTGAAAATATGTTGGATGAATGATATCTCTTATTTCAGAATGAAATGCTTATTATTATTTAATAGATCTTTGTGTTTCTAGGTCTAAATATAGGAATGGATGTAGCCGGAGCCACATTTATGGCAGCAGCCAGCTCAAGCCCGGAGCTGTTCATTAACTGCGTAGGCACCTTCGTGACGGAGGGCGACATCGGCGTGGGCACGGTGGTGGGGTCAGCAGTGTTCAACGTGCTGGCTGTGCCCGCTTTCTGCGCACTCTGCGCGGGGACCGTAAGTTCTTCTTCTTCTTCGCCTTTCGTTACCTTATCCCATTTACTTGGGATCGGCCCTCCTTATCCTATTTCTCTACTGTGCACAGTCTCGAGCTGAGCTGGCATCCAATTGTGCCTCTTTCAGGCCTTAAGGCAGTCGGACAGTAAGTACTTATTAATATATATAATCTGCTATGTTGGGTCGGATTCTAATCTAAAACATTTCAAAAGTTGGTGAGCCTTTTAGATATCAAGTGTTATACAGATACAAAAATATTTTAAGACATGTGACATCCACCAACCCGCACTGGGCCCGCGTGGTGGATTACGGCCCATTCCCTCTCATAGAGAGGAGGCCTGTCTCCCAGCAGTGGGATAGGCTGATGATGTGATGTGTATAGTAGAATACGACTTTCAGCGATAGTGTAGCTTTCTATCAATTGAGAGGTTACTTTCTAAAGCCTACTCCTCAGTAACGGCTAGGTTAAAAGCTTTGAAAAAAATATACATTATTTATGAAACATGTAATAAAAAATAACAAAACGATATTTTTTCGCTACTTTTCCTCCAAAACGGCGTGGAACATCCAAGCCGTTGTGGAGGAAAAGTTCTTCTTTTCGTATCGATAAACTCAAATTTTTACACAACTATTCTCAAATTTTGGCTGACCCGTATGTAGCCACCTGGACAGCACTGTTATTTGCCACGTTCAGATCCTGAAAGGTGCAGGCGGCTGGGCACGAAACACAGACAGGAGGTGGGGCATATCCCGCGACGGGGCCTCACACTGGCACTGTTTGAGATGGGTCTATGAGACTCCATTAGGCCAGGTTTTATCTACAGCGACAAACCTGGGCCCGCAATCGGTTTAAGGATTTCCAAATTGGCCACTGCAGTTTGTGTCCAGGGGGCAGATGCTCTGCCAGAGTGATGAAGTATGGAGGGGCAGCATGTGCGTTTTTCCACAGTTTACATCTCTCGTCAGTTGCACTAGCTTGCAAGGAGATCGGAGAATGCTTTTGCGATTTTTTGGCGTGGAGATTGGAGTTGATGTTCATATAAGTGTTATCAGGATGGACCTGGAAGCGACGGTTATTCATCATGACGACAAGAAAGTGAATGAAGCCAGTGTCTATTGTTTTTTTTATCTGACTTTCATAGGAGCTGCTTGATATTAACTGTGTCATAGGCTGCTGAAAGGTCAACGAAGACAATACCTGTGTCATTTTTTGCCTCAAACCCGTCCTCGATAAATTGTGTCAGTATGAGCGTCTGTTTGGTGTATGATTTCCCTGGTCTGAAGCCAGCTTGCTCAGGTATATGGTGTGGTTCGATAACAGGTTTATGGCGATTTAGTAGGAGCATTTTAAAGAGATTGAACGTGTGGCATAGGAGGGAAATCGGTCGGTACCTTTGAAGGTCTTTTGGGCAGTTTCCTGCAGCCGAATTGCGCAAATAAATTCGGCAAGGTGAAGGGTTTGACCGCTATCAAATCGACCAATCACATGCGAGATGAATGACGCGATGTGTATTTCTGTCTGTGTGATTGGTCGATTGATAGCGGTCAAATCCTTTGCGTTGCCGTATTCACTTACGCAAAAAGTCTACTGGTTTTAGTAGAGCACTTTAGCGCGACCCCAGAATTTATGAATCTTAGAGTCTACGAGTGAAAACTGATAGTTTCCAGGATATAGCTATGGGTCCGAGGTGTTATAATTGATCGACAGTAATGTCATCGAAACCAACTGCACTGCCATTTTTAGGGTTCCGTACCCAAAGGGTAAAAATGGGACCCTATTACTGAGACTTCCATGTCTGTCTGTCTGTCTGTCTGTCTGTCACCAGGCTGTATCTCATGAACCGTGATAGTTAGACAGTTGAAATTTTCACAGATGACGTATTCCTGTTGCCGCTATAACAACAAATACTAAAAACAGTATAAAATTAATAATTAAGGGGGGCTCCCATACAACAAACGTGATATTTTTGCCGTTTTTTGCTCGATATTAATAACGGCAACAGGTAGACGCTTGAAATATTCACAGAATATTTACTTGTATATTCTCTTCAAAAAATAATTATTATTAAATTAAAATAAAATAAATTAAGGGGGGCTCCCATACAACAAACGTGATTTTTTTGCAGTGTTTTGCGATAATGGTACGGAACCCTTCGTGTGCGAGTCCGACTCGCACTTGGCCGGTTTTTTATGTTTTTTATGCCCATATATTATGTCTGACAGCGTAAATGGCTTGGTTAAACTGGTAATATCATTAACTTCAGTCAGCTTTTTTGTTTTGAATATCCGATGCGGAGATCCATGCGGATTCCATTAAGGAGTAGTTGTTGCCTGAATTCGAAGCCTGGAGATGTTACCAGTTAGTTTATGGATAGTATTCCAGGTTTTTTCATCCATTTTTCTTTGCGGCTGTTACCCACTTCTCGCATAAGTTCTTCGCCGAGTTCTAGGGTGATTTCGGAAAACGGGTCCGTGCTGTACTGCATGCAAACTGCAAATTTGCAGTCGGAGTGCAGTTGGAATGCAGTCCAAGTCTAGAGCCTAAGGGATTGATCACGTGACATTTCGATAGCGTTAGAATATTCTGTCTATTGATATAAAGACCTCTATTTTACTATTTTCAAATACGGATGAAGAATGCACCTATTCACTCTTATTTTCTGTTAAACGTGTTGTTTGCGCTATACCTGTAATTCTGTATTGTATTTTCTATATACTTATTGTCTTCTAACGTCATCTCTTATCTCTATAAACCTTCGACTGACATGCACATTTAAGCTAAACAATTAATTAATTATCTATTTGAATACACACTTTATTACAATGTATATTTCATGCGCCTCGGTTCTAACTCTTCATATCTACTCCAGTCAATCGTCAATTCAGTGTTTCGCTTTAAGATAACCTTTTCAGACAGCTTTTTATTAAATTAACTATTGATTACCCATACGCACTAAACGTTTTGGATATACTTTCATTATGCGTACCTACAGCTATGGTGTGGAATTCCCTGCCGGAGTCTGGTTCCCGATAGCTACAATCTAGGGGTCTTTAAGACAAAATAAATGTAGTTTAAATTATTCCTTATAACATTAGCTATGTGTATGAATCCCGTCATAATCGTTCCAGCCGTTTCGGAGACTACTACCTACAAACAAAAAATAAAAATGAATTAGTTCCGTAGCCTATTATTTTGGTATTACAAACACTTCAATTTTATTTATTTATTTAGAGTATAGACAGATGTAGGTATATATATATAGATAAAGATGAAACAGCAAATTGAATCAGTGCATATAATGGGCGCATTTCCTCTACGGGGTCAATGTAAAAGTGAATCTTTTTAATAACATTTGATTTCATTAATAATGATTTATTTGCTTTAACAGTGAGAAATACATACATTAGTAATACATACACAAATAAATACATATATTGGTTGAAGTGTCCCTTTAGGCAAATGATTGACTGACTTTGTCGTTGATTCGATGAATATCGTCGTCGCAGCTACTATAGACGCGATTGTTAATAGCGTTAGCGACCGCCGAGGCGTCTCGGTCATGTCCCACCCAAGTAACACATAAGCAAGATAAAAGTACACATTTTGCATATTATACAGTTCAAAGATGAATATAGTTTGTATAAGAGCTTTGGGTATAGCCAAATGCTGAATTAGGTTGAGTTCGGACCCATAAAATTCTTAACGCTTAATAAATTCTGTATTTCTGTCCTTACCTTCTTTACGCTTAATAACCAATCACCGTAGGACTATTATACAGACGTTATTTAGCATTACGCGTTCCAGATCGCTTAAAGCTGAAAAACAGCCCCGTCGGTAGCATTTGTCTGAATAACCATAATCTATATTGCTATTATTAAAGCATTACTAAGCTATTAGCGCTTGAAACAGCTTATTGCTGAATAAAGTATCACCTTCTGAATAATATTGTTACATAATTCTATTAAACAGCTTGATACTGAATAATTGCTTTTATTTTATCTTCAAACTGGATAAGATTCTATGTTTTACTAATTATTCAGCTGCTGAATAAATAATATTATTTATGTTTTTATTAAGCTTTGTCCTGTTTAATAGAGAGTTTGAAACTAACTTATTCAAATTAAAGACCATATGTATGTTGTTATAGCGCCCATAGCTTAATACCAGCTTAATTAAAATATTATTCACCGTATTTATTTTTTGCGTTATTTAATATGAATCGAAAATCGTGGAAAAAACGTAAGAGAACTGGTTACATCAAAAGAAAATTGGTAAAAGAATATTTAAATATCAGCAATAGTAATAAAATTGTCCAAGTGTTTCTGGTCATCAAAAGATTTATGAAAATAGTTTGAACAAAACTGAACCCGGTCCCAGCCAGCATGCGTGGTTGCCGTGCAATGAAGAGGGTTCCGTCCCCCAAAAAGTCAAACAGCATTGCGATTCACACAAGATGAGAATGCATCTGATGGCAGTGTACAGATATCGAAGAAGAACAATGTAGATACATGAAAAATTTGATATTTCGAGAAAAATTTGAAAATGGGCTTTCGAAAAAGATCACACAAGTAGCACTAAAGGATTTGGCAGAAATATTAAATCAAAGATTCCCAGACATTTTACCTAATGATCCAAGGACAATTTTAAATACACCGAGACAAGTCCACATAAAGTCTATTGAGCATGGTGAATACTGGCACAATGGCGTCATTGAGACACTTAAAAAATATTGATTAACACAAACATTTTGCCAGAAAACATATCACTGAATATAAACATGGAAGGTCATCCAATTTTAAATAGTCCCTTAGAAAGAATTTCGACCAATTATAATAGAAAAAGAAATGATTATTTTATTAGCAGAAGGTATTCCAGTACAAGAAAATAAAATTTACGTTGTGATAAGATATTTTATTTGCGACTCTTAATTCTCCAACATGCACATAAACTTCAAGTTTTTTCATGATTTTGTCTTGACTCTCCATAATATGTTGTGGTTTCGCGTATATATTCTTGATTCCTTCTAGAGTCTGTACGTCTGGTGTCCATCAGTGCCAGGTGACCGCTGCACGGCTACGTTTTCAATTTGCCTTGAGGTTCAGTTCAGTTTTCAATTTGATAGTTTCGGGTGGCTTGATGTACTGGCGTTTGTACATAAAACAAGTAACAAAACACGGATTAAACAAGGGCCCAGTCCACACCACACACGCGAAATCTATAGCAGATTTCGTGTGTGTGGTGTGCACTACATTTTTAATCATAAATGAGATTTTCTCGAAAAAAAATGCAAGCAAAGACGCTATAATTTTAAATGTAATGAATTCAGTGAAAGCCGGGCGTGAAATTTTACAATAGAAAAGGTTTTTGTTAGATCGATTAGAGAACCCTAAAAATCTGAATAATTTAGAAATGTGATCAACTATATAATTGATATTCAGAAGTTAGTGTACTGAGACTACTTTTTTCAAGTTATAGCTTAGTAACAAGGCATGTGTGCACTTTTATTCAGCATTATACACCAAAACAATCGATCGCCATTAAAAATCTTTGTAATTTATACTTTCACGGAATTTACGAGATACCAAAATGCTTAATCTTACAACTACAACATTTTCAACTCGATTCAAGTTATTTTGTTGGATTAAAATTGCTAGTATTAGCTATTTCGTCACAAGTACTTTTGTCAGACCTATTATGTATGTATGAAAATACTATTTACTATCTATTATCTTGATTATTAACGCGGCGCGTAATAAATAATGAAAAAAAAACATACTATTCACGACAAAATTACTTGCGCACTAACAATTAACATATAGCAGACCTCTAACTTGTAAATTAAAATTTACTTACCGATTTTATAAGTTCACCATGTCAAATCACATTTAAATTCGACATCGACATTAAAATATTTAATCCAATTGAATTATTTTCACAATTTGTATGAACATTGTTTGTAAAAGTGTGAACAATAATTTAAATGCTTAATAAATTCTGAATACAATAACCAATTCGATTAAGCTGAGTAACTCAGTTGTAAGAGCTTAATAAAAGCAATGTGAGCTGTTATTCAAAGGTTATTAAGCTAATTGAAACGTTATTAAGCTCCTACTCAGATCTTGCTCAGATGTTATTCAGCGTTAAGCATTCAAAATTGGGGCCCTTTTTGCTTGAATAACAGCTGAATAGACGGGTACTCAGACGTTATTCAGCTTACTATTCAGCTTATGCTCTTGATGATTGCTCTTACTCAATCTTTATTCAGCACGTTTGTGTTACTTGGGCATTTAATCAATGATTTGATTCGATTTTTGAAACTAAACTTTTTAGGCGGCGATTTGATTAATAGTCCATAACCTCATTTAGAGGTCAATCGTTAAGTACATTCACCGGAATTATGTTCATTATGGTAGTAGGTAGTAAAGTTGCCTGAAAAGGCCATAAAAATCCCCGTGGAGCGAAATAAAATATGGGCTGAATTTTTTTTTTACTCTCGTGCGATTTTAATGGTCTTTTCAAAACAATGTTACTACCAGCACAATACACATAGTTCCGGTGAAAATACTGAACTAGGAATTAAATTTCGCAGATGGGCCTCCAATTACAGATATTTTCCTATTATTATTCAAACTAACTAAACAGTTTCCTTTAGTAATGTCGATGAAAAACACTGCAATGAGGTATATATGTCAGTACCGTGTTTACTAACTTTCTGTGCCTACGTATTTTAGTACACAAAATAGATTGGTGTCAAAACATGAAAAAATACCAGAAAATGTCATATTGAATGTTAAACGGCTCTCTTGAGCATAAAAACAATTTGACTAGCCTTAATTACAAAAGACACAGATTTAGTAGGTACAAAAAAAAATACAAAAAAGAAAATATTATTTTGGCTCATATTTATTTCTTGGATTATAAATGGACGAGAATTAAGTGTATTCAACTAGTGTATTTTTTGGTTCTTCTTCTTTCGTGTTTCTTCTTTGATATTGTCCAGTATGTAGCTACTCGGACAGCTCTGCTATTCGTCACGTTCAAATCCTGAAAGGAACAGGTGATCGGGCATGAAAGGCGGACAAGGAGGTGACTCATATCCTGCGAAGAGACCCTTTTTCAGTTGAATGTCGTTGAACACTATAAATGTTTTGAATAAACCGAGTACCTATGATTTTATTGCCTTGATTAGGTATGACCTGTGGAAGCTTTTCCTGAATCTATGACCTGAACTCTTAAGTTAGGTTGAATAGGCTACATTCATCATCGATCACATCATCACTTAACCATCAGGTGAAATGGTGGAAGAACGTGAATGAACCGATGATAAAAAAAGAGAAAGTGATTGTAAAATGAGCCTTCTGAATAACCCAAATATGATTAAATTTTCTTGCTTGACAGTCTCCTGTTTGGTTCTTCGCAGGTGGTGGACTTGGACTGGTGGTCAGTGTCTCGGGATTGCGTGATGTACGCCGTGGCGGTAGTGGCACTCATCCTCACGCTACTGGACGACGTGATTTACTGGCACGAAGCGCTGATACTCGTACTCATGTACATTTTCTACATATTAGGTAAATTATATGGAATGTACAGCTAATTAATTCCACTTTACACTACCCTACACGGATGTGGAGTTATTGAACATTTATTGTAAAAGGGTTTTTCATAATATTATGAAATTGCCGACCCGGCTTTAGCTTCACCAAGGTTAATACTTGTCCCTTCTCTGTATGAGTAGACTTCGTAGTTCTGCAGTGGGATAGTAACAGGCATGTATTATTATTGTTTCATAATGCAGTTTGGTTTTGATAATACTATAATCGTAACACCGTAAGGTTAAGGTTGTCCTAGTCGACGGCACCAACTATTTTGAGCGCGGGGTTCAAGTGCATGCTATCTCATCCAACAACATAGATGCTGTGATGAGCAGTAAGAAGCTAGTTCGCGTACGAATTAGCACTTTTGTAAATTTGTAGCGAAATGGATGATGATTTAGAACGAAAACGAGCGCGCGAAATTTTATAAACAGACATTTGGGAGTCTGTATCATGAAAAAACCTACTAAATGTATCTGTTCCAAATAAAATTATTTCCATTGTTGAACTACTAATCTATCCCTGTATGGAGGCTGTTTTGCAATTTTCCTTCTTTTGGTATTTATTTTCGCCCAAAGATGCTTTAAAATTAGTGTTGAAATATGGAACTTTCGACGCATATAACTTTTATTTTTTATAATGCGAGATTAGATAATGATGAGACAAATTGATAATTTTTTTTATTTTTAACGTACATCGTCAAACAGTGGATTAATCGCAAGACTAAGTTTGTACAGAAGAATGATGGTCGTCTAGTGTAATCTTAATGCTTTAGATAAAACCGCTCTTGAATTTTGTGTAATAATCTCATATTTAATGTTACAAACAGTAAACAAAAAACTAAATAAGTTTACCGGTAGGTCCTTCATGTATTGCATGCCCTTCTTAAGGTGACTTTCATGTTTTATCTCCTGCAAATATTTATATTTTTGAGCAATCGAACTTATTCAACATTTTTTCTAATATTTTCTATATTAACTTATGCAGAGAGTGAGAAAGATTACACTCAGATAAAGTATAATTACACTGTAAATATTATAAAAAGTGTGTCATTATTTGTCGCCTGGTATCAATAAAGTGTATTTACTTACTCCGGGCGCCCAGTAAATGGTTTACATTTGCAAACACACAAACGATAAAAACTACTTGGCGTTCTGATTTGATTTACAGCAGAATACTTGAGTGATATGTTCATGACCACGGATTTCTATTTTAATTTATTGTGTTGTAGTGTTTTTTTACAATTCTAGGCACTGTGTTTTAGTAGATACATCTTCATTTAACTATATCTTCTGCCAGTGGATTCGCCCGCATGATAGTTAAATATTATCCCACAAGAACATACTCCGGGGATAAAAAGTATTATTATTATAGGGAAATGGTATACCCGTATACCAAATTTCATCCAAAACCATTCAGCCAGATGGCGTAAAAGCGTAACAAACATATTTACATTCGTATTATATTACGAACAGGCGTACCCAGTTTGCGATGCAATACCACGTAAAGCAAAAAGTACCTATATGTTTATATCGATATTTCGGGCGAGGAGCCTTCGCAGCCGAACAGAACAATCCACCAAAGATTCAACTAATTAGATCAATGGTTTTGGAACGCATTGAGGACACACAAATACAAACATATTTTTTTATAAAGATAGATAAAATATAACAAGATATATAGTTAGGATAACATCATAAACAGTTCAATTTTCTTAATGTTTGGTATTCTTATCTGGCTCAGGTAGACAATCGCACTCTTAGTATTAAAGTTACCGAATTCAATTTTCTGTAACGCCTGATTCTGCTATAAACTAGCCTTAAAAAGTATACTAAAACCCTGTGGCGAAAAAATCCCGAATTAGATGTTAGGTCACTTTAATACTAAGGGTGCGACATGTCCCGAAATCAATACAAATATTATTTTGATGTTCACTTGTCAAAACTGAATGAATGAACATAGACAGTGACTGTACCGCTGACAAATTGTAAAGAGTGTATAAAATAAGGGTCTACCTTGGGTCTACCTATTTGTGTAAACGGAAATGATTAAACATAACTAGCATTTCACCCGTGGCTCATTCAGCGAAATAGGCATACTAGCAGCATGGCCTATTTCGCTGAATCTGATACTATCAGGCTGAGAGGCTAGTTTTCGGGATAAAAAAGCCTATGACCAGAAACATAAATCACACTAGATAATGCAAGTCCCTCCATCTGTATAAAAACCAAGCGTGCCACTTTTTCACACACAATTAAAACAAATTTACATACCAATGAAAGAAAACATTTCCAATACCTCAGCCAACTTTTTCTGTACAGTCTTTACAGCTCAATATGGCATTTTTCTAGATTTCGGTAGGTTTCCGGTGCCGATAATGCTAAATGAAAAGCTTGTTTTTAGACACTCGAAGTACAAACAATCGCGTCATCTAGTTAGATTTACATCTGTGCCTATGACTGTCAGCGAAAGAGTGGCTTTCTATCAGTGACACAATTTTTGTAATTGGATCAGTAGTTCCAGAGATTTGCTTTTCCAAACATATAAACATAATTTTACCTCTTTATAATATTGATGATGATTAATATTATTCTTTGTTTTTCAGCGATGGCGTTCAACGGCTGCTTGGGAACGTTTTTCAGGAGTGGCTGCTGTACCTTCAAGAAACCAAAGGCGTATACAGAAATCACACCACTTCTTACAAATGGTAAGCCATTATAAAGAGAATAGTGCATGCGAACACATTCCCGTCCACCGTTCCATGTGTCCATTGGCCTCTTTTCTGTATCCTGCTGGGTAGATTTTCTTTTAACTTTTTCACTGTGTTCCGGGATCCAAGTTAGTAGGATCACTTCTCGGGGCCTCACCGTGATTCATTCCCTTGGCGCTTTTCTAATGGTAACTTCTGGGTTTCAAGAGTTACAGTGGTTGGGATTAGAGAGGAGGTCTTTTCCTCAAAGTGCCATTAAAAAAAATGCCTTTACAAGCAAGTTACTACTATTCAAATGGAAAAGTGTGGATGTCACCTACACCGGGACATACACCGACTTGGCTAGGGGTTAATATCGGTACCCTAAGTAGCCTGCCTAACTGTAGAAGGTATGTGCCGTACTTAAACTTTGATTTAAGTTGACTTTTACACTTTTCATTTTACAGGCGTGATGAAAAGAGCAAAAAATATTATTGCTCGTTATCATTAACGTTGGGTGACATCCGAATGAATTAACAACCCACAGTTATAAATCTAACAGTTCAATAATATTTCGGAATTAATTTAGGTGTTTTTCAATGTAACTGAAAACGGCCATAAGATACCCTAATTTTTTCTTAGGATAGAATGACCCCAAGCCCAATGGACGTTCTAATTTTATTAATCGTCATGATTTAGGAATCACTCAACGTCATCAACAACACCATCAGCGTTTTAATGTTCCCACTGCTGGGACACAGGCCTCCTCTCTGTAAAAGAGGGATCACTCAACGTATATTTTCGAAAATACAATCTCCCAATCATTTTATTTATTATTTTAGAAAAGCCCCACGCTCTGGATGCTCGTCGCATGAGTCTGCATGTTCAGAGCACAGACGTGGAATCAGCAGTCCAGGCGAAGCGACACTCTTCCACCGACTCAGGTAATTCACCTGTTTTCATTCAAACAAGCGGAAATCATCGCTTACTACTTAGTACTCGGTAAATTGATCGTTCGCCTGTCTATATGCGCTTTGTCATTTAAATTGCGGAGAACTGGCCAGTTGAAATTGAACTTGATTGATGATGATCGATTGTATACGTTCTAAAGATTTCTGATTGTTTTAGTGCTGACTTTGTCTATGCAGTAAGCAGTTCGCGAGTTCGAATCGCGCAATCATACTCGTAATAAAATTATGAGGTGTGTAAAACATGTTCGATCACTCAGCTGTTTTATTTTATTGAAAAATACTGTTTACAATCAATAATCCACGACTTGTTTACTTTACACTTTAGATTCTATCATCATCATCTTTTCAGCCGAAAGACGTCCACTGCTGGACATGGGCCTCCACCAAGTGATAGATTAAATTTGGATTAGATCCTATGCTATAGATTAATTCAGTAGTGAACCACCTTCTTCTTTAAAGAAATCTTAGACACTTGAATTTTGGTAGAGTACGACGGCACTTTTGACCCTTGACTGTTGACCTATATATAAATCATCCTATGTAACTATTTTAAATCATAAACTATAGGTAACACATTTGGAACTCAGTAGCAACGTAGCTTTCCTCCAAATAGGTAATTCCAGAGATTACCTTTACCTAACAAGCAATCAATATTACTTCGTTCGTAGTAAAAATTTAATGCTAAGCACGGTATACCACGTTAGGCCAATTAATTGCCTATTTGGAACAATGACTGCCAACCAAGTGATGTACGCGGGAATCTTCATCGTTTTCACCAACACAATTGTAGAGAAGATATTTGGTATATTCTCACGAGTACGTTAATGGGGCAAGAATTTTTTTGATTTCATATAAACTTGCTGATAAAATATCACGAAGCGAAAGTAACGCAACATTTGTTGATTAGCTTGTAGCGTAATAATAGCAAGTTATTTAAATCTCGGAAAAAGAATTGGAATAACTTGCTGGAAGGGTGGGCGCAGTGACCAGGTTTACAAAAAAACATAACATAACATCACACGAGTGATCCCCGAAGAGTTGTGTAGAGGTGCACCGATAGGTCACTCACATTTCGCCAGTTATATATGGTCCCATGTAATAGGGGGCGAGTCTATTGATGATGGATAATTATATAACTAGCTTCTGCCTGCGGTTTCACCCGCTTGAAAAGACTTTTCATTTGGCGGCTTTGGGATAACCAAGGGAACATTATACCGGGATGAGCATATAGCCTATGTAATATTCCAGACATTAATCTATCTCTGTACCGAATTTCATACAGATCTGTTCAGCCGTTCTGGCGTGATTGTAACGAACAAATATCTATCCATCCATCCAAACTTTCGCAAATATACTCGTTATATTAGTAAGATGTCATCTAATACAATATTATTGCATGTCGGTATCCCCGGCCCACTGCTGGGCAGGAAAAAACATTTGCTGTAATAATTATGTTCTATTTATTACAGATACGCTAAGCACTTACTCCATGTGGTCATGGCCTGGTGAGAAGGTGTCCTTCTCGAAGAAGTTCTGCTGGGTATTCTCGTGGCCAATCAACCTGGCACTGTGGCTGACTATACCCGACTGCAACCGCCGTCCGCACCTGTACCCCCTGACCTTCCTGATGTGCGTCACTTGGATCGGTGGAGTCTCCTATCTGGTCGCTTGGATGATCACTGTACTAGGTAATACTTTGGACAGCTTTGAAAGAATCTGAGTTTGTTCCAGCGCTTCTTCAGATTAAAAGTTTCCATACAATTAATTGAGCTTCCAAATTCAAGTCTCTTTATAGATTAGCGAGTTATTATGATTTTACAGAGGACATGCGCCCGCTAAGCGCACGCCACGCGCGTCAGCACCCGCGTCTTACTCGCTTTGAAATGTGTTGTATATAATTTCAGTCTAATGACACATCAATAGATCTCAAATTGCATTTATTGATGTCCAACCGCACAAGCCACGCGCCCACCCCATGCCAACCCCGCACACGCGCTGCACCCACCCCGCATACGCCTTGCACCCGCACTTCGGCTAATGACGTATTCCAGTAGTCCAGTCACTAGTAGTATAAGCGGGTGCAGGGTCTAAAATAATAATGTGGAACTAGTGATAAAAAAAGCAACATTAGTTCCATTATTTCCAGATTATTTTAAAATGAAACTAGTGATTAAAAAAAACATCAATAGTTCCATCATGGAACTGTTAATGGTACTAGTGGCAACGAAGCGCAAGACGTGCGCGATGCGGCTTGTGCTGATTTTGCGCGTTGCGAGCGCGGGTGTAAGGTGGGTACAACACGTGTGCGGTCTTGTGCGTGCTCGGCGCAGGTTATCTGAATATGCGTTTACCCTTTAAACTTTAAGTGAGGTTTGCACTTAAATCAAAAAATTAAATGAATCTAAAATATGACGTCGAAAAACGCCTCCACAACGCTGTCCATTGGTATTGTATTGTGCCCAAAAGACTGGCAGCATTGCCACGTTGTATGGCAATGATTATCGTCTGACCAAGTTAAAAACTAACCCTTGGCTCACGAAAAGTGTTAACTAGATCTTTGAATAATGCCTAAGCACTCGGACCCCACGGACCAAGTGTTTTAACCCCATGATATGTAACGACATTATCGTGCGCTAAAGATGTTTTAAATGGATAGTGGTTCATACATTGTATGTGCCTTTGCGATACTAATACTGTCATGTATCATGATATTTTTGTCAGTTTGATGCAGCAAATCCATACTTGTTGCTTTTTATTTTATTGTGTATTATAAGCGAATTGTTATGAATTCATGAAAAAATTATTCTTACTGCCTAGTTCGTCTAGTAATTGCAAGCGCGCCTGCTGAGCTTGTGGTCTGCAGTTCAATCCCCATGTCGTGTAAGGTGTACCTATCGTGTTTCCTATTCGTATTTCGAAATATGTCATTGGCTTCCTAGCCAAGCTTCTATATTCATGACCGGCTAGAAGCTACGTCCCGCCTCCTCGCGTCGTGTTTCTCATTACTGATCGTTATACTCCCGTTCTCGTGGAAATATCAAACAATTTTTTCGTAGAAGCTATGTCCTCGCCCCGAAATACATGGTGAAATGTGGTTGGTTGGTCCGCCTTCCACTTTGAGGAATTTTTGTGTAATATTATAATACATATGGTGTTCCTGTGCCATTATGGTATCTGTATCTACATAAACTAATTATATCGCTGAAGCCTCCTTGCCACCGATTTTTATTTTTTTATTTTACTCCATAGGTGATACCCTGAATGTGCCTGACAGTATTACGGGATTGACGATACTCGCCGCGGGTACCAGCCTACCTGAAGCGGTGTCCAGTGTGTTAGTCACTGTCCAAGGTAAACTATTATTATACCTGTAGGTACTTTATGATCTTCTTTCAACTTATAATTAACACACGACGCTTTTAAGCTACTGATTAGAAGATAATTTAATTCTTTCTGTAGTGAATTTTACCGTTATATGTAAAAATCTCAATGCTGTTTAGCGACTGTGGTACGAGGAATCAACAGACTTTATAACTGATCACAGAATTTAATTCTATATCTAGCCCATTTGCTCAACTGGGTAATAAATCGGATTTGAACTTCGAGTATTTTGGTAATTCCATCTCTAGTTCGTTGTAAATTAACAAAAGTATAATAAGTAAATTTCTTTTGCAGGCCACGGCACAATGGGACTCAGCAACTCTATCGGATCGAACACGTTCGACATACTGCTATGCCTGGGTCTGCCCTGGCTTATCAAATCTCTGGCCTACCCTACAGTTCCTGGTCACCATTGGGTAGGTCCACCTTCTGCCCACTAGACTTCGTCGGCTATTACTAAGTCTCATGTATTTGTTAAATCAATTCTTCTCGTCTTTGGCAGTCGCTTGCTTAGAAAAAACCTTAATTTTTATTATTATAGGTAGACTCGCGCTTGACCTCTATATCACCTGATGGTAAGCGATGATGTGGCCGACGGTGTAGCACGCTTGCCTAGAAGTAACATATTCACTCTTGACTTAATGACCCCGAGGTTGTAACCACGGGTTGTAGCAATCGGGAAACAGACTCCGGCAATTCCACTCCTTACTATTCATTCCAACCTATTCACTCCCAGGTATCGTGGACCCGTCATCGCTTACATTAACGACTGTGAAAGAATTGATTGGATAAGTGCACGCTTGCCTAGAAGACCTATTCACTCCCAACATACTATCACTATAGCAACCCCGGCTTCGACCGGCACACAATTATTTACACAAACCTGCCTAGTTTGTTATTTCTATTAGTAAAACCGTATCAAAAATTCAAAATGAGTAGAGACAGACAGAGGCAGATAGCAACTTTGTTTAATACCTAGACACTATTTAGGCCCACTTGTGTCAAAAACTTAAGAGTTAGTTGCTAACACGAGGTTAAATTAAAATGTGTCATATATATAATGGCTGATGGCTCCTTAACTATTAACTCGTGGTGGTGGGCCATTGAAAACAAAGCCCCACACCCCAATCACCCGAATTCCACTCCTTAAATGTACGCACAGATAAAACATTCCCAAAACGTTTAATGCGTATAGGTATAGTGCTAGAATTTGACTAACTTTACATTTATTGATTGCAGGTGTCAATAAACTCGAAAGGGTTGTCCTACAGCGCCATCTCGCTGCTCTCGACGCTATTCGCACTGTACGGCTGCCTGCTCCTCAACAAATTCCAGCTGGACTGGAAGATCGGTATCACGTGCGGCCTTATCTACGTTGGCTACTTAATCCTGGCAGCTCTTATCGAGCTGAACGTCTTCTTTGATGTCAACTTGCCGATTTGCGCGCACTAATACGGTGAACCTCTGCTGCCTGTCTCTTACCATACAGGCGTGATGTTATTTAATTTAAAATGAACAGCTGTCTATTGTATATGATATTTCTTTGATGCACGTATATACCATTCGAGGTATAAATGCATTATCTAAGATATAAAGAGAAAATGTCTAATATATGCCACATGTCGAAGATGAAGAAGTCTCTTTTCAGTCTTCTGCGAAATTTATTATTTCTATGTACTTAATAAAGCAATTATATAATATTTTTGTTCCTAGTTAAGGAATCATAAGTACCTATGTTAGTACTTAAATCAGTAATTTATGAGGATATTTAGTTAAATAAACGTTTCTCGAATATATATATTTTTACTTTTTACATATATTATCACTATTGTTGTGACAATATTATAAAGCACAAGATATTATTCAAATGGACAGGCACTGCAAGGACGTTGACCTCCCGGGATCGGATCGATATGAATGCTATAAATAGACAACGTCCCATGAACTATTCAGTGCTCAAACAAATCTGATCCGAATAGAACTAATCTATCGATAGGTTCTGATTCCAAATTCGCATGACTCTTCAATACGGCCTGAACATTTTTGGCAGCCTGCATGTTGTATGATGGTCCAGCAAAAACCTTACATATATATTTATTTTTAATTGAAGACCCAGTAGCTCACTCAGCTGTGAACATGTTCTTCTAATAAGACTGTGACTGACTGCTAGCAGTTGATCTTATCTATTGTTGAAAGAAAGACACTATTATTATTGATTAACGATAATTAACCTCCCGCTTACTTACTTATTTGTGCATTATATTAGTTAAACGTAAATACCTATACTTTTATCTATATACGTGAACCTATACGATTTTCTATATACGTGATATCTATTTACGTGAATAGAATCTATTTATACCTTTTTAGGTAGGGTTACTATATATCAGGATTTGTCCTGATATTTCTGGATTTTAGGCTCTTCTCAGGATTGCGGATAAAAAACAAATAATAATCTTCTTGAAGAGACTAATTTAAAAAAACAACAGGTCATGTGAATTGCACAAATAAATTCATGTTGCTTTTGTATATGTGAAAAAAATCACGGCTAACGATAGGAAAACTATCACAGCTAAATAGGCTATACAAGTTTACGATTAATAGTCGACCAACTTATTAAATGTATTTGGAAAAGTAAACATTTTGTATCTTGATGTATGGGTTTTCGAATAGCACAGTTAATTTTGTCCTTTCGTTAGTAATGTTACCTATTTATTTCAGTGAAATTAGCTGTTTTTACGGAACCCTCAGTGCGTGAGTCAGACTCGCACTTGACTGGTTTTTTTAAGCTTAGAACAGTATAAGTTTTTAGATAAGGAGTGCTAAAACCGAGGTCAAATTACCACTGGAGGAACCTCTAGATATAGTTATCTAGTTTAGGTGTAGTCACCTATTATAGAAAACCAAGTAACCAATAATAGAAAAACAAAATAATTCCCTTCAACCTGAAAATAGAATCAACCCTGTATAAATAGTCTTTCAGGACTTCACTTGTCCTTGAACTGGTTACCTTGCAAGGGTTATCCAGAGCGTGATGACAAGCCAAGTGACCCGTTCTGAAAGCACTCTAATGGTACGCTGCATAGCATGCTCTCTGAACCACGAACAGAGATCAAGTCGCGGGAAATCGATAACCCATCCTATGGGTGACTGCGATCACTGCAACTTAACCTTGACACTGTCGGGACGTAGCTTGTGCGTGTTAAATTAAAGAGGGAAGCTGCTTTTAATTATTTGTATTTTTAACCCTCTACGCAAAAACGGTGGGGTGTTATAAGTTTGACATGTCTGTGTGTGTGTCTGTCTGTGCTCCCGAACGGATGAATCGATTTTGTTTGAAAGGTGACTTTGTCGAGAGTGTTCTTAGCTATGATTGATTAAAATCGGTTAACCCGTTCACAAGTTATCCGCATTTTACTCTTTGAATCTGGGTTATTTCGCAAGATATCATGTCATAATTACGTGATTCGATATATTGTTGGTTGAAGCGTGTCTACTACTAGGTATTATTATAAGTAGTTTAAAAAGCATGAAATAAAAATTAAATTTAAACAACTCGTACTCACGTCAGGGACCCGCTAAGTAAATAAAATAAACTTAAAATTATTTTTTTATCAGTAAGGCGTCCTCTCGACACTAACAGGAATTATGCGTCAACTCACTTCAACCGGGATGGGGTTTATTTTTTCTAAAATTCAGATATGATTCAAACTAACGTTCACGGGCCTGAAAGCCGTGATAATAAAATGGTACCAGCCATTACCAGCTTTAAGATCACTGCTTATCGGGCCGAAATCTGTAAAACAGACTTCAGTTTTTCAGGTTCAGGTTATCACGGTTAAGTGAAAACAGCTCCTTAGTTTATTTATTTTATTTTATATTGCCACGTGTCGTTTCGCCGCCTGTTTGCAGAAATTTAAATTCCACTTTCGCCGCTGAGATTTTTTTTTAAACTTATGTATAACAAAGGAGGAGGTTCTCAATTCGATATGTATATGTTTTATGTATGACCACGCATAACTTTTTAGAGATCTGATTTCATAAATACATTTTATTGGATATTTGCCCGCTGAATTTGAAATGTTGAAATTTAGTAAGTACCTACGCTATCGAAGGGTGCTTAACGATCGCCGCGGCCACCATAAAGACGTGCCTAGGAGCAGCGAACTTGGGGCTCGAGTCGTCACCCGACCTATCAGGCCTACAAAGGTGGAGCGCAGTTGTTCCATGCGCTCCCTTATGCGGGATTTGCCGCCGTTGGATCAGCTGCACTAGGTGACGGGGCCCGCTAGCAATGGCGGACCGATACAAGTCGAGAGTGCCCGTGAATTTAATTGAATCCCAGCACGTCGACTCATGGTAGCGCAGCGGTAGGAACTGTGGGGTTTTAATTGGTTGGAGTCCGACATAAACCTCCGTTCTCCCCAGACAGATACACCATGAGGACATAAAAAAATCCGGCCAAGTGCGTGTCGGGCCACGCGCAGTAATAGGGTTCCGAAGTTGCATAATAATGCAGACTAAGAAGAGGGTTTTGTTGTTGTTACATGAACATTAAAACGGTTTCAGCGGCACACAACGTCTAAAAACGGGACCACATAGGATGATGTTTTTATTAATCTATATGCTCGCGTTTGACCACTATCTCGCCTGATGGTAAGCCATGATGTGGTCTAGTGTGAAGCACGCTTGCCTAAAAGTAACCTGTTCACTCTTGACTTAAACTAAAGAAGGACTAAGTGGTAACTGAAGAAGGAGTTATAAAATTCAACTTTGCAACTGAAATTAGAAAAATATTATCTATTTGAGTACCACCGCGGGTGCGAATTGCGAAAGGAGGCGATACGAGCGTGCGATAGAGCCACGAGGAATGGTATGGTTCGTTCCTGGATCCTTGCGCGCACGCTCTTTGTTTATTTCACTTTCGGAATTTGAAAAATTTCGTATGTATTCACCTCTAATCTGCGGTATTCAGTATTTCGTTCTGGAAAGTTTTACGCTACTCAATTAGTAATGTAGTTGGGTCGAATATTGACTTTATAGATGGATATTGACAAAAGAAAATAAATAATTTGCTTGGCAATCGAATCTAATTTGACTTT
This sequence comes from Anorthoa munda, assembly GCA_945859665.1. Taxonomy (NCBI): domain Eukaryota; kingdom Metazoa; phylum Arthropoda; class Insecta; order Lepidoptera; family Noctuidae; genus Anorthoa; species Anorthoa munda. The sequence continues at coordinate 42,666,104 of OX243893.1, forward strand.
AGATTACAAAACGTTGAAATCGTTCTGCACTAACACAAAATAGACTCCCCCGCGCGCATGTGTCGTATGGACTACGGACCGGTACTGCCAACGACTCCGGCAACTCCAATGCGTTATTCGAACTTAAACATTATTATTTTAGAAATCATTATTATTAAGGATGTTATGGTTCATAAGCATATATTTACTATCGGTTTTACACAGCTAGCAACTTTATTTAAGTAATTTTTAATGGCATTTCTACAAAAATTATACTGTGACAAGTACATTTTATAAGTTGGTCGACTATTACTCGTAAACTTGTAAAGCCTGTTAGGATTTTATTTTTGTATATTTTACATGGTTCATAATCATATATTTACTGTTTTACACAGCTAACAACGTTATTTAAGTAATTTTTCAATGGCATTTGTACAATTTTTTTTCAGTTAGTTATTATTGTACATTTTATAAGTTGGTCGACTATTACTCGTAAACTTGTAAAGCCTACTTATCTGTTATAGTTTTTCTTTTAATTTCGTTATATTTACTACTGCCGTGATTTTTTTCACATAGCCAAAAGCAACCATTTCGCTGGCAGAGGGTTAGAGTTACTCACACTTGACTCTAACATTAATTTGCAATTTATAGCTTAATTTTACGCAAACGGATATCTGAATCGAAAAATGGTTTGCACAAACCCATAATACTTTTGATATCCTATCCAACGATACCCCACCATGGGTTAGACGAGAAAAAAAGAACAACCCTACTTTACAGGTCTACAGGAGGACCCCAATAATATTTTTTTCATGCTTTTATTGTACCACTTTATCGGAATTATTAATATGTATATCCATGCCAAATTATAGCTTTCTAGTACTTAGATTCTCTGAGCTAAGCTGCGGACGGAAAGACGGACAGAGCGAAACTATATGGGTTCCTTGTTGACTTCGGAACCCTAAAAATGGGTTCAAAGTGCGAGAAAATGAGATAGAATATTATTTGAAAGTTTCACCTCTAACGCGTGTGAACTGCACACATGTTTTTTTTTGTTAGCTGCGCAAAAGTGAAGACATTAGGAACTTTAGATAAATATTATCTGTTTTCAAGGCAAATAATAAGTAGGTTAGAAGGTTAAAATAACAAAACACTTCCTGTAATTAAAGTTATCAATGAATTTTTTATCAATACGGTTATTTTTCGGTTAATCTACGCGTACGCACGCATCATTGTTTGTGACGAACGTCAAAAATTCTAGGATTTTACCGCGGCTTCGCTCGCGAACCACACAGGAACCGAACATTTTGCCGGGATCAGAGATAGGCTATGGCACTCGAAAATAGTTATGCACCTACATCTAGTAGACGCCTTCGCCTAAGGCTTCTACCGCCACTGAAAATCAGCGCCCCATGGACCGTGGGGCGGCCTCACAAAATGGTTTTGGTCAGTCAGCTCGCTATGTATCCTACGACTGCACAGCGTCTTTTTAGTTCGCTTCTTAAGCAGTCGTGCTTTTGATTTTTAACCGACTTTCCAAAAAGGACGAGGCTATCAATTCGATTGTATTTTTTTAATTAACTTTATTTACTGTCTGTTTCTTTCTAATAAGACTAGATGCTGACCCCAACATACTTGAGGAAAGGCTAGGCAGATTTAAAAATATGAACAGAAAAAGAGATTTGATTTAAGCTACAAGTAGGTACTACCTAGATTTGTTTAGTAGGGTATCTATAGGCCGATTCAAACTTAATTACCTCTGTGAAATTTGGTTTATGCTGCGCAGCACACCCCTGCTTTCACATTAACTTGCAACTGCGCAGCGACTCGCGGCGTTTTGCGAGCCACCACTAGGTTTGATTCTACCTGTATATATGTCAACGTCTCATTACCTAATGCATGTGTGAAGATCCGATTCCTCTTCAGAGAAAACTCGTTTTCACTTTTATAGATTACGCCGTGGATAACAATAGATAATAAAGTATATCTATGAGAATTTAGTTACAAGCACATGGTAGGTAATGTAGGTATGGTAGGTAAGCACAAGATGAACACCTAATCGCTAAATTAAAACAGATGTATGGACGTACCTTTATTATGTTTTTAGTATTGCTTTAGTAAATTAAAAAACGTGATAGCTAATCATGTTTTACATTTTTCTCAGATTCAAATTCAAAGCATTTACTTTAACTTGGTTATATATACCATTTACAAAACATCGTCAAGGAACGATTACTTTGAAACCCATTTCATAACATATAGATACGTTCGGGCAGTTATGAGATGCCCAGTCCCCTCTCTTCAGAGTTAAAACATTGGTAGGGACTGCCAGGTCGCGGGCATTCAGATTGGGGTCTCTGTCCGCCCACCAAGTGACTCCAGGAAAGACGGTGGCACAGTGATCAAGTGCTGCCGTGCACAGTGAGGCTCAGTTGGAAAGACGCTTTTTACCCAACTGCCGAAAGGAGGGTAATGTGTTTATCAGTCTATGTATGTATGTTTGTTCCTACGTGGCGTTCTAGAGACCAAACGCGTTGGCCGATTTTGATGATTCTTACGTCAGTCGATTCGTCCGAACCTTGCGAGTGTCACTGGCTACATTAAACTTGGAATATAGAAAAATGGCGGATTTTGGGCACCATATTGTGGGCGTCCAATATACTTTTTTCTTCCAAATTCGTCGTGTGGGGTATCAAAATAAAGGTGTTTAAGAGATGATTTCATAAATATAAAACACTTATATGTTTAAATTTAATTCCAGAAAAAAAATGTTATCTTAAAAATTATTAAAAAAATGTTAATTCAATAATTCAAAATATTCGCGAGCTGGCTGACCAAAACTAGACATATCCTCCGACTGCAAAGCATGATTTTCTTCTTGTTTACGTCCTTTTAGCTCGCTTCTTAAGCTGTCGGGGTTTTTTGATATTTTTAATTAACTTTTTTCAGTCTCCCCGATGTGCCCTAACAGTTTCACAGGGGACGTTCCGGATGGTCTTTTAAAAAATCACGGGGCCTTCCATGTGCTGATGGTTATCACTGGGGTGGACTTATTAAGGTAGAAATTCCACACTCCCTGGTATTTTCAGCGCATTTTGTAGGTTACCCCCCCCAAAAAAGAAAAATAACAAATCTAGTCGATGACTGCTGCCCGTAAGACATGATAGAGCCTCATTCTCACGTATCAAAACTATCATGGTTCCACTGTGAGATAGAGACGGAGCTATACAGGACGAATAACGCACACATTTTATAGTGGATTCATTATGGCGTTGACATTTATTAATAGGCACTAAGAAAGTAACTAGACTGCTGCTGAACTTAGCCGTCCCGTAAAAGATGTCAGATGCGGATCATTTGTCATGAGTTGAGAGTAAACCCCTACCCTCTTACAAATAAACGCGGCATAAAGTTATACCAGGTATAACAAAGGAATAACCATACATTTTCATAGGTTTATACTTGGTATAACTTTATTCCGCGTTTATTTGTAAGAGGGTTAGGATATTAATTTTGTTTTGTCTTGCTCGTAAAAATTATACAAACAGTAGATAATTCTACCATCTTAAAACAAATCTTAAGCACTAAGGACCGATTTTTCAATAGTCTGATAACTTTTAACTGAGGAATAAAAATGGCCGTATGACATATCTTTTTATACAAAAGCTGTCAAACCGCCATTTTATTCCTCAGATAAAAGTTACCAGACTATTGAAAGTTCGAGCCTTAGGACCTTAATTATAAAAATGTCGATGTTGAATAACTTTTTCTATAATTTTGATTACAGAATCTTGAAATGAATCAATTACTGAACACTGTTGAGATTTTTAGATATTAATAAAAGCATTTGGTTTTTTTTTCCATGAAATATTAATTATAACCGTGAAACACCGAGAGAGCGTTATTTTCATACCATACCTTCCTACACAGTTTATCCATTATTCAAAATATACGTCAATTAGGAATCATGAAGAAATAAAACTGCTCGTCAATATACCGCAAATGAAACATTTTAATTGGTAACAAAAAATATCAGCCTCGACATTTTCTTCATTTTCACGTTCGTTATGAATCTAAAAATATGCGGAGCTACATACATTCCAACAAATTATCATTATTTACACGTTTGCTACTTGTAAAGTTGCGTAGCGATTGTGTACGGTAGTCAACACCACGCTTATCCACGGTATACCGTTTAGTTTCTTTCAGCTATGTATGTTTGAATTGACTCGGACGGCAACTCGCGTAGCAGCTGCAGGATGAACAATTTGAAGAGAATGAGCGCCACGCGAGCAACCTATCTAAAGATTAGCCGTACATAATCGGTACCCACCTTTAACGATTCTATCCTATAAGTAAATAACAAATGAGAGTTAAAAAGATGCCATGACATAACGTCGCACTAATTAATGAAAAGTTCCCACTAGATCTACCAGAACACAACAAGAACTATAATGACATAAGGCACAATGAAAAATCATTATTTTGTCATAACACATAAGACGTTCAACTTTTCCATTCCGACGCGTAAAAGTGTAAAAAGACAAGAACGAAGACAATACATAATCGGCATTCGTAATTAGAGGTAGCACACGCGATTCGCGGCTTCAGTACACGCATACAGTGTGCAGGCATACAGTGATACCTGTGTTCATGCATCTAGAGTAGTGTACCTACTCGTATTATAAACACGAATACAATAATGTAATAACACGCCTTCCGTCTAGCATACATTGACAAAACTATAAACGTTATGTACAACATAGATATAAATTTTATAAACAAAACCTACAGGTTACGCTTATGTTCTACCTAAGTAAGGTACATTGATCATTCGTAAGATGCTGATAAAAAATCTGAATAAATATCCTAATAAATAATGATTGAAATGAACAGAACATTAAATTAATATCACTACTTATTTGAAACTAGCATTAACCAACGGATTTGTCCACCTAATAGTCGGCCCACGGCAACACACTATCGGTATGCTAGTATCATTTTATCTGTGCTAGCGGGAAAAAAAAAGTTAAATAGGTATCGATGTTAATTCAGTTCATGGACGCCGTGTGCCAAGTTTCATTCAATTACTTTGTGGTGTGATAAGCGAAAAAACATCCAGAAATACAGACTTCCACATTTATAATATTAAGTAGGATTATAAAAAATATAAGAACTCTTACATATTAATTAGTCTAGGGAACCTACCTACCTAAACTACGGCTGGGTATAAAATAATCTATTAATCTGTCCCAAAAACTGGGCGGTCGTTTCGTTGAAGAAAGCATTGAGGGGACAGACGACAGACAAATTTTAATCGGCTTCCGCTGTGCTGAGTGCATCACGAAAGGATATGGGTGCTTAATGAGAGGAGAGATTGTCGTCCCCACCAGGCTCACCGTGGGTTTGGCGAAGTTGATAGGCTGACTCTTGATCACCTGCCGCTGACTTGCGCCCCCCAGCAGTATGATCGGGATCGAACTTCCTTTGGTGGCACTCGTCGGTAACCTTGTGGAACTTATGAATGGTCTAAACAACACTGGCCTGGCTGTTGAAGTCGGTGCAGTCTCAATAATTTCATGAAAGATCGATTCGTCGTAATCCTTGTTATCTTCGATAAAAGGCGCTATAAAGACCACCTGACGCAAACCGTTTATATCCTGAACTAATTTTGCGTGTTCATTTAACAAATGATCGCTTCTCGGTAATATATTATCAATAATATTGTCCATTCTTCTCGACATCGGCTCCATGTTAAGTGAAAACTGAATTGGAAGTGTAGCAGAGCGTTTGGTGAACATTTTCAACATTGGGTTCTGGGAACGCCATCCTACGTAACATATAAACACATTACCAAAACAATTAAAAAATATAAATATTTGACTACCTAGGATTGGCTTTACCTTCATTGAGCATTCTTCCAATTCTATCTCGATTTAGTGATGCATATTCGATGCAGCTCACCTGTAACGATAAGAATTTATGATAATAAACAGTGCCTAGCATTGGCATATTCGGGTGATATAATGGCACCGTAATGTAATTAGCAGTAATCATTCAATACACTTGATGTTAACTCGCTTATGGCGTAATAAAATGCATTTTCGCTTTGAATATAGAAACAGTTCGCTCACTTTACATTAAGACACATTAAAGAGAGCAAGCAAGCAAAAATTAAAATTATGTGATATCTAGTTCATTTTCTACAAAACTCTTAGCAAATCAATGCGTTTGTTATTGCGATAACCTTTCAGGATTACCGTCGAAGATCTGGTAGGTGACCTTATGCTCTCAGAGTAAGGTTATTTTGAGTGTGTGTAAGGGACAGAGATATATGACTTGTATATATCTGTCCCTTACACACACTAAAAATAACCTTACTCTAAGAGCTTATGATGACCCCCCCAGGCGTCCGCAAATATGCCTATTGCATATTTTTCTTAACATATGAAAAAGTACTAAATTAGGTAGAAAATAACGACGGCAATTATATAAGAACATAAACTAAGTAGTTGTGTATAGATATTAACCCTCTTACAAATAAACGCGGAATAAAGTTATACCAGGTATAACAAAGGAATAACCATACATTTTCATAGGTTTATACTCGGTATAACTTTATTCCGCGTTTATTTGTAAGAGGGATAATGTTTAGCGGGGTAAACACGAAAAGTGATCGTAAATTTTACCTTTCAGTAATAATTATCGTGGTCATAACATACCTACTTTGTCAATTTAGCGCTACACTGATTTCTGAATATGGAAGTTTTTATGTTGATTATCATTAGTTATGTTTACAGTGAGAGTACGTCGGTATCACTTTTAACTATAGTAGGTACTTAAATTAATAAACATTTAACACAAACAGAAAGTATTATGTTACTATCTTTTATTCAAGGGTGAGGCAGACCTATTCACAAGTGCACCCAAATTTCTTCAGACGTTTAGGACATGGTACTTATCATTGCAGGGGTTTCCTCCCAGGTAAGTAATGATGGTACCAAAAAAGAAGCCATAAAGAAAGTTATTATGTATCGATATCATCACATAAGCTAAAGAAAAGTTCAAAAGAAATTATATGGTGCGACCATGGATATAGGAACAATTCTACGGGTGTGGCGATATAGGCGATCCAATATTTCAAACAGTAAATACGCTCCTCGAATTCCGACTGAGTGACACAGAACATAAGACAAATCCTGAGCATTTTATACATACTCCTGTAACTGACATTTGGGACTGAAAACGTAGTAGTATCACGTAAAATGCAATTTTCTAAGACACTGCACATTTATGCAAAATACATTAGAATCAAATTAGTAACGTACCTCACTTGAAGGCCCGTAATGCCGCTCGGGCATTAGGTGCATGCCCTCGGCGCAGAGCAAGACCTGCCCCAACACGATCAGCCACCACATGGTACTACCACTGACTGCCAGCGGCAGGTTAGTGCGCGGCCCCACCACGTCCACTGCTGGGGAGACGCAGGCTTAATACTTTTCCTCGCAGCAAAAATGAATGCCAGCAATTGGTTTGCACACACATTTATTATAGACGGCATGTAATGGAGAACTAAATTATGTCTAACCTACCCAGGTTGATTGGCAGTATTATTTATAAGTTAAGATTACGATGGTGCAGCTATCCTTAGTTTAGACTTAACCACTCTTGACGGTACAGTCGCACGTCGAGGTAAAAAGAGCAGTAGGTATAATCTAACCTCGCACTCTATTCCTACTCCGTACTAAGTACTACTAGCCTAGAGTAAGCTCAAGGTCCAAGTGTACCTTCGGCGGGTTTACTGTAGATTCCTTAAGGGGACCCTCATGGATGATCCTTCAAGGTTAACTGCTAACCTAATCTAGGAGCAAACTGTAACCGATATTTTTGGGGACGGTAGCCAGCCCCCATCTATTTATAGCATAGCCTAAGCAGCATGTAACGTTTCCACTTTGTGACACAGGGCTCCTCTCTGGGAAGGGAGTTGGCCGTAACCAATACGCGAGCACAGTACGGGTTGGTGGATGCCACATGTCTTCTAATTTCTAGGAGGTAGGTACCGGTTTCCTCACGATGTCGAAAGGTGAAGAATAACTTTACCGTTTTGAGAGCAGTGGTGATGAAATAATTTACACAAAGTAAAGCGCCTACCTGAGTTACAACTTTTGCCAGCGGCTTCGCCCGCGTGAAAGGTATTTCTTATCCCAATTGAACATTATATCGGAATAAAAAGCGTATTTGCTATTCCAGACTATAATAATGTATCTCTGTGCCAAATTTCATCCATATCCGTTGTGGCGTGAGAAATCTGCGAGGCATTTCTCAAATAATTAGGTACTAAATATTATACTTATATATTCGATTGTGTTGAAAAACGTAGGCAGTTTGTTTGATACACGTAAAAAAATTAAGTATCGAAATTGACGAGATTTAGGTCTTAGACAAGTGATATTCTATCATCGAAAGCGTGGAGATAGCGATTGAAAAACGTCAAAAATGTATAGGATCCTCAAACAATATCAAAATGTCAAGTGATCAGTGGGGTGACCATAAGCTAACACAACCACCACAATTAACGGAGATATCAGTGAACATACACAAAAAAAGAAACAAAGTCGAACATAGAACTTCCTCCTTTTTGGAAAGTCGCTTAAAAATAAATAAGTAACAGAATAATATCGGGCATCGTCCCTCAGTGAAATCACCTTGATTATGACGACGAGTAGGACGCGTGACGCCGTCGAAGCTGTGGGCTTGTATATTGCAGGACCGGCAGCTGGACGGGGTCGCGGGAGACCGAGGAGAAGATCGTCGGACGCCTTGGATGGCTTCCTCGAGAATTGCCAAAATGTAGCACAATACCGAAATAAATGGAAGGAATGGGGGAAGGCTTTTGCCCAGGAGTGGGCAAATTCAGACTAACAAAAAAAAACCAGTAATGCCAGTTTATAATATTTAATTTAACCTATGAAGTCCAGTCTCCTGGGTACCATACAGTTAGGTACCATAGGTCGGATTAGATCACTCGCTATCCTATGTAGTACAGACTTTTGGCTAGGATTCCAGGCTCGGTTCTAGTTTGTTTTCAGATACCACAGCAATGCTAAGAATTTACAAACTTAACTTATAAGTTTGTTTAAGTAGTTACCAGATGATAATTTACCTGAGTACGAAAATTTATACTAACTAGTTTTTTGTTATATTGATTTACTTGACGTAATGTCGTATCTCTCCTAGATCCCCGAGGGCATCCACAGATGACCTACATCGCGAACGGTCTTGAGCTTCATCTCGCTCCACGACATTCCGATGCTCGCCGCTTCTGCCAACACGGTGCGACGCCACGTTTAACGAGGACGGCCACGCTTTCTTTCCCCTTGGGTACATACCCAAACAAGCTTTGGAATGGACCATGTGGGTCGAAACCCATTCGGAGCGTGTGGCCAATCTATCTACACTTGCGACGCTTGATCTGGCGGTCGAACGGGCTGTCGTGGCATTTCTCCAACAGCTCTACGTTGGAGATGGTCTCGGGCCAGTAAATGTCGAGAATTCTACGAAGACAGCGGTCGACGAACACTTGGCTTTTTCGTTAGATATCATTTGTGACCATCCACGTTTCGCACTCGTGAAGTAACACATAACGAGATACATATAAAATACATCATCATCTGCCTAGCCTTTTTCCCAATTATTTTTGGGGTCGGCTTCCAGTCTAACCCGATTCAGCTGAGTACCAGTGTGCTCATGGAGCGACTGCCTATCTGACCTCCACAACCCAGAAACTGGGTACCACGATACCCCTTGGCAAGACTGGTGTCAGATCTCAGGCTTCTGACTACCCGTAACGACTGTCAAAGATCTTCAAATGACAGCCGGGACCAACGGCTTAACGTGCTTTCCGAGGCACGGAGGTAACTCGATATGTTGAAATGGTCACCCATCCACGGACCGACCTCGTCAAGCGTTGCTTAACCTTGAAGATCGACCCGTGTGGCTGTTATTATTTAGCCACGAGCTCCGCATACATATAAAATACACAAACATCATAAAAAAATGTGTATTCCAGAAGCGTGCGCAGAATAAAACTAAAAAGGAAAGGAGAAGAGTTCTTTATAGAAAGAGACATAAAGCAATCTGCTCTCGCCGAAGTTATTCATAGCAGTCCTTCATGATATTTTCCAAAGTATAGATTGGACAAAAAAGGAGGTGTGGATACTTAATAGCCGTCTAAGTCACTAAAGATTTGCTAACGATATAGCTCTTTTTAGCGAAAATGCCACAGAACTAGAAAATATGCTTCAAAACCTTGACAAAGAAAGCAAAATGTAGCATTAGAAATGAATACCAGCAAAACAAAAATAATGAACAACAATATACAAACCCCAATAAAGACAGAAGGAAGCGCGATAGAATACGTCACACGGAAACGAGAATGAAGTAGACAGAAAAATAAGCATAACATGGAAAAAGTATTGGGCACAGATATAAATCCTTAAAGTAAATTACAGTCTTAAGCTAATGAAGTACATAATGGCTTCATTTATATAGCCTTCCTTAACATACGCAAATCAGACTTGAACTTTCACTAACAAGACAAAGAACAAGATCCTCTCGTGCCAGCACGCCATGGAAAGAAGTATCCTGAAACTAAGAAGAATAGATACAGGTAAACAAATTACACTCATTCGGCAGTCGGGTAAAAATGCGAAATGTTGACATACGCAACAAAACAAAACACACAAATGCACTGCAACAAGCCAGATATTGAAGTGGGAGTGGGCAGGCCACATCTAGGTACCAGGGTAACTGATGGACATTACAAACAACGAAGTGGCTTGGTCCCACTGGAAAAAGACAAAGAGGACGGCAAAGGAAGCGTTGGGCCAATGATATCGTAGAAACTGCTGGTAGAAACTGGATGACCACAGCCCAAGACTAACAAAAATGGAAAAAGAAGGTGGAGGCTTGTTACCCTACAGGGGCCATACAAAATAAATATTTACATAAATATTTTGTTGTACATCACTAAGAATGTAATTTTTCAATTGTACCTAAGGATAAATAAAACTATATTAATAAATTATAATAAAAATGCAGCACGGATTTGACATTGGCCCCGAATATCTTGAGTTTAATGCTTCGGGTCAGTTAACGTTATAGGTCTCAGCACTCTCAGCTACGCGAAGAAAGCTCGGGCTTTGGCGATCCGTGAAGCGATGTCGTCTTCACTACCTCCAGTCTCAGTTTTGTGATATCAGGTACTTAAATTCATCGGCACCGGAAATCCACCGAAATCTTGAAAAATGCTTTTTTATGCCATATTGATCTGTAAGGAATATATAGAAAAAGTTGGTCGAGGCATTGGAAATGTTTTCTTTCATTGGTAAGTAAATGTTTTTAAATTGTTTGTGAAAAAGTGGCACGGTTGGTTTTCATACAGATGGCCCACCATCTCTGCGATAAGTATATCAGGGATGACTATGAATTCATTGGCAGGTTCATTATTCATTCGATAGTAAATTCCCCTACCTAGCCTGATGTAAAAAAGCGTACCTTGACTTTGGCTACTCTGGCCAGGACAAAGAAACGTTCCTTACGTGCACGGTGTAAACTGTGCCATCTAGTGGCCCAAATACGAAACTTTTACGAAGCGTGGCAAACAGGAAGCCGAAAGACTTCCATTCGCTTAGCGTCCAGCTTGTTCGCAAACTAATAAGTCTTATTTGTTTGATGTAAAATACTTACCGTTTTTCATGAATTTAAAGAACCTTATTAAACCTTATTTCATTAACCTTACCTCTCTCTTATCCATTCTCATCCATTGCTGTAGAAATAGCGTCATCGGCTGCTGCCTAACAGCTTGCAGTATGCCCCAAACACTAGTTCGCATTAGGACAGATTCGCTATTCGCTTTACGAGAGATTTGCCTTACAGCAGAAGTACAGTGAACTCGATATATCTATAGATATCTAAACCTTATTAATAAATCATTAAACAAGTTGTAACAAAAATTATATTTATTAATTTTCTTATGATACCTACATAGGTACCTATTTAGCCAAGGTTTATACATTCAAGAACTGAAATTTCGTTTCGCAGTGCACTAGTAATAATCATGTAATTTTTTATATCTTTCTCCTTTAACTTTAGACTTCGCCGTTTCCCTTTACAATAGGTTTCTACCCTTTTTAATATTTTTCTTGATATTTGGCTTCCTTTTTAATTGTATGAACCGATACAACGCCAACGCATTCTATTTTTAAGGCGGCCATGCCACCCTTCAACTGGGTTATTCGTTCTGAATACTTCTTTGTAGCAACTAAATGTATCAGTGGTTATTAATGCCATCCATTGCTTTGAGAAATAGTCGCTGAATGCTGAATATTATTCAGAATTATTCACTGATTCTTGAATAGCTAAGATACCTTCAGGGATCAAAATTGGTGGTAACGATGCCAATTGCATATATATTTGTGTAATACGGTCTCCACCATCGACTTTCTTCAGACCTAGATTATGACTTTTTTTGAGAGAGCTTTCCAATAGTGGTAGAAGCAACCGGTAACTTTGGCATTGGGATATACGGCTCTAACTGCTTGAATTACTACTAACTCGTAATCACATCTATACGAGTACTGCTCTATATTTACTGAAAAAATATCCCGCAATATTAGTGTTTTAATAGTGTTTCATAAGTAGCTTGTGTTTTGTTAGGTAAGTGGTACAAAATTTACGGTATCATCATTTTGTGAAGCATTAGGGAACAACTTTAAAGGTACCGTCACCATAATAGCATTTATAGTTTTGAAATTTGATTTTCGGTAGTGGTGTGCTAAAAAACTATTTTTTTCCTTTGTCCCGTCGTCAAACAAGAAAAAATTATCCAGACTATGGGGTAACTTGAGATCTTTACAAGTTGTTTTATCCAAATTTAAGTAAACCTTTCTAGCTCTATACAAAACATATATTTTCTCTTTAAATGTCGGTATATCGTCTTCTGGTAGCTCTCATTCGGCACTCTCAATAAAATCCTCAAACATCTTTGGAATTGGCTCGAGGTTTGTACATACATTTTTCTTACATTCATCGATTAAGCCGTCTATTATATTTTTAGTTACATCCGGAATACATGAGTGTGTAGCCTCCTTTAATTGGAGTATATTATTATACCATGGTAATACCTACTTAAGACAATGTCATATAATAAATATGAGTGGCCATTAACATGATACTGATATCGAAACTAAAGGAGTTTCTATACTCGACCACATACCTAAAATGATTGGGCAAAAAATCGTTGATCAAACGAAACAGGGCGATAGTTGGGGTTATTTGTAGTAAAAAGATTGGTACTTTAGGACCTACTGCAAATAACCTCATCGCCCTGTTTCGTTTGAACAACGTATTTTTGTCCACCTGGTATATAAAGGAAAACTACGTGGAGACCATTTCATCACGACTGTACAATTACAGCCGTAAGACGAATCTGTCTTAAAACGAATCTGCCCTAATGCGAACAAGGGGCCCCAACAGATAAACATTGTTCATTATTTTCTAATCGGTGTTAATGACGCCTCTAGGCACCGCCTGGTGTTAGAAATCCAATGACTTGGCACGCGTCAATGGACATAATGACAACCCATAATGCCTTGGAAGTTGGTATTATATCTTTGTTTGGGTTGCAACATGTATCCACACCCTTGCGCCATTCAATCATCTAGCACGATGGGACGTGCTGGGGCAGCTACTGCAAATTACACCCAGCCTATTATTGCCTTATCAGGAATTACATTGTGAGCTGTTTGTGGGTTGAACCACTGTCATGCTGTTCCTTTAGTATTCGCGAACGTCGCCAGGCAGTATACTCTTACGTGATCTGTTCGACCAAAGAATACGCCAATGGACTGCCAGCATTGTCACGTTGAAAGGCAATACTGGAAAAGCCTTTTGGGTACTTTTTCTCTTTAACTGCGACAGCAACTTGTGTTGTATGCGTTTCGAAGGCGCGGCCACGGCAATATAAAAAATAAAAAACTATGCCAAGATTATGTAAAAATTTGTAAAAGTTGATTCCCAAAACCATAAATTTGTCCGATTAGATAACCACAACATTTTTCTACGCAATACCGTAATACAGCTCCTGAAATATAAATCTAGGATATTTTTGTTTTACATGTTTTGACAAATTCAAATCTAGCGTTAACAAAAAATTTCAGACCTCTGCGATGCTTTTTCAGGGAGAAATCGGCGATAACGTATTTTTCATCGTTTCAATGGCGCGGCCATAGGGTTTTGGTCTTATAGCTCCTGAAATATAAACCTAGAAATAGTTTGACAAATTCAAATCTAGGGATTACAAAAAATTTCAGAGCTCTGCGATGCTTTTTCAGGGAGATATCGGCGATAACGTGTTTTTCACCGTTTCAATGGCGCGGCCATAGGGTTTTGGTCTTATAGCTCCTGAAATATAAACCTAGGATTTTTTTGTGTATTTTTACCTATTTCGACAAATTCAAATCTAGGTATTACAAAAAGTTTCAGACTTTTGCAATGCTTTTTCAGCGAGATATCGGCGATAACGTGTTTTTCACCGTTTCAATGGCGCGGCCATGGGGTTTTAGTCTTACAGCTCCTAAAATATAAACCTTTTTCTATATTTTTACAAATTAAATCTGTAATTTCCCTAAATTTCTCTGTAAAGGTCTCTGCAACGCTTAGTTTTAAAGATCTCCGTGGCCGCGCGGTTCGCCACGTTTCAATGGCGCGGCCACGTTCAAACCCTTAAAACTTTTTAACCATAACTTTGAAAAATTTATGGTTTTGGGGATCAACTTTTACAAACTTTTACATAATCTTGGCATAGTTTTTTTTTTTTAAATCGCCGTGGCCGCGCCATCGAAACGCATACCTTGTGTTTAATAGATATCATTTCTTCTTATACTGTTTTATGCGAAAAAATTAACAATCCCAATTTTATAGCCTTACGAATGGGCTCACTTCGATCAAAAATAATTTTACGACGAAAATGCCGAGATATTGCCAATTTTTCTTACCGGGCAGAAATACATTGCCCATGTCTAAAATAATTTCGTTAAAAATAAAACATCCATAATGGTAAGGTATCTTTATTACAAATACTTAATGATACCTGTTTTTTTACAACAAAAAGATATAAAACTTTTGAATCGTGTTCTAGGTTTGGTACATTTTTGACACGGGTTAGTAAGGGTGAGAATTTTTCTACAAGCTACCAGCTAGGTGATATTTCGTAGTTCCGAACAGCTGCACTGCAATGTAATCTACAAGGTTAGGAAGGAATGGCTTACTATTATATAGCTGAAATATTATATTGCTATATCTGTGAAATCTTGTATATCTAATAATTGCAGTGTAGCTTTTCTTTATCTACAAAACTACTAGTTAATAGCTCTCAATGGACCTCCACCCTAAGAGCAGGTATCTTAACCATTGCTTTTTTAATTTATATTTTCTATAGTACTCTAAACCTTAGTTGGCCCAAAAGAGTATTTGATTCTTATAGTACTTCGGCGATTATCATAGAAAAACATACCGTGAGAATTAACTTTTTCTAACTATACTATTTGCCTAAAATCTGTGAGTTCAGCCAAATTACTCAAAAAATTCTCCAACAAACCAGTTTTTCCTGTTGATACAACGGTTAAGGTACCTGCCATTATTCAAAAATCTACCCTGAACCTAAACAATCATAAAATAATCAGGTAAAGTAATTACAATTACTCAAATTGGAAACACAAAATTTCGATAAAAGAAAAATACAATTGCTGAAAATAAATCTTTAAGTTATTTATTTTTACTCTCAATTTAACTAAAAGCTAATTTAACAACCTAAGTTTAAATAATAAATATTTACCACGCACCTCCGGTTTCACTACAATGAAAGAATTTATAATTCGTCAGTGTTTATTTTGTTTCGATTGTGCTCTCCTAAACACAATCATGTAGTATTTGACGCACTCATTCAGACATCAAATACAGCCCAATAAAGAGAAATTTGGGCATCGCATATTATATTAATTTACGCTATGTGTTTATACTTATAGGTATAACACAGCAACTATTGCTATAAAATGAGAAAACGTCGAAAAAGAAAAATCACACAGCGACATAAATATACGTATTATACGACCATATTTAAATTCCAAAGCTACTCAAGATACGAAAATAATGGAAATTGGGACTTGTAATATCTGATTTCCCTGCTCTCATACAATACAGCCCTAGGCTGCATCCACATAAGCGAATGCGCCACTAATGTGCTGAAAAACATGCGTACACACGGCGCTATCGCTAACATGTATGCATCCATCCATAATCATATTCATGCACATGCAGTTATGTAACTTTAATAATAATACAAGATGGTTTCGGGATTAGTTTGTACCTACGACAATGCCGCATCGAAGTGACATGTCTTATATGGTTTTACTTATGATATTCGATATATATTTATTTTACCCTGAAACATATAGTTTTGGTAGCAATGCATGCATAACATGACAACTACTAAAAAGATAATAATACCGAGCGAAAAATGACAGTCCACAATATTTTAATAATGAAAGATAAATTTAAAGTGTAAATAATTAATTGTAGTAATTGTGGTTTATATTGTCGACAATTATTTTTTTAATAACTTCATAATTTTGACTATGTCTAGTTGACTGTTTTGGCGAAGTTTAGATTGGCAACAAAACCTGCAGAAGTCTACTACCGCATGAAAGAAAATCGAAAAACATACGCAGGCCTTTTGTTGCGAGTAGGATTATGTGTCCGGCACCGCATACCGCAGCATAGTTCGTTCCGATCAAAGGCCTTTATGAACTTGAGGAAGTGACCAGAACCATACAGTCATCCATCATACCAGTAGTACCCTCTTTCAATAAGGAGGTAATAAATAACGTTGGCTGGCTGAATTGAATACCTTCGCGGACCGAAGGCGGCCCTCGAGCCGTAGTCTGCCCATTCCTGGTTTACTATGTAAAAATTTGTTGCGGCAGTCAACTCTTACAAGCTTTTTATTAACTTGCAATGTATGTATGTTCAGGTCAAATCTTGCATCTGAATTTTAATGCAGTTATTCTCAACCGATTAAGATGAAATTTTGCATATACATTTGGTTTGGATGACAATCCACGGTTAGCTAAAAAGCTTGTTATAAAAAGTTTTTTTGGATTGGAATAAAATATTTTGTTAATCTAAGCTTCGCTTTTGTGTTAATTTATATTACGGCCGCTTTGTGTATAACGTCCGAGATTGAAGTCGAAAAAGTTAGCTTTTTTGTGCTACTTTGCATTAATGTCCAGTTTGATAAAAACAAATATTAATTGACTGCTTTTGGCTTGACTATGGTATAACAATCGAACATCATGATAAGTTTTTATATTGCTAAATATGGTCCTTTTCGTAAAGTAATATTATAAAAGACGGACTCAATATACCAGCGGAATAACACAACCTTCATACATTCTACTCGAACCAGTTCCCATGACAAACAATCACAACGTCTAGACCCTTGTGCCCTAAAACCTTTACATGACCGCACGTTAACGCGCATTCACGTACGCTTTCAAAACTAGATTATGTCCGTAGATCGCAGGGAGCGCGCGCTAACGCGTCTCGGATATCTCCTCATGGGAACCGGGCATCAAACAAGTTCCATTTTCAACCCCGTTTTACCCCCCTTCACGGAACATTACATTATAATATCTTACATAAAAATTACAATATATATCTAAGATTCGCTGAGGTATGTTTAGCATTTACGTGAGTTTGATACTCCACGTGATGAGTGTACATTCCAATTTATCTATAATATAAAAGTACGTTAATTGTTACCAAAATTTACAAAATATAAAATTTACAATGATCGCCGTGCATCATTGCTTGTTCAAAACTGAAATCTACTTTCGTATCGATTTTATGATATAAACAATATATCACTGGCTTTTAAAGCCTAGGCAGTGTTAGATACTCCTTTAGACCTCTAAATACCTACATCGCCGTAACAACGTGGTTTAGCTACGAAGATTTCTCGATACTTGTTCTTGTCTTATTGTGTAGGAAACATTATACGCCTAATACTATGTATAATTTAATCAAGCTTTCGCCGAGTTGGAATGTACACTAACAGTGGAGCGTAAAGTGAAGGTCCATCACGCCAGGCGATGGCTGCCCCGTGCGCGGCTGCGCTGCGTCACGCGGCGACGGCAAGTTTCCAGGCGCCTCCTTCTGTAACAAGTGGCAAGTGGCATGTAGTTCAGCGGTTTACCTTTAAGTAGGAAAATAAATCAATTAAACTAGCTGTTTCCTACAGCTCGCTCCCGTGTCGTAACATGCGGGAACCGAACTAATTTTCGGGTTTAAGAGGAGCCTAAGGCAACAGAAAAATATACAACCAGTATGGAAACTACCTACAAAAGCCCGAAACGGTGTTCTGCGGTGCTGTCAGTAGAGCGAGCCGCATAGGGGTCTCGTCGATGCGCATGTTTCTGTGAGTGTGCCGTTTCGAGCGTTTGTAGGTAGTTTCCATACTGTTTGTATATTTATTCTGTGCTAAGGCACTCAGCGATAGCGTAGCTTTATAATAGTGAAAAAGTTATGGATAAGAACTTCTAGAGATTACCTCCTACGGACAATTCTATCTCTGTATAATATATGTTTAAAAGTTGAGACTTGCAAAATCACCGACCGACACAAATAACATAATCACGCAGAAAATAGGCACAGCTTTGGCATGCTAAAGTTACTAAATAAATAAATCGTTGTTTAATAAATAGTACCCGTACGTAAATATGGGACATCGATTTTTGGTAAAAAGAAAGTGGCTTACTAGAACGCTGACTTTATCAAAAATAACTGCGCGAGTCTATCTAAAATTGTATCTATCATGTCTTACATATGAACGCCCGCGTACTGTGAATTATTTGAAGGTTTCTACAAAATGCAGTAAATATAGATTTTACAGTCATGAGGATAACATTGCATAGCATGTAAATAACAATGAAACAAGTGCTCATAATAATGAGTCAGCCTCTAAAATCGCTGATATATAATTACAAGTTGTCGCACTCGTAGATGTCACTCGAAAATAATAAATCAATCATTTACTTCATATTTCAGGTCTTTACTTGTTAAAATTAATGATGGATTGATTGGAATTTACGACTCTTGAGTATCGCCGACTCTACATTTCGCTAGTGTGAGGTCTCTACAAGTTCAATTAGCTGGCTCGCTTTTGGGGTTCTCACGCACAATTATTTCCTTTATAAGTTGATATTGTACCATATTCAATTCAAAATCCAATTCCGCTGCCGAATAATAGCAGCTTATTTATGTTTTTAATCGCCTAACGTTAATTATATCGTACTTTGTCTTACAAGCTTATTTCAACAGAGAAATAAAATATGGATAGCACGCCTAGCGAGGCCAACGAACGCGACAATTGACCATATCCCTTAATTTAATCTCACAGCTCAGTAACCTATTGAACAGTTGAGGGCAAAGCAAAGTTATCTAAAACAGATAGTTAGTCCTCAATGATGGTTTTAACTTTAGTAAAATAAAATCGCAAAATTCTGACGCAAGCTACAGAGAAGATAACGAGAGAAAAAATAAATAAAAAGCAAGATAAAAGCTCTTAATATTTTTATAGATTACTAGCTTCTGCCAGCGGCTTCTCGCGTGAATGTCGAAAATTATCCCGAGGGGACATATTCCCGGGATAAAAAGTATCCTATGTGCTATTCCTGACTATAATCTATCTCTGTGCCAAATTTCATCCAGATCCGTAGAGTAGTTTTTGCGTGAAAGAGTAACAAACATACATCCTCACAAACTTTCGCATTTATATTAGTAGGATTAAGTACAGTTTTACATTCGCATTTGTTATATAAAACATTCGTTAAAGCACAAAAAGTAGAGACTACTTTTTCGCAAAGCACAGATAGATGTCAGCAATATAGGGCCTGCGACTGACACCTAGGAGGAGGTACTTTCATTTACACTACGCGCCATAGCAGTTATTTTTAGCGTGATCGATCGAAACACGAACATCGTCATACTTCTAAATTCCCACTGCTGCGACACAGGCCTCCTTTCTGTAAAAGGGAATGGGCCGTAATCCACCACGCGGCCCCAGTGCGGGTTGGTGGAAGTCACATGTCTTCGAATTTTTGGTTCTAGGACATGCCAGTTTCCTCACCAGTTTTCCTTCACCGTTTTGAGAACAGTGGTGATGAAATAATTTACACAAAGTAAAGCACCTGCCTAGGTTCAAACCCACGACGTACAAATTGTAAGTCGCGGTCGTTACCATTGGGCCACCACCGCCGTGCAAACACGAACATAAATTCGCTAAAATATTCCCGCTTGAGTAGCTCTTCGAGGAAATACAAGATTTGTATTGAACAGCAGCCTAATTGCGTAAATGAATTCGGCAAAGCAAGCGGTTTGACCGCCATCATTCGACCAATCACATCACGTCTTTCATCTCGTATGTGATTGGTCGATTGATGGCGACAAAAGGCTTTGCCCTGCCGAATTCACTAACTCAATTAGGCTACAGGTATTTCTGCATTGGTATCAAACAAGGTTTCGAAGTATAGAATTTGTAATTTAATATTTATGTCGATGAATAATAAAAAAAGTTTTCATTGGCTTTGCGAAATTTGGTCACATCCAGCTCGCTTTGCTAATATGCTGTTGCTATGAGAATCAAAAAAGAAATCTGCTTCATCATAAACATGAGCGCAACAGAGAATCCTTCTCCAAAATACAGAATAACTTTTCAAGGTTGCAGGCGTAGAAATAAAAATAGTTGGGCAACTAAAATTGAAGATCGGAAACCATTTAGCTAGCATTTATCATTGTAATTTTTTTGTTAGATTACCTTAATCGTCGTCTTCAGCAGAAGCGGACGCTGCTTTTGCTGGCTGTGGTATTATAGTAATCTCATCGTTAATTTTCAATGGCTTCAGAAGAGAATCACTAGAAGTCTTTGCAGGCGCCGCACTCTTGCTCTTGTCCATGACTCGCTTAGCGACCACGCTGTGGGCCGAGTACACGTGGTTCTCAAACTGTTTGTACATCCCGAAGGTAGCCGTGCAAACCGTGCATTTGTACGACAGGTGAGCTGGCTTCAGCGTCAGGTTATGGTCCCGTCCAACGTGATTCAGAAGCTTCCACTGATATACCTGTAATTTATATGAATTTCATGTTATTTGATGTTGACGTAAGTAATCTGTATTAGAGGGGAAACTGGCAGGCTTTTTAAAAAAGCATATTCAGGGAGAAAACATGATAGATGAGTTGGTGCCCGTCAACGCGCACTTCTTTAATTAGAACTCGTCTTTATCCTATAATACTATAAACTTATTTCTTTATTTTCTATTAAATATCAATGCATAAAGCTTATAAAACATATAGTTACATACCCTGCCACATACGGGACACCTGCCCGCGTCCTTTCCCTTGTTGGCGGCCTCTTGCATTGAACTGGTAACGAGGCCGTGTGAACCCAGTAGATGTCGCTCTAGACCTTGATCGGTGAAAAACCTGAAATAGGTCAAGAAATAGTTACACCCAAATATGGATCGAAATATATATACGTCGAATTGGAGATTACTATAAAACTAACACCAAAATAGCGGCATTAGATCTGTATTATTCTATTTATATTTACCTAAATTGACATTTTTGGCAGTTAAGGGGTGGCCTGTTGTAGATCATCTTAGGATGTATCTTCACTTTGTGTATCCACTGCATGTGATTCCGTAATTGTTCGAGGTCTTTAATATAACCGTCACAAATCTCGCAGATGACGAACGTACTCTTGGAGTTAGCGGCGGGTGGCGGCAGCTGCACAGGCGGTGGCTGCCGCGGCAACGGCGTAATTGAAATCGATGGCTGATGCACCGATTTTGGCTTAACATTATTCTAAAACAAAGAGTAAACCATTTACTTCCTAATAAATTATTACAGTCAAACTAATTAAGTTGTCGTTTTTCCAACGAAGTTATAGGTATTTTTGACAAATTAACAAAGGTTGGTACTCACAGCAATTGGATAATTTGAGTTCATATGGACGGGCGAATTGTGTCTGACCATGACGCCACCGCGTAAGATCGGCACCCCGTGGACTGGAAGGGCTCGTGCCGGCACGGACACGGGCGCGCGGCCACGTGGCCGGTACGAGGAACTGACTCCCGGCATTATGTTGGACACGCTCGTCGACTGCCGTCCCTGATTGCTGCCAATACTATTTCGATTGAATGTGTTTTGGTAAGAACCCATCATACTATTGCGGGATCTAGTTATCTGAAATTAAATTAATATATTTTAAAGTGATTGTTACTTTTAATTTAGACTGGAAACATACTGAAAATATCACAACCTGCATTTACCTTTGGTATTTTAGCAGGAGGCTCCCATTCAAGTGCTGGAGCCAAATTCGTTTCAGGTTTAAATTTCTTGGCACAAGGTATAAGGTGGCGGGCCAATTTTCCTTTGCCGTTATCCTCGAACAGGCAGTTGGCGCACTGGTGATACGCAGGTGCTCTCTCTAACCTTCCTCTGATACTATGTTCAGTTTCCATGTGGTATAAAATATCATGAGGACTTCGTATTTCAAATACACAAAAGTTACATTTATAAACATTATTCTTCATATGTGGCGTCTCTAAATGATGAGCCATTGCCAAGTTAGATTCTGTCTTAAAACTACAAAATTCGCATTTCTTCTGAGTAAATGAATATGGTGCGTTATTTTCTTTGCTGAATTCAATATTCTTTTTGAGCGAGGCAATGGAAGTTTCAGTAATCTTAGTGCTATTTCCCGATTTCTTTTCTCTATTTAATTTTCGGGTTTGTTGTTTTAATAAATCACTTTGTACATATTCTTGCACGAGACTTAAACCAATATTTATAAAAAACTTTCCAAGGGAACAATCAAAATAATTATCTGTCTTGATTGAGGACACCTTATCTGCAAGTAAGCCTGCAACATCTTTTAAATCGTCCACCTTATCTTTAATAATAATAGTCTTGTTTTCTTCATCACTCATTGTCGTTTCCTCCTCTGAATCAGTAGTGGATGAACCATTCCAAGACACGTCGTCTTCTTCGGCACCACGTTTCCTTTTTTCTGAAATATGTATGAATATTATACTAAAATAATTATGTACTACAACTGATGACCACCATCAATTAGTAGCTACATGCGGCAAGATCTACTAACACTTAATGGAACATGAGTTTTCTTTAATCAATGGCGCTCCAGTACTAAAGGAAACTATTAAGACTACCTAGATTTTGCTATGTAAGATATTTTAAGTGAATATCCATATCTTCTAGACAAAACAAGAAAGAAGGAAATAAAATTAGAGTTTTACATTTAATTGATTAGTTTACATCTTAAAGTCCCGTATTCATCGGAAACGAAGTTGCTCAACAATGTTAAAGTAATATGTTTTGTGTATTAGTATACCTTGTTTTGTCTGTTGGTAAGAAATCAATACACGATCGATTCTTGTCGACGTTATCACGTATTATAATATAGAAATGTTTACCTTTTTTCTTCTTTTTCTTGTCGTCCAATGTTTCAGCCTGCTCTGCATCTGTGGATGCAAGTGGTTGCGGCTTCGCTTCCTCTTCAGATTGTACATCTTCCCCTAATTCTTTTTTATCCTGCTTTTCCTTTTCTATCTTTTCTTTCTCTTTGTTTTCTTTTTCTTCTAACTCTTTTTCTTCTTTGGCTTTCAGGTCATCCAGCTCTTTGCCCAGCAGGTCTACAAATTCCCTGAAGGGCTTAACTGATGGTTTTTCGTAAACATAGGGCACTATAAACGAAGGTGCTTCAACTACAAACATATCATCAGTTAATGAAGGTAGTATAGAAGGCTGGGGAGCTTGTGACAAGTTCTGGGTAGCCGCACTTGACTTGCTGCTAACTGGTGTCACCGTCGTCCCACGAGCTACAATGCTTTGATAAAGACTTTGTGAACTTAAACTAGAACTTATTGCCAGCCCAGAAGGTTTATTTGAAACTACAGATTTATCTTTTTCAGAAGACAATTTATTGGTGTCTATTATAACAACTGTCGGCTCTTTTTTCTGATGATGGTTCTGGTTGGCTTTCATCTGCCTAGCTGCCATTTCAACTAAAGCTTTAGTGTCATTAATAACAATTGGCTTGTGTTTGCGTTGAAATGCTCCTGATGCCACTGCTTGTAGATCGGATTCACGAATACCATTTTCCACATCGTCGTTATATCGTTTGCGCTTTATCGCCCTACTGCTACGGCGCAATTGTACTTTTTTATCACTATTAGCTTTCTCATTTTCTTCAGCCATAACACAGTCCTCATTATCATTATCACTTATAATTTCTTGAATGTCTGGACTTTGAGAATCATGGGAATTTCCATTTTGACTGGGTGACCCCTGTTCTTCATTTTCTAATATTATTATATCACTATCATTTATTTTAATGAGACATTGTGATTGGTCATCTGAATTGATACTTACTGTATCTTCCGTCCTGAGTTCACCATCGAACATATCTTCATCTGAAGATTCGACATCCGAATCCAAGTCGGAATTCTGAAAAATATAATAATGTAAGCATTCATCTTTTTTTACAACAAATTTTGAAGGAGGGACACTCATCAACACTATCTATAAACATGTTTAGAATAACTTTGAAACTACTGGTAATTTATAAAGATTTCAACACCAAATTGTTTCTAGTTTATTTTTTCCTATACTCCCAACTAGCTAATACCCGCGGCCTAACCCGCGTTAAAAGTGCTTTATTATTCCAACATACCTACTACTTCGATAAAAAGTATCTGATGTCCTAACGAATCATCTTACGTTTTGTGAAATTTACAGCTCAGTATTTAATTTTAATAAAGGTATACCATACTTTTTATTGGTTTGTTTAAACATATCAAATTTGTCCTAGTTTCTACAAGGACTGCTTAGTAAACAACTCCAGATGTAACCTGTGCACTATCTATTCTAGTGTATTGTTGTATTCAGTCTGCTAGAGAATATATTACCATAAGAAGATGAAAGAAGTATAGATTATTCATATTGAGTCAGATGAGCTTTAGCATTGATCCTGTTTCGCCTTGTATAAGCAACTAAGCAAATAGGTACTTGCCCGCGGCTTCCCACAGGACCGAGTAGATAGGGATAAGAAGTAGCCCATGACACCAGTGAAAGAATTTTCGTACAGTTTTATATCGCGGTAACCCCTATTTTTCAAGCTCTTATAATAGGACATATTCATGAATAAAACTATTTAGTCCGTCAGTTCGATTACCAAAAATTATTGGACGCGTATTTTGTTACGTAAACATAAAATGACGATGCAGTGTGTTGAAATTTCGCGTGACGTCGCGCTTTTTATATATTTTACTTACAAGTGACGTCACAAGCTCTCACTCCTAAAGTTTGAGGCAATCTTAACAAATTATTTTTTTTTTATTTGATAATACAATAAATACGTTTTCAATATTTACTAGATATAACCGACGGATTGAATAGAATTATTATTTTCTTAGCCAGGCATCATCCCTATATCCTATTAGATGCATTTTATGTTTCCTTGTTGATTTGTTGACAATTTATAAACTCATGTGTGTGGAAGTTATGACGGTGGTAAATTGCATTCCACACTCGGCTTCGTGCGAGTTTTTACTCATGCTCGATTGCGTTAACGTATCGTTCTCCGTCTGGAAATAGTCGACCAGGATTGGATGACCGGGAATGAATTCTAGACCTTATTCGTTTGAATTTTAATAATGTGGTTTGAACAGTTTTGTGGTTATACTTAGCAAACCTACAGTCCACCATTTCATAAAATATTCAGAGAAGAGTTTCGTTAGGGCGCATTCATATCATACGAATTCCATCGTACGCAGATCGCATTTGAACAATAACTCCTTAGGTAAAATATAGCAAAACAGTGTCGATTCGGTATTTTATTCTCTCAGGGATTTATCAACTTAAAAAAATGCAGTTGCAGGGCTGCAACCGCGCTGCTGTTGTGTGATTGTTTGCAGGTAAGGCGCCGCATATTCACCAACCAATTCATATAGTTTTAAGAATTGGTTTCAAAATAAGCAACCCACTTAAGAGTATTTATTAATCTTCACATGATGCTATAATTTGATAGTTTTTAATGTACTTCGTCTGTCTGAAATTTAAGTATAAACTAGCTGCCTGATTCTAGTTATTTTGACAAGTTAATCCTAGCCTTTCTACATTTGGAACTCAGAGTTGTGAAAGATAATTAATCATTACTTTTTTTTAAAGTAGTTAAGTCTGTCAAAAGTATACCAGGGCAGATTTGCGGCAATTTTTTTATCATCATCATCCTTTAAACTTTCCCACTGCTGGGACAGGCAGTTATTTTTATATTTCACATGATTGCCAGAAATGCTGGTCAGTTGTTTATAATTAAATTATTATTTATTTTAAATGACTCTGGGTGCAGAAGTAACACAACTGTCTAAGAAAGCATAATCCTCAAACATTCTTAAAACTTTTTATTAATTTATCATTTCATAGGAAAATGTGTCTCTCTACATTTTGACTTAGCACTTAATAGAATATAGGATACTTTCATCCTGGTTTAAAGTTCCCCAGGGATACTTTTGACAAACTTGATTATATCATAGAAAAGTATAGATACAAAAAATATTATATGATACATACCTCTTCCTGGGTAATTTCAGTAATGCGGGTGATGGTGGTAGTACCTTTACCAAGAGCTCTTGCTTGCTCTTCTGCTTCTTGATTCTTTTCAATCATTATCTTGCGCAAATTTTCATCATTTGCATCAGATTTAACCTGGCGACCAGGTATTGTCTCAGGATATGACTCATTACTGTTGATGCAGTTATTGTCCAAAAATATTATATTGCTTGGTTCATTGTCAGGTAGTTCAGAGTCTTCTGCTGACTCTGCAGGTTGTTCCTGACTGTCACTACCATTACTAATATCATTTTCCAAATCCTCTGCAGTGCTGTGAGTCGTGTCTCCTGGACTACTTTCACTGTCTAAGTGATTACTGTCCTCAGTGTTATTGCTATTTTCACAGATATTAGATGCATTCTCACAGCCTTCAGAATCAGCTTCCTTTTCATTTTTCAAACTTTCGGTTTCATTTGGGGCAGAAGTATCAATAGGATTGTCCATATTACCATTTACTTTGCCATTCATGTTGATATGAAACTACATCCCATGTGAAAATACCTGTCAAATCAAAACAACATTCAACATCAGGTGTTTGTTTTGTTTTAGGGGTTGTGTCAACAATTGGGAATAAACATGTAAAAGTTGTGTCCATCAACCTAGAAGACTAGTTCTGTGAAGATCATGAGAGAGAGACACCAAGTGCCTGAGCGTCACATTTTATGTAGTGAGAGGCGCCCCTCCTACCCGCCCTTCTCCCCCCCTGGCAAGGCGCTAGCAATCAAAATGGCGCCGTTCCATGGTATAGCTGTCTAAAGCTACGTGTACATAATGCACAACGATTATAAAGGTCACATATCTTTAAATCATAGAACTGCCGATAAGCAGTACCGTTTTCCAAGACCTACAACACTGTTTATGTACTCAAACCACCTATAGGTTGTCAATGTAGGTACACCAGAACTTTCGCTCCAAATACCAGAAAGTAATTTTAAAACTTTATATGACCACAATTTACACAAATCTGTGCTATTGGTAAAAGTAAAAAGTGCACCTCATTCAGAAAAAGTTTTTTTTTCACAAACTATCGTTTTGAAGTAAACAACTGATACCGGCATTCAATACAGCTTAAAAATATCAACAAAAACATTAAATTACAGTACCTAGATGCTCTGTAACCAAATATAATATTTTTTTACGATACCTGGTCCAGTCTGCAATGCGCTGTCGGTGAACCTTTTCTGATAGGTACTCGGTCACTACTTGGTTATTTCAATGGTGGAACCCAATACAATTTTTTATATTTTTATATACACTATACACTTTATGTGAATTGAAACCAAACTTAAAACATAAAACAAGTTCGGAAGTAAACAGAAACCAACAGTTCTGAGTACATAAATAATTTAAAGCATTTATACAATTACAAATTGGGCATTAGTAAATGATCCCTCGCCACCGTACAAATGCAATATGGCGGCGACTAGTCCATCACGTGACTTCGCTAGTGGCGTACTCTGTCTATTGTGAAGAACAACAATTTAAAGAAAGTATTGTAAAGGTAAAGTCACACGCTTGCCCATCTCGGACCAGCATGGAACACCAGTGAAACCTGTAATCACTAAAATCCAAATTATACCCGCCATGGATAAATTGTTTAAGTAATATATCCATAATATCCACCCAATATTGTCATGAATTTTACACGATACTGTATTCATAGTGTAACAACGGGCTCAAATAATTTGTAAACCAGTGCAATGGCTAACACCTTGAATGGTCAATTAACAAGGGCTAATTTACAATAAATGGTTTTTTATTTTTTTATTTATTGAATTAACCCTTTATTTAATAAATTTAGGTTGGTGACTAACAAAAGGTTAATTACAAGGTGGAAATGAGTGGAAGCGTCAGGAGGGGACGCCCTAAAAGGACACAGATCTTATTAGTGATGTTCTCCAGAAAGGCCAGTTGCGCTGTACTCATAACCGGCGTGCGTGTATGGCTAGATGTATGAACGTAATCTGCTATGATTCTACCGAGTATGTAACTTTAACCGGTTGAATACCGTAATTACCGAAATAAGTGTCTCGTGTGGATTCTATTTTCGGGCACTCAAGGAGTTTAGAGAACATTATACCGGGATATATTGAAACCAAAAGAGGGTCATCTGAAAATGAGTCTGAATACGGATCTAAAGCTAATTAGACCGCTGCGTTGGGCCATTTTGTGACCATGTGTGCTAACATTACAATAAAACAAAGGCTAACCATGGTGTTAAATAAATAAAGAAGAGTGAAAAAAGCTCGGTCATTTAAAAAAACCGAGCTTTGTATTAATGGTGGCCAGTGAGGGGAATACTTTGACAAGGTGTAATATCGTTTGCTGGGAATGCCAATATTTTATTTACTATTGGAGGAAAACATTCGCCTGAACTCGCGCCTGAACTTTTGGGAAAGAAACCAGGTAGTGTGGTATTTTTACCTCATTAAAACCAAACTGGTGATCCCATCAGCACTTCTTAAAATACCACATACTTGGGGAGCCTACAAAGGAGTCTCCATTGAACCTCGCTGTGGATGGTAGCACGTGATTACTGTGTCACTGCCTCTCCTGAGGTCACTTGATGGACGGACAGAGACCCCACTCTGAGCGCCAGAAACCCCGGAGTTCCACCTGCCTTAAATGTTAAAGGCGGGGTTTCGGCATGTCTACATCGAGGTGGTTGCCTCCACGGCGATACCTTCTTCTATGAATGGGGTTGGCCTTCTCACGATTCCACTCGGTGGCTATTTCACCCTAGTTTTATGTCTCCGCCAGCATATTCCTCAATAATATTGGCAGAGACAGGGCTCGCCCGATCCTGGTGACTAAGACCCACCGCACAAAGGCCTAAGAAGGCACTCCTCGTACGTGTGCCGTGCAGAATCCAAGTTGCCTCTACAATGATGACAATGGTGCCCGATCAGTACCTGAATATGCCTGTAGGAGATGCACTCCGCTCTTTTCAGCCGTACGTGCTATTCAAATGACCATTTTCCGCTACAGGCTGTTGATTTTAGTCCTGCAGCATCGGACATCTGACAGTCTATTTCTGCCTCCGAGATTGGGCAGCAGTCTAAAGGCGGAAAGCTGGTTGCTATAGTCGAAGTATTTGTAGTAGAAGTCTTGAGAAAAAAAATCACTTTGTTAGAATATAAATTGCACTTAGGCACCTCTCCAGACTACAAATTCTGCGTTTTGAGTTTAGTTCAAGTATTTTTTGATTTTCCATTATAGTTGGCTCCACAGTTTCGAAATATCGAAACTGAGAAATCCAAATTTAGATTATGATCCTGGATTGGTTCCAGTTAAATTTGGTAAAGATCTGTTAAATAACTTCGGAGATATTCAATGAAACTCTTCAATAAACGACGCTTCTCCATAAAAAGTTGAGGATTTTTTAAAAAAAAAGCGCAGTCTTTCTCGTTATACGAAGTATGTCAAAAAATCATAAATAAATAGTTCTATAACCAGGTGCAAGGATATTACGGTTAGTCTTGCGGTTCCGGAGATTTATGCATTTTTTATATCAGCTCCATACATTTTTTTAGCAAAAAAATAAAACTTGCCCTTTTGCCTACCAGATTGCATCCTATGAAATATATAAGTATGATATTGGCTATTAGAACCCATTTCAAGCAAAAAAACCGACACTTTTAAATTTAAGTTCCTATGTCTTCTAGAGCCGTTTTTCGATCCACAGTGCGACGGCTTTCATGCCGTCATCCGCAAAAAAAACTGTTTCCTTGTTTGATCTGTAGAATGCGTGGCAGCTGCAACGGTATTCTGAAGATTGTAGCAGATAGGATCTCCTCTCCGCTATGGAGATCCTTTGTTTATTTTTTAATTTGTATGGTTTATTCAATCGAACTATATAGATTAAGTTATCCGAACTAAATGAATTTGAATTTGATTATGTTCTAGATTTGGATATGTTTTTGTTGTAAAGAGTTAATTCTTACTTGACTCATGGTAGGAAAATTTACAACAAATGAGAGAACATTACTTTAATGTGTTGCTTGGTATTCTTTACGTTTTAGGTTAGAAGTTTTATTTTATTTTCGGCAATCAAAGCCCTCAAGCTTCTGAAGGCCAAGCAAATAACATTCCTGTTGTAGAACTTTATCAAAACGTTAATAGCTCCACTATATCGCCCAAGATTACCAAGCATCCTAATCAGAGTTACTTTGACAGGTTCATAAGATAACCTATAAATATGTATTTCCTTTGCCCAGTTTATTTAGCGTTGTATCTTTGGGCAACAAATGAACACCAGGGTTGATAAATCTTGGTACGGACTGGGACATATTTCGAGAAAATTTAAATTTACTGAATGATAGGTTACAAAATGTATGGATTGGACAGCTTTCAATAGCCATAGCGACGATGCGCCATCTATCGTGAAAAAATGGCAGTTGACATCCCCATTGTGTATGACAAAAAAAAAACCGGCCAAGTGCGAGTCGGACTCGCGCACGAAGGGTTCCGTACCATTATCGCAAAAAACGGCAAAAAAACACGTTTGTTGTATGGGAGCCCTACTTAAATATTTATTTTATTCTGTTTTTATTATTTGTTGTTATAGCGGCAACAGAAATACATCATCTGTGAAAATTTCAACTGTGTAGCTATCACGGTTCCTGATATACAGCCTGGTGACAGACAGACAGACAGACGGACCGCGAAGTCTCAGTAATAGGGTCCCGTTTTTTCCCTTTGGGTACGGAACCCTAAAAAGTAGTTATATTACAGTCGAGAAAACGTATAACCCAAACTATTGTCCACGAAGTGACATCGGAGTATGATAACGAACGCATGTTAAATGAGAAAAAAATAAAATAATGATATTTAGCAGAAAAACACTGCATACACGAATCGAAGGAAGCGGCTGATAAGAGCCTACATCTTAGGCGGTTAACACACTGCCACACGCTGCATACTGCGTGAAAATTATATACCTAACTAGCTTCTGCCAGCGGCTTCAGCCGTGTGTATTATATATCAAAACCTTCCTCTTGAATCACTTATCTGTTAAAAAAACCGGCCAAGTGCGAGTTGGACTCGCACACGAAGGGTTCCGTACCATTATCGCAAAACACTGCATAAAAATCACGTTTGTTGTATGGGAGCCCCCCTTAATTTATTTTATTTTAATTTATTAATAATTATTTTTTGAAGTAAATATACAACTAAACATTCTGTGAATATTTCAAGCGTCTACCTGTTGCCGTTATTAATATCGAGCAAAAATCGTTGTTTTTCCTGGTGATATTCTAATTTTGGAGATCATATATTTTTGGATATTCAATAACAAGAATAATTAATAGTTCCTCGTATAATGCCATTTTGACTAAACAAAAAAGCTTTTCACGCACCAAACACGTAAGACTTGCAGTGTCGCGCCATTTGCTATACCGCACTAGCGGTTATTTCTCATACAATTTCATACAAAGAATATATGGTCGTGTCGCGTCGCTCCGCTGACGCCTAGTGCGGCCTTACCTTTATAGTTACCTAGAAGTCGAAAATATATTGATCCAACCGTTTGTCTGTAAAACCCGTGTGACAGGCAACGGACAGACAGACGGACACGTGAGTGACAGAAATAGGGCTCTGTTTGCACCATTCGGGTACGGAACCCTAAAAAAAAAACATATAGTCGAACATAGAACTCCTCCTTTTTGTTAAAAACTAACATACAAGGCGGCGTTCTGCAATCTCTTACAGTTATAGTTTGATTTTTAGAGTTCCGTACCCAAAGAGTAAAAATGGGACCCTATTACTAAGACTCCACGATCCGTCTGTCTGTCTGTGTCTGTCTGTCCGTCTGTCACCAGGATGTATCTCATGAACCGTGATACCTAGACAGTTGAAATTTTCACAGATGATGTATTTCTGTTGCCGCTATAACAACAAATACTAAAAACAGAATAAAATAAATATTTAAGTGGGGCTCCCATACAGCACACGTGATTTTTTTGGCGTTTTTTGTGATATTGGTACGGAACCCTTTATGCGTGAGTCCGACTCGCACTTGGCCGGTTTTTTTTCTATTTTGTTGTATTTTTTACAAAAACCTAATTATTATTTGGACGTTGTATTTTGTATTTTTTCAAAAAGCTGAAACTAAACTAAGCATGGACAAAACTGGACCGCACTTCATCCACGCAAGACCATTTTGACAAGTTGACAAATGACAACTGTCATGGACGACTGTAGTACTTGTAGTTGTAGTAGGTGGTGTACTGCTAGTTTTTATAGGTAGTACAGAGACTGCTCACAAAAAACTGATAAGACTTCTTTTAGAAGTTTTAGTTCTTGTAAAGATTATAGCCATAATTATGTCTGGACATTAATTATTCTAGTATACTGATTGTTTGTTATTTAGTTTACTTGTAGATAAGAGTACTAGTCATTTGAAAATATTGTGATTATGGTGATAATGGCATATCGTGTTTTATTAGTCTTTATTTTAGCAATAATATGTGTGAGAACGGAAGAAGAAGCTGCATCGCGAATGTCAAAAGCAGAACGGCACAGTTTAAGGTAAATTCTGTTTAACATTTGTTGATCTGATTAGAACAAATAACTGTAGATCAGTTTAATTTCATGATGGTTACTGGAAATCAGTCATTGAGGACAGTTATTATTAGAAAGATCTGCATAAAAGATTACCAGAGAAAATCGATGCATAAAAACGATTATTAGTGTACAACAAATATCAATAATATTTTGTATGTTACACAATGTACACGGGTTTTACATTTTCATTATCAGCTGTTGTAATCAAAGTCATTTCTCTAAGGTTTATGAAGTTTTGGAGTGTGTAAGGTCTTAAGGTTTTATAGAGCAGTTATCATCAATTTTTTTTTTTTTTAGAGAAAATGGTGACTGTTTACACAAAACCATAGTTAGACATTACTGGTCTAATACAACTAGCTAATTGTTAACAGTAACAATCATTATTGATAGTGTATTTACAGATGTGGAACTGTGTACTTAACTATTGTAAAATTCTTAAGCTGATATCTGAAAGTTAATAGAATTTCATATATTTGTTTTGGTTTAGATGAACAAAATAACAGCCAATCTCTCGGCAGCACTTAATGTACTTACGTGTTAACAAAAGTTAGATTTCAAAAGATGATAGAAAATGAAGGTCTGGCTGCAGTATTCTTTCAAGGTCCACAGTTTATGAATTTTACCTAATAAATGATGCATGGAGGGCAGTAGTGACTTAGTGGTATCGGCTGCGACTTATCAGTTATATAGGTTGTGAGTTCAAACCCAGGCAGGTGCTTTACTTTGTGTAGGTATTTTTAGGTGTAAAGTATTTCACCACCACTGCTCTCAAAACGGTGAAGGAAAACATCGTGAGGCAATCGGCATGTCCTAGAAACAAAAATTCGAAATACATGTGAAATCCAACCCCCATTGGTGGATTACAGCCCATTCCCTCTCACAGAGAGGAGGCGTTTCCCAGCAGTGGGAAAATTAAAAACGCTGATGATGATGATGATATGATGCATTAATCAAATTTTTGAAATTTTTCCTCTAGTGTATCTAGGTCACATGCTAAATATTAATAATGTAGTTTCCGCTAATTAGACATAGTGAAACTTGTTTTGTTGTATTGTGTAGCAGCTCCTAGCTCATTTGCACTTAGCAACTTTTTTGATTGGTCTTTTAGGTAGGTAGGTAGGTACCTAGATCTTGAGTGAGCTTAACAGTCCTATTATATGCAGGTGGGTAATCAGGATTATTGATGTTGATGTTGTGAAACAATGTTGTTTGCTAGGTGAACTATAAAATCAGGATGATGATGTCTCATTTCTTATCAGTATGTGCAGGCAGTGAATTATCAAATTGATTGGTGACGTTTTAGTATTGTCAATAGCAGACACAAAAAGTGGCGTACAGTCAAAACCCTTTATAATGACTTCATTTAAAACAATGTGCTGGGTGTTAAAGTCCCGTAACTGGGATTCAATCAAGAGCAATGTTATGACTTCATTGGTGCCATGGTTAGTGCTATCGGTCTTCTTTAGCTGTGTCTCTAGCCGTTTTAGTCCCTATTACATAATATGACTCATTAACACGACATATTTCGTCCTCAATACTACCAGAGATTATTTTTACAGACAAAACAAACACAGTTTATTAGGTAGTTTAGATAGGCTCGTGTTTGACCACTGCCTTACATGATGGTAAGCGATGATGTGGTAGATGATGGAGCAAACTTGAAGAAAATACAGATCATAGCAGAGAATTCACAAAACGTTTTGCACCATGTATTGGGGCACATTGCTGAACTTGAATGGTGGATATCTGTGCCCTCCCTTAAATGTTACTATACAAAACCAATATTAAATTTAATGCTCTGAGAAAATTACCTATTATTAACCAATGCAATACCTACATTAACCATTTCATCCTTAGAAAATATGTCAAGGATTGCAAAACAAACTACTGATTTTTGCTTAATAAATAGCCATTGTACATCTTAGCCAGTTGCAGACCAAGAGCTAAGTAGTCACAATTATCATTTACACATGATTATGTGTACTTAATACCATTATATTTGTTAAAATAAGACACAGGTAATATAACAATAAATTACTTTGTTAGAATATTATATTGATTCATATGATTGATTCCAGTATTAGCAAGTTTTGTCTTACTACGAATATTATTTATTTTTCTGACAAGAAAAACATATCATCATCATCATCATTTCAGCTGAAAGACGTTTACTGCTGAACATAGGCCTCCCAAGCGCCGCTACATTGACCGGACCCATGTATCTTTGCAGCCGTGGCTGGTTTACCAGGTCATCGGTCCACCTAGTGGGAGGCTTCCTTCCTTCCTAAAATATTATGCTGAAATTTTTTTGCTAGGTTCAAATTCTGATCAAAAGGAAGGCACACATTTTTTTAATGACAAAAAAATTATTTTGAAATCATCTTACAATACTTTTCATAATAAATTTTACTATTAGCAGATGTCTATCTATTTACTTACATACAAAAAAAAAAAGGAATAAAGCATCTAGTTTTTTATTAAGTCACTGATCAGTATGTTTACATAAAATTATACTAAATTGAAAGTAATTTTTTTGATATTGTAGGTATGTAGCTGCTGATTAAACATGGAATAATTTACGACAGCAGTCTTGTCTTTTAATTAAATATATTATATTTAGCCTTCAAACAGTTGATATGAATATGATTCATGAATGTTGCTACACACACAAAATGCTGGTACACAGCTGAATTGGGCTAGACTGGAAGCCGACCCCAACTTAGTAGGGAAAAAGCTAGGCAGTTCGAATATGATTCATGTATGAAAGATAATTCTCCAAAACCTGCCTCCTTGAATTTATTGTTAATTGATTGTTTTACATAGGTAGTACATATCATCATCAGCATCATTTCAGCCGAAAGACGAACTCTGCTGCACATAGGCGTCGCCATATTGACCGATCCCGTGCGTCTCGCATCCAGCGGAATCCCGCAACGTTTACTAGGTCATA
This sequence comes from Anorthoa munda, assembly GCA_945859665.1. Classification (NCBI taxonomy): domain Eukaryota; kingdom Metazoa; phylum Arthropoda; class Insecta; order Lepidoptera; family Noctuidae; genus Anorthoa; species Anorthoa munda. The sequence continues at coordinate 42,702,402 of OX243893.1, forward strand.
ATATAAAAAAAAAACATAATATAGAGGATAAAAATTAGTTACCTCCGATATTGGATGAAGATAAGGTTGTTATAAAAATACCCTAAATAAAACTAAATAAGACTGGTTTCCATAGAGGAAAACCAATACCTAATACCTACATAAAATATGAGCAATCAACCAACCTTAGTTATAACGGGTTTAGGAAGCCATTTTTTAGGGTTCCGTACCCAAAGGGTAAAAACGGGACCCTATTACTAAGACTTCGCGATCCGTCTGTCTGTCTGTCTGTCTGTCCGTCTGTCTCCAAGCTGTATCTCATGAACCGTGATAGCTAGACAGTTGAAATTTTCACATATATGATGTATTTCTGTTGCCGCTGTAACAACAAATACTAAAAACAGTATAAAGTAAATATTAAGTAAGGGCTCCTATACAACAAACGTGATATTTTTGCTGTTTTTGCTCGATATTAATAACGGCAACAGGTAGACGCTTGAAATATTCACAGAATGTTTAGATGTATATTTACTTCATAAAATAATAATTAATAAATTAAAATAAAATAAATTAAGGGCCCCCCTTACAACAAACGTGATTTTTATGCAGTGTTTTGCGATAATGGTACGGAACCCTTCGGTGTGCGAGTCCGACTCGCACTTGGCCGGTTTTTATCATATTGCTATTATGCAATTTTTTTTGTACTTTATATAAAGAACAAAATTCTTAATATTTAATTACGATCTAGCTTAAAAGACTAATTGGCAATTTAACTATAACTTAATATGTTTTGTGATAGATTATGTTAAAACTAAGAATAGGTAGTGCACTTTTAGACAAGTACATTTGCACTTTTAGAAAAGTCCGTAGCACCTTCTTAGTCTGATATAATTTATGAAAACAATAGTGTTTTCATAAATTATATCATGGTTTTTTATTTATTTTTTAATTATTTTTCATATTGTTCATGTTTTATATTATGTACAACATTGTTAATATTATTCTTTCACTTTGTATACTACACTAAATCAAAAGATTTAGTTCTTTTTAGCCTATCCACTAAGTCTGTGTTTTCTAGCAGCTGGATAGCCTCAATTTTCATGTGTCGATGAAGTCAGTGTTCGTGGGCTTCAGCAGACTTTTGGATGTTGGTGGTGATGAATTCCATTTTAAAGTCACGGTGGAGATCGCCATGTCTTATCTACCAGGGTGCATTTACAGAATCCCTAAGGATTTCATTTTGGAATTGTTGCATTATTTTGAGGAAATTTGTTTAGTTCAGCCCCAAAGTTGGATACGATACGACCAAATTGGCATCAGTATATGCTTGTATATGATTATTTTATTATGTATTGATAGACAGGATGTCGTTCTGAGTAACCAATAAAACTTATATCGAGCACCAAATTTTATAACTTATATCGAGTTTCTTTCTTTTCTTTTTGACATTGAACTTTCTAACGCAATTTGGCGTCGAGAGTTATGCCAAGGTGTAAGTAAGGCTGTATTACCATTTTATTTAGGCATTTATGTAGATTGGGTGATAGTCCAAGTGTTTGTTTGTGAAGTCAATGTCTTGTCTACCATTTTTGTGTCCAGTTATAAACTATGTTCACAGCTAGTTGTACTTTTTCTACTGCTTCTCTGTGGCTTGATCCATAATTGCAGTATCATCTGCAAAGGTAGCCATGGTATTTTTTTCCAGTTCTAAGATGTCAACTGTGTAAGTATAAAATTGGGCACATTTCCTTAAGGTACCCTAGCTTTTAGCTCGGAATATTTGACCTCTTGCCGTATTCTAAATATTCTATTAGTTATATACGACTCTAGAATATCTGCAAAAAGTGTTAAGCAGAGCTTAACGCTTTCTGGTCATTGCTTATGGCCTATTTTCCGTCGCTATCTCTGATGGGCCTTTTTAAATCCGTTGATTTGTCATTGCTTAGCTGCAGAAGGTTGGTATTCAGAGATTCATCCTCAAATTGTAAAATTTTCCTCTTCAATCATTATACATAGGTTATTTAGTGATGTTTTATCTTGCAGGCACCTTGTTTCTGCTACAGCTTCCTTTGTTTCCTTCTCAGATAGATGAATGCCGTGTTCCACGCACATTGTTGGATTAATATCCAACAATGTGCGTGGAACACCGCATTCATCAAATATATTGTTAATACAATATATTTGTTTACTTCTGAGTCAAGCTGGTGTTGCTTTTTTGTCGGAGTTTTAAGGTCGGTTATATTATCGAGATCAAGAACAAAACTTGCTCAATCTGTGCTCTTATTAACCAGGGTTAAGTGGCTATCTTTGAATAGGAATTTTTCACTAAGCATTATTATAATCGAAGAGTGATCCGAGTTCACATGAAAACCTTCCTCCAAACTGACGTAATTGGCGGATATATTATTGCAAATGAAAAAATCTATAAGATATTATTAAAATCTATAAGTATTTTCTAGTGGTCAATGGACAAGTACGTTGGTTTACCCATGCTCATAACTTCGGAATGTGTATCATTAACTGCACTTAACAGCTGCCTTCTCTTAGTTGTAGTAAGTCTTGATCCCCAGTGCGTTAAAATCGCCGTCGTCCGTCTATAAATCTCTGGCCCAATATTTCAAATAGATGTAAATATCGCTCTTTTCATATCATATTGCCGTGGAGTACAGTATACGGCTGCAATTGACACGTGACAATATTTGTATTTAACAGATATTGCCACAGCTTGAATGTCTTATTCTTCATATTTACACTGCACGTAGTGACTAATGTTGTCTTTGATTATAACCGCGCTACCTCCTCTGACAGAGTTGTCAGTGTGGAGCGAATCATACCGTGCTAAATAATAGGCAGGAGCTCGTGGCTAAATAATAACAGCCGCACTGGTCGATCATCAAGGTTAAGCAACGCTTGAAGAGGTCGGTCCGTGGATGGGTGACCATTTCAACATACCGAGTTGCTTCCGAAAGCACGTTAAGCCGTTGGTGCCGGCTGTCATTTGAAGATCTTTGACAGTCGTTACGGGTAAGGGGTACCGTGTTACCCAGTTACTGGGTTGTGGACGTCAGATAGGCAGTCGCTCCATGTAAAATACTGGTACCCAGCTGAATTCGGTAAGACTGGAAGCCGACCCCAATATAGTTGGGAAAAGGTTAGGCAGATTGAGGAGCCCATTAAAGTTCCACGCCATTATTTTGAGAGTGAGGTAATACACTTGAAGATGTGATTAATCTTATCCTTTAGATTAAAAGGCTGTGATCGTTGGTTTGCAGCTTCCACACAGGAACCAGTGTTGGTTACTTTTATGGGTTTGGCAGTAGACTGGACACTTGCTTTGTGAGCCTGTTTGTCAAGATTTCGTAGGGCTTACCCTACGAAATCTTGAGATTGTTGGGTAGGTGGTACCACAACTTTATTTTTAATATTTTGCATCTGTTTAGCTACTTCATACCCTCTATGGTTGGCAGGGTGATTAAGACCACAGGGAACACATCTTTTGCGGTGTTTTGGTACAGTTGGGTGTAAGATGTTTGCCAATGCACCTTTTTACACACCTTGGCACTTTTCTGCAGTATTTATGAGTATGCCTGGCATCTCTTGCATTGGGGAGTGAGTTTAGGATTTTTGAGTGGGTGTATTTCAATTTTACACCCTAAAATGTACTTTATACCATAGATTTGTTTGTTGACGTCTTCGTCATTATTAAATGGTTCTTTACTCTTCCAGCTCAAATTGTTGTCTACTTTTTCTTTTTGCAGTCCTTGTGTTGTTAGATCGTCTTTGATTCGATCAGGTTGGCAAGAATAATATAACTTCTTCACTTGCTCTAGCCTGCATATTCTCGTACGAATGCCAATGGTAGTCTTTTTTGTCAAAAGCCTGGCAATTAACTCTAAAAGAGTCATCTGTTTTGGCGTTCACCTTCAAACAATCCCTATTCATAATTTTTGGTAGTTCTTAACGCCGTCTATTATGATTGGCGGTGGTGGAGACCCTTTTTTGACTGAAGTTTCTGTCACATTTTATTTGTTGTTTTTCTTGTTGGGCACTTGTTCCGGGTTGTTGTTTTGGAGAAAGGGAGGTGTTAAGCTTCCTCTTATTCCCGCTCTTGACCCTAATCCAGTCCAGTCCAGTCTCTTTAGCGAGTGCATCCTAGTCTTTGCAATATTCAACGTCACTAGTACGCTGGGCAAATATTGTTGTCTCGCTTTCCTGTTTTTATAAGGGTTCTTTATTTAATTTTTCTTTTCAAGCTTCTCCTTGAAGAGCTTATACTTGTTCCTGCGAGCTAATTTGATCATTCAGTTTACGTACCATAAGATGCATGATGGCATTTTTTCTCTTTCCTGGGTGTAACAGTCATACAACCGCTTTTCCAGATTCGTTTTTATCTTAACTGACCGTGCAGTTATTATTTAATTAAAAGGCGATTTAACACCTAAACAATAAATTATTGCAAATACTTCATGATTGCCGCACTTGCAACTAGTTCATGGCAATGACCCCGATAGACCGACGTATGTATGTCGTGGGCCAATCGATGATCTGGGCTGATCGAGATCTGCCTGGGCATATCACGAATCACGATTCGCATTACTCATTATTATAGTTGCTTGATTTGCCTGTCTAATACCCGACATATCGTTTGAAGATTTAACGTATGACGATTTGACCAAAGCACGGTTGAATTTGCGTGACTCGCCTAAAAATCCTGAAACTAATGCTCGTAATTTACTTGGAAAGCACTTTTTTCTGCAATTAACTCAATGTTATTGCTTTTATTATCACAATTTTCGATTTCTTGTGACGCCGCCGTCTTTCTCGCACATAAACACACGGCTGACAGAGCGCAAACAGCGCCAACAGCAGCGTTGTGAAATGGAACTACATTACGATGCGCCCAGCCATATCTCGATGTGGCCAAGTGACTAGTTGGGCAAATCGACAAATAGGTTGCTCTCATCGATCTGCCCAACGTTGGGCACATCATGAAATAATCGGCCATATTACGAAATGCGATGACGATATCGTGATGTGCTCAGGCAGATCTCGGTTGGCCCAGTTCAGCGATTGGCCTACGACATGTATAGTTCTCGCCAAACTTCTTGGACGCCCTGAAATTGGCTACAATGGCTGCGCAGTAATAATCTCAGGCTTATGTTTAACTTACCACCAGATATAGTAACATATCTCCAAATAAATCATTGTTAACCCAAAAGTAGTAAATGATCACCAAAAGTAGTAAATGATCACCAAAATTAAACCAATGACCAAAAAGATTATAAAATTTCTGGGAGCAACTTGGAAGTAGCGCTCGCCGGCCGCTGCCGCGGCACCGCTCGCTTTGCTCGCTCGGCTCGCGCGCGGTTGGTCACAGTTCTAACCTAACCTAACCTATTTTACAACATTAAATAGCGCAATAATTTGCTATTAAAATTTGGTGATCAATTTACTAAATTTGGTGATCAATTTACTAAATTTGGTGATCATTTACTATTTTTGTCAGTATATTACTAGATTTGGTGGTTAGGGGTTATCGTCACAAAGTTTTTTTTGGTGGTCATTATATTTATTCCCATAATCTCATACAAAAACAGCACCGAACCGTGCCTTGCGCATCGGAAAGCCAACTTCAGGGCGGCCCTGAAGTTTGGCGAGAACTATATATATACCGCGACGACGCGACTGTGTTGTGCTGCGTCTGCAGAATACTCCTCACGCGCGAATGTACGTCCGTTCGCTATTGTAACTAAACAACAACTGAGACTAGTGAGACTTTGACTAAAGAAAATTAAGAAAAAAAAAATTAATATAATTTATTTTTTGAATCCTAAAGAGTTCTTCAGTATAGTTATTAAAAAATTCGCTTAGTTACTTAATCGAGATAATAGTTATCGCCATCCTTGAAATTCTTCTCATTATTGGGACCGGTGACTATCTGTGGTCTTGGGTTTTAAATGCCGTTTTTTACCGACTTAAAAAAAGAAGGTATCTTTTTCGCCAAACTTCTTGGCCGCCCTAAAGTTGGCTACAATGGCTGCGCAGCAGTAAATCTCATTCAAAACAGCACCGTTTCGTGCCTTGCGTTGCGCATCGGAAATCCAACTTCAGGGCGGCCCAGACGTTTGGCGAACACATTAATAAATTCGACACTTATGTATGTAGTATTTTTGGAATTGCACAATATTGCATAATATTCACACATTTGGAATTGCACTTTTTAGTGAATTGCTATAGAAGTCGGATAATTTTTTGTGGTTTTTATCATATAGCTTGAAAACAAAATGAAATTAATTAATTATAATTTAATTTTTGAATACTAAAGTTTTCTACAGTAGAATTAATAAAAGTCGCTTAGTTACTTAATCGAGATACCTTATCGCTATCCTTGAAATTCTTGTCATTAATGGGACCGGTGACCATCTGTGGTCTTCTTCATCAATTCCACCTCAGCAAATAATACTTTCAAGAGTTCCCTTAATTCCTCATGGATCTCATGACCAGAACCATGACCTTTCATAAAAGTGGGACCAATCCTTTCAAATAAAATAATAATTTTCGACCCGCTTTATAAATGACTGCATTCTGAGGTAACAAACATAAAACAAAAATACAACCAAATTGGAACTTCCTTCTTTTATTGAAGTCGGTCTATAAAGGTAACTTATCAGTTCATAATTATTATCAAAATTATCTTGGCCCTCGTTGTCTTTTGAACTTCATATTTGATTTAGGGTTAGGGGAAGACCTAAGAAATGATGCTTGAGACCATGGGTTTTGTAAAATACAAAATACTTAGAATGGGGTATCTACGGAGATGACGACTTATACAGTCGGTATTTGTACGTATCATACAGTATATACGTACGTATCATAATATATGTGGAAGATATAGGCATGCTGCAGGATCCCATTTCGATTAGGATGAGGACAGGAGGACGGCACGGGATTTTCGATCAGTCTTGTTATCTGGGTCTTGTGATCAAGTCTTGGGATCGTTTGCGGGAATCCGGTTAATGCGGGAGGCACAGAACGGGTCGATGTGGTGATATATTCTGACTATGTTCAGCAGTTTAAATTTTTCGACTGAAATGATGATGATAATGAATTAGTTCGTTTGAAGGAAGGATTATAGGAGTCTTATTCTTTGAGCATAATTAAAAAACATTATATCTTTACAGGGAGGAGGCTAGAAAAATGTTTTATCACGCATATAATGCATATATGGAGAACGCGTATCCTGCTGATGAGCTGATGCCGCTCAGCTGCAAGGGCCGGTGGAAAGGCATCACGCCGAGTCGGGGTGATATGGACGACGCGCTTGGAAAGTAAGTAATATTATACTATAGTACAGTACCCGCCAATCTTCTTGGCTGCTCTGAAGTTGGCTAATATTGCTGCGCAATATTAGATCTCAACAACCTGCTCACCAGGGAAATACCCCTCCCCTGCACCATACGTCTGTCGGACACCTACCCCGCGGCATCAGACAGGTTCGCCATCTTCCAGCTGTCGCCATCTGCGCAGTGTTCCTACTCCACTGGAGGGAAAGATTCATGCTAGAAAGAGACTTCCATGGCCTCATGATACTCCTATAGAACGTCCCCACTCAGAATTGGACCGATTCGTATATAAGTGTGTTGGTAGGTGGGGCTTATAGGCTGAAGTTCGCTTTCGCGGCAGCCCCCAATCATTTACATAACGTGGTGAAGACGGACAGATGACCTGGGCGGTAGACTGTTCGCACATGATCTCAATCTCAGCGGCGAGCCATGCAATGCGCATCGGAAAGCCAACTTCAGGGCGGCCAAGATGATTGGCGAGTACCTACTTGTAGTCTTATAAGCCATACAGTGGCAAACAAGCAGGTGCCCCACTTGATAGTAAGTGTTCTCCACCGCCTATGTAAATCTGCAGTACCGAGGGTACCACAGATACGTTGCATACCCATCGGCCTATGAGAATTTGAGCCTTGCGGTGGGTATTCATCAAGAATTTCTTGTAGTACTTGGCATATATACCTACGTAATTTATATCTATGAGATGCTGGAGCCAGATCCAAGTATTGCAGCGCTACAATAATATTCAATTATAGAAAATAATAGAAAACAAGTTACGTCATAACTAATTAACTACTAGAATGTTTATATTGAAAATGTTCAAGTCACTGATAAGGGTGGTGCTATATAACAGTTATTTTTCCATTTTTATGTTTTTTACTTTTAAGTACCGTATATATAAGTATCGAGAGAGACATACATACACGTTATGCATTATGTAATCTAACTTGTAATGAACATATTTGTATCTTCTTTATAAGCAAGATATATATCGATAATATTTTTTTTCATCTCTAGGATTAGTTAAATAATATATGTTTTGAGTGCATTCGGAAATCAACTGATTTAAGATTTAGCAAAAAAATAATTGAAAGCAAAAAAAAAAAATTGTGTTTGAATCGACCAAGTACCCCAGCACCTGTAGCCAAGTTGACAATCTACAATCGATAACGCTAGTAGAAAACGAATCAATGTATGGGAATGACACATCTGAACTTTAAGTCACGTGGTCAGACCATACAAATAGCATGCGTTAACGATTGTAGGAAGAGATTCGAAACGAAACGTTTGTAACTTGGCTAGGGGGCTGGAATGACTCTGGCCTCCTGGTAGTTTGGGTATAAATGCTTAGTATGTTCAACATCTAACAAAAAGCAAAGGAGGACGTTATATTTTTATCGCTTTATTAAAATCTCTACTGATTTTAATTATGATTATGACTTCCTAAAAAAATATTTTAGTCATGAAAACGACAACATATTGAATGGAGAAAAGTTCCGACTTTATTAATCAAACAGTTTTCCTCGGAATAGTCGGAATCACTCTAAACGACAAATTACAATGGAATCCTCACATAACATATCTTGCTGTTCGGCTAAGCTCAGCCGCGTATGCTGGTAGTAAGATGAGACAGTTAACGGATGTAGAAACCGCGCGTTTGATCTATTTTAGTTACTTTCACAGCATTATGTCATAAGGTATTTTGCTGTGGGGTCAGGCGGCTGATATTGAATCAATATTTATATTGCAAAAGAGCTGTCAGAGCCATACATAAGTTAAGTCACCGAGAATCTCTTAGGGAACTATTTAAAAAGATTAATTTTATGACAGTTTCTTGCCAATCCATTTATGTAAATATTATGTATGTAAGGAAAAATATATATCTCTTTAATAAAGTTAGTGATAGACACAATTGTAATACTAGAAATAAAGATAAATTAGATCAACCATCTTATGGATGGAGCTAAAGTACCCACATCTTTCATGGGGTACTGTGTTCAATTTTATTAACTGACTTGCCAAAAAGGGAGGAGGTTCTATGTTCGACATTATGTAAGTTTTTTTTTTTTTTTTATGTTTGTTCACCGATATCTCCGTCAATTGTGGACCGATTTTGAAAATTCTTTTTTTTGTTTGAAAGGGTATATTCCAAAATTGGTCCCATTTTAATTTGGTGAAGATTTGATAGAGAACTTCGGAGATATACAACAGAACTCTTCAATAAATAACGGCAAATCTCTCGGGATTGCTGCAATCGCATATATGTTTATTGTTTATACCATTTCATAACATAACATCACGCCAGTACGCTCGACAGGGGTATGCAGATCTCTCATTTCACCGGTTATATGTTTCATGTTATTTGGGTAATCTATTCTGTCGTTTTAGGTACTTACTTAACTACTTCCCTATTAGGTAGGTACAACTAAAAAGTGAAAAATAAAAACTTTTTTACAAAAAAAATACTACCGACTTCCAAATAAGAAAACTAGAAAGTGAAAAATAACTTTATTTTTGGAAGTCGGTGTCCATAACTTAAAAATTTGGTACCTACCAAAGACACCGACTTCCAAAAATAAAGTTATTTTTCACTTTCTAGTTTTCTTATTTGGAAGTCGGTAGTATTTTTTTTGTAAACAAGTTTTTTAACAAAATACCTTATTAAAACTAAATGAAAGAAAATTTAAAACTTTTGTTATAAGCAAACAAGCATATTACAAATTAGGTGATTATATTCAAGATAACAATGCATGTAAACATGCTGGTCCTGCTCCATAGGGCAATCTTTACTGTGGACAAAATGAAACAAATTAATTTATATTATATTCATAATTATAGTAAAGTTTTATTTAATTTTGTTTTCCCTTTTGTTTAAGAAATTGTCTCGCACACTGTTCCGTTGTTGTGGAATTAGGTAATTTACCTATGTTTGCAATATTTGTAAGTATGTGAGAACCATGTTCCTGTTAGTACTTGTAATAGTTTATATCTATACTTAGTATAGTAGTATTGGTTTGGGTTAATCGTCCTCAAGTATATGCATAATTAATGTATGTATGTAAATGTTGTAAAACACTGTTTTTTAAAAGAGTATCTAAGTGTGAAGTTTCTTGTCCGTTCTTCTCCAGAAGAAGCTACTTTTCCGAATGGACGGTAGAATCAATTATTATTACATTCAAATTTAAACGTTCAAAAGTGCCGCTTAATGGCCTAATTGAAATAAAGAAGTTTTGATTTTGATTTGATTTGACACGTATGTATGTACTATTGTTGGAACTGCATAATATTCACATATGTTACTCTATGTGGGCATTTCAACACGTGTGCCAAATTTCATAAGTGTATGTATGTTTGTTTGCATGTATGTATGTTGTCCACGCATTTCGCCGAAACTACTTATCGGATCGTGGCCATTCTTGTGTTGGATTAAGTATCTCTCAACTTAGGGAATAGTGCAAGTTTCATCAAAATCGGTCCAGCAGTTTTCAAGATATGGAGCATACAACCGAACTCCTTAGCGACAAATAGCACGAATGTGTAAATTGAGTTAATATGGGTATTTGGTCAATCCGTACTATTATAGAACTTGCTCATTTTTAGTGATGGTGTACTAAAACTAAAAAAGGAGTTTAATCTTTTTCACATTTGTATTTGGTACCTCTTGTTTTTATTATTTTTCGGCACCGACTTCCAAAACGAAAGTTATTTTGCACTTACTGTGTTTTGCTTTTGTAATTTTGTGAAAATGTTTTGTTGTTATTAATTGGGATTGACTTGCTTTATCGTATGTTATGTAAGTTTTAAAAACCGCAAATATTTAACGTGTAACGAAAGGGTAACTATGCATATGCAAGGATCTTAAAGATGATAAGAAACTTTACGGTAAAATTTTGTTCGTCAGCATGTTTGTATATGTAGGTATATATTTACATATCCTTCCTGGTATTGTATATTCGGCAAGGAACGAATGATATTTAAGTATCCTTTTAATTGTAAGTCAAGGCAAGTTTGAAATAAAACTGCTAAAATTGAGTGCAAAAATGAAAGTATATTAAATAAACAAAGTGCCAGAACAGCTTGACCTACATTCTTGAATGAGAAAATGGAATCGATAGTAACGTCAACCGCGCTTATTTCCGATGACTTAACTTGAGGAAAACTGGAATTATTTAGCACCATATACATTCGATGGCATTTCAATGGTAATAATTTAACATTGACAGTTCCTTTATGTTGATGCCGTAAGAGTTATTTTTGCAGTGCACTTGTTTGTGCCGTGCGTTTGGTTGTCTGTACAAGTCTACCTAATGAGTTGAGTAGTGAGCTTTGGAAAAAAGGCGACTGACGTCTTTAGACTTAATCCTACAAACTTTAAATCACTGGTAACACATTATTAGGTCAAATTTTTGAAGGCGTAATATAAGAAAGGCTTCAGTTCTGCAACAACGCCATTGCATTTGTATATCTGTTAGATATGACCATAGAAATATAAAATACAGGAGAAGTGGCAAGGAGGCGTGTCGGTGTCCGCGCGACGTGGTCTGATTGAGCATGTCATAGACAAATGGCCGTCCCCGCGAACTAGTGCGCTTTCAACCGTGATCGTGTTAAGTTATAAGAATGCCGTGTTATTCAGTGGTTTCTTGTAAAAACCGAAGCCTAAAACAAAATTTTGTAACTCATGGAATCACTTACCATATGTAAATACAAGTATTTTACTATATATGTCTTTAAAATCAAAAACAACAAATCGTAAAATATTTCTTGCTTCTTGTGTTTTCAAATAGCACAGCGACTGTACTATTTTTGCATTAAATACATTGCTTCTTAACCACTACCTAAGTTTGTCGCTGAGTGATTGGACAAGCAATGTAAAAATCACAAAACGATACTTTATTAAGACGACGACTAGCGCCAACGACCTTGAGGGAACAAAATGCGCACCCGTTTCACACCCGCGCGACCCAAAATTTAGTTGTTTTTTGTACTTTCCTTATTATTCTATGACTTTAAAAAAAAAGCTTCAGATCAAAATGTAGATAATTAAATTGTCTTTGAGATGGTGGCAATTTCATTAAAATACACCCAACGGTTTTGGTGCGATTGTCGTGTTTTTGTCCGTTTTAGACATGACTTTACTAATTAATTACACTGTGTTATACGAATAAAATTCAAAATGTGCTTAGATCAAATTATTAAGAAAATGGTCTAATGTACATATATTTTTTTCAAAAAATTACGACTTGCCGTTTAGACGTGATTCTCATTTTAAAATAGCTACTCAAGGGTATCTGCGCCTTAAGCGGATGCATCGCGTAGTACGGCCGCTGCTTCTTGCGACGAGTTAGTGATGTGCTTGTGCAGATCTACTAACGTAGGCTATCGACAATAAAGTCGATTGACGAATGAAATATTGCTTTTATAGTTTATTTTTCTATTTGTCAACCGTTTTAACCGGGTTGGAAAGTCGATGTGAAATAAAGTTTATTACTTATTTATATTTATTATTATTATACACTTATACAGCGTAGTAGAGAAATGCGTAACCAACATTTTGACAAAAATGCCACCCTAGTAATACCAAAGTGTCAAGTGCTGCACAAATTCCTCGACTCTTCAGGTCATTGAGTAAACAACACAGCAGGGTTCAACAATATCTCCTGTTTCAATAAACCATGGCAGCATAAACCAACATAACCGGATTTTTGATTGTTTGAATGTTTTGATTTATACTGTGATTTTTAATTTCGTGGACTAAACTGACAGCTGCTATTGACCTTATTTTTTTTAAATGTTGCAAGCGTGGAGCATAGTGTTGTAGGTAAGGCTCAATCATAAGTGATTCATCGAATCGATATGACATGACTTCTGAATTTATTTTTACTAATTGGTGTAAATAAATGTTTTATGATTATAAACGTAATATATTTAAATATAACAGTATTCATACACATAGTACATGAACTTTAGGTAAGGCTCAATCATAAGTGATTCATCGAATCGATATGACATGACTTCTGAATTTATTTTTACTAATTGGTGTAAATAAATGTTTTATGATTATAAACGTAATATATTTAAATATAACAGTATTCATACACATAGTACATGAACTTTTATTGTGTTAAATATGAAGTCAACAATAAAATAAATGCAATCGATAAAATTAAGTCTGACATAAATGAGTAGAAACTAAATATGGGCCGCTAGTTTCTAAAAAAAATATTTTGTATGCCGTGAAATAGTTTCATTTTCGATCTACTTCGATTTTCGATTAACTTTCGATCACTCATGATAGTAGGGTACGACACTATTTTAATGTAACGATAAAGTGACATCCCCCCAAATGTCAGTTTAGTCCACGAAATAAAAAATCACATTATCTATACTAATAATATTATAAAGAGGAAATATTTTTTTGTTTGTTTGTTTGTTTGTACCGAATAGGCTCCGAAACTACTGGACCGATTTAAAAAATTCTTTCACCAATAGAAAGCTATATTATTCCTGAGTGACATAGGCTATTTTTTTATCCCGAAAACGGGCCCTGTGGGGTGGTCCACGGGAGCGAAGCCGCGGGGAACAGCTAGTACTTTATAATATATAACTAGAAAATAAAAAAACTAGAAATAAAAAATATTCTATAAAAATGGAAGAATCGATAACTTTCCGATTTAGTCAATCACTAGCGTAAATGTAAAATAAATTGCTTTTGCATAGCACAACGATATCGACTGTTTTTTTTTGTGTGGGCAAGTTGTACGGTGCATGATAAATACACGCTGTGTTTGATGAGACAAGGTTTATAATTGATTGTATAGTACGTTCTGATTTAAGAAATGCGGGTGTGTGCCATGTGGTAGGGGCAAACTGGAGACACAGGTTTCCGATATATTTTCGTCTACCGGGAATATCTCCTTGTTTATTATATCTATGGATATGACCATGACTGCTTGCTACGACATTTTATCTTAGGATATGGCAACTTTATTGTACTGACCGGATCCCAGTCCTGGGACTTGGAGGCGAAGGTACTTGCGTGATGCGTCACTGTATCTGAGGCGCGAGGAAGCAAGTACGCGAGGTGAAGGGCCGATGCAGTGATATATGGAGTTGCGTCGGTCTCAGCTCCGCGAGGTCCTGGTGGCGGAATGGTGGGGCAAGCCCTCACGTCCTACCGCCGGCCTCGTCACCATGGAGGCGATCCGGCCAGTTCTCGAGCGCTGGCTCGGGAGGAGGCACGGCTCCCTGTCGTTCCGGGTGACGCAGGTGCTCTCGGGGCACGGTTGCTTCAGGAAGTACGAAGTATTTCAGGAAGTGCGTGTATGCGATAAACACCACAACGTCGACTGCCGGTATAATCCCCGGCACGTCAGTTGGCAAGTCTCGTTAGATGCGCAGAAGTAGTTTTTAGGGTTCCGTACCCAAAGGGTAAAAACGGGGCACAGATTTATTACAAAAAATAAACACAATAAAATATATTATTTTGGGCATATCTCAAAAATTAATGTTAATTAGTGAAACTTATGTAGGACTTATAGTAAAAAATTTAAAACAGAATAAACTTGCTCTGAGCACAAATTGCAGTAAAATCAAAACTTCACGAGAATTAAGTAAAAAACTGAGTTTTGGGCACTTTGACAGACCATTTTTAAGGTTCCGTACCCAAAGGGTAAAAACGGGACCCTATTACTGAGACTTCGCTGTCCGTCTGTCTGTCTGTATGTCTGTCACCAGGCTGTATCTCATGACCCGTGATAGTTAGACAGTTGAAATTTTCACAGATGATGTATTCCTGTTGCCGCTATAACAACAAATACTAAAAACAGTATATAATTAATATTTAAGGTGGGCTCCCATACAACAAACGTGATATTTTTGCCGTTATTTGCTCGATATTAATAACGGCAACAGGTAGACGCTTGAAATATTCACAGAATATTTAGTTGTATATTCTCTTCAAAAAATAATAATTATTAAATTAAAATTAAATAAATTAAGGGGGGCTCCCATACAACAAACGTGATTTTTTTGCAGTGTTTTGCGATAATGATACGGAACCCTTCGTGTGCGAGTCCGACTCGCACTTGGCCGGTTTTTTTTTGTTCCTTTGCGATTTTTATGAACTTTTTATCCAACGATACTGCTACTTTAATGAACTTAATTCCGTTTATAGTACTTTTACGGATTATTTCCGCATTTGTTGGGAAAAGTCTAGGTAGATTGATAATTATGACAATGGTGAATTTTGTTTTCAGCTTCTCTCTCACGTTAGTGGACAGCCTGGACACGTTGGCGGTGCTGGGAGATTTCTCTGAGTTCAGTCGCGCCATCAAGCTGGTCATCAGAGATGTCACCTTCGACCACGACATCATCGTCTCCGTCTTCGAGACCAACATACGAATGCTCGGGTAAGTTTGATTCGGCTGTATCATAATCAGACGATAAGGTTCCTAGTGGTAGCACTCAGGCCTTCTCTGTTTGTGTGAGAACGTGCTTTACCTAAGCCACCACGGGAACCAAATGCGGGTTGTTGTATGTCACATCGCATTAATGTTTCTAAGACATGCTAGTTTCCTCATTATGTTTTATTAACCATTATAAAATTATTTAAATACATTGCACATAGGCCTGCAATACTTGTGGAATAATGTCATAAATAATAATGCAAAACAAGTTATTTTAAACTATGATTGTATTTTATAAATATTGGTATGAATAATTATTGCGTTATACAGTCGAGGATATTTATTTAATTTATAAAATGTAGTTTCTACTCAACAATTCAATTTTACATTAGTTTTCCTATTACTTGTATACCCGGAAAATAATTTGATCTACGTTGGCGACTACGTAAGTATAATAGGAAAAAAAAAATGGTGTCTCATAAAATCATAACATTGCAAGCGCTCTGCGAGTTGGCTTCGCATCTCGTAGCTTTTTCAAAGATCCGAGACCCTAGGCTCCCGAGAAATGTGCAAGACGTAGAAATTAATAAATTTGTAATCATGAGTCATCTCAAGTCTAATAGTGTTGGGTATGTTTTTGAATCAATACTTTCAAGCTTTGTTGCTAAAACTATTCTCAGCGAAGACTTAAGTTTGCTTTCAACAAGATCTGGTGAACAGAATTCATTTATACCTAAAAGGGGTAGTCCAAAAGTTTGTGGCATATTTTTACACTTTTTTTTTTACACGTGGAGACGTTTCCTTAGGCAATGTCTCTTTAAAGTAGGTTTAATTAGCGCCCTTCAACCTTAAATTATTCAAAGAGCTGGATATTGTAGACATATGAAAGTAATAGCTATATTGCATAAAAGTAAATGCGCGATCTACCACCGCGGATAAACGGAGAGTTACCAAAACGCGAAGCATTATTGATGAAGTCACAAAGTCAGTTCTTTGGGCATATAACTCGCAATGAAGTGTCTTGTAATCCAAAGTAGAATGGAGGGCAAAGATCCCGAGGTCTCTCTCCGACCAGATCGGCAGATCTTATTAAAAACATCACCAAAGCCACAATGACCGACTGTTCCCACAATGCGTCCAATAAAGCCAAATGGAGAGGCATGGCAAGAGCCATCTGCATAGGACCCGCCGATGACCACGACCACTCTGCCAAGAGTGCCCGCCCAAGAAGAAGATATTAGTAAATCGTGATAAATAATAATTCACACGTGAACAAAAACCGAAAAATTGAGTTGATCCTTATCTCATCGTTCTATATATATGTTTAGCGAATTAAATGTGACATTTTCAATTCATGCGTACTGTACTGAAGGGAAACATCAGTCTGTAATCGCCTTGAAACGCAAACGTGGTGATTAAGGCGTCCCATACACCTACAATATTATTGTGCAATATCATCATCATAAACAGCCTATTAATGTTCCCACTGCTGGGACACAGGCCTCCTCTCTGTTAGAGGGAATGGGCCGTATCCACCACGCGGGCCCGGTGCGTGTTGATTTCTTCGAATGTTTGGTTCTAGGACATGCCGGTTTCCTCACGATGTTTTCCTTCACCGTTTTGAGAGCATTGGTGATGAAATAATTTACACAAAGTAAAGCGCCTGCCTGGGCTCGAACCCACGACCTACAACTTGTAAGTCGCGGCCGATACCACTGGGCCATCACTGGTCTCTTTTTGCAATATAATATTGACGATTGCGCAATACAGTTGAACGTCCTGGGGTACTATTGAAAGGTGGCACAATGATTGAACACAAGATTGGGGAAGCTTAATTTTTTTTTGTGCATTAATAATAGGTATATGGGACGCCTTATACTCGTGTCTTCTCTTTATGGTCAGAGGCCTTTGCCCTGGGGTAGTAACAGACTGGTACTATTCGTACTGTCAGGACGGTGTCATAGCACTGCCTTGTTACAGGGGTCTGCTATCGGCTCATGTTCTGGCTACAAACTTCAAGAACGACGTCCCATGTCTCCAATGGTATGATGGAGAGCTACTCAAAATGGCGGAAAACCTGGGCAAGAGATTACTACCGGCGTTCAATACATCCACTGGAATACCCCACGGAAGGGTAAGTGTGACAGTTTAGTTAACTAGTTTTATCGATAGTTAAGTGATTTGAAATGGGACTTCAAGGCAAATTCGAGCCTATAATGCAAGAGCCTATAATTAATGGGCAAAATTTAGTTATTGTGGATCTGAAGAAAATCTAGTTATTGTGTGTGGAGAACAGCGCAAGAGTACGAAATTAGGTAAGACTTTGCGATACTCTTACTCCGTTCTTTTCTGATTAATTTAGTTGCGGGAAGATAATTGAATCATTTCTCAAGGACTCTTCGAGCTTCATGGTCTTCTGGTTTTCGCCATTGTTTATTCTGTCTTTAGGAGTTGCAATTGTTGGGAACATATATGGCTAACCCCTCAGGGAATATATACTTGAGGCCCGCTTGCGTAACCCTAGGTTGCCTACTAACTCTCGAGTTAGTAGCTAACCCGGACCCATTATGTCAATTTAATCTCGTACCACGAGGTTAAATTTATTTAACTTGCACCAGAAACTAACTCTAGTTATATTTTTGGCACAAGTGGCCAAGTTATAATAATGAAATATGGTTATTTTCATTCAGATAAACCTACGCCACGGCATGCGAGGCATGTCTGAATCCCGCGAGACGTGTACGGCGTGCGCCGGCACCATGATCCTGGAGATGGCAGCACTGTCGCGCCTCACTGGCAACCCCGTCTACGAGCAGAAGGCGCACAAGGCTATGGACAGGCTCTGGAAGATTAGACATAGGTAAGTCTTCAACTGTAATTGGATGTCACGGTTGGCGCAGTGGTTGAGTGATCGGCTGCTGCGCTGCTTGTCGCGGGTTCGATTCCCGCACGGATATGGCCTCCTCTTTTCGGCCTAGTTGTTTGTGTATGCGAGTTTTTTATGTTTGTACAATGCACCCACGATACAGTAGTAATGCCTAGTGATGGGAATGATGAAACAAAAAGAATGGCCATTAATATAGCTCTCAGTTTTGGCTACTGGCCCTTAGACCCTCTTGCAACACAAAATACTAAACGTCGACTATGTAGCCACCCAATTTACCACTTTATTTACACGTAAAATTGGCAGGTTTAAAAAAAATGTCCTGTCAAGGTGTGGCCTCCCCAGCACCTTTAGGGAGATTGGTAGCTTAGGATCTCTTCTGTTAAATGAGATTCCAAACGTTACACTATGTTAGTAGAGTTTTGAACCTGCTTCTAAACATCATTCTGTTTCCAATAACGGCAAATGAACCAATGAAATGGAAGTGTGTAAACTTTTATTTTAACATCGTGCTACAAAGCTCTTTTTTGTGGTCTTTCAAGATCATAACACAAATAATACAAATACTTTTTTGCGGTTCAATGACATTCAGGGACAATCCGGGCGACGCTGTTGGTAAACAGTTTTGGAATTGGCTGTGGAAATAAAAATAATGCTGAAAAAACAAGATGACGGTATCAGTTCCAATTTTGAAAAGATTCTCGTATACGGATCTATTAAAATTCTCGAAGCTTCTTATAGGTGCATGGGGACTTGGAGAACTCTAACAAGTGGGTCATGGGCACTGCACTCATATTTTTTAAACTCGCAGCTTATAATAATGATAAATAACCTTTACAGGACGTCAGACCTGATGGGCACAGTGATCAACATTCATTCTGGTGACTGGGTGCGCAAGGACGCCGGGGTTGGCGCTGGCATCGACTCCTACTACGAGTACTGCCTGAAGGCCTACATCCTGCTCGGCGACGAGAAGTACCTGGCCAGGTTCAACAGACACTACAACGCCGTCATGAAGTACATCAGCAGGGGTCCTGTTATGCTGGCAGTTCATATGCATAGGTGAGTTTGTAAACAATCAACTTCTGCAAATTCCGTTTCGATGTTGACGCCGTTGTTATTGTTTGGGCAGTCAACATTTAAACCGGGATTCTTCTGAGATTTCTGGTGACACGTCATTCTGACAATCTAGTTCTTGCAATATTCACTAAGACTTCAGCAGTCGCGCTTAGCGACTGCTTAGATTTGATTCTTAGGGCTGACAAAGCGTTATTAGATTATTCTTTATTTTTTTTGGAGTTGTTCTGTATCTGGATTTGTGCCCGGTGCAATGGGCTCACCTCATCTCAAACCAATCATTACTTAAGTCGTTTGTTCACGAGGCACCTCACGATACGATTTGCGGTCAAGATTTTTAACACACGGCATACTGCAGACGGTCTGTCGTTCATTTGTTTTTAATACAGTTGTTAAACATGGCGTACTTTCAGAGGCTATAATTATGATTCGAAAATTAAATCTTATGCATAGGCATCTTTCTGTTACGCGGTCGTGACTTTTGTTTACGAGCTCGATCATTAGTTTTGCAGTTTAGTTTTAAATTTATGAGTCAATTTAAAAAGATTAGTAGCAAAGAGTTTTCATACATAGAATAAAATGGGATAGATTTTATACGAGGGAAAATTAATGATTCCGTACGTTTTAGCATTGAACTCTCAAAAGTCTTTTAAACGGTTGTTTAATATATTTAATTACCAGTTTTAATTTAATTATTTTCACATCAACATTTGTCTAAAATCAAATAGGCTGTATAGACTGTTTTCGTTGTAAAAAATGTCCAGTTGCAAAAACGCGCCTTTAGTTATAAGTAAATTTAAAAAAGTTTTCATACATAGAATAAAATGGAATAGATTTTATACGAGGAAAAATGAATGATTCCGTACGTTTTAGCATTGAACTCTCAAAAGTCTTTTAAACGGTTGTTTAATATATTTAATTACCAGTTTTAATTTAATTATTTTCACATCAACATTTGTCTAAAATCAAATAGGCTGTATAGACTGTTTTCGTTGTAAAAAATGTCCAGTTGCAAAAACGCGCCTTTAGTTATAAGTAAATTTAAAAAAGTTTTCATACATAGAATAAAATGGAATAGATTTTATACGAGGAAAAATGAATGATTCCGAACGTTTTAGCATTTAATTCTCAAAAGTCTTTTAAATGGTTGTTTAATATATTTAATTACCAGTTTCAATTTAATTATTTTCACATCAACATTTGTCAAAAATCGAATAGGCTGTGTAGGCTGTTTTCGTTGTAAAAAAAATATGTCCAGTTGCAAAAACGCGCGAAAATTTTATTTTTTTGTGAATTAACAAATCTCAATTCTTTGATTTGGTTTTACTATTTCCCACAACTGTATAACCTACTTTCCACCCTTGTATCACAATGTACTATTTTAATACAGTTGTTAAACATGGCGTACTTTCAGAGGCTATAATTATGATTCGAAAATTAAATCTAAAAGTTACGCGGTCGTGACTTTTGTTTACGAGCTCGATCATTAGTTTTGCAGTTTAGTTTTAAATTTATAAGTCCATTTAAAAAGATTAGTAGCAAAGAGTTTTCATACATAAAATAAAATGGGATAGATTTTATACGAGGAAAAATGAATGATTCCGTACGTTTTAGCATTTAACTCTCAATGGTACATTGTGATACAAGGGTGGAAAGTAGGTTATTGCAAACGAGCTGTCATTAACAAGCCCGAGCCGAAGACGAGGGTGCTAAAACGCGCGAAAATTTTATTTTTTTGTGAATTAACAAATCTAATTCTTTGATTTGTTTTTACTATTTCCCACAACTGTATTGAAAAATATCGTGTGATACGCGGGCGTGTAGGTTATTGCAAACTCGTGTCATTAAAAACCCTCGTCTTCGGCTCGGGCTTGTTAATGATTTTAGACAAATGTTGATGTGAAAATAATTAAATTGAAACTGGTAATTAAATATATTAAACAACCATTTAAAAGTCCTTTTCAATACAGTTGTTAAACATGGCGTACTTTCAGAGTTTAATATATTTAATTACCAGTTTCAATTTAATTATTTTCACATCAACATTTGTCTAAAATCAAATAGGCTGTATAGACTGTTTTCGTTGTAAAAAATGTCCAGTTGCAAAAACGCGCCTTTAGTTATAAGTCAATTTAAAAAAGTTTAGTAGCAAAGAGTTTTCATACATAGAATAAAATGGAATAGATTTTATACGAGGAAAAATAAATGATTCCGTACGTTTTAGCATTTAATTCTCAAAAGTCTTTTAAATGGTAGTTTAATATATTTATTTTATATAAATACCCTCGCCTTCGGCTCGGGCTTGTTAATGACAGCTCGTTTGCAATAACCTACTTTCCACCCTTGTATCACAATGTACTATTGTTCACTGGACATGAGTCTGCAACGACACTGCAGTGCATTTGTATGCTGCATTGCAAGCGAACACGCGGTGCAGTGTGTCGTTTCGTCATTAAGCTCATACTTGTTTTGTACAGCCGCTAAATCATTACTGCAATAAAGTCGCAACGACATAGCGGTATCGACGACATAGCCGAAAAATCGTTGGTAAATCGTGTCGCATGTGGTGTGGTGTCGTGCAATGAACAAACGATCCATACAAATATACGGAACTCTGAATCGTGACCACATTTTGTCGTGTTATGTGTCGCGTCGTGAACCAACGGCCAAGTGACTATTGGGTGTGGTTTACCTCTGCGTACTGTTTCGTGATGTTTATGAACATTCTTATGTTCTAGGCCACATCTGCAGTCCCGTAACTTCATGGACGCGTTGCTCGCGTTCTGGCCGGGGCTCCAAGTGTTGTTGGGTGACGTCAGGCCGGCTGTCGAGACACACGAGATGCTTTACCAGGTTATGCAGCGACACACCTTCATTCCAGAGGCTTTCACTTCCGATTTTCAGGTGAATATGAGGTTCTTGATAAGTTTTGACGATTGCACTTAATAATAATAACAAGCGAATGACTTAATTCGTGGCTATTAAGTCATTCGCCTCTACCAACACCTTAAAACTCTCGTTAGGCGGCTGGGTAAATGGCATGATGCAGAAAGCAGTACTTCTGGACACGGCTCGTATTGTTAGGAGGTTTCTCTCTGTAGAGCCCTGACCGGCGACCGCCGCCGGTATTTTGGTCCCTGTTCCCGATACTATTTGTTTATTCTAATTTCTTTTTGTTTTATGTGTTCTTTAAAAATGTAATCAATAAGCAATAAAATAAAGGACATAATAATAGTACCAGCCTCTTGCTGTGACAATAGTTATTTATGCTACAAGTGCGGAAGGTAGGTGATTCCCGAATTGGGGAGTCATCTAACGTCGGGAGATTCGGCCATCATCTTACGCATTGTGCGAGGAAATCAAAAAATATCTGAACCAAGCAAGAAATTAATCAAATGGCGGGCTTATTCAAGCGCGCTCAGCATATCCACAGATTAACTAATAGTTCCTCGGGCGTATCTACTGCGCATGTGCAAATAGTTGTCACGTCGTAACGCAAAAAGGCACGAGCAAAATATACGTTCTTCCAAACATATTTAATGAATATTTAAAATTAATTTATTAATCAAATATAAATCTAGAGCAATTAAAATCGCTTTTAATGAAGTATTTTACCTTTTATATGAATAATAATCTGTGCTTAACTAATTTGTAAAACTTTTCTCAAATAATAAAAACTCTATGCGTCTGGGTGACGACAGAGATAAAAATTAAAAAAAGTACATAAAAGTAAAAAGCACTAGTTAAAAAAAGTGACACTTTCCGCACAGTTTGGCTGCTTGGAAACCGCTCTTTTCGAGGACATGCATTGTAAAATTATTTTTATGTGTATTGTTAATTTATGTGGTGACTATATTAGATATTAATTAATTATTAGGAAATTATATACTCTGACATTACGTAACAATTTGAATTACTTATTGACTTGAATCTATGACATTACGTAACAATTTGAATGTATGACATTTTACAGGATATTATTTTGAAACATCACATCACATCTGGAATTGTATAATTGTGTACTGTGTTGAGCAATATCCATTTGAATTTGACAGCTGGGCAGGGCCTCTTCTCATACAGAGAAGACACGAGCATTGATCACCACGCTTGCTCAAGACGGGTTGGTTATTGCACTTGGTTGAAATAAATTTTTTAATTATTTTTTAGGTACATTGGGGTCAACATCCACTCCGGCCAGAGTTCCTAGAGTCTACCTACTTCCTCCATCGCGCTACAGAAGACGATCACTACTTACAAGTTGGGAAGGCCGTGCTAAAAGCCTTGCAACAGTACACGCGTGTTCCATGCGGATACGCGGCCGTCAACGATGTGAGGACACGCATCCACGAAGACAGAATGGATTCGTTCGTGTTAGCCGAGACCTTCAAGTACCTCTATATGCTCTTTGGTGAAGATAAAGATGTACCTGTGAAGTTAGAAGACTATGTGTTAACCACCGAAGCTCATTTCTTGCCACTCTCTTTGGCCACCGATGGCAAAAATACTACGTATTTCACACTGAAGATTGATGATGAAGACGAAGACAAGTATAGGAAGTAAGTTATTGAACTTTTATATGATATTGTGTAAACTGGCTTAAATATAGTTAGCTATACTTCACATAATAATGCATACTGATATCAAATTGCGATAACAAAATGGGTATGATTTTAGAACATTTCATCCATACCACGGGGTCTCATTGCTAAGAAAGAAAATTTGGTTCAAATAAATCTCACTAGATGGCGCGATATATACCTCCAACTGTTATTTAATGGGTGTAAAATTAACATTTTCTGGAATTGAACACAAAAATTGTATGTTCTTGTTTAATCAACTCTCCTAAGTACAAAATTATGGAGTATTGGGCTCTTAATTCACATTTCAAAGATTATTAGACGGATCATTTAAAATTGATGCCCATAGATGGCGTATTTTTTAATTTCTGAGACATTCCACTCGAATGTTAAGTTTGCATTTTAACACATTTTGGTGCAAAAAAAACTGTACAAACTGGCAAATAAATACTAGAAAACAAACCTTCACTTTATTTAAAGAAAAATCATTCACGAACCTAGTAAACCCTTTTACTTGCAAGTCGCTGCTAACACCATCTATCTATCACCTTGAAACAGAATCGAATGCGTTCGATGTACAAAAAATTGCCAGATTAAGCAGTCGAAAAACGCTACAAAGAAACCGTGCCGACATAGGCACGGTTTCTTTGTATGGGATGAGGCATCTGTATGCTAGTATTATATTATCTGTGTCCATACTAATTATCTATGCCAATATTATAAAGAGGTAAAGTTTGTGAGGTTGTAGGTGGTAATCTCTGGATCTCTATGATAGTTTGTATTCCCTTGGGATGATAAAACACTTACGCGGGCAGAAGCTAGTTATTAATATTATAAATGCGAAAGTTTGGATGGATGTATTATTGTTACTCATTCACGCCAAAACGGCATATCAGAAATAGATTATAGTCCGGAATAGCACATAGGCTACTTTTCATCCGTTAAAAGTGTTTTTCAAGCCAATACACTTTTAACGCGGGCGATGCTGCAGGCAGAAGCTAGTATTATAAATGCGAAAGTAACTGTTTGTTTACAGATTTGTTTGTTTGTTACCTTATCATGACTGAACTGCTGAACCGATTTAGATGAAATTTTGTAAAGAGATACCTAGTTTAAGACCCCGCGACAGACATAGTGTTTATCTCGGAAATCATTCTTAAGGGGGTAAGTGGAAGTTGTTATGGTGAACCAATAACTTCTCAAGTATGGCGGCACACACACTTACAATATTATTGCGCAATATAAAAAAGAGTCTATTCGAAGCACTAAGGCTACGCAGACGAAGTCGCGGGCAACAGGTAGTTTCTCATATAATATGAACCAGTACAATAATACTCTGTGTTGTTTCAACGCTGACGAAGTCGCTGGCAACAGGTAGTTTCTCATATAATATGACCCAGTACAATAATACTCTGTGTTGTTTTAGGACATGCCCGAACACGGCATCGTTGGTAGCGGAGAAGGTGCGTCGCCCGATGCGCCAGCTGCTGGGGTCGGCCCCGGCGCGGCCCCCGGCACGCCTGCGCCCCCTCAACGACCCGCGCCAGATACACACCCTGTCCGACATGGGCATCGCCGTGCTCACCCTCCCCGACGGCAGGGTGCAACTGCTCTACACCACCTCAACGGTAATGAGGTTGATTTTAACCTTTGTCAAGGCTTCGTAGGAAACACAGCTGCCTAGCCCTTTGCCAGCTAGGTTGGGGTCGGCTTATCTGACTTTCACAACCCAGTAATTGGGTAGCACCGTAGGCTCTGCGACCTTACCCAGTTGCTTGGTTTTATAGTCTACGGCATGCATAGTGGAAAACAATATATCACGGAAATTTAACGCGATGATTTTGATTATTTATTTACCTATTTAACCCGACGTTTCGGCCGTGTTGCAACGACCGTGGACCCGTCCTGGGTAGACTGGTGGTTATATTGTTTTCCATTATGAAACGTGAAAGTTTTAAAGTTAATGCTTGCATAGTGTTCTGTAAAACACACACACATAGGTACTAGGTACATATCAACATAATATGTAAAACGGAACCTTTATAACTTTTCCTAATCTTTTCGTCCCTCTGTCCGCGGTTTACCTCAAAGATTCAAAAGCTATAATTTGGCATAAACAAATCACTACCGTGAACTAAAATAAAATGTTGAAAGAGATGCAATATTTATTTATTAAGTAATATTTATGTATTTTTTTCTATTTTCCAGGCAAAGTCCGCAAAAGATGCAGCGGAAGGCCTCACGTTTATGCGTGAAATGTCCAAGTGGAATTCCCTTAGTGATATGGAAAATGGCGTCGTGCCTGCCGCCGTGAAAGTCAATGACAAGATCTTCCCCGCCGGCCCCGGACACTTCGGCAAGGAGATCACCGCCAACAACCAGTACACTAACACTGTCGCCTTCGTCATCCCGCACGACGCTTGCACACCCATCGAAAACAAGAACGATGTCCAGGGCAAGTTCGGCATAGCCAAACGAGGTCAGTGCACGTTCGCTCAAAAAGTACGCCACATGCAAACCGCTGGCGTCACTTTGGCTATTATCCTCGACAACATTCCAGACTCCAGTCATGAGAGCACAGCACTGTTTGCGATGTCCGGTGACGGTAAGGACGATATTGATATACCAGCCGTGTTCCTATTCTCTCAGGAAGGACGCTTCTTAACAGATACATTCTTGGCAAAGCCAGAATTAACAGTGACCGTCGGCGAGCTTAAGGCTATGAAAGCACATTTTGAAAACAGTTGTGACGTTGGTAATTGCGAAACTGTTCTGGAGACTCCAAACGTTGCCAATGACAAGGAATCTTTCGACCACCTCAAGAAAGTGCTTAGCCAGCTGGCAGCGCAGTTTGAGTTGTCGTTATCCAACGAAGAACAGAAAGCCAGTGAGGAATCAGAGAACGTCATTATATCGAAGAGTAAATATATAAGTGAGGACGCCAATATAGAAGGTCCACCCAATGCTTGCACGGCTAAGACTGACGCTGAAACCAATGAAGGGATTGTTGGCACGGTCGAAGACATCACAGAGGAGACTGAGTCCAATAATGAACAGGACAAATTTTGACCATTGCAATTACGTAAAGGATCCGGTACTTATGTTGACCTTGCCTTTTGAGTTATGTGATGGTATTCAGTGACACGCGAACGTAATGAAGGCTCAGGCATTGTAAAGGGTATCTCAGAATGTTTTTACATTTTGATACTTAAAAAAAGGTACTAGAATTAGTTAAAACTCGGTTTATTTACTGTTGAATTAATGAACAGTTTTCCAATTTTGTTTATTCAAAACAATGTTTAGTAAATGTGCATCCTCCACTTCCTGACACTCAATTTTCCTGTAACGAAATCTTCAATCACACGCAAAAAAAGTGAGGGACCGACTATTCCTTGACGTGATATGGCAGACCAAACAGCCCAGATTAAACGCTTGCTAATGTTCTCCTATGGGGCTACTTAAAAAGTAAAGTTTACAAACTAGTGCCACCCAACCTGAATGTTTAAAAGTAAGCAAAGACTCGCAGACAAAATAAATAATGAAAATTTTAATTCCAGACCAAATGAGTGTCAGGAAGTGGAGGCTGCGAATTTACTTAATTTCGTTTTTTACAAATAAAATTTAAATACTGCTCATTAATTCAACAGTAAATAAACCGAGTTTTAACTAATTCTAGTAACTTTTTTTTAATTATCAAAAACGAAAAGCATTCTGAGATACTCTTTATTTGTGGTTAAAGTATTGTTTTTGCTGTCTGTGTAGGTTTCTTTTAAGCTATATCCAGATTATTCTGTGTGTGAGAAAACTGTTAATACATTTCAGTCGGAAACTTACTATAATGCTTATACTACAGTATCTTTAGAGCCATTTGATTAAGTTA
This sequence comes from Anorthoa munda, assembly GCA_945859665.1. Taxonomy (NCBI): domain Eukaryota; kingdom Metazoa; phylum Arthropoda; class Insecta; order Lepidoptera; family Noctuidae; genus Anorthoa; species Anorthoa munda. The sequence continues at coordinate 42,730,547 of OX243893.1, forward strand.
AATCGACCAGTCGGACAGTGTATTCGTGGGTTCCTTTGAGTCGACTTGGCAACCAAGTTCGTGAGCGCTTGAAACCCACTTTTATGACGGTACAAGATAGCCCTGAGTATCATAGGTTAAATTTCTAAAATAAATCAATGTAACATAATTCTTATTTATACTTAATTCAATAGAACTTTGTGTACACAGTACATACTACATATTATATGTGTTAAATAGTGAACAACTGTGAAACTAAGCTTAAGTATTTTTAATTAAAATCTTTTAAATGTTGTTTGTAGGTAATGCAAAGTATAATTATTGATATAACTAAAAACCTTTTTGTAGCACTCATTGTAGGCTAGTTGACACATTTCACCATTTAAACGAATAAGCTTTATTTAATAGCATTTGGCTGATGGAACCAAACATAAAATTACTCTAGAAGTTTAATTTTAAAATATATTTTTATCTGTAATTTGAATCGCTGAAAACAGCGTGCTTAAGTTTTTAAACTGTCATGGTCACTAACACTAACATTAACATTAGAAACGGAATATTTACCATGTTTACTGTTTGTTGTGAGTTTCCGATATTTCGGTGCTGTTGCAAGCACCATGATCACGGATAAACTGAAACCTGAACCTGAAGCTGTGTAAAACCCGAAAAAGTGCCGCAAACAGCCACAAACAGTAAACATGATAAATATCCCGTTTCTAATGTTAATGTTAACAGCGTGCTTAACGTGACGTCACAATCTAAAGACCTAAACATAATTTTCATAGTTTCTTGTTCGTTTAAAAATGATGTGAGATCATGACACTGGTAATAGATCAATGATTAAAAATATAAGACTTATTTAATAAAGTGTCAACTAGCCTATTATGAACAACTTTTAATAAAGGACCAAACCTGAAACCTACATTTTGTTGAGTCAGCAAATCTTAAGTAAATGTGGTTTAAATTGTCTTTATGATCTGTTTAATATTAATTATTATTCAAAAAAAAATATAGCACATACTTAATATATTAAATCAAGAGCAACAAAATGAGGTTTTCAGGACCAAACTTGTATAGTTTTTAAGCATGCAACATACATACGTGCCCATTGAGCAAGCATAACGCAAAGCAAAACCCGCCACTATACAGAGTGAGTTTTTCAAGTGGGCTTGGATGGCCAAATCCGAAACTGTGAGGAATAGCGACAAACACTCAAAGGAGTCACGAGGCCGATTTTGATTAAAAATAAAACTGCATTGGCTTTCTGTGAAATCAATATTCCTAGCCAGGAATCGAACCCGTTGATTGTGGATAAAAAAACTCACGATGTATTATTAAATTATCCGATAGTGTCACTAATAAGGATAAAATTCTGGGCAATACTATCATACGGCAAACTTGAGGCAAAACCTCATTTATAACAAAATACTTATTTTTTGTAGGCAATCTACCAAAACTCGTATCATGCAATTGATTACATGAAAAAATCTTTGGCGGATATTTTAAACGTTATCAAAATTATTGTAATGCTGAATGTAGTATAATACTTGAATTGTCGAATCTGGCCATGTGTTGAAAATAATGGCCATCTTTTCATCACTAACTTAATGTTTAATCGGGAGGTACCTAACATAGGAAAAATAAGTATTTTGTAAAAGGTGAGCCCTTTCCTTAAGTTTGCCGTATGTATCTGCCCAGAATTTGTTTCTTATTAGCGACACTTTCGAATGGTGTAATAATATGGAATGTGTTTCTTTTTTCAAAATCATGCGGTCGATGCCTGGCTATAAAAATTTTAGCTTTCATCAAAATCGGCCTTGTGACTCCTTTGAATAGTATTCGCTATGCCTCATAGTTTCGGATTTGGCCATCCACGCCCACTTGAAAAACTCAACCTGTATACGGCTTAAGTAAACTTAGACAACTTACTGTTATTCCTTGGTCTCTGTACTAAATTACACTGACTGTACAATTTTATTATTGTAAATAAAATGTGCATGAACTTATATATATATACATCGTAATCCATCATTGTTGTAAATGTAAATAGTCTTAACTTAATAAGTATTCCTTGTTTTAATTTATTCTCAGAAAAATTATGTAAACAAAGAATGTCAAGATAACCATGACAAGAAACTGGTGTAAGACATATATACATATTAAAACTTAAAATTTATTATGAAGCATTTTTGACTCTTTTCAATATCCATTTATTTGAATATTTTAATCTAGTTTACAATAATAATATTTTACAGTAGCAAGAGTATTTACTGTACTGGTATAAATTTGTTTCATTTTTTTATTACAGTTTTACTTAGTTTCTAAAGAGTGTAAATAAAATAAATTTTACTTTTCACTTTTTGATTTTTTTTTATTCAGTAAGTAGGTACCTATTTTTAACCGACATATTTACAAATTAGGTTGGGTTGGTTTTGACAGCTAAAACATTCGATAAATCTAGACACGGTAGTGTGTCAGCAGGGCTCGATCTAGCTATTTAGCTGCTTCGGGCTGACACAATCTTTGCCAACCTCATCGAAATATTAATAACAGGCCGCCCTTTACAATGACAAGAGGGGCAAATGATTCGAGATGTAAGGGGCGGGAGGAGGGGGGTCAAAGTAAAAACTCGATTTTTTTTGAATACGTACTGGACCTTAGTTTGCAAAACATTTTAGTTACTTTATCGTGTGTGTGTATAATTTGTGTATGTGTGTGTATCACTAAATCGGTGATTAGATGATAGTAGTTTATGCAATGGTCATATAATAGGGGTTATTAAAACACGAGCGTGGATTTTAGTGATAATATTAACACGCGAGTGTTTTAATACCTAATTATATGCCGTTGCATACACTATTTTATCTTCACTCATACAGTTGAAATAAAACAAAAGTGAAAACGAAACAAATATGTGGTATGGCGGGCAATTTAGATTGTCATTGCGCATGACTGCGCAGCGCGCCGCGCGCGCATCCTTAGACAATAACACAATTTTTCTACATTAAGTCAATGAGCCCTTACGCACCAATAAATTAAAAAGTAAAAGTGTGCTATAAAAAATAAAAAGTTATTTTGTGATGCGGTTGTTTGAAAATCGAAGGAAAATATTGCACTGTAATGGTTATTTTTTTAATTTTACCTATCCACGAATATAAAGTACGTGTTTATACAATATTTATTGAATTCATATTTGGAACATTACGTTGTGAGTGTAGATAAACGTATTTAAAGTTTGGGTATCTTTTTAAGATTTCCCATATTATTTCACAAGTAAAATAAGAACAGGAGATAAAAAGAACAATTTTAATGAAACAAGTACAATTATAGATGTAACATCATAATAATAAGTCAATAAATCAAATACTGCCTTCTTGTTGCAGACTTTTTTCAGCATTGATTCACCATTGCCCTCCAGGCTTTAGTGCAGACTTGAGGCGTCGGGGGGTTGGGCTGTAATCCGGTGCGGGCACGGGAGGGCCCTGTGGTTGTTGCCAAGGATCGCGCTGCGCCCACGGAGGCTCCACAGCAGGCGAGGGCGGAGGCCTAGCGGGTACCGGCGGTCGCTTGATGTCCTCTAAGTACGAGAATGGACGGGCACTTTGGGCCAGGTTCGGCTGAGCGCGGTGCCATGAATCCGAACGGTCGTAGGAGCGGCTGAAAAGTCGTAAAAATTAATGGCGGGTCTATCTTGTAAATCACTGAAAGGAAATATATCTTATTATTTCAAAAATAATGACCATCATCAATCATTTTTGTAAAGAAAGGATAGTTTATGGCTGCCTGTCCTCTTGGCGCGGAGCGGAGAAAAGAGAGGAGCCAACCAATCGAATTGCATAAAGACTCCGCAGAGAGAGGATCGATAGGCAAGAGACGAAAAATGGCCCCGACATGAAAATTTATGGGGTCATTTTCGAGGTTTTCGGTACAGGTTTCTAAATACGGAACCCCATTCGTGGAGATTATAACAGAAGGCAGTTTCATTATTTCCACAAGTAACATTCCGGGTGTGAGCTCATTTCATCTGTTGGAATACTTCTTATCGCTTCTTATTTTGTTAAACCCTGCTATATTATAAAATAAAGCCGCGGCATTAATGCCACACGTGATGACGTGTCCAAAGCATTAATAATGAAAAAATAATAAAAATCTACAAACTTGGAATAGTTGGTATCAGATCGCATCGGAGTTCTTCGTGGCCCGCGGTCAGAATCATCGTCATTGAAACCATTGTTCACCTGCGCTCTGTAAGACACAAAAATTAAATTTTAGGTTTAAGTAAGCTTTACTGTGTATTTGAAACAAGATACCAAGATACCATAACACGGGGTGAATAGGAATGCAGGGGTGAATTGGAACAAAACTTTGATTAGGATTTTAACTATTTTTATCTACACTCACAACGTACAGCTTGGCAAAAAAGAGTGTGGAATAAATTAGGTCGCCACTATCGCACCTGTATACCCCGAAATACTATGACTCAACAGTTTTTGATATAACTACTCTTAGTACTAATAGGTAATAATAGGCAAGTAATAGGTAGGTTATTTTAGTTAACTAGTTAGTTATATATTTAGTTCCAACTGTCACCGCGTCAAACTCTTTTTTGCCAAGCTGTAATGTTCCAAAGATGAATTAAAAAAATATTGTATAAACACGTACTTTATTTTCGTGGATAGGGAAAATTAAAAAAAAACCATTACGGTGCAACATTTTCCTTCGATTTTCAAACAACTGCATCATAAAATAACTTTTTAATTTTTATAGCACTCTTTTACTTTTTAATTTACCGGTGCGTATGGGCTCATTGACTTAATGTAGAAAAGAAGTGTCATGTCACTGTCTATGGATGCGCACGCTGCGCAGTCATGCGCAATGAGATTCTAAATTGCCCGCCATACCACATATTTTCTTCCGTTTCCACTTTTGTTTTATTTCAACTGTATGAGTGTAGATAAAGTATTGTATGCAACGGCATATAATTAGGTATTAAACCACTCGCGTAATATTGTTATCCTACGCTCGTGCTACCCTAACCCCTATTATGTAACCATTGCATAAACTACTATTAACTGTGATACCACTTTATTGGTTTCAAACAAAGCATCGTTTTTTTAAATATATTTGTGTACCTATTAAAAAAGAGAGCAGTGGTGGCCCAGTGGTATCGGCCGCTACTTACAAGTTGTAGGTCGTGGGTTCGAGCCCAGGCAGGCGCTTTACTTTGCGTAAATTATTTCATCACCACTGCTCTCAAAACGGTGAAGGAAAACATCCTGAGGAAACCGGTATGTCCTAGAACCAAAAATTCGCACTTGGCCCGCGTGGTGGATTACGGCCCATTCCCTCTCACAGAGAGGAGGCCTGTGTCTCAGCAGTGGGAACATTAATAGGCTGATGATGTGACCTACTAAAATGCTGCAAACTATTTTTAAATAACGTGGAAATTCCCTTCAAAGTTTTGTTTCTATTCACCCCTGCCCTGTTCCTATTCACTCCGTTTTAAGGTAATATAATTGGTTGATTATGTAAGTTTAGTTATATTTTGTTTAAGGTCAAAAAAGTAACAGAAAACATCACGCCTGTCTTCCCAGAAGGGATACGCAGAGGTACACCTGCATTTCTATTTCTGAATGTAACCCGTAAGCCAATTGCCATAATCTGGGGGTAATGGTAAAAATGCAATGTCCTAATTGCAGAAAATATGGAAAGACTGAAATATTTCACGTAAAACGAAAGTGAAATTGGTCAATTCCCTAGTGTTCTCAATCTTTAGTTACGGGGCCGAAACGTGGACTTTAAAGAAAGCTGATCGTGACCGCATAGATGCGTTTGAGCTGTGGTGCTGGAGAAAGATGATGCAAATCCCTTGGACCGCCTTTCGCACCAACGACTTCATCCTCCGCGAACTGAATATCAAGATCAGACTGTCTAATCTGCCTTCGTAGGATATTGGAGTTCTTTGGTCACATTGCCAGAAAAGATGGAAACAACCTAGAACAGCTGATGGTTACTGGTAAGATTGAAGGGAAACGTCCTAGAGGTCCGCAGTCCAATAAGATGGTCAGACCAAGTTCGCACATCGTTGGACACCAAACTGCACGATGCTCTCCACGACGCAAAAGACAGCCACAGATGACGCAAATTAGTGAAGGAAAAGTTGCTCCCACGACGACAGGGGAACCAACCACGACTCAGTAATGAGGAACACGACGCGAGGAGGAGGGAGTAAGTCCAGACTCCGGGACCCAGGCATCGAACCGAGGACCTCATGTTCAGCAGTGCCGCTTACGTCCACTAGACCAACGAGGCAGTCAATAAAGTTATTATTATTTTTGATGTTGATAAGTTTTATAAACTGCGAGAAATTTCTAGTAGTCTCGATTCAAAATAATTGGACTATTTCGGAAAGAGTATCTTCACAATGAAATCGTCAAAAATTGTTTGCCAATTCCTAATTATTTATTTAGTTTGTCATACACTTTCATAGAGTCAAACCCTTTGCCTTGCCGAATGCATTTACGGCAATTAGGCTGCCAGACTCATAGTTAGTATAAGTTTATGCTTCATTGCTGTTATTGCTATAAGGGCAGTGCGATGATAAATGAATAAATAAATAGATCTAATATATCTTACCCTCTCGCAAACGGTGAAAATACTTCTGGTTCGCGTGGGTTCGGGCTTGCCGCCCAGTTGTTCTCATCGGGTCTCCTCGGCTGGCTGTTCATAACAATTACTATTTATTATATACAGTTTTGTACACCACATAGGTAATAAGTAGGTATCTACAGGAAAAGCTTGCCCAATATGCCTTTCTATGTTAACTACATTACATCTCATAAGTATAAAGAACACACATTCAACATAGAACCTGTTTTCCATATAAGAAAGACAGGTGTATATCACAAGTTGGTTACCTATTTTGCGAGATAATTGCCCGAAACCAGGCACAATACAGACACTTCCGATCACGAATTCCTTTTGGCAAAATCTAAAAACACGGCCTTGCCGAATCGAACCGTGGTACACAAGCTCAGAAGTCTCGCTTGTGACCGCTGGACAAACAGATGTCGGTGCAGATAACCCTCAGTAGCTGATTTTAAAATGAGAATCACGTCTAAACAGATAGTCGTCATTTTAAGGAAAAATATATAAATTATAAATTAGATCATTTTCTTAATCATTTGAACTACGAAATTTTTGAGTTTTATTATTGGCTGCTCTGGGCGTCTGGCAACAACAGACAAGGCTGAATGAAAACTCCGCTCGCGGGTCGGAATGGGGTTTTTATGCAATTCGTTTGGTTGGCTCCGCTTCTCTTTTCTCCACTCCGCGCCAATTAGACGGGCAGCCTTACGCGGAAAAAAAAAGTTAATTAAAAAAATCAAAATACCCGACTGCTTAAAAAGCGAACTAAAAAGACGTAAACAAGAAGAAAATCATGCTGTGCAGTCGGAGGATACATATTCGCGAGCTGGCTGACCAAAACCAGATGTATCCTCCGACTGCACAGCATGATTTTCTTCTTGTTTACGTCTTTTTAGTTCGCTTTTTAAGCAGTCGGGTATTTTGATTTTTTTAATTAACTTTTTTATTTATAACTTTTAAGTTAACATTTATTTCGAATTAGGTACATTTAAATATATAAGTGTTATATATTTTTGAAATCGCCTCTAAAAACCCTTTATTTTGATACCCCACACGATGGGTTTGGAAGAAAAAATAAAATTGGCCCCCCACAATATGGCGCCCAAAAGCCGCCATTTTTCTATTTTCCAATTTTAATGTAGCCTATGACACTCGCAAGGTTAAGACGAATCGATTGACGTATGAATCATCAAAATCGGTCAACGCGTTTGGTCTCTGGAACGCCATATAGGAACAAACATACATACATACATACATACATACATACATACATACTTACATACATACATACATACATACATACATACATACATAGACTGATAAACACATTACCCTCCTTCGGCAGTCGGGTAAAAAGAACGACGTTGCACCAAAACCGACGGGCGTATTGTAATGATTTTTCCCCATCTCAAAGACAATTGAATTATCTACATTTTGATCTAAGGCTTTTTTACCCTACTGTCAAAGGAGGGTAATGTGTTTATCAGTATTCATATAGACTTATGTATGTTTGTTCCTATGTGGCTTTCTAGAGACCAAACGCGTTGGCTGATTTTGATGGTTAATCGATTCGTCTTAACCCTGCGAGTGTCACTGGCTACATTAAAATTGGAAAATAGAAAAATGGCCATATTGTGGGGGCCCTAAATTTATATTTCTTCCAATCCCATCGTGTGGGGTATCAAAATAAAGGGTTTTAAGAGTTAATTTAAAAATATATAACACTCAGTTTAAATGTACCAAATTAAAAAAAAAATGACTTTGTAGTTATAAATAAAAAAAGTTAATAAAAAAAAACACTGACACAAACATCTGGATTTGGTCAGCCGGCTCGCGAACATGTATCCTCCGACTGCACAGCATGAGTTTCCTCTTATTTACATCTTTTTAGTTCGCCTTTTAAGCAGTCGGGTTTTTTGTTTTTTTTTAAGTCATATAATAATAGGGAAAGTACAAACATCTACCGAATTTTGGGTCGCGCGGTGTAAAACGAGTGTGCATTTTGTTTCTTCAAGGTCGCTGAGAGGGGTACATAATGAAAGAAAAGAACACTTACTCGAATGCATTCAGAACTCCCATTTTATGGATGGAATGCTGCAAATATAATTTCATGATTACTTACGATAATACATTAGAAAAATATGTTGTTTAATAAAATAAAATGGATTTAAAGTAGGCACAACTTACGTCAGCACTCTTCAACAGTTTCCGGTGCTCCATTAGGTAAACAATCAGTAGTATTATCAGGATCCAGTTGATTAGGAGAACGACGTAGCCCTTCAGAGCTACGGACATCAAGATCAGCGCACCCTGGCGTAACACCTCCAGTACATAGATTTGTTCAAAGGTTGTCCCAGATGTACCAGAATCCTACGAACAGACAAGTTTCATAATTATGTATTATTCATTGTAGTCAAAGTTTCGTTATATATCATGGCAGTAGTGGTCATTACCCTTTGCCAAATATTACTTTTTTTGATAGGAACCCGAACAATCAACCACGTATCGTTGTTAATAAGTAAAAAACCGGCCAAGTGCGAGTCGGACTTCGCACATTTAGGGTGCCGTACTAAACCGCAAAACTAAGTTGGTTGTAATAGACAAAATTAGGACATTTCAAAGAAAAATCTGATTTATTACTATATTGGTATTTGTTAGTAAAATATACGTAATAACAAACATTATCAAGAAATTTCAAGTTCATAGGTCAATAGGAAGTTAAAAAAACATGCGGTACAAAATTTTGTAAAAATGCTGACTTTGGTGGCTTCTCATGCCTTAATTTTCCAATATTTATTAAAACAAAAAATACAGTATTTATCTACTCAATGAGCTCTAAACAACGATACCCATTCGATGGGTAGAACAAATCTTTTTTTTAACTCCCCGTATTGCTGTATGGGTCCCCTTAAAAATATAAAACAATATTTTTTGACAATTTGCATGGATTTGGGTCAACAAGATTGTGAAAATTTAAAGACTGTAGTTCCAACCGTTTGGCCGTAAAACCCTTGTGACAGACGACGGACAGACAGACGGACACGTGAGTGACAGCAATAGGTTTCCGTTTGGACCCTTCGGGTACGGAACCCTAAAAATGCCAGCATATATGGCGAGAATTTATAATAAAGCATGTTAATAAAATGTAGGTGGATCAATAACCGTTATTGCCTTGTGTTCACGCACACACATCCAAAACCAACACACACACTACGGCGGCGTCGTCAACGAGAGACGCGGCACGGCGGCGGCGCGGGGGCCGTGAGCACAGCAGCGGCTCGGCTTAGCATTGTCTGAGCGCGGTCGTGTCGGACGATGCAATGCTCGTCCGACACGACCGCGCTCAGACATACTTAACTTTTGATTAAAGACTTAAGATTACTATAATATTGTTAACCACCTAATAAACCATTATACAGTTCGCTTGCTTTCCTTTAACCTGGGCCTCACCTTGCTAAAACGCATTAACAATACCAATTATGATGAATGGAGAAAATCACAAGTACTATTTGTTGTCCGAGCAAGCTAACCACTTACCATTAGAGATGTTATGGTGCTATGGTCTATTCCGAAATGTGCGGCTGTCGTTAAATCTACGATTAATGAGGCAAAGTTTGTCCCAACGTAAGTAGACACCACCATCGTGAGATAGCGTGTCATTCCCTCATCTTGTAAATCTGCAAGTAAGACATACGGTAATAAAAATGAAAATAAAAACAAGTTTGATATTGTTGTCTGTATTGATTTCTTCGTCACGAGAAAACGAAGGGTCAAGCGCTTTTTTTAAAATTTCTCAATTATGGCGGTCATGGCTCAGAAATCATCATCATCTTTCTGCCCTTAGGTTAGGTTAGGTTAGGTTGCAACACGATTTCTTCTTCCATATACCGTCCTGTCCCCCATCACAGCATCACTGACTCCCTTTTCTTTCATGTCACTCCTCACACAGTCCATCCATCTTTTCTTTGGCCTTTCTTTACCTCTCCATCCATCCACATTTATATTCATAACTCTTTTAATAACATGCGGTGTATCAAAACTCTAACCCTCTTACAAATAAACGCGGTATAAAGTTATACCAGGTATAACAAAGGTATAACCATACATTTTCATAGGTTTATACTTGGTATAACTTTATACCGCGTTTATTTGTAAGAGGGTAAATATATTGGGTCATTAGGTGGCCATGGCGGCTGGACGGCGTTCGGGAAGTTGCGCGGTATCTTCTTGTCCAACTTACCACAATGTCTCAAGACGAAAGTGAGTGTGTGTTGCCAGTGCTCTGAGATGTGGTCGCTCAAAGTGGGCCTCATCAGAAAGCTTATAATCACTCAAAGGGTAATGGAGAGGGCTATGCTCGGAGTTTCCTTTCGTGATCGAATCAGAAATGTAGAGATCCGCAAGAGAACCAGGGTTACCGACATAGCCCGAAGACTTTCTAAACTTAAGTGGCAGTGGGCGAGCAGTGTGCCCTACACTGCTCGCAGAACGGATGGCCGATGGGAAGGTTCTGGAGTGCCGACCGCGAACCGGAAGACGTTGCGTTGGAAGGCCTTCCACCAGGTGGACTGGGGATCCGCTGGTTACGAGACGCACGGAACCGGTCAATGTGGCGGCACTTTGGGGAGGCCTATGTCCAGCAGTGGACGTCTTTCGGCTGATATGATGATGATGATGATGATGAGGTGGCCATGGCCACATACTTGCAGCGTCAATGGCGTTAATTAGGTCCTCTAGATTGCAGGTATATAATGGGCACTTGGGGCACTCTAGCAGGTCTGTGTGTCATATTCTGCATACCGGCATCGCACTCAAGTTGGGTATCAGACGGGCCTTTAAAACCCCTTTTTGCCCAAATGTATCTGCAGCGGCCCACCTGGGTCCGCAATCGATCGAGTCCTTTCCATATAAACAAATAGAGCTGGGACAAACATGTTATATAGGTACCTACTAATACTTACTTGCGATGAGGACGCTTGCAGATGCTAGACAAAGCACGGAGACGGACAATGTAATTGCAGCTAACACGAACACAGTGTATGAAGGAGTAATATCATAAGACGTCTGCCCGCATTCTAAAAATAAAGTTCTGATATAATATTTTTATTACTTGTGTCTTACGCCAATTAGGTATAATAATTTGCTCGTTAATATATTGAAATAAGGCAAGTCACTTATATACCTACCTAACAAGAATGGGTCAAGATGGATATAGCCCTCGCCAAACTTCTTGGCCGCCCTGAAGTTGGTTTAACGTAGATGCGCGAGGCACGAAACGGTGCCGTTTTTGTATGAGATTTACTACTGCGCAGCCATTGTAGCCAACTTCAGGGCGGGCAAGAAGTTTGACGAGAACTATACCCCCAGGACACAAGAAGGTACCCATAGATAATGCAGATCCGGGACATATTATTTCATGCGAATCAATTCTAACTTTTGCTCTTGAATTTTATACTTATTCGGTAAACATTTTTGGTTTCCCTACTTTGACATTTGCAAAAAAATGAACCCACTCCGCGCGTTTCCATTTGAAACCAAATAAGTCAAAAAGTTCGTTTTCAATAACCCTTTTATAATCTTTTATTTACTAAGGACTTGTTACCAACAACAGGTTATGTCAGCCCCATCTTATCATTAATCTAATTATACGTACACTTCTTAATACTATTAGCTATAAACGATTTTTTTGTCGCATTAGCCATCTTTAATAAAGCTGATAAATATATCCAGTAATTCGCCTTCATGCATTGTCTTCTTAAAATATAATCTACATTCTTTAAAGATTAAGTTAAAAAGGTTTCTTACGATATCACTCAAAGATGAATCTGACAAAACAATTTATTTCACTTTCTATAATAGTCTCTTCCAGAACAAACTGCTATATTTCAATAACCTTATTGCAAATTGTAACAGAAAATTGTTAGCCAATTTGACAGGCTAAATCTTTCTTGCTAAAAAACAAATATAAACTTAATTCAATAGCTGGTTAGGGCTCTCCATGCCCGCCATTGAAGCTTTCATTCGATTTCCATTTTAGGTATATAACGACGTTACTACGAATTCCTGCTTATTACGTATCTTTTGCAAGAGCAAAACGATAGCGATCAAACGCTTTATGTCATAAAAGTCGGAAATACCTGCAGTGCAGGCATGGTAGGATCCAACACAATCGTTAGCTTATCGCTCGCTGTTTATCAAACGCATTTATTTAAAAAAAACCGCCAACAACTCTAAAACTTTAGTATTGAAGAGCAATTATTGCGCAAAAATCGCTAACGTTTTGCTCTTGCAAAAGATACGTAATAGGTAAGCCTGCCGATTTTTTTGCACGCAAGTGTAGGTATAATAAAAAAATCTTATAATTAAAAATGGTTATCATTAAGGAAGATTAGCATCATTTCCATAAAAATAGAGACCCTTTACGGAATCCTTGACGTTTATAATAGGATTAATAAATATACCTTCTGAAATGTAGGCACCAGTCACGAGTGTCCAAAATGTTTGACTTGCTGAGGATGCTGTACTGCAACTCATAAATCTAAATATAATTGCCGCGATACTCAGTAATATGTAAATTAGGGACAATGTCTGAAAACAAAAACCAATAAACATCAAATCCTTAACAGCATACAATAAAAACACTGTATATACACACGATTAAAAACGCCTAATAAATAAAAATACGTCGACTTCGAGTAATTCATTGTGTCATCGCAAGTATCTACGATTGACGATTTGTGTGCTAGCTAAAACCCCTCTTCTCCTGCTGCTTTAACTAACACTAAATTAAGTTTAGATGAGTTTAACAGAATAAACACAAACTCAAAAAAAAATCTCAGAAGACTACTGAAATAGATTACAGATATAGTAGTATCTGTAATCGATTTCAGTAGCAAAAGAGTCAATATTACCTAAGTAACTTGGTCTCGACAAAGCTTAGGTGGGCAAATAAAAATATAGCTATCGCGAAAGGTTAGAACAAGAAAATGCTTATAATAAGTCCAAACACAACAAGTGTCCAGGGTTCAATAGATCCTGTCTGGTTTGCGGATAAATTTGAAAAAAAAGTTTTCGCGGCCGGGTTTTAGTCAGTAAAAGTCTGACACGCCCTTCCGCCGCGGGAGAAGTCATTGGATGAGTAACCACCAAAAAAAGAATCAATAGATCTTGTTTGTTTATCGTAGCAATAATAAAATTTATATCTTGTAATATATAATTTGCGTGTGGACGTCATGGATGACCAATTATTGAAATCCTACTGTATATAATATTAATATTATAAATGCAAGTGCTTGAATGGATGTTTTTTATTCAATTAAGCCAAATTGGCTAAACGGATCTGTCGGAGTAGCATTCCGTCAGAAGCCTGCCGGAATAGCAGCCGTGATATGGAGAAGCACATAGGATACTTTTTATCGTGATAGTATTTTCTATTTAGTAGTGGGATAATTCACACATGCGACACTCATGCGGGCGAAGCCGAGGGCAGTAGCTAGTGGTTTAATAAATATCTCATCTACAGCTACAGATGGTACATCTTCGACAGTAACTACTATGCTAGAGTAAATGGTATTCTGTGTCCGTAACAAAGGAGCTAATTAAAATTAATCCATTCCAATTTCCCATAGATATTTCATACCTATTCGAAATATGAACAACCTTTTAAAAGCTTCCACATGCATTTCATCCAAGCCAGCAGGTACCTAGTGCATATGTAGATATATACTTAAGCTGATAAAGTTATAGAGAATAAGTAATTTGAATTTCGCATAGCCAATAGAGATAAAAACAGCAAGGCAGATAATGTAACTGGACATAGTTGGTTAGATATCATATATGGGATTATAATTTTTATATATAAATAGAAAAGTATTCAAACACAACTGTAAATTGAACACACACAAAACAGACATTTTCATATTATGCGCCACATAAGGGGAATTTTGTATGTAATAAATGAGTCACACGTACGCATGCAACGATCGGTATTATGATGACTAACAATACACCTAAGTATATAAATTGTAAAGTTACTTACAATGGTGATCCCTCCCGACAACACTGCCGTCAGAACAAGGTGCGGAGAGAATTTTCTATGCTTTGGGATATCCATTTTGAGTTTTTTTTCCGACGGCTTTATTAGACACGCGTCATGTCGAGGTAGTGTTCATTTGTGAAGGAGCTCAGCAAGATATCAGCATTAATCGCGCCATGATAATTGTTATCGATAATAATAACGCCCACTATCTACATATGGAAGAGCCCCCTCCACATTTCAATGTTTTTCCGATTACTCCAATACTTATGGACATATTGTCTTAATCAGACGAGTAGCGTATTCACTCTGGGTGCTCCTGTAGGTTCAGACCCGTAGATTATCAGCGAGGTCCGTCAATACAGTATAGATATTTGAAAAGGACAATTACTTGAATGAATTCGGTATTACATAAATGTTTTCAGATAGTAAACTAGCAAGCATTCGTGGTATACCAAATAATTAAGTAATATAAATAAATAACAATGACCTATTTCTGTGTCTAAATCGTTTGTAGGTAGACCATAGAACACCAGTGAGTGAAACACCATCTAAAAAAATCTTTTATAAAAAATAATTGTATTGGACCAAAATCGGTTTACAATTAGCGAAGATATCGCAGAAGAAATGAACCAAAAAATAAAAGTTGGATTGAGAACCTCCTTCTTTTTTTGAAGTGTGCTCTAGCTAGCTACATATCAGTAATCTGTGGTGAGCTCTACAGTCACAGCCATAGTCAAATAGTCATCACGGTGATCACCTCGCTAGAGTAACAATGTTCTGTGGTCATCATATATAATTTTTCTCTGTGGTGGTCATCACTATGCCTGGTGTCCACTGGTGTCACTACATTTGACGTTGCAATGATTTATTAAATGAGTCATTTTCACGCAAACCACAAAGATCTCTTATTTTTAAATACCTATAATGGTTATCAGAGATGTCGCGTAATCGGCTGCATATTCTTCAAAAATGAGACTCGCTGAATGAATGTAAAACAGTAATAACAAAAAGAACAGGTTCGTTAATGCGGATGTTCGATGGTCCGCCCATTCAGGCCTCCTATCGTCGCTGATCCTTGAGATGATATGATACTGCTGTACCTGTACTGGACATGGTGTGTCGGAACGTACCTGTACTCCTGGTACTCAGTTTCAAACACTGTAACCCCAGAAGCTACGAGCGTTAAAGTTAAAGCTGGAATCATGACGTTGCTAATATTTGCAACCGTGATCCTCCATACATTGCCCTTGGAGGAGTACCCTGAAGTCGGACTCGCAAGGATCGTAGTCGGTATTCCCGCGCAACTGTATCAACTTTACTTTCTCCATTATTACGTAGGGGCCACGCTGGATAGCTTTAGAATTACTGTTGCCATTTACATCATTTCTTTAATCTATGTCATACATACTGCCTATTCAATTTATTTAGAGTACGATAAACTAAATTAAAATCTTTAAATTTAAATAGCATTTAATAAACTTGCATTTGCATGCACACATTTAGGATTGTAGGTACAGTCCACGGATTGTAACTAAAGATAATGGTCGGTAGAAAGGCGGGTATCACAAACTGAAGTAAAACAAAGGCATTTTATTGTATTATTTATTATAATTATAAAATCTATAAAGTACATTGTATGCACGTAACTAAACAATAGGTACATATACACCACGTAGATAAAGTCAACCGCAGCTCTCCGTTGCATTGTTGTTCAAGTGTTAGTCCTCAACGTGTTGTTGACTGTACCTACTATACAAAGAGTCATCGCTAATTATTACTAGAACAGCTTATTCTCACCTCAAAATGCGTTGAGATTAAAAAGCTCTTCTAGATTTGTCTCATCTACCATAATTAATTGTATAAAATAATAATCTGATATTGCACTATGTTCAAGATCAGTTATTATATCTTATTACAAAGTGAATCGAATCGAATTTCATTTTACTTTGTTTTCATTCAAAACATAGCTTTCATCAATACATTATTCAAATTTTATAATCTTATACAAACTAATAATTACTTGCTTATTCTATTTAAAGTTAAAATAAATTATATGTAAGGAAAAGTTATTTACAAAAACTTATCTTCAATCCAGCAAGTTCAGCTACGATATTGCGCCACATAAAATGTACTTAAGTACACATAACATCAGCTCAGTTTAAAATATAGGACACAATTATAAGTAATATTAATAATATGCATGTAACGGGACCTCTGCAGCGAAAAGGCCTCGTCTCACATAGAGAAAAATAGATACCAAAGTGTTAAAAAAAATCCATTGTAATTACCTATTTTTACCATAATTATTATACTAAGAACAAAGAGCATAGTTATGTGACAATTACTCAAAAGCGATTTTCTTCTAAAGTGTCGATTGATATGCTATGGTTTTACAAAATATTTTCGAAACCAAACTTTACGAGTTTTCTCAAAGTTATTGAAAAACCGTTATTGCATTTGAATTATTACAATACCACTTTTCTGGAAAGGGTATTTTATTTAACCGTAGTACCCAATTTGTAATTAAAAATAGTAGTTCGTCTACAAGTACGTGAGATACATTTTTATAGACGTGGGGCTGTTAACAGTGTACTGAACTAAAAAGCAGCCTTATTGCCTAAGTGAATTCGGACAAGACAAAGGATTTTTTGAACAATCGACAAATCACATGTAAGATGAAGCGATGAAGATGAATTCACTTACGCAATGAGTCCTTACTCTGACGTATCAAAACTATCATGATTTGGCAGTGAAAAAGGGATAGTGCTATTCGTCCTTTATAGCTCCGTCACTCTCTCACAATGGAACCATGAGTATTTACACATCAGACTAATGTCCCAGTACTGAAATATCAATAAATAAAATTCATAAGTACTATAACTCAGTGCATTCAAACATTGTTCATTTTTAAAGATAAAATATAACTTCACGACTAAATTCCACAAAGAGATGGGCAGGGGCACCTAAAGTTCACACAACCACATCTTGCCAGGTTTGTTTTGATGAAGATATTACTTAATTCCTAATCCACAAATTTGAGATTGTTTGAACTGCGCTATTAAATAACTTAATTGTGAACTCAGCTGTAGAAAACTTAATATAGAACGTCGGACTGATTTAACACTGCTGTGAAGAAAAAAGAAAAGTGTTATACAAGAGTTTCAGAAAATTATTATTGTTTTGTGGTTGCGGGAAAAGTCATCTTCCCTCCTGTAGGCGTAGCAAAAGATGATAGGTTATCAGAAGCTGTATGGACTCCCCACATCAAGATTGAAACCTGGAAGGGGAGTAGCACTACTAAACTTGTTCTAAACAATATAAGGTACTGCCATCAAAGTTAATCTCATCGTGATATTCCATCTGAACATAATTCTCCAACAGCTTAACTTAAATCCGTAATTTCTCTTGGGGCAGATATATAAATGGAGAACCTACCATTCTCACAAGCCTCGATTAAGTTTTTTTGCTTATGTATGAGTAATCGTGTATTAGTTTTAGATTGGTATAATGTATTATGTTATATGAACTAGTATAAAATGTTTTTATACCGGCTGATTTTGAACTCAATTAGGTACATAATAATATGTCCAGGAACGTGAAAATAATCATGAATTTGAACAACTTTTACAAAGGGAATAGGAGCAACTCTGCAAATGTCAAAGCAAAGCATCTTAATATCAAAGCATCTAATTACATTTTCAATGGGGTTAATATTAATTATTATCTGCTAGTCCATACTGTCCCACAGCTGAGTAAAGCTTCCCTCCGTTTAGTTCAACGATTACGATTCTGAGCTACTTCTTTTTAATTCAAAGCAAAATATCCAGCAGCCAATCCAGCGCAATTGCTTAACTGAATTCGGCATGGTATAGGGTTTGACTGCCATCGATCGACCAATCACATAGACGGAAATCCACATCGCATCTTTCATCTCGCATGTGATTGGTCGATTTTTCCTACTCTTTGCCCTTTGCCTTGCCG
Organism: Anorthoa munda; assembly: GCA_945859665.1. Lineage (NCBI taxonomy): Eukaryota > Metazoa > Arthropoda > Insecta > Lepidoptera > Noctuidae > Anorthoa > Anorthoa munda. The sequence continues at coordinate 42,749,193 of OX243893.1, forward strand.
AATTCATTAAGCAATAAGGCTGCTGGTCGTCCCACCATCTCTTTCGTGGTCTGCCATGGTCCCATAAGGTTATCGAACATTTTTAAAGCAACCCAATATTTGACACAGAGTAAAGTCAAGCAATTTCGTAGGATCTTCAACGTTTCGTAATTAATGTGCGATGCAACTATTAATTTCTCATATCTGATTTCAGAGTTGATCCTAAGTAAAAGGTGTTCAAGCACTTTTAACTCCTGAAAGAATGCCAATGACTTCAATTTCAACCCGTATATAGAAAGATAGCATAAGGTTTGATGGGGCTTACTTGCCAAAAGAGTAACTGATGATTAAGTCTTCTTGTATGTGTAATACTCACAACGCACAGATCGTGATGATGTCACATAGTCTTTCTTTTGTGTTAACGAACTTAAACTGGAAGCGGCCCGATGGACGGCTGAAATAAATGCTGGTGTAAGTAAGTGGTGTTCTTTTAAAATCTTCTTCATCGGTTGATACTCTTTACTTGTGGAAGACCTATGTTTGCGAAATAAATCAAATCTGTGGGTTTAGTGTTGTGTTTCTAGTCGCGCTCATTCGCGTTAACGCGTAAATGTCGATTTGTATTGAAACTGGATAAGCGCCGTCTGCTGACAGTATGTAGACACCACTTTTGTTTGTATTCAAATTGACATAGATAGACATAGATTGTTTAGGATAACACGATTGAGTATGTTAAAAAGCTCTGAATATGCAAGAACCAAAAGAATCTAATCTAATTGGAAGTACTTTTGGTCAGGCTATTGATATAAAAGATAATGATTTTAACTGAAATAGAAATTATTGAAAATAAATATTTTTTCCGCTTTATTCGTACCTAAAGTATTAAGAATATTTTTAGGTGTGAGCCCGTGGTTTACTAACGAGTTACTAGATTTCGTTGTTAAAAAGATCACAATCCAGGGGCATCCCGATGCAAAAACGCAGTACTAAACACCCACTTGTAATATAATTGCACAACATTCATATAAACTGAGCGTGACTAACGATTATTAAGATAAGCAAAGAACATAACGATGGCTGTACCTACTGTCCATCCAGTATCGGCTAGAAAAGCTGAGATGTCCATTAATTGAGAATTGATATACACATGAGAGCAAAACTATTAAACTGAAAGCAGATATTATTAAATAAAGTTTGTAATCAAATAATACACCTAATAATGCACCTATGTGTACGTATGCGTTTTGAAGAAAGGGAAGTTTTTGTTAGAAAAACATTAAAACGAGTGTATACAGTCGGTATATTCGATAACTCAGAAAAACACAACTCTTTTGAACCTGAGCGTATATAATTGGATTGATCGTTGCTGATTGTGCATTGTTATGAAGTTGTGATATCAAACTGTTAAGTGACCAACTTATCGCTATATACTGAAAATCAGAAACATTCGCCGCGGAAGCTGCTCAAGCGGGCGAGCACGCCTACTGTGACAGGCTTCAATAACACATTTTATCACAGTTTGGGAGCAAAACCGTGAAAAAATGCGTGACTCAAGCTTATCTATATATCACAGAGGCCGTACTCGCCCGGCAGGTTGTTGCTCACAGTAATTAAAGAAAACAGTTTCGGATAAAGCGTCATAAACTATTGAATAATATTGAACATACTGACTTTATGCAATCGTTTTTAGGTGTTCATAAAAAGAACTGACTTATCATTCTTCAAAAGCGCACACAGATCATTTGATTATAAGCTTTACTTTCTCATATCTGCAATAGTTTAAAATACGGTGAGTGTGCGATAGTTTCGCTCTTACTTGTAGAAGAGGAGCACATTTAATTACATTGGGATACGTTCAAGATAATAATATGATATTAATGAGATGAACACTTACATGCTTTTCTAACGGACTGGAGGGCGGTGTAGTCCGGTAGGGGGACAGGCGGGAGGTCCTCGTCCGGAGGGAGTTGGTCCCGCATGCGGTGCGAGGACGCCGGTATATACGCCCAGGGAAGCTGCCCCTGGAGCTCGGCCGTGGTTCCGCGCCTTCTGGACAAACAAACCGTCTTCCATTAGGTACTTCACTAACTTCTGAGGTTGCAACTAGACAATGGTCGATCGGCGTTGACCGTACCCTCTAGATATGCTACCTCTTACTCCATATAATCTCCAAATACGTCAAAATGTCGTTGATCGATCACGGTCGGGTTGTATTATAATGGCTTACTTCTACAGTTCCGCTGCCGCACCCTACGCTTTGGGCGTTGGATGGATCGTATCTTATGAAACGGTATTTAGTATTCTATACAAATATTGAAATAGAAGTGCGTCCACTGATCTCCATTGCGCAGATCTCTCGCTTCGGCCCGTCTCGGTAATACGATGCTACGCTCTTCAATCCGATTGCTGGCAGTTGCTTAGGCAATCTAAATTTTGCGGACAAATGAATCCGTTTGATGCGATCCATCCAATAAGAAAATATAGACGCAAGCCTTAATATTCCTACGAAATCATCTACCAACAGTAGAAACCCATGACCCCGACACCAAATGTTCAAGGATGCCTTAATTGGAAAATGATGTCAGAAAAAAACAAACAGAAATGCACTGTGAGATATAACGCAGTAGCAGCTGATCAGGAGTGAGCATCCAAATGCGGTGAATATCCTGTTGGAAAGTTGGTGATGAGAAGCAATAGACTGCACTGCGTAATGAAAAAGTCAATAAAATATTGAGAAAGATGATACAGCAGATGTAAGTGACCGTTATTACAAGTAAATATTCTTACCAAAGAAGTCTCGAAGCGAGACAGAAGACTCATTGAGACTGAAATGATAACGATTGTGATTGTTATGATCGATTCAAAGTTATGGAATTAGTTTATTAATTTGTTTAGGGTTAAGGCAGGTAATGCCTGAGCAGTATATTTGTTACAACAGTTAATCATTTCCAATGAAAATGTTAGGGTTCTTCTATTCCTTTATCACCCGAAGTTACTTTTTCCGGATTAAATCTTCATACCATCTTCATATAGCGATAGACCATCTCTGCCGACATGGTTATTGGGTTATGTTTATATAATTAATTTATTGAAGTAAAAATGGTTCTCTCCACGTACCCTCGTCCCTCTGCTTGGCTGGAGGTAGTGGCCAGCTGAGGCAGGGACTGAGATGCTCGCGGCGGGCTGGCGCGGCCTGAGGTGTCGATGACGGCGCGGTCTAGCCGCCGCTGCTGCTCTGCTATGATATTCTCCAATCGTTGCGGCAGAGACATAAGGCTCTCTGGGAAGTTCACCGTCCGCTTTTTGTCTAAGTCCACGTCGGCGTGGTGGGCGCGTGGAGATCTGAAACATTTTGAATTATTATTCAATTGAGCAAGCAGGTTGTAAGGCCTGCCACAATGCGGGCCGATGACGCTTATGGACGCGGGAATCAGTTGGACGGGAGACGCGCTAGGGCGAGGCATAATAATATGTCTAGTTCTGGACGTCTTTCGGTTGAAATGAAAATGATGAATAGCAGGTTCAGCGTTAAACTGTTTACCTTTTAATTTAATTGTTTTTATTGCATAAGGGATATTGATGCAGCTCTTTGTTGTTGGAAAATTTATTAAGTTTACCATATTCGTTGGGTGTTTACGACTGCTGGTTCAGAGGCTCTAGATATAACGTAGTTTTATTTTCTCTGTGGCTCTAGACAAGTGTCATTCTATATAAAAAGTCTGATAAAAAGTATTACTCTGTGTGTCTTCTGTGTGTCATTCCGTGTCAGTAATGGTGACGGTTGGAACCATAGATTTAGATTTTTTTTGCTACGCCAAACGCCAAAATGATTGATCACGATATCACGTGATATTTGATAGCGCTTGACATTTTCTTGAATCCCGTACATTTTTGTCATTTTTAACCGACTTACCAAAAAGGAGGAGGTTCTATGTTCGACATTATGGATGGATTTTTTTTTAATATTCGTTATCGCGACCATAGATCTAGTATGTTTTCGCTACGCAAAATCGCGACGGTTTCGTTGATAGAATGTCACTTATCTAGGGCGTCCAAGTATGACAAATTTTCTTTAAATAATTAGGTAGATACTACCAAAAATTATTGGACGCCTTCATTGGAGAAGATACTCTTTTCGAAAGAGTCCAATAATTTTAAGCAATACGCAAACGCACGCAATATGCTTTTATTTAATAATAGATTATGCACCAAGGGGATAAAGCATGTGTCTTACGTCACGGGCGGAACTCTGAACGTAACGAGGGACTCTAGGAGCGAAGCGAGGGGTTTATGTAGAGTCCTGAGTGAAGCGAGGGGTTTAAGCTGCCCAAGACGAACACAGGCTTTATCTCAGAGGAGCATACTCTACTTTTCACAACTTCTACGAGACAATAAAAAGCTGCTGTATGTATTGATTTGCATATTGTGTATGATGTTTTTTTTTGTTTACTGTAGTCTTGCGCTAGACCGAAAGAAGAAAAAAGTGTAAGTGTAAAAAAGTGAAGCACGCTTGCCTAGAAAAAACCTATTCACTATAATTTATTTTAGATTTCAGCATTGAATGATTGCACCATAGGCTGCTTGAGTTTCTGCAAAATGTTGGAAATAAACTAAGAGGACGGATTCCGACACAGTCTTGACTCCTACTTTTGTTGTTCTCCATTGAACAAAATTGTCATGGGCCTTTTCGTATCTGTGTTTAGATTTTTCCGGTAGTGTAGATGGACTCCTCTTCCGCACTTAGACTCGCATATGATCCGTTGTACGTGCAGGCCTTCTCTCTGTGAGAGTGAATGGGCCGTAATCCACCACGCGGGCCCAGTGCATGGTGGTGGATGTCACATGTCTTCGAATTTTTGGTTCTAAGACATGCCGGTTTCCTTACGATGTTTTCCTTCACCGTTTTGAGAACAGTGGTGATGAAATAATTTACGCAAAGTAAAGCGCCTGCCTGGGCTCGAACCCACGACCTACAACTTGTAAGTCGCGGCCGTTACCACTGGGCCACCATTGCTCTCATTATTTTGCCGGTAGTAGATTTATTAATAATCTCTTAAACGCCTGTTTTGATAAACTCTGGAGTAGAATCACTATCGTTCGAGATGAATGAGTTCTGTGAGAGAGAGAAAATTACCTATTACTAATTTGGAAAAAAAACAAGACTCACGTTTCAGGCGATGCTTGCAATGAATCTGGATTGGATCTAATTATCCTCGTATGGACCTCCGGTGAAGGTGATTTCCTAAAGAGGAAGGCTTTCATCCGTCGGAAGGAACGGCTGAGTCCAGCCCGTGGTATCCTGGTCGTGAACCTCTCACTGGGTAAGCTGGCCAGCTCCTCATCCCTGTCACTGACTCCATCGGTGGTGATGATAGTGGGCGGGCCTGTTTCCTGAGGAGGTGATGCTTGCACGGCAGTGTCCACTTGGGTGGGAACTGGCACAGGAACTGGCGCCTGAGGAGCAGCTTGAGCCGGAACTACTACTACCGGAGCTTCTATATTCTGAAAGAAAAGTAACTTCTGCTTAAAACCCTAAGCAAAATTTGGATTGAAGACCAACGTTTTGATAAAAGGTGAAATGTTCTAAAAATTAAATATATAGAGTATTCGATATTAAATACACCAAATAATTCACAGATTCAATTATACAAAATCCACAATCACTTTTACATGAGAAAATTATATAAAACCTACTACCACCCACCTATTCCGTTTCCAAACAGAAAAAAAAAATCAGGGGCTCCTGGTAGGGCCCCCGGCACTTACATCACTCTCAGTTACTGGTGGCTCCTTCTTGATGTTACAGTCCACGATGACAATGACGATAAGGACGATGTTGAGGATGAAGAATATGACGAAACGAGAGTACAGGAGGACCATAATCCAGGCAGTCCAGGCGGTGTCCAGGTCCACACCTCCGAGTCCGTTGACCTGGCCTCCGACGAAGTCCATCATGTCGGTTAGAGTCTGCAATTTCAATGAGACTTATTAAGCAACTATGGATAATACAAAAGACAACCACCTATACCGTTGACACATAATTGCCCTATGCCGCTTCCCATCTCCATTATACACGGTGGCGCAATAGCATTGCATTTTGCAATGCATTTTTTTAATACATTTTAAAAGTGAAATGTTCATGGATATGTTAAGTAAAACTACTGAGCAATTTCTAATTAATAGCAGTTTATTTTTTACTAATTATTATATTTAAGAGAGGGCCACTCGGCGGCAGCACTTCTCCAACCGCGAGCTGAGGTTTCTAAAAACTTTCTTCACCTGCTGCCCACCAGTTGGCGCCACTGGCGAGTAAGGTCCTTAATATGTAATCATTGTAAACATTGATAAATGGGAATATATTTCTTTGGGATAATTTTCTAATCTCACGCGGGCGAAGCCACTGGCAGAAGCTAGTGTAAATATAGATACAATGTCAATGAAGATTTTGATGAGATTATTCGTCCGTTGTCAAATCGACGTACACTCTACGACTCAAGTAACACAAGTAATTTGTATTGTTCTGTTTACCTAAAACAAAATCGGTCGGCGGTCCGGCGCCGGACGGGGTTCGGGAGCCGGACGGGGTCGGGAGCCGGACGGGGGTCCACCATTAGGTGACCCCTGCGTGTGGTCTAACGGTGCTCTTGCGTCTAATCTAAACCACTCTAACATCAGTAAAAAGAAGATTGTTACACTGAAACTCTTCGGTCACACTGGAGTCTAGTGACAGTCTTTTTCTGAAGCTCTTTGTTGCTAAAGCACTTTCCACACAACAAGATAAATGATTGCAAATTAATAGTTAAGTAAGTTTCCTACCCTTGTATGAAAAGAGTCGTTGGCATATGTGACAGTCGCCACCAAGTCCAGCCCACACACAGCTGCGCTGGTTATTATCCAAGGCCATCGCATGCATTTTGTCTGCTTATCCCTTGCTCCACCCACTAAACGTAAATAAGAGATACATCAATTAGATGTCAGCTTCTTGCAAATAGCTGATCGAAGTCCTCATTTAAAGTCATGTTTAGTTAACAGAACATCACGACTGAATTCCCTAAAAGCTTAGGCAGGGCCGTAGAGGTGCACCTACTTATAGAACAAGCATATTTCAAGTTTAGTTAACTTGTACATAATAATAAGGCTAACAGTCAATATATTGTGTACAAGTTAACTAAACTTAAACTAAATTGTGACATAAGACGCCAATCAATTTATTTTATTGAACTCTTAGTCCGAGGCCTGCACATCTCCTTTCTTATGGTTAGCTACATTTTTCAGAGACAACGTTACAGGTTTAAATATAAGGTGTAGCGAATTCTTGGTAACTGTAGGTAAGTGAAAAGAGATCATCGAAGGCGTGTATGCGAGTATGAAGTGGACGTAGCTACATTTTTATCTTACTGAATAGGATCGGAGAGACGATAACTATTGATAAGAAAGTCCCAATTGCTTTTTCTTGCATTTGACTTTTTATGACTTGTTGATCCGACAGATGGTACGCTATCCAAACTGAATAAAATTCATGCAAGAATAAAATAATTTATTTTTGTTTTACGGGGGATTCACAATTTTTTTGGACATCTATGCTGATTTTTCGTCGATAATAATATATCTAACGTGTCAGAATATCGAGCCACTCATATTCAGGATTGAAACACAAAATCTGAGGGGGCCTTCGATTAAAAAGTGCAAAATTATGCTCTGCTGAGACTTACATTTGCGGGCGATTAAAACTTACTTATAATAATCACACTGCTTATCAGCCAAAACACGCTCAGTCCGAGACTGGTACAGTTGATAACGAAGGTCCTGAACACGGTGAACGGTTCGTTTCTGAACAAGACAAACGCCTGGTTGGCGATACTGTCAATGATTTCGCCGATGTTGACTGTGGGGCCGCAGCTTTCAGGGTCTAAAACACATAACCTAAAATATTACGTATGTGAGGATTTCAGTGAAAGAGTTTATAAAGATACAGTGAAATCATTGGTTACTTTAACTTAAATTATGATTACTTACTGTGGAAATAAAGAACTCTAATGTAAACTAGAACGGGAAGTCCTCTCAAGAAGTCGATCACGCAGAAATATTGCGCTAGGCCGAGTGATGTGAAGATCATCTGCCCCGTCGCTTGAAGCTGTAGTAGAAAGAGAATCTATTCTTAATCATTCGTTATATTATTTAAGTAAGATGAATTTTGTGATGCCCGATGACATCTTTCCCTCTTCCCTTTTTATACTCGTTGGTACACTATTATTATTAGCTTGTATATAAAATGTATAGTTCATCATATTTTAGTTAAAATAAAGTATATATATACTAATATGCGAGTATAGAGAGATAAGCCGTTTTTTTATTGATTTAGGGTCCAAACACACAACTGCGGTGCGGCATCGCATCGTAAAAATCGACGAGCTTGATGCTTGTTACTTACTTCTTAGCTGTTTTCTGCTTTGCGAATTCGCATCGCGTCAATTCGCAGTTTTGGTTTGGGCCCTTACTCAACATCGCTTAGCCGAAACGTTCGGTGTAATTTGGATCGGAACTTTAATTTTGCGAGGCCTTACGACGTAAACATTTGTACAATTAAACAAATACGAACAAACATCATGCAAAAATAACAAATTCATATTAGCGAGTACCTAACAATGTATGCCAGTAGTATTTGTATTGAATTCTGGCACCCATAGAATGATTTAACTTGTGCTATGGGTACCAGGATCCTCACACTTGTTTTACATATCAAACGTTACATCATAGGATCACAAGTTGGAGAAGTGGTTTAAAAACACAACAAAATAACCAATATTATAGCCCTTTCATATGTGTAAGAGTTGACGAATGTGGAATTGTGATTTTGTGAGTTTGTGTATTTGTTAACTTATAGAGGATAATCGTGTATGATATTAGAGAAAAGACAACTTTACGAGAGTTTCTGTTTCATCATAGATCTGTACCTGCAACCAGTCCTGAAAAGTAGTGGAATAAATGGAGTAATGGTTGGTGGTTTTATTATAAAGGTGACTTCCGATACCATAGAAATGTCTGCGAGCTAGTGCAGTCATGTAGTTTTGAATAGGACAAACTCTATAGTGTTGGCGCCAACTCGATTTCTGGCATCATACTTAAGCGAGATGTGTTTACGCATAACCACATGAAGCACAAAATGTTGCCGTACAGAAAGAACCTTACAATCCTTATAAAGACTGACTGTAGGATATCTAAAGGATTTGAAGGATGACCTTGAAGACAGCCTCCTGTGCCCTCTCAAGAAGAATAAGGTGAGTCTTGGGTGCACCCACCATACAGTGGCACAGTACTTAACCATGGACTGGGACAGAGCGTAGTAAACTGTCTTTAGGGTAGTGTAATACCATCAATATGAAACTTCCAATTTAATAGGCTATCGATTTGTACCCTAAGATATTTAATTGTTTCCGATCTCGCTAGCAAAGGGCAAGAACACTGTGGGTAGTGCGAGTTTGAGTTTGGAGAACACGAATGAGCTTTCAGTATAATCGTGTCTGGGGCAGGTAACGTAACGGCGCAGCCCGCAAGTTAAAGGTAAGAAGGTGGATTTTGACAAATTTAGAGTCAAAAGGTTATCATACAGCCACCCATCACCGACGCCAGGGCACTCTCAGCATGAGTCGTAGTGTCAATCCAATTGTCACTATGTACGAGTAATGCCGTGTCATCAGCATATACGAATATTGAAAAATTTGACAAGGAGAGTTTGCACAAGTTGTTGACATAAACAAGAAAAAGGGTTGGACCCAGAATTGAGATTGAGACTAACCATCCCATCAATCTTGACACATTGCTTCCGATCAGCGAGATAATCTTTGAAGATTTTGAGGGAATCACCTCGTACATCAATAGCTTCTAGTTTAGAAAGAAGGTGTGGAACAGACACAGTGTCGAAAGTCTTGGAAAGGTCCAGAAAAATTCCCATGCACTTTTTCCTGCAATCGAGTTGAGCTATTGTACAGTCAATAAAAGAACTAACAGCGTCTTCAGACGACTTGCATCTTCTGAATCCATACTGGTTATTGGCCAAGAGATGATGCGACTCCAGGAAGTTGGTTAGCCCAGTATTGAGATTTTTTTCTAAGATTTTGGAAAGGGCGGGTAATACAGATATAGACCTATGTCTATAATTGGTAATACTATGTCTGTCCCCACTCTTGAAAATCGGATGTACGAGGGCTTTCTTAAATGCTTTACGGAAGCAGCCTGAGTTAATGGCGTAGTTGCAAACATGTGTTATAGCTGGGAAAAGAGCATGTGAGCAAAGTTTTAAGAGGCGCGATGATATTCCACGCGATACACCTCCACTTCGTCAGTCGTTACGAGAATGAAGGAATTGATAGGAGTTCCGCCTAGGGGTACCTTTAGCTAGACTTTTGCCTATATTTGCGAACAAATCATTTATACTGTTAATTGATGAGGGTTTATCACGATTATCAAGTAACTCGGTAGGCGAAGTCGCAATTTGATGCTTGTGAGTTATGGTTTAAATTACTTTCCAAGTTGCTTTAGGGTTATTTTTGGCTCTTTGGAATACGGTTTTTTCATATGAAATTTTCAAGTTCTTCCGCAATTTGTTGCAGAAATGCCGATATCTGGCAAAACTTACGATGTTCCTTATAGAGGGTGAACGATGAAGAGCAAGTACACAAAGATCAATATTCCTCAAGTGGTACAGCAGCCCGCTAACTTCTGGAAACTGAGGTTACATTACCGAGTGAGGCAAATCAGCTCTTACGAGTACGTAAACCACGACTCCGTCATTTTGGTTCCTATGCGTAGTAGTGTTATAGGCGTTATATCCGTCAAATGGTGGAATCGTTGTGTACGCTTGTAGCCAGCATTCCGATAAGATTATAACCTCGCATGTAATTTTAATGCTAACCAGAAATACCCTGAAACTATCGTAATGGCAAAGGATACTACGAATATTCAATTGTAAGATTTTATTAGATTCTATTGGATTAGTTATAAAATACGTGCATGCTTCAGCAGCCCAATTGCGCAAGTGAATTCGGCAAGGCGAAGGGTTTGACTGCTATCAAATCGACCAATCACACAGACGGAAATTCACATTGCGTCATTCATCTCGCATGTGATTGGTCGAATTGATAGCGGTCAAACCCTTTGCGTTGCCTTATTCACTTACGCAATACGGCTGCAGGTCTGCAAACGTAAGCCTGAGTAACACCAAAAGAATCGATCTCATTAGAAACTTCGCCAATATCAAGCATTCAATTAAATTCTTACGTTATGAATTGAATTCTAGGTTATGCTTCTCAGCCGCGTATGCACCATCCAATTTTTAGGTGTTATGATACCAGCCATCGTCATGTGGAAATCATTGAGTGGAATCGGTTTTTGGAATTTTATTTAGTATTTAACCTTAGAATAATATTTATCATTCGCAATAAGATCTACCAGAGTGAAGCTATTCAATTTCCTAAAGAAGTATAGAAAAAGCAAACGCTCGTAGACGGGCGTAGGTAACGAATAGTACGAGATCATTCGTATTTTTCACTCTGCGAACACAAGACTTATCTCCCATTGGTATGTAGGGAATTTTGTAAAACGATCATAGTGCGTATTTGCCTTAGATGATATAAAAGAGAATTTCCGTGCCACATTATGACGAGAGCAGGACGATAAGATAGCATCTATCAAAATATTCTTTATCTAATATGTTATTATTAATAAGTCTTGTACCTACTCAGCGTTGAAGAATGAGGATGTGTAATAAAGACATCGAACAATAATTTTATGTACCGAGTAGATTACAGACTGATTAATACAATGAAGTATTTTAAAACATTACAACAAACTTAAGTTACAGTGACCTAAAATATTTGGGTGACGTTGTGATTTTAAGACTTTGAAAATAAAAAAAGAAGACAATATAATTATAAGCTGTCTGCAATATAGGTAAGATAATAAATTTGCACAATCTGTAAGTATGCATGTGGTCTAGATTTACAAGTGTACCTAAGTAGGTGCATAAACATAATGACACATATCTAGAATACGAAGAATACACAAGTGTATATTAAGTATGTTAATACGCTAATGCATGCGCCCTATCTTAGTCACCAGTGTAGTCATGAAAATTCATTAAAGTCGACACAAATAATGGATGTACTCAACTGATTGTTTATTCATTAGATTAAGCAAAGATTTTTAAATAAATAGGCAATCAAGGTATTTTTTTAAATTAGAGATTTTTTTATTTCCTAAACCTATCGGATTCGATAAATTCGATAAAGGCCAAGGAAAGCAAACAATGCTAACCTGAAGATTAAAGGTTAGGTAAGAAAAAACAGGTTGCTTTTCCAAGGAGATGGCGAAGTAGACCGAAATATAGTGCACCAGATCAACAAAGGATGGTAAAAATGACGTCAGAAACTTGGAACAATCGGATGGCGACAAGTTTGTGATAAAACCTGTCGTAATTACCCACTGTATGGATCGGAAAGTCGGGCTGTGAGGAAAACGGATGAAAATAGATTACAAGTAGCGGAAACGAGAGTGGATAAAGTGCGAATTACCTATATTAGAAGTAGTTTTGTATATGGCACCAGTCACAGAAACATTGCAAGGGAATCGTTTGTCTTGGTACGGTCATTTGAAGAGGTGAAACGAAACACATGTGACTAAAAGAGTTATTATAAGTATCGACCTAGAGAGTGAGGCCAATACAAGACGAATGTTTATGTAAGGAGTGATATGAACGAAAAGGGAATCACTGACAGCGTGACGGTTGACAGGACAGAATAGAAAAAGAAAATGTGTTGAGACGGCCTCAAGTAACATGGAAGATGAAGAAATTATAAAAGTCCAAGAAACCAGACGATGTTATCGCCTCCAATATTTTGAATATTTTACGGCATAACTGTAAATTGCAAGGCATAATAATGTCGATTGGTTCATTAGACTACATGATTGTAACTATGATATCGCGGTGATTAATTACGATATGATTATAATCTGATTACGGAACAAGTGCAATTTCTCCTATGCCTCATGTTTATTTTTGTTTGATTGGAATAGGATGTCACATACTGCGTTATGTTATTTGAAATAAGAATTTACTTATCTACTCTATTAACAAGATATTACCTCGTATTAAAAAAAGCTTGTCGATATGCCTGATGTTGGTCATATTAATATACTAGTATATTAACATACTTTATAGGTTTTTTCGTATCCAGATGTATCCAGTTAGAATGGAAGTCAATCCCAACATAAGGCTAGGCATAGCCTAGGTTAGGGATATTAAAAAAAAGTTGAACTTGAATAAGAAGAAAACCATACCGTGCAGTCGGAGGATACATAATCGCGAGCTGACTGTCCAAAACTATAATTTTCCTCCGACTGCACAGCATGATGTTTATCTTGTTTTGTCTTTTTAGTTCACTTTTTAAGCAGCCGTTTTTTTTTTAATTAACTTTTTTTGTTATAAGTAAAGATAATTTATCATATTTGTTTTCGAATTACTTTTAAACATATTAGATTATAATTATTTTTGTAATCACATCTTAAAACCCTGCATTTTGTTACCCCACACGATGGGTATGGAAGAAAAAACAATTGGGTCCCCACATTAAGGCTCCCAAAAGCCGCCATTTTTAATATAGCCAGTGACACTCGCAAGGTTAAGACGAATCGATTAACGGAAGAATCATCAAAATCGGCCCTTGCTCTAGAACGCCACATAGTGCTTTGGTGCAAACATACGAGTACATAGACTGATAAACACATTACCCTCCTTTGCATAGCGCAGTCGGTAAAAAAGCAATTTGATTGCAAGAGAGCAAATATAAATAAATATGCCCTGTAAAATAGAGGTAAGTATGTAGGTAATCATAATATTATGAAAGTACAATATCTTTCTCACGGCATTACAATTGGCGTCTCGTGTCCGAGCGTTTGCCGCTCTATCGCTATCAATGACAGAAACTCTCGACTGATAAGCCGATACCCTTACTATCAACGTACGAATCACTCTATCTATTACATTATTGCCATGCGTGCCATTTCCTTTTACTCATTGGATAGGTATGGGAACTTTTACTTTTCATGAACAAACAGTGACAAAGAAATGAATCAACGAACGTGTGATATGCATTAAATTAGGCTGCAGAAATCCGACCCCACTCAATAATCTCTATTACCCGATGTCTGGTACCACCACTCAATGGGATATTGCAGAAGCGGTTCTATCCATATCACTTCTTCATTGTTTCCTACCTAAGAACACCTGCCACAGGGACATGACCTCCATTGGCGTCTATGTCGGTTATTTTCTCTATATGGGTTATTTTTATATGTAACCGTTGTATATATACTAGCTGACCCGGCAAACTTTGTTTTGCCATAAAAACACCAAACATTCATCTACCCTACCTACCCTAACTACCTACCCTACCCTACCTACCCTTCCCTACCCTACCCTACCTACCCTAACTACCTACCCTACCCTACCTACCCTTCCCTACCCTACCCTACCTACCCTACATACCCTACCTACCCTACCCTAACTACCTACCCTACCTACCCTACCCTACCCTACCCTACCTACCCTACCTACCCTACCCTACCTACCCTACCCTACCTACCCTACCCTACCTACCCTACCCTACCCTACCCTATCTCTCAAGTTGGATCGAACTGCACATGGTGTGCGAATTTTATTATAATCGGTTAAGTGGTTTATTGAGGACAAACATTGTGACACGAGATTTATATATATTAAGATATGTAAACCTCTGCCTACAGTAGTACAAGATGTAACTATCTATACACACTCAATAATTTATAATAGGTTTACCTAATCGTGTAGACAAAGTAGCCCACCAAAGCCGGCAAAAATCTTTTGAATTTCGGCTTATATTGATTGATTAGTTAATTTCATAAAATCATTAGGTTATCATTAGCATGCCACCACTTCAGCAGAAAGACATCCATTGCTGGACATAGAGCATCGCCGATATTGGCTAGTCCTGTGTGTCCTGCAGCCTTCGTCAGGTCATCGGTCCACGTTTTGGGAGGATTTCCAACACTACGCCTTCCGCTACGCGGTCGCCATCAAAGTATTTTTCGACTCTAATGACCAACACGTTCTGTGAGGAATGTGTCCTAGTGGAAGACCACTTATGTTTGGCAATTCTTAGGGCTGTGTCGGTAGGTAACCTTGTTTCTCCTGCGGATCTCTTCATGTGTGATTCAATCATGCAAAAAAGGTCCGAGCATAGCTCTCATCGTTGTTATGCTAGTATTATATTAAAAATTTCCAGAGTCTCCTGATGAGGCCCATTGTGGCTATATACATATAAGACCCGATTTACATAGGTAGATATCCTATAGAGCCCTATGCTATAGAGCCCATGGGCCAGAAATATCAGTCCAACATTTTGGCTCGTATCTCGAAAACTAATGACAGTTAGTGAATCTTATCTATGACTTTATAATGAACAATTATTAAAGAAGGAATAAACTTGCCCTGAGCACAAATTGCAGTAAAATCGAAACTTTACGAGAATTAAGCAAAAAAGTAATTTTTAGGCCCTTTGAGAGCCCATATTTTATTTTGCTCCTATTGGTTTTTATGGACTTTTCAGGCAACGTTACTACTACCATAATAAAAATAATACCGGTGAAAGTACTTCACTAGGATTTTTTTTTGCAGATTTTCCTCTAATTGCTGTCATTTTCCTGTGCTATTATTGTTTGTACCTACATCGCGATTTCTTAAATACGAAATTGAATTTGAGTGTTTGGCAAACTCTAGTCTGAAAATTTCTCAAATTTCGGCGTTAAATAAGAGGTTTACTTATTCTTTATTCCAAATACTCAAATCAGAAACCGGCCCTTAATATTCGCCGTTGCACAAAAATCTTAATTAAAGATTCCTTTGCTATACCTATAGCATCGAATTTTATCGCACAGCCATTAATTATAAATAACTATATTATTTAATAAATACAAATATCGCCAGCATGAACAGGTTTCGATTCCAGCATGTACCTACTAAACCACGAGAATGAGAAATCAAATAAAGCAACCCACAGTGGGAGACCTAGTTTGCCCAGCAGTGAGACCATATACGTTAAATAAAAAAAGAGAGATCACTCACCATTGTGATGATGCCGGAGGTAACCATAATTTTGTTGAGTGCCATGGTGAGAAATATCCTTAAAGAGCCACGGACGATAGATACTTAATTACGACTCATTAGTCGTGATTTGACAGGACTTAATTGAGTGTGGACTTGTCAAACGTAAGAAGGAAGGCAGGACGCCTCATGTACGTTGGCGCGCTCCACCACGGCCCAGCATCACACTGATACGGCTGATAGCCCAAAACTGTGTCTTTCCCGTCTGATAACACATCAATATCGGATACTTGATAGATGAACGTCATCATATCTCGATCATTTAGTTCCAAATCAGAGATATGAGACCAAGAAAACGCAAGGCACTATAGTGAACTCAAACATCTTTTAATAAGTCTCAGTCAGTGAGAATATTTTTTTTTTCTCACATCATAATATTAGGAATTTTGTAATTAATAAGAGAAAGTCATGAACGTGGTATGTATTGGTCCAGGGAGCGCTGGCGGGGAAGAAAATCGTGATTCGTGTATTCTTTTCTAAAAAGGAGTTGACGAATAAGCGATTGTTTAGTATTGACACCGATAATATAATACTAGCATAGTTATTTTACAAGCGAAGTTACTGCTACAATTTGCTTGGGATGTGCGAAACACAATACGTATATTTTTTCCATACTGTCGCTCCCTCTTCGTAGACATTTCATCTTTACAGTTTACCCTTTCAATACAGTTCTGCCTTTTTTTTTGGCTACCTACAATATTCTTAAAAAATATTTTAGTTTTATTCTTCAATGTTCCACAAGATTCCTCTTTTGCTACGCATCGCATTTGCCCATACCACGACAATCGAATTCCGCACAGCTACCTTTAATAAATAAATACTGTTTCTATTGAGAATATCATAAGTTTGTTAATCATGGTTCTAATTAGCGCAAGAGGCGACGGTTATCTCATACAGGGGCTAATTACAAGAGGCTATATCTAGAAGGATCTCTTGAAATTTTCCCACTGTGAAACTGCATCAGAAAATGGAAAAGTTGGTAAGTACACCTGCATGATTTTCATTTTGAGTTTTTTTTTTGTGTACCTCTTGTTGTATGATTTATTGAATTTATTATTGTATTTCTGTTCCAATTGCAGTTCCAACCTTTTGGCCTCCATGTGCTGATACTGCTGGTGTTGCCATGGCTGACTTGTGCAATGAGCTCGGAAGCTGTCAACGACACAGAACTGCCGGCCAACTCTTCGGATCCCAATAAAGATATGTAAGTATTACAAACACATTGCTGAAAATTCTAGTTTTCAATGACATGTGGTATTATCTTAAAAGTATGTACCGTACAAATCTTTTCTGAATGTCCCTCGGCAATCATCGCATTTCCGAATACAAACGAATGCTAATTTCCATGTCAATAAATTATTAGATGTATCGTGTATAATAATTTGAACAAAATGTAATTTATTTAAAAAACGGGAGTAAAGCTGCTCTATATATTTCACACGGAAATCACTTACATGCCAGAACTAAGCACGTAAGTGATTTCCGTGTGAAATATATAGAGCAGCTTTACTCCCGTTTTTTAAATAAATTACATTTTGTTAAAAGAGTATTAACAACTCTATATAGCAAGGACGGATTTAGGGGGGGGGCACGGGGGCACGTGCCCCCCCCAGACGGTATTTTGTGTACTGTGGAGATTCCATCGCAGTACATACTTAGAAGCAAATCAAATTACAGAGTTGTTAAAATATACGAATAAAATAACAGAAAGAAACTATTCACCACTGCACTGGAGGATGTCTTCAAGGTTCTAGACTCACGGGGCACGGGGGCACGTGTCCCCTAGGGCGTGCAGTTTCGTACATTTTCAATTTCGAAATTAGCTTACGAAATTGGACTTCTCAGTTTCGAAATTTCGAAATTTCGAAACTGTGGAGCCAACTATAATGGAAAATAAAAAAATACTTGAACTAAACTCAAAACACAGAATTTATAGTCTGGAGAGGTGCCTTATTGCAATTTATATTCAAACAAAGTGATTTATTTCTTCTACAAATACTTCGACGATAGCAACCAGCTTTCCGAGCTCGGAGTGGCAAGAGGCGTTCGCTCAGCGTTGATTAGCGAGCTTGGATTAAAGATAGTTACAGATAGCGCCTCATAAAATTGAGGCGCTGCCGAAGAGTAGAGAGCCATCCAGCTCGTTAGTGACAATAGGAGATGCGCAAGTCCACTATCTTGGTTTAACCATGTACGTCGGGGCTTCGAAAAACATTTCGAGCTCCTTTTGTCCCATATTGGGCGGTCAGTGGGTGCTTTGCATAGACTGCTGCCCAATCTCGGAGGCAGAAATACACTGTCAGATGTCAGACGCTGCAAGACTAAAATCAAAAGCCTGTAGCGGAATATGGTCATTTGAATAGCACGTATGGCTGAAAAGAGCGGAGTGCATCTCCTACAGGCATATTCAGGTACTGATCGGGCACGGTTGTTTTCCAATACTTCTTCTGTTATGTGATCACTTTGTTTATTTTTATTTTTTCAATTTTTCCAGTCTTCTGCAGTTATTCGGCCAAATGAGGAACATTGAAACATAAACATAAGAGAAGGTATCATCATATCGTAAAAATATAACAATCAGCCAACGTGGATCAAAATTACGAAGTCATACAATCACAGACTTTGACGTACCTTTGACAGCTTATTAATGTTGCCATAAAAGTTGGGGACTTTGAAAATACCCCAGATCACGCTTTCGTTGGCCAGACTCTATGTATTATTTTACCGAACTACATTTCGCCGATTTAGAAAATAACTTTTTGCTTTTGGCTGAAGCCTCTTTTAAACTTTTTTCATTTGCCATATTTTCACCAAACCGAAACAACATGTTAGGAAATATTATTTAGTCGCAAATATATAGCCGGTTATTTGGTAGCATTTTCAATTTAAAATTGAAATAGTGTCATAAAAGTCAATATGTTGTGCTACAAAATTTAGTGACAAAAACGAATCGCTGCAAAATCGATTTCACGCAGTCTTGTCTGTGTTTACGTATTTTCATGCAAATGATTTAATAATAGTTGTCATGCATTAGACATTGTTATTAATTAATTATGTCAAAGAATTTGTCCAAGAGCGAGCGAAGCGAGCTCGGGAATTTAGGGCACCCCGACACGGATAGGTTAGGTTCGAAGGGGATGATGGGAGGTGAAGTGAGCGAGCAAAGCGAGCGAACTTAGCTCCCGTCATCTTCTTCGTGTTAGGTTACTTTAGACCCTGCAGACAGAAATAGGACATTTTTTTTTCAGGTCGCTGTTTTAAACATTTGTATTCGCCCACTGTTTCTCTCTCACTTATTATTTTGATATGCGTTTAAATATAAATATTTCGGACAAATGTTATTTCGGCTAAGTGTAACTACGGTAAAAAGTTTTTCAACCAAGTAAAACGTTGGAGTAACGAAAAAATTCGAATTGATAATAGGTTAACTGAGACAGTGGCAGTCGTGACTTCGATGAAGTAAAAAAAACGAAACGATAAATAGTTGAAAAGTTTTAGGTGAAATGAAATTCCGTCAAATGTTGTTCGAACTTATGATAGGTAACCGTCCTTGCGTGATTGAATCAGAAATGTAGAGATCTGCAAGAGAACCAGGGTTACCGACATAGCCCGAAGAATTGCCACAGTTAAGTGGCCGTGGGCAGGGCACATTGCTCGCAGAACAGATGGCCGATGGGGCAGAAAAGTTTTGGAGTGGCGACCGCGAACCGGAAGACGTTGCGTTGGAAGGCCACCCACCAGGTGGACCAAAAACCTGGTGAAGGTTGAGGGCATCCGCTGGATGCGGGACGCACGGGACCGATCAATGTGGCGACGCTTGGGGGAGGCCTATGTCCAGCAGTGGAAATCTTTCGGCTGAAATGATGATGATGAACAGAAAGAACATGAGTGAAACTCTTGTCTTTCATAACCCTTCCTGTACATACTTGAACTTGTAGAAACAAACATGAAGTACGATACTTCAAGTTTATTTCTGACAGTTATTGTTGATTTTTTTGCCTGTCCGCCCCTTGTGCCCCTCCCAGAAAAAAATCCTGGATCCGCCCTTGCTATATAGAGTATGTCAAGCGAGTCGTGTGACGTGCCCCATGAAAAAAACGGCAAAAACAAAAATCTTGCAGGTTTTAACACTGATATAGTACGCTGAAAACTTGTTTAATAATTTAATTTTGGATTTCTTTGATATAAATTATAAAAGTGCATTCGCCAAGTCCCGGTAAATTGTATAACTTCAGATAGAAAAGTGAGCAAACATTTGACAAGCTTTAAAATTGCATCTAGAGTTACGTGGATTCGGCTGTGCCTGTAAGTAAATTTAAACATTTTGCAGGTACGTTATCCACGCCATGGTGTATCAAGTGGGCATCGTCACCAACAAAACAGACAATGAAACCGCCAACATGAATTCTACGTAAGTTGCCATTCACATTGGAATTATCAAACTTGTAAGGTTTGCCTTCTGCTGAAGACTGCCCAAATAATGATGGTCAAATAGAAGACGAGATAAAAATACAAATTTAAAAAAAATCGGGTAGTTTTTTTTTTCTTGCTTTTTAAACTACATATAATACACCTAGTAGCAGACACGCTTCAATCGACAATCTATCGAAACACGTAATAATGACACAACATTTTGCGAAAAAATCCAGATTCAAAGAGTAAAATGCGAATTACTTTTGAACGGCTAAACCGATTTTATTCAAACATAGCTAAGAACACTCTCAATAAAGTCACCTTTCAAACAAAAACAACTAAATCAAAATCGGTACATCTGTTTAGGCGCTATGATGCCACAGACCGATACACAGATACACAGCAACACACGTCAAACTTATAACACTCCTCTCTTTCCGTCGGGGGTTAAAAATTACGTCCGTTTGCAATAACTATTCTCTCAGAAAGCCCTTATTGCTCGAAAGGTAAAATTGAAGCGAGTCCTACCGAGAGTCGCAGCCTCGCAGGCAGATCGATCTACCTTTCTCTTTAAATAACTCATGTGCCAATAGGCTGTTGCCGACAACAACGAAGGGACCAAGCTGAGCAACATCTAAATATAAACTTTTATCGATCGGCGTTTGTTGTAGGTTTACTTAAGACATAAATAGAGCTGCCACTGTGGCACATCCATAAACATTGAAGCCACACTAGTACCAAAGTACAAAACAGGTGACAATTGTTGAGTCTTTAGCGTTATGTTAAAACGGCGATAGTTTTCACGTAGGTGTAAGTACCGCTTACGTACCTTTAACTTATGAGATTTTGAATTTAAATGCGACACCTACCCATCGACCAATTCTGCGAAGACTATGGATGGACAGCAACCCACCACGTCTTTTGTATTCATAATCGTTTAAAATTTCATATTTTTGCAAAAGAAATAAAACTTATCAAACATTAAAAACTTATTTTTGTCTCCTTAGTGGTAACCAAGAGGCTGTGACGTTCTTCCACTCCAATGGCTCTCAAGGTCTGGATTTGAGTCAGATTCCAGCTCCTCTTCTTACGAACGTAACGGCTCAAAGTATGGTGGGCGTAGCACCGATGCCTGTCAACTCGGGGAACACGCCAAACCAGCTACCTTGGAGCACTCTAAATCATTTAACTAATATATCACCACCTTCTGTGTTGGCAGGTAAATATTTTTATCGACATCACGTTTTTTCATCTAATGTTCCCCTCCTTTCTACTACAGACATATTGTCGGCCTTAAACATATATTTTAGATCCTTTTTAGGGTTTCGTACCTCAAAAGGTAAAAATGGAACCCTTATAAGATTACTCTCTTGTCCATCTGTCCGTGTGTCACCACCGATTTCCTTAGGAACGGGTGGACCAAGCCAGTTGAAATTTATACCAAATACTGAGGCCTATTAGTTGTATAAAAATCAAGGTCCTGATTCAACATGATAAAAAGATATGGACAAATTTAGATTTTTGCGAAACTTGTTCTTTTCAACTATTTTTATTTTTCTAAATTTTCCCATTACTGGTGCTGTAAGACCTTGCTTTTAACCAAAATTGACAATTCTAGGTCAACCGGAAGTACCCTATAGGTTTTGGGTCGAACATCTATATATTAGTTCCCGTAAACCTAGAATCACGAAATTAGGCAAAAACTAAGGTCTTACAGCGCAAATAAAAAAAAAAATACAAAAAAATAAAAAAGTTGAAAAATAAGGGATGTCCCCAAACATACATAGTTGACGCCACCCTGGGTACGGAACCCTTCGTGCGCGAGTCCGACTCGCAATTAGCCGATTTTTTTTTGTAATACAGCCTCTCTACAGACGAAACTAAACTAGCGTTTTTTTCTTTTTTGTGTCAATTGGCTTTTGCAAAATCAGCCTGGTTTTGTCAATGAAAATCATAAAATCTTTTTGGGTCGTACTTTTTTTAGGGATCCCTTTATGAAAAGGAAAATATTAATCCTTCTTTCTAGCATCACTTCGTTGCCTGTCCGTCTATCTGTTTGTGTGTCAAGACCTTTTTCACATGGAGGTATAAAGTTGAAATAAAATATCTAATACCCAAATCTGCATCCCATATGCCGTTTACGCCGCATATTTCTGACACATGCAAGGGAATCAAAACCTTGTACTTGCCGTTGACCTAGAATCGTAAAAGACAATGGCAGAAGCTCAAACATTGTTTAAGCTGGGATTAAATTCCTACCATAGTAAATGAAAAATATCTGGTTTAATTCAGGGTCATGTTCTGAATTAGTTTGTGCAAGAATTTTTGTTCAAGAACGCCGAGAATAAAAGATATATTCTGTCATGACCTTTTGTAGGTCATGATCGGGTGACTTTTAATAATGTGTTTAATAGGTAATATTATTCAATTTCGTGGAAGTAAATGGGCAATATAGCATTAGTATTACCTTTTCCTAGTTATATTAGCATGAAATGTAAAATATATTCTTTGGAAAGAGTATATTTATTTGTTTAAGCGTTTTGACGTGTATCAAAAGGTCGTCGTCAACAACCAAGCTATATTTTTTGTTTAGACTTGGATACTGGTCTTTACACTACACTGAGCTAATGAGAGTTAACGAAAAAATCAAATAATTTTCATTTAAAATGTTTTTTCATCCGTGATGAACCAGTTAATGTTATAATTTGAAAAAAGGTAGTCAATTAATGGAATTTCTTTCGTATATAACTTAATTTCAGACGCTCAAATTTAAGTCATCTAAGATTTCGCCATTGTTCTTTGGCAAGAAGCAATGTCTTATAGCACAAGTAAAGGAAAAATCGGAGAGCCGTAAAGTTGTTAGAAGTTTTAGTGTATCATCCACAGAACAGAAGGCGTTTTTTCTGTTCTGTGGTATCACCGGATAATTGTAGAAATCGTAAGATTATGAAATATCTCGAGATTCTATCGATCATTTATTGATAAATTGTGAACTGAACATTTTACAGTGCACCAGTCTACATTCTATGTGTTTTGATGTAACAGTTAAATTGTAACTACGACCCGCATTTGTCGGTTTGATGCCAATACTTGCACAGCTCACGTGAATATCATTAGTTTACCTATTTATTCTGTTTACCTGTCTGTGTATGTATATTTGTTTCTATATGTCGTTCTAGAGACCAAACGTGTGGGCCAATTTTGTTGATTCTTACGTCAATCGATTCGTCTTAATCTTGCGAGTGTCACTGGCTACATTAAAATAAAATAGAATATAAGAAAAATGGCGGCTTTTGGGCGCCATATTGTGGGAGTCCCAATTTTTTGCAATTCTCATCGTGTGGTATGGACTCGCGCACGAATGGTTCCGTACTTGGTAAATTCCGGTTTACGATTTATGACGTATTAAAAAAAACTACTAACTAGATCACGTTCAAACCAATTTTCGGTGGAAGTTTACATGGTAATGTACATCATATATTTTTTTTTAGTTTTATCATTCTCTTATTTTAGAAGTTACACACATTTTACCACTTTGGAAGAGTCTCTCGCGCAAACTATTCAGTTTATAAAAAAAATGTATTAGAAATCTCAAAACCATTTTTGAAAACCTATCCATAGATACCCCCACGTACGGGTTTGAGGAAAAAAAAAGATTATGAGGTTCAGTTCTAAGTATGGGGAACCCCCAAAATTATTGTTTTTTTTTTCTATTTTTGTGTAAAAATCTTAATGCGTATGGTTTTGGGATTCCCGACTGCGAATTCGCAACGCATCGCAAATATCTGCGAGCTCGCACGTACTAAATATACAGATATCGCATCGCATCGCGTCGAATCGCAGTTATCCCTTGGTCAGTCAGCTCGCGATTATATATTATGCTGTGCAGTCGTAGATTATATATCTACGACTGCACAGCATGATTTTCTTCCTGTTTTAAGTCTTTTTAGTTCGCGTAATCGTTATTTTTGTTATTTTCTTTAGTTAGTTAGTCTTTGAGTTGAAGATGAAAAAAAAAATGTATAACAAGACTAAATTAAACATGTGGCACAAATGTAGTTATCAGTGCTGTAACTATTCTTAGCAAAGGGTTATTAAGATGATTGAAAACTATTGTAAAAAGTCCAATTAAAAGAAGAGAACAAAAAAATGAAAAATGATATTGAGAATAGTTAGAGACATCCACATATTTGTACCGTTTATGAGTTACCAGGGAAGTCGCATGCGCAGAAGGAGCTAAAAATTTTATCTTCAACGTAGTCCTTGATTTTATAATATGCTTTTTTAATAAGGACACGTTTGATGTAGTTTTTGAACTTTCCATCGGTCAGTTCTAGGTATAACAGACTTTGGCAACTTGTTATAGAAGCGTATACTGTTTATAAGAAAAGACTTGCTAGTTTAGACATCCAATGACTTCTCCCGCTCAAGTTGTATTTGTCCCTTGTCCTTTTTACGGCAGTCCAACCTCTTTAGAGACAATAATTAATAATGCTATATAAATTGCAATTGCGGCAATTGTTTCAGAAAATTGAAGATGCCAGATTTATTTTATTGTTTGTAGAGGCAACAAGTTCTAGAATATACATATAGGTACCTTTTTTTTTACAAAATCGCTTTTTAGGGTTCCGTACCCAAAGGGTAAAAACGGGACCCTATTAATAAGACTCCGCGATCCGTCTGTCTGTCCCCAGGCTGTATCTCATGAACCGTGATAGCTAGACAGTTGAAATTTTCACAGATGATGTATTTCTGTTGCCGCTATAACAACAAATACTAAAAACAGTATAAAATAAATATTTTAGGGGGGCTCCCATACAACAAACGTGATCTTTTGGCCGTTTTTTTGCGATAATGGTACGGAACCCTTCGTGCGCGAGTCCGACTCGCACTTGACCGGTTTTTATTATTTACTAGCTGTGCCCGCGACTTCGTTCGCGTGGTTGTCGAGAGCAAAACAACGTCGTTTAGATAAGAGTATATCACCTTTTTGATGATTTAGATAAGAGTCCTGACTTTGGTATAGTTGATTACGTTAATGCTTCTCTATATACTATGTTAGCGGTGGAATTACCCGGAGCATATACAAAAAGGTTGTTTGGGTTGCTAACACGTGATAGAGAAACATAGAGTTGGCCGTGTGAAAAACAATCAAAAGTAAGGTCTACACCCGCAACGGATAACGTCTGGCCTTGGGCTTTATTAATAGTCATAGCGTAACAGAGGCTTACAGGAAATTGCACACGTTTGAAAGTAAACGGAAAATTATTGGGGATAATGGGTATCCTGGGAATGAAAACAACATCACCGGAGCCGCAACCTGTTAAGATTTCGGCTTCGATGACATTTCGTTGGAGATTTGTTACTCTCAACCGAGTTCCATTGCATAGTTTTGGTGGGCTTAAATTTCTGAGTAGAATGATTGGTACTCCGACTTTTAAATAAATTTTGTGTGCTGGAAGACCTGGTGTATTTAGAGAGTCTAAAAACTCTACTGGATAGTGGGTGGCATCTCCTTCTTCTAAAACCGTGTTAATAGATAAATATTCCCTACTTTCTCCAGAAACATGTACCAATATTTGAGAATTTATTGCTGCTGCTTGGTCGTTGCGAGGTGCCAAAATAGCTCGTTGGCATAGCCAAGCAGCGTCATGGTTCGAGATCTCTGATGGATCTCCGTATACAGAGGAAATGAGTTCCTGCTGTGAGGCAACAGAAGAACACAGGCTTTCGACTAAAGTTACTTTACCTCCTTCTTGAGTCGGGTATGTGCCGTTACCAATTTGAAGTAGTAAATTTGAGAAAACCTGCGCGTTTGCGTCACCTCCCAAATATGCTCGCATATTAAAGCTCAAATTAGTTAATATGACACTACGCCATAAAATAGAGCTCTTTAAACAGGCACCTATTTCATCGGCCCTCGTTCCTCTGGGTATTATAGGGAGTGTCTGCCTGAAGTCTCCACAGAATAGCACCGTTAAGCCTCCCATCGGTCGGTCATTTTGTCTTATATCTCGCAACGTTCTATCTACAGCTTCCACAGCTTTACGATTTGCCATCGTACACTCGTCCCAAACGATAAGGGCGCAATCGCGTAAAACCCTTGCTTTATCACTATTGCGAGACACGTTGCAAACAGGGTTTTCTGTGCGGTCCAAGTCGATTGGTATTTTAAATGTTGTATGTGCAGTTTTTCCTCCTGGTAATAAAGTGGCAGCTATTCCTGAGGAAGCGACGGCAAGGGCAATTTTGTTTTGGCTCCTTATTTGAGCCAAGATAACTTTAGTGAGGAAAGTTTTACCTGTTCCACCAGGTGCATCTAAAAACAGCATTTCTCCTAATGAATGTTCTACACTACAGCATACTCTATCAAAGATTTGACGTTGTTCTGACGTCAAATTTGAACAGCCATTTCGCAATATTTCTGCTAACTCTTCGGGGTTGTAATTTATTTCAGATGTATACTCCCTATTAATTCGTTCCCCACCAACTGTCGGTGTCGGCAAGCCGTATTGACTGAGGGGGTTCCCTCCTATACTTGTAACTATATCTTGTATAGCCAGCAAAGCCCTATTATGGCAGCTTTCACGTACTTGGTCAGAAGTTTCACTATTTATATTTTGCTGTCTCAAAAAATCTTCGGCAAACGCGTCTTTATATTTTTGCCACAACTGCCCAGCGTCCGATAGGCCACAAAATGTCAACAAAATGGCAAATAAATGGCGCAAACGATGTGGACTATCACTGACGCATGCTTCGGCTAAAGCATCATCCCAATGCTGATCGCCATCTAATAAATGCCGTGCGCGGCAAGCAGCTTGAAATGTGGGATATTCTATATCGTCCACTTTGCGGAGCTCAGCAAAAGAAGTAGGTCCTCGCACTGTGTGAAGAAGAAGGCGTAAATAATAACACTCTGCATTATTTGGGTGCACCGTGTATACTCTTCCAATCACGTGTTCTTTAAAAATGCCGGACTCGCCTTCTACAGCAGTTCCACGTCTCCTGCGATTAAAAACACCTTGCTGCTTGTTATAAGTATAATAATGTGGCACTTCATTGTACAACAGAGACTTAGCGAAATTGTCTCTTTCGCAAAGGCGAAAGAATGCGAGCAAGGTGGTTTGTCTTGGGTTGTTCATTCTTTCTGCCACATTTTCTGGCTGAAAGTAAACTCGCTGCCCGCCTTCCAGGTGCACGTCAAGATGGATGACTGGCGGATACCTTTCATGAATAGGGAAACTCAAAATGCGCCAAACTGCCTCCGAAGAGCTTATGTATCGGCCAGATTGATACCTTGTCACTTCATCAAATTGGTTGTTATTTCTTAGTGCTATCATGGCTTGATCACTACCTTTATTAACATATTTACATATATATTTTATAGATTCGACGCTATTACAAATTTCAACATTAATGTGTGCTTGAAAAGCGTTTGACAAAACTGGAGAATACGGTACCACCCAACTATTATTTAGAATTATTTCTTGTCCACGGAATCTGACAGTAGCTGTGAAACCACCTTGTGACGGTGATCTTCGCCGGTATTGCGGATACCCATTTTCCCCAGCCATAGTTAGTTCTTTCAGTGCTCTGGGGTATTTTTTTGAGCATTGACCATCTTTCATGCACGGTGATTCCCTGTTTAAGAGGCCACATGGCCCGTGAACCATATGTGTTTTTACTATGTCATGCAAAATCGGATCTGCATTATAGTCCGGAAATTCTGCACTTATGACACTGTCTATAGCATCGGGACGAATTTTTTCTTCCAGCCACAGAAGAATGTGCGCGTGGGGTAAACCACGCTTTTGCCACTCGACGCTATACATAAAACAAAGAGTTGAACCGAAAACTTTCTCCTTTGTAAGTAGATTAATCAAGACTTTGAGTTTTAAATGAAAAATCCTAGCAATAATGTCATGTCTGTCGTATGACGCCTGTCCTGTGAGAAGTGCCTGGCAAATCTCCGTCCACTTTGGATTTGTTGTAAATGTTATAAAAAGGTCCGGCCGGCCGTATTTACGGACGTAACAAAAAGCATCTTGCGTTCGTTCGTGCATATACCGCGGACCGCCTGTGAAACTGGATGGCAAAATAACCAATCGACCCAAGTTTTCGACGTTATTATCTGATTGCATGGCGTCCCGCAAGTGCACGTATTCTTCAGCGCGTAACCGTCGCTGGTTAGTGCGAATATACACTAAACGTTCAGTTTCTATTTTTGCGTACATGTCCACAATAAATTGGCTGAACAAACCACGAAATCGTTGCAAATATACGAAACTGTTTTGCCTTATTTGTAAAAGGTAGGAATAGTATTGTTGAGCAGATATTTTTTTTTGATAATTAGTGACTCTCGTAGTAGGGTTCACTTGGTACAGCCCAAAATTGTACCCATCTTCACCATGACAATAGATTAGTGGATATTGCAGGGCGTCGTAAGCTCGGTGGGTTTCCAAAATGCGTTGAAGGCGATCGTCGCGTGTACGCAACACGATATCACGTCTCTCACACTCCTGGTCGACTAAAACAACTGCAACTTCATCTGCGACGGGTGCATTGTGTCTTCCACGGTGTTCACCCACAGGACGTCTATCGGCACTTATAACAATTTTGAAATCATTGCTGCCTTGTGGAATTGACTCCAATGCAGCTTTGAATTCACGAACGTACTGGTTAACGCGATGCAGCAATTCTTGAAGTTGACCCAAAAGCTCAGCATTGAGCTGGGGAAAATTGTGATTTCTAACATTGAGCTGTTGCGTGTAATCGGATACAAAATAAATTTGGAGAAATTTGGGTTCATTTTCTGGCAGCAAAGATCCAATAAGGTGATAAACTTGACCTTGTACTTTGAAGGTTGGCATGAACGGTCCTTCCGTTATTTGTTTTGCCCCAAAGGAAGTCATTTGGAAAGCACTGTTATATAAACGAATATTATCCAAAAAACGGTTCGACTGGGGATGATCGCCATTCAGGAGACTTATAAGTAAGTGTGGTGGATCTTGGAAATTTGGAAGAACAATTTTTCCATTTGAGCAGCACATTCCATCTGTCTCTTTCCTCCATTTCAAAGCATGACAAAAATTACAAATTTCTCTCATGTCACCCACGAAAGTAAAGCCAGCATAATTAATTCTAGACGAATATGTGAACCCTGATTTTTCCCTATTGTCCCAAGGTAATAAAATATTTGCATCGTCATTTTCCATGGACTCATCAGCTCCGCTATTTGTTTCTCTATTCATATGGTATCGAGCTCGTTCTATTTCTAGGCGAGATTGACGTTGTTCTGCTGTTTCTGCTCGTCTTAGTTCATCTATTCTTTCCCTTTCAGATGCAAGATAACTTTCATTGTTTCTTTGTACACCTACATAGTTATGTCTAGCTATTTCTAATCGTTCTTCTCTTTGGGAGAGAGATTCAGACTCGCGCGAGAGAGCGTGTCGCTCTCGGTCAGATGACAGACGTGCTTGGCGTTCCTCGATACTCTCTTGAGAACGCAAAGTCGCGGTCCGAGTTCTTTGCGAACTTAAGCGCGACTCCCTTTCTGTGAAAGTCTCTGACTCGCGTGAGAGAGACTGGCGCTCCCGATCAGCAGACAGCCGAACTTCGCGTTCCTGGATATTCTCTTGAGAACGCAAAGTCGCGGTCCGAGTTCTTTGCGAACTTAAGCGCGACTCCCTTTCTGTGAATGTCTCTGACTCACGTGAGAGAGAGTGGCGCTCCCGATCAGCAGACAGCCGAACTTCGCGTTCCTGGATATTCTCTTGAGAACGCAAAGTCGCGGTCCGAGTTCTTTGCGAACTTAAGCGCGACTCCCTTTCTGTGAATGTCTCTGACTCACGTGAGAGAGAGTGGCGCTCCCGATCAGCAGACAGCCGGTCTTCGCGTTCCTGGATACTCTCTTGAGACCGCAAAGTCGCGGTCCGTGTTCTTTGTGAACTTAAACGTGACTCCCTTTCGGTGAACGTTTCCGATTCACGTGAAAGAGCGATGTGCTCTCGGTTAGCAGATAACCGTGCTTCACGATCTTCTTCCGATTCCTGAGACCTACAAAGTCTCATCCTTTTCGCATTTCGGCTACGCAGCGAAAGGTTAGTTTTTTTTCTTTGAGGCATTTTCAAGGAAAATTAAAGCAATAAACAAAACTAACAACACTTATGACTGAATAGCCTACAAACTTAAAAGAACGGTGCGTCGAACAGTCTAGTGTGACAACGTATCGTCTGTTCGTGGTCGTGACTCAACGAATTGGCAACACTAACTTACTGTATAACGATTGGCACTATTGGATTCAAACTACGAAGTAAATCAAATACAATCTTAACTTCGTACTTCAAACCAATGACCAAAGTTGACCAAACGAAACCAATAAGATAAGCAAATACTTTTTTTTCGACCAATTTAGAAAATCGATAAACCAAGCAACCAAAGAACTTTTACGACACACGCAAGAACTTTTAAGACACCTAACGAAACCCAATTTGCCTAGTAAACACGGTGGACGTCATCCTCGCGCGGAAAATCTTAACACCGCGATTCAGAAAATGACGTCATTTGCACAACGCCATCTATCGGATTTAGATTTCAACTATCAACATTAGTTCTCGTAACGTAATATTTTACTTCTTGAACTCACTAAATTAATCATATCTTTTGATAGAGTGAACCGATTTCGATGAAACAAAAACTAAGTTAAACCTCAAGTTGCGTATAATTTTTGTATATAAACATTGTCAGCATTGAATTCGTAGATTTTACGTGATGTGCGCACAAACAAACAGACAAACAGACAAACAGACAAACAGACAAAAATTTCAAAAATGATGGAAATGGGTTCTGTTACTTATCTTTTCACACGCTGGCTATTTTTTGTTTCAATTTCTTCAATGTACAAAAATGACTTTTCTACAGATTTATTATATGTATAGATAAATTCGACTATGTTCAACTGTGTGTTTTTTTAAGCACCGATTTATCCGTCATTCCGGGACCAATTTTGCAAATTCTTTTAGTGTTTGTTTCTCGAGATAATCCCATATGAATTTGGTGAAAATCTAATGAAGAACTTTGGAGGATATGGCGGCGGTTTATTGAAAATTCAATTGTATATCACAAATGAATTTTCAATAAACCGCCGCCATATTTATGAGTGAATGATGTTATTGTCTTACTCTTGACACATTGTGTGTTCGAAAAGGTTAGCAATAGAGTAGGATTTATTTTTCGTACTTTTTTTTCCTCTGCGACCTTATTGGGTGCGTTTGCGGTTTCTCTTTTTTGTTGCCATCCACAAAAGGTCGATTAGCACCTAAAAGGTTATATAACAGCAAATATCTCGGAATTGCTGCAATCGTCTGTCTGTTTATTTCATATTACTATTGAACTTGCCTAATAGGTACTTACCACATAAAAAGATACACATTATCCACATAAAAAGAGGAAAATAAAAAAAATCTACAATAAAATACAACCGACTTCCAAATAAAAACACTACATAGTGAAAAATAATTTTAATTTCAGAAGTCGGTGCCAAAACACGAAGAATCGAAACCAGAAAAACTGACATTCGAAATTGAAATTATTTTTCCCTTTCGAATGTTGGCCTTCGTTGCTCTGTATGGGCTTCTTAACACGTGTGCCAATTTCATAAATGTATGTATGTTTGTCCAAGAATATCTCCGAAACTAGTAATTGGATCGTGATCATTCTTTTTTTATTGTGTTTCTCAATTTAGGGAACAGTACAAGTTTCTTCAAAATGGGTTCTGCAGTTATCAAGATATGGAACTTGAACTGAACTCCTACGCGACAAACAGCACGAATGTGTAATTTAGGTTAGGGTATTTTGTCAATAGGTTTAAAGATATTTATTGACCATAAGAACTTATAAATAACAGTTCATTTATAATGAGATATAAAGTTACTTAAGCTAAATAATTAAAACTTTATTATTAAAACTAAAAAGAGAGAAATAAAAATCTCTTTTACCCGATTGCCGAAGGAGGGTAATATGTTTATCAGTTTATGTACCTATGTAAGTTTGTTCCTGTGTGGCGTTCCAGAGACCAAACACGTTGACCGATTTTGATGATTCTTACGTCAATCGATACGTCTTAATCTTGAGAGTGTCACTGGCTACATTCAAATTTTAAAATAGAAAAATGGCGGATTTTGGGCGCCAAATTTTGGAGGCCCTATTTTTTTATTTTCTCCCAAAACTATCGTGTGGGATTTTAAAATAAAGGGTTATAAGAGTTGATTTCAAAAATATATAATACTTACCTATATATTATGTATGTATGTGACTTCTAAAGCAAAACACTAAAAAGTACAACTTTCGTCTCGGAAGTCGGTGATGAAAAAAGATAAAAACAAGAGGTACCGTACGTACGGTCCTACTTACACCTTTACCGTAGGTACGGTAAAGGTGTAAGTAGGAGGAACTGAAACGTAATAATTTATTTTCCAGCTTCTGAACCACAGAAAACTTCCAAGAGATCGATAAGGAGCATTGACATACTGGATTCAGACACAGATAACAAAGACATGCCTTTTAATGAATTCTACAAGAGCTTATTCAAGAGAGAGGTCCCTAACGGCAAGACGCCGGTGGCCATTCACAGCGGCGCAGCGGTCATCCCGCAGACAGCCGGGGTCCAGTCCATTAGCATCCCATCTCTGCTCACCCTGAACAACAATATGTCTGCCATACCCGTGCCTATACCCAACACATCAGTCGTGCATTACTCTAAGATCAACACCCTTGTTACTAAGCCCTAACATTCTAAAGATTTTTTTTCGAAGTTAGACTTTAAGAGGGAATGCGGTCGCAGACTTCCTCCTACTGAAAAACCTAAGTAAAAAGTCATGTGTAATTAGAGGTTTGGCTCTCGCCTATTTCCTCTTATAATATTGAACCAATTTAAAAGATATTCCATAAACTGAAAAACAAAGATATATACTGTGCATCTTGATTCCATTTTTGATGATACATTCTCTTTCGAAGCATTAGAACCCCTTTAAAAAAAGCTCGAAATTGTGCTGTCGACAGAGGCGTGTACAAATTTTATAACTATGAATGAAACAAAAAAAAACATAGAAGCAAAATTATAATTTTTATTCAATTTATGGAATACTAGCTTCTGCCAGCGGCTTCGCCCGCGTGAATATTGAAAATTATCCCAAGGGAACATATTCCCGGGATAAAAAGTATCCTATTCCTGACTATAATCTCTCTCTGTGCCAAATTTTATCCAGATCCGTTCAGCCGTTTGAGCGTGAAGAAGTATCAAACATACAAACACACTCACAAACTTTCGGCTTAATAATATTAGTGTAATGATAGTGTGTTGTGATATTTAAATTTTTTCCAATACTGTAGGAGGAAATAGGAAGGAGCTAAACCTCGAATTATGACTTTATACTAAGGATATTTAATCGGAGCTCTGTGCCCGCATTTCCTCGTTCCTGTAATAAGTTATTTTTATTTCTTCATTTAGTTAGGTAGGTACCAACTTAGTTTCGTTTCATTATTCATATAGGTGGTATCTACTTATTGTACGTAAATTT
Source organism: Anorthoa munda (assembly GCA_945859665.1). Classification (NCBI taxonomy): domain Eukaryota; kingdom Metazoa; phylum Arthropoda; class Insecta; order Lepidoptera; family Noctuidae; genus Anorthoa; species Anorthoa munda. Next base: position 42,783,357 of record OX243893.1, read on the forward strand.
TTGTCCTAATCCATACATTAATTAAAGTTTGGCTTGACAACATAAAACTTCAAAAATTGGCTCAAGCAGACAAAAATGTAGGTACCTACAGAAATAACTATAACTGAATTTTTTTTCGACAACATTGATTTTATTATAAAATCATGAAAGTTTTTGAAGTAACTTTTTGGAGCCAATTCACAAAGCATGAAAGGTGTTGTCCCCGCACTAGCGCTACGCATGCGCGCACGTGCCGACCCCACGCATGCGCGAACCTAATTTAATGATTTGTCGCACCTCGAGCGATGTCCCTGCCAGTGCCAGGTGCCAGTAGCTAACCAGCCAGTAACGTTAACGCAAATATCACAAGGCACCATGCCGCTCCAGTTATCGCCCTTATAACACACATATTACGCGAGGCACGTAGCCGGGGAAACAACTTGGAGGCGGGATGAGCTCACCCAAACTCAATGAACGATGTCCTAGCACAATGAGCAACGGAAAAAAAATCCTCACCAGTGATTCCAAGGAGGACTCTTTAGATAATTCTGTAAGTATATTCTCAGTATATTTTAAATATCTGTAAAGTGATGGCTTTTTTTATAATGAAGGGATCAAGTGAAAGTTAAACTTAAGAAAATGTTCTCGTATTGTGTCTTGATACATCGAAGAGGTGAATGAACTTCGTTTGACCTAGTGCATAAAAAGTCTCCGTCAATACATAAGTACCTACAAATCCAAGTAGTTGTACATAATGTACCACAAAATAAACATTATCAGCTTGCTAGTTATTTTGAGACATATCGGCTATCTTATTGGGAGGTCAAAATATATAATAAATCGTTGGTACCATAGGTATAATTAGAGTTAGAAACTTTGGAGTTTCTTGTGCGTTCTTCTCCATAACAAGCTACTTTCCGAATGCACGGTAGAGTCAATTTTTATTACTTGTACATTTTTAATATAGATTTAATAATGTTTGACGTTCAAAAGTGCCGCTTATTGGCCTAGTTGAAATAAATATATTTCACTTTGACTTTGACTTTTAAAAGTGATTCACATTCTGATCTAAGCACCGATAATCTGTAGTCTTAATAATTAATGTAAATGATCTTTTCAGATAAGAGAATCCTTAAAATCTGAAAGACCAGGGAAGAATGAGGAAGACTGGCGAAGGCGCACCATCATCATTGAAAAGAAAAATGGCAGTTACGGATTCACGCTACAGAGCTATGGAATTCATTACAAAAAGGTGCACTCCTCAAGTCCTAATTGTTACGCATGTTAGAATACGCACCGCGAGCTGTCCTTTCCTTATAGGTTTTATTTAGTTGCGACCGAGTAACCAAGCATTGGCAAGTGTGCACTGCGAATTTATTAAAAGGGCTGTTCATAGTTTTAAGTCTGTCTATCAGATTACAGGAAATGAACTTGTATGCTATAATGCTAGTGAATCTAAAGGCTGCACGGTTAATCCATTGTAATGCAGTATCTGTTTATCTTCAGGAGCAAGAAATAGAAGTCATCACGTACGTGGACCACGTGGAGTCGGATGGTCCAGCTGCTGCAGCGGGGATGCGTGAAGGTGACGTCATCCTGTCCATCAACGGCACGGACGTGGAGCGCGCCGACCACGCTGCTATCGTCGACGCTATCAACTGCTGCGACGCCCGGATGCGTATGGTCGTCATCTTCGAAGACTGCGTGAGGAAAGTTGAGCTTCATCTCAAATACATCAACCTCCAAAGAACTCTGCAATCTAAAATGAGGGAACTAGAACAGCTCAGCGTTCGGGAACGACAAATGTTTGATTGTAACTGGAAAACACACAGTTTGCCCTCCCAAAAGAAGAAAACGTCCCCATCTGATGTGATTTCAGACAACGAAGAAAATAATATAGGCGAAAATATGAACAACACGTATTGCAGACCGACGCTCTCCAGCGAGAACGTGACGGCAGCTAAACCTCCGCAGCCGAACGTGTTCATGTACCAATACCTCGACCCGCGCTACGGAGCCTGCCTCATACAGCCCAACCTGCGCACTGGGAGCTTTGTCATTACTGTAGGCTCCCCGAGGAACAGGCGTGAATGCCACCACTATGTAGTGAAAACACCAGGTCAGCAGGAACAATGTCACAGAGCCTCAGAGAACTATAAAACAGGTAGTGGGAAACACAACAAAGTACACAGAAGTAGTCACAGCCACGGATGTGCTCCATGCATGCCAGCTCAGAACAATCAAGATGCTAATAGTCTGGAGGCATACGATCTCGCCAGTCCCTGCTGCGATCCGCATTGCGTACCCAACTCTAGGAAGAAAATGCGAAGAAAGAGAGAATGCTCCAAAGAACACAAGAGAAAAGAGAAATGCCAACAAGTCGACAAATCTACTCAGAAACCCGACAGTGGTTCTCACATGCGGACTAAGAAAGTTTGTCAATCGGGACACTGCTCCAATCGCTATCGATATTTAACAACGGAGTCCACACAGACGAGCCAGTGTAGCCTGCAGTCGTACGCAACGAGCAATGCCACCGCGGCGTGTGATAACTCAGCTTCTAGTTATAGTACGTCCTTAAGTAGCGATACACTCTTTTGGGATAATGATAGGACAGAAACAAAGTCATCACCCAAAATCCAATACCAAAGCAGCCACCAGCACGTGAAACCGAAGTCATGGGATAATTTAACTACTAAGGCGTTCGGAGGCTATGGATTTGGGTATGGCTACTTGGATACAACAACGAAACAATCAAGCCGGTCCAAGAGTCACGGACGTAACCACAGCAGCCGCAGCACACAGAGCCACCACGAGTACCAGCACCACGCACAAGAGAAGCACGCTCACCGCCAGAGTGCGCCGCACCACTGCACCGTGTACGCCAGGAGTCACAGCCACTGCCCTCCTACCAAGTCCACGGAGAGCCTCATCATGGTGCCCAAATACCAGCTTGAGAGTAGCGGGTCTGAGAGCAGGCTCGCCTGTGAGTGCGTAGAGTCCATCGATTACTACCGCAGAGTCAGCAGCAACAAGAGCCCCGCGGAGCAGCACTCGGCCGCGTACTACACGCAGCACTTCATCTACCCGACCCACTCCTACAAGAAGAAAGATCCCAACATAAGCTCTGAAATAACAAGACTTTAAAAAGAGTGAGATATATAAAGCAATAAATAAGAATCGAATAGTAACCATCACTGCTCAACAATAAGCCTATGACGATAACTTAGAGCCAATTTTGTCATTTTATATTGTAGTTGTTAACTGTAATTTTACCAAGTCCGCTATTAACCGCTTTTTACCTACTGATTAATAGTTTTTTTATAAGTAATAAACAAATAACAACAAATTAATTGAATTTTATTTACTTAAACCTTCATACTATCGATATCAACAGAGCATCATGTACCCTATTTAGACTACCGAGTTTGTGTTAGGTGCTGCACCGATTTGGATCCCTATCGATGGAGATTTATAGCGATCCAAATCCGTTCAGCAGTTCAGACATGGAAAGGTTACAAACAGACAGATTTACGCACTTATAATAATTAGTAGAATATAATATGGTTGCGTCAACCTAACCCGAATATAACACTAATAATAATAGTTGTTTGTAGCTATCACACAAGTAACCGAATTAGCGTCCGCAACTCCGCATGATAGTGTTAAATGCCTAATTATGTAATTTAAACCGCTTTGGAGCATCTTATAAAGTATAAATTTAACGACGAAAGGATTTTCCGAAAAACTCTCACCTCAGTAGTCGGGGTACTCTCTCTCTGCTGGAAAATGTTCTGTTAGAAAGGGAGACCCCACTGACCATGCTTTTGAAATCTATATTTTTTTGTTTTCTATTTTATTATTATTTTCCGGTACTAGCAGGTGTACATCACTCACCTTTAGTTTGCCGACGATATAGTGGTTATGGCTGAGACCATGGAGGACCTCAGTATTATAATGCTCGATGACCTCAGTAGAGCTTCCGAAAGTATGGGGGCTTAGGATGAACATAGACAAAACCAAGGTGATGTTGAATGCCCATGTTACACCCACTCCTATCAAGGTCGAAGACTCTACACTCGAAGTTGTGCGCGACGATCCAGTTGGGTAGAGCCAACTTCGAGAAAGAGGTCAACCGTCGAATCCGACTCGGCTGGGCATCATTCGGGAAGTTGCGTATCTTCACGTCCAACTTACCACAATGTCTCAAGACGAAAGTCTATGACCAGTGTGTGTTGCCAGTGACGATATATGGCTCTGAGACGTGGTCGCTTACAATGGGCCTCATCATAAAGCTTACAGTCACTCAAAGAACAATGGAGAGGGCTATCCTCGGCGTTTTCTTGCGTGATCGAATCAGAAATGTAGAGATCCGCAAGAGAACCAGGGTTATTGACATAGCTCGAAGAATTGCCAAACTGAAGTAGCAGTGGGCAGGGCACATTGCTAGCAAAACGGATGGCTCATGGGGCAGAAAGGTTCTGGAGTGGCGACCACGAACCGGATAACGCTGCGTTGGAAGGCCTTCCACCAGGTGGACCGATGACCTGGTGAAGGTTGCGGGGGTCCGCAACGCTTGGGGGAGGCCTATGTCCAGCAGTGGACGTCTTTCGGCTGATATGATGACTAGCAGGTGTGAGAACGTATATTGAACGAAATAAGTTTGACCAGTAAGTCTTTATAATGACGACGCACAACTATTCTCATTCCTTCTCGGAACTCAGATTCAAACTTAAAGAGATGATACTGTGAGCTGTGAGGTTGAACTGGAAAGAGAAATTTTATGTTCTGACTAACAGCATAAATCAATATCTTTACGTTGAGGGAGATCGGATGGACTATCATCATGATTACGTAATACAGAACAACTAGATTTTTGCGGTTTCTGGGTTGGTCCCATAGTAGAGGTTCATGAAATATCTGATGAATGGAAAACTTCTCTTTTATACAAAAATGTCAAATCTTTATTTATCTAATGAATAAATCAGTGTAATGAATAAATCAGTGAAAATGATACTTAGAGCAGAAATAAAAGCTGATTGATAGGTTAGTTAGTTAAGCCAAGATATGAGTAACCAAAGTTTATTGTGTAGTTACGTAGCAAATTCGCTATGTGCGGCATCAAATAATTAGGTTGTCACATTATCTTTCTTTGAGAGTCATACTTCCTCAATCTTAAAGCTAAACTGTGGCAAATTCGTTCGCTATCGCCGAAATTAGGTAAGTGAACTTATATCTAGCGCGGGTTGTGAGTTAGGCCAAGGGTCAGATGGCGGACAGTGCGCCTGAGCGCGCGGCGGAGCGCCAGAGCGTCGGCGCGCACCACCGCAGCCATGCGTCCAGTCGCGCAGCTCGCCCGGCCGCGGCCCAGGCGCACCTACTTTCTCGTCATCGCTTTTCTTCTTCCGTTGTACTGCACCACTACAACAGCGACGCCGCAAGTAAGATTTTTTATTTTTATTTTCTGATCCCTGAGACAAAAGTGATATTATGTGATAATTTAATTTCAGTGGTTAAATTAAATTGATCGATTCCATTGAACGTGGTGTTTAATATCTATTTATTTTCAGCAATATATTGTGTGCAAAGACTTTAATTCTCACCGGTGTTTTACATTTAAAACTGAATTCAAACATGATGTGGCTGGCGCGAGGGAACTTTACTCAAGCACAAATTTACCGAATCACTGCTATATCAGCAACACGAAACCTCACCCAGGAGTGACACAAACTATTACGGTAATTTTAAGTTTTTATTAGTATGTATATTCCATAAATGATGCAATTGCTTTGCGAACTAGTGAATAACTCATTGTGCGGTATGATAAGGCAGTAAAAGCCCTTGAAGCTTTGCGATCTTTTATTGTTCTTTGCGCTCCAAATAGAATTCATATTTTAAAGAAGCTATTGTACCTAGATATCTACTATTATTTGAGTTATGTAAGTAATAAATCTAATAGTAATTAAGTCAGGCGACTACTGCTTCTGACCCACTTAACATGAAATAGGAAGGCGCTACCTAATCACTTATCAGTTCTGATTTAAACACAACGGCTTTGTTTGTCGGGAGATTACTTCTGCGGCAACATAAAAATAAATCTGCCGAAATGTAATTTAAATGTAGGTTAGCATATAGGTACTTACGTAAATGATAAAAACAGAACACTAAAATTAGACAAAATAAGTAGGTAACTAACTTTATAATAAAGTTTAGTAGGTTAGTTTCTCAGTAGCTGTCCGGAATGTGGATTGGTATCCGATTAATAGCAATGACGGCTTCCGTTTTTGTGCTCACCAGTCGGCGCCACTGGCGAGTAAGCAAAATTTGAATTTAAATCATTTCCAATGCCGTAGCAGTGCGATTAAATATAAAATCGAGTTGCTGTCGCACAGCCCCTTTTTTTCGAAAAAAGGAGGATAAAATTTGCCGAAACAAAACTGTTTTAAAGCAGTGAGTGGTTGGTAAGGCTTAGTAGGCGTTTCGTCCGATCTGGTCCAAACAGGAATTTCATTATTATTAATATTTTTGAGTGGTGTTTCGGACGAATACTTTTTTAGAGGCAAAGTAACGTCAGTAACATAAAATCAGTAGAGAGTTTAATAAACTGATAAAAACTGTAACTTCCTCTTTTGCTTTTTGAGTTAGATGTTGAACATTATAAGGATTTATACCCGCATTTATATAGGAGTTTGGGTATAAATGTTCAACATATAACAAAAAAAGCAAAAGTAGAAGTTATATTTTTATCATGTTCTCTCAACGGATTTTAATCAATTTTTTTATTTTACGTCCTAAGAAAAGTAAACGTTCCAATACTAGTACTACTGATAAGTAGGTGCCAAATGTGAAATAAAATTTTAAAATAAATTATTCCACTTATGACACCTGCGAAATATGGCACCTGGCAATATCGATAGTTGCCGTATGTGGAATTCCTCAGGTGCCATTTTCTACGCTTTTTAATTTATAAATAAAGACTGATTATAGTGATTTATCATGTTTACTGTTGTATTGGTATATTAATTAAGCTTTATCTATTTTTTTAAATTGCCTGACTTTTACTTAAATAATATAAACCCTAAGGTTTTTCATTTTTACTGTACAACATTTTAGTTAGATTAAAAAAAGTATAGTTCGAATCACCACTCAAAAATATTAATAATAATGAAATTCCTGTTTCAACCGTATCGGACGAATCTCAGCGGCCGAAACGCCTACTAAGCCGTTGGTAGAACCTGTACCTATCTTAATTTGCCATATTTGGAAAATATTCTTAACAATAAAAATGTTGTAAATAAACTCGCTCTAAAAGCCAAAAACTATGAAATTTGATATTTTGAAGACCTCACTCTACACCAGCGTCTCTAAAGGTAAATTCAAACGCGATAGCCCTCATTGGCTCGCCCTTATTAAATGGGCCTTTAGCATAATTGGGGAAATGAGGGTTTATCTTTATAGCTTAAATATGGCTCCGCCTAATCCTTCGACTTAAAAAAACAAGCGTGACATTATGATATCTTATGAAGAAGCAAATGTACCAACTGATTCGAGGTGACATTAATAAGTAAAAAACACTAATCTATTATGTAATTTTAGAAACCCGTAAAATAATAATATCGTGGATATCTTATAAAGAATAAGTACTTTGGCAGGTAACCCACTAATTCCCACCCTGTAATTATTTTTCAATGTGTGTATATAATTGAAATAACTGACAACCTGAAAAGGGCTTATTCAGTCATAATAATGGACAACAATGACTACGGAACCAAAACAGATATCGTACAAAACTTGCCTCTATTTATATTTCGAGTTTTCTGGCTTGATCTCATAATAAAAATATTTATACATTTACTCCTATTCAGGTTTTCTGTTATTATAAATACACCTTGTAATAGGAATAGATTTTACAAATGGATCCATTTGATACAGTATCTAAGTAAGATTAATTGCTTCCCACATAAAATATATAATTTTTATTTTCTTTAATATGTAGCACATACACATTTATTAAGTAATATAGATCTATGATTGATTAGGTAGGTACCTACCTTCCCAGGTACCATGCTGCACTAATAACCACCAGATAACAAAAGTAAATGAAGAACAGAAAATAAATGAATAATACTAAAGTTATAAAATATTTCAGCCTCATATTTATTTTATTCGAGCTTGAGTTCTAACCGTAGGTATTTTTATTTATCACGCATGTATTAGGAGATAACTTCTTTTTGTCAAGGTTAGCCGTGTTTCCTTGGCCTATGTTTCACAATTACACTATCGTAAATGGAACAAAGAAAACGTTTTATTATGTCAAGGCGATCTAACACTCAATGCGTTTATACATGTGATATCTATTGTTTCTGAATCAGGTCACACCTTTTGGTAATGGATTAACAAAGCGCTTGTTCTGCAAATCCTTGGTTGTGGGCGTACTTGATGGAAGAACATATGAAAAAGTATTGGAGGGATACCAAAGAGATCGTCGTGAGGCATCATATTCCCCTCGAGGACGATTCAGAGGCCAGACTCAGTCGCAATACCTGGCGATTGACCGTGGTGGTGGCAAAGATGAAGGAAAGGCCGAGGCTCATTCAGCCGCTGATTCATCCAGGGCAACCGTTGGTGAGCACCGTGTCATTGCACTTTGTTTGAACTTAAAACGATTCATGTTTATACCAAAATTGTGTTTATAGATTCGAAGTTTTGGTGAAAACCAAAATCAAATACAATAATATATCTATTTCAGTTGGAAATAGTGGCATGGGACAAGCCCAGAGTCAATCAATGTATGACCCGAGCTGCGAGGACTGTCTAGGTCGGACTGACTTAGGAGCAGAAAATCCAAAACATCGAGGTGAAATGTAAGTACCTACCTTCTGTTAAAAGTATTCCAACTATATTTTTTGTGTTGTCCATCACAAATCACAATGTAAAGAAATCAACCCTGACTCGTCTGCAATGACAAACATCGTCCACATTGTTTCAAAATGTACTAGATATTGCTTGAAATCAAAGGTTATTTAATGTGATAAGCACATTAAGATATTCCAAAATTTTCAAAGCAGCACTATTAAAATACTTATTGCACACGACCCGTAAATACTCAGTAACAGTACAGGGTAGATTCAATGTGATCAGAAACTCATAGGGTTATTGTTGTGGGCACAGATTTTCAAGAGGGAAGATTCGGTATTATTTCGGTATTTTAATGTATGAAACGTATTTTATATTTCAGACCCAATCAGGGCGGTTACGGTAATGGGCACAACAGGCCTGGAGGAGTAGGGCCTGGTCAAATACTCGATCCCAGAACTGGCTATGGAATGAATCAAGGCGGGACACCTGGCGGAGATTATGGCGGCCGATATGGTCAACCTGGAGTAACCGGAGGCTTTGGCCCTGGTAAAGATGGTACACAAGGGGGTTCGAATTTATACCCTTCCCAAGGTCATGTAGCTTTAGGACCCAACGGAGAGTCAGGTTTCGGGACCAATCCAGACGGCACGCCATTTGGAATGAGACCACCAATTATGCAAGGTTCTACTAATGGAAATAACATTGGAGGTCAAGGGAGTAACTTAGGAAATCAACCTGGAGGGATACCTGGTACAACATCCTATGGAACACGTCAACCTGGTACAACAGGCGGTGGTACACAAGGTGGTTCTGGAATTCCTGGGACGTACACTGGTACATCTAGTGGACCACAAGGAGGTTCTATACCTGGAATTCCGGGGACGTACACTGGCTCTACGGGTGGGCAACAAGGCGGAAATGGTAATATTACGCCAGGTCTAGGCGGTCCTGGCGCAGGGGATGGTACAGGCGGCCAATATGGTCCCGGCACAGGAGGTGGTACCGGCGGGCAATACGGGCCGGGAGGGACCGGTGGTGGTACTGGAGGACAGTATGGCCCAGGCAATGCAGGTGGTACAGGTGGACAATACGGTCCAGGAGGCACAGGAGGTGGTACCGGTGGCCAATATGGATCGGGTGGTCCCGGCGCAGGCGGTGGTACGGGTGGGCAATATGGCCAAGGTGGTGGTACCGGTGGCCAATATGGCCCGGGTGGACCCGGCACAGGCAGTGGTACCGGTGGCCAATATGGCCCTGGCACTGGAGGTGGTACCGGCGGGCAATATGGTCCAGTAGGCACTGGAACAGGAGGTGGTCCCGGTGGACAATATGGTCCAGGCACTGCAGGTGGTACAGGCGGGCAATATGGTCCAGGCACAGGAGGTGGTACCGGCGGGCAATACGGGCCGGGAGGCGCAGGAGGTGGTACTGGAGGACAATATCGTCCGGGTGGTCCTGGCACAGGAGGTGGTACTGTCGGGCAATATGTTCCTGGCACTGGAGGTGGTACCGGCGTGCAATACAGTCCAGGAGGCACTGGAACAGGAGGTGGCCCGGGTGGGCAATATGTTCCAGGCAATGCAGGTGGTACCGGCGGACAATATGGTCCTGGCACTGGAGGTGGTACCGGCGGGCAATATGGTCCAGGAGGCACTGGGACAGGAGGTGTTTCCGGTGGACAATATGGTCCAGGCACTGCAGGTGGTACAGGCGGGCAATATGTTCCAGGCACAGGAGGTGGTACCGGCGGGCAATACGGGCCGGGAGGCGCAGGAGGTGGTACTGGAGGACAATATGGTCCTGGCACTGGAAGCGGCACTGGCGGATACACCCCAGGTGGCCATATCGGTGGAGGCAATATACCACCAGGAGCCTTGACACATCCTCAAAATGGTGTTGGCAGTTATGGACCAAATCAAATCGGCAGACCGGGTAGTACCGGCATAAATCCGACTGGCGGCCAGAGCGGCTATCCAGGACAATCAGGGCAACATCCTGCAGGAACCAACTGGCCATTATTACCAGGGCCAATTCTAGGTGCTGATGGAAATCATTATTATTGCTGTGGTGTAGCACAAGGAACCGGTGGGCCGGGGTCGACAGGGAGCCAAGGTCCAGGTACTGGAGTGACTGGCGGTCCTGGAAGTCAATTTAAACCAGGCACTGGAAGTGGTACCGGCGGGCAATATGGTCCGGCTGGTCCTGGCACAGGGGATAGCATCGGTGGACAATATGGTCCTGGCACTGGAGGTGGTACAGGCGGGCAATATGGTCCAGGAGGGACAGGAAGTGGTACCGGTGGGCAATACGGTCCAGGAGGAACTGGAACTGGAGGTGGTCCCGGTGGGCAATACGGTCCAGGAGGAACTGGAACAGGTGGTGGTCCCGGTGGGCAATATGGTCCGGGAGGCACTGGCACAGGTGGTACCGGCGCACAATATGGTCCAGGAGGCACAGGAGGTGGTAGCGGTGGGCAATATGGTCCAGGAGGGACAGGAACAGGAGGTAGTCCCGGTGGGCAATATGGTCCAGGAGGTACTGGCACAGGAGTTAATACCGGCGGACAATATGGCCCGGGTGGTCCTGGCACAGGAGGTGGTACCGGTGGACAATATGGTCCGGGCACTGGAGGTGGTACCGGTGGGCAATATGGTCCGGGCACTGGAGTTGGTACCGGCGGGCAATATGGACCGGGTGGTCCAGGCGCAGGAGTTGGTACCGGCGTTCAATATGGTCCAGGAGGCACAGGAGTAGGTATCGGTGGGCAATATGGACCGGGTGGTCCTGGCACAGGTGGTGGTACCGGGGGTCAATATGGCCCAGTTGGTCCTGGCACAGGAGGTGGTACCGGGAGTCAATATGGACCAGGAGGCACAGGAGGAACCGGTGGGCAATACGGCCCGGGTGGCACAGGAGGTACCGGCGGTCAATATGGTCCAGGAGGCACAGGAGGGGGTACAGGAGGGCAATACGGTCCGGGTGGCACAGGAGGTACCGGCGGTCAATATGGTCCAGGAGGCACAGGTGGTGGTACCGGCGGGCAATATGGTCCTGGAGGCACTGGGGGAGGTACTGGTGGGCAATATGGACCAGGCAGCACAGGAAGTACAGGTGGGCAATACGGGCCAGGAGGCCCCGGGGCTGGCGGGCAATATGGTCCAGGAGGCACTGGAACAGGAGGTGGTTCCGGTGGACAATATGGTCCAGGCACTGCAGGTGGTACAGGCGGGCAATATGTTCCAGGCACTGGAGGTGGTACTGGCGGACAATATGGACCGGGTGGTGCTGGCACAGGTGGTCAATATGGTCCAGGCGGCACTGGAGGTGGTACCGGTGGGCAATATGGTCCAGGTGGTCCTGGCACGGGTGTTGGTACCGGCGGGCAATATGGTCCGGGAGGCACAGGGGGTGGTACAGGTGGGCAACATGGTCCTGGCACTGGAAGTGGTATCGGTGGACAATATGGTCCAGGAGGCGCAGGAGTTGGTACCGGTGGGCAATATGGCCCAGGGGGCACTGGCACAGGAGGTGGTACCGGTGGGCAATATGGTCCGGGAGGCACTGGCACAGGTGGTACCGGCGGACAATATGGTCCAGGCGGCACAGGAGGTGGTAGCGGTGGGCAATATGGTCCAGGAGGGACAGGAACAGGAGGAGGTCCCGGTGGGCAATATGGTCCAGGAGGTACTGGCACAGGAGGTAATATCGGCGGACAATATGGTCCGGGTGGTCCTGGCACAGGAGGTGGTACCGGTGGGCAATATGGTCCGGGCACTGGAGGTGGTACCGGTGGGCAATATGGTCCGGGCACTGGAGTTGGTACCGGCGGGCAATATGGACCGGGTGGTCCTGGCGCAGGAGTTGGTACCGGCGGTCAATATGGTCCAGGAGGCACAGGAGTAGGTATCGGTGGGCAATATGGACCGGGAGGAACCGGAGGGGAGGGAACTGGAGGTACTCCACAAAACTTCGTCGATCCCAACTCAATTGCTGATGGAGATGACTCAGAAGCAGAAGCGAGTGTGAACCAAGCTGCTAATGGTACCGTAGCGTCTGCATCATCTAAAGGTGGCAATGATAAAGGTCGTGCTCAAACTCATGTGCATGGTACATACACCGGCAGCGGATCATTTTCAGCTCAAGCTGAAATTACTGGTGAAAATAAAGCTGCCAACAGTCAAGTAACAGGAAACAAAAAAAGTGCTTCCAGCACAGCACAAGGTAGCGGAAAAAATAACAAATCACAAGCTAATGTTGAACTTGGTTTAGAGACCGGTTCAGTTGTAACTGGATCGCAGAGTGAGGGCGTACTACACTCGTCTAATTCGCAAGTCCAAGGCAGCGTGAAAGGAGGTATGGCAGACGCGCAAGCACGAGGGCCAGGAAGCACGTCTTCTCAAGCTCAAATAGGATTCACACCTTACAAAGAAGGAGATAAATCACACGACACGCAAAAAGCGCCGTTTGTCGGAGGAGGAGTATCTTCGGCTCAATCTAGTGGTAGAACTGGCATGTCACAATCACAACTTCATGGCACATTCAAATATGGTATAACATACAACGGAGCAGCTCAGGCAGGATCTAGTTTAGACAAAGACGCAGTTTTCCCAAATAGACTACCTTTTGAAAAAATAGACGTTAACGATGAAAACAATAAAAATGTAGATGTTAATATAAATGAAGAAAATTATAACATCACAGAAACAATAGAGTATACAACCGCCGCGTCCCAGATAGGTCAGTCAACCACGGAATTATCATATGAAACAGAGGCCGTCACAGAATCAAACAATGAAGAACCCCTTATCCAACCCGGCGATGATACATACGGGGACCATAGACATGAAGATCATCATACATCTGATGATCCATCATTGGTGCCTACTCGTTCACCGCCAGTGGAAAGCAGGCGATCATTCCAGCCATCGTATAACGCTGAGGGAGATTATAACGAGTATCCTCCAGACAAAGATGATAACCAACCAGAAGACTATGACGATGGGTACGGGGCTGAGGGAGCTGATCCTTCTGACAACGATCAAGGCTACACAGGTTATAATGAATTCTCTAGAGATATTGAAACCACACACCAGTCTCTTCATAGCCCAAAAAGAAAAGGCGTAGAAGTGAGACAGACGACAGGAGGTAACACACAACATATTTTGTTAGGCTCCTTATCCGACCACGATGCAGAAATCACACAGAAGAATTCGGAACGCCCCGATGAAAGTAGAATTTATCAACCCGGCGAGCGTGTGCCCGGAACTGGTGGCTATACCATACCTATCGGTTTCACAGGCAGTGTCAAGTCCGTGGCGTCTAAAGAGAAAACATATGTGGTCGGCTCAAAGGGATCTCCTTCACAAGCCCAAACTGTCTCTCTTACTCCAGGAAGTGGCAGAGTGAAATACAAATATCCAGGTTTCCCAAGAAACGTTAATTCCAAAAATCTAAGATCTTTGTATAATTCCAAACCTGACGATAGCAACAGGTATGTCTCAGTGTCAAAATCGGTTACACGCGACTTTGATGGTGAAAACAATGTTCGGAAACAATATTCTCATACATACTACACTAAATCCTCATCCTGTGGCTACTTTACATTTACATGTACCATGGTTAGTAGCGCCGAGGGCAGGAAAAAGGTTTGCAAACCCAAAATGCCAACCAATCCTGATGGAACACCCATGAGGTGTAATTAGCTATAACATAGAAAGTACTGTTATTTTACTATTTAAATATTAATTAAAATTGTACAGAGAATTTCTTGCGTTAAGTGAAATTGGTGCTAGTGATTTAGATAATACAATTATAATAACATTAAAATAAAGTCTTTATAGTATTGTTGATAAATAATTGATAGATTAATAATAGATAATAAACATCTTTGTCCTAGTCTTTGTTTAAAATTATAATAATAATATACATGTCGTGGCACATCTTAGAATTAATCACTTCATGATGTGGCCGGGCGTTTCATGTAATGGCCAAATAAAATCGACCATATCGTCTAACCGTCATCGTTTGATGATATGACAATCCACGTTTGATCATATCATAAAATAGGGTTTCCATGATATCAGGTTTTCGTGCACGTTTTTTCAATGGCTTTCGTAAAATTTATGTACTTATAAGTGGTAACGACATTTCACGTCACTTTTATCTTCAATTTGGCTCCTTTTTACCCGACTGCCGAAGGAGGGTAATGTGTTTATCAGTCTATGTATGTATGTATGTATGTATGTATGTATGTATGTATGTATGTATGTATGTATGTTTGTTCCTATATGGCGTTCCAGAGACCAAACGCGTTGACCGATTTTGATGATTCATACGTCAATCGATTCGTCTTAACCTTGCGAGTGTCATAGGCTACATTAAAATTGGAAAATAGAAAAATGGCGGCTTTTGGGCGCCATATTGTGGGGGGCCAATTTTATTTTTTCTTCCAAACCCATCGTGTGGGGTATCAAAATAAAGGGTTTTTAGAGGCGATTTCAATAATATATAACACTTATATATTTAAATGTACCTAATTCGAAAAAAATGTTAACTAAAAAGTTATAAATAAAAAATTTAATTAAAAAAATCAAAATACCCGACTGCTTAAAAAGCGAACTAAAAAGACGTAAACAAGAAGAAAATCATGCTGTGCAGTCGGAGGATACATCTGGTTTTGGTCAGCCAGCTCGCGAATATGTATCCTCCGACTGCACAGCATGATTTTCTTCTTGTTTACGTCTTTTTAGTTCGCTTTTTAAGCAGTCGGGTATTTTGATTTTTTTAATTAAATTTTTTATTATATCGGAATAATTGACCGCCACGATGATGCGTCATAAAAACAAAACTATGTCAACGCTTCTAACGGTAGATAATTTAACTATTTTAATATATGATCACTAATGATTGACCATATCATGAAGTATCCGTGAGTTTAGCTGTTCAAATCGTCAAACGTCGATTATTCATTGTTCTTGGTATTTGCTATATCACGAAATATATACAACCATTTCTTGAAATGTTTGGCCACATCATGTAGTGATCAATTCTAATATTTGGCCACGACATACATATTTCAAGTTGTAATACCAACCAGGTTTCTGTGTAACTTTATCATCAATAAAAGTTGTAATCTTGAGTGTGATGTGATAATATTATTAAATTAGCAATAAAGACTATACTTACATGTTCCAGGCTTTCATTCTCCATATTCCTCTACGTAATTTTGCCAAGGTTGATGATAGGACATAAAAAACAACTATATTTTGTTTATTTCTTACATATTTTTATCTTATGATTTAATTTATAATTTTAGAATTTGTGACATTTAGATAATTTACGATAGTAACAAGTAAATTTTTAAACAGATAACTTGATGGAAACTACATACATTTTCTATTATTATTAAGTAATTTATCCATACCATAACCTACCCATACATGTATATATTTAGTAGAAATATGTATGAGAAGATTATAATTAAGTGAGTTACGCTGGATATAATAAAAGGAATGTAAAATACAGGTATGATAGATCACATATCACAGGGCAAATGTATTTTACTAAGTTTCAGTCCAAATATAAAAAATAGAGATTTAGAGGGCAATAAGATTCTTCATTGCAGTTTAATAGAATATAAAGCGTATTTGTAATCAAATTGCCGACGATATTAAACAAAGGGTACTAAAATAATAACTAGAAACTGGAGTAGTACCTACTCGACTCATAATATTGTATTTGTAATTACCAACAAAATTGCCTACAAACTTTCATAACCTGAGGTTATATACATATGCCGTTGATTACAAATATAATTTATTTATTTATTTACCATCTACTGGTTGGATAAAGTAACATATTTAAAGCATAAGCCAATACTGTTTTATACTGCGTCCAAAACACTGGGTTAGAGTGAATGAATGCAATGGAATGTGCGTAGCTTCGATCAACAATACCAAATAGATGCAGGGTCGGCGCAAGAAATACGTCTTGGTAAATAACAGCTCACTTGAGACGTGAGCTCTTGTTTTATTCAGTTTGTTATCGTAAGTATTGTCACAGATAATATAATACTAGCATACAGATGCCTTATCCCATACAAAGAAACCATGCCGACGTAATTAGCGTCTTTGTCTGATTAAGATGATTATTTTTATAAGTACTTCGACCGCGTTCGGTTCCGTTCCACGGCAATAGATGGTGTTAGCAGCAACTTGCAAGTAAAAGGGTTTTCTCGTTTCGTGACTATTTTTTCTTTGAATACAGTGACGATTTGTTTTGTAGTATTTTTTGCACTTTTTGTCAGTTTAAATGTACCAAAATGTGTTAAAATACAAATTTAAATAATCGAGTGGCTTGTCTCAGAAATTTAAAACATGCTATCTATTGTAATCAATTATAAATGATCTGTTTAATTAATAATCTTTAAAATGTGAATTAATATTCTATAATTTTGTGCTTAGGAAAGTTGATTAAAAATAACATACAAATTTTATGATCAATTCTAGAAGATATTAATTTTATACACAATTCAATAACAAATCGATGCATACCGCACCATCTAGTGACATTTATTAGAACCAAATTTTCTTTGTTACCGCTGGGACCCCGTGGTATTGTAAATGAAGGGTATTAAATATATGAAAACCTCGGTATCTATTGGAATCAATTATAAATGATCTGTTTAAATAATCTTTAAAATGTGAATTAAGAGCACAATATTCTATAATATTGTGCTTAGGAAAGTTGATTAAAAATAACATAAAATTTTTATGATCAATTCTAGAAAATGTTAATTTTATACACAATTCAATAACAAATCGATGCATCCCGCACCATCTAGTGACATTTATTAGAACCAAATTTTCTTTGTTACCGCTGGGTATTGTAAATGTAGGGTATTAAAAATATATATATTCAGGCGGACAGAATTTAGCTTTGATTTTGTACGTGACCCGTTTGTAGTTGGTTATTGTCGATCAAAGGTGGATAGGTAACAAACATACAAATAAAGTTCGGCACTGGAGTTCAATATAAACAAATATTTTAGACACTAATATTCTTCTCTTTTGAAGTGGGGACGTTAGTTCATATGTATTTGTTACCTATTTCGTAAACCTAGGTCAAGTCATAGTGTATTAAAGTATTCATAACTTACATGAGGTTGAAACAGATCAATTAAATCAATAAGAGAAAAGGGCCACAGTATAAATTAATTAGAAGGTAATTCTAACTCTAACATGGCAACTTATTTGTACACATAAATAATCGAAATCGTTTGCGATCTTATAAAGTATGAGTATTAAGTACATAAACAATTAAGTACAATGTTACTTAAAGGTATAATCGTGAACACATTTTTTACGTAAAATATAGTTAAAAAGAATGATTATCGCGTCGTAAATACTAATGCTAAATATGTGATATGACACATAGATTTTAAATAGGTACATATTCACTACATACATAACACATAGATGCATATAAGAATCTTTTTGTTTCAAACATTTTAATTGTTAAATCTATCCACATGCTGACAATATAATTCAGTTAACTTGGGTTCGAGGATTTAAGTAGACATTTATTTAAATATTAACGGCCAAGTAAACATCTTATGCATAGATACACCACAACTTCATGTTTTAGTCCTTTTTTAAATATAAAACATCAATGTATGTCTATTTTTTAATAATAGTAAAATAATTTAAAGAGAAAACCATAAAAATAGCTGCTTTCGGACAAAAAGGAACGCGTGCAATAATATTGTATGCACAATAAATGCATAACACTACATCTTAATATACATATTATCTGTCACACATATACACGTTCGAATACACGTTTAACACATGAACACAACTTACACAAAAATATAAATTCAATCACAAATGAGATCAATTTTCAGAATGCAAAAAGTTTAAATAAATATTAAGTACTTACATTACGAGATTCATCATAATGGCGAGATTTAACAGGTAGCTAAATACTGATGGGTAAGGAACTTGGGTTTAAATGGCCTCATAAATGAAGATCAAATAAGTCATGGAAACAATTTTAAAATCACACGTATTTTTTTAACATTTAAAGTCAATGTAGTAAATTCCATAGTTACATTTATATCTATTATTATAGCATAATAATATCTTCTTCTATCCGTGCTGCCGGCTAGTTAGTAAATATACGAACCTTATGTTCTGAATTAAGATATTCAATTAATCCGAACTCTCATAATCACATTATACTTTATACACACGAGGATTAAGTTTAAAATGTTTTCAGTGGCAGCAAAACAAATTAACATAGTATCGAAACTTATTGAGCAGTTTGTTGATATGACTGTAGTTGGTCGGTTACCCATAAATTGAAAAACGGTAAAATGTACTGTCACGCAATTATTTTTACTCAAATTAAGAAAAACTATGAGAAACCCAACACTTGAAGAAACATGGATCGTGAATGTATTTGCAGTATTTCTTAAAAAAAAAAGTATTTCCGTGACTTTAATGAAATTAAGTACACAAGTACTTATTCCTCTAAGAAAAGAGGTTATTAAACGATGATGTAGTAATGAGATTAAAATTGGAACACATTACAACGCCAGGTGGGCGTTTCCCCATCATAAGGTAAGAGAGTATCGGGATTTCGACCGCGAAAACGAGGTATCGTACCAAATTTAACTTGCCCCTCGTAAGCGCTTCAAGCGCTCCTTTTCCTGGTGATCCACCGGTGGCTCGCGCTCGAACGATATCATTTCCAGAGCTGAAAGATTAATAAAATAATGTAAGCACCTTTACGTAATTCTTAATGCAATTTAAATTTGAAATTGTAATTTGACATTAGGACAATATAAAATGGGGAGGGCACTGACTCCTGTCATACAGATCCGCCTAGTTCGGAAGTCAGACGTTTCAATAGCTGCGGAAAAAAAAATATAGTGTCGTTGTA
Source organism: Anorthoa munda (assembly GCA_945859665.1). NCBI lineage: Eukaryota > Metazoa > Arthropoda > Insecta > Lepidoptera > Noctuidae > Anorthoa > Anorthoa munda. The sequence continues at coordinate 42,803,139 of OX243893.1, forward strand.
TGTTATAGGGTACAACATACTTCTTTTCAGCAGTTATTGAAGCGTCAAAATGTCAATAAAGATTATTTGTATTTGTAAATACAACTTTTTTGTGTAATGCATCCAATGTTGCAAAGTAAAAATAAAAAACTTTTGTGTGATATCTGGTTCATTATATTTGTTTTTAGCACAATAAGCGCGCGAGCCAGAAAAAAGAAGGCCGAATGCATTTGGGAGTCTACCCATAAGGTGTACCCTGGCAGGTGAGGGTTTGCGGGAGGCATAGGACTGCTCGTTGTGGCGTTTCTTATGAAGGCCAAAATTTGGGCTGGAGTTGGCAGACGACTTGCGACTAAATTATGATATAGTTCTCGCCAAACTTCTTGGCCGCCCCGAAGTTGGCTACAATGGCTGCTCAGTATTAAATCTCATACAAAAACAGTACCGTTTCGTGCCTCGCGCATCCTTTAAACCAACTTCAGGGCGGCCAAGAAGTTTGGCGAGAGCTATAATTGATGTTTGCTTAACCACTCTGCTCGACAAGATTTTGACACATGACACACCAGCTGAGTCGACAGGTTGTTGCAAATTACGTCATGAAATTCAGGAATTTACTTGAACTTTCAACATTCGAATTTATTCAGAAAAATAAGTTTACGCAGCTATCTTACACAGTAAATTTGAAAAAAATATCTTTATTTACATGTTGCGCTCGGTTAAACCGCGTCAGTCTACTGCAAAATGTGTACAAAATACGAATTACTACACCTTTCCAAATGGTAGACAATTTAGATTTGCTCAAAATATGTACATAAACAACCTTTTCCCTTGCTGAAAAGATGCAAAAGGACAACACAAAGATATACTCATTTTATTTGCGTCCTTATGTTCCTAATTTGTCATACAAAAATTCATAAAAAAACAAGCCAAAATCTGGAAAAAAATTGCTTAAATTTTTGATGCAACCTTGCAACATGACATTTCTTTGGTGTTGTTTTTTTTTTTGCTGTCCATTCACGCGTCTCATAATCGATTAAAACTGCATTCAGCCTAATCGATTAAGTGTATTTCGATTATTTAAAATTATTCATTTAAATAAAAAAGTGATTTTCAAAAATGTATTGTTTTAAAATTAAAATTAGTTTATAGGCACAAAATAAAATAACAACTTATAGTAATAATATATAGTAATAACTAAACATAAATGCTTTCATAATGTTATCAGAAGAGTAAATTGAAAAAAATATAGTATTCGTGGCTAATTTCGCGCCGAATTCGCCGAACGTAAAAGAATTCAAAATTCAAATTTGGAATGCAGTCGGTATTCAAAATATTTTATCGGGACATTTTAATATAAAAGAGAGTTTTACATTGATCATTTCAGACGGTTTTATACAGAATGACCAGTATAAATATGAGTATGTTTATGTATGACTAGCACTCCGCCCGCGACTATGTTCGCGTGATTTCGTTTATCCTATAAATGATTTTCTTATATGCAGTTAGTAAAGGCAACCAAAAATAAGATATTATTAAAACTATTAAAAACTGGGTATCGTGGATTTGGGTTTGGGGTTGGTGGGTTTATTGGATTGGAACGATTCGTTATTTGACTTAAACAATAATACATTTTAGGTTATCGCCACAAAGTAAAATCCTCCCCTAAAAACTTATCAACCCTTTTTGCCCCGTTGAGGGTCTAGTTTTGAACAACCTAAATATGCTATTCACTCCTTTCTTCTCTTTTTACCCGACTGCCGAAGGAGGGTAATGTGTTTATCAGTCTATGTATGTATGTATGTAAGTATGTATGTATGTATGTTTGTTCCTATGTGGCGTTCTAGAGACCAAACGTGTTGGCCGATTTTGATGATTCATACGTCAATCGATTCGTCTTAACCCCGCGAGTGTCACTGGCTACATTCAAATTGGAAAATAGAAAAATGCCAGATTTTGGGCGCCATATTGCGGAGGACAATTTTTTTTTCTTCCAAACCCATCGTGTGGGGTATCAAAATAAAGGGCTTTAAGAGGTGATTTCGAAAATATAAAACACATATGTTTAAATGTACCTAAATCTTAAAAACAGATAACTAAAAAGTTATAAATAAAAAAAGTTAATTCAAAATATCTAAAAACCCGACTGCTTTAAAAGCGAAATAAAAAGACTTAAACAAGGAGAAAATATTGCTGTGCAGTCGGAGGATACATATTCGCGAGCTAGCTGACGAAAAATCCGACTGCAAAGCAGTCGGGTTTTTAGATTTTTTGAATTAATTTTTTTTATTTATCATTATATGTTAGTCAGATTGCGCAGTGAGTTGCCTCAAAAAAAACTTTAACACCCCTAAACCCAATCTGGGAGGGAGTTTTCAAAATGTTTTATGTAAATTTTGATCATCAACTTTATCCCCAAAGAAATTGATTTTACATACAAACTAATTTTTACCCTTGAATTGCCGCAAAATCGTGCCTTAGTGCTTCCCTAGAAAACCACGTCAAAAACGAAACCCTGTCCAGTAAGATTCTTAGCTTGAGTTAGTTTCGAAAAATGTATAATGACCACCTTTATTGTTTCCTTAGGTTGGTATTTGTGCCAAATTTCAAATTTATTAACCCGGGAAATAAAATTCTTCAAAGCACTGTAACTCCCCAAAAATCGTATTTTGGGACTAGATAAGTAAAACTAATAATGAAAACCTTTATGGTTCACTTAGGATGGGTATTTATGTAAATTTTCAAATTTATTAACCAAAGAAATATTTAATATGTGATTTATGGGGTGTTAAATTATTTTTTAAATATACGATATTTCAAAAATAATTTAACACCCCCTAAATCATCTTTTGGGGGTAGTTTCGAAAAACTAATAATGAAATCCTTTATTGTTTATTTAGGTTGGTATTTGTGCCAAGTTTCATGTTGATTGACCCAAGAAATCAGATTCTTCCATACAAACTTCAACATCCCCTAAATCGTCATTTGGGAGTTTCGAAAAACTAATAATGGCAACCTATATTGTTTACTTAGAATAAGAATAATATCGGCCATAATTCTTGAAACTTAGCACAAGCTAAGTTTCAAGAATTATGGCCGAAGGAATTAGATTTTTTATACAAACTTTCAAACCCCTTTTTACCCCCTTAGGGATACAATTTCCAAAAATCCTTTCTTACTGCACAATTACGTCACTTGAGGAACCTTTCTGCCAAATGTCATGCTTCTAGATGATTTTCAGCTTAGTTGGTTGACAACCATGCCATAACTCGCTTTGAAAGGAACCGCGCAAGAAGATACGCACAAGGTTATTGATATTAATAGTTTTCGGGGAATGCAGATGTAAATACAAACCAAACTTATGTTCTTAAAATGAATAAAAATAAAATTTTAAAAGTATGTATAGAATAACCAATTTTCATAACATTACAACAAACTCGACCGAATTCAAAACCTAACCATACCGTACTCTCAACTCATTATTCAATATATAATTATAATATATAATAATAATACCAGCCTATAATTGTCCCACTGCAAGGCAAAGGCCTCTTCTCATACAGAGAAGGCACGAACATTCATCACTACGCTTGCTCAATGCGGGTTGGCGATTTGAAACTATAAGACCAGGTTTCTTCATGATGTTTTCATTCACCGTTATCAACGATTTCTAAAATATACATAGAAAGTACATTAATGAATTTGAAAATGGAAATCATTGGTATTTGTCCAGATTTGAACCCATGACCTCAGGCAAGGCGAGGCCTTTAGCCACTGGGCTAGTACGACACTCATTGCAATATAACGAATAATCACAAAATCGTTGGTTCCCCGAAACTAAATTTATCTACACTTGCGTTACAAACTTACATAAAAATATACTAGGCACTCTGTATACTTCTGAGACTATCAAACATAAAGACTCAATCATTATTATTTTTATACAAAATAGATTAGGAATAGCGAACGCATTTCAAATTTGAATTTTGAATCGGATTGATAATTCGGCGCGAAATTATCCACGGTTCGATGAAATTGTTTAGTTGGTTGTAGTCAAATAATGTCCAAAAATCTATTAAGATTACTTTAAGAAATAATTAATAGTAATAATTTAAGTACTAATTGTATTTTATGCCTAAAACAGGATTTTTCTATTTTTTAAGAATCGATTTGGGATCATCGCTCATTAATCGAGTGGATAGCATAAATAAAATCGATTGCTAAACTCGTTTTGCCACACAACTATTACATTAAAAAAAAACAATCTACTTGACGAATTGGAAATTTAACAAAAATAAAGTAGTGGTAATGAATTTTACGTATTATTGGACTGGTGTTTGTTAATTACGTTAAAATCAGGGCTTTTTCTTGTTGTTTATTATATTTAGAGACATAATTGTCATATTTGTAATCAATTTTACATGTGGAAGGGTGATATTTGTGTAAAATAAAAATGTAAACAAACACGATTGGCGCCTAACTTCGACTTTGAATAACAAATAACTTCATTACCACTAATTATTTATTTTGAAATATGGATGAATTCGACCAATAATTTAACAATTAGCAAACCTTTACCCCTGTCGTGGAGTTTGGGTGTCCAAAATCTGCATTTTATGTTTTTTAGCTTCGACCACCACTGTCATCAAAATGGCGATTATCGTAATAATACACTTGTTTTTAACAAATGTAAATTAATAAACTTGCGCACTTAATCTAAAAAAAATATTTGCGCTAACATGTAAGCTTTTTATCCAACTATTTTAATTAAAGCCCCCACATAAGATTCGTTAGGTATCTTAATCAATAATTAAGTTATTAATTAGGATGTCGTATGACGTAAATCTGGGGTCCAAAATGAGCCGCGGCTGAGCCAGCGGAGGTATGCTTGTCAAGCCCCAAAATGTACCCCGTCCGAACTATACGGTTAAACTAAAAGTTAACAATCCGTTATTCTGGTAATGTTTTCGCTCCTAAAATTAGCACCATCTTCTATAACCAGTAAGTTATACATGTATTACTTACCGATCTCAGTTAGCGTGGGTCTATCATTGAGGAAGCGCCACACCGACAAATGGGGGCTGGGGTGTGACGTCACCGGAGTCTCCTCGCTCGACAACCGCCGACTGGCCAGCTGCGTGCTAACATGGCGACCCAACAGCGTACACTTCTCGAAGTTCACCCGATTTCCCGGTAACCTAATGTAATAATAAAAATCTTGAATATTCGTATTTTCGAAGTTAATCAACGCTTGCCGGTGCCGTCGGTAGGTCTGTGACTAAGCAATACATATCTACCCAGACCCCTCCGTGCCCCGGAAAGCCCTTTAAACCGTTGGTCACGGCTACCATTTGTAAATCGTTCAGTCTTTATGGGTGGTCAGACAACTCACTTGGAAGGAGAACCTTGGTTCGCAAAGTGTAGGTCTCTGCAAGTAACTGACAGCAATGGCACGGCCGTCTCAGTAGGTGCAGCTGCCAATGCTGCACGGTACCTGAAAATATAATTATGGAGTTATAGTAGTTTTAGTTAGAGAAAACGGAAAGATTTCCTAAAATTCAAATGTACTACCCTGATGAAAAAAGAACCACAAACTCAAGATCTACCTAATTTCATCCAAATCCGTTTAGCCCTTTGAGCTTACGAAATCTACAACTATTTAATAACAATATTAATTATATATCGTAGTTAATGTATTACGATATATTAATATTGTTGTTATTAAATAGTTGTAGATTTCGTTCCGTTTGCTAATAACGTTATAGCCAAGAGTTAATTTTGTTACGATCCTGGTGGAACAGTACATTTAAACATTACAGTAACAGTATTACTTAAATACATATTTTTTTAAATCACCTCTTAAAACCCTTTATTTTGATGACCCACACGATGGGTTTGGAAGTAAAAAACATTTTTGTCCCCCACAATATGGCGCCCAAAATCCGCTATTTTTCTATTTTCCTATTTTAATGTAGCCAGTGACACTCGCAGGGTTAAGACGAATCGATTGACGTATGAACCATAAATCGGCCAAGGCGTTTGGTCTCTGGAATGCCACATAGGAACAAACATACATACATACATACTTACATACATACTTACATACATACATACATAGACCGATAAACACTTTACCCTACTTCGGCAGTCGGGTAAAAAATTTTAGAATAAAAATTAAAATGCTTCAAGGCATACCAATTTCTGGATTTATTAAGACACTAGTTGACTCCCGGGGGTTCGCTCCCGTCAACTGGCTACCCTGCCTACCCAGCCTTCCCTGCTTACCCTGTCTTCACTACCTACCCTACCCTACCTAATAATTTTATTTATCCTCAATAGTTTTCTCAGCGTACGCCAAAGAATGAATTTTATAGACAACATTTTGCTACTTTGGGTTACATTATTGCAGTTTTCATAAGGATCTTATTGTTTTTTTTAAATTATTTTATATTTTATGACACTCAGGAATAATGTAGCTTTCTACTGGTGAAAGAATTATCAAAATCGATTCAGGAGATCCAGAGATTACCCCCTCCAACGTCACAAACTTTACCTCTTTATAATATTAGTACAGATGGGTTGCAGAGGTTTATGTTCAAAGCTAGGATAATTTGAGTGCATTAAAACAATACCAACCAATTGCAGCAGTCGAGTGTTATTGTTCATAGTATCTATGATTTCAAAACATGAATATGAGTACAGTATGTGACATATAGAGGAATAATGTTTACCTGGCGTGATTTCCACTTGGTTCAACGCAAAGTTCCAGCTGCCGCAACTGTTGTCCACACACAGCAGATGTCCGGCTCCACTAAAACATAGTAAATATTGAGGTAAGCATCTTAATTTTATATTTATCTCAAAAGCATAATGACACTAAGAGCAAAAATAGCATACCGTCTTTTTAAGTCGTGTCACTGGTGACATATTCAAAGCGCTTATAATGGCCATGAGGGAATTGAAGTTTCCAAGATTGAAGCATTCTCTAGCTGTCATTACCCACTGTTCAATAACTCGAGCACGGTATTTGCTTTTAACGGCCTGTAAAAGAAGAATACATTAGAAAAGATATTCAATTCTATTGTAAAAGCAAATTAACGTATATGTATTACCTTTAGTATGTCGGTCGCTACTAAATAACTGAGTCTGTTAAACCAGTCAGCATATGCTTCCAAATTCCGTGTGCTTTTAGTTTCTATATGGTGCAAGCTGATTGAAGACTTGCCGCATGATGATGTAGACTGAGATGGCTGTGTTGGCGCAAATGTTTGCACAAACTCCTCTGGTCCAACAAACGATAGCCTGTGTAGCTCTACAATTGTCAACTGATTCGCCAATTCGACTGGTGTTAGACCAAGTGTAAGGATGTCACCCTAAAACAGAAGAAGTCATTCTATGTTCTTAATTATTATAAATATATTATTATAATCTAGTTTGTCTAGGTATTTAAACAGATCTTGATATGCCTGTCTACAAAATGATGTTTTTTCAAATGTGGAAAATAATACATGCCATAAATGTTTAGAATTTCTCAAATAATGGCAATTTACCATTCTTTCAAAGATCTGTCCATTTAGTATAGCTTTATTTAGATACCCAAATAGAGTATAGATTATAAAATATGTTGTATAAACATTAGATATAGGTTTACCTGCATCAACTGGTCCACGGATGCCACCTGAGGTGGCTCTGTTAAGGTCTCTTCATATTGTTCAAGCGCTGTCAGTTTATCAAGCAATTTTTCTAATGTAGTTGACATTTCCACCCTCACTGAAGTCATATGGTCTGCTGCACATCTATATTTAAGTGTTTTACATTATTACCATTCGCATCTGCATTCACAAAACTACTCATTTATTTTGAATATTACTGAGTTGGGGGCAATATTTTAGAGATGAAGAAGGAAAGGCTAGTTTACCTCTGGGTTATACTGCGTACAAGAGCCATCACCCTATCGTCACGAAAATCGTATGGAAACATACTCGTCCACTGGCTTAACACCCTCACTAGGGAAATCATATCACTGAGTTCTTTTTCTAATAGTTCCTTCACTTCTGCTTTTCCCTACAAATTAGATATATTTAAGACATCAAACAATACACACATACATGGAGACTAATACATTTTATTATTTTAAGCATACATTTATGAAAATGTACAGTCCAAAATTCAAAATTTCTTACTTACAATTTTCTCATAGCTTTTGAAGTAGCGTTTGCAGAGCTTGTTGAGAAGCTCATGTGGTTTGACGAAAAGCCGTGAACATAATAGGAACGTGAATGTGAACGCTTTGCTGGCTCCAGGTCGGAGCATGTCAACCAGGGCATCTAAGGTTGCACTGACAATCTGACCATCCCGATACTCGACCTCAGCTTTATCAGCTGGACAGTTCACATACGGCAGAGTTGTTATTGACTTTACCCCAGAAGGTAGCACTGCTGATAACTAAAATAAAGAAACACAAAGTTACTGTTTAATCAATAACTTGATCCTATTTAGTTAGCATTAGATTCAAAATATACCTGTGATGTTTCTTTCTGGGATGCAACAAAATTGATTCCACCATTCATTACAATGTGTTTGCAGGTATTTTCTGACATAAATTTGTTGCCCCTTACCATTGAATAGTAATCATCATTCTGGAAAAATATTTATAGCTTAATAAACAGCACATGTATGTATATTTTTATGTAGGAGACAAGATTATACAATTAGTGTCATGAAAAAATTATGTTTAGAGGAAAATGACATTTGTTGCCCTGATATTGCCAGTTTTCTTAGCGATAACTATGCCCAATTAGCTAGTCTTTAAAATAGACCTATTTTCAAATAGATCCCAACAGTAATACTATGAAAAAACTGGCTAAGTGCGAGTCAGACTCGCACACTCATGGTTCCATACTACTATCACAATAAACAGCAAAAAAATCACGCTTGTTGTATGGGAGGCCCTCTTAAATATTTATTTTATTCTGTTTTTAGTATTTGTTGTTATAGCGGCAACAGAAATACATCATCTGTGAAAATTTCAACTGTCTAGCTATCACGGTTCATGACATACAGCCCGGTGACAGATGGACAGACAGACAGACAGACAGACGGACCGCAGAGTTTTAGTAATAGGGCCTAGTTTTTACCCTTTGGGTATGGAACCCTAAAAACTGGTAATATGTGTAGAAAAACACACAGTAGACAACTTGTGAAACAAATATCTTACCAACTATTGAATTAAATAAAAAATTATTAAGAAAAATCTGAAACTGAAGTTTTTAGATACAACAGGACATCACTGTTCACTGTTTTTATTTATTCATTTCTCAGTCTGTGTAATGTTTGAATAAGATACATCTTTCTGCCAAATTTCCTAAAACAATGGTCTCTGAGTATTGGCTGTGTGGCTTACAAATGGAGGGACTAAACTACAAGGTTTCACTTCTTAGCACTTTGTTACGGAACCCTAAAAAAGAAAATAAACTGAACACAATAAGATTTCTATTAAACGAAAATCTGAGCAGCCATGCTTTGAACATAAATAAGCAATAATATCTTGGCAAAATAAAAATATGATCAACAGACTTGGAAATAAACTTACATCATAATAAGAAAGGCCGGTGCCGTGCAAGAGAGATTGGTCTGGAGGTAGCGGAGCAAGATCAGTGGGTGGTGGTGGCACAGGAGCCGGTTCTGAGGGGGCGGGGGGCACTTTCATGTTGCACCCACTACATGAGGCTTCATTCAATTTACTTGCGTAATAATACATAGCCATTCAATTCCTCAATGGCAACTAACACTAAAGGCTTCAAATGAAGCTTCTGGCAGGCTTTATGTTAAGGAACCCATTGAATAATCTGTGAAGTCAAATGAACATTAAGGGTTAGAGTTTGATTGATATTCAAGTTAACCCAAGTAATTTTTTACCACATTAATTAATGGAACCTAATCAAATAATTAATCTCAGTCACTATACTATCTTGTTGTGCACATTTATTTTTCTAATTTCCATTAATGCTACCTTTATTTATGTACCAATTAAATATTTAGTTCTTACTATTCTGTTAATTAATTTACATTTGATTCAAGTGCTACATTGGAGTATGATCTAATCAGACAGACTTTTACTTTACAGATTAATTTATGTATTTTAAACAGTTCACTGATGTAGTAAAATAAATTAATTGTTACATTTTAACTGACCAATGGTTTGTACCTAGTATATTTTAGAATGATTAAATAATTACAAATATATTTTTTGTTTAATTCACAGAATCATTTAGGAAGTTTCTTTAATCAATGTAACAATATGTTTGTTTATTTTACGTAATTAGACGTTTAGATTGTTTAAAATATTATTTGTTAATCATGTGTTGAAAATAAGTCTGCCTATTTTGTTTACCAATTTACAAGGCTCTTAATTTCGTTAATACAATTACTATTTATAATAATGCTTACTATTTATTACAAAATACTTAAATTGGCAAAACACTTCACCTGCAAACTGCGTCTCGTATTCAAGGGTTCGGTATTTTAACGTTAGTTCTTGCTTATAAGAATTAAAAGGGAAATAATTGAATTTACACTATGTAATAAAATGGTAGTTGAAAACGTATTGCACTAGTAATAATATATTACTGCTTTGTAATACAAATACAGTGGCTATGATTCTTTTTGTCCTTACAAAACTTATCGACAAAATTGACAGCAGCGAAAGGAGAAAGTTGCTTTCTAAATGATTAAATGTTTGGAAACGTACCTTGTAAGAAGCTTTTAAAATGCTACAGCCACAATTACAGAAACTATTTATTAACTAGTATTTCATACATAACACAATAAATACTGTTTTATTTAGGTATTCTAAATTAAAAACGCAAAATAGCGCCAATCACACAATCACAATCAAGTCATAGACATTATTTTTTTTTACAATCATGTCGCGGCTTTTGCGCGCAAGCATTAATATTTCTCAGCCTATGAAATAAAATAGCTATGGTTTTATGAAAGGTTTTGATAAATAAATAATAATCGTCTTAGATAAAATAAACGGCAATAGGATGGATGAAGTATTTAAAGTCGTAATTTATCTTGAATAAAATACCTTCGTTTCGGCACACGCACTCATTTTTTTCGGCGGGAGCTTTAAATTGACTGCGGCGCGCCGCCGCCCGCGCCGCTTACGTACTTTGTAATATAATAAGAAACAGGAAAAGTGAAAACACAGATTATTATGATCATCGGTCTATAGCAGTCCACTGCTGGACATTAGGCCTCTCCAATTGCACGCCAATTGCTTAGTTTTTCGGTAAGTGCCTTTTCACATACCCCGGTGCCGGGTACCCGGCAGTGAATGTATAGGCATGTACGCCGGTACGTGTGAAAGCTTACGTACTATATATACACTTCACCACCGGTTACCGGGTACCCGGTAGCGGCTACCGGCAACCGGGGCGTATGAAAAGGCATTGCCACTCATCCAGCTAGGATTGCCAGTTATGAAGATCGGTCCGTGGATGCATGACCATCGTTACATAGCGAGTTGCCTTTGTACTTCGGAAAGCACGATATGCAGTTGGTCCCAGGTAACACCATACCCCTTGGTAAGCCTGACACCAGGCTTGGCAAGGGGTATGGTGTTATCTTATCTTATCTTATGGAGGGGCCGAGAAATATCTCGGACACTTCGACCTATTGGGATCTATTGTGGTCCCCTAGATAACTTACTCCTCCCCAATCTTGTTGAAAACTGTTTTCATGAGTTTTACAACGAGACTAGGAGATATGAGCCTATAGTTTGGATTGGTTTTGGATATCCAATCCCTAGGAGACCCATTCGCTTACCAGCCAGTGCATCGCATGTGCACAGAAGGTGCTCCATGAGTTCCGTATGTTCCCCACACAACCTACACACGGGAGTCACGGTCAAACCCATCTTCATGAGCATGTCGTTGGTTCCAAAGTGCCCAGTAAAGGCTCCTAGCAGGTAGCGGATTTGCCCTCTGCTCATGTTCCAAATGCATTCCCGGGCTTTGAACGTAGAGCCTAGGAAATTCTTGGAGTGTAGCAGACCGGTATTAGACAGCCAATAAGTTCGTTGTCTGTGATCTGCAAACTCAGGGGTATGGTGTTACCCAATTACTGGTTTGTGGAGATCAGATAGGCAGTCACTCCATATAAAACACTGCTACTAAGCTGAATCCGGTGAGGCTGACAGCTGACCCCAACATAGATAAAGGCAGGTTTAGAGAATCATAGAAAAAAACACAGATGCGCAGAAAAAATAACATTTCTTTCATTTTATGCTCTTTTTTAGAGTTTACGGAACTCTAAAAAAGAGCATAAAATGAAACACCACAACCAGAAACCCTTTTAGTTCCACCATGCAGCTCAGAGACTATTAGTACTAGAAAGCTATAATTTGGCATGGATATCACGCCGACAAAGTGGTTTTTTTATTTTTTATTCCTGTACACGTAAAGAGGGGTTGTTTTTTCTCTTCTATCCCATGGCATCTTTGGCTAGGCCATTCAAAAATATCAGGAGTTTGTGAAATCCATTTTTCGATTCAGAGATCCGTTTGCGTAAAATTAAGATTTAAATAGCTAAATTTTGTATGAGTCCCCCAAGTTGATACCAAACAAACAAACATGCAAATGAATTACCTAAACCGTAGAATAATTGTAGCTAGGTTGAATTTCGTTGATGGTTTGTTGACGCCGCGCGCCGCCTCAAAATGCTTGACAATATCTTTTTTTTTTTTACTTTTCATTTCCTTAGAACATTTTTAACAAAACGTATACCTGACGATCAGTTAAACGTTTTGTTAAAAATGTTCTTTTTCCATATTCTGTTGACTTTATTTCAACACTTAGATAAAGTAGGTATAGATTAAGCACTGGCGTGGCCGCACATGAGACAGCAATAGTTAGTTCTGGTGTTACAACAAGAACAAGAACACTACAACCCACTATCGCACTGACACTTATTATGTATAAATAACCCAAATTACTTGTCTCAATTAACACATAATACCACGAAATCATAGAAAATCAAACAAAACCGAGTATGTTTGTCAAACCTGCCATTCTATTAGAGTTTGACAAACGACAGAAACCGGCCACGCTGACAAAGACAAAAAATAATCTTTTGTCCTTATCATTTACATGGAGCTGCCAATTAGCCATCTCGCTCTATCAATCAAGGTCATTTTAAGGCTTAATCTATACCTACTTTATCTAAGTTTCAACAGAATCGGTTCACAATTGAAAATTCAGTGGAAAAATTATCAATAAATCCATTTTTTTTAAATTCCACCTTTAGAGGTGGAATTTATTAAAAAAAATTAAATTTTGAGTTTTACTCTTTCCAATAAAAAAAAATCTTTGAAATCAGATCATAAAAGGTTATGCGTGGTCGTGTAGAGAAGGCTTTAGACATAACTTAGAACACGGCGCAGACGCATCGGCGACCGTCGGGCGCGGTGACTCCAACTTCTCGGGACTCCGACCTTAGACCATTCAACCTCTTTGGGGACTACGCTATTCTACATTTATTTTTCTTTTGACATATCTGGTTTCCTTGGAAATAAACAAAATGTTGAGTTGTTGACGACTGTCATTATCGATTGATTCAAAATAGTTGAGTTGTCCAGAGTTGTCCGGAGCACAACATTTTATTCATGTACGAAACGCATGTTATTGATTTAAAATGTCTTTTTCGTCGAACTTGGAAAAACGTTTGCGTCGCAGAACAATGTCTACGACATTGCCAGCTATAGATATATTGCAGAGAAATATCAAGGCAGTACCTACATACTATGCTAGGTAAATAACTAACATTTTAATTTTTTGAATCGACATACAACGAAAATTTATGGACTCGCACTCTGTGAGTGGACGCAACTGCGATGCTGATGTTATAAGACGAATTAGATGGACAATACGTACCTGAAGGTGAGTATCGACTAGTAGAGCATTTACTTGTAACAGAACATCGAGCATTCGCGGTTTTTAAATTTCGTAAGTTCTTACGAATGGTACAATAAAGACAAATGCTAAGTTTCGTAACGTTGTAACGTTCTTGCGAATGTTTTTCGCTGCGTTCGATGTAATGCTCACGGCGAGGGAGCACTTACCTATAACGCTTCTTTGTACCTTGCGTTAATTATTAACTACAATACGCGTCACCCGCGCTCGTGCCTTTGCTCGTTAAAATGTAAGGGCTTGTCCACATCACCACGTCCCGACGTCATCAACGTGGCACGGTGCGGTGTCGCTGTGCGGCACGCTGACGTGATAAGATGTGATGTGGACAAACCCTTACACCAACGCTCTTTGGTTTTAATAAAATCAGTTTGTAACAAAACATCGAGCGTCATGTTCAAAGTGTGGTTCGAGTAAATTGATAAAAACCGGCCAAGTGCGAGTCGGACTCGCGCACGAAGGGTTCCGTACCATTATCGCAAAAAAACGGCAAAAAATCACGTTTGTTGTATGGGAGCCCCACTTAATTATTTATTTTATTCTGTTTTTATACGCAATAGCAATAGAAATACATCATCTGTGAAAATTTCATCTGTCTAGCTATCACGGTTCATGAGATACAGCCTGGTGACAGACGGACAGACGGATCGCGGAGTCTTAGTAATAGGGTCCCGTTTTTATCCTTTGGGTACGGAACCCTAAAAACAGCGAATGTGTTCTGTTACAAGTAAATGCTAGTCTATGCTCACCTTAACATTACATTGTAATGTTCGCGAAAATGCTCTAGTGTATACCCACCAAAACCTGCAGGTATGTAACATACCTTACTTATGGAATACCAAGGGACAGGGACAACATCTCATCGCCAACCTTGAATCTCCTAACGCCGGGCTGCTACTGGGATATTCATAATGGACCTATGGCTTTACCCTAGGTTATGTCACTGGTCCAGCGCTTGCGCTTCATTCATCTTTCTCCGGTCGTGTTAAATTGCTATATTTTTGAGACTATTAAAAGACGGATCTGTTTCTTAATACATTTCAGAAAACCGCGGGAAGTTCCTTTTCATATACCACACAAGAAATTGCTGGAAAAAATTGAATATGTGAAATCGGAGCCTGAACCTCTGGTAAACTATTACATAATTTATATTAATTTATTATTCTACTAGCGTTTGCCCGCGGCTTCGCTCGCGTGTATCTTGTCAATCAATTTTGTATGTCGATATATAGGCAGATTAGCATTTAACTAAAGGAAGCATTAACATAAAATGAATAAAAAAAACAATCACTTTGCCTAGCCTTTTACCAACTATGTTGGTGTCGGCTTCCAGTCTTACCGGATTCAGCTGAGTACCGGTGTTTTACATGAAGCGACTGCCTATCTGACCTCCACAGCCCAGTAACTGGGTAACACGATACTCCTTGGCAAGGCTTGTGTCAGATTTAAGGCTTGTGACTACCCGTATCGACTGTCAAAGACATTGAAAATCTTTAAATGACAGCCGGGACCATTCCAAGGCGCGGAGGAAACTCGCTAGATAAAGATCACTCCTCCACGGACCGACCTCGGCAAGCGTTGCTTAACTTTGAAGATCGACCCGAGCAGCTTTTTTTATTTAACCAAGTTATTTAATTCATAACGGCAATACAGGCGGGTGAGCACGGCCTACTGTGACACACTTGTGTCATACATTTTATCACAGTTTGGGAACAAAAACCGTGTTAAAATGTGTGACTCAAGCCTGTTGCAGAGGCCGTGCACGCCCGGCTGGTAAAAGTTAAATAAGGCTAGTCCTGTCAGTGATGATGGACCGATGCCAGTACAATGTGATATTGCCATTTTCAGGAACTGGGTCGCGCACATAACTGTAGTACGGTACCTCCGATGCCACAAGATTGTATTTAAGAGCAAGTTGCTGACGCATAATCCTGGCTACAAGGTTGTTCCTATGCAAGTTCTTCGTTAGCTAGACGAGAACAACCAGAGATGATGTGGCGGATCGATTCACCCGGGCGGTGACATGCCCGACAAATGTCAACCGTGCCATCCTTCACAATAAATCTCCGGTAGTTATTCGTCATGATAACTTCGTCCATAATTGCACAGACAAAATCATCGGTTTCCCCAAAGAGGCCATCGAAACGCAGCCAGGTTACGGACGCTGATTGATCTACATCAGCCCCATGTAGGGCTCGGAAAAAAGCGTCCGTGAAGCTCCTTACTCTGCCATACCTCCCTGCGGTCGTTAGTGTCATGCACTACAGTGTACGGACCTGCCTATCCAGGGTGACAAGTTCCGGTTGAGTCCATTTGATTATGCCGAAAGAGTACATCAATACTCTATGATCAACCGAATCATAATGACCCAACCGTTAAAAGCGCGCACCTAGTTTCCGCCCGAAAGAAGGCTATTGAATACCGTCTTCAGGCGGCCAAAGAAGCGTACCTTCAACTATTGCTCCATGTCAGTAGTGTTGATACCTAACGCTTCCGACAAACTCAAATACTTATAGGTTACCTTTGGAGAGAGGGATCTCAGGTTTATGGAATCCGCGAGCTGAATTCCTACGGATTCTACAATCTTCCCTCGATTTACTGCATTTCCGCACATTTTTCCACACCAAACTCCATCCTGATGGCGCTATTAAATGTAACTGAAACATTTAGTAGCGCCATCAGCTGAAGATTGGTGCAAAGAGCTTCAAGTCATTCATGTAAAGGAGGTGAGATATAACCTGACCACCTCTCTTCAACACCAGCATGCTTAGAGGATTCAGGGCTAGGCAAAACCAAAGTGGACTCAAACTATCGCCCTGATATATACCTCGCTCGATCCTTACAGGTTCGCTATTCCTCTGGATATTTCGACATCCTAGATAGCGACGGACTGTGCTCCATTGCCCCATACATGACATCGGGAAGGTGCGTAGAGTTGTATCTATTTTATACAATTGTAGCACCCTCATGAGCCATGTATGAGGCACCGAGTCATAGGCCATCTTATAATCTATCCAACATGTCGACAGATTCTTTCGGGAACGCCGAACCTGTTTGCTAATGGCCATATCTATAAGGAGCAGCTCCTTAGTAACGCGGGACCCGTTCCTACATCCATTCTGAGAGACAGACATGATGGAGTTATTGTCGACGTGTTTATTAATTTTAACTCTCTAAATGGATGTCAGAATCTTATAGACCGTTGGTAAACTTGTAATAAGTCTATAATTTTTGAGTTCTGCGGTGCTACCAGACTTTTAGAGCAGGTGGGTTATTCCTGTTGTAAGGAACTTGGGTAGTGAACCAGATTCTAAAGCTGCCTGGTAATGAGATCCCAAACGAGCGTGCGACCTTTGTAGCCACTTGATCCAGAAGTTGTGCAGCCCATCCGGCCCTGGAGATTTCCAGTTTGGCAACGGGTGGATTGCACGGGCTACATCTTGGGAGCTGATCGTGGTAGTCCCCATTTCTTGTATTGGATCGCACGCTCGTTCGACCGCCCGATTCCATTCACCTTCGGTGTGACTGACAGGCACAGGCACCGACCAGATGCTGCGCCAGAATGAACACATAACGTCATCATCCAGCAGGCGCGTATCAGTCACACTTTGGTCATGTCGCTCTCAAGCCCGGTAAACCCACCTTTCATTACTTTGGAATGTACGATTCTGGGTATATCGCTCCACTCTCCGCCTGTACCTACGAATACGGTTTGTCCATGCAAACACTTTTTGTTTTAGGAAATCGATGCGCTCTGTGTCATGGGGTATATAGTCTCGGCGGCTGACATCAGTCCCCGAAAACGCCCGTCTCACAAAGCGCATTACCTACTCTTGGGCGATTATTCCCCTTCCTGAAATAAATTAATTTTCCGATGAGTGTTCTGGCCCCACCAATTCGACGTTCGACCCTGGACTGCCAAGCCGGTACGGCTGGTTTCGAACGTGTAGCTCTGTGTTCTGCAAATTTGACGTGGGCTACACGACATGCCGCTACAGCCGCGTAGTACATGATCGAATATGTATCAGAGAGGTCTTCGCAGTTTTCAAAATAGTTTGACAACTGCGAATCCAAAGCAGCCACCAGCGCCCTATTTTAGTTTTGCATAGGCAAACGAGGTAATCGTGGTCTAAGTTCGGGTGACATGTAGCACATGTTCCCGTATAGCACACTCCGAAGAACTCCTCAATTCCTCATTGCACTGGGTACTTACGTTTGTAACCCTGTCACTTCTCTCCTCGTCATCATAGCTGGGAATATGTTGGCACCACAGCCTGTGACTATGGTGCAGTGTCACGGTTACCCATTTCAGTTCTGAGGCGATCAAGTACAGTATCATCCAACATAAGATTACGCTGGATGACCCGCACCTGATCCGAAAGTCGTTGGGCCGAAACGTTGACGGCTAGTTCAAGCACCTGAAACAAAGATAGCATCCGGACACGGTACGCGGTCAGGTTGTTTCCTCCATCACAAGCCCCAAGAGAAAAAAAATTGACATCCTTGTTGACAGCCGAGCCACAGATTATTAATTTTTTATTATAATCTTTTTTTTGTTTGGGTACTTGAACATTAAGATACTTTTAAATTAAACGTAATGGTTGAAGTCTGAGGAGCTTAAACCTTGATATTTTCAGACGGGATTTGGAGCCGCACAGCAAGAAAGATTCAGAAGAGAAAGAAAACCAGGACTTTTGGAACCTATAGAAGATGTTACGGGTAAGTGGCACCAATCTTGATTAAAATGAACAACAAGTGTTTCGTAAAAAAAAAAAATACTATTAAGGTCCCTTTCGTATCTGTTTGCGTGACCGGCAGGGTTATTACGTATCTTTTGCAATACGCTTTATGTCATAAAAGTCGGAATAACCTGCAGTGTAGGTATGGTAGGTGACAAGGGCGGATCCAGGCTTTTTTTCTGGGAGGGGCACAAGGGGCGGATAGGCAAAAAAATCAACAATAACTGTCTACAAGTTCAAGTATGTACGGGAAGGGTTATGAAAGACAAGAGTTTCACTCATGTTCTTTCTGTTAATCATCATCATATCAGCCGGCAGATTTCCACGGCTGGACATAGGCCTCCCCCAAGCGTCGCCACATTGATCGGTCCCGTGCGTCCCGCATCCAGCGGATGCCCGCAACCTTCACTAGGTTTTTGGTCCACCTGGTGGGAGGCCTTCCAACGCAACGTCTTCCGGTTTGCGGTCGCCACTCCAAAACTTTTCTGCCCCATCGGCCATCTGTTCTGCGAGCAATGTGCCCTGCCCACTGCCACTTAAGTGTGGCAATTTTTCGGGCTATGTCGGTAACCCTGGTTCTCTTGCAGATCTCTACATTTCTGATTCAATCACGCAAGGACGGTTACCTATCATAAGTTCGAAAAACATTTGACCGAATTTCATTTCACCTAAAACTTTTAAACTATTATCGTTTCGTTTTTTTTTTACTTCATCGAAGTCACGTCTGCCACTGTCTCAGTTGATCTATTATCAATTCGATTTTTTCGTTACTCCAACGTTTTACTTGGTCGAAAAACTTTTTACCGAAGTTACACTTAGCCGAAATAACATTTGTCCGAAATATTTATATTTAAACGCATATCAAAATAATAAGTGAGAGAGAAACAGAAGGCAAATACAAATGTTTAAAACAACGACCTGAAAAAAAAATGTCGACGGAGCCCCGCAGAGCGGGGCTCCTATTTCTGTCTGCAGGGTCTTAAGTAACCTAACAAGAAGGAGATGATGGGAGCTAAGTTCGCTCGCTTCACCTCCCGTCATCCCCTTCGAACCTAACCTATCCGTGTCGGGGTGCCCTAAATTCCCGAGCAAGCTTCGCTCGCTCTTGGACAAATTCTTTGAAATAATTAATCAATAAAAATGTCTAATGCAAGACAGCTATTAATAATTTTTTTTTTTTTTTTTTGCTATATATAGGCCTGTGTTTGACCACAATCTCACCGTGGTCAGTGATGATGTGGCCGATGGTGGTAAGCACACAAAGCCTAGAAGGGAACTGGCTCTCAAGTGCTGCTGTCGGAACACACCAGAAGGTGCTTGGCGACAGATTTTCAACTTGAGGGTGGTTGCCAGCCAGACGGGTACTACAAAGTACCCAGCTACCACCGTGAAAAATCAAAAAAATCATTTACATGAAAATACGTAAACACAGACAAGACTGCGTGAGGTCGATTTTGCAGCGATTAGTTTTTGTCACTAAATTTTGTACCACAACATATTACTTTTATGACACTATTTCAATTCTAAATTGCAAATGCTACCAAGTAACCGGCTATATATTTGTGACTAAATAATATTCCCTAACATGTTGTTTCGGTTTGGAGAAAATATGGCAAATGAAAAAAGTTCAAAAGAGGCTTCGGCCAAAAGCAAAAAGTTATTTTGTAAATCGGCCAAATGTAGTTCGGTAAAATAATACATAATTATGCCACATGATACTTCGATGATCTGAAAATATGTCAAATAATGCATATATCAAAAAAGACATCGGTCAATAGATTTCGGTAAAATGAAATTCGACCAAAAAATATTCGGAAAAGTGATCGGTTCCCCGCAAGGACACTTCGAGCCTGGCCCTCTCCATTGCCCTTTGGGTGACTGTAAGCTTTCTAATGAGGTCCATTGTGAGCGACCACGTCTCAGAGCCATAAGTTTGTCTTGAGACACTGTGGTAAGTTGAACGATAAGAAACCGCGCAGCTTCCCGAATGCTGCCCCGCCGAGTAGGATTCGACGGTTGACCTCTTTCTCGAGATTGGACCTGCCTAACTGGACCGTTTGTCCCAGGTAGACATGGTCGTCCACGGTTTCGGCTGTGGAGCCACCAATCTTGATAGGAGTGGGTGCGACATGAGCGCTCAACATCACTTTGGTTTGTCCATGTTCATTTTTGGACTCATTCTTTCGGGTCCATCCTATTGATGAACCCTAAAAAAGGGAAAAAAATAACAAAAAAAATCTTTCGGAAGCTCTACTGAGGTCATCGAGCGTTGTACTGGGGTCCTCCATGACAGCTTTATCATCGGCGAATCGGCCTCTCCAGTCTAGAACCTTGAAGACACCTTCCAGTGCAGTGGTGAATAGTTGCTTTCTGTTATTTTATTCATATATTTTAACAACTCAGTAATTTGATTTGCTTCTAAGTATGTACTGTCATGGAATCTCCACAGTACACAAAATACCGTCTGGGGGGGGCACGTGCCCCCGTGCCCCCCCCCTAAATCCGCCCTTGGTAGGTGAGTAGGTCCTACACAATCGTTTGCTAATCGCTCGCTGTTTGTCAAATGCACTTATTTATAATAAAAACCGCCAACAACTCTAAAACTTCGGTCAGTAGGTCGTCTTAGGGGCGAAGTTTCAGGAGTTGGAGGGGCGCTTAGGGGCACTATGAGAAGCAAAGAAAAGGAAAAAAAAATTTTGGTACCTATATAAAAAATTTTTGGGACAGTAAATTTTCATGATTTTTTTTACCGAAGTTTTCCAATTTTCTTGCAGTTTCGGGTTAAACTTGACTATATAAACCATTTAGGTTCTGAGTTACATAGCCCTACGACGCACCATTTCCGAAATATGGGCCTCCGTATTTTATTATATATATATGCGAATATCTATATAATAAGATAATAGGCGATAATAGTCCTCGCGCCATAGTGCCCCTAAGGCTACACTCCAACCAAAACTTCTGTATGGCAGAGCAATTATTGCGCAAATCTCGCTATCGTTTTGCTCTTGCAAAAGATACGTAATTAGCCTGCGGTTTGTTCTTCTAAACTAAAAACTACACAATGGATTTTGATGCAATTTTCGCCATCATAAAACGAGGAGAGATTATGGATCCGTGGCAACTCAACCCTCGGACTCCTTAAGCTTGCGACACCTCTCTTTAACTAATATCTATAGTATAGTACTATATATAAGTGTTTAGGTACCTATGTCGCATAAATAAGTTAGTTATCAATAACATTAACATTAGAAACGGGATATTTACCATGTTTACTGTTTGTTTAATATCCCGTTTCTAATGTTAATGTTAGTGTTAGTGACCATGATAGTTTAAAAACTTAGTTATCAATGTTACTGAAATGCAGCAATCGTTAAAGGAGCGGTGCTTTGGCCGTCTGGTGAATGTATTTAATAGCCTTCTAGTGGGGTCATATGATGTACTCTTTTGGCGTACTCAAATGAACTCAAACGCAACTTGACGCCTTGGATAGGCGGCTCCGTACATTGCTGACACCGTATATGCCGCTGAAGTGAGGAGCCCAACTCCCAAGGCTTATAATGCTGTCTCATAGAATATAGTTTCTAGAAACAGACGTGGGTATGCATGCATCAAGTTGTGGTAGCAGTGGATAAGGGCCCTCACCCCGCTCATCTTGGCTAGCGACACTAACGATCGCAGAGAGGTATGGCAGAGTAAAGAACTTGCGAACACGTTTTCCGAGCACTACATGGGCGGGTGGGCCTAATGTAGACACATTAGTGTTCGTAGCCTGGCTGTGTTTCGGTGACATCTTTAGAGAAACCACTTGGCACCTCACCCTAATGATTTATGTTGACAGATATTTTGACAACAAAATGTGATTTGTGGGAGAATTGGGAGATCTGCAGTTTAATTGCGTAAGTGAAGTCGGCAAGACAAAGCGCAAAGAGTATGAAAAATCGATCAATCACATGCGATTTAAGGCGATGATAGCTCAGTGGTAGTGACGTTGGATACCGAGACGAAGGTCGCGGGTTCGAATCCTACAATGAGCTTGAGCTTTCGGTGAAGGAAAACATCGTGAGGAAACCATAGCACGGTGTTAGGGTACTTTGTAGTACCCGCCTGGCTGGCAACCACCCTCACGTTGAAAATCTGTCGCCAAGCACCTTCCGGTGTGTTCCGACAGCAGCACTTGAGAGCCAGTTCCCTTCTAGGCTTTGTGTGCTTACCACCATCGGCCACATCATCACTGACCACGGTGAGATTGTGGTCAAACACAGGCCTAAACATAGTAAAAAAAAAAAAAAGATGAAAAACACGATGTGGCTTTCCTTGATAGGTTTTTTTCTTGGTTTGGCTTTTTTATTGATTGGTCGATTTTTCATATTCTTGCATGGCCGAATTCATTACGCAATGAGTCTGCAGGCTTGCCGCCACTTCGACAGATTGCACCTGTAAGAAGCATGGACGAGTCGCTAACTTTTACTTATTGCATTTTTTTGTTTCACCTAGTTGTTAAAAAGAAAAAGAATCTTATCATTCAAGAATCCAAAGAGGGCGTACCACAAAAGTTTGAAACCAAAGACCCGCTTAAAGTGAAGCCACCAGTGGCATCCCAAACAGATGTGATTAATCACGTGAGAAGTAACCCATCAGTCGGCTTCCTTTATATGATTTATGCAGTCCATCCTCAGAATGTTTATTTTACTCCTTATTACCTCAAGTGAGTATAACGGTCCTTTTAATTTAAGTATGAGAAGAAGTTCGTCTCAATCTCGCGTTAAACCGCTATAATGGATTTGGGCCAAACTTATATATGTAGTGCCGTACATATGTGCCCGAGCCAGTTCATAAACACGCCAAAGTCACGCAGTCCTGGGACGCATCTATCATTAATAACAGGACTCGAGGCAGGTATACCACCAGCCTAATTGCGTAAGTGAATTCGGAAAGGCAAAGGGTTTGAGTATGAACACATGCAACAATCACATGCGAGATGAAAGACGCGATGTAGATTTCCATCTAAGTTATTGGTCGATTGTTCAAAACCTTTGCCTTGCCGAATTTACTCATACGAAATTAGGCTGCTGTTTTGCGTTAATGGTTAAATTGGCTTAATGGGTCTACAAAAGATAACTAGTGATAGCCGAGAAATATTAGGTCCTTACCTATGAAATTGGCGTTTTGTCGTACTGGCCACTTTGATCTCAAATATCTCCTCTTTGGTTTGGAATTCCAATTTTAAATTTATACAGCTATTTACTCATGCTTTTGTGTTTGAAAAACCGTAATTCATTTGTTTTTTTCCTCTTTTGGATTTTTCTTTGCGCCAGTCAGTTGCCAAATTTGAAATATCGCGTTATTTACGAGTACGAGTTCCATCGTGGCACCAGTGCTGCAGAATCGGCTTGAAGGATTAATGATGTGTATGGCAACGGTGTCGCAAAAGAAAACACAGTGCGTTTTTGGTGCCAACGTTTTCGTTCTGGAAATTTCGACCTGCAGAACAAGCCCCGTGGACGGCCGGAGAAAGTTGATAATGAAGTATTGAAGGCTATTGTGGAAGCGGATCCATCGCAAACCACGTACGAGTTAGCTGCTGGCTGCGTTGTTAGTGATAAAACTGTTTTAATCCACTTACCGCCGACGAACCCAGCAAGCGCAAACCCCGGATCGTGGTCTTAGGAGTGCCGACTTCCATGGCTGAAAATGAGGTCTTCAGATGCATTTTTGAACAAAATGTAGCCGACAAGTTTGAAGACATGTCCTTAGAATCATTCCTGGCCATGATAAAATTAAGCCACAAATCTGGGAAGAGAGAAGCGTCGACCTGCAACTACGTCATTGAAGTACCAGCTGATATACGTAAAGCCCTAATCGCTCAATCGAGACTATTTATTAATTGGACATCTTGTCCTGTCAGGGATTTTACACTGGTAACTCGGTGCTACAAGTGCCAACAATATGGTCATGCAGCGAAAACGTGCAGAGAGGTCAACTCGACGTGTGGGCATTGTGGTGAAACTGGGCACTCGATGACAGAGTGCGCGAAGAAAGCTGATGTACCAAAATGTGGAACTTGCTCACGCTTTAAAAAGCCCAGCAATCATAAAACAGGAGATCCTGAGTGCCCTGCAAGGAAGATAGCGGAATTTAGATACATCAACTCTGTCGATTACGAGGGCGCCTAGAGCGTCGCACTCAAGGCCAGACTTCCGTGTTTAACACGTGATGCCGACTCAACAAGAACAGGCTACTGCGCTGGCCTACTTCACCTGGATTTGCTGCTGTCTTAGGCAATTTGCCACCGTGCGTACTTTGGCAAAACGGCTTGAAAACATTTTGCAATAGCCCAGCTCAAATATCTGTTGACGCTTAAAGTTCGTTGTCCGTGTGTGTAAATAATTAAGTGCAAACAATTTTACGTAAACTAAGCTAAGTTAGGAATTATCTGTTTATCATTATTAATAGAATTTAATTTTAATTTGCATGTGTTTTAGTCATTAAGATTATAAATAAATCAATATATCTCTGTCACTATTCTAATGTTAAGAAAATATTGTAAAAATTATTTGTCCTTACATTTACATTGTTTGAGCCCCTGCCGCCTGTGATACAGGATTACCTAGTACAGGCACCTAACATTGTTGTACCTGCTTTATATATAAGACCTATTAGTATAGTTTACCAATTTGAAATTTGAATAAAGATTTTTTTATTATTTTTTTACTTGTAGCAAATTGGGAAGGTGAAAAAGCTTGAAAGGTGGGTACCTCATGAATTGAGTGCAACAAACCGACAAACGCGCGTCGACTGCTGCGTTACATTACTCATCCGGCACAATAAACAAAGGATTTTAAATCGAATCATTACCTGTGAAGAAAAGTGAAGAAAAGTTGGGCGCACGGTTGGCGCAATGGTTGAGCGATTGACTGCTGCGCTGCGTGTCGCGGGTTCGATTCCCGCACGGAACAAATATTTGTATGACCTACAGATAGTTGTTTCGGCTCTGGGTGTTTGTGTATGTGAGTTTATATGTTTGTAAACGCACCCACGATACAGGAAAAAAATCCTAGTGTGGGGCAAAGTTTTATCCTGTACAATAATCGGAAACGCTAATCGCAATGGCTGAACCCTGGCGAACCAGCCAAATCCTGCCCCAAGCGAAAATTAACTCAAAAAAAATTACTTGTGAGCGTTTGGGACTAGTGCCGGTGTCGTTCACTACAGATTTCTTAAATCTGGCCAGACGATTACGGCGGATGTCTATTGTCAGCAACTGCAAACCATGATAGAAAAGCTAGCTGCTAAACAGCCGAGGCTGGTTAATCGCTCTAGGCCACTGCTGCTTCAGGACAACGCTAGACCACATACTGCACAACAGACGGCTACCAAATTAGAGGAGCTTCAATTGGAATATCTAAGACATCCACCGTACTCCCCGGACCTTGCTCCAACATATCCATTTTTTTCGAAATTTGGATAACTTCACCACACCATCGACCACATCATCACTTACTATCAGGCACTGCAGACCCACCGTACCCCTGGCCGTACCCCTGGTGGTACGGTGGGTATTTTAAAGTTAAACGATACCACTGTATGAAGTGACCGTAGTGGTGTGCTGTATGAGTTTTCTCGCATATTATATTTATTTTTACGGATAATAAATTTATTAAAAATAAAGATCATACCTGTGAAATAGTTCCATTGAATAATGAAATATTGAAAGAAAAGTGTAATTTGCAAAAAATTATATTTGCAATATTATACGACAAGAAAAAAAGAGATTTTAAAGATATGTGGATAAGTTTTGCAATTGGGAGAAATCCTCGGCAATCGGTATTAAGGCGTGAAGCACTTTCTTCAGAACGCTAGGAAGAAATTTGCACAAGTTTCTAAAACTGTATCCCACGATTTGATTAAAATAGAAGTTCCAGTCCAGTATCATAATTTCTTTTTGGCAGATTATTACTGTGACGACTCAGACAAGCAAAATCGAAACTACTAAAGCGAAGCCCTTAATTCGCACTTATGTCGGACCGAATAGAAAAAAGTTAAATTATTTTGTTTAAAACGACAACAGCGCGGTGTGAGACAGGAAGCCGTCATATCTCCGAAGCTGTTTACCGCTGCACTGGAGGATGTCTTCAAGGTTCTAGACCGGAGAGGGCTAGGCATCAACATCAATGGCGAGTACATCACTCACCTTCGGTTTGCCGACGACATAGTGGTTATGGCTGAAACCATGGAGGACCTCAGTAGAGCTTCCGAAAGAGTGGGTCTTAGGATTAACATGGTCAAAACCAAGGTGATGTTGAATGCTCATGTTACACCCACTCCTATCAAGGTCCAAGACTCTACACTCGAAGTGGTGGGCGACTATGTCTACCCGGGACAAACGATCCAGTTGGGTAGGGCCAACTTCGAGAAAGAGTTCAACCTTCGAATCCGACTCGGCTGGGCAGCGTTCGGGAAAAAAAAATTGAATTATCGACTCAATGAAGAAGAAAAAGCGTTCGAGAAGTTGCGCGGTATCTTCTCGTCCAAATTACCACAATGTCTCAAGTCTATGACCAGTGATGACATATGGCTCTGAGACGTGGTCGCTTACAATGGACCTAATCAGAAAGCTTACATTCACTCAAAGGGGCAATGGAGAGGGCTATGCTCGGAGTTTCCTTGCGTGATCGTATCAGAAATGTAGATAGCCCGAAAAATTGCCAAACTTAAGTGACAGTGGGCAGGGCACATTGCTCGCAGAACGGATGGCAGATGGGGCAGAAAGGTTCTGGAGTGGCGACCGCGAACCGGAAGACGTTGCGTTGGAAGGCCTCTCACCAGGTGGACCGATGACCTGGTGAAGGTTGCGGGAATCCGCTGGTTGCGAGACGCATGGGACCGATCAATGTGGCGACGCTTGGTTGAGGCCTATGTCCAGCAGTGGACGTCTTTCGGCTGATATGATGATGATGCGATTACTCAAAGTATTGGAGCATATTCATACATTGGAGATGATTCCAAAAAAAAGAAAAAGGGTCAAATCATCAATGATGACTTCATTACAGACGAACAGTTACAAATAGTAAATAAATAAATTCAATTGGTAACGCATTAGAACATTGGAGATGATTCCAAAAAAAAGAAAAAGGGTCAAATCATCAATGATGACTTCATTACAGACGAACAGTTACAAATAGTAAATAAATAAATTCAATTGGTAACGCATTAGAAAAATTGCGCACATAACAAACCTAATTACCTACTAAAACTAATTGTTGATCTCGAAAGTGGTTTTAACTAGTAACACAACACTATTACCTGGTGGTATCGTTTAACTTTAAAATACCCACCGTACCACCAGGGGTACGGCCAGGGGTACGGTGGGTCTGCAGTGCTATCAGGTGAGATAGTAAATAAAATAAAAAAAAACTTCTTGCAAGGGAAAAAATTTAACTCCGATGGGGCAGTCCAAAGCGCCTTCACAGATTTTATTGATTCCCGTCCGAATGGTTTTTTTAGTAAAGGTATCAATGAACTACCTATGAGATGGCAAAAGTGCATAGATAGCAATGGTACATACTTTGATTAAATAAATAAATGATATTAGCTTTTTTTGCCGTCTGCCTTTTGTATTTGTATATAGGTTTGTTTTTCTTAGAATATTCAATTGTATATATGTTAATAACTTTGATGTTCAATCAAAATGGTTTTCCATCTAAAATATGAAAACGTTTTATTAAAAAAAACGTCTGTATGTTCCTCCTTTACAAAACACCAATTTCATATGTAATGACCCAATTTAAGATAACAAGTGATAGCCGTGAAACATAAGATAAATAGTGATAGCCGTGATACATCAGACAACCGTGAAACATAAGGGCAGACTTTCCATTTGAATCGCAAAATATTGCGCTATAGTATGTACATTCATAATTTTATCGTATTGAAAGTCGTTATACTCAATGGATTATAGAGATCAAGTAGATGCAAACTGAGTTACCTAAGTATATAACAAAATTTCAACCTTCGGTTCATTATAACAGGTTATTAAAACATTTTAACTAACCGGTTCTTCTGTAACGAGATTTTACAGTATATCCAAAACGATCGACTCGTTAAAGTGGTTTTCAGTGTTCTCCGTTCCAACTAATACATTACTGAATACGTTTCCAGAGTCGTACCGTATGATCAGATCGACAAACACAATTTTTTCACAATTAGTCAATGTGGAGTGACACACTACTCTCACGAGATGGTCTTCACGAAACTACCATCGTGGGAACAGGAGTACAACATATTTGTTAAACTTACAGATGTAAGAATTTTTAACTTGATTTTGGTTATGGCTCTAAGCCCGGCTTTTGAATTGAGCATTTGAATTTAAGAACGTGTCGAACTATTCTTTAAGGCTTGACAAGTTCTCAACATAAAATTCTTAATTCAGAAACCTGATGTAATATAAGGCATACTATCTAACTGTTATCTTAGTCTTCTAAGAGCAAATGACGTACGTTTCCAGATCAAGTTCTTCAAATTATATCGATATTGGAAAGCTTTTTATGTGTGGAGGAAATCTATAATGTTCAGAAAATATACGAAAATTCGTACCAAGCTGGCGAAGAACCTCTTCATTTTGACGCCGATTTTAGGCAAAGCTTTGCTGAGTATACAATCGATGTGCTGTGAAATGTATATGAAATCATTTGCTGATGTGAGCAGAGACATGGATACTGCATTCTTCTACTTTATCGAAGACCAGGTAATGAAAATGGACAAAATTTTCTTGTGAAGTATTTAGACTAGGAATAGGTCCTACATTGCCTTGAATAAAGACAAGACGGGTGTCAGGTATTCACTATCATTTCAACCGAAGGACGTTCCTAGGCCTCCCCCAAGCGTCGCCACGCATCTCGCATCCAACGCATTCCCGCAATCTTAACCAATTCATCGGTCCACCTTGTTGAGGTCTTCCAATGCAGCCACGACAAAATACCACGCTCAATGCCAATGAGCGTGGTATTTTCGTTTTTTATCCAGAGAAGATTTCAAAAATAATGTTTATATTCCAGATGAAACGTGTTGAATACATAAGAGACAAGTTGGTAGAATATCGCAACGTGGTCTTGGATGTGATCACCCAATCATGTCACACGGCTCTGTACATGCAGGGGTTTGTGTACGACGATAGAAACATACCGCCCTTTCAGATGATTAGAGGCAAACCTACTGGCGGCATGTCTTATACAGAGAAAGCGAACAAGAGGAAGTACTGCGAAAGATTAGCATGGTAAAATCCTACTTCCAAAAATTTTATAATATTACTACATTTTTTCCGCGGTTTCGCGCCCGTGGCCCACCCCTCAGGACCCGTTATTTTTCGGCATAAAAGTAGCGTATGACACTCAGGCATAATGTAGCTTTCTACTAATGAAATAATTTTCAAATTCGGTTCTGTCGTTTCAGAGATTACTTTTTTATTATTGATAGACAAGGGCAAAAAAATAGTACTAATAATACTTCCTACAAGCAAACTCACAAACTTTACCTCTTTATAATATTAGAATAGATTAATGTGATGAAATATGTGATAGCACTTAAGGGGGCTGGCTTTTACATCACTTTGTTTCAATAATAAATAAACAAACAAATAGTGATTGTTTAAATGCAAAATAAATATAGGTATCTTGTAGTTTACTTTTTGTCATGGCTGTCATTTTCATGGTTTTTGGCTTTGATGAAGATACACTAGCGCTTCAAAAATGGGCCGATAAAAATATGGCCACAAATACGGTTGTGGCCCTATTTCAAATTAGTATGGTCCAATCATAGCCAACATTAATACGTTAAAAATGCCGCAATGTGCGTTCAAAACTGTACAAATAACCACCGTAACAACTTGATTTTGGAAGGATTATCTTTTTACCCGACTGCCGAAGGAGGGTAATGTGTTTATCAGTCTATATATGTATGTATGTATGTATGTATGTATGTATGTATGTATGTATGTATGTATGTATATATGTATGTATGTATGTATGTATGTATGTATGTTTGTTCCTATGTGGCGTTCCAGAGACCAAACGCGTTGACCGATTTTGATGACTCTTACGTTAATCGATTCGTCTTAATCCTGCGAGTGTCACTGGCTACATTAAAATTGGCGAAAACAAAAATGGCGGATTTTGGGCGCCATTTTGTGGGGAAAAAAATATTTTTTTTCGTCCAAACCCATCGTGTGGGGTTAAAAAGGGTTTTAAAAGGCGTTTTCAAAAATATATAACACATATATGTTTAAATGAACCTAATTCTAAAAAAAAGTAACTAAAAAGTTGCAAATAAAAAAAGTTAATAAAAAAAATCAAAAAACCCGACTGTTTAAAAGCAAACTAAAAAGACGTAAACAAGAAGAAAATCATGCTGTGCAGTCGGAGGATACATCTGGTTTTGGTCCGCCAGCTCGCGAATAAGTATCCTCCGACTGCACAGCATGATTTTCTTCTTGTTTACGTCTTTTTAGTTGGCTTTTAAGCAGTCGGGTTTTTTTTTCGGTAAATTTATATCATTATGTGTTTTTCATAAAGTAATAACCGAATTAATTAGTAAATATGAATTAATTACCAAATATTATGATTGTTTGACCAACGTTTGCGTCGGAAAAGCGAACGCGCCAACTATTGTAACAAACATCGACTGTTCTGGAACAGAGAAGGCATGGAGTAGTTTGTAAAGCTTTTTCTAGCGTTCCTGATAATCCATAGAAAACGAAATAAAGTAACCCCGTAATTTCCTACATAGTGTTTTTAACCTTATTGCTGAAATTTTAAGTTTCATTTTATAATAAATATTTTTGTAGCTACATATGGCTAAGTAGGCGTTTCGGCCGATGAGTTTCGCCCGAACCGGTCGAAACAGGAATTTCATTATTATTAATATTTTTGAGTGGTGTTTCGAACGAATCCTATTTTAGAGGCAAAGTAACGTTAGAAACATAAAATCAGTAGAGAGTTTAATAACATGATAAAAATACAAACTAATTCCTCTTTTGCTTTTTATAAGCATTTATACCCAAACTACCAGGAGGCCAGAATCATGAAGAAGTCCTTAATATTTGCGGGGCTGGAATCATTACCGGTAAAGACCAACTTAAGTACCAGGAGATTATAATCATGAGGAAGTATTACCGAGACTGGAATCATGAGATGTAAAACGAGTACCGGGAGATATTAGATTCTGACCTCCTGGCTCTCCGTTAGTCTCTACCGCCTATGATTCTAGGCCCCCAAATACTTCTTCATGATTCTGGCCTCCTGGTAGTTTGGGTATAATATAATAATAGAGTAATGTTCAACATGTAACTAAAACAGTAAAAGTGGAAGTTATATTTGTATCATGTTATTGAACTCTCAACTGATTTGAATCGAATTTTTAATTTTGATGTTTATAAAAAATAAACGTCCTAACACTAGTACCTACCGACTCGTAGGTGCCAAAAGTGAAATTAAATTTTATATAATAAATTATTCCACTCATAAGTGCACCATAGCACCAGCGAAAAATATCGATAGGTGCCGTATGTGGAATACCTTTGGTGCCTTTTTGTACGCTTTTTAATTACGATATAGGACTGATTACGAGGGCGGCACTGAAAATTTCGGGAATCAAGGAAGTGACACAATATTACTATTTAAAAATGTGTTTATTGCTTTTCGAAGTATTCTCCGCGAAATTTGACACATTTTTCCATACGATGGAACCAATCATTGAAGCAACCATTCCATTCGGAAGTTGGGGTCTCCAAAATGGCCGTTTTGTAGGCGTCCACAGCTTCTTCAGGTGATGAAAATCTCTGACCACGCAATTTATTCTTTATTTTAGGGAAAGTATAGGAATCATTAAGGCTTAGGTCGGGGCTGTACGGCGGATGGTCTAATAATTCTATGTTTTCTTGCTCTAAAAACTCTTTTGTTCTGTGCGCGGTGTGAGAACTCGCATTGTCGTGATGGAGGATGATGCAGTTCTCTTTACGGAGTTCAGAAACGACCTGTGGCAAACAAATGCTAGCATACCATTCTGCATTAACCGTTCTTTGTCCCGCAAGAGGAATAGTCGCAATATGGCCGGTTTTGGAGACAAACTTAGATAAAGTACCTATAGATTAAGCACTGGCGTGGCCGCAAATGAGACAGCAATAGTTAGTTCTGGTGTTACAACAAGAACGAGAACACTACAACCCACCATCGCACTGACACTTATTATCTATAAATAACCTAAATTCCTTGTCTCAATTAACACATAATACCACGATATCATAGAAAATCAAACAAACCCGAATTTGTTTGTCAAACCTGCCATTGTATTAGAGTTTGACAAACAACAGAAACCGGCCACGGTGACAAAGACAAAAAATAATCTTTTGTCCTTATTATTTACATGGAGCTGCCAATTAGCCATCTCGCTCTATCAATCAAGCTCATTTTAAGGCTTAATCTATAGGTACTTTATCTAAGGAGACAAACGTGGCCACCATTTTTTTGCAACACTCCGTGAACGAACAATTTTTGTTGGCTTTAACTCATTTTAGAACATCCAAACTCGTGACTGGTTTTTTGTTTCGGGTTCGTACGCGTATATCCAGGATTCGTCACCTGATACGATGTTGTATACAGCATTTGAGGATCCTGCGTGGAATCTTTCGAGAGTTCTGACGCACCAAGTAACGCGAGCCGCTTTTTGCTCTTCACAGAGCGAATGCGGTATCCATCGGGAAAACAACGTTTTTTACACCTAATTGTTCATGCAAGATTATTTGTATTTGACTCATGCCAATGTCTAAAGTTGCCTGAATTTCGCGGTATGTCACATGTCGATCTTCCTCAATCAGCTTACGCACAGCATCAAGGTTTTCTTGGGTGACTGCAGTTTTTGGACGACATTGACGGGGATCATCACTGAGCTTGACACGTCCACGTTGAAATTCAGCAAACCAGCGATAAATTGTGGTTTTTGATGGGGCTTCATCACCAAATGCAGAAATCATCCGGTCAACACACTGTTTTTTTGTTAAACCACTTCGAAAGTCATAATAAATCATCGCTCTTGAATTTTCTCGAGTCAATTCCATTTTCTCAACGACTAAACAAGTTTAACAAAACCTTGAGACAAGACCGAGAATCTTTAAATAAATAAATGGTATTCGATTTTTAAAACCAACGAGTTTTCAATTAAAAAGATTGCTGTTGATTGGCTGTCTCTTTATGTGGCATGTGGCAGCAGACAGTGGCAGACGTGACTTAGATGAAGCAAAAAAAAACGAAACGATAATAGTTGAAAAGTTTTAGGTGAAATGAAATTCGGTCAAATGTTTTTCGAACTCATAATAGGTAACCATTTTAAATACATAATGATAAAATAATATATGCATGGATATGTGAAGTAATACTATTGAGCAATTCGTTATTAATTGCAGTTATTTTTTTCATGATCACTTCATCTATAATTATGTTAAATCAAAATTTCTCGGTGGTGGCACGCATCCAGACGCTAACGGAGGTTCCTAAAAACTTTCTTCAATAATGTTGGTGTAATTGTAACCATTTAATGCCGGATATTCTCTTTAATTCTTAATTGACTGTATTGATGTGTATCTTGTGGCTACATCTTGTTGGAACCATGTTCTTGAATCCATTATTACTGAATTTATAACCTCTGAAGTAAAACAGCCTTTTAACATACCAGTATAGCAGCCACTGTTAACAGTTACATTTTGTTCGCATGAATTCATATTTCATTCAAAGAAGAAAGGCCCAATAACTCCTCTGCGTGATATTGTCTTCGTTCCTTGACGTTCTTTGACGACTTTTTAAGCACTTGACTTAAATGTTAAACATGTTTCTACTAAACTTTTAACACACATTTTAATCAAATTTGAACTCGGAGCTTCTGAGTCGCCGAGCTGCGATTCGAAAACGACCGTTTTTATTATAGAAGTTAAATGTACGGACGCAAAAGCCGCCATGAATCTAACCGCGCGCAGGATATTCCGCAAAAAAAGACAATATAAAATGCACGACATATTCCGCCATACTGTATTGGATAAGTTACCCAGAAAAATTGAAAATAATGGCAAACTGAAAGCCTTTTCTTCTATGGGATTTGAGTATGAACTTAGATATTAGAACAGAACCACTTCTATCATGTTTAGAATAAAATCAACTAAAAGATTATAATATATGCTTGCAGTTTCATAAAGTTGGCGGATTATATGACAAACTACATGTTGCACCGACTAACAAAAAAGTCCAATTTAATTATGTCCAATATGCTTCGTATTCATATCGGTTTTACTCCTGACGATGAAGTGCTGTTGGGTACTGACGTGGAAAACCTGGTTGAAGAAGTGCCTCGAAACTCAGAAACTTGCAAGGTACTGAAATGTCTAATTTAGTCAACTTCGTGATGCCGAATTAGACCGGTCGTCAGGCCTCAGACAGAGGCAATGCCCGTGGAATTTCAACTTACACGCGGGCGAAGACCCCTGGCATTAGCTGATGCTGATAGTATTACAATTAACTAACACTTTAATTATTGTTGATTATTTTAAGTGCCAGCTCAAGTACCTCTATAACAGTGCCGAATTCTAATTTAATAATTATTAACTCGTTTTGCAGTGGCCGTTGTTCCAAATCGATGCGTACATTATCGAATCTGGTGAAATGGTACTCAACCCAAGTGAGGATGTAGTAGTAACGCATTTCATGAAAATAATAGGATATTGGGAGGAGTACGTGCGGACGTTTCACAACTTCCTTCACGATGAGACCTTACAGATATTTGTTCAGCCCACAATAATGGGCAAAGCCGTGGAATGGTCCGCGGGACAGTCACCGAACCTTTATTTCTTGATGAACCAAGACGTCAACATGCTGGAGGATATAGCATTCATTCCCTATTCGCTGAAATTCGGCTTTGAAAGTGTGTGGAAGTTTTTGCAACGTTTCCAATCCTTCAGGGATAACTTCCGTGAGGCGTGTGCAATGGATATTAATTTAATTAAAAATGAGAGAGATGTACTCAAGTTCAGGCAGCTGTGTGATAAGTTCGTCAAACAAATGGAATCTGTAGAAGACATAGTGAGCTACCAGCCCGTGGGCTTGCTCTTCTTGTGCCTACTTCCCTTCCAAGAACTGTTTAGACCGCTGCCGAGGAAACTATTCGATGTCGTGGCAAATGTCACACCTGAGTAAGTTTATTTACATTAAAGTTATACAATACTCACCAAAAATGATTACTGGGGTTTGTAAAAAAAAGAATCGTTGAATATTTTAGTCTTCCAACGTGAATTTTAACAAAATATTATCAAGCAATACATTTCTAGAATAAGTTGATTTCGCGTACTGTACGGGTGATTTGTTTTATTATTAATTCTTATAAAATCTACAGAATCGGTCATAGTTGCATTGAAGAAATTGTGGGTGGTATTGAACATCTCAACGAAGACGTAATAAAAGAACCTGCTACTGCTGCGGAACTGGTGGCATTTAACTTTTTGATGGACGGCTTTGAACCGCGAGTAGCACACTTGGAAGAAAGGCTGGAGTACCTTCGGGAACTCTATGATCTCATGGGAGAATTCAACATACCGATTTCACCTGATGACATGACGGACTTTTTAGGTACGTATTGTTCACATGTAAATAATGTGAAAGCACTCTTCAGCATTGAAGACCGGTTAGACAAATATTTGTTTAGGTATCTACCTATCTACAGTACGCGTACAGTATAACATCAAGTTCTAGTAAACTGTTTACACGTCGAACCAGTCTTTTACATACTAAAGGGATATTCAATAAGGGCGGTTAGATGTTGAAATGAAATTAAATAAAACAAGCTGTGTGTGAGGTATTAAAAAAAAAGTTGAAAAGCCAACTTGTGTCATTAAGGCGGGCCGCATACGTACGTTTTCCGCGTTCGATTTCCGAATACGGAATACAAACTCGGAATTCTATGAACCTAGCGCAGACGTTAGTTTTTTCCTGTTTGAAATATCCACGAACGCGCGGGCTTGGCATTATTCGATCCGTACGTACGGAAAGTGTTCCGTTCAAAAAAAAAAACGGACGCGTGCATTCGAATTTATTCAGAAAAATAAGTTTACGCAGCTATTTTACACAGTAAATTTGTAAAAAATAACTTTATTTACATGTTGAGGTCGGCTAAACCGCGTCAGTCTACTGCAAAATGTGTACAAAATACGAATTACTACACCTTTCCAAACGGTAGACAATTTAGATTTGCTCAAAATATGTGCATAAACAACCTTTTCGCTTGCTGAAAAGATGCAAATGCACAAAATAAAGTTAAACATATTTTACAAAAGTTCATAAAAAAACGAGTCAAAATTAGGCAACATTTGCTTAAAAATTTGATGCAACCTTGCAACATGACATTTCTTTGGTGTTGTTTTTTTTTGTGCTGTCCATTCACCCGTCTCATAATCGATTAAAAATTGCATTCAGCCTAATCGATTAAGTGTACCAAACGATTATTTTAAATTATTTCGATCGACTCTGTTCATTTAAATACATTTTTAGTAAATTAATGATTATCAAATATGTATGTTTTAAAATTAGAACAAACCCGTTTATAGGCATAAAATACAATAATAACATATAGTAATAACTATACATAAATGCTTAAATAATGTTATCTTTTCTCAAACATTTTGTCGTGTAATTTAAAAATGGAACGATCTTTTACGCCGTAACTTCTCAAAGGTTTTATTTAAATTTCGAACTGGCTTGCATATAGAAAGCTGTTTATAGAAAATAAAAAAAACACTTTAACACGGGAATAATTATTGTTGTTCGTCATTGATTTCGAAAAATAATTATTGTATTTGACAAAATGAGTTCTAGGTGAACTAAAAACTTAGTTTTAATTTCCGCGCATTATTTGAGAAAAGTACTATACAAGCCTTGGCCACAACTAGGCATTGATGGACTTACGTATGTGTGCCTCGGCTTCGCCTCGGCCCACATTTACACGTTCGTCCATCAATGCCTCTTTTGCTGGACACTGCAGTAATGTACTATAACAGTATTTTGAGAAAAATATCGGATTCGTAGCAAATTTCGCGCCGAATTTTTCTATTACGTACAAGAATTCTAAATTCAAATTCGGAATGCGGTCGGTATTCAAAATATTTTATCGGATACATTTTAGTTTATACGAGAGTTTTACTTTGATCTTTTCAGAAGCTTATATACAGAATTACCCGTATAAATACGAGTATGTCTATGTATGATAAGTAGGCGTAGGGAAATGTACCAGTTCCTGGCACATTTGCGCGGATCCTTACGAAGCCAGCTGTTATGGCATGGTTGTCAATCGAGAAAGGGTTGATAATTAAAATACAAGATGGCGACCATACAATTTATCGTAATGGAAATCATTAACATGATTTTCGAGGGTGGTGATCCAGAAAATTAATTTAAAATATATCAAAGAACGCGGTGCATATGTACCAAGCTGCATTACGACAACTTAATACATACATAAGTTTAAGGGCTGGCACATTATCTTAATTCACAAATAAAGAATGGCGGCTATTCAAAGCTATACATAAATATTCTAAAGGATTTTCTGTCTCCTGGTGAGCTATTACCGCAAATTTTAAATCCAAGATGGCAGCTGCCATTTGCCACAGCTTGTTTATTTTTCTATAATTTCGATTTTAAAGCCCGTATTTGTTATTAGCGACCTAGAAAACTATGAAAATGACACCTATGACGAAAAGTAAACAAATTTTCGTCGGCGCCATCTAGGATTTTGATTTTAAACCCATAATCTAATACACGGAAACCAAGAAAATGATGCCCAAAAAAAGAAAAGTTATTCACCTTTTGTCGGAGAAACCATTAAAATTACCCAATAATGAGAATCAAATTAACGTCGGCGCCATTTTGGATTTTGATTTTCAGCTTAGTTGTTTGACAACCATGCCATAACTCGCTTGGTAAGGATTCGCGCAAGAAGATTAGCACAAGGTTTATTGACATTAATTGTTTTTGGGGAATGCAGAAGTAAATACAAACCAAACTTATGTTCTTAAAACAAATAAAAATAAACTTCTAAAAGTACCTATAGAGTAACCAATTTTCATGACATTACATAAAACCCGACCGAATTCAAAACCTAAACATACCATACTCAATATATAATATAATAATAATTCCAGCCTATAACTCTACCACTGCAGGGTAAAGGCCTCTTCTCATACAGAG
Organism: Anorthoa munda; assembly: GCA_945859665.1. Classification (NCBI taxonomy): domain Eukaryota; kingdom Metazoa; phylum Arthropoda; class Insecta; order Lepidoptera; family Noctuidae; genus Anorthoa; species Anorthoa munda. The sequence goes on from OX243893.1 coordinate 42,842,097, forward strand.
AAGGCACGAGCATTGATCATCACGTGCGCTCAATGCGGGTTGGCAATTTGAGACTGTAAGATCAGCAGCCGTATTGCACAAGTGAATACGGTAACGCAAAGACTTTGAGCGCTATCCTATCGACCAAATCAACCAATCACACAGACGGAAATTCACATCGCGTCATTCTTCTCGCATGTGATTGGACAATATAACAAATAATCATAAAACCGTTGGTTCCACGAAATTAAATTTATCTACGCTTGCGTTACGTACTCACATAAAAATATACTAGGCACTCTGTATACTTCTGAGACTATCAAATATTAAAAGGCTCAATGATTATTATTTGAATATAAAATATTTTTGATAAACGGGCGCATTCCGAATTTAAATTTTGAATTGGATAGAAAATTCGGCACGAAATTATCCACGGTTCGATAAATTTGTGTAGTTGCTTTTAATCAAATAATGTCCAAAAATCAATTAAGATTACTTTAAGAAATTATTAATAGTAATTATTTAAAGTATTTATTGTATTTTATGCCTAAAACAGGTTTTTTTCTATTTTTTAAGAAACGTTTTGGGATAATCGCTCATTAATCGCGTCGATAACATAAAAAAATCGATTGCTAAAATCGTTTTGGCACACAACTATTACATTAAAAAAGAACAATATAATTGAAGAATTGGATATTTTGAACAAAAATAAAGTAGTGGTAATGAATTTTACGTATTATTGGACCGGTGTTTGTTAATTACGTTAAAATCTGGGCTTCTTCTTGTTGTTTATTATATTTAGAGACATCATTGTCATATTTGTAATCATTTTAGGGTAGGTCTTAGTAATAGCCCTACCCTATTACTAAGACTCCGCGATCCGTCTGTCTGACTGTCTGTCTGTCCGTCTGTCACCAGGCCGTATCTCATGAACCGTGATAGCTAGGCAGTTGAAATTTTTACAGATGATGTATTTCTGTTGCCGCTATAACAACAAATACTAAAAACAGAATAAAATAAATATTTAAATGGGGCTCCCATACAACAAATGTGATTTTTTGCAGTTTTTCGCGATAATGGTACGGCCCTTCGTGCGCGAGTCCGACTCGCACTTGGCCGGTTTTTACATGTGGGTGGGTGATATTTGTGTAAAATAAAAATGTAAACAAATACGATAGGCGCGAAACTTCGTCTTTGAATAACAAATAACTTCATTACCACTAATTATTTATTTTGAAATATGGATGAATTCGTCAAATAAACAAACGATGAGCAAACCACTACCCCTTTAGTGGACTTTGGGTGTCCAAAATATGCATGTTTTATGTTTTATAGCCTCGACCACCACTGTTATCAAAATGGCGATTATCGCATTAACACACTTGTGTCTAAAAAGGTAAATTAATAAACTTGCGCGCTTAATCTAAAAAAAAATATTGACGCTAACATGTAAGCTTTTTATCCAACTGTTTTAATTAGCGCCCCCAATTAAGTTTCTTTAGGTATCTTAATCAATAATTACGTTATTAATTAGGATGTCGTATGACCTAAATCTGGGTTCCAAAATGAACCACCGCTGAGGCAGCGGAGGTATGCTCGTCGCGCCCCAAAGTGTACCCCGTTCGAACTATACGGTTAAAACACAATTATCTTTTTGCAAAATTTCTTTAGTAAGTACGAAATTCCGAACGTGTTTTTTTTTGAGGTCGAATTCAAAATCGGAACGTCAAAAGGACTGGTCTTTGTCTCTCTCTTTCTAATGGCGGGAAAGATATATAGAAAAAAAAATGTTACTTTGTCTCACTCAGTGAGCAAAATCGCATTTTGCTCACTGATTTCAGGCAGCAAAACCTACATGTTTGAGCTACTGAAGTAAAAAAAAAAATTAGGTACGCGGGAACTTCTCATTCGTTTTTTTTATAATTTAGCAAACTAATACAGACAATTTTAATTTGATTCACACAAATAGAATAAAATATGAATACTAGCAGTCAAAGTGCACAATTACTACTAAACAAATGGAGAGAAATACATACACAAAATCTTTACATACGCACGGATTTTTTTTATACAGGATACTGTTTTCGCCAGACTTCTGCGACTCTTTTAGCAGATTCAGGAGCAGATTTAACCACCGTGGCGATGCGCCGTGGTGGATGGAAATCTAGTGGTGTCGCGGAAGGATATATCGAGGACTCAATCGAAAATAAGTAAAAAATTAGCATGTGCGTAGTTGAACGTATTAAATTAGGGCCTTCCTCAGTTGATCCACCGATTTAACCTTTGTCGCCGCGCCCATCCACTTCAAAATAGCATAAAATGTCATAATTGGCTCAACATGATCATCAACCAGAGGCTAAAGTTATTTTAATAGGGGTTAAAGTATGAAATTGCCGTTTTATTGTAATAGGTACTTCGAATTGACATAGAACCTTCATGGTTTGAGATTTTTGAGTGAAACTTTTTTCACATAGTACCTATGAAGTTCTTCTTTTAAAAAATGTTCAACATTCGATTATCGACTTTCAGTTGTTTTTTTTATTCAGCTTAGACAAGAAAGATGAACGCGGCAGTAACATGCAGCTCGCAATATCAGTGTTGCGTTTGGAGAAGTGACTGCTAATGAACGCACCGTGCGATTTTGGTATAAACGCTTTCGTGATGGAAACTTCGATTTGAAGAACGAAACCACGTTAAAGACCGCCCACACAGGTGAATAATAATGAATTGAAAGAGATGGTGGCAGTCGATCCGAGCCAAACTACCCAGGAATTAGCGGCATGGTTTAACGTTACCTTACCAACAATATTGACTCATTTGCGTCAAATCAATAAAATAAAATAATATTAAAAATGGGTGCCTCATGATTTGACTGATCTGCAGAAATAAACGCGTGTTGAAACTTGTGTTGCCTTGTTGAAACTATACCGAAATGAAGGAATATTGGATCGAATTGTGACATGTGATGAAAAGTGGATTCTTTACGATAACCGTAAGCGAAAAATGCAATGGTTGACCCCAGGTCAATCGCCGCAACAGTGTCCTAAAGCAAAACTTACCAATAAAAAGGTAATGGTAACTGTTTGGTGGTCTCAGCATGGTGTTATTCACTATATCTTTCTCCGATCTGGTCAAGCAATAAAGGTAGATATCTACTGTGCCGAACTCCGAACAATTATAGCAAATATAGCAGTGAAACAGCCCCGACTCATGAATCGATCTTCACCTTAGATAGTATCTAAGATCTTCAACATTATTGCTCCATGATAACGCGAGACCTCATACAGCACGAGACACCGTTTTAACTCTACAGGAACTGCAATTAGAAACTATTACTCACCCTCTGTACTCGCCAGGCCTTGCTCCAACGGTCTACCATTTTTTTCGTGATTTGTACAATTTTCTACGCGATAAAAAGTTTTCTTCTCAGGAGACAGTACAAAATGCTTTTACACAGTTTGTCGAATCTAGATCATCAGAGTTCTATCGCAAAGGCATAAATGACCTTCCTATTAGATGGCAGCAATGTAGGTATAGATAATAATGGTAATTATTTTGATTAAATAAATATGTTGGATAAAAAAAAACTAATTTCATTTTATCAGTACAAATCGGCAATTTCATACTTTAACCCCTAATATTACGTGATAATTATGTGAACGACATTTTCTGTTCCCAACTAAACGGTTACAATAAACTTCCAAAATTGCGAAAACGTATGTAATATTAATATAAATTTGGTTATATATAAATATACATATTCGTCACTCCTAAAAGCATCTAATAATTATTATTCTCATAGAGGGGGATAAAAAGCAGTGTGCCACACGGTATCAAAATTATTTAACCTCGAGCGACGTACTATGAATCACTCGCTACGCTTATTCGCTTCACTCTGTATTCAAAATATCGCCCTCGCCCTCAATATATTAGGTTGGTCCCTTGTGACACAATCTACTATTGTTTACGTTAGGTTTGAGTACTACTTTGGGAACACTCCGTCAGAACGTGGACGCAAGACTCGAGACTCGCAGCAAGCTAGCGGGTCTGTTCGCTAGCCAGATCGGTAAGGATATGATGGAACTCATGCTCGACGTCAACAAACTAAGGGATGAAGTTTCGGTAATTATGCGATGAACCTGCCTTATTTATAAAAATATCAGATTTTTGTAGCATGCTGTGTGATAAGTGTGTCAATTGTCGCTCTTCGTCCATCAAAATTATATTTACCATAGATGTTTCATCCATCTCATCACTCTTTAACCATTCTTTCACACGTCCACTTATAATATAGGTACTCATAGTATTCGTAGCCTTAACATTGCAAGTAAATTTATCTTTCGTTACGTCATCATTATTCTATATGTTATGAAAATATTGTTAAAAATTCCTTGAACTTCCAATAACATTGTTTGAGCCCCTATCGTCTGTGAATCAGGATTACCTAGTACAGGAACCTAACATTGTTGTACCTACATTATATCTAAGACTTATTAGTATAGTACCAATAAATAATAAAGATTATTATTATTTATTTCACTGCAACACATTCATTTCGATATACTCATCATCATCACTCATCCTCATATACTTACAAGCTATAATGAGTTTAACTTGAATTTTTTTTCACGTTTGTCGTAATTTAGGAACCGTGGTTGTACGATGACAAGTCTGACATAGAGAAGGTCATGGAGACCCTGACGGACTTGCAGGAAAAGCTTAATGCGTGCTCCGCCCGGGACAAGCAAATACGAGAGTGGCAGAAGATATTTAAGGTAAGTTTAGTAGGTACATATCTTGATTGGACGTGTAGTGGTGGCCTGCCTAGTGGCTAAAACATCGCTTCTCGAATTTGAAATCGTGTGACCAAATCCTTGCAATGTCGCTTTTTCAATAAATATGTACTTTCTGAGTTTATTCTTATTATTTTCCTGACATCGGTGCTGAAGAACACCGTCAGGCAAAACTGGATTTATGTTTGTAAACATAAGTTTGAAATAGCCAACAAGTGTGATGATTAATACTTGTGCTTTCGCTGTATTAGAAGAGGCAGTAAGAAGCTGGTATTATTGAAATTAAATATTTAATTAACTTCTGCATTGTATATGTAATCCTGGTTGAACGGCCTTACAGATACCTCCGGCACGATTCGAACAATTAGACGAAGCCGTTAATGACGTTAGACTCAGACAGTTACTTTGGCAATCTTCTAAAGAATGGATGGACATGTACCAAAACTGGTAAGCTCTAACTATACTTAGTTAATGTTAGTAATACGAATCTTCTTCTTTTCGTATTGATGGTACATTTGATAAAACTTTTTGAGCCCAGTAGGTAATACGAATGCGAGAGTAACACTCTTTCTATCTTTCATGTCTTCATGGCTGAACGAATTTGGATGGAAATTGGCTCACTGTTGGACCATATCCTGGATTAGGCCATTTGTTACTTTTTAACACAAAAGAATGTTCCCTTGGGATAATATTAACACGGGCGAAGCTGTTGGCAGAAGCTAGTTCTAAGACGACGACACGCCAACGATATTGAGGGAACAAAACGCGCACTCGTTTCACACCCGCGCGGCCCAAAAGATTATTTTACTTTCCTTATTATTCTATGACTTTAAAGAAAAAGGCTTGACTCAAATGTAGATAATTAAATTGTCTTTGACATGGTAAAAAATTCATTATATATTCATATTATATTCCCGGCGGTTTTGGTGCGATTGTCGTTTTTATGTCCGTGATAGACATAACTTTGGTGCCGATGATGGCAGGATCGTATCCGCCAAACCGGCGCTTCTGAAGGAGATCGAGAGATTCTATGGGCAGTTGTACACGTAAACCAGTAAACTCGTCAGGAATCTAGTAAATGACCCTAGAGCTAGATTGTCGCGACACTATACCGAAGCCGTTCCGGACGTCAGCCTGTACGAGATTACGATGGTTCTTAAACAGCTTAAGAATGCCGGAAGGCGGGTGGAAAACCAGTACTTAAGGCTCTTCAGAAGCTTTTTGATTCCGTCATACTCGAAGGCAAAACACCAAAGGCATGGTGCAGGGGTGTGGTACTCTTCTTCAAGAAGGGTGACAATGTCCTACTGAAGAGCTATAGCCTCATCTCACTTCTTAGCTATGTCTACAAGCTGCTTTCAAGTGTCATCACAAATTGTCTCGCGTGCAGGTTTGACGATTTCCAGCCTCCTGAACAAGCCGGATTCCGTAAAGGCTTCAACCACATATAATAATGACTAGCCGTTTAGACGTAATACTCATTTGAAAATCAGCTACTGAGGGGTATCTGCGCCTATAAAGATAGAATATCTTTTGTTGATTATGGTTTACCTACATAAGTTTGTTTCTTCAGGACCGAAGCCCCGTTCAACACGTTAGACCCCGAAGAAATACAGACAACAACTATTAATTTTGGCAAGATATTCAACCAACTGGACAAGGGTATTCCTGTAAACAAGATCGTGCCAACATGCAAGGCGACTATTGACGTCATTAAAGAGAAGGCTGGTGTTTTTTTTTAAATAAAAACTGCCGATACAAAAATATTGAATTAGTCCAACAAATGTAAAGTCCCCGTCAAGAGAAGCTATAAATTTTGTTTTTTCCAGTACCACAAAAATTAGACAACAGCGCTTTAAATCGCTAAAATATAACCCGACCAGGTGAAATTGCTCGTTGGTTTAGTACCTATTACACGTATGTTACTTTGAGTTGATCAATTTTGGGATTATTTTTTGTAGATTGAATTGTCGCTACGGAACTAAGTAGAAGTTCTTTATTTACAAAATCTATAGCTTCACGTGATGGGTAGTTTGGAAAGGTACCAGCAGCTCTCTGTGTATAGGTATGTTATGGACCAAGCGATTAATACGGCATTATTCAGACTGCCTAGACAATTTGAAAAATGCTTCATATGAGTAGGCAATATGCTAAAAACTATTGAAATAATTAAATTTACCAGGCTTTCCGAATAATGCCCAACTCTTATTGGGCCGTGTAATAAAAAGATGTGCTTTTTTTATTATTTTGATGTTGACATTGATTTTAATATATAATAGATAAGTATGATTACTATTTAAGCTACAAAATCAATAGCGGGGCTCCTATTTCTTTCTTCAGGGTCTTAGTTAATCTAACATGTTCCATGCAGGAGCCCTAAACACCCGAGCTCGCTTCGCTCTTGCACTCATTCATTGACCATAATTATCGAATTGCTCAACCGCTACGTAGCAATATACATAATAACTAGACAATTTGATAAATACAGAAGTTTAAATCAGTATTCATTACATTGCCCGATTTGATTTGACTTGATTCATAATGCCCTGGCATTAAACATAGTGCACTGATTATAATCACTTGCGCCATGACATATACAACTTCTATTGTTCAATTTTATTATTTTAGCTACCTGTAATATCTTATCTCCGAAACCCGGCATTGAAACCACGACATTGGGTTAAAATCGAAGAAATTCTGAAAACACGTTTTATTCCGGGTAAACCGCTGACGCTGAAAGTGTTTGAGGATTTGAATGCTTTTCAACATGCCGAGGAGTTGATGGAGGTGGCAGGACAGGCCAGCTCGGAGGCTGGACTGGAAGCGCTGCTTAAGAAGGTAAAACCAAATGTGTTATTTGGGCCACTTAAAAACAATTGAGACTGTATTTTAAAACAGAAGATCTACCTGTACGTTTTGACATTTGGATAACAACAGTCTTCTATAGTAGACAACTATTTTCGACAGCTACACGCCACTTTATTATAGTAGACAAATGTAATGTTGTTGTTATGTAAACACTGATTTTGTAGCGCTCACAGCACACTGGTGCTCCGACCCCTCCGACCAGGTTTATGTTGTAGCAGTCAAAAGGGTAAAAGTGAGGATTCACTTATAATGTGCATCCTAGAAGATATTACATTCCAACTGAGTGCTTATACAAAACAAGCATTGCAGCAAGCTTTAGCGAATCAACAAATATGTTTAAGGCGTTATCAGTAGAACAAGGTAAACTCTGATCTAGGAACATTTGGGGTCGAAAATTCTCGTGATGCGTAGTCGTATTGAGATTATAAAATTGTTTTTTTTTCAAACTCTACTTTAATGTTTGACAATTCTCAACTTCAAGTTTTTAGTTCAGAACTCAGGGCTTATCCCTGAATTCAAACTAAAAAGATGCTGCTTAGCACGAGCTTCGACTAAACGGGATCCCGGGTCACAGTCGCACATCTGTCTAGCCACAAATGCAAGAAAGAGACGGGATCGTATCTTAACCAAGTGCTAAAATCGTGACAATCAAAGAAGTTCGTTGACGTTTCTCATTTTACATGCCGCGATAACTTTCTACGTAAGGAATTTAAAAATCAAATTCATAATCCTAATTAATTACTATGTTACCCATACACTATAACAACGAGTATCATTCGCAAGCATCAAGTTTAATTATTATTAAGTACTAGCTGACCCGGCAAACTTTGTTTTGCCATAAAAACACCAAACATCTACCCTACCTACCCTACCCTACCCCCCTACCTTACCTACCCTACCCTACCTATGTAGGGTTTTTTTTCATTTTTCACTATAACAACGAGTACCTATCATTCGCAAGCATCAAGTTTAATTATTATTAAGTACTAGCTGACCCGGCAAACTTTGTTTTGCCATAAAAACACCAAAAATCAACCCTACCTACCCTACCCTACCCTACCTTACCTACCCTACCCTACCTATGTAGGGATTTTTTTCATTTTTAATTTAATTTTTCTCCTAACAATAACAAACACAGCAAAAAAAGAATAAGCGAAATCGGTGCGGCCGTTCACGCGTGCTGCCGTGACCAAGGGAAATAGGGATTCATTTTTATATATATAGATTTTTATAGCTGTCAAAACGGGCCTTTTATTTTTTGACAACTTTAATTAACTTTATCTCGGTTTATCTACAATCTCTTTTACAGGTGGAAGAAATGTGGGCATCTCTCGAGTTCCCTGTCATATTGCATAAAGACGCGAAAGATGTGTATGTGTTGGGTGGTCTAGAAGAAGTCCAGACGTGTGTCGATGAGGGTAACATTCACATCAGCACAATACTCAGCTCCCGGAACTGTGGGCCGATCAGGGGCAGGGTGGAGGAATGGGCAAAAAACTTGGAACTGTTCTCTAAAACTTTGGTAAAGTTGTTCAGATATTTTACTGAATGTACATTAACCACTTCTTATTTATCATCATTATTTCATCCGAAAGACGCCCGTCGGCCGGCTCTGAGTGTCTCGCATCCAGCGACATATTTCAAGAAAGACTTTAGTTCGTTTTTGTATACTATTATTTTATCTTATTACCTTCTTCTTTTTTTCGAGTCGATGGGAAACTCTTATCACCCATTTTAACGTTTTCTCGCTTTTAAAAGGTTGTGTCTGAGGTCGCGAATAAAAACATTTTTACTATCGACCTCATCCAAAGGTGGATACTTGGTGAGGGCCATAAAATAAATGATAAATAAGGAAAGGAGAGATAAAGCACAACACCGAATGAAATGGAAGGAATGGGCGGGCGGCCTATGCCCAGGAGTGGGGCAATACAGGCTAAAAAAAATAAAAAAATATGTTTGACATATTATTTGCACACACTTTATCTTGTTTATCGGTGCATCTTAAAATCGTATTTGCAAGCGTAGCTTTGACCTATGGTCTGCATTTTTTCTCACAGGAAGAATGGCAAGCTTGCCAACAAACTTGGATGTACTTGGAGGTGATATTTAGTGCACCTGACATTCAAAGGCAGTTGCCGAATGAAACGAGACTGTTCACTATTGTAGACAAGTCTTGGAAGGATATCATGCGCAAACTAGCTAAGGTAACTTTCTTTATAGGTTCGTTCAAATATTAAAAATAAATTAAACATTAGGGTTGCATAGACTAATCAGGAATCCATAAAGTTTAGCTAAAAAGTAAGTTATTAAAGTTTGGGTTGGGTTATTATTTGATACAATGAACCGATTAAGCCAATAATTTTAATTGCTACGAATGTGCTACGGAAGTCCTATAAAGTGCTACGACACTGCTACGACGCCGTAGTGTAAATTGTTTGACCTTTGCCGCATAATCAGCCTATCAGCTTTTGCCCGCGGCTTCACCCGCCCAAATTGTCAAATTCCGTCAAATACTGATGCACAGGAAGTCATTGTATGTGTAGTGAATTTGCACATCGGTGCCAATGACTTCCTGTATTGCCGCAACGTAATTTCTGCGTAAATTCCTGAGAGTATCGGCGAGTCAAGGTCCAGCGTAGTTTTCGCAATGTCGGCGGATTCCTAAGCACTACGTAACAAGCCCGTGTGATTTATTTATTTATCATAATTGAAATATATAGGGACGGTATCACCGTGCATTCATCCAGCACCTCATTTTATAGCATCTAAAACGATTCTGTCTACTTTTACGGGAGAAAGATGTGAGTATGAGTATACTTATGTATGTATACTATGTTTCTTTTAGGTACCTTTGGCGATGCCAGCGGCGACTCAGCCTAAGCTTTACGAAGAATTCGTGAGAAATAATGAAATGCTCGATCAAATCATGAAGTGCTTGGAGGCTTATCTAGAAACCAAACGAGTTGCATTCCCGCGATTCTTCTTCTTGTCCAATGATGAACTTTTGGAGATATTAGCTCAGGTAACACTTTCTTTCATATTTTAACAATTACTGCAATTGTTGTTTCTGAATTTCTAAAACCTTATGGTAAACCTAGTAGGTACTCGAGGAAGTTGTATACTTGAATTCATAATTTGGGTTAATTTCTATCCATAGCCAACAACTTTAATATCGACATTAGCGTTGTGTATTTTAAGTTGATTTTAAGTGAAAATATTTACTGAAAATATCCCAATAATACGCGCGGTATCTTCTCGTCCAACTTACCACAGTATCTCAAGACGAAAGTCTATGACCAGTGTGTGTTGCCAGTGACGACATATGACTCTGAGACGTGGGCGCTCACAATGGGCCTTATCAGAAAGCTTACAGTCACTCAAAGGGCAATGGAGTGGGCTATGCTCGGAGTTTCCTTGCGTGATCGAATCAGAAATGTAGAGATCCGCAAGAGAACCAGGGTTACCGACATAGCCCGAAGAATTGCCAAACTTAAATGGTAGTGGGGAGGGCACATTGCTCGCAGAACGGATGGCCGCTGGGGCAGAAAGGTTCTGGAGTGGCGCCCGCGTACCGGAAGACGTTGCGTTGGAAGTCCTCCCACCAGGTGGACCGATGACCTGGTGAAGGTTGCGGGTATCCGCTGGATGCGAGACGCACGGGACCGATCAATGTGGCGACGCTTGTTGGAGGCCTATGCCCAGCAGGAGACGTCTTTCGGCTGATATGATGATGATGATCCCAAATATATGGCCTGCAATGAAATTTGAACTTTGTTTTGTATGACAAAGAGTTTGTTGTTTCAAACTTGAATAATTCTCTGAATCTAAGCACCTATAGTTGACTCATGAGAGTTCATACATAGCAAACGCTGTCAAATGTATGGAAAAACAAAAAAGTCCGTCCAAATTTTACTACCCTTGAATTATTATCTTTCACTGTTTTCGATTTAAGTAATTGACCATTATGTCTACAGACACGAAACCCCCATGCGGTACAACCACATTTACGCAAATGTTTCGATGCCATTGCTAAGTTAGAATTTGGCGTGAAACTGCCCGAAACTGAGATGGAAATAGGTGAAGATGGTACTCTGTTAGAACGAGAGATGTCCTTCTTCACAAGGGATGCATTACAAGCTAAACTGGCCAAGACGGCTAAGCCCGAGGACCTAACTACTGATATCATAGCCATGCTGTCACCTGAAGGAGAAAGAGTTAATTTAGGAAAGGTATTTATTACATAAATGCTTCTACAATTCTTGAATTTGAACTTTCTTCTAGCTACTGACATATCTTTGAAACAACAGAATGTGAAAACATATCCATTATCCGATATTTTAGACATAAATCTCAAGTTGCTAATAATTTTTGTTGCAGTAGGTTTGCCACTTTGTATGCCTGCCGTTACAATAATGAAATCGTTGACACCTAAAAATAAGCTTAGCATAAAATCGGCTGAAGATAGCATTAGGAGTGCTGGATAGCTAAACAATCCTATATAAAAATTTAAAGCATTCATTTCTGTTTTGAATATGTCAGGGTCTCAAAGCACGTGGTAATGTGGAGGACTGGCTTGGAAAAGTAGAGGAAGCAATGTTCGCGTCTGTTAAGAGGTGCATGAAGTTCGCCCTGAGGGACTTCTTAGCCCACCCACGAGTGAAGTGGGTTCAACTGCACCCGAATCAAGTAAGTAGTAGTTATTTACATGCTATACACACATTTCCGGGTAAGGTCCCCGTCAGTGTTGTATGTCCGTAGAGCATGCTCCAGGACAGGATGTGTCTGAATGGAACCTTGTGAACAAGTTCTTACAAAATGTATAGGTACAAACATTTTTTTCCGTCCCCTACGAAACACTTACAGAACAGAGAAATGTATGGATAGCGACTAAGTTGAAATTGCAACGATTACCATAAAAATCTGATTTAAAACATGTTGTATCATTAACAGATCATTTTGTCAGTGTCCCAAATAATGTGGGCCAAGGGTGTGCACGAAATATTTGATTTGGGAATCCCTTTGCGCATCGATACGGGACTGATGGAGTACGAGAAGAAGTGCATAGCTGATCTGAATGACTTGGCGGCACTCACTCGCGCCGATATCAGCTCATTGTTCAGGAAGGTTCTGTGCGCCCTCATCACTATAGATGTACACGCAAGAGATACTATTACACAAATGGTGGAAAAACATGTTCAGAAAGCGTGAGTACCAAATCATCAATTTTGTAGATAGTTAATTAATTTCTCATAACACAAACTTCAAAATAACAGATATATAAAGTGAAGCAATCAAGCGCTTGAGCTATCTATCATCAAGAAGCCGTCATTATAAGTAAATAATTATATATTTTTCTTTGACTATAATAATCCGATCTCTCGATTTTTGGGGCTGGGGAAATTCCCAAACTTAGCTACCTGCTCCTCTTTTTCTCATAATCTATATAATTATATAAAAGCGAACGATCACTCACTCATCACGAAATATAGAAAACCGCTTGACGTATAAAGTTGAAAGTAGGTACCTGGGCGACCGAGCTCTGCTCGGGTAAAAATAGAGAAAACTTCGTTTTCTAAATATGAAACCTAGCCAGATCGATTTGTCGCCCCCGAAAACCTCTGCATACTAATTTCATGAAAATCGTTGGAGCCGTTTCCGAGATTCAGATTATATATATAATACAAGAATTGCTCGTTTAAAGATAATAAATTTGGCAGGGCGGTATCTCAAGTGACGTAAGTGCGCACTAAGAAAGCGCCACTTACGTCCACTTATTCCACCCCTAAGAGGGTAAAAGGGGTGTTGAAAGTTTTATGGCATTTTTACAGTTTTTAAATTGGGCACATGAAATTTTAGATTTACGTTCTTGGTTGATAAAAATAATTTATGTATTTATTGGTTTTTGGTAATTCCACCCCTAAAGTGGTAAAAAAAGGGTTGAAAGTTTGTATGCATATTTTACAGTTTGTAAATTGGACACTTGTTATTCTAGATTTACGCGCTTGATTGATAAAAACAATTCATGTATTTATTGGTTCTTGGAATTTCTATATTTCCCTATTTTATCCCCTTAGGGGTTTGAAACTTTATGTAAAATATCTGCGGTATGGAAGGTAAAACTTTACTCTCTTGGTTAATAAAAAATAATGGGTTTTTTTATTATTTCGGCAATTCTACCCCTAAGGGAGTAAAAAGAGGATTGAAAGATTGTATAAAATTTATATAGTTTGTAAGTTGGACACCTGAACTTTCAGATTTATATTCTTGGTTTATAAAAAATATTCATGTTTTTATTGGTTTTTGGAAATTCTACATACATACTGATCACGTGAACGAAGTCGCGGACGAAGTGCTAGTAGTAAATATAATGAAAATTAAAAGCTCATAGCTTTGAAACTGTGCTCTAAATCTACTGTACGATAACTCAATCATAGTGAGATTCGAGTAATCTTTCAGGCACCTATTTTTGGTCCAAAAAGTTTTTTGGTCCCAGTGTTATGTAGTATTAAATACTAACCATTTTAATCACGTTTCTAGGACAGATTTCGAATGGTTGAAGATGATTCGGTACTATTGGGAGGACGACATCGACAACTGTGTGGCGAGAATGTCAAGTGCTATGTACGTTTATGGTCATGAATATTTGGGTGCTGCAGGTATGTTTAAGAAACTTATTATTTCACTAAAAACAACTTACTTTTAGCATATTTTGCCAGTATGCTTCCTGCAGCAGGAAAACATATTGGGAACAACACTATGCCGTTCAGCATTACTTAAAGGAGGCTTTAATCAAGATAAAAATCATCAGTCTCCTACACTTATCTCAACTTATTTGGGGTCAGCGAAACGTAGTGTTCCTCTTCCTTGCTTCTTAATAAGTCGTAATCTCTCTAATCACTCCCTTAACATATAATTAATTATACACACAGACCATCCACAGTCATCGTTTCGTTATTTTTATCTTTCCTTAGGTACCTTCTCTTATAGCATCCATCCACTTGCATACTTAAAACTTTCCACACACCTTTTTGGTCCCCTTCAAGAATTCTCAGAGGAATGTGTAGATTTACCCGGATGGATAAAATAAGACATAAGTTTTTTAAGAAGTCTAGCTTAGAAAGGAACCAATTATCTTACATTTTAATTAAAGGTGTACTGGTAATAACGCCACTGACGGATCGCTGCTACTTGTGTCTTATGGGAGCCCTACAGCTGGACTTAGGAGGAGCGCCGGCCGGCCCAGCGGGTACGGGTAAAACGGAGACCACCAAAGACATGGCCAAGTCTTTGGCTATCCAGTGTGTCGTGTTCAACTGCTCTGAAGGTATAACCAACCACCACTGTATAAAAATTATGATGACATGTTGATGATGATAAATTTATTCCTAGTTTGAATTCATAATATAATATTTAACTAATTACATAATTTATTTATTTATTCCAAATTCGTTATGACTAATCATAACGAATTTATATAATCTGCCCTCCTCTATAATAAAATTAGACCAGGGTAATATATGTCAAGGAAAAAAATAATCATCATTTAAAGTCGGTTGAGCAAATATATAAAAGAAAGGAATAAATAGCTAACATATCTTTTTTGGTGTGGGGAAAGTCTCAGGAGACATTTGCGTACCCCCCGATACTGACATCCAGCCTAATTACAGAAAAATATTCTTTAGAATTGGGTACCACTTCCTATTTTGAAGTGGGTTAAACAGACTTGCAAATTAAAATAAACAAAACCGGCCAAGTGCGTGTCGGGCTACACGCAGTAATAGGGTTCCGAAGTTGCATAATAATGCGGACTAAAAAGAGGGTTTTGTTGTTGTTACATGAACATTAGAACGGTTTCAGCGGCTCACAAAGTCTTAAAACGGGCCCACATAGAATTATGTCTTTTTTAATCAATTTTTTCGCGTTTGACCACTAGCTCGCCTGATGGTAAGCGATGATGTGGTCTACGGTGAAGCACGCTTGCCTAGATGTAATTATTCACTCTTGACTTAAACTAAATAAGGACTAACTGGTAACTGAAGAAGGAGTTAAAAAATCCAACTTCGCAATTGAAGTTAGAAAAATATTATCTATTTGAGTACCACCGCGGGTGCGAATTGCGAAAGGAGCCGATAAGAACGCGCGTTAGAGCCACGGGGAATGGTATAGTTCGTTCCTGGATCCTTGCGTGCACGCTCCTTGTTTATTTCTCTTTCAGAATTAGAAAAAAATCGTATGTATTCACCTCTAATCTCCTCTAATACCGTAGATTAGAGGTGAATCCTTTAATCTGCGGTATTCACTATTTCATTCTGGAAAGTTTTACGCTACTCAAGTAGCGACTTCATGTCGAGACGAATATTGACTTTATAGAAGGATATGGACAAAAGAAAATAAGTAATTTGCTTGGAAATAGAATCTAATTTGACTTTACTTTTACGTTTTAATTACAAAACGTCGAAAATACTTCTGCACTAACACAAAATAGACTCCACCGACTCCGGCCACTCCAATGCGTTATTCGAGCTTAAACATTATTAATTTAGAAATCATTATTATTAAGGATGTTATGATTTTATTTTTGTATATTTTTACATGGTTCATAAGCATAGATTTACTATATGTTTTACACAGCTAACAACGTTATTTAAGTAATTTTTCAATGGCATTTGTACAAAAAATATCCTGTGCCAAGTACATTTTTTAAGTTGGTCGACTATTACTCGTAAACTTGTAAAGCCTGTTATGATTTAATTTTTGCATATTTTTACATGGTTTGTAAGCATTATATTTACTCTGTTTTACACAGCTATCAACTTTATTTAAGTAATTTTTCAATGGCATTTGTACAAAATTTTTACTGTTCCAAGTACATTTTATAAGTTGGTCGACTATTACTCATAAACTTGTAAAGCCTTGTTATCCATGATAATTTTCCTTTTAATTTCGTTATATTTATTACTGCCGTAAATTTTTTCACATAGCCAAGAGCAACTATTTCGCTGGCAGGGGGGGGACACTTGACTCTAACATAAATTTGCAATTTAAAGCTTAATTGTACGCAAACGAATCTCTGAATCGAAAAATAGTTTTAAAAAACCCATAATATTTTTGAATGGCCTATCCAACGATATCCCACACCATGGGATAGATGAGAAAAAAAAAATACATCCCCACTTTACGTCTATGGGAGGTACCCAAAAAAAAAATATTTTTCATGATTTTATGTTACCACTTTGTCGGAATTATTAATAAGTATATACATGCTAAATTATAGATTTCTAGTACTTAGATTCTCTGAGCTAAGCTGCGGACGGACAGACGGACAGAGCGAAACTATAAGGGTTCCTTGTTGACTTCGGAACCCTAAAAAGGTGTTAAGATTCGAACATCAAGAAAAGTCACATTTGTTTTGTTATAAAATTATGTTACAAAATTAAAAAAATATACAGTGCTATTTATTGGTTATAGCTGATGATACCAATAGATGGCGCTGTACATTTTTGGCTCTCCGCTATGTCGTGGTGTTAAGATTTTCAGGGATTTCATGACCTCCCTTCATAGCCCATGACCACGGTGTTTTCTTGGTGCAAACCGTAAACTGCCGTGAAGGCTCCTCAGACTTTATGAGAATTTGTACATGGTTCTTCGAGCCGGATGTTCGATAAATGGTTGATTAAAGTTGAACCACGCACCCACATATCGAATATTGCGTTTCGCGTAGGTAATTGGCACGCGCCAGGCGTAGGTCCGGTCTCGTGTACATGCACTCAGCTCACACACTGCTATACTTTACTGCGCACCGGGCGTAGACGGCGCTAGCGCCGGCGTCGTGTCAAGTCGTGTGTTTGGCTTCATAGTGTACCATACAATTCTGCCGACCGGACGTGGACCCGGTTTGACGCCGGCTTAGCTCCGGCGAAAAACCGTCTCGTGGGCATGAGTGCTAAAGGTATCTAAAGAAGATGTTGATTTTCAACGCCTGTTGTGGCGTAAGGATGTGAACTCAGAACTTCAACATCTCAGGTTACTATCTACGTGTAACATTTGGTACATCTTCAGCACCTTACATAGCTGTACGAGCTCTGCAACAGCCTGCGCATGATTCATCATAAATACCCTTTAGAAGCAGATAGGGTTTGAAAAGAGTCGACGATATCATGATAGGTTGCGAAAATGTTGAAGAAGATATTAAAATCTTTCATCAATTGAAAGACCTTCTTAATTGTGGCGGGTTTGAGCTTCAGATGTGGTCTTGTAATAACTAACAATAGGTTATTGCAAGAAATTGATACAGACAGTAAGGATAGGAACTTAACTAGTACAGGAAACAGGTGATCTTTTCCACTAAAAGTTAACCACTTTGTATTGCATAGTCTTTGCATCAATATCTGGTGGAAAAATATAATTTGTAACCATTGATGTATTTTTTAATACATCAATGTTTGTAACACTGTGTTTTTATTTTGCAACAATAGGAAGGAAAATGTAGAATTGAAATTAGATTCTGTTATGAAGATTCTAGGATTAACTTGGAACAGATCTAATGATAAGTTTCAATTATACTGTCCAACTTTCGTCGTTTGTAACACCTGTGGTCAAACGTAAGGTAATTACAGATGTGGCCAAATTATTTGATCCACTTGGTTGGATTGCGCCCGTTATAATAACAGCCAAGATTTATATTCAGAGAATATGGCTTGCTGGTATAGGGTGGGATGCCGAGATACCAATGGACATACTCGAGATTGACTTTTATATCGTATGGATCTTGTTCATCTTACTAGTTTTCAACTTCCGAGATGGACGGGGGCAAGCAGAAACAAAGTTCACATGGAGCTACAAGGGTTTTGTGATGCTTCTAATGCAGCGTATGCAGCGTATGCATCCGTTGTCTACGTTAGAACAGTAGATTGTAACGGTAAGGTTCATGTGAATCTGGTCGCTGCCAAATCAAGGATTGCCCCTGTTAAACAAGTATCCATACCTCGCTTGGAGCTTTGTGAAGCTGTGTTATTGGCTAAATTGCTCCAAGAAGTCTCGGCAGTATTGGGTATCTCAAAAGAAAATATCCACGCTTGGATTGACTCTATTGTTGTTCTTGCTTGGCTGAGTGATCCTAGCAAGTGGAAATCGTTTGTCGTAAACAGGGTCTCGGAAATTATGACCATAATGGACAACAGTCAGTGGGCGCATGTCAAGTCCGATGAGAACCCAGCAGATTGCGTATCGCGGGGCATAAATCCGAGGGATATATCTGAAAATACAATTTGGAAAAAGGGCCCTAAGTGGCTACTAGAAAATACAGTCCACTAAAGTAAAGGAAAGTTTAATCAAATTGACTTAGAAGAAAAGAAAAATAAGGTATTATTTCATGTCACAATTGAAGGTATTGATATATTGTCAAGAGAAACAAGAGTAATTTCACATAGTAGAAGGCTTCTTAAAACCTTAAATAGGGGTAGCAGTAGCTGTACAACCACACGTTGCCTAACGTCTAAGGAAATGAAGGAGTCATTACTTACCTGTATCCGGTTGTGTCAGAGGGAAAGATTCCTGAAAGAAATTGAGAGTTTACGGGGATTAGGTAACGTAAATAAAGGGAGTAAACTTACCTCGCTTAATCCATTCCTTGATGGCGAAGGCATCCTTAGGGTTGGTGGGCGATTGCAGAAGGCTAACGTTTTGGATGAAATGAAGCATCCCATACTGATTCCTCCTAATTCACATCTTGCAAATTTGATTGTTGCAGATGCCCATGAGCGTACTATTCATGGGGGACCTAAGTCCATGCTGAGTTACATAAGAACTCGGTATTGGATAATGAAAGCAAAGAGTCTTATAAGGCAGCATTTTAGTAAATGTGTTTTTTGTATTCGTTACGCGGGTCAAACGAACCAACAATTGATGGGCCAAGTGCCATCAGCTCGTGTCATTGCTTGCCGCCCTTTTCATAAGAGCGGTGTTGATTACGCAGGTTTTTTCGCGCGTTGTTTCTTTAAAATGTAAGGGTTTATTTATAAAGAGACCAGTGTCCAAACTCATTATTACAAGCTTTTATTTAACTTGCAATGTTACATACATTGTATATGTGTTCGGGTCAAATCTTGCAAATGAAGATTAAGATGAAGTTTTAAATACACGTTTAGTTTGCATGACATTGCATTGAGCAAATTTTACAAAATAATCAGAGTGCACTATTCAAGTATTTAATGATATGATATGTATTAGATATTGAGAATGTGATGTTAAGAAATTGATATTACGAATTTGATATTTTATCTTCCAATCCAATAGAATTTAATTATATTACTTGCTTTTATTATTATTCCATTTATTCAATTTAATTTACATATTTTTATATTTTTAAACATTATTTTACAAAAATAAACAAAAAACATTTAAAAATGCCCACCGGTATCGGGAACAGGGTCCAAGCTACCGGTGGTCCTGAGAGAGGAACCTCCTGACTATACGCGCCGTGTCCAGGAATACAGTTTTCTGGATCAAGCCCTTGATGCCTAACCAGAGCCTCCTCAGATGTTCGTCGAGGCTCTTGGCTATTATGCCATTGGCCGTCACAACTATCGGCACAATGATTTCTGCATTCACATCCCACATGTCGATAATCTCGCGAGCCAGATCAAGATACTTGCTTTTCTTATCTCTCTCAGCCTTCACGAGGTCCTCGTCATGGGGGACCGCTATATCAACAATCATTGCGCTACGCTCTAGTCGGTCTATCACCACTATGACAGGCTTATTGGCAACAATAGTCCTGTCAGTGATGATAGACCGATCCCAATACAACGTGACATTGCCATTTTCGGGAACTGGGTCGGGCTCATACCTATAGTAAGGCACTTCCGATTCGACAACATTGTATTTAAGAGCAAGTTGCTGATGGATAATCCTGGCTACAAGGTTGTGTCTATGCAAATAGTCTCCGTTAGCTAGACTAGAACAACCGGAAATAATGTGACGGATGGATGCCCCCGGCCGGTGACCATAATCCCCCCGAAAAGGAAATTATTATTATTATTATTTTGATTTGATTTTAATTATAATTAAATATATTAGCGATGTGCTGTTATGAACTTAATTTGATTTATTGATATTGTTTCAATTGTTTTAATTTTAATTCATATCAATGCTTTAAGTTGTATGTTGTTTTATAATTTAATACCTGGTATTGTTTTAATCTTTATTTATTGTTTTAATTGCATACGTTGTGTTGTTTTGAAATTTTACTTTAAATACTGAGTACTTACATTTCTTCTCAGTATTCTTCTCAGCAAATTGAGAAGAATACGAAAAAATCTTAATATTTTATTTTTAATTTATCTTTTTTTTTAATTTCGTTTTCTTGTCAATCTCAATAAATGAAATTTATTAAAAAAATAGGTTGTAGGGTAGTTTTTTTATTTGGAAGAGGGTAGCAATTTTTTTGTAAAAAACTGTTTTTTACCTGTCACCTGTCTCTGTTTTTATATTTTTTATTATTTTATTTACCATCTAGACTTAAATTTTGAAGTTGGTTTTGCTCTATGTATTCAAATCCTACCTGTCACAACAAAGATTATGCAGTGTAGGTTCAAGTTTTGACATTTTTATTTGTTTTTGATACTTAGCTAAATTGCTGTCATGGTGAGCGGATAAATTGTTTTGTAAGTTTTATATGCGTTAACTAGCACTCCGCCCGCGACTTCGTTCGCGTTATTTCGTTTATTCTATTTTCTTTTTCTTATATGCAGTTAGTGAAGGCGACCAAAAATAAGCTATTATTAAATCAATAAAAATAAGAATTGGGTATTGTAGATATACAGGGTTTATTGGATTGGGTCGATTCGTTATTTGACTTAAATAATCATAAATTTTAGGTTACCGCCACAAAGTAAAATCCTCCCCTAAAAACATATCAACCCCTTTTTGCCCCGTTGAGGGTCGTGTAGATTTGTCGTGTTGGTGTAGTTTTGAACAACCTAAATATGCTATTCCATCATCATATTTCATTTATAAATCATTCCTAAATATTTTTTGTATACGTTAGTCAGATTGCGCAGTAAGATTCCTCAAAAAAACTTTAACACCCCTAACTGTCTGGGGGCGAGATTTTAAAATGCTTTATGTAAATTTTGATTATTAACTTTATCCCCAAGGAATTTGATTTTTTCATACAAACTAAGTTTGCCCCTTTTCACCTCCTTAAAGGTTGAATTGACGCAAAATCGCTCCTTAGTGCTCTCCTAGAACCCCACGTCAAAATGAAACCCTGTTCAGTAAGATTCATAGCTTGGGGTTAGTTTCAAAAACTTATAATGACAACCTTTCCTTAGGTTGGTATTTGTGCCAAGTTTCAAATTTATTAACCTAAGAAATAAGAATCTTCAAAAATACTTTAATACCCCATAAATCATCTTTTGGGGGTAGTTTTGAAAAACTAACAATGATAACTTTTATTGTTTATTGAGGTTGGTGTTTATGTCCAGTTTCATGTTTATTATCCCAAGATATAAGATAATTAAAAAAAAAATAACATCCCTAAATCGTCTTTTGGGGGTAGTTTCAAAAAATAATAAAAACAACCTTTATTATTCAATTAGGTTAGTATTTGTGGCAAGTTTCAAGTTTATTGACAAAAGAAATCAGATTTTCCATACAAACTTCAACACCCCCTAAATCATCATTTGGGGGTAGTATTGAAAAACTAATATTGAATACCTTTATTGTTTATTTAGATTGGTATTTATGTCATATTTCATGTTTATTAACCCAAAATATAAGATTCTTAAAAAAAAATAACATCCCCTAAATCATATTTTGGAGGTAGTATTGAAAAACTAATATGTAATACCTTTATTGTTTATTCAGATTGGAATTTATGTCAAGTTTCAAGTATATTAACTAAAGTAATAAGATTCTTCAAAAAAACATTAACACCCCTAAATCGTCTTTTGGGGGTAGTTTAAAAAAATTATAATAACAACCTTTATTATTCATTTAGGTTAGTATTTGTGGCAAGTTTCTAGTTTGTTGACCCAAGAAATCAGATTTTTCCATACAAACTTCAACACCCCCTAAATCATAATTTGGGGGTAGTTTCGAAAAACTAATAATGTCAATCTTTATCATTTACTAAGATTACTATTTGTTCTAAATTTCAAGAATTTTGGCCTAAGGTATTAGATTTTTTAAACAATCTATTAACCCCCTTTTTACACCCTTAGGGGTGGAATTTCCAAAAATCCTTTCTTAGTGCTCACTTAAGTCACTTAAGTAACCTTTCTGCCAAATTTCATTCTTCTAGGCTTAGTAGTTTTGGCTGTGCGTTGATCGATCAGTCAGTCAGTCAGTTTCTTCTTTTATATGTATAGATTTATGGGCACTGTCCATGGTGGGCGGCATGTTGTGGAATTCGAACATCAAGAAATGTTACTTTTGTTTTGTTATTAAATTCGCCTCAAACCAATAGATGGCGCTGTACATTTTTGGCTCTCCGCTAAATCGCGGTGTTAAGATTTTCAGGGATTTCATGACCCCTCTTGTACATATCAAAAATGCTTTTTTCTCGTTCTGAGCGACCTTATTTTTTATTTATTGGTAATAATCAATTGTTCAAATTATCAGGGTTGGACTACAAAATGATGGGACGATTCTTCTCTGGTCTCGCTACATCTGGAGCGTGGTGTTGCTTCGACGAATTCAATAGAATCGACATCGAGGTGCTATCCGTAATCGCACAACAGCTGATCACGATCAGAAATGCGAAGGTCGCAAGGCTGAGCAGGTATAAGATCTTACATTCTTGACTGTATTTACTCGTTCTTTATGGTGTTGTAGCGTTTTTGCAAATAAATACTAATATATAATAAAAAGAACATATTCATCTGATGGTTCTCCTTCGTATTGGTTGATTCCTCCAAACAATATGTAACATGTTATTTTCTGAGGATCGATGTAAAATAGTAGTTTATGCAATGGTCATATAATAGGGGTTATTAAAACACGAGCGTAGGTTTATCAAATGAGGCGAAGCCGAATTTGATAATAATATTACGCGAGTGTTTTAATACCTAATAATATGCTATTGCATACACTACTTTATCTTCACTCATACAGTTGAAATAAAACAAAAGTGCAAAGGGAAAAAATATGTGGTATGGCGGGCAATTTAGACTCTTATTGCGAAGCGCGCGCATCCACAGACAACTGACAATGACATGAGCCTATACGCGCCAGAAAATTAAAAAGTAAAAGTGTGCTATAAAAATTAAAAAGTTATTTTATGATGCAGTTGTTAGAAAATCGAAGGAAAATGTTGAACTATAATGGTTTTTTTTTTTAATTTTACCTATCCACGAACATAAAGTACGTGTTTATACAATATTTTTCGAATTCGTATTTGGAACATTACGTTGTGAGTGTAGATAAAATGGTTTTTGACTGGGTATTACGGGGTATTTGTATGTGCTTCATTATGTCTTCCTAGCATAAATTATCAAAATACTATTTCCTAACGTAGAAAATAATCTCGTATGATAGACGGACTGAGTAAAATGATATAAAGGTTCCGTTTAAACGGAAAAAAAGTATCGTTCTACGTTTTAGAGCTATTTTCCTGAGAAACGAAATTTTGCTCATCTGATACAACTACTACTAACTTCGCTATTTCTTCAGGTTCATGTTTGAAGGACGCGAGATCAAATTGGTGCGCAGTTGTGCTGCCTTTATTACTATGAATCCTGGTTATGCCGGTAGAACTGAACTGCCAGATAACCTGAAGGCTTTATTCCGTCCTATAGCTATGATGGTACCGGATTATGGTAAGAGGATACTTTTTTATAATGTGAGAACGCTGTAGACCTCATAGATTCATCGATATGTTGACGATTTTATAGTTAGATTTAGGTACGTGTTTTAAGTACCTACTTTGAAGTTTGTTGGCAGGCTTAGAGTGAGGCCAAACGAACGTAATTTTGTGAATCTTGTAAAATTCGTCGTGGAATTTACACTGCATTCGGTTTCATACTAAAGTCCTGTTTGTGCCACACGGCGACGCGAAATGAGTTTTCTGCTCACTCACGCACATTATTTCAATCGAATTGCGGTCGAGATGAAAGAAGGGACTGAGGGGAGCGAGGTAAGCGTCAGCTGCTCGTACAAACGTAGAATAGCAACTGAAATTAAGTCGTCCGTCTGGAAGCCTAACTGAATTTCAGTTGAACGTAAATTCTGCTACGCATTTTACGCGACTTACAACTCACAAAATTACGTTCGTTTGGCTTCACACTTATTCTATCCTTTCATACCTATTGATACTGTAAGATTAAAATAACGTAAAAACCAATTTATTTCTAAATTGTACAAATTGTAATTATAAAGTTGGAAGCGACCAATTCGAACTGCGCACTTCTTCTGACGTTTCGTACTTGTCCCTGTAGGTTTATGTGAAATAAAATATTTTGAATTAGAATAGGCGGGCAGGCAGGATTCTTCTTTTATTTTTCTGGTACCTAAAAGTTTATATCACTTTACAAATATTTTTTAAAGCCTTGATTGCTGAAGTGATCCTGTACTCCGAAGGATTTGAATCTTCAAAAGGTTTAGCTAAGAAGATGGTACAAATGTACAAGCTGTCTAGCGAGCAGCTTTCAAAACAAGACCATTACGATTTCGGCATGAGGGCTGTGAAGAGTGTACTGGTAATAATATTATCATAATTTTCTAATGCTTTTCAACTCTTGTTTGTATTGTACTGTATGTATTGTATTGTACTAACTGCCGGTTTCCCAGTTCTGAATTATCGGGCTGTTAACGTAATCGACGAATAATCGCCAGTTAATTCTACTTTGTTTCTCAACACCAAGTGTGACAAGTCGTTGACAATTTGTCACATTTGGGGAAAATCTTGAATTACCCACATGTTAAAGCAGTTTTGGGTTTCTGAACACCTTTTTCAATGTTAATCTCTTGTCAACGAGCCTAGTTTATAATTCTTGGAAATTGGTCGATTATTCGCAGATTAAAATTAATATTATGATTTTAAAGGCTTATATATGAAATTTAAAAGTCCTTAAAGAAGTTAAAGAAGTATTTTTTAATTTTATATTTGTAGGCTAAATGCCATATTCCATTAAATTCAAATTAAAAATGACAAAGTGAGTTATGAGTTTCATACAAAGTTTCATCCCCTATTTAACTCCCTTAGGGATTGAAATTCCAAAAATCCTTCCTTATTCCTTGTCTACATTATAAAGGGAACCTCTTTGCAAAATTTCAGCAGTCTAGGTCCATGGATTTGGGCTGGGCGTTGATCAGTCAGTCAGTCAGTCAGGACTTTTATTTTAATTATATAGATAGATAGATAATAATCAAAATCTCGGCAACGGCTCGGGAGTTTCTGGGGCGATAAATTGATCTAGCTAGATTTCATTTTTAGAAAACATCGTTTTCGCTTTTTTCACCCGAGCAAAACTCGGTCGCCCAGGTACTAGGTCCTTATAACAGGATCTTAACATTCCATGATAATATCCAGTAGCTACTTTGCTTTAAGCTAAGTTGCTATAAACGGTTGGACTGTATTTTTAACTGTTTTTAGGTGATGGCTGGTGCCTTAAAGCGGGCAAGTCCAGACCAGCACGAAGAGATGACTCTGCTGTGTGCTCTGAACGACAGCAACCTGCCCAAGTTCTTGGCTGCTGACGCGATCCTGTTTGCTGGCATATTGTCCGATCTGTTCCCCGGCGTTGAGCTCCCTGAGAGAGACTACGGCATCATGGATGAGGTTATCAGTAAGTACTCCATTTATATTATCCTCTTCATCTTTTCGAGAGGTTGTTTAACTCCATAGATATTTTGATTTATACAGTCTGAGATTAAAAGGCTTAGCACATAAGTGTTTAAACTTTTGTATGGTGACAGAGCTTATTATTACGAATATGTAGGCGCAAAATTATAAACTTAAATTCAATTAATATGAAAAAGCTGACTAAAACTCATTCATAGTGTTATAGTTTAACGTAAATGACATCTCGGTAACACACTAAGTATTTTGCAGGAATAATAATTCTTGAGACGAAACTTCAGATCGAAGAATGTCAGATAAGAAAAGTGATCCAGCTTCACGAGACCATGATTGTGAGATGGGGCGTCATGTTGGTCGGGCCGACCGGTGGAGGCAAGACTGTAGTGTTAAATGTAAAAGACGATTATTTACTTATAATATTCCATTATTTACTTATTTATTACTAGCTGTTGTTCAAACAGTTCATACAAAATGCCCATAGCCAAAAGAATTTTCAGTTGCCCGAACTTTTCGATCAATTTTACTTAAACTATAAGGAAAAATAATTGGTCCAGTCGTTCTCAACAAGAGATTCTCTTTCTTATGAACTGTATTTCATTATTTGATCTTCCTATTAATAGGTGAAATAACCCGCACTTGTATTTTAAAGATCTTAGGAGATACTTACACAAGGCTTTTTGAAATGGAAGTAGAAGGTCCACAAAATCAACCAGTACAAAAGTACATAATGAACCCGAAGAGTCTTAATATCGGAGAATTGTACGGTGAAGTCAATCTGCAGACGCTTGAATGGCACGATGGAATTTTACCTCTCTGTTTACGTACTGCTGTGCAAGTAAGTATTACCCCACCAAAACTTAAAAGTGAGAAAATAAACTAGTTTCAGTATTTAACTAACGTATAAATTGGTGAATCATGGCCGCGGTTTTCAGCCAGCGGCTGCCAGACTCAAACTAGCCAATCAATAGGTTCTACTATCTTTACGAGTAACTGATTCTAAATTCGAATGTCTGTTCAAACCATCCAGAGATTTTTTTACGCCAGCCTGCATGCAGTAGGTAAGGTGTTTTGCTAGCAATCTTCACAATAAGTACAAAGGTCGCCTGTAAGACATTGTCCTGTGCGATAAGACCGCCCATTGTACACTTATCTTTATAAAAGTTTTATCCTGTAATTATTTAAGTGGTGTACAATAAAGTGTATAATATATAAAATAAATAAAGGTCTTACAAGACGTCGGCTTTGCCATTTTAAATGGGCCCCCAGTTCTTTAGAGGCAATAAAGGTTAATATTTATTTAAAGCAGTTGAGCCTTACTTGCCAAGGCAACTATATTCTGTAATCGTAGGTACGAGCATATAAAAAAATTGCTTCTTGCACATAATACATTCAAATTGAAGGCACGTGAGCACATTCGCAAGAACTTTGCAGAATCATCACAAAATTGATTTGTTCGTTTCGGATTCTCTATAACATTGTTTATATGTATGTATCTATCTAAGTATATATTTATTATTCCTTTTTTTATAAATATAAATATATACTCTTTCCTCTATTCATCCTATCATTTAGTTACACCTGCCTTGTTTTATCTCTGCACCACGCTGTGGTCTACTGGTAGAAAATGCCTAAGGCATTAAGTTCGCCTTTGTACTTATGCATAAAGTTTTAATAAATAAATAAATACTTAGATACCCGATCAAAACGATGAACAATATGGAATATTCGTCCAAATCCTGCTCTAATGTCCATCATAGTTAATTATAATAAACGAAAAACGTTCACGTCCCATGCTTCTAGCATCGAGCGGCTTCACCAGCAGCCTAATTTCGTAAGTGAATTCTGCAAAGGAAACAAGTCGATTCTTTCAAAGAATCAGAATCATTTCTTTCAACTTTTTCGGTATTGCGAAACTAATTTGGAAAGCTAGCGTTAGCTTTCCAAATCCTCCTTTGAGTTAAACACAGACTACTTAGAGATACTACGGAGTTGAAGGTATATGACATTTGCATTACACAATAACAATAGTGAAGTTTTATCTCGATTCTTCCGCTTTCATTCATTCTTTTACAATAAATTCTTCGTCAAAATATTGGTAATGAAAGGAGCATAACCTTTCCGTTTCAGAGTGTAAACATTTATATACAATACGAAAAGTCGTTTTTGGAAAGGTTCCAACTTGTTTGCTTTGCAGAATTCACTTACGCAATTAGGCTGCAGGTCACCTCTAGTTTTCGTTAACAATCTAATAATACAATGTGTTATTATTTAGTGCGAGAGACCGGACCACCAGTGGCTGATCTGCGATGGGCCTGTGGACGCCGTGTGGATTGAGAACATGAATACTGTACTGGATGACAACAAGATGTTATGTCTTTCCAACTCCGAGAGAATTAAGCTGACACCTTACGTGCACATGCTGTTTGAGGTACCTAACTATCACATTCATCATCTTCCCCCCCTTGCCCCATATAACTTGGGATGGGCGAAACACGTTTTCTTCTTTATTTCCGTCCTATCAACCCACACGCTATCAATAACTCTCTTTTCTTTAATTAATTATTCCTCGCATAATCCATCCACATTTTCTTTGAGTTCTTCATCTCCATTCATAATTTTTTAGGATTCCGTTCCCTACTTACCCTCCCTGCGTTGTCTTTTTATCTGACCACACACAAAAACGCTTGGAGATATTAAGGCGAAATAAAATCAAATACTCAAGTCTGCAGTCCCTTGGACCTGTGAAATATTAGTCAAGGGTTTTTTTTAAACATAGGGCCATTTATGCCCCATATTATGACACACGCAAAGGAAAAAATACCTATAGGGTATTTCCCGTGGACGAAAGGAGAGCGGGAGAAAATGAATGGGCTCTGGTCTAAGAAGATTCTGCTATAAAAAGAGTTGAAATATTGTTTATACCATTCCCCCTCTAAAAAGCTTATTTTATTCACTGAAAACAGTAAATAAAAAACACTTTTAATCACTGTTTTGGTGTTTGAATTTAGAACACACCAATACATAGTTGGCCTCCATCTCAATGCTATACAACCTCTTTGCGCATAAAATACTCGATACAAACTTCTTGTGCAAAGAATATGGGAATTTCAAACTCCTTCGTCGATTTAATTTTGAGTTTGTTTTTATTTAGGATTTTAATAATGATTTTGATTTTGGTCTAGGTTGTTTAGTGAATACTTAGTTGGATTGTAATTCTTATATTAATTGCATTGGTGTTTAATTAATTATAATTATGTAATGAAACGGAGGTAGTCACTGGCCCCTGAAACATAGGTGCTGTTACCTAGCTCAGCTTCAATTTACAAAAAATGTGAAACCCTGAAATTTCTCAATTTTGAAGGTAATAAACCATTTGTTTATTTATTATTATTCCTTGTACTTTTTTCTTAAATCCTTCTTTTTCTCGTAGTCATGGTATAAAATATAGTATGCAACTCTTCAATAAAACGGATTTGTATCGAGGGCCATGAATCACTTGCGTCGCTCATGATTCTAACACTTAAACTATCGCTATGCTCGTGATTCAATCATCATGAATCACTCCCTACGGTCGTGATTCAGTTGTCCTTCACTTGTTCGTCTATGCTCGTGATTCAATCATCATGAATCACTCCCTACGGTCGTGATTCAGTTGTCCTTCACTTGTTCGTGGTTCAAATAAGGCCCTCGCTTTAAATCCGTCCTTTATTCACTAGTTGCATAATATACTATTTTATCCGACTACGGCGAAGCCAAAAGGAAGGGTTATGATTTTAGCAGAGTATGTATGTATGTATGTTTTACGTATGTTCCTCCGTAGCGCCTAAACTATTGAATTGCCATATAAACTGGAATCTTCACTTGAATAAAATCATGTGATATCGTGTGTCCAATCGATTAAAATTTCTTCATTATTCGATTGTTATAGGAAATCAGATCGGTACCGCATTATTTCATCACTAAATCATTAATGTTTAAGCTGTCAAAAGTAAATGGTATAGTTGGACAGCGAGTAGTAAAACTCATTACGTCCTTAACTTTTTTATCCTTATGCAGACTATTTTTGTGGTCCTAAAAATATATATCATCATAAAAATACACGAACAACATAAAGTCTGTAATAAAACAATGTATCCTCGTTGTATTTTGGCTTATTGGAATCGTCATTTCATGTAATCTGGCTATAAATGATTTTCAAGGAAATACGAGATGAGGTAACAAAACTAAAAGGTGAAAAATAGAAACATTTTTAACAAAAAGAAAATACAAACATTACAAAGCAAAAAATAACTTTTTCGGAAGTTGGTGTCGAAAAACGAAAGACAATCTATGCCAATATTAAAAGGAAAGATTTTTTTGTTTGATTGAGTGTACCGAATAGGCTCCGAAACTACTGGACCGCTATTAAAAATTCTTTCACCTATGGAAAGCTACACTATTCCCGAGTAGCATCTATATATATAAAACCGAAAGGTTACTCTTTTACTCATCACGAAATATCGAAAACCGCTTGACATTTATAGATGAAATTTGGAAATCCTTTCTCCCTGGTTCCTCAAGTGAGCTCTAAGAAAGGATTTTTGGAAATCCGACCCCAAAGGGGGTAAAAAGGGTGTTGAAAGTTTCTATGAAATTTCTAGTTTGTAAGTTGGACAAGTGAAATTTTACATTTACGCTCTTTATTGATAAAAAGAATTCATGTATTTATTGGTTTTTGAAAATTTTACGTGAAATTTCTTCGGTTTGGAAGGTAAAACATCTGAAATTGTTGGTTTACGCTCTTTTTGATAAAATTAAAAGGAATATTTTTTTTTCGGAAATTCTTCCCTTAAGGGAGTAAAAAGGGGGTTGAAAGTATGTATACAATTTCTTCAGTTTGTAAGTTGGACACCTGAAAAAAGTTCAGGTGTCCAACTTACAAACTGTAGAAATTTTTAGAAAGATTTATACTCTTGGTTGAGAAAAATAAAAGCGCAGCGATCTAATTAATAGCGCGCTGGTAGAAACAAAAGAAAGTTACATTCGTATTGTAATATTAATTCTTATTCAAATAAATAGTTTAACAAATTGGTGGGTAGGGAAGGGTAGGGAGATAGGGTAGGTGGGTAGGTAGGTAGGTAGGTTAGGTGGGTGTGGGTATGTAGGGTAGGTAGGTATGTAGAATAGGGTAGGGCAGGTAAGTTGATCGGTAGGGCAGGTGAGTAGGTTGGTATGTAGGTAAGGTAGGTGGGTAGGTAGGTAGGTGGTAGCCAGATGAGGGGAGCGAAGCCGCGGGGGTCAGCTAGTAGGAAATAATGTCTTTATTTTCGACTTACTAAAATAAATTTTGTTATTCTGTTATACCGTCTGTTATTGTGATAGGAATACATCTTCAATTGTAAAACAAAACTATGGCTTGCGAGTAAAAACGATATTTCCAATTCAAAATTTACTGAAATTAAAGTTACTATTATGTAAATAAGATAAGATATTATGGAGGTTGCACTATTGGCGTCCGGGCGCCCCAAGGTCCTAGCGGAACGGGAGGTTCCGGGAGGTATAGTCTTTGCGGCAGTTTGTAGCCTGTTTATTGGTAGGGTGGGGGTAAGGTTGCAAGGGTTCTGAAACCGGAATACCGAAAGTTACCCAAAATTCTGAGTACCTAAGGCCGGACACCTTAAGTTTTTACAGATTTTGTGTTTTAGAACTAAATTAAAAACAATAAATCAATATGTCGTACAAGCATCTTTCATAGCTTTTCAAAGAGAAGTCAACATTTATAAGGATCAGCGCGTCTATCACAATGCTTAATGTTGTTTTATATATAAATTGTTTGTTGATAGGAATGTCATATTACAAAATAATTTGCGACTTTCGCTAACCTTTAGCTGCTTGGTTTATTCTGTTTAGTAAACAGCAGCAAGGCATGGCAAGGTCAACAAAACAATGGTATTTGATATTGGCGACTACACATTCGATAATCTTCAACCAAATTGAATAGTACATAAATAACGTAGGTATTTTTTTAGATTCAACAGGTAGGGTAGACACACTTCGTATAAAGGCTATATTCTTCTTTGTTCTTTTCGAGTCTTCAATTGACTTCTTAACTTACCAACTTTATCTGTCCAGTCGTGGATTGGGCAGTCTTGTTATTTTCCACAATGAGATTCTGGAAGGTAGAAGACACTTCCTGTGAAAGACTCCTCTACACTCCAACTTTATTTGGGTTGTTTCTATCATCATCATCATCTGCCTAGCCTTGTTCCCAATTATTGTTGGGGTCGGCTTCCAGTCTTACCGGATTCAGCTGAGTATCAGTGTTTTACGTGGAGATGATACTCATTGTTACAGGTGGCGGATTTGGCTCAAGCTTCCCCAGCCACGGTGTCCCGTTGCGGCATGGTGTACGTGGATCCCAACGAGATGGGGTACATGCCGATGGTGCGCTCCTGGATAGATGAAGCGACGGAGAAAAACCTCTTCACTTCGGAAAATGGCGATTTCGTTTACGAAATGTTCAAAATGTTAGAGGATGGATTCCTACACGTTAACACCAAATGCCGCTTTGGAATCAGTCAGGTAAGACTTTAGTTCGTTATTTCTTGAAAAATAAAGAAGAAGACAAAAAGAAAAATGATATAGAAGATGTAGTGTAGGTACCTATTATGACGCTGAATGTAATAAAGCCATACACTTTAAAAATGTGATGTGTAGGTTGACATAAGCAAAGTGTCTGCGGTGTGCTACCTCCTGGGCGCACTGCTGTCGGAGCCCGGGGATCGGTTCCCGGACAAGGCATACATCAAGGTGTACATCGCGCACTGCTTCATCTTCTGCTACGTGTGGTGCATTGGCGGCAACATCCTCGAGGAAGGATGGAGACAGTTCGAAGAGGTCATCAAGAGACAGTTTGAGCAGTTCGAGGAAGCTGAATTGTTAGTGATACACTTTATATATATTTAAATATTATTTCCAAATCTTATTATTTTAACGAACTCAATCACTCGAATAACCATCTGATAGATTTTCATCCATCAGGATTATATTACAGGCTTTACAAATATCTGATTATAAAAAGATAATTTTAGGTGTGTAAAGATTGATTGATTGCATATTGTCACCAGAAAGGCAAAAGTAGGTACTAAAGCGCCATTTTAGCTAAAATGAGTTTTATATTATGATTGGATAATTTTTTTTTTCACTACACATTGTTCTTGGACACATAGTAATTTGAGCATTATTTAAGAAGTTACTGGCGCTAGTGACATTTTTCTTTTATCTCGATGTCTCTTTTACTTACCTTAATATATCCAGCCCCGACTCTTGAACCGATCTTCACCATTATTGCTCCATGATAACGCGAGACCTCCTAAAGCACGAGAAACCGTTTTAACTCTACAGGAACTGCAATTAGAAACCATTCGTCATCGTCACCGCCGTATTCGCCAGACCTTGCTCCAACGGACAATTTTCTACGTGATAAAAAAAAATCTTCTCAGGAGGGGCAGTATAAAATGCTTTCACACAGTTTGTCGAATCTAGATCACCAGAGTTCTATTGCAAAGGCATTAATGACCTTCCTATTAGATGGCAGCAATGTATAGATAATAATGCTAATTATTTTGATTACATATACATACATATTAAATTAAAAAAGAAGAACAATTTTTTTGTACAAATCGCCAATTTTATACTTTAACCCCTAATATACGACTACAAGCCAATAAGTCAAATTATTTTAGATGTTTACACTTAATTATTACGTATAAGTAATAATGACTATATTTGTAATGCATGTTAGTCGTTTTGGCGTTTCTAAAGTTCAATGGATACTTTAACCCCTAATATACGACTACAAGCCAATAAGTCAAATTATTTTAGATGTTTTCACTTAATTATTACTTAAAAGTAATAATGACTAACTGCCACACTCAGAGACGTTAACGGTTACTTAAAGCTCTCCTTAGTAGAGATTTTTAGTACAAAATCTATACTAAGGAGCGCATTAAGTAACCGTTAAATGTCTCTGAGTGCGGCAGTAAGACTTATTAGTTTGTAATGCATGTTAGTCGTTTTGGCGTTTCTAAAGTTCAATGGAACTTAAATATTTTTATGGAGATTAGTATTTGTGTCTTACGAAATGGTCACAGCATTTATACTAAAGCGACACTATCTTCCGGAATACAGTAATAATAGGCAATATGTCAATCAAGTTGTCATTGACACCTGAGATTACTGCTACTACCTGTAACTGTAAACTTAACAAGTTCCGAGAAAACTTAATTGTCTTAATTTAAAGAGGCGTCTTGGTATATTTAACTTTATTTTCCTTTTATATTTTACCAGCATGCCGCAGGGCTTCAACTTCTTCGATATGTTTATGGATACGAAGATGCGTAGACTAAAAGTGTGGGCAGAAATAATTCCTGAGTTTGTGTATGACTCCAACAAACCGTTCTTTGAAACGCTCGTGCCGACCATAGACACAGTTCGGTACGGATACTTGTTTGAAAAGCTTATCGGCTGTGGCAAGCCTGTCATGTTTACAGGAAATACAGGTATATACTATTCTTACTACCATATTTAATCCTACTAAGAACATCCTTAACCGATTGAAGGCCGTAATTATTGTGTTTCTCATGGATTCACGTTAAGGGGGTGGAAGTTACTAAGATGAACCAATAATTTCTCAAGTAAGGCAGCAAAAACTAGGCATTTTGAAGTACTAATGTTACGCAGACGAAGTAGCGGGCAAAAGCTAGTCTTTTATGTAATAATATCTACTACTATGTAAAAGAAAACGACTTTGTATTGTACATAATAAGGTCGTAATGTAGTACGGCTGGGCAAGCGCCTCCAAACAATGGGTTCCTGAAGATAGGAGGTGCCTTCGAGGCCGGCCCAGAACGAGAGAAAATTAGACGCGCACCATCGAGGGCGGGTCCGCAACGGTGCGGGGAAGGGTACTTGGAAAGACTTGTGGAAAGCCTTGGCCCAGCAGGGTCGGCAAAGGCTAGATTATAAAAAGAACTGTAGTACAATGGTTGAGAATGGCTTTCAACACCGAAAGTTAAGGCACTACGTAGCAAGGTTGATTCAATTTTGATTCGTAATATCAACTTGTAGACAGTTTATCGGTCTGTTTATTTATCTGTTTATTTCTACGAATATCTTTCTTCCAGGTGTCGGTAAAACGGTAATTGCGATAGGGATGCTGAACAAAATGTCCCAGACTGGTTACTACATACCGTTCATATTGAACTTTTCGGCCCAAACTAGCAGTGGCCGAACACAGGTACAATACTATTTATATACCTAATATTAATAAAGAGTTATTCTTGAAGAAGAAGAATTTGGCACTGATGCCAACAGTGTGTCGCTATTAATATATAATATTTCCATTCATGATATTTAAGTTAATTAGAAAGTGAATTTATGTAATAAATAACGACCCGCCCCTGCTGACCAGAACTGCTGATTTCATATCATTCAATCAATATCATAAAAAATAACAATTCATGAACTCGTGACCAAAAATAAAATCAGCCAAATCGAGCGAACCGTTTTTTTTCTTTTTTTTTTTTTTTTTTTTTCTTTTCTTAATTTTTTTTTCCGTTTTATTTTTCATACCATAGATTGTAGAAATTGATTATTGATTGATTATTTAATTGTATACTTACATTTGTCAGAAACTGTCGAATATATATACCGACTTTACACACTCGTTTTTATATGTTTCTAACAAGAACTTACCGTTCTTCAAAAGCGCATACAGTATTATCACTAGGGTAAAACAATCACCAGCGAATATTATTCAGAGCTTTTGGACAGATTAAATATTGATTTGAAGCAAAAACGACCGCATTTGGTGAAGAAAGAGTGCTGTTCCATCAAGACAATTCACGGGTGCATGCCTTTGTAGTCACCATGGCAAAAATCCATAAAATAGTCTACGAACTGCTGGCTTATGCAGCATTTCTTCAGATTTGGTCCCTTGTGACTATCCGGTTGATATGAGAAGAAATAACTGGGTGGAAGAAGATTTGGCTCTAATGAAAAGGGCATCACTGCAATAAACGCCTATTTTGAGGGCATTTATAAAAACTATTACATGAAAGGATTTGTTGGTAAATAAAACGATTTTCCGCCGATAGCTATTTTTTTTAAAGATATGTACTTATCAAACTGTCCTCGTTCTCAAGTGTACATAAATCTGGTCCTCTCCATCCGGGAACCACGTCATGGTACAAACTCGATTTGTATCTGGTTTAATTTAGGTAATAAAATTCATCTTCCTTTTTTAGGCGGTGTTAGAGTTGCGTTTAGACAAGAGACCACGCAAGGCCATCGGAGCTCCTTTGGGCAAGAAAGTGATTATATTCATCGATGACGTGAATATGCCTCGCCTGGACATATATGGCTCACAACCGACTATAGAACTGCTGAGGTATAAATTATCTTCTTTTATCAGTAGGTATCGCAGATGTCTCATGGCCATATTCATCCAAGCAAGAAACTCAACAGACGGAGATGAAAACATCTTGCGTATTTAGCAAATGTATAGCATTTTGAAATCAACCATAATTCCATAATGTATGAAAGTCTATGACAAGTGTGTTTATGCTGGTGATTACTTACGGGACAGAGACGTGGTCACAATGGCCATCATCAGATAGCTTAAATTCATCAAAAGGGCAATGGAGAGGGCTATGCTCGGAGTCTCCTTTCGTGATCGAATCAGAAATGAAGACATCCGCAAGAGAACCAATGTTACCGCCTTTTTTTTGTTGTTTACTTTTGCAATCTATTCCTAAAACATTCAGCAAACGGTTAAGAACATAATATTTTGCTTGGAAGGCAGGAAGTCCAGTGACATACGCCCTTATTATATTTACTCATCCTCTCTACAGGTCAGCAGGGCTCTTTCTTTTCAGTCGAGTAAATTTAGAGTTACTCTTCATTAAGTGCGTTGCTAGTATGTTTGGTTGGTTTACTAGTCTCTTCTTTTAGCCCGTCATAGAGATTTTGATTTGTTCTTTGATGGTTCGAATTCCAAGATCGTAGTGTAACCGCTTGTTTGGTACAAGCCAAAGGGCGTTTGTGATAAATCTCAACATCTTTGATTGGAACCTCTGTTATTAGTCTATGGTCCCGATCTAAAACGACTTTCCCCGAGATGTTTATTTTATGAAACGTATTTTATATTTAATTTAATATGTCAATAAATATATTACATATGGGTTTCCTAACAAATTTCAGTCCAGGATATGATTAAATAATAATAAAAAATAAAAATAAGACATTTTACTGGTTTGATTATTAGACAAATTCTATATCAATCGAAAGTTTGAAGCCTATAGAATATGCAAACGTTAGGTTGCCTATTCTTTTCTGGTCACAACTCTCGGGTACGGGTCTGATTATTAAATTTAAATTAAGTGAAAATAAAGATTATTTCATTAAAAACACGGTGGTATAGGGTTGCCTGCAAAAAATCAGTCCCGAATTCCTGCTGTCGAATTTTGAAAAGTGAAATATTGCTGCGAGTGAATATGTGGGACTGAGAGGTCCCAACCAACCATCCCATGCGTTAGAAGAGGACACAGCAAAACAGCTGTTTGAAGTCCGTCCATTTGAAGAAAAAGAGTGCGCATGCTATTTGTTCTTGATAATGAAAAGGATAGCGATAGACTCGTATATGCTGTGCATCATTTTGGAGCAGTTTATTATTAAAATAGAGGAATATTTTTTTCTTTTAATCTATTAATGAAATATATAATTACACACTTATATTTTATGTGACACTACATCTTTAGTAAACTTCTCGCTAAAAAAGCTGAAAAAAGGAAAAAAAAGAGAATAAATATAGAAGTAAAATAAAAATATAATTAAAATTAATTTTCATTTAATTTTAATTTAATAATCAGACCGGTGCAAAATGATGTATCGATTTACCTGTTTATACCTGGCTACCCGAGAGTTGTGACCGGAAAAATATAGGCAACTTAACATTTGCATATTCTATAGGCTACATACTTTCGATTGATATAGAATTTGTCTAATAATCAAACCAGTGAAATGTCTAAAAAACATATTTTTTTAAATTATTATTTAATCATATCCTGGACTGAAATTTGTTAGGCAACCTATATGCAATATATTTATTGACATATTAAATTAAATATAAAATACGTTTCATAAAATAAACATCTCGGTGAAGGTCGTTTTATATCGGGGTCTTCGGACTATATATTTCGATGTTTGAATTGGAGGCGGTTCCCCAGAGCTGTATCCCGTAAGTCCAGACAGGTTTCAGTATGCACTTGTATAACAGTAATTTATTTTCTAGCGATAGCTGAGATTTTTTGTTGAAGAGCCAGTACATTTTTCGGAGTTGGATACCGAGAGCTTTGCGCTTGGTAAATATGTGTTTTTCCACGTCAGGCGACCATCCAGATAGAGTCCAAGGTATTTAGCATCTTTTGCTTGTGGAATTTGCAGCTTGTTCAGCTTTACTGGAGGACAAGTATTATGTCTCAAAGCAAAGGTTTGATGGATTTTGTTTCATTAGCTTTGATTCGCCAGAATTCTAGCCATTCGGAGATGTTATCTAAACAGATTTGAAGCATGTGGCTAGCTTGTAATGGATCTTCATGGACAGCTAAGGCTGCTGTGTCATCAGCAAAGGTGCCTATTACGACTCCTTCCGTCATAGGAAGATCTGAAGTGAAGAGTAGGTATAAGATCGGGCCAAGAACGTTTCCTTGGGCACTCCTGCATAGATTTTGTGGAGGTTTGTTAAGTCCTCGCCTTGCTTGAGTACCTGTCTTCAAGATATGACTTAAGGAAGATGAAGTAGTTTGTCGGGCGATCCTTTTTAGGGTTCCGTACCCAAAGGGTAAAAACGGGACCCTATTACTGAGACTTCGCTGTCCGTCTGTCTGTCTGTCTGTCTGTCTGTCTGTCTGTCTGTCTGTCTGTCTGTCACCAGGCTGTATCTCATGAACCGTGATAGTTGGACAGTTGAAATTTTCACAGATGATGTATTCCTGTTGCCGCTAT
Source organism: Anorthoa munda (assembly GCA_945859665.1). Classification (NCBI taxonomy): domain Eukaryota; kingdom Metazoa; phylum Arthropoda; class Insecta; order Lepidoptera; family Noctuidae; genus Anorthoa; species Anorthoa munda. The sequence continues at coordinate 42,881,583 of OX243893.1, forward strand.
AACAACAAATACTAAAAACAGTATAAAATTAATATTTAAGGGGGGCTCCCATACAACAAACGTGATATTTTTGCCGTTTTTTGCTCGATATTAATAACGGCAACAGGTAGACGCTTGAAATATTCACAGAATATTTAGTTGTATATTCTCTTCAAAAAATAATAATTATTAAATTAAAATAAAATAAATTAAGGGGGGCTCCCATACAACAAACGTGTTTTTTTTGCAGTGTTTTGCGATAATGGTACGGAACCCTTCGTGTGCGAGTCCGACTTGCACTTGGCCGGTTTTTAATTTTATTTTGCAAAGCATACCTTCATGCCAGACTCTGCCGAAGGCCTGAGATATGTCGAGGAAGGCCGCACAGCTATACTTCTTATTTTCGTAAGCTTTGTGGATATTTTCAACCAATCGATGGACCTGTTCTATGGTGCCATGCTTCTGCCTAAAACCGAATTGATAGTTAGGTATTATTTTGGCCTCTGCTATCACTGAGGTTAGTCTCTTTAAGAAAAGGATTTCCATGACTTTCGACAGAATGGGTAGCAAGCTGATTGGCCTATACGATGTGACTTCTTCAGGAGTTTTGACAGGTTTAAGGATCATCATGTTTTGTGCCACTTTCCATTGCTGTGGGAATATACCTCTTTTCAGGATACAGTTGAACAATTGTGTCAAAAATAAGACTGCTTTTCCTGGTAGCTCGCATAATTTCTTACATATTCTTCGTATTTATTCTGTCTCAAATAATGCATAGTTTTGTACATCATATATTGACGTTTTTTTATGTTTGATTGAGATGGAAAAACTGTATTTGGCTTTTTTGTTAATAAACTTTATTTATTATTATTTATTAATTTAGACTGTAATTAGGTCATATCCTGGGGCCTTATTTCGATTCAGGCCTTTTCCAGGTCTCTGTTTTCTTAATCTTTTTGATTGACATGTCAAGTTGGAGAGGTTGTTGTGGCATTTCAGGAGCTCCTTGTTGTCGGTTCTTTCAGGACATTGGACAGGATTCGGTACGAATACGTCTCTAAGTACGAAGCAAAGGCTTCTGCTTTTTCTAGTTCACTTTTTGCCCAAATACCATCCTTATTGTGTATAGGTGGTTTAGAAGCTATGGTTTTGTAGAGATTTTTTGTTATTTTCCATAACGAATAGTCGCTACTGGCTTTGGCATCAAGTTTGCGCTGTTGGTTTTGAGTGCTTTCGTTTCTTTCCTTACCCAGAATTTCTTTAAGCTTAGTCGTTAAGTAATTTAGCCGAATTTTATCGCCGCGAAATCTAGATGTTTGCCACAATTTCCGAGGTTGTCGTTTTTCGGCTAATAATTCACGTTCTGATTTCGAGCAATCATACGAGATTAAATTCTGAGTCGCAGGTGTACTTTCCCAAGCCGCATTCTTAATACACATGTTAAAGTGCTCGCCTGCTGACGTAACATTATCTTGACTTTTAAGAGTCAGATTCGTATTTATTCAGGATTGTACTAGGGAACGAAACAGGTTCCAGTTGGTCTTTCGACCGTGCAACCTTAAAGGAGGTTTAGCCAGCACGAATATCTGAAAGACTTCTACTAGTACAACACTATGATCCGATGAAAGGTTAAGCCATGTCTCCCAGTGGGGTGATGACAATCTGGTCGCTTTTAACGCCACCAAAACTCAGGCTTGTCTTTTTACCGCAAAGAGGACTCATTTCACCCAAACGCCTACTTTTCGGGGTGCATCTGTTTCTGTAACTGATCGGCTCGAGCTCCTTGGCATGGAGTTGACATCCAGTCTCAACTTCGGCGCCTCCATTGAGTACAAAGCCCAAATTGCGGCAAAAAAACTGGGCATCCTAAACAGAGTGAAGCGATACTTTACGCCTGGGCAGCTTTTAATTCTTTACAAGGCGCAAGTCCGATCCTGCATGGAGAATTGCAGCCACCTCTGGGATGGCTCAGCTAAATATCAGCTTGCCGCGTTTGACTCAATGCAGGAATGCAGAGCTAAGAGACTAATTGGCGACATCGAACTGGTGGATGCCAAGCTTCACAGCTTGGCTCATCGCCGTAAGGTTGCCTGCTTGTCGGTCTTCTACAGACTGTACTTTGGCGAGTGTGCTCAAGAACTCCACGACCTCATCCCACCGGCCCCCTTCTACCATCGGAAATCTAGATGCACTGCAAGTTACCATCCTCACTTAGTTGCCATTCTACCAATTCGCACCAAGCGCTTCCATACATCCTTCATAATGCGCACAGCAAAAGAGTGGAACTCACTGCCTGCGTCTGTGTTTCTGAACGCATACAACCCGAATCTCTAGTGAATAGGCCTTCTTCTGGGTAAGCTCACTCCATCGTCGACTTTGTCTCTATCACCTCTGACCTAGACTAGAGTCAAGAACAAACCAATAAAAAAAATAAAAAAATGTCTTGAGAGCAAGTGGTTGGCAATTCTTCGGGCTATGTCGGTACATAGCCCGAATAATTGCCAAACTTAGGGCAGGGCACATTGCTCGCAGAAGGGATGGCCGTTGGAGCCAAAAAGTTCTAGACCTAGTGGTGACCGCGTACCGGATGCAGCGTTGGAAGGCCTCCCTCTAGGTGGAGCGACAACCTGGTCAAGGCTGCGGGCGTCCGGTGGATGCGAAACGCACAGGACCGATCAGTGTGGCGACGCTTGAGAGCGGCCTATTTCCAGCAGTGGACGTCTTTCTGTTGAAGTCATGAAGGAAGAACGGCCGACTGTAACCAGGGTATAGTTGCCACAGTAGGCAAAATCTGGATAAGTTTGGCACAAAAAAAAGAGATACTGTATTCAGGCTACGGATGATGATGAAGATGACTGCTCATAGGATATCTCTCGCCTTCATGAACAAACACAGACGAGCAGAAGACCTGTTGCGCTAACCTTTTCCTATGTCCTATGTCCTGCGGTGGACGTCTTTCGGTTGAAATTATGGTGATGATGATGGCTCTAAGCTAAAACTAAGCTTTATTGTGCAGCTCAGTTTAGGCTTAAATCAAGATAAATTGTGTTATGGGCAAAAGAGTGATAATGATGTCTTGTATAGGTAACCAAGCATCATAATTATTATTTTGAATCTTTACTTACACCATCCATCTTGCGGTCCAGGCAATTCCTAGATTTCGGCGGTCTCTACGACCGCGATAAGCTGTACTGGAAGGAGATCCTCGACGTAGTACTGGCCTGCTCCTGCGCCCCGCCCGGCGGTGGTCGCAACCCCCTCACCGGACGTTTCGTCAGACATTTTGCCATGTTCTACATTTCTGCACCCAGTGCTGGGGCTATGAAGACTATATTTAAGGTTAGTCTTACTAACACTAACAGATAAAAAAAAGTCACTAACACTGCTTTAAGAAACGAGCACTTTGTATGTAGGGTTCATAAAAATTATACTTCCTGCTTTACTTTGCGAATTGCATATATAATCCCCGGCACGTAAGTTGGCAAGAGTCGTTAGATGCGCAGAAGTTGTCTTTTAGGTATCTTTGGTAGTGAAGTGGGGCGCGGGGAACGTTCAGGACCGTTCCGAGCGCGTGATTGGTTGGCGTTGGCCTGTTGACACAAGGATCGACTGAGCAATTGTGTCGTGTTCACGTTCCGTTCGCGCTATTTGGTGGTTGGTCAGTTCGCGGAATATGCGCGAAAACGCCAAAACCTTGCCAACTTACGTGCCGGGCACTATATCTACCATAAAACTTTAATAATATTCCTTCACATCGTATTATATTGTACCATCAATCAGGCAATCCTGGGTGGTCACATGGAAGACTTCGTGGCTGAAGTCTCAGTCCTGGGTGGTCCCATAGTAGATGCAGCCGTAGACGTGTACCTGAAGATCTGCGCCGAGTTGCTGCCGACTCCGGCCAAGTCGCACTATGTCTTCAATCTGAGAGACTTGTCCAAGTGCATGCAAGGAGTCTTGCAAGCGGATGCCGCAACTATGAGGGTTCCGCAAGCAATGCTCAGGTATTTACGTCTTTTCAGGGTGTATAAATAACTGCCTATCTGTATTCGTTGTTTCTTGCTTATTTCCATAGTGCTAACATAGAGATAAATAGGCCAAAACGAAAACTCGAGTTGCTTCTAATTGCGCGTAGACTTAATTGACTACCGGCAATGTACATGTGTAGGTAGGTACTGTTTAAATATTCTTCGCCTTTCAGATTATTTTATCACGAGTGCCTCCGTGTGTTCCACGATCGGCTGATCAACATCGAAGATAAGAGTTACTTCTACCACCTAATGAGCTCGATCTGCGAGAAAAACTTTCAAACACCTATACTAGACGTCCCTGAGGACCCTATTATTTTACAACCACCTCTTCTGTTGTTTGGTGATTTCATTAACTCCGCCACACCGAGAGAAAATAGAGTCTATGCTGAGATGCCAGAATTATCTAAGCTTATGGTGGTTGTTAAGGTAAGTACTTTGAAATTAATATCCCACCCACCCCAGAATGGTCTGGTGCCCACCCCAGGATGTTGCGTTACTGATTCTAAATTTTAGGCTGGACACTTAAAAACAATTTCAATTAAATAAATAATCTACAGCCGAGAAATCTACATAATATTTATTAGCACTTATAAGAAGCGCCTTAATAGAGACAATAGGAAAAGAGCCATTGGACACATTCTTAGTAAAGACAATTTAATAGTTTAAGTTCTAATTAAATTACTTATTAGTCTATATATAAGATTAGATTGTAATATGATTAGGGTCATTTTTTCTGATGAATCCTAATAAAAATAAACTTATATAAATAATAGTTACTTCTAAAACTACATTAAATTTATTAATTTTTTTAAAATACAAAGTACTAAGCTAATGTACTAGACGAGCGATTTTGCCAATATAACTAACACACAATAATACAAAACTTAAATTATTTAGATATGTAAGTTTCTCATGTAAGTGAATGCCATTGTAATTTTGTTGTTTGTTGTTCCCAAGGTCACTAACTATTATGGTAAACGCACGAGAAAGTATATAACACCGATGTTGATAAATGAACTACCCTCAAAGTTGGTGTCCTGTATTAGATCCAAATACCAACTTAGGAAAATATTAAAAAAACACTATCTGTCGCTCTGTCCCTAGCCATGTTTTGTAACAGGCCTCGCATTGTGCAGCCTTGGGCAATATAAGTTGATCATGGGTGTGGAATGTGGGATTGTCTGAGCCCAATGGAATTTGATTTGTTTTGTTTGACATAATCAGGTATTTAAGTTATTGTTTAAACATTATTTGTAATGTATTGTGATACGAGAGCAACTGCCGACAAACTGTTTTACAGTTTGGCAGAATTTTTTAAATTTTATAGTGTAAACAGATTTTGAAAGAATAAATAAAAAATAAAAAAAACTTTTGAGAAATAAAGATTCTTAACCATAATATCTTGATACGAACTCAGCAAAAGAAAATAAAAACAGTTCGGGAAAAATGGATCATCTTCGATGGGCCATAGCTTAGTCGCTATAGGGTTTATATTATATGGCTACGGTTGGGCTTAAATTCTTGTAAATTTAATGAACATTAAAAAAGTACAATTCTTGTTTGTCTTTGAGAGCAAAAAAGTACGCAATCCAGCCCTATCAGCCTAGTATATTTTTTGAGACAAGCACTACTATAGGCTACGGTTGGGCTTAAATTCTTGTAAATTTAATGAACATTAAAAAAGTACAATTCTTGTTTGTCTTTGAGAGCAAAAAAGTACGCAATCCAGCCCTATCAGCCTAGTATATTTTTTGAGACAAGCACTACTATAGGCTCTTCTAGCCTGCCGGCCCGTCTTGTCTGTAAAAAGTACTTACATATCCGCGACAGGTTTCTAAAAATTTTCGAGGTCGCTTCGCTCGGTTTTACATCCTTATTTGTAAAATTTTTTGCATGAGTTGACACAATAATTCTTACGAATACAAATATAGAAGTAGCCTCAGGCAGGATACATTCATTTAGATGAACCTAAAAAGAAAATTTAACCTATCCAAGGGGAGGTGTTAAAATTTTAAGCTTGCTTCGCTCGCATTTTTTTTGCATGAATCTAGTTAGGCAATCGCCTAACGTGCGTCACTGCTGATCATGCACCGGATCCGCGCGTGTAGCATTGCGTAAACTGCACGATTACTGTTTTACTGATTTAGCAATAAGTTTAGTATATACAATAATTGTAACCCTTAATTTTAGTCTTGTAGTTCTAGTCCTAAAGTAAACATTGTATTTTAATTAAATAAATCTTTTTAGGGTTCCGTACCCAAAGGGTAAAAACGGGACCCTATTACTGAGACTTCGCTGTCCGTCTGTCTGTCTGTCTGTCTGTCTGTCTGTCTGTCTGTCTGTCACCAGGCTGTATCTCATGAACCGTGATAGTTAGACAGTTGAAATTTTCACAGATGATGTATTCCTGTTGCCGCTATAACAACAAATACTAAAAACAGTATAAAATAAATATTTAAGGGGGGCTCCCATACAACAAACGTGATATTTTTGCCGTTTTTTGCTCGATATTAATAACGGCAACAGGTAGACGCTTGCAATATTCACAGAATATTTAGTTGTATATTCTCTTCAAAAAATAATAATTATTAAATTAAAATAAAATAAATTAAGGGGCTCCCATACAACAAACGTGATTTTTTTGCAGTGTTTTGCGATAATGGTACGGAACCCTTCGTGTGCGAGTCCGACTCGCACTTGGCCGGTTTTTTTAATAATTTTTCGCTGAAACTTAACTGTCTACACAATAACTCTTATGAATACAATTAATATATATTTTGGTCGGAACTACCCAAAGGTGGAGATTATTAAATTTTTGTTCCGACCACTGTCTGGTGAAGTCTGTGTCCGTGTATTCCCCGCCCGATCCCAACCCAAGAGGCACCCGGCGGGTTTGGCGGTACAAGTCAGCAGATTGGGATGGTATGCGATCTTTCTTCGCATGCTATCCTTGGCAGCCTACTTGCTTTTCTTCGTCGGATCCATCGTCGTGCGCGGACGCCATGACGGATGTGTTGCGTCGGGGAATGGAGTACTACATTCCGTTCTCTGACGTTTCAATGTCAAGCGAAGACCGGCCATGGTTTGGCGCCGAATGTAAGCGCGCCGATGCGCTTAAACATGGGGCGTACCTGGCTTGGGTCGACGCTCGATCGCGTAAGGCGAGTGACGTGGGTCTGAAGAAGAAGGCCTTCAACAGGGCTGCCAAGTCCTGCAAGAAAGTGTTGCGAAGGGCTCGATTCGACCGCATTGGCCGAATAGGGACCAAACTTGCTTCTTACCCAGCAGGTAGTAAAGCGTTTTGGTCTCTGGCTAGGTCGGTCGAGTCGAACTTCTGCCGCCCCTCACTACCACCACTGCTGAAACCCGACGGGTCGCTGGCCCACTCCGCTGAGGAGAAGGCAAATTTATTTGCCTCTCTTTTTGCGGAATCTTCACGTCTGAATCCTGGTGACGCGCAGCCCCCTCCTTCTCCTGATGGATGCGAGACGAGTATGTCGGAAATTCGTATCCGTCAAAAGGACGTACGTAGGGTGCTGCGCAACCTCGACGTGAACAAGGCTAGCGGCCCTGACGGAATACCAGCAATTGTTCTTAGAACCTGTGCGCCTGAACTGTCTCCGATCTTGACACGCCTGTTCCGCCTTTCGTATGAGGCTGGAAAAGTTCCGAATGCTTGGAAGCAGGCTAACGTACAGCCCGTGCCCAAGAAGGGCAGTCGAGCTGACCCGTCCAACTATAGACCCATATCAGTAACCTCCATACTCTGTAAGAGTATGGAACGCGTACTCAATATTAAGCTCCTGGCATACCTAGAAGCAAACGATATCCTAAGTGACCGCCAATACGGCTTCCGCCGTAATCGGTCTACTGGGGATCTTCTAGCGTATGCCATTCACATCTGGAGTGAGGCCATCGAGAGGCACGGGGAAGCGCTTGCCGTCTCCCTCGACATCTCGAAGGCTTTTGATAGGGTCTGGCACGAAAGCCTTATTGCTAAGCTTCCTTCATTCGGTTTGCCCGGTGGTCTGTGTGATTGGATTGCAGACTTCCTGAGAGATCGGTCCATTCGAGTGGTTATCGATGGCTGCTCGTCGGACCACTTGGATATTAATGCCGGGGTCCCTCAGGGGTCGGTACTTTCAGCAACTTTATTCTTGCTGCACATTAACGATCTGCTAAAACCCGGCACCTTTGGGTATGCAGACGACAGCACTGTTGCTGAGAGATACTTGTCCAGCACTCGTGCTACCGGGCCTCAGATCCAGTCTCTCCGGGAGGCCATGGTGGAGCGCTTGAACCTGTCCATGCAGGCAGTCTCCGAATGGGGCGATGCCAATCTGGTCAGGTTTAATGCTGCTAAAACCCAGGCGTGTCTTTTTTCCGCTAAAAAGAGCTAATTTCACCCGGCTCCAACTTTCCGAGATGTGACTGTGCCAATAGCTGACCATCTTGAGCTTCTTGGCGTTACGTTGACATCGACTCTAAATTTTGGCCCATATATTGAGGCGAAGGCTCAGCTGGCTGCCAAAAAGCTGGGGATCCTTGCAAAGGTGAGAAGGTACTTCACGCCAGAACAGCTGCTCAGCTTGTATCAAGCGCAAGTTCGATCATGCATGGAGTACTGTTCTCATCTCTGGGACGGATCTGCCAAATACCAGCTCGATGCACTAGAGTCGATCGAAAAGCGGGCCAAGAGGCTCATCGGCGATGAGGCACTGGTTAAGTCAAAGCTCCAGAGCCTTGAACATCGTCGCCGAGTTGCTAGCTTATCGGTTTTTTATCGATTACATTTCGGGGAGTGTGCGATGGAATTGCATGATCTAATTCCGCCCAGCCCGTTTCATCATCGGACCACCAGACGTACGGCGATGCGCCACAGGTACATGGTGGACATCCCACCCATACGCACTAAACGTTTTGAGAATACTTTTATTATGCGTACAGCTAAGGAGTGGAATTCTCTGCCGGAGTCTGTGTTTCCCGATAGTTACAATCTAGGTCTTTAAGTCAAGAGTGAATAGGTTACTTCTAGGCAAGCGTGCTCCATCGTCGACCACATCATCGCTTACCATCAGGGGAGATGGTGGTCAAGCGCGAGCCTATATCAAAATAAAAAAAATAAAATAAAAAAAATATAGAAGTAGCCTCAGGATACATTCATTAAGATGAAAGTAAAAAGAAAATTTAACCGAACAGAGGCCAGATACTAACATTTTTGAGCTCACTTTGCTCGCTCTTACATCCGTGGCTCTCTCTTTTATCCGTCGACTCGGCTTTATTGTCCCTCCCTGGAAAATAGCCCTAGATACACCAAAGCTACGTGCTCCACTGTTTTTATGATATTAAAGTTTATATAGAACAACATTTATTATGTCAAACCTTTATAAAACTAGTTTGGTTTAATCATGTAATACTTAGTCCTGCATTTTTGTGGGTAGTATGTAAATAAAACCTTGAACTAAAATGGCACAGGAATACTTGGAAGAGTACAACTCGACGGCGCGCGCGGAGATGCACCTGGTGCTGTTCCAGGACGCTATAGAGCACATAGTGCGGACGGCGCGGGTGCTGCGGGCTGAGCGTGGCCACAGCCTCATGGTGGGGCCCGGGGGCTCCGGCCGCCGGAGTGTCGCCACGCTCGCGGGACACATCAACGAGTGCAAGTAAGTACCGCCATCGACTAGATCCATGATTCACCAAGGGCTATAATATGTATGATCAATGATTATGATTCCGTTGTGAAAAAGGGATAGCGCTATCCGTCCCGTATTGCTCGCTCTCTCTCATACTTGGCACCATGCTTATTTTTACTCGTTGTCGTGAGGCCCCAGTTCACCTGCCCCTAGGCAAACAACCATACTTTTCCATTTCAGGGTCTCCTCTGTTGTCTCACACAATGGTGTTCGTAAAGCATGTTTTGGGACACTGTCGGCCAAGGATGTCCTGACACACTACTGTTCAATTTAAACAAACTGTTTATTAAACAAAATGTTTGCAAGTATTTTAACTTCGTACCTGAAGGAACACTGACGAGACCTTAACCCGGAAATATGTGAATTGGCGCCTAATGCGAACTGCCGCGTTTTTCGCTTTCTGGAAAAGTCAAGGAATTTCGTGGTGCCGGACATCCGTCACAGAGCTCATAGGAAGGTGCGTTCTAGGGCATGAATATCGGAATCTCGGAACGAAATTTGCGATATTTCAATTCCGATACTGATTGCACCAAAATCGGTATCTCGGAATCTGAACAATCCTATATCCGCTTCGTTGTCACTAGTACCATTAACCGTTCCATGATGGAACTATTGATGTTTTTTTTAATCACTAGTTCCATTTTAGAAGAACCTGAAAATAATGGAACTAATGTTGAATTTGTTATCACTAGTTCCACATTATTATTTTTGGCCCTAGTGAAATTTTTTAAGGGTGTAAAAACGAGGTAAAAACAAGATATCCTTAAAAAATTCACAAGTGCCTAAAATAATAATGTGGAACTAGTGATAACAAATTCAACATTAGTTCAATTATTTTCAGGTTCTTCTAAAATGGAACAAGTGATTAAAAAAAACACCAATAGTTCCATCATGGAACTGTTAATGGTACTAGTGACAACGAAGCCTATATCCAGCTCCTTTTGAAGCGCCGAACGTGATAGCTTGGTTAAACCCGTTGTCTACGGTGATTAGCAGTGATCGGATAATTTGACGCTTATTTACTTAAATTGAATCCAGGCTTTACAGTCCTGAGATTGCTATAAATGTTATCTATAAAAGTACACAGCTTCATAGAACCCGTTAAAACAATGATATTTTAATTGAATAACTATAAAGTTGCGGGAATCTGCTAGATGCAAGACGCACGGGATCGGTCAATGTGGGAATGTTCAGCAGTGGACGTCTTTAGGCTGAAATGATGATAATAATGAACGCTTAGATACATTTTCATAGTTTTGAGAGGGCTGTTTCGGAACAAGTACCAATCCTTGTTAAATTTCTAATGTGTTTCTTGCTTAGAAGCCTCAATAAATTAAAGCTTAATATTTGTTTGTTTCAAATACAACAAATTAGTCTATTCGATCACTAATCTGTTGGATAAATCAACTTCTACTACTTGACTACATTGTATCTTCACAATTATTTTATTGATATGCTTTTGATTTGGAATAAAATAAAGATGGAAAAGTTATATTCTACCATTGCTTTATTTTATTGAGTTTATTGTAGTTGTTTCACGAAATAAGTTTATCTTAGCAATCCAGGATTCATTTAACTTAAATTATAATTCTTAAGTTGTACTGACAAAAATCAATACGGTGATCGTCAATCTCTACGTTACCTATTCCAATCAATGTATAATAATAATTCTCCTGATTAGAAAGCATCAAATGGAGAAGACCATGCTCAGAATTTATTCTAGTCTATTAAAAAGCAATAAATGTAATAGGAATACGCAGAAATAATATTTCAATATTTTGTTAGACATCTCCCATAGGCCCATGCATGGATTTGGTTAGTGATACTTATACTAAATTTAAAATCATTATTACTCACTAATCGGGACTACTTTCAGATTGATTGACAAATATTTGTTTTATGTTTTTTCTTTAGCATTGTCCTTTTTTCAGAAATGCTTTCTTGAAAACAAATGTGGTGTTTAGTTAAATAAGCACTCGATTATCCAGTCACTGCTGATTAGAGAGAGACACAGTAGAAAATCTTATTATGTAAACGTATTTTTTTCAACCTCATACCGAATTTGTGCAATTAACAAAAAGATGCACGATATCTAACGAATGATATTAATATCGGATACAATTCCGATATTAATATCGGAATTCCGATATTGAGATCTAAAAGGCGGCCGCCCTGTATGAAGCGAGGAGAGGGTTTGTGCCAGGAGACAGGGAGATCGAGAGTGCGGTAAGGTTTGCAGAAGCCCCTCTTTCTCCCCCAATTGCCCCTGGAGTTCATGTGCCTGGAAGATCAAGAGTTACTAGACAGTAACAATGTGGAGGCAGTGCGAATCTTCACCGACGGCAGCAAGATTGAGGAGAAGGTAGAAGGTCGGAGCCGCATTATCCATTTGGGATAATGATGGCGAAGTCCGGAACCTCAAACTTAGCCTTGCCGCGTACTGCACAGTCTACCAGGCGGAACTCCTGGCCATTTGCAAAGCGACCGAAATGATCTTCAAGCGGTAAGAGGCGAGCAATGGTTTGTACAGCGACTCAATGTCCGCATTGCAGACGCTTGCAAACCATGGCTCTCTCTCCATCCCCTGGCGGTTCGCGCGCGCGCCAGCCTGGCGCACGCCCTGGGCCAGAGCAAAGCTGTGTCTTTGTTCTGGATCAAGGCCCACGCGGGACTGCTGGGGAATGACCAAGCGGACGAGTTGGCTAAAGAGGTAGCATTGTCGTTACGGAGAAAGCCGGACGACGACCAGTGTCCGGTTTAATTTATCAAGCGACAGATCCGTTTGGAATCGCTTGATGAATGGAATCGAGGTTATGTGTCGGGCGAGACCGCTTCCGTGACGAAAGTGTTTCTTCCGGATGCAATAGCGGCTTTCCGTATTGTACAACAGGTGCGGCGTCCTCACGCAAGTTTTGACGGAGCGTTCTCTGAATACTTGAATCGCTTCAAGTGTAAGGAGAGCCCATCGTGCGTATGCGATCCAGGTGTGGTGCGTATGCGATACTGTCCAGCACATACTTGTAGAGTGCCCGTTATTTATCAGCGAACGCTACCAACTTGAATGTGAGGTGGACAAGAAAATAACGAGGGACAGCCTGCATGGGTTCATGGACAAAAACACAGGGAATAGTTTTTGGTATTTTGCACTAGAGTAGCCACTGCGGTTATACATAGAAATAAAACCTGAGTGCATCGTGCTTCATTAGTATTTCTGTATGATATTTAAATGTAAGCACGGAATGCAGCAAGGACATGTATGCATGGGTTCATGGACAAAAACACAGGGAATAGTTTTTGGTATTTTGCACTAGAGTAGCCACTGCGGTTATACATCGAAATAAAACCTGAGTGCACCGTGCTTCATTAGTATTTCTGTATGATATTTATATGTAAGCACGGAATGCAGCAAGGACATGTATAGCCGGCAATATTTCATGTTAGTACCTTAGTTTATTGAATACTAGCTTTTGCCCGCGGCTTCGCACGCGTAGACTACATGCTTTTCCTTATCATATTTTAACAGTATGTAGAGAAAATTAAAAAAATAAAAGCGAAAGTGTTTCTTAGGACAGACTTATACTTACCTACTTTATCATCAATACGCTCTATCCTTGTCCCGTCCCTATCCCTTCACTATTTCTGTGTTTATCCATGACTAATAATAAGTAATCATAAGCATAAGTAAGTAATTAAATTAAAGTATTTCCTTATAAACAACATTTTAAACCATTTTGGATGTTGACGCTAATATCACCAGACTATTTGATGAGCTATCACGTGAACACGCTACATAGAACTGTCCATGGAAAAAGCAATTCTCCCTCAAATCTACACCAGCATACTTCAAAGTTTGTCCTTGAGCCTTATTAATTGTCATGGCGAAGCAGATTTTCCCGTCCCTATTTAATTCCTATATTTATGTGTTGAGCCATTTTATAGTTACCAACAAACTTTAAAGTATTGAAAGTATTTTTAATAATTTTTCCTTTGTAAACATTTCATCCCCTATGATCCGCCCCCCCAAGGATGGAATTCCCAAAAGACCTTAATTTGCGTTAGATTTTAATCTTCAGCCCAAACCCAAAATTCGAAGATCCTAATTTCAAAACTGACCGACCTTCATCCCCTATTTCACCCCCTTAGGGGTGGAATTCACAAAAATCCTTTCTTAGTGGATACCTGCACAGTATAAAGTATCTATGTGCAAAATTTCAAGTCTAGACGATTTCATTATTCCCATGACTTTATCCCCCTTTTCCCCCCTAATGGGATCTTTAAAATCGCTGAGACACTTGTAAATAATTTTTAACCTTCAGCCTAAACCCAAAATATGAAGATCCTGACTTTAAAACTGACGGATTTTCATACAAACTTTCATCCCCTATTTCACGCTCTTAGGGGTGGAATTCCAATCCAGAACCTTTTAGACATCTTCCAGCGCAGCAGTGAACAGTTTCGGAGAAATGACGTCTCCCTGTCTCATTACGCGCTGGAGAAGGATTGGTTTCGAGGTCTGATCCTGAAGACGGACTGACATGGTGGCGTTTTTGTACAAACACTTCAACACCTCAATGTACCGGTAGTCGATCTGGCACCGTTGGAGAGACTACAATGCAAGAGCTTAAGTCTCGATCGAATCGAAGGCTTTCTCGTAGTACACAAACGCTAAACAGAGAGGCAGGTTATACTCTTCGGTCTTCTGTATGACCTGCCGCAGCGTATGTATGTGGTCTACGGTGCTAAAGCCTTTTCGGAATCCGGCTTGTTCGGGAGGCTGGAAATTGTCTAACCTGCGCGCGAGACGATTCTTGATGACTCTTGAAAACAACTTGTAGACATGGCTAAGAAGTGAGATGGGCCTATAGTTCTTCAGCCGGGCATTGTCGCTTGGCATCAACGTTAATGGCGAGTACATCACTCACCTTCGAATTGCCGATGACATAGTGGTCATGGCTGAGACCATGGAGAGCCTCAGTAAAATGCTCGATGACCTCAGTAGAGCTTCCGAAAGAGTGGGTCTTGAAATGAACATGGACAATACCAAGGTCATGATGAATGCCTATGTAACACTCACTCCTATCAAGATCGGAGACTCTATACTCGAAGTTGTAGATGATTATGTCTACCTGGGACAAACGGTCCAGTTGGGTAGGTCCAACTTCGAGAAAGAGGTCAACCGTCGAATCCGACTCGGCTGGGCGGCGTATCTTCTCGTCCAATTTAACACAATGTCTCAAGACAAAAGTCTATGACCAGTGTGTGTTGCCAGTGATCACCTGTGGGACCGAGACGTGGTCGCTCACAATGGGCCTTATCAGAAAGCTTAATGTCACCCAAAGGGCAATGGAGAGGGCTATGCTCGAAATTTCTTTGCGTGATCACGTCAGAAATGATGATATCCGCAGGAGAACCAAAGTTACCGACATAACCCGAAGAATTGCCAAACTTAAGTGGCAGTGGGCAGGGCACATTGCTCGCAGAACGGATGGCCGATGTGCCGAAATGTTCTGGAGTGGCGACCGCGAACCGGAAGACTATACGATGGAAGGCCTCCCACTACGTGGACCGATGACCTGGTTAAGGTTGCGGGCAGGCGCTGGATGCGAGACGCACGGGATCGGTCAATGTGGCGACGCCTGGGGGAGGCCTATGTCCAGCAGTGGACGTCTTTCGGCTGAAATGATGATGATGATGAGGGGTGGAATTTCCAAAAATCCTTTCTCAGTGTTCAGTTTCTAGTAGATAGATAAAGATAGAAGATTATAGTTATCAACAGACTTTAAAGACGTTAAAAGTATTTTTAATAATTTTTCCTTTGTAAAAGAAGGACGGAATTCCCAAAAAAACATATTTTGCGTTAGATTTTAATCTTCAGCCCAGATCCAAAATTCGAAGATCCTAACTTCATAATTGGCCGACTTTCACACAGACTTTCATCCCCTATTTCCGAATAAATAAATAAATAAAAAATAGGGGTGGAATTCACAAAAAAACCTTTCTTAGTGGATGCCTGCACACGCACAGTATAAAGTATCTATTTGCAAAATTTCAAGTCTCTAGACGATTTCACCCTCGTGGGGGTGAAATCTTCAAAATCGCTGAGATACGTGTAAATTATTTTTTAATCTTCAGCCTAAACCCAAAATATGAAGATCCTGACTTTAAAACTGACGGATTATCATACAAACTTTCATCCCCTATTTCAAGCCCTTAGGAGTGGAATTTCCAAAAATCCTTTCTTAGTGCTCACCGTAGTGGTAGTGTACCAAAGGAACCTACGTGCCAAGTTTCATGATTGAAGCTTCAGCCGTTTGGCCTGTGCGTTGTATAAGTGAGTGAGTGAGTGAGTCAGTCAGTCAGTCACTTTCTTCTTTTATATGTTTAGATTGAATTTTCTGTGGGAATTGTGTGATAGACTGCACTATTGTGTTTCTATCCCTAACTATATTAAGATACCTATTTTCACTGTGATAAATCGCTCTTGATTATGCTCTTTGATAAGCAGCATTTTTGCTCAATGTTTCAATGGCACTTTTTTGCCCAAATTGCGATAAGTATATCCGGTGATATATGGCACTATTTGCACAATTCTGTGATATAGCACTTTTTGTAATTTTGTATATTTTGTAACTCTTGTATAATATTGTATTTTAACTTTTTATTGTGATCAATAAAGAAGTCATGTAGTTTATTAAATGAACCCACACAGAATACAAGAGGATGAATGCATAATGAACCTTAGTATGAAGGATAGAAGTGCGATAGGAATGAAAGAGGAATGCTACAACTGTGTTTGCAATTAATAGGCGCCAATTTAGTTGGTGGGGATTAGTGTAACCCAAAGTAGCAAAATTTTGCCTATAAAATTTATTCTTTGGCGTGCGCTTAGAAAACTATTGACAATACATAAAAATTATGTGCTACATGAATAAAGTACTCATTATTACCGTAGATTATTATTACCTACAAAAAAGGCTGCGAGAGAATATATCTAACTATCATAGTTAAATCACAATAGCAGCTTTTGTGTTCTAAATTTTAATTAGATCGCCGGTAGAAACAAAAGTTGTTTACATTTGTATTGTAGTATTAATTCTTATTCAATTAAATCGTTTAACAAATTGGTAGGTAGGGTAGGGTAGGTAGGCTAGGTGGATAGGGTTGTTGGTTAGGGTAGGTGGGTAGAGTAGGTGGGTAGGGTAGGTATGGTAGGTAGGTAGGTATACTCCATTTGCGATAACATTAGACATTTAAATAAGCCCTTTTTACAGCCCGTTCAACCGATTTTGACTTCTATTGCGTTGGTGATACGACAAATGGTAACTGTAGTAAACAGTAGGTTTTGGTAACAGGTTTATGCTTTTAAGGTCAATCTATGTTTACGGGATAGAACTCAAAATCGGTTGAACGGACTGTAAAAAGAGTTGTAAACATGTCAAATGTTATTTCAAATGGAGTATAGATGGTAGGTAGGGTAGGAAGATGGTAGGTAGGTAGGTATCCAGTTGAAGGGAGCGAACCAGCGGGGGTCAGCTAGTCGAATTAATTAGTCCGTGTGATCGATCATAATGAATTCGTGAATTTATTTGTAAATCCAGAATGGCGGCGGTTTTGAGGGTATTTAAAGCTGATGGTAACAAAAAGTAAACCCATTAACAGTGCGGCTGCAATAATTATCAACTTTTTTGTTAAGGGTGTCATTTTCATGGTTTCTGAGGGTGTTAAAGCCGAAAGTTCTCTCAATATATAAATCCAAGATGGCGGCTGCAATAAATTATTAACTTTTTCGTCATGGGTGTCATTTTCATAACAATATCAAAAACATTAAAAGTTATAATCCTATTGCTTCAATGGAGCGTAAAGTAATTATATAATCAACTAGGCTTAGTTTCGTTACTGTTTGTATATTTTACTGTGGTTCGGTGCTTTTTGATTTAGGTAAATGAAGTACGGAACGCTCAGTGCGCGAGTTCGACTCACACTTGGCCGGTTTTGTTATAAGATATCAATTAGCGAATTGAACGCGTTTTCTATAGATGCTTATGTTGTCATGCATAACAACTGCGCGCGGGGCTTGTCTATACGACAACGCTTGGGGGAGGCCTATGTCCAGCAGTCGACGTCTTTCAGCTGAGACAATGATAATGATCGCAACTACATGCCTCTTTGCATCGATTTTGAATCTACGCCTTTTGAAGAACAAACTTCGATGGAAATTTGTTCTTCTAAAGGCGTAACACACAATATAAAAGTATCATATTTAAAATGTGCTTATTCGTCCGTTCTTATTTGTCCATATTTGAACACAGGTGCATGGGAATGGAAATCAAAAGGACTTACGATACGCCAGAGTTCCACGATGATCTTCGCTTGATGTACATGCGAGCTGGAGTCAGCAATGAAGACACGGTGTTCCTATTCACCGACACTCAGATCACAAAGGAGGAATTCCTCGAAGATATTAATAACATGCTCAACTCTGGTATTTCATTCACTCGTAGTTTCTAGTAAAACCGCAGTAAGAGGTAGTGTCCTTAGATATGTTTCTCTTAAGAGGCAGTGTCTTTACATATGTTTCTCATAAGAGGCAGTGTCCTTACATATGTTTCTCATAAGAGGCAGTGTCTTTACATATGTTTCTCATAAGAGGCAGTTTCCTTACATATGTTTCTCATAAGAGGCAGTGTCCTTACATATGTTTCTCTTAAGAGGCAGTGTCTTTACATATGTTTCTCATAAGAGGCAGTTTCCTTACATATGTTTCTCATAAGAGGCAGTGTCTTTACATATGTTTCTCATAAGAGGCAGTTTCCTTACATATGTTTCTCATAAGAGGCAGTGTCCTTCAATATGTTTCTCTTCGTAATAACCCCTGGTTTCTGTCAAGAAAATATTGATGACTCTTTTTGTGTCTTTGTATTGATTTATCTTGGTGTACAATAAATTCTATATAAATAAATATAACACGAATACAAAACTCAACTATGCGTTAGCTGCTGCCTGGTTGATAGAATTTAATTGAATATGATGTTTGTTAAATTGACTCATTAATAGAATAGAATAGAATAGAATACTCTTTATTATGTACACCATATAAGTTACAGAAAGTATAGACGAAGAAAACATTACACTGGGTGATACAATGGGCAGCCTTACCGCTAAAAGCATAAATTTACGCATTAATCTTACTTTCCAGAAGACAGATTATCGCTCTGAAGGCAGTCCAACAATAAACGTTGTACTCTTACGCAGGTGAGGTACCGAACCTGTTCGAAGGTGAATCTTACGAGGCGGTGCAGACCGGTTGCCGCAACGACGCTGCCAAGAGCAACATAAATCCGTCTGACCGCGATGCTGTTTACTACTTCTTCATCAATAGGGTCCGAGGGAAGCTCCACCTTTGTATATGCATGAGTCCCGTAGGAGAGGCGTTCAGGTAAAGTAGGACTTCCTAAAAGCAGCCAGCAGTATTTTCAGGTAGCAACCGTCAGTACTTCACAGTACTTCCTGTGATGTGTTCGTTCAATGACACCACATCCATCACGTAGCAATTTACAGGAGCTGCTCCTAAGCTGAAGGCGTGTACCTTGTAGTCGCAAGCTTTGGAAACATGTTTGAAATAGTTCTGACTACGCATGGCTTCTTTGATTACTTAGGATGTTAGATAAGTCATTTATCTCAACCACACAGCCTTAACAATCAAAGACGCATTTTAACACTTAATATCTAGTTTGATAGCGTGCACCAACATGCACTTTAAGGTCATTCAAGACAGTAACTAAAAGTAAAAAGCCTAAACCATCTAAAATCGTTTCGACCGCGAGACTGGCTCATACCAGAATCCTTGACGTATTCCACATTGGTCGTCCTAAGAGATGTGCGTCTAGTGAACACGTTAATAACAGGATTACATGGGGCGAGAGGGACTTGGCTCAGATTCAATTGTATAATACTGGGTGCTACTAACATAGATATAAGTTTGTATTGTTACTAACTCCATGAAAACTCAATGTATTTTTAGTTTTAAGTTATTTTAAATGGGCCCTGTCGCCTTAAATAAATGGATTAATAATAATAATAATTGGGTACCCGTTTTAACGGCACCCGAGTTAATTAGAACTCGGGTATTCCACATTCGGCACATATCAATATTTTTCACAGGTGCCGTAAGTGGAATGATTTATTATTTAAAATTTTATTCATATGGCACCTACGGTTCAGTAGGTAATAGTGTTGGAACGATTATTTTTTTATGACGTCAAAACAAAAACGCGATTAAAATCAGTAAAGAGTTTAGCAATATAATAAAAATATAACTTCCTCTTTTGCTTTTTTAGTTAAGCATTTATACCAAAACTACCAGGAGGCCTTCACAAATTCCTACTTTGGCGAACCTTGCACTTTCACCCAACTCATGAATCTTGGATCGACGCCAACTCTTGCATTGGGGTACTAGTCGAAGTTGAGCTCGCTGAAAACGAAAGTGCATAATTTGGATCTAGAGAAACTTTCAAACATGGGGAATGTAATAAATTATTCAGATAACATAAACAACTTATGGCTGTTAGGGTTTTGGATCAATAACTGTTGATTAAGGCCAGAAGGGGTGCAGAGCAAGGGGAGGCTGACGGCTGCGCTCTGTAACGCTTCCCGCCACCCCCACTCTTCACTCCCCGCCCTGCACTCCTCTATGCACTATGCAGTACTACGCACTACAATTTGAACCGTATTATAAATGATATAACGCAAATCGAAACCCAGTTATAAAGGGCACGATCCTGTTTTACCTACCATTTCTCGATACTAAAAGTGTCGCATTCAAGTGTCCTAGTTTCATGGATAAGTTCTATCTATAATCTCTCTATAAGTTCTATCTATATCTATAGGTACTTCTTATTAAGAATCCGCACTTTTCAACCTTAGGTTCTTATAAAGATTACTAGCTGACCCGGCAAACTTTGTTTTGCCATAAAAACACCAAACATTCATCTACCCTACCTACCCTAACTACCTACCCTACCTACCCTACCCTACCCTACCCTACCCTACCCTACCTACCCTACCTACCCTACCCTACCCTACCTACCCTACCTACCCTACCTACCCTACCTACCCTACCCTACCCTACCTACCCTACCTACCCTACCTACCTTACCCTACCTACCCTACCCTACCTACCTTACCCTACCTACACTACCCTACCTACCCTACCCTACCTACCCTACCCTACCCTACCCTACCTACCCTACCCTACCCTACCTACCCTACCCTACCTACGCTACCCTACCCTACCCTACCCTACCCTATCTCTCAAGTTGGATCGAACTGCACATGGTGTGCGAATTTTATTATAATCGGTTAAGTGGTTTAGGAGTCCATTGAGGACAAACATTGTGACACGAGATTTATATATATTAAGATGATGCTCGTTCTCGTTCGTTTACTTACGTACATCAATGTTCCTGGTCCATAAATTTATTTTATGTAGGTACTTCATCTTAGGTACTTTTCTATTTCGTAGACGTCGCTGCCGAATGTTCCCATCTCTGGTGAACTGCTGCGCCATTGATTGGTTCACAAAATGGCCGCCAGAGGCGCTGCTCTCGGTAGCCAAGCAATGTCTACAGTCGCTCGGGGACCAAGAGATCATTGACAAAATATCAACTATTTGCGTCACCATGCATCAGGTAACTCCTGTTTTAAGAATATTAAAAGCTTCGAAATATTAATGCCTGAAAATCATCTAATCACCTTTAGAACTAACTTGACAGATTTCGCCAAAACTGGAAGGGGGGAAGCGTGATCTCGAAAATGGTGGAAGGCCCTAGTCCAGAAATAGGACATAATGGGCTAACTTGGCATAAGGATTCATTGTCGTCATCAGCCTTTTTAATGTGCCCACTGCTGGGACACAGGCCTCCTCTTTGTGAGAGGGAATGGCCCCAAATCCACCACGCGAGCCCAGTGCGGGTTGGTGGATGTTACATGACTACCAAGTTTTGGTACTAGGACATACCGGTTTTCTCACGATGTTTTCTTTTACCGTTTTTAAAGCAGTGGCGATAAAATAATTTACACAAAGTAAGGCGCCTACCTGGATTCGAACCCACGACCCACAATTTGTAAGTCGCGGCCGTTACCACTGGGCCAACACTGAACGCCGAAGGAAAACGTCGTGAGGAAACCTAAGCATAAGGATTAGTGATTGCAGTTGTCAAGTCTCTACCGCTAATCAGGGCGGTATTAACCAGCAAACGGCCACTCATTTATTTAAGACATTCAATTTACGAGGTCAAATGGAGGAAATTCAGTCAACCCTTTACATACCAATAACATTTCGTTAGACTCCATTAATTCATTGCTTATTCGAAAACTCATGCATTGAAACAAGTTTTATTAAAGGACCAAGACTGAAATACATACCATACAGAAAAGCTATTATCTACGAGAACACAATACTTAACTACGAACTTTGCGAGTTCCACTTTAAATCCCTGGAACGATGCTAATGAGTTCAAAGTCAGACGGTCAAGCTACGTGCGTTTATACTTTCGCCCATTTCGAAAAATTTCATTGGTAATACATTTTATTTCAGGCCTAAATTCGATTAACTAGTCAAAAACCCACACGTCGAAAGATTCAAGTAGGTAGCAGAAGTAACAACAATGTCAGGTTCACGAAAATATATATTGATGACGGATATATTGTAGCAATATTGCATGAGGTTGGACTGCCGGGTCAGGCCAAGTGTTATTGGGTTTATCCATCTGGAATATAATAAGTAAATAGTCTCAAATTGTGGCCGGTTGATGGCAATAGACTCGCCGCCTGTAATGGGACTTCAACATAACTGGCGAAATGTGGGTGTACTGTAGGTGTATATAGGTTGTTTATATATTTGTTTTGTACTTTACACACATACATACTTTGACTCACCTTCTGTTTTTATACTATTTTGTTATTATATATTTTATCTGATTATATTATTATTTTTAATTATTGTATGTTCCATTACCGTGAATGTGTCCGTGGCATCAACACTGGGCCTTATCAGAATACCACATGCTGCCTGTGTTAGAATCATGAAGGAACTCCATCTGCAAATATCGATATTTACGAAGATAGCAAGCTTGGAATGTCAAGATGGTTGCTGTTTATTTACTGTGTATCAGAGTTCCTATCTATGTGGTGTACAAGGGAAAGGTTTTATGAATAAAAGCACAGAAAGCCAAGATTAGGTATTTATTTTAATTAGGCTTGTCAATTAATTCATATTGAGGCTCGGAGAGTTTACCGCCCTATCGCTAAACTAATTCTCGTGGAGAAGAAGGGCATGAAACTCCACGGAAGCAACTATGGTTGTAAAAGTATTCATAGGCATCTTTTACAACCATATAAATATCGATTATCACAATAAAGATCTAATTCTATTATGGCTATTATATGATGAATCTTGTAACATTTCACAATGTTACATAGTCAAAACAACAAGGATAAGGCAAAGAACATGACTAGCCCTTAAATCAATTTAACATCATTATGAATAAAGGCCACAATATGAAATAGAGTTTCAACACAACCATTACCAATAATCAAGTTATAATATCAAATAACTTACGTGAAGCTTGTGTAGTCCATCTTTCACAGAATATAACAATTTAGGAAAACAATACCACTATCACTATCACAACATAACAACTGGTCTGTACTGTCTTGTAGTTCACAACAAAGTAAGTTAACTTACTAATTACACACTATATATAGTAATGAGTCGACCTGTCAAATGTCTACATTTCTATAAATAATCTCACAATTAGGTCAATAATCAATTCTTGAGTAATGAAACTTTTTTAAAACGTATCAAGACAATTAAGGAATTTAATATCGCCTATTTAGTCATTCTTAATCAATATTCAAAAGAATATTGATACTAACTGACAGTCTTGTACTAATTGTCTCAAAGGACTTATAATACTAAAATAGCAATATAATATCCAAGATACATCACAATGATCATTATAAATTACGTAATATTTTATAGGACTATCATCACTATGGCTTACATTACACACAACAATATTTACTCCGGTGGGTACTCTAACAATTGTAGGTATTTGACAACACAATAATAATTTAGGTAGGTACCATTGCGTTTATAAAGTGAAAATGCATGGTTTAATGACGTCACACGTACTTCCAATACTAACACCTGCATACATGTATGCTAACATGATGCCTTTTTGGTCTTGCACGGGGTTTTATATTATTTTTATTGTTTTTTTTTTTTTGCTTATCTCGTTTTCTCCTGTACCTTTCTTTTGTCTAGGTGCACCTCTGTCTAACAAATTCGGGGAATACAGGCGTTATGTTATGTTAAGTTATGTTAATTAGTATACCGATCTACTTATGTTGTCTCTATGTTTTTACAAAGGATGTGGATATAATGACGGACCGGTTGTTCCAAGAGATGAGGCGTTATTTCTACACAACGCCTAGCAGTTACCTCGATTTGCTGAAACTCTACATGATACTGCTAGATAAGAAACAACAGCAAATTATCCGCGGCAGGGACAGAATATCTTGTGGATTGCAGGTAATATCGTCAATCCTTAAGCTGATGGTAAACACGTTTCATAAACATAAACTGGAAAAGAAAACACATCATTATCATAATTTTTATATTTTTTTCTGACGACATTTACCTTATGCCTCCGCATCATATCCTCATATCATGACAAACGATTTCCACACAGTTTGCAGTTCAACCTTCAGAATTTCTCGAATGCACTCATTTCTTATTCTAATAATTCGCTTAACACCACTCATCCCTCTTAGTATTATCCCTTTTGCGGCCCAGCAACGAAAGTAGATTATTTTAACGTCATAGGTACCAAACATCGTCATCATCATTTCAGCCGAAAGACGGCCACTGTTGAACATAGGCCTCCCCCAAGCGTCGCCACATTGACCAGTCCCGTGCATCCCGCCATCCTCACCAGGTCATCTGTCCACCTAGTGGAAGGCCTGCCAACGCAGCGTCTTCCGGTTCGCAGTCGTAACTCCAGAACTTTTCGGCCCCATTGACCATCCGTTCTGATAGCAATGTTTCCACTGCTACTTAATTTTCGCAATTGTTCGGGCTATGTCGGAAACTTTGAGTAGCCTGCGGATATCCTCAATTCTGATTACCAAACAGTACCAACGAAACTAAAGTTATTTCATCTGCCTGTCTGTCGGCACATATGTAGGTATCCCAGTAGCTTACCTCGCTGAATAAAAACATATAGTTTAAAAAAAAAAATAGGGCATCCAACTACTTGGAGCACAAGGATTTTTAGCAAACATATTCAGGGCTAAAAGTTGATAGCTGAAAAGGTACTGAGAGAACACCAAAAATATATCTAAAAAGTTTCAGATAGGAACTCTGTGTTCAGGGGTCCATTTTCAGATTTCGAAAAAGGAAACATTTTATTTTTATCTTCAGGGTGGAAAACTATTAATTATTTGTGCTACTTTTGTAAAATTGTCTAATACAACGAAATTCCGTCATATTTTAGAAAAGGCTCCATTATCTCGTGTGACATATTATGAAAAAGTTATGGGCGTTTCACTGTTTGAATCAGGGTGTTCACGCAAGGTATCGTGTCATAATTACGTGTTCAATAGATTGCCGATCGAAGCATAGCTACTTGTACTAGATAAATTATGTAGCATGAAATAAAAATGTGCCGCGGGTTTTTTAAGTTTTGAAATTTCACTTGTAATTCAAACATAGCTAAGAACACTCTCGACAAAAACACCTTTAAAACAAAATAAACTAAATTAAAATCGGTTCACCCGTTTGGACGCTACGATGCCACAGACAGACATACATATAAACAGATACACAGATACACAGATACACAGATACTCAGATACACAGATACACAGCAACACACCTCAAACTTATAACACCTCTTTTTTCGTCGGGGGTTAAAAATCTAAAAACATGACTGCTTATGAAGCGAACTAAAAATACGTAAACAAGAAGAAAATCATGCTGTGCAGTCGGAGAATACATATTCGCTAGCTGGCTGACCAAAACCAGACACATTTTTTTGTCTTCTTTTTTCAGTCTCCCCGATGTGCCCTAACAGGCGCTGCACAGGGGACGTTCCGGGTGGTCTTTTGAAAGATCACGGGGCCTCGGAGATCACCTCTTAAAACCCTTTATTTTGATACCCCACACGATGGGCTTGGAAGAAAATATAATATTGAGCTCCCACAATTTGGCGCCCAAAATCCGCCATTTTCCTATTTTCCATATATTTTAATGTTGCCAGTGACACTCGCAAGTTTAAGACGAATCGATTGACGTAAGAATAATCAAAATCGCCAATGCAATTGGTCTCCAGAACGCCACATAGGAACAATCATACATACATACATTGACTGATAAACACATTACCCTCCTTCGGCAATCGGGTAAAAAGGTCCATTTTAGAATTTTTAGATGCGTGAGATTTAGGGAAAGTCCACAAGTTCGTTCTCAGATTTGCTTTTTAAGTCTTTACATTGCGTCAAGTCACTCGTTTTCTATTGACCTGATGGGGAAACAAATGATAGAAAATTAGGAAAATTAGCCGCCCTGAAGATCAAAATAAAAAGTGTCTTTTTACGAAAACTGAAAATGTACCCCTGACCACAGAGGAAAAAACTATATAAACCTTTTCAGATATATTCTCGGCGTTCTTGCCTCACTACCCCTCCCACCACCTACTCGGCTATCAAATTTTCACCCTGAATGTGGTTGCTCGAAATCCTTATGAGCTCCGGGGCTCCAACTGACCTATTATAAGTATAATTTCCAATTTATAAATTGAAACTTCAAGAAGTGAATTACTTCCTTTAATAAAAGTAATTTTCTTTTGAGATCGAGGTACGAACAACTAATCATAACAATTCATAAATGTTGACTGCCACTCTGACCTTCAATAAAACTCGTTACCCCAAATAATTGCTCACAAATATTGGTACCGAGACATTACAAATTGAGGGTTGGAACAAACGGGAAGTGGCCCCACTGCATGCAATCCTACGGGAACGCTTTTCAATGTCACGGCTTGAGGGGAGAAGATGATCTTGAACAAGACTTGACGGTACTTTGAAACGGGTTGCTAACCCGTTTCAAAGTACCGTATCTACTACAGATATAAACAACTTTTCGTACCACAGATAATGATGACTTCTCTGAATTAAGTAAATTTTTGTGAAACTTAGCACACAGATACAACATATCCTGGATTAGGAAGAATTATTTTTAATCCGGGAGTATCTTGGAATAATGTTTTACTTTCACGCGGACGTAACCACTAAACCACTCACTAAGGATTCCTGTTTTAATTATTAGTATTCAAAATACATGCGTAAAATGCGTTTCATCTCCCCTTGTAACAGGCCCATAACAAGTCAAACTATTTCCCCACGTAAGTTCTTTGTCAGATTTGCTTTTTAAGTCATTACATTGCGTCAAGTCACTCATTTTCTATTGACCGGATGGGGAAACAATAGAAAATTAGCCGCCCTGAAGATCAAAATAAAAAGTGTCTTTTTACGAAAACTGAAAATGTACCCCTGACCACAGAGGAAAAGCTATATGAAACTTTTCAGATATATTCTCGGCGTTCTTTCCCCACTACCCCACCCACCACCTACTCGGCTATCAAATT
This sequence comes from Anorthoa munda, assembly GCA_945859665.1. Lineage (NCBI taxonomy): Eukaryota > Metazoa > Arthropoda > Insecta > Lepidoptera > Noctuidae > Anorthoa > Anorthoa munda. The sequence continues at coordinate 42,908,997 of OX243893.1, forward strand.
CAATATTCATCCATCTCAATATTCTCTTTTTAACCGACTTCAAAAAGGAGTAGGTTCTCAATTCGACTGTATTTTTTTACTAATACTTATCCTTAATATTCAACGTATACAGAAGCTTTACGAAACATACGAAGTCGTGGGAGTGATGGAGCAGCAAGTTCGTGAAATGGAGCCAATACTCGCGCTGAAAGCAGAAGAAGGGCAAATTCTGGTTACGAAGCTGAAAGTGGAGCAGAAAGCTGCTGATCAAGTGAAATCCGCGGTCTTGAAGGACGAAGCTGCTGCCAAGGTACGCTTCACGATATTGTACAAAAGTATCGCAAAGACAAGAAAGAGATTAAAATTCAAATAATAATTTATTTAGTTTTCTTACTGATTGACTCTTTGTCCCTAGATAAAAGCAGAAGAGGTAAGACAAATCGCGGACGAAGCGAAAGCGGACTTACAACTCGCGATGCCCGCTATGGATGCCGCCCAAGCGGCCCTAAAGGCGCTCAATAAAGCAGACATCAATGAACTGAAAGCCTTTCAGAAACCTCCTGTGCTTGTACGATTCGTCATGGAACCTGTCTGCATACTTCTTGGTGCAAAGTTAGTATTCAAAAACAAAATTAATCAATCAACAGCAAATGAAACCTTCCTTATTCTTTATGGCGTCTGGATTGGTTCAAATCACGCCGTAAACTTTATTTACGCGATGCAGGATTTGTTTGACGTCATGATATTACTTCGTAGATGGCGGCGTTGAAGTCACTACAGACTTATGATATCAGTGATATCATTGATATCAGTGGCGTAGCTACGGTATGGCTAAGTGGGGCAGTGCCTTGGAGTTCCAAAGTTCAAGGAGCCCCTCGACCTCCATGAACGATTGCTGAATTAGTAATTATTACTAATTACTAACTTAGACTTTCTTTGCTTTTTACCCTGCAATGGGTGACAAGGAGCTTGTTTTTTTTTATTATTATTAATAATAGGCATGCGCTTGACCACTACCTCACCTGATGGTAAGCGATGATGTGGTCGACGATGAAGCACGCTTGCCTAGAAGAAACATATTCACTCTTGACTTAAAGACTCCCAGGTTGTAGCTATCAGGAAATACAGACTTCGGCAGGGAATTCCACTATTTTGCTGTGCACGTAATAAAATTATTCCCAAAACGTTTAGTGCGTGTGGGTAGGATGTCCACCATGTACCGATGACGCATCGCCTTACGTCTTGAAGACCGATAAAACATGTTATCTATGAGTGCATCCGTGAGACCGATAGAGTTTAGTAACAGGTGGGGAATTTATCGACTGTTTAGAGGAAAAACCTGTTTACATGAATATAGCATTAAGTATCTCTATCCAATGCCGGAAATATCATAGGGTCACTATCGTCGCAATAGCAACCGCTCCGATAGTTTATTAGGTATTTACTCATCCCGAATATTCAGTTACCATTGTCCTATGTGGGCCCCTTTTTAGACGTTGAGAGCCGCTGAAACCGTTTTAATGTTCATGTAACAGCAAAAACCCTCTTCTTAATCCGCATTATTATGCAACTACGGAACCCTAATAATGCGCGTGGCCCGAAACGCACTTGGCCGGATTTTTTATATAAATAATATGTACCTACGTCATGTTACAGACCCGACTGGGACTCCACAAAGAGACTGCTGGCTGATGTGAACTTCATCGGCAAGCTTTCAGATTATGACAAAGATCACATACCTGAAGCCACGCTGAAGAAGCTGAAAGTATACCTCACTCATAAGGACTTTAACCCAGACACTGTCGTTAGAGTCTCTAAGGTAAGAACATCTCACATGTTTTATTATTTGTTATTCTTTGAAATATTAGGCAAGGCATTAAAATACACCCGCATTTCACCTTGCATATTCATCAAAATCAGTCTTTTAATGTTCCCACTGCTGGGACACAGGCCTCGTCTTTGTGAAAGAGGGAATGGACATGGACCTTAATCCATCACGAGGGCCCAGTGCGGGTTGGCGGATTTCACACGTCTTCGCATTTTTGGTTCTTGAACATACCAGCCGGTTTCATCGCTTTGTTTTTCTTCACCGCTTTTAGAGTAGAATGGAATAGAATAATATATCTGCACAGAGAGTAGGTACAAGATACGGATGTTATTGTGATAGTGTGTGTTTCGTGTGTTGTTTTGGTAGTGGTCATGAAATAATTTACACAAAGGATGACCACTGCTCTTCACTTTGTGTATTAGACTCGATTAACTAGATAAGCGATGCACAAGTTTCGACACTATATTCGAAATGTATTTTAGGATGATATGTAAAACCCTAATACTTTCTCGGGAATCGAACCGCGGAAAAGACGATGCCGTCGCACCATAGTAAACATACAATGGTATTATAATAACGGTAGAATTACCTATTAGAAATGACTTTGTACTGTTTTGAAGGGTTATGAACCCCCGACGGAAAAAGAGGGGAGGATAAAAGAGAGATAAGTTTGAAGTGTGTACCTTTGTGTTTGTGTATCTGTCTGTGGCATCATAGCTCCTAAACGGATGAACCGATTTTGATTTCTTTTTTTTTTTGTTTGAAAGGTAACTTTATTGAGAGTGATATGTTTGGTGAAAATCGGTGCAGCCGTTCTAAAACTATGGGTGTTTTACTGTTTGCTTGTTTTCGCAAGATATCGTATCATAATTATGTGTTCAAATAGATTGTCAATCGAAGCGTGTCTACTATATAGACTACTAGATATCTAGTGCCGGTGGTTTTTTTTAAACTTTACTTGTTTTATGCACTAAACGCGTTATTTAAATGCTTTATGAGAAAGTAAATTAATGTTTGTTAATATTTGAAGTTTGTTATCACAAATAGCCATAAGCCATCGTCTTGTTAACTATAGTTATGGTATTATGTTTTCTTAGGTATGTCGCTCCATGGTGCTTTGGGTGCAGGCCATCGACATGTATGCCAAAGTATTCAGAGTTGTGGAGCCTAAGATACTTGCGTAAGTACGATACAATTACAATTTCATCCTTAAGGTCGCGGCTACGATACCCGATTCCGATATGAGTACAAAAGAAATAGAGCATTTTGAAAAATTCGCGGTAGGCCTACAGGTTCGTTCCTGAATCTAAAATTAAAGGCCTAAAGAGCCTTCTACACCTTATTCCGCAAGTGACACACTCACGACAGTGGAAGTCTCACGACTTTTATGTTAAAGTTGTCGGAACAAGTTTAACATAAAAGTAGTAGCAATCACACGCAGACAACGCCGCAGTTCTCGTAGTAATACACAGGCCTTTAAAAAAATACGGAACCCGTTGTAAAATAAACGGAATACAATACTATACGCAAGTGTATTTGTAGTGGCAATTTATTATATATATTATATATAATATATTTGGCTATTTAAACGCAAATAAAACAATACTTTTTGTTTACAAAAATAGTTCGAATTCCAATCAGAAATACTGATTGCACCTTTGCACAGCAAAATAGTTACCTCAAAATATTATTATTTTATCAACGACTAGCTTTTGCCCGCGGCTTCGCACGCGTGGACTACATGCTTCTCCTTATCATATTTTAACATTATGTATGACTAATAATAAGTAATCATAAGCATAAGTAAGTAATTAAATTAAAGTATTTCCTTATAAACAACATTTTAAACCATTTTGCTTGTCCACGCCAATATCACCAGACTATTTGATGAGCTAACACGTGAACACGCTACATTAGAACTGTCCATGGCAAAAGCAATTCTCCCTCAAATCTACACCAGTATACGTCAGAGTTTGTCCTTGAGCCTTATTAACACGTTCAGACTGGCACCTCATGAGTAGGTACTTGATATCCTACGGCGCAAATCTTCATTTGGCCACTGGTGGTACATCACCGCCCCATGAACCAAAAGTCTTGCCCGGACGGGGTGCGCCATCGGTAGACACGGACAGGAATTATGCTTTCTCTCTCTTGTTTTAGATTATAATAATGCGAAAAAGGGGGTACATATTTCTGATCAGACGGCGTCGTACTATACCAGCCTTAGAAAACCCTAAAGTGGTACCGCAAGCTGATCATTGAGTTTTAGAGATTCACCAAAAATTTGGAAAAGGAAAAAAAAACTAAGTATTTTAGAATTTCGGGCACAAATTATAAAAGAGATGATTAGCAAGCCCAGCACTGATAATCAACCCGATGACGCTGCAGCTGAGGGTGGGCCCCATACACAAAGAAATTTAAAACACAAGTTCAGAGATACCCGAAAGAGATGTAGACCTTATTACGACCATTTTACAACAATCGAATCTGCGGGTATGGCGTGTGAAAAACCAATGGATGGTTTGGATTGTTTCAATATGATTCATACAAAATAATTTTCATTTTATACCATTCATGATGGCATTTCATTTTATACTTATTTCAATTTTGATTTAATTTTATAATTATAAAATTTTCTCAACGTTATCTACTTATATATCTTAATATATATCGGAGATAGGAGGGCTATCTTCAATAATACCCTCGGTCTGTGGGCATATCGTGGGTATGCAATGCACAAAGCAGGTAACTTATGCCGTTTTAGAGATAGTTCTTGTTCCAATTTTATCAAAGCAGCGGATTCGGCCACCAATCGTTTCGCTTTTTCCCAACTAAAACACACTTGTTCAAGTTCACACACGCCACTTTAGGCTACTTCTCAACTCTTTTTCTCTCAACTCCTTTTTAACTCCCAAAACGCGCGTCCGCGCGTATCTTTTCTAACTTCACGACCCAATATGGCGGGAGAACCCACTCAGAGTGCCTCTATGACACTCCTGCTTTTTATTGGCTAAGAGAATCTCTTCCGGCAAATTACTGCTTGTATTATCCAATCCAAATCGAGTATTTTGACATAAGAAAAATAAAGTGTTGTCAATCGAATAAAATCGAACTGAGAACTGATCAGAAGCTAAATGTTGCCAATTAAACAAACCTGAAGTAATAAGTTTACAAGGGATATTTATTACTAATCATTTACCTTCCTCCGATATATATATGTCGCATCAAGGCTGGCCGATAGATGTAAACCATCGGGAAGTCAGGATGTATTCCTTTAGGTTAAGACATCGTGTGTGGGCAGGTCGTTGGGTACAATCGTGAAAATAAAATCACACAAATTATTCGATACACTGAGTATATTCAAATAGACACAAGTTACATTCTTGCTTACTAATATTACGGATCGACACTGATTCTGCAACTTGTTAGCTCTACGGCTGTCAGTACTCAACTGCCAGTACATTTTAGCTCAACTGCTAAATTCTATTATCCCCACCACGCAAGTGGTTAGAGAAAGCGCGCCAAAGCGTAGTTGTCTTGCTTGCGATTTGTTTTGACGTCCGTACTATTGACTAAACCCGACACGGCCATCCTGCGAGACAGGCGTCCTCGTCTGTTCCTCATTGTCAGGTTCTAACAGTGTATCGAATCATGTGGAAATCCTCAATGGATGTCCTCAGCCCTTGGGGAAAGCTGAGGGGTCTGTCAGACTCCTACTGACTAAAACCACATGGTGTTCTCTAGGCCGTAGTTTCTCTTGAGAGGCGAGCGTGGAACACACACGTCGCCTTCTCGGGCCTCTCTCAGGTGACAGATCCCCAAATCCATCACCCGCAGGCTTCATCATCTTGTCCTCGGTCCATGCCACCTCATGTCGTGTTGCGCCACACGTCCTCTTAGTCTACTCCGACCCGCCAGTCTCCCATCATACAAGGGATGTTTTTCTGAAACACAAAAATTTCCAAACAGTATTCACTCGTCCAACCCTGACGCATACTTTAGGTGAGTGAGGAAACATTTTGAATCAATCGAACATGATCATTTGAATGTCTCCTTTCACCTTTGCAAGGAAAGAGTATTTCTATTTCCAATTTAAAGAAAATAGTAACTCAATCATCGATTTGGTACCTAAAAGCACCCAATCATACTGATTACAAAGTCCAAGTACCACTGATAGTCATTAATCTCAAATTAAATCCAGCAAAAGAAGCCACCAGGTATCTTATTCACGATATTTAGCTATCTTATAGCTCTCTTAGCAATCACAATTGCTCTACTCTAACATCTCCACGATGTCGAGTCAACTCAACTCTCTGAACTCAGAACCTGTTCACACAGACATTTATTCTGTCCTATGTTACGTCAATTCATTATCTACTTCATCTACTATCTCAATTGGTACTTGAGCTCCGTGTGTCTTACTAACACGATCTACACAAAGTAATCAAAATTAGAAAACCAAAATTATTTCAATTTTCGTAATGAGGACTTGACGATTCGAACGTCATCAAAATTATCATGGTGACCTTACCAAACGCGTGACTGCGAGTTTACTTTCATTGAACCTCATGACTCAATAGGAACTTTCTGTAAGGTTCCCAATACAAACATGAATTTTACGACCAGACAGTGTCACACAGGCTTACCGCCAGCCATACTGGCCTACCGTTGCCACACAGGCCTACCATTGCCATACAGGCCTACCATTGCCATGAAGGCCTACCGTTGCCACACAGGCGAACAGTTGTCACACAACGCTCGGTTACTCCTGACCAAACATAATTGGGTTCGTGAAAATAGAGATTTTAGAACCCTACTCTTTAACTAAACCGTTACCCTGGGCCATGTACCACAGTCATTCCAAACAAACTTTAAAACTTATTCTGCAGCAAAAACTGCCAAGCTTACAGAAACTCTCGAGTAAAACCTCCAACGCCACGGCTCTATAGCCGACTAGCAATTATATTGCTCTCACACAACGGTCTCTCTAGACCCCGACCTCCGCCAGAATCCACTGGTACGGTCAAACATAATATGGCTGTTAGACTCAATTACTCGACACCTTAAGCTTGCTCATTATCATCAAAATCCTTTTGACATCAACATCGACTGGTACATAGCCCGCATGTATCTTCCCTGACCTACCATGTGCATACTTGTAGGTTCTAAGCGTACCAATTTACAGCTTTCGGTGTATAACGATCACCATCCTGTCATAATCACCTATCGCGGACTTAATACAGGGCCTATTTAGTTTTCGTACTAGAGATTCGCACACAACACTATTCATTAGAAAAAGGTCCGACGATCAACAAGTTCAACAACTAAACAAAGTAATGGTAACAATGCTGTTACAGTTTGTTATAATTCAAAGGCAATGTATACTCAACTCATGAAACCTCTTCAAAAACCCATCGCCACATGTTACGCACGAGGTGCGGTCCAGAATTTGTCTAATGAGCAGAAATGTTAATCAGATTTGGTTTCACTACTGTCATCAACTATGACGTCGATTCTCAAGAAACTTGGTGATCGAGGATCCTTCTCGCAAGATCCGCACCTTTTACTCAAAGATTTTGGAACATACCGACTGTTAATTAATCCTGATATTTGCTTCTTAATAGCTTGTGTGAAGGGACTTCACGAATAACTCGAATCAATATCGTTAAAATCAGATTATCAACAGTAACCCTTTACTATCGCTCACCAACTCAGTTTTCACGTAAGGAAAACGATTGCGAGATCTAGTGCTATCGTAATATTACTTTGAAAGTAAGCAAGTGAATTCAGATCTGAAGACGGTAGCTGTAAATTGTTACGCAACAAGATCTGTTCTGTATACACGCAAATGACCAGTACCGTACCTAACTCGATACAATTGCGATGGCCCTACGACATTACTAACTCGCTTTGTCACTGAACAAGACTAGTTGTTCAGTCATTTTAGATATCTCATCACCTTCATATGGGATATCTCATCCTAAAGTTCGTACTAAACCTAATATTGAAACTAGGAAAGTACTAACTAGCTAATAGGACTCATTAGCTACTTGCTTTTTACTAAGTGTGTCTTAATTACCTAGTGATAGTGCTAGATATAACCACGACCAACTCAGTGGTCAAACATGAACACTCTTAAAGCTCGAACTAGCATCTCTTCACTAGAGAACCTTCGACCTCACTATCGAAATAACATGGAAGCGACTCACCGAGTATTCCATTCCAAATTTGTGAGCGCTCCCGACCTCACAGCTGTGGTCATAGCGTTCGACTACCACCTGCGAACTGCTAGCCTGCCGTCGGTCTTAACCTCTCAGGTCAACTTTCGCATTCAGCATTTGAGCCTGCAGCAGAGGTTCCATTGCGACGCAATATGGTATCTGAAACGTGAAAAATATTACGAGAGTATATGTTCACACGGTTATCTTAACCATACACAGCTTTGATGGAAATTAATCGATGCACCGGTGTACTCGTAGTAACCTAAACTAATGAATCCAACTAGCCTTTTCCCAACTACACTGGTGTCGGCTTCCAGTCCTACCGGATTCAGCTGAGTACCAGTGCTTTACATGGAGTGACTGCCTATCTGACCTCCACAACCCAGTAACTGGGTAACACGGTACCCCTTGTCAAGACTGGTGTCAGATCTCAGGCTTCTGACTACCCGTAACGACTGTCAAAGATCTTCAAATGACAGCCGGGACCAACGGCTTAGCGTGCTCTCCGAGGCACGGAGGAAACCCGGTATGTTGAAATGGTCACCCATCCACGGACCGACCTCGTCAAGCGTTGCTTAACCTTGATGATCGACCAGTGCGGCTGTTATTATTTAGCCACGAGCTTCTAGTAGTAGTAGTTACCTAAACCGGCATGGCCAAATAGGTTATTATGGACACCGAATTTGAGTGCAGAGTTCCTGTCCAAAACATGAACCACACATTAGTGTCCCAATTGCCCAGGTCGCTGTCGCTAGTCGATGGGCTTTAGAGAATCCAATGAATGCCATAGCGTTTTAAGTCGCAATTAACGAGGCCTGGTAGAGTTTACCACTTTTAAGATAGTTTGGCCCTACGACCACAAAAGAAGAATACTACGCTTCTTCTCAAACTTTGCTAACTCTCACTACATAGAACTATCACACTACAAAACTAATCAAAATATTTCATTTGGTATTATAATATTTTCCAGACTGAAGTGTAAGGTAGGTACGTTATTTTCCAGACTAAAGTGTAAGGTAGGCACCATATCGTTCTAAGGCCGTTGGCGTCGTAACCATAGTCTGCCAAGGCTAGTCAAGGGTCATTGCCAGTGTTAGCAGAATAATAACTCTTCAATAACACCAAAACTTGACCAGCGATAACTAACATGAGAGTATGGACCGAACACGGGCCACCCCGACAATCCACTGGCCGCCATACCGTACACAAAACCAGAATTTTGAATAACGAACACTTGGCAATAGTCATAACAAAATGAAAACGACTCACCAGATTCGCATAAAGATCCGTGTGTATGGAATTCTCCACAAGTCTACACGCTCCTCCTTGACCTGTCCAGCTCCTTGGTTGTTGTTCACCTCCTTGCTGCTCCGTTCCAGACTCGCTTTTTATTATTCAAGACTGAGGGTAGTCGCAACTGACACCGTGATTTTTTTGCAAGAATGTAACCGCCATTTTCACTAGCTTTGTTTTTACGTGTGATCTCATTAGCACGACCGAATCCCAATTCTGATGTCGCATCAAGGCTGGCCGATAGATGTAAACCATCGGGAAGTCAGGATGTATTCCTTTAGGTTAAGACATCGTGTGTGGGCAGGTCGTTGGGTACAATCGTGAAAATAAAATCACACAAATTATTCGATACACTGAGTATATTCAAATAGACACAAGTTACATTCTTGCTTACTAATATTACGGATCGACACTGATTCTGCAACTTGTTAGCTCTACGGCTGTCAGTACTCAACTGCCAGTACATTTTAGCTCAACTGCTAAATTCTATTATCCCCACCACGCAAGTGGTTAGAGAAAGCGCGCCAAAGCGTAGTTGTCTTGCTTGCGATTTGTTTTGACGTCCGTACTATTGACTAAACCCGACATATATATTTCTTGTGTGCGTGTTTATGTGACTGAACTCCTCCTAAACGACTGGACCGATTTTGATGAAATTTTTTGTGTGTGTTCGTGGAGATTCGAGAATGGTTTAGATTTACAAAAAAAAAAAAAAATAATGGAAAATTAGGGTAGGGTAGGTAGGGTAGGGTAGGTAGGGTAGGGTAGGTAGGGTAGGGTAGGTAGGGTAGGGTAGGTAGGGTAGGGTAGGTAGGGTAGGGTAGGTAGGGTAGGGTAGGGTAGGGTAGGTAGGGTAGGGTAGGTAGGGTAGGGTAGGTAGGGTAGGGTAGGTAGGGTAAGTAGGGTAGGTAGGGTAGGGTAGGGTAGGTAGGGTAGATGCATATTAGGTGTTTTTATGGCAAAACAAAGTTTGCCGGGTCAGCTAGTATATATATATATATATATATATATAACGGAGATAAGAGGGCTATCTTCAATAATAACCTCGGTCTGTGGGCATATCGTGGGTATGCAATGCACAAAGCAGGTAACTTATGCCGTTTTAGAGATAGTTCTTGTTCCAATTTTATCAAAGCAGCGGATTCGGCCACCAATCGTTTCGCTTTTTCCCAACTAAAACACACTTGTTCAAGTTCACACACGCCACTTTAGGCTACTTCTCAACTCTTTTTCTCTCAACTCCTTTTTAACTCCCAAAACGCGCGTCCGCGCGTATCTTTTCTAACTTCACGACCCAATATGGCGGGAGAACCCACTCAGAGTGCCTCTATGACACTCCTGCTTTTTATTGGGTATGAGAATCTCTTTCGGCAAATTACTGCTTGTATTATCCAATCCAAATCGAGTATTTTGACATAAGAAAAAATAAAGTGTTGTCAATCGAATAAAATCGAACTGAGAACTGATCAGAAGCTAAATGTTGCCAATTAAACAAACCTGAAGTAATAAGTTTACAAGGGATATTTATTACTAATCATTTACCTTCCTCCGATACGGCCATCTTGACATTCAAACGGTCCCACGTTTGATGTAAAGCGACGAGCAACATCGTTACTCAACCAAAAAACAAAAACCAAGAGGAGATAAAAAAATAAGTAATAGGTTAAGTTCAGCCGCTCCTGACCAAATAAAAAAAAAATAACGTGGTCGTGACATCTTCCACGTGAAACCTTCAATCAACACCTTATATTACCAGCCTACAACAAAACTCAAGTACATCTTTACTCATGAAAACTGAATTCTCTTAGGTTTCACACTGTTCATTTGTTTTCTCCATGTAAATCTAGGTCTCCACACCATACACCGTACACAACTATCATCGTACTATCGAACCAGCCACCTCACCATTTAGACAACCATATTAACACATTCTAAATGGTTACCGAAGCACCAGAGGTACCAGGTTCCCAACAAACGCCAAGTCGGTCTCGAAGCACTAAGTGTGCCAGAAACCACCCAAACGCCCAACACAACATACCATGTCACATACACCAAACAACAGGTCACCGAGGCCCCAGAGGGACCAGGCTCCCCCAGACATACAACAGGTCACCGAAGCCCCAGAGGGACTAGGCTCCCCCCAGACAACAGGTCACCGAAGCCCCAGAGGGACCAGGCTCCCCCAGACAACCGGTCCTCTCGAGGCAACAAGACTGCCAGATACCCATGCCACATACACAAAACAACAGGTCACCAAAGCCCCAGAGGGACCAGGCTTCCCCAGACAACCGGTCCTCTCGAAGCAACAAACTGCCAGATACCCATGCCACATACACTAAACAACAGGTCACCGAAGCCCCAGAGGGACCAGGCTTCCCCAGACAGATAACAGGACTCCAAAGCCCCAGAGGGACCAGGTTCCCCCCTGACAAATCCAGCAATGTTTCTTGGTCCCACAGCAATCGCTGTAGCTCCTGATGGTCAACCCAGTGACCACCCTGCAACCATAGTCATCCTGACCAGGCCTCGTAACCCACCACGGTTACAGCAGTCATCTTACTGACCACTCACCTCGTAACCCACCTCGGTTACAGCAGTCATCTTACTGACCACTCACCTCGTAACCCACCTTGGTTACAGCAGTCATCTCTGACCACTCACCTCGTAACCCACCTCGGTTACAGCAGTCATCTTACTGACCACTCACCTCGTAACCCACCTTGGTTACAGCAGTCATCTCTGACCACTCACCTCGTAACCCACCTCGGTTACAGCAGTCACCGCAGCGACTCCTCATCACCGTACAGTCAGTCCTTAGACCATACACACGACCTCACCATTGCTAGATTGATTTGAATCAGTCTTCAACACAATACATTCAGTTACTTCAATGGGTACTTGATCTTTCAGCTTTCCTTTAACTCATCATGAACCAAAGCCTTTAATGCATCACATAGCTGCCACCATTCAGAACTCCAATAACCATAAACTCCAAACCAAAATCAAATTTGTTATTTCAATCTTCATTCTCAGTACTGACTACAACGGCAATCTCAAATTCAGGATTTCTTACCCAGCCAAAAGCATATTCAAGAACTCCATTTTATGTTCATGATTTCATACCAAACCCTCAGTGCGATAGGTATAATAACTACCAACATCAAACATTACCAATTTTGCAAACTAAAAATGAAAATGAAATCATGCACCGCATGTCACCGAGTTTACATCTGCGTTAACATTATCTTATCCAACTTGCTCAGATAGCAAATAAAACAAAATTACGTTAGGTATGTTCACAATGACCAGCACAGAACATTCAACAAGAACACCACAACCATTACTGACAGTATACTTTAAATTCCACATTTATTATTCAAGGTAGGTACCTACTAGCCTACATGACACCACACAATCACACAATTCACAAATTCACACCTTTCGTTAAAGAGATGTTACAATTATTAAAACTTTTGAACAATGTTCAAGATTACCGAGGCCAAGCATCGTTGAACAACACAGAACAAGGAAACCATTCCTAGTTTCCTCCAAAAAACAAAAGCTCCTGTACCAAGTAAATCAAATAGAACCTAAGTGGGACACTTCATGGTCCACAATCAACAATAACTCTTTCGCACTTTCAACTTAAATGCCGAATCAACTCTTGACTCCGTCATCTCTCCAACTCACAAAACTGAGAAACTAAAATGTTGCCAATTGAACATCTATCTCATCTTCAGCCACAACTTCAACAGTTCCTCGAGAGGGCCAATCCCTCGGGCATCCCATAATACCTGAAAACGTCTTCTAGACACCATCTTAATGTCTAGTTGCACTTTTCATTTGCCACAGTCAATTTAAATCGTTTTTATTTGTAGGTATCGTTAGAATGACATGTTATCAGTTGGTTAGTATATTGTGATTTATAACAACTAAACATTAACTTTAACTTTATTTAACCGTTGTAGCAACAAAACTAAACGCCAACTGTCTAGGCTATAGTAACGTTAATCCTCGTGATATTTTCAGGTTGTAAGATTGCAAATGAGTCAACCAGCAAACTATTTCACTAAACTTTAACACCGGTTTGAAAATAATCTTGATCACATAACTCTTAAATGAAAGTTATCACAACTCTTTGGAACGAAGCATAAGTTAAAAGTTTAATCCTCACAGTGACTCACACCTTGTAACGATTTATTAATAATCTAGTCTTTATCTAGTAACTTATAAGTTAAAAATCATATCACAGTGAAAAGTTATTTGTTTTTGTTTTGTCTTGTCCGATTTTTTTCGAACTTTTTCGAACGTTGACACTTACATATGTCACTCTAATAGAGATGAGTAAGGGATGGCGATCTGTTATCGATTAATCGACGAATCGATTTTAAAGACAAAAAATAAATAAACAATTTTTCAATCGATATCCAGTACCGAAACGATCCCGCGAATCGATATTTCGCCCTAGAATATCGAGATTCGATTTTTCTGTTTTGATATGAAACAAAATATTATTTAAAAATAGTCCAATGTATTAAACAAAGATATTTGAATTCAACGTTAACAAAATAAATTTCTTTCCCTTTTACCTGATACTTTAATTTAGTTGTAAAAACAATCCCAATCAGCCAAAGATGTGAAAAGATACACTATTATTACGATTTTTCTTTTTACTTTCCATAACTGGATTCACACTTGCATTAAAAATACCAACGCGAATAGTTAGAATGTACGTTATTTTCAAAGAAAAGCATATTCACAAATTTCCTTGAAGATCAAATCAACAACAAACTCAGTGGTAATAATATTTACGGGCAATCTGAAGTGACACTTATTAATAAAGAATGCATGGCTAAAATGCCTGGTATCTTTACTTCTCGATTATCAGTAGTGAGTAAACTAACAACCTATTCATAAATGTGTGTACTCTTGTGACAGCACTAGTGGTCACAAAACCGTGTATTGTTCTAACATCATGCAACATAAAATAATGTAATGAAATCTAATTTCTTTCCGTTTTGTTCTCACATTCCAATGCTCCAAGTACATTAGAAAGATGAAATTGCGAAAATCGTTTCATTGTTTATTTTGTTGGTAAATAAAGACGATTAAATACTTGAAACAAAATATTTCAAAGCTTGAGCCCGTCAAAGATTTAAAAGATGGCGTGACATGCACGGACTTCTCATTCTGTCTATGCAAAAATTATTTGTTTGTTTTTAAATTGATCAAGAAAAAACAACATGCTCGTATTCAATAAGCTCCCCCAAGCAGTAAATCACGGCATAATGGGGTCCCGAATCCAATTTTGATGATTATTGAAAGAAACATACAGTATCAATACCATTACATAGATGGCGCTGTTTGATTTTTCTACTCTTTTCATGTAACTTACATTAAACATTTCCATTAAACAACATAATGCAATAGTTATAAATTGCAATTAATGCAACAATTAATTATAAAACTTAGGTACTTCCAAATCCAATACATACTTCGGCTGCCACAAATGTATACCAATGCACAGATAGTTGAATGCAGATCAAAGTAACATACCTTTAAGCCTGTACTCCCGGAAAGGTCAGGCAGCAGTGCCAACCATGCACATGTCCAGACTCCTAGGTGCTATCAGAAAATATTAAATTGATTGATCACCGCAGCGGCATGTATAAAACCACTAAATTTCCTCTTTCATAGCGCTGTAGACTGCAGGTTGTATGTTGCCTCTTGAAATGGAACCTGAGCTCCACACTTATCTTGTAGCACTACACGCAGCCGGTCACAACAGGTCTTGTGGTATCCACAGCCATGTTGAAGGGCTCAGACGTCTGTGCTATTTGTTGCATATTGTGTGAATGGCTGAAAAATTCATGTCTATGAGCAAGATTTCCACAAGCTTATAGTTTTATTAAATCAAGTTGTAGCTTAGGATGTTTGCTCTCTTGCACTGTATTTGCACAAGTGGTCTTAATCTCTTGCGAATTCCGCTGACAGTATGAATCTGGCTGAGTTTCATTTAGCATCATAACGAAAATAACAATTTATTTTAAATTTTAGCCACTATAAACCAAGAAAAACAATATTGTGGCTAAACTTCATAAGGCATTAGATTGGTACTTATTATTGTCGGAATACTTAAGTTTATACTTCCCTGAACATCACCACCACAGTTGCGTTTCCCAAGTATCTAGTCAGGATTGGGCGTCGATGTCATAATTAACTTCATCATTATCTGCAACCCGACTTCGCATATTGTCTAGGATAGGCCACACTATACGGTTGAACTCGGGCAACATGATATTCCTGTATCTAGTAGCCGGCAAGTTGCAAAACATCTCCATTAGGTAGGTACTTCCATGCTAAATTTCGCGCACCAAAGAGAGCGCGCCAGCCATTAGGTACTCGTCTCATTTGGTCCATCATCGCCTTGTGCTTGCATTGTTTTCACTTCCGATATCGGAGATAGGAGGGCTATCTTCAATAATACCCTCGGTCTGTGGGCATATCGTGGGTATGCAATGCACAAAGCAGGTAACTTATGCCGTTTTAGAGATAGTTCTTGTTCCAATTTTATCAAAGCAGCGGATTCGGCCACCAATCGTTTCGCTTTTTCCCAACTAAAACACACTTGTTCAAGTTCACACACGCCACTTTAGGCTACTTCTCAACTCTTTTTCTCTCAACTCCTTTTTAACTCCCAAAACGCGCGTCCGCGCGTATCTTTTCTAACTTCACGACCCAATATGGCGGGAGAACCCACTCAGAGTGCCTCTATGACACTCCTGCTTTTTATTGGCTAAGAGAATCTCTTCCGGCAAATTACTGCTTGTATTATCCAATCCAAATCGAGTATTTTGACATAAGAAAAATAAAGTGTTGTCAATCGAATAAAATCGAACTGAGAACTGATCAGAAGCTAAATGTTGCCAATTAAACAAACCTGAAGTAATAAGTTTACAAGGGATATTTATTACTAATCATTTACCTTCCTCCGATATATATATATTTCTTGTGTGCGTGTTTATGTGACTGAACTCCTCCTAAACGACTGGACCGATTTTGATGAAATTTTTTGTGTGTGTTCGTGGAGATTCGAGAATGGTTTAGATTTACAAAAAAAAAAAAAAAAAAATGGAAAATTAGGGTAGGGTAGGTAGGGTAGGGTAGGTAGGGTAGGGTAGGTAGGGTAGGGTAGGTAGGGTAGGGTAGGTAGGGTAGGGTAGGTAGGGTAGGGTAGGGTAGGGTAGGTAGGGTAGGGTAGGTAGGGTAGGGTAGGTAGGGTAGGGTAGGTAGGGTAAGTAGGGTAGGTAGGGTAGGGTAGGGTAGGTAGGGTAGATGCATATTAGGTGTTTTTATGGCAAAACAAAGTTTGCCGGGTCAGCTAGTATATATATATATATATAACGGAGATAAGAGGGCTATCTTCAATAATAACCTCGATCTGTGGGCATATCGTGGGTATGCAATGCACAAAGCAGGTAACTTATGCCGTTTTAGAGATAGTTCTTGTTCCAATTTTATCAAAGCAGCGGATTCGGCCACCAATCGTTTCGCTTTTTCCCAACTAAAACACACTTGTTCAAGTTCACACACGCCACTTTAGGCTACTTCTCAACTCTTTTTCTCTCAACTCCTTTTTAACTCCCAAAACGCGCGTCCGCGCGTATCTTTTCTAACTTCACGACCCAATATGGCGGGAGAACCCACTCAGAGTGCCTCTATGACACTCCTGCTTTTTATTGGTTATGAGAATCTCTTTCGGCAAATTACTGCTTGTATTATCCAATCCAAATCGAGTATTTTGACATAAGAAAAAATAAAGTGTTGTCAATCGAATAAAATCGAACTGAGAACTGATCAGAAGCTAAATGTTGCCAATTAAACAAACCTGAAGTAATAAGTTTACAAGGGATATTTATTACTAATCATTTACCTTCCTCCGATATATATAAAAATGAATCCCTATTTCTCTTGGTCACGGCATCACGCGTGAACGGCTGGACCGATTTCGCTCATTCTTTTTTTATTGTTTGTTATTGTTAGGAGAAGGATCTTATGAAAAAAAAATTGGTACCTTACCTACACTGGTAGGGTAGTTATATAGGTAGGGTAGGTATGTAGGTAGGGCAGGGTAGGGTAGGGTAGGGTAGGGTAGGTAGGATAGGGTAGGATAGGGTAGGTAGGGTAGGTAGGGTAGGTAGGGTAGAGTAGTTAGGGTAGGTAGGGAGGGTAGGTAAGGTAGGGTAGGTAGGGTAGGGTAGGTAGGGTAGGGTAGGGTAGGGTAGGGTAGGGTAGGGAAGGTAGGGTAGGGTAGGTAGGGTAGAGTAGGTAGGGTAGGGTGGGTAGGGTAGGGTACGGTAGGGTAGGGTAGGTAGGGTAGGGTAGGGTAGGGTAGGGAAGGTAGGGTAGGGTAGGTAGGGTAGAGTAGGTAGGGTAGGGTGGGTAGGGTAGGGTAGGGTAGGGTAGGGTAGGTAGGGTAGGTAAAATTTGAAGATCCTAACTTCAAATTGACCGACTTTCATACAAACTTTCCTTTTTTTTTTACTTTTCTTTTTTTTTCTTTTCCCCTATTTCACCCCCTTAGGGGTGGAATTCACAAAAATCCTTTCTTAGTGGATGCCTGCACAGTATAAAGTATCTATGTGCAAAATTTCAAGTCTCTAGACGTATTAATTATTCCCATAACTTCATCCCCCTTTTCACCCTCATGGGGGTGGAATCTTCAAAATCGCTGAGACATGTGTAAATTATTTTTTAATCTTCAGCCTAAACCCAAAAGAAGATCCTGACTTTAAAACTGACGGATTTTCATACAAACTTTCATCCCCTATTTCACGCCCTTAGGGGTGGCATTCACAAAAATCCTTTCTTAGTGGATGCCTGCACAGTATAAAGTATCTATGTGCAAAATTTCATGCCCGTATCTATTTGCAAAATTTCAAGTCTAGACGATTTCACCCTCATGGGGGTGGAATCTTCAAAATCGCTGAGACATGTGTAAATTATTTTTTAATCTTCAGCCTAAACCCAAAATATGAAGATCCTGACTTTAAAACTGACGGATTTTCATACAAACTTTCATCCCCTATTTCACGCCCTTAGGGGTGGCATTCACAAAAATCCTTTCTTAGTGGATGCCTGCACAGTATAAAGTATCTATGTGCAAAATTTCAAGTCTCTAGACGATTTAATTATTCCTATAACTGCATTCCCCTTTTCACCTTCATGGGGGTGGAATCTTCAAAATCGCTGAGACACGTGTAAGTTATTTTTTAATCTTCAGCCTAAACCCAAAATATGAAGATCCTGACTTTAAAAGTGACGGATTTTCATACAAACTTTCATCCCCTTTTTCACGCCCTTAGGGGTGGAATTTCCAAAAATCCTTTCTTAGTGCTCACCTACACTACCAAAGGAACCTACGTGCTAAGTTTCATGATTGAAGCTTCAGCCGTTTGGCCTGTGCGTTGATGGTAAGTGAGTGAGTGAGGCAGTCAGTCAGTCAGTCAGTCAGTCACTTTCTTCTTTTATATATTTCAACGATTAGGTACTAATGCTGCCCCCCCCCCCTGGAAATCTCGCAGAACATGTATGAACTCGCCTAATTACTAGTCAAAGTGTAAACGGGGCCTTATAAACTTACTTAACTTTTAAATAAACCGCGCGTCTACTGCGCGGTTTATTTAAAAAATGGCAAAATGCACGATGCAATTGCCTAAAAACCGCGCGCAACTTCGGTAGGGATTTGCGAGCGACTAGCATTTATATGAAATAAGCAGGATCATTTGCGGCTGTTTGCCCTACACACTACACTACATATACCTAATGTTTCATGTAGGTGTGTTTGTGTTGTGTGTATGACAAAACAGCCGCGGATGATCCGATCTAAAAAATCTGACTTGCCCTCTCCCCCCCTAGGCCAGAAGCTGGGTACGCCCATGATATCGAAGTTTGCAGGCCCCAGTAAAACTATAATAAAAGATCCACTGTTAAACAAAACTGTAGACCAGGTTTTTATTATATAGCGTGCGCTGATAAATATACTGAACCACCAATAGAAGATTCGCTCAGTGTATTCAGTGCAAAAGTTGAGAGCATGCAGGCTGGATTTCTTCTGTAGGACTTGGCAACTACTTCTATGATGAATGCGAAGACTCCTCTAAACTATATCCACATTATTCTTTTTGCCCTTGGGCCCTTTTAACCTTTCTTCCAAAACAGATAATTGATACTTTAATTATATATTAAATATTAACAACCCATATATATAAATAACCCTTTCTTTGCAGCCGGGTAAAAAAGAAGAAACTGACTTACAGACTGACTGATCGACCAACGCACAGCCAAAACCGCTTGGCCTAGGAACATGCATTTTGGCAGAAAGGTTTCTCAAGTAACGTAAATGAGCACTAAGAAAGTATTATTGGCAATGCTCATAGATATAGTATGTAAAAGATAAACAGAGTCAGATGAAAAGCGAAACCAAAAAAATTAAATCTATGTGTTAGGGAATTTTCCATGTGTTAGTTAAAAAAGTGTTGTCAAAAAGTCCATGTTCAGTATCGATATCGATACTTGGTGAACACCATAAGAAATACGATTAAAGGGTTGTTGGTTACATTGAACTGTAATAAGAGCTGGGAAAAAACCATGCTTTGCTTTAATTAAAATACAAATTACAAAATAATATCTTGCATGTATTTAAAATACGAAATACAAAATATTTTTAAGCCGTAATTATTTAAAATTATTATATTATTATTTTTTTTTTTTATTATGTATTGATAGATAGGATTTCCTTCCGAGTAACCAATACATACTTTTATAACGTATGTCGAGTTCCTGTCTTTTCTTTTTGTCATGGGCTTTCCAACGCAACGTGGCGTCGAGAGTTATGCCAAGGTATTTGGCTGTATTAGCATGAGGCACTTGCATGCCATTTATGTAGATTGGGTGATAGTCCAAGTATTTATTTGTGAAGTCAATGAGAATTGATTTTGACTCATTCAGTTTGATCTTCCATTTTTGTGTCCAGTCATAAACTTTGTTCACAGCTAGTTGAAAGTTGGGCCTAGCACACTACCTTGAGGTACCCCAGCTTTTATAGCGTTTAGCTCGGAATATGCGTCTTCTTGCCGTATTCTAAACATTATATTAGTTATATACGACTCTAGGATATCTGCAAATGCTGGTAGCATGCGTCTGAGCTTGAATATGCCAAACTTTGTCAAAAGCTTGCGTGACATCTAAAGACACGGTAGCGCAGACTTCCTTATTTTCAAGTGTTTTTTTTTTACCTGGTCTATTGTTGAGTGTTTTTCCCTAAAGCCAAATTGATGATTTGGAATAAGGTCATTATCCTCTATTACTGGTTTTAACCGTTTCAATAACAATAGCTTTACTAGCACGGGCAACAGAGAAATAGGTCTATATGATGATGCTTCATGGGGTGTTTTTTATTTATTTGGAATACTAATAACAAAATACCGCAGCGTCGTGTATTTGAAATTGACGACACGGTTGGCGTAGTGGTTGAACGATCGGTTGCTGCGCTGCGTGTTACTAGTTCGATTCCCGCACGGAACAAATATTTGTATGGCCTACAGATAGTTGTTCCGGATCTGGGTGTCTTTTGTGTATGTGAGTTGAAATGTTTGTAAACGCACCCACGATACAGGAAGAAATTCCTAGTGTGGGCAGAGTCTAATAAAAAATAAAGTTTACATTTATTGATTAGTTTTTTTTTTCTTGGAGACTGTACTTGACTAGAAGGGCCAGGTAATGGCTCCACTAAGGGCAGTGAAATATCTTGGTTCACATAAGAGCAGGGTCTTCTGCTTTTCAATTGAACCTGTAAACACACATCATTTAGTTTGTACGTATCTTTAAACAAATTTAGGCGTGACCAGTATCTAGATAGGTTTTGAACTTTTGACAGTAGTTCAGCTATGTTAGAGGTATCTAGATGGTTTGAAAACTAACACTAGGTTGGCCACTAACCAACCATACGATAGGAAGTGTCATTCTTACAGGCACAAATAAAGTAGGTATAGATTCTTTCATTAGGAGTCGTCGATGTTTTCTTTGTATGCAGTATTTCAATTCGAAATGTTAACTACATATAGTAGAGTTTTTATTTGGGGTCTCCAAATAAAAACCATCTCTGTTTAAAATTCAAATCCATTTTTCTCTTAATACAGAATTACTTGGGAATCTGTAGGTACATAAATATTACATATTATTATTTAAGTACACAACAGAAAAATTTGCTGATGAGCAGAGCACTGATCTTCTTCTTCTTCATCGTGTCGATGATTCCATTTTTAGTTTTTAAATTAGATGTTGTGCTTCGACCAGAACTCGGCCACGTCGACAGCCCTAGCGCTGGCCTCGCATAGGTCCTTCATGGTGCAGGTGTTTGTGCACAGAGCAGCAGAGCACTGATTTATTCTAGACACTGTAAAACTAATACATGCAAACAATATAATGACATTCCTAAACCTACTTAAAGAAACAAAACATAACAATTGAAAAAAAAAAAAAATATGTACATGCAACTTAAAGTACAGTTTAGATAAAAACATCTTCTCAATCGTACCTTAAATCTATTTTAACAAAACTTGACTTAATAAGTTTGTACTCATGTCATGATGTCACTAAAAACGATTAAGTTTTTATCGATACTCATGACGTCACCGCTTTGTCAAGCCCTAGCGTAAACAAACAATTTACTCTTTTACATAATATTTTCGCAAATATTGTTTAAATATACTAAATATACTTATATAATACAATGGAAATCAATATACTATTGTAAGAATCTTTTTCTGAGCCGATTACTAGCAGAAATTTGTCAAAATATGGTTCGAAACAATCCAAGGACAAAATTGTATTTACCTATGAAACGTGTATTTATTGTGGTTATTTCGTCTTGTAACGTCACATTCACTCACAGAACAAGCCACCATAGTTGCATAATTAATATTATTAATTTAAATCTAAAGATTATTATTTAAATGCAAGAAATTTACCGCGGCGTAAAATAGATGGGCCGCTATGGACCCTTCCTCGCGAAAAAAGTGACATGACTGGACTTTATTCACTCTCTCTTTTTCTCTTGGGCGGTTTGTACTTGATTAGGATTTCTCGCTCGCACGCTTCGTGTATCTTTTGGCGTAGCAAAAAAATTCTAAATCTATGGCAATGCTACACCTAAAAAGGGGGTTGAAAGTTTGAGTGAAAAATTTAATTCCTTCGGCCAAAATTCTTGAAACTTGGCACAAATAGTAATCTAAGTAAATAATAAAGGTTGTCATTATTAGTTTTTCGAAACTACCCCCAAAAGTAGTTTTATAGGTTGTTGAAGTTTGTATGGAAGAATCTGATATAATGAATTAATAATCATGAAACTTGGCACAAATACGAACCTAAGTTATCATTGATTTTTCAAAACTACCCCCAAAAGACGATTTAGGGAGTGTTAAAGTTTTTTTGAAGAATATTTTTACTTCAGTTAATAAACTTGAAACTTGACATAAATACCAACCTAAGTAAACAAGAAAGGCTGTCATTATTAGTTCTTCGAAACTACCCCAAAAGATGATTTATAGGGTATTAAAGTTATTATAAAGAATCATATTTCTTGAAACGTTTATTTGAAACTTGAAACTTGACATAAATACCAACCTAAGTAAACAATAAAGGTTGTTTTATTAGTTTTTCGAAACTACCCCCAAAATACGATTTAGCGGGTGTTAAAGTTAGCTAAGAATTTTAAAGCATAGGGTTTCCTTTTTTATGTAGGGGCCTAGGAGAGCAACAAAAAATTTTACGGCCCTAGCCACCATAGGAGACGCCCAGGGCGTTGGGAGTCGCAAGCCGATTCCCGGCCAACGTAGGCGCGGGCTTGCGGACGGAATGTAATGGGTAGCTCGCCGTCCGATAAGGACCAAGCCCGAGTTTACGGCGCGTAGTGTTCCACGCGCGCCTCAAAGAGATGTCAGCAAAAGTGTACGGGGTCCGATAGGGCCGATGCATGTCTGGGTCGCGGATGAATTTGAAAGAGAGTTACCGCGGCTCTGGCACAAGCAACTGAAGGAACATGGGTTGGTTTTAGTCAGTAAAAGTCTGACACGCTCTCCCGCTTTACCCAGAGCGTGAAAAGTCATTAGATGATTGCCGAGCCAAAACAAAAGGGAGTAAATTAGGGGATTGAACGTTTGTATGAAATTTCTATAATTTGTAAGTTGGACACGTGAAATTTTAGATTTACGCTGTTGGTTGATAAAAAGAATTCATGTATTTAATGGTTTTTGGCAATTCCCCCAAGGAGGTGAAAAGGTGGTAATTTGTTGGGCTTATATATTTCAAACTTGGCATAAATACTAACCTAAGTAAATACTAAAGATATCCATTATTAGTTTTTCAAAACTACTCCTAAAAGACGATTTAGGAGAATTTTTAATTATTAAAGGTTTTTAAAGAATTTTACTGTATAGGGCTTCTTTTTATGATGTAATGGAGCACTAAGAAGGGATTTTTGGCAATTCATCCTTTAAGGGAGTAAAACTAAAACGTCATCTGTAGGATAAAATACGGATCCCGCGAACGAAGTCGCGGGCGAAGTGCTAGTAACTAATAATTGGTTTTATTATAAAACAAAATAAAAACTACCATGCAAAGGTAAAAAAAAAGGTTTTCGATCATTTTTACTTGTTCCACTAATTTGGCCTGTGCATAAAGCAAAGGTTCCGTTCTTCACTGAATGTAAAAATCTCACGCGGTCGTCATGTAGGGCGTATAAACTACTATAAGGTGTTCATCAAATCGAAATGAAGTTAGGTGTATCGAATGCAAATATACTATGCACACCTACACGGTGTTGTACTAAAACAAATCAAACATAATTCTTACTCCGCACGGATCTAACTGTTGGTGTCATACAAAACCAAAGATGCGCTTTGTAGCGACGCTGAAAATATGTCTTTCCACCAAAGCTATGCGAGTTAGCGAGGCGCCAGGATACGCAGCGAAATTCTGAAACTGTTTGTAGCTAAGTGGTGCGTGGAAGCGTAGCGAAGCTATCTAACGGTGTTTAGCAAAGCGGGGCACACAAACCATACCTTGCAGTACTCGCAGACATATCTCGATTTTTAACATGTAAAAATAAGTATCTTCGGCTAGTTCTTTTTCGCTGCTCTAAGCCTGACTAAGAAAATTAAGTGGTCCTATTAGCTAACATTTTCCACGCCCCCAGCTTTGTTAAATAGCGCCTCTTTAGTGGAAAGGCATCCTTAAGCAATTATTATAATACCTTTCGAATGATATATATCACAATTTGATTCAGCAATGGGTTCAAATCGCCCAATCTCCTTTGAAACAGAATATTTAATAGCTACATGGTTTTTGTAACTATAGTCGAATTTAAAAATAATTTAAAATATATTAGGAACTTACGAATGATTAAACAATATCCGAATAATTCTCAACATCCTTTTTGTACTTTGTTTTGTTACATAGGCATAAAGAAGCTGCGGCTATACTGAAGAATGTGATGGCAGTCCTGAGGGCCAAACAAAAAGAAGTGGAGGCCATCGAGGCCCAGCTCGCTAAGATGATGGATGAACTCACTGTATGTTGTAAAATATTGTTTATATTTATAGCGCACTGCATCGCAAGAAGCAGTCGATCAAGGCGGGCTCGAGACTGGCCAATATCCCTGAATGTCCCTGATCGATAACAGCATCTGTCTTCGTCACGCAAGCTTGATTAATTTATGCACAAGCGGGTTACAATATGACACGTTGCACTGAGATGAATATATAGGTAGACAGGTTCTTAGGACTGGTACCTGAATGTTCTGCATCGGCACCCATAATTTGTTACATATTGTTGAAACATTTGCTGTGGTCCTTAACAATTTAAACCTTAGATAAAGTATCTATAGATTAAGCCCTGGCGTGGCCGCACATGAGACAGCAATAGTTAGTTCTGGTGTTACAACAAGACCAAGAACACTACAACCCACCATCGCACTGACACTTATTATCTATAAATAACCCAAATTCCTTGTCTCAATTTACACATAATACCACGAAATCACAGAAAATCAAACAAAACCGAGTTTGTTTGTCAAACCTGCCATTGTATTAGAGTTTGACAAACAACAGAAACCGGCCATTGTGACAAAGACAAAAAATAATCTTTTGTCCTTATTATTTACATGGAGCTGCCAATTAGCCATCTCGCTCTATCAATCAAGCTCATTTTAAGGCTTAATCTATAGGTACTTTATCTAAGATTTAAACTTTGCCTTCGTCTAGAACACAATTAATAATGAACACAATCCCCCGGTTTCCCGATTAAGAAATTAAAGTTACCTATTTGTCAAACTCTACTTTAGTTCGAAAACCTGTAAAAATTTGGCATTCGAATGGGTGTTGACACGTTCTTAACACCGAATTCTCAATCTAGAAACCGGGCCAAAATATTATACATTATTTTAAAATGTTGATAGTTATACATTCAAACATTGTAACCCTCTTCTGAAAGCCATGCCATACTATTTTCACGTTAATACCTTTCGTACGTGTGTAGCATTACACTAGATAAGTAGACATCACAAAATATTACCTATGCTTTTTTGATCAACTTTTTTCAGCCGAGTCGGAAAAATATGAATCACAATTCGATTCAAAAATAGCTTGTAGCATTATATTATTTATTTATTTATTATTATTATTTATTATAAACTTAACAATATTATAACATTTACTAACAATATCCACAATCAAAATTCAAATCACTTTTAGTCCCTAAGGGATTAATGAGCTGTTTTGGTCCCTGCTTACGAGGAATAAACTCTAGCTCTTTTTAAATAGATGTGATAAAAATGCATTTATGACTAGACTAGAATTTATTAAAATTTCTTCGTTTTATACTTATACTTTATACATTAAAATCAGGGTGGCCCGGAAGTTTATTCGCCAGTTTTGTTAGAAGTCTCATTGTCCCTTGTAATCTGGGGTGAGTGAGCGCGAGCTAATTGCCATTTGAACTAAAATTATAATACTAATACTAGGTTGTTGAAGAAGAGCGCATCAAGTTACAAGCTGATGTGGACCTGGCTGCGGCGCGCCTCTCCCGCGCCGGCAGGCTCACGCAAGCGCTGGCCGATGAACAGACACGCTGGGAAGACAGCGTCAAGGTAACGTCACTGACCATTTATCCAAAAACTCCGATTCACAGGGCCGTCTTTACACGTTGATGCAAGCGTTCGAAAAAACTAGGCGCAGACAACGGCAAAATAAAAAGGATTGTACTTTATGACATACTGCAAATAACCCCAACTACCGCCCTGTTTGTTTTCGTTTGTTCAACGATTTTTTGCCCACCCCGTATAGTGTGAAAATTTATACGATTTTCATTGGGAATATACGTTCAAAGAGGTAAAAATGCTGCCAACTTAAATATATATTTAAAAAAAGAGAAATACTCCACTTGATCTTTTATATAATTTTAAGAAAGCCGAAACAGTAAGCAAGCGCTGACCCAGACTTGAAGTAAAAAAAATATTCAAAATATATAAAAGAGAGCCATGTACCTATAATATAAGTATGAGAACCTAATCAGTCCTAGACCTGGTGCTTAAATATGGAACAATTCGCTCTTGATCTTTAACTTTTATTAACATGCGAGATGAAAGACGCGATGTTGATTTCCGTCTATGTGATTGGTCGATTGTTCATACTCTTTCATTGGGTCAAATCCTTTGCTTTGCCGAAATCAGTTACGCAATAAGGCATCCGGTGTCGGTAATCAAATCTTGCAAGTTAAATTTAAATGACTTCCCAGTGATCGATTGAGCTGGAATTTCACACGTTTGTTTCTCTTGATAATGCAATGTTTAGTATAAATGCTTGGTGAAAAAAAAAAAAAAAATTGTGTATGAGCTTGTTTAATGTGCATCTCACAGGCCGCGACCGTTGCTTTGCACTGTACGACGGGAGATATCATCATAGCTTCCGGCTGCATCGCGTACTTTGGAGCTTTCCCTGCGACCTACAGGCGTGAGTTGGTCGTCAAGTGGGTAGACCAATGCAAGGAGCTGGAGATACCTGCTTCCACGCTTTTCAAGTGAGGTGATATATATAACTACGTGTATCTACGTGCCGATGTCGATGGTACGGTATTTCTTTAATACTTACACCCGAAATTTCTTCACTACTTAAGAGAGTTTGTCGATCACTTCCACATTTCGAATGAGAGAGACAAAACTTTTTTCTGAACCCTTTCAGAAAAAAAGTTTTGTCTTGGTTGAAGCCTTGGTAAAGCGCTGGACTCGGTGTGTAGAGAGACTCTGCAACTATGTAGAAAAATAAATTATTAAGTTACACTACTAGTTGCACTACTTTTTGATCCCTCCTAGTACATAGGTCTTGTAATTTACTTTGCGTCAAACAAAGGTACCGCTGATTGATATTTGAATGTTGTCTGGCATTTTGCTGAACTGGACCTTGTTGGCGCAGCCGCGCCAATGCCATTGCACACTATGTATATAATTGTTTTAAAATTAGGTTCAGGTTAATTCAATTAGGTTAATTTGTAAATTAGGTTGCATTTTGTACCTGCACTAGTTTTCTTTCTTTTTACCCGACTGCCGAAGGAGGGTAATGTGTTTATCAGTCTATGTATGTATGTATGTATGTATGTATGTATGTATGTATGTATGTATGTATGTATGTATGTATGTTTGTTCCTATGTGGCGTTCCAGAGACCAAACGCGTTGGCCGATTTTGATGATTCTTACGTCAATCGATTCGTCTTAATCCTGCGAGTGTCACTGGCTACATTAAAATTGGAAAAAACAAAAATGGCGGATATTGGGCGCCATTTTGTGGGAAAAAAAATTTTTTTTTTCTTCCAAACCCATCGTGTGGGGTATCAAAATAAAGGGTTTTAAAAGGCGATTTCAAAAATATACAACACTTATATGTTTAAATGTACATAATTCAAAAAAAAATAACTAAAAAGTTGTAAATAAAAAAAGTTAATTAAAAAAATCAAAAACCCGACTGCTTAAAAAGCAAACTAAAAAGACGTAAACAAGAAGAAAATCATGCTGTGCAGTCGGAGGATACATCTAGTTTTGGTCCGCCAGCTCGCGAATAAGTATCCTCCGACTGCACAGCATGATTTTCTTCTTGTTTACGTCTTTTTAGTTTGCTTTTTAAGCAGTCGGGTTTTTGATTTTTTTAATTAACTTTTTTTATTCATTATATGAACACGTTACATGAATCTAACTACGTAGGCACCAGGCTTGGCGTGGGACACGCGCCTCCCGTACCTAGGTCATGCACACAGCTACATGTTGCTATGCAACGCTCTCATTGCAAGGGCCCGGCACCCCTCGATGTCTATGTCTGCCTGCCTGTTTGTGTCTGTAGTGGTCAGATTAGTCGGGTCGAGGCTCGGCGGCCATCAACCATTTATTATATCTATAAAAGAAGAAGAATAAAATTGATTATTTTCGTACAAATAAACCTATTAGTTATGGACTTAACTAATAAGTATTTAAACCTCTTTGGAATGTTATCTTAATTTTAATTAAAAAATGTTTGAAATATGGGTGAGCTCGAATACGATTTCAACCTTCTTCGTTCCTGTTAAAGCAGTAGAAGGGAAAATCACAAAACATGGAATGGTCGTACCCACCGCGCTCGCAGTATCTCGAAATAACAGAACTTATAAAATTCCCCGTATCCATTTGTTACAATCTTTGTTTCTTTCTAACATATATGGCACCTAGAACTGGCCAAAATGTGTTAAATTCTTGTGAAATAAACTATCATCATCGTTTCAAAAAACTATCATCGACGACGTCCAAATGTGGACATAAAGCTTGCCAAGAATCACCACATCGATCGGTCCTGTATTTCACGCAATTAACCATCCCAATTGCAATAACGGGCTACAATAATAGCTTGTTAACCTATTACCTAATATTGCCCAACTAATTATTAATTGATCTTTATCATTTTGCCAAATTATGGCATTGATAATTGTCATTTATTAACAATAAATCTGTCGATCACCCTGAAGAGTAAACTCATCGATATGTGTATTCAGCTCATCCGAACCTACGGTTCTCAGGCATGGTCGCTCAAAGAATTGCACTTGGGGATTGCCAGAGAGTTACGCAGCATTCTGGATGTAAAAAGAACAGACCGAATACGGAATACCACGCTATGCTCCAAAACGGGCATAATAGACGAGGGTAAAAAGGCTGCTAGGCTCAAATGGGCCAATACCATTGCGCATCACGTTAGTTGCATGCAAATTGACCGCTGGGCAAGTCTCCACAAAGGTTCCTGAAGATGGAACGCGCCGTCGAGGCCGGCCCAGAAGTAGGTGGCGAGATGAGTTGGACGCGTACCATGAGGGCAGGTTCGAGATGGTGCGGGCATAGAATGTCTGGAAGGACTTGGGTGTGGTATTTTCCAAGCACTCCCACTGATACAGCATGTTTACACAAAAACAATAAAATAAAATAATGTAGGTGTTTTTTTAATCGTAAAATCAATCAACAAAGAGAAAGTGGCGCCAGCGACAGTAAAGTTGAAAGGAAACCGTTTGTCCTGGTATGGTCATGTGATGAGGAGGGATGAAACGCATGTTACTAAAAGAGTTATTAATATAAATCACACGGCTGCTGGACATCAAAACCTAGTAAATAAGTGCCTTAAGGTAGTGCGAAAAAATATGACTTGAATTTAAATTAACTCATCTTGTGTTAGGTAACCTAAAGAAAAATGAATATTTTAAGAGAGTAATAAACATAAGGCATAGGAATGAACTGGTACGTAATAAAAAAAATTAAATTAATAGCGTTCTAAATCTGTTGGATATTTTACTTATCTCTAAACATGACAATTCAATACCTATAAGTTAGTGCCGGATATTTGCTAATTTAAGGTCGTTTTACAATTTGAAGGGACTTCCCTATTGTAATTAAAGCACCAACTATCAACATAAGTTTAAAATGCCAGGTTAACAGTGCCTACAAAGATTATCATCCCCAATTTAAAATACAAATGTTTTGTCATCAGTTTAATCGAAGTAATGGCGGACTCTTTCACGATTCGGACATGGAACTCGCAAGGGCTGCCCCGCGATGCTATATCTACGGAGAACGGTATCCTGGTAACGCGCGCCGGGCGATGGCCCCTCACCATCGATCCACAAGAACAGGTCATAAACGTATATCCCTATTTTATAATAACCCATGTAGCTGAACAAATGCAAAGAGCGAACAATATGCACCTCCTGCTCTGACACAATGTCCGAAGCCCATATAACAACTTATAGATCGAATCGAATTTGTGTGGGTGGCTGTGTTACCCCCCCCCCCTACCCCAATACCGGAGCCGGAGCCCGTGCATATTTTGCTAAATGATATCTATACCTGTCTAGAATGGTATGTAAATGAAACCTTTCATCTCTGGAACATAGATAGACTCTACGAATTAGGTACTTACTATTGTTGATAAAACTTATGAGAAATATTGACAACGTGATTTGCTTTTATTTGATATTGTATTAAATTTTTAAATTATATTTATTGGCCGGAATAATAAATTGAAGATATATAGTGACAAGAAGTTCCTATTAACTTGTATTATAATGGCAGGCTAACAGATGGATACGGAATATGGAGAAAGACAACGGGCTCAAGATAACAAAACTGAACGATTTACAATACCTGCGGGTCCTTGAGAATTGCATCCGCCTTGGCTGGCCAATGCTCATAGAGGATCTTGGGGAGACGCTCGAGGCCACATTAGCGCCTGTGCTTCTAAAGCAAACTTTTCTACAGGTAATGTTTTGTAAAATTGTAGCATAATGCATGTCGTAAGTCAAAACAACAACACTAACACAAACACACACACACACTAGCACTCGCGTGTTATCATTACCACATTCGGCTTCGCCTCATGTGATAAACCCACGCTCGTGTTCTAATAACCCCTATTATTTGACCATTGCATAAACTACTATTCTGTGTTTTATTTCAATTTAAACTTCTCAGCCTGTTTTAAAAACAGCCTTTATTATTCGAGCCCGCGATAGCCTTTTGTTATTGCAACATAATATTTGCTCTTGCCTTATCTATTTGTACTCGTATAGTTGCGACACCTTCGTGTTTCTTTTAATTAAAGCGCAACGGCATTAAAATAGGTTAAAAAGTGATTATTATAACTCAACAGGCGGGCAGACTGCTTATCCACTTGGGAGACAGCGACATAGAATACGACACGAACTTCCGCCTGTATCTCACGACTAAACTAGCGAACCCGCATTATCTGCCGGAAATCTGCATCCAAGTGACTCTGGTCAACTTCACTGTGACAGTGTCTGGACTTGAGGATCAATTACTGGCGTTAGTATTTCTTTTATTTATTAAAATATGATGAAGTAATATACGTTCACTTCTTAAAACCTTTAAGCGCGTATTACACTACACGGTAGGTATTCAGGTCCCTGAATACCGCGTCACTCCACCATTCCAAGTCGATAAGGTTGTAATTTTCGATCCTAATATCCTAAGTTCCTAACAATTATTACACCACCCTAAATTAGGGCTTAGGGCCCTGAATACCGTGTAGTGTAATACGCCCATTACTTTTAATCATTACCTGAAACTTAAATTTTATTATTAACTGAGGCTCAGTTTCTGATCCGTAGTTAACTCAAACAATGTTTAATGAAGCTAACCAATGGTTTAAAATTTCGTTACCTAATATGCGTTTTATCATCAATTTTTTGCCGCACAAATGATCAAATTAGTTGGAGGACCATTGGTTAGACCAATAAATTGATGACTAAACGCGTTTTACCGAAATTTAAAACAATTGGTTAGAATTTTTAATCATTGGTTGAGTTAACTGCAGTTTAAAAACTTGGTCATTGTTTTCCTGGCCAGTCTACATTGTCGGTAGTACAAAGCACGTTTACTTAATTAAATAGCATGGCTGATCGATATCTACGTACTAATACCTATTTGTATCTATCTGCATACATAGATTTTGAAGTATCAGTTCAGTCAGGTAGGTACAGTGTTTTCTTCCAGCAGCCTAATTGCTTAGCTGAATTCGGCAAAGCAAAGGGTTTGACCCCATGAAAGAATGTGACAAATTCCCATTTAATAATTACGTATTGCTAAAAATTATTGGACGCTTTCATTGGTGAAGATACTCTTTTCGAAACAGTCCTATATTAATTGACAATACTGTTTCATGGTGTCAAACCCATTGCCTTGCCAAATTCACTTACGCAATTAGGCTATAGGGCTACGCAGCATTTAGGTTTTGCACCAGCACAACAAGATAATGAAAGAGGAAAAATCTAAGTTAAATAGTATCACGAATTGTTTTGTAGATAGATATATTCTTTTCAAAAGATAAACAGTATTCTCTCATAAAAGTTGCATTGCGCATTGATTTGATTCGATGGTCTAATTCCATTCTTATAAGATGTATCACCAACACTCTTCGATCAATAATACACTAGATACACAATCCCTTACAAAACTTATCTTTAAAACTGTCGCCAATTGTGTTTACGTAATTCTAAGAATTTTAGTTGAAATAAATATACATTAATGCAAATTCAACCTTAAATTGAAGTTGCATTCACAAAGCTAGTACAAAAAACCGGCCAAGTGAAGCACGAAGGGTTCCGTACCATTATCGCAAAATACTGCAAAAAAATCACGTTTCTTGTATGGGAGCCCTACTTAAATATTTATTTATTCTGTTTTTAGTATTTGTTGTTATAGCGGCAACAGAAATACATCATCTGTAAAAATTTCAACTGTGTAGCTATCACGGTTCATCAGATACAGCCTGGTGACAGACAGACAGACAGTCAGACAGACAGACGGACCGCGAAGTCTCAGTAATAGGGTCCTGTTTTTACCCTTTGGGTACGGAACTCAGGAATCAGGCTGTAAGAGTGATCCCTCAAATTATAGGCCTATATCCGTGCTTCCAGCATTGAGTAAAATCTATGAAAAAATCATGCTGGAACAGATGTTGTCTCACTTCAATTCAAATAAGATCCTGCATAGTCAACAGTTTGGTTTCACGAAAGGTAGGTCGACAACGGACGCGGGAGTAAAACTCATCAGCCACATCTTGGAATCTTGGGAGAAGTCCCAGGATGCCATTGGCATTTTCTGTGATCTCTCGAAAGCGTTCGACTGCGTCGACCACAACACACTGATCTGTAAATTACACCACTACGGAATTCGAGGAAAATCTGCTGATCTTGTGCTTTCCTATTTATCAAACAGACAGCAAAAAGTAAATGTTAATGGGGCGACGTCCTCCGGGTCTCTAGTCAAGATGGGCGTGCCCCAAGGTTCAATTCTCGGCCCTTTCCTTTTTCTTGTTTACATTAATGATCTCCCTTTTATGATGGCCAAATTATCGGATATAATTCTATTTGCTGATGATACTTCGCTAATTTTTAAAATAGATAGGAAAGATACGGATGTCTTACATGTCAACGAAAGTCTGATTGTTCTCTCGAAATGGTTCGCA
The DNA here is from genome assembly GCA_945859665.1 of Anorthoa munda. NCBI lineage: Eukaryota > Metazoa > Arthropoda > Insecta > Lepidoptera > Noctuidae > Anorthoa > Anorthoa munda. The sequence continues at coordinate 42,942,921 of OX243893.1, forward strand.
GCTAACAATCTTTTACTAAATGCGAAAAAAACAAAATGTCTGAAGTTTTCCTTACCAAATGTACCACAACGTGACCTAAATTTAAATCTTGACGGCAAAAATCTTGAAGTTATAAAGGAAACTGTATTCTTAGGGATTACTATCGATTCAAAATTGCAGTGGGGCGCGCACATTAGAACTCTTTCGGGTCGGTTAAGTTCGGCTGCATATGCAGTAAGGAAAATAAGGCAGTTAACCGATGTAGCCACAGCAAGGTTAGTATAATATGCTTATTTCCACAGTATTATGTCTTATGGCATTCTGCTGTGGGGATCAGCTGCAGACGTTGACTCAATTTTCATCTTACAAAAGAGGGCAGTCCGCGCAATCTATAAAATGAGTCCACGAGAGTCCCTCAGAGAAAAATTTAAAGAGATCGATATACTGACTCTACCTTCTCTTTATATATTGGAATGTATTTTGTATGTCCGCAAAAATCGAGGGCTTTTCAAAACTAGAAGCGATTTCCATAATTTAAATACACGCAGTAAGCATGAAATTGTAATACCCAAATTCAGATTAACGAAAACTAGCAAGTCTTTTCTTATAAACAGTATACGCTTTTATAATAAGTTGCCAAAGCCAGTTATAGAATTGACCGATGGAAAGTTCAAAAACTACATCAAACGTGTCCTTATTAAAAAAGCATATTACAAAATCAAGGACTACGTTGAAGATAAAAATTTTAGCTCCTTCTGCGCATGCGGCTTCCCTGGTAACTCATAAACGGCACAAATATGTGGATGTCTCTAACTATTCTCAATCTCATTTTTTACTTTTTTTCTTTCTTTTAATTAGACTTTTTACAATGATTTCAATGATCTTTATAGCCCTTTGCTATGAATAGTTACAGCACTGATAACAACATTTGTGCCACATGTTAAATTTAGTCTTGTTATATATTTTTATTTATTTTTTCCTTTGTATAGATTCTTTTACTGATTGTTTTGTGAATGTGTGAACATTGTAGGCCTTCTAGATTTCTAGACGCTTGTTAACATTTGTTAACTCTCTCGTTTATACAATTTTTTTTTTAGTTTCTTACGACTTATTGTCGGGCCTACGTTGTCCCCCCATATCTAAGCACTAATACTGTAACGTGGAAATATTGTAAAAACAAACCATTTTTTTTAAAAGAGTAACCGTGGAGTTTCTTGCCGGTTCTTCTCCACAGGAAACGACTAACCCGAACCGTGCACCTTTTGTCGACGTTTTATAAGTGCCCATGTAGGCCTATGTGAAATAAAAAACATTTGATTTTTTTTTGATTTTGAACCCTAAAAAGCAATAAATGTTTTATTACCTTTCTTCGCTGTTCCAAATACATCAAAAATTAATAATCTTACACGCATGTTTTAAAGTCTAAATAACAAAGTGCCTGTTTGTTACAATAGTTGGCGCGTTTTCGACGCAAAGGTTGGTCAAACAATCATAATATTTGGTAATTGATTTATATTTACTATTTAATTCTGTTTTAACTTTATGAAAAACACTTAAAATATTCCTTCCAAAATCTCGGTGTTACGGTGGTTAGTTACACAATTTTTGAACGCACTTTTTGTTGGCTATGTATGGATTGGACCATACTAATTTGAAATTTGACCACAACCATATTTATTCTCTTATTTCTCGGACCGTTTTTGAAGCGCTTAATGGTCATCTGGAGTATTATTGATCGGAGTAGGTACCTAAGCCTATTAGGATAGAATATGCTCCAATTTAATGCCGTCGTGACGGATGCGCTCGTTTAGGTACTATATACAAAGAATGCATAGCGGGCGACGAGCCGGATGATATTTCAATGGTCAGGGTCACGCTGGATGCGAGTGGATCTTGCAATTCTTCAAAAGAAATCGTATTTTCTTTGATAGTAAAGGAGAACCGCGTACTTTATTAAGTACAGATTCGATCAGCACCATTAAAAAAGACACCATTAAGGAAATATTATATTTTTTTACATCTGTAATTGTTTATGGTAATAACTTTAAATGATAGGTACGATAGGTAGCTACTCATAAGGTGACGAAATGATAACGTTTTCCTGTAACTACACCACACGTTGAGGAAACTGCTCATAGTGCCCCTTCGTAAATTACCACTCTGTGTATACAGCTCTCATCGATGCCAAGATTTCGACATCAGGGGAATTATTTGTAAAGAAACTGGTAAATCCAGATGATTTGGTAAAACGAGACCATTAAAAGATTTGTTTTTATTATTGGTTACATCGCGTTTGTACTGATAGTGGGATCGTATTGTTCTAGTTGTTAAGATTTATTGAGTTAACCCCTTGTATGCCGGAACGCAGATCTACGCGAGACACAATGGCTTTTTCATTGTGTCTCGAATCTCGGCATACAAGGGGTTAATAGATCTAGGCAATCAGAAAAACCCCATCCGTTTGTACCTACTTATTATTACCTTAAAGAGCCGCCAGGATAGGTATAGCCACCAGAAAACTAGACTACATTGTTTCAAATCCTACCAAATTCTATTTAAGAGATTTTAACCCACATTTTCCGTTATTAGCGACGTGGTTAGATTGGAACGCCCAGATCTAGAGATTTTACGATCTGAGCTCATAGTTCGTATCAACGCCGACAAAGCCTCGCTGCTTGAGATTGAAGACAAGATCCTCAGATTGCTATACGCTTCGACTGGGAACATTCTGGATGACGAAGAACTAATAGAAACGCTCAACGAGAGTAAAGTAAGAACACATTTATCTTGGCTTTACTAACGAAGAGTACCTACTTGTATATGCACAGCCTACGTAGTCAGGGTTATTCATCAGCTAATTGCTCTGAAATTCACCATGTGATATTTGAAGTGGCGATCTATTGATAGGTATGTGCCCGATCCAGTAATCAATAATGGCAGTATCACTTTGTATTGAAAACAAACCAACATCACAGGCAGTACTATTGTAGTCATCGAAATATTGATTATATCTATGATAGTAGTCAATAACCCTGACACAGCGATGGTGGATCGAATCGAGAGGTGTGCAATGACTGTTACCTTTTTCCGTTAACCTTATCATATTATTCTTCGATGTAAAAAAAATGTATATTATAGGAAACATCAGAAATAATAAACGCTCGGTTAGAAGAAACTGAAGCGACGGAGTTGAACATATCGGCAGCTCGTGAGAAGTATCGGACGGTGGCGACTCGGGGGGCAGTCTTATACTTCGCTGTAGCGCAACTAGCAGACATCGACCCTATGTACCAGTTCTCATTGAAGTACTTCAACCAGGTCAGTACTAGGCACCTTATCATTTTCCTATTGTTATCGAAGTAAGTCACCCGTGACGACCAGCTTATGAGCTGTGTGGGCACCTAAAGCACAGAATAAATAATAGTACAACCTAAAGTGCGTTTGCAACACACGCACATTTATTATCCTGGCGAATAACAAATAAGAAGATTTAACACATTCACCCCGAGTTTCTCAGCACTAAATTATCGCAGAATTAATGTGACAAATTGTCAAGCACGGGTTATCTGCTGTGATTGGCTGTTGAAAATTCATTCAACCTAGGCTATAGATAATAAATCAAAACTACTTGATGAAGAAACAAAAAAGTGAACTTTGCCCATATTTTTGATGTTAAATAAAAAACATTTTATCAAAAAAATTAAACCAACTTGTAAAGCAAAACACTACAAAGAGAAAAATTACTTTGTTTTCTGAAGTCGGTGTCTTTGGTACCTATTATTTTTCATTTTGCGACATCAACTTCGGTAAACAAAGTTATTTTTGCACATTTACACTTTTTATTTCTATATTTTAATGTCGGCTTATTTCTTATGAAAAAGTTATATTCTTCTATCCCATGGTGTGGGGTATCGTTGGATAGGCCATTCAAAAATATTACGGGTTTATGAAAACCATTTTTCGATTCAGAGATCCGTTTGCGTAAAATTAAGCTTTAAATGGCAAATATTTTGTTAGAGTCAAGTCTCTCGATCTAATGGCTATTCGAAATTGTGGTACATCGATGCTATGGAATTTCGGCGATTCGGACGTTCGATCTGATGACTTTGGGGAATTAGCCATCGCGGATATGACATTCGGAAACAAGCAGTAAACCCATTTTCCATATCTTGGAAACTGCTAAACCGATTTTTATGAAACTCGCACTGTTCTCTAAGTTATGAAATACTTAATCCAATAAAAAATAATGATCACGTCCAATAAGTAGTTTCGAAGAAATGCGTGGACAAACAAAAATAAATATAAAAAAAGAAATATATATTCAAGTATGAAATATGGCACAGGTGTTTAGAAGCCCATACGGAGTAACATATGTGAATATAGTGCAATTCCAACAATAGTACATACTGTAGCGTAATTAAATGAAAATAAAGCTTTTTAACGGAACGATAACGTATAATTTAGAATTAAAATATAATACAGTAATGATTTAAAAAAGTAGTTTATAAAAACACACAACGAACAAAATTGTTTTTTTTTTTAATAGTAAATCTGAACGTCTTTCGTGTTTAGGTATACCATATATTAGAATTTTATGTATTATTGATAAGTGTCGAATATGATTGGTTTGCAAACGAATCGTATGTCTTAACTTGATATATATTAAAACGATTTAGATGGATTTAACGGCACCAAGTCAATTCGTTATTAGCAGAGTTAATCATTAAAAAGATAGAATGATCTCAATATTACAGTTGAAATTTACGAACAAATTGAAATATAATAAGTAATAGGTTACAACTAAGAACTTAACTACGAGTTAGGAAGGAAATCGGAGAAATCGTTGGTAGGAAATCTGAATTTCCAAATTAGAAATTTGTTGCTTAGAAGGCAGGAGTAGAGGTCAATGCTTTTCAGGAATGGGCGAATTTAGATCACCCTTAAGTCTTCAGACGAATCAAGTCTATCGTCAACAGGATACGTGACTCGCCTCGAGACAAGTCTTTGTTGGTGTAACGTCGAATTATTAAGATTATTATTTTATAAGTTTTTCAGGAACTCAGCCCTTAGGAAATGAGAATTACTGCACAAAATACGCTCGTTCAAACAGTTAATAATAACACAAATATGATTTAATTAAGTAATCTAAAATAATACTTTTAGATCCGTCGTGTGCAAAATAAATTCTTAAAATAAAAACATCTGAAGGAAAAAATTATATGATTCATAATTCAAAACGAATTATAAAATAAAAAATATCTGGTTAAAAATAAGGTTGAATTCGTTATAAAAAGAAGGTTGATTTCAATAAAATTATGATGTAGCATTAGCTAATGCTGCAATACATACCTACGTGTCGAATTGATTACCTCCTTTTTTTAAAGTCGGTAAATGGCATCCATAAGGCTTAATCATCAACTATAAATGCCAATCATCAACTATAAGGTTTCCTTGTTGATTACGGGACCCTAAAAAGTCAAGAGTACCTAAGTGAGGCTTCCAAAGCAAGAGATATAGAAAAGTAGCTTCTGCCCGCGTGTTATGTGTTTTATCATCTCAAGAGAACATTATACCGGGATAAATGAAAAGCCTATGTGCTATGTCAGACGATAATCTAATTCTATGCCAAATTTCATCCAGATCCGTTCAGCTCTTCTGGCGTGATTGAGTAACAAACATACCTACATCCATTAATCCAAACTTTCGCATTTCTAATATTAGTAAGCTGTCATACCAAACACATAGGTACATGACGTTTCTAAGATTTTCAGAACATAAGTAGGTACAGCAGGACAGGAACAGCCGAACAGAGCAGCTTACTCTAACGTCGCGCGTTTCACGATCGTGCATTCGATGCGCTGCTAAACTTGAAAAGAGCATATTACTTGCGATTGCATCGCTGTAAACGCAAGAGAGACGCGCGTGGACGAACTAAAAACGCGCATGTTTTTACCAATTGTAGGTATTTTAAAAACGCCTTGTTTTTTGTATTTCAAAAAATTTAGCGTAAGGTGATAAAATCGTAGTGCGTATGGATGGACTTACTACCGCCTTATTTTTCAGGTCTTCAATCAAGTCATAGAAAAGAGCGAAAAAAGTGACGTCCTGGAAATTCGGCTGGATATCCTACGGCGTGAAATAACTCTGTCCGTTTACCGGAACGTGTCCCGGGGACTATTTGAACGGCACAAGCTCGTTTTCAGTTTCCTTCTAAACATGGCCATATTTTTGGATGCCGGACTTGTTACTCCAGAACAGTGGAATTTTATTCTACGGGGACCAGCCGGTACGGCAGTGGTTAGTACTAAATGTGAAATAATTATATTTTATATCAAACACTGTCAAAATTACCGGAACAAAATAAAAATGCATTGTTTTAGTTTTTAAATCTTATTTTAAGTCAGCGTTCCTTATTTAAAATACATATTTTAAAATAAAAATGAGATCGCATTTATAACATTATTTGTGAGTAACATGATTTTATGGGCAAACTGCACATTATTGATTTTAAAGTTAGGAAAGTTAACTAAAAACATTGTTCACCCGCCCTGACAATCGAAAATAATGTTATTAATTGTCTTCTGTGGTAGTCTCTACCATTCCTAAACTTCGGCGGTTCGCAGTCCACCCGCATTGACAGGTGTCGGGATTATGTATTAGGTATGCCTTTCGTTTTTAGCAGGCCCAAACTTGTTCTACTTATCCGATGCATATCGGTTGATCGCGCCGGCTAATCCAAACTGCGACATTGATATTATTAAGATAGACAGGAGTTGACAAAGTGGTATGAGGCCGAGCATTATCCAGAATCAAAACGAAAATACCCCTGATAAAGGGGCAAATGGTACCTACCCACATTTAATTCTTAAATAACAATTGACAGATTATGTCGTTCCTATTCATGATTGATGACATTTATTGTCGTCCGTCACTTCGTTTCAAATGAGTTCCACACTCATCACTAAACATTATTTTACTCATAGTAGGTTTGATCATTTCTCCTCACATCAAATGCCCTGCCTGGCTCTCTCAGTTTGGATTAAGTTGGGCACAATGACGTAACTTCGAAACGATATAAAAAATATATATAAATTAACTTCGAAAAGATATAAAAGTTAAAAACAATCTCGGTATGTTAATGAATTTTTTTCGAAATTTTAAAACAAACTCATAAAATGGCAATAAACGAAATACTCTCAAATGATGTTAGTTCGCATAAAGTAAAAACAATCGCATGAAAGGTGATGGTCAATTGTTTTATCCGTTATGAATAATTGGTTTTACTATAAAACAAAATAAAAAAAACCATCCTGTAACGGTTAAAAAAGGTTTACGATTTAATACATCAATGTTTACGATATTGTTTTCCTGTTCCGCTAATTTTGCCAGTGTGTGTTGCATAGGTGGTAGGTAGGTAGTTTGTATTTTTTCCTTGATGCTCCTTGTTAAGGGTTCCGTACCCAAAAGGTAAAAACTGGACCCTATTACTAAGACTTCGCGATCCGTCTGTCTGTCTGTCTGTCTGTCCGTCTGTCTCCAGGCTGTATCTCATGAACCGTGATAGCTAGACAGTTGAAATTTTCACAGATGATGTATTTCTGTTGCCGCTATAACAACAAATACTAAAAACAGTATAAAGTAAATATTAAAGGGGGGCTCCCATACAACAAACGTGATTTTTTGCTGATTTTTGCTCGATATTTATAACGGCAACAGGTAGACGCTTGAAATATTCACAGAATGTTTAGTTGTATATTTACTTCAAAAAATAATAATTAATTAATTAAAATAAAATAAATTAAGGGGGGCTCCCATACAACAAACGTGATTTTTATGCAGTGTTTTGCGATAATGGTACGGAACCCTTCGAGTGCGAGTCCGACTCGCACTTGGCCGGTTTTTTTTTACAATGGTTCGGTATCTGTTTGTTGATATCGCATCGCAAAAGCATAAGATTTACAAAATATGAGTTTTCTTTCCGATGCCAGCTACTTCGATCGTAGGAAACAACGATCAAAAAACCCCAAGTGTGATTCTCTCTGGGCGAAGTTTTCAAATATCATTTTAAACTCTTTATGCAACCTTTAGCAAGATTTATTCTATACCTAAACTTCTTATAAGCTTTTATTTATCTGTGTATCCGTCAAGCAGTCACACGCCTTAGATGCTTTTTATATAAGTACCTAATAAGATATGTATTATAAGTCTTACAAAGGGCATTCCAAAAGAAATTGGAATCCTTTACTCATTTGTTTGACACGGGCAAGTTATACTTACACTGTCAGACTGGTTGTTTATTGATCTAATTGAAAATAGAACACATATCATTTCCTTCTTTTATTTTTTTGGATGAGCATTATTTTTCCGAGAGTGGAAATTCGCTTACAGCAATGAGCGCAGTCGACTTGATTCCTATGATTTATTATGTCTATAAAAAAGGATTAAGGTTAAGGGTAAGCTCAAAACAATATTAATAATAATAAAATAATATAATATATTGCTTTTGATAAGTCTGCTTGTTAACGAGAAAAGTATCTATTTAATTGGTTTGTTGAAGATAAAAGTGAACGGGGATGTCTCGAAGAATAAGCAAAGATAGCAGCAGCAGCAGTGTATTGAATTCGGGAAGGCAAAGGGCAAAGAGTATAAAAATACCTAACCCGCAACCGGGTTAAGATTTCGGGTCAGGTTCGGCATAATCCTAATTTACCAGTCACAAACGAGATGAAAGACGGGATGTGGATTTACGTCTATGTGATCGGTCGATTTTTCATACTCTTTCATTGGGTCAAATCCTTTGCTTTGCCGAAATCACTTACGCAATAAGGCTGCAGGTCAGCCGCCAACCGCGGTCACAAAAGAAAACTTTCCTTTCGTGAAGTCGAAAAACTTATTAGCGAAAACCAATGAATTACATAATTATGGAGAACAGGGAATTTGAACATCAGCAATTCAAACCATAATTCACATAAGCATTTTTCGAAATGGGTGCCGCACAAATTTACCTATGAGCAGAAAGACCGGTCAGGTGGATTTGTGTCTCTATTCATGATAGATAAATTATATCCCGGCGAGAAAAAGAAACTTGTATGTATGATATGCTGACGGGTGAATATGGATAAATATGTAACTATATTTGATCCCGTAACAAAGCGACAGTCGACTGCATGGTGCTTTGAAGATGAGCCAAATAAAACGTCGTGAAATGTCGTGGTGAGCGAAGCACAAAGAAACAAATGGTCGCCTTATTTTTTCTGCAGAATGGGTCATATTACTATTGTAGGTGGTGCTAGAGTATCAAAGAACGGTGAACGTCGAATGGTATGTGATAATTTGTGCTCCAACAGTAACATCAGCTTGGAGTGACAAGCAACCGCAGTCTGGAACCTTCTCTAGCAATGCGGCGCCGCATACGTCTGCCAGAACACTCGAAATTTTTAACTCAAATAACGTGATTATCCTCCCTAACCCGTATACTCCCATTACCTAGCGCTGTACCATATACCCCTTACCTAGCGCCTAGTGATTTTTAACTGTGCCCAATAAACAAAGAAAAACTAAACCGCAAGGCAAAAGAGGTCAGATATTGGTCAGAGATATTTTCTAATTGGCTCAAACGTAAAGAAAAGTGTAAGTTGAAAGATACTTGTAAGAGTAAGTACATTTTATAATTTTGGGGTATCTGATTTCTATTGGCATGCCCCTCGTAGTAGCCGAGACCCAGACATCAGTTTTACGTCACCCTGGTCCTAATCACCATAGACATTTTGGTAAATAATTATAGAGACCCGAGATATCCTATGTATTTATAGATACTTGTTATTAAATAAAAATGCCAGGTACCACCCAGGAAACCTCCAATTGAAGCGTTGACTGAACAAATGTGGCTGGCCACTTACCACCTACATGAGACAGACCCGCGATTCGAGGGGATAGCTGCGGATTGTCTGAAGAAAATTCCTATTACACTAGGGTCTTTCAGTTTGGTAAGTGACTTTTTCAGATGGATAAATACCTGTCGTCGACGTAATGCGTGTTTACTCTGATTATTACTTTACCTCCTTAGAATAACTAATAGTCATGGAGAAAGGACTGACCTATACACTCACTAAATGACTACCCCGTAGAAAGAAATATTGTATGGTATTGATTATATTTCTAGGTTTAACGTGTGAAGCTCAAGGAATGAAAATGTTAAGCACCTTAATTTTACTTGTAGATAGCTTAAAGTAAACTTTAAACTAGCTATTCCCCGCGGCTTCGCTCCCGTGGGCCACCCCAACGGACCCGTTTTCGGATTTAAAAAATAGCATATGTTACTCAGGAATAACGTAGCTTTCTATTGATGAAAGAATTTTTTTAATCGGTCAAGCAGTTTCGGAGCATATTCGGTACAAACAAACTCTTTATAATATTATTAATTAATTAATTAATATAGTATAATAGTATAGATTGTTATACTCATTATCGTTTTCCTGGCCGCACACGTACGCGTCATAATAACGAGCTGGTTCTACGTGATTTCAGATACAACAATATGCGCGCTAGTTTCGATCCGAAAATGAGTACTGCGCAGCGTTTCAGTGCCCGCTTTTCAGAAACTGAGTGCTTTTACGCAACAAGCTGTATCTGCAATGTACGGGGGAACAATAAAAAAAACGGAGGGATTACCCACAACTTACCCCAGAGGCCCAGACCCAATACTACATTATTTTGCACACTGGCTATGTCTAAAATAAAAAACCAAACATTTGTTTTTAGGGAAACAGATCGGTGGAATAATTTATTTACTTATACCTACATAATGTTTATATTTCCAGGATATCCATGTGGACAAAACAAATGTTAAGCCCTTAGATATAGATTGGGACACTAAGCTGTCTACATTTGAAAAATTAATGATATTGAAGTGCCTTAAAGAGGAGAAACTAGTATTTGCAATTGGGGAATACGTCGCAACCAGTCTAGGAGCTGTGTTTATAGAAAGTCCCACTGTTCAACTGAACACCCTGTACGTATATAACTTTTGTTGGTTTTAATTGTTTATTTATCTGCACGGATTCAATGTAAGTATGGTAGACAGAAAAACCTTATGACACATTTAGTTGTTTATTTCTAATAACACACAAATAAGTAATAAACGAGTTTCTAATGTTAAGTAGGTAGACATCAGATATATAATATAGAATCTAGTAGAATAGAGTATTCAATAATATTCGCTTCTTAACAGCTGTGGCTTTATCATAACATACACGACAATACTATGGACATTTATAATATTTGGACAGTAATAACAATATTTATTAGGCAATACACCACAAGTTCTTTTCTACTAGAATTCCAAACTGTAAAACAGTAAATAAGGGTTCAGGAATTACAAAATATTAATACACCATGATATTGTTCTGGTCAGAAAAACTTTCAGGTGTGTCACACTCGTTAGTTATTATTTTTTTGGATTACATGAAACATCTTACTTATGTATATTAGATTTTCCAAAAAACTCAACGATATAGTCGTGAACACACGACTTTGTTTTATGGTTTCTCAAAAGCACGGTGCATCAGTATCAAGTCGCATAAAGTCGCAATCAAAAATAATTTTCAATCTTGATTCGCTAAAGTAGACAATCGCTTACGCAAATATTTGAGCCTTATTATACCTAAGTTGTAACAAAAAAAATATATACTATAGCTAACCTAACAAAAAATGCAACAGTTTAGCACGTACGCTTAAATACAACTTCATTAACTCTTTTAGCAACAAAATGAAATCAAATCGTCACTATTTGATTTTATAAATCTTTTCTAACTAAAAAATATGTATAGATTAAAATTTTTAGATAAGTCAGCACCTGAGATACGTGAACCTCCTAATTTTCATAAGCTCATTCAATAATGGTCCACCTATATTATTTAGTATACATATAATATAGAGAGCAAAAGAAGAGTGACCCGAAAAAGAAGAGGTCACCTTTATATAAATAGGTACCAAATCGCTAAACATATATTTTATGACTGTGTTAAACACAGATTAATATATCTAGATATATATATTCATCCACAATTTGATTTAACTATCTATTATTTTCTATATTGAGTTCTATAAAATATATAATAATATGGTGAGAAAAATAGTAATCAATCAACCAAAACAAAATTAACAATTGTTCACCATCGAAAATGATCTTTATTAAATAGGAATTCAATAAACTCTGAATAAGTGAGATTACAATAAATCACCAACATTGCGTTCTCTAGAACATCTAATAATATAAGATATGTTAATTCATTGTTGTGATTATTAAAATTTGTATTACCTATCTTGCTACGATTGCATTTGAATGCACTACTTATATATATATATAACACTACACGCCAGATTATATCTCGTTGACGATCACTGCCGCAGTGCCGCTGGGCGGACTTCAAGACAGAGAGACCCTTCAATTTTTCACTTTGTAATTATAACTGCTACAGATTGCTTCATTATTACTAAAAGATATTTTTTCTTATTGTACCAGAGAAATAAATATCTCAAACAGCACTGGATATTTGACATTTCTCAGTAAAATGGGGCGGGTGCGTCTGCGCATATTTGTCTAAATACACAAGTTACGATTAAAGAAGCCCAACTCCCTTTCATGAATCATAGTCTAATAATAGTATATATCTTACACTATAAGAAAAATACCGACATGGCTATTAGCCCAACCTGCACCATTTTATATCACTCTTCTCATACTGGAATTCCATAGTTAACTACCACTATAACACTTGTATATGTAACATTTAAAGCATTTAATAGAAACACTGCAATAATATAATATTCATTAAAATGTTCTTGAATGGGAACAAGTATGTTTAATAAACACATAAATTGTAATATAACGCACCACTCCTGCATCATTCACTTTACATAGTTAAAATATAATATCCTTCCATTTGATTTTTTCCACTTTTTGGTTATTAGGGCCTGCTTTTAATTAAAACAAGTTGGGGTTTTGTTGTGTCCATGACCAGACAAGGCTGTTTAAATAATGCTAGGCTTAACTGGTGATCCTATAATCCTAGCACACTAAAACAGGTTAGTTTGTCGTAGAATTTGTTTTTTTAATGCCGGAAACATTTTAACTAAAAGAAGACTTCTACTTTAGTATGGAGTTGGAAATTATTTGTGCTTTTTTGCACCCTTCTTGGTTTTGGTGCATTTTTCACGCTTCTGTTAAACAACATTACGGGGATCCCATGCATACTTAACTGTGCCCTTTGAAAGGTTGCCAAGTATTTGCATATCTTCAGAAGAAATCTCAAAATCCAGATCAATATTTTGTTTTATATGCACCGGGTCGCTTGATTTAGGAATGACGGCAATATTCAGTTGCCTTGCCCATTTTAGCAATACTTGAGCATTGGTGACCCCATGAGTTTGTGCTATTTTTGTAACTGCAGGATGTCTTACTAATTCGTCATCGTTAACAGATTTTCCTCCAAGGGAACAATATGCTTGTAGAACAATATCATTTGCCTTACAATAATCCAGTAATTCCATTTGATAGTAGAACGGGTGCCACTCCACCTTGACAAAAAAAAACAATATCAGAAAATGTTTTTTTTTTTTTGTGAAATGATGGTCATATTATTAGGTGTACATTTCTGAAATATACCTGATTTACAGCAGGAACAACTCCATGATTCCTTTCCATAAGAAGTTCTAGGTGATAATTAGTGAAGTTAGAAACACCAATGGCATTCACAATGCCACTATCATACAGGTCTACCATGGTTTGCCAGGTTGCATGCCGAAGCTCAGTATTTCTTTTATTATCAGCTGCAAGTTTCTGTGTCCCAGGGAAATGGATCAAATACAAGTCTGCATAATCCATTCCCAACTGTTCTAATGAAACAGAGTAAGCCTTCTTGATATTTTCTGGATTGCCATGTTCCGCAGGTGCTGTAATTATTAAACTATTTGAAACATACGAAAATAAATCTGCACTACTTATTATGGAATCTGTTTTGTAAGATGCCATCATCATCTTTGCCGAAAGACCTCCACTGCTGGAACATTGGCCTCCCCCAAGCGTCGCGAAATTGACCGGTCATCCCCCTCCCCTTCCCCAAATCAAAACAAATATTAATTGTGTATATATCGTCTTCGAGATGCACGAGGGATCGGTCAATGTGGCGACGCCTGGTTGAGGCCTATGTCCAGCAGTGGAAGCCTTTCGGCTGAAATGACAATGAATGATAATATCGTTTTAGTCTCTTTGACAATATCTGTATAGCATTACAGAAACAACACTTACAGAGTTTGGTTGTAATGAAAATATCTTCACGGTTCAGGCCATAACGGGGGAGTAGTTTTTGCAATGCCTCCTTCAAGAATGCTTCATTGCGGTAGACAGCAGCAGTATCTATATAAATAGAATATAACATAGATATATAGAATTATACAAAGTAATATACTCATCGTTAATCATAATTATAAGGCAAAATATTTTGATGAAGGTCAAATGATGGTAAATTGAGAAACAATTTCAAAACTTCAATTTCGACTGCAATATTAAAATAAGTAGGTAGTGTTTCAGTATTTATTTCCCAGGAATGCAAGGTAAATAAAAAAAAAGAAAAAAGAAAATAAAAAAAAAGGAATGCAAGGTAGCGATAAAACGGATATCCGGTAACTATCCGGTATCCGGCCTATACCGGCGGCGGCCTAATTACTATCCGGCCGGATACCGGATACCGGCTTAAAAAGAATACCAAGTTAAGGTACTTAGGTAAATACTTTATTTTTATCACTTAACAAATGTCGACCTGAGATGCATAAGGTCGAATGTCGAGACTGGCTGGAGCAATAGAATTTACTGTTGCTCCAATCTCGACATTCGACCTTATGCGTCTCCGGTCGAGAAATACAATCGGTGATCGCAAAATTTTCATTTTACAATTTAGAAAACCAATTAAGTAGCACTTGCACTAAGGGCAAATTATGGTGATTGAATACTAATTTCTCTGCATTAAGAGCAAGAAACCACAAGAAAATTGCGTTCAATGTTTTTAGAATGGTATTATGAAAGTACTTCAAATAACAAACAATCGTGATTGATCGAGTCAATGAAACAATTGCTATCTTCGCTCATAAACTAAAAGACCCGAATTTGACCGAGACCGGCCGATCGTTCGTGCGGCATCTACGTAAGCTTGCTTCTTGCGATGCACCAAACGGCAATGTTCTGCCGGATATCCGGCTACAAGGTTGGCCAAATATCCGGTATCCGGCCAAACAGCTATCCGTTTCATCTCTAATGCAAAGTATTATAAGTAGTAAAACTCACCAAACATACGATATCCTGCTGCCAAAGCATGGTCTACTACTTCTGTTACCTCCGCTTGATCCTTCATGCGGTAAGTCCCCACTACAAAAATATTTAACATTTTAAACAATGTTTGATTTACATGTATATATGTGTCTATTGTAACAACATTTTTGCCAGAGCCAACCAGAGTGCTTTTCACAGGCTGTAGTTGCTATAGTGTTTTAGTTATACCATCTAGAAAAATTAACTCGCTTCAAAGCAGAACCAAACATGTAATTGTTCACGTCTGAGTCAGCCAGACATATTTTGTGAGTTTGATAACATTGCCAGGCCAAGGTATACAAGATATAAGAAAAAAAAATTGGTTGCTGAACCATCTTTTAATTCTCTAGTCACCTTTGGGATGCCAGGTCAAGGAGAATTCATTTTAAGGTCCACTTGATCCACAAATCATTTAATAGTTTATCTTTTCCAAACATTACATGGCCAGCATTTGAAAAATAGTTTTCATTTGTTCGGCTAAAGAAAGTTGTGGTGGTTGTGGGTCCAAATTCTGGCATCTTTGTCCCTTTATTTTATTCTGTACATCACTGACAAAGGTGAAGGTAAACATTGTGAGGAAACCTGAACTTATAGTTTTGCATTAGTACAGTCAAAAACATTTCAGACCACTTTGAAAGGACCATTAAAATGATGTTATATGTTTTATGTTAGGGGGTTTGGTTTCCGCATTTAGTCCTTCAGGTGGATCATTGTGCATGGGCCATGCCGGTCGTTTACTGGTTATTCCAACCAGCCCACCTACCTCCAGAAGTTATTTAGAGCTCCTGGTTTTCTCAGAACATCTGTGTAAGATCTGGGTGCCCCAAGGGTTTGTGTTCTTATCTGGGTTTCCTCAGTTTCCATGCATGCCCTGCACTGGAGGAGGACTGTCCGTTATGCCTATTGTGTGGAAGTGTTTGTTAAGTTAGCAGTGTGCCCTTCACCAGGTGCAGGCCATCCTGTCCAGGCGTCGTAGACGCCTGATAAGCCTACCATGCAAAGACGGCAAAGCTTCTTTGATATATTTATATTGAGATTGTGTGAGAAGACTCCGACTCCGGTACAGGAGTCAGTCAGATGCTGTTGTTATAGCCCAAGTCGTTTAAAAATAAAAATTCTAAATAGGCCCTTCTAAAAAGACCTTAACATTCCATCATAATATCCAGTACATTTTTTATTTTGCTTTTCTTTGCTTCACTGAAGGAGGGTACGCTAGAAATATGAATAGAGCATGATGTAAATGAGGTCCATATGTATTGGATAAATGTGTGATGCTTGTAGGGCCTAATTTAGACTACAAGAATAGTCAGCCCTCCAGCTTCTGAACGCTAAGCTTATATAAAAATGTGTGAAATAGTTTTGCAAAATTTAGTTATAGTTCCAGAGTTATGTTAATAGCTATTTGTATTTAGGTCAAACTGAAGCTTAGACCTTATGAGGTTAACGGTTCTATGATAAAAGAACAGTATGCGTCGCGAGATAACCGAGATATTGCTTTACAATTCTAGCAAAACACTTTTGTGGAAGTGGGTAGGTTCTATATGAAAAGTAAAAAGTTATACTTACATCCCACTGCAGGCATTTTGTGCCCCGTGTTCAATAGAAATTCTTTCTTGGGATCTATTTCTACTGCTGCAGCCATGTTTTCTTATTCACTTAACATCCAGTCAGTGAAAGAGTTATTTGAGCTTTATCTTAAAAGTTTGTTTTTTATTACTGTTTCTGTAACACTTCGAGTACGGAAAACTAAATGACGAATGCACAAGTAATAAAACCTTGAGAGTTGTCTTCACTTCCACAGCCTTCAGAGCCTAAGCAGAAAATAAGCAAGTTCTGATAGCTTTTAACTGAACTGTGGCTCTGGCTTGTAAAGAGTGATAAATATGAGCGATAGCAACGCTGCACCGCACTATTCGAGAGACAAACAAGCAAGCAGGCAAGGAGAGGAGAGTTAATATGATCTTAATTTAATTAACGACTAGGTGTAGGTAAGTTAAAGTTAAATAACTATCTAGGAAGGAACGAACGATTCCGAACGAATAGATTCCGTAATTCCGTTTGACTAGTTTGGGAATGAATGAATGACAAGTAACCAACGACTATTGCCAACGTAAACAAAAAGAAAAATACAATAATTATTACAAAATCCCTATCTTGGCTGTCGCGCAATCGATTAAAAATCAAGTAAATAGAACGCAGCATCAATGACATTATTCGTCGAGCGCTTATCACCGCCAGCGTACCAGCTGTATTAGAACCTAACGGCTTGGTACGTGACGAAGGGAAGAGACCAGATGGCATGACGTTGGTGCCGTGGAAGGTGGGTAGGCCTCTGGTGTGGGACGCAACCTGTGTCGATACCCTTGCGCCATCTCATGTTCCTAGTTCGGCGGGCTGTGCTGGCGCTGCTGCTGCGGCTGCTGAGGCCCTCAAGCGGCGCAAATACTGTAACCTAATTGGTAATTACACTTTTGAGCCGTTTGGGGTCGAAACGCTTGGGTCATGGGGCCCGAGTGCACGTCTCTTTTTTAAGCAGTTCTCTCGCCGACTGATCGACACTGTGCGTGACAGAAAGCTGGATCTTTCTTTGCGCAAAGAATCAGCATTGCCATTCAACGTGGCAATGCTGCCAGTCTTCAGGGCACGTTCCCGGTTGACAACGATGTGGACGAGTACTTCGACGCCTAAGTGTACCTTTCTTTTGTATATAGTGTAAGTAGTTAGTTTAAGTATAATTTTGTATAGTTTACTTTTGTTTAGAGTTTAAGTATGTACATATTTAGTAAATAGATAAACTGGCAAAAAAATTGAAAGCTTTTTAATAGTATTCACACGAATGTTTTAATAACTAGTTATGTGCAGTTTCATACACTACTTTATCTACACTCATACATTGGGATTGAACCTAGTAAATACCTTTTTTGCATGCCATAAAGAAGTGATAGCATTTATCATATAATTTTATCGTCTTTGCTGGTAAAAGATTATGAGTAATTTCCTTCGCCGCATCTAAAATATCGGGCGAAGTCAAATTTTCTTCACATTCACTAATATCGGACATTTTTAAGCAAAATTTAAAAAAAATCATGAAATTCAATACAGCAAAACCTTTTAAATAGGTACTATAAAAATGGCATTACAAAAAAATAATTGATAAATACTCCTTAGTGATTAACTTCTTGGATTTGTCCTGTATCGTAATAGAAAAAAAAAATATTATAGCATGGGGTGTTGATTACTATAGTGGGCATTAGTGCAATTTTAAATAAAGTTTCAATGTCATGAGTCGAATGTGTGTGTGAATGTGTGTGTGTGTGTGTGTGAATGTGTGTGTGTCGAGTGTGTGAATGTGATGATGTGTGTATTAATTCGAAAATTACAGACAAAAATGTTTTGGAATAAACGCCACCGGTGCTAGTATTTAAGACAAAATGGCTTAATCGCCCAAACTGCGATGAAATGTGTGACTCAAGCCATGTCACAGTACGCCGTGCTCGCCGGGCAGCAACAAAAAAGGGGCAGGTCGCGCCTTTAAAATATGTCACATGTTTGACCCGTGCCAGCATTTAAGACAAATTGTAAGACATAACATAATTTATCATGTCTTGTCACAAATGTCTTAGGTACGCCCATGCTCGCTCCGCAGGGCACGCGCGTGATTTTATGCTCTGGCGTTCAAAAGGTTAAAAAATATACTGCAATAAATACCGAGTGCGTTTGAAAATTATTTTTTATACGATTTAAATCATACGGCTGGCAACACTAATGGGAAGGGAACGTGATTGACATGAAATGACATTGACAGTTATCTTTACTCACTCACTCACTCGATACACCTCTTTTACTCATTTATAAATGACAATGACATCAAAATGTAGTTTCTTTTTTTTTATTTATTTTTGTAATGTTTATTTTTTTTTTATTTTTTTTATAAATATGTATCTTTGTTATCTACAACAAAGGACAAAATTCGTCGGCTCATCTCAACGCTCTGTCGGCTCTACATGAAACTGGAAGAATAGTCAAAGTTCGACGGCTCGCCTCATTGCGCTGTCGTCTCTACACGACACTGAAAGAATAAGCTCATTTCGACGACTCGCCTGATTGCGCTGTCGTCTCTACATGACACTGGCAGAATAGTCGGCATCGGCTCAGTTGCCAAAGAAAAAAAAAAAAAAAAAAAAAAAAAAAACCTCTTTTACTCTTAGATAAAGTAGGTATAGATTAAGCACTGGCGTGGCCGCACATGAGACAGCAATAGTTAGTTCTGGTGTTACAACAAGAACAAGAACACTACAACCCACCATCGCACTGACACTTCTATAAATTCACTTATCTATAAATAACCCAAATTCCTTGTCACAATTAACACATAATACCACGAAATCATAGAAAATCAAACAAAACTGAGTTTGTTTGTCAAACCTGCCATTGTATTAGAGTTTGACAAACGACTGAAACCGGCTACGGTGACAAAGACAAAAAATATTTTTTTGTCCTTATCATTTACATGGAGCTGCCAATTAGCCATCTCGCTCTATCAATCAAGGTCATTTTAAGGCTTAATCTATACCTACTTTATCTAAGCCTTTACTACACTCGCTCAGGCATGGTAGATTTTGACAAATGCAAAAAATTGTCAGACCAAAGATTACTATTAAATACTTGTCAGACTAGAAATGTGCTATAATCATAATAAATCTTCACAGTTAATAATATGTAATTATCAAAAAGTCCATGCCTAGCTCAACTGGTGATAAAGCTAACGCATTCCCCATGATCTTGTTGTCTTTTTCGGTTGACATTTATCATAGTACGAGAGCCCAAGACCAAAGCCATATCACATCGTTTTATGGTCAAAATCGTATAAAATCGCTAGCCTAGATGAATCTGAACCGATTCGATTAAGTGGGTAGTACCGCTAATACCGGCCAAAAACGTCACCAAGTTATGGAGGGGGAGGGTCATCATTTTATGGCAAAAATATAAGCAGACGGCAAAGATTACTGTGCGAGGGTAAACTAATAAATAACCGCAGTATCTCTACGTTGACGTCGTGGTGGGGCTTGCGCGCTTGTTTGTGCCGGTAGAATCTACTTTGCTGCAGTATGCCTAAAAGGAGGGGCCATACTAAGAGAGATACAGTCCGGTGGGCACCTTTGTGGCGAGCTGGTGGGCAGTGGCGACCTCACGGACCTGCAGCCTAATTGCGTAAGTAAATTCGGCAAGGCAAAAATTTTGACCGCCATCAATCGACCAATATATAAACATAGACGGAAATCCGCATCGCATCTTTCATCTCGCATGTGATTGGTCAATTGATGGCGGTCAAACCATTTCCCTTGTCGAATTCACTTTCGCAATTAGGCTGGATCTTCAGAGAGAAGTCTTGTTCCTCATCTCCGGCTTGCCTTTATTAGCCGGTCGGAGTGAACACTGACGGGAAACAGTGCTCCCACATCCCTTTTGCATTAATTGGCTGACTTGAGTGGAGATTTGCAAGAGCAAACTTGCTCGGAAGAAGGAAGTTAACCCAGTAAGATGCTGGTAGGGATCTTGACCGTACTTACGGGATTGTCCTGATAGCCGTGGTATATACCTCTCCACTCCTCAAGCTTGTTTTAGGTAACAAATCGATCCACGAAACCTCCCAAACCCATAGCCCAATGTGTTTTGTCTCCAAATTTTGCAATAGTCCGGCACCAGCCGGGGCTTGGCCTTGGGTGCACTTTGCGTAGTACAAACAGGGATAATTGTCGGTTGGTATCACATTTCAAACAACATGTCTAACAAGGCCTCTGCGAGTTAGTTTCGATCCCTCGCACGCCTTTCAACGGCCGGGACCCTAGGGTCCCGAGAATTACAAAGATATATAATACAGTATTAATTTCATTGGCCGAATTGACTTGACTTGATTCATAATGCCCGGGCATTATAGAACATAGTGCACTGATTAATCACTTGGCCCATGACAATATTTCGATACTTTGTTCTAGATATGCAGACACAACAGAAACAATCCCGCTCGTCTTCGTATTAAGCACCGGGTCGGATCCTTTCGTAGCTTTCCAGAAGTTTGCGACTGAGATGGGCATGCGAGAACGAGTGCATTCCATCTCGCTGGGACAGGGACAAGGACCTGTCGCTGAGAAGATGATAATGGCCGCTAAACCCAAAGGCGATTGGATATTCTTACAAGTATGGACAATTGATACCCAAACAAAAAGATCAGTTTTTGTACCTAGATGAATATGAAAATAAGACATTGTAACTTACTTAAAAGTAGGTACTTCTGATAGTAACATCTTACCTATGTTAATTATTTTCAGAATTGTCACTTGGCTGCTTCGTGGATGCTGAGTCTTGAACTAATAGTAACTAACTTGTCTACTGAAGCAGGCATGCCCCAACCGGAGTTCCGCCTCTTCCTGAGCTCAATGCCCACTGCCAAATTTCCTGTCTCTGTGTTGCAGAATTCTGTTAAAGTAACAAATGAACCACCCAAAGGTTTAAAAGCGAATGTGAAAAGAGCTCTAATAGAAATGGAAGAAGATTTCTTTGAGAATCATGGTTAGTATGTTGACTATTATTATACCGGCAGAAGGACTATGCCTGCAATGGCAGAGCACAGATGTACCTATGTGGAAAAGGTAGATGGCGGCTAATCTATTTAGAATCTAGGTAATTGTAATTGAAATTCATGCTGTGCAGTCGGAGGATACTTATTCGCGTGCTGGCTGACCAAAACCAGATGAATTTCTTCTTGTTTACGTCTTTTTAGTTCGCTTTTTAAGCAGTCGGGATTTTGATCTTTTTTAATTTAAATTATTTTTTCTTATTTACGACTTACTAGTTATTTTTTTTTAGAATTAGGTACATTTAAACATATAAGTGTTATATATTTTAGAAATCACCTCTTATGACCCTTTATTTTGATAGCCCACACGTTGGTTTGGAAGGAAAATAAAAAGTTTTCACCCACAAAATGGCGCCCAAAATCCGCCATATTTTTCTTTTCCAAATTTTATGTAGCCAGTTACAGTCGCAGGGTTAGTCACACGAATCGATTGACGTAAGAATCATCAAAATCGGCAAACGCGTTTGGTCTCTAGAACGCCACATAGGAACGAACATACATACACACCTAGACTGATAAACACATTACCCTCCTTCGGCAGTTGGGTAAAAATAAGGCGCCACTCCACGACACGTAAGTATGTTTCCGCCTTTACATGTTAACTTCCTGTTTTAGTGTTGGGACAAGACTGGCGCACAATGTTATTTGGCATTTGTATGTTCCACGCCATAATACAGGAGCGTAAAAAGTTTGGTCCGCTGGGGTGGAACATAACGTACGAGTTTAACAATAGCGACCGCGAGTGCGCCATGATGAACTTGCAAATGTTTTGTGAGGATGGACACATGCCATGGGCCGCTTTGGAATATATTACCAGTAAGAAACTGCACACTAATAATCATTGCAAAGGTTTATCAGCTGACAACTTACCTATCTTACCTACAAGGTTTTAGTAGGCCTAGTACAAGTTCGCCTCTAACCTTTGTAATTCAACCATTGATAAAATTCTTAAATTTTTACAAGTACCAAGGTAATTCAACCATTGATAAAATTCTTAATTTTTTTAGGGTTCCGTGCCCAAAGGGTAAAAACGGGACTCTCTTACTAAGACTCCGTGGTCCGTCTGTCTGTCTGTCCGTCTCTCATGTACCGTGATAGCTAGACAGTTGAAATTCACATTTCCCAGATGATGTATTTCTGTTGCCGCTATAACAACAAATAGGTACTAAAAACAGAATAAAGTAAATATTTAAGTGGGGCTCCCATACAACAAACGTGTTTTTTTTCGGTTTTTGCAATAATGGTACGGAACCCTTCGTGCTCGAGTCCGACTCGCACTTGGCCGGTTTTTTTTCTTTCTTTCTGCCTATTAAAGGAGTGAAACCGCGGGCAAAAGTTAGTCTTAATTTAATAAAAAAATCGTTACAGGTCTAATAACATATGGTGGCCGAGTTACAGACATGTGGGATCAACGTTGCTTGACCACTATTTTAAAACTCTTCTTCTCACCTCCAACTCTTGAAGAAGGATACACATACTCAGAATCTGGCACTTACTATTGTCCCAGATCTGATAAATTGGAAGACTACCGTGAATATATGGAATCATTACCTAATGTTGAAGACCCGGAGGTATTTGGTATGCACGAGAACGCTAATATAGCATTTGAGGTACCTAACTCACTACTTTATATTTTTAGTAATATTTTAATGTGATGTGATGATTGTTTCCATAAAAAAACTCTTTCTTTCAGAACAAAGAAACGGTTACTTTAATTCAAACAATAGTAGACGTGCAACCGAGAGCTGCAGGAGGCGGCGGGGGAGACACGCCCGATCAGATAGTGTGGCGAGTGTGTGACCAGACGCGGGCCAGGATCGCTAAGAAAATCGACAAATCCCTCATCAACCAAGACCTCATGATACCAGACGATATGGGGCAACTCCACTCACTGACCACTGTGCTGATACATGAAACTGATAGGTTCAACACGCTGCTAGGAATACTGCACAATTCACTCAATGAGCTTCAAAAAGCAATCAAAGTAAGTTCAGATCTAACCTAGCTATTGTTACGGTACCCTATGTAGGCGACTATAGCTACCGAAAATATTCGGTCTGCCGTTTCAAAGTGACGACGACTAATGCCAACGACCTTGACGGAACAAAACGCGCACTCGCTTCACACCCCCGCGACCCAAAATTTAGTAAGTAGTTTTTTGTACTTATAATTCTATGACTATAAAAAAAAAGCTTCAGATTGAAGTGTAGATAATTAAATTGTCTTTGAGATGGTGTCGATTTAATTAAAATACGCCCAGCGGTTTTGGTGCGATTGTCGTGTTTTTGTCCGTTTTAGACATAACTTTACAAATTAATTACACCATGTTATACGAATAAAACTCAAAATCTTCTTAGATCAAATTATTAAGAAAATGGTCTAATGTAACATATTCTTTTTTCCAAATATAATTACGACTAGCCGTTTAGACGTGATTCTCATTTTAAAATCAGTTACTCAAGGGGTATCTGTGCCTCCAACCAATTGTGGTTGTGGCTACTGACAGCACTGCGGACTCTGCTTAGTGGTCTCGCCGATGCGCATATTTGTGTGAGTGTTCAGTTTCCAGCGTTTATAGGTTTCCTTACTGTTAGTTAGGTTCAGTTAAGTGTTAAGTCCATAAAAATGCTTAATTGCAGCTTACAGTACTAATACTGAACTGCATACATATATTAACGCTTGCAGCATTACAGTGTTGTCTCCGTGACGCATAAAAGAATTATTATACAGGCGAAAGCGTAATTTTCAGCTATTGCAGTTCGAGTGTACTCTAATAAGTCTTCATAAATGCTAAAGTTACCGATGTTACCCTTTGTGACATCCTATAATGCAGTTTTGCGCTACTTGGGCGATCGTTGCGTATAACGAGCCCACAGGCTGCACGTGTAAAGCGATGTTCAGTGCGCTCTAAAGAGTGCTGCGAGCTATCAGATTTGCTCTGATCGATAGCGCCCCTGTCCATATCCTCGTCATCACGTAGGTGTTCAGTGACCATGTGCCCAAGATATTTAAAGCGGGTGACCTTCATAGGTATTCCGTTTAAAGTAACGGGAGGGACCTGCTCCGGTGACTTTGTACCCCCTTAAATATCATGAGCTCACTTTTTAAAACATTATATTTGAGGCCATGCCTAGCCGCGTACATTTCACACACATTAACTAATTTCCTAAGGATGCAGATCGTTGGGCTCAGCAAAACCACGTCGTCCGCATAACTAAGATTATTTACACATACCTATGTTGTCTACATATTGTAATGTACAAATTAAACAAAAGTGGGGATGACAATCCACCCTGTCTCACTCCACATCGAAATTTATATGGATCTGATAACATGCCAGCCCACTTGACATAGTTAACTTGACTGAGGTACCAAAACTTTAGGATAGCAATAGTCTCACGAGGTAAATTGGTGTCTTTAAGCTTATCCCAGAGTTTGTCATAATTGACTAGATCAAACGCTTTTGACAGGTCTAAAAAACAGGCATGAATAGGCGTTTTTCTACTGGTGTAATAATCATTATTAAGTATTCTTTAGGCCCAGTATAGCGCTCTCTGTAGAAAGTCCGGCGCGGAAACCAAACTGCGTCTCGTGTAGGTGGATACATTTCGCCAACTGGGTCTCAAGCACACTGTCTAGTATCCTCGCAACGACTATAGCATCGAAATAATAATAATAATAATAAATAATATTTATTTACTCAAAAACAATAGGTAGGTACAGTACATTCTTACAAATAATAGGCTTACAGTTTAATTATAGATAAGAGAATGAGCATCCGTAGCTGAACTAGGCGTGAGCCTGTATCTCAGCTAACAGCGCCGTTTCCCCTCAGAAACAATACACTAGGTAACCTGAATTAGCAAGATGTAGGAGTTACAACCATTACAAATCAAAGAGAAATAAGAAATTAAGGTAAACTAAATTTAAATTACTAACAATTTTTTTTGTGTGTGTGAGGATTTGTGTGTGAGGATGAGAGTGTAAGTGTGTGTGTGTGGGGGTGTCTGTGTGAGTAAGTGTAAGTGTATACATATGTCTACATGATAAATGCACAGGAGTAGAGTGAATATACATATATATAGATATACAAACAAAAATATTAACTGATTATTTGAATAAATTTTTCAGTGTCTTCGTATGATAGTTTCATTAAAAATTCATATGCCTTCTTTTTACAATGGAATTTGTTAAGAGAAAAAATATTTATGGATTTATTAATTTTATTATATACATGTGGTGCTAGAAAGACGAAGAATCTCTTTATGAAAGAGGTTTTAGGTTTATGTATGCGGACCACAACGTCATGTTTTCTGCGTTTCTTTGTGAGATCAGTATCATATATGAGTTCACCATGTTGTTTTAGTACAATGTTGAGTAAAAACAATTGCCTCACTGTAAGGACTTCGCATGAGCTGTACAAAATGTTTGTGGGAAAGCGAATTGGACGAAAAGTTGAAACTTTTAGAATTGCACGCTGAGCTATCTCAAGGCCTTTTAGAGTAGTTTTGGTAGCTCCTCCCCATACAATTATGCCGTAATTAATAATGGATTGACATAGAGAGAAGTAAACTTGTTTTAATAATTTGAGATCAGCAACATGTCGCAAAGTTTCAAAGATATAAATTAATTTTCTTACTCGTCCCGACAAAGCTTTAATATGGGCCTTATAGGATAAATTATGGTCTATAGTTAATCCTAAATATTTCACATTGTTAACACGTTCTAGAGGTACACAATTACAGTTATCTATTCCAGGACAATTGTGGGGAATAAGGCAATGTTTTGTAGTAAGAAGTTTCGGTGGATTTCGTATGCTGAAAGTCAAGTATTTAGTTTTATCACTGTTCAGAGTAAGTAAATTATTTTGTAGCCATTCCTTTACGAGATCAAGTCCACATTGTGCAACGTTAAATACCTCATCCCAATTGTCGGCGTTGAATATAAGAGCAGTGTCATCTGCGTAAGAGATTATTTCGCCTTGGGGTATAGATAGGTTCGTGAGGTCGTTTATATAAACGAGAAAGAGGGTAGGTTCCAAAATGCTGCCCTGGGGAACTCCGTATGTAATAGGAAGATAAGAGCTAGTGCAATTTCCTATTCTTACACACTGGTATCTTTCCGACAGATAGCTCTCAAAAAGTTTAAGTTGATTGCCTCTTATACCGAAATTCTCGAGTTTCCGCAAGAGGATGGGGACCGAGATCGTGTCAAATGCTTTAGCCAGATCCAAAAAGATGGCAAGGCATTTCTTTCCAGAATCTAAATTTGTAGCTATACAATTATTTAATTTAAAGATGGCATCATCTGTGCTTCTATGCCTCCGAAAGCCAAACTGTGTACAAGAGAGTAGGCCCTCGCCCTCCAAGTAACTAACAAGTCTCTTGTTTAGTAGTTTTTCAAAAACCTTTGACAAGGAGGGTAGTATCGATATCGGCCTGTAGTTATTAACACGATCACGGTCACCTCCCTTATGAATAGGGTGAACCTCAGACAGTTTGAGATTTTTCGGGAATACACCATACTCTAAGCACCTGTTGAAAATAAACGTGAGAGGAGGAACTAAAAGCTCGATATTACTTTTTATTAGGTTCGATGAGATATTGTCACAACCTGCGGCGCAATTTGATTTCAATGTAAGGATTGTACTGGTCACTTCTTCTTCCGTCGTTTCTTCACATACATATGATCGCGAAAATCGGCCTGTAATTCGATTTCAGCGAACTATCTCCCGTCTTGTTCTTCAAAATGGGAGTAACAATTGTTTTTGTTAGTTCACTGGATATGTAGGCCTGTCCAATGCACAAATTAAAAAACATCGACAAAAGCCTAGCAATGTGGTGTGGTCCTGCATTTTGCAAATGCTGGACGCTGAGCCCGTCATGCCCTGGTGACTTTCCACCTTTCATATTTCTAATAATTTTTCTTATGTCTTGAGCACTAATTTTAGACAGTACGTTTTCACTAACGGGGTCCACGTCCATCACTGCATCAAAACCTCCTAATGGGGATTCTACACTGAAGTGATCATTGAACATGTTTGCGATCATCTTTGTGTCCGTGACAACCTCAATGCTCAGAGGAAGGCTATGCTATTCGCATTTTACTCTTTGAATCTGGATTTTTTTCGCAAGATATCGTGTCATTACAAAAAAAAAATATAATTTTATCTTGTCCATATTTATACTGCGACAGGGAAATGTGTGTTTTTTTTCGAGCGTATGTACGTATGTATGTCCATTTCTATAGCACGCTCGACAGCCTAAACGGCTTGACGGATTATGACATAATGAGGTGTCGTTGGATTCGTCTCGTAACGTAGGCTTTTTTTTATATGGCACCCCTCCTAAAAAATGGAGAAGTTTTTTTTTTTTTCGTTTTCCTAACAACATGGGTATCAAATGAAAACTACTAAATAGGCTATTCCAAAAATACATATATCGTAACACCTTTTTCCTATTTTGGCACAAATTCAAGATAAGCTTAACTTTGATAGCAAAATAAATAATCTTTTACCACATAATTTATTTGGCGAACTCGTTCATTACTAAAACTAAATAGTTTAAAATAAAACAAATTATTATAAAAACAAAAAACCCAACTGCTAAAAATTAGTTACCTACAAGATATAATGTAATATTATATCTATGGTAATATACATTAAATCTTATGAGGTGCTGCAGGGGGTTACAGACAAAAAATATAGGAAAACCGACCAAAACTTAGTTTGTCCCCATCTGCAACACCTCATAATATTTAAAAGAAACAAAATGTTGTTTGAAATTAACCCTATTAATAACACTGAAATCAAGGACACTCATAATACCAACAAAACGCATTAGGGTCATCTTTCAGCGGTAATAGGGATTGACGACAAACTGCGTATCAGTACCTAATCGAACAATCCTTGCCCTTGCCCTTTACGACAGAGTTAAATTTAGGATTAGGCATCCACCTGCTCTATGATTGATGACGGGGGTATCTACGTATGGCGATGAGACGCAGATCGGGCCATTCGGAAATTTAAAGACCTAAGACATTTTTAATTTAAAACCCGACTGCTTAAAAAGCGATCTAAAAAGACGTACCTAAACAAGATGAATATCTTGCTGTGCAGTCTATGATACATAATGATGTACATTTAAACATCTAAGTGGTATATATATTTTTGAAATCTCCTCTTAAAACCCTTTATTTTGATCGGGTTCGGAAGAAATAATTTTTTTTTCCCCCACAAAATAGCCCCCAAAATCCGCCATTTATCTTTTACAATTTTAATGTAGCCAGTGACACTCGCAGGGTTAAGACGAATCGATTGAAGTAAGAATCATCAAAATCGGCCAAGGCGTTTGGTCTCTAGAACGCCACATAGGAACAAACATACATAAATACATAATACTGATAAACACATTACCCTCCTTCGACAGCCGGGTAAAAAGGATCGCTGTGAAGAAAACAAGAACCTCTTCAGAGCTGTAAGAAATCGGTGTTATCAGATGATACGCAACGCCAAATGCCGCCGTATTCTCGAAAACATTTCTTCCTCTTCTGCCGATATCTGGCAATTCCTCGGAACTCGGTAGGAATGGTCATGTGGGTTTCCCCAAGACGATTGGTCTGGATTGTAGTATTATATGATCTGTGGTCTGGATGAAATCAACCTTAACTTTACAACCACTTGCCATTTGGATCCCTAAATCTTATCTCAGGCCATCGAAACAATTCCCTGTTCTCAAGCCGCCGACGATAAAATAAAAAAGATGATCCTATCCATAAAATCCGAGGCTGTGGTCCATGATGACATCAGTCGCTTGACCTTGATCTTCGACTTTCTTCTCACACATATTACCCATATCATAAATTTCTCTCTCAATTCCGGCCAATTCCCACCCCTGTGGCGTATGGCCTACGTGCGTCCAGTTCCTAAAATTTCAAAGCCCTCCCTAACCAGTAATTTCCTGTCCAAAGTGCTCTAAGCTTGCGTTCACAAGCAGTTTTGCGGGATTTGTTCACCGAAACAACTTTATAAGCTCATTCCAGTCAGGATTCAGAGCATGGCCATAGTACTGCCCTCCTTAAAATAACTGGCGAAGTAAGAGAAGCAATGGAGAATGCTAAGGTCACAGTGTTAGTATTAATTGATTTCTCCAAACCCTTTTCCTCCGTAAGTCGCGATTTAGTTAGAGCATGGGCACAGTACTGCCCTCCTTAAAGTAACTGGCGACGTTAGAGAAGCAATGGAGAATGCTAAGGTCACAGTGTTAGTATTAATTGATTTCTCCAAACCCTTTTCCTCCGTAAGTCGCGATTTAGTTAGAGCATGGCCACAGTGCTGCCCTCCTTAAAGTAACTGGCGACGTTAGAGAAGCAATGGAGAATGCTAAGGTCACAGTGTTAGTATTAATTGATTTCTTCAAACCCTTTTCCTCCGTAAGTCTCGATTTAGGTAAGTACTCCTATCTATCCTTTCCCATCTTATGTTCGGCGCTGGAATGGTTCTCCTATTATCTTCGGGGACGTCGACATCAGTCGGTTCGTATCGATGAGACTTCGTCGAATTGGTGTGACCTGCAGCCTTATTGCGTAATGAGTTCGGCAAGGCAAAGGGCAAAGAGTATGAAATATCGACCGAAAAGAAGAAATTCACATCGCGCATTCATTTTGCATGTGATTGGTCGATTTTTCTTACTCTTAACCCTTTGCTTTGCCGAATTCTTTACGCAATAAGGATGCTGGATGCTGGTGTTCCACAAGGCGGTATTCCATCTTCATTATTATTCTCCATCATAATTAATTTTATAACTCACAGTCTTCGGTGTTCGTATCATCTTTGTGTCGATGATCTCCAACTATATACAGCGGCGCGGATCGAAGATTTATCGGACGCCAAAGAAGATGTAAACCGGCAGCCGTATTGCGTAAGTGTGCAAAGAGTTTAAACTCTATCCAACCGACCAAATCGTACAATTGGTCGATTTGGTCGGTTGGATTAACTTCTTTGCGCACTTATACAATACGGCTGCTGGACTTGAACGCTATCAATGATTGGTCTGACAGATTTGGGGTGTCTATAAACCCCTCAAAATGTCTGGCCATTATAATTGGGAGCTCGTGCATGATGGGCAGAGCGGCGGTTAGCTCACTTCCCCAGATAATGTTCAATGGTTCTGTCATTCCCATTAGCCCTAGTGCGACAGATCTCGGTTTGCATTTTGACTCGACACTTAGCTGGCAAAGTCAGGTGTCCAGTGTCAGTCAGAGAGCCAGCGGTACTTTGCGATCCTTGTATCATTTATGGAGGTTATTGCCTGCCAAGACGAAAATTATGCTTATGCAGACTTTAATTTGTCCAATGGTATGCTACGACTATGCTGACATGTGCTTCTTTTACTTGAACGCGGTTTTACTGGATAAAGTTAGATTGGGTCTTGAACAACTGTATTAGATTCATATTAAACCTCAGAAAACATGACCTTGTGTCGAACTACAGGCAGCCGTATTGCGTAAGTGCGCAAATAAGTTAAACTCTATCCAACCGACCAAATCGGCCAATCACACAAAAACATCGCGTCATTCATCTCGCATGTGATTGGTCGATTTGGTCGGTTGGATACAGTTTAACTTCTTTGTCAGTGGCTGCAGGGTCTCAACTAAAATGGTCGCCAGAGAAGAAGTTTACGCGCTCTGACCACATGAGTAGATAAACGGAACAGAGATAAAGCTTCATACAACCGCGCGAATCGGTTGCACTACTACAAGCACGCGGACGCATGAGTGCGTGACCACTGGCCGCTTGTCGCGTACGCGGCGAGACTGGAAAATACCGGTTTACGTTGGCACAGCCAGTGTACAATCTCGGGGCCTGTGCAACGCACGTTGTTTGTTTTGTTAGTTGCAAGTTTGAATATTTTAATGTAAAAACGTTGTATTTTATTATTTACTAGCTTTTACCCGCGGCTTCGCTCGCGTAAAACGTAGAAAAGGAAACAGAGTAGTACAAAAATAGTTTATTGTGCGTAACATAAAATGCAGTAGGTACTAATTTGATTTTTGATTCTTATAAATATTGTTTTTGTCGTCAAAAGTGTGGAAATAGGTTGTGAGCACAGAGTTGTAATTTTTAATAACTTACTTTAACACAGTCGTGTAAACAATATTTTAGTTTTACCATCTTTTGCCTTTTGCCGTATGGTGCCGGCCGTAAAGAATTCCACCATCCCATGTCTTCCCGTGGGTGTCGTAAGAGGCGACTAAGGGACAAACCAGAGAATGGGCAGCAGCGTTCTCTGTGCTTTTTATAACAACCATACTGCGATCGCCAACCCGCCTGCCAAGCGTGGCGATTATGGCAAAACCCCCCCCCCATGACTAGCACAAATAAAAAATGGCCCCTAGTGCCCGGCAGCCTGCCTACCCTCGACTACGGTAGCGGTCGAGGTTACGGCATGGCAAGGGGTGCCAAGAATCTCCGGACGGGATCCGGCTACCCCAACAAACACCGACGACTGGACCTGGCAACATACAACACGCGCACACTTCGGACCGACGAAAAGATCACCGAACTCGAAGAGGAATTGAGCAGGTTGCGATGGAGTATTATAGGGTTATCTGAAGTCCGAAGAGAGGGGGAGGACTCGATAATCCTCAAATCCGGCAACCTGCTCTATTTCCGAGAGGGTGACCGGCAGTCCCAGGGTGGTGTCGGGTTTATCGTCCACAAGTCCCTTGTGAACAACGTGGTGAAGATCTAGAGTGTGTCGACCAGGGTGGCGTACCTGATACTCAGAATATCCGCAAGATATTCGCTGAAGGTCATACAGGTCTACGCCCCAACCTCGGCACACCCCGACGACGAGGTAGAGACCATGTATGAGGATATCTCCAGAGCCATGCATGGTTTCAAAACTCACTTCACCGTTGTCATGGGGGACTTCAACGCGAAACTGGGCAAACGAGACGAGGATGAGCTGCAAGTGGGGCAATTTGGAGTTGGACGTCGGAACCACCGGGGTCACCTACTGGCCAGTTTTATGGAGAAGGAGGGCCTCTATATGATGAACTCCTTCTTCAAAAAGCGTGAACATAGGAAGTGGACCTGGCAGAGCCCCGATGGTGCAACAAAAAATGAGATCGACTTCATCATGTCAACCAGGAAGCAAATGTTCAATGATGTCTCTGTGATCAATTCGGTAAAAACCGGGAGCGATCACCGCATGGTAAGAGGCACATTGAACATTAATATTAAGCTTGAAAGGTCTCGACTGATGAAGTCCACGCTCCGTCCAGCACAGATTCAGGTCCAAAACCCCGAGAGCTTTCAGCTCGAACTCCAGAATCGTTTCGAGTGCCTAGGGAGCTCAGTGGACGAATACAATGACGGGTTCGTGGAAGCTGTCCATACGGTCGGGTCTAAGTTTTTCAAGACCCGTCGTACAGATAGAAACAAAAAGCTCTCTGATCCTACTCTCAAGCTTATGAAGGAGAGGCGTGAGATGATCCTGCAGTCTTCAGATGAGGCGAGCAAATATCGGCAGCTCAATAGACAGATCTCTAAATCCTTGAAAAGAGACCTCCGCCGCTTTAACACCGAGCGTATTAAAGACGCGATTGAGCGAAATAAAGGCTCCAAGATATTTGCAGGGGATCTGGCTATTGGGCAGAGCCAGCTCACGAGACTGAAGACCGACGATGGCTGGATCGTATCCGCCAAACCGGAGCTTCTGAGGGAGATCGAGACATTCTATGGGCAGTTGTACACATCAATCAGCAAGCCCGTTGCGAGTCTAGCAAACGACCCAAGAGCTAGATTGACCCGACACTATACCGAAGATATCCCGGACGTCAGCCTGTACGAGATTAGGATGGCTCTGAAACAGCTTAAAAACAACAAGGCGCCGGGTGATGACGGAATCACGGCTGAACTCCTGAAGGCGGGTGGAAAACCGGTCCTTAAGGCCCTTCAGAAGCTGTTTGATGCCGTCATACTTGAGGGCAAAACGCCACAGGCATGGTGCAGGGGTGTGGTGGTACTCTTCTTCAAGAAGGGCGACAATGCCCGACTGAAGAACTATAGGCCCGTCTCACTTCTTAGCCATGTCTACAAGTTGTTTTCAAGAGTCATCACGAATCGTCTCGCGCGCAGGTTTGACGATTTCCAGCCTCCCGAACAAGCCGGATTCCGAAAAGGCTTTAGCACCGTAGACCACATACATACGCTGCGGCAGGTCATACAGAAGACCGAAGAGTATAACCTGCCTCTCTGTTTAGCGTTTGTGGACTACGAGAAAGCCTTCGATTCGATCGAGACTTGGGCAGTACTGCAATCTCTCCAACGGTGCCAGATCGACTACCGGTACATTGAGGTGTTGAAGTGTTTGTACAAAAACGCCACCATGTCAGTCCGTCTTCAGGATCAGACCTCGAAACCAATCCTTCTCCAGCGCGGCGTGAGACAGGGAGACGTCATTTCTCCGAAACTGTTCACTGCTGCGCTGGAGGATGTCTTCAAGGTGTTCTGGATTGGAAGTCGCTTGGCATCAACGTTAATGGCGAGTACATCACTCACCTTCGGTTTGCCGACGACATAGTGGTCATGGCTGAGACCATGGAGAGCCTCAGTACAATGCTCGATGACCTCAATAGAGCTTCCGAAAGAGTGGGTCTTAAAATGAACATGGACAAAACCAAGGTCATGATGAATGCCCATGTAACACCCACTCCTATCAAGATCGGTGACTGTTTACTTGAAGTTGTAGATGATTATGTCTACCTGGGACAAACAATCCAGTTGGGTAGATCCAACTTCGAGAAAGAGGTCAACCGTCGAATCCGACTCGGCTGGGCGGCGTTCGGGAAGTTGCGTGGTATCTTCTCGTCCAATTTACCGCAATGTCTCAAGACAAAAGTCTATGACCAGTGCGTGTTGCCAGTGATCACCTATGGGACCGAGACGTGGTCGCTCACAATGGGCCTTATCAGAAAGCTTAAAGTCACCCAAAGGGCAATGGAGAGGGCTATGCTCGGAATTTCCTTGCGTGATCACGTCAGAAATGATGATATCCGTAGGAGAACCAAAGTTACCGACATAGCCCGAAGAATTGCCAAACTTAAGTGGCAGTGGGCAGGGCACATTGCTCGCAGAACGGATGGCCGTTGGGGCCGAAAAGTTCTGGAATGGCGACCGCGAACCGGAAGACGGTATGTTGGAAGGCCTCCCACTAGGTGGACCGATGACCTGGTTAAGGTTGCGGGAAGGCGCTGGATGCGAGACGCACGGGATCGGTCAATGTGGCGACGCCTGGGGGAGGCCTGTGTCCAGCAGTGGACGTCTTTCGGCTGAAATGATGATGAAATGATGATCTTTTGCTAAAACATATTGATTATGTGGACTTGATACTCGTGAACACGCTACATACAGTTGCCCATGGGAAAATCAGTTTTTTTCTAAATTCACTCCTGCAGCTTTCAGTGTTTGCCCTTGAGCTTTATTTATGGTAATCGCGAATGTTGCTTTAAGGGGAAATTGCAACCTTTTAAATTGGAATGACATATTGGTTGGGATTATCGGAATACGTGAAATCATTACATCTTCTCCCTTTGCTATTCCTGTCATAATTGTTGCCCTTACTATATTGCGTCCTAGGTGTGTTATTTGTAGTCGGGTGCCATTACATAATTTTGGTGCGTCCAGATTTCTGATTAACAGGACTGGGACACCAACTTTCAGCCTTAACGTATGGGACGGCACTCCTGATAATTCTAAAGAGTTAAGAAACTCTACAGGGTAGATTTTCTCACCCTGTAGAGTTTCAGGGCTAGTCACTCTGCTGCCACTTGCTTCAAGCTTGCTTGGAAGCATGTATTATATTTTCTTATTCTGCTTAAAAAACGGCGCGATTCATCACTGTCATACAAAAGCAAAGACTTGAGTGGTTCTTCTGGCTCACCAAGCGTTGGAACTGAAGAGCAACACATACCCGGTGTCTCATCATTCCACTTGAGTGCTTCACAATATCTACATTTTTTATCCATGTTCCCTATGAGAACTAATCGATGGTTAGTGTAATCAATCAATGCGTCATAATCAGACGCAGCGTTGTGGAACGACTCCCATGTATTTCTTGCAAACGTACGTCTCCTTTCAGACTGCCGTTGAGCTCGTAAAACACGCCGTATTTGGGATTGTTCAGGCGTCTCAGCAGCTATCGATGACGCGTGACGTTCGGCATCTAAAATCCGAAGGGCCTGTGTTTGCTCAAAGGTCTCACCAGCCCTTTGAGTTGCGTGACGCTCAGCATCTGTTAGTTGGCGAGCTTGAGTCTGGTCGAAAGTCGCAGCAACCCTTTCAGTTGCGTGACGCTCAGCATCTGCGAGTTAGCGAGCATGAGTCTGGTCTAAAGTCTCAGCAGCTCTTTGAGTTGCGTGACGCTCAGCATCTGCGTGTTGACGAACGTGAATCTGGTCTAAAGTCTCACCAGCCCTTTGAGTTGCTTGACGCTCAGCATCTGTGAGTTGGCGAGCTTGAGTCTGGTTGAAAGTCGCAGCAGCCCTTTCAGTTGCGTGACGCTCAGCATCTGCGTGTTGACGAACTTGAATCTGGTCTAAAGTCTCACCAGCCCTTTGAGTTGCGTGACGCTCAGCATCTGTGAGTTGGCGAGCTTGAGTCTGGTTGAAAGTCGCAGCAGCCCTTTCAGTTGCGTGACGCTCAGCATCTGCGAGTTAGCGAGCCTGAGTCTGGTCTAAAGTCTCAGCAGCTCTTTGAGTTGCGTGACGCTCAGCATCTGCGTTGACGAACCTGAATCTGGTCTAAAGTCTCAGCAGCTCTTTCAGTTGCGTGACGTTCAGCATCTGCGAGTTGGCGAGCCTGAATCTGATCGAAATTCTCAGCAGCTCTTTGGGTTGCGTGACGCTCAGCATCTAAAATTAGACGGATTGAGTCTGCTACTCTGTTTCTTAGCTTCTAGCTACTCTTGCTGTTCGAGCTCTGCTAGAGCTACGGCTCAAAGGAGATTTACGCTTGCGAGGCATATCCACAGCATAAAAATATCCCCCTAATAAAAATAAGCAGTAGAATATTTAAAAGTTTTGCTTATATTACCACTTTCACGGACACTGACATTAATTTGACTTTTTCAAATTGACACTCAAATCTTTCATAAACAATTATATCATGCCTACAGCCGAATAAGAAGGACGCCATAAAAAGAAGTTTCATATTATTTTCATATTTTATAACTACTCCACCCCATTTCTCCCGCATCTTGTATTATACAAAAAAGTAGCCCATGTCCATCCCAGGATCTCATACTATCTGCATACCGAATGTCATCTAAATCGGTTCAGTGGTTTAAGCCATAATAAGAAGTTTCATACAAATCTAACCCACCCCCCTATTTCTTCCCCTTTGTGTTTTATGCAAAAAAAAGGTAGCCTAAGTCCTGCCCTGGGTCTCAAACTATCTTCACACCAAATTTCATCTTAATCGGTTCAACGGCTTAAGCCATAATAAGAAGTTTCATTCAAAATTAAACCCCCTCCCATTTCTCCCCCTACGCAT
The DNA here is from genome assembly GCA_945859665.1 of Anorthoa munda. NCBI lineage: Eukaryota > Metazoa > Arthropoda > Insecta > Lepidoptera > Noctuidae > Anorthoa > Anorthoa munda. The sequence continues at coordinate 42,980,457 of OX243893.1, forward strand.
TTTTTGCAAAAAAAAGTAGCCTATGTCCGTTCCAAGGTCTCAAACTATCTTCTTACCAAATTTCATCTAAATCGGTTGAGCGGTTTAAGCGTGAAAAGGTAACAGACAGACAGACAGACAGACAGAGTTACTTTCGCATTTATAATATTAGTATGGATTAGTATGGATAATGGTTGTTTATTGTACTGTGTGTATAAATAATACTAGAAAAAATAAAAATATATCATACTTTAACTATCCCAAGGATTACAATAGGTAAGTTAATATTGAATTATTACTTTTTCAATTAAGAACCTTTATTTTATTGTATGATCCTTTTTTTGATAAGAAGAGAGTACTACACGGTGTGTTTTTACCTTTTTATTGTTATTAAAAGCTTTTACTAAGCATTTGTAGGTATGTAGGTTGGTATGTAGTAGGGGTTGGTATGTAGTAGGTATGTGTGTTAAGTTCAAATATTGCAAGTAAGATTTGGGTCTGTCCCAATAGTCCCACTGGCCCAGTCCCACGATGGGACAAGTGGGAAAATATATCCCACTAGTCCCATGGGACAACTGATACTAACAAAATTTTAAAAATTATATCCCACTAGTCCCATGGGACAACTGATACTAATATATTTTTAAAATTATGTCCCATTAGTTCCATAGGACAGCAAATACTGATATTAAGAGTATTATTGCGACGTCATCAATCGTCGTCATCGTCTACTAATACTTAATGTCAAAATGAAAAAAAAAACTTCTGCTTTTGTAAAGGAGAAGGGCAAGACTAGACTCCATAGTATTCTGGGCCCAGGTGTTAACTCAATCAAACTAGCCTTATTCTCTATCTTATCTTATCTATCGCTGAAAATTTGGCGAAATTTGGCTATCCAGGAATCAAGTTATATGAAGTTTTGTAAAAGTGAGGTTTCAATAACATTGTAGTTTTTTTATGTTATTTGCGAAATATTTTTGAATGGCTTCAGTTGTGTTATAATCAAATCTCCATGTGTGACGTGTCAAAGATCTGACACGTTTGGCATGGCCGGACAATCACTACAGTCGAAGACAAGTCTCCACATCCAATATCCTGCACTTAGAAGCAGCGGGTACCTTTTAAATAAAAAAAGGAGAAGATGAAGTAAAAGGAGCTCGTGGCTAAATAATAACAGCCGCACGGGTCGATCTTCAAGGTTAAGCAACACTTGACGAGGTCGGTCCGTGGATTGGTGACCATTTCAACATAACAAGATTCCTCCGAGCATCGTAAAGCACGTTAAGCCGTTGGACCCGGCTGTCATTTGAAGGTCTTTGACAGTCGTTACGTGTAGCCAGAAGCCTGAGATCTGACACCAGTCTTACCAAGGGGTATCGGGTTACCCAGTCACTGGGTTGTGGAGGTCAGGTAGGCAGTCGCTCCAGCTCTATCTATATCTACTCAGCTGAATCAGGTGAGACTGGAAGCCGACCCCAACATAGTTGGGAAATGGCTAGGCAAATTGAGAAGAGGAAGTAAAATAAAACACCAATATAATTACGTTTTGAATATTTATTATTCATCTTGTATAATTATTAGAATATTATCTAAGAATTGTGCAGGAGGTACAATCTTTTCTTGGTATCTTGCCCAACTGAGATACCATATTATGCACATTACATGGGCACAGCAGCCTACAGTCCTTCTACCTACAATACAATTACATAATAACCTAATATTGAATCTCGTCCTCTTCGACAGCTGTCAACTAAAACTTAAACAAAATATGTTTTGCGACTTATATGGCGGGATTGTATACGTCCCCGCAATAACCAAGAAGTATTTGAAGCCGTTAGCTATCGAATAAGGTTGCCTCTTGCCTCTCTTCTATTACTCTCTTGCCTCTGGGATGACCAACTTGGTGTGATGCTTCAATCGGACATCTCCCAAGAACCACGTCTTGGGCTATGTTCCAACATGCTTGGCATACATAGTTCTCACTGGTAACCTGAAATAAGTGAACTATTTAAATCATGTTCAATCAAATCGCTACGTCTCGGCCGAGACCGAAATAGTCCAAATAACTGTCAATACCTCAAAGCACCAAAGCCTGGGACCGAATTAAGTCTTAGATTATTCATTTAGTCTTTCTTATTATTATGCTATCCACCAAAAAGAAAGCCGACATGTAACATGACGCCGGAGACCGTAAATAGTAGGTAGGTACATCATAAGTCTGGTTTTGTTCGCTCGAAAGGCTAAAAGTTCGATTTGAATAGGTACTTACAGGCTGAGATGCACGCCACTGACGAATAATTGGTAAAATCGCCTCATCGTCCAAGACTCTTCTGCCAATAGAGTTATTGCGACCAGTCGCAATGGTACAATTCACACAGCGATCCATGTCGTCAATATCCGATTGATAGGCGTAATCAGTTGTCCAAAATAGAGAGCAAGGTAATTCAAAATAGTAAGATCCGTCGAATAGTCCATTAAAGTGTGCAAAGCCGAGGTGGTGGAGTTTTACAATACAATGAAACATGGAAAATATGTGCGCACCATATATATTATTTTTCTCTGTGGTGCGCACTCAGAACGAAAGAAAACGAACGAGTGCCAGTTTATTTTTTTCTGCCTGTCAGCAGTCAGTGACCAGTATTGCGAACTGAAGAAAAATTAACGGAACTCGATTCGCTATGAATCGTTTCCACTAAACGATTGATATGCACTTGTCACTCGATTTTCATACATTAGTCTGAGATTTTACCGATTTTTTTTATCGATTATTTAGTTTCATAACTTAATTTAATTATTCTCGCTTCCTAGATATAAACATGGTACTATATTTTGTGATTTCCTTTAGAAAAATATAACGGATTTTTTAATACACATTTCATCTAGTTAACTGCTGGGCCCAGAAATGCCCGTCTCCTTTCTTATTTATTTTGCGTTATCAACCTTCAATAGAATTGCCGCTATATAACATAATATCCCCTAAGGTAATCTAGTGTTACCTTGGTCGGTCTAGTGGTACCTTATCGGGTATTACGTTATATATGTCTAATCATAGTTTAATAGAATAATCCAAAAAGCCCAAACACTACTAGGATACATTGTTTTATTACCTACGGGGTTCCAGTGCCTACCTTCCGGCTTCATTATCAGATCAGTTCAATGGTACCATTTTCATCAGTACCATTTATTTATATGTATTTGCTTCGTCAAAGTCGCTTAACTATTCGAGATATCTTACACCCATGACATACTTAATAAGGAGTTCCAGTGTCCATCTGTGGTCTTCTTCGTCACTTCCACTTCACCAAATGATACTTTCTGAGTGCAAATGCTTGCCATGTTTTTGAAAAATTACCAATATCGCTAGTATTTTACTGTATGAATGAATTTTAATTTAAAGGAGCACTAGAAAGGGATTTTTGGCAATTCAACCTTTAAGGGGGTGAAACCCCCAAGAACAATTACGCATTGGCGCACTTTTTAGGGTTCCGTACCCAAAGGGTAAAAACGGGTCTTTTTTACTAAAACTCCACTGTCCGTCTGTCTGTCACCAGGCTGTATCTCATGAACCGTGATAGCTAGACAGTTGAAATTTTCTTTAAAACAGAATAAAATAAATATTTAAGTGAGACTCATGATACAACAAAAGTTTTTTTTATGTCTTCTATTTCTCCTTCATTAATTGGTTCCTGCAGTGTGAAGTGAAATTGACATTTTCACATGCACCTGGTGTACCTACCCTGCTGACTGATTCACCGTCCCAATCATATAATCAGTACTCGCTGGCCTATGGAACTAATGGGATATAATTAAAAAAATATATTAGTATCAGTTGTCCCATGGGACTATTGGGACATAATTTAAAAAATATGTTAGTATCAGTTGTCCCTGGTGTTGTGTTAGTGTGTATTATCCCAGTTGTCCCATGGTGGGACTGGGCCAATGGGACTATTGGAACCACTTCCCGATGTCTGATTGAGCCGAAATTTTATGTACCTTAACTTCAGTGACAATGCAATAATATGATAGATATAACCTGATGCTGCAGCCAGGATTGTCTCCTCACTAGGGGAACGCTTCAACGGGTGGTAGCACGGTCACGAAATTTTGTATGTTAGTTTAATTACACGATTTTTGTCATGAACTGCTACTACAGCCAGCATTTTCTCCTTACTAGGAAACTCTTTAACGGATAGAAGCATGGACTCGAAACGTTGTAGGCATTTATATTTAATTTTGTTTGCTAAACATGATTTCCACCATAAACTTCTGCAGCAGATAGGATAGTCTCCTCACGAGGGAACTCCTCGACAGCTATAGTAGTATGATCATGAAAGTTTGAACACGCGTTTATATGGCATTTTTAATAAAAACTTATCATTAATACCTACATCGTTCTTATTTCTTGCTACTAGTCGGCGGACTGTCTTTAAATTAAATAAATATTTATTGTGTTTTCATTTATTGTGACAACCCTACCAAAATAGGTAACAATTTTGCACGTTCTTAGGAAGCTTTGTCTCTGTTCCGTTTATCTACTCATGTGCTCTGACCACGGTTTTCTCTCTACTCAATTCTCCCACCCCTCCTTATGTCTAAATTTCAACATATATGTTCTTTACATGCTCGGCATCTGCGTTCTTCCAATAATCGCATCTTGCTCTGTCCTTCTCATACTACTGATTTTATTCACAATTCAATATGGAAATATTCAGTCCATTATTCTCTAGAACGCGCTTTCTCTGAGTTTAGGACGGCTTCAAGTCGGTTTGCATTCAAGCGGAAACTGCGGCTTTATGTTCAACACAACTAAGGAGAGTCATCTCACTTTCTTCTTTTCTGTGACTTCATAAATTTATCACACTATAAATATATTTATATCACACTAATAATATTATAAAGACGAAACTCTGTGAGTGTGTATGTTTGTTACTTCTTCACGCTCAAACTGCTGGACGGATCTGGATGAAATTTGGCACAGATATAGACTATTGTTTGGAATAGCACATAGGATACTATTTATCCTGGGAATATGTTCCCTAGGAATAAGTTTCGATATTCACGCGGGTGAAACCGCTGGCAGAAGCTAGTATTTTTATAAAGTTATTTAAATATGTTATGATATGTTTGTTTTATATATATGTGCGTGTATTTTACCTATTTTAGTTTTATTAATTTACTACTCTGCCGATTGTGGACCAATTTTGAAAATTCTTTAAAGTGTGTGAATGAATATACTCCCGAGGTGGTCTCATTAACACTAAGTCAGAATCTGATGAGATCCCAAGGCAATCAAGGGAACTTCTCAAATATTATAGGCATACTTATAGCAATTTTTTGATTATATATTTTTCATCAACAATGCAATCATTTGCACTCAGAATGTATCATTTTGTGAAATGGAACTGATGAAGAAGACCACAGATGGCCACTGGAACTCCATAATGATAAGGGTGTCACGAGTATAAGATATCTCGAATGATGAAGCATATTCCTGCTCATAAATAAATGGTAGGACTGATAAAAATGGTACCATTGAACTGATCAGATGATGAAGCCGGAAAGTAGGCACTGGTACCCCGAAATCTAGCAAAAACGGATCCGTTTCGGGAGAAATTTGTTAATGAGAAACAAACGCAGCCTTCACAGGACAAGTACTCATAGGTTACATACAAATGTTTATATCCTTTAGTTAACATTTTCTTATATATTATCTTTTTCTTCGTCGTATCGATGATTCCTCAATCATATACGTTTTGACCAGAACTCAGCCACGGCAACAGCGTTTTCATTTGCCTCACAAAGGTCCTTCAGGGTGCAGGTGTTGTTGCACAGAGAGCACGATAGGAGGTGAGTCATTGTTTGGGACGTAGCTCCGCAATCGCACTGCGGGTTATTGGAGTACCCCCACCTAACTAAGTTGTGCCTGCAGCGACCCACTTGGCTTCGGAGTCGGTTTAAAGATTTCCAGGTGGGCCATGGAAGTTGGTGGCCTGCAGGGAGCTTTTCTGCAGGCTCAACATATTCAGTCGGAGGAGGATGTTTGTGGAGCCACAGTCTCTTCTTAGCCTCACTAGAACTGCTATCATTAATAGGTTTGGTTAACCTCAGAAAGCTTTTCCGACTCTTCAATCTGACCCTTGGCTTGTCCATATTGTATAGAGAGTGTCGTCTATCTGTCTCCTGCTTGTGTTTTTCGGAAGAACAGGCCATTTCTCTTCGGACCTCCGGAGGGGCTATTCCTGCAAGCGGGTACAGTGCTGCGAGTGGTGTGGGTTTTAGGCAGCGCGTAATTATCCTGCATGTCTCATTGAGGGCCACATCAACTTGTCGGGCATGGACGGATCGATGCCACACTGGGCATGCGAATTCGCCAGCCGAGAAGCAGAGTGCTAAGCCCGATGTACGAAGTACATGTGGGGAGGCACCCCAGGCAGTAGATGTCAGACGGCGAAGCAGATTATTGCGGGTGCCGACTTTAAATTTAGTTTTAATACAGTGCTTCTTGTATGTCAGTGATCGGTCCAAGGTGGCACCCAAGTAGACAGGGTTATCATTGTGGTCTATGTCGGCACCTCGCCACTTGATGTTCAGTTTTCTAGTGGCCTGGCGGTTTCTCAGGTGGAATGAGCATGACTGAGTTTTAGATGGATTAGGCCTTAATGCATTATTTTCGTAGTATCCACTAAGATCCACCAGAGCCTTTTCCAGGTTAGCTTCGGCATCCTCAAAGTTTTTTGTCCTCGTAGCTAGTGCCAAGTCATCCGCGTAGAGGAATCGTTCTGTGTTCGTCGTTTTGGGCTGGTCGTTCGTATAAATATTAAATAAAATAGGAGCCAGAACACTGCCTTGGGGCAAGCCGTTTTTTAAGATACGCCATCTGCTTTAATCTGAGTTAAGGTGAACAATAAACCGCCGGTTACGCAACATTTCACCCAGAATGCTTATGAATGCTAGATCATCTATTAGGGCTTTTAATTTGAACAGCAATCTTTTAACATTGACCGTGTCGTAAGCCGCTGACAGGTCAACGAGGACGACCCCGGTTACTTGGTTGGAATCGTAACCATCCTCGATGTATTCAGTCAGTCGGAGGATTTGTCCAGTACATGATTTTCCAGGTCGGAAACCAGCTTGTTCTGGGATCAAATCAGGATCGACTATGGGCTGGAGGCGGCCCAGGATTAGCCGTTCAAATAGTTTGAATGTGTGGCATAGCAATGAAATTGGGCGGTAGTTTTTAGGATCCGTTGCAGGTTTATTAGGTTTGAGAAGCGCTATCACCCTAGCTATCCTCCATTGCTTAGGTAGTTTTGAGTATTTCAAGCATGAGTTGAAGAGACTAAGCAACCATGAGACAGCTACTGGACCCATGTTCTTCAGTTGTTCCGCGCATATATCATCCACCCCGGCTGCTTTACCATTCTTAAGGGATTTAATAGCTGGTATTATGTCGGATAGCGTGAAGGGCTTGCTGATATCAGTTCTACCGGTTGATGGAGATGCGGTTTTGGGAAGCTTAGGGAGTTTGTTCGGGGGTTTTCCGTTTAGAAGCAGTTGGTGCGCTATCTGATTGGCTGTTACTTGATTCGGAGGTGTAGGATCAGGAGGGTCGCCAGTCAGTTTTCGGAGAGTGGACCACGCTTTTTTAGAATTTTTGGTCATATCTATTTTGTCTACGGTGTTCATCCACTTTTCCTTGCGATTTTCTCTGACTTTAGTTAAGAGTTCTTCCCCCATTATGATAGTCTCTTCTGCAAAAGGGTCATTTGCGTACAGATGTTTGTAGGTTTCTAGTAATCTAGAAGACTCGGGGTTCAGACCAGGGATGTATTGAGAGCGGCATCCTCTGGGAATATATTTTCGAGAAGCAGTCCACACCGCTTTGACAAATATGTCATAGTTATGAGGCGCTGGATCGAGGGAGTATAGTTCTTTATCTAAATTTTCTGCGTACTGCTTCCAGTCAGCTTTCGCAAAGTTAAACCTGCGTCTGAATGGCACTGTAGTTGGTTTAATGGCAGCTTGCACCTTACATGAAATTGGGCGATGTTGTGTACGGGGTATCGGGGTTTCCACAGTTTTAAAGCTTATGTGACTTATATTCGAACTCACAAAAATAAGATCGGGGTTATATCCACGTTTCCATCGGCCGCTGTTAAAGGATGCGGGCTGCTTAGCATCATGCAGTAAGGATAGGCTTTCCACTTCTGCCCATTCTTCCACAGCCACTCCATCGTCATTTGTATTCTGGTATCCCCAGGAAGAACTGTGACTATTAAAATCTCCAATTACTATGCGAATGTCTCGGTCGTGGCAATTGGTTGTGTGGCATAGTTGGAATGGTTGATTAGGCGGTTTATAGATAGAGCTGACAGTGCAACTTCCAGTATCTATAGTTATTATTTCTATGGAATTTTCGGAGTTGCAGGATGTGGAGACTAGTGTGACGTTAGGTTTTGTAAAGATAGCGCTTCCGTGTTTAGGGTGCGGGATTTCGGCAACTAGTGTAAGTCCAGGTATTTGCGGCCTAGGTTGATTGTTGTCTCTGTATATATTATTATTAATACAATTTTAAATATTATTTTTGTACCTATACTTTCGCGATCTCGCGAAAACTGGCGGACATTAACCAAAATACTTTTAAACTAAAGAGAACGATGTGCCCTTTCATTGCTTAGATTTATTTGATTCTAAATCGATGGAGAAAATATCTACCGAATTAATCTATGAGATATTTCCTTAAGTTTCCCGTGTATCATTACTTTCTAGAATTTGTTCGTTATTAGCGACACTATCGGATCTTGTAATAATCAGCGTGTTTCTTTATTCAAAATCAACAGCTTCGATTCCTGGCTAAGAATATTGAGTTTTCAAAAAACCCATGACATTTTAGTTTGCATCAAAACGGCCCCGAAACTCCTTTCACTGTTTATAGCTGTTCCTGTTTCGAATTTGGTCCACTAAAAAACTTGCCCTGTTTGTGATAATTTTATATTTTTATCGACATTCCCGTGACTCACATTAATATGATTAATGCCATCGTAAATAAGAACCATAAATATCAACACATTCTACTATATTTCGCTTGTGTAGGTGCGCCATCGGTACGATTTCCATACTAAGATGGCCCAAAGACCTTTGTCAATACTGGAGGAAGAAATAGAAACCTCGAATTATGACTTTTCACTAAGGAAATTCAGTCGGAGCTCTCTGCCCGCCTCCAGGTTGACGGCGAGGCGGTAACGTTCCGTTGCTGGGTTGATAAGTGTGCGTCAACCTCAAAGCTGTATATCTGTGCCCTAAATCATACCAAATTATCTATGTGATTGTTTGTTTTAGGGCGTTGTGGTGATGTCAGAGGCCATTGAAGAAGTTTTTACAGCTTTCATAAACAACAGGGTGCCCAACATGTGGCATAACAAAGGCTACAACTCGTTGAAGTCACTCGGCAGTTGGATATTCGACCTCACTTTGAGGATTGATTTCATGGAGGTAACCGTTTCAAAACATATACATGTACGTGTAACGGAAAGTTCTGATCATATTTTAAAAACTGCTTCTGCACATGTGAATGAGCAACTTTCACCCATAGTCAAGTCATAGTAAATTCTCAACAAAAAAAAATTGAATGTCCTATAAAAATTTTGGTCATCTGACAAAGTAACAACTATGTAAAATACATTTTTTTTTATTAAAAATCCAGCTAAGTACCTATGATTGTTTTTAGAAATGGTTGGTGGAAGGATTGCAGCCAAGCAGCTGGGTGTCGGGGCTGTTCTTCCCTCAAGGAATGCTGACGGGCTCGCTGCAGTCGTACGCGCGCCACTACCGCGTGCCCATCGACGCGCTCATGTTTGACTTCTATCCCTTGCCTATCTTCCTGTCGCAAGAAGATGTTTTCAAGCAAAATGCTAAGAAGAAGGTCCGTATAGTTACTGGTAGCGAAGTCCATATTGATTCGTCTCGACTAATCTTCAATGATGAGACAGTTCTAATCTAACACATTTTCCCATGTCTTATCAGGTTGAAGAGGCGGAGAATGTTTACAGTTTCTTAGAGCGACCAGAAGATGGTGTAAACATCCATGGTTTATTTATTGACGCCGGCCGCTGGGACATGGCGGCTAATATACTTGTGGACGCTCTACCAGGTCTGTCAACATGTACTGTCGGTTGTATTCGCCTGCTCTCGGTATATTATAGTAACTCGATCCAGTCATACTCGGCTCAAATCAAAGGGAATTAAATCGGAGATATTTAAATAAATACGAGTATAACCCGACAGAAACAAAATATCTTAAACAAGAGAAAGTTTATTGCCTTAAAAATAGTTCTGTGGCATACGAGTATATTTTATACAATAGTTATCCTATTTTAATTAAATTATCAAAATTAAATGGTTTACTGGCTAGAAAGCTACAATGAAAATAGAGCAAAATAAAATACCTACGTCTGTTTTGGTTTGCTTTTGCCGTATATTAAACTTAACATTAGTGTGATCTACTGAACCTACTGTTTAATAATTCACAATAAGTAATATTACATGTGGATAGATAATATACCTAATGCAACTCTTCTGTGTGGCAGGTCAAATGAATCCGCCATTGCCGGTGGTATGGTTCAAGCCTGTGCTGACATTGCCCAAGCCGGACCCTCGGTATGAAGCACCGTTGTACAAGACGTCAGAACGAGCAGGTATTTTGTCCACAACTGGACACAGTACAAACTTTGTCCTGCCCGTCCTATTGCCAAGCCGTCGAACACAAAGCTTTTGGATTATACGTGGCACGGCTCTACTCACACAGATAACTGATTGAACATTCATTTTATATCTAAACAAGCAGCAAGCACAATCAGATGAAGGTCATCAGGGAGTGTGTTTTCATGTCATAAGGGATTTTCTTAATTAATTATTTTATTTTAGATGTAAACATATTTCTTCGTTCCTAAAATGCCCGTTTCCATTATTTATTAGATTTTCTTAATTATTTTATTTTGTAGCATTTTGGAAACGAAGGATCATGTTGGTAATTGTATGTCGTATATTTGTTTTGTTAATTAAGGGTCAGTGAGACAAATATTTTAGAAGCCAATAATTTTCGCAATTATTTACATATATAGTTTTTTACAATAAGGCTTTGCAACTTCTAAAGTAGAGTCGGGCGCAACAGGTCTACATTCCAATTATTCAAAATCCGAGCTGTGCCCCCAAAAACATAACGGGAACTCGAGCCTCGAAACGAAAACTGTAAGGGCGGTTACGCACGTCCGTGTCCGTGATTTGAGTTCAGAGTTCAATGTTCTGAATTATGACGGATAGAGTTCGGATGTACTACGTAAGCTTCTCTACAAGAGGTACTACGGCTACTTCGGAACTGAAATTTCACGGACACAGATCGGATTTAGTGCGTATAGTTGTCGGCACATAAGTTGGCAAGAGTCGTTAGATGCGCACAAGTCGTTATTTAGGTCTCTTTGGTTACCAAGTGGGACGCGGGGAGCATTTAGCCCCGTTCCGAGCGCGCGATTTGTTGGTCAGTTGACACAAGGATCGACTGACCAATCGCGTCGCGTCCACGTTCCGTTCGCTCTATATGGTGGTTGATATGCGCAAACTTACCCCCACTACGCTAAAACCTTGCCAAATTACATGCCGGGGACTATAACCGCCCTAAGAATGATTGTATTGTATATTTTTGTGTTCGTTATTTCATTCTTATAATTTTGTTGCATTTCGGTCAATAATCATGGTTCGCTTGAGGTGTGTAGGACAGCGTAGCGTGTTTTAAATAAAATAGACAAGCATCTATTTGTTTCATTTCCAATATAGCTACACCTTTTTTCATGATTCTAACACATCACATAACAACCGATCGTAACACTAAATGTAGGATGTGCAATGTTACTAGCCTGTTGCCAAAGACTACTCGAATGTAAAATTCAATCCTTTTTGTAACTTTTACCTTTTATAAGGATTAAGCTATAGGAAGCAAAGTAAATACACATAGTTATCAGAAACTGATTTATTTATTCCGGTTTAATTGTCATACTTCTATGTGAAAAATGTCACAATGTTTATGGGGCTCACTTACATAGACTGGCGGTCAAGCGTTCTGCGTTCGGTTCATGTAAGTTTTCTAATAAACGCGGAACGGTTGACTGCCTGCTGCCTGCGCAAGCTCTGACAGAATGTGGAAAGAATTTTTATTCTAAACAAGTCCTGCGTGGAGGCGACGTTGCAAAGTCGCTTAATATATTAACTTCAATTATTACTATCCTAAGTTTACGGCGGGCGATTTGACAGGTCCCTAGTTAACACTAAAATAAAGTAGTAAAAAGACGACGGCTGAAGTACACCGCTTCGGGATTCCATTAGAATTTGTCAGAGACCTGATTTCAGAAGCCCTAAAACATAAATTAAGTGATTTATAAACAGAGTGCACCTAATTACATCTCCACACAGGCCTTTTATACATACTTGCAAACTTCTATTATTACCTAATACATGTGAAATAATGAATATCACAGTAGTATTTCCTTTGATTTATTAATTTATTACATGTAAAATGTGTTTTAATTTCAGCAGTTCAAACATAATATAATTAGCCCTATAATATTAGAAAAATAAAAAGACCTAGACCGGAGTTTGCTTTACCTAAATAATGATTCACTATATTGTTACTCAACGAAGAGAATAAATATTTATTTATTCCTTCACGTCGCTGTGTTGCACGTTCAAATAACAAAACAAAAATGACAAATGAAATGTTAAAAATACTGCTAAAATTACATAATTTTATTTAAGTTTTTAAAATTTTGCACTCAAGCCATCAAAACGGCTTGAAAGTCAGTTTGGAAATATTACTAAAAATACTTGGTTCTTGAAACTTTAGCAGTTAAAAACTGAACAGCAGCACTCACTCGCGACAAGTTGCGCGCGACGACGGCGACGCGCGTGCGCCGAGGACGAGACCGAGAGGTTCGCTACGTGGCCACTACCTGCGACATCTTATGTAATGAAGATGCGTACCAACTATTGAAATCATTCGCTACCAAATACATTATTCAATAATTTAATTTTTACAGTAAACACATTACAAAAGACTGTAGTACCCTTACATTGACAAATAATCATTATAATCTAAGAATGGAACCAACGGATAATACAATAATACACTATTAATTATTTTTATTTGTATTAAGATTTTAGTTACTGAAGGTAAACTTGAGAATCAAAGTTGACAAATAATTATTTTAGAAAAACAAGTGCTGTTTGTTAAATTTATGGGAAGAAAGATAAAAATATTACTATAATATGATCTCAGCTTCATGACGCGCGCTGCGTCGTTTGCCCAGTCGTACCTACTTAAAACCTATCTACATAAACAATAGTTTCATCAAAACATACTTCCTTTGTATTACAATTACATAATTATATTGATTACTCAACATCTCGATACAAATTAAAATGAAGCTGAAAAATTTGAACCTCGATTGAAATATTATAACAATAATCAAATTGAAAAATCCTGAATCTCAAGTACTAAATTGCTTAAAATTTAACAACATCAAATCACACAACACAAGAGTAAACATGCGATCTAAATTACATAGAAAGTGAACGGAATGAACAATGTTTAGCATTGACATGTGAAAGTTCCCCCGGGAGGGCGGGAAATGCAGCGCGCGGGCGAGGCGGCGGCGGCGCGGCGCGAGCAGGGGGGCCGGCGGAGCGGCGCGGCGTCCCCGCCCCGAGCCCTAGTCCTCGGACATGAACGAGTTCTGCGACTTGAGCTCCTCTAGCCGTGAGATCTGCTGCCGCAGGTACATTATTCTGTGGGGCATTATACAACACTCGTCAGGCAAAATCTACGATGACTCATCCACATGAGCTGTGCTCTATTTAGCTAGTTCGCTCCTCATAAATGAACTCACAAAACATGCTACATTGCACTTTCATTGAACGGCTACGGCTTAGTACCGGGAACCGATCACTTTTCCGAATCATTATTGTTCGAATTTCATTTTACCGAAAACTATTGTCTTTTTTGCTATATGCATTACTTGACATAATTTCAGGTCATCGAAGTATCAATTACCATAGGTATTATTTTACCGAACTACATTACACCTATTTACAAAATAACTATTTGCTTTTTGCCGAAGCCTCTTTTGAAATTTTTTCATTTGCCATATTTTCACCAAACCGAAACAACATTTTAGGGAATATTATTTAGTCACAAATATATAGCCGGTAACTTGGTAGCATTTTCAATTTAAAATTGAAATAGTGTCTTAAAATATCAATATGTTGTGCTACAAAATTTAGTGACAGAAACGAATCGCTGCAAAGTCGACTGCACGCAGTCTCGCCGGTGTTTACGTATTTATTTCGAATTTTCATGCAAATGATTTAATAATAGCTGTCATGCATTCGACATTTGTAATAATTCATTATTTCAAAGAATTTGTCCAAGAGCGAGCGAAGCGAGCACTGGAATTTAGGGCACCCCGACACGGAGAGGTTAGGTTCGAAGAGGATGCAGCTTCCGTCTTCTCCTTCGTGTTAGGTTACTTTAGACCCTGCAGACAGAAATAGGAGCCCCGCGGGGCGGGGCTCCGTCAGCAATTTTTTTTTCAAGTCGCTGTTTTTGACGTTTGTATTCGCCCACTGCTTCTCTCTCACTTAGTATTTTGATATGCATTTATAAATAAATATTTCGAACAAATGTTATTTCGGCTAAGTGTAACTTCGGTAAAAAAAAATTCGGCCAAGTGAAACTTCGGAGTAACGAAATAAATCGAATTGATAATAGGTCAGCTGAGACAGTGGCAGACGTGACTTCGATAAAGTAAAAAAACGAAACGATAATAGTTGAAAAGTTTTAGGTGAAATGAAATTCGGTCAAATGTTTTTAGAACTTATGATAGGTAACCCTTATTAACATTGGGAAAACAGTCCGTCCACGTGATATGTGATGTGGCCGGCCGTCCAACTATTATTTTCTGTATATCTCGCTCGTATTTGCCATTGTAGCCCTTTAGCACAGTACGAGCTGATCTGAGTCCAAAGTTACATATTTGTATAAAATATATTTCTTTAATGTTTATTAGTCACCCTCATGATCAGTACACAATAATCAAGACGTAGATGTTTACATGACCCAAAAAAAACATTATACATTAACTAAACTAATTTTGTAAACGCATCCACGATACAGGGGCAATGCCAAGTGTAATTAATAATAATTAAGTTTAAAAAGAAACTAAAATATTTTAAATAAATCAAATGTTCGTGGTTTTGTACAATTCGTTCAGAGGGAATGCTACAAATTGGTAGTTTTATGGTGCAAAATGTTGAAGTGGTAAATAAATTATTATTACTAAGTATTTCGGAACTTAGGTTAAGTGTACTATACAATATACATTAATTTAAAGAAATTAAGTATTGTTTATAAAATAAAGTAAAATATTTTCCCAAAAAATCTATATAAATACACTTTTACTTTACGTGGCATTGCAACACATGCACAGCTAATTATTAATCTATAAATGTATATCTGAACTCTTTACCTATTGCCGATAATAAATAGTTACTGAGTAATACTAATTTATTTACCACTTTAACATTTTCTGCCATAAAAACCGTTTTGCATGAAAGTGGCAGAAGGCTGTAGGCATTAGCCAATAATGACGATGAATCATGATTGCTTCATCATATCAGCTCAGCCTGTCAATGATTTGCGGCTTGCCTTGTTTTGCGGCTAGCGTAGTGATGCCGAGGCTTGTTTGCGTCGCCAAAATCCTTGTGTCCGCCCGCACCAAATCATGTGAATCTGTACTTACTTTTGTTCCTGTAACGTGGCCCGTATTTCTGTGTGGCGTACAAGTGACCGAGAGCACTTGAGCTCAGCGGACACCCGCGTGCACTGCAGGCATCCCAGCTGATATGCTTCCTCAGTGAACTTATTTGCCTGGCACAACAGAAAGAAAGATCAACATAATCCTCTTTGTCATCTCAAGTTCGTTGGCCAACACGTCTCTCTCCGCCATCACCATCACCATCAGTCCAGGGCCTTCCTAGATCTAGATTGATCCTTATTAGCACCCACATTCATACGAAAAAAAAATCTTAGCACATAATACACATAAGTCACAGATTTAAACTGCCTCGTTAGGATTTATGTCCAGCGCCGTCGTCATCGAGAAGAGAAAAACGTACGGCTTTGGTACCTGTAGTAGAAGCCTAGTTTGGGGGTGATTTGTCTTGCCGGTATTAACAGTAGCTGAAACATCTCGGCGGTAGATGAAATCGTAGAGCGCAAGTTACCTGTTTTTCTAGGATATCTGCAGGCCAGCCGGTAACGTGTGACGTCAGATCAGATCGCACGTAGTTGACGAGCGACGGCGTCAGCATCGGAGGTGCGTGGTGGAGAGTCCCTCCCACAACTTGCGAATAACTTCCTAGGCATTCCACTGAAACGCAAATTTATTTAATTACTCTCATATCTCGAAGGTATGTGTAGTAAAAGTTAATCTTCTAAAATTATTTTGGGATTAGTTTTATAAGAGTCGTTGACTTTGATTTTGCTTTAAATTTGGTCATCACACTCATCAAGTTTTAGTAATATATAGTAATTTATTTTTATTTTTTTATTTGTCGATAATCTCGCGTTTGATCACTATCTCGCCTGATGGTAAGCGAAGATGTGGTCGACGGTGAAGCACGCTTGCCTAGAAGTAACCTATTCACTCTTGACTTAAAGACCCCAAGGTTGTACCAATTTTTCGAAATCTATATATTATTTTTATATAGATTGAGCACTGGATTAGAGTAATGAAGCGATTAATTTATTGAGTCTTAACACTATTCTGGTAACTTTATGCCAGAATTAATTTTGAATTGTCGGCTGTGTTTTTGTTAAAACAAGAACTTTTGGTTGAAACTGGATGTCGAGCCGAATATTCGGTACGGTTTCGGTTTCGGCTAAAAATCTTGTTTCGTTCGGACACTAGTTTTCATCCAGGTAGTGTGTTCAGTTGGGATGATATAGTACATTACTGCAGCGGCCAGCAAAATAGGCATTGATGGACGAACGTGCAAATGTGGGCCGAGGCGAAGCCGAGGCACACATACGTAAGTCCATCAATGCCTAGTTGTGGCCAAGGCTTGTATAGTACTTTTCTCAAATAATGCGCGGAAATGGAAAAAGTAGTACCTAGAACTCATTTTGTCAAAATCAATGACGAACAACAATAATTGTTCCCGCGTTAAAGTGTTCCTTTGTTTTTTTTTCAATAAACAGCGTCTATTTGCAAGCCAGTTCGAAATTTAAATAAAACCTTTGATAAGTTACCTTCTTGGTTGCCATGATTCGGAGTAAAACATCGTTCCATTTTTAAACTACACGACAGATATGAGTTTACTATGGAATTTATTTGGCCGCTAGACATGACAGATATGGATTTTCATACAACTTTTGCCGGCCGCTGCGCGCATGTATTTGACCAGTACAACAATTTCGATTTATCTCGAAGAAGGTTGTCAAAATAATGATCACATTTCCAAGCATGTTTGAGAAAAAACACTTTATACCCAGTAGAGGCAGAAGCTAGTGTCAAATAAATAAAGAACCCAGGGAACGTACTCTTTCTAGGTAACGCTGTATCTAGGTGTAGTGGTGGTGCGTGCGGGTCTGTGTTCTCCGAGTGTGTCGGCGTGGGCGGCCCCGGGTCGCGGTGCGGCGTGCCCGACCCGCTGCGGTTACCGTCGCAGATGGGCGACGCCGTCGCGCCGTTGTTGTTGGCAGGCGGTATCGTCACCGGCGGCTGAACTGCCACAATCCGCGGTAACGCCGCTGCTAGTAACGACCCACTCTGTAACATGCAACTATCATTATAATCATCAGCTCTAGAGACTATACAAATTCAGCAGTAATAGGCACCCGGCTAGAAAAACATACCGTTTGATTCGAGTTATCGAGTACAACAACAGGCGGAACTGCATTATTCTCCGAGTTATTCCGTACCACAGCACTTGCTTCTCTTGCTCCATACGAATTCTCAGAGAGTGGCGTACTCCTATCTGGCGAGATGTCCATGTCTTGTAAAGATTGTCCATCTATTGGCAAAAAAATACTGTCACTAACAAATTCTTTAGTAAACAATAACCATAATTTAAACCGAAAGGCGTCACAGCTGAACACGTGCGTCTCGCATCCAGCAGATTCCCGCAACCTTATCCAGTTCATCAGTCCACCTAGTGGGATGCCTTCCAACGCTGCGTCTTCAGGTTCTGTTCTGCGAGCAATTTGGCCTGACCCCGGCCACTTAATTTTCGCAATTCTTTGGACATGTCGGTAACTTTGGTTGGTATGCAGACAATAAAATTAAACGAATGTGTTACCTTTCCCGTCATGTGGAGTCGCTGAATGTTTTGGTCTAGTTCGGTCATGCACTTCTTCCTCCCTACTGCTATTCCAGTACCTCTCACTATTCGTTCTTTTACTAGATTTTTCAACTTCTCTCCTCCCCGATCTCGAACTTGACCTCTTATCTCGACCTAAACAACATAAACACCAGTATAATTTATATTAATTAATACTTCATTCAAACATAAGCTAATTTATGAACCATTGTGGCGGAGCTTTTGGAAATGAAAGGCTAAAATTATAAGCAGAAGAACATTAAAGTTACTACTTCAAGAAGAAATAAACTTCTGTTTGTTTCTTCTTCTTCTTTATCATGTCAAACCCGCAGAGTTCTGACATATTTAAACACTCTACTCTCATATTTCTGTCTTGCTTGTACTTTTCGGGAATTCTGTGAGAGGGAACCAATTAAACAATAGACAATTAATTAAAGAATATGTTATTTTACCATTAAGCCTTACCATAATCCGGACACCTCGATAATGCGCAAAGGGCTTTCTTTATGCCTGTCTGAATTAGCGAGAGCTTACTGTAGTAAAGGATTTGATGTGTGATGCGTATTTCGCAGGCGTTTTGTATGATTCGTCGCTTAATACATACGGTGACATCGGTTTGCATACCGTCGGCGTTATATATAAAGCCCAAATCAAAATATATAACGCCTAGGCATTATGTAAAACGCCTTGAAACAAAATTGATTATTCGAATGGCGTATACGGAATGTCTAGGTGATTTTATACAACTAGTTCTATTTTTAACCCCCGACGGAAAAAGAGGGGTGTTATAAGTTTGACGTGTGTTGCTGTGTATCTGGCTGTGGATATGTGTGTCTGTCTGTGGTATCGTAGCGCCCAAACGGGTGAACCGATTTTGATTTAGTTTTTTTTTTGTTTGAAAGGTGATTTTGTCGAGAGTGTTCTTAACTATGTTTGAATAAAATCGGTTTAGCCGTACAATATTTATGGGCGTTTTACTGTTTGAATCGGGGTGTTTACGCAAGATATCGTGTCATAATTACGTGTCACACAAATGTGTGTCAAATTTTACTTGTCTACCATCCAACGCGCTGCTAATAAACAATATCAACAATGGCGTCGAGTAGCGGACGTATTATAAACTGAAAACTACTGTACTCCGCAGGAAATCAGTGTATTTTAAGGCATTTATTATTTCGTAGTTTATTATTATAATATGACATATCTCACACAGGAATACATAGTACCATGCCTTAATATTCATGAAAGATACATGATGGATTGCTGCAGGATTGGTTGCCTGGCAGTATCTAACCGCAATTATCTTTAATAAAATAAATTATAATTAACAAACCCCAGATATTATATGTTTTTCAAACTAATCCAACATCATTTGAATTAAAGTGATGCAGAAATGCAACTTATGGATTGCCAGGTGTACATTGCGGCTAACTGATACAGGAGAAATTTCTGGTATAGGGCAAGGTTAAAAAAAAAGGAAATCCGGTTAGATATTGTCGGGTTACCATGTAGTATTCTATACTACCATCAACTAATATGGAACTATTAACAAAAAATAAGTTTTAACAAAAAATAACTGCATATTTTAGTGGCAGCATCTTGAACTAAGAAGGGTTATACATAAAAGCGACAGTATGCAACGGATGGCGCCGTATGTATAATAACAAATCATACAAAACGCTTTAGACACGCGCATATATTATGGAATATAGTCAAAGTGATTAATCAGAGGTTTAGGTCAGCTTCAAAATGTGTTTTGTCAGCAACAAAATAAACTGACCTGCTTCTAGAGGTCGGCAAAATTAACTAAATTAGCAAGTAATGTGATATTTGGCAGCCTTAAAATTTATGTAATACGAAAATAAAATATACCTGCACCACTACTGTCTGGACACTTTGAATAATGCCCTTTTAAGCACTTGTCTATAACATATACATTGAATAGCTTTTAATACCATATTTAAACACAATTATGTGATGATGATGAAGGCTATCATTTATCGATATAATATGTATATCTCCACTTGAGAACAAAACTATCGCACAGGCTTATTTTGAACTTAAATCGCTGATATTATCTTAAGATTATAATCAAATAATACTGTATGCGCTTTTGAAGAACGGTAAATTCTTGTTAGAAACACATAAAAACGATTCCATAAAGCAGGTATATTCAATAGTTTCTGACGCTTTATCCGAAACTACTTTATTTTTAATTACTTAGATCAGTATTTCTCAAAACGGGCGAGAACTCCTACTTGTGAGCACTGAACGCCTAGAAGTAAACGGAAAGGGGTCCAGAAAAAAATTAGGTGTGTTGAAGTGGTTTAGGTGGGCGATGGCTAATTTGTAATTTCATCTACTTAATATTTTAAAATTCACTGAAATTAGAACTTAGCTACTACAGAACATCGACTATTTATCTAATATTTCTGCCCTGTTTGAATGTGAACTAAAAATATTTAACATAGATCGTAGGATAGCTCGCAGGATAGCCTGTGAGCAATCAAGTTTTAACAAGTTTCTGTAAAAAACGCGATTTGCGCAATCCTGTATCAATCGGCTGGTTCATCGATATACTTGTTCTTACTTGCTCAGTAATAATATAATATCTGCGAATTGGCCTTGGACACATAAGTATGAAGAAGAATAAACAAATATAATACCCGTCAAGTGCATATCGTAGGGCGCTTTCAGTTCCGACGGGTGGTGGCGGTCTGCCGCCGCGCCGGAAAGACCCGGATTCACATCGCCGTACTGATGCCGTCCGTGCGAAGTCCGAACCTCGCACTGCTCTCTCGTCACGTCAACTGTATAAAAAAAAACATACACTTTGCTCAGTACGACACCAGCATTTTTGCACGGCAGCAACGCCCGATAACAGTCTCATTTTGAAAGTTCCAATAATTATAGCTTAAGTTCAATTAAAGGTTGGAATAATCAGACAAAAATTCAGAACATTACATGAGGTTCACAGGCTAATTAGAGAAACTGACAAATATGAGGAATATTGCGCTGCTGCAAAATAAATATTCCAGGGTAGCTGTACATTTTACACATGTACATAGAGTGATGAAACTATAATTAAAGTTAGGCCTCAATAGAAGCTACTGGTAAAATGTTATTTTGAAATAAGGAAAAATTAATTGTAAGTGCGCTTTACAGCTTGCTTGCTAGCTTTTAGCTAACGCATCGCCAGACGGGTACCACGAGCGAGGCGGTGACTCTTAGAGCTGCTTTACCGATAAACAACTCGCAATCATTGTGGAATCTTATTGGTCTTTGAGGTGCACTAAATTAGGCTAATTTACGAGATGCACGTCGGCGCATCCTGGGCAGAGAGGGGCCACTTTTACTTTGCACACTGGCTACCTAAACTACCAAGTTATAAATATTATTTTACCGATAAACGAAACCCAACTAATTAAGTCGTTTACGGTATCAGTTCCACCTTGAAATCGGGATGTTTAAGTGTCCAGAGCTTGACGATTAACTAATTTTCCAATCCAACCCAAAAATTTAATACAATATGTCCGGGACTGTAGTAATAAAACTTTAAGGCCGCTATACGTAGTCGGGCCATAAGTTCTGTCACATAGGTAACATTTTGAATTTAGAATGCAAGCCGAAGAAAATATTATGGGCATTCGAAATTTGAATATTTAAAAGAAAATAAAAACAAAGGGTTTCAGAATTTCGTTCATTTTCTAAAATGGAGCGGACGCGCAAATAAGACAGAGTCGCAGTAATTGCATTGCATCGTTGCGGTCACGCGCCAGCTGAGATTTTCAAACTGCTGAAAAATATGAAAATTCCACTGAGATTTTTATTTATCGTTCTATCATATGATTCAGGAAAGATTCAAGATTAGAAGATAAACAAAGGAGCGGTCGACCTCGTACTTTTCGGACTCCAGCGGTTATTAAAGTAGTGAAGGCGCGAATCCAACGAAACCCTGTCCGCAAGCAAAATATTTTGACTCTGCAGATGGGATTAAGCAGAACTACTGTTAAAAGGGTGTTAAATGAAGACCTAGAACTGCGTGCTTATAGAAAAAACAGCACATTTTCTTAACGCACGGCTGATGAAAATCAGACTCGAAAGAAGCCGGAAATGTTAAGGCGAAAAAAATACCGCGAAATACTTTTTTCGGACAATAACATTTTTAATGTTGAATAGTATTTTGTTTGTTGAAACTCTCCGTTTCAACAAACAAAATGCTATCAAAATACAACAAACAAAATGATTAAGTGTATGCACACTAGTGAAAAAGCGAACAGACGTGTGCCACCTGTTCACCATGGTCATCACCCTTCGGCATTCATGGTTTGGCTTGGGGTGTCCTATTTGTGTCCAACGGAGGTGTTTTTTTTTTTGTGAAAAAGAAGTGAAAATCAGTGCCCTCGTAACACAGTCCTAACAAACATTGTGGAGCCTCTTTCACAAACAATATCGCAGCACTTCGCTAAACCCCATCTAGGTCCATCTAGGTCTTAGGCTGCGCTAAAACCCATCGCAACTTGGAGTCACTTAAAGCATCCCTGATTAAAGCAGTCTCCGATATTGACATGAATGTCGTGCGTGCTTTGATTGATGACTGGCCTTGCAGATTGAAGGCTTGTATCGAAGCAAGAGGAGGACGTTTCGAATCATTTTAAAGTGGTTTGAAACTGTATTTAATACCCTTTCATTTGATATATAAATGGTTGTAGTGCGTAACTCATTGTTGCATTTATTTGACTGACTGATATGTGACAAAACTTATAACCCAGACTACGTACACTTAATTTTATCGATAAAAACGCCCCACACCCCCACGGGGTTTAAGCTTCACAAGCTTATATTGCATCTTCATAAATTCAGCAAAAAAAAATATAAGACAAAAGTGTGCGCAAGGGTTATTTTAAAGGCAATAATATTAAAATATTTGGGCTAGAGCTATGACCAAGGGCGTCGCCAGCCGATGGCCCAGGGGGGGGCAAGTTGATATGGAGAATGAGAAAAGTATGAATTGTAGGCAAGGCCGTCTTTAACTATGCTGGGGCCTTGGGCACACAAGCGTTTGGGGCCCTTTTGGAAAGTAAAGAAAGCGAATTATACTAACATTTTTCTACTATGATCTTCTATTTATTAAGGGTAATCAAATATATAATATAATAATTAAGTCATTAATGACATTAGTATGCTTCTGGGTGTTTGGTTACGATTACGATAGTGGTTTCTTTCGGGATTTCTGTTTAGCAAAATCTTCTATTATATCCTAAAAGTAAATTTTTTGAAGGATGTCACTTTCTATGCACATAATTGACAAATTACTTAGTTGTTCTTGTAAAATTGTTGTTCGCAATTAATTTTTTATTCTCTTAAGCTGCGAAAATGAACGCTCTCCACTACAATTGGTAACCATTAGGCAAAGGAATATTCTTGTAACAATTTCAACGTTTGGAAGTTCCTTCTCATTTATATGACTTTATGAGGTTTAGTAAGGTTGGATATTTAAATCCGCTGATTGCTTTGCTATGTTTTTTTAAATATTGGAAAACATTATATTTTGAGTTCATATGCATTAATATCTTTATGATATAATTCTGCAAATTCATTACATTTTTTCCAAAATTTTGGCTAAAATTTTAAGACAAAAGTAAGTTTTATTTTCGACCCCAGTTGCTCACTGTTACTGAAATGTTTTGAGAATAAATGTGAGAGAAATTGTCGGTTGTCGGTCCTTCGGGGCCCCCTGAGGACGGGGGCCCTGGGCACGGGCCCCGTGTGCCCGTATGGTCACAGATTACTGAATAGTTACTACGTAAAGACGGTACTGATTGTAGGTGGTACAGTCGAGAACACATGAAGCTTTTCACTTGTACTACGAGCCTTACATCTCTAGCGATTGTAATAATAAACGGTACAGAGTCCAACGTGTAAAGCTTCACGAGTTCTTGACTGTACAATAAATAAGTTATTACATTTATTAGAAAAATAGAAAAAAAATATTTGGGTGTTTCAATTTGAATATACAGTGTTTTTTTTTGTTTTTACCAGAATTTAACATTATAGTGCTCGCAGAAGATTCTTTTTTTGATAAGGTTAATTAAAACATAATCTGCGGAGGTTTTTTGAAAACTTTTCGACCACTTTATTATGAAAATCTTGTAAGTTTCCATGAATAAGTTTTCTGTGCACACTCATCATCCCCAGACCATAGAGGCGATTATCGCCCATAGTGCTTCTTAGCCAGGTTTTTAGTCTCCTGAGGCTGCTAAACGTTCGCTCTACCATTTAGGACTTTGGTTGCTTTACATTGGGCAACTTTTTTAGAATCTCTAGGGGGGGGGGCAGCTGCCCCTCCCTGCCCCCCCTTGGCGACGCCCTTGGCTATGACGTCAGTGTGTAGAACAACTCACCAAAAAACATTACCCTCCTGCAGTCGGGTAAAAAATCTCATAAAAGACATGTGAATAAAAATAAAAAATTGCAGTGTCCTAAAAATTTTGCAGATATTTAGGAAATATAATAAAAAAAAAGTTAATTAAAATATTCAAAAAACCCGACTGCTTGAAAAGCGAACTAAAAAGACGTAAACAAGGAGAAAATCATGCTGTGCAATCGGAGGATACGTATTCGCGAGCTGGCTGCCCAAAACCAAACATATCCTCCGACTGCACAGCATGATTTTCTCCTTGTTTACGTCTTTTTAGTTCGCTTTTCAAGCAGTCGGGTTTTTTGAATATTTTAATTAACTTTTTTTATTTATAACCTTTTTAGTTAATTTTTTTTTCGAATTAGGTACATTTAAACATATAAGTGTTATATATTTTTGAAATGACCTCTTAAAAACCTTTATTTTGATACCCCACACGACAGGCTTGAAAGAAAAAAAAAAGTTGGCCCTCCACAATATGGCGTCCAAGAACCGCCATTTTTCTATTTTCCAATTTTAATGTAGCCAGTGACACTCGCGGGGTTAAGACGAATCGATTGACGTAAGAACCATCAAAATCTGCCCACGCGTTTGGTCTCTAGAACGCCACATAGGAACAAACATACATACATACATACATACTTACATACATACATACATACATACATACTTACATACATACATAGACTGATAAACACATTACCCTCCTTCGGCAGTCGGGTAAAAACATGTTAAAAGATTGTCTTTTGTGACTCAATACAAAAAATATCTTACCTTTTATTAGTTGTTTTTTTTTTAGATTCTCTATACTATGGTCGTAAAAATAACAATAAATCATTTCATATTATTTTTACGAGGTAACTTTAATCGTGACAATCTAAGAAGTCCGATGACGTTTCTCATTTTACACGCCGCGATAACTTTGTATGAAAGTCTACGAAAAAATAAATTCATAATCCTAATTAATTACTATGTTACCCATGCACTATAACAACAAGCATCATTCGTAATCAAGTTTACTTATTCGTATTTTTATAGCTGTCAAATCCGACTTCTTAGATTTCACGACTTTAAGTCTTATAGAAGCGTACATTTAATTTAAATATCGCCGCGATAACTTTGCATGAAAGTCTACGAAAAAATAAATTCATAATCCTAATTAATTAACATGTTACCCATACACTATAACAACAAGTATCATTCGTAATCAAGTTTACTTATTCGTATTTTTATAGCTGTCAAATCCGACTTCTTAGATTTCACGACTTTAAGTCTTATAGAAGCGTACATTTAATTAAAATATACTCTTCTATATGACGTAGGTCCAAAGTTATCGTTGTTAGACTATGAGGATACCGTAATAAGTAAGTCAGGTAATAAAATTGCTCTATCTTTGAGGGTGTGGTGATTGTACCCCTTATGTGGGGTGCTTTTATCGACTAAATTAGGAGTATTTTAAGGCCTTAAAGTTTTAGTACTACAAGTACCGACATGTTGTACAGTAAAGCTAGCTTTAAAACTGCGTATTTCTATTCTATTTATATCTATTAATGGTAAAAAATCTTTTTGAGAAGGTTTAAACCAAGTTCACATCACTCGCTCTTGCATACTTTAGCCAGTCTACGCAAGTCAACAAAGTAACTCATATTTTCTGGAATGAATCTAGATCAAAGGAAAATCTGTCATACCCGAAGAGATGGACGATTCATAAATCTTTGATTTGAAAGGGTACACTCTCGAGATGGTCCCATTGTCATCAAGCCAGAATTTGATTATGGGATCGCATGGAAATCGAGGGAACTCCTCAAATATTATTGGCAGGCATATAGTTGTTTTGGTATTTTTATGCACATGGCAAGCACTTGCACTCAGAAAGTATCATTTGGTGAAGTGGAACTGATGAAGAAGACCACATATGGCCACTGGAACTTAATAAGTAAGTCATGGGTATAAGATATCTCCAAGAGCTAAGCGACTATGATTATGCAAATACATATAAATAAATGGTACTGATGTAAATGGTAGGTACCATCAAACAGATTTTTGATGATGAAGCCAGGTAGGCACTCCGCAATAAAACAATGTATCCTAGTCGTGTTTATTGGAATCGAAATGGGAAGTACTCTTTGGCTATAAATGATTTTCATGATAATAAGAGGTAGGTACCAAAACGACAAAGAGAAAAATAAAAAACTATAGAACAAAAAATAATAACCGTTTTTGGTACCTATTGTTTTTCGTTTTCCTACATCAACTACAAAGAAAGTTACTTTTCGCTTAGTAGTGTTTGCTTGATAAGTCGGTTTATTTTTTTTTTGTTAAATGATTTTTTTGGTGCTGAAAAGATGCGCTTCAATGAAAATAATCCTAGCCGGCTCTCAAGGCGACCCAAAAACATGGGCTGCGAACGTAGTTTGCCAAAGAGCGGTGCAAAGCAGCATTCTTGGTGCAAAAAGACAGGACAGAAACGGGCATAATAGACGTAGACAAGAAGTTTGGCTTTTATTGATTGGACCACAAAATTGTTCACTGGGTGCAAGTAGACGTTGCGAAGAACAGAGACTTTAGTGCGAGCTTTTATTCACGCTCAATCGCGTTAACGTAAACGTCAATTTGTATTGAAACTCTTAAGTGCCGTCTGGTGATGATGATGATAAAACCTCTTTTTTAGGGTTCCGTACCCAAAGGGTAAAAACGGGACCCTATTACTAAGACTCCGTGGTCCGTCTGTCTGCCTGTGCGTCTGTCACCAGGCTTTATCTCATGAACCGTGATAGCTAGACAGTTGAAATTTTCACAGATGATGTATTTCTGTTGCCGCTATAACAACAAATACTAAAAACATCCGGACACGGTAATGATAACTATACAGTATTGCGACTCGGCCCTGTTCTTGTAATACTTACCTACAGTCGCGCGGTACATCATCACACCTTTCGTTCGTGACTGCGGCGCGTTCGCGACTGTAAATGTATCGAGAGTTTACCGAACTCGAGACGCGTATAATACTCACAACGGATCTTTGTGTCTCTGAATTGGCTGCAAGACCCTGCGCAGTAGCTATTTTTGTGTCAATGTTGAAGGTGAAGATAGCATTGTATAACTGTCTCTTTCACTCGTTTTTCGTATCGTCCTATCTCGCTTTAGTATACTCGATGAAAAACTGTTGCTTGCGCAATGGTTGGCAGAGCCAACTTCAGAGACACAAAGATTCGCTGTGACTATTATAGGCATGACTCGCGGTCCGACCGTTTGTATGAAGATAGAGTACTGTCTAAATATCATTACCGTGCCCAGGAGCTCTTCTCTCGCGCTACCTCGAACCAGTCCTCGCGAATGCGTTAAGGTTGTCCCGCCGCCTCTTTCTGTGTGCTTATTCCGAGTTTTTTAACGTACTCACTCGTTATAATGTAAACGATATCTTATGTCAAAATATATACAAAAAAAAAACGACCAAAGTGCGAGTCGGACTCGCGCACGAAGGGTTCCTTGTACCATTAGGTATCGAAAAAAATGGCAAAAAAATCACGTTTGTTGTATGGGAGCCCCACTTAAATATTTATTTTATTCTGTTTTTAGTATTTGTTGTTATACCGACAACAGAAATACATCATCTGTGAAAATTTCAACTGTCTAGCTATCACGGTTCATGAGATAAAGCCTGGTGACAGACAGACAGACAGACAGATGGACCGCGGAGTCTTAGTAATATTGTCCCGATTTTACCCTTTGGGTACGGAACCCTAAAAAAAAGTGAAAGATGAAAAAGTAGAAGTTTATCACCTGAGATGATAGCTAAACGGGCACATATGGAAAAGACATGGTGCACCATCCTCAAATAAACTGACTGGCCAATGAATACTTTGATACTGGCTGTATATCCTAAAAAAGCAAGGCAGAACAGTAACAGTAGTGAGAACTTTCAGAATCAGGTCCGTTTAGTTAAAAGGAGAACCAAAGGATCCATCAATTGACTTCTTGTTTGACTTTGCATAACAAGGGCTATGCCAATGAGCCTTGAAAATAAATAACATTGAATTTCTACTAAAATGAGATAAGTAAGTATATACCTACCTAATACATTTTGTGCAGTAAATACTTGTGTTCCTTGTAACCATACACCAAGACCACATACCACATAAGACCTCAACAAGGCTACTGAGCCTTCACAACAATCCTATATTATCATGGTGATTTTTCATTTAGACCAAATGCAAAATTACCAATTCATTATGATATTAAAGGCAGCAATTTTGTGTGGCACACCCCTACTCAGGCTGTATATTGATTAAGATGAACAAGCTCGAGCTTCTATTGAATAATGGTAGTGCATTCTCCTTTTGCTTTATAGAATGAAGTTACAATATGCATTCATTGAATACAGCTGGATTAAGTTGTTGATAAAAAGATAACAGGAATGTGTACATGCATGTTTTGCTATTACAATAATATAATTTTCGAAATAAATTTTTGATATTTGTGCCATTTGGTAAACAATAATTAAGCTGTAAGAATAGTAGACATAATAAAATACAGTGGCTGCAGCAACTGCTATTTTTTTTTACCTACACTGCTATGTTGAAAGTAGCCCTCAAAGATTGAAGTCAAAGCATGATCTTAGTCATGCTTTGACTTCAAACATTCTACTATTTAGAAACATTGTTCAGGTTATTGGAGGAAGAATCATGTTATTTTATGAAAAGGTTCTGTCCTGGATAGGTTGGTGTACTGTGACCCTTGCAAAATAGTATGTGACAATAGCTCTATCAACTTCAAAATGGTAGCAATGCCATCTGATTGTTTTTGAAACAATATTCACATGTATGAGAATAATTTGCAACACATACAATAGCTACATATTAAATGAAACAATCTGTGGTGCCATATGTATGATTTGCTATTCAACGTGAGTGTGAAAAAATGTTTTGATTTAGCTATAAACAATGTAGGAGCTAAAAAGTCTTAGGCCCATTTGAAAACTTAACTCGAGTTAAATTCACAATATTGTCAA
This sequence comes from Anorthoa munda, assembly GCA_945859665.1. Taxonomy (NCBI): domain Eukaryota; kingdom Metazoa; phylum Arthropoda; class Insecta; order Lepidoptera; family Noctuidae; genus Anorthoa; species Anorthoa munda. The sequence goes on from OX243893.1 coordinate 43,010,294, forward strand.
ATTAAGCTCATGTAAGCAACTGACTCTGAGTTAAGTTCTTCAAGCAAGGGGATGAGAAGATAAAAAAAATTCACTCACTGCTTCTGGATGAATATGTTGAATCTTTGGATGACGTTCTCCTGGAGTCCCATTCTCTAGGCTTTTCCCACTGTGACACTTCACTGATACAGTTATAATAATACTTCTTCCCTGATGAACTAATATGTTCTGACCACTCACGGCTAGAAACGCTTGCTGAAGGCGCACTTCTCTTGTCATATTTACTACTCCTACTAACACTAATGTTCATGCCACTAGTCCTATTTTTTTTATCAGGTTCATTTCGCTCATGGTTACTTCTTTCTCTTTCACTGTCTTTGCTACGTTCCTTCGGTGATCTGACACTATCTGAAAATTATACACAACCACAATTAATTGAATTCAAAATTGACAATTGTCTAATTTTGTACTTTTCTTCTTTAGTATGAACTGATTGTTCATAAGCTCATTTATAAAGTTTTCATTCGCTTTGGCACAGTAATTGTTCTACTGAATCAATCGCAGTGCAATGCCACATGCAGTTCTAAAACATTAATAATTCCTTTATGCATTTAACTTCAACCAAACTTTTACTAAAATCATTATCATGGATTTAATATCTGAATTAGCAAGGTTAATTGATGTTGCAAAGGAAGTACTAAACAATGTGTTTGTAAGGGTTGTTTTTATATATTAATGCTTATTTTTTTAAATAAACATTTAATAGCCCAGCTTTATGGTAAATTTGCCATTATTATGTTTAAGTAGCTGAAAATGAATTTATCTTTAGGATAAATGTTTGTTCATAAAGTTGAAACTTCCAAATACTAATTAAAATTAAAATATCAATATGCAAGCATCTTTAATTAAAAGCATTTGCAGAGTCTGAACATAGTAAAAATGATTTGTTGTAATTGAGCAATGTAATTTAAATATTATTACAATTAATTAATATGTTAAGAAAAAACATATTTTATCAAAATTTAAACATTTTTAAATATATTTTGTTATAATTATAATAAACAAATTTTGACAAAATAGCTTATCTCCTTTTTATAGAAATAGGTATCTGAAAAAGAAGGATATCTTACCTGTATACTTATTCCTAGAGGATTTGTAGTCTCTATCTCTCTCCTTCTCAGAACCCTTCTGCAGATAGGCATTCCTGGATGATGGATATCCTCTGTCATCGGCCACATGACTGTAGTGGTGGTGTCCATGGCCTGATTGACTGGAGTGTGTGTTGTGACCATGTACTGACACATTGCCATTAGGGGATCGAAGAGGAGTGTATCGGTTTTCAGAAGAGACATAATCACTGGCTGTCCTTCTTTCACTTTTTGAATTGTATTTCTGTTCAAAGAAAACACACTGAGTATTATGTTTAAAAACCACAATTAATTGTTACAAGTTTTTGTGCAAGTCTTTAAACCATAAATTATACACCATAAAACAATAGTTTTTAAGTAATTATAAACCAATGTTTGCCTGGATATTTCTATAGCCTACTTTGTGTTCATGTGACCATAAACAACTAGAAGGTAAACAATGATAAAAATAAAGTCAAAAGATTAACAGTACATAAAATGTTTGTTTATAAGTTGAGCATCCACGGAATACTGTGAATTACCAGTTTGTTACCAAATAAAGAATTTAGCTGATGGTTTACAAGTAAACAAGCAAAGTAATATGTTGGAGTGTCATTGTCATTGTTATTAATACCAAACAAGTAAAATATTGTTACATTAACTTTTTTAAAGAAACTTCATTAAATAGAATATTGTCCCTTTAACAAGTACCTACAGAACATACTTATAATTCGATTATGAGGAGAACGATGAAAAAATAATTAAGTATTCAAGAGAAATACTTTGCTTTACGAAACTCTTATAAATATAATAATAGTTTCCATAGGTCAAATGTGGTTGATAAAAACAGGAAAAGAATACTCGGGATCAATTATTACGTAGAGTGGAGTACATAATTCAAGCAAGGTTTAACCCATCATCTTTGGAAATGCTCCTGCATCAGTTTACAGCATGAGGAAGGATCTTACCTGATACGGATGGGACTGATGCTTCTCAAAGTACCTGAAAACAGACAAAAATATTTATTACATTCACCTAAATTACAGCAAAACTCAAATCGGCGACCGCCATCTACAGACTGTAAAGCCGAAGCATTGAAATCGTTATCATACCCATCACTTATTCGCTGAGGTTTCCTTGCATGCATTACCATCAATGCAAATGTACGATTTATTACGGCCTCAGTAATAAAATGCAAAATGAAACCACTGTCATTAAAAACAGTTTTACAGAAGGCCGTGATATATCTTGATGGACGCCATGTCACATTCAAGACACTCAAGCAAGAAAGAGTCAGTATAGAAACGAGTGAGATAAAAAATATGTCGATGATCGACGCTTTGATGATGATAGAGGTTTTGAAGAGTCTATGGTTAATGGATAAATACAAAAAAAAAACTATAGTTTTTTTGGTACAAAATTTTCAATTTCGTAATAAACACCTATTTTTATTAGTAAAACAAAGGTGTAAAAATATGTACATACTTAAAAACTAAACAAATCCTATTTTTTAATACTTACACCCTTTTTTGGATAAATTATACAGCTGTGGTCCCTCCTTTGCATCTCTTGGACAAAGTCCACTAACTTTCCCTTTCCGGCGTCCAGCTTGTTATGGGTTATTCAGACAGATGGGGTGTTGGCCCAGTAGTAAACACAGCACAAAGGGTAGTTCGGTAAATTTGAGCAACATTCGCATCTCAGTTCTCTATTACTTAATCACTGACTTCTTTTCTAATGGGCTCAGTTACAATTTGCTAAATATATATACTCCATTTACTATAGCATTAGACAGAAGTTAAAAAAGGCTCTTTTAGGTGCACACTTTGTAATAAAAATACAACAAACACTATTACAGCCAAGATTGATGTGGAATTAAATATAATCAATTTAAATAACAGTTATCACACTTAATTGCATCTATTTAACCTATCTACCTTCTGAAATTACAAGGCCTTCATTTAATATTATTTAGTTTTTACATAAAATAATGCCGTGTCAATGTTTAAAATCTAAAAGAAGCAGGGGCGGACAGTACCGGAAACGTTTTTCATGTCACTATGACTCAACCAAATCTAAAATGTTACCTGTTCCGTTCATAAGTTGTGGCTGCACATGTTTTTTTATTTTGTCGGTTTATGATGTCATCTATCCGTCAAATTGCGTAAATAATCTGCAGTTGTCAATTGTCATTCGCTTGTGGATACTTGTGAATGCTACGCCTTTTCTCGTTGTTATTGCTGAATTTTCGTGGTTTAGTTGTTATTTGTTACTGTTTTTCTGTTGTTATTGTTTTAGTGTAGTGTTATTAGTGTTAGTTTTGTGTTGTCCGTACAAAGCGGTACGTTTTGTTGAAATATTGACCGGGACGATCCCTGTGCAGGCCCGAGTGGCTTGCAAGCGCAACATGTACGCTCTGTAACTGTTAGTAACGCTGATCAGTGTCAACAGCGAAAAATACGTGGCCCCAACGTTGATCCAGACGTTAAAATATTGCCTCCCAAGAAAAAGAGAATAAAGCAAACACCGCTTCGTGCTGCAGAAAAAAAACCAGTCATAAATATTTATAAAGATGTTAAGGGGTCCAGGCCCGAAGGTACTCCTGCTTATAGGACGCAGTTAATTAACAAAACTGCAGAAATTGCAGGTAAGGATCATAAAATTATTATTATAAATAAATGTATTTGAAAGTAACATGCTTTGTGAGTTAATAACCTACATTATTAATCTTATTTTATAGGCATATCTCGTGCAACAGTCTATAATGTACTGAAAAAGTACAATACAGAAGGTCGCCTGCATCAACCCCCTCCTCGCCAACGGAAATACTCTAAATCTGACGATTATGATGATATAATGTTAAGTGGAATACGAAGAAAAATTCATTATTTTTCTTTGATAATGAGTTACCAACGTTGGACATGATTCTGGAAGCCGTTAATAGCTATGAGTCTCTACCTGATTTTAAAAGAAGCACTTTATACAAATTAATCAAGAACAAATTGGAAGACGGCTTATCATTGGCCATATTGGTAAAACTTGATTTAAATGTATTTCTTTTGATAATTTCAAAAGAAATACATTTAAATCAAGAATTGATCAACAAGTGATCACTGTATTAATGATTTGGTAATGTGACATGTGACAAACTTGATTTGATCAACAAGTGATCACTTTATTAATGATTTGGTAATGTGACATTACCAAATCATTAATAAAATGATCATTACGTTCTCCGTCACTGAAAACTGGTTAAGTCTTCAATGACTCTCCTCGGAGAAAGATGTTTATGGTTGTAGATTAACCTGTTCAATGACAGTAATGATGCAGCTAGTTAATTTCGGTTGCTACTTAAAGCTTAAAATCTATTTCCAGTGATCAAGTAATCTACCCCACCGGTACACAATTATTGATTTGCTTTTATTTCATTTCACAAGATCAACGGGTGGGTTTTTGATGGATCGTGAATTAATATTTGAAGCCAAAAAGGGTGATGGAGACTATGAGAGAGACCATTCTGAAATGGATGCACACAATTTTGAAAAGTAGTTTTAATTAATATTATCAGAAGTCGAGAGTGGTGCAGTTATTGTTATGGATAATGCGCCATATCATTCGAGGAAATTGGAGAAGCTGCCAACTACAGCCACACGAAAGGAAGATATTCAGGCGTGGCTAAAAAGCAAAAATATTCCTTTTGAGGAAAAAGATCTTAGGGCCACTTTATTATTATAGTTAAAATTATGACTTTTGTTACCACCCATGTCAATTAATTATTATAATTTGTGATGACTGATGGTAGCAGTGACTAAACTGTTAAGTGGTGTTTTGTATCGTATTTATTTGGTATATTAAAAACATAATACATATACATATATATTGTGATAAAGTTGTTTTTAATAAACTGATTGTTACTATTTTTTTTTTATTTCATGTACCTATCCAAGCATCGTGAAGAGTAGATAGATAGAAACGCTTTATTGTATGCCATATATTGTTACTTACATAAAAATCACATACTTACATTATTTATTAAAATTGATTGAACTTGACTTGAAAATAAAAGGTTTCGTACTCCTGCTTCTGCGAGCCTCTTTTGTCTAATGCTATAATAAATGGAGTATAGTCCTCACCAAACTTCTTGGCCAGTTGAAGGTTCAAGGTCGTTGGGACGTTGGGAGGTATGCACTTGCGACCAAGGGCAAATTGAGTACGTTGGGTCTATTTTCTTTTTTTATCTTCGCTCACACATAGAAGAGCCTTAGCCACTCCTACTTGCTGATATTATGAAAGGCTTTGAGACACCATCTCTTGCTAGCATGACTGCCCGCGAATAAAAAAGTAACCAAAGTTGTGTCTGGTTGTGTCAATAACGCAACCGTGTAGAACGAATGCGCCAGTTGGTTGATTCAAGCAAGGGCACCTTGTTCGGGCGGTTGTTCCGACTGTGTAGAAGGGGTTTTATGTGGCCGATGACAGAGGATGAGGATTTAGTTAAATTGTTTTCGTAAAGTTTTCGCGGCTGAGCACGCCAGTAAAGCTCTCAGTTGGCAAGATTTTTCCACATTTTTCAAGTATCATTTTCATATTTCCCAATTACACAAAACTTCAATGAATCATTTCCTCCATTGGTGAAAAAACCGTAACAAAATCCGTTCGGTGGTTGAGTTAACCGCGCACAGGCAGCAGTAGGGGGACATTCTTTATTAATATGTAATGATAATGGACATATACCTATATACAATTACAGTGTTTTTGTTATAGTAATCACGTTCAGTAAGTTGTATAATTACTGCAATCTGCAAGCATCGTACCATCCATCGTACAGATTAGTCGATGTAGTCAGGTCACAGAGTAAAAAAAACGAACAAACTTCCGTTAAACTTAAGAACGTTTTAGTTCTATTTATTTCTTTAATTTGATAATGTAACAGATTAAATGTAAATAACAACACAGAAAATGGAAGGTAAATAAAGACGTCTATATAATAAACTCAAAGTAATTACAACATCTCATAAAAATGTTAGATTTAAAAGTGATTCACTTGTACAATGTACAACTTGTAAACTGTTATGGCGTTTGTGTCTCGATATACACAACGCATATTCGTATCTCTTCACTATTGTTGTATTCAAAGTATTATATTGATGAGTAATCGTTATTAAAATATTCTTAGATCTTAAAAATGAAGTTTTTGTAATCGTATAGAAGCAAACAGTGAAAGCGTATCGTTTTTAGGTTATGTTTCCATCTTTCATTGGTATTTTAGGTGGGTTCACTAAGACGGGATATCAATTGCATGAATTTTTCGAAGGCAAGATCCCTAAAAGTGATGTCTGAATGAATTTCTCACGGTTTCTAGATATTCAGTCATGGTGGGAAGTGCCAAGCATCGCGTACTTTTGTTCTTTATTCAGAACTGCATTCAACCTTTTGGATTTTGACATTGAAGTAAGTAGTTGCGACTTGCTTGATGGAATACTTGCTGATGCAATTTAAGTAACTACCTATGTTCTTCATCATTTCTTGTGTTTTAGGAACTAGAAGAAGCTCTTTTGACTGATGGCACGGAAGAATCCGCCAGTTCTCTCCTCACTGAGTTGATAGTTCGACTTTTGAATGGCTGTTTGGGCAACAATGACATCTCTGCCTTTAATTATCAGGTACTAATTTAGGTAGCACCATTCAAAATGTTTATTTGAGTAACCCTTATTGTATTGACATAATTTGTTGTTTTTGTTATTTTCAGATGTACTTGAGGCGTTTGTTTAGAAGAAAATGTACAGATACAGGGAGATATAACCCATTCAACACAGACATTGACTTCCAGTTCTTGCCCCTACGTACCAAGGTTGAGATATTGTATGCACTATGTGATTTCCGATTAGATGCTGATGATGTTTTCGATTTATTTAAAAACCTTGAAGCCGAAAGTTTAAGAGTTGAGCCGCTTGGGTAAGTTACTATCATTTAACTGTATCTTCGAGCTTCTGATATTTTACCTGTTTATTTTTCGCTAAATTTAATACTGAACTATTTACAAGTAATGTTGCAGTAATGTTACAAATGTTTATATTTTAAAGTAATGTTGTAAATTATTATTACAGCTGGGATGATAACTACTCAGCCTATTGGTATTTCTATGGCACAAGATTATATCGGGAAGATGTTGTGAAAAAAACAAAAGGGAAAAATAAAAAGAAAAAAAGTAAAGAGAACAAGAAGCGTGGCTGGTTTTATGGTGATGATTGGCTCGATGACGAGGACACTGAGCGTGTGTGGCAAGTGGTTTGTTTTACTGAAGAAGATTGGACCCACCTGACAGAGAAGTTCAGCAAGGCCTCTAGCAAGGTTGAGAAAGAGTTGTACCGTTCATTATCACAAAACTTTTTGCCGGAAATACCTAGGCTTTTTCAAGAAAAGGAACGATTACAACGAAAAAGGTGAGTTTGTTTTACATTTCATCTGTTACATTACAGGATAGCTTGATTGATATACAGAGAATAAACTTTTTCAGAGCAATTCTAAAGATACATGGTATAATTGCTATTATGATATAAGCAAATATGTATTGTAATCTAAGTAAAACCTAATAAATCATCAAATCAATCAGTGTTCAACATGGTTTCAGTATTTAGTTTAATTATTATTATTCTTTTACTAACATCTATCATATCAATCAAGTGATCCTGTGTTTTACTAATATTATCAATATAGTGTATTGTTTTTATATTGAAGGGTAAACCTAATAATTAGAGGCCGGATAATATGCTTTTGCATATTTAGCCCGTTTTGGCTGGTTATTGCGTATTGTAACAAAAAAACTAGGGATGATGCATATTTTCGCGCATTTTTAACGTGGAATGGTCCTTTTCTGCTTATAAAAATGTTTTGAGCAATCAAAGACATAATCTTACACCCAAACATATGCAACAGTCCCTGATTGTTTAGATTTACAATACTTAGTAACTAATCTTAAATAATTTCTAAAAGGTGATAATGAGGAGGATATGGATATGGAGGTGGTAATGTCCAATACCTTAAGATAAAATACTAAAATTACTGATTACATGTGGTTTTTGGAATAAAATAACTCATCATTAAAATTACAATAATGTACAAACTTCATGATGTATCTAACTGGTTTTTTTATTTGATTTCTTAAACTCTAGACACCACTGATTCGAATATAATCTAAAGAAATCTAAAATCAAAACAAAATTATTAATTTGCAAGATTTTCATTAGAAATATATAAAAATAATATAGATTGTCATTTTAAAATACATATGCAGAGACAGCACTGCTATCATTTGACGTCATAAGACAGAAACCCATAATGACTGTGCTTCATTCAGTACTAACAACGTTAATTGTGACAAGGTTAAAGAAATAAATTAAAAAACATGTAATTTCTCTATTATTCCAACAATCTTCTTTTTAGGGTTCCATACCCAATGGTAAAAACGGGACCTTATTACTAAGACTCCGCAATCCGTCTGTCTGTCAGTCTGTCAGTCTGTCACCAGGCTGTATCTCATGAACTGTGATAGCTAGACAGTTGAAACAGAATAAAATAAATATTTAAGTGGGACTCCCATACAACAACGTGACTTTTTTTGCCGTTTTTTGCGGTTATGGTACGGAACCCTTCGTGCGCGAGTCCGACTTAATTTTTTAAAACTAGCAATATCATAATAGTTATCATAAATAGCGATCATTTATTCTAAATACACTAACTTTTTTAATATTTGCTTATAAAAACTTTAAAATGTAGCAACAAATCACGCCTGAGTACCTCAATGTATTATGATTATTATAAGCCTATGCTATTGGAACTTAACACTCAATCCTGCAATGCGAATACTTTATGATATAATATATGAACAGTAAAGTTCTCGCCAAACTTCTTGGCCGCCCTGAAGTTGGCCTTCCGATGCGCAAGGCATGGATTGGTGCTGTTTTTGTATAAGATTTACTACTGCGCTGCCATTGTAGCCAACTTCAGGGCGGCCAAGAAGCTTGGCGAGAACTATATGCAAGAAGCGCAATGCTATTCTGCTCAGTGCTCTAAACGCGACATACAAGAATAAGGGTCAGCAATCACCAGTGGACAACATATTCAAAGGATTGAAAGTTTATCATTTATGGATGGATATATAATCAAAATCTTATGACAAAGAGAAACCCATTGGATCCGTTGTGCACTTGCCCTTTAATTTGGCTTATGTTTAACTTACCACCAGATATAGTAACATATAACAGACAAAAATAGTAAATGATCACCAAAATTAAACCCGCATCTTATTGTAAAATTATAACCAAAGTTTTAACATCTCGCTATCCTGTTTAGGCAAAATGACTCCAAATAAATCATTGTTAACCCAAAAGTAGTAAATGATCACCAAAATTAAACCAATGACCAAAAAGATTATAAAATTTCTGGGAGCAACTTGGAAGTAGCGCTCGCCGGCCGCTGCCGCGGCACCGCTCGCTTTGCTCGCTCGGCTCGCGCGCGGTTGGTCACAGTTCTAACCTAACCTAACCTATTTTACAACATTAAATAGCGCAATAATTTGCTATTAAAATTTGGTGATCAATTTACTAAATTTGGTGATCAATTTACTAAATTTGGGTTTCATAGTACAATTTTAGGTAATAGAGGTTATGGTCACAAAGTAATTTTAGGTGGTCATTATATTTATCCCCCTTTAATTTTATGATTTTAATAATGTAGAATGGTGCTGGTTTACTAGAACATGATAGTGGTTTTTGTATGGCTGAGCTGGCTTCTCATTGCTAGGTGATTTAGAAATTAGTCGTTAGAGTTCATATGCACGAGTACAAACTAGAAACCTATTGGAGATGACATTAGATGAAACAGAAATATTGCTTTTCTGCACTGAAAGGGTGCTGTTATGCAACATTCTGCTAAATATGGTGGCGGCGCTCGTACTTGAAAGAATCTGAATAAATTATTAGTGCGCCCGCGACATTCTAGACCTAGAGACACTAATTTTAGAATATGATATCGGATTTTATGTGCAACTTTCATGTGCAACTTATTATGAATCTTGGAAATAATTATCGTATTTTCAGTCTGATTAAAGCAAATTGTCAAGGTTGAAAATGTGAATATTTAGCGCCTTTTTTTTGCTTGCTGATGTGAAAATTATTGGTGAAAGATAGTGTGCTTTTGCGTATGCTTATCGGTGGAGGGTACTATGTAAAATGTAAACCTTAGCTTGCCACCAATTGCGAAGTTAACTTGCCCGAGCTAAATTATTTCAGGAATATTATTTTGTACAGAAAATATTTAGTTTCGAAATTAAGTATTCAAATGTCAAGCAAACACCAAATTTTATTTGCAGTTTAAAGCTAACGCACTATAACACATAACATAGTCAACTGTAGGATGGCTAATAAAATGTTTACTTTCAAAAACGGTTTCAACAATTTTCTTTCAAGAAAGCATCGGCGAATTTGTTGGAGATTTTATTAAAAACTATGCTAAACGAATGCAGATGCGTGCATTTTTCGATTCAGAATCATTTATTAATCTGCAGGATCTTCATTGTGGGAAAGTCTAAGGCGCTGTCCTAATACAACGCGATCATCGCGAGTTCGCGCGGCCCTCGCATCCTTTTGTATAGCAAACACGAACGTGTGGTCGCGCCTTTCGATTTCGCCATTCAATGAACGCGACGGTCGCGCGAACGCGCGGTAAACGCGTTTTATTAGGACAACGCCTTCAGGCAAGCTGTTGCGATGCTTCGCGTCGAACCGATTAGCTGCTACAATGCGTCTAAATAGCTAGCAGTGAAACACACTTCTCTCTTGAAGTTTTTTGTGTGTATGATAATTCAAACTTTGCTACGCGTGCGTTTTATTAAATATCCTAACGAATACTGACAGATTAAATTAAATACTTTTAAGAATAAAATTTAAATTATTTTCAATGTTATTTTATATCAAAATTTAATTAATTATAAAAAGCAAAAATATTATTTAATAAACAAAACATTATTCTGTCACGTAAACAATTTAACGCACCGCCAACTTGTTAAATGAACACTTTACTTTAAAAAGGTAACATAGTTCGCTATGAGAGAAAATAATGTACTGTACTTATAGTATTTTTCAACACACTTGCTCATAAGGTGGCTCTAATTTCACCGCAATTAGGCACATAATGACACCTGTAATCAAACTGTGACTTTTCATTGCTATTATTCACAAGTGAGTTATAGAGATTTAATTTTTTATTTATTGGTTGTGTTGCTTTAAAAAAGTTTCGATACAAAAAAGATCGTGCTCAATAGTACAAATAAATTAATGTACCTATTGCTTGCTCATTTCATGCAACTTTTTATTTAAATAGATAATTTCAACTTGTACGTGTTTAATAAATAAAACTTTCACTGAAATATAACTTTTGTTTTCTCTGTAATTAAGAAAACCTGAAATTCCCCATTTTGTACGTGGCTAAAACGCTATCCGCGTTTTTTTATTATGGCCGATCGCCATTGTTATATGCGCGCGCATAGGAGAACTGATTAATTTTGCCCGGCATTGCGTAAAATTTTTACAACTCGTTTTCACTGTTGAAAATGATTTTTAAGTATTATTTTCTTCACAAGTATGTTGAAAAACGTCGTATGATACACGAGTGTATTGGTGATTACCGTCCTCGGCTCTCTTAAGACCCTTACCTGACGGCTCGGGTCTCAATGGTGCCTCAGCGGTAATCACCAACATTACACACTTGTACCATAATGTACTATTCTATGACTAGACAATAATGCTAAGTCATTACATTCTGTAATACTAATTGAAGTTCTTTGTATTTTAAGGTTGTTAGAGCTAGCGCCGAGAAGAACATCAAGTCGTGTTTTGCAAAAAATTAAACAGAAGGAAGAGGAAACAAAACAGTCTCCGCATGAGATTAAAGACGAGGAGGAAAGGAAAGAAACGCCTGATCTTGCACGGGAGAATCGAGCCAAGCGGAGAAATCTCTTAAGGTTTGTGTTTAACTTCTTGAACTTAAGGCGCTTTCATATGACATGAGAAGCATCGCGGGCGTTGGAGCAGTTTTTGAATCGCGTATGCCACTTGTTGTCATCTTTGCGCCTCTTATCATTCTACTAATATTATAATATGAAAGTTTGGATGGATGGGTGTTTTTACTCAACACGCAAAAACGGATCCGGAACGGATTTTGATGAAACTTTCAGTAATGTAGCTTATTCATCAGAATAGCACATAGACTATAATTTAATCGTAATAAGTCTAATGCTTCAGCTATATGTAATGTACATAATTGCCTAACAGCCTAATGCTTCAGCTATGTAACGTACAGCCCGAGCCGTAGGCGAGGGCGCAATTCAGTCGAGCGTGTAATGAGCAGAGCTCACGAGTTTCATACGACGTTTAACACATTTGCGAGGAAAAAACATACATGTATTGCTTATATCGTTTAATTATTAAAACAATTGATGAACGTACAATTTTCAAAGCGATATTGGATTCATTTGGTTGGCAATTTCACAGTTTGTGTTACATTGGTGCTTGCCACTTCTTACTTCTTTAGTAGATACTGTCGTTTTCTTCTTATGTAAATGTCGGCGACAAAGGCATTTTGGGTTTCTACATCCTTTTTTGTAATATTATGAAGCTCTTGTCGTCTACACGCACCAATAACACCGAATATTAAGGCAACCTGCAACAAAATCAATTAATTAGTTTTTAAGAAGTTAAGCTCAGGTTACGCAATTATTTAGATACGTTTAGATTTATAATATTCAACGTACCTTTATTGCTAGGCACGCCTATCCGGAGCCTCTTTCAAAAACTTTTCAATGTCGGCTGGTGACAAAACATTAGATTTCCGACCAATATATCCGTCCGAGCGGTCTCTTCATAAATGTTTTAATATCAACACCACACCATGTTTGAGCACCACCAGCAATAGATGCACCACAGGGACCTGGACTTTTATGTATTGGCGAGTTCAGAGAAATACGCCAAAATCACCTTGCTCTTCCATTGTAGGAAACTATCATAAGCAGTTAGCTTATTTAGTATTTTTGGCGGGTTAACTCTATCAATATGTGTTCATCTTCTGTACGAAAACTATACATTTCTAAAATAATGTACCTCAGCGACAAATACGATAAAAACAAAATATGAAAATTATGGGAAATGGCGATAATGGCGATAAAAACGAAAATGAAAAAAAAAATTCTTACCATTTTTTTTTTCACGCGTCATATGCAAGGCGACGGCGAGTGAACATACAGCCTGCTTCAAAATTATAATTTTAAGTGATAAAATGCAAATAGTTTAATATTTTATAACAAATTATTTATTTATTTATTTATACTTTATTTTACACCAAGATAAAACAATCCAAAAAAATACATCTAAATTAAAACAAACATACAACAGGCGGCCTTATTGCGCTAATTATTGTGAATTATGTCCAAAATAAATATGTAGAACAAAATTAATAATAAATATTGATATTGAATTCGTAATTTATTGTAGGCAAGGTAAGAACCTTTTATTTCTATAAGCTAAAACTGAAACCGACTTAATAAAAATATGATTCTTTTTATATATTATTTGAAAATGGAATCTATAAATATGTATGAAATATATTTAAAGAATCATCATCAGCCTATTAATGTTCCCACTGCTGGGACACAGGTCTCCTCTCTGTGAGAGGGAATGGGCCGTAATCCACCACGCGGGCCCAGTGCGGGTTGGTGGATGTCACATGTCTTCGAATTTTTGGTTCTAGGACATGCCGGTTTCCTCACGATGTTTTCCTTCACCGTTTTGAGAGCAGTGGTGATGAAATAATTTACACAAAGTAAAGCGCCTACCTGGGCTCGAACCCACGACCTACAACTTGTAAGTCGCGGCCGATACCACTGGGCCACCACTGCTCAAAAGAATCAATAACTACTATTTTTAGATCATAAGTATACTGTGCCGTATCGTATGCACTTCATGCTCTTCTTCATACTTGGTTGTATTAGGCCAATTCCATCGTATCATATATCTGTTATTGACCAACTGCTGGTCAAACTTCTCCCAAAACATTCCACCATTTTTTTTATTTTTTTACACTTTGTTTTTTAAACAGTGTGGGGCACTAGGAATTTCTTCCTGTATCGTGGGTCCGTTTACATACATATAAACTCACATACACAACACCCAGTGCCAGAACAACTATCTGTAAGTCATACAAATATTTGTTCCGTGCGGGAATCGAACCCGCGACACGCAGCGCAGCAATCATTCGCTCAACCACTGCGCCAACCGTGCGCCAAAAATCCAATCATTGACAGAAAATAATTTTAGTCCAGAATATTCAAACTCTTAACGGACTAGGTACATGGTTGATCGCGGTGATGTAAAAAGGTGTGGACATACTTTAAATTTAAGTCGCCTATCGGTGTGATATAAATCGAATCGTGTCGCGCCATCAGCGGGGCGAGCACGGCCTACTGTGACAGGCTTGAGTCACACATCAAAAACCGTGATAAAATGCGTGACTCAAGCCTGTCACAGTAGGCCGTAACAATAATTGATTCTACCGTCCATTCGGAAATGTAGCTTTTTATGGAGAAGAATGGACAAGAAACTCTACACTTATGCCCGTTTTCACCGACATCCCCTATACTACCACCTACGTATGGGACCTTTAGCTTAAAAGCTCCCCCAAACTGCCCCCTAAATTTAATTTCGTTTCACCACCATTTCTGTCACCTAACAGGGGACACATATCTATGTGACGTTTTGTTTTCGATAATAGTGACTGCTTCGTCTTTGAACTTATCGATACTTTGAAACAAGACAGAATTTATGAAATTCTCTAAAGTATTCACTTACACTACTGTTATTAATTAATCATGTTTTTAGCATTATTTTTTCTTTTTTTTTTCTTTCATATTTTTAATTAATTTTGGTCGTTTCTGATATATTTGGTCTACAGCTGTTATTTACGTCGAATATTGTACAAAAAGTTACAAAATGTTCAACAAATTAATATAAATCACTGTCCATCTTCGTCGTTTGAGAGATCACCTACGTATGTGCCGGTTAATGGGCCCAAATTTCGGCCACCTAAATTTAGGGGACCTTTTAGCGTTTAACTGACCCCTTACTGTTGGTGAAACAGAAACCACCTTCTAACAGCCCCCTAACCACACGTAGGGGATCCCTTAAACTTACTTAAAATAAAAAGTGTTTTACAAGTATTTGGTTACAACATCATTTCTTGTTGGAAAAAAAATACATATATGTGAGAACTATGTAAAAAGACGTGCACGTAAAAGCGTCTAGAGTAAAACAAACAATTAAAAAAAATCAATACATAGGCAATTAAAAACAAGCCGAGGCAGCTAAGTTATGACCAATCCCAACTGACGGC
The DNA here is from genome assembly GCA_945859665.1 of Anorthoa munda. Lineage (NCBI taxonomy): Eukaryota > Metazoa > Arthropoda > Insecta > Lepidoptera > Noctuidae > Anorthoa > Anorthoa munda. The sequence continues at coordinate 43,025,839 of OX243893.1, forward strand.
GCCCGTTCACGAACATGACACATAGATCGGCACCACTCAGATCAACCATCATGAAGGGAACCGAATGATCCAACACATGTGCCACCATCAGAGAGACATTAGAGACAGCATGACACACTATTAACTGCCAGGGCTCACTAGTCAACAAACGACATATAGGTACAGTAAATGGTAGATTTACAGTTGGTACATAGTACTCACATATGTGCTGTGCAGTTATATAATACTAAAATTAATTGAGTTTATACAACTCAAATATATTCATACAATCATCAGTAGGTCCAACAATACTTTAGAACTTTTCTGCTTATCACTTATTTTTGTGCCCTAGTGGCTGTGGAGCTGGATTAGCGTTGAGCCAAGCATTTTTATCAGCGATGTAATCCCCCAACCTATAATATGCCTGCCTGCATAGTGTGCGTTTTATACAATTTTTGAATTTCGACTTATTCAGTTCTAGAATGTGGGGAGGTATTTTATTGTATCATTTTATACAGTACCCCATAAAAATGATGCTACTTTAGCCAGCCTGAAACCTGGTTGAATTAATTGGTCCCTATTTCTAGTAACATAATTATGTCTATCGCTTTTTTTACTAAAAATATGTATATTCTTTCTAACGTACATGATGTTTTCGTAAATATATTGACAAGCTACCGTCATGATGTTAATGTCTTTAAACAGTTCCCTTAGATAATCTCGCCGGCGAAGATTGTATATCGCTCTGATGGCTCATTTTTGCAGAATGAAAATTTACTCAATGTCTGCAGTCCTTCCCCATAGTAAGATACCGTAAAACATGATACTATGAAAGTAACTAAAATAGACAAGCCTTGCGGTATCTATATCAGTAAACTGACGTATTTTTCTAACAGCATAAGCTGCTGAACTTAGCCGCCCCGCAAGGGATATCAAATTAGTACCCCATTGCAACCTCGGGTCTAGCGTGATCCACAGGAAAACCGCTTTATCGACGAATTCTAGCTTCTCATTGTTTAATATAATGTCACAATCATAACTTTTGACATTTGGCAATTCAAATTTTACACACTTAGTTTTTTTAGCATTTAAAACTAAATTATTATCATTGAACCAATTTTGAACTTGCCGCAAGGCATTATTTACGTCGGCAACGTTACACGTACGTCTATTTATCTTAAAAATCAAAGAAGTATCATCAGCAAATAACACCATGTTTAATTTGTTTTCCAATAGATGGGGTAAATCGTTAATGTAGGCTAAAAATAGGAAAGGACCTAAAATTGATCCCTGGGGTACCCCCATTTTCACGTTCAACCCCGGCGACATGACACCGTTTATTTGAACTAATTGCTGTCTAACATTCAAATAGGATTTTACTAAACTTAATGCTGATTGGCCTAGCCCGTAATGCCCAAGTCTCAAAAGCAATGTTTCATGATTAACGCCTTCGTCAGGTCGCAGAAGATACCTATGGCATCTTGCCCTTCCTCCCACGCATCAAAGATGTGTTTTAAAACGCCTAATTGTTTTGAAATCTGTACAGTCGTAGCTGCCTTTCGCGGCTTCGCCCAAGTGGAATTAGTACTTCTCCCGATATCTTTATAAATTATATAAAGTTGTATGGCAGGTTAATTTTCAATGACCAGCCGTAATGCCCCAGGAATTAGGTATATAACGGTTTAAAGCGGAGATTTTTTTTTCCTTGTCTATCCCACGGTGGTATGGGGTATCGTTGGATATGCCATAAAAATATTACGGATCTGTTAGTCTAGTGTCCCCCCCCCCTCCCCTCCCCCGCTCTGCCAGCTAAATGGTTGCTCACGGTAGTAGTATAAATAAAGAAATTAAAAAGACAATTATCACCGCCAAGTGGGGCTTTACAAGTTTACGAGTACTAGTCGACCAACTTATAAAATGTACTTGGAAAAGTAAACATTTTATATATTGGTATGGGGACAACAGTTTTCGAACGGAAAAGTTAATTTTGTCCCTTCGTTAGAACAATGTTCGGTGCTTTCATTGTTTATGAACGTTAGTAATTGTTACCTATTCATTTTAGTGAATGTAGCTGTTTATACGGAATCCTCTGTGCGCGATTAACACTCTCTCTCACTTGGTTGGTTTTTTTTTCTTTGATACTTGTTACTATAAAGTTTCATCACAATCCTCTGCGTAGCTTTAGCGTGAAAGAGTTACAAACATCCTTTCGTACTCACAAACTTTATCATTTATAATAGTAAATAGGATTAGCCGCTTTTCATTCAAAATGGTTTTGACATGGTGGAAAATAAATTAGACCAACACGTACCACTCTCTTTCGCTAAACCTTGCATGCGAGCAACCCCATCGAAAAGTGTCTTTACACAAATGACATACCAGATTTTCCCTCATTCTTATAACCCCACTTTTATTTTTAGGTCTAAATCAGTTTCGTCGGACTCTGAATCGGAAAGTTCGTCCAGTGCAAAAGAAGAAATGCCTCAAAAAATAGCCAAGTCGTCAAAAAGCCATGATAAGCGTTCAAAAAACTCCTCTGCTACTCACAAAGGCGAACCGCCACCAGAGCTGCTCATAAAAACGGGAAGGAAAACAAACAACTCGTTGGCTTCCGCAACAGGACAGATAGTAATACCAGACAATGACGAACCCGTCAGCAGTACACGAAAAAAGCTCAAGACATCTCAAATGTATGCATACTTCATTGTTATTAGGTTTTGTAACGATTTAGTCTTGTATTTAGATATTCTAACCCTCTTTCCATTTGCAGATTTGGTCAAACCGACGAGGACATCCAGACTGACATGTATAAAGTTCTTAAACAATTAACCGCTCATGATGATGCATGGCCCTTCATGGACCCTGTAGAAGAGGAATATGCGCCCAATTATTACGCCGTTATTAGGCGACCAATGGATTTACGGAAAATGGAAGAACGCCTTGACAGTGGCTATTACACTGACTTTTCTGTGTTTAAAGCAGATTTTAAGCTTATAGTTAACAACTGTCGTTTGTACAATGGCCAGGATAATGGTTTGTATAAAATATAAACAATAATTTCAAACTGGTGGATAAGCTGATGAATTATTTTTATTTAATTGTTTTTTTTTTTTTCAGAGTATACTGTGATGGTAGATAACTTACAAGCTGCATTTGATCGACTGACTGAAAGATATATACATAGACTTTCATCATCTGATGAAGAAATTGCTGTTGAATATCAATTACCAACTCCTTCAAGAAAACACAAACTGAAAATGAATGAATCTCCAAGTCACCACAAGAGAAAAAAGCGAAAGTCTCATTCCGAAGGTAAGCTGGTTTATTAAAGTTACGGGTTCGTTTCGTGATGACGGCAATCATTCTTAATTGAGTGTTGATACTGAGAGGGTCACAACTCGACCACGTCTGAACTTAATAATACAAGAGCGCGCAAAACGAGCTCGGGAAAGCTTAAACGGGCACATCAACCCGCCACGGATAGGTAAGATACGGGGCAGGGGATGACATTACTGACGGATAACTGACTCTTGCAAAATTTAAATAGTGCGACTTTTTTTTATTGTGAACCTAGCCAATTGATATTTAATCAGTTAGCTGTATTCTTGGACGTTGTATTCAGCCACTCAGCTAATCGTCAATTGGGGTGTGGTTGAATGGCATTGTTCTAAACTAGGGCTAGCCCTTCAATTAAACGACTATGGCAGCTAGTTGACTGCGCAACATACAGTTGCGAACTAAAAGTGTCAATTAGATTATTTTATTCATTTGCGTTTCTCACTATGGGCAATTCAGTCTAATTATCTCAAACGAATACGCATTTTATTTTATTTTCCGGTCAAAATAGACATTAAGGTTTACATTAATTTGCTTAGAGCTGAAAATTTATAGAGGTCTTAGGACTCTTACACATAAACACGATACGACGTCGCGTCGTGCTATGAAGCGATATTTTCATCATCATTTGTTACCGTTGTTTCATTCACATCGCGTTTATGTGTAAGAACACTTTGGCACACTATTATGAATGAAATGTCAAAGTCATCCCATCGATACCATGTCTGATAAAAAATATATTTAAGGATATAGGTCGAAAATTTCTCCTTTTTAATTTTTCTCATAAACATTGAGTGTTATTGTCTAAATATTGTGCATTCCTTAAAGTCTGTAACGATTAAGTTCACACAAAAAAAGCCTAAAACTTATTTATCGTGGCAGTTTACGTACTGTTTGCCATGCTGGGGTGGGACAGCAAAAATAAAATGTTTAGTACTTGAGAGGATGCAGCGATCTTTACCTAAGGTTATGCTCTTTAAACCCTATAGGTTCCCAACCCAAAGGCTTTATCTAACCTCTGACCTTTAACTTTACCTACTCAATCTTATCCTAAGAAAACACTAATCCCTCCCGTATGATCCCATAAAGCCGAATATGAGTAGCAGAAGACGCTACTTAGTCGCTCCAACTGTGTCATTTAGATCAGTTTTTCTTAAGAGGCAGTATGCATGGCAATCTTCCCACTTATACAACCTATTGAATAAATAACTCCATGTCTATCCTCTGAAACTCCGTGACTGTAAATTAGTTGTGACTGTGTAACATTGCTTCCTTAATCTGTCTCCACAACGAAATCGTTAGTTGAGGAAGCTGTTGCTGGCTCGCTCCGATCCCAAGACATTGTCGCAGGGCTAACCTAGACCTTAAGTTATATATGTATAGATATGCAGGCAAATTAATTTAACTCATACAAAATGTACACTCACACTATTATACACATTCACGCACACATACACTCACATTATTACACACACACTGGAAACCCACTCGCATAAATCGCACAAGCGCCCTTCTTTTTGTATTTTCTTTTCTTTTATTATTCTGTTTTCAATTGCATACTCTGTATAATGTTAAGTGGAAGAGCAGAGTCACCTAACACAAGCATCTTCTTGCTTAAAAGATTATATCCTAATCACGTATGTTAACGCTTTATGTAATTGAAATAAACATTTTTATTATAATTTTTTTTATTTATAGTATTACAGTATTACATAGTGTTATAAAACTGTAAGGTAATTGATTCATGCACAAAAGTTACTACAGCATTGTTTTAGGAAAAAATAATAAGATGTATTCTCATCTTTTATTTCTATTTTCAGGTGAACCCAAATCCAGTTCGTCAGACATAATACAAGAAGAGAAGCCCGAAGAGGAAGAAGTACCTGAACCAGAACCAGAAGTAAAAAAGATTAAAGAATCTCATAAAAGTAAACAAAGCAAGGGCAAGAAGAAACGCAAAGGTCATCATCATCGTCATGGTAAACATTCCAAAAATCATAGAAAGGAAAGGAAAGATTCTCATAAATCTGATCACTCCGAATCTAAATCAAGACACAGCAAAAAACAAAAGCATGGGAAGAACAAAGACAAAGATGGCAAGAAGTCAAAACAAAAGAAGAAAAAGAGCAAACACCACGAGCCCGAACCTCCGGAAGAGTTGAAGCGTAGCGTCTCACAAGAATCCTTGGAGAGTTCTAATAGAAGTAGGAGTGCCAGCCCATTACCTTCTATTCACACACCGTCACCCTCGCCCACGGAACTGGATCAAATTGATTCTCCTGATCAACTTACTGATCCAGATTTCGTGAAAGATAAATACGATAAAATAAAGGAAAGAAGACGACATGCTGCCAAGGATGCATGGGAATCACTGTTTGATTATAAACAAAAAGCTGTTGATAAGCATAAGCAAAATCTTCATATACCCGAAAAAGAGAAGAATCAAAAGCTAAGAGAAACTATCGAAAAGCTTAAAGCTAAAAATGAAAAGTATAAAGATAGTTCACTGTTCAATACTTTGTTCTCCTCAAGTCAAAGTAATCTAGATACCGAATCAAGCAATACAAATGATTTTACTGTCAAAGATGTTGATTCTGAAGATGAATCGATAGAAAATTTAAAGACAAAGTCTGCACTTAAAAAAGGTCAAAAGAAAAATTCTGCTAAGAACGAGTCTGCTTCTGAAGCGTTAGAACAAGCTGTGAAAGATATAAGTAAATGGCTTGATGACGCTCCAAAAGGATCTAATGTGAGTTCGCCTTGCGATAGTCCAGCTCAAACTATTTCTACCGAAGATCCCGAAAACAGCCGGCTGGATGATGATCTTTCTCAAGGAGAAAAACCACTTCACACTAGAAAAGAATTGACTAGAAAAAGACCTTCATCGCGTGAGCCAAAGTTGATTAAAAGAAGAGAAATTCAAAGAACGATTGAAAGACTTCAACCAGGCAAGAGTAAAGGTAACTTGCTTACTAATTTGAGTAATAAAAATACGGAAAAAACAGAGGATCTTCCTCTACCAGTTGGACCTCAAAACAAAGTTCGTGATGCTCAAAAGGCAGAGGAATCTAGCCCAAAACTTAGCCTAGGTTCTGTTTTACCAGCTGTGGAGTTTGCTCTAGGTAATGACCATAACTTCGGTAATAATGATGAAAACAAAACAGAAGAACAAAAAGATAGCAGTAAAATGACAGAAGTACAGACAGAAGAGAAAGTTGAAGATGCTCCTGTCGAAAAAAGACCAGAGGAAATTATTGTTCCGCCAAACAAAAAAGATGCTGAGGTTGAAACTGAACCTCAAATAATAACTAAGCCAAATCAAGAAAAAGCTACTCCTAACCTTAGCGCGTGGTTCAAAGCCTTTGGTGCTCCCAAAAGTACTGGTTCAACTGCACCCGCTCCTAAAAAGAAACCTGATGAAGCTGATTCTGAAGAAAAAGTACCGGAAAATGTCACCACAAATGATACCAAGGTCAACGAACCTAAGAATCAAGTTAATTCTCCGACAGGGGCCGATACTCCAAATCCTGAAGGTGGAGATAGTCCCCTGCCTAATATGGGGACAACGCCGAGGCAACGAAGAACCAGCACTGGGAGTTCCGTGTCGGAAAGGTCTTCCTTCAGCCAGGATCTTGATTCGCCTCGACATCAAATGTCACACACATCCCCACTGCTACGTTCGCCCGCATCTCCGAGAACGGATGATTTCCAGAAGATAACATATCCTATAATAAATGGAAGTGTGAGAGCTGGATTCTATCAAGATACAACATCGATGAAAAGCAGCCCAGAGAAAAGCTGCAGTCCACGTGAGGGTCCACATTCCCCTTATTCGCCTTATTCTCAACATGTTTACGCCTCTAACAATGTCGCAGGACCAGGGACGCCGAATTATTTTGTTGACCACAACAAAAGTCCGCATCCTGCATATAACCAGAACCCACCCCCCTACTTTGATAACACAAAAACACAAGCAGCTAACAAACCCGCACGCCCTGAAGATTTTATTCCCCTGCCGCCTCAAGATTCTTATCAACAAAGCCAATATACAGGACCGTTCTCGCCGGCATATACACCATACCCACAGAACTCTGCAAATTATTCGCAAGTACAAACTTCGCCACAACCCCCGCTACAACCCTTAGCGCCGGTACCAAACTCTCCAGCTCCCACTAATGCCGCGCAAATTATGACAGATCTTAAAACTCCACTGTTTCCTGTTAAAAAACGGACATACAATGAACCGGAGCTTTCCTCAGTATCCCTCCCCGCCTCAAAACCAGAAAACAAAGAAGTTACTGGAGCAGTACAAAGTAAGAATGAATACCAGAAAAATTCATCATCTTTGCATTCAATGACTGCGACTTCAGTTGACGACATAGCATTGGCATTAAGTGAAAAATCGGAATTGGCCAAAATGAATAGCTTACGGGATAAAACTGCGATGGAATTTGCTACTGAAAACAGAGAAGTAAAATATGAAATGAATGAAGCATTACAGAATAACAAAAATACCATAAACATCGATTTGGATAAGCCAATTGGAATTATTAAAAAAGATAATGTCGACATGGTTAACATGGGTTATTTGAACCCTGAGATTGACCGCAGAAGCAGTAGTGATACACACTCACACGAAGTTGACTATTTGTCACGAGATATAACAAAATCGAATATGAATCATCCACAGCAAAAGGCTTATGACGTTGATGCTATTGCTATTAATTTAGGATTAAATAGCCAACATCTGCAAAAAAGTATAGCTAAAGCCAACATGAATTCAGGAAATATTCCTCCAGCACATAGCCAGGCACACAATGAAATGAATATGAACCAAAATATTATTCACGCACATCACAATCAATATGAAAGTATGAGTGGACAAAGCGTAAGCAACTTTTCAATAAGCGACATAGACCTTGCGAACAAGAAATTGTATTCTTGCAATACTACCCCTTCATCTGCTGCAATAGATTATGGCAATTGGAAAATGACAAGTCAAATGCGCAAACAAGAATTATTGCCTTCTGACTATTCTACGGCTTACAGTGCCAATAATGTGGAAAAATTAAAGAATGAAATGAGTGCAATAAGTGCTAATACAATTGCTTATAATAAAAGCCTTCAGCATCAGCAGTATAATTCATATAATGTGGCCAGGCCAACTTTACAAAGAACTCAGGAGTTGCAACAAAATCTTCCTGGTGAATTAAGAATACCCAATCCAAGAGGTCATCTTAAAAATGATCACATGACTACTCCATCATCAATAAGTGATACTGATGTAATTGCCAAAAATATTGACTCTCTTGCCAAATCTCAAAAAACTGAAAAACTTGTACAAAACCATCCATTAGTAAATTCAAATCCATATAAAACTCCATATAGTAATCCTTCTTCACTCCCACTCGATACTTTGCGTAACTTGCCTAATATTCCTCAAATGCTAGAAAGATACTCTAATGATGAGAGGTATCTGTCCAGTTTTGCTAGTAGCCAAGCAGCTGCATTATACCACGACAAATCATTTCAAATGGCGCAAATGTTTAACAAGAGTATGTCTTCAGAAATACACCCAGTCAGCACGTCTGTTAGTATATATTCCCAGCCATCTATGTCCATGACCATGAGCAAGGACAATAGTATTTACAAAACATCCAGTGTTGCAGCTTCACAAATAGATACAAAAACAAAAAATAAAAGGAAGAGAACTGCTGACGCGAAACAAACAGCACAGATCAGCCAAGCATACCATCCTAGTTCATGCGGGACAGATGTTTTATCGTCAGTCAAGTCGAGCATGATGCCTGGGAATGCTTTCAATTTTGGAACATCAACAAACATGGCTTTAAGTAGTGGACTGTACGGAGATAATGGCAGCTTTACAATTGAGGATTTCCGCAACAGCACCGCTAATCAGCTAATGGCAGCCAACTATATGGTTGCAGCAGTTGCTCATCAGCAGCGCAATAATGCCGAAGCGAATGCAGAAAAGTTAGCGAAACCTGCTCATCAAAACTCGACACATACAGGGAGCACTTTTCCTTTCATTGGCCATTCACAAGTTAGAGCTGGTTACCCCTTCGTTGGAACCGATCCGACGTCGCCGCTGTACCAACAGTATCTACAGCGGCATCAGGAAGAGCTATTGAGACAAACAGGCGCACAGATCATGAGCTTGTACCCCAGCGGCTATCCGCCCGCCCTCGGCGTGAGACAGCCCTACGATATCAACCGACCGTCATGGCTCTAGACAAGTTGACAGTAGCATAGCTTCATAACGTGGAATCCTACATAAATAATCATAAATGTGACTATTGTTATAGGAAATTGTAATTTATATTGTTTGTAGATTTAATGTAGCATTTTTGTGAAGATTAATTCTTATTTACATTATTGTAATGGAAATTTTTATTTTGTATCATGACAAGTTAATCTTTAATAAAATATAATTATACTTATTTTCTAATAGTATTCACTTAACCTGTGATGACTTGAATGAGAGACTGCTTCTTAGATTACAAACTGTGTCAAGCTGTTATACAAACACATAGTGAATCCCTTTGTCTTTCCTGTATGTTGAACAATTACAATGTTATTAGATGGCCGTAGTTGCGTAGCCTATTTTCTCAAGGTTTATATGTTATTCTTATATGGAATAGAATACGCTTTATTAGTACAATTATTGAATTGCCCATTCCATAAATACTCAGACATTTTACTAAATAGTAAAATGTTAAAAAAAGAATATAATACATGATATCTATATATTAAATGGTTATTGATTATTAAAGAAGCAGTCTGCAATATCACTAGGTATTTTATACTCATATAAATATTTTAATGTTAACATTATTTAATTATATTCATTAATAACAATGCTTTTTAAGCTTTTTTAGCTTTAATTTAATGAACATTATTACCATTTTATAAGGTCACAAGAAGTAATATTTGTTATTAAATAAATTTAAATTTTACGTTATACTACTTAATTTAGATTGTTGTGTAAATATTTCACTATTTTATTTACGATCAACGTTTTTTAGCAATTTTAAGTATTTTTCGTTAAGAAATAATTTAGTTTAAATAAAATTCATGAACCTAGTATTAAAAAAATCATATAAGAATAATTGAAAACAATTCTTCTTGTGTAAAAATAAAGATTTTAAAAATAATTGATGTGTTGATCAAGATAACCTTAGTATTCTTTACTCTACCCCTGATATTATATCAAGTGTGTTGGGTGTGTGGATTCTTTAAAACCTTGCTTCTTTTTCTGATACACATCCATTCATAATTATTAACTGGCCACATGATTGCCAGTATTGTCACCCGGTACAGTCAGAGTCAAAACCATAGAAATAACCTGTTCAAAATAATCTGGACTGTTACTACTACTGCACTGACTGGTTACTAACTGCTGAACCACATTTCAACATTTTCAGTAACCAGTCAGTTTTCCAGAACACAATATTCACACGACGGTTGACATCTCATCTCAACCGGATGACATGCTACACGGACAGCTTATGGTAAACATCCCTAATTCTGCCGCGTATTTATTATATTACTCTTTGGCCTAATTGTGTAAGTGAATACGGTAGGGCAAAGGGTTTTGACCCCATCAGTCGACCAATCACATACGATAATCTACATCGCATCCTTCATTTCGCATGAGTTTCGTCGATTGTTGGAGTCAAAACTACTCAAAACCCTTTGCCTTGCCGAATTAACTTACGCAATTAGGCTGGACTTATAGTTAATATATATTATGTTTGAAATCGCCAACCCGTCTTTGATCAAGCGTAGTGATCAATGCCTACTCTGTATGTTATGAATCCTTTGTTGCCCTGCAGTGGGACAGCTACAGGCTCGTATTATTATCTATACTAATATTATAAAAAGGTAAAGTTTGTAAGTTTGATTGTAGGAAGTAATCTCTGGACTGGAACTAATAATTATTAAAATTCTTTCACCAGTAGAAAGCTACATCATTATTCCTGAGTCATAGGCTACTTGTTATACCGAAGAAATAACGGTTCCTGCGGGGTGCAAAACCGCGGGAAATAAGGTAGTATATTATTAAGGTGGTGGCTAACCTAACTCATTTGCATTGCAGTTTTCTGAGAGCCCATTGAAATTAATTGTCTTCCAATGCAAAGATAGTTTTACAATTTAAAGCGGGTCAAACAATGTCTATTTGTGCTACTCAATTAGTTTATTGAGACGATATTTCACTTACTAATATGATGACTTTATCACAAGGGTGCTCGACTCAGTACTGGCCAAGATGCCATATGCATGCAGTGTTAAATTCAATAACATAATACCTTGTGAGATATTAAAACTAAATGAAAGAAAATTTAAAACTACTGTTAAAGCACACTTTCTAAACAAGCATATTTTATTTGTAATATTACAAATTAGATGATTATATTCAAGATAAAAATGCTTGGAAACATGCTGGTCCTGGTGCATCTTTAGTGTAGACTAAATTAAACTGGTTAATTTGTATTTTGACTCGCACTGTTCCATTGTTGTTGAATTAGGTAATTTACCTATGTTTGCAATATTACTGGCCAAGATGCCATATGCATCTTGGCCAGTACAGAGCTCTGATTTTCTTTAAAACTAAAAGTACTTTGTGGCTTTGATCAGACATATACGTACGCAGAGCGGGACCCTCGACACTACGGCTTTGCAGACCACCTAAATAATTAGTGCTCATTTTGTGCTTCCCAAATTATTTGCATTTAGAATTTGTGCTCCTAAGTTTATTGAGTGAAGTTCACTTGAAGCAAAACTACCGCCAGCGGTGGGGCCGTACGAAAATAACGGAACGAAACTTATGAAGTTATTTATTGGTCTGATGCAGCCTTATTCCGTAAGTGAAATCGGCAAGGCAAAGAGTTTGTACAATCAACCAATTCCCATAGATGGAGATTCACATCGCATCTTTCATCTCGAATGTGATTGGTCGATTGTTCATACTCTTTGCCTTGCCGAATACACTTACGCAATTAGGCTGCCGAGGAACCCTGTCGCATTTACCTAAAAAGAATCTTCCTGCTACTTTTGGTTTAAAAGTTATTTAGGTACGTTTTCATGATTGAACTTTTAGCGGGGCTGAAAATTATTTCTTCTGGCTGTGACTGCGCTAACTCTACCATAATCCACGCGGCACATATTTATCTGAAGTACCTACGTTATTTATTCTCGGTAGAGAGTAACTATTTTCTTTGGTATTCATGTTCGAATTGGCGCACCACAGAAATTATATACTTAGGTACCTGCCTTTTCACACGCCTCAGTGGTGAAGTGTATAGCCATGTACGTTTTCACACGTACCGGCGTACATGCCTATACATTCGCCACCGGCTACCCGGAAACCGGGGCGTGTGAAAAGGGATTAAAGCTCTGACTTTTCGCGGCTGTCCGAACGTGACCTGTTACATAGATAATTTGGAATAAAAAATCTTTTCCTTATAAAAAATCAACAAAAAAATAAATTTAACGATGTCGGTGTTTCTAGTTTTTAACCTACTTCCCAAAAAGGGGGAGGTTCTCAATTCGGATGCTCAATTTTTTTATATGCTCGGGCATTACTCCGTCATAATACAGACGGACCTGCAAAATTCTCTATGGGTATACTCTCGAGGTGGTCCCATTGTCGCCAAAATAGAATCTGAGTATCCCATGGAAAAAGGACGGTAGGCACTGGAACTCCGTAATAAAACAAGGTATCCTAGTTTTGTTTGGGCTTATTGGAATTGAAATGAGATGTACTCTGGCTACAAATGATTTTCATGGTAATATGAGGTACCAACACAAAAAAGAGTAAAATAAAAAAGATTTTAACAAAAATAAATAACTGACAAAACTGAAACAAAACACTACAAAGCGAAAATAGCCTATTTTTAACACCAGTTTTGATAGTTGATTTAAACTACAAATGAACCTATTGGAAAGCACACAATTACATAAATTGTTCGGCAATGGAAACTCATGCATATGACTTATTAGTTGTTATAGCACAGTATTGATTTTTATTGTTGCAGTTTTTTGACTCAAAATATGATTTTCTCAGATACAACACTAGCTATTATACAACAGCAGAATTAACAACTGAGTCACAGAGAAAAATAATATATAGGGTAAACTGAGTGTGGCAGACAGAAGTATGACATATTATGATTTCTGTTCTAGTAAAAAAAAATTATCACTGAAGAACACCAAAGATAGTGTCAACAAAAATGGAATTGTTACTTACATGTGTGGGTTATTATAAAATTCACTACGATCATTGTACTTTCCATACTAAATAAAACAGGTATTAAATAGAAAAGTATTTATTTCTAATAAAAGCTATACTGGAAGAAACATTTAAAAAGCCTAAGATTAACTTAAGGGTTAAATTCAAGCATGACCGACATAAAAATCTGTTTAAACAAATTGAATTACTTATAAATAAGTACAGTGTTATCACTAAGTAATTTTAATAGATTGTCATACACAATATAAGGAAAGATGAATATTATATTGATGATAGCTATTTGTTAGTTACTGCCTTCCTTTGCTGTACCATTTCTCTGATGTTGTCTTCACTCTCTTTCAGATTCTTCTCTAAATACTGTTTATTGTTTTCTAATTCTGTTGTTCGAGCTGATAATTGAGCCTCTCGGGTTTGGAGGTTGTTCTTGACGTCGTCTAGATTTGTGAGAAGAAACATTCTACCAACGGATTCATAAGATTTTGTAGCAGGTGGGAATGAATTGATCTCTCGCTGAGTAATATCCACATGTTGCAGGACACGCTTCAGCACATCTAGCTGAGAGTCGATTACTTGAATTTTTGCACTGGTTTCTACCTCTTTCAGGTGCAACTCAGTAAATGCTTTTTTCAGCTCTAAATCCACTGTTTTAGCCATGTTTTTAAGTTGTTTTATCTCTTCTGCTGATTATGACTGATGGATCACGTTTTTGCTTGAGTACTAATGAGTAATGTCAAAGATGTGTCATGATGTTCTAAAGTCAGCTGTCATGGCTGTCAACATTATGTCAACGACTATGCTCTGTTTTTTTATGAAGACCGATAAATGACCTAAACTCACGCCTTTTTCTCAAGTTTTTGAATATTTTCCAAAAATAAACGAAAAGCATTTGTTTTTTATAAAAGCCGGTTAAAATTTCGATTATGGGCCGTTGTTTTTTGGCGCGGGGTAGGTTTGGCAACCCCCCAGTACCATCCCTACTACTCGGAGCCCCATGGTTATGGAGATATCCATAGTTAAAGTTTTCACGTTAGTATAAAAATTTCCATAAATGTCCATCGATTTAAGGGGGGCGGAGGGAAAGGGGGGTAGAGGGGCTACCTCACTGTACCATCCTCACCCCACGGTTATGGAGATATCCATGGTTAAAGTTTAAGATTACTATATAAGCAACAAAGTCGACGGATCCCCGCTGTGCGAGACTCCTATTTCTGTGTGCAGGGTCTAAAGTAACCTAACATGAAGGAGATGACGGGTGCTGAGTTCGCTCGCTCACTTCAGCTCCCGTCATCTCCTTCGAACCTAACCTAGCCGTGTCGGTGTGGGTACCCTAAGCTCCCGAGCTCGCTCTTGGACTATTTCTAATTTTTTTACCTCACGAAAAACATAAAATTTCCGAATCTTGAAAATTTGTAAAAAGCTTTTTATTTATGACAAAAAAAATGAACTTCCAAATCAACGGCTCATAATGGAAGTTTTAGCCTAGAAGCCTTATAGTTGTGAATAAAAATAATATTTTAGTACATGTAGTGCTAGAAGCTAAAATTTTACCTCGCTAGAGTTCTGTAGCTATTACGCTAGTGCGGTTAGCCGCCTTGGCAGTAGGCTGTTCATTTCAGCGGCCTCGCAAGGCAGCTTTTGCTGTTTTGAGGCAAAGCAAGCAGGCAGGCTTTTGACAAAATATCAGAATGTTATCAGAGATTTAATGACTCACATTTAGTGCTTTCTAGCTCCTGGCCTATCCATCTGGATAGTGCAGGAGCTAGAGAGCACTAAATGTAAAAGGTCTATCCAACGAAATATATCTTAACGCTATTGAGACGAGGGGTAGGCTAAACTTTCAGTCTCACCAAGCCGACTTTTAAAAGATTGTTCCTAAAACGGCATCCAGGTGGCCAATATTTTAAAGTTGACGAAGTTGTATATAGGGTTATAAAAAGATGATTGAAAGGCACAGTAAAAAATCGACCAACGCGTTTGATCTCTAGAACGCCACATAGTAACAAACATACATAAACACATTACCCTCCTTTGGCAGCTTTTTACCCGAAAAAAGGAATTAATTGACAAAATACTATAGAATTGTAATTGAATGTCAAACATTTAGAGCTCTCTAGCTCCTGGCCTATCCAGAATCCAGAGAAATCGTCATAACAAATAATACCCGCCTTGAAGAGATCTATCCAACGACATAATATCTTAACACTATTGAGGGTGAACAACAAAGCCCATTGGCCTTTTGTCTTAAATATCTATCTGTCTGAAAATTCAGATTTATTATAATTTAGTATATTTGCTCAAAATTAATCATAGATTAGGCAGTCATACATTACATTTCATTTATTTAAATTATTACATTTTTAAATATTTTTATAAAACACATACAAAAAAGAAAACATTTAAAAATATAGTAGCCCACAGTATCGGGAACAGGGCTCAAAGTACCGGTGGTCAGTGCTACTGAGAGAAGAACCTCCTAACGATAAGCGCCGTATCCTGGAGTGCCGCTTTCTGGGTGATCCACCTTGATCCAGCTGCCCAACGAGAGCCTCCTCAGATGTTTGTCGAGGCTCTTGGCTATTATTCCATTGGCCGTCACGACTATCGGCGCAATGATTGCATAAATTACATTATTATTATATTCGAAATATTTGGATTTCCTCTCTTGGAAAAAAAATACTATTGGCAAGAGCATCCAAGATGTTGCTGACGATAGGTTGATTCAAACTTAATGACATGAAATCTGTGCAGTTCTTTTTTCGCTGTGTAGTACCCCTCACTCCTGCTGTCACATGAATTTGCTGCTGCAGTGTGTTGCTTTGCATGGCCACTGTTAGGTTTTAATATACCTGTACATGTGTGGGTTATTATAAAGGTGAACGGCAGATTTTATACCGCATACTCTTTTTGTTGTTCGATTGTAGAATTTATACCACTTATTAAGGCAACTAAGCCATTTATATTCATGTAAGTTTACTATTTTAAGAACTTCGGATTAATTAATATTTTAATAAATAAACATAATAAAATCATACACTAAACGCAGTTATGTTTTTAGAAGTTGCCTTATGTAAAATAACACAAATATTGAAATGATAATTAATTATTTAGAAATAGAAATAACATTAAATATAATCACACTCATCAATATCAAACTATTGCAGTCCGCTGCCGGATATAGGTATCTCCTAATGCCCTGCATAGGTGCGATCCTCAATTCAAACTACCTACTTAATGGTAAGTAAAACAATGGTACACTAGTACATAACCTTAAAAAATAAAACTGGTTATAACTTTTATGTCCCAAGTTCTAAAAATCTAAGAATTTAAAAAGGGATTATCTATCATATTAACTACCAATTAAAATAAAAAATATGCCAAAACACGAAATTTTATTAGCGGTACGAAATGCGCATACAAGCCTGCCGTTCGCCTTTATTCACCATCAACAATTAGGTAACTTGTTTTAAGATAGCATCTAAACTGCTGTCCTTATACTAAATAATACACTAATGAAGTAGAAAAGTATTTATTTATATTAAGAGCTATTTCGGGAGAAACATTTATAAAGCTTAAGATTAACTAAAGGGTTCAAGTCAAGCATGATAAAAACTGTTAAATAAATTAAAATTACTTATTAATAAATACTGTGTCATCACAAATTAAATCTAATACATCATTTAAGAAAAGACATTTAAAATGTATTGTGAATACCTCAGCCTTTTCTGAGTCAGTTCTTGGCCAGCAAGTTTGTGATATTATTGGAGGGATAATCTAGGTCTATGGTTGCTTGCCAGAACGATTTTGAACCAAATCCCTTAGGTGACGTCATCTGTAAGTTTGTTTTCAATGTTGGGACTAATAGTCATTGTTGACTCCTGGACTATAGACTTTAACTCCTTTGCTTACCTTGTTGAAATAAAGTTTATCATATGACGGGATTGATCCAGAGTTGAAACTAAAATCTAAACAATTAGAGATTGATCTCTTCAGTATTAATTTGTCTCATTTTGCCAATATGTAGGTTCAGCTGTAGAAATTGTGAACAATTTGTTGTCTTGATTGCTCAGTCCCTAGAGTGATATTGAGCTTCAAACCCCAGGATGTATGTTTTGCATTTAGGTATGAAGGCCTTCTGCCACAAATCGGTTATCAAGTAAAAAGAGGAAGTGTGAAAACAAGGTATTTTGTAGAACAATACACTTCTATTAACTATTATTGTCATTGCTTGGATGTGGTCAGTTTTACACTCTGCCTTGAGATGATGCTTGATCTATTATTATTCATATCACTGCTAACATCTCAACAGAACAATTGTCAAATGGCAGTGGTATTCTATGAATATACATTAGAAGATGCAGTGCAGTGGTGTTAAAAGTTAAATTAAATCACTCATTAATAAATACACAATAAACAGTTTCAGGAAAGATAACATGTTAATTAGATTTAGCATCACTCTGCTTGATGCCTGCCTTCCTTTGTTCTACCATTTCTCTGATGTTGTCTTCACTCTCTTTCAGATTCTTCTCTAGATACTGTTTATTGTTTTCTAATTCTGTTGTTCGAGCTGATAATTGAGACTCTCTGGTTTTGAAGTTGTTCTTGACGTCGTCTAGATTTGTGAGAAGAAACATTCTGCCAACGGATTCATAAGCTTTAGTAGTAGGTGGGAATGAACTGATCTCTCGCTGAGTAATATCCACATGTTGCATGACACGCTTCAGCACATCTATTTGAGAGTCTATTATTTGAATTTTTTCACTGGTTTCTACCATTTTCAAGTGCAATTCAGTAAATGCTTTTTTCAGCTCCAAATCCACTGGTTTAGCCATAACGATGAATGTATCTCGGATCTCCTTCGATCGAATCTGATGATAAAATTATCCTAGGTTTTCATTTCAGTATCTGTCATTGCTGTCAATTTTTTATGTCAAAAAACAATACTCTATGGCATTTGTTTTTTTTATTATCTAGGAAGCAATCTTCTTCATAATGTATCGATGGCAAATACAAGGAAACATTGAAGATCAATTAGTAATCATGCGGCGAAGTGACGGGCTGATTTTAGAAATTACTAGAATTGCGCCTGGCGGCATTAGTTCCGATTTTGGAACCCTCCAAAATATCCGATCAATGCGTTTGTATTGTTGGTACGACGCTACTCTATGGTCTTAGTTTAAAATATTGCTATGACGTTCTTTTCTTTCCCTGTCAAGCCTAGCCTGTCTTTGAAGAAAATCTATTTAATGTAAAACTATTATTACGTTTTTATTACGAATTAAACTGCAATACTAAAGGCAAATGTATATTTGTATTTCCACGCCCATCAATTGGTAGCAGAGCGTGGTTAATATGTTCCATGTCAACGATCATCTGCGTAAGTACATAACTAAAATAATACGAGAATGGCGTCGACATCAACACGAAGTATTGAAACTTTAAATAGATCAAATTATGACACTTGGTGTCTGCAAGCTCAAGCCGTACTTATAAAAAATGATTTATGGGATTATGTTAGCGGAGAAAACAAACTGTCGTCAACGTCGACTGCCGCCGAACAAAAGGCGTTTGCAAAAGGTGACATACAGGCAAGATCAGAGCTTATTCTACTCATCTCTCCAACTGAGTTAAAACAAATAAAAGGATGTCAAACATCAAAGGAGGTATGGGACAAGCTTAAATCTATACACCAGAGTACTGGTCCAGCGAGAAAAGCAACGCTGTTGAAACAACTCGTCCTAAAGAAAATGAATTCTCATGAAGATATCAGAGACCATTTGAATAATTTCCTGGACGTGGTCGGCAAGCTGGAGGATATGGACGTTACAATCCATCCGGAATTATTAAGCATTATGATGCTGTACAGTCTGCCAGCCAACTATGAAAATTTTCGGATTGCCATTGAATCCCGAGATGTATTGCCCAACCCTGAAGAGTTGAAGGTAAAAATCATCGAAGAAAACGAGGCAAGGAGACAAATTGATACTAATGACAACCCTCAAATGTCAAGATCGGAAGCGCTGTATGCCAAACAAAAAAGGAAGATTGTAATTTGTAAGAACTGCAACAAAAAAGGTCACACCACCGAGGCATGTTGGTCGAAGAAAGGAGCCACTAACCCACAAAAGCACAAACACCATGAAAAAAATTTCAATATCTGTTTTGCTTTAAAAGAAAAAACTGGTGATAATCTGTGGTGCCTGGATAGTGGTTGCAGCTCACATATGACAAGTAACGGGTGCCAATTTATAAACATGGCCCCTGAACAGAACACTCTGACGTTGGCAGTAAAGGAGCATACAACTAAAATTATAGGAAAAGGAAAAGTCAGCATATCTGCCAACGACGGGAAATATAACTTGAATGACACATTGTACGTACCGGAAATATCGACAAATCTTATGTCAGTCGGGAAAATTACTGATAACGGCTACAAGGTATTATTCGAAAAAGAAAAGGCATCGATCATAGAAGCAGATACCGTTGTACTGCAAGCTTCAAGAAACACAAACGGGCTATACTATCTGGATTTTGCAGAGAACGAAACAGCAAATTTAACTGTGAAGTTTCAAGATGAATCAATGATGTGGCATCGTAAATTGGGTCATATTAATGAAAAAGACCTGAAAATTATGGTTTCAAGGCAGTTAATGAGAGGATTAAACTTAAAAGAAGTAAAATTGGATACCTGCGAAACTTGCATAAAAGGTAAACTCTCATCTCTTCCATTCCCCAGCCATGATAGAATCTCATCTGAAACTCTCGAAATTATACACAGTGATGTCTGTGGGCCTTTTGAATATGAATCACTTGCTGGATCCAGATATTATGTATCATTTATAGATGACTTCAGCAGATATTGTTGCATATACTTCATAAGAAACAAAAGCGAAGTTATCGAAAAGTTTAAAGAATACAAAAACGGAGTCGAACTATTCACGAAAAAGAAAATTCAATATTTGCAATCGGATAACGGCGGAGAGTACCGAAGCAAAGTATTTGATGATCTGCTAAAACAATGCGGCATCAGGAGGAGACTGACTGCACCATATACTCCGCAGCAAAATGGAGTGAGCGAAAGAAAAAATCGATCCTTACTTGATAAGGCTAGATGTCTAATGATGGAATCGAACGCACCTTCATACTTATGGGCGGAAGCAATAAACACTGCCAATTATTTAATAAACCGGAGCCCAGCGAAAGCATTAAACGGAAGTACGCCGTACGAAAAATGGGTCGGCAGAAATCCCGCCGGAAATCATCTTCACATTTTCGGCAGTAAAGCATTCATTCTAAATAAAAGAAGAAGAGGCAAATTTTCCCCTAAACCCACAGAAGGAGTTTTTATGGGATATGCGAAGAATGCTAAAGGTTTCAGAATCTATCTACCTGATCAAAAAGATGTTGTAATCAAACGAGATGTCAAGTTCGTCGAGAAGATGTACTATCATGACACTCGTACCGAAGCAGCTCCTAACCACAGCAGCCGGAAACCTGAAAATAGAAAGGAAATGGTGATACAATTTAATAACAATCCTAATTCTGCCTTACCGATTCAGGATTCTCCACCCTCGAAAGATGCGTCATCCTCAGCTGCCACCAATTCTCCAATAAACTACAATGATAATATGTTACCAACTGAGGATGTGGGGGCTGAAACTGCTGATCAGTACCAAACTTCACCTGAAATATTATCAGAAGATGAAGGAGCTGAGAGCGATGGATATCAAACTTCACGTGAGACAGCAACCGGAACGACATCACAAAGACCTAAGAGAAGTAAGAAGAAGCCTCTATGGACAAACGACTATGTCTTACAGGACGATATGGAAGACAGCATGCTTGTGTCAGAAATGTCATACTTATCTGATCATCATGATACTGAAGATGACTGGCACGACGCAATTAAAGCTGAAATAAGAGCTCATATCAAGAACGAGACTTGGAAAATTACTAAGAAGGATAGTGGCGAAAAAGTAATCGACTACAAGCTTGTTTTAAAAACAAAAACTGGCCCGAACAATGTGGAAACCAAAAAGGCGAGACTTGTAGCTCGGGGATTCACACAAAGACCTGGCATAGATTACAACGAAACATTCGCCCCAGTAGCAAAGTTAAGTTCCATAAGAACCGTCGTTGGAATGTCTGTCCAGGAAGGAATGAAATTGAAGCAGATGGATGTCACAACAGCGTATCTAAACGGCGATATAGACGAAAACATATCCATGAAGGTACCTGAAAATTTAGAAAAATATGTGACAGAAATCATGATCGATGAAAGTGAACAGGATGACCTTACAATATATAACAAAGCTAGAAATATGCTGGAATGTTTAAGGAATATTAAAGGAGAAAAAGTCTGCAAATTACAACGATCCTTGTACGGACTAAAACAATCCGGGAGGCAGTGGTACATTCGATTGGACAAGGAACTAAGAAATATTGGTTTTGTTCCGTCACAAGCAGATCCATGCGTATACATACTGCAGAAAGGAGGAGCAAAAATTATCACTGCGATATGGGTTGATGATCTCCTAATTGCTTATACAGGGACTAATAAGATGCAAGAAATTCAGGAAATGCTTGCAAATAAATTCGAAATTAAAGATTTGGGAATACCAAAGAAAATGCTAGGAATCGATTTTATATTCACAAAACAGTCTATTAAATTATGCCAAGAAAAATATATAAAGGACACTTTAGTCAAATTTAAAATGGATGAGTGCAAGCCTACCAGCACACCCATTGAACCAGGGCTGTCTTTAGAAATAAACAAAAATTCTATTGAAAAGGAACTGCCGTACAAAAACTTAATTGGGACACTTATGTACCTGGCAGTAGCCACAAGGCCAGATATTATGTTCGCGGTCAGTTATCTCTCGCAATTCAATGATTACTACAGTGCCGAACATTTCAAGAGTGCCAAACGTGTTTTAAGATACCTCAAAGGCACCTCCGAAATCGGAATAACCTTTAAAAAGACAGATCAAGAGTTATACGGCATGGCAGACGCAGACTGGGGCGCCTGCAAAGTAGACCGCAAGTCTTTCTCTGGTTATTGTTTCATATATGCAGGAGGCTGCATCAGCTGGTCCTCGAGAAAACAAAAGAGTGTGGCACTTTCTACGGCCGAAGCGGAGTATTGCTCAATCACCGAAGCCGCTAAAGAAGCCATACATCTTAAATCTCTATTCAACGATCTAGGAGCTCGTATTGAGTGTGTCCAGATTTCAAACGACAATCAAGCCGCTCTGAAGTTAAGTCAAAACCCTATAGTGACGGCAAAATCTAAACATATTGACTTAAAGATGCACTATATAAGGAATTGCATCCAGGATAAACAGATATGCTTGAGATATTTGGAAACGAAGAAGATGGCGGCTGATTTACTAACTAAGGGTTTAGCTGGGCCAAGGCTCAAGGAGCTGATGACTCATCTTGGATTAGCATGAGAGTCGCGAGGAGGAGTGTTGGTACGACGCTACTCTATGGTCTTAGTTTAAAATATTGCTATGACGTTCTTTTCTTTCCCTGTCAAGCCTAGCCTGTCTTTGAAGAAAATCTATTTAATGTAAAACTATTATTACGTTTTTATTACGAATTAAACTGCAATACTAAAGGCAAATGTATATTTGTATTTCCACGCCCATCATGTATGTCCGTAAAGCAAACTTTACAAACTTTATAGATCATAATGAAACTCTAATTAACTAAAATATCATTATCTTCCTGCCCTTATCCCATGTTAGTTGGGGTCGACGCAGCACGTTTTCTTCTTCCATACCGTCCTATCCCCCGTCACGCCCTCTCTGACTCCCTTTTCTTTCATACCTCCTCCTCACACAGAAACTCTAATGAACCAAACGACTTTAAAAAAGGCGGAGTCTCCCAATGCGACTGTATGTTTTTTTTTTGTTTATTTGTTACGCGATTACTCCCTCAATTATGGACCGATTTTGAAAATTCCTTTTTGTTTGTTAGGGTATACTCTCGAGGTGGTCCCACTGTCACAAAGTCAGGATTTGATGAGGATATCCCATGGAAATCGAGGGATCCCCTCAAATTTTATAGGCAAACATGTAGCAATTTTGGTATTTTCATCAACATGGCAAGCATTTGCATTTATAAAGCTTCATTTGGTGAAGTGAAACTGATCAGGAAGACCACAGATGGCCACTGGAACTTCTCAATGATAAGTATGTTTTGGGTCACCCAACAACAACCAAGGGGTCTTCAAGTCAAGAGTGAATAGGTTACTTCTAGGCAAGCGTGCTTAACCATCATGATGTGGTATCATCATTTAACATCAGGTGAGATAGTGGTCAAACGCGAGCTACTACACCTAAAAAAAATAAGCATATTTGAAAATGGTACCTTCAAACTGATCTGGTGATAAAGCAGGAAGGTAAGCACTTAAAAAACAACATCGTAATAAAACAATGTAGGTATCCCAGTCAGTGCCGTAAAAAGCCTTTTCTGCGCCCTGTGCGAGCTTCTATAACTGCGCCCTTGTTTTTACTTAGATATTATAGGTACCCTAGAGCAATGGCATGTATAGGCTGTCTACTTTATTTCATTCAGTGTGATAAAATAAAGCACTTAGCAATTATCTAATATTTTGGAAGAGTTTATGGCTTGCTACAGTAAAGATTTACTATAGCAAGCCATAAACTTTTTTAAAGATTTACTTTTCGCGCTTTCTTCATTGCGGAATCGTTGAACTTAGATAAAGTACCTATAGATTACGCCATAAAATGAGCTCGATTGATAGAGCGAGATCGCTAGTTGGCAGCCCCATGTAAATAATAAAGACAAAAGATTATTTTTTGTCTTTGTCACCATGGCCGGCTTTTGTTGTTTGTCAAACTCTAATGCTATGGCAGGTTTGACAAACAAACTCGGTCGTGTTTGATTGTCTGTGATTTGGTGATATTATGTGTTTATTGAGACAAGGAATTGGGTTATTTATAGATTATAAGTGTCAGTGCGATGGTGGGTTGTAGTGTCCTTGTTCTTGTTGTAACACCAGAAATAACTATTGTTGTTTCATGTGCGGCCACGCCATTGCTACATCTACAGGTACTTTATCTAAGTTGATAACCCGTTCTATGTCACGTTCAATCGACAAAATCACTAAGCCGGTCAATCTTTCTTGGCCAATCGTCGAGCGCAAGTAAGTTTTTATTAATTTGAGCTTACTGAATGATCTTTAGCAGGAACCTTCACTGACATTGTTAAAAAAATCTTTACAGCGACTACTACATTGGGAAACATCTCTTTTAAATCTAGTTCGACTACAGCTTTAAGAACTAAAAAGACCCAGATTTGAACTACGGTCACATTTATCAAATAACATAATCGTTT
Source organism: Anorthoa munda (assembly GCA_945859665.1). Taxonomy (NCBI): domain Eukaryota; kingdom Metazoa; phylum Arthropoda; class Insecta; order Lepidoptera; family Noctuidae; genus Anorthoa; species Anorthoa munda. The sequence continues at coordinate 43,050,788 of OX243893.1, forward strand.
CAACTTGACCCTTTAAAGTGTCTCATTGACGTTTTTGATAATAGTGGTAAATAGGTACGTATGTGTTGGAATCGAGCACTAGGGGCGCAGAGGGAACCTATCAGGAGCAAACCGAAAAAAATATAGTCCTGCCTGGTCTGGCCATTCTTGCACTACCCAGTGGCACGGCCCTATTTACGGCACTGATCCCAGTCGTGCTTAAAGCTTGTTAGAATTGTTTTGGCAAGTCCACTGACTAAAACTGATTTTCATATAAGGGACTTACCAAAACCAAAAAGAGACAATAAAAACTTTCTAACATAAAAATTAAACCGACTTCCAAAACAAACACTATAACTTTTGTTTTGGCAGTCGGTATTAGAAACGAAAAAATAGAAATGTAAGTTATATTTCGCTTTGTACAGTATAATGCAAAAGAAAATTGTGATACACGTTTGGTTTTGACGTGTAAAACATTGAGGGCCGAACCGCGGAATTTTCTTCCGTCATCTTTTGTGATCCTAGCTTTATAGTTCAATTGTCTTTGTATTTTTTTTTCATTTGGCAGCATTTCTTTCGTGGTTTTTTCATTATTTTTCTCTTGCAACCTCGCACTCGCAGTTTAATTTGTGAAACCTTATTTTTCAATCGCAAATGCAAATAAATTAGTTTAAAGCCTGTTTAAAGTTATGAAATCCATCTAATGCGATGGTAAGTATTTTTATTATATATTAAAAAATCAATTAAGAAATAATTGTCTTCTAAGTTTCATGCAGAAAACAAACATCTTGATGTTAGAAAGGTCAGACTTCTGTGTAAGGGGCGCTTATTTAATTTATAAATTGTTGCCTCTATATTTACATTTTAATATCTGCATATTTATTAGTTCTTTCCTAATCAATATTAACGCACCTTAAATTGATGTAAAGGATTTAATAAAAAGATTCGGTTATTGATGTAAAAGTTGGGATTTGCTGTCTTGTAATATTCTTTTTTGTTGATAATTATTTTGAACTGACTTGTGTTGTAATGATTTATTTATTTATTTCAATTGTAATCGTAAATGAGTGTGCGTTACATATTGATGCGCATCAGTCGCGCATTAGTTGTGATTGTTGTGTCTTAATTTATTGAATTAATTGTGTTTATCCTTTTTGTCATCATATTTTTTATCACAGTAGGTACATGCTGTAGGAAGGCCATCATGCCGCGGGATATTTTGAGTGATAGTTTAGCTGTCCTGAGGATAGTTGAGGTATATTTTTACTATGTAATTTGATTTCATATTTGTTTTGTATTTATTTAAGAATTGGGTTTTTACAAAAATATAACTGAAATTTAAGTCCCTATGACTTCTTATATCAAATATATTGTGTTATTTGGTAATATTCCAAAAGTATGCATGCTGCGTCTTAATCTAACTCATAGCGATACCAGTTATCCATTAGGAATTTAGACATTTGCTTGCATGCTAAAGAATACTAAAAGCAATATGATATCTGCTAAAGTCAAATATAGCTACTGAAAAGAATGCATCACACTAACCAAAACCAAAAAATGTGGTACCTATAATAAACTTGGAATATTAATGAATTCTGGATGCACTGTCTAACAATTGAATATCAGGCTGCCAGCATATTACGTGTTGGTTTGACTCTCAGATTAATTTGTTGGGAAAAAATCAGTAGCAGCTTAGACTGTGCATGTTAAATGGCTAAGGTTTGCTTTCAATATATCTACATAAGACTGACATGATATCCATTGTAAATGAAGTATGTGTCATAATTATTATCATCTTTGGGAAGCATGTTCTGTACTTACATTATAGTATAAGTGCTCTTTCATTTAATTTAGCTTTCACATTTAATTATTTTTGTCTTTGCTTTCTATTTTTATCATTATTGTTTTTAAGATTGAAGGAATTTTGCACTCTGTAGTTCTGATACTACATATTTGAATATCATTTGCACTGTAAGGCCCATTTGCATCAAAAACAGAGTTAGTTAAATTAAAATATGTCTTACATAATGGGCTTGAGTAAGTTCCTATTGTTCCTAACTCTTAGTTGGTAAGATAACCCAGGGTGGATCAAGCAGGCCTAATAACAATAACATCCTTTCAAGCTCAATTACGCTTAAGACAACAATGTAGTATTAAATGGTTTTGATTGTAATATTGTGCCTACCATTTGCTCCTTTGCTAATTACAGCACAAATGTTATAGTGTTTGATAAGCTGATAATTTTTGATGCTTTCATTCTTAATAAGTTAAAGGATGGTTTGTGTTATTGGGGTCTTGATTATTAATACCCCTTCTACACAATTAAAAAACATTGTTATTGTTATTATTACCAACACATAAAAATACAAGTTGATATTCACATAAATGTTCCGATATTATAGCATGCTAGTATTGCTGACAAACTTGCAAACTGTCCTTGTCATGGTCAATTTTATCCTAATGTTGATGTGACCTATGTGTACAATGCAAACATTGTTTCTTTTTCTTACTGCATTTTTACTTTTTAATGCCATGTTAGAACTGCCACTATTACCTGAAAATTGAGATATTTGAACTTTAAAATATGCTCAAACACATGTTGGCCACAGGAATTCTGTGATATTTGACTTAATTAATAGTTTCAATATTAGTTAGCCTCTCACTGACTTTAATACCAATGTGATTTGTATCTGTTATCTACAAATGTTGATGAAAGTAACTGATCTGTTTTATGAAAGAAAGGGAAAACAATCTTTTCTATAGACATATATGTCATGATCTTCTATGTAATTGATCATACAAAGTACTTATGTAATCATGTCTCTTCAGTTTGACCATGACTCTTAGGTATTTATTTATTATTTATTTACTAAACCATATTAATCTGTTTACATAGTATCTATACACTTTATGTGGTAAATGGTAGTATCACAAAAATTATTATGCTTTAAGTATACCTGTAGCATACTTATAGGCAGCTTTGCCAACAAAACCAATAAGAACTTGATTGATAAGCAAATTGACCATTTACTTAAATTGTCCATAAATTCACATCATAAGAGAAATGACAGTCTTTATCATTAAAATAATTATAACATAGCAAATTGATGTACATAGATAGTGCGTTAATCAGCTCAACAATCTAGTTCTTTGTCTGTACATGTCATGTCATTAAGTAATAATTCAGAATATATTTCTACAATAACAATGATGTTTCAGCATGAAGATGAAGAGAACTGGCCTCTTGAAAGCAAGCCATCATGTAAACAGAATAGTAAGAAAACCTCTAACATTCCCGTCAACAGCCAGAAGACTATAACAAAGGATGACTGTGCCTGTTATTACAACTATGGGTATGCTTCATATTTAATACTTCTTCTTTTTACTAACCATGTTTTTAGGGTTCCGTACCCAAAGGGTAAAAACGGGACCCTATTACTGAGACTTCGCGGTCCGTCTGTCTGTCTGTCACTAGGCTGTATCTCATGAACCGTGATAGCTACACAGTTGAAATTTTTACAGATTTTGTATTTCTGTTGCCGCTATAACAACAAATACTAAAAACAGTATAAAATAAATATTTAAGGGGGGTTCCCATACAACAAACGTGATTTTTTTGCAGTTTTTTGCGATAATGGTACGGAACCCTTCATGCGCGAATCCGACTCGCACTTGGCCGGTTTTTTATATAAGATTATACCAATGTTGTGGGCCCCTTTATCGAGTAGGAACTATTTCTTTTAGAAGAATCTTTGAAAACAATATGAGCAATCTTGCTGACTGTTAAAGTTCATTCAAGCATCATATTGCATTGAATCTCTACTAAAAAGAATAACAATTACCTAGTTTGTTTCTACACATTTTCTTACCGCTTTTATAAATCATGATGATTATACAGGTTGAGTTTTTCAAGAGGAAGTGGATGGCCAAATCCGAAACTATGAGGAATAGCGAAAAGCACCCAAAGTAATGAGGCCGATTTTGCTCCATTGGATTTTTGTAAAATCAGTATGCCTAACCAGGAATCCCTTTGATTCCAGGAATATACTTGCTGTACTATTACACCATTCGATAGTGACGCTAATAAGGATCAAACTCTGTGATGTTTGTCGAGAACTATACCTGTGTGTTTGTGTATCTGTCTGTGCCTGTGGCATCATAGCTCCTAAACGAGTGGACTTATTTTGATTTCGTTTTAGGGTTCTATACCCTAAACGGTAAAAACGGGACCCTATTACTAAGACTCCGCGGTCCGTCTGTCTGTCTCTTTGTCCGTCACCAGACTGTATCTCATGAACCGTGATAGCTAGACAGTCACAGATGATGTTTTCTGTTGCTGCTATAACAACAAATACTAAAAACAGAATAAGATAAATATTTAAGTGGGGCTCCCAAACAACAAACGTGATTTTTTTACCGTTTTTACCCGACTCCCGAAGGAGGGTAATGTGTTTATCAGTCTATGTATGTATTTATGTACGTATGTACGTAGGTAAGTATGTACGTATGTTTGTTCCTATGTGGCATTCCAGAGACCAAACGCGTTGGCCGATTTTGATGATTCTTACGTCAATCGATTCGTCTTAACCCTGCGTGTGTCACTTAAAATTGGAAAATAGAAAAATGGCGGATTATGGGTGCTATATTGTGGGGCACTTTTTTTTTTCTGCCTAATTCATCGTGTGGGGTATCAAAATAAAGGGTTTTAAGAGGGGATTTCAAAAATGTATATGACAAGTTTTTAAAATTCAAAAAAAAAGTTATAAATAAAAAAAGTTATTTCTTTAAATCCAAAAACCCGACTGCTTAAAAAGTCAGAGGTTACATCTGGTTTTAGTCAGCCAGCTCGCGAATATGTATCCTACGAATGCACAGCATGATTTTCTTCTTGCTTTTTAGTTCGCTTTTATGAGATAATGGTACGGAACCCTTCGTGTGCTTTTTTTTGTTTGAAAGTTGACTTTATCGAGAGTGTGGCTATGTTTGATAAAAATCAACACTGCCGTTCAAAAGTTATGGGCGTTTTACTGTTCGAATCGGGGTGTTTTCGATCGAAGCGTATCTACTACTAGATAAAAATATGTAGCGTGAAATAAAAACGTTTTTACTTCATCACAATCGGCCTCGTGACTCCTTTGAGTGTTTTTCTCTATTCTTCATAGTTTCAGGTTTGGCCATCCACGCCCACTTGAAAATCTCACCCTGTCTATAGATGATAGATGCATTTATAACTTCTTAGAAATTAAGTTAATTATAATATTGTTGTATTAATTACAACCATAGATAATGATTATAATTTATAAATAACAGAAATATTGTTCTTTTACAAGTGATTGTTATTGCATTGAATACAAGAAAGAGGTCATTTGAGATAGTATTATTATCTATTATCAAACTAAAAATTTCTCAATGTACTATCAGGTTGTGAAGTGCAGTCACAACGCCACGACCAACCAGTCGCACTTACGACCTTCTACTATAGACATAATGATCCAATGGGAACGCGACATGTCCGCAACGTCATAATATTTATTATAATCACAAAACGTGGGTGGCGGTGTTTCAAATCCATCCTCATCTGTAGATGTTATAATATAATATAAACGTTCACCTAAACTTTATAATATTGTGGATAGATTTCAAACACAATACCCACACGTTTTGCCGCCAACATCGTTCGCACTTACTCCCGTATTCATCAAGAATCAGATAGACCGCGGTAGCTAATCATTTACCTTCCAGTTAGTTTGATTAGAATGACATGTTTAATTTCAATGCTAAATCACGGGGTCTCAGCGCTCAGTAAGAAAATTTGGTTCAAATTAATCTCACTAGATGGCAAAAAGTAATCGGTTTAACAGACGGAAAACGCTAGTTACGTCAGCACGGTTTCTTGGTATGGGATGAGGCATCTGCATGCTAGTATTATATTATCTGTGGCTAAACATAAGTTTCCATCTGGCCTAGCGGTTAACACTGATAGATAAACCACAAGAAACCAGTATGACCCTGGTTCAAATCCCGTAACATTTAATATATATTATTTTATTTTTCTATACAAATTTTTAACTTGATAAGTAACCAAATTATTATTATTAAATACACTTAATTTATGAGTATGAATATCTATTTCTTTATTTAAATATTTTAAATTTTAGAACTCTTTTTCTAATAATTATAGAATACATCTAGCGGCCAGATTCAGTTGTAATAAAGATTTACGTTTAAGTATTTAGTTAATTGAGTATTGAACAAATGCATTGAATTTGAATGAGGCACTGATAATATAATACTACATTAACTGTGGGTAAACTTTTATTTTTTTTATCAAACTTGTTCATATCTTCGGTATAATTACAAAACTGAGGGTGTTTTTATCCGACTGCCGAAGGAGGGTAATGTGTTTATCAGTCTATGTATGTATGCATGTATGTATGTATGTTTGTTTGTTCCGATGTGGCGTTCCAGAGACCAAACGCGTTGGCCGATTTTGATGATTCATACGTCAATCGATTCGTCTTAACCCTGCGAGTGTCACATTAAAATGGGAAAATAGAAAAATGTCGGCTTTTGGGCGTCATATTGTGGAGGACAAAAATTTTTTTTTCTTCCAAACCCATTTTGTGGGGTATCAAAATAAAGGGTTTTAAGAGGTGATTTCAAAAATATATAACACTTATATTTTTAAATGTAATAATTTTTTTTTAAATGTAATAAAATTTTTATGAATAAAAAAAGTTAATTCAAAAAATCAAAAAACCCGACTGCTTAAAAAGTGAACTAAAGAGCCGTAAACAAGAAGAAAATCATGTTGTGCAGTTGGAGGATGGATACATCTGGTTTTGGTCAGCCAGCTCGCGAATACGTATCCTCCGACTGCACAACATGATTTTCTTCTTGTTTACGGCTCTTTAGTTCGCTTTTTAAGCAGTCGGGTTATTTGATTATTTGAAATAACTTTTTTTCTGAAACAATACGAATAACTTGTTAGTTTGACGTGGTTACAATAGTTAGTGAATTTTGATATGAGCGTTTGAGTTGTTTTGTTTGTTTTTTTTTGAATATCGAAATACAAGCAAAAATAAGTTGGAAACCAGGGTCACAGATAATATAATACTAGCATACAGATACCTCATCCCATACAAAGAAACCGTGCCGACGTAACTAGCGTTTTTCGACTGCTTATTCTGGCAATTTTTTGTACATCGAACGCATTCGGTTCTGTTTCACGGTGATAGATAGATGGTGTTAGCAGCGACTTGCAAGTAAACAGGGTTTACTAGGTTCGTGAATATTTTTTTTCTTTAAATACAGTGAAGGTTTCTTTTCTAGTATTTATTTGCAATAAATCAATCTATATAATGCCTCAGAAATTTAAAAATGCGCCATCTTTTGGCATCAATTTTAAATGATCTGTCTAATAATCTTTAAAATGTGAATTAAGAGCCCAATATTCCATAATTTTGTACTTAGGAGAGTTGATTAAACAAGAACATACAATTTTTGTGTTCAATTCCAGAAAATGTTAATTTTACATACATTCAATAACAATGATCTGTTGATGGAGGTGCATATCGCGCCATCTAGTGAGATTTATTTGAACCAAATTTTCTTTCTTAGCAATGAGACCCCGTGCCAGGGTAAACCTAATTATGTAGCCTTGAATTGAATGAGCTTAATTAATATGTATCAAATTTCTGATGAAACTGGATGATGTGTAAGTTATTTTCAAAACTTAATGTAAATTATTATTGTTTTGTTTGTTTTTAAAATATATTTAATGAAGAACATGAAGAGGAATAATTTAATAATGAAGATAAGGTAATAATCTAATAAATAAAGTGCAAGATTTCTCTTGTCACGTAGGTAAGCAAATTTATCACTTATATCAAGGGTGTAATAATAAGTTTTCTGTATTTTTTTGAGAATAACCATGAGTCGTCAAATAAAGAGTTTTGAGAAGGAAAGTAGTGTCCAGGTCGTGTAAGAAGTGACAGTTCACCGCTTATAATACATGAATTGGTTTCGTTTCAAACTAACAAGACGTTTTGCAAGTGAATTTGTAGATACGTCATTGCGCACTTCATGGCGAAAGATTACATAAATACAAACAAAAGAGAAAAATAATATATTGAACATCCGAATTAAGAACCTCCCTTCTTTTTGGGAAGTCGGTTAAAAAGGAACGGTTACGTTTTACTCGGCAATACTTAGATATCAACTGGTGGACTATAGTAGTAGAAAAAGGAAGACTTAATTTATGGCGCGAAGACTGACTTGATTATGATTATGATACTTTGGTCTGAAAACAATATTATTCCTACCACAGAATCAGGTAGAAGTGTGAATAAAATGTGCGGGGTACAAGTTCCTAAGGACATTACGTTAAAGTTATTAACGACATAATGTTAAACAATGTGCGAAATAATATTTAAGCAATAATAATCTATTTAATATTAATTAGTAATATATATTTGCCATCGACACGCTGAGAAGAATAATCAATATATAAGAAATATTTTAATTGTATTACAATAGGCCTCAACCCATATTTTATATTGAATGCATATTGTCTCACTTTCAGGAAATATTTTTTACAATGTAGCATAGTAAAAGTTAACTCTAAAATAATATTTTAACATGCAAAATCGGTTTCACTTTTACTATTTATTTTACAATACAGATAAAGATGAAAAATTCAACTATAAAAATAATCAACATTAATAATAAAAGATATCAGTCTTTTCAAAATATATAAAAAACCAACAATATTTTTAAAATTAGGAACATAATTGATGGCCACTTCTTCACTTAATTGGCTGACTGTTACAAGCACATCATTTCTGAAAAAATCCGGTAGACATTGTGGTACATGTTTAAATTGAGTATTTACAAAGTCACCTTCAATGTCCAATTTCACTGCACCACCACATCTTATTAAAAAAACACTCGAATTTTTATTTTGTCTATGTAAGACATAGACATGCCCGGCATATAATAAACACTTTCACACGTCATTACCTTTATTAAAACTATTTTTCGACATTGTACAAAATTTCAAATAAACTACTTATTGGTCTTATATGTATTTTAAAAACATACATTTTAGTACTTTTTATGTCGACCGTATTGAATTGAAAACGAGAGAAAAATAAATGTAATTATATTTATCGTATTCGGGGTCTAAAGGGACGGGGTCAACTGGGATCGGGGTAATGTGGGACTAACCCTAAAATATTGTATCATACTATTTAAATCAATGGTTATAGAATTTAAAAACAATAGCAAATATTTAATATTGTGTTGAGGTCAAGCTTCAATCATCTTTTCCTTGTGAAAATGAATAATTAAGCTATAACCTCAATAAAAGATAGTCAATAATATAATGAAAAATAAATTTATTATATAAAAATATAACTATCATGACAGGCATATTTTATGTAAAATCAATTTATCCTAGTATTTAAACCAATGGTATAAATAATTTTATTAGGTTTTAATAAAAAATACTTAAAAAAGGTTAATTTTTTATTTTATACCTATTTATAGGTTGCATCATTATCGCGCAACCTGCATTGTTTCTTACATACAATGAGTGTTAGGTACACAAAAAAAACAATAAGTTGTTTGAGCTGCCGTGATTTGAACATATGCCGCCACCAGCTTTAAAGTAGCACAGCCTCACAACTTTTTGTAAATGAATTAATTAATTAATTTATTTCTTACCACACATTTACAGACAAAAAATTAAAGAGTCTACAGATACAATTGCACAATTCATTAATGGTGCCTAAACTAAGTTTTTTACAAAACCTGTATGTTAGGTCACCAGGCCCCCTAAAACAAAGTTTTACATAATTATTGTCAACTGAAGACGAACTGATTCACATACTTATAATATTCAAATATAAATCTCATGCATTATAACATTGCAAAACTCGCTCATAAAAATTCAATTTACAAAAACAAAAATAAGAATAAAGATAGTGAAATAAAGTAACAACTCAGCCTCAGCTACGACTAGTTCAATGCCAGTGACGTATTTTAGGACTAAGTTTGAACAGGCTCGCGTACTCCATTCGCGTGCATTATTATGAACATTGAGGTGCGACTGCACTTTTGACCCTTGACTGTACTTGTAGTGTGTTCTGGTGCGCCGGTGATGGGGGTTACTCACCAGAGGAAGGCCCGGTTACGGACAGCCGCGGCGGGTTCGCGGTGAGTGCTAACGCGTACCCGTGTTCCCGCCATACGCGGCAAGGAGGACACCGTGGTGTTTTAGTGGGTTAGAGTCCCACATAACTGCGCTATCTCCCCGTGGTAGTGCAGTATGCATGAGCATTTCTCCAGGATAAATAAAAATAAAAATAAGGTCTCCTAATTTTAAATGAAATCATCACTATACATATATTATAATATAAAGTTTCCCTCCGCGTTTGTATGCGATAAACTCAAAAACTCCTGATCGGATTTTCATGCGGTGTTCAGCAATAGAAAGAGTGAGAAACGAGGCAGGTTTTTGTGTATAATTTGTCACGGGCGAAGCCGGGTATCCGTTAGAAGCGAGACGGGACCGATCGATGAGACGACATTTGGGGGAGGCCTTTCGGCTGAATTGATGATGATGATGGATTATATATATATATAAATACAAGAGTTTATTGTTACTGCTTTGTCTAATATCGTAGACTTGACATGTGATGTGTTACTTTCTAATTCATTCTTGTATACAGCTGTAATATATTATGCATATTGATTTCTCTATCACAAAACGAAACGAGTTTATTGAAACTGGTTTGATCTTGTTTTAGCATTTAACTATTGCTAATCGTCTGAAAGTGCGTATCACTTAAGACTTTACTATAGGAACCTACTTATTCTAAGCTTCTTGGACCTTTGCGGTTATATTAACAAATATAAGTGTTTTATTCGTAATTATGTCATAACTTAATATTAATGAAAAGTACTCATCGAAGATTTCATCTGCGTTCATATGAATCATATGTTGATTAAAACATATTCGTAGGGACAATCATTGCTTAGGATAATAAACTATGGCATATGTTCTATTTGTTGACAAGACTGCTTTTTGTTCACAGACACGGCGACAACGGAAACGGAAATGGAAATGGTAGGCAACATGATCCTGTCTACCAGTACAAGACAAGCAGTTTGCCGCCTGCTTCGTCCATCAACCAGTCCTGGGATGACATAGTGTGCTCAGCACTGCGCATCACCCCCGAAGACATCGCTAATCAGCTGACTCTGCTCGACATGCCGTGTTTTAAATCTATCAGACCAGAGGAATTAACTACTTGCGGATGGAACAAACTGAACAAGTTAACGGTGGCGCCTAATGTGGTAGCTTTTACTAAAAGATTTAACAGGGTTAGTAGATTTATTGTGAATTGGTTTTCGACTAGTTCTGTCCTTTGTAACACACATGGACATCATCATCATCATCATCATATCAGCCGAAAGACGTCCACTGCTGGACATAGGCCTCCCCTAAGCGTCGCCACATTGACCGGTCCCGTGCGTCTCGCAACCAGCGGATCTCCGCAACCTTCACCAGGACATAATTGACTTAAATATGGTTGGGTTGGAGAAGTCATGTCATACAAAATTGTCAGTAATTGATCATTGTAAATGATAATCACGACAATAACGCCGCTATTTCAGCAGCATTGACTCATGCTCAACTCAAAATATCCTAAACTCCATTTGCGATAACATTAGACGTTTAAATTAGCCCATTTTACAGCCCGTTCAACCGATTTTGACTTCTATTGCGTTGGTGATACGACATATGGTAGCTGTAGTAAACAGTTGGTTTTGGTAACAGGTTTACGCTTTTTATGTCCTCCTTATGTTTACGGGATAGAACTCAAAATCGGTTGAACGGACTGTAAAAAGATTTGGAAACTTGTCTAATGTTATTCCTAATGTTACCGAACATTTTTAACACAAAATTTGTGCAATTTAGTAGTGTTAGCATGTACTTGGAACGTACTCGTACTTGCTAACTTGGACTTTAATTTTCATTCACACATTTTGTGTAGAAATAAATGAGTGACGTCTGGGGCGTCTGGGCTCTTGCTCTATTGGGTACATATATGTCAAGCTGAAGAAACATATGTCAAACACGAGAGTTGTGATTGGTTGGCAGGTGTGGCCAATTCTGAGTTTGAATCGAGCATGAGCATCTGGAAAACGGGCGTAAATGACCTCATCAGGGCGGTATACTTACTCTGTTAAGAGGCTGCAACTCTTAAGTAATTGATGATTGCAATTTCCGGCCTAAATAGTTCACATCCTTTCGTCTAGACTCAGTTGTTATTCTAAGAATCGAGGTAATCAAATTTCTGTGAGATATAAACTGTACACAACTGAGACAGCTCCCGCTTTTACTTATGATTGTCCTCTTAATTATCTTTTAATAAGAGCGTCTGTTAGCAGTCTGTAGGTTGGTTAGCAAGCATTATTTTATTATATACATCATATTAATGTTCAACCCACAAAGTGGTGTTTATTCGGTATCAATGCTGTTGCGGGGAATCAGAGGCGATAAAAAGTACAACTTCCTATATTCGTGACATTGAAACAATCATTTTCAAATACAATATTAATATAACTGTACTTACGTGTATTTATGTTCACAGGTCAGTTTTTGGACAGTACAGGAAATACTAAATGGTCAATCCCCTAAAGCACGAGCTGAAATATTGGCTCATTTTATCAAAGTAGGAAAAAAGTTGCATGAGCTGAACAATCTGCATTCTCTTTTTGCTGTTATCTCGGCGTTGCACAGTGCCAGCATATATAGGTGAGGAAATAATTCAATACCTAAGTATAAACAATTTTAAGGTAATGGAATGGAACATGTTACCCGATATTCATTTTGAGACATCAATGTCTTGAAAGATCTTGTTATTTATTTAATGAATGTATTTAATGTGTGCTAGTGAATGAAAAAACAGTTAGTGATTGATATATTTTCTCAATTACAGGCTATCAAAAACATGGGCGTGCTTATCTAAAAAGGATAAACAACAGTTCGATAAACTCGCGGAACTGTTCGGAGAAAAGGACAATTGGACTGCATTGAGGGAATATTTGAGAATTATTCCTTTGCCATGTATTCCATATCTTGGTGAGTTATGTATGGGTTGCGTTAAAACTTTTTATGGGTAATTAACAACAAAGCCGTGATTCTAGGAAAATGGGACGCCCACCCCCTATTCATTAAAAAACACAGATATTTACATCAATTTATCTCCATGTTTGCAACAAAAAGTTACTTATCAAACTATACCAAAGTATTCGGGGATTACCCATGACGAGTTCATTGGTAGGTGCGTAGGTTTCAGCATTGCTCATCTAGAGTCGATGTTTCATTATGATTTATTTAAGCAGACGTATATGCACTGACACCGTACCTATTCAGATCTAAAAGACAGCGTTAGAGATAGCGTTTATTATATATGACGCAATCCTATTGGATATTTCAGGGTCAGGTTTTGAACGTCAAATTAGAAAGTTATACATGCTCACATATTATGAGTAAGCTTAAAGCGTATATATTCCCCAAAATTAACGCAGTACTAGCCGAACGCCCGCTCGTAGCCAGAATATCAATATTGAACCTCCTTTTGGACAGTATTGTTTGCAAAATATTCTTTGATTTACATAAAATGCTGTTTCAGTTATGAAGAAATTGTAGCCATAAATTTTTATGTGTAAAAATGTTTTTAAACTTTCAAGTAATGTTGGAGAAGTATCGAAAAAATATGGTGAGGTTAATTATTTTTTTCAAAGCAAAGCTATTAGTTACACAAAACCAACATGTTTCAGAAACAATTATATGAATCAATAATAAATATATAAATTTTTCAAACCTTTTAACCTATACTGTGATTTTTAATTTCGTGGACTAAACTGACAGCTGCTATTGACCTTATTCTTTTTAAATGTTGCAAGCGCGTAGCATAGTGTTGTAGGTAAGGCTCAATCATAAGTGATTCATCGAATCGATGTGACATGACTCCTGAATTTATTTTTACTAATTGTTGTAAAAAAATGTTTTATGAATATAAACGTAATATATTTAAATATAACAGTATTCATACACATAGTACATGAACTTTTATTGTGTTAAATATGAAATCAACAATAAAATAAATGCAATCAATAAAATTAAGTCTGACATAAATGAGTAGAAACTAAATATGGGCCGCTAGTTTCTAAACAAATTATTTTTTATGCCGTGAAATAGTTTCATTTTCGATCTACTTCGATTTTCGATTAACTTTCGATCACTCAGGATAGTTAGGGTACTACACTATTTTAATGTAACGATAAAGTGACAACCCCCAAATGTCAGTTTAGTCCACGAAATAAAAAATCACATTATAGCTGTTACTAAGGAGTATGCTTTAGAAAGTAACCGTTTTACGGCACTAAAGCGGTGGAATGCCCTTAACTTACCTATCTATGCTTCGGCTAAGAAATAGTACATTACTGCAGCGGTCAGCAAAAGAGGCATTGATGGACGAACGTGTAAATGTGGGACGAGGCGAAGCCGAGGCACACATGCGGAAGCCCATCAAATTAAGTTGCGGCCGAGGCTTGTATAGTACTTTTCTCAAATTATGCGCGGAAATTAAAACTAAGTAGTACCTAGAACTCATTTTGTCATATAGAACTAATTTAAAAAAAAAAGTTGACAAATTTTTGCCGCGTTAAAGTGTTCATTTGTTTTTTTTTTCAATAAACAGCGTTCTATTTGCAAGCCAGTTCGAAATTTAAATAAAACCTTTTCTCGAAAATGCTTGGAAATGTGATCATTATTTTGACAACCTTCTTCGAGATAAATCGAAATTGCTGTACTGGTCAAATACATGCGCGCAGCGGCCGGCAAAAGTTGTATGAAAATCCATATCTGTCGTGTCTAGCGGCCTAATAAATTCCATAGTAAACTCATATCTGTCGTGTAGTTTAAAAATGGAACGATGTTTTACTCCGAAACATGGCAACCAAGGAGGTAACTTATCAAAGGTTTTATTTAAATTTCGAACTGGCTTGCAAATAGAACGCTGTTTATTGAAAAAATCATAGGAACACTAACGCGGGAACAATTATTGTTGTTCGTCATTGATTTTGACAAAATGAGTTCTAGGTACTACTTAGTTTTAATTTCCGCGCATTATTTGAGAAAAGTATTATACAAGCCTTGGCCACAACTAGGCATTGATGGACTTACGTATGTGTGCCTCGGCTTCGCCTCGGCCCACATTTACACGTTCGTCCATCAATGCCGATTTTGCTGGCCGCTGCAGTAATGTACTATTACCTTCTTGGTTGCCATGTTTCGGAGTATAAGATCGTTCCATTTTTAAATTACACGACAGATATGAGTTGTCTTATAATTTATTTGGCCGCTAAACATGACAGATATGGACTTGCATACAAATTTTGCCGGCCGCTGCTCGCATGTATTTGGCCAGTACAGCAATTTCGATTTATCTCGAAGAAGGTTGTCAAAATAATGCTCAAATTTCCAAGCATGTTTGAGAAAAAGTCCTATTCTTAATTCTTGTATTTAACGTTATCGGTAATTGTAACCTTGAACTAATATAAAATAATATATTATGAATATGTTGTATTGAGTGAGCAGTGTTTATTGAGTTTTCCGTGTGAAAATAACATGTGCGATGTGTTGCATGTCTTGTTAAAGTACTGGGATTTGTTTTATGTACGTCAATCATGATATAATCAGCTTTGGTCTTTTCTATTCATTTTCCATGTAGGCATAACCTGTGGGTACCTATTTTAAGAATAAATCTAGCTGCCGTTGGAATTTTTTAACTAGACAACAGGATTTATACGGGGATGGCTTGTAGCTGACAAAAGTTATAATTCTCTTTGTGTTCAAGCAAATGCCTTCCTGGCTAATTTACGTTCATAACATAAGCTTACGTTATGAAAACTTTGCTTTCGCAGTTCGCACACAGTAAAAATATACAAACAGTATGGAAACTACCTACAAGCGCTCGAAACGGCACACTCACACAAACATACGCACCGACGAGACCATTAAGGCACTTCTGTAGTGCTGTCAGTAGTGCGAGCCGCTTATAGGTCAGGTCGACGCGCATGTTTGTGTGGGTGTGCCGTTTCGAGCGTTTGTAGGTAGTTTCCATACTGTTTGTATATTTATTCTGTGGTACGGAGTTGCAGTAACTCATTTCTATAAATAACTGGCTCGCCACATATCTAGTGTATGACAATAAATGATGCTTAGAGTACCCTTAATGGACACACAATAGATGCCGTTTGTTAGACTAACCGCAAGGTTGCGTGCGCACTCATTCAATACATTATATGTAATTTACTAACGTTTTATTGAAATAGTCATCTATATGATAAGTGGTTTTTCAGTAAACAAAGAAAGACAAACATTGTTAATTAATTGGTCACTCCTTTATAATGATGTTTAACTGTAATTTGTACTGCTTTGTTTATGTACTAATATTATAAAGAGGTAAAGTTTGTTTGTAGGAAGTAATCTCTGGAACTACTGAAACGATTTTGTTTATGATAAAATTGACTGACTATTAGGATCCTGTAAAATAAAAAATAAACCAGTCAAGTGCGAGTCGGACTCGCGCACAGCACCGACGCGTGTCGGTTCCGTACAAAAAGCTATATTTACCAAAATAATTAGGTAAACATAACTAATGTTCACCAAAAGTAGAAAATAAAAATAAAAGTTACAAAAAAATACTACTGACTTCCAACTAAAAACACAAAGTGAAAAATAACTTTCTTTTTCGAAGTCGGTGTCTTTAGTAGGTACCAATTTTTTTCATTATGGACACCGACTTCGACGGACGGATTTTACCATTACTTGTGCGAGACATTGCTTCTTGCCAAATTTCATAATTCTAGGTCAACGAGAAGTACCCTATAGGTTTTGATTCCCTTGAGTCTTGTCACATATATGACATAAATGGCCATATATTTGATTGGGTTGATTTAGACGTTTGATTTTTTCAGAGCTGCAAGGGGTTGCAGACATTAGTATAAGCAATTAATTTCAACTCGATACCTCCAGGCATTCCAGAGAAAAAATTCTTGATACACGGACAGACAGACAACGAAGTGATCCTATAAGGGCTTTTTTTTCCTTTTCTAGACCGGTCCTAAATAGTAGTTACGTTTGGATAAAAAACAGAAGCCAAATAAATATGATTTCTAAAGATATTTTTCTTTTGTTACATTTGAGTTGTTATCATCTGCCTAGCCTTTATCCCAATTATTGTTGGGGTCGGATTCCAGTCTTACCGGATTCAGCTGAGTATCAGTGTTTTACATGGAGCGACTGCCTATCTGACCTCCACAACCCAGTAACCGGGTAACACGATACCCCTTGGCAAGACTGGTGTCAGATCTCAGGCTTCTGACTACCCGTAACGACTGTCAAAGATTTTCAAATGACAGCCGGGACCAACAGCTAAACGTGCTTTTCGAGGCACGGAGGTAACTCGGTATGTTGAAATGGTCACCCATCCACGGACCAACCTCGTCAAGCGTTGCTTAACCTTGAAGATCGACCCGTGCGGCTGTTATTATTTAGCCACGAGCTCCTCTTTTCTCTCTCATTTGAGTTGTAACAATACGTATTTAGTTAACCGCGACATTAACTTGAACTCGTAAAAATCTATATTTTCTCAAAAAAACTGTAGTTACGCTAGTTAAAGTGTAGGGTGCACTTATAGTTTTGGTTATTTTTATGCCTGCTGTTATTCAGCTGTTTTTTTTTGTTTATAATCACCGATTACTCCATCAATTGAGAGTAGTAGTGGCCCAGAGGTATCGGCCGCGACTTACAAGTTGTAGGTCGTGGGTTCGAGCCCAGGCAGGCGCTTTACTTTGTGTAAATTATTTCATCACCACTGCTGTCAA
Source organism: Anorthoa munda (assembly GCA_945859665.1). Classification (NCBI taxonomy): domain Eukaryota; kingdom Metazoa; phylum Arthropoda; class Insecta; order Lepidoptera; family Noctuidae; genus Anorthoa; species Anorthoa munda. The sequence goes on from OX243893.1 coordinate 43,068,734, forward strand.
AACGGTGAAGGAAAACATCGTGAGGAAACCGGCATGTCCTAGAACCAAAAATTCGAAGACATTTGACAACCACCAACCCGCACTGGGCCCGCGTGGTGGATTACGGCCCATTCCCTCTCACAGAGAGGAGGCCTGTGTCCCAGCATTGGGAACATTAATAGGCTGATGATGTGATGTGACTCCATCAATTATGGACCGATTAAAAAAAAAGTTTTTTGTTTTAAAGGATATGCTCTCGGGGTGGTCCCATTGTCACCAAGTCAGGATCTGATGACGGGATCCCATGGAAATCGAGGGGTCCCCTCAAATTTTATAGGCAGGCATACAGAATGTATCATTTGGTCAAGTGGAACCGACGAAAAAGTCCACAGATGACCACTGGGTACTTCTTAGTGTTAAGTATGTTTTGGGTGAAAGTATCATATTTCATTTCGGACTTTTACCAGTTGACTCGGTAAATCTTAGGTTTTACCGGTAAATTTGGGTCTTTTACAGTAACATGTGTTTGTGAGACCGCCACATAGACTACAATAATGAAGGGCTCCTTATTTCTTTTCATCCTCGACTATGAGGACTGCCTTGTTGGTCTAGTAGCCAGCGCTGCTGCTGAGCATAAGGTTCTGGGTTCAATATCCGGGTCGGGCAAATTGTTATTGCGTTTTTCAATCCAGATTTTCTCTGTAGCAGCCCGGTGTCTAAATTTGTGCCTGGGTGATGGCAATAGCTTCGCCCCCTGTTACATGGCACTGAACATAACTGGCGGGATATGGGTGTACAACTATACTCTATACAGCTAAGTATCAGCTTGCCGCGCTTGACTCGGTGGAACGCAGAGCCAAGAGGCTCATTGGCGACGTTGAATTGGCGGATGCCAAGCTACATAGCTTGGCTCATCGCCGCAAAGTTGCCTGCTTGTCGGTCTTCTACAGACTGTACTTCGGTGAGTGTGCTCAAGAACTCCACGACCTCATCCCACCAGCCCCCTTCTACCATCGGACATCTAGACGCACTGCAAGTTACCATCCTTACCTTGTTGCCATTCCACCAATTCGCACTAAGCGCTTCCAGACATCCTTCATAATGCGCACAGCGAATGAATGGAACTCACTACCTGCGTCTGTGTTTCCGAACGCCTACAACCCGAATCTCTTCAAAGTTAGAGTGAACAGGCTTCTTCTGGGTAAACTCACTCCATCGTCGACTCTGTCTCTGTCACCTCTGACCTAGACTAGAGTCAAGAGCAAACCCATCACAAATAAAAAAAAAAAAAAAACAATACTAGATGACCCCCGGGGCTTCGCTCCCATCACCTAGCTACCCTGCCTACCCAGCCTACCCTGCCTATCCTGCCTATCCTGCCTACCCTGCCTGCCCTGCACAAACTCACAAACCCACAAACTTTACCTCTTTATAATAAAACTAACCCACCGACTTTACCTATTTATAATATTAGTATAGAGTATATAAAGACGTAAAGTCGAGGAGTTTGTGAGGTTGTAGAGGGTAATCTCTGGATCTACTGAACCGATTTTGAAAATTCTTGCACCAGTAGAAAGCTACATTATTCCTGAGTAACATAGGCTATGATTTAAATTAAATAAACATAGAGATCCTTATGAAAATTGCCATAATGTAATCCAAAGTAGCAAAATGTTGTCTATAAAATTCATTATTACGAGTGCGCTGAGAAAACTATTCTGCCCTCAATAGCATAGTTGCAGTAAGTACGCTCCAGATGGTTTCGAGAAAAACGCGGTCAAAGTTTTGGTGAGAAAATCTTCCATAAAACCTTTGTTTGTAATCGGATCATGATGGTTGATACTTTAAATGAAAGAGGACATCAGCGCCTATCTATTACATATTTCGAAACTAATACTGAGTAATTCAGAGACAACATAAATTCATTATCTTAGTTATACTAAGTATCTCCTAGAGGCTCTCTGATAGGTAACACTTAACATAAACACAGTAAGTGTGTTTTTTACTGTATTTATGCTAATTAACCATATAAATTGGCTGTAGTGATAATAATAAATTGTTTGTTTTAATTAATGTAGGTATTTGATTAATTTAATTTGATTTGATTTTTATAATCTTGTTGTAGATATACTGTTATTAACTGTTGCAGTAAATAACCTAGCAATAAAATTTGACAAATCATGATACCTACGTTTAAACTTTGATGCGCTTAAACTTCGTATTTTTTATTAATTTGGTAAAACAAAAATAACGTGTAATTATTTGATTATCTCACTGACGGACTAAATAGAATTATCATCTTTCTACCCAAGAAACTAAAAGTAGCTTTACATTTCAAATAAACTAAAAATCCTTTCTTCGGTATCAAATCATCACTTATAGATTTATCAAACAATACTTATAGATCTTATAGATACTTAAGCCGTACAATTATAACAAAAGGTATAACCTTTTAGGATAAAAAATTAAACTTTCTTCTATAACATTGAAACAAAATTAAAATATTCAATGAATTAGGAATCAACGCCTCCGAAAACAAGAATGCGTTAACTAATCGTCAAATTATTTGGAAAGATTCTAGGATGCATCGTCAACTGGCAAGTCAAACCAGAATTGCCTTCGGCTGGGTCAAGGTCAAGGGAACGAGATCTTTGACCATTTTCTCTTTTCGTGACGAGGCGATATCCCTTGGTGAACTTCTCGGTTCAGCACAAGGGAATTGTTTGTTTTTTTAATTTGGCTTGTAAAAAGTTTAAGGTTGGCCTGAATTCCTCATCAGCGTGAGATCTTTTGTAGAATAAATTGTACTCTCCACGGACAACTTTGACCACAGTTAGATTCTCAACGTATTCCCGGTCTTTCATTGCACGCATTTTCTGTTGTTTCCGTCAGAATGAAAGACACAAAATTTTTAAAAGATCACGATATCCCTTAATTTTAGAATATTTAATCCTGAGTAAGAGGTTCAAACGGCTTCTACAAAGTCAAAAAAGTCGCAAAAAATAATAATTTTTGAAGAGATTGCTCCACTTGGTGGTGGAAGCTGTCAACTGAATTTAGTTTTAGATACTTTATAGTGATAGAGCGTGCTTCAATTACTGTTGACAACATTGACAAGATATTAACTTCAAAACTTTCGCGTTTCATAATGGAAAAACAATATATCACGGGTATTTAACGCGATGATTTAGATTATTTATTTACCTATTTAACCCGACGTTTCGACCGTGTTGCAACGATCGTGGTCCCGGGTAGACTGGTGTCTCGGTGTACTGGCTCCGTTGGGGCAGAAAATTCTTACACTACCCTCACATTCCCGCTAAAATTCCCGTGATATATTGTTTTAACATTGACAAGAAACGAAAAGAGTTTCCAGTATTTGTTATGTAACGAACAATTATCTGCCCAAATCACCAAATGACTTTTGTGCCGATGGTGTATTAAAAAAGCTCTAAATGTTGAAACAATGTCATGACCATTTTGGCCTGAAATGGCTTCGTGCCATAAGACAGCGTAACGAGTGTTTTCTTTATTAGATTTAACTAATGGAGCAAAAATTTCGTTGATGCAATAATTCGAGGACAGAATATTGCTAATTTACTGCTCCCATGGCAAGTACATCTGACCGTTATCGCTACAACTCTTGTCTAAACATGAACACAGGATGGCTATATACTCTCAGTATAATAAGTAACCTTATATAAGATCTGATTACGTTACTTAACATAAACGCAATATCAAATCAAACTGTCTTTGTGGTAAGTAATCTGGAACCTACGCTTAGGATCGTTACTAAGCATACATGCAGTATTTGCAGCATACTGCTTTTAAGACTAGATCACTCATTTAGCTAATATTGGGCAACTGCTTAGGATGAAAACAGTATAACTTCTTAATGTCTATTTGCTAGGCTTATATCAATTTTTTATAGAGTTAATGACTTAACATATTAGTGGTATAGATGTCATACTGTACTTTGGCTGAGAGACTCTGAATAAGAACTTCTGCAGTAAGTATATCCACTGTATTCATGCCTAGTGATGTCAAAAAAATGCTCGACTTACTGCAAATTTCTAATTGTTAAATTTGGTTCAAAAAGCGATAGAAACGAATGGGTAAGATAAAAATGTAGATCTCGTTATCGTGATCACGGCTGTATATCTAACTCATTTTTAACAAAATACCGACTTACTGCAATTATGCTATTGAGGGCAGTATTGATGATACATAAAATTATTACTACATGATTAAAGTTCTCATTATTACCTACAAAAAAGTCTGCAAGAGAATATTATATCTCACTATCATAGTTAAGTCACAGAGCAGTTATGTTCTAAATTTTAATTAGATCGCTGGTAGAAACACAAGTTGGTTACATTCGTATAGTTGTCGGCACGTAACTTGGCAAGAGTTGTTAGATGCGCACAAGTCGTTTTTTAGGTCTCTTTGATTACCAAGCGGGACGCGGGGGACGTTTAGTACCGTTCCGAGCACGCCATTGGTTGGACAGTTGACATAAGGATTGACTGACCAATCACGTCGCGTCCACGTTCCGTTCGCTCTATACGGTGGTTGGTCAGTTCATGCACTATGCGCGAACTTACCCCCACTACGCCAAAACCTTGCCAAGTTACTTGCCGGGGACTATATTGTAGAATTCTTATTCAAATAAATGGTTTAACAAATTGGTAGGCAGGTAGGGTAGGTAGTAGGTAGCCAGTTGACGGTAGCGAAACCGCGGGGGTCAGCTAGTATATATATATATATAGCTGCACCTCTTGCCCTTACTTTCGTGGGAATACAGGAGTGATGTTTTGTTCTCAAATGTTTTAACTAACAACGATCATTTGTTCTACAGGTATATTCTTAACGGATCTCGTGTACATCGACATCGCTCATCCCCCGGACTCGCCCCACCGCGTCGCAAAGATGGCAGTAGTTCTGAAAGCGCTCGAGAAGTACCAAACGTCGGAGTATGATATCCCTCCATTGCCTCACGTCTCCAACTACCTGAACAGTGTACGGTATATTGAAGAACTACAGAAGTTTCTGGAAGATGATCAATATAAGTACGTATTGTATTATATGAATTTATCTATTTCAATGTCCTGGGTTCGATATGAGATTTTTCAGAAATAGTAAGAAGTCAGGTTTTTTGCACGTTCGTGGCAATAGTCTTGTGACCTGACGCCTAAACGTAATAGGCTAAATGTGGATGAACTGTAGGTATACCTCTGGGTAACCCTTCGGGGTACAATGGCTGGTGACTTAAAAGTAACATTTTATTAATGTTACGTAAACTATAAAACACTAACAGTGTGCCCAGATTCCTGCTAACTAAAGGAATATAATATCAGATGCTACTGATAATGCTGTGCTTCCAATGTAGCTAGAGGCAGTAGACAATAGACCTAGAGGCCGATGCCCCAAACGGTGATCGGATCAAATATCAGATAACCATAGCGAGGGTTGTAACAGTTGGATAAAAACCGTTGACTAGTTGAAATGCAGTCACTATTCTCAGCAATGAGAGAGCGATTAGGAAGAGTTCCACAAGACTTGTTTCTTTGGCTTTATATCCCTATGTGTAAATGTGATTAAACAGACGACCAAAAGCTTCAAGTCGAAAGCTCAATAGTTTGTGTCAAACTTTCGACTCTTCGAAACCACTTTTGTAAAATCTTTGCAAGTGTGTGGGCCTTAGACGTAGGGAATGCTAGTGTATATTTACGTCCACATACATCATAAGAATGCATAAATCCGAAAAGTGGCATGATGTGCACGCTCAGGCCGCATTACCCAATTAACGTTGCGACACAATGCATCAGTCAATCTTCGTGTCCTGGAACAGGGGTTCCCAACCTTTTACAGAAACTGTGGAGTTAGCTACTCGCTTATCCCGCTGACACTTAAATTTATTACTGCGCAATGTTTCGCGTTTTGGTCAAAGCTGCCATAAACGTTGCTCCGAACTGTATCACACGCGGCTTCTCCAATGTTTTTTTTTGTGAAAATCAGTCCCTTAGCTGTTAGACTAAAACAAAGAAATGGCATCACATACAGTACAGCAGCCTTATTGCGTAATGAATTTGGCATGCCATAGGGCAAAGATTATGAAAAATCGACCAATCACATGAGACGGAAATCCACATCACGTCTTTCATCCCGCATGTGATTGGTTGATTTTTCATACTCTTTGCCTTGCCGAATTCGTTACGCAATAAGGCTGCAGGTCTTCCTACCTAAGAACTTAATATTTCGAAACCGCACTCGACGCCCCACTAGTTGGGAACCCATGTCCTAGAATTACGCATTGAATGTAATTGTGCTAACTGTCTGCAACTAACTATAATCGCAGTCTAACTCTCCGGCCAGTCGATCCTGGGACAGTTAAGTTCTTTGCAGGCAGCTTTTAAGTTTTAAAGAGTAAGGACGCTTTGCGAAATAGTTTGCTTTCTTTTATTGCGATTATTTATTCTCATGCTTTATTTGGGGACGGTGCAGAACGTCCTTTTCTTGGGCCCAGTTTTTTTATCTGTAGTTAACTCAACCAATGGTTTAAAATTTCGGTAAAACGCGTTTATTCGTCAATTGTAATGTTAGTCTAACAAATGGTAAAATAATTAACTCTCCAACATGTTTGAACATCTGTGAGGCTGAAAACTGAAGAAAAATGGTGTTTTATCGAAATTTGCAACCATTGGTTAACATATTTATCCATTGGTTGTGTTAACTATGGATCAAAAAACTAGTCCTTAGCCGTTATCTCAGAATTCACTTTGTTCTTAGCCATATCCTCTTTCACACAGTCCATTCAACCTTTCTTTATAATCCCCGGCGCGTAAGTTGGCAAGAGTCGAGATGCGCAGAAGTCGTTTTTTAGGTCACTTTGGTAGATAAGCGGGGTGCGTCTAACGTTACGAGCGCGCGATTGGTTGGTCAGTTGACACAAGGATCGACTGACCGAACACGTCGCGTCCACGTTCCGTTCGCTCTATGTGGTGGTTGTCAGTTCGTGCAATTTGCGCGAATTTATCCCCACTACTCCAAAACCTTGCCAAGTTACATGCAGCGGACTATTGCCTTTTTATTTTTACTGCATACATTAACTATATTGAACATTTCTGTTGTCTCATGTTCCTATTCTTTTACGTACAAATTAAACCATATGCGATTTAAAAAGATATCGATGTTGTGTTCTAATTTGCCTGAGCGAATGTTTTGTGCTTAGTTGTTATTTATTTATTTTTGTTTGAGAGATTACCTGATGTTATCGATTTTTAGCTAATCATATGCAATCTACATTTAATAAGAAATGTTTTTTTTTTATTGTTTTTTTTTGCATTCAGTAGAGTAAAGCGTCATCCTATTATCTATAACGCTAATATATTGTTACTAGCCTAGAGGTTTCAGACCTTACCATCATCGATTGCTGGGCAGATGATATGTAGGTCAAGTCAAGGTGAAAGACAAAAGTTGACAAGCTTAGCGTCATGCGGCAGGCTTATTATGTAAGAAACAGCCATCAGCAAACATCGCGCGATCAAACGCTTTATGTCATTAAAGTCGGAATTTTCTGCAGCGTAGGTATGGTAGGTGGCTAACTCAATCGTTTGCTAATCACTCGATGTTTGTCAAATGCACTTATTTCCTAAAAAGCCGCCAAAAACTCTAAAACTTCTGCATTGAAGAGCAATTATTGCTCGAAAATCGCTTTTGTTTTGCTCTTGCGAGACACGTAATAAGCCTGCGGTTTTGTTTTGTTTTTTTTTTCCTGGTTTAAAAGTGTATGACAATCCCCTTGAGTGTAGCTAATCAATTACCCATAGTAACTATCTTTTGTTCAAGACAAGCACAGATGACCCATTTCAGTGCAAACGCCGCCCCTTTTCTTTTTACAAGCTTGTTATTAACTTGCAATGTATGTACGGTATAGTTCTCGCCAAACTTCTTGGCCGCCCTGAAATTGGCTACAATGGCTGCGCAGTAGTGAATTTCATAAAAAAACAGCACCGCGCCGTGCATCGCGCTTCGCAAAGTCAACTTAAGGGCGGCCAAGAATTTTGGCGAGAACTATATGTACCTATGTATGTTCGAGTCAAATCTTGCAACTGAATTTTAATCAACCGATTAAGGTGAGATTTTGCATACAATTTTGGGTTGGATGACATTGCACGGTAAGCTAAAAAGCTTGTTTATAGAAATATACAACAATAATATATATATTATAATTTTTTATAATTAAGAATAATCTTTTACTGAACTCGATTCTACGCACACATAGACAGCCACCAACGCCAACAGTCCTGTCAACAAACGTCAAACTTGTCCCGCCGGCTGCTTTGAAAATCCTAACAAAATATTTAATTACAGGCTATCGCTTAAATTGGAGCCTCCATCACCCGTGGGCAGTTGCGCTGGTTCCAAGGAATCTGTGAAAGAAGTCATTACTCCGGGGGCATCGAAACCGGCTAACATATCACCGTCTCACAAGCTAGGTTCAGGCTCGCTACGTCTGCAGGGTTCCTGCCACCAGGGCAAGTTCATCCCAACACACCGGAAGTGCCGATCCCTTGGCTCCAAGTACGTTAAAACTTAAAAAAAAGCAATTTTGTGTCTAATATTTCATGTTTTCAATTAACACTCATTGCTATCTCGTAGAGTCCTGTTTTTAACTTGAATTTATGCTGAAAAATTAATTTATGATTCAATGTTTTTTTAAACGTAAACATTATAATCGGTATTGGGTAAAATTTGTGTTTAATATCAAAATTTTATTTCTTATTTCGCTTTTTTGTACAGGGTCAATTTGAATTAGCTGACTAAACTACGCACCTGTAATGGGGATTGATATCTAAATCCGATAGAAGGGACTATTTTACTCTAACCTCATAGTATCTTGAACAAATTTATAATAATACCGGCCGGTCGTTGACCCCGATATTAGGGTAGTTAGGTACTTCAAATTTATTTATTGGTGAAAAATTTATGCACAAGTAAAAATCACTAAACAAAGACGGACCTAAAGCCTTTTTTAGTAAGTTATTTATTTTTCTTTTTTTTTTAAAACGTTGCCCCTCACTAGGAATTTCTTCGTGAATCGTGGGTGCGTTTACAAACATATAAACTCACATACACAAACACCCAGAGCCGGAACAATTATCTGTAGGTCATACAAATATTTGTTTCGTGCGGGAATCGAACCCGCGACACGCAGCGCAGCAGTCAATCGCTCAACCACTGCGCCAACCGGGTCATTTGATTTCTATGTAAGATATTTTTGTATTTTTCGCTTTATCGTCATTAGATATCAAAACCTATAACGTCTGTGGAGTTCTGTTTGTTTAATTAGGCCTTGGATAATCCAATATAATTCTGATATCATATTAATAACTATAAAAAGAAAATTTCTTTGGGCAATTGTCTCAATCTTTTGTTTTTAGTGAATCACATATTATTTTCATCCTTTATGCAGAGCTAAGATAGGTGTGGTCGAAATTAAAAAATAACCCGCTAGATATTGCTTTGGAGCATCGATCATGTTGTTAACATTCGATTGGTAACCGCAAGCCTACAGCTATCGCCATGCTGGAGCTTCTTTCAATTACTTCACATCAATCTCACAACGATAACATATTATGTCAGCTTAAAAATAATTATGTTACAATGAATATTATCAAAATGAACGCCAGTTAAAAGTATCCAGAGATAGATACAGGTACACAGATAATACCATCCTATCTCTTTTCTAAATATTACAGTCTGCTGGTTCTTTAAGGCGAATTTCAGTATATATTAAGAGAAAATGAGGTCGCAGATATACTGGAAGAGGAAATAGGCGAGAGTCAAAGCTCGAATTATGACTAATGAAATTCAGTCGGAGCTCTCTGCCCGCAATTCCTTTTAAGCGAACCTAATTATAGGTAAGAAACTAGAACGAAATGATACCTTTTCAGGAATGTTTATAAATAGCTGTTCTGTCTGAAAAGGAATGAGCTTTTCAGTTTTTTTTTCTATCTTCTTGCGATCTTAAGTTGATGAGTTCCTGTAGGGCTATTAGATATTTCTGATTTGATACTGAGCTCGACAGGGTATATATACCTTAGCTTCGTTCCAAAGTTTCATCTTTATGGTTTCACAAATATTTTTAGGTAGATATAAATTAATGCCGAATATAAGTCAACTAAATAACTTATTGTCATTATAAGTATTTCAAAAGCAGTGATCAATTTGACGAGAAGTCACATAAAAATGAGCAAAATTCACTTATTTAATAACATTTTGCTCTGCCAAGCTTTGCGATTTACAAAATATAATACGTTTTGATCAGACACAGTATGTGTAAGTCGATATTTTGCCGTTATTGTAATCTAAAGAAAAAGAAAGAAAGAAAAATTGTTTATTCTGCACAAACTAAACGCACAATACAAAATTAAGAGTGGCATTCACTTAATTCACAAATTAGCCAAAAGCCTCGTATTTAAAACAAAAAAAAATATAAAAAGTTTGTCAAATTTTGTCTATTGCTTGATGAGAGCAATAAACAGCTATCTGTGGGTGAGAGGCCAAAGACAATTTACTTGCGTAATATGTTTCGACATTACCAAATGAAAACAAACAAACAAAACAATCACAAATTAACGAAATGCCGATTACTGAGTGGAAAATTATCCATCTTTGAAACAACAAGGGCAAATAGGCTGTGCGTCGCATCTGTGCAAGAATAGGTCATTGCTCAGCTTAATGCCGTGACTTCAGACGAACCTATCGTCAACAGCGCTGATTTTCAGCAAAAACCTCGCGAATGACGTAATGACGTTCCCCCATGTGAAAATACAAAAATTTCGTACGAAAATGAGTGTGACTGAACCGACTGAACATGTTGAAAGTAAGTACATAAAAATAAAATAAAAATATATATCAAAGTCTTATTATAAACTATATACCTATGTCTGTATTTATGCGTTACATATAAAATAAAAGATACATAAACTGAGGCATAATAATCATACTGAAAATAAAATAAAATACCATGGTGTGTGTATTCCTAAATCTACTAATTATTCTGTTTTATGTTTAAAATTGATTATAACAAAATTGAATCCATGGTACCTATATGCACCATGAGAATTGCGATGCCATGGCGGCCATTTGCAAAGCCATGGCGTTGGCAAACGACAACCTCACTTTTTCAATCGAGAGCAATAAAATTAGTTAAAATTAATTTAATAAAGCCTGAGAATGTTATTATAATATATTCTTTCATTATTTTAGTGGGCCGTATGGATCGTCGATCTTACGATGTACGAAGGAGCTTGATGGAAGGTGTAAGATCTACCGACATATCTACTTATGAAATGCAAAATGAAACCGCTCCTCATGGTAAGTATTCAGACAGTAACCAAGCCTTACATTAAATAACATTGGTAATTCTTCTAGCACTATCGACTTATGCCTACCCATTGTCCCACCCAGATAATGTAGCTTCAGAAAGCCAGCAAACACGCCTCAGATGGCTGATGAACACCATTCCTGTGTCAGTGACACAAGACTGGGCCCAAACGTGGAAGGAATCAGACAGGCCACCCACACTGCTGGAAAACCATCCCCATTGCCTGTAGGCCATGATCCACAAGGTAAGACCGATAAGAGCAGCTATTGTCACTGGTTCCAGTTTACAAATCATGTGGTTTGCTGTATCTGCATGAAATAATTCTTCAAAATACTCAAAAAATGCCTTTTTGTTCTCAGGACTCTTACTGGTGGAGGAAGGTTATTCCAACAGTGTGTGGCAGCATATCTGAAACTTCCCCTGAATGCTGCGGTCCTATGTGTCGACGTACAAAGAGGTTCGGTAGAAAAACGTGGTTCGTATTTGCTCTGCCTCCAACTCAACTTCTCAAACAAATAGTGTGGCTTTTGTGTTGTCACCACTCCAAAAAGCAAACTAGCCATATGTAACTTTCTTCTAGCAGCCATTTTTAAAATATTATTTTCGTTTATATAAGGAGTGACATGACTTCTACTAGGTATCTTTACACAGAACCGTGTACATGCGTTTTGTATGCGTTGTATCAGCTTTTCTGTTCTTGCTAACAGGCACGGGCCATACACGGTATCACAGTAATTAAGTCTTGATAAAATTAGACTATCCACTAACTGTTTACGTAGCTCAACACTCAGGTAGTCTCTAATGGAATATAGCAGTTTCAATCTATAAAAACAATTCCTCATAGCATTATTGATATGCTTCTCAAATCGAAGTTCAGGATCCATTGTTAACCCAAGATTGCATGCTATCTCTACCCTATCAATTTTTTCTCCCCTGATGACAACCTCTGGCTTAGCTGACAGTATTGCGCTGATCATTTTCCTACTTCCTAAAACCATAAACTTTGATTTCAACGGGTTCAATACCAGTGAGTTGTTATCTGACCATACCACAACTCTTTCAAGATCGTCATTGATTTTTCTCACTGCCTCTAATGTATCTGCTGGTTTAAAATTTATATATAATTGGATGTCATCCGCATACATATGATACCTGCAATGCTGGAATGACTTAGTAATGTCTGCGCTGTAAAGGATATACAAAAGGGGCCCCAAAATTGATCCCTGGGGTACCCCACGTGGCACCCGACGAGGGGGGGATGACATCTTAGATCCATCCTCCCTCTGGACTTCCACGAGCTGTGACCTATTTTGCAAGTAGCTAGCGAACCACTCTATTGTTTCTGTTGAAAAACCATAATAGGCCAACTTGGAAAGTAACAGAGTGGTGTTTATTGCATCGAAGGCCCGCGAAAAATCCAGCAGTGCAAGGATTGTTCCCTCCCCCCTGTCACGCGCCTCCAGGATATTCCCTACCACGTCAGAAAGGGCTGTGGCGGTCCCACGACCCTTCCTAAAACCAGACTGAAGGTCGGGTAGCATATTGTTTGACTCTAAATATTCCAGCATTTGATTATAAACCACCCTCTCCAAAACTTTCGATAAACAAGGCAATATGCTAACAGGACGCAGATCTTTATAAGTAGTAGGGTTGCTAATTTTTGGTAAAGGTCGCACAATAGCGCACTTCCACAAGTCAGGGAAAGTGTGGGTATCTATCGACTTATTTATGATTTTAGTAATAGCCTGAAGGGTGATCGGTAATGTTAACATTATCATATCCAGACTGACTCCATCAATCCCTTTAGCATTTGTCCCCAAGCTCTTGATAATTTTCAAAATTTCCTCCTCAGTAACATTTCTTATTTTAAATTGAGTATCACCAAACCTATTCGCATCAAAACAAGATAACTGCGATGTGGGAAGTATGCACTGCCCTGGTACATTGAGAAATGCCTTGTTTATCTCGTCTGGGTCATTAAATTGTTCGGGAAGCGTACCTTCACTATGCTCTGCGAAAACATCTGATTTAAGATTTTTCCATAGCTTTTTCGGGTGTTTTATCTGACTATTAATGTGCCTGTCAAAGTATACCTTCCTTTCCCGCCTTAGTGCTGTAACAGACTGTTTTTTTAAATCCAAATAATACTTCTTGGCAGTGTCGGACTTATCCTTATTATAATTAATTTTTGCCTCGTCTCGCAGCTTAAACATCAATTTAATATTATCCGTTATCCACGGCGTGGGTCGGTCCCTAAATATTTTACTTTTTATGGGGGCATGTAAGTCGAATAATTGGGTAATAATGGCATTAAAATGTTCAATCATGCTGTTTACATCAGGCAGTGAATCAATTTCAAACCATGACATTAAATTCAGATCCACTGCAAAATAATCCTCCAATATATCCCTCAGAGGTCGATACACAACCAGCCTAGGCTTACTTTTTAGCTTCTTTATGACAGTATCACATACAATAAACGAATGATGACCAAGTTCACTGACATGGCTAACCAGTACATTACGAACCCCCACATCGGTACAGATAACATCAATGAGAGTACTACTATCCCCTACAAAATGAGTTGGTGACTGCACTACCTGATTCAGATTGGTATAATTTAGGAATTCCGTCAAATCTTTAGTTTTTGTATTCTTTGTATCCAATAAATTTACATTGAAATCCCCCAGTAATACCAAATGATCGTAAGGTGCCAATGCGCTAATACTGTCAGTTATACCATCCAGAAATTTTGACAATTCAAACCAGGGTGGCCTGTATGCAGTGCCAATCAGCAACTTCCTACCATTGACAGTTAGGTTTAACCACATCTGTTCCACATCAGACTGCTCTGGATGTGGCCGTACACGCGCCCGTACTCCTGTTTTAATGTAAAACGCTACTCCTCCGCCCCGTCCCCCGCGTATAGTCGCAGGGCGCGGCACGTGCTTCAACCTATACCCCGGAACCTTAGGCGCGCGTCCCTCCTCCCCAGGTCGCAGCCACGTTTCGTTGATTGCCATTATATCCACTGAGTGCTGAGACATTGCAATAAGAAACTCGTCCTGGTTAGTTGCCAGAGAGCCCGCATTAAATAAACCAAACTTTAATAATTTTGACTTAGTCATGGCATGCAAATAATAATGGTTGTATAAGTGTATGTATATAGCAAGGATAGTATTTCATTAATATAATATTTATTAAAGTACTTTTGTTTATTTGTTTTGTCTAAATAATTAATATTGTATATAAGTTTTAGTTCTAGTAGTAAATAATAAATTGTAAATAATAAAATATATGTGTTGTTTGTAAATAATGTTGCTGTTTGTGTGTAAATAATAATAATATGTGTAGATAATATAACTATGTTCCTTGTTTGACAGTAGTACTCACTTCGATACTCGCAGCTCCCCAGATCACTACAGATACGACACACAGACACCATGCATACTAAACAATTACAATCAGTAAAACCATGAACAAATACAAAAAAATGTGCAGCAACAAACAAAGATTTATTTGACAGTGTCCGCAAGTGGTCCAATAAGCTGATTAATATCATCCTCAGATGCAATCCTGTGAGTGGCTTCGCCAGGCTTTTGTCGGACCAGGATGCGACCGCGCTTCGTCCATACGAACCGCCATCCATGAATCCCCGCAGCTGCCCTTGTCTGACGAAACAACTGCTGATTTGATCTGGTCAGCCTCTCATTTACAAAGAAGCGTACGGGTCTGCCGGAGAGTCCGAGATTCTCGGTTGTGGCGTCACGTCGCACGCGGGCGCCGTTCAGCACGGCGTCACGCAGGTCACGTCGTGCGAGGCGCACCATGATAGCGCGAGGGCGGGGTTCTGTTGAGACTCGCGGGCTTGTCGCCTTAACGTGTCTGCCGCCGACTCGCTCTGCGCTCACGATGTCGCGGTCCTCCAAAGTAACTCCCAGCTTTGTGGCAATTAGCTGGAACAGGTGTGCTGGGCTTTCAGCTTGCGACTCAGGTATGTTCCCTATTACCAGATCGTTTGCCATCAGCTCCTGATCTCTGTCATTAAGGTCCCTCTTGAGCTGTGAGACCACACTCTCCACCGCATTTAAATTTGCTGTCGGATCGCATCCGGCATCATGACGCTTTTCAAGCACGGCCAGTCTGGACTCGATCCCATCCATGCGAGTATGACACGAGTCAGTAGATGCCTTCAGCTCCGCTACATCCTTCCGAAGCTCCGAGACTTCAAAGCGCAAGGTGCGAATCTCCTCCACTACCAATCTCAGAGCGGAGCCTACGTCCGACGGGGACCCAGTGTTCACAGGCGACGACGGTGCAGCGAATGACTGGGGCGTCAACGGTGCAACAGCTGACAGCTGCGTCGTCGCAGGCGTCGACTCCTCGTCGGCCACACAACCGAGTACCGGCGTTTCGGCCTTATTGTCCCTACGGACATTTTTTCTGCACTCGGGACAATGCCAGGCAGAGACTATGGGGCCCCTCGTAGGTAGGGCGACACACACTCGGTGATACGAGACGCTGCACTTCGAACACCTAACAGTGTCAACCGCCGAAACGAATTTACCGCACTCACCGCACTTCACCGCCATATCTATTAGGTACTTGGATGAATTAACACAAAAACTTTGTTTACTTTGAACAGCTGTTACAAACTTGTTTCTATAAATTTGAGGGTATTTATGTTATTGACTTGGAGATTTTTTAAATTGGTTCATGCAGTAATTAATCACTTTAGGAGCAATCACTACACTGTATACCTCAAATTATGCTACTAAACACTTGATTAAAAACTTTCCAGACACTTAATCAACTTTGTTTTATTTTATTTATTTAAAAAACTCAGACTACGATCCCACCAGTAGAAACGTCAAACGTCAAGCTATGCAAACGTCAAGCTATGCAGCAAGTATGTCTCTAATCTAACTCCTTGTTACAATGTTTGAGAACTCGCGTTTGTTAATAAGCTCTCATAAATATTATTGATCTAACAACATCTGTTTGTCATTATTAAAAGTTTAACCTTAAATTAAGATGCTCACCGTGTGCGAAAATTAAACTGATGGTAGCAGTCATTTTTGGCGTTAGGGACCAAAAATTAACAAAACATTTTTAGTTAATGGTTGCCAAAGTTTTGGTTGATCATTACGAAATTATCGGGTCATGCAAACTTTGTCTTACGGACAACAAAACAGAGTTTTGGTATTTGCTAATTAGTTTTGTATTATTTTATTAGAGCAGCCTCGGCTCGACTCATAATAATAGTGTAATGCGGTTTCCGTAGATTTTCCAGGGCCCTAGGTGCACTGTAATCTATGTAGAGGGCATTCCTTAAGCTGTCCTTCTCTTAGGTCCCTGTCTACCAGTTTCTCCGAAGCTTTCAAGTGAAGGGATGTAAGACCGATAGGCCTGTAAGCTTTAGTTTCTTCGTAAGTTGGTTTACCAGTCTTTGGTATAAAGGTGACTTTGGCCTTCCTCCATGCCTTGGGTATGTACCCAAAGGCTATGCAGGCTCTGTAGAGCTTACTCAAATGGGGTATCAAAACTTCTGGCAATAGTATTGGGTAGGTGCCATCCGGACCGGACCAGGGCATTTGAGAGGCTGGAAGCCTGCTATGGCCAGCTTCAGTTTATTTTCATCTACCACTTTCTTTGCCGTGATTCAGTTATTTTAGGACGTGTTTTTGTAACTCGATTGATACCTAATAGACCACAGACATAAATCTAATTAGATAACGCAAGTCCCTCCTATCTGTATGAAAACCAAGCGTGCCACTTTTCACAAACAATTTAAAAACAAAGTTACTTACCAATGAAAGAAAACATTTCCAATGCCTCGGTCAACTTTTTCTATGCATTTTTACATCTCAATATGGCATAAAAAGGCATTTTTCTAGGTTTCAGTGGATTTCCGGTGGCGATAATGCTAAATGAAAAGTTCAGATTACGATCATTGATCGTAACTTTACTCCGTTTTTAGGGTACCCAAAGGGTAAAAACGGGACCCTATTACTAAGACTTCGCGATCCGTCTGTCTGTCTGTCTGTCCGTCTGTCACCAGGCTGTATCTCATGAACCGTGATAGCTAGACAGTTGTAATTTTCACAGATGATGTATTTCTGTTGCCGCTATAACAACAAATACTAAAAACAGTGTAAAATAAATATTTAAGGGGGGCCCCCATACAACAAACGTGATATTTTTGCCGTTTTTTGCCGGTTTTTGCTCGATATTAATAATGATGATAGCTAGACAGTTGTAATTTTCACAGATGATGTATTTCTGTTGCCGCTATAACAACAAATACTAAAAACAGTGTAAAATAAATATTTAAGGGGGGCCCCCATACAACAAACGTGATATTTTTGCCGTTTTTTGCTCGATATTAATAACGGCAACAGGTAGACGCTTAAAATATTCACAGAATGTTTAGTTGTAAATTCTCTTCAAAAAATAATATTTATTAAATTAAAATAAAATAAATTAAGGGGGGCTCCCATACAACGATACGTGATTTTTTTGCAGTGTTTTGCGATATTGGTACGGAACCCTTTGTGTGCGAGTCCGACTCGCACTTAGCCGGTTTTTTGGCACGCGAAGTACATACAATCGCGTCATCTAGTTAGATTTATATCTGTGGTCAGCACAATGCATTCACCCTGTGAACGGTCAAGCATCACTTGGCCGGACTATTGACCCGCCGTATTATGTTTCCTCTATCTACGCTCTATTCAATGGACTGACACGTTAACTACTCAATAATATATCCTTCAGGTCGCTTTATTGATTAAAATAACAATTTTTGTATGATCTTTTCTTTGCTTTTCTTGTTAAATGTTAGTTTTTGTTTCGTAGCAGTATTTATGTAGTTTATTTCGTATTTATTGATGTTGCAATATTTGTAATGTTTTTGTGTTACTCTTTGTGGTTTTACAGCTACAAATATTGCCACAGATTTATGAGTCTAGTAAAAATATATTGAATTTAACAATTACAGTCTTATATTCCATCTGGGTGTATTTGTAGAAAATGTTACCAAAAGCTCGAATATGGATATATGGATTAATTATTTGTCTATGTAAGCGACGTTCCTGATGGCTCCACGCTATTCGATGTATATCACACCGATAAGTGGTTTTTACTAACTGACGCAATGCGATGCAATTCGAACGATTTTCACTTGTCATAGAAAATACGTGCAATTTAAATTGTGTCGCGCCTTTGCGTCAGTAAGCTCCCTTAATCTACAGTGAATCATAATGACGGACAAAACGGCTGAATACATAATATCTGAAGGCGTCACATAACATCCTATCGTCAATCGGTGGTATTGTGATTTTATACTGCTACAATTGAAAATGATTGCTGAATTGCTGCGGTATTAGTATCTAATAACGTTCGAAGCTATGAGATGTGACATAGGGTAGGCTAACACGACTAGGACTGATACAGAACTGCTGGGTAATAGGGATGTTTCCTGGGTAGAAAAATTATAATTCTATTTATTCCGTCAGTGAGATTATAAAATAATATTGTGCACGTATTTTTTGCTTTAATAAATCAATAAAAAAGTAAAAGTTAAAGCGCATTAAAGTTCAGGAGTGGGTGCTTTTGACGTCACTATGTTAGTATAAAGTGTACTGACGGTGTGACGTGACATGTTATTGCAACGCATTATATCGTCGTCACTATATGATTACGAGTCAAAAGAAAAATACATATCCAATATTTTTTGTTAATCTACCTGACGGACAAAAAACTAATTTTCAGACTATCGAATCTGTCTACTATAGCAATCTTTATCATATTGTCAATTAAACAATATTCATTGTGTGTTGTACGTTGTCGAGCAGACCAATTTTTTAATTGATATGAAGCAAAGGGTTAGGCATTTCGTTCGGATATGATTTATTGTAACTATGATTTAGGCGCCTTCCTGAGAGGGTACGGCAACGAAAACGCACCGACACTGTCAGGAAGGCGCCTTAGTGTGTTATACGCAATTAGGGTGCGGGATTCATATTTTCTTGTAACTTTGATTACAGTACTTGTATGCTCTAACGGTAACGTCATCGATATCTATTCCATCTTTCGCTAAGTAAGAAGTTCAAAACCAGGTTAATTACTTAATGCTTTTCGGTATTTAACTGTAGCAAAAAATAATCCAAAGACATTTAAGCTGCATTTACTGCAGTATTACTATAAGATGTCAGGCTATTCCATTTGACCTACATTCACGCTTTATTCTTCGAAACTTCGAACTTCTCTCCCACAACATTGTCTTACAAGAGCTCGCTTTACGAGTTACGTCTTCAGTCTCGACGAAGCTTTGTTTATTCTGCGCCATTGTGAACGAAACGCAGAGAGATGGTCATACAAGAGGCGCACTGTGCAGGAGCGTAACAATTACACGAATATTCGATCTTGTCTGAATTTCCATTGCAATATACACAGAATTAATGAAAGGCGACTAACGAAAGATATTTACATGGCAGACGTGAATGGAAACGCCGGGAGGGAACGCCCTAGAAAGACATACATAGACCTTATAGGTGATGTTCTTCAGAAAGGCCAGGTGCGCAGTACTCATAACCTGCGTGTGTGTATGACTAGATGTATGAATGTGAGTGAAGCAAAATAAGTATGTAAGGGTCGTAGCAGGTGGCGTTCTGTAGTTTCTGCCTACCCCCATGGGAAAAAGGCGTGAGTTTATGTATGTATGTATACACAGTTTCGGGAAAGGAACTACCCCACCCATTAGATGATAAACCTCCCAACCGAATTTCAGTCCGGTGGCCAATCACAACGGAGCCAAGTACACAGGAGATATTATAGTGCACGTGTGTGCGCAAATACAGGTGCAGTCTCTGTTCCTTTACGCACTACACGTCCATGTCCGTGATCCGTGATTTGAGTTCCGAGTTCAAAATGTTCTGAATTATGATGGATAAAGTTCGGATGTAGTGCTTAAGCTTCCCTACAAGAAGTACTACGGTTACTTCGGAACCGAAATTTCACGGATATGGATCGGATGTAGTGCATAATCGCCCTCATTCTCATAGTCCGATGGCCCTATGGAAAGGCAAATTGACATGATCGGGGAGAGATCATGCGCAGTACTAACGGCAAAGCACTAACTTAACTCCAGGGCCGCTCATGAGAAATTCCTAATGGAAATACCCAATAACACTTCTTACCCAAACTGGAAATTACTTACCGTTCATGGAGAGCCTGAGTACAATGCTCGATGACCTCAGTAGAGTATCCAAAAGAGTGGGTCTTAAAATGAACATGGACAAACCCGAGGTCATTGTGAAGGTCCATGTAATACCTATCAAGATCGGAGACTACACTCGAAGTTGTAGACGATTATGTCTACCTGGGACAAACATATGGATAGGTCTAACTTCGAGAAAGAGGTCAACCGTCGAATCCAACTCGGCTGGGCGACGTTCGGGCAGTTGCGTGTATCTTCTCGTAAAATTTAACGCAGTGTCTCAAGACAAAAGTCTATGACCAGTGTGTGTTGCCAGTGATCACCTATGGGACCGAGACGTGGTCGCTAACAATGGGCCTTATCAGAAAGCTTACAGTCACCCAAAGGGTAATGGAGAGGGCTATGCTCGGCGTTTCCTTGCGTGATCATTTACATAGCCCGACCATAGACCACTACACCACTACACTACTTACATAGCCCGAAGAATCGCTAAACTTAAGTGGCAGTGGGCAGGGCACATTGCTCGCAGAACGGATGCCCGATGGAACCGTAAAGTTCTGGAATGGCGGCCGCGAACTGGAAGACAATACGTTGGAAGGCCTCCCACTAGGTGGACCGATGACCTGGTTAAGGTTGCGGGAAGTCGTTGGATGCGAGACGCACGGGATCGGTCAATGTGGCGACGCCTGGGGGAGGCCTATGGCCAGCAGTAGACGTCTTTTGGCTGAAATGTTGATGATGATGATGACCCAACCTGAGAATCAAACCCAGGATCACACAGTCGACATGAGATGAATTAAAAAACTAACGAGCTCATCTATGAAATGTTCTGTTAACCAGTTAACTCATCTCCGACGGTTACTAATCCGGAATGACGTACACGTAATGTAGATAGAGGGGTAACGAGTCGATGAACGATATAAATAACTAGCTGTCCCACGCGGCTTCGCTCCCGTCAACTGGCTACCTACCTACCCTACATACATTAATGTTGCGTAACTTTAACCGCTTACGCAGCGCACGCAACGGAAGCTCTCAAAAAGGAATAATTTTGCCCGTTTTTGCAACATTTTTCATTTATGCTCCGCTCCTTTTAGTCGTAGCGTGATGTTATATAGCCTATAACCTTCCTCGATAAATGGACTATCCAACACAAAAAAAAATTTCAATTGCAACCAGTAGTTCCTGAGATTAGCGCGTTCAAACAAACAAACAAACAAACAAACAAACTCTTCAGCTTTATAATATTAGTATAGAAGTATAGATGAATAAAATAGTTCCAATTTAATTTCAGTCGCAGTAAATGTATTCGTTGTCAATCGAGTTAGAAATCAATGGACAATTAAGGCTGAGCCCGCGTATTTGAATTGGGACAGTTCCACTCTATTATTTATACAGACTGATGGGACGTGTTACATTAGTCCTTGGAGTAATACTATTCAACTATCAATACCAATCGGAATAGTGTTGATTATATAATATATCATAATACCTCACTGCAGGGTAAAGGACTCTTCTTTTACAGAGAAGGCCAGATCATTCATTTCTAGATTTTGGCTGCAAATCTGTTATCAGTTGATTAGGGAAGACTGCAGGCTTTACCTTTATTCATTTTATAATAGCCCAAATATTTACGAAATCTTTATTAATCCGTATTCGTGCGTTGGTAGCAAATATAATACCGAAATATAATGTGTTAACTTATAAATGTGTTAATTTTTCAGTACCCTATTTTCTTTTCTAAATATTTGTCTAATTTTACTACCTCCCTCACTCTACACTCATTATTTTGATTTCGATATTTTGGAAGAAATATCTCGGAACACATTGGCACAAAATTATTTAATGAAATCAAAATTTTAAGGCGTTTCGAAATTATAACCCTGAGACATAATCATGTTTTATTTATGAAGTAATATGATAATTATGTACAGTGTATTTTTCCTCTTGCGATTGGCACCTAGGTTTCGTAGCGCGAGCTTGCCAAGAAATTTTCACAAGGTCAATTTTGGTATTGGGTGAGTCTTTTCCTAGTTATGGACACGGAGGCTTGCGTTGTAATGTTATGTAGACAACGATTGTATATGATATGTATATTTTATTCAAATGATTGTAGATATTAAAAGTAATTATAAGCATGTTTTCTTTTCGTACTTTCTTGTGTTTGCCGGGCACAAAGTTCGAAACTGACGGGCAATCAAACTCATCGTGTTGCGACACGCGTATGTAATACTATTTCTCCTGTATCGTGGGTTTACAAACATAGAAACTCACATACATGAACACCAAGAGCCGGAACAACTATCTGTAGGTCATACAAATACTTGCTCCGTGCGGGAATCGAACCCGAGACACGCAGCGCTGCAATCAATCGCTAAACCACTGCGCCAACCATGTGCCCAAACGAACCTACGAAATGTTGTAAGAGTTTAATATCGTGACACTCAAGGGCTACAAATATGACGAAATTTCGTGTCCGCGACAAAGTATTATGACCCCTATAGGCCTGCGGTCCGGCTGTCAAAACCTTTCATCATCTCGGCGAAACTACCGTAAATATGGAACAGCTAGTATATAACGCAGAAACTAATTGCAGATATATTGCACCTTATTCTGGTGGTCGTTTTACTGACGTCTATTTACATGTATCTTCAGGGAATAATCATTGTTTAAAGAATTGATTACCAACTTAAATTCTGAGTATATTATTTGTGTTTGTTATATGAAAGAACTGAAACAGAATAACAAAATTAGCGTAGTGTGTTAATTGGATAAACAAACAATAAACAAACCTCCCTGACTGTACATAGTGTTGTTTATATATATACCATGCAGTGGTTACGTATATTTTACCTAATATTACTTCTAAGTTTCACATTCATACGTGTCCAACGCTTTGTTTTCCATTGAACTTGTACTTTCGATCTTTGTGTCTAGCACTTTCATAAGAAGGCATTTTGGAACACTACTTTTCTAATTGGTTTGCAAAATGGATGAACTAAATGAACAAAACATAAACTTTTCTCTATTAAGTAACAATAAACCAAGCTCGCATAACCCCTATAAAAAATAACATTTTATATCTTCAATGTGCCTTCTTCAGTTTAATAAAGGTTTAGTCTATAAATAAATTATTTGTAATATTGTAAAGTTCCTTCGAAAAAAGTTCTTTAAGTTTGCGCTTCCATGTAAAGTGCAATTATTTGATAGTCGTAGCATATTTAACCAGTTTGCTAGTTAAAGGGAACTTTTGTTCTAGTTCTTGTTAAGGTACTTGTCCCACTGCCGACTAACAGCGAGTAGCGAGAAAAGCTAGAAAATAAAAATGAGTTGGCGAGCAGCTAGTGTGTAGTTCGGATAATTTTAGCGCTCGGCTATTAGCGAGTGATGACGGACGATTAAAAGCACCACTCGCTCGGGGCAGCAGCACTGTAGGTAGAAATGACCGCTGGTTGGCCTCTCGGCATGAGTTCTGATCGCCAAGCGAACTCGCTGTGCGAGTATAACTATGATAGCTCTTGTCGCTGCGACAAACTTGTGGTGACAAATCGCTGGCTGTTCACACTGCCGGCGAGGACTCTCTGTATTCGCCGGCAGTGTGAACAGCCAGCGATCAACTATTACTATATGTGACTCTTTTATTGACACGGAATCTTATATCTTTTGTACGTTTCTTCAGCTAGAAAATAGTCGATAGCTAATAGCTTACTCGTGGTGGTGTGACAAATGCCTAAGAGTTTGTTGGCAAGGAAAATGTAGGTACCTTTTGTTTTGTCGTAAGTTTGTTAAACTATGTTTATTTAACGTACTTATAGAAATCATCTAAAATGAGACAAAAAGGTCATTAAGGCAGATATGTTGTTTTTTTTTTTTAAGTTAAGCATTCCTACCTTATTATTTCAAATCTTGTACTACATTGTATAACTTAAATTCTAAATGTCTTCATGCCATAAAAATCGACTTCACACTGACACTAAAAACTTAATGGACCATCTTTTCGCCCTATTTACTGTCAATAAACTGCGATGAGTTGTATACAGGAAAACTGATCGTATAATCTGAGACACGCGGTCTCGCATTTTGTTCGTTTTATATGTAGTTTCCAACTAAAATAGAACAATTTTTTCAGGATCAAGAATAAGAAACTTAGGATAATTTAAGGGGCAGCTCGCATATCAAGACAAAAGCTTTGCGTTTGTGAGTGAAGGTGCTGTTTAAAGCAATCGCCACAGGATTGTGAATTATGGCCTTTAATGTTCCTTTCAGTTAAACCAGACTCGGTCGTGGCCTTTCAGTTATTTTAGTGATATCCTACTATCGCACTCAAAGGCAAAGCTCATGTTTCGTTGAGCTGGCTAAATGTACTTTTAGTTCAATTCAATACAATTTTAAAGATGATTATGTCTATTGGACGCCGGCGAATACAATTTTGTAATTATTTTTAAGCTTGCATGTCATTGCTTTTCTGTATTTAACATTTCCATTTTTCCACCGTGTCTCTTTGTATTTGTCGTTGTTTATCAGTGTTGTAATGTTTTTATTGTGCTTACTGAATTTGTGATGCTTCGTGTTCACATTAATCCTTTTCCCGGCACTGTAGTACACTTATGACCTGTTGCACCATCTTTGGATAAGCTCCGTTCAATTTATCTGACATATATTTCAGCCCTAATATTAAATTTTTCAACAAGATACTGCTTATTCGTCATTGTGGAACAGATCGTTTAGCTTGCATTTACCTTAACATTTTGTAGCATTAATCAAGCGATAGGAAGCTAAAAATCTTCATAAATCACGAAATAATCTACTATGACTTGATCTTATGCGAGTATGATTAGATATTTACTCTATTATTTAGGTCCTCATTTCATAATTATCCATTTCGCTTATTTTACAGTGAATCGTCCATCAAATACATTTTTACCTCTTATTAGCCAGATTTTCTAGCCTACCGATGATTTTATCTAGTGAATAGCCCTATAATTCCATTATTCGCGCATAAAGACCGAACTACTCTCAATATACAGCGACATACTTACATGTCATGCCACGATTGCTATAAGGGGCCACAGAGTGGGGAAGGGAGGACTTTTGGAGTGATCGACTCTTCAATGTAAAAATATTTCAAGTCCTACAGACTAGCGGTTGTGTGTTACATACATTATTCTTACGTCAAAATGCATTGGAAATTTTTAAAGTCTGTCGTCTGTAGAATGCTTAGCTATCGCGTCATGAAGATCGAGTTTTCTATTATTGTAAGAGGAAAAGCGGTCGTCGTTTCTTTCAAACTTATTCGTTTGTCTCGATTAGGTACCTACTACTATTTTTGAACATTTTATAGATTGATATCTTAAAATACATTCAGCTTTATGAAAGCCTCGTTTCTTAATGCATATCCTAATACCGTGTTGTTAATAAAAGTTAACACATTACTAATTCAGAGAGAGCACAATACTAATTTCGTAATAGTTTCCAACAAATGTACGACTGAAGTGTTATTTTTCGCACAGTAACAAGGAAAGCGCAATGCATTACCAAAACTTCTCGTCACCGCGTTTCCTCTTGAAATAACAATGCTTGAAAATGATTTGCATAAAACGGTGCTTTTTATCTTTGAGCCCTTAGTTTGAGCTTGCATTATATTATGAGCATGTATTAAGTTCACGCTTATCTTTCAGTATATTTGGAAAAAATCATACAGATGATAAAATGGAGAACAAGACACCTGCTGGATCGGTAAACTTGCTCGATGATACGTTGCTGGAGTCTCCCAGCTCCGTTTCTGGCGGGAAGATGTCACAATCGCTGCCTCACAGGTAAGAAAACGTTACATTAACACCCTTACATATAAAAATCTCGAAGCTGTTTAACGACTTATTAGATGATGTTTTAATTCAAATTTTCTATAGACAATTTAAATTTAGAATCAGCAAAACTGTTGCTATTTAGCTCTTTTAAAAATAAACTCATTTGCCTTTGGTCTCTGAATCTAGTCTAAAAATTTAGGTATTCGAAGAACTGTTCCTGTATCTTGTAAAGTTATGTGCGGTTTGTTCCAATAACGAAACGATGTCAAAAGTTCAAAGAGTACCAGGAAATTGGAAACCGCAACACTTTGAGTGTTCTTGCGTTGCACTAGATCAAGTTTTAGCTCTAGGAACTGGTATTATCGAAGCAAGATACAGTGCTCTAAGTTCTAAGAAAGGATAATAGTTTCCTAGAAAAGCTTCCACGCTCATACATTAAAGATTACTACTCATTATTTTCAACTTTGTAAGGTAAATCAAGAAAATTGCAAGATTGGTATCTTGGAAAAATAATAAGCTTATGTCAGCTTGCGGTTCAGCGATAACGAGTACAAAATAATAACTTTCTACCCCATCGTTCATTAGCTTTATCTTCTTCTATAAAAGCGCTTTGTTGCTAATAAGGGCTCCATTCTTGAATTACACTTTTGTGGGTGATATTTCTTTGTATTCAAATTTTTTATTGACTAAAAAATAAGGAGGTGGTTCTCAATCCGACATGTATAATTATGTATTTTTTTATGTTTGACCACGCATAAATTATGTAGAGTGGTCCGATATACAAAAATATTTTTTACTGGCATAGAGTATACCTCAAAGTCCCATTTAAATTTGAAAAATAAAAACCACCCCTAAAGGTAGAAAAAGGTTTTATTGATAATTTTCCTACTGAATTTTCATTTGTGTACCGATTCGAATAAATTGAACCGACTAACGAACTGAAAAGCAAAAAATATCTTTTTAACAAAATACCTGTTTTCCGTTTTTCGACGCCAACTTCGGAAAAGTAAGTTATTTGTCGGTTTTTAAAAAAAAAACATACCGACTTCCAAATTCATTCAAAAAAATCATACCGACTTCAAAACAAAACACTAATTTTGTTTTGGAAGTCGGTATGATTTTTTTGTTAAAAAGTTTTTTATTTATTTCTTTTTAGATTTGGTTGGTACCTCCAAACACCATGAAAATCTCATGATGATTCCAATAAGCCCAAACAAGACTAGGATCCATAGTTTTATTTCGGCGTTCCAGTGCCTACCTCCCGCCTACCTGCCTATTGGTCTTGTTTGTTCTGTATCCTACTTGATATGGAGGGAAGTGGAAATTGTTTTTTTTCTTTCCTACTCCTCCAATTTTCTTTTCTGATTAATTTCGTTGCGGGATCCAAGACAGTTAAATTCATTCTCCCGGACTTCACACCCTCCGAGCTTCATTGCCTCGGCTCTTTTCTGGTGGTCGCCACTATTGATTCTGGCTTTCAGGAGTTGCAGTGGTTTGGGAATAGTGCGGTGAGTTTGCCTACCTCCCGGCTTCATCATCAGATCTATTTTGATGTTACCATTTTCATCAGTACCATTTATTTATAAGTATTTACTTCATCATAGTCTGTTAGCTAGTCGATATATCTTAAATCCGAGACATACTTAGCATTAAGGAGTTCCGGTGGCCATCTGTGGTCTTCTTCATCAGTAACATTTTGCCAAATGACACTTTCTGAGTGTAAATGATTGCATTGTTGATAAAAATACCAAAATCACTATATGTATGCCCATAATATTTGAGGAGTTCCCTCGATTTCACTGGGATGCCATCATCAGATCCTGGTTTTCTTATCACGGTACCACCCTTTGGATATCTCCTTTCCAACAAAAAACATCAAAATCTGTTCATAAACGACGAAGTTATCCGCGAACACACATAAACAAATATGTATGCGGTCGAATTGAGAATCCTCCTCCTTTTTTGAAGTCGGTTAAAAAATTAAAATAGACTTTTAGTCTAGTATTTTGCGGCGGCGCCAAACAAACAAATATGCAAATTAATTTTTATTGGAGTAAGTCAATTAAGGGCATCGTGAAAGTTTCATTAAAATCGGTTGAGCAATTATCGAGATATGGAACATAGAACCGAACTCCGTTTTTTGAAATTGAGTTATCATGGGTAATTTGTCAATCCTTTAGATGCCTTACTATAGAACTTGCTCATTTTTAGTGATGGTGTACCAAAAGTAAAAAGAAAGAAATAAAAACTTTCATGAAAACAAGCCTCAGCAGTTGAGTAGCTCAGACCTCACATCTCCAAGTTGAGTAGGAATGTTGTTGATTTCTTGTCTAAGGTTTACCTTCAATTCAGATATGGTTGATGAATTACTGTTGTTCACCCCGACTCTTCAGATAACCCCAGAGGAAAAATCCGGAGGTGTGAGGTCTGGGCTACTCAACTTCTGAGGTGCGCTTCGATCGCTTTGGAGAGTGCCAGAGTCGCGAAGGACAACATTTGAATAATGTTATTTTTAAAAAGTAATTTTCCCATGTCTTCAGTTTCTGATTTTGTAATTTAACGTGTATCTATAAATATAATTGTTAATATTTTATGCATCTACAAAAGTTAGTTTTTTCTAAGAATTATAAGAAGATTATCATAGGAAATTCAATAACTTTATCCTATTAAGTAAAAGCTGGTAGCGTGCAGTTGCGTTCTATGTAAGAAGAATCCTTTGTCCTGCTGTCGATCAATAATACACTGGTAATGGTATAATGCAGCCGTCGCCCGCATGGCTCGATCAAGTTTCACATTGCCAGTTAGCCTGATTTATTATCTTAGGAAATTTTAAGTGCAAATCGGTCGAATTGCAACGCATTGCGTCCATGTGAACGTATTTGCAAATTATCTTAGTAAAAATCGCTTATCGGTATGATATAAATCGAATCGCATCGACCATCAATAAGACCTATAAGGTCATCAGTAAGCCTTATCGATTTGAAATTATTTTTATTTACAGATACTTCAGCGCTAGCAGTAGTCATCGAATAGTATATTTAGTGTCGAGCATAAAATGTCGAGATTTTAACACGAGCGATGTACCCCATTTTGAATTGAGTGTTAGAATAAAGCCTTTTTATGCGAGACACGAACGATTGCTTTTCCACTACCCGATGAGCTTACTTAATTAAATGCAAATAAATTCCAACAACAATTTATTAGAAACATTCAGACTAAAAACATACAATCAACGCGCACTTTTTAGAGAGGTAACAGGTTCAGTATCATTATGCCAGTATTTTGTTTTTTTTTTAATTTTTATTTTATAATCTTGTGTATAAATGTTCATATTTCGAAACGAATTTCTTAGGCAGTGTTACATAATACACAAGGTAGTGGAAAAAACAAATATAGTATAGGTACCCTTCCTAATCTTATTATTGTCTATGCGGAATTTTCATATCTAACTTGACCTGATTTTTATTCTAGTGCTATTGTGAAATAGGGAATTAACCCGACAAATATTAAAGTTTCGATTTGATTCATAATATGATATGATTTGTTTTAGTGATATATCGAAGGCAGACGTCATTCAGTGCGACTTCCAAGGCTTTGTGAGGAGGAAGACAATTTTAAAAGATGGCAGGAAGATCTCACTGTCGTCCTGGCAGCGCTACTGGCTGCAGCTCTCTGGCAATATCCTGATTTTCTATGCGTCGAAATCTTTCAAAGGGTGAGACATAATTTTAAGTGACTGACCCCATTGAAAATTTAATATTAGATATTGGGATAAAATATGTTTATATTAAAATTAATTACCGTCATTAAAAAAAAGCTCCGTCTTCATTGAGATCGAGCAATACTCCGAACGATTATGTGCACCGTTTCTTATTGTATTTATTTTTAATCTTTGCTTGCTTGCTAGGCATTTCTCCTGGGTGCATTTATAAACTAAAATTTAAATTCATGTACTTACACAAGCAGTCAGACCCCGAACGCGAATCAAACCTGCGACACGCAGCGCAGCATCTAATCGCTCAGCCACTGCACCGAACCGTAGGTACCGACTAATTAAACTTTCGGTTGCACGTATCGTTAATACCAATCCTATTTCTTTTTAATTCGCTTGGGGGAGGCATATGTCCAGCAGTGGACGTCTTTCGGCTGATATGATGATGATGATTATGTAGTGCTTCATAGCACACATGCCTTACTTTCATCGATATAGTGACAGTAGTCTCGTGAACTTACGGACAGACATACAAAACGAAATTATTAGAATTTCGTGTTTGGCATTTAGCTCAAAAAGCCCAATATTTACGACAATTTGTGTCACACTACGAGCACCGTGTGTGGAAAAAAAAGCATACAGACCGGCGAGCACGGCCTACTGTGATAGACTTGAGACACACATTTTTATCACAGTTTGGCACCAAAAAACCGTGATAAAATGCGTGGCACAAGATTAACACAGAGGCCGTGCTCGCCCCGCAGATCTAGACAAACAAGCATGGCGAAATTAGTGAATGTAATCTGTTTATGTGCATACCTAATATAACTTATAAATGCGAAAGTTTTGATGGATGGATGTTTGTTTGTTACTCAATCACGCAAGAATGGCTGAACGGATCTGGATGAAATTTGGCACAGAGATAGTTTATAGTCCGGTATAGTACATAGGCTATAATTTTTATCCCGATATAATATTACCTCGAGATAATAATACACTGCACGCGGGCGAAGTCGCCATACGGGTTTTGACTTGTGGAATAACTTGTAGAACTTATACTTCAAGTTAGTTAACACTGTACCGTTTAGCATAAATTAGTTGGCATAGCTAGCGTATTGGTCAAACTGATTTGAAATGAAAGTATCCGTAATTTCCTTCACGATAGATATAATCACTTTTGATTGAGTCTTACCTACAACGCCACAACATTAAAAAAAAAATAAGGTCATTGGCAGCTGTCAGTTTAGTCTACGAAATTAAAAATCACAGTATAGATACAAATTGCAAAGTAAAAATGTCTCTTAAGTGTACACTAGTCGAAAATTCTTCCATACAAACGTAGTCTGGCTTATACTCCACTGTTTGACGACGTACGTTCAAAATAAAAAATGATATCAATTTGTCTCATCATTATCTAGCCCTGTATGGAAGCAAAAAAGTAAAAAAAATATTTACTTGTAAGTTATGAGCTACGAAAGTTCCATATTTCAACACTAATTTTAACGCATCTTTGGTCGTAGAAGAAGGAAAATTGAAAAACGGCCTCCATACAGGGATAGATTAGTAGTTCAACAATGCAAATAATTTTATTTTGAACAGATATATTCAGTCGTTTTTTGATGATATCCAGACTCCCAAAGGTCTGTTTATAAAATTACGCGCGCCCGTTTTCGTTCTAAATCATCATCCATTTCGCTACAAATTTGCAAAAGTGTGTATTCGTACGCGAACTAGCTTCTTACTGCTCATAACAACATCTATCTGTTCCGCACGTGTTGTCGGTTGATATAGCATGCAATTTAACCCCGCGCACAAAATAGTTCGTGCCGTCCACTAGTGTTCCCTTTAGTGCCTTTTAAAAAAACAGGATTCATTATTTGCAAACCTGAACACAGATATTCCGCTAACCGACAGAAATATATCACGTCGGTATACCACAAGGCGAGCTCTTTCATTTGGGGGTTCAATAACCCCGGGGGTGTCTCTTTTGCATACATTGGACCTGTTACATTATTTACGCCAATAAAATAAAATAAAAATAGCCTTTATTCCCTGTTACCTGTTTACAATAGTTTTTTATAAATAATATCTTATATCTAGCTTACGTTAACTATACATACTAACTTATGTAAATTAAATCTTATCTTCGTACGCCGCCTATAAGCGATATCTATTATTCCACAGGACAACCAGGAGTGATTTCCGGGAAGAGAAGTGCAAGGTCCTGTGTTTAGTGGGCTGGTTTGCCAAGATAGCCGACGGTGACAGTGCAGACGCTTTCCAGCTCATCAACCACCACACCGGCACTCTCTACAAGTTCAAGTACGTAACAATACCACAGTTCACCACTAAAGTGGAAATGCGGTCGCAGACTTCCGGCTGAATTTCCTAAGTAATAAGTCGGAGGATACATCTGGTTTTGGTCCGCCAGCTCACGAATATGTATCCTCCGACTGCACAGCATGATTTTCTTTTTGTTTACGTTTTTTTACGTCGCTTTTTAAGCAGTCGGGTTTGAAGATTTTTTTAATTAACATTTATTATTTACAACTTTTTAGTTATTTATTTTTATAATTATTTACATTCAAACATATAAGTGCAATATGTTTTTTAAAATCACCTCTTAAAACACTTTATTTTGATACCCCACACGATGGGTTTGGAAGAAAAACAAAATTTTGGCCCCCACAAAATGGCGCCCAAAGTACGCCATTTTATTATTTTGCAATTTTAATGTAGCCATTGACACTCGCAGGGTTAAGACGAATCGATTGACGTAAGAATCATAAAAATCGGCCAACACTCGGGAACTCGAGTTCGATTACCAGGTCGGGCAAGGTGATAGACACTCTTTTGCCTCTGAAAACACGTTAAGCCTTTGGTCGTACGCCTGATGATCTATTATCTATTTCCGTATACATGATCTATTTCCGGTCCTGTCAGATTGCCGTCCATCGGACTGCGAGAAACAGGAGCAAACAGAATGCGCCTGTGTTTGCGCACAGACTCGTGCACCAATAATATCTCTCGTGCCGATGTCTAGTCTTGGCTGAGATTGGCCACTGTGGACGAAATTCGTACTAGAATATACTATACTGGCTTGTCAACGCGAGCTTTCTCGTCGGACAATCGTCGGATTTTCAGAAGCGAGGGCGCAGCTTATTTCTCATACTGGTACAGGTTCCGTCACGTAAAAATAACGCTGGCCTTGAATCTGCGCACTGAGCGATTTATCGATCAAACTGGTGGTATGAAGGGGGCGCGACGGGGGAATGCTCCGCCAGTGTTTCTGTGCGCGCTAGGGATGTCGGAAGTGCAAAAATATATCGATATATCGATATTTATAAAAATATCAATATCGAACTCGATATATCGAGGGAAAAATATCGATATATCGCTCCAATTTTTATAGATTTTCGTTTTTAAAATAATAATGTATTTAGTTCAATCTGACTCAATAATAGGTAGTACTATTTTTGCTACTAAATGTACATTATTTAAGTCTTAATAAAAACGAAGGTATTTTAATCGTTAATCCTTTATAATAGGCAAAATTTTAAAATTTCCAAAACTAGAAAGCAATCTTCTTAAAATATTCTATGATGACACGACCACACACACACAACGCAAAAGAACTCACATTTGAAAGTAAGTGAAGAGTGACGGATTTTGGCCACCGCGGTTACGAAAAAATATCGTTTTTGATACGTTTTTCGATATTGAATATTTTGTATCGATATATCGATGTATCGGATGAAAATATATCGGCTATAAATATCGATATATCGAATCAGAAATCTCGATATATCGATGTATCGATATTTTTTCGACAAGCCTAGTGCGCGCACGCTATTGGTTCGTCAGTTGACCCATGCTTCCCGCGCAGAGATCACGCTTCGTTCGCTGACAAAATACAGTCGCACACACAACTTTCTTTGCACGACGATTGCTTTTAAAAATGAAGGAATGAAAATTGATTAATTGATTTTTTGATTTTATTTATTATTGATGATAGTATCTATTATTTTATGAAGAAAGAAGTTGAGAAAGGAGCAGTTGATAATTTATAATGATACGATATTTATAATAATAA
Organism: Anorthoa munda; assembly: GCA_945859665.1. Classification (NCBI taxonomy): domain Eukaryota; kingdom Metazoa; phylum Arthropoda; class Insecta; order Lepidoptera; family Noctuidae; genus Anorthoa; species Anorthoa munda. Next base: position 43,102,934 of record OX243893.1, read on the forward strand.
GATCGAAATAAAAAATAATGCTCAAGTAAACATTATCTAATTTAAATCCAACCTCTTCTAAAGTACTAAGTAGCTAGAAAGTACCTATTATGATTCTACAATAAAACAATTACTCTTATATTATAAAACAATATCCTAGTATTTTAGAACGCGACAGTACCCATGCGCAGACACATCCCCTCCACTGTCGCTCAGCGTTCTTTTTACGTGACGGGACCTGTACTATAGTTAAATAAATAAAAAATAAAATAAGTTTATTGACACAAAATACCCTTGTATACAATACCAATACATTTCACACAGATACATTGGATTTTGGAAAAGGCTACACAAATAGTGAAAAACCCTGCCTCCTAAACTAGGGGAACCCTGTGACCTAGGAGTCAGTGTTCTACTGTAACTTCATGTACAAAATAATGTGTGTTAATATAATAGACCTATAATGTCCTGATTTAACTATGATTATGAATACGTGAGTATATGTGTACAAGGGGAGATGGTTGTGTGATTGGGATGGGGTGTGAAGTAGTGTGGTGTGGTGTATGAGATGAGATTGGGTGTCTTGTGGGAGTGTGTGTGTGAGAGTGTGTGGTGTCGTGTAAGGTGTGTTCGTGTGATGTTGCATGTGTTTCTATATCCGTTTTTGTGTGATAATGACAATGATTATTATGTGCCTACATTATATAAGAAATAAGGTCTTCTGTACTGGAGTAGTCCTGATTATACAGCCAGTTTTGCAATTTGGTTTTGACTGTGTGTTTGTTTAAATTACTTATTTGGATATGTTTGTTGACCCTTCTATAAATGAGAGAACTTATCACATAAAACTGGCGGCTAGCTAGAGTTTGGGATATTATTTCATTAATGGTCAAATATTTATTCTTTATTCTATAAATCTCGCCCGAACAGAAGGCGATAAGGCAAACGAGTTCTCTGCATACGAAATTAGAATAAAACATCGTCATTTTTTTATTTACGCAAGTAAATTTATCCTGGAACATTCCATGCAACACACCTGAAATCCTAGATTAAAATCTTGACCTAGTTTACATTGAATACAGTTTACTCTGCGTTTAATATCTCATAGATGTAAATATGAAACGCTTGCCTCCACTTACCACATTGTACGTCCTGCACTTCACATAAATCGGCCGTTTGGAACCTGTCGTAAAAGACGAGGACTGTCGCCAACGACCTTGAGGGAACAAAACGCGCTCTCGTTTCACACCCGCGCGACCCAAAATTTAAGTTTTCGTACTTTCCTTATTATTCTATGACTTTAAAAAAAAAAGCTTCAGATCAAAATGTAGATAATTAAATTGTCTTTGAGATGGGGTCGATTTCATTAAAATACGCCCAGCGGTTTTGGTGCGATTTTCGTGTTATTGTCCGTTTTAGACATAACTTTACAAATTAATTACACCATGTTATGCGAATAGAACTCAAAATTTTCTTAGATCAAATTGTTAAGAAAATGGTCTAATGTAACATATATATTTTCCAAAAAATTACGACTAGCCATTTAGACGTAATTCTTATTATAAAATCAGCTAATCAGGGATATCTGCGCCTTAAGATTGCTTAAATATAAATGTCGCTATTACTTGAAGCTTACAAAATAATGAGTTCTGTATAGAAAAAGGACCTAAATAATAGTTGTTCATGATACTGACATATAAAAACCCACTCATATAAAAGGTTATTAGACCATGAGAGTGTGTTGATAATAACTAAAATATTATCAGCGAGTATAAAGTACACTTTTTAATTTTACTAGAGTTGTGTGTGTCCGCTGTGCACATCATGATATGGTCTGGCCAGACCAATGAATAATCAGCGTTTGACGATATGAACAGCTAAACGCACGGCTACTTCATGATATTGTCAAACATTTGTGATCAGTTCGTAAAATAGTTACATTATCTACCGTTAGAGGCGCTCCTTTTGTTTTTGTGATTCAACATGGCGGCGGACAATTATTCTGATAAAAGAAGCTAATAATAATGCGCCAATTGAAGATAAAAGTGAAGTAAAATGTTTGTGTTACGACTCAAAACTACTTGAATTTTATGAAAATCACTCAAAAAACGAGCGCAACGTAAAAACACATTAGAGTTCGGATCATTAATGATAATGACCAAACGTGGATTGACATATCATAAAACGTTGATGTTTAAACGTCAGTTTTAGGTGGCCATATCATGAAATACAACCATTTCTTGAAATGCTTGGCCACATCATGAAGTTGTCAATTCTATGATCTGGCCGCGACATGTGTATAAAGTCGGTCATTAAATTACTACCTACGGTCTGTTAACTCATTAAAAGTTGTCCCTTACGTGTATGTTGGCACCTTTGATTGCCAATGCAATTTAATTGATATTTACAAAGTTGCTGTTACAATTTATGTAACACTGATTACATAATTAGGGTTTTCTGATATGACGTCCACTTCAGAAAACCCTAATTATGCCCTAATATAACCCTTATGTTTTCTGACATTATCAAAATTAACGTCAATTCCATGTTGATGTCATAAGTTGCGTTATCAAAAGACCTCTTCCCAAAGTGGCGCCAACCGGTCGATTTCTAATTTTTTGTCTGTAATAGAACCTTTTTGTTTTAGGGCCGCTTCAGAGTCTGCAGCGAAGATGTGGGTGAGGGTGATAGAAGATGTCACAACTAAGAAGCCTTTACCGGCTAATCTCATGTCGTTCGAATAAATGGTGTATACTCATCCTCTCTCAAGCTGTTGGTGAAGGTACCTCCTCACCATTACATAACTCAAGTGTCGTATTATTGTACTACGTAAGTAACTACGCCTTTATGAACAAATTATATTTTAGTTCTATAAGCTGGTTTTAGAGTCACGCTGGCCGACGACGCTAGCGGTCGGCGCAGACGGTCGCCGCGAGCTCGTCATTGTTCGAGCCGCTCGTGGTCGTCAGATTTGAACAATGACGAGCTCACGGCGACCGTCAGCGCCGACGGTCAGCGTCGGTCAGAGCCTAAAGCTTTTGATTATGTGTGCATAATTAAGAGCTATCGATGATATTTTTTGTACTCATCTGAATATGACGCCATTTAGTGTTGTCATGATTCTATTGATGTTGCCAGTCATTCTAGAGTTCCGTGTTTCCGTCGCCAGTTACGAAGTGTTCAAATTATGCCCGTCCGGAATGAGCTCAGTTGCAGTTCATACGGTTCGATCTGAATGAGAAAATTGCAATTTAAAAATAAATTGAATATTTGGTGCTGACGGACCGTTTATATTGTTCAGCGATTAAATTGATATTCACTTTTTACGGAACTTTAGTGATGACGTTGTCAATTGAAATGTGGTAAACGTTTTGTACTATTTCTATCGAATTATAATGCAATGCTTTACATAATATTATGTATAAACGATTACAATGCAAGTGCATTTTCAGCTAGCAGATTGAATAATATGACACAATCGTACCGAGCTACCGTCGCATTCTAATTGTTTAGTAAAAATTCGATACATTTTGCGTTTGAGAGATTTGTACAGATAAAGTTAAAAGTTTATCGGGCAGCCAAATAATAATATTTTTTTTTACTCACAGATTTTGGCTATCCAGAAAAATATGCAATTATTGTATTAGCTATTTTTAAAAATATTATGGGACTCGTTTAATAGAGAAACATATCATAATATTATGATAATGACAATATTTTTTTGGAAGACTTTAAAATGTTTGTTTGTGTAAAATGTTGGGTTTATTAATGTATTGAAGAATATGATGCTGTTTTAGGTAGCTAGTTAGCTTTTCCTACATTATGTAAATTATGTTTTTTTTTAAGATTATCACAATACGATACTAACACAATTAATTAAATGTTTTACTCTATTAAAAATACTCTAGAGCTGATAAGATTTTTTGCGAAGAATATTCATGAACAAATTAGTGTGATATTGCTTGAGGTTATTTACTTGCCAGTTAGCTTATACTTATTAAATTATTATAAACTGGCCTTTGCCAGCGGCTTCGCCCACGCCTTTGGTCCCGGGTAAGGGCAAAATTGCCACCGGCAGGGTTATTTTCAGGGAGATGCATGAGCTCCACAGCGGAAAATTTAAACATGCAAATTTTCATATTGATAATATAGTAGGACAGGATAAGAATTTCTTGCCAGTACGGGCGCTCAATTTTCAACTTTTCCAATACGCGTCGCTCAACTATTGGGAGCTTTCATAGACTACACAGAAAATAAAATGAAAAGCAACCCTGAACGTTGGTCGTTTGTGAAACATTCTCGAAAGCGCTCGTTCTTTTTTTTTTTTGTCAATTTTCACAATTCGGGCTGAAATAAAAATTTGTCGCAACGTCAGGCTTTCAGTGGGAGTTTTAATATTGTAACGTCGCTTTTAAATTAAACATTAGTTTTTTGTGCTCACTGATACGTGTTGCTCAAATGATATTATTCGCGTTTAAGCTAATGCAGCCTTTGGATACGACCGGCCACGTAAGTGACTACGACTTAACTATGAATGAAAATAAGATTTAGGAATGTTACGAAAGTTGTTAGATAAGTATATATCTACGTGCAGTCTAGCAGAAGTTTGATGGTTATTGTAAAAATATCATACACGTAAATGTTATTAAAGTGCTAACGTCTTTTTAATCGCGTTCACTCAAAGTTATTTTTAGCTTGGTGCTATTACGTAGAGGTTAGTTTGTAACGATAGCTGTTCCCGACTGTACGCGTTGTAATGGAACCTGAAACTTGGTATTTTGGACATGCATATATCAGTAATATCACTATATTCTTAATGTGCATATTTTAATGAAGTGTTCAAATATAACGCTTTCAGTGTTTAATATGTCAACTTCAAAATTGTGAATCGGTCATAATCAGTATTGACTGGTTTCGGTCAAAACCGTTACGATAAAACGTGCATTTTATAAAGTCATTTTATCTACAATAACTAAAACATAAAAGAGGTCACTAAAAGAAGCCTGTAATCTAATAGGATTTTAACTAATTCTTAGTACTATCAGTAATAGTTTTAACAGTTTAGGAGTTATGATTATGATGTTTGCATAAAATAGTAGTTTATGCAATGGTCATATAATAGGGGTTATTAAAACGAACATGGGTTTAATGATAATTATAACACGCGAGTGTTTTAATATCTATTTTTTATGCCGTTGCATACACTATTTTATCTTCACTCATACAGTTGAAATAATACAAAAGTGGCAACGGAAAAAATATTTGGTATGGCGGGCAATTTCGATTCTCATTGCGCATGACTGCGCAGTGCGCGCCTCCATAGACAATGACACTACTTTTCTACATTAGGTCAATGAGCACGCAAGCGCCTATAAATTAAAAAGTAAAAGTGTGCTATAAAAATTTAAAAGTTATTTTATGATGCAGTTGTTTGAAAATCGAAGGAAAATGATGCACTGTAATGGTTTTTTTTTTATTTTACCTATCCACGAATATAAAGTACGTGTTTATACAATATTTTTTGAATTCATATTTGGAACATTACGTTGTGAGTGTAGATAAAAGTATTTTCGACCGGTCAATAGTTTTGATTGTGACATAATATAGTTTTTCACATAAGCACATAGTTACGTACAAAAATATTTAATAAACCATAACAAAAATAAATATTTTGTTATAAAATATAAACAAATGATGATTTAAATAGAAGTAAATATAGATAAATAGATATTGTGCCATTATTATCAAATATTAAATATTTTAAACTTTTTAAATACAATTTATGAAACTATTCAGTTGGACACATTTTCAAGTAAATACTCTATTCGCAGTAAATAATATTGTTGTATTAACTTTGTACGTATCATTCACATTGATAGTAATTCTCACTTCTATTGCACAGGAGATTCTGATATATTGTGTGGTTATCGTCCGCTTTTCGTGGAACGTAAAACTACGTTCATATTCTTCATTGAGTTTTATACTCCTCTCTTGATTAATGGCTTTGTGGCCGCCTCTATTTCGCCTGTGTACCGTACTATACGTACCTATCAAGGCGATTATTCACGCGAGCTTTTTTGCTGATCTGTCGCTCCTGCCATGTAATTTTTAAATTGAAAAGGAAATCTTATTAATCAATTAAGTAGGGGAGACCGGGGGAGGGTAAGAAACTCCACTTTATGCGTGTAAAACATTTCGACCATTTGAGAACCTTCTCCTTTTTAGAAGTCGGTTCAAAATACTATTTGATATCACAATTAGCATGGTTATTTTTAGGGTTGCAAGGTATAAAGAAAATACCGATATATTTCGATTTAATTGGACATAGATAAATCAATATATATCGGACTAGAACGCATATACATCGATTTATATTCTTTTTTTTAAATCGTAAATAAGTCAAAAACATAATCGATGACCATTTTCAAGTTTCAAACAATATAAAAATTTTAAACAAAAATGCGTTTCACCCGCTCACAGTTAGTAAGTTAAAGTATATCTTCATTCAAGCTCAACTCACTTCACGTTTAATTTTTTTATACAGCTAGTGTTAAGGCATCCGGTTTCGTGGCTATTCGATTTTGGGCGAGCTCGTTTGATATTTTGACTTTTTTTCGATATCGATTTCGGCGCATTTTCGATTTCGATATTTCTGGGCATCCCTAGTTATTGTTATTTAATTATTTACTTGCAGAAGAAATCCCTAGGTAAAAGGTAAGGTTGATTACAGGCCTGGGGTAGGTTGACTTATACAGTGAGGTGTTTAGTAATTATGAGAAGATATGAGTATAAAACCGAGATTCTTCTGAATAGAACGTTCACAACAAATTTATTAACTTGTACATTACGTTTAATTTTGTCTCCCCTACTTTATTCTGCCTTAGAAAACTATTGTGCAGTTCCTCTGAGCGTTCCATTAAGTTTTCTACACACGGAAGTGTAGTTTGCCCTTAAAATGATTCTAGTTTATTCCATTCGGTATCTTGGCTATCGAAAACTACTGCGTTTAAACCACAAATCTACAATTTAGGACTCCGGCCTACCGAAACCTAGTCATCAAACATTAGTAGCTGAAACATTCTCACTCTAATCTTAAGCGTATGTTACAAAACAAAAGGGATGCAAGGGTCTATAGAAAATACCGATATCGATTAAATTGGACATAATTATGTAAATCAATATATCGGTCTAGAACGCCGTTGATAGTCTAATTACATATTATATACGGTTTTGATTTGAGTTATAGTGGCTCCTGCCTTTAAAAATACGCGTTCGGCTGGCACGCTCTTGGCCACAATTGGTAATCGGCGGGCTGTTTCGGATTAGTTTCGATATTTAATTTTTTTCTTGATATCGATTTCGGTGGATCATTTTCGATATTGAGACTTTTGGTAGTCGATATATTGATATTTGTCAGTCTTCTGATATATCGTTGCATCCCTAGTTACAAACACTAACATCATATACTATTGATATTAATTAGTTTATTTCTAGCTATGTGTACACCCCGTGTGATATCTCATTTGCCTTACTCACCCAATCTGTGTGTTTTTATAAATAAGATTTATGCCTGATAAAGAAATATATTAATTGAGAATTAGTTCAAAATATACAGGTTATTGATCTGCACCGTCACAATATTTACATATAAAAAACAAACATTATGTCGAACATAGAGCCTCCTCCTTTTTGGTAAGTCGGTTAAAAATACTGTGTAGTTAAAAGTCACCTTTCAAACAAAAAAACTAAATCAAAATCGGTTCATCCGTTTAGGAGCTATGATGCCACAGACAGTCACACAGATAGTCAGAACTTATAACACCCCTCTTTTTCCGTCAGGGGTTAAAAATGGGTTGAATTATTCACCGACGTTTTTTAACTAATATTATCACATAATTTTTATCAGTTCCGCAACAAATATGGCGGGGACGCAGATCAACACCTTGTTTAATTTGTACCGATTAAAAAAAGACAATTGACGAATACATGAGTCAAATTAATCCATATCACTGAATCTCTTAACGAGCTCGTTTGTGTTCCTGTTTCAGTTCACTCACTTTCAAGAGTTAGTGAAACGTTCAATATTAATGAATATACTCTTTGGTGCCTAGAATATGAAAACAATAAGCAATATGTAATTCAAGTCCTAGCATAACCCTTATACAATAGTAAATCGATGTATTAGAATGTTGCTAAACTCCATGTTAACACTGTCTTTGTTCTGTAACTATACAATATCTCATTAATAATTAAGCAAATAATACAAAATAATATGATTAGAATCTGTAACTTATCATAATATGCGTTTTTGTTGCGGCGTATAAAGAATTTTGTGAAGTCTACCGTGGATATTCTTGTTTTCTTTTGCAAGTAGCAGTTCGCCTTTTTGTTTAGCGCGCAATGGCGGTGCCTCATGTTTAAAAAATCGCTGGAAATAGGTCGACGACTCTTTGTAACCAGCGGCGCCTTTGCCACTCCCACTACACAGATATGTAAAGAAGGCCGACCACATACAACCAATGTAAATGTACGCACATATATACTATATGTACGGCGATATCAAACCTGATTGCACTTGCACTGGTTGTATGCAGCCGCGTGTCAATGTACGTGCGAATTCGCTCGATATATGAAACTGATCTTCTGCATCCATCTACGTTGTGCCGGTGGCGTTGCGATTGCAATACGTAGCCGCTGCGTTGCAATCTTGCACTGACCCATAACACGCTGCATGCTTCGGTTTTGATGTGACCCAAGTACCGTCTCTAGAGCCGCTCGAGTGTTTATGTAAGTCATTCGTTTTACCTTCTTTCATTTATAATTATCTTGTATGAAGTTAAAAATATCTACGGCATAGTAAGGATCGAGCACTCATTTTTGTTCGAATATAAATGTATGCACAATGTTTATCAATATTTTGTATTAAAATGAAAAATGTTTTTTCTTTATTTTACCAAAGCTACGTAAATCTATCTTTTGTATTGTAGTTTAAGTATAGTTATAGTGAGGCTATGATATTTTGACTGATACTGAAAGTGTGTACCATTTTTTTCTGTAACGTTTAAATGTTCTATTATCTTAAAATATGAAGAATATAGTATACTTTCTTCAGCCCCGGATCTACGATTTTATAATAGCGCCCCTCTTTCCAATATTCAGATAAATTTTGTCAATTTCTCAAAAATAATATATAACGGGGAAAAAATTAAAATTAAATATTAATATAAAATATTATATACCGAACATACTATTATTATATTTATATTTTTTTATAATTAATTAATAGATAGAACAACGTGCACTGGATGTTCTTTTTGAATCAAGATATATATTTTTTCAAACATTTATAATTATATTATGATTTTGGGCACCCTAAAACCACCGTCCGGGGCAGGTACCCAGGTTGGCGCCTCTCCTAAATCCAGGTCTGATTATCTCCTATTTCTTCATATTTTAATGGTGTTTTCATTTCTGGAACTGCTACTGTAATTTGTTTGTGTTGCATATGCACTATATGCATGATTGTTATCATACCTCGTCTCTTAATTATTATATTTTGCTAACTCAACTCGAGGAACGAATATCATTGTATTTAAGCTTTGTACGACATTACTCTTAAGTGTATTTACTAGCACTTGTGTGCTCTTGTGTTCAATAAAATTCCTACGAAATTTATATTTTTGTTTGCATTTTTCAACTGTACCAAAACTTTAGAAGGAATGAAAGTTCACCTTAACAGCGTGGAGCACCGACAATTCCATCACCGCTCTCACATTATCGCCGGGTACGAGTTGCGCAGGTCGATCTCACACAGAAACTTGCCAATCTGTGCGGTGGTCGCGAACATGTTCACTGATATGCGATGAATGCGCGCCGACTCACTTTAATAATTTCTTTGCGCACCCATCATGTTCGCCCCCACGACCGCGCAGGCCGACATGCGCCTTACGTTCAGGGCGCGTGAGCGGGAAAATCATTTGGTAAGGACTACGCTAAGATGTTATGTACATATTAGGCACCCGCTCTTGCTAACATAGTTTAGACATCTCATTTGTGATTTGACAGATTTTGGAACTTATTGTGTAGAACATAAGAATGTTTTTTGTTTAACTATATTTATATAAAGAACCCTCACAAATTTTAATTTCACTGAAAAGGCTGAAAACCCACATAAAACACATCAACTTAAAAAAAAACTTATGTGGTGTATGAATTGGTCAGCTACAAATCGTACTTCTGCACTAAATGTTATACTGGCTAATGCAAGAACCATGGCAACTCGTCTGGTATGCATACAAATGATGCTGATAACGGTACCAATGTACTGGGAGAGGGCGTTTTCGCTCCTGCATTGCGACTATGCCGCTACGCGGTGTCGCCATGTTCTAGCCTGCTAGCGATATATAAGCGAGCCTATTATATTATACGCTGGCGATATTTAGTGATAAAAATCGGCCTATATCTGCTACAATGGTGCAGACGTCGCTTCGTGTTGTATACGAGGGGTGGTGCGCGCGCACCATGCTCCGCAGCGCTGTACTGGCTACAGTCGAGTGACAGTTGCCGCGCTTGCCACAAGCGAGTTAAGCGCGATCTAAGCTACGTGAACGATCTTAGTGGGTTCGCGCGAAAAACAACTTTGAACACACAATCAACACAGCCTTGCAGAACACGTCGAACACACTATGCAACATACATAAAGTAAGTTTTAAACACTACAAGTGTGCTGCTAGTTTAAAAAAGTTAACAAAACTGTATAATATATAATGCTGTCGTAACTTTGCTCCTCGAATGATTTAAAATTATCAAAGTGGTGTTACTTAAGGCTTTTAATTAAAGTTATTTCTATTTATTTGGCCCCTGCTAGAATATTGGTGGTAATTAGCTACAATATTAAATCGCAAATATAACTCCGTGCCGCATTCCGATAGCAACGTAAATTCTATGTAGGTAAATACTATGGTGTTGGCTTCAATCGATGAAAAATTCGGTTTGGTCACGAAATTAGGTAGGGTGAACATAGATATGTACGCTTGCGTGTTTTGTTCCGTTTGGGCAGGGTTCGGCTTTCTTGTTTACATCTTGCGATGGCTCTACTTATATTGATCCAATATTTATGTACCCACGCATTACTTAACTACTTTGAAAGTCAAATAGATAATAATGGGTGGAAAGATACCTATCTATTTACATTATATACCCAGTAAGTATTTGCCGTTGTGTTTATTCTTCTGTAGGTAGCCTAGTGCTAGACTTTCAAACATCACACGCTCATAGTTGGGTACCTACTAAGTTCTTATTGGTAAAGGCCGTGACCTCACATTTCTTACGCAAGTCTTAACAATTTCACTCTAATCGGTTTGTTTGTCTCGCCTTTCCATGATCCATAATTCGAAGAGAGACTGGTATATATTCACGGAGTCATTAGGGGAGAATCATCCGGTAATATTTACGGTGGTCGTGGATAAAAGGCAATATTTTTTACGTCCCGGTGTAAAAAGTGTAAAATGCGGGGTCAGAGTAGTAAACAGTCGCAGTTGCAGAGTGCCGATGTACCAAATGAAACGTTGAGAACCTTCTAGTAAAAGCAGATTGACAAAGAAAAATGTTTTATTAGAAAATAATGTACCTACATTCCTACGTCCTTCATACCTATGTACTCCTGCTCATATTTGAATAACTACGAAGGAAAGTCTAATAAGTCTAGTCTATCAGTGGCTGTGAATAAGTAGGTAACTGGTTTTGCTTCAGAATTGATAAAAATATATCAGACCCGATAAAAAATACTACATACTATCTAGCTACCTAAGGCTGACCGCCGCCGCCGTTAGCGCGGCTCTCCCGTAGACTTTAATGCTACCGTAGGAGGGTCGCAATTATAGTGGGCGGCTTAACTGGGCCTATACCTAGCTATATAGATAGTGAGGTTAGAACGCGTGAAAAGGCCTTTGATGTCGGTCAGCATGTGCGTTTTCCCAGTGAAATGATTGCTGGCAAATCGGACGGAGCCAGTCCTAACTTCTCTAACTCGGGACATAACTTTATGGGATCACAATTTGAATTAGATCGAACCCTTATGCACCTATTTTCACTTGGGGATTAACCAATGGAAAAGAAGGATAAAAGGCCTACCTTTCAAGGGGTACCTATACCCAATAACAGCAGCACTTGCGAACATTTTACCGAGTTTTCAGTTATCAAAGGGTGATTTTACTGGATAAAAATGCTGATTCTGAATGTGAAAGGCACCTCTACGGGTAAACCTACACTACTGTGAACCGAACGTCAATCATTTTATTTAATTTAATTCATAGCGATGTTATTATCTTAGCTCTCATGCAAAAAATGGGACTATACCTTATCAAAACACAAATGGCGGCAGAAAAAAAAGTCAATGGGCTGTCAATGGGTAGTGACTGTGTTCTATCTGTGCTTGTTCTGAAATAAGGTCAAAATAGAGATTCAAGATGGCGCCCAACACATCGTGACTGGATTCGCTAAAGCGGGGTAGGTAGTTGTGATGATTCTCACCAGCCCTTGATCAGGATACAGCGAGATTGTCTTCCAGCACTCTTTGGTTGACGCTTTCACTTCATGGAAATTCTACGTTAGTTTTATGTTAAATATATAATAAGTCATAAATTTAAACAATACATCTTTTATTGCAAGTATCAATACTTATTGAATTTAAATTTAAATTAGTAACACTAATTATTATACCCCTGTTTCATAACAATGTTAAGAAAGCTCTTACTGCTATATAATTCTGGCTTTTTGGCACCCCTTGCCATCTGGCGTCTAGAGCGATCGCTCCTCTCGCTCTACCCTACGGCCGGCGCTACCAACTTTACGGAAAAGTCATCCTACCGAGTAATCTTCTAATCCTTACAATATAGGAAGTCGACGCCCCAATGTATTGAATTGTTTAAATGCAATATTTAAAGAGCTGTGATTGTTTCACTACCGACCTAAGTATATTAATAAATTAGAAGATAAAACAACAAAACCAGCCCTAATGAGACACTTGTTGTATTTGCCGTCTCATTTTCACAAAAAGGCTGTTGCTACACTACACAGAGTGACAGGTGATTCCGGCTACCCTCCTATTAATTACCGACAGTTCTCGTAATAGGTAGGTTTGTAATTATATTTCTTCGGGTGCCACTTATATTACCAGTTAACAAAGGATTTGTCGATAATTTTCTCCTAACAGAACGAAGCGGGGTTTGAAAGTTTGTACGCGAACAAAGTCGCACGCAGAGCTGGTGCTATAGGTAGGTAATTATAGGTATGTACTTAATCACCAGCTATTAGTTTATTAATTATAGGTAAGTAGTATAAAGGGCGACTTATTTTTATAGATTTGTACCTACTTCGGTAATATTATTATTCTGACCGTACCTAAGTACTTTCATTTGTTTCAATAATAGTGGCTTACAGTTTGAACAATAAAATAAATTGGCCTAAAGGTCTATTAAACCAATCAATCACTATCAAATACATACCCTTAGGTACAATACGAACTAGCTGTATGAGATCGCCGAGTTTATTTAACGCATGCCATTGAATATTAATTACTAATTTATATTTTACAATCATTGGAGGTATCTATTTTGTTGACCATCATGATGCGTTCATTACTTGCGAGTTGGACCAAATTGCAGATACTCATTAATTTAAAACTTATGATAATATACGTTGAATCTTTAAGAAACTTATAGTAACAGATTGCCCTAAACGATAAGTAAAGATTTTGTCAATAAATTACTCGTAAATTACATAAGTAAATGACAATCAAATAAATTACCTACATAAAAATGTAAACCACTATACCTACATCTTTATTTTAGTTAATTATGATAAGGTAAAAAATCTTCGGCTACTTTTGCATCTGATCTGAATTGAAACACATTATTCGATACTTACATTTTCAGCATTTCATACTTATTCTCTTGTTTGGTACTTCGTTTGTAGTATAGTTAGGTGACTAGTTATGTAGGTAAATACCTGAAGTATCTACCTGCATAACTAGTCTAATATATACTAACAAAGAATTGGTTAGGTACATAACCATGCCTTCCTATGTGGTTTCAAATTCATTCACGAGCATAAATGAGTTAGTATCTTGGACATAGTTCTTGTACCAAGAAGGCAGCGCAACTGCTTTTGGAATATTGAATTTAGTAGATACTCATACATCAATGAACGCTTCTCCTACTCCCGTCCTTCCGATGCACTTTGCAGGTAGCATCTTAAAAATCTCCTTAATATCCCTTCCCACACTACCGACTTCTACTCTTACTGTAAACGCCGTGCGTTTGAGGAACTCTCTTCCGCCTGACTTAAGGGACTGCCAAACTCTAACAGTTTTTAAAAGAGGAGTGAAAAGACACTACCTTTCCACTCCATCATAGTTGCATATATTTCTGTATTAATATCTTTCTTATATATATATTAGTAGGTAATTATTGTATATTATTTAGCGCCGAATTATTTTATGTGTTTATTTTTCCCTTCTACACACGAAGTCTACATCTCTTTTTTAACCGACTTTCCAAAAAGGAGGAGGTTATCAATTCGACTGTTTTTTTTAATGTGTTTTACCTCAGAACTTTTTACTAGGTGAACTGATTTTGTTAATTTTTTTTTATTTGAAAGCTGGTGCTTGTCAATTTCATCAAGAAGTACTTCATCAGATGAACTTCGGAGATATAGGTACAACAGAACTCTTCAATAAGTGACGGAAAATCTCTCGGGATTGATGCATCGCATGTCTGTTTATTGTTTACACCATTTCATAACATACCATCACGCTAATATGCTCTAAATGGGTACGTAGATGTGTACAGTTCACACTGGTACACGCTCATTCCACCGGTTATGTTCAAGTTACATGTTATTCGAATTATCTATTGTGGCATCACTGTGGGCATTACCTTACTATAGAACTAAACGCGAGAAATAACTTTTTCCCAAAGTCGGTGTCTAAAAACGAAATACAGTAGGTAGCAAAGACACACTTCGGATAAAAAGTTATTTTTCGCTTTGTAGTGTTTTGCTTTCGAAATCGGTTTTATATTTGTGTTAAAAAGTTTTTGTTTATCACTTTTTAGTGGTACATAATGGACAAGTTCGATAAATGTTTGTAAATGCACCCACAATACAACCGAAATTCCTAGTGTGGGGCAATGTTTTTAACCGACTTAAAAAAATAGGAAGATTAACATTGTTGGAATTGCACAATGTACCTACTCTTCTAAGCAACTGTGTCAAATTTCATAAGTGTAGTGCATGTTCTTATGCTCGTGTGAGCCGTTATTAAATACCTCTGTTTAAAAAAGTTAACGAAGCAAGAGATTCATTGCGATTTGGAGGCAACATTAGGAGAGTCTGCTCCGCCGTATTCCACTGTCGCAAGGTGGGCTTCTCAATTTCGAGTAGGGAGAACGAGCACGTAAGACGAACGTCGTTGCGACCGTCCATCGACGTCAGTCACCCAAGAAAAAAATTGCGAAAGTCGAGAAAATTGTATTGAGCGCTCGAAGAGTTACCATCCGATACTTAATTCAAGAAACGGGCATTTCGTATGGAAGTATTCAATCCATATTGAAACAATCTTTGAATATGAGAAAAGTCTCCGCAAGATGGGTGCCGAGAATATTAACCGACAGTCAGAAACAAAATCGACTTGACATTTCAAAGATAATGTTGGACAAGTTTCAAGAAGATTCTGAAAACTTTTTGTCTCGTTTCGTAACAATGGACGAAACATGGGTCCATCATTTTGATCCCGAGGCAAAAGAGCAATCTTCGCAATGGAAACGGCCATCATCACCGACCCCGAAGAAGTTTCGTGTCGTGGCATCGGCTGGCAAGGTTATGGCCTCAATATTTTGGGACTCAGAAGGGATATTGTGGATTGATTACCTGGAGCATGGAACCACTATTACAGGCCAATATTATGCAGCTTTAATTCCCAAGTTGAGGAATGCCATCAAAGAGAAAAGGAGAGGGAAACTTCGAAGGGGCGTGCTGTTTCATCACGACAACGCACCCGCGTCGACAGTCGTCACAGGTCGGTAGTTGCGATGGCTGCCATTCAGCAAGCTGGCTTCGAATTGGTTGACCACCCCCCTTATTCACCAGATCTGGCGGCTAGCGATTTTTATCTGTTCCCCAAATTGAAAAATACTTAAGGGGAAACAGGTACGAAGACGATAACGAGGTGATGGATGCCGTGGAGAGCTTTTTGCAGGACCAAGACAAAACTTTTTTTCTGAAAGGGATTGAAGCCTTGGAAAAGCGCTGGACTCGGTGTGTAGAGAGACTCGGAAACTATGTAGAAAAATAAATTATTAAGTTATCAAGTCATTATATTCTATCTCATTCTCACTACTTTTTGATCCCTCCTCGTATATTGGCTTTTTAACCGATTTAGGCTCTATATACTCGTATTACTATTTTCGCTTTTTTATATTTTTAACAAATATATAGTTTTAAAATTTAAACACTTATAAAGTGATATTAATGAACCCTCTTACGATGAAATGGTGAAAACCAGTATGACATAACCTGTCAATATAGATAATATGAGACATGGAACTGTCGCTGACCCGCAGCGGCCGTCCTTCTACGAAACTAAATTAATATCAAATTAACCCTTAATGGCTTGAAGCTAGCGCGTTCCCTTTCATTTTCAACAGTAGTAATTGCGTGTTTTACTCTGTCCAGTATACGGATTTTTGAACATACGATTATGAAGCAATGAGGGTGCAGGAGACACGGTAGCCACTGCCCTGAGAAGAGCTGAAATTCGTCAGTGAATCCGTCAAATATTTTCAGGACTACGGGCTACGCACGACCTTAGCAATGAAGAATACGAATAATGTCATGGACAATTCGCTTTAAACACCGATCTTCCGATAGAATGTAGTTTGCTAGAGTTAAGGAACTCTGAAATAGCTTTGTCAAAACAAACTTTCTGGATAAAAAGATTTCCCGCTGTTTCAGACCGCAGTAACTTTGAAGTCGTTTCTGCCACAGTAAGATAAGAACAATTGCGAGGGTGTTGGCGGAATTAAAACTAAATATTGCAATTGTATATTTAACCATTTTTTATCAATAACCTTTAGGTCCTACTACCGAAAATACCGCCCCGATAAACTTCATTTTAATTTTTATTTCATGCTTTTTAAAGTACATAAATACCTATAAAGTCTAGTCATTTTGAAGATACAATGTTTACTAACAAAGTGAAACAGTATTTTTTTAGGGCTACCCTCTACTCAAAAACAAAAATTAAACGAATTCGATATGGAATGTTGTACCTACCTGTTATATATTGATTTAACTGAGTTAGTACAGATGAAAGATGTTTGAGAACATAAAATATCCAAGGTCATAGGACTAGAAGATTATATTAGACCGAACATATAAGTGTCACCCAGTGTTGCCAGGGCCCTTAAGTCAAAAGTTACGTTTCATTTCCTAAAATGTTACATTTTTGCTGCAAAAGTTACATATTTTTATATTTTATTTCTTTTTTTTTTGAGGCCGGAGGCAAATTGATGTCAGCAAATTGACGGAATATAAAGGAATATATGATGTCTAATGGTGTATTTAATCTTATGATAAAACGGACTCTAGTTTATAATAGTAATCTTTGCTCTAGTTTCATTTGCTCGCAGCGCCATCTTCACAGTTGTTACTATCTAGTCTATCACCTAACGTAATCTATTACTTTGAATAAAATCCACGAGAGGTGGTGCATCTGTTAGTTTTATACTGAACTAACTACTAATATTCAATATGTATAGAACCCCCTAATAATAATTTTCTACCATATGTTCTTAAGAGGGCTGTTATTAAAAGGCAAAATCGCCTCAATGCAAAAAAAAACAAAAAAGCTTTCAGTATTGACGATGATTTATGTATTAAATTGAGTACTAGTGAATCGCTTTTATTAAGTTTTGTTCTATACTTTTTAAATTTTCTTTTTTTCTGAAATCACAAAACATGACAATTACACAGGCATAGACGAAAACTAAATAAAATTGATTAAATATCGAATTGGAGACCAAAAAAAACATCAAAATCCACCAACTTAGCATTAGTTTTTTATAATATCGTGAGGTTTTAATCTACACTTTCTACAGAAATTTTACCTGCTTGCACCTACAATAAAATATTTATGCTTATGATATTTTTATTTTTATTAGTTTAAGTTGCAAACATATAGGTACTTATTAATACATTAAAGATAGGCACTAGAATCTCGATAATTTGAGAAACTTTACCGCTAAACTTACCAAACCTACATTTGGTAATCACCGGAACTTCTAGTACGAAACCGCGCGAACTCGCAAAGTAGGAAACGTACGCGCACACGCTCAATCAAAATCAAGTTTTAAGAAATGCAGAATAAGTTTTATTTTTTCATGGCACGTTTAATTCAGAGCCATCTCTGAGTTTGATAAGGGGTGAAAATACTTTCTAGACGCGCCAGTTTTAAGTGCGTTATTTTGGATGCGTTCGTAAACTATTTGCAAATAAAATCTAGTATTACAAATCTCGTTATTCTCAAAAGTTACGAAAATTGCCTTAAATATAAAAATTACTTACATGTTACGCGAGGGGGTCAAAAGTTACGAAAAATGTAAGAAATGTAACCTTCTGGCAACGCTGGTGTCACTCCTGCTGCTGCTGCAGCTGATTGCGCTGTCAGTGGTTTGTAAGTAAATATTGTACCTTCATCTGGGCCAGAGGTAGTACGCTTCGATCGACACTCTATCGAAACACGTAATTATGATACGATATCTTGCGAAAAAACCCGATTCGAAGAGTAAAATGCGCATAACCTTTGAACGGCTGAACCGATATTAAGAACACTCACCACAAAGTTACCAATCGCAAAAAAAATACTCTTAAAAAATCTGTTCATCGGTTTAGGAGCTATCTATGATGCCACAGAAAGAAACAAATATATACAGACACAGAGACACACGACAAACTTATACCATCCCTCTTTTTCCGTCTGGGATTCATTTTTTTTTTTTTTTAATAGTTATCAGAATAGTTAATGCTTTGTAAATTACCCTACTTGCTCGTACCTATGTGGTTTGTCGTCATGCCAAGAATACGCGCACAAGGGCGACGACGCGCAAATGGTTAGAGGCGGGGCGCGGACGACACGAAACGTCGGAATTTTCTTTTGCAGTAAAATGCATGATTTTCGTTATTTGTGGCCTAATACGTTGGCAACACGCCGCAAATTACCATGCAATAATGCCTGAAACCTTAACCCACGTTTTACAGCCAAATACGGCGAAATATCCAGTCGAGCCGTGCAGACAGGTACCTAGAAAAAAACGGTTTTAAATATTTTTCCAATTATTATAATTCAAAAAAAAAAGTAATGTGTTTTTTATTTAACATTTTTAGTTGCACAATTAACGAGTGCATCTCATGACAATTCCAATAACCCCAAACACGCATAGGATACATTGTTTTATTACGGAGTTCTGGTGCCTACCTTCTGGCTTCATCATCAGATTAGTTCGATAGTACCATTCATTTGCATCAGAACCTTTTATTTAATCTTTCTTCGTCACTATCGCTTAACTATTCGAAATATCTTTTCGCCACTTGCGAAATACACATTATTGTGGAGTTCTGTTGGCATCTGTGGTCACCTTCATCAATGCCACTTTACCAAATGAATCTTTCTGAATGCAAATGCTTGAATTATTGATGAAAATAACAAAAACGCTGGCGCGGGAACTCCGCAAATATTATAAGCATGCATTCATGCTTATAATATTTGCGGAGTTCCCTTAATTCCTCATGGAACCCATCATCCCATCATCAGAACTGGATTTTCCAAATCGGTTTATAAATGACGTAACAAACATTAAAAAAGATTGGGCATGTCCTCCTTTTTTGAAGTCCGCTAAAAAGCAACTGATCCGCTAAACTATCTATTCTAAACCCTCAAATTATTTTTAGAATGCTAATTTCGTTAGAATGGCAAATCAAGATTAGACAAAGAAGCGCGTGGCAATGAGGGAATTTATAATACACGTGTTGGTTACTAACGTTATAGTAGTAAGTAGGTACATCTGTTATCAATGACTCGGTCGGTGTAGACAGCGAGGGAACGCTCGGCGAGGTGTGCTCGCAGGTATTTGGTTATAATGTAGAATCGATTGCTTCGGGGGTGCGGGGCGAAGCCGCGACCTTGGAGCGCCCAGCTGCCGAGGAGCTCCCACGATGCGACCTTGACTTCGCATTGCCGCGTGCGCCTCACGCTTCCCTCCCGAACAATAACACCGCCCCTAGTCGTCGCTCCGAGCCGCTGCGTCACTTTTGCGCGATACTTGCCGGTTAAAACGATAGTTTTTGTACAAAATTCGCGGGTTTTAATGTGTTGACGCAGTTTAAAATCTACCTAGATTTTTTCTCAATCTGTGATCTTCTATCTCGTCGTGTTTACTCGATTACGTAAGTGCATAATATTATATAAGTCGTTTATCCATCGCGTGAGTGTACTTGACCTTGCACCCCGGCGCCCAGACTATTTGGTCATTGCATTGCGTCGCGGAGTGACGTCGTACACTATAAATGGTGCGTTATTAAGGTCTAAAAATGTTTTAATTATAACTATTAACATGTCGTCTGTGTCAGTGTCTGTGTTTACTAATAACGCATTGCGTAATAACAAAAAAAATCCTGCTTTACGCGAATAAATACTACAATTTGGTGTATTTCGGCAAGTACAATAGTAATGATTTTGGCCTGAAGCCAATAGAAATTGTGATTCGTGTCTTGTAACGTAAAAACATAGTTAGAATGAAATTACGTCCCACGCACCGCTATGCGAAAATGTTTAGTGCCAGCGCGTATCTTTATTGTCTATGACTATATCGTAGCTAAATATTGGTGTGTTGTGGAGGTGTGGTGCAGTTAATTGGCTGGTGACGGCGTAGTGACGTCATTGTAATTAGTGCCTGTGACCTTGTGCTTTGATACTTACGTTTTCTAGTTTAACCTTCGGCTTTGAGATTGAGGGTCAAGTTTGAAGGCCCTGACGACTGCGAATTGTTGTGGCTACGAATTTATTAAAGTTGGCTCTGTGATCGTTGTGTACTGTGTAGCGCTACGGAGCGAGTGTGGAGGCGCTGCGTAGCTGGTGGCGTAGCGCGCCCACCACGCGTGCTTGCGCTGCCTACGAAAGCTATGCATAAGAAGAAGAAACGTCTGATTCTCTTTAACTTAAACTCCCATACAAATTTTTAATGAGCTGGTTCGTTTTCTTTTGTTATTTTTATTATTGTTCGTGTGAATTTAAATTTTAAGTAGAACTCATTATTTCTGGCCTCGTTAGCCCTCTGTCGCCCCTCGGGTTCGGATCCCTGTAAACCCGCGCAGAGGTCGCGTTTTCTAAAGGGTGTGGTACATCTCCGTAGTCTAATCGTGAAAAGGTATACGGGATTTTTGAATTTCGTGTGGGAAGTCCTGTTGTGTTTCGATCCTTTCGCCGCAGTGTTAGGCATTGCTTCACATATAAAACATCCACATTATGTTTCCTCCAGTTATGTTTTATTTGTTTTTTCATGGTGGATTTTATGGTAAGTTATGGGCTTATGGGTACAAGTTATCATAATGTGTCCATGCATTTACATTTTTTTGTATAAGGCTTAGTACGCACTGCGATTTTTATTCGCGCGAATTATTTCCGCCCATTCTGCGACATATGGAATTATAAATGAAGCTGTACGAATTGCGGAAAAAATCGCGGGGAAATAATATCGCAAGAAATCCGTGTTTTGCCATAGAATCTACCGCACCGCGGTGCGGATTAAATTCGGGTAAATATTTTGAACTCTATGAACAGGTAGAAGAAGACAAAAATCGCGCGGAATTTTATACGCAATCCGTGTTAGTTAAATTCAGTACGCGGACAAAAATATCGCGAATAAAAATCGCAATGCGTGCTAAGCCGTCGTCGTGGAACCTTGAAAATATGCCTGCCTAGCCTTTTCACAATTATGTTGGGGTCGCCTTCTGCCAGCGGCTTCGCCCGCTTGTAACTGGATAATGATACCGAGGGAACATATGCCCGGGATAAAAAGTATCCTATGTGCTATTCCTGACTATAAACTATCTCTGTGCCAAATTTCATCCAGATCCGTTCAGCCGTTTGAGCGTGAAGAAGTAACAAACATACAAACCCACGCACACACTCACAAAATTTCGCCTTTATAATATAGTGTGATTATGTAAATAAAATCGTAAAACATAATTACTGTGAGAATTACCTTGCGATGACCCGGTATCGATCCAAAATGCTATCAATTATCTTTATTTAGAGTTAAGTGCACGCGGCTCGGGTGGGTGGCGTTTTAATACGATAAATACTTAATGAGTTCAACTCAATATGACCTTTCGTGTTTGTGTTAAAAGTTTACCTCGCTTGTTGGAGAATTCAAAAGAAATTCTAAAGTAATTCTAAGAGACACCTACGTATTCATTAGAATTCTTTGCGCAGAATTTTGCCTGCATCATATCTTGCGGGCAACATTTGGCGTACCTAACTTTTCGCGTTATCTTCTTGGATACGGTTTTTTGGAACGTTGTACCATTGTAAGACCCTTCGTACACAACGCATCTTTGATAACTGTCGTTTTTAGTCTCTAAGTGACTACCGCAATACATTCATAGAGGTTCGTAGACACGCATGTGTCGCCAACATTTAGTTCACACGTCGCCGGCACCTTTCGCGCGCTTGTTCTTTTACTTTTCATTACTTATTTTTCATGTTGACAGCAACATTTTCCGCTACACAAATAAATGTAGTAGAAAAATAGTTACGCGTCATCATTTCTTACCTATAACTTAATAAATAACGTATTGCTCAATTTAGATAAAATCGATACAACAATATTTACATGAGATTTTTTATATAGACTTTTCCACGAGTATTCACACGAATTTGACGTACCAAATTCAAATCACTTTACTCCCTCGGGAGTTTCATACTACTTTACCTCCCTTGGAAGATAATTCTTTACTTTACGTTGAGATTGCATGATTGTAATTTGACATTGTCGAGCAGGTGGTGTGAAAATCCAGTAAATATTTGTTTTATATGCATTTAATTTACAAACATAAATCTCTGCGATTCCGAACAGTTTTTTGGAGGAACAGCAAGTCCAACATGCGTCTGCGATGCTATAGGGACAGTCTCTCCGTACGAACATCTCAGGCTGACACCAAGTGTAAAAAACGCAAGATGCCTTGTGAACGACCTAAGTGCACCATAGTACGTGTACACCCACAAATTATTTTTGGTACATTATTTTTGGTAGGATCCAAAAGATTATTTTGGTAGCTAAACATAAGTTCACGATGCGGCAAGAGCATGGGTAGGTAGCACGTTATAGTTAGATGCTGCTCGCAGGTGACGCGAAATATAACTATTCAGAGTTTACAAAGTTATTAATTTTAGTAAGTCGCGACTGGAACTGTAAAGGCCCATGCTTACCACGTTTTTATCAGGCACTGTCGACGCGGGTTTCACGCGCCGGCCTAATTCCTCTTTCAAGAAAGGAGTGACCTGCCTCCTAAGAGAAGCAGCCTTCTTTACAGAAAATTCCATCATTTCTGTCCAGTTCAAGCATCGGCCCTCATAGTCTTTACGAACAGATAGCACCCTTTGATATTTTGTTTAAAAACAAGGAAATCGGAGTATGTTTACATTGACTTCGTACGGTATTTTTTTCCGTGCCAGTCTAAAAATTGGTGGCAGCTGGCTCGGTACAAAATGTGACTTAAACCTATGGCAATAAGCTTCTTATTCGAATGAAAACTTTTTGCTCTAAGCGACGTAAATGAAAAATAATGTGTAAACATTGCAGACAAAAATTCTAACTAAGTGCCCTATGTTCATACGTCAGGTAGTAAGAACATTTTTACCCTCCTTCTGCACATACACAAAACAAAATACGCGATTATCTTCGTAATGGTAAACGATACGACAACGACGATTAGAGAGAACTTGTCCGTTACAATGATATGAACACGTAGGTAATGTCTGATACGACAGTTAGCGGGGAGGGTGACGATATGATTTATTTGGCATATTTTCACCACACCGAAACTACATTTTACGGAATATTATTTGGTCACAAATATATAGCCGGTTACTTGGTAGCATTTTCAATTTAAAATTAAAAAGTCAATATGTTGCAGGCCTTGTGCTACAACATTTTGTGACATAAACGAATCGCTGCAAAACCGACTTTACGCAGTCTTGTCTGTGTTTACATATTTATTTTGAATTTCATCACCTTTACTTTACCCCGCAGACATAAATAGTCGACAATATTTTTTTCATGTCCCTGTTTTAAACATTTGTATTCGCCTACTGTTTCTCTTCACTTATTAAGGCGCATTCAGTGTTTTATAGTTTACTGCCAGTTTCCCAGCTCTCAATTATCGGGCTGTTAACGTAATCGAGGATTAATCGCCTGTTAATTCTACTTTCAGTTTCTCAACATCCAAGTGTGACAAGTGGTTGACAATTTGTCACATTTGAGTAAAATCTCGAATTAACCGCATGTTACAGCAGTTTTGGGTTTCTGAGCACCTTTTTCAAAGTTAATCTCTTGTCAACGAGCCTAATTTATAATTGTTGGAAATTGGTCGATTATTCGCGGATTAAAATTAATATTATGCTTTTAAAGGCTTTGTTTTAAATTTATGTTACGATAAAAAGATAATAGGGGTTGGCGAAAACTATGGTATGGGTTGAATTATAAAACAAATGTTAATTTATATCAATTAATTAATTACCAAGATTTATAAAAAAATTAGGATATTACAAACTTTTAAATTAATTACATTATAAAAACTTTACACAATTATCAAAAATTGTTATTTTGTATTGATGTAAATAAATTTAAAAAAACAAACTGTTACTGACCTGGGAATCGAACCTTCCTCACGCTAGTGCGCGTGAGGAAGGTTCGATCCCCAGGTCAGTGATGACTGTACCCTGTACTTAGTACTTACTATGGTCAGCTTCTGGATAGGTTTGTGTTTAACTTGAAGCGGCTGGGGTGGTGACCGCGCCAGGGTAAGCAACACTAACCAAGGTCAGTCTTTGGATGGGTGACCACTTTTTTTTGGATCGCTTTTTTATTGATAGGTGACTCCGTCAGGGTAAGCAACACTAACCAAGGTCAGTCTTTGGATGGGTGACCACTTTTTATTGGATCGCTTGTTTATGGATAGGTGACTCCGCCAGGGTAAGCAACACTAACCAAGGTCAGTCTTTGGATGGGTGACCACTTTTTTTTGGATCGCTTTTTTATTGATAGGTGACTCCGTCAGGGTAAGCAACACTAACCAAGGTCAGTCTTTGGATGGGTGACCACTTTTTTTTGGATCGCTTGTTTATGGATAGGTGTCTCCGCCAGGGTAAGCAACACTAACCAAGGTCAGTCTTTGGATGGGTGATCATCACCACAAAAATGTTGATCACTCATCCTTTGACTTTATCACCCCACTAGGTTAAACAACATCTAACAAGGACACCCATCCAAAAACAAGCGAACCCAAAAAAAGTGGTCACCCATCCAAATAGTGACCTTGGTAAGTGTTGCTTACCCTGGCAGGGTCACCCATCCAAAAACAAGCGAAGCAAAAAAAAGTGGTCACCCATCCCTAGACTGACCTTGGTAAGTGTTGCTTACCCTGGCGGTGTCAGCCATCCAAAATAAACGAACCAAAAAAAAGCGGTCACCCATCCAAAGAATAACCTTGGTAAGTGTTGCTTAACCTGTGTTGGGTCACCTATCCAAAAATAAGCAAACCAAAAATAAAGTGGTAACCCATCCAAAAATCGACCTTGGTAAGGTTTGCTTAACCCAGCCTCTCAAGATAAAATACTATTTAAAATTACTGATTACGTTATAGTAGTGAATGAATACCAGCTAGGGTAGCCAACCGAAATAAATTAATGTCGATTATTTAATGTAACAAGCGATTACGTAATTTCTCGATGATGAAGTGTTGAGAAACTCACTGACAACTGACGGCTGGTTAATTTGTGACAAATTGTCAGCTGATTTGAGATGTGACGTCGACTTCAGAAACTGGCCCTTAGCATTTTAGGCGTTAGTTATTATGCGTATTTGATATGCGTATGAAAATTATGTTTTAATATCATTATGCGTAAATAAATTTATGCTGAAGAATATTATGCTTAAACATTGTTATGATTAGAGAAAATATCCCTTTGAATCGGATTAATACAATGGTAATTTCTATTGTGTCTGCTAATTGACATTTGACAGTACTACTTAAAAAAATTATGCATAAGCTGTTTTGCGTAAGTAATGTTATGCGTAAATATAATTATGGTAAACAAAAGTATGCCATGTTATATTATGTCTTAAACTTTTATGAAAATGGATAAATAACCATGAAATAGTGTGCACAAATTTTCTAGGCGTTTGGTGAAATGAAAATATGGTAATTAAAACATGTTAGTTACCATATTTTTAGATTTGTATGATGAATGTTCGGGAATATAATACTCGTACTTCGAACAAATGTTATTTCGGCTAAGTATTACTTCGGTAAAAAGTTTTTCGACTAAATGAAACGTCGGAGTAACGAAAATAATCGAATTGATTAACTGAAACAGTGGCAGAAGTTACTACGATGAAGAAAAAAAACGAAACGTTAATAGCTGAAAAGTTTTAGATGAAATGAAATTCGGTCAAATATTTTTCGAACTTATGATAGGTAACCGTGTACGACCTACTTTGCTATAAATTATACTATCTTGTGATTTTAATGTTCTGTCTGTTCATAACATCATGCCTGTAGTCCCCGTAAGGTTAAGGCAGAGGTCATAGTGACACCCCACATTTTACCACTACTCAATAAAGCGGAAATGCCATTTAAGGTTTATCCACACATATCAGGGCTGTGCCAGGGACGTAGACGGACCGTGCCCCGTCAGGGGCTCAAAAAATATCGTTGGGTACATTTTATATGAACTCGTTCACACACGTCCGTGCACGGGTCCGGGCACGTCCCATGCACGGACGTGTATGAAAGAGTTCATATGAAATGTACGTACCGATATTTTTTTGAGCTCCTGACGGGGCACGGTCTGTCCACGTTCCGTGCACGTCTCGGGCACGGCCCTGATATGTGTGGATAGACCTTAAGTCCGTGTAAAACGCCGAACATTTTCTGACCAAAAAATCACCGCTATGAGGTAGGGTACTTGGGTGGGGTGGTAGATAAGTAATCCAATACGATTTAAGCCCGGGATTTAAGGATTAAAACTAGGTCAAACACGATTCTAGAAACGCCGTTATCGTATTTACAAATATAATTGGCATGCTGTTCCCTGGTAAGCGCATCAGCTTGAGAACGATTGGATCGTTAATTTGGTGATATAATGTTCGTTATAGCCGAAATAAGGTTTTTCATGGAAAACGGAATTTAAATAGTTGACAATAAAAATGGGCAGTCCGAAAAAATACCACTTTAAAAAAAAGTTAATTTAAAAATCAAAAACCCGACTGCTTAAAAAGCGAACTAAAAAGCTGTAAACAATAAAAAATCATGCTGTGCAGTCGGAGGACACATATTCGCGAACTGGCTGACCACTTACCTGTTTCACACACAATGTAGGTAGGTACAACTAAATTAAATGGTTAAATTAAAGACAGTATCATTGTGAGCCTTACGGCTCCGTGCAGTAAAATGCCAGACAGTGGTTTTCCACTGAAACTGAAACCTTAACTTGAGTGAAGATACGGACATTATTATTATTTATTTATTTATTCAATCAGTAGTAACACATACATTTTAAATATTTAAGTTGATGCCAACATAAACTCATTAGAGTTTTACCGTGCACCAAAAACATCGACTACAACTACATAATTCAAACAAAAAATTATAACCACTTGAGTAAGTACTTATGTAAAAAGTAACAACAAATAGTACATTGTGATACAAGGATGGAAAGTAGGTTATTGCAAAAGAGCTGTCATTAACAAGCCCGAGCCGAAGGCGAGGGTTTTTAGTGACACGAGTTTGCAATAACCTACACACCCGTGTATCACACGACATTTTTCAATACAGTTGTGGGAAATAGTAAAAACAAATCAAGGAATTAGATTTGTTCATTCACAAAAAAATAAAATTCTCGCGCGTTTTTGCAACTAGACATTTTTTTTTACAACCAAAACAGCCTATACAGCCTATTCGATTTTTGACAAATGTTGATGTAAAAAATAGTTAAATTGAAACTGTTAATTAAATATATTAAACAACCATTTAAAAGACTTTTGAGAATTCAATACTAAAACGTACGGAATCATTCATTTTTCCTCGTATAAAATCTATTCCATTTTATTCTATGTATGAAAACTCCATGCTACTAAACTTTTTTAAATTGACTTATAACTAATGGCACGTTTTTGCAACTGTACATTTATTTTTACAACGGAAATAGCCTATACAGCCTATTCGATTTTTTACAAATGTTGATGTGAAAAGAATTAAATTAAAACTGGTAATTAAATATATTAAACAAACATTTAAAAGACTTTTGAGCATTCCATGCTACAACGTACGTTTTTGCAACTAGACATTTTTTTTACAACGAAAACAGCCTATACAGCCTATTCGATTTTTGACAAATGTTGATGTGAAAATAATTAAATTAAAACTGTTAATTAAATATACTAAACAACCATTTTAAAGACTTTTGAGAATTCAATGCTAAAACGTACGGAATCATTCATTTTTCCTAGTATAAAATCTATCCCATTTTATTCTATGTATGAAAACTCCTTGCTACTAAACTTTTTTAAATAGACTTATAAATTTAAAACTCAACTGCAAACGTAATGATCGAGCTCGTAAACAAAAGTCACGATCGCGTAACAGAAAGTTGCTTAAGCAAAAGATTTAATTTTCGGATCATAATTATAGTCCCTGAAAGTACGCCATGTTTAACAACTGTATTGGAATATAATAAAAATTACAGCAGGTATATACGAAATAATTCTCTAATACTAACAAGCGCACATCAGTGACCACTCCAGCCTTCCATCCTTAAAACAAAAGTGGTGGTGAGTTGTTCCCAAAATAAAACCAAATGTTTTTAGTAATTGTTAATTTTCAACTTTATTTGTGTTTTGATATTATTGTTAGGTATTATTTTTGTTTTTTTATTGCTTTGAACTCTTTATTTATAATTAAGTAAATAATATATTTTGATTAGCTTTGTTATATATCCACTTTGTTATAATTTTAACTGTCAATTCAGTTTAGACAGCTCGATATTATTTAGACTGGTTTCAAACGAAATATTTTACAATAGTGAGTTATTGCTACAGTTTTTCCAAACGTGATAGATTCTGATTAGGTATTGTGGTCAGCTATTTATTTAATATTTGTTGTATTAATATTATAATTATCGGAGAATGGGATCTAATGTCAATAATTCATTTAGTTTTGTTAATGCAGGTTTGTTTCATCTGGAATTTCGATTGATGGTAATAAGCTGGCCCCTACTACATGATGGTACTTAAACATAACTGAGGAAATGAGAGTGTACTATAGGTGCACCTCTGCAGAGCCTTTTGGGAATATAGGCGTCATGTCAGGCGCGGATCCAGAATTTCGCTCATCAAAAGGTTCTCCAGGGGCTGTCATTGAATAAAATGCTGCTCCTGCTTTTCGGATCGTATTAATAACCTCCTACATGACCACAGTGGTTTTTCAACATTGTAGTTCACGAAAATATGAGGATTTCATAAATAGATGATATAGCTCATGTTTTGATCATTCTTCAAAACTATCACCAGCATGAAGAGAATATATGCTGCGAAAGCGAGCGAAGCGACCCTGAAAATTTTTGCACCCCGCCTAGGATCAAGATAGATTTTCTGCTGACCATTAATACTACCAGTTTGGTCGAGTCCCAGGGGTGGCAACTGCCCCTGTTTCACCCCCCCCGTATCCGCACCTGCGTCATGTTGTGTTATGTGTTAATTTTTGGGGCGTACGCGGATAGCCGCGACACGACAATGCTACAACGATGCGGCGCGCGACTACCAGCGACAATCATTATAATAGAAATTGTTCTGCGGGTATATTCTGTAAAACAAATTCTTGATTAATATGGTTATCGCATTATCACGGCGCGTCTGTACGTCCCTTAGGCAATCCGAATTTATAGCTATAAGCCTCTGTTCGTAGTTTTAATTAATAAGATTAGCTCTGGAGGCCAAACTTAATCTTATTGAAAGGATGGAATCCCCCACGACCTTTTAGTATTTGGAGATCATCATCATATCCCAAATCAGTTGGGGTCGGTGCCGAGTAATCGTTCGGAAATAACTACTCGGCTAGAAGGTTAATAATTTCCGAATGCATTTGACAGTAGGTTCCGATTCCGACCGGCTTACGTAATTTGTCACGATCCCGCATTATACGTTCCAACAGTGTTTTTTTGTTGGATCAGCTTTCATTTAAAGCTGCTCATCTACCTTTCATGATTTCTACTGTGCAGTAGCGAGTGTAGGTATAATATTAATATACATATTAACCCGTAGTATTACGAGTTATAGTATCTGGGCGACCGAGCATGCTCGGGTGAAAATAGAGAAAACATTATTTTTCGAGAACACATATTTGCCCAGATATGAGACCTATCTAGATAAATTTTTCATAGATATATTGCCCCTATATTGCCAATTTTATCGAAATCGTTTGTGCCGTTTTCGAGATACAAATATATATATATATACAAATATTGCTCGTTTAATAGTATAGGATTGGAAAGGATAAATAAATAACGCTGTTGTATATGTTTTTTTTACTATGGAATTTTATTGTGTCCTTACTTACTGGATTGTTTTTTTTTCACGGTGAAAATTGGAGTTATTGTTTATATTTTTAACCGACTTCCCAAAAAAGAGGAAGTTTCTTTTTTTTTATTATGTTCGTGTATAAATCCAACATATATAGACGGATTTGCAAAATTCTTTTTTGTTTGAAAGGGTATACGCCTATATAAGTATGCCATAGATATCTCGAATAGTTAAGCGACTATGGTGAAGATGAATGGTAATTTGACGTACAAAAACTAAAAAAAACATTTTTACTAAGAAATGCTACCGACTTCTAAATAAGAAAACTCAAAGTGAAAAATAACTTAATTTTTGAAAGTCGGTGTCTTTGGTAGGTACATCTTTTTTGCGTTATAGGCCGACCGACTTCCAAAAATTTAGTTATTTTTCATTTTGTAGTTTTCTTATTTGGAAGTCGGTAGTATTTTTAGACAATATTTAATATTTCACTTTTTTGTTGTTAACTACCTAATAGGCAAGTAGTTTAGTAAGGTACCTATAATGCCAAAATAGATAACCCGAATATCATGAAACTGAACATAACCGGTGAAATGAGAGAGTACCAAGGTGAACTGTAGGTACACATCTGCGTACCCCTTTAGAGCGTACTGGCGTGATGTAATGTTATGAAATGGTATAAACAATAAACAGACATGCGATTGCAGCAATCCCGAGAGATTTGCCGTTATTTAATGAAGAGTTCTGTTGTATATCTCCGAAGTTCTTCGTCAGATCTTCACCAAAATTAAAATGGGACCAATTTTGGAACATACTCCTTCAAACAAAGTAAATTTAAGTAAAATCGGTCTACAATTGACGGAGATATCGAAACAAAACAAACATGAAGTCGAACATAGAACCTCCTCCTTTTTGGTAAATCAGTTAAAAAGAGTAAAATAACTTTGTTTTCCGAAGTCTGTTACTTGTTGTACCTTGTTTTTTCGTTTCTCGACACCGGCTTCGGAAAATAAAGTTTCGTTTTGTAGTGTTTTGCTTTAATATTTTTGTGAAAAAGGTATTAGCCATTTAGCCAAAATGCCATTTTGTCTAAAAGCCCAGGGAGTTACATACGGAAATTTTAATTGTTCGTCAGTATTTAAAGCCGGCACGGTTGGCGCAGTGGCTCAGCGATCTGCTAGTTGGATAACGAATATTTTGTAAGACCTACAGATAGTTGTTACTGTTTGTGTGTGAGAGTTTAAATGTTCCAAAAACACAGGAGTGTTCCAAAAAAGCAACCCTTAAAGGATAATTTCGTTGTCTGTCTGTCCGTGTGTCAAAACCTTTTCTCTGGAATGCCTGGAGGTATCAAGTTGAAATTAAAATGATATACTCAGATCTACATTTTCTTGGAGCTGCGAAAAAAACAACCTTCTAATCGTAATCAATAGATACAGCCGTTTATGTCGCATTTTAGAGGAATCGCAAGGGAAGCAAACATCAAAAGGGTACTTCCTTTTGACCTAAAATCATAAAATTTGGCAAGAAGCAATGTCTTACAGCACAAGTTAAGGAAAAAAAACTGAAATCTGAAATTTGTATCTTACTACGTCATAAAAAAAAACAATATATTGATTTGCCGACTTTTAAAACCTTTTACTAAGGAATGCGTGAAGGTATCAAGTTACAATTAAAGAATATACCTGTCTGCAATCTATTGAAACTGTGAAAAAATACAAACTTCTAAATCAACGCCGTCAAAAGATCGCATGTTTTACGAATCGCAAGGCAATCAAAACTTAAAGTGTACTTCCCGTTGATCTAGAATCATGAAATTTGGCCAAGAAGCAATGTCTTATAACACAAATTTATCTGAAAACACATACATTAATTTGTAGCTTCAACAAACAAAAAATACGATCATTAACTTATTTGCTATTACGATCGATTATTACTTACACGCACTTGGCCGGCTTTTTTTAAACAAAGACTAACAAACAAAAGTAGAACGTTTATAAACAATGAAAAAATATTATTGTTTTCTTTTGCTTCTGGATAACAAGATAGTAATCTTATAGCCTTGTCTTTATAAAAGTTGAAGCAATTGCCATAACGCCGGGTCCTTGAGAATCCACTTTGACGTTTATTACCTACTTACAGTCCTTGATAAATAATAGTTGCAGGCTCTCTAGCTAAGTTCTTAGAACGATTAGATAAAGCACTGCAGGAAACTTAATTCCAGTTTCTGAAGTCGACGTCATACATCTCAAATAAGCTAACAATTTGTCACAAATTAACCAGCCCTCAGTTGTCAATGAGTTTCTCAACACTTTATCTTCGAGAAATTACGTAATCGCTTATTACATTAAATAATCGGCATCAATTTATTTCGGTTGGTTACCCTAGCTGGTATTCATTCACTACTATAACCTAATCAGTAACTTTAAATAGTATTTTATCTTGAGAGGCTGGGTTGGTGTAGCCGCCAAGTTAAGCAAACCTTACCAAGAACGATTTTTGGATGGGTACGTTTTTTTTGGTTTGCTTGTTTTTGGATAGGTGACTCCACACAGGTTAAGCAACACTTACCAAGGTTAGTCTTTGGTTGGTTGACAGTATTTTTTTGTTTTTTGCTTGTTTTGGATGAGTGACCATGCCAGGGTAAGCAACACTTACCAAGCTCAGTGTTTGGATGGGTGACCACTTTTTTAGGGTTCGCTTGTTTTTGGATGGGTGACCTTGGTAGATGTTGTTTAACCTAGCGGGGTGGCTTTAGGATAGGTGATCAAAATTTTTGTGGTGATGGTCACCCATCCAAAGACTGACCTTGGTTAGTGTTGCTTACCCTGGCGGGGTCACCACCCCAGCCGCTTCAAGTTAAACACAAACCTATCCAGAAGCTGACCTTGGTAAGTACTAAGTACAGGGTACAGTCAACACTGACCTGGGGATCGAAACTTCCACACGCGCATTATATTTCCCAGTGATTCCCAGGTAAGTAACAGTTTGTTTATTATTTTATTTATTTACATAAATACAAAATAACTATTTTTGATAATTGTGTCAAGTTTTGATAATGTAATTAATTTAAAAGTTTGTATTATCCTAATTTTTTTAAATCTTGTTAATTAAATAATTGCTTTAAATTAACATAGGTTTTATAACTCAACCCATACCATAGTTTTCGCCGACCCCTATTATCGTTTAATCGTAATATAAACCTTGAAAAGCATACTATTAATTTTAATCTGCGAATAATCGACCAATTTCCAACAATTATAAATTAGGCTCGTTGACAAGAGATTAACATTGAAAAAGGTGTTCAGAAACCCAAAACTGCTGTAATATGTGGTTAATTCGAGATTTTTCTCAAATGTGACAACGACTTGTCACACTTGGTGTTGAGAAACTGAAAGTAGAATTAACCAGCGAATTATTCGTCTATTACATTAACAGCCCGATAATTCTGAGCTGGGAAATCGGCAGTGGTGTTGAGAAACTGAAAGTAGAATTAATTGAGAGCTGGGAAACCGGCAGTTAGTCTATTAGCAGAGCTATTCGTGATTAATAGATGAAGCTGCAGCTCAAATAAGACAAGATATAGGCTGTGGGTTCTGTCTAGATTAAATTTTCATGTGATTTAGGTATACATCAGAATAATAAAAAACTTATCCTAAATTGGTGCTTCTGTATTAAAATGCTTATTAGTCAAGAGGCTCTGGAAAAATTACATTCTATCAGCGATAGAGCAAATGGTACAAAATAAGGGCTTCCTTTTTTGTGATCACCAGTTGGCGCCACTGGCAAGAAGGTACTTAGTTATAGCTGTTAAATGTTGTTATTACGCGCACGGAAGTAAAGTTTGATTTAAAATCATTTCTAATGCCGTAGAAGTGCGATTAAATATACAATCTAGTATGATGCAGTTTCGCGCAGCCCCTTTTTTTCGAAAAAAAGGAGGATAAAATTTTCTGAAACATAAAATTCTATTAAAGCAATGGTTGGTAAAATCCGTACCTATATTAATCTATCATATTTGACAAATATTCACAATAATAAAAAAAGTTGCAAAAAAAACTCGCTCTAAAAGCTAAAAATCTAATCTACACCAGCGTCCCTAGCGGCAAATTAAATTTTCAAAATAATAATAAAAAAAAGCCGGGTCTATATTATAATTTACCTTTGGTATTCAGAGATGGCGTAGTTTATCCAGTTTTATAATTGATAGAATATTCAAACTTACTCTTAGAGCAATGTGTAAAAAAATAAGAGATTTTTCACGCCCTTTTCCCATGTGGGTAGATAGAAACAACAGAACGCCACCAGCTATACCATCCTTACTTACCCCTTTTGCTTCAATAACGTTCATACATCTAGTCAAACACGCACGCCGGTTATGAGTACTTTATGAGATTAATTTCGACAAAACACGGTTAATGTCGTCGTTAATTGAGCAGTTTCACTAACAATAAGTTATTATCGTGTAACACCAATAAACTTATTATAGCTAGTGAAAGTTTTACGACAAAAATAGCGGCGCGCCGGTCAAAGGTGAAGCCAATGACCGGCGGGAGGAAATAGGCCAGATTGTGTAGAAATGGAAGGTAGATACAATATTGTAGTGTAGCTGAATATTAAGTAGCACGCGGGGTGGTGTTGCCTATGGAGTTCTGCTCAATGGCTACTCTGTATGCATTGTTTTAGGTAGTACGATGCATAGAGAATTGTAATTTGGTTCTCAAAAACCGAGCAGCTTTTGAATTGCTCGCCTTCGTCAGCGGCAACGTTGTAGTTTGTAGGGATGGGTCCGATATATCAAAACGTAACTTATATCGGATATGACGTTAGATATCATATCATATCGATATATAAAATAACCAATATCACAAAAACTGTATCAAATCAAAACCTCTTTGCGTTTGCTTTAGATCGCGTTCGCTTTTAGTTTGCTCATCTAAATAACATGTTAACTTTTGCAAACTGTACTACAAATATCGATATCTGAAAACCAATTTCGATATCGATATGAAAACTGTATATCGGTTACATAACCGTTTCCGCTAAAAACCGAAATCGCCCATCTCTAGTAGTTTGGATGCAGTGTTTGTTGCAAGGGCCACAGTCATAGAAATATAATATCTATCGCCACAGTGGTCTCGACCGTCATAGAGCGAGATCGGTGTAGTTGCCAGCCTAAATCGGTATATTTGTACCCAAAATCGGTATTTAAAAAAAAATACAATATTCAATCAAATTCGTTTATTTATTAAAAAAAAATAACTCACAGACTAATTTATAACAATCATACTTAAATACTTATAATTATTTTTATACCAATATTTTTTGGCCATAGCCGCGGTCATCTTCGAATTATTTTCAAAATTATAACAATTAGCTGTATTAAAGAGTCGTTTTGCATGTAATAGATCAGTGATTGATTCAGTAGACAGCCTATTTCGCTGTTTTTTTTTCAAAAGATTAACATGTGATAATATAAAATATCTTATTTTGTAGGCACTCTTTAGGAAAGTTACTCTCTTCAAAATTAAGAAAATTAATGAAAAAAATAAAACCGAATTTCTGTTTATATAGACTAGACAGGTAAATTCCCGAGCGGGAAGCCCCTTATAACATCGAGTTGTAGGACACAAGGGTATTCCCCAAAATATATGGAACATTCTGCACTAGGTCCATCCATACTTACTATTGAGGGCTTCCCCGTAACATTAAACATAAATGAAAAGGGTTGCCAACTTAAGAGTGAAAAATCGGTAGAAAAATCGGGCGAATATCCATGTATACTCTGAAATCGTAGAAAAAGTACCACTAAAGGGTCATGACAGTATCGAAGCTGCCAACTGACTGTCGACTGAGCACTTTTTTGTGTCGACTGCATGCCAATGCAGTTCAAACGCAGCTTGTTCACCACAGACACAACATCAACAAACACAGAGTAAAGGAGAAGAAGAGTAAAAAGAGTATAATAAGAACTTGCGCCGAGTGTGCTTGTTTCGGGACAAGCACACTCGGCGAGCATAGACAGGTGAAAGACCCTTAGGTACTTATTTATTTTTGAACCATAACTTACTATGCCATGAAAGGCTATTGCATAATTAGGTAAGTATCTAATCCAGCCTTCTTCTGAAAATTATTGAAAAACTCAACCGCTTGCGATGTTTTGCATATTATTATAAGCAACAGCAAATTATAAATCAAATTATGTTTTCTTGACTCGTAACGTACTAAATGATTAGATCATGTTAATCTCAGCAAAACCGGGTGCCATCATCTCTACTGCATTAATAAAAGGGGTCACCACACATGCCTTGAAAAAAATTGTTAGGGCTCGCCAAAATTTTTCCTTACAGGCAACAAAACAGAGTTTTGCTATTGTTTTTATTAAAATTTATTTTCTAATAACATAAAGTTTGCTTAAAATTTTACAATACTTGTTCTATTTGCCCGAAAAGTTTTGTAATAAGCAAACTTTAGTTGTAAGAAAATACACTTTAATAATGTAATACAAAACTAGTTTTGTTGCTACTACAAAAAAAGTTTTAAAGTCCCAATATTTTTTTCACTTTATTTCTTATCTTTTGTTTAGTTCCCACTGAGCGTGTGCTGAGCGATTTCATTTTTCACACCGTAGTAGGTCGATCATATCTATCTACTACTGGAAGTTTTGTAATATTATTAACGTTATTTCTGCGTTCATACTAATTACTTACTTAAGGCGCAGATTCCCTTGAGTAGCTGATTTTAAAATGAGAATCACGTCTAAACGGCTCGTCGTAATTTTTTGGATAAATAAATGTTAATTTAGACCATTTTCTTAATAATTTGATCTAAGCACATTTTGAGTTTTTTTCCTATAACACAGTGTAATGAATTAGTAAAGTTATGTCTAAAACGGACAAAAACACGACAATCGCACCAAAGCCGCTGGGCGTATTTTAATGAAATTGACACCATCTCAAAGACAATTTAATTATCTACATTTTGATCTGAAGCTTTTTTTTTAAAGTCGTAGAAAAATAAGGAAAGTACAAAAAACTACTAAATTTTGGGTCGCGCGGGTGCGAAACGGGTGCGCGTTTTGTTCCATCAAGGTTGTTGGCGTTAGTCGTCGTCTTAATCACTTAGGTAACCTACAACTGCTGTATTATTTCAACTTGCCTGGAAAAACATTATTCTAATGCAAAATGATTGCATTTCTTATACCTAAATAATTAGAGTTCTTTTTTTTTTTTTTTTGTCTGTGAAATCATCCAATGACTTCTCCCCCTCTGGGTGAAGCAGGAGGGCGTGTCAGACTTTTACTGACTAAAACCCACCCGTGTTCCTTCAGTTGGTTGTGCCAGGGCCGCGGTAAATCTCTTTCAAATTTATCCGCAACCCAGACAGGCATCGGCCCTAGCGGACCCCGTCAACTTTTGCTGACATCGACATGACTCGCTTCGCTCGCTTAGTGAAAAACTGGTTAAAAGAGTAGTAAATTAATTATACAAAATTCGAAATCTTTGATGAGATCTTAAATGTAAGGCTGGCGAGACTAAAATATCGTACGAAACCCTCCACTCATAATTTGTCTTCTTTCTTTAAACAGATGCTGATGTAAGGACTATGACCGTCCTTAGCTCTTAGACTTCCTCCACTCTACCTCAGCGGTAAGTTCACTCCTAATTACGAATACGTAATAATGGGCATCTATGAAAAATCTAAAACTCGCCTTATTGACACCAGTTGTTTAGTTGCGTAAGTGAAATCGGCAAGGCAAAGGGTTTGACTCCATATGACAAATTCTCATTAAATAATTAGGTATTACCAAAAATTATTGGACTCTTTCCATTGGTGAAGGTACTCTTTTCGAAGGAGTCCAATAATTTTTGGCAATACCTAAATATTTAATGAGTATTTGTCATACTCTTTCATTGGGTCAAATCATTTGCCTTGCTGAATTAACTTACGCAATTAGGCTGCAGGTCGTCTAAAACTGATTCATATAACCAAAGACTTTCGCAAACACTAAAATATTAGCCCTTAATTAAAATCAAAAGCCATGACTGTGCCTATGCCTACACCCTAACATCACATCTATCTGTTAAGTTTGAAGAACTTGAATCTGTACAACAGTGTGCAAAATAATTAACATTACAAGACTCATAAAATATAATATTTTACAGGTTAAATAGTTTAAAACTAGAATCGTTAACGTTTTAATCGTTTTATTTTTATCAATAAAACCTAACTCAATAAAGTGCCACAGACAGCCAGTCATTCCGTTGGCGCCGCACAGCGTCGAACTGGCATTTAATAGTTTCCTAAAGTTAGTCTGGTCTGGTCTAAGTTCAGTCAAAGTGACCTGCATCTCAAAATTGGGTCTCCGCAAAAATAGACGGCGCTTTACTTTCGCGCCGAGAAAGAGTTTAACAAGTTCCTTATTGAAAACTATTGAGGCTTGTGTTGCTTTCGAAATATCACGACCGACGAATATTAAATTCACATTACCTAATTATTCGTTAGTAATGATTATGGTGTCGTTAATGCACCGCTAATGAGTCGGCAGTAATTAGTCTCGACGCGCTCGTTGAATCGTTATATTGTCAAGTTGAACTTCTGTGTAGGTGTATAAAGACAAATGTTTTTTTTTTATTTGATAGTACCGATGACGATGTGAGTCGATGATGATCTGTTATAGTGCCCAGCTATGCCAGCCAAGATGATGAGCGCACGGGGCGGGCCAGCGTCCGGCGGCGACGTGAGCGTGGCGGAGGGCCCGCTCGCTTCCTTCGAGACGATGACGCAGGCCGCCATTATAGCCGTCATGGGCATAGCAATCGTCGTCTCCAACATACTCATCATAGCTTCCTTTCTTAACCTCAAAGGCAGATGTACGTATGAAAACTATATTTATTTATAATATTTATTTGATAAAAATATACACAGTGTACAAAATACTTATTCAAATTAATTATACGCATATATATGTTATGGGCCAAGTGATTAATACGGCATTATTCATTCTGCCCAGACTATTTGAAAAATGTCCAATATGAGTAGGCAATATGCTAAAAACTTTTAAAATATTTAAATGAACTGGGCTTTCTGAATAACACCCATCACTTATAGAAGCGGGTAATAAAAAAGCTCCGAGTGTGGCTCCTATTTCTTTCTGCAGGGTCTAAAGTAACCTAAAATGAAGGAGATGACGGGAGCTGAATTCGCTCACTTCAGCTCCCGCCATCCCGTGTCGTGCTAACCTATCCTAGGTGCCCTAGGCTCCCGAGCTCGCTTCGATCGCTCTTGGACTAATTCAGCAACCATGATTTTTGAATTGCCCAATCGTTACGTATCAATATTCATAATGACCAGACAATGTGATACATATAAAATTTTAAATCAGTATTCATTACATTGCACGATTTCACTTGGCTTGATTCATAATACCCGGAAATTATACATAGTGCACTGATTAATCACTTGGTCCATGACACTTAAATCAAAAACTACTAAGTAACTAAGCCTAAAAATAAACTAAACTAATATATGACATCGGAAAACTCCTCCACATTGCCGTCCACCGGTAACCTGCCCTAAAGACTGCATTTTCACGTCCTATATATCCTATCGGTTTTCAAACGGGCAGTGAACTATGTAGATGGTACATTATTTACAAGAACACTTATCACGCAATTAAAATAAAATCATGATAATAATGTAGTTAGCTGACCGCTACCTGCCTAATTAGCCGTAATCGCTGTCTCAATTTTTTTTTGTGATCGTGTGAACATATTCACATTGTATTCATATAGTGAATAAAAAAAAAGTTAATTCAAAAAATCAAACAACCCAACTTGACTTGAAAAGCGAACTAAAAAGACGTAAACAAGGAGAAAATCATGATTTGCAGTCGGAGGATACATGTTCGCGAGCTGGCTGACCAAAACCCAATGTATCCTCCGACTGCACAGCATAATTTTCTCCTTGTTTACGTCTTTTTAGTTCGCTTTTCAGTTTAG
The DNA here is from genome assembly GCA_945859665.1 of Anorthoa munda. Classification (NCBI taxonomy): domain Eukaryota; kingdom Metazoa; phylum Arthropoda; class Insecta; order Lepidoptera; family Noctuidae; genus Anorthoa; species Anorthoa munda. Next base: position 43,143,822 of record OX243893.1, read on the forward strand.
TTTTGTATTGTGTTTGAATTAGGTAAATTTAAACATATAATTGTTATATATTTTTGAAATCACCTCTTAAAATCCTTTATTTTGATATCCCACACGATGGGTATGGAAGAAAAAAAAATGTGGACCCCCATAAAATGGCACCCAAAAGCCGCCATTTTCTTATTTTCCAATTTTAATGTAGCCAGTGACACTCGCAGGGTTAAGAAGAATCGATTGACATAAGAACCATCAAAATCGGCCAACGCGTTTGGTTTCTAGAACGCCACATAGGAACAAACATACATACATACTTACATACATAGACTGATAAACACATTACCCTCCTTCGGCAGTCGTGTAACAAAAGGACCGATTTGATAGACCTATTATGTTAACATTTTTTGTTAGTCCTTGTGCTAAATACTGGAACAGAATGTCGATTCGTAATCGCTATAAGTCTCTATTATCCCTTGGAAAATTTAATCCGTGCTGAAGTGGATAATCTCGTGAATTGGTCAGGTTTCTTTCAAACGGTTTATATTAGCACATTGAACGTTCAACTATCGTAGATACCCCTGAGTATTGTCGTGTTGCGACAAGACACAGGATTTTTACTTATAATTAGAGTAGTTTTTAAATGCTAAAGTTGTTATTACTGGAAAATTGTTATTCTGGGTAAAGACGGGGTCTTGGATTTACAAATCTGCTTAATACTTTTGATCCTACTATAAATATAATAAATGTGAAAGTTTGGGAGAATGGATGCTTATTACTCTTTTACGTAAAAAAACAATAGTTTTTGATGAAACTACAGTAATATACTCGTAGCTATCAGAATAACACATAGGCGAGAAATTGTAAAGATATTGGTCACTAATTAGTCAGCAGCTAGAGTTTATAAGTAGTTGCGGTATTGAATGATGTTGATACTGTTCATGCTGTTTCCGTGCAGGTCTCTCGCACGAAGTGATCAACTACTACCTCCTGTCGCTGGCTGTGGCAGACCTGCTTATCGGGGTGCTGGTGGTGCCTCTCTCTGTGTACCCCGCCATCACGGGCCGCTGGATGTTTGGCGACCTGATGTGCCGCCTCGCCGGCTACGTCGAGGTCACGCTCTGGTCCGTCTCTGTCTACACCTTCATGTGGATCTCCGTTGACCGTTATCTCGCAGTTCGGAAGCCTCTCCGTTATGAGACGGTTAGTGCGACGGTAGTTATCCCTTTCAATATTTTTTTTACTAGCTAGCTAGCTTGCATCTTTTATGCATTCGCATTAGTAATTGATCATTTTGAACCCTCTGATAAAACAATTAATAAACCCACTTTCTCCTAATCATACGAAATCGATTCTTCTTTTGATAATAATTACAATTATATTGTAGACTACGATTTCATTTTTCTCTCTTTTAATAGTTCCTTTATAAATAACATTTACATCTACATAATTAGTCCAACTTATTCATTAGCATGGATAATTATTTTGTAATGTCAATATTCCTAGTATTTTAAATGATTTTGTCCCTATTCCAATAAAATCTCAGAAAAGTTAGAGTAGTATAGGCCGCGCCAGTTCTTGGCTAATTATTAATAACAATGCTCATGGACCAGGTACAAACGCGCACTAGAAGCCAATGTTGGATGGTTTTCACGTGGATATCAGCGGCAATGCTCTGCTGTCCGCCATTACTAGGTTACAAAAAGGAAGCCAACTTCGACACGGAGACGTTCATCTGCATGCTGGACTGGGGCACGACGTATGCGTACACGGCCACGCTGGGCATCCTGGTGCTGGGCCCCAGCGTCATCTCCATCGTATACAACTACTACTACATCTTCTCCATGAAGCGGCGCCTCAACAGCGGCGTACCCATCCACGACAAGGAGTACGCCACGGCGCTGGCCGAGAACCTCTCTAACCCCAGCCACTGGATGAGCTTCATCATGGTGTGCACGTTCTGGCTCAGCTGGACACCCTATGTGGTCGTTAAACTCTACGAGTATACCACTGATCAGGAAATAAAGGTACCCATGTTGCATTTTGGAGTGGTCTGGATGGGCATTATGAATTCATTTTGGAAGATTGTAATACTGCTGACGTTCAGCCCGCAATTCAGGGTCGCGCTGAGGATACTGTGCTTGACGGCTTGCTGCCGCTCTAAGGGGCGGTTGGCAGCCGAGCTCTTGGGGCTTGATAATGATGACTGAGTCCACCTTTTGGCGGGTATGTAAATCCTTTATACAGTCTATCACCAGAACACATACACCGTATTGTGGTGTAGCCAATATTGAGGATTTAGATACCTGGCCTGGCTTCACAGTCTCCACCATATTGTATAATGTTCTTAAAATTAAGATGTTTTCGTGCAAATTCTACGAAATGCCGTCACGTTGTCCTTATATTACTGTTCATTAGTAAGTCTAGATTTTTTTTTGACAATGAGTAAAATCACGACCATTCCTGTAAACGAATATTTATTCTGCGGTTGCAATCATTGCTGGCAATGTGCGTAAGTAAGTAGTCGACATAAGGAAGACTACAGTATAAACTTTAAATCTAAAAAGTGTGATGTCAATAATATTTGACAATAATGTGTTTAAGTTCAAACACTGCTCTGTGCAATAAAATTCATATCATTTTTTCAATATTCGCTAGTTCTAGGATTATGTAGTGATTAATTTATTCTAAACTGTGAAAGCGTGTTGGGGAATAAAACCATAGGTACATATTGACCGATGATTAGGTTAATATAAGAGTCACGTGCTACTTATTAGATGTAAATATAGTATAGGTGCTACATTTTATTGTTCCGGCTCACATATTCTCAACAGTGTGTGGGTTTACATTTGAATGTTCTATGATGGAATCAATCACTGGAAGCTTTTAAGTTTCAAATGTCATGTATGTCATGACTGGATGGTATCATATTGTATTCCGAGCAAACCAAATATTTAAATAGTTCAAAAGTATTTTTCCTAAAAGCTATTTGCTGTGGATAACAGAAGGTTGTACAATATAGATTTTGTATGCTTACGTAGGTAGTGTATGACTAGCGTTAGTCTATAGAGTTGTTTACTCGTTAAACTAGTTAAAATAATTAACTAGTTAATATTTATTAATTAAAACATGGACGCTTTGTTTGTAAACTCTCTGGTATTGTTAATTAGAACAATATCAATAGTAAATATAAATGTTAGCTTTCAATTATGAGAAGATCGACAGCTGAACAAATCCAAGTGGCCTTTATTGTTAAAAAGCTTTTGTTTTATTATTTGGTTTGTACGGAATATAATGCAAAAGTGTTTATAATTATAGGGTGGCCCAGTCGGATGTAAACAACTTTAAATTCATTTAAAAAAAACAAGTATTACCCGTTATTTTTGTATGATTATATTACATAGGCTTTGCAATTTTATTTTGTAAATAACATCTGCCAAATTTTCGCCTTTTCGATGCCTAAAAATGCGATAAATTATTCTCATGTTTTTGATAAAATTAGCATTCCTTTGAACAAAGCAGCAAACATTCTGCTTTTGGTGTTCACAATCGATCACGACAGGACTTTTTAGGTAACGACACAAAAAAAAAACAGGTTCTGTCGAATCTGGCGAGTTCGGAGGTCAATAAATGCTGGCGATACATTGTCTAGAAACCGTTCTTCTCATACTTCCTTTTGTGTATCATGATGCGTGGCTTGCAGCGCTTTCTTATTGGGACCACGTGTTTTCTAAGCTCAATAGATTAATTTGCTGGTTTTCCAATCCACTTAGGAACTTTAGAACACAATTACTGTAATTAATACAGTGGGCATGGTCTTAAAAACGATCCAAAACTAAATTGCGGTTCTTTAACTTAAAAATAAATACCGAAACCCTGCAACATTTGACCTCAAATTCTGGCAAAACAAAGTTGCATACTACGGATTGGGCCACCCTATACGAATTGATTGCTAATACATATGTTATTGTTGATTCGAATGTATTTATTTTGTATCGTTCAAAAAGCATTGTGATTTCCGGATACAGTAATAGATTATTTCAAGGGTATAAAATATGAAATCCGTATGAAATAAAATCAATGTTTTGTTATATTTATTGTTGAACGCACATTCTGTAACAGTGTAAGCGTGATTTTAGACTTGTGATCTTAATGATTATCAAGATTATCAACTGATTTGTCAATGTCAAACCTTGAATTTCAGACTTCAGTGTGTGAACTGTTCAGTTATTGAATAATTATAACATTTATGCTATTCGTGTTCATTATATTAACTAATTATGGTATCCTAGGGCGGGTGTCCCGTTTGTAGCTTCAAAGGAAAACGAAGTTTTCCGGAGCCGACGAAAACGAATGTGAGCCTTTGGCGAATTGCCAATTTCCCTCTTTGGGCTGTTCCCAAGATTGCGTCATAATCAATATTCTGTTATATACTAATGTCATGCAATGTCTTTATCTAATTTATGTGATATAGATGTAAATTAGGCGCCCGCCCGTCGATTATCATTTTTCTCAAATTAAAGGCTGTGCTTAGACTATCTTGGATTTCTTTTATTTCAGAGTAGTTTTAGGTTGTTGTAGTGTTAGCTGTTATTTATCGTCTACTGTTTGTCTGTTTCACTGCCTTCTAATGTATTTCTTATCTATGCTTAAGGATTGTTAAGTACTTTCTAGACTATGTTATGTTGAGTCGCGGTGAGCGTTGTGGCTACTGTGTATTATCGTATATAGATATTGTAATGTTTCGTTTTTTTGTCAGTTACTTTTATTTAGAATTTTAGACTATAAGTTCTCAATTGCATTAGTTGTAGATTTTCTAATTATTCATAAGTATATAGATATGTAACAGTACCTACATTAGGTATATTCAAGTTTTCTTTAATAGTTACAAATATTTTTGTAGATGTGTAATCAAATATAGTTGTTTTGAATATAGCTACATAATATGTTGGTATAGGTATATAATAATATATCGTGCTTTAAAATGGCATGAGCTGGAGTGATTAATCGATGAGATGCTGGCTTTGGCTCTATTGATATAGAATGAAGGTGTCAGGAGGCGATCATTGTACTGTCATAGATCCCACTTGTCGCGATGACCTACATCGCTTGCACCGTGATTAATATACATAGATTCGTATATACACGGTCTGTATTATACAATATCAGTAAAGTGAACACCAATAATATATATAGTTTTATTGCGTTCAGTTACAGACTTTTAATATTGTTAATTAAAGATAAGTATATAGTTAAAATATATTTATCTTTAAATAACAACAAGAAATAACACAATTAATATTTATTAAAATGTCGTAAATTTATGTTTGCGTCTTTAGATGGTTCATTACAATCGTTTTAAAATGACTTAAGATATCAATAAACCTAAACCATCGTCCACATTTGTTGTAGATTAAATAAAGGTTATAATTATTTTAGTTATTATACAAATGTTCTTGCCTTATACAAAAAAATTGTGACTGGCGTACTTTCTTCTTACTAGCAACAAAACAGAGTTTTACTAATTAGTTTCGTATCATCATCATCATCTATCTTTTAACAAGCCCACTCCTGGGACATAATCCTCCTCTCTGGTAGAGGTAAAATGGCCGTAATGGTTACCTATCATAAGTTCGAAAAACATTTGACCGAATTTAATTTCACGTGGCTCCTATTTCTGTCTGCAGGGTCTAAAGTAACATAATACGAAGGAGATGACGGGAGCTGAGATCGCTCGCTTTGATTGCTCACTTCAGCTCCCGTCATCCCCTTCGAACCTAACTTATCCGTGTCGGGGTGCCCTAAATTCCCAAACTCGCTCCGCTCGCGCTTGGACAAATTCTATTAAATAATTAATTAATAAAAATGTCTAATGGTGTCATAGCTATTAATACATCATTTGCATGAACATTCGAAATAAATACGTAAACACAGACAAGACTGCGTGAAGTCGATTTTGCAGTGATTCGTTTCTGTCACTATTTTTCGTAGTACAACATATTAACTTTTTATGACACTATTTTCAATTTTAAATTGAAAATGCTACCAAGTTACCGGCTTTATATTTGTGACTAAATAATATTCCCTAAATTGTTGTCTCGATTTGGTGAAAATATGTCAAATGAAAAAGTTCAAAAGAGGCTTCGGCCAAAAGTTATTTTGTAAATCGGCGAAATGTAGTTCGGTAAAATAATACAGATGCCACATGATATTTCGATGATCTGAAAATATGTCAAATAACGCATATAGCAAAAAAGACATCTGTCAATATATTCCGGTAAAATCAAATGGAAATGTGATCGGTTCCCGTCTTACACACTATAATTATGTTTCAGTTGGATATGTTTTTAAAAAATATAAAGGAACAGTGGTGTTCCGTGCACTGAGGTCACATGTAACTGGAGGTCAGCCTATCGTCAAAAGTTTTCAGTAAAATGAAATACGAACAAAAAAAAACGGAAAAGTGATTGGTTCCCTCCCAGGCTGTATACATCACGCGGGCCCAGTGTGGGTTGGTGGATGTGTTGTCATTGTCCATGTCTATTTTTGTATTATTTTTATTACAGTTTATTTCCTAATCACTAAAGTTTGCTTAAATCTAAAGTTACGAACCTGATTTGTATTTTAAGCCTACTTTAAGTTGTTAGAAAATAAACTGTAATAAAATTTCACAAAGAAAAAAGTTCACAAGTTCCAATATTTTTTTAAGTGTAGTTACTGCTAGGTACATTCAATATTCTAAAATGCTCTACATAGGATAGAAAAAAGTAATAATACAATTAAAATTGAACGTACATATTCTAAAATGATCAACGTAGCATGTAATCTTTTACTTATTTACTGCGGGTTCAAAATATATACAGTATTTGTTTATATTCGAAATTCATTAATGATGCGAACTTATATTTGCGTCAATTAATAAATTCAATAAATTGTTCTAAAATTACTTATAATAGCAATAAACCATCGCCCTCATTTATACTAGAAAAAGTTTATAATTATTATATAAGGGATAATACCAATATTTTAAAAGGACTTCAAGTTATGTTGCCGCCTTTGAGTTACTTCCAGGTGGATTGAATATTCTAAAAACATCTACTTTAGAAAGTGAAAAATAAATAAAAATGGACGCTTATTTATAGTTAGTATATTCTAGGTGCGGGGTTAATTTAATAATTAGTGCGGGCCCATTAAGTATTTTAAAATTACTTATGGTAAAATAGGTAAAATAGCAATAACCCTAAACCATTGTCCTCATTATTATTTATTTAACAATTTATGTACACATACAATAATACAAGGATAAGAAGAAGGAACAGAGAAATAGGTACAGAGGTGATGCTTATTTCTATAGAAATCTCTTCCACCATACCTGCGAAAGGAAAGAAGAAAAAAGAGATGTAAACATAGTGTGTAGAGGGGGAAACAAACAAAAAAATCAAATCCCAGCTAAATAATATACCTACAATATGACATATAAAATATACTGTCATATACATACATACGTTAGTAACATAAATATTATTATAATATATTTAAAAAGATAATAATACGTATATATATATGCAACTATGACGGAATGGGAAGGTAGTGTTATTTCACTCTTCTTTTAAAAACTGCGGGAGTTTGGCAGTCCCTAATGTCAGACGGTAGCGAGTTCCACAACCGCACCGCGTGCACAGTAAAGGAGTAGGAGTAGAAGTCGGTTGAGTGGGAAGGGGTTTCAAGCAGATTCTTAATATGTACGAGAAGCGTTCACGGAGGTAGGATGGCGTTTTGGGGTTATGAAGGATGTTAAATAGCAGACACAAAATACGAGAGTGCCTGCCAGGTCGAATTGAGCCACTTGAATAAATTGTGACCACGAGTCGGCTTTTCGCAAGATGCGAAAGCTTGACAGATAGTCATACTTTCAAAGGTTAAAAAAAAAGGAAAACATATATTTTGCAAGCGCTCAAGTTTATTTAAAAGCTCCTCTGTGGCATCCAGATAACAGACGTCTGCGTAGTCGATGCCGGGCTGAATGAGAGCTTGGGCAAGATACATTTTGGTGTTGAAGTTCTGGAGGCATTTCAGCGTGTGAAACGTGTAGTGCACTTTGCGACTGAACTCAGCGACTTAGGCAGTCCACGTTAAATAAGAGTCCATGATCAGCCTCAGGCTTTGTCCTTGTGTACTCGATGCGAACTCCATTCAACCAAAGTGGAGACAGCGACGTAACATCAAGTCTGTTCCGCATATACCTGCCACCGATAACCTTGCCCTGACACTTCTAAGGGCTGATTTGCAGCCCAAACAGACCTCCAGGTCACTGATTAATGCGGACACAGAGGCTTCTGCATCTTGACTACGAAAATGATGGTAAAGCTGCAGGGCGCCAGCATACAGATGAAAGTTACACGAAATTACACTAGTACAAAGTTAATAAAAAAAGAAATGAGCAGAGCAGAGAGAACGCCTCCCTGACGCACACCCGCAGTAAGGGAGCTCCAATCCGCCAACGAATCATCCAGGCGTATTCGATGCAAGCGTTAGGAGATTAGGAGAGTTAGGAGTCAAACCAATCAATAGTGGAAGGGGACAAAATTGAGAGATTTCGAGAAAATCCCGAGAAGGAAATCGAAGTCAACTGAGTTGAAAGCGCTGCTAAAGTCAAGATGTACAAGTGACTTAAGAGATTTGTGGTCCATAGCCCATGGTTGGATACCAGTTGAAAATGATTAAGAAGATCTTTACTAGAGATAAACAGAGACAGTTGCTGATAAACAAAGTGCTCAATAACATTAGAAAGAATATCGGTTCGTGTGACCGGGATGGACTAATAAGGGCTAGCTTCCAAGCATCGGACTAAAACAAGGAGAAGTTAAAACCATTTTAATTCGACCGATTTGCACTTGAAATCTTCTTCGCGTCCTCAAGGTAGCTTAGTGTCAGGTTCATTAAATATTCTAAAATAATAAATCATAAGCAAGCAATGAAATAACAAAATATAAAAAGACGCGAATTAATTGTATGTATCCTTTAGTTATATTTTAAACTAGCGGATAACCGGCGTGTGCTACTACACTAAAAAAATACATAAGTTTTGTTTATTTGTTGGAATAAAGGAAATTTCGTTTATTTCTTTTGTGATCTATAACTATCTTCGCATTATTTATTGCCTTTCTAATAAAACCGGCACATGGGCTGGATGGTTTCAAAGTCTATAACGGACAAAGGTAGAAACAATATTTGTGTTTTTAATTAGGATTAATTAGATAGTTGTAAGCTAGATATTATGAAAATAATAAGAGGGTGTTAATTTGTCTGTTTTCTCTAAATATTCTAAAATAGCGTGAGACAATATTCTTTCCAGACGACTTAGTAGTTGTTTCCTAAGTTGAACGAGATTTCAACTTATTGCTAGCCGAAACAAGTACACTGCCTTTGTAAGTTGAATATTTAACCAACGAATAAAGCAGCTACTATACTTGTTAATAATGAAAGATAATGAATTGTTAAGTAGTCTCGTTTGCGCACGACAGTGTTATATATGTTTTGTCTCTCAAGATACAGGTTGCCCTAGTTTGAGAGGCAGGGTTCATTACTCAAAATGGTTACAATGGAATAATTCTTACAATATAGCTGTACTTGAACTGTAGTGTAACCTTTTTTGCTTCAATAAACATTTTTTTTTTTTTTATTATTTTATATAGTCGAAACTGAAAACATGGACTTTTGTTTTATAATGCAGTTCGACGCAAATGATAGATTAGAGATAATTTATATGAGAATCCGTTTTACATTATTTCCAATTAAATTATTGTAAAATTGCATTATATTATATCAATCAGTTTAGCTCAATTTCAATATAAGAAACTTCACTTGTTTCTCTCGAATCGACATTGAATATCATTGATAGAATTACGACTCGTTCGTCTCGGTCGTCGTTCGGATTTACAAGTGTTGTCTAGAGAATAGCAGCTGGAATGTATTTGTCTGGTAACGGTATTGTAGGTAAATGAAAGGCGGGTCAAAAGCTTACTGCAATTGCTCCTCGGTATTTCTCGGTGTATTGTACAAGTATTTATTCTGTAACAGCGATGTTACAATCCAGTAGTCGACGCGCGTTTGTCGGTTTGCTGCACTCAATTGTGGTACCCACCTTTCAAGCTTTTTCACCTTCCCAATTTGCTTCAAGTGGATTAAAACAGTTTTATCACTAACACCGTAGCCTGCAGCTAACTCGGACGTGGTTTGCGATGGATCCGCTTCCACAATAGCCGGACACCAAAGTTGATAATGAAGAATTGAATTCTTCATTATCAACTTTGGTCTCCGGCCGTCCACGGGGCTTGTTCTGCAGGTAGAAATTTCCAAAACGAAAACGTTGGAACCAAAAACGCACTGTGTTTTCTTTGACGAAACCGTCGCCATACACATCATTAACCCTTCGAGCCGCTTCTGCAGCACTGGTGCCACTATGGAACTCGTACTCGTAAACAACGCGATATTTAAAGTTTTCCATTTTGTAAACTGACTGGCGCAAAGAAAAAACTAAAAGAGGAAAAAACAAATGAATTACGGTTTTCCAAACACAAAAGTATAGCTGTATAAATTCAAAATTGGAATTCCAAACCAAAGAGGAGATATTTGAGATCAAAGTGGCCAGTACTACAAAACGCCAATTTCATAGGTAAGGACCTAATAATTAACCATATTGCGGTCAATTTATTTCCCCTAATCATGCCGCTGTTGTACGTTTCATGTTTATTTTTGTATCTTAAACGTACTTATTTACCAAGTTGGATTTTTGGTGTTTCACTTACGATATGGGCTAAACGTTTAGGTAATAGATACGAGGCACATACGCTGCGAGCCAGCGTGCATTCACAGGGTGTGTGAACAAAATATTGATTGAATTAGTAAATTAATTACCACAATGGTAAAGGAGGGCGAGTGGCTAATTGGCTATGAGGAATAAAAATAGCATTTCTACGTATAACTAGGCTATGTATGTCAAATAAAAACGCTAGGTACGTTCTATGTTATTTCTGTGAAACAAACTCATAAGGCATCTAATGGAGGAAGGATGGGTATCGAACGGTATTTCATCAAAGTAAAAAAGGTTTTATAAACTTTTAGTACTTCCGTTTTATATTAGATTACATTATATTCAATAGGTTCGTAATGTAGATATGTTGTGTAAATAAGAATGGAGGAAATACAGTAATGATGCATTTTGTAGGTATGTATAGCGTGTGATTCTTTTGGAGTGTGATAATCTAAAAATATTTATGGTTTTCTCAATTAAATATAGAAAAATAAAACGATATTTATATAATCTGTAGGTACTCAATAGAAACTGTTTCATATTATTTATATCTGTGTTTATTTAAGAGATGCACTGTAAAGCACAGAAAACATAATAAATCATTATAATTCGGCCCAAACTGTATCGTGCGTTGATACTTGTACATTGTTTCATTTATTTGTTTCATAATATGTAATACTGAAACTGGAGCTATATTCGGACATTCGTGTTTCTTATTTAATTAAAGATTACTTAGATACGAAACAACATTAATTCGTCCAAAAACGCTGCCAAATCTTATTTAATTAACTTAATTAATTAAAAAAGTTATACTATAAGGGATTTTGTGTTTCTAATTAAGACAATAAAGATAACAATTATTTTCAATCACATGTGAAGAGCACACGAATAAGTGAAGGAACACGAAATAGCACTATTAAATAACATCATATAATATTAAAAAAAACAGTATTCTTTCATATTTCTGGTGTACAATAAAGTATATATAAATAAATAAATTTCAACAAATCTTTTAATTATAATTTAATGCTCGACTTAACGATTTTCCATAGAAAAGAAAAAAACAAATATTTTGCCGCACTTTTGCATCACAAAAATTTAATAACATTGTGATGGAGACAAACTAAGAGCGTGAAATCATATCACCCGTTACGTATCTATGTGGATTAACCTAGGGAGGAAATAGGTCATAGGCCTACCGCCTATGCCTGCCTACGTCATAACATCTAGGCATCTAGCTCACACAGGTATATGCGAGCCAGCGAAGTAATTAACATACCTCCCTGCATACAATATGTGGCAATATCGTGATAATAGCACCCGATTAACTAGGCCTGTAGGTAACTAATTTAGCTTACACGCCTCTAATCACACACTCATTAATTCAGACGTGATGATAAGCAGATTGTGTAGCCGACAATAATGATCCAAGGTTATGTTTTAATGAAAATAACGTAAGTGTGAATTAACGCTGAAGTGAGAGGCTCGTAGCTAAGTAATAATAGCTGCACGAATCTACCATTTTTAAGGTTAAGCAACGGTTGCTGAGATCGATCCACGGGTGAGTGGCCAATAATGATATACCGAAAATCCGTGCCTCGAAATCACGTTAAGACGACGACAGTCGCCGAATACCTTGAGCGAATAAAACGCGCACTCGTTTCACACCCGCGCGACCCTAAATTCAGTAGTTTTATGTACTTTCCCTGTTATTCTATGACTTTAAAAAAAAGCAAATGTAGTAAATTCAATTGGTTTTGAGATGGTGAAAATTTAATTAAATAAAATACGCTTGGCGGTTTTGGTGCGATTGTCGTTTTTTGTCCGTGATGGACTTAACTTAAGAAATTAATTACTCTATGTTATACGAATAAAACTCAAAACGTTCTTAGATAAAATTATTAAAAAAATGGACTAATGTAATATATGCTTTTCCATAAAAAATACGACTAGCCGTTAAGAAGTGATTCTCATTTTAAAATCAGCTACTGAGGGGTGTCTGCGCCTTAAGCTGTTGGTCATTTGTAGATCTTTGAGAACCGTTACGGGTAGACAGAAGCCAGAAAATCTGACATGCAGTCTTCCTGTGGTACATCGTATTACCCAGTTACTGGGATGTCTTTCAGTGTGATATGAGATGTGCAATCACTCTACGTAAATCACTGGTTTTCAGCTGCATCCTATACTGGAAGCTGACCGCAACATAATTGGACAAAGGCTAGGCTTTGATTGAACGTCAAAGAGAATCTAGGAACGATGTTCAGTTTTGAAACAGTGTTATGTACTAGATATTCGTTATTATGTTTGGCAGCATGCTAACATGGATTCGTGTAAGCTCATTTTAGAGAACTAAGGAACTAACCACACTTATATAACCCAGTGTGAATTCTTACTCACGCTCAATCACGTTAACGTAAACGTCAATTTTTATTGAAATTGGATAAGCGCCGTCTGGTGACGGTAAGGAGAAACCTCTTTTTTTGTATACATTCATTCGACGAGATCGTTTACGTCATCACACTGCTCAGCTTTCGTCTATAGAAAACAACGATTTTGTATGGAGATGCAAACGCATCCGTTCAGCTTTCCGCGTCTATTCAGTTTTCGCGGCGAACAGGTATACAATGAGGACAAATGTGTTTGTTATCATAAGAACGGTATAGATAGAGTTAGCAATAATTAGATGTTGCGTACTTAAATGTGTTGATGTTGGATTAACGTGGTTAATGTTAGTTAATACTATAAAATCGTATAGCGAAACGCGAATCGAGCTGCATAAATGTAGTTAGTCTCTTACTCATCGTTAAAAGTTTCGGTACTTACTCGTTATATTCAGCTTATGAGATGCGGTAAAAAATAAAAATAACCGACGAATTGAGAACCTCCTCCTTTTTTTGAAGTCGGTTAAAAAGGATCGTCCGCACATTGTCAAAACCCTTTATTTAGCATCGTCTCGAAATGCGGAATACGTTGCAGTTTTACATACTCAAAGGCAAAACTATTAAAATTACTCGAATAGCAGTATTTGATGAAAGTTAGTTTTTAATTTAAGGTTTTAAAACCAGCTTTTCTAGCGAAATTAGAACAAACTGTGTGTGTAAATTACCTCCTGTAAATTACGTTCCTAGTTTAATTTAATGTTGAGAATATTTCAAATAGCGTTCGCAAATGTTAAATATTATTTCATGCACGTTTGAGTGTGCAGTCCGAATTAGCTCCAGTTTGCAACTCCATTTAATTTTCTGTTCCTAGATATAAAGCAGGATAAAGCATTTATTTTTAGTACCGTATTTAAATATGGAGAGTTATGTGATGACTTAAATAAATATTTACATATTATAAGAGGTTTATTTTTTGTACTAGTCATAAGTTTTGTTAATGGTGATTACACGAGATAAAATGATCGCTGTATTAAGTTTTATTCAATTGCTGTTTACGAAATAATTAATCATTGTCAACAGGTTTATTACATAGCATTTTGTGTTATAGAAGTTATATATTTCTTCGTATTTTTAATACCTAATATTCCTATTCATAGAACTGTTATTCTAAATTCAGAGCAGAGGTACATAATGTACATTTATATGGTAATTGTTCAATAGTTTTGTCTCAAGATTCTCTATCGTGTTTCTCACTATTAAAATGTTTAGCTCAAGTTTGGTGTTTTATTTAAAGAGTATTTTTTTAAATCTGTTAAATGTAAGAAATTACAATGACTATACAGAAACGATTCTCGAGAGGAGGCCGTAAGGAGGCCGAACCTTAACCGTTGTAGCTACAGAAGAAGTCCTGAGGAGACTCCTTAACTTTTTGAGTAATTTTTTTAGGGTTCCGTACCCAAAGGGTAAAAACGGTACCATATTACTAAGACTCCGCGGTCCGTCTGTCTGTCTGTCTGTCCGTCTGTCACCAGGCTGTATCTCATGAACTATGATAGCTAGGCTGTTTAAATTTTCACAGATGATGTATTTCTGTTGCCTGCTACAACAACAAATACTAAAAACAGTATAAAATAAACATTTAGGTGGTGCTCCCATACAACAAACGTGATTTTTTTGCCGTTTTTGCGATAATGGTACGGAACCCTGCGTGCGCGAGTCCGACTCGCACTTGGCCGGTTTTTTGTAGCTGGATATCAGACTACCTCAGTGAACGGTCGATCCGAGTAGTCATTGACGACTGCTCCTCTGACTTTATGGCTATTGATGCCGGAGTTCCTCAGGGGTCTGTTCTCTCTGCAACTCTTTTCCTGCTGAACATCAATGACCTACTCCAGCCTGATATTGTTGGGTACGCAGATGACAGTACTGTTTCAGATACATACTTGTCCAGCGCAACCAGCGGGGATGAGGTTCGTTCCTTGAGAGAGGCTATGGTGGTGCGGATAGATTTGACCTTAAGCCTTGTCTGCCAGTGAGGTGATGTCAATCTGGTCTCCTTTAACCAAAACACAGGCGTATTTTTTACCGCTAAAAAGAGTCATTTCGGTCATACTCCTACTTTTCGGGGTACGTCTGTTCCTGTGACTGATCAGCTCGAGCTACTAGGCATGGAGTTGGCATCCAGTCTTAACTTCGGCGCCTCCATTGAGTACAAAGCCTAAGTTGCGGCCTAAAAACTGGGCATCCTAAATAGAGTGAAGCGATACTTTACGCCTGGACAGCTTTTAACCCTATACAAAGCGCAATTCCGATCCTGCATGGAGTATTGCAGCCACCTATGGGACGGCTCAGCTAAGTTCACTGGCGACGTTGAACTGGCGGATGCCAAGCTTCACAGCTTGGCTCATCGCCGCAAGGTTGCCTGTTTGTCGGTATTCTACAGACTGTACTTCGGTGAGTGTGCTCAAGAACTGCACGACCTCATACCACCAGCCTCCTTCTACCATCGGACATCTAGACGCCCTGCAAGCTACCGTCCTTACCTTGTTGCCATTCCACCTTTTTTCTGCCCATTCTTGTATTGGTATTCGCACCAAACGCTTCCAAACATCCTTCATAATGCGCACAACGAATGAATGGAACTCACTACCTGCGTCTGTGTTTCCGAACGCATTCAACCCGAATCTCTTCAAAGTTAGAGTGAACAGGCTTCTTCTGGGCAAGCTAACTCCATCGTCAATTCTATCTCAGTCACCTCTGACCTAGACTAGAGTCAAGAGCAAACACTACAAAAAAAACAGATCCTAACTGTTCCCACAGACACTGTAACACCGCTTGAGATAAAAACTTCATTTATTTTTGGTTTAAATTGAACTAGGAATGTGTAACGTTTCTTATTTTCAGAGCCATGTTTCAGGATTTATCTAAAAAACCGGCCAAGTGTGAGTCGGACTCGCGCACGAAGGGTTCTGTACCATTATCGCAAAAAAACGGCACAAAATCACGTTTGTTTTATGGGAGCCCCACTTAAATATTTATTTTATTCTGTTTTTAGTATTTGTTGTTATAGCGGCAACAGAAATACATCACCTGTAAAAATTTCAACTGTCTAGCTATCACGGTTCTTGAGATACAGCCTGGTGACAGACATACAGACAGACAGACAGACGGACCGCGGAGTCTCAGTAATAGGGTCTTGTTTTTACCCTTTGGGTACGGAACCCTAACTAGCTGACCCGTGCCCAATTCGCTGGGCGTCAAACATTTTTGTTTATTCCGAACAATTGAATATACTTAGCCTATGTCATATAAGAATAATGTAGCTTTCTACTGATGAGATAATTTTCAAATAGGCGATTACTTCCTACAAAAAAACTTACAAACTTTATCTATTTATAATATTAGTGTAGATAACACTTTGTCACATTAGTATGAAATTTTATGTCAGTCACAAGGTATTTTTGTTATGGTGGTCGTAAAAAATGTTCTTTGCACTTGGTGCATAGATTTCTGATCAGAACTGCTTTGAAACATAAAATATATTGTGAGAGACCAGCCTATTTTGCCCACGATACCGCCAATATGTCGATATTGATGTTTTCTAATATGTTGCATCCTGGAGTCCTTATGCTGGTATACCACCCAATCTGTTCAATATATGCACATGCTAGCTGAACTCAGCGTTACACACCACGCATCTCTTAGAGTTCCCAGAAGCTTTTACCTAAGTAGGGGGACGGTGGGTCTGCAGTTAGTTTACCGCACGAATATAACAACAAATATATTATAGTTTGTAACCATACCCCAGGGTATGGTTCTAAGGTTAAAGACCCCTATGTTATACAAGGTATTAGGCAACACAGACCCAAGGTATGTGAATGAGCGACGGTTGTTAATTGGTGCACTGTATTTAAATATACACACTGCAACATTTCGCACGCTGAGTAATATTATAACCACGATGGGAGCTATTCTCATGTTGTCACGAAAGAATAAGTGAAAGTCTTCTCTGCTGATAAATGAGACTACTGGGGACCTCATTACGTGCTAAGTTCTTGACAATGGCTTTTGGCTTGTAGCCTAAAACTAGCCATTGCCATAAAACTAGCATGCCACTTTAGTGACGACATTGGCAAGGAGCACGTAAAAATAAGCTGTCCAAACCCGTGGATTCACCTCGGGACCTGTGGAATTAGGTAAGCGCAGAAGACCGCAGATCAACAATCGAAAACCGAGACTTTTTCAGATGTTTATCACCGCACTTTCGAAAACCACCACATATATAACTAGCAAACTTAAACATAGATGAAGGAGACATGAGTGTTTATTTACCTAAGCTAGCTGCTTAACCCCTTGGTGTATGTAAAGCTAAGGTAAACTAGCGTAAAGTGTAAATGTGTAACATAAATGCTAACAGTACAAATGTACCAACTAAATTACTAGCGCTCTAACTAAACACAAATACAGTCGAACCTGGATAAGCGAAAACTGGATAAGTAAGAAATCTCTATATTAAGCAAGATCAATACTGATTAGTCAAGTCCCCTCATTTTCAACTCGAAAACCTCGAGTGAGTGTAGAAACCTCTATTAGAGGGAGTATTTTTTAGGGTTCCGCAGTCATCAAGGAACCCTTATAGTTTCGCCATGTCCGTCCGCAGCTTAGCTCAGAGACTCTTAGTACCAGAAAGCTATAATTTGGCATGGATACACATATTAATCACGCCGACTCAGTGGTAAAATAAAACCAAGACAAAATAAGTAATGAGGTTCCTCCTGTACACGTAAAGTTTGGGTGTTTTTTTTCTCGTCTATCCCATAGTGGGGGTATCGTTGGATAGCCATTCAAAAATATTACGGATCTGTAAAAACCATTATTCGATTCAGGGAATTGGTTGCGTAAAATTAAGCTTTAAATGGAAAAATTTATTAAAATGTTCCCTCCCTGCCAGCCAAATGGTTGCTTTTGGATATATGAAAAATATCACGGCAGTAGCATATATAACGAAATTAAAAGGAAAACTATCATAGCTAAGAAGGCTTAACAAATTTACGAATAATAGTCGACTAAAATGCCTAAATGCAAAATGACTGAAAGTCGATATGAAATGTATTTAGAAAAGTATACATTTTGTATATTGATGTATGGAGACAACTGTGTTCAGTGCTTTCATTGTTTATGGACGTTAGTAATGTACTATTTATATCTATATATATATTTACCTATTAATTTTGGTGAATGTAGCTGTTTAAATACGGTAGTCTCTGTGCGCGAGTCAGGCTCGCACTAGGCAGGTTTTTGTTTATATCTTCTAGATCTCTTCAAGTGACCGTTTCTTACTTCAGTTATTTACAATAATATTTCAATGAAAATCGCAAAACTTGCAAGGCGACTTTGAGTCGCCTTGCAAGTTAACAAGGACATGGTTGGTTTGACTTTGAGTCAAACCAACCATGTCCTTGTTAACCAAGTGCCATAGGTTATTTTTATCCTGTAGAATGGACCACAGGAGTGAAACCGCGAGAAAAAGATAGACATTTTTAAGAAACTGCACTGCTTTACCTCATAACGACTGTCAAAGCTGATAGAGTAACGCAAACTTTTATCAAACAAAGCGAAACAAACTGTGACCATCAAAATGATTAAATGGTGTAAGCACTATCTATTTTCTACTTCAAACTAGGTCAGTAAAAATACGCAGCGTATAGCCGCGGTCACATTTTATCTGACCGTTTTTCCAGCAGTCCTGCCAACCATTAGCCAAAGCAATGTTCCTTGCCACTTAAATAACTTATTTTTGTCCACATTCCCGATAAATATAATAATGGTATACTGCCAATAGACCAAATAATTTATTTATTTTATCGTTTATCCTCGCACTGAAACGCCTTACAGCAATTGACAAACGATATCGAAAAATCACGTGATCAATCCCTTTTTATCCCTTATATTTTGACATTTCGGCTATCGCCTTAGCTAACATCGAATGTGCTGTGTTTGTGCAAACATGCTCTACTTATAATATCTCCTGCCTCGATGACTATTCTTCACAGAAATTCACCAACTTGATAGAAATTAGGAAGGGACGACTGTAACTAATATTTACGTAACAATTATTATACAATTCATTTGAACCCGAAACAAGAGAAAGTTAAAAGTTTTGACGGCTATGTTGTTTCATATGTGTCTTTATTTTATCGTGTGGAAAACCTCATAGATGTCCTCCATCCTGGGACAAGCGAAGGGGTCTGTCAGACTTTAACTAAAACCACTCGGTGTTCTGAACCTACCATTGGCCGGGGCGCTAGTGTTTGTGTATTTCGTCACGGTTTCACGGCCAGGTTTTGGCCCACATGAATTCATAAAGACCCCGTCACCCCGTACGGCCGCATGGGACCGCGATTCTTATACAGGCGTGCAACACGACAAGGCGCTGTCTCGGGCGTTTGACTTTTCAGGCAAGTGTCTCCCCACGTCCTTCCCAAATTGCGACGAGGTCTCGGCGTTGCACTGCCTAGGCTGGGCAATCCTTAAGGATGTGCTGGGCCGTGTTATCGAGGCAGTTACCACAATGGTGGCAACCGGGCGTCGCCGCCTCGCCACTTCACTTAGATTGGTTTGGGTAGGTCACATTTTTTTGTTTCGCTACGCATTCTCGCGCACTCTCGCTACGTAGCTCATCTTTGGTGGAAAAGCACCCTTAGAGTATTCACTCTCACAAACCATCCGCTAAACATCCGCTGAAGCTCTAAAAATCGAACCAAATTCAATTACCTTTCGATTGTACTGTTGAATCTTTACGGGAAATTTATGCATGCATTTTTCGTTATAGGTTAATCCTCTTGGATGCCCTGCACAGGGGTGGGAAAGGTCGTCTAATTAAAACTCCCCAGAGTGTCGCAGTTTATTTAACAATTAGCGACCCGCCCCGGCGTCGCTCGTGACTAATTATACACAAAAACCTTCTCGATTTTCACTCTTTCTATTGTTGAAAACCGCATGAAAATCCGTTTAGTAGTTTTTGAGTTTAATGCGTACACACGCGGCGGGGGACTTTATTTTATAATATGTAATGATAACTTACTCAACTTTCAGTGTGGTGGCAGAAAGTCAGTAATATTTTTATAAGCTAAAAAAAACTAGAGCATAGTTTTATGGTTGATTACACATACATACGTCAGCGGCAGGTCAGCGGCCGGTTCCTGAGCATGAGAGTATTCAGCAGGTTGAACGCCTCATCAGCCAACAACAGCTACGGTCATATTAGTCCCAGTTCCCCAGTACCCACTCCTACTGACCGTAGGAAGCTATTCAATGAACTTGACAAATATGTAGTAGGCAAGGTGCAGTTAAATTCAGTTTAATCAGATTTTTGTCATGTCGGTGTTTGTACACATGGAGGTAAATATATACTATACTAGGTTAGACCTTTGAGATAATATGTACTGTACATTATTACCTCAATGGGTTAGACATGTAAAGGTTTGCTATTACCAGCTATCTCCAATTTATTCCAGGCAACCGTGTGATGAATAGAGACACTTGAGTTAAAACTCAAGGTTGACCAGAGAAAAAAAAAAAAATTGCGAGAGGTTGATAAGAGAGCCGTATGGTCAAAAGTCCAGAATGTTTGGGATTGGCCACGTGTCATTTTGAACATTTTGACAATTGTTATCGCTGATAATGATACTTTGTATAAAGAAACACATTTCGCGAACATTATAAAGTAATAATGCTACCTCACCTATAGCGTTCGCCTGAAATGTAATGTTACAGAGTTAAGCATTGCATTGGTGAGGGAGGAGATCCGAGCATTACAGTGCGCAACCTGTAATGTTACAGATTCGAGCATTACATTGGTGACGGAACAGAACCGAGCAAAACAGTGCGCAACCTGTAATGTTACAGATTCGAGCATTACACTGGTGAGGAAAGGGAACCGCGCATAACAGTGCGCAAGTGGATGATACAATGTATAATATTTTGATACAACTTGTAACAGCAATGCGCACCACTTGTAAACATTGTGGAATCAATTAAATGCTCAAAATCGAATCTAATGTTACATTACAAGTGTCAAGTTAGGGAAGCAGTACTGTAATGTAATGCTCAAAATCGAATCAGATATGTTACATTACAGGCGAATGCTTCAAGTGAGGGAGCACCTTAACATTCTTACGAATCAAAAACAGTTGCATTCTCAGTTTGCTAAAGCATTTCCATGTAATGTAACATTCTTGCGAATTTTCTACGCTGCGTTCGACGTTATGCTCTCGGCAAGTGAACATTAACCTGTAACATTTCTTTGTACCTTGCGTTTAGTTTTAGGCGCTTTACTTTGTGTAAATTATTACATCACCATCACTGCTCTCAAAAACGGTGAAGGAAAACATCGTGAGGAAACCGGTATGTCTTAGAACCATAAATTCGAAGACATTTTACATCCACCAACATGCACTGGGCTCGCGTGGTGGATTACGGCCCATTCCCTCTCATAGAGAGGAGGCCTGCACGTATAACGGACCAAATGCCAGTCTAAGTGCGGAAAAGGGTCCAACTATCCTATCCTATACCTTGCGTTCATTATTGACCTCACTCCACGTCTCCCGCACTCGTGCTTTTGCTCGATAAAATGTTACACCAAAATGCTTGTTGGTTTTAAAATGAGGTTGTAACAAAACATCGAGCGTCATGTACGAAGTGTGGTTCGAGTAAATTAATAAAAATCTTTTTTATTGATTTACTCTAACTATTTTTCACTTTGTAGTGTTTTTTTTTTTTTTGGAAGCTCGTTTTTTTTTTTGTAAATATATTTTTTAATTTTTCTCTTTTCAGTGTATAATGGTTCTATAGTAACCTGTAACGCACACAATGTTGCCAGAATAGATTACCCGAATGACATGTAACGTGAACTGTACACATATGCGTACCTGTTTAGAGCATAATGGCGTGATGGTATGTTATGAAATGGTGTAAACGATAAACAGACATGCTATTACAGCAATCCCGAGGGAATTGCCGTCATTTATTGAAGATTTTTGTTGTACGAGTATATCTCCGAAGTTCTTCATCAGAATTTACCAAATTAAAATGGAATGATTTCGGAATAAACATCTTTCGAACAAAAAAATGAATTTTGCAAATTCGTTTATATGTCACGGCGTTATGCCCGAAAACAAATTAAAAAAAAAGCATCCGAATTGAGAACATCCTCCTTTTTGGAAAGTCTGTTAAAAACAGCGAATGCTCGATGTTCTGTTACAAGTAAATGTCTTATATATAGTCTATACTCACCTTTAAGGGCGGTTACGCACTACATCCGATCCGTATCCGTGATTTGAGTTCCTAGTTCTATCCGAATTGAAAATGTTCTGAATTATGACGTCATGTAGTTCATTCAGTTCGGATGTAGTGCCTAAGCATCTCTACAATAAGTACTGCGGCCACTTTGGAACCGAAATTCATCGGATTCAGATCGGATGGAGTGCGTAATCGCTCTTATTTAGGATTTTTGGGAACGTTTACTGTAAACGGTAAAAAGGCGTGAGTTTCGAAACGTTAAGGGGTTAAATATTCATATTAC
The DNA here is from genome assembly GCA_945859665.1 of Anorthoa munda. Lineage (NCBI taxonomy): Eukaryota > Metazoa > Arthropoda > Insecta > Lepidoptera > Noctuidae > Anorthoa > Anorthoa munda. Next base: position 43,166,572 of record OX243893.1, read on the forward strand.
TTCTAAAAAAGGATAACATTTTTTTTTGGGAATTTTGTTTGTTTCAGCGACCCTGGTCGTGCTGTTTGCGTAACGAAATTATAATACGATTTCGATCGCAACGCCATCTAGGCGAGATTAAGGCAGCTCTGCGTTTTTCTATATCTCTAATTCATCAAGAGAAGTGACGAGCATTAATCACTACGCTTGCTTGAGGCGGGTTAGCAATTTCAGAAATATATTAACAAAGAATCCAGGGTTCCTCACGATACTTTTTAGGGTTCCGTACCCAAAGGGTAAAAATGGGACCCTATTACTAAGACTTCGCGATCCGTCTGTCTGTCTGTCTGTCTATCAGTCTGTCACCAGGCTGTATCTCAAGAACCGTGATAGCTAAAAAGTTGAAATTTTCACAGATGATGTATTTCTGTTGCCGCTATAACAACAAATACTAAAAACAGTATAAAATAAATATTTAAGTGGGGCTCCTATATAAACGTGGTTTTTATGCCGTTTTTTGCGATAATGGTACGGAACCCTTCGTGCGCGAGTCCGACTCGCACTTGGCCAGTTTTTTAAGGATGTTGTCAGAATAAACTTAGACAGTACATATTAATTGAAAAATGTCACATTTGTACCCGCCCGGATTAGAATCCACGATCTCAAGCAGGAGAGACGAGGGCTTAGCCGTAGCGATACGGCGATACCAAGAAATTGATAAAAACCAAAAATAAGATATTTTGTTTTAGGCATGATTCTATCGCATCACGTCGTAGCTTCTCGTAGCTTACCTTTTCGTAGTCACCTTCGTAGACGCTCGTAGCAGGCTGCTACGCCGTAGCGCAGTGATTGCTGAGGCACAGGCTTTTGTTACGAATGTATTTATTTCTTTTCGTTACTTGCTTTTGACCGCTATCTACCATCGATAATGTATGTGGTATATAGTATATGAAAATGTTGGTGATGTAAGTATAATTTTTAAGATTAATCGAAATTATTTGTGATGTAGTCATGATCCAATAGATGGATAAAATTAAATATGAGCAGCAAATGCTATATTAAATGGTTTCTATTCCTAAATTGCTTTCAATAATGTTTACTGGCTCTGAAGACAGCACAACAATCAAACCGTCTTAACAAATTCCAGCTTCCGCCCAGTGCAGGCCTTTACTTTTAACCCAAACGTCAACATCAACCGAATAAGTCGTTTGACTTGCAGCGTGCACGTCAAACGACTTAACTAACACTAACCCTCTCTTTTCACGGCGTTTCTGTTTATAATTAATTTATTATAGAAGTGACTTGTTGCAAAAGGATAGGCAGTGAGTGCTGGATGCTGCATCAATTATTCTAAGTTAGTTTTCTTTTGCAATGTCTCAGTTTTATTGAAGTTATTGTTGGATTTTTGCTGGGTAGCGTGTAGCGATTTTATTCTGTTTTTAGGGTTCCGTATCTCAAAAGGTAAAAAAAGAGACCCTTATAAGATCACTCTCTTGTCCGTCTGTCTGTCCGTGCATCACCACCTATTTTCTCAGGAACGGGTGGACAGACAGACGGACAGACGGACAAGAGAGTGATCTTATAAGGGTTTCTTTTATTCATGATTTGTTTGTGAGTTTGTTTGTAATGGATAAACACAAAAACTACTTAACCGATTTTGAAAATTCTTTCATTAGTAGAAAGCTACATTCGTCCTAAGTAACATAGGCTAGCTGTTATCCCGAAAACGGGTCGTGTGGGGTGCGCCACGGGAGCAAAGCCGCGGGGAAAAGTTAGTAAATTATAGAAAAAATTATGCGCTAGTGAGCGCTGCTGCTGACTGCTGAGCATTAGGTCCTGGATACGATGCCCGACGCAAAATGTTATTGGGTTTTTCTCATTAACAGCCCGGGGTCTGAACTTTGAGCCCGGTTAATAGCAATAGGCTCACCCCATATTGCATGTGACTTAATACCTTAACTATCGAAATTTGGATGTAGTATGGGTGCACCCACAGATATAAATCTAACTAGATGACGCGATTGTAGGTACATCGCGTGTCAAAATTACGATCATGATCGTAATTTGAGCATTTCATTTAGCATTATCGCCACCGGAGAGCCACCGAAATCCAGTAAAATGCCATTTTATGTCATATTGAATTAAAAGATTTGGTTTCCTCCGTGCCTCGGAAAGCACGTTAAGCCGTTGGTCCTAGCTGTCATTTGAAGATCTTTGACAGTCGTTACGGGTAGTCACAAGATTGGGATCTGACACCAGTCTTGCCAGGGGGTACCGTGTTACCCAGTTACTGGGTTGTGGACGTCTGATAATGTGGCGATTCTCTAAGGGAACTGTTTAAGGACATTAACATCATGACGGTTCCTTGTCAATATATTTATGAAAACATCATGTACGTGAGAAAATATTTACATCTTTTTAGTAAAAACGGCGACAGACATAATTACGTTACTAGAAATAGGGACCAATTAGTTCAACCAGGTTTCAGACTGGCTAAAGTAGCCTCATCTTTCATGGGGTACTGTACAAAATGTTACAATAAAATTCTTCCCCACATTCTTGAACTGAATGAGACGAAGTTTAAAACCTGTATAAAACGCACACTATGTAGGCTGTCATATTATAAGTTGGGGGATTACATCACTGATAAAAATGCTTGGCTCAATGCTAGTCCTGCTCCACAATCCACAACCACTAGGGCGCAATAACAAGTGATATGCAGAACATTATTGTTTTGAGGTATTGTTGGACCTGCTGAAGACTGTATGAATTGTTAATATTTGCATTGTATAAACTCAATTTCCTTAGTATTGTATAACTGCACAGCACGTGTGTGAGTACTATGTACCCAACTGTAAATCTACCATTTACTGTACCTATGCGTCGTTCGTTGACTTGTGTGTGCCCTGGCCGTTGAGTGTGTCATGCTCTCTCAAATGTCTCTCTGATGGTGGCGCGTGTGTTGGATCATCCGGTTCCCTTCATGATGGTTGAGCTGGGTGGTGCCAATTCATGCGTCATGTTCGTGAACGGACGCCGTCAGTTGGGATTGGTCATAACTTGACTGCTTCGGATGTTAATTTTTTTCTAGTATCTATTATATAACTGCGCAGTACTTCTAATACTTTATGTCTGTAGGTGGTATAGTGGGTAGTGCTATTCTGGGTGCATTGTCCTCACATGTATGAATTTAATAATGTATGTTCCTAAATATTGTAAAAAAAACATTTTTTTTTTTTTAAAAGAGTATGTATGGAGTTTCTTGTGCATTCTTCTCCATAACAAGCTACTTTCCGAATGCACGGTAGAATCATTTTAATGTAACGTTCAAAAGTGCCGCTTGGTGGCCTAGTTGAAATAAAATATCTTTGTCTTTGTCTTTGATAGGCAGTCGCTCCATGTAAAACACTGGTACTCAGCTGAATCTGGTTAGACTGGAAGCCGACCCCAATATAGTTGGGAAAAGTCTAGGCAGATGATGATGATGATGATTGAGCTTTAAAGACTGTATAGAAAATGTTGGCCGAGGCATTGGAAATGTTTTCTTTCATTGGTAAGTAAATTTGTTTTTATGTTGTGTTGTGAAAAAGTGGCACGCTTGGTTTTCATACAGATGGGCGTAATGTGATCGCAATCCCGCAGCTCATTCAATCCCGCGGGATTGATATGCGGGATTATTCAATCCCGTTCGGGATCACGGGATCCCTTCAATTATGTTATATCCTACAATCATCGTTTGAAATTATGTTATAAAATCAAATTCAAACTACAGATTTTTGTATAAAATCAACTTTTATTAATAATTTCTTACATTAAGCAACAGAAATGATTTATGTACTATTAATTTCGTATAAGTAATTTGGCATCTGTTTTATTAGATTCATCTTTAAATGTGTGGCATAGTTTTGTTTAATTTTACCCTTACTCCTAACATATTTTTAATTCAGTCTTATTCATATAATGTTCAAATTCAAAACCTACAGAAAGATGTCCGCAGCGCAGTGCCATTTATGAACAACTGACAGAACAGCCGGCGCAGCGCACTGTGCGGAACGGCAACGTCGCGCTCGTGCTTCTCGCGATTTACGCGAAAGATTGAGCGGCAAATTTTTTATTTGCGTGGTCCGCGGATCCGTGCTTTGAAGGTGCGTGATCCAGCAGATTAATAAAAGCAGCGGGATCCCGTGGGAGTGCGTGATCCCGATTTGCGGGATTGCAATCCCTTCTTGCGTTATCTAATTAGATTTATGTCTGTGGGTGCACCTCTGTATAACCCTTCGGAGAATACAGACGTGATGTTATGTACTAGTATGTATGTACTAGTATGTAAAACATGTGCTCAGTTAGAGTAGGTAAGTCAGGGTGAATGAATAACAACACTTGCATTGTAAAATACATACATATAATGAAATATATCACATAAAATCCATTTATTACTAAATATACTTTCAGAACTAATATAAATAGATAGACATATATATTCGGTTATATAATCTGTGATAATACAATTCCTATTGTTTAACAAATATTGAATAATACGATGTATCTTTCTACATAGAGTCAGATGTTGAATATTTTCTCTGAGTTCAAGATACATTATTTTCTTATACATATTATACCTTGTCAAAGATTGATACATATCGGGAGAACAACATTCAGTACATTTCTATATCTACCTAATTCGATACTCAGTACATTTGTACTATTGAATGGAAAAATAAACTTTATTGTTCTGTACAATTAAAAGTAAAACATAGGTAATTTTTTTGATCGGCGAGCCAATGTCCTGAGAAAAAAAAAATCTTAACATTTTATCCTGGCAACACTAGGTGCATGGCACGGTGAGATATTCAGTCAACCACAATTGACAGAACAATACGTAGGTACCTAAAATACTCAATAAATAACTCGATAGATACAGGTCATACCTGCTCGATAAACTTTTATAATAAATACACCACATCTGACTTGCTACAAGAGTAAAGTGATAAATATTATATTAATTTAACATCCATTAATATTATAGGTATAATATTTTATATATTTCGACTATTCTAACAAATATAGATCCATATAGAATGGGAAAATAATTAATATATATCTCTCAAAACGTAACGAAATATAACTAGAAAAAAAATATAACTAAAATACCTAGTTTTGTACGTAAATTATGAGATCCGAAACTTTATATCTGTCATATATATGTACATAAATAAGAATTTTAAAAAGTACGATACAATAATCCGGGGCAATTCAATCTCCTATCTAATTGTTCTTACATTCTCCTACAGAGCTTTGAGCTGTTAATGTTGGTACTGTCGACCATATTAATTCATGACCCACCATCAGCTAATTTTTCTACAGACATTCTAGTCGAATTTTGCTTAAATGTAATTATATCCTTAGCAACAAACTTGCTTTCAATTAAATAAGACAGTGACAATTAGTTTACCCATCATTCTGTCATTTGAATTACATGCCACCATTTTAATATCCGACGTTTTATTATTTAGCATTTTTTTTAATTTAGAAATAAGCTTTAGCTATTGCAATAGTTTGTATATGTTTTTGATACAGAATATTTTATATAATTCTTTCTCTATCCATACAATGCTGGACGACAGTTAATTTCAAATTCAAAACATAATTTCTGATTGATATAAAAATACTTTTTATTAAATTAAAAATTTATCGCAATGAGCACATAGCCCAAAATTGCGCGACCCTATATCCGACACAGTGACACAGTTTTATAAATTACATTACGTCTTAAGGTTGATCCACACATATCAGGGCCGTGCCAGGGACGTGGACGGACCATGCCCCGACGTCCCTGATATGTGTGGATAGACCTTTAAGTGCACCATGAGTGGCAATAACAAGATAACTTTAATGTTTTAAAGGTGTCAAACGAATTATCGGACAAATGGGTCATGAATCAACTTTGTTTGACTTTACATGATGGCACGGTATTCTATTTGGTACATTAGTTTGCAGATCCCTGATTGAGCTCTATTCCACAACCTCACCGCAGCGCAGTCGGCTTCTGCTCGACTGACGACACAGAATCCTTGCCAGGACTTCCATAAATATAATATATATAACAACAATACGAAAATACGAATCTGTAAGACTTCTACTATAGGTTACACAGTGATATCTACGTTATTTAATAATATCTTATGAAGAACTGTTATATTATAGAACAGTATGTCAACTCCTACGGTGAGGTTTCAGTGTTGTATTAGTATTCATATTATACATGATTTCTTTAGCAATATTTTAGTAAAAATACTTATTTTATATGGTAATTTAAACATCTAGTATTTAGTACAAAGGTAAATTGTAGAAGATATGTAAGTATGCAACTTGTCCAGGCATACACAAGAAAATGTTTCTGATTACAATTTAATTCAATAGTTATGACTCCCCATATGTTTAGATATATTTGTAAATAATGATATAATTGTTAATACTATACGGTATTACAAGTGGATACTTATTTGAATATAAGTATTAGGAATTTGAATAATATATATCTATTATGTGTTTTAAAGCAAATTGACCTTATTTACAATGCAAAAGGTTTTATAATAATTAATTTTATGTAAATACATTTATTCCTGTATCGTCGATAGTTAGGCGTCGATCGATAACTTCATACAGACATGTCATCACCAAAACGACTGAATAAAATTTCCTTGATGTTTTCAGAAAACCTGGACCACATCATTAATTCAAATAATTTGTTATGTCTTTTAAATCTCTCTAGTTCCATTAATTTCTTAGGGGTACAATAATAATATAGGCATCAACTTACATATTTAACTTCCACAAATTAAGTTTTAAAATTCGCCTTTCCAAAAGCATAGATTCTCTTCAATCATTTTGAAAACGTTGTATAATCAATAGAAGCTTAATAATTGTAATTAGGCCGAATGAATTTAAATGTGATTAAAATGGCGGCCGTCGATAAAAGATCACTGCGCATGTCCGTTTGCTGTGTTTTTGTCTCTCTGGACGAACCGTCACAAACAAAAAATATTATCATTATATTTTTAGGAAGGCTTTACAATTTACTTCGATATTTTAAGTTCTGTCATTACCTTGTATTTTATAAAGTACACACATACACATATATTGATATAGTATATTAGAAAACAAAAAATAAATTCGATGGGTTTATAGTATTAGGTAGGTACATCATTTAATATGTATATGTAGGTGTTGCACTTAAAATACTCTATTTTAGTAATATATAATTAAAATGAGATATATCTCAAGGTGCAATTCTATATTTTTTTATTTTTTTTTTATTTTGTGTATACTGCAATGGTTTAATATATAGATACTCACATACATTGTCTAGATAAAATCGAAAACGTAAACTATTATAATATGGCAGATTTGCCTTCTGAACTTCATGGTGACATGTGGTCGGTGATATTTGGTCAACCACTTTACAAATACAATATAAGATTGGCTTTATACTTAACATAGGTACGTATACATTTATCTAGACTCTACTGTGTGAGTTATGATCCGGCTATGTACTAATCGTGGCGTGGGTCCAGAATTGAACAGACAGAAGTTGCTGGGTATGAAGATCGATCGCCAGGCAGGACGTGCGCGGGCGTCTCTTAGGGCTTGGGCTGCGGCTTCACAATCTCACACTTGCCGGGGGTAGCTGGGGTCGGGTCTTCGGAAAACAGAGGGTTCTTCACTTCCATCTCTCCCGTCTGTGGATACGTAGCCCGATATTCAGTACAAGGATGAAGTAATTTTTGTTGACGAATATTTCACACAAAATGTTCGTGCATGAAAAATAAAGTTTCCTAGAAAGAAAGAGCATTAAAGTGCGTTAATTCAAATTGCGAAATACTTTTTTATTTAAGGCTCTTTACTTAGCCATGGTGGTGGAACTTCCCGATTGCAGGATGCGGGCTGCCTATTTCCTATAACATTAGGAAACTGTTGTTATAGTTGAAGCATTCTTCTTTTATTACTGGGTTTCCGGCCCAAGTAGTTTCTCAGTTTAAGGCATGTTGTACCACTGATATGCACTTTGAAAACTCTTCAATCAACACTCAGTGGCAGATTAAACATGTCGCGGGCCCGAGGCGACAACACTTCGGCCCCCCTATCGCATTACGACGAAAAGGCTGATGGAGACAGGAGAATGCAAGATACAAGAGACAGAGTTCGAAAACTTTAGTGCTCCGCCTCGAAAATGTAAGTTTAGGTTATTTTGACCTTTCATACAAAAACAGTAGATATTTTGTTGCTTTACCAGAAAAGTAGGAATGCCGAAAGCAAGACCAAGCAAAGATTTTACTTTGCCGATTTCTGCAGTAAAGTTTGTTTATTATGAGGAAAAGATGCGAGACAAGCGAGCTGTGAAAATATTTGCTGTATCTGATATGTAATATTTATTACCGTCATTACTGTGACTTTTTCAGGATATGCAGAAAGGTTCGAGATCTAAGAGGCAATGCAAGAGCGAGCAAAGCATGTTACGTAGGGCTCCTCATGCGGTCCACATGAGTGTGAGTGTGTAAACACTAAAGATATTTTGGTCATGTTTGGGATTTGAGTAACAGAAGACTTTCGATTTGGGGGGCGGGAGGTTGGGCATGGACCCGAGGCTGTGGACAGAACGCCTTTAAACTCACCGAGGCCTATAAAATATTCCATTTTCTCTCATGCTGTTCTCCTGAATAATTCATGTTTAACATAAACTACCTAAAACAAATGCCCAGCATCGGAGCACCATTCTGAATTATATATAGTTTCGGTTTACAAAGTCCCTATTAATTAGCCTTTTAATTTAATTCATTTATGTTCCAATTTCTAAAGTGCCCAGTCACTTCAGTTCCAGCTTCTAAAGTTTTTAAAAACCTTGTAAAGTTATCAAAATCTTGTAATTGCCTAAAATGACCTAAATTTCAGCTTCTTAATTTCTCAGACTCTTTTATGTGCCTATCTATACTAAAATTACAGAGGTAAAGTTAAAGAGTATTAAAGAGGTAAAGTTTGTGATGTTGTGAGTTTGTGACGTTGTATCTCTGGATCTACTGAACCGATTTTGAGAATTATTTCACCAGTCATAGGCTATAATATATTTAAAAAAAAATAGAGATGCTTATGAAAATTGCAATAATGTAACTCAAAGTAGCAAAATGTTGCCTTTAAAATTCATTCTTTGGCGTAGGCAGGGTAGGCAGGTTACGCAGGGTTGATAGGGTAGGCACCTGCCTACCTAGGCAGGCTTGATAGGGTAGGCACATGCCTACCTAGGCTAGGTTGATAGGGTAGGCAGGGTTGATACCCTATCAACCCTGCCTACCCTATCAACCCTGTCTTCAGGCCAGGCGCCTTCCTACCTAGGCAGGGTAGACAGAGTAGGCAGGGAAGGTTTGGTATGCTGGGTAGGCTGGGTGGGCTGGGTAGGCTGGGTAGGCAGGGTAGGCAGGGTAGGCAGATAACGGGAGCAAAGCCCCGGGGGTCAGCTAGTAGTGATATAAGTTCCAACTTATAAAGATCTCTTAATGTTTTAAGTTTCTATAGTTATTTAAATTCCAGCTTCTAAAGATCTGCCCATAATCTTTTGAGTTCGTAAAATCATTTAAGTTTCAGCTTTTAAAATGCCCATAGCCTTCTGAATTCCTATAGTCATTTAAGTTCCAGCATCTAAAGTTCCTATAATCTTTCAAGTTCCTACAGCACTTTAAATAACCTTTCGTTTAAAATCTTCAGTCATTAAAGTTCCAAGTTCTTATAGCGACGAATTCCTATATTTTGTATTACGTACTGTGGCAAATCCGGGGCATTCATACACGGTGTAATCTCCTTCCTCGTTTTCCTCTTCAGATTCAGGGTCGGACACGGAGCCGTTGCGATGTTCACATCCGTTCCTGAAATGTGTAGACGAACATGTCACTATTTGATGCTATATAGCAGTTCAGTTCCCAGAGGCTCTAGACTAGTGAATACGATTGGAAAAACGTCAAAAATGTATTGGATTACCAAGCGGTATCGAAATGTCATGTGTTCAAACCCTTACATTATGGCATTTCAATCATGGCGATGACGCTTAAAAAAGATTATTTTTTTATACTTTGCTACACACTGGAAATTTCTTCCTGAATCATGGGTGCGTTTAAAATTATTTAAACTCACATACACAAGACACCCAGAGCCGGAACGAATATTTGTAGGCCATATAAATACTTGTTCCGTGCGGGAATCGAAACCGCGACACGCAGCGCAGCAGCCGATCGCTCAACCACTACGCCAACCATGTCGTCAAAACTCACTTTTTCTACTACACTTTTTTCCACATTGCCCTATCAAATATAAATACGACGTATTTGACAAAACATTGGCACAACATATTCAACTTTATTTAAAGACAGGAAAGGTGCTGTTTAAAGCAGAAAATGTATTGAAAATTACAAAACTGTCGGTTAGTCAACTGTCACTTGTCAGTTATATTAAATAGGCCTCCGGACATAATGTAACACATCGAGCTTTTAATTAGGTCACATAACATAAGCTCGTATAAAACGCCAGAAGCTCGCTAGCACGGTTTCTATTGGTAGTATCTAAAGGAATTAACAACAATCTTCATGGCTACTCCTTTAAAAACAAAAGTGGCATTTGCATTTTTTTTATACAACAAGAGAAATGAAAGAGACTTTCTCACAACTCTGTGTAGCAGTCACGATGAGTTCAATTTATTTTTTAAACACGATAATAAAATAACGGACTAACATTATTCATAAGCTGTGTTATTTGAAAGGTGCACTAAAGCTTATTCCATTTATAAATGTGTGCTGGTTATAGCGAAAGCCTTTAAGCCCACATCAATTTGCAAATCAAAAATGTATGGGAGCTGCGCCCGATTTTTTTTTAAGTAAATGAACCTTATTACCAAAATTATTAAAGACAGAACATTAATCCTAACAGAAACTACTTTTCAGTTACCACTCTACTTAATAACGTTGTTTATTTCGAAAAATACTGATAACGTTGGCTCGTCAACATTATTTATACTCGTACAAGTTCTTTGTAGAAATAACAAAAGGCCGTAAATAGTTCAAATTGAGTTATTTAATTTTTTTGTCAATATAATTGTAAACGTTTTTTGTGTATCTTGTGTTATTATTAAATTACTCTGTATGTTGTCTCTTATTCATTTATAAATAAAGATTATTATTAATAATTCTTAATACCCGGAAGCATTTAGTATCCAATGCAATGTTTCCCCGAGCAAAGAAATATTCATTAAAAATTAAAACGCAAATACATCTGAAACGCTAAAGTTGAATTGTTGCCCTCCGTTATAATTGTTCGTTCGATTGAAACTTCGCTAACGTGCCTCTATTTTCCTAGAGCAAACTATTCAAACAAAGCTGAGCTTGATTTTATTCTGAACACCGGGGCTTATTTGTTTACCGTCCATATTTCTGTTATTTAATGAAATGAAATGTAAGCAAGCTGATATTCTCTGCAATTTGCCAATTATTGTTTTATCAAAGCTGGAAGAAAAACAGTGGAATTTTTTTTGTATCTGGTTTATTACCTCTCCATAGCTATTATTTGTTGCTTTTGATGCTGGTAGTGGTACATGTGCGCCGAGTGAGCCAGTTTCCTGTCGCCTGACGTGTCTATGTTTGGTCCGGTCACTCCGTAGGCCGGGTAGTCCACGTCTGCTGCAGCTTTAGCTTTTTTACTGAGCCTGTGGGGTGGTGTGAGTGATGAATGTCACTAGAATGTGAGGAGTGCAGCTACGTGTGTGCTAGGAACATTAACTCACGTGTACCAGCCAAAGGCGAATCCGATGACCGCCATGGTGAGCGCCGTGCCCACGGCGGCGATCAGAGCTATTCCATAGATCGAGTCTGCGGGGTCGGCAGTGGACTCCAGCACATGGATGTGGCGAGGCTTGTCGGTGCCGCCGGGATTCTCTTGGGTGCTAAATATTAGCAGTCAGATTAACAGAAATCCTTGCCGCTGTACACACATCGCTACGTCTGGCACCTTTTAAGTAGCCGTGAGAGGTGCATTATGCATTACTACTAAAACTACGCTAACACAAAAAACTAAATATTTAATTTTTTCGTAGAAGACTCGTTTCAAAAAATATGCTTGGGTGGCTGAGATAAGCATACATGGGACACATGCTGGTAGTTTTGGCTTCAAATTGCGAATAATATGAATAGGCAGCATCATGCTCGAAATGAGAAAATTAGGCCAATAGTTGAAGATATTTATAATATTGAATATTAACAACGGTCAAATGTATGGATAGCGTGTTATACGCATACATATGTATTTTGTTTCTTATAGGTATCTATTTTCTCTGACATTCTTATTGATTCACAATTAGTTTGTTAGCTACTGTTTCAATTATTTTTATTACGTTTTGTTGAGAAGGCAGCAGCATCTAAGTGTCTGATGCCGTTTGACTCTGATACTTTATAATCGTGCAAATACAAGAGTCCTCCAGCCGAGAGAGACTCTTGAAGCGCTCCGGCTAGACATACACCCACTCTCACTTTCTTCTTAGCAATTAATTGTTATTGGACCAAGTTTAATTAATATAAATCTATCTATCTAATGTAAGACCTTTTTAGTTGAATTACTTTTCCATAGTTAAGTATAAGTATTTCAGTCAGAGAGCCGCAAAAATAACAGCACTATTTTTCCATTGTGCCAGTCCCGTGATGTGACAATGTTAATATTTATGTATAATGGGAATGATAATTATTATGACGATCCGAAATTATGATTTGCCGATTGCCAATTGGGTTACAAGAAAAATAAACATAATTCTTAAAAATTAAACGATACCAAAGTCACAAGTCCTTTTAACGCCCGTTGTGTAGTTGTCAAGCTTGTTTTTATTGCAGTTTGTTCAAAGTTTTGTGTGGGCTTTGCCACCATTCCAGCTAAGCAAAGAGTTCGATTTACCATCAATCAATCAACTCTTTTATTACAGTCCACATCAGCTGTATAGCCGTGCATTGGCAAACAAAGCTGTCATAGGCCAGATATATTGCATATTTAACGTACAAATTAAATCGTGTCAGTACAACTGCACAGGCATTAATAGGACTGTCCTTTAGCGTCTACATAGAAACGTCCTAACAAATTTTTACACGTTTTCACTCCTCAATGATTTCAGCAATACATTTTAGTACAATGTGAGCGATTATAATTAGTTAGTGTTTTGGAGTGCATTGGATGTAATCTGCACGCATCGTATGCAGGTACACACTACTGGTTCATTCGTAACTTAGTAGAGAATACGTTCACAAGTGAGGGCTTTCAAAAAAAGTGTTTTGGGACTAACGTTGTTTCCATGCGCAACTAAGGACTGTTAGGAGTGGAGGCTAAGGATTCTCTAAGAGTTTAATATATTAGTTCACCTCGTCTCCGGGTCTGTGGGGTATACTCTCAACCAGCGCAGGTTGGTTGGCAGTAATGAGACAGGGATACGGTAGTCCTTATGTGCCCTACAAAAAACGCTATATTGTCGATTTTGTAAAATTTCTCGTTACTGCTAACTTCATGGGTACCATTAGGGCACACTCAAACACGTCATGCCAAATTATGATGTGATACTTTCACAGTGAAAGCCATGGGATGCACATCCGAAAACTCGAATGTACTATTATGTGTAGGTATTATAAATATAGCAGTAACTCTCGTGGCATTCAGTATAAGAAGGGACTACATATTGTGTGTCTACGGCTACGTACCTACATTTACAAAAACGATTATATATTCCCAGATACGTAATAATAGTATGCAGATTAATCACGTTTGAATGCTAAAGTCTACACTACTTATTCCACAAAAACAGTACACACAAACCTACTTAATATACCTAGAAAAACGCAGTAAAAGAATGTTTTAATAAACTAACAAAACCATCACTCGGCTATTTTTCGCACGCAATATTTCCTTAATAAAAATGTTTCTGAGACTTGAAGAACTGAACGTTTCAATTGTAAATGTCTCTCTTGAATTCTTCATTTCATTTAATAAAGAAGCCTTTGCACGATATTTCTAAGACATGAAGAAAACTTGAAAATTTCCCACCTAGCGCGAATAGTAGCTTCGAACGACATTTTTTTTTCATAATTACTGTGGTCCGTCTAGAGAGCCAGACTCGTGCGTGACCCGAAAGGGCACAGGGTTCTATGCACTCGGAGGAGACGGGCAATAACCTCGATTGTCTCGGGATTTCGTAACTTTCCATATATTAAAATCATATTTAATCTTTTACTAATTCAATATTATCAGCCAGTTGTTGTTATCACCCTGTTATATGACATTCTCTCCTAAAAGGAAGCAAGTAATATTGCAAATTAATTACTAATCTATTAATTTGCCAATAATCACGTTAATAGAACTAAAGTTATTACAAAAGATAATATCTTCGCCAGGTTTTAATAAGCCCGCAAGTTTCCCAAGCAGATGTTTAAAATGTAAGTACAAAGTATCGAATTCCTATCCGAAGAGAATGTTACTATAACGAGTTCCTACTCCACTAAGTCGAAAGTCAATGCCCGAGAACTTCATCATGATCATTCATGCATCATTATCAGCCTATTAATGTTCCCACTGCTGGGAAAGCCTCTTCTTTGTGAGAGAGGGAATGGGCCTTAATCCACCACGCGGGCCCAGTGCGGGTTGGTGAATGTCACATGTCTTCGAATTTTTGGCTCTAGGACATGCCGGTTTCCTGGCAATGTTTTCTTTCACCGTTTTGAGAGCAGTGGTGTTGAAATAATTTACACAAAGTAATGCGCCTGCCTGGGTTCGAACACATGACCTACAAAATGTAAGCCGCCTTTACCACTGGGCCACCACTGCTCTGAACTGAACTTACCCTGTTCTAACTAGTCTCGCTTCCTGTTGCTTAAGTGTTTTACCTCCCGCTGTCTTAAGTCAAAGTGCTATTAAGTACGTGTCATGCCCACTACTGCCACCTATGTAGGTATATTGGTACTATATTGGTACTTCAAAAGTAAAAATACCCTTTTGAAACTAAAATTTCTTCTTGCTCAATTACACAATTACCGCAATTAGTTTGTATTGATTACCTATATTGGGTATATATATATTGGGTAGTTTGATACGTACTTTAATGAAATTGACGGAATTGAAGAAATTAGTCCTCGATGCTCTCTTGTTCCTAGCACTATCCCATTTTAGGTGGGGTCGACTCTCCTAATTTTCTGGCGCCAAACAATCTGTCCTGGGTTGTCGGGTCGGACAATTTTTCTTCCAATAGGAGTTTCGTCATACTAGTCCACCACGTAGCCGTCGGTCGGAACAAAACTTCAGTATAATTAGTCCTCGATGCATGAAGTGTAATTGAGATTCTATTTTTCTATCGAAATGTTTTTCCAACGTAATACATGCTACAAATTGAAGCGGCAAGTATATCATTTGGGTAAATTATATGTTTTTAAGTTTGATTTTTAATTCTTTGAAGCTAACCCCTTTGGTCTGTTATATTATTAAAACGGCTGCGGCATTTTTATTCACGAGAATTGAAACATCTGCCAATTGAGACGCCTTGTATAGAAATGATTTTTATATCAATGACATTTTCTTGTTGAATCTAAATTAATTACACTCATCAGCACAATTAACCGTCCACCATTAATTATGTCTAAAACTTCGAACAAGTGCATCTTTCAGCTTTTGACCTAATGTAAAATTGTTCTTAATGGCTGAAAACGACCATTATGTCTTTTTGTTAGTTAAGCATTACAAAATTAAAATTCGATAAACGATTTGGTAATCCATCCATTATGTTTTGAACCAACACCTGTGGTATGTTTTTCCACTTTTCAATAATAGCTTCCTTCAGTACTTGAACGATGTCTGGTGCTGAAATCGACTCCAAACACGTCTCTTTTATATTATTCCTGACATGTTCTATCGAGTTCAGGTTGAAACTTCGAGGTAGCCATGCTAATCTTCGAATCCCAACCTCGTAAAGGTACTGGGCCACGATTTTTGAGCCTAGTAAGGGTTGCCATCCAAATCATTTTTAGCCACTTGGGTACCCTACCGTTTCCACCACTGTATATGGAGAAAATTTTCATTTTCACCTGTAGACACGCTGGCGCCCATCAGGATCACTTAATCATATCCGAAAATTGTCGAAAACAGCACATTTTTCCAATTCTCCACTGTTCACAGCCTGTACTCACGAGCGAAAGAAAGTCTTTATCTCTGGTGGCTTGCGAGTAACTGTGGTGCCCTAGCTGGTCTAAAAGCTATTAGGCTACATTTTTCAATTCGCCTTCTGACCGTAAGTTCACACACACACATTTCTCACTTTTCGGTGTTGGTTACGGCCTGATTTACCGTCACCTGTGCCGTCACGAACCGGTTTCTGAGGAAGTTTCGATAAAACAGTCTTCCTAAAACGAAGTACACCGTGTTACATTGATCTGGTCTCCGGACGTAAGACCCTGTCTCCCGGAACCGCCTAACTTCATCTCTCACAGCCGTACGAGCTTCTCCTAAGCTTCGTGCCAGGCGTCGTTGGCTAAGTCCTCCGTCAATCAAAGCAACAGTTTGTTTCACTTTATGAGGGTCCATTGTTGGAATTGTTTAGCAAAACATTTACGTTTGATCGTTATAACTAATAATAAATACAGCTCGTTTACTTTCAGGGCAAATTATCAGTATTAATGCCGACACGACTAAAATATACAATAGCACAAAAACTGACTTAATCCACATTTTTCCCTAATTCGTATCGGATTAAAGTTTTAAGTGGGTAGTTAGTATTTATTTCACTGCACAACTACCTTACAATCATAATGAGTTAAGCTTGAGTACTCAATAAGTTAAAACGTTACAAACAGGCCACTTTGAATTGAGACGGTCAATTGTGCCGATTATTATTATTTGTATATCAATAGCATTTTTGGTTTGGTTATTGTTCAATTAATTTCTGCTCTAGGTACTCTATTTTGGTATGGTAGTAGGTGTACCTATGTGATTGTTGTACGTAATATCAATTATTCTAGGAAGCTTCTCCGAAAAATGATAGCCTACACTACAATACTCTTGTCTAATACTGGCAAATAATAGCAAAAGATACCTATTTGTCAACGAAGGACAATAATGACCCTTCGATATAATTTTCTAGCCTAGAAGCCGTCAAATATAAGTTCTAAAGTTATCAAAAACTATGAATGACTTGATTTATGAATAGAAGTGATAAGATACGTACAGGCCAGTCCTGAGGCGGTCCAAGTTCTCAGCGACGAGATTCTTCGTCCTGCCCAGGTTAGGATTCTGCCGTATCTGGCGTGGAGGTTGAAATGCCATCACGTGTACCGCTTTGTGGTGGGGCTTCGATTCACCGCCTTCATGGGGCCCATCTGATTCTGTAACAATGGCACCATGGTCAAAAATACTCGATATGTGTTCACATAAACGGCACAACATCACTTTTTAATGAAGCTGTAATATTTAACATTGATATTTTATACTCGTGTACTGTTTATATCGTCAAATAACATTATAAATCCTATACTATTACACGAGTAATATTTGTATATAATATATACAGTGTACATAACGTGTATATATAAATATATTTGTTTATTTTATATGCATCTACAAAAGTTACTTTTTGTAACTTATAAAATTATTATTATAAAAAATATACTGGGTCCCCCCCCCAGTATATTTTGTAATTATGATCTCGAAAACGACCCTATCGATTTCGATAAATTTTTTAATATAAACTCTTTACGCTGCGTCTTTAATTATTTTGAACCATTGCAGCGTAAAGGTCGTATCTAGCGTCAGTACAAAATGGCGCAATTGGATAAAGAAAAATACGAGTTATTGATTGAATCATCGTCGCCTTGTACCTCTTTTTTTTCAAGTAACACAAGCGCCACCAAAAGTATTGAATTTATATCCATTTCATATCACACAACTACAGACGAGCACTGTTTGCCGACTACTGTTGTGAACGAGACGTCGTCGTTCGCTGCTGAGATGTACTGGACGCTGACGCTGGGCCTGGCGTTCAGACATCGATTGGAACATTTACACTGAAGTCGGACGTCACGTACCTATAGTATTTAATAGGAAACCGTAGCCCATTGCAATGCATAAGACGCAAAAGACCGGTAAATAATTTAATTATAAGCGGAAGTATTCAAATCGAAAGGAAATAAATTTTATAGAATTGAATAAAACATTTGAATCTGTAATTAAATCAACCTCTTCCAGTTCGGAAATGAACGCACATCTCGGCCATTTCTCCCCGACGGCGCAACGTAAAAGGTGACATAAGATTATATCAGGCGGAAAAGCTGCAGCTTCCGCTAATGTTGCGCAGATAACATAGCTTGCCGTCGGCGGCTGCCGAGGCCAGCGGTATCTCTATATAACTACAACTGATAGAAACTAGTCACGCTCACATAACAAGGTCATCTCATTCCCCTTCACTCCGACTCAAGTTAATAAATGAAACTTTTCGTGAAAGTTCTTTAACTTACTTTGAGTCACAATCTTGTCTTCGGGCTCGTAATACTCCTTATCAAGGGGCGTGAGTGCAAACGTCTTTTTCTTTTCTTCCTTGCTCGTTGACACCGATGGGGTTGGTGTAGATGTCTTGCGCTTGTCCACCTCGGGTGCCGGTATGGACTCCGGTGGAATGATTTCCCTGGGCGGTGGCAGGGGCCGAATAATTTCTGGTACAGGCGTTGCGGTCTCAGAAACATAAGCCGGTTCACGTGGTCTTGCTGGCCCGTAAGTTTGGGGGATGTAAGGTTCCCGAGAAATCAAACGGGAAAATTCCTCTTCGAACGGAGTTAAGTCCTCATCGTCTTCCATTTGGTTAATGCGTTCGATTTCCTGCGCCGAAATAAATTAGGAGTAAAATACCGTATCAGATTTGTAAATTCAATTAAAGTCAAAATGTGTGACGTATTTTGTTGACTCCTAAGCTAAAATATACCTACTATCATGACAGCTTAAATTTCGAACACAAGTGAGCTACTTATCATAGCACTACCGAACAACGTCAGTGTTTAAAATAATTGATAACTACTTGCAATGTTCATAAAGTGTTCATAAAGTAACGTCGTTATTGCGTCAGTTTCCTAACACGTCGTCGCTAAATCAGGTTGGGTTCTTAATAAACGATACAGCCTTCGTTTATTGATGGCGAATGATGGTTGACGGGCGAAGTGTCGAGGGAATAATTTGCTAGAAAATTTCGTACGGCGCCTGATAAGTATTTTTATTTAGCAACACTTAGGTGTCTTTTAAGTGTTCGTGTGTTATTGGTAGCACAGGTTACCGCCTCAAAAGAGTTGCAATGAGAGGCTATTTCATAAAAAGTTGACAATTTCATTAGAAGTACACACTAGCTTCCTTTGATCAATTCTACGTCTTTATGTACGAGGTCTTATGGATTAATTTCTTTGTAAATATAAATTTTAGCTTTAATTTATTAGCATTTTCTACTGATGATTAAACACAATCAGAATAGGTAACAAGATGAGCGACCAACGGTTGTACATGTTGTATGGGATGACGTCTGTGGTGTGTGGACGTCTGACGACTGATTTCTAATCAGATTGCTTAGTTGTCGCAGAGAATTACATTAATCTAAGCAGCCTGCAAGCGACAACAAGGTTATGGATTACCTGTTTACTTAGCGTTAATTAACGATACGAAGTTGTGCACAAAGGCACTAGCGTTCATTAGCGATACGCAAACAATATCTATAACGAACTATTGCTCTGTATCGCTATAATTAAGGAGAGTGGCCAACGAGTTGGCCGTCTGCGATAACTGGAAATATTGATTTAAGAATGCTGATTCCGACAGAGAACCTTGAAATATATACTAAAATTATAAATGGTAAATTAACTATTATTTCATTACGTTTTCACCTCTAAATCTTTGTATCAATTTCAATGAATTTTGGTCTACACAAAATTTCTTATATAAATCCAAGATAAAAAATATCCCATGATAGATTTGCAATAAATAAATCCAGGGTAGGATTGACTCTGGAGAAAGACATGGTATTGGTGATGTCCATTTTCAAGGTGTAATCTACTACAGATTCCATATCCTTCTGCAAGGTCTGATATATGTATATATAGAGATAGATTACCTAAGCCATGGAAAAAACATGGGATACTTTTTATCCCAGGAGTATGTTCACTTGTTATAATTTGTCGTGGTAGAAGCTAGTAATTAATAAAGCAGAAACCTTGACGACAGCCATTCTTGAAATATGAGGTTGTTGTCGAATCAATTCGTTATTAATTCACAGGTTCGTGCCGCTAATTACTACTGCAGCTCTACCACGACGTTGTCGAATCAACAGTTATATAAATACGACACAAGTCCAAAGGCTGCATTGTATTAAACACCGTCATTAAAATAATGGTTCCTTGCACTGAAAACTATGACTGGATAATTACGTTCGTTACGTAACTAAACGAGGGAGTTTTCGATTGAAAAGTGATGTAAGCCAATTTTATTTTTTGTTTCATCCATTTTCCTCTGTCGCCCCGAGCTTTAAAGTTTTTATCAACCTTTTTATTTGTACTTGTGGCGTTCTTTGTCACACATAGCTCTGTCGTAGCGCTGTCTACGAATATTTGATGGATCGCACAAAGCTTTGCCTGTGCAAAGGCACACGATTTTACTACTCTAATAAATTGACAATCGCCCGAGTTGACAAACCCATAGTGGTTTCTTGTTAGTATGGATTTCAACTGGATATGACAATAACAAAAGAGATGGATGATTAAAAACATGCTACTACTATTTTGAGGTTATGTCAAAAGAAAATTTCCTTTTTGAACCGAAACATTTTTGGTTCATCATCATAGGCGAAATTTATCGTCGTAGCTGTGCAAAATATTAAAATAGATATTTTGTAGCGCTCTCGTAGCACATACTACGAAAATTAATTTAATAGTCTTCGTAGTTCGTAGCACTTTGCCGTAGCGATATTTTCTCACAAACATTTTTATATTTGATATTTACAGCTTTGATTGTTAATTTAACAAAATTTAATTTAACTAATATGGCTTGATTAATTATTGAGTAGCTAGCTTGAGAAATTTAAACTTAAAATATTTTTATTTTTATTTATTTGGAAACTTGTAGACACTTTAGAAGTTACTCAATACATTTTTTTTAATTTTCCTTCTTTTGAATATGTTTTTTATTTGTTTGGTTTCTTGCGATTTTCTATCATATTATTATGTGAAGTGACACTGGAAGTGACAGCGAAAATTAATGCTATCTCACTTTGTAAAACTGGGTCAGAATTTTTTATAGGTGGAAAATATAAAAACTACACAGTGTATTTTTTGCGTTCCCGATATCGGTAACCTACTAATAAACATTTTACTAAACATATTTTCTAGTTCAGTGTGCAAGTTGCACCCCTAACCTATTTTATATTGCCATGTAAATAGGTCAAGTGTTGCCATAAATTTAACGGGGGTTATTCTAGCTTCACTTACTTATTGATTTACAACTTGGTGACGACAATATGTTTTAATATTATTATTAATTGATATGGTTATGAAGGAGGAGCTCGTGGCTAAATAATAACAGCCGCATGGGTCGATCTTCAAGGTTAAGCAACGCTTGACGAGGTCGGTCCGTGGACGGGTGACCATTTCAACATACCGAGTTTCCTCCGTGCCTCGGAAAGCACGTTAAGCCGTTGGTCCCGGCTGTCTTTTGAAGATCTTTGACAGTCGTTATGGGTAGTCAGAAGCTTGAGATCTGACACCAGCCTTGCTTGTCTTGTCTTGTCTTACCCAGTTACTGGGTTGTGGAGGTCAGATAGGCAGTCGCTCCATGTAAAGCACTGGTACTCAGCTGAATCCGGTAAGACTGGAAGCCGACCCCAACATAATTGGGCAAAAGGCTAGGCAGATTGATTGTTTGATTGATATGGTTATGAAAAGGTATATATCAAACTAAAAGAATTAAATCATATTAACGCTACACCTCAGAAGGTGTATAGCGCTAATATGATTGAGTTAACTTTGGCGCTGTAACAGTGTCCCTTAATAGGTATTGAACTTTGATTTTATTCATTGGATGACCCACTTTACTTAAATTGTATTTTTTTTTCGATGAGCTAAGTGTTACAACTTGAGCCATAGTTTGAGAGCGATGCGTTGTGTAGCATAGAAAAACAAGAGATAAAGTTATTCAAAGAAACGCTCAACTTTAAGCAGTAAACCGGCGATCAAAGCAGGCTAAGAAATAGTACCATCCTTCTTCTTCTACTTTTATTAAGAACGGCCAGCGATCTAATGCGAAGTAAATGAGTAAAATCTCGTATCTGTTTTATGTATTAATTACAATAGATTAATTAAAGAGTAATTACAAGATTTTACTATTTTCTTTAATTAACCTGACATTCCGGACGTTTGGCAAAGAAATTAAGACATACAGTGTTAATCCAAAGTATTTATTATAAATTATTCCATTTCTATGATATTCTATTTCTTCACATATTTTATTCCTTTCTGCAAACACAGGTTAAATACTTAATAAATCCTTGATTGCTTGTATAAGAGATAACCATCGTGTTGCAAGTATTACTCTTACAATTTTATAGCCTAAACTTTTAAATTGCCTCCACTCACAGCACTAAAAGACCTCTCTAAAATAACTTTCATTGATTTTTTCGTCTGGACTCACCTATTTTCTCGACAGAGCTCACGTTTCATACTAAAATCTATGGTCGAGAGATTCGATGCGTTCAGGTAGGTACTGGTGCACCGAGCGAGCATCCTTTGAACGTGTCTGTAAACTATTGATATTACGGTCTGGCAACACAGTTTCCACCCTCTTTGGAAGGGGGTTGGGGATGTAGTCAGTGACACGCATGGGGTGGTGTCACGCTGCAGCCAAGCCGTGATTTTAAGGACCCATAAAACGAAAACATAATAATATTGAAAGACCTAGCGACCTGGCACTTAAAAGTTGTTAATAAACTGTGCTCATAATGAACTAATTAGTGTATGTGAATTCATTACGCGTCTCCTTCTACGACCGTTGTAAACAACAAATTGTTTATGTTTTTGCAAACATCTAGGTTTGCATTTACTTCTGCGCTTGCAGATTTTAACTAAAAGTGGAAATTTTCTTTAAAACAAGATTCTAATCAGTGTGAAATACCAATCAAAAGATTAAGAAAAGGTTTTCTAAAGGTTGTCTGAACATCGTTAAGTGATAAGACCGCAAATGTGCCTTTACTACTAAGTAACACTGTAACGATGTGTATTATTAGTGTAAAATAAAGCTTTTATATTGCAACTTTCCCGACCGAATCCTATAATAGACATCGCGACACTCATAAAATGGCTCATAAGACGTAGCCTTTAAATGCAGCTACCTGGAGTAGCCATTCTAGAAGAATGCTTTCCTAGTAGTACAAGTGCTCACCACCAAAACTTTGCATCATTGTTTTACGGCCAAAACCGGATACAGACGATATACTTAGTTATTCTGATTACAAAAATACTAATTGCAACAATTTTCCGCGTCACGTCAGGACCTGACCGCATTTCCAAATTTCATAATCAAAAATTTGTCAGGTGTTTCCTAGCAATCTGTCAATTTTTAGAATATACAATAATAGTTGAACAAACACAATTTTCAGACACCAGTAGCGTCACGTGAGGTAATGGTCTCCTGGGTACGTACCAAATTAAAAATGAGGCAATCCACCATTTGAGGAAATTAAAATGAGGCAAAAGAAAACCCATCAACAACAATTAAAACTGAAAATCATGTTTTCAAGTGAAGATTGGTTAGTTGATGAGAATAAATCAGTTTTCAGAAGAAAGTGCGAGCATTCTATGTGTTAAAACCATTTTGAAGCCACTCCGTAACGTTTTTCTCGTTCGTGACATTTAAAATGTTTGAAAGTAATGTTTTGGCAATCTCGGCAACCGTATAACACATAAAAAAATGCGCTCAGGCCACATGTGACGCGCAAAATGTCTGAAAACTAACTTTGTCATAACAAATTTCTGAAACCTATGTACATTTTTAATATCAAACATATTGTAATAAAACCGTCCTCTAATTTTTGTGACATAGCAGAAATGACCCCCATAACACTGTGACGTTTTTGGCCAGTACTGCCCACCTAGCCGGGTTCACATTGATCTAGTCTAGCGATTTTATACGGCTTTGACCGTAAAAAGATGTAACATGGTTTTGGTCGCGGGCACTCGTATTATAGATACCGAGGATAAAGCTTTTATAGAAGCTTGCAATATAAGACGAGGTTTTTCATTCGATTAGGTACGTCACTACGGATTTATGTCTGACGAGCTGGGTATCTATATAGCTCATAGTACTGAACTGAAGTCAACATTAAATTCACATTTATCTACCTACAATAAAGTCTTGCAAGTTTGGTCCCTAGAGTTTTTGGTTTTGACTAAATACTTTCAGACTAATAAAATAAAATTTTCTCAAATTATCATTAATCGAACTATTCAGATTAATAAAAAAATATCTAATTAGTCCAGCCCTTCTCAAGTTAGTATAGTATTTAATATTTATTTACAGTGATAATAAGAAATCTGATCACTGCATGATGATAGTGCTATAAATGTCTGAGGCGGACGATATTACATCACCCAGTGCTGCTCTACATCGGTAATTGCAAATTACTATGTCTTGCACCTAACCTGAGTGCACACTATTGTGAATTTCGGAACTATAAATATATACTAATAGAATTGTATTGTTTTGGTATCTCAAATAATAGATTCACTAACAAATACCTAGGAGCCTACGTCTTTGAAGGATTATTCTCAAATACTGCAAATGTTTCATTAATTACAGCCATTTCTATTCTACCAAAGGCAATTTTATTACTTTCTAAAATCGACTAAAGACCTAATCCTATGTGCAATCATCTTAAACATTCAGAGTTGCCAGCCTAGAAAATTGAATTAGTTCCGGAAAATGCCGACTGCACCGCGTGCTCTGGAGAGACTGGCGGTATTTTGAAATCTTAAACTAGAATTCTAACAGGGAGACCCCTGTTGGAATTATAGTTTTAGACTACTATGTAGTTAGGCTACGATTAGTTAGACAACTAATCGTAGCCTAACTAAAACCTTTCAAGCTATAGTTAAGCTTATTGTCAAAGTTTTCTTTTCACACGGGTTAAGCTTTTAGAGTAAGTTCTAGAGATCTTATAGTGTTAGTAATTAATCTCAAAGACTTATTCAATTTAACTTTTAAAATAAAGCATTATGTTAGTTTTACTTTTGGTATAGTCAAACGAAAATGACTTAAATTAACCCCAGCTAAACATTAAAAACCGGCCAAGTGCGAGTCGAACTCGCGCACGGAACTCTATTCCGTACCATTATCGCAAAAAACGGCAAAAATATCACGTTTGTTGTATGGAAGCCCCACTTAAATATATATTTAATTCTGATTCTAGTATTTTTTGTTATAGCGGAAACAGAAATACATCATCAGTGAAAAGTTCAACTGTCTAGCTATCACGGTTCATGAGATACAGCCTGGTGACAGGACGGACGGACAGACAGGCAGGCGGACCGCGGCGTTTTAGTAATAGGGTCCCGTTTTTGCCCTTTGGGTATGGAACGCTAAAAAGCAAAAAATGCTAGCGCAGCCAGTATCATTTTTATTGAAGACTTGTTCGTTTGGCCACGTGGGGTTTGATATCGTGGATATTGTAACCTTAAATGAGAATGAATTCTAACAGAAACCTAACTAATCTGACCTTTAAAGGTTAAAGTAAACTTTTATCGCAGTAGCTACCGTCTAAGATGGGGTTGGAAGTTTCAGAAGAGGGTCGCTAGACAATTATTGGGGATCTTATTTTATGTAGGGTAACAACACTTTCGCGCCACCATGGTAATCATGTATTAACTAGTACTGTAAAACATTGCTTGAATTTATTTAGCATATATTTATTTATCTTATTTATTTAGCAGATATTACGAACATAAAATCCTACTCTATTCTATGTGTTTAAAAGAAAAAATAAATAAATAAATAAAAATTATGAGTGTGGCATATTTTTAATTAATTCACCATATTTTCCCATCTGTATGTTTTGTTAACACTTTATTCTCTGCCTCCCAAGCATGTTAAGCTCCATGCTAACCCTTGCGTGCCCATTGATACGGTTTCATCACTGAACATGTTCAATGTAAACGGGTGCCGAGGCGTTTAGTAATTGTTGACGACAATGAGCTGTGAATTGACTATAATCATGTTGTATATGACGTGTCGTCACTGGTCTAGTGATGTCATATGTATGATAAGGTGCGGTTAAAGATAACACTGTTGTGATGTTCTCATAAACGCCGCCGAACTTCCGCGTTAGCGCCTTTGTGTTGACATTTGAACCTATTCTTATCCCTATTGTTAGTGTATCTTGTGATAGCCTAAGATCCCTCTGCAATAATCTGCAGCTACTTATATTCGCTTTTAATTAAAAAAACTTTTTTCGTGAATGACATTACATTGCATAGAAATATGCCGCATATGTTAGCCGCAATTACCTTAATTAAATACGCGAAATTTATGTTTGATAGTTAATCCCAAATATATAAGTTTTGAGCAGTGGTGGCCCAATAGTGAGAGCAGTGGTAGCCCAATGGTATCGGCCGCGACTTACAAGTTGTACAGCTTGGCCAGAAAGAGTAGAAAAAAATTGAGGTCGCCACTATCGTTTATATGGCATCATTTATACTATAACATAAATGAATTTGATACTTGAAGTATTTTTAAAGATAAATCAGAATGGGGAAAATCGTTAAATCAGATGCTATTTTTTTTTATTTTTCTAACTGTTAAATAAAAAGCCTAGGAGAGTAAAAACATCTTTATTATAGTAGCAATATATTTTCTAATCACTATCTAAATATTCTACACCCGACTCTATGCTTGGCTGTTGTTGCAAATTTGCCTTCGTTTTTATTGCCTTCGTTTATTTTGCGTCGAACAGTGCTTTCTGAGTTTCCTGTAATCAAAATAAAACATTCATGTAGAATGATGTGCGTGACTATCAAAAATTGCAGTCGCTCTATACAAAGTCACTGTGTCAAAGTACTTTCCCTATGTAAACATAACCTCTAAAATTAAATTAAAACCAAAAAAACTTCGATCATGTGGTATATATTAAAGACCAAACCGATTTTAACTGTAACTTAGATCATGAACTATGTATATTATATAAAATTAGATTGAATAAATACCTGACATATCAGCAACTCGTTTGTAAAGGTCATCCAATTCTCTTAGAAGTTTTCCGGCATGATATTCCTCCAAAAACCTCTTAAAAACATTGTAAATAACTTCTCTTGCACCACTTTTTATCGTCTTTCCCATTTTCAATAACAATTCACCGACTAATACGTTTAATATCTACCAAAAATCACATTAATTCACGATACACTTTTATTGTTTTGGTAGTTTGACTGATGTTTGACATTTCTTTCATGTTGCCATGTGTAGAAAAAATTAGTTCACATTTATTTAATTTCTACTCTTTCTGGCCAAGCTGTAGTTTGTGGGTTCGAGCCCAGGCAGGCGCTTTACTTTGTGTAAATTATTTCATCACCACTGCTCTCAAAAACGGTGAAGGAAAACATCTTGAGGAAATCGGCATGTCCTAGAACCAAAAATTCGAAGACATGTGACATCCAACAGCTTGCACTGGGCTCGCGTGGTGGGTTCCGGCCCATTGCCTCTCACAGAGAGGAGGCCTGTGTTCCAGCAGTGGGAACATTGATAGGCTGATGATGTGTGTGATGTGATGTGATATAACTTTTTCAATTGAATCCAACGTTATTTGAAAGAAAGTGATGTAGAAAATAGGAAAAATTTATGTTGCCAGTTTATCAACTAAATCTGGTAATCTGTGAATGACAGCTAACTGAGAGGAACGGAAAAAGTCCTAGTGAAAAGGCAGGCAAAGTTTAAAAAATCAAAGAAGTAAAAGAAAAGAAATCTGTTTGCAACCAGATACTGCCAGGGAACCCTGCAGTAATTTATTCCACTATCAAGAATAAGAATCAAGTTTTATCTAAAACAATATATCTGCAGATTTTTGCAGTGGGATCTCGTACTATGTGTATTGTTTGAACTTATACCTCTCCAGTTGAATACGTACCTTGCTAAGCCAGTCTTGTTCAGTAGGCACGACCAAACGGGGGCTGTCTTCATAACCATATAGTGGGTTGGGCATCAGCATGCGAGGCATTATGTAGTCGGACCGAAATGGTCGTGGTGGCCGACCCATTCGGTGCGGCAGCTGCGACATTGACGGCGCAGCCGACGGGCCTAAAAACTATCATGTTGAGAACCACGGGCACTTGTGCGCTGGGTATGTAGATACACGCGAAAATAGGACACTAAAATGCAACTAATTATATCACTTTACAAAACAAAAGCTTACAAAATGCAGTTTAATTCTAATAGGTATGCGGAGCGTTCAGTCGCGTAGCTGCAAATTTGATGCAGCACTATACCTATTTTCTAAAACTATGTTTTATCGGTTTTCATTGCGTCGCGATAATGGAAGATCAATCGCATCGTAATTTATAATTTTAAAATCCTGATACTTACATGATAGCTCCATTCAGTTAAACAGGACGACTATCTGACGTCACAACGCAATAAAAACAGAGTAACAAGCATGGACGTAACCAGCATTAAGAAATTGTGAGCTTAAACTATACTAAATCTAACTTAATTCTAATCGTACTTACCATCTTGAAGACGCTCTGCGTCTGTGCACTTACCGCTGTCTAATGCGTTCTCGTATCTTAATTCTATTTACAAGCTAGGATGTATAAGTTTCTATCTACCTATTTATATAATATATAAATAGGTATTATTATCCTATCAAGATATCAGCCTTTCCTTTTTTGTAGGTCCCAGATGCAGCCTGGCTGCGTATATCTGTTTAGTAGATACCTACGACCAGACTCAAGGGCATCTCACATGTTTCAACCAATGCAAAATCCCATAAACATGTACAATAGAGTAGTTTACTGAAAATATTTTTTTTGTCCGTCAGGTATGTTTTAATAAAAAATATTGGACACGTATTTTTTCTTTTGACACATAAACATAAAGTGACGACGATATAATGCGTTGAAATATCGTGTGACGTCACGCCGCTAGTACACTTTATACTACCTTAGTGACGTCACAAACCCCCACTCCTGACCTTGATGCGCTTTAACTTTGTAAATTTGTATTAATTTGGTAAAGGAAAAAATACGTGTCTGACTAAATAGAATTATCATTTTTCTACCCAGGAAACATCCCTATTCGATATAACGTAGTTGTTCGAAATTTTGTAACTACTACGCTCGATGCATGTAAGATATTCGTTAAACTATCTCAGATACCTTTCAAGTTCATACAAATTCTGGGCCAAAAATCGGGTACCTAAGACGAGTAACGTAGAGTTATGTTAAGGTGCTCCCTGACTGACGAGCATTCGCCTGTAATGTAACATTAGATTCGATTTTGAGCATTTAGTTGATTCCATAATGTTTACAAGTGGTGCGCATTGATATTACAAGTTATATCAAAATATTACACATTGTATCATCAAATTGCGCATTGTAATGCTCGGTTCTCTTTCCTCACCAATGTAATGCTCGAATCTGTAACATTACAGATTGCGCACTGTAATGCTCGATTATTCTCCCTCACTGATGTTATGCCCGACTTTGTAACGTTGCATTACAGGCGAATACTCCCGAAAGAATGCAGTCAGCATAACGTAATTATTTCAGCAATGCTCGAAATTCCGAGAATTTTCTACCAGAAAACCGTTAAACTTTCTTATAACTATTTTTGTTGGTTTGGGAAATCATGCAATGAATTTGGCGGTTTGGGGAGTTGCTTGAGCCAGGGCCGCGGTAACGAAAAAGATTTACCGCGGCCCTGGCTCAAGCAACTGAAGGAACACGGGTGGGTTTAGTGAGTAAAAGTCTAACACGCCCTTCCGCTTCACCCAGAGCGGGAGAAGTCATTGCAGAATATCCAAAAAGAAAGTTTTATTATAGTGTAACTGGGTTTTTCTGGTAGATTATTTTTCTTCACGGCAATCGAACTTGGGATCACAGCATCTGCTTTTGCAACTGACGAGGCAGTGATGATACAAACTTTCGTAAAACGTGCCCAGTTTTAGGGTTCACTTTTCTATTTATTAGATGGTTACGTCTATGCCTTTAAATTTACTTTTGTCAGCTAAGCCCCTCTCCTCTGCAGATGCCCGATGTTGATTTTATCGTGATGGAAAAGCATCTATTAATCTTATCTGTTTATCTCTGTTAATCTTATCTGAAAATCTCTCACTTAACATTAAGATAATTTAAAGTATTAACTTCCACTTGTAATACCTTGAAGAAAATATCTCTTTTGTTCAACAGCTGAGAAGGAGAACTGCTATATTCCTCAAACTACCCAATTGCTCTTTTGACAACTGGTTGTCGCTTCACTTGATTACCTCAATGCCGTACTTCACCGCATTATAAAACAAAGTCAAAAGTTACTAATTTCAATTAGGCTGAGAGAACGTCAAACTTCTGCATAAAGGCAGTCTTCTAAAACGCCGCAAATTGGCGCAACAAACTCCCAGCAAAACATCCATTTACATAACAAACAGATGTATTCTTGGAAGAACTTGAATTTATTGTATTGTATGCAATTGTAACCTTCACCTTAGCCTTGAAAGCTCTCACTGCAAGGGCTTAGGCCCCCGTAGAGAGCGTGTGGGCTGTAATCCATCACGCTGGCTTTGAGCAATGGTATTTTTGTAGGTAAATGGATCTACACACCATTATCTCACAGAGTTTTGAATACGCGTTTTGTTTTCTTGTTTTGCTTGGTACTGTAGCGTTGTGAGGCTTGCAACTGTGATGCTAAAATATCACAATTAGTAAGTCCCTAGCCACATCACTAAAACGCGGAACAACACTGGTTTTCCGGGGATGCTAACGATTTCGATTCCCCTTGCTTAGCTGATGAAAGCTATCCCCTGACCCTCAGAACTCTGTGTGCCCCAACCTAGGGTGAGTTCCACATTAGTTAGGTATAAATTATACCAGATTCTCTGAGCTGGATAACCTAAATTGATTTCATCACCTGTGTAGTATCTGATTTCACGTGTGTCAATGTCGGACGCGCGGCTGGGAGTTATCCAGCGCACAGGAGATTGAAATATGTATGTATTGCTACTGCATCGAGGTGATGTAGTGCCTCACTGTGTTATTGTAAGTGATCAGGGAACCATCTGTTATGATCACGATTACTTTATGTTTATGCTCGCGTGTTCACACACACACGCGTGCATAAACACAAAGTAGTGCTCGGAACAGAACAATATGACCTTATTTACCCACGACCTAGCTGTGGATCTTACGTACTTAAATATATGTATTAACTTGTCCAGCTGTTTCACTTATCATCATCTATCTAACTAGCTACCTATCAGTTAGCCGCCTGCGCACGAATTCCTTCAACTTGTTATTCTTGTTCATCACACACATCGTGAAGCACATTATGCTATATTGTATTATAATATCATTTATTTATTTATTATATACTTTATTGTACACCACAAAATTATTATAATATCATCTTCCTTGGATAACAATGTTACCGTAACGTGCTAGCCGTGCAACCTAAATGTCTAAAGGTCGTAGCCGACTTATACGACACCGCTCCCACCCGTCAAAATAATGTTTATTGAAATGTGAGCTTTGGGGCGTCCTCTGTAGACATACCGCCATCGCACCACTCGACAGCTGACGTCTCCTTACCGCATGCTTACCACGAGCTTCAAGTGGGTGGCCCGAGCACACGCAGACTGCCTGCTTGAAGCACGTTGCTAGCTAGTCGAAAAAGGAAGGCGAAAGCGGTCGGCGCGTGGACAGACAGTTGACTGCTAGGTGTAAGCGCGTGGGCAACTGGTTGCCTGCTAGCTGTCGGCACGTAGACAGCGAGCAGTCATCTCCGTTTGAGGCGGTGTTATGTGGGAGTGGTTTTGGAGCGTGGTCGTGTAAATGAGCTACGACCTGTAGCCGACTTACACGATACCGCTGACCCGGCTATATAATTTTTATTGAAATGTGAGCTTCAGGGAGTCCTCTGTAGACATACTTCACATTGACAACGCAAATTAACAGACAGCTCACTGTAAGCGAGCTTACCGCCATCGTGCCACTCGATAGCCGACGTCTCGCTTACAGCATGCTTATTACGCGCTTCAACCGGGCGGCCCACGCGGTGTACACATGCAGGCTGCTCGCTTGAAGCACGTTACTAGCTTATGCGAAAGCGGTCAGTACGGTGCGTGGACAGTGTAGTTGACTGCTACCTGTAAGCGCGGAGACAGCTGGTTGCCTGTTAGCTGTCGGCGCGGGACTGCGAGCAGTCAGCTCCGTTTGAGGCGGTGTTGTTTGGGAGCGGTGTTGAAGCGAGATCGTGTAATTGAGATACGACCTTTACACGACCGCTTTGGCTTTCCTTTTTCGAATAGCTAGCAATGATTCAAGCGAGCAGTCTGCGTGCGATTAACGTGCGGGCCACCTGGTTGAAGCGCGTGATAAGCTTGCGGTATGTGAGACATCAACTATCGAGTGGTGAGAGGGCGGTAAGC
Organism: Anorthoa munda; assembly: GCA_945859665.1. Taxonomy (NCBI): domain Eukaryota; kingdom Metazoa; phylum Arthropoda; class Insecta; order Lepidoptera; family Noctuidae; genus Anorthoa; species Anorthoa munda. Next base: position 43,199,294 of record OX243893.1, read on the forward strand.
TCGCTTCCAGCGAGCTGTCTGCTAATTTGTGTTGTCAATGTAAAGTATGTCTACAGCGGACTCCCTGAAGCTTACATTTCAATAAGCATTATATTTCCGGGTCGGAGCGGAGTCATATAAGTCAGCTACGACCTTACCTACCCTACCTTCAGCCTTCGGGAATCAAACGAAGAGGCGTTCAATCATACCGAACCGCAGCAGTTGAAAAACATATTATGGATAGCCAGCTCTGAAATTCGAATGTAACATAACCACGTAATTATTATAAAATTGACATCCCAACAAATTGCCAACTCTAATTGTAATGTACTTTATAATTAAAACGAATGTGGCTTTTAATTTAATTTAATTTGTGTGTTGATTCTGCTGGTTTTGCGTTAATTACGACTAGCTCTCAGCTACGTTAACCATGTCATATTTATACTTTTAACAAGTAAAATTAAAAAATCATCCAACACAAATATCTCTTTAAACTACATAATTTATCTAGTAATGAACACGCTTCGATCGACAATCCATCGAAACACGTAATTATAATACAATATCTTTAGAAAATACCCCGATTCAAAGAGTAAAGTGCGCATAACTATTGAACGGCTAAACCGATTTTCATCTAACATGGCTAAGAACACTCTCGATAAAGACACATTTCGAACAAAAAAAAACTTAAACCAAAATCAGTTGATCCGTTTATGATGCCACAGACAGATACAGAAACTTGTAGGTACATATGTCAAACTTATAACACCCTCTTTTTCCGTCGGGGTTAAAAGACCTATTTTAAAGACTGTAGGTTAACATCATATTCTTTATTATTCAAATATATCTATCTCCACTTTTAAATCTCTTATCTATCTTAAACATAGCTCGATAAAGTAGGCTATCTGTCTGTTTAAAACTGATCCATTCTTATTTGCTCAAATAATTAATTATTGGCCTGGATTTTATATAAAAAAAGACTTTGCACTCGACCTATATTGCATCGACTGAATTACGTTAACAAAAAAAACCTTCGCTGATTTCTGCAATTATTTCAGTCCTTGGATCCTATAGATGAATGGATGGGATGTGTTTCATTTCAGGTCTTTTTAACCCTCGACGGAATAAGATGGGTGTTATAAGTTTGGCGTGTGTTGCTGTGTGTCTTTCTGTGGCATCATAGCGACTAAACGGATGAACCGATTTTGATTTAGTTGTTTTTGTTTGAAAGGTGGCTTTGTCGAGAGTGTTCTTAGCTATGTTTGAATAAAATCGGTTTAAAAACTTATTCGCATTTTACTCTTTGAATCTGGTATTTTTCGCAAGATTTCGTGTCATTATTACGTGTTTCGATAGATTGTCGATTGAAGCGTGTCTGCTACTAGGTATATTATATGTAGTTTAAAAAGCATGAAATAAAATTTCAGATCGGTGTTTTTTTTTTTAATTTGTAATATTATCTTGTTACATAGTAAGTACGATGTTATGTATGGGTTGGTACTTAAGTACTTGATGTTTTATATACTTAGATCAGCTTTACTTATTTACCAACGAAACAATACATTTACCAAGGCAGGTGTAGGTAAAGGTCACGGGGCAACAGCAAAGTCCCGTGTTTTTTAATGTGAAAAATAATGGATGACTTTGAAAGTTTGTTTTCACTCCGTTGTTCTCAAGCCTGTTGATTTGGATTGACTTCGGCTTCTCTATGGCATGTTTTATTGTACGTTACTCTCCGTAATTGATATTGTAAAGATTATTACAACATACCAAAGTAGGACCCCTTATATTTTTTAAGATAAAAATAATTGTACTTGTGTACTTTAAAGGCAGAAGAACACAAAATTCGCATATGGCGGAGCATTATAGTTTTTTAAACCCTACATATACACATAACTATAAAGAGATATTGCGAATTTTGTGAATTTATATGTAGAGGGTAATCTCCGGCCACACGGAAACTATTTAAAAAACTGTTACACCATTTTAAAGGAACATTATCCCAGGTGTACATAAGTTATTTTTATTATTATAATTTTTCAAACTGGCCTCAGCCGGGTCCATCATTAATAAATAATAAAATAATCAATATTTATACAGATCCCGCCGTTCTCAATCGAGGCACCTATCAGCGATCAGCATTTTATTTTTATTTCTATAGAAGTATGTAAATACTCTTACACTGGTTGGTATTATTATAGAGAACGAAAGAAGAAAGAAATATATTTCTTCAATTAAAAAATAGATACTTTTATTAAACCAGCATACGTGTATGCAAAATTTCATATTAATCGGTTGAGCATAACTGCTTTAAAATTCAGTTGCAAGATTTGACCCAAACATATATTCATACATTGCAAGTTAATCGAAACTTGTAAAAAAGGAGAAAATAATCTTGTACACACTTCAATAAATATATAATTAATTTAGATCACTTATAAATTACATACTAAAATGAGTTACTTAAATAAAGTGAATACGTATGCTAAATGTGAGCGTGCTTCTGTGTAAAGTGAAAATATTTCTATATATATATTAACTAGAGAAGAAAAAGGACTTATAATAAAAAAAGATCAAGTTTTAATGATTATAAAACAACTGTACGAATAGAAGAAGAAACAAAACCGGCCAAGTGCGAGTCGGACTTGCGCACGAAGGGTTCCGTACCATTATCGCAAAACACGGCAAAAAAATCACATTTGTTGTATGGGAGCCCCACTTAAATATATATTTTATTCTGTTTTTAGTATTTGTTTTTATAGCGGCAACAGAAATACATCATCTGTGAAAATTTCAACTGTCTAGCTATCACGGTTCATGAGATACAGCCTGGTGACAGACAGACAGACAGACCGACCGCGGAGTCTCGATAATAGGGTCCCGTTTTTACCCTTTGGGTACGGAACCCTAAAAAATATGAGTAGATAAATGAAAATGTAAGTTGTTTGTGTTAACCTATGGCAGTTAAACGGACAAATGAGTTACATAACGTTCTAAGATGCATACATATACTCAAACTAGCTCCCGATAAGGTAGAACAAATATTCAGTTTGTTACAGTGCCCTACCATTGGCCGGCACAATATTGCACTGTGCCCGGCCCCTGACCGAAAAGTGAAATATTTCTATCAGTGGGCTTAGTGTGAGGTTTTACACACGCTCATTCGCGTTAACGTAAACTTCAATTTGTATTAAAATTGGATAAGCGCCGGTTAGTGAAAATAAGGAGAAACCTCTTTATTTGTATAATTTATACAAATTGGCATAAGAGATCGTTTACTTTATCACGATCGAGTGCGTTAAAAAACTCGGAATAAGCACACAGTTCTCGAAATATTACAACGTAGTGTGCCACAGAATACCTAATTCAGAATATTTGCAAGCTTTGCCTATATTGAGAAACTAGACAAGTGATATTTATCATCAACGAAAGATAACGATATATTTTTGACGTTTTTTCCATCACTATAGTTACGACTATAGTGATGGAAAAAACGTCAAAAATATATTAGTCTGTGATCCGGAATAAAAATATATTATTCATCTGTTATTTAAGGATGGTAAGGATTATATGTTAGATATATACATTGATACATCGGTAATAGGTTCAATCGTACCAATGATGTTAAATAATATTTTTTTGTTTTTGATCAACTTCCTCGATTGGGGTCACCGTCCGGGTGACATGCCCGACAGATGCCAACCGTGCTATTCTTCACAATAAATCACCGGTAATTATTCGTCATGATAACTTCGTCTATAATCGCACAGACAAAACCTTCGGTTACCGCAAAGATGTCACCGAAACGCAGCCAGGCTACGGACGCTGATTGGTCTACATCGGACCCAAGTAAGGCCCGGCAAAAGCGTCCTTGAAGTTCCTTACTCTGACATCTTTAGTGTCAATCACTACAGGCTTGCGTCAGTTCTCATTTGCCAAGGAGAGCGGGGTGAGTCACTTGTCCATTGCTATTGCATCTCGATGCATACCCACGTCAGCGTGTAGGCAGTGTTCCCTTAGATTGCATATCTCGCGGCTGTGGAAGTTCTTAGCATTTCAAAAGCTGCCACACTTCCGCGGGATATACAATCTCATGACCGACGATCGAGGGTGATGCATTCGATTTGCTGTCAGCAGTGTATGGACCCACCTATCCAGTGCGTCATGTTCCGTTTGAGTTCATTTGAGTATGCCGAAAGAGTTCATCAATACCGGCATGACCCAACCGTTGAAGGCGCGCACCTTGTTTCCACCCGAAAGAAGACTTTTGAATACCTTCTCCAGGCGGCCAAAGAAGCGTTCCTTCAACGATTGCTTCACGTCAGTAGCGTTTATACCTAAGGCTTCCGAAAATACCAAAATAAAAATAAAAAATCGAGTTCTTTGTTTTGCTTCTTTTTTATAGTCCTATACTCTCCGTATACGACTTTTACCCACGGGCCGGACCCTAGTATGTAAGGGGAATTTAAATTGAAAAGGTGGATGATAATGTAGAGGAGTGGTGGAGTCCCCACCACCAAAGCCTTTTGGCCCGTCTGTCAATGGACTCAAGTGCATCAAGCTGGTATTTGGCAGATCCATACCAGAGTTGAGAGCAGTACTGCATGCATGACCGAACTTGTGCTTTATACAAGTTGAGCAGCTGTTCAGTCATGAAGTACCGTCTCACCTTTGCAAGAATCCCCAACTTTTTTTGCAGCTAACTGAGCTTTCACCTCAATGAATGGACCGAAGTTGAGGGTCGATGTCAACGTAACACGGAGAAGTTCGAGATGCCACTCGCCACTTTCGCGTTATGTTACAGGTATTAAGTATGGTGGCTTTTTGGAGCATGTACAGTGTGTGAGAAGGCATGAGTAGAGTGTCAAGACTTTTCGTGCGAGCCTTTGGCACTACACCGGTAGATGAAAGTACTTCAGGGACGATGTGAACGGTTTGCGCTTTCCACTGAATTTTTATTTCTATGGCAAGTTCTTGGTACTTACTAAGTTTTTCTGATATTGTAGTTTGAATGTTGTGTGACTTAGGTATATCGATTAGGTACACTGTTTTATTTATTATATCGTGTACAGTGATATCAGGTCTATTATAATGTTTTGTTATGTCTGTTATTATGATTGCTGCAACTTGGTCATGTCGGTTTTGTAATATATCTGTGCGAGAGATTTACCGGCCCCTGTTATGTGCTTATTATTATTATGAGCCCGTTAAGTACTACTGCAGGGAAAAAGCCTCCCTGCCGTTTTTCCATAAGTTCAAATATTTCTATAAGTTCTGAAAATATTATACCTAAACTTTATTCAAATTATTTGCATTGCTTTCGGTAAGAACTCTTCAAAACTAAAGAAGAAACTCTGTATTAAATTCAAGACACTTTGAGGTTTCCTTTTCCAGCATAATCAACGCTAATGCTTACACGTGCAAAGGATTACAATTTGAATCCCTTTTTTTATTAGATACTTTGCGTTTTCTATAAACAGACAGTTTGAGCTTTTGCCACTTAAGATCCTGAACGAACAAAGGATAAACCACCATAATTGTGCTCGATTCTTTTTAAGAGATCATCCTCTGCACTTCTACCCAGTGGGTCCATATTTATCCTACAAAAATAATTGGATCCATAATATTTCTGTGTCCCCTTGCAAATATTTTAACTGGGTTGATAAGACGCCAAGGGATAAACTGGACATATTATGTGTATATCGTGTATGCCACTAATAAATGTTGTTGACGTGGCAAATATTTGAACACAAAATATCACTATAAACATTACGCCATAATACAATGAGCTTTCTCTTGTAGAAAAAGTATATGGCGTTAGGTTTAAGGGTGGTCAGAGACGTAATATGGAATATAATTTAATATTACAGAATTGGTGGCCGTTGCTAGCCACTTTTGCACGTAAAAGCATCGACTGATCTCAAATTATATTTAGTGGTAATTTATCCCGGCGTGGAAGTGCTTCCATTTGTACCAATCACTGTAATAAGCCGGCACTCACTGTTTAGCTATCACTTAGGTAATGCACAGTCTACATACGCACATGCGTTTATAGTTTAATTTGCAAGTAGCTGTTGGTTTCCACTTCTAGTCTAGTCAAGTTCTAGCATTTTTTTTCATTTCATCGAACATAATTGCTTAGTTTACTCCTAGATGATCGGCCGCGGCGTGACACAATATTATGTTTATAAATTGGATTTTTTATAGAATAAGTAGTTCTTTTTTTCTTAATTTTACAATTGTATTTGCAACAGGTTTTTTTAAAATCGCTACCTCTGATATTTTTTTAATTGTTTAGTCAAGAAGTTTCGGTTTTTCTATTTTGCAAGTGTTGTTTATAATTCAAATTATCGCTGTTTTGTGTTGACTTTTTGTTCCTCACAGCAACAGTTTAACCCCGTTTCTCAGCTCAAAATTATCGCAGAATTGATGTGACAAATTGTCAAGCACGCGTTGTCTGCTGTGATTGGCTGTTGAAAATTCATTCAACCAATCTATTTAGTCTTAGTTTAATCCAAAATATTCTTGAAATGCCAGAGGTGTTATTGACACAATTCGTACAAAAAGAGTTTGTGTCTTAAAACTACTGCTCTGGTGTGTGTTTGTGTTGTGTTTGTCGCTGGAGAATTTTCTGAGATAACATGAAAGTCGAGACTGATTGTAGAAGTAACAGCCATGAAGTGATAACTGTCGGGATGATTTTAAATTTCGTACGACACCTTTTTATCTATACTTCTATACTAATATTATAAAGAGGAAAGATTTTTTTGTTTGTTTGTTTGTACCGAATAGGCTCGGAAACTACTGGACCGATTTAAAAAATTCTTTCACCAATAGAAAGTTACGTTATGCCAGAGTAACATAAGCTATTTTTTTATCCCGAAAACGGGTCTATTGGGGTGGCCCACGGGAGCGAAGCCGCGGGGAACAGCTAGTCTATTATAATCGTGTTCGGGATAGTTAAACTACTCCAAAAGGTAGATCTAACGATCAACCTTAGATAGATACCTTTTATAAGTAGCGGTAAGAAACTCGCTATAATCTTTTTTGCAATTAAATACAGTTTTCATTTTGTTTGTTTTTACTTACTGTAAAACTGCATGACCTTAAAATTGAGGCTGATACCTGTTTAAGCAATTTTTCTTGTAGTTAGGTTTGGTTTGCTATATTTTTACTAATTATGAGGAGCTTTTAGACGTAGTTCTAAGTTTATACAAATGTAAATTGATTTCTATATATACTCTTGCTTTGTTGAAGATATTGTTTTATTATCTTCAAGTTTTATTGTTTATTGTATATTTATGAAAAAGACTCCAAAGATTACACATTCGCTCACTAGAAATGGCTACTGAATGAAAATGGAAACTTTTAAACAAAAATATTTATAAATAAATAACAAATAAATGTAAGTATGAATAAAAATCATAAAACAAATATATATTAAAAAATCTAATAAACTACAACAACATATATCTATCACACCAAGAATCTTTGTAGGTATTATTACGCCAGGAAGCAGTGACGTCATGATTTGTCATTGTTGTAAAACATTTCAAACAGATATCGCACGTCTCAACTCCCTTAAATATATAAATCTATGTTTACGAAAATAAGCGACCGTCAAAAATATTTGGCAGTCCTTTATTTTAATTTAACATTTATCTAACTACTAAATTCGAAACGTTTGCGGAATCCTACAAGAGGCTTTTGCAAACGTTATCCTCACAACATCAATTTGGGATCGACACATCACATACACTCAGCTCTAACACTTATCCATGATGGAAGCAGACATCTTGAATGCAACAAATAAGCTTACGAATAGCTTTTGGCCAAATAATCTAAACACTGAATAAATCCGTCACTAACTAACACAAATTTATCAATATTTCTAACCAAACGACGCGACGCACGGTGGCATAACTACACATCGACTTGAAAAAGTTTAAAACGCACAAAAAATACAGAAAAACAGTCAAAAAGAGCGCATGTACCCAACAGGTGTCTACTGGGCAATATTAATAATAATTAAACTGAAAAAGCATATAATTTATGGAAATATATGGATGACAATTATAACACATATACATTCGCGGCGGTAACACAAAATCAAAACGGGAAATGCTTATCAGCGGCAGATAAATATGCTATAACAATTTTAGATTAATTAGAATAATGTGAGTTTAAGTGAACATTTGGTTGACAACTTACCGAGAGGGCGAGGAACAGCACACGCCGCGGCGGCAACTAACAACGTCACGATGAGCGTGTGCATCCCGCGGTCGCTCCACTGATAGTGCTGACGGTGGCGGCGTGCTTTCTGTTTACTGTGTTACTGGCAGGAGCTGAGAGCTGTGGTCGCGCACTCGCTCGGCGCCGATCGATACCCCGCCCACATCAAAACTTCTTATCACCATGAACAAAACGCCGTAACTTCGCTGCTCCCAGCGACAACTTAATCCCTTTTGGAACAACTGTCCGGACGCATGCAGCCTATCTCGCGTTGTCCTTTTCAATTACAATTCGTGTGCTCCTTGCAATAGGGTCGAATTCCAAAACTAATACCTGTCAAAGCAAATCATCGCCGTTAGTTTAATTTGGAAACTGTCTGCCGCCTTTCGATGACGTTCATGATGAAGGGTACTCATAAACGTTCGAGTTCACGCTTGTTTTATCATGATATTATCGCCTGGTTATCTTGATCAGCTATGCCCTTTATTTACTGTTTGAGATTTCGATTCTCTAGACGGCTTTTACGTTTGCGATTTAATGGTTTTTAAATGATGATTTCGCTCTTCATTTAAATATTTTCCTGTTATAGTTTAAGGGTTGGCTAATTATTATTATTAAAAATTCCAAAATAAATAATTCAACAAGTTTAATCAGTTTCATCAAATAAAATGGATATGTTGAGAACCATTCCAAAAGAAAAGGTATTTACAAAATACAGACAATATTATTTAAAACACTTTTAATATAATATAGCACACCAATCAATTCTTTTACTTAATTAATTAAAAGTGATTGTTTATTAAGTAATTGAAATGTATTTACTTCAATCGCCATAATAAGGTTCAGTTTAAGAACAGCCTATAAATTTTAGGTCTGTATAATGTACTAATGGCAACTTCTAAAACTTAATAGTAGGTTGTATTAGATTATTAAACCGAGCTCCGCCTTTCAACAGGTGGCCGCTGCGAAAACAAGCAACTGCAATCTTTTGCTAAGTGTTTTCTAGTATGAAATATTACCTACATGATTCCAATGGTTTTAGAAGTCGAATGTGTCCATTACCTTCTCAGAAACTAGAGTAAAATCTGAGCTTTATTTATTATTAAACAGCCACTTGGATTTTAATATACCTTAGCCATAAGCACGTTCGTACCTTTGTTAGGAAATCCTTTGTAAGGCACGCCACAAAGGGAGGTGGCTCTATGAATTCTTTGTACACCTTCGATAGAGAATATTAGCAGCACTACTTGATTCGGAAGCCACGCGCTTTGCAAACCTTTCCATCGCAACATTACAAATATTTATCGGTCAAAGATTTTATATTACTTCAAGAGTTATATTCATCGGTTCCACTATTACATACTTCAGGATTTTATGAAAATTTCAATGACTGCGTAACTTTTGACTAATTTCGTGTTCCTGACCACAACATATGATGTAAAAAGTTCAATGTGGTTGATTAATGGCCAATACTTAACCTATTTTCTTTGCTTAGCAGTAAGATACAACCGCTATAACACAAATGCTATTAGAAATTGTACCGATATCATCAAATGAGATCAGTTACTCCCCTGCGCTTTTTCACCTCGTCTGAATGAATTGAAAAATGCCTTACCACTCACGGACGAAGGTGTTTGCTAGACAACCTAGCAACCTGTCTTGATCTATTCTTAGTCCTATTTTGTATTTTGCATATTCAGGTACAATCGTTAACTAGCGAGAAACCGTGAGTTGTTACTATATTACTTCACCTAGTTGTAAGTATCCTACCTAAGTTAAGTTACCTAAGTTAAGCGTGCGGTGGAAAGTTTTGCACATTTGCCTACATCTGTAATGCTTTTGTTAATCGAGTTATCTATACAAATATTATAAGAAGGCAAAAGTGTCTGTTTATGTTTGTTAAAGATCTCTGGTAGAACTGATCCCACCAAAAACATTTTCATGTAAAATGCTGCCAATATATCTATATATATTGATAGACATACATATATCTTGGCAACTTGGATATATATTGCCATATGGCTCGCGTTGTCAAAAAGTTATCAGATCTCATGTAGAGCCAAGCTTCTAACTCTACACGCCTTAACTCTACAAGCCCTAACTTCACAAGCTCTACTCCAGGGGTCACTAATTACTTTCATTTAGGTACCGTTTCTTAATAATAATATGACCAGTGCGGTCCGTAAGGTTTAATCTTTTAATTTTTTGCCGTGAACTTTCCGTTTGAAGTTTGTACTAAAGTCGGTTGAGACTATTGTTATTAAATTTTCGAGATGTTCATCGGTAAGTCTACTCCCGCCCATCCCCACCGCGACGACAGAGGAACTCACGCTCCGCGCTCGTCCGTTGTCGAAACAATCGCAGTAAAAGCAAAGTGCGGGATTAATTTTATTAAATAACGTAGTAAAATAGGTAAAGTTTACTGAATTATTTACTTAAGGTCCACAAAAAATAGAATGACGGTCCAGAATTGGACCGCGGTCCGCCATTTGGTAACCCCTGCTCTGCACCATAGACAAAATATGTGGCTTGGCCGTTTCACTACTTTTTCCCAGAGATCCGATTATGAAAATTCTTTCACTGTTAGAAAGGGCAGTTCCTTTTGAAAAGGCCGCGAGAAGAAGCTAAGGAGTGGAATTCCATGCCAGAGCCTGTGTTTCCTCATAGCTACAACCTGGAGGTCTTTAAGTCAAGAGTGAATAGGTTACTTCAAGCAAGCGTGCTGAAGCACATCACACTCATCACATCACTGAACACCATCACTTATCATTAGGTCAGATAGTGTTCAAACTAGAGACTATCAATAATAAATAGAGAAGAACCTAGTTTACATAGATAACAAAGCATGCGGAGTTTTATTTAAAACGTGTCCCTACTCTGAAATTCTGCGTGAAGCGAAGTTACATTTGACTTCATCCACTTATAATGAGAACACTAATGCTTGCGATACATTGTCTAGAAAACGTTGTTCCCTAACTCCCACTTGAGTATTGTGTTGTGACGCATGGCTTAATGCGGCGCAGTCTTATTAGACCCGTGGTTTCTAAGGGGGTTTTGTTGCCTCTAACGCACCATTTAATGGGCGTGGCCACTTCTCATAGTGAGAAGCAATGAGCTTAATCACCACGTTTTCTCAGAGAGGGTTCACAATTTTAGACCAAAGTCAAGAGTTTCCTCGCGATGTTCTCTTCACCGCCAGCCAGTGGTGTCTAGGGATAAATGCAACTTAGAAAAGCACGTATAACTTTAAGAACTAATTATTACATTACTTTGAATAAAAAAAGTTAATTAAAAAAATCAAAAAAACCGACTGATTAAAAAGCAAACTAAAAAGACGTAAACAAGAAGAAAATCATGCTGTGCAGTCGGAGGATACATATTCGCGAGCTGGCAGACCAAAACCAGATGTATCCTCCGACTGCACAGCATGATTTTCTTCTTGTTTACGTCTTTTTAGTTTGCTTTTTAAGCAGTCGGGTTTTTTGATTTTTTTAATTAACTTTTTTTATTTACATCTTTTTAGTTATTTTTTTTTAGAATTAGGTACATTTAAACTTATAAGTGTTATAAATTTTTGAAATTGCCTCTTAAATTTTTTTTTTTCGCCCCAAGATGGCGCCCAAAAGCCGCCCTTTTTGTATTTTCCAATTTTAATGTAGCCAGTGACACTCGCAGGATTAAGACGAATCGATTGACGTAAGAATCATCAAAATCAGCTAACGCGTTTGGTCTCTAGAACGCCACATAGTAACAAACATACATACATACATACATACATACATATATACATACATACATAGACTGATAAACACATTACCCTCCTTCGGCAGTCGGGTAAAAATACACATTGGGCTCGATGGGTTTGAAAATTTAAACTCGCATGTTGCAGCGTAAGAAGCGGATCATATAAAGAACCCACCATGACTTTCTAAAGCTCAATAGAATAATATGACGAAACCCAAAAAAAAAACTCAACATGTTTGAGATCGCCAGTCACAGAAACCACCACCACCTGCCATTTGGGCTCTTTAATAATAATTATGCTATTAATCCACCTCCTTAGTCTGCCGAAGTGGTTTAAGGGGTTTTGTGGCGACAAGGGATGCTCTTCTAACCGAAAAAAATATTATTTTAGTGAAAAAATCTTATGCGATCGTCCCTCCAGGATTCATTCTTAGGTTGTCTTTCAATCCGCATACGAACTTTAGAACACAATTATTGAAATACATTTGCAAAAATATAAAACTATCTATAACTAAAAAATCGATACCAAAGAACTGCATTTGGCATAAAATCGAATAAATTCAAATCAAATCAAAATAATTTACCTATTTCAATTAAACCATTTAAAAGTTTATTCAGGTACATTCATGAAACGTTTTTTTTTAAATTGTCAAACTAAAGATGTATCAAGTTGCACATTCGCAAGCATCAGTAGGTCTCTATGGAGAAGAAAGTGCAAGAAACGCCACGGACACTCTTTTCCATCGGTAAAATATAAATTACAAGTATTTGATTACATCATTCTTGTTGCAAAAATAACATATATATGAGGATTATGTAAAAACACGTCGGTCCAAAATTGGTTCTCGGCTAACCAAATGGTACTAAATGAAAAAAAAAAACTAATGTTTTAGATTCACATTGCCGAATGTTAGAAGCAGCGAATGCGACATCATATTGAATGGAGAAAAGCTGGACTATAAACTATAAATCTGATAGTTTTCCTAGCAATCACTTTAGATAGACGAAAAATTACAACAACATAAATACATAAATAATACAATACATAAAATTCTTGCGGGTCGGCTAAGCTCAGCCGCTTATGCTTTTAGAAAAATAAGACATTTAACGGATGTAGAAACCGCGCGTTTGGTGTATTTTCTTTACTTTCACAGCATTATGTCATACAGTATTTTGCTGTGGGCTCGGGTTGCTGACATTGAGTCCATATTTATATTGCAAAGAGAGCTATCAGAGAGCCCTAAATAATATATAAGTTAAGTCACCGAGAATCTCTTAGGGAACTATTTAAAAAAAAGAAAGAAAAGATTAACAGTTTCTTGCTAATACATTTATGAAAATATAATGTATGTAAGGAAAAATATACTTCTCTTTTGTAAAGTTATTGATAGACACAATTGTAATACTGGAAACAAAGATAAGTTTGATTAAACTTCTTATAGATTAGCTAAAGTACACACGATTTTCATGGGCTACTGTGTTAAATTATATAACAAATCAAAATCCTTGTGATATTAATATTAAAATGAAAGAAAGTTTTAAACTTTTGTTAAAAGCACACTTTGTAAACAAGCAATATAATTACAAATTAGATGACTATATTAATGATAAGAATGCTTCAAAACATGCTGGTCCTGCTCCATAGGGCAATCTTTAGTGTAGACAAAATCAAACTGGTTAATTTATATTTTGAAAATTATGGTATTGCTTTTTTTTCTCCTCTTTTTGTTTAAGATATTGACTCACACACTGTTCCCTTGTTGTTGAATTAGGTAATTTACCTATATTTGCAATATTTGTAAGTATGTGAGAACCATGTTCCTATTTTTCAAATGAATGAATCTCCGCTTTATAGTAATGTTAGTTTGGATGCATCGTCCTCACGTATATGAATTAATATATGTATGTAAATGTTGTAAAAACCTTTATTAAAAAGTAAGTGTGCAGTTTCTTGTCTGTTCCTCTCCATAACAAGCTACTTTTCCGAATGGATGGTAGAATCAATTATGATTACTTGATGAGGACGATGATAAAAAGTGACGCTTAATAGCCTAATTGAAATTAAATAATTTTGACTTGACTTTGACATGACATGGTAAAGCAAACTCAAGTTTTACATCCACATTGATCACCCTATACAAACAGATAATAATAATTATGTACAAGCGCGTGTAAAAAGGGGAGAGGAGAACAACTCATTGCGCATAAAAATATTCGTCCTCATCGCTGAGAGAAGTTTTCCATTACCATGTTCTTCTTCTTCATCGTGTCTATGATTCAATTTACAGTTTGTTATTTAAGTTGTGCTTTGACCTAACTCAGCCACGTCGAACACCGATACAGAAAAAGCACCGTAAATATAGTATGCGACGGAGTTGCTTATTTAGTTCTAATATTTTCTAGTTTCTTTGACGATGTGGTTGGAGCTCGACATGAAATAAAAGTTATGTTGAAAAAAGGAAATAAAAAGTATAACCTAGTTGAAGAGCCATAGTGAAGTTGACCTAGTTTATCTCATCTAATTAAGGGGCCGAGACATAACTCGGACTCTTCGACCCATTGGGATCGGACGGCTTTGATTGCAGCCTGACTGTCACTAAGAATATATATAGATTTACCTCTGGTTCCTCTATCTATATTCTATTGAACACAGTATTCTTTGAGTCTTTTCGCTATTCTTCATAGCTTCAGATTTGGCCATCCACGCCCACTTGGAAAACTAATCCTGTATATGACCATAATTTTCGATACGACATATATACCGCTCAGGCCCGGCTACATAAATATATTCTTCAAAATGAATAAATTATTGTTTAGTTTTATTGTAGTTAATTAAATTTTTTCTTTTTATATTTATGTAGACAACTGATTCCTAAACATCTGTATGCCTTTATGAAAAAAATGTATTGTACAATTTACATGCCGTACCATTTAAGTACCTGATACACTCATATATTACACCAATAAGAATCTATGAATATACTTATTATATTATATGAATATTTACACATACTATGTAGCTGCTCAAAAGCATCATCATCTGCCTAGCCTTTTCCGAACTATATTGGGGTCGGCTTCCAGTCTAAGCAGATTCAGCCGAGTACCTGTATTTTACATGGAGCGACTGCCTATCTCACCTCCACAACCCAGTAACTGGGTAACACGGTTCCCCTTGGCAAGACTGGTGTCAGATCCCAAGCTTCTGACTACCCGTAACGACTATCAAAGATCTTCAAATGACAGCCGGGACCAACGGCTTAACGTGCTTTCCGAGGCACGGAAGAAACTCGGTTTGTTGAAATGGTCACCCATCCACGGACCGACCTCGTCAAGCGTTGCTTAACCTTGATGATCGACCCGTGCGGCTGTTTAGCTGCACAAAAGCATGCGAGAAATTTCGGACAATGAGTAGAATACCTTTACGAGGTAAACGCTAACGCTGGCGACTTGTTGAATTCTTGTCAGAACACATTTCTTCTATAGAAACACATTTTCATTTTTTTCTATACATAATAATAAAATTGTAACTCGGCGATTTCTGTGTTTTGAAGATATTTAAGAAAATTTTAGCAGGGGTGTCTTTATATCAGCAATAGATGCCAAAAATAATATTTTGAAATTTTTGTTTGTCTGTCACGGAGGATGTTTGTACGCGGTTGACACAAAAACGAATGCACGAAATTGGATGCGGATTTCACAATTGTATTATTGCTGGTCTAACTTAAAATATGGTACATATTATATATTGATACGCCGTCTAGATGTCGAATTATCTATAAAAGAGTGTTTTCCTTGACTGGTTCAGTACGGGGTATTCACACAACGACTTCCAAAATCTTAGGTGCTTTGTTGTGAGAACATTTTTTCCATAGTCAAATCTTTGTCTTTGTCGTGAGTTGTCCATGAACATTGCAATTGTTCTACAGTTAACTACAATATTATTCAAATCGCGCGGAATTGATACAAGAAGCCACAAATCTTACAGCATTGCAAATAAAATACGGGTTTACCACATAAATTATTATCATCATGCTATACATTCGAGGAGCTAAGCAGTCAATCATCATTAAAATTAGACCGCCTGTTTTACAAACGTTGTCAACGAAATCCGTAGACTGGCGGAGTATAGGTTCGCCTTCCATACCGTACGTTGTAGGTTCGATAACCAGCCTTCACGATTATTTTTCAAGTATAATTAACTAATTTTTATGACTTTTTTGAAGCGTATCTAATATTTCTAAATAATAATAATTTCTGCATTATGTTTATGCCAATATGATTTTAAATATCCCGACTCGCACTTGGCAAAAGCATATTCTGGTAGCTGCATCTTAACTCTTCCACTTCTGTACCAGATAAGTATGTCTTAGTTCGAGGTCCTGGACAAGTCCCGGCAAACCTATTGTCAACGGGGCACCCGGGTACTTTTAATCCTATCTTAGGGTAAACATTTAGAAAAGAAAGCCCCAAATATTATTATAATATTTGTACATTATTAAATTTTACAGCCGGTGAAGCACGTAAGCAGAGCCGCGGGCACAACAAGTTTGATAAAACAGATTAGTAATCACCGATACGATGATTATAATAATTGTAATTTGTTATGAAGAGTTTGAGAAGAAATTTAATAAATTTTTCTCCTTTTCGAGTCGGTGGAAAACTCTTGAAATATTTTGAGCGCAGTAGGAAGCCAAGCCAATTGCAGTGGCGTTCATTAAGTCCTCACAAATTACTTTATATAAGATGTATCAATGGGCGGTCTTATTGGTAAGAGTGATCTGTTCTAGATAAGGTATATCAATGGGTCGCCTTGTCGGAAATAGTGATCTGTTCTAGACAACCTACGGATGAAGCTGCCCTAAATGGCTATATTTAATTTTGACCTCGACACGCTAAGATGACGAATGGCTAGCTATTTACTAGCAAAACATATTTGAATTGAGATTTTGAGTTAATTTTAATGGAACAACCACCTCTAAGCCAATCATGACAAAGTTCATATTCCTTTTCTTTTTCAGAGCCTGCTCTCTTGAAAATTAACTCAAAATACACAAATACAACGTTGTTACTCGAGTTCGTGGCGATGTGGATTAAATTATTTCAAAATAGCTGACCCGGTGAATTACGTACAACCCATGGTATAATAACACATATACGGAGTATTTTATTATACCATGGTACAACTTATACATTTGTTTTTTTGTTATTATATATTTTTTTAAATCCAGCCTGTTGTAGAGCGAACAAAACAAAAAAATATTTGGCTAAATAGGTGTAGAATTAGCCGTTTTAAAATTATGCGCTTACATATTATCGGCAATTGTTTTTTTATATACATATTATAAATTTAAGTACATGCTTATGCTTTTTAATAGTACTTGGAATAAGTATTAACCGAAGAAAGGAATCAAAAACGTATTTTCCATTCCTGACAACACATACATTGCATATCGGTCGTGGGTCGGCGAACAGTTTTTTACTGCGATTTTTTCCATTTGCTGCTTTTGCGAGAATTCCTAAAAAATAAACCTATAATAGCCCGTAGCAACTCGTTACGTGCGACGTGGATGACACGTTTGGCTTATGAAAGCGATTTTCAGAATATGTTTTAAAGGACGGTCAAAAACCTGGAACTTAGAATATTATTCTAAGAGCTGTAACAATAATTACGCAGAAAAATGTAAATAGTTCAAGGTATAAGTAATGGACATGATTACCTCATCCTCAACATGATGTTATAGCGTGTGTGAAGTGTTCCAGTCGTGAATACTAATTTTCTGCGTCAGCTACAGTAGTACTCTGAAAGTATTTTATATGTTTTTTTTCACCTACCTACTTATTGTTGCTGTTTGCATGATAAAAAAAAACAAAATCGTCATCTCATTCTACATACGCTGTACGAACTATGTTACAGAATTTGTACCAAATCAATATTGCTGGAGTTTGGTATGAAAAATTGCTACGAAAGCAAAATTTATGCTTAGGGGTTCATGCAACAATCGTAAATTTATAAAGGCGAAACTTTGTGAGTGTTTAAGTGTGTTTGCATGTTTGTTACTCTTTCACGCAAAAATCACTGAACGGATGTGTATGAAATTTGGCACAGTGATAGATTATAGTCTGGAATAGCATATATCATATACTTTTTATACCGGAAATACGTTCCCCTGGGATAATTATCGACATTCACGCGGACTAAGCCGCTGGCAGAAACTAGTTCACCAATAAAGGTTATTTAAAGTAAAGTAACACCATTTTAACTCCGATTTCTGAATAAAGAATTTTTTGTTGAGTACTTGCCAAACCCTATATGAAAACCCGTCCAACCTTTGTAATAAAATTAGAGTTTGGCACGTTTTTGTTACTCGAAATACTCAAATCAGCAACCGGCCTTTAAACTTGTTGTCAACCTTCAAGTTTCAGTCACTTTCAACTTCATTTAGTGTCTTCTTACTCCATATATATCCTAGAAATTATCCATATTGTATATAAGTATAGTAGGAACAAGTATCATATCCAAACAACGGGCTTGTGAAACCATATTTGTAGTGCAAATATGGTTTCACAAGCCCGTTGTTCACGTTTCATAGCCCTGTCTACGTGATATGCACATTTGATTTAACAACAGAGAGCGGGTGGAATTCAACTGCAGTGGCATTTACAGTTCGGATGAACACTATTACTAACCATACTAATATGGTTACCACCACCACCTAAGTGGTCATGCTTTTAATTCCTGATGACTGCATACATAGGTATGAAAACAGCAGATAACGACTTTAAATATACCTTTAATTTATTAACTAACCAACAGATAAGCACAGCCTTAAATGCTGGGCTTTGAAGCATGAAGTTTCGTGTAAAAGTTTCTTGACAAGGATGTTTTTTTTTAAATTATTCATCAAAGGCACATACATAGCTTGTCTTTGCATAAACACAAATTATGGAAAATAACTACTGAGAATCCTATAAAACTAACGCTAACGTGAACGAATTACCCGTAGTACCTCATTTACCTACATTAGATTGATACGTTAGTCCGTATTCGGTCACTGACTAGTGTAAACCGGTTTTCGGTTAGCCGTATTCGACCGCAAACTGTTTTCGGTGACCAAATACGGCAGACTTGTTGAAACGCGCTAATCATTGTTCAATCGAAGAACGCGGACGGCGCACGCGTCAAATATTGTGTTTGTTATTTTTCGTAGTGCGTGTTTGCATAATTGTCGTAATACATTATGTCTGCCCATGAAGATGCTTTCAACATGGGTGTACATAGTTCCGCTGAATGCGGTTGCCGAATCTGGTAAACGGACAACTTGAACGAATACGGTCGCCGTATTCGGTCACTGACTTTATGTAAACAGCTCAATTCGGTTAACTGATCCGGTTCAACCAAAATCGGTCGCCGTAAACGGTGGCCGACCTAATGTAAACGCGCCATTATTCTATCTTGAAGGAAATAGTAAACATTCTTCACCCAACAACCACATATGCGATGCAAACTTCTACGAACTGTGTTTTTCTAAAATAAGATCTTTGAATGTATTTTCCACATAACATATATTTTTTAAAAGGAATGGCGTTATTTTGATTTCTGAAAACTACTATGATATAACTTTTGCGACTCTAACATACAGTGGGGTTCCGTGTAACGAACAAAAAACTGACCAAGAGCGAGTCACATACAATCAGCGTTCCGTGGCCTTTTCACTTGTTTTGGATGGCACTTTTTCAAAGTTCCAAATTGGAATTGTAATTTAGAAGCTTGGAGTGGACAGTGACTCTGACAGTGATAAAAATAGAGAACCGGCTTCTGAATTGAGTTGGACACATATGGAGCTGAGAGCTTATCAAAACCTGTTTTAATGACAAACTCTGATAGGTTTTCTAGCTAACGTAGATTTTGACATTAAATCAACTTCAAATTATTAATTTAGAAATCGGGAATAAGAGTAATTTATGAAGAAGAAGCGTTTTGTCACTACCATAGATATATTAAACAAGTATTGTATAACTGTATTTTATATTTCTATGGTCACAGCCTTATTTTTAGAAACATCACAATGCCTTAGAGAATGCGGTACGAAAGTCACACGATCGCAGACATTCCATAAGATTTCCATATATTTCCATATACTTAAACTCCATATAACATTTGAGCACATAATTAAACGAGACGTTTTACGTGATTTTGATATGCAGACAGAATAAATAATTCTTACATATTAATATTTCCTTTCTGCAAGTAATGGCACGGAACTCTTATATCTATAATGTATCAAGAAAATGTTGAATAAAATTATTCCTTTAACAAACTCACATATTTTGTGTGGTACGGTTGTACCATTCCCATTCTTTTGTTTGTAGGACCTTTTGCTACTAGGTCATTTTGAGAATAGGACGATCTGCTCGTATGTCGTTTTGATATAGAGCCTCAGAAAGGAATTTAAGCTTGAAACAAAGACTTTCTTTGTTTAAAATTCAAAGGGAATATTTTGTTACTGGAAGACAACAGCAGAAGCATTTTCATCGAAACACAAAAGTTAAGTTTTCAAACCTTTGTATAATATTTTTATAACGGAATTAGAAAACAAATATACAACAAATTGTGAAATACTCAAGTTTTTTATTATCAGAATGCACTTTGAGTATTTCTTAGTGCTGCGTCCTAGAATCATTGACACGTAAACAATTTGCGGGAGATGGATGCCGCGACGAGATCGAGCGTTAGCACGACAATCAAACACTTCTGCTTAGTTGTACACAGCCAGTTATTTCCCTCAGTTAACTAGTTCGACACAGTCCCCATTCTGTAATACCTAGTCCTTTCATTAAGGAAATCCATTTCCAATAGTCTTAAGATTCCGTAATTGAAAAGAATCGCTGGATGTAATTTTCTCGTTATTGAAGAATGAATGGCTCAGTTGTTTGCGGCAATTCCGCAAGTTCAATTAGAGCGACGGGAGCGCTAAAGCTGCTAACATAGTAGTTGTCAAAGAACTTTAAATGTTTCAGTCGAAGCGAGGAGCTGAATATTTCAGTGAAGTGCAAGGTGCTATCATACCTATTTATAGAAATTAATGATCCACTCTGGCTCCGCATAGGCAAAAGATTTAAAGAATTATCCTAAATATTAGATGTTTGTCAATCAATCACAGCGCCATTGCTGATCAGTTTTGGATGAAGTTAAACAGCTTTCGTATACTTTTTAACCGACTTACCAAAAGGAGGAGGTTCTTTGTTCGACATTATGTTTGTTTTTTTTTGTGTGTATGTTCACGCATATTGCCGTCAATTTTGGACGGATTTTGAAAATTATTTTTTTGTTTGAAAATGTATTTTTCCAAATTGGTTCCATTTTACTTTGATGAAGATCTGATGAAGAACTTCGAAGATATCCAACAGAACTCTTCAATAAACTACGGGAAGTCTCTCGGGATTGCTGCAATCGCATGTCTGTTGTACCATTGTTTATACTATTTCATAACATAACATCACGCCAGTACGCTCTTAAGGGGTACGCAGATCTCTCATTTCACCGGTTAAGTTCAAGATACATGATATTCGGGTAATCTATTCTGGCGTTATAGGTACCTTACTAAACAACTTGCCAATTAGGTAGGCACAACTAAAAAGTGAAAAATAAAAAAGATTTTTCACAAAAAACTTCCAAATAAAATTATTTTTCTCTTTATAGTTTTTTTATTTGGAAGTCGGTAGTATGTTTTTGTAAAAAAGCTTGTTTTATACCAGTAGTATGTTCCCGTGTGATTAATATTCCGCTTCCACGCGGGCGATAAAAAAAGCTTGTAATAAATAATAAATTAATCGATCGCAAGGACAATGTGTGACATATTTGCAGGTCAAACAATGGACGTCATAAATTAGGTTACACCAAGGGGCACGCACACTCATAACAAATGTTAACAATGAGCGCTTATTATCATCAACTTTAATAGCTGATAAAAACTGACAAGTATTACGGAATTGTAATTTGACACAATGGTTACTTTTTGACTATATCACCACGTACGCACTTTTACAAATACAATACAATTCATTTTTGTTTCACAAGTCAATACTACAATACAATAATCGTTTATTAATAAAAACCACATCTATAGGACCACCTAGTTTGGAGGAAGCTTTTACCCGAGATGGTTCCATTCACAAAACTTAAATACTACTTTTAATTCAAATTTAATAATCAATTTGAATATCTAAATTGATAATCAATTACAGTTCTTATATCTAATTTAATGTTCAATTTGAATATCTAATTTAATAATTAATTGTAATTTAATAATCAATTTAATTTTAATTTCATACTTCTTAAATTTTATTTATAACTTTAATTCAATAATTTTGATTTAATTAATTTTGAATGTTTAATTTTATGTTGTCCAATTAATTGCAATCATGGCACATTAATATTGATTTTATTATTATTTGTTATTTCTACTTTTTTACTCATTATTTTTTATTTTTTATCGGCTGTCGCTTGACCACTATCTCACCTGATGGTAAGCGATGATGAGGTCAACGGAGAAGCACGCTTGCCTAGAAGAAACCTATTCACTCTTGACTTAAAGACTCCCAGGTTGTAGCTATTAGGAAATACAGACTCCGGCAGGAAATGCCACTCCTTTTCTGTACGCATAATAAAGGTATTCCCAAAACGTTTGGTGCGTCTGGGTAGGATGTCCACCATGTACGCATTGCCATTCGTCTTATAGTCCGGTGATGGAACGGGCTAGGAGGAATTAGTTCATGTAATTCCAACGCACACTCCCCGAAATGTAACCGATAAACAACCTACAGCCTGGCAACTCGGCGCCAATATTCGAGGTTCTGCAGCCTAAATTCGACCAGTACTTCATTGCTGATGAGCCTTTTGGCCCGTTTTTCGATCGACTCAAGTGCATCCAGCTGGTACTTGGCAGATCCGTCCCAGAGATGAGAGCAGTACTCCATGCATAATCGAAGTTGCGCTTGATACAAACTGAGCAACTGTTCCGGCGTGAAGTATCGTCTCACCTTCGCAATTTTTTGGGGTCCCCAATTTTTTGGCAGCCAGCTGAGCTTTTGCCTCAATGAATGGACAAAAATTGAGCGTCGATGCCAACGTAATGCCAAGAACCTCAAGATGGTCCGTTATCGGCACGGTCACACCTCGGAAAGAAGGAGCCGGGTGGAGTTGGCTCCTTTTAGCGGTTTTTTTTATAATCACTTTAATGAAACGAAATATGTATGTATGGAATGAATAAAGCTGTTTTTATTTTTATTAATTTTTTATAGTTTGACATAATAGTTACTATTTGACTGTATGCAGGGTCTAAAGTAACCTAACACGAAGGAGATGACGGGAGCTGAGTTCGCTCACTTCAGCTCCCGTCATCTCCTTCGAACCTAACCTGTCCGTGTCGGGATGCCCTAAGCTGATTCGTTGACCATAATTTATTATTTTGTTGAAATTGGTTTTAATATAGAATAGGTGCAAGTTAGATATGTATTTTTATGCGATTGACTCGTCACGCGCCTGCTCTTACTACGCCCACTTTTAACGTACATTGCCGATTTTTCAACAAAAACGCAATCCGATTAGTTATTTTGCTCACCATGTTTTAAATATGCATACCAATCAAATACACTGTTTATGATATGTTTTCTCTGCTGATCAATCATGAAGTCTTGCTGATCAAGTAGTTATTTTGCGGACTGAATGTTTATTATGCAAACTCATGTTATTGTAAGCTGCCTATTTATGATTTAATTTTTGCCATTTTTTCAAAATTATTTGCGGAACAAGGATTGCTGCCTGATTTTTTTTATTGCAAATAAAATCATTGTATGCCGACTAAATTATTTAAAAGATGTATTTTTGTGACTCACCAAATTTTATAATTGCTAAACATTTAATTACTTCTCATATAATAATTATACAAACTTCAATGGAATATCTATAAGTAATAATTTAGTTTTGCTACTCATCACTACATATATATATATGTTACTGTAAAAGCCTGAACTACGGTCAAACCTTGCATTTACCGGTGAAACTTAAGATTTACCAAGTCTTGCAGGTAAAAGTCCGAAACAGATAAATCATCGATCATTAATTTTATATTAATTATAATAATTAATTTCGGCTTTTTGGATTAGCTGAATGTCAATGTCTTAAGGTTTATATTCTGTCGTTTTCGGTGCAACTACTGCGACAACATTGAAAAAACAAGTTAATTTAAATAATAAAAAACCCGACTACTACTAAAGTGAACTAAAAAGATGGAAACAAGAATAAAATCTATGAAGCATTGTTGATACAGATTGATAATCGGGTATCTAATAGGCTTCTTGAGAAGTACTTTTAGAACCGCTCTTTGCGCTATTTCCACTCGCATCATATTTGTAGGAAATGTATCACCCCACGCAAGTATGCAAATGAAATAGACAAGCTTTAACGTATCTATGGCAGCTGAAGATCTATTGTTTTTGAAACATATATTAGTTTCCTCGTGCAGGAAAGTATATTACTAAATGGTTTGCTAAGCTAAGACGAGAGTCGATTTGCAGTCCCAGATACCTCATATTAGATGTGCTTAAGAGGGGTAGGTAGTCGTAGTCAGGACTGGAGCGAAAACAGGTGTGTGACCGTATTAGAACGTTATTTGGTGGTTGAGACGCAGAAGAAGAGGAAAATGTAATAAATTTAGTATTAACTGTATCAAGCATAAGAAGGTTGACATTAGGTCAGGCAATTACGGTGGAGAGAGCTCTTTCTTTTTCATTAAAGGCTGTCTTTGCTGTGTAACTGTCAGTCTTTGGCATGCAAGATCAACGCCGTGTCATCTACATAAGTAATGATATTGCAGATGAATGTTAAATTGACAGAGGTCATTGGTGTACACCAGAAATAACGTGGGCCCAAAAACACTGCCCCGCAGTACTCTATATGTGAGAAATTCTTCGCTACTTATGAGGTTTCCAACCTTTACGCACTGACTAAGCTCCTTGAGGTAACTGCGAAAAATCTCTAACACCGTACTTCTCACGCCCACTGCTTCTAGCTTGCACAGAAGAATGGGAATTGAGACTGTATCAAAAGGCTTCGACAGGTCTAAAAATCCTGCTATGGTTTTCAACTTGTTATAGAAAAATTGAATAAGAGATGTCGTCAAATCAATCAATCATATTCAGTTGATTTACCCTTAATAAATCCATATTGGTTCTTAGAAATAATATGGTGTTTAGTTAAATAATTAGTTGTTTGTTAATCAACTTTTAAAAAATCTGAGAGATTGTTATGAGTACTGAAATAAGCCTTTAGTTTCCGAAACAGACACTCTCGCCTTTCTTAAAGATGTGGTGGACAAAAGCCTTTTAAAAATCTCTAGGGAAAATCCCAGAAGTTATAGATAGGTAAAAATGTGTTTTATAGCTGGTGTTAACGTGTGTCACGCCGATTTGAATAAGGATGCAAAAATACTAGATACATCTAGTGTTTAAAGTGTCCTTTTAAGCAAGAATTGCCTGTATTAGAACATCTCGCTTTTCCAAAGCTTTTCATTTAGCCTTTAACCTTTCAGTTTAGTTTAAATCTGAAACAAACTTAATATCAAAAGGTATTGCTACGACTTGCAAAGCAAGGTTTGAAGCAAGATGCTACGTGTCGGATATACAAACATATTTGTGTTTTTTAAATGAGTAATTTTGAATTTGAAAGGTAGTAGTTTGGAATACGTTTTTATTTTTGTCTTTTATACACTGTGACACTTGTGGTTGATACCGTGAAATAGCGACAATATACTGTGTATTATCTCCAACTAAAATCTGGATTATCTTCTCCTTCCATAACTCTCCTACACTACGGACGTCTACATAATATAGACATCAAATAACTATTAAACTATTTCACTGTAGCGCATCTCACAATAATAATACGGTCTCATTTTCATAACACTTTGCTACGACTTTGCTACGGACCTTGCTACGTCGTAGCAAGGTGCTACGTTAGCCTACGAAATGTAGACACCAAGATTTCATCGTCTTTCTATTCTTATCCCAATTTATTTGTATATATCTATTTTCCGTTATCTCAATAGTACATACTTGTACTACATACTGCATATCATATTTCACAATATCCATCCATCGTTTTTTGGGTCTTCGTATATCACATACATAAAGAACGAACATCAAAAATTATATAATTGCAAAATGTTGTGCATCCGACGATACACATAGTTCGGATCAATATGGAACTCGATTATTTCACAAAGCATTGCTACGACCTTGTTACGGACCTTACTACGGTAACTGGTAGCGAGATACTACGAACGTCTACGAAACACCATTACGAAATGAAAAAAGTTACAAACTGACTTTTAGTTTTAAATTTATTTAGATCGGATAAACAAACATATTTTTTAAAGTTTTATCTACTATTGCGCTGGAGACCTTGCTACGGTTCACCGTAGCCTATTACGAAACAAAAAAAGTAAACAAAATGTCTTGGAGCGGTACAGTTATAAGATTCAGATTAAAATAAAAATCATTTTTAAGTATAACTACTATCATGTTAGTTACTTGCTACGGTTGGCGCAGTGGTTGAGCGATTGACTGCTGCGCTGCGTGTCGCGGGTTCGATTCCCGCACGGAACACATATTTGTAGTTATGACCTACAGATAGTTGTTCCGGCTCTGGGTGTTTGTGTATGTGAGTTTATATGTTTGTAAACGCACCCACATACACAGATACAGGAAGAAAAAAAAATAAAAAAAACCCTATCGAGATGATTTGACCGTCTACTAAATGTAGACAATTGAGATATGAATGACAAAATGTTGGACAATACGCGATACTTTTACTCGCATCAAGCACATTTTTTTTTCCATTTCAATTCTAGTGCTAGTGCAATTTATTAGCTAGTTGAACTAATAAGTATCGATTTCTAATGGTGAAAACACAAGCTAAAAAATTTGAAATCTAAATCTCAGATTTGGCTGCCCGAAGGGTACAGTTTTTTTTAACAACAACAGGCAAGGGTCAACAATCCCTGTTAATGTTAACAGACGCTTCATAATTTAAAGTTACTATATTAATTACAGTACAGGGTTTACTATAAATGCATATCTGTCTAATCCCGCAGTTTACAGGTTATGTTACAGTAGTAGTGACTTGAGTTATGAGTTAAGAAAATGTCGGTATTGAATATCGACCCATGTATTACGTCATATTTATGCGATTTTTTAATTTTTGAGTAGAATTTGATGCAATACACGCACTATGTGTCTTTCATCCATGATGTAGCGATCCCTCCTGAAGCGTTGACGCGTTTCGATATATATATATATATTTACTGGCTGTCCCGGCAAACTATGTTTTGCCATAAAAACACATCTACCCTACCTACCCTAATTACCCTGCCCTACCTACTCAACCTTACCCACCCTACTCTACCTTACCTACCCTACCCTACCTACATACCTACCCTACCCTAGGTAAGGTACCAATTTTTTATTTTCTTATTTTTTTCTCATAAGAAACTTCTCCTGACAATATCAGACACAACAAAAAAAGAATAAGCGAAATCGGTCCAGCCGACCTACCCTACCTACCATACCTACCCTACCCTACCCTACCTACTCTACCTACCCTACCCTATCTACCCTACCTACTCTACCCTACCTACATACCTACCTTACCTACCCTACCCTACCTACATACCTACCCTACCCTACCTACATACCTACCCTACCTATGTAGGTATAGTGCCAATTTTTTTTTCTCATTTTTTTTCATAAGAACCTTCTCCTAACAATAACAAACACAACAAAAAAGAATAAGCGAAATCGGTCCAGCCGTTCACGTGTGATGCTGTGACCAAGGGAAATAGGGATTCATTTTTATACTAGCTGACCCGGCAAACTTTGTTTTGCCATAAAAACACCTAATATGCATCTACCCTACCTACCCTACCCTACCTACCCTACTTACCCTACCTACCCTACCCTACCCTACCCTACCTACCCTACCCTACCTACCCTACTTACCCTACCTACCCTACCCTACCCTACCCTACCTACCCTACCCTACCCTACCTACCCTACTTACCCTACCTACCCTACCCTACCCTACCCTACCTACCCTACCCTACCCTACCTACCCTACCCTACCTACCCTACCCTACCTACCCTACCCTACCTACCCTAACCTACCTACCCTACCCTACCTACCCTACCCTACCTACCCTACCCTACCTACCCTACCCTACCTACCCTACCCTACCTACCCTACCCTACCTACCCTACCCTACCTACCCTACCCTACCTACCCTACCCTACCTACCCTACCCTACCTACCCTACCCTACCTACCCTACCCTAATTTTCCTTTTTTTTTTTTTTTTTGTAAGTCTAAACCATTCTCGAATCTCCACGAACACACACAAAAAATTTCATCAAAATCGGTCCAGTCGTTTAGGAGGAGTTCAGTCACATACACACGCACACAAGAAATATATATATTAAGATATATAGATTTGTATATATATAGATATAGAAGAAGATAACGAAATTGCAAGTAAGTTCAAACGTAATGCATTTCGACGGAATTGCACTTGTTTTTTTTACATACGTGCGGGTTATCGCCTTATGTGTCTGTGACCCCTCTCTAAAGCATTTAAAGCCGTTTGTCCCTGCTGTATCTACGGTTAGTCAGAACCGTGAAAATCAAACATCAGTCTAAAAGGGGTATCGTGTTACTCAATTACTTTGTGTGGAGGCTAGATAGACTATAATTCCATATGCAATACTAATATTTAGCTGCATCCAGATACACTGGAAGCTGACCCCAACACAATTAGCTGGGGAAGCTGTTAAGGAGATTTTTAGGGTTCCGTACCCGAAGAGTCTAAACGGAGCCCTATTGCTGACACTCACGTGTCCGTCTGTCCGTCCACTGGCAAATTTTTTTTATTCCAATTTTATTTTTAACTTCTCATTGACGTAACTTGTTGGCGATAATGTTTATTACGTATATTTTACTAACAAATACCAATATATTTTACATTTGGTACGGAACCTAAAATGTGTAAAGTCTGACACGAACTTGGCCGGTATTATTTTTTTTATTTTCGATTCTTTGTCATGTACCAACGCACTTTCAAGTTTCAGCATTAAGGAGAATGTTAAAACGTTTCTATTCATTCATTAATTTACGATTACAATTAGTGAAAACGTGTCCAGTAATTATTCCTGGACGTAATTCAATTGTCTTTAAATAAATCTTTGGACACGGGCACCAATAGTTTTGAATAGATAATTTGGTGGTCAAAGTTATCCCCAGTTGTTGTTGATACGTTATATCAGTGTTATCTTGCGTCATGTCTCTAGGCCCACATCACTTCTCAACTTGCTACTTTACATGATTTAGTTATCTAGGTTGGGTATTTGCGTAATTATCTGTTTCTTGTTAAGGCTTATAATTATAATAGAATCATAAATAGACGTGACATCGACCCCTGAATTTCAGCGAAAAGGGGTAAAATTGGCCATAATGGAAACTTTGAAGAAAGGTCAGAATTAGACCAAAAATGCGATTATCTTAAAGCGAGACCACCAATAAGGATGCAAAAATACTAGATACATCTAGTGTTTAAAGTGTCCTTTTAAGCAAGAATTGCCTGTATTAGAACATCTCGCTTTTCCAAAGCTTTTCCTTTAGCCTTTAACCTTTCAGTTTAGTTTAAATCTGAAACAAACTTAATATCAAAAGGTATTGCTACGACTTGCAAAGCAAGGTTTGAAGCAAGATGCTACGTGTCGGATATACAAACTTATTTGTGTTTTATATATGAGTAATTTTGAATTTTAAAGGTAGTGGTTTGGGATAAGTTTTTATTTTTGTCTTTATACACTGTGACAATATACTGTGTATTATCTCCAACTAAAATCTAGGTTGGGTATTTGCGTAATTATCTGTTTCTTGTTAAGGCTTATAATTATAATAGAATCATAAATAGACGTGACATAGACCCCTGAATTTCAGCGAAAAGGGGTAAAATTGGCCTTAATGGAAACTTTGAAGAAAGGTCAGAATTATACCAAAAATGCGATTAACTTAAAGCGAGACCACCAACAGCTACCATTTAATATTTGTCATTAATGGTTTTCGATGACATCCGCTTTCTGTTCGAAGTTTTTCAACTATAGTTGGATATGCAAGTCACGATGGCACAAAACAGAGCAGCTAATTTAAGCTCTCAACCACCAAGAGGTGTCAAGGAATGCATTCGTTGTAGTCGAAATCGGCTAGATGGCTTCATCATCATATTTTAGTATGTATTTTAGGTTGCCTAGAAGAGATCGCGGAATGCGATAAGACCGTCAATTATGTGTGTTTTAGTTTTCATTTTAACCAACTTCAAAAAAGAAGGAGGTTCTCTATTCGACGCAAACTTTTTTGTTAAATGTTTCCCGATTACTCAAAGATGCTTCGACCGATTTGAATAAATGTTATTTTTCGCTTTGTAGTGTTTTGTTTTGGAAGTCAGTTTGTTTTTTTTTTTGTTAAAAAGTTGTTTTATTGTATATTTCGGCATTTCTAAGATATCGTTCTGAAGAGCGCTATGGTTTCAAATGACTTTGACAGATGGCAACTTGACGTTAACACTTGACATTGGTTTATGGCGCGAACAAGAGGTGATGACACAAGGATCGAGAGGGAATATGGCGGGTTTGGTTTTGAGTTGTGAATTCGTGATGAAAACCTAAGGAGAAATACAGTGAGAGTTACCGATTGTTCGTGTAGATCAAACCACGTGTTATAGTGGAATGTCGTTTAAGTTATTCGCCAATACATAACGTGATCAGTTACATTGTGAGCCTACATACAAGCAAAGAAGTTGTTTTGTTTAACATCTAGCCCGAAGAACCCATGCAATAATGGCTTTTCCTGCCAATTACACAGTCTTCCCTACATATAATATATTATATTGCGTAGAAAAAAATATGTAGAAGATAAATAATGTGCTATTTGTGTTTGGGTTTTGTTTTTTAAATATATTATGAATCTTTTAGTACTACTGAAAGCTAATCATAGCTGCAATAAACCATTCCATACACGAGTACACAAGGAAAGCAGCAATCAGAGAAGAATACCTCATAACGAATATGGACGCTCCGTCTAGTGTTCATCGACTATTGGCCAGTTTTTGAATGTAGAATTTAAAGTTGAGTATTGGTCGAAGTCTCCTGAAAACCTGACATGCATTAAAGTAGTGTTTGACACGTTCTTAATTCAAAATACTCAATTCCGCACTTGAAAAAAAGTAAAAAGTGATGCAATAATATTGAATTTGGTTTTTGGTTTCGAACAAAAAATAATGAGTTGGCTTTGTTCGTCATTTCTTCTTCAAATTTTGATCTTTAGTACTTCTTTCATGTGTAACAAAAATAAGCAAACTATACCTGAAAGGACCACCAATGTTATAGTAGTGTTGTGATCTAAGCAAAGCTATTATAAGTTCGCCTAGTTTTTACCCGACAGCCGAAGGAGGGTAATGTGTTTATCAGTCTATGTATGTATGTGTGTATGTGTGTATGTATGTATGTATGTATGTATGTATGTATGTATATATGTATGTATGTATGTATGTATATGTATGTTTGTTCCAATGTGGCGTTCCAGAGACCAAACGCGTTGGCCGATTTTGATGATTCATACGTCAATCGATTCGTCTTAACCCTGCAAGTGTCACTGGCTACATTTAAATTGGAAAAAAGAAAAATGGCGGATTTTGGGCGCCATATTGTGGGGGACCAAATATTTTTTTACTTCCAAACCCATCGTGTGGGGTATCAAAATAAAGGGTTTTAAGAGGTGATTTCAAAAATATATAACACTTATATGTTTAAATGTACCGAAATCTAAAAAAAATAACTAAAAAGTTATAAATAAATCACGTAAATTTAAAAAATCAAAAGACCCGACTGCTTAAAAGGCGAACTAAAAGGACGTAAACAAGAAGAAAACCATGCTGTGCACTGTCAGTCGGAGGATACATCTGGTTTAGGTCAGCCAGCTCGCTAATATGTATCCTCCGACTGCACAGCATGATTTTCTTCTTGTTTACGTCCTTTTAGTTCGCCTTTTAAGCAGTCGGGTCTTTTGTTTTTTTATATTTACTTTTTTTATACAGATTGTATATACATACTAGTATTAGAGATGAGAAAGTTTAGTGTTTGTTACCTTTTCACGATTAAACTGCCAGACCGATTTAAATGTAATTTCGGTATGGAGATAGTTTGACGCCTTGGAGACTACATAGAATAGTTTTTATCCCAGTAGTTTCCTTGTGGTGATAAAACTATTTTTAGGCAGGCAGAAGATAGTTTATTATACACTGGCCTTCAAAACTTAGTACCACAGTTTTAGTACCACACTTTTAAAATGCAAATTCTCTTAAACTATTAGAAGTTAATGAAAATTTTTATAAAACGTTTTTTATTTCTAAACTCTGAATTCAATAGTTTAGGAGAAATTGCAATTTCAAAACTGTGGTACTAAATTTTGTAAGCTAGTGTAGTTAAAATTAATTAATTTACAAAATTACAGGCTTTTTGATGTAGATAATAATTATACATGTTTTGCCAGCGGGCTTCGGAACAATCTAATAACTGACAAAATCCGTAATAACAAAAAATGTTTCCTCGAAAAGGAACTTCACATTATCTTTTCCTACAAGTATATCTATTAGAGAATGTGGCCTATTATTGTTTTTAATCTATTTGACGCAAAACATACTTATGTCATAAATGCGTTATTTGTACACTTCTAACAGATACAGCTGCAATTTAAGAGTATTTTAAAACTAATTTACTAAGTTTTCAATTAATGAAAGATTACACTATTAAATAAAAAAGTAGATTTAAGAGATACATTTAAAAACACCTTTAGTAATCAACTTAAATATTTAAGACACGCTTGAGTTAAATTGTACGTTTTTAAACCCAGTGTACTAGTCTTGACATCACCTATAGAACTAAGGCCTTGTTTATGGAGAAGTGGGTCGCCGCGGGTCGCGTGCTGCGTGGCGTTTCGCAGCGTGTCGCTTCTTAAACGCCTACGTTTCTACGTAAACGCTCTCATACAACGCGGTCCGATCTAAATTCAAACATATGGTTTGAATTTAAAACGGACCGAACCGCCCACCACTATGGGCGACGCGCCGCGTCTTTATAATCAGTATTAAATCACTCTGAGGAAATTCAGCATATTTGGTAAACTTGATACAAAAAAAAATGGATAACTGTGACCACTATTTAGTATAATAGAAAAAACAGAAACAAAATATACTTTTATATAATACTAGCTGTTGCCCGCGGCTTCGCTCCCGTGGGCCAACCCACAGGACCCGTTTTCGGGATTAAAAAATAGCCTATGTCACAGAGGAATAATGTAGCTTTCTATTGGTGAAAGAATTTTTCAAATCGGTCCAGTAGTTTCAGAGCCTATTCGGTACAAACAAACAAAAAAATCTTTCCTCTTTATAATATTAGTATAGATTTACTTTTGAACATACAAATAATAACCTTAAGTTCTGCAGGTGTATGAAATATTCCATTATTTATTAAAAAACTAAAATCAATTTGTTGCATATC
Source organism: Anorthoa munda (assembly GCA_945859665.1). Lineage (NCBI taxonomy): Eukaryota > Metazoa > Arthropoda > Insecta > Lepidoptera > Noctuidae > Anorthoa > Anorthoa munda. The sequence continues at coordinate 43,232,914 of OX243893.1, forward strand.
CTAGGCAAAAATGACTCGTCATTTAAGAACTTTAAAGCAGTTATTCTCCAGCCAACCGTACACTTTACAACTTCATCACATGTTATAACTACGTTAGCGAACGGAGTTCGTGTGCCTGAATTTTGGGTCAACCATAATACACTTTCGCTAACAAGTTCGCCAAGTCCAGAATATTTGATATCGAACATGTGATATTTCGGCAACTCATGACAATCCCATACATGTTGAACTTTCAAGTGTATTTCAACTAGTTCGATCGTGCTATTTTGGTAACTCTAGAAATCCCATGCATGTTGAACTTTTAAGTGTAACCGAACTTGATATCGAAACGCTAAGCTAAGAAGTATTAGCTTTCATCTGACCAAAGAGCTGGCTTTTATTGGACAAAGAATAAGCAACGTGTCAATTAATAGTAGATTGTTTACTTAGGGAACAAACAACTATTTTAAAGGCGAGTGTTTTTTTTTAATCCAGAGCGGAGCGAAGGATTCTAGAGTAGAAGCCAGAGTGTAGCGAGGTGTTCTAAAGTAGAAGCCAGAGTGTAGCGAGGTGTTCTAAAGTAGAAGCCAGAGTGTAGCGAGGTGTTCTAAAGTAGAATCCTGAGTGCAGCGCGGGATTCAAAGTACGTCACTCGAGCTTAAAATGGTGTTGCTCCCGAGGTGGACACTCTACTTTTTATCACTCTATGAGAAAATAAGTAAGTGCAACTATGAACAAGAACGTTACGTGTATTTAAGTACATACAATTAGAAACCATAAGACATAACATAGAAATAATTAGAGGCTAATATTTATATTTGAGCAATTATAGATGGTAATGCATCATAATAATTTTATTATCCGTTACAGTTATAGATTTACTTTTTAATTTGGCTCTCTCGCAATTTTCCAGTCATTCACCTCATACATTCGTCGTAATCGATTTTAGCGATGTAATCCCATTTTGGACCATCTTGACCTCATTTATTCATCTCTTTGCTGATTGGAACATTTACTAACAATATCCACATTCCAAATTCAAATCACTTTTAGTCCCTAAGGGATTATATAATGAGCTATTTTGGTTCTTATTTACGAGGAATAAACTAGCTCTTTTTGAATAGATGTGATATTAATAACTTTTTGTCACATATATTCAAAAAGAGCTAGTTTATTCTTCGTAAACCATAATTGCTCAAATATAAACATTAGCCTCTAATTTTTTCTATGTTATGTCTTACGGTTCCTAATTGTATGTAAATAAATAAAAGTTACGTTCTTATTCATAAGTTGCCTCAAGTGACGTACGTAATTTGAATCCTTCGCTGCGTTTAGGATTCTAAAGGACTATAAAAGCCTCGCTCCGCTCTGGATTAAAAAAACACTCGCCTTTAAAATAGTTGTTTGCTTCCTAGATAAACAATCTACTATAAATAACCGCTGGTGCATAATTATTTTTATCTAATCTGATATCGTAAAGTGCCAAATTAATACGAAATCAATCATGTTTATAAACTTCGCCTGCATGCTGCGTTTCGGTTTAAAAGCTCGCAATCACGTTTTAATAACCTTTGTTAAATAACAGTATCATACATCACTATATATTTTTTTAAGTCTAACTAAACAAATTTATGAATAGTAGGGGAAATGTAGGTAATGGGGATCACTTAAGCGAGAATGAAAAAAAAAGCAAATCTATGTATCAACTATTTATTGCTGTGTTCTTATTATAAACTTTACTTTCTTAACTATCAATTGAGATCAACTTTAATCACTTTGGTTTATAAACTTTGGTTCAATAAAAAAATAAAAAAAAAATAAGTTTGATCACGATTGTCAACATCGGTTGGCAATGGTGATCAGCATGTGGACAATGGTGATCAACACATATCGCACACATAATTGTACGCAGAGTCCCATCCAGTACAGTCGGCATGAGCCCATAGCCCACAAGAAGTGCACCGGTACCATATTTCGTTATTTCGTCCGAATTCACCACATACAAGACACAAGTTGCCTGCACCTTCTGCGTCGTCATTTTCGTCATCCTGGCATAACTCATCCGTGTTCACGTCTGACGTCGAAGTATCATTTGACTCCTGCAGAATTTTCCTCTTAACCTTCTCACGACTGACCTTCTCTGGCTTGCTTTTCTTTCCTGTTCCTTTTCCTTTTCCTTTGTTTTTCACAGCTTTGTTCTTCCTTTTATTTTCTTTTTCAACTAGGGCGTCTTTGATTGGTGTAGACGTTAAAATCGTTGCGTGCTGTTTTTTTCTTCCTTGTCTTGTCTTGACAACAGTTACTTTCGTAGGCATCTGAATGAAATTTTGAATACTTGGCAGATCCTTAGATGTTGATGGTATATTTAATTGAGACAACGATGCAGTCGCTGGTTCAGAAGTTGTGGGACAAAATGTGGATGTACTTGGAATAGGAATATTTCGTTCTAGCTCAATAGTAGCTGTTGGAGATGATACGGAGACAACAGCACCAGCAGAAGTCGATTCTGAAATAGAGTCAGCAAGATCTTGAACAACAATTGGATCTGATTGAAGGACTTCAGCTGCTATAAAGTCTTCATCTGGAAAAATATTGGGATTTATAGGAAATATGCCCGTTGCTTTGAATCCTGCTTCGGCCTTACTCATGGAGGCAACATTAGAGAATGCTTTTTTGACCAATGAAGCAATATCATAGGGTGTTATTCTTTGTAAAAGTTGGCTCTTCATGAATAAATCGCATTCTCTTCTATATGCAGCTTTGAATGGACCAAAAAAGGACACATCCAATGGCTGCATGCGATGAGAGGTATGGGGTGGAAGAGATAACATATGGACAAAGTTTTCCTTACAATACTCAAAGATGGCCAGAGAAATGTGACTCGCATGATTATCCAATACTAATAGAATCGGTTCTTCTGCAGAAGGTTTGGCATACAGGGTAAAGTGCTTGAGCCATTGAAGGAAAAGTTCTTCATTTATCCATCCGTTGTCGGAACATTTATATATTGCTCCTATTGGCCCATCCTTTTCAAGAGTCGGGGTCATCCTCTTTCGGGGAAAAATAAACATTGGCGGGACATATCCACCTGCAGCACTCATAGCGCAGAGCATAGTGATATTCTTACCCCTTTCCCAACTTGTTATGGACCCTACTCTCTTTTGTCCCGTTGCAGCTAATACTTTTTCAGGATCTTGGACGGTAGTGATGCCAGTTTCGTCACAATTGTATATGTTTTTCGGTAAAAATTTGTATTTTCCCATTAATTCTTCTAGCAGCTTATAGAATCGTTGAACTTCAGTCTTGTTGAAGGCTGTAACCCTATTTATGCTAGTAGCTTCGGGCTTCCGCACAGAAATATTATTCCTGGTAACAAATCCCTCAAACCAAACTCGACCAGCCAATCTTGAACTCGTATTAAAATTGTGTTTCAGATTTAAGGCTTCAGCGTATTCAAATGCTGCTCTTTTTATTTGGTTTGGGGTGCACCCGTAGAATATGTTAGCCATTTTTTTGATTATGTCCGCTAATTCTTTTTCCATCTCAGAAGTGAAGACAGTATTACGGCCGAGACGAGGTGCCTTAACTATATTTTTTTTGTACCTCTTGTGAAGACTGGCAAATGGCATATTCATGGCCTTGGCCGCTTTTCGTATTGAATAATTCTGTTCATCTATGAGCTTTACAGCCTTTTCCAGGTGGTCTATAGTCCAATTAGCTTTATTAGTCTTTCTAGAACGAACTTTCGGCATCTACAAACAAAAAATAATACTGTTTTACCGAGATTAGGTTGTGTGGGCAATGGGGATCAGTATGTAGGTAATTGGGATCACCTGACTCCGATTACCTACATGGGCAAACTAACGGAAAAAAAAATCCTGAGGAGAAATTATAGGTTATAATAACAATAAAGCTGTTGAATTGCACACTAAAATGCTACGACTATTACACATTACAAGTACAGTAATAAATATTTGGTATTTTGTGATTTACCTTCGGATTTATCAACTCGAAAAATTAGATGAAAATGGCGCGAAACCTTCACACACCTGTTACTCTCCGACGCGTCGCGCGAACTGAACTGAGCCAATCAACGGCCGCGCACGGGAATGACGTAATGCTAGCGTGTAGTTATGTTAGCATCGTTTGGTTGCGTTCGGTTTTTGTTATTTTGAGGTGATCACCATTGCCAACTGACTCCCATTGCCTACATTTCCCCTAAATTAGATAAGTTATTTAGTCCTAAAAGGTAACTTACCTTATCAATACATCTTTAAAATACTTTATTTCTTAAGATTATGTTCTTAGATCTTGTCATTCAATTATCAAAATGATATTTCGACACGTTTCGTCTAACTCGCCTTCGTGTAGCTCCGGACGAATCAAATAAAATTATTTTGTGAATACTACTCTCAGCTAGGTTATTGGAAACGATTTATCGTGTGCACTTCAGGCTTCAGTGGCTCTCCTGGTTTAGTACTGGGATATAAAAAAGTTATTGTTTGCTTTGTTCTCAGGGAATGCAGAACTGTCAGCCTTTGAAGCTTAATTGTTCTAAATAATAGCAAGGTGCTGTGAGGGAGAGCCGGGAGGGTTGGTGTTTAAGAATATTCAGGGTAAAGAGTTGGCAGCTTAGTAGTTGCAGATTTGTGAGAGCACCGAGAGTATATATGAAAAGTTTTAGATAGATAGCTAGCCCTGTAGTCAGGGGTCCACTTTCAGATTTCCATTAACATTTAAAGTACCTTCAGAGTCGTTTATTTTCATTTGATTGACATAAATAGACAAATCTGACGAAGAAATTGTGGGCTTGTCCTAAATATATAATCATATTTGATATCATTCAGCACACACAATTAGTTCAAATAAAAGGTGTCAATTCGTCGGCGTTAAACGTGAAAATTGGGGTACCCCAGGGCTCAATTTTAGGTCCTTTCTTATTTTTTATATACATAAACGATTTACCCCGTTTATTGGAAAACAAACTAAACATGGTGTTATTTGCTGATGACACATCTTTAATTTTTAAATAAATAGAAGTTCTTGTCAGGTTGCCGATATAAATAACGCCCTACGGCAGGTTCAGGATTGGTTCACTGCAAATAATTTTGTTTTAAATGGTAAAAAACCATGTGCGTAAAATTTGCCTTGCCGAATGTCAAAAGTACTTATAGTGACGTAAGTTTACAATGAGGTCCTCAATTAATATCACTTGCAGGGCGTCTAAGTTCGGCAGCTTATGCTGTTAGAAAAATTCGTCAATTTACTGATGTAGATACCACGAGGCTGATCTATTTTAGTTACTTTCTTACAGTATCTTACAATGGGGAAGAGCTGCAGACATTGAGTCAATTTTTATTCTACAAAAATGACCTATCAGAACGATATACAATCTTCGCTGGCGCGATTCTCTGAGGAATTTGTTTAAGGACATTAACATCATGACGGTTCCTTGTCAATATATTTATGAAAACATCATGTACGTGAGAAAGAATTTACACGTTCTTAGTAAAATAAAAAAAGACAGACATATTACGTTACTAGAAATAGGGGCCAATTAGTTCATCCAGGTTTCAGACTGGCTAAAGTAGCCTCATCTTTCATGGGGTACTGTACAAAATGTTACAATAAAATTCCTCCCCACATTCTAGAACTGAATGACGGAAGCAAGCACGATATCTTTTAAGGTTAGATATTTATGATCAATATATTCGATATTCATCAATATATTGACGATAATAACAAGATTGAATCGGTTAAAAGTCAAAACACTGTATAAGCTATGTGCCACAATGAGTAGAAATGAACGTTGTGACGTCACAAGGGCTCGGGTTTGTTCGGAAAACTGTCGGGGTGTTTTCGGTACTGGATTCAAAACAATATTTTCGATTGGATTTTACTTTGTAATTAAAATGAAAAAAAATTAAAAATAGTTTTGTACGAAATCTTATATATGATCTATCCACTTTTTACAAAAAACAAATTGGTTCAACAAAGCAATTGCTGAAGATACAGCAATTTGTAAGAATAAGATTGTAGTACTGATGTTCATAAAACAAAATCAGCGGTGTATTCATACATACAATAAAATCTTATTTTTAACCGACTTACCAAAAAGGAGGAGGTTCTATGTTCGACATTATGTATGTTTTTTTTTTTTTTGTATGTTCACGCATATCGCCGTAAATTTTGGACCGATTTTGAAAATCCTTTTTCTGTTTGAATGAGTACGTTTCGAAATTGGTCCCATTTTAATTTGGTGAAGATCTGATGAAGAACTTTGAAGATATACAACAGAACTCTTCAATAAATTTCGGAAAATCTCTCGGGATTGCTGCAATCGCATGTCTGTTTATTGTTTATACCATTTCATAACAAAACATCACGCCAGTACGCTCTTAAGGGGTACGTAGATCTCTCATTTCACCGGTTTTGATCAAGTTTCATGATATTCGGGTAATCTATTCTGGCGTTATAGGTACCTTAACCAACTTGCCTATTAGGTAGGTACAACTAAAAACCGGCCAAGTGCGAGTCGGACTCGCACACGAAGGGTTCCGTACCATTATCGCAAAACACTGCATAAAAATCACGTTTGTTGTATGGGAGCCCCCCTTAATTTATTTTATTTTAATTTATTAATTATTATTTTTTGAAGTAAATATACAACTAAACATTTTGTGAATATTTCAAGCGTCTACCTGTTGCCGTTATTAATATCGAGCAAAAAACGGCAAAAATATCACGTTTGTTGTATGGGAACCCCCCTTTAATATTTACTTTATACTGTTTTTAGTATTTGTTGTTATAGCAGCAACAGAAATACATCATCTGTGAAAATTTCAACTGTCTAGCTATCATGGTTCATGAGATACAGCCTGGAGACAGACGGAAAGACAGACAGACAGACAGACAGACGGATCGCGAAGTCTTAGTAATAGGGTCCCGTTTTTACCCTTTGGGTATGGAACCCTAAAAAGTGAAAAATAAAAAGCTTTTTTACAAAAAAAAATACTACCGACTTCCAAATAAAAAAAAACCGGCCAAGTGCGAGTCGGACTCGCACACGAAGGGTTCCGTACCATTATCGCAAAACACTGCATAAAAATCACGGTTGTTGTATGGGAGCCCCCCTTAATTTATTATTATTATACCATTTTATGCGTTATTCCATAACGCATAAAATGGTACCCATCAAAGTCACCGACTTCCAAAAATAAAGTTATTTTCACTTTGTAGTTTTTTAGGGTTCCGTACCCAAAGGGTAAAAACGGGACCCTATTACTAAGACTTCGCGATCCGTCTGTCTGTCTGTCTGTCTGTCCGTCTGTCTCCAGGCTGTATCTCATGAACCGTGATAGCTAGACAGTTGAAATTTTCACAGATGATGTATTTCTGTTGCCGCTATAACAAAAAATACTAAAAATAGTAGAAAATAAATATTAAAGGGGGGCTCCCATACAACAAACGTGATATTTTTGCCATTTTTTGCTCGATATTTATAACGGCAACAGGTAGACGCTTGAAATATTCACAGTATGTTTAGTTATATATTTACATCAAAAAATAATAATTAATAAATTAAGGGGGGCTCCCATACAACAAACGTGATTTTTATGCAGTGTTTTGCGATAATGGTACGGAACCCTTCGTGTGCGAGTCCGACTCGCAATTGGCCTGTTTTTTATATTTGGAAGTCGGTAGTATTTTTTTTGTAAAAAAGCTTTTTATTTGTAGTAGGTTCGACTTGCTACAAGCGCAATCAATCAATCTCTTATTTATTATGGATTTTATTGTACACCACTTAAATAATTACAAGACATACTTTTATAAAGACAAATGTCCAATGAGCAATGTCTTATCGCACATGGCGATCTCTTACAGACAACCTTATCTAATAATCTATCTTATTAATCTGCCCAGCCTTTTCCCAACTATATTGGGTTTAATATCAGTTTTTTAAATGGAGCGACTGTCTATGTAATCACCACAACCCAGTAACTGGGTAACATGATACCCCTTGGCAAGGTTGGTGTAAAATATTCTGGCTACTGACTATCCCTAACGATAGTCACAGATGACAGCAGAGACCAATAGTTTAACCCGTCGAGGCACGGAGGAATTTCGCTACGTAAAGATAGTCATATATCCACGGACCGAGGTCGGCAAGTATTGCTTAAATTTGAAGGTCGACCTGTGCAGCTGCTATTATCTAACCACGAGCTCTTCATGCGCTTACCATTTGTCAAATTGTTAAACAACTGTCTTATTTATGAAAAAAGGCGGCGCAGAACGGCAAAGGTTCAAATTAAAATAAGAAAAAATATGTAATACAGGTCGGTTCGTTTTAGTTAAAGTTCATTAAAGACTTGTAAAGGAACACTACTTGTCACTGTGCTCTTATTCTTGTTGCAGCTGTAGAATAGTGTAATTCAATAGTTTTCTTGTAGACTTTTACACCGTTGTTTACATGAATCTCGTCGGTATTACAAAATAGCGACAGCGCGCCGCATGTGTTAAGCAATTGATTAAATTTTTTAAATTCAAATGTACGGAAATTTAAACATCTATAATCAATTGCTAAACAGTCCGTCGACATTTTTATAAAGCCATTAGTTGTAGTAGGTGTCTAACAGTATATTTTATTTAGTACCCAGAATCTACAACTAATCCACTCATCACTTCTGCTAAAAGACGTCCATTGCTGATCATAGGCGTTCCCCAAGCGTCGCCACACTGATCAGTCCTGTGCGTCTCGCATCCACCGAACTCCCGCAGCCTTGACCAGGTCGTCGCCCCAGCTAGTGGGAGGCCTTCCAAAGCAACGTTTTCCGGTTCGCGGTCGCCACTCCAGAACTTTTCAGCCCCAACGGTCATCCGTTCTGTGAGCAATGTGCCCTGCCCGCTGCCACTTAAGTTTGAAAATTCTTTGGGCTATATTGGTAACCTTGGTTCTCTTGCGGATGTCTTCACTTCTGATTCGATCTCGCAAGGATACGCCGAGCATAGCCCTCTCCATTGCCCTTTGGATGACTGTAAGCTTTCTGATGAGACCCATTGTGAGCGACCACGTCTCTCAGCCATAGCAACTAGCAACACACACTGGTCATAGACTTTCGTCTTGAGACACTGTGGTAAGTTGGACGAGAAGATACGGCGCATCTTCCCGAACGCTGCCCAGCCGTATCGGATTCGACGGTTGACCTCTTTCTCAAAGTTGACCCTACCCAACTGGATCGTTTGTCCCAGGTAGACATAATAATTTCTCCACCAGATTTTGTAAGTTTTACCAAATCGCTCCCGACCAAAAAGAAATGAACGACTCTGGAGATAACGTTAAAAAGAATTAAATATAGTGGAAATCGGAAAGTAGACACACACAGCAAGAGACAAACATACACAGGCACTCACAGAGTTCGCATCTGAAACGTTTATATTTATTTTCGGTGTCCGCCCAGCAAACAGCTCTCAGCTAATAGATTTTTCTCCCTGGATATATAAAGTTGTTCTAACACCCGCTCAGCTCACAGGCGATAAGAGAAAGCGAGCAAATAAACAAGACGTCAGTTTTTTCAGAGATATTGGATGAAGCGTATTTTTAATTTAAAATAGATTTATATATCGTAAACAACATACGTGCTTTTCAATATGTTTCATACAGAAAAAGTGAAGGTAAATAAAGTTTTCATTTTGTACAAATTAAGTACCAATCAAATATTTTCGATTCAACGCTAACGACGTTAACATTCAGCTGCAGCGTTGAATCGAAAATATTTGATTGGCACTTAATTTTAACTTTCGTTCGACCGTTTCGATATCGGTAGTGTTTCCTCATAAATTGGTTATTTCGGGGTGATTGCAGCGTTTGAGCCGAAAACGGGAATCGGACGGCCGTCAACGAGGGGAGCGAGTGACCGCCACCCCCTACTATTGGTCTTTTTAGTGCTTTTTAGTTAGGAGCCGAGCAACATTTCACGGTATTCTTACTTTCAATATAAAAATTCAACCCATTATATTCTATGAATTCAGAGAATTTGGCTTCAGGCTGGGGATATTCACCGTTCATTAGGGATAGTGATTTTAGTTATTGTTTATTACATGAACATGAATTTATTCATTGTATCGTGGGGTGTGATTCGTGCTCCGTTTTGAATTCGGGGAAGAGTTATTTCTGTCGAATAATTTGAATTACTTAGTTTAAAATGTTTTGTTTTAATGAATAGGGTTGGGAACTAACTTGAATGAATTTATATTGATAATTAGTCGTGCCCGCGGCTTCGCTCCCGTCAACCTACCTACCCTACCTCCCTACATTCCTACCCTATCTTCCCACCCTACCTACCTACCTACCGTACCGACCTATACCTACCCTACCTCCCTACATTCCTACCCTACCTTCCCACCCTACCTACCTACCCTACCAACTTACCTACCCTGCCTACCTAACCCACATACCTACTCTACCTACCTACATACCCTACATACATACATTACCTACCCCACTTTTCTCATAACATTTTGTTATAAACCTTCCCATTATGCGGGCGAACAAAACAATAAAATAATTATTCAAATCGTTTCAGCCGTTTTTGAGTTTTAGCGAGACTACGAACACCAATTGTATTTTTTTAGGTATTATATTGTATTATCTATACTATAATATTATAAAGAGGAAAGATTTTTTTGTTTGTTTGTTTGTTTGTACCGAATAGGCTCCGAAACTACTGGGCCGATTTGAAAAATTCTTTCACCAACAGAAAGCTACGTTATTCCTGAGTAACATAGGCTATTTTTTTATCCCGAAAACGTGTCCTGTGGGGTGGCCCACGGGAGCGAAGCCGCGGGCAACAGCTAGTTATATATAGTTCAAAATTTGGTATCATCAGTAATGTATGCAGACACACACACAGCTTTATTTTATAGGTATCACCTCTGTGAAAACCTATACAGCTAATATCATGAACCTAACTAGTTCAATATCCGAAAGACCTATAAACTAACTTTTAACTAAAAGGAAACTAGTTTTTAATTACTCTACGGCTTTTAATTAATCTACGTCGTATCCGGCTACCCTGAAAAACTATATCGCAACAGGTTAAACTTCTTTTTATCTGGTTTCTTGCCGTAGTACCCACACATACTTTAGCGGGAGTGGGATAAAGATTTGCGCGCGCAAGATCTCTCTCGCACAGGAGTTGCAAAAGCTTTGCTACTGGAGATAGGGGAAGCACTTACGTCACTCAAAATGAGTGTTAGTATGGGAATTGTTGGTGATTATGACCTGTTAGTGCTTGTAATACTTTATACCTAAACGTAGTATAGTATGTAGTGTTATTCTGGGTGCATCGATCTCACGTATATGACTGAAAGTAGATATTTATGTTTGTACCTAAAACACTTTGTCTTTAAAAGAGAAAGTGTGGAGTTTCTTGTCCGTTCTTCTCCATATCAAGCTGCTTTTCCGAATGGTCGGTAGAATCAATTATTATTACTTACTTGTAAATGTACAATTTTGACGTTTGAAATTGCCGCTTAATAGCTTAATTGAAATGAAGAATGTTGACTTTGGCTATTTGACTTTGAAATTCTACTTCAAGTTCTTCATAATAACAGCGTCCTCCCCATAGAGGAAAATATTATATGGTCCTCCCTCTGGAATTGCGTATTGCTATTTGCACAACTATCTCATTCCCATGTATGCATTTCTCAGGTAACCGCTTTCAGAAATAGCCGTGTCGTAGGTATAACTCTCATTGCTTTAGTTAAAGTTCTAGGTTCTAGGTTTGCTTTAAGTTTTTAACCTACTTTTCAAAAAGGAGGAAGTTCTATGTTCGTCTGTATATATGTTTTTTATGTTTGTTCACCGATTACTCCGTCTATTATGGACCGATGTCGAACATTCTTTTTTTGTATTAAATGGTATACTCTCGAGGTGGTCCCATTGTCACCAAGTCAGGCTCTGATGGGAGGATCCCATGGAAATTGTGGTAATTCTTCAAATTTTATAGGCAAACTATTATTTTAATATTTTCAATAACATGGCAAGCATTTGCATTCAGAAAGTATCATTTGGTCAAATGGAACTGATGAAGAAGACCACAGATGGCCACAGGAACTTTCAATGATAAGTTTGTTTTGAGTAGGTATAAGATATCTCGAATAGTAAAATTACTGCAATACTGTGATAGAATTTAAATAAATCGTTTTAATGAAAATTATACCATCGAACTGATCTGGCGATGACGCCAGAAGGTGGGCACCGGAACTCCGTAATAAAACAATGAGACCTAATCGTGTTTAGGCTCGTTGGTATTGTTATGATTTTCAAGATAATTTAAGGTACGAAAACTAAAAAGAGAGAAACAAAAAATTTTAACGGACTTCCAAAACAAAACACTGCAAAACGAAAAATAACTGTCTTATCGGTAGTCGGTGTTAAAAACAAAAATGTATAGTGTATAGGTACCGAAGACATCGACTTCCGAAAATAAATTAATTTTTCGCATTGTAGTCTTTTGATATCCATTATGAAAACACTACAATGCGAAAAATTAATTTAGCCGGTTTGATAAATTATTAAAGAGGTTTTTTGAAGATGCCGTTTTTCCGCCATTTGTATCAATGTATTTGTATTTTACGCCATGTTCGCATGACACTTACTAAACGGGATGACGTGAGGCAACCTATTAAAAAAATACATGGATGTGGTCATGACTTATGTATCCAATGAGGACTAATAATAGGGATGTTGCCTGGGTAGCGAAATGATAATTCTATTTAATCCGTCAGTGATATTATCAAATAATATTGGTCCCGTATTTTTGGTTTATCAAATAAATCAAAATTGACAAAGATAAATAAGCACATCAAAGTTCAGGAGTTGGGGCTGGCTTGTCAGTATAAAGCGTAGCACACGATATTTCAACGCACTGTATCGCCGTAACTTTTTGATACGTGGCAAAAGAAAAAATACGGTTCCAATATTTTTAGGTTTGATAACTGCCGGACTAAATAGATATTTTTTTTGTCAACATTCCTATTCTGCAATATTAACTTTAAAACTTTCGCGTTTCATAATGGAAAACAATATATCACGGGAATTTAACGCGATGATTTAGATTATTAATTTACTTTAACCCGACGTTTCGACGTGTCTGCACGGGACCACGATCGTTGCAACACGGTCGAAACGTCGGGTTAAATAGGCCTGGCATACCTACATAGCTGCTATAAACACAGCGTCCCTGTTGCTGTCAACGCGAATAAATCGTATCACAAAACCGATTGCCGTGTTTTTTCATTTCTGCAAAGGCTGGAATATAGGTCAAATCCAGTCAATTTTGTATTTTTCTAGCTAGAATTTTGTATTTATAAAACTAGCTGTGAATATAGTTTAGTATTCATACAGTGGAGTTATCGACTATGTTTGTGATGAGTTGTGTCTCAGGTGACATCAATGCGGCACGTGGCCTGTTCCGTCCCTTGTTCCCTTGTGGCCTCTGTGTCCACTATGCTATCCATAGCCTTAGCTAGTATATACACGGCTAGTCTCTCTAAAGCCGGTGAGCAAATATGGAACGTATCTACTCAAATAATTGATGGACTTCTCATTACGCAACTAAAATATGCCTTTATTGCGAATATCATTTTCAGGGTAATTTACTGGTCAATAGCTTGTAAGTAAATAGAACGCAGCTTATTCTCCCTATTTTTTTTTCAGCTTATATTTTGATTTCAAATAATATTTATTAGTTCCATTACATGCGTAAATAATAAAATACCAATAATAATATTGAAGTCTTGCTTGGTGCACCACCCTGAAGCTTTCAGTATTGTTTTTTCAAAATTTACTCATTTTGTGACCAAACATTTCTGGCCCTAATATGTGATTTCTTTGTTAGTCAATTATCTTCAATATAGGTAAATATTTTCTACAATTCTTTTACAATATAAGCAGTGTTTTTTATGCAAAGCTTAAATAATATATTCTATAGGCGTGCGGGAACGCTGTATCGGATCACTGAATATACTTTACGGTCTATATCTGTTCTGCACGTACATACATTAAGAGTCCTATTGCTATGAAATAAGGTTCAGTTTGTTTACAACTATTTGTACCTGTCTAATTATCTTGCGAAAAGCTGCGGGGGCTCTTATTTGAGTCGGTTTATTTATTTTACGGGAAAATAACATTTATTGTGTAATTGGTTTATTTCTGTTATGGATATAGTATTCTTTAGAAAATATTTCACTCGTCGATTTTATCCAAATATAAACAATTTACTACATAGGTTTAGTTTTTGTTTTTTTTTATCAACTAGATAGGCTTAGTTTCTGTTTTTTTTTTATCGCAGTCATTTCACAAGCTTATTAAAATTTTACATTTAATCGAGTTCAAAAGTTCGTCAGAAAATTGCATTAATTGTTATATTAATATGGTAAATATTAATCAAACAATTCATGCAATTATAGCAGAAAAAAACATTCTATATGTAGCCTCCGACTGCACAGCATGATTGTCTTCTTGTTTACGTCTTTTTAGTTTGCTTTATATGCAGTCGGGATTTTTTATTTTTTTGTTATATTTTTTAAGTCATGTCCTTATTCTGCCGCATCATTATATTTTTTTAAGTGGCTACACACATAGGTACAAAGTTCGATGCACCATTTAACTATATTTTACGATACTAAAGGGTATTTTTTCTACTTTGTCTAGTTCCCGTTGTACCGTTTGCACCATTGACCTGCACCATCAATGGTGCAGAAGAGACTAATTAGTTTCGTTTACCCCATTTTTTATGTAACAGTATCTTTAAGTTTTTAACCGACTTACCAAAAAGGAGGAGGTTCTATGTTCGACTTTATGTTTGTTTTATTTTTGTGTATGTTCATCGATATCTCCGTCAAATGTGGACTGATTTGGTAAATTCTTTTTTGTTTGAAAGCGTATGTTTCGAAATTGGTCCCATTTTAATTTGCTGGAAATCTGAAGAAGATCTTCGCAGATATACAACAGAACTCTTCAATAAATAACGGCAAATCTCTTGGGATTGCTGCAATTACATGTCTATTTATTGTTTATATCATTTCATAACATAATATCACGCCATGTCTTTCGTAGGTACCAATTTTTGCGTTATGGACACCGACTTCCAAAAATAAAGATATTTTTAGCTTTGTAGTTTTTTTTGTTGGGAATACGGTAGTATTTTTTTGGAAAAAGGTTTTTTATTATATAAACTAGACAGTTTAACTGCATTAACTCATCTTTCGTACAAAGGGTTACTAAAGCCAAAGAGACTTTTAAAAATGCAAGCATTCAAAGAGGTGGATATTTTCATACAAGTGAAGTTTCGGCGCAAATATCAGGTTATTCAATTAAGAGCACTCTGCGACTGAAAACCTGCGCAGACAGAAACGCAATTTATTAAGATAGTTTGCAGCGAAGCCGCTCGTAAAATGATAGTGAATAAAAGTGATTTTAGTTTCAGTTTGGGGTGCAAGAAAGGAGCTTCCCCGAGTGAAGTACTTTCCGATTTTCAGCTACGTCCGGCGCACCCTGGGCAGTCGACTTCTGTCGATTGGCTAATCCTTTCACCACGATGGCAAATATAAGCCCTAATCGGCCTTTCTCGGGTCCAAATAGTCCACCCACAAAACCGGCCTTGTGTGTAGTCTCGATTAACATCGAAGGGTTCTCTCGGGACAAAGCAGAAATTCTTTCTGAGTTGTCCCGCAAGACGCACTGTGACATTCTATGTGTTCAAGAGACCCATCGGGATTCCAGGGCAGGCCTGACGTACCTGGACTGTCTCTTGTCACCGAGATCTGTCACTCGAAGCACGGTAACGCAGTGGTTGTTGCTCCCGGCGTAAGTGTTATTGCTACAAAATGCTCTAGTGTAAACAACATAGAAATTATCTCTCTAGACCTTGGTAACTGCATAGTAACATCGGTGTATAAACCCCCAGGCATTCCGTTTCAATGGGAAACACCTGATACTGACATTCAGCGCACAAAAATAGTAGTTGGCGACTTCAACAGCCATAGTTCCAGCTGGGGCTATAGCTCTACAAATTCAGATGGCCAAGCTGTTGAAGAATGGGCAGAAACTCACGATATGGCCTTTATCCATGTCTCTAAATAACCAGCGTCTTTCAATAGTGGAAGATGGAAGCGCGGGTACAATCCGGACCTAATATTTTTTAGTTCAAGTCAAGTATCAGCACCCATACCAAAAAGACTATGTGTCGCCCAATCCCCCGAACGCAACATAGGCCGATCGTCTGCACTGTACAGTCCGTCGTCCGACCTGTGTCCATGCCATTCCAAACGCCGATTCAACTACCTTAAAGCTAACATGGATAATTTTCGAAATCTGTGGACGAAGAACTACATAACATCCCGCCTTCCCCACAAAATTACGACAAATTCGTGGGTGCAGTTTCAGTTATATCCCGAAAATGAGGATGTCATACTTCGTACATACCTGGCATATCCCAAGAATCTGGTAAATTCCTATAAGCTAACGAACGTCTCTACGACAACGACCCTTTCTCGAAATAGACAGTTGAAACTGGCGAAAAATTGCTGGCACAGATAAGTGAGCGACGCCAGAAAAAATGGATGGACACCGTCACCAGTATCGACATGACCCACAATAGTTAAAAGGCATGGAACACTATTCGCAAGCTTACTAGTGAAGCACCACCAGCTCATTCACCTAGCTCAGTTACGTCTAACCAAGTGGCTCATCAACTCCTTCTTAACGGAAAACCAGCAAAACGCCTTGGCAGAACGCCCAAAACTAGTATCCTGTTCACCCTCTAAGTCCGTATGCGACCCATTCAAACTGACGGACATCATCTCAGCTATTCGACAGGTGAGCTGGGATAAGGCCTCTGGGGTGGATGATATATCGGTGGAACAAATTAAGCACTTCGGTCGGGCATCCGTCTCGTGGTTGCTGCAACTTTTTAACCACTGTTTGGAAACAGCAAATTTACCTCGTCTTTGGAGGAAATCAAACATTATTGCTGTACCCAAACCAGGCTAACCGCATGACGACTCAAAAAACTTCCGTCCTATATCCCTCCTCTGCCACACCTACAAACTTTTTGAAAGGCTACTGTTAGCCCGTCTCACAGACCTCGTCGACCCAAAACTTATTCCAGAGCAAGCTGGATTCAGACCTGGAAAGTCTTGCTGTGGCCAGGTCATCAACGTCACACAACATATCGAGGATAGGTTCGAAACAAGGAAAGTGACGGGTGCAGTTTTTGTAGACCTGTCGGCAGCCTATGACACCGTTAATATTTAGCGCTTGTTATGGAAGGTTACCAACTTAACAGAGGACCCAAAGTTCATTGAAATTTTCAGAGAACTCCTCAGTAACTGACGAAGTGAATCTTCTGGACGATAGGAGTAGGTGGCGTGTCCAAAAGAATGGTCTGCCTCAAGGTAGCATACTGGCTCCCCTGCTGTTCAACATCTACACCAACGACCAACCGGTGAGTTGTAACACAACCCGCTTCCTGTACGCTGACGACCTAGCTTTAACTTGCCAAGTTACTGATTTTGAGGAGATTGAGGCTAATCTCCACCACCCTTTCGGCTTTTAGCCAATATTATGCTGACAACGCGCTGAAGCCAAATCCCTCAAAAACACAGTCGTGCGCCTTTCACCTACGTAATAGACAAGCGGGCCGAACGCTTAACATTTCATGGCAGGGGGTGTCAATCCTCCATAGTTCCCACCCAAAATACCTCGGCATTACTCTGGACAGGTCCCTCAACTACAGAAGTAACTGCGAGAATGTCAAGTGGAAGATGCAGTCAAGGAATAACCTGCTTCGCCGCCTAACGTCCACCAGATGGGGGGCGTCTCCTACAAACGACTGGCATGGCACTCTGTTTCTTCGCTGGTGAAGATGTATGGAGCCGTTCTGCCCACTCCAAATTAGTGGATTCAGCTCTGAATGAGACGCGCCAGATTACCACAGGTTGGTTCAAACCAACTTCTGTGCAAATGCTGTATCCACTTATAGGCATCGCACCCCCGGAAATTCGCAGGACTATAGCAATTCACACAGAGAGGGCGAAACTAGAAACCCACCCACGCCACCCAATGCACAATTACAGCTTAGTGCCCCAGCGCCTAAAAAGTCGGAAAAGATTTTTAGGATGCGTTCGAGATGCGACCTTTGGCGAGAGAAATTAAGCCTCCTGAAAATTTCATCGGGCCATCGGAGAGCCTTCCGACTGGGCACATTCTGCCGTGGTCGACCTCGAAAACCCTAAATAGACTCCGCACTAAGGTTGGCCGCAGCAAGGACAACCTCCACAGGTAGGGGTTCTCTGATGGCACTAGTCTTCAGTGCTTGTGCAGCATTTCTCCGCAGACCATGGCCCATATCACGGAGTGCGCAGCAAGCCCTGTCACCTGCAGCCTTAAACTCTATCCAACCGATCAAATTGACCAATCACATGCGAGATGAATGACGCGATGTTTTTGTGTGATTGGTCAATTTGATCGGTTGGATAGAGTTTAACTTCTTTGTGCACTTACACAATACGGCTGCTGTACGTACGAAACCTTATGACTGCGTCAACGAATGGTGTTGCCGTGGCTGAATTCTGGGCAAATATATTTAACTTTTTATATTTGCCATCGACATGTTAAGAAGTAATTTGAGTAACAGGTGAGGTTAATAATGTTATTTTACTATTCACGAATCAGGTAATTAAGTTATTATTGTTGTTATTTAATAGGAGTTTGGGCCAATTCCGAGTTGTTTTCTTTGACATCTGTTGATGGTCACGTTTTATGTAAGTAGGTACTTATCTATCGTGTGAAGCAGGGATGCGTAGACTAGTATTATATCAGGGATGCTTTTAGTGCTTTTTAATGGGAGTTGGCAAATTGTACCCCAACAGAAATGGGGTTAAGAAAAACAGTGGGTCAACGTGACGTGCGTTGTTGCGTTTCCGGCTCCGACAGCTGCCGGCTGGCGCTGGCAGCCGGTCGATACAGAGACTGTGATACTATTTTGCATGCTGCATATACACCTGCATATACCGACAGTTACGGCATGCAGTATTGCCAACTAAAATTTATTCACAACAGGTGGTTGATTGATAGTGGTAGATAGCGGGCAGCAAAGAATAAACGGCTATCTACAAAATCTCTAGTTTTTAGGAGAGCGTTTTTAACGCAAAATTTTATAACTTCTTCAAGAACAATGCTAGCTTGTTCAAATTTGAATACGGCATTATACAAATAAATAAAATTGTAGTGTCTTTATGTAATATCAAAACATTAAAACGTTGGAAACGTTGGTGGAACGATGACCTGGTGAAAGTTGCGGGGATCCGCTGGATGCGGGACGCACGGGACCGGTCAATGTGGCGACGCTTGGGGGATGCTTATGTTCAGCAGTGGAAGTCTTTCGGCTGATATGATGATGATGATTGTAGACTTGCAATTTTTATTCTTCCAAACTCATCATCAGTTTTATTATGCATTTGCTCAATCGGGATGAGAAGTACAATCAAGTTATTGTTCTAAAGCTATGACATACACTATCGGATAATGTCGCCATCAAATGATGCGTTACGGAACATATTGGCATCCGTTACTTTATTAATTGTCTTTCCAAAAAGTATTATCGTTATTTATATATATATATATATATCCGTTATTTTTTTAATTGTCTTTCTATGTTCGGCTGTACGTTTGATTTTTTTATATTTTTTTGACCGATTACTCCGTCAATTACGGACCGTAACAGAATTTTTTTTTTGTTTGGTTAGGTATACTCTCGAGCTGGTCCCATTGTCACCATGTCAGGATCTGATGAGGGGATCCCATGGAAATCGAGGGAAGCCCTCATATTTTAAAGGACAAAATTAAAGCGATTTTGGTATTTTCATCAAGCAATTGTATTCTAGAAAGTCACATTTGGTGAAGTGGAACTGATAAAGAAAACCACAGATGGCCACTGAACCTTCTCAATGTTTAAGATATCCCGAATATGACTGTGATGAAGAAAATTTAAATAAAAGATTCTAATGAAAATGGTACCATCGAACTGCTCTGGTGATGAAGCCAGAAGGTAGGCACCGGAACTCCGCTTGTTGGAATTTTTATGAGAAGCCTGACAAAAATCTAACTTATATTAAACTTTAAATCCATAACTAACCATCGCTGCATCGATCCATGTTAAAAATAAAAAACACACGTATACTATCCAGCTCACTAGATATTTTCGGTAAAATGTACCAAAATATCTGTGGTTTATTTAGCAACAGGTGATTTTAATATAAATTATGTAAGAACAATACCTTACAAAATTGTAAGTACCCATCTAAGTATCGGAAGACGTTGCGTTGGAATTCTGTCACTTGATGGACTGAAAACCTGGTGAAGGTTACGGAAATCCGCTGAATACGAGACACACAAGACGGTCAATGTGGCGACAATGGGGGTGGCCTATGCTCAGCTGTGGGCCTTTCGGCTGAAATTATGGTAATGCTGTTGATGATCTAAGAAGCGACGCTCATAGGGGACCCATTAACAGGCTCCCCACAGATGTGCCTTAACAAGCGTTGCTAGGGGGCTATAACAGGGAGGTACCGAGTTGTTTTTTTTAGAGGACTCCTTCTATGTGCTGATAAGCGGGGCATCTATCGGCGAGAAGGTTTTAGTTAGGTAAAGTCCCACATACCCTGGTCTCTTTTCTCAAAACTCCAGGCGCTTTTCTTTAAGTGTATTTATATAGCTATCTAAAAAATAGTATAAAATTGTGGTAGATAATAGATTGTGGCCAAACAACACAATCTTCGATCTTTTTAAAGTTTACCCCTGATAACAAAAATAAAAATGTAGGTACCTACCTAAGTATCTTATCTACCTTTAAGAAAGTTATATGTATCTATTATTTAATAATACAAAAGCTTTGCCGAGGATCAGGCAAAATAATGTATCTAAGTACTAAAATATTTACTAAAACAAACACTTTTTACCCTACCTTATAATTAAAAAGCAAAACTTATGAAAATATCGAAATTGTCTCTACCCATTCATATATTTTTAAAGAATAATTTTTATTTTCATACCAATCTGTGAAATGTAACATTAAAGTCATATTGAATTTGACTTTGATGCAGAATACTGGATGACTGCAGTACCTAGCAGCAGAATGCGACATTACAAGCGGGCGCGCCTCGTCAATGTATCCGAGAGAATACGGTCCGGGAAAACTGCGACGCCACGGCGCGCGCCCGCCGGCGAACTACAGAATTGTATGCCGTATTAGGATTCCGACACAAGTGTTCACTAGAAATTATTGTTTAGGACCGAATTTTCTCGAATTAAAAAAATACTCACTCATTTAAACAAATTAATAAAGTTCAACAAACTTATTGTTTTATTTCCTCGATTATGAGAGGAGAGTTCAGCATAGATATAAGTTACTTGATTATTTTATCGAGTTGGCACTGTGCCCCCGACGGTTGCTCACTCACGTTCGCGTGCTCAAAGGAGCTTCCGTGTACTGTTCGTGAGTTGCTCCGTTGGTACCAGTTGGTGGTGACCAGGGATGTTATGGATATGAAGTTTCGGATCTGGATACGGATACGGTTAAAGAAATAATATTGTATCGGTTTCGGATACGGTTGAGAATAAAAAAAATATTTCGGACTATCCGTTAGTTTCGGTTACGTATATTAGAACTTTATCAATATACGGGACGCGCGCGGTTAGTGTGTTGGCTCGGATGAACAGAATACCCTGTCATAACGTGTCCCATTTAGACCGCCCCTATCCGAAATTAGCCGAAACTTTTATATCGGATTCGGTTACGATTATGGATAGATTTTTTTTTTGGATCTCCGATTTTCGGTTACGGTTACAAAGCTCCTTAATATCCCTGGTAATGACGATATTGTTGTGGTTCACCCCTATTAAGTAAATTGCAGGAAATTATGGCAATCCATTGTCCTAGTAGGTACCGACACTCTTACAACTGAATCTGCGGAACCGTAGCTAAAGACTCGTTACTTTACGCGTAGCCACGGCTGAATGTATGCAGCCTCTGCTATCCCGGCAGAACATTTGCGCCAGAGACTAGAAAAAGGTACGGCGTGGCGTCTACCTAACTTAGATTTCGTTAATTATGCAGATTTTAATCCTGAAATGATCAAATATGGTCATTATTATGTAGGCAAGTATATTATGTCTCTTTGCTCAGACAGCTAAATTTAATTGAGCACCCCTGTTACTTTGGAACGGAGCCGGCAGGGTTAGTCTAGTCTGTAGCTATGGTATACGTAATATCCAGCTAACTAGCTATAGTCAGGCACCCCTGCCGGCAGCTACCCAAATCCGAAGGTAATTTTCACGTTATTTATTAATTGTTTGCGACATTTTAGTATGTGTTCCAATATATTCAATAAATATAAAAAAAAATAACTATGTTTTGTTTGAAACCAATCAAATGGTATCACAGATAAAATCCTAATCAAAGTTTTGTTCCCATTCAACCCTGTATTCCTATTCACCCCGTGTAATGATACCTACCTATCGATCTTGGAGTAGATACTTTTGCTTGCGAATTTTGATGAGTTTTGTTTCAGGTAGTCTAGTTACTAACTTCCTAATATTTTTAAAATTTCTTTTCAATATAGTTAGGTACAGTATATGTATTTACTTAGGTATTGTATGATTATGGGTATTTATTTTTGTTGCGCTTTAGATACAAGCCTTGGGTTTCCCTAATACGTAATGTGCATAAATAAATAAATGGTAGATACATATCTATATACACACTGGTAAGAGTGAGTGGAAGGGTATGGTGATGATCTTTTCACAGCAGTGGGACAATAGCTAAGTATCTATAAAAACTGGCCAAGTGCGAGTCGGCCTCGCGCACGAAGGGTTCCGTACCATTATCGCAAAAAACGGCAAAATAAATCACGTTTTTTGTATTTGCACCACTTAAATATTTTATTTTATTCTGTTTTTAGTATTAATTTGTTGTTATAGTGGCAACAGAAATACATGATCTGTGAAAGTGTCAACTGCCTAGCTATCACGGTTCATGAGATACAGCCTGGTGATAGACAGACAGACAGACGGACTGTGGAGTCTTAGTAATAGGGTCCCGTATTTACCCTTTGGGTACGGAATCCTAAAAATGAGAGCATTTCAAAGAAAAAATCTGATTTATCAATATATTGGTACTTTTTTGTAAAATAGGTATACGTACTTAATAAACATTATCACTAAACAAGTTAAACATTTCTTCGGTATAATCTAAAAAAAATTGTAAAAATAAAAATTAAGTTAAGTTTATAAAATAAACTGCTGTACTCGTTGGCGGTTCCCCGATGCGAGTACGAGGCTTATTTTTTGTTTTTAGAGGTTTTATGTCGAAGGCTTTTTTATTTTTTAATTCAATTTTTATTGCATGCTTTTTAAACTACATTTATAATTTACCTAGTAGATCCGCTTCAACCGTCAATTTAACGAAACACGTAGGTAATGCACGAAGGTATGGCACGATATCTTCGGAAAAAACTCAGATTCAAAGAGTAAAATGCGGATAACTTTTAACGGCTGAACCGATTTTAATCAAACATAGCTGAGAACCACAGAACAGAAAAACGCTGTCTTCTCTGTTCTGTGCTGAGAACACTCTCGACAAAATCACCTTTCAAACAACAAAAACCAAATCAAAATCGGTTCATCCGTTAAGGAGCTATGATGCCAAAGACAGACACACAGATACACAGCAACACACGTCAAACTTATAACACCCCTCTTTTTCTGTCGGGGGTTAAGAACTGAATTTGGTGGTTTCTCATTCTTTTGATTTGCAATATATTTTAAAACAAAAAATACTGTATTTATCTACTCAATGAGCTCTAAACAACGATACCCCACTTGATGGAGTAGGTTAATATTTTTTTATAATAGTATTCACACGAATGTTTTAATACCTAGTTATGTCCAGTTTCATACACTATTTTATCTACACTCATACATTGGGATTGAACCTACTAAATACCTTTTATGCATTTTCCATGCCATAGAGTCGTGATAGCATTTATCATATAATTTTCTCGACTTTGCTGGTAATAAATTATGAGTAATTTCCTTCGCCGCATCTAAAATATCGGGCGAAGTAAAATTTTCTTCACATTCACTAATATCAGACATTTTTAAGCAAGAATTCAAAATCTCATAAAATTCAATACAACAAAACCTGCAAAATATGAATGGCGCCAAAACCCAGCACATCACCGCATTAACCGCGCATGCGCTAAGGTTTAGCACGCACTGCGATTTTTATTCGTGCGAATGTTTTTCGCCTATTATGCGACCTATGGAATTGTATGAAGTTGCTCGTATTGCGGTAAAAAATCGTGCAGAAATAATACCACAAGAAATTCGTGTTTTGCCACAGAATCCACCGCACCGCGACCCGAATTTAATTCGCGCGAATATTTTGAGCTCTATGAACATGTAGAAAGAGACAAAATTCGCGCGAATAAAAATCGCGGTGCGGGCTAAGCCTGAAGCGGGCATTGTCATAGACAAGTAAAAATTGAAATAAAATCTTTTTAAATAGGTACTATAAAAAAGGCATTACAAAAAATAATTGATGAAAACTCCTTATGATTAACTTCTTGGATTTGTCCTGTATCGTAATAGAAAAAAATTGTATTATAGCATTATTTTGTTAGAGAAAAAGTGTTATAATAAGATTCTATTTTCAAATGTCGGTATTGTGTTTATAAAGTATGTCAATATAAACTCGTTTTGAAGTTTATAATTCGAATATTACGATATGAGAGTAGATAAAACAATATTATTGACAATTTGCATGGCTTTGGGTCAACAATATGCTTATACTGTACTGTGAAAATTTTAAGACTGTAGCCACAGCTGTAGATAAATGTTTGGCTGTAAAACCCGTGTGTACCTATATAAAAAAGTACTCTGTGATACCTATATAAAAAAGCACTCTATGAACCCGTGTAAAACGTGTGCTAGACGACGGACGGACAACCGGACACAGGGTAGGGGGGGTATAGGGTTCCGTTTGGACCCTTCGGGTACAGAACCCTAAAAGATATAAATAAATACAAGCTACATAAAAAATTTCAAATATGTAAGAAACCTAACCATTTTGACATATTTAACCTGCAACTTTAATTTATAACTTTTTTTTAATTATTTTTATTTACCGACATTGTGGGTACCTATGGTATCCAAAGTATATACTAATCCTGACTAATCCTCTCTGATTTGTCTAATCCATACCTACTTCTAGCCAGTTCTAGCAAAGTATGGTTTAGACAAAAACAGGTTCATTCATGCCACCTAGCGGGAGACACCTCAAGACAAACCACCAAGAAAATGAAGGCTAGACCAGACACACACCTTTTGAAAAAATTCGATTAATAGTTCGGTAACTAGTACGAACTCATTTATATTGTTACATGGGCCCTTAAAAATATAACCCGACTTCACTAGAAGGAGGGTAAGTAATGTTTTTCGAGTGTATGTAGGTACATTATTAACTATTTCTTTAGCATGCCAGGGAGGGCCTTAACCTTGTGTAGTCGTAACAACTTTGCTGATTTTTAACATAAGATCGCTATCGCTACGTGAACTTTTAAATTAAAAAAAGGTACAGCGACTGACCGTCACTAGGTATGTAGGAAGCGTATTGTAATTTCTTTTAGTGTCGAATGGATAAGGATTTCTTGACATGGAACACTGCAGGAACCCTAAGTATCTAGGTGTAACCCTGGATAGAGCCTTAACTTTTAATATGCACTGCCACTACACGAAGCAGAAGGTCGGCACGTCGACAGCCTAATTGCGTAAGTGAATTCTGCAAAGCAAACAAGTCGGAACCTTCCCAAAAACGACTTTACGTATTGCATATTACACTCTGAAAAGGAAAGGTTATACTCCTTTCCATTACCAATATTTTGACGTAGAATTGATTGTAAAGAATGAACGTAAGCGGAAGAATCGAGATAAAACTTCACTATTGGTATTCTGTAATGAAATTATTTCCTAATGACTTGGAAATAAATCATTCGAGTTTGATGAAACATAACGCAGTAGATGAACTTCAACTCAAAGGAGGATGTTTGTACTCTTTCCAAATTAGTTTCATAATACCGAAAAAGTTGAAAGAAATGATTCTAATTCTTTGAAGGAATCGACTAGTTTGCTTTGAAGGATTCACTTACGCAATTAGGCTGCGGGTCTCGAAATAATCTGCTCCGACGCCTTGTTTCTTCCAACTGGGAATTTGAAGCTGCATCCGATTTCCTTCGCACAACCGGCATGTCACATTGCATCTCTTCACGCGAACTCAGATGTCCTGTGTGGTACCGATGCGCAAATGTAATGCAAGTCGATACCACCCTAAACCAGACGTGGCGAATTATTGTTGAGTTATGTACCTACCTACTGATGGAATCCACTCAATAAGATCTACCCGTTGGCTTGTATACCTACCTAATTGTGTCACGTATATTACGAAGGGATGTCGTATGCGCGCTTGCGAAAAACAACAAGAATCCGATGCCCGACATCCCCTTTATGATCACACTACATCCCTTGGTGGTTTTTTTCGCTGCACAGCAGACCTAAATCCATTAAAAGAGCTACCGCTATCGTGAAAAGCAAGATGTGGAAAGAATATCACTTTCCACTATCTAACTTACTGAAACTACAGGGTCACCTGCCACCAGGATATGAACTACAAAGGCCTATATGAAAAGCACTCAATCAACTGCTTACCCATGTAGGCCGCTGCAACACACAATTTGACAAATTGAGGTTTAATAGACCAGTCTGAAGCCGAATGTAAATGTGGTGCTCCTGTGCAGAATATGACTACTATCTTGCTAGAACGCCCCAAGAGCCAATACACGTGCACTTTGGAGGATTTAATGAACGCCACTGACGGACGCTGCAATCCTGAAAATATTAAAGACTTTTCTTATTTCGACGATTCGAAAAGAAGTATAAAGGGGAATAGTTCTCATCAAACTTCTGGGCCACCCTGTGATTTATTTCCATGCATTTTGTGTGAAATTTGAATGGAATAGGAAGCCGCCCGTGCCATGTCCGCGCCCGACGCCATTTCTATGTGGCCTGCGCCTAACGTAATATAAATGAGGTAGGAACTAAGTCAGTACGTCGTGTAAATAAGTTTCTCTGTTCAGTGCGTAACTCTAAGTCAGTTTGACATATGTCGCAGAGATCAAGCAATCTTCGAATTCTTGTATAATATGTGAATATGAGACTGGTGAGAGATATATCTACACATGCATAAAACCGGAATGCCTGAAGTCTGGAATATCTAAAACATTTCAATTGTCTATCTCAATTTCTTGGATAACATTAGTTTTAACTTTTACCGTATTACTAATGTGCACTAGTTTTTTTAAATATCAGTTATTTGGATTATATCACATATTATTGTCGTTAATTTTGATATTCATTATAGAAACAAAATATAGAAATATGATTCAGTGATAAATCAATAATTTCATAAACTTTTTAGTGACACTTGTATCACTCTGCATTACAATTTGCTCAAAGGCCAGGTATCCCGATCCCCACTAAGCCCGGGGCCGGGGTTCTAAAAAAGTTAGTCATGTCATGTCTGTAAAAATCAATATGATATTTTTCTTGTGTTATTTTTCGCTTATTCGTGATAAATTTTAGTTTTTCAATCAACGTTAATAATGAACGTGACAGGAGTTATTTCTTTTTACAAAATATTAATTTTGACTAATTTCTATTCTCTTGGCGTTGTTGTAATTGAGCGATCGTAAAACTAATTAACGCCTAATGGGTGCTACTTTTTGTTCGTGATGTTCTTGTAAATAATGTGAATAATAAAGTACATCAAAGTAAGATGTTAAACTGATATTATGTACAGAAAGATTCTAAATTACTTTATAAGCTGTGCATAGTTTAGTGTATATAGAATACGATGAGGTTTCATAGAAGGTGCGGCGACCGGGTCACACTCTTGAATGAAAACTCTACAGCTGTTAGAAATTTTGTAGAATTTAACCATGGCTTGATATTGAGCTCGGAGCCTCTGAAAGATGATGTTATATTTGAAGTGTCTGTTGATAGAACGGTAAGACAAAGAACAAAGAAAATATTACTGATTTATTTTATTCATTTTTATTCCAATTAGAAACTCATACACTCAAACAAATCATTACCTATTTCAAGCATTAATTCTGTTCCTGATAGATTTTATTTTTACTAAGCATAATTTGTCCATTCTTTGCCCTCAAAATTAATTTCCTTTATATAGGAATCAGTAAGAAGGTATGCTCTGGGGAAAATGGTAGTAACCTCAGATAGTGGGTATAGAAAAATGTTTTCTGTTGTGTATTAATTTTACAAAAATACCCACCAGCTTTCTCCACCCTCCTATACAAGCGACATTGTGAGAACATTAGCTTTCTTCCACCAATATTATTGCAATCAGGACATATGCTGGTATAATTCATGAACAGTTCCAGTCACCAACATAATAGACAATCTCCATAAGTACATAAGCCATTGTCCTGTTTTTGAATCATAAAATATGAAAGCATCTTCATAAAAAGCTTTGAAATTGTGCATCATTATGCCTAGAATGAATTTTTCAAGTTCTTAGTACCACAGATACATGCACTTTCCTAAAAGCATTGAATTAATAGTTTTTATTTATTATTGTCAAGACCATATTACATTTTGTGTAAGTTAAGGTTAATCCTACCAAAATTTCAATCACAATTTTGGTGTGCTGTACAGTTTGTTTTATTGATCACTTAAAAAAACTAAATCATACAAATGAAAGTCACTGTCCGCATCTGTCAACATCTTTTACGTTTATACATTAACTTCTTCTATAGTTTAGAAGAAGTTAAAGCAATAACGCAGCATATATTGATACAGTTTCCACAAACAGAAAGAAAATAAACGTGAAAGGTTTTTGTAAATCATTTGTTCCCTGCAAAGCCAAGGCGGGTTGCTAGTACTCTGATAAAATTGACTCATTAAAAGAAACCACTCATGTTAGTCATTACTTTCCCAGTCATCAGCATGAGTACATAATAATATGCTCTCTAAACAATACTGTCACATTAGTGTGGGCAGTTTATATCTATAATCTACCACCAAGCAACATCAACATTGAACATACCACTTTTACTTTGACAAATACTATATGTGAATACTTTTAAATAGGTGAATGTTTGGAATGGCAGCCTGGAAATAGGTGTTACAACTCTAGACCCTGAGTTTATGGAACTTCCTGCTACGGCGACAAAACTCAGAAATACAGCATGGGTGAGTTTTATTTATAGTATCTGTATTTTGTTTACAACCACACTAGGAAACCAGTCACTGACTTAGGAATGAATAGCAAAGCCCTGTCAATAAGTATGTGCAGGGCGTGCATGGAGGCAGAGGAAACTGTTGCGCACATGCTCTTTGAATGCACAAGTTCCACCCAGATTAGAAGACAAACCCTCGGGTCACCCAGATCTTAATCAGATGTTCTGAGGAAACCAGGAGCTCAGGAGGAAACTTCTGAAGGGAGGTGGGCTGTTTGGATTTACCACCAAATGGCTGCCATGGCCCACACACAATGGTCCACCTGAAGAACTAAGTGCGGAAATCAAATCCTTTAACATAGAACATAGTAGAATACATGTATACAGTCACACCTTTTTTCCCATGGGGTGGGCAGAAACTACAGAACTCCACCTGCTACGATTCCTACATATTCCTTTTGCTTTATTTTAATTTTTTTTAGCTCTCCTTTGTACATGTACATTATTAAATATTGGTTTTAGTGTACAATAAAGAATTAATAATTCATACATCTAGTCATACATGCACATAGAACACCTAAGTATTCTTAGTCAGTTGCCAACACTGAGTATTTGAGGAAAAGTGAGTGATGAAAAAAACAACACAAAATGTTTGTAAATGTAGTGTTGCTATGTTTGCTTGTCGTGAGACAAAAGACTTAAGGAAATATTTATGATGTGTTTTTAGATTATGTCAGGGAGTTCCATTGTGAAGGATGGGGTCACTTTGGTCAATTCTTATGGACCCGAGCTGGACACGTTGCGGGAAGGAGACTGCATCGGTGTTATGAAAACTAGTAAGGTAGTTATCAGTTTGTAATTTGAACATTTGGTCATAGTTTTGTTGTGTTATGGTCTTTATGATTATCTATCTTGTTTTAATCTGTTTCTTGGTACTTCTATAATTTGCCTGAAATATTAGTATTGCTTTTTTGACAAGACTGGAAGCCGACCCCAATATAGTTGGGAAAAGGCTAGGCAGATGATGATGATGATGATGATTAGTATTGCTTTTTTGATGTTCATTGTTTTGTCTTGCTTGGCCAAGGTCTTGGTTCATATTTGATGTTCTTCATATCTTTTGCGTTTTTCTTTCCAGGGAGAATTAACGTTTTATCTGAACGGTCGTTGCCTCGGTATAGCTGCGAGGGATCTACCTCCTAGATTGTTTGCTGTTATCGATTTGTATGGCCAGTGCGTTCAAGTGTCCATATTGCGCTCAAACGAGATAAGAGCCATCATGGATAGTAGTATGGATCAGGTCAGCTATATTTGTACGAATACTTTTTATTTTAGTTTAGATTGGAATAGGAGTTATGACAGTGTTATCTTTTAGATTGAAGAGGATCCAAACAATGATGATACTCTTACGTCCAGTGAGATGGACGGAGCCGGTCTTCCACCCGAGTCTAGCCAACAATTCCCAAAAGAGACTCGAGCTGTTTACATTCCAATGACTTCCGAAGGTGCTTGTGCCCTTGGTTAGTATTTAACACTCATATTACTCATCCAATTAACTTTCGATTTGTAGTAAATCGTACATTACACATGTTTTTATTACAGTTGCACAAGACCGCTTGCGGTTTCATCCAAGATGTGGGATCTTAGTGAAACTGTCAAGTAATAACAAGTAAGTCTTGTTTTGATAAATTATATATTTTTTATAAATTTCCTTTTGACGAGGAAGTCAAATAATTTCGTTGCGATCGCCTGCTTCATGATATTATTATGGAAATGATATGCGACCTTATGTCCCGATCGATTTGCACTGAAGCTGACGTTCAAACGTGTCTGTTTATGATTTGATGTGATAGGATAACAATATTTATGTAAATTTTGTTGAGGAAGCGTGTTGATTAGTACCCTGTCTGAGAACAGGCCTTCGCCCTGCAGTTGGACAAAAATTTGCCGGTGTTACAATGTATTCTTTTGGCTATAGGACTGCAGAGCGTGCTCGCCCTCTGGACGACTACAACAATGGCGTGGTGATGACTCATCGCCCACTCTATGATAACGAGCTCTTTGAGATTCGCATAGACAGGCTCGTGGACAAGTGGAGCGGCAGCATCGAGGTGGGGCTCCCATATACATTATTAAGCAGCCTTCAGATTCACGGCGAGAAGACAAGGAGGCGGCGAGAAAAAATCGTATTTTCATATTCACGAGTATCCGGGCTTCTCGACGAAAGTCTGAAGGGCGTATTATTATTCTCTGCCTGACCGAACAAGTTACATAAACAAATTGACGTCACCCGGTTTAGAAGTGTACTATGACGGACGCGAAACCTGTGGCGCAAGCAGGAGGGCCACTTTGCACCCGGTTGTTATATTGTCTGGGTTGGATATATTGTAGTACAGCTAGCTAGATATAGTTGTTATGATCGTTTTCAGCATGGTTGACTGGACTGTACCTTCATGAGTATTGTTATACAGGTTGGTGTAACAACACACAATCCAGCCACCATACGGTTCCCATCCACAATGACTAACATGGACTCAGGTACCATCATGATGTCCGGATGCAAGGTGCTTCTAAACGGGCACGGCACTTGCATGGAGTATGGCAACTTCAACCTCGACGAACTTAGGGTAAGCAGTTTTATTTATCCTTTATTTCTCTCAATCCAAGTGCTTTTTAAAACAGTTATGTATTTACTTATTTAGATATAGGTAGATAACATAACATCACACCTGTTTTCTCGGAAGATTTAGGCAGAGGTGGTCGTTCAAGTCCCATGTAAGAGGAGGTGTATTGTCATCAATCAGTCACATTTCAAACTCTGGGTTCATCATCATCATTTCAGCCAAAATACGTCCACTGCTGGATATAGGCCTCCCACAAGCGTCGCCACTCTGATCGGTCCTGTGCGTTTCGCATCCACTGGATACCTGAAGCTTTGACCAGGTCATCGCTCAACCTAGAGGGAGGCCTTCCAACGCTGCGTCTTCCGGTACGCGGTCGCCACTCCAGAACTATTCGGCCCATCGGCCATCCGATCTGCGAGCAATGCGCCCTCTCACTGCCACTTAAGTTTGGCAATTCTTCGTGCTATGTCGGTAACCTTGGTTCTCTTGCGGATTCATTCCTGATTTGATCTCGCAAGAAAGCTCCGAGCATAGCTCTCTCCATTGCCCTTTGGGTGACTCAAAGCCTTCTGATGAGGCACATTGTGAGCGACCACGTCCCTGTCCCGTAAGTAATCATTGGCATCACACTCTAGTCATAGACTTTCGTCTTGAGATACTTTGGTAAGTTGGACGAGAAGATACCGCACAACTTCCCGAATGCTGCCCTCTGAGTCGGATACGACGGTTGACCTCTTTCTTGAAGTTGGACATAATCGTCCACAACTTCGAGTGTAGAGACTCCGACCTTGTTAGTAGTGGGTGCAACATGGGCATTCAACATCATCTTGGTTTAGTTCTACTTCATTTTTAGAACTCTGGGCTGCAATAAGAACATCTTGGTCAGCAGTAGCGCATGTGACCACTAGACCAACGATATTTCAAGACAGTAAACACATTTTTACTTTACAGGAAGGTGACACCGTAGGTATGATGAGGAAGAGCAATGGTAAATTGCATTATTACATCAACGGTGTCGATCAAGGAGTTGCTACTGATAAAGTAGACCAGCAAGTCTGGGGAGTGGTGGATTTGTACGGCATGACCGTCAAAGTAAGTTCCTTTATTTATGTAACCTCTTTTTCTAAAAGCCATCTAATAATCCTGGTTTTGTAAAGATCAGGGGGGTGATCATAAGCTCTTAGAGCAAGGTTATTTTTAGTGTGCGTAAGTGACAGATGTATCTGACTTGTATACATCTGTCCCTTTTTCACAGGCGTACCATAATAGTTTTGATAGGTCATGGTACGGGGGCAGATCAGAGAAGACAAATGTTGATATGATGTTTTATGTTTGAAATTCGTTTTGCCAGGTGTCAATAGTGGATCCGTGCGAAGATATTGACAGTAACATCAACAATCCACCACTCGTGCTCGCTTCGCCAGAAATCCCTGCACCAAGTAAGTACTTATGGATACTATCAACCTATACCTTGCTATTTTTACCGCGCTCGCTTGTATTCAGGGTATTTTATTATTACTCTCGTGTTTCCAGGCAGGTTTAGACCAAGAATAGACGAAGAGAGCCTTTTATTTCATACGCTGCGTGATTCGAATGTTATTATTATTAACGATGGTAAGACTGCTCATAGGCCTAAGTAAGTATCCATTTTTATATTTTACTATGACTAAAGAAACTTTTCAGAACAGGACTTTTACTAAAGATTACTAAATTTTTCAGTGCTTTCAAGTACTTCAACAACGGAATCGTAATGACGAACCGTACTTTGAGGACCAACGAACTGTTCCAAGTACGTCTCGATCTCGTTATTCCGAAGTGGGCTGGAAGCATTGAAATTGGAGTCACGCAGCATTCTTCTAATGATATAAAATTTCCATTCAAAATGAGCAATGCAAAGTAAGTGTGTACAGTAAAAAGATTCCTAGTTCTTCTTCTACCTGTCTTATTTAAGCTCAAAATGTGATTACTTTTCTAATTTATATATTTCCTCCTTAGATCCGGCACGTGGGCTGTGACCGGAGAAGACGTCATCCGCGATGGTTCCATTGTAATTCCACAATACGTCAGAAACCTTAACAAGCTTGTGGTGAGTTTCCCCTTAACCTTTAATATTTTATTGTGTACCCACCTTTTATATTTGTTGCTCAACGTTTGTGTGACGTCGTAGGAAGGGGACACCGTGGGTGTTATGCGCAAAGAACTGGGCATACTACACTTTTTCGTAAATGGCGTGGATCAGGGGCCGGCCGCGTTTAATGTTCCAGAACACGTGTTTGGCATTATCGGTGAGTTATCTTTTTTTATGCCCGTGCCTAAATGAGGGGGAGTAATATAAAGTCTTGGGTTTCCTAGAATATAGCCATACATACAGACATAAAATCACATATTTTTTCCATGGGAGTAGGCAGAAACTACAGAACGCCACCAGATACGATCCTTACATACTCATTTTGATATACGTTACAAGCCATAACTAGGTATAATATAATTTTCTCATTGTAATGTGCCGTTTATAAAATCTGGGAAATTAAATTGATATTTATTTATTTAAGACGATCCTAATGGGGCACTAATTATCAATAATTTTTCGTCAACTTAGATCTGTACGGCCGTGCAGCACAGGCGACTATCGTGGATGAGTACACACCACCGCCGATCTACTCTCCTGAGTCGCCGTTATCTACGGAATCGAATGCGACCATATTTCCGTGAGTGTTCAGCACGTTGTTTTATTGCATGATATATTATTAGGTAAAAAAATAACTTGGTTTTTCATGCAAGCGGATAAATATTGCAGCTCCGAAAATATGCTAGTTTTAAAAATGTTTATAGCCAAACCGAGCGAATAATACTGGACTGGTAGAGAATGCCTTGTGGCATTAAGTCCGCCTATGTACCACTATTGTACATGAAGTTTAAATAAATAATCTCATTCTTGCTCTGGTTCAGTTTTCTTGGTTTAAATTGACATTCAGTTATTTATTTTTACTGATATTTGTATATGTCTTTGTACTGCCGACTGCCAGTGGTTCCTCTTTACAAACTAGTTTATCTCTTTATAATATTAGTGCAGATAAAAAATACTATAAATGCATTAATAATCCCATATTTTTCCAGGGAGATGTGTTTCCACCGCGTGCACGGTCGCAACGCGCGTCTTAGCCGCAACCGTTTGACCGCTTGGCGCGCGACCGTCTACTCGGAGTTCAATGACGCCGTGCTGTTCAGCTCGCGACCCCTGCGTGAGTGTGACATGTTCGAGCTGCGCATCGACAAGATGGTGGACTGCTGGATTGGCAGCTTGGAGATCGGTGAGATGAACATAGGAATGTATTCTTAATATATATGTATACTAGCTGACCCGGCAAACTTTGTTTTGCCATAAAAACACCTAATATGCATCTACCCTACCTACCCTACCCTACCCTACCTACCCTACCTACCCTACCCTACCTACCCTACCCTACCCTACCTACCCTACCCTACCTACCCTACCCTACCCTACCTACCCTACTTACCCTACCTACCCTACCCTACCTACCCTACCCTACCTACCCTACCCTACCCTACCCTACCTACCCTACCCTACCTACCCTACCTACCCTACCTACCCTACCCTACCTACCCTACCCTACCTACCCTACCCTAATTTTCCTTTTTTTTTTTTTTTTTTTGTAAATCTAAACCATTCTCGAATCTCCACGAACACACACAAAAAATTTCATCAAAATCGGTCCAGTCGTTTAGGAGGAGTTCAGTCACATACACACGCACACAAGAAATATATATATTAAGATATGTATTTATTAAGCTATTTGAAGTTGAGATGTGGTTCAACTCCGCAAAATGATTAATATAATCTTAGGTCTTAATCGAAGACATGATCCAACTGTGTGCCAAATTAAGTCAGATGTTTAAACTTGTTAGAATGTTAAAATAATGTCACTAACTGTCATCTTATCAATATTATAAATACGAAAGTTTAGATGGATGGATGGATGTTTGTTAATCAATCACACCGGAACGGCTGAACGGGTCTGGATGAAATTTGGCACAGAGATAAATTATAGTTTGGAATAGCACACCTGACCGCCCTGACTCTCTCATCAATGCCGAGCCCAAACCCTTGGTTCTAGAAACTTGAAATTTTGCTCTTTCCCACGGAAAGGGAATTATGGCAGAGGAAGTGGCTGGCAAACAGCGACGTGTTAGTCTATATTAATAGTTAAGAATCTCGATAACTGCGACATCATGGCAAATTAATAAATCTAGTGCTATAACTCAGGTGTTACGGCCATACGTCCCGATGACCTGGAAGCCAGCGGGGGAGTGGGAGCTATAGCAGGAACTGCCACCGACCTGAACTGGGACACTTACATCCTCAGCGGGGCTGCCATGATGAAGGATGGGGAGTGCGTGCGCAGCGGGTACCCGCTTGATCTGGACACGCTTACTGTTGGGAGCCGAGTTGGTAAGTTAAACTTTAGTTACAAGGTAACAAGATAGATCTTGTCGTGTTATTTAAGTCAGTACCATGATCTTTCTCCTGCACTATAGGAGTCATTGGGTTTGTCTGTTTCTTTCAAAGTCCGTTGCTGGATCATCTCAGTATCATATCCTTTCATATTTAACACATTTTTCCTTTGTACCATTACTTGACCGTGCCTTGGTAACTAACACTTTTGTCTAACGTCGGGTAACCAATCCTCTTTTTAACCCCCGACGGAAAAAGAGGGGTGTTATAAGTATGAAGTGTGTACCTGTGTGTTTGTGTTTATGTGTATTTGTGTATCTGTCTGTGGCATCATAGCTCCTAAACGGATGAAAAGTTTTTTTTTTTTTTTAACTTGAATATCGGTTCAGCCGTTCAAATGTTAGCGTTTTACTGAAGATATCGTGTTATAATTACTTGTTCGATAGATTGTTGATCGAAGCCTGTCTACTAATAGATAAATTATGTACTTTAAAAAGTATGAAAAAAATATTTTTCCTTTTTCTTCAGTCCATTTTCATCCATTTGCCAGCGTTCTTATACAAAGTGATGTTATATGAAATTTGTAGTCTTTTCTATAATTACAGTCGTTTTTCATAGCTATGTTTTAATTTTCTCTCTTTTAAAACACGATATTTACGTATCCAGGTATGATGTGGCATGCTGATCGCAGTCTTCATTATTATCTGGATGGGATGGACATGGGCAAGGCTTGGTATGTGCCTCATCTAAACATCTACGCCGTCGTCGACTTATATGGGCAGTGCACACAGGTATGAACAGAACTTGATTCTTTATTTGGAGCTCACTTTTTCAACGACAAAAGTCTAAGGAATAATATTGAAGTTTGAAATGTTTTGTAAGGGAAAACTGACAAAATTATTCCAGGCTTTGAAAAAAATTGCCGTAAGTCGTCGATAATTGTGAATGATACGATTATAAAGTGTATGTGCGTTTTAACAGGTGACCATACTGCAGAACGAGGAAAGGGCGTTCAATTACAATGGTTGTACTAATTCTGACAACTCTATGCTGAGTAACTCCAGGGCTCTGTCGTCGCCACCTCCGCCATATTGGTAAGTTATATAACCTCATAAGAGGAAATGCGGTTGCAGACATCCGACGGAATATCCTAAGTAAAAGACTTAAATCGGGGTTTGGCCCTCGCCTATTTCATTGTCAAATATTGGACCAATTTATATAACCCGCTATATATATATATATATAAACCTATAAACTGAAAAAAATAATATATACTGTTCCCCTATGTTTTCCTTTTTGATGATACATATCTTTAGAAGCACTAGAACCCTTAAAAATGTTCAAAATTGCGCTGTCGACAGAGACCCAAACAAAGGGGTACAAATTTGACAACTATAAATGAAAAAAAAAAAACATAGAAGCACAACATTTATTTTTTATTCAATTTATGGCATATCTTTGAAATTTGTCCAAAACTGGAGAAGGAAACAGGCGAGAGCCAAACTTCGAATAATGACTTTTTACTAAGGAAATTCAGTTGGAGCTCTTTGACCGCATTTCCTCTTAAGGTCTACAAATGATACACATACTACAGCCTAATTTGACAGGCGTATCTACCACCGCCACCAGTTACCAGCCTTGCCACGGGGTGTCACCCAGTTACTGGGTTATAAATGTCATAAATGGGCAGTCGCTTCTTCTAAAATACAGCATCAGGTTATACTGAATGCCACACATAGTTGGTAACAAGCTTGGTAGATTTATTTTGAAAGGTCACTGGGCGTCATAGTATGGAAACTATAACCATGGCGTACACAAACGAAATATAGCACAATGTATTGATATTATGACTCTTAAGGCAAAGGAACTTAAGGCAATACCTAATTTTTAACAAAATATACAGACGAGAAATAAAATCCTCTAAAATCGTTTGATATTAAATTTTTAAAACGATTCAGTACATTTTATCTCCAACGATTTTTAATAAAATAAATATATGTAATGCAAGGACACATTATTTCCCTTTAGTTGAAAACAATTTTGGTTAAGGTATGCCACTCTTCGCAAAGCGGGTCAGATTATGCCCAATGACCTTTGTGAACTTATTATTATAAACTTTGCAAGAAATAGAAAGGTAACGATTTTGTTATTTTGTAGGAGTTTTTCTGAATACGCCGGAGACAATGTCTGCTTGATGCATGACTATACCGTCGCGCGCCGTTTGACGGCTGACCCGATGGCGGCACTCGTGTTCAGCTCGGCACATCTCGCCATGGGGGAGCTATTCGAGGTATTGTAGCGGCAGCACGGACGTCTCCAAAATGCCTAAACACTTAAAAACTTTCATACCGAACATTAGATAAGGAAAAAAACATAAGTTTGCGCAGTTGCTGAGGGATTGGCTGCTGTGTGTGCTGCGTGTTGCGGGTTCGATTCCCAGATGGAACAAATATTTGTATGGCCTTCAAGTTGTGCCGGGTCTGGCTGTTTGTTTATGAGATTTTATATGTTTGTGAACGCACCCACGATACAGGAAAAATTCCAAGTGTGCAACTTTTAATAAAAATTGTTTATTCTTAGTTGTATTTAACTCGTGTAATCGGCCCTAAATTCAACTCAATTAGACACCAACCTAAATAATTTTATAAATGTAAATAATAATGTGTTCTAAAAATTAAATATCTAAAAATAAATCGTTTGACAGATAAAGATCATCGATTGTAAAACGTCTTACGCCGGCAGCTTCCGCATAGGGATAACGGACATCAACATATTGAATGCCCACGTGAACCGCAGTCTGCCTCCCAGCGTCGCCTGCCTGCCGCATTTCACGGCGTACATAGATGGTAACACACAATTTGTTAAAGTGTTGTGACGTGTTTGTGCTGTGGAGTAGGTATAAGTATAGGATTTCTTGAGACACTGTCTGATTTCAAAGAAACGGGCTGTTAAGAGGAAATGCTTTCATTTATAGTTGTCAAATATGTACACTAGGCCTCTGTTGGCCATCTTCTGAGGGTTCTAGTACTTCTAAAGATAATTTATCATTAAAGAGGAAAACATAGGGGCACAGTATATATCTTTCTATTTCAGCTTTTGGAATATCATTTAAATTGGTCAAATATTGGCGGAGGAAATAGACGAGACCCAAACCTCTAATTATGACTTTTTACTTAAAATATTCAGTCGGAAGTCTGCGACACCCGGCTGAATATTAATGGGAATATTAATTTACAAAATGGGCTCAGTTATAATGAACGCCTGAAAATAGCTGGAGGACGCGACGCCAACTTCGGTTATGCAGCAGCAATTACTGATCCGTTCTCAATGCTTATTGTGTTTTTTTACTGTACTGTGTCGCAGCTTCATCTTCCTCAATACCAGGACAAAATTCAATGTGACACGACTTGACTTGCGCCGTGGTATTGGAGCGTAAGTAAGTATGGTCTCACACCTATTTCTCGCGCGGGATAGCAGCGTCCACATAGTGTGTTCCTAATTCACAATTTATTCTGTTGTAAGTATCATATTTCGAATATGTTTATATTATTTTTCAGGGCGATACATGAAGTATTCGCAGACTGGCACACGGAAACAGGAGATGGTCTCGTTCGTTCCGTCGTTCGAGTGGCTGCGTCCCGGAGACAGGATCGGTCTCAAGAAAGTCAGCGACTCGCGCGTTATCGTCTACTACAACTCAGAACCACTCGACACGGCTTTCGAGAAAGTTCCCGATGTTAGTATTTATAAGACGGGGATGCTCGTTTCTCCTGTTATGTAACCCAGAAGGCCTAGGGTTGGGTGACAGTTTGAGCTCTAGAAATTATGTAATACTTGACATTGTATCCGCTTTGTAGAATAGTAGTTGTTGTCTTTGAAATTTTAAAATTTATTCAATCAATTTAATCACTTATGAAATGTATTTGAAATGTTTAATCGAAATAAATGTTTGAAGTCAAGTAAAACAACTGAGGGGTGTAAAGGAATCTGTCCGAAAGCCAACCTCACCTGCACGTGGTGCACCCTGCAAATACCAACGAGGCGCCTGGCGACCGACGGGTGGCGGGATAACCAGCCCGGACACCTA
The DNA here is from genome assembly GCA_945859665.1 of Anorthoa munda. Taxonomy (NCBI): domain Eukaryota; kingdom Metazoa; phylum Arthropoda; class Insecta; order Lepidoptera; family Noctuidae; genus Anorthoa; species Anorthoa munda. The sequence continues at coordinate 43,273,454 of OX243893.1, forward strand.
GACCCGGGACGTGCCGTGCACCGACCACGACACCGTCCCGAGTCTAGCTGTGGCAGTATGCATACACTCCGCGATTACTGACATTCAACCTGGCCTGAGACTCAACAAACTAACCTTCTCCAACACTGGGCACTTGTTTTATTTTTGCCGTGGTACAAAGTTAAATCACTGTGTCAATGGATGTAGGTTTGAACGGAAGAAGACACGACACACTCGACAACAATATCTTTACGAAAAAGGTGAACGATTGTAGTTAGGTAGCAAATATATTTTAGTTAACTTGCTAGCAGAACAAGCTTTAATTAAAATAAATGAAGACGATATAAAAAATAAAAAAAACGTTTTATATATATTTTATGTACAAACAATATATTTATTTTATGTATGTATTTCTATATTTAATATCTCTGTATCATACGACAGATCACGGCAAAAACAGAACATGATGATCAGTCTGATCTTACTTTATAATTCTTACTAACAATGTTTTTAAAATAGCTTGAACTATGTAACAGATGTTTATAAAGAGTAAAAACATTCGTATGCTTCTTATGAAAGCGAAACAAGAAAGTACTTGGTCTCGTTTTTATGACAGTTAAAGCTTTGTTACTCTCTTCTTATTATTTTCGTGTGGATATGGCCTCCTCAGGGGTCAGAGTTAATTAACCCTCTTCAGCGAACCCCACAGGCCTCTGACTTGGCCATCTCAGACGTACATCAACTATATAAGTCCAGGTTTCCTATATAAGGCACGATGTTTTCCTTAACTAAGAAACTACATATGAATTTGAAAACTCACATTAGTTCTTGCCCGGCCTCAAGCACGAGAGGCGAGACGTTCCTGTTGCTAATTGGACTCTTTCCCTTGTGGCGAATTTTCCGCTAGCGGGTATTTCAATGGTTGTAAGGATTCTTTGTTAAGCCCGAAGGGCGACAAGCGAGTCACGTGGAAGATAACACGTGATCAATTAACTGGATTTGTTGTGAAACTTTCTCGTGCCCGCTAAATCATAATTATTTTTTCCCGATTGATAATCTTGCATATTGTTTTGAACTTTAGCAGAGCGAATGTCATAAACCAGCGTCTTGGCAAGTACACGAGCTTTTTAGCAGGCAATATTATAGGACCCGCAGGTGAAATTGAGCTGTTTTCATGTTCCGAGTGAACAGCCTAAAATGAGTCTTTTACAGTGCTACAAAATGCCTTGTCACTAAACGAAATAGTTACAAGACTCAGAAAATGTAGTAGCAGCCCACTATGAACATGAGTTCTGCAGTGAAAATAACATGAAATATTATTAAAACAAATGTGAATACAATTGTTTCGGATCCCTTTAAAAAAGCATAGGTGTAAATTGATGCAGGATAGTTCGCCTTCAGCGACTCAGTTGACTAAGGCTTTTTCGGTGGATCGCATTGCTCGCTTGTACCATCCCAGTGCTTGTACGCTATATGCTTGCCCCCCGGCCGCTCGGGGCTATACCATGACAATACCAATCCATCCATTCATACTCCATACAGCATGGTTTACACGCTCAAAAAGAACGGAAATGCTAATTCAAAAATAATTCAATTTAAACATAGAATTAGCAGAAAGTTCGTATGCAGCGCTTAAACCAACTAACATTAAGATATCATGGTTTGTCCCGTATCCAGCTGCTTACTGCCGAAAATGCTTAAGTATAAATAAAATCTCTATGAGTGGCAGTACACAGAAAAGTAAAAAATGGCCACTCTTTCCTGCATTTTAATAATAATAATAATAATGCCGTTTTAAAGAAATAAAATTAGAAGGTGCATTTTTATCAAGCTTGTTCAGCTAAATTATAACGATACATAATATAATCTTATATATATCAATCTAATGTGCAAGTAATGAATGAGGTATTCATTACTAGGTATTCATTACTTGCACTGAATCAAATCGATTGAATTTCATTTTTAATAAATAGTTTGCTCAAAACTCATGTGATTTAAGCTTGCTGCAAAGCCATAGAGAGGAAATTTGTCATATGACTAGCACTTCGCCCGCGACTTCGTTTGCGTGATCCATATTTTATGCTAATTTTTAGTTTCACCCCCTAAGATTGAATTTCCAAAAATGCCTTTTCATTGCTCCCTACATCATAAAGATCTTCAAAAATCCTTAACACCTTAATCGTCTTTTAGGAGTAGTTTTGAAAAACTTATAATAAAAACCTTTACTATTTACTTAGGTTAATATTTATGCCATCTTTCGAACATGTTATTCATGTTGCCACCTTTTCACCTCCTTAGGGGTAGAATTTCCAAAAACCAATAAACACATGAATTCTTTTTGTCAACCAAAAGCGTAAATCTTTAATTTCACGTGTCCTATTTACAATCTGTAGAAATTTCATACACACTTTTAACCCCCTTTTTACCTCTTTACGGGTACAATTTCAAAAAACCAATAAATACATCATATCTTTTTATCAACTAAGGGCGTAAATCAAAAATTTCATGTGTCCAATTAACAAACTGTAGAAGTTTCATACAAACTTTAAACCCCCGTTTTACCCCCTTAGGGGTAGAATTTAGATTAGATATTTTATAAATATACTAGCTGACCCGGCAAACTTTGTTTTGCCATAAAAACACCAAACATTCATCTACCCTACCTAACCTACCCTAACTACCTACCCTACCCTACCCTACCCTAACTACCTACCCTACCCTACCTACCCTACCTACCCTACCCTACCCTACCCTACCCTACCCTACCCTACCCTACCTACCCTACCTACCCTACCCTACCCTACCCTACCCTACCCTACCTACCCTACCTACCCTACCTACCCTACCTACCCTACCCCACCCTACCCTACCCTACCCTATCTCTCAAGTTGGATCGAACTGCACATGGTGTGCGAATTTTATTATAATCGGTTAAGTGGTTTAGGAGTCCATTGAGGACAAACATTGTGACACGAGATTTATATATATTAAGATTTGAAGCTCATTGCTACTTATTATTAATTTAATCATATCTAGGTGCCATAGAAGCGCACAGCACGAAATATCATCTGTACTTAGTCGCAAGGCAAGTTCAAAGGGCATAATCGAACTTAAAGTCTAAATTAAAAAGTGTGGTGCCCCATTTTATAATGTGTGGATAGCGTGCTACGGTCATATCCGTCTATCCGACAAGTACATAACATATTCCACGCTCAAAGTATTAAGGTCAGACTTGCAACATAGTTAGCGAGCTGTATTATGACTAATGTGGTCTGCGAAGCTACCTTTTATGTAGTTTGTGTGCGGAATTAATCCAATTGTGGATTCATTATCACTCCGGATTGTATTCGTTAGATGACCGTGACCGGATCAGCCTGAATTACGTAAATAATCAGGTTAGATTAGGGCACTACCACATTGAGGCGCTATTTGCTGTTACATAAGTACAGATCTGAAATGAAAACGAATGCAAGATGCTCCAATTTAAAACAGGATTATACTGGTAGTCCGGTCAATATAGACATCCGAGGGTACAAAAATTCGCACCCAGCTGAAAATTGGTAGGATTGTTCAAAACACCATCATAAATTAAATCTAAAAAGTCATCGTCGATCCGACACCGACAAAAATATCTTTATCTTTATATTTTTCATCTCATATAATTTGACCGGACTATAGGCCCAGTTTTAGGAAAAGTGTATGTTTTAGGAATTTTGAACACTCAGTATTTTATGTAAATGTTTTCATAAATAAGAATGCAAAACTTACACATTATTATTTTTTTATTATATTTATTATGATTTGAATATATTATATCGACGAGATGTTGGGCAAGAAATATGTCATACCTACAGTCATGCCCCGAAAATAAGTCTATAAAACAAAGGCTAGGCATAGGATAGATAAGTCATGTAGGATGCGAAGAAACGAAACAAGGACCACAGAAGTGACAGTTGGGCGGGGCTGAGCCAACGCATGTAAGTCGGGGTATAACTGTATTGAGAAATTGGGGCCTTAATTATAACAAAATTATTATTATACCAAATTGTTAGATTAAATAGTGATTGGTAGAGTCTAAATTCAAGTTTTCTATCGAGTATTTAAGTTAAGAATCTAGTAACCAGTGCTTGAACTAATTACCTCGTCGGCACAATTAACCGTTCACCATTAATTATGCCTAAAACTTCGAACAAGTGCAACTTTCGCAGTTTTTTTAGTACTACCAAATAATTTACTCTATTATGAGTGTAAATTTAAAATTAAGCCACAGGAACAAACATACATACATAGACTGATAAACACATTACCCTCCTTCGGCAGTCGGGTAAAAACAATTAAGCTCGACTACCTACTCAAAAATTTAAAACTTGACAAACAGGTCGCTTTGAAATGGTGGACGGTCAATTGTGCCGATAAGTGTTTATAATTATAAAGTGTTTATAAATAAGGCCGTTAGTTTCTATTGGAGGTGCCGGTTCCCTTCAATAGACTTTGAATCACCTTCCGAACCGGCGGTAGCTTCACCCATGATTAAACTCAACTTAAGTCGTATTGATTGGCAATAAGAATCAAAATTCATCAAGCTATTTTAAAAATATTTTCTTCATCATATAGCAAAGCTGTATGAATGCTTCATGCGATTTGTACTCAATAAAGGAATCTGAGACTCGGTTCTGTTTCGCTGTTAAAATTGAAGGTACGGTAACGAAAATATGACGTTATTATGCCTTAAATGTAAATAGCGGTGTCTACCAGTCTTGCATTTCTTTAATATTGTATGATCGAAAAAAAACAGTTACAATTTTATTTATGGAGTACAGTTACAGACAAAAATCTAGGAGGAAGTTATAATAATTTAGTAAAATATATAATTTGCACGCTATTGAGGCTTGTAAAATTATATTTTACGAAAGTATTCACTTCTGATCATCGTGATGATTACGACTGTAACCATATTTCCATTTTATTTTGTGTAACCAAATTGCATGGTGTATATCCCCCAGTATCCTCCTGTAAATGGAGCATGCCGCTTTTATAGTAAACGCATACATATAACGCTTTTATTATTTGTCTTTAATTTAAGTTCTAGGTACTCAAATTCATTAATGAACATTTATAATGCTCTGGAATTAAAGTGAAATTTAACTTGCTCGCTCGGCTTTTGGGCCATGTTGCCTTAAGCAGACTGTCGCAGCAATCGCTGACTGTGGGCTAGATCCGTCCAGTCCACCCCATTATGTTTTAACATCAAAGTATCACTCACTGCATCCGTATTGTTAACCGGCTGCAAATAGCGAGGTTTTAGCATGATAATCACTAAATTCCAAAAAGGTAAATTTCACGTTAGTTCCCACTACGTGTGAATTGAACACAAACTGATCGTTAAGTTTGTATTTGTTCGAACAGAAAGTATACGTGGTCATTGAGATATACGGTCACGTCACGAAGATTCAAGCTCTCGCCCAGGGAACTGGACTGAATCAACAAACAAGTAAGTACAAACAAAAGAGAATCTTAACTTCATCTTGTTGCCAATAAGTGTTTTCACTTGACATATTGGTGCGGGTGATGGTTAGTATTTTTCTACAAATGACTGAGCCAAGGTGGTTATTTATGGATGGCTTGCCCCAGTCACCGCACAGTCGATTACTCTGCGCAGTAGCCCTTCAGGCCCTTATGCATACTGCATACAAATTTTCAGTTATCGGCCATGTAGGTACATAATATTACACAACCTTTTTGCCACGTCTATTACCGTGAACCAGGCATCAATCCATATTCGAGATTGCGAGTAAGCCCAATAACACTGTGTGATCTGGGGATCTAACCCAAGCGTAGGCTCAATAGTCGCGCATGTGACGCGTCAAAAGCTGGTCTTTTAATTAACTGGCTTTAATAACAAATTACACGTTCAAGAGTTTCATATTCATTCAAAATCATTCTCATAATACTCCTCCGTCATTGACTCATTGAGTAGTGATAGAATTTTCGTACCAAAGTTGTACCTAATTCGTCTCATCTCGTAAGTAAGTAAATTGATGAGATATTATAGTGAAAATATTTTTCAGTTCCCAACGATAGCGATGACTACCCGAAGCATCTAGCTCCGCCACAACACTTTTCGAGTCACGGTTGCCTGGACAATACAGACGAAGTGTTTGGCAACGCCACGAATTTAGTGAGTGCTGTGAGTGACCCACGGACTGCCCAGCGCTCGGTGGACGACGAAGAGTTCTCAAGCGAAGACTCTCCGGAGCCTGAAGAAATAGCTACGGAAGGGGACGCATCCGCTGAAGAAGACGTGATGGGGCGTAAGGGAAAGGTACCCCAACTGAAGGGGAAGTATGCAAAGCTCGCGGCTATGGCTGCCCAAGCCGCGGATGAGGCTGCGACCGCCGCTCGCGCTGAAGCCCGCGCTCAAGCTGCTGAACAAGCCAAGAGCAAAGGAAAGGGGAAGGGGAAGAAAGGCTCTGCCGCCGCCGCCGCTACCTCGGTGACTTCTACTTCAGCTGAGCCATCCACTTCTACGGCTTCGGACGGCGCCAGTGGCTCTGGTGGCGCCGGCGAAGCCTCGGGTACGGGTGCAGGCGCTAGCTCCAGCGCTGGCGAAGACGGTGCCAGCGCGGACGAGCCCCCCGCCGCAGGACCCACAGAATCAAAACACACCATCGTGAAGCCAATACCGCGCCGTATCCCACTGCCCTACACATTCTACAACCTGCATGGCAAGAATATAAAGCTATGCAGCTCAGGTAAATGTGATATCTTTATAATTGCTTTTTAGTACAGTTACATAGATAATCACTGACTTTGGAAACTGGTCAATTTTAGCGAGTACGTACATTGGCTAGTAATCAATTATTTGTCCTGCAGTCTAATTGGGTAGTGAATACGGCAAGGCAGAGGGTTTTGACTTCTGCAATCGACCAATCACATGCGAGGTAAAAGGTTGATGGGGTCAAAACCCTTTGCCTTGCCGAATTCACTTACGCAATTCGGCTGCTGATCTCTACTCCATCCAATTCCAATACCATAGTTCAGGTCACTCTGTATTATCGGGCAGCAGACAATGTTTATATTATAATAATCAAATATAATTGATTAAACATGAATATTCTGATTCTGATCACTTAGTACTTTCCTCTATTTCAGACACGGTGGCGACGCGTCTGAAGGGCTATAAAGATGGCATTGCTATCATCAGTCAGCCACTGCGTCGCGGACATAACTTCAGGGTAAGTTACAAAAAAGCTCGAAGAAGCAATCTATACTCGATTTTTTATGTTAATGTTAAGCAAAAGCGAATTACTCTTATCATGTGCGAATTGCAGTAATAATTTCCCCAGAAAATATAATGGTATTAAAGGTTTAAAGAACTTGATTTCTTATAAGGAAAGGTACCCAAGTGTCTGGCACCGATTTGGTTTATTTTGATATATATATATTAGAGAGTAGTCTAAAATAACAGACATATATTTTTTTTTAGTTGCCTAATCTCAACGTATTTGGAGAAATTGTCCTCCTAAGTACTGAAAAGTCGCTAAACTCTCTAACTTCTGTAGAGAGTTTTGTTCAAGAAAATTGTTATTTAATAACTGGTTTTGGACAGTTGGGTACCTTTCCTTGTTAGTTAAATGCGTAGCTGAGCCTTTTCAGTAAATTTGTTGCATTTATCAACACATAAAACATCAATATTTATAGTTCATGATTAAAGTGCTCAAGACGTAAATACTGATGTCAAATATAAATTTTGTGGGTTGAACGACATTGGTAAAGTCTGATATTTGTCAAATTGGCAAATCGTCAAATTTGATATTGGTCAAAGCTGTAGTTCGTCAAATCGTCCGTTTGTCTAATTATGAAATTTGCCAAATACGCTATTGGTCAGTACGTACGCAGTTTAAGTACAATCAACTATAAAATGAAAGTACCTCATGAATTTTTTTTTATAACTCATTTATTCAATTCATATTTATTTAAATATAATTCATACACTACACAACTGTTTAAAACGTATCTAATTTTCCACTCTTAAAGGAGAATGCCCATTTTGTAAGGGAACTTGGGCCCCTTTGAAAAAGTTGTTGTATGTTAATGAATTTGGTTGTATATTGTAGAAAAAACACGTCATGTTCATAATTAGAAAACATTTTTTATTTATTTTGCGGGGTTCACGAGATATAAGGATGTTTCTGTTCTTGAAATGAACCCTTATTACAATGCAATAAGGTGCATACAAATGTCCAAGTGATGTAACCTGATCTGTTGTTGTCTGTACATATAAAGTAAAGGACACTGATGAAAAAAAACACAAAATATAAATCCTATTTTTGGATAATATTGAAATTGAAGACACGATATCTCATAAGGGGCCTGTGTATGGGCAATCCCCTTTTCGAAAATGTTTTAGAAAATGCTTTTTTTTCCTAGAAATAAAAATACAAAGACATGTGACACCCACCGACCCCCACAGGGCCCGCGTGGTGGATTACGGCCCATTCCCTCTCACAGAGAGGAGGCCTGTGTCCCAGCAGTGGGAATATTAAAAGGCTGATGATGAGATCGCGGAACGCGATTAGGCCGCCTGTTGTATTTTTGTGTATAATAAAGTATATATAAATAAATAATACTCAATTACTATTTACTACATTTTAATGATGTGAATAGGAACCTATTGCAGGCGACTTTTCCTTTTGTAAGTGCCTACAAGTTATGTGAATTCAAAACTCATGTTTTTATTGACTGTACATGGACTTGACCAATAGTGTGTTTGGCAAATTTCGTAATTGGACAAAAAGACGATTTGACCAATATAAAACTTGACAAATTGCCGATTTGACAAATAGCAGACTTGACCAATGTCGTTTAACCCAATTTTGTACCCTTATGACCATTTTTATATTTAATTTATTTACTGGTTTTGGTCAGTTGGGTACCTTTTCTTGTTAGTTAAATGCGTAGCTGAGCCTTTTTACCTGACTGAAAGGAAAGGATTATGTTTTTCGCTCGTATCTTGTATGTATTTATGTAGGTTTGTATTTATGTAATATTCTTTGTTACCTCATATCTTTTAAACCGCTAGACCGATTTATATAATTAAGACATCGTTATATAATTCTTGACCGCCCGAATGTTCTTAGATAGGTGAATATAAAAAAAACTCAAACATGGCGGATTTTGGGCGCAATATTGTGCGTGTCCCAATTTTCTTTTTATTCCAAATCCATTGAGTTGGGTATCAAAATAAAAGGTTTTAAGAACTTATTACAAAAATACATATTACTTATATGTATATAAGTAATACGAAAAAAAATGATTACTAAAAAGTTGTAAATAAAAAAAGTTAATTTAAAAATCAAGTTTGTTGATTTTTATATAAACTTTTTTTTTAGTTCGCTTTTATAGTAATCGAGATTTTCGATGATGAATTAACTTTTTTTTTCAGTAAATTTGTTTCATTTGTCGACATAAATATTAACATCAATATTTATAGTTCATGATTAAAGTGCTCAAGACATAAAAACTGTTGTCAAATTTAAATTTTGTACCCATATGACCATCTTTAAATTGTCAAAAGTAATGGAGAAGATTTTCTTAGCTATGCATACCTAAATCCCTACTCCGCTTCTAGCTAGCGCCAGAATCGCTATTGCTATTCTTAAATAAGCGAAATTTACTTTCATAACGTCAGAATTAGTAAAAATTACTATAGCGATTTTGAATATTGCCAAGCATAAGCGTATAATGCGAAATGTTTTTGATTGCAAATGCAATATTGTTGTTTTCATGCAACAAATCACACTTAGTCACCGAATACTTTTAGACAAAATCAAATGTGCTCGTTGCCTGTGATTTAAAAGTCTAGGTCTAACATGATTATTCAAGAAGAATAAATGATAGTATTAGTAACGAAAATAATAATTGGCGTAATATGACATAATAATCATGCTGTTTTGCGAATAAAAGATCCAAATCTATGAGTAAATTCCATGCACATCCGCCACCTATTGGTCAATACAACCTATTATTTGACGTTTATTAAAAGTATAGGTACTTACAGGCAAACTAGCTATTCTACTATAATGTATTTTTATTATTTCTGTTCTAGACCATTGAAGCTCCTTCTACAAATAAATTGTAAAAAGTTTAGCATTGCCTCTTTACTTTATATGTAGAATTATTTGTAATTTTAGCAAAGAAAATTATGAATGCGCCCATGTCTGCCTGACATAATGATAATATTAAAATAGAAAAGAATTCAACAAAAAAAGTATGGTTTCAATAAATTGGCTTAATCGTTAACATTAGGACACAACAAAAAAACTCAACAATATATAATCAACTTCCCGTTGAACCGCTGTGGCTTTTTGGAAAATCATTCTTATGGCACCTTAACAAACAAATTTATGGTTTGTTATTTTTGTTAAATGCTGGTAAATGTAGGCTGTGCATCAGGTTCATACACAGAGCACGGAATAGCCACGCACGACTTGTGACGCCAGTACCTATTAATAATAAATTCGCAATCATGCAAGTGCTCTGTAGTCACGGACATTGCCAGAATTATAAAGTACTGTCAGTTTTTAAGAGTAGTGGCGCTCACTGACACGCTTCGTTTTGTTTACAATTTTTATTGCTAACACGGTACCGGCAGAGGTAACCGAGGCGTTGCCGAGCTCTTGTGTTCTCACATGTACACAATATAGATCTATCCAACATATAGAGCTACACATAAATGGTTATTTGTTGCAGTTCCGCGTCGACAAAATCAGTGATGAATGGCTGGGTTCGGTGGCTATAGGCGCAGTGGGGGTGCTGCCGCTTGAGATTCCATCTAACGGACTGCACTTCGAGCCACCCTGCTGGGTCATAGCCAGCGACCTGCTCAATGATAACGGGACATTTGTAAGTATCCTTGATCTTCTTTCTAACGTATCGATGGAAATTTACATGGAGTCCATGTCAGAGTTCCTGTAAAGTACACACATCAATAAACATAAGACTCGATAGATTGGGATACCTTCCGTTTGCGGTATATCAGCACAATAGTTTTGGCGCATAGTGTCAAAAGCGCAAAATGACCAAAGCCATAAATGTTAAAAGTTCCAATAATATGCTAAAAACATCTAAAAAGCTATTAGCTATAAAATTGATTTGGCTAAGTCAGAAATTTGAATAAATACAGAACTTGCAGATTTTCGAAGTAACCTTCTAAATCTCAATCTGAGCGAGTATTACTTGTTTCGACAGTTATGTGTAGCATTCTTGATTCAATTAGGAATACAACAAGAATTGGATCATTATCTTATAAATAAATAGTACAGACCCTTATGATGACGAGATGTACTCGTCTTGAAGACCCTTCTTGAAGAGTCCTGTAGTTGGACTGATATAGTGACATTTTCATACAAACACCAAATTGACTACTGATACATCAATACCTCGTTGTACCAGTAGTCAATTTGGCACCATTGGAGAGACTGGTAAAGCCAGAGTCTCGATCGAATCGAAGGCTTTCTCTTAGTCCACAAACGCTAATCAGAGAGGTAGTTATACTCTTCTGTCTTTTGTATAGCCTGTCGCAGCTTATGTATGTGATCTACGGTGGTGAAGCCTATTCGGATTCCGGCTTATCGCAAAACACGCTGAGATGGGCCTGTTATTCTCAAGCCGCCGAGCATTATCACTCTACTTAAAAACTTAAATACCACCACATCTCTGCTCCATGCCTGCAGTGTTTTCCCATCGAGTATGACGGAATCAAACAGCTTCTGAAGGGCCTTAAGAATCGGTTTTCCACTCACCATCAGGCATATTGTGGTAATTCCGTCCGATCTCTTTGCGTCGTTTCCCACAAAGCTAAGCTAAGCGAACGCCGTTTCGTACGAGATCTGGCAGCTCTAAGATTAAAAAAAAAGTTAGTTTTGTGCATAACCACTAAATATACTCCTCTAAACTACTCCTTCAAACTGTTGGTACATATTGTTGCATACCTAACTACCCATTTTTTTCCACAGCTCCACTCCCTGATGGGGATGCCTTTGGATGAACTGACCGAGCAGTCAGTTCTGACACTCCATTTTCGCTTCACCAGCGAGCTGATCCTCCAAATCAACGGCAAGTTGATCGGCTGCATCGCCACCGTACCGCGCCGATTCAGCCACGTCTTCCCGACCATCGATTTGTATGGCAGGATTTGTCAGGTAAGTTCTTATTTCTTATTGCACACAAAACCATACAAACAGATACAAATCCAATAGGACAGCTCATGTAAAAAGGCTTGCTTAAGGTCCCTGACCAAAAAATCTTGAGCATTCCTAGTGCCCTATCGGCACACTGGTGGCGCATGAATTACAGTAGTGAATACGCTCAGATGATAGAATAAAAACTTTATAAAAACGAAAATTGGTCTTTTGAAAAAAAAAATGTTCGTTATCAAATTGTCTATCCATTAGTACAAAAATTTATTAATGAACACTACGAGGAGATGCATGCGCTTATTAATTATTTCTCATTTTTATGGTTTTGTTGGAAGTAGATTAGTGAAACAAGTACTTCTTTAAAAAAAGAAGTACTACCATTTTGGAATCAATATTATGTAGAAATTTAATGTATTTTTATTAATTGATATCTCTTTTTAAATAATGAGTAGATAGCTCTTAAAAACTGCACAAAAACGGCTAGCGCGGCGTTTTGCTCGGGAAGGCGCCTTAACCCAGAATTGGGTTCTGCAACAGCAAACCTCAGTGCACAACAAAAACTTAAAATGACTCAATATACTGGTGGACAATAAAATTAGGGTATTCCTATTTTTATGATTTATTTAATGATTATGGTCTGTTAATTAAGGTCTTAATTAACGAATAAATGATAAAAATAGGATAATAAACTAAACAAATATGTGTACAGCACACAATGCATAATTATAAATATGGGTTTATTGGATAACTAGCGACCCGCCCCGGCTTCGCCCGTAACAAATTATACACAAAAACCTTCCTCGTTTTTCACTCTTTCTATTGGTGAAAACCGCATGAAAAGCCGTTCAGTAGTTCGTGGCAGGGGACTTTATTTTATAACTTTCTTCTGCCCGCGGCTTCGCCCGCGTAAAAAGTGTTTTATCATCACAAGGGAATACAAAAGATTACAATACTGTTTTGTTTGTTGTTTTTGTTTGTTTATAAAAGTTTAAAATAAGTAATATTGTTTTTCTGCATACTTGTTGATCAAAATAAAACATCTTACAACTGTATCTCATGGTCTTTCACTTAATTTTCAAGACTCCTACACCTAGATTAGGGGCGCACGGAACCCAAAAGTAATGAAAGAAGGAATAAAATTATTTTGCAACAGAACATGAAATACGCACGGTGCAAAAAAATAACAATCATAACGGTATGCTAAAATATAAGTGTGTGCCTCAGGGCTGTACTAAAAAAGTCTATTGATGCCGTCTGACGCTGATTTTCTAATGAACCTTTCAACGGAACTAAGGATGGTAGAAGAAAGGGGAGGCCTTTACTCACCGGCATAATGTGGGCTGCAATGATGGCTATGATGATGATGAATCTAAATAGTCATGAAAACGCAAGGCAGAAATATTTCTAGAACAAAATTATATTATTTTCAATTTAATAAACTTTTCTGAACTTTTTAGCTTATCGTGCATTGCCATCTAAATCAAATGTGTATGCACAATTTGAGATCAATCGGTTGGAGATAACTGTTTTAAATTTCAGATGACACATAGTAACAAACTAACAAGGCAAGCTAAATACAATCTTGTAAAATAGAGATGCGTGCAAGGGACACTGCAAGACATATTTTTTAATTAAATATTGATGCGTGCAAGGGACACTGCAAGACACATTTTTAAATTAAATAGAGATGCGTGCAAGGGACACTGCAAGACACATTTTTAAATTAAATAGAGATGCGTGCAAGGGACACTGCAAGACATATTTTTAAATTAAATAGAGATGCGTGCAAGGGACACTGCAAGACACATTTATAAATTAAATAGAGGTGCGTGCAAGGGACACTGCAAGACATATTTTTAAATTAAATAGAGATGCGTGCAAGGGACACTGCAAGACACATTTTTAAATTAAATAGAGATGCGTGCAAGGGACACTGCAAGACACATTTTTAAATTAAATAGAGATGCGTGCAAGGGTCACTGCAAGACACATTTTTAAATTAAATAGTGATACGTGCAAGGGACACTGCAAGACACATTTTTAAATTAAATAGAGATGCGAGCAAGGGACACTGCAAGACACATTTTTAAATTAAATAGAGATGCGTGCAAGGGACACTGCAAGACACATTTTTAAATTAAATAGAGATGCGTGCAAGAGACACTGCAAGACACATTTATAAATTAAATAGAGGTGCGTGCAAGGGACACTGCAAGACACATTTTTAAATTAAATAGAGATGCGTGCAAGGGACACTGCAAGACACATTTTTAAATTAAATAGAGATGCGTGCAAGAGACACTGCAAGACACATTTATAAATTAAATAGAGGTGCGTGCAAGGGACACTGCAAGACATATTTTTAAATTAAATAGAGATGCGTGCAAGGGACACTGCAAGACACATTTTTAAATTAAATAGAGATGCGTGCAAGGGACACTGCAAGACACATTTTTAAATTAAATAGAGATGCGTGCAAGGGTCACTGCAAGACACATTTTTAAATTAAATAGTGATGCGTGCAAGGGACACTGCAAGACACATTTTTAAATTAAATAGAGATGCGAGCAAGGGACACTGCAAGACACATTTTTAAATTAAATAGAAATGCGTGCAAGGGACACTGCAAGACACATTTTTAAATTAAATAGAGATGCGTGCAAGAGACACTGCAAGACACATTTATAAATTAAATAGAGGTGCGTGCAAGGGACACTGCAAGACATATTTTTAAATTAAATAGAGATGCGTGCAAGGGACACTGCAAGACACATTTTTAAATTAAATAGAGATGCGTGCAAGGGACACTGCAAGACACATTTTTAAATTAAATAGAGATGCGTGCAAGGGTCACTGCAAGACACATTTTTATATTAAATAGAGATGCGAGCAAGGGACACTGCAAGACACATTTTTAAATTAAATAGAGATGCGTGCAAGGGACACTGCAAGACACATTTTTAAATTAAATAGAGATGCGTGCAAGGGACACTGCAAGACACATTTTTAAATTAAATAGAGATGCGTGCAAGGGTCACTGCAAGACACATTTTTAAATTAAATAGTGATGCGTGCAAGGGACACTGCAAGACACATTTTTATATTAAATAGAGATGCGAGCAAGGGACACTGCAAGACACATTTTTAAATTAAATAGAGATGCGTGCAAGGGACACTGCAAGACACATTTTTAAATTAAATAGAGATGCGTGCAAGGGACACTGCAAGACACATTTTTAAATTAAATAGAGATGCGTGCAAGGGACACTGCAAGACACATTTTTAAATTAAAAAGAGATGCGTGCAAGGGACACTGCAAGACACATTTTTAAATTAAATAGAGATGCGTGCAAGGGACACTGCAAGACACATTTTTAATAATCTCGATGCTTTTTAGCGGCAGATTACCAGATCTGAGACGCGAAAGATTCAATTTTTCTATAGAGAATTTAAAATAGAATCTGCTTATCAGTGGCTAAACAGCTCAGAGACTTTTTTAAATAAATGTGGTCCATTGTTTCTTTGAGATACTTTAGGATACAGCATTTGATCAGGCATAGAAATGGAAATGATATTTTAGCTCAAAATTTAAGTTTCGATTCGTTTATCGTTACACTAAAGTAGCTGTTTGCCCATTATATTGAAAAACCGCCCTAAAAAAAGCATAACTTTTATTTTGACAGCTCATCAACATACGGATTCGGTAATGACGTAGCAATCTTACCCCAAAATCCCGTACAGTAATTAATCTTAACGTTTCCTAAACTACTCTCATACTAGTTCTTATTATTCCAGATATCGGTGTTGCTACACCCTTACGTCATTGTGAGCGGCGCATCCTTAGATCTGCCAGTCATCACTGAGAACCGCAACGAGTTTGGTGACCAATGCGACGAAGATGATGAAGACACAGATGAGAAGATTAAGAAGAAAAAGAAAGCGTTCAGTCAAGATAACCTAATGAACGCTCCATGGGAACCACTGCCCATGCCTGCCGGCCCTAGCCCTGGTTTAAGCTTCATGCCCTACTGTGTGCCGACTCCTCTTCCATTCCGTACTCCGACACCAATTCCACAGCCAGTGATGGAGCCTTTTGGAGGGCTTGTATCCAACCCGATTAATGCTGTGAAGAAAAAGCTGAAAAAATGCAAAGTTAAGGGTAAGGGCAAAAGTCACGATATTCCAGCGGAGGCGCCGATGGCACAGAGCCTCAATCTGCCGGTTAACCAGCCAGATAACAGCCCGCCCGCCGATAACAATGAGGTGGTGAACCGTTGTATCCAGAAGAGCCACTCGACGCACAATTTCAGCCTGGCTCACGAGGAGGGGGAGCCGTCGACGCTGCGCCAAACATACAGTGTGGGCTCGCGCGTGGGCGATGACGCCGACGCGCTGCTTGAGCAGTTCTGCGACACTAACATCCGCCACAACGACCGCTACCCGGAGGCCAATGACGTCGACAACCTGGACAACGAGATTATGGACGGGCTCACCATGGAGACTGGCAACCTGCCCGATCTCACCGAGGAACAGTCTTCGTCTATTGATGAGTCGACTCGTCGCGACGATTTTTGGTCATCGGAGTCGCTCTCGGTGGAATACTTGCATTATCTGAACCGTATTCTGTGCTTGGACCAAGAGAGTGGTGAGGGCCATAGCCTGGAGTCTGAATGGGAGGCATCTGGCGAAGGGTGTGAACATCTGCACCTCGTGCTGAAGTACTGGAATTTCTTGGTGCTGCCGTACCCGGAGCTCCGCCAGGCTGTGTCGTGGGGACAGGTGCGATGCTACTGCGCCAACTGCCAGCCAGACGCCCCGGCAGCTTTCGCTGGTGAGTTTTATTTACAATGACGATGGTAATACTTTAAACTAAGAATATATTTGATAGGAGAATAGTCAAATTTAAAAACTTCTGCTTTAGGGGCAATTATGATATTGAATGCGTTAGCAGTTCAAGTCCACGCATTAAAACAGTGGTTCGTAAAACCCGCACCTATCGTAATCTGCCATATTTTGAAAATATTCACAACAATAAAAAAAATGTAAATAAATCGCGCTAAAAGCCAAAAATCTATGACGTTTTGAAGACCTCACTCTACACCACCGCTCCTAGCGGCAAATTCAAACGCGATAGCCCTCATTGTCAAGACCTTGATATTTTTGTTGGCTTTCACTTCAAAGTGCGAGTCGGACTCGCGCACGAAGGGTTCCGTACCATTATCTCAAAAAACGGCAAAAATATCACGTTTGTTGTATGAGAATCCCACTAAAATATTTATTTTATTCTGTTTTTAGTATTTGTTGTTATAGCAACAACAGAAATACATCATCTGTGTAAATTTCAACTGTTTAGCTATCACGGTTCATGAGATACAGCCTGGTGACAGACGGACAGACAAAGAGACAGACAGACGGATCGTGGAGTCTTAGTAATAGGGTCCCGTTTTTACCCTTTGGGTATGGAACCATAAAAACCTGCCCCACAGCACTGCGTAGGCTGTATTATAAAGGGATAGTACATGTGGTTTGGTGATTTCAGACTAACCTAAGATTCTAATAAACTAATATCGTAGTAATAGGTGATCTCTGAAACTGATGATCGAATTTCACAAATTCTTTCAATAATAAAAAGCTGATCGCTGATTGTAATATACTACTTTTCATCCGGAATGAATGGTTGGGCACGGGAGCGAAGCCGTAGGGTAAAAGCTATATTAACTATAAGTCTAGATTTCTTCAGGGTGTCCTTCATCGATGTCAGGCTCTCACATTTACTTACTACACTTGTGTTATTTATGATGACACGGTTGGCGCAGTGGTTGAGTGAAAGGCTGCTACGCTGCGTGCCGCGGGTTCGATTCCCGTATGGATCAAATATTTGTATGGTCTGTAGATCAGATAGTTTGTAGTGTGGGGCAACGTTCTTCTAAAAAACCTTCTTGATTCCAGGCTGGGTCCGCATTGAGCGCATAGACGGCGTGGGGGCCGCTCAACGAGGCTTCTGGCACGTGGTGCGCTCCACGCTGGGAGCAGCGCAGGTAGCAGGCGGTGAGCGCGGCCCCGTACGTCGCCCACGGTCGCTCAGCGCTGGACCTTGCGCCTCGCCACCATTCGCCGACATGTATGTACCTATTAATCATTTCTTCTGCTGCTTTCTTGTCGATTAACACAAAGATAGTCTCAACTGTTCAGATTTTGTCCAACCAGTATCTAGCAACTTGGACACATTCGCGACGTTCAAATCCTGAATGATGCTGCTGGTCGGGCATAAAGGACAGACAAGTATGCGGGCCATATCCTGCAAAGGTGCTCCACACTGGCACTGTGTTCTGGATGTGTCTATGATACTGTATTGGCCTGGTGGTTACTACAGCGGCCATCGAGGGCCCGCAATCGGTTTAGGGATTTCAGTTCATGTCCAAGAGATGCTCTGCCGGAGTGATGAAGTGTGGAGTAATAAGTTGTGTATTTTTCCATAATTCACATCTCTGCGTTGGTTTTCGTGGAGGTTGTATGTCTCTAGAAGCTCTTACGACTTATCAGGCGGGAATGCTGGAGTTGACGTTCATATAGGAGTGCCGACTATCCCGTTCTTGTTGTTCCCTTGTTCCAACTTACTTGGGACATTCATTATTTGCTCTTTTCTTATTTTGTCCATTTGCGCAACGCCAAACTTGCCGCTCAACATTTTTAACCCAGTTGCCTTTAATTATAAAATAATTAAATTAAAATTAAAAAAATCCTCTGACCCAAAAACCTCTAAAAAGCAAAAGTTAAATTTAAAAAATGAAAATAAATGTGACGGGGGGTCACACACACACACACACACACACACACACATTTATTTATGCTTTTTAAACTACATAATTTATCTAGTACCTGGTAGACACGCTTCGATCGACAATATGTCGAACACGTAATTATGACACAATACCTTGCGAAAATACCCCGATTCGAACAGTAAACGCCCATATCTTTAGAACCGATTTTCATCCAACGTAGCCATGAACACTCGATAATGTCACCTTTCAAAAAAATACTAAACTAAAATCGGTTCATCCGTTTAGGAGCTATGATCCCACCGACAAATACACAAACACACAGATACGTCAGACAGTCTATTCGACTATTTACAATTCTTTTATGTGAAAATAATTAAATTAAAAATGATAATTAAATATATTAAACGACCATTTAAAAGACTTGAGAATTCAATGGTAAGGCGTACTCATTAATTTTTCCTCGTATAAAATCTCTCACATTTATTCTATGAATGAAAACTCCTTGCTACTAAACTTTTTAAATTGACTTATAATGAAAGTACGCCATGTTTAACAACTGTATCGAAAAGTAAAACTTTTAGAAATAGGGAAAATACGCCTCTCCAAAGCGTCGCCACGTTGACGGTTGTCTAGTTGTTTCATTTTAGCATGGATATAGCGGTTATTGCCCTTTCCTTAATATCACTTCGTAGGAAGTCGAGTAATAATTAAATATTGTTTGTTCATTAGTAAACCATGTTGAGAATCATGATAGATAGCGATTAAACTCAGAATCGGGTTTATGTATTTATTTCCGAATTTTAATTAATTATATAAATAAATATAATTGAGTCAATGCCAGCCAAGTGCCTAATTATTTCACAGCTTGGATTAATAGAGAAATCAGTATGAACTATGTCATGGTTCTTAAATATTAGCCAGTCTGACTAGGCAGTCACCGTGAAATCTATGGTAAGCACTTGAAGTGAACTTTTATTCCACCTTGATTGTATTGATTGACAGCTTACTTCATCTAAGAGCTTGTCCAGAATGGGCGAATACGCCGCGATTCTCACAAGCATATTACGCGCGACCGTTGCGTCCAGCAGGAGCATACCAACGCGAGCGTCAGGGAACAACAGCACATTACTGCAGCGGCCAGCAAAAGAGGCATTGATGGACGAATGTGTAAATGCCTATGGCCTATGGAATTGTTTGAAGCTGCACGCATTGCGGTAAAAACATCGCGCGGGAATATTACTACAAAAATTCGCGCGAATAAAAATCGAAATGCTTGTTAAGCCTTAAAGTGTCCATTTGTTTATTTTTTCGCAAGCCAGTTCGAAATTTAAATCAAACCTTTGATAAGTTACCTTCCATGTTTCGGATTAAAAGATCGTTCCATTTTTAAACGACAGATATGAGTTTACTATGGAATTTATTTGGCCACTAAACACGACAGATATGGATTTTCATACAACTTTTGCCGGCCGCTGCTCGTTTGTATTTGGCTCGATTTTTCGAAGCGGTCCGTTTCCCTTGAGACATGCATTCTCTCTGAAATTCGCGCTTAAACTGGACGCGACAAGGGGTCTCTCGGCTCGCGCGCTGTACGAGTGCAATACGCGCACATCAAGCGCGATTCGAGTCTGGCTAAGTGCACGCGATTTACGTGCGCATTTTAAATACGATGTTTGTGGATCGATGTATTGGCTCCCAGTACGTCGCTAACGCGCGTGTGAATTCGCGCGAAACGTTTCGCGGCGAATTCACCCCGAATTCACCCCTGGACAAGGTCTAAGCTTTCTCGGTGAGATTTTATTTTGTGACCATGCAACGCAAATAGTTACACCCGCGACAACATAGACACGTTTCTTGGTGAAAGCATTCATCATAGGAACTTATTTTGGTAAAATTTCTCGTGATTTTAAGAATTGCCACTTTGTTAGGTTTAGGTTTAAAGATATTTATTCTCTAATAAGACTCAATGTCATTTACATGAGAACAATGCTTAAAGTAAATTATATAAAACTGTTACTCATGTTAGTGCCAAGAGATCAGATTAATGATTACTGGGGTCAGTTGAAATCGTCATCATCTTCCTGCTTTTTTACCGTGTTACCTTGGGATCGGCGCAACACGTTTTATTCTCCCAAAATTATTATTATGGTATCACATAGTAAAAATAACTTTACGTTTTTTTTCAGATGGTTCGACGAAGAAGGAAAGCCACATCACACCGTGCTGGCTATTGAGATCGATGTTGAGTAAGTACACAATTGCCATGAGGCTCTTTTATTGCATACTAGCTGACACACCCGACTGTTGCTAATCTGTCCAAATTGAATGCATACAAAAATCTCTGTTATTTTTCCAATATTCGGGCAAACTTTTAATAATTTTAAAAGTTTGCCCGAATATTGGCAATTCCCTAAAAACCTTACTCGGACTATTAAACTAAATTGGACCAGCCATTCTCAAGTTATGCACTTGCCAACGAGCAGCATTGCATTTTTATTTATAAAGGTTTTTTATTAGGCTCATCCCCGATTACACGGGAGCAAACATAACTGGCCAAAGTTGGGTGCCTATAGTTGCACCTCCGTTTTTGTTTTGTTTTGTATTTATATCGTGGTCGTGGCCAGATCGCAGAATTGATCACTTCCTGATGTGGCAGATCATTTCATGAAATGGTTGTATTTCATATAATGGAAAATACTCGCTGCCCAAATCATGATAATGCTCTGGCCTGATGAATCAGCGAGACAAGGCTACTTCATGATATGGTCAATCATAGTAATGTATGTGGATAACGTAACTATTATACGAATATAATCAGTAGATCATATTCGTATAATAGTTACGTTATCCACTTATAACGTAACTATTTTACGAATATAATCAGTAGATCATATTCGTACAATAGTTACGTTATCCACCGTTAGAGGCGCTAATATCGTTTTGTATTTGTGATTCAACATGGCAGCGTGAAACTTTTATTTAGAAAAAAGCTAATAATAATGCGCCAATTGAATATTGTGCCAACCGTGTCATATTACTTCCAGTGTTTGAAAACATCGACTGTTCTATGTAAATACCGCAATGAATGTTGTCGAATTCTCAAAATGAATGATTAGGTCTCAATATGATTGTGTGTGGATTTAGACTTATCCAGTTGCTGGCGCCAATAAGCGTTGCCAGCCACCGCGTTGCAGCGCTGGACTGGCAACGTTATACGTTATATCATTCTAGAGATTATTCTTGTGATGTCCACACGTAGAGATTAATTCGAGACAGTTATCGAAAAAGAGATGCATAAAAAACGTTTCTAAGCTACTGCTGATTAATATATTAGACGAAGAAATTTTAAAGAAGAAACGACCATAGAGAGTGGCTCGATATTACTGTTGAAACAACTAGGTTAGGAGATTCCTCTGAATAAAAGTGCGCAATGCATTAATTTACTGTTCTCAAAGATGTCCGAAAAAGTTGCACAGGCTCTATTACTTTCTAGCGCTGAAGGCCTGCGCTGGCCTGACACGAAAATATGTTTACATTGTGCCAGTAGCCTGTCAGCGAGACTGGCACCAACCAATAACTGGATACGTCTAAACCACGCACTTGGCTATTGCCCCGACTGAACTTTTTGACATAAACACTGTAAAACTTACACTTTTGTCAATTCGCTTCAGATGATTACTTCTTATAAGCAATGCTCACGCTGAAGGAAAATATAGACGTCGTAGTGGAGTTATTGATAGTTGGTTAACTTTTAACTTAACTTTTTTTTTTTTTAAATAGTTGTGTTCGTTGGACAAAGTTTGAACAAGTTTATAAATAAATGGCGGTATAAGTTAGTTGGAGGTATATCAATACTCGTCTTCTTCCGTAGACTTGACCACCGCTGCACCGACGCGCGTTTTGATAGGTCATACCCTACCGTAATATAACATCAGCATCCTAATTCCGTAAGTTCAAAGAATGGTGCACATGTGCTTTGCTTGTCCCTAGCGACTAAAATTTATTTGTATTTGGAATGTGGATATTTTTAATAAATGTTCCAATCAGCAAAGAGATGATTCAATCACAATTAAACCATGCGTCCAAAATAGGATTGATGTATGAGGTGAATGGCTAATGAGCGATTGTAATTGTATTTCGGACCGCACGGGAACATTGTATTAAACAAGTGACTGGCTGGAAAATCGCACGCGAGCCAAATTAAATAATAAATCTACAACTATAACGGAAGGTACTAATAAAATTGTTACGATGCACTGCCATAATTGTTCATATATAAACATTAATCTCTAATTATTTCTATGTTATGTCTTATGGTTCCTAATTGTAAGTAAATAAATAAAGGTAACGTTCTTGTTTATAAGTTGCGCTTACTTATTTTCTCTTAGAGGGTGATAAAAAGTCCACCTCGGGAGCAACACTATTTTAAGCTCGAGAGACTTTGAATCCCGCGCTGCGCTCAGGATTCTACTTTAGAATCCTTCGCTCCGCTCTGTCTTTAAAAAAAAAAACACTCGCCTTGAAATAGTTATTTGCTCCCTAGGTAAACAATCTACTATTGTTAGGTTGGATGTTCTTCAAATAAGTGATGGGTTTCTCTCTTGCAGGGGCTCCGATGCTGAAAACGACCGTCTTCTGGCGTTCTTGATCTATCTGAACCCGCATAATGCGGCTTTCGCCGAAGACAACCCACCGAGTCTGGACGAATAAGTCCACATATTATAACCATGTGTAATCCTTTCTGAATATCTATACTATACTACTACTCTTTGATAGCACCGTGAACGTATTTATTATAGAAATATAATAATCTATCGTTTATAGTAATGTCCGAAATACAGGTATTATGATATTCACGGTGCGACAATGTCGAAATTGATATTATTATAAATGTATTAGCGAGTAAGATTTTCTCGAAAGATGGTTGTTATGAGTATTAACTACTTATAAATCATAGTATGTAATTAAGACATGTGCCGTTTGTTTGGCATTTTCGATGCAGTGTTTTTTTATCTTAAAGTTTTATCTTTGTACTTCAAGTACTAAAAGATTATCATGGTTAACCTTTTAAGCATGCGGATTTAATGTTTAAACTAAACGCATTTGTGGTCAAAATAACTAAATTTACATTATACAAAAAACACCTTAAATAATATTCTGGTTTATTCAGAACTAAAACACTATTTATTTGAATGGTATGGAGTGAGCGGTCAATATTTGACATTGGATAATTGAAATATGACAAAATTATTACGTATGACATTCACCCCGAGTTTCTTAGCTTAAAATTATCGCAGAATTAATGTGACAAATTGTCAAGCATGCGTTATCTGCTGTGATTGGTTGAATGAATTTTCAACAGCTCTGAGAAACTCGGGGTCCATAAGGCATCGCAAGACGCAGCGTTTAACAAACCGAACATGAGGATTTCAACCAATGGTGATGCGTAATTCTTAAAGCAAAATCTTCGCGTACACAAAAGCCACAGCTAAACTGAGTTACTCAGTTTTAATCACAAAACTGGTTCAACAGATTCTACATTAGAGGTGTTCGAACTTAAGCGACGACATGCTGTTTTTATGTACCCTCGTGTTTAAAAGGTTATTACGATTCCATATCGGCCATAGAAGTGAAAGGAATGTGTGGTTGAATGTGTGACCAGGGATGGTAAGTAAGTGCGTTTCAGCTTTTCAAATCGCAAGCATTAGTGTTTAGCAGAGGGAAGTGTCGTTGTGGTGCTCGTAGGCGATAGGACTGGCCGCTGAGCCGCTGGGCGATGTAATTGTTAGAATAGTCACAATTTACTTGCTATGTTGGGCTGGAGTGGCTTTAGCAATATCGGACTTCGGGTGTTTATTCCCGAAATGGTGGAAGAAATACCACGCAAATACTCCTATCAGTGGTGGAGGCTATGTTCATTCATGGGCGATGGTTAACAGTCGCTATAGAGTAGTTACCAAACGTCTCATATATCCAAAAGAGGCACCACTGATGTCTACACAAACATAAGAAATCAAAGCAGTTTGCTGCAGACGAGCAATGATATCTGCCCCTGTTCCAGAGGAAGGTGTATTTTGAATAGCGTCTCCCCACTTAAAAAAAAATTTATTATTAGTTTTATTTCAATGTTTATTACTCAGTATTATTTTAAATCAATTTGTGTATGCATAAACTTTAAAAAAATATACTATCTGAAAATACGTGTACTTGCAACGTGTCGTGAATAAATATGCCCTAAGTGTCGGTTCGCACGGAGCTCTTTAGGTTACGAATGTGGTGTAGGTACTGGCTTAAGAGAAGCAAAATTAAAATGAGAACAAAGTTCTAAAAGTATTGTTGGTAGATATGACAATAAAAAAATTTGCTAACACCCATTTTGATGACTGATTCATGTAAATTATTGGGAGGGCTTTCGCGAGCGAATTTTTGTCACAAATTTAAATGTTTAGTGCGGTGTAACTGCAGATTTAAAAGCGGGTTCAATATTTGAACTTCGCTGGTGTGCGTGGGTCTATGGACATTTTGAAATGTATATGTACGTACTTTAAGGTCAAAACACACTGCACTGTCTACAACAACTAGTCACTTGATATTTTAACACCTCTTGGAATTTATCCGCCACAGGCTATTTTAGTATTGCAGTCTAAGCACATTACTTTCGTGATCTCAGTTATTATTACTTTTATATTTATTTATTCTTGCAGCTATTTCTTTAGTGCATTTTAGATGTAATTTGTTTTGTAAGGATGCATTCACAGTTGCGTTAGGCAGCGATGAACACATTACCTTTCGGTGCTGATAAATAACATTAGTTACTAATAAAATAGGTTCATGAGTGTGAGTATGTGATGAGACTGACCAACTGTGGCTCCACCCTTATTTTACAGGCAATTTAAAAAATAAATCAATATGTTTCAATAAAATCTCTACTTTTAATAAAAAAGTCCATTGAATTCAATAGTAACTATTGTTATTATATTAAATACCTTGAACAAAATAATCTGATTCTATTTTATGATGATTTATTAGATTTAGTATATGACTTTACTTATTTATTTGCAGTTATTAAAGCAGCTATTTTAATATTATAATTGCAACATGTCTACGTAGTCATATTAGAACAACCATCGCACAACCATTAAATTTTAATGTAACGGTTAATTATAAATGATGTCTTTGAAATGTTTCCGATAATGCAGTAGAGTTATCCAGCCTATCCTATAGATTTTAGAAGGGTAATTAATACCCCGACATCGCTTGTACTATGTGGAAAGCGTTCAACACGCCACAATATGTATGTAATTTGACTTATCAATCAAAATCGCAGTGCATGTGTAGTATTCATTCAATATTTCTGTGTCTAATAATTTTCTGACGAAATAAAGAATCATCTTAATCAGTTTTTTTATTTCTAGTATAGTAAGGGTTCGCAGCCGAAAGGGTATTTCTTAATGTTGTTACCATGGTACGTATACTTTTGTTCTGTATCACCAGTATAGTAATAGACTTTTATCTACTCTCATATCGTAATATTCGAATTATAAACTTTAATACGAGTTTTTATTGAATTATTTTATAAACACAATACTAAAATAAAAAATAGAACCTTATTAAGTGTAACAATTTTTCTCTAACAAAATAATGCTATAAAACTTTTTTTCTATTACGATACAGGACAGATCCAAGAAGTTAATATCACCAAGGATATCAATCAATATCATCAATTGTTTTTTTGTAATTGAAAGCGGGGCGCGCCATTTTTACCCGACTGCGGCGGGGCTTTTTTATAGTAGGTACCTATTATAAAAGTTTTGATTCCAATTTTTACTTGTCTGTGGTAATTCCCGCTTTAGCGCATGCCCGGTTAATGCGGTGCCGGTGATGTGCTGGGTTTTGGCGCCATTCATACGTTTTGCTGTACTTATTTTTCTTACTCTCTTGACTTTTGTATTTTATTTAATAGGTTAAATCCCAATGTATGAGTGTAGATAAAGTAATGTATAAAACTGCACATAACTAGGTATTAAAACATGCGTGTGATACTTTTAAAAACCTCGCCTACGACTCGGTTTTTATACAATATAATAACCCTTTAGTTGTTATGCAACAGTTTCATAAACTACTATTTAGCTTTGTAACTACCCTTTCAACTTGGTACACCTTTAAAGAACATAAACCATAAAACCATAACCTTTAAAGATACGGCTACTAAACTGATGTTTTAAATATTTGATAAGTAGAACATGATTGTTAGCCGATTGTTATCTTCGTGGGTAAAAAGTAGTAGAGGTAGCTATTTAGCTAATCATCAGATATTTTTAGCCCCAGACAGAAAAAGAGGGGTGTGTTTGACGTGTGTACATGTGTTTGTGTATGTCTGTGGCATCATAGCTCCGAAACGGATGAACCGATTTTGTTTGAAGTGGCTTTAAGGAGTGTGTTCTTAGCCATGTTTGAAGAAAATTGTTTCAGCCGTTCAAAAGTTATGGGCGTTTTACTATTTGCAAGATATCGTGTCATAATTTCGTGTTCAACAGATTGTCAATCGAAGTATAATAGATAAATAATAATGAAATAACAAGAAATAAAAATGTGTCGGGAGTTATTAAATGTTACTTGTATTCATTCCATTTTATTTAGTAAAACAAGGAGAAATAGAGCCACTTTGAAATTAAAAGCAGTGTTTGATAAAAATGATCTTATATTGATGTTCAATGATTTACAACAATACGATTGTATCCAAAAACGCTACTAACTAGGTATACTTAACTTTAAATTAAATTATCACTGTTCGTTTCATAGTCACATCTAAGTGGGATTCGATACAGTTTTAGTACATTAATACACTAACAGCCGCAGTAATAGTTCCTACAGATAATAATACAATTGTTTAGTAATATTATTAATAAAATCGAATGCTTTCTGCTCGGCTGCCTGTGACTGCGGCTAAGAATAAATATGAAAGAGTAACAGGTCAACTATGTTACATGCAGGATTTAAATTAACATAGGGAAGCTTCTGATGTACAAGATTGCATAATACTTATACATTGTGATGTTACCCGTCAAATATCTAATGTTCAGTGCTCAGTCTAAAGTCTCACCGAAGTCTAAGTGACGTAGCATGTGATTGAAGAGTATAAAACTATCTATAAACACAATTCAGCTAATCTATTTACAAGTTTAACAACATGGAAATATCAGGTGACATCTAAACATTCAGCTTACACCCACAAACCTGCACTAGCTGTGGTGGGTGTAGCATGTAGGTACATCGACCTAGCGCTGTCGAGCTACAGGTACGTAGTAGTTACTATAGAATCAAATTGTTTAGATAAATAGTGACCGAAAAATACGTCTATATAATAATATATGCATGGTAATAAATGTTTCTAGGCTTAAGTACAGAAATTTATAAATGTTTCCCGAATAATCATTGGGTCGTGAGTGAGTAGCTCGTCAGGTAGGCATAGCGTCCATGTGGAGCATGGGAGCGTCGGAGAGCGAGTGGTGGTGGGTTCCGGAGCCTGGGGCGACTACCACACTTTGCACTTGTTGAGGGGGTTCATGGGCGAGCCGGCGGGGCACTTGAAGTCGTCAGCGAATTCCTCCATGTTGGACATTGGGCCGACGACGCGGAAGCGGCCGGGAGCGTGGAAGCCGGTGGTGATGCGCACCTTGATTGCCTCGTTCCGGTACACGGAGCACCAGGTGTTAGCTGCGCTCAGCCAAAACAGCTGCAAACAACAGTTATACTTATCTAACCGGTTGCATTGCGATATCCATGACTGGCTTTTAGGTAATCTAAGTGTTAACTAATAATTAGGCAAAAACTGTTAGGCAGATTGATTTCAGTGCAGTTGTTACATCTGTGTCAATCTCTAATGGACTGAATCGACTACACAGGATTTTTATTGTAGTTTTTGTTACAGCACAGAGTGGTTACAAGATAATTGGAAACTAGTAAGAATATAGCAAGATGTACCTGTTTAGGTGTGTATTTCTCAAGTCCGGGTAGTCGTGCCTCGTTGCCATGGCGTTGGGTCCAGGCCTGGTATGCATAGTAAGCTTCCTTAATGCCGCCGTTGTCTGCGATATTCTCACCCTGGGTGTTTACTCCGTTTAGCTGAAAAAATGACATACTTAGAAGATGCTTACGAAATACCTAGCAATGGTTGATCAACTAATAAATATCTACAAACATGATTTATTCAAATCAGTCCAGTAATCAGCATTGCATATCACAGGTAAAAAGTAAGCATTAAAATTTAGGTAAAAAGTTTGGGATCAGCTGGCTTATTCTGACCATTGATATCGTAAGCTATTTACCCGACTGCCGAAGGGGGTAATGTGTTTTGTTACAAATGTAAAATTCTTAAGTTACCTTGAGGCCAACTTCATCGACGGTGTAGTTAGAATACTGATCAATAATGCACTTGGCTTTCTCGAGGTACTTCTGCTTGGTCATCTCCGCCCACCAGTCCACTAAGTTTCCGTTCCTGTCGAATTGACGACCCTGGAAACAAAATAAAATAATTACTCAGCGAGAAAATTTTTTGATGTGCTCAGCCATAATATTGTTGATAACAAAACCCATAAACAACACGTATTTCTTTTTCATTTTCTATCAGCTAGTTTATCTTGCAACTGAATCTTTGTAAAAAGTAGAATGATACTTGCCTGGTCATCAAATCCGTGGGTAATTTCGTGTCCAATGACGAAACCGATGGCTCCATAGTTCATGTAGGCGGGACGCTTGGCAGAGAAGAACGCACCTTGCAGGATACCAGCAGGGAACTCTGTACAATGATATAAGTTTTAGTCGAAAGGATTATTAACTCGACCGTCCATTGCTCCTTAGGATATACACGAAGTTGTCACGTTAGTTGCGCTGTTCATGTTTCATGTTTGCCAGTAATTACATTCGCGCGTAGCGTGGCCGTAGGTTGCAGTGGACAGTAAATGTGTTTTCTCCTACATTTTCATAAAAGGCGGAGCTAAGTACACGTGCGTAGTTTAGCCGTGGATTGCTGTGGAGCGATACCTGTACGGGTGGGGAGGGTAGGGGAGAGCAGTCAGCCCCTGATCTTGCTGACTGGTATACATTTATATCACAGCATGAACTATTAAATTCTCATATAAGTAAAACCTGTTTCGTGTTGATACCAAAACTGAACCGTTTTCTCTGGCAAAAATAGTCTCAATATAAAGATCCACTTACGAATGCTGTTCTCAATAGACGAGTAGAAGGCGTTGACGATGGCGGGGCGGCCGTGGGTGACCCAGTCGGTCTTGTTCACGGGCTCACGAAGTTTGCCGAACAGGTACTCGGTTCCGAAGAGCGTCAGATTCAAAACGGACTCCATCAGTCTTTCAGAATTCATTTCGAGCTGAAAGGATTTTATTTATGAGCTTTTCAGTTTGATAGTGCATTTTGGTTGGTTAGTAGAACTTAGGACACATTTGATGATGCAAATCACCTCGGAATGAAGGACCAATCTACACCGATCAGAAGGTAAAGTCGGTGCTGTCTTACTGACTTTATTCATTAGAAAGGTTAAAATATTTGAGTGCCCGTTATTCGGTCCACCATAACAGCAGTCAACATGTCTTTAACAGTTTGTAGCTAATTTCTGTGTCTAAAAACCGGGTGTTGGATAAGAAACTTACGCCGTCGTAGAATTTGGTAAGTTTGTCATTGTCCAACATCTCGGCGGGGTAGGCAATGTGCGAAGCCATGGAGTCGGCCTTCTCAAGCGCAGCCTTACGGGTCTTCTCGTCCATCCAGTCGACCTGGTTCAACGTCTTGCGGAATTGTTGTCTGAGGGTAAAATATGCATTCGTTATTTGATCCATGGGTTATTTCATCGACTGAATTAGGTACCTCCAGATATAAAAGATTCCAATAAAATATTAATACTGGTTCAGTACATTTAGAGATAATCGCGGACATACATAAATAGGAGTCGAATAAAGATTCATCTTTTTACAAGTCGGTTACAAAGCAATAAACTTTTAACGACTGCGACCAGAAGTTAACAGATCTAGGGGTCAATTTAATCTACCAGGATGTTAGTATTTACGACTTAGCTCTTTGTTATTGCAGTACCTATCTACATAAGTACTTAGGATGGCATTAAAGTCAGGTGCATCATTTATTATCTACTTAAGTACCTACATCATCGAATAAATAAGTACCTACCTAGATATGTACCTGGGTATTGACGATTGTTGGTATTTATTTAGTACCTATCTAATAATTAATGTCAACTTTGCCGACTCAGATAGGTACCTACGTCGTGACATCTGACAGCGACGGATGTGACAACCCTTTATTATACAAATTGCTGTTTTAGAACAGTGCTACTTGGGTGGGTACCTAGTGTGGCTGACTCTGGCTTGGCCACCATCAGGGATTTTAATTTTGATAACACAAACATTTAGTCGGTAATTGGTCGAAATTAGTCGCCAAATATTAGATTTAGTCGGTCAGTGGTTCAAAAGTTAGAAGGGTTGTTAGGTGGCCGATCTGGAGAGACTGACCCCAGCTTGGCCACATTTATATCTCAAAAACTAGGGCACCTAGCGAAGATCTGTTTTCTCCCAGATTTAATCGGTAATTAGTCGAAATTAGTCGCCAAATATCAGAATTAGTCGATCACTGGTTTAAAAGTTAGAAGGTTTTATAGGTGGCCGATCTGGAGAGACTGACCCCAGCTTGGCCACATTTATATCTCAAAAACTAGGGCACCTAACGAAGATCTGTTTTCTCATAGATTTAGTCGCTAATTAGTCGAAATTAGTCGCCAAGTCACAGATTTAGTCGGGTCTTAGTTTCGAAGATAAAATGAGTTCAACTTTTAAGGTATAGTCCAAGAGCTAGATCATAAGTTTACGAAAGATAGCCAAGAAAAAATATTTCTATTAATATGTGTAATAAACTTCTAGTTTTTAACCGATTTACCAAAAAGGAGGAGGTTCTATGTTCGACTTTATGTATGTTCATCCATATCTCCGTCAATTGTGGACCGATTTTGAAAATTTATTTCTTTTTGGAAGAGTTTGTTTCGAAATTGGTCCCGTTTTACTTTGGTGAAGATCTGATGAAGAACTTTGGAGATTTACAACAGAATTCTTCAATAAATAACGGCAGATCTCTCGGAATTGCTGCAATCGCATGTCTATTTATTGTTTATACCATTTCATAACATCACGCCAGTTTGCTCTAAACGGGTACGCAGATCTCTCATTTCACCGGTTGTGTTCAAGTTTCACATTATTCGGCGTTAATCTTTTTTGGCGTTATAAATACCTTTCTAAACAACTTGCCTATTAGGTAAGTAAAACTAAAAAGGGAAAAAAAATACTACCGACTTCCAAATAACAAAATGTGAAAAATAAAATAAACTGACATAAGAACAATGAAAATCGGTCAACGCGTTTGGTCTCCAGAACGCCACATAGCAACATACATACATACATAGGCTGATAAACACATTACCCTCCTTCGGCAGTCGGATAAAAATAAAAAGAAACTACCGAGAGAGAACAAAAAGATACTACCGACTTCCAAAGAAGAAACTACAAACTGAAAAATAACTTTATTTTTGGAAGTCGGTGTCCATATCAAATAAAAATGACAACAATAAACCTTGCTCTTGGTCTATTTGGTGTCAAGATGTACAGTCGCATACAACTGTTTTACCAAATTATAATGTTAGGGTCTAAATTACGTTAGAATAATAAAACTTCTGTTGCCCAATAAGAATATACGATGTATCTACCTAATACTATGCTTGCACGGGGACCCAGCGCTAAGAAAGAAAATTTGGTTCAAATAAATATTTTCGCCGCCCACAAGACCAATGCGATGGTGTTAACGAGGAAGCGAAAGTACGACGCTCCGGTACTTCATATGTCGGGCACGCAGCTAAACCTGGTTGAGGAAGTGAATAGATGGCGAGATATGCACCGATTTGTTATTGAATTGTGTGTCAAATTAACATTCTCTGGAATTGTACATAAATATTTTATGTTCTTATTTAACAAACTCTCCTCAGCACAAAATTATGTATATTATTTTGCTCATAATCCACATTTCAAAGATTATTTGAACGGATCATTTAACTGATACTCTTTCAAACAAAAAAAGAATTTTCCAAATCGTTCCAGGCGTCTTTGAGAAATCGGGTAACACACATAAAAAAAGAAGATTACGATGAATTGAGAACCTCCTCCTTTTTTGGAAGTCGGTTAAAAATAAATACCTAATAATCTTAAATCAAAGATGTATATACCTACTTAGATAGGTGCCTAATATGACACCATTGGCTCTAATTATGGTAAGAATAATAAAAATTCTGTTGTCGAAATATAAAATTATTTATTACTTAAAAATTATTGAACTAACAGTAAATTGATAAAAATACCTAAAGCTCGTCCGCAGCGTCCGCTGCCGCGAGAGCTCGCAGCAGCGGACGCGGCCTACATCTCAAGCAAACGCTTGTAAAATTGTCCTCTCCGTGAAAACTTTTGGTGCGAGCCGCCACGCCCGACGCGCCGATTATCCAGAAACGAGGACTTAATCAAACATATAGGTACTAGGTACCTACAAAATCAAATTTTAATCACAGTAGAAATTAAATCACCGAACTTTCATTATACGTAAACATAGCAAAAAAAACCTAGGTACCTCTCTACCTTAACACTATTTGGTCCGCGTTGGGTAAAAACCATTTTTCTTATTTGATAGATTTATAACCTTAATTCGACTCATTCCTAGACATTACGTATCTATTATTATTATTTTTTTATTTCACTTTGGCTTACATGGGCACTTATAAAACGTTGACAAAAGGTGCACGGTTCGTGTTGGTCGTTTCCTATGGAGAAGAACCGGCAAAAAACTCCACGGTTACGCCAAAGAATGAATTTTATATGCAACATTTTGCTACTTTGGGTTACAACAATGTTTTTTTACAAAATATTATAAAATATTATTCGTGGATAGGTAGCTATCCACGAATATAAAGTTCGTGTTTATACAATATTTTTTGAATTCATATTTGGAATATTACGTTGGGAGTGTAGATAAAATATATAAAACGCACTCTAATTTATTACAAAACCGATTTTACTTATCTATCTTATATATATAAAAATTAATCCCTATTTCCCTTGGTCACGGCATCACGCGTGAACGGCTAGACCGATTTCGCTTATTCTTTTTTTGTTGTGTTTGTTATTGTTAGGAGAAGGTTCTTATGAAAAAAAAAATAAGAAAAAAAAAATTACCTTACCTGCATAAGTAGGGTAGGTATGTAGGTAGGGTAGGTAGGGTAGGGTAGGTAGGGTAGGTAGGGTAGGGTAGATAGGGTAGGGTAGGGTAGGTAGGGTAGGGTAGGTAGGGTAGGGTAGGTAGGGTAGGGTAGGTAGGGTAGGGTAGGGTAGGTAGGGTAGGGTAGGTAGAGTAGGGTAGGTAGGGTAGATGAATTTTTGGTGGTTTATGGCAAAACAAAGTTTGCCGGGTCAGCTAGTTCTTAATAAGTTCCACTGTAAACTGGCTGACTTTCATTTACGTCACGGGCAACTCGCTCTATGTAGTTCGTCTGTACACGCGCATCTATCTCTTTCTTACTTACCATACATAAATGAAACGGAGCGCACAGGAACGCAGCGATCTATTGGCCAGCGACTGCCACATTATGTTCGATAAATAATTACATTATATTTATTGTAGATCTGTTTCTAGGTAATACATACTGCTTTCCTTTTTTGGTATATAATAACATAGAATAACTTTATATTTAGGTTTATATTTTGAAACAAACATTCCACCTTAAGACATCATGTATTGTCTAGAAACTACTTATAGTATTTTGTACTTGCTTGTACCAATGTATGGAGAAATGTATTACTTTAATATCTTTTTAATTACACACCGACTAAATCTGTGACTTGGCGACTAATTTCGACCAATTAGCGACTAAATCTGTGAGAAAACAGATCTTCGTTAGGTGCCCTAGTTTTTGAGATATAAATGTGGCCAAGCTGGGGTCAGTCTCTCCAGATCGGCCACCTATAAAACCTTCTAACTTTTGAACCAGTGATCGACTAATTCTGATATTTGGCGACTAATTTCGACTAATTACCGACTAAATCTGGGAGAAAACAGATCTTCGCTAGGTGCCCTAGTTTTTGAGATATAAATTTGGCCAAGCTGGGGAGAGTCCCTCCAGATCGGCCACCTAACAACCCTTCTAACTTTTGAACCAGTGACCGACTAAATCTAATATTTGGCGACTAATTTCGACCAATTACCGACTAAATATTTGTGTTATCAAAATTAAAATCCCTGATGGTGGCCAAGCCAGGGTCAGCCACACGGGTACCTAGGTACTTACAAAGTGTGTACATGTCGGTTTCTTGATTTACTTTTTTACACGACAAAAGTTACAACAATTTCTATGAAAACATGACAACGATAATGTAATAAAGATGCGTTGTCACAATGTCGCATCGGTTTTGTTGGGTGTCTGCTGACACCTTATCAAAACTAATAAGTATATAGCTATATTATAACTACCTAAAATAAATTAGATAGATGCCATTACTAGGTTGATATCTACTCATGTTTAAATAATCTAGTTTTCTGCTCCAGCACTATCAATTTAATTTAGCTTCTATTGCCAACATCAATAAAATATTGCGAGCACTTTGGAATGCCTTGTAGGATGCATTTGTGCGCTTAACTACGATATAAACAAATATATAGGTACTCTACCTGATATCGTTCACCATTTCCAAAGCATTAGCTTTCGAGTTCTCATTGAAATATTTCCTTATGTAGAGGGCGCCAACAGCAATCGACATACTGTAACAAACACAACATTTAATTATTTTATACTCTGTAGATATCTTGTAGGTCGAAGTCCAATCAGATGGTCAGACCAAATCCGAGCATCGGTAAATACCAAATGCACGAGCCTGTGCCAAAGACAAGCAGATGGTGCAAAATGTTAAAGGAAAAGTTGTTTCCACGACAACTGGGGTATCACGATCCTCCAGTTATGAGGAACACGATGCGGGTTAGTGGAGGAGATATTTTGCTTCACGCGACGTGTAATGGCAACATTTAGCTCTTCGACTCGAATTTTAATCGACTTTATAGCTCGATCTGAATATATGTTGTGAGAACCATTTTTAGATAGATTCATCCCACCCCATTTTTTGGCCGAGGGATGGTCTAATAATCGCACTGTTACGAGCCTGAGTATTGAGTTCCAAAAGGTATATTTAATATGTATTAAGGTACCGATACCTGCGTGTTTATTCTATGAATTAAATATAATCATTGGGATAACAGGGTAGCAATGAAACAAAGAACGGATTGTTTGAAAGACTAGAAAATATGTGACTATCACCGGGTTATTGCTAACTCCGTTAGTTTGTCCGTGTGAGATTGTAAAGTCTTTCTTTTAGATAAGACATGGTTATCTATATTAAAAAAATATGGTATATCGTTTTACCATTATATTCTAACAATAACTTAAAATCTCGCAAGATTAATTTACACCATAAGTTAAAGAGTTAAGACAACACTATTGGAATGACCCCAAATAGATTGAGATATGAGCGGGAGGATGACGATTTGGATAAAATAGTCATATTGAGGTACCTACTGGAAAGAGCCTGAATGCTCCAAAGAGTATTATTTTTGTGTTACGCAGCCGCAGCTGCTATCAACAGCTCTCAAATGTTCAGGTAGGTATTGGTTACACACGTCTTTCTGTGTATTCCATTTTGGTCTCGCAACCCCATGCGAGACCAAACCACCTTCTTTATTTTTTTTTATATTTTTATGTATTTTCTTTCCTTTTTATCTCTTGTGTGAGTTAGGTACATATAAATAATCTTTTTATCACATCTATTCAAAAAGAGCTAGTTTATTCTTCGTAAACATAAGACTAAAATTGCACATTAATCCCTAGGATCTAGAAAGTATTTTGAATTTGGAATGTGGATATTGTTAGTAAATGTTTCAATCAGCAAAGAGATGAATCACAAACCATGTCGTCAAAATAGGATTAAATCGCTAAAATCGATTACGACGAATGTATGAGGTGAATAGCTAATGAGGGATTATAATTATAAATCGGACCGCACGGGAACATTGTACCTATTGAACAAGTGACTGGCTGGAAAATGGCTACAGCTGCTACGGAAGGTACTAATAAACAAGTTACGAAGCACTTCCATAATTATTCAAATATAAACATTAGCCTCTAATTATTTCTATGTTATACCTTGAGGTTTCTAATTGTATGTAAGTAAACAAACGTAACGTTCTTGTTCATAAGTTGCACTTATTTTCTCATAGAGGGTGATAAAAAGTAGAGTGTCCACCTCGGGAGCACACTATTTTAAGCTCGAATGATGTACTTTGAATTCCTCGCTGCGCTCAGGATTAAAAAAAACAGTGTGGCACCGTACCGCCTACGCCAAGGCAGTACATGTTGCTTGTAACGAGCTGTTGAAAATTCATTCAACAAATCACAGCAGATAACGATATGCTTGACAATTTGTCACATTCACATTCACCACATCATCGCTTACCATCAGGTGAGATAGTGGTCAAGCGCGAGCCTATCTAAAATAAAAAAAAATAAAAAAATTCATTCTGCGAAAATTTTGATGATTTCCGGCATTCCGGCATCAGATCTCCAGTATTGAAACTCACTGCCGGAATTGAGAACCTTGCGAAATTGTATGCCCTAGTGTGGGTACGACAGGGATTAAGGCCCTTTCCAGACGACGTGGCGCAATTTAAATTGCGTCGATAGGCAATAATTATGACGCTCGTATTTTCTAAGAAAAATTTAGGGCGTATCGGTCGAATTGCACCATTGCGGTGCAATTCAATAATCTAAAAAAAATCAGGTCATTTCAGATTTCAAAATGGTAACCCTATCCATGTACGAATGTGCGTTAGATAACTACCTGACTAGAACGTGGTCGACAATGTATTCAACAACCAAAATACTTTCAGATATGACTTGTCTTATTCCACTCCAGGCGATTGTCAGCATTGAGTTATGCGTTCAAGTCTTTTGTTCTAAACTGATTATAAGTAAACATTGAAACGCCTCATAAGTATTTTATTTGTTAGCAAACTGCCTTATTTAATCTTGACTTTTGAATAATTTATTTTGAATTGATTAGGTTTGTGAGAATGCATTAGAGTTTCACTTTGTTTGGCTGATCAAATCTTAAAATAATATTTATTTTCATTTACAGGAATTGCTAGTCCTAAGGCTCTGACAAGTGGCGTTTGCTGCCAGCGAAGGCGATAGTCAAATGTCAAAATGTAAGGGGTTGATCAGGGGTGGGTCAGCGAAATGTATGTGAGAGAACTACGAACGTCTCAAAAAACGTACCTGACACTGGTGGTATCAGCGCATTCCTTCCAGCGGCTCTCCCTCTCCGTCTTGCCCGAGAGTGCGGTGACGTAGGCTAGCTGACGCCTGCGCAGGTTGTCAGTCAAGTACGACACCGATGCTCCCGCTACACGCCACATCACGTAGTTAGCTTGGACGCGCTTCGGAGTGCTTTCCAGAAGGACCTTTGGTAAAAATAAAAAATATTGAACTTTCCGAGAAGCTGTGTCCCTGTAAATGTTGAGTTATATCGAGAGTCTGGAGTTCATTTCAACTTTCGGGAGAATCCAGACGAATCCCGATCATCTGGCAACCCTAACCTAAGTAGATTGCCATCGATCGATGATATCGACAGTTCAGAGCGATCGAAATTCGCGCAACATCCTTGTTTCCCTTGACCAAACCTTGTTTTCTAAAACCGTGTTGCTAAACGATCGTTTATCTATTTAAATTGGTAAGATGCGCTCGATGGTCAATATTATATAGGTACCTATTCTCAATTACTCTTGCATTGAAGTTAAATATCGCAGGCAAAACAAATTGAAGGGCATTTATTAATATCATACACGAGGCATGAAGCCTGCGTCGATAGCAATTGAAAGGAAAGTAATGAAGCTCCATTCAAGTGGACAGTTGGCCCCGAGCTCGAGATAACTTATTTACCGGTGACTTTTACTTGCTTAGTTCCACCTAATTAAATTACTTATTTCTATTAATATATATTATCGCTTGTTGACCTTTACGTAATATAGTTAGTTGCTGAAATATCGTGGTAATGAGCATTCTATGTCACTAAGAGTGACAAATTAATTGATATTGTGTAATAAAAGCACATAAGATCCCTACTTCACCTTATTTGTGCCATATATTTATTATTAGTGCCCTTACAAACACCCGCCCGTCTGTAAAGTAGCCGGTGACGAAATATACCCAGTTACCTACCTAAGTATGAAAGCTTTCACACGCACAGACGTGGGTACAATTTACCCACCTGCCCGGCTTACCTACATGTTATTAGCCACCGGATAACTGGCCGCCGGACCGTGTGAAACAAGTCAAATGTGTGCCAGGCTACCTAGGAAATTTTCTATATAGCTATACCCAGTAAGTTTGAGTTGACAAGACAACAGTACTGTTAGAGGAACTGAGATTCTATCACAATATAAGACTGTGCCCGGCTGATGGTAATAGATTCGCCCCCTAAAACACGAGACTTAAATATAACTGGCGAAATATGAATGTGCTATAGTTGCACCGCTGCCTAACCCTTCGGGCAATACAGCGCGATGTTATTATGTGTTATTAAAATATCGACAGACTATTGCAATATAAAATATAATGACCGTGGACGCACACCGTAACAAAACTCGACAACAAAACAATGTTTCATTAGAGCGCCTTGCCATGACGAAGTGACATACTATATATTTTTTGCTATCAGCGAGAACGATAATTGAAAAGTGGGAAAGACATGCGCTATCGAAATGTTGAATGATGTTTCGAACATCACACATTTCGGCTCCGAAGTAGCTGTAGTACTTCTTGTAGGGAAGTTTACGCACTACATCCGAACTCTATCCGTCATAATTTAGAACATTTTGAACTCGGAACTCAAATTACTTACACGAGTCACGGACACGGACGTGTAGTAACCGCCCTAACAGTCGTATCGCAGAGAGTATTTCACATTGTGTATGCCTCTCTAACTCACGAGAAAAAAAAAAACCAAAATATTGACGACCAAACGGTAGTCTGCAAATTACATCACATCATCAGCCTATTAATGTTCCCACTGCTGGGACAACAGGCCTCCTCTCTGTGAGAGGGAATGGGCCGTTACCCACCACGCGGGCCCAGTGCGGGTTGGTGGATGTTACAAGTCTTCGAATTGTTGGTTCTAGGACATGCCGGTTTCCTCACGATGTTTTTCTTCACCGTTTTGAGAGCAGTGGTGATGAAATAATTTACAAAAAGTATAGCGCCTGCCTGGGCTCGAACCCACGACCTCCAACTTGCAAGTCGTGGCCGATATTAATTTCAAGTACAGGAAAAAGTGGGGTTCCTGTTGTAGCGTTACGTATAGTTCAAATGAACTATACGTAAGCCACGTTAATAAAATTAAAGGTAAATATAAATTAAAACTAATAAAAGGATATAAATAACAAATTAAGGTCCGGCTTCGCACGACGTGGGCAGCTAGGAAGATCCCGCTTGACACGACGTGGGCAGAAATTCTTAGCAGGCAGGCAGGCAGGCTAGGCAGCTGGACGGACACGATGGCGTGGAATGCCCGAGGTAGGCAGATGAGCTCGCAGATGTATCGTTTAGATAGGCAGTAGGGTAGCCAGCAGGACGAATGGGCTGGCTCACAGTTAGATGGTCAAGGCTGCTGAACTAATAGTCAGGCAGTCAGTTAGGCAGTAGAATAGGCTGGCACTGGCAGATAGAAGTGTGGAGGTCGGGCTGTGGCTTAATATGCCGATCAATCAAACCCTTTACTATGAAGCGGTGACCGACGTAGTTTAAGAACCAGTAAAATACACACATTTAAGTTCAACACTCAATAAATTATATTTATTGTTTTTCACAGAATTGGTCACAGGCCTTATATATATTAGTTTTAAAGAGATTTTCAGATTCAATAGTACAACACGTAGTATTAAGTAGTCAAACGACTTTCAGAGTTCAGAGCAGATTCAAGACTAAAAAAGTGACACCCGTTTTTCTTCGTTCCGATATGTCTTCTCAATTTTAAATTCAAATATGAATTAAGAAATCATGAACGAATAAAAACGGTTTACAGAGGCGCAGTCTGCCACTGCCCTTATAATGAAAATATAATGTACAACGAGCTTAATAAGCTATAGAGAAAGGTATCTTATGTCTATGGTTTAAGAAAATAAAATAATGACAATTACATGTCAGGTAAAAATGTCAGTATAAATTAATAAAATGGTTTTGGATGTTAAAACAAATCTTAAGCTTTTAAAGTGTTAAAGAATACATAAAATGGGATACTTGAGTTAATACAATTTCTAAAATTATAAGGATGAAATTTGAAAAATATATTATAAAACGTAAGTAAACTAAGACATGTGGAATGAACACCACATTTCCCCGAAACCCCAGAAAAATTTTCAAACTTAAGGAAAATTTTGAAGGTTGAAATATTAACCTTGATCTTTCACACAACATCTTTCATGCTTTCGTCAAACACTCTCATTCAATCACACGTAGGGGATATGGTTCACATTCAATGACGCATACTCCACAAGGAAATATTTAATTAGATAACGAAGGCTTATTTATTTTTTATAGGTGTCGTTACCCGCACCTGTTTGAAAACCCGAAGAAAAGAAAATTAAAATATTTAAGAGAGCCCACGCATTTGGCTTATTTTTAAAGAGTTACGGGACCGCTCTTTGCACATAAGGCTTTCGGAGTTGTGCACACCGCTCTAAGAGAACTCCTCATCCTTATTAAGATAAGTGATGTCAAGGAAATTAAGAAGTTTAAGAAATTAAGAAGTTTAAGAAATTAAGAAGTTTAAGAAATTAAGAA
This sequence comes from Anorthoa munda, assembly GCA_945859665.1. NCBI lineage: Eukaryota > Metazoa > Arthropoda > Insecta > Lepidoptera > Noctuidae > Anorthoa > Anorthoa munda. The sequence goes on from OX243893.1 coordinate 43,315,411, forward strand.
GTTTAAGAAATTAAGAAGTTTAAGAAATTAAGAAGTTTAAGAATAAATACAAGTGTCAAGGAAATTAAGAAGTTTAAGAATAACACATAAGTTTGTGTTAGAAATTACATCAAATGGTGTAATAATATCTAGGATAACATAGAATATAATTACATAATGATATCTTCATTATGAGAAAATTATACAAAATTAATAATAATGGAAAACAAAATAAGCCGAATGTGTTTGGTTACTTTGTAAAAATAAATAAACTATCAATATTGCAATTATTAACAAGAAATATACAATATAAACATAAATGGCAAGTAAAATATTAAATTTTAAAATCTTTTACATGCCATTTTCCTCTCGAACCATTAGGATCCTCCAGAATAAAAACAAGAGGTGAAAGCTTCTCAATTACAGTGCATTTAACAAATCTTGGAGCTAATTTTGCACTGAAATATGCGCCAGCATTACTCTGAACGTAATTTTTACGCCAGACTGTATCACCGACATTAAATTCTTTAAAGCTGTGTTTATCATTATAATGAACAGCGTTCTTAATATGAGCAGTGTGTAATGCAATCTGTACTTTATCGAAGATAGCAGATAGTAATCCTAAATTAGTGGCATAGATATCGCGAGGAAGAAAAATTACGTTGTCAAGGTTAGTACAATTGGTGTAAACTGAACCACACGGTATAGTTTCACGACCAAATACAAGAAAAGATGGGGAGAATTTTGTTGAAGAGTTTACCGTGCTATTTAGGCCGAATTGGATTTTTTGTAAATATTTATCCCATGACCGATGGTCATTACCAACCAACTGTGCTAAAGCAGTAATAATTGTTCTATTATATCTTTCTGTGGGGTTGACTTGAGGACAATATCTTGGAGAATAAAAGATAAAAGGAACTTTATATTTGTTCAGAAAACTTTGAAACTCGTTTGATTGAAATTGTGAACCATTATCCATTATTATAGTTTGAGGAATTCCATGTACAAGAAACACGGAATTTTCTAGATGGAAGATAATATTAGAAGTTGTAGCGCGTTTGATAGGAAAAATAAGACAATATTTAGAGAAAGAACAAGTTACCACGAGGATATATTGATTACGTTGTCTCGTCATTGGAAAAGGACCCATCAAATCCAAAGAAATATTTTGAAAAGGTCTTGAGCAAATTTTTGGTTTACCCATAGGACCATATGGAGAATGATTCGAGTGCTTATAAGAAAGGCAAGTTTCACAGGTAGAACAAAATTTTGCCACATCTTTAAACATTCCAGACCAATAGTATCTTAAAGAAAGTTTCTTGTAAGTTTTGAAAATGCCAATATGAGGATTATTATCTGTAACTCCATGACAAGATTTAATAAGGTTTAGTCTTTCGGGAGGAGGTGGAACCTCTTTCCATGCAAAATCTTTGTTAAGGTAATCAGAAGAGTTAGTGAAGCGATATAATTTAGCATTAAGAATCTTATAGTTCGGATAGTCATCAGGGTTTCTTTGACAATTTGTAAAAAGTTTATTAAAGTGTTCCAATTGGGACACAATATCTCTCGATATAGGTTCTACAGTGCCAATAATAGCTGTATCAGGAGTTTTGTGGCGAGAAAGAAGATCTGGAACGACATTATCTTTACCTTTTTTGTGTTTCAGATCAAAATTAAAACAAGATAGACGAAGAGTCCACCGAGCTAATCTTCCAGAAGGATTAGACAAATTTTGGAACCACTTTAATGCCGCATGATCGGTATAAACTGTAAACTTTTTACCATTGTCAAGATAACAACGCCAATGTTCAAGTGCAGTAATAACAGCTAGTGTTTCCCGTTCAGTAGTTGAATAGTTTTGCTCATGCTTATTAAGAGTTTTGCTCATGTATGCGATCACTACTTCTTTATTGTCTTGTTCCTGAGTCAACATAGCACCAATTCCAAAATTAGACGCGTCACAATGTACAGAAAATGGAAGGTCAAAGTCAGGGCAAGCTAAAATTGGGGTTGAAATTAAGCATTCTTTTAGTTTAGAAAAGGCTAAATCTGCTTCCTCGTTCCAGACGAAGTTCTTAGGAGAATTTTTCCCAGACGAAGTTAGTTTACAAAGGGGTGAAGCGATAGAACTGAAGTTAGGTATGAAGCGACGAAACCAACTACATGTGCCTAAGAATTTCCTTACTTCTTTTTTAGAGGTAGGAGCGGGGTAAGCTAAAATAGCTTCAATTTTATTAGGGTCAGCACGTAGACCTTGGTCGTCAACTACATAACCGAGATATTTTAATTCTTTACGAAAAAATTGACTTTTCTTGAAGTTAATTGTGAGACCTGCGTAAGAAAGTTTTTGAAGAACTTTAAGTAGAAGTGAGATATGCTCTTCAAATGTTTCGCTTATTATTATTATGTCATCTAAGTAGCAAAAGACTTTATTATCAAAATCTGGTGTAAATAAGCTATCCATGAGTCTTTGTTGAGTCGCGGGAGCATTGGTTAAGCCAAAAGGCATAACTTTAAAGCGATACATTCCTTTTCCAGGGACATAAAAAGCAGTTTTATCTTTATCGTCCTTATTTAATGGAATTTCCCAAAAAGCTTTAGCAATGTCAATGCTAGACAGATATTTAGCGTTTTTAAGATTATCTAGAATTTCAGAAACAAAAGGAAGACTATAAGCGTCTTTGCGAGTGATTGAATTCAATTTTCTACTATCAACACAGAAACGCCATTCTCCGTTCTTTTTCGGAGTGATAAGCACTGGAGATAACCAAGGGCTCTCACATTTTTCAATTACATCAAGATTAATCATTTCATCAACCTCATTAATTAATGCCTTTTGTTTTTCAGGCGAAAGTCTGTAACAACGTTGTTTAATTGGTAGCGCGTTACCGGTATCAATACGATGAGAAACTAAACTGGTACGACCCAATATGCCTCGTTCTTCAAAAGAAATTGTTTTAAAACGATCAATCAAGTCTGTTGCAATGTTTTTCTCATTAAACGAAAGGTGTTCAAATGTGAGTACTCTATTGTCCACTGAACTCACCGTAATAGTTTTATTAATTGGATTTAGTTCAGATGAAAGCAATTTAGGAGTTAAATTAAACTCTTTCCAGAAATCCCAACCAAAAATCAGTGAGGGATAAATATCAGGGAAAACATAAGCTTTAATAATATGTATTTGATTATTAAATTCGATTGGTAGATGAAAATAACCAGAAGACATGGTTTTCTGTTTGTTAGCAACCATAACTTGAGTAGGCGACTTGAATAACTTAAATCCTAGTTTTTGGATATCTTTATGTGAATTATTTCCTAGGATAGTTATACAACTTCCGCTGTCTAATAGACCAGAAAATGGCAAGTTATTAATAGACACTTTAATAAAAGGTCTGTTATAATCTTTTTCCGTGTCATAAAGTACAGAGGTTGTTTTATAGCAATACATAAAATTTTTAATACATTTTAGCCATAATTTCCAATCATCAGGATCAAAATTATTATTTTGAGATTTAGAAATGTTATTCAAGTCGCTATCTAGTTTTTTAGTTGTAATTTTGGGTTACATTTAGGACAATCGGTTATTTTAACTCCTTTAAGACCGCATTTAAAACATATCAGATATTTAGGTTTAGTGCAAGTTTTTAAGGAATGACCCGAGATACGACAGCGATAACAAAAGTCTACTTTAGAGTCATCATTAGTTTTAGTAGCAGAAAGAGGTTGTTTATCATCTCTAATTGCATTTGTATGTTTTATATTTGGAAGGCATTTAGAAGTAGAAGGCCGATAAGCAAATTCGGTAGCATATGAAGCTGTTTCATATTTAGGTTCAGAAAAATTACAATCTTTTTCTGAAAATTTTTCGTATGTTTGACAAGCTGAAATTAAAGAGTCAATTGTTTTAACATCTTTAAGCGCTATAAAGACTGAATAACACGGTCTCACATTATTAAGTAAAATTTCAAGTTGTTCATTTTCATCTAGTTTCTTAGTAAGGCGAGAAAACATTCCAAACATAATGCTCACATATACAATAATGGACTCTGATGCACCCTGAGTTCTGTTTCTAATAGCTTCGAGCATTTTATAGTCATAATTATGTAAACCAAAGTCTTTGATCAATAAAAGATGGATTTGACTCCAAGTCAAGGTAGGATTTCGATTAAATTGAAATCGAAACCAATGAAGTGCATCATCAGTGAAAATTTCAAATGCGTGTTTGCAAAGCATTTCTTCAGATACATTCCTAGATAAGCAAAATTCTTCTAATCTTTGGAGGAATGACCTAGGGCATGATTTGCCATTAAAAGAAAATTGTTTAAGTTCTCTGGCAAAATTATGTGGAGGATGATAATTTTGCCAAATCATGGAAGCCTGTGGGTTTAAGATAGTAGAAGTGGTCAAAATAGGTTCAGAAGGTACAGGAGTTGCAGAACTTTGAAGAACTGTATGAGGTATTGAAGGGATCAAACAAGGACCTGGTTGTGCTTGTTGAGGTTGACTGTATGTTTCAACTAACACGTCTTCAGAAGAAAACCTTTCTGTATCGCTAAAAGCGATAGCCTCAAACCTTTTATCGAGAGTGTAGAAGCGTGATCGTAAGTTAGAGCAGGCTTCGATGAAGGGTGAAGTTGCTTGAAATCGTCCAAGACGATGATAAAGGTGGTTTAAAAAAGTTTCAATTTTTTTGATGTTAATTTTGTCTTTAGAAATTTCCAATTGGGAAATTTTGTCTTCTACGTATTTTAAAGTAATTTCCGTCTGGGAGAGATCATGTTTGAGGGGAATGGGAGAAGATTTTATGTCTTCAGGAAGAACGTGAACAAGTTTTGACATTTGTTCTTTGAGAGTTTGGAGATTATCAGCTGGACTCTCAGTTCTGATAATCACCTCATATTCGAGTTCAGGTTTGTTGAGATAAGAGTACTTAATTGATCTAGCCATGATTAAATGACAAGTAAGATAGAATCAATACAATAAATAATACTCTCAGTTAAGGTTAAAATATAGTTGCAAAATTACAACCAAAAGTAAAAAGGTTTAATTAATTAATAAATCAAGAAAATTAGTTTAAATAAATTATTAATTGAAAAATATTTAAGAGTTATTTAATTATTTGTAGAGAATTATTTACTAATGGATTTTAAAGAATTAATCCAGAAATTATTAAAGAGTAAATTGTGAAGAAAAAAGAAAAGTGCTAGCAAAAAGAAATGATAATGAGGTGATGGCCTGAAATAGATACCAAAAGTTATTCACTTGTGCAAGTAATGTTTTTGAATTTTGAGAAGATCGAGCCCACGTTAAAAAAAAAGGTGTAGTAAAAAAAGGAAGATTGTGGGTGATGGGGTGAGTTCTAGAAAAGTTGGGCGCCAAACTGTAGCGTTACGTATAGTTCAAATGAACTATACGTAAGCCACGTTAATAAAATTAAAGGTAAATATAAATTAAAACTAATAAAAGGATATAAATAACAAATTAAGGTCCGGCTTCGCACGACGTGGGCAGCTAGGAAGATCCCGCTTGACACGACGTGGGCAGAAATTCTTAGCAGGCAGGCAGGCAGGCTAGGCAGCTGGACGGACACGATGGCGTGGAATGCCCGAGGTAGGCAGATGAGCTCGCAGATGTATCGTTTAGATAGGCAGTAGGGTAGCCAGCAGGACGAATGGGCTGGCTCACAGTTAGATGGTCAAGGCTGCTGAACTAATAGTCAGGCAGTCAGTTAGGCAGTAGAATAGGCTGGCACTGGCAGATAGAAGTGTGGAGGTCGGGCTGTGGCTTAATATGCCGATCAATCAAACCCTTTACTATGAAGCGGTGACCGACGTAGTTTAAGAACCAGTAAAATACACACATTTAAGTTCAACACTCAATAAATTATATTTATTGTTTTTCACAGAATTGGTCACAGGCCTTATATATATTAGTTTTAAAGAGATTTTCAGATTCAATAGTACAACACGTAGTATTAAGTAGTCAAACGACTTTCAGAGTTCAGAGCAGATTCAAGACTAAAAAAGTGACACCCGTTTTTCTTCGTTCCGATATGTCTTCTCAATTTTAAATTCAAATATGAATTAAGAAATCATGAACGAATAAAAACGGTTTACAGAGGCGCAGTCTGCCACTGCCCTTATAATGAAAATATAATGTACAACGAGCTTAATAAGCTATAGAGAAAGGTATCTTATGTCTATGGTTTAAGAAAATAAAATAATGACAATTACATGTCAGGTAAAAATGTCAGTATAAATTAATAAAATGGTTTTGGATGTTAAAACAAATCTTAAGCTTTTAAAGTGTTAAAGAATACATAAAATGGGATACTTGAGTTAATACAATTTCTAAAATTATAAGGATGAAATTTGAAAAATATATTATAAAACGTAAGTAAACTAAGACATGTGGAATGAACACCACACTGTGTAGAAAATTTATTATACATTATCTACCACCCGTGGCTCCTACCGTTAGGAAGAGGAAAATTATATTATCTTAAAAAATAGAGCCAGTGTCTTTTTGATGTGTAGGTAAGCTATATTACTGTAACGTTTCATCAAAATCTGTTCAGTAGTTTTTGCGTGAAAGTGTAATAGACATCTTCATCTTTAAATATAGTTACAAAATAAACAAGATACTAACCTCGAGATCAGAAATGTATTTCGGTACGCTGACGATGGCGACTTCTTCCAGGCCGATGGTCACGTGAGGGGACAGCAGGCGATTGATGTACTCCAGCCATGGGATCCTGTGACAACATATAACTATTAGTAGGTAATACTGAAGGACACATATTGTAGCTAGGTTTTGGGTCATGACTCATGAGTCTGATAAGTACAGAAGGCTCCATAGGAAAAGTTCCTCCTGTAGATCCTTCCATACTTTTCTTAGGCTACTATGTATTCATGGGAATACGGCACACATTCTGGGAAGGTTCCTTACTACAGGGAGGTGACCATAAGCTCTTAGAGTAAGGTTATTTTGAGATCGAGTAAGTGACAGATGTATACTCGTCATATACATATGTCCCTTACACACACTCAAAATAACCTTACTCTTAGAGCTTATGGTCACCCCCCTGATCTCTAACCAGCACGATCTTGAGTAACTAAAAGTAAGAATAAAAACTAGGACACACACATTATCAGCCTATTAATGTCCCCACTGCTGGGACACAGGCCTCCTCTCTGTGAGAGGGAATGGGCCGTAATCCACCACGCGGGCCCAGTGCGGGTTGGTGGATGTCACATGTCTTCGAATTTTTGGTTCTAGGACATGCCGGTTTCCTCAAGATGTTTTCCAAAACTAAAACTAGGACATATAATATTGATTCCTGAATTAAAGTTAACTACATAATGAAGGTTGGCTAAATCTAATAAAAAACATTTCGAGTTGATACATTCAGAATCTGTTCCATACCAAGAGAACCGTATCAGGTCGACAACAACATTATTATTATCTTGAACAATGGAAGACGTAGTCATGCAACTATTAACGACCAACGCAGTAGTTGCAATAGATGAATCAACGCAAATTGGTTATCGGTCATATATATCAAAGATACAGAAATACAAAATTATCTAATAAATATCAAGTTGTACATACTTGGGGAACTTCTGCGTCAGCTCGGCAATGGTCATCGGGTTGTACAGGCTAGTGGCATTACGACGTTTCTCCAATGGCAAGGAAATCTGTAAAAGTAACATTATTGTAGAATGCCGTTATTACGTCCTTGATCTTGGCTTGATAATTTGCTATTATTCACTAACTACGATATCCACTAGTTACGATTGACATCTTCGTTCATGACGCCAACAATTAGGCAAAATTCGTCAAATATCTAGAGACGTTGGGCGATAACCGCCATGGTCGACTGGACGATTGTAACAAAGTGGTTTAAAGGCCTGCGTTCAATTTTTACAAAAAAGTTATTGAAGCTCATTTCAATGCTCTAGTGAATAACCACACTAAGAGCTAGATGCCTAGTATTTGTCGGCGGGTTATTGCAAACTATCGTTCTAAGACCTGCTACAGTAGTATTGATACAGTGTAGTATTTGTCTCGATTGATGTTTTGACTTACGTTGGCAAGTTTCATTTCAAACTGCAGCGACTCCTTGAGGTCCACCTCAGCGCGGGCGCGCTCTGCTCCCAGTAAAACGGCGATGTCAACCATGTACTCATAGTAGGCTTGCACGAGCTTGTCGCTAAAGCCACGGCTCAGGTACTCCCTGCTCAGACCTAGAGACGCCTGGTCCAGCTGTTAGAAAACATTTACTTAGCAGTTGTATTACATCAGCACATTCATTGAACACAGTCGCGTGATACAGAACAATTCGCTAATTCGCAGAAATCAATTCGCTGTAAAGGTAGCCGTTGTTCTTAGGTAACTTTAACGAGCACATTACAGTGCTTATGTGGTCACACATAACAAGCACTCACAAAAAATGGACCTACTCCAATTGCAAGGTCGGCCGACCGGATCAGAAAACAATGATCCTAAAGAAATAATATGAAAACAGATACGTTGTTATGTTCTTACATCTATGATGCGCTTGGTGGAGTTCTTGACATCAACACTGATAGAAAAGTCAAGGAAGTAGTCCACGGAGTAACCAGCTCCTCGGAAGTTGTAGACGGATTTTTCCCAGGTGAAGGATTTCTCGTCCCACGAGTCACCATCCAGTACTGGCCAGCCGCCGAGCCTCTTCAGCATGTCCAGGAGTGGCTGCACTCCGCGAGACTCGATAGCAGCTAGTGAAACAACATATATATTAGAGACAGAACAGTACTCGGCAATAGACAACAACAGACGATAATGTTTCAGTCTGGTCTTTTTATGATATTGGATGGCAAAAATGCATATGGTAGGTTAGGGTCACCGACACTAATAGACATTGCAATACGCAGGTTCCCGGGTGAGTGAAGCACATGACACATTTTAAGTTCGTCTCCAAGATGGCGCACAGTTGCCTCGTGTCCCTGTAGATAATTACACCGGCATCGGCACCCCCACTCTGCCCGGAACACAGGACATTGCTTGGCGGCGGAAATAAACAGGATGACCTACATGTCGGTTTTCTATAATAGTTATTTTCATTTAGATTGAGCAATAGTCACGATTACATTGAGAATGAGACTGCATCCAAGGAAACAACAACAATATCGCAACAATATCTTAAGATACAACAAAAACGGAACTACAAACTCAAAATATTTCTGGTGCTCCGGTTACCAGCGTAACGGTCACCGGCGTACCCACATTCAATTAATATGCTATACGTGTAAAATTCGCAGTCAAAAATTTATGCTATCCTTGTTTGGCTCCATTTTGTCGTGCAGTTGGTTCTAGCTCGATCATTCATCATTATGTCATCGATTGAGCAAATGGCGGCAGCAACATCTTTCAGTTCACTTTCACCCACATTTTATTCCACAACAGGTTTAAGCAACAGTAAAATAATTGTCGTAATTAAACCCATTATATCCTGCGCTAAGCTCAAACACGCGACGTACCAAGCGATTGCGTTCATTTGTGTCTTAGTTCTCATCACGAATCCATCTAAAATAATTTTTATGTACCTTATATTCTTACTTGACCAAATCTTTAGCAGACCTATATTCTGTTCCAGAGTATAATCTATCTCTGTACCAAATTTCATCCAGATCCGTTTAGCCGTTCTGGCGTCAATGAGTAACAAACATACATCCACACACACATCCATCCAAACTTTCACATTTACAATATTATACTAACTTCTGCCAGCGGCTTCGCCCGCGTGAATGTCGAAAATTATCTCAAGGGAACGTAATCCTGGGATAAAAAATATCATATGTGCTATTCCAGACTATAATCTATCTCTGTGCCAAATTTCATGCAGATCCGTTCAGTAGTTTTTGCATGAAAGAGTAACAAACACATCCATCCTCACAAACTTTCGCATTTATAATAAAATATTAGTAGGATAAGTAAGATTGCTCGTCGATATGCAAAATATTAAATATCGCTCGTCGGTACTACGCCAATCGATATTTCAGCTATTCTTGATGCTCCGCAAATTATGCAGAACAACAACAGCAAAAACAAATTCATAAAAAGTTCCGTAAGCTTTTATATTGGAAAAATTCTCTCTGAAACACTACTTTAGCAGCATTATATACAAAATATAATAACAATCGAGCAGCCTGCCTACTGTTTACCGACAGTGAATTAAGTTTGCTTACTTTGCCTTCCAATTTGCGGTTATCTTGTTGGGGCCCAAAGTTTGTTGTCTTTGTGTGAAAATAGTTTGTAAAAGTTAATAGCAATTATTTTAAAACATTTACGCGGAAGTTTACAATTAATATCGAATATAGCAGCAACAACAACATTAACAACTAGGCTAGTTGTTGTGCTCGTGTCACACGATGGGATATACGTGAAATATAATTTAAAGTTGAATGCATCAATTTCAGGTAGCGCACTATTGTCTATGCATGCATTGTTGTCGAAAATTACCTGTTGTGGCAACACGCTTCTGCTCCTATTGTTATTGGATGTACCAAATTGTACCCTATGCTCTCGTTACGATTTTTTAATTAAGTAATAATAAATAAATAATAAAATCGTTTATTTCTCCTCACAAAACAGATATTAAAAGTTACTTAGGTATACAAATACAGGTACAAATGTTCGTAGTCTAGAATGTGTGAGGAGCTGGAGCTTATTTAGGCATAGGAATGCCTGATTTGTAATCACCAGATCCGGTGGGGACCTCAGAAAATAATAACAATAACATCGGTAGTTCCGGTTTATTAATATTTATAAAATAGTTACATTGGCTGATTGGACAGGGCAGACAGTACCTTTTTCCATAATTTGGGGTTCTGACACCACATTTTGGCCATACATAAGTCCAAGTATGATCTATATTTGACCAAACTAAGCGATTTCGGCTATCTTCGGGAGCAGACGTGTGTGCGAGATAATTAAAATGCCGTGTTCCTTGTATGGTGAAAACGTCAGTATCTATAGGCAAACGGTTGAACAGCTGTATCTTTACTGTGTACCTATACTTATTTTCTGTAAAAGCCGAGCAAAAAAATCGACTCGTCACAAAGGGGCAGGAAAACATACTTACACACCTCTGGGAAACGTAATGAATTCTAAATAACTAACAATACCTACCTACAACTATGTATACATTCTCACGACTATACCTAACTGCTATTATTATATCTAGCGGCCTGTTACCCGTAGGTAATTGTCGAGTTGTAGGGCAAAGGCCTCTTCTCTTACGTCATTGACGTCATTGTGTTTGAATATTAAATAGGAAATGATTTACTTAGGAATGACCGACAGAATTTACAAATGTCGGTACATAGTTGGTCACTTTTATATCAGCAACCAACACGAACCAGAATATAAAAACAATCGCAACAAAAAACACTTACTTCGGTTCATGCAAGCTTGGTACAAGGTCTTAGCCAAGACGAAAGGCTTAGGTTCGTTCTCAATGACAGGTTCGTCCAATAAGGCTCGTATCTGTTCCTGAAGCTGGTCCGTGATGATGGAGAAGGTATTCACCGAAGTCTTGTCTTCAGGGATCCGAGTGTTCCTGACGAAGGAGCCGCAAGCGAAGTCGTAGAAGTCATCGCAAGGGTCTACCTTCTCATCCATGTTCAACAGCAGTTTAGAAGCTACGAGTAAAAAAAAAAACGAATTAATGGTTAAAATAAAAAGATTTTGCTCGCATGTAGGTCCTTATTAGCGTTTCACTTAAGTAACTAACCATTCTGTACCAACACATAAGTCCACGCTTTTCGTTTTAATTGCAGTGGGTCATGCACGAGCATAAAGTAGCGAAAAAAACCTTGAAATTCTAAATTCTATTGATCCATAAAAAAAATGTTTCGTAACCACTATTTTTCAGATTCTGGCAAAACTTTTCTTATACATATACATCCAACGATCATGCGATCGAAATAAGGTTCTGAAAACTTTAGCTTTAGCTTGATAATAACCAAAAAAAAGTGCAGGGTTTCGGGAAGGCATGCTCGAACTCGTACTTAAGCGGAACTTCATTTGACCCCCAGACAAACGCGATATTGCAACAAACATGTTTCTTAGAAATTGTTCTAATTCATAGAGCGCGATAAAAGCGCATTTGCATCATTGTCTCGCCAACTCTGTTATGGAAGTCAGAGCGTCATCACTAAAATGGCACCCTGATCTAATTTAAGGTTGAATTGCGCTTGACTATGTAGCCGTTGGATACTAAGTTTCCTCCCCCTTCTCTTAGCGTCATGTCTTGAGTTCCTCATTACTGAGTGTCGTGATTCCTCCGACAGGAGATCGACTTTCCTCTGATTATGTTTTCCATCTGTGTCTAACCGAAAAATATTGTACATACCTGTGTGGATACATCCAGGGCTGTTGCATAACTCAACATCTTGTGGGGCTCCTTTTACAACAACCGCAGGCGGGATGGAAGAAGAAATTCTCAGTTCACTAGTCTGGGGTATGTCTATAAGGCAAATAAAACATGCTTAATGAGCAGATGAGGTAACACAAATGATGGTCTATCAGGTTGGCAGATATACAGGGTAATTGAGAGCAACATATTAGTGGGATAAACTGGCAGACTTCATCGCAACTCAGGGTACATAAATCAACAAAAAATCGTGCTAAATATTTGGTGATGGTGCCTAATGAGATATTTTACTAGTAAATCGAATTTTCACTATGACATTTTGCTGCAATACGTGGAAAAGTCGTCGTGACACAAAACCAAAAAACACTAACTGCTATTCGCTCTACTTAATAATTAATTAATATTTAATAATTGTAAGTAGTAAGCCAAGATTACCAGAGTACTGAGTATTCAAGGTAAAAATAAAAATAAATTTGTTTAGTTAGATAAAATTCTATGGTTGTGATACCACTTTGGTATCATCTGGAAACTATTAGTAAGCTTTCCCTTTTCAAACCATTTACTGACTGATAGCCGTCAGTTAGATATAACTATGTCTTTTACATATACAAGTAAGTGCCCCATATATGTAAAATCGTCTTATTTTTGATCCAGTTATTTCTGTGGCAGTAGCTATAAAATATGAAAACTATCGTTAGTTGCACATAGTTATTGCTAATCACTAGTTATGATGATAGCTGACAGGTACAGTCAACAGCGAAAGTCTATTAATAGTTTAATATTTAAGTAGAAATATTACAGGAAACAATATTTTGTACACATTCTGTGCGGTAATAGATTCAAAATCTTATTCTAATTTCAATATAGTACTACGAGACCTACATTTGTAGTAAAAAAAAATCTTACAGTCCCCCCACTGCAGGTTTTGTCACGATGTTTCCCTTCACCGATTCTCGAAGATTTAAGTAAAACGAAAATGTTACAACTTTTAAGATACCTACTGAAAAGTATTTCAAAAGCTATAGATACAGTTAATCTTAATCGACTTTCATTGCTGACCGACCAATTTGCATTGTCTATTGAACTTCCTTTCCTCGTGTTGTTTTATGATGCTTGGACAAAGTTTCCTTCAAAACGTCATTGTTTCGTTTCAGCCTATACGACAATGATACTCGCTTCGAAAAGTTATAACGTATACTTAACTCAGTTATCTATGAGCCAGCTTAGTTTCGAACAACTCTTGCCTTGCCGTCTCAACTTTACCACACAATTATCTGAGTGAATATGTAGTAAATTAATATTTATTGGCTACGAACCTTCATCTGAACTGTATCTACATATTTGACAAACTATTATCGAGTGTTTTCGATAGCGCGATTATTGACGTTCAGCTACCACCTCGATTAATATAAATCATAGTATGTATTTAAATCAATTAATAAGTTTGCTAAAAAGGTTTCAAATTCGTTTGTTATTTTTTTGTTTTTGTTTTGCGCAAATAAACTTTTATAAAGGATAAGAGTTTATTTGCGCAAACCAAAAACAAGTTTTCTCTTTCTTCTAATTGCCACGGCACCATCATTGAGAAATCTACTAATGAAGCTAACTGAATAGAAAAAATAAACAATATATGCTTAGCAAGTTTCATTCATTTCACGCTAACGAACAGATTAGTGGTTGCGTTATCCCGTTGCACAAGAGGGTGTTAATAATATTAAATAAAATATTCCAATAATTAGCGCAGTTTAATGAGGGATTAAACTTTGCGAGCCTATCAACCCCTTTGATTTTCCAAGTACGTAACATTAATCCGTAAAAATGAGATTTGTGTTAATCCTTGATGATTTCACGGCAACCTATATCTGTTTTACCTTTGTGTAGGTAAATATGTCGCAAGTATTGTTGCAGAAAAAACCTTTTTCAGAACAAATCAACAATGTGTTGGTTTTAGTATCGTTTCACAATGGGATATATGATATGCGATGCTGCTGATTTTTGGAAAAGCCAGATCTTCTGCCGAAATTCGTGATATACAAAGCACCGTTATCGACCTTACGCATAAATGCTGAAAGCAGCCGTAGGGCTTAGCGCAGAGCTTGTAAAATTCATCTTTGTCTCCGAACTAAGCACGGACTATATTCACGAACCCGGGCGCTTTCATTGAAATATGTGTAGGTTTTAATAGGTAGCTAGTAGTGAAAGAGTAAGCTCGCTATCTGCAAAGTGCAGCGTCGCGTCTCGGTGTGCACTAAGCCTTATGCATCAAACGTAGGTAGGTAAGCCTTTCGGATATGCTTGTTGTTATTGACCGAAATTTCATGTTTTGAACTTGGCCTCGTTGCCGTTTTTAAAAGCAAAGTTTACTTTCCTGTTCAGAATCAAAAATATCAAGTAAGTAGGCACCTCTCTTCTTTGAATATTGTTGAATGAAGTGACTTTATTTGGCTTTGGAAAACGTTTAAATGGGATAAAATCTTTGCTTAGAGCACAGGCAATTTTATTTAATTTTCACCTATTATCGTCCTACTGACTGATTACTTCATTTTCTAAAGATCACTTATAGGTTTTGTTGTTTGTATTAGTAACACATTATTAGTTAAAATCCTTAGGAAATCTTTAATAATTGTGTCTGGGCACCAACGGTTACTGGTCGTTATTAGTTTACTTACCTTCCAAGAAAACCTTAGGTACGTGCTTCGATTATTTTTATGCTTTTATTAAGTGTTTGGTTTGCCGGTATAGGTACTGATTCATTTGGTATATTTACTTTGGACCGCTTTTAAATCACTGGGCTTTTTGTATCAGTCAGAAATTGGATGACAGTATTGCAAGCACGTAGAAATTATGAGTCATATAGTAACTTTGTATAGACCTTCTTATTATGCACTTGTTTTCATATGTTATGTGAAAACTAACCAATGTCGAGTAAACGTTTCGTTTTTCAAATATAGACTGATATTGATCATAGATTTATGACGTATGGAACATAAACTCTAATAAAATTATAAAGTAGCTGCGGGTGATAAAACGGAGAAACAGCAAGGATAAAGTTTATTGCTCCGGTCACTGTTGCAGACGTTGACAAAAACTTGCCTAGATCGATATTTGTCATTATAAATCTCTATTGTTGGTCTTTCTCAATCGAACTTACCCAATTTTATGTGAAAACTGACCTCTGTATTGTAATATTGTTATTATAGAGTTGTAATGTTAGCGACACGAGTGCGTGCGCCCGAGCGTGGCTGACTGGCGCGTTTCGACACACAACGTGATCTAACGTTTGGTAACCCTCACCCGTTTCAGAGCATTTTCCAACGTTCTCTTGCGTTATCGTTACAATTTTTTCTCTGATATAGAGACTGGATTCATTTGTAAAAGTTTCCTCAAGATAAATCTTGCGCAGCGATGTGCAACTCACATCACGTCGCCTTCCCATCCACTTCCGCACTTCCGCCTCAGTGACATTCATGCGGAATAAAATATTAAATAAAACGTACTTTCTGTCCGTGTGTTACAATCCACATAATTAATTGTGGTCAGTCGACGGGATAACCAGCAATTAAAATTCGGTTAGTATCGTGACCTGCCCTCTTTTATCTGTCTATTGAATGACAATGGAGCGAAGCTTCTCTTAAAATAACTACAATCAGTACATAATGCGTAATATCGTATTTTTTATGTTGTTGTTGTAAACGCTGTTTTTACCATTTGCACATGTACGAGTATGTGGCCCTTCTTTTATTTTGTTTTGTTCAGTTAGATATTGTTCGTCTATATTTAAATTATCAAGGTTGTTTTCTTATTTAAAGTCTTAGACAGCGAGTCTCCAAAATACGAAACAAAAATACAGAGAAAATGTTGCTGTTATAAAGAGTCGTATATACGATCAAATATTTGTACTTATTATTTTAGAGTTAATTTAAAATTGAGGTGGAAACTCAGCGATTTCACTTCATCAGAAGCCGGAAATTTGAGAGAAACACCGAGAAATAACGAACAGATCTCTATCGTTCCCGCGCAGCGATACGAATACGAGCGATACTTACATGTAACATTGTAAAATGGATGTAAATAGAATGAAATTGCAATGGTGAAAATGACTACGATTTTAGTATTAATAATAGGTTCCTACTGTGACTAGTACAGACATGACTAAGGTCGCAAAAAAGAGCATCACTGCAGGAAATGGGTAAAAAAATCTACAATTATTTGAAAATTTACCTTGATGACGGTAAGGTCGAATAAATTCGTTGAACGACCTTGCGTCACAGTACTTGTGAAGTTGTGACCATACGAAAAGGAACAAAGGCAATGAATCACTCAACATAACATTTTCTCTAATTAATCAATACGTCGACAGCCGAACTTGGATTGCAATTGTATTTTTTGATGCCTTGTAAGTACTAACATTTAAATCATCTCCCAGTATTTTTATTAACTTTAATTAACTAATCAAATAAATAATTGCGAACCTGCGCCGATAATTTTAAGAACTGTCGATTTTCTTCAACTGGGTCCTTATAAGTATAGCGGTGTCTAGTGAACTAGAAGCATTTTTTGCACAAGTTCTTTATATTACAAAAATGAGCACTAGGGATATTATTTTGATAATTCATCCTTGTTTTCATCATTTTTGCCGATGGGAAACCACATTGGTCACGCGGCTTGTGAATAAATAAAAACGCAAGTCTTGCAAAAATGATAAAACTGGCAAAACTTTTTGTCTACTAGACCTAGTAGACAAAATCTTGTTTGTGTGATTTAATTGGAACAAAAATACCTTACTTCCAATCAAAAATTCTAGATATTCTATTATCATTATAGCAACAGTTTTGGCGGATTTATCTAAAGAACACCGCGTCTATTAGTAGTTAATAGTTATAAAAAGTTTTTATTGCAGCAAAATAAAAAAGATCCGGAATGATTTGCATGGGAATTATTATAACATGAAAAAATCAAATCACTGGCTATAAAGGATGCTAGTTCATAAGCTCAATGTATACAAACTATATATACGAGTATAATTATTATGTTGATATTAATTTTGTACTGCTACTGTCCTCTAGCAACTATCCGGCGAAGATCGGCGGTCCACCTAGCTTGAAAGCGTCCTACCCTAGATTTGACGAACACGGTCTCCAGTCTCCGCTCAAAAACTCGTCAGATGTTGCTGGGTAAATGGTCTTTGCAGTACTTACCGTTGATGTCAGGGGATGTCCGGACAAGAAGCGTGGCGATGAAGGCGGCGAAGAAGGCGATGGCGAGGACTGAAGTCACGCCAGCAGCCAGCATCAACCGTTTCTCCATCTTCGTCCGCTGACCCCAGAACGAGGGCCTGAAACAATTGAAGATTAGTATAATTGGGGAAATAAGTGTAACTGTGTTGGTTCTATCATAAAGTCTTTTTTTACAGTTTTAGAAAAAGATCCTGTTCTTTAAAGATACTTCCCTAAAATATTGAGCCTGAAACCACGTATCGTACCTAAGCATCGTCAGTTCGACAGTGAAGGATCCTCACGGCTCTCAATGTACCCAGGTACTTGTTCAATTGTCTGCGTGACCAATCCCAAGATTGTATATTTATTGCGAATCTAACGCTGATCAGTCACTGCAGATGGTATGAAGTGTTACTAATTTAGTCAAGACATTTTTGTTCTTGAACGACACGTCAGATTTATGGACCTAAACTCTACTCAATCGCCTTGATAACGGAAAATCTGTCTTTAATGACAATAAATAAAAAGCTATCCTGTCTATTTGATGATTCGAGGTAGATACGAAGTGGAGGACATGGCTTAAAATATACTAGTGATTGTTTAACCGTAATAAGGTACCTAGAACTTATTTATTTATTTACGGAAATATACGAGTATAGCGTGTTTCTAATCTAAATTTAATAAAAATGAGCGTGCGCTTAGTAAATTGTAGATTATTCACTTATTCAGGTCAAAAGCTTTTACGTCTTATAATTATGGGTGCCTGTTATACAGCTCTAAGGCTTCGAAGGTCACAGTGAAGGTGTTTTATTAGAACTTAATGTTTTAGCTACATGATTAGCCAAAATACGTTACACTAAAAAATAATTATAATTATTTTTCGCACTAATCCTGCTCATCCAGCATAAACTTACAAAAGATTTTATTGCTTAAATTAACCAAAGTCGTGTAAAAAATGAAAATAAAAAAAATTGAGAATGGTTGTTCTTTGAGGGAGAAAATTGCCTCCAAATTTTCAATTTGTTTTGGTAACCCAATTTTCGTGTAACCGTAATTTTCCTTGGTGCTAAACGAAAAGAAGTCGCTTGGGATCCCACTTGAACCTTTCTTGTGATCTTATGGGGATTTTGAAGAAAACTCTTTTAAAGTCTTGGTCGCAAAGAGCCTTAAACATTTTTAGAAGGAAAGACGTCTTTCTTAACAAGTTTTGTTTTTCTTGTTAGCCGCCACCGATTTTGTATTGATACTAAGAAGGCAACTAAAAAGTGAAATGTATCCTTTAAGCAGCATCTGCTTGAATATTCGAATGAACAATTTGATTATATCATACATGAAAGCTACACAAAAAATAACTCAAGACCTCGTCCTTCAGCGTTGGTGGTGAAACAAGGAGAATCCTGATAAATACAAATTAATTACAATAATAGAATAGTCAAAGGTCCTTTGATATTGCATTACACCTGAACTGGCGACACGTGTAACCTAACAATCCTACAGCTATACCTACGTCATGGCTGTTTATAGTAGAAATATAATTAATTACATTTCTCGAGGAATCAATGTGAATCATAATTGAATCTGCTGAGATTCAATTAAGTGCAGAAAAACGACCTGGCGTAAGTCAAGTGCAACCCTACTGACCTTTAAGAACTTTACCGCCCCTCTATAGAAACTCTATACAGAATAAATTACCTGCTGGCAATCAGAGTTTGTAGGGACTCCTTTACTTCACAACTAAGTCCCTTGGCAGCATAGGGAAAATTAATTAATGTCATAAAAAAAATATACGCGAGGCAACTATGTTAGGCAATTTCAACATGATTACTTGTACAGTCAGACAATTTTGTTTCAACTCAATACAGGGAAATAATTTTACCGATTATTGTCTTATTAGTTCATGTGAGTGAAATAATTTCGTGTATAGTGTATATTGTATATGGGTATAGTGTAATCAATCACTGAATTTTTGAACACAAATTTGATTTTACCGCACACACCGCACACATTAAAATATGAATTAATTTACCTACTAGTTTTAGATTGGCTGGTAGGAAACCCGAATAGGTCACAATCCTATAGCTTTCATCTTTCAGTGAGCATCACAAATCAGCAAAATGTTTTCATTTTGCCTGTACCAATTTCGAATATCGTTTGCCTTGAGCAAAAGTGTCACAAATTAGAAGTTTCAAAGGTCCGTAACGTGTTTTTTTTTTAAACTTAGTTTTTCTAATTAATGAACGAAATCATGTATTACAACCTTTTAGAGGGATTTGGAACATTTTTATGCATATAAATGTTTTGCATCTGTTTATAGGTACTCGCAATTATTTGAAAAGTTTTAGTAAATGTCCATTGATCAAGTAAAGGCAAAAATACACAAAAGTATGCAAACATTATCTCTGTTTTGGGACTAACCCCCACCGGGCTGCCTTGACCTTTGCTCAAGAAGCAAAAATCAAAATTCTTCAAAGCAAAGGTTTTTGCCAAAGACATTTTGCTTTATAACGCTCTATAATCTTATAACCTAGGTATATATTTTATTTAATCTACAGGTAGGTATGGAAGTACGTAAAGAAATCGTGGGTATATCAAAATGTTTACGTTTTCCACCTTCTAATTTCTTCTATGCCAAGTTTTTTCCTTTTTTCCTCCTGAATGTACCTACTAAACGCTACCTGAATTGCGAGATTATATATACATATTTAAGGAGTTTACTTATATCTCTTAGATTCTATATAATCACCTAAACGAACATTACTTAACTCCCATTTGATCACACGGCTACAGACAGAGTTTTCAATCAAATATAGCAGTGTTAAGTCAGACCCACGGACCGACAAGAAACCAATTCAACAGCCACAATACCCCTTTGTTTTATTGCTGTAAAATCCATCACATTTCCGATTGCCAGAATGCCATTGGCACAGATTGATTTGAGTGATAACCGATTACTTAAAGAGGCAATGTAATGTTTTCAATTTTAGAAAGTGACTTTAAATACATTTGTAATATTTCAGGTATTGAAAATACTCATGAATATGATATTTCTTACTATTAGACCACATTGAAAGGGGGATAAATGAGAGGGGGATATATCTATTTCTATGCAATAACTTATTATATCTTAAACCGCTGAACCGATTTAGATGAAATTTGGTGTGGAAATCAGGGCTAAAGGCTACTTCTTTTTGCATAAAATACGAAGGGTAAGAAGTGGGGGGAGGGGCGTTTGTTTTGTATGCAACTTCTTATCATGGCACAATCCGCTAAAACGATTTAAATGAAATTTGATGTGGAGATAGTTTGAGACCTTGGAAAGGATATAGGCTACTAAAAACACGAAGGGGGCGAACTGGTATGAAGGTGCTTAATTTTGTATGAAAATGAGGCACGGGACCGATCAATGTGTGACGACACTTGTGAAAGGTGTATATACATCAGTATACAGATATATATACAGCAGTGGACGTCTTTTGACTGAAATTATGATTATGTTTCATAGTCAATCACACTTCCACTGCTGTAATGATTGACAAAGCCACTGGCGAAACGTAGTGGTAATTTGATGAATTCAATTAATGCTAAACAAGTAAAAGATTAATTCATATGGTTAAGGTTAAGGTATTAAGACAACGATAGTTGCCAACGACCTTGAGGGAACAAAACGCGCACTCGTTTCACACCCGCGCGACCCAAAATTCAATTTTTTTTGTACTTTTCTTATTATTTTATGACTTAAAAAAAATGCCTTTGATCAAAATGTATATATAAATATTGTCTTTGGGATGGTGAAAATTTAATTAAAATATGCTTGGCGGTTTAAGTATTATTGTCATTTTTATGTCCGTGTTATACATAACTTTACAAATTAATTATACTATGTTATACGAATAAAACTCAAAATGTTCATGAATCAAATTATTATAAGAAACGTCTAATATAACAAATATGTCTTCCAAAAAAATAAGACCAGCCGTTTAGACGATTCTCATTTTAAAATAAGCTACTAAGGGGTATCTGCGCCTTAAAGAGAGGAAGACAAAATAATGAAAAGCTTAAGAAATGCAGTTTGACAAAGACAAGCATCATTGTTTTTACCAACTTTAATAAACTTAAGTTGCTTAATATAAACACTGAGCTCACAATTAATAACGAGTTCATAATTAATTTACTTTGAATTTTATCTGAAAGTTGGAACGATTTTGCAAGAGACGCTTATAACTTTTGTAAAATTTCAATTAGAATTTTCAAAGGGGCATTAACAATATTGACACAAGAAGTTAAGACGTTATGTCGATACCACTTGAGTAACATGATCCGGACTGCTGAACAACAGATCGTAACGACTTCAATAAGCGATTGTGAGCAATTTCCTTTTCACGAATAATAAAGTTATGTTAACATAATTTTCGTATGGAGGGCAAAGGCCTCTTCTCATATAGAGAAGGCTTGAGCATTGATCACCACGCTTGCTCAATGTGGGTTGGCGATTTCAGACTTATATTAAACTAGCTGCCGCCAGCGGCTTTGCCCGCGTGAAATGTGTTTTATCATCCCAAGGCAACATTATACCAGGAATTAGCCTATGCCTATTCCAGACTATAATCCGCCTCTGTGCCAAATTTCATCCAGATCTGTCCAGCCGTTCTGGCGTGATTGAGTAACAAACATACATCCATCCAAACTTTCGCATTTATAATATTAGTTAAAGACAAGTTTAGTTTCTTCACGATGTTTTCTTTCACAGTCTACGATAAACTTAAAAAGTACATAGGAATAAATTTTAAAAAGTGACATTGAGACTTGAAGTTTCGAACAAAGTTCTCAATAATAGACGAAGATTAGCCTTGACATTGGGTAGCAGAAGAGAATCTCTCTCGAATAAAGGGTTAGTAACGTGTCAACAAATGCCACAATGTTGTTCAGCCGAGCCCATATCACGTCACGAAAAAAATATTTTTGGATGTCATCCAAATATGTCGCCGGTAAACAATTCGAATCCAATAAAAAGACAATTTTAGTAGACGAGTCTGATTCCACGATTCCGTGCATTGTTTATTGGTAGTTAAAACTTGTGGGTTTTAATAGTCTTAGACTAACAGCTACGGCGAGGGCGAGGTCGATTGATTGGACGTAAATTGACGTTTTAACCATAGAACCCTGGAATATACGACCTCGGTAGTTGTAGTCATTAGGCAATCAAGTGAATTAGGAATACCAATTGGCACCTCTATGTCGCATTGCTGCCTCTGTCACTCGACGTGATTTAATTCCAGCAACATCCTCAGTGGCTGTAATACGTTTTCAGTTAGTGCTCGTTAGTTCCCGTAATAGGTAAATAATAGGAAAATAACTGTAGGTACTAGCTAGTACGCACCTATATCGTTCGGATCAGTTTGGCGACGTTTTGGGGGAGGCCTATATTCAGTAGTAGGATGTCTTTCAGCTGAAAAGATGATAAGCTAGTTTATATTAAAGACCTTTTTTTCAACCCAATAGCAAAAAAGGGAACATCATAAATGTGTTTATAATTTAGATACTTACTTCAAATGCTTCGAAATATATCTAATCGTGTGGACAAGTACCAATATGGTCCTTCGGGGAAAATCATGGAATGGATAAATGTATTATGAGAGAACTATTATATAATACCTAGTTCTTCAGGAAAAATCGCTGAAAAATATATCCGAGAAAACTTAGAAAAGGTTTATTATTTCTGCGAATGTTGAAAAAAAACAATCATGCATCCTGCGTTCACTAGAAAAATAAAAATACTTGCGTTTCTGTAGGATAATTAACTTTCTAGGTAGTCCAATCCCTGCGGCTTTTCTACCTCATTACTTTATAGCCCAAGAGTTAAGTCTCTTTTTCAGTCTTATTGTGTCTTTATATTTTTCTAAGAAAATATAAGTGGTGAAGGAACAAAGCTAGGATCCCAAAACAAAACCAGCTTCATTACCTATTTTATTCTTAAAAAAATCTCTTTTGTGAAAGGAACAATAATACGGCCAGTAATTTTCATAACAGTATCCACAATTGACTTTTCTCCCCAACATTATGGTGGACAGTTATTGCCCTAGCCTAGTCACAGAAACTGACAAAATAAAGAAACGCGTGTCAATAGAGGCAGAAATACGGTTTTGTATTGTTTCATCAAATTGCACAGTTGTCCACCGTTATAGTTTATAGTTGGCAGGACTTTGTTTGCCAAAACAATGGCGGAGTCTTTTCCATTTGCATAAAAACACGGATAGGCAACATTGACACGAATAGCTGTTTGAATAACATTAATACGTGTGTATTTTGGTAATAAGTACAACTGTTTTTGGGTTATTTTGCAATGTTTTGTTGTTTTTGGGTTGTCATAGATTGATTAGTAATGAGTTGGTTTCTAAAGATTTGTTTCGGATACGTCAAAAGTTGATTCATAGTTTCAGTCTCAGAGATTCTGGCGATCTTGTTTTTCAAAGTATTCTATTACTATGCACGCGACGCAATTGTTTTTGCATGTACTCTTTTCCATCCCCCACTAGTACGCCCCGTGCGCTCGGCAGCTCCACTCCAGACGTGCGCGCATTAATCATTATAGTTTATTTATATATCGCTTGCGGTCCGTGAGATGTTAGTTTTTAATCCTAAAACTAGATCAAATACCTACCCTATAGCACAACTGAAAATTCTCAAAAATTTGACAACAGCAAGACATGTTCAACCTGTGACCCTAAAAAAAACGCAAAACAGCTTACATGTAAGAATCCGATTTGCATTGAATGCAGACCATTTTTTGTCTTTAATTGTCGTCGCAACTTGTGAAAGTTAGTGGGTTGTGATTTTGTAATAATTGTTCCTTAATCGTGAATCCAAAATGATTTTCAGTTAGAGATGTCTTACGAAATATACCTAAGTAAAAGTATTGAGTTCAAATTTTCAGATTATTTTTTTTTTGTTAAAATTTATATAATTGTGTTGATTTTTAACAAGTAAATGCAGACTTTTGTATAGTTTAAAAACTTATAATGATTAAAAATATAATGAAAATACAGATGTGACTTTAATTTAATGAAATATTTTAAGTAATGGTTATTAAGCATGGAAAATACGCAAGCGGTCTCCAGGACCGATGTTAGGTGGAAGTGTAACTGAAAAACACGTCAGGTGGCTAAGGGTTAATCATGACTACACTTACTTATCGCTTACTGACACTTGCTGTACTTAATCTTAAAAATTATAGATTCCATAGAAATAACTTTTGATGACTCGATTAACAATAGTAAATATAATAAAACTTTTAGTGCTAATTTAACTACAGTTATACCTAGGTAGCATTAAATGGTTTATTTTTTATTTAAGTATACCTAAGTCACAAGTAATATAATACTTAAATACTCCTAAGTAGAACTGTTAAGCAAGCAGCCGGGTGCAGCAGCAGATTTCCGATTGTTTACGATATAATTGTCGTGATGATTCCGAAGGCTACACAGCTTATTATTGTTATATACTTGAGATAATCACCGCATGGGAACATATACACCGGTGTCAATGTTTTGCCATATTCAATGCAAATGAACATTTAAATATTTGAAAATTCAAACTACAATGACTTTGTTATTTCATTCTGTTTTTACAACAAAATTTATTCTTTGGCGAAAACTAACAAATGACTAAAATTAAATGATCACGACCGTGACGATGACATTGGTTTTAGGTACAATAGAGCACAAAATGTTTAACAGGGCAGCGTTCAGCGTTCAAGGTAAAGAAATCACTTGAGGAAATTAAACAGTGAGGCAATTAAGTGCCTCGCTCCGAGAAGACTCCACCATTTTATATGGATAAAGTAGACAGGTTAATTGTCCCCGTTTCGTCTTTTGTTATTTACGTTTATTCTCCGTCCTCCAAGGGCAAATAAAAAAAGTCGTTTCGGGTGATATTAGTTCAAAAGAGATTGATTATGTCGTGCTCTAACGGAAAGCGTTATGTGGACCGTGAGGGAGAATGTTATTTATATATGTATGTAGGAGGCATCTCGGCGGTACCCTGCAGGTCAAGCTTGTGCCCAGCGGGCAGCGGGAGTAACAACCTGTCTCGCAAGCAGCGCAATACTTGTTATGCAACTAACAGATCCGATGTCATTGGATATTACCGTATTGAAGTTTTTTATCTGCCTCTCGTAGACCGGTTTGACAAGTTCATTGTCTTCACAGAGGTCAATAAACCTTTTTGACCGTCTTAATGTTAGCGAAACTAGGCTTCTGTCAAGGTAAATTAAACGATCACTCTTACTCTTGTTCGTATTAAAGGATTTGTGAGTTTGCCTTTGAACGTATGGTATCAAGCATAAAGGTTTTCCAAGCATTAACTATTCAATAAACCGCGGTACGAGTAGTGAAACCGCTTTCTCGATTGCACACAATGCTTGGAACTAATCCAAACGCGAACACAATGACTTTAAGTGAAAGGAAAGGACCAAATAAAATTCGAAAAATAAATTATACATGTGATTGGTTATGTGGGTAACGGTGCGGCCCGTGCGGCCCGGCGGCGGGCCGGGAGCAGCCGCAAGGCGCACGGCGCGCTAGGAGCAGGACGATTGTATGGAGATCAACCGTTACTTACGCCTGCATAAGTTCAAGAGTTGAATGAACTATCACATCAGTTTTATGAATAACAATAGGTGTACTTACTCGGACAACCATTATTTACTCAAGCTACTTATCATTGAGGCTTTCAAGGTGAATTTAACGTGGTACGGCATTGTTGTTATTTAGCTCAGTACAAAAACCGGCGGTGTTTTTACTCTTCTGTTAAATTCATACACTTAATATTTCCCTTAACGCCAGTTTGATCTACCAGTTAAAAATTTGTGGTTAACTAACTTATTAACGTTATGTAAAGTTACTGGGGGGTAATAACCTTTAATTACGCGGGCTTTTGACCTTGCACTTGAACTATGGGTAAATCCCATAGCCGTTTGAAAATATTATTCTTGCATATTTACCTATACATCAATCAGTTCCAACGCTCTTAGCGACTTGTGGTTTTATAAAAAGCCTTCGTTTTCCGAAGTCCTCCAACGTTCAAAATAGACGAATAATACCGGTTATATAAATATATGTACCTATATAATATATATATGTGTATAATGCCTATAATTTAAAGAGTTATTGGTTACTACTACGTGTTGGTAAAGAGATTTCATCAGTTTGTTATAACCGCTTGGAAACGTGACTATTTTATTTATAAGTTTGGTGTTTTAATTTTTGCAAATCAGGTAGTCTATACGAGTACTTCTAATTGGCTGATAACGTTAATTCAAGCAGTGGTGGCCTAGTGGTAACGGCCGCGACTTACGAGTTGTGGGTTCGAACCTAGGCAGGCACTTTACATTGTGTAAATTGTTTCATCACCACTGCTCTAAAAACATTTAAGGAAATCATCGTGAGGAAACCGGCACGACCTAGAACCAAAAATTCGAAGACATGTGACATTCATCAACCCGCACTGAGCCCGCGTGATGGATTACGGCCCATTCCCTTTCACGGCCTGTGTCTCAACTGTGGGAACATTAAGGCGCCGATTCCCTTGAGTAGATGATTTTAAAATGAGAATCACGTCTAAATGGCTAGTCGTAATTTTTTGGAAAAAATATGTTATATTAGACAATTTTCTTAATAATTTGATCTAAGCAAATTTTTAGTTTTATTCGTATAACACAGTGTAATTAATTTGTAAAGTTATGTCTAAAACGGACAAAAACACGACAATCACACTAAAAGCGCTGAGCGTATTTTAATGAAATTGACACCATCTCAAAGACAATTTAATTATCTACATTTTGATCTGAGGCTTTTTTTTTAAGTCATAGAATAATAAGGAAAGTACAAAAAACTACTAAATTTTGGGTCGCGCGGGGGGGAGACTAGTGCGCGTTTTGTTCCCTCAAGGTCGTTGGCGTTAGTCGTCGTCTTAAAAGGCTGATGATGATGATGATGTTACTTCAATTGTTTCTTAATAACCCTGGATACTAGATTTGTGCCCCGTTGATGGCAATATAGTAAGTAAACATTACTGGCGAAATGTGTGTCCCCAGAGGTGCACCTCTGCCCAACCCCTCGGGGAATAGAGTCGTGATGTTATATTTCTTAATAATGTCACAGACAATATAATACTAGCATACAGATGCCCCATCCCTCATCGCGTTTGGTGCCGTTCCAAAGATATAGATGATTTTAGCAGCGACTTGCAAGTAAAAGGGTTTACTCGGTTCATGTTTTTTTTTTTAATACTGCGGCGATTTGTTTTATTGTATTTTTTTTGCACCTTTTTACAGTTTCTATGTACCGAAATGTGATAGTAGATGTATGAAAAGAAATGAAAAAACATCGAGTGGATGCCTCAGAAATTTAAAACCGCGCCATCTATTGGATATCAATTTTAAATGATCCATCCAAATAATCTTTGAAATGTGAATTAAGAGCCCAATATACCTTAATTAAACAAGAACATACATTTTTTATGATCGTCTCTAGTAAATCTTAATACATCACAAAACTCAATAACAAAGCGAAGCTTATCACGCCATCTAGTGCAATTTATTTGAACCAAACTTTATTTCTTCGCATTGGGTGCCCATGGTAATGTTCGGAAGGCACAAAAATTGTCGCCTTAAGTTTAATGCCTAGGTATCGAAGTACTACGAAATGGTTTCCCACGGTACACAAAAGCATTATTAAAAAAAAACCGGCCAAGTGCGAGTCGGACTCGCACACGAAGGGTTCCGTACCATTATCGCAAAACAATGCAAAAAAATCACGTTTGTTGTATGGGAGCCCCCCTTAATTTATTTTATTTTAATTTAATTATTATTATTTTTGGAAGAGAATATACAACTAAATATTCTGTGAATATTTCAAGCGTCTACCTGTTGCCGTTATTAATATCGAGCAAAAAAACGGCAAAAATATCACGTTTGTTGTATGGGAGCCCCCCTTAAATATTAATTTTATACTGTTTTTAGTATTTGTTGTTATAGCGGCAACAGAAATACATCATCTGTGAAAATTTCAACTGTCTAACTATCACGGTACATTAGATACAGCCTGGTGACAGACAGACAGACAGACAGACAGACAGACAGACAGACAGACAGACGGACAGCGAAGTCTCAGTAATAGGGTCCCGTTTTTACCCTTTGGGTACGGAACCCTAAAAACATCATATACCCTTGTCTGTTATTTTTATGAATATGAAGTGAGGACTTAGTGTTTAACACCATTTTAGTTATAAGATACTTTTTAATGGCTTGGAATAAATTCAGCTTGATTGGTATGGCTATATTATGCGGGGAACATGGTTCATGAATTATAATTTTAGACGTACTTCACTTTTTAATGAAACATACACATAATATGTTAACTCATACGTTCAATTTAAATTCTTGTTCTAGCTCGAGCAGTGAAAATATTTTGCAAAAACAGTAATTTGGCTCGCTATGTAACATATAACAACATGTTTAATATAATGGGGTACTGAAATTGATTTGGTTCTGTAAATTGCTTCATCGCATTAACGTAGGTCACTTATATCAATTTGTGTACAAAAGGGGGGTTTCCTGTTATTGTCACCAGAGGCGCTTAATCAGTTTTAGTACAAACTAGTTGTTGCCCGCGTCTTTTTTCGCGTCAATTGTTTTTATTTTTTTACGCGGGCCCTTATTCTTTTTCTAAAATAAAGGTTGCTTAAGTTACTACTTTATAACATCAACTATCTGCCAGTGAAAGTCCCTTCAAAATCTGTCCAGCTGTTTTGGAGATTAGCCGGAACAAACAGAAACACAGACAAACAAGATTTAATAAAACTAATATTATAAACACTGCAATTTTATTCATTTGTCATTAATAATTATTATTATTCTTAATAATAATAATGTAATGGTAGAATGAATTTTATCGACTACTTTCAGGCTCGGCAATACTAAATATAACTTCTTAAGTCCACACTTTTCTACTGCAAAATAACACTTCTACTGAATTTCCTGAATTCACTGAAATATATTTCTAATTTTCTCTCAACACCGGATGTGCAAGTTATTTTAGAACTTCATAGTTTTTAGCACAAAGACAGACTATTAGTCTATTTTTTTTGTTTATTTACTTAGATTAGGTAACTAAAGCAATATAATAAAATAATTGTGTAAAATATTGTAATTTTTTCGCTTAATAATTTTCCATAGCTTTTCGAAAATATAGGAGTCCACATACATTTTAAATGTATTTTATGTGGTAGCTTGAATTCTTTTAAGTAAATCATTAAAATTTATTATTTATATAATTCATTCAAAGTTTATAATCAAGATAGCAACTTTGCCTATGATATCAGATAATGTTAAAATAAAATTAACAAGCGAATGAGGAAAACTACTGTCTGAAATGGTCTCAATCGTCTGATTTGACTTAACATGCTTGTTGATTCTTCTAATATCGTCTATTAGCATAGGCTGGCATTGCCCTGAGGAGTCCGCGGATCATCACGAGTACCTGCGTCTACGTATCGCAGCGCTGGGAGTTTGTTTGACGAACAAGGCCGTGACGCCACTGCTACTGTTACTGAGCGCCCTTTAATTGCAACAATGACTAACCAATGAGACATACGACGACACAATGCAATTTGTATTGTTGATATGCTCTAATGGTAACTGGTAAAAATTCCTGAGCTGTGAATAGTTTTAGTCAACTAAGGCCCATTTGCAACCCAGGGTTTATATTAATTTGGCCAATTATTATGTATAACATATATTTTATTCAACCTCGTGTTAGCAACTAATTCTGTGTAAAGTCTTTGGCGCAAGTGGATATTAGACATCTAAGGCGTCTCTCAAAAATAATACAGGTTCAGCTAAAAATAAATGCCAGTCTATTAAAAGCTTTCATCCCAAATTCGATCCCAGCTTTCAAATTGGAAATGCGCCGCTAAATATCCGATCGGGAATGAGCAGTCAAACCGCCTATATAACCGCCTCAGTCTGCCTGCTCAGCGGAAATGTTTTCGCGCCACAGAAATTACGGTAATCAGAGCAATGTGAATTATTTATAAAGTATTACAATAAATTAGGTGCCGAACTGGCGGTGGAACGTAGATGACACAAACAATGACGTAGAGACACTCCATTCTGTTAACACTTGGAAGAAAAGGTGCTAATCATTGAACCATGCCATAATAAAAACCAGAAGTGTTTTATACGAAGTGGTACACGGCGACGGACAAATTATATGTGATGCAGAAACACGATGGCGATTTCATGGTGTAAATATTGGTGATAACATGCTAACTTTCAATTACATTTATAAGCCTCAAGTTGTAACATTACTGCAGAATTATACCGTGATGCTACTTACTCGTAATGAGTAGGTAAACCAAATTTAATTCTAATCAAATTTAATGAATTCTTACGTGTTCCACTAACACGTAATCTTGCTGCAGTACCTACATTACATAATTAACGTACTCAATTCTAGACACGACTCTAAAGTTCTTTGCTTTATTTGAATTTATATTTTTCTGATTAAAATTCTATGTTTGTTTACTGCTCGCAAGTTAATCTTAGTTTTGTTTTGCGCAATGAGAACGTAAATGGTGGTTGTGTAAAATACTTGTTGGAAAACCTAAGTTGGTTTATTTGCTTGTTTCACATCACATCACACTAAATCCGTTTGTAGTGTGAACATAGCTCCGATATGGTCAACGTGACGAGAGTTGAGCTAGCGTGTTTAAATAAAAACTTAACCAGTACAGATTTTGTGAACGCACTTAGTGTAAATGCTCCACGAACACGTCTTACAGTTGCAAAACCTTTATTTCAATCGGCTAGTATCAGAATCGTATAAGATGCACAATTTTGTCAAGATTTTGGGTTCTAAGGACCAAATAATTTTACACTTCTAGAAATTGGGAAAATATTAATTAATAAAAAATTCATTTTTTTCATAAATTCATAGAGCTAGCTTACCGTTGTTGATAAGTTACAGAAGTAATTATTATTTCATGAAAATGTGCTGCTGAAAATTTAAGTTGACATGTTTTTACGAAAGTCCAAGTAGGCACGAGTGACGCCGCGGGCACGCTATTAACTTTATAAATTGTGGGAACTTTGAGATAAGTGGGTGAATTCTCGTAAGATAGCAATATCATTTACATACTATTATCGTGTTGTGTCGTAGTTTAAAAGGAATTGAAGTTTTAAGTATCTCAGTGCGACGTGCTTGACTCGAAAAATTGCTAATAAATAAATTTAGCTGTCGTTCATAACTGATAATAGGTAAACTAAACATATTTAGAACTATGATAAAAAATTATGGACGTGCTTATTGTGAAATATTTTTATGGTAGATATTTTGTTTTTGAAGTTTAAAGTCCGTCGCGTCGCGAAGCTGGGAGATAGTAAGTGTAGGTAATTCTGTTTCGATTCCCAGCGGTGATAAGCACGTGTAGTTTAACAACGTCGTTAATACGACGATTTTAATGAAGATTGCTTTAGACGTATATACGAGATAAACCGTTAATTTATTGACGCTGTCGTTCCAAACCATTACGCAATACTCATTTTGTATCACGTTTAAAAAATTAAAACAGTTGTGAGTTTCAATAAGATACGGTAACTGTTACCAGATCAACATGTTGTTAGTTTTCTACATGAAATATTTGTGTAAAAGACAACATAACAAATAAAAATAATATTGCCAAAGTTTAACAGTAAATACTCACTTGACATTATTCCTCATGTCGTAGCTTGTTGCGATGTATCCTGCGTCCGTACTAGAACAAAAAAATAATAAAATTTATTCTTCCATCCAATCAATAAATAATAACTTTGTTACAGGTTAAATAAAAATAAAATAGAAAGTTCTAAAGCCATTCGTGAGTTTCACCGCGCTCCGTTAATGTTTAAACGTCCGTTAAGTCTATAGGAAGTAGGCACGAACCCGGGGTCCTTGAATGAATCGTGTTTCTCGGCCATTGTGGTTGTGAATCAGGGTGCAATATCCACTAATTATAATACGACGGAGACAATGGAGCACGGGTACGTTGGACACGCCGCGCCGACCGCCGTGCCTGAACTGTCGCGTCTATTAATGTTATTATAGAACAGGTGGTGGCTGACGACACTCGTTTAGTAAACATACAATATAATCTTTGATAGAAATCGTGAGAGAAATGAGAAATCGTCCCTAGCGAGGTACCAGTCCGACTGGTCAGGAACTTCTCGGCAAACACGTACACATAGTCGTGCCGCACATAGAGCAGCCGTGACTCGACCAGTCAGGTTCGCTAATACTAGCATTAACGCGCTACTCAATGAAGCGCTTCCTACTTTACTTTGAAACACGGACTCGACGTAATCTTGTACGTAAATGATACAATTTATAAATTGCAACCTCTATTGCTATTATAAGGTGCAGCGAACTGAATGCACTTTTCTGGCAGATTTACTTCCAAAATCTTTGCGGCTACGTCGCCGTATTATTTTATACTCAACTTTTATAAATAGCATTGGTAAATAATGACACGAATCATATTAATTGAATAGCAAAATCTCATGTTAAGACTTATTTTACTGTTACTTTTGTGGCCATTTTTCAAAGCATTTTCATCTGTTTGACAGTTTTAAAATTATAATACAAATTATTGTATTGGTGTAATTGGTAAATTGATGTGAAAATATTAGTTCAAGTAATTAGTTAAAATCAAACTAAATTTCATAGCCAAGTTTAGATTAGACTACCCGAGCTTTTAATGTCCAAATTTAAATTACCGCACGTAATGAGGTACTTATTGTAGTTTAAATCGTTAGCCTCTGTGGGATTCACAGCGAGTACCTGAACGAACGCGTGATGTTCCAATTAATACTTTGATATGAATTTTCACCACAAACTAACCCACCCAAATCATAATCAAATTGCGTAATCGTTACCAAAGATTAGTTTTATTCACTAATAAACTTTTCTAATAAGGAAAGAAACTGCCCAACCTAAATGTTTCCACAGGCCTCTGTGTTAAGGCCGTTAGAAATTATTTACTCACTTTGAAAACACGTTTTCCTAAGTGGCTCATAAACATTATAATCCCGTAGCCACACTGTCAGTTTTCAATATTTATGCAAAGTGAACTCCTTCAGACCAAGGTCGCCGGTTTCTCCTTCCACCGGGTCAGGTATTGATTTACCTATAGTGCATGAAGATCTTCTCTACGATGTAATGCGATCCTTTATAGGACACGCGCTTGTATTATAAAAGCTATATCGTGCTATAATTGCTATGAGTGACGTTCAAGTTTACATTATAATTAATTAAAATTCGCTAGTTCATAAAGCTAAGCGTGATCCAGGTGACGTCGATGACCAAGGCACTAGGCACTTATGTTACTACGAAACATTAGTTTCGCCCTCCATAAAGTAGGATGCGCACAATTTGCTGAAGCATCGAGCGCCACGCGTCTGCCACCTCCTGAATTAGGCAAATCAGAGAGTTTCATCAAATCAAAACTTGGTAACGAACCACATAAGTTATTAACGCCGTATGTATACAGCGGGCTACTTGAGATTAAAGTCGGTAATGCCGCTCGAGCTCTCGTACGCTACAATTTGTATCTATGTAGGTTTGTTGATAACAAATTGTGCGTAACACTTTTCTTGAAAGCAATGCATAATGGTCGAGGCACACACGATAATCATGCCCGGAAAGTGCAGCTACATGGAAATGCTGCGGAAAACGATTAACGAAAGATTTCCATGACTTCAGTCGGTGCGGTACCTACTATGCGAATGAATCTTCTAAATTATCGTAGGTATTTTTTGAGAATATATTAAAATTGCAATAACTTGTAAAATATGACCTCGTTCCATCTAGAATATTAATCAGTTCCATTCGCTGATTAGCATTTATAACATCAAAGAACCAGTGCAAAAAATATTTATATAAAATGCAAGAAACTAATTTATACATTTCTCAGAGCAGAAGTCCTCGCTATCGGAGGGAAGAGAAACCATTAAAGGTAGCTACCAGTCTAGTTTTCTACTCTAGTATAGATTAGATGAAGCAGGTTTAAACTAGAGTTCCGATATACTCGTACTCGGTGGACAAGCTTACTTAGAGACTTTCACGATGCAGTCTGATTTGATCACAACACTACTTGACCGTGCAACTCGCTAGAGAAATGATTTCAATCTGTTTGAACCTTGTTCGCAAATGGGTTTAGATATAAGCGACTAAGATTACTAATGCAAATAGTGAAATAGCCATATTTAAATAAGAAATCTCCAATACTATAAAGAGAAGTACAAATATTATGTAGTAGGTAAGCTAAGGTGCAAAATGTATTTTTCATCAGGAAAACTGGAATATACCGAATCGGTTGATGACGAAGAATATTGTTGAAGAAGCACAATATTGTTATCTGACCCTAACATAGGTGTTATTACCAAAATAAGTTACATTAACAACCATTTATTGTAGATAATTATCCTTACAGCTTACGTACTTATGCAAAGTACCTAGCGATCTAAATATATAAATAAAAGCAATTATGTATGTGGGTAGTTCTTGCACCTAAGTACTGAGCGAGATCCGATTATTCTAAAAATACTGGAAAATATAGTTAATTTTATTTTTTAAATAGAATTCTATGAAAAAAATATTACCGCGGCAGATATTCACTTATACTCCGACACGGGTTCATAAAAAAACTAGAAGGTATTTTATATGTCAAAGGGCGCCCGTACTCTAGTATTTACACGAACAATATTTTCAGCAAAAGAGTTAACTTCAACGATAATATTTTTAACTTCGACTATTTCGATATTTTGTCGATTGTATTCTGAATTCAATTACCTTATCGTAATATTAATATAAAGTTCATGTAGGCTAAAAGTTATCCAGCTTGAACTCGTATTAATTAATAGAAAAAATCTTGTCAATAATGTACATATTGTTCCAACGCCGAACAATTTATACCATCGATTTAATTTAAGACTCGCTGAACCTTTGGTGAATTAGGTTACAAGTATCCACACCAGAGGCATCTTTAATGCAGCTGATGACTAACTATATTTGTGAAAAGTGACTGAAGCAATCCAGTATTCCAAAACTGTTGCAGCCGGTTCAAGTGGTAAGCCACATTTATGAGAACATTTCCTACGCAAGTCTGAACTCCCTGCCAACTGGTGAAAAAGGTACTATACCAACCTACTTAATAAGTTTACGATGTTTGTGTTCAATGCAGTATTAGCACTAACCGTTAATAAATCTAGAAGTAAAACGTCTATCTAGATTGGCCTTTTGATGTGTCGATTCGGTAGCGAGTGAATCAATAGATATGCAATATCGTTCAATTGAACCAGATGGCCGACCGAATTGTGAGTGACGTACCCAATGATCGACGAGAAACAACAATTACCTACTATTGTAGCCGCTTTTGTAATGCTACATTCTTATTAGCTCACTCACAGCTGGGCAAATGATAATATTCTCTTTGTAAATAAGTGCGAATTAAAAAGTGTTTCAGGTTCGTTAAAGATGTTTAAGAAGATGATGGATGGATTATAAAAATATCGATAGACAAAAAAATTTAGTCCCCACTCACCTGGGTAAAATTTTAAAAAGGCAATAATTATCGCTGAAGGAATGCCACGTTGTCGAGATCCTTTTACCGCCCCCAAAGTCATAATCCAGACTGTAAGTGGCTTGAATAATATCTAAAAGTTCCGTAGATCTCGTGTCGTCTGATTGATCGAAGCTTTATAGCTTGTAGATAACCCGTTGCAATTATAATCGCATAATCGAATTGATAAACGGCAGATTCATTTTCAGTTAGTAATCATTGAGTGCATGAGGCTGCAGAGCAGCTAAATCACGTCAGCTAAACGTAACATCCTATTACATCACAGTCGTTTTCTCTTTTCCTAAAGTTTAGATCATTATGAACTCTCACTACACTTTAGTGGTCGGGTATCACGCAAAAAGACCATAACACTACAGTACTATAAAACTTAGATACTGTAGCTTGTGCACCAACGCTGTTCTTATAGAAAATGCGAACGCACTTACTAGTTTCTATTGCGCATCGTGCTAATAACTCGACATGTGGCATAATAAATCGGATTACCTATCGTATAAATATGAATATACAACGTTTCATAAAATTAAGTGAGATTCTAATTCAAAGCAAACTCGTTAGGTCCATTAAAGAGAAAATTATGATTTGCAGGTATGTAAACATATAAACAAAATTAAATAGGTATACTGTATATTAACTTGCCCAGAGATACATACCATCATTTGATGACCTATGCAGATGTACGTCCTATAAGTACCCCTTAATTGCAATATCATTGCAGTGATTCAGAATGGGAAATGTCATAAGCATCAAATTACCATGAAAACCTTGTTATGGACTGTACCTACAAGGTAAATATTTACAAATAAATGTGCGCATGAACTCTAGAACAAAGGTTGATCGAAATCGGGATAAAAGGTGGCATTCATAACCTAATGACGAATGTTAATTATTTAAGTAATGCTTTTTATACTGAAGAATTTGTAGTATTTTAAAGGTTACTTTTGTAAGTATTTTAAGGTCATTAGGCAGACTAATTGACCGAGCGAGCGCGAAGCGTCTCCGTTTCAGCTTGGACAAAAATGATTTCGTATGTTCGGATGCCAGGATTTTCTCCTCTACAGGTCGCAATTCTCAACCGAGAAAATTCTCTCGTGAAATTTTGTGAGCAGGTTCGATAATTATATGGAATATTTTTGTCGATAAAATTTTTGTATTTTTTTTCAAAAAGCTGTAGTTTAGCTTTCCATCAGCCAAATCAAAAAAGTCGCTTATATTCTGTAAGTATTTTCAGAGTTACATCCTACTAGTAAACATGTTATATTTCTCGCCGACTAATCTAAATTGTGCGTCACCAGAGGGCTGGCTCGTTCTTTACGCAAAGCATCAGCATTGCCATTCAACGTGGCAATGATGCCAGTCTTCTGGGCACGTTCCCGGATGACAGCGATGTGAAGGAGTACTTCGAAGCCTAAGTGTACCTTTTGTAGTTAGGTTTAGTATAGTTTAGTTGGTAAGTACGTGGTGGTAAGCCACGTACACACACAGAAAAAATTGCTTTATCACTTTTGACAAAAACTGTAAATGAAATATGTTGAGATAAAATTTTAGCTTTGACAAGTAAATATTCATTTTACATCTTCAAGGTATTATAGTTTTGCAAGATATCGGCAAAAAAGGACATCTGAAAAAAAAAATGGAGGAAGCCTTGGCCCAGTTGTGGGATAAAAAAAGATGAGTCGTAGCTAGTAGCCGTTTTATAGACAGTTCATAAGCATCGAGAGACACTGCGTCTATCAGGGACCGAGTGTTATGTTGAACATCAATAAATTGTTAAAAAGCGTACAGTGTATAATGCATTCCGAAGGTGATGCTATATAGGACGCGGATGCTTTTACTGCCGGCGTCAATTTTACGATGATGGGATAGATTACTCTCTGAAAATATAGACATTTTTATGATAGGTATTAGTGATGACGCAGACGGTCCAGGAGATGTTTACACAAGGACGCGCATTACTCTTCTCAAGTGGCAAAATATAAATAAAACCAGTAATACACACACATAAACTCACGCCTTTTTAATGGGGGTAGGCAGAAACTGCACACTACTGCTACGATCCTTACATACCCCTTTTGCGAATAACCCAATCTTATATTATAAAGCACGGGACCGGTCAATGTGGCGAGCGACGCTTGGGGGAGGCCTATGTCCAGCAGTGGACGTCTTTCGACTGATATGGCGATGATAATGTTGATGATGATATTATAAAGAGATAAAATTCTTGGAAGCTTTTACGGGAGACTGGCCTGAGAAGACAAAAAACCGAGCAGATTGTTGTTGGCTTTGGCTTTTGGGGAGACCTTTGCCCAGCAACACAACAGCACAATTGGGACAATAAAGATATTTTTTAATGAGATAACTAGATTCTGCCCGCGGCTTCGCCTGCATGAATAATGTTTTCTTATCCGAAGGAAACATTATACCGGGATGAAAAGTATGTAAGTATATCAGTAAGTGCTATTCTAGACTATAATCTATATTTGAGCCAAATTTTATCTATATCCTTTAAGTCGTTCTGAATCGATTGGGTAACAAACATACATCCATCCAAAATTTCCCATTTATAATATTATTACGAATATTCTAATACTGATAGATTCTATAGCTGAGAGTCCTAGGGTAGTTTATTCCGAGAAAATGAACATTTTGTGTGAGAGGCCACGGCATCGAAGAACCCGCAAAAGCCGGGCTTAGCACTCAAATTATACATATATATATATATATTTGTATTTTACATCGCACTTAAACACAACCTTGAGGTGCGGGTGTACTATAAATACAATTCTGTCCAACCCTTCGTGGTACACAGGTGTGATATTATGATATGTATATATTTGTGTAAGATAAATACTCTTGGTGAGAATTAAAAAACCGGCCAAGTGCGAGTCGGACTCGTGTACTGAGAGTTCCGTACAAATAGCTACATTCACTAAAATTGTTAGGTCATTACTAAAGTTCCTAAACAATTAAAGCTCGGAATATTGCCCTTACGAAAATTTTAAGTGGATTGAGGGACAAATTAACTTTGCCGTTTGATAATTGTAGTCTCCCGTACATCGACACAACTCCCGGTCAGTTTAACTGTAAATAAATTAATCATCTTTTTTTTTATTTAGGTACAAATTAACAGTTTTCGGATGTTTTCCTGCTTCTTGCACAATTTCATAATTCTGGGTCAACGGGGGTACACTTTTGATTCCCTTGCGATTCGTCAAATTGTTTGATTTTGTCGCAGTTCCACTTCACTTGATACCTCCAGGCGTTCCAGAGAAAAAGGTCTTTACCCCCGCACAGATAGACAGACAACGAAGTGATCCTACAAGGGTTCCTTCTTTTTCCGTTTGGGGAACGGA
This sequence comes from Anorthoa munda, assembly GCA_945859665.1. Taxonomy (NCBI): domain Eukaryota; kingdom Metazoa; phylum Arthropoda; class Insecta; order Lepidoptera; family Noctuidae; genus Anorthoa; species Anorthoa munda. The sequence continues at coordinate 43,355,046 of OX243893.1, forward strand.
ACCCTAAAACACAATAGGTGTGTGTGTGTGGCTTTTAGAAATTTTGTCTAGAGTTTTTTATGGTTTGAGGCATAAATTGTGATGGGTGCATCAAAACATAAGTAAGCCTTTACTCATACATAGTGCAGTACATTTCCCGGGAAAGTTACATTTTAATAGGTTTGCGTAAAAGAGGGCATTTAGAAAGTCTGCACTACTGAAAACACCCCGATACAAACAGTAAAACACCCATAACTTTAGAACTCTGAACCTATTTTCATTAAACATAGCTAAGAACCCTCTCGATAAATTCACCTTTCAAACAAAAAATAAACGAAATCATAATTGGTTCATCCGTTTAGGAGCTATGATGCCACAGATATAACACAGAACAGGTACATACGTCAAACGTATAACAGCGTTCTTTTTCCGTCGGGGGTTAACCAGATTCCGCAGAGAGACGCGAGCGTGCATCATTGATACAACTACCTTCTTCATCCGGTTCATTTTATAATTATTATACTGTTTGGGTCCAGTAGGTTGCCAAGACCACCAGTTTTTCATAAAAAAACGGTGGTCGATATAGGAATCGTTGCGACTGTGTACGAAAGCCTTTATTTGTATGATTTGAAAGCTTGATCTTTATTACTATTTCACAAAGCTATATTTTCCGCATAGCTTACAAAATAGAACCAAGCTGTAAGGGAGCTGTTACATAAAGACGTCATGTAACTATCTAAGTTACCTAATTACATAATAAATCTGTCTAGCCTTTCCCAATTCATGCTGGGGTTCCAGTATTTTACATGGACAGACTGCCTATCATATCTTCCCAACCCAGTAACACGATATTCCTTGGTAAGACTATAAGTATTCAGATTTTCTGTCTGTCTACAGTAGTCACAGCGGACCTTTGTGCTTCTGAAGTAGGCCCTACGAACCATTGTGTATGAAACAGTTTGTTATCGAGGTATACTGCATGCAGTAAGCGAGATAGGACGATGCGGCAAACGTAAGCGAGTGAAAGGCAGTTATAAAAAACTATCTTCTACTTCAACATTGACACAAAAATTTCAACTGCGTAGGGTCTATCAGCCAACTTCAGAGATACAAAGATCCAATTTGGCTACTGTACTTGTAACGACTACCAAAGATGTACAAATACAATCAGGTGAGATAGTGGTCAAGCGCGAGCCTATTTATAATAAAAATAAATGAAAGTCGGGACCCACGGCTAAGCGTGCATTTCGTAATAGATGGTCACCCATCAACGGATTTACATCGTCAAGTGTACTTAACCTTGACCCTTGCAGCTATCCTTCTTACATATTTCTCCTCAAAAGCAAATGTGTGGTTGTGAATATCATGAAAATAATATGAAATACATACTGTATTTTTGCTATCAATGTATCATAAGTTACTATTATGTTTCTATTATGTTATTACGCCGACACCTACGTAAACGAAACTACTATTTAAATATTATTCAGACATTCAGTCGCTAATTTTTATGGAAATCAAAATAGATAACAGAAATTTATTGGAAACTAACGTTATATTTTTTGTGTTTTCACTGACTGTCGAACAATTTTGAAAGTTACAATTCCTAATCGGTCAATACCCATAAAATAGGGTATGATTTTGAGATAACTCATGATACCTATTTATGAAATAAGCTAGTTTTTGACATACTTACAAATCTATCTTAAAGTTATGTTTCAGATTAAACATTTTAAAAATACATTTAAAAATTACTTACGAGAAAATTCAAGCAAAGTAGGTACAAATTAAAGAAAAACGTGTTCTTTTTTCTCTCGTTATTTTTCTTACTCGGTCGGCAAATGTTGGAAACATACACAAAGCGATGTAACCGAGAAACACTGTGTGCATTCGTGATTAACACTGTTTTTATATCAAACACAAAAGGAACACTGGCTTCTGTTGTGTTGTGACGTCTAATTACTGTTGACCATTTAATTATAATTAAATCGGATGGCATCATAGGTATCACCCCAAAGATCCGTAAACCATTTCTATGAAAAATAAAGCTTAATATATTTGTATATATATATTATATTATTAGATATTATTATTTATTTCTTTTAATTTGGATTTTATTTAATTTATGATTATGTTTTTATGGACTAATTATTTAACGTAATTGTATTAAATATTATTATGATTTTGCCGTATATTATATTCTTTTATCTTATGTGATTGTGTGAATTGTTTTTCTGAATGATTTCAGACTGTTTTCTTGAAAAATAAAACAATTTATTATTATTATTGACTTCATTCAGGAACCTTGCATTTTTCGGGATAGAAAGTAGAGTAAAAAATATTATCTTTTTTAAATGTTTTTTTTCTTAAATTGTTTTTTTTTAAATTTTTTAATCTTAATCAGTTTTTAAGTAATTGAACAGTAAACAGCCATGTTATGTTGATAATATCGAATTGGGTCAAACTTGCGCTGTTTTGTTGTTTGGCAATAATGCCGATAACAACTTAACCGAAGGAAATTTTGCGACTTATTTAAATATTCGAAACTTATTATGTATTGTGTTTTTTTCAGGATCGACCGACCAGCGGGTATATAGAGCGAGAATCAAAATTATATTAAACCAAGCGATGAATAATATATTAATATTTTGACATACAAAAATTTTGAAATTTGACGTGACACTACAAACCGACTATTATATGGTGTTTGTCTAGATAACTTAGTAAAATTGTAATACGCGCCACTTCGCACGGATATCGAACTTTAAACAAGCAAAATGCGGGTTAAGTAGCATTGCCTACTGTTATTGTATTTCCACCTACCTGCAATTTAGTTTGAAATTGTCGTCGTATTGATGAACGATTGCCATCGCGGCCAAAAAAAAACTAACTACTCACTTTAATGTTTCTTTTTTAAGTAGGTACCGTAAATTTTCACACTCTTCAAAAGCACGTGTTAGCAAATATGAACATGTCGATAAGTAACATGTTTAACTTAAAAACAATCTAAAATGTCAAGCATCAAGCTTCATGCACAACAGTGTACCTAATTATTTCTAAATTAAACGGAACATTACACTAAAGCCGATTATTTTCTGCCTTGTTTAATAAATCGCAAGTTTTATCAAACATGTTTTTATACATTGCACGATACGTGATACTTTGATTTATGTGAACGTTTTAACTTTACTTTAAATATTTATTTCTAGTGTGAAGCCCACCTTTCGTTAAGAGTTCAACACTTGTTGCAACACAAAAGCATAAAACTTGATTAGTTATTACTTATTACACTTTGTCATCGGCGCTTATCTAAATTTACGTTCATTTGTTTCCTTTGATGTAATAGAACAAAACAATGATTTTTGTAGATTGCATCTCATTAACTTTATCTGCACGTTGATAACCCAGCATTGAAAAAATAATTTTTAATTTGCAGTTCACTCAATAAATAAAGAAAATAAAATACAAGGTCGCAGCACATCGCAAAGCACAAACACAACAATAAGATTATTTAGCAAGTGATAGTATCGGACTCACCTCATTGAACCGGGTGCTTGTTGTGTTGTGTTACGAGTGACTTACGCGGGCGGCTGCATGCACGAGCGTGCGAGCGGGCGGCGCGGGCAACAGGCGGGCGAGGAGTCCGCCGGGCGCCGAGTGAGAGTGTTGTGACTGCGCGGCCAGCCAGGAACACCACCGCTAATTAGGAAGGCGCGAAGTGCCTCCTACTCGGAGGACGCACTTGTGTGGTTAGGAGGTTGATCGGCGGCGGGGAGCGCTCACCTGAGTTGTCGACGGTGGTGTCCAGTCGGCCACTGCTACGTTCTCGACCGCGGTGCGACTGAGTCGCGCGCCCACCCGCCGTTCTCTTTTATACACTTCCCCTACTCGGAGGACTTTGCAACATTTTTCTTTACCGTGAAAGACCTGTAGGTCCTGGGTACCGTTGACCCGTGACGACAACGGCATACTCACCAAGCCTATCCTTGTAAAACATTATTGTCTCGAAATTGGCAGGTCAAGTGCGCTCGACGTGCTACATAAACGTCTATGGAGACACATGACTTACATACAGTAAATAACATTATTGTTCTAAAGGTTTGTTAAATAGTAGCGTAAACTTTTCAGGTAGGTGCTTAAGCACCGAATAGCTATTTAAGCAGACTATACAACTTTGTGTTATGTTAAATTTAATTCAGTCCGTGCCCCACCGACTACGTAACTCTAAAGTAACCAGAAACATTAATAAATTAATGTAAGTTAAGGCGAAGAGCAGAACTTTTTTTCTGTTCTAAATCGATATACGAACATTTTATTCAAATGTAAACCTCACATAACTGCACGTTCCTATCAACTGTATGTATCCAAATATCGTAAGAATGTAACTGTCAGTTAGGACGGTTATTTATGGCGTTTGTCCACATTCTATGTAGATTTTCTTTATAATAAGGTGTTATATTACAGCCTTTTATAAATAAAGAAAATCAAAAACCTGCTTTTTCAAGTCTTCGTTATACACTAACGAGCAATGAAAAAGTTCCAGTGACATAGCACCAAATTACTCCTAAACGGGAAAGGCTAGCTTTATGACGTCTGCAATATTGAAGTACATTTAACAGCGCATCAGAATATTACCAACTAAAAACGTAAATATTGTGTTCAAATTTTAAATTAAATGTGAAAAAATTTAATTAAGGTGTTTGTCGCCATTTTGTGGGTGGAACTTTGTCATTGCTCGGCAGTTTATTACCTAATCATTACCAATTTGCCGGTTTCTGTAAACACAAATATAATAACACGAATTCACTTTCGTTCCTTAATTGTTATTGAGTATGTTCACTAGTATTTTCTGTTGAGTATGTTGTTTCTTAATTGCTTATAATTTTATATAAATTTCGGATTTTCTCAGCAAATGACTACTACTTGCACGTTCCGGAAAATCAGCATTTATTTAAGCTTTATTAATGTCTTCATTTCCATAGACAATTTAGCGAAACAAGGCCACTTTAGGGACCTTACAACGATACTACCTTTTTCTTCTTTCTAAGCAATTTGAACACGACACAATTTTGCTCCGTAATAATTTGATAGGTCATTTAAATAATGCTTTCTCATACATAATATCTTGCTGTGTTTTAATGTTGGCACGGAAGCATATTTCAAGTAATTTGTATTGTTGATTATTTGGGACACACCTACGTTATAAAATATACCATTAAAATTTCAATTCTGCGTTCAAAACAAAATTCACAAGTATTAAATTAGTTGGAGTAAATAACAAAAAGGTGACTACATAAAATAAAATGCTATTTTAGTGAAATAATTCCTTTAGTCGACACGGTGTTTTACCAATAGAATGAAGCAATCAAGTAACCTACAAGTAGCGGTATCGAGGTAACAATTATTCGTTAAAGTCACATTGCGTACTTCCTTCCTATAAACGTAAGTATGGGTACGTGACAGACATGGAAGCGGTCATTTCAATAGTACTATTGAAACAATCTGCGAGTACTTTGGTTTTTGATTAAACTTTATTTCCATGAATAGAATGATGTAGAGTTGCCTGGAAATATTTAGCCGCAATTATCTTAATCAATAAAAATATGATTTTCAAATGAAACCAACGTCATTTGAAATAAAGTTGTGCAAAAAATAGGAAAAACTTAGTTTGTTTTTGTTTATAAAAAACCTACACTTCTAAGAACTTCTTATTTTTCGAAGATTTTTGCAGGGGGATATCATAATATTTAGGTGGTAAGATTTATATAACTTACCTACCTACCTTGTTTCTGAATCTCTCCGTATGTTTTGTAAAACACTAGACACTGAGTTACACGGTGTTTCACTTAACAAGTTTAGAATAGTAGTCGCGGAGCTACAAGTACAAATCTTTCAACTTAGGCTAACTATATTCACAAACATATTAAAATGTTTACTTTTTCTTTAATTGAAAGAAAGAAAGAAAGAAAAAAGAAAGAAAAATTGTTTATTCTGCACAAACTAAACGCACAATACAAATAATTCTAGCTGTTTATCATTTTATATGCTTTTATTTTTATAAAAAAATGGTCATGTTAATTGCATATATAACACCCACTCGTAACAATATCGGAGACTCACTTGAAGTTGTAGACGATTATGTCTATCTGAAACAAACGGTCCAGTTAGATAGGTCTAACTTCGAGAAAGAGGTCAACCGTCGAAACCGACTCGGACAGCGTTGGGGAAGTTGAGCGGCATTTTCTCGTCCAATTTACCGTAGTGTCTCAAGACGAAAGTCTGACCAGTGTGTGTTGCCAGTGATTACAATTATGGGGCCGAAACGTAATTGATGACAATGGGCCTCATCAGAAGGCTTAAAGTCACCCAATGGACAATGGAGAGGGCTATGCACGGCATTTATTTGGGTGATCGATTCAGAAATGAAGACATCCGCAAGAGAACCAGAGTTACTGACATAGCCCTAAGAATTGCCAAACTTAAGTGGCAGTGGGCAGGGCAAATTGCACGCAGAACGGATGGTCGACGGGGCCGAAAGGTTTTGGAGCGGCGACCGCGTACCGGAAGAAGTATCGTTGGAAGACCTCCCGCTAGGTGGAGCGATAACCTGGTCAAGACTGGTCTGTGGGAATCCGGTGGATGCGAAACGCACAGGACCGAACATTGTGGCGAAGCTTGGGGGAGGCCTATGTCCAGCAGTGGACATCTTTCGGCTGAAATGATGCTGCTTTTTTATAATCGTTTCCATATCAGATTTAAATATAGTGATATATGGCTGCAAAGGGGAGTGACAGGGTGATTCCCAAGAAGACGAATGATAGAACGAAAAAACAATATTTTTAAGTTTATTATTTTAATTTTAATGTTGCTCATAAATGGTGTAAGCCGAGTGTACCCCATTGTTGTGAAGTTCATTACCGCGATGTACGTTACTGCGAAAGTTCTTTAACTGCAATAAGCGTACATACCAGCACCCATATTTTGATATAGTTTGCTACAAATAGTTTTGCATGCAAAACTGTTGGTGTACCTAATAATAAATAAATGAATCCCGGATGAATGCGAAGACTGAAGGGTACTTGAAAAACCAATCATGTAGAGGATTGTTATGAACACGTAAAAAGCGGTCGAAGTCGCGGGCAGTGGCTAGTTTATTAGAACTAAGTTCATTATTGCGCGTTTGGCTGATGGGAGCTGCACGGGGAAAAATTTCCACTACACTTTTTATGATTTATTCCGGTCGGATACCCCGTATTTGATACCCTGGGGGATCAGTTTATATTTAGCAACTTCGTTATTTCGTGTTAGTTCAATATTAAAAAAACTAAAAGGGTTTTTTTTTCAAATCGCCAGTGTATTTCGAAATAATCTGGATAGGGTGATGGATGCTTCGATAAACAATAGCAACTAGATATAGGGTCGGCGCAAGATATACTTTTCGGTAAATAACAGCTTACTTGAGACGTGAGCTGTTATTTTGTTCAGTTTGTCATAGTAAGTATTGTAAATGTAGGGTAGTAAGTATATATTAACGCGGACAGAATTTAGCATTGATTTTGTACGTGACCCGTAATCTGGTTGGTGATTGTTGATCGACGGATTAATGGTTATTCTCGTTAACCTGACTAACGTTGTTAACGAACGAGAATTAATATCATCCCTCAGCTCTAATGTACCTATAGCGAAAAGAACGTCGTTCCAATTAGATATTCCAGTACACCTGTCGTTTTTATATAAAATCTTTAGCAAGTTTGTTTACCAAAGGACATCGAATTACCGTTACTTGGACTCTTGACAACTTTATCATTTTGTTTCTTTATGCTGGAGCGATCGCAGCGCATGATTTGGGGTGGTCACAATGAAGGTCAGGATTATTTTTGGGAGATGTGTGTTCACTTGAGTGCAAATTAGCAGACACAATCTTATCTTATCTTGTGAAGGGACCGAGAAATAACTCGAACACTTCGACCCATTGGGATTTTTCGTGGTCCCCTAGATATTCTACTCCTCCCCAATGTCGTTAAAAACTTTCTTCATGAGTTTCACAACGAGACTACGAGATATAAGCCCATAGACTTCTGGTCTTGGATTTCCTACCCCTAGGAGACTCATTCGTTTATCAGCCAGTGCATCGCAAGTGCACAGAAGGTGCTCCATGAGTTCCGTATGTTTCTTACACAACCTGCACATGTGTGTCGTGGTTAGACCCATCTTCATGAGCATGTGGTTGGTTCCATAGTGGCCAGTAAAGGCCCCAGGCAGGTAGCGGATTTGCCCCCTGCTCATATTCCAAATACATTCCCGTGCTTTGAATTTAGAAGCCTATTCTTCTTTTATTAAACAACTGAATATGGCTGCGGTTTATTGTATTTGAAAATATTTATTCATAACAAATTATCGAGATTTTATCTATCAGTCGTGGTGGCCCAGTGGCTAAGACCTCGCCTGTCGTGCTTGAGGTTGTGGGTTCAAATCCGGGCAAGTACCAATGTGACTTTTTCAAATTCATATGTACTTTCTAAGTTTATCTTGAACATCACAGACAACGGTGAAGGAAAACATCGTGAGGAAACCTGGGCTTATGTAGTTAATGTAAGTCTGGAATAGCCAAGTCAGAGGCCTGTGGAGTTCCCAGAGGCGGCTTAATTAACTCTGACACCAGAGGTGGCCACACCTCACACGAAAAGAGAGAGATCGAGATTTTATGACATCGCAAGATATAAATGTTTTTTTTATCTTTCGGCTTTTGCAATAATCCGGTGACATATAAATAAAGTTTTGTCTACCCGATTCGTTCATAATCGAGAGTAAGTTTGATGATTTATGCATAGAACTTTTAGATATACGACAAAGCTCTTGTACTTCCTCGACTACTTTTGTTAGATAACATTCATAGAATATGGATCTAAATAATTTTTAATTAAGAATGCATGGGCAATGCGGGTTGTTCGTCTTGGATAAATACCCTACTTAACCTAGGGATCTATGTGTCCCCTCTTTTTGGTTGTTGCTAGACAATTTCGTTATTGGCCCACTCTTTCTCTTTTATGTTCCTATCATACGGACAATAACAAACGTTTTGTGAGACACGTGTATTTATTAATAAGGCCTAAGAATCTAGAAATATAGCTGTTTTTATAGAAAGCAGGATTTCCACCGCGCGATCAACCGCGGTTCCGGTGAATAGACTCGCTTCCCTGGACCGGACTACCACCTCCGGTCTCCTTTCTCATAATACTTACTAGATAAAATAAATTATTTTGTATCGTTTTTAGGGATCCGTACCGCCGATTTTCTCAGGAACGGGTGGACCTAGCAAGTTGAAATTTATGTGCGCGAGCCCGATGCGCCCTTGCCGGTTTTATTATTTTGTATGTTACGAGATTTTATTATGTAGATGTTTAAACATACCTACTATATTTTCACGTCTCGCAGTATAGTTGGGAAAATCGCTTTGCGGCTACGCAAGGCGCAAGACCGAGACAGGAGGCAGAGACAGGACATCCAGAGTCCGCTACACATGTCTCGGTCTCCGCTGGTGTAAAGTGGGGCTAGATCGAGTTTTACTGCTGCCTGGCTGGAGACTATAGTTTAGTCTCCACGGGATCGCCCGGTTAAGCAGTAGCCAATCACTTGGATTATATTTTTATTTTTGTATGATTAGATAAATCTTGCCTGATTTCCAACCGGGCAAAAAAAATTCTTAGGGACCAGATTGAAGTTTCACAAAAATTAAATCGCGAAATAATGCACACCCGATAACGGAAACCTTCAGAGTTCATAGCAGAGGTTCATTGCCTCTTTGCAGTCGATCGGCCATCAAATAGACCGGTCTACGGAATTGCACTTGGCATAACATGTTTTGATAGATTTTTACTTAGCTATTTACTTTAAATAGATAGGTACTAGCTAGAAGGATCGGGCTAAGTAATACAAGCTGCACGGGTCGATTTTCCAGGGATGGCAACACTTACTCACCCATCCACGGTCTGGCCTCCAGACAGGGTGACTCTATTGGTGGTTTTGAGAGCAGTGGTGGTGAAATAATTTACACAAAGTAATACGCCTGCCTGGGTTTGAACCAATAAGACAACCTATAAGTCGTGGCCGACACCACTAGGCCATCACACCACACGTAAATAATAAAGATGTATCATATATATATCATCATAATCCAGGTAACTTTGTCGACATCTGTGAAAATTGCCTCGTCCAAATACGTTTATATTTTATACAGATTCAAAAGAACACAGTTTGGTTTTCATACAAATCCTGTTTGGTATTGGGTCTAACTCCAAATGCTGCCCAGAGGTGAGAACACCGTGCTACAGTCAGCACAACAGAAGTAAAATAACCAATGTTACTTTTACATTACATATTATGTATGTTATTTGTTTTGCAAGATGTCAAAGTAAATGGATTACCTACCTAATTTAATAAAACATAGCTTTGGATTTGCTTTACCTGAATAAAAATTCCAATTTTAAATGCATAGGTATAAAGTAAAGTATTGAAGAAAAATTTATAAAAAAGGAATGAGGTTTTATCCGAAGTCTAGTATTTGAAGAGACTGCATCATGCGACACGGCCCAGGTCTCCTAGTAGGTACAGGATCCAGTATCACATCTAATTGTTATAACACTTTATTATGAAATAGTCGAAAGACTGAGAAAACCGTGCTACAGTCAGCACAACAGAAGAGAAAAGAGTGGAAAGCTATGGGGAACATAGTAGTGGGACAATATAGGTTCAAAAAAAATCGAACCACTTATCCATCTTATCCAACTTTTAATGCAGCCCGTACATGTTCCTTGTATATTATTTTATATCTTAGAACCAAATATTATCAAGATTGGTTTCAGAGTATTCGAAACACTTGAGTTTTATTTGGTGAGAACCTTGTCAATGATCTCACATTTACAATAATATGGTTAGGTAGGTACTGTAACGACTGAGTTTGCATTGAGAAAAAAACAAAAGAAGTTTGTTCTGGCATGAAATGCTTCTGTTTTTCCTGACTGCGCGACGCAAAGGAGAGTAATGTGTTTATGTATGTATGTACCTATGTGGTGTTCTAGTTAAATGGTTTCATATTTCGGTTAGGTCTCAAATGTTTTTGAGTTGATTGATTTTGTATAGAAAGGAATTCTTGTAATGGTCTTCAGAGGCAACGTACGCATTTATGAATTTTAAAGAAGTTTTATTTAATAGTATACCTACGTCATCACAGTACGTAACTGTAGGATGCAATAATAAGGTGGGCTGCACTCAGAGCCTGGGACGATTCAATTGCAGTGGTAATCATTTCATTTGCTAGCACTTCAGCAGTTAACACGGTCTATCATTGTCATTATTGTGTCGAGCTGTCTCATTAGCCTGTCGCTGTCCATTTCTAGTTGATGTTGTCTTTTCATTTGCACTGTTTGGTGGACACTGATTAAACTTAGTTCTGTATAAAATGCATGCGCGAAAATTATGCTAACTATGATTTTGAATATAACTTTGAATCGGTAACTTCAAAATCAGGAATAAAGTAGAAGTTTTTCCTATAATCTTCCTTCTTTTCTTATCTTTATTGATTGTATTAAATGGTGAGAGCTCATCCCTTCACCTCTTCACCTTTTTATAAAACAAAAAAATAAACATCAATGCTGGAAATGGGTTCTGTTGGTTATCCTTTAATACCCTTTCTATTATTTTGGCAATATTTGTGCAAAAACGAAATTTCTACAGATTTATTTTATGTATTGAATTATAGTAATGATGATAAAGTAGACTGAAAAATTAACTATCCCATTGGTTTCGCGGTCCCAAGCGAGACTGCTGAGAATGGGGTTTGATTTCCAGATCGGGCAAAGTCGAGTCAGAGGATTATTTTTCTGTTAACAATTTCTACTTAATTTCAATTTTTCTCGGGGGCCCTGGGTGACAAAACCTATTCATTCTTGCACGCTAGTTCTGAGAGGTCAGGTCTTCAGACCTTCCATCTTCTCTCTTCTTATTCATTGCCTTCATTGCTGAAGGTCGTACGTATGCTCGAAAGCTTTGACAGACTCACTGATGAGCTGCTTCCAAGGCCCCCAGTCTTCGGCTCTTCTCAGGGCAGTGGTATCCGTGAGTACGCGCCCTGATCAGGTCTTACTATTGAGTGGATGAGACGTTCCATACAGAAATATTTTTGCGACGTACCTATATGGAAAAAATGGAAAAAAATTACAATTCATTGATGGAGCTATTAGAACACTTGCAAAATTAAAACACCATTATCAAGAGGCTTAAATATTAGTTTGTTAACCGACTTACCAAAAAGGAGGAGGTTCTATGTTCGGCATTATGTTTTTATTTTTGATTATGTTCACCGATATCTCCGGTATGTACCGATTTTGAAAATTCTTTTTATGTTTGAAAGAGTATGTTCCGAAATTGGTTCCATTTTAATTTGGTGAAGATCTAATGAAGAACTTCGGAGATATACAACAGAATTATTCAATAAATAACAGAAAATCTCTCGGGATTGCTGTAATCTTGATTTTTATTGTTTATACCATTTCATAACATAACATCACGCCAGTGTACAGTTCACCTTGGTAAACTGTTATTTCACCGGTTATGTTCAGTTTCAAGATATTCGGGCAATCTAGTCTGGCATTATAGGTACCTTACTAAACTACTTGCCTATTAGGTAGGTACTCGTACGACCAAAAAGTGAATAAAAAAACTTAAAAACTTCCAAATAAAAATAACTTTATTTTAAGAAGTCGGTGTCTTTGTTAGGTAACAATTTTTTGCGTTATGGACACCGAATTCCAAAAATAAAGTTATTTTTTACTTTGTAGTTTTCTTGGAAGTCGGTAGTATTTTTTTGTATAAATGTTTTTTTATTAACAAAACAGTTCATTTCGATTTATCATGTGCCGGGAAACGTAGAATTTAATTGCTATCGTATCACAAAACCGAAAAAAGAGTAGAAAACATTACAGTAAATATGTATAAAACGGTGAGTTGATTTAGGCATTTCAGGGGCCATTAAAGCCCAAAAATCCCCTAACGGCCTTGCCCCTCTTACCTCGGAAAACACGCAAATCCGCTAGTCCTGCGCCTGATCTCTCGGCGGTCGTGTCTGATTGCCGCCCCATCGGACTAAGAGAGTTAAGGAACAAAGAAACTACTTGTATTTGTTTGTTGTGTAAACACTTGTGTCTCCTGTCTCCTGTTTACTTGGCTAATCCCCACTAAGTTTGGCCACCGTGTCGGAAGTACATTATGAATTTCCATTTCAGATCAAATAAAGAACGATAAAATTAATTAACGTGTTCAAATTTAAATGATTAGTATTGAATCAGTTTTTCATGTGTGTTATGTAGTACCTACATTTAATATTTTTTTGAATTGGGACAATTTAATAATATTCCAACTTTTATGTATACCTACATTAATATTGAAATTTATTTGTGATACCCTGCACGGTGGATCAGACCGGAATAGAAAATATTATAAAAAAAAACTGATCCCCCAGGTGATCAGATCGAGGGGATCAGACCGGAACAAATCACATTATCGGCAAATAAATCTTTCTTTCAAAAGAACACAAAGGTTCTAACGAAGAGCGTGCAATTAATGAATGCTTCTGATTTTGGTGCCATGTTTGTACCAAATCAGTCTGCAGATGTAAAGTAGAATGGACTGTAGTTGCCAATCGTCGCCACAGGCATTGGCTAACCGAGCCGGCAGAGCCGGGATTGCGCGGTCAGGTTAGTTTCAATTAAAACTCAACAGTGGAAATACAATGTCAAATAAACGCAGCATCCCTCACCACACGTAGCTTCCTAGAATCCAATTAATTTCTGCCGACGTAACCTTAAACTTTATTACGTTATTAATAGTATGATTTACCTTATAACTATTACTCGTAACTTAATAATTGCAAGATCGTTAAATTTGTTATTATGTTTAGCGTAATGGACGGTACGTGTCTTCCAACAGTTTATTGTTGTGTCACCTGTGTCATGTAAATTATTGCTTTTGTTACAATTGTTCAGCTTTCATAAAAAGGGCGGATTCATAAACCAAACCAAACCTCCTTTTAATTTACACATCGAGCTTTAGGAAGGGACTTAACTATCACACAGCTTTGAGTGATTGATAAAGAGTAGAGATGACGCTGTTGATATATACCAATTCTGTACTTCTGGGAGAGTATTCTGTTGTTCAACTAAGATCAATGCCTAAGTATCCTTGAAACTGCTTTTAGCTGGTTACATGTTTTAGATTTTAGTAGTGGTTATAGTGAGGTAAAAATCCCGCAAGCCCAATCTTATTCCCGAGGATGCCGGTAGAAACAAGGTTGAACTGAAAAGAGTCACGCCGGGAGAACATACACAGGTATTCAAGTGCATGACCATGAAATAAAATGAAGCAAAACGGTAATGTTAATGTGTGGAGAGAAAGGCCAAAGGAAAAGTGGATGGAGTGTATGAGGAGTGTTATGAAAGAAAAGAGACTTTGATAGGACGAGGGTGGACAGAACGAAATGGAAAAAGAAAACATGAAAACAAGACCTCTCCTCTTTTGGTGTTTGTGGGTTCAAATCCGGGCAAGTACCAATGTGACTTTTTCAAATTCATTTGTACTTTCTAAGTTTATCTTGGATATCACAGGCAACGGTGAAGGAAAACATTGTGAGGAAACCTGCAGCCTTATTGCGTCATGAATTCGGCAAGGTTAAAGGCAAAGAGTATGTAAAATCGACCAATCGCATGAGAGTTGAAAGACGCGATGTGGATTTCCGTCTATGTGATTGGTCGATTTTTGATACTATTTGCCTGTTGCTTTGCGGAATTCTTTAGGTAAGCAATAAGGCTACTGGACTTATATAGTTAATGTAAGTTTGAATTAGCCAAGTCCAAGTCATTAGTGAGGCCTTTGGGGTTACCGGACACCAGAGGTGGCCACTTCCTCACACGAAAAGAAGAAGAAGAAGTAATATGAGAGAAAGGTAGGCAGAAGTTGATGATCGAAGCAGTTAGCGTTGTTTGTAGCTTCCACCTATCATGGCAAAAAGGCGTGAGTTTATATAGGTAGGTGTTTAAACATAAATCCGGAATAAAACCACTGTTTCTACGAACCAAGACTGAGCTTTATATATGAATCCTATATGTTGTTTATTCAGTTCAAATTCGCCGCCGATAATAAATAAAACAAAATAATCACTTTCGTTTTACGTCTATTCGTTCTATGTCGTTCATCTTTATTACTTTCTTTTCTATTAATTAGTGTTGACCATGTAAGATTAACTGTTTATTTATCCAGTAGTATGTGGCTTGTGTTTTTGCTTAAATCGAACATGTTTGTTCTTCACCCTACCCTTGTTCTATGTTACTTAGGAGCCCGTGGCGTAATAATAATAGTATCACGGGCTTCAAGGTTAAGCATAGATTGCCGAGCTCGGTCGGTAGATAAGTGAGACTCCTCAAAGTTTTGGAAAACACATGGTCTTAGCATTGGTCCCGGCTGTCGTTTGCAGCCGTTACAGGTGTTTAGAAGCTAGGAACCTGAAGGAAGCAAGGGTATCGTGTTACCCAGTTGCTGGGTTGTGCAGGCCCGATAGACAGACGCTCCTAGAAAGACATTGGTGTACAGCTGCATTCACTTACACTGGAAGCAGACCCAAACATACCTAGTTGTGATAAGATTGATTGTCATATGTTACTTTGGGTCGGAGCAATATGTTTTTAACCCCGGACGGAAAAAGAGGGTTGTTATAAGTTTGACGTGTGTACCTGTGAGTTTGTGTATCTGTCTGTGGCTTCATAGCTCCTAAACGGATAAACCGATTTTGATATCGCTTTTTTTTGTTTGAAAGGTGACTTTATGGAAAGTGTTCCTAGTTATGTTTGACGAAAGTCGGTTCAGCCGTTCAAAAGTTATGGGCGTTTCATTGTTTGAATCGGGGTGTTTTCGCAAGATATCGTGTCATAATTACGTGTTCGATATATTGTCGATCGAAGCGTGTCTACTACTAGATAAATTATGTAGCGTGAAATAAAAATGTGTCGCGGGTGTTTTAATATTCAATATTTTCTTTGTCTTCTTCCATTCCTTCTTCTCAACCGTCACTTTTATCATTCACTCCCATTTCACTTAAGTGTGTAATGTTTTAGAAATACTAAAACATCCCATTCACTTTTTTTGACCTTCTTTTCTCCATTCATTCATGATTCTTTTAGTCACATTTTTTTCTTTCGTGCTCATCACCTGTCCAAAAGGTTCCCTTTCAGTTTCTAAGTTAGCAGATACCTATGGAGCCGAGTCTATCACGTGTTGCTTCTACGACCATATGAATATACACTAACTAGCCTTCCAAACTTAGAACGGAGTACCACACTTTTGAAATTGCAATTTCTCCTCAACTATAGAAATCAGAGTTTTAAAATAAAAACGGTTAGAAAATTTTATCAACTTCTTTTTAAATTATAGTTAAAACGTTACTACTAATGCATAATTTACATTAGTAACATTTTTAACTTAAACAAAGATATTCCCCAACATTGCCTCCGAAACATCGTCTTTAGTATGCCAAACCGGCTCGAAGTTGTAAATTTGAGGCAATTCCAGTTATTAAAATGTAATGGCGTAAAACATACTTATAAACGTTGTTTGGATTTTTGCCAGTAAGTTAAAAATTAATATTTTTGGTTGCTATCTTTTTTAGGGTACTGTTCCTCAAAAAGAAAAATCCCTCATAGGATCAATTAGGTGTGTCTCTGTCTGTCCGTGTGTCACCTTTTTCTCTGGAACGCCTGGAGGTAACGATTTTAAATTAATATCAATACTCAATTATGCAACCTCTTTCTGCTGTGAAAACGAATGGTAAGGGAATCAAAACCTATACGTAGGGTACTTTCCATTGACCTAGAAACATGAAATTTGCCAATAAGAAATATCTTATAGCACAAGTAAAGAAAAAAAGCCGAAAAGCGTAAATTTGTACCTACATAAAAAAACGATTATTAACTTATTTACAGTTGTTAAACTGACCGCGGCCTATTTCGATGTATGTGCAACAGTTTTCCAACGGAAATAGTAGACAACGAGTGGCTCGGGCTGATAGTAATGTCGAGGGTAAAATGGTTTTGTGGACGAGTTATAAACTCTGCTTTTCATTTCGATTACGAGGAAATAAAACAGTAGTATAACATAACATTTATTTAATTAATAATCTTACGACATTGATATTAGGCTTGGGCTGCAGACCTATACAGCCTACTATTATATTAATTTTGTAATATATATATTTTTTAAATTAATTAAATAACCTACCGTATTTTAATTTAAATTATAATATCTTTTATGTCTTAAAAACACATAAAAGGCAAATAAATTAAAGTAAATATTATAAAATAACAAATTCTATCTGTGAACTTTTTATTGTGTTTGGCTGTATAGCTCCTTTTCTTTGCCTTAATATATTACATTTATAAGTAGATACGTTAATGCACTTGTGCACAAATAAGCAATTTCAGAGCATGAGAAGTGAAAAGTTAATTAAATCCCTCAATCGTGTGTATCTTTTCGTTAGAGCAATGTCCAGTGTTTTCATTTTTGATGAACTTTAGTAATGTTACCTAATTTTGGTAAATGTAGTTGTTTGTACGGAACCCGCGGTGCGCGAGTCCGACTCGCACTTGGCCGGTTTTTTTTAAGTTACTAATGTATTTGACTTGACTTAATGTCTTATGGCCCTAGATGGGGCAGAGGTCATCCATAGATGTCCTTTATCATGATCGGCCTTGAGCTTCACGCTTCACCTCACGCCACGTCATTCCGATGCTCGCCGCTTCTGCCAACACTGTGCGACGCTAGGTTTGACGAGGACGGCCACGCTGTTTGTTTGGGTACATACATACATGGTCGGGACCCCTTCGGAGCGTGTGGCCTATCCATCTCCACATACGACGCTTGATCTGGCGTAACATCAGATTCTCGTGGCATTTCTCCAACAGCTCCAGCAGCGTTGGAGATGGTCTCGGGCCAGTAAATTCCGAGAATGCGACAAAGACAGTGTTTGACGAAGACTTGGGTTTGGCGTGAGATGTCTGTGATACTAATGTGTAATAAACTATAATTTCAAAGAAAATTTATATAGATTTTTAATATTTATTTATGTCAATACTCTGACTGGAGAAATTGCAATTTTAAAAGAGTGGTACTAAGTTTTGAAAGCATATGTATTATGTATAAACAAATAACAAAAGTAAACAGGTTATCGAACGGTTCCTTGCTGTGGAAGATACCGATAAACTGGTTGTGGTACAAGCAGAGGTCTTCCGGTTTAGGGTATCTATAAACAAGCATCTTTATTGAATATTACTGACACCGTTATTTCTATTTCTAACACAAAGAGGTTTATTTGATTATTTTAATAGTTAGGTATTACAGTTAAATTATCCGGTTTTTACTTCACTTTATATGCTAGCACTATGTTAATTTGTGAGGACCTCAGGCAGATACTAGGCACCGTTAACATCTAAAATACATAATTTCTTCTGTATGTGCGCAAAGCGCGTTGTGTTGATATTTATCTTGATATTATTATCTTATCTTTACTGAATACTAATATTATTATTTTATTTTAAGTTAGGATTTTAGTTATATTAGATAGAATGTATTATGTTTATGCATTGTGTGCTGTACACGTATTTGTTTAGTTTATATAGTTAGTAAGAATTTAAATGTTAAGTTATATTGTGCACTTGAGTATGCTGTCCTCACGTAATTAAAAATCTCTTTTGACACTGAGGTTTGCTGTAAGAGAACCCAATTATGGGTTAAGCTCGCCTTTGTACATATGCTGTCCTACTATATTTGATAAATGTATGTTTTTGTGTACAATAAAGAATAAGAATAAAGAATAAGAATAAGAATATAAATAGGTAAAATTATTTGTTTGTAGATAATATTTGTAGAAGGTAACCTCTGGAAATACTAATGCTATTACGAACATTCTTCCACAGATTGAAAGCTTCATTGGTTAAGATATCTTTTTCGAAAGGGTTTAATAATTTTTGGCAATACAAAGAGTATTTATCATACCCTTTCATGGGGTCAAACCCATTGCCTTGCCGAATTCATTTACGCAATCAGGCTGCTGGACATGACATGTGGTTGACAGTGGAGCAATAATACCAACAATGAATATTTAGATACAATAATACTTACTAGAAACACAAATACATACTTACATGCTATGCATGCTACAAGTATATAATAATAGATACATAAATACATACATACTTATTACCTATAAGCAATAAATTATGTTGTTGCTACAGCTGTTGAGTCGCTAGCTGCTGGAACTGCTGTTATTTCAATTCTAGCAGTTGATTATTGTTGAGCCTGGTAACTAGTTGCTGCCCTGGGAACAGGTGGTGTTATAGGCTTTCTATCCCCTAATAATGGACAGGAAAGGAGGACGAAGCTGTAGTTTAAAGCTAGCAAATAATAAAGTTTGAATCATAGCTTATCGGGATGTGTCTGATCGTCTACCTATAAACACAGTTCTATTCTGGTTTTAGAAAGTTTTATATATTAATAAAACCGACCTTGTTTTGGTCCTCGATTTGCTGTATTTTTACTACAGATTCGATTATTTATTTCAACTTCTAAAGTAGTTTAGCTTAGAATCGAAAGTTATTTGTATGTTAATTTAATTTTGGTACATTTATTTTATAATATTGTATTCATTATTCCCAGTTCACTCAGTCGGAGGTATGGTGACCATGTTTTTGTTGCGAAATGTGGTGTTTTTCTTGAGACAGTGCAGCCTACTCGCTATTGTGAGTGTTACGCATAATTGTGTATTGTTTTAACGACATTTGCAATCTTGGTCACGCAGTAGCTAATAACTTAGCCTGTATTATTATCGTGGAGCTAACGAACACTGCTACTAATGTTGCCACCTACTGCTTCCAAATTACAAGATTAACTATCAGCTCAAGAAGAACAAAGCAAATATCTGGGCAGTGGACAAAGAAATCGCTTTGTTCAAGTCAGTCCATCAGGTAGACGTGTCCTTTTTCTCTTGGGATGGTTAGAAAATGCAGAACACACCTTTAAGGTTCATATCTGGACATACACGCGCGAGCTGATTGCTTGTAGAGCGGGCTTTTCAAATGTTTTCACCTTTGATATCCGCTTTCATGCTCAATACTTTTTGTAACTAACATATGTCCACTGAAAATCACATTATAATGTACTCAGCTAGGTACATAGCGAAAATAAACTAAAAACGTGTAACTGAAGTGACATCACACGGCTGTGCCTTAGGTTTACTTGTTTTACAATAATTACATAACTGTTACAGTGGCTGCAGAATGGCTGATATGAGTTTAAATATACCCGCTGACCGCCGACCGCTGACGCATACAGCGTCTTTTATTTTTGCGAAAAGAGATGGTCGTCTCCCTCAAATATGCACAATTGCTCCACTTAAGAAGTACTAGCTTCTCTCTCGTGATAGTCAGAGTAGTCGTGGTAATCGGTCGCTCTTAGACTATCATATTTATTAATAATAATGATGTCAACAATTATTAAATCATTAATTTATTATGCATCAATATTCTGCAAATCATTTAAAAACGCAATTTGCGCTCAGACTTTGCGGAAATTGAGTTATGTTTTTCTGTACTTTTTGCTTCTGATACCTGTAAATTGGCCGTCGGCCCTAGCACAAAATAGAACGGCGCGCCGCCACTTACGTAGGTACTTTGTGGGCCTTACTAGCAAGTATGCTTACGTTCAAAGTAAATCCCACACATTATGTGTAGAAAGAACTCAGTAACGACTGGGGCGTCTGGGATCTTGGACCATTATATAAAAACATGTGTCATTGCAATGTATTATAAATCATAAAGTGATATTGCTGTTACACATAAATTACGGTAAGCCAACTTGACATCAGCTGGGGCATCTTATATGCCATACAATATCCTATGAAAAAGCAATTAAATCAACTAGATTGATTAAAGTCCCTTCAGATTATCTCCATCCAACATTATCGAAGTAATCGATTCCGCACGTTAATTACTAATTAGCAAATCGTACATACCTTACAATCTCAAATCACTAGGCTGAGACTGCCAATGCACTTGCTAGATAACGCACTTCGAAGGCCTTAGTTAGATGACCTCTTTTTTTCTTTGATTTTTATTTCATCCAATGACTTCTCCTGCTCTGGGTGAAGCGAGAGGGTGTGTCAAGACTTTTACTGACTAAAACCAACCTGTGTTCCTTCAGTTGCTTGTGCCAGGGCCGCGGTAATTCTCTTTGTAATTTTTTGCTGACATCTAATTGAGGCGCGCGTGGAACAATACTTGTCGTCCATTCGGGCCTGGTCCTTATCGGACGGCAAGCTACCCATTACTCGCCGTACGCCGTAAGCCCGCATCGTTAGATGGCCTAGCTAATAGGGAATTCAGGGTTAAGTTCTTCAGAAAAATAGGTAAATTATAATGTCAAAAACCATAGTTTAGTATCAATTATTTTCTTCTGTATGCCTAAATTATGTTTCTGTGTTCCGAATCAGAAATAAAGACATCCGCAGTAGAATCAGGTTTACCGACATAGTCCGAAGAATTACCAAACTAAAGTGGCAGAGGGCAGAGCACATTGCACGCAAAACGGATGGTCGATGGCCTCCCTTCAAGTTAAGCGATGACCTGGTCAGGGCTGCTGGAATCAGCTGGATGCGAGACGCACGTCAGGCTGATCGATGGGACGACACTTGGGGGAGGCCTAAGTCCAGTCCTACGCCTCTATACGTTTGTGCGCATTAAGTATTAAATAAATAAATAATGATGTAAATTTATTTATTCGTTTATCCTGGCACTGGAACGCCTTGCAACAATTACACCAATGGAGCACAATCTTATAATAAACTCACTATAAGTCCAAGTTTCCTCACGATGTTTTCTTTCACCGTTGTCAGCGATGTCCAAGATAAACTTAGAAAGTACATATGAATTGAAAAAGTCACATTGGTACTTGCCCGGATTCGAATCCACGACCTCAAGCACGAGAGACGAGATCTTAGCCACTGGGCCACCACGACATATTAAGATAGCGAGGTACCGACTGGTTTCCCAAAATAATGTGTGATGTGGTAAGGGCTAGAAACAATTAAAAAAACCGGCCAAGTGCGAGTCGGACTCGCACACGAAGGGTTCCGTACCATTATCGCTAAACACAGCAAAAAATCACGTTTGTTGTATGGGAGCCCCCCTTAATTTATTTTATTTTAATTTAATAATTATTATTTTTTAAGATAATATACAACTAAATATTCTGGGCATATTTCAAGCGTCTACCTGTTGCCGTTATTAATATCGAGCAAAAAACGGCAAAAATATCACGTTTGTTGTATGGGAGCCCCCTTATATATTAATTTAATACTGTTTTTAGTATTTGTTGTTATAGCGGCAACAGGAATACATCATCTGTGAAAATGTCAATTGTCTAACTATCACGGTTCATGAGATACAGCCTGGTGACAGACAGACAGACAGACAGACAGACGGACAGCGAAGTCTCAGTAATAGGGTCCCGTTTTTACCCTTTGGGTACGGAACCCTAAAAACAATAGTCTTATAAGGTCCGTCCTTGCGATGTACCTATGTAGTTAATTAACTTCTTGTTTCTTTCTTTGGAAAAAATTGATGACTACTGTCTAGGTGAGCAATTTTCGTACTTATATCTACTATAACCCCACGACGTTTCTAAAAACTAAAACATAAATTAAAAACAATATCCTGGATTGATTGCTCGCGAATGCACCACTGTTAAGAGGGCATGGCAAACATCTCAGAAAAAAAATCTATAGAAAAAGAAGTCGATCTAATCAACTGGAATCCGGACTCCATCGTGGAATTAAAAACGCCAAAAGGAAAAAAAACATTAACTCTTTGTCCCTTATGCTTAGCAGTATAGCTTACGACCACAGACCGCAAAAATTATAAGTGGCTTACATAGATGAAACCCGCTATTTTCTGAATAAGTAATATCTTAAAGATTAGACTAATATGCCGCTTGTTTGTACCAGTACTGCATGTTTTCATAAATATAATTTTCCTTAGTAACTCAGTTCTGAGCTTGTGTCGTTTCCTCTGAGCAATTCAATTTACCACAATTGAGTTATCGTCACTCCTTTACAGAAATCAATTACAGCTCGAATGTCGTCAATCAATTTTGTGAACCATGTAGCTTTTAAATCCCTGTTAAAGATTAGAAACAAAGTTACACTGATTTGGCAATTTGAGTTTTATAATCAATACTTTATGTGAACATAATATTTTTCTGTTTACACAAAACTACTATACTTTTGATTGCGTAGGAAGTTTCGGTAGGAATCATCCACAGTACTTAAGTAATAACAAATACATTATTAATTATTACCTACACATAAGAAAAAATAAAAAATTCGGTCCTATACTCCGTAGAGGCGCCAAGAGCAAAAGACACTATGAATCCGCTTTCGAATTGATTGGGGGGGTCACTGACAACATTCGATGGGGTTGTAGGATTCTCCATCTCCTACCACCACGGAAGAAGAGAACGGACGGACGGAGAATCCTACTTATATACATAACAACACGCTGATATTCGCTGAAGGTTTGGGCTAAAGTGCTCCTATATTACACACATTTCGTATATTTTCTGGGTAGAAAATGATAATTCTACTTAGTCCGTCAGTGAGATTATCAAATAGGACACGTATTTTTTGCTTTACCAAATCTAAATTTAATCTAAATAAATAAAAATTTGCAACGTTAAAGCACATCAAAGTTCAGGAGTGGGGCAAAGGCAGTATTTAAAGTGAACTGACGTGCGGCGGCGTGACGTTTCACGATATTTCAACGCATTATATCGTCGCCACTTTATGTTAAAGTGAAAAAGAAAAATACGTGTCCAATTTTTTTTATTAATCTACCTGACGGACAAAAAAATATTTTTTATAAACTACCCTATTAGGTTGTAGTCTCATGTACCTAATTATAGCGAGCTTACTGCCTGATTGCAGTAAGTGGTAGCCCGGAGCCCGGATATGTGCCCGTTTCCGGCACCGGGCTAACCCAATAACACTCTACCCGACCCAGGAATAGAACCCAGGATTTAGTACTAAGCTGTAAGGCTTGCGACCTCGAGACCAATGAGGCCGTTCAATCTAACTAATAAACAAGAAAACATTTTGTCCTTCACAAGTGCTATCACAGATTGTATTTGATCACGTTGTAATGTCCATTTCAATGTCAATTAATTATTCATTCAAATCTGTCAAGGGATCTGTAAGGAAACCTTATTATTTATTTTATTGGATTATATTCATGCAAATTTTCTGTTTTATTAGATTTATGTTGTTCATGAACTTGATAAAATAGGGTTGCGATCACGATCACTGACCTTGATCATAGGTATTCACTATTTCCAAACCACTGCAACGCCTGAAAGCCAGAATAAATAAGGGCGGAGCCAGAAAACCGCAGAGTCAATGAAGCTACACGAAGTCCCGGAAAATGAATTTAACTGTGTCTTGAATCCCGCAACGAAATAAGTCAGATAAGAATAACGAATGAATAGGAAACAAATACATAATTTCCATTTCCTTCCATATCAAGCAGGAGACAGAACAAACAAGGCCAATAGGCACAAAGAGTCGTTTACAACTGGGATAATCCCAGTTGCCTAGCACCGCGGATAAAAATTATCATTAATATTAATGGGTCCTAACATTTGCTGTTATATTTGATTCCAATAATAGGTATGGCAAAAACGCTTGAACACACGGTAATTTGTTCTGGTTTCTACATGGTCCGTATAGTAAATAACTCTGGATGCAGCCTGTACATTATCGAACATAATATTGCGTTCATTCTGTCAAAGAATACACTCGCATAAGATATGTTGTGCAGATTGTACATATTCGCAGTTAGATGTAGAAAATTGAAATAAAGGCGAAGCAACAAGCTTGAAGTAAAATAATTGAGATTAGGTTGACGAGAATTCTGTTTTTCTTGAAAAAGGAGTTGATGACAATATTTTTTCAATTTCATTAACACCAGGGTTGGTATTTAGTGATGATAATGTTCCTTTCAATATTATGTGATTGAAATTGATGCCTGCAAGGAAGACACAAGATTTAATTTTCACTTTACGCACATACTTTTAGCTTTCTCATCATTATCATCATTTCAGCCAAAAGACGTCCACTGCTGGACATGGGCATCTCCCAAGCATCTCTACATCGATCGGTTCTGTGCGTCTCGCATCCAGCGGATTCTCGCAAACTTATTCAGGTCATCGGTCCACCTATAGGGAGGCCTTCCAAGGCCGCGCTTTTCGGTACGCGGTCGCCACTCTAGAAATTTCCAGCCCCATCGGCATTTCAAGGCACATTTGCCTGAAATGTGCCCTGCCCACTGCCACTTATGTTTGGAAATTCTAAGAGCTATGTCGGTAACCCTGGTTCTCCTGTGCAGCTCCAGCTTTGCCATAGTCGGGTAAAAACACTATGAATCTCAGCACCTGCGTTGCAACACGTGGAAAATGCATAGCGACATTAATCCATACATTAGAATCATCAACATACATTTTAAGTACATGTTATGGCGGACGCTAATTACATAATTACCTCCGGCTTTAACAATATATTGGTGTATAACGTACCTATGTTGTATTAAACTTATTACATTGTTAGTTGCTTGCTTCATTATCGCATGCTGTCACACTAATGGTGCCACACTCTTGCACCTGCCTTTGTTTCTCATTACCCTTCGGACAATCATTTGTGAAGGTTTCAAGGTATCACGTAACTGGTCTAGGTTTTCAATTAATTCAGCTTGGTAGCTGATACTCTACTGGCACTCAAATGGTAGAAAGGTACTCAGCTGCATCCGATATCTCAAGATATTCTTTTCTATAGTTGTTATGTTTTAGCATGTTAATAGCGGATATTGACCATATCTTTATTAAATATAAAATACCGTAATAAAGCCCATCATCGACTTCCCTGAATCGGAAGCTATTGTGTTATACATCTTTATTTTCATAATGAAAACCGACACATAGTTTTTGTTGGGTTCTTACGAAGAGAAATACGGAATAGACCATATTGCCCTGTTAGAACGAAACAATTAATTATACCAATTTAAAGGTTTCCTTTTCAATCGAGTAATTTTCTTAGGTCATTAAGATAAAGTGGCGTATTTTTCTTTCCTTTTACTTTCAACGGCTAGGTTGAATAGAAAAGGCTGTTGTAAGGGTGCTTTTCCGCCAGAGAAGTGCGACGAAGCTAGGCGGTGCGAGGATATGTCGTGACGTAGTGAAAATGTGTTTAGTACGAGTATCTACCAGAACTGTGCGAGGGGCATGCGCGGCGAGGATGCATAGAGGACTCTTTTGAGCTGTGCCCGCACACGCTCCTTGCTTGCGAACCTTCCTACCTCCTACACATGCCTAACTCGCATCCCTCGCTCCAATATCTTGTCTTTTTGTAAGTACTAATACATAGGCCTAACTAGTCCTTTTTTACTAGAACTGCGCTAAGCCAGGCTAGGCAAATTAAGTATACCCATTTGCGGATTTTTCCTTGCGCATCGTCTAGCTACCTCGCACATCTCTTGTGGATGAGCACCCAAATTCTCCCCTCTTTTGTCTAGGATTAAGTTAGGTAAACGTAATAAACTCTAGATTGACCTACTATTTTCCCACTGCCATTGCCGCTGTCGGTTGTCAGTTTAACCGGATTAATACTGAACTGGACAGAATTGAAGTGTTCTACGGGAACTGCCATTCAACATCGGCTATCCAATTACTATCGTTTAAAAACATAATAGCTATACTGAAAGCTCTAAGCCGATAGAATAAATGAAAGCTTTTATTTATATGACCTTTTTTAAATCCTGCACTTGTTTTTGATAGCCATTTTACACTTTTAATAACCTAATGAATATAGTTTTAAAATGTTGCATAGGCACCTTTTCAGTTGCTGAAAGTATGACCTATACCAACAACTTTCTGTTAGCACGTCATTTTTATTTTGGAGAACGCCGAATTAGTTTTTGAAACACTCATATTTATATGTAATTTGGGCAGCAAAAGGAAAGTTTGAAATAATAAATGACTGTACTAAAACTCCCTAATGACAACCAACTGACGTAAATCGTGTGTATCGTGATCGGTATTTGCGGTTTACAACAAACAATGAGTATTAAAAGAGAGAGATTACGAGAAGACTAAATAATTAATATGTGAATTCCCTGAATTGTATTTACAATTTACGACATTCAGGCAAAATAATAATTTTTATGTACCTACCTACAAGGAACAAATAAAATAGGTCATTTGTATTTTAAGGAAAATAGTTTCCGAAACGAACTCTTTGACATTCGTTACAGTCCAGTGGCCCTAGACAAAGTATCATTATATCGGCATGACGATGATCTAAATACCAAAATGTAAGGCATAACATTAGCGCACCAATTGCCGCCAGTTTAAGCTTAATTCAGATTGATGTGCAAGACTTAAGTACATGGTTCGTTACTAGCGGCACTTTAACAATTTATTTTCGTTCTTGAAATAATGTTCTTTTAAGTCGAATATATAACAACCAGCAAGGACCAAGGAACAGATTTTTTAAAAATTAAAACCTTTAAATATGCTATATTCCTATTACTGCAACATCAGCTAGGGCTTGTTCCTATCCCTTTTTTGCGGCACCAATTACCGACCGCTAAATTAACCAGACAAACCCAGATAAATAAAATGGCTTTTTTTATTATTTATTCAAATATATCAACAGTTTTTTACACCATACCAAACCGTTCGTTCCACGATCATTGTTGACATAATTCGACTGATTCGCTTGATAAATCTCAATTACATCTTTTTTTCACATTGATCATAATTATTACTGATTTTGCATGAAAATCAGTAATAATTATGATCAATCAATCATATACATGGTGTAGGTAGGTATAAAAATCAAAGTATTAGGATAGAATAAATGAAATTTAAAATACTGATCGAACGTTACACCTAAAACCGGTGTTTGGAACAAAAATACAAGTATTGTTCGTATTACCGCCACATATTGAATTTTAACCAAATTAAATCTCATGCCAATTACTTGCTGGTTGTATTTATTGTAGTAGTAAGACTACATTTAAATTATTATAAGATTCATCATAATTTTTTATATAACTAATTTTCCTTATGAAATAAGTGAGTGTACTTACGTCATCGGGATACTATGAGATGTGCACTATTTGCAGAAGTCTCCGACGAACTGTTCAATCAATAGTACTTTACTGCAGCGGCAGGGTCGGACTGGCCATACGGGAGTACCGGGAATTTTTCCGGTGGGCCGGTCCCTCCTTGGGCCGGTTCGGTTCGCCAGCTGGACCATGGAGGTAGTTTATTATCACATGTATCTATGTAATGTTTTTGGTTTACAATAAAGAATTAAGAAGGGTGAAGCTCAAGACCAATCGCGATAGTGGATATCTGTGGACGCCCTCAGCCCCTTCTTTTTTTGTTAACCTTGAAAAGGCGCCTGCTCTTTTTACCTCACTAAAACGACCCCGGCACAACCCTGGGGAGACTGAAAGAGCGTCTCCCCTGAGCCTCGCTGTGCACGGCAGCACGTAATCACTGTGGAACTTGGTGTTACAAAAAAGCTTCATCAGATTTCAGGGCTGAGATTACTCCATCTCTTTAAGTAAACACAAACAACAAAAGATAAAGAAACTGTTGTCAGTTGGCAGCAATCAGTTTTCTATTAGGCGTAAGTACATGGGATCCATCCTTGTTGCTGGCAGCATAGTAAAACGGTCGGAAAGGTCATTGGTCAGCGCAGTCTATGCATACCGATGAGCGCACTGGGTATGTTTCCGCAAAACACTTCCAGTAACGCCATATATTATACAGAGACACAACACTAAACTACCAGACTTCATGATTTACCACAATTATGTTATGGATTAATAGAGCTCGTGGCTGAATAATAACAGGCGCACAGGTCGATCTTCAAGGTTAAGCAACGCTTGACGAGGTTGTCCGTGAATGGGTGACCATTTCAAAATACTGAGATTCCTCCGTGCCTCGGCAAGCACGTTAAGCCGTTGGTTCCGGCTGGCATTTGAAGATCTTTGACAGTAGTTACGGGCAGTCAGAAGCCTGAGATCTGACACCAGTCTAGCCAAGGGGTACCGTGTTGTGGAGGTCAGATAGGCAGACCCTCCATGTAAAACACTAATACTCAGCTGAATCCAGTTAGACTGGAAGCCGACCCCATTATAATTGGGAAAAGGCTAGGCAGATTGATTGATGTTATGGATTATTAGTGTCTAACAGTAGGGAATAGCAAAGGATGAAAACATAAACCTATTAGAAATTAGAAATTCTCTGATATACTACACAGCCACACAGCCTTTCTAAGTCTAGAAGCATGAACGCACATGAGTGCCTTTTTTATATGGAAAAAGCACTAAAAAACACGTACACGTACAAACTGCTACATTTACCAAAATAATTAAATAACATTACTGAAGTTCATAATCTATGAGGGCACCGAAAATTACTCTAACGATAAGATAAACAGAATTGGGGGACAAAATTAACTTTGCCGTTGGAAAACTGTACTCCGCATACATCAACATAAGTCGCGGTCAGTTTACCAACTGCAAATAAGTTATTAATTATTTTTTTTATGTGGTAAAAATTTACGATTTTCGGCTTTTTCCCTATAATTGTGATATAAGACATTGCTTCTTGCCAAATTTCATGATTCTAGGTCAACGGGAAGGACCCTGAAGATTTTGATTCACTTGCGTGTGTAAAATATACGTCACTAACAGCTTTATCTCTTGACTGCGGTGATTTAGAAGTTTGTTTTTTTCACAGCTGCAAGGGGTTGCAAACTTGACTATAAGATATTAGTTTCAACTCGATACCTCCACGCGTTCTCGCGATAAAGGGTCTTGACAGACAGATGGACAGACAGACGCTCAACAGAGTGATCCTTTATGGGTGCCGTTTTTTCATTTTGAGGTAGGACGGAACCTTAAAAACTGGTGAGGTTAACCTTCTAGACTTAGCAAGGCTATGCGTTGTATAGTATATCAGTGAGTTTAAGGTTTTATTGGAAGTTAGTCGCAGATGAAAATCCCATCAGGCACACTTGGATATTAATGAGTTAATTTCCGAGTCATTAAAATAAACAGCTCTTGCTCATAAGTACTGCTTAAGTCATTGAGTACAGTCGTAAAGGTAAAATCAGACAACATTGGCATGATGTATAATTTGAATGCTCTTAGCCGTACAATACTCTATAATTATGAAGACTATCCAATCTATATATACTAATATTATTAAGAGGAAAGATTTTTGTGTTTGTTTGTTTGTACCGAGTAGGCTTCAAAACTGCTGGACCGATTAAAAAAATTCTTTCGCCAATAGAAAGCTACATTATTCCTGAGTAACATAGGCTATTGTTTTAATCCCGAAAACGGGGCGCCTCTGTGGGGTGGCCCACGGGAGCGAAGCCGCGGGGAATAGCTAGTACTTATATATAGTACAAGTAGATTGATGCAATTTCTAATCAATAGTACTTTTCCAAAAAACAAGTTAGACTAAAGTATATAATTTTTTACAAGCCGTGTTTGACATCAGCCACATTTTTAATCAGTCTTAGAAGAACACTTCAAAAACGAGATAGGTAACAGCTTATTTTTACTCATAAACAGATGTCTAGGTACCAACTGTTACCTTACAAGATTCAAAAATGACTCATACTTGAATCCTCTTTCAAACATTACACATTCATACAGATCTATGCTCATCATCATCATCATCATATCAGCCGATAGTCGTCCACTGCTGGGCATAGGCCTCCCTCAAGCTCTATGCTCACCCCAAATGAATTGGAACAAACGTAAGAGGTTGATGAGCGGATGAATCATTGAATGAATTTTATATTCAAAAAGTATTTGGATCGCGAACAAGTGGACGATCTACCTTATTATTAGTTGTTCAAACCAAAACAAAACCAGAGGCATTACGAATTTTTGTTGAATTGTCATCTCAGAGAAAGATAAGTATAATGTCTTATGAACCAGTAATTTTACCAGCATTCAATTCCTTTCGAACCGGAACACAGCAACGCTTCGCTTGGCGGAAGAAATGGGAGGCAACTCTATGTACCCGCTTCTTCCGCCAAGCAGCGAAGCGTAGGGACTATTTACGCTGTAAGGGCACTTATTATAATTATTATTTATAACATTATATTATCCCACTGCAAGGCAAAGTTTTTTCCTACAAAGAAAGCACGAGCATTAAATTTATAGTTTAGCTTATATTTAGAACCATTTTCAACAGTATAAAATTAATAAAATCGTAAAATTTAAAATTTACAAAATGATTTTGATGAAAATGATTAATTTTGATTGAATATCAAAATATGAATCAAAGTCATACTCATTAGAAAATGATATGAATTTCATACAACTTTCAATTCATTTCATTGTATCATATATATATATATATATACATACATATATATACATATACATATATATATATATATCATATTCATATATTATGCAACGTGTATACGGTGTAAATCAAACTGAGAGCAGTGGTGACTTAGTGTTATCGGCCGCGACTTATAAGTTATATGTAGTGAGTTCAAACCCAGGCAGGCGCTTTACTTTGTGTAAATTATTTCACCACCACTACTCTCAAAACAGTGAAAACATCGTGAGGAAACCGGCCTATCCCAGAAACAAAAATTCGAATACAAGTGACATACACCAACCAATACACCATACAATATTTCATAACATAATATCACGCCTGTACGCTCTGAAGTTGTACCCTGCTACTTGTAGGTACACTCCATCCCGTACATCCCAACCCATCTAGTGATTTCACCAGTTATGTTCAAGATCCACGTTATTGGGGATATCTATTCTAGCATAGCTTTTTTGTTTATGAACCGATCTTGATGGTTATTACCCAACTAAGATGATGCCAAAAGGAGGGTTTGATTTTAACCGGTTTGTATGAATGTTCGTCTGTTCCCAACTTAGTTATACCAACAACTTATACCACTGGTAGGTACCTATTTGTTTCAAATCAAATTTATTTTCTATGCCGAACGGATATCACGCTTTCAATAATTAAATTTAATGTGCGAAAGAATACTAACAACTTGAATTTGGTACAGTCAGGTCAGTCAAACCTAATCAAATTAAAGGACATGGCCAGTTTCTGAATGGAAGTCAGCATTCAGATACAATACCTAAGCAGATAGGTAGTAAATCGTGGATGGCTATAGCCAAGTACAGTAAGTCACAGATGATGTCTCATTTAATATACATTTATTCTTATAAGTCGGCATAGTGAGTCGAAGGGAAAAGATACGATTTAAATCTTAAATATATTATAGCTAGCTATGGCCCGATTTTTCAATAGTCCGATAAATTTTAACTGAGGAATAAAAATGGCTGTTTGACATATTTTCTATAGGGATATTATAAATTGCATATCAAATAAATAATCGCCTATCAATACATACTCATCATTTATATTCTTTTTTACATCAAATAACTTACTTCACTACAAATAAACTAAATGTTTAACAAAACTCAAACTGCAGATAATTCGAAATTATACATCAATATGACATTACTATTTTCCTCATAATGCAATACAGTTAAATTTAGTTTTGTACAAAAATACTACATACATAGCATAAATACTGACTGCACAGCAAATTTTCCATATTTCATAGCAAAATAACTATCCCAGTCGCATATTAACCAGTAAGTACAACAAAACCTGTTCATCATATTTGTCTTAATTTTCAAGAAGCCATGCTCGGCAAATTTGATGATTATTATAACAAAAAAATCCTGTCACATTGCATTATTTCTAAAAGCAGAACAAATTAACTGAAAAAGGTTCGCGGCTTCGCGCGCTTTTTCGTCACTAGACTGGATATTTGTCAAAAGGTTCGTAAATTTTGACTTTGTTCGGGAATTTAGGGCACCCCGACACAGATAGGTTAGGTTCGAAGGGGATGACGGGAGGTGAAGTGAGCGAGCAAAGCGAGCGAACTTAGCTCCCGTCATCTCCTTCGTGTTAGGTTACTTTAGACCCTGCAGACAGAAATAGGTGCCCCGCGGAGCGGGGCTCCGTCGACATTTTTTTTTCAGGTCCTTGTTTTAAACATTTGTATCGCCCACTGTTTCTCTCCGACTCAAGTACGTGGCGCCACCTGCAGAAGCTAAAAATGTGCCTATTGGGCAAAAAAGGAAGCGTGGACGCCCCGCGAAAGCAAGACCCGCTAATTAATAAATTACAATTTTGTATCTCATTTTATATTTTTTTTTGCTGATCTCATTATGTGGTAATTAATAAATAATAAGAAGACTGTGACTAATAAAATGCTGTTTTATTTAGAAAAACTGCTGTAAATAATATAAAAATAGAAGCTATATTTAAAAGAAAAAGAGTTAACATGTATAATGTGCATTAAGATTATTAGCTGTGTATTGATGAAAAAGCTTTTGCTTTAGGAAAAATCGCTGTACGCTGCGAAAATAAATTGTAGTGTGTTTAGTGATATTTTGAGTTGAATATTTTGCTGTGCAATCAGTAATTTTGATGGGAATTCGGAATCTTATTGCATAGAAAAAGGATATTTTTTGATTTGCGTTTAAATACTACCCTTTTCTATACAAAAGCTGTCAAACCACCATTTTTATTCCTCAGTTAAAAGTTATCAGACTATTAAAAAATCGGGCCTAAATTGACTGAGGTATCGTAATATGACGTCACGTAAATCCTATGTGGTTCCGTATAAGGACCGCAGTAATGAATCTACACAAATAAACTATTAATATTATAAAGAGGAAAGATTTGTTTGTTTGTACCGAATAGGCTCCGAAACTACTGGACCAATTTAAAAAATTATTTCACCAATAGAAAGCTACGTTATTCCTGAGTAACATAGGCTATTTTTTCATCCCGAAAACGGGTCCTGTTTGGCGGCCTACGGGAGCGAAGCCGCGGGGAAAAGCTAGTATAAAATAAAATAGGTACCGTGTTGGGTATCATATCAAATGAAAGGTAATTAGCACATTTCAAAATAAAATATCACTGGCTGTAGCTCGTTGCTTTGCTTGTATTCAGTCGATTACTGCGTCTTTTTTTAAACCCACTATGGCCAAGCTCAGGCGGTAACTACTGCGCCTACTACTTACACTTATAATAAAGAAACCCAAACTAATTTAAATAAAAAAAAAAGTTAATTTTAAATATCAAAAAACCCGACTGCTTGAAAAGCGAACTAAAAAGACGTAAACAAGGAGAAAATCATGCTGTGCAGTCGGAGGATACATATTCGCGAGCTGGCTGACAAAACCAGATGTATCCTCCGACTGCACAGCATGATTTTCTCCTAACTAAAGTTAACCTAAAGTATTCGTCTTAACACTCGCAGGGTTAAGACGAATCGATTGACGAAAGAACCATCAAAATCGGCTCACGCGTTTGGTCTCTAGAACGCCACATAGGAACAAACATACATACATACATACTTACATACATACATAGACTGATAAACACATTACCCTCCTTCGGCAGTCGGGTAAAAATAAGTTAAAAATTAAAACCCGACTACAGTAAAATCACGCTCTGAATAGCATGAGACTACAAAATATTCTTAGAAGAGATCGTATGGCACCTACAGCATACCAGCAATTGTTTACACTACAATACATTATAACAGCAGCATCTGTAGCCAAATTGACAATCTACAATCGATAACGCTAGTAGAAAACTTATCAATGTATGGGAATGACGCATCTGAATTAAGTCACGTTGTCTGACCAAACAAAAAGAAGGCGTTAACGATTGTAGAAAGAGATTCGATACGAAACATTTGTAACTTGGCTAGGGGCCAGATACTTAGGTAGCAATATTTATGGCAAGGTAGCAATAGTTATCCTCAAAAAATATAATTATGATTGTTTCATCCTTTTTAGGACGAGATTTTGCTGTAGTTTGGTTTTAGTTTTAAAAAATATTTTTGGTTTAGTTATAATATAGGTATAGAAATAAATTTAAATTTGAAAAGTATTACGATCCCTGTACCGTAACTAGTGCCCATAAGCTATCTGTTTTGCGTGCGTTACATTGCACCGACCGCGCACTACCATAAACAGCAATTATTGCTTCGAAAAGAAAAGTTATTGCCCAGCAATTTGTTATTTGCAAAAGCAAAGTAACTTAGGTGTACAGAATACGTAGATGACGTCTTTGTGGTGGGTCTTTTTACAAACTGTTTATAATTTACTTTACTCTCGTAGACAGATTACTACAACCTATAGAAAAAAACATTTATCTAATCGTGTGGG
This sequence comes from Anorthoa munda, assembly GCA_945859665.1. Taxonomy (NCBI): domain Eukaryota; kingdom Metazoa; phylum Arthropoda; class Insecta; order Lepidoptera; family Noctuidae; genus Anorthoa; species Anorthoa munda. Next base: position 43,390,496 of record OX243893.1, read on the forward strand.
CACAGATAATATTAATACTAGCAGTAGCATACAGATGTCTTATCCCATACAAAGAAACCGTGCCGACGTACTGTACTGATTATACTGATTAACAGATGAAAAACGCTAGTTACGTCGGCACGGTTTCTTTGTATGGGATGAGGCATCTGTATGCTAGTAATATATTATCTGTGGTGAGGGCAACTAAACTGAATCGAAAGGAAATACGAAGTATTACGAAGAGAAAGCAAATGAGAATATATTTTCGATTTCCTGCCCTTCACAAGTTCACCGCTATTCGAAAATTTCCTGTTCCATCTGGGCGGAGGATGTGCGGTTCACACGTAGTGCAAGCTTCGTTTCCAACGACCTGTTGTCACAAAAGTGTCACATTTACAGTGAAAAGGCACTAGTATGAAAGCCCACTGCAAGAATCTGCAGATAATTTGTTTTTGATGAAACTTGAGTTTCATTAATGACTAGCTTCTGCCAGCGGCTTCGCCCGCTTGAATGTCGATAATTATCCCAAGGGAAAATACTCCCGGGATAAAAATGTGCTATGCCAGACTATCTATCTCAGTGCCAAATTTCATCCAGATCCGTCCAGCCGTTTGAGCGTGAAGAAGTAACAAACTTACACACTCACAGAATTTCGCCTTTAAATATTAGTGTGATATCTATATATTACTGCAGGGTCGCCTGGCACCATCTATCTAGCCGCAAACAGTATTTCAACATTTTATTTTTATTTTTAATTTTAACCATGCCCTAAACTATGAATTTCTCCTGTATCATGGTTGCGTATGGATCATCATTTAGCTCTCAGTTAGCCGTCATTCATGTGTTACTTACTAGGTTTAGCAGGTAAACTGGCAACACACAGGTTGCGGCTAACTGAGAGCTGGCAATCTTATTTTCTACACCACTTTTTTTTAAATGACTTTAGATATAAATACTTGGATACCTCGTCAACAATCAAACATAAATGTATTTGTGTTTGATTGAGGCTAGATATGTCCAGGCAACTCTGTAGCAATCTATTGTATTAACAATTATCATTCATGAAAATTAAGTTTAATCAAAAACCCTGTTTCCTGCAGAATTTTGCAGTCGCATCCATGCACGTGAATCCGTGTCGAGACACTTGCGACCTTAGGTCAGCGGGTATAGGTGTTGGGGTTGGCGCTGACGGCTCGTTCCGCGAGGCTGTTCATTTCCTCTTGTCACGTCACCTTCCTCGCGCGGCAACGCGAGCGCTTGTACATAGGGACTGTAAGGGATTGCAGTCAATATTAGGAATATTCGCGCTACTAAATAAGTTATCCCTATAAATAAAATTGCTATCCTTTGATTACATTCGGTAGTTTTGGCAATTTATATAGAACCACCAGGTCAATCCAATCTATATAAATAACTACACATGACAGAACAGCTTGGTGCAAGAAAGTGAGGCGACCCGACCGCAAATTTTGGGGCCCTGGGAAGGAAGAAGAAGAACGGGTGAACCGATTTTGAATTAGTTTTTTTTTTAATATAAAACTCAAAATAAAAACATGCATTTATTTGTATAATAAATATTTAACTGCTTTTGTGCTGCCCCGATGCGAGTACGAGCCTTATTTTTACTTTCTTTCTTTTTTTTGAGGTTTTTGTGTCTGCTGGGTTTTATAATTTAAATTTAAATTTTTATTCAAGAGGACTACATGTTTCTAGAACTCACAGTTTGTGATGTTCCTTTTTTGGAATTAATCAATGTCTCTATAGCTCCTAGAACTAATTACAAGTGAAAATAAAAAAATAAAAACTGCGTGGTGGTCCAGTTAGTCTTCCTCCCATGTACGTACAAGGCTTCAAGTCTGGGCAAGTACCAACTAGACTTTTTCAATTTATCTTCGGTGAAGAAAAATATTCTGAGGCAACCTGAACATGCAATAAATATGAGATTGAAATCGCCAACCCGTGTTGAATTTGAAAGCGTGGTGATTTATGCTTATACCTTCTCTGTACGAGAAGAGGTTATTGCTCTGCAGGTTGATATGTATTACCTGTTATTATATTTTTTTGGTCCTACAGTAAACTGGACAATATTATTGATAGTATATTGATAGGTAATAGTGGCGCAGTGGTGGCACATTGGTAATAGCCCCAATTTTTTTTTGTTTTTTTTTTTGGTGCCGCGTCTTGTAAGTGATAGGTCGTGAATTCGAAACCAGGCAGGCACTTAACTTTGTGTAAATTATTTCATCACCCCTGCTCTAAAACAGGGAAGGAGCACATCGTAACGATACCGGCTTGTCCTAGAATAAAAAAAGCCGAGACATGTGACATTTGGGCATGCAACAGTTGGGCGCACGGTTGGCGCAGTGGTTGAGCGATTGACTGCTGCGCTGCGTGTCGCGGGTTCGATTCCCGCACGGAACAAATATTTGTATGACCTACAGATAGTTGTTTCGGCTCTGGGTGTTTGTGTATGTGAGTTTATATGTTTGTAAATGCACCCACGATACAGGAAGAAATTCCTTTCGTTTTAATAAAAAAAAATTACCAATCCACACTCACCCTCGTGTGGTGGATTAAGCCCCATTACCTCTCACAAAGAGGAGGCCAATGTCCCAGCGGTGGGAACGTTAAACCCTGATTATGTTACCTATGTTATGTAGTAAATTGCGTGTATGTCTAGATACAAAGAAAGAACATTTCGTGCCGTCGTTGTGAAAGGGTTAGTGATCTAGATTCTGCATTACCGAGTGCTAGGCGTCCAGGGTGCACCAGAAGTTTAGGGTACTGGGTACCAAAATTTAACGTCGCTCTATGAGGCTCCTTTTATGTATGTATAAACGTAAATGGTACAAAAGAAGTATGTAAGGGTCGTAGCACACGACGTTCTGTAGTTTCTGCCTCCCCATGGGAAAAAAGGTGTGAATATGACTGTAGCAAATAGTATCTTAGTGATGAGCACTGACCATGCAGTGACGCACTCAAGCGAAAACGTCATAAAGAGCAGGATAATCCAAAATGCATTTTTTTGCTTTATCTTGAGCCTGAATAACCCTGAAAAGATATAATGCGTCATAGACGTCTCATATTCAGTTTACCGTTGACTCATTTTGACAATAATAGCTGATTGGATACAGCAACTACATCAATAGTGACAATGCATTATTTTCTTGTTTCAAGGAGCATTGCCCCGTCGAGAACAGCTCGGTTTAAAAGATAACACCCACACGTTGTATTGTGATCTCGTGGACATGAACACTGTGTGATAATTCAGTTTTTATGAACGGTTTCTAAAATAAGATATGTATCTTGCAACAGTTATTTTTATTGTTAACTGTTCAACAGAATTTTAAAAAGGTTATGTTGTGTTTGTCTAAGCAAGACTTAGAAACTGAGTGTACTGTGTCTGTTGCATTATCCGGGACTTCGTCGAGCTTCATTGCCTCGGCGCATTTCTGGTGGTCGCCACTGTTGATTCTGGCTTTCAGTAGTTGCAGTGGTTTGGGAATAGTGCGGTAGGATAGTCACAAAAAAAATGAAAATAAAAACCCTATATTTAAGTCACATAACCTTTTGACTGTACCCTGCATATATATCTTTGAAATTGCCAAGTTTCTGAGATCCAATCTTGCATAATTTGAACGAACAAATAATAGGAAAGGTGCAGATTTAGGTTTTGACGTATCTGTTCCTAAGTTGCAACTCTTCCGAAAGAGTTACATGGGTCCCCTAATTTATAATACTTTGCCGACTTTGCGAGTTTGGGTAATCTACTTTTGTGGGCAACGAGGTTTTACAACGGCAAATACGTAATTTCAAACGACAAATTTCCGACTTCTTTCCAATTAAATTAAAAATGCATAATATTTTGCAAAGAATACCAAAGTAAACCCTACGAAGTCCGGTTTGGAGTTCTCCAAAGATCGCTGCTGGGTCCACTATTCTTCTTGATAAACATCGAATCCATCTGCAAGGTCCCACTAAACAGGCCTATTTCGCTACTAGCTTCTGCCAGTGGCTTCGCCTGTTTGAAAGTCGAAAATTATCCCAAGGGAACATACTCCCAGGATAAAATGTAGATATCTTATGTATGACATGGTCTCCCCTTGTACCAAGTTTCATCTAAATATGTTCAGCCGTTAGCATGTGAAATGTTAACAGACAGGCAGACAAAGTTACTTTCGAGTTATTTATAATATTAGTATGGATGTATGTAACGCGGACGATAGGTATCTGCCTTTTTTAATTTTAAGGTTTTATAGCTGACATAATTAGTCAAGCATAACAAAATATAAATTCACTATCTGCCTGGTCTCAATAAAAACTTCTAACAATCAATGAATCCAAAACAAGCTAATTTATATATAAAGCGAAAATTAATAAAATAGCACCTCATCATCATCAGCACCCACGTCTGGAAATTGACCTCCCCCTAGCGACACCACAATTATCGTTCCTATGAGTTTAGCATCCATTGGACTCCCGCAGCCATTACCAGGTCGTCGCTCCACCCAGAGGTAGGCCTGCCAACGCTGCGTCCTCCGGTAAGCGGTCCAAACGTTCTGCGAGCAATGTGCCCTGCCCACTGCCACTTAAGTGCCAAGAAACCTTAATACTAGAATTCAAACAAAATGAGAAACTTAGGTTATCCAGTAACTAACTGATTAGACTAAAATCTAAATTGGAGGATTCAAATCGACCAGAGCAAATCCAGACTGGCATCTTTAATGGGCTGACTATGTAATATCGTTCACTGTCTGCCATATAATGTTCGCCGGTCGATGTATGTCTCTAGTAAAACTACACATATTGTATCTTATTGCAATCTAGGACAATGCCCCTAAAACAATGTTTAAAAGATAAAATGCACAAAGCGAAATTATTATAATACTTTTATATTACGAAAACCTAACATCTACAGCTAAAATACTTTTTACACAACGATACAAAACTCATATATTCTTATGCGTAACTTATGAGTTACGAATACGATTATATGAGTTTTATGTCGCATTTCGCATAGCATGACTGCTGATTACGCCACATGCTACGCATGCTACTACGCTAGCAGCTACGCGAAATGCTACGGCAGGTGCTACGCCAGCTGCTACGCTAGAGGCTACGCCATCATTGTTGGAAACCGAAGGATTTATTCTAGTGCTGTAGGCATCAGGCCTGAGATGATTTAAATCACCATTTCAATCAGTGATTCACCTAAAATCACCTGGTATTAATCAGTACATTGAATCCCGATTAAAATTAAGTGTTTTTTACAAATTGTAAAGTGTCAATCATTTGAGAAAAAAATTGAGAAAACAATGGTTTTGGGTTTAGCAAATATTTTTTTGGTAGTTGGCAATGCACAACATAAAAAAATGCATAACTGAAGCAGAATTACAGATAATAAAGAAATTGCTAAGTGCAGTTGCATCTTCCGACGGGGTGAAAGGAATATTTTCATGGATTAATTCAAAATAAAATATAGGTCAGGCACAGAGACGGCAGCCAAATTAGTTTTCCTATATAAAAACTTGAAAGGTAAGTTGTTGATATTTTTGTTTCTTCTTTCTTTTAGTATGAGATCCCACTACAAAAAACTGCAGAAATTATGATTTTGATAAAAGCTTGTTTTTTATTAATGTTTTATGATAGAAGAATAGATTAGTGCAGGGTGTCTGGCCGCATCTAGCCGCAACTAGTTAATCGTTTTATTTATTTTTAGTTTGCGCTTCACTAGGATTTACTCCAGTAGGTATCGTGGGTGCGTAAGCAATATATCATCTAGCTCTTAGTTAGCCGCCATTCATTCGCCACCCACAGATTGCGGCTAACTGAGAGCTGGCTACGTGGCTACCTTATCTTTTCCTATTTTCTGCACTACTTTCTTTAAAATGGCGTTGAATTCAATTTAACATCTTGTAAATTGGGCGTTAATAAATATCATATCATATATTATCATTTAAATAAGGTTATTGCGGCTAGATATTGTCAGGTAACCCAGGATAAAGCAATCTATTCTACTATCAAGAATCATTCAAAAAAAAAATAAGTTTAATCAAAAACCTGTTTCCTATAGATTTCTGCAGTTGGATCTTAGGCTATATGTCGATGTATGGGGACAACAGTTATCCCATGGTAAAGTTAATTTTTACCCTTAATCTAGTTTATGTTTCCGTTAGATGTTCGGTACTTTAATTGTTTATGAACTTCAGTAACCTAATTATTTTGATGAACGTAGCTGTTTGTACAGAAACCTCAATATACGAATCTGACACGTACGTGGCCGATTTTTTTTTCATCGAACCGGTGAGGTATCTATGGACAGGTCTTCAAAAATGATATTGAGGTTTCTAATATTTTTTTTTTCTAAACTGAAAGTTTGCGCGAGAGACACTTCCAAAGTGAATCCGTGATAACACTAAAAAAATATATGATGTACATTTCCATGTAAACTTCTACCGAAAATAGGGTTGAACGAGATCTAGTAGTAGTTTTTTTTAATCTATACTAACATTATAAAGAGGTAGAGTTGCTAGGGTAGGTAGGATGAAAATACAATTAATAAAAAGAAAATGTTTGGTGTTTTTATGGCAAAACAACGTTTGCCGGGTCAGCTAGTACTTCATAAATCGTAAACCGCAATTTACCAAGTACAGAATCCTTCGTGCGCGATTCCGACTCGCACTTGGCTGGTTTTTTTATGGACATCTCGCAGTTCAATCAGAGTAATTGGCTAATGCTTAACGGTGCGATCCTGTGGTGACTAAACTAGAGCCATACGGCGGACCGAAAGCGGACGGATATAGGAAAACGCGTGTATAGGGAAGGGTCAGGGAAGGGTTGCAAGAAAATCGGGCTACCAAACGGCCAGCCAGCTTACCCAAAGTTTTAAGTAAAAAAGCCGGATAATCTTACGGATTTTGTCTCTTAGATTTAAATTTAAAGGAAACATTATTGTATTTAAAAAAAAAAAACCACCTGCCAAATAAAAAGTGATTGGAATTGGTATGTCAATAAATTATAAAATCAAGACGTATTGGTTGGGTTTATTGTTTTTTTTAATTTTGTTTTTTACCATCATGTGGTGATCACTAACAAACAGGCAGTTATAAGATAATATAACAGTTGATGCGTACGGTCCGCTTGATCAGACATATTAATTATTTATTCAGGAAAAAGTATCTGGTCGTTAAAAACTAGCTCACAATTAACTTTCTCTGAAGATATATTTTCTACTACAGAGTAGCAACGGGCGCCGCTCGGTGTCAGTTCACGGTACTAGAGAGAACTACATGAAACTTGCGACTCTCTAACTCGAGACGACGTTTACAGAAGTTTGAATAGTAGAACACAGATGGCGCTGCTGCCACAAGTTTATCAGGATCAGTAACCATATTGGCACGCGTGCTACTATTATAATACAGGGCGCCGCCATTAGATGGAGCTGGCCGCAGGAATCTAATGCGCAGCTTGATATCGTACAAAATGCGTGGTATACAAAGTCACGCTTCCGCCTACACGCCGCCGCGACTGAGTTAGGTATCGGACTGCATGATACCGGCGTCGTGTCTCGTTGCGGACGTACGGATACGGACGGACCCACATCGACAAGTATCGACGGAATGTGCACGTCCGACGACTCTTAAACTAACTAAAACAACGTAAACATTTTAATAAGTGAATTATAAAATACTGGACATTTTCTCTGTTACAAAATTATAAGTGCAAATAGACTGGGAATGTTTGTTTTTCACAATCTTGGAGCCGTATCTGGAAACTGGTAAGTGTTCCATTTCTTGTTGTGATAAGTAGACGATTATTTATGTTTTTAATTATGGCCTTAATTTGCTTATGTTAGTACCGACAGAGGATGTTCTTAAATTAAATTTAACAGGTACTCTCTTAATTTGAGAACTCACGCACCGAGCGTTTAATTTAGGAGCTCTATGTACGCAAGCCTAATTTGCTAATAGAGCATAAAAATGTGTGTAACATTGGAGCATAATTTGTAATACTATTTATACCTACTTTACTACACATAAAAAAGAAGTAACAAAAATACAGTGCTTGTTTGAATATTTTTATGCTATATATTTATATATTCAATACAATACAAACACATATTAGCGTAGTATTTACCTACCCTAATAATAGGGTGAGTAGGCAGATTTCTTTTCAAAACTTAACAGATACGTATAGTCTCTATTCGTTCTTGCAAAGTAGCACAGGAAGTGTGCAATATATTAGAAATGTCTGTGTACTTAGTTATATCCTGTACTGACTAGCGTACCTACCTTGTGTTCCTAGAAGCACCTTATCTCGTCCTCATTATAATCATTTTCGAACACAGACATAGTTCACGCACCTTATAGAATGCAGCATTCTCCTCGACTAGCCTTTATTTCGCTATCCAATCACATTTTAACTATTCCGTGGGTGTCTCGTTTATTCAAATGATATTCTTGCAACTCTCTAAGCGTTGGATGCCCGAGGGTGGATACTTGGCCACTATATAGATACTCACTGACGCTAAGAAAGGAGTTTCCTTTTCTCGAAGGAGTTTCCGTCAGGCCTATTTCAAGAGAGCCGACTGAAACTGTGCTAAAGCCGGTCGACATGGATATAATAAACATTTGGTTGCTTATGAATAAAACAGCTGTTATAACTAAGATGGCGCAATGTTCTTGCCCAGTTTATGTACTAGTTGGCCGCGTGACCAATTGACAAGCACGCCAGATGTACCGAATTATTATAAAACACCCGAAGCTTTGTTCGGTAGTAGGTACTCTAATAGGTACCTACGTTATTCAGAATGACGAAATCGAATAAATTTATGATGCCAACAGCAACAATCGTACTTATAAAGTTAACGGAAACAGCACGGAGTTCACAACTCAATTGATAGTTTACCTACGTTTGCCGAGCCGTGCACTTTTCACATCGCGTCTGGAAACGTTCGGGAAATGCACGGCATCGAATAAACTGAGCAACGTCGATCCAGAGAACGTATCGAGAATATTTCGCATTGGATCGGAAAATAAAATAAAAAACGTTGACTGTTGCATTTTATATTTCTGCTGGGAAAAGTCTGTATATTAGATTGGATTCATATGGCTGCAAACGCTAGACGTTTGGTAGGTCATCAGTACCAAATAGGTTGGTCAAGTAAACATACACATGCTTCCTTGACCAACCAGGCAGGACATGAACATTTTACGGTAAGCGGTGCACGTAATGGGAGATGCTCTGATTTTGCCACATATTCCCATTTAATGAGGGACATTAGATATTCTAAGATTCATTAAAATAGCGCAGTAATTGTAAGCACCTCTCCTTCTTTCATAGTATTTCTGCTACAAACCAATAATTCGTGGCATTTATCTTGGTTTTGGCTGTCTATAGGCCTGTTACGAGTATCTCTCCTGGCAATCTACACAAAGCAACATTCTAGCACCGATAACGATTGCCAAAGGGTCAAAATGTCGAGGATCGTCCACTAACCTAACAACATATTGTTAATAATAACAATCGATATCTCTAATATTATATCTAAATAAATTACCCAAAACACTAGAACGGAGGATTTGAAATTATAGAGTCATGTCTAGTTTGAACCGCTCCATTAGCAGGGCTGAACTCACTAATTCGGCTTAAAACTAAGCATAAACTCCACTTTTCCATTAGAAGCCGCTGTTCAAAGTTGCGTTAGTTGAAGAGTGTGAGCTTATTCCTGAAAGTCTAATGAATTATGAATTAAATGCGTGAATTAGAAATTAGAGAATATAGGATTTTCATCTTCTTCACGAATCTGAATTTATTTAAGTCTGAGCAGCATGTCTTCCTAAATATTTTTATAACTTTAATCCGATATCTAAACATTCAGCCATGAATCACAATAATATTGTAAAGGCGAAGGTTTGTGAGTGTGCTTGTTACTTCTTTACGCTCAAATGGCTGGACGGATCTGTGGATGAAATTTGACACAGAGATTATAGTCAGGAATAGCCCATAGAATACTTTTTATCCCGGGAATATGTTCCCTAGGGTTAATTTTCGACTTTCACGCGGGCGAAACCGCTGGCGGAAGCAAGTATTAAAAAAACTTTTTAACAAAAAAACAAACCGACTTCCAAAAAAACACTGCAAAACGAAATATAACTTTCTTTTCCGAAGTCGGTGTGTTTGGTACCTATTGTTATTTGTGTTTCGACACCGACTTCGGAAAAGAAAGTTATTTTTCGTTTTGCAGTGTTTTTTTGGAAGTCGGTTTTTTTTTTTGTTAAAAAGTTTTTTATTTATCTCTCTTTGTTTTGATAGGAACTTCCAATTGCCATAAAATTCATATATAGCCAAAGTACATCTCATGACGATTCCAATAAGCCCATACACGACTTGGATACATTTTTTTATTTCGGAGTACCAGTGCCTACCTGCCGGCTTCATCATCAGGTCAGTTCGATGGTACCATTTTTATTAGCACTATGGATTTATAAGTATTTGCTTCATCATAGTCGTTAAACTATTCGAGATATCTTATAACCCATGACATAATTAGCATTAAGGAATTCTATTGTCCATCTGTGGTCTTCTTTACCAGTTCCAATTCACCAAATGTTACTTACTGAGTGCAGATGATTGCATTGTTGATAAAAATACCAAAATCGCTATATGTATGCCTATAATATTTGAAGAGTTCCCTCGATTTCTCCAAGATCCCATCATCAGAACCTGACCTGATGACTATGGGACCAACTGGGAAGTATACCCTTTCAAACAAAAGAAGAATTTTTCAAATCGGTCGAGGCGTCTTACAGTAATCGGGGAAAATACATTAAAAAAAAAGATTCCGACGAATTGAGAACCTCCTCCTTTTTTTGAAGTCGGTTATAAATACATCTGCCTTTCCTTTACTCTTCTTCCACTCCTATCGATAAATTAATTTTCCCGCACGACATGTCCTCTATTCCACTCTGCATGAAAATCAACTACCGGAACAACAGGTTTTCACAGTTTTTTTTACCCTTACAATATTTCACAATTTCGCTTCGGAATTGCTGCCTGCAGGAACGAAATTAAGTTCAGTTCAATGTTTTCAAACTCAATTTTTGTTCAGCGAGATTAACTAGAGGCGCAGTCTGGAAACCTTCCTACCTTGCGGATTATTGCAGCGAATAATAGTGTTACCCGATGTGAGGGTAATAGCGTTATCCTTTTCAACGAAAATTATGGCATGCCCCTCATTGACCTCCGATGACCGATCATTTTGTACTTAGCCGTTGAACCTAATGACCGCGCTAAGCTGTATCCACGCAGGATTCTGATGTCATAACTATGATGACTTCATTTATTTATTATATTCTTTATTGTACACCACAAAAATATAAAAACAGGACAAAACATATTAAAAGCAAGTTTACAATGTGCGGTCTTATCGCACAGGGCAATCTCTTACAGGCAACCTTTGGATGGACTACTTTATATATTTATTAAAACTTTATGCACAAACACAAACCCTCTTACAAATAAACGCCGAATAAAGTTATACCAAGTATAAACCTATGAAAATGTATGGTTATTCCTTTGTTATACCTGGTATAACTTTATTCCGCGTTTATTTGTGATAATGATCGCTGTGGGACAGCTGAAAACAGTTTAAAAGATAGTTACCTATTTAAAAAAAACACCCTTATTACGAAGCCCATTGCATATAAGAAGCTCGTGGCTAATTAATAACAGCCGCACTGGTCGATCATCAAGGTTAAACAACGCTTGACGAGATCGGTCCGTGGATGGGTGACCATTTCAACATACCGAGTTTCCTCCGTGCACGGCTTGCTTCGGAAAGCACGTTAAGCCGTCGGTCCCGGCTGTCATTTGAAGATCTTTGACAGTAGTTACGAGTATTCAGAAGCTTGAAATCTGTCACCAGTCTTGCCAAGGGGTACCGTGTTACTCAGTTACTGGGTTTTGGAGGTCAGATAGGCAGTCGCTCCAAGTAAATCACTGGTACTCAGCTGATTCCGGTAAGACTGGAAGCCGACCCCAATATAGTTGGGAAAGGCTAGGCACCGTATTGCATATAAGAAGCAATAGTTAAATCATACTTACTACCAAGTTAGGACAATGATACGACCGTTAATGAAAGGTAATATTATTGTACGTCTAGGAAGGCCCTGAACTAATCACGCATAACTCCGTTACAAGAAGCATAACATAGTTAACTATCACAAAATAAACACCTATTGTAATCGTCCTAATTGTTGTGTGTTAATCAACTACTATGTAGTACAAAAGGAATACCGAACATATCAAGTAGTTCATTAATAGGTTACCACCGTTCTATGTGGAGTTCACATCGAACAAATGTCTGATAATATAAAAAAAACCCGTACACATAAAAAATGGACAGAGCTTTAAGTATCCAGCACCCTAAATGCGTAATACACTAAATCGGGTTGCATCACAACTTAAACGATTTACTAATCCATTCTTGATTTATGTTTTTTAAATACTCAGCAGAAAACATGCAATGAAAACTGTTAAATTCTCAAAATGAATGAATTTGCGATGGCTTCCATGAATTTATAAATTAGGCTGCTAGTATCATGAAGTGAATCGAGCAGGAAACGTGTGAGAGAGATAAAGGGGCATGCGGCCGGTTAAGTAATTGTTTTTTTCTAGAATTTTGATGAGGCACGATAAAAACCTTGCAGTATCACCTTCGTCATTTCGATCTACAGAAGAAACAGGTATTGGCCACACAGACGATTGGTCACTCTTCAAAGAATGGTCACTTATGTGATGGTGCTGCTCAGTCGGTCAGTCCATGCTTCGTGTGTATACTGTCTATGCAAAAGCCTGCCTGCAAAAATCAATTAAAAAGTTTTAAACAAGATTACTTTTTAAGTAAACTTGAAAAACATTATCCTTCTTCTGGGGCATTCAGGTAATAAATAGGAAGTAGGTACCTAACCATACATTTTGTAAAAATGTTAGCATAGGCCACATCAGTGTCGTAAATACAAAAACCAGCCAAGTGCGAATCGCGGACTCTCGCACGAAGGGTTCCGTACCATTATCGCAAAAACGGCAAAAATATCACGATTGTTGTATGGGAGCCCCACTTAAATATTTATTTTATTCTGTTTTTAGTATTTGTTGTTATAGCGGCAACAGAAATACATCATCTGTTTTTAACTCTCTAGCTATCACGGTTCATGAGATACAGCCTGATGACAGACGGACGGATCGCGGCGTCTTAGTAATAGGGTCCCGTTTTTACCCTTTGGGTACGGAACCCTAAAAATGGATATGACGACTACTTACTCATAATTAAGTCCTCCAAACTTCCTCTGTCCTTCAAACTGGGAAAATACTGTACCTAAAAGGAAAAAAAGAAATTGAAAAGTTATTTGTATTCACGTCGGCGTCGCTATATTCTTGATAAGTAAGTTGTATCATCGGTTATCAACGATTGTCTCGGCTCATCAGTTACGCCTCGCAATTAATAATTGTTATTGCTATTGTGGCCGCTTACCTACTGCGAACACCATTCTATGGATTACAGCCGGCAATTTTTATTATATTTCGGAGATATATAATAACTTTTGTTACTGATTGAATTGATGTAGTATTTATACGTAGTTGTAGCTTTGTAGCTTTTGTCGAAAAAGTCTAAGGGCCGATTTCTGAATTGAGTATTTGAGGTTAAGAACGTGTCAAACCCTACTTTTGTATAGTTTGACAAATACTCAATTCAGAAATCGACCTAAGTCTTAATCCAGGACATGATCTATTTGTGTACCAGTTTTCATACAAATACATTTATGTGGCACAAACTACTAAGCTTTTATTATATTCGTTGGATAGAATATTATAATATTTGGAACCTCTCTGCGGTCCATCTGAATTTCAAACTAGTGAAATCTCAACGAAATGCATTTCAATTTCAGAATGCTCTTTGAAATAGACCCTCTATCTATTCCCTGGTAGGGCTCTGTTAGTTAATTACTGCCCCTTTCGGTCGCCAGTGATGCGGTTAGGGTAGGTCTAGTATGTTTGCTAGTGCTCCGCTGAAACGATTTTGCTGTACCAGTGGTGCTCTACATTTGCATACTACCTGCCGATATCGGTTTGTTATCGTGCCACTGTTAGACCATAAAAAACACTTCACGACATGAATCACCAATCCTGCTTTATAATGCTTAGTGATTTCAGAATATTTGTATTTTCATACACCGCCTCACCATTATCCTTTAAAATGAATAAAGATGACCCGTGCGAAAAGTGCTCAAGGTTTAACGATCAGCATAAACGCGCAATATAATAAACACCATGAAAATACTTCGGATTTCTACCAAATAAAAAAAGAATGTCAAAATCGGTTAAAAAATTGGTCATGATTTCGCTGAACAATAAACAAAAAAAAAACACTCAGGTGAATTCGACAACTCCTCCTTTTTTGAAGTCTGTTAAAAAGTAACAAATTCTCTTTCCTTTGTGGTTTTTTAAAACGTGACATTAACCACTCACCAAGTAATAACAGTACATGTACTCAGGCGCCTATTGTTAAACCTGAAGGTAAGTACGCATCGAACATCTGTTTGAAGGCGGTAAAAAGGACTGGCGTTTATTTCCCGAAGTGGTTTTGAAGCAATTAGGTCCAAAAGAAAGATGCTTTACAAGCTAAAGCTGCGGTTTTTTGTATACAATTATCTCATATTACAGGGTGTTTGGAAGGGAGCTGTACATACGCCTAGGGTAGAAACTAGGGATAGTCTGCTACCTACCCCCGCCCATTATATTGACCTTGGCCTCAAGGTTTTTTTTTAATTTATTTTTATTTTTTATTTGACTTTTTTGTGATTTTTTGACTAAAACTACCTGTAGCTCAAAATCTATCCATGGGACCGGTCGGCTAATGGTCTTGTTTTAATCGTTAGAGTCTTAGGGTCCTGCAAAAAATTATTTTACACCAGAAAATTGTGGAGAAGAAAAGTTATGGGGCCTGAAGTACCATAGTAAGGTAAAGAAATAATTTTAAGGGCAACTTTCTATGGGGTTTAAAAAAAACTAACAGGGTTGGAGTTCTTCTGATTTTTTTAAAACATCCTCAGTCCATGCCCTTTCTAACGATATGCTAAAAGTGTATTTATCACTTTTAGTTTTAAAGTTATTAATTAATTTCCGCAACTAGGGCACTTTTACCACCACGAGTCGACATTTGTAAGACAAATGTAATTTCCAGAATTTAAACCAGTTTGGCCTACAGTTGGCAAATTTGTTGTCTCACTCTTACACGAGAGCAACATGTAAGAGACAAAACATGTCATGTCATGTCTCTTTCGCTCTTGGGTCGACGGGGCCGGGCAGGTAACTCGTTGGGGTCTTTGTTAGTCAGTCGAGATTTACCCATCTTAGCTAACTTACGTACTTGCCGTTACGACGCTCCACTGTTTTCGTTAATTTTGTTGAGTTTGTTATTACTTCGTTTTTGTTAAGTTTTGTTATTTGTTACCTTGTTGTTGGCAAAATGGCTGGATTTACCAGTGAAGAGTACACCGACATGCTGGTGGTGTATGGAATGGCTGATTGCAATGGGCGCGAGGCACGGAGGATTTATCAAGAACGGTATCCTAACCGGCGAGTGCCTAACCACCAAACGTTTGGCTCAACTTATCGGCGTCTGCGAGAAACCGGAAATTTAAATTTCCGGGAACCAGCCGTGAACAGATTTCAACCAAATTTGGCTGCGGAAGAACGCATATTGGCTGAATTTGAGGAAGATCCGACCAGAAGCGTAAGAACCGTAGCCCGGACGCTTGGTTTGTATTCTCTGGACTGACGAGTCCAAGTTTGACAAGGAAGGAATTGTAAATTACCACAATCTCCATCACTGGGCACCCAGAGATCAAAACCCGAGAGTCAAGAGGCACAGAGGTTTTCAACGAAGGTTCTCCGTGAACGTATGGGCAGGCGTCATCGGTAATCGGTTGATAGGGCCGCACTTTTTGCCAGACAACCTAAACGGGCAAAACTACTTAGATTTCCTCGAAAACGATTTGCCTGATTTAGCGGAAGAAGTGTTTGACGAAGATCGGCCCATAGTCTTCCAGCACGACGGCTGTCCTGCTCATTGGAGCCTAGCAGTGAGGGAGCTTCTGGACAACTGCTTTCCTAATTCTTGGATTGGTCGGGGTGGGCCAATTCCCTGGCCCCCAAGGTCGCCTGACCTTACCCCACTCGACTTCTACGTCTGGGGAAGGGCGAAAGAGTTGGTGTACGCAGAAGAAGTACCAACAAGGGAGGTTCTAATTAACAGGATCCACGCCGCATTCGATACAATGCGCGAGGAACTGCTGCTTACAACGGTGACCGTGGAGATGAGGAAGAGGTGCCGAGCATGTTTACAGGTCAATGGTCATCAATTTGAACAAAATTTGTAATTAATTAAAATTAGTAATTAATTAAAATTTGTAATTTAATGACATTAGTCATTACCAAATTTTTTGTTTCATTTGCCATCCTTTTACGATCGAACACATTTAATTTTCATTAGTTGAAATTTTTGCTTGAAGTGCCCTAGTTGCGGAAATTAATTAATAACTTTAAAACTAAAAGTGATAAATACACTTTTAGCATATCGTTAGAAAGGGCATGGACTGAGGATGTTTTAAAAAAATCAGAAGAACTCCAACCCTGTTAGTTTTTTTTAAACCCCATAGAAAGTTGCCCTTAAAATTATTTCTTTACCTTACTATGGTACTTCAGGCCCCATAACTTTTCTTCTCCACAATTTTCTGGTGTAAAATAATTTTTTGCAGGACCCTAAGACTCTAACGATTAAAACAAGACTATTAGCCGACCGGTCCCATGGATAGATTTTGAGCTACAGGTAGTTTTAGTCAAAAAATCACAAAAAAGTCAAATAAAAAATAAAAATAAATTAAAAAAAAACCTTGAGGCCAAGGTCAATATAATGGGCGGGGGTAGGTAGCAGACTATCCCTAGTTTCTACCCTAGGCGTATGTACAGCTCCCTTCCAAACACCCTGTATATCACAATTGTAAATGTGGTTGACAGGCGTCTGTCAATATGTCCAATACACTATCAATTAATGTAATCGTAGCCAACACCTCACAAATACGGTTGGACCGTTGGCAGATTCGCAATCTGTCTTAATTTAATTGCACGAAATCAGGACTGTCCGATCACTTAGACGAGAGGACGTAGAACTATACATCTAGCTATGCTGACATACCAACAGGAGTCAAGAAACTATGTCGCTTACGATTGAATTGATTTAAATATAAATATAACGTTTGTATTCTCCAAAGGGTGTAGGTGTAAGTACAAAACGCCCAACGCCATCTCATGTGTTGGGGCAAGTCTATTGCCGTCAACCGAGTAATAATCCAGGTCTGTACTGCTACTGAAAAAATGCCAGATGGAAAACCCTAATGACAGTTTGCCCTAGCTGACGATAACTATACCAGTGAGACAGTCAATTTATATAAAAACATACATACCTAGAGATTACAGTCGTAATAACGTCCAGTAACTGCAGAGCAAAGGCCTCTGTTCACTCAGAGAAGGAATGAGCTTTGACCACCACTGGTATGCTCCGTGTTAGGTTTCCTGGCTACAGTGTTCCTCACGATATTTTTAGTCAACGGATGTCAAAATCAACGCCGCACTTTAGAAATTAGGCACCATTTTAGTAAACAATTAAAATTTAAAAGACCCCAACACAAATACCTCTTTGAACTACATAATTTATCTAGTAGCTCAGTAGTAGTAACACGCTTCGATCAACAATCCATCGAAACACGTAATTATAACAAGATATCTTGCGGAGATACTCCGATTCTAAAAGGAAAATACGCATAACTACTGAACGGCTATACCGATTTCGTCAAAGATAGCTAAGAACAGTCTCGATAAAGTCAGATATCAAACAAAAAAAAATATTAAAATCGGTTCATCCGTTTAGGATCTATGATGCCGCAGACAGATACACAAATACACAAACACGCAGGTACACACGTCAAACTTATAACACCTCTCTTTTTCCGTCGGGGGTTAAAAACAATGTTGCTATCCGCGTTAGTCGGCGTCATTTCTCCTTCTCTGCTAACTTCTTCTAAACCACGCTACAGATTTTGATGCGGTTTTCTCCTATGGTTTCACTAATAGAAAGATTGATAAACGAGGAAAGTTTTTGTATACGATTTTTATCCCATGAGAAGCCGGGGCGGGCGGTTAGTGTCATATAATTTAAAATCAGCGAATAGAGAAACCAATTAATGTAATTAATCATTCAGTTAAAAAGTGCTGCAGTTGCGCTAAATTTAATTAAACATCTCTCAATTAAATAGTGCTGCAGTTGTTATAAAGCTGTTGTGCTTTGCACTTCACATGATTTGCTGTTTCCGACTTTTATATATCAATGTTGCCGACAAAATGAATTGAATTACAAATCAAAACGTTGCTTGATTATCCAATGTTCGCTCACGCTCGCAAAATCCTGTTACTGTATCGGTTAACTAGATAGAAACAATTCGCCGCAAAGTAGCGGTGGTGGAAACGAAATGAAATTAAACTATTTATTTTGTTCTGTAAATGGAATTTTAAAATCACTATCTAAAAGTCATGTCTCTTTACATTTGACCTGATAATCCCTGAGAAGAAATGGTGGAACAAACTCAGGGTCCTTCTAAATTTCGGATCCGGATTATCAAAATATCAAACAACAAAATTTACGACATTTTAACAAAATGCATGACGTCGTCCAGACTGACCGTGTATTTAAATCTATCAGATACAGAGAGGGCTTAAATCGGTTTGAAGATAATTATTTCTCAAAGAACATATAACATTTCACTTAAAGAAAGTTAAAATGCATCATCCATCTTGAGCTTGACTATATTTAAACGTGGATAATTATCAATTAGTATAAGCAGGGCAATAACATGAAGTATGCAATGTAAATAATAACGGGTGTCCGTGAAAACTATGCTAATCGCCGTGTTATTCGATCTGCAACTCGACACGGTCGTGTGCTGCACAGCGCGGTCGCGGCTAGCTTTGTTAGTATTTCTTTCAGTACACGTATATAGCCTATTCCGTTGCTGAGTTATGTGTTTTTAAACCATTTCCGGCACTTACTAGAATCTGGTAGGTATCGTAAGTTAGGGAGTAGGTAGGTAATGGCCAAAAGGTTTAGCATAGGTGAGATACATGTTGCATTAGATTTGTTCCAATAAAACATGGATAGGTATGGCTATTACAGTTGAGCAAGAGCCTGCCATTCAAACTAGGAACACCTTGCATCTTGAAAATGCGTTATAATTTCCTGATCAAGTCAAGCGTTTCAGAGCTGTAAAATGAAAGTCTAATCTTATAAACTGCAACGTGAAAACGTCGGTAAATTGCGCATACCAACGAGGCTTGTGCTGGAGTTCAAAAGAAAATAGATTCATTTGAGTTTAAAGAGTTACTGCGTTACTATTAAACAAAACAATGAGAGTACCTACCCCCACGTCGACGACATTGATTCGATTCTGAGTGACACTGCGCAGGAAATTGCCTGGCCCCACGATGTCGCCTCGCGAGGAAAACTGGCCACTGTAGGCGAAATGAGGTTTGCTCAAGCGATACGCTTTCAGGAAGTAACTGCTTGAAGATGTTAAGTTATTATGTAGTCCTTGTAGAAGCTAATTTGAGAAACAAATTGGTATTCGGGCTGGAAATAGGGGTGAACGGAATGAATGGTGGTGTGCAGACATAATGGAAGATACACTCGTGGCCTTAGAGTGTACCATTCGATTCCAGCGACGGCGAAGGTCGAAGTGTTCATTTCATACGTTTTGGACATTTTTCCAATCGGTTTTGCGATGAACCTATCGCGCATCGTTGATAAAATCTTACATGTCTTGAGGCATTATTTAGTTGCATCTCTATCAAACCACAATCTAAATAATTTAATCTAGGTGTTTAGCTATCTGCACAGTCAATTATTAATCTCAGTCGGTTTATATTTTTGCGATATTAGACAGCTCCTAACAATATGCCATGATTGCCGACCAGTATTATTAAATAAAATTTTCCTGAAAGCAAGCTTGCATAGATACCTATTTGAAAAACGTGTATTTACCCAATTACTCTCTTAACTTTATAGGTATTGTTATTTTTTATTTATTTTACTTTGCTTACGCTGTTAAGCATAATCTAGAGTGGGAAATACATAGGCAACTGTTTACAGTTAATATTCAGGAGCCAATGTTCTTTTATATAAATATAGAACCCCTAATAAAACCCCTTCATAAAATCAATATATTCTTATATTATGGCGACAAAATGTAATGAAATAAATTAACATATAAGGTATTACAATAAATAAGTGCGTGCCGTACCTAACTTCCTTACTCTCGCCGGCTTAAGTACTTTCTCGCAAAAGTTGACGCTAACTTAAGCCAAACATTGAGTACTCGCAACACGCCGAGACTTCAATCGATAACTTACATAATATGAACAATGGGTTATTACATTACATCTTGTTGCAAAACATATAATAACATCATGTAAAAATAGATTAAAGATTAAAGTTAATTTTAATTAAAACAGGGCTTTTGGTATGTAAAATGGGGATTGATTGTCAAAATGTGCTCGTACAGCTGACATTTGGATGAGTCACTGCCCTGCCCCCGCGGGCTCGGGCTCGACTAGGGAGCGTCCCCGGCCCCTCGCCCGCCGCGCTCCGCACTAAGCCGAAAACAAATAACACTTATGTTACTATAACAATGACACACTTTTTTTAGACTTGAAGAAAAAACTAGCCATTTAGCGAAAACATGCGCTGACAAAACTAATTCTCTTTAATCACAGTAAATTTAGTAAAACATAAAAAATTCGCAATACAGATCTTGCAAAATTCTGGTACTAAAAAAGGCATAGGCGTTTATGACACGGGATTGAAGAATAACAATAATCATCCTCGTATTTTAGTCTAATTGTGAGTAACATTGCTTGGCATACCTAATATACATAATAGAAATCCGCTGTAAGACGTTCATTCACCTCGAGGGAGATGCCGGGTGCGGCGGGGCGCGCGGGGCGCGGGGGGTGGCTCGCTCCCAGTATATGGCTCCGAACCACGCGACGAGCTTCCGCCGCCCTGCTATGCCTTACGCGTTAGATTGAAGTAGATGAATGTCCACAGGAAAAACCTGTAATCTATTATAAGGGATGACACATGTCATCTAATGAGAGCCAATGAGCGCTTAACGCAAGTCGCAGGCAGCTTTATATGTCCAACAAAAAATCGGATAGCATATCCCAATGTTGATTTTGAAAGCTGAACCTAAAAGCTAAATAACTCAGCTGCCAGCAGTTTAAAAATAAAAGGGTGCTAATTAAACAGGCTTCTTTTTAATATCATTATTCGCCCCCAAAAATGTATGTTGCCTTCTAAATTACTAAGTCAGCCACAATTAACGAGCATCTAAATAATACTATGTTAGCCACTAGTTATCTTCTATGTAAACCACTCTAAATATAACTCAGCATGATGGTTATTTTTTAGCATCTAAATTTTTAACATGCATTCTAACAGTAAATTTCTAAAATACTATTAAATGACATCAAAAAATATATTTATTTAGCTTCTAATTTTTTAACTCAGTACGTTTAAAATGTAACTCATCCCATCTAAATTTTTAACATGCATTCTAACAGTAAATTTCTAAAATACTATTAAATGACATCAAAAAATATATTTATTTAGCTTCTAATTTTTTAACTCAGTACGTTTAAAATGTAACTCATCCCATTTATTAATTGATCGTAAAAAATTTGCTAAAAATTTCATCAAATAGTATATTGGCCACTAATATTACCAGAAGCTATTGAGGAGAGACAAAATAAAAGACTTTATTTTTGAAAAATCAATTTGTTTATTGAATCACCATCATTTTACTTATAGTAAATAATAGAAACATAAAAAAAATGTAGGTATAATGTAGGTAAATGTTATTTTAATAATTAAATTTAATAAATATACACAAATATTTTTTTTTATTTATTGGTTTTAATATAGAATAGGTGCAAGTTGGATTAATGTGTGCGACAGAGTCGACAGAGCCCCGCTGCGCGGGGCTCCTATTTCTGTATGCAGGGTTTAAAGTAACCTAACACGAAGGAGATGACGGGAGCTGAGTTCGCTCGCTTTGCTCGCTCACTTCAGCTCCCGTCATCTCCTTCGAACCTAACCTGTCCGTGTCGGGGTGCCCTAAGCTCCCGAGCTCGCTACGCTCGCTCTTGGACTTACTTGATCAACTCAACTCATCGTCACATGAATCGAATGGCGCTCTCTGATTGGTGCAAATGGCCGGTCGCTGTCGTCTCGCGTACTCGCGCCAAATTATGCAGTGGCTATTTTCACGATAAAAGAATATGATGTATTGTTTTACATGCTAAGTTATAATAAATGATGCTTTCTGTAGAAGCTTGAATTATATTTTTTTGAGGATATTGCGTTGAAGCTGTAAAACGTAAAATGGTGACAAGATATAAAATCCGTGGCCGAGTTAGTAAATTACGTGGCAATGTATAAATAAGAAGGACAAGTCACAATAATTGATGATCTTTACTTGACGCTTTCTGTAGAATATTTAGTTGGCGTTGCAAAAAAGACGAATTAGTTTATTAGAGGCTATGTCATTTTCCCGTTGCTTAGTTATAAAATTAGAAGTTTAATCACGTGTCCAATAAATAATTTTGTGGCTAGACTTATTATTTCCCAAAATAAAACCTGTGATAAAAAACACACTGTATTTTTGCGATCAGTTTGTTTTGCAACTTTCCATTTTAGTTCCGAGATCGTAATAGCTTTCAAGCGTAATAGCCTTACATTAGTGATGTGTGTTGACAGCGGCGCCTCGCTTATCGATAGCCGAACAATAAAAGGTCAACCCTTGACCCGAGTGTCGACAATCGGAGCAATGCGTCTGCGCACTTCGCCGGAAATGTACCATTAAACGAGACTTAAAACGTCAGCTCGGATGATGGATCACTGAGTTGGCCATCGCATCGTAGCGAGCACAAGCTGTTAATTTCCGATTGTAGGTATGTTACTATGCGAATATAAAGTATGTGTGACTACTTAGTGCTAATAATTACAGCGGCGGGAGAAGTCATGCGACGACTCATCCCACTATGATTTAGGTGAGCTCGCCCTATTTATTAACTTATGGAGGAGACAGATCGTAAATAAATAAGAAGACATACAAAAATATTCCCACAGCTGGGCTATGGTCGGGCACAGTCTTCCCGAAGTATTGCCAATCTCTCGTAAACGTTTCTAAATATTATTAATATTTTATTAAATAAAATAAACAAGGTTAAATTCTCGCTGTAATGTAAGTAACAAGTCCATCCAATTTATATACTTAGATACATAAAATAGGACTGGTGTCCTGAGGCTCTAGACGAGTGTCATTCGATGTTCGCGATGCCGATGTTCGAATTCGAAATGCCAAAATGTAAGGGACTGATTACGTGACATTTCGATAGTGTTTGACATTCCCAAGCATTTTTGACACTTTTCCAATCGCTGTCGACACGCTTATGTTGATAGAATGTTGCTTGTCTAGGGCCTCTGGACAGATAAGCAAGAAAGTCGACTCTTATTTCTGTCTGCAGGGTCTAAAGTAACCTAACATGAAGGAGATGACTATCCGTGTCGGGGTGCCCTAAGCTCCTGAGCTCGATCGCTCTTGCACTAATTCAGCATAGAGCAACACGGCGGGTCCGCCGGTGGTCCGTGTGTAATTCAGAGACCATAATTATCGAATTGTCCAACCGTTACGTAGCATTATTCATAATGACCAGACAATGTGATAAATATAGAAGTTTAACTCAGTATTCATTACATTGCCCAATTTGACTTGGCATTTATAATGCCCAGGTATTATACATAGTTCACTGATTAATCACTTTATCCATGACGTATACATTGATACATCGCAAATAGGTTGCCTACCTAAATCGCGTACTGATAATGTTAAAATATAAAAAGATTGTAATTAAATGTAGGCAACCATGGATTCAATAAACTTTTTGTTGAGGCAACCTAATACGGTTCGATTGGGAATAAAATAACGTTTCATTTGATATGTAATTTGATTAAATAACTGATGATTGATTTAACAACGCTTCCTTACTATACCTGGCAACTCCATAGTGCACAGAGGGGAACCTTTATTATATCAATTCCTTGGGGTATATTCTTTTAGCTAAAGCTCGGTTTTCATAAATAACCAATCGAGGTAGTTGAACGAAATTTATTTTTTTCGTTTCGTGATTTAGCTAGGAACTTATTTGCGATGTATCAATGTATAATATATAACTACCATATAACGCTTATCTTCATTAAATAACATATGAGAGTATATATTTCTTATACGTACTGGATCTCGTAGGTACTATAAGTACTTTTTGTTTTCACAAAATCTAACGAAACTAAAAGTTCAGGACATTAAAGGTTAATAAGGAACCTTACTGTCAAGTGTCAACTGGTACCCCGTGGTACTTATTGGCGGAAAGCGGAATATTGGGGAAAGTCCGCAGAACGTTTCGCCGCTTTTCAGTTTCCGTCTTACATCCAGAATGTACAGTCACAGTAAAAAAAGGTTTGTTGCCATAAAGTATATTTTTGTTGGTTTCTTGCATGATACAATCTGCTCTACTGACTCAGGAGTCAGGAATGTCATAATAAGACTGAATAAAATGTCACACTGAATTTCATAAAATTGTCTGTCCCCTAAAAATATTTTATTTTGATGTCAGCTAGACGTCAATGGTGGAAGGTTTGCACTATTTGGAACTTTGTTTTCAAGTTATAAAATAAAATATATATATATATATATATTATTGTTAGTTATTGTAAAATTAAGTGTCCGCACATAAACTTTATTTATAATACTGTTTGTTCCGTTCCCACAGACAATCCGTGAAAACGGTTTTGTGGGGCATAGTTCTTAAGTTAAGATGTTATAAACTTGTACTTTAATAAATAAATAAATAATAATAATAATAGACTGCTTAGTGTCGTGGATTCAAAATTTACGTGTCCTGACTTGATAAAGGAAATAATTTGAAACCTGACGACGGTATAAACGACTCGTGTGTACTAGGTGGCGTAGTATATGTCAAACAACGACACGACACGTAGTCTTATCGTCACCGCGTAGCATGTTCGTTGCCGGAAGGGCCTTCCGGTGCAAACCTCGCGGGCATGACTCATGCGCCGCTCTGGCCGATCGCCACGCCACGCTCATCAATATATTTGTTATGAAATTAAACATAAATAATATAAAATGGAGTAAGTAAATAAATCATTGATTTAATAAAGTGGGTCTGAAACTTTTATTCACGCCACTGACTGATCTCCACACTCATCAAGGAAAAGTTAAATTGAGCAAAATACTTAAAAAAATTGTGATAAATAATTAACCCGGCAAATTGGGATTTCTGAAATGACTTGATTGGGATTGTTTTAAAATTAATTCAAATGAAAGAAAAAAAACTGGACCAAATAAATTACTACTTACAAAAATTGTTTTTTTTTTGTCTGAAGGATTTCGTTCAGAAAAGTTTTCTCTAAGCTCGGAATATCGATGTACACTTGTGGAGCGTCTATGTCTCCATAAAAAGGAAACTAGTTATATCAGTAAGGACGGATGCACGCAAAAAGTTCAATAAATCGTGAGCCCCTTGCTTTATGCGGAAGTTCCCAGAAGATGTTGTATTTTTATAGGGAACTATTTATAGCGCGGCTCTCGACGCGAAGCCGGCGTGCATGGCTCATGCACGCGCGTCGCGCTCTCGCTGGGAATGCACGGCGCCGCTTTGTCACTCGGTTAGTCCTTTTACGATGGCTCTTCAAACAAATAGAACTCGACGCTAAATGAAAAGTTTGCAGTCAGATCATTTGTACGTTTATATTAACTTTAATGTGATTTTTTATTTCATGGACTAAACTGACAATTGGGGGGTTGTCACTTTATCGTTACATTAAAATAGTGTTGTACCCTAACTATCCTGAGTGATCGAAATTTAATCGAAAATCGAAGTAGATCGAAAATGAAACTATTTCACTGCATAAAAAAATAATTTGTTTAGAAACTAGCGGCCCATATTTAGTTTCTACTCATTTATGTCAGACTTATCGATTGCATTAATTTTATTGTTGATTTCATATTTAACACAATAAAAGTTCATGTACTATGTGTATGAATACTGTTATATTTAAATATATTACGTTTATGTTCATAAAACATTTATTTACACCAATTAGTAAAAATAAATTCAGGAGTCATGTCACATCGATTCGATGAATCACTTATGATTGAGCCTTACCTACAACACTATGAGCCGCGCTTGCAACATTTTAAAAAAATAATGTCAATAGCAGCTGTCAGTTTAGTCCACGAAATTAAAAATCACAGTATAGTATAAGTACTTTAAGATTGTTGATGGTCATTTTCAGTTGTAAAGTAACCAAGAAACAATTAGTATTATAAGAAGACTCGCTACATCGCCACGGATCCGCCCGCGTTGTAATGGTACTTCGCCCAATATCGTTATAAATTATAGCCTATGTGTTATTCTGACGTATAATATAAGCTATAAATCTGTAAAGTTTCATCAAAATCCGTTCAGTAGTTTTTGCTTGATAGAGTAACAAACATCCGTCCATCCTCACAAACTTTCACATTTATAAATTGTAGTAGTAGAATTTATTATTATAAGACGTGCAGGCGCAGAAAGCTTTTACTAAGGTCAAAAGACAAAAAGAGTTTACTAATATTATAAATGAAATTTTGTATCTATTTGTTGAAATCATACAAAAACGGCTTAACGGATTTGGATGAAATTTTGATCATAAATAGTTTATAACCTTGATTAATACATAGGATACTTTTCATCGCGGCATTTTTACACTTAGGGTCTTAGATAAAGTACCTATAGATTAAGTCTTAAAATGAGCTTGATTGATAGAGCGAGTTGGCTAAATTGGCAGCTCCATGTAAATAATAAGGACAAAAGATTATTTTTTTGTCTTTGTCACCGTGGCCGGTTTCTGTTGTTTGTCAAACTCTAATACAATGGCAGGTTTGACAAACAAACTCGGTTTTGTTTGATTTTCTATGATTTCGTGATATTATGTGTTAATTGAGACAAGGAATTTGGGTTATTTATAGATAATAAGTGTCAGTGCGATGGTGGGTTGTAGTGTTCTTGTTCTTGTTGTAACACCAGAACTAACTATTGCTGTGTCATGTGCGGCCACGCCAGCGCTTAATCTATAGGTACTTTATCTAAGCTTAGGATAATAAAACACTCTTTACGGGATCGAAGCCACGGACAGAAGCTCTTTATAAAACAAATGATTTCAAACAAAAGAAAGTTAGCACTAACAGAACAGTAAAACATAAGTTACCCACCTACAATTACAGCTGTGTTGTTAACAAGTTAACTTGTTATTAACTCTGTTTATTTTCCCATAATTTGTAGATTTCTAGGCAATCTATATCAATTATAATAATGAATGCAAGCGCGCCAGCTCGCGGCCGCACTGCCCAAGGGCGTCGACCGTGCAACGAGGCTGGCCAGATACTCCTCATGAGAGATAACACTGTCTATTTGGTGCCTATATTTACCTAAACTGGCACAACGTTTACAGTACTGATAGTACAGTACAAGCCGAACGTTTTATTATTACAATTAGGTATAATTATTGAGAAGTTTGGTGACTATAGAATCTATAAAGTACCTAATTCCCCTTGTAATAACAAGTACTGTGCCCAAACTAAGCAATTCTTTCTTCTTCTCCTTCGACAGAGCGGCCGTGATTATCATGTTGCAGTGAGACTTTGGGCTGACATGATTCGCCATCTGAAGATGATTAAATTAAAAAGTCCTTCTTTATTGCTCAAGTTTGGTGTCTAAGGAACCCTACAAGCTCCTAGACCAACAGGTTCAGGTTTTACATTGTCTGCTAGTGCATGAATGAATTGAGTTTTTTTTTTAAGTATATGAAACTGCCGCTGGTGGGAGATCCGGTAAGGAGCGGCGTAACAAATTTGGTTAATGATTGAAAAGCTGAAAAATTCTGTCTGTAAAATTCCTGTAAAGACTATAATTAATTAAAAATTCAAATATATATTGCAAATCAGTGTACGTTTACCTTATTATTTCGCAACTGTGATACAATTAAATAAAGAACTAAAGAAGGTCGTTCAGAAAATATTAACCTATTTGATGTTCGTTATGCGGGCTGTCTTAAAATCTTAACTCATCGAATAAGCCCGGTTTGAGTTTACCTTAATATTTCAGAATTGGGATGTAATAACCATAACTTATATGACAAAAAATAAGAACTTAATATTTCAGAAAACCTTAGTCTCATTGCTGTATGTTATTTGGGTATCTTAACTGATCGAATATTGCTAGTGTATGTTTACCCTAATATTTCAAAACTGGGACACAGTTGACGTTAGCTTCTTCATTATAAAATGAAGAACATAAGTAGGCCTTTCAGAAAATATGAGCCACATTGTTGATTGTTACTTGGTTTATCTTAAAATCTTAACTCATCGAATTCATTTTTTAGTATTTAATTAATTATGGTCTTTACAGGCATTTTTCAGACAACCCACTTGCGTCACCTATATCTTTTAACATAAGTATTAAATTTGATATAAAATGCTTTTCCTCCATTAAACTGATGGGTGAAGCTCGCCTCTTACTCGGTTCTTAGAAAAAAACAAACATACAAAAAAACAGCAAAACCTACATATTACCACAAAGTACGTAAGCGGTTTGTGATATTACTTTCACGGCTATATAACTTAACTGCGATGTCTTCTTCAAGTACCTAATTGGAATAATCAAAAGTATCAGTATTAAATTCTTAATACCGTAAAAGAGGTTTCTAATTGTTGGATTAATTTCATATCCGAACGAAATCAATAAATATGGACTGTCTACTTCAAACTACTCGCTTGCTCTTGAAAATAATGAAACCGCATCTTATTTCTGAAGAACATTGAAGAACGAATCATTAATTTATCATTTACTTAGTTTGTTCTTCTGCTTTAGGATTCAACAGTCCACAGTTCCACAAAAAGGAAAAACCGTGAAAGCAGCGAATTTATTTTTATAACTTTTCGTGATGTCGGCCATATGGCGTGAAGTTATTATTAACACAAAATTTGGGTGCAAAATGTGTTGTTATTGTGTCATAATTACACATAACATTAATATTATCCGTTACCATCAACTCTCCGCGATTCTCGCAAACTGCTTCAATTCTATAAATTACATGCAAGTTATTTACTCTTAATCAAAGCAATTAGCCACCCTCTAACTGACACTATAGAAACTACCGGCTATACGGATATATACTTAGTTTCTCCTGGATGATACGTAAATATTGATGCAAATTGTAGTTGCCGAGTTTAATGGACATAGTCGAAGGAGGTGCAATTATTTTACGTTCCCTCGGTTCACTTGAATCTTTACGTAAACAATTCTCTCTGGTAAAATATTCTACATAAATATACTGCTTGACTGGGCGGTGGTAAAGCTACTTATCGTCGAATGATATTTCGTTTTATTTATTTTCGCTGGATCCCACTTTTAGATCCCATTTAATCTTATTATGTTTTAATAAGCATAAAACAGTGTTTTTTTTGGTATTTGTAGTTACTTTTTCTGGCCAATAAATAGAGAGAGCTATTTTCTATTCTGTTTTAAGTTTGTTCTATTGTTTATTTTTTTTATTTTATAACAAAATATATTATTAGTTACGTAATTAAGCTGCAAAATTTGTGAAAACAATATTTGTATACCATCAAGGCCGCACATAGAGATACTCTATTTTACATCATGAACCAAAACATTTACAAATAAACTTAAATTTGAATATAAATTAGAAAAAAATAAATAACAATAGATCGTAATTAAAATATCCGCAACTGCAAAAACAAACATTTACAAAGCATTTCAGCCACACGTTATAACAATCAGATATTCGCATCGAGATGGAAAATCGATATCTCATTTGCAAATTTCATTCCCACTCGATACCGGAACTGAAATTTAAAATGAAGCGATAAGTCATTTATCATATCGATTAAATTGTTGATTGAGTCGTTAGTAATATTGTATGTAGCAGGTAGAAACTGGTTGTAGAGCAATAATGAAAGGGGTCGAAATAGAATTACGTGCGAACTCACCGTTTATTTCGCAACACTTGGCAACAAAATCGGAAGTGTTTTTATCAGCAATGAGATCTTTTAATGAAAGTATACACACTTTTTTTGTTAACAACAGGTATATTTTTGTTTGTGCGTTGAAATTTGTCTGTAAATGATAAATCTAAGTATAGATAACGCAGGGCCATTTGTATGAAAACCAAGCGCGCCGCTTTTTCACACACAATTTAAGAAATAAAACTTACCTATAAAAGAAAATGCTTCTATTGTCTCGGTTAACTATTTTGAAGAATTTTTAAAGCTCAATGCGGCATAATAAGGCATTTTTTAGATTTCAGTTGATGTCCGTTACCGATACCTAACGCTAAATGAAAGAGTATTGCTAGCACCTTTACTCCTTTTTAGGGTTCAGTTCCTCAAAATGAAAAAACGAAACCCTTACAGGATCACTTTGTTATCTTCTCTGGTACGCCTGGAGGTATCAAGTTGAAATTCATATCATAAACTCAGGTCTGCAAATCTGCAACCGCAACTGTGAAAAATCAAACTTCTAGATCAACGGCATCAAAAGATATCGATATTTAAAAAAATATAATATTCCGTCTTTCAATACCTTTTTCTCAGGCATGCGTGAATGTGTGAAGTTAGAATTAATATTACTCAATCGGTCAATCTGCATTTCCTTGGAGCTGTCAAAAATCAAACTTCTAGACCAACTGAATAAAAATATATTACCGACGAATCGCAAGGGAATCAAAACCTATAGAGTACTTCCCTCTGACTCAGAATCATGAAATTTGGCAAGAAGCAATCATCAAGAATTGACAATGTCTTATAGCCAAAGTAAAGGAAAATATCCGAAATTTGCACATAAACTTTAAAAAAATATTACTGTTGGGACTTATGTCGATGTATGGGGGATCAACAGTTTTCCAACGCAAATTTGTTTTTGTCTCTCAATCCACTTTATAATTTCGTTAGAGCAAATGAAGTTCATAAACAATAAAAGCGTCGAATATTGATTCGGCGCTTTCATTGTTTATGAACTTCATTAATGTTACCTAACTATTTTGGTGAATGTAGTTTACGGAACTCTCGCGAGTCCGACTCGCACTTGACTGGTTGGTTTTTTTGACACGCGAAGAACATACATTCGCGTCATCTAGTTAGATTAATGTCTATTGGTCCGGATCTTATTTAAAAAACCGGCCAAGTGCGTGTCGGGCCACGCGCAGTAATAGGGTTCCGAAGTTGCAAAATAACGCGTACTAAAAAAGTGTTTTGTTGTTGTTAAATGAACATTAGAACGGTTTCAGCGGCTCACAAAGTCTAAAAACGGGCCCACATAGGATTTTTTAATCTATATTCTCGCGTTTGACCACTATCTCGCCTGATGGTAAGCGATGATGTGGTCTACGGTGAAGCACGCTTGCCTAGATGTAATCTATTCACTCTTGACTTAAACTAAATACACTAACTGGTAACTGAAGAAGGAGTTATAAAATCCAACTTCGCAACTGAAGTTAGAAAAATATTATCTATTTGAGTACCACCGAGCGCGTTCCTGGATCCGTGCGTGCACACTCCTTGTTTATATCTCTTTCGGAATTAGAAAAAAATCGTATGTATTCACCTCTAATCTCCTCTAATCTGCGGTAGTCACTATTTCATTCTGGAAAGTTTTACGCTACTAAATTAGTGATGAATTCGGGTCGAATATTGACTTTATAGAAGGATATCGACAAAAGAAAATAAGTGATTTGCTTGGAAATCGAATCTAATTTGACTTTACTTTTACGTTTTAATTACAAAACGTCGAAAATACTTCTGCACTAACACAAAATAGACTCTACCGCGCGCATGCGCCGTATGGACTACGTTCTGGTACTGCCAACGACTCCGGCCACTCTAATGCGTTATTCGAGCTTAAACATTATTAATTTAGAAATCATTATTATTAAGGATGTTATGAATTTATTTTGGTATATTTTTACATGGTTCATAAGCATATATTTACTATCTGTTTTACACAGCTAACAACGTTATTTAAGTAATTTTTCAATGGCATTTGTACAAAAATTTTACCGTGCCAAGTACATTTTATAAGTTGGTCGACTATTACTCGTAAACTTGTAAAGCCTGTTATGATTTAATTTTTGTGTATTTTTACATGGTTCGTAAGCATTATATTTACACAGCTATCACCTTTATTTAAGTAATTTTTCAATGGCATTTGTACAAAATTTTTACTGCTCCAAGTACATTTTATAAGTTGGTCGACTATTACTCGTAAACTTGTAATGCCTTGTTATCCGTGATAATTTTCCTTATAATTTCGTTATATTTACTACTGCCGTGATTTTTTTCACATAGCCAAGAGCAACCATTTCGCTGGCAGGGGGACACACACTTGACTCTAACATAAATTCGCAACTTAAAGCTTAATTTTACGCAAACGAATCTCTGAATCGAACAATGGTTTTAACAAACCCATAATATTTTTGAATGGCCTATCCAACGATACCCCACACTATGGGACAGATAAGAAAAAAAAATACATCCCGACTTTACGTCTATGGGAGGTACCAGAAAAAAAAATATTTTCATGATTTTATGTTACCACTTTGTCGGAATTATTAATATGTATATATATGTCAAATTATAGCTTTCTAGTACTTAGATTCTCTGAGCTAAGCTGCGGACGGACAGACGGACAGAGCGAAACTATTAGGGTTCCTTGTTGACTTCGGAACCCTAAAAAATCTTCAATATAGCTTTCTTTCAATTCCTGAGATATAAAGGTACACTATCCTTGAATACTATAGGCTACTTTTTATCCCGGCAGAAGGTGCGGTGTACAGATATAAGATTTATGCCTGTCGGAAAGGCCACGCAAGTGAAGCCACGATAAATAGCAAGTTAGTCATCAAAATAATTCTGGATAAACAACGGATTTTGGCAGATAGCTGTTCCAGTTTAAAATCCAATTACTTTCATTATAGTTTTAATTAAAACGCTGAGTGCTGGTTGGCTGGTGCAGACTCGCATTGCTATTGTAAACATGATCCGAAATGACTCATTGTGGTTAGCGCCACCATAAATACGACATTAATTTATTTTTAACACATTTAACTGTAATTAGCAATAAACTAGATAATTGCACTGCAATTACAATGTAAACAAACTCTGTCAACATAATATTACAATAGGTACTCAAATAATAATTATTTATTGGACAATGCTTTTGTGTTGTTATCTTATGGGGAATAAAAATTAAGTACCTAATTTTTTTTTATATCTTAGTCCGTATAAACAAGTATTATTATATGCAAAAGTGTCTGTCTGTCTATCTGTTACGTCTAAACCGCTGAACAGATTTTCATGTAGCACACTGATAAACTATGATCGGAATACTTTCTTCCCGGTAACTAGTAAGTTCCTCTGGGTTAATAACAAGCATTGCCTGAAGGCGAAACCGTGGGCAGTCTAGTAGATGAATATTTTTGAGTTTAACCATGTCCATTAATGTAGGTACATAAGATGTACCTACATTAATACCAAATATAAATAAATACCTACCAAAGTAAACGACAATTATAATGTGATTTTTTATTTCGTGGACTAAACTGTCATTTGGGGGGTTGTCACTTTATCGTTACATTAAAATAGTGTCGTACCCTAACTATCCTGAGTGATCGAAAGTTATTCAAAAATCGAAGTAGATCGAAAATGAAACTATTTCACGGCATAAAAAAAATATTTGTTTAGATACTAGCGGCCCATATTTATTTTCTACTCAGACTTAATTTTATCGATTGCATTTATTTTATTGTTGATTTCATATTTAACACAATAAAAGTTCATGTACTATGTGTATGAATACTGTTATATTTTAATATATTACGTTTATATTCATAAAACATTTATTTACACCAATTAGTAAAAATAAATTCACATCGATTCGATGAATCACTTATGATTGAGCCTTACCTACAACACTATGCTCCGCATTGCAACATTTTAAAAAAATAAGGTCAATAGCAGCTGTCAGTTTAGTCCACAAAATTAAAAATCACAGTATAGTAAGGAACAGCGATAATTAAGGGCCTTCCACTGCTTTATAGCCGTAAAATGGTTACTTTTTTAAAGCGTACTCCTTAGTAACGCCTAGGACAAAATGTTTGAGAATAATATATATTTATTATTGATTCATGTACATTATTTGTGAAACATGTTTTTTTCGTGTAACTAATAATTTTGCTTTAAAAAAATAATTAGTAATACTATATTTGTTCTCTACTCCTCCAAAACGACTTGGATGTTTAAAAATATTTTACACAGAAAAATTGATGGCTAGAATTTCGTCGTAAGTGAAATAGCATATGTATAGAATAGAATATTTTGCAAACAAAACTGTCCAAAAGTAGGCCCAATATCGATATTCTGGCTCCCAGCGGGCACACGGCAACATTAGGGAATTTATACGCCTTAAGCTGAAATCAACATTACATAACTGTAAAGAAAAGTCAATTATTCTTCACAATAATTATAGAATCCTCGTTTCTCCATTTGAATAGCATTTGTTACTGGCTGGACAAATATTTGACGGCTATTGTTTGTTCTTGAACGGTTATTTATCAATTAAAATTAAACAACAACACGACTTGTTTGCATTGTTCGAGAATAACGCAAGCAAACTCAATAAATATCGCTAGATAATAGAATAATAAGAAAAAAGTTTTAATAAACTAGTTACTTAGTTGTATTAAATTCTAATAAACTGATAATATTATTGTGCTACTTATTATTGGGCTTAAACTCACCCAAAGGACATTAAAGAGGGCTATGCGCGGGTTTTACTTGCGTCATCGAATCAGAAATGTAGACATCTGCAGAAGAACCAGATTTACCGAAAAACCGAACAAACAACAGAGTTGCTAAACTTAAGGTTACACTATTCTGCCATACAAACGTAGTCTGGCGATTACTCCACTGTTTGATAATGTACGTTCAAAAAAAAATGTTTCAATTTGTCTCATCATTATCTAGCCCTGTATGAAAACAAAACATTAATAAAATATATATTTGAAAGTTATGAGCATCGAAAGTACAATATTTCAACACAAATTTTAACACATTTTTGGGCGCAAATAAATACCATAAGAAGACGGAAAATTGCAAAACAGCCACCATACAGGGATAGATTAGTATTTCAACTATGCAAATAATTTTATTTTGAACAGATACGTTTAGTCGTTTTTTCATGATATCCAGACTCCCAAAGGTCTGTTTATAAAATTTCGCGCACTCGGTTTCGTCCTAAATCATTATCCATTTCGCTACAAATTTGCAAAAGTGTGTATTCGTACGTGAACTAGCTTCCTACTGCTCATCACAGCATCTATCTCTACCGCACGTGTTGTCGGTTGATATATAATGCATAGTTCGTGCCGTCGACTGGTGTACTCTTAAGTGACATTGCTCGCAGAACGGATGGCCGATTGGGCCGTAAAGTTCTGGAGTGGCGACCGCGTATCGGCAGACGCAGTGGACCGGCTGCGGGATTCCATTGGATGCGAGATGCACAGGGTCGATTGACACTTGGGCGAGACCTATGACCAGCAGTGGATGTCTTTCGGCTGAAATGATGATGATGATGATGACTCATTGTTAACAGGAATTTGTGCTCTAACGTGTTCTAAATGAGTCTAATTGCATTATATTCAAATATGTTATATATGTTGAGACAAAGTATGTACTATTCATTTATTACCGTTTTATTACCATTCCAAAATGAGACAGCAATAAAAATATGGCATTTAATATCGTAACTCTGATTTAAAGCTGTAATCGTAAAAATTGAAAATTGCTGATTGAAAAGCTGTTAAAAACAGCTGGCTCTCTACATTCAAACACATAAAGCTCCAGCAGCAAAAGCAGTATGTTGATGAGAAATATACTTTAACATGTAAACGGCTAGATAACATGTTTATAGTTAGGTTTAACTGTCGAAAAAGCAACCAGCAGAAAAAAAATCTTCGATATGGTTAATTTGAGTTAGAAGCTGTACCAACACCCATAGACTTGTAAATATCCGTGTTTATGTAAATATTGGGCATATATTGTTATACACCTACAAAACATTTTCTCAGAAAACATGATTAGAGCGTTCGTTCATGATTTATATTCGAGTGAGGCGGCTGCGCGGGCGCATGTGGGCAGTATTGCACCGCGGCGAAGCGTGGGCGGACTCGCTCCTCTCTCCTCGGGAGGACTTAGGCGCCAATGGACTTTGACTTACCAGAAAGTTAAATGACAAGAACAAGCGTAATTTATCCCGCTAGATCGTCTCGGACGAAGCTATCCAGCCAGCAGCCACGGCT
Organism: Anorthoa munda; assembly: GCA_945859665.1. Classification (NCBI taxonomy): domain Eukaryota; kingdom Metazoa; phylum Arthropoda; class Insecta; order Lepidoptera; family Noctuidae; genus Anorthoa; species Anorthoa munda. Next base: position 43,427,136 of record OX243893.1, read on the forward strand.
ACAGACCACGACTGTTAATGCGACTCTATCCAGTTTTGCGATACCCGTAGCCTCTCTTTAAGAAAATTACAACATATCTAAGAAAGAAAGAAAAGAAAAGAAAGAAAAATTGTTTATTCTGCACAAACTAAACGCACAATACAAAATAAAGAGTGGCATTCACTAAAGGTACAAATTAGCCAAAAGCCTCGTATTTAAAACAAAAAATTAAAACTAAACTAACTAACTATTTAAACTTCTCGCTATATGTATACCATATATATCTTTGTTTATCATATTTATTAGTCTCATAAAAAAACGACACGTAAGCACTTTTGATTTAACCTAAATGCATTGTGTGCATGTTTTTCTAATTTCAAATGAATGAAATCAAAATTGGTTTGCTGACAATAGATAGTAGAAAAAAGGTTATTGGAACATTATTAATATTCTTTATTGAACACGTTTTTTGCCAAGCGAAGTTGAATTCGATAAAAAGTATCGCCAAGGTTACAGAATTCGAAAGTTAAGGTAACAAAACTACCCTGTCACTGTGACTTGCTGTACGTTGGTCTAGAAACATAAAAAGCTTCTCTCTGATCGTAGAAATACAAGTGTTATTGGTAAAGAATAAACATGACAGACGTTGGTTTAGTAAAACCTTTTTAAATCAATTTAAATGCAGTAAAACGCCCGAGTGAAAAGTGTTTTATCATCCCGAGGGAACATTATACCGGGATAAAAACCAATGTGGTATTCCGGACTATAATCTATCTCTGAGTTAAATTTCATTCAGGTCAGATCAACCGTTCTGAGTAACATACATACATACACCCAAACTTTTGCATTTATAATGTTAATAAGATAAGATAGCTTCCATTGCAGCTAACATGTTTTATGAGCTTTGGTTTCTGTTACCTAAATTTAACTTACGTATATCAAGTAAGAAGTTTTGCCTCGCCCCTCCCGGATTTGGTCAAACACCACCTATCTCTGAGATGTGGTGGGTAGGCCATATACCCAGTTCGGAGATGTTATAACGGCTGTGGATTGAGAGTTATATTGAAGTTCCAATAACTGTGTTCTATGTGATTTACTATACATATAGTATATGTGTTATTCTACCTAATACGAGCAAAATGTAAACATTAACTATAATGTCAATATCATCTACCTACGAGTATATCCAATACCTCAGAGCAATTTAGGCACTGCACAAACATATCTGAGACAAACATAACATCGGTCACGCTTGGCTGGTTTCAATACAAACTTATCGTCTGAATCTGTAGGTAAACAGCTCCCTACTATACCTACACAGTAGTGTAGGTATAGTAGGTAGTAACCTACCTACTATTATAATTTAGTCACGTCATTTCACTGCATATGTGTACGTGGAACCAAGATAGAGGTGCACAGTTTGCAAACATGCTTTATCTCGATCTTACATTGTATCGCGGTGGAACCTATCTAAGGTACTAGGTGGACTATGTAAGAACAGAGAATTCGGTTCGTATTCGAAGAAGGTTAGGAAAACAAGTTCACTCAAAAACATTTTTCAATGAATTACTTGCTAGTTACGAAATTATTGGGACTTGAGAACTTTTTCTTACCAGGAACAAAACAGAGTTTTGCTATTTTCTAATTAATTTTGTATTATTTTATTAAAACTCATTTTCTAATAACCAAAGTATTCTTAAAATTTTTAAATTTGTTCTGCTAGTTCCTTTTTTCAGTGTTTAAGTAACGTGAAGTTAAAAAGTAATAACCAAAACCCAGCTACGTAAAATCCTCGATTGGTAAATGCTACAGCTACGCTTAGTACCTATATTTTAATATTGTACTATTTGTCGAACCTACTTTTCCCCTTTCATATGACATCCCATTCGATACGATGGTAAACTAATTAACAACAACTCGACACTTGAGCAACTCGCAAGTTTAATCAAATTGCGGGGCTCGATCGAGCGATTGATCACATTATACCTCCGTAGACAGTAGTGTAATGCAACCTGGTTGCAAGCGGAAATGAGGCCTAATAGACTGGTAGAGTATCTACTTATTACACACACAGTTACTAGCATCTACTACAAAGTTAATTATTTTAGCATTTTTTGTAGACTCAAATCGCGGTCTTCCTTATCTTCCTAAAGATAAAGTTACCGATATGTACATACAGTGTATACAAAAAGACTCAACACATTACTTTTTACACAGGGTCCCATTAAATTAGTTAGCGAAACTCCGCAGGCGGGATGAGTAGATTTCGATCTAAGGACGATTACGAAAATTTTTAATTTTTGACACAAGTTGGCAGTCTTTGTCATTACAGCCGATTGGCGCAAGGGAGCCTTATCGTTGGTATTTAACCAGGATATTGCACAGAATCATCGGCATATCGCCGTGGACACTATACCGGAGTTATACTATTTGCTTGATATTCGTGCCCATGAAATACTCACGTGTTGCCGTCGCCGGCGAGTGGGTTCGCCGAACCGTCAGTCTGCGTGTGGTCGCATCTAATAAAATAATTTATCTATGCCATACGAGCTGCAATGTCGACACAGAGCGTTGCATTCCGCACATGACACGTCCAAATATTGAAAGAATCTCCTCTTTCGATTCGCACGGCCTCGATTCCCTTACTCGGACCAGCTTTATGGCGACTCAGATGAAAACGTCGATATTATCATAACAATCACGCCTGGAATACTCTCCGAGAAGGCAACGCATATTTTGAATATGTTAGTGCTTGTGAATACAGCTGAATATATACATACATCCTAGGTATAGATATACACTAAGCACTTAAAACTGAATGCAGCGTTCAGGTTAGACTTACTAAAAAAATGCAATGTCTACGTCAGTCCTAAAGAAATCCATGATTTTATTTTATAATTTATTAAGTCGTTACGATTTTTGTCGATTTGTTGCAAATTTGGTAAATAGGATTACGATTTCTGATACGTAGCTATCGTCAAACGTAATAAATATAGCGACATTGATGGACTAAAGAAATCTCACGATTTGGGCAGCCCCATTTAGCTTTATTATGGTAACCTAGCACGGACGCTATTTATTAGTTTGACATAGTCACTGAACCCAGCCCATCCAACTGGAATCCGCAGTCGTATGTATCTACTATACAACTTAATATTGTGAAGCTCTAGTTGGATTATAAGATGAAAAATACAACTGACACAATATTTCACTAGGCTATTTGTTCTGAAACTATGAATATTTTAATTGAAAATACTTATCGCTGAATGCATTTTCTTAAAACAAAGAAGCTCTACAATTTGGTCCATGCGGCCTGAAATTATTATGAGACTCACCACAACACCGAGCAGAAAATAGAAAAATACTCAATTCATGAAATGTGAATAGAAATCTTAACAGACTGAATGATCTGAAAAAAAGCGGTTAATTAAACCACATAAGAGAGGAAATTGTCCAAATCGAAAGTGCTACAATTTCTTCGTATTTGCCTATTTATGTCATTTTGCGACAAGTCGCACCCGATAAAATGAAAATTAACAGCACTGCTAGTTTTTAAGTGTGGGTGATTTGAGTGAGTGAGTGATTTTAGGGTGTAGGCATCAAAAACTACCTCCGCCCGCGACCCCTTATGTTCAATACGACCGAATAAAGACCTTTAGATTGTTGATTGTTCGATTTCTACAAAAAGTATCGAAACAATATTCTAATAACAACAAGGTGCAAGATGTTTGTTTTTTTTTCTATAGATTCATAGCCATTTCGAATTTTCTACAAAGTCACGGCGCACAATCAAGCTAGTATATATGGATGAAAAATATTGTCCTTTTTGGAAATATGGAAGTGGACCCCTGACCCGGTGTTCTATCTGTAAACCGCACTTAGTCTGCTATCAACTTTTCGCCCTGAATATGCTTGCTCAACAACCCTGCTCCCTCCTACATACCTACAGCCTAAGGAAGGCTCAACAATAATAATGACATAATGATATTTGTCACAATTCTATACAATGCAATCTATATCTTCTATTTATGTAGATACATGTTCTTCTTATAGTATTATATATCTATATAAAAATCGATGTTTATTTGTTCGTATTCTATGCGCTGCCACCATTTATCCGATTGCGATAAAACTTTGTCAACTTATTGCTTGCATTTGCGCGAAGGTTACATGCGTAACTTATGTAATTGTGTTTATGCCTATAACCTTCGCGACAATTATGTCTTCTGTGGCAACAATGCCCTGGGTACCAGCTAGAAAATGAGAATCTGAGTTTGTTTGTTAAGCTTTACGCCACTGTACGAAGAATGGATTTGTACGAATTTTGGCATATGGTTAGACCAGAACCTGGATTAAGACATAGGATATATTCCATCCCGGTATAATGTTCCCTTGGGATAATGCAACACAAGCTAGTATTTTTATACTAGCTTCTGGGTTTCAACGATACTACTGTTGTTCCTCTAAACTACCTACGCTACGAACTTTGATGCGGTTGACACCATCATTAAGGGTACACTAGTCGAAAATTCTTCCATACAAACGTAGTCTAGCTTTTACTCCGCTGTTTGACGATGTACGTTCAAAATAAAAAATGGTATCAATTTGTCTCATCATTATGTAGTCGTGTATGGAAGCAAAAAAGTAAAAATAATATTTATTGAAAGTTATGAGCTTAGAAAGTTCTATATTTCAACACTAATTTTAACGCATCTTTGTGCGAAAATTAGTACCATAAGAAGAAGGAAAATTGAAAAACGGTAGTTCAACAATGCACATAATTTTATTTTGAACAGATACATTCAGTCGTTTTTTCATGATATCCAGACTCCCAAAGGTCTGTTTATAAAATTTCGCGCGCTCGTTTTCGTTCTAAATCATCATCCATTTCGCTACAAATTTGCAAAAGTGTGTATTCGTACGCGAACTAGCTTCTTACTGCTCATAACAGCATCTATCTGTTCCGCACGTGTTGTCGGTTGATAAAGCATGCATTTTAACCCCGCGCACAAAATAGTTCGTGCCGTCGACTAGTGTACCCTTAGAGAATTTATTCCTTCAATAGTGTTATGCTTAATGTTAAAGTTACTTAAAAGTAACTTTAATTCAGAAATATCGGTGTTTTGTTAAATTTGATTCTGTACAATTTCTTTAAAGCCAACTGTCAATGTTGATTACCGGTGATTATTATCTTTTATTTCTTCTGTGTCTCTTTTGTCTTCATGCTGTTACGCAAATTGGTTACATAGTAGGTAAAACTTAAACTGAAACTGTTTATGAACCCATAGGTATTCTATGTTCATTTGAACGAAAATATCGCCTATCTGTCGAAGTAATTACGTAGAATATTGAGGTAATTCTGCATCAGAAGTGGCAAGCTCGAGGTAAACTCCGCAGTTATTGTCATTTATAAGTCTGATATCATACAATCCTGTTACTTGACTTAAAGGTGGAATATAAATTCGTGGTTATAAGTTAGTACGGTTCGTATCGAACTGTTGTTAATGAAGGATCCTACAGACAGCTGCGACGCGATAACGTTGCGACAAACATTCTTCATAGAAGTTCTTCTACAGATAAATTGGTAGTCGCATCGTTATTGTATTGACTGTGTGTCTGCGGGCGCCTTAAAGCTGCGTCGTATGCAGCGCACGCGCCACCTTCTGGGACATCCTTCCGGTGGTGGTTTCGGCGCCCAACAATCACTAGCGACGTGCTTCGACTGTGCGCCACATCGGGCTGTAATAACAACGTCACATTATATGTCACCCGCTGTACGAACCCGTCTGGAAGACGGAAACAAATACCCACACGGTTGCTATCACTCCTTATTTAAACAACTAGCCAATGCAATTTAAATCACTCCAATAAGATACTGTCAATCGTATAACTTCATCATTCAAGTCGTACTCAACTTACCTACCTATGTGGTTACTTGCAATGCAAATGATGCCCCGGTGTCTGAGTTCAGTAGCTGCATCACTTTTTACTTTGTGGTGATAATCGCATGCGCTCGTTCTCAACTCAATTGATTCATCGAGCTAGTATTCGTTACAAGGACGACACACACGAAATAATCGTGTAACAACTTTAATTATGTACTGGGTTCATCTGCACGTCGCGCCGCCCGGTCGCCGGGCCTCGGTAATTGTCCTCGGGAAACTATAAGAATGGGTTTGAGTAGAGCGCGCACACAACATACTCATTGCCCAACACAGCTGGCGAACTTGAAGCTAAAATAAGCAATGGAGAAATAAAGGCTCTTAGAAAGTAATCTTAAGATTCATGCAACGTGCATGCTTCAGACGTATTCTCGTACCTTCTAGTAGGTACGTGAATACGTCTGCAGTCATAATCTTGAGTTGTTTCTCTTGGGTATATCTGCAATCTCTTGTGTCACCTTTTATTGTGTATGTAAGTGAGCAGTAACTTGGCAAGTTAAGTCCTGTTGGAGATTCGTTGAGGACATACCGTGCCGGGACGTCACGCCCCTCGCTCCGTGCTCTACGCCACATTTTCGTCATTCAACGGACTGCGTATGCGCCGCCTGCCAGTTGTGATACATTGCTCGCCTAATGAACACAAGTACCAACGTTCTTGGATAATTGAAAACGATCACTGGAGCCTAAAAATAATCCGAACGAAACTTTGCATTGTTTCAGGCTGCGACAATCGTTATTCAAATCATAATAATTGAGTCTCATTCGATCGTATTTTTATTGTGTTTTGTTGTCTCTTCGGAATCTACACGATATACAATAACCATATAGGTAACGTGAGCTTCCTTAAAGCTTTTGTAAAGGATCTAATTGAAATGAAAGAACAGCCCGACCCTCACCTCAGGCCAATAAAAGTGAACAAGCAATTTCTGTTTTAATTCTCTTTTCTGCTATTCACATGTCCTATTGAAACTGGTTAAGAGCTTGTTGATATTGATTCACGCAGACAGACGACAAGTACTTCAATGTTGCACGGGCAGCCGCAGTCCAGTTAGGCTTTATGCAAATTAATTGGCTACTATTTGCTTGTCATTCTATGTCAAAATATCGAGATGAAACAGGTAATACCCAAAGCATGCGCTTTACTCAGAACAAGGCGTGTGAAAACAATCACGTCACCGTTATTTACATTATTACACTACATACTATCAACATAAATAGAGCGAATGCTGTAATATTTCGCCGAACAATCAGTATTATTAGAAGCATTTGAGTATCTAAGCTAGGTTCTACAGTTCGCGGTCGGTCGCATGAAGCGCAATCGTGTTTCTCGAAGGCTGCCGTTGTGCGGTATCGTTTCTGTCAACTTTTATCGTGAGCAAGTCTGCCACAAACAGCTCCTACAATCATACATAACGTTGGTTACGATAATAAAAGTGAGCAGTTTTAAATGGCCTTTTATGCCAATTGTGTCGCAAAATGAAGGTTGCTTAGACTGACTAGTGTCTTGGTACATGGTCAAAGACTAAACAAAAATGTAAGTACAGAACTGCAATTGAGCAAAATTAAAACGTGAAAAACATGACACTTCTTCTAGAACAGTTGGGTAATTACTGTAAACCATACGTACCTAAGTACTTATTACTAGCAATTTAATATTTTGTGGATAATTATAAGACATGTGGCATGAAAATGTGGAAATTTTCCTGTTATTTGCTTTTAGTAACAATTATTATTTCTAGTTTAGTGGTATTTTTAGTAGTAAATATTAGTAGAAACAATTATTATTTCTTTGGTTAAACAATAAAACGGTAGTCGAAGTGCTCTTTTTGTGGTACGTTGGTACGAAGTTCCTTACGGCTTGCGGAAGGTGTGTTTTTTTAATAAAAATGTAGCGTCTCCTGGTTCTATGAGCGTGAAATGCTAGAGGTACTTCGTTCCTGACGGGTGACCCACACTTCTTTTTAGTTGAAACTAGTACCTACCTAAATGGAGATGTGCGGATCATACCCTTGTCACGGAGCTCTCAGGACAAATAGAGCAAAATCCTGACGGAATCGTACCGTAAACGGTATGGTGGTAAACGAAATAGGTCGTCAACGCAAAAGATGGGCGAGCGAACCTTTAAGAGTTGCAAAGGACTGAAAGCAATGGAAATCGTTAGAGGCGGCCTTTGCAGGATGCAACAATGAACTCCAAGATATACTATAACTCAGGAATAAAGGATTATAGAGGACTCCGAGAATAAATGGGAGTAGCTTTTAGAAATAGTCGTAGAGCTTTGTTTGAATAAGCTAATTACGTAATCCTGCAAAATAAGTTTATAATGACATTTATTATTATTGTTTATAACACCTATTACCTACTTAAATGGCCCTGAAAGTAAGTGACTGGTCGAGTTGTATTTAATTTAACCTTTACGGATATCTCGACTGAAATCACACTACAGAACTTGCAAAAAGTTAACTTGCTAAGATTTATTGTCAAGTACTCCCAAATTTTAAAACCTGTAATAGTAGATCCTAGAACCTAGAATAGAGTGTCCTAGAACCAAAAATTCGAAGACATGTGACATCCACCAAACCGCACTGGGCCCGCGTGGTGGATTACGGCCCATTCCCTCTCACAGAGAGGAGGCCTATGTCCCAGCAGTGGGAACATTAATAGGCTGATGATGTGATGTGATGTGTGTGTAATCGTAGATTATCCACCAAGGGGATAAAGCAGTGTCTTACGTCATGGGTAGATTGAACCCTGAGCGTAAAGAGGGACTCTAGAGTTAACTCCCAAACGAAGCGAGGGAGTTATGTAGATCCCTGAGTGAAGAGAGGTATTCAAGCTGCCCAAGACGAAGACAGGCTTTATGCAAGAGGAGCATACTCTACTTTTCACAACTTCTGCGAGACAATAAATAAATTTTTATTTTGTTATTAATATAAATCAAAAATTAATTTTGATGTTGGACACATTAGTCCAGTTATGGAAGGATAGAGTAAAATTTTTGGAACTTGTGGTACTTACTGAACATTTGATTACTAGTACTCAAAGGTTACCAAACACCGTCTTTTGATTTACATTCTTTAAAATCGCGCCTTTTCTTTATTTTCAAGTTCTGTTATGGTGGCCTGTTCGATTTTCTAACAAACCTCTTTACAATGCAATATGAGCATTTTTTCCTTAGTTCTCCACGAGTTTCCACACGAATTTGACGTTGCAAATTAAAATCACTTTACTCCCTTGGGAGTTTCATACAACTTTACCTCCCTTAAGAGATAATGATTTACTTAACGTTGAGATTGCATGATATGAAATTGGACGATATCGAAACTGTGCGAAACCGAGCAGGTGGTGTGAAAGGGTTACTTAACTACCTACGTTTATTTCTAAAAAAAGCTCAAGGCATTAGAATGCGACATGCTAAAATTAGAAATACAGTACTTTTAGGCAGCAAAATACTGGCGAATTTAATAAACAGCGAATACCTACCTAGATTATAGGTGGATTAGAAAGAAATTTCGGAAAGAATATCACCACCACCACACGACTTCTTGAAACCCTGGGAACATCGGCCTCCTGGTGGCGCTGTAAACACAATTTAGCAAAATGGGGTTTTAAAGACTCTGATTTATTTATTTGTTTATCATCGCACTGGACCACCTTGCAGAAATTACACCAATGTAGCACAAACTTATAATAAACTAATTATAAGTTCAGCTTTCCTCACGATGTTTCTCTTCACCGTTGTCTTCGATGTCCAAGATAAACTTGGCAAGTACTTATGTTTCTTGTGCAAAAGACAAATTGGTATTTGCCCGGATTTGAACCATGAACTCAAGCACGAGTGGCGAAGTCTTGAAGCCACTGGGCCACCACGACTGATAACGCAATGTGAGTGCGGTGCCCCTGTACAGAATATGACACACTTGCTAGAGTGCCACAAGTGGCCATACTTCGCACTATCGAAGACCTAATAAACACCACTGACGCGGACGCCGCAATAGACGTGGCCACCAACTGGGCCCAAAAAAATAATTTACCATCGACGAAAAAACAGAAAGGAAAGGATTTTTTAAGGAATAAATGATGGCTTCTAACTTTTTTAAATTTTTTGTCCATAATTCGTGTTGTGTGTGAACCCTAAAGTAGGTACGACTTATCAGTTGCGGTATCGGAGTCGTGCCGACTAGCATAATGCAAATAAAGGTGTGAGCAGAATATATATCGCGCGTTATGTTGCCGCCTTATTATTAGCATTACGCACTTAATAATTATGTACCTATCATACAATTATATGTATAAACGTTATATGTTATTACACAAGCCTCTATCGCAAAATTCTAAGCTTATCGGCGATTACATGAAGCAGTGATCGCCTGTTCAGATTTTTCATTGAATTTGGGTCATACAACGGAGTGTTTTGTTGTAAAATTCGTTCAAATTTAACAATTCCCTGCATTAACTTGACACATGTTTCCTTGTTGTGCTCGGCTTGTATCCTCGACTTCACTCAACTTGACCTAGTTTAGAGATTGCACGTTTTTTGCTTGTTAGTTTTTGTCGTAACTTTGTAAGATAATTTGCGTGATTCGCCATAAACGACCAGGGAGGTTGTGTGAAAACTTTTATTAAATATTATTATGCAATATTACGCCATAAATAGAACACATTTTTTTCAAAGAAAGCCCACGCATATAATTTCTATGTATTCAACGCCGTCTGCTGTACCTACTAACCCCTAAGATAATAAGTATCCTTATCACTACCAAGAACTCATTACTAACAGCAAACAAGTAATCAGGGCGCTATGAATATTAATTCTAAGATCAATTTATCTTTCGAGCAGTTATTTCAAAAACGTACAGCACTATTTCGTAAAGGGTGGGCGGAATTATATAGATAACCTACGCATTTCCCGATCACAAAGTTAATAAAACGTAGAGCCTAAGCTATCTATGTTTCTTACAAGTGTGATGCAAGACTCCCACGTGGACTGAATCAAGTGTCGATACCCGATAGCGCGGTCCTATCATCTATCGAACCGACTACATAGATAGGCTGTCCTGATTCCTGATCGGTTGACTTATATAATATATACCATCATATAACTTCAACTTTGTGACAAACTAATAATTCCAGAGTGCCTGTAAAAGGTTTAATTTTTCATTTGAACACACGCGCATTACCAGTCAATGTTTACGTTTTCTTCGCGTAACTAATTACTTACTTAGGCCCACTTGCACGAAAAGTTTAACTAAGAGTTATTTGCTAACACGAGGTTAAATTGACAATATTGTATGACAGACTTTTAATTTAACCTCGTGTTAGCAACTAACTTTGAGTTAAAGGCGGGCCTTAGTCCAATAGACATACATTTTTTTTTTACATTTTCGGAACCTACAGGAGCCTACAGGTTAAAAAAAAACGTAAACATATTTTATTTATAAATCCAATGCAAATGTCCGGGCGTACGGGTAATCTATGCATCAATATCAGCGATGTAGTTTGGCGATAGTCAAACAAAACTGCGATCGAACAACTTTGCGCCCTGGAGTCCGGTGCACCGCGCGTCCGCTGCAGAATCATTGACTAGAGCACGTAATACCACTCGCGATTGACTGGCTTCCATTTCGATTAACAGAAGTGCTAGGAAGCTATTGAAAAGGTGCATGTGCTCAGGCTCATAGCTTCACGTGTATATACGCTAGCACTACGTAGGTACCCACGATCGTTATTGTCGGTCAGCCATCATGTATTCCTTGAACCTACATTTTTACATTGAATACAAAATTCTCTGTTGTATTTTAATGTGACAATCCGGGAAGCCAATCGTCGCACAGAATATTTATAAAACGTAGAAATAAGAGCTATTGACAAAAATCTCACGTTTTTTGAACTTTTTAGTCTGAACGATGAAGTGGGTCAAGTGCCATACGTAACTAGTTTGTTGTCTCGTGGGTTCCGCGGAACTGTCCTGAGCGTCCGTGACACACAGCTCTATTGTCTGATACTCACTAACGACCCACGCTCACGAATATCGTTGACGTAACACAATTTGGTAATACTGTGGGCGCATTCACTCATATTTGGAAATTGTTAACAATTTCTTTTTAATGCTTTCTATAAACTTGGTAACGACATACATGCTGTGCATACGTATAAGTTTACGTTGCATGCCTTTATTTAATTAACATTAAAAGTAACATTTTATCTGATCGAGTCGAAGGCAGTGAAAATGTAAGTTATCGTTATTTTACAAGTCAGCTTAACAACTTAATTTACACTGTTTTGACATTTCGATAACCCATAAGACCGAATCGTGGCTTCGATTTAACGAGGCACGAATTGGTTGGTTTTGCAAGTTACGATACGACCGTGACGGATCCCTAATCAGCCTAGAAAACTTTGCAAAATCTCTGCGTGAGACCAATTTTATTGGTGTAACTGTGGTTTTAAATGTTTCTAAATTGAGGATCCAGTTCTAGTTACTTACTTAATTTAAGCTAGCAACGTGGAACAACATAGTTAGATACCTCAAGTAGACAACAAAAATTTATAGATTTATTTACATACAACCCGCCGTCCGTATCGTTGTATATGATATTCTACGTTTTATTATGATGTAGGAATAAGCTTTACCTATTACTGTAAAAAAATCATCAAAATGAGCTTTTGCGTGAAAGGACTAACACACACTTATCCGTCCATCCCCTCAAACTTTCGCGTTTTATAGTAATAGGATTCTAAATAGACTTATTGTCTACAAACCTTGTGTATACTGTTACCTAATACTATTAGGCAGTGATAGTAGGAGGCGGATTTATGTACAATATCTACATATTCGCGGGCGCAGGTTGTGTAGGTCTGGCATTTCCGTTTAGTGAGACGACCTCGGGTCTATTGTGAACCGGCTCCGATAAACAAGACCGGGCTATGAAGGATACAAGTAATAATCTCCTGTAGAGGTTCCTGAGTATGAGGAACTCGTGGCGAAGTAATAAAAAGCGCACGGGCACACTTCAAGGATAAGCCAAGCTTGCCTGGGTCGCTCCGTGAATGGGGTGGCGACATAATTATATACCGAAACGTATAGGTACGCCTATATAAACTGCCGAGCAATGAAAAAGTCCACCCACAAAATGCCGACAAAGACCTTAATTTAATTTTTTCACATTTAATTTAAAATTTGAAAATATTTACGTTTTTAGTTGGTAATATTCTGATGCGCTGTTAAATGTACTTCAATATTGCAGACGGCGTCATTAAGCTAGCCTTTCCCGTTTAGGAGTAATTTGGTGCTATGTCACTGGAACTTTTTCATTGCTCGTTAGTATATTATTATAATTTGTAGATCTACTTATAACAGCCGTTACGGATAGTCAGAAGCCAGATTCAGGCACGCGTCTTGCTAAGAAATATCGTTCAGTATAGTACAGTGGATTGTGGAGGTCGGTTAAGCAGCCGTTACATGTAAGTTGGTACTCAGCTATGTCTAGCTGGACTGGAAGTCGACGCCAACATATTTGGGGAAAAGCTAGGCAGATTGATTTACATATTTCTGAGTGTTTCTGTTTTGCCTCTCATATTATTTAAATAAATGTATCTCCAAGCGGATATCCATATCACAATATGATAGTTTAGCAAACGGATTGTGCACTGTTTTTCGACCTTCAGGATAAAAATGCGCAATGAATAAAATTTATATGCCTGCTACAATTGATTATCATTATGTACCTAACTACTATCCTGGTATAAAAATTAGTTGTTCATGATTTTTAGTATAATGTAGTCATTGCTATTACGATAACGCATAGCGACAATATTTAACTGAACATTAGATAAACCTTTTGTACCAAACAAAACATATGTAGACAGTGTTGTCATTCGCACCGAATTGTCTCCGAAATTATAATTGGCACCGTTAGTAATATGAGCCAATTATCTCGTACCGGTGAAACGAAATACGAGAGATGGCAACTCAAAAGCCGAGCCGAGCCGAGCTGTACAGTGGGTCTGTCAAACGCAGGTAAAAGCCAGGTTCTAGTTACGAGCCGTGCAAATTCCACAGCACAAAATTGAAACCATGAAACTGGATTTTAGTAAAAAGAAAATAGTTTCGGATAGGTAATAGCGCAATTTTCTGCAATGCCGCTTCGTTCTGTGTGTTAGAGCTACAAATTTCTAACAAAATTTACGTAAATTCAGCTCTCAATGATATCAACGATCTGTTTTCAACAATAAAAATCAAGTAAATGTGACAATGTGTAGCGAGTATAATGTGATTTGTTTTTAAGAATATTCAATGTTAGATCCTTACTGTAGCTCTCCTCTCCTACTCCAGTAGCATCCGAATCGTATTTGATAAGAGACATTCTTGTCAGCTTAATCTTTTCACGGCTCACTTTTTGGCTTACTGAAAATCTCTTCAGGCTCAATAAAAAAGAATCGAAAGATCTATTATTTCGAAATAAAACGTTATCATTGTACTTTATAAATCACCTCCTGAAAGAAAACTAACATAATATCCTGAACGAAAATTAAGTTACTTGGTTTCAAACCCAGGGCCACCAAAAGTACAGATCCTGGAATCCAAACTCCGAACATGCAGTTAGACTAAGCACTATATCGCAACGTGTTTCAGCGCCGCTCAAGGCGTACTTCAGACTCAGAGAACATACCTGAATGAGCAATACTCCTCAAATCATGAAAGTCGTAGCTCTCCACGTAATGTTATTGTGGCAGTTTCAGTGTTTTGATGTTTGTTACTCAATCCGCTTAGCTGTTAAACGGGAGTCTGGGTATTTACTCACTTGAGTATTTACACATGTGCAATCAAATTAGAAGGCGAAACGCCGGCGATGTCTTATTAATTTATTTTTATTTTATAAGCTACCGCCCGCGGTTCCACCCGCTTGAAATTATTACTTCCATACAATATCTTTTTAAATTATAGCCTATGTGATATTTTGGTGTATCAGCAAAATAACTGTAAAGTTTCAAAGTTTCATTAAAACCGTTCAGTAGTTTTTGCGTGAAAGAGTAACGAACATCCATCCATCCATCCTCACAAACTTTTACATTTATAATAATGCCAGTGTTGCCAGCCGCTGGACCAGAGGGGTAAGAGGGCCAAGTTGATATATGACGATGGAAAAAGTATGAATTTTAAATACAATCAAAAGCACATGAAAAAATATGCTCCGCGAGCTCTTGACCGTCCTTAGTGCGCACCTCACTGCCAAATTTCATCTTTATACGTCAAACGGTTTTTGATATTTCGTGATGAGTAAGTGAGTGACCTTTCGCTTTTATAAATAAATAATAATTAAATAAAACAATTAATTACCTACTTAATTTTATAATTAATTAATTATTATTATATTTTTTTAATCTGGTAGGGAGGTTCCTCAAGTGACTAAGTGTGTTGTGTGTGTGTGTGTGTGTTTTCTTTTTATCTATATAAATAAAGATAAAAATAATTTATTATAATAATAATAAAATCTCTAATTTTAATCTTTATTTTATTTTTCCCCAAAATAATTTGGAGGCAATCAAATGCATGACAAGATTTTAATAATAAAGTAGTCGAGCGAGATTCTTATTATGGGTATTAGGTTTTTGTCTCTTTTAGGACATCAACAAAGGTTAAGTTAAGTGACTGGTCTTAGGACGTTGATTTCTTTGAATTTAACAAAAAAAAATACTCTGGGGGGAGGGGGCAAAGGCTTCTCCCTGCCCCCTCCATCGGCGACGCCCATGCACCAAGACAAAGACAATACATAAAGGAAACATACAATTGGCGGCCTTATGGCGATCTCTTCCAGGCAACTTAATACCAATATCAAAGGACGAATAAAATAAAGATTAAACTGTCAATTTAAACACTACCGGCGGTCGTTGACCCTGCGTCAGCTGTTACTTGAAATTACTACTTTAGTTACTAGATGTGTTCTGTTATATTCTGTATACTTAAATAAGTAAGATCTTCAGTGCAGTCTACCTTGATTTCTTGCACTAGATCAAAACTGGTCGCAGTTGACGGTTGTTCCTACGATTTACCTTTATGGCAGCCTTCATTCGTTTTACCATGACGCGGTGACACCGGCGTACATACCGAGTTTTTATTCATTTTAGACTAGGCTTTGACCGCGCCGTCGCTTTTGTTTCCCAATTTAACTTTTATTTCAATGTCTGTTAACGTAACAGGCGCTGCAATCGAAGCGTTGTCATTCAGTTAAATAACTTTTCCCTCACACAGGGGTGCAGGCAGTTTGCCGCGAAATATTCATGTATTTTTGGTATTTTTTTATGTACGAATGACAAAAGGATTTGTTTGTCCTCGCTGCCTTTTTCACTAATTGAAAAGGTTTTATACTTCAAACCATATTGCGCACTGTCCCTGCATTGTTAAAAATATTCTATTTTGTTTCAGATTCCATTACCTTTATTAAAATGCAGCTTCGATAGATCATCAAAGAGAAGCGGGTGAGTTCCAAGTTTTCATTAAATCTCATTCGTGCATCTGCCTTGCTTTGCTCAGTTAAACGTGTACTTGCAACACTATTGATTGCATATACACAATATGCAAACAAGTACTTAATTTTGTTCCCATCATACAACTTTAAAGAAAATACTTATTTATCTTCAAATAAACTTAGCATAGCAGGTGCGCAATTATAAAGACGGTGTCAGTACCTGCTTGACCCAAAAGGTGAATTAAAATGTAATAAACACAGACGTTTGCACATTCAGGGTTCCGTCGCCACGTGTTCTCGGATAACGGTAGTATTGGCAATTAGGATTCACAAATAAACACGAGAAAGTCCAGTTAATCACACATTAATGGTATTTGAAAGTCCAATTAGGACACGAGGCTTGTGTGTGCAATGAGAATCAGGAATGTATTCGAAGCTATTAGGGTGCAGCGAGACGCGCGAGCCACTCGCCACTCGCCGCATGCAGGGGATTTTTCACACATCCTCAAAGGGATGTGTGAAAAAAATATGGAATAGCAATAGGTATTTTTACAGTTCTATTTTGTTTCACGACACAGGTTTTAGTTTTTTGGCGAACTTTAATTTAGGCTTTGACTGTCGAACACGACCGATACGAGGAATTTGAAATATAAAACATGAAAAAATCTCTTCTTATTGCTACAGACCTACTTGCAGACCCTATAGTGCGATATCCCGTTTAAATCGTTTTAGGGTTTTCCTTTACAATAAAATCATACATATTTTGTAGTTGCTAAGGACAGATTGGTAGTTATGTTTTAGAAAGTAAATTACTTCATAATTTAATAATAATAGTAATAGTAGTTTTGTAATAGTTTAACTTATTAGAAATCGGGTATGATGTTATTTATCGCAAAATGTATTAACTGTCTTGTATGGTAAGATCGTAGCTAATCATGAGACGTAATTATATCCAGCGGCATCTCGGCAACATGGTCAACATAATAAAGGCAATGATGTCAACAGACCTTATAATAGAACTATGAATACATAAATACTCCTTGACAGCTTATGTACTACTCGAAATACTGGCATTCCCTACTTGAAGGTTATTTAATAACATAACATCACGCCAGTATTTCTCGACGGGTTGGCAGGGTAACACCTATAGTATGCAAGTAATAAGCAAGAGCAACAATAAAACTGACATTGACAAGAAGTCTCATAATCCCGGAATAACAAATATCCGGTTATTTCAACTGTTCAATAAACAATGATATTCAAGTCAACACGACACCGTTTCGACATGTGACTGTTTGACTACGGCTCTGTTTTTTCAAGTATCGTTTAGGCCGACTAGCGCGCATGAGCGGCCAAATTAACATAGTCATTACTGGCGAGACATATTTACTTTCTATAATGCGCTGACGAGTGGCCGGCACACTGCGCAGTGGGGCTGGCGACTGGCGAGCATCGCGGCGATATGTCATGCGGCGTTGTGTGCTTAACTGTGCAAGCGCAACAGCCGTTTGCATCTTACTGCATTAGTCGGCTAACGGTACATTGCCCTTTTTGGGATCGATCGTCCATTTGATTTACTATCTTAGTAAAGTTTACGTCCACGACCATATGCGTTGCTTGCATTGTGTCTGACAGTCAGCCCGCATGCCGTACGTCGATCCACGCTTCCTGATTTAGTAGCTTCGAAGCTCTATTCACCTCCGATGAATACCTCGCTGATGTAACAATCGCGTCTAATTTTGCCTAATAATATGCAAACGAATCAAGCTCAGCGCGACCCGGACTCGGTGGCCATCATTGTCTTGCAATAAAGGAGTCAGTCCGTCACACAATTTGGTGCGTTATGCAAACAGAGGGGAGAATCTGTTTCAGTGAGAACTCCGCCATCCGGTCTAAATATAACCGGGCGGAGACAGCTGGCGGGGCGCGGGGTGGTGCGGCCAGGACGTCGACCCGATCAACCCAGACCTTGTGCGCATTGCCGGAAGGAACGGTGCCACCAAATTTGCACCATTGTCCTGCCTGACATTTGGTTTGTCGCCACTCGCAACCTCCGCCGAGAGAAAAAGTTGTTGCACTGGAGTACTGAAGTGCCTCCTCCTCCTTGGTTCCCAGTCGGCTTATACTTGCATTATAGTGAACGCACTTGGTCCGACCTCTATTCTGTTTAGCGATTGTTATATAACATTCAATTGACAAGATTTGTTCTGTGACGCAGGATGTGAAATCACTTAACAGCCAGCTGACCAGGATAAAGCAATTTAGAACAATATGCGCAGATACCCCGAGAGGCGGGTGACTAGACGTACCGAGGTGTGAGCTCAGCGGGGCCAGCACGTGATTGTGCACCAGTGTGAGCAGTGAGTACACTCCGAAAACGAAGGCACTCGTTAACGGCCGATTACGTTCACATGATGTTACAAAATCCATTTGCAGGTCAATAGCACCGCTAGTTGAAGGTCTTGGCCGCTACCTCCTCGCGCCTCTCCCTCTCGGCGACAGCCACCCTCCGCCTCGCCGTTGCCACGTGAATAATAAACGTAGTCACATTGCGGATACCTCGACAAATTTCAAAAGTTCGCAATTACTGATTGTGAAATAAACGTTTTGGAAATACTTTTATTATGCGAACAGCTAAGGAGTGGAATTCCCTGCCGGAGTCTGTGTTTCCTGATAGCTGCAATCTAGGGGTATTTAAGTCAAGAGTGAATAGGTTACTTATTTTTTTTTATATTCTATTGGCTCGCGTTTGACCACTATCTCGCCTGATGTTAAGCGATGATGTGGTCTACGGTGAAGCACGCTATATATAAAAACAAGCATATATATTTTTAACCGACTTACCAAAAAAGGAGGAGGTTCTATGTTCGACATTATGTTCGTTTTTTTTTATGTTCACGCATAGATCCGTCAATTTTGGATCGATTTTGAAAATTCTTTTTTTGTTTGTAAAAGTATGTTTCGAAATTGGTCCCATTTTAGTTTGGTGAAGATCTGTTGAAGAACTTCGAAGATATACAACAGAACTCTTCAATAAATTACGGCAAATCTCTCGAGATTGCTGCAATCGCATGTCTGTTTATTGTTTGTACCATTTC
The DNA here is from genome assembly GCA_945859665.1 of Anorthoa munda. Classification (NCBI taxonomy): domain Eukaryota; kingdom Metazoa; phylum Arthropoda; class Insecta; order Lepidoptera; family Noctuidae; genus Anorthoa; species Anorthoa munda. The sequence continues at coordinate 43,446,624 of OX243893.1, forward strand.
ATAACATAACATCACGCCAGTACGCTCTTCAGGGGTACGCAGATCTCTCATTTCACCGGTTATGTTCAAGTTTCATGATATTCGGGTAATCTATTCTGGCGTTATAGGTACTAAACAACTTGCCTATTATGTAGGTACAACTAAAAAGTGAAAAATAAAAAGCTCCATAACGCAAAAAATTGGTACCTACCTACAAAAGACACCGACTTCCAAAAATAAAGTTTTTTTTCACTTTTTAGTTTTTTTATTTGGAAGTCGGTAGTTTTTTATTTGAATCTTATTTTTTAATATTTAGCTTTTATATACAAAATTGTATTGTCACGAAAAGCAAACGTGTGTGCCTAATTTCAGCTCAATCGGACACTGGGCAGTGATTTGATTACATACACCGGACGGGTGGAAAAAAAAGTAATAGAGACAAAAATGAACTTAATAATACAACTTGTGATACAACTATTTTCTTAATGTCGCTCGGCCATCATCGCATTTCCGAATACAAATGAATGCGAATCTCCATGTCCATCATTTATTAGATTTATCATGTATAATAATTTGAATTTAGAACTAAGTACTTTCTTGTTCCGTGTGAACTATAAGAGCTATAAAACTATGTCCCTTTAGCAGCTTGCCTCCCATTTTTAAAATAAATTACATTAAGTTAAAAGAGTATTAACAACTCTATATACTTCCAAGTTGATTGAGGGCCTCCGGTCTGCACCAAGTGCAAATGGCAATTGATAGAAATCCGAGATCCGACAACCGACTGACGTAACCCGAAAATAGTCGTACAAGTGGATTAGGCCGACCGAAGGTACAATTTAACATGACATTTTCTAATTTCTATCCAGTTCAATCACTTCCTGAATAAAAGGTAACAAAAGTTGTTTTCCTTTACCTCAGAGTGTCGTAGCCCATTTTCAGTTTTCTTGTATTTTTCCTCTTACTCCTGTTGTTTTGCACTGTATATTAAATTATGAGCATCCATAATCTGCAGAGTGCATGGCACATCAGGATTATGCACTTACCCAGATTTCAGTAGCGTTCTCTCTGAAGCTCTTTGTGTCTATAATCCATTATCTGCGGCGTGTAATGTGATATCGACGTATAGGACGCTGCATGGGTGATGTTGTTATCTACTGCCGTCCATCTCTTTGTCCATCCTAATTGGTATCTATCTATGTTGCTCCTGAAAGCTTGTACGGGAGATGAGGACATAACCATATTCCCTCAATGGTATCAAACCCTCGATACCCGATACACGCATGTGGCGTCTAATTTACCTACTCATACTCGTACATACAGTTTTGCGTGATTAATGCACCACACTGATGTTATGCGGTGTATTATAGCACCAGATAGATATGTCATGCATATTGAATTGCGGCGTATGTACCATGTGGCGCATGCGCATGGAACGACGTCTATTGCTGCTAGGTATTTTTACTTTTAACTACATACTTATACAAGGGGAATGCGGAGCGTTTCCTTTAATCAAATGCGCGTAAATTATCTCAGTGCGAATGTTCGCGTTTACTGTGCTAACACAACTCTGAGAGATGAGAGGTTGATACTGTTTGTAAATCAAAAGGCTGGTACGTAAAGTAAAAACGTGTTTGTAAGAGATTGCGATCGTGATGCAGTTCACTAAGTCGACAGTGTCGCCTACGCACTACGCTTACTCGTTACTTTGGCTTACTGTTGCAGCTTGTACGGATATTGAACTACGGCAGTCACACAAACATTCACATCAATTTAAATCAGCAATTATTGTACTTTTGTTTAGTTTTTAGAGCTCAATATGGTCAAAAAACTTTTGTGAATTGAAAGAAAACGCACAATAGATTGAAATTGACTTATCAATAATATCAACACAAAAAGTTTTTTTTTCAGATTGAAAAATCATACAATCTCTTCGTATTAAAAAAGAATTGAGCTTTCTTGTTAAACTGAAATCAATGGATCTTAGTTTAAACAAAACGAACCAGAATCCTATCAGCCGCAAGCTACAGATAATTGAATAGAAAGAAGGAGATAATTGTGAGGCGGGCGTCGTTGTACCTTGCGTAGTACTCGTAATCTAAGAAATGGATCTCGTCGGGGGCGCGTACCGCGTATCGGTATTGTCCGAGCGATTGTATTGTGAGAAAAGCGAATTTCCCAAGTTGCAGTGGCAGGCTGGCAGGTGGTGCAGTGGTCCGCGCGATCGATACGCTCCCTCTGCCTGCGCCCCTCCCGGAGGCAGCCGCCATCGCCGCCCGCGACAAACTCGCATGCACCGACCGTTCACATTATACTAGCTTTATATTAATTGTTCATGTACACATTCACAGTATCAATCTAAGTAATGACTTCTATTATTTTGATTATTATTGCGAATGTGTGGGCCATTGTTTTACTTAAATAGAGCTGATGGTCTGCCAGTTTGAGTTTGTCAAGGACCCTGCCCAAATTGGTCAGCCTCCCTAAAACCTACTCCGGCTGATGGTTAGTAGAATCATAGAGCTCAGAAGATTAGAAGTGTGCTACGCAATGACAGATGAAATATGTGCTACAAGACAGTCAATCCAGAATTTTCTATTATTTTTCTCTGGGAACGTCGTGTATATCATCGGAAAACCGACTTACTAATAAAATTTATTAGTACGTGGTTACCAAACATTCAACTGGCAACGTGAAGTATTTCACGTGCGGATTCTGCTCGCTACCACAAAATAAACAGATTTTTCAATACATATGAAATTATATTCGTTAATTGACGAAATTTATTAATTTTATATAAGAACCGAATACTGAACCACGTTTAACAGCCATAGTTATATATTGTCGTCATATTTTGTAGTTATTTATTTTAGTTTGATTGCATTGCAATTCACCTTTAAAATGAATTGAAACCGTATAAATACGATATCCACAAATTATGGAGCGCACGATTTTTCTTTCGTTGCTATTCGAGAATTTCCAGCAACTGATGCTGTTTTAATTGGTTTGTTGAACCAACTTTTTTTTTGTAATAAATGGAAAGATCATATATAAGTTTTCATACAAAACTATTTTTAGTTTTTTTTTTTTCATTGTAATTACAAAGTAAAATCCAATCGAAAATATTTTTTTGAATGCAGTACCGAAAACACCCCGACAGTTTTCCGAACAAAGCCGAGCCCACGTGACGTCACAACGTTCATCTCTACTCATTGTGGCACATAGCTTATACAGTGTTTTGACTTATAACCAATTCCATCTTGTTATTATCGTCAATATATTGATGAATATCGAATACATTGATCATAAATATCGAACCTTAAAAGTTATCGTGCTTGCTTCACATCATTATGTACGAATATTACAAATAACTCCCCATTATTATGTGATTCGCGCAATACCCAACCTAGCAAACTGTACTAAAGTTTTGAGAAATGTTCTATGTCTAACTAGATTCCAATTAGAATATGTTAATTATGTTGTTATCTTGTTCAAATTTAGTATTAGATTCTGATTAAACTCTTAATTTGATCATTAAAGATTGAGAAAAGTAAATTTTTAAGGGAACTTTCGATCAAAGTTGACATTTTAGTATAATTACGTAACAAGTGAAAACAGATTTTTTGTTTATGGAGATATATTCATTATTTTAATTTTAAATGACGGATATAGGCGTAAAACTAATATTTCTGTTTGAATTGTGAAAATCGGTCGACGCATTTAAGAGATATTTGAAAATGTACCGAATTAATATTTTCACGTTTTTGTTCTACAAAGTTTTTTAGTGTTTGTAATTATATTACATAGATATTTGTGTTTAATATTATAAAGGGATATGCAAATAATAAAAAATACCGAAAATTTTAAGGATGTTATGCAAAAAATAAATAAAAATAAAGGCTCCACAGATTTCGGGTTGTATAATCTTTAGTGGTACCTATGAAGTTTTTTGATATCTAAAGTCGAAGTTGCGCGCCAATCGTGTTTGTTAGCTTTTTATTTTACACGAATATCACCTACCCATATGTAACAACAATTACATTATGACAATTATGTTTCTAAATGTAATGTGTACAATGAACAACAATGACAAACACCGGTCGCGGTCCACTATCGCGTAATATTCATTACGACTACTTTACTTAAGCTCAATTTTTCCAAATCGTCCATCAGATGGATATCTTTTCGAAATTTGCCTTTATGAATCCTTTATCACACATGTCTAAATAAAATTTGCTGTTATAAATAATATTATTGCACTAATTTTCGGATATTTTTAGTAAATTTACGTGACTATGGTGAAATTCCTTGAACGTTATGACGTCACCAACATGGCGACCAATCATGGCCCGTTCGTAGACAGGTGGTTCTTTTTAAAATTTTATCGATTTTCAATTGCTTATAATAAATTGAAAAAAAATATTTAAGAGATTTTTGCAACGACAATATAATTTGTGATATGTAAAGTTTCAAAATAAATTTTAAAAATCGTAATTTTTTTTAAATTCAACAACCCAATTGAGGAATTTTTGAACGGAATCCGATATTTTTTTAGCTTTCAAATTTACAGTGTGTATATTATTTGTTTGACTGTTAATTCTGTTATCGTAATCTCTCGAGTTCGGAAACCAATAAGTGATGGAGATGCAATAAACTGCATGAAATCAGCGATATAAAAAATAATACGTACAAATTGTTATCACCAAACATTTTCTGTGCATCCTGCTCCCTACTCGATTCGCGCACTTCATTGGATTCATCATTGTATGTAGGTAGATATAAGGATGGGTCCAGACTAGCGAGGTCCATTTTTACAGAAAAAGCAACTAAAAGAGTTATTAGCGTGTGCAACTCGCCCGTAGTCCGAGTCCATACAATAGGCTTTCATGTTAAAGCAAACATCGTAAAGTTCACTGCTAACATGAGCAACAGTATTGGCTAATTAAAAAAATCATTTGAGTAGGTAAAACTCAGTGTGGATCTCGAACTAGAAAACAATTTAAATGTTTAAAATGTTTAGTGTATCATTTATTCGTCAGTTGTCTTGACACAGTAAGGGGTAGTTAGTTCACAAGGTTATTATTTTTGTTGCCATTTTGTAGCTAGCACCCGGGTTAAGCGATTTTGGACCTAGCTGATGTAATGATAAAAACTATTCTAGAAGGTTGCAGTGCTGAGCGAAAAGCTCTGTTATTTGTAATCAAAGCCCCCCCTTTTCCTCTCCCCTATCGTGTCTTTCTCACTGCGCTTACCTACCTGAAGGCTGGTTGTCCATAGAGTCTCCTTGCCAATTAATTTAATTTCTTCAAATCATTTTTACTGAATTAATTATCGTTTTCCCACGCTATTAGTTACCAGAGCGCTTTGATAGCGATCTTATCCGTCATTTTTTTAAATTATATTTCTACTTGTCTACTGTCGTCAGTTATTACGCTCTATAAAATTCCTTTTAACTGCTTCTTCTGTAATTATTTCAAGAAGGAATCAAATCATGGTTCCGTGATTTGATTAAATTTAGCAGACGAGAATATCCTCGACATATGCGAATTGCTTACCTTACTTGGATGGACCGAGGATATTAAATTCGAGAAGTAATTTGATAAGCTAACTCCAGTAGATTCTTATGCAATATATTATTGAACATTTTAGTGTTAGATCATAAGGTTAGTAAATGTGTAATTTTACTGTTAGAACGTTTAGTTGAGCTCGTGAGTGTGAGGTGCAATACGGATATAATACGGGTACAATTTTTTCGGCGGTGAACGTAAACCGTAAACAGACTAGCAACTTAATTTACGCACAGCAAAGGTATCACCATTAATCTTTCAATTAACCGCCAGCAACCCAACAGCAACCGCACACGGAAATAGACATTCCGACATCTGAGGCCCAGTAGATTGCAATGTTTCTGGAACGTAGGACAGGAAATAATGCCGGAACATCCTAATATCCGAACGTGTGATGGACATAGGGAAATAGCAGCAGTATCAATGTCTCGTGAAAGTGATACTGGTGAAAAGAGAGATAAATATTATTGAATCGCGGCCATTGCTGTATAAACAATGAATTTCTTTCTTAAACGTTAATAAATGGCTTCCTGATCTTCAGTAAACTCGCTTGCCCCGCGTGTTCGTCCAATTGTTCTCTGCTAATAGCCACAAATGGCTCGTTGCGCCGCTACTCGCTCCACGCAGGAATTCATTTTAATTAAGACCCCACTCTCCTCGCGTTATGAAATTCTTTGTTATTCAGCACTCAGAACAATATGGAACTTACCTCCTCTCCTTTACAATGAGAATTTTTAGCTCCTTGTCCAATAGATAATGATATCTTCTCATAGCATCTGCCTTAGGTAAGTAAGAAAATAATCTTCACCTATCCGATTTCTTAACACCGGATGACCGAACTGACTTAAAGAAAAGGTGTTGATCAGTGTGCATTTTTGTTTTTCGTTTTTTTTTCTATCATTACACCTGCCATTCATTCTGAACAATACAATACTAATACTGTTAGTGTACATTATAGAGAAGTAAACCACAGTTCTAAAGTAAAATTATGTAGAAATTCATTATACATTTCCATTTGCGAGCGACCTCTCGACACTTGACTTATTGGCAACGTTGCTGCCAAACTTCACAAACTTATAAGCCCTTCGCTCCAGACATTGGTTTCCGCAATATCAGTGTTCGCGTCCGAGAAGGCGTATGTTACATACTCGCGAGCATGCATTAAGGGCGGAGGCGGTTCTAATGTGTCTAAAATATGCAGTGTCACGCGGCTGGGGCGAAACGCAGCTAAAAGCTTTCGCACGAACCTATCGCCTATGAGGGCTGTGAGGTACACGGGCCCATTGTCTCGCAGTATTAATGTCTACTAAACTTGTTACATTCGAATAAAATATTGCGATAATATAATACTTACAAGTACGCCTTTATTCCGTCAAACATTCAGCGTCTTGAAAGTCAAAGCTGGTATCAGAGGATGACGCAATGTCGCAAGCGAACGAACCTCCAGTTCCTTTCGATAAGCAGTGATAGTCCTGCCACCTTGAGTGATGCGTGGAGTCGCATAACTCTTTGTGAGAACATTATGGTCGTCTGAGCATACGGGCTGGAAGTATGTGAGGGGCAACGTCCGTGCGTTGCCGGCTCCGCGGCGGCGTGTGATGCGGGCTCGAGTCTGCACGGACCAGGCGAGGGGGGGGTGATGTTAATAGTCGCCTCAACAGGCTGGAATTTGCTCTATATTTGGGCACGACGAGCACCGCAAGTACGCGTCATGAACCTCTTATGTTTACCTGAGTTGGTGCGGCGCTTACCAATCTTATTTATGAATACGATCTTTATAGGTTCGTTGCTTTTACTCAAATATGGCTGAACAGTTTTATATGATATTTTCATGGTGTAGTGATCGAAAGGAACACGGTTTAGCTCCAAAAACACGTTTCTGTCGGGAAAGCTAAAAAGTCACGAAACCAGCATAGCTAATTACATACATACCATAAGTAAGCTCATGCCTTTTTTCCCATGGGGTGGGCAGAAACTAAAGAACACCACATCTTACGATCCTTACATTGGTACTGCAGCACTGATGTTAGATGGGAACAATATTGTTCTAATGTTCTAAGTACAGTGGCGCACGTAAGACCTATTTCACCTCGTTACCTGTATGTTACGGAAACCAGCACACTAAACTATTTTGGAAGCACTAAAATGGAGTTGCGCGAGCGCATAGCATGGTATGCAGCCATGCACGGTACGGGCTATTTAGTGTTTACATTCATGCAGTTTACGGGCAAACCGTGGCCAGTTTACGACTTGAACACATTTTTATTGAAAAGAAAAGAAACTATTCAACTGCATACAACGTATTTAACCTAGATTTATGGTAAGGATGTACTAATTAGGCTCTAGACAAAGTGAATTTTATCGGCGGTAACGATTGCCGATAATTCACCACTTGAAATGCCGGTAGTGCAAGTCAATTTCTAGGTTTAACCGCAGTTAGAATATCACATTGTCTAATACCTCTCATACTGCCTCTCGTCTAGCCGATTGTTTTATAATTCGTCCAAGCTCTAAGTAAGACCGATAGCCAACTTCGTTAAAACGTTTCGCCTGTCGCCGTCTCTCGGACGTCAGATTTGCTAAGTCCGGTCCTGAGTAAATTACTTCTTGAATTATTGAAGAGGCTATTTCTGAAGACGCCTATTGATCGTCTTCGGTTGATATAAAAATAAAATGGAATCTGTACGCCCACCCTAACATACCTCACGTAAGGCTCCAGTAATGTTAAGGATGTGACAGTACATGAAAGTAACGAGGACCTTATAACTTTATAAGAACATGATTGTATTAACTTTAGACTCTGGCAATCAAATATCTTGAGGGTATTAGGCTTAAAGTCTCAAAATTAACGCAAGATTTGAATTCGCCGCCATTTTTGCAGTAAATTGTTGGTATCCCTAAAAAACGAACAATTTGATAGCTGCAAGTTTAGGGTTAGTAATAATGGAGCGTTATACGATACAACAACGTGTTTTCATTATAAAACAATAGTTCAGTGGGTCGTTTTAGGGGCTTATATTTTAAAAATAATGAAAATTTGTCGGCGTCATTGGACCATACTTTATTGAAAATGAGGCTGGTCAAGCAGAACTGTTGCTGTATAAACGAAACTTCGTAGTCACAGAGGAACACCACACCGTATAGGTTGGCTGCGAAATTCTAGCTCATGACTAGAATTTCGCAGCTGCTGAAATTAATCTGGGCAGTCAAAGTTTAAACATATCTAACAATACAAAACATTGCATGTACGTAATACGTGCTTTTTCGCGCAGCTTTGCTCAGTTTGCTCCCACTTAAAATCAAATTATTCATTAAATTATTTTTTTAAGTCAAGCTTTTTTCGTATTCTACTCAGCAAACCCTTTCATTTGATACCTATGTCATGGCAGTGCACAAAATATAAATAGTCCGCCATGTTGAGCCGTCCACCATATTGGATTTAGAATGACGTCACTTAGCTAACCATGCATTGGCATCCAAACTAAACGTGTATGCAAAATTGCAAGTTAAGGCGATATATACGCTCCAATGTAAACGCAGCAAACTGGCCGTGCGCCCGCTCGATGCCAAAATATCAATATTGAACCTCCTTTTGAAAAGTTTTGTTTGCAAAATATTATTTGAATTAGATATGCTATTTCAGTTATGAAGAAATTCCAGCCATCGATTTTTCTGTGTATAAATATTTTTAAACATCCAAGTCGTTTTGGAGGAGTATCCAAAAGTTGCGAAAATATAAATATAAATATCATTTTGAAAAAACATTGTTTCAAAAATAATGTACGTGGATCAATAACAAATATACTTTTTTTTTCAAACCTTTTAACCTAGCCGTTACTAAGGAGTATGCTTTAGAAAATAACCGTTTTACGGTACTAAAGCGGTGGAAGGCCCTTAAATAAAAGCTTGTAAAATAGTCCATAGCCATAGCACTCAGCGGTATAGTACAGCGAATTTCCGTAATCGGATCAGTACTGATTGCCTCATAGGTCTAGCGGCTACTACTGATCATGAGGTCTTAGGTGCGATTCCCGGGTCGAGCAAAGTGATATCGGGTTTGCCATCTGGAATTTCTCAGTAGCTTGATGGCAATAGACTCTCTCTCTACGTTTACAAATGAACAATTTTACCTCAGTGCAAGTGTTAATTGAACTACCTACCTATGCAATATTATGACTGGTATTTTTGACCTTCAAGCACAAAGTTCTGTTGCAGAGCGTTGCATTACAACACCTCGGGACCATGTAAGGGCACGAACATGAATCATGTCGACTGCACCGTACGGTGTACGATATCTCTAGTAACTAGTTTAAACATGGGACACATTATTTACCCTCCCGTTCCCAGTAATCCGATGATAGTAGCGATCAATTAACAAACAATATTTGCTTAGCTTATCGAGGAATGCCTCTAAGTAAGTACTTATTTCAACCTTTGTACTCAATCCTACAGTGTAGATCAGTAGTTGTTAAATGCACATAATAAGTTGATACATTGGATGGCATGAGACAAATCATCTCAATCAGTCTCGATAGGCGATTGAACTTAAGTCTTAAACGCCTCAGTTCAGTTCCATAAGTTCTTGGCATTGGTTGATTCAAAGCATGCTTTTGTATAAGCAAGAGGACAAACATTACTTGTAAAAACATAGGAGTCTTTGGACAACTGGACCCACTCGAAATGGACCTACGGGATCACTCAACCCAATCACATTTTGAATAGGTCGACTGGACCTTCTGCCCAATTTCATTATTAGTACAGTCACGGAGTAAAGTCGAATCTTAATGATGGCAATTATATTGAAATTAAGAAAAAAAAATAAAAAAAATTCGCAAGATATCCTTCATATCTAAAATGTCCGTTGCCGAGATCGAAACTACCCGTTAACATAAATAAAATGCAAATGTCCCACGAATGTTTTTATTTGCAGAAGATACTTCTATCAAAGAATTATAAATCAAAAAATTAAAACTGCTAAACTCGTAAAAGTGCTCTCGAAGTGAGCTCAAAAGGGCTTAGATCTCGGAAAGAGTCCGTTTTCAGCAAGCAAACCTTTGAGGAATAAGCAGATAAAAATATTCATTCAACGCTTGTATAAGTACTGATGCCAATCCCACAAATGTAAACAGATTCGAAGAAAAGAGAGCAGCAATGGTCCCATTGATCTACAATTCCACGCCGCCTTACTACGTCGACGTACGTACGGTTGGAAAATAAACAACTCAATGTAACCATAGGTAACTTTTATACTTATTGTTTGTTTAAATTTTCTTGCCATTCATCTTAATATGTAGTAGTTAGGCTAGTGGTTTAATTTAGTAAATATAGTTTTATTAGTTTTTAAGCTGACATGGTCACAATCATTAGAATTAATATTTGATTTGTGTTCTCGTAATCATGGCGCTTGTAACGGTGCCGAAATTTCGAGCTCTCAACAAAATACAAAATATACATGGTAAATATCCCGAATCAAATATTAATTCTAATAGTTTTATTAACCTGTATTTATTACGTGTACAACAGTATTAAACATTTATTTATTATTGTATATTTCGAATGTTAACATCCATTATTGTAGTTGTTTACTATTCCTTACCTTAATAAAATAAATTTGCATAAATTCCAAAGAAACTGAAAATTTACATGAACGTTAAGGATACCATTATAATGAAATTGAGAAAAATCCTCATCGAATCCATGTGTGCAAAACATCATACTATCCTATTGCACTCCGGATACAGAGCGAGTGTTGTGTGTTTCCCGTTATTTAAATTCTGGCTTTGCCATCCGTTCCCGCCCCGGGAAATGAGATAACCACAGAAGAGTTAGCGAAAATGTTTTTATGTTTTCTGATAAGCCACAGTAATTAAATTTACTTTAACTGTGCTGGAAATGTAATCTCTCATCTTTACTATATACATAATATTACTTATAAGAATTCAATTAATAAACTATATGAAAATTATAAAGAACTTCGATTTTTGTGAGTTTGGGTAGGTACCTATCTATACTAATATTATAAAGCTGAAGAGTTTGTTTGTTTGAACGCGCTTATCTCAGGAACTACTGAATGGAATTGAAAAATATATTTTGTGTTCGATAGCCCATTTATCGAGGAAGGTTATAGGCTATATAACACGCTGCGACCAATAGGAGCCGAGCATAAATGAAAAATGTTGCAAAAACGGGTAAAATTATTCCTTTTTAACAGCTTCCATTGCGTGCGCTGCGTAAGCGGTTAAAGTTACGCAAAATGTATGTATGTAGGGAAGGTAGGTAGCCAGTTGACGGGAGGGAAGCCGCGTGGGACAACTAGTATGTAATAAACTCCGGCACCAATTAAAAAATGTGAAAAATAAAATTCGATTTCTTTTTGAAAGGTAGATAATTCTAAATAGACTGTATATTAATGCTCTAGGCTGTATATTAATATATCCCGTATGTTTACCCGGTCAAAGCAACGGCAGGCCGCTAGTTACTCAAAAAATTACAATACAATATTTAATCAAAGCTTCTTTCTCCTCCGTCGTATCGAAAATGCGTTGTAATAAAATGGCTTAAGACTAATTATAACGTTCGTTCACTTCTCTTTCTGCAGAAGCCATTAATCGTTTTGCAATTCAAGCCCCATGGGGCAACAGGCAACAATGTCATGACATTGTTTTAGTTTTTTCCTGTTTATATTATGTACATAATGGTTCCATTCACAAACAATTTCATTACGTCGGTGTCGTAGGTAAAGGTAAATAATATGTATGTGTAGGTTAGTAACTACAGCAAATTTACAGGATAAATGACACCCATATTCCTTAAGTATTTTACTCCCTGCATGCAGCCAGTCAAATCATATATTTAGTAGTTGCATGGTCTGTTTTAATGCGAATTCGGCTTGGTATGATTCGACATCTATTCAAATTTAAAATCAACAATAATTCGCTTTAATTAATTGAATTACACCGTATTGTATGGGATGTAGAAACAATTACCTACATTGTGGATTAGAATTTTCCTAAAGATACCAATAGATTTTGATCATAAATTAACGAGCTATTATTTTATTTAAATGGACAAGACAGGTTTAGAAGCGCGTCTCCTAAAACCATAGATGGAGATTTCGTAATATTTTTTGCTAGTTTTGTTTATGCGTCGATAAAGTAATCCGGTTGTACAATGATTGTGACGCGATATGATTCACGCCATGATCCAGCTTCAACGGAACTACAGTCATCGGCTCGCCTGCTGGCGCTCACGTAAACAAGGTGAGCCCAGAGATTTTAGCAACACTATAAATAACATATTAATTTTTACAATTTAACCTCAATATTAAGACTATGAATAGTGCTTCCGACGATACAATGAACGCTGAACTGAAAATAACGTCTGTTAATGAATAGTCTGCTAGTCTTGATATTATTATAAATTACAATAATGGTTACAATCTATCATTGTCCATCAAGTAAGTACCTATAACTCCTATAAGTGAAGAATGTTAGCTACTCGCGTCTTTCAACATCGTTACACTAGTAGTACAACGTCATGTATTCATAGCCAGGAATGATAACCGATAAGCGATGTGACCGAGAACTTGTTTCTGCGAACTATTTCTTACTTTTCCCTTGAGCGCGTTTGTGTTGATATGAATGACGTAACGAACGTTTTTAGTATAATGATCATAGCTCGCGTCACTCACACGATACGACCTCATAGAGTATTCATACATTTAGTGCTGGTCAGCAAGTACGCATGTTATACCGCAATATCATTTATGTGGCGCGCACTTTGGACTGCTCGCTCGGGTCGCTCCCTCAAGTCGCTCGCGAGCGTTTGTAAGCGAAGCGAATCGCAGAACGGTTCGCGTTTATTGTTCAACACATTATTGTGCAGGCCGGCGGAGCTAAGTGCAGCATTGAAGAAATTGGATTGTATTGTTTGTTCACTTTAAAACTTTCCCGGTTAGCGGCGGGCCGCGGGCCGGCGTATCGAGGACTTTCCTGTGCCTTACAACCGTGGAACATCGACAAAGGCGTCGTTTGTATGCTTCAAGGTAATTTGTTTCGTCTAGCGCAATCTTTACATTTTATTAAGCACAACAACAGTTGATACGTTTATTGCAAAAGTTTGATGTCAAACATTTACTGTTTGAGAAACTGCTGTTTCTCAGCGGTCAAGTGTTTAGGGACCTACCTAATACAATGACACATTAATTGATCATGAATGATCATCACTTGCCTATTACGTGAGCGTTTTCATTAACTAGGTAAGCGAAGCATCACAAGTCATATATTTTTATGTAAGTAAACAAGTAGGAATATAAAAGCAGTAGCTATGATATAACACGCGTAACTATTGAAGGATATAGTTAGATTGGGTCAAGGTGACAATGATAAGTAATCCTAATATCAAAGGAAATAGTTATGTGTTTAATTCAAATAATAACTAGGAACTAGTAGTAGCTAGATGACATCACGCCTATTTCCCAGAAGTGTTAAGCAGAGGTGGATAAAACACCCCGTCCCATTCCCATTTCCATACCCTAATTCCCAATTTTTTTAATTAAGACTACGACTAACGGGAACGACCTTGGGGGAACAAAACGCGCACTCGTTTTACACCCACGCGACCCAAAATTTAGTGGTATTTTAGTACTTTCCTTATTCTATGACTTTGAAAAATAAAAAGCCTCAGATCAAAATGTAGATAATTTGAAAACGTCCACTGCTGGACATAGGGCTCCCCCAAGTGTCGCCACAGCGATCGATCTCGCATCCATATTTATATTACTAAACAAAAAAACACAACAAGCCAACATCTATCTGTACCAGTACCTATGTATATTTAAAATTCAGAGTTGTAGTCATCACATGATGATGCATTTGTTTATAAATCAACTATGCCACTACCTATACCTACAATAATGTTTTTAACCCAATGAGCCATGTCGGCATGAATCAGAGGTAGGGCTGTTGCCAAAAATAATTATAGACCGGCAAAGGTAGGGCCGGCGAGAAAAATAATTTGCGGTGTTAGGGTTGGCGTAGGGGGAAGGGTTAAAAGTGTTATTTATAGGTAGAATCCGTCAATCCGTATGTTTTCTGATCCTCCTTTTTGGAAAATAGGGGGTTACCTTAAACGAGGCCAGATAAAGATTAAAATGATTTGCCATACGAAGTCCAAGCGTTTTTCAACCATGTACGATGCAACTATCAGGCAACATTAAATGTCATTTTGCCTTGCACCGCACATCAAATCTGCACATGAAGTGCTGTGATGATTGCGGTTGAACCCCTTTGCTTGGTTAGTTAAAACAACGAAATTATGCGGTAACCTAATTGTCTGAGGCTTTGAGGGAAGGGTGCCGACACATCACCCGCCTCCTGTCCATGACTGACGGTTCCACAGTGTATCATTGAGTTCTACCTAGCCTCACAAAAGACTTCGCCATAAGCCATCCTTATGGCGCCGATTCCCTTGAGTAGCTGATTTTAAAATGAGAATCATGTCTAAATGGCAAGTCGTAATTTTTTGAAAAAAGTATATGTTACATTAGACCATTTTCTAAATAATTTGATCTAAGCAAATTTTAAGTTCTATTCATATAACATAGTGTAATTAATTTATAAAGTTATGTCTAAAACGGACAAAAACACGACAATCGCACCAAAACCGCTGGGCGTATTTTAATGAAACTAACACCATTTCAAAGACAATTTCATTATCTACATTTTGATCTGAGGCTTTTCTTTAAAGTCATAGAATAATAAGGAAAGCACAAAAAAAGTACTAAATTATGGGTCGCGCGGGTGTGAAACGAGTGCACGTTTTGTTCCCTCAAGGTCGTTTGCGTTAGTCGTCGTCTTAAGATCTAGCTAAATTCATTTACGTAGGTACAGTCAGGCAAATTATTATATATATTAGCTCAACAGATTGACACACTGTATCAATTTGCCCTATATGTAAAAAAACGAGTTGTGATTTCAATTTCACAGACAATTTAAGTTCACAGTCAATTTCTAAACAATATTCTTGCCTTGTGTTATCCTACCTAAGCAAAAAAGACGCTAATGAGTATAAAAATAAGTTTAACTTTTTTGAGGATACAAAAATAAAACAAGATTGTCAAGCTGTTCAGTCTGCTGCCCAACAGGTGGAACTTAACTTGAAGGATGAAAAAAAAAAACAATAAAATGTACAGTCGTAATTCTCATCGAAGCAGATGTAATTAAATTAATTCGAGATACATATGATTATTAAGATATTGCCAAAAAAATGTCTTCAATACACAGAATACAGTAGTAATGTTATGTATTCATTTTGTTTATTAAGCCGAGTCTAAACTAATATTATAAAGTGGGAAAATTGTTTGTATGTCTGGTATTTATTTGTGTGTTTTTGATATAAAGTGCTGATCCGTTTTATAGTAGATTATGCACCAAGGGGATACAGCAATGTTTTACGTCACGGATGGCCTATTGAACCCTGAGCGTAATAGCGAGGGACTTAAGTAGAGTCCTGAGTGAAGCGAGGGGTTCAAGCTGCCCAAGATGAAGACAGCCTTTCTCCTTAAGTAGAGTATGCTCCTCTATTCTAATGTTCACACCTGCGAGATAATAAAAAGCCAGGGCTCTATAAATTAAGTATTTGTGTTGTAATTAATATAAATCAAAAGATAATAAATGTTGTAAATAAACTAAAAGGACCGATTCCGACACAGTCTTGAGTCTTGACTACTTTTGTTGTTCTCCATTGAAAAAGATCGTCGGCTTTTTAATATCTGTATTTTGATTTTTCCCGTAGTGGATTATTAATAATCTCTAAAGCGCCTGTTTTGATAAACTCTGAAGTGAATCACTATTGTCCGACATTTTATGTCAACACGAATAAAATTCACTGAAAATTCCGGCACCAAACACCGTCATTTGTTTCACTTTCTTGGCAATCGCGCCTTTTTTAACCGACTTACTAAAAAGGAGGATGTTCGTCTTCATGTAAGTTTTTTTTTTATGTATATTCTCCGATATCTCCGTCATTTGGGGACCGATTTTGAAAATTCTTTTTTTGTTTGAAATTATATGTTCCAAAATTCGGCCCATTTTAATTTGGTGAAGATCTGATTAAGGACTTCGAAGATATACAACAGAACTCTTCAATAAATATCGGCAAACTTCTCGGGATTTCTGAAATCGCATGTCTGTTCATTGTTTACACCATTTCATAACATAACATCACGCCATTACGCTCTTAAGGGGTACGCAGATCTCTCATTTCACCGGTTATTTTCAAGTTTCATGATATTCGGGTAATCTATTATAGCGTTAAAGGTACCATAATAAACAACTTGCCTATTAGGTAGGTACAACTAAAAAGTGAAAAAAAAAAACTATTTTGCAAAGAATCCTACCGACTTCCAAATAAAAAACTACAATTAATATTAATATATATAATAAAATACAATTTTAAACTACAATTAATATTAATATATATTAATATATATATAATTAATAATTTATGGGGGCCGAGTCACCCACGTCCGTAGGAGTGTACCCTCTGATTCCCTACACGTGGTCCCCGGGTGGTGCAAATCAGGTGACAATAACTGGTGGTAGGTTTCGGCCGAAGGCTTGCGACCACCCACCGGGCAAAGACGTACCGCCAAGCGGCCTAGCCGTGTTCCGGTTACGATGCTCGGTGTAGCCAACTAGAGGAGTTGGGTCGAGACAGCTGTTCTATTGCTGGCAGACCAGCCTGACGCGCGCTGTTATAGACGTATCGGGAGACTAGTCACGGAGGGTAGCGGGATCCGAGGCACGGTGCGCCGCTGGCCGACCGCAGGTAGTTGGGGGCCCAAGTAGTGTGCCAGCCACACATGAAAGGCTGCCCCGCCAACTGTCGAAAAATCCCGGAATGCATCATCGTGCTGGTTGGCGACCAGATGGGGAGGGCCCGATGGTCATTCCGGGGGGGCTCGGGCGTCCCCGCAGTCTCCGGACTAGTTCCCCATTGATGTCGTCTTTTCAGTGCGTGTCTGAAGGTTAGCAGCGTAGAACCTCGTCTCACTTCCTTCTCCTCTACTCCTTTCACTCTTATATAAAATTTCATGAAAAAGAAAAATAATACTGGAGTTAAACAGCGGCTGCACCCCCTCCCCCACAAAGTGCACCTCACCAACATTCGAGGTCTGCACTCAAATCTCTCTGCAGTCCACTTCCACCTGGAGACTGAGAAACCAGCGCTGTTTTTCCTTACGGAGACGCAGATAGCGAGTCCGTCAGACGTGTCGTACTTGTCTTACCCAGGGTTTACCCTGGAGCACAATTTTAAACCGCGCGCGGGTGTGTGTATGTACGCCCGTGACGATACTTGCTATCGGCGTCTCCGTAACCTTGAGGACTCCAGATTCTCAACGCTGTGGGCTTTAGTGGACACAGGTTTGGATAAAATTATCTACGCCTGTGTCTACCGTTCGCATAGCGGAGATCAGGAGACAACCAGGCTCACAGAGTACCTCAGTGAGGCTGCTGACGCGGCACAGCAGCGGTATCCTTCCGCCCAATTAGTGTTACTGGGGGACTTTAATGCCCACCACCAGGAGTGGCTCTTCCCATACCAGTGCACTGACCATGCTGGACGGGAGATGCGTAAGCTTTCGCTAGCGCTAAACCTCACCCAGCTGGTCCAGGGGGCAACGAGGGTACCGGACGTTGATTCGCACACGGCGAATTGCTTGGACCTTCTGCTGACAACAGATCCAGACAGATACTCTGTGTCGATAGCTTCACCTTTAGGTAGTTCTGACCACTGTCTGGTGAAGTCTGTGTCCGTCTATTCCCCGCCCGATCCCAGCCCAAGAGGCACCCGGCGGGTTTGGCGGTACAAGTCAGCAGATTGGGATGGTATGCGATCTTTCTTCGCATGCTATCCTTGGCAGCCTACTTGCTTTTCTTCGACTGATCCATCGTCGTGCGCGGACGCTGTAACGGATGTGTTGCGTCAGGGAATGGAGTACTACATTCCGTTCTCTGACGTATCAATGTCTAGCGAAGACCGGCCATGGTTTGGCGCCGAATGTAAACGCGCCGACGCGCTTAAGCATGGGGCGTACCTGGCTTGGGTCGACGCTCGATCGCGTAAGGCGGGTGACGTGGGTCAGAAGAAGAAGGCCTTCAACAGGGCTGCCAAGTCCTGCAAGATGGTGTTGCGAAGGGCTCGGTTCGACCACATTGGCCGTATAGGGACCAAACTTGCTTCTTACCCATCAGGTAGTAAAGCGTTTTGGTCTCTGGCTAAGTCAGTCGAGTCGAACTTCTGCCGTCCCTCACTACCACCACTGCTGAAACCCGACGGGTCGCTGGCCCACTCCGCTGAGGAGAAGGCAAATTTATTTGCCTCTCTTTTTGCGGAATCTTCACGTCTAAATCCTGGTGACGCGCGGCCCCCTCCTTCTTCTGATGGATGCGAGACGAGTATGTCGGAAATTCGTATCCATCAGAAGGACGTCCGTAGGGTGCTGCGCAACCTCGACGTGAACAAAGCTAGCGGCCCTGACGGAATACCAGCAATTGTTCTTAGAACCTGTGCGCCTGAACTGTCTCCGATCTTGACACGCCTATTCCGCCTTTCGTATGAGGCTGGAAAAGTGCCGAATGCTTGGAAGCAGGCTAACGTACAGCCCGTGCCCAAGAAGGGAAGTCGAGCTGACCCGGCCAACTACAGACCCATATCTGTAACCTCCATACTCTGTAAGAGTATGGAACGTGTACTTAATATTAAACTCCTGGCATACCTAGAAGCAAACGATATCCTAAGTGACCGTCAATACGGCTTCCGCCGAAATCGGTCTACTGGGGATCTTCTAGCGTATGCCATTCACATCTGGAGTGAGGCCATTGAGAGGCACGGGGAAGCGCTTGCCGTCTCCCTAGACATCTCGAAGGCTTTTGATAGGGTCTGGCACGAAAGCCTTATTGGTAAGCTTCCTTCATTCGGTTTGCCCGGTGGTCTGTGTGATTGGATTGCAGACTTCCTGAGAGATCGGTCCATTCGAGTGGTTATCGATGGCTGCTCGTCGGACCGCTTGGATATTAATGCCGGGGTCCCTCAGGGGTCGGTGCTCTCAGCAACTTTGTTCTTGCTGCACATTAACGATCTGCTAAAACCCGGCACCTTTGGGTATGCAGACGACAGCACAGTTGCTGAGAGATACGTGTCCAACGCTCGTGCTACCGGGCCTCAGATCCAGTCTCTCCGTGAGGCCATGGTGGAGCGCTTGAACCTGTCCTTGCAGGCAGTCTCCGAATGGGGCGATGCCAATCTGGTCAGGTTTAATGCTGCTAAAACTCAGGCGTGTCTTTTTTCCGCTAAAAAGAGCCAATTTCACCCGGCTCCAACTTTCCGAAATGTTACCGTGCCAATAACTGACCATCTTGAGCTTCTTGGCGTTACGTTGACATCGACGCTCAATTTTGGCCCGTACATTGAGACAAAGGCTCAACTGGCTGCCAAAAAGCTGGGGATCCTTGCAAAGGTGAGAAGGTACTTCACGCCAGAACAGCTGCTCAGTTTGTATCAAGCGCAAGTTCGATCATGCATGGAGTACTGTTCTCATCTCTGGGACGGATCAGCCAAATATCAGCTTGATGCACTAGAGTCGATTGAAAAGCGGGCCAAGAAGCTCATCAGCGATGAGGCTCTGGTTAAGTCAAAGCTCCAGAGCCTTGAACATCGTCGCCGAGTTGCCAGCTTGTCGGTTTTTTATCGGTTACATTTCGGGGAGTGTGCGATGGAATTGCATGATCTAATTCCGCCCAGCCCGTTTCATCATCGAACTACCAGACGTACGGCGAAGCGCCATCGGTACATGGTGGACATCCCACCCATACGCACTAAACGTTTTGAGAATACTTTTATTATGCGTACAGCTAAGGAGTGGAATTCCCTGCCGGAGTCTGTGTTTCCCGATAGCTACAATCTAGGGGTCTTTAAATCAAGAGTGAATAGGTTACTACTAGGCAAGCGTGCTCCATCGTAGACCACATCTTCGCTTACCATCAGGTGAGATAGTGGTCAAGCGCGAGCCTATAATAGATAAAAAAAAAAAAAAAAAAAAAAAACAAAATGAAAAATAACTTTATTTTTGGAAGTCGGTGTCCATAATGCAAAAAATTGGTACCTACCAAAGACATGAGATTATCATACAACTCTACCTTCCATATGAGGTAATGCTTTAATTTACGTTGAGATGCATGATATGTAATTGACATTGTCGAGCAGGTGGTGTGAAAAAACATTTTCGTCATTGATGGGCTGGGCTACATTATTGATGAGAGTCAAGATGCTATAGACAAAGAGTCATTATATCAGTGTTGGCAACTGTCGAAAAATCAAAAAGTATGGATTGATTACGTAACAATATCGATAACGCATAATAATGTTACTTGTCTAGAGCGTCTGGGGTACTTTAGTTCCCGAAAATTCATGGCATTCAAAATTCCTGAGGCATCAAAAGCCACGGAAGCGGAGCCGGGATAAGGAGGTATAGTTATAGTATAATATCAGTAAGTTTGACCGACCCGCATGTCTGTTTATTGACGAACATTCTCGTCAAATTGAAGCGTTAATTTAACTTAACAACTGCTACACTTTCGCCCAAGTCGGGGCGACGATATATTTTAGGAGAAAGCTCGGTATATTTATTACGCTGATAAACTTGTAAACGGACATTAGCGAACCTGATAACTAATAGTCTGCCTAGAAAAGGCAATATTTAATATAATTTGAATTCTGCGAAGAGTTAGGCAGAAACACCTATAGTTACACTATATCTTGCCAGTTACACTATATCTTGCCAGTTACACTATATCTTGCCAGTTACACAATATCTTGCCAGTTACATTATATTTTGCCAGTTACACTATGTCTTGCCAGTTTCACTATATCTTGCCAGTTACACTATATCTGGCCAGTTATGTTTTTAAGTGCCATGTAATACGGGGAAACCAATTCCTATCAACCAGGCATAAAGCAAACTCCAGATTGCTGCTGAGAAATTTCAGATAAAAAAACCCAATCAAACCTTTCACGACCCAGGAATCAAACCCAGGACCTCATGGTCAGCGGTAGCGCTTGCTATCACTCGACCATCGAGACAATATTTATTCTTTTTTTTTTTCAGTAAAGTGTCGTGATTTTCGAAAGTAGTGGCATATCGTCCATAGAGATTTTTTAAGAGTAATTTTAAGTAATCAATATTTAGGTATTTTGGAAAGGTAAAATTTATTGTTGAAACTTATTTGTACTTATACCCAGTTTCCCGAAGCTCGATTATCGGGATGTTAACGTAATCGACGAATATTTTACCGGTTAACTGCCGTGATTGCTTGAGTGAATTTTCAACAGCCAATCACAGAACATAACGCGTGCTTAACAATTTGTCACATTTATTTAGTTTTTAGAAACCCGGTATTCGTTTCGTAAGTACTGATTCGACTACAAAAAATGTTGTACTGACATTGACGAGTGTCAATAGCGCTATTCTGTAACAATCCCAACGTGATAACTTAGGTGAAGTGTCAACCCCTACCTTCAATTAAACTGACAGCACACTTCATCATACTCACTTCTCATATAAATTTGACACGGTGAAATTTTTACAGAATCGACCGGCAGATGATAATTATGTTTTATATTATAATACCCATTCCCGCTCACAGAGAGGAGACCTGTTTTCCAGCAGTGGGGACATTAAAAAGATTCTGATTTCTGATTCTGCTGATGATGATATTATAATAGGTACCCAGAAGTTGCGGGTAGAAGCTAGTTGTCATAGATTTCAAGAAGGACAAAATATAATCAAAGAAATCAAACTATATATCGTTCCCTTCATACAAAATGCTCGTGAAACTGACAGAATTATATTAACGATGAATATTGACAAAGCTCTGGTGCGTGAAATAAACGTAGTTAGTTGGTCTTCTCTATTGATTAATTTACTCATGTATTTTGAAGTCAAGCCGGCCAGGCGATATTTACACCACGTTATTAACTCTACACGGTCAGTTTACGGAAATTTGCCATACTAACCACCGCCCCCCCTTTTCACCTCTATTCTCCTCATTCCAAACCACCCTCCTTCGTTTCATGACAGAATAATTAAACTGAACGAAACTCTAAACGAAAACTGTTTGTAACAAACTAAAAAGACGATGCCTTTCATTCCAGACTTAAGCTTTCTTTAAGTTGAAGTCTTAAGTATTTTCTTTTCTATAGTAAATAGAGCTGACATCTGAGGCGCAGGTTCTTTGCAAACATAATATTTTCTTTGAGCTAAGATCGTAGTGATGCTGAGGTGCATTTTGTAGCCGTGCCGTGGGTAGTCGTACGTATCAATCCGTATAATCACGGGCCACGACTCCGACTAGATAGGTACTCCATTGTAGTTAAGTTACGAAAATATCTCTTTTGTGTGTTATTGTTGTAAGTATTATTACGTAAAATGTTACATCAATCCAACTTTCCTTCCCGGTTATGGAATTTAGGGCAACAAAAACACAACGAGCTAGGGCAAGCCGCTTCGCCGTGGTCGCGTGGCCCACGACCGTCGAGCGCTCCACTTATTGCTCTATAAGGTACTCTTGATTCACTGAAGATAATACTTGTAAACTTAGTTTTTACTTATACACTGCTTTATTTATAAAAAAACTAAACATATGATTAAAATATATTTTTTTAAGATTAATTTAAGTACATATTGATCATTACATTACTTAAACAATAAGAGAGCAAAGATACGTTCTGCGCAATGGTGCAATAATATAAGCCTAATTGAGTCGCAGCGGAGCAACATTTTAGTCTAAAAATGTACATAGCATATTATCCCCTACCCCTGAAGTCATCAGTTAGATGACGTGTAAGTTTTCTTGCGGCGACCGCGCGGCTTCCGCAGTTCACGAAATGTTAATGGCGAATGTGGATTCTATAAACTAAGTGACAGCATTCAAGTTCCTCGGAAACATGTAACCACCCGGCGGCTGCAAGAAAACTTTCGTGTCGTCTAAACAGATGCCTGATACGGTATGAAGATGCGCGACGTGCATTTGTTTGTGTGTTGTTTCTTCGACGGGATTCGTCTCATACAAACAGGCCATAAACATCCCATTACTATCAGTATAAACAAAAGACCCGCGCATAAGTTCCAATGCGAGGAGAAACGCGCGAATTGGAGCATATCCTACAAAATTTAAGCTTCAAATTTTGATTTGCTTCGGCTATGTCTCAAGGCGCTTTGACCGTTAACGTCAGTTGAAAACGCGTATACGTCCCGTATTCGCTATTGATAATTTAAATTCACGTATCACTGCGTAGGAGGGTTGTAGTATTTGCGTAGCGCTTCGTAGCAGCCACGGCGTTTGAAGCGCGTAGTAGTGGCGTAGCAAGCGCGAAGCAGAAGCAAAGCAGATGCGTAGGACCCGCGTAGCAATTGCGTAGCACTATGTACGTAGAACAGAAACTTTTGCGCTACGCAACACGTGGACCTATCTGTATCCAGTGGTATTTGGTCAAATACTTTTTTATTAAAATGATTATATTTTAAATGCCAATAAGATAACGTAGTGCTTTCGTAGCACCAAGATAGATATGTAACCTATAAGATTACAATTCTAAACAATTTGTGTATGCTTTTAAAACACTTAATATTGCATTGAAAAGTTGAGAACTAATGCTTCAAAACAATACGGCAACAACTACTTAAATACCTATTAGTTGCTACTTACTACTTAGCAACTGGCGCGGGCAGACTAACTTCTGAATAAACTTTAATCCGTTAAGTAATAGCACTTCACACAATAGAATGAACAGGTACATTGCCGACCAAACGAGGAATAGCTGCCCGCAATGCAATTGGGGACAGATTGTTTACAATTTACTGATAAATGCCTGTTGGCTTTTGTCTAAATTCCAAATATCGGGCCCCAACCCACCATACCAGTGGCATGCGGCAGTGGTGTCCAGGGGAATGTAGCTCCGGTAGTTTTGCACTGTAGTGTACACTCGTAGTGTTGCACTGCAGTGTACACTCGTAAATTGATATGCGAACTTGCTTTATATTCGAGAAGACTGTCAGGCAATCTTGAAATAATGATTTGTAAGATCGTTTGGTATTTTTATCAAAAATACGTCCTTATTTCCTAGGCTAACACATAAAAAAACAAGATAAACTGAAGTATTTGTGTTCTTCAGACAGTGTAATAATTTCTTTGTATCTAGCTCTACAAAATAAATCTTAGAATATAATATCTCTATATATTGAAGGGACGCTGCAATTCCTTTCTCGTAGAGTTTTACAAGTTGTTAACCGAAGTAGGCGGCTTGCGGATGAAATTAATTACTTCTCAGATTCAGAAATATAGACCTAATGAAATCCATGCTAGCCTTGTATAGTAAACATAATTTCTGCTCAGTTTTTTTGTAAGCAACATGTCATATATTTTATTTTCATGACATATTAATAGTAATTGTGGTTGGAATATTAAATCTTCCATTAAAATTATTACACGTGTTTTTAATTTTATCTAATACCTTTAAACAAGCAATTCTTGTATATATGTATATTTAATCAGAATCACGGCAACGGCTTCAAAGATTTTCATGAAATTTAGTATACACGGGGTTTCGGGGGCGATAAATCGATCTAGCTAGGTTTCATTTTTAGAAAACGTCGTTTTCTCTGTTTTTACCCGAGCAGAGCTCGGTTGCCCAGGTACTTAGAATTAAATTCTTAAACGCAATACTTTCTTAGTGGTCATATTAAATAAGCCAAGGTTTTCTCTAGTAATTCCTTTAAGGAAACCTATAGTTCTGGATCCAGTAAGCCGATGAGTTAGTATGCTAGCTTTTGCCGGTGGGACAAGACCTCTGAAAACTTAATCTAATCAAATGTGGCAAAAACGCTGAAGCAATAAAGTCTAAAGTGGTATTCATGTGGTCCATTAATGAATTTTGTTGTCAATCGTTTCCAGATGGCGTTGGTCGAGGAACAAGGCGCGGGCGCCGCCGCTGACGACCCGGAGGCGTTGCTCAACGAGTGGCTCGGCGAGCTCACCGTACTCACAGCGGTAAGTCAGCCATACCAGCTTTCATACCAGACTTCAAGATGCTCTAGATCTCAGATCACCAAAAAAAGACAAACAGACATACTATGGACGATAGACAAAAACGTACGATTGACAAGTGTAATCAAAATGCCACGTGGTTAATACCTTACATTTCGACAATTACAAGAATGAGACAGACATTAATTATTGTCGCCTTTGGTCGAAATGCCAAACTTTGAGGGATTGATCAAGTTCATCATTCCCATACAATTTTGCGCCATGCTTTCGATGGTAGAATGTCACTCGTCTAGGGCCTCAGGAATGCCAAGCGCTAACAAAAGGTCAAAAGTCCATTACATTTCGACAATTACAAGAATGCAATTTTATCTGGAACCCAAGTTCCCTTTGACGGCAACGACGCATTTAAGGAACTCCGGAACTCCGTATAGATACTAACTACTAACTCAAAGCTGACTCCATTGCTACAATACATTCTGCTGTTGACATCATTCTGGTAAACTAGCGGTTAAAAGTCGTAGATTACAGCCCAATACCAATAGTCAAGATAGCGGTTAAAAAATACCACGGATGTTAGTAGTAGGAGTCGGGGTGTCAATCAATACGCCCTTGTCTATAAGGAAAACAGACATCATATTACATCTTTACAATTCCATCAGTGCCAACTTACGGTACCACAGAATATATAATAGTACAAGTAGAACGGTACCTAGAAAACTGTACCTGAGTCGTAGCAGTGGGAACGTTAAAAAAGGCTGAAGAAGATGATGGTGGTACCTAGAAACAGGCTCCTAAAAGCTACAGCTACATGTTCTCTTCCTAACGTCACATCACCAACAGGTAATATAATATTTCACCGGCACTCTTTGAAAAACGCCACGTTGCCTAACTCAACCCAATCGTGTGCCATAAATAGAGGCATCTGGCCTTAACTCGGTATCGTATTTTAGTCGAAAGATAAGTATACCTTCATTAATTAAATAAATAAAAACGGAGAGGCTGCTTGAGTTAAAAGGGATGATTGATGCTGGATGTTGTGAGCACGTGTGGTTTGCAGCCGGCGCGGGCGCAGCGCGGGTGACGGCGTGGGACAGGTGCGAGCGCATATGCGCTTTTACCATGATTTTGCTTCGCTCGACGGGCTTATTGCGCCTTGCGTTAACATCTCAGCCGCAAACATGCGATAACTTGATTTTCAACAGACCTTTAGCTGTTTCTTTAATAACCTTTTCGTGACATGATTACTGTTTCTTTTTGCATCACATTTGATAAAGCATGGGGCAGTTTTTCTGTGAATTGTGTACAAAACTTACAAAACTTATTATTAATAATTGCAAGTCGCTCCGGAACAGATTAAGTTGTGTGAGTCCAAGTCGTCGCTGTAATCAATAGTTAGCGACAGATGTGCGTTCGTTTAGAATGCTTCACTTGGGGTGTCCGACTGTGACGTTCGTAAAGCTGACATCGTTATCTTTTAACTCTTGTTCGTTATTTAAATGGTGCGTGTTTTGAAAACATGCAAGTTTTCTGTTTTTGGTAAATATATTTCAATGTCCTTGTAATATTTCATATGGACAGTACTTAATCCTTTTCTTCTTAAAAACCAGTGTGTTTCAAAGATACTACAGGCATGTAGGTAATACTATTTTGAACAATATTGGATATAGGTTGGAGTTATTATTCGCATCTGTGTGTATAGCAAGTTAGAGATCGATAAAAGTGGATCCTGCACATCTGTCGCGCGGGCCGACCACGAGCAGGTGTTTACGACACAGCACCTGTTTCCCATTTTTTGTCCATCTTTTTCATACAACTTCTGGTATAGTCCCGTACAATTCACGAAACTCATTAAACTTCTTCACCTGAACGTAGTATAATTTTGATATTGGCTTTAAGCGATTACCGAAATTGACATTTTAATTGCGACGATAATTGTACAGTAAGCGGGTAAGCAGAGTAGTGTGCAAACCGCAAACCTCCACTACTTGCAATTTTAATGTCAACGTATATTGTTATAGGCGCTACCCATATATTATCAACAATATTATTATGCAGAGCCTTTTGGACAAAGTTACATTTTATTTAGTAATGTGCGGGGTGCGGCCATTACTTAAACAAAAGTAGGACAAATAAAACTAGGTCATTCCGCTGATTTCTTCTTTCATTGTCACGTGCTGATATAATATATAAATATATATAGGTAGGCCATATTTTAATATTACTCTTATACCTATTGAACAAAGATAACTATATTGTACTTATAAGTTAAATATATGAAGTGTATTTGTACAAAAAAATTAAGTTGTCATAAAATATGGGAGGAAATCTGAAACAAATAGGTAACTTCCTTAGAAATAATTTATGTAACTATACATTTTTTGGGGTGATTATCAGATATAGATAATTTATTTAGTTAGTTGTGCGTGAGGGAGTGTAGGAAGAGTGGCAGCATGGTCCCGGTCGGTAAAGGGGCGCGGGGCGCGAGTCCGGGTCTCGGGGGCTGGCGCGAGGGGCTCACGCACACCGCCGCGCCACTCATTGTGGAATCAAACAACGTAGCGTAGCGGGCCGCGCACACGTGCGCAAGTCACAAAACACGGAGCCGCTTGTCTACTCGCCTCCCCCCGGCGAGCCTGCCGCCACCGCGACCGCTCAGCGCCTCGCGCTCACGGCTCATGCTTCATTTTGTAATACTACTCACTTCACTGTGCTCTACGCCGTACGCTGCCTACTGCGGCTGCCTAGTCCATAGTCGACGTAGTCGTGCTGCGTGCCCGCCTGCCCGCAGACGTGAACGCGTTTCAGTTCCTCGTTAGTGCTCTTTGTTCAGTGACTACCAAACACGTATCATAGCTGGCGCGAAAAGTTTGTTTTCGGCGAAGTGAACGGGCGAGGTCACTACTCTCTGTGATATATAATAACTAACTGTAGTGCGGCAAAATTGTGCAGTTCGCGCAAGCTCGAAGTTCTGTGCCCGTTGAAATAACAAACTCGTTTCCATACATACCAATCATTATAAGTGCATACTTACATCTGACTTATTACTTATACAAAGTGCAGAATGCCATTAATTGAGCAGAGTTTTATTTAAGTCGCGCCGTCCCTAAGCTGTATCAATAAGGACGCAGTCGGGAGTCGGGAGCATGTCCCGCGTAGCGCCGGCTTTTGGCACGCTTTGCTAATAGTTAGAAGTGTTCGTTTGTGAGTCACCGTGCAGTGCACGCTGCCATGTAGACGTAATGATGGATGTGCAACTAAACGAATCGAGTAAGTGGCAGCGCGGAGGGTTTCTGTCAACTCTCAACAGAAGTTTCCGATTAGCGAGCGGGAAGACAAGAAGTGTTCACAACTCTCCCACAGAAAATAAAAGCATCGAACAAACTTTGGATATGACATCGACGGCGACGGTACGTGTGACTAATGAGTCTGCTGATAACCAAGTAGTCAATTGTTTACTTAAATGTTTATTTTATGACATAAACCTGCTTCAAAATAGAATATGAATAGAGTCATCATTTTGTTTATGGGCAGTGTGTTTACCCAATGTATAGGTACCTATGGACTTATCGATACTTACTTGCTAACTAATGTGCAAGCTTTAAATCGAGAATTTGCGCTGCCTTCGAGTAATACTCGTACCTACATGACCCTATTTACTTGAGGATTCTCAAGAGATGACCACTCTCATGAAATGTTGATACAATACATCTGTGTCATCTCATATTGTATAAATATTACTGGCTGGTACATTGATACTTAATAATTAACTGTGGACACAATAGGACAGACATCGAAACTTACCAAGTTCATTGTTTGAAGACAATGCATTCCCAACTATGTTTTGGGATGTCTACTTGTATGTGCGTTGATAATTAATTCCTGGACATATAGGGACGTGTATAGGATTCATCATTTGTATTCACTGCGTCCTGTAGCGGCATTTACGGCTCGGGATTAGTTCCTAAGGCTATAAGAGGTGTTGTAGGAATAATTGCGAATAGTTTAATTTGGTGTATAATTTGTTGTGTTTTAATTGTAGGGGCTGAACTCAACGAGCGATGGAACGTCTGCCCTGAGGCCACTGGAGATTGTGGCGCCACGCATCGACACGTACAGGTTCTCCATGGCGAACCTGGAGGAGACGCAGGATGCCGACCTTGACGCCATACTGGGGGAGCTCTGCGCCCTCGACTCCGAGTACGATGAGGAGATATCCAGGGTGTCTTCAGGTAATACAAGTCCCCAACTTGGTCAAATTGGTCAAACATAACGATGTCCGCCATGATCGTGCACTTACGCCCTTCAACTTCGCTCAGAATTCTTAAAATTATACTTAGTTATACGTTTAAATTTCCATATATACTAATCAAACTTTCATCCCACAGCATTGTCATCAGTATCAAAGTCGAGGGCAGATGGCGCGGCAGAAGGCTCTCAGAGGCAAGATAAGGAGGGCGCGGATGGTGCATCTAGCATCACTCGCACCGACTCCCCGGATAACGACTCGGCCTTTAGCGACACTGTAAGTTACCAGACTACCTCTGATAGGTACCGTTTTGAAGATTAGTTAAAAAATATAAACCGAAGAAGATACGGATTTTACCACCGTGCTCAGCAAGATTGTCAAGGATTCATAATCAGATTCAAAACCATCTTAGTTATATGTTATTTCATCCTTCACGCAATGTACAGAATCTAAACAAATACTAAAGAATGGGAAATGAAAAGTTAGCAATTAAGTTAACAACACAACAACAACAATACAACAATACAACTTTGGTCATTGCACAACAAACTGCCTTATGAACGTTTTACATCGTCACTCTTGCAAACTCTTTTATACACACATTTTTATCCCTTACACCATTTTATCCTTAACTAGCTCTTGCCCATGACTTCGTCCGCGTCAAACTCGTAAATGTTTTATTTATTTAATTTTCCCCCACTGAAACTGTGATTTTTTTTCGGGATAAAAAGTAGCCTATATTACTCCGTATAACATCAGCTATCTATCAGTGAATGTCCCGTCAAAATTAGTCCAGCCGTTTCGGAGATTATCCGGATCAAACAGACAGACAAAAATCTTTAAAATTGTGTAGTTAGTAGTACTGTATATACTTTTACATGCATTCAATAAAACGTTTTATTTTGATATTTCCTACAGATAATTCAATTTTATTTAGTTGTCTAGATATTATGTGGTAAGTACATGTGTTATGTAGGTATACCATAGGATACGTCTTTTATAAGTACGTCCATGATACGTCTTCTGTTTTTATACTATTTTATTGTAATTTATTTTATTCTATAATATAATTTATTTCTTAAATATTGTATGTTCCGTTTCCGTGAGTGTGTCCGTGGCATCAAAATGGGCCTTATCAGAATACTAGCGCAGCGTTATTTTCTTTTAAATATCGCTGCACATACGACCATGAGATAGGAGCCTTTTTGGCCTCACACGGGCTTTTTATTATTGTTTGTTTTTTTGTTTTTGCTTATCTCGTGTCTCCTGTGCGGGTCACATATAAATATTTTTCTTTATTTCTTTTCTTTCTTTGTTAGACGTCATATCAGTAATTACCGCCTTTCTAGCCATATAATTTATGACACTCTTTCATAAATTGAGCCTACATTGTTACTAAAAGGTGTGTTATGTTTTGTTAGGTATCCATGCTGTCCAGCGAGTCTTCTGCGTCTAGCAGCACAAGCACAAAATGTAAAGCGTTAAAACTAAATCTCCATCAAACTCAGAAGGTAAATCCTAATAATTACTGTCTTGCATTTTATTCTTTATTTATCTAATACCCAACACGTAGCGCTATGACCATAAATACGGAAGCCTGTGTAACTTTTTTGTGACCTTCACAGGACGCAAGTTTCCAACTAAAAGCTGATAAAATAAAGTTAGCATTGGAACGAATGCGCGAAGCTAACATCAAGAAACTCTTCATCAAAGCCTTCTCTATGGATGGATCTTCCAAGAGCCTGCTGGTCGACGAAAAAATGACTTGTGGATACGTAGCACGACTACTTGCAGACAAGAACCACGTGACTATGGAGCCGAAGTGGGCCATTGTTGAACACCTGCCTGACCTCCATATGGGTAAGGAGAGATCTTTTAACTTTTTCCTACTTGTTAAGATAAACAGTTACCTAATTCAGTTTCATTCAAATTTTAGAACGAGTTTACGAAGACCACGAGATGCTAGTCGACAACTTAATGCTATGGACGAGAGAATCAAAAAATAAAATCCTATTCGCCGAGAGACCTGACAAAATTTCTCTGTTCCAAACACCCGAAAAGTTCCTGTTGACAGAAGACGACAGAGGTAAATTCACGATGCGACAGCAACCTGATGTAAGCATACTTATAAAAATTACCAATGAACTATTTCTAATATTTAATTGCAAATGTTAAGGTTGGTCCAGCGAACATGACGAGCATTCGAGACAAGTAATCATAGAAGAGTTTTTCGGACAGAGTGGAGGAACTACGAGCACGGTTCCGTCCGTGTCAGGCCACCCAGTGCCTCCGATGGAAGGACCACTCTATCTGAAAAATGATGCCAAAAAAGGATGGAAGAAAATATATTGCGTTTTGCGACCGTCTGGTTAGTAACTATTTCTAGCAGCTGCGCTGTGTGGCCACACCCCTGACGTTATTTAAATAATATAGTATTTAATGAAAAGCAAAGCGAATAAGCCAAAGCGAATTATAATCTTATGGTATTGGATGTTGTTTTTCTATAATTAAATTTTAATTTGTCATTATTTAGGACTGTACTACTCACCAAAGGATAAGGTGAAAACGCTGAAAGAGCTGGTGTGTCTAGCGACGTTTGACACTAACGAGGTTTACATAGGGTTGAACTGGAAGAAGAAGTACAAGTCGCCGACGGACCACTGCTTCGCCATTAAGCACCCGAGGCTGCAGCAACCAAAGAGCGTTAAGTTTATTAAGTTCCTGTGCGCTGACGACCAGCGCACGCTCGAGAGATGGGTGACCGCCATGCGCATAGCAAAGGTAAGCGAGATTTTTTTTATATTTATTTAGACTTGATCCTATTCAACGTCACATTAAAAGATGTGTCTAATTCGCCTGAATTAGACAAATTGACCTCAATTTCACAAAATCTGGAAGCCAAAAGAACGAAAATATGTACCTACTTTATATAACGCAAGACAGAATTTTAAGTAAGCAAGTAATTTAAAGGGTGCACGGTAATAATATTCAGACCAGGGCCTTAAAGATTGAACCCAAATGTTAAACAAAGAAACTGTATCATAAAAAAACAATACAGTCCTTTTTGGGCAGTCGTATAAAAAAATGTAAGCACCAGTTTTTTCGTGCGTAGTTGTTTCTCATAAAATACAACGTAGCTATTGAAAATAGTCTTGGGTGTTACCTAGCAATATTAGAACTACATAGAGCTTCAATGAACATAATTGTACATCGCAGTGAATCAATTTGAACTGTAAATGTTTGATCAATGATAATATTATTTTACATGGCATTGAATCAATCTGGACGGTTGATGTCATAATTAATAAGTTTATATTGAAATTATGGTATAACAACAAGCTTTTATTTGACGTGCCTAGTTAAAACAGTTACAGTTTGAATGAAAATTCAATACACTATAAACTAAAAAAAACTTGTTTATAAAAGTTTTTATATATAGAAAAAAAAATACTTTATCATGCCCTTTAAATGAACTATTAACTCTATGTATGGTCTATAATCTACTAAAAGAAATGAACTAGGTACCTATGTATATTCCTATCGCAAGAAAACTTTAACATAAGTTTTGAAGCTTCTCATGATTGTAACACTGATGATGGTAGCACTCCGTGGTTTTCTTTACTGATAAAGAAACTTACAAAACACTGGAGCAATATTTTACAATAAATAAAATAAACTAATAAAAGTTGAAATCACCAATCCGTCTTGAGCAGGCGTGGTAATCAAGGCTTGTCTTCTCTGTATACGAAGAGGCCTTAGCTCTGCTGGGGCCCTAGATTACTTAGTTTGGGAGTGGGACAGTTGCAGGGTGGTTTTATAAAAAAAAATGTAATGTAGCTCTAAACCAATCGGAACAGAAGCCATGATATTCTTAGAAAATTAGCATTCATCTCAAAGTCATTGCTCCCTATTGTCCAAAAATGCCTTATTTTTTGCGTAAATCCTGATATCAACTAGGAATACATTTTTAGTTTCAACTATGTTTATCTGTTATTTATGGACAAAGTAATAAATACGGCATTATTCATAATGCCCAGACAATATAAAAATGCCCAATTTATGAGCAGGCAATTTGCTAAACACTATTGAAATAATTAAATTGACCGGGCTTTCTGAATAATACCCATCACTTAATGGACAAGGTGAAAAGAGGTTTTTTTTTTATTTTGACTTTTATTTTAATATAGAATCAATATCAAATCAGTGCATAGTGCTTTGAGTCATCCCTTTGCCCATGACATATCCATGACATGATCAAACCATTGATAATTCACGTAAAATTTGGATTATCAATGGTTTTAATAACGGATTTTCTTTCCTGCGACATATCGAACACAATCTACTTACAATATAATATAAATACAATATAATATACCACTCTGTTACTGGCCCACTGCAGGGTAAAGGCCTCTTCTCATACAGAGAAGGCACGAGCATTCATCACCACGCTTGCTCCATGCGGGTTGGCAATTTCAAATTTATTTATCTATATGTTCAGCCCCACTAGCCAAGTTACTTTACTATACTCTTTCTACAATCGTTAACGCCTTCTATTTGTATGGTCTGACCACGTGATTTAACGTTGAGAT
The DNA here is from genome assembly GCA_945859665.1 of Anorthoa munda. Lineage (NCBI taxonomy): Eukaryota > Metazoa > Arthropoda > Insecta > Lepidoptera > Noctuidae > Anorthoa > Anorthoa munda. The sequence goes on from OX243893.1 coordinate 43,481,110, forward strand.
GATTCCCAAACTTTGATTCGTTTTCTACTAGCTTTGTCGATTGTAGATTGTCAACTTGGCTACAGATGCAGGTTGCCTCACTATCTTTTCTTTCACCGTTGTCAGTGATGTCCAAGATAAACTTTGAAAGTACTTACATATGAATAGTAAAAGCCACATTGGTACTTGTCCGTATTTGAACCCACGATCTCAAGTACGAGAGGCGAGGTCTTAGCCACTGAACCACCAAGACGTTACTACATCAATGACTGATATTTACATTATTTACTTATGTTTTACAGCATGGAAGGCAGTTGCTGGAGAACTACCGTTCGTTGGTAGAAGAGCTCACCCAAGAGGACTTAGATCACCTCGCCCATGCCCGTTCTTGTTCGGTAAGTAACAAATCCGAACAATAATAATACTCTCTTTATAATATTTATATAGATATAGTGTATAAGTAACGCATCATTTCTTTTACAGATTACTTCTATACCGACCAAGACGAATGGCTTGCCAGCACTGGGCATCAATAGTCCAGCACAGTCCACATCAAGCAACGCCAGTGTGGCCAACTCAGACATCAGTAGCGGCAGGTTGGTATCTCACCCATGACCCATGTCACTACTAGCCTAAGAGCCCACTGCAAAAATCTGCAGATACATTTTTTATTTATGGCTCATAATTTTCATAAAAGATACTTAATAGCAGAATAGATTGGTGCAGAGTTGTCTGGCAATATCTAGCCGTAAGTACCTTAATTAAATAAATTGTATATTAATAGCATTGATTTAAAATAAGAAAGTGATGTAGAAAATAGAAAAATAAAAAGGTAGCCCGCTCTTAGTTAGCCGCAATGTATGGGTTGCCAGTTTATTTGTTTACACCGGCAACCTATAAATTAGAACTGACTGATGTTGCATACGCACCCATGATATAGAAGAAATTCCTAGAGCAGGGCTTAAAAAATATTGTTGCGGCTTGATGCGACCTAGCAACCCTGCAGTAATCTATTCATACAAATCAAGTTTTATCCAACACCTGCACGTTTTTGTAGTGTGATCTCGTGTTATACGTCCACCCACACCCACAGACAGGCCGTCAATGGCACATCAGAATTTGATAGGGTTCGGTTTTGTGGAGCACCTTCTCCGTTCCTTTTACTTATACCTTCCTGTGCAATATTCACTGCCAAAAGTTGATGTGCCATACTTACAGCCGGGCTCTGCACGCATATGTATAATGATTTCAGTATTGTGGTACGCGAACGTTCATTTAATAAGTTATACATAATTTTATTTGTTACAAAATTAGAGATACGATGTCATTTTGTGTTCGCTTCCAGATTCTAAAACCACTATACAGTGTATTAAAAAAATGCGTTTCGTTTTCCCATACTTTATTTACTTCTTTTTCTCTGCGACTGAACTAATCCATTTATTGCTCAATGTTATTTGAAATGATTCTCAAAATGCTTGCGTGTGGTTTATTTTATGTTTTCTTAATAAAATGCGAATGCATTTTTATATACAACTATATTTTGATGTTACTACCGCCAATGCTTCACAAAAAACCAGCAATACATGTTTATGTTAATTATGTTTTTAACGGTTTGTTTGTAAACAATAATGATTGTAAGTATTAACGTGTGCAGACACTCCCGCGCATCGTCGTCCAGTTCGAGCGGATGTCTGTCGGACGGCGGCACCGCTTCCGAAAGTGCTTTCGACTGCGAATTTCCCATGGGTAATTAGTCTTTTATTACTAAAACATTGCATGACTCAGAGGTAAATTTATTGTTTTTTGAGTTAATTATTATTGAAAGACTTGATATATTTTCGTCCAAATAACTAGCAACCTTAAAAAAAATATCCATGTATAAATACCAATATTGAATACTCCAGGTACAATAAAACGAAAGCCATCGATGAAACCCAACATTCCGTTAACGTGGATGACTCGTCAACTCAAAGAGATGGTGGAGAAAGGCGGCGACTGCGGAGTAGAGGACGAGGGGGGTGGTGACTCCGGCACGCTGACGCGGCGTCCCCGCCCGGCGCGCGCCGACGACTCCACGCTTAAGCGACACCACACCATCGGTAAGTCGACACACACAGCCGACCAAACACGAGATATCCAAAAGATTTGTAAAAGCAATTCTAATTCTATTTTCTGTTTTACTAAACAGATACCGCAGAGTCGAGTGTATTTAGCAGCGCAACAGCCGGTCGGCTGAGCAGTGCGGGCAGCGCCGGCAGTCCGGTGCGCGACCCGCCCTCGCCCACCTACGGCCATTACGAGAGCATCCCACGCGACAGCCTTTATCGTAACAGCTCCGACAGCGGCTCCGCGCTGTATGGGTACGCCGCCATCTACGACAAGGTGCAGCGACCACCTGCAGTGAGCACCGTAGAGGACCTGCCTCCTCCTCCCCCTCCAACCGAAGACGTTCCTGATGGAATGTTTAGCTCCACCCTGAGCCTCGACTCGCTGCCCCCACCGCCGCCGCCGCTCGAGCCCATCGAGGATCTGACGGGCTCGCAGCTGAGCCTGCCGCCGCCGCCGCCAGAGCACACAATGGAGGCGGCGGCGGCGGCGGGGCGCGTTCACGACATCGTGACGCAGCTCACGGCGCAGCAGGTGGAGCAAGCGGCACGCGCAGGGCAGGCGCGGGCCGCTCAGGGCCGCACCTTCCCGCGCCAGCCGTCCCTCGACAGCGTACACTCGGAAGCGTCCCGGACCTCGTCCCTACATTCGGACAAAAGTATCTATGGCCAGCAAAACGTAGCTTACGGCGCTTGTCTCGCCGAACTTCAGACGAAGAAAATAAGCAATGGAAGTCCCTCCATCCAGCGAAAAGTAACTGCTGAACCTTCTAAAGAACGCACTGGTTCAATGAAAAAGGTGAATTTTGTTGATGACCTACCGACTTGCTCTGACAGTAGTAAAAAGACTAAGAAAATATCGTTCAATTTAAAGGAGCAACCGCCGTTATCACCACGCAAGCCACCGCCCCCGAAACGAAATGAAAGCACAAAGTTATCGTCGCCAAAGAAATTAGCAGATTCGAACAGTAATCCTCCAAAAGAATTCCTAAGAGACTTGCAAAGAGTTATGAGGAAAAAGTGGCAGGTAGCACAAAAATGTAAACTGGAACCTGCTACTACGCCACACGAAGTTCTAGGTTTTAGAGAATACCCTTTGTCGGAGGACTACAAGGAGACTAGCGTGTCGATGTGGGTGCAGGAGCATTACGGCGCGGGTGTGGAGGACCCGTTCTACGAGAACGTGTTCAGCCGCGACGGCCCGCCGCGTCGCGAGGAGCCCAAGCCGCTCAAGAAGCGGCCGCCGCCCGCGCCGCCACGCCGCAGCGAGTCCACACACCTATCCTCGCACCCCGCCGGCGCCGCCGTCTGAGCGCGCAGCTCACCGCTCACCGCGTAGGCACGCATTGACACAGGCGCGAATGCGACAAATGCTTCTCTAATACATAGAAACACAAACAACCGCCATGTACCGACCGGGATTACATATTTATTGGTAGATATTATAATTATTTGTACACATTAGGCATTGAATCACTGTAACAAGATCTGTGTCCCTTTAATCGCTAAACAGATAAGCGTAGCGAATAGCGAATCTAAATGTTATGTAACTTTAAGCCTTTCCTATATTTAAAAAAAAACTAAGCTCTCTGAAGTTAGGTAAATGTGACGTATTTACTTGAAACTTAGTTAAATAACTAATTTTTAAAGGCAACAGATAAAATTACATGCAAGTTTGTAAAGCGTATTACTTGTAAGATAGGAATGTTTCCTGGGTAGAAAAATGATAATTCTATTTAGTCCGTCAGTGAGATTATCAAATAATATTAGACCCGTATTTATTGCTTTATCAAAAAGATAAAAATTTAGAAAGATAAAGCGCATCAAAGTTCAGGAGTGGGGGCTTGTGACGTCACTTTGTCAGTATAAAGTGTAGCACACCGTGACGTCATACGATATTTCAACGCACTGGATCGTCGTATTTTTTTGTTTAAATGGCTAAAGAAAAAATACGTGTCCAATATTTTTAGGTAATCTAACTGATGGACTAAATAGATTTTTTTAGTCATCTACCCTATTGACCAATATCGATAAATTGTTATAATTTTGAACGCGGTTTAAAAAATTCTAGTAATCAGAATGGGGTGCTATTGAGAAAGGTATACTAAGGTATGTAGTTGGCTTTTTGCAAGTTCACTTGCAACGCAGAATAAAAATAAATTAATTTTCTTAAAATTTTATAATAAAATATATATTTAATTAGAAATTAGTAAAAAATTACAAATTATACAGACTTTATACAAGTCGGTGAGCACGGCGCGCGTGCTGTGCACCGATAGGAAATTATTTCTTGCAGTGAACTTGCAAAATATATTTATTGCGAGAGTTGGAGTTTTGTCAATTTTATATTATGTTCCTAGTTAATTATTGTATATGATTTATTATAAACCCAGGCAGTCTATATCTAAGAATAAGTATTTTTTTTACTACAACAGAATGTCGTTCATTTGATGCGATATTATGGTTTTTTAGCCAATTAGAAAGTAATTATTGAACTTACTACGTATTTCATACCCGAAGAGCTTCAGTAAATAAATAGATTACTAGTTGAATGTGTTTTGTACGCCGCTCAACAGAATAGTGTAAGTGAGCAAGTAGTGATGCGAGTAAGTAGTGGTAATATTCCTCGTGTGTGCCATAAATTCTTTTTATAAATGCTAATCGATATATGTACTCGAATAGTTCATCGTTCTAAACTAGCTTCTGCAGCCATGTGCAATAGGTTTATACACTTATCAAATTACAGTAGGTAAAGTACCTCCCTAAAATACCGTCAGTTTTAATTTGGTATCCAGCGGTATCCTGAGACAATGTGTTATTAATAGTTAAGGTATGTAACTCCATTTAAGTTGCAAAATATAGGATGATAGGCTGGCTAATATGGGAATAAAGGAGTAGGAGGGACAAAATGAAAAATATACAGAACTCCAATGTGTCTGATCTCACTGTAACATCAGTAAGCGTTATTATTATGTTTGGGCTGTGATTATATCGTGTCTGATTATTTTATTTTCTGAATACAGTTTTATATGAGGACGGCGGTGGCAATATGAATAAGATTTACACTAACGAGCAATGAAAAAGTTCCAGTGACATAGCACCAAATTACTCCTAAACGGGAAAGGCTAGCTTAATGACGCCGTCTGCAATATTGAAGTACTTTTAACAGCGCATCAGAATATTACCAACTAAAAACGTAAATATTGTGTTCAAATTTTAAATTAAATGTGAAAAAATTAAATTAAGGTGTTTGTCGGCATTTTGTGGGTGGAACTTTTTCATTGCTCGGCAGTTTATTATTCCCGGTAGCTACAGCTATACTTACTTGAACTATAGATAGCCTGTAAAAGAAGAAATATGATGATGAACACGTTTTAATTATAATTTCACCGCTGTTCCATAAACAGCTGATAAATATTGTGTAAATTGTTTTGTGTATTTGTAACGGGACACAAAAACACTGGAACTCGGTCCGTGTAGCTAATTAGCTTATAAATTAAGCTTTGAATACCTGACTAGATGTAATTATTTAACGATAAATAACGTACGAATGTTTTTTTTTATTATTCTAGTACGTTGAAACTGATGAGCCGAGACAGTGTAATATGACTATTTAATTAGCGCTACGAGGCCTTATAATGTGTATAATGTATTGATACACCTAGATTTAATCTATGCTGTTGTTAAATCATTTGCATTAAGATGAAAAATAATTAAGAATTTAGTTATTAATATGCACAACATTCTGTAAACTTTGCAAACAACAGCTCACGACTCAGATCATCATAGTTTCAGCTAAAATCCATTAGTTTAATAAACATAGGTATAACACATACGTATTACTCTGTCTTTGCTCGCAGTAGACTTAGTTATCATTGATATAAACTGCCTTATTTATAGATGCTGTTTCATTACTAAAATCTTGCATTCCTTTGTTAAGCTCGGATTTGTAATTTGACTGGAATCTAGTGGTACAGAATTATTTAGCAAAACTGAAGAGGATTTGATGATAGCGTGAACTAAAGAAAAGTGAGCTTTTCAGTACACAGGCGCAGCGCTTGTTTTAATCAGCTTAACCACTTTTAAGGATACTTTATTGGGCCATTTTAACTGAGTAGGTACGATATGAAGACAAGTCCACGACTGCGTTTGTACTGGATTTTATTTTATACTTATGACAACAGCGGAAGTCCATCCAATTTCAAATTCGGATTAGAAAGACTGAAAATATGAAATATAAATCCGATATTGACAATAAAATTCGTCCAAAAAATCCGGAGTCGTGTATAATCGAAGGTAGACACTGCACACTGTCTTGTTGAATTGTGCTCTAGTGGCTTTAGTACTTGTTGTTATCGAAACTTGTCCTAAAGCAGGTTGAAAGAAGATGACATTCTCAATTCTCATCATAAGGAAGGCAATCGCTCCTCCTGTAATACTTTTCAGATGCTTATTTTCCATATTGAGATGCCGATGAGCGCCGGCATTATCAATTGAAACAAGTCTTTGATATTCTGACACGTCCAATGTCCTTCGTTTTATCTGGTCGATATTATCAAAGAATAAACTTTTTCACAAAAATAAACCGACTTCGAACGCAAAACAATAAAAAGTGCAAATAACTTTCGTGTCGGCAGTCGGTGTTTTTGTTACTTCTTGCTTTTATCGTTTTTTTGACACCGACTGCCGAAACGAACGTTATTTTTGCACGTTTTACCGACTTCAAAAACATGAGGGTAGTATTGGTGTTTTGCGTTTGAAGTCGGTTTATTTTTTGTGAAACGGTTTTATTATTTCTCTCTTTTTGGTTTTAGAACTCTATCACTAAAAAGTAAGCAAGTTCTATAGTAATGTAGGTATCTAAAGGATTGATAAAATACCCATAATAACTCAATTTACACATTTGTGCTGTTTGTGGTTAAGAAGTTCGGTTGTATGTTCCATATCTTGAAAACTACTTATTAGATACTTAATCCATTAATTATCACGATCCGATACGTAGTGTCGGCTAAATGCGTCGACAGACATACATACATACCCACTCTTCTGAAATTAGGCACACGTGTTTAGAATCACACATATATGTTATATGAATATTGTGCAGTTCCAACAATATTACATACATAAGAATAGATTTATTTTTTGAAGTCGGTTAAAATGAACTTCGTATTTACTAGTATTATAAGAGGAAGACTGCTGGTTATTAAGAAAAGGATAGTAAATTTACAGCAATACTCAAAATATCGATCAGATACAACGCTTACAAAAGTCTTTTTGTATGTCCTCCTTAATTGATTAGAAATATTTTAATTTCTTTGTCTAAGACGAAACATTAGTAGTTCATCTTTTTGCTATCAATGTTTTTAAAAGTAATATTTACCTATAACTATCGTACTATACGTATGTAGTAAATTCATCTACATGATAATTGTTTTTCTGTAAGTAGTTTCTCTGATATATTGTAATACATAGGCAAATATATTGTGATTTTGTTTAAACCTGTACCTATGTACTAGCAACTGAACACTGAGCGAACACGATGTATGACCACGTCAAGCGTGCGATATAATGGACTTCACTAAAGTAGGTAGGTAGGTGGATTAGCTGAAAGTAACAAGTAGGTATGTAAGTAAGTATATTCTTACTTTTCTTATGTGCCGTAAGTCTCAAACAGGACTTTAAAATATCGAAAATAATCATAAATAAATAAGCACTAACTGTTCTTTAATGTTGTATATAATATCTGATAAGCTAAGTAGTTCTAAATTAAACACGGTTTACAGCTAACTAATATATAGATACGGGTTGTATTCTCATAATTTTGACGCATACCTAATGATGTAATTGAAAATGGTTTAATAATCACTTTTGTATAACGCATTTGTTAGTATTCATAATTAATTATGTTTAAATTGTACAGAACAAATTAATAATAACATTAATTCTTTGTATATTTTTTCAAATATAATGAAATTCCAAGAAATATGTTTTTTAATGAGGACCGTGCCCGCGGCTTCGCTCCCTTCAACTGCCAACCCTACCCTACCTACCTACCCTAATTACCTAACTCCCTATCCTACTTACCTACCTACCTATCCTAATAACCTGCCTAATGGTAATTCTTCCGCGGAGAATCTTAAAACCGCCATTCAGTAAATGACGTCTAATGCACAACGCCATCTATCCAATTTAGAGTTCACCTGTCCTAGTATCTTAATTGCGTGTGTTGTGATATTTTATCTACCTATTCACCAAAAAAAAACAGTTCCGACCGTAACTGGTTTTTTTGGTGTGGCAATAGGTTGTTCCTAGTGTGCGCCTTCATTTTAACATTCTCGCAGTTCATCCTATAGATACGGGACTTATCCAATGTATCTAATACCCAGATATTTTGGATGGAAACTGTGGATGATTGGCCCGCTTGTCTGTTACGAAGTGAAAGGCGCCCGATTGCCTTTTTGAAGGATTAGGTTTGAGAGCGTTCTCAGCATAATAACGATTGAGATCGAAAAGGGCAGTGGAAAGCTTGATCTTAATCGCCTCAAAATCAATGGCTTAGCAGGTTTATGCCAGATCGTGCCAGAAGCTCGTGGCACATTTGTTGAGGCTGTTTTTTTCTGTGGAGGGAAAAAACAGCTTACACCGCAAATTCACCGGCTTTTGGCCGTACTTTCGGCACGTACGGTGTCTCGAGCTAACTCAGTTCAGGCACTCATGATGCTAAACGCCCTTCTGACATCAGCGCCGGAGTGTGACTTGCAGCTTTATTGCATAAGTGGATTCGGCAAGGCAAAGAGTATGAACAATGGCCCAATCACGTATATGGAAATCCACATACGCAATAAGGCTGCTATTTGCGGGGAGAAGATTATATGTTTTTCGTGAATGTTTAAGGTTTTGTGAGAACTTGAGAAGATCGATGAAAGATAGAACTTAAATAATTGTATATTCTTTGTACTTTTATACTTCTGTACATTTGTTATTTTTATATTCTGTATTTTTCTAGTTTTTTTTAGCTCACGTATTTTATTTTTAATTAGTTTTTATTTGTATATAGATAAATTTTATTCTGCCGTATTCTAGTAATTTTCGTTTCAGCTTTTTTTGTTGTTGTTTTATTTGCACTGTATAACGCCTTAGTTGTGACCTGTAAAGTTATAGGTACATGTATATTTAAATAAATAAATCGTCTGCATACAAGAAGCGGCAAACGGAACACGGCCGGTGTTAGGGTTCGCCGTTTGGTCATTGATATAAGATGGGGCCAGTTATACTACCTTCAAGCAGTCCATTCTTTTGAACTCGCCACCTACTCTTATCATCATGAAGGCTAACTTGGAATCGACGGTTACTGAGGAGTTCTATTAGAGCTTAGATGATCACGAGTTAGCCGCGAAGTTAGTCGAACGACTAAGGCCGGGATTCGTCTGAATTCGGCCGATGCCCGACAAAACTCAAAATCTTCAGACAAACAAGTTCTCGGAAAGTTTCTTATAAAGATTATTTGTGTTATGAATTCCTGGCTGTAAGCAATGCTTACTGTGAAAGGATATCTAGTTTGCTAAATAATTTATATAGGTACCAAAGAGAGAAATCGCACGGTCTTTGATTTAATAAAAGTTGAATAGGTAATTAGACTGAACTTTGAAGTATATTGTTTGATTTTTAAATCGAATCTACCAATTTAGTTTAGAACCTTTTATTAATGGTATTCCATTAATAAAAGGATCTAAATTGGCAGACTTATTAAGTCCAATGCCAAATACATGTGACAAATTATCAAGCAAGCGTTTTAAGTTGTGATCAACCTACTTTTCCGAATGCACGGTAGAATAATTTTTTTTATAACATGTATATTTTTTACCGTTCAAAAGTGCCGCATAATGGCCTAGTTGAAATAAATACATTTGATTTGATTTGATTGGTTGAATGCATTTTCAACAGCCAATCATAGAAGATAACGCGTGCTTGACAATTTGTCAAATTCATTCTGCGATAATTTTAAGGTGAGAAACTGAGGGTAAATATATTAAGTAAACAAATTAGTTAAGTGTCATCAATATTACGTCTTTTTAAACATAACAATAAAAAAAAGCTTGTTATTTTAGATTTTTATTTTTAATATTTCACGAATACTTAGTTTCGGTCGGTCGAGTCGGTCACTAATGATAATGATTTTATCCCGGAGTAATGCAAAGCCCCTACGAGTAAGATACCGGGAGTGCAGCCGCGACAAAAAAAAGTAGTGATAATAAGAAACATTATGTCAATCTGTAGGTATATCCTGAGTACCGTACCAGTAACCAGTTCTTTACACATGGAGCGTCTGACAATCTAATCTCCACAACCCAGTAACACGATAGGTACCCCTAAGCAAAACTAGTGCCAGAATGTCTGACATGACTACCCGTAACGACTGTCTGAAATCTACAAATGATGAAATCGGGACAAACAGCTTAACGTAGATCGGTACTCTCCGAGGCACGGAGGAATCTGGGTATGTTCAGATAGTCAACCACCCACGGACCGACCTCGGAAAGCGTTGCTTAACCTTGACGACCAACCTATGCGACTGTTATTTTTGACCCCCGGCGGAAAAAGAGGTGTGTTATAAGTTTGCAGTGTGTACCTGTGTATTTGTGTATATGTCTGTGGAATCATAGCTCCTAAACGGATGAACCGATTTTAGTATTCTTTTTTATTTGAAAGGCGACATTATCGGGAGTGTTTTAGCTATGTTTGATGAAAATCGGTTCAGCTCTATAAAACTTATGAGCGTTTTACTGTTTGAATCGGGGTATTTTCGCAAGATATCGTGTCATAATACGTGTTCGATAGATTGTTGATCGAAGCCTGTCTACTACTAGATAAATTATGTAGTTTAATAAGTACGAAATAAAATAAAAATTGTCGGGACTTTTTAATTTTTACTTACTGAAAGTGTATTGAAAAATTTTCGCCAATTTTTTTTTAATGTTTTGCAAAGTTTGTTGCTATTCCGAAATAAAACCTTTTTTGGTAATAAAACGTGTATTTTTTTCAATTTCCATGACGCACGGTTTTGACATGACATTTTTGCGGAAAACCTATAGCTTATCGAATGTTTACTTTGTAATTAATTATTTATTTCTTATCTTCTTTAGATTTTTCTTAAACATTTTGTTTTGATAATGTCTATTATTTAAAGCAATACAGCTGCTAGATTTTCGCTTGCTTCCTTGACTTAAGTTAAAAAAATATAACAGAAATGCAAAAGAGATATAACTCACCAGTGAATGCAAAGATATCGAAACCTAACAGTACTGATATAAAACCTTTACTTAAACGTAAATCTGATCAGAAAAAAGTTGGTTCGAAAGAACTTGAAGCAACTGCAAACAATGAGTGTAAGAGTGTTGTCCATATAGTTGTATTGAGTAGAGCAGTAGAGGTAAATAAGACGTATAAGCTGCCTGTCCACTTGGCGCGGAGTGGAGAAAAGAGGAGCAGAGCCAACCAATCGAATTGCATAAAAACGCTGCTCCGACGCGTGAACGGAGTTTTTATGCTATTCAATTGATTTCCTCCGCATGTTACTAAAAGAGTTATGAATATAAATGTGGATGTATGGAGAGGAAGAGGAAGGCCAAACAAAAGATGGATGGACTGTGTGAGGAGTGATATGAAAGAAAAGGCATACGTATACGATCAGTGAGAGCAAAGAAAAGGCAGTAAAGAAAAGGCAGTCAGTAATAGCGTAACAGGGGACAGAACGGTATGGAAGAAGAAAACTTGTTGCGCCGACCCCAAGTAACATGGGATAAGGGCAGGAAGAAGATGATGGATTGATCTGCTCCTTTTATCGCCGCTCCGCGCCAAGTGTAGGTACAGGCAACCGTATACCTGTCCTATGTGATACTAAAATACTTTCATATCATAAACAGGGTGTAACTGAAAGGTGTAGTCATATTTTAAAAATTGCTTCTGGTAAATCAACAACTTTCCCTAAGAAAGTAAAATAAAAATATTTTCCATATAAAGTTGTCGTCACCTGATCAAAATTTGTATGAGAAACCTTTTTCGTTTTTTGAAAATCTCTATGAATTCCTTCTAGAAAGTTGTTTATTTACATGGGCAGAAGCAATTTTTAAAATACGAGCCTATCTTTCCGTTACAGCCTGTCTAAATTGCGTAGACGGGGCAGCAAGCGTTTCATAATATGCCATATAAATAAGTGAGTTTGTTATCTTTTAATAATTAATATTCATCATTACTGGAGCGACACTGCTGGACTTAGGCCTCCCCCAAAAGTCACCATATCGACCGGTCCTATGCTTCATCCACCCAGCAGAATCTAGCGATTTTCTACCTCATTTAAATATTGGTTGTAACTGCTTCTGGCCATGAATAAGATCAAATTTCTCCAAGGCAATCATAGGCAATTCCAAAAAAAAAATTTGTTTATCCAAACAAAGCTTCGCTTCAGCTGAACAAAATTTGTATGGGAGAATTTGAATATGGCCGATTATACAAGTATATAGTTATGTATTGTAGTTAGGATACATAAGGTGGGTGGACTATAGAAGGCCACAATTACGAATAAACAGTTATTATTAGTTTATTTTCTGGACAAATAAAACAAACCAATTATTAAGTAACACTTTGTTTTATTATGTAACTTATTAAACGCTTTTTTTGCAGATTTAATCACTAGCCCTCTTACAAATAAACGCGGTATAAAGTTATACCAGGTATAACAAAGGTATAACCATACATTTTCATAGGTTTATACTTGGTATAACTTTATACCGCGTTTATTTGTAAGAGGGTAGTTATTTATTAAACTTAAGTTTAAACTCTTCCAAACGGCCATGTTAGAAACAAGGCTCCATACAAGGCCAATATAAAAAAATGTGGTTTGACATAAAACCAACGTTGTGACCATCAAAATATCTGCTTATACATAAAATACATAAAAGGGTATTTAAAACGAAACATGAAAAGGTTACCATAATAATATATTCACTTATAAAATACTCAACGAATATTACTTGAACACAATCGTTGTTACTAAGAATGTTTTCTTTATATTTGTTTTATTTTCCTTACAAGGAACAATAGGCTTTTCCAGAGAAACTACCTATATTTCAACTGAAATCGAAATATTGTTTCTTTTTAGGGTTCCGTACCCAAAGGGTAAAAACGGGACCCTATTACGAAGACTCCGCGATCCGTCTGTCTGTCTGTCCGTCTGTCACCAGGCTGTATCTCATGAACCGTTATAGTTTGATAGTTGAAATTTTCACAGAACATGTATTTCTGTTGCCGCTATAACAAAAAATACTAAAAACAGAATAAAATAAATATTTAAGTGGGGCTCCCATACAGCAAACGTTGTATTTCGCCGTTTTTGCGATAATGATACGGAACCCTTCGTGCGCGAGTCCGACTCGCACTTAGCCGGTTTTTTTTGTTCCTTATAAGGAATTTGTCATCACATGGCAATAACTACGACTTTTTAATAATTGGACTTCGAAGGACCAACGCGTTCCATGGTCCACTTACCTTAATTATCAATGTTCACTTCATAAACATTTTCATAAATTATCCCTTTTCTATCAGCTGTAATCTGTATCTGTGCCAAACATCCATTCAGCCGTTCTGGCGTGATTAAGTAACAAACATACACACATCCATCCAATTTTCGCATTTATAATATTAGTAAGATGTTTACCAATATAAAGTGGCGTCAATATTGTCATATATTTATATTAATCCTTTTTCTGTCTCCGTAGCGGACTGTAAGTGTGTTAAAATTATTGGTCAAGTGGAAAATGTGAAATGGCTGGACCACCGAGAATACCGCTTGAGTCCAGGGCAACTTGCCGTGGACGACTGGACTCGAAACCCTTTCATTTGGCTACGTTACATTGAAAAATCTGATGGTATACTGGCCGAAGATGACGTTCTCTTGTAAGTACCTACCAAGCTGGAGTATATTTAGTCATATATTGTACCTACCTGCGTTTACTTAATATGACATATCCAATCTAGACAAACCTCTCGGTGGATGTTTGACCATCCATAGCATCCCAAGATCCATCCGTGACTCGGAAAGCACGTTAAGCGGTTGGTCTCGGCTTCATTAATTTGTGGAAGTTGTTACGGGTAGTTAGAAGCCAGAAAATTTGATGTCAGTCTTGGTGTATCGCCTATATTATCCAGCTACTGGATTGTGGTGATCAGCTGCCTACCAGTTGTTTGCTGCATAATAATAATATGTAACGCACGTGGATTCAGCTGCACAAGGCTTTAAGCTAGACAGAGAATGACATTTCTCCAATTTCATACTAATAGCTTTTTTAAACTTGTTAAAATAATTGCAGGTCAAAAGATTCTGAGTATTGGGAGATTGACGAGGTGCAACGCTATTTCATTGGCGACCACCATTGTGAACAAGTGTTGTTTGTGTACCCCTACCCGTACCCGCGGATGCCCACACCCCTCGGCAGTCACTTCTGGAGGGCCAACGCTGCGTTAAAGTTGCAATGTAAACTTTATCAACGTGAATTGTCCAACAGCATGGCAACTACTGTCAAGGTTATTGTTGTAACTTATTTGGTAATTTTCACGAAAAGGCTCATGCAGACTGGCACGACGATTTTATAAATGCAGGATTAATGCGATGACGCGATTTTATAATAATCGTTCGTAGTCGCACTTATCGACGCTGAATCTGAGAATGGACGAAAAAATTACAAAATACGCATAACAAGAGATTTTGTAATAAAATCTTTACGATAAATGGCCTCCTGATATAGCTTGTAAGTTGTAGGACATTGCCGGGTAAGTATCTGAAGCTAAAGCTGTAGATACACAAACATGGAGACTTCTTTGAGTAGGTAGACGTTATATTCCCATATTCAAAGCATTTCATTAAAGAAACCATTTACCAGTTTTGAATCATCTTGAAGTCGTTGAGTATGTGGCAGCTAGTTTCCTAAAATGCGTATGTAAATTTTATATTATGTGCAACAGAAAATGGAATCGACTAATGCTCAAATAGATCGACTTATAGTTCCTGATAGCATCGTCAAGCTGGATCGTCTTGATTATTTCACCAGAAAAAGTTTTTTCCGGCACTTGCACAACATCCTAAGGTATACAACATTACGCATTGCTTGTATTTTTACCCCCCTGCAAGGAAATGGTTATGTTTTTCGTGTGTATCTTGTATGTATGTTTGTATGTATGTTTGTATGTATGTATGTTTGTATGTATGTAATATTCTTTATTTGTATGTTTATCATGGACACATCAGGAATGTCAGAATATATGTTAGAATTATTTCACAAAGTAGTAGCCGGGCAGATCTACTCTAAATCTGCCCACATCGACACAACCTGTATGGGGGGTTTGTGTACACGCTCTCGTTCGCACGATGACGAATTTCACATGATGAAAATGGAATTGGAGAAATAAACAACAATAATAACCCAGAATGTAACTGACGCCTTATTGCGTTCTTTGGATGAGAAAATACAACCAACAATAGATGAGAGTAAAAATTTAAGAGTGGAAGTGGAAACATTAAATAGAAAAATCAAAAACTTAGAAGACACGAACAGTAAAAATAATATAATAATACACGGTGTCAAAGAAACAGAAAAATCCTATACAAAATTACCATAATCAAAAGTATTTTGGAGGAAATAAATATCAACATCGAAAAATTCGAAATAAACAAATATCACAGAAATGGCCAAAAGCAAAATGGTAAAACTAGACCTATATTGATCACCTACAATATTAGGCTCCCTGGTCATAAACAAGTAACATCAATTGTTCAGGTATGCTCCAACCGAGATTGTCAAAGAAGAGATAAACCAAATTAACCAACATAACAAAATTATCACAAACATGAATAATACTGTAATCATAATGGGAGATTTTAATGGCCAAATCGGAAGAAGGAAAACAAATGAAGACAGAATAATTGGACCTCATACTACAGGAAGAAAGGAATAATAACGGACAAAAAATGGTAAACTTCGTTTTGGAATATAATTATAAACACATATACATTATGAACACATACTTTAGAAGAAAGAAGGAAAGAAAGTTGACATGGATATCACCTGACGGAAAGACAAGGAACAACTTCGATTATATTATTACAAACAAACCAAAATTAGACGCAAATGTAGATTTTGTCAATCAACTTTACTATAAAATCGATCATAGAATGCTCAGAGGCCAACTATACACATTAGAACCAAAAAAGTCAAGAAATACATTCATAAAATTAAATTTAACCATTAACTTTACCAATTCCTGAAAATATTTTAGATTCTCTGGAAAACAATCTAACAAAATTACCAAACATAGAAGACATTTAAGTAAAATACGATGCCCTAGAAAATTAATTAAGACAAATAGGAAATAACATTATAGAAAATAAACTGACAAAAGACAAAGTAGGACCGAAAGCCAGGAATTTGATCGAACAGAGAAGGATCTTGTTTAAAGATAAGGAGACCAACAGACAAGAGATAGTAAGACTGAGCAAAGAAATAAATTTACAAATAAGCA
Organism: Anorthoa munda; assembly: GCA_945859665.1. Lineage (NCBI taxonomy): Eukaryota > Metazoa > Arthropoda > Insecta > Lepidoptera > Noctuidae > Anorthoa > Anorthoa munda. Next base: position 43,497,765 of record OX243893.1, read on the forward strand.
AACATCGACAGAACACAAGAACAGAAACAATGCACTTCAACATAGAAAAAACAGGTGGTGCAACAACAACTGAGAGACAGCTCAGATTGGATCGAAAACATTACACACCGAAGAAAAAAGAAACAACACAAATAGAATAGAAATACTAAAAATCGCAACAGATTATTACCGAGAGCCGCCATATGTAACGAAGTCATAATATCTCTTAATCTTCCAAAACACTAAACATCATCACAGATTTAATCAAGCAAATTCTATATACAGGATATAGACCTCATCAGTGGACATCATCAACCATAATACTTATACATAAAAAGGAAAGATAAACGATATAGCAAATTATAGACCTATTAGCCTGATGTATAATATCTTAGAGGATCTAAGCGAATATTTAAAATCCGGCAAAGGAAAAAGCAGGTTTTCGCAGCGACTTTTCAGCACTTGACCATATCAACACCATAAAACAGGTTATCCAGAAAAGTAATGAATATGGTATTAATTGTACAAGCTATTGCTTTGAGAGCAGTGGTGGTCCAGTGGTATCGGCCGCGACTTACAAGTTGTAGGTCGTGGGTTCGAGCCCAGGCAGGCGCTTTACTTTGTGTAAATTATTTCATCACCACTGCTCTCAAACCGGTGAAGGAAAACATCGTGAGGAAACCGGCATGTCCTAGAACCAAAAATTCGCACTGGGCCCGCGTGGTGGATTACGGCCCATTCCCTCTCACATAGAGGAGGCCTGTGTCCCAGCAGTGGGAACATTAATAGGCTGATGATGTGATGTGATGGTATTAATTACTATCCAGCATTCGAAGACTACAATAAAGCTTTCGAAGAACTTAAACAAGCAAAAATATTTCTCTATAAAAAGAGGAGTTTGAGCCCCGCTGTCACCCAAAGTTTTCTCGGCAGTTCTTGAATACATATTCAGACGTCTCGCATGGAACCACTACGGACTGAATATTAACGGATCACAACTAAACCACCAAAGATTTGCGGGCGATTAGATACTTATTTCAGGGGACTTGGGAAGTCTACAGGAAATGCACGAAAATCTCATATACTCTATATATCAATAAGTAATTTGAAGCCTGAAACGCACTCGTACACCATGAATTATTTTAGCACTAGAATTAACTTACCCTTAGCACAGATAATATAATACTAGCACACAGATGCTTCATCCCATACAAAGAAACCGTGCCGACGTAACTAGCGTTTTTCATCTGATTATACCGATTATTTCTTGTAAATCGATCGCGTTCGGTTCCGTTCCACGGCGATAAACGATCACCATCTATATCCGTGGAACGGAACGGAACCGAACGCGATCTATGTACAAAAAATAATCAGATTAATCAGTATAGAACGTCGGCACGGTTTCTTTGTATGGGATAAGACACCACTGCCCTTAGGTACTATGCCTTCGAGAATTACAGACATTATGTAGTCTATTCGGTAAGATACGTATAGATACAAGTTTTATATTTGGAATTTCCGGTTGAGTGATTTTTCGAATAAGGGGTTTTTAGAAAAATCACTATACCGGAAAAAAGCAAATTAACAAAATTGTAGGTTATGCATAAAGAAATGCAACTATATTTTAATCTAAAAGTATTAGGTATTTAGGTATCAAAGGTAATTATGTTGTAAATAGGCTATTTTCAGTACATTTGTGCAAATGAAAGGTAAGGTAAGGTATTTATTAAACAGTAACCAGAAAAATGCTTATTTAAAATGACTTAGAATAAAAATAATCTCTACATAAGTACATAGATACTTAATTTGATGACAACAGTTTTCAGGACAGACTGCAATTAGTATCTTTTGAAAACATGTGCTGCAAGAGACTCGAGGGAGTCAGTCTCCTCCAGCATCTCGCCTGTTTCAATGCCAACACACTCAAGTACCTGTTTCTGTGGAGATTATTTTTGCCCAACGAGAATCCTCTTCTTATTAACTACTCGTATATCACTGGTGAGTCCTAAGTTCTTATTGACACTGTTTATAAATGCTGCAAAATTCGCACTTGAAGCTTTTAATCAAATGCTAAACACCGAAGATATTTTTTAAATATTGGTTGAAGAGTTATTTATTATACCTATGCTATATATTTTATTAAGTTATAAATAAATTATGTTTATTAATTGGTATGTAAATGGCAGTATTACAACAAAATATCTAGTTACATTATTTTTGTTGCATAAACTCACGTCCAATGGGCAAAAGGGGTCAGTTTATTTAAGTGCATAAGTTATTTTCCTTTATTTCAAGTAGAAGTTGAAATTGACAAAAACAGCTTTTTAATTAAGGGTGGGTGATTCGAGCCTGTAGGCGTCGAAAAGGCTACCTCCGCCCGCGACCTCTCCTCCTTGGAAGTCGCGTCGCCCCCGCAAGGGGGCGAAGCGAGCGGTCACGGAACTCTGTTCCCCGTCGGCGGGTGCAGAACCGAGGCTCGCAACAGCGAACCCGTCGCTGGATGGTGCCCTAGACCATGTTCCATGTTTCTCACGACTTATGTGACTAAAGATTTGCTGCTGATGACCGCTGACTTCTTCGCGGAAAATCTATGCCAAAGTAAACAATATTTGCAGTTAATCAACTGACCTGTTCTTTCACTGATACGTTTTATCGTTAAGTTTTAATTTTATGGCATTTATGGATTTAATTTTTAGGTACAATGTCCCCGTGACCTCTCAAAAGGCCACCCCGTGCAACGACTGTTAGGGCACATCCCTCGAGATACTAAATAAGCGTCTCCCCTGAGCCTCGCTGTGCTCGGCAGCACGTGATCACTGTGTAACCGTCTTTCCTGGAGGCACTTGGTGGGCGGACAGAGTCCCCAATTTGAGCACCCGTGACCCGTGGTAGCAAGTTTCCTTTTCAGGTACTCACTAAAACAACCGTACCCGGTCAGCACCTGAACCTGTAGGAGATGCGCTGCTCTTTTTTCAGGCTTTGAAGTGCGGCTGGACGGCTTCGACAGCGCGCTTGTGCGAAAAATTGTGGCTGCTGTATCCGTTCGCGTCCATGTCCGCCAGAATGCCCAGCGGACGAAAGTGTTGCTATCTCAAAGAATACCGTTCGGTAATCGGTAACCACGTGCGATCCAAATGGCCATATTCCACTGCAGACTATTAATCTTAGTCCTGCAGCGTCAGACACCTGATAGTCTGCTTGACCAAACAGGCGCCCTAAAGAGGACATCGGTCGGACAGCATCGATCGCTCGACTCTCGCGTATAGGCGGCAAACTTCTTCCTGTGGCCACACGAGGTCGGGCAGCTATCTGGCTACTGGCTACCAGGCGCTCGGTCGGCTTCGAAGAGCTTTTCGAGCGCCTGGTAGCCAGTAGCCATTCAGGGTTAGGCTAAGAGATTTAATGTATTGACCCACCTGGACTTGCGTATCTACAACTGTCACTGGCGAACTGGTTGGCTCTCTTCTCCTTGGCAGTTTATGGAACCATAGCGTTTCAGTTTTATGAGGCGTTATTTCCCAACCCAGCTCGTGGATTAATCCATGACTTTTGCCACCCGGAGCTGGGCAAGCGAGCGCACACTTTTTCTTGTTTAAAATGTAAATGATCTAAATGTTCCTACTGCTATCGCTTATACTGTGACCATGTACTTTATTATCAATAGTGTAGTACTGCTACAATTATAAAATTTATCGAAAATGATATTCTAAGACAACAAGGTGTTCTTTTTCTAGGGAACCTGTCCCTAGTTCTGTCAATTTTTTTGCAAATTGACGATGCATAATGAAACTAGTATAAATAGATCGAGGGCACATATTATATGTATAAACAAAAAAACCGGTCAAGTGCGAGTCGGACTCGCACACCGAGGGTTCATAATTAGGTAACTAGGTCAACGGGAACTATCGTAATGTTTTTTGACCCAAAACCTTTAGAGTACTTCCGGTTGACCTAGAATTGTCAATTTTGGTTTAATGCAAGGTACCAAGTAACAAGTATAGGGAAAATGCCGAAATATTAAAAAAGTTGAAAATTCAGGTAAATTTTGGTACTAACAAGTTTTCGCGAAAATCTAAATTAGCCCATATCTTTTTATCGTGTTGACTCAGAACCTTGATTTTTAAACACCTAATAGGGACTATAGACCTTAGTATTTGGTATAAATTTCAACTTGCCTTGTCACCCGTCCCTGAAAAAATCGGTGGTGACACACGGACAGACGGACAAGAAAGTGATCTTATTTACCTTTTGAGGTACGGAACCCTAAAATAGTTTCCTTTTTTACCTTTTGAGGTACTGATCCCTAAAAAGTTTCGAGATATATTGCCCTAAAGTGTCGCGTTGCCTAAATATTTGGAGACAAAGTTCGTTATTTGTATAACTTTAATTCCAAATCTCTTAGCAATTTGGCATTTTAGGGCACTTTATTCCGAGACTTTTTTGTTTAAGTGTGTTCTACCAAATCAAATAATTTCACAATGTGCCATATAAATAGTCCACAAAGCTCACGACAAAACAGGTAAATGCGGTTGCGGTGAACAATAATGATGTCATGTATGGATAGAAAAACAACATAGGTCCTGAGACATAACAGCCATAACGGCCCACGTTGCGACACGTTGCACCCGTCTGCGAGAGCTGTAAAACTAAGTATTTCAAGCATGTAAGAAGGGGAGAATCGGTTATATCCTACCTATTTTTATTTCAATATCAATGAAGAGCTAGCTTCTGCTAGCGGCTTCGCCCGCGTGATAACTGTTATTTCATCCTATCTATTAGAAAAGAGGCAAGGGGTTCCTCGATAAGGCTGCCTGTCCACTTACGTGGAGCGGAGAAAAGAGGAGCGGAGCCAACCAATCGAATTGCATAAAAGCGCCGTTCTGAGGTCAGAGCTTTAGTTCAGCCTTTGTGCGAGCAAAATGGGCATTCCAGCGCACTTAATAACAGTGAGGAAATGACTTTTGAATTTGGAACACTATTTAAAAAGTTTGAAAGCAATTCACTTCGATAAAGTCCTGGACGGTAATAAAAAATCTCGCCTGCCGGCGCTGCCAAGCGGTCTAAGTGGAGACGTCAAAACGACTAACCTAACACACGTTTTGGCACAACCCCGATGGCTAAACTCGTCGTGATAGCCCAATTCTCTAACACTTCACCTCTGGGATCAGTAACTGGGGATCCCCCCAGGCTCGCGTTTGACCACATATCTCATCTAATGGTAAGCGATGATGTGCTTGCTAACCTAGAAACAGTTCCATCGCACACTGCCCGAAATATGACCGATAAAAACCGCCAGGTTGGCAACTCGGCAACGATGTTCAAGGCTCTGAAGCCTTGACTCGAACAGAGTCTCTTCGTCGATGAGCCTCTTGGCCCGTTTTTCTATCTAATAAGTTCATCAAGCTGGTATTTGGCAAATCCGTCCCAGAGATGAGAGCAGTACTCCATGCATGATTGAACTTACGCTTGATACAAGTTAAGCAGCTGTTTTGGCCCACCGACTCACCTTCGCAAGGATCTCCAACTTTTTGGCAGCCAGCTGAGCCTTTGCCTAAACGTATGGACCAAACTTGATGGTCGATGTCAACGTACCTAATGCCAAGTATCTAAAGATGGTTCTTTATCGGAACGGTCACACCTCGGCAATAAGGCACGCCTGGGTCTAAGCAGCATTGAAACTGTCCAGATTAGCATCGCCCCATTCGGAAACTGTCTTCAAGCGCTCAACCATGGCCTTCCACAGAGACCGGATCTGAGGCCGAGTAGCCCGTGCGTCGGACACGTATCTCTTAGCAACAGCGCTTTCGTCTCCATACCCAAAGGTTTTAGCACTTTTAGTATATCGTTTATGTGGAGCAAAAATAATGTTGCTGAGCCAACCGACTCCTGAGGGAACCCGGCATTAATATCCAGTTGGTCTAAACTCGTATTGCATCGGGTACCTATTTATTTTATAATTTTGTACGTTACTGTACATTGAACGGTGCGTCGGACTCGGTCGGACGAGTTGGGAAAGAGTCAAAATTCGGCTTGAGACGAGTTGGGAAACTGACTACATGTACAAAGTGACGTATTAGTGAAAGATACCTATTAGAGATAGTGACGAAATAGCTAGTGTGATGAGTTGTCATCACAACCATTTATTGCACATGCATTACCCAGATACTCAAGTCGCGGCTGTCATGGCGGCTGCACACTTCGTTAAGTGTTATTTGTTATGCGGCTACGCTGTATTCGCCCAAATACCTATGTATTATGTGAGCCAACAACAAACATGCCATCCACACTTAGTGCCGGCGACGGCGTGCCAAACATTGAAGTGCATTTCCTTTGAAGTGTGTCAAAAAACCGACAATTAGATGGTAACGCGTATTTGCTATTCGCACTTATGCGTTATGCGTGCGAATAAAGCAAATATAGATGAGCCCTCCACACTTCGTCGTATACGGCCGAATAACCTGCATAACAAATAACACATAACGAAGTATGGTGCCACCATCAGTCGCGTCCAATAATTTGTTCCCAGGTCATGCAGGCAAAATTCGGATAACAGACAGTTAAAACCTTTTTTATTAAAACTAAACCGTGTCTATGATGTGTGAAAAAAAAATAGAATAACGTCTCTTTCTTGTAAAATTATAATATAATATGTCAAACATTTTTATAGAAAATTAATAAAGTAAAACACATAAAAATTGAAAAAATACCTTAAATTAATAAATATTGCAGTAATTAATCTAGAAAAAACGCGAAGAAAGTAAATATGTTCCACCTTTTGCCTCTACTAATAGTGTATCCCAGTTGCAAACTGTTCTGTTTTCTGATACCATGTGCAACTTTACTGGGCATGCTAGGAGTTTATCTCTGCGGACTATTCTCATATTTTTCTGATGTTGCGTACGTTAAGCTAAATACAATCGCTAACACAACATCATTTTAATCCGTAATATTATTTTTCTCTGTGATTTTAATTAAACAAATATCGTGACAGATTTTCGTTAGTCGCCAAGACAACCATTCATTGAAATGTTTGCGTTGCCACGGTAACGAGCGATTATTATTGGGATACAAACCTGAAAATGGCAACAGATGAAGAAAAGTCTAAAATTGTAAAACTCTTGCAAGGATTAGAAGTGCCTGAAGTAAAATTGACGGAACGATGCTCTGATCTTGTAAAGAATTTTCACGAGAGGTTCGGCGGAGAGGTTGAGGCTGATAGTCGGCAGGAGGAAGACGCAAATGACCTGGGTGAGAATCCGTACAAAGTTGATCGACGCTTACTTGAAGAAAACGAAAGGAAATTGAGAGAATTGTTAGCTGAAAGTAAACGGTTCGTATTTATTAAGAATTATTTTTATTTTATTTCAAAGATACAAATGAATAAGTACCGGGTAAAATGCGGTGCATGGTAATGCACTGGTGAATGGTAACAATACTTTGATAAAGATTTTAACTTTCATACCACTTTATGGTTTCAAACATATATATATATATATATAGTTTTTTTTATAATTATACGAAGTGTACAGTCGTCCGCAATTATTTAATAAATAGGAGTACGTACAAAAGTTTTGTTTATATTCAATTCACCCTTGCATTCCTATTCACCCTGTTTTACGGTACTGGTGTACTAACAAAGAATTTGTAAAGTAAGTACGATTATCCTATTAGGATCGGATACGAAAATCCCTTGGTAGTATACAAGGGCGTCGCCAGCCTATTGCTAAGGGGGGGGCAAGTTGATATGGAGAATGAGAAAAGTGTGAATTGTAGGTAAAGTCGAGAGCACATGAAGCTTTTCACTTGTAGTACGAGCCTTACATCTCGCTGTAGATGTTGTAATAATAACGGTACAGAGTCAAACGTGTAAAGCATCACGAGTACTGTAAAATTAATAATATGATAAAACTTATAAATAAGTTATTACTGTTAGAAAAATTGAATAAAAATAATTTGGGAGTTTGAATTTGAATATACAGTGTAAGTATTTTTTTTGTAATTAGGTACCAGATTTTAATATTATAGTGGTCCCAGAAGATTCTTTTTTTGATTAGGTTAATTAAAACATAATCTTCGAAGGATTAAAAAAAAAAAACGAACACTTTTTTATGAAAATCTTGTAAGTTTCCATGCTTATTTAGTTTTTCTGTCATTATGGCCATACTCAATAGCATGGCCATAATGACAACCCAATAGGCAATAGGCAACAGGCAATAGGCATGCCTCAATAGGCAATTTTCACCCATAGTGCTTCTTAGCCAGGTTTTTAGTCTCCTGAGGCTGCTAAACGATCGCTTTACCGTAAGTCAAAGACTGGGGAGGAATTTGGCTGCTTTAAATTTGTCAACTTTTTTAGAATCTCTAGGGGGGGGCAGCTGCCCCTCCCTGCCCCCCCTTGGCGACGCCCTTGGTAGTATATCTAGGGATACGGTAAACAGAAAGGAGAAACGGAGCAAAACCGAACTACTAAACACGACTAACCATTTATCTGATACCATTTAAATGTCTAGGTACCTGGACTATGTTGGTTAAACCCATTCACTTCGTTAGAGCAACAAAAATTATATTTTTTTGTGTATGTTTCTTACAGAGCCAAAAAAGAAAATGCCGAAAAGGCTTTGGCTGGTGGAGATCCTAAAAGGCCTTGGCGAACTAATTCTAACAAAGAGAAGCTACTTCGTGTAGACAGCGAGCTCAAGCGGCACCTGGAAAAGTCTTCTCAGATGGTTGTACCTCTCGCCGAACAAGAGATGCAGGACCTCGTGAAGGAATGTAAGGATGAAGGGCGTGTGGCCCCAGCTGTGGGACCCAACCGGCTCAGAGACACTGTGGACGCTGCCAAGAAGAATCTGCCGCATTTCCAGTACAAGAAGATTGCGAACACCACGGCCACGTCGATCATGCCGCAAGCACATGCGTTCCATGCTAAGCCTTCGCAACCTAAGGAGTCTTCTACTATTGACTGATTGATTTTGTAATGATTACTTAAATCCGTTTTTATAAAGTGAATGTAATACAATTTCATGATCAAAATTATTTTATTAAGTTTCATTACAACTTGCCTTTTTCTCCAGGTGGTATGCAAAACTCAGCCCAACTTTAAATCCTCTTCAAATAGACAGCGAACCGATAGCGTGGCGAAGCGTTCGTTCATAAAAAAAATCCTTTGTTCGGATAAGGACAGATTCTCATAAAATCAGATTAGCAGAAGGACTGATTCTCGTAAGGGCAGTTTCGCATAAAGACAAAGTACAGTTAATTTGAAGAGAAAATATATATTTAATTTATATTTTTCCTTTACAAACTACATGTACTCATATTCAATTGATAAAAAATACTTTTTTTAAACCTTAGTCACTGTAGGTTAGGTACGGTTCACATTTTGCACGTCTCAGTATTGCGAGGCGTAAGCCTTTGTTCCCACTAGTACCACCGAAATGAACCACCGTTGGTACTAGCGTGTAATCTCGTTCTCTTTAGTACCACCATTTATATAGTGGTACTAGGGAGACTGTTTGTTCCCAATAGTATTACTACAACCTATGCAAATTGTAACAAGCACTCTATAGCCGATATTTTATCGTTTGCGAAATCCAAAAACAATTTTCTCTATTTTACTGTCAACCAAAGTATCACATTTCTTTCTTTTTAACCCCGGACGGAAAAAGAGGGATGTTATAAGTTTGACGTGTGTTGCTGTGTATCTGTGTATCTCTGTGTCTGTCTGTGGCATCATAGCGCACAAACGGATGAACCGATTTTAATTTAGATTTTTTTGTTTGAAAGGTGACTTTGTCAAGAGTATTCTTAAGCTATGTTTGGTGAAAATCGGTTTAGCCGTTCAAAAGTTATGGGCTGTTTTCTGTTTGAAACGGAGTATTTTCGCAAGATATCGTGTCATAATTACGTGTTCGATAGATTGTTGATCGAAGCGTATCTACTACTACATCAATTATGCAGTTTACGTCTCTTACGTCTCTACTTGGATCCCTCCGAAACATAGTTCGATGTATTCCACCTAGACTACGTCACACCATCTATAACGCCTTAGTAAAACCACACCTACTATATCTGATTGAAGTTTGGGGCAGTGCGGCCAAGACGAAGCTAGCAAGTCTCCAAGTTGCACAAAACAAATTAATAAAAATGATTTTTAACTACCCATATTTAACATCAACGTGCAAAATCTATGAAGAAACCAAAATAATGAACATTAGACTGTTATATATTTACAATACATGTATTTTTATCCTTAAGGCATTTAACAAAAGTATACAGACTAACTTATCGTTTAATAAAGTAAAACAAGTAACCCAACGTAACAGTCGCCGAGCTAGTTTTCTGATTTTACCGAAGATGATAACTAAGTTTGGCTAAAAAATTTTAACTTTTGAAGGAGCACAATTATATAATAAAATACCCTCATGTATAAAAAGGTTGCACTCATTCAATGCATTCAAAACTCAATTAGCTGCATATTTTATCACAAATAACACCCTTTCTTAAAGCTAAATGCATTGGATGGGTGCATCATAACTGCTGCCGTGACGTCTGTGACGAATTTTATATAATTTACTGCATTGTCCGAAACATTGGAAATTTTTAATTTTTATTTGTTTAACTCCCGACGGAAAATGAGGGGTGTTATCAGTTTGACGTGTGTTGCTGTGTATCTGTGTATATGTGTGTCTGTCTGTGGCATCGTAGCGTCCAAACGGGTGAACCGATTTAGATTTAGTTTTTTTTTGTTTGAAAGGTGATTTTGTTGAAAGTGTTCTTAGCTATGTTTGAATAAAATCGGTTCAGCCGTCAGCGTAAGTTAAGTAATGTGCGACTAGTTTAGTCTAAAGATTCTAAGTTTACCTAATTTCAGGAAGTGGACAATACATACCAAGGCCGGATTCTAGAAACACCTTTCTTCGAAGTCTTGGTGAATTAAGGAATCTTCGTATTCTTGCTATAGAATATGCGCACATAGCCGACGGAACTGGAGGCGCATTGCTATCGCTGCTGCCGGTGATCAAACGAGCACATTTTCGATTGCAGGTACTTATATGTAAATAGATTGCAGGTATTCGCAGGTTTTCTATAACTTTACTAGCGTCTTCGTTTGTTTTTAATCCCCGACGGAAAAAGAAGAGTGTTATAAGTTTGACGTGTGTTTCTGTGTGTTTGTGTATCTGTCTGTGGCATCATAGCTCCTAAACGGATAAACACATTTTTTTTTCTTGTTACAATTACGTGTTTCGATGGATTGTCGATCGAAGCGTGTTTACTACTAGATAAATTATGTCATTTAAAGAGCTTGTGTCGGGACCTTTTTTAATTGTAAATTTTACTTGTATATCTCTCTCTGTCCGAGTCTATCCAGTGAGAATTTTTCATCTTTGTATACACCACAGTTCCTTAATTATGATACTGTCACATAACAAAGATTATTAAATCTCACGAATGTTAACTAAGTTCTAAGAAGTAACTAAAACATTATCTTGCTATCGCATACTTAGTTACTGTCCTACACAAATGTTCAAACAAATCATGGAACCTTAGGGGAAATGTAGGCAATGGGAGTCAGTTGGCAATGGTGATCACCTCAAAATAACAAAAACCGAACGCAACCAAACGATGCTAACATAACTACACGCTAGCATTACGTCATTCCCGTGCGCGGCCGTTGATTGGCTCAGTTCGCGCGACGCGTCGGAGAGTAACAGGTGTGTGAAGGTTTCGCGCCATTTTCATCTAATTTTTCGAGTTGATAAATCCGAAGGTAAATCACAAAATACCAAATATTTATTACTGTACTTGTAATGTGTAATAGTCGTAGCATTTTAGTGTGCAATTCAACAGCTTTATTGTTATTATAACCTATAATTTCTCCTCAGGATTTTTTTTTCCGTCAGTTTGCCCATGTAGGTAATCGGAGTCAGGTGATCCCAATTACCTACATACTGATCCTATACTACATATGTGGTGAATTCGGACGAAATAACGAAATATGGTACCGGTGCACTTCTTGTGGGCTATGGGCTCATGCCGACTGTACTGGATGGGACTCTGCGTACAATTATGTGTGCGATATGTGTTGATCACCATTGTCCACATGCTGATCACCATTGCCAACCGATGTTGACAATCGTGATCAAACTTATTTTTTTTTTATTTTTTTATTGAACCAAAGTTTATAAACCAAAGTGATTAAAGTTGATCTCAATTGATAGTTAAGAAAGTAAAGTTTATAATAAGAACACAGCAATAAATAGTTGATACATAGATTTGCTTTTTTTTTCATTCTCGCTTAAGTGATCCCCATTACCTACATTTCCCCTATGTTAAAATTTTGGTTATCCCCCAAATTCTAGGTGATATGCAGAGAAGACCAGATACCCGACCGGGCGGACGCCGCCCTTGGTGTCGGAGGGTACGGCATACCCGACACCGCCTGGCGTCGCGTTACCATAGCCTGCCCCGACCTCTTTTTGCTCTTCGCATTCTGTGAGTTTGTATTTATAACATTCTTCGTGGACCTCGTTGCTTTGGCTCTCTAAGATTTAATAATGTATAAGACCCCATTCGTACATAACCATTCACCTCATACATTCGTCGTAATCGATTTTAGCGAAATAATACTATTTTGGACGCATGCTTTGTGATTCATCTCTTTGCTGATTGGAACATTTACTAACAATATCCACATACCAAATTCAAATCAGCTCTTATTGAATAGATGTGATAAATATAAAATATATTTGAAATTAGAATTCTTTGCCAAACATAAATATTTTGATTTGAAGTGGTCAGTACTGCAGAACGGAAATTTCATAGGTAAATACCTATTATGGTCATACTTTTTAAGTTTAAAAACAAAACGAATACATAAATTTTACTAACACTTAAGTTTAATTTAAAAGCTTCCTTGGTGGCATGGTGGCATTCAAATAACAGCGTCGATGATGGGCTGAATGAGAGTATGGGCAAACGAAATTTTGGTCTTCGAGGGCAAAAAGAGCTGGAGGCATTTCATCGAGTGGAATGAATAATGCACTTTGCGACTGACTCAGCGACATAGGCAGTAAGGAGTCAAAGAGTCTCCCAGATTTTTTGCCGTCTTAGTGTACCCAATCGAACTCCATTCAACCAGAGTCGAGACTACGACGCAACATCAAGCCTGCTCCGCATATGCCTGCCGCCAATAACCATGCATGACCTAAGATTTCATAGGGTTGATTTGCAGCCCAACGGACCGCGACTACTCCCCAATCAACTCGGTCACAGTTTACGGCGGACACGGCGTCTTTTGCATCATGACTAAGAAAATTATGGTAAAGCAGCGTACTTAGCGTGGTCGTCAGCGTAGAGATGGAAGTTATAGGTGATGATGCTAGTAAAGTTAATAAAAATAGAAAAGGGCAGAGGAGAGAGAATGCCACCCTGTGGCGAACCTGCATTAAGAGAGCACCAATCCGAAGAACACTCATCTAAGCGTACCCGCTGCGTGCGGCCACTGAGATAGGAGTTGAACCAATCAATAGTGGAAGAGTTGAAATTGAAAGATTTAAGGATCCCAAGAAGGATATCGAAGTCAACAGACTTGACGCAAACAAACCAATTATTTTTTTAAAGAGTAACCGTGGAGTTTCTTGCCGGTTCTTCTCCATAGGAAACGACCAACCCGAACCGTGCACCTTTTGTCGACGTTTTATAAGTGCCCATGTAGGCCATTGTGATGTTTTTTATTTTGAAGGCGCTGCTGAAATCAAGAAGCACAAGTCATCATCATCATCAGCCTTTTAACGTTTACAGGCCTCCTCTCTGTGAGAAGGAATGGGCCATAATCCACCAAGCGGGCCCAGTGCGGGTTGGTGAATGTCACATATCTTAAAATGTTTGGTTCTAGGACATACCGGTTTCCTCACGCTGTTTTCCTTCACAACTTTCTTTTAGAGCAGTGGTGATGAAATAATTTACACAAAGTAATCTGCGGTCCATCAAAGATGCCTTCTTTAAATTTTTCCATACGCTAGGATGAAAATTTATGACAAACATATTTAAAACAGTCACCAGTCTTATCCAAGGCTTTTATATACTGTATCATCAGCCTAAGCCCAAATTAAGTTTAGGAGTTTGTCGTGATTAATATGTCATGTCGTTTATCTCAAGAACGAGAGTCAAAACCAAACAAAGTATATACACATTTCCTGTATGACTAATATTATTATCGAAACCAATTACAAAATTTAGAGAGCAAAATATTTGTTTTTTCTTGACCTGTGTTCCAAGTCGGATTTTATACCTTACGGTACAATAATGAAGTTTTCGTATGGAGGCCAAATAAAAAAGAATACAGCTATTACTCAGTGGTAATATAGCATCCTACAGGCGAAAGAATTAAAAAAAATCAGTCTGGAATTTATCAGTTTATTCATTACAAACAATAATAGAAATTAATAATATACTCATGATTTCAGTAGACACGTTTATTAAGTATAGAATAGGATAGTTTATAATATAACAATCTTTGCTCACTAGACGACATGCATGGCGGTTTCTCTACAACAGGACGGATGTATGTATTGCCATAGACAATATGCAATACCACAGATAACTATTTCCAATACTCCCTCTCAATTGTAAGTTTCTTAACAAATCAAAAACAAAAACTTTCAATTGCAAACACAAATTATTTCAAAGAATTGTTTTTTACTTTTTGTCCTGACAATATTTAATTTAATGGAAATTACAATCATATTGTAACAACACCAAACCTTATGTCAAAGAGTATGATTCGAACTTCAAATGTCAAACTAAAACAATTTTTTACGTAAAAACAAAAACTTATCTTTAGCTAATGCTTTGGTCATAATATCTGCTATATTTTCTTTAGTTGAAACAAATTTAACATCCATTAACTTCTTAGCATAAACATCCTTCACAAAATGCACCTTAATGTCAATATGCTTCGATCTTTTAGTGTTTTCATAGTTAGTGATCATCTTAATAGCACTTTGGTTGTCTACATTTAACACTGCACTGATACACTGATTAAACTCTGCTGCAAGTCCCTTCACAAACAACAGTTCACTTGTACACATAGCTGCTGCAACATACTCGGCCTCTGCTGTAGATAAGGCAACCATTGGCTGTTTCCTGGATGTCCATGAGATAAGGTTATCACCATGGAATACCGTCATGCCACTGGTACTCTTACGGTCCACTTTGTCACCTGCCCAGTCAGCGTCTGAAAAAACTTTAATTAAATTGACACTATTGCAAGTATAAGTCAAATGCAGCTGTTTGGTTCCATTCAAATATCTCAATATTCTTTTTGCTGCATTCCAGTCACTATCTGTTGGTTTATCCAAACTTCTGCTCAGGTATGAAGTTGCAAATGTTATATCAGGTCTGCTGATCATTGAGAGATAATTTAAACTGCCCAATAGTTCTCGAAATGGAACATTTGCACATATTTCCCTTTCTTGAGATAAATAGTTTACTTCCATAGGTGTTGCTGCCTCTTTGCATTCTGTCATACCATACTGATCTATTAATTTATCAATAAATCTTGTTTGTGAAATTTCAAGTGTACTTTTATTTCTTATTATGTCAATTCCCAGAAAACTCCTTATTTCACCCATATCCTTAGCCTTGAATTCCTTTTGTAATAATTTCACTATCCTGTCTATTTCTTCCTTTTTACCTAGTAGTAGAATGTCATCAACAAACAGTATGAGGTATATATCTATGCCTGTGTAAAGACAAGCATCATATTTTGATCTTGTTAAGTTTATATTTAGACAAAATTTGTTGAATGTTTGGTTCCAGCAGCGGGGTGATTCTTTCAGTCCGTACAAAGCTTTATTCAATTTAAGAACCAAATTGTTATTCTTAATATTAAGACCTTTGGGTGGTTTTATATAAACATCAGTTTGTAACTGTCCATTAAGAAAAGCAGTAGGAATATCTAACTGTCTAGTTGTCATATTCTTCTGTATTACTTGTGATAATCCTAGTCTTATTGTTGTCATTTTTGCTACAGGTGAATATACATTGTTGTCTTCTACTTCTTGCTGGAAACCTCTAGCAACAAGCCTTGCTTTCTTTGTGCCATCTTGTTTAGTTCTGAATACCCATTTAGTTTCAATAGTCCTTTCATTACTTGGCAATTTACATTCTGTCCATACATTTAGGTTTTCAAGTGATGTTATTTCTTTTTGTATAGCTTCTTGCCACACACTTTCTTTAATGGCTTCATCATATGTTTCAGGATCATTCTCCGTTATTAATGCGTAAGCTACGTATATCTCATAGTCGTCATATTTGGTAGGTATTTTTATTTGTCTTTTACTTCTCTGATTGTACTCCTCTCTTTCTTCTGAGCTTTCATATTGGTCTCTTGTCATTTCATGTGCTTCACTAGTTCTTGTTATTTCTGTTTGTGATCTTTCTTTGGACTCTTCTGACTGATTTTCTTCTATATATACATTTCTTACCTCATTTTCATCAAATCTGTATTTGGTCTCATCAAAGCGCACATCTCTTGACTCAATTATTTCATTTGTCTTTGGATCCCACAATCTGTATCCTGATCCACAGTATCCTATCATAACCATTGGTTTTGCTCTAGGTTCCAGTTTGTTTTGCCTTGGCAAAATCATACACCATGCTTTTGAACCAAAAACTCGCAACTTTTCCAAATGATTCTTTCCAGAGAACATAATGTTAGCTGGTGTGTCTCCATCAAGTGCTTTTGTAGGGGATCTATTGATTGTATATGCTGCAACTCTGATAGCCTCTCCCCATAGATACTTTGGTAAGTTTGTTTCAAGCAACATCGCTCTGACTCTATCAACTAATGTCCGGTTCATCCTTTCACATATACTATTTTGCTGTGGTGTATATGCACAAGTTGTTTCTTGTTTTATACCATTTTCTGCATAGAATGTTCTCAGCTCTTCATTTATAAATTCACCTCCTCTATCAGTTCTTATTCTTTTCACATTTGTACCATTATTTTTCATTCTTCTTATGTATCTCATAATGTAATCCTTCGCTTCATCTTTTGTTTTTAGTAGATATACTTCCGTAAAATGTGAATAGTCATCTATTATTGCCAAATAATATTTTTCATCGTTCATGGTTGTTTGTGTTACTGGACCACCAATGTCACAGTAAATCAACTCTCCAATTTGTCTTGATCTTGGTTTTGGTGTGGGAGTGAATGAGCAGCGGGTTCCTTTAGCTTCCATGCATATGGAACAACGTTCATTAGATAATGGTAAACCAAGTATTCTCATTCCACCATAATTTAGATGTCCCATCCTTCTGTGCCACAAATTGGAATCTGTCTTGTTTGTGATTAATGCCTTTTCTTTATTGACATTCAGACTTAGGGTAAATAATTTTCCATTGTTTGGAGCTTCAACTTGTATATTTCTGTTGCTTATTTTTGACACTTTTCTATCGAATATTACTTTCAATCCTTTTTCATTTAGCTTTACCACAGATATGAGATTATGTGATAGCTTCTCTATTATAAGGCACTCTTTTATTTCAACAGTATTTCCTTCTTTTGATAATCCACTAATATTACCTTTCTTTTTTGCTGAAATCATATTTCCATTTGCTGTCTGAATTTTTATTTCAGGTATTTCTTGTATTTCTGTCATCCATTTTTCGTATTTATCATTTACCATATGGTGTGTTGCTCCAGAATCAATTACAAACTCTATTTTGTTCTCCCAATCTTTTATATTTGTTGCTGAGTGAGCTTGTTCAGCAATAAAGGATACAACCTTACTATCATTTTCTATTTCTTCTCCAATATTGGCGCTTGAGCTGCTATTTTTATTCTTCTCTTTGTAATTTCCTCTACCATTATAATTTCCTCGACCATTATAATTTCCTCTGCCTTGGTAATTTTCTCTACCTCTTTGATTTTGCTGATAATCTGTCCGAGCATTACGAGGACATTTTCTAGCAAAGTGGTTTGGCTCTCCACAGCTGTAACACTTTATAGAGCTGCTTTGAAAAGCATAATCTTTTATAGATGTTTGTCTTTTATCATTTTTCAATTTCAGTTCTGCATCAAGTAATTTACATTTCACGAATTCTACCGTTAGCTCAGTGTCTGTTGTTTCTAGAGCTGTAATCGTTGACTGATATGCATCTTCCAAGCTCAATAAAAGTTGACATACCTTTTCTTTTTCTTCCATTTTTGTACCATTTGCTTCCATGTCTCTTATTATTTTGTCGAATTTGCTAAAATGTTCTTCAACATTGTCCTGTTTTTTACATTTGAGACTCATCAGTTGTCTTCTCAAATACAGGTTTGAGAGCGTACTTTTTCTCTCAAAAACTCTTCTAAGATTTTGTATCATTTCGTAGGCTGTACTGGATTCTTTTACATATTCCAGATGTTTGTCTGGCAGTGCTTGTATAATTATATTGCGAGCCTTAGCGTCTTTACTTTTAAAATCATCGTTTTTCTTGTCTGCCATTTCGTTTAGCATGTCTCGGCATCCTCTCTCATCCATCGCCATCTCAACGCGAAAAAGCCAGTTAGAGAAATTATCCCTTTCTAATTTTGGGATATGCAATACTTGCATCGCCATCTCGATTATTTTCTTTGTTTATTTCTTGCTTTAGAAATATCTTTCCAAAAACCTGCTATTTCCGTGCCTGCCTTAGTAATGGCGGCTCCTATCACTTTCCTACACTACACTCTCTTTGTCGATCTGACTGAATACAATGAGCTCTGGGCCCATAACCTAATAGAAATTAATAATATACTCATGATTTCAGTAGACACGTTTATTAAGTATAGAATAGGATAGTTTATAATATAACAATCTTTGCTCACTAGACGACATGCATGGCGGTTTCTCTACAACAGGACGGATGTATGTATTGCCATAGACAATATGCAATACCACAGATAACTATTTCCAATACCTACCTATAAGGCGAGCAAACGTCATTCGATTTCACGTAAATAACCCGCACGGAAATACCGGTACTCATAGTAGGTACCTAAATAGGTAGACAGTAGTTAAACGCATATAACAAATTAGCAAAGCACACTATAACCTTAGTATGTGTGTAGAAAATTACCTCCTTTTAGATTAGACTTAAAGGCTGTACACTACCTCGACTCGACTTCACATTTGAAACCTCCACTTACCTAAGTAAGGGTACCTATCCTTTTTACAGTTCGTATCCGTGACTATGACAACATAAGACGCTTTCTGACTCCAAGTTTACCTCTACGCGAAGTACATCTGCAATTGGGTATCGACTTGAAAATGCGACAGCGGCAGGATTCTGATATAAGCTGCTTCGTTCGCCACTTAGCATACCGCTACGCCAATACATTAGGTGAGTACCAACAACAGTTAAATTTAAAATTCGAAAGAATTAGGTAACAACCTAACATAATAGGAAAAATCTTATGCGAATAAATAATTAGTAACTGGGAATTTGAAAAAACGAACTTCCGTATGAGACATAGCTAGATTGATTTTCGCCCCCGAAAACCCCTATAGGTATTGCCCTATTGGATTAATATATATAGTAATAACTGTGTAACTGGCATTCTCAACTTTTGCGGACTTACGCTTATGTGGCTTTTTCTAGCTGCTGCTTGATATGAAGGAACCTTACGGTAAGGAATCCGGTTAACCAGTTAATTATGGAAAAAAGCCTTTATACCTACGTTTCCATCTTTTAGATATTTTTAATATTGCTTGTTTCCGAGTTAACTGAAGCAAGCAGTAAAATCTACCTTCAAAACTTGATCAGTAAAGAATAGATAAGTAGGTAGGTAATCATATCTACTGTTTGACTGCAGTAACATTGAGCATTCATCAATGGCGATTCGCTGTGTTCCCACTACGTCGTATCATGGAGCTAATGCCTAAGCTGGTGCGTCTCTTTTACATCGGCAAAGTTGAAGATGAAGTGGAACTTAAGAGATTATTACAGATTATTGCCTGTGGAGTTTGCAAAAGTTAGTTAACAAAACTCCATAATTTAATATGATCATTTGTATACTTTAATTTTAATTTGGTCAAGCCTACTGAGATTTCGCGACACGGACCACACAGGCACTGCTCCTTGCAAACACCACAGACGGTGTGTGTGTGTAAGCCTTTAGCACAAAGGCTCGGCATTACTATGTGTGTAGCTACTGTATCGTACTATGTAGGTAGTACCTATTATTAGTAGGAAACTTACTTACCAAGTTACTTTATATTTTTCAGATTTGAAACAATTAAAAATTCAAATACAAGACGATGACACGAAAATGGATTATTGGAGAGATGTTGTAGAATCTGTAACTGAAGAATTTTCAGACGTAATGCAGTTGTATGACATAAAATTCTGTATAAGCATCTACAAAAGTTAATTGCTACTTCCATATTTTATTTTGTTACGTATTCAGCTGATAAATAATTAAAAAGATCCTTTGGAAAGCTACGTTTTATTTAACTATGTAAATATGTCTGGAGAGTAGGTCGGTACCTAATTTAATAATATCTAAATCAAAAGTCGAGTCTAAGTCAAAAGTTATTCAATTTTAATAAATATAGGTAATTGTGACAAAATTATATGAAGTGGTTAGAGTACAAGGCTACTTAGTAGTAGTACTACTACTAAGAAGAAGCATTTTAACAAACGAATAGTATACTTTTGTAGAACTTAAGGTCCATTTTTAAGTAGTAAACAGCCGGGTAATAAATGCTTAATGCTGTTTAATAGCATACATGAATTATTATAATGCCACGTAAATCCGCTATACAGCTTTTAGCTGTTTTAGTGCCTTAGGGTCTACAATAGCATTTTTAGTAGGGACTAAGATAATGCTTTATGCTGCTTAATAGCATAAACTTGTACCATTATAATGCACCGTAAATACATTATACAGCCCTTTGTTGTGTAATAGCACCTTTAAGTGTTAATTGCATTACAAAAGCATTAGACTAGCATTAGAATGTAGTAAAATAATTATTGGAGTGATTTAATGTAGTAAAATAATTATTGGAGTTATTTAAGAGTTCACAGTTAGAACTTAAGTAAACCCTACGTCATACGGTTTAAAAAAATTATTTATTTCTCAAAGATTACAAATCACTTACGAGGAGAAATAAAATATAAAACAAAACTTAAGCAATTTCAAGTACAGATGCGCGTAGACGGTAGGTATTGTAAAAAAAAATAAGAAATAACATTTCTGGGTTAGTGGGTAATTTGAGATAACTTTGTCATTCGTGTTAACTAACGACAGTTTTTGAGCAGTTAAAAGGAACGGTTTACATGGAGTGAGTACGATAATAATATTGGACTCGGACAGATTTACTTTTTTGTGATGCCTTTGAAAATATGTTGTTTTAATAACTTTTTGAATAGGCATATTGACTTAGCATCTTTTATATGTTTAGGTAAAGAGTTGTAAATCTGTGCTCCTTGATACAAAATACACTTTTTACCGTAATTAGTTCGCGGTTTATATAATTGTATATCATGTGCTCTCCTAGAACTACGGGTATATATTTGAATGTATGTTGTGAATTTTATTTGTGTGTGTATGTTTTTGTTTAAGATTTTTCGTATTAAAATACATGTGTTATTTTGGTAAATTTGTGCAATATTAAATAATTTTATCTCATTATAAATTTTGATAGTTGGTGTTAAATAATTGTAGTGGAAGAGGACTTTTATTATTCTATTTTGCGCTCTTTGTAATTTATCAAGATGTGTTTTGGCAGCGTCATTGCAAAAACATCTCTAATACCACGGTAAAAAATATAATATAATTATCGTTGTAATTTAACTACTTTGTCTCGCAATATAATATGGACGAAGAGGGTCAATACTGTTTAAGTTTTTGACTCTTTTGTTATGTCATGCCTTTAAATATTACTGCTCAATGTAGTTTACTGTAAATGTCTATAATATAGATAACTTATATTATAAGTTTCATTTTTCACATTCACAAGTCTCATCAGCATTCATAAGTTCAACAGGTTTGAGCTGGCGATAATTTTTTCTTAGCTTCTTCGCTAACCTTGTCTCCAATCACCTTCCAAAAATTGGAACTTATTATCTTCTAACCATTTTGCCACCTGAAAAAAAAAATCTTTAACACATCTATTCAAAAAGATCAAGTTTATTATTTGTGAACAGTGACTAAAATAGCTCATTAATCCCTAGGTTCTTAAAGTGATTTGAATTTGGAATGTGTATATTGTTAGTAAATGTTCCAATCAGGAAAGAGATAAATCACAAACCATGTGGTCAAAAATAGGATTACATCGCTAAAATCGATTACGACGAATGTATGAGGTGAATGGCTAATGAGCGATTGTTATTCTATATCGGACCGCACGGTATTGAACAAGTGACTGAATGGAAAAGCGCGCGTGAGCAAAATTCATTAGTAAAACTACAACTGTAACGGATGGTTCTAATAAAATTGTTCGATGCTCTTCCATTATTGTTCAAAAAATATAAACATTAGCCTCTAATCATTTCTATGTTATGTCCTATAGTTCCTAATTGTATGTAAATAAATAAACGTAACGTTCTCGTTCATCAGTAGGACTTAATTATTTTCTCATAGAGTGTGATAAAAAGTAGAGTGTCCACCTCGGGAGCAACACTATTTTAAGCCCGAGTGACGTACTTTGAATCCCTCGCTGCGCTCAGGATTCTACTTTAGAATCCTTCGCTACGCACTGGATTAAAAAAAAACACCTTAAAAATAGTTGTTTGCTCCCTAGATAAACAATCTACTATTTTAACAGAATAACATACATGCAAGCAAATAAAATTCGAGGTAGATAGCGAATGGCGGCTCATTTCAGGGGAGTAGCAGTGTCATGTCGATAACTTATTTTCTATGACTTTATTAATGCATATAAACTTCATGCACAAAAGTACAATGGCGGACTTAATGCCTTAGGCATTCTCTACCAGTCAACCAAGAGTGGTGTAGAGACATATATTACATAGGTAAGTATTATATAACATGTATATTATGAAAACAAAATAATGATATGTTATTATATTATTATTTTGCTTTTTTCTCTCCACAATTAACATAATGCACTTGCCATGTTATCTTTTCATCACCTTTGGTTGACTGGTATAGACAATTAAAGACCGTCATTGTACCGTTGTGCATGAAGATTAAGTAAAAAAGAGAAGTGCTTACGAGTTTTTCGTCCATCCACTGTTTAATGTCTAGACCAGACTCTTGCCATTTGCTTTTTACAAAGGAAGGTCCCATACTTTCTTTTAGGTCTCTAATCATTGCTTTCAAAAACAGGTGCCCATGATTCGCAGAAAGTATGCTTTCAGAAAGTCTTAACATCTGTACAAATGAGATATGCTGAAAATAAATATAATGATTATGTAGACCACATCAGTTACGTTATATAAAATTATATGATTATATGTATGTGTGCACAATAAATTAATTTCTCTATTTACCTTCTTTTCGATTAGTGGAGCAATTATTTTTCCTAAATTATCATACAACATAGGAATATCAATGTAAAGATCAGGTGCGAATTCTAATATTTCTTTGATACCAGCCACAAAATTGTCAGGCGAGATGATATTAGTTGCCACTAAACTGAGTAGTGCCTTTGAAATGAGCGCAATCTCCTTTGCTGACCTAAAACAAAAAAAATAAATTAAGTTGTTTATATGTTAAACTAGCTGTTGTTGCGGCGCCTTAGTAGTCCACTCGAAACTAAAAAAATAACTACATTTTTTTATAAATTACTACATGGTCTGTTTTTAGGTTTATCATGAAATACAACCATTTCATGAAATGTTTGATAGTTTGATATTTTGTGCTTACTTTTCTACAGCAATGTTGAATATTTCACTAACAACAGCAGCATGGTACTGGGCTGTGTACAATAGCTTGACTTCAGCTACCATTTCAACATCATCCGTGTTAATGATGCAGAGGTCTATCATAGACTTGATCGACTTCTTCTTAGGCTCTGGGAGTGGTTCCTGAAGGACTGGAGCTGGTGCAGGCGTGGGTGCCGGAGCCTCAGTGGCGACCGGTGGCGTGGTCGGTGCCGCGCTCGTGCTGCGAGTGCCGGAGTTGGATCGAGCCACGCCCACCGAACCGAAGCGGCTACTACTTCCACTTGCTGCTGTAATGATGAAGATGATGATTATAGTATACACTTTGTGGGATGAAAAAAAGACAACAACACATTGAAAGTTATATTGTTATCATATAACATCTAATATATGTTTACAATACATTAATAATTGAAAATACTGATACTGGACATAATAGTGTATAAGTGCCATTTCTAATTTAATACTGAGTAATTTTCTGCAAATTAATTCACGTTTAACAGGTCAACTTGCACAGTAAAAGCTGAATAATAAATTTATTGTAACTTACTGAAATCTCCTCTGGAGTTGAATGTGGACCGTTTAATAGACGCTCCCTTAGAATAATTAGGAGTCATATATCTGTTAGCTGAAAAATTAAATCCAATTATTTTAGAAACATGTCTCATGTCATTAAATCTATACTAATATAATAAATCTGAAGAGTTTGATTATTTGTTTGAACGCGCTAATCTCTTTCACTACCAGTCGCATTTGAAAAATTATTTTTGTATATGATTCATGACCATTCATGTAGAAGGTATCTAGCATTACGCTAAATTTCTTGGTTATCCTTAAATCATAAATATAATAAAAAGCGATATCGAACTTCTTTATCCACGATCGCTGGGGTAATGGCTAATTATACGCAAGTACTACAAAGAAATTGATTTTTAGTAGATCTAAAAAAGTCCGCGTCACTACCCAACTAGCAAAAGAGTCTCAGAACCCGCACTTTATAAGAGTAGTAGGCTTAAGGCGCTCTTATAATTGTTTTGGAACGTGCCATCGATCTACGAGACTTTTAGACAAGCCGGTATGGACTCAAGAACGTTCAGTCTCATAACCAAATCTCATACTCCTACAAAAGCATTTACTAAGACTAATTAATTGCATTTGAGAAAACTTGCTCTTATATGCATATTTTCCAAGCTCGTATGATTTTATAATAGACTTGCTAAATGCTATTGTAAGAATGTCAGACTAATATCAGCATTACATAAGAGCACTGTAAGTATGTGCATATCTAATCTTATTTGAAACTATTATAAGATCAACAATCCGATCGAGTATTGGATAAGTATGATATTAGAGTGATTTTGGATCAACATATTTACAATACAAAAGACAAGACCAATATATGAGCGTTTAATCTTAGATCGAATTTGGAAATACAAATTTTAAGAGTAAGATTTTAATGGCCATATTCTATTATAAATTTTAATAGTAATAATGGATTACAAAAACTGGAAGACTTACGAAAGCTGGTGGCTACAGGAGTAAAGTTTTTAAGAAGTACAACATGTTAAAAAGAAAAACAAATATACCGCTGCCAGGACAAGATAGTGTTCTAGAAGCAAAAGTCCTCGCGCACATTTGGGAGTGGCGCGAGGAGGCGAAACGCCGGGGCACAACTCCGCTGCCGCGACAAATCGCGGCTTGGCGGACAGAGCTCCGGCAGGATCTCATGGCGACATGGAGAGAGCGACTGTCGCAACCCAGTGCTGGGCACGCCACAATTGCGGCGATAAGGCCCCTCTTTGAGGAGTGGCTTGAGAGGCGCCACGGCGTCCTCACCTTCCGCCTGACGCAGGTCCTCACCGGACATGGCTGTTTCGGGAGGTTCCTGTTCCGGATAAGGCGGGAGGAAACGCCCGGGTGTCACCATTGTGTGGATCGCCCGGAGGACACGGTGGAGCATACGGTGGAGGTCTGCCCCGCTTGGGCGGAGCACCACCGTGTCCTCGTGGAGGCGATCAGCGGTGGCGACCTCTCGCGGCCGGCCCTGGTTCAGGCCATGGTACGGAGCGAGAGGGCATGGGAAGCTGTCACCTCCTTCTGCGAAGCAGTAATGCTCGCGAAGGAGGAGGCGGAACGCGTGAGGGAGACGCAACGGCGACTCCCTCGCGCCCCTAGTCACCGCAGGAGACGCCCTGGGCGTCGGGAGTCGCAAGCCGATTCCCGGCCACCGTAGGCGCGGGCTTGCGGACGGCAAGTAATGGGTAGCTCGCCGTCCGATAAGGACCAGGCCCGAGTCGACGGCGCGTAGTGTTCCACGCGCGCCTCAAAGAGATGTCAGCAAAATTGACGGAGCCCGAGAGGGCCGATGTCTGTCTGGGTCGCGGATAAATCTGAAAGAGTGTTACCGCGGCCCTGGCACAAACAACTGAAGGAACACGGGTGGGTTTTAGTCAGTAAAAGTCTGACACGCCCTCCCGCTTCACCCAGAGCGGGAGAAGTCATTGGATGATTTCACACCCAAAAAAAAAAAATAAAAAAAAAGGTCTGGATAGTGTTAAGAAAAATATCAGTGAGGGTTCTGCAGGTTTTGCTTCCGTACAAGAGAACGATAATAAAGAACGAAATATAGTCTGCACCTTAAATGATTTCAATGAAGATGAATCAAGAGAATTAGTTTTATTCTTCATGACCTTGTTGTAGTGGCCACATCCGTGACATTTTTCGCTTAACAAGAAGTTTGTTTCTGTCCAATGCTATGCTAAATGTTTTGGCATACGGAAGTCTTGCTTGACCAAATGGTGAGGGAGCATTTCCTTTCACTATAATTAGTCTTCTCCTTTCTCTGTTATATTTTTGTTATATATTAGTATATCATGTATTATTGTATGTATTTTATGTTATTATGTATATTTATTATTATTTAAAATATATTGTACAATAAAGAATATAATAAATAAACAAATAAATAACGGTCTATATCCATATAAGCGACCATTTTACATCACAAACGTTGTACCTTGAATAAACAAGTGACTTACTAAGCATAATGGTATTAAGTGTAAAGTAAACTTCTTGTTTTTTCTCCCTGGGGATTTAAGGTTTTAAGTAAAATTGCGAGGAACCCTAATTTATTTCAATATGGAGGTACCTTTAGTATTCCAAATGCTAAAATTAGAGTAAACAATATTATAATAGTCTAATAGTGCGCTTACAAAATGCAGCTTTACTAATGGCGACACTATCAATACAAATTAACAAAAAAAAAAAAAAAACGAGAACAGGAAATACCATATTTAATAAGGCGTATAAAGTTTGAAGCGTAAAATGGGGTCTATTTAACAGTAAATAATATTTTCCAATACGAATATTACAGTAAAACTTAAATATACGCACTAAAATTACAGCACTTTAGTATTACAATTAACTTCACAGCAACTTTAATTATAATTTGTTTTCTACCAAATCTACTAAATCTTTGAAACCATAAGTATCGCAGCACTTCACGAACTTTATAAGTAAGTTTGATCTGACGTAAAATCAAAATGAGCTTGCTTTGGCTCAAGAGACGCTAACGTTAGACCAATATAAAAGCCTATGCAGGCTTATAACATACTTACGTAAAAGCAATATTAGCCTAAGTTGGCTTAAATTATTTTTGGATACATTACAGTAATGTAATAAACAGCATGCAAATAGACTGATATTAGAACGATATTACACTAAATATGCTTATAAATGGTGCCCAAATCCAGGCTTATACTATTATACAGGAGTGATGACAGAGCGAAAAAATTGTAGTCTTGAGATTGTTGTAAGCATTGTTTTTGCTAGTTGGGTATATATCTAGCCCTGGTTTCTCAACAGTCGATTATCGGGTTTGTAAAGTAATCGACCAATAATCGCTGGTTATCTGTTATGTTTGGCTGTTGAAAATTCATTCAACCCATCACAGCAGATAACGCGTGCTTGACAATTTGTCACATTAATTCTGCGATAATTGCAGTGAGAAACCCGGCCTATATCTTATAAATAAGCCACATTAAGGCGTTTTGGGTCAAATAATTTATTTCAAATGACAGCCAAAAGCTTATCGTGCTTTCCGAGGCACGGAAGAAACTCGCTGTGTAAAGATGTTCACCCACCCACGGACTGCAGATCGACCCGTGCGGCTCTTATTATTTTGCCATGAAGCCCGGACGCACGGTTTATGAGAAAAGGTAAAATTAAAATTACTCGACATTACCGAACGGGCAAACGGGGGCGGCGACGGGCGGGTAGCAGAGTCTGCTCTTAGTGATTTATTTAAGTTAAACGCGGGTGACACCGCGGGGCACTGCTAGTTATAAATATAGGCCGCAATTAAAGGGTAATTTTATATTTGAATTAGTGTCTTTAACAATGAATGTTCTTAGAA
Organism: Anorthoa munda; assembly: GCA_945859665.1. Classification (NCBI taxonomy): domain Eukaryota; kingdom Metazoa; phylum Arthropoda; class Insecta; order Lepidoptera; family Noctuidae; genus Anorthoa; species Anorthoa munda. Next base: position 43,526,041 of record OX243893.1, read on the forward strand.
ATGTGAAATTATAAACACGAATCAACTTTCTAAAGCAAAACAAGTTATTATACTTATTTTTTGACCAGCTCATATGCTACTGCTACTACATTTACAGATTTCGCCAAAATCTAAAAAAAAAACAGCACATCGCTATTTTTGTGTTTTTTATCAAATATTTGAACCTATTTAAAAAGTTACCTCTTAGTGATGTAGGATCAATTTGTACATTTTCTAGGACACTGTACAGGTTTTTGCTACTAGCTTTTGCGGTATTCTTTGTACCCAAACCGTAGTTCCATGCTGAATTGTGTGGAGCCAATTTGATATTGTTCAGATTCTAAAACAAAGTTATTTATTATATCAAAAATATTTCTACGAGGATGGATCAAAAATAATGAGAATGAGATAGAATATAATGACTATTGATAACTTAATAATTTATTTTTCTACATAGTTTCCGAGTCTCTCTACACACCGAGTCCAGCGCTTTTCCAAGGCTTCAATCCCTTTCAGAAAAAAGTTTTGTCTTGATCCTGCAAAAATCTCTCCACGGCATCCTCATTCTTAATTTCAATCACCTCGTTATCGTCTTCGTACCTGTTTCCCTTTAAGTATTTTTTAAATTTGGGGAACAGATAAAAATCGCTAGCCGCCAGATCTGGTGAATAAGGAGGGTGGTCAACCAATTCGAAGCCAGCTTGCTGAATGGCAGCCATCGCAACTGCCGACCTGTGCGCGGGTGCGTTGTCGTGATGAAACAGCACGGCCCTTCGAAGTTTCCCTCTCCTTTTCTCTTTGATGGCATTCCTCAACTTGGGAATTAAAGCTGCATAATATTGGCCTGTAATAGTGGTTCCACGCTCCAGGTAATCAATCAACAATATCCCTTCTGAGTCCCAAAATATTGAGGTCATAACCTTGCCAGCCGATGCCACGACACGAAACTTCTTCGGGGTCGGTGATGATGGCCGTTTCCATTGCGAAGATTGCTGTTTTGTCTCGGGATCAAAATGATGGACCCATGTTTCGTCCATTGTTACGAAACGAGACAAAACGTTTTCTGAATCTTCTTGAAACTTGTCCAACAATATCTTCGAAATGTTAAGTCGATTTTGTTTCTGACTGTCGGTTAACATTCTCGGCACCCATCTGGCGGAGACTTTTCTCATATTCAAAGATTGATTCAATATGGATTGAATACTTCCATATGAAATACCTGTTCTTGAATTAAGTATTGGATGGTAACTCTTCGATCGCTCAATACAATTTTCTCGACTTTCGCAACATTTTCTTGGGTGACTGACGTCGATGGACGGCCGCAACGATGTTCGTGTTCCGTGCTCGTTCTCCCTACTCGAAATTGAGAAGCCCACCTTGCGACAGTGGAATACGGCGGAGCAGACTCTCCTAATGTTGCCTCCAAATCGCAATGAATCTTTTGCGTCGTTAACTTTTTTTAACAGAGGTATTTAATAACGGCTCGCACTTCGTTTTTCTCCATTTTCGAGAACGCGTTCCGACACGAAGCAAACAAATGACTACATTAAGAAAAAAACAAAAAGAGAATCGAAGATTTTTTTCCTTAATATAATTTTTTTTAATTTATTTGTTATACGGGCATTGGCATACCATCAGCCCAACAATCATACAGAAATTATTAATATTACAAATATGTATCTGAGCTATGCCTGCCAGTATTTTTTTTCTTACCAAGGAGTATGTCGTTCTCACTACTTTTTGATCCCTCCTAGTGTACATATTATATGAATACACTTCGGTTGGTCATAGATTTGATGTTTGAAGGGCGTCAGTGAAGGTAAACTTGGTTTCTAACAGATGCAATGGTTCTGGAAATTAACCTGCATATATTCAAACTCACAAAAAAGCTTTGTGGCCGACCAAAGGTCGGCACAAGTATGGATTTGGCCAGTTTCAGCTGGAGTTACAAATTCGGTCAGAAGTTGGCCGTATATTCGGCCCGACCTTTCTTGAGCTGGTAGATGTTAGATGCAAAACCCATTTGTCCTAATCATAACATACTTGGTAACATAAGTTATTGTATAAGAAAAAAACCGGCCAAGTGCGAGTCGGACTCGCGCACGAAGGGTTCCGTACCATTATCGCAAAAAAACGGCACAAAATCACGTTTGTTTTATGGGAGCCCCACTTAAATATTTATTTTATTATGATTTTAGTATTTGTTGTTATAGCGGCAACAGAAATACATCACCTGTAAAAATTTCAACTGTCTAGCTATCACGGTTCTTGAGATACAGCCTGGTGACAGACAGACAGACGGACCGCGGAGTCTCAGTAATAGGGTCTTGTTTTTACCCTTTGGGTACGGAACCCTAACTAGCTGACCCGTGCCCAATTCGCTGGGCGTCAAACATTTTTTTTATTCCGAACAATTGAATATAATTAGCCTATGTCATATAAGAATAATGTAGCTTTCTACTGATGAGATAATTTTCAAATGGGCGATTACTTCCTACAAAAAAAACTTACAAACTTTATCTATTTATAATATTAGTGTAGATAATACTTTGTCACATTAGTATGAATTTTTATGTCAGTCACATGGTATTTTTGTTATGGTGGTCGTAAAAAATGTTCTTTGCACTTGGTGCATAGATTTCTGATCAGTACTGCTTTGAAACATAAAATATATTATGAGAGACCAGCATATTTTGCCCACGATACCGCCAATATGTCGATATTGATGTTTTCTAATATGGTGCATCCTGGAGTCCTTATGCTGGTATACCACCCAATCTGTTCAATATATGCACATGCTAGCTGAACTCAGCGTTACACATCACGCATCTCTTAGAGTTCCCAGAAGCTTTTACCTAAGTAGGGGTACGGTGGGTCTGCAGTGAGTTTACCGCACGAATATAACAACAAATATATTATAGTTTGAGAACCATACCCCAGGGTATACCCCAGGGTATGGTTCTTAGGTTAAAGACCCCTATGTTATACAAGGTATTAGGCAACACAGACCCAAGGTATGTGAATGAGCGACGGTTGTTAATTGGTGCACTGTATTTAAATATACACACTGCAACATTTCGCACGCTGAGTAATATTATAACCACGATGGGAGCTATTCTCATGTTGTCACGAAAGAATAAGTGAAAGTCTTGTCTACTGATAAATGAAAGTCCTTGACAATGGCTTTTGGCTTGTAGCCTAAAACTAGCCATTGCCATAAAACTAGCATGCCACTTTAGTGACGACATTGGCAAGGAGCACGTAAAAATAAGCTGTCCAAACCCGTGGATTCACCTCGGGACCTGTGGAATTAGGTAAGCGCGGAAGACCGCAGATCAACAATCGAAAACCGAGACTTTTTCAGATGTTTATCATCGCACTTTCGAAAACCACCACATATATAACTAGCAAACTTAAACATAGATGGCGGAGACATGAGTGTTTATTTACCTAAGCTAGCTGCTTAACCCCTTGGTGTATGTAAAGCTAAGGTAAACTAGCGTAAAGTGCAAATGTGTAACATAAATGCTAACATAACGCCCCGAAGGCCGTTGGTTGGTACAAATGTACCAACTACATTACCAGCGCTCTAACTAAACACAAATACAGTCGAACCTGGATAAGCAAAAACTGGATAAGTAAGAAATCTCTATATTAAGCAAGATCAATACTCAATAGTCAGGTCTCCTCATTTTCAACTCAAAAACCTCGAGTGAGTGTAGAAACCTCTTTTAGAGAGAGTAATTTTTAGGGTTCCGCAGTCATCAAGGAATCCTTATAGTCTCGCCATGTCTGTCCGCAGCTTAGCTCAGATACTCTTAGTAGCTCTTAGTTAGCTATAATTTGGCATGGATACACATACTAATCACGCCGACTAAGTAATGAAATAAAACCAAGACAAAAAAAACGGCGAAGTGCGAGTCGGATGCGCACGAAGGGTTCCGTACCATTATCGTAAAAAACGGCATAAAAATCACGTTTGTTGTATGGGAGCCCCACTTAAATATTTATTTTATTCTGTTTTTAGTATTTGTTGTTATAGCGGCAACAAAAATACATCATTTGTGAAAATTTCAACTGTCTAGCTATCACGGTTCATGAGATAGATAGACAGAAAGACAGACTGACGGACCGCGGAGTCTCAGTAATAGGGTCCCGTTTTTACCCTTTGGGTACGGAACCCTAAAAAAGTAATGAGGTTCCTACTGTACACGTAAAGTTTGGGTGTATTTTTTCTCGTCTATCCCATAGTGGGGGTATCGACAGCCTGGTGACAGACAGACAGACATATAGACAGAAAGACAGACTGACGGACCGCGGAGTCTCAGTAATAGGGTCCCGTTTTTACCCTTTGGGTACGGAACCCTAAAAAAGTAATGAGGTTCCCTGTACACGTAAAGTTTGGATGTTTTTTTTCTCGTCTATCCCATAGTGGGGGTATCATTGGATAGGCAATTCAAAAATATTACGGGTTTGTGAAAACCATTATTCGATTCAGGGATTTGGTTGCGTAAAATTAAGCTTTAAATGGAAAAACCGGCCAAGTGCGAGTCGGACTCGCACACGAAAGGTTCCGTACCATTATCGCAAAACACTGCATAAAAATCACGTTTGTTGTATGGGAGCCCCCCTTAATTTATTTTATTTTAATTTATTAATTATTATTTTTTGAAGTAAATATACAACTAAACATTCTGTGAATATTTCAAGCGTCTACCTGTTGCCGTTATTAATATCGAGCAAAAAACGGCAAAAATATCACGTTTGTTGTATGGGAGCCCCCCTTTAATATTTACTTTATACTGTTTTTAGTATTTGTTGTTATAGCGGCAACAAAAATACATCATCTGTGAAAATTTCAACTGTCTAGCTATCACGGTTCATGAGATACAGCCTGGAGACAGACGGACAGACAGACAGACAGACAGACAGACAGACAGACAGACAGACGGATCGCGAAGTCTTAGTAATAGGGTCCCGTTTTTACCCTTTGGGTACGGAACCCTAAAAACACATACCTTTTGTGTTACAGCCTTAAGTTTTAGTGTGTCAACTGGGTAGTTAGTGGCCCGAGATGATTTCCATGTATTATCTATAAACGAATTGTTTGAATTCTGTCTACGGCTGTCGCCACGCTTACCACGGCCACCCTTATCACGGCGGAATCCTCCCATAGGGTTAGCGTTCAATAACTAAAAGAGAATGCAATTTTATTTATAAATTACAGTTCATCAAGTGAGATCATTAAAGTATTTTCCAAATATTGAGTGATTCTCATTTTTATTATATCTGTTACTAAGAAAAAAGAAATCGTTTTTGTCTGTGAGTGTCTATGCAAATATATCTAAGTAACACAAACCTGCTGAATAAAGATTGAGTAAAAGCAACCAAGAGCATAAGCTATTGTTATGTAAAGCACGCGTGCGTGAGCAAATCCGCGTGATATTAAGAACGCCCTAAGATGAATTAACCATATTCTAAAACGGTACCGTTAAGGTTGCCCTAGTCGACGCAAAGTCGACGGCCCGAACTATTTTGTGCGCGGGGTTAAAATATTTGCTCATCCGACAACACGAATTTTTGGAATATGGAACTTCCGACGCGCATAACTTTAAAATATTATTATGTCCTATGGTTCCTAATTGTATGTAAATAAATAAACGTAACATTCTCGTTCATCAGTTGGACTTACTTATTTTCTCATAGAGTGTGATAAAAACTAGAATGTCCGCCTCGGGAGCAACACTATTTTAAGCCCAAGTTACGTACTTTGAATCCCTCGCTGCGCTGAGGATTCTACTTTAAAATCCTTCGCTACGCACTGGATTAAAAACAACACTCTCGCCTTTAAAATAGTTTTTTGCTCCCTAGATAAACAATCTACTATTTTAACAGAATAACATACATGCACATGCAAGCAAATAAAATTCGAAGTAGATAACGAAAGGCAGCTCATTTCAGGGGAGTAGCAGAGTCATGTCGATAACTTATTTTCTATGAATTTATTAATGCATATATTACATAAGTAAGTATTATATAACATGTATATGAAAACAAAATAATGATATGTTATTACTAGGTATATTGCTTTTTTTTCTGCACTATTAATATAATGCACTTGCCATGTTATCTTTTCATCACCTTTGGTTGACTGGTATAGACAATACGTAAGACATTAAAAACCGCCATAGTACAACGGTACAATGGCGGTTTGGCACACATGGCACAACGGTGCATGAAGATTAAATAAAAAAGAGAAGTGCTTACGAGTTTTTCGTCCACCGACTGCTTAATGTCTAGACCAGACTCTTGCCATTTGCTTTTTACAAAGGAAGGTCCCATACTTTCTTTTAGGTCTCTAATCATTGCTTTCAAAAACAGGTGCCCATGATTCGCCGAAAATATGCTTTCAGAAAGCCTTAATATCTGTACAAATGAGATATGCTGAAAATAAATATAATGATTATGTAGACCACATCAGTTACGTTATATAAAATTACATGATAATATTTGTGTGAATATTAAATTAATTTCACTATTTACCTTTTTTGCGATTTGTGGAGCAATTATTTTTCCTAAATTATCATACAACATAGGAATATCAATGTAAAGATCAGGTGCGAATTCTAATATTTCTTTGATACCAGCCACAAAATTGTCAGGCGAGATGGTATTAGTTGCCACTAGACTGAGTAGTGCCTTTGAAATGAGCGCAATCTCCTTTGCTGACCTAAACCAAAAAAAAAAAGTTATGTTTATATCTTTTCATCCGCTTTTTTAACTCGTTGAATCTAAAAAAATAACTACATTTTGTTTTACGGCACCCTAATTTTTATCTACACTAATATTATAAAGTGGTAGAGTTTGTAAATTTGTTTGTAGGAAGTAATCTCTGGAACAACTAAATCGATTTTGAAAATTCTTCACTAGTAGAAACCTCCATTATTCCTGAGTGACATAGGCTAGCTATATTTGATTAAGAAAAATATAAATTGCTTTTTTGTTATAAGTATCGTATTTAATGCATTAGCTATTATTACCGTCTTCTTTTGGTATTACAAATGAACACTTCTTTTTTATTAATAATTTAATAAAAAAAGAAGACGGTGTACGGGGGTTTGACGGTTTTTTTTAAATTATTAATTTGTATATGTCGTGGCCAGATCTTAAAATTGATAACTTCATGATGTAATCATTTGATGAAATGGAAAATATCCGCAGCCCACATCATGATATGGCCTAGCCCAATCAATGAATAATCAGCGTTTGACGATATTATTAACAGCTAAACGCACGGCTACTGCATGATATGGTCCAACATTATTGATCATTTCATAAAATAGTTACATTGTCCACCGTAAGAGGCGCTGATATCGTTTTGTTTTGTGTCTGGTGACAGACGGACAGAGAGACAGACGGACCGCGGAGTCTTAGTAATATGGTCCCGTTTTTACCCTTTGGGTACGGAACCCTAAAAATGGTGGGGTTCGGAACATTAATGATGACAAACGTGGATGTTTAAACATCACATTGATGTTTAAACGATATGGTCTTTTTTTAGTTGGTCATATCATGAAATGTTTGATATTCTGCGCTTACTTTTCTACAGCAATGTTGAATATTTCACTAACAACAGCAGCATGGTACTGGGCTGTGTACAATTGCTTGACTTCAGCTACCATTTCAACGTCATCCGAGTTAATGATGCAGAGGTCTATCATAGACTTGATCGACTTCTTCTTAGGCTCTGGCAGTGGTTCCTGAGGAACTGGAGCTGGTGCAGGCGTGGGTGCCGGAGCCTCAGTGGCGACCGGCGGCGTGGTCGGCGCCGCGCTCGTGCTGCGAGTGCCGGAGTTGGATCGAGCCACGCCCACCGAACCGGAGCGGCTACTACTTCCACTTGCTGCTGTAATGATGAAGATGAGTATAGTATAGTACACACTTTGTGGGATGAAAAACAGACAACAACACATTTAAAGGTATATTGTTATCATTATCACATCTAATATGTGTTTACAATACATTAATCATTGGAAATACTGATACTGGACATAATAATGTAATAACTGCCATTTCTAATTTTGAGTGATTTTCTGCAAATTAATTCACGTTTAACAGGTCAACTTGCACAATACAAGCTGAATAATAATTCATTGTAACTTAATGAAATCTCCTCTGGAGTTGAATGTGGACCGTTCAATAGATGCTCCCTTAGAATAATTAGGAGTCATATCTCTGTTAGCTGAAAAATTAAATCCAATTAATTTAGAAACATGTATGTTATAGTTTTAAATCTATACTAATATAATAAAGCAGAAGAGTTAGATTATTTGTTTGTATGAACGCGCTAATCTCTCTCACTACCAGTCGCATTGGAAAAAATATTTTTGTATATGATAGCCACACTCATGTAGAAGGTACCTAGGTATAAGGTATCTATCATTACGCTAAAATTCTTGGTTAGCCTTAAATCTTAAATATAAGAAAAAGCGATATCGAACTGTTTTATCCACTATCGCTGGGGTAATGGCTAATTATACACAAGTACTACAAAGAAATAGATTTTTAGTAGATCTGAAAAATGTCCGCGGCACTTTATATCTATACCCGGTTTCACAACAGTCGATTATTGGGCTTGAAGTAACGTAATCGACCAATAATCGCTGGTTATCTCTTGTGTTTGGCTTTTGAAAATTCATTCAACTAATCACAGCAGATAACGCGTGCTTGACATTTGTCACATTAATTCTGCGATAATTTAGCAGTGAGAAACCCGGCCTATATCTTATAAATAAGCTTTTTGGGTCAAATGATTTATTGAAAATAAAATCAACCTGCCTAGCCTTTTCCTAACTATGTTGGGGTCGGCTTCCAGTCTGACCGGATTTAGCTGAGTACCAGTGTTTTACATGGACCGACTGCCTATCTGACCTCGACAACCCAGTAACTGGATAACATGATACCCCTTGGCAAGACTAGTGACATATCAGGATTCTTACTACCCGTGCAAGCTTATCGTGCTTTCCGAAGCACGGCAGAAACTCGCTATGTAAAGATGGTCATCCATCCACGGACTGATCTTGGTAAGCGTTGCTTAACCTTGAAGATCAACCCGTGCGGCTGTTTATATTTAGCCATGCGTTAGTTGATGAAAGAAATCATACCTTTTCCCTCTGACTCCTTTTCGGACTCTTCCCATGCAATAAATTCATCTAACGAAATTATGTTTTGTTCATGCAGATATTGGAATATCTCTAAAGTTAATCCTGTAATAAGAAATAATTCAATTAGTTTCCGCACAAGTTGTTTTGGAGCGTTGAGTACACAAGCAGGTTTTGAAAGTAATGGAAAAATGCAAGTTCTATTTATAAATATAGGCCGTAATAAACATTGAGGTATTGATGTACTATGGTAATAAAAGGGTAATTTTATATTTGAATTATTGTCTTTAACAATGAATGTTCTTAGAAATGTGAGATTATAAACACGAAACAACTTTCTAAAGCAATACAAGCTATTGTGCTTATTTATTGACCAGCTCATATGCTACTGCTACAACATTTACAGGTTCCGTCAAAATCTTAAAAAAACAGCACATCACTATTTTTGTGGTTTTTATCAAATATTTTAGACCTATTTAAAAAGTTACTTACCTCTTAGTGATGTAGGATAGGATAAATTTCTACTAGCTTGTGCGGTATTGTTTGTACCTGAACCGTGTTCCATGTTGAATTGTGTGGAGCCAATTTTATATTGTTCAGATTCTAAAACAAAGTCATTTATTATATCAAAAACATAATATACTTCTGTTGGTCATTGATTTGATGTTTGAAGGGCGTCAGTGAAGGTAAACTAGGTTCATAACAGATGCAATGGTTCTGGAAATTAACCTCTGCATATATTCAAACTCACAAAACCGTTCTTGAGCTGGTAGATGTTTTGAAATAGACAATTAAAAACTGAATGCAACAATGAGTGTAATCATTTGTAGGTGATCAACAGCCTGGAGACAAAATGTATGCTCAGTTAATAGCAATAGGCTTGCATCTATTTTGTGTGGGCCTTGTATATAAATTGCCAAATCTGAGTGCACTATACATATATACCTATCTCTTCAGGAAATAACTACAGATTCCAAAATAATAAGTAGGTACCTATTTATCTAGTGTGATCAAGGAGTCGTTGATTTTACTTTATTTACGGCCATCGCCCTCGGAAAATAAAGTAACTTTTCCGAGTCGCTTTTTCGAAACTTATGCTGCAGCTTAAAATAATATATATCAACGTATGGACGGGAATGGGAATTAGAGAATTTTTCCCGCATTGAAAAATAGGAAGGTATTCTATGTATTTCTTGGGGTCCATAATATATTAACATAAAAATTTCATAATTATCATATAATTAGTTCCAGAGATTACCCCGCCACCCCACCCCAAACATTTAAAATTTTAAACAAACAAGCAAACGTTACCTCTTTATTATAATAATTATAAATAGTTAAAAGTACTTACCTAATTATATAATCCGTCAAAAAACAAAAAAGAAGATCTTTTACACTATTTAAACAACTTTTGAGAGGGCATTCGATCGGTCGGTAATAGAAAGAAACGAAAAGTGACGACCATTAGCATAGCATCGCAACGTAGCATGGACCGTCTGATTACCACGTCGTCAACTCGTCACGTTTGTTTTAAAATTATACGAATAATTGTTTTGTACTTGCACCGATTTTATGAATGAGAATGAGCTGAGTTTGTTCCGCTTCGCTAAAAATAACGCTAACTCTTTTTAACAATAATGTTAAAAAGAGATAGACAATGTGTTTCTTTATGATTGGGGATTCCCGGTGCAATGCATGCAGTCAGTGCTGCCAACTCGTCTCATCAAAAACGCGCTGTTAGCTCTTTTAAAAAGCGCTAGAAAGCGCTAAATGGTCAAAAATCGCTGAATTCGACGCCAAATTCAAACAAAACGCCCAATAATTTGAGACTATGTATAAACATACTTTTTTTTTATTGAATCTAAATATGTCATTTATAAGAGTTACATACATTATAGTACTTGTTTAGTAAAATCATAACCCTTTCCTTGCAGTCGGGTAAAAATAAAATAAAATAAAGTAATATCGTGTTAATGTAATGAATGAAATAAAAAAAAATTTAATGTGAATGTGTGTGATGTGTGAATTATGAATGTAATTATTTTATCAAATAAAGGTATTAAATTAAATCATCATCATCGTCTGATTCTACCATAATTGCTTCTGCCTCCGAATTATATGGTTGGTCTTGATCAGTTATGGACTTGAATTTATATTTATCTGTAGATAAAATTTTCCTCAACACGTCGTTTGAAAGTTTATAGTCTGCGCAGTTACTTTTTTCTAAAGAAATGCCAAAGTTTCAAGACTTCCGATTTAGCTCATTTAGCACAAGGCGCTAAAACGCGCTATTGAACAAAAAAAGCGCTAGGTCTGGCGCTGAAAGCGCTAAGTTGGCAGCACTGCATGCAGTGCTCCAATCGAACAGATTGAATATTAATACCACAGACTATAGTTCTCGCCAAACTTCTTGGCCGCCCTGAAGTTGCCTACAATGGCTGCGCAGTAGTAAATCTCATACAAAAACAGCACCGTTTCGTGCCTCGCGCATGCGGTAATCCAACTTCAGGGCGGCCAAGAAGTTTGGCGAGGACTATACTTAAAGATACGTGCGCCGCCGCTTACGTACTTTGTGGAGATACTACGTATATATATTTTAATACAGCGTTCCATTTAAGTGTTGCCAACATAAAGATTTTTTCGCTTAATTTAGGGTATTTACGAGTAAGTAGACCTAGAACTATGAATGAAATGCTAAAAAGTGGCGCCTGCGGCGCTCCGTATATCAATCCCTTTTGTGTTACAGCCTTAAGTTTTAGTGTGTCAACTGGGTAGTTAGAGGCCCGAGATGATTTCCATGTATTATCTATAAACGAATTGATTGAATTCTGTCTACGGCTGTCGCCACGCTTACCACGGCCACCCTCATCACTATGTGTTCATTAACTAAAAGTGAATGCATTTTTATTTATAAATTACAGTTCATCAAGTGAGATCTTTATAGTGTTTTCCAAATATTAAGTGATTCTCATTGTGATTATATCAGTTACTAAGAAAAAAGAAATCGTTATTTAATTGAAATAACCTCAATATGTCGCAGTCAATATTGTTGAAAAACAACAAAATTGACACTCATTATCAAACATTGGCAAATTCTTTGACTCCACTGTTGTTACTTGTTAGCGACACCGAAAACCATGAAAATGACACCCATGGCGAAATGTTGAAAAATGTTCATCGCCGCCACTTTGGATTTTGGTTTAGATCTCATATACATACTAGTTATTATTTCATTTATTCATTATCTATACATATATTTCACGTTTTTAAATATAACAAAATATGGCAAAATCTTAGCTGACTTAAATTTGAGCGTCTGAGAATGAGAATACCTACGAAAGAAATTCCATTGTCTTCGTTTTTTCAAAATATAAAATTAACTGTGAACCAAGGTTACAAAAGAAAAAATTATATATGTTATTTGAGTTTTTCGTTAACTTTCATTAGCTCAGTGTTGCCATTTTACACTTATTCTGCCAAGTCACAAGTACCTATTGACTGTAGTAACACCTGGATGTTTAACTTAATAATATGTGACTTGACTCATAGTTGATAAATCTTTCTTTAGAAAAATAACAAAATATAAAATCGTTCATCCTTATAATACTTATTGATAATTCTAAGCTTTATAATCAGTCTAAATGAGATGTTTACAATAATTTTGTATGCCATCGTTGTACAGTCTTTGAAAATTTTAACTTAAAGTAGGTAATTATACATTTGGTTGTTACTTTGGAACTTATTGCACATTATAATTATTTAAATTAACCGCAAGAGTAACTGCCAGTTTCCCAGCTCTCAATTATCGGGCTGTTAACGTAATCGAGGATTAATCGCCTGTTAATTCTACTTTCAGTTTCTCAACATCCAAGTGTGACAAGTGGTTGACAATTTGTCACATTTGAGTAAAATCTCGAATTAACCGCATGTTACAGCAGTTTTGGGTTCCTGAGCACCTTTTTCAAAATTAATCTCTTGTCAACGAGCCTAATTTATAATTGTTGGAAATTAGTCGATTATTCGCGGATTAAAATTAAAATTATGACTTTAAAGGCTTATATTACGATAAAAATCGAAAACTATGGTATGGGTTGAGTTATAAAACTATGTTAATTTAGTAAGTAAGTAAGTAAGTAATTCTTTATTTTGCAAATATGGGTAGATTACATGGTGATAAACAGATAAAAAGTAGGTTCGGCCATATTTTACCAAGAGGCATGCAAAAGTTATAATATGACGCTAAAAATACAAATAAAAGCAATAAACAGACACACCGAATAGTTCTAAATCACAACTTATTATATCTTGGTCACTGGAACACAATTTATATAATTTAAAAATATACCACAATAAATAAATAGTAAATAGAATGTCATCAATTAATCAATTTTGACAAACAAAAAAAAAATAAAAAAAATTACAAACAATTAACCACCAGAATATCGATTCATTCCAATATATCTCACAAGCAATTAAAATATCAATAAATAATTATGTCACGAGCAATTAGAATGTCAATGTCAAAATAATCAAATAGTATGTCAAATTAATCAATAAGTCACAAACATTATTAGAATGTCAAATAAATCCAGTTTATGTCCCAAGAACTATAATGTCAAATAAATTCAAAAATATTTCACAAACAAATTAGAATGTCAAATTAATCCAATATTAAAATTTATATTATAGACACAATTCATTATTATATACAATACTTGGTCAAAATTCTTTCTCAGTGAGGTATTCGCTAATATTATAATATGCTTTATGCGCTAAAAAGCTTCGCAGCCTGTTTTTGAATAGTGAAAGCGGCAATTCTTTCCATTGCTTAGGTAATTTATTATAAATGACCGAAGCCATGCAGTAGACACTCTTTCGCATCAGTGCCGTTTTGGCGGGATGAGAACATAGAAGGCTATTGTCGCGTCTATTACGTGGAATTTCGTCAGCCAGACGCTTAAATCGGTTTGGGTTCGATTTCACAAACACAGCTACTTCCATTATGTACAGACTAGGTAGTGTTAATATTTTGTACTGTTTAAAGTATGGCATGCAACTATCAGTAGATTTAAGTTTAAACATCGCCCGTAGACATCTTTTCTGAGCTTTAAAAACTGTTTCTCTTTCGGTTGAATTTCCCCAGAATATTAAACCGTAACGTAAGTGGGATTCTACTATGCCATAATAAGCAGTAAGAAGTGCCTCCATGTATACTATTGGAGATAGTGTATACAGAGCGTATGCGGACTTACTAATTTTCTTACATAAAGTTTCAGTATGTGCTTTCCAATTTAGGTTTTTATCTATTACCAGTCCCAGAAATTTAGTATTTTCTACTTCTTCTACAGTTTCATTGTTGTAGTGTATATTAGGGCTAATTCTAGGAATCCGCTGACTAAAATGGACAACTTTTGTTTTTTTCAAATTGATTTTTAAATTATTCTCCTCTAACCAATTAACAACATTTTTTAAACAATTATTAATGTCCGATTCATATGTCTCCTCACTTTTACATGGGATTGTCACAGTACTATCGTCCGCAAACAGTGTTATTGGTTGTTCAACGCATTCAGGTAAATCGTTTATGTACAATATGAATTCAAAAGGATCCAAAACGCTCCCCTGCGGTACTCCAAACATAACTACACGCTCTGAGGATCGATATACCTCTTCGCGCTTGCTAACTGGATTAATTTGACAAATTTCAGTTATTTGTTTTCTGTCTTTAAGGTAAGACTCAAGAAGACTAAGTAAATTGCCTCTAATACCGTACGCTTCAAGTTTTCTTAAGATAATGTCAAAATCTACATGGTCAAAGGCCTGTGTCATGTCACAAAATATACCACATACAGGTATTCGTTTGTCGACATTCTGAATAACATTATAAATAGAGTCATATATAGCCATATTGATAGTTTTATGTTGTCTAAATCCTTTCTGTTCGTCACATAGAACGTTATTCTTTTCAATGAATTTATTCAGTTCGTTATAAATGTATTTCTCAAATATTTTGGCAATCACAGGTATAAGTGCGATTGGCCGGTAATATTCCATTAATTCTCTAATCTCTTTCTTAAATATTGGCTTTATTATTGAAGTTTTTAAGGCATCGGGGAAGATGCCTGCGCTGATGCTAAGGTTAATTATATGACTTAAGTGACCACATATTTCCATTGACACGTGTTTGAGTATTTTTGTACTAATACCATCATATCCTACGCTACTTGTATTATTCAAGGTCATTATTATTTTATGTATGTCTAAAGGTACACTAGGCAACATGAACATTGATTTAGTACTCGTGTTTATTTTGCAGCGTTTGGGTGGCCCGGTTTCATTCTGTTTCGGCTGGATTTTATCGACAAAGTAATTATTAAACGCTTCAGCAATGCTCTTGGGATTTGATAGAATGGTGTTTCCAACCTTAATTTTATAAATATTTTGTTTGGGTAAATTATGCTTTGCGCGATTAATAATTTGCCACGTAGTTTTAGATTTATTTTTAGATAATTTAATTTTATGATTGTTTTGTGCCTTTTGTGTCAAGTGTATAATTTTTTTGTGCAATTTAGAATATTTACTGAATTTAGTTTTACTATCTCTACTTAGGTTTAATCTCATCTGCCATAGAAGCTTTCTTTTCCTTTGGCTACACAGCTTAATTCCTTTAGATAGCCAGCTAGGTTTTTTAATAACATCAATTTTGATCAATTTAATTGGAAAACACAAATCATACAAAAGCTTGAAAGAGTCGATAAAATTATTATAGGCTATATTCGGGTCATCCGTGCCATAAATCTCAGAAAAGGTAAGATTTTTGATGTGGCCTTTGAACTTGGCTATGTTTTCCACACTATAATCCCTTCTAGCCGCATACCAACAATTTATGACACATTTTGTTTGAACAGGACAGTGAAGAAGCTGTGCCGTATGATCGGATAACGCAAATTCTAACACATCAGTTTTGCAAGATTTACCAAAATTATGCGCAAAATTATCTATACAAGTCATGCTTGCCATGCGAGTAGGCTGTCTTAATGCCAATTTCAAGTTATAGGTACCTCATTAACAAATATTCAAATGAATTAGTTTGATTATTTTTTTTAAGTACATCTATGTTGAAATCTCCAGCAATAACAATGTTTTTATAACGTGCTCGTGATACTTCTCGCAATACAATTTCAAGTTTGTCTAAGCAGTAGTTAAGGTTATTTACATTTGGTACTCTATAGATACAGATTACAATTATCCTATACTGCGTAAGATCAATAGCACAGCATTCAAATATACCTGAACAAGATAAATTCGAAATTTTAGGTAATTCCTTCCATTGTATCCCATTTCTATTTAGGATGCAAGCTCCTCCCCTTTTTCTTCCCTCTCTACAGAAATAGGCAGCTAAACAATAATTTGGTATACATAACTGATTTTGATATCCTTCCATAATAAAGTGCTCTGTAATACACAAGACATCAACATTTATGTTTTTTTCACTAAGTTCATTTAAACATACAGTGAGAAAGTTAGATTTTGTTATTAAGCCTGCAATATTTTGATGCAGGATTTTGAGAAATTTAGATCAATTATTTAATTACCAAGATTTAAAAAAAATAAGATATTACAATCTTTTAAATTAATTACATTATAAAAACTTGACACAATTATCAATAATTGTTATTTTGTATTGATGTAAATAAATTAAAAAAAAAACAAACTGTTACTGACCTGGGAATCGAACCTTCCTCACGCTAGTGCGCGTGAGGAAGGTTCGATCCCCAGGTCAGTGTTGACTGTACCCTGTACTAAGTACTCACTATGATCAGCTTCTGGATAGGTTTGTGTTTAACTTGAAGCGGCTGAGGTGGTGACCGCGCCAGGGTAAGCAACACTTACCAAGGTCAGTCTTGGGATGTGTGACCACTTTTTTTTGGATCGCTTGTTTATGGATAGGTGACTCCGCCAGGGTAAGCAACACTAACCAAGGTCAGTCTTTGGATGGGTGACCACTTTTTTTGGATCGCTTGTTTATGCATAGGTGACTCCACCAGGGTAAGCAACACTAACCAAGGTCAGTCTTTGGATGGGTGACCATCACCACAAACATGTTGATCACCCATCCTTTGACTTTATCACCCCACTGGGTTAAACAACATCTAACAAGGTCACCCATCCAAAAACAAGCGAACCCAAAAAAAGTGGTCACCCATCCAAATAGTGACCTTGGTAAGTGTTGCTTACCCTGGCTGGGTCTCCCATCCAAAAACAAGCGAACCAAAAAAAAGTGGTCACCCATCCCAAGACTAACCTTGGTAAGTGTTGCTTACCCTGGCGGGGTCAGCCATCCAAAACAAACGAACCAAAAAAAAGCGGTCACCCATCCAAAGAATAACCTTGGTAAGTGTTGCTTAACCTGTGTGGGGTCACCTATCCAAAAACAAGCAAACCAAAAAAAAAGTGGTTACCCATAAAAAAATCGACCTTGGTAAGGTTGCTTAACTTGGCGGCTACACCAACCCAGCCTCTCAAGATAAAATACTATTTAAAGTTACTGATTACGTTATAGTATTGAATGAATACCAGCTAGGGTAGCCAACCGAAATAAATTAATGTCGATTATTTAATGTAACAAGCGATTACGTAATTTCTCGATGATGAAGTGTTGAGAAACTCACTGACAACTGACGGCTTGTTAATTTGTGACAAGTTGTCAGCTGATATGATGTGACGTCGACTTCAGAAACTGGCCCTAAGAAGTCTAGCCATTCTAGCTGTACAGCCCGTTCGTGCTTGAGGATCAGGGAGAATCATGGCGACATCGCTGATATGTAGAGTGTGTATGTCTTCTATATCAGGGAAAAAGAATGACCATGATAAGCCCGGTTTCTTCCGAAGATAATATAACATATATTTCATATATTTTCATCTCTGTTCCCGATTAATGACTGAGAACTCCGGGTCTCTAATCAAGATGGGCGTGCCCCAAAGTTAAATTCTCGGCCCTTTCCTTTTTCTTGTTTACATTAATGATCTCCCTTTTATGATGGCCAAATTATCGGGTATAATTTTATTTGCTGATGATACTTCGCTTATTTTTAAAATAGATAGGAAAGATACGGATGTCTTACATGTCAACGAATGTCTAATTGTTCTCTCAAAATGGTTCGCAGCTAACAATCTTTTACTGATTGCGAAAAAAACAAATTATTTATTTAATTTTTTTACCTTTTTTAACAACAAAAATTCAAACTCTAAGGATTCATCTGTATCTGCATCATTATCTACACTTATTATAAATTTTTCCTATACTTCTTCTGTTATGTGATCTCTTTGCTTATATTTATTACATGGTCCGTCAATTTTTCCAGTCTTCTGCAGTTATTCGACCAAATGAAGAACATTGAAACATAAACATAAGAAAATGTCATTGTATCGTAAATATATAACAATCAGCCAACATGGATCAAAATTACCAAGTCATACTAACAATCGCAATCACAGACTTTGACGTACCTTTGATATCTTAATAATGTTGCCATATTAAAACTTTGGAAATACCCCAGATCACGCTTTCGTTGGCCAGACTCTATCTACCTTATTCTTAGAGGAATAAATATTATATCGCCTATTGAGATTGCGTGTTTCTCACAAGGAGTCTGACTTCCCACCTGAACCTGAAAATAGGTTTATTTCTTCAAAATTCATATTAGAACCCCTATTGGGATTCCGTGTTTCTCACAAGGAGTCTCACTTTCCAACTGTACCTGGGATTGCGTGTTTCTCACCAGGAGTCTCACTTTCCACCTGTACCTGGGATTGCGTGCAGGGGCGGCCTTAACCGCTGCGTGGCTCCGGGCGGGCGGCAGATATTTGCGAGGCCCTTGTCCTTTTCTATGTTCCTATGTAGCGTTCTAAAGATACGAGAAATGGAAAACTTGACTCTTATTATTATTAATACTTTACTATGTATTAGAATCAGGGTTTCCTCATAGAAAACGTTCTTAATAAAATATACTTTTATTAGTACATTTTTCAGTCCCAAAAAGAAGACCTGTCTTTTACAATGACACAATCATAGATGAAACTAAATCAAATAAACCAGCGTCCAGCGTTCTAAAATTGAATAGGGGAAATGTAGGTAATGGGGATCACTTAAGCGAGAATGAAAAAAAAAGCAAATCTATGTATCAACTATTTATTGCTGTGTTCTTATTATAAACTTTACTTTCTTAACTATCAATTGAGATCAACTTTAATCACTTTGGTTTATAAACTTTGGTTCAATAAAAAAATAAAAAAAAAATAAGTTTGATCACGATTGTCAACATCGGTTGGCAATGGTGATCAGCATGTGGACAATGGTGATCAACACATATCGCACACATAATTGTACGCAGAGTCCCATCCAGTACAGTCGGCATGAGCCCATAGCCCACAAGAAGTGCACCGGCATCTACAAACAAAAAATAATACTGTTTTACCGAGATTAGGTTGTGTGGGCAATGGGGATCAGTATGTAGGTAATTGGGATCACCTGACTCCGATTACCTACATGGGCAAACTGACGGAAAAAAAAATCCTGAGGAGAAATTATAGGTTATAATAACAATAAAGCTGTTGAATTGCACACTAAAATGCTACGACTATTACACATTACAAGTACAGTAATAAATATTTGGTATTTTGTGATTTACCTTCGGATTTATCAACTCGAAAAATTAGATGAAAATGGCGCGAAACCTTCACACACCTGTTACTCTCCGACGCGTCGCGCGAACTGAGCCAATCAACGGCCGCGCACGGGAATGACGTAATGCTAGCGTGTAGTTATGTTAGCATCGTTTGGTTGCGTTCGGTTTTTGTTATTTTGAGGTGATCACCATTGCCAACTGACTCCCATTGCCTACATTTCCCCTATCCGCTGAACTAAGAACGGACAGTGTTGCACTCTGATAAAATAAAGTAAATGTTTTATAATCAAACACTAGGAAATATTTAAACGACTAACTTTATTTTATTGTTACGAATAACTGTTTGCTAAGGATAACATGAGAGCAGTGGTGGCCCAGTGGTATCGGCCGCGACTTACAAGTTGTAGGTCGTGGGTTCGAACCCAGGCAGGCGCTTTACTTTGTGTAAATTATTTCATCACCACTGCTCTCAAAAACGGTGAAGGAAAACATCGTGAGGAAACCGGCATGTCCTAGAACCAAAAATTCGAAGACATGTGACATCCACCAACCCGCACTGGGCCCGCGTGGTGGATAACGGCCCATTCCCTCTCACAGAGAGGAGGCCTGTGTCCCAGCAGTGGGAACATTAATAGGCTGATGATGATGATGATGAAGGATAACATTGTAAGTAACGTTTTGGGTCGTAGCGCGAGGCCCTGGGCGATTGCCCTGTTCGCCACCCCCTAACGCCGCCACTGATTGCGTGTTTCTCACTAGGAGTCTCACTTCCCATCTGTACCTGAAAATAGGTTTATTTCAACAAAGTTCATATTAGATCACCTATCGGGATTGCGTGTTTCTCACGAGGAGTCTCACTTCCCACCCGCAAATGCTTAAATCATAAAAGATGCCAAAATAGAAAATAGTACATTGTGATACAAGGGTGGAAAGTAGGTTATTGCAAACGAGCTGTCATTAACAAGCCCGAGCCGTAGGCGAGGGTTTTTAATGACACGAGTTTGCAATAACCTACACGCCCGTGTATCACACGATATTTTTCAATACAGTTGTGGGAAATAGTAAAAACAAATCAAAGAATTAGAATTGTAAATTCACAAAAAAAAAAAATAGCGCGTTTTTGCAACTGTACATATTTTTTTTACAACGAAAACAGCCTACACAGCCGATTAGATTTTTGACAAATGTTGTTGTGAAAATATTAAATTGAAACTGGTAATTAAATATATTAAACAATCATTTAAAATACTTTTGAGAATTAAATGCTAAAATGTACGGAATCATTAATTTTTCCTCGTATAAAATCTATTCCATTTGATTCTACGAGTACCTATGTATGAAAACTCCTTGCTACTAAACTTTTTTAAATTGACTTATAAATAAAGGCGCGTTTTTGCAACTGGACATTTTTTACTACGAAAACAGTCTATACAGCCTGTTCGATTTTAGATAAATGTTGATGTGAAAATAATTAAATTAAAACTGGTAATTAAATATATTAAACAACCATTAAAAAGACTTTTGAGAGTTCAATGCTAAAACGTACGGAATCATTCATGTTTCCTCGTATAAAATCTATCTCATTTTATTCTATGTATGAAAACTCTTTGCTACTAAACTTTTTAAATTGACTTATAAATTTAAAAATAAACTGCAAAACTAATGATCGAGCTCGTAAACAAAAGTCACGACCGCGTAACAGAAATATGCCTATGCAAAAGATTTAATTTTCGAATCATAATTATAGCCTCTGAAAGTACGCCATGTTTAACAACTGTATTGAAAAATAATAGAAAAGAGTGGAAAATTAGATCCGTTAAAGTGTTTTAAACAGTTGTGTAGGGTATGAATTCTATGTTAATAAATATGAATTGAATAAATGAGTTAAAAAAAAAATATAATGAGGTACTATCATTTTTACAGTTGATTGTACTTAAATGCCTTGACCAATAGCGTATTTGGCAAATTTCGTAATTGGACAAAAAGACGATTTGACGAATTACAGCTTTGACCAATATCAAAATTGATGAATTGCCGATTTGACAAATACTATATAGTTTAACCCAGCGAGGCCATTACTGCGCTGTTCTCATCAGGACATAAAAAAACTGAGCTTCTCAAACTGTTGATGGATACAGCTGAATCCTTGGTGAAAAAATAAAAAAATAAAAATTCAATTTTATTATAAATATGACTGTTTTGAGCTTATATGTCAATTAAGACCGCAAAATAATTTTGTCCGTATTTTTGAGTCAAATACCCCTATGTGCGCCGCTGAATCAAGAAGAAGAGAGAGTGTAAAATGGAGTGGAATATTTCTCGGATTGTTTATAATAAAATAACAAAACATTTTGGTCTCCTTGTATTGATTAATTCATGAGCAGAATAAATCATAAATGTATAATTCAATATCGGGCATAGGAACTGACTAGTTTATAGTTATCTGTAATAGGAACCGTTGTTAACGCGTTCAATATATCACGGACTATTATATTATTGCTTTTACGCATTTCCATCAATTGTGGATATTTTAAAATTATTAGAACCACTGGTATTGTCGTCGTGCCAAGATGGCCAACACAACCATAGTAAACAAATAATAATAAAAAAAAATCCTCATCTCAAAACTCGTTTTAAAATCAGAGGAAGTTGTATATCAGATAACACTGTGAAGCACTATGCACGTTCTGTCACGAAAACAACAAAGAACCTTACAATGCTTCAACATCAAGGATTCTTTGTTTCCTAACGCAATTGATTAAATACCAGAGCTCGGTATGGTACTTTAAGGGCCAGTTTC
The DNA here is from genome assembly GCA_945859665.1 of Anorthoa munda. Lineage (NCBI taxonomy): Eukaryota > Metazoa > Arthropoda > Insecta > Lepidoptera > Noctuidae > Anorthoa > Anorthoa munda. The sequence continues at coordinate 43,548,669 of OX243893.1, forward strand.
TGAGGTCGACGTCACATCTCAAATCAGCTGACAATTTGTCACAAATTAACCAGCCGTCAGTTGTCAGTGAGTTTCTCAACACTTCATCATCGAGAAATTACGTAATCGCTTGTTACATTAAATAATCGACAATAATTTATTACGGTTGGCTACCCTAGCTGGTATTCATTCACTACTATAACGTAATCAGTAACTTTAAATAGTATTTTATCTTGAGAGGCTGGGTTGGTGTAGCCGCCAAGTTAAGCAAACCTTACCAAGGTCGATTTTTGGATGGGAAACCACTTATTTTTTTGGTTTGCTTGTTTTTGGATAGGTGACCCCACCCACACAGGTTAAGCAACACTTACCAAGGTTATTCTTTGGATGGGTGACCACTTTTTTTTGGTTCGTTTGTTTTGGATGGCTGACCCCGCCAGGGTAAGCAACACTTGCCAAGGTCAGTCTTGGGATGGGTGACCACTTTTTTTTGGTTCGCTTGTTTTTGGATGGGTGACCCTGCCAGGGTAAGCAACACTTACCAAGGTCACTGTTTGGATGGGTGACCACTTTTTTTGGGTTCGCTTGTTTTTGGATGGGTGACTCTGCCAGGGTAAGCAACACTTACCAAGGTCACTGTTTGGATGGGTGACCACTTTTTTTGGGTTCGCTTGTTTTTGGATGGGTGATCTTGTTAGATGTTGTTTAACCTAACGGGATGACTTTAGGATGGGTGATCAAAAATTTTGTGGCGATGGTCACCCATCCAAAGACTGACCTTGGTTAGTGTTGCTTACCCTGGCGGAGTCACCTATCCATAAACATGCGATCTAAAAAAAAGTGGTCACCCATCCAAAGACTGACCTTGGTTAGTGTTGCTTACCCTGGCGGAGTCACCTATCCATAAACATGCGATCTAAAAAAAAGTGGTCACCCATCCAAAGACTGACCTTGGTTAGTGTTGCTTACCCTGGCGGAGTCACCTATCCATAAACAAGCGATCCAAAAAAAAGTGGTCACCCATCCCAAGACTGACCTTGGTAAGTGTTGCTTACCCTGGCGCGGTCACCACCCCAGCCGCTTCAAGTTAAACACAAACAGTAAACAAAAAAGTACAGGGTATAGTCAACACTGACCTGGGGATCGAACCTTCCTCACGCGCACTAGCGTGAGGAAGGTTCGATTCCCAGGTCAGTAACAGTTTGTTTTATTTTTATTTATTTAAATAAATACAAAATAACAATTTTTTATAATTGTGACAAGTTTTTATAATGTAATTAATTTAAAAGTTTGTAATATGCTAATTTTTTTTTAGATCTTGGTAATCAACTATAATTGATTTATTAAACATATTTTTTATATCTCAACCCATACCATAGTTTTCGCCGACCCCTATTATCTTTTTATCGTAATATAAGCCTTTAAAGTCATAATATTAATTTTAATCCGCGAATAATCGACCAATTTCCAACAATTATAAATTAGGCTCGTTGACAAGAGATTAACATTGAAAAAGGTGCTCACTGCCAGTTTCCCAGCTCTCAATTATCGGGCTGTTAACGTAATCGAGGATTAATCGCCTGTTAATTCTACTTTCAGTTTCTCAACATCCAAGTGTGACAAGTAGTTGACAATTTGTCACATTTGAGTAAAATCTCGAATTAACCACATGTTACAGCAGTTTTGGGTTTCTGAGCACCTTTTTCAATGTTAATCTCTTGTCAACGAGCCTAATTTATAATTGTTGGAAATTGGTCGATTATTCGCGGATTAAAATTAAAATTATGACTTTAAAGGCTAATATTACGATAAAAAGATAATAGGGGTCGGCGAAAACTATGGAATGGGTTGAGTTATAAAAAATATGTTAAATAAATCAATTATAGTTGATTACCAAGATTTAAAAAAAAAATAGGATATTACAAACTTATAAATTAATTACATTATAAAAACTTGACACAATTATCAAAAATTTTATTTTGTGTTTATGTAAATAAAAAAAATAAAACAAACTGTTACTGACCTGGGAATCGAACCTTCCTCACGCGCACTAGCGTGAGGAAGGTTGATCCCCAGGTCAGTGTTGACTATACCCTGCACTTAGTACTTACCAAAGTCAGCTTCTGGATAGGTTTGTGTTTAACTTGCAGTGGCTGGAGTGGTGACCGCGCCAGGGTAAGCAACACTTACCAAGGTCAGTCTCGGGATGGGTGACCAATTTTTTTTGGATCGCTTGTTTAGGGATAGGTGACTCCGCCAGGGTAAGCAACACTAACCAAGGTCACTCTTTGGATGGGTGACCACTTTTTTTTGGATCGCTTGTTTATGGATAGGTGACTCCGCCAGGGTAAGCAACACTAAACAAGGTCAGTCTTTGGATGGGTGACCACTTTTTTTTGGATCGCTTGTATATGGATAGGTGACTCCGTCAGGGTAAGCAACACTAACCAAGGTCAGTCTTTGGATGGGTGACCATCACCACAAAAATTTTGATCACCCATCCTAAAGTCACCCCGTTAGGTTAAACAACATCTAACAAGGTCACCCATCCAAAAACAAGCGAACCCAAAAAAAGTGGTCACCCATCCAAACAGTGACCTTGGTAAGTGTTGCTTACCCTGGCAGGGTCACCCATCCAAAAACAAGCGAACCAAAAAAATGTGGTCACCCATCCAAACACGGACCTTGGTAAGTGTTGCTTACCCTGGCAGGATCACCCATCCAAAAACAAGCGAAACAAAAAAAGTGGTCACCCATCCCAAGACCGACCTTGGTAAGTGTTGCTTACCCTGGTGGAGTCAGCTATACAAAACAAACGAACCAAAAAAAAAGCGGTCACCCATCCTAAGAATAACCTTGATAAGTGTTGCTTAACCTGTGTGGGGTCACCTATCCAAAAACAAGCAAACCAAAAAAAACGTGGTTACCCATCCAAAATTCGACCTTGGTAAGGTTTGCTTAACTTGGTGGCTACACCAACCTAGCCTCTCAAGATAAAGTTACTGATTACATTATAGTAATGAATGACGTGAATGAATATCAGCTAGGGTAGCCAACCGAAATAAATTAATGTCGATTATTTAATGTAACAAGCGATTACGTAATTTCTCGATGATGAAGTGTTGAGAAACTCACTGACAACTGACGGCTGGTTAATTTGTGACAAATTGTCAGCTGATTTGAGATGTGACGTCTACTTCAGAAACTGGCCCTCAGAAACCCAAAACTGCTGTAACATGTGGTTAATTCGAGATTTTACTCAAATGTGACAAATTGTCAACCACTTGTCACACTTGGATGTTGAGAAACTGAAAGTAGAATTAACAGGCGATTAATCCTCGATTACGTTAACAGCCCGATAATTCTGAGCTGGGAAACCGGCAGTAAATAGCGCCCAATCAGCTTTATCGTTGTTACTCGGACGCGCACGCGATATAGCAAACAATAAATATATAGGTACTTACGCTTCAGTCCATTATTTGAGAGTAATGGTGGGTTGTTGGGCAACGACTTATTATTTATAACATAAATGTTTGACCACTCTACCGCGGTCTGTGCGTCACATGCCGGTGGCGGCTGTGCGGGTTGCGGGGTAAATAAATAAAGGGAAACTACTGTAATCTTAGTTTTACAATAATATATTTTGGATTCAGGTTGGATAATTTGATTAAACTGAAGCTATTTCAAAATGTAACTTTCGGTTTGAATGTTATTATTTCAGTAAAACAATATTTGGTGAGCATTTATCAATTTTGATAAGCAAAAAGAATTTAATACAAAACGTATACAATTATACTGATGAGTGTATATTTATTTTGGAACTTAAAACGTTGTTTTTGAGGCACCTCGGTGAGGTTTTAATTTATATAAAGTTAATATATTTTATAATATTTTGGTAATTAGTCTTAGGGACAAAAAATATTTTGGTGTGCATTTAAATTGTGCCCATAGTAAACAATGACAATATCAAAACTAATTTTGCGCAGAAGTAAACTAAAAAGAAGTGTGCGGGACAGGAATATGAGTGAAAACCTTGCCTTGCCTTCAACCGCTCAGTGCGGCCACCATGCCATTGTTTTAACGTACCTACCTGCTGTACCACACATTTCTTTATTTATAAATTACGCGCGAGATATACTTCTTTATTAATATTATAATAGCGGGCGTATCAACAAAAGTGCTACTAAAAGGAAGTCATCAGCATCATCATCGGCCTTTCAATGTTCCCACTGCTGGGACAGAGGCCTCCTCTCTGTGAGAGGAAATATACGTGTGTTCCTCTGTGGCCGGACCACAGTTTAGTACTCAGATGCTATAGTTCGAAATAATACCTACCTAAAGTCTACCTTCATCGGAATATATATATATTTTTAGTACCTCAAGAGATATCTTTTTAATTAACAATTTATGTGGTCCGGCCTCCAGGCAGTGCTCTCTGGCCGCGCCACATCAAATTAAATAGAGTATAATGAACTATTAATAAATCAATATCCCGAAAAAAACTACCTAAAGAGTACCTTGCATACGACAAATATGGTCCAATAAACCCCTTTAGTTAAGGAGTTATTGGTCGTAGAGTGTGGTCCGGCTGGAAGGTATACTCTGCAGCAAGTCAATTTTGCAATACTTAATATTAACTATCCATAAATCAGTTTCAATAATAGTACCCTTTCTCTACTCTTCGTTGATATTTTTTTCTCTCAAGAAACTATTCATTTTGATTAATTAACCTTTAAAATATGTGGCGCGGCTAGGGAGGATTACTTTCAGCAAAAATAACGATATATGCTTTATTTCTATATGCCATCGAAAACTGCATAATAAGTACTTCATCAAAAGGCCTGGACTTTGTCTATAAACTTTTATTTGTATTACCCACAATGATTTTGAAAAAGGTGCACTTTTTGGTTTTTGTTTACCTATCTACCTTAGAATAGTTAGTAAATTTGACGAAGTAAATGAAAATTTTGGTTTAAAATAAACAATAAAAAATTTGTGGAACTTTGTGTATATTTGAACGCCCTCCAATATTTTGTTAGCAATTTGTATTACAAGTTAATAGGATATGCGTTACAATGTTAGCAGAATGTGCAGGCGTTATTACAATAGTTTACGTACGGGGGTAGTTTGTTATTATTTTATCATCATAGCTTGAATATATTTTTACTTTAGTAGTTTGTTTCTATTCCTTTGTATCGGCCATTATAACCGCTAAAATGAGTGAAAACAAGAAAAAACGCGGAAAAGTGCTATCAGTTTCCCTTGATGAACAAAAATCAGAGTTCGTGAGATATGAAGACCAACTAAAAGATAAAGATTTGCTGCCACCACCATCAAGTAAGATTTTTCTTGATATTCGCAAAAACTTGTCATGTCGAATGAGCGTGAAAGCTATTTATCTTTCTTTAAAAAAGAATTTTGATTATTTCTTCAATAATACAGTGAAACAGAGGTCTTCTCCAGAATATGACGATAATTTGTCATCTGAAGAGTTTGATTCACCAAAATCTTCAGTACAAGATAAATATGCCGTTGAGAATTTTGAAATATCATTATCCGATTGGCAAAATATAAAACCAGTCACTAGCTATTGTTCGCGAACAGATAAAGATAGACCATCAGTAACACGGCACAAGAAGACAGTTTTACCTCAACATAAGTGGACAAACGTTATGAGTGAGATTTTATGGAAGGAAACAAAGCGAGAATGTACTTGGATATTTAAACGCAGTTCAGCTGTTGATTACAATATTCGATTCAGTGGTTATTGTAAGCAATGTGGAGCTAAAATTAGAGCGGAGTCAACAGAAGCGTCAGAAACTCATGCTAAAATCAAATGTATTATTGAGGTAGGTGATTTAAATATTGTGCATGATCCAAAGATAAAAAATAAATTGACTAAAAAAAAAAAGGAGAGCTGTCTGAAAAACTGATTAATGAACATGCAATCGTAATTCGGAACAAAATAGTGAACAAAGTCATGAACGAAGATGACACCTATGAGCCACCATTTGTACCATCATTAAAGGCATTGCAGAATATAAGGCACCGATCTAAACACGAAGCTTATTTGGACAAGAATGTTGTACTTTCATTATGGATTATGGGTAGTACTTTATACAAGAATGTGATTCGATTATTTTGTGTTTTGCCTTTCATTTTATATTATTGGACGGATCTACAAGAAAAATATTATTGTCACCTTGTCAATTGTAATAAAAGAATAAAGCTCAGTATTGACGCTACAGGGTCCATATTTAAAAAAATAAATCCTCCTAGAGATCCTGCACAAATATATGTGGCTAAGCACATTTTTCTTTACGTGGCTGTATTACAAACAGGAAATTCTTGTGTGCCGGTAACTCAAATGATAACTGATTTGCATACGTTAGAAAATATTTACAAATGGCTCAAACAATGGATAGGCACCAAGAAAACTCCTGATGAAGTAGTTTGCGATGATTCGGCAGCATTAGTTGGAGCAATCATTAAAGCTTTTACTGACTTTGAATCTACCAAGGATTATATTGCATATTGTTTTGATGTCCTAATGAAAAAAGAAAAAATAAAAACAAATCATTGCCTTATTCGCTTGGACACGTCGCATTTTGTGAAAACACTTTATAATTACCAATGTTTTAAATACGTTGACGAAAGGGTTATGAAATTTTATATAAAATATATTTGCAAAATCAAAGATTCTTCATCGTTCGGCGAAATCAAATTGATAATGGAAAATCTTATTGTTATTGCACTTAATAGATACACAGGAAAAGATTCTAACGGCCATCCTACATTATGTAACCAAAGCTTACAGAAGTTGCTACAGACAGACACAGATAATACAAATAGAGAAAACGAAGATGATGATGAGGTCAGGGTGAATGAGGAAGTAAATACAATTATTAACGACCTACTCAACTCAGAAGAAATTGAAAATGTTACCTCAGACTTTATGAAAGAATTCACCATGAAAGTTGACAAAGTTTCACTTGAATTGCAATTATCTGAGATAAAAACGATATATGAAAACTTATATTACTTACCTGATTTTATTAATACCTTCAAGAGGCTAATGTCTAGATTGCCAATTTGGGCAAATGTGATGTTGTCATTTGTTTATACAGAAAATGTGACATCAACCAGTTCAGACGTGGAAAGTTATTTCAAAAATATTAAAACACTTTTGAAAAATCCCAACGACAGACTACGGGTGGACGAATTCCTAATGAAGCACCATGAATATATATCTGGGGATTTAAAGAACAAATTTAGTGATGATATTAGTGAACAGAAAACAAAGGCTACTGAAAAAGCTAAAGTTGAGTCAAGTGACTTTTCGCAAGAATCTGTCATGTCTGATGAACCCATCCTTCTAGAGAACTGGCGAGGCCTGGCTATAGGAAAACAGGAAAAACAAAAGCGAGAGATGAGGTCCAAAAATAAGTCGGTCGATGTTTTGGTAAATGGAAGTAGTAGTTCAACTGGTATTAAAGGCGTAGTTGTAGAAAATACTTGTGCCTTCGATTGTCTGGTGCAATCTTTAGCAGTTGCATATATAGATAGAATGAACATCCGCAATCTAATAGAAACAGAAACATCCGGTTTTATGACACTTATTAAGTCTCTTGCTAATAAAGATCCCACAAATTTATACAGCATACGAGCCAATATTATAAACAAATATTATTTTGACAAAACAATCACAAATGTCTTGACGATCATAAATTGTATGTCGAATATTACTTTTGTTTTAGACAAAATTTTATTAAAAGATATTCCTATAGTTAGATCGGAAAAACGATGCACAAATACACAATGCAGTCAGAACAACTCCACATCTCAACGAGTATGTTCGTACATGCCACTGAATGAACTAATTTTGTCTGTTAAAGGCATTTCAGCCCTTGAAGAATCGGCTCAAACAATGTTAGAGATTGATTCAGGTGTGCTATGTGATAAAAGTAATGACGACGGTGTAAAATGTACCGGTAAACAAATTATTAACTACACATTGAATGATTTATTAATATTTGAAATTGATTTAGGCGTTGATTTAAATGACATTCCTGACACTATGACATTACAAGGAAAATTATTTACACTGTTGTCAGTGATTGAATATTTACCAAATATTCGCCATTACGTCGCTCACTGCAAGCGTCTGGATGATACTTGGGAAACATATGATGATTTAAGTACTAAAGCTACAAGGACTAAAAACCAGCAAATGAATGTTCATTGTATTTTATACGCAAAATTGTAAATTTTAACTTATTTTTATCAAAATGATTATTTTTAATTTAGGTCTTGCATATTAAAGTTGGAAAATAACTTCAAAGCACCTTTATTTGTAATATTGATATTCTATATTTTGAATACGCGGTTTTAGTACACTCTTTTTTTCATTGTTATTTCTTGTTTAAAGGGTTAAATGCTTAAATTTAATCTATTGACTTTAGTTTGTTATATAAAACACTTTTCCGTCATTTACAACACCTTGTATTAACAATTATTATTATTTGATTATGAAAATATATATTTGTTTTTTGTATACTTATTGTTTATTTCAAACCAAAATTTTCATTTACTTCGTCAAATTTACTAACTATTCTAAGGTAGATAGGAATACAAAAACCAAAAAGTACACCTTTTTCAAAATCATTGTGGGTAATTAAAATAAAAGTTTATAGACAAAGTCCAGGCCTTTTGATGAAGTACTTATTATGCAGTTTTCGATGGCATATAGAAATAAAGCATATTTCGTTATTTTTGCTGAAAGTAATCCTCCCTAGCCGCGCCACATATTTTAAAGGTTAATTAATCAAAATGAATAGTTTCTTGAGAGAAAAAAATATCAACGAAGAGTAGAGAAAGGGTACTATTATTGAAACTGATTTATGGATAGTTAATATTAAGTATTGCAAAATTGACTTGCTGCAGAGTATACCTTCCAGCCGGACCACACTCTACGACCAATAACTCCTTAACTAAAGGGGTTTATTGGACCATATTTGTCGTATGCAAGGTACTCTTTAGGTAGTTTTTTTCGGGATATTGATTTATTAATAGTTCATTATACTCTATTTAATTTGATGTGGCGCGGCCAGAGAGCACTGCCTGGAGGCCGGACCACATAAATTGTTAATTAAAAAGATATCTCTTGAGGTACTAAAAATATATATATATTCCGATGAAGGTAGACTTTAGGTAGGTATTATTTCGAACTATAGCATCTGAGTACTAAACTGTGGTCCGGCCACAGAGGAACACACGAAATATACCACGCGGTCCCAGCGGTAGACGTCACGTCTTTGACTGCTAGGATATGCATGATATCGGTAACTTTGATCCTCCTGCGGATATCCTCAATCAAATCCTTAAAAAAATATATTAATACGTCTGTGTTTGGAGAAAATTAGGCACTTACTCTTCTCTTCTTCTTTTCTTTCTTAGGCTTTTGCTTTTTTTTTTTTACTGAAGAATGTAGGTAACATTCTTGCAAAAAAAATAAACATTTCACTGATACTCCTTTTTAATAAAGGAGTATAGTTATCTGAAAAAGATATATAGGGTAATCGCGTTTTCACACAGCTCTTAAAAATATGTCAATATATTGGTGGTGTCAACTACACAGTCCACGAATATGCGGCCCTCATACCTATCTCACATTGTCCATGTGGCCCTTCATCAGAAAAGTGTAACGACCACTGATATAGTCTGGCAAACGAAAGTAGAGACTGAAAAAGCGCGGCATATTTAAAAAATATCAGCATAGCAACCCTTAAAAATAGTATGAAATTACTGGAATAACCAAATTGAATACTTTAGAATTATTGATTTTGCTTCGTCTGAATTAAAATACTATAGGTACTATTTTAGACTTAATGTATCAATCTGAACTAAAAAATATTACAGTATGTATTCTATAATAATTTTGGTTTATTCACACGTATACAATCTTATTTTTTGTTTGAATTCGGTGTCTTTCTCCTGTTGTTTTTCCTGATACTGAGGGCCAGTTTCTGAAGTCGACGTCACATCTCAAATCAGCTGACAATATGTCACAAATTAACCAGCCGTCAGTTGTCAGTGAGTTTCTCAACACTTCATCATCGAAAAATTACGTAATCGCTTGTTACATTAAATAATCGACTTTAATTTATTTCGGTTGGCTACCCTAGCTGGTATTCATTCATTCATTCATTACTATAACGTAATCAGTAACTTAAAATAGTATTTTATCTTGAACAACCCAGCCTGGTTGGTGTAGCCGCCAAGTTAAGCAAACCTTACCAAGGTCGATTTTTGGATGGGTAACCACGTTTTTTTTTTGGTTTGCTTGTTTTTTGATAGGTGACCCCACACAGGTTAAGCAACACTTACCAAGGTTATTCTTTGGATGGGTGACCACTTTTTTTTTTGGTTCGTTTGCTTTTGGATGGGTGACCCTGCCAGGGTAAGCAACACTTACCAAGGTCCGTGTTTGGATGGGTGACCACTTTTTTTGGGTTCGCTTGTTTTTGGATGAGTGACCTTGGTAGATGTTGTTTAACCTAGCGGAGTGACTTTAGGATGGGTTATCAAAATTTTTGAGGTGATGGTCACCCATCCAAAGACTGACCTTGGTTAGTGTTGCTTACCCTGGCGGAGTCACCTATCCATAAACAAGCGATCCAAAAAAAGTGGTCACCCATCCCAAGACTGACCTTGGTTAGTGTTGCTTACCCTGGCGGAGTCATTTATCCATAAACAAGCGATCCAAAAAAAAGTGGTCACCCATCCGAAGACTGACCTTGGTTAGTGTTGCTTACCCTGGCGGAGTCACCTATCCATAAACAAGCGATCCAAAAAAAGTGGTCACCCATCCCAAGACTGACCTTGGTTAGTGTTGCTTACCCTGGCGGAGTCACTTATCCATAAACAAGCGATCCAAAAAAAAGTGGTCACCCATCCGAAGACTGACCTTGGTTAGTGTTGCTTACCCTGGCGGAGTCACCTATCCATAAACAAGCGATCCAAAAAAAGTGGTCACCCATCCCAAGACTGACCTTGGAAAGTGTTGCTTACCCTGGCGCGGTCACCACCCCAGCCGCTTCATGTTAAACACAAACCTATCCAGAAACTGACCTTGATAAGTACTAAGTACAGGGTACAGTCATCACTGACCTGGGGATCGAACCTTACTCACGCGCATTAGCGTGAGGAAGGTTCGATTCCCAGGTCAGTAAAACTTTTTATTTATATTTTTTATTTACATAAATACAAAATAACTATTTTTGATAATTGTGTCAAGTTTTTATAATGTAATTAAATTAAAAAGTTTGTAATAATATATTTTTTTTTAATCTTGGTAATTAAATAATTGACTTAATTAACATATGTTTTATAACTCAACCCATACCATAGTTTTCGCCGAACCCTATTATCTTTTTATCATAATATAAGCCTTTAAAATCATAATATTAATTTTAATCTGCGAATAATCGACCAATTTCCAAGAATTATAAATTAGGCTCGTTGACAAGAGATTAACATTGAAAAAGGTGTTCAGAAACCCAAAACTGCTGTAACATGTGGTTAATTCGAGATTATTCTCAAATGTGACAAATTGTCAACGACTTGTCACACTTGGTGTTGAGAAACTGAAAGTAGAATTAACAGGCGATTAATCCTCGATTACGTTAACAGCCCGATAATTGAGAGCTGGGAAACTGGCAGTTAGACATCATGCGATGTTTCGCAAAAGTTGAAGCAAACCACTTTTAATTGTTTTATTAATTTTTCACTTATAAATGCTATTATCAAGACCATAACAAATCAGATTGTCATTATTATAGCATGGCCTAAAGATTGAGAATATAAGATTGCAAATAATTCGCGAATAATTCTATTTAGTCCAGCGTAATTGAGGTCAGTGCCTGTGCAGCTTATTACTTAGTTGGTAGAACTTTTGTTGTAAGGTCTACCGAATCCCTCTATACATATAGGAAATTATTTGAAAAGTTGAGTTTTTATTGAAAGAGTTACGAGCCATTTTCAGTTTTCCAGTATTCCACAGTACCAATCTGTTAGCATTTTCACTATAATGTTTAGATATTACTAATAAAGAAACAATAACTTTTTTAAATAATAAATTATAGTTATATTACGAAATAATAGGCAATACCTACTTCATACCTATTGCATAACTCTCAACTGTTAGCATTTTTGTACCTAGCAAAGGTACAAAAATACTAACGAACTAAAAGGGGTCGATTCGCACTTTTCGGGCGAGTTAAATTCGTGCGAATCGTCCAATAACCCATGAATGAATTTATATACGTTATCCGACCAGCGAAAATAAAAATTTTGGAATTACCAAAGGTTACGTGAAAAATAATTATATCCCTACTGGACTATAATTAATAACAACACAGATATGTTGTGCAGCATACATAGTATTGAACATATTACTTATGTGAAAAGACTATGGAGTACTTAGTGATACTAGCTATTACGCATCAAGATTTTTTGTGCCCGCTGCACCGTGGAGACCCAAAAATCGCTAGTACCTGTTCTCTCCTCTGACACTGATGCCTAGCCCGCTCCAGTCCAGAACCTTGAAGTCATCCGCCAGTGCAGCGGTGAACAGTATCGGAGATATGTCGCCGCCCTGTCTCACACCTCGCTGCAGAAGGACAGGTTCCGTGGTCTGATCCTGAAGTCGAACGTTTTTGTATAAACACTACAACATTTCGATGTACCGGTACTTCGGTTTCGATGTACTGCAGCAAAGCCCAAGTCTCGATCGAATCAAATACTTTCTCGTAGATCAAAAACGCGAAGAAGAGACCCAAGTTATACTCTTGGGTCTTCTGTATAACCTGCCGCAGCGTATGTATGTGGTCCACGGTGGTAAAGCCTTCACGGAATCTGGCTTGTTCGGTAAACTGGAAATCGACAAATCTGCGCGTGACGACTGAATACGTGAGAAAATATTGACTCTTGAAAACAACTTATATAGTTATCGGCACGTAACTTGGCAAGAGTCGTTAGATGCGCAGAAGTAATTTTTTAGGTCTCTTTGGTTACCTAGCGGGACGCGATGTGCATCTGGACCGAGGGCCCATTTTTTTAATCCTTGCGAAACGAAATAAGACTTAAAGGGAAATTAGTTAAAAATAGTAAAAACATAAAGCAATGGGCCAAGAATTTCTTAAACGTGAATTAAAACAGTTATGCTTAAATTACTTGGGCCCTCAATCCAGACGCGTGAATAAACTGGCATAGCCTACATCTCAGAAAATACTATCTCTGGGTTAATCATTTTTATTTAGGAATTTAGTTAAGAATTTCTTAAATATTTTAAGAAATTTCCAAATCTGTAGAATATGACATTACAGATTTTTGGCGGTTTAGCTTGGGCCCTCAATCCTTTAATGTCTCTACTGAGGAATCTGCAAAACATGAATTTATCTGAAGATATATATTAATAGGACTGTAATATATTTTGCTTAGATACCTCTGTAAATTAGTTAAAAAGAAATAATGACACAAAAGTGAATTGTTATAAAGTAAATGAGAATCGAATTTTACTATAACGTCTGGACTGAGAGCCCAATATTTTCGGCTTTATTGACTAGGTTCAACCTCATAGATTAAGTCAAATTAAAATATATTTTTTTACTATTTTTTAATTAAAATGTTACTTATCGTCCGTTCTTCTAAATGCAATACTTTAAGAGAAAATACATTTTTAATTTTTCATAGGAGAAAGTTTTGTAGGGTAAATATGATTTTGTTACTTTTTTGGACTGATCAGTATGTATCCTCATACAAGCTATTTTTAAGCGTCTAAAGTAAATATTTACTGCTTGTACTGTCGGAAGCGACTGTTTTTTTGATGCATTATTTTGAAGGGAAGACAGGTCAATTGTCAGGAAAAGTCATTATTACATGGGTCCTTTTCGGGCGAGGATAAAACAAATCTTTCTTGGTAATGTACTTTTACAAAGTAACTAATTGCACAATGTAATGGAGAATAACGTAAACGACATTTCACTAGGCACGTATTTTTATCTAAACTTACAATCGGGAACTATAACGACTGTATTTCTCTTCAAGTTTTATCATGTTTACTACTGATCAAACTCGCAATCTTTCTTTCTCGATCTCCTTGTGATCTTCTCTTGTTCGCGCCATAAACTAGTGTTATGTCAAGTTAACATCTGTCAGTCATTCGAAACCAAATCTCTCTTCAGAAGGAAATCTTTAACATTGCTGACAAATTTAATAGTGCAGTAAATATTATTATTATCAGTGTTTCTGTTTTGTGATATCGAAGTAAGTTGGTAGGTACCCAGATCGCTTTAATATTGCTTATTTCATTTGAAGAATAATATGCATTTTTCCTGTGTTAATTCATCGTCATCGAAAATTTCTGATTATTGTGTTTTAATTAAGGCATATTTTATTATATCTTGAACACTTTATTGCATTAACACATACTTGGGAACTGGTATGTAAATAAAAAAATATAAATAATAAAATATAATAATAATATAAAATAATAAAATATAATAATAATATATAATATAATATATATAATATATAATAATATATATAATAAGATATTTTAAAATATTAGGTGTTATTGAATTTGTCCCCCCGTTGAAACCGGCTGATCTTGGTCACTACAAGGGGCATGGTTTCGTAAACGGCCGCATGGTCTGTTATGATGATTTAATGCTTAGATTTTACAATAGTAGAGAAGAACAACCTATTTATTTACACATTGTGACATATGGTTTGGCTGATCCTAATTTTGAAGAGTAAAGATAAAAAATATTAAAAATACATGACTGCGCTGCTAAAATCACGAACTACAGTTGGGAGACTGTTCTATGGAACACTATTTAACGTCTAAGAGGTCATCCGACTGCAATTCGTGTTTTTGGTAGCGCAGTCGTGTTTTTTTATATATTTATTATCATTTATTTTTCTTTAATACATTTTAGTGACAAGTTTAATTTTAAAACAACATGTAGATAGGTAGGTACTCATCTGGACTTTAAATTTCATATCCATGTTGTTATAATCGACGACAAAATCTGATTTCATCTTCGAAAATAGGGGCATATAGTTAGCCGCTATTTTTGCATAAAAATTATAGCACTAAAAAATAACATTATTATTTAGCGTTCATAACTAAAAATCAGCATACAAACTTCGCTCACTCGCTTCTTTGAACAAATTTATTGATAATTTAAACTGTTTATTAGAAAATTTGTTACAAAAAGTTTGTAAGTAGGTAAATTTTATTTTACAACTAGTTGACCCGGCAAACTTTGTTTTGCCATAAAAACACCAAACATTCATCTACCCTACCTACCCTACCCTAACAACCCTACACTACCTACCCTACCTACTCTACCTACCCTACCCTCCTACCCTACCCTACCCACTTAGGGGTATGAAAAATAGATGTTAGCCTATTCTCAGACCTACTCAATATGCTCACAAAGTTTCATGAGAATCGGTCAAGCCGTTTCGGAGGAGTACGGGAACGAAAACTGTGACACGAGAATTTTATATATTAGATATCAGACTATTTTTAGGTTACATTTATGTGAAGTAAATAGTTTTCTTATATTTATACCGATCGTAACCGTTTATTTGAATTGTTGTTACAAATAGTTTGTAATTAAATTGATGTTACGATATCAAAGTATTTTTAGATTATATAATATAAGTGAAGTAAATAGTTTTCATAAATTTATACCAATTGTGTTTTATTCATCGAAATGATTTTGATTGCGACGTCTCTGGTGCTACATATCCTGTCTTTAGAAACAATGACATACGATTTTCCGTCCCAAAAAGTAACAAAATCATATGTACCCTACAAAACTTTCTCCTATGAAAAATTAAAAATGTATTTTCTCTTAAAGTATTGCATTTAGAAGAACGGACGATATGTAACATTTTAATTAAAAAATAGTAAAAAATAAATATTTTAATTTGACTTAATCTATGAGGTTGAACCTAGTCAATAAAGCCGAAAATATTGGGCTCTCAGTCCAGACGTTATAGTAAAATTCGATTCTCATTTACTTTATAACAATTCACTTTTGTGTCATTATTTCTTTTTAACTAATTTACAGAGGTATCTAAGCAAAATATATTACAGTCCTATTAATATATATCTTCAGATAAATTCATGTTTTGCAGATTCCTCAGTAGAGACATTAAAGGATTGAGGGCCCAAGCTAAACCGCCAAAAATCTGTAATGTCATATTCTACAGATTTGGGAATTTCTTAAAATATTTAAGAAATTCTTAACTAAATTCCTAAATAAAAATGATTAACCCAGAGATAGTATTTTCTGAGATGTAGGCTATGCCAGTTTATTCACGCGTCTGGATTGAGGGCCCAAGTAATTTAAGCATAACTGTTTTAATTCACGTTTAAGAAATTCTTGGCCCATTGCTTTATGTTTTTACTATTTTTAACTAATTTCCCTTTAAGTCTTATTTCATTTCGCAAGGATTTAAAAAATGGGCCCTCGGTCCAGATGCACATGGGACGCGGGGAGCGTTTAGCACCATTCCGAGCGCGCGATTGGTTAGTCAGTTGACACAAGGATCGACTGACCAATCGCGTTGCTTCCACGTTCCGTTCGTACTATACGGTGGTTGGTAAGCTCGCGCTTTATGCGCGAACTTACCCCCACTATGCCAAAACCTTGCCAAGTTACATGCCGGGGACTATACGTAAGACAAAGCTAAGAAGTGAAATGGGCCAATAATTTTTCAACTGGGCATTATCACTGCACCATGCCTGTGCAGTTTTGCGCTCGAGTATGACGTAATCAAACAGGATCAAACTGTTTATCTTATCAATTCAAAAGTCTGGCGGATTGCATGCCTGATTCACCGTCATCAAATATGCAGGGGTTCATTCTATTTGGCGCTTCTAGCCCTCAGCCATCTACGTCCGGCATTAATAGTTTAGTTTTTCAGATTGCGATCTATTCCTTTTGACTAATTTTAAAATAAAGGTATGTGATTTTGATGTCAGACTTTTATTGTACAGTCCAGCAACGAATACCCATCAAAATGGGTATAAACGGTTTAAAACTGGGTTATAACCACGGAACAGAAAAAACAGTGGAAGTGCAATGCTGCAAAATTATTATGGGAACCGGTGTCGTCAAACTCACACAAATAAACTGATAATCATATAATGCACTATAAATAAACCGATCGTGTGATTTGTCGTTTTAATTTTAGTCAAAACAAGCATAAGTCACAGTTCCACATCTGGAAAGAAATCTTAACTTTCTTTAAATATGATTTATTTTGCGTTAGTGCAAAAAGTATTTACAACGTTTTGTAATCTAAATTCAAACTAGAATCGATTGCCAAGTAAATTCCGCTACCCGACCATAGATGGCGGTATTCTCAGTGGTTGCAATTATAAACTTTATTGCGTTTAGTTTAAGGTTGACATTCGTGTCATAGGTCGATATCTACCGCTACTCGACCATGGATGTAACATTGCATTTTGAATTACATTATCGATATCGATAGATACCAGATTACTTAATACAAAAAAATAACAATACGAAAAAATTAACCTTGTTTGGAGTTCAGTAAAACTGTAGGATGAATGGCGTAGTATTATTTAAACATAAAATATTATATGTACAAAAATGTATTACTGTTCGTTAGTCTCGCTAACTCAAAAACGGCTTAATAAATGAACTTCTAAAAAATGTTCAGAGCATATCGTGCTTAATTTTGATGCAATCCAATTAAATCTACCTGTTGCATCTATCTATTTCTCTTTGACGCTAGCGTCTTTGGGAAACCTAAAAATCGGAAGGATTTTCATTTAGTGATTTCAAGAAATTGCAGCACAAACAATCATTGTAATAATTATTATGCATGCAATACAGCAGATTTCCATTTTTTTTCGGAAATGTTTGATCCACCTAATATAATAGAAAATATAGGTCCCTATTTTCTTTTATCGATATCCATCATTAAAATCAATACCCGACCCGACTACATCCCTAAGAGCGAAGAACTTTGTGAACGTTACCCCAACAGGAAAGTTACTCCTAGAGTGATATGAGTGGAACGTATACTTAGTGCGTAATCTGCTATGCATGTGCGCCACATAAAAAATAAGTGCGTGTCGTAGTTTTTGAAAAAAAACGGAAAAAACGATTCCTGCTAGGGTAACGTTGTTCCAGCAGGAAAATTCTAAACGAATGATCGGAATGAGAAATATTGTGCATGGGCAGAGAGCTTATAGTTGTGCAAAAAAGTGCGCCGAAAATATAATTGGTGCGTCATCAGGTTTTCGAGATATTGCATTTCCTGCTGGAGTAACGTTTTGAAGAATCGTGTATCTCTAAAACCACTGTATATTTATTAGTAGTACAATTATTAGCGTCATAATAACTTAAGAAAGTTATTATGACGCTAATAAGTTTATTCAACTTATTAGCGTCATAATAACTTAAGAAATCTAACAACACACGTAACAAATCTTTGTTATTTTTTAATGCGATCTTTCTCCTGATGTTTTTCTTGATATTTAGACATCATGCGAAACGACATCTCCCGTAATCCACTTTGAACTGTTTTATTAATTTTTCACTTAAATAAATGCTATTATCAAGACCACAACAAATCACCAAAAATTGATGTTGACATTAGTATAACATTGCCATATAAAAAGTTTGCAAATAATTCGAGTGTCTACTTTCATTTGCCAGACTCTACCAACAAACGTTTGAACGCGACTGTACGGACAACAGCTTAGGTTTAATACGTCCAATTAAGAAGGTCATCGATATGTATGAATCCGTCGCTTTTTCGTAGTCATTTGAATTTGGTCGGATAACCAGCCTTTGTTTACATGTTTAGCTTTTTCATTAAATCTACTAAATAAGAAACATTCCAAGCTGAATATTTTCACTTTATATTTTTGACTAAACGCACATCCTTGTGGTTTACACATACCTATCTAGGGTTGAGTCAGTTTCTTGTATTTTGCCGTCAAAGTTATGACAACCTCGTTTTGACTTTTAGCAATATTATTCGATAACGCAAGCATGTATGCTTTTGAAACTTTTTATGGTTATTAGAAGCGTCAAGATGGACTGAATACAGTTTTCAGCGAGCTTATACGTTTTCTCATTTAGGCACTGCGAACTTTTTTCGGGTTTTCTAAAAAGCGCATTTACTTGAAAATTATAAATATTTCCTTAAAACTAATTCCGGCACAAATACGCACATATCAAGAGCTACTCGTGTATGTTTATTCTACAGGCGCACGTACAATGGTTTTAGAGATACACGATTCTTCAAAACGTTACTCCAGCAGGAAATGCAACAACTCGAAAACCTGATGACGCACCAATTATATTTTCGGCGCACATTTTTGCACAACTATACGCTCTCTGCCCATGCACAATATTTCTCATTCCGATCATTCGTTTAGAATTTTCCTGCTGGAACAACGTTACCCTAGCAGGAATTGTTTTTTCAGTTTTTTTCAAAAACTACGACACGCACTTATTTTTTATGTGGCGCACATGCATAACAGATTACGCACTAAGTATACGTTCCACTCATATCACTCTAGGAGTAACTTTCCTGTTGGGGTAACGTTCACAAGAACTTTCGAGTACGAAATAGTGAATACATTCAAACCAAAATAAACTTTATTTTAATCGCGTAAGGTTGATTTTAACTAGACGTTTTATTAGATTATTAGTAAATTGAAATTTATTAAGATTTTATTAGAAAACAAATAAAATCGTTGTTACCGATGATAGGAAACACCTCCGTTTTTATGATTCTTTTTCCTACTATCATTTTTGCACTCCAAAATGGAACAAAACGGCATAGTTAAGGAAAAATAAATTTGTCGCGAGACTAGCAACTCGATGCGATGTTAGAACATGACTGGAATCAGACTTGCGTGCAAGCGCTAATTAGTGACACGCGTGCCACGCCTACTTTGCATATCCACTGTTTTTTCTGTTCCGTGGTTATAACCCAAATAATCCAGTTCTAACCCAATCGGGTAGAATGGGTTTTAAACCACTACCCATCTCTAGCAGAAGCTAGTTTTTCATAAACATTTCCATTACCAGGAAACAGATATTTTTCTATTTTTGCCGGAACTGGCAAAGCCTAGTCCATTGCCCCGTACCCGCTTGACGTTTAGTATCGGCACACGCTGTAGTGGACATGGATGGCCAAAATAAAAATAAAAACTCAAACGGGTCTCGGGTTCTATTTTGATAAAAATAAATCTGCATCATTGGATTTTTGAAAATCAATATTTCAAGAAATCTGCATCATTGGATTTATGAAAAATCAGAACGGACCTCAGGGGTGAATGGGAACAAAACTTTGATGAGAATTTTAACTATAATACCACTTTATGGCCCTCTGCAGCAGAAGGACAGATAAGGAAAATTCCGGAATAGCAAAAGCCCAGATTAGCAGAAGGACAGATTTGCAGAAAGGCAGAAGTACAGACCCACACAGAAAACAAAAATAAAATTGAATAGTTACTATTGGTAAAATTTTATTTGAAAGTAGTTTTTTTTATTCGTTATAAGCTCGTGTTTGACTACTATCTCGCCTGATGTTAAGTGATGATGTGGTCGAAGGTGAAGCACGCATGCCTAGAATTAACCTATTCACTCTTGTCTTGAAGACCCCGAGGTTGTAGCTATCAGGCAACAAAGACGCCTCGCCGGCAGGGAATTCCACTCCTTAGCTGTACGCACAATGAAAGTATTTTCAAAACGCTTTGTGTGTATGAGTGGGATATCCACCATGTACCGATGGCGCATTGCCGTACGTCTTGTTGTCCGATGATGGAAAGGGCTAGGCAGAATCAAATTGTGCAGTTCCATCGCACACTCCCCGAAATGTAACCGATAGAAAACCGACAGGCTGGCAACTCGTCGTCGGTGTTCAAGGCTCTGGAGCTTTGAGTCGACCAGCGCATCGTTGCCGATCAGTCTCTTGGCCCGTCTGTCAATCAACTCAAGTGCATCAAGTTGGTATTTGGCAGATCCGCCCCAGAGAGCAGTACTCCATGCATGACCTTTAGTAGATATATAAAGCAAAGAGGTCACAAATTGATAATAAGGTTACTAGGATTTGTAACTTTTGACGGCGACAGTACATTATTTGCCTTTATGCAAATCTGTCCTTTTGCAAATCTGGGATTTTGCTTATCTGTCATTCTGCTGCAGAGGGCTCTTTATTGGTCTCAAACAAAGCATCGTTTTCTTTAAGTAATTACTTAATACTAGCTGTTGCCCGCGACTTCGACCAAGTAAAAAAAAAAAAGAAATAGGAAAATAAACATTGGAGGACTTTGATAACCTTGCGAGAGCCCTTATACCCCCTAAATCCGGCCCTGTCGTAAAATCCGTTCTTAGCGGATGTCTACTAACTATAAACTACCTCCCTGCCAAATTTCATCTTTATACGTCAAGCAGTTTTCGATATTTCGTGATAGGTGAATGAGTGACCTTTCGCTTTTATATGTATATATATATATATATTGGAGTACCTATTAAGAAACAAATACTTTATTTATTAATGAGATAACAATAACACTGCCAACAAAATTAACATACTACAATATGCGTAACAAAACTATTTTATCTATTTTTTTAATAACATGAATATTCTCTTCAATGTTTTGTTCCCATTCATCCCCAAGGTTCTATTCACCCCGTTTTACCCAGTATTACAGGAGATCTCCATCATTGGATTTTTGAAAAATCAATATTACAAGACAGGAATCAAACCCATTGAAAAAAAAAAGCTGTATACCATTATGCAGTACCATCTGATAGTGTTGCATAAAAGGATCAAATTCTGCGAAGTAAAATGACATACGGCAAACTTAAGGAAAAAGCTCATTTTTAACAAAATACTTGTTTATTTGTGATTACACGCCACATGCACATGGCGAATAATCACCGGAACTGTTGAACTTATTTAAAAAAAAACATTCGCCCTCGATTTTACACGCATTGGATATGAAAGGTAAATTATTTCACATGGAAATAATAATAAATGATTTCACATTATAATAAGTAGGTATCTAAATATGTCGGATTAATGCAAACACCTTAAGTTTCTTCTCAATAAGACTTTAATTTGGATGAAATTTATTGTATTTGAAATGATCTGTTCACACAAACTTACGATGTCTGCAAATTCTAGTTGCTATGGGTTAGTTTCATAAATCTTGCTACAAATTAAACCACGTTTATTTACAAAAACCTCGAAACAGAGATTTATTTTATATTTTTTATAAAATTTAATAATAAATAACGTGTGTTGTTACTAATATTTCTCGTTGAATATACATTTCTATGGAATATAAAAGTACTATTTTTTCTATTTTTTATAATTATTTTGAAAGGCTGGGAATTTTGCATTTATTGCTTTAATATTACTTACACATTGTGGTGTTCTTTAATAGGAATACTCAGTAAAGATTAGCTTTTTTAAAAAGTTTATTTACATAACATACATATAGTAACTGACAAGGGTTGGTAGCTAATAAGTAATGAAAACTCAGCAGCAGATACAGTAAAGTTAAAAGAAATTAACATGCTAAGGACGGAGAACGGAGCGTGCAATCCAAGGCAAAGAAAGGCACCAGCTCTCGCCCGCACTACTCGCTGCGCATCTCGGGCCCAACCAACTGAATTCACGAAAGATTTGAGACAGATATCACTGCTTACTGAGTCGCAGCTAACTATTCAAATTAAAACTAAATAAAAATATCTATTAAATTAAAAGTCACGTGGTAGTAGAAGTTTATTGTAACTTGGAGCTTTTTAAATGATAAAAACGTTCAAATCAAAATGAAGAAATTATAACTTACAGAATATAAAAAAAAAAATGGAAATTAAGATAAATTAAAAGAGAAAGATGGCTTTTCAAAATGGAGCTCATGTAATTAAATCCAATTCTAATATGCCAATAGAAGCAGCTTTATAGAAAAATAATGAGTTCAATTGGAGCTAGTCATGTAATTAAATCAATTTTTAAAATGTCCCAATAGAAGCAACTGTGGAAAGGAAAATAACTGAGAGCAAGAGAGATATTTAACAAGGAGCTAGCTAATCATGTAATTAAACTTTCGTAAAATTCTTAAAATATGCCAATAGAAGCAACTGTGTAAATATTTATTCATCATTCTACTATTCGGATGCTTAATTAAGTATCATTATTAACAATTTCGTGGAGTCTGGGATTGGCGTTGTGTTTTGTATATATCCTACAACCTGTTTGCAGTGGCGACTTGTATCACAGACGAATCAAACAACCCAATCGCCATAACATGATATTCACAAAAATAACGTTCATGATTAACAACTCCAACAATCGACGACGTCTGGGACGCCCAGTACACAAATACACCACTGCATTCAACTCTTTCACCGCCAAAATTAGCTATTTTATTACCTATAGAATTATATGATTTAAGTAAATAAGATTCATATATTAACTATTATAGTTTTATGTTCAAAAACAAAAACATTAACAGTTAATAACGGGTTAGCATAATTCTCTAAATAGTGACTTCACTAGTAGTAAGACTATTACAAGCTTTAACCCAATGAAAGCATCCAAAAGTTAAAATAAAAGTTAAAGTTAAAATATTATTCTAGAATAATTATACAATAAATTTCATTGAAATTATTTTCGCAAGATGTTCAAATTGACAAGTTATGTATCAAAGAGCTCTAGATACCTAGGCTTTTCTCGCAAGGAAACTGTAAACTGTTGATTGTGCCAGAGATAAATTATTTTCTCTGCCGACAAGATTAGCATTTTATATAATAAACATTATAAAATAAAATAATCCTCAGAGCAGGTCAACCATTCATTGACTTTTACATTAAATAGTCAAGTAACCTTGTATATTTTCATTTCTAGAATTAAAAACAGTAAAAACATTTAAATAATAATTATTAAAAGGAATATTAAAGATGTTATTGCGAATCTCGACAACAGAGAATGATGCACTTGTGTAATAATACAAATATCTGTTAAAACAAGGATATTTAAATAAAATTATTATTTTATTTGCGTATACGTAAAAGATACAAACCATAATTCAGTGATTTCAATGTAGATAAAACCTTATACCTCAGAAATGACACCCAATGGCAAATCATCGCGGCGCATTTCATGAATTTATTGCAGGTACTAAATCGAGTCACGCATTAATAATTTTGAAGCAAGTTCAATTTAAAATCTTTATAAATGACTACGATTGCGTTTAAAAAATATTTTGTTTTGATGTTTGTTAAAGATTAAAAACCATAATTCTGTGTTTTATTGTAGATAAAACCTCGTACCTCAGAAATAACTACCAATGGAAAACCATCGTGGCGCATTTCATCTATTTATTGTAGGTACTAACTCGAGTCACGCATTAATAATTTTGAAGCAAGTTCAATTTAAAATCTTGATAAATAACTATTTCATTTAAAAATATTATACAACGTTTTTCTAGCTTCTGTTAGGTTAAGCATTGTCATAATAATAATAATATAATCTATGAGTTCCATTTAGGATGATCTAATATATAAAAATATAGAAGACATTGAATGCCGGTGCGGTCGGTGTGGCTGCGATGAGCACCGGCGCGACCACCGGCGCGAACAGCGGCGGAAGCGCGACCGCGTCGCGCGGCGCTCGTCAGTCCTCGCTGCACGAGTCCTCGTTGTCGGCCTCCTTGATGTTCGTGAAGAACGAAACCAACGCCTTCATCATTACACCTGCAACAAGTCACAAGCATTTAAATAACAGTTGAACAAACAAAAATTCTGATAGTCTACCCGGATTCAGCTGAGTACCAATGTTTTACACGGAGCGACTGCCTATCTGACCTTCACAACCCAGTAACTGGATAACACGATATCCCTTGGTAAGCCCGGACTCCACCAAAGCGGAGAGTAATGTTTTTTAAACAACCAATAGAATTTCGTTATTAACACATCTCGTCTCCGCTCATCAGCTGGACTTCTCCGCACATCTCCGCTTTGGTGGAGTCCGGGCCTAAGGTTGCCTGTCCATTTGAGCGAAGCGAGGCAGCCGAGCGGAGATGCGGAGCGAAGTTGCGGACTGTATCTGTCCATATACACGGAGCTAGGTAGCGGAGCGGAGTATCGGAGCTGACTAGCTGAGCGGAGTAGCGGACTGTTTTTTCATACGCGGAACTCGATTGCACTCGTTTCTCCTCTCCGATTCCCCGCTCTGCTTCACTGATCTATTTCTCATCGCCGCGGCCCTCCACGTAAATATATATGAATTTTGAAACTAACTAGTTTTCAAATCCCTGTCCAATAAAGCAGCGCGGAGTGTTTATGCAATTCGATTGGTTGGCTCCGCACCACTTTTCTCCGCTCCGCGCGAAATGGACAGGCAAACTGTAGTCAGATCTCAAGCTTCTGTCTGCCCGTAACGAATATCAAAGATGTTCAAATGACAGCCGGGACCAACGGCTTAACGTGCTTACCGAGGCACGGAAGAAACTCGCTATGTAAAGATGGTTACCCATCTACGGACCGATCTCGGTAAGCGTTGCTTAACCTTGAATATCAACCCTATGCAGCTAATCAACCCGTGCGGCTGTTATTATTTAACTATGAGTTAGTTGAAGAAAGAAATCATACCTTTTCCTTCTGGCTCCTTTTCGGACTCCTCCCATGCAATAAATCCATCTAACGAAATTATGTATTGTTCATGCAGATATTGGAATATCTCTAAAGTTAATCCTGTAATAAGAAATAATTCAATTAGTTTCCGCACAAGTTGTTTTGGAGCGTTGAGTACACAAGCAGGTTTTGAAAGTAATGGAAAAATGCAAGTTCTATTTATTTTTACGTTACATTACGTGTATTTGTTTTTTACGTCGGCTCAATAAAATTAAATAGACGTCACAATGTAGCGAAGAAACGCCATAAAGTAGACGCTATTACACAGTCCAATCCGACTGAGGTGTAAATTATGAGGGAGAAGATGGAAAAAATTTTGAACTTCCCTGAAGCTTGTTCATTCACTATTGTAAATAATATGAAAACACATTATACTCGAATAAAATGCGATGAATACGAAATTGTACGAGTGGAATTGCACGTCAGAAACAATTATTCAGTGTGTCTCGGACACCAACTCTCACTGAGTCACGAATATAAAGTGGCTGGCTAAGTTCAACGTCATTTAGCAAACATTGATCTATTATAACATATTCATTATTATATTAACCTTGCGGATGTTCGAGCCTACGTATAAGTTGCTGTATGCCGAACAAACAGCTCGCCTCTCGCGACTGTTTCGTCTCGCCGAAGTCATGTATGAGACTCGCATATTTATTCATACGGTCCTGGTTGAAGTGTGGTACATCGCGTCCTTCTGGCCCGAAAAGCGCATGTTCGCATATCGCTTGAATTAGTGCTCGCATAAACCAATCCTCATTCGTAGAACTACGAATCTTATCCTGTTGAAACAAATCGGAAATGATTATAATTTTCATTATGATATATAAATATAGTATTTTTTTAATTATTATATGCTTTATTGTACACCTTAAAATACATTAACAAAAAGTTATAAATAAAAAAAGATAATTAAAAAAATCAAAAAACACGACTGCTTGAAAAGCGAACTAAAAAGACAAGGAAGTTGTAAACAAGGAGAAAATCATACTGTGCTGTCGGAGGATACATCTTCGCGAGCTGGCTGACCAAAACCCAATGTATCCTCCGACTGCACATCATGATTAAGCATTCCGGCGAAGGCGAATTGGCAAACACTTGAGCTTCACAAGGAATTCAGAACCAAACCGGATATGAAGCTTTTAGAACATTTTGAAGCCGCTTAACTTTATCGAGTTGTTTTTGAGTAAAGTCAAGGTTTATTAATACCAGCTTAATATTTTTTTCTCATCAGCGTAAAACATCCAATGAATACTTGTCAAATTGCCTAAATTACTGCAATTAATTGGTATATAGTAACGAATATATTTTTTGCTGATGATTAAAACTAGTTGCGGTTTCTGTGCCTTTGATTATTTTTAGAATAAATTAAATATAAAAAGCATGAGAACCGTCTGGGGACTCTGAGATCTTGGACCACAAGTTCCATCTGTCAAAAATCCAATAATCCGTTGGACGGATTATACCTTATAGCCGAGTAGGCATTGAAGTAAATTCTTATCTTTTAAATAGTTTTAATAGGTCGAAAATCGTTTTGATGATTATCGAACATGCAAGTTCTCGTCGTGAGAGATATCAACTATAAAATATCATAGCTATAAGCCCCAAAACCTGATTCAAAATATTTTACCTGTATCCAGCCTTTTATACATTCACAAGTCTCATCAGTATTCATAAGTTCAACTAATTTGCTCTGGGTTTGAGCTGGCGATAAATTTTTCTTAGCTTCTTCGCTAACCTTGGAATCACCTTCCAAAAATTCAAACTTATTATCTTCTAACCATGTTGCCACCTGAAAACAAAATTAATTCTTTATCACATCTATTCAAGAAAAGCTAGTTTGTGGAAAAGCTAGTTTGTGAACAGTTACTAAAATAGCTCATTAATCCCTAGGGACTAAGAGTGATTTGAATTTGGAATGTGTATATCGTTAGTAACTGTTCCAATCACGAAAAAGATAAATCACATTCCATGCGGTCAAACATAGGATTACATCACTAAAATCGATTACGACGAATGTATGAGGTGAATGGCTAATGAGCGATTGTAATTCTATTTCGGACCGCACGGAAACATTGTATTGAACAAGTGACTGAATGGAAAATCGCGCGAGAGCAAAACTAATTAATAAATCTACAACTTAACGGACGGTACTAATAAAATTGTTACGATGCTCTTCCATTATTGTTCAAATATAAACATTAGCCTCTAATCATTTCTATGTTGTGTCCTATGGTTCCTAATTACGTTACGTTTATTTATTTACATACAAATAAATAAACGTAACATTCTCGTTCATCAGTTTGACTTACTTATTTTCTCATAGAAGGTGATAAAAAGTAGTGTCCGCCTCGGGAGCAACACTATTTTAAGCCCTAGTGACGTACTTTGAATCCTTCGCTACGCTCTGGATTAAAAACAAAACTCTCGCCTTTAAAATAGTTGTTTGCTCCCTGGATAAACAACCTACTATTTTAACAGAATAACAAACATGCACATGCAAGCAAATAAAATTCGAAGTAGATAACGAAAGGCGGCTCATTTCAGGGGAGTAGCAGAGTCATGTCGATAACTTATTTTCTATGAATTTATTAATGCATATATTACATAAGTAAGTATTATATAACATGTATATGAAAACAAAATAATGATATGTTATTATTATTTTGCTTTTTTTTCTGCTCTATTAATATAATGCAATTGCCATGTTATCTTTTCATCACCTTTGGTTGACTGGTATAGACAATACGAAAGGCATTAAAGACCGCCATTGTACCGTTGTGCATGAAGATTAAGTAAAAAAGAGAAGTGCTTACGAGTTTTTCGTCCATCCACTGTTTAATGTCTAGACCAGACTCTTGCCATTTGCTCTTTACAAAGGAAGGTCCCATACTTTCTTTTAGGTCTCTAATCATTGCTTTCAAAAACAGGTGCCCATGATTCGCAGAAAGTATGCTTTCAGAAAGTCTTAATATCTGTACAAATGTGATATGCTGAAAATAAATATAATGATTATGTAGACCACATCAGTTAGGTTATATAAAATTACATGATTATATTTATGTGTGCATAATAAATTAATTTCTCTATTTACCTTCTTTTCGATTTGTGGAGCAATTATTTTTCCTAAATTATCATACAACATAGGAATATCAATGTAAAGATCAGGTGCGAATTCTAATATTTCTTTGATACCAGCCACAAAATTGTCAGGCGAGATGGTATTAGTTGCCACTAAACTGAGTAGTGCCTTTGAAATGAGCGCAATCTCCTTTGCTGACCTAAAACAAAAAAAAATAATTAAGTTATGTTTATATGTTAAACTAGCTGTTGTTGCGGCGCCTTAGTCCACTCGAAACTAAAAAAATAACTATTTTTTTTTACAAATTACTACATGGTCTGTTTTTAGGTGGTCATATCATGAAATACAACCATTTCATGAAATGTTTGATATTCTGTGCTTACTTTTCTACAGCAATGTTGAATATTTCACTAACAACAGCAGCATGGTACTGGGCTGTGTACAATTGCTTGACTTCAGCTACCATTTCAACGTCATCCGAGTTAATGATGCAGAGGTCTATCATAGACTTGATCGACTTCTTCTTAGGCTCTGGCAGTGGTTCCTGAGGAACTGGAGCTGGTGCAGGCGTGGGTGCCGGAGCCTCAGTGGCGACCGGCGGCGTGGTCGGCGCCGCGCTCGTGCTGCGAGTGCCGGAGTTGGATCGAGCCACGCCCACCGAACCGGAGCGGCTACTACTTCCACTTGCTGCTGTAATGATGAAGATGAGTATAGTATAGTACACACTTTGTGGGATGAAAAAAAGACAACAACACACTTAAAGGTATATTGTTATCATTATCACATCTAATATGTTTACAATACATTAATCATTGATAACTGCCATTTCTAATTTTGAGAATTTATATAGTGATTTTCTGCAAATTAATTCAATACAAGCTGAATAATAATTCATTGTAACTTACTGAAATCTCCTCTGGAGTTGAATGTGGACCGTTCAATAGACGCTCCCTTAGAATAATTAGGAGTCATATCTCTGTTAGCTGAAAAATTCAATTATTTTAGAAACATGTATGTTATAGTATTAAATCTATACTAATATAATAAAGCTGAAGAGTTTGATTATTTGTTAGTTTGAACGCGCTAATTTCTCTCACTACCAGTCGCATTTGAAAAATCATTTTTGTATATAATAGCCACATTTATGTAGAGGGTATCTAGCATTACGCTAAAGTTCTTGGTTAGCCTTAAATCTTGAATATTGTGAAAAGTAAGTCGGAAGAAAAAGCGATATCGAACTGCCTTAGCCACGATCGCTGGGGTAATGACTAATTATACGTAAGTACCATGTACTACAAAGAAATTGATTTTTAGAAGATCTATAAAAAGGCCGCGACACTATCTATATATATAAAAATGAATCCCTATTTCCCTTGGTCACGGCATCACGCGTGAACGGCTGGACCGATTTCGCTTATTCTTGTTTTGTTGTGTTTATTATTGTTAGGAGAAGGTTCTTATGAAAAAAAAATGAAGAAAATAACAATGGTACCTTACCTACATAGGTAAGATAGGTATGTAGGTAGGGTAGGTTAGGTAGAGTAGGGTAGGGTAGGTAGGGTAGGGTTTAGTAGGTAGGGTAGGTAGGTTTTGGTAGGGTAGGTAGGGTAGGGTAGGTAGGGTAGGGTTTAGTAGGTAGGGTAGGTAGGTTATGGTAGGGTAGAGTAGGTAGGGTAGGGTAGAGTAGGTAGGGTAGGGTAGGTATGGTAGGGTAGGGTAGGTATGGTAGGGTAGGGTAGTGTAGGGTAGGGTAGGGTAGGTAGAGTAGGGTAAGTAGGGTAGATGAATGTTTGGTGTCTGGCAAAACAAAGTTTGCCGGGTCAGCTAGTATATATATATCCCCGGTTTCTCAACAGGCGATTATCGGTCTTGTAACGTAACCGACAAATAATCGCTGGCTATCTATTGCGTTTGGCTGTTAAAAATTCATTCAACCAATCACAGCAGACAACGCGTGCTTGACAATTTTTTTCTTCGATAATTTAGCAATGAGAAACCCAGCCATATCTTATAAATAAGCCACATTAAAGGTCTATACACACATATCAGGGCCGTGCCCGGGACGTGCACGGGACGTGGACAGACCGGGCCCCGTCAGGGGCTCAAAAAAATGTCGTTGTGTACATTTTATATGAACTCGTACACACAAATCCGTGGACCAGGGCCAGTGACGAAGCTTCAATGATTGGGCCCGGCCCTGTCACGTCCCGGGCATGTCCCTGATATGTATGGATAGACCTTAAGGCATTTCGGGTCAAATAATTTATTGAAAATAAAATCAATCTGCCACCTAGCCTTTTCCTAATTATGTTAGGGTCGGCTTCCAGTCTAACCGGATTTAGCTGAGTACCAGTATTTTACATGGAGCGACTGCCTATCTGACCTCGACAACCCAGTAACTGAATAACATAATACCCCTTGGCAAGACTGGTGTCAGATATCAGGCATCTGACTACCCGTAACAAGTTATTGTACTTATTTTTTGACCAGCTCATATGCTACTGCTACTACATTTACAGATTTCTCAAAATCTTAAAAAAACAGCACATCGCTATTTTTGTGTTTTATAGCAAATATTTTAGACCTATTTAAAAAGTTACTTACCTCTTAGTGATGTAGGATCAGTTTGTACATTCTCTAGGACACTGTACATGTTTTTGCTGATGCTTATCATAGAATTGCTACTAGCTTGTGCGGTATTCTTTGTACCTGAACCGTGGTTCCATGCTGAATTGTGTGGAGCCAATTTGATATTGTTCAGATTCTAAAACAAAGTTATTTATTATCAATCAATTGCATCTCTATACATTCTATACATATTATATCAATACGCTTCGGTTGGTCATTGATTTGATGTTTGAAGGGCGTCAGTGAAGGTAAACTTGGTATCTAACAGATACAATGGTTCTGGAAATTAACCTCTGCATATATTCAAACTCACAAAAAAGCTTTGTGGCCGACCGATGGTATGGATTTGGCCAGTTTCAGCTGGAGTTACAAATTCGGTCAGTAGTTGGCCGTATATTCGGCCCGACCGTTCTTGAGCTGGTAGATGTTATAAAATAGACAATTAAAAACTGAATGCAACATTTGTCAATGAGTGTATATGATATTATAAATACAAAAGTTTGGATGGATGGATGTATGTTTGTAACTCATTCACGCTAAAATGGCTGAACGGATCTGGATGAAATTTGGCACAGAGATAAATCATAGTCTGGAATAGCAGATATGCTACTTTTCATCCAGGTATATTGTTCCTTTGGGATGATAAAACACTTTTCACGCGGTCGAAGCCTCTGGCAGAAGCAAGTAATAAAAATAAATAAAAAGTTAATTAAAAAAATCAATAAACCCGACTGCTTAAAAAGCGTAAGCGAACTAAAATGACGTAAACAAGAAGTAAATCATGCTGTGCAGTCGGGAGGATACATATTCGCGAACTGGCTGACCAAAACCAGATGTATCCTCCGACTGCACAGCATGATTTTCTTCTTGTTTACGTCGTTTTAGTTCGCTAACGCTTTTTAAGCAGTCGGGTTTTTTTTATTAACTTTTTTTATTTACAACATTTTAGTAATTTTTTTTAGAATTAGGTACATTTAAACATAAAAGTGATATTTATTTTTGAAATCACCTCTCAAAACCCTTTATTTTGATACCCCACACGACGGGTTGGGAAGAAAAAAACATTTTTTTCCACCACAAAATGGTGCCCAAAATCCGCCATTTTTTCTTTTCCAACTTGTAATGTAGCCAGTGACACTCGCAGGGTTAAGACAAATAGATTGACGTAAGAATCATCAAAATCGGCCAACGCTATTGGTCTCTAGAACGGCACATAGGAACAAACATACATACATACATAGACTGATAAACACATTACCCTCCTTCAGCAGTCGGGTAATGATGCTCAATTACTACTATTCATAGTAAATGAGCATCAGGTTAATGGTGTTCTAAATTTCGAGACAAAAAACAACCTTATTTGCTTATCATCCAGGACATCAAGTCTGAAATTAGTTAGGGTTGGCAGTGATAGAAAGTTAAATATTCTCTGGTGATTGTACATATGTAATTTGTCATAGAAGTAATGATTACAAATTAAAATTATGACACTTTGATGGGATTGGTAGATAAAATCATTGTAATTTTGTAAGAATGTAACAATTTCATGGCGATAGCCCTAAAAAATCAGCTGTTTTCGCTTATTTGTAAACATTGTATCTTCTAAGTGGCACAAGGAAGATATCATTACCTTAGCAATATTTTTATTCCACTGTTATGATTTTAACCGGTATGTTCCTTATAGCAAAGCACAGTGCAACTTTTAACTCTATAATGTTTATCAGTCGTCATCCTTTTGTTGACTTCATGCCTTAGGTACTCATAATTATCTTTCAACATAAGTTATTGCTTAAGAAAAAAAAAACATACCTTTTGTGTTACAGCCTTAAGTTTTAGTGTGTCAACTGGGTAGTTAGTGGCCCGAGATGATTTCCATGTATTATCTATAAACGAATTGTTTGAATTCTGTCTACGGCTGTCGCCACGCTTACCACGGCCACCCTCATCACGGCGGAATCCTCCCATAGGGTTAGCGTTCATTAACTAAAAGAGAATGCATTTTTATTAAATTACAGTCCATCAAGTGAGATCTTAAAAATATTTTCCAAATATTGATTCTCATTGTTATTATATCAGTTACTAAGAAAAAAGATACCGTTTTTTAATTTAAATTACCTCAATATGTCGCTGTTGTTGTTCAGCTTCTTTTTGAATTTGATCCATCATTTTTGGTTGCGAATCAATAACAGTCTTAGCCACCCATTTGCGTTTTCTGAGTTCAATTACATCTTGAAGCATGAACCTGTTCAAAAACAGTTTGTTTATATAATGAATAAAAGTGAAAACGAAAAGCTTCGCTTTGCTGGCCTATAGGGATTTTACAATTTTACCGCTGTATAATATTATTTGGATGTATAAATGAAATCACCAAGCTGCCATAAGCAAGCCTGGTGATTAATGATCGTGCCTTCTTTGTCATTACCCTGCAGAAGGACAGTTACAGGCTGGTATTATACTATACAGGATTATTGGTAAAACACTAACAACCTTGCAGGGCTATGTTACTAAAACCATAAATAACAACATTACTTTTAAAACTTCAACAAAAAAAATATCTGCTGGTTCATAAATACATGCCGAATAACTCGTCAGAATGTATGGATCAACTGTTTTTTTTTTGTTGAATTTTTAAGTCATAGATCAATATTTATTGTTTATGATGTTAGTTATAAAGACCTCAAAGGTCGTTAGTGTTTTACCAATAACGATGTATAATATTAGATTATGTGCGGTTAAAATGGTTATTAAATGTGTTTATCTACACTCACAACGTAATGTTCCAAATACGAATTCAAAAAATATTATATAAACACGTACTTTATATTCGTGGATAGGTAAAATTTAAAAAAAAAACCATTACAGTTCAACATTTTCCTTCGATTTTCAAACAACTGCATCATAAAATAACTTTTTAATTTTTATAGCACACTTTTACTTTTTAATTTTCTGGCGCGTATGGGCTGTAGTAAAGAAGTTTCATTGTCTGTGGATACGCGCGCTACGCAACGAGAATCTAAATTTCCCGCCATACCAAATATTTTTCCCTTTCCACTTTTGTTTTATCACAACTGTATGAGTGAAGATAAAGTAGTGTATGCAACGGCATATAATTAGGTATTAAAACACTCGCGTAATATTATTATCAAATTCGGCTTCGCCTCATTTGATAAACCTACGCTCGTGTTTTAATAACCCCTATTATATGGCCATTGCATAAACTACTATTACAAGTGTCATGATCAATAATACATTAGATTTTTTTTCGTAACTAACCTAACACGACTGCTTATTTTATTGGATTTGCGATCGACAATATCTTGCATTTTTTTGAATATATTATCAAGTTGGCCATGGACTTCATTTTCCACTTGTTCTCCAATCGTAGTAAGTAACTTGCAGAGACACTCAAGCTTTTCTTCTTCAACTTTATCGATGAGATATTTCATGCAATAATCCATGATTTTAGATGTCAACATTTTTAATTTATACAGCTCACCTGCAACAATGATGTATAATAATGTATTTATGGGAATATAATATTCAAAAGTTCAATATTGGTCCTGAAAAATTATCATTATTGAAGAAAATAACAACAAGCAGTGCCTTAACTCTAATTGAAACATAAAATCGAAAACAAGTCGCATTAGCAAATAATGTTGGTATATCACAATAAGTATATCAACAGTTTTGTAACAATGGAACAAAATTAGCTAGCATTTTTTTCAACAAATTTAAAATAAATACATTTCTGAAAATGTAGATAAAAGTACCGATGCTATCACTATAGTTATAATTTGCCTGGCCTTGTCAGCCATACTACATACAATTTAACAAATAAAATGTGGCTGACGAAAAATTGCACTTTGAAAACAAGCTTATGCCGTCAGCCACATATGGCTGGAAAATGTCAGCCATATGTGGCTGTCGAGGCATTATATGTGTTTAGTATCTAAAATAACATACACTAAAGCAATTTATTTAAAAACTTGTGCTGAATTTGGTTAAGGAGCATACTATTTTATAACCATAAGTTGGAACAAAATTAGCTAGCAATTTTTCAATAGTTTCGAATAAATTTAAATATTTAATATAATATACGCTCAAGCAATTTATTTAAAGGTTTGTGCTGAATTTGGCTGAGCAGCACACTATTTAAAACGTAAGTATAGTACCGCAACCTCGGTGTACTAATTCTGTCTAATCTATTGGGGAAAACAGGCACATAGATATGTGAAGGGAATAATTTTAAAGCTTACTTATTCATAAATATTCGCCAATATATAGAAATACAGGAAATGAAGGCTTTCGCTGATGCTTTTGGGCAGAAATTATGCATTATATTTAAACTATAAAATATGGGAATGATCAGGCAGAAGCATCTTTATAAACTCCTTTATTAAGTGCAAAGAAATAACAATCACACAAATAAACAATAATAAAAATTGCATCTCAAATTTTGAAAGCATTATTAACATCATAAAAATCGGCCAAAAGCGAGTCGGACTCGCGCACGACGGGTTCCGTACCATTATCGCAAAAAAACGGCAAGAAAGCCACGTTTGTTGTAAGGGAGCCCCACTAAAATATTTATTTTAATGTTTTTAGTATTTTTAGTTATAGCAGCAACAGAAACACATCAATTGTGAAAATTACAACTTGTGACAGACGAACAGACAGACAGACGGATCGTGGAGTCTCAGTAATAGGGTCCCGTTTTTACCCTTTTGATACGGAACCCTAAAAAACAATTTATTACTGGAAGGAAACTTGAAAAAGGGTAGGCAAAGAATGATCAAAATCTTACTTACCAATAAATCTCACATTTCCCACAGATCTCATTCTTACACGTCTGTTTTCTTCGACAATCATTAGATTCAATTCCTTCTTCCTGGTCTGAAATGTTTAAGGTAATTAATTAATAATAATTAATTATTAATTATTGGATGGTTTAAAAAGTCAGGTTCAAACACACACACTTTTAAATTAAAAATAAAATAACCAGTAAATTTCTAAATTATAAACTCGCCAAAAGTTTTATAGAAACTTGCAAATCAGACTTATCGCCGAATGGAAATCTGGAATTATCACATGGGAACATACTGTCATACCTCAAGACATGGTCTATCTTTGTGGCAAATTCTCAACATTTAGCTGTTATGGCGTAAAATGTTACAGACAGCTAGACACACTTTTGTATTTATAATATTGGTATGAATTATTAATATACTCACAGGGTCAGTGCAGGCAGCAAGCTCATTTTCAAATTTCAATATTTGCTCATCTACTTTATGAGTTTCAAACTGATTTTGGCATTTGTTGATAATAAGCGCTCTGAAATTGACACATTGGTCAGGTGATGATGGATTGTCAGCTGGAACCTGTGAAATAATTAATATTTTAAATGTTTACACTGAAACATGCAGTAGTATTGTTAAATGATTAGTGCTGCCGGGCGTTTTTATAATACCTTTAGGACAGATAACTTGTTACACATAGCAGCATAGGCTTCAGAAAAGTTAGGCTCTTCAATAGCTTTTTCAAATACTAAATCAATAACACCTTCTAGACGCTTCTGATTGTTGATATCCAACGTTTTTACTCTTTCCAAAAGAGTATCGAACTTCTGTGGAGTTAACTTGTTCAAAATACCCCTGAACTTCTTGTAGAGTTCCTGAAAGAATTAAAAAACAAAGAAAAATTAGCACTGTTCATGGTATTGCCTAATGCATATATCTATACTAATATTATAAAGAGGAAAGATTTTTTTGTTTGTTTGTTTGTTTGTACCGAATAGGCTCCGAAACTACTAGACCGATTTGAAAAATTCTTTCACCAATAGAAAGCTACATTATTCCTGAGTGACATAGGCTATATTTTTATCCCGAAAACGGGTTCTGTGGGGTGGTCCATGGGAGCGAATCCGCGGGCAACAGCTACTAGGTGATATAATGGCACATCTTAAAAAAATGTAAATGGAATATAATTACTATAATATACACCAAAAAAATATAGTTTTACAAAGATTTTTTATTCAATATAACCCGTTTTGCCCCATTCCGCTTACTGAGACTGTTAAGAGAAAGACAATAAAGAAAGATAAAGCAGCACCACGTTTTTTTTTGCCAGACAAAAATCCGGCGAAAAAGAAAGTGGTGCAGCATATTTTCAGATTTCACCTCAAATTAAATGAAAATATCCTTCGAACCTAACCTGTCCGTGTCGGGGTGCTCTAAGCTCCCGAGTTCGCTTCGCTCGCTCTTGGACTTATTCATTGACCGTAATTTATTCGTAGATCATTAGTTCTATATCTCGATCTTATGCGACTCAGGTCGAGATATATAATGTTATGCTGCATTATAGTAATCATTAAACATAGTTGAGATTATGCACAGCAATAAAACTAATAAATTAACATGGTAATCAATTAATACTCAATTTATTAAATTAGCATGGTATTACCTGTGTCCTAGATTCTTCTTCATTGATAGAATCCTTACGGAATCTAGTAGGCTTCCATGCAGAATCTACTTCATTAAGTTTGACTTCCTCCCTCAGTGACAATGATACATGAATAACTGGTTTGTGTGGGCTATTACCACTTGGGCTTGGGTTCAGTTTGATACTTCCTTTGCCTGTATAAAAAGAATGGCTTTAATAATATATATCAAAGTCAATCAAACACATTAAAAAAACGAAGTGTTACCGGTAGGTGCTGTATTTCTTGAATCTTTCTTTGCATCTCGAGGTGTATTATTCCTGGATCCCATACCAGGGGTCTTGGCAAATGGAGGAAATAGGGAATCATTCATAGGTCTCGAAATTGGCGTGAAAGGTTGTGGCTCCTGCATTGGTGTTGTCTGGCAATAAGTAATGAAAGTTAAATAGCATTCCAATCTTATATAAAATAAATAATAATACAACTAAACAAAATAGAGAAATGACCATACCCTAATGACATTGCAATGTTCCAACAAAGGAGCATTAGGCTTGTTCTTTGAAAGTGGATCTTCCTTTATTTGCTTCAGCAAATCAATATCATAGCACTTTTTGCCAGCTGTATTAAGTGGAGACCATTGATCTGAAAACATAAAGATGTTAAAAACTGCTCATATAGAGATGAGTTTGATAAACTCATTACTGAAAACTTGACAAACCTTCACTATATTTGTATTTAGGCACAAACAATTGTGGCGTTGGTTGCTCAATCTTTGAAGTCTCCCCTGGCTCAGGTTTAGGGGTTACAGTCACTTCATCGGCAGGCTGGGTTTTATCTTGTTCTATATTAACTACTTTATCAGTCTCATTTTTTCCGTTTTCATATGACTCAGCTTCTTTAACATTAGTTTCATTATTCGCCATTTTATTTGCAGCCTTTTTATTGTTATTCTTGGTATTCTTTACAACCTTTTCATTTTTGTTTATGTCTTCCTTAACAGTCACTGTTTTAGTTACGTCAGTTGTGTTTCCATTGGCCGCATCTGGATCTAACATAGAAAAATGTAGAATTATGATTTGTTTAACTATATAATGTATAGTTATTAGAATAATGTTATAACATTTATAATCAGTTCTTTTGAGCAAGCAAATGAAAAGGTTTTTTTATTTCTTCTCCAGCTCCAGATGAAGCCACTTCACAAGCAAGCTCATTCAGTTAAGATCAAGTGCTTGTCCTACTAATGCCTATCAGCATTAAACTACCTTCAAATATATTCATACACAAGGGCAATGACTAAAATGTCAACTGAACTGACTTGCAAATTAGTCACTCTTCTGAGCCTATAACTTATACAACCATATCATGAATAAGCAGACACTATTCAATGTGAAGTTTTCGAAAAAAGCTAAGAATTTAGTATAAAATTTTAATGCTGCTTCGTAGATAACATGAGGCGATATGGCAAGCGCTTAAAACTCAAGGCGTCGAAAGCAAATACATCAGTATTCTAAAAACATATACGAAAACAAAAACGCCATAATAAAATTGAGAGATACAAGACGAGGAGATAACCTTTTCCTTGCAGCCGGGTAAAAATAAAAAGAGGTGTCTGCCAGGGTGATCCTGTATAGCCTATTCTTTTAACAGAGGTCTTGTTGGCATAGACTTCGCAAACGAGATTGGGCGAAGTGTTGGTTGAGTGTTCATCAACAAAGAGAAGTTGTCTCAGCTACGATTCGTCATTGACTTGATAATCGTCAGGCCATCGAAAGATGGACTGCAAGCAATACTAAATGAACTAGACAGAGAAAGACACACAAGAGCAAAGGATGTCGCTGTAACTATAAGAAAGCTCAAATGGAAATGGACATAGTGGCTAATAGCAAATTACTGTTTTAGTTTAAATTCACATGAAACAGAAACGGGGTGTACACCGATCCAAAGACATGCAGTTGGGGGGGCCTTTGTCAATAAAAGAAAAACAGACGGAGATATTGGGGCAGTTAATAAGTTATATTTTAAAACTAAATTGTATAAAACTGAACAAAACAACCAATGTTCTAATTTTATACCTGCCTGAATAAATACTTATATTAAGAAAACTACACACACAGAAAGAGAAATCAAAAGACAAATTCAAAATGCTAGCATATTAAGAAGGAAGAAGAAACTTCCAATTAATCTGAAAAATCTGCACATTCTGCCCTTCTATACCCCAAAGCTGATCACTGTCTCTATACTCTAAAACTACAACTCTCTCTTAAATAGCAAGGAGCTGGCTATGTCACTATAGCACACCCTAATGGAAAGGCAAAAATATTGCTACTCAACACCTGACAAAGGACATAGCAGTCAAATTCGAATTCACTAAGGATGAGAGGCTTGGAAGGTGAAAGACAACAATACATTCATGATGCTGTGTGATAGAAACATGAATAAAATCAAGAGACAAAATTAATAATTGATTTTTTTCATTTGCTGGTTTAACTGTCGCTGCAGATTGAATACTATTCTAGAAAATTAATGTTGAAGGAGCCATTTTTCTAGAAGCTCAGTGCTGAGACTGAATAGAATCCTTGCACAGCACATAAATGAAATGTAAAAGTAATGATGAATACTTAATTTAATATTAAGTATTATCAGGTAAAACAGAAAATCATTAATCTCAGCTATCAATACTGTTCTATTGGTAGATAAAAGATTTAAAATCATACAGCCACTACACTACTAAAATAAAACTGAATAAAAATAGCATAAAATTTGTATCACAATGTTATTCATTGTGCTTTTTTGTTCAGTCTACAAAAAAATAGGATTTGTATACACAAAAAACAAACTGGATGATCTTCCATACATAATACAACAAACTGAAATGTAAGATGATTACATTTTAAGAAATAATGTACTAACCTGTAGTCTTATTATTAAGGTTAAAATCTTTCATTTTGAATTCAGATTGGTTAGTGCGTAGAACACTAGATATACTCTGTGTCAATTTTGCTTGAGCTTCTATCGCACTTGATCCTTCTTTTAGTTCAGGTGCCTTTGAAAGCTGCTCCTTTGCAACTTTTTCAATGCTAGCAGATAACAGTTGTGTGGCAGTGGGTGGGGTTTCAACAACAGGCTCACTCTTGATAGCAAGTTCAACATTTAATGCTGCAGTTTGAGCTTCTGGAGCAGGGAAAAATTGCTTCAGCGGTGTTTGTTTCTTTATTGGCTCTACACTGAATCCTTGATTACTTTGACTAGTTGGAGGAAGAATAGCTTCTGCCAAGCTATCAACTGAACTAATCACTGGAAAAGATAAAAAAGTAAGTATTAATATCAAGTCAACTATAAAGCAAGTTAAACAAAAACTTATACATTTACTGATACTCATGTGCTGCATGGATGAATTTGAATTAGTGTCTGACCGAAGTTTCTATTTCAGCCTAAAATATATGTCACAACCAAAACTAGTATCCTTCAGTCGACAGTTCAGATAGATAACTAAAGACTGATGGTTTCATTATTCTTGGCCAAGTGCATGCGACCCATAGGCCAGTCAACAACCCGGCGACCAGATATATACTTTAGGGTAACATCAATAATAATTATACATAAACTAACTTATACATGGCCAGTTGTGTTTAGGCGAAGGAAAAGCATAGTGCACATACTTTAGCACCTGTGCCTAACCCATCCCTAAATAACTTTTCATGAGCTAATGCTAAATAAAAGCGTAAAATACTGATCTTAGGCTTTATTTAAATTTTTCCCGCTCAAAATAAAATAACTTTTCACCTCGTAATCGTCTTTGATTTATTTAATATTAAATTTAATAGTCTTATGAAAGGGCTGATATAATAATGACTAGAAGAACCTAATATTCGGTTACGATTTCGGCTGAAAATAGTGATTCGGTCAGAAACTAATTTGGTTAATCTTAAAATTGCTTTAGAACAAGTTTCTAAAATCAAGGTCATTACTGAGAAATTGTACACGAGACAATATATTGTCCGATAAAATGTTGTAGAAGGATGTAACGTAAATATCGCACAAATTAAGGAAGAACTATCAAATTTGTTTGGATGCTAATAATAAATGTTGATGTTGTTTTTATTCTGTGTATACGTATGTGTACTACGAATTATAATGTAATTCATGATTACAGAGAAAATGACATTTAGTAAAATACCTTGATAAAATGATTTTTGATCTACCCTATCACTTTATAAGAACCAAGTTCGTAGTCTATAAATAGAGACGTGAGATATTTCCACGTGGGAGTTCTTGCACCGTACCTGAATATCAGACTTTATGTGGCACTGATACCTAAATTATATCACAGTATAATAATCCATTAAACTTTCTAGTTAATAATCACACAATTGTATTAAGTCACAATAATTTAACAATATGGTAAAAGAAAGTCTTCAACAAAAGGTCACTCAAGGATCTAGATGTCCGACTTTTAACACTTTATCACTTGAAATACATTACTTATAAATATTTAAAACTTAAATAAATATTTTACTATTCTATAATCGATAAATTCATTGAATTATTTGCTTAAAATAAGGTTAAAAAGTTAAAAAAAATTAAAACCATTTAAAACGCGGCCATACTCAAAGTGACTGTAAGGTAAAAGCCGCCATCTTGGATCGTTCCAAGAGACAGACAGATGTTTCGGAGTGGCTCTGGCTAGTGTAGTGCGCAAGTGCACAGTTAATCGATTAAACGTTGTTCACCACAAAACGAGATATATTTTTTTTGCAAATAACTATAATACCAAAATCTTTTATTTTAACATTATAAACGGAGAAAACGAGAGGAAATTTTATTATTTCCGTGAGTTTCTGTGAGATTCGTTTTTAGTTATCTGTACTAAGAAATGATACGCCAATGATCGGAGTACCAAGTGGCGCTGTACCGTACCAGTGTATGAGCGGCTATTAACAACTACTATATCAAACTGGCCATAGTTTAGTAATGACTGAATTTGTCGTAACTGAACAATTGATTGAAATAAATTGTTGACAGACCTAATACCGTATATTCATGATTCAAAATTGTATCCAACGAATGGCTCGCAAATGAACATAATGTTCAAAGATGTTGATAATATATTTATTTTTACACGATAAAGTGAGTAGGAAAGTATTATTTTGCCGCAATAAATGCTACAGCGCTCACCATCAAGCCATTAAAATATACTTGTCTTACTACAGTACAGTGCGCCCGGTATACCTTGTCACGCTAAATAAAGGGTTAAAATAAACACTACACGCAGATAATCCTTTGCAAATGATCGAAAAAACGCGATAAAAATATTTTAAGAAACTAAAGATTTTATTTGCCCACTATACCGATTTTAAGTAATCGATTTGATAATCGATTCTTTTAATCACTACACCACTACGAATTTATTCCAAGTCCGATTTTGGTATGCCGCCGTCCTATAGTTATCTTACAAAATGATGATTTGAGATAAAGACGAAAAACAAAAACATTCTCTCACCCCAAATGCCTTAATATACCTTTTCCGTTCCGTCGTAGGTAAAAAACAGCTAAATAATAAAAATCGATGCTGTTTATAAACTAAGTCATAGGCGTGAGATTATAGAGCAAAGAAAAATAGATCTAATTGCGTAGGTACTTTCGAGTAGGCAAATTATTAGTGTACATCAACTACTAAAATCTTATCAAGAATACGTTTTTAATGGTTTTTCTTCTTTCGTTTTTAATTTGGGTCATTTTTATTTTTGTCTGGAATCTATTGATAGTATAAAAATACTGCTTAGAGAAATCGATTGAGATTTATTTGCTTAGGAGGTAATAAAGAAATAAATATGGCAAAATGTCAGCTAGTGACACTCTAGTAATACATAATAATAGGACGGCAGTAAGACCTTTGGCTGCTACATGCAAATCGTACCTACCAACAAATTTTTACACTGAGAATTACTCTATGGCTTGGCAGACTATTTATTAAGGGTTTCTGTGTCGAAACTTCTTAAGGTAGCCATACAACATCCTTCCTATCGTCCAATCGGCATGAAGCTACCGATTGCATCAGTTAGAATTGACCGTGTGTGGAAGTGGATTGGCATGACAGTTATACTTGACGGCACAATCGAATTTCGATTCTTTTGGCTTGATCATACCGATTGGACCGTGTATGGCGGTCGGCGATCGTCAGTTCAGTCAGGTCAAGATTTTAATCGGTGATATATTTCTGAGGTAATAAGACAACGTTGTGGTTTAAAAGAAGATGTAGTGACTAAAATTGAAAAGAGTAGGTATGCTAAGATGGTTTGGTCATGTTGAGAGAACGAATGAAAGGCGACTAAGGAAAGGTATTTACATGGCAGACGTGAATGGAAACACCGGGAGGGGACGCCCTAGAAAGACATATTTGGACCTTATAGGTAATGTTCTTCAGAAAGGCCAGGTGCGCAGTACTCATAACCGGCGTGTGTGTATGACTAGATGTATGAATGTGAGTGAAGCAAAAGAAGTATGTAAGGATCGTAGCAGGTGGCGTTCTGTAGTTTCTGCCTACCCCCATGGGAAACAGGCGTGAGTTTATGTATGTATGTATATATTTCTATATATCGAAGTGAACCGTGTATAGGGAAAGTGAAAATCAAAATATGTATAGGGAAAGTGAAAATCAAAATATATCACA
Organism: Anorthoa munda; assembly: GCA_945859665.1. Lineage (NCBI taxonomy): Eukaryota > Metazoa > Arthropoda > Insecta > Lepidoptera > Noctuidae > Anorthoa > Anorthoa munda. The sequence continues at coordinate 43,593,239 of OX243893.1, forward strand.
ACAGGTACCTACATATGCGTTCATTAACCACTGTTTGCACCACTCTGCTCGATCTTTTCTTTTCTTTGTTTCATTTTCACAAGTAAAATGCTCAAAACGGTTAAAACATCGTCGTCTGTCACCGGTGACGCCATGGCTTCAACTGAACGTCGCTGCCAATTGGTCATTTTAAACTGGTCGTGTGTGGTGTATATAGACGAACTGCACATTGGATCAAGCCTGCAGCGTCATGCCGATTGGACGATAGGAAGGATGGTGTATGGCCACCTTTAAAGTGAGAATGCCCGGGAAATCTGGCATTACTCGGTAGAAATGAGAAGAGAGAACTATTCGGAAGAACGAGGACAATGTCGTGAGGAAAGTTGAGTATAAATATGATTGTGTGAAGGATATGTCGAGAAAGGGAAGTGACTGCTGGGACGACAACGAACGGGGAAATATGGAAGAAGTCATGTTGCACTGTGCCGACCCCAAGTAAATTGGGATAAAGGCAAGAGATGTGATGATGATTTTATCAAATATTCATTTTAAGATATTTTTGCCAGGAACAAGTTTATTCCTTACTTTATTTTGCATAAAATATTCTTTCACAAGATTTACCAACTGGGACTTATATCTTTCGAGATATAGGATAGGCCTGACCAAAATTGACGGAACTTTTATTGCCGCACCACCAATAAGGCGGTTACACACCACCTCCGATCCGTGTCCGTGAAATTTCGGTTCCAAGTAGCCGTAGTAGGTACTTATTGTAGGGCAAATTACGCACTACATCCGAACTCTATCTGTCATAATTCAGAACATTTTGAACTCGAAACTCGAATCACGGACATTGATCGGATGTAATGTAGTGCGTAACCGCGCTTAGTAGAGTTAAAACGGGGTTTTTTTTGCTTGGTATCATAGGGTTAAACGTTTAGATTTTGAATTATCCAACACAGGTTAAAGAATTTTTTATATAGCACATGACTTGCATACCAAAAAATATGAATTGACGATCTACAAGGAGTCAACGATAGTGGATCAGTTAAGCAGGTCACGACTTTGATTTTGACTTTCCGTGACCAATCATAATACTTCTAATACTACTAATTCATAATAATAATCCTTTGTTAAGTACAAAGGATTATTGGTTACAAGTTTTACAACTTGCACATGATACTTTGCCCTGCAGTGGGACAGTAACAGTCATGCTGGTATTATAATATGTATAAAATGTTTTAATTTTAATTGACCTAATTAATAAATTTAAAAATCTTGACATAAGTACCTAATGTAATGTCTCTTTTTAAGTTTTTCTTACTTTAGTTAGGGCCTCTTGTGCGTTACTAAATAACCCGGAAATGTTGTTTTCTGAAGATGACGAAAAATATTTATACTTTTTCCATGTCTATATTTTGTGACCTATAGAAGACGAAATATCCCTTATATCACATAGAAGTAATATATCACAGATGTGAAATTAGGGGCATGAAAACGCAATTTATTTCCTATTGTGAACAAATATACTTATATTTACCGCAATAATAATTAAATCGTGGTGGTTAGCATGCACTGCGGTTTTTATTCGCGATTTTTACCGACGAAGGAAAAGTTCGCACGAATAAAAATCGCAGTGCGGCCCAAGCCTAATGGCGGCGGGAACGAATGACGCAAATACAATACGAATTACAATTAAAAATTAAAATCATGTTATAAATTCAAAGACAAGAAAGAACTCATATCGTAATGTAGTGTAATAAAAGGGATACGCATACAAGTTCCGTTCATAGATCATTCATTTATTTTTGGCCGGATTACATTTCAGGGCACAGACATTGACAAATGTAAGGTTAAATACAGTCTTACACCAACATTCGCCGATTTCGTTTTCTTTTATTGGTTTTTAAAATATGATATGATATAATTCCTAAATAACACAAAGTTTCCTCTGTCGACGACACCGCGACACAGTGTGTGCAAGTGCAAGCTTTCACGTGTCACCGACATCGAGCCGAGTAAGTTCGCGAACTTAAAAACTACTACTGTGTACTTTAAGTACGTAAATACGTTAATCACCCCTTTTAGACATTTAAAAATTTCAAAGTGAGCAGCACTATGGGTACTAGCTGTCAAAATCAAATATGAAGTAATTTATTATGTATTTTGTACATTACACAATACCGAAAAACAAAAGTTTTAGGACCTCTGATCTAAAATACCACACAGCGCGCAATGTGTGCAAAACTAAATGTTTTTAGTAACAATTTTACTGACATTATTAGTTCAATGACAAAGGTTTCGTTGATGGTAGATATTGATATATCTCCAGATATAACGATTATAACTGAATCTTATGTAGTACGGAATATCTAAACTCTACGAACCATAAAAATATTAAAACCCACGTTAAAAAAATGCTTTTCGGGAACTTTGACCACATATAAATATTTTTTGTCTTAGTATAAGTTACAACATTTTATCAATATGCAGAGACATAAAATAACTATTTTTCTTGTGGATATTTAGGAGTCTAATTTATACAAATCTCGACAGGAATTGTTACCAGATATTTAATTAAATTTTTCTAATCAAATTTAAAAAAAAAACAATAGGTGGACAATTTTGTTTTTTTTGGACCAAACATTTGTCCCATAAAGTTTTCATTCACAACACACATTTGGTCATTATTTCGGTCAAAATAGACAAAAATAAAACCATTCACATAGGGCTGACAATGTGACTATAGCAGCCGTATTGCGTAATGAATTCGGCAACGCAAAGGGCAAAGAGTATGAAAAATCGACCAATTGGTCGATTTTTGCTGCAGTCGTGTGTTTTTTAAGATTTTCATACTACATACAGAAGAGATTTGAAATGAAAAAATGCCCACGTGTATCAAACGAACGGGACGTTTGTCAACACATCTACTCGGCAAAAATAAATACATTAAACAGTATTTATTAACAAATGTTAAGATTTCCATACTACATACAGAAGAGATTCGAAATGAAAAAATGCCCACGTGTATCAAACGAACGGGACGTTTGTCAACACATCTACTCGGCAAAAATAAATACATTAAACAGTATTTATTAACAAATGTTAAGATTTCCATACTACATACAGAAGAGATTTGAAATGAAAAAATGCCCACGTGTATCAAACGAACGGGACGTTTGTCAACACATCTACTCGGCAAAAATAAATACATTAAACAGTATTTATTAACAAATGTTAAGATTTCCATACTACATACAGAAGAGATTTGAAATGAAAAAATGCCCACGTGTATCAAACGACCGCGAGGTTTCTCAACACATCTAATCAGCAAAAATAAATACATTTTACAGTATTTATTAACAATTTATTGTAAGAAATGGCTTGCGGCTATTTTTGTGGGCTTTGGTCGAACTTGCTTACGATAACACTTACAATAAAATTTACGGGAAAATACGAAAAAAGTAATAATGTTCATGATTATTTATACCTTTGATATTATTGAAGTAAACTTTGACACTTAATTTATTAAGTGTATCTAAGACTTCTATATTTTTTTTGCTATATGTATATCTGAATTATTGCAATTTTAAATTTAAATGTTGACCGGACAGTAATGAAAAACAAAAAACATTCGCAACTTGTATAACATATAAAGAAACTTACATGGATACACGATCTGGTTTAGTACACTTTAGGAGTACATTAATTTGTGCTCTACTCCTATAATACAGTCTTCACTTAAAACATAATCCGTGCGACTTCGATATTTAATTTTCAATACACTCACTTGAAAACTGGCTTCTACCTCACAGCTCGAAGGTACGATAAGAAGTGTGAACTGTACCTGTGTATTTATTTGCAATGGGTAGCCCCCACCTTTTCAATGTAAGTATTGTTTTGTTTTTATTATAATACAATAGAGCAGCCCTCACTGGTCGTTGGTCAGCCCCCAAGATCGAGTGCGGGGGACGAAAAAGAAAACCGCTAGCCATTTCATACAAAAAAATACAAATACTATGTTAATTAAATTTTATAATTTTTTTCGAGTATGCATGTTTAAAAACGTCGTTTGACACGCGTGATAATTTGTCATTCAATCAATCTCTCAGCTGCAATGACAAACTTTCCCCACTTCCATCACATCATCAGCCTGTTAATGTTCCCACTGCTAGGACACAGGCATCCTCTCTGTGAGAGGGGATGGGCCGTAATCCACCACGCGGGCCCAGTGCGGGTTGGTGGACGTCACATGTCTTCGAATTTTTGGTTCTACTCGTAGTACATGCCGGTTTCCTCACGATGTTTTCCTTCACCGTTTTTGAAAGCAGTGGTCATAAAATAATTTACACAAAGGGAAGCGCCTGCCTGGGTTCGAACCCACGACCTACAACTTGTAAGTCGCGGCCGATACCACTGGGCCACCACTTGCATCAATGTGTTAATATAAAGAAGTGACAGTTTTATATAATTAAAAAAGTTTAATATAATTATCTCTTCCTAAAAACTGGCATTTCCTGTGTTTTTTACATTATATTCCTTTACCGTATCTATCAGTACTATCGCGCAGTTCAAAAATATAGAATGCTTTAATTTCAAAAGGGAACTACCTGAGCAAGCTCAGGTAGAATTACGGTAGAATATTTTTTTCAAGAATGCAAATTTGGTATCGGTATTGTTTATTAGTTATTACTTAGTTATGAATCGTTTTGTTTTTATTATATTTTAACTCTTCACAATATTATGTCTACATCTCTTTTTTTTCATCTTTCCTTTCGCAGGTATGTTGGAAGAGATTTCTATAGAAATATGCATCAGGTGATGCTATTGTACCTATTTTTCTGTTTCTTCTTGCCTGTATTTTATGTGTCTGTGCATAAATGGTTAAATAAATCTCCAAAATCGTCGAGTTGGTTCCATTGACAGTGCTCTACTATATTCCGTATAGCCTGTAATTTTACATTTGACAGCTCAAAACGTAACATTTAGTGATGTACTAATGAGTTATTGAATTTCTAAAAACAATCGACTTTATTTACGAAAAAAAATTAATCGATCACATTAGTATTTTATTTTTGCTCAATATTGCTTTAAAAACATATGCAGGCGTTTAAATGACTATGTTTTAAGTAACTACTACATTTTGTATAACTTTTATCTATATAAATGTATATAATATAATTTTTTTCAATATTTACCTTACTTACATATTTTATTGATAATAACATTAATAAGTTTTAAGATAATTAAATAAATGTATTTAATTTTTACTGCTTTATTTACCGATAAATAATTCGATTAATTTGTGAATTTTAATTTATCGGAGTTTCAGGGCTAAAGTGCACGTCGCTTCACTATTGTATGCGTCCATGAAGAATTCGATTTTATTGTCTATGGTTGCTTGTTAATAATAATATGATTACAACTCTTAAAAAGCTTTTATGATTCAGAAAAGAGCCATCAGAACCATAGTAAGAATTCAACAGCAAGAATCATGCAAGCCTCATTTGAATGACTTAAATATATTGACAGTTCCAAGCTTGTACATTTTAGTCCTACTTAGTCACTTATCAAAATATATCTTTGAATATGAGACTGAAGATGAAAGGCAAAAAAGGGAGAGTACAAGAAGAAAAGATCTCCAGACGAAGCAAGTACCTCACCTGAACGTTGTAAAGCATAGCGCCTACCACAAGTCAATAAAAATGTTCAATAAACTGCCGACAGAAATAAAAAGTCTAGTATATACAAGTAATTTTCAGAATAAGCTTAAACAGTTCTTGTTAAACAAGTGTCTATATTCTATTGATGAATTTTAAATCCAAGACATAAAATGGTAATTATATTGTCGGTATTTTACTAATTGACTTATGACATTAATTCTGTTTTTTTTTTTGTATTATTCTTCCATTTATTAAATTTAATTTCCATATTTTTAAACATAATTTAAAAAAACAAAAAACATTAAAAAATACAAAAATAGTAGCCCACCGGTTACGGGAACAGGGTCCAAGCTACCGGTGGTCAGGGCTCCTGAGAGAGGAACCTCCTGACTATACGCGCCGTGTCCAGGAGTACCGCTTTCTGGATCAAGCCCTTGATCCAGCTGACTAACGAGCCTCCTCAGATGTTCGTCGAGGCTCTTGGGTATTATGCCATTGGCCGTCACGACTATCGGCACAATGATTGCTGTATTCACATCCCACATGTCGACAACCTCGCGAGCCAGATCAAGATACTTGCTTTTCTTATCTTTCTCAACCTTCACGAGGTTCTCGTCATGGGGGACCGCTATTATATCAACAATCATTGCGCGACGATCTAGTCGGTCTATCACCACTATGTCAGCCTTATTGGCAACAATCAGTGATGATAGACCGATCCCAATACAACATGACATTGCCATTTTCGAGAACTGGGTCGGGCTCATACTTATAGTAAGGCACTTCCGATTCCACAAGATTGTATTTAAGAGCAAGTAGCTGTATTATTCAGATTTTAATTTAATTTCGATAATTGTTATGATTTAAATATGGATTGCATGCATGATGTTTCTTATTTATATTAAGTTATAGAAATTCAGACATGATGTAAAAATCGTTATTGAATATTTATTGCAATTAAAATTTACATGCTATTAAATACTTAAATAACAATAACTACCTATATATACAGTTAAATAAAAATAAAATAAAAATACGAACGCGTATAAAAGGGCAGGGGTCATAGGGCGTCAAAAAATTCGTCCACATCGCTGTCAACGCGAAAAGTGCCCAGAACGCTGGCAGCATTGCCACGTTGGATGGCAATGCTGATTCTCTGGCCAAGGAAAAGCCCAGCCTTCTAGTCACGTGAAGAGTCGATTAGCCGTTTGCTTACATCTCGAAATACTCGAAGAGCACTCGGACCCCATGGACCTAATGTTCCAACCCCAAACAGCTCAAATATATAACTTCCAATAAGGTTATTGTATTTACGCCGTTTGAGGTTTTCTGCACCAGCAGCAGCTGCCCCAGCACAGCCCGCCGTGTTAAGAAGATGGGATGGCGCAAGGGTGTCGACACATGTTGCATCCCACACCAAAGGCCTACCCACCTTCCAAGGCATTACGGTCATCCCGTCTGGTCTCTTACCATCGTCGCGCGCCAAGCCATTGGCATTGGAATAAATGACTTGAATTGAATAATTATGGAACTTCATACGCAAGGCTGGACGGAAATTATACGTAAGTAGGTGTTCGCCTTCATCATCATCAACATCATTTCAGCCGAAAGACGTCCACTACTGGACATAGGCCTTCCCCAGGCGTCGCCACATTGACCGTGACCGCCGTTATTACAAAAATCTGACGGGCTGATTTTTTTGATGTAATAATTGGTTAATAAGACAAACTAACTGTCACACGCGACGCTGCTGTATATCGGGACGTGTGCTGTCGCGGTACTTTCCGCCTATTGATATGAATGCCTAACGAGTGAATCTTTAATATCGCATCGAGATGATTTATATTGTTAGCAAAAAAGGTTATAGGCATTGTAATGATTTGAGATCGATCTAATGACGATAAAAATAATACTAGTATTTCGAAATATAGTCAAATTAGACGTTTTTGTAGGTAAGTGCAAATATATTCCACACCACCCCGTGACGTCATTTGCTTGTGTCTAAAACACGGCCAAACCGGTTTTGTTATCAGTGACGCGTTGTGACGTGCACCAATCAGAGGGTAGTGAATTTGCAGGTAGACGATCAGTCACCGAGAGGGTAGGAAACATCAAATTATGTCACAAACTGTTGCGAAAACACGACGACGCCCTCTCAGAAGAGGAAAAACCTTTGTTGATTATTATGGATAGAATAGAGTTGTTGACGATAATGATCAGGAAAACATAAATTTAAGTTAGACCCATCACTGTACAATGAACCTGAATCTGATTTTTCTGAATAATTAAATAATGATGCCTTGGTCAAATCACAAAAAAACCGGCCAAATGCGTGTCGGATTTCGAACATTTAGGGTTCCATACCAAACCGCAAAAATAAGTTGGTTGTAATATCTGATTTATCAAAATATATAGATATTTGTTAGTAAAATATACCTAATAATAAACATTATCAGCAAATTTCAAGTTCCTAGGTCAATGGGAAGTTAAAAACATAAAATTTTGAGAAAAAAGCTGACTTTAGTGGGATATTGGCGCCCCACTTAAAAACATTAAGAAATACTTTTTGAGAATTTGTATGGCTCAGAGCAAGATGCTTAATACTGTCAAAATTTAAAGACTGTAGCTCCAACCGTTTGGCAGTAAAATCTGTATAACAGACGACGTTTGGATTCTTCGGGTTCGGAACCCTATAAACGTTTTCTGTAGTGGATTAGGCCTATTGAGGACAACACAGTTAAAAAAATGTGCCTAGTTCACTTCCTCTAGGGTGGTGTGAAATAAAGAATTAAAAAGGTATCATCACCAATAGCGCAATATATCGCAGTACAGTTATTATGCTAAAATAGGCTAATAATAATTTGTACCATATAAATCTCTAAACCGTTTTGAGAGAAAACTTGCAAATTTCGAGATTTTCATGTAATTATGTTTTTTTCCACCTTTAAATAATCATAACATTGAAAATAATTATCAACGTACACGTCATGGAACATTATTATTTTGTATTTGATAGTAGATTTCACTTCCGTACTTATTTTTTTTAAATTGTTAAATCAGTTTTTGTTGATTCCTAAGTCTTCTACAATTTCATATCAGCATAACACTGTGCGCGGTACTGCTGAGCATGAGGCCCTGAGTTCGATTCCCGGGTCAGGCCAAGTGTTTTAGGCTTTTTCAATATGGAGTAGCCCGGAGTCTGGGTTTGAGCTAACCTTCTATTACATAGGACTTATGTGACCTTCTGCCTAACCTTACGGAGAATACAGGTGTGATGCTATATTAAGTTATGGGCAGGAGGGGACTGTGTATCGACAGCGACGACGATTTTGATATGAATAAAATTGCCCGTTCAGAATTTGATGCATCTTCGCGCAAGTATATATTAGATAAACCCGTATCGGTATTAATAGCTATTCTAATACAAATTTGCCCAGTCTCCTTTAATAATAAAAATATACAAGATTTTAATCTTGTAATTCACAATAAGGATCGCTTCTTGATTCCGAAAATAAAAACGGCTAAACAAAAAATAAGCAATAGAATCTATACTATTTATGAAGGCTAAAAGTCTGTACTTTTGATTGTTTACTGTCTGTGTCTCATCGCATGAGAACGGCTGTAGAAGTTCAATCAAATTGACTTGGACTTGGACTGTAGTGTAGTTTCAAGCTTCGAATAATAGGAATCGCTGAACTTATCGAGTGCTTATTCGGATAGCCCTTGGATGGGAGGCTTCTAAATTAATTAATGTAAGTTTTGGACTTAGTGTGTGCCTTTTACTTTTGATCTGATCAAAACCGTCGTCTTCGTTAGCGATCAAAGTTAAGCAACATTGACCAAAATCTTTTTCGTGTTGCGGGAAAACTTTTTCTAAGAGTAAACATTTATAAAGGATGTCTCAGAATGTTTTTAGTTTTTGATTCTATTGTAAAAAAAAACAAAATTAGGTAAATTCGCATCCTCCACTTTCTGACACTCATTTGGCCTGGAACTAAAATTTATATGTTCTATTTCGTCTGTGAGTCATTGCTTGTTTTTAACATTTAGTTTGGGTGGCACTAGTTTGTAAACTTTACTTTTTAAGTAGCCCCATAGGAAAACATCAGCAAGCGTTTAATCTGGGCTATTTGGGCTGCCATATCACGTCAAGCAATAGTCGGTCCCTCACTTTTTTGCGTGTGATTGAAGATTTTAGTTACAGAAAAATTGAGTCTCAGGAAGTGGAGGATGCACATTCACTAAACATTGTTTTTAATAAACATAATTGGAAAACTGCTCATTAATTAACAGTAAATAAACCGAGTTTTAACTAATTCTAGTACCTTTTTTAAAGAATCAAAAACGAAAAACATTGTGAGAAACCCTTTATTTGTCCTTCACTGTTTATTATAAAATTACGTTAATCAAACTTATATAAAGCTTTTACTTTAGGTATTTTACCTACGGTTTTACCTTGTTTATAGTTGATGTAGCAAGATTTAGAACCCCCGACTTGGAAAATACTTTAAGTTCCCACAACTTAAAACTGTAGATTTCTTCTTGCTCGGAATATAGAACTTAGTAAGTGCTAAAAGTGCTTATAATTGAAATAAATCCAGAAACAGGATACAATTCTTAAAATGCACAATAAGCCCTCTGCCATATAATTAATGATGAATTAATTATCTAATTTATATATGTCATATATAAATAGAAAACCCTTGAAATTACAATAATTACAGGTAACTGCGATTATTTATTGTTGATTTATTATCGAAAAAATATATTAAATATATCATGTAATATTACGATTAAAATTTTTGCTTTAGAGGGGAACCTCTTATGTCGGTTTAGCTCAGTTGTCGCGCCTCGGCTATAAGACCTTAAATAAATTCATATAATCCAATAATGAAAGAAAACTTATGAGTTTATTAATATGGTCTTAAGGTTCTAGGAGAGCTATATACGAATATTAAACATAACTATGCCGGTTTATCTTATATTATTTTGTGGAGGGGCCGAGAAACAACTCGGACACTTCGACACATTAGGATCTATTGTGGTCGGCTAGATAACCAAATCCTCCCCAATCTCATTGAACCCGAGATGGCCGGTTTGAATCGTGTATTAAAAACGGGCCTAAATTACTATGAAATGCGATTTATATGGTGATCTACTCGAACGAACCTATGGTAAGCGTTTGTATGAGATACATAAAACTCGTGAAGAGGAAGCATTCCTAATTTGCCAAATTGCCACAGACGGAATGCTTCGACTTAGGTACTTAAACTTCGAATAAATAACTAATAACTTAAGTTTCGAATCTAAGTAATACAATTTTAACGGTTAGCCTAATAGCGTAACACACTCAGAATGAAAACGCCTTCCATTTTGCAAAACCACAATTTCCATAGCTCATAGAGTTGAATAAATCGAATGTACAAATAACGCAATGGACAATGATATGCATAGTGTGTTGCGCAGTGGGTTTGCGGTTCTACAGGATGAAGCATCGTCCGCCACGAGAGGTAGTGTACCAGAGATCCTTCTCTGGATATAAAGATGTCAGAAAAAAATCGGTATCCAGGTGTTGCTAGTTCAATTGCATCGCGTTCTATTTTCCCAGAATGTGTTCAGCGTTTTCGCCGGAACAAAATCAACAAATTGAAGCGTGAAAGGGGCTTTCATGTATAAAACAGACCCGCAATTGCTCGAACAGAACCTTAATAAATTATGCAATATCTATCCACGAATAACAGCAAGCCTTGTTTTTATTGGTGGAACGACACTACTTCACATCTAAAGCAGTAGGTTTATCTGTGCAACGGAATAAAGCATATATAAAAAATAAATAAGTGTTCTACTGACGGCGTCGCGGCAATGGAAGCAAGGAAACTAACATAAATATATCCAACACGATAGCCAAAGAGGTGCTCCCGTCTCTAGTGCACATATTGATAGGTAAAAAAGATAGTTTTACTTACCTACAGGTAACGGACCGTTAGGTTTATTGGATGCAGACACTGTTTCTTTCTCTTGTGACTCCCTCTCTTTAAGTTTCTCCTTATCTTCTGATTTTACTCTTTCTCTGGGCTCTCGTATCCTCTGGGGCTGAGGGGCAGGCGTGGGAACAGAGACAGGTGTTGGAGCCGCGGCAGAGGGAGTGGGTTGTGTTGGAGCAGGCACTGGTGTGACGTTAGAAGTTATCGCTGTCGATGTCGTAATTGGAGCTACTGTTGCGACTGCTACTTGTGCAACATTTACGTTTTCTGGAGACTTTTCTACTTCTTCGACTTGAGGCACGTTTTTGCTTTGTTTGGATTGCTTATTAGTTGGTATATTCTTATTCGTATCTAGGACTAAAGACTGAACGGTCGGTTCACTATTCTTTTGTGGTTGCTTAACATTGATAGGCATTTTAGGCACTATAACAGGACTGTCTGATATTGCTGATACTATGGGCGTTTCGTTTGACTCCACAGCAACATCAGGTCCTAAATGTTTATTTTCGTTTACAGTTAATATTTCAGACTTTACTAAATTATTATTAATAGAGCTTATTGCATTTGGTTGCGTTTGGACAGATACTGGCGTAGATGCTACGGGTACATCTACATTCTTTGATACATAATTCGATTTTAAATCACTAGAAGGTTGGTTGGCGACTTCATTGACCATTCTATTGAATTCTTCTGCGATACTGTGTGTTGGCTCCTGAATAAAAATAATTTAAAATAGTTTATTATTTGTAATAATCTTCTTTCCGTATTAGTCAAAATAATTTACGTCACTCAAATTCATGAAAACGCCGTCGCGCAATGGACCAGTCGCAGCTGACAAAGGAGAATGGTCATATTGCTCTACACCTCTACAGCAATGAATATCTATAACAAGGTTACTTTAGGTAGACCATCAATATATGCATTAGACTTACGGCTCATTTTAACATTTTATAAACTCTGTCAGTAGTTTGTCTCAGTCATTACATTGTTATTTTGTAATAAAGGGCTTGTAAGAAATTAACATTTTCACGTCAACGTATGGCAAGATGGTTAATGTTACGTTAATAATGCGGCAATATTACATTATGTATCGGTTATACCGCCACAAAATTGCCAGAAACCAATTGTGTTGACAACATTAGATGGCATATTGACGACGACCATGTCACCCGCAAACAATGCGAAAGTAATAGAGACATTTTTTGTATATCTCTCGCTACGCGCGATGTTTTGAAATTCTAAAGTAACTGTCCTGACAGTCTGCATATTTGAGAAGCGAAAATGAGTGTCGGCCGACGTAAGTCTGCCCGTCCACTATGGCGAGGCTACACATTGCCGTGAAAAAGTTGATCATGTACAAACTTCGGCTTTATTGGATTCTAAATCCAATCTGTACTATATATAAGCCATTCTCTAGATACAATGTTTACTAACAACCGAAAACAGCAGATGTTTTTGTTTTTTTTTTGGCTAATTTGATTATGATTTTACCAATAAATCCCATCAGATTGTCATAATCTTCATCTTTATCAATTATTTTAAGTAATCAATCTATACAATAAAATTTACAAATCGATAATAAGTAATCAAAAACAAAGTTTAGAATCACCAGAGAATATTTGAATTTCCATCACTGCCAAGCCAGCTCTACACTTGCGCGCGAGAGCCCGCGAGAATGATGTACATTGCTCTCAGTACTGACTTCAATCATGAAGTATTTAGTTTAAAAACTCAATGTACAGCGTTTCCTCAAGTTCTCGCCCGAGTGTAGATCGTAGTAACGATTTTCAGATTTGACATTCTGGATGTTAAACAATTGGTCGTTTTTTGACAACAACTGGTAATTTAGAAGAGCATTAACCATACAGTGTTCGTAGTAATTAAGCATCATTTTAATCATTATTTGACGTTCCACTTCACGCTGCATGTTGCTTATCACTGTTATCAGTAACCTGGCCGAACATATTAAACTTTCCCTCCACTCAACAAGTGGTTTTGAAGTAATAAAACAAATTCGATAGATAATATTGCGTTTGTTGTACATCGTTTTAAACGACTAGAGCAAAATTAATAAAATGTTTTACACCCCTGCTGTCATTTCAGTGTCAGTGCTTTGTTAGTAAACATTGTACCTTGGTTTTGGCCAGAATATAAGTACCTTTATTTAAAATTTTGCACATACAAAACAAATTACATCAAATAACTTTATGTACTTACCTAACACTATTATATACTATTTAATAATTTTTTTATGAAAATACGACATCTGTTTTGGTCATTTGACTTAAATATTTGTAATATTAGGGTGGACCTTATCCGTCTAAGCATTTTTTTATAACACCAAAGTATAGCCGTTGACTTAAATAGTTGGCGCAATTTGGAACGTGTTATTTTCGTTTTTATATTGGCACTTTGTATAATGCTCTTCTGATATAATTATTATTTTGTATACTAACACTAAGTATTTTTGATCTATTTATTTCGTTTGGATCTGACCTAGATTTAAATCAAGTTAATTAATACTGAGATCAATATAGCTAAAGATCAGTTTTCAAGGGGTCCCTGCTTTTGGACCATTTGACTGACAATGTGGAACAATGTTTTCTCTGCCACATTATTACTCACTAAAGGTTTTACTAAATTTCAAGAAATATAATAACATTTTGTTTTTTTATTCATAACATCGAAAAGTCATGAAACTAATATCCCAATAGCCTGCGATGAAGAACTTGGTCATTCTATTAAAGCTGACAATTTCTGTGTATGTACCCAATTCAGGGATCGTTGTTATCCCCGAATATGAAGTTTGGATCAATGTCTTTGAGGTACCAAATGTGTATAAAATTGCACATCCGTTTCATTAAAGTATAATGCTCAGTTTTTATATATTTAATTTGGAATAACATTAGAAATCGTGTCCAGGAACTAACAAGAGATGTTTCCTCGGCAGTCAAACAGTTTCGATTGTTCTTAACAGACATTGAAAGTCTGCCGTAGTAGCCCAAAAATAAACACATTTGCTGTGAAAAACATCCAAAAGTACTTTCACTGGTATTATGTTGGTTAAATAGGATTTTATGAACATTTTATATTTTATATTCTCTGCAAACAAAAATGGGATGACAAGGGCCCCAAAAATCAGTTTTTAGCTAAATTCTCGTAAAGTTTTGAGTTTACTGCAATTTGCGTTAGGGTAAGTTTGTTCAATTGTGCACAAAAAGTCCTACAAAGATTCGCTAATGTTTTCGAGAAGTGAGCCATAATATTTTTAGTTAAATTATGCTTTTATGCTCAAGAGTTCCGTTTAAGATTCAAATTGATGGTTTCTGGTATATTGGGTACACACATAAGAGAAACTTTCAACTTTTATAAAATGACGAATATCAGATAGTCGCAGGATCTTATTCTGTTATCCATTTTACAAAGAAAAACTACTTATACAAGTTCTGTTGAAAGAAAAGCTTAGGCGAATAGGGTTTTTTCGAATAAAACAAAAAAATATCTTTGGACTAATTTGTGTTTCATATTTCATCCAAAAATGTATGAATCTCGGACGATATCCGTTTGCAGCCAGAAAATTTTGAAATAAATAAAATGGCTATCAGCAAAATATATATAAAGGTTTTGGTCAGCTCCGAAATGTTTTCAGTCGGCAACACTAAACTCTATTTCTTGTATTATTTCGGTGATGTTGAAAAGATCAGGCAGTGTAGTAAATTGCCAAAAATAGCAAAATGTTTAAGACATTTGTGATAAACTGTAAACACGTGGTTGATATTTGTGGTGCCAGAATGTAGTTTCTGCGACCAATTTTGATGAAGCGCCCGCGCCTTCTTGGTCACAATTTAGACCTGACTAATCGTATAATCTTGCTGAAGTCATAACAGTAACAACCTGCTTTTTCTTTAATAAAATCCTAAACAGGATTTGCTAATCTATTACTAATATTGCTGCAGATAGATAAGTTTAATTTCCTATGACATCAATTTAAAAGCTGCCGAATATAACATTACTAGCTGATCAATTAAATTGCCGCCCACTAGAAGCATCTCAATTCGTATTATTTGCTGACAAAGAAAAATAATTATATGGTCGTTTATTTGATAGCCATTTAAAATGCAGAATCATTTATAACTTTTTGTTATAGAAATACATAGTTTGCTTAGAGACTATATATTTATTTATTATATTATTGATGTAATTCATTGCTAGAGGGGTAGATCAACTTTCATAGTTTTTACCATTCTCCCTCGATAAGTAGTAGCCCCCACGAGTCGCAGTAGTAACTTTGTGTTAAGTTGTTTAGAGACTACAGACAGCGGCGGGTTTAAGCCCGATCCAAACCCCGAAACTAGTGGCTGCGACTGGTAGCTTAATCTTTTTTTTATTTCGGAGTTTTACATTTCAATTGCTCTCAGATGTACAAGCAGACTTCACCTTTACGACAGATAACTAACACTCTCAATGCACTTGCCCCACCGACACAAAATAAGGAGCTCGTTGAGTTCAAATCTGGTTAAGAGTCGCCAGACAAAAGTGTTTCAATTATATGATGACTGACTGCCTACTGAAGTCCAAGAAAGCGTCTTTGATCGACTTTCTTTTTCGATAGCTCTTACTAGCTGCGGCAAAATGAGTCTATCCCACCGCCGACGAATAGAAAATAGAAGGTGAACAAGAAACTAAGGTGCAACGTTTAATCGTATTCAGTAACTTGACAATCAAAGCAAAATAATGTTCTCATACTAAAACGATGACACTAATGCTGCCAGCGTCGTCTCCATATGAGGGAACCCTTCAACGTTCTTTAGTAAAATAAGCTTCTTGTTAAATACTGGTATCCAGGTGCATCAGGACAGACAAAAAGCTGATCGTGGGACAAAAATAGGCAGATGATAACGCTTACGTATAAGATATATTATTAAGTAATAAACTTTAACATTATAAATGCGAAATTTTGGATGGATGTATGTTTGTTACTCCATCTCGCCAGAACGGCTGAACGTATCTGGATGAAATTTGGCACAGGGATAGATTATAGTCTGGAATAGTACATAGGCTACTTTTCATCCCGATATAGTGTTCCTTTGGGATAAGAAAACACATTTCACGCGTGCGAAGCCGCTGGCAGGACGATCCTAGCAACAGCACCGGATCTTTATTAAAGTATTCTGTTTTCAAAGGAAATCTAATAACGTATAAAATAAAGCAACGCAGCTATTAACTGCCGAAAAGTGCCATCGTATCGGGCAGATATACTGCCTGGACCAAAAAAATCTTGGTTAGTTAAAACATTTTATATTCTCTCATATCGGAAAATAGTAACCAACTTAATGACAGACTTTATCCACAGACAACTCTAACAAAATTAAAAAAAGTTAATTCCCTTTATACACGCTTATATCAAAAATAAAGTACAGCATAAACGGTTATTTCCATTTCTACATTATCTCTATGTGAACTGCCAAGTAACTGTATGCGATTATTATAGTTTGTCGTAAGAAAAGCCTCATTCAGTGATGCTCTGAAGGTATTTATACACATTCTCGTTCAAAGATGATTTGTTGGTAATTTATATTACACTTATATTTTATACTTATATTAGCTACTTGCTGTTGGTAATTACCACAGACGGTTAGCAAAAATACTACAAATTTATCGCGGCGGAGATGGAACACGTGCTTTGAGGGGTATTGCACACAAATAAATAAACATTATCGCTGGTGATAAACGCCAATTATACTATTTCAGTCATATTTTGAAAGAACATAATACAACTTCAATAAAGAAAGCAGACACTGCAATTACAGTAAAATAAACCATACGAAAGCTGGGATCACCATGGTAGCTGTGCCAGCCTTTTGAACAAAAAACTATAATGAAGAACAGTATGAACGATTAATTTAGAAAAATATAAAGTTGAATAAACCGAAATAGTATCATCGTACACCATTTAGTACTAAACATAACAAAAAATAATACATTCGATAACATTTGTTTATTCTTAGAAAATTCCAAGACGAGTCCGTATCGAACTGCAAATTTGTTGAACAAATCATAGAGTCGTCCTTAGGCGAAGCCTGCTTATACCCCATAGAATCCGTACATATTACTGGGGAGAAACTAGCCTATGAATCTGAGCGACTGCGAAACTTACTATCAGAAGAATTTTCGCAAACGCAAGTAATATCTTGTATTTTGCGTTTATAATATTATAATATACTGTTTTTTTTATATAATTAAAGCCAAATAAATATACTCACAGCAGGTTGTGGGGTGTGTCGATCGTTAGCTTCGCTGCTTAAAAAACTATTATCGTTGGTATACAAATCTGAGAATATATCTTGTTCTGTAATAAATAAAATAAAAATCTTAAATATAGTTGTTAAATTAAAATAATGGATTAATTTAAAATCTCTTATCTTTTCTACTCACGTGTTTTAGGGTCGATGATTGGAACTCTATGACTTCTTTTTGGCGCCGATTGGCGGATACCTAAGAGCAAAATTAATTTAAGACCGTTTAATTTTTCCTAGTAACATGTATCTAACATCTCGTTATGTAAGTGTATCTACATGAATAGCAAAATTTACATAGTTTTATGAAGAGCAATTCCACAGCAGAAGTACAAGATATTATGATGATCAATATTTTCTTTTTTAAAAGTAGTATTAGTTGGCAATATTTTTTAGTAATTTTAATAAGACATTTCGTTATTACTCAATACAAAATTAATTCTCACAACATACACACTTTATTTATTTGAACGCTATTAATATTAAAGTATTTCGTTTTTATTATTTTTTCTCCTTCATTCATTGCATTATTACATGGAGACCTCTCGCACTACATGGCCACGTGGCAACTGAGTCGCAAAAATTTTGACCAAGATACGTATTTGGCCGCAACTAATCAGACAGCACTTGGTGCGACCAGCAGCCTTATTACCTAAGTGAGTTCGGCAGGGCAAAGGGTATGAATCCATGAAAGAGCATGACAATTTCCCTTGATTTTTTTTCAGTATTGCCAAAAATGAAAGGCCTATTTCGAAAAGAATATCTTCACCAATGAAAGGCCTATTTCGAAAAGAATATCTTCACCAATGAAAGCGCTACTCTTTCATAGAGTCATACCTTTTGCCCTGCCGAACTCCCTTACGCTATTAGGCTGCAGTTACGGCCAATTGCATGATTCGTATTGGGTAATGATCGTTTACTTGGACGCTTCGGCCACAGGTCGTGGTCGCGGCCGCGTAGTGCGCGACTGTCTAAAAGCCGAAGTACATTTAGACTCAGTTTACGCCGGTTGCAGTTTATTACAAATAATAGCAACCGGCTGTATCGAGCTACAACTAAGTCAAATCTTTACAAAACACTATCAATATTTAAAACAAAAGCGCTTATTTATTGCGTAAATAACGTATATAAGTAAGGATATCATTCATTTTGTAACCAAAAAAAAAACAGAAAATTAAATTGTCATGCTATTATAGGTAATAACATCATAATCATGCACTACTTTTTTTAACCGTATCCACGACTCCGCCCGCGTGGAAGTCTGAAAACAGTACAAATACCATCATATACAAAGAGAGTGCAACCAGACAGGGGTCGAACATATTACATAATGTCATAATCTCGACGATCCACGGTCCGATTGCACCAAAAACAACATTGAATTTATTGTAGCTAATTAAACTTTACACATTGACTAAATTAACTGCACTAAACCATTCTTTAACAAAGCCTGAACTCGTTTATGTCTTCTGTTTTGTATGACATATACGCGTCTTAGCCAGTTAAATGTGTTTCAGAAACCCACGTAACCGATTGAACTAAAATATTTCTAAGTACACGACTGGCCAAAAAATTATAATATGCTAGCAGGTACGCAACAGTAAAAGTTTCATCTATCTGCTGTCCAGCCATTCTCGTGATGCCAACAGACAGACTTTAATTAATTCGTGTTTTGATGCTTTCTGGTTATATTTGCAATGTAAGTACAGACTTTTAACCTCAACGATATAAATATGTAATTATTTTTGTAAGTTAACGAACTATTCATAAAAGCCCATTTTTTATGACAAAATAATTTTAGTGTTTCAAATTATGCGCACTTATCGTATCAGCCAAAGCGGTTCACGTGAGCGCGCGCTTAGAAAATACCATTGTGCCATCGCTTCTAATAAGAGAACTGGGTGAAAACGTCTATTGTCGCATCATACACGTCTACAGAAATCTTTAGGGTGATGTACTGTCCGGGTTCTGTCACGTAAGTTAAGGGAAAATTATTGCTTGCACAAAATGCCGGAAAATGCTCTATGTTTGTTAAGAGTTCCACGGAACTGTGAAAATAGAGCAAGACCGTTTTGTCGACCGATTTATTAATAAACAAATACTTATCCAAACAAGGATAAGTTCGCGACAGAAGAAGAAGACTTATTCGTAAGAATTATATTCATATGAAACGCTACTGTGTACATAGCTTGAGTAACTTCTCATGGTCGCTCTATAGATTTCGATGTGAGATCCGTAGTTGTTGTGTTGAGCAGGAGAGGTTGGCTTGATTCGCTTTCGAACCATGTGGTGCTTATTTCTGCTGCCCAATCACGGTTTAGGTACTACTATCTGTACTACTGTAAAACGAACGATTCCGTTTCTCGTTATAAGGTCAAGCAAATGTAGCTGAGGGAAGGGAGGTTGTTAAGGCTGTAAGAAAACTATCTACTATTGCAGGTTTCACCTAAAAAAAGAACTGTCCTTGCGGATTAGATTAGGCCCAGTTCCGCATAGTTATATAGGGCTCGCCGCAGCCTGGTCACTCTCCCACCGATTGAGTATATTTTTTCAAATACAAATTACTTGACATAGTATTTTGATGTTGTATTTTACTTGTAGACAAAGTAGTTTAGTAGTAATCGTTTATACATATAATAGGTACAGTAGCAAGTCACAAAAACCAAAAAAAAAAAGAATATAAGACTGATATAAATTGATTGTTATCAGGTCACCTTTGTATCTATATTTTTTCAAGTTCAAGCCTAGCTCAGTTGTTAGAAGCACTCGTAGAATTATTTATTTAGTTAAAACATTTTCCATAATGCTATTCCACATAAGTACATGATTATTTTATTTTCTGCTTTAGAGTATAATTTTTGGGTACAAAACGTATGAAGTCTTTATGATAAGCTTTTGTAATTAGATGCCTTACTTATTTCGCCTGATTGGCACAAAACAATGTGTAACAGAATAAGCGCAAAATCTCAAATATTCCAATGTATGTGAGAAGGACTCTATTGTAGCTTGTTTACATAATATTCTAGAATTTTTCTTTTTATCTTGCTAAATTTTTATTACGAAAGTTGCTGCCAACACCGACTGACATCCATGCTCCATGAAAGAAACTTATGAGTGACTAATAATTATGTATTCATAGGGTGAGTTTATTAACGAGCACCATGTAGGTAGCTATGCTAACTTTTAGATATCCCGAATCATGTGATCTAGCTTCATGTGAAAAAACGTATGTAGTTTTTCAAATGATAAGTTTGTTTGCGATACATGTACGTGCTGAAGATGGTGTAAACCGAAGCTAATAAAGAAAGTATAATACGGAGTTTTAACAATCGCGTTACCAACGCAATTCACCATTTAAATAACCATTCGTGTTAATCCAATCACCAATTTGTAAACATAGAGATAACATGGGCAAGCACTCGAATAGCGAGGCGAATGGCAAGCGAACCGATCACACGCGCTCCTCGCCAGTCGCAACATTGTATACGGTATAAAAATACTGATCTAATACATACAAAAAAGAAAATAAATATTAATTTATTAATTTAACATTAATACATGTTTTTTATTAAATACTGCTTCCATTTTGAGATCAAAATAAAAACACGGCAGACGAGCACAGTACTTTTTTCAGTTTTAGATCGTCATAAATTATTCGTACATAAGTTACTACAACAAAGTGTTTTATTTTTCAATTGGTTGAACAGCTAGTTTACATAATCAGTTCATACCGTTGTTTGGTTGTTACAAACATTAATTTCCATTTTCGATTTATTAAACAATAAATTGATTTCATGATAAATGATACTTTACTATATAAAGTACTCTACAACATGGATTTGTAACACGTAATTTCCTTATTCTTAAGTGTTGCTTAGCTGCCACAATGATTCCTGTTAAAAACTCAACCCCAGAAAAATGGCTATCAAGGAGATTAATGTTAAAAAACATTCCTTTTATCAAATAGAATGTGTATGTACGAATATAATTTTTAAGAAACAAATATTTGCTTGTATGGAGAGAATACGAACAGATTTATCATTACAGTACAGTGAAGAATTGTTTTGAGAGTAGTTTTGTGAACATATACAAAGGATTTCAATTTGTCGGATTTGCTTAAACATTCGCACTTAAAAGCTGAATTGGGTCATTTGGTAAATATTATTAAGTACATTATGACAAAGCGGAGTGGTAAAGTTTGTGTCATAGATTCACCTTTTCAATTCTCCAATGGTCCCTGGATTCGTAGGAAAATATTTCATTAATAATAGAAGTCAATGATTTACCAGGCATAGTTTGGTGCATGAGTGTGGAAGCTTGCGGGTGAGGAAGCGTGGCAGTGGGCGCAGTGGGGGTTGCGGGTGTACCCTGTGGCCCCACCATTGTAGTGGGATTACTTCTACCACCTTGGGCGTTGGCTTGAATGTTTGGCGTTGGCAGCTGGGGGCTATTTGAAGCGTAGTAGTCTGCGGGATAAAACAAATCATATTATAACATGTAAAGTTCACTAATTGAACAAACTACAAATTTAAAAATAACAATACAAAGAAATACTACATTACTGTCAAAAATATTACTTAGGAAGTGTTTTAGTTACACTTATACCTGTACCTAATTTTACTTTCCTTTTCTCTTTCTAGATTGAACCATATAAAAACAAATAATAGTTTAAAAAACTAAAAAACCACACTTTAATAGAAAACCATACTGAAAAGTGGAAAATTATATTCAATAATTAAAATTATGTATAGTGTGTTTAACAAAAATTTAGATTTTTTTTTTTTGTTAATCACAGTTTCCTAATGTATTGAACTTTTTGTCTACTTTTTAGTTTGTTTTTCTATTAAAGCGTGTTTTTAGTTTTTCTTACTATTAATTACTTTTTAGTTATTAAAAAATAAGACAAATATCCTTTTGATTTTTAGTTATTGCATTGTCATCGATCCTTGATAAGTGTACAAATTTTCAAATTAATCCGACGTTTTGAAGTGAGTGAACATCACGATCAAAGATTCCGTCACATAGATACATACATACCAAGCTAATAAAAGCGTGTTAATAGCTCATCATCATTCTCTTCCTTTTATCCCAATTTATTTGTGGTCAGAGTCAGACCGCCCTTGATTCTATGCATCATTCGGCGACAACTCAGTAGTGAACCTCCTTTCTGGCCAACTAACTTTCACTCAGTCCATCCATAGATTCTTTATTTTTCTACTCTTATAGTCATCTAATCTATGTCATTCACACTCAATTCTTTCCTCATTTCTCTGCATCATGCCTTACAACGACGACAACTTCTTCTCAGCATTACAATTTCAGTTGCATACAATTCCCTTTCATCTGTTTGCGAGGCATATTTTTATATTTCACATCGCCACTCGTGGAACCTAAATTTTAACGCACGCGTAGATGTCGCAAGTTATCTCAGTATACCGATATAGCCAATTCGGCGCTGTTGTATATCGTGTTTTGAGAAAATATTATTCACATTTCGTATATCTAAAACACTATCTAGGGTTATTACAGGTATTTGTGAAGGCATAGGTAGGTGAGTAAGGTTTTAGTGCCAACATTACACAAAATTAAGGTTTGCGGTTCAATTTACTTGGACATTCGTTACAAATACGTGTTATTGTTTTAAGCCAGGAAAAATAAATAAAAATGATTAGAATTTACTCTAACCGGTCTTGTACACAAGATACAATACAAAAGCTCCGTTATGTTGAGCTCCAAGTTGGCAAAACAACAAATATACGAACAAAGATAAAAAAAGGAATTATAGTCTCAATCAAGATATACATCAAACTGCTTTGCTTGCATAATAAATTGCTAAACTGTCCTGCACTCTTAAAGATTTGGCAGATATCTTGAAATTAAATTTAAAACAATATTAGACTTAGTAGACGAGAATGAACAAGAATGGATCAGTTGCAAGGCATATTCATACTAAATTATTAGCTTTCCCTATAACTTTTAGTTTACGGCAATAATTCGATCAACGA
Source organism: Anorthoa munda (assembly GCA_945859665.1). Lineage (NCBI taxonomy): Eukaryota > Metazoa > Arthropoda > Insecta > Lepidoptera > Noctuidae > Anorthoa > Anorthoa munda. The sequence goes on from OX243893.1 coordinate 43,617,166, forward strand.
ATTTCGATTTATATTTCCCCACAGATCCAATATAAGCATTTAGAATTAATCACGATCACGATACAACCTTTCCTGAACAGATTGTCGTCAAAACTTTATATTCAGTCAGTCTTATTTTGACAGTAAGTTAAATATAGAAATATTTTCATTACATATATAATACAACATATCATACCAGACACTAAAGTAGCCTTGTATACAAAACATACTCTACTGAAAAATAATATTGTAAATGAACTACATACATGGTGAGGTGTGGCTCGGTGGTGTATTATAACCTATGTAATGTCCCATATACGGGTAGTACCTGTAAAAGAGACAGTATAACATTATTAGAAGTAAATATACATATTTCTATTTTTGTAACCGAATAAAAAGAATCCTTCATGCATGTTTAAAATATAAGCATTGGATGCATGTTTGAATTTTCAACTTTGAATTTCAAACATGCATCCATCCATCCTTGCATCTCTGGCGAGAATGCAAATGGATGGATGCAAGTTTGTTAATCTTTTACGCAAAAACTACTGAACTAATTTGAATGAAATTTGGAACATAACTATTATATAACCTGAATTAAAGCATATAATACTTTTTTATCCGGGGTAGTAGGCTCATCTTTTAATGTGCCCACTGCTGGGACACAAGCCTCCTCTCTGTGAGAGAGAGCCTGGGCCTTTATCCACCACGCGGGCCAAGTACGGATTGGTGGATGTCACATGTTTTCGAATAGGTAGTAGGTTTCTTTGGGATAATTTTCGCCTTACACACGTTGAGCCACGGACGGCGGCTAGTAAAATACTAATGTTACCACGGCATTAACCTACCATTAAATGTATCTCAGTTCCGAAATATTAAGGTAAACATAAACAGATTTTCAACGAATTTATGGATTTATGAACATATTTGGATTGTAATTCTAATATTAATTGCAATGGTGTTTAATTAATTATAATTATGTAACGTAACGGAGGTGGTCATTGGCCCCTGAAACACAGGTAAAGTTACCTAGCTCAGGGGTCAGGGTTTCGCATTTTTTGTAAATTTTGAAGGTAATAAACCATTTATTTATTTATTAATATTCCTTGTGCTTTTCGCTTAAACTTTTATTTTTCTAGTAGTCATGGTATATAAATATAGTATGCAACTCTTGAATAAAACGGATTTATATCGAGTACCATGAACCACTCGCGTCGGTCATGATTCTAATACTTGAATCACTCGCTATGGTCGTGAATCAATCATCACGAATCACTCCATATGGTCGTGATTCAGTCGTTAGAATTCTTCATTTGCTCGTGATTCATCTATGTCCCTCGCTTTAAATCCGTCCTTTATTCACTAGTTGCATTATATACTATTCATCCATTAAACAGATGGGTGAATGTCGTTCCTTACTCGGTTCTTAGACTATATTAGGCGTTTTACTCAAATAAGTCTTAAGGCGTACATATTCCCCGATTGTAATGCGGTACTGTCCGTGCGCCCGCTCGGTGCCAGAATATCAATATTGGACCTCCTTTTGTATAGTTTTCTTAGCAAAATATTTTTTTATTTATATATCCTATAAGAAAATATTCTAACCATCCATTTTTGTGTAAAAATATTTTTAAACATACAAGTCGGTTTGGAGGAGTATGTAAAAGAAGCGAAAAGAAATAGTGTTTTTAATTATTTTTAGCAAAAGTATTAGTCATACGAATAAACCATGTTTCACAAATTAATAATCTACCAATATTTTAGTTTTCAGTTCTTGTAGCCTACCCAGTTACTAAGGCCCAGTTTTTTGATCTATTGTTTGCTCAACCAAAATGGTTAAATAACCTAACCAATGGTTCCAAATTTTGGTAAAACGCGTTTATTCATCAATTGTTAGTCTAACAAAGGCTCAAATAATTAACTCTCCAACTTATGTGACCATTGGCGATGCTAACAATTGATGAAAAAACGCATTTTAGCGAAATTTAAAACCATTGGCTAGCATATTTAACTATTGGTTGACCTAACTACGGATCAAAAACTGGGCCTAAGGAGTATGCTTTAGAAAGTAACCATTTAAGGCACAAAAGTGGAGTAAGGTCCTTAAGAAAGTTGACTGAGGCTGACGCTATTTTATAATTTTTGGAGTATGTTAGCTTGCTGATTTATTATTTAACTAGCTTCTGCCAATGCATTCGCCCTTGCGATCTTCGAAAATTATCCGAAGGAAAATTAAACTCTCGGGATTAAAAGTATCCTATGTGCTATACCAGACTGTAATCTATATCTGCGCCAAATTACATCGAAATCCGTCCACATCCTCACAAACTTTCACAATAAATTATAACAATATTAGTTATTATTATTTAATATAACGAGAAGCGTAAGCATTGTTATAAGGCCTATAAGTATTCTTCAAGTTAAATATTAATAAACACTCACCCTGGTGTACTGGACCGTGGCTGCTGGTATGTTTGCATTCCCATGGGCGTGGGCTGGAACACTAACGTCGGATACATGACAGGTCCGGTAGCAGCGGCAGCAGCACTGGGAATGTACGACTGTTGTTGTCTGCGGAAGTAAATCGTAAACATTGTATGATCATGAAATAGGTACATTATAATATATACCATTTTATATTTCCTTCTTTCTTTAACTTTTCCCCACGCTTGCAATTTATCCTGTACCGTAAGTGCATTTACAAACATACAAACTCGCATACACAAACACCCACACCGACAAAAATTTTTAGGCCATACAAATATTTAACCCGTGCGGGAATCGAACCCGCGACACGCAGCGCAGCAGCCATAACTTAACAACTGCGCCATCCGCGTCAGATATAACACTACACTGTCCCACTGTTGAGCAAAGGACTCCCACATATGCTTCCAAATATTCTTTTCCTGAGCCACCTCGAATCAAGAATGAAATAAAAAGCAAAATAAATGTTTAGGCAAGAGATGTATGTCCATAAATCAAAAGTAAACACTTGCGCATTCGTAACTGTGACAAGGAGACAGCGCATGATGCTGTGCTGAATCGGAAAACCCAGCACAGCACACATTTTGATCATCCTAATTTGTATAATCATGAACTTCTCAGTAATATACATTAATATTTTAAAGTGTTTCTTGTATTTCTTGAACTTGCCCAAACGGAATATTGTGTATAATATGTGTCCTATTTTCTAAAAGTTCCACACTTTGAAGGGACACTGGCTTCTAAGATACATGTATATAAACCATTTTTAGAAGTCCCTGAATCTGGATATATACCGATAATGTTCCCTCCCACTGCTGGATCTAAGACCTCTCCGTGAAAGGGGTCCCGGAATCTGGATATATACCGATAATGTTCCCTCCCACTGCTGGATCTAAGACCTCTCCGTGAAAAGGGGCGAGCCGTAATCCACCACGCGGGCCAACAATCCGCATTAAACTCGGTACCCGGTTGATGGCAATAGCCTCACTATCTATACAAACATTACTGGCAAAATGAGGGTTGCCTATGCAGGTACATTTGTGCCATTATTTTCGAGGAATACACACGTGATGCTGCGTTATATTTTATCACCGCATTGGAAATAGATGCCTTGGCCTCTCTTGGACTCTTACGGTAAAAAATAAATAGGAAAGTAGTTTTCTAGGTACAAAATACCATACCGACGAGCAATATGTAATATACTAGCGACTCGCCCCGATGTCGCACGAGTGTAAATAATCTTATATTTTTTTGTACTCGTTACCTTTCCTTTGCTGCGTCGTAGTGGGTAAAAATTCTTCGACTGTCACACTCACTTGATATTGAATGATAGAACTTGGCTATTATAACTATGCATTACTCAAAAAATGTGGAAATCCGTAAATTTGGGGAAGGCAACACCATCTGTACTACAAAAAGTCTTTTGATAGTTGTTTATGATAAGACTATTTTGTTTATATTCTGATTCATTCCTGGTAAAGAATAGTCACTTTAGTATAATGCACGTGTGGATTTGATACGGTTTTGACAATGGGAGCGACCGTTTTCTCAGTTTGTGATTACTGACAAACCAGAAATTTTTTGTTTTGCTTCATAATTTTGTAATTTAATACAATCTTGTTGTTTACAAGAAGATATTATTATATAGATAAGTATTCGGTAAAAAAAATTCTAAGTTACAAAGGCACGTACACGCCAACGTTGCGATATCTTGTAAACAATGTAATTTTAAGTTAAGAGCGACATCCTGCTGTTCCTTCAAATCTTGGAATTAACATAACATGTAATATAATAAAGGTTTAACCATCTGCTAATTGGATTTGTGAAAAACAATATACAGCGTAAGCAATCACACAGCTCCAGTAACACGAAAGTGGCAGATTTAAAATCATACCACATACAAAACTTTTTGGGGATACCAATAAGGAGTTCTGCATAGTTATAATAGCCAGAGTCTAATACTGTTCAAAACCACGTGAGTTGTAGTCGGGAGTTTATGGTATCAATGGTATTTGAGGACCACAGCACTCAGAAAAGGGGCTGAATGGAACACACAAGTACGTATCTACGCTGTACTATATCATTATCCTAGCGGAGCCTTACTCTACCCTCTGCTGGATAAAGACCTCTCCTGTCTTTCTTTTGTATCATTATAGGGAACCTTAGAATCAAGGCAAACTGCGTGGATGTGCCTAATAAAAATGAATATAACGATCGGCTCACTTGCAGTGAAGAATGTGTTACTGTTACTGGGCTCTGTGGAAACGCGACTACGCTACGCGGTTTCCGGGGCAGAGAGAAGATCAGCGATCCACGGGCCGACAGCGGCAAGCATTACCTTGATTGATCGAGTTGAGCGGATGTTACTTCTTAACGATTTGTTCAATATTTGGACATAATAATCCTTATTTAGTACCTTGGATGTGTATTGGGTCTCGTTCCGTGCTGCGCCTGTCTATATTGGCTGTAGTTAGCGAACTGCGTCGAGTGAGGTCGAGGCTGCGGCGTCTGGTTCTGCGATACATAACTGTGCCCAGCCTGAAAATAATCCCACATCAAAATTGAAAAATCTATTTAAAAACTAAAATTGCTGCCACGAGTATGGCGCTTACTGGGCAGTGAGCCACACTACTACCTGGTACCTAACTAATATATTAAATTTTAAGAGCACGTAGTTCTTTAAGATACTTAACGTTATTGAAGCACGCACCGCGAAACTACATATATCCATATTAAAAAGATTGTCTTTACCATGGTTGTCTTAGACATGTCCTGCTGGGGTGCCGGCGGTGCCGACGGCTGTGGTGTCTGCTGAACCCTCAGCGAAGATTGCGCCGAGGGCTGCGCGCCACCGGCTGTACTCGGCATGTATGCGGCCCCGGCGGCGCCTGAAGGGTGGTAACATTCCACCGGTCCTGTAAACACATTTTTCATATATTATAAACAGTCACAAGATTGAACTTACTATCACTTGGTCGCAGCTCGTGCTTTTTTGTCCGCTTCATTTTCTTTAACTCACTGTGTGGTGTTGACGCCCGTGGATAACTGTGCTGCGCTAAGGAAATATGTTGGTAATTATGAGCTTAAATAACACCTTAATTGTAAATTCTACTTTAAGTTTAAAAAAATAAATAGTAAATTAAGAAAGATATGTTACATGCCTCGCACAAAAATGCAGCAAGTCGGTATAAAGCCAAATTAATGGCTACAGTTATAACAATAGCACATAAAAACAAACGATACTGGAAATTAAGTTAACATAACTAAAAATAAGTCTTGAAAAAGCAACCAAAACAAATAAAGAAAATATTTTCATAAATGGCCGGTATTACTGATAATGTCGTTAGTGGACACTTACTCGTTTGAGCTAATAGCCGATAATGATGCGAAGGCAGCATGCAATTAGAGTTAGAATACCGAGAAGACGATTGTTCATGTTTGATAGAGTTAGCATTCGTATGCTGCGGCATAAACTGCATCGAAACATTATTCAGGGGTTGCAAATTGATTTGATTCGCATTGATGTGCTGTGCCACTGACGATTGTGGCATATTCAATGATGTTTGTAAACTTTGCGCCACATCAATCGCACTCTGTTGTGACTGATTTCCATGGTTGACACACGCATGTGACAAATTATTTAAAGAACTATTTGTTCCTCTTAATGCCACCATTTTAATTTCATGATATAAATCTTTTAAAAATTGATTAAGCCAAACGTTGAACCATTCCCAAAACAATGGAGACACGATCATCGGCATAAGGCAGTATTATTATTTAATGTATCATTTCGTAATACATAGACACGAGATGTGTCAGTTCACTTTTATTGCATGTAAGAGTACCGCTTTCCTTCGGTGTTATTGTGATTAGTCAAAAGTTACGCCAGCTGTGATCTCAAGCAATATTAATCACTCCACCAATTTACTACCGGATCATTAGACAATGTAGGCAGAACGCATTTCCGAATATTATTTAATGCAGTCCGAATTCACAATTTAAATAGTAATTTAATGCAGCATTGAGAAAATCGATAAGCAAACGGCGCGCCACATGCTACATCGCTCTTCACCCGCACTCAATATACGTCAACGTGACACTTTCATGTTAACTTCAATGATATACGAAAGTTCGAACAAACGAAACTTTTATTTAACTTAATAAAACGTTTCTATTAATATCAGTAGTAATCAATGTCGCAAAATCGTCTGATGAGGTATCACACCAATGAACATTTTATAAGTGTATCACGACACAGTGAAAGAAAGAGACAAGAGTATCTACAACCACTGCTAAAAAAATTGGGGCGTTCCCAGACGCCCCTAGTTACCCCGTAATATGTTCGGTGTAAAGTTAGCGACAAAACAGATCAAACGGCGTTCATTGCCGTTCATATTACTAAACGACACGAGGGTTGAAATGGAACTAAGGCAGTAATGAGAGAGAAACTAAAAAGATTCTACGGATACTCGACTCGTGCGAGAAAGGGACGCCCAAGCATGGGCATGGGGGTGTAGTGTTTTTGTTAGGGGTTCGTCAGGGTTGCCATTCCAAAAATTACTCGAACTAGAGACGTGCCTTTAAGAATCGCCAAACGTTCGAGTCGATTAAAGTATCACGCGTCGGAACGAGACTCGGAAGCATTATGTATAGGGACAAGTCTCGAATTAAGCTGGTTAGACCAAGAGATAAGTTAAATTAGCTCGCAAAGCTGAGGTGATTTTTATTATTATATATACAGCTTAGTTTTAGTTTACATTGTTTGTGGCCTGCAGAACAGTATGACGAATTGTCTCAGCGATGCGAGGAGCTTAGCCTGCTTTGCGATTTGAGTGAGTTTGCAATACGAGTTTAGTGCTTTTTAACATAAACTGATTACAGGATTGTTTTATGCAGACCCGCTTTTTTTTTCGATGAAATCATATGAGCGAGTTCACAAACAGGACAGTATTCAGTTACAGTTTGAATATACTTATTGGAAAAAAAAACAGATCCATCCGAAATGACCATGAAAACAGTTCGTGTGAACGAGCTATAAGTAAGCTTTAACAGAGTTAGCTTTGCAATGGGCTTAAAACTGAGTAAAAAAAACATGAGACGCGGTTATCCCCGCCGCCTGTCGGACTTTACCGATATATCATAGGCTGCAGACATTATTGCGAGGCTTGTCCAGCGTGTGGACATGTTACGCGATACGGCTAGGTCGTAGACAACACTTCTTTTTCCAGAGACATCACATCGATTATGTGGACGTTTGTCTCGGAATAAACATGCCAACGGAGGCCTTTTCGGAGACAAGTTGCGATACAAGTCTCACGATATTAAGGCTTAATTGATAGCTTCATCATTTAACTTTGCCATTTCACTTTTCATGTAACTAGCATAACCGTCATTACCGATTTTCGAAACTACACCTAAGACGATTTAGGGGGTGTTATTTTTTTTTTAAGAATCTCAATTCATTTAATTTTTTTGTTTTTCTCATTTCTTCGGTTAATAAACTTGAATCTTGACATAAATACCTAACTAAGTCAACAATAAAGGTTGTCTTAAGTTTTACGAAACTACCTCCGAAATACGATTTAACGGGTGTTAAAGTTTGCTAAAAATCCTACAGCAAAGGGTTACGTTTTTGATGTAAGATCTAAGAGAGCACTAGCAAGGAATTTACAGAAATTCAACCTTTAATGGGTGAAAGGGGGGAAATTTGTTAGTATGAAAAATTTTATTCCTTGGGGATACCCCCAAATAGGGTTAACGGGTATTAAAGTTTTTTGAGGAATCTTACTGCGCAATCTGACTAACAACGAAAAATAAAAAAGAGAAGAAAAGAGTGAATAAAATATTTGGGTTCTTAAAAACTCGACCCCCAACGGGGCAAAAAGGGGTTATTAAATTTGTAGGGAAGGATTTTACTTCGTGGCGGTACCTAAAATGTATTATTATTTAAGTCAAATAAAGAACTGTCTTGGCCAGATGTAGCAAGAGACAGGGAAAAATGGAAAGACGGAAGGGAGGCCTTTGCCCTGCATTGGGACATAACAGGCTCATAATAATAATAATAATAAAGAACTGTCTTCAACCATATTAACGCTAGATATCTACGCGATACCTCTTTTTTGTTGATTTATCAATAGTTTTTGGTCGCCTTCACTAACTGCACAAAGAAAGTCATCTGTAAGATTAAATACGAAATCACGCAAAAGAAGTTGCGGGAGTAGTGCTAGTTTGTTATAGCTGGCAAAGGTGAAAAACAACATTTACTAAAACTAAAGAAATCTTTTTTTTCAAACTATGTTGGGGTCGGCTATAAACAATTTATTTGGTTTGATTTGGGGCTAAGTAAAATAGTGTTTTTTTTTTTTTAATTTATTATAGGCTCGCGCTTGACCACTATCTCACCTGATGATAAGCGAAGATGTGGTCTACGATGGAGCACGCTTGCCTAGTAGTAACCTATTCACTCATAGTCATAGAGTCAGTGAACTGTTTTGAACTTATGAGTTTAATTTCACGGTTTTCTTGGGTTTATTTATTAATTAAAATAGCTGAAAAAAAAACATGCATAAATACAATTAAAAACAAGAAAAACAAATGCTCGCAAAACAAAAGAAGTTGTGTAGGTGATCAATGTGATCATGCATGCTTGGACAAGTTATTTTAATTCCTCGGCATGGAAAAAACGGGTACCAGTAATTCCACGCATCGAGAATTTTTAAATACTGTAAGCGCTCGCAATTGCAGACTTATCAAATTTAAGCGTCTTATCAGACTTAAATTGCTAGCACCACGCTGGAAATCTTCGATATAATTATGAAAACATCGGCCATGTGCGTGTTAGACGCCGTGAAGGGTTCCGTAATCGGGACGTTTATTTATGAATGCACAATTGCATTGCAGTGTTGATTTTATTAACTGAAAAAATATGTACTTCTCAAGAGTATCACGTAGCCGAGATATTTGGAAGCTAGGTTCTCGTCTCTCGGTAGCGCGAAAGCACCATTTTGGGCACCATTTTTCAGACATTATTTTGTTTGTTTAACTGTCTTCTACATATTAATAGCAGAATTTTGAATGTGCGCATCAAACTTTGATGAAACATCTACTAACTATCTACTATCTAATGAGGTTCTATGTCACTTCTATTGCTCTGTGATGCGTGGATCAATCAACACTTGTGAATGGTTTTGTTAGAAATTATGATCTATTGAACAATCACTAAAAAAGCACATGCAGTGTTCCAGTCATTACAGGCTGGGCAACATTCAAGAAAATTAAATAAGATTGATATTGAGCCTCCTCCATTTTAAAGTAGCGCTATCATCACATAGACGGAAATCCACAAAGCGTCTTTCATCTCGCACGTGATTGGTCGATTGATGGGAACAAATCCTTCGCCTTACCGACTTCACATACGCAATTAGGCTGTTGTTCTGTGACTCAGGCCCACAGGGCATGAAATCTTATCTTTTTTGAGATCATAAGTTTAAAAAATATATGTAATCATATTTTCCCATTTCAACCAATATCATATTAAAACTAGATTTAAAAAAGAGTGAAAAAGGTGTGAGCGCGAGTTTATGTATGTATGTATTTAAAAAAAGTTTTGCATACTGTAAATCCTATGAAAAATTCACCCATACTGTAGTATAACCTAAATGCGATAGGTATACGAGTACCAATCGTGTTTGGGCTTAATGTGATTGTCTTCTTTGCTTATTGAATCTGGAGCAGAAAATATTTTTGTAACATTTTAGACAACAAGCAAAACTGGGTTCGGACTCTTTTCTGTCGGGCCTGGTTAAATTTTGTTTTGTTTTTGTATCATTTGAATCCATTTTTCTTTAAAAGAAGCTCTATCAATCAATCTCCCCACGGTAATATTACTGAGGAAATAATTCGAAGGCACGGCGTGACTATCGTCGCGATTCTCTCGCCAGTGGGTATGGCACCTAGGAAATCAACTAATATCAAATATATTCCTATACATTACGTAAGAAGTGAATGTGGATACTCATTAAACTTAATTTTATTAAAAAAGTGTGCACCACAAGAATACCTTTTTTAACATTTTTGTACGGGCAACCCCAAAATCAAATAAGTGTTTGTGGTACATATTTAAAAAAAACCGGCCAAGTGCGAGTCGGACTCGCACACGAAGGGTTCCGTACCATTATCGCAAAACACTGCATAAAAATCACGTTTGTTGTATGGGAGCCCCCTTAATTTATTTTATTTTAATTTAATAATTATTATTTTTTGAAGAGAATATACAACTAAATATTCTGTGAATATTTCAAGCGTCTACCTGTTGCCGTTATTAATATCGAGCAAAAAACGGCAAAAATATCACGTTTGTTGTATGGGAGCCCCCTTAAATATTAATTTTATACTGTTTTTAGTATTTGTTGTTATAGCGGCAACAGGAATACATCATCTGTGAAAATTTCAACTGTCTAACTATCACGATTTATTAGATACAGCCTGGTGACAGACAGACAGACAGACAGACAGACAGACAGACAGACAGACAGACGGACAGCGAAGTCTCAGTAATAGGGTCCCGTTTTTACCCTTTGGGTACGGAACCCTAATTAAGGCCCACTTGCACGAAAACCTTAACTCTTGAGTTAGTTGCTAACACAAGGTTAAACTGACAGTTTGTCAAACAATATTGTCAATTTAACCTCGTGTTAGTAACTAACTCAGAGTTAAGTTTTTCGTGAGTGGGCCGCAATGAATCACTTTACTGCTTAAAAGCAGCAAAGCTATAGAAAGAACTATGTAATATATCCAGTAATAAATTAATTAGGAATCATCTACAAAAATATTTTAGTGTTATATAAACAGGGTTTTTAAATAATTAGATACCAGAAGAAATATTTCCAATGATATCATGCTAACAAGATATTCTTGTCTCAATTTTTATAACCATTATATTATACAAAAATTTATGCTTTTAAATTGGGATCCAAAAGTAAATAAATTAAGATACATAAATTCACGCCTACTTCCCATGGGGGTATGCAGAAACTACGGCACACCACCAGCTACGATCCGTACATACTTTATTTACTTCCAAAAGTTACCTTTGAGTGTAAACCTACTTTTTCAACAAATCTCTAAGCAGTATAAAACAAAGTCGCTGTCCGCGTCTGTCGACATCATTTCTGTTTCTCCGCTAACTTATTTTAAGCAACGCAAACAATTTTGATACGGTTTGTTTTCACTGATAGAAAGAGCGATAACGAGGCAGGTTTTTGAAAATAATTTGACTCCGCATCGAAACGTCCGATTCGCAAAATAACAAATGAGCAGAATAACCTATTCTCAAAATGACCTAGTACCAAAATATCCGAATAGCAAAAGGTCCTATTCTCAAAGTACAGTTATGCTGCAAAATTACTTTCAGTTTTTCATTTCGAGACTCGTTGTATAAATTATTTTTAATAAAAGTAACAGTAATATTGAAACGAAAAGAAGAATTCAATCACATAATTATACTAAACAGTATAATAATTGTTGTAATAAATACCTAAACATTTTAATTTCCATTTCTATACTCTATAATGGAAAACGGAAAACCGACCCCACCAAAAATGGAAGAATTGAAAAGAAAACTACAATAGGTCTCATTAATATCGGAGTGTGGGTCACAGATAGCCATTCTTCAGAAATGGAAATATCATTTATGTGTGGTTTGACTATACCTTTACCATTATTTTGTTTATAGAATGTTTTGCTAACAGGTAATTTTGAGAATAGAACGATCTGCTCATATGTCGTTTCGCGAATAGGACATTTTGATATGGAGCAAAGCAGGGGCGGGTCGCTAGGAATAAATAATTGCATGAAAGAACTGGTTAAGAGTGTGTTTGGATCACACAGTAAACAAATATTAATTATAAATAATTGCTTGTTTATGTTTGAAATTAGATGTATCCTTGACAGTTTAAAAATAAGATGTAAATGCGAACAATGTTTAAAAATACGTGAATTACACCTCTGATTACAAAAAATATTTTAATCATAGAAAGCCGCAACCTTATAATATATTTTATGACAGTAATAAGTCATAAAATATATTATAAGGTTAAACTAGCAAGTAGGAGCTCGTACAAATATTTAAAGTTTACACATGTACAGTACTGATTTTATTGACTTTCAAAAATAATATTGTATTTCAAAGTACTACTTGAAAGAATAAGATCAAAATTTATTTACTCATCATTCTTACAAAAATTACCTCAAACTACTTGTTGTACATGTCTATCGGAATCAGATATTTTTGGATGGTGGTCCTCAAAATAGGTAGAACATAAAGAACCTGTATCTAACTTAAAGAAACTATGAGAAACACATCATATTGCAGTTGTGGTTTTAAAAGTGTTGTGGTTTTAAAACTAATAAAAAATATCGATTTTTAAATAACATCAAAATTACTGTTTTTAATCCACTGCTACAAATGTTTGGCCAAGGTTGGCCAACACATGCGCACACTTCGAAAAAGCAAACAGAAGCGAAACAAAATGATGTAGCTCATAAGGCAATAACGGGCAAAAGTACTTTATTTGTTGTGTATTTAAGTTTATTTCACACTAAATAGTAATTTATTGCTTTGCTCGTTTTTTGTGACAAACGATCATAAGTATATGAAAATATTTTGTAGATTTGTAACTTTATAACTACCTAGTTGCCATTAGGTTGTAATTAGGTTGAACTTAAAACTGATTGAAAAATTCTCAGTTTGTTAGTAAACCATTTAGCATTGATTTTGTATGTGACCCGTTATCTAGCTGGTTATTGTTGATCGAAGAGTAAAATAGTTAAATTTGAATGAAGCCAAAAATATTGTTTGTTGCACTGGAATATTGCAATTAATCCTTTTGCAGGTCTTTTAACCATATGAACACGATACAGTAAAATAATACTTAAATTTATGTTACATAGTCATGAATAAAATTATTTTCAGTTTATAAAACTATGGTTTTAATATCTAAACTTTTTTTAACACATATTTACCAATGAAGGGTGAGTATTTATAGACATAATATACTTACAGTTTGTATCATTATGTTCTTGCAAAGAAAATATTACCATGATTGCACTTTTTGAAGATTTAGTCATTCTTATTCAATATTTATAGGTATTTATCTGTTAATTGCACTAAGTAAACTGGTTTCGTCTTCACACATTTGAGTTAACTGAAATTATATAAAGTTAGTCAAATACAACATAAACCAAGAAATAAGCTGTTGATTGGAATTTTTTTATGTATAACAAAACTTTCCTCAATTGCCTGGTCATCACTATCAAATTATTTATTACAACCAACCCAAACCTGATCACACAAATAGCAGAGCATATAATACCTATATTATTGTCAAACAAAGCGTGGTATCACCAGCTTTCTCATCATGAATCAAACAGTTGATCGGTGAAAACCATAAGGGAATCCATTTGGTAGTTTTGACCACATACAGACTGACAGACACGGTGGGGGACTTTCTTTTATCATATGTAGTGATATCACTATGAAGTTATTTGATTTTGCTGAGTTATGAAACTAAAAGAAATACTTTCAAGGCAAGCATTAAGTATTCATTAATTTATGGCCAACCCATGTTTGTATGTACACAATATAATAATCAAAAAGTATGACTCGAGATTTGTTACAAATTGATTTTATGCACGGTATTGGTAATATCGGTGTACAAATTACTTTTGTGTTACTAACACATTCAACAGCATTAATTTGTTTGATTGTACAAGTTAAATGAAAATGTAGAGCAAAGATCCTACTACATCAAACAAAAAGTAAAAACCAATCTATAGACATCCCATTTCGCACAAAAATGTATTAAATAAAGGGACATTCGCTTTGCTCTACAGAATAACGAAAGATAACTGATAGTCATTTAAAATAAATTTATTATTTTTATCATTTGAATGTCCACACATGAAGTAAAATTAGCATGTGAAAAATAAATAAAGATAATGAATGATTTATTTACATCACATTATGGTACAAATAGAGCAAAACAAATAAAATATAAAATAAACATGCACAATGAACAATAAAGGATTTCCACTACATTTTTTTTATAAAAATCGTCACATACCTACAATGGTTACTACAAGTCATGTTGCAGCAAAACAAATAAAACCTGCCAGAATACAATGTAAACTACTTGTAAGTAGGTTCATAACCAATTTGGAACTAACTGCAGCCCTGGTATTCGGTTTATAACTTACTTACATGAGTAGCAATAATAACAACATTTGTAATTATTCGCAATTGCGGCTCTACCGACTGCTGAAGTGGCATATATTACGTAAATAAAATGATACAAACTGTAATAAACACAATATTGAAAAAGGATACGGCCCGGGGCCTCGCTGACTCGGCGCCAACGGCACCTGATTCCCGTTGCTACTCATATTCTTGGCAGCATAGGTATCGGGACACGTACACCACTCAAGGTGGCACGTAAAATCGCCCTAACCGATTGTAGGACACATCCGGCACATAGGTAGATGTACCGACGTCAGTTGACAAGTCACACGATTTAATTTTTACCCTTTGAAAGCAACGTTTCTTGCAAAAACATTGTACACCACTCGTGAAATCACAATATATATTTCCTGGAAAATGCTATTGGCATCACTAGGATAGAGCCCCAGTCACTAAACAAACGACAGTACAAAATGGCGGATGTTAACCAATAAACAAACGTGACTGTCACTGATAGAGTCAAAAATTATTGCTAATCACTTAATTTTAGCGTTGGTGCCGAAGTATTATTTCGTTTAAATAAAGATAAAAAATGTAAAAATATTTATTTTCAATATGAATATTATCACGTATTTTTGAAATCTTAAAACTGTCATTCGATCGTTCACGTCTACTCACGTCACGCATGCAATGCTCCGCTAGCATGTCATTTTTTTTCTATGTGATGATATTAGGCATCAGCATGACATAGTGCCGAGAAAATGTCGGAATTAAAAAAAAATTGTAGATTACCAAAGCTGCAAATACTCATTTCTACTCTACTAAAGTAGGTACATCTGGTATAAATTTTGGTCGTATTTCTTTCAACTTTAGTCCTGATCACTGGTTAAATTATATCCACAAACAATTTTTATTAGAAAAGAGTCAACTTAAGTGCTAGGCCGCACTGCGGCTAAACGCGCGCGGATTTTCTTACGTACTGGCGGTTTTTTCACTCGTCTGATTTTAAATCCGCAACTAGACTCTGGTTGTTTGTTGTTGTTTTAACCACAAAGTACCGGCGGTGCGTTTCTATTTTGTGTTATCACTGTGCAGAAATCATAGTTGGTATTCCCAAAACGGTTTTTAAGTGGTGCTTTATTCATTGCTCTGAGAGTGGTATGATATGCTTTTACTTCTGTCACTTTTATGGTACTTGTGCTGTCAGATTGCCTAAGGGCTTATTACACTACACGGTATTCAGGGCCCTAAATTTCAGGTCACTCCACCATTCCGAGACAATAAGGTCGTTATTTTGGGAACCCTAACTTTCTAACAGTTATTACACCACCCTAAATTAGAATATAGGGCCTTGAATACCGTGTAGTGTAATAAGCCCTTTAGGCCGTGTACGGCGGATTTGTGAAAACAATGTATTGTTTTCATAGTCCTATTACAACGCGATCAACGCGGTCGTGACGTTTGTGTCATGCTATAATCATGTCATCATGTTTCATTTCATCATCATTTTATATTCTGTCTTGTGTCGGGGAAGACGACGCGTGCCCATTAAATACATGTGTGCATTTCACGCGCCTGGCATCCAATGCGAAGCTATTAATAATAAATGTCTATCTTTTTAGGGTTCCGTACCCAAAGGGTAGAAACGGAACCTTATTACTAAGACTCCGCGGTCCGTCTGTCTGTCTGTCTGTCTGTCTGTCCGTCTGTCACCAGGCTGTATCTCATGAACCATGATAGCTAGACAGTTGAAATTTTAAAAACAGTATAAAATTAATATTTAAGTGGGCCTCCCACGGAACCCTTGGTGCGCGAGTCCGACTCACACTTGGCCGGTATTTTTAAATTTTCAAATGTGAATAACCGTCACCATAGACACCAGGGTGCAAAGGGGTACCTACATTTGCAACCTTTATCTAAGTTTGCAACCCCCTGGCTTTCAATACAATTTACGAAAACAGTCAAAATTAAAACGCCTCATATATTATTAAAGAATCTAGCATATTCGATGCGAGGTGCAATTTCTTCTACTTTATTTCTCAAACTTTTCTGCTCAGTCGACGACGTTATTTCTATCTCCAAACTAATAGCCAAAACCCATTATATTCGAGGGTGGGTGCTAAAGACGCACTCCCCAGAAAATTGTCCTGCCAGCACCCATGAATTTCGCTTCCAAGTTCATCGCAGGCGTTGCCAAAAAATAACCCTCAAGGCTGACTCCGGACCTATTCAAGATTTTTAGACAAGCGACCAGCCTAGGTCTCCACTAACCTAACGGTTTCTATAACCAGACATCCTTGTTTTAGCCGTTCAGCCACTATGTTTCGAATAAAATGGAGGAAAACCCAGGAAAGACTGACGGTAGCTCTGGAAGCGCTCGGCAAGTTATATGACGAAAATGCTCTACAGCCAAACTTAATATGTGCTTTCCATCTACACAACCAAAGACTTTGTATTAGAATAGACAGAAAAAATATTCGAGACGCAATTTCAATTTCGTTATTCACTTTCGCACAAACAGATAACGTCATAAGCAAAAAGAGATAGATATACTTTTGTCTATGCCATCTTTTATACCAGTGTGGCCGAGTCAGGGCAGTTATAAATACCTCTCTACAGAGCTTCAGAGCATACTTGGCCACACATTTCTGTGCCGCTGTCATATCCGTATACGTAGTATCTTTAAGTAGTCTGTGATCCTTAGATAAAGTACCTATAGATTAAGCACTGGCGTGGCCGCACATGAGACAACAATAGTTAGTTGGTGTTACAACAAGAACAAGAAACACTACAAGCCACCATCGCACTGACACTTATTATCTATAAATAACCCAAATTCCTTGTCTCAATTAACTCATAATACCACGAAATCATAGAAAAGCAAACAAAACCGAGTTTGTTTGTCAAACCTGCCATTATATTAGAGTTTGACAAACAACAGAAACCGGCCACGGTGACAAAGACAAAAAATAATCATTTGTCCTTATTATTTACATGGAGCTGCCAATTAGCCATCTCGCTATATCAATCAAGCTCATTTTAAGACTTAATCTATAGGTACTTTAGCTAAGCTGTGATCATATCCATATTGTATTGATCACAGATAAACTTATATAGAAAGATAAAAAAAAATAAAAAAATCCTTCCTAATTATCTGAAAAATATACTGTGGGCAGACTTAGGCTATTTATACTGTACTTAGGCTGTGGTGTTTGACAGAAATATTATGTTGCGCGGAGGTTCACTTATTTTAATGAAAAAAATATTAAATCAAAACTTCGTAAAGATATTGTAGATCTATCAGTTGAACAGGTTTAGGCGCAAAAGACCTAATTCTCAGAATGGCAATAGAGTCGCAAAAGGACTAGTTCTCAAAATGGCAACAGAGTCGCAAAAGGACTAGTTCTCAAAATGGCAACAGAGTTGCAAAAGGACTAGTTCTCAAAATAGCAAATTCTCAAAAAGCCTAATTCCCTGAATGGCCAATTCTCTAAAAGCCTAAATCTCTGAACGGCGAATTCTCTAAAAGCCTAATTCTCTGAATGTCCAATTATCTTAATGACTGAATATCAAAATAGCACATTTTCTATTTTCTTCAATTTAGAGACTTAGAATTAAATTCGTTTAGTCCCATTTAAATTTGGTGAAGACCTGATGAAGACCTTCGGAGATATTCAATGGAACCCTTCAATAAATGACGGTAAATCACCCGAGATTGCTGCAACTGTATATCTGAATATTGTTTCACCATTTCAAAACATAACATCGCGCCAGTAGACTCTGAAATGGTACGCAGATATATACAGTTCACCCTGCTACACTCTCATTTCACCAGTTATGTTTAAGTTCCCTGTTATTGGGGTTATCTATTTAGGCATAGCATGCTTGGTTTATTAGGTTTAGATGTAAAAGGCCTAATTCTCAAAATGGCAACAGAGTCGCAAAAGGACCAGTTCTCAAAATGGCAAGCCTAATTCTCTAAATGGCCAATTCTTTAAAAGCCTATTTCTCTGACTGGCCAATTCTCTTAATGACTGATTATCAAAATGGCACATTTTCTACAATTGGGCTCTCTCTAAGATTAACATACATTCGGCTATCGCCCTCATTAGATTTTGCTGTTTCGATCCTTTAATTTAAAGATTTTTATTTTATGCGCCCCCAAAGATAAGATGAAAACCGTATTGATGGTATTAAAAATCGTGATTGATGGTATTAAAGTCGTTTGAGAAGTCGATTAACGCTAAAGTAGTAACTTTAGTGTCCTCCATTCCCCGCCTTACATCGTCAGTCACTTGAAGAAGAGCTGACACGGTACTGTGACCGGGCCTGAAACCGGATTGAAATGGACTGATGAGGGAGTTGTGGTATATGAAGTGCGACAGTTGTTTATGAACACAGGCCTCGAGCACTTTGGACAGAAAGGGAAGGATCGAAATTGGGCGAAAGTGACCAGAAAGAGTGGGATTGGGCATCTTAGGCAAGGCTCGGACATGAGCTTTACGCCACAAGGAAGGGAAAACACCGGAGTAAAGAGATAAGTTAATGATGTGGGCAAGAGCAGGAAGAAGTTGATCCAAAGCCGACACGATCATATAACGACTGATGTTATCGCAGCCCACAGCTTTGGATTTAATGGATAGGATTATCTTTTTTATCTCTCCTGGGTAGACTGGTGTGAAGACAAATGGGAAATATTGGGACGCATCAGACCAGCAAGGTAGTCAATAGTTTGAAGTTTGGTTAGACTGTGTAGCATAGACACAGTAGAGAAAAAGCGATTAAGATCGTCTAAGCCAATCGTGTTTGGAAGATCTGAATGCCACGATTTGCCGATACCTAGGGTCCCAAAGAATTGCCAGATATCGGCAGAAGAAGACGAAGAAATGTTATTTCGAATGTGGTGTCGTTTAACATTGCGTATCATCTGATTACACCGATTCCTAGCTGTCTTAAACAAGGTCCAATTGTCCTCTGAGCGATCCTTTTAAAATACCTAAATGCGCGGTCCCTCCGTCGCATTGCCTTCCGGATTCCCCTATTCATCCAGGGAGCAGGTGGACGCTTCAACTTTATTCTCCTGACAGGAGCATGAGTGTCATATAGTTTGGTCACAGCATTGTTGAACACACAAACTTTGTCATCCACTGTAGCAGCTTCCTGCAACAGGGTCCAGTCAAGATTCGAAGCATCTTTTTGAAGTAGCTCACTATCCATATGTGCAAAAACACGCCTGTACTGGAACGTGCGTTTGGGGTTTGGAGGCTTAAGGACACAGGACAGGTAAATAAGGTCGTTATGGGAAAAGTAGAAAAATTTCAAAATGATTTTGATAATTAGAATTAATATTTGTTTCGGGATATTTACCATGTATATTTTGATTTTGGTTGAGAGTTCGATATTTCGGCACCGTTACAAGCGCCATGATCACGAGAACTAAAGTCTTTGCGGATGGGTGTTATTTTCGAGCTGACATATCTGTCTACCCTTTCCTTCACTCGTTTTTCACGCACGATGCCGCTACTACCGGAACTTGTCTCACTAGTTACTCGACATTGTTTACGACAGACGCATTGCTCACTGTATCCACTTTTTACACTCGTTCAGTAGTTTTACGACCTTTACATAGTTGAACCACTGGATTCCAGGCTCTCGACAATTGAAACCCGTCGTTACCTATTGAAATGTTTGCACTTGGTTATTTCAATTGCTGCCCGAACCATTCTAGGTATGTAATGGCGTTCTGTCAAGATAACCTGTGGGTCATGTAAATCGATCCAGTGGTTTGGCCATGATTCGAGAAGATGTTCTGCTATTGCCGATTTTTGGGGATCGTTGTTTTTCAATGCCCTTATGTGTTCTTTGATACGGCAAGCAACAGTTCGCTTCGTCTGTCTAATATATGATTGCCCACAGCTACAGATAATCTTATAAACTCCAGGCTTTTCCAAGGGAAAGTTATCTTTAGGCGAACGCAGCATTTGAGATACTGTCTTGCAAGGTGTGAAAAAGGTTTTTATGCAATATTTACTGAGAATGTTTGCGACTTTGTCTGTCACTCCCTTAGATAAAGTAGGTATAGATTAAGCCTTAAAATGACCTTGATTGATAGAGCGAGATGGCTAATTGGCAGCTCCGTGTAAATGATAAGGATAAAAGATTATTTTTTGTCTTTGTCACCGTGGCCGGTTTCTGTCGTTTGTCAAACTCTAATACAATGGCAGGTTTGACAAACAAACTCGGTTTTGTTTGATTTTCTATGATTTCGTGGTATTATACAATGTTAATTGAGACAAGGAATTTGGGTTATTTATAGATAATAAGTGTCAGTTCGATGGTGGGTTGTAGTGTTCTTGTTATTGTTGTAACACCAGAACTAACTATTGCTGTCTCATGTGCGGCCACGCCAGTGCTTAATCTATACCTACTTTATCTAAGGTCACTCCCTTCACGTATGGCAAAAATGCTGGATGTCTCTCGACCTTGTACTTTAATTGTTTATTTGATGATTTCACTGACTAAACTAATACATATATTAAGAAATCGTTTTATTTATATGAATATACACAATTGTGGAAAATGTGCCATTTTGATAATTAATAATTAATTAATTATATTACTCAGGTCGGCCGCAGTAAAGCCAATCTCCACAGGTGGAGGTAGTCTCTTCTTCTTAGCGTGTCGATGACAACACTGCCTGCTAGATCTCTTGCCTGGCCCAGTATCCGGCCACGGCAACGCCGTCCGCTGACGTAGCCATTAGGTCCTCACTAGAACAGGGAACAGGACATGCGGAGCAAGATATATATAAAAGGTGCTCCATGGTCTGCGGAGAGACGCCGCCGCCGCACAAACACTCAAGATCAAAACCATCCGAGAACCTCCACCTGTGGAGATTGGCTTTACTGCGGCTGACCTGAGTGCGGTGTTTGTTTAAATCCTTTCACATATGCCACAGCAACGTTTGCATAGGCGAAAGGCTCTTTGCAGGCTCGACCACTCCGGGCAGAGTGGAACTTTTCCAGCCAGAATTTGCACATCTCAGAGCTAACATTACCATCCAACGGCAACGAGCTCACGCAGCCAAGGAAACCCTTTCAACTTTTGAGCCTCCGGGGGACCGAGGGGCAGTTGTATATTGGGAGGCGTAAGTCACTCTCTTGCTTCGTACTTTCCATGCGGCTTCCCTCCTACGAATTTCCGGGGGTGCAAAGGCGATGAGTGAAAACAACATTCGTACCGGGGTCGATTTAAGGCAACCAGTACAAATCCAGCCTTTCTCTCAATGAATGTCTCATTCAGTGCTGTATCCACTAAGTTGGAGTGGTCGGTGCGGCTCCACACTAAATGATAAAAGATAAATGATTTATTTTCTGTAAGTTGGTTTGTACAAACACTTTCACATGTCGATCATATTTTTTAAAACTAGATGCAATGAGGTCGGCGTTTCCTGTCTGACTACTCTGAGAAGAAAGGCCGAAACAAACTCAGAGGTCACAGTCTCTTTTAAAGTCCAGATAAAAACTTGGTTAGATCATGTGAAGACCATGTAGACTGATGTCTGAAATGGTGTTTTGAGAAAAGAACCAGCCAGATTGAGTGGACCTGTCCAGTCAGTGCACGCATTTGTCAATAACCGTGCAGCTCAACTTAGAATTTAAGGAGCTCAACGAATTGACGAACAATACCAAAGAAAGGACATTCGGGTAGGCCGCATAAATACTCAAACTGCCAGACCATGATTAAAAACTAACTAAGATAAATTAAAATTAAAAAAAAATAATGATCCACATAGTCTTTACATTCACAATAATTAAAATAAAATAATATAATACTTTAAAAAGTAAATATTCTTGTCATTGCAAGAAAAATTAAAAAAAATTATTAAAAACTAAATTCACGTAGCAAAATAAAAAAAATTAAAACCGAAATTAATTGGAGCAGCTCAATCCCAAGCCTTTTTGTCCTCAACGTAATCTTTAATGTTATAAAACGCTTTCTGGCACAACTTACGTTTAATGAATGATTTGAGCCACCTATTTTCTGGAGCCTTGTTGTAGGTACTACAAATTTGTGTTTGTTCCTAGTATTTATGTTATGGATATCACTGTATTTTTTAAACAATTTTATATTTTTATGGGCATATAAAAGATTTTCATAAATATACTGAGAAGGCTAGAAGGCACAGTCATTACATTAATCTCCTTAAATTTCTCTCTGAGAGAGTGTCTCGGGCTTAATTTATAAATTGATCGAACAGCTCTTTTCTGCAAAACAAAGATAGTCTGGATGTCGGCGGCATTTCCCCACAACAGAATACCATACGACATTACACTATGAAAATAGCTAAAGTATATTAAACGGGCTGTCTCTATGTCAGTTAAATTACGAATCTTTCGAACAGCATATGCTGCGGAGCTTAGCTTCTTTGACAATTTATCTATATGTGGGCCCCACTGAAGCTTAGCATCCAAAGTTAGGCCTAAGAATACTGTGCTATTTGCAGGATTCAATTCTTCGCCCTTTAACATCACATCAGTTTTCACCTGCCTAACGTGAGGTAGGGTAAACTTAATGCATTTGGTTTTTTTTCATTTAAAAGTAAATTGTTAACATTGAACCAGTGAACTACTTTTGAGATCGCGCTATTTACATCGTAAGTAACCAGCTGCTGACGTTTAAGTTTAAACAAAAGTGAAGTATCATCCGCAAACAACACTATATCATGGTTATCCTTAATGAGGTAAGGCAAGTCATTAATATAAATAAGAAACAAGAAAGGGCCAAGAATTGAAAACCCTGCGGGACTCCCATTGTTACTATAGATCCGGGAGATCTTTTTCCATTAACGTCAACGCTCTGAATCCTATTACTCAAGTATGAAGTAAGAAGAGCCAGAGCGCTGTTCCGGATCCTGTAGTGGCGGAGTTTCCTGATTAGCGTTTCATGAAGAACACAATCAAATGCCTTGGACAAATCACAAAATATTCCCAAGGCATCGCACTTATCTTCCCATGCATTATAAATATGTCCTAAAAGCTCAACACCGGCATCAGTAGTTGAACGACCCCTTGTAAAACCGTACTGTTTGCTATGTAATAATTTATGTTTATTAAAAAATCTTTGCAATTGCTCTAAAATTAATTTCTCAAATATTTTACTAAACGTAGGTAGTACTGAAATAGGTCTATAATTTGTAGGGTCTGAAGTACTACCTGATTTAAACAAAGGAATTATTTTACTATTTTTCATTAGGTCAGGAAACTCCCCACTGTCGATACAATTATTAAAGATAATAGCTAAACTAGGTGCGACAATGTCAATAATGGACTTAGCAACTTCTACAGAATGTCCCCACAGATCTACAGTCTTTTTAACATTTAAAGTGTGAAAGGTTTTAATTATGTCTCTACAAGTAATATGTTCAAAAAGAAATTCCGAATCACAAACATTAACATTTTCTTTTAGTATAGACTCAGCAACAGAAGGTTATTAGTTTAGGGATTTAGTAGTTGAAATGGGAATATCTGAAAAGAAATTTTCTAAAGCCACTGCGACTTTATGATGTTGTCATTAATAGTTAAGCTGTAGTCAATATTCCGGTTACCAGATCTTCCCGTTTCACTATTAATAATATTCCAAGTCGTTTTAATAACATTACTACTGCTTTTAATCTTCGAACTCAAATAACGCGACTTGGCCAAACAACAAACTTTTTTAAATAATTTCTAACATATAAATTAAATTCAGCAGTGTTTACATAAGTCCTTTCACTGTACAGCTCATAAAGCCGTGTTCTACTTACGTGAATACCAATGGTAGCCCAATCACCGAATGAAGCATTACTATTAACCGAGATAGTCTTGGGAATAAAAGTGGAATTAAATTGTCTACAGTATATATTAAAAAAATCATCATATAGATGATTAGGTTTAGAATGAATTGACAAAATTGGTAATTTATTAATAAGTTTAACTTTAAAAGCTGCCAAGCGACTTGCAGTTTTGGGGTTAACAGTGATATCCTTTTTAGCCACTTTGTTATTTTGGTTTGGTATAGTAATCCTCTGCCCGCAATGATCAGAATCTAGTAAATTTATAATTTCTTTGTGGACTGGTATAACATTAGTATAAATATTATCTAAGCATGTGGCACTAGAAGGGGTTATTCTTGTGGGCTCCAAAAATAGGTTTACAAGATTGTAGGACTGAAACAGACTTATTATTTTACTACAAGAACCTGAGTTTTCTAATAAATTAACATTAAAATCACCACAAGTGATAATGGATTTATTCGAGTTACAAATCTTGTGTAACACTTCATCCATTACCTTTTCAAAGCAGTCATACAATCCTGAAGGGGGTCTGTATACACTTAATACAATAAACTGCTCCAATTCTATACAAGCTATTTCAATTGTCCGCTCAACAGATAGGCTCACAATATCCTTACGGTATTTAAATTTAAGCTGGTTACTTACTAAAATCAAGGAGCCACCATGTATAGCATTAACTCTGCTGAATGAACTACCAACCTGGTGATTATTAAAATTGAACAATAACTGGTGGCTTTTAAGCCAATGCTCAGTTATACAAAAAATATCAATACTGTTAAAGTTCATAAATAATTCTACTTCTAAATCTTTGTTCATAAATCCTTGAATATTTTGATGCACCAGGTTAATACTATTTACTGATTTTAAACTTTTATTTGATTTTATTTTGCATTTTTCATCCTGTACAATTTTGCAAGAGGTTGTCCCTATTGTCCTAATGTCTAATTTAAATTAATATCAATTTCTGATACCAAATTATTGGCTGAATTAAATAACATATCTTGGCATTGCTCAATAGAAGCAAGTTGTTTAGCCAAATTCTTGGCTGTAATAGAAAAATAATATGATAGCGACACAGCTATCTGTCTTTACAATACTTTGAAAGAAAGTACCTATCCATGAAAAAACTATCTTTTGTCAAATAAAAGTGATTACCAACATAATTGTTAGTTTCAATTAAATGGAATAAATTACTACTATATGTTAAATTATGTAATGTCCTATTCAATTCAAATCTAAGATTATTTTCTTCCTGTGGCAAACTTTGGCTGTATGGGAATGTGAAAATCACAATTTTTTAGGGTTCCGAAGTCAACAAGAAACCCTTATAGTTTCGCTCTGTCCGTCTGTCCGTCCGCAGCTTAGCTCAGAGAATATAAGTACTAGAAAGCTATAATTTGGCATGTATAAACATATTAATAATTCCGACAAAGTGGTAACATAAAATCATGAAAAATATTTTTTTTTCGGTACCTCCCATAGACGTAAAGTGGGGATGTATTTTTGTTTTCTTATCTATCCCATGGTGTGGGGTATCGTTGGATAGGCCATTTAAAAATATTATGGGTTTGTTAAAACCATTTTTCGATTCAGAGATTCGTTTGCGTAAAATTAAGCCTTAAGGTGCAAATTTATGTTAGAATCAAGTGTCCCCCCCCCTGCCAGCGAAATGGTTGCTCTTGGCTATGTGAAAAAATTCACGGCAGTAGTAAATATAACGAAATTAAAAGGAAAATTATCACGGATAACAAGGCTTTACAAGTTTACGAGTAATAGTCGACCAACTTATAAAATGTACTTGGAACAGTAAAAATTTTGTACAAATGCCATTGAAAAATTACTAATATAAAGTTGATAGCTGTGTAAAACAGAGTAATTATAATGCTTACGTACCATGTAAAAATATACAAAAATGAAATAATAACAGGCTTTACAAGTTTACGAGTAATAGTCGACCAACTTATAAAATGTACTTGGCACAGTAAAATTTTGTACAAATGCCATTGAAAAATTACTTAAATAACGTTGATAGCTGTGTAAAACAGATAGTAAATATATGCTTATGAACCATGTAAAAATAAACAAAAATAAAATCATAACATCCTCAATATTAATTTCTAAATTAATAATGTTTAAGCTCGAATAACGCATTGGAGTGGGCGGAGTCGTTGGCATGACCAGAACGTAGTCCATACGGCGCATGCGCGCGGTGGAGTCTATTTTGTGTTAGTGCAGAAGTATTTTCGACGTTTTGTAATTAAAACGTAAAAGTAAAGTCAAATTAGATTCGAAATTACTTATTTTCTTTTGTCGATATCCTTCTATAAAGTCAATATTCAACCCTACTTCATCACTAATTGAGTAGCGTAAAACTTTCCAGAATGAAATAGTGAATACCGCAGATTAGTATACATACGATTTTTTTCTAATTCCGAAAGAGAAATAAACAAGGAGCGTGCACGCAAGCATCCAGGAACGAACTATATCATTACCCGTGGCTCTAACGCGCGCTCGTATCGGCTCCTTTCGCAAGTCGCACCCGCGGTGGTACTCAAATAGATAATATTTTTCTAACTTCAGTTGCGAAGTTGGATTTTATAACTCCTTCTTCAGTTACTAGTAAGTCCTTATTTAGTTTAAGTCAAGAGTGAATAGATTACATCTAGGCAAGCGTGCTTCACCGTAGACCACATCATCGCTTACCATCAGGCGAGATAGTGGTCAAACAGGAGAATATAGATTAAAAAATCCTATGTGGGCCCGTTTTTAGACTTTGTGAGCCGCTGAAACCGTTCTAATGTTCATGTAACAACAACAAAACCCTCTTCTTAGTCCGCATTATTATGCAACTTCGGAACCCTATTACTGCGCGTGGCCCGACACGCACTTGGCCGGTTTTATTTATTTTAAACTAAGGTTGCACAATGATCTATAATGTTGGAGTAATTCACCTTTGTTCACATTACCCCTATTACCAATAAAAATTAATAATGTAGTATCCTGGTTAAAATTACATTTTATAACATTTTTCATTATATCAAATAAAGAACAACCAGGCATACAGTAGTTCATTGTTGAGTGTCCTGGATATTTATTTGATAACAAGTGGCCTAGATCCTTTCCAATTTCATCACAAAATAATACTATTTCTGTATTTACATTCTTTTTAGGCAAACAGTTAGTAATTTCTAATGGCAAACTGGCACTAGACTGCGGTATGGTGGCATCACATATTGTCAATGAATGGTCCGGCGTGAGTTCAATAGATGATGGTTGACAATGATCACATTTGATAGTTTGTGAGCTTACCAGCCCATTCATTGCCAATACATACTCCCTCATTTGGTTTTCAGAGGCTGTATACTTGATGGTCATAGAAGTAAGTTTCTCCTGTAGTTGGTCAAGTTATACCGCAAGTCTTCTGTGTCAGTCTGGTATTTCCTAGTGCTTTTTTCTAAGTTAAATGAATACATATCTAATTGCTTAAGTAAATGCAACCTTTCTCTATTAAGCTTTACATTTTTGATGAAGAACCTTTGTTTTTTCACCATTTTTTTAGTTTTAACTATGTATTTGTTAATTTTTATGTATTTTTTAATTTTATTTTTACTAGTAACTACCCTCAATGATTTAATCGATTTTGAATCATCATGACCTGTTAAATCTATTGTGTAAGATTTTATTGCTGTAACCATTGAAGGGGCAACAAGCACCAATTTATTGAATAGACTTTGATTCAACGAGGCAGTGATGTTAAGATTAATAGTTTCAAGTTGTTCAATCTGACTTTGAGCCTCATGTAGCTGCTGTTGTAGTAAATGTTTTTGACTAAGAGCTTGTTCATACTTATTGCTACACTGGCTGAACCCGTCCACAACAACTTGGAGCCTGTCAATATATAACTGAGCCATTTCTGTTTTCAATGTACTATTCCTGTCAAGGACACCAAGGAACTCTATTTCATTTTCATCCTTTTCCCTAATCAGTTGGTCACAGAGCTCCTGAGACGCCTTTTATTCGCTCAAAGCCTGACTGAGTTTGGTCTCATCTAGGCGAACCCGCGCGCTACGAGTCATAATCATGATTAAAAAGAAGAGAGAAGAGTTTGGAAAAGAGTAGTGAATTGAGTAACAGTTGATTAGTTGAATGGAAATTGAAATTTAGATCGAAAAGAAAGAAGTTCTGTCACCAAACTAATTAAGGTTATGTTTACGTTTTATAGGTCACTGGCATCAAATTGGAACCGTAATAATAGTAATCCAATTAATTGTAGACAAAATATTAGAACGCATACAATCCAATATCAAGTAAAATATATAGTATTGTACCTGATACCGAGACGAAAAAGCAACATTCGCTTGAGCCGGTAACTGTCAACGAAACACAATTAAATTACACTTATTTCGCACTTAGTGCCTTAAATTTTACACAAAACACTCTTTTACGCTTTTAACTAGTTAATAAATTGGAAATAGGCCTTATTATGAAGGAAATCTAAGACTGGGCTGGCATATTCGCTAGCGGAAAAGCAGAGCGCCATTCCAGTTGTTCGCAGGCGCTGGGGAGACGCTCCCCATCTGGTAGATGTAAGACGACAAAGCAGGACGATCCTAGCTAACATTCTCGCAACTTTTCTTAAAGTTGAGGGACCTATCCAAAGTGATGCCGAAATTTTGGGTGGGGACTAGCACCCCGTGCCACGAGATGTTGAGTGTTCGGCCCGCTTGACTATTACAAAAATGGAAGGCAGACGATTGTGTTTTTGAGGGATTTAAGATTTCCAGAAAACTTTGGGTCCTCTGTTAGGTGGGTAACCTTCCACAACAAGTGCCTAATGTTAATGGTGTCGTAGGCTGCCGACAAGTGCACAAATACTGCACCCGTCACTTTCTTCTTCACTTCCTTAGTCCCAAAACCATCCTCGATGTGTTGCGTGAGGATCAGGATCAGACCGGAGCAAGACTTTCCAGGTCCAAATCCAGCTTGCTAAAAAAATACATTTGGGATCGGCGACACCTGTGAGGCGAGCTAGCAGTAGTCTTTCGAACAGTTTGTACGTGTGGCAGAGGAGCGATATAGGGCGAAAGTTTTTAGGATCGTCATGTGGTGGTAAGCACCAGCTTTGGGAATAACAATGACCTTAGATCTTCTCCAAAGACGAGGTATGTTCGCCGACTCCAAACAATGATTAAAGAGTTGCAACAGCCGTGACACATATACTAGACCAGACGTCTGGTCGGAGGATTCTCTCTTTTCTATCGGGGT
Source organism: Anorthoa munda (assembly GCA_945859665.1). Classification (NCBI taxonomy): domain Eukaryota; kingdom Metazoa; phylum Arthropoda; class Insecta; order Lepidoptera; family Noctuidae; genus Anorthoa; species Anorthoa munda. The sequence goes on from OX243893.1 coordinate 43,646,964, forward strand.
TTGTGGGACTTTACATCCTGTTCCGCATACCTCTAAACTGGTGACTCCGACGTGATCGTCAGCGCAGCCTTCGTTCAAACATTCGAGCAGCGAGTCACACAGCCCGCCAGTACCCACGACATCTACGTGGGTAACCTGACCACCAAAATGCAGCGGACGCGCATTCCTGGTCATCACCCTCGGCTTCTGTCATCACCCTTAACCACATCAGCGACTCTGGCATAGTACACTGCACCTTCGGCCGGTCAACAAGCAGAGCCTTGAAGATGCTCTCCTGGGCGACCGCAGCAGTTAGCCACTACGCCGCTCAGCACCACTCCGATTCATTGGAGCCAGCAACATCGCTCCGACCCACTGGAGCCAGCAACACTGACCCGACTCACTGGAACTTCATCACCGCTCCGACCCACTGGTGGTGGCTAGTTCGATTTTCGAACAAACCTCTTTACGATGCCACAAAGTATGTAAACATTTTACACAACACTACTAACGAAGTACTACGAAGTACTAATGCTCGCGACTTCGTCTGCGTAACATTAGTACTTCGAACAGCATTACATCAAGTTTTCTACGAGTTTCCATTCGAATTTGACGTTCTTAATGCAAATCGCTTTACTCCCTTGGGAGTTTCATAAACAGTGGTTTCATTCAAGTTTACCTCACTTGGGAGTTTCATAAACAGTGGTTTCATTCAAGTTTACCTCACTTGAGAGTTTCATAAACAGTGGTTTCATTCAAGTTTACCTCACTTGTGAGTTAACGCTATACTTTACGTTGCGATTGCATGATATGAAATTGGAAATTGTCGAGCAAGTAATGTGAAAATGTTTTTAAGGGGTTCCCATACAGCTAAAGGTGGTGGTTGTATTTTAAGGTGTACAATAAAGCATATAATAAATAAATAAATAATAAATAAAGGGAACGTGAAAAAAATATTTTGACCTACCCCGTCGAGAGGGATATCATTGTTTAGAACTCATTGATTAGATAAATATTGTATTTTTTGTTTTAAATAATATTGGAAAACACAAGAATTAAGCCACCAAATACTGCTGTTTTTCCTTAATTTTGTTCCGATGATTTTTTTACTTCCCATTTATCTATGAACTTCAAATTTTGTGATAATATTTATTATTACAAAATTTGAAGTATATATATACGTATATGTTACTAAAAAATACCAATATATTGTCAAATCAGATTTTTGTTTGAAATGCCCTCATTTCTCCTTAACAACCAATTTAATTTTGCGGTTTGGTACGGAACGTAGTCCGACACGCACTTGGTTGGTATTTTTTAACAAATATCTCCAATATTTCGAAATGGCGCTATTTACGAACACCACACTGTTACTGGCCGTACCACTAAAATTTTAAGAGCAAGTGGGCAGGCTTTGTTATTGCAGCCAAGGTGAAATAGAAGCCCGAGCTGAAGTTGAGGCCGAAGTTGGAGCCGAGACCTGATTCGCGGTTTTATTTCGAGAGCAGACAATATTTTGGAAAGGATTAATAAATAATACAACGATAAACACTTATACCTATATATATATATACCGAGTTATTTATTTGTATCAACACATGCAATCAACTGCACATCAGTGCTAACTTTTGCACTACGAAAGCCCACCAAGTTAGAGAGAATCAGTACGACATAAAGGCGTTATCAATGTCAAACTGTTACCGCTGATGTGCTATTGACTGTACTTAAAGCTTAGATTTTATTTGCTTCTGCCCAATAAGATACCTATGCTTAATTAAAACATAAATATATAATTAAAATTAAATATATTATTATTGATCACAGATATTTCTTATTTTATTCCTACAAGGGGCACGGACACGCTTCTGCACAAAATGACAGTGCGGTCGGCAATAAAATTCGATAGACATATTTAGTTTAAAACAGTAAAAATATCGGAACACGTATTTACGCTTGACTCTAAGCAGGAATATGAAATGCTATAGAAGCTTATATAGATCGAATAATATTAATGTCAATTTTGATGACAGTGTAAAAGTGTTGATCTATCGCCAAAACCAAGTATTTAACCGAAATTCGGCAATACGGCAAAATTATACTTAATTTTACCGATGGCGATAGCAAGCATGTAGGGCAAGTTTACTTCGTCATGATGGGCTGCTACAAGTACTGAAACTAATACCATGATCTTTTTAATTAACATTTTGGATCTAAGTGTGGAAAATAAATACGAAACGCGAACAGTAAAGGTTTGCTTAAAGTTATAGAGAACACAATCGCCAGCATAAGTTTCCGCTGATGCACGGTGTCTGAGCGTCGGCGTCGGTCGTCACTGGTAGGTAACTGCGGTCTAAAAATCACATTCAACAGGAGGCGAGCACAAATGGTAGCTTGTACTTCAACTATAACTTTGTGTCGCCCTCGAATGTAGGATTTGTAGTTCCTCTCAGCTCTTGCATTCTTGTAACATCTTTCTGCGGTTTTCTCTGTAAGTAAATAACAGTATTTGGTCTATTATTTCATTCTCTCACTCTTTTTTAAAGTGGTTTAATTGAACCAAAAAGCCCGTATTAATTAATTGACCCAACTACTACAAAAATATTAGGTACGAACCGGCGATTTATAGACTTCATTGGTAAGTTTTGTTTTTCCAGCATAATGGTTTTCAATATCGTTTAGTTTCTTTCCTTCGGTTTCAGGTAAAATGAAGTAAAATACTATGACGCCAACAAAACTGAAATAAAATAATATAATATAATTTTTATTAGCTTCACCACATTTTGATGCAACTGGGGGAAGTTCGACATTGCAATCGGCGCGGCATTGATACTCGAAGCGAAGGCGAGGGTGTTATGGTGCCGAAATTGCAAGACAAACGCTCATGTTGAATTGAATGACGATCTCATCACACTATTTTCACAAAAATATTACATGAATAAAAACTCTACTACAAAAAAAATGGGTGCTAATTAAACAGGCTTCTTTTTAATATCATTATTCGCCCCCAAAAATGTATGTTGCCTTCTAAATTACTAAGTCAGCCACAATTAACGAGCATCTAAATAATACTATGTTAGCCACTAGTTATCTTCTATGTAAACCACTCTAAATACAACTCAGCATGATGGTTATTTTTTAGCATCAAAATTTTTAACATGCATTCTAACAGTAAATTTCTAAAATACTATTAAATGACATCAAAAAATATATTTATTTAGCTTCTAATTTTTTAACTCAGTACGTTTAAAATGTAACTTACGTGTAAAATTTTTAACATGCATTCTAACAGTAAATTTCTAAAATACTATTAAATGACATCAAAAAATATATTTATTTAGCTTCTAATTTTTTAACTCAGTACGTTTAAAATGTAACTCATCCCATATTAATTGATCGTAAAAAAATTGCAAAAACATTTCATCAAATAGTATATTGGCCACTAATATTACCAGAAGCTATTGAGGAGAGACAAAATAAAAGACTATATTTTTTGGTTTTAATATAGAATAGGTGCAAGTTGGATTAGTATTTATGCGACAGAGTCGACGGAGCCCCGCTGCGCGGGGCTCCTATTTCTGTATGCAGGGTTTAAAGTAACCTAACACGAAGGAGATGACGGGAGCTGAGTTCGCTCGCTTTGCTCGCTCACTTCAGCTCCCGTCATCTCCTTCGAACCTAACCTGTCCGTGTCGGGGTGCCCTAAGCTCCCGAGCTCGCTACGCTCGCTCTTGGACTTATTCATTGACCGTCATTTATTATTTTTAAATATAATCAACTCGTCGAATCGAGATGTGATCAACTCAACTCGTCGTCACATGAATCGAATGGCGCTCTCTGATTGGTGCAAATGGCCGGTCGCTGTCGTCTCGCGTACTCGCGCCAAATCATGCAGTGGCTATTTTCACGATAAAAGAATATGATGTATTGTTTTACATGCTAAGTTATAATAAATTATGCTTTCTTTCTTTCTTCGATAGAAGCTTGAATTATATTTTTTTGAGGATATTGCGTTGAAGCTGTAAAACGTAAAATGGTGACAAGATATAAAATCCGTGGCCGAGTTAGTAAATTACGTGGCAATGTATAAATAAGAAGGACAAGTCACAATAATTGATGATCTTTACTTGACGCTTTCTGTAGAATATTTAGTTGGCGTTGCAAAAAAGACGAATTAGTTTATTAGAGGCTATGTCATTTTCCCGTTGCTTAGTTATAAAATTAGAAGTTTAATCACGTGTCCAATAAATAATTTTGTGGCTAGACTTATAATTTCCCAAAAAAAATGTGCTCTGAAAGTATGAAACAAGAAAATATTCTTCGAGGGCAGGGACAGCCGTAGTCGTACCTTGCCTAAAAAGATTGCATACAATACAGTCATTTGGTGCTCAAAAATGCAAACGCAGATGTGCACCCTGGTACACCGGTCATGTTCAATGTCATATCACCGGTTATATTAAAGTTTTCGAGTGATATTCAGGCATAACTTTGACCATTATAGGTACCTTACTTGCTCAATAAGTACCACAACAGAGAAGTGAAAAATAAAATCTCTTTTACAAAAAAATACAACCGACTTCCAAATAAAAACACTACAAAATGAATAAAAAGTTTTTAGAAATAATAAACCGACTTCTGAAGCAAAACACTAAAGTGTTATTTTTTCAACACCGACTACAACGTAAACTAGAGTATTTTTATGTAAGTATTCTACTAGTATTTCTTTGTTGCTCTTGAATAAATGAGCATCACGTTAATATGGATGGATACTCACCAAACAATACCGTAGAAACCGTAGGTGCCCCATATTGACAATGTGTCCACCATGCTTATGTACATCTTGTTGGATAGGAACCCGAACAAGTAGCCGACAGCACCAGCAAAGCCTGCGCCGCCTGAGCGGGTCTTCGCACTGAACACCTGAAAACGAAACGAGGGATTTGTCAACAAATCAATCGTCGTGTCCCAGTGGCTAAGACCTCGCCTCTCGTGCTTGAAATGTGTTCAAATCCGGGCAAGTACAATGTGAGTTTTTCAATTCATATGTACTTTCAAAGTTTATCTTGGACATCACTGAAAATGAAGAAATATATCGCGTGGAACGGACTTATGTTAAGCATAAGTTCGTGCTCCATTGGTGTAATTGGTGCAAGGCATTCCAGTGTAAGGATAAACTAATAAATAAATATCAGTCTAGCTATTTCGCGAAAATGTTGGGATTGGCTTCCATTCTAACTGGTTGTAGCTGAATACCGGTATTTTAAATGGAGTGACTGCCTATCTGTATATGACCACCACAACCCACTAACCTAACTGGATAACACGATGACTGCCCGTGACGACTGTCAAAAATCTACAAATGACAGCCGAGACAACCGCCGTACTTCCCGAAGTACGGCGATGTCTCGGTTGATATAATGTTTTGTCACCCATCCGTGGACCGACCCCGGCAAGCGTTGCTTAAATTCTTTCACCAGTAGAAAGCTACATTATTCTTGAGTGTCATAGGCTATAATATATTTAAAAAAAAATAGAGATCCTTATGAAAATTGCAATAATGTTGTAATGTACCCAAAGTAGCAAAATGTTGCCCTTAAAATTCATTCTTTGGCGTGCGCTGAGAAAAATATTGATGATACGTAAAAAATATAAGGTAGGTAGGGTAGGTAGGGTAGGCTGGGTAGGCAGGGTAGGCAGGGTAGGCAGGGCTGGCAGAGTAGGTTGGGTTGGCAAGGTACGCAGAGTAGGCAGGATAGGCAGGGTAGGCAGGATAAGCAGGGTAGGCAGGGTTGTCAGGGTTGTCAGGGTAGGCAGGGTAGGCAGGGTAAGCAAGGTTGGCAGGGTTGGCAGGGTTAGCAGGGTAGGCAAGGTAGCCAGTTGACGGGAGCGAAGCCCCGGGGGTCAGCTAGTGCTAAATAAATTGATATTTTACCTCACCGATGAGAATCCATGGCAACAATCTCAAACCAGTGTGTGCTAAAAGGGCTAAAAGCATCAGTAGGGTCATGGGCATCCAGGAGTACGGGTTCGGCTGCAAAAACATGTTTGACATAATAAATATATAACATCACGCCTATATTAACCAAATGATTGGGTTGATGTGCACCTATTATAAGTACACCCACATTTCGCCAGTTATGTTTAAGTCCTGTAGTGGCAAAGCGCGAGCAAACAGATAAAAAAAACGAATTCCCATGTAATAGGGGGAGAGCCTATTGCCATCAACCGGCCACAAATATAGACTCCAAACTTCTACTGAGACATTCCAGATGGAAAACCCAATAACAGTTTGCCCGACCCGGGAATTCAACCCAGAACCTCAGGCTCAGCAGTAGCGGCAGTAGCGCTTGCGACCACTAGACCACTCAGTCATTTAGTAAACTGTGTCTAGCTAATGATACAGATAAGCTGAGATAGTACGAATGACGCTAGGTCAAAAAATACGATGATACAGTGAGTTGAAATATCGTGTGACGTCACGCCATTAGTACACTTTATACTGACATAGTGACAAGCCCCCACACCTGAACTTTCATGCGCTTTATCTTTGCTTTGCCAGTTTTTATTGATTTGGTAAAGCAAAAATACGTGTGCAATATTATTTGATAATCTCACTGACGGACTAAATAAAATTATATTTTTATACCCAGGAAACAGGTGCGGCCCACAGGCGTACTCACGCAAGTTTTGACGGGGCACGGCGGGTTCTCTGAATACTTGAATCGCTTCAAGTGTAAGGAGAGCCCATCGTGCGTCTGCGATCCAGGCGTGGCTGAGACTGTCCAGCACATACTTGTAGATTGCCCGTTATTTATCAGGGAACGCTACCAACTCGAATGTGAGCTGGACAGGAGACTGACGAAGGAGAGCCTGCATGGGCTCATGAGTAAGCAACACAGGGAAAAGTTCCTGGTGTACTGTGTTAATGTGGCCTCCACCGTCATTGCACGAAACCGAAGTTGAAGCAGCACTATGTTTCACTAGTATTATAAGAATATTTGTAAGAAGCATAGAATAGCATGCACAAAACTGCAATGACGAACCCTGCACTGGGGTAGTACCTAAGAAAACAGATTGTCTGTATGGTGAAAAGCACTGTTGTGCTTCTCATCTCTAAATGTAAGGCATTATTTATATTGTGATATTCCCTGTGATAAACAGCACTTCTGTACCTTACCTGTGATCTGCAGCACTTTTTGCATATTTTACTGTGATCAACAGCACTTTTTTGTATTCTTGTATATGTAGCACTTTTTCTTTTAACCTTACACTAAATAAATAAAGTTGCCTTTAAGTATTTAAACAAAGTGGGAGTCCCACCCACTGTATACAAGAAGACGTATGCAAGAAGAACCATGGTATGAAGAATGAAAGTACGAGAGGCATGAAAGAGGAATGGAATGAAAGAATTTGCACAGAATAGGCGCCAACTTTGTTGAGCGGGATTAGTATTATAAAAAAAATATAAAAAAAAAAAAAAAAAAAAAGAAAAAAAAAAAAAAAAAAAAAACCCTACCCTACCTACCCTACCCTACCTACCCTACCCTACCTACCCTACCCTACCTACCCTACCCTACCTACCCTACCTACCCTACCCTACCTACCCTACCCTACCTACCCTACCCTACCTACCCTACCCTACCTACCCTACCCTACCTACCCTACCCTACCTACCCTACCCTACCTACCCTACCCTACCTACCCTACCCTACCTACCCTACCCTACCTACCCTACCCTACCTACCCTACCCTACCTACCCTACCCTACCTACCCTACCCTACCTACCCTACCCTGCCTACCCTACCCTACCCACCCTACCCTACCTACCCTACCCTACCTACCCTACCCTACCTACCCTACCCTACCTACCCTACCCTACCTACCCTACCCTACCTACCCTACCCTACCTACCCTACCCTACCTACCCTACCCTACCTACCCTACCCTACCTACCCTACCCTACCTACCCTACCCTACCTACCCTACCCTACCTACCCTACCCTACCTACCCTACCCTAATTTTCCATTTTTTTTTTTTTTTTTGTCAATCTAAACCATTCTCGAATCTCCACGAACACACACAAAAAATTTCATCAAAATCGGTCCAGTCGTTTAGGAGGAGTTCAGTCACATACACACGCACACAAGAAATATATATATTAAGATTTATCTAAGATATAGACTGATCTCAGAGGTAGACAGATAGGTACTTACCGTTTCCTCTTGCATGTCAGCTGACGTAGCGTTTATTGCTGTCAAGGTAGCATTTGTTACTTCCATAGTGTCAGCAAAACCGTTCTGGAATTATGTAATACAAGTATCAAGTTAATAAGAAACAGTAGGTACCACAGATAAAAAACTTAGATAGAAGATTGCAATTTTGAATAGTAGGTACCTATTAATAACGAAATTATTAAATAAGATACCTAACGAATCTTTTATTGGGCGTTAATTTAAACTATTGGATAAATAGCTTCTATGGTAGCGCCAATATTTTTTTAGATTAAACGCGCAAGTTTATTAATTTACCTTTGTTAAATACAAGTTTAGTGTAATATTGCGATCGAGGCTAAAAAACATAAAAATTGGATGATGTAGTGGATTTTGACACGCAAACTCCACTACAGAGGTGGAGAGTGGTTGGCTCATCGTTGAATTATTTGTCAATTCATCCATATTTCAAACTAAATATTTCGTGGTAATGAAGTGTACCTTTATTCCGTCCAGCCATTAATTTTACATTGGACATAAGCACCCATATACAATAAATGCAATACTTCATGGACGCTTAAAATAGTGAGCCGATGTGCTCTTTAGCACGACGCAACGCAACGAATAAATTAAAATTCACAAATGAATCGAAATTTGTATCAGTAATTAATAAAGCAGTATAAATTAAATATTTTCATTTTATTATCATAAAACATAATAATCTGATTACCAATAAGATAATGTAAGTAAGGTTAAATAATGAAAAAAAGTAGATAGATAATAATTGTAATTGTAGGATATAGAATATACATTTACATATACATACAAAATGTAACATTTCATTTTAATACATAAAACATAGTCATTTAAACGCCCGGATATGATTATAAAACAATACAAAATGTTGAGCAAAAATAAAGTACTAATGTGTTAAATCGATTAAAATGTCTTCGTAAATAAAGTCAATTGTTGCAGGAAATCGAATCGGTAACGCATTAGGTCATGACGTTTTTGAGTTGTCAAATGTATATAAAATTAATGGATGGACAGAATATAGTTAGATACAATATACATACATAAACTCACGCCTTTATCCTATTAGGGTTGGCTTAAACTACAGAACGCCTCCTGGTTCTATCCTTACATACTCCTTTTGCTTCATTTACATTCATACATTTAGTCATAAACAGCGTGCGTTTATGACTCAATATATGAATAGGTAGGCGCACCTAGCCTTTCTCAAGAACTTCACCAATAAGGCCCATGTAATTTACAATTGACATATCTTATTTATAGCTGCTTTAGGCTTATAGAAAGTTATCCAATTAGCCAGTCTTAACTATAACCAAATGCAGTTAAATGCCTACTACTAACCGACACCAGACAAAGGAGGAGGTTCTCAATTCGTCGGCATCTTTTATATTTTTTTTTTACCTATGTTCCCCGATTACTCAAAGATGCCTGGACCGATTTGGAAAATTCTTCTTTTGTTTGAAAGAGTATACTTTCCAATTAGTCCCGTAATCATTAGGTCAGGATCTGATTATGGGATCTTGGAGAAATCGAGGAAACTCCTCAAATATTATAGGCATACATATAGCGATTTTGGTATTTTTATCAACAATGCTCAGAAAGTATCATTTGGTGAAGTGGAACTGGTGAAGAAGACCACAGATGGCCAATAGAACTCCTTAATGCTAAGTTTGTCATGGGGTATAAGATATCTCGAATAGTTCAACGACTATGATGAAGAAAATACTTATAAATAAATATTACTGATGAAAATGGTACCATCGAACTGATCTGATGATGAAGCCGGCAGATAGACACTGGAACTCCAAAATAAAGCAATGTATCCTAGTCGTTTATGGGCTTATTGGAATCGTCATGAGATGTACTTTGGCTACGTATGAATTTTATGGCAATTGGAGGTACCTACCTATCAATACTAAAAAGATATAAATAAAAAAACTTTTTAACAAATAACAAACCGACTTCCAAAAAAAAACACTGGATAGCTAAAAATAACTTTCATTGCCGAAGTCGGTGTCAAAGCACGGAAAACAATAGGTACCAAAGACACCGACTTCGGAAAAGAAAGTTATTTTTCGCTTTCCAGTGTATTTACATGGATCAATTGCCTATCTGTCCTCCACAACCCAATAACTGTGTAACTCGAGACCCCTAGACAACACTTGTGTCAGATTTTTGGGTTTTTGAGTAACCGTAGGGACTGTCAAAGATTTGACAGGATGGACGTGCGTAGGCATAAGGTATAATATAGCCCTCGCCAAACTTCTTGACCGCCGACCCTGAAGTTGGCTACAATGGCTGCGCAGTAGAAAATCTCATACAATAAAAAAAGTTAATTAAAAAAATCAAAAAACCCGACTGCTTAAAAAGCGAACTAAAAAGAAGTAAACAAGAAGAAAATCATGCTTTGCAGTCGGACTTTTTTGAATTAACTTTTTTTATTTATAACTTTTTAGTTATTTTTTTTTAAGATTTCGGTACATTTAAACATATAAGTGTTATATATTTTTGAAATCACCTCTTAAAACCCTTTATTATGATGCCCCACACGATAAAAAAAAAATTGTCTCCCACAATATGGCGCCCAAAATCCGCCATTTTTCTATTTTCCAATTTTAATGTAGCCAGTGACACTCGCAGAGTTAAGACAAATCGATTGACGTCTGAATCATCAAAATCGGCCAACGCGTTTGGTCTCTGGAACGCCACATAGGAACAAACATACATACATACATACTTACATACATACATACACACATACATACATACATACATACATACTTACATACATACATACATAGACTGATAAACACATTACCCTCCTTCGGCAGTCGGGTAAAAAACAGCACCGTTTCGTACCTCGCGCATCCTGTAAACCAACTTCAGGGCGGCCAAGAAGTTTGGCGAGGGCTATACTTTCCGAGGCAGGAATATCTGCTTTTTCATGTGAAGCAGTGTTGCATTTATTTAACTACCCATTAGGAGCGTAAATTAGACTTGTCAGAGTAGCTGTGTTCTTACCATTTTGATATAAATGTCGTAACTAGCGACGAGAATGCAGCAGACACCTGCCCCCCCGGTTGAGAAGAGAGTCAGGGGTCGCTTGCCAGTGTAGTGCACGAGTAGGACACATGTGCCGGCACCCACTATCTGGAGCACACCGAGGATCAACGTCGCGTAGTACTTGTCGATAGGCGCCTTCAACATTTGGAATATAGATACGGCGTAGGTCTGCAATATAAAGCATTTTCCTTTTAATAACCATTCTTCTGGGTCTTAACACAAAATTTACAAGTTGGAAACAATAGTACAACTGTAAAAACCACTCTGGTAACAATACCTACATACAGACTCAGATCTTTATCAGTATTTAGAGTTCCGTACCCAAAGCGTCCAAACGAAGACTTAATGCTTTCGCTACTACATTCGTCTGTACCTTTGTCATAAGGGTCTAGCGGCTAAACCGTTGAAACAAGTTACAGTCGTCATACATATTTGCAATATTTATGCATTTCAGCAAAATGCATACATAGTGGTTGGACTTCGCATATTTAGGGTTACCGTACCAATTTATCAATATTCGTTAGTAAAATATACGTAATAATAAACATATCAACAAATTTCAATTTCATAGGTCAATGGGAAGTTAAAAAATTCTTCGGAACAAAATGTGTGACAGACAGACACGTGAGTGAGAGCAATAGGGTGCCGTTTGAACCATTCGGGTACGCAACTCTAATCAGGACCTCATTACCTAAACTCTATGCGCTAGGAATAAAAAAAAATACCCATAAACTCAAATACCGGACCGGCCGGCGGTCTGACAGCTGACGATGGCGAGTGACACATCGTCATCATCAGCCTATTAATGTTCCCACTGCTGGGACACAGGCCTCCTCCCTGTGAGAGGTGACACACGAACTCTCCAGAAGATAATCGAGCGACGCGCGATAATTCACGAACGCAGAGTTTCCGTGCAGCGTAAAGATATATTCACACATATCAGGGCCGTGCCAGGGACGTGGACGGGCCGTGCCCCGGCAGGGGCTCAAAAAATATCTTGGGTACATTTTATAATTATGAACTCGTTCACACACGTCCGCGCACGGGACGTGCCCGGGCCCGTGCACGGCCCTGATATGTGTGGATAGACCTTTAAGGTTCGGTAGATTTTCTGGTTAAACCGAAATTGATGCCGATCCTAGATTTTTTTGCCGAAACCGAATCCGAATCCTACGGTTGGTCACCAGTTTTTTTTTCTTCTAGAGAACTTGAAGTATTTATCCGATCCCTACTGTCACTTATAGCACAGGGAATCCTATTTTAAGTGACAGAGTATTGTTGTTGTATTTCTGTTATTTTTTGAACCAATAAACGTATTTGTATTGTATTGTATTTGTATTTATAAAAGTGGTCCAGTGCACACTTGGCCGGATTCTTTTAAAGCCCAACTGTCCCACAGCAAGATAAGATAAAGTCCAAGTCAAAGTAGGGTTACTTTCGGTCTGAATACAGTAAAGGTTCATCAAGCTACTCATCGTCATAATCACAAAGTACGTAAGCGGCGGCGCGCCGACATAATGTAGGATACTTCTTTCCTATCTATCTCGTGTCAAACCTATCTACTTATACTTAGTGCTATCGTTCATTCGAAGTTGTAATAAAACAATTCTTTTACCTGTAAAGTCGTCATGCCACTAAAATGACCAACGAAAAAACTGAAACTGACCAGGAAGAAGGGCATTAAGAAACTTTTTCTCAGATAACACGACATTTTTTCAGACATTGTCTCATCAACGTCATTCTGATCTGAAAAAGAAACCATTGTTTTAGATTCGTACCTCCAAATAGAGTAAGTATTCAAATAAAATTAGCCTCATATAGGATAACAATATTGCAAACCTTTCATATCTCTTGTAAATAGGACTTGTATGTCTCGCAGTTCATGTTCCACATCGCTAGGAGTTGTCCAACCACGGAGCCATTGTAAGCTCTGAAAATGAAATTTTATTAAAAGGTACTAGCTTGTAAATAAACATGAAAGATCGGTCGCCTTGTAGAAGTTAATATCTGCCGACCTTACAAACGATCGAGTTGTTTAAAATTGTGTAGGTACTTTGAAACTCTGGTGTTTCAAAGCGTTTCGCTAAATAACACATTATTTTTCACTGTGTTGTTTTTCGATCTGCTTGATTTTAATTTTTTACTAAGGGGGTGACTCCAAACGAACGTAATTTTGGGGGCTGTGAGTCGCGTAAAATGCAACGCGGAATTTGTTCATTCGGTTTCATACTAAAATCTTGTTTGTGTCACACGGCGACACAAAATGAGTTGTCTGCTGACTCACGAACATTATTTCAACCGAATTGCGCTTGAGGTGAGGGTGAGTAATGAGGCAAGCGTCATTGCCCCGTACAAACGTAGAATAGCAACTGAAATTACGCCGCCTGGCAGTCTAACCGAACTTCAGTTGAACGTAAATGCCGCGACTAATTTTACGCGATAACGCGACGCACAACTCACAAAATTTGGTACGTTCGTTTGGCCTCACCCTTATACGTAATACAGTTTCTAGCCAGATTTATAGTCCGGTCAAAATAGACGAAAAATAAGAATTAGGTTTGCATTAATTCACATTGGGCTTCAAATTGGTAAAGGTCTTAAGGACACTTTTATAAACAAAAATTCAAAAGTCTCCATCGATGCCCACGCCTTAAAAAAATATTCATGTTTAAATGTCAAATATGCATCCGACAAAATTTGCAGATCATTCAATTATCTACAAAATTTTATGTATTGACCAATTTTCAGCTCTATGCGAATAAATGCAAATCGAAACGAATATTTTGACACAGATAGTACTATTAGCAATATCATTATCAGCCAGTTTTATGAAGGAGTCAGTTTTATCGTACCTACCTTCCTAGCATCATCGTAGCGTTTCTTCGACACCAGCCAATGTGGGGACTCCGGCACGAAGCATAAGGCGATTACCGCTAGAATCTGCAAATAAATTAAAGATCACAAATATTGAATGCCATTGTTAGCACAATACCCTAAAAACACCTAACTAAAAATAAAAAAATAAAATGTGGTGTCGAAAAATGCCTCCGCATTGCTGTGGACTGTTAATGTGCCAAAAATCGAGGAAATTCTCTAAAATTATTTGGATTTTCCGTACAATGTTGTCACCAGTTGACCGATATTTATAATAATATATATATATATATATATATATATATATATATATATATATATTTAAGAGAGATATATATTTTTTGACACTGTCTTCCTGGGAGGAAGTAGTAAATGTATATGGGCGCTGAAGAAGTTTTTAAAATATGACCACTACATCATGTATAAATAATTAAGAATTTTAAACAAATAATAAAAGTTTAAAAACAAGTTCTATATTTAACAAAGCAAGTTACAAAAAAATAAAACTTACAAAAAAATAGATGAACGAAACATAGAACGGTGTTATCGCTATGAGCGACCTATTAAAAACCACCCATACCATTTCCATGTTGCCATGGCATTATGTTTAAGAAAATTCCCTAACAACTTGGTGTATCTGCCAGATGTCGTGGTAGCTAAGGGACCTTCCTGATGGTGCAACGCAGGTTAAATTATTTACGCACGGCGATATGTGATATCGCGCACGTATTTTCTAAGAAAATTTCAAGACCAAATCGGTAGATTTGCGTCGCGCTGCGTCCTATATGTCATATGCCTTAGTAAAATTTGGTTATCGATGTGACCTGTAGCGAATCTCGTCGAACCACGAGGAAGGCCGCTTACACTAACAGAACCAAAGTTTTAAGGCACTTGTGTTTTGTGTCACATTTCCCGCTTATTCGTGCATCCACCGCACCATGAAGCATTAAGATCGGGGTCATGGTTGTGATTCGACTATTCGACTGACGTTTCTGATAATTCCATAACAATCACGTAAGGTTTGATGTTTAGAATGTAATAATTGTGTGAGTCACGGTATAGGTAGCTATGTGTACCTGCCTACTATCTCTGTGTGGTCGCTGTGCTATCTACAGAAAAATCTCACAAAATTGTCCGTAAATAGAGTGTTGAAGGTTAGAATAAAATATCCGTTGTCATAGCGACTAACTCGACTAAATATTATGCCGGGGAAAATGATCCATCAAAATATCTTAGAATAGGTCTACTACTACTTACTAGGTAGCGACTACTTAGTCTACTTACTTAGTTTAGTTACGAGTAGATAAATAGTAAATTATTGGAACAAACCGTGAATGTGATGTTGACTAACGCCACAGTTCGCCAGTACATGAATATTCCGAAGAGGAACTGTGTGAACACTCCAAGTATGATGCAGAGCGAACTGGTGGCAGCGAGAGCGCCGCGGAGGTGCGGCTGCGTGATCTCCGCCACGTATGTCAGCACCTGGAACGAGCAGCCTGAACGTTACTAGTTATAAGGGTTTACTGCCAATAAAGAACATTACGCAATGCTGATCCAGCAGATAACGCCACCTAAATATAGAGTAAATAGTACAATTTTGAAAAAGCGCGACGGAATGATTCGGTTTTTTTAATATTTTGGTCTTTCTTTTTAATATTTCGGCGGTTGTTTCAATAGCTTCATCTGTATTATCGGATTTTATTTCGACTATTTACGAATTAAGTTAAGACAATACCAAAAGCTAATTAAACAAAAAAAAAATGCCGCGTTGGCGAGATATTTGGGGGCAAAAATCTCAGATGAGTACTTAAGGGTACACTAGTCGACGGCATGAACTATTTTGTGCGCGGGGTTAAAATGCATGGTATATCAAACGACAACACGTGCGGCACAGATAGATGCTGTTATGAGCAGTAAGAAGCTAGTTCGCGTACGAATACACACTTTTGCAAATTTGTAGCGAAATGGATGATGATTTAGAACGAAAACGAGCGCGCGAAATTTTATAAACAGACCTTTGGGAGTCTGGATATCATGAAAAAACGACTGAATGTATCTATTCAAAATAAAATTATTTGCATTGTTGAACTACTAATCTATCCCTGTATGGAGGCCGTTTTTCAATTTTCCTTCTTCTTATGGTACTTATTTGCGCCCAAAAATGCGTTAAAATTAGTGTTGAAATATGGAACTTTCGAAGCTCATAACTTTCAAGTAAATATTTTTTTTACTTTTTGCTTCCATACAGGGCTAGATAATGATGAGACTAATTGATATCATTTTTTATTTTGAACGTACATCGCCAAACAGTGGAGTAAAAGCCAGACTACGTTTGTATGGAAGAATTTTCGATTAGTGTACCCTTAACATCCGAACATCTCGGCAACGAGGCCCTTTTGGGCTATATACACACATCGGCAAAATTTGCGGAGCAAAATAAAGCTGTAGTTATTTTTAAATACGATTTCATTTTAAAAACTTATATTAAGACACTTTTCCTTACTTAAAAATACACCTGTTCAAATAAATACGAGACTGCATTTAGTACCTACATTTTTTGTGAGTAATATGATTTTATAGGAAAAGTGCCCATTGTTGATTTTTGAAGGTTACCAAGGAAATTTATTTAGTTATTAAAATACCATTATTACAATAAAAATTAAACCGACTTCTAAAAAAACACTGCAATGCGAAAAATAAGTTTCTTTTTCGAAATCGGTGTCTTAGTTACCTATTGTTTTTCGTTTTTCGACACCGACTGCGGCAAAGAAAGTAATTTTTCGCTTTAAAGTGTTTTTTTTGGAAGTTGGTTTATTTTTTTTGTTAAAAAGTTTTTATTCTGTACTTTTTAGTTTTGGTACCTAAAATTACCATGTAAATCATTTATAGCCAAAGTACATTGCATGACAATTCCAATTAGCGTCTATGATACATTGTTTTATTTCTGAGTTCCGTGCCTAATTTCCGGCATCATCATCAGATCAGTTCGATGGCCATTTACATCAGTACCATTTATTTATAAGTATACGCTTCATCATCTATTCGAGATTATCTTATACCCGTGACATACCAGATATATATAGATTAGCCCGTGATATAGTTCCAGTGGTAATACTAGTTCTTCTTCATCAGTTCCACTTGAGCAAATTATACTTTCTGAGTACAAATACTTGCCATGTTTATGAAAATACCAAAATCGCTATTATGTTTCCCTATAATATTTGAGAGTTCCCGCGATTTCAATGGGCTCCCATCATTAGATTCTGACTTGGTATCGCCCTTTCAAACACAAAAATTATCGGTCCACAATTGGCGGAGTAATCGCGTAAGAAAGAAACAAACAAAAATACCTACAGTCAATATGACAACGCCTTTTTTGAAGTCAGTTGAAAAAGTGAACCCTGCCTGTCGCAATCCAACGCTGGTGATATCCCAAAGCAAAAAATACGTGTTATTTTTTTGATAGTTTACCCAAATAGAATTATTAATTTTTTATCCAAGAATCATCCATAATATGGATGTCATAATCATGCATAACATAAATAATTATTTTAATAATTAATTAGGTAATTAATTACTACAAGATAAGATAATATTTCACTCAGATGCGATGTTTATTTGCTCTCATACTGGAAATAATTTATATAATTTTAAAAGAATAGGGACAGTTCACGACATTTGAACGATGGACAACAAACTGGGTCATTTTCAATAAATAACAATGCAAATAATAACTTGCACCTGTGGTTACCTAGGTAGATAACTCATTTGTATCTTTCGGGATTTAAAGTCGATGCTTAATTTTTTGAAGTTTGCAGGCATTTAGTAAATCCATTTATCGTTAGTTATACTACTCTTTTTGGAACACTTGTATGAATAGGGGACCTCAACATAGGGGATACCTATTCCCTTTGTTGATTAAAATTAATTTGGGTAAATGCATGTGTTATGTGTAGGTAGTGTCTCCTGTCTAAGCTGCCATTTAACGCTGGTTCCATTTCATCTGACAGTTTGATGTTATCATATGGGTACATTCAAAGGGGTCTGTCGAATATTTAGGGCAAGGCAAGCCGTGACAGACTACATTTATTTAAATCACGGCTAGCGGTTAACGGCTGCCATAACTCTTGGTTGGGAAATGCATGAGATAGATTATAGCCAAAATTTAAAACAGAAAATCTGACAGGATATTATAAGGCAGAGCAGATTATGTAACGATTAAATACCTATAATAAGCTCAATGAAGTCTTATCTCCGCCGCTACCTTACCTTACCTTACCGTACCTTTATGTTATTTTTACGGTTGGCTCCCTCATCATTAGAGATAGGTTAAGGGTGTAGGTACTTTAAACGCGCGTTGCCATTATCCCTTCCATCGGGATAACTTTCTGTGAAATTATAGCTAATCACTACCAAAGATTTTCAGTGATTGCACCACTGCAACTGTGTTGCCACAAATTAAAACGTGCACAATATTGCTTAATTATGCTACTCACAGGTGCTTCCAGTAGTCCCCCAGCCAATCCGGTCAAGAACAGGGCTCCGTACAAGTGCCCAGTCGATGTGGAAAAATGGAAAATCAGCCAGGCTATGAAGAAAGGAACGTTTACAATCTGCATTGCCCTCCGACGGCCTATCGGAGAGGTCACTGCCCCTGACAAGGCACAGCCTACAGGCACTACAATGAGGTTAATAGAACCTGAAAAGAAATAGTAATTTTTAGCACAGTATAATTATGGACAACCAGTACGGAAACTACTTGCAAACGCTTGAAACAGTACACTCACATAAACATGCGCATCGACGAGACCCCTAAGGGGCCGTCTTGAAAGGGGGTTTAGCAAAAATACAAGGGGGTAGCGGATTGTAGTAAGATATCACGTACACGTGTATTTCTGTTTTCGTCAAACGCCTGATTTCTAAACCGAAAAGCGGTGTGTAGTGTTATTGCGCGTGCAATATTATTTTTATGCCAGTCAAGAACGACCTGCAACCTTTGTCAAGACATTTTTGTCATGGTCCTTAATTTCAGAATAAAATCATATTATACTTTATACCTGTATTTAATAATAATATTTAAAAAAAAATAAGATTCTTTGTAGGTACTAAAAATACACGTGATTTTCGGTGGGGGCGGGGAGGTTATTCTTCAACCTCACCATGTATCACCAAGGGGTTTAAAATGCTAAAAAATCATCACGTGATTAATGGACGCCCCCTAAGCGGCTGGCACTACCGACAGCATCGCGACAACCGCTTAGGAGTCTCGCCGATGCGCATGTGTGAGTGTTCCGTTTCGAGCGTTTGTAGGTAGTTTCCATACTGTTTGTCCATATTTATACTGTGTTTTTAGTAACTAGAATTTGTATGGAGGCCGACGCGCCACAGAAAATTCTGTGTAGGTAATTTTGCAAACTCATTGAATTCTTTGAAATACAGATGCTTGTGTCACGCTCATTTAAAATGAAACGAGCGTATTGAATATTTACTTTTTTCATACAAAGAAAACCTTGATGTTTTCATAATATCTTTAGGCTAGCTTGTCATAATAATTTGAAGATACCTCTTCTATTCTGAGGCTACTGATACCTAGTCAAAGCTTGAAAGCATTGGTTCGTTTATTCAAAAAATGTGTAGTAAGGCATTACAAGTTTGTTATAATGCAGACATAGTACATCATGAATAGAAAAATTATGTAAATGTCGTTATTTAAATAATTGGTGTAGAACCAACTATATTCATATGTAAATAAATCGAACACCATCTTTTTCTTTTTACCGTCTACTTACTGATCCATGAAATCTCTGACTTGTTTAAATGCAGTACTTCGCCATCTGTCGGGTTTTGTACAGCTGGCATGAGAATAGTGGAGAACCCAAGTGTCATTCCATATCCTGAAAAAACAGTAATCATTCGTCAGGAATTTCGAGGAATTGTAACAGCTGTTTCAGACAAAATCTTAATTTGCCAGTTTATTGTTAACATAAGCCATGAAAGTCATGCTGCTTACAAGATTAAGGCGTGACTGTAATTATTCATATTTCGGTCATACTTTGGTGACAAAATATCACCTACATAGAAAATTCAAAAGAGGAGAGCATAAAAAGATGCAAGTATCCGGATATAAGATATCCGGTTTTGAAATAGCCTTCGAAAAGAAAATAAAAATACCAGCCAGCCATACAATGGTCATGACCCTTCCGATGAATAATTATTACGTTCAGATTTGATTAAACCACTTGCGATGTTAAAGTGGACTTACCTAAAAGAAGCAGGTTCTTTGCGCTGACAGCCAGAAACTGTGGCAGAGCAGTACGGAAGTCTTTCTTGTATGTGTACTCGTCACCGATTTTCTGTTCTCCATCAGCAAATACCATGGCTTTTTCACCCGACATCTGAAGCAAACGCAAATACAACTAAAGATCGCATTTATTTGCATGACAAACTAAAGACAAAAGAAAAGATAAGATGAGAGTCAATAAAGTGATAATTGAGACTATAGTTCTTTGTTACCGTTAAAACAGGGATTGCATGTTCATCCTATTTGCGTTTACCTGATTTACCTACTTAAGTACATGTTGATCTACATGACAGGTAAGTAATAGCTTTTTCAACACACTTGCTCATAAAATAGCTCTAATTTCACCGCAATTAGGCACATAATGATACCTGTAATCAAACTGTGACTTTTTCAAAGCAATGAAAAAGTCACAGTTCACAAGTGAGTTATAGAGTATTTTTTTTGTTTTATTGGCCGAGTTGCTTTGTTCTTAAAAAAGTTTCATACAAAAAAGATCGTGCTCAATAGTACAAATAAATTAATGTTCCTATTGCTTGCTCATTTCATGCAACTTCGTATTTAAATAGATAATTTCAACTTGTAGTTACGTGTTTAATTTAATAAATAAAATTTTCACTCAAATATAACTTTTGTTTTCTCTGAAACTTGAAATTGCCCATTATTTACGTGGCTAAAACGCTATCCGCGAAAAGCCAAAAAGAAAGAAACCTCATTCTTTTAGTCTATGGCCGATCGCCATTGTTAGATGCGCGCGCATAGGAAAACTGATTATTTTTGCCCGCCATTGCGAAAAATTTTTCACAACTCGTTTTCACTGTTGAAATTATAGTTATTTATTAATTAAAATGTCTACAAATACTAATTAGTATTTGTAGACATTTTAATTAATAATGATGAAGAAAATGATTTATGTTGTACACCACCCGATATAAGATGTGAAGACCCTTAACGTTATGGAAAGTTTACTACCTGAAAATTCCAAGGAAAAATATCTATTATCTACTAAATAAAATGATTTTTTAGTATTATTTTCTTCACAAGTGTGTTGAAAAACGTCGTATGATACACGTGTGTATTGATGATTACCGTCCTCGGCTCTCTTAATACCCTCACCTAACGGCTAGGGTCTCAATGGCGCCTCGGCGGTAATCACCATCATTACACACTTGTACCAAAATGTACTATTACGTGATGCATGCACAAATAAACAGATAAACAGACAAAAACACAAAAATGCTGGCAATGGGTTGTGTTGGTTCTCCTTTAACAACCCTGGCTATTTATTGGCAATTTTTTCGATGTACAAAAACGACTTTTCTATATTGTATGTATGGATTGATTTCCGTGCCGCGGAAAAGACTTTATTTCTGGGGACTATCCAATAAATGGCTCTCAATGTTTAAGTTCTTATTTATTAAAACGGGTATTTTCACTCATATGCAATGTACACTAATCTATTTCAAATGACACTACTTATTAAATCGAAGCATATTATGTTTGATGTGATTAGTAAGTAAATAAATACACAGAGACAATATAAATACACAAAAAGCTAAAAAAAAAGAATTAAAAAAAAAAATATAAATAAAAAAATATTAATATAAAATATATGTAAATATATTTTATATTAAGGAAAAACATCTTAGGTTAAGGTTAAGTTAGGTTAAAACTCCACGACTAAGTGCGTATTTTGCGTATAAAAAAATACGTTTTTTGATTCATAATTCATTTCTTTTTTTTCATTAATCTTATTAGTGTTGTGTTTTAGACCTCTATTGTATTTGTTTATGTTTTGAGACCTTTATTTGTAGGTAAAAGGACAATAAAATTGTCATTTTATAAGTATACTAATACTTACTTAGTTTGCCCAGTTACTAACCTTGAACCAAATTATGTTATAAACATCTTTTATTTTGAAATAATATAATTATTTAATTTTGAATAAAACTTTTATAATTTAATGATTGTCGTTTTAAGTTTTATTTCAATCAACTTTTATTTTTCAAATGGTTTACCTAACTGCTAAAAGTTTGAGTACCGTGGTCCTACTTGTCGGGTAATTCCGAAATATAAATATCACAAAATGTGTTCAGACTACTCAGAGATCCATAACGAGAAATATTTTTTGCGAGGGTAAATCTGTACGAAAAAGGAATATGTACCTTGTGCCAGAACTAATAAATCCCACTTTTAAATATCATTCAGAATTACCCGAACATACTTCGGAAATGCACATCAACAAAGAAAAAGTAACCAGGTTTTGAAACACTTTTATTTTCAAATAACGAGGATACGTATAATTTTTTTTAAATAGACATTTAGGCTGTATATTCAAGTAACCGAAGTAACCTAAGCTGGTAGCATTAACTCTACCAATTCTGACTGGTAAATGAAAATATGGTTTGTTCCAACCCCTGTCAACTCATCAAATATCCTTTCGTAATTACCCGAATGCACCTTACCAGATTTTTTCTTTGAAATCCCTTCAATTTTCCTATTTCAATACAACCAATTTAATTTTGTGGTTTCGTACGGAACCCTAAATGTGCGAAGTTCGACACGCACTAGGCCGGTTTTTACAAATAAGTCGAATTGTCGCGAAATGTGCCGTAAAAGCAAGCCTAGTGGCAGCTAAGTCCAACTGATGGCGCCCGTTCACGAACATGACGCATGGATTGTCATCACTCATCTCAACCAACATGAAGGGAACCGAACACGGAGCATACAACCTATTTGAGTGCTCCGTGGAACCGAATGATCCTACACATGTGCCACAGTCAGAGAGACATTAGAGAGAGCATGACACACTTCAACTGCCAAGGCACACACAAGTCAACGAACGACACATAAGTACTTACAGTAAATTGTAGATTTATAGTTGTTATATAGTACTCATACATGTGCTAAATCATGAATAAATCTTTAATAAACATTGATAAAAATATGTGTATATACTTAATTAACTAAGACTACAAAAATACATTGAATTAATTAAATTGAATTGAAAATTAATGTAACTGTTGAATTATGTACTTGACATTAACTGAATTGAACTAATAACTGACTTGACATTGGGTGAAAAGCCTGTCGAAAATCTCTGACAATTCGACAATTTTCATTCTCTGACAATTCACCTGTCATGACAATTTAGTACTTAAAAAACACATATTATTATGACGTTTTGCCGAACAAATTGTCGCCTGTTCATAGAAATTGTTTATCCAGCCGCGCCGACCCCTGGCAGCGCTTGTGTGCGAAACCTGTAAAGCACCTCTTTTTTACCCGACTGCCGAAGGTGTCTTTATCAGTGGACACGAGGAATAGGAAGAATAAAAAATTGGGCTAATCAATATGGCGCTCGAAAGCCGGCATTTTTATATTTTCCAATTTTAATGTAGCCAGTGATACTCGCAAGGTTAAGACGAATCGATTGACGTAAGAATCATCAAAATCGACCAACGCGTTTAGTCTCTAGAACGCCACATAGGAACAAACATACACTGATAAACACATTAACCTCCTTCGGCAGTCGGGTAAAAAGTACATGTTACCACTGCTTGAAGCATTTTTTGGTCGGTTTTAACTTTAACACCTTCATCGATGAATTACTGATTTATTTTTCGAAACGTGGACGGTTGAACCGTGAAATATTTAAATCGGGGAATCCCCGGTGACCACAGCCCGCTCGCGTCGCATCGCTTCTGATTGCGTTCATAAACTCATCCACAGCACGGTTTTTGTAATAAAATTGTCATTTTTGGTTCATCAAATAATGTAAAATTAAACCACAAATGTGAATATTGTTTTGGGAGACTTGTATCTACTTACTTATCGATACTAAACAGTAAAGAATAATTATGTTTTTAAATGACAAAAATAATTTAATCATTGACGCTGGCATTACATCCGGGCGGCGCGCGGCGGGCGGCGCGGCAATGGCGCCTGTGTGCGCCGCACACTTCGCACACAGGGGCGGCGCGGTCCTGTGTAAACGCACCCTGATACGGTAATTCAATGTATTATAAAACACATGGGCGTCTAGATTTAAGTTTAAAGTGCTTAAAATGTCACATGCATATTCAATTGTTCTTTTAATATGTGTATTCTCGGTTGTTTATGGTGCAATGCACGGCTTGCTTCTGCTTCACCGGCCGACCGACATCAGTAACGAATGCGCGTTCTCGGGCCATCTGCGATACGACTTATCATTCGGTATGGGGATGTCTGATACCATCACCATGGTATGTCAACCCTTACTTATTCTTAGCATACCTAATCATTCTAATAGAACCGTTTTATTTACCTCCTCAAATAAGTCAAGAACGGACAGGATAATAAAGTAATTTTCTTTTTGATAGACATATTTTAGTTATTCGATCGCGAGGGTTATGAATTTATGATTCGCACCCGTACCCGTTGAATTGTTCTAAAGGTGCATCCATCACATACATACTACTACTACTAAGGACGCGTACGACCTGATACACACCCAGCGATGCGCCGAAATTAGCATAGTCAGTTAAAATCATTATGGTATGTTCGTAATATAATTCATGCCTAGTTAAAGTAGATAACAATAAAAAACACAGATCATACAAAAATATCTATCTCTTATGTGTTTACTACTCTAGAAGGTGAAACCATCGCAAGGCATTAATTATTCCAAAAAAAAACTGTACCCCATAACAGGTATTTTTCCTGCATCGTATTCATGGGTGTGTTAACAAAAATTAAACTCAAATATACAAACAGACAGACCCGGAACAACTATCTGTAGGCCATACAAATATTTGTGCCGTGTGGGCATCGAACACGCGACACACAGCGCAGCAGTACCGTCAGTACACGTGGCCATTGAATCTGAGCCTCGGAACATCATTCCTTGTCCTCGTGATAAAAAAAAAATTCAAAGAATAAGATTTCAATCTTTATACTAAACTTATTATTCTTATAAATAAACAAGAATCCAGTTTTATCTTGTCGTCATGCCGGTTTTAGTTTAAGTGTTATGTTGTCATTTTTCTTGGTTCTTAATACACAGCGAACAACAAAATCTCGTGCCTGTTTACGCTACTATCTGGCTATAATCCCGCACGTATGTCATAGATTAAATTTGCAGGTATTTCGTACAATAAATGAGATTGACTACGCATGCAATATTGAAATAGTCACTCAACACGAGCTCAACGTGTTCCTCGTGGTGGTCATAAAGTTCCCCACAAGCATTTCCAAGAACTGCCATGCTAATGGAGACGCCTTCAACGTGATGAAGAGGAACAGATGCCTCCGTCTCTGCGACCTGATCGGCTCTAGAGATATGTTATCATCTTACTACGTCATCACTGTCAAAGGGAGAATTCGATTTAGATTCTTGAGTAACAGCAGCATCAACTCGGATATAGACGTGAGCATATTTTTCTCCGATATCAAAACTACATAATTTATTGACATATGAAGATTTGTATTGCAATGGAAAGTGCCAAGTGCAATAAAAATCTTAACATGTATCTACATAACGCGTACCCATTATCTTTTGGAGACGGAGATATTGAAGGGCCTACTTTATAAGGTTTTTTGAGAAACAATTTTGTTGTTGAATGAAACAATTTATTTTAAATACCTCACGTCCGCGTGCGCAAAAAGCGCAATCTTTTGTGCATATAGTAAGCACTACCGTGAACCGTGAGCAGCAACTTTTTAACCAACTTTCCAAAAAGGAGGAGATTCTATGCTAGGCTGTTCTTTTTTTTATAACCGATTACGCCGTCAATTATGGATCGATTTTGAAAATTATTTTTCTTTAACATGCATGGAAATATTGTCATTATTTTAGAAAAAACCGGCCAAGTGCGAGTCGGACTCGCGCACGAAGGGTTCCGTACCATTATCGCAGAAAACGGCAAAAAAATCACGTTTGTTGTATGGGAGCCCTAATAAATATTTATGTTATTCTGTTTTTATTATTTGTTGTTATAGCGACAACAGAAATACATCATCTGTGAAAATTTCAACTGTGTAGCTATCACGGTTCATGAGATACAGCCTGGTGACAGACAGACAGACGGACCGCGAAGTCTCAGTAATAGGGTCCCGTTTTTACCCTTTGGATACGGAACCCTAAAAAGGACACGCGAAGTACCGAATTTACGGACAAAGAAAATCAAATCCATTGCTGGAGCGTTTTTTTAATTTGGAACATAACAACGCTCCAGCAATGTTGTATGAAACGGCATGCTGGGGTTATTAGATACTCTATGATTGGATCTCTTTTATCATTCTTGGCATACCAAAGTAAGTCTTCTTACTTAGTACAAATTGCGTTCACGTGGCTCTATATATGTGGTTAGGAGAAGGACCTAAAGAAAAAAAAAAAAAAGATATGGTAGGTAGGGTAGATAAGGGTAGGTAGGGTAGGGTAGGTAGAGTAGGGTAGGTAGGGTAAGGTAGGTAGGGTAGGGTAAGGTAGGGTAGGCTAGGTACAAATAGGTCGGGTAGTTTGGGTAGGGTAGGTAGGGTAGGGTAGGTAGGGTAGATGAATGATGAATGTTTGGTGTTTTTATGGCAAAACAAAGTTTACCGGGTCAGCTAGTATTTAATAAATATAAATTTAATAATTAAAATGAGTTCCATCGGTTCAGAGAGTGAAATGGAGATTGATTGTACTCCACCAGTTTTAAGATCAGAAGCCAAATTGGCAATGGAAAACCTACTTCCAGCGACGTCAAAAGAAAAATACATGAATGTATATGAAAATTTTATGATTTCGAAAAATGATAAAAACGGTAAATATTTTAATGAGATTGCTAAAACTAATAAGCCATCTACATTATGGGCTATTTATTCCATGCTGAAATGTACAGTTCATGTCAAAAACGGCATTAACTTGAAAAAATATGGCAATTTAACTACTTTTTTTTATTTCCCTGCATTCTTTTGAGAAAATCACTAATTAGTGCTTCGGCGGAAATAGCAATTGCCTGTCTCGTATTAGTGAAGTTTAGGGTTCCGTACCCAAAGGGTAAAAACGGGACCCTATTACTAAGACTCCGCGGTCCGTCTGTCTGTCTGTCTGTCAACAGGCTGTATCTGTTACCGCTATAAAAACAAATACTAAAAACTGAATAAAATAAATATTTAAGTGGGGCTCTCATACAACAAACGTGATTTTTGTGCCGTTTTTTGCGATAATGGTACGGAACCCTTCGTGCGCGAGTCCGACTCGCACTTGGCCGATTTTTTTATTTCCCTGCATTCTTCTGAGAAAAGCACTATATATGCCTCGGCGGAAATGGCAATTGCCTGTCTCGTATAAGTGAAGTCCTCGCCTACGGTTCAGCCTTCAAACTCATACTCGCCCTGCAATTGCCTATTTCCCGGCCTTTGCAATAATGTACTATTATTGTTTGAAAGGGTATACTCTCGAGGTGATCCCATTGTCACCAAGTCAGGATTTGACGAGGGGATACTATGGAAATCAACGGAACTCCTCAAATCTTATAGGCATACATATAATGACTTTAGTATTTTCAATACTTCATCTAAATGGCAAGCATTTGCATTCAGTAAGTATCATTTGGTGAACTGGAACTGATGAAGACACTAGACAAAGATGGTCACTGGAACTTCTCAAAATTAAGTATGTTTTGGGTAAAAGATATCCCGAATAATTAAATGATTGTGATGAAGCATGTTTTAATAAATGGGTCTAATGAAAATGGTACTTAAAGTTTTTTTCGGTTTGTAGTGTTTTGTTTTGTAAGTCGGTTTAGTTTTTAGGTTAGAAAGATATTTTTAAGTTTTTACAAAAAAAAAATAGTTGCCAGTTCAAACCTAGATCTGATTTTACTACGCAGAAAAAAACAGCACAAAGTACCTAAAAAGAGTTTTATTAAATAGACGCAAAACCGGTATTTTATATCAATATACCTGGTCGGTTTAAATTAAATTTTACGGTAAGCCTTATCGGTATTTATACATACGGCGGTGTAGGTACAATTTGAAGACCTTTCTCGCGTGGTATCACCTGTGGTATCACGACTCGCATACTTATTGCTATTGCTGTGTGTAGCAACTGTTTTTGCCCAAGTTATTTCGAAATAATGACTTACCTAACTAGTTATGGTTATAATGCCGCAAAAAGTTCCTCTCGACTGTTTCATGTACCGGTTTGTTCTATACATAAACTTTGTCACGTGTTTTATGTTGCCAAACTTATGCTTAATTTTTTATTTATTTTAATTTTAAAGAAACTAGTTGTAGTACAGACGAGCAACATGATTTGCACTCTCCTAAAGCGCCGTCATGGGGCCACCTCAATGGCTGATCCAGGATTTATTTCTAAAGGGACACGAGAACCAAACTAGTAAAGGGAGACCCTGTGTTAATTCTTTAGCAATGACTTATAACGAATAAAATATTTAAAAAGATACTTGTGATTATGTATGCAGATAGAAACGAATGTTATGTTGAAACCTAATAGGCATTTAATTTTTTGTATCTCAGATCCATGTTTTATTGAACTATCAAACGTCGGGGGGAGGGAGGAGACGGCACGTGCCACTTTCTTACAACCAATATACATATCTTCTTGCAGGCGGACATCTATCAAGTGACTGCAACCTCTGCCAGACTGCAGCCGCCGACTAAGTGCAATGTGAAGAACGAAACGCTTTGTGTGATAGATCAGCAGAACTTCTGCTTCACCAGTGGCGTCGTGTGCGATGGCATTAAAAACTGTGGCGTCTCCGATTGGTTAGTCAACTTGATTGTAAGGGGTTTAAACCATTTTCTAACGGGTCTTTCAAATAGAGCGGGTCGATGTTAATAATCTGTGGCGGCCATTTTGTTTTGGCGGCATCTGTCAAATCTGTTTTTTCTTATTCAGTCACTGATGCCAAATCACCATGGCAAGTTACACGGTTGAGCAGCATGTGCAAATGATAAAACTTTATTAAAACTTTATTATCAAAATGAGTGTTCGTTAGTGCAAACGTTGTGCGCATTGCGCCCATTTTACGGCAGACGCGGTGGCACTTCAAAGTCCACTCTTCAACGATTGGTGACTAAATTTGAGACGACCGGTTCGGTAAACAACCAACCAACACCTTTACGTCAAAGGAACGCCAGATCGGCCGAGAACATCGCCGCTGTACGTGAGAGTGTTCAGGAGACTCCGAGGCAGTCGATTTCTCGTCGTGCTCAAGAACTCGGCCTTTCGCAGACCTCAACTTGGAGAATTTTGCGTCGGGACTTGGGTCTGCATCCGTACAAGATCCAACTGACCCAAGAGCTCAAAGTTAATGACCATAGACAACGCCGTGTGTTCGCTGAATGGGCATCGGAACGCTTGGAAGAGGACCTCGATTTTGGCCGAAAAATAATCTTTAGCGACGAGACACATTTTTGGATGAATGGTTTTGTTAATAAGCAAAATTGCCGATTATGGGATGACTACAACCCACATGAGGTTCACCAGGTGGCAATGCTTCCACAAAAAGTTACTGTTTGGTGTGGCGGCGTCATTGGTCCGTACTTCTTCGAAAACGACGTTGGCGAGGCCATCACCGTCAACGGCGAGCGGTACAGATCAATGATAAACAATTTTTTTTGGCTAGAATTGAACAATATGGACGTGAACGACATGTGGTTCCAGCAAAATGGCGCTACTTGCCACACAGCGAACGACACAATCGACATTCTGCATGAACGGTTTGAGGGTAGAGTTATCTCTCGCAGAGGTGACGTGAATTGGCCACCAAGATCGTGTGATTTGACTCCGCTAGAATTTTTCTTGTGAGGTTTTCTGAAGTCGCAGGTCTATGCCAATAAACCACATTCGACCGTTGCCCTGAAAGCCAACATAACGCAGGCCATCGCTCGGATTCAGCCGGATCTATGCAGCAGAGTCATTAAAAATTGGACCTCTCGGATTCGTGCCACCATACGAAGCCGCGGCGGACATTTGAACGATGTCATATTCCATCCATAATGATATAAATGGGCCTTTTAAATAAAAAAATAATTTCGTTAATATCTCACACACATCTTGTTTTATTCAATTTTAACATCGACCCGTCCTTGTTGAAAGACCCTTTAGATAGTCGCGGCGCACGATGAAAAAATGCGAGAGAAAACGACAAGAGCAAATCGTCTTGTACTCAAAATGACCTGGTAGCAAAATCCATACTACCCATACTAATAGATATTATAAATGCGAAACTAACTCTGTCTGTCTGTATGTTACCTTTTCACGCTTAAACCGCTGAACCGATTTAGATTTTTGTAACGGATATCATCAATAAGGACCTTCCACCGCTTTAGTGCCGTAATACGGTTACTTTCTAAAGCATTATCCTTAGTTACGGCTAGGATAAAAGGTTCGAAAAATAAATATATTTATTTTTGATTCATGTACATTATTTTTGAAACAAGGTTTTCACGTGTAACTAATAGTTTTGCTTTATGAAAATTATTAACAACACGATATTTTTTCGCAACTTTTGGATACTCTTCCAAAACGACTTGGATGTTTAAACATATTTTTACACAGATAAATTGATGACTGGAATTTCTTCATAACTGAAATAGCATAATAATTATAGTAAACCATATAATATTTTGCAACAAAACTTTTCAAAAGGAGGTTTCATATTGATATTTTGGCTCCAAACGGGCGCACTTCCAGCCCGGCGAGCACGGCCTACTGTGACATGGCCTAAGTCACACTTTTTATCACAGTTTGGGCGATAAAGCCATTTTGTCTTAAATGCTAGCACGGCGGCGTGAGATATTTTCTTGACTTGTGGCATAACTTCTTGACATTTATTTGTTTTCTTTTTTGGATATTTGCCAATTTTATGGCAGTTTCGGTTTAACCTTGGCCATAAAAACCATTTAGGCTCCGAGAAGCATAGTCCTACGACGCACTATTTCCGAATTATGGGCCTCCGAATTTTATTTTATTTTACATAAAACGCTCTATATCTCGAAAACGGTATGTCCTAGGTAAAAAATAACCAAAATTTAGCCCCCCCTTTGATTCCCCCATGCTAGCAGCATCCCAACATGAATACATGAAAAAAAAAAAATTTTTTTTTTTTACTTTGCTTGGTTTTCGACTTGAACTACAAATTCTTAACAGAAAATATTTTGGGTCATGACAAGTTATGATAAAATATGTCATGTCTTACAATTTGTCTTAAATACTA
Source organism: Anorthoa munda (assembly GCA_945859665.1). Lineage (NCBI taxonomy): Eukaryota > Metazoa > Arthropoda > Insecta > Lepidoptera > Noctuidae > Anorthoa > Anorthoa munda. The sequence continues at coordinate 43,678,633 of OX243893.1, forward strand.
GCACGGGACAACCATGTGACATAGTTTCAAGACCGACATGCCTTTCTTGTAGCTGACTTCATAGTGCGACATAATCTGAATAGACGACCAAATAAAATAATACTTATAAAAGTGTGCCGTTCATACAGATAAAATACTTTTTAATTTTGTTGGGAACAAATTAATATTTGACCCACGACCATAGACTTATGCACACTTTATTTTTCTTTGTTTGTTTGATAACACTTAATGTGTTTGTTAGAAAGATATAATTATTTTGAAAATATTAATAATTACTTAAAAAATATAATAGCTTGGACCCAGTTCCCGATACCGGTGGGCCCCTATTTTTTTATTTTAGTTGTTTTTTGGGGGGTTTATTTAAGAAATAATTTAAAATGTAGAAAGTAAGAGGAATATGGAATATAAGAAAATAATTATAAAAAAGTAATAATCAAAATAAAAATAATAATTATAAATAGAAATAACAATTATAAAAAGTAATAAAATAGAATTAATTAATAATCCTGTAACATTTCAATTAATTAATATTTTTAGGGGGTTTTATTTAAGAAATAATTTAAAATGTAGAAAGTAAGAAGAATATGGAATATAAGAAAATAATTATAAAAAAGTAATAATCAAAATAAAAATAATAATTAAAAATAGGAATAACAATAAAAAATAACAATTATAAAAAAAGTAATAAAATAGAATTAATTAATAATCCTGTAACATTTCAATTAATTAATATTTTTAGGGGGTTTTATTTAAGAAATAATTTAAATGTAGAAAGTAAGAAGAATATGGAATATAAGAAAATAATTATAAAAAAGTAATAATCAAAATAAAAATAATAATTAAAAATAGGAATAACAATAAAAAATAACAATTATAAAAAAAGTAATAAAATAGAATTAATTAATAATCCTGTAAAATTTCAATTAATTAATAAGCATTGATCACCACACACACAAAATAAATTTATTGCCATTTGATGCAGGAAAATATTTTATTTTTCAACTATAAAATTTTATCACCACCTCCGAACGAAAGTGATACATTTTTCTTAATCATCTGTCTAAATGTGAAATTTGTGACAAAATGGATGCGCCCGTATTAGCAAAGTAAGACCCGATAAGTCCCAAATAAACGTCAGGAAATTTTCTCACGCCGCCGTTACTAATAATTAAGACAAAATGGCTTTATCGTCCAAACTGCGATGAAATGTGTGACTCAAGCCATGTCACAGTAGGCCGTGTTCGCCGGGAAGCAACAAGAAAGGCATGTCGCGCCTTTAAAATAAGTCACATGTTTGACCCGGCTAGCATTTAAGACAAATTGTAAGACATGACATAATTTATCATGTCTTGTCACAAATGTCTTGGGTACGCCCATGCTCGCTCCGCAGTACTGCGTCAACATTGGGACGTTGACGACGACTAACGCCAACGACCATGAGGGAACAAAACGCGCACCCGTTTCGCACCCGCGCGGCCCAAAATTAAAAAAAAAACGAATTAAAAAAAGAAACCGGCGAAGTGCGAGTCGGACTCGCACATGAAGGGTTCCGTACCATTATCGCAAAACACTGCAAAAAAATCACGTTTGTTGTATGGGAGCTCCCCTTAATTTATTTTATTTTAATTTAATAATTATTATTTTTTGAAGAGAATATACAACTAAATATTCTGTGAATATTTCAAGCGTCTACCTGTTGCCAATATTAATATCGAGCAAAAAACGGCAAAAATATCACATTTGTTGTATGGGAGCCCCCCTTAAATATTAATTTTATACTGTTTTTAGTATTTGTTGTTATAGCGGCAACAGGAATGCATCATCTGTGTCAATTTTGTCAATTTCAACTGTCTAACTATCACGGTTCATGAGATACAGCCTGGTGACAGACAGACAGACAGACAGACGGACAGCGAAGTCTCAGTAATAGGGTCCCGTTTTTACCCTTTGGGTACGGAACCCTAAAAAAGAACTTCAGATCAAAAGGTAGATAATTAAATTGTCTTTGAGATGGTGTCGATTTCATTCAAATACGCCCAGCGGTTTTGGTGCGATTGTCGTGTTTTTGTCCGTTTTAAACATAACTTTAATAATTAATTACACTGTGTTATACGAATTAAACTCAAAATGTGCTTAGATCAAATTATTAAAAAAATGGTCTAATGTAACATATATTTTTTCCAAAAAATTACGACTAGCCGTTTAGACGTGATTCTCATTTTAAAATCAGCTACTCAAGGGAATCTGCGCCTTAAGGGGGTGAAAAGAGGTACGGTGAAGTAACAATTTATCAAGTCACACACCTACAATATTGTCGCGCGATAAAAAAATGGCTGAATATGCTATTTGAAGTACTAATGCTACTCAGACGAAGTCGCGCGCAAAAGCTATAAATAAAAGCAGGTATATGGCTCGAGGGAAACAATAATGCTCAAGTTGTGGGTAGGTATGGACGAAACACCAAAAACAATATCGTCGTTGGTCACAACGATACCTAGCTAGGCCAATCAAAGAGTACCTAATCATAAGTTATTAAATCACTGTAAGTTGCATTTGCCATATCCATCCATGTAAATAAATGTTGAAAAGCTATTTTTGCTAAGTTCCTATTGAGGTTATCTATATATATAAAAGAAGAAACTGACTGACTGATCGATCAACGTATAGCCAAAACCACTAGGCCTAGAAGCATGAAATTTGGCAGAAAGGTTCCTCGAGTGACGTAAGTGAGCACTAAGAAAGGATTTTTGGAAATTCCCCCCCTAAGGGGGTAAAAAGGGGGTTGAAAGTTTGTATGCAATTTCTACAGTTTGTAAGTTGGACACGTGAAATTTTAGATTTACGCTCTCGGTTGATAAAAAAAATTAATGTGTTTATTGGTTTTTGGAAATTCGACCCCTAAAGGGGTAAAAAGGGGGTTGAAAGTTTGTATGAAATATTTACAGTTTGTAAGTTGGACACGTGAAATTTTAGATTTATGTTAATGATTGAAAAAAAAATTTATGAATTTATTGGTTTTTGGAAATTCCACCCCTAAAGGGGTAAAAAGGGGGTTGAAAGTTTGTAGGTAATTTCTACAGTTTGTAAGTTGGACACGTGAAATTTTAGATTTATGCTCTTGGTTGATAAAAGGAATTCATGTATTTATTAGTTTTTGAATATTCTACCCCTCAGGAGATACAATAGGGGTTAAACTATATATGAAATTTCTTTGGTTTGGAAGGTAAAACATCTAAAATTGTAGGTTTACGCTCTTGATTAATAAAAAAACAATGAGTTTAATTATTTCCGGAAATGCCACCCCTAAGGGGGTAAAAAAGGGTCGAAAGTTTATATGAAATATTTACAGTTTGTAAGTTGGAAACGTAAAAGTTTAGATTTACGCTCTTGGTTGATAAAAATAATTAATGTATTTATTGGCTTTTACAAATTCTTTCCCTTAGGGGGTAAAAAAGGGGTTGAAAATTTGTATGAAAAATCTAATTCCTTCGCCCAAAATTCTTGATACTTAGCACAAATAGTATTCTAAATAAATGATAAAGATTGACATCAGTTTTCCGAAACTACCCCCAAATGATGATTTAGGGGGTGTTGAAATTTGTATGGAAAAATCTGATTTCTTGGGTCAATAAACTTGAAACTCGCCACAAATACTAACCTAAATGAATAATAAAGGTTGTTATTATTATTTTTTGAAACTACCCCAAAAGACGATTTAGGGGTGTTAAAGTTTTTTTGAAGAATCTTATTACTTCAGTTAATAAACTTGAAACTTGACATACCAATTTAAATAAACAATAAAGGTTGTTATTATTATTATTTGAAACTACACTCAAAAGACGATTTAGGGGTGTTAAAGCTTTTTTGAAGAATCTTATTTAAATTGAAACTTGACATAAATAAACAATAAAGGCTTTAATTGTTAGTTTTTCGAAACTACCCCAAAATATGATTTAGGGGATGTTATTTTTTTTGAAGAATCTTATATCATGGGTTAATAAACATGAAACTTAACATAAATATAAACCTCGATAGATAATGAAGGTTGTCATTATTAGTTTTTTGCAACTACCCCCAAAAGACGATTTAGGCGGTTTTAAAGTGTTTTTGAAGAATCTTATTTCATGTGTTAATAAATTTGAAACTTGGCACAAATACCAACCTAAGAAAACAATAATAATTGTCATTATAAGTTTTTCGAAACTAACTGAAGCTAAGAATCTTACTGGACAGGGTTTCGTTTTTGACGTAGGGTTCTAGGGCGGCTATTCAACCTTTAAGGAGGTGAAAAGGGTCGAAATTAGTTTGTATGTAATATCGAATTCCTTGGGGATAAAATTGTTAATCAAAATTTACATTTTTAGAACTCGATATCTTATCTCGATAGGCTTAGGGGTGTTAAAGTTTTAAGGAATCTCACTGCGCTATCTGATTAACATAAACGATAAATTAAAAAGAGAAGAAACGAGTGAATAACATATTTAGGTTGTTCAAAACTCGACCATCAACAGGGCAAAAAGGGGTTGATAAGTTTTTAAGTCAAATAACGAATCGTCCCAATCCAATAAACCCTGTATATCTACGACCCAGTTTTTTATTGTTTAAATAATTTGTTATTTTTGGTCGCCTTCACTAACTGCATATAAGAAAATCATTTATAGGATAAAAGAAATCATGCGAACGAAGTCGCGGGCGGAGTGCTAGTTGTTTTATAAGAGACTAAAATAAACTCTGAACATAGTCTTCTTCGTTATATTAGATTACTCTATTATCAGGTGCATTGTGAGTGAACATGTTTTATAGTTAGAGTTATAAGATATATATATACCTAATAACGAAAACAACATGCCAACTGTAGTGTATCTGTCTCACTCGCACGTTCGGTTTGCCATCCCCACTTTCCCCCACACAGACATACACAATCTCGTGCGCACCACGTTAGTAATGCGAGAGCCGCTGGCTAGAGCAGACGTGTTGAAGTGTGGTCATTTAGTGCGTGTACGAGCCTGTGAATTGCCCTATAGAACCGGTCACTACAAATGGCGACGAGGATAAAGTATGAAAAAATATTGGTGTAAATAAAAAGAAGAAGGATTGGGGTAAGTAGATAATGCATGACATGACACACGGTTATTTTTTATCGTTTAGGCGCCCACATTCCGTTATGAAAATAAGACAATAAAGCAGGTCCTACGTGATAAAATGAAAAATTACATGGTAAATACCTATTTATTGTGTAAACACCATATGACTGCTTAAATATAACTATGTAGCGGAAAATAAATACTGCCGAAGTATTGAGTAAATAACCGTCCCAAATTTTAATAATAAAGGAAATTTTGCATTACGAAGGTAAAGAAATTCGTATTATTCTAATCAAAGAGCCAAGGGCCATGACTAAGAAGTGTCTGATTACAAAAAACTTTGCCATTAAACATACACCAAACAGCAGTTCTAAAACGATTGCAAAATTATATTGGTGGGTAGGTAAATAACAAAATTTACTTTACTAATTCAAATCATAACATCTGATCAAAATAATAAAATCGATACATTGTTATTTTGAAACCGAACTACTGCGCCTGCAACGCGGATATCGTTGAAATCTTTCTACAGACAATCGAGAGTCTACCCTATTTAATGGAATCATTTTCTGGTTACCGTTCAAAATTCACATAGGGGTTTCCAATGATCGGGAAATACGTTTTGATTGAATACTTAAGTTTTATGGCAACATATTGTGATTTCATTTCATTCGGACACATAAAGCTATTCGAAATTGTGGTACATCGATGCATGGATTTTCAGCAATTCGGAAGTTTGATTTGACTTCGGGGTAGCCACCGGGCATATGACATTCGAAACCGAGAAAAAAAAAAAAAAAAATATGTGTAGAAATCTAAATGTATCCTAAAAGACCTTAAAACGTAGGTATATACGCACTGAGTGTTTATGTGAATATATACATTGTAGTTACATATAGGCCTAAATGCCTACGTATCTATTCATTGATTATCGAGCCTGACCCCTCAAATTTAGAGGTTAAAATTGAATCGTCTACCGATGGAAACGTTAATGATAATAAACAGTAACTTTTAATAATAATAGACAGTAACTTTTTTATAATAATAAACAGTAACTTTTAATATCACCAAAGGTGGTTTTGGCAAAAAAATTGTGTACATCATAATACAATATTTAATTAAATATCCATATTTGTAGCCGCAACTACTCAAACGAAGGTCTCAAGATTAAATTGAATTACATTAAGCCAAGGTCCACGCAGATTCAAAAAAGCTCGTAAAGGGCACGTAAAAATTTGAAAACATCCTAAGGACAAGCAGTCATGTTTTGGTTACATAAGCCAAGCATATGAGCCCAAATTCCTGCTGTAATCAGCAGTGACTCATGAAACGACAGTGTTATATAAAATACGGGTTTTAGTTACGTGGTTTTAGGGCTAATTAAACCTAAAAAGAAAATATTTATTTATAAAAAGATAAAGTTAGTTCACTTGCAATATTAGTTAACATATTCGTGTTAATTTTGAAATAATCTTTTTAAGACCTTGTTTTTTGAAATGTGAGGGTAGAGGAAGAATTTTCTGCCCCAACGGAGCCAGTACACCGAGACACCAGTCTAGTCTAGTGTAGTCTAGTAGTTTCACGATCGTTGCAACACGGTCAAAACGTCGGGTTAAATAAGTAAATAAATAATCTAAATCATCGCGTTAAATTCTCGTGATATATTGTTTTCCATTATGAAAAAGAAAGAAAGTTTTAAAGTTAATACCTTGTTGTTTTTTCATTGCCTACGTATCATATACAGTACGCTTTGGAACTTTTTAGTATATTAGTAAACTTATAACATTGTGGGCACGAAAAAATATTTATGAACTAGCTTCTTACAGCGGTTTAGCCCGCGCGTAGTTCGAAAATGATCCCTAGTGAACGTTACACCAAAATAAGTGGCCTGTGTGCTGTTCCGGACCGTGATCGGTCTCTGTGCCGGGTTTCGTCCGGATCTGTTCAGCGGTTCTGGCGTGGTTGGATGCCGGGCGTGCATCCGTCCGTCCGTGCTTTCGCATTTATAATGTTAGTAAGATTTACGATCGGTTTTCGAGCTAAATCAACTGACAGTTGCCTACAAATCTTTAAAAGGGTTTGAGCTGCTGTCCCTATCAGGTATGTACATTCTTGAGAGTGTAGTGGTCGTGAAAACAGATTTACACCATTGCATTTGAAACATTCTTCATTATTTTCAAAAATAAACTAAATATTTGTACAAAACCGGGTAACTCTGGATTCGATTTTCTACTATCAAACTTTTGAGTGATGGAAAGAGTTTGTAAAAGAGGGTAGAGGTAGTCAGGTGTAAAAAGTCAAACTAACACAAAATTAATAAAACACATCAAAAATATACTACGTACATAACAAATACCCAATATGTACGGTTAAGCTGTTTGATACTTGACCCATCCGTTTTAAAACTTCAAAACATTAGTTTTCTTACTACAAACCACTCATCTCATGGTGGATTTAAGACTTTAAAAAAATATAAAAAACTGTGTCAATACAGACATCTGGTCGCGCAACTACCATTACCATTTTGTTCATTGCAATAGGTAGATTATTAATTGAAAAAAGGAATAAAGCAGAAATTGGAATTAACTGTCGACCCGCATTGTTTACTTATAGAAGGAAGCGCAGAATAATATTTGATAAAAAAACAACTATTTAGTTTACATGAGTTTATTCTGAATTCAAAGTAAAATGCTAAATAACAAGTAAAGTACGTCGAGTAAATATTCAATCTGCAAATATAATTGGAATGACAGCGAGATGGGTAAACTGATTGTCACTGACTTTCACTCTATAATATATTAGTCTATGACTGTCTTATTAAATCGATGGCAAGTTGTTGCTGAGAAAATATTTATTTAAGCAAGACTTGACCTAATTGGGTTAGAATGCCCGTAGAAGAATTAGTATATGGTGGGGCAGGTTTCAATCTTGTTGATTGTACATATATATTATATTGTGCCATTGCAAAATTAATTATCTTTAGTTGAACATTTAAATGGAAGTGTCGTGACACTGAGACTCGCGCCACTATACAATAATACAACACAGGATTTACACTTAGTTTTCTAGGTTTTTAAAGCAGGACGCCTGAATCTATTAGAGAAGACACGATGAGAAATAGCGATCTCTGTACTTTCCTTTACACCTATGTATGTATGTTTTACAAATATATGGTTTGAGTATGAGTGCTTCATTTACTTCAAAAGGACGAAAAAGTTAGTTTATGGTCAAACGTAAACAATCAGTACTCGTCATTAAAATATCTAAAGTTTGCTTAATCATTAAGCGTATTTCACGCGAAACAAAATAACGTATGGCATATGGTTGGCTACATCATAAGCGGGTGATGCCCGGTTAGGAGGCTAGATCCAAGGTGGTTGATGCCATAAGATATGGCGATGCCATAGATCCTAGGCGAGTTATGACAATTTAGGTTAGATTCAAGGCGGGTCAGATGTTGTGTAATAGTGCCTATTTCTTGTGGAATGAGTGAATGAAGGCTAAAGTAATAACAAACTAGATGCCGCTTAATGTAAATACTGAATAGCCATATGGGTGCAAATCTATTAAAACTACCAAGGGCACTGCTGTTGTAAAAAGATACCTCCGGGACCAGACAACTATCGAAATGTCAGTTTAACAAGGTGCCACTTCGATAGCCTTGAAGTTAGCTAGCTGTGCAGATATGCAATGTTAACGTTAACACTGAACTGATTTTGTAAAACTACAAAGGTACCTACCTAAACAGTTTCGTAGGTCGACTTGTGTGGAGGATTGTCAGATTTCCAAAATCACGAAATAGTGCTCAGTTATAAATAAACATACTAATGTTGAGGAAACCGTATGTCCTGGAGCCGGGGATTCAGGAACGTGTGACGTCCGCCGGGCAATGTTTAGCTCGGGTGGTGCATTGAGGCCTTGTCCCTGTCGCAGAGGGGAAGTTTGCTTTCTAGCGAATGGAACATTATAGGCTGATTATGCTTATAGGAATAGATGGAGTGAAAAGACGCAGCCATTTACTTGGTTGGTTGTTCTGCCATTTACTTGATTGGTTGTTCTGCCATTCAATTGGTGGATTTTGCTGCCATTCAATTGGCGGGTTTTGCTACCATTAAATCGGTGGGTATTGCTACCATTAAATTGGTGGGTTTTGCTACCATTAAATTGGTGGGTTTTGCTACCATTAAATTGGTGGGTATTGCTACCATTAAATTGGTGGGTTTTGCTACCATTAAATTGGTGGGTATTGCTACCATTAAATTGGTGGGTTTTGCTACCATTAAATTGGTGGGTTTTGCTACCATTAAATTGGTGGGTTTTGCTACCATTAAATTGGTGGGTATTGCTACCATTAAATTGGTGGGTTTTGCTACCATTAAATTGGTGGGTTTTGCTACCATTAAATTGGTGGGTATTGCTACCATTAAATTGGTGGGTTTTGCTACCATTAAATTGGTGGGTATTGCTACCATTAAATTGGTGGGTTTTGCTACCATTAAATTGGTGGGTATTGCTACCATTAAATTGGTGGGTTTTGCTACCATTAAATTGGTGGGTTTTGCTACCATTAAATTGGTGGGTATTGCTACCATTAAATTGGTGGGTTTTGCTGCCATTAAATTGGTGGGTTTTGCTACCATTAAATTGGTAGATTTTGCTACCATTAAATTGGTGGATTTTGCTGCCATTTAATTGGTGGGTTTTGCTGCCATTAAATTGGCGGGTTTTGCTGCCATTTAATTGGTGGGTTTTGCTACCATTAAATTGGTGGGTTTTGCTACCATTAAAGTGGTGGGTGGCTACTGCCATTAAATTGGTGGGTGGTTACTGTCATTAAATTGAAGAAAAATAGGAGAGTGAAGGGATATTGAGAACGTGAAAAAAAAGACAAGGATCTGTCACGTGAAGAACACACTATATATGATCAAATAAGAATAAGAATAACAAAAGTACATTATTACGAAATGAATTGATATTAAATAGATTCTTAATAAAATCATTAATGAGGAAGGGATGTAGTGTATCTGTCTCACTCGCACGTTCGGTTTGCCATCCCCACTTTCCCCCACACAGACATACACAATCTCGTGCGCACCACGTTAGTAATGCGAGAGCCGCTGGCTAGAGCAGACGTGTTGAAGTGTGGTCATTTAGTGCGTGTACGAGCCTGTGAATTGCCCTATAGAACCGGTCACTACACCAACATTTGGTTAGATATCTCCTATACTCCATAAATTTAGTCAGTGATACTTATTCCGAGATTATAAACCATTATACTCTAGGTACCTACAACTTTCACATTGATCGGAAAACCATTTAGTTTCTTGGTTCTTTCTGGGCATTTTCCATTAATAAACATAAATGATTCTAAGATAATAGTGCCCTAAAGTGACACGTGCCGAGATATTTGCATAGACATGCATGTAAAGTTCTAATTTTGGATTAACAAGATAAAATTACAAATTTAAAAAACCCCCGATTTTAATTTTTATTTCATGTTTTTTAAACTACATATAATATACCTATTAGCAGACACACTTCAATTGACAATTTATCGAAACACGTAGACACGATATCTTGCGAAAAAACCAGTTTCAAAGAGTAAAATGCAAATAACTTTTGAACGGCTAAACCGATTTTATTCAAACGTAGCTAAGAAAACTCTCGACAAATTCACCTTTCAAACAAAAAAACTAAATCAAAATCGGTTCATCCGTTTAGGTGCTATGATGCCACAGACAGACACACAGATACACAGCAACACACGTCAAAGTTATAACACCCCTCATTATCCGTCGGTGGTTAAAAAGCCATCATATGGCACTATATCATTCTTAGGACATTTTCATAAAGGGTTTTAAGAGGTGATATCCAAAATATATAACACATATATTTAAACGTACTTAATTCAAAAAAAAAAATAATTCAAAAGTTATAAATAAAAAAAAAAAGTTAATTCGATAAATCAAAATCCCAACAGCTTAAAAAACTAACTAAAAAGACGTAAACAAGAAGAAAATCATGATGTGAAGTCGGAGGATACATAGTTTTGGTCAGCCAGCTCGCGAATATGTAACCTCCGATTGCACGTCATAATTTTCTTCTTGTTTACGTCTTTTTAGTTCGTTTTTTAAGCAGTCGGATATTTTGATTTATTGAATTATCTTTTTTTTGTTATTGACTTGTCAAAATGGACGGGAGCGTGGCGTGCATGCTTCGAGCTGGCAAAACAGTTACGCAATAGGGTGTTGGTTTACCCTGCACGTAAATTACACAGTTGCTTTCGATTCTTATTTTTACTATGATGACATGGATTTTTCAAAAAATTCTCTCTAGCTTTAGAAAGGCCTATAATGATGTAAAAACATAAAAATATGAAACTGGGTTTTTTCTACGATATTGAAAAGAGTTCATAACAAAATATGAACAAACTAGTAACAAATAATGTAATCATTTTTAAACGACTTCAAAAATACCGGCCAGATGCTTGTCGGATTGCCGTACCAAACTGCAAAATTAAATTGGTTGTAATAGGAAAAAATAGGGAATTTCAAAGAAAAATCTGATTTATCTATACATCGGAATTCACTATCATTAATCAATAGGAAGTTAAAAAGAATCTACCTACAAAATTTTGTAAAAAAAAGCTGACTTTGACGGGTCCGTGCCCACTCGACCGGCAGGCTTATTACGTATCTTTTGCAAGAGCAGAAAGATAGCGATTTTGGCGCAATAATGCTCTTCAATACAAAAGTTTTAGAGAAGTTGGCAGTTTCTTTTTTAATAATTCCATTTGACAAACAGCGAGCAATTACCAAACGATTGTGTAGGACCTATCATAATGTCGAGGATAAAATGGTTTTGTGGACGAGTTATAAACTCTGCTTTTCATTTCGATTGCGAGGAAATAAAACAGTAGTATAACATAACATTTCTTTAATTAATAATCTTACGACATTGATATTAGGCTTGGGCTGCAGACCTATACAGCAAACTATTAAATTAATTTGGTAATATATATATATATATATATATATATTTAAATTAATTAAATAACCTACCGTATTTTAATTTAATTATGCCTTAAAAAACACATAAAAGGCAAATAAATTAAAGTAATTATTATAAAATAACAAATTCTATCTGTGAACTTTTTATTGTGTTTGGCTGTATGGCTCATTTTCTTTGCCTTAATATAGATACATTTATAAGTAGATACGTTAATGCACTTGTGCACAAAAATCGATTTTGTGCAGCCTATATCCTGCACAAATAAGCAATTTCAGAGCAAGAGAAGTGAAAACATTATTACTTGTTTAATTATTTATTTATTTATCCAAACATTATTTAAATTTTACATTCTCTGTGGTGCATGCGTTAAATCAACACTTTTCTGCCTGACTATTCATCGCAGTTTTTACGCCTATCAAAACAGAAATATGCAGGTATTATTCTTCGGGTTGAGTCTAATCGGGTCGAGTGGGCACGGACCCACTTTGATGCTTCTTAATCCTTTTTTCATCAATAATTTTTAAAACAGTAAATACAGTATTTATCTTCTCAACGAGCTCTAAACAACGATACCTCACTCAATGGAGTAGGTCAAATTTTTATTTTCACACACCCCATTAGCAGTAGCAAATTGTCATTTTATTTTTATTTTTAGGGCCATACCCTTAATAATATAAAAAAATGACAATTTGCATGGCTTTGGATTAAAAATATGCTTATACTGTGAAAAATTAAAAACGCAGCTCCAACCATTTGGCTGTAAAACCCGAGTAAAACCTGAGTGACAGACGATGGACGGGTGGACAGATGGACAGACAGACGGACACGTGAGTGTAAGCAATATGGTTCCGTTTGGACCCTTCGGGTACGGAAAATTAAAAAAGGAGTAGTTTCTCACATTGGTTTTTTCCTTTTTAGGGTTCCGTACCCAAAGGACAAAAACGGGACCCTATTTATATTTTTTTTTTTTTTTTTTTTTTTTTTAAATCATTGCCCCACACTAGGAATTTCTTCCTGTATCGTGGGTGCGTTTACAAACATATAAACTCACATACACAAACACCCAGAGCCGAAACAACTATCTGTAGGTCATACAAATATTTTTTCCGTGCGGGAATCGAACCCGCGACACGCAGCGCAGCAGTCAATCGCTCAACCACTGCGCCAACCGTGCCCCTAAGGCTCCACTGTCCGTCTGTCTGACTGTCTGTCACCAGGCTGTATCTCATGAACCAGGATGGCTAGACAGTTGAAATTTTCACAGAAGATGTATTTCTGTTGCCACTGTAACAACAAACACTAAAATAAATATTTAAGTGGGGCTCTTACACAACAAACGTGATTATTTTGCCGTTTCTTGCGATAATGGTACGGAACACATCGTGCGCGAGTCCGACTCGCACTTGACCGGTTTTTTTTATAAAAAGCGATTTTGTTTTTTTATTTGTAAGGATAGTTACAGAAGAGTCTTATTTTTTAAATCTTGTGCTAACGATGGGGTCCATGAGGAATTGAGGGAACTCCTCTAATAGTATAGGCCTACATTCAGCGATTTTGGTATTTTCCTCAACAAATGCTTGCATTTGTATTCAAAAAGTATAATTTGGCAGAAACTGATGAAGATGGCCACAGAAGGCCACCGAAACTCCACAATAATATGTATTTCATAAGTGGCGACAATTAAGATATATCGAATAATAAAAGAACATAAATGATGAAGCAAGTATAAATAAATAGTTCTGATGAAGATGGTACTATCGAACTGTCTTGAGATGCACTCATTAGTGGTGCAAAATAAGTTTAATTTCGGAAGTCGGTGTCAAAATCTAAGAAGCAATACCATAAACACCGACCCCCGTAATTAAAGTTACTTTTCACTTTGTAGTGTTTTTATTAGGAAGTCATTTGATTTTATATTGTATTTTTATCAATTTATCGGATCATGTTCGGATCGCCGCGAGTATTCATTGCGAGCTTGAATAACGTCCGGCCGACAAATGTGCACGGCGTGGATTATAGGGTGAGTTAGGAGCGAGGGGCGACCAGCCTTATGTAAGCAAGAGCCCGTCTGATCAAAGCTCAGTACCGAGCAGATTGCTGTTTGGGGCCTCTCGAGCACAGTTTAAAGTTATACATTGATGATAAAAATACTTGGCTCAATGCTGGTCTGGCTCCATAACCTAATTGCTTACTTTTCGCATTGTGCATTTACCCAGTGTCACGTTTAGTACCTTTTTGTTTTTAGGGTTCCGTACCCAAAGGGTAAAAACGGGACCCTATTACTGAGACTCCTCGATCCGTCTGTCTGTCACCAGGCTGTATCTCATGAACCGTGATAGTTAGACAGTTGAAATTCACAGATGATGTATTTCTGTTGCCGCTATAACAACAAATACTAAAAACAAAATAAAATAAATATATATTTAAGTGCGCCTCCCATAGAACAAACGTGATTTTTATGCCGTTTTTTGCGATAATGGTACGGAACCCTTCGTGCGCGAGTCTGACTCGCACTTCGCCGGTATTTTTTATACAGTTTCCCTTTGCACAAAAATCTTGTTTTGTATTAGAAAGCGGATGTAACACTTTCCAATGGATTGGAACATTTGGTAGCAAATATATCGAGTCGGTCTTCTAGCCAAGCTTTGCTGATGTAGTCATCTATACTAATATTATAAAGTTTGTGAGTTTGTGACATTGTAGGGATAATCTCTGGACCTACTGAACCGATTTTGAAAATTCTTTAACCAGTAGAAAGCTATATTATTCCTGAGTGTCATAGGCTATAACATATTTTCATAAAATTTGAGATCCTTATGAAAATTGCAATAATGTAACCCAAAGTAGCAAAATGTTGCTTGTAAAATTCATTCTTTGGCGTGCGCTGAGAAAACTATTGATGATACATAAAGATTATTAGGTAGGTAGGTAGGGTAGAGTAGGGAGGGTAGGCAGGGTAAACAGGAAACTAAGTTATTTGCCGCTTTGTAGTGTTTTAACAAAGTAAATACACGTGACGATGCAAAGGCCGGGAGGGAGGAGGGGAATAGGTGGCATTAAACCATACCGACCGTGAGAGTCTTATGAAACGGAACCCGAATGGAAGTAATTGGTGATCCGTGGCCTAGACCAACAGCTTAAGTTTACACTAGTTGATCATTCTTCCATACAAACGTAGTCTGGCGATTACTCCATTGTATGACGATGTACGTTCAAAATAAAAGTTATATCAATTTGTCTCATCATTATCTAGCCCTGTATGGAAACAAAAAAGTAAAATAAAAAAATATTTGAAAGTTATGAGCGTCGAAAGTTCCATATTTCAGCACTAATTTTAACGCATCTTTAGGCGAAAATAAATACCATAAGAAGAAGGAAAATTGAAAAATGGCCTCCATACAGGGGTAGATTAGTAGTTCAACAATGCAAATCATTTTATTTTGAAAATATACATTTAGTAGTTTTTGCATGAAATCTAGACTCCCAAAGCACAGTGTTTTATAGACCCAAAAAAAGTGACATCGGCTTTTTATTGGCTATTTCTACTTAATAGTGTATTACAAATGCACGAGTAGAACTCCCATGTGTCAATCTTGTGTACTTGATTTTTAAAAAAATCGTAAAGTTTTCGTAACCTTGAAGCCCAAAAGACCAAAAAAAAATCGTTAAAAAATAATTATACATATTTGAGCTTTATTCATATTGCATGTTTATGAAGCAATTCAAGGAGAAAATTATTCCGTATTTATATAATCAAAAACGATTATTGAACCCACGAAAAAAAATATTTTACCAAAATCACTAATTATTCTAGCTCGAAGTAGAACCTCTGTCTGGTACAAATAGATTGCTTTTACTAAGGTCTATCACCCATAAAAATATGACTTTCAACTTGGGCCTAGGTTTCGAGAAAATGATTTTTATGTACCGAGGTCAAAATTCCAAATTTAGGGGTGTCACAAGGGTCAATTATTATTGGCTTTTTATAATCAACTAAAATTAATTATAATTTAGTTTAAAAGTATTTATGACTTATCGATCATAGTGCATGTTGCAGATATAGTCTATTGAATCGTAAACAATAACACCCATGATAACTCAGATAGGTTAAGTAGAAGGTAATCGCAGGGACTCCTGTGTATTTATTTGGTAAGTAGTAGACAGACTGTCGCAGAGAACGTCATTATAGGTACGGCGTCGGTAACATGTCTTCAACAAGCCTACAATGTCACAGGACCTCGGTCAGTAGCGCACTTAATTGACCCGTGACCGTGATTTCGACAAGAAAGCAAAATATAAAATATCGAACTTAGCTATCTCTTTCGCACTTACCTAATTTCATGACACAATGACATGAGTGCGTAACAGGAAGTAATAAATTTCGCATGCATTCTTTCTTTATCTAGTTAAGATGGCACGCTTTGACTATTATGATAAATGATAATGATAAATGATTTATTTCTGTAAGTTGGTTTGTATAAATGATAATGATAAATGATTTATTGCTGTAAGTTGGTTTGTACAAACACTTTCACATGTCGATCATATTTTTTAAAATTAGATGAGGTCGGCGTTTCCTGTCTGACTATTCTGAGAAGAAAGGCCGAAACAAACTCAGAGGTCACAGTCTCTTTTAAAATCCAGACAAAATCTTGGTTAGATCATGTAAAGACCATGTAGACTGATGTCTGAAATGGTCTTTTGAGGAAAGAATCAGCCAGATTGAGTGGACCTGTCCAGTCAGTGCACGCATTTGTCAATAACCGTGCAGCTCAACTTAGAATTTAAGGAGCTCAACGAATTGACGAACAATACCAAAGAAAGGACATTCGGGTAGGCCGCATAAATACTCAAACTGCCAGACAATGATTAAAACTAAGATAAATTAAAATTAAAAAAAGAATGATCCACATAGTCTTCACATTCACAATAATTAAAATAAAATAATATAATACTTTAAAAAGTAAATATTCTTGTCATTGCAAGAAAAATTAAAAAAAATAATAATTAAAAACTAAATTCACGGTGCAAAATAAAAAAAATAACGAAATTAATTGGAGCAGCTCAATCCCAAGCCTTTTTGTCCTCAAAGTAATCTTTTATGTTATAAAACGCTTTCTGGCACAACTTACGTTTAATGAATGATTTGAATTTATTAACACTTAGACCTTGTACGTCGCTTGGAAGCTTATTATAAAAGCGTACACATTGACATCTAAACGAGCCACCTATTTTCCTGAGCCTTGTTGTAGGTACTACAAATTTGTGTTTGTTCCTAGTATTTATGTTATGGATATCACTGTATTTTTTTAACAATTTTATATTTTTATGGGCATATAAAAGATTTTCATAAATATACTGAGAAGGCACAGTCATTACATTAATCTCCTTAAATTTCTCTCTGAGAGAGTGTCTCGGTCTTAATTTATAAATTGATCGAACAGCTCTTTTCTGCAAAACAAAGATAGTCTGGATGTCGGCGGCTTTTCCCCACAACAGAATACCACACGACATAACACTATGAAATTAGCTAAAGTATACTAAACGGGCTGTCTCTATGTCAGTTAAATATCGATACAGTACGAAAATGATATCGATTCAATTCTTCGCCCTTTAACATCACATCAGTTTTCACCTGCCTAACGTGAGGTAGGGTAAACTTAATGCATTTGGTTTTTTTATGGCTCAGGCATAAGATATAATTTGCACTAAATTGTATCAGGAAGCGAGCTGGCAACGTGTGGACGTGGGAGTCGTTAATCTGTCGGTGCTCACCTTTTAACAGATACATCATGTAGAAAATGCTAAGAATTAAAAAAAATGTCCTGTGGCATTTTTATGTGTAGACTGGAAATATCATGACTTATACGGAGTTTAATTTATTGTCATCTCTACCCTATAATAGTATAGGCAGGTGTTTATCAGACAGTAATCAAACTAAGAAACCAAGAACCCAATTATGGGTTACTTTGGTACTTCTTAGTTCTATATATTATTACATTTGTATGTTTATATATTTTTTTATAATTTCACGTGAAAAGTGATTTAAAATTAATTGTTAGAATTATAAATCATTATAGAAGATAAAAGACCTGCTGATTTAATGTAATAAAAACTAATCGTCACAAAAGGTCAAAATCGTGACAACCCTAACACATATTTTTGAAAATCATTTTCTCAAAACCTAGGCCCAAGTTGAAAGTAATATTTATATGGATGATAAACCTTGGTATAAGGAATCTGTTTGTACCAGACAGAGGTTCTACTTCGAGCTAGAAAAAAATAATAATGAAATACTGATTTTGATAAAACATTTTTTTTTTGCGAGTTCTATTGTCGTTTTTGATTACTTAAATACGGCATAATTTTCTCCTTGACTTGCTTCATAAAACTGCAATACGAACAAAGCTCAATTATGTACAGTTTTTTTATACGATTTTTTTTTGTTCTTTTGACCTTAAAGGTCACGAAAACTTTGCGATTTAAAAAAAAATCAGGTATTCAAAATTGGCACATGGGAGTTCTACTCGTGCATTTGTAATGAACTATTAGGTAGAAATAACCAATAAAAAGCCGATGTCACTTTTTTTGGGTCTATAAAACACTGTGCAAAGGCCTGTTCATAAAATTTTGCGCGCTTTCTAAATCATCATCCATTTCGCTACAAACTTGCAAAAGTGCTAATTCGTACGCGAACTAGCTTCTTACTGCTCATCACAGCATCTATCTCTTTCGCTCGTGTTGTCGGATGAGATAGAATGCATTTTAACCCCGCGCGTGCAAAATAGTACGTGCCGTCGACTAGGGGAACCTTAACGTGCTTTCCGAGCCACGGAGGAATCTCACAAGATGATCACCCATCCACGGACCGACCTCGGCTAGCATTTGCTTAAGCTGTTATTATTTAGCCACGAGTTCCTCCTGAATCATGAGACAAAACAATTTATCAAAAAATAAACACTGTCATATAAAAAACACAACATAAACAAAGTCGTGGGTAACAGCTATACTTACCTAATCTGTATGAAATAAAAAGCTTTTTTACAAAAAAATACTACCGACTTCCAAATGAAAAAAACTACAAAGTGAAAAATAACTTTATTTTTGGAAGTCGGTGTCTTTGGTAGGTACCATTTTATGTGTTATGGACACCGACTTTTCAAAATCGGTCCAAAATTGACGGAGATATGCGTGAACATACACAAAAAAAAAAAAAAAAAAACAAACATAATGTCGAACATAGAACCTCCTCCTTTTTGGTAAGTCGGTTAAAAACGAAATACACGCGAGCGAGGCTGCAGCCAAAAGCTAGTCATTAGGTTAATATTCTGAATGCAAATACCTTCATTCTAAGCGACGCGAAAAAAAACATCGATTAATGTCAAAACAAGCTGTTAATTTTATTGATTCGAGTGGAAGAAGCGACATGAAAGAAGAAATACTGAGAATATGATAGGTATTAGTCGACAATAAACATTTACAGCCTAAAGAGTTTGCCCAAGATCCGTTCCGACATTCTATTGGCATGTTTGTATTGAGGTTGAGTAACACGGTGCATGACAATTGGGCTATCATTCAATCATGTGCTGTGCCAAACCTATTAATTTTAAAGTAGCACGCCGCGTTTTAGGGTATCTACGACAAACATCGAGTACGCGACGATTCTGAGGAAATCTGAGGGCACGGCAGTGCTCCCAACAAGTCGAGCAAACAAAGACACAGCCGTAGGTACCATGCTTTATCTCGAAGCCATTCTGGACATTTTCGACCAACCTGTGACTTCGTTCTGGATAAAGCTAGCCTGAATTTTCAGTGACTAAGAGAACATAATACACATGGACATATTCCCAAATTACATTCAATTTGCACTTGTAGTTTAGGAATTATTGCAAGTCAAAATTCCTTAATTTCGTCACTGACTCACTCACAAACAAAGGCGCAGCCGTACTATCCATTTCTCGAAGCCATTCAGAATGTTTTCGACCTGCCCTGTAACTTCGTTGTGAATAAAGCTAGAAGCCTGAATTTTCAGTGACAGAGAACATAATAAAAACATGGACATATTCTCAAATTACATGCAATTTGCACTTGTACTACTACTAGTACAGATAGGGACTTGGTACCTAGTGTACGTACCTACCTAATGGAATATCGACGTGTTAAAGTCCGTAGCTGACGCACCAAAAATAGTACTCGAAAAGAAACAAAAAAGGACTGCGTATAAAAAGAAATGAGATCCCATCAAAAACATAATATTATGTTTAATAAATAAAATGATAAACACATTACCCTCCTTCGGCACAACACAAGTCTCGTGGCGCAGTTCTACTACCGAAAATAGTTCGAATGTGAAACCAAGTCGGTTAATTTATTCAGTAGGTACCTTAATAATAACGTTACAAACAAAAAATTAACAGACTTAGTTTTATATTGGCAGAATACTATAATGTCAACCTCTTATGAAAAAGTAAAACCAAGTCAGTTAATATGTTTGTTTGTAACCTAATTTGTTTTTGTCTAACATTTTTCATGTGTATAAAAAGATTACAATGACAATTTGCTTCTTAGGTTTGATGAACGAAAATCCGAGTGTAGTTTACCCATAGAATACCTGGGCTACGCCCCTGTGGTCGCGGTGGTTGCAGCTCTCGTGTGTGCTTTACTGGCCGGAGGGCACATCCTCATGCGATGCCTTCCACCTTTAGCAAATTCATTCTTCATATTTAATGCCAACGAGGACAACAGATTGTGCATGGATCCCGTGTTCAAATCACCAGCACATGTACCATTCGAAATGGATAAAGCTAAGAGGACTTCGCTCATTCCGGTTGGTTCATTTCAATCATCGTGTACATTTATATTATGATGTCTGTACATAATGTTTGGGATATTTTGATCATATATATGCAAATACATTAACAAGGGCGTCGCCAGCCGATGACCAAGGGGGGGGCAAGTTGAAATGGAGAATGAGAAAAGTATGAATTGTAGGTAAAGTCGAGAGCACATGAAGCTTTTCACTTGTAGTACGAGCCTTACATCAGCTGCCCCTCCCTGCCCCCCCTTGGCGACGCCCTTGTACATTAAATTTATATAATTATGTAACATCGCAGGTGTCCAGTACATCCTCTAGCGAGCAAGAAGTTATCGAAATGGATTTGGTTGCCCTTGAACCAGCAGAACAAGACATGCCATCGTCAAGCGTATCTGTAAATGTGAGTAATTGTTTTTTATTTTATTATTTTTAGGGTTCCGTACCCAAAGGGTAAAAATGGGACAATTAATAAGACTCCGCGGTCCGTCTGTCTGTCACCAGGCTGTATCTCATGAACCGTGATAGCTAGACAGAAGAAATTTTCAAAAATGATGTATTTATATTGCCGCTATAACAACAAATACTAAAAACTGAATAAATTAAATATTTAAGTGGGGCTCCCATACAAAAAGCGTGATTTTTTTGCCGTTTTTTGCTATAAGGGTACGGAACCCTTCGTGCGCGAGTCCGAGTCGCACTTGGCCGGTTTTTTATTGGTCCAACTGCTACGGACAAACAAAAGCACTTAGTAAAAACTAGTTCTAACTAGGCTGTCGAAGCAATGAGTAGTCGAACTAGTGTTTTTCGAAATTGAGACTGTGTCGAAATAATTAACTGTCGAAGTTCAGAATGACACTCTAGCATTGGTCACCATGCGTTATCAAAAGCCCCAGAAATATCTAGTAAAATCCCAATTACGTACTTATGTTCAGATGTATTAACTATTTTCCTAACAATAAGGGCCGCGTCTACGGTAGATTTTCTAGTAGTGACACCGAATTGATTGTTATGAAATTTTGGTCCGTCCGGTGGCAAACGTGGAACGATAAGGCGCTCCAGGAGTTTGTGGAAACTCCTGGGGCGCCTTATCGTTCCGGATGTAATGGGCCGGTACGACTTTGGGTCGTCCGGGGGTATGTCGCCACTTTTCGGGATGATTCTTATAAATCCGTGTCGCCATATACGAAAAAATACGCCCTCCGCAATACAACGGTTGTAAACGGTTAAAATCGCATCACCGGCTGTTTTACACGCTTCTATAATCATCCGATTAGATATTTTATCTTCACCTGATGACTTGTTGAGTGGTAACCTCTTGACAACGTTAATAAATTCGTCAGTGGATGGAAGGTCTGATGCTGGTGATTCAAATGGTACAGCTGCCCACGTTCTGATCTGTTGATGGTAGTCGTTGTCATTAGCAAGTAAGTCATCAGGTATAAGAGTATTCAGCAAAACTTCAGTTGTTTCCTCAATACAGGTGGTGTGATCGATTGGCTTTAAACTCATGATATAAAGGAGACCACATCTAATTTTACGCAATAAATTACCCTTGGATTTTTCCAGCGATGCTCTGTAGCGGGAAACGTATTTAACGCAATGGAAAGAGGGTCACCGGTGACCTTACGTTTTTTTAAGCTTGTAAAAATGTTTACGCGCTCTGCAATAACTTTTACGCTGTTAAGTAGGTGTTAGGTAAGGTGTCTGACATAATTTCAGCACTTTCTTCAGCTGACAGCCTGTCACGAGTGAAGTCTTTGGCGTGACTCGCAAGAAGCGAGCTAAAGAATTCCCAATTCGCACCCTTACATTTATACCTAAAGTTACCAATGACATGTGACGTACCCTGAGCAAAACTGGAACAAATTCGTACACTATCAAGCGATGATCACTACAAGACGCGTCCGGTAGGACACGCCACCTATCCAAGCGTATGTCTGCACTAGAAAGTGTGACGCCAATACAAGATTCGCCCATTTGGCTGCAAAAAGTTGGTGGTGCGTCACGGGTATTGTGTATAGTCAGATTCATTTCAGCAATGAAATCTTCAACAGCGCAGCGTCGTTCATAATCCGTAGATCGAACTTTGCCATACCATAGAGTCGAAGACGCATTAACATCAGCGTCAACGATAACTTTGCAGCCCGCGAGCGACTGCAAGACATGACGGAGGTTATGTATATGAGGGGAAACAGGGTCTGAATATTGAAAGCTCTCAACGTAAACTTTAATAGAAGACAATGAGACCTCCGTAACGGCACAATGGGGTGTCATAAGGTTACTCAAAGACGTTACTGTGAATTTAGAAGAATGCGCCACGTAAATTCCGGCTTGTGCTTTGCCATCCAATTGTACTACATTGTGACGTAAACGCGCGTTTTGACATTGTTCTTCAACAAGCACTATATCTAAGTTATAATCGATAGTTTGTCTAGTTGAGAAGTCGCCACCATGTCTTTGTGGAGATTTAATTGTCCTATAGTTAATCTATCCATTATTGTAGTAGTTGGTGTTGAGAATAAGTTGTTCGAGAAAAAGTTTATAAGTGGTACACTCGTGAGACACAACGATGGTTATACGGTTTCTTAGAACGTTTACACGCCACGCACAACGGTGTATAATTTAAATTGTAGTTGTTCAGGCAGTCTTTGGTTTCATGTGCCTCATAGCAATTTGCGCAGGTAGGTGATTTATTAATACAGTGTATCTTAACATGACCGAACTGTTGACAATGGACACAACGACCCACGTCAACGCATGACATCACCAATGAAACGGCAAGTCGCTCAATCAATACATAATTTATCCTTAGTCGAAACCAAATGTTTCCGGACCGAGGACTCCAGTTCAATACCTATCCATTTCCGGCCGTTGTCTAGCGAACGTCTACGTATAATTTTAGTTGATTTAATATAGTCGTCTTCATTTAGTGGCAACTCGTCTTTAATGTTTTGACAGAATAACGCATGCAAAAAGGCAGTGTCTTCCATTGAGGATGGGACGTCTTTAACTAAAATGCGAGGCCTACGGCCTTTTGGCTTCTAAAGCCGCAAGCCAGCGGACCTAATGGCATCGACCGATTGCAATTTTTTGACACATTTCACTAAATAAACGCTTAGCATTAGTGGTGTGCATTGTTTATTGTTACGTCGAAATAATATTTTTCAACCACGATCAGGTGGGTCATCATTATTAGACACCATAGTTACTAACGCAAATCAAACGAATAAACGTATTAGAACGTAAAAAGCGAAAGATTAATGCTGGCCATACACCACCCTTCCTATCGTCCAATCAGCATGACGCGATCGATTGGATCAGTTAGAATTTACCGTGTGTGGTTGTGGATTGGCATGACAGTTATACTTGACGGCACAATCGAATTTCAATTCTTTTGGCTTGATCATGCCGATTGGATCGTGTATGGCGGTCGGCGATCGATTACAATAATCTTTTGGCGTAATCCTCAACAATTCTTTTAACAAATTTGTATGAGTAAACTGTTTTCTTTTCATTAACCACTGTTTGCACCACTCTGCTCGATCTTTTTTTTTTTCGTTTCATGTTCATGAGTAAAATGCCCAAAAAACGGCTAAAACATCGTCGTCTGTCACGGGTGACGCCATGGCTTCAACTGAACTTCTCTGCCGATTGGACATATCAAATTGATCGTGTGTGGTGTATATGGACGAACTGCAGATTGGATCAAGCCTGCAGCGTCATGCCGATTGGACGATAGGAAGGATGGTGTATGGCCATATTAACTGTTACCGTACAAACGACGAGAAAATCAAAGTGGGTATCACGTGGCATCAGAATGTGCAGCAAAAAAAAGCGACACCTTTTATGGCAATATAGACGTGACCCAAATAGAATTAACAAAATTAACTTTACCAAATACTCAAAATTATTTAAAAAAATTATCCAACTAACGAAGTATGCTCAAAATAATTACAAAATAAAAACCTCAAATAACAAATCCAAAACCAGTTGGCAAATTATTAATGACTCAAAGCATAATGTACCCCGAAATCCTATTACGAGAATAAAAGTAGACAATGACAGTATAACAGATCCACAGAAAATAGCTAATGCATTTAACAACTATTTTATTGAAAAAGTGATCTCAATAGTTGATTCAGGTAATAGAGTGACTTCAAAAATCCCAAGTAGAGAACAATCATTTTTCATGCCCCCTTGCATACCACAGGATGTATTAAAATTAATCAAAACATTGAAAAATACGAACAGCGTGGGTTACGATGGTATCTCTACAAAAATAGTTAAATTAGTTGCTCCTGAAATATGTACACATTTAAGTCATCTTATTAATTTAACCATAAGTACAGGCATATTCCCTGACGCTTTAAAAAAAACTATTGTAAAACCGATATTTAAAAAAGAAAATAGGGAAGCCATGGAATTTTATAGACCAATCTCAATAATTAGTACGTTTTCTAAAATATTTATTAATAAAGAATTAAGTGCATATTTAGAAAAAAATAATGTACTAGTTAACGAGCAAAAAGGATTCAGGGAAAACCGTACTATAAACATGGCTATTTATGATTTCCTACATAGGGTTATGGTAAATGTTGATAAGACAATTCCCGTCTGCACAATATTCTGTGATATGACGCAGGCGTTCGATTATGTTCGGCATGATATTTTGGTGGATAAACTAGAGGCATACGGCATTAGAGGCAATGTTCAAAAACTAATAAAATCTTATCTTGATAATAGAAAGCAGGTTACGGAGATAACGTCAATAAATGTAAAGACTAAGCGTGAAGAAGTGTTTCACTCACATGAACGAGTAGTCAAGTATGGAGTCCCCCAGGGAAGTGTATTGGGTCCTCCTTTATTCATAGTTTATATAAACGACCTGCCTAAGTATGTAGATCATCCAGTAACACTCTTTGCTGATGACAGCACCATCACAATTCAATGTAATACTAAAGATAGCTATAATAATGACATTAATAATTCTCTTAAATCAATAATAAATTGGCTAAATAATAATAATCTGAAAATAAATCTCAATAAAACTAATGTAATTCATTTTAGTCAACGCACATCAACTATGACTGATCTTGTGGTCCAATATAATAATAAAATTGTTACAGAGGTTGACACTACTAAATTCCTTGGGGTAATGATTGACAAAAGACTGAACTGGAAAGAGCACATTGCACAACTAAGCAAAAAAATTAGTAATTCTTCATATGCTCTATTCAAATTAGTTCCAGTGCTTAACATTGACTCACTGCTTACAGCTTACCATGGTTTAGTTTCTTCACATTTAAGATATGGGATCATCTTTTGGGGTAATTCTACAGATAAAGATATACCTTTCAAAGCCCAAAAACGGTGCATTAGGACTATGTTTAGATTGGACACAACAGAAAGTTGTAAGCCTTACTTTAAAAGATATAAAATATTGACTCTGCCATGTCTTTATATATTAGAAATTGTCATGTTTGTAAAATGTAATCGAAACTTATTTCCACGGCAATCAGAAGTAGTCAATCGTAACAGACGTGATGACTTAATTCTTTGTTTACATAGATCAAAAACCGCATTGATGCACAAAAGTGTTATCTGCATGGCTCCTAAAATATACAACAAACTTCCAAAAAGTTGGAGGGAGGAGAATGCCTGTATATTAAAAAAGAAATTAAAGTTCCATCTTGAAGGGAGAGCATACTATAGTATAATAGAATTCCTTAACGATAAAATTTAATACCATATAAGGTACCTAGGAAAGTTATCGATGCATCTTTGGCAGTGTAGTGAACTGGCAAGTACCGTTACATGTTACTGTTTACTATGTTTTAATTTTTTTACTTTATTGTTATATTTTTTTAGTGGCTTAACTTGACATTTATTCGAATTGCATTCAAATGCACAATTATTATAATCGTGTTTTGTATTGTAGGACATTTTTAATTCCATTGACATTTAAATTATAGAATTTTGAATGTTGAAATGTGACATTCGAAAGTAATTGATTTGTTATTATTCAGTAGAATAAAAAAAAAAAAAACATTTGTCAAGATATCAATAAAATAAATTAGTAAATTTATTTTATTGATATCTTGACAAATGTTTTTTTTTTTTTATATTTTTTACTGTGACATTCTAGAATGATTATTTTGAAATAATTTATATTATATGACAATTTTTTTATATGTTTTGTTATCTGACATTCTAGAATGGTAATTTTGATTTGCATTATTTTATTGACATTTGCACATGTTTTATTATTTTTTTTGAATTCTATAATAATTATTTCAACTGTATTTTAATCAATATTTGCATGCCATTGCCCAAGGCAAACATGACGTTCCATGATACTTTTTATTTTAACATCTCTTCATGCTGGCAATTTGTTATGTATGTATGATACTCATGTTTGAGCGAATAAACAATGATTTGATTTGATTTGATTTGATTTGGCCACCATTATAGACGATATAATTATTTCGATATACCCCCACACGTCTAGAAAAATAAATGTACTTACCGATAGTTGAAGAAATTAATTAATTACAATTAAAAACTGACGTACACACGTTCAAAAACTTAGCACAAAAATACACAACTTCAAGCAAATCACAATAAACTCTAAACTCCTGTCAAACAATAAACTCCTGTTTGCTCTTGCAAAGCAGACCACAGCCAAAAGAAGCGCGCGCGCGGTTGGCAGCGTGCTACAGGCTTCCTTACAAGGATTATCTTCAATATTTGCGACGTCCCGGATATAACAAAGAACAATCAATCTTCCTAACCTTTTCACCTGCTTGCTCCCAGTTTAACCAGATGCAGCTGAGTACCAGTGTTTTACTTGGAGCGACTTCCTACGTGACCAGTGCGGCTGTTATTATTTAGCCACGAGCTCATAAAGACCATGACGCAAATTATTTGTATGATAAAAGTCATAGAAATAATTTTCAATCTGTTCAAATACCTATTCATACCGATGACGCCTTGTTTTACGTTATGGACGTTTAATGCAAAATAAACACCCTATGTAGCAAACTGTTGATGATTAACAGGTTGCTACACAGGGGTTCAAAAAGGGTGTTGCATAAAGCAAAGTGCGTAACGCAACTACCCTTAAACTAAAAACATTGTGTTTAACAAAACTTAAGAATGAAGCATGAATACTTTATTCAGTTACGTTAGGTAGGTCTAACTAACGTAACTGAATAAAATAAGCGCCGGCGGAGGGTGGACAACGCCCTCTGCCAGCCCCCTTAAATGGATCCAGGGGCGACGGACTCGGGGACGTCCGTCTCTCCCCACGCACCTGGACCCGAGGTCAGATCTTTACTATAAAATATACTCTTTTCACCGTTTTAATTTAGGACACGCAGCAGCAAGGTCCGAAAAGGAAGTCTACGATGAAATCAATGACTGCGAAGCTAACACGAACGATCCGTACCGTGACTGGGCGAGGGAAGACTGGAAGTGGTGGCGAAGCGGTAGGTAGTACGGATGGCGAGACCACATTGAAGATACATGATTATTAAGTTGAATAATACAACGTACGAAACCTATAATTATAGATAACTTTTGCAACAAGAATTTTATTTCTACTTATAAGTAATGAAACAATTTTACACCTTCAAACTTAAGTATCTATTTCTGCTATGCATATGAGCTAGTTTGATAATGTAAATAATCACGTAATATGAAATATGAACCGTACCTTTTGCAAAATATTTAATACATGGCGACTGGGTAAACAATATAAACTGATTTATGTTTAATGATGACCGATTAATTATTATTTCTGTATTAATATGTAACGTAAAAAAACAACAATACTTACATAAAATAAATATTATAATGGAGCAATAAATCAAGAATGACCGCAGTTTAACTGCAAATTATTATGTCCTTTTATCTCGTTATAATAATACTTTTAATATATGTAGATAAAAATGCGCTGTGTAGAGTACCTACATCTCATACTTGAGTTTTGCAGATGACAGTGTGATACCAGATGATTTGTTGCATGATTTGCACAACTGTTCATAACTGTTGTCAGAAGGCATCGACCGCAGGGCCATATGACCAGCAGGACGTATGGGATATGTTTGTAGCTGTCCCAAAACGGAACATTTTTTAAATGCCGAATGAGCCTTTAAAAGGATTTTTTTCTGTTTAAAATGAGTAAAAATTACAGCGATACTCATAAATCGGTAACAGAAAGCAAAGGGATTTAAAGTTTGCAATGGGCAACTGCGCAGGCGAGTAGGTAGCACTGCTGGTTACAAGTGGTAAACAGTCACTATCATCGGAACGAACCGGGATCCAATACCAATAATATTTTGATCGATCTGAACCCGGAATTTTGTTATTAAATTAAATATTTCAAAGTTGGTAATAGAGTAAAAGTAGTTTATCTCATCCTATAATTTCTAAGACTAGGTATCTACCATTCTTCGACAGCACAGCCTACAAAAAAGGAATGAATCTTAAATTCATTCATTAACCACACATCGCACAAACTAAACAGCTGGGCAAGCATGAAATTTTGCACTAGAGTGCCTTATACACATAACGAAGGTTAGCATTCAAATGTACCCCCCCTAAAGGTGAAAAAGAATCTGTACACTCAGGCGCCTTTCTGACTGAATCGTTTCGGTACAGAAATCAAATTAATCAAACGCACCCTACCTGGTGAGGAAGGCGCCTTTGAATAGACGTGGCAATTGGACATAATTACTTAGAATTCTGTTAATAATTTATTTTGTCATAACTTTTCGGCTTCTCATCCCCAAAGGGGCATAAATAAAGGATGAAAGATTGTATGAGGATGGCAAATTGTAATAAGATGTTTTAATCACGTTCTTGCCATGTCTATGACCTTGATTGATAGTATACCACGTTGAGACGTAGGTATGTACCTGAAGGTAAATCTAGTTGCGCCTGCGCGTATTATGGCAAACGAATATAAAACGAAGCTAATTACGACAAGCTTGAATAAAAATTGCTACCGATAATGCGGCAAATCGTAACATAACAAAACGCATTTAGATGAAGGTACCTAAAACATTCAAGGAATTCATGAAATATGTGAAAAATGGTAACCAATATCTACTCAATCGCTTATTGCAGCAGTCGAATGGTCTTGAAGCCAGGCATGAGAAGATGATACAATTTGCCGACAGTGTTATCATTAGGTATCTTAACAAATATTAAAGGTATAAAATTGTATGTTTATATTGTGTTTGTGAGTGTCATAGTCTATTTATCTCTACGGGACAGGCCACGGATGCCAAGCTGCGGGTAAAAAAATATTCAATAAACATGAATCTGCAAAGTAGCTCAGCTCAAAGCTCTTCACCTTAAAACTACCAGGAAGGAAATTTAAAGCCGCGCGAGGAACATTAGCTTTCGTGGCTATATCTTTATGCAAACTACTTAGGAACGAATGACTTGACACATTAATTCACTGTCAGAGAACACATACTCGAAACCGCGGCTAAGTCCAGTCTGAAAACACAACATTTACATAAAAAAGCGTCCAAATGCGAGTCGGACTCGCGCGCACCAAAGGTTCCGTATGAACAGTTACGTGGTTACGTTCACCAACATAATTAACTAGGTAAAATACTTTCATGAACAATGAAAGCACCGAACATTGCTCTAATGAAAAGATTTTATTTTACTTTTCCAAATACATTTTATAAGTTGGTCGACTGTTACTCGTAAACTTGTAAAGCCTACTTAGCTGTAATAGTTTTCCTTTTAATTTCGTTATACTACTGCCGTCATTTTTTCACGTATCCAAAAGCAAATCTTTTATCTGGCAGGGGTGGACCACTTGACACTAACTAAAATTAGCAATTTAAAACTTAATTTAACTCAAACGGATTCCTGAATCCAAAAATGGTTTCCACAGACCAATTACCAGAATATTTATGAATAGCCTATCGAACGTTATCCTACACCACGAGAAAGGCGAGTAAAAAATATCCCCATTTTACGAATAAAGGACCCAAAAAAGAAAATTATTCCTCGATTAAACATTCGGTAGAAGACATTTAAAGAAGAATTCGTGGCGAGAACTGAACTCGATTCCGAAAAAAGCGTTTAAAAAATGTTTTGATTATTCGTTGGCGTAAGTGTATCGTTTCTGAAGGAGCATACTTTGAAGATGATAAAATAAATTTGAATGAATAACTAACATTTTGTGTATTATTGATCTTTTCCCGGTACTTTCTTGAAAGAGTACTATTTTACAACTTTATCGGCGTGATTAATATGTATATCCATGCCAAATTATAGCTTTCTAGTACTAAGAGTCTCTGGGCTAAGCTGCGGATGGATTTAATTTTTAACTCTATGGCATACACATGAACAGCGCGAGTACTGGCACCAGCACCGACTCCGTATCAAATGGTCCCATTCGCGAAACGTCCTATGAAATATCATCCTATTCTCAAAATGACTTATTAGCAAAATGTCCTATTAACAGGGGGGTGACTATAAACTCTTAGAGTAAGGTTACTTTGAGTGCGCGTAAGGGACAGATGTATATGACATATCGTAATGTTGAACATTCAAAATGAGGTTTTCTGGTATGTTTTTACAGCAATATTATCTATTTTGGGGACTTAAAATATGGAATTAGAGAAAGTTAACGGTACAGAAATATATATCATTGCAGTGTTTTTCACCGACAGTTGTAAAATAATGAAATAGTTTCAAACATAATGAAATGTGAGAAATAATAATTGGTATTAAATAATGGAGGCCGATCTGCTAATTTTGATTCCAAGTTCAGTATTTTCACCGGAATTATGTTGATTTTACTAGTAGTAGGTAATATTGTCTAAAAACTACATTAAAATCACATGAGAGAAAAAAAGAATATTGACTGTCAAAGGTAAAATTCTGTTTTTTGCTTAATTCTCATAATATTGTGGTTTTCTGAAATTTATGCAAAAGTAAGTTTACTCCTTATTAAATAGTGCACAAAAATGCTCATTGGTTTTCGAGATATAAGCCAAAAAAATGAAGAGCCATAAAAATAAAGAAAATAACCTTGTATGGTTACTAGACTGATTTGTTACAAGACTTCCAAATATATGTTGGTTAGACAAATTTAAACTATTGTATTTCATATTCTTATTTCCTAATGATAATTACATACCCTGTCAAATTCTCTACGATTTAGGCCAATCATAAAAAACTAAAAATTTTGTCTGCTGGAACCGGGGGAACCGGTTCGCCGCGTGCTAACTGCTTGCCAGACTAGGTTTTTTTAAGGTTTTCAGTAGACCCAAATCATAAAGTACGTAAGCAGTGGCGCGTTTACTTTCAGTTTAGAGCCCTTATGCACTAAAACAACTGAAAGCTGTACAGCTGCGTTGTGGTTGGCTCAAAAGCATTTTGATATGCCATTATCCAACCGCTATACAGTGTAAAGCATCATAATGGTTTTGTTTAAAATGCCAATATAAAGCATAAAGATGCTCGGTGAGCTTATTAAGAGTTTATACGAACCGTAAGTTCTACATTAATATACTATTCGTTTGTTAAAATAAAATGATTCCTGTGTTATTTGGAAATTCCCATTATTTTGTTTGTTATAGGTAATTTTGAGAATAGAACGATCTGCTCATATGTCGTTTTGCGAATAGGGCGTTTTGATACGGAATCGCAATACCGACCAATGAGAGGTATGTTTGCAATTTTGATGTCATACCAAAACGGAAACGGATTGCCTGTAGAGTGGTGGTGTGGAGTGGTGGTTGGTCGTATTATTCTAATCGAAATGTTCAGTTCACAACTTATCTAGAGTTTGTAATAAACCAGACATTTGCCATTTACACCTCTTAGGTATTCTTTCCAATTTAATACTTGAGTTTAACTACGAGTACAACAGGGGCACCCGCCACCGCCATAGGTGCCGAGTTGCCGACTATGCCGAGGCCGCGAGGCAATGAAGCTCGATAGGATTCAGAAACCTTAATCGTTTAAATCATAATCGTTTAAATTACTCTTGCGTTCACATTTAAACATATTCCATGAGCACACGGTTATTGACAGTGTTTAAAAACATAACGAGTTATTAAATAAGTACCACACCATTGGTAAACACAAAATATAATTAGGTACACATATTATTTTGTATGTAATAAGGTAGATGTATATTCTATTATTTGGGAACAGCAGCTGTGCTAACACACTAACATGAAATTAAAAATATGAATTTTACCATCAAATTATCCCACCGTCCAAGCATTGAAAGAATAAGATGATGTACTAATAGTTTATTACTGAAATTATTACTGGTAACTAATAATACTATTTCTATTTGGAGGTTTATAGTTACTTAACTGATCGCAAATATACGCATGCACAGCAGCATTGGCGCAAAGCAGGAAGTAATACAAGTTCACCTATGTTATAAATAAGTGTTGCACAAGACTTACTTGGATGGTATTCACAAGCGAAGTTTGACGAATATCGGAAGACTCCGGTCGGCAGCGCGATGTGTGCAGCAACACTCGCTAGTTGTTGACACTATACTGGCTCTGCATCCGCAGTCGTAGCGTATCGCTTGCCTGTTACCACCACTATTTTGTCAAGGCACAAGGCCCCTCTCGCTGCAGTCCGGTGAGAGGCGCCGCTGCGAGTGCACCGACTTCGACACATCTCACCTAACAAATCTAGCTGTTTTGTTATTCTGACCTCAAACATTATTTTTATCGAGTATCTGATTATTGATATCATGCCTTCGCGTGGAAATTTTGCCATCAAAACTCGTTAATATAGTTATGCAAATTATCCACTCTAGAACTAGAACTTGGAATGTTCAAAACCAACACACGGATCTTTACAAAAACAAGCTTCTCAAGGGAAAATTTAAAAAAATGCGAATGATTAGGTAGGTACTTTTTTTGTCTATATTGTGCCATTTTCGGTAGGTAATCAATAAGTTTTAATGCAATAGGTAGGTACCAAGGTATTTACCGAATTACCGCAATGAATTCGCCAAGCAGGACACCGATCATGTGATCATCATCTGATCGTGTGTTCTTGACATTCATTGATGACTATGAACATGATCTTGTGAGAGGCAAACACTTTATCGATCATATTGAATAATTGATGATAATGATAATTTTCTCGTCGCAAATGACTTTGTAAATCTATCTTCTATCTATCTATATATATAATAGAAGAAACTGACTGACTGACTGACTCACTGACTGATCGATCAATCATCTTTATATATAAAAGACTAGCTGACCCGGCAAACTTTGTTTTGCCATAACCTACCTATCCTACCTGCCCTACCTCTACCTGCCCTACTTACCCTACCTGCCCTACCTACCCCACCAGCCCTACTTACCCTACCTGCCCTACCTATCCTACCTGCCCTACCTGCCATACCAACCCTACCTATGTAGGTGGGGTACCATTAATTTATTCTTTAATTTTTTTTCCATAAGAACCGTCTCCTAACAATAACAAACACAACAAAAAATGAAAAGCGAAATCGGTCCAGCCGTTCACGCGTGATGTCGTGACCAAGGGAAATAGGGATTCATTATTAGGGTTCCGAAGTCAACAAGGAAGATTTCAAGTTTTTTTTCGTGTACCTCCCATAAACGTAAAGTGGGGATGTATTTTTTTTTCTCATCTATCCCATGGTGTGGGGATAGGCCATTCAAAAATATTATGGGTTTGTTAAAACCATTTTTCGATTCAGAGATCCTTTTGCGTAAAATTAAGCTTTAAATTGCAAATTTATGTTAGAGTCAAGTGTCCCCCACCCCCCTGCCAGCGAAATGGTTGATCTTGGCTATGTGAAAAAATTCAAGACAGTAGTAAATATAACGAAATTAAAAGGCAAACTATCACGGCTTATCAAGGCTTTACAAGTTTACGAGTATTATTCGACCAACTTATAAAATGTACTTGGAACAGTAAAAATTTTGTACACATGCCATTGAAAAATTTTTTTGTTTAACGTTGTTAGCTGTGTAAAACAGATAGTAAATATATGCTTAAGAACCATGTAAAAATATACAAAAATAAAATCATAACATCTACATTTCTATACTAATAATAATATTATAAAGAGGAAAGATTGTTTTGTTTGTTTGTACCGAATAGGCTCCGAAACTATTGCACCGATTAAAAAAATTCATTCACCAATAGAAAGCTACATTACTCCTAATAATACTCCTCCTAAGTAATATAGGCTATTTTTTAACCCGTAAACCGGTCCTGTGGGGTGGTCCACGGGAGCGAAGCCGCTGGGAACAGCTAGTCCTAAATAATAATGATTTCTAAATTAATAATGTTTAAGCTCGAATAACGCATTAGAGTGACCGGAGTCGTTGGCAGTACCGGTCCATAGTCCTTACGGCGCATGCGTGCGGGAGAGTCTATTTTGTGTTAGTGCAGAAGTATTTTCGGCGTTTTGTAATCAAAAGAGCAATGTCAAATTAGATTCGATTTCCAAGCAAATTAATTATTTTCTTTTGTCGATATCCATCTAAAAAGTCTAATATTCGACCCGACTACATCACTAATTGAGTAGCGTAAAACTTTCCAGAATGAAATAGTGAATACCGCAGATTAGAGGTGAATACATACGATTTTTTTCTGATTTCGAAAGAGAAATAAACAAGGGGCGTGCGCGCAAGGGTCCAGACACAAACCATACCATTCCCCGTGGTTCTAACACGCGCTCGTATCGGCTACTTTTGCAATTCGCACCCGCGGTGGTACTCAAATAGATAATATTTTTCTAACTTCAGTTGCGAAGTTGGATTTTATAACTCCTTCTTCAGTTACCAGTCAGACCTTATTAAGTTTAAGTCAAGAGTGAATAGGTTACGTATAGGCAAGCGTGCTTCATCGTAGACCACATCATCGCTTACCATCAGGCGGAATAGTGGTCAAACGCGAGAATATAGATTAAAAAAAAACATCATCCTATGCGGGCCCGTTTTTTAGACGTTGTGTGCCGCTGAAACCGTTTTAATGTTCATGTAACAACAGTCAACAAAAAAACCCTCTTCTTAGTCCGCATTAATAAGCAACTTCGGAACCCTATTACTGCGCGTGGCCCGACACGCACTTGGCTGGTTTTCATTTTATATATTATTGAATAAACTGGCTGACTGACTGATCGATCAACGCATAGCCAATACCGCTAAGCCCTGAAGCATTAAATTTGGCAGAAAGATTCCACAAGTGTCGTACTCGTAAGTGAGCATTAAGAAAGTATTTTTGGAAATTCCACCCGTAATGGTGTAAAAAGGGGGGTTGAAAGTTTGTATAAAAAAATCTAATTCCTTCGGCCAAAATTTTTGAAACTTGGCACAATTAGTAATCTAAGTATGATAAAGATTGCCACTATTAATATTTCGAAACTACCCCCAAATGATAATTTAGGGGGTGTTGAAGTTTGTATGAATTTTTTTTATTCTTGGGTCAATAAACTTGAAACTTGGCACAAATACTAACCTAAATGAATAATAAAGGTTGTTATTATTATTTTTTGAAACTACCCCCAAAGAAAGTTTAGAGGATGTTGAAGTTTTTATGGAAATATTAGATATTTTGCCGCTCACACCGCTCGATAGTTGGGTGGTAGTTGCTGCTTTGCGCGCTGCGCACACGTTCTCAGCCATCTCCACGGCCTTGCCCAGCGTCAGTTCCTGCAGATCCTTCGCGAACAACTTTTTACGCTCGGGACCCGCTGCCATTCCCATCACAAATTTGTCGAGAAGGGCCTCTTCCAGATGTTTGAACCCACAATGTGCCGCCAACTCTAATCTTGCTGCCCACTGAGTATGACTCTCACCTTGGCGCTGCGTAGCTGAGTAGAAGTTGTACCGCTCCGCGAAACCAAGTCGTTTCGGGGTGAAATGGCTGTCCAACAGACTGATGATGCTGTCATATTCTACCTCCTCCAGTTTCTTCGGCATTGCCAGGTCACTCGCTAGTTTGTAGCTTGACTCACTCAATGCGCTTAACAATATTGCCTTCCGTTTGACCTTGGCTTTGTCCGACGCATCGTTTGCTTCGTTCGCAATAAACCACTGTGTGAGCCGTGATTTATAGGTATCCCATTCGCTTGTGTGATGGTCGAAGTTGGTTATTGAACCAAAAGCTCCACTGGAAAACATACTTTCGTTTATTTTCGATCCTCGTCGCCACTGTTATGTATTTGACGGGAGCGGGAATAAACACGTGCAATCCAACCGTAAGTCAGTGTCATACTACTTTATTGAACGATCTCCTCCCTATCGCACGCACATTACACACATAGGTGTCGTACGCATATACAACATCAATCTTAAGGGGGATTTCTAATTAAAAGGGGGTGAAACATTGAAAAAATTGTTTGTATAAAAATATAATTTCAGTCATAAAGTTGCCGTGGTGGCACAGTGGCTAAGACCTCTCCTCTCGTTCTTGAGGTCGTGGGTTCAAATCCAGGCCAGCCAATACCAATGATACGGATCTGAATAGTTTGCGCGAGAGACAGTTCCAAAGTGGTAGTATGTGTCTCCCCCCCTCCATGTAACTTCTAAAATAAGAGAATGATAAAACTAAAAAAATATATGATGTACATTACCATGTAAACTTCTGCCGAAAATTGGTTTGAACGAGATCTAGTAAGTACTTTTTTTTTAATACGTCATAAATCGTAAACCGCAATTTACCAAGTACGAAACCCTTCCTGCGCGAGTCCGACTTGCACTTAGCCGGTTTTTTTAAAAGAGTAAGCGTGGAGTTTCTTGCCGGTTCTTCTTCATTGGAAACGACCAACCCGAACCGTGCACCTTTTGTCGACGTTTTATAAGTTTAGGCCTATGTGAAATAAAAAAAAATGATTTTGATTAATTAGTCTGATAATTACATAAATTCTTGGCCTGCTAGGACTTTTCTTCGAGAGTAGCCAGTATCTTTGACAGCTTTAAATTTACCAAGCAACAGTAGAAGTAAAAATTCTGTGCTAATGAAGGAACGACGGTCATTGAAATACCGTAGAAAGTAAAGACATCGTGAGACGAATTCAGGCTTACCATCGACAACTGCGCAAACTGAACTAATCTGCCTATCGATAAGCCGCCTACCCAGGCTTCCGTAACCATTTTTAGGGTTCAGTTCCTCATAAAGAAAAAAAAAAGCCTCATAGGATCACTTCATTGTCTTTCTGTCAAGATCTGTTTTGCAGTAACGCGAGGAGGTATCAAGTTGAAATTAGCAATTAGAA
The DNA here is from genome assembly GCA_945859665.1 of Anorthoa munda. Lineage (NCBI taxonomy): Eukaryota > Metazoa > Arthropoda > Insecta > Lepidoptera > Noctuidae > Anorthoa > Anorthoa munda. The sequence goes on from OX243893.1 coordinate 43,716,809, forward strand.
TACCCAAAAAGTGGTGGCGAGACGACCTAGACGCTTAATGCAAGGGCAGGTTCAAGGTGACTCAGGAAATGAATACCTAGAAGGAGTTGTGGGTGGCCTTTGCCCAGCAGTGGGATAGATGTAAGTTCAGAACAAGAAAAGGAGAAATGTTTTTTAGGTACACGTCTCTTTTATCATGTGGGTTTGTAGACAGGTCTTTGTCATTGGGTGCGTTATGACCACATTTCGATTCGACATTCCGTTTAAAATATTGAAAATAGTGGTAGATACCTATAGATACCAGGTTGAAGCTGAGATCTCAAGCTTTTAAAAACTAGGTATATCATTTCTGTAAGCGCTTGGCCGACAAAAGGGGCATTAACAATTTTTTTCCATTGTGTCTTGTGATTAGTGCTCAAAAGTACCTACCTAATTTATTTTTCGACAAAATACATAGGTATTAATATTATATTTAGGCACGCTTATGGGTATCGTCGATTTGGTTGCCCGCGAGTGTATGTATATCATCCAGCATGCACCAGAGAAAACATTATATACAAAATCAGGATGGCACGGTGGTATGATGGAGTATACAATACATGTATGAAGGACACGCAGAAGACAGTGCTTGCGACCACCGAGACTTGTACAGCCGAGAGAAGCAAGAGCAACGACTTTGGTTGGGATTAGGATCTAATAAAGGTATAATTTTTTGTGATTAAGTTGTACCTATACTTTTGGTCAAGAACATGTAGGTACGCACTAACTACAGAATAATATTTAAATTATTTAGTAATATAATAATTACCTGTGAAATGATATTTCCACATTGCGATACTACAGCCACCTGGTAGTCTTCGAAAAGTAGGTAGATATTATAGAAAGACCTTTTACCTCCGCATTCTTTCAAGTGTTAGAAGAGTTTAAACATAAGTGTAAAAAGGACGAGAACAATACAAATTGATATCAAGAGAATCCCAACAACCACCACAATTGACATAATCATATCCATGGCCATGGTTTAAAATAATTAAATAAAGTAATTTCAAATCTACACCTTCAGTCAGCACAATATATATATACTGTCAGCAATAGACTAGTCCACAGAGTATTTTTTTATATTATGAAAAAAGTAAATTCAAAAGATCAAAAAACGCGTCTGCTTAAGGAGATATATCTTATGTCTATGGTTTAAGAAAATAAAATAGACAGATGTTATGTCGTATAAAAATGTCAGAGTTAAAAATAATGTAATAGTTTTGGATGTTAAAACAAATCTTATGATTTTCAGGTGTATACATCATCAAATAATACATAAAAATGAGAAACATGACTTAATACAATTTCAAAAGTTACAAAGATGAAATTTGTAATAGTAGTTTATGCAATGGCCATATAATAGGGGTTATTAAAACACGAGCGTAGGTTTATCAAATGAGGCGAAGCCGAATTTGATAATAATATTACGCGAGTGTTTTAATACCTAATTATATGTCGTTGCATACACTACTTTATCTTCACTCATACAGTTGAAATAAAACAAAAGTGGAAAGGGAAAAATATTTGGTATGGCGGGCAATTTAGATTCTCATTGAGCAGCGCGCGCATCCACAGACAATGAAACTTCTTTACTACAGCCCATACGCGCCAGAAAATTAAAAAGTAAAAGTGTGCTATAAAAATTAAAAAGTTATTTTATGATGCAGTTGTTTGAAAATCGAAGGAAAATGTTGAACTATAATGGTTTTTTTTTTAATTTCACCTATCCACGAATATAAAGTACGTGTTTATACAATATTTTTTGAATTCGTATTTGGAACATTACGTTGTGAGTGTAGATAATAGTAGTTTATGAAACTGTTGCATAATAAGGGGTATTAAAACATGAGTGTGTGTTTAAAAACCGAGCCGTAGGCGAGGTTTTTAATAGTATTCACACGAATGTTTTAATACCTAGTTATGTGCAGTTTCATACACTACTTTATCTACACTCATACGTTGGGATTGAACCTAAAAATACCTTTTTTGCATTTTCCATGCCATAAAGAAGTGATAGCATTTATCATATAATTTTCTCGTCTTTGCTGGTAATAGATTATGAGTAATTTCCTTCGCCGCATCTAAAATATCGGGCGCAGTCAAATTTTCTTCACATTCACTGATATCAGACGTTTTTAAGCAAGAATATAATAAAACTCATGAAATTCAATAAAGCAAAACCTGCAAAACTTATGAATGGCGCCAAAACCCAAACACATCATCGCTAAGGTTTATCACGCACTGCGATTTTTATTCGCGCGAATTTTTGCGACCATTCTGCGACCTATGGAATTGTTTGAAGCTGCTCGCATTGCGGTAAAAAAATCGTGCAGAAATAATACCGCAAGAAAACCGTGTTTTGTCACAGAATCTACCGCACCGCGGCGCGAATTTAATTCGCGCGAATATTTTGTGCTCTATGAACAGGTAGAAAGAGACAAAATTCGCGAGAATAAAAATCGCAGTGCGTGGCGGGCATTGTCATAGAGAAGTAAAAATTGGAATCAAATATTTTTAAATAGGTACTATAAAAATGGCATTACAAAAAAAATATTGATGAAAACTCCTTAGTGATTAACTTCTTGGATTTGTCCTGTATCGTAATAGAAAAAAAATTGTATTATAGCATTATTTTGTTAGAGAAAAAGTGTTATAATAAGATTCTATTTTTAAATTTCGGAATTGTGTTTATAAAGTATGTCAATATAAACTCGTTTTGAAGTTTATAATTCGAATATTACGATATGAGAGTAGATAAAATATATTATAAAACGTAAGTAAACTAAGACATGTGGAATGAACAGCACATGGTAAGCGATGATGCAGTCGACGATGAAGCACGCTTGACAATAAAATTGATCATATTGCTTCGCCTTCGGGTCGGACACCGGTGACCAGAAAGACTGTATAATTACTTATCTTGACTGACTGATTCATGAATAGCATTTATTTATTCATAATTATGTTCATTTTATGGTTCCGTACCCAAAGGGTAAAACCGGAACCCTATTACTAAGACTCGTCTGTCTGTCTGTCTGTCACCAGGCTGTATCTCATGAACCGTGATAACTAGATAGTAGAAATTTTCACAGATGATGTATTTCAGTTGCCGCTATGACAACAAATACTAAAAACAGAATAATATATATATATATAAAATAAATAAATATATATATATAATATAAGTAGGGCTCCCATATAACAAATTTGGTTTTTTTGTCGTTGTCTGCGATAATGCTACGGAAGTCTTCGTGGGCGGGTCCGACTCGCACTTGGCCGGTTTTTTTGCAGATACAGACACCTCTTAATACATAATTTTTTTTTATATGCAGGTAATGTGGAAGACACTATTTATTAAAAACTCGCGAGCAATGAAAAAGTTCCAGTGCACCAAATTACTCCTAAACGGGAAAGACGCCATTATTATTAAATATTATGCCTTAAACATTTATTCACCTCCAAATTATGCCAACACAAATTAGACCAAAAGACAGTTATGATTACCTTTGCATTATGCTAAAGTATTATTATGCCACAGTATTATTATGCTTATTAAAGTTATGCGAAAATGTTATGCCAAACTATATTATGCCTAAAAAAATTATGCCAAGAGAGGGCTTCCCAGGGGTACCTGCGCCCTAAAAGACGTAAACACGAAGAAAATCATGCTGTGCAGTCGGAGGATACATCGTCACCCTCCCCGCAACTGTCGTAACCAGCATTCGCTGTTTTTCCAGGGCAAGCGTTTTTCGGTCGGGAGGTTCGTCAGTTGTTGCTTTATTAATTAATTAATAACTTTTTATATTGCTTGTGGCTTACTCTTTAAATTAGTAATAGCCCGAATTCCCTAAGTTATCTATTTATTTATTTATACTCCTTTGAAGCAGATACTACCATCCCTCTGTGAGAGCTTTGTTTTTCAACTTGTGTCTAGACGTGACTTTTTGGTATTAGTGATATTATTTCGTTCTTTCATAGTAGTTTCATATAACTTATGTTACAAAAGTTACAAACATTTTGTTTATAAGATTTTTGGCCACTTAAATTATAGTAGAAGAGAGAAGTAATAAGATCAATCGTATTGAGCCTTAATCTTCTTTAAAATAATTCGTAATTACAATCACAGTCTTTGCAACAATATTAGTATTTAATTGGACTTATTTTTCCTAAGGTTTAAGCGTACCTACGGTCAATCAGTCTTATTTATTGAACATAGGAACTAGAAATTATCAGGTTAATAATTGTGTTATAGGAATACAACGTCTTAATTTTAAAGAATGAGGTAAATTATAAAAACAATTACTCAAAAAGGTATCTTAATTAATGAGGAAGTGATGTATAAAATGCCACATGCTCCGACAACTTAATGACTGGGGTGTCCCCTGTTGTTAGTGACAACAAGTTACTATATTTTTCCATAGCTTTGGGTGGTGTTAGGTTGAGAAGTCCTAATTCCTCTTTCAAGAAAGGAGTGACCTGCCTCCTAAGAGAAAGAGAGCGTTTAATCATTTCTGTGTGGATACTCTTAAAAAAAATCTTTTGAGGTCAGCTTTCTTTACAGAAAATGCCACCATTTCTGTCCAGTTCAAGCACCGGCCCTCAACGTATTTACGAACAGATAGCATACTAAGATCGGTGGATATTTTTTTTATATCAAGAAAATCGGAGTATGTACATTGACTTCTCACGGTATTTTTTTCCGTGCCAGTCAAAAAATTTGTGGCAGCTGGCTCGGTACAAAATGTGACTTAATACTATGGTAATAAGCTTCTTATTCGATGGAAAACTTTTTTCTCTAAGCGACGTAAATAAAAAATAATGTATAAACATTGCAGACAAAAATTCTAACTTAGTTCCCTATGTTCATACGTCAGATAGTAAAAACATTTTTACCCTTCTTCTGCTGCACATACGCAAAACAAAATACGCGATTATCTTCGTAAGGGTAAACGATACAACAACGACGATTAGAGATAACTTGTTCGTAACAATGATGTGAGCACGTAGATAATGTCAGTGCAGATACGACAGTTAGCGGGGAGGGTGACGACATATTCGCGAGCTGGCTGACCAAAACCAGATTCTTCTTGTTTACGTCTTTTTAGTTCGCTTCTTAAGCGGTCGGGATGTTTTATTTTTTTAATTTACTTTTTTATTTATATCTTTTTAGTTATTTTTTTTTCGATTTTATATACATTTTAACTATATCCACAAATATCAGGGGCGTGCCCGGGACGTGACAGGGCCGGGTCCCGTCAGGGGCTCAAAAAAATATCGGTGGGAACATTTTATATGACATCGTTCACACACGTCCGTGCACGGGACGTGCCCGGGCCCGATATGTGTGGATATACCTTAAAACACCCGTGTTAAAATTATTTTCTTTCGTTCATTATATTTTATAGCATTTAACAAGAATAAAGTTAAAATTAAAACACCCGCGTCTTATTTTTCATTCCTGTTCCGTCATGAGACCGTGGGACGGTCCCACCTTATATTATAGGTATATAAATCTAATGAAACTTGCATTATCGCTTATCTAATAACCTATTCATTAACACCATTTCAATGAGCCCAAATACAAAACGTTTTCTGTAAGCTCCTGAGGAGATAAGCATCAAGCAGGTGATGCTGCTGATGCTTTTACTAATGATGAAGGGATGCCTTCATCAACTTGAAAAGAGCTGATGATCTTCAAACGTCTGAAAAGGTGCCCCGAGAATTAAATTGCATTGCGGATCCACTCCCTAACACCGTCAACGAAGTTACGGGCCCGTCCGAAAGTACTCCGGAACTTCGTAGTGAACCCTACTCCGTAATGATTCAATTTTTCGGACGCGTAAAACCATAGATTTAGAATTTTTTGCTACGCCAAAAGATACACGAAGCGTGCGAGCGAGAAATCCTAATCAAGTACAAACCGCCCAAGAGAAAAAGAGAGAGTGAATAAAGTCCAGTCATGTCACTTTTTTCGCGAGGAAGGGTCCATAGCGGCCCATCTATTTTACGCCGCGGTGAATTTCTTGCATTTAGATAATAATCTTTAGATTTAAATTAATAATATTAATTATGCAACTATGGTGGCTTGTTCTGTGAGTGAATGTGACGTTACAAGACGAAATAACCCTAATAAATACACGTTTCATAGGTAAATACAATTTTGTCCTTGGATTGTTTCGAACCATATTTTGACAAATTTCTGCTAGTAATCGGCTCAGAAAAAGATTCTTACAATAGTATATTGATTTCCATTGTATTATCTATATATATAAAATGCTTTGTCCTGAATGACTGACTGACGGATCAACGCACAGCCTAAACCGCTGAACGTAGAAACCTGAAACTTGAAAGGTGTATTCTTTGTATGATGTAGGTATGAAAAATCTAATTCCTTCGGCTAATATTTTTGAAACTTGGCACAAATAGTAATCTAAGTATATGATAAAGATTGACATTATTAGTTTTTTGAAACTACCCCCTCAAGTCGATTTAGGGGGTGTTGAAATTTGTATGGCAGAATTTTATTTCATGGGTAACTAAACTTGAAACATTACATAAATACTAAACAAAATAAATAATAAATGTTGTTATTATTAGTTTTTCGAAACTACCCCCAAAAGACGATTTAGGGGGTGTTAAAGTTTTTTTGAAAAATCTTATTATTAGGTTAATAAACTTGAAACTTGGCATAAATACCCAACTAAGTAAGAAACAAAAGGTTGCAATAATTAGTTTTTCAAAAATACCCCCATATAAAATGCTTTGTCCTGAATGACTGACTGACGGATCAACGCACAGCCTAAACCGCTGAACGTAGAAACCTGAAACTTGAAAGGTGTATTCTTTGTATGATGTAGGCATCCGATAAGAAAGGATTTTCCGAAATTTTACCCCTAAGGGTGTTTAAAAGGGGGGCAAAGTTTGTATGAAAAATCTAATTCCTTCGGCTTATATTTTTCAAACTTGGCACAAATAGTAATCTAAGTACATGATAAAGATTTACATTATTAGTTTTTTTAAACTACCCCCTCAAGTCGATTTAGGCGGTGTTGAAATTTGTATGGCAGAATCTAATTTCATGGGTAACTAAACTTGAAACATTACACAAATACTAAAATAAATAAATAATAAAGGTTGTTATTATTAGTTTTTCGAAACTAACCCCAAAAGACGATTTAGGGGTAGTTAAAGTTTTTTTGAAAAATCTTATTATTAGGTTAATAAACTTGAAACTTGGCATAAATACCCAACTAAGTAAGCAACAAAAGGTTGCAACTATTATTAAAAATACCCCCAAAAGTCGATTATTTTTTATGAAGAATCTTACTTCTTAGTTTAATAAACTTGAAACTTGACACAAATATCAACCTAAGTAAACAATAAAGGTTGTCATTATAAGTTTTTTGAACCTACCCCCCAAAATTCGATTTAGGGGGTGTTAAAAGATTTTTTGAAGAATCTTATTTATATCTACATAAAAGCGAAAGGTCACTCATTCACCTATCACGAAATATCGAAATCTGCTTGACGTATAAATATGAAATTTGGGACGGAGGTAGTTTATAGTTAGTAGACGTCCGCTAAGAACGGATTTTACGACGGGGCCGGATTTCGGGGATCTAAGAGCTATCGCAAGTTAGTATGAAAGTCCTTAATTTTTTGAGCTACTAACTTAAAATATGGGCAGGGATGTAGTTTATAGATAGAGGATTTTTCGACAGGGCCGGACTTCGGGGGTAAAAGGGCTCGCGCATGTTTATATGAAAGTGCTTCATTATTTGAACCATAATCTTGAAATTTGGCATGGAGGTAGTTTATAGTTAGTAAACGTCCGCTAAGAACGGATTTTGTGACAGGGCCGGATTTAGGGGTCTAAGGGCTCTCGCAAGTTTGCATGAAAGTCCTTCATTTTTAGTGCTACAAACTTGAAATTTGTCATGAAAGTAGTTTATAGTTAGTAGATGTCAGCTAAGAACGGATTTTGCGACAGGGCCGGATTAAGGCGGTTTAAGGGCTCTCGCATGTTTGTATGAAAGTCCGGATGTCTTTTTGTACTACTGTCCTGAAATTTAGCAAGTCTAGAGTTTATGAGTAGGAGACATAAGCCAAGAAAGAATTTTGTGATACTCTATATTTTTTTCTAATTCGTGCTTTAAAAAATGATGCTTAGTGTGATAGGCATTTTCTGTTGACTGAAATATAAAAATAGTTTGCGTTAAACATCATTAAACTTTATATCTTCTTAAACACGCGGACGAAGTCGCGGGCAACAGCTAGTATAAGTATATTTAAACAATATTTGCGAAAATATTATGTAAAAGAGTAAATTGTTTGTTTACGCTAGGGCTTGACAAAGCGGTGACGTCATGAGTATCGATAAAAACTTAATCGTTTTTAGGGTTCCGTACCCAAAGGGTAAAAACGGGACCCTATTACTGAGACTTCGCTGTCCGTCTGTCTGTCTGTCTGTCTGTCTGTCTGTCACCAGGCTGTATCTCATGAACCGTGATAGCTACACAGTTGAAATTTTCACAGATGATGTATTTCTGTTGCCGCTATAACAACAAATACTAAAAACAGAATAAAATAAATATTTAAGTAGGGCTCCCATACAACAAACGTGATTTTTTTGCCGTTTTTGCGATAATGGTACGGAACCCTTCGTGCGCGAGTCCGACTCGCACTTGGCCGGTTTTTAGTGACATCGTGACATGAGTACAAACTTATTAAGTCAAGTTTTGTTAAAGTAGATTTAAGGTACGATTGAGAAGATGTTTTTATCTAAACTGTACTTTAAGTTGCATGTTTATTATTACTTTTTTTTTCAAAAATTATGTTTTGTTTTGTAGGTTTAGGAATGTCATTATATTGTTTGCATGTATTAGTTTTACAGTGTCTAGAATACATCAGTGCTCTGCTGTTCTGTGCACAAACACCTGCACCATGAAGGACCTATGCGAGGCCAGCGCTAGGGCTGTCGACGTGGCCGAGTTCTGGTCGAAGCACAACGTCTAATTTAAAAACTAAAAATGGAATCATCGTCACGATGTGTGTCTGCTAATCAGCAATTTTTTTTTTCTTTCTTTTTTTTTTTTTCGCTTATTCCGAGCTAAACGCTATAAAAGCTGGGGTACCTCAAGGTAGTGTGCTAGGCCCAACTTTGTACTTATTATACACATGTGACATCCCAGAACTGGAAAACAACACCATTGCGACCTATGCAGATGATACTGCAATTATGGCTACCGGATCAAGCCACAGAGAAGCAGTAGAAAAAGTTCAACAAGCTGTGAACAAAGTTTATGACTAAACACAAAAATGAAAAAACAAAAAATGATCAAACTGAATGAGTCAAAATCAATTCTCATTGACTTCACAAATAAATACTTGGACTATGACCCAATCTACATAAATGGCATGCAAGTGCCTCATGCTAATACAGCCAAATACCTTGGCATAACTCTCGACGCCAAGTTGCGTTGGAAAGCCCATGACAAAAAGAAAAGACAGGAATTGTAGGACTCGCGCACGAAGGGTTCCGTACCGTTATTGCAAAAAATCACGTTTGTTGTATGGGAGCCCCACTTAAATATTTATTTATTCTGTTTGTATTTGTTGTTATAGCGGCAACAAAAATACATCATCTGTGAAAATTTCAACTGTCTAGCTATCACGGTTCATGAGATACAGCCTGGTGACAGACAGACAGACGGACAGACAGACAGACAGACGGACCGCGGAGTCTTAATAATAGGGTCCCGTTTTCACCCTTTGGGTACATAACCCTAAAAATAATCTATTGACTTGATCCAAACAAAATCCTTATTATATTACTAAAAATTACAATCCTATAATTAAACAACCAAAAAAAACCATTATTATTATTATTGCATTTATTTATTTTATATACATATTTTTACATTTTTAAATATTATTCTATATAAAAAAAAATGTTAAAAACATTTAAAAATACAAAAATAGTAGCCCACCGGTATCGGGAACAGGGTCCAAGCTACCGGTGGTCAGGGCTCCTGAGAGAGGAACCTCCTGACTATACGCGCCGTGTCCAGGAGTACCGCTTTCTGGATCAAGCCCTTGATCCAGCTGCCCAACGAGAGCCTCCTCAGATGTTCGTCGAGGCTCTTGGCTATTATACCATTGGCCGTCACGACTATCGGCACAATGACTGCTGTATTCACATCCCACATGTCGACAACCTCGCGAGCCAGATCAAGATACTTGCTTTTCTTATCTCTCTCAGCCTTCACGAGGTTCTCGTCATGGGGGACCGCTATATCAACAATCATTGCGCGACGCTCTGGTCGGTCTATCACCACTATGTCAGGTTTATTGGCAACAATAGTCCTGTCAGTGATGATAGACCGATCCCAATACAACGTGACATTGCCATTTTCGAGAACTGGGTCGGGCACATACTTATAGTAAGGCACTTCCGATTCCACAAGATTGTATTTAAGAGCAAGTTGCTGATGGATAATCCTGGCTACAAGGTTGTGTCTATGCAAATAGTCTCCGTTAGCCAGACTAGAACAACCGGAGATAATGTGACGGATAGATTCACCCGGCCGGTGACATGCCCGACAGATGTCAACTGTGCCATCCTTCACAATATATTTCCGGTAGTTGTTCGTCATCATAACTTCGTCCATAATCGCAAAGACAAAACCTTCGGTATCCCCGAAAAGGTCACCAAATCGAAGCCAGGCCACGGACGCTAAAAGATCTACATCGGACCCATGTAGGACCCGGTAGAAGCGTCCGTGAAGCTCCTTGCTCTGCCATACCTCCCTGCGGTCATTAGTATCTAATACTATAGGTTTGCGCCAGTTCTCGTTAGCCAAGGAGAGCGGGGTAAGGCCCTTGTCCACCGCTACCACATCTCGATGCATACCCACGTCAGCGGCCTGGAAGTATTCCCTAAGACTGCATACCTCGCGGTTGTGCAGGGTCTTAGCATTTAAAAAGCCTCGACCCCCACACTTCCGCGGGATATACAGTCTCATGACCGATGACCGTGGGTGATGCATACGATTTGCGGTAAGCAGCGTGCGGACTCTCCTATCCAGGGCGTCAAGTTCTGTCTGAGTCCATTTGAGTATGCCGAAAGAATACATCAAGACCGGCATGACCCAGCCGTTGAAGGCGCGCACCTTGTTTCCGCCTGATAAAAGACTATTTAGTACTTTATTCAGGCGGCCAAAGAAGCGTTCCTTCAACGACTGTTTCACGTCACTAGCATTGATGCCTAATGCTTCCGACATACCCAAATACTTGTAAGTTTCGGTTGAGGAAAGGGATCGAAGGTGTATGGAATCCGAGAGTTGTATTCCCACGGATTCCATAATCTCCCCTCGCTTTACATGCATGACTGCACATTTGTCCACACCAAATTCCATCCTGATGGCGTCACTGAAGGTTTCTGTCACCTTCAGTAGCTTCATCAGTTGAAAGTTGTTGGGGGCAAAGAGCTTCAGATCATCCATGTAAAGGAGGTGTGATATAACCTGACCACCTCTTCTCAACCGATAGCCTAGGCCCGAACCCTCCAGCAGTGTACTGAGAGGGTTCAGGGCTAAACAAAACCACAGAGGACTCAGACTGTCGCCCTGAAATATTCCACGCTCAATCCTTATAGGTTCGCTGTTTTCCTGAATCTGTCGACATCCTGGATAGTGAAGGACCGTCCTCCACTGCCCCATACATGACGTCAGGAAGGTGCGCAGTGTTGCATCAATTTTATACAACTCCAGCACCCTCATGAGCCACGTATGTGGCACTGAGTCATAGGCCTTCTTGTAATCTATCCAACATGTCGCCAGATCCTTGCGGGAACGGCGAACCTGTTGGCTAATAGCAATGTCTATGAGGAGCAGCTCCTTAGTACCGCGGGACCCCTTCTTACATCCATTCTGAGAAGCAGACATGATGGAGTTATTGTCAATATGTTGATTAATTTTCGCTCTCAGAATGGATGTAAGAACTTTATAGACCGTCGGTAAACACGTTATCGGTCTATAATTTTTAGGTTCCGCAGTACTACCCGATTTATGGAGCAGGTGGGTTATTCCTGTCGTTAGGAACTGGGGCAGCGACCCTGACTCTAAGGCAGACTGGAACTGAGATGCCAAACGAGCGTGCGAACTTTGGAACCACTTAATCCAAAAGTTTTGCAGTCCGTCTGGCCCTGGAGATTTCCAATTGGGCAACGGACGGACTGCACGAGCCAGATCTTGGGGGCTGATGGTAATTGCCCCCATTTGTGGTATCGGATCGCACGCTTGCTCGACCTCCCGAGTCCAGTCACCCTCGGTGTGACTGACAGGCACCGACCAGATATCGCGCCAAAACGAACACATGGCGTCATTATCCGGTAGGCGCATGTCAGTCACACCTTGGTCGGGTCGCTCCCAAGCCCTATAAACCCACCTTTCGTTGCTCTGGAATGTGCGATTCTGAGTGTATCGCTCCACTCGCCGCTTGTACCGACGAATACGGCTTGCCCATGCATAGATCTTCTGCTTCAGAAAGTCGATACGCTCTGTGACGCAGGACAGATAATCTCGAGAACTGATATCAGTCCCCGAAAACGCCCGCCTCACAAAGCGCATCACTCTAGGGCGAGTGTTGCCCTCCCTGAAGCAGATAAGCTTGCCGATGAGTGCTCTAGCCTCACCGATACGATGCTCAATCCTGTACTGCCAAGCTGGTATAGCTGGTCGTGTAGCTCTGTCAGTTTTGGGAAACTTGACGTTAGCTACACGACATGCCGCTGCAGCCGCACAGTACAAGATCGAGTGGGTATCGGCAAGATCTTTGCTTCTATCAAACACATTTGATAGCTGCGAATCTAGAGCACACACCAGCGCCCTATTTTTCTTATGCATGGGCAGACGAGGTAGTCGAGGTCTAAGCTCAGGCGGTGTGGAACGATACTCTCGGAATGCACACTCAAAAGCACTCCTCAATCGTGCATTGCATTGGGTACTCACGGATATAGCCCCGTCGTCGTCATCCTCACCAACATGGTCGGGTCGCGGAGATACACTGGGTTGCAGTTGCACCGCGGCCGGAGGCAAGGCAGGCGAGACACGGCTACTCCGTGATTCCTCACGCAGTCTATCAAGTACGGTGTCATCCAGCATATGGTTACGCTGGATGACCCGCACCTGATCCGATAGACGTTGGGCCGACACGTTGACAGCTGGCTCAAGCACCTGAAACAGAGAGAGCATCCGACCACGGTACGCAGTCAGTTTACTTCCCCCCTCTGTAGCCCCAAAGTATGCGCGCATGACGTTTTCGTTAATTGATTGCGTCCATCGCATGCGCTGCACACTTCCACCGGGAGCGGGGACCCTGTCAGAGGCCGATGGGCCTCGAAGTCCCAGGCTGTCCGGCGGCCGGCGTCCTCCCCGTCGACGCGCAGGTGGTGGTGTCGTCGGCGGAGAGAAGTATTCGTCGCTCGAGCTCGACGCTACTGCAGCGTCCAGGATCTCTTCACTCATGGATGTAGGGGATCCCGGTGGCTGCGAGGCGGAGCTGAGCGACGAACCCGAAGATGTTGGGCGTGTGATTTTGGCTCGGGCCTGGCTTCGCGTGAGCATTTTCTTCTTAGCTTATGTCATTTTACGTGTGATTTTGTATGGTTTGGCATTGTAATTATATTATTTGTTTTCTTCTTGGTTTAATATATATATATATATATATATGTCAACATTATTAAAATTTAATTTTATACAGATATTACGGTGATTTAAAACGGTTTGATAAATAAATTATAGAAAATACGAAGAGCTAAGAATTTTTTGAATGTCACTCTTGACAAGTCAGGCCACAGATTATATATATTATATTATATTATATTATTATATTATTATTATTATTATTATTATTTATTTATTTATGTACACACAAAAACACTTTACAGAGAAAATAAATAATACAGATTGAAGAGCACAAAGGTACTGCTTATTCCATTTAGAAATTTCGTTTCAATTAGAATAATCGTGATAACTTTTAAACTATGCGTTCAAATTACTTAGTGTAAAAGACAAAGTTTATATACATTAAATCTTTAAAGCGACAAATGAGTCGATTTTGATAAGAGTTTGATAAATATTCTAAAATGTGTATTGTAAAAAAGTATCTACCTACCCTACCTACCCTACCTACCCTACCTACCCTACCTACCCTACCTACCCTACCTACCCTACCTACCCTACCTACCCTACCTACCCTACCTACCCTACCTACCCTACCTACCCTACCTACCCTACCTACCCTACCTACCCTACCTACCCTACCTACCCTACCTACCCTACCTACCCTACCTACCCTACCTACCCTACCTACCCTACCTACCCTACCTACCCTACCTACCCTACCTACCCTACCTACCCTACCTACCCTACCTACCCTACCTACCCTACCTACCCTACCTACCCTACCTACCCTACCTACCCTACCTACCCTACCTACCCTACCTACCCTACCTACCCTACCTACCCTACCTACCCTACCTACCCTACCTACCCTACCTACCCTACCTACCCTACCTACCCTACCTACCCTACCTACCCTACCTACCCTACCTACCCTACCTACCCTACCTACCCTACCTACCCTACCTACCCTACCTACCCTACCTACCCTACCTACCCTACCTACCCTACCTACCCTACCTACCCTACCTACCCTACCTACCCTACCTACCCTACCTACCCTACCTACCCTACCTACCCTACCTACCCTACCTACCCTACCTACCCTACCTACCCTACCTACCCTACCTACCCTACCTACCCTACCTACCCTACCTACCCTACCTACCCTACCTACCCTACCTACCCTACCTACCCTACCTACCCTACCTACCCTACCTACCCTACCTACCCTACCTACCCTACCTACCCTACCTACCCTACCTACCCTACCTACCCTACCTACCCTACCTACCCTACCTACCCTACCTACCCTACCTACCCTACCTACCCTACCTACCCTACCTACCCTACCTACCCTACCTACCCTACCTACCCTACCTACCCTACCTACCCTACCTACCCTACCTACCCTACCTACCCTACCTACCCTACCTACCCTACCTACCCTACCTACCCTACCTACCCTACCTACCCTACCTACCCTACCTACCCTACCTACCCTACCTCCCCAAGGCATACAGACCAATAGGTCTACTGCCGGTTTTGGGAAAGGTCCTGGAGAGGATGGTAGTAGCGCGTTTAAAATGGCAGCTTGTACCGCGGTTTAGTACTCGCCAGTTTGGATTTATGCCCCAGAGAAGCACTGAGGACGCCCTCTATACGCTAGTGAAGCACGTACAGGACAAGTTGAGGCTGAAGAAGCTAATTGTCCTGGTGTCACTGGATATAGAGGGGGCCTTTGATAGTGCTTGGTGGCCAGCCATCAAGGTCAGACTGGCTGAGGAAAAGTGCCCGGTGAACATAAGAAGGCTGCTAGACAGCTACCTCGACAGTAGGAAAGTCAAGGTTCGTTACGCTGGGGAGGAATGCACGCGAGTGACTAGCAAGGGCTGTGTTCAAGGGTCAATAGGTGGTCCCATCCTGTGGAATCTCATTCTAGACCCACTATTAAAGGAATTGGAGCGGCGCGGCATCTTCGCGCAGGCGTTCGCCGATGATATCGTCTTGGTTCTGGATGGGGACTCAGCGACCGAAGTTTCAACATCTGCCAATGCAGCCCTCGCCCATGTTCAGAGTTGGGGCGTCAGAAACAAGCTGAGGTTCGCACCGCACAAAACCTGTGCGATGGTCGTAACCAACAAGCGCAAGTATGATACCCCAAGGTTGAGCATGGCCGGGGTCGACATTGGTATGGTTAAGAAGATGAAGTTGTTGGGTCTAACCATAGACGAGAAGCTCACCTTCAACGAGCACACCGCGAACGTCTGCAGGAGGGCAGTTAACATTTATAAGCAGCTGTCCCGCGCCGCTAAAGTGAGTTGGGGATTGGACGCACAGATCATACACACAATCTACACTGCTATGATTGAGCCCATAATAACGTACGCGGCCGCAACCTGGGCTCCCGCTACGAAGAAGCTGGGAATACGGAAGAAGCTAGGCTCGGTCCAAAGAGGATTCGTCCAGAAGATCTGTAAATCTTACCGTACTGTCTCCCTGAACTCGGCACTGGTACTTTCCGGAATACTACCTCTAGATCTGCGCATACAGGAGGCAGCCGCCCTGTATGAAGCGAGGAGAGGGCCATCCCGGTTTGTGCCAGGAGATAGGGAGATCGAAGGTGCGGTAAGGTTTGCAGAGGCTCCTCATCCAGCTACACAGATGCCCCTGGAGTTCATGTGCCTGACAGACCAACAGTTGCTAGACAGCAACAATGTGCAGGCGGTGCGAATCTTCACCGACGGCAGCAAGATTGAGGGGAAGGTCGGGGCCGCATTATCCATTTGGGATAATGAAGGCGAAGTCCGGAACCTCAAACTTAGCTTAGCCGCGTACTGCACAGTCTACCAGGCGGAACTCCTGGCCATCTGCAAAGCGACGGACGTGATCCTTACGCGGCAAGAGACGAGCTATGGTTTGTACAGTGACTCAATGTCAGCATTGCAGACGCTTGCAAGCCATGGCTCTCTCCATCCCCTGGCAGTTCGCGCGCGCGCCAATTTGGCTCAAGCCCTGGGCCAGAGCAAAGCTGTGTCTTTGTTCTGGATCAAGGCCCACGCGGGCCTGCCGGGGAATGAGCGAGCGGACGAGTTGGCAAAGAAGGCAGCATTGTCGTTACGGAGGAAGCCGGACTACGACCAGTGTCCGGTATCATTTATCAAGCGACAGATCCGTTTGGAATCGCTTGATGAATGGAACCGAAGATATGTGTCAGGCGAGACAGCTTCTGTGACGAAAATGTTTCTTCCGGATGCCATAGCGGCTTTCCGTATTATAAAACAGGTGCGGCCCACAGGCGTTCTCACGCAGGTTTTGACGGGGCACGGCGGGTTCTCTGAATACTTGAATCGTTTCAAGTGTAAGGATAACCCATCGTGCGTCTGCGATCCAGGCGTGGCAGAGACTGTCCAGCACATACTTGTAGATTGCCCGTTATTTATCAGGGAACGCTACCAACTCGAATGTGAGCTGGACAGGAGACTGACGAAGGAGAGCCTGCATGGGCTCATGAGTAAGCAACACAGGGAAAAGTTCCTGGTGTACTGTGTTAATGTGGCCTCCACCGTCATTGCACGAAACCGAAGTTGAAGCAGCACTATGCTTCACTAGTATTATAAGAATTTTGTAAGAAGCTTAGAATAGCACGCACAAAACTGCAATGACGAACCCTGCACTGGGGTAGTACCTAAGAAAACAGATTGTCTGTATGGTGAAAAGCACTGTTGTGCTTCTCATCCCTAAATGTAAGGCATTATGTATATTGTGATATTCCCTGTGATAAACAGCACTTCTGTACCTTACCTGTGATCTGCAGCACTTTTTGCATATTTTACTGTGATCAACAGCACTTTTTTTGTATTCTTGTATATGTAGCACTTTTTCTTTTAACCTTACACTAAATAAATAAAGTTGCCTTTAAGTAATTAAACAAAGTGGGAGTCCCACCCACTGTATACAAGAAGACGTATGCAAGAAGAACCATGGTATGAAGAATGAAAGTACGAGAGGCATGAAAGAGGAATGGAATGAAAGAATTTGCACAGAATAGGCGCCAACTTTGTTGAGCGGGATTAGTAATAAAAAAAAAATAAAAAAAAAATACCTACCCTACCTACCCTACCTACCCTACCTACCCTACCTACCCTACCTACCCTACCTACCCTACCTACCCTACCTACCCTACCTACCCTACCTACCCTACCTACCCTACCTACCCTACCTACCCTACCTACCCTACCTACCCTACCTACCCTACCTACCCTACCTACCCTACCTACCCTACCTACCCTACCTACCCTACCTACCCTACCTACCCTACCTACCCTACCTACCCTACCTACCCTACCTACCCTACCTACCCTACCTTTTTTTTTTTTTTTTTTTTTTTTTACCCTACCTACCCTACCTACCCTACCTACCCTACCTACCCTACCTACCCTACCTACCCTACCTACCCTACCTACCCTACCTACCCCTACCTACCCTACCTACCCTACCTACCCTACCTACCCTACCTACCCTCCCTACCCTACCTACCCTGCCTACCCTGCCTACCCTGCCTACCCTGCCTACCCTACCTACCCTGCCTACCCTGCCTACCCTGCCTACCCTACCTACCCTGCCTACCCTGCCTACCCTGCCTACCCTACCTACCCTGCCTACCCTGCCTACCCTGCCTACCCTACCTACCCTACCTACCCTACCTACCCTACCTACCCTACCTACCCTACCTACCCTACCTACCCTACCTACCCTACCTACCCTACCTACCCTACCTACCCCTACCTACCCTACCTACCCTACCTACCCTACCTACCCTACCTACCCTACCTACCCTACCTACCCTACCTACCCTACCTACCCTAACTACCCTACCTACCCTACCTACCCTACCTACCCTACCTACCCTACCTACCCTACCTACCCTACCTACCCTACCTACCCTGCCTACCCTACCTACCCTGCCTACCCTACCTACCCTGCCTACCCTACCTACCCTGCCTACCCTGCCTACCCTGCCTACCCTGCCTACCCTGCCTACCCTGCCTACCCTACCTACCCTGCCTACCCTACCTACCCTGCCTACCCTGCCTACCCTGCCTACCCTACCTACCCTGCCTACCCTGCCTACCCTGCCTACCCTGCCTACCCTACCTACCCTACCTACCCTACCTACCCTACCTACCCTACCTACCCTACCTACCCTACCTACCCTACCTACCCTACCTACCCTACCTACCCTACCTACCCTACCTACCCTACCTACCCTACCTGAGGGTCGCCACAGAAGTTTGGCGGCGCATGCTTGAGGTTGGGTCGGTGCACATGGAGTTCCAGCGGGTGAGGGTCGAGGATCAATCCCCGCTGGTCCAATGCTCGCTCTGCCTCGGGTATGGGCATAGCCGACGCCTTTGCACAGAATCTGTGCCAAAGTGCGGCCACTGTGGCGGTCCCCACATGAGGACGGAGTGCGCGGACTGGGCCGCAGGCCTACCTCCAAAGTGTTGCAATTGCACGCGCGCGAGGATTGACAGCGCCAGCCACCACGCTTTCAGCTCGGAGTGTCAAGTTAGAAAAAGGTGGGATGCAATAGCCCGTTCTGTTATAGCGTACTGCTAAGGGCGCCCCGGAGACTTCTGCCCAACAAAACGCAAGACCATACCGTGTGGCCCAAGCAAACCTACAACGAAAGGACCTGGCAACGACCGAACTCTTTTTAGAGGCCAGTAAGAGGAAGATCGCATGGGCACTTATCCAGGAGCCGTACGTGGGAGGGGCTCGAGTTATGAAGAACTACCGAGGTTCGCGAATCTACCAGTGCGAGGTTGATGGAAGTGGGAGGGTAAAAGCGGCAATTGCCGTCTTTGATGATGACCTGGATGTCATTCCCTACCCGAAACTCACCACAAACAACATCGTTGTGGTGGGGATCCGGACCAAAGCTTGGGAGATCGCAGTAGTATCTTACTACTTCGAGCCAGACCAACCTATAGGGCCATACCTGGACCAGTTGACCCAGATCAAATCGGAAGTGGCCACCGGTAGATTGCTTATAGGCGGCGACGCGAACGCCAAGAGTCCTTGGTGGGGTAGCATCATCGAAGACTCCAAGGGCGAGGAAATGTCCGGAACCCTGGAGGACTTAGAGCTTCAGGTACTGAACACTGGTGACGCTCCCACATTTGACACAGTCAGAGGTGGTCGAGTGTATAAAAGCCATTTGGACGTCACGGCATGCTCGCTCGACCTTTTTGACCTGGTGGACGGCTGGCGGGTCGATACAGGAGCAACATCCTCGGACCATAACACTATATTCTTCAACATTAATGTAAAAAGGGAAAAAGGGATGAATATAACTAGAACAACAAGAAAATTTAATACAAGAAAAGCGGACTGGGAAGCATTTAGAGTAAAATTGGGGGAAACTAAAATTGAAAGTAACGTAAATTTAAATAGCATACAAGAAATAAATAGTAAACAAGACTTAGAGGAAATAGTAGTAAAATATAGTAAAATCATAGAACAAACATGCGAAGATGCCATTCCTAAAACAAATAGAAAAATTAAAATTAATTGTCCGTGGTGGTCCGAGGAGCTCACTGTGAAGAAGAAGGAGTTTACCAGACTGAAGAACCGCATCCGCAATGCCGCGCCGGTCCGCCGAGCGATGGTCGTAGACGAGTACCTGAAGGCCAAAGAAGAGTACGAGATGCTAGCGAAGAGCGCCCAATTCGCAAGTTGGAAGGAGTTCTGCCGGAAACAGGATCGGGAAGGGGTCTGGGAGGGAATATTCAGGGTGATTGGTAGGACCGCCAGAAGACAGGAGGAACTGACCCTTTGCAGCGATGGTGTATTTCTCAACCCAAGTGAATCGGTCGCCCTACTCGCAGATACGTTCTACCCCGAAGACAGAGTAGACCAGGACAACGCTGACCACAGGCGAATTAGAGAAGCAGCCAGTCGAGGAAATGAGTGGGCTCATGATGAATATCATGACCCACCATTTACCTCGCTGGAGCTGAAGACCGCCGTGGCAGGTTTCAATCCCAAAAAGGCACCAGGAGGGGATGGACTGACGTCTGATATCTGCAGTCGAGCGATCCACCAGGACCTGGAGGCGTTCCTTGCCCTTTACAATAAGTGCCTTGAATTGGCACACTTCCCAAACATCTGGAAGGAGGCCACAGTCGTGGTCCTCAGAAAGCTGGGCAAGGACGATTACCTAAACCCCAAGGCATACAGACCAATAGGTCTACTGCCGGTTTTGGGAAAGGTCCTGGAGAGGATGGTAGTAGCGCGTTTAAAATGGCAGCTTGTACCGCGGTTTAGTACTCGCCAGTTTGGATTTATGCCCCAGAGAAGCACTGAGGACGCCCTCTATACGCTAGTGAAGCACGTACAGGACAAGTTGAGGCTGAAGAAGCTAATTGTCCTGGTGTCACTGGATATAGAGGGGGCCTTTGATAGTGCTTGGTGGCCAGCCATCAAGGTCAGACTGGCTGAGGAAAAGTGCCCGGTGAACATAAGAAGGCTGCTAGACAGCTACCTCGACAGTAGGAAAGTCAAGGTTCGTTACGCTGGGGAGGAATGCACGCGAGTGACTAGCAAGGGCTGTGTTCAAGGGTCAATAGGTGGTCCCATCCTGTGGAATCTCATTCTAGACCCACTATTAAAGGAATTGGAGCGGCGCGGCATCTTCGCGCAGGCGTTCGCCGATGATATCGTCTTGGTTCTGGATGGGGACTCAGCGACCGAAGTTTCAACATCTGCCAATGCAGCCCTCGCCCATGTTCAGAGTTGGGGCGTCAGAAACAAGCTGAGGTTCGCACCGCACAAAACCTGTGCGATGGTCGTAACCAACAAGCGCAAGTATGATACCCCAAGGTTGAGCATGGCCGGGGTCGACATTGGTATGGTTAAGAAGATGAAGTTGTTGGGTCTAACCATAGACGAGAAGCTCACCTTCAACGAGCACACCGCGAACGTCTGCAGGAGGGCAGTTAACATTTATAAGCAGCTGTCCCGCGCCGCTAAAGTGAGTTGGGGATTGGACGCACAGATCATACACACAATCTACACTGCTATGATTGAGCCCATAATAACGTACGCGGCCGCAGCCTGGGCTCCCGCTACGAAGAAGCTGGGAATACGGAAGAAGCTAGGCTCGGTCCAAAGAGGATTCGTCCAGAAGATCTGTAAATCTTACCGTACTGTCTCCCTGAACTCGGCACTGGTACTTTCCGGAATACTACCTCTAGATCTGCGCATACAGGAGGCAGCCGCCCTGTATGAAGCGAGGAGAGGGCCATCCCGGTTTGTGCCAGGAGATAGGGAGATCGAAGGTGCGGTAAGGTTTGCAGAGGCTCCTCATCCAGCTACACAGATGCCCCTGGAGTTCATGTGCCTGACAGACCAACAGTTGCTAGACAGCAACAATGTGCAGGCGGTGCGAATCTTCACCGACGGCAGCAAGATTGAGGGGAAGGTCGGGGCCGCATTATCCATTTGGGATAATGAAGGCGAAGTCCGGAACCTCAAACTTAGCTTAGCCGCGTACTGCACAGTCTACCAGGCGGAACTCCTGGCCATCTGCAAAGCGACGGACGTGATCCTTACGCGGCAAGAGACGAGCTATGGTTTGTACAGTGACTCAATGTCAGCATTGCAGACGCTTGCAAGCCATGGCTCTCTCCATCCCCTGGCAGTTCGCGCGCGCGCCAATTTGGCTCAAGCCCTGGGCCAGAGCAAAGCTGTGTCTTTGTTCTGGATCAAGGCCCACGCGGGCCTGCCGGGGAATGAGCGAGCGGACGAGTTGGCAAAGAAGGCAGCATTGTCGTTACGGAGGAAGCCGGACTACGACCAGTGTCCGGTATCATTTATCAAGCGACAGATCCGTTTGGAATCGCTTGATGAATGGAACCGAAGATATGTGTCGGGCGAGACAGCTTCTGTGACGAAAATGTTTCTTCCGGATGCCATAGCGGCTTTCCGTATTATAAAACAGGTGCGGCCCACAGGCGTTCTCACGCAGGTTTTGACGGGGCACGGCGGGTTCTCTGAATACTTGAATCGTTTCAAGTGTAAGGATAACCCATCGTGCGTCTGCGATCCAGGCGTGGCAGAGACTGTCCAGCACATACTTGTAGATTGCCCGTTATTTATCAGGGAACGCTACCAACTCGAATGTGAGCTGGACAGGAGACTGACGAAGGAGAGCCTGCATGGGCTCATGAGTAAGCAACACAGGGAAAAGTTCCTGGTGTACTGTGTTAATGTGGCCTCCACCGTCATTGCACGAAACCGAAGTTGAAGCAGCACTATGCTTCACTAGTATTATAAGAATATTTGTAAGAAGCATAGAATAGCACGCACAAAACTGCAATGACGAACCCTGCACTGGGGTAGTACCTAAGAAAACAGATTGTCTGTATGGTGAAAAGCACTGTTGTGCTTCTCATCCCTAAATGTAAGGCATTATTTATATTGTGATATTCCCTGTGATAAACAGCACTTCTGTACCTTACCTGTGATCTGCAGCACTTTTTGCATATTTTACTGTGATCAACAGCACTTTTTTGTATTCTTGTATATGTAGCACTTTTTCTTTTAACCTTACACTAAATAAATAAAGTTGCCTTTAAGTAATTAAACAAAGTGGGAGTCCCACCCACTGTATACAAGAAGACGTATGCAAGAAGAACCATGGTATGAAGAATGAAAGTACGAGAGGCATGAAAGAGGAATGGAATGAAAGAATTTGCACAGAATAGGCGCCAACTTTGTTGAGCGGGATTAGTATTAAAAAAAAAAAAAAAAAAAAAAAAAAAAAAAAAAAAAAGAAATACCTACCCTACCTACCCTACCTACCCTACCTACCCTACCTACCCTACCTACCCTACCTACCCTACCTACCCTACCTACCCTACCTACCCTACCTACCCTACCTACCCTACCTACCCTACCTACCCTACCTACCCTACCTACCCTACCTACCCTACCTACCCTACCTACCCTACCTACCCTACCTACCCTACCTACCCTACCTACCCTACCTACCCTACCTACCCTACCTACCCTACCTACCCTACCTACCCTACCTACCCTACCTACCCTACCTACCCTACCTACCCTACCTACCCTACCTACCCTACCTACCCTACCTACCCTACCTACCCTACCTACCCTACCTACCCTACCTACCCTACCTACCCTACCTACCCTACCTACCCTACCTACCCTACCTACCCTACCTACCCTACCTACCCTACCTACCCTACCTACCCTACCTACCCTACCTACCCTACCTACCCTACCTACCCTACCTACCCTACCTACCCTACCTACCCTACCTACCCTACCTACCCTACCTACCCTACCTACCCTACCTACCCTACCTACCCTACCTACCCTACCTACCCTACCTACCCTACCTACCCTACCTACCCTACCTACCCTACCTACCCTACCTACCCTACCTACCCTACCTACCCTACCTACCCTACCTACCCTACCTACCCTACCTACCCTACCTACCCTACCTACCCTACCTACCCTACCTACCCTACCTACCCTACCTACCCTACCCTACCCTACCCTACCCTATATCTCAAGTTGGACCAGACTGCTCACGGTGTGCCAATTTAATTTAAAATCGGTTATGTAGTTTAGGAATCTATCGCGGACAAACAAAGTGACAGGAGATTTATATATATTAGATATATAAAGTAGGATTTCATAATTGTTACCTATGCTGCCATCCATTTAATTATCTTTAAGTCTAATTATAATTTGTTCGAGTTGAGACCCCATGATCAGGGGAACTCGGAGGCATTTGGTGCCCCCCAAAGACCGGAGGCCCAGGGCGGGCCGCCCCTTCCGCCCCCCTGTTAGTCCGCCACTGGCTGCCAGCTAAGCTTATCGTCTACAATCACACCAAGGACCAAGGTATCTAACATGCGTAGACTTAGAGAATTGTTGTGCATGAGCATTACACAGTAGAATAGATGCCAAGTTGCAGACATGCAGTTTAATATCCATGCATATTTTTAATTTTAGAGAAAGAGAATTGGAGAAATGTTGATATGATAAGGTTCAAAGTGAGACGGCAAACCGTCTCACCTAAAAAGAGAGAGAGATCAAAATCTTAGCCAATGGCCCACTCTATGCAGTCCCAATTCAGCACTTTTTTAACTTCGTCCCAGGTCTCTCCAGTATGGTATAAGTATAGATTAACTTATATGAATTAGTAGTATGTACTTTTCTTTATATTTATCTTATATTAATTACTAGTAGGTGCTTTACCTAAAAAAATCTTTTAGCTTATATATCGAAAACCAATGAGCATTAGCGAATTCTATGTAGGACTTTTTTGTGCACAATTTATTATGGAGTAAACTTGCTCTTGCATAAATTGCAGAAATAACAACATTTTATGAGAATCAAGGAAAAAAAGGATTTATGACCTATGATAGTATTATTTTTACTCTCATTTGATTTTAATGGAATTTCAGACAACATTACTACTAGCACACACACACTACACAAACACACACACTATTCTAATGCCGGTGAGCATAAGCAGTACCGTCTTTACCATACGGGCACACGGGGCCCGTGCCCAGGGCCCCCATCCTCAGGGGGCCCCGAAGGACCGACAACCGACAATTTCTCTCACATTTATTCTCAAAACATTTCAGTAACAGTGAGCACCCTAATGAATGAATTTTCAGAATTTTATCATAAAGATATTAATGCGTATGAACTCAAAATAGAATGTTTTCCAATATTTAAAAAAACATAGCAAAGCAATCAGCGGATTTAAATATCTCAACATTACTTAACCTCATAAAGTCATATAAATGAGAAGGAACTGCCAAACGTTGAAGTTGTTACAAGAATATTCCTTTGCCTAATGGTTACCAATTGTAGTGGAGAGCGTTAATTTTCGCAGCATAAGAGAATAAAAAATGAGTTGTGAACAACAATTTTACAAATACGACTAAGTAATTTGTCAATTATGTGCTTTGAAAGTGACATCCTTCAAAAAATTTACTTTTAGGATATAATAGAAGATTTTGCTAAACAGAAATCCTGAAAGAAACCACTATCGTAATCGTAACCAAACACCCAGAAGCATACTAATGTCATTAATGACATAATTATCTTAATATATATAAATCTCGTGTCACAATGTTTGTCCTCAATGGACTCCTAAACCACTTAACCGATTATAATAAAATTCGCACACCATGTGCAGTTCGATCCAACTTGAGAGATAGGGTAGGGTAGGGTAGGGTAGGGTGGGGTAGGTAGGGTAGGTAGGGTAGGGTAGGGTAGGTAGGGTAGGGTAGGGTAGGTAGGGTAGGGTAGGGTAGGTAGGATAGGTAGGGTAGGTAGGGTAGGGTAGGTAGTTAGGGTAGGGTAGGTAGGGTAGGGTAGGGTAGGGTAGGTAGGGTAGGGTAGGTAGGGTAGGGTAGGTAGTTAGGGTAGGGTAGGTAGGGTAGGTAGGGTAGGTAGGGTAGGTAGGGTAGGTAGGGTAGGTAGGGTAGGTAGGGTAGGTAGGGTAGGGTAGGTGGTTAGGGTAGGTTAGGTAGGGTAGATGAATGTTTGGTGTTTTTATGGCAAAACAAAGTTTGCCGGGTCAGCTAGTTATATTATATATTTGATTACCCTTAATAAATAGAAGATCATAGTAGAATTTTTTTAGTATAATTCGCTTTCTTTACTTTCCATAAGGGCCCCAAACGCTTGTGTGCCCAAGGGCCCCATCATAGTTAAAGACGGCCTTGAGCATAAGGACTGGTCCTGGCATCGATTCCCAGGTTGGATAAGGACGCGTGCGAAGATATGATTTATCCGGTTGATGGAAATAGGCGCGCCCCTACTACATATGTGACTTAAAACTGTTGTATTGGTGAAAATTAGGTTTACACTTCGTTTCTTCTTCACACTACACTACACTTCTGCCTGGCCATTTGTGCCGTATTTATGTAGCTTAGCACCATCTATGAAGTTATACTGACACTACGAGTAAGTTCTTGTCGCCACATTGTGCTACTCGTGGCTAACATTATTTTCATATATCGTTAAGAGATGGCCCTAGTCGTAGCTTGAAATAGCTTTTAATTTCTACTTATTTTCGGTAAGTATGTAAAAACGGGTTAGTCCCAGATTACCCCGATCCCAGATGACCCCGTCCCAGTAGACCCCGATTTATTTTTCTACAGAAACTCAATTAAAATTTAAATGGTTAAATAAAATTGTATTACATAATCAAGTTTTAATACTAACTTTAAGGATCAGGAAAAATAAATAATAAATAATCAACTTTAGTAATAAAAGTTTTAGAAATCAAATATTAACATATTCAATCAGTCTTTTAAAAAAATACAGAATAATTCTTCTCAAATAAATTTGATAATTATAAATAATTCACTTTATGTAAAAAACAAATATTTAAAAACAAAACTTTAACAATTTTAATCAGTCTTTTTAGGCGTTATGAACACGATTTTACTAAGGTCTTCTAAAAACTTAGTTAATGCAATATGTCTTTCTTCATAGTATAGCTTTTTAGTTGAGAATACTTCTGCGCTTCTTTTTGGTGATGGATGATGGGTTTCACATACATTTTAGTACTTTTTATGTAAGCCGTGTAAGTCGAAAACGATAGAAAAAAGAAATGTAATCAAATTTATCGTATTCGGGGTCTAACGGGACGGGGTCATCTGGGATCGGGGTAAACTGGGACTAACCCGTCGGAGGATACATCTTAGCGAGCTGGCTGACCAAAACCAGACGTATCCTCCGACTGCACAGCATGATTTTCTCCTTGTTTACGTCTTTTTAGTTCGCTTTTCAAGCAGTCGGGTTTTTTGATTTTTTTAATTACCTTTTTTTATTTATAACTTTTTAGTTATTTTTTTTTTCTAATTAGGTACTTTTAAACATATAAGTGTTGCACATTTTTTATATCACCTCTTAAAATCCTTTATTTTGATACCCCGCACGATAGATTTGGAAGAAAAGAAAATTGGGCCCCCACAATATGGCGCCCAAGAACCGCTATTTTCCAATTTTCATGTAACATTCATTGATACTCGCGGAGTTAAGACGAATCGATTGACGTAAGAACCATCAAAATCGGCCCACGCATTTGGTCTAGAACGCCACATAGCAACAAACATACATACATACTTACATACATACATACATAGACTGATAAACACATTACCCTCCTTCGGCAGTAGGGTAAAAAAGCCTACATTGAGGATTCTGTCCAAAATAAAACTGAGACTATAAATTTACGCCCCACTTTGCCTCAACCAACTACTTCAAGAGAGTCTGCGCCATGGATATATGAAGGACGTCAATTGCGAAAGGAGCCGATACGAGCGCAAGTTAAAGCCACGGGGGATGGTATGGTTCGTTCCTGGATCCTCGCACGCACGCTCCTTGTTTCTTTCTCTTCCAGAATTTGAAAATTGTTTAGGAATGGGAGAGGGAGGCCTTTGCCTTGCAGAGAGACAATATAGGCTAGATAATATAGTAAGCCTGAACAGATGTAAAGTTATTTAATACTTAGTACCTAGGTACAGCAGGCGATGCCCCTCCTCCTCATATCAGGAATAAAACACATATCTGGGTATGTATCTACGTACATGCCATTCTTTAATACAGAGTATAAATTGGTAGCATCCCGACGAAGAGTGGATCAATTTATTCAATTGAATGCACTGGCATTCTGCGCACAAGCGCACTGCGCAATTCCACTCGCGTCAATCAGTAACTAAAGTAGATCTAGGTAGATACTACCTTGAACATTGTACTGAGATCATTCTACAAAATATGTAGGTAGGTACATACAAAAAAACCGGTCAAGTGCGTGTCGGACGGTTCCGAACCTTTTTTTTTTTTTTTTTATTTGTGATGGGTTTGCTCTTGACTCTAGTCTAGGTCAGAGGTGACAGAGACAGAGTCGACGATGGAGTGAGTTTACCCAGAAGAAGCCTGTTCACTCTAACTTTGAAGAGATTCGGGTTGAAGGCGTTCGGAAACACGGACGCAGGTAGTGAGTTCCATTCATTCGCTGTGCGCATTATGAAGGATGTCTGGAAGCGCTTGGTGCGAATTGGTGGAATGGCAACAAGGTAAGGATGGTAACTTGCAGTGCGTCTAGATGTCCGATGGTAGAAGGGGGCTGGTGGGATGAGGTCGTGGAGTTCTTGAGCACACTCACCGAAGTACAGTCTGTAGAAGACCGACAAGCAGGCAACTTTGCGGCGATGAGCCAAGCTATGTAGCTTGGCATCCGCCAGTTCAACATCGCCGATGAGCCTCTTGGCTCTGCGTTCCACCGAGTCAAGCGCGGCAAGCTGATACTTAGCTGAGCCATCCCAAAGGTGGCTGCAATACTCCATGCAGGATCGGACTTGCGCTTTGTAAAGGGTTAAAAGCTGTCCAGGCGTAAAGTATCGCTTCACTCTATTCAGGATGCCCAGTTTTTTGGCCGCAATTTGGGCTTTGTACTCAATGGAGGCGCCGAAGTTGAGATTGGATGTCAACTCCATGCCTAGGAGCTCGAGTCGATCAGTCACAGGAACAGATGTACCCCGAAAAGTAGGAGTATGATCGAAAAGACTCCTTTTAGCGGTAAAAAGACACGCCTGTGTTTTGGTGGCGTTAAAGGAGACCAGATTGTCATCACCCCACTGGGAGACAAGGCTTAAGGTCAAATCTGTCCGCTCCACCATAGCCTCTCTCAAGGAACGAACTTCATCCACGCTGGTTTTTGCGCTGGACAGGTATCTCTCTGAAACAGTACTGTCATCTGCGTACCCAACAATACCAGGCAGAAGTAGGTCATTGATGTGCAGCAGGAAAAGAGTTGCAGAGAGAACAGACCCCTGAGGAACTCCGGCGTCAATAGCCAAAAGGTCAGAGGAGCAGCCGTCAATGACTACTCGGATCGACCGTTTGCTGAGGAAGTCTGATATCCAGCTACAAAAACCAGCGGGGATGCCATACGCAGGAAGCTTACTGAGCAGACTCGCGTGCCAGACCCTGTCAAAGGCCTTCGAGATATCAAGCGACACAGCAAGTGCTTCGCCGTGTCTCTCGATGGCTTCACCCCAGCAGTGCGTGACATACACAAGAAGATCGCCAGTTGACCGTCCCCGGCGAAAGCCATACTGACGGTCACTGAGGAGATTATTGTCTTCAAGGTACGTCAGCAACTTACTGTTGAGTACCCTTTCCATAACTTTGGACAAAATGGAGGTAATGGCGATTGGACGGTAATGGGCAGGGTCTGCACGGTTGCCTTTTTTGGGCACTGGTTGCACATTTGCAAGCTTCCAGGATTTCGGCACCATTCTTTTTACAAGAGAGAGGCGGAACAAGCGTGTCAATACAGGAGACAGTTCAGGCGCACACTGCCTCAGCACTCTCGCCGGAATGCCGTCAGGCCCGCTGGCCTTGTTCACGTCTAGACTGCACAA
Source organism: Anorthoa munda (assembly GCA_945859665.1). Classification (NCBI taxonomy): domain Eukaryota; kingdom Metazoa; phylum Arthropoda; class Insecta; order Lepidoptera; family Noctuidae; genus Anorthoa; species Anorthoa munda. Next base: position 43,747,011 of record OX243893.1, read on the forward strand.
TACTCTCCGGACCTCTCTAGTGTGCACAGCGACCATACCGCAAAATCAAGTTGTAATAGGAAACATGAGAGAATTTCAAATATTGATATTTCTTAGTAAAGTATACGTAATAATAAACAATATCACCAAATTTCAAGTTCATAGATCAATGGGCAGTTAATAAATTCATCGGAACAAAATTTTGTAAAAAATGCTCGACTTGTAAAGAAAGGAATACACAAAGCCTTGGTGGCTGGTTTGATTTTTGTTTGCCTATATTTTTATTAAACAAAAAATAGAGTATTTATCTAGTTATCGAGCTCTAAACATCGATACCCCAATCGATGGGAAGGCCATTTCTTTTTCGCGCCTGCCTTTTGCTTTAGGGAGCCCCCCATAAATAATTGATATAAATAAAAGTTGTCTTTTTGTATGGCTTTGGGTCAACAAGATGCGTATAGGTACTGTGATTTGAAGACTAGCTTCATTTGGCTGTAAAACCTGTTTAACAGACAGACACATGAGTGGCAGCAATAGGGCTCCGGGACCCTTCGGGTACGCAACCCCAAAAAGACAGGTTGAAAAAGTTATTAAAAAAGTAATATTTAAAAAACCCCCGAAGCATCTTTTTTTCATTCTACATAATTTATCTGTAGTAGACACGCTTCGATTGACAATCTATTAAACACGTAATTATAACACGATATCTTGCGAAAACACCCCGAACTAAACATAATGGTCAAAGAGACGTGGAATATCGACTTTCACTATACCTTCACCCATCAGATAACTGGATGAGACATATTTTTACCCGGCTGCAAGGAAAGGGTTATGTTTTTCGCGCGTATCTTGTATGTTTGTATGTATGTAATATTCTTTATTACCTCATATCTTTAAAACTACTTGGCGGATTTTATAATTAAGACATTGTTTGATAGGTCTAACCTTTCACGGCCCGCCACTGCCGCTATTTCGTCTGCACATGTAGCACACACGCCGTGAATGGTCAGAGACTTCAAAACGCAGAGAAAAGTGGAATTGCTTGGAGGAGGCTTTTACCCGTAAGGGTGGACCACTACAAACAAAAAAAAATGGATAGCAATATTTTTTTTATCATAATTATTTAACCAGTTTTACTAAATATAATATGTATATGACAACGTACCAATTATTAATTGAATCAATGTTTTATTTATTATTCAATACAATTTTTTCAATTATTATTTAATACAAATTTTCAATTATTATTTAGTACAATTAATATTATTAATTATTTCGAATTTAATTGAACGATTTATGATCTACTCATTGTAATTGTTTGCATGGAATTAATTAAAGGTTTTTTATTTTATTATTTTATTTGATAGGTCTTGACCGCCCAAGTGTTCTTAGTTAAGTGCCTTTAAAAAATAAGGAAGATTTTGGGCGCCATATTGTGGGGTTGCAGTTTTTTTTTTCTTCCATACCCATCGACTGGGGTATCAAAATGAAGGGTTTTTAGAGAAGATTTCAAACATATATAACACTTATATATTCAAATGTACTAATTCGAAAAAATATCTAAACTAATAAGTTAGAAATAAAAAAAGTTAATTCTAAAAATCAAAAAACCCGCCTGCTTAAAAAGCGAACTAAAAAGACGTAAACAAGAAGAAAATCATGTTGTGCAGTCAGAGGATACATCTCGTATTAGTCAGCCGACTCGCGAATATGTATCCTCCGACTGCACAACATGATTTTCTTCTTGTTTACGTCTTTTTAGTTCGCTTTTTAAGCAGGCGGGTTTTTTGATTTTTAGAATTAACTTTTTTTATCAAATATAATTTAATAACAAACATGCAGATAACTTGCCTATCGAAAAGTTTACATATTTATGTATTTTAATTGAATTAATTTTAATTAATTTTCTTTCATTCACTCTTTTCATAACCGAGTGAATGTTCATTTTTCATTTTAAGATTTCCCTTTTAAAAACTATGTGATTTCTGCCCTACAAAAACTACTACTCCTAAAGAAGTTATAGCGACCAAAACTTTAGATACCTAAGTGTTGTATTTTAAGAGAAAAAATATTTCATTACTTTTCCAGACTAATCTCCGCGTATAAACCGAACAAATTATGTTGTCAATGGTATTGAGCTGTTTATTATTATGGTATTGATGTACAGCTTGGCAAAAAAGAGTCTGACGCGGTGACATTTGGAATTAAAAATAAAACTAACTAGTTACAAGGGCGTCGCCAAGGGGGGGCAGAGGGGGGCAGCTGCCCCCCCCTAGAGATTCTAAAAAAATCTCTAATTCCAAATGTAAAGCAACCACAGTCCTAAGTCTTTGACTTGACTTGCATGATTGACCATTCCTGTACGTCGCGAATGAATATATATAAACCAAACCCAACAGATCGAACCGTTGTTGATATCCTAAAATAGGCAAAAACCTTCTTTCCCGACACGGAAAATTGTTGAAAATTTTGATCGCTCTTCCGTGCACAACGTGTACGGTAGAGTTGCGTAGCTTTACATGTTGGACTCTGAATAGTGCTCGCCAAACTTCTGGGCCGCCCTGAAGTTGGCTTTCCGATGCGCAAGGCATGGATCGGTACTGTTTTTGTATGATTTAGGTACTACTGCGCAGACATTGCAGCCAACTTCGGGACGGCCAAGAAGTTTGGCGAGAACTATACCGATATTATTACAATCGCTGTAGATGTAAGGGTCGTACTACAAGTGAAAAGCTTCATGTGCTCTCGACTTTACCTACAATTCATACTTTTCTCATTCTCCATATCAACTTGCCCCCCCTAGGCCATCGGCTGGCGACGCCCTTGACTAGTTAACTAAAATAACCTACCTATTACTTGCCTATTATTACCTATTAGTACTAAGAGTAGTTAGAGTAACTAAAAATTAATAACAAGTATCAAAAACTGTTGAGTCATAGTATTTCGGGGTATACAGGTGCGATAGTGGCGACCTCATTTATTCCACTCTTTTTTGCCAAGCTGTACACTCGTGCACTTTAGCAACATATTTTTAGGTATCTATAGTTTTGGTCGCTTTAACTTAGGAGTAGTAATTTTTTTAGGGCAGGAAAAACAGAGTTTTTAAAAGGGAAATAAAAATTGAACACCGTGACTACCGCGTGAACGTTACCCCAACAGGAAAGTGGCTCCTAGAGTGATATGAGTGGAACGTATAATTAGTGCGTAATCTGCCGTGAATGTGCGCGACATAAAAAATTAGTGCGAGTCGTCGTTTTTGAAAAAAACGGAAAAAAAACCATCCCTGCTGGAGTAACGCTGTTCCAGCAGAAAAATTCTAAACGAATGATCGGAGTGACAAATATTGTACATGGGCAGAGAGCTTATAGTTGTGCAAGAATGTGCGCCGAAAATATAATTGGTGTGCGTATAATCCTCAAACTTGGAATCAACATTCAAAGTCGTGGTCCTGCTGAACGAGCGAGCGAAAGTTATCATCGTTGATTTCTCGGTAAATACAAAAGTGTATTCCCGTTCGTCCCACCGACTTCGTCCCCGTCGTGGGACGAACGGGAATTTACAAAAATAATATTAAATTTGTTCCCGATCGTCCCATTCAGGATTTTAGAGGGACGAATGGGAATATGTTCTAAGATTAGTGCCATTCGTCCCACTAAATAATTTTGTGCGTAAAATGTTAAGCAAAGTGCTCGATGGTTGTACGTTGATTTAATCTTTTAGGGCTTTGTGTGCAATAATTATCACATCATCATCAGCCTATTAATGTACCCACTGCTGGGGCACAGGGCCTCCTCTCTGTGATGTGCGGGTGCGAGTGGGGGTTGGTGGATGTCACATGTCTTCGAATTGTTGGTTCTAGGACATGCCGGTTTCCTCACGATGTTTTCCTTCACCGTTTTGAGAGCAGTGGTGATGAAATAATTTACACAAAGTAAAGCGCCTCTGCCTGGGCTCGAACCCATGACCTACAACTTGTAAGTGGCGGCCGATACCACTGCAATAATTATTATCGCCTTATTTTATGGTCTCAACTACTTTCTTAAATCCATGTCAATTTTTTATTATTGTTATTCTTTTTTGATGTTTTATGTTCTTCTTGAATTTGTGATATTTTGGGTATTTTTATTATGATTTTATTATAGTTCCGTATGGTGACGGACGTAAAGAATTTCACCATCCCATATCTTCCCGTGGGTGTCGTAAGAGGCGACTAAGGGACACACCAGAGAATGGGCAGCAGCGTTCTCTGTGCACTTTATCAACAAACTGCAATCGCCAACCCGCCTGCCAAGCGTGGCGATTATGGCAAAACCCCCCAATCCTAATGATCAGCACACAGAAAAAACGGCTCCGAGTGCCCGGCAGCCCGTTTACCCTCGGCTACGGTAGCGGTCGAGGCGATGGCGTGGCAAGGGGTGCTAAGAATCCCCGGAGTGGACCCGGCTACCCCAATAAACACCGACGCCTGGACCTGGGAACATATAACACGCGAACACTCCGGACAGACGAGAAGATAGCCGAACTGGAGGAAGAATTGAGTAGGTTGCGATGGAGTATTATAGGGTTATCTGAAGTCCGAAGAGAGGGGGAGGACTCGATAATCCTCAAAACCGGTAACCTGCTCTATTTCCGAGAGGGTGACCGACAGTCCCAGGGTGGTGTCGGGTTTATCGTCCACAAGTCCCTTGTGAACAACGTGGTGAAGATCGAGAGTGTGTCGACCAGGGTGGCGTACCTTATACTCAGAATATCCGCAAGATATTCACTGAAGGTCATACAGGTCTACGCCCCGACCATGTATGAGGATATCTCTAGAGCCATGCATGGCTTCAAAACTCACTTCACCGTTGTCATGGAGGACTGGGCAAACGAGACGTGGATGAGGTGCAAGAGGGGCAATTTGGAGTTGGACGCCGGAACCACCGGGGTCACCTACTGGCCAGTTTTATGGAGAAGGAGGGCCTCTACATGATGAACTCCTTCTTCAGAAAGTGGACCTGGCAAAGCCCCGATGGTGCAACTAAAAACGAGATCGACTTCATCATGTCAACAAAGAAGCAAGTGTTCAATGATGTCTCTGTGATCAATTCGGTGAAACCCGGGAGCGATCACCGCATGGTAAGAGGCACATTGAACATTAATGTTAAACTTGAAAGGTCTCGACTGGTGAAGTCCACGCTCCGCCCAGCACAGATACAGGTCCAATACCCCGAGAACTTTCAGCTCGAACTCCAGAATCGTTTCGAGTGCCTAGGAAGCTCCGTGGACGATTACAGCGATGGGTTCGTCGAAGCTGTCCATACGGTCGGGTCTAAGTTTTTCAAGACCCGCCATACAGATAGGAACAAAAAGCTCTCTGATACTACTCTCAAGCTAATGAAGGAGAGGCGTGAGATGATCCTGCAGTCTTCAGACGATGCGGTGAAATACCGGCAGCTAAATAGACGGATCTCAAAGTCCTTGAAAAGTGACCTCCGCCGCTTTAATACTAAGCGTATAAAAGACGCGATTGAGCGGAATAAGGGCTCCAAGGTCTTTGCAAGAGATCTGTCTATAGGGCAGAGCCAGCTCACGAAACTGAAGACCGATGATGGCAGGATCGTTTCCGCCAAACCAGAGCTTCTGAGGGAGATCGAGAGATTCTATGGGCAGCTGTACACGTCAACCAGTAAACCCGTCGCGAATTTAGCAAATGACCCTAGAGCTAGATTGACCCGACACTATACCGAAGACATTCCGGACGTCAGCCTGTATGAGATTAGGATGGCTCTGAAACAGCTTAAGAACAACAAGGCACCGGGTGACGACTAGAGATGGGCTTTAACGTTGAAAAAAAATAACACTGCTAAATGCTAATGCTAAAAATAATTAACAGTTAAAATTAGCAGTTATTTTTAGCAACTGCTAAATTTTGAACACAAGCGATTTTTAGCATAATTAATTCTAGTTTCCTTCATACTTTTAACAGACTTAGGACTGTCAACTTTTTCTGTTGGCGTATTTAAAATGAGAATCAATTTATTTACAACGATTTCTTTTTTTATAGCTGTTTTTTTTAGTTTTCATTATTTTTGTTAAATAATCATCATACAAACTACTATTGCAATTAAAAAGTATTAGTTTTAAAAAGTAAATAACAATACACAAACAGTCAATTTAAATTAAACTCACAACACTCATTACATATATAAGAAACACGTAAATATACTTCGTAATCGTAACGAAGATCAGTCTTTATTTAACACTCACAAGTTAAATTTAACATTTCCGAACTCAGTTAACATTTAGCAGTTAGCACTTAGCAGTTAAATAAATCGACCCGACTAAATAACAATCTGTCTGTCTCAACACTGAACTGACTGAACACAAAATTAACAGTTTACTTTTCGTTTTTTGGTTTTTGTTCCTTAATTGAGACGTAACACCATGGTGTCCTTTCCTTTGTTTTGCTTGGAAAATTACCAAAAATATTGCTAAACATCTGTTCGGAAGATATGTGTAGAAACTTAGAAAGTCTTCGCAGCTGTAGATTTTTTACAATTTCTTGAACCTTGCCATAAATTTTATTACGCTCTACTACAAAAAATACCCCCGTCGTGTTAGCGAGTTGTCACTGTTAAATTTAGCAGTTAAATCAGAATTTATTTAACAAGTGTTGACACTAAAAATATTTAGCAGTGCTAATTTAGCAGTTTATTAATTTTAGACCCATCTCTAGTGACGACGGAATTACGGCCGAACTCCAGAAGGCGGGTGGAAAACCAATCCTTAAGGCCCTTCAGAAGCTGTTTGATTCCGTCATACTCGAAGGGAAAACGCCACAGGCATGGTGCAGGGGTGTGGTGGAACTCTTCTTCAAGAAGGGTGACAATGCCTTACTGAAGAACTATAGGCCTATCACACTTCTTAGCCATGTCTACAAGCTGTTTTCAAGAGTCATCACGAATCTTCTTGCGCGCAGGTTTGACGATTTCCAACCTCCCGAACAAGCCGGATTCCGTAAAGGCTTCAGCACCGTAGACCACATACATACGCTGCGGCAGGTTATTCAGAAGACCGAAGAGTACAACCTGCCTCTCTGTTTAGCGTTTGTGGACTACGAGAAAGTCTTCGATTCGATCGGGACTTGGGCTGTACTGCACTCTCTCCAACGATGCCAAATTGACTACCGGTACATCGAAGTGTTGAAGTGTTTATACAAAAACGCCACCGCCCACCATGTCAGTTCGACTTCAGGATCAGACCTCGGAACCAGTCCTTCTACAGCGAGGTGTGAGACAGGGAGACGTCATATCTCCGAAGCTGTTTACCGCTGCACTGGAGGATGTCTTCAAGGTTCTGGACTGGAGAGGGCTAGGCATCAACGTCAATGGCGAATACATCACTCACCTTCGGTTTGCTGACGATATAGTGGTTATGGCTGAGACCATGGAGGACCTCAGTACAATGCTCGATGACCTCAGTAGAGCTTCCGAAAGAGTGGGTCTTAGAATGAACATGGACAAAACCAAGGTGATGTAGAATGCCCATGTTACACCCACTCCTATCAAGGTAGGAGACTCTACACTCGAAGTTGTGAGCGACTATGCCTACCTGGGACAAACGATCCAGTTGGGTAGGGCCAATTTTGAAAAAAGAGGTCAACCGTCGAATCCGACTCGGCTGGGCAGCGTTCAGGAAGTTGCGCGGTATCTTCTCGTCCAACTTACCAGTGTCTCAAGACGAAAGTCTATGACCAGTGTGTGTTGCCAGTGATGACATATGGCTCTGAGACGTGGTCGCTTACAATGGGCCTCATCAGAAAACTTACAGTCACTCAAAGGGCAATGGAGAGAGGGCTATGCTCGGAATTTCCTTGCGTGATCGAATCAGAAACGTAGAGATCCGCAAGAGAACCAAGGTTACCGACATAGCCCGAAGAATTGCCAAACTTAAGTGGCAGTGGGCAGGGCACATTGCTCGCAGAACGGATGGCCGATGGGGCAGAAAGGTTCTGGAGTGGCGACCGCGAACCGGAAGACGTTGCGTTGGAAGGCCTCCCACCAGGTGGACCGATGACCTGGTGAAGGTTGCGGGAATCCGCTGGTTGCGAGACGCACGGGACTGGTCAATGTGGCGACGCTTGGGGGAGGCCTATGTCCAGCAGTGCACGTCTTTCGGCTGATATGATGATGATTATAGTTTATTATTTATTGACGCTATTTATGTGTAAAATTGACGAGTTCACTGTCCTGATCACTTATATAATGTTTAACGCAAAAATGTGCCACTTGTAATAATTAGGATGTTTTCTTTTTATAAAAAATTTGAGATTACATTTCAAAAGGAATCAAGATCAAACTGCCAAAGGTACCTACAATTTATTATTTAAAATATTGTTGCTCGGTCAATTTACTACCACTAAACACAAGATAAAATTACGAATTTAAAATACCCCCAATTTTATTTTTTATTTCATGCTTTTAACTACATATAATATACCTAGTAGCAGACACTCTTCAATCAACAATCTATCGAAACACGTAATAATGACACGATATTTTGCGAAAAAACCCAGATTCAATGAGTAAAATGCAAATAACTTTTGAACGGCTGAACCGATTTTATTCAAACATAGCTAAGAACACTCTCGACAAAGTCACCTTTCAAACAATCGGGTTAGGCGCTATGCTGCCACAGACAGACACAGCAACACACCTCAAACTTATACCACGAGGGGTGTCCGTCGGGGGTTAATTAATTAAAAAAATCAAAATACCCGACTGCTTAAAAAACGAACTAAAAAGACGCAAACAAGAAGAAAATCATGCTGTGCAGTCGGAGGGTACATATTCGCGAGCTGGCTGACCAAAACCAGATGTATCCTCCGACTGCACAGCATGATTTTCTTCTTGTTTGCGTCTTTTTAGTTCGCTTTTTAAGCAGTCGGGTATTTTGATTTTTTTAATTAACTTTTTTATTTATAACTTTTTAGTTAACATTTTTTTCGAATTAGGTACATTTAAATATATAAGTGTTATATATTTTTGAAATCACCTCTTGAAACCCTTTATTTTGATACCCCACACGATGGGTTTGGAAGAAAAAATAAAATTGGCCCCCCACAATATGGCACCCAAAAGCCGCCATTTTTCTATTTTCCAATTTTAATGTAGCCTATGACACTCGCAAGGTTAAGACGAATCGATTGACGTATAAATCTTTAAAATCCGTCAACGCGTTTGGTCTCTGGAACGCCACATAGGAACAAACATACCTACATACATACATATATACATACATACATACATACATAGACTGATAAACACATTACCCTCCTTCGGCAGTCGGGTAAAAAGAAGCTGATTGGAGGCTGACTGATTTTGTAATCATAATTTTTAGTTTTATGGAGAATTTTATTTTGTTTTAATGTTTCAGTGTATGTGTATTTTGATACCTAGGTACGTAAAGTTGATTCTGTGATTTTTATAACACATTTTTTTATATACAGTGTTTTTTTTGTTGTTTGTTATTGTTAGAAGAAGGTTCTTATGAAAAAAAATTGAAAAACAATTTGGTACTTTACCTACATAGGTAGGGTAGGGTAGGTAGGATATGTAGGGTACGGTAGAGTAGGGCATGGTAGGTAAGTTAGGATAGGTAGCGTATGGTAGGTGGGGTAGGGTAGGGTAGGGTAGGTAGGGTAGGGTAGGTGTAGTCAGTTTGACAACGAGGAAGCACCGGTGTAGGTAGGGTAGATGAATGTTTGGTGTTTTTATGGCAAAACAAAGTTTGCCGGGTCAACTAGTGCACAATATTTCTCATTCCGATCATTCGTTAGAATTTTCCTTTGCCGACTTGTAGTCACACCAGTATGACAAACAGGATTTTATTTCTCGTTTCGTTTTATTTTTTTCAATAAGGGCGGATAGATGTTGAAATGAAATAAAATAAAAGTCCTGTTTGTCATACTGGTGTGACTACGAGTCGGCAACGGAATTTTCCTGCAGGAACAGCGTTAGCCCCTTTTCACACGCTCCGGTTGCCGGGTACCCGGCTGCGAATTTATAGCTATGGACGCCGACGCCGGTACGTGTAAAAGCTAACATACATGCCGATACACTTCGCCGCCGATTACCCGGAAACCGGAGCGTGTGAAAAGGGACTTACTCCAGTAGGATTCTTTTTTTTCCGATTTTTTCAAAAACGACGACACGCCCAAATTTTTTATGTGGTGCACATTCACAGCAGATTACGCAGTAATTACACGTTCCACTCATATCTCTAGGAGCCACTTTCCTGTTGGGGTAATGTAAGTACACGTAATTATTTACCAAATTACATATTATTATTTTATAGGGTGTGGCTGACTCTGGCTTGGCCACCATCAGGGATTTTAATTTTGATAACACAAATATTTAGTCGGTAATTAGTCGAAATTAGTCAACAAATATTAGATTTAGTCGATTTAGATTTTGTCAGCCACTTTTATAGGTGGCTTTTTTTATTTAGAAGGGATTAAAGGAATAGAACTCATAGAATCCCCTGCAAAGGGGATCGTAGTGGAACATCGAGTGCAGTAGGATCCCCTGGGGGACTGATTTAGGGGATCCTAGTGGAACGAGTGGAAGCGATTGGCGTCGGGGTCCGGCGGTAGTCACGAACATGTCCGCTCAAATGAATCACCTAACAGCTAGTGCGCAACGGGGCTATCAGGGCAGACTAGCAAGGAATTCAAAAATTAAAATAAAATTATTTCACACTGATAAAAAGAAGTTTTATTTCTGAGAGTGTTTAGAACTAATGATTTCATTACAAATAAGACTTGTTAAAACATACATTCGTAAAAATTTATAATAAAATAAATCAGCATTCTTTTTAAAATACACAATCAATTGGGGCGTAGGAACCTGCATATCATTTCAGTTTTCTAAACATTAAATTGCACATTTTTATTAAATCTTGGGTATCCAAATTGTATAATTCATTGGTTTAAAAATACAATACACTATCAATTCATAGGAACAACCAAAAAAGTCATAAAACAAATGTCATTAAAACAATACATTATTTAGAATAATTAAAATATCACATTTTTGATCTATGATACTATGCAGTTCCAGTAAAACCTTCCCCTGAACATTACATTCCAATGAAGATGACAAAAGTGCAGACTCTCTTAGATGGAACAACTTCTGCAACAACAATTAAAACAAAACACTCTTCAGTTGTACAGACAAGACAAAGTTGTGATGGATATGTGGCACAGCTAGAATTAACATGCACTACGTAAGGGTGTGCCACACTGTGCAGCTGCCCGGTGTTTAGGCCTGGCTCTCATTGGTAGTGGTCTCGATGGTGGTGCCAGCAGGCTTGGTGGTGGGTTTTGGCTTGGCCTGTTGCTGTTGCGTTGGTGAAGCAGCGGTGGCTGGGGCTTCTGCCTCCTGACCATTCTGACGTGGTGCTTGGTTAGGCTGTCCACCAGCTTGTGGTTGGCCCTGACCCTGTCCTTGGCCCTGTTGGAAGTTGCGTGGGCGCACGCGACGGTAACCGCCACGGTTCATGGGTCCTGGGCCGCCACCACGGCGTCCACCACGGAAATTGCGGCGGAAGTAGCTGAAAATTTTAATATATTAACATTGTTTCATTTTGACTTTATCTTGTATCAACTAAGTACTATCACATCAGTGAACCCTACCTGCGCTGTGGTGGTGCTCCGCCTCCCTCCTGACCTTCATCCCCCTGTGCACCCCCCTGGTTGGGCGGGGGCCCACGACGTCCCATTCCACCTCTACGTGGAGCGCCCTCCCCGCCACGTCCGCCACCTTGACGGGGATAATACCTGAAAGTTTGTTTAATTAAAACAAGAGCAGAGACAAATCAAGGTTTTTAAAGAGTAAACTTAACATTCACTTACTGGCGATGGAAACCGCGGCGTTTATCAGCTGCGTAGGGCGAGCCCTTTACCGGCTCACCGCCGGGACCAGTCACTCCGGCTGCTTCATAGCCTTTCTCCCCGGCAACCACGGCAAACTCCACCGCCTCCCCGTCGCCGACCGAGCGCACAGCCTTGCGAGGGTTGTTCCGGGCGATTGCAGTTTGATGCACAAATACATCCTCCTTGGTGTCATTCCTTTCAGGAACAGAGAAAAACTATTTACTCACTCCATCTTAAGTAGATTTATTATGAAGTCTAATAATGAATGCTAAGCTCACCTATTGATGAAACCATATCCACTCTTCACATTAAACCATTTGACGGTTCCCGAAACTTTCTCAGCTGAAAACAAAAATAACTGTTTTAAAGATATTCAAAATCTTTCAAGATTAAAGATTTGTATACAGTTATTTAGTACATTTATATAATAGTTATTTGTATGACCTACAGATAGTTGTTCCGGCTCTGGGTGTTGTGTATGTAAGTTTATGTTTGTAAACGCACCGACAATCAGGAATAAATTCCCAGTGGGGCAAAGATTATAAAAAAAATATCACTTATATTCGAGGGTGAATAAAAAACAACAGTATTTATTACATTCTTATTCTTTAATTGGAATTAAATCAGATGTATTGTTGTGTAAACAACCTGCAGTGGCATGCAACTGCAGTTGTCTTCTGTGTCTATGTCAGATAAGAATATTTTGAAGTTTCATACTTACCAGAGTGCAGTTTTTAAGTATTATGGTTAATTTTTTTTTTTTACTTTTATTTATTCTACATATGCTAAAAAGTTGGCGATTATTAGAAAGCTTAATAAACAAGGAAATGTCTACTTTAATTTCCGGATCAAAAATTTGTTTCCTTGCTGACAATCAGCAGTGTGTGAATTCATCAAACAAGAGAATTTTCCAGAAGTTTTCATAGCTTGAAGTATCTACTATACTCTCAGGAATGTTGAGGCATATGGAACAATTGATCCTATTTTGTCTGGGATGGGAAAACTGATAAGTTTTATATTTATTTTTTCCTTCATGCCCAAAGAACCCCAAAACTTGTTCCTGAAGAACCCCTCATGGGAAAATGCAACTGAATGTTCTCTTTTTTTAGGGTTCCGTACCCAAAGGGTAAAAACGGGACCCTATTACTGAGACTTCGCTGTCCGTCTGTCTGTCTGTCTGTCTGTCTGTCACCAGGCTGTATCTAATGAACCGTGATAGTTAGACAGTTGAAATTTTCACAGATGATGTATTCCTGTTGCCACTATAACAACAAATACTAAAAACAGTATAATATTAATATTTAAGGGGGGCTCCCATACAAAAAACGTGATATTTTTGCCGTTTTTGCTCGATATTAATTACGGCAACAGGTAGACGCTTGAAATATTCACAGAATATTTAGTTGTATATTCTCTTCAAAAAATAATAATTATTAAATTAAAATAAAATAAATTAAGGGGGACTCCCATACAACAAACGTGATTTTTTTGCAGTGTTTTGCGATAATGGTACGGAACCCTTCGTGTGCGAGTCCGACTCGCACTTGGCCGGTTTTGTATTTGCTAACAACATGTTTTGCATCAGTGTCACATGTTATGCCACTTGGTTGATGATAGTTCTTAGTGGGTATTACACTATAATAGATATATGAGTCATATTTATATGATAGTGAGTATAAACATATGAATCATATTGTGTTTGCAAAAATATTTTTGACATTTGATATTTTGGATAAGATCCTATGAATGATCCGAGGTCCATGATAGTGTAATACCCCCGGGGTTAATAAAGATTTACTTTCAGAAGATGAACAGTATAGATTATTTTTTCTGAATGATGTTATTGCCGCAAAATTTTCAATTCACCCCAGATGATAATATTACATAGTTTTGAGCTAAAATAGCATGTTATAAGTTGATAAAGCCTAAATATTATAAGGTAAGATCACAATGCTCACAATGCTAGGCATTTCAGAAAATAATATAACACACTCGCATTTTACCTATTATTTATTATTGTAGACATCTAAAAAACATGAATTCAGTTTTTGTTTAATTCTGGTGTAATACTGTTTTTTTTTTTTTTAATTATTAACAGAGCTTGTATCAACCCAAAGATGACCGTTGATCATTATTAAGTTATTGTAACCTTATCCTTTAGATATTAGATACAGTTGGCAAATCCAAATAACTTTGGGCATTTTTTGGGCGGATGTTAATTTATTACGGTTCTCATAAGACTGAAGGTTATTGGGAATTATTATTAAATATGGAATTAAAATAATATTAGGTATTTGAAGTAGGCGCAATAAATCCCATGTTAAATACTCATAGCATTACAGGACTAAAGAATTAAGTTCTGAAATACAATCATCTAACAGCAAACATTTAGCTATAATATAAGGGAACTACAGTATGCACAGCTGAATTATAGTCGAATGTGTAGTCTGCAACAGAACTACGATTGAAATGAGCGTTAAGTTTAGGATGCATGGCGTTCAACGCCGCCATCGATAATGTGGACATAGGCTCACGAAATTGGTAAATAAAAACACCCACACGCTCTAATTTTAAAAATAGATTATTTATAAAGTAAGGCAGAGTAGGAACAGCATAATCATAACGTACGTTCGCATCTACGAGAATAAGAAAAATAAATAGGTAGCGTGGCCAAGCAACAAATTACACAACTACAACATTCCAATACGAAAAAAATGCGGTGACGAAAGATACATTTCATACAAAATGGTTGAAGCCCGGTCCAGAACGCCACGCCGTCCTCCATTCCACCGGCGATATTATTGATTCGTTCGTAGTTACCTATATAGTTCTACAGTGGGGTCAACACACGATCAATAACGCCGCCGCCTAGAACGCCTACTTTTAAAACTCATGTTATTCTAATGGGATATTTGTATTTTAACGCTGCGATCTAATATATATTTGCGCTGCGATATTTTCACACATCGCATAGATAATATGTCAAAAAACTATAAGATTCCGCAATCTAGTGAACATGTGCTTTTGATAAATTTGATGCCGGGACACGCAAAAACTAAGATGGCGTAGCGGCACTTACCAATGACCTGCTTTTGTTTAGCCGCTTTAGCTTGTTGCGGTTGCTGTGGGGGTTGTTGCTCTTGTTGCTGCTGCTGTTGGGGCTGCGGCTGCGGCGCCTTTTCGGTATCAGCCATGGTGTAATTGGCGAACGGCGATGGTGGCTAGATGGTAAATTCCTCCACGACCTCTCCTCGATGTTCACCGGTCTTAGTCGTCGTTACAATTGACTATCTGTTGAAGCAGTGTAGCCAGCTAAGTAAAAGGTTTTTGGGCTACAGATAATCAAAAAAAGGGCTATATTTATTTAAAAACAAAAAATGGGCTAAGTGCTCAGTCAGAATTTTAGGTACTGACCTTAGCAGATGATAACAAAGTACAGAAATCAAGATAGAAGTTATAATATCGAACTAGATTCCAAAAACCCAACCAAGTACAGATCTGAATATAAGCAACTAGATGCGACTTCGGGTCGCGTTTTTACAAAAATACAAATAATTCTCTAAACTAACATTTGTGAGGTTGTGCTATAGAGGCTTTAGAAAATTTCGTGGTTTTCGGACAGACTAAAAACTTATGCTTCACATGAGCAGAGGGATGTCGGAAATGCAAAAATATAACGATATATCGATGTATCGATATTTATTAAAATATCAATACCTACCTCGATATATCGAGGGAAAAATTTTGATATATCGGCCCAATTTTTAAAGATTTGATTTTAAAATAATAATGTATTTAGTTCAGTCTGGCTCAATAATAGGTAGTACTATTTTTTATACAATAAGTCTTATTTTAATGTAGAGAATCTTAATAAAATCGAAGGTATTTTAATCGTTATACTTTATAATAGGCAAAATTTTAAAATTTAAAAAGCTAAATAGCAATCTTCTAAAAATATTAGAAGATGACACGACCACACACACACAACGCAAAAGAACTAAAGAACTCACATTTGAAACTAAGTGAAGATTGACGGATGATGGCCACCGCGGCCTGCGGCGGCCGCAACACGAAAAAAACATTCAAGTTATAGACAATACAGTAATTTGCCGTTCGTTCCTATCTTTTAAGGCTTTGAATTCTGTTAAATATTCTGCTAATAAATTAAATTTGAAAAAAAAATCGTTTTTGATACGTTTTTCGATATTGAATATTTTGTATCGATATATCGATGTATCGGATAAAAATATATCGGCTAAAAATATCGATACATCGAAACAGAAATATCGATATATCAATGTGTCGATATTTTTTCAACAAGCCTAAAGCTGCGTAGAGGAGAAAAAAGAAACGCGTACGTAAAAGTATTCATAAGGCTGGCCTTATACGTTTTAGTTTCATAATTCAGAAACTTATACGCCGACGTTTCTTAAAAATTGTTTTATGTAGCGCACACGTTCATGTATTTTCTGAATGGAAAAACCCTAACATTCGGTTCTTTTCAAACATCGCGTTCAGGTCGGAAAAAGCTAACATCTTACAAATTTACGGGATGCACTTGTACAGAATTGTAGATCGCAGTCTTAGGCTGACCGCACACGTTCGTAAGACTTACAGCCCTTTCACACGGCAGTCCAGTTTTGCAGGACTGGCTTTTTACTGAATCCTGCAAAAACGGACGCTGTGTTCACACGGTAGTTCAGTTTTACAAGATCCTTTCACTGGAGCCGGTCCTGCAAACTGGACTGCCGTGTGAATACGGTTGCATCCTGTTTTTTGACCATTCCTTCGCTAGTGATCAGGCGAAATGGACGTGACTACTTTGCTAATATTCTATTAGTATTATCGGCGTCGTCGGCAGCGAAATAGAAGATTCTGGGTCCATCCTATCGTGACACAACGCTCGACTTTAGGTATTTTTGTAAATCTAATGAGCGATTTTAGAAGAGATGACGACCTTTTAAAAAGGGAGGCGGGCGCGGGGCGGGGTCTGCCAACACTCCACTATCCCGAAAAAAACAGTGTTCATCAAAAAACCGCACGCAGGAAGCCGTGTGAACACAGCTATAGAAATATATGTGTCATTAAACGGGATCCCGCTTTTTACTGGACGACGGATCCAGTTTCCGGTGACAAAACTGAACTGCACAAATCGACGGGATCAGCGTTTTGCAGGATCCTGCATGCGGTTTGCTCGTGTCAACACTAGCATATAATCTCTTTTGCGATCAAACGGGATCCTGCAAAAAACTGGACTGCCGTGTGAAAGGGCTGTAACACCGACTTTTCTTCAGGTGTTAAAAATATACGCACTGCATAA
Source organism: Anorthoa munda (assembly GCA_945859665.1). Classification (NCBI taxonomy): domain Eukaryota; kingdom Metazoa; phylum Arthropoda; class Insecta; order Lepidoptera; family Noctuidae; genus Anorthoa; species Anorthoa munda. The sequence goes on from OX243893.1 coordinate 43,764,227, forward strand.
AACTTGATTGATTATATTATTGTTATTTGAAATATATAGATATGTATAAATATTGTTATTTTGATCATATTATTTGAGAACTCGATTTATTATATTATTATTATATAAAACACTTTGCAAAATGTTTGCATTCAGGTTTCCAAATCTGAATTCTGAATTAGTAATCCGAATGGTTGGCCGTATGGATAATTGCCTTGACAAAATCAATATTTCTGGAAATCCTTTAAAAATACTGCAATAAGGACCGCACAAATAAATTATTGAAATTAAGTATTAAATTGAAAATATTATTGAGTGGCTGGCAAATCAGGAAACTGGACATGTGTTGCCAGCCTTAGGAATTCCGATTTGGAAGCCAAACGTGTGTTGCCTGTTTATCAACACTCTATATTAGTTTAAGTGTCATGGACCAAATAATTAATTAGGGCACTATATATAATGCCGGAAGCCGACCCCAATATAGTTGGCAAAAGGCTAGGCAGATTGATTGACTATGTATAATGCCCGGGTATTATGAATCTAGTCAAGTCAAATCGGGCAATGTAATGAATGGTGATGTAAAAATAGGGCGTCGGCGGAGGGCGGACAACGCCCTCATCCAGCCCCCCACACATCAGGACCCGAGGCCCCTCTTAGACGTCGCGTGGAGATTCAAGCACCTCATTCCCCCCCAACCCGAGGTCGAGGCCCGTAGAGGCAGGCCGGCACTAGCCGGGGGTTGTGGAAGTATTGTTGTTCCCGCGACCTCAACGTAGTTGTGAGATGGAACACCGGGGTGGTTTTTAGTCAGTAGGAGTCTGACAGAACCCTCCCGCCCAGGGCGGAGGACATCTAATAACTTCGACCAACGCTCTTATTCAAATACCGGTGTACCAAATGTTATTGTATCAGACAATGATGTAAAGATTAGCTCAGCCAAATTTCATACATTTTGTCGAGTGACCGGAATCGAATATCTAAATTCGTCTATTTATCATCCTGCCAGTAACGGGCAAGCAGAAAATTCTGTTAAAACCTGTAAGAAAATGACAAAATGCATGTTCGCAGAAGACATGATTATGTCTTAAAGTTATTCAGGAAAAACTACAGGGAACCCTGTTTGATTATAGGAATACTGCTCATTGCGCGACTGGTGTCACGCCAGCTTTTTTTAATGTTAGGAAGAAATTTAAGATGTAGGTTGGATTTGATTTTACCAAAAAACAACAATATAGATAAAAACACAGAACAAACAGTAATGAAGTGTAAGAGGTGTTTTCAAGTAGGAGAAACTGTATGGGCGAAATGGTTTATCGCAAGAAAATGTATGTGAAGTATAGGTGTCGTTAAAAAAATTATAGGTAGTAGAATGTATGAGATTTATTTTAATGATTACGGAACCAGCTGTAACAGACACATAGATCAGTTAAGAAAATATACTACTCCGAATAATAGTGATATAACAGTTAATAGTCCGTCGTCAGGGGGAGCGCCTGTTGTCCATAATGTACCAGATTGCAATCCATCGCCTGTGTCGGCGCCGGGATCTCCATCGCCTTCGCCACTGCAGTCTCCATCCTCCGAAGCGCTATCTAATGAGCGACCCGCCGTCGCCAGCGTCTCCAGCTCCATCAGCTAGCACCATAGAGGAGAGGGAGGCGCAGGTCACGGCTGACCGAGATGATAATACCGTAGCAATAAGCGCTGATAGTATAAGCGAACAGAGGGGTTCGGACGATGGGGATTGGGTGGAGGTTTGCGAAGTGATGGAAGACAGAATCCAATCGGATGAACAGTGTGTCGAGTCAAATGAGGATAATAACTCTAATGTTGTAAACACTGCCCCAGTCGGACGTTCTGAGAGGCTCAGGAAACATGTTTGTTATAAGAAATATTTTAAGTAGCTGGGGTTAGTATTATAAGAACATTACGTCATTTTGTATCTTGTAATAAGAATGATTTTATTGTTATTGTTACAGATTTTCAAATTAATGTTAGAGAGAGATGATCTGTATGTACATTGTTAGTGAGGGTACCAGCAGTAATAAACTAGCCTTGAAGCAAAGCGGTTGTGTTTCATTACTACCAACATATCAATATTCCACCACGGAAAAAAAAGGGCACTCTGACACGGATAGGTCATTTCCTTCATGTTAGGTTACTTAACATCCTTCGTATTTATTTATTTTTTGTTATCGTCGAGAAATGCTCATGCATACAGCGCCACCACGGGGAGATACCGCAGTTTTGTATAAACCGTGACCACCCCAGGTACCAAACCAGCACACGGGCGCCAGACGACTCCGTTTATGGCACCCTTGGTCCCCTTGTGACGTGTCAAGGTCAATGGCCCCGCCACCTAGCATTTTTCGGCCGCAGGGGCTAAGGAGTGCGGCCAACACTATACCGCATTCCTCCTCCCCTGCGGCCCCACCGCGTCCGCCATCAAACGGTGGCGACCCCGAGCAGGCCCCATACGACATCACGGCCCGCCTCAGTTGCTATTTCGCTCAGGGGGCACCACAACCTACATGTTGGCCGCTACGTCGTCGGCTTATCGCCAAAAACCCTGACGAGAGGCCCCTCCCTCGGGTTCCTCTTCGCTTTCCCGTTGGTGACCAAGCACCGGCTACTGAGCTCCCCCACCTTGACAATGCGGAAACACACCGGGGGGAAGCTTACTTTTGACCCTGCAGACTGAAATGCGCTGGGATCCGTCGACTTTGTTGCTCAAAAGTAATCGTACTTACCTATTCTATATTAAAACCAATGTCAACATTAAAATAATTTAAAAAATACACATTTTTTTATTACCCGCCCCATAATGTGACGGGCATTATTCAAAAAGCCCGGTTAATTTAATTATTTCAATAGGTTTTATACAATATATTTACTAGCGACCTCCCTCAATGCCCTGAAGTATTTGTGGCAACCTACGCTGACGATGCCGCATTCCTGGCCTGTAATCAGGATGCCAACATAGCAAGCAGCATGCTACAAAATCAACTTGACAGGACCCATGACTGGCTTAACAAATGGCGTATAAAGGCAAGTGCACCAAAATCGCATCACATCACCTTTGCACTCAGACATGGAAATTGCGCCCCGGTCACATTGGGTCAGGACACTCTAACACAGTTATCATGTGTGAAGTACCTGGGATTCTACTTGGATCATAGGTTGACATGGAAGGATCACCTAAAGAAAAAAAAGAACTTGCTCTGGTTACTTGGTAGACAGTCTTCACTCACCCTGAGCAACAAACTTAGAGTTTATTGTTCCAAAATAAAACCAATATGGACATATGGGATTCAATTATGGTCTTCCGCAAGCAAGTCAAATATCATGTGCATTCAAAGGAGTCAAAACAGTATCCTGAGGGTCCTAGCTGCGGCGCCCTGGTATGCTCGCAACTCGGAAATACATGAGCATCTGGAAATCCCAACAATCCTAGAAGAAGCGAAGAGCTATCTAGAGAAATACAAATATAGATTAACCAATCATCCCAATCCCCTTTCACGATCACTATTGATGCCAAATCATACTAAGCGACTCAAAAAAGCTGATATTGTGCTGCCCGGAGACAGCCAGACAACCTGGAAAAACTCGTTGTATCGGGCAAGGTGGATGGAAAAAGATCACGCGGACGTTCACCTACTCGCTGGTCTGACCAGATCAGGGCCATTACGGGACTCACGGTGACCACTGCTATGAGAAGAGCTGAAGACAGGGTGGCTTGGAAGCAGCTCGTCGTAGACTCCGTCAAAGCTTTTCAAGACGGGCACGACCTTCAGAAATGAAGACAACGAATAAGAAGAAGAGTGCTGCCTGATTAAGTAGAATTTGGACACTGATCCTGATTCTGCAAAAATGTGATGTATCTTTCCACACATCTGATCATAGTCAGAGATGACTGATAGTAGATGAAAAAGGGAAAAAAATAAAAAATAAATAGTTTTTAGGGTTCCGTATCCAAAGGGTAAAAACGGGACCCTATTAGTGAGACTCCGCGGTCCGTCTGTCTGTCTGTCTGTCTGTCACCAGGCTGTATCTCATGAACCGTGATAGCTAGACAGTTGAAATTTTCACAGATGATGTATTTCTGTTGCCGCTATAACAACAAATACAAAAAACAGAATAAAATAAATATTTAAGTGGGGCTCCCATACAACAAACGTGTTTTTTTGCCGTTTTTTTGCGATAATGGTACGGAACCCTTCGTGTGCGAGTCTGACTCGCACTTGGTCGGTTTTTATCATATTGCCTACACATATTAGGCTTTTTTCAAATTGCCCGGGCGTTATTAATAATGCCGCATTAATTACTTGGTCCATAACATATGCACTCGCATATATACGCGCGCGATTGTTGAGCTATAAAAACTGGCCAAGTGTGAGTCGGACTCGCACACGAAGGGTTCCGTACCATTATCGCAAAACACTGCATAAAAATCACGTTTGCTGTATGGGAGCCCCCCTTAATTTATTTTATTTTAATTAATTAATTATTATTTTTTGAAGTAAATATTACACTAAACATTCTGTGAATATTTCAGGCGTCTACCTGTTGCCGTTATTAATATCGAGCAAAAAACGGCAAAAATATCACGTTTGTTGTATGGGAGCCCCGCTTTAATATTTACTTTATACTGTTTTTAGTATTTGTTGTTATAGCGGCAACATAAATACATCATCTGTGAAAATTTCAACTGTCTAGCTATCACGGTTCATGAGATACAGCCTGCAGACAGACGGACAGACAGACAGACGGATCGCGAAGTCTTAGTAATAGGGTCCCGTTTTTACCCTTTGGGTACGGAACCCTAATAAAAAGGTTTTGAGCAGATAAATTGATTTAATGAATCAATTTTTTTATAAATTAAAAATACAACACATCTACAAGAACAATGTAAAAAGCCCTTAATAAATTTTAAATACAACAGAGATTAACATTCATACAACGAAATAACTGAAGACTGTGTGCATAAAAGCGAGGTGCTAAAACACTATTTTGGCCCGAATGAGGTGAGAAAGTGCTAAATTTAAGGGTAAGGTTGGCATCACTGTTTGAATTTAGGAGAGGCAGAGGCAGTGCTGCCAATTTAGTTGACCTCGCTCAACTGCAGTTCGCGTCCCGACTGTTAGAGTCTGGCCAACGAAAGCGTGATCTGGGGTATTTTCAAAGTTGGGGTATGGCAACATTATTAATCTGTGTATTGTCTGTGATTGCGATTGTTAGTATGACTTGGTAATCTTGATCCATGTTGGCTGATTGTTATATATTTACGATATGATGATACCTTTTCTTATATTTATGTTTCAATGTTCCTCATTTGGCCGAATAACTGCAGAAGACTGGCAAAATTGACGGACCATGTAATAAATGTGGCAAATAAATATAAACAAAGAGATCACATAACAGAAGAAGTATTGGAAAAATTTATATAAGTGTAGATGATGATTCAGATACTGATGAATACTTAGAGGTTGAATTTTTGGACTATGATTTTGAGTATGATGATTAAGTAATTAATAAATTAAATGTTAAGTGGGTTAATATTATGTACATACTAATAAATAAATCTACACACTCTTTTTTAACTCACATCCATGACAGTCACGGCTCCGTCACACTTCACCAAACGGAGCCAATAAATAAAAAAATAAATTATAATAAATACAAATAATACAAGTATCAAAACTTTTAACTAGAGGTATAGTTGGTGATACCACATTAGGATTTTTTGAATTTGCCGCGTTTTTCAGATCACACTTTCGTTGGCCAGACTCTAGTTAATATTTTTTACGTTTGAAACTCTTCTTGGAGAATACTATTAGGGCTTATTACACTACACGGAATTCAGGGCCCTAAACCCGAATTCAGGGTAGTGTAATAACTGTTAGGAAGTTAGGGTTCTCATAATATCGACCTTAAGGGCTTATTACACTACACGGAATTCAGGGCCCTAAACCCGAATTCAGGGTAGTGTAATAGCTGTTAGGGAATTAGGGTTCTCATAATATCGACCTTATTGCTTCAGACTGATTTAGTGACCCGGTATTCAGGGCCCTGAATACCGTGTAGTGTAATAAGCTATTCATTGCTTGGGAATGATTTAGTGAACCCGGTATTCAGGGCCCTAAATACCGTGTAGTGTAATAAGCCCTATAACTAAGAAGCGTCATAGTTTCCGAGAAATAAAAAAGAAACTATTCCAAAACTGAATCGGGGCAGTACCTAGTCTTTTGGCTGCTATCCCTATAGTGAATATAAAAACCGGAGGCGCGAAGGGAGAGCAACCCCCGCCCGCTGTGGTGAGCATGGGTGCCTATTTTACGTAAGTGCGAAAGGGATTGCACTGCCCGCAGAGCCGGAGACAATGCAGAAGCAACTTTAGTGTTTTGTGATTGGGTTACAATAATTTGTTATTTTCAAGATCGGTGCGTTACCTTTTCATAGGAGTGGTGCCTTGGGACAGAAGGCAACCGACGTTCCAATCTTGTTACGTCTTCCGATCTCAATGTTCGGAACTCGGTCTGTTAGCCGTATGACAAGCATGAAACGCTCCATGGCTCTCTTTGCCACTCGAAGCCTGTACACAGCCTCCAGCGTGTGCCTCCATGTCTCGGCACCGTCAGTCATGCTGGGCAAAACACACAGGCCAATGTTGCTGATCTTAAGACATTGCGGAATCTTGACAGACTTTAGAATATCGTCCAATTTGCTGAAAGCGGCGCACCCGAGCTGGTGTATTAAAGGGCTTATTACACTACACGGTATTCAGGGCCCTGAATACCGGGTCACTAAATCAGTCTGAAGCAATAAGGTCGATATTATGAGAACCCTAATTCCCTAACAGCTATTACACTACCCTATATTAGAGTTTAGGGCCCTGAATCCCGTGTAGTGTAATAAGCCCTTAAGCGCTAAAAGTAAAACCGTTTGACGTTTGCAGTATATAATAGTTATCTTTGGACGTTTGTTTTTGTTTATTTACCTTTTATTTTTTGCTCCAGCGATTGTAGTTTATGAAAATAAAAGTTAAAGCTAGCCTAGCTAAATAAATTGTTGGATATTTGGATGTATGGCATGGTATCGGTTATCGTTCACGACCTACAAAATATATTTTTTCTAACATAATACTGCGAAATGAAGCTGTGTGTCGCATCCGAGTAAGAATGAAAGGTCGATGCTTCTTCGGTCGTCGTTCGAACTTATCACCAACGGCGCAGATTTTCATCAACTACATATCGAGTGATATAATGGCGTCTCCTCGCGAGTTACGTACCTACATTGATATATTTACTTTAACTGAAAAAAATCGGTCGATAATATGTGGAGCAAGGGCCCAGACATTATTGAGTTCTTTCCAAACAATATCTTTACTTCGAAATTACGTACCTATACTTGCTAGCTTAGGCAGACGGCCAAGTCTGAGCACTGATAAATAAATAATTAAATAATACTCAACACCTAATTAGTAAATATAATAGTCTATGAGATGGCCACCAACTTGAATGAGTTCCTTTTCATAAGGCTAAAATTTGATCTGTTTCATTAGTAGGTACATAAGAGTAGTAAATATTAAAATTTAAAATCCATATCTGAATATAAATATAGTCCTCGCCAAACTTCTTAGCCGCCCTGAAGTTGGTTTACCGCATGCGCGAGGCACGAAATGGTGCTGTTTTTGTATGAGATTTACTACTGCGCAGCCATTGTAGCCAACTTCAGGGCGGCCAAGAAGTTTGGCGAGAACTATATTATGTTTCGTATGCTTATATGGCCAAATATGGAACTATACCATCTTGTATGACGATAAATGACTATGTATAGAAAAATCCAGAAATTAAAAAAACACAAAAATCCTTGCAGAATCCCACACATTTTGTGTAAAAAAATCAGTAATGTCTGGGGGGTCTTGATCTCGGACCAATATTTATTATAATGTGTAATAAATTGTTTTAGAGGCTGAATGGATGTGAATTGATAATTTCAAATCAATGGCATGAGAAACGCAGTGACCCACCATGCTCATATACTCATAATAAGGTGCTCAAATAATTCAATTCCAAAAAAAAAACAATCCCACATCCTGCTTTGAAAACTGTCCAATATCAGATTTACCATGCCTATCTAGTCCTTGAATGCTTAATCCACAACCAGATAAGTATGTTCTCGCAAAAAAAGACACTACACTACCACTTCCCCTTGAGGATAAAACAGACAAAGCCTGAGGAGGAAGAAATGAGTCAGAGGCCACCAGCATTATTGAAGACCATTTCTAATGCCCACATGCAATGACCATAACAATGAGAGGTAAGCTCAAATAGATTTGATATATTATAATCTGTTTTATCAATCACATGGTTGGTTATATTTGCATTGGATTTTTTTTTTCAATATATTTATAGAATGCCTTTTTGCTTTTAGGATTCTTACAAGTGGAAGAAGGGCATTCCAGTAGTATGTATTTCAAACTCCCTCTGAATGCTGCCTTTCTGTGTTGTCATGTATAATAAGGGAACAATGAAACTGACGCTGCTACAGAAGATGTACCTACTAATATGCTGCTGCAATTTACTTGCGTGCCACTTAAAGTCAAATATATTTATTTCAACAAGGCCACCAAGCGGCACTTTTGAACATCAACAAATTTTGACACTGACTGTTAGCATTGGTGTTTGTGGCAGGGAAGTGATTGTTCGGTCGACATCAGCATTGGAGTTAGCTTAAAGTTGTAGCATAGATGGGAGGATCAGACGCGTTATCCAGCTGTTTAGCAATTATGTGAATCAGCCTGGGTTTAGCATGGTTATTCCACTGACTTGTAACCTAAGTCCTTGAATGCTTTATCTACAATGAGATAAGCCTATCTTAGCAAAAAAATCACTACACTACTACCTCCCCTCGAGGATAATACAGACCTAGCCTGAGGAGGGAGGAATGAGTCAGAGGATACCAGCATTGTTGAGGTCCATTTCTGTCCATAAGCCGTGACCATGACGTGAGAGGTATGCTCAAATGCATTTGACATAATCTTGTTGTTGTTCTTTGTGTATTTGATTATCTGCCTGTGGCATCATAGCTCCTAAACCGATGGACCGATTTTAGGATTTCATGTGTTCGTAGTAGCAGCGAAAAGATTTCGAATTTCTTAATTTCAGTTTAGCAGATATTAAGTGTATGTCGTCGTGTAATTGTGTATGGTAAGTACAAATTTGTGTATCCATCCATTAATATATATATATTGGGGAGCTATTCAATATTTTTTGCTAGCTCTCCAGCTGCAGAAAAGGTGGAAAAGTCTCCAAGACTGCTTCAAAAGAGAGCAACGCATGCGGACCAAAACCAAGAGCGGTTCATCAACCACGCGGAAGCCATATATATATTACCAGCAGTTATCTTTCCTTATTAATATAGCGGAAACAAGACCAGAAACGAGCCGAGATACTCGTTCACTAGATCAAGAAGAAGAATGTATTACTACTGAAACAAAGAAGGCAAAAAAGATGAAAACCTCTACACATAATCAGTGCAACGTGCAGGAACAGGTTAGTAGTAACTAACTACTATATCTCAGCAGTTATAAAATAATACACCTATAAGTTATCTGGAAGACGTCGACCGTAACTTTGTTATGTCTTTGTTACCGTATTTAAAACAGATTCCGGAAGAAGCTAAACTTGATGCTCAAGCAGAGTTGCTGATGGTCTTAAAAAGATATAAACCACGTCCAGTACAGCATTCAGGATATTTTACCCAATCTTTCCAACACTCGACCCTACTCTAGTTCGGCACGCCAAACCACTTGGTGATATCAATCATCTCCGGCCTATCAAGCATTATCATCAAATCATTCTACGACGTAATCGCAACCCCAAACATCTCTGGGCGAACATGCTGTCGATCTATGGTCCCCTGGGTCTGATACTCAACAGAATATTAAATCTGACGATGGATTCCTTATAGAACAACTCTATTCTATTTAATATTTATAAACACCTGGCTATTCTTTCTGTGTCTTTCATTTTTATTAAATATCTTTTTGTATTTAATATATAAATACCTACCTGATGGTACGGTCTTTGATCTCGCAATGAACAACTCTATTTTATGTAGTAAATAAATGCTTCTACCTATTCCTACTATGATCTTTCATTTAACTTTAAAAATTAGGTCAGATAACTAGGAACACTCTACCTAGTTATCTGACCTAGATAACTGAGTATTCAAAATTATTTAGTGATTATAGAAAATACTGGGTTTCAAACCTTATGGTAATAGCCAGCCTTTCCGTAGGAGTTATGCTTTTGCCCAGTCGTGTATTCAATTCATCATGTAGTATGGAAAGTAAGGCTGGCCAATAGAGGCGTCTCTAGCCTGCATAGGCTAGAGACGCCACTATTGGCCAGCGCCCGTGTGCAATCATTACCCTAGCGCCCTCTATAATAGAAAGCGCGCGGTAAAAATGGAATGGTTACAAATAAATGGCTAATATTGTTTGGAGATTAAATTGAAAATCTATTGAAGAAATTTGACTGTTATGGATGCTATGATGTGCAGTTGACTGTTTTTAGAATTTTACAGGGTGTTTACCAAACACCTTGTATTTTCAACAGTGAACGGAGATCCGGGTGCAAAACTGCAAATGGTGTAATTTTAAATGAACAACACAACAACAGATATACTAACAGAAATACTGGGTATCGCATCAAGCTTCCCACATCTGTTTAATTTATTCATTCTAAGGGTTTTATCAGAAAGAGAGCGGTCACGCGGTTAACCGTTCAAGACAAGAGCGTTCTTTGTGTTGTAATATTATTATATTAAATAGATATACCCACACAGGAGGCATTCTGACCGCGTCTGTCAACCAGACCGTAAGCGTTCGCGTGTTCACTGTCGTTTCGGTGACAAAATTGGAAGGAAGATGGAGACTGAAAAGCGAAGAAGAGAAGAAAAGACTATGCGAAAGATAACGATTATAAAACCAGAGGAAAAGAAGCGCAAATCTTTCTTTTGCTTAAATGGCTTTCCTCCAGTTAGTATCTTGTTTATCTAAGTCATGTGTAACTTTGTCATATATTTCATTGAAGGAATCAATTGTCATCCGAAAAGAATTTAATTAATTATTTAATTTATTTTACCATGCGTCATTTTGGGCCCACTTTTCAACATTGTTCAACAGTGATGAATTATATGTCATATGAAAGCTCTTGATCTGTACTTTATTTCATTATTTGGCAGCTAAGTTCATATCCAGCGCGAAAATGGTGTTATGGTGGATTTTTGAAAATCTGTTTTGTTTTGATATTACATTATAGTTGGCTGTCAGTCAGTAGCTCGGATTATAAATAGCTCTTATTTGACTAAAAATACTTTAACTTACTTTACAAAATTACGTGCAGCGGTAGAACACAAAGTGGTGCACGCGCTTGAGAAATGCCGAGCGCGTCACGTTCGTCCATGGCAATTTGAACTTTATTTTTAATTCTAAACAGCCTAATTCGGGATTTCGCAATATAATAATTGTCGGCGTGTTTTCAAACGAATTAAAACAGGTACGCGCCTTTGGTAGCGATGCGACACTCACTACTTAACCAATATAATCTGTAATTATCTGTTTTTAGGTTTATTTCATGTTGAAATAAAAGTTACTATTGTAAAAGCCGCTCGTGGCGCGCCTTGCTTTGCTGTAATTCGACATTAAGAAGAGCTCCCGATGCTATAAAAAATGTTTGCAAACCGGAGCTCTTTTTACGTGGGTCATTAAAAGTGCCGCGGCCGGTGGGCGCGTGAGCGCGCTCGGCGCCCCCTAGGGGGTTGCGCCCGTGTGCTACGCACACCCTGCACTATAGGTAAAGCCGCCCCTGCTGGCCATAGACGGACCGCATGTTGCAGTCGAGACCGACTGCTCTAGAGCGGTCGCGTTGAAGTCGTACACGACTGCAACACGACCACATAATGCAGTCGATACGACTGCTTGGAGCAGTTGTGTTCGACCGCAAAATAATACTGATGCGAGTTCATTTACAAGATGGATTTCTATGAAGAAACACTGCTTCTTGTACTACTATTACGCAAGCGTAGGCGTAGAAGACACCGTAGTATGTGGGTGCGTCCACGGTCCAATACTACAATCAAGAGAACAGCATGGAATATTTCATACTTTGTATCCCCAGCTGAGAGAAGACACAAAACTTTTTCAACTACTTTAGAATGTCCGTGGTTGATGAATTAGTTAGTATTTTAAGCCATAAACCCCTCCCCGGGGAGCGGAGAGGGAGTGGCGCGCGGTCGGCATCAACCGCGTGCGCGTGCCGGTCCGTGTATGGTGGGTCCGGCAGCTCTAAGTAATCGACCGCACGGCGAAACTCGACCGCAGAGCGACTGCTCCGACCGCTCAGGAACTGCTCGAGCGGTCCGTGTATTGCGAATATGAATTTAGTATGGAACCTGCAGATCGCCGGGCGGCGACCGCACCATGCAGCCGGTCTCGACTGCAACATGCGGTCCGTCTATGGCCAGCCTAACTCATTAAATGAATTCATGCTCATTCTGAAGCAGATATTAAAAAAAAATCGTGATACATTTTGAGCTCATCAAAAAGCAGAGAAAACTGCCCACGTTCTTGGCGAGAGGTTAGTATTGGATGGACCCAATAACGGCGATGGATTCGTCGCACTCTACGTCTACGCCTTCGCATTCGCAAGATAAGCACCAAGGCAAGTGCAACTAGAGGCTCCGTATTCACTCACATGATGAACAACACGGCCGTCTCTCTCGAATACTCCACTACTAATGATCGCTTCCTGCACGATGTCTGTCTTACGACTAGTCGCCGAGGCCGACGTTAGCGACAGCTCCGCGTCTAGTCGCAGCGCCAAGACGCCAAATGCAAACGACAACGCCGCGACAAGTCGCCTAGTTTGCGATTGCTCAAGAGGGATATCGTTTACGATCCAGTGTACCCGCATCAGGTGTCAAACGCGAGTCTGTCAATAATACGAGAGCAGTTTTCTAAGCCCGCGACATTTTGAAAAAAATAAATAATTATGCGCAAAAAAGCTTTTTATTTCCCAGTACAGTCAACTTTTAGCTCAAATACATTTAGGCCAAAAACTAAAAAAAAAATCCTTTCCAATAATAAGTTTTATATAGGCCTTCAAAATAGGCGTTTGTTCCAGTTATGACCTTTTCATTAGAGCCAAATCTTCCACCCAGCTATTTCTTCAGGGTTGGAAACAGGAAATAGTCACAGGGGGCCAAATCTGGCTCGTAGCCTAATTTATGGATTTTTGCCATGGTGAGTAGGTACACGCGTATGCGCCCGTGCATTGTCTTCATCATCATTACCATCACCAAATGGGTTCGTTTTTGCTTCAGATCAATATCGAAATTCGCTGGTTATTTACCCAGAAAACTGTGTCCATGACCTTATTGGCCGATAGAACCAATTTTGCCTTATTTGGTGCACGTGTACGCTCACTCATAAAAACTCAGTCTTGATTGTTCCTTGGTCTCTGGTGTTGTTGTGATGGATCCATGTTTCGTCCACGGTTACGAAACTGCGCGCCAAAACTCGTTAAGATTGCGGGTAAACATCCCCAAACACTCCTTCGGTTGCGTTTATGGTCAAGTGTGAGCAATCACGGCACCCATCGCGCGGATAGCTTTTTCATGTCCAAATCAATCAATCTGCCTAGCCTTTTCCCAACTATATTGGGGTCGGCTTCCAGTCTTACCGGATTTAGCTGAGTACTAGTGTTTTTCATGGAGCGACTGCCTATCTGACCACAACCCAGTAAATGGGTAACACGGTACTCCTTGGCAAGACTGGTGTCAGATCTCAAGCATCCGACTACCCGTAACGAATGTCAAAGATCTTCAAATGACAGCCAGGACCAACGACTTAACGTGCTTTTCGAGGCACGGAGGAAACTCGAAATATTGAAATGGTCACTCATCCAAGGACCGACCTCGTCAAGCGTTGCTTAACCTTGATGATCGACCAGTGCGGCTGTTATTATTTAGCCACGAGCTCCTCCTATTTTTCATGTCCAAATATTAACATAAAATGTGATGTACCCGCTCAGTTGAAATGCCTGCAGCCTCAGCCACCTCACGCACTTTCTACTACAGTCCATACCATGCCATGGATTTAATCGACGAATTCTGGCGTGATGACCTCTTTTGGGTGAATGACCTGAACGTCCGGCGACATTTGTGCTGGTACGACCACAACATAACTAAATAAACTACTTCTTAACCAGTGAAATTGATGGTGCAGAGTCTCCATAATGTTTATCAAGCCTTTCCTTGGTTTCGGTGATGGAATTTCTCCGAAAAAAAAAATATGCTTATTGCTTAATCATCACACGAAATTCTCGTGAAAATTCCCGCGGTTGCCTGCTTTAAATGACTGGCAAACACAAACCCAATGACGTGTTTGCTCATATTTTTACAGTAGTTCATAAAATGATGGTAATTGATAGAAGTAGTTTTGCCATAAAAGTTAGTGCGCGAAATTATAAATGTCAAAACGGACTTATCAAAGGGCCCACGTAATAATTCTACTATAATTATTTATGTAGCCTATGTTACCCTGACCTTAATAACGAATCGATTTACCCCTTGTTCGTCAAAATCGGATGATTAGTTTAGGCGCTACGGAGGACCATACGTAAATACAAACATACCTACATAGACTGCTAAAATCATAACCCTTCCTTTTGGCTTCGCCGTATAACCACCTAACCCAGTGTATTCTGCTTTTTCTTATCACAACTATTGTTAATAAAACAAGTTATCGAAATATGTCAATAATTTATTTATTAAGATATCGAAATACGTCATTAATTCTATTTATCTGGTATATTTATGAAAAAAAAAACATGTAAGTAACGTTTATCGATACTACAATTACCCTCATCACTACTTTTTACTATATATTCGTTAGACATTTGTAGCTTGGCGCTGGGGGAGAAATCGCGTTCGGTAGGTATTGCTTGGAGCTCAAAAGGTTAAGATAGCCTCAGAAAGATTTCCAAGAGGTGCTCGTGTGTAAATTTGCTTGGCTGATCCAGTTTCTTCTAATAAAATATTAGACAATAATATAACAACTAATATTAAGTAAAACTCTATCGATAAATAAGGTAAACACTGAAAAGTAGGTACTTAGGCCTGACACATGACAGTCACTTGACGTGGCAACACATTAAAAAGATGTATTTTCTTTTTTTTTGTGCCGGGGTGGAAAATCGTCATTGGATGTCTTCCGCCTGGGGGGGCGGAGGGGTCTGTCAGACTAGTACTGACTAAAAACCACCCCGGTGTTCCATCTCACACCTACGCTGGGTGTCGCGGGAACAACGATACTTCCGCAACCCCCGGCTAGGGCAAATATCACCAGAAGAATGGGGCTGGAAATATGAATGCGGAATATTGATACCGCAAACAATGACGCAGCTCACGAATCTTTACAAAAAAATATTTTTTGCTCATGCAAAACAGGGAGCATCTTGTGGGTGCAGGACAAGTGAATTAAACTGCACTGCTGCTTGCTTAGAAAGCAATGGTGACAGCTGTACTAAGCCTTTACCTATAACCTATAATCTACATCAATGAGATCGACGACGACGACAATAATGAACAATAATATAAATAGTTGATGATATTTTTTTTCGTAAATCGTTATTTTTTTGAATATCTAATAAACTAACATTAAAGTTACTAGGCAAATATAATTTATTAAATATAAAATTTAAATCTTTACTATAAACATTGAATGTACGGCGGTGGATCAATAGAACTGTGGAAATTTACCACCTTTCGAAATTTGCGCTACTTAGTTCCTATTATCTTAGAAATAAAGGATATTAATTTAAGGATCAGAAACAAAGTCGTAGAACAGATGAAATATAAAGAAGATATTAATCTTTATAGAAACGTTTATTTTACTAGAACCCGTCTCGTCGCCAGAGTAGAGAAAATAAAACATAATTGTTTTAGGTATATTCGTTGTAGATAGAGACAGACAGTATAAACTACATAGATACTTCTGTCTCACTCACACCTTATTACATTGAAACTTAAAATCTATTTTACAACACTGAAAATAACCACAAAAGCTTCAAAATATTTTATTTATTTAACGAACAGCTCAGTTTTTCTTGTTAGTTACGGAACCCCCGTTTATTTCCGACATTCACGCGGGCATAATTGCTTGGAGCTGTGAAATAAATAAATTTATAAATCAACGCAATCAAAAGGTACACCCGTTTGTGAAATTATACCATAATATGGAGCAGTGGTGGCCCAGTGGTATCGGCCGTGACTTACAAGTTGTAGGTCGTGGGTTCGAGCCCAGGCAGGCGCTTTACTTTGTGAAAAAGGTGAAGGAAAACATCATGAGGAAACCGGCATGTCCTAGAACCTAAAATTCGAAGACATGTGACATCCACCAACCCGCACTGGGCCCGCGTGGTGGATTACGGCCCATTCCCTCTCGCAGAGAGGAGGCCTGTGTCCCAGCAGTGGGAACATTAATAGGCTGATGATGTGATGATGTGATTTGCAAAATTGGTAAAGTGACCGCAACTTATTTCGATGTACGGGGACAACAGTTTGCCGTTTGTAAAGAGAATTTTCCCTCAATCAAGTTTATCTTTTCGTTAGAGCAATGTTCGGTGCTTTCATTGTTTATGAAATTCAGTGATGTTATAGCCCTCACCAAATTTCTGGGCCGCCCTGAAGTTGGTTTATTCTTTGGGCAATCCCACCGCACTATTCCCAAACCAATGCTCCTGAAAGCCAGAATCAACAGTGGGATCGCTTTTTCTGGTGGTCGCCCTGAAGTTGGTTTACCGGATGAGCGAGGCACGAAACTTCTGCGCAGCCATTGTAGTTGTAGCCAACTTTAGGGCGGCCAAGAAGTAAGGCGAGAACTATACTTACCTAATTATTTTGGTGAATGTAGTTTGTACGGAACCGTGGGTGCGCGAGTCCGACTTGCACTTGGCCGTTTTTAGGGTTCCGTACCCAAAGGGTAAAAACGGGACCCTATTACTGAGACTCCGCGGTCCGTCTGTCTGTCACCAGGCTGTATCTCATGAACCGCGATAGCTAGACAGTTGAAATTTTCACAGATGATGTATATCTGTTGCCGCTATAACAACAAATACTAAAAACAGAATAAAACAAATATTTAAGTGGGGCTCCCATGCAACAAATGTGATTTATGTGCCGTTTTTTGTGATAATGGTACGGAACCCTTAGTGCGCGAGTCCGACTCGCACTTGGCCGGTTTTTTTTTAACTTTGCCTTACACTAAGAATTCATACTGTATCGTGGGTGCATTTACAAACTCACATACACGAACAACCAGACCGGAACAACTATTCTGTAAACCATACCACAGATAATATAATACAAACAAAAACAAACATAAAATATTTGGCTCGTGCGGGAAGTGAAGTCGCGACACGCTGCGCAGCAGCCGACGTTCAACCGTGTCGTCAAAAAAATTGTACTGTTACTTATAGTAATTTTCGGTTAGTAAATAATTAATTATTATTCAAATTTAACTTTTCTATTTGCCGCGCGCAATCTTTGTTGACGTCCCTTTCTGAGTTATCCGTAGATTCTAAATAAAACCGGCCAAGTGCGTGTCGGGCCACGCGCAGTAATAGGGTTCCGAAGTTGCATAATAATGCGGACTAAAAAGAGGGTTATGTTTTTGTTACATGAACATTAGAACGGTTCCAGCGGCTCACAAAGTCTAAAAACGGGCCCACATAGGATGATGTTTTTTTTAAATCTATATTCTCGCGTTGGCCACTATCTCGCCTGATGGTAAGCGATGATGTGGCCTAGATGTAATCTATTCACTCTTGACTTAAACTAAATAAGGACTAACTGGTAACTGAAGAAGGAGTTATAAAATCCAACTTCGCAACTGTAGTTACAAAAATATTATCTATTTGAGTACCACCGCGGGTGCGAATTGCGAAAGGAGCCGATACGAGCGCGCGTTAGAGCCACGGGGAATGGTATAGTTCGTTCCTGGATCCATGCGTGCACGCTCCTTGTTTATTTCTCTTTCGGAATTAGAAAAACATTGTATGTATTCTCCTCTAATACCACAGATTAGAGGTGAATCCTCTAATCTGCGGTATTCACTATTTCATTCTGGAAAGTTTTACGCTATTCAATTAGTGATGAAGTCGGGTCGAATATTGACTTTATAGAAGGATATCGACAAAAGAAAATAAGTAATTTGCTTGGAAATCGAATCTAATTTGACTTTACTTTTACGTTTTAATTACAAAATGTCGAAAATACTTCTGCACTAACACAAAATAGACTCCAAACACAAAATAGTATGGACTACGGACTGGTACTGCCAACGACTCCGGCCACTCCAATGCGTTATTCGAGCTTAAACATTATTAATTTAGAAATCATTATTATTAAGGATATTATGATTTTATTTTTGTATATTTTTACAAGGTTCATAAGCATATATTTACTATCTGTTTTACAAAGCTCACAACTTTATTTAAGTAATTTTTCAATGGCATTTGTACAAAAAATTTACTGTGCCCAGTACATTTTATAAGTTGGTCGACTATTACTCGTAAACTTGTAAAGCCTTGTTATCCGTGATAATTTTCCTTTTAATTTCGTTATATTTACTACACTACTGCCGTGAATTTTTTCACATAGCCACCATTTCGCTGGCAGGGGGGGGGACGCTTGACTAACATAAATTTGCAATTTAAAGCTTAATTTTACGCAAACGAATCTCTGAATCGAAAAATGGTTTCAACAAACCCAGAACTTTGAATGGCCTATCCAACGATACCCCACACCATGGGATAGACGAGAAAAAATAAAATACATCCCCACTTTACGTCTATGGGAGGTACCCGAAAAAAAATATTTTTCATGATTTTATGTTACCACTTTGTCGGAATTATTAATATGTATATACATGCCAAATTATAGCTTTCTAGTACTGAGATTCTCTGAGCTAAGCTGCAGGTGGACTGTACCTACTTAATAGTTACTCTTATCTTAGAAATAAAGGATGTTTTTATGGATCTCAAACCACATGAACAAAGTCGCAGAACACTGAAAATATCACAAAATAAAAGGCTTTATAATATTTAGTTTTTTTAACGAACAAGCAACTTCAAATTGTAATTTTTAGTATTTAGTACCTAGTTAGTAATAATTATTTTATAAACCTACTAATCATACAAAAGTATACTATCTATAGATACACCTGTGGCCAACCTTTACGGGGATTACAGGCGTGATGATGTTATGCGTAGCACCTACTACGATAAACAAAAATTATGTGCGATTATTATTCTAATTCAGTTAACAATAAGTGTCTACCTAAATTACTGCAGTCACCGCGAAAAAACAAGTTGGCATCAGTAAAATGTTTAGGTGCAATTCTTACGTACAATACATTCACATAACGAGTTCATAAACTTTGACATGTTATGTTCTAGTATCTGATCACACATTGAGAAGCCGTCTATTGCTACGTCTAGTTCCCCATCCGACTGTTGTATAAAACGGGCAGGTATCTGTTTATCCTCAAACGAAAAATAAAGATGCCCATGAATATTAACGATATCTGATGGAACTATGTTCTTAATCAAGTCAGAGTTAGATATTGACTCGTTGTTTGATGGAGTTGATGCAATGTTGTGATTCTGAATAGTTACAAAGTCAGCATTAGGAATTTCTTCGTAACCATCCAGTACACTTACAAAGGTGCCATTTGAAAGTTCCTTCGTTATAATTCGTGGTACTTGCATTTCATTTTCACTCAATACTTTGCGGTCCGTATTGCTTAGGTCCCCATAATTTGTCGGATCGGTAGTAGCCGCCAGATTTATTTTGTCATATACTGCCGAGTCCTCATAAACGGATGAAGTCGAGGTAATGTCAATGCTCTTCTTATTTAGCACATATTTGTTAAACAAATGATCGTCAAGTTCTGATTTTTTATGAAGTGGTACGTTTTGCGATTTTCTGGCAACAATGCCAGTAGTCTCGGTCCCGGCATTGTTGATATTACCATTCGTTGAATGAATCGATAGTGTTTCAGAATACATATTACTAGCATTAACATTTCCAAAATCTTTTGTAGCATTTTGTGCTCTTATCTCTTTGTAAGAATCAGCAGTAAAAATTGTATCTTGGTCATCCTGAGTAAACTCCATTGTTTTGTCCTCCCGAGACAAAAATTGGTTTATTTGATATATGCTTTGTTTTATGATATTGACCGGCTGATCACACTTACTTTGAATCTCTGTTAGCTGTTGGAAATTTGATAAGTTATCATATTGAACTTTTCGGCCCCAATTAGTATTTGTTTTGTTAATGGTATCAAAATATTGTGAAAATATGTAAATATGGAAATTTATGCATTCTGATAAGTTTTTTTCAGCAGTCTGGAAGTTAACAAACATATTTTTTAGCTCCTCAAGTTGCATTTTATCGTTTTCTGAAGTTATGTCTATGTCCAAATAAAGATGAAGCGATTCTTTGATTTCATTCGGCTTTGGAAAGTTAGTGTCACTTCTTTTGTATTGACTGGAAGACTGGGTAATATTCTCGTCATAGTTATTTTGTTCTGCGAAAGGTGCAATAGTTATGATATCTCTTTTTGTGTCGTTAAATGTATTTTCTTTAGACTTGAAAATTGGATTAGTTTGTTCATCAAATGATGTTTTTTGGGCAGAAGACATCTTTGCAGGATCATAATAATTTCCACTATCTGTTATCTCTGTGGGCGTCGCGATGTGTGTTGCCGTCGTTTTCTGAGTTTTCGGTAGACTCCGAAGAGAGCAGTCGCATCCAGGCGAGATGGAAGAGTTTTCAGGTGGACTGTAATACAATAAGTATTTACCGAAATTATTTTGATTGTTTTAACTTAGAAGCGTCTAAGATAGATTTGCAAGCTGTGCGTTACAGAACTCTTCAAGAGCAATACGAAAAATTAAAAGAACGTTCTACATCTACATAAATTTACAGGGAGATATGGGAAAAGACAAAGTACGGAGATACTTATTTTTCGAAAAATATGTTTTCTTATTTTTTAATTATAAAGGGATACTTTAAACTCGACTTACAAATTGCAGTAATGAAGACAACTTTTTGGTAGTCCTAGAGTGGTCTTCATCATCGTAACTACTATGATTATGTACATTTTCACAGCGCGCATCATTAGAGGAGCGAACTACTTGTATGACGTTCCACAAACTCATTAAGTGTGTTCACCACGGCCGTAGTCGAAGCGTGGCTACGCGATCCGTCACATTAACACTCATTAAAACGATAATTTTAATTTACTGCATAAAGCATGCCTCAACCTTGTGTCGTCAGTTTTGTGTCGCAAGCCGTAACGCTTTTCAATTAAGTTCGAAGAACTCCTTGTTGCACCTTTGTAATCGGAGATGCATTGTGTTTTCATCTGATTTAATCGTAGGTACCTACGAAATCTAAACTAATATAATAAATGCGAATGTGAGTTTGTGTGTTTGGTTGTTAGGTACCTCGCTTTCATGTCTAAACAGCTGAACCTCTTTTAAAGATTATTATTTGGTAGAGATTTATTTGATTTTTATCCCGAGAGTAATAATTGCCGAATTTGACGCGGGCGAAAAAGCGAAAAGTGGCTCTTATTGCACTGCTGTTAGGTTCACAATGCAGTGTATATTATTTTGCGTATGTTACGGTAAAATTGATAAGTAGGTATCTATTAGTTCATTATGACCGCACTGTAAGTAGGCATCTATATGAACTATCATAATCACAGCTTGAATACAGGTTGGAAATTGAGACGGGGTGGCTTAGGCAGTTAGAATGTAAGTACCTACCTTAGTCGTTTTTAGAGTTCCTTGTTCTTACCCGACTCCGGGAGGGTAATGTTTTTCGAGCGTATGTATGTATCTATGTATGTCCATTTATTTGGCACGCCCTACAGCCCAAACGGCTTGACGGATTTTGACATATTACCTATATCAGGGGCCGTTGGATTCGTTTCAATTGTGGGAATGACTTTTTTTTAAATTATTTAGTTTATGTATCTATTCATAATCTCTTACCACATAACTTATTTGGAGGACTCGTTCATTAATAAAACAAAATGTCTGAAATAAGTAAAACAAATTATTCATCATCATCATCAGCCTTTTAATGTTTCCACTGCTGGGACACAGGCCTCCTCTCTGTGAGAGGGAATGGGCCGTAATCCACCACGCGGGCCCAGTGCGGGTTGGTGGATGGCACGTCTTCGAATTTTTGGTTCTAGGACATGTCGGTTTCCTTCACCGTTTTGATAGCAGTGGTGATGAAATAATTTACACAAAGTAAAGCTCCTGACTGGGCTCGAACTCACGACCTTCAACTTGTAAGTCACGGCCGCTACCACTGGGCCACCACCATAGATATAGTATTTTATATTTCTATGGCCACCACTGATCTCAAAAAAATAATAATTTTAAAAACAAAAAGTCGGTGACAAACGAAGTTTTGGTAGGTTTTTCTATAATTTTTGTTTGTCCCTGCCTGCAAGGAAAAGAAGAATAAGTCCTAAAATTCAACTATCCTATATCTTAGCTATAATTGTGTTGTCCTATACCTATAGCTATCACGAAAACAGAAATTAACTGGAATTAATTGCTTTTGCGATACTACTTAGCTCACTAATGTAGAAATTATTATCTATGGTATTAAATGCCAAGTCTGGGTTACAGGACTACGTTTGCAAGCTAGGTAATTTCTTTCTTTATAAAAAAAACGTTGCCCACACTAGGAATTTCTTCTTGTATCGTGGGTGCGTTTACAAACATAAAAACTCACATAAACAGCACCTAGAGCCGGAACAACTATCTGTAGGTAATTCAAATAATTGTTCCGTGCGGGAATCGAACCCGTGACACGCAGCACAGCAGTCAATCGCTCAACCACTGCGCCAACCGTGCGTCCAAATTGAAAACATTATAAAAAGTTGAATGTCATTGTGTTTAATGGCAGTGCAAACTTTGTTGAATTTTGAGACTTCTATCGATATAGTGAATAAATACAAATACTATAAATTCCTCTTTGTGTTTAATCGTTGATACTTAACTTAGTGAGATCGTTTAGGCGCCTATTTTCAAACAACAAATGATTAATTTATATTGTTTTACCTTTATTGAGCTAAGTAGTTATTCGCTTAAGCACCTACTTCCAGTTCATTTCTGCTTTCCTGGTAGTTTTAATTAATAAACAATTAGGACAGTTCAACTTTTAAACGTCTAGGTATCTTATTTATTACGAATTCTTCATTCTCTTTTCTTCTTATGAAAGTAACTCTGTTTGACCGTCTTCTGTATGGTATGGAGATAGTTTGAGACACTGGGACTTGGAAGGACATAGGATACTTCTATTTTTACTGTGACTAAATCCACAATTTTATGCAACTTTAGTCTCAAAGAAAACAAAAATACATTTTCGAAAAATATGTATCTACCTACATGTAACAGCCTATCGTTGCCATACTATGGACACCGGCAATAAAAATCTTCCTGCCGTCAACATACAAAACAATATTAATGAAAACCTTAGAGATACACTGCAGAAAACCGATAAAAAACTACGCAAAATAAGTATAAAATAGACTTTCAACAAAAGGAGGAGGTTTTATGTTCGTCTTATGTTTTTTGTTTATGTTCACTATTTCTTCGTCAATTATGGACCGATATTGAAAAATCGAAAAATATTTTGTTTTGTATATTATGTTCCCAAATTGACCGAATTTTAATTTAGTGAAAATCTGATGAAGAACTTCGGAGACATACAATAGAACTCTTGAATAAATTACGGCAAATCTCTCGGGATTGCTGCAATCGCACGTGTTTTTAGGGTTCCGTACCCAAAGGGTAAAAAAGTTAATTAAAAAAATCAAAAAACCCGACTGCTTAAAAAGCAAACTAAAAAGACGTAAACAAGAAAAAAATCATGCTGTGCAGTCGGAGGATACATATTCGCGAGCTGGCGGACCAAAACCAGATGTATCCTCCGACTGCACAGCATGATATTTTTCTTATTTACGTCTTTTTAGTTTGCTTTTTAAGCAGTCGGGTTTTTTGATTTTTTTAATTAACTTTTTTTATTTACAACTTTTTAGTTATTTTTTTTTAGACTGTACCTAAACAGTTAAACGTATAAGTGTTATATATTTTTGAAATCGCCTCTTAAAATCCTTTATTTTGATACCCCACACGATGGGTTTGGAAGAAAAAAAAAATTTTTTCCCCAAAAAATGGCGCCCAAAAGCCGCCATTTTTGTATTTTCCAATTTTAATGTAGCCAGTGACACTCGCAAGATTAAGACGAATCGATTCACGTAAGAATCATCAAAATCGGCCAACGCGTTTGGTCTCTAGAACGCCACATAGGAACAAACATACATACATACATACATACATACTTACATACATACATACATACATACATACATACATACTTACATACATACATACATACATACATACATAGACTGATAAACACATTACCCTCCTTCGGCAGTCGGGTAAAAACGGGACCCTATAACTAAGACTTCGCGATCCGTCTGTCCGTCTGTCTGTCTGTCTGTCTGTCTGTCTGTCTGTCTGTCTGTCTGTCGGTCCGTCTGTCTCCAGGCTGTATCTCATGAACCGTGATAGCTAGACAGTTGAAATTTTCACAGATGATGTATTTCTGTTGCCGCTATAACAACAAATACTAAAAACAGTATAAAGTAAATATTAAAGGGGGGCTCCCATACAACAAACGTGATATTTATGCAGTGTTTTGCGATAATGGTACGGAACCCTTCGTGTGCGAGTCCGACTCGCACTTGGCCGGTTTTTTTTTACCATTTCATAAGGTAACATCACGCCAGTACGCTCTAAAGGGGTACGCAGATGTATAAAGTTCACCTTGGTACACTGTCATTTCACCGGTTATGTTCAAGTTTCATGATATTCGGCTATGCTTCCATAGTGAAAAAAATTAGTACCTACCTACCAAAGACACCGATTTTTCACTCTGTACCTAGTTTTTTTATTTGGAAGTCTGTAGTATTTTTTTGTTAAAAGGATTTTTTATTTTTCATTTTTTAATTGTATCTACGCAA
This sequence comes from Anorthoa munda, assembly GCA_945859665.1. Classification (NCBI taxonomy): domain Eukaryota; kingdom Metazoa; phylum Arthropoda; class Insecta; order Lepidoptera; family Noctuidae; genus Anorthoa; species Anorthoa munda. The sequence goes on from OX243893.1 coordinate 43,789,395, forward strand.
GTTCTTTAGTAAGGTCCTTATAAAGTCACTTTTTCTGTTCTCCATTTGTGCAGCTTTTTTGACATCCAATAAATAAAACCACTAGTACCCCTCAAACTTGAGAAGTTATTGACCACAAATTGGTTCTTATCAGTGGCTTGTATATCTCACTATGGGTTAAACAACAACAAAAGACGGCTACAGCACGGTAATGATATGCTACAGTCTATATTTTCTGATATTTTATATGATCGGGCAATGAAAACAACTACTTTCGTGCCATATGACAACGCTAGTCGCTAATGGGTTAATTAGCTTATAAAGGGGTTTACGATAAGGGCGGGTAGATGTTGAAATTAAATAAAACAAGCTGTGCGTGAGGTTTTAACAAAATACTTTTTTATTTAAGTGGGCCTTCCACTTGTGCCATTAAGTTTGGAATATGACATCGTTCAAATGGGCGCCTCGGCTATTTATAGAGTCACGGATCCGAGTCGTCTAATTTTCAACGACTCTTCTGCAAAGATCCGGTTGAATTCGAGTGATGGCCTGTATGTGTTTGTTCATATTTAGGGCATCGGTCGATTTTGGTGTGTTTACATAGACCTGCGACTTCAAGAAACTCAACAACAAAAAGTCTAGCGGGGTCAAATCGCATGACCTTGGTGGTAAATTCACATCACCACTGGGAGTGATGCCTAACCTTACCCTAAAATCGCGGGTTATTGGACGATTCGCACGAATTTAACTCGCCCAAAACGTGCGAATAGGCCCCTTTTAAAAATATTATATTTTCTGTGGCGATTCGCCTGAAGTGAATTTATCGGTGTGCGAATCGTCTACTCCAAAATTATGTAGTAGGCAATTGGCTCATATTTTATTATAGAGAACAATAAATACAAAAGTACAGTCGAGCTCACCCACCTCGGAAATAATATGAAGAATTAATCGAAGTTAATATATATTTTAGTAGAAACTGTCGATTTGCACTTTTCGGGCGAGTTAAATTCGTGCGAATCGTCGAATAATCCAAATCACTCATGCAGATTTTTTTGGCATTTGAACGTGCTGTTCAATTGTGTAACTTGCCATGGTGACTTGGCTTAGGTAAATAAACAAAAGATTTGATAGATGTCACCAATACAAAATGGCCGCCACGGGCCGCCATTATCTTACCGCGCCAATTGAAAACCCCTTTAGTACCTACTTACCTATTAAATTAAGGCAGGCATTTATGGTGGAAAAATAATTATTAAATTCTTGACAGAATTGATTAAAATACCTTTGTATGTAGTTAATGGATACCTAGTTACTATTGTGAATTTAAATTGAATTATTTCAACTTTACAATACGAAATAAACTTTCTCGATACAATGGGCAAATACAAGTAAGTAGGTAGATACCTAAATATCAAGCACCGGCGATGAGTAGGTAAAAATATGAAAATTTATGCTGCCACACAACAACAAAGTCAACCTTGTTGAAGGTCACTGTCAATTGACTCACGACGATATTACATATACACCTACTTATATAGGTACTTTGCTAAGTGAGGTAACATCGGTGCGAGTATTTAATAGATAAAAAATAGCATTCATAAAATGTGTAAGCAATATCAAGTACCTACCAGTATTATCAGCCGATTATTGAGTTATCGGCTTATTGTGTAAGTAGGATAACTATTTTACTTTGGATTCAACCTCTCAGTAATGCAGATTTTATTAAATTAACGTATTTTGTCTTTTGTACCACTGGAGGAGGTCGTGGTTAAATAATAGGTACCTAACAGCCGGCAGCCGCACGGGTCGATATTGCTGAGCTTGGTCCGGGCCATCTTTACATAGCAAGTTTCCTCCGTGCTTCGGAAAACAGCTGTGTTGGTCCCGGCAGTCAATTGAAGATCTTTGACAGCCATTACGGGTAGTCAGAAGCCTGAGTTCTGACACCAATCTTGCCAAATGGTATCCGTGTTACCCAGTGACTGGATTGTACAGGTCAGCAGCCTAATTGCGTAAGTGAATTCGGAAATGTAAAGGGTTTGACCCTATAAAAGAGTATGACAAATACCCTTTAAATAATAAGGTACTTATTGCCAAAAAAAAATGTTTGTCTCACTCCTCAGGCTAATAATAAACTACTGGTACACGACGTGTAACAGAATAAACGCACAACTTGAAAAGGTGTAATTATAGATACATTTCGTAGATTTATGTAAATATAAACGTACGGGGCAGTAGATATTTTCTTGCTTTTTCAAATTGGTATTTTAGCCAAAGGTAATGATGAGTTGAAGTGATGACAGTTTTATGAAGAATTTTTCGCGTTATTATAAAGATTTAAAGAATAAAGTTAAAGTCAAATATATTTATTTCAACTAGGCCATTATGCGGCACAACGTAACGTCCAGCATTAAAATTTACAAGTAAATAATAACAATTGATTCTACCGTCCATTCTGAAAAGTAGCTTGTTATGGAGAAGGACGGACAAGAAACTCCATACATACTCTTTTGCAAAAATAAGTGTTTTACAATATTAACATAAGTACATACATTAATATAAATTATTTCATCACCACTGCTCTCAAAAACGGCGAAGGAAAACATCGTGAGGAAACCGGCATGTCCTAGAACCAAAAACTCGAAGACATGTGTCATCCAATCCGCACTGGGGCCGCGTGGTGGATTACGGCCCATTCCCTCTCATAGAGAGGAGGCCTGTGTCCCAGCAGTGGGAACATTAATAGGCTGATGATTGACATACGTGAGGACGATGCACCTAGAATAGCACTACATACTACACCACGTACAGGTACGAAGTATTAAAAGTACTCACACATGTGCTGTGCAGTTACCTATATAATACTAGAAAAAACTTAGTCTAACAATACAAATATATTTTTATACAGTCTTCAGCAGGTCCAAAAATACTTTAATACAATAACGCTCCGTTCATCACTTATTTTTGCACCCTGGTAGTTGTGGAGCAGGACTAACATTGAGCCAATCATTTTTACCAGCGATGTAATCCCTCAACTTATAATAATATGCCTGCCTGCATAGTGTGGGTTTTATAAATATAAGTTTTAAGTTTCATTACATTCGGTTTTAGAATGTGGGGAGGTATTTTATTGTAACATTTTATACAGTACCCCATGAAAGTTGAGGCTACTTTAGCCAGTCTAAAACATGGTTGAACTAATTGGTCCCTATTTCTAGTAATGTAATTAATAAAAGGACAAAGAATAATATACTTACGGGTAATTATTAGCGCTCCATATCGCGCGACTGCGAAATGTGATAAGCAAAAACGCACGCGTTTTTAATGTACTGCATTTGCATTATGAACCTAAAGTGTACCTAAAATAAATTCTGAATAAAACCCGTTTGAAGAACTCCTTTTCGATACTACATGGAAATCTAGAAATTCAGAAAAAGGCGTCCTTAGGTACCCTTGTCCTCAACTGCACGTTATAAAAACGGGCATGATGTAAGTCTCTAAAAAACCTTGTGCAATTTTGAACATGGATACAAAACTTAACTGTTCAGATAGCCATTATAATGTAATCAGCCCATAAAACGATCGCAGTTCAATGGTTAAACTAATAAAAGTTAACTCATTTTGTTTCGATAACAATGTCAATGTTAGGTTAAAAAAAGACATCTAAATACTTAAACATAAAAATGTTATTGTATACTCATTATAATGATTGTTAAACACAGTAATTAAGAGCTATCATTAAGATATTAGGGTAATTATTCGTCAAATTATCTATAAACTGTAATTGTAAACGAAATCATTAACACATCTAATGACATGATGCCTGTATGATGCTTGAAGGGGGTAGGCAGAGTTGCACATACACTACATCCACATTTCGCCAGTTCATATTTTAAGGCCCGTATGGGGCGAGCCCATTCCCATTAACCGAGCACAAGTACAGGCTGCTGCTGGGAAATTCCAGATGCAAAACCCCAATAACAAAGCTGTGAAATCAAAGACCTAAGTTATCGTGCGAAGAGACGGAGAAGATTTTATAAATATAAAGATCGCCAATCATACGCTATCACCAATACGGCACTAATTACACTACAAGTACACACACTAAACATTTCACACATTTGCACAAATAACTCACAAAAATCTATAATTATTTCCTATTTTTTTAAGTTACAACCTCTCCATACTAATCCATACTGCCATACTAATATAGTAGGGTAGGGTAGGTAGGATAAGGTAGTTAGGGTAGGGTAGGGTGGGTAGGGTAGGGTATTCACATGTCCATAAAAAGTAATTTAATATATTAATTACAACTCAGGTCCTACCTGTTTGGGGACCACCGTCTGTACAAAGTGATTTTTGTAATACTCGTAGTTACTGGCCAGATAATTATGTAATGGATGTAAGACTCACTTTTTTGGGGGCTGGTCTGGGTTTGCAAACTTACGCTTCGAATCTTCAGCGACAGGCCTCGTAGGGCATGGCTTTGCAGATGCAGTCCTACCTTGTCTGGCTCCTTCAGAGACGGCAAGGTGGCGTGGTCTTGAGGGAGAGCGCTACGGTCGAGTAGATCCTCAAGGCAAGTGCGGTGATTATCCTTCTCGTGGTTGCCGCTCTGTTATTGGAAACAACAGAAATCACCGGGCGACGTATCACAGGGGTGGCGAGGTCATGCCTCATGCCCCTGAGTGCCTTGCCTCGCGCGGGGACCCGTATAGAGGGATGAAGGGATCCTGGTGGTTGAGTGGAGCAGGTTGCACACAACACGCCACTTTGGCCTGGATTTCCTCCGACACGGGAGGTTGTGGGAGTAGCTTACCCACGATCAATCAGCTGATCTCTCCTTCTGAGGGTATAAGCGTGGTGCGTGGGGTCCACTGAGGAAGTTTTCCGACGGCTGAAGTGGTGGTGAAGGTCACGCTGACGGTGTAAGGGAGGGTTGTTCTGTTCAAGCCAACCCAAACGAGCACCTGATGTCGCACTGTAAGCCAGTCCTGCGCACCTATATCTCAATGGTAGTCCTAACGGCCCACCTTAAGTAGTGGGTCGTTCCCAGTTGCGGGCTCGATGGAGGGTGGGAGCCGGAGAGATGATTTTTTTGTACATGGATTTCGTTAAAGACTTGAGTACATTAGAGGTGGTGTCTGCGAAAGCTGACAACACCTCCAGCGTAGTCTCCAGGAACTTCGTGGCTCCTCTGACCACATCCTCCGAGGTCGATGCCTCCTGTACAACGGAGGCTGCTGGCTTACTTGCGAGTGCAAACCCGCAAGGGTAAGGACAAGGGCAAGGGTGAGCGTAGAAATACGCAAACCCCTGCCCCCCCCAAGGAACCGGCGAGTACGACTGGACCAGCTCAGAGCAATAAGCCCATGAATAGGAGACAGCGACGGCAGGAGCAAAGGAGAGGCAAAGCGAAGGCTCCTATTAGCTTCTCGAAAGGTATTGAAGCTCAACTTGCGCCGGACACAAGCCGATCATCAGTGGCGGGCAGACCAGCACACGGCGGCGACCTCATCGCAGCACACCGTTTGGGACGGCAGGTCGGTGACAAGCGAGCTCTGAATGAGACTTTGTCACCTCGTGGAGAGCACAAGCGTCAGCGGCTTGGTCGGTCCGGGAGGGTTGGTGATATGAGCTACGCCCGGGCTGCCAGTGCCCAACTGTGCGTCGCGGTGACATGCGAGCGCAGTGCCATCAGCAAGGAAGTGTCGGCCTTGGTGACCCAGCAGATCCAAAAATGGATCATAGACGAGGCTCTCTCTCCCACGTTGGAGACACCTGAGCGTCAGATATTGTCCTTCACCGCTAAACCGCAATTCGGCAGCGGTGCGCTCAAGCTGTGGTGTTGCGACGACTTCACCCTGGCTTGGCTGAAGAGGACGGTCCCCGATTTGCCCCTCCCGGATGGCACCTCGCTAGTCGTGAAGTGCCAATCGGAGCTAGTAAAAATGGTACGCTGTGGTAGTTATACCGGACGACAGCGGAGTGTACCAAGACCTCAATATCGCAGCGAGAACTCTGTGGTATCAGAACCCATGGGTGGTGATCCACTCAGATAGGCAGAAGACGTGCTGGTTCGTGGTGCTGAGTGTCCCCGAGGACCACAAACCGGTCTTGATGGGCGTCGAACGTAGGCTGTCTATCGGCCTGGGCTCAGTGTACATCAAGTTGCAGGGAGCCAATGGCAGATTTGCGTGCGTCCCTCGGGGATGGGAGCCGATCACGAGGCAGCTCGTCAAGAACGTCAGCACATGGGAGAGCAACCCCCTGCCTAGCAATATGGAAGCATCTGCGGCCGACTCTGCAGCAATTGCAGAAAAGGTGACCCCTGAGGATGACTCGTCTAAGGTCCTTCTGACGGGCGGGGAGCTGGACGCCATTATACTGTCGCCAGCTTTTGGCCCGTCGGAGGATGACCTCATCGAGGGGGATGCTTTCGCGGGGCTGCAACTGGAGGAGGAAGAGGAGGGACCCACCCATGATGGCGATCCCTTCGTCCGTCTATAAAGTTGTGCAGGCAAACCTCCACCACAGCCAGACAGCGACGGCTCAACTACGCAAATGGCTGGAGGTACAACAGACTGCTATCGCCCTAATCCAGGAGCCTTGGATTAGGGGTGGCCAAATCAGAGGACTATCCAACCTTGGTGATAAGCTCCTTTTTATTTCTAATCATGATCACACAGCTTCTAAATGATTTCTGTTGCAGAGATACCTCTGCAGCTAGGCTGTATATGCAGCGCGGTGCCATAGATCTGCCGATTGTCTTCAAATTCAAATTCAAATGTATTTATTTGCTAGAATGTAGGTTTACAAAGTATGATCTTAAATCTATGACGGTCCCTTTACATTCTACCATTAGATATGGTGTGCAAATATTTAATTTCATCTTGTCCTATCATCTAAATTTATTTTTATTAAATTAAGAAAATAGACAGAAATAACAAAAAAGAATCGCCTCGGCCTATATGCCTGAGGCGGAGGCACCGCCCCCACATGACCTCGTCCGCCTCGTAAACTACTGCGAGACCAGCGGGGAAGAGATCATCATTGGGACCGACGCGAACGCACATCACCCCCTGTGGGGAATGGAAGCGCCTAATGAAAGAGGTAAGGCATTATTGGACTACTTGTTTACAACTAACTTGTCACTACTAAACACAGGCGCAGAAGCAACGTTCGTAACGAGACGCGGTCGCACAATTATTGACCTAACTTTGGCGACGGAAGGCGCAGCGGTGATTACTACTGGGTGGCAGGTCTTCAACGAGGCCTCCTGCTCGGACCACAGATGGATCCGCTTCGACATTCAGCTCTGTGTTCAGAGCTGTCTACACACGCACCCTAGAATTGAAACTGCCGCCCATATGTGAGGCGCGGACTATAGGGAATGAAACGCGGTTAGACATGCAAGTCAGTCAACTTACCGAGTCTCTGATAAGCAGCTACCATACCGTTTGCCCTCTGACTACCCCGCGCAATACACCGGGCAAGCAACCCTGGTGGGGAGCGGAGTTAAATCGCAAACGCGGGAAGGTAAGAAAGGCCCTGAACAGGGCCATGAACACATGCATGGATGAGGACTGGGACGCTTACTACGAGGCCAAATCCAGCTATAAAAAATGCATCAGCGTACCGCAGGGTGGCGCAAATTCTGTGGTAACATTGAATCTTGCCAAGTGGCAAACAGGATAAGGAAAATGATGGCACAGGAGCAGACACCTGAGCCTGCCACACTCCGTAAACCTGACAACTCACTCACCACATCACCTGAAGAAGCTAGACGCATCCTGATAGAAACTCACTTCCCAGGTAGCGTTATCGCCCAGGTAACTGACTGGAAAGATACTACCCAGGTACCAACAGAAGATGATTGGCTCCACGCATACAGGTGATCACGATGGAGAAACTACAGTGGGCCATCCTAAGCCTTCATCCTTTCAAGGCGCCCGGTCCAGATGGGGTGTTCCCTGCGCTGCTGCAGTGGTGAAGTACGTCTGTTTCAGAGAGACTGGTGCCACGAATGAGGGCGTGCCTGGCCTTTAGATACGTCCCGAAAGGATGTAGAGAAGTGAAAGCGATATTGATCCCTAAGACAGGCAAAGGTGACTATACAAACGCCAAATCCTTCAGACCCCTCAGTCTGACCTCGTTTTTACTTAAATCGATGGAGAGACTGTGCGACAGGGAACTACGAGATGGCGTTCTTAAATCATTACCTCTCCACGGTAACCAACATGCCTACAGCTCCGGTAAGTCTACGGAATCTGCTCCCCTTTTGGTGGTAGGCCAGATAGAGGAAGCAATCCATCAAAAAGGTACATGCCTGGGCACTTTCATAGACATCGAAGGGGCCTTCGACAAAACTAACTTCTCCAGACACGGAGCAGAACAGGTACTAATTGACTGGATAACCAATATGTTAAGCAAACGTGCGGTTCGGCTGGAGGGCGAACAACTACTGGCCCTGATAGCCAAGGGCTGCCCTCAGGGAGGGGTGCTCTCCCCTCTTCTTTGGAATCTGGTAATCAACGATCTTATCACCAGACTTAACGAACACCGTTATTACACAATAGGGTATGCAGACGACCTCGCAATTCTAGTACCCGGGAAGGTTACTGGAACCATCTGCAACCTTTCCCAGCAAGCGCTACGCATAGTGGAACGATGGTGCAGGGAGTATGATCTTTAAGTTAACCCCTCTAAGACTGTACTGGTAAAAAAAAAACACTAAGGCCCTTTCCGTCTACTAAAGCTGTTCGACACTGAACTCCAGCTGTCCAACGAGGTCAAGTATCTTGGGGTCATTCTCGACAGCAAGCTAAACTGGAGTAGTCACTTAGACAACAAACTTAACAAGGCGTGCAAGAAAATGATAGGCAAAAAATGGGGCCTGTCCCCCAAAATTATTCTCTGGCTGTACTGCGCGGTGATTCGACCCATGATCTCTTATGGGGACAAAGGTAAGTACAGCCGTGAACAAACTGCAACGCACGCAAAGACTGGCCTGCATGGCGACGACAGGCTGCATGAGAACTACCCCGACTGCTGCGCTCGAGGCCATGCTGGAACTGCCTTCGCTCCACCTTTTCATTCAGCAGGAGGCCACGACGGCTGCAGTGCGGCTTAAGGCACTTAATCTCTGGGATAGGCAAACGACACAACACACGGCTCTGCTCGAGGACCTTAATAAAAAGTTCCCTCTTACGACAGCAATTATTGACCGGATACCTTAGCAGTTTGTTTTTGACAAAAAATACAAGATCCAACTCCATGAGGACCACCGCTGTGAGGGGTTACGCCCAGACGAATTGAGGATCTTCACCGATGGTTTCAAGACAGGTTCTGGCTCAGGTGCGGGGGTATTCTTAAAGGACCTCAACATACATATAGCCGCGCCACTTGGGGCACACAACACGGTGTTCCAGGCAGAGTGTGGGCATCACCCTGGCTGCATCGGCCATTCTAGACAGGAAGGTAAAGGATTTCCCAATACGCATTCTCTCTGACAGCATGGCCGTCCTGCAGGCGTTGGGCAGCCACACGGTCTGCTCTGGACTGATATACGAGTGTCACCAACGCCTAAAAAAGGTTGGGTAAAGCAATAAACTAACCATTCAATGGATCAGGGCTAGTGATTCCCGAGGCAACGATGCGGCTCGCCCGTAGGGGATCCAGTATGGCGGTGGAGGGTCCGGAGCTAATCGTGCCAATACGAGTACCATTCGGCTACCTCCGCAGTCTGATAAGGAAACGCACCAAGGAGCAACACTACAGATTGTGGATTGACCACAGTGAGTGCAGGCAGTCCAAAGAAGCACTTCCCGCTTTGGATGAACGTTTCACGCAGAAGGCCCTACGTCTGACGAAACAGCAGTTGCGAGCAGTTACAGCTGTAACGACTGGCCACGGGACTTTTAATAAGCACCTTTTTGGCTTAGGGATTACGGAAATAGCATACGTAAATCAAATAATTTTTTGCAAACAAAACTGTTCAAAAGGAGGTTTAATATTGATATTTTGGCATAGAGCGGGCGCACGGCCAGTACTGCGTTTACATTGGGGCGTATATATCGCTTTAAGTTTAGTATAATTTCCAAAATAATACTTATAGGTATTTTTAACTTCTGTTCTTGATTATTTTCTAACACTAACAGATACAGAAACAAGCATTTTATGTCCTTGTGGCGATGCTCTGTGTGGGATATTCTTAATTCTAATTCCTCATTTATCCCGAACTTTCAGGATAAATGGTAACAGTGTACATTCATGTAAAGATTTTTCCACGGGGGCTGACGGAAAGTGTCTGGGAGTATTGGCGACTTATTTTTACCCGACTGCCGAAGGAGGGTAATGTGTTTATCAGTCTATGTATGTATGTATGTTTGTTCCTATGTGGCGTACCAGAGACCAAACGCGTTGGCCGATTTTGATGATTCTTACGTCAATCGATTCGTCTGAACCCTGCGACTGTCACTGGCTATATTAAAATTGTAAGATAGAAAAACGGCGGATTTTGGGCGCCATATTGTGGGAGCCCAATTTTTTTTTCTTCCTTTCCCATCGTGTGGGGTATCAAAATAATGGATTTTATGAGGCGATTTCAAAAATATAAAACACTTATATGTGTACCAAATTCGAAAAAAAATAACTAAAAAGTTATAAATAAAAAAAAGTTAATTAAAAAAATCAAAAACCCGACTGCTTAAGAAGCGAACTAAAAAGACGTAAACAAGAAGAAAATCATGCTGTGCAGTCGGAGGATACATATTCGCAAGCTGGCTGACCAAAACCAGATGGTTTAAACTTATTTTTTTAAGGATTTTGCCTAAAATATACGTAAAAATCTGCTTGGAGAATTTACGCGAGGTAAGTAAAATATTTATGTACCTTGATTACCTGATACCTGAAAATTGGCCGTCTAAGGAAGCTAGCAGGTACCTATGCGTTCTTAGTACATACACTACTCAATCGTCCACATTTCCTTTGTCAAAAAATGCGTGACGTCTGGTGGCCCTGGGATCTCACTCTAATACATACATTATATATGTCATGTCAAATTGATAACCTCCATTTTTAGAAGTCGGTAAAAAGGAGGCAGTGATAGCGTGACAGGACGGTATGGAAGAAGAAAACGTGTTGCACCGACCCCAAATAAAATGGGACTGATGGGAGTAAGGGACAAGGGCAGGAAGTAGGATTAGTATTTAGTTTAATTACCTTGAGTTAACTTTTATTGTTTATGAATTTATGTATTTGTAAAACACAATACGATAATACTATTATACTAGCTGACCCGGCAAACTTTGTTTTGCCATAAAAACACCAAACATTCATCTACCCTACCTAACCTACCCTACCCTACCTACCCTACCCTACCCTACCCTACCTACCCTACCCTACCTACCCTACCTACCCTACCCTAACTACCTACCCTACCCTAACTACCTACCCTACCCTACCTACCCTACCCTACCCTACCTAGCCTACCCTACCCTACCCTACCCTACCTACCCTACCCTACCTATCCTACCTACCCTACCCTACCTACCCTACCTACCCTACCCTACCTACCCTACCCTACCTACCCTACCTACCCTACCTACCCTACCTACCCTACCTACCCTACCCTACCCCACCCTACCCTACCCTACCCTACCCTATATTGTAAATCTAAACCATTCTCGAATCTCCACGAACACACACAAAAAATTTCATCAAAATCGGTCCAGTCGTTTAGGAGGAGTTCAGTCACATACACACGCACACAAGAAATATATATATTAAGATAGCTGAGTGTCAAAAAGTAAAAAGTGTTCGTGTGTGTACACTGTGTACGTGTCAAAATTATCATAGATCGACTGTAAAAAAGGGACTGCTATCTATATACAAGTCATATACATCTGTCCCTTACGCACACTCAAAACAACCTTATTCTAAGAGCTTATGGTCAACCCCGACTGACAATTACGATAATACTGTAATATTATATAACTAAGTGTCAAAAAGAAAAAGTATGGCATTGCCAAGCGCTATCAAAATGTCACGTGATCAACGATCAACCACTTACATTTTGGCAATTTGACAATGGCCATCGCTGATAGCATGACACTTTGTCTAGAGCCCATAGGACCGGGAACTGGATTTACCATACAAAGTTGTCCGTCTGCTTTTTTTTGAGAATTTTCTATGAATTTCATGAAGAAAGTCGTTCACATACATCATGTGTAGAAGCTCTATTTAAAATATGATCGCACCTTTGCGTTGCACCCTGTATACCTACTATTTGGTACGAAACCCTAAAAAGCTCACATTGTATCTTTGACTAGTATTGCACTAGTTCATATTTATTAGTTATCCGTGTGGCACATTTACTCGCACTCGTTATGCAAAGTAAAACGCACTTGTTTTAAAATACTTAGGATCACAATATATATTGTGAACCTAAAAGCGGTTCAATAATCTAGAACATATTTTGAGCGACGACGGTATTGATAAATTAGATAAAATGTCTTGCTGTTAGAAAAATATCAATCGTGACGTACCTAAGCATTGGCGAGCCTAGAGATACGGTCAAAACTCGTTATACTGGTTTTGCGCAGATGTAGGTCTTTTACGAAACCAACTATAGCACTTTAATATCAGTAGCACAATCAGTTTTTAGCGCCTGTCCTACCCATTTTACTAAATAATACTACTATTACTACTGTAATAATTATCTAAATCGAATTATAGTTTATAAAAAATATCTAGTTACTATTCCCTCCTCGCGTTCCTCATTACTGAGGGACGTGATTGCTTTTCTGTGATGTTGTTTCTTCATCTTGTGTACCCTTGGCGTCGTGGAGTGTATCGAGAGAGCATTGTTCGGTTTTGCGCTACGACCCCCGGCCTCTTGTCTTGCCTAAATAGAATTATTACTATTAACTTATGATAGTTAATATTAAGTAAAGTTAACAGTTACTATTAACTATAATTTATTAAGTAAATTATTGTGGTTATTACTTCTTTGTTTTTAAAATGGAATGGATACCCTGGAATAAGCCAGGCCACACTTTCCAGATATTTCCAGGCAACCCAGCAGTAATCCAGCAGTACCTATCATTCATGAAAATTAAGTAACTTCAAAAAATAACAGCAGATTTTAGCAGTGGCAGTGGCAGTGGCAGTCGATGAAAAGAAAATGCTGTAACAAGTCAGTTGAGACGGTACATAAGTAATTACATATTCAATTTCGGAATTGATAGATTAATTATTATTATAAATGAATCGTTAATTAGGCAGATACATTGTCTTACTTCTTGATCGAAGCTTCTACTACATAATTGTGCATTATAGTACTTTTTCCTTTTGTTTTAGGAAAGAAACCAGCAGGACTATTTGGTTATTTTATTTACAGTCTGATCTGTCCCACTGCAGGGCAAACGCCTCCCTTGCTTTCTTTCATTCCTCCAGGTTTAGTGCAATTGTGAACGATTCCTGTAGATAAGTGGATCTTCCCGCCATCGCCATCAATCAAAGGCAGCTAAATCCATCCACACTTATTTTCCATAATTGCCAAAAAATATTTGTTTATTTTCACTTTGCATCCTGACAATGATGGATAAAGCTGACTTTGATTCCGTTGGGTTTGAAGTGGTTTTCTTTAGGAAATAGCTGCGTTTGATACCAAACGGTTTATGTAATATTGTACAAATTTGGATAAGGAATAAAATGGAATAGTTATTTTTATTTTATTTAGGAAACAAACAGATGCAATAACAAACATAAGCATACAATTAGTTCAACACAATCCAGAAACAGTTTCCACAGATTGATATACAAGTAAACAAGTAAATAATAATAGTACTTAATTAATAGTAATTAACAAGTTAATTTACTTGTATTTAGTTCTATAACAACAGCCAACTAGATAAAAGAGCCCCGTACAAGATCAATGAAATTATGTCCGCGTGAATATATACTTACTACCCTACATACTACGACAAAACTGAACAAAATAAAAGGTCACGTCGCAAGTGAGCTGTTGTTTACCGAGACATATTCGTATTTCTTGCGCCGACCCTACATCTAGTTGGTATTGTTGATCAAATTTTTATACTTATAAGAGGCCCAAGACATTCTATAATCGAAAGCGTGGCGATAGCGATTGTCAAAAAGGAAAAATTGTATGGGATTAACAAGCAACTATCGGCGATCTACGCTGACATCAAATGCCACTTGTCTAGAGCCTCAGGGTAGCTGTAGCTGACTTTGATTCTATACTCTTCGCCTGGGTCTCTTGCGATGTCGCCGGATGAAGTTGGTAATTAAAACCGTGAGACTTTTATGTAACTGGAATATTGCTTAACTTTATGATATGTGCAATTGTGTACGTGCCTCGTCATTAACCATTACCTACTGTGCCGATATTAAGGTCAGTGACTTTATTAGAAATATAAAGCTGGTTTATCCACCTAGCAAACCAACATATGTTACCATTCATAATAACTCTAAGTTGTTATTTATTTTTGTCTTGAGGACACGTTACACCACTTACGTAGGGTACTTCCGATTTACAAAAAAAAAAAATGCTATGGGTCATGTTGTTATTAGTTAGCTACTATCTATAGGTACGTTAGTATTCAAATAAGTAAGTACTGTAGGTAGGTATGGTGCTTTGAGGATAAAGAACTTAAAAACATAAAACACTTAAAAGTGCATAATAACTTGTTTTTTTTTTTGTTTGTTATAGGCTCGCGTTTGACCACTATCTCACCTGATGGTAAGCGATGATGTGGTCGAGGATGGAGCACGCGTGCCTAGTGGTAACCTATTCACTCTTGACTTAAAGACCCCTAGATTGTAGCTATCGGGATACACAGACTCCGGCAGGTAATTCCACTCCTTAGCTGTACGCATAATAAAAGTATTCCCAAAACGGTTGTGCGTATGGGTGGGATGTCTACCATGTACCGATGGCGCATCGCCGTACGTCTGGTAGTCCGATGATGAAACGGACTTTTTTATAGCTTTTCGACACTGATTTTCGATACGAAAGTTATTTTTCTTTTGAAACCGGTTTATTTTTTTGTAAAAAAGATTGTTATTTCTCTCTTTTTATACTTTTAGTACACTATCACTTTTCAGTGAGCAAGTTCTATAGTAAGGTATCTAAAGTATTGACAAAATACCCATAAAAACACAATTAATACATTCTTTCTGTTTGTCGCTAAGGAGTTCGGTTGTTCAAGGTATGTTCCATATCTTGAAAACTGCTGAACTGATTTGGATGAAACATGCACTATTCCCTAAGTTGGGAGATACCTAATCCAATAAAAACAGAATGGTCACAATCCGATAAGTAGTTTCGGCGAAATGCGTGGACAAACACACACACACTTATGAAATATGGCACACATGTTTAGAAGCCAAATTACAGTAACATATGTGCATATTGCGCAAATCCAATAATATTACATAGGTACATATGTGTCGAATTGATTACCTCATAATTTTTGTAGTCGGTAAAAAAAGAGATCAACACTAAAAACAACCTTAATAAAAGTGTTAGAATTGGGCAAACCTGTAGGTACTTATATAATTATGTTTTGCGGTTTAATATTGATACAAAGACTATCTAACTAGACAAACATCATTTCAGTCTTTCTCAGAGACTTAATTCTATTATTTTGTTTTTGGGGCCTTACTATCACAGATGAAAAAACTAAATTGAAAATTTTACAAGCCCCCGACACAGAAACCTCGAAAAGTAAAAAATAACCTGTAGATATTGGCCCTGTAAGCTTAACATGAGTCACCATAGCTTTATCAAGCATCGTAGTCGCGTCGGGAACAGCTAATTAAATAAAAACCCATCAAAGAAACATCATGTCATCACATTCAAGTCCCACAAAGCAGTTTTTCTACCGCAAAAAGTTATGAGATCAAATGTACAACCAAGTCGGATAATTTATTCAATTTGTAGGTACCTAAAAAATAAGTTAACGAACAAACAAATTAACCGACTTGGTTTAGTTGGTTTTAGATAAGAGGTCGACATTTTTGTGTACTTCTAATGGCAAAGGCCATTACTTTTCTCTCGTTGTGCTTCGTCCTGTCTTCTTCTCGAGGAAGCCATCCATGCGTCGCGCCATCTTCTCCTCGTTCTGCAGTCTAAAAATCTTTTGTATACAGAACCTGACTCTCCGCCGCATCTGGCAGTAGTACACACTACGCATACTATTTTTTTTTTATTAACCTTTTATTATATTTTCGACTGTATGTATTTTTTTATGTATATTCACCGATTTCTTTGTCAATTGTGAACTGATTTACAAAATTCTTTATGAAATGATAGGTAGATCTTTTTATGTATTTTTTGCATTGTGTATTGTATTAATGCTAAAGCCCTATTTTGTTGCGCCTGGTTTTAATGAAAGCCGGCCCAAACCCCAAAATGTATTGTGAATGTGTAATTGATTGAAATATCAAAACGTTAATATTTTAGCACTACCGTTCAAATAGTCATCAACAGAGGCAGATTACATGCCGAGAACGCCCTAGGCAAGCAACGCCCTCGACGCTCCTCAGGTGGCAACATACGCGTATCATACATTGTAACGAGTGCTTAACTCAAATACCCCTAAACACAATCATGAAAGTAGTTTCTACAGTCCTTCTAATTTCATAAATCTTATGCTTTTAGCTTCACATACAAAGGTTTTTGCTCAGGAGTCTCAAGATTGCTCTCGATAGAAATCAAAGCATCGTGAGCTTGAGGAAATGACTATATCTTTTTAACAAGCATATTCTGCTCTTACTTCATCTAACCAACTTATATCATGAAATCAGGCGATGTAGGCATAATCAAGTCGGCGGAGCACACTTCGAAAGTAGGAATAATCAAGACGGCGGAACACGCTTCGAAAGCTCTTCATTTCATTAGAATTAAATAATCTTATATATTGTGTAAGTAGGTGCTTACTTCATCTTCATCAGCATTTCAGAAGAAGTCCACTGCTGAACATAGTCTCCAAGTGTCACCACATTGACCGGCCTTGTGTGTCTCGCAACTCAACTTCACCTGCATCCAACAAATTGTGTAAATAAAAGGAGGCATCGATGACCTGCAGCCTTATTGCGTAAGTGAATTCGGCAAGGCAAATGATTTGACTCCATCAATCGACTAATCACATAGACGGAAATCCACATCGCGTCTTTCATCTCGCACGTGATTGGTCGATTGATAATATCAAAACCTTTGCCTTGCCGAATTTACTTACGCAATAAGGCTGCAGGATATCGATGCTTCCTTTTACTTACACAATTTTTAACAGACTTCAAAAAGGAGGAGGTTCTCAATTCGATTGGTAATTTTTTTTATGTATGTACATCGATTTCGCTGAGATTTATGATCCGATTTACGTGATTTTTCAATAGTTTGATGCGGAATAGTTGCCATTTGGTCCCATAAAAATTTAACATTGTTTGGCCACAGATAATATAAGTTTGGCCCAGTAGTTTTCATTTTATGTTTTTATTTTTATTTATGATCATTTTTGTTTACGTGGACGATGTATTTTTTAGTGATGGTGTATTAAATCTAAAAAGAGAGAAATAAAAACATTTTCACAAAAAATAAACCGACTTCAAAAGCAAAACACTAAAAAGTGCAAAAACGTTTCGGAAATCGGTGTAAAAAAATTAATAAAAAATTGAGGTACACCGACTGCCGAAACGGAAGTTATTTGCACTTTTTACCCGACTGTCGAAGGAGGGTAATGTGTTTATCAGTCTATGTATGTATGTATGTTTGTTCCTATGAGGCGTTCTAGAGACCAAACGCGTTGGCCGATTTTGATGATTCTTACGTCAATCGATTCGTTTTATCCTGCGAGTGTCACTGGCTACATTAAAATTGGAAAAAACTAAAATGGCGGCTTTTGGGCGCCATTTTGTGGGAAAATAAATATTTTTCTACCAAACCCATCGTGTGGGGTATCAAAATAAAGGATTTTAAGAGGCAATTTCAAAAATATATGTTTAAATATACCTAATTCTAAAAAAAAATAACTAAAAAGTTGTAAATAAAAAAAGTTAATTAAAAAATCAAAAAACCCGACTGCTTAAAAAGCAAACTAAAAAGACGTAAAAAAGAAGAAAATCATGCTGTGCAGTCGGAGGATACATATTCGCGAGCTGGCTGACCAAAACCAGATGTATCCTCCGACTGCACAGCATGATTTTCTTCTTGTTTACGTCTTTTTAGTTTGCTTTTTAAGTAGTCGGGTTTTTTGATCTTTATATGTTTTGCTTTTGAAGTCGGTTTTTTTTATCTTTGTTAAGAAACTTCCGCGCGCGTCCCTTTGTAACCTCGCGCTCCCTAGTTTGCCAGGGATAATCCGTCTCTGATAATCATTAATCTTCTTTGGTTATGCTCAGCGCATGAGTGTAACATAATATTATTGTTTTCAACAATGTCTTACCATTTAACAAAATCATATAATTATTCAAATTAGGCTGAGAATCAGTACATTTGGTGAGCCATAAAGTTACATTCCTACTAAAGACATAAACGAAACAAAAGGAGTATACTCAGGAGCGTAGCATGTCACATTCTGTAGTTTCTGCCTACTACCATCCCAAGGAAAATGTGTGAGTTTATGTATGTATGTACTCGTAAATGTACAGACAGTCCCCCAAAACACCTGCCCTTCTTAGACTTATTTTATTTTAGATGAGAAGAAGTAATAAAAGCATAAACGCCCCAGCAACACGTCGCTATACGATGATACTTAAATAGTCATAGAAACAACAAAACAATGATTGAGTATTATTTTTGTTGTGTTATACAATTTGCAGCTTATACACATAAAGAATGTACATAATATGTACCTATAAATATAGTTAACATAATTACGAGTAGCCTCGATCTCGCCTGTCGTGCTTGAGGTCGTGGGTTCAAATCCGGGCAAATACCAATGTGACTCTTTTAAATTCATATGTATTGAGCATCGTTGACAACGGTGAAGGAAAACACTGGACTTAGTGTGTAAGTCTGAAATCGCCCACCTGCCTGGAGCAAGCGTTGTGATCAAGGTTCGTGCCTTCTCTGTATGAGTAGAAGCCTTGCCCTACAACACTTAGTGCTACAGTTGCACTAAGTGTTGCTTAAACTCGGAACTTCACCACCCTGGCTGGTTAAGAGGAAAACACTGACCCATCCAAAAACCGACCCTGGGAAGTGTTGCTTTACAACAATACCACCAGTCCGTCGATAGTGCGGGTTGTGTTCGCATCTGTTGGTGTTCAGAACGCGTTCTGGCTTATCAGCTCAGCAAAAAAAAAAAATTGTGATAGCCACAACAATAATTCGCGTTGTGGCATTTTTCTATATTCCAAAACGCGTTACGGCCGTTTGCAAAAAGCCACAACGCGTTCTGAGCTATTTTTCGCTTTTAGATTTATAAGCCTAACATATATATAACGAAATTAAAAGGAAAAGTATTGTGGTACTTTTCCTTTAGCTGTGGCTAAGTAGGCGTTACAAGTTTACGAGCAATAGTCGATCAAGTTATAAAATGTAATTGGAAAAGTAATAATTTTGTATATTGATGTATGGGGACAACAGTTTTTGAATGGCAAAGTTATTTTTGTCCCTTCGTTAGAGCAATGTTCGGTGCTTATACTGTTTATAAACGTTAGTAAGGTTATCTAAGCTATTTATTATGGCGAATGTAGCACGCGAGTCAGATTCGCACTCGGCTAGTTTTTTAATATTATTTCAGTAGTTACTGTTTCTATTTTATTTGATGAGAAGTGTATGGCACGGTAGAATATTTTTTTTTATGTAACGTTCAAAAGTGCCGCTTGGTGGCCTAGTTGAAATAAAATATATTTGTCTTTGTCTTTATGTGACAGAATAATTACAAAATTTTTATTAGATTCGACTCGTATGATGTACACAGAAACACACGCACGTTAAATTTATAATAAACATATAAAAAGATTACCAGACCTTGAATTATTTTGATCTTCTCAAGATAAATAGAAGTCAGGTTTAAGGCAAGTATAACAAATGCCGCCGGAATTTTAAGGAATTAGCCTTAAAATTACAGAGGGAAATCCGATACAATACATCGCACTTTGCATGTTTATTGACCAAATTTAAAAATCTACCAACAGAGCCGGGGCCACACAGAGGTCTCGACGTACAATGAGCAGTCGATACTTGGCCACATACCTAATTGACACATTAATTAACCTTGCAAATCGATCAGATTGCACGACCACCATTGGGTGGTTGAACCCCTCGACAAATGAAACTTCGCTGACAAGAAATTCAAAGAGGTCATTGTAGGGACGGGTTCAACAAAGAGAAATTGACAACATAGTAAATCGATCATGGAGGAAATTATCGTTATTTGATGGAAAAAGTGCATCTCGCCGCTACTTTGTGCAAATAGATAGACTTGCGACTTAAAATGCCTATGCATTCCACTACATTCTTAGATAAATCATTTACTGTCCAGGCTGCTCGTTTGTGGAATGCATTGCCTGACTCAATTAAACGTGCTCAGTCGTTGCCTGTCTTTAAAAAACTTATAAAGGATCATTACCTGTCTCTGTGATCTTGTGCTTGTTTAAGCTGTATTGTTTTCTTGTTTGTATATTTAGATTATTTTGTATGTATGTATTTATGTATCTATTTTAGTAGTTTTTTTTTTATTACCTAATTGTATTAACTCTTATGATTTCAAATTTGCACCAAGTGCAACCCCATGTCGTGTCCAGGCTATCTCTATCCATTCAAGGTTGCCTGGAAGAGATCGCGGAGCGCGATAAGGCCGCCTGTTGTATTTTTGTTTTAATTTTTATGATTTTTTTTGTATTGTTTTATCATGGTGTACAATAAAGTATATATAAATAAATAAATAGATACATATTTCTTTGCTTCTTCTACTTATACCGCTAACTTATAGGTAAGCTTAACAAAGGAAACCCCATTACTTATAAAGGTTTCAGTAATCCATCATTTGAGTCTGCCCGTAAGTACACACACTCCCGCGTTTAGTTTCCGCTATGATTGGCCACTACGAAATTAGGCCAGGAGGATTATTAAGATATCATTTGGTAAACGGACAACCTTCCTTCTGGCATGAACTTACCTATGAACGGACGACGAGGAGACGACGCGATGGCGATGACACACATGTGATGTTTTATAAGCAGAGGCGCACCTGCGTCTATCGTCACGAATCCGGACATTGCGTGTCAAAGGATCGTAAGTTCAGCTTGCTAAACCAGCCGCAAAAAAACTGCCTGCTAATGCAGTAGTCATATTAGTGGCTTCTGGACTTCGTCATTAACTTTTTCATGCCCTCAAGTACCGTCAATCACATTACATGACAATCACTGGCGGACAAAGGGAGGAAGGCGCCGAAGGAATGTCCTGCAAGAAAAGTTAAAAGAAAAGCTAAAATCACACAAAACATAATAAATGTGAAATAAAGTCAATTAGTTCATTATAACGGCATTCTGTTTTTTGCCTTTAAATGTATGCCCAATAATATTCTACCTCTACACCAATTTTCAACTTCCTATAGAATTCAATTTATAACCCATTGCTCAAGAGCAGTGGTCGCCTAGTGGTAACGAATAGCCCCGACTTACGTGTACTTGGTCGAGTTAGGTTGATCGCACACACACCAAGGGCCTGCCCAACTTCACGTCACGTCTTATAAGTTTCGCTGTGATGGCGTGTTTGCTTTTATACAAAACTACTGATTAGGTACCTTTAAATTATCTAATATCTTATATTATATTAGCTATTGCCCGTGACTTCATCTGCGTAGCATTAGAACATTGAATAACCTATTTTTTACATGCGCATTATCATGGGCGTACCCAGCTTCTGGCCTAGGGGGAGGCAAGTCAGATTTTTTAGGTTGGATCGTCCGCGACTGTTTTGTCATATGGTATATGTAGTGTAGTGTTAAGAAAAAACAGCCGCATATGATCCTGCTTATTTCATTCTAGCTGTTGCCCGCGGCTTCGCTCCCGTGGACCACCCCACAGGACCCGTTTTCGGGATAAAAAAATAGCATATGTCACTCAGGAATAATGTAGCTTTCTATGGTGAAAGAATTTTTCAAATCGGTCCAGTAGTTTCGGAGCCTATTCGGTACAAACAAACAAAAAAATCTTTCCTCTTTATAATATTAGTATAGATATAGATAAATGCTAGTCGCTCGCAACCTCAGCTCGCAACTCCCTAGTCCTTACCGAAGATTACCGAATACAGCCGACGACGGCTAGATTCGGTAATCTTCGTCCGCCATCGTCGCGGGCTGTATTTTGGCAATTGCACCGTGCATTTTGCCAGTGTCTACTGCGCGGTTTATTTAAAAGTTAGAGCATTTACACTTTGATTAGTAATTAGGCGAGTTCATACATGTTCTGCGAGATTTCCAGGGGGGGGGCAGCAGCCCCTCCCTGCCCCCCCCCATCCCCCTGGGTACGCCCATGCGCATTACTATTGTAGGTGTGTGTATAGGCATCCTTACTTGAGAAACTATTGGTTCACCATACAAACTTCCACCTCCATTCCACCCCATTAAGGATGATTTTCGGTTCCGGGATAAAACATACCTATCCTATGTCTTACCCCGGGTTTCAAACTATCTCCATACCAAATTTCATCTAAATCGGTTAAGCGTGAAAAGGTAACAGGCAGACATAGTTACTTTCGCATTTATGATTTTATAATAAAACAATGCTATGGTATGGATTATAATGTGCTTGTGATGCATCCATAAAAATTATGAATCATCTTGATCTTCATGTCAATACTAAAACGTAGGTACTTATTATGTACAATAAACTGACATATTATTTGTTTGAATGTTAAAAGACTGTTATCAATGAGATAACCGACGCTCAGTGGTACCTACCTACACCCTGCGATTACTACGACATTATCGAACGCATCACCATATTTATACTTGCTTACTTATCTATAAATATTAATAATTAGAAAGTATGTAAGTTTGTTGATGTATGCCTATTGCAAGCACTTCTGCGAGCGTAGATTCCTGGGTTCGATTCCCAAGGACGGGCAAACACTGTTGGGGTCCCATTTGGAATTTCTCTGTAGCTGCACGGAGTTTGTAGGGCTGGTGTGACACACCCCACCCGTGCCTCGGAAAGCACGAAAAGCCTACGGTCGTGTCGGATTGCCGTCCAGACTCTGAGAGTAAAGGAACAGCTAATGGTCTTGTCTTTGCGCACATTCTTTCGGAATAATTATCTCCTGCGTACCTACTTGGCTAATCCCCTTTAAGATTGGCCACCGTCATCGAAATTCGGTCTAGACTCAAGAAGGATATGCAAACTTACCGAAGCACGTTTTATCAAAAATAATGCGTCTTAATCCTTCCTTTCCTAGTGATAGCTGTAGTTAGATAGATACAGTAATTACTTATACTTAATACAATATTACAATTTGATCAACATCCGCAATTGCTAAAATGACAGAAATTATGGTAACGTAGGTACCTTACCTACTAATCCTACTATGCATACCCTTGAACAAGGCCTTTTCAGCTATTGTAGGTAGGTACCTATCTATTTATTCTGTTTACATCAATATCTAAATTTTAACTGGCAACAAAGATTTTAGAATGTTTTAGATAAGTAATTATCATACTTATTAGGTAAGTAACTATATCGACAGATAACATATAGAAGTACCTATTTGTGTAACATTAATGAGTTTTATATTTAAACATGAAAGGTCAATTACTGTGATGTAGCTAGATAATAATTGTTTACTTTTCACTCGAATTTTGTTCGATTTCATAATATTTTTATTTCATTGCAGTCAAGCTTATTTATTGTACTCATAAACATCCTCAAATTTGTATATCAAATAAAAGTACTAAACTAATTTACACGACATGAAACGGTAGCGTCCTTTTAACATTATTGATTATCACCTCTATATGTGGCGGTCACTAGCGGCTTAGTTGTGTCAAACTCTGCCGAACATTAATTAAGGGCTCCTACGAAGATTAGGTAGCATGATGATGTGTATGAGCTTGATCACAAGGTCAAGCTAAATGGAGTACCTAATCATAATATCCAGGCATAAGCCAGAGCAGATCACCATTATATAGGTATGTGATTGCTGGGTACATAATGAATGACGTCAGTAATAAAGTGAGACGAAATACCTATTCAGCAAAATAATGATAATCCAGATAATATGAAGCACTCGTACGATAATATTATAGGTATAGCAAATTGGTCAAAATAAAACTTGTTTACTTTTTTAATCGCCATTATTTAGACTTGTCATCATATACCTACTTACAGTCAAAGTAGGTACATCTCAATAAGCAATAAGCCCAAACACGATTAGGATACATTGTTTTATTTCGGAGTTACAGTGCCTACCTTCCGGCTTCATCATCAGATTAGTTCGATGGTACCATTGTTCGAATGGCCATCTGTGGTCTTCTTCATCAGTTCCACTTCACCAAATGATACTTTTAGAGTGCAAATGATTGCATTGTTGATGAAAATTCCAAAATCGAGGTCGATGGTACCATTGTTCGAGCGGCCATCTGTGGTCATCTTCATCAGTTCCACTTCACCAAATGATACTTTCAGTGTGCAAATGATTGCATTGTTGATGAAAATACCAAAATCGCTATACGTAGGTATGCCTATAATATTTGAAGAGTTCCCTCGATTTCTCCAGGATCCCATCATCAGATCTTGACCTAATGATTATGGGAACAGAAGTATACCTACCCTTTCAAACGAAAGAAGTATTTTCCAAATGGGTCCCTGAGTTTTTGAGTAATCGGGGAACACAAAAAAAAGATTCCGACGAATTGATAACCTCCTCCTTTTTTGAAGTCGGTTAAAAACAAGTTTTCAGTTAACATCCCTATTGGCGGAGTACAATGGCGTAATAACAACACAAAAAAAAATAACACCGAGTTGAGAACCCCCTCTTTTTTGAAGTCACTTGAAAAAGAACACTGAGCATGATACTCCGCATTGTGTTCCTAAAAGCGGTGCTGGAGCCTCCAGTTTTAGAGAAATAGTTCATTTTGATACAAGTGGGCAAACTTTGTCATTGCAGCCGAGACGGAATAGACGGCTGCCACAGGCAAGGCCGTTATGGACCTTTGAAAGACTTTTTTTAACGTATGTTATCCGTTAGCTAGGCTTATTTATTTCGAGGCATCACTGGGTCAGAAAAGTTTGCTGCACATCCACCTTAACATATTAGGTATCGAACGCAGTAGTAGTATTTTTACCTACCCATTAGAGAATATTTCGTTGACATGGTAAGTATAGAAGTCCAATCAAAATTAAATAACGACAGCACATGATGGGATAGGATATCTCACCGTCAAAAATAACGAAATCCCCTTCAAACTTTCATGCTCTATCGCCGTATTTTAAAAAATCCGCCAAGTGCGAGTCGGACTGTGTGCACCAGTCCGACTCATACTTGGCGCACTTCGCCGGTTTTACACAACACTGATTTTGCGTTTCATTCTTCAAGATCTTCACTTTTCTTCAGTAAAGTCATTAAGGAATTTTATTATTTTCAGAAGAATGGTAGGTACTTCAAAACAATACAGTTATAATACGACTGTAGATATAAGTGAGTTATACATTACATATACCTATTCATATAAGTGAGTTTGAGTTTGACATGAAAGAAAGAAAGAGTATTCTGCAGTAGGTAGATCTACTGCAGAATACTGAAAGGACACTTTATAAGAAAAAAACCACTTGTGGGCGTGGTCATAAATAAATAGCTGATGACGACTCCGTGACTATGATAAAACTTGATGAAGCGTTTTTGTTAGCCGTAGTGTACCGTGCGCACGGGCGCTTGTACCGTGCGCAATAATTGTGCACCTTTATAATAATTACACTAATTTCGGTTATTGAAATGAATGAAGTCACAGTCCTTCAAACGTATGAACCATTCTAGTCTAGTCATTGAGTTTTTTCTGGTTATTTGAAGACGTAAAAAACACACAATTCATATCAGCAGCTTATCTGCACGAGTAAATTCTTTACTTAGCTTTGGTATAGCCGTGGCGGCCTTCTGATTTGTGGCTATCTTAATACTAACAAGCACATAATTTATTAACAATAATAATAGGATCTGCCTGTCCATTCTGTTAAAATGAACAGGCAGATCCTATTGGTGAAGTGAACGTGCAGTGTGATACCACCTCCAATTCCACCTAGGTTGCCATCAATAACATCAGCTAACCAGGACAAGAAGCGTGAAAACCCCGTAAAATTTTTTGGAAACCCCGGTTCCAGAACCGAAAATATTTTGTTCAAATATCCGGGTTGTAAGCTCCATAGCTTACAACCCGGATATTTGAACACAATATTTTTTGCTAAATTACTCAGTAGATGTAATGTAATGTTTATAAATTAACTTTTAATTTATTTTCATACAATTATAAACTAAATTTAGTCTTAAAAAAAACAAAATAGAATCTTCTTAAAGTTCTAAGGAACTATTGGCAGTCCTACATTTTTCATTACTATGAATAATATAAAATTATACTCTTTTAACGCGTCTGCGGCGACATCGGCGTCGTGGTGACCGGTGGTGACTTAAAGACTTTAAAACCTGGACTCCAAATAAAACCACGCCCGGACGCCTTCTAAAGTAGGACAAATCCGGGCAAACCCGGACGGATGGCAACCCTAATCCCACCTGAACCTAGGAAATTACAGCTCACTTTATATTCTCTTAACCTATGTTTCCACGATGAGATTTTCACAGAACAGCTCTGATGTGTAGCTCTCGACAAACTTCTGGGCCGCCCTGAAGCTGGCTTTCGGATGAAACGATGCTGTTTTGTATGAGATTTACTACTGCGCAGCCATTATAACCAACTTCCGGGCGGCCAAAAAGTTTGGGGAGATTTTTTATTTTATATTTTTATCTTATATAGGCTCGCGCTTGACCACTACCTCACCTGATAGTAAGCGATGATGTGGTTGACGGTGGAGCTCGCTTGCCTAGAAGTAATTTAACCTATTCACTCTTGACTTAAAGACCCCTAGATTGTAGCTATCGGGAAACACAGACTCCGGCAGGGAATTCCACTCCTTACTGTACGCATAATAAAAGTATCTCAAAATGTTTAGTGCGTATGGGTGGGATGTCCACCATGTACCGATGACGCATCACCGTACGTCTGGTAGTCCGATGATGGAACGGGCTGGGTGGAATTAAATCATGCAATTCCATCGCACACCGATCACACATCGACCATTTCCCCGAAATTAAACCGACAAGCTGGCAACTCGGCGACGATGTTTAAGGCTCTGGAGCTTTGACTTAACCAGTGCCTCATCGCCGATGAGCTTCTTGGCCCGCTTTTCGATCGACTCTAGTGCATCAAGCTGGTATTTGGCAGATCCGTCCCAGAGATGAGAACAGTACTCCATGCATGATCAAACTTTCGCTTAATACAAGCTAAGCAGCTGTTCTGGCGTGAAGTACCTGACCTTTGCAAGGAGGAACCCCAGCTTTTTGGCAGCCACCTGAGCCTTTGCCTCAATGTATAGGCCAAAATTGAGAGTCGATGTCAACGTAACGCCAAGAAGCTCAAGATGATCATTTATTGTCACGGTCACATCTTGGAAAGTTGGAGCCGGGCGAAATTGACTCATTTTTGCGGTAAAAAGTCACGCCTGGGTTTTAGCAGCATTAAACCTGACCCTGCTAATCTTGGCATCACCCCATTCGGAGACTGCCTGCAAGGACAGGTTTAAGCGCTCCACCATGGCCTCCCGGAGAGACTGGATCTGAGGCCCGGTAGCACGAGCGTTGGACAAGTATCTCTCAGCAACAGTGCTGTCGTCTGCATACCCAAAGGTTTTAGCAGATCGTTAATGTGCAGCAAGAATAAAGTTGCTGAGTGTACTGACCCCTGAGGTACCCCGGCATTTATATCCAAATAGCCCGACGAGCAGTCATCGATAACCACTCGAATGGACCGATCTCTCAGGAAGTCTGCAATCCAATCACACAGACCACCGGGCAAACCGAATGAAGGAAGCTTACTTCTAGGTATGCCAGGAGCTTAATATTTACTTACAGAGTATGAAGGTTACAGATATGGGTATGTTGTTGGCCGGGTCAGCTCAACTGCCCTTCTTGGGCACGGGCTGTACGTTAGCCTGCTTCCAAGCATTCGGCATTTTGCAGTCTCATACGAAAGGCGGAATAGGCGTGACAAGATCGGAGGCAGTTCAGGCGCACAGATTCTAAGAACAATTGCTGGTATTCCGTCAGGGCCGCTAGCCTTGTTCACGTCGAGGTTGCGCAGCACCCTATGGATGTCCTTTTGATGGATACGAATGTCAGACATACTCGTCTCGCATCCATCAGGAGAAGGAGGGGGCCGCGCGTCACCATGATTCAGACGTGAAGATTCTGCAAAAAGAGAGGCAATAATTTTCCTTCTCCTCAGCGGAGTGGGCCAGTGACCCGTCGGGTTTCAGTAGTGATGGTAGTGAGGGACGGCAGTAGTTCGACTCGACCGACTTAGCCAGAGACCAAAACGCTTTACTACCTGCTGGGTAAGAAGCAAGTTTGGTCCCTATTCGGCCAATTTGGTCGAACCGAGCCCTTCGCAACACCATCTTGCAGGACTTGGCAGCCCTGTTGAAAGCCTTCTTCTTCTGACCCACGTCACCCGCCTTACGCGATCGAGCGTCGACCCAAGCCAGGAACGCCTTATGTTTAAGCGCGTCGGCGCGCTTACATTCGGCGCCAAACCATGGCCGGTCTTCGCTAGACATTGACACGTCAGAGAACGGAATGTAGTACTCTATTCCCTGACGCAACACATCCGTCACAGCGTCCACGTTCGACGATGGATCAGTCGAAGAAAAGCAAGTAGGATAGCATGCGAAGAAAGATCGCGTACCATCCCAATATTCTGACTTGTACCGCCAAACTCGCCGGGTTCCTCTTGGGCTGGGATCGGTCGGGGAATAGACGGACACAGACTTCACCAGACCGTGGTCGGAACTACCCAAACGTGATGCTATCGACACAGATGATCTGTCTGGATCTGTTGTCAGCAGAAGGTCCAAGCAATTCGCCGTGTTCGAACGGTAGACACTGGCGTAGATAATGATTATCCAGACCTGTGTCCACCAGAACCCAGAGCGTTGTGAATCTGGATTCCTCAAGGTTACGGAGACACCGATAACAAAAGTCGTCACGGGCGTACATACATACGCCCACGCGTGGTCTAAAATTGTGCTCCAGGATGAAGCCGGCTAAGATCTGACGTCTGATGGACTCGCTAACTGCGTCTTCGTAAGGAAAAAGAGCGCTGGTTTCTCAGTGTCCAGGTAATAATGGACTGGAATGATATTTGAGTGCAGACCTCTAATATTGGTGAGGTGCACTTTGTGGGGGAGGTGATGCAGCCGCTGTTTAATTCCAGTATTTGTTTCCTTTTCATAATTTTATAAGAGTGAATGGAGTAGAGGAGAAGGAAGTGAGACGACGCTGCTAACCTACAGACACGCACTGAAAGGACGCCATGATTGGGGCACTAGTCTGGAGACTGTGGGGACGCCCAAGCCCCCCCGGAATGTACATCGGGCCCTCCCGTCTGGTCGCCAAACAACACGATGGTGCATTCCGGTATTTTTCGACAGTTGGCGGGGCAGCCTTTTGTTTGTGGCTGGCACACTACTTGAGCCTCCAACTATCTGCGGTCGGCCTGTGGCGCACCATGCCTCGGATCCCGCTACCCTCCACGACTAGTCTCCCGATATATCCCAAACAGCGCGCGTCAGGCTGGTCAACCTGCAGTGGAACAGCTATCTCGACCCAACTGCTCTAGTTGGCTACATCGAGAATCGTACCGGAACACGGCTAGGCCGCTTGGCGGTACGTCTTTGCCCGGTGAGTGGTCGCAAGCCTTCGGCCGAAGCCTACCACCAGTTAGTGTCACCTAATTTGCACCACCCGGGGACCACGTGTAGGGAATCAAAAAAAAGGGTACACTACTACGGACGTGGGTGACTCGGCCCCTAAAAGAACTATATCAAACATGTTGTCTTGGGTGATATTGCACTGACCTTCGTTTCAGTACTTACCCGTTATCATAATTACGGTAGGACCATGGCAGGACAGTTCCCTTTAGTCTTGATATATTCTTTCATAATATTCTCTAACAGACGACGCAAGTCTATAGGTAATACCGCTAGGTTTTTAGACAAGTTTTCCCAATTTAGGTACCTATCACAGATAATATAATACGACAGTAGTACCTTTATATAACGGTAACACTAAAAAATTATTTTTGTAACTTCCCCTAGTGGTTAATTAGGGGAACGAAAGTTTGTATGGAATTTCATGTATAATGCCAACAGAAATCCCATCGGGATACCACCCCACACTTTGTTAATTAATAACACAGGTTTAAAAACGCCTTAGTTTTGTAGGTATCTATATTTCTGTACGAAAGGTAAAAACAAGAATGCCTTCCAGAGTAGGGCAGCTGTTTCGAGCTACAGTAATTCATTAACATGTGTCGTTGTAAGGGACCTACGATATCTGCCTGCTCAAGAGGAGAGAGAGGCCCAGCAGCCTTACTTATTACGTGAGTTCGGTAAGGCAAAGGAAAGGGTACAACTCCATGAAAGAGTATGACACATTTCCTTTAAATGTTTTCGGTATTGCGTAAACAATTTAGAAAAGGTACGTCCTCCATCATTTGAGTTGAATTCACATAATACCTATCCATTCCATAACCTATCTATCCCCTTTCGAGTGTATTACGCAATACGATCGAAAGTCGTTATTTTAAAGATGTCGCCATCCTTACCTATATAGGTTCGGGGACTATATTTCTTGTCACCAAAATTTATATTTGTCATCAAGTTGTATCACCTAATAAATAGATCTATCGCCACGAAATATTTTCGTTCTCAGATAAACAAAAAGTGTTCCCAGGTATGAATTATCAAATTAATGTTAATATATATGTAAAATAAGAGATGGATTACCAATAAAATGTTAGTGCATTAGATGAATATAAACTTCGTTCTTATAATAATAGTTTTATTACTTAAATGATAGGTTTGTGCTCAGAATGGTACACCTGTCACCAAATGTCCAAGAGCAAGCGAAGCGAGCTCGGGAGCTTAGGGCACCCCAACACGGACAGGTTAGGTTCGAAGGAGATGACGGGAGCTGAAGTGAGCGAGCAAAGCGAGCGAACTCAGCTCCCGTCATCTCCTTCGTGTTAGGTTACTTTAGACCCTGCATACAGAAATAGGAGCCCCGCGCAGCGGGGCTCCGTCGTCGACGAGGACAAACCTATTATAATACATATGCAAAAACATTTATGTGGTACTAGACCCTATATCGCCATGATTTTAGGTGATTTACTGTGGAATTGATTTTATATTGTTTGGTGACTACATTTTGGTGACAAATCTACTATTTTGCGGGCAAACCCTATTATTTAAGAAACACAAAACGAATTAAATTGGCGATAGCTTAAATGACACCCTATAGGTTCTTTGTCGAATTCAGTTACACAATTATTAAGCTGCAGGGCTAATAGTGCAAAGTAAGGCTTAAATTGGCCAGCCCTGAGTCTAACCTCACCGAGGCTGATTAACCATTTTGAATCCTACCTATTCCTGGTTTATCTTAAGTAAATAGTTACCCAAATATCATAGATCTCTACCCATCCATAAATATATCTAAGGGTTCTAACAGACAGAGAGCGGTCACGCGGTCAAGCGTTCATGACTTCACGAGGTCAGTTTTGCGTTCGAGCGTGCAGTTGCTCACGAACCCCGCTGTTGGACGGTCTACGCGGTAGCACTATTGTCACCATGTTTTTTAACGAAAATTCTTCATCGAAAGACGAATAATTAACTATTGATTTTGTGGTCATTATCAACATCAAGACGGAAAGGGAAAAACCGGATGCGCCCAATAAATAAGGATAGAAAACAAGATGGAGAGTTTTCAACCATGCTTCTGCTACTTTTCCTCAGTTTTTAGGGATCCGCACCGAAAGTGTAAAAAACGGGCCAAGTGCGAGTCGGACTCGCACACGAAGGGTTCCGTACCATTATCGCAAAACACTGCAAAAAAATCACGTTTGTTGTATGGGAGCCCCCCTTAATTTATTTTATTTTAATTTAATTATTATTATTTTTTGAAGAGAATATACAACTAAATATTCTGTGAATATTTCTAGCGTCTACCTGTTGCCGTTATTAATATCGAGCAAAAAACGGCAAAAATATCACGTTTGTTGTATGGGAGCCCCCCTTAAATATTAATATTATACTGTTTTTAGTATTTGTTGTTATAGCGGCAACAGGAATACATAATCTGTGAAAATTTCAACTGTCTAACTATCACGGTTCATGAGATACAGCCTGGTGACAGACAGACAGACAGACAGACAGACAGACGGACAGCGAAGTCTCAGTAATAGGGTCCCGTTTTTACCCTTTGGGTACGGAACCCTAAAAACGGGACCCTATTACTAAGACTCCGTGCTGTATCTCATAAACCGTGATAGCTAGACAGTTGAAATTTTCAGACAGTTGAATAATCAGTATAATCAGATGAAAAACGCTAGTTACGACAGCACGGTTTCTTTGTATGGGATGAGACCTCGTGACCGCTCTCTGTCTGATAGAATAGAATCTAATTTAACTATATTAAAAGATAATCTAATTTACCTGAATACAATTAATAATTTTGCTAATATTGCATAAAATTAATATTTTTTCTGTAGTTTCTGCCTACGTGGGAAAAAGGCGTGAGTTTATGTATGTATGTAATAATAATAATGCTAATTTTGTACAAGACACATAAGTACACATTCATAAACTCACTCCTGTTTCCGATGTAGGTTGGCAAAAACTAGAGAATGCCACACTTGCTACGATCCTTACATTTGGTCCTTATGGTTAACCTAAGGATTTTAGAAAATTCACCCGTTTTACCTTCAAGGGTTTTAACATTTGTATGGAAGTTCATCTTTTATGCCATTGGGAATCTGTTTGACAGTAAATAATCCATAAAGCCCGTGCACTCATCGGCTAAGAATTTAGGCTGCTTAATACGACTGCTTCAAACCTTCCCAAATGATTGATTTATTTTATAATCTGTGCAAATGCAACAAAACTCAATGTATTTTTTACTATTTGACAAAACTGACAAACTATGGCATGATGTCATTTTAGTCCTGTGTTTTAGTCTGTCAAAAGTTTATTACATGACCAATTTTAAAACTGTTTAGATAAATAAAATGTTTTTACCTATTGGTTTTAAGACATAAAAATATTTTTTGCCGTTAGTGATAGGCAAGAGCAATATTTTCATAAGAATTTGGAAAACAAATCTCTCAATCTTAAGCGTATTATACTATAATGTTTTTAACATAAACGTAGGTATATAGGTCGGTCACCCACCAGTCGCACTTGTTTGTCATGATAGCCGTTTATCGCTAGAAACTCTATATAAAAGGAACGTACGAAGCCCGAGCGGTATTTGTGTTCACGGTACGCGTCCAGTGAGCCGCTCCGTCCCGTCGACAAAGAACGCTTCAACGCTTACCAATCCAAAATGGCTTCAAGGGATCCCGCCACCGACCAGCTTGTTGACTTCAAGAAGAATCTTAAAGTAAGTTCAAGTTTTACTGTTAAAGTGATAATGTAGGCAGTGAACAACATTGTAATTAAAAGTGCTTCATTTATGCGGACTGTGTTTAGTCTCGATAACTTGTGAGCTATTCGATGAATGTACTTTAAACTTAAGAATATTAATTTTGACAATAGCTGTTTGCATTAACTTTTTACTGTGTAATGCTGAGCATTGTGTGTATATTAGTTACATTCATAATCCAACGTCATTAATATATTGATCTTTGTACCTTGACTTGGTTTATCAGAATTTTGTGTGAACATTTTTTTAAAGAGATTGATAAATAGGTACTGATTTGTTTTTCACTTTGATAAACATTTGTAGGATTTTTATGTTTGAAACACAGTACTTGTAATTACTGAATGAAATTGTGCTAATGGCTGCATCTAGAACAGGTTTATTTTAACATCAATTATACCTACACTTTTGGTGTTCACCTTGTAATGCATTGCGAATTAACATATTACTGTAAACATGTATGACAACTTCTCTTACCAAGTTTTGTATGACAATTTTGTTTTAAATATTCTAGGTGTTGATTGCACTACTTATAATTTTACTAAATATTTTATTTATCATGTTTCAGGATTCTCCTGGCTACATCACAACAAAAACTGGAGCACCTGTTGGAGTCAAGACCGCTATTCAAACTATTGGAAAGAATGGACCAGCTCTTCTGCAAGATGTCAACTTCCTTGATGAGATATCTTCTTTCGACAGAGAGCGTATTCCTGAGCGTGTTGTGCATGCCAAGGGAGCTGGAGCATTTGGACACTTTGAGGTGACTCATGACATCACAAAGTATTGTGCTGCAAAAATCTTTGAAACAGTTGGAAAGGTGACTCCAATGGCTGTGAGATTCTCCACTGTTGGTGGAGAAAGTGGCTCTGCGGACACAGTCCGTGATCCTAGAGGATTTGCTGTAAAATTCTACACTGATGATGGTAACTGGGACCTTGTTGGTAACAACACACCTATTTTCTTTATCAGAGATCCCACTTTGTTCCCTAGTTTTATTCACACTCAGAAGAGGAACCCCGCCACCCATCTAAAGGATCCTGACATGTTTTGGGACTTCATCACTTTGCGACCGGAGACAACTCATCAGGTGATATACTTGTTTGGTGACCGCGGTATTCCTGATGGATACAGGCATATGAATGGATATGGTTCTCACACTTTCAAGCTTATCAATGCTCAAGGAGTGGCACACTGGGTGAAATTCCACTACAAAACCAACCAGGGAATTAAGAACTTGTCGGTTGATAAGGCTGGTGACCTGGCATCTACCGACCCTGACTATTCTATAAGGGACCTTTACAATGCTATTGCCAAGGGTGATTTCCCATCATGGACAATGTACATCCAAGTCATGACAATGGCTCAAGCAGAAAGCTGCAAATTCAATCCATTTGATTTGACCAAGATTTGGCCCCATTCTGAGTACCCTCTGATTCAAGTAGGCAAAATGGTCTTAAATAAGAACCCCAAGAACTACTTTGCTGAGGTTGAACAGATTGCATTCAGTCCTGCTAATTTAGTGCCTGGTATTGAGCCGTCTCCTGACAAGATGTTGCAAGGTCGTTTGTTCTCATACAGCGACACACACCGTCACCGCCTAGGAGCCAACTATTTGCAAATCCCAGTAAACTGCCCCTACCGCGTCACTGTGTCTAACTACCAGCGTGATGGACCACAAACTATAAGCAACCAGGAGGGTTGCCCCAACTATTTCCCCAACTCATTTTCTGGCCCGCAAGAGTGCCCGCGAGCCCAGCGCCTTCAGCCCAGGTACAACGTCAGCGGAGACGTTGACAGGTACGACAGTGGCCAGACCGAGGACAACTTCTCTCAAGCTACAGAACTCTACAAGAAGGTGTTTGATGACGCCGCCAAACAGCGCATTGTCGAGAACATTGTAGGTCATTTGAAAGATGCCGCAGGCTTTATTCAAGAAAGAGCCATCAAGATCTTCACTCAGGTTCATCCTGATCTAGGTAGCAAGGTTGCTGCTGGCTTGGCTCCATTCAAGAAATATCATGCCAATTTGTAATTAAGTATAAGTAACTTATGGGTGCTATTTTATATTAGATAATAAGCAACAAATTTATTTTATTATCTTGTGGGGTACACTTGGGTTTAAATGAACATTATGGTACATAATTTACACAATTCTATTCTAAAATACTTTTAAGGTGGTTTACACTGAATATACTTTCTGCATAATAATATTGACTTGTACTGATTATATTGTTATTTAAAATATACCATTTTGTAAATACAATGCCATGTCGTTTTATTGAATTTCAATCTGCCACAGACTTAAATCTAGTTAGATTTAAGTATGTGGCAGATACCTATGTATAAAAATATGTGATTGTGAAAAGTGACATTGACATTGACACGCGTATGTATGTACTTCGCGTGCCAAAAAACGGAGTAAAGTTACGTAAAAATACAACATTTATCTTAACTACGATTCGAACTACGGCGCGAAAAAGAACTCTGACCTTCCCGGTCAGAGTTCTTTTTCGCGCCGCCCTTTTTTAGATGTATGGGACCCCCCTTAAATGATCGTTATTTGAGCTTTTCATATAATTATCGGCACCGGAGATCCACCAAAATCTAGAACATGAATTTTATTCCATATTGAGCTGTAAAGACTGTACTTATAGAAAAAGTTGGCAGAGGCATTAGAAATGTTTTCTTTCATTGGTAAGTAAATTTGTTTTTAAGCTGTGTGTGAAAAAGTGGCACGCTTGGTTTTCATACAGATGGAGGGACTTGCGTTATCTAGTTAGATTTATGTCTGTGATATCTGCCATGTGACCCTCGATAGGTAATGACAATCTTATCATTAGGTTATCTTTTGAATTAATGATTAAGAAACTATGTAGGGTGGTAAGTACGCGAATTCTGCAAATTATTCGTACAAATTTCCTTAATTATCCACAGATAGAGAAAAGACGATCCCGATAAGAAATCCTATTGTGTGTGATAGATGGCCCCCAAGGGGTTGCGGCAGCGCCCGCTTCTCATGTGTGGGTGTGCGTATTTCGAAACTGGACAAGGAACAAAAATAAACCTTAATTCTTTGAGTGTCCATCGTGCTGAATCGGCTTAAAACAATGGTAATTTCTATTGTGTCTGATATTTGACACTTGAATCAGTAGGTACTTTTTAAGTTTATCTTATATACCTACCGTAGTAATTGTGAGTGGAAATCTAGACTTGAGTCCGTAATCGCCAATCGGTCTTGCTTGGGCAAGTGTAGCATTCGGTATTCCTGCGGTCCTGCCTTCTTCGTAAGAGAAGATGAGCTGCGCTGCGGTGCAATGGAACGGAACAAATGATGTCTGTGAAGACCACAGACGTATAGCTATCTATTATCTAACTAGATGATGTTATTGCATGTACTTTGCGTGTCAAAAAACGGAGTAGGTACAATTACGATCAATTATCGTAATTTGAGCTTTATTTATAATAGGGTTAATGACTAAAAAAATATTTTTAGTCCGTCAGATAGATTTCCTAAAAATATTGGACACGTATTTTTTCTTTTTTCACGTTATCTAAAAATTATGAAGAAGTGCGTTAAAATATCGCATGACGTCACGCCTTGGTACACTTTTTCCATAGAAGTGGCGTCACAAGTCCCCACTCCCGAACTTTGATGCGCTGTATCCTGGTGAATTTTTATTGATTTGAATAAGCAAAAAATAGGTGTCCAATATTTATTAATAATGTTACCGGCGGACTAAATAGAATTTGCTGTTTTATACCCCGGAAATCCATCGAAATCTAGAAAAATGCCTTTTAATGCCATATTGAGCTGTAAAAACTATAGAAAATGGTGGCCGAGGCATTGGAAATGTTTTCTTTCATTGGTAAGTAAATTTGTTTTTAAATTGTGTGTGAAAAGTGGCACGCTTGGTTTTCATTCAGATGGAGGGACTTGCGTTATCTAGTTATATTAATGTCTGTGGTGAAGATATTTTTATTAACTCACTATTCATAAACAATGCTCTTCCTTTCTATACAAGAACAAAGTACCTACATCATAGTAAGTTAATGGCATAGCTATTAGTTTTAGCCCATAAACATAGTTTATTAGCGTAAAGAAAGTTTATTGTTGAAGTTGATACTATGTAGGTACCTAAATACTTAATACACGAAGCAATATCAATCATGCAAGTAGGTAATACAATGAAAATAGCAATAAGTATATAGCATTGCAGTGATAGGTTATCGGCAAAATATGACAATAACATTTTACTGATATTACCCAGTTACTTACCTACACTGCACATGGACGGTGATATATTTGATATTATCCACCCTCTCGATATTGTTTAGCACATTCCTGCAAGATTTCTATGAAGATTACGAATACTTACATATAGAATCTGCTAAGCAGTTTAACACCTGAGTGGTGTTTATTAATAAAGCCCACTATGAGTTAGAACATTGGTAGAAATTTAGGTATAAGTAATTACATTTATTGCAGATTCTCACGCAATGAGGCGGGTAGGAAACAGAGTAGGTAGGTAGGTAGGTAACTACATTATAATAAACTGGGGTAGGGTTAGCAGATTCATGCTGCATGGACCATGCATGTAAAATTAGAAATAACATGAATGTGCTAAGTCATGAATGTGCTGACCCATCAAACAAAAGAAAATTTCTGTGATCATGTAGTTCAAAACTACTGTGCACATGAGTTTATTTACCTTTATGTTCCTACCTAATTAAAAAAAAACTATTTTCTGGTAAAATACACTATCTAATGAAAATAACTCAATTTACATAAGCACCTAACTGAATAGCTACTAGGCACCCAATTAGTTAGCTAGTTATATAAACAGGGTGGCCAAAAAGTCGTGGATCAAACACAACTAGGGGTTAGATGGGGCCATCAGCTGCAAAAAAGTTGTTCTACGGGAGGTCCTTAGGGTCAACCCCTGCAGAGTTATAATTTATTTTGTATTGTTCACAATCGTTATTTTGTTTTTTCGTCCTAGAAAGATATTAGAGCCACTCATGGCCATGTGTTAGGTATACTTTTTCAGAATCCCTATTTAATGCGCCAAAAGTTGTAATACAGGGTCACTTTTCGGTAGAGTATTTTTAAATAAAAAGTTATGATTAGAGAAAAAAAAATCGTTAAACTTAATAATATCTTCAACACACTCAATAAACAACCATAAATAGCATGTCTAACGCAAGGACTCATCAGTACCAATCTAGTGAAAATTATAAAAAAGATACAGGTGTAGATTTTTTCGAATGTTAATAAGAATTAGTAAAAAAATTAAATTTTCTCATAAAAACACAAAATAAATTATAATTCCGTAGGGGTTTACCTTAAGGACATCCCGTAGAACAATTTTTTGCGGCTGATGACCCCATCTAACCCCTAGTTGCGTTTGATCCACGACTTTTTGGCCACCATCGTGCCATCTCTAGAATCTGCCAACCAAGGAGCGTGAAGACCCCGGATTTTGGAGCTTACAACCCGGCCCATTTATCATAACTTTTTTAAACTAAATAGTGTTGTTGTTATATTTTTATTTTTACAAAAATATACAACCGACTTCCAATTAAAAACACTACAAAGTGGTTGCAAGTTGGTGTTTATAGTTTCGTTTATTCGTTTTTTGACACCGACTTCTAAAATCTGTAGTATTTTTTTAAACGATTGATGTTATTTTTCACTTTGTCGTGTTTTTAAACCGACTTCGGTTGTATTTTTTGGTAATAACTTTTTATTTCCCTTTTTTGTTGTTGCACCTAGTTAGTGGTCAATTTCTATAGTAATCTCATACTTCTTATTAATATTATAACCGCGCAAGTTCGGATGTATGTAAATTGGCAATCACGCCAGAACGGTTAAACGGATCTAGATGAAATTTGGCAGACAGATGTATTATAGTCAGGAATAACACCTACTTTTTATCTTGGTATAATGTTTCCTTGGGATGATAAAACGCTTTTGACGCGGGCAAAACCGCTTGCAGAAGCTAGTGTAAAATAAAGAGACATGCAATCCCGGTTGTTTGCCGTAATTTGTAAAGAATTCCGTTGAATATCTCAGAATTTCTTTATCAGATCTTCACCAAATTTAAATGGGACCAATTCGGGATCATAACCTTCCAAACAAATAGAATTATCAAAATCGGTCTACAATTGACGTAGGTGATTTGAAAACTTTAATACCCGGACTACAAATAAAACCCCGCCCGGACGCTCCCCGGGCGCCTTCTAAACTAGGTCAAATCCGGAGAAACCCCGGACGGATGGCAACCCAATACATATAGACCATTAAAAGTAAGACCGCACTAGGCAGGCTAAGCACGCACTGCGATTTTTTTTTGCCCATTCTGTTACCTATGGAGTTGTATGAAGCTGCACGCATTGCGGCAAATAAGTCGCGCGAAAATAATACCGCAATAAATCCGCGTTTTGCCACAGACCGCTATAGTGCCGTAAAACGGTTACTTTCTAAAGTAAGTATACTCCTTAGTAACGGCTAGGTTAGAAGGTTTGAAAAAAAAAAAAAAAAATTCATTCATGTACATTATTTTTAACACAAGGTTATTATAAGGGATATTGTAACTAATATATTGCTTTAAAAAAATAACTAACAACACGATATTTTTTCGCAACTTTTGGAAACTCTTCCAAAACAACTTGGATCATCATCTTCCTGCCCTTATCCCATGTTACGTTTGCTTCTTCCATAACGTCCTGTCACGTTATTACTGACTTCCTTTTTTGTCATATCGCTCCTCACACAGTCCATCCATCTTTTCTTTGGCCTTTCTCTACCTCTCCATCCATCCACATTTATATTCATAACTGTTTTAGTAACAAGCGTTTTATTTCATCCCTCCTCATCACATAACCATACCAGGACAAACGGTTTCCTTTCAACTTTTCTGCCACTGACTGGCGCCACTTTCAAACTGACTCTAATATATTGATTTCTCACTATATCCAATCTCGTTACGCCGCACATCCATCTCAACATTCTCATCTCTGCTACATGCAATCTCCTTTCATCCATCTTTTTCACAGCCCAACATTCTGATCCATACAGTATGACAGGTTTAATCACGGATTTGTAAATTTTCCCCTTTTTAAAACGACTTGGATGTTTAAAAATATTTTTACACAGAAAAATTTATGGCTGGAATTTCTTCATAACTAACATAGCATATGTAAATCAAATAATATTTTGCAAACAAAATTGTTCAAAAGGAGGTTATATATTGATATTTTGGCATCGAGCGAGCGCATGGCCAGTACTGCGCTAACATTGGGGCGTTGGTATATATCGCTTTAACATACGCGCACGACAATTAATAAACTACCTACCTACATACTTTTTACCTATGTTTAAGTTAAAACAATCTCTCGTTGGACTTGGAACACAAAATTATTATACTTAACAGATAACTTACAAAGATAAGTACCTATTATGTTGGATACGATTTCATACGATTGACCTTCGTTGGTATTCAACACAATTTATACAAGTAAGTATATGTACTTATTTTTATTTTGTTTCATTATCATTATTACGTAGCGATAAACCTAATTAGAGTGCATGTTATACTTCTCTCTATCAGTCATCAACATCAAGTTTTATTTAAATACCAATTCATCAAAAAGCACGTGTGAGCTCTGCGAACTGAGCTGCTGTTTCCACTCTAACGTACTCGTCATCACCTGCTGCTGTTGTCTATAATTATCATCATTGGCATTATCTGAAAGTCTCCCTTGAGGTAATTGTGCTAATTAGAACCGGGAACCTGGGTCGGTTATACCCGGGTACTTATCCGTTTTACAAACCGGGTATTAGATGACGGAAAACCCGGGTACCCGTGTACCATAATACTGCAAATAAAACACCATAATAATTTGATTTGTTGTTCCTACTTATTTATTACTAGCTGTGACCGCGGCTTCGCTCTCGTCACTGACTGCCTACCTTACCCTACTTAACTGCCTGGAAAACCTGGGTAACCAGGATCTGATGATGGCATCCCAGAGAAATCGAGGGAACTCCACAAATATTATAGGCATACATATAGCGATTTTAGTATTTTCATCAACAATGCAATCATTTTAACTCAGGAAGTATCATTTGGTGTGGTAGTGGAAATGATGAAGAAGACCACAGATGGCCACTGGAACTCCTTAATGCTAAGTATGTCACGGGTATAAGGTATCTCGAATAGTTAATCGACTAAGATAAAGCAAATACCTACTTATAAATAAATGGTACTGATGAAAATGGTACCATCGAACTGATCTGATGATGAAGCCACTGGAAGGTAGGCAAATGGAATTCCGAAATAAAACAATGTATCCTAGTCGTGTTTGGGCTTATTGGAATCGACATGAGATATACTTTGGCTATAAATGTTAATTGGAGGTACCTACCAAAACTAAAAAGAGAAATATAAACAACTTTTTAACCTAAAATCAAACCGATTTCGAAAACAAAACACTACAAAGCGAAAAATAACTTTCTTTTCCGAAGTCGGTGTCGAAAAACGTAAAACAATGGGTACCAGAGACACCGACTATGGAAAAGAAAGTTACAAACATACAAGATACACATAACCCTTTCCTTGCAGCCGGGTAAAAAACGTAGTCAACAGCTATTACTAAATATAATAGTAAATGCAGGTAGATTTTGATTTGAGGCTAATGAACGAAACGAAGCGCTTTTTTAGTGTCCGCAGTCATGATGACCATATTACCAATAGTTATCTGCGATACGGTAATTTATTATTTATTTAAAACTTCATGCAACATACGAGTACATAGGCGAAATTAATGCCTGATCGAGGCATTCTCTACCAGTCAACGAAGGGTGGTGGAGAGATAACATGACAGTTCATAAAAATTTAAATAATTATTGAAGTAAATTGAATAACAATATATATTGTAACTAAAATAAACATATATAACATACTTACTTAATATAAATTAATAGAAAGGTGATTGAGACGACTCTGCTAATGGTGTAGAAAATACAGTCGCAATAATGTGGCCGTCCTGATATCGAGAGGAAGCGCATTCCAGAGAAGAATGGACTGAATATGAAAGGAAGAATGAATAAAATCAGAAGTATGAAAAGGACAAGGCAAGAGTAGATTGTTAGACAAACGCAGATTCCTAGCGTGTGAAGTACACAGATATTGAAAGTGAGGGATAAGATAAGAAGGAGGGCTGGGAGAGTTGAGTAGAGAGAAAAGCGTGGTCAAAGCGCGTAAATTTCGCCTCTGTCGAATGGATATCCATTTGAGCTGAGATCTACAGCTCGACACATGTTCATATTTCTTCAGGTTGAATATGAACCAGATGCAGTTGTTTTGGTGCCTATCCAGCTTATCCAGGAATGCCGCGTTCAGGTAAAAGTAGCACACGTCACCATAGTCGATTATAGGGAAGATTAAATCTGCCAATAAGCAAAGCCTTCGTTTTTGCAGGCAGAAAGTTTCTCAGACGATACAGGCAAAGCAGTCCCGTTGACTCTTTGAGTGACACTTGAAAGCTGACTTTGCCAGCCAAGCGTCTAGTCAAGTTGTAGACCGAGATCTTTTACACTAGGGCTGATGGGGATAACGGTACCAATAAAAATAATAAGCGGAAGAGAGCTAATCCCTACCCAACCCATCATGCGCGAGCTCCCGATCACTATAGCCAGACATTTTGAGGGGTTTACAGACACTACAAATCTATCAGACCAGTTCTTGACAGCGACTAAGTCGCGATTCACATTGCCTATAGTGTCCGACCATAGATATATGTATTTTATATTTCTATGCACATTACCCTCCTTCGGCAGTCGGGTAAAAACCGGCTAATTGCGTGTCTGACTTCGCCCATTTAGGGTCCCGTACCAAACCGCAAAATCAAGTTGGTTGTAATAGGGAATTTCAAAGAAAAATATCTGATTTATCAATACATGGTATTTGTTGGAAAACTATACGTAATAATAAACATTATCACCAAATTTCAAGTTCTTCAGATATGATACCTAATCATTAGATCAGACTAAAGGATAGGTTACACAGTGCGAGCTGCTGATGTGGCAGTAGACAGCTACTGTGCCTATGTACTCGTATGACAGTAGCTCGACTCGCCTCGCACGGTCACACTATGCAAGCTGCTGGCTTCGCAGAAGACAGCTACTGCACCAGTGTACTGGCATATTCGTCAATGGCAATTCGTCTGCAATGTTGTCGCAAAATACACGTTTAATCACAGTACATACCACAATAAAAGCGGTTACGAAAATACTTTGTGTTGAAATGCTTAGAATTGAAAGAGCTATACAAAAAAAGAAGAAGAAAAGAAGTATTTGGGTCAGGGATTGGTTGCAAAAAAAAGGGGCAACGCATACAATATTTAAAGAGCTATATGATGAAGATCCCCGAGAATATAAAGCGGTTATGAGAGTGACACCTGAACAAGTGGAAATACTTTTAAATTTAATTGCTCCAAAAATTCAACGTGATGATACACTGATGAGGGATGCGATACCTGCAAGGGTGAAGTTGGAAATAACTCTGGTATACCTTTCTTCTGGGATATCGTATAGACTATTGTCGGTATTTTTCAGAGTTTCAAAAGCATCCATAATTAAAATAATACCAGAAGTGTGTGCTGCTATCAATGAAAGTCTAAAAGGTTATATCAAAGTAAGTAATTTTTATTATTCTTAATCAAATTCACAACGGATTTGTTAAAGTTTTTGCACATATTAAACGTGAACTTAACATAGTAATACTTAATAACTACAGTACTACAT
This sequence comes from Anorthoa munda, assembly GCA_945859665.1. NCBI lineage: Eukaryota > Metazoa > Arthropoda > Insecta > Lepidoptera > Noctuidae > Anorthoa > Anorthoa munda. Next base: position 43,833,953 of record OX243893.1, read on the forward strand.
AGCTTATTTCGTTATTTTAGAGATTGATATTGCTGAAGAAAGTATATCATTACGGAGTATAGATTGTGAAGATTGATCCAGCAGTGGCGTAGAGTTTGCAGATATTGTAGGTTCAACAGGTTGATAATTTACAGACATTGTTTGTGAAGGATTTACTGGAGCTGCGAACACTACAGGCTGTGATGACAGCGTACATTCATTATGGAGTATAGATTGTGAAGATTGTTCCAGTTGTGTAGAGTGTGCAGATATTGTAGGTCCAACAAGTTGATAATTTACTGCAGGCTGTGGTGATGGCGTACATTCAGAACTGTAATCAGAAGGTGTATACACAATTCTAGCACAGAGGGCGCTTTTACGGTATCTAGAGAGTATTGCCTGTATTTCATCTGTCGCATCAATTCTATCAATCGGAGGTAACTGTTTGAGCTGCAGTGCTACATGTCTTCCAATAACATCACATTCATCTTCTAATTCTCTTGGAATCGGGGCAGACACGTTTACTAAACTGTTATTTAGTTCTTTGAGCTCATTCACAGCTGCTTGAATTTCAGACCGTTCTGATGATACTTTCGTCTTTAATTTTGGAGTTTTTGGTGGCCTCATCACTTTTGTAGGAACGGCGTTGTTGCTATTGTCACTAGCATCAAGGTCCTCGTTATTCATGGCCTCGTTTCCTGACATTGATCCAACGTTGCTTCCTGACGTTGACGCATGATTTGGTTCCTGAAATTAATGTTACTCTTTTATTTTTCAGATACCCAATGTGGAAGAATGGCAAGATATAGAAGTAGGATTCGCTTCGAGGTGGAATTTCCCGAATTGCTGTGGAGCTATTGATGGGAAACACATAACAATTCAAGCACCACCAAATTGTGGCAGTGAATATTATAACTACAAAGGAACAAACAGTATAGTGCTCATGGCCGTCGTAGATCACGATTATACTTTCAGATATGTAGATATAGGCTCATACGGTCGTAATGCAGATGGTGGGGTATTTCAAAACTGCTCTTTGTATCCGTATCTAGAAAACAATTTATTGTTGCCTGAAAATGGTATTCTAGTTGGAGATGATGCCTTCCCTTTGAAGCCGTATTTACTAAAGCCCTACAAAAATATATTGACTACCGCAGAAAAGATATATAATTATAGATTGAGCAGAGCAAGAAGGATTGTGGAGAATGGGTTTGGCATTCTAGCATCTCGTTTTCGTGTTTTGGGAAAGCCAATTCAAGTTAAAGAGGAAACTACGATAAAGATCGTCTTATGTGCATGTACATTACACAATTGGTTACGTACCACTGCATCAAGCACTTATACACCACCAGGAACTACAGATTATGAAGACATCATAAACTTTCAAATCATTCTGGGGCAGTGGAGGTCCGAAATTAATGAATTACCGAGTATTCGTCGCTCGAGAATCAATAATAGATCGAAAGCAATAGCAGAGAAAATGCGTGATAAATATAAAAATTATTTCAATGGCGAGGGAGCAGTTACGTGGCAAAATGATATGATTGTGTAATTAGAAATAAAATACTTACCAGATTACTTAGTGTTTCTTTTTCTTTTAGATTTATTATTTTCATAATATAATCCATAGAATCGAACCACTTGATAGATGGTTTATAGATCTCATCAGTGCCAGATCCACTTTTTTTGCTTTTTTCAATTTTCAATAACTCCTGGTTATACGTAGAACGTAAATTTTTGATTTTTTTTGTAACTTCATTCGTGTTTTGTAAATTAAATTCCATGCGGATGTGTTCCAACGACGCTTTACGCAAATCTCTGTTCTTATAATTAGGATCCAAACAATTCCATAAGTTCGTTTGATCTTTGTATAGCTCCACAAACTTTATATTTTGATCGGATGTCCATCTTTCCGCCATTTTGACGCCGAAACAAGAAACACTGTAGCGTGGGCCCGAGCGTACGAGCTACTGTCATTTCGCAAAATCGTGCGAGTTGACGACCGAGCGGCGTGCGAGTGGCGTGGTGGGGGAAGGCAAGTAGCGAGTAAAAACAAAAAATGTTGAAGTAACTCGGACGCGAGCTACTGTCCCACTCGCACATGACAGTAACTCGTATGATGCGGTCACACGGTGCAAGTAACTGCACCTCAGTAACTGACTCGGTCAGCTCGCATGCCAGCTCGCACTGTGTAACCTAGGCATAAGTCAAGCTAACTTTTATTTTTGTAGCTTTGAGAAATGCTCATGCATACTGCGCTACCACGGGGAGAAGCGCAGTTATGTTGGACTCCAGCCCACTACAACTCCACAGTGTTCTCCTTTGCCGCTTATGACGGGAACACGGGCACGCGTTAGCACTCATCCGTGAACCCGCCGCGGCTTTCCGTCACCGGACCCTACTTTGGGGATACCCCCACCACCGGCGCACCAAAACCGATTGCACGCCGTGACAACACCGGGGACCAGACCAGCACATGGGCGCCAGATGACCCCGTGTATGGCACTCTTGGGGCTTTGTCCCCCTGTGACGGGTCAGGTCTATGGCCCCGCCACCACCCACTTTTCAGCCGCAGGGGATAGGGACCTCCCCTGCAGTCTCACCGCGTACGTCCGTCTCTCATCAGACGGTGGCGACCCCGTCGATGAAGGCAGGGAGAGCGGCGCACCGCATTACCGGCACTCCTCTCCCGCCACAGCCTCCAATCCTCAGCTGCGATATCGTATAGGTATGGGCGGCCCCATAAGACATTGCGGCCCGCTTCTGTTGTGATGTCGCCCAAGCGGCACCGCAACCTACCTACTACTACTTGTTTGCCGCTGCATCGTCGGCTTAATCGGCAAAAGCCCTGACGAGATGCCCTCCTCGGGTTTCTCTTCGCTTCACCGTGGGTGACCAAGCCACGGCTACTGAGCCGCTTCGACAATGCGGGAACCTACTGGGGGACATGTCCAGATACCTACATTATGTTTTTCAGGATTTTATCTATGTGAACTAAAATCTCATTTTATCTAAATAAGAAAAAATAAAAATATATAATTATGGTGACATGTGACGTATCTACATATGACATTAACGTTGTCGAGTTGGTTTGCAATGTTTTGAGGTATTTTTGTAGATTTTTATTAATTTTTAGTTTATTTTATAATGCTCTACAACTTGTGCTACTTTACAAATTGTTTTCATTCATACTTCGGCACAAGTTACACCAAAATAAATCTAAACCAAATGTGAATTTTTTTAAAATAAAATTGAATTCAGTTACTCGCAACCCAAAGGTCTTTAGTATTAGCCCCGGGGTCTCTTATAGGCCTACAGTAAGTGGACAAAGGTATGTTATCGTGATTATTTTTACTGTCACCAAAACCTCAAACCATTAACCTAACATGTTGTAGCAGGTTTTTAAATACGGTAGTTACCTACCTTTTAATGTTCCCGCTGATGTGAGAGGGAATGGGCCGTAATATACCACGCGGGCCCAGTGCGAGTGAGTGTGTGTGTGAGAGGATGTCACATGTCTTCGAATTTTTGGTTCTGGGAGATGCCGGTTTCCTCACAATATTTTCCTTCACCGTTTTGAGAGCAGTGGTGATGAAATAATTTAAACAAAAAAATGCACCTGCCTGGGTTTCGAACCCACGACATAGGACACGTAAGTCGCGGCCGTTGCTACTGCTCTAAAACTTATATGATTAAAATTAACTAATTTGAAAAAAAGATGATGCTAGATGTATGAATGTGAGAGAAGCAAAAGAAGTATGTAAGGATCGTAGCAGGTGGCGTTCTGTAATTTCTGTTTACCCCCATGGGAAAAAGGCGTGAGTTTATGTATGTATGTATGTAATTTGAAAAAACAATGCGTCTAAAAAGTAGGTAATAAAAAAAGGAAATTTGAAAAAAAAACTAGGACCATATACTGCATAGGAAGCGAACTAAAAATATGTAAACAAGAAGAAAATCATGCTATGCAGTGTCCGTATAGTATTTGTTTCTCTGTGCTGTGCAATCGGAGGGTTCATTATGGTTTTAGACTGCGAGATCGCGAATATGACAGCTTAAGCAGTCAGGTTTTAAATATTTTTATTTACTTTTTTTCCTAGTATTCCTACACCACTTTCGTGTATTGCCCATGGTCCACCCGCCTAGTTCACCTAGGTAGACTATGGGAAATTATTTTTGCCCATAAGTTCACCTGGGTGTACCACGGGATTTTTTTTTTTTCCCTTAGAACACTAATTATTTGTGCAACATTCATTAATTTATTTTTTGGCTGGAATCATCGATACGACGAAGAAGAAAAAGTTCAAAAAGGAGCTACTTGAGATAATCATCTCATTGTCATCTAATTATATCTTTATTATGTCCTTTATTTAAATATTATCTTATTTATTACATTTTAAATATTTTTATAAAACACATACAAAAAATAAAAAGCATTTAACAAATAAAAAAATAGTAGCCCACCGATATCGGAAGCAGGGTTGAAGCTACCGGTGGTCAGGGCTCCTGAGAGAGGAACTTCCTAACAATAAGCGCCGTGTCCAGGAGTACCGCTTTCTGGATCAAGCCCTTGATCCAGCTGCCCAGCCAGCCAAATCCAGCCTCCTCAGATGTTCGTCGTGGCTCTTTACTATTATGCCATTGGCCGTCACGACTATCGGCACAATGATCGCTGTATTCACATGCTACACCTCGGTCGGTCTATCACCACTATGCCAGGCTTATTGGAAACAATAGTCCTGTCAGTGATGATAGACCGATCCCAATACAACGTGGTCTTGCCATTTTCGAGAACTGGGTCGGGCTCATACTTATAGATTACTACCGCCCGTTACTACTGCCGACACTTTGCCTTAACACTTCCGATTCCACAAGATTGTATTTAAAAGCAAGTTGTTGATGGATAATTCTGGCTACAAGGTTGTGTCAATGCAAATAATCTACGATAGCAAGAATTACAACCGGAGATAATATGACGGATGGATTCCCGCAGCCGAAGACATACCCGACAGATGTCAACCGTGCCGTCCGTCACAATGTATTTCCGATAGATGTTCGTCATCATAACTTCGTCCATAATCGCAAAGACAAAACTTTCGGTTTCCTCGAAAAGGTCATCAAATCGCAGCCAGGCCAAGGACGCTAAAAGATCTATATCGGGACCATGTAGGACCCGGTAGGAGAGTCCGTGACGCTCCTTACTCTGACATACCTCCCTGCGGTCATTAGTATCTAATACGATAGGTTTGAGCCAGTTCTCGTTAGCCAAGGAGAGCGGGGTAAGGTCGTTGGTGAAGCGTCCATAAAAAAATTGGCACCGCCATTTTCCAATTCTAATGTAGCCAGTAATACTCGTAAGGTTAAGAAGTATCGATTGACGTAAAGATCATCAAAATTGGCCAACGCGTTTGGTCTCTAGAACGCCACATAGGAACAAACATACATACATACATAGATTGGTAAATACATTACCCTCCTTCGGCAGTCCGGTAAAAAAAACAATGTTTGACGGCGGCGGTTCTTTAGTTTGTAAGTATTTATGTTGTTGGCTTGCTTGTTGCTTTGGTGCAAACTGTTAGTACAGCAAGCAATTGTTATTAAATAAATAAAAGGCAAGCCTATATGATTAATTGAGTTATTTTCTTTAAATGTCTAACATATAATGAGGTACAGCTATATAGATTGCAAAATTTTCAAGCTGGCTTTACATTTAATATAATTATTATTCTTTCGTAATACTACGACAAAAACATATGGACATTCTGGCGGACCATGAGCAACAATAATTTCCTATAGTCCACCTAGGTGAACTAAGCGGTGGACCACGGGCAACACACGACCACTTTCTTTGTAATGACATTGAACTTACTTATATTTGGGGTTAGCTATCAAACTATTTGATTAAGGTAAGTTATTACGGCTAGATATTTCCAGGCAATAACTACAGCTATCTATTCTACCAACTAGTATAATTAATGAAAATTTTGTTTAATCAAAAGCCCTGGGTAAGCAATGTATGGTATAATGACAAAATATCTAATATTTACATGATATAACAACTGAATCTATATTTTTTTTATATAATGATTAGTTAATACTCATAATAAACGATTGATATAATTTTAAAATAACTATTCTTTATAAGTATAACATATATTGAATACAAAATAGTTAGATATATATCACTTAAAAGACATAAGATCTATTTAGTATAATATGATAAAACCGCCTAGTTAAAACACAAAGCAAAATTGCATAATATACAAATTATAACTTGACTAAGTTAACTATACTTAGTCAATCATTCATACATTATTCATTTAGATATTTAGATTCTTTTGAAAATCACGTTTATACTAAATATTATTTTGTAATACATTTTCTAAACCAGTCGCAAAGTGATCATAACGGTATTGTCTTGCAAAATTTTATTGAACTTTAAAGTTGTTTCTGCATCGTCTCCGGCGCTGCGGTAAGTGCAACCCCTTCGCCCTTACGTGACAAAGGATAGGCACCCATGTTCACCAACGCAGCTTTGGCTGCAGCAAGCTAACTTGTTGTTGAAACTAACAAACATGTTTTTGCCAATTCTTGCTTATCAAGTAAATAATTGTATAACATTTTTGGTGAACTGACCGACTGGCACCGGTATCAATATATATTTTAAACGTTGGACCTAATGTTTTTCGATTAAATAAACGTTATACGAAATAAGTTTAAGAGTACCTATATAGTTATATGTAAAGAAATTATATTAACAGTTGGTATATCTAACGTTTATTCCTAATACAAGCAATTGCTTAAAAGGTTATCTCCAATAATATGTTTCGAAATGCCCTTTGTCATTGAAATAAGAACATTACATTTTGTAAACATTATTGAAATGAAAATATACCAAATAACTTTATATGATATGATAAGCACCCAAAAGCCCTTATTCCTGTAGATTTCTACAGTCGAATCTTAGGCTATAAGTTGTCAATAGAATTTCTGATTATCCCTGAGTCACCATTTACAACATTTACATAAATCCACATAAATTGCTGCACAGAAAAGGCAAAACTGTAGTCTATCATTTAATGGTGATTGTTATGGTACCTGCTCTACATAGGTAATTATGGCGCTCAGTTGAGCATATAACAGAAGAGCTCTAAACAATTTTCATTTCAGGATGATATGTCAACGCTGTCAGCGGTCCCTTAGAAGTGGTGAAGGTCTCAAATGTGGCATATGTGAGTCCTGTTTCCATATGAGATGTATCAATGATGCTCTGAAGGATCACCGCGAAAGCGGAGACAAAGGGTACCAATGGAAATGTTCTCTTTGTCAGAACTACGTCAGTGCACACGCTAGCGGTTCAGACATAAGTAAAGACAAAGACAAGGAAAAAAAGAGCCTAATGCAGGCCGTTAATGCAATAAGCGAAAAGTTTGAACTCGTTAATAAACTTCAATTACCAAAATTGAATAGTGATTTGGCGCAGATAAAAACTGTGGCAGATCGCATTGTCCAACAAAACAACGATATATTACGGAAAATAGATGAAATAGAAGACAAAAGAAAGAACGAGAAGCAATGCCATAATTCAACCAGTAGGTATCGCAGGAGGAACTTAAGCCTAACCCCTAAATCAACACTAACTCTTGACAAAAAGGAAGAGCCGCCAATTACGTTAAACGAAAAAAATGTAAGATATAGGACACGAAGACGGTTATATCTTTTGAACAGAATATTTATCATTTTGAACAGAAAAATGAAAAGAACACAGTCTCCATAAAAATGATATAGAAGTGAGCGTTCTAATAAAAAAAAATATCATAATTTTATTGCAATTTTTTTCACCACATAAAACAACAAAAATTATTGCGCACCATTTTCCTATGCCTATGAGGCCTAAGTCCAGTAGTGGACGATCTGAGGTACTAGACAAGTTCTTTTCTCTCATCGAAAGCGTAGCAATAGTGATTGGTAAAATGTCAAAATGTATGCAAATGTCAAACGCTATTGAAATGTCACGTGATAAATCCCTTACATTTTGGCATTTCGACCATCACCGTCATCTAATGAAACTTGTCTAGAGCCTATATTGAATTTTGACCTGAGAACCCATTCACGCATGAAACTCAACGGCCTCGTTCGCTTTTATAGCTTTTTTAGTCTTTCTACCAATCAGTGCCAGAAGAGCATTTTAAAATTCTAAAAGCGTAAAGGAGATAGATATTTTTGGGCCCGGTATTTTGTAATGTCTATCTATACTAATCTAGACACGCGGCAGCGTGTCAAGCCAAGTTGAAAGAAAAAAGGAACTGGCGACACAGCAGCTGTGTGTCAACACGAACCATTTTGATCCACTTTTGTCATCGTAATAACTCAAAATCTATTTAACATACACACATGAAATTTGGTTTATGTATTAAAATACCTAAGATGAATTATAAACCAAAATTTTATAAATATAGCTCAAACGGTTATTTAGATGTTAACGTCCAAAAATCATCATTTTTATCACTGACTGACCTATAGATCAAAAAAACTCTAACCCAGTTCCAGATGACCTAGAAAGTTCAAATTTGGCATCCAGATAGGTAGTTGGGTGAATAGAAAGGAATAAATCAGAAACTAAATTTAAAAACAAATTTCCACCATCTCAAATTTGACATTTTGATCTGTTTTTTTTTTAAGTTTTGGAATAATAAGGAAAGTATAAAAAACTACCGAATGATGGTCGCGTGGGTGTGAAACGAGTGCGCGTTTTGATCCTTCAAGGTCGTTAGCGACGGAAATGTTCTAGTATAACATACCTACTTAGATCTTTTTCAAACATGCTAAGGGTTTAAAGCATAGATATAATAATTATATTTCTATGGTTAAGGATTTTGGTAGGGTCCCTTGTTGACCTACCCCTCTGACCGCATCTGGTCTTGTCCCCAATGCTATATTGTATGTTTTCAAAAATAGTATTCGATAATTTATTATGTACCTACCTATTATAATTTATTAATTAATTAAACCTGTAAAAATCATGAACCAGAATAAAATGTAGAATGTTACTTACTGACTTCTAAGATAGATACAGGCATCTGTCTATTTTGGAATTGCTGGCTTGATGAATGAATAAATTATTATTTTATATATCTTTGAGATTCTCGAATCTCTGAAAGGCGTACCAGGGGCCGAAACCAACTGGCAGAAGCATTGTTAGACATGTAGCTTGAAATATGACACCAATCGACAACTATCCCTGTATGCACTACGCAAGTGTAGGTACCCAAGGATAATCCTCGGCTGGTGCAGGACTATTGCAAAATATGAAGACAAAATTCTTAGGCTATGGGTTTGGGAGGTTTCGAGGATTGATTACCTAAAACTATAGAAGGACTATTAGCCATAGTCTGACCACTGTAGATCTACACTACAAAATGGCTGGGGATGACATGCTTGATGGGCCCTAGCGCATTAGGGACGTAGCGCCAATGGGGCAAAATATACGGAGGTGCTTGAGGAATGGAGAGGTATACCACGGCTATGAGGACAATCTCGGAAGTACGGTCAAGATCCCTACCAGTATCTTACTGGGTTAACTTCCTTCCTCTCAAGCCAGCCAATTAAGGCAAGAGAGGGGTGAGAGCTCTGTTCCCCGTCAGTGCTCACTCCGACCGGCCAATAAAGGCAAGCCGGAGATGAGGGATAAGACTTCTCCCTGGAGATCAAGTCCGTGGGGTCGCCACAAAGCTGCCCTGCGGATTGTATCTTTCTTAGTCTGGCCTCTCACCTTAGGCATGTTGCGGCAAAGTAGAATCTACCGGCACAGACCTAGGGATCATTGAAGCACGCAAGCCCCACCACGACGTCAATGTAGAAATACTGCCGTGGAGTTATTATTATTAATGCAGGAAAATTTTCAGAATTTCATTACATTGCTTGGTTTTAATTTATTTTATGTACAGAAAAAAACACATCAAGACTACTGCTTTAATACTGCTTATTTCTTAAGAAATTTCTACCAGTAGACCCGCGAAATAGAAAAATGAAACGTGAACTCGGAGGATACATATTCGCGAGCTGGCTGACCAAAACCAGATGTATCCTCCGACTGCACAGCATGATTTTCTTCTTGTTTAGTTACGTCTTTTTAGTTCTCTTTTTAAGCAGTCGGGTTTTTTGACTTTTTTAATTAAATTTTTTAATTTACAACTTTTTAGTTATATTTTTTTTGAATTAGTTACTTTTAAACAAATAAGTGTTATTATTTTTGAAATCACCCTTTATTTTGATACCCCACACGATGGGTTTGGAAGAAGAAAAAAAAATCCGCGCAAAATGGCGCCCAAAATCCGCCATTACTTTCTTTTCCAATTTTAATGTAGCCAGAATCGATTGACGTAAGCATCATCAAAATCGGCCAACGCGTTTGGTCTCTAGAATGCCACATAGGAACATACATACATAGACTGATAAATTTACCCTCCTTCGGCAGTCGGGTAAAAAGATGTGTGATGTGTGTGTGACAAATAGTGTGTGACAAAAAGTGTGTGAGAACAGGGAAGAGAAGAAAAGTGAACGACGCAACTAAGATAATAAATCAAATACTTATAGTATAAGTGATATATACTTGCATAAATACATAATTCTAAAATGTATAGATACTTAATATATATACATATGCTAATGCTTAGAAAGATCAGATTTGAGAGCGTTTTAAAAAGCGAGATAGTGATCTCTGATGCAAGGAGGATGTGAGTTCCACAACCTTACCTACAGTATGGACAGAGAACGAATAAGAATAATAGATGGTTTTATGAGGATGGAATTTAAGAAGAGATCTAAGATGTGACCTGCATAGTGGATCTCTAGGACGAGCGTAAAAAATCGCTCACGCAGGTCGGGTTGTGCAAGATGTTGAAGAAGAGAATACAAGCCGTTAGCCGAGTGTTCCTGGGAAGACTGTTTTTGTGCTAAATTAAAATAAAGACTTACAAAGTTTGCAATGCGGTTGAGAAGTCATAGTCATATTTTCTGGTATTTCATATGGATATTTACCCGGAATACTGTTATGTATGTAGGCCTTCCATTTGGTTGATATTTATTGCGTAATAAGCGAAAAAATCACAAAATTCTAAAAAATAAGTTCAATAAACACATTACCCTCCTCCTTCGGCAGTCGGGTAAAAACTAAAAGGCGACTACAGAAAAATAACGCTCAAAAAAGTATAAAACAAGAAAATATTCTCTCATCTGAAATTGTTATGTACAAACTATTCAATAGGTATCGGGTATTAAATAAACAACTTATATGTAATAAATATTTTATTGTATGGCTAGATAAAGATTACGTACATACATATCGATCAACAAACACTGCGACGCCATAGTCGGATAAAAAATAGTTTGATGACTGACGGGTCTCACAAACTAAAGCATATCTAAAATATGATGTAGCAAAACTTACCTTCATTTTATTTTAAACTCACTGTTCAATGATATTTTGTTTTTTTTTTGTTTTTGACTTTGTGTCCCCTAGAGGGCGCTATATTAAAGTTAATGTAAAGTCACATAATCTATAAACAGCAGACCAATAGACACTTCCAACGACGCCTCATTTGTCAAATTACGATAAGTAGTTTAGAAGTTAGTAGGCCACAGATGGACATACATACACATATACCGGTCAAAAACATAACCTTGCCTTTTGCTTCGCCGTAGTCGTGTAAAAATGTGTCTAAATGATGTAACTTGTAACTAGTGCCATCTATATGCAAAGCTTCAAGTTACATTAAACGTTAATTTCACGCCACCTATTTTGTCATGCGTGTAAAACTACGTGGTAATTTGTCTAATCTGTGAAAGTACTTCTCATCTTGACGCCGCCGTATGAACGTGGCCGCCCGCTTGCTAGCTTCTGTCGATGCGCTTCGAGCAAGGATATGTAGATGGCGTTGAAACCAGGGGGGTGACCATAAGCTCTTAGAGTATGGTTATTTTGAGATCGCGTGACAGATGTATACAAGTCATATACATCTGTCACTTACACACACTCAAAATAACCTTACTCTAAGAGCTTTATGGTCACCCCCCCGATGTATCTTCTTAATACTTAAACCGATTTCCAAAGCAAAACACTACAAAGCGAAAAATAACTTCCTTTACAGATTTCGGTGTCTTTGGTACCTATTGTTTTTAGTTTTTCAACCCGACTTCGGCAATTAGTTGTTTTTCGAGTAGACTAATACATACTGTATTTTTGTTTTAAAAAATATTGGAAAGTCAATGACAAACCACCAAAGTCATCTTTTTTACATAGTTATGATCCTGGAGATTGGTACAAGAGGAGTGAGGTCCATGCTCAGCAGTGGGTGAAGTCGGGCTGTGGATGATGATGATGATCCTGAGATATTTTTAACTTCCTAATGACCTATAAACTTCAAATTTGGTCAATCAATCTGCCTTTTTAACCGACTTCAAAAAAAGGAGGAGGTTCTCAATTCGTCGTAATCTTTTTTTATTTTTTTTATTTGTGTTCCCCGATTACTGTAAGACGCCTGGACCGATTTGGAAAATTCTTCTTTTGTTTGAAAGGATATACCTCCCAGTTGGTCCCATAGTCATCAGGTCAGGATCTGATGATGGGATCTTGGAGAAATCGAGGGAACTCCTCAAATATTATAGGCATACATATAGCGATTTTGGTATTTTTATCAACAATGCAATCATCTGCACTCTCAAAGTAACATTTGGTGAAGTGGAACTGGTGAAGAAGACCACAGATGGTCAATAGAATTCCTTAATGCTAAGTATGTCATGGGTTATAAGATATCTCGAATAGATTAACGACTATGATGCAGCAAATACTTATAAATACATAGTGCTGATGAAACTGATCTGATGATGAAGCCGGCAGGTAGGCACTGGTACTCCGAAATAAAACAATATATCCTAGTCGTGTATGGGCTTATTGGAATCGTCATGAGATGTACTTTGGCCATATATGAATTTTATGGCAATTGGAAGTACCTATCAAAACTAAAAAGAGATAAATAAAAAACTTTTTAACAAAAAATTAAACCGACTTCCAAAAAAACACTGCAAAACGAAAAATAACTTTCTTTTCCGAAGTCGGTGTCGAAACACGGAAAACAATAGGTACCAAAGACACCGTTTTTTGCTATAATGGTACGGAACCCTTCGTGCGCGAGTCCGACTCGCACTTGGCTGGTTTTTTTTATTTGAAAGCTGGTGCTTGTCATGTCACATCATGATCATCACATCATCAGCCTATTAATGTTCCCACTGCTGGAACACAGGCCTCCTCTCTGTGAGAGGGAATGGGCCGTAATCCACCACGCGGGACCAGTGCGGGTTTGTGAATGTCACATGTCTTCGAATTTTTGGTTCTAGGACATGTCGGTGCCTCACGATGTTTTCCTTCACCGTTTTGAGCAGTGGTGATGAAATATTTTACACAAAGTAAAGCGCCTGCCTGGGCTCGAAACCACGACCTACACTTGTAATTCGCGGCCGATACCACTGGGCCACCACTGCTCAAGCTCATTTACGGACGACAGCGATGTGGAGAAGTACGACGTCGGCTATGTGTACCTTGTCTTTAATTTATTCTGTGACCTTGTTTTTGTATACATAATGTATGTCGGCGCATGGTCGCCGTCGTTGTTGAAGTTACTTTAATGGTTTGCAGCAATATTAATATGGCGGGTGTTTTCAAACGAATAAAGAAATACCTTACTTCGGTTCAGGGATGTTTAATCCATGGGCAGCGAAAGCCTGGTCTTCCACTTTCATAACATCGGTTTTTATACACTGATAAAAAACATTTTTACAAAAAAATACTACCGACTTCCATGTTTTTTATCAGTGTGTGTGTGTTTTTTATCAGTGGTGTCTTTGGTAGGTACCAAATTTTTAAGTTATGGACACCGACTTCCAAAAATAAAGTTATTTTTCACTTTCTAGTTTTCTTATTTGGAAGTCGATAGTATTTTTTTGTAAAAATGTTTTTTATTTTTCATTTTTTAGTTGTACCTACCTAATAGGGAAGTAGTTAAGTAAGTACCTATAACGACAGTATAGATTACCCGAATAACATGAAACTTGAATATAACCGGTGAAATGAGAGATCTGCATACCTCTTTCGAGCGTACTGGCGTGATGTTATGTTATTAAATGGTATAAACAATAAACAGACATGCGATTGCAGCAATCCCGAGAGGTTTGCCGTTATTTATTGAAGAGTTCTGTTGTATATCTCCGAAGTTCTTCATCAGATCTTCACCAAATTAAAATGGGACCAATTTCGGAAAATACTCTTTCAAAGAAAAAATAATTTTTATAATCGGTCCACAATTGTCGGAGATATCGGTGAAAAAAAAATAAAAAATGCGTACATAATGTCGAACATAGAACCTCCTCCTTTTTTGGTAAGTCGGTTAAAAATAACTAGCATAAAGTTGACAGCGGATGTTACAATTATTCAAATTAAGCGGGCAACATAAAAAAAAACCGGCTAAGTGCGTGTCGGACTTCGCACATTTTGGGTTCCGTACCAAATATAAGAACAAATGTAATAGGATAAAATAATGGGTCGTGGGACTTTTGGGACCGGGATCGCGGTCCTGGATTCCACCTAAAAATACAATATTATTTTTGAGTAGTATTATTGGGCCACAAGTAAATAGAAGTTGAAGCACATATAATATTTTAATCAACAATTGCTTGAATATCAGTATCGGTATAAAATAAAGGGTAATATTATTTAGTTGCACTTTTAAAAGGTTAGTTGAAGCTATAAAAGAAAAATATATCAACCATGTGTAAGAGAAGAGAGAGACGTATGTATGATGTGAGTATGAAGAATATGATTTGCGCGCACGTTGTTGTGTGGGAGAGAGATACTTGCCCATACATCACATCAACACTCAGTGGATCTGGCCGAGCCACGATGATGCAACTAAAAACGAGATTGACTTCATCGTGTCAACCAAGAAGCAAATATTAAATTATTTGTCTGTGATAAATTCGGTGAAAACCGGGAGGGATCACCGCATGGTAAGAGGTGTCCATACGGTCAGGCCTAAGTTTTTCATGACCCTCCGTACAGATAGAAACAAAAAGCTCTTTGACCCTACTCTCAAGCTCATGAAGGAGAGGCGTGCAAGCGATCTGACTATTGGGCAGAGCCAGCTTACGAAACTGAAGACCGGTGATGGCAGGACAGGATCGTATCCCAGCGCTTCTGAGGGAGATCGATAGATTCTATGGGCAGTTTTACACGGCAAATGACCCTAGAACTAGATTTACCCGATACTATACTGAAGACATTCCGGACTTCAGCCTATACGAGATTAGGATGACTCTTAAACAGCTTAAGAACAACAAGGCCGGCCCGGGTGATGTCAAAATTACGGCCGGACTATTGAAGGCGGGTGGAAAACGATCCTTCAGAAACTGTTTGATTCCGTCATTCTCACACTACCACACACCCCTGCACCATTCCAGTGGTGTGGTGGTACTCTTCTTCAAGAAGGGTGAAAATACTCTTCTTAGCCATGTCTACAAGTTTTCAAGAGTCATCACAAATCGTCACGCGCGCAGGTTTGACGATTACAAGCCTCCCGAACAAGCCGGATTCCATAAAGGCTTCAACAACGTAGACCACATACATTCGCTGCGGCAGGTTATACAGAGACCGAAGATACAACCTGCATCTCTGCTTAGCGTTTGTAGACTACGAGAAAGCCTTCGATTCAATCGAGACTTGGGCTGTACTGCAGTCTTTCCAACGGTGACAAATCGACTACTGGTACATATTGTTAATGTGTTTGTACAAAAACGCCACCGTGTCTGTTGGTTTTCTGAATCAGACCTCAGAACCTATCCTTCTGCAGCGAAGTGTGAGACAGGGAGATGTCATATCTCCGAAACTGTTAACCGCTGCACTGGAGAATGTCTTCAAGGTTCTGGACTAGAGAGGGCTAATAGGCATCAACGTCAATGGCTAGTACATCGGTCTCCGTCAGTTTGCCGACGATATAGTGATCAGGGCTGAGGTCCTCAGTATAGTGCTCGATGACCTCCTCGGTAGAGCTTCCGAAAGATTGGGTCTTAAAATGAACATGGACAAAACCAAGGTGATGTTGAACTTGAATCCCATGTTACACCCAATCTTATCAAGGTCGGAGACTCTCCACTCGAAGTTGTGGATGACTATGTCTATCTGGGATAGACGATCCAGTTGGGTAGGGCAAATTTCGAGAAAGAGGTCAACCGTTGAATCCGACTCGGCTGGGCCGGTTCTTCCTCGTGGTCAAACTATTTTGTCAAACTGATTTGAACACAAGAAATAGTTTTTCCCTGTGGTCAAACTGTTATGGTTTAAGAAAAGTACAGTCATTTAAAAAAATAAAATTATAATATAACTAGCTGTTGCCCGCGGCTTCGCACGCGTAGACTACATGCTTCTCCTTATCATATTTTAACATTATGTAGAGAAAAAGTAAAAAATAATGTAATGCGAAAGTGTTTCTTAGGACAGACTTATACTTACCTACTTTATCATCAATACGCTCTATCCTTGTCCCGTCCCTATCCCTTCACTATTTCTGTGTTTATCCATGACTAATAATAAGTAATCATACGCATAAGTAAGTAATTAAATTAAAGTATTTCCTTATAAACAACATTTTAAACCATTTTGCATGTCCACGCCAATATCACCAGACTATTTGATGAGCTAACACGTGAACACGCTACATAGAACTAAAAAAAACTACTTGTCCATGGCAAAAACAATTCACCCTCAAATCTACACCAGCATACGTCAGAGTTTGTCCTTGAGCCTTATGAACACGTTCAGACTGGCACCTCATGAGTAGGTACTTGGTATCCTACGGCGCAAATCTTCATTTGGCCACCGGTGGTACATCACCGCCCCATGAACCAAAAGTCTTGCCCGGACGGGGTGCGCCACCGGTAGACACGGACAGGAATTATGCTTTCTCTCTCTTGTTTTGGATTATAATAATGCGAAAAAGGGGGTAGATATTTCTGATCAGACGGCGTCGTACTATACCAGCCTTAGAAAACCCTAAAGTGGTACCGCAAGCTGATCATTGAGATTGTCTGTGGCACAATGTTAGTAAATGCTTGGGTTATTCACCAAAAATTTAGAAAAGGAAAAAAAAAATAAGTATTTTAGAATTTCGGGAACAAATTATAAAAGAGATGATTAGCAAGCCCAGCACTGATAATCAACCCGATGACGCTGCAGCGGAGGGTGGGCTCCATGCACAAAGAAAGCCAAAACACAAGTTCAGAGATACCCGAATGAGATGTAGACCTTATTACGACCATTTTACAACAATCGAATCTGCGGTGAAAAACCAATGGATGGTTTGGATTGTTTCAATATGATTCATACAAAATAATTTTCATTTAATACCATCCATGATGGCATTTCATTTTATGCTTATTTCAATTTTGATCCAATTTCGCTCATTATTTTTTTGTTGTGTTTGTTATTGTTAGGAGAAGGATGTTATGAAAAATAAACCTTACCTACACTGGGGTAGGGTAGGGTAGTTATGTAGGTAGGGTAGGGTAGGTAGGGTAGGGTAGGGTAGGTAGGGTAGGGTAGGGTAGGGTAGGTAGGGTAGGGTAGGTAGGGTAGGGTAGGTAGGGTAGGTAGGGTAGGGTAGGTAGGGTAGGTAGGGTAGGTAGGGTAGGTAGGGTAGGGTAAGTAGGGTAGGGTAGGTGGGGTAGGGTAGGGTAGGTAGGGTAGGGTAGGTAGGGTAGGGTAGGTAGGGTAGGGTAGGTAGGGTAGGTAGGGTAGGGTAGGTAGGGTAGGGTAGGAAGGGTAGGGTAGGTAGGGTAGGGTAAGGTAGGGTAGGGTAAGGTAGGGTAAGTAGGGTAGGTAGGGTAGGGTAGGTAAAATTCAAAGATCCTAACTTCAAAACTGACCGACTTTCATACAAACTTTCACCCCCTATTTCACCCCCTTAGGGGTGGAATTCACAAAAATCCTTTCTTAGTGGATGCCTGCACAGTATAAAGTATCTTTGTGCAAAATTTCAAGTCTTTAGACGATTTAATTATGCCCATAACTTCATCCCCCTTTTCACCCTCAGGAGTGGAATCTTCAAAATCGCTGAGATACGTGTAAGTTATTTTTTAATCTTCAGCCTAAACCCAAAATATGAAGATCCTGACTTTAAAACTGACGGATTTTCATACAAACTTTCATCCCCTTTTTCACGCCCTTAGGGGTGGAATTTCCAAAAATCCTTTCTTAGTGCTCACCTACACTACCAAGTGCCAAGTTTCATGATTGAAGCTTCAGCCGTTTGGCCTGTGCGTTGATGGTAAGTGAGTGAGTGAGTCAGTCAGTCAGTCAGTCAGTCACTTTCTTCTTTTATATATTTAGATAAAATGCCAAGTCAAATATCAATTTAAAATTTTTGCATAAAGAAAAAAGCGTCAGCGTAATTTGTCAAGAAAATGACCGATACTTATTTCTTTATGCAAAAATGGTAATTGGCATTTCATTATGAAATCGTCTCTGCTAATATGCTCGTTTCGGCGCGGGGACGGTTCGTTGTCATCATCCTCCATTTTCAGCAATGTCGACAATAGACGAGCTATTGTTTTTGGACGATGTTTTTTCATCTCGTGATTTTGCTGTGCATGCCAGGTTTCTACAGCGTTATTGCTTCTATGTCTCTCACCAAACACTTTTGAAGCCTTTGTCTTTCAACCACGTTTTTTCAAAATATTTAGTGAAATTTTCGGTTTTATTGTTTGTGGGACTTTCCGATATGATGTACTCCCAGCCAGCGTCAATCTCGTCTACAGGTAATAGCGGGAGAGCTGAACAAAGTCCCACAACTCTTTTTTGAATTTTAGTCTTTGTTTTTAATTTTCTCCCTCTTTTCCATAGACATTTGGTAAAATTATAGTAGCATTTTATTATTTTAAGGCTAGAGAAAATCTGTATCAAAGCATTGCTGGCCGCTGTTTCAAAATCTTTCTTGGTGTCCACTGCGGAATTTGGGATTTTATCATCTGAAATAATGCAGTATAACTCTCCTCTTTTTTATCAGTCATCAAGGCATACGCTGCTGGAATTATATTTGTAGTTGACGCTGACTGGGCCGTATCAGCATGTATGCTATACATTTGTTTGAATGGCTTCGGGCAGCTGAAGAATGTGCCATCACAAAATAACTCATTTGATTTCGCCAACAAATCTTTTCCTTTTTCGGAGCAAAAAACAAGAATTTTAGAAGTTTGCGTTGCGTATTCCGCCAGAAGAAAAAACTGTAGTTGGTCAGGAATACTGACTTCTGCTAATTTACTGAAGCGTGTTTTGCTCCTACTTAAATATAAAGAATTTTTAATGTTGGCCAATGATGGTATTGTGCCCACAAAGTTAAGACCTCTATCCTTAAGTGTATTCTTTGTTTCGCGATATAACTGCGGAATAGACAGGACACGTTAATGTTGTATTTTTTTTTAATCGTCTATCGCTTCATCCAGTTCGTTCTTGCCGGAATCGGCTGTACATATGTGATCGTTATGTTTAACTATTTGGTCGTTCTAAAAGAAAAACAATAGATTTGTATTATAGTGTGTAAAGCTTACACAATATTAAATTATAATGGTAATGTATAGTATAAATTCTATATATATTTACGTTCAAAGTCATAGACCCGAGACACTTTTTCTTTCTTAAGTTGCTGCAAGTCCAATAGACATTGCCATTTTTATACGTTCGTAATTTATAATACTGCCGTCCATCATGCAGTAATACAGTACCTCTTTTACGATTTATGTACTTAAAATCCATTTAGATTCAAATAATGTAACACCGCAATAATGAATGCAAACAAAACAGGAAAATGAGAATGACATAATGACATCATCACTGTACGCAACAAGATAAGTCAAATGAAAAAGGAGTTATCTATCCAAGAAGTTTGACCAACGGGATTTTTTTTTCTCTTAGTCAAATCAGTTTGACAAAATAGTTTGACCACGAGGAAGCACCGGGCTGGGCAGCGTTCGAAAAGTTGCGCGGTATCTTCTCGTCCAACTTACCACAGTGTCACAGTGTGTTGTTAGTTATGACCTATGGCTCTGAGACGTGGTCACTCTCAATGGCCCTCATCAGAAGGCTTACAGTCACCCAAAGGGCAATGAGGGCTATGCTCGGAGTATCCTTGCGTGTTCGAATCAGAAATGTAGAGATTCGCAAGAGAACCAGGTCTACCGACATAGTCCGAAGAATTGCCAAACTGAAGTGGCAGTGAGCAGGGCACTTTGCTCGCAGAACGGATGGCTATGGCTTTAGTTTTATATAAAAAAAGAAATATGTTATCCTATTATAATAGTACATTATGATATAAGTGCGGTAAGTTGAAAATTACAGCCGAGGCGATATTGCTAGCCCGAGCCGTAGGCGAGGGCTACAAGAAAGCATAGGCTGTAATTATCAAAGCGCACGTATGTCATACGACGTTTTATAACATATTTGCGAGGAAATGAATAAAACTTGGACTTTCTTAAACGAATAAATCTTTAATCACTTGTTAAAGCAGTTAGAAATTTTATAACAATTTGTAAAATTGATTATTATGTTGCCAGTTGGCATTTATAATGTTGTCAAGTTATTATTATTAGTTACAATTTCACCAGTCTCTCTCTCATTCTTTTTAGTGAAAGTAGGAGAAACGAGACCACAGAGTTCTGCAGTCGGTGGCAGCGACGGAGGCGGCTGCGGCGGCGGCGACGATGGTGGAATGTACGCGTGTGTGCTCGTAGATGGTCGAGGGTTGGCTCCAAATTTATATTCCTTGTAGTGCGGGAGCTAATTTCTTCTTTGATTTCTCATCAAGTTATCTATGTAGCCCTCGGCTACACTGTTCGATCGCCGCCCCCCGTGGCATTTTAGTGTCAACAAGTTTGCACCTGAATCGGCGAGGAATGTAGCCGAGGACCTTCTGAAACTGTGCCCTGTGTATTCATGTGGACCATCCAAATTTAAGAAACTGGCAGTTTGTTTCGGCATTGCTCCAAATTTATTTATGCCAATGGGTTGGCTAGTGCATTTTCCATTTTGGTAATTTTGAAAAAATCTGAGTGACATCGCTTTTGTTGAACGAAGGGCTTCGTATTTCTTCACTATGTCGTGAAAAGGCCCCTGTATTGTGAACGATCTTGGAATTTTATTGTTTCTCTTTTTGACCTGGACAAGAAGAACCCACCCATGGTTCTCGACATCATTAGTTGTGATGTTTGCCAACTCTTGGCATGCATCTTCTACATGCACCATTTATGTCGAATATTAATACAACCTGGAAAAAGATAAAAACAGCGTACAAAACACCTATATTGTAAAGAAATACGAAAGTAAATAATTTAGTTAACAATAATTTAGTTTCAACTGACCTTTGTTGCCAAATATCGGCAATCCGGAGCTTCTTTTAGGAACTTCTTGACATTGTCAGCTGAAAATACTTACGACTTTTTACTAATATGGCCATGTCTTTTTAGAAATACCAGCAAGTTGGAGTATGATTTGATATCAATACCATGTTTTGTTTTCACAGTGCTTTTTAGCATTGAATAGAAGCACCACAATGAGCTTGACTTAAATTTTTGAGAAAGTGCCATGAAATAGGCTAAGAACACACTATCTGAAAATTAATTTGCATCTTTGCTTGTTTTCGATAAGATGAAATTTTGATACGATGAAATTTTGATACGCTTGTAGGCTTAGAGTAGACTTTTCGCTGCCTCTGAGACTTCTGGCGGTGTCGACTTAATAAATTCATCATAACTTGACGACATTTTCAAATAAAAACAATAAAGCGAAATAAAAAGCTCACTGAATAATTTTTACTTGTTCACAAATTAGCGATGCGCGCGCGTCAGCGCTTTTTTTTTAAGGCAAAGGCACAAAAACAGGCAGTATTACTAATAAAGTAAATTAATATTTTTGTGTTTTGTTACAGATAAATGGTTGTAATCTATGGTCAAAATTAATTAAATTAAAGAATTAATTGTTTTTTTTATTATATTTTATCTCCTAAAGTTAATTTTATTCATAAAATGATGTTCACTTTTCTGACTTAAAAACTCTTTGCTAAGATTTAAAAATGTACCTACCGTTCGTTTTAGACGGAGCATCTTGATAAACCGTACATTTGACCTTATTAAAAAAAAACTCGTGCGTTTTACATTACAATAACGCACAAGTACGTAATGAGATACAATACGATATTGAAATTGGTGAAATAAGAGACCCTTTACGAGCAAATGTGTTATAAAAATAGTTTATATATTTGAAACGTACGTAAACGTAAACATACGGGTTGAACGTACTTTCTTCTTTATTTTATTTCTGGTCCTAAATACTACTCAAAAATAATATTGTACCTGAAGGTGGAATCTCGGACCGGTCCCGAAAGCCCCACTACCTAAAATAATAATGTAATAGGAAAAATGAGGGTATTTCATAGAAGTAATCTGATTTATCGATATATTCGTATTTTTTGTAATAATAAACATGATCACCAAATTTCAAGTTCATAGGTCAATGGGAAGTAAAAAAATTCTACGGAATAAAATTTCTTCTCATTTATTTATTTATTTAAACTTCATGTACAATAGTGGTAAATAGGCGGTCTTAATTTAGGTTTAATAGGACAACGTTGTGGTACAAAATATTATCTAAAAATAACAGCTTGTATTTGAAAATGTATATACTTACATATAGGTATACTAATACACATATACTAATAAAATAGACTTAAAATATTTCAACCGATAAAAAACGAGAAACCTATTAATAATTACTATGACTACACTTTTTCATTAGTTTGACTTAAATAGTGGTTACGAACTTTTCTTTTAATAATAATAACGTGCCCGACCCAGTTCTCGAAAATGGCAATATCACATTGTACTGGGATCGGTCCATCAACACTGACAGGGCTATTGTAGCCAATAAGCCTGTTATAGTGGTGGTAGGCCGAATCGAGAGGCGTGCAATGATTGTTGACATTACCGTCCCGAGAGAAGAGGAATTACAGTTTCCAGATCCTGCTTTACTACATCCGCAAGCATTGTATAGTGACATGACGGGAACCTCGTGATAGCCGAAAAAGATGAGCAAGCCAAGTCAAAATACTTGATCTTGACTTGGCTCGCGAGGTTGTCGATATGTGGGATGTGGGCACAGCGATCATTGTTCCGATAGTCGTGTCAGCCAATGGCTTTATAACCACGAGCCCCGACCAACACCTTAGGAGGCTCTCGTTAAGCAGCTGAGTCAAGGCCCTGATCCAGAAAGCAGTACTGCTGGACACGGCTCGTATTGTTAGGAGTTTCCTCTCTGAGGGTCCAAGCTACCGGTGGGCCTCTATATTCTATATTCTTTCTATCTTTTCTGTTTCTTCATATATGTATAGTCTATAAGAAATGAGCAGACTATTTTTTTACATTTATAGTTTGTCAAGCCGTATACTGGGCAATATTTATTTATTTTTCAACACACCGGCTCGTAAAGTATCTCTTATTACATCGGTTTTAGGGCCATAAACCGAGCTATAACACACACGGGCGTAATAACATTACACACTAGTGCGTAATAGAATTATCCCTACAAAGTTGAATTAGTACCTTTCTGCAAGTTATATGCGAGTCAACAAAGCATTTTAAATTTAATCGGATAATACAGTATTTTTTTTTAGTAACAACAAAGAGGTTTTATGCCGCTGAAAATTCATATACATTTATGGAATAAATAAATGTGTACATCCTTAATTAAGTCAAACAAACATTTATTATTGCTCATAATACACAATAATTTGATAGAAAATATTGAAATATTTGCATTAATTATAATTTTAAAGTGGGCTGTATGTTCATTCATATTGCATTTGGCGCGTGAAAAAAAAAGCTAGCGCGCCATTGCCCATATTTTTCATATTTTCTTTTTATCGTATTTGTAGTGGTAAATTATTTTAGAAATGTTAAGTTTTCGTGCAAAAGATGAACAATTGATAGAGTTAACTCCGCCAGAAATACTAATTGAAACACAAAATACAAGAGACGAAAAGTGCCTACGATAGTTTCCTACAATGGAAGAGCAAGCATAATACTCAGTCATTTTCTGAAAATTGTTTTTGGCGTATTTCTCTGAACTATCCAATACATAAAAGCCCAGTTCCCTATGATGCATCTATTCCTGGAGGTGCTCAAACATGGTGTTGATATCAAAACGTATTGTAGGACGGATATATTGGTCGGAAATCTAATGATTTGTCACCAGACGACGTTGAAAAGTATTTGAAAGAGGCTCCGGATAGTCAGTACCTAGCAACAAAAGTACGTTGAATATTATTAATCTAAAGACAAGACAAAGATATTTTATTTTTCAACTAGGCCACCAAGCGGCACTTTTGAACGTTACATAAAAATGATTCTACCGTGCATTCGGCAAGTAGCTTGTTATGGAGAAGAATGCACAAGAAACCCCATACTTAATCTTTAAAAAAAAAAAGTTTTTTTAAATATATTTAGGAACATAGGTACATACATGATTAAATTCATACATGTGAGGACAATGCACCCAGAATAGCACTACACACTATACCAACTTTTTTTTTTTTTTTTTTTTTGGTGGGAAATCATCCAATGACTTCTCCCGCTCTGGGTGAAGCGGGAGGGCGTGTCAGACTTTTACTGACTAAAACCCACCCGTGTTCCTCCAGTTGCTTGTGCCAGGGCCGCGGTAACTCTCTTTCAAATTTATCCGCGACCACACACTATACCACCTACAGGCATAAAGTATTAAAAGTACTCACACATGTACTGTGCAGTTATATAATAGATACTAGAAAAACATTAACATCCGAAGCAGTTAAGTTATGACCAATCCCAACTGACGGCGTCCGTTCACGAACATGACGCATGAATTGGCACCACCCTGCTCAACCATCATGAAGGGAACCGGATGATCCAACACACGCGCCACATACGTATTAAACGTACTCTAAATAATTGCGTAACCTTAGCTTAACTTCTTAGATCGATATAATTGATTTCGTTGCAGGTTGCCTTAATATTCGGTGTCATTGGTGCGTGTAGACGACAAGAGCTTTATAATATTACAATAAAGTATCTAGAAACCCGTAAGCAGACTCTATTCATAACAAGGCGAAAATCAGTGACAAAATAAAGCAAGCCAAAGCCAAAAAAGTTTTGCCCCGAACCACAACCATGTACATCTCGTAGCATGAGTTATTTGGTTTATACTGTTCTATGATTTGCTTTGTTGCCGACATTTACTTATGATGAAAACGAAAGTATCTACTAAAGAAATGGCAAGCACCAATGTAACACAAACTGTGAAATTTCCATCCAAATCAATCTAATATCGATATGAAAATTGTACGTTCACCAATTGTTTTAATAATTAAATGATATAAGCAATACATGTTTGTTTATTCCTCGCAATGTGTTGAAAAACGTCGTATGAAACTCGTATGCTCCACCTACGGCTTGGGCTGCAACCCACAACCTCGAGTGTAATGAGCAACTTAGCTCACTTGTGTCATAATATACTATTATTATATAGAGAAGGGCCAAGAAAATAAAAGAATCTTTTAATGAAAGTAGAACTTGTACGGGAGACTTAACAAATTAAATCTTTCTTACGCATATTGATTAGCTTGTATGGCGTATTTTAGTGTTGTAAGAGAACTGCTTGCATGAGCAACTGTTGTCTATCGTTTAGAATATTTCACTTACGATATAATTAATTAGTAGAGAAAATGATAGGGCGAACCGTAGCAACTTTTAATACTGCTCTATGTGCTATCTCCAATGGTTTTAAAATCGTTTTAGCAGCACCACCCCAACAAGAAATGCAATATGTGACAATAGAATCTCATAAGGCAAAATAGACATTACGTATAACAGTTTGTTTAGCAATTTTCCGAAATGTTTTATATATGAATATAAGTTGCCGGATTCAGCCTGTGAGAATGTTTATATGGGACTTAAGTTTTGAGTTTTGCCCAATGTGACACCCAGATATTTTATTTGGTCTACAGAAGTTAATGATGGATAATTGCAAGGCATTTGGGGTTTGTTAAGGCAAGAGTGAGCTATTAATGTTATTGGGAAGCGTGATTGGGAGGCTGCACCTTTTAAAAGTGAATTTGCTTTCAGGTTTTTTAATGCCAAAGGGTAGCGCGTTCCAGAGCTTTATTGTTGAGACAGCGTATGAATTGGACATAAAACCGGTGCGGTATGAAGGAATTTGGAGGAGTAAATTTTTGAAAGCTCGACTGTGCGAACTGCCCAACATTTTGAAATAAGTTTTTAGGTAATCGGGAGCCTAAAGATCGTTCATAAGTGAAGAGCAATCAGAGATCTGAGGTACCTACTGAGTCGGATAGGCAGCCACTTAAGCTGAGAACGGTAGGAAGAAATGTGATCGTATTTACGAAGACCAAAAACTTCTTTTTTGGTCTTTTTTTTTGGTTTTTTTCTTCTTTGGTTTTAAGCACAAGTGGTGCTTCCCATTATCGACTATGCTGATGTTTACTGGACCAAAGTGATATTAGCGCTGGATTGGAGGAAATGCTTGAATCTATAGAGAGACTGCAGCGAGAACGTGACTTTCTGGCTCACCTGAGCCACTAGTTTATTCCAACTAAAACTGACATTAATGTATAGACCTAAGTCTTTTACATGAGGTTAAAGAGAAATTTTGGATTTCTCGAACATTTGTGGCATAAATTGGCCAGTGTTAACATTTCTCAAATAGTACGAACTACCAATGAGGATGGCCAGACATTTCGCAACGTTAACAGAAACCCCAAATTTGCCAGACCATTCACTGATAGTTCGAAGATCAGCATTGATTAATGAAATGCAATTGTTGGCAAAGTCCGATTGACCGTTAAGTTGCAAGTCATCAGCGTGCAGATAGTAAGAACATTTGAGGATAACAGTAATGGAATATATATATCAATCAATCTGCCTAGCCTTTGCCCACTAATATATTGGGGTCGACTTCCAGTCTTACCGGATTCGGCTGAGACCAATATTTTACATGGATCGACTGCCTATCTGACCTCCACAACCCAGTAACTGGGTAAGACGGTAACCCTTGGCAAGACTGGTGTCAGATCTCAAGCTTCTGACTACCCGTAACGACTGTCAAAGATCTTCAAATAACAGCCGGGACCAACGGCTTAACGTCCTTTCCATGGCACGGAGGAAACTCGGTATGTTGAAATGGTAACCCATCTACGAACCGACCTCGTCAAGCGTTGCTTAATCTTGATGATCGACCAGTGCGGCTGTTATTATTTAGCCACGAGCTCATCTAAGGATCCAATAATATATGGAATATATAAATAAATAAAATAAAAGTGGGGAGAGTATATTAATCCGCCTTGTGGAGCACCAGTTACCAGGTCGCACCAGTCCGATCAAACCTGATCAGCACGCACTACCTGCTGGCGACCACAAATATATGATGAAAACAAATCACGTGACAACAAAGAGACCCCAATTAGAGACCGTATGGCCAGGACTCGTGATCAACTGTGTTAAAAGTATTAAAAATCTATTAAAACCACCACCGTTAACCTCGAGTTCTCCAAGCCGTCCCTAATGTCCTCATTAACTTTAAGGAGAGCTGTGGCTGTGCTGTGGCCAGGCCGAAAACCAGCTTGGCAATTGGACAACGGGTACTTCTTGAAACATAGGAGGATATTTGTTTAAGAGCAACTGCTTCTAGGATATTAGAAAGGAAAAGGAGAATAGAGATCGGTCTTAAGTGAATATCCAACATTCACATTCCTTTATATGCCAATATTTTTAAAACAAAAAATCTACTCAACGAGTTCTAAATAACCTTCCCCCCACTCGATGGAACCCCCCCCCCCCTTTTACTACATAGGAGACCCCCTTAAAAATATTTAAAAATATATTTTGACAATTTGCGTGACTTTGGACCACCAAGAAGCTTATACTGAACTTGAAGACTGTAGCTCCAACCGTTTGGCTGTAAACCTGTGTAACGGACGACGGACTGACGGACACGTGAGTGACAGCAGTAGCGCTCCGTTTGGACCCTTCAGGTACGGAACCTTAAAAAGAAAGTTACCAAAATAAATTCTTGCAATGGTATCTCCAACGCTATGAAGAAATATGAATATGAAATCACTACATTTTTAGACAGTGTAATGGTTAGTAAGGAAGTAGTGTCAAATTGAAGATTAATATAAATTGAACCGGTTATCGCAACATTTTAAAGAATAAGAAAGGAAATGGTCAAATTAAATCCATATAATCTGTCAAGCGAATGTTACAATATCCTACTTCCTATTACTATCATAACGGCGAAAGTTTATGAGAATGGATGGATGGATGTTTTTTACTGTTACACAAAAACTGCAGGACCGATTTTGATGAAACCTTACTGTAATATAGCTTATACATCAAAATATCATATATAGGCTATATAATATTTAAAGATATTGGAGGAAGTACTAACTCATTTCACGCGAACAAATCCGCGGGCGGCACCTAGATTAAAATAAAAACATTGAATCAGTGGTTTCGCACCCATATGTAGGTATGTAGTTAGTACTAAAGACATACAATATTGTCTTCAATTCCCTGTGACACTTTCAAAAGTTATTACAAATACCGCAGATAAAGACGATGTACCTATTTATATCTTTAAAGCCATTTATTACATTTACATTACGTGGTTTGTTACTGTACTATTCAGAGTATTGTTCTTCGAACAGGTTATTTATGTTAGATATAGAGAATAATGAATAGCTACAATTGTGTAAGGTAACACCGGGCTACCTAATAATAATATTGTCCAAAAGTTGACGCATTAATATGTCAAACATGTGTTATGGCTTATGGCCTTATGTAGCCATCACCTCAGCTCAACCTACACACACGAATTTCAATTGTTTTACATAGCTATACAAATAGTTTGGTTTGGAATATATCTTGGTTTAAGATCCGTTCCGACTGTGTCGACGAAAGGCAGTGGAAAACTGTCGCTTCAACTTTGTTCAAAGGGATAGTGCTGGTCTAGTCTTGATGTGATACACTGTTGGGATTAGAGGGAGAATATAAATTATTCCAATCCGATCCTCTAAATTGACCAGTGAAAATAAACAAGCTGTGGATCCTAAACTTCCCTAACGTTATCCAGCCGAGTCCGATTTAATGATTGACCTCATACTCGATGTCTGACCTACTCTACACTGAGGGTTTGCTTTATATGAAGTGCCGCCAGTTTTTGTGTATAATTTATGCACAGCTGGACCTGAATGTTGGATCTCGGTGGTCATGTTACCTAGGATATACCGATAAAACCTTTGATTTATTGGTAAACCAGATCAGCTTTTACCAGTAAGACTTGGGTCTTACTGGTAAAAGCTGATCTGATGATCCATATAATAATACCAGCCTGTAACTGTCTCACTGTACTCATACGGAGAAGGCACAAGCATTGATCAGCACGCTTGCTCAATGCGGGTTGGCGATTTCAGACTTAAATTAACTATACGTCTAGGACATCACAGACAACGGTGAAGGAAAACATCGAAAGGATACCTGCAGCCTTATTGTGTAATAGATTTGGCAAGGCAATGGGCCAAGAGTACGAAAAATAGACCAATGACATATTCGGAAATCCACATCGCATCTTTCACCTCGCATGTGATTGGTCGATTTTTCATACTCTTTGCCCTTTGCCTTGCCGAATTCACCTGATTGGTCTGTGATGTCCAAGATATACTTAGAAAGTACGTAATATGAATTCGAAAAAGAAACATTGGTAGGTACTTGTCCGGATTTGAACCCACGACCTATTCGATAATTGCTAATTCCGTCTTTTGCTAGCATATTCACAAGGTAAATCTTAGCTAGGATTTACCTAACAGACTGGTAAATTTTGGAAATTTTTAATGTCTTTGACACACTATGACACAAAATGATGAGAAAAACCGGCCAAGTGCGAGTCGGACTCGCACACGAAGGGTTCCGTACCATTATCGCAAAACACTGCAAAAAAAAACAATTTTGTTGTATGGGAGCCCCCCCTAATTTATTTTATTTTAATTTAATAATTATTATTTTTTAAAGAGAATTTACAACTAAATATTCTGTGAATATTTCAAGCGTCTACCTGTTGCCGTTATTAATATCGAGCAAAAAACGGCAAAAATATCACGTTTGTTGTATGGGAGCCCTCCTTAAATATTAATTTTACACTGTTTTTAGTATTTGTTATTATAGCGGCAACAGGAATACATCATCTGTGAAAATTTCAACTGTCTAACTATCACGGTTCATGAGATACAGCCTGGTGACAGACAGACAGACAGACAGACAGACAGACAGACAGACAGACGGACAGCGAAGTCTCAGTAATAGGGTCCCGTTTTTACCCTTTGGGTACGGAACCCTAAAAATGAAGGACTGATTGAATAGCTTCAAAAAAGTAGGTATTACATTAATTAGTTACAAAAATTAAAAAAGTACCTGCATGATTTTAAAACATATCCTGTTAAAATCATTCGAAAATGTTTTAAAATAATTTTAGTAATTTTCCCAAGTCCTCCCAGACATTCTCGAACCAGCCTTCATGGTACGCGTCCAAATCATCTCGCGAACTCTATCTGGGCCCGCCTCGACGGACGCCTTCCAACTTCTGGAAACCGCTGTGTGAAGACTCTTACCCAGCGGTCAATTTGTATGCGACTAACGTGACCCGCTCAATCCCATTTGAGATTGGCAGCCTTTTTGCCCACGTCCTTATTAAGCCCGTTTTGGAGCGCAGTGTGAAATTCCGTATTCGGTCTGTTCTTTATACACCCAGAATGCTGCGCTCAATAGCTCTCTAGCAAACCCCAAGTGAGACTTCTGGAATTCGGTGAGAGACCGTGTCTGAGCACCCTAGGTTTAGGATGGGCAGAATACACATATCGATGAATTTACGCTTTAGGGAGATCGGCAGATCACCCTTAATTAGCGTCTAAAATTAACACATTTTAGTCAGTTTTATGTACTGAATGTGAGAAAAGAAAATTAAAACAAATAGTGACAAATAGACGAAACAAAATCATCTATCTAACAATCATAATAGTGAAGCTAATCAATCAGTCTTTAATTGTTCTCATAATTTCGTATCACACTATGATACGAAATGATGAGAACAATTAAAGGCTGATTATAATTTACATAGTCAGTCATTAGATCCACTTAGTATCATACAATTAGTAACAGTACATAGTCATGGACATTACAAATTTTTCAACATTTACCAGTCTCTGAAGTAAATGCTAAGACTATTTTATTTATTTGATTTGAAAAACTTACAAATAATTTTATACCATGCTTCGTTATTATAATCAAATTATCGCAAATTAGAAGTTGCCACATATTGTCAAACAAAGCCACTATAGTCATAAGCGTCGCTACTAACGACAATAATGGCATAATGTAATTTACCGTGCGATTGCTGGTAAAAGTCCGAAATTCGCCACTATCATTCGAACTTTTACCAGTAAGACTTGATAAATCTTAGGGTTTACCGGTAATTCTTACCGTAGTTCGGGTTTATTCAATAACAGACATACAGGTTATTTCAAATTGATGAAAAACTACTATAATACGTCTCTAATATAACACATTTCGGTTGTGATGGTTGACCATGGTTTGAACCCACTGAACGAACAGACAGTCATGGACACCTTTAACAAAATAAGAAAGACTGCTTATTCGTCTGCGAAACACTGACAATACCAATGACCTGTAAAATTATCGTGTACGACGGTTGTTCGTGCCGTGTTTGAGTAGCTCCTTTTAAATATTCAACTCACG
This sequence comes from Anorthoa munda, assembly GCA_945859665.1. Taxonomy (NCBI): domain Eukaryota; kingdom Metazoa; phylum Arthropoda; class Insecta; order Lepidoptera; family Noctuidae; genus Anorthoa; species Anorthoa munda. Next base: position 43,865,879 of record OX243893.1, read on the forward strand.
ACTCTTTGAACAGGACGACTATCTGCCGTCACAGTTCAGTTAGGCGGTCTGTGACCGAAACTTCTTAAAATTGCTCGACGACGCAGGAGACCCTGCCTAAGCGTGTGCACAAAAAATACTGTAGCTAATTTTATTTATAAACTAGCTGTTGCCCGCTACTTCGACCGCGTCCAATACGGAAAATTAAAAAGAAAGAGCGGTAAAGTGCGCGTCAGACTTCGCACATTTAGGGTTCCTTACCAAACCGCAAAAACAAGTTGGTGTTTATAGAAAAAATGAGGAAATATCAAAGAAAAATCAGATTTATCAATATATTGGTATTTGTTAGTAAAATATACATAATAACATTATCAACTTTCAAGTTGGTCATGGGCAGAGAAAAATTCATTGGAATTAAATGTGTTACAGACGACGGACATCATATTTTTTTTTATCAATTTGAATGGCTTTGAATCAACAAGATGCTTGTACTGTGAAAATTTGAAGACTGTAGCTCTAACCTTTTGGCTGTAAAACCTATGTGACAGGCGACGGACAGACAGACGGAAACGTGAGTGACAGCCTATTGCTGTCACTCACGTTTCAGCTCCGCTTGGACCCTTCGGGTACGGAGCTCTAAAAATGGTATTTTTGTTAAAGTACCTTATATACTTTCTTATGCATTTAGTAAAAGCTGTTATGTTGACATAACAAACAGACACTATATTCATTTTATTTATTTGTATGTAAATATTTATGTATACATTCCCGTTCCATACCAATAACCATACTCAACCACGAGTTGAGCCGTGATTAAACTAACAAAACTAAAACTATCGTTTTAATGCATGAACTGAAACCGTAGTGTATTTTGCTCGATTGTGAGAACAACCAACTCTGATAACAACGGTTAATTAATTACATTACTATAATTATATACAGTTCACGTGCTATGCAAGGGTGTTAATCTGTGGCTTTAGTTTATTTCTGAGTAATTGTTCAGCTGTTCCGCTTTTCTTTTAAATAGCTGAAAGCCTGCCACTGAATAGTGCTGGGCAATATTCAGTGTAGTTATAACAACCTACCATCCATTCAACTGACTCGAGTACTATCTTTATGCTACTTCTGGTTTGCTCTTCTAGATCTTTGCTATGTCCTTAAGCTGATTTGTCAAGTGTAGGTTTTGTGGTCCCGACCTTCCCCTTTCACTTTGCCTTTATTTTCCCTGTACGTTTGAAACTTATCGATCACCATTGACCAGTTAACGCACATTCATGTTTCATCTTCTTTTCTCAATGAGCTTCCATTCGGATCACATTCTTTTTTTTAGATTAAATTGCCTACCATCAAAAAAACTGGGTTACAGAGGACATCCAAACAATCTTTTAGTTAACGGTTCACTTTAAGCAGATTAATAATAATAATTTTTTTAGTTATTTATTATTAGTGTACCTAGTTAAAAGGACTAAGCGGACAAAGAACTCCTTAGTCCTTTTAACTACACAATCAAAATAATTATATTTCAGAAAGTTTATGTGTAATGTTACACATAAATATTCTGATATAGAAATCGTATAGAAAACTTAATGTTTTAACCTGTCTCCATGTCATCATCTGCCTGACCTTTTCTCAACTATCGTTAGGTTTGGTTTCCAGTTTAACCGGTTGTAGCTGAATACCAGTAGCGTACATAATTATATAACCGGGAGGACTGATTGTCAGAGTTTCGGGGTTTTGACTACCCATAACGATTGTCTCCATATAATCTACCTACGGCAGCTGGCGACAACAGTTTAGCATGCTTTCTGGCACGTAGAGGACTCGTATATAATGGATGGTCATCCATCTACCGACCGGTCAGTCCACCAGCTCTTATTATTTGGCCCGAGGCTAGTAAGCTCCTTATGTAAAATAAATCGAGGAAGCAAAGGAATTTTCATTTGCACGCACCGAATGCAACGTCATGAGTGCTACTAAAATTCTTATCATTATTTTATTACTAGCTGCCGCCCGCAGCTTAGCACGCGTTGTATATTTGTACTTCTTTAGAAATTATAGCCTATGTGTTATTCTGATGTATAAGCTATATAACTGTAAATTTCAATGAAGTGAAAATCTTCGAAATAAAATTGTGTGATAGAGAACAGACAGACACGTGAGTGACAGTAATAGGGCTCCGTTTGGACCCTTCGGGTACGGAACCCTAAAATAACACATATTTTTACTACCCGGTACCCGGCCCATTAAGTGATGGGCATTATTCAGAAAGCCCGGTCCATTTAATTATTTCAATAGTTTTTATCATATTGCCTACTCATATTGGGAATTTTTCAAACTGCCCGGGCATTATGAATAATACCGTATTAATTACTTGGTCCCTAACATATATAACTATTTACAAATATTGCTCGTTTAATAGTATTTAGGATCTAGATAGTTATTAAAATATTATACTCATCGCAAAAAATTAGGAACACCACAAGGGTGCCACTGATAAGACTTACAAGCTGAAAAATCGAACAGGAAAAACGCAAGCAAAAAGAAAAATAACTTTTTCTAAATAAAATAAACTTACCTTTTCTCTCTAAGTAATATTATGAGCAAAACTTAAAAAGTTGGCATTTTTTGTACACAGTGATCTCAGAAAACGAACCGAAAGTAGACAAGTTTGATGTTTTAATCCCTATGATAAAGCGGTGATATAGCTACACTCGACAGAGTAAATTTTGGGCATAGGGTTAAACTTGTCCCGGGTGTCACCATTGTGTGGACCGCCTGGAGGACACGGTGGAGCATACGGTGGAGATCTGCCCCGCTTGGGCGGAGCACCGCCGTGTCCTCATGGAGGCGATCGGCGGTGGCGACCTCTCGCGTCCGTCCTTGGTGCAGGCCATGGTACGGAGCGAGAGGGCATGGGAAGCTGTCTCCTCCTTCTGCGAAACAGTAATGCTCGCAAAGGAGGAGGCGGAACGCGTGAGGGAGACGCAAAGGAGACGCCCTCACGCCCCTAGCCACCGCAGGAGACGCCCCGGGCGTCGGGAGTCGCAGGCCGATTCCCGGCCACCGTAGGCGCGGGCTTGCGGACGGAAAGTAATGGGTAGCTCGCCGTCCGATTAGGACCAAGCCCGAGTTTACGGCGCGTAGTGTTCCACGCGCGCCTCAAAGAGATGTCAGCAAAAGGGACGGGGTCCGGTAGGGCCGATGCCTGTCTGGGTCGCGGATAAATTTGAAAGAGAGTTACCGCGGCCCTGGCACAAGCAACTGGAGGAACACGGGTGGGTTTTAGTCAGTAAAAGTCTGACACGCCCTTCCGCTTCACCCAGAGCGGGAGAAGTCATTGGATGATTTCCCACCCTAAAAAAAAAAAAAAAAGGGTTAAACTTGTAAAATGGAATTGTGAGCTCACCAGTAGTTTAATTTTTTTGTAACTATTATGGGCGGACAAACAGCAGTGCTCTACCACCTACTAAGCACTAAAATAATATGCACACAGTAGAAGTTGTAATAACAGCCAACACTATCCTTGTGCGCTAATATCATCGTTATCCATCGTAATTTATCGCTATTCCGACTAACTTACCTGGATATTATGGAAATATCCCACATGACCACTCCATTAGTCTTTACGAGATGTTGAACTTATCTTAACGAAGTACCTAGTCTTGCATAATAGTTATAAGTAACGATAGGTATTGTTTGAAATCGTAGGGATTAAGGTTTTCAAGCGTGTTGACGATGTTTGGGGTATTGAATCGGAAAATATTCACAAGGTTCAATACATTCTCCATCCAAACAAAATTCGTAGTAAATGCCACAGGCCATAACGTAACGTGATACAACAGTATGAGTTCTTTAGCTACGTATCGCTATATAATAAAAACCCGAGACACACCGGTGTTTGTTATCATTTCGTGTTTGCTTTCGAAGCGGCACGATCATCTGCATGCGATCATGCCAAACAGGTTTCGTTTATTTGACGGCTTTAGAAAAATGTGGAAGACCCCAGTGACGTTCGTAGCTTTAAGTATAGTTTTAACTTTGTTTGCTAATGATGGGAACGGAGAGAAACAGCCCGTGGTGCAGACCCCGCTCGGGGAAGTAGCTGGGTACTACATGCAAACCAGGGGAGGAAGACAAGTGTCCGCATTCACCGCCATCCCGTTCGCAGTCCCGCCGCTTGGAGATCTAAGATTTAAGGTAGGCACGTTCAATATATTATTATGTATATTATTTTACCGCACCGCGAAATGAGATTATCTGCTTCATTTAATTTTAGTTTCTAAATACATTTATCTGATAAATTGCTACGGTAGGTAAGATATGTACCCAAACAAACATAATTATATCAATTGTGTATTATATTTATAAGTTCATTAGGAAAAAAAAATTAATTACAAATGGTATAATTGTGTGTATCAACAACAAATAGTAACGTTTAATTAATAGATAGAATATTTATTTTCTTTGTTTTTGCTTTGATGTTATTTTCTATCCACCAGGCTAGTAGCAGCCGCAGTTTGAAAATTAAATGTCTCAATTGATTTAATCATTCAAAAAACAAATACGGTTATGTACCACTATTGAACATGAAGTCTAAATGAAAAATATATTTTAATGGCGGAGTTTTAGTAACAATATAGGTATCTACCTACATAGGTACATACATACATACATAAAAGCTATACTCGTACCAACCTGTTATTATATAAAAACAGATGAACACACGTCATCAAGAGTTTCGGGTATTATATTTATGTAGAGAATCTGTACATTTTTATTTTTTATCGACTTTAAAAAAAGGAGGAGGTTCTCAATTGGATGAGTGGAATCTTTTTTTACACACCATTCTACACCGAGACAAGGACATCAATATCATCAAGATTCTTATCTGTTTTATCAATGTTTTGCGAATCCATACCAATAATAAAATTACAATGCGAAAGTGTATGTCTGTATGTTTTTTAGGTTTTTATGACCACCAACCACGGAAACGATGTTGGTGAAATATGGTTTATGGGTAGCTAGAATACTGAGGAAGGTCATCATCACGATTAAGTAGATAATTAAAAAAACTTAGAGAAAAATCTTATTTTTATAAATGTGGAAAATATGAATCCACGTAAAAGTCACGGACTTACCTCTAAATATCGTACATTACAAGCTTTATGATTGTGTGACTTTGGTGGCATATTAATTTATATATATAATGAATGACTACCTATAACACATTTTGATAGCTGTTACGTACCTACCTACCGACGTCAATTGCAACGTCGTCGCCGTGACAAAGTATTTATAAAATATGTACGGACTTGAAGTAATAAAACTTTAAGGCCGTAAATTACACTTAATTTTATCGATAAAAAACCGTGGGTTTAAAAAAGGGTGCCACCCCTCACACACCCTCAAAGATAGAGCACTTTTAGTACCTGACTTACTTATTACGATAACCAAATAGTCTAACAACCATAACTTTGGAACTAGGTCAAAGGTTAGGTTTGGACAGAGGCGTACATTTTATGATATTTTTGCGGCTCTAGCTTAGAGACTCTAAAAGAATATTCATCTAACACTCAAAAGATAAGAAATTATTGTATTGAGCCATAAAAGACAAATTTTAAACGTAATTTCACAAGATATTATTGCATGTCCTAAAATTCTGGAAATTTTTTAGGGATTCTTTTATGGTTTTTTTGTTAGTCTTTGAGTTGGACTAAAAAAAAACATAAAACCCATCTATGAGTTGGCTACACACTGATCACAGCTCTAAGTCAATTAGTTAAAATTTTATTATTGCCTAATGAATTTTAGGTAATGCAATAATAATTTGTGGGGTGTTTTTATCGATTAAATTAAGTGTACTGTGTGTAATTAAGTGTGTAGTGTAAAATTTTATTACTGCAAGTCCGTACACATTGTATATGTAGATATGCTGGGCGTTTTTAGGTTCAGAGAGATATTTAGATAATAACCAATGCTACTGAGCTATAAGATATAGTAAATAATAAAAATAAAATTTGGCAGGCTCCTGTTCCAATAGGACCATGGCAAGAAACATTGGATGCGACAACTGTTAGCCCAGTATGTGTGCAGAAAAACCCATATGTTCGCCAAAAGGATATAGTGGGGCAAGAAGACTGTTTGTATCTTAACGTTTACACTCCAGATATAAGTAATGTGAGTATTAAAATATTTTAAATCGTATAAGCTATTCTTACCACTGTACTTTAAGAGGCCCTAATAAACGAAGGAAGAACAAAGCCAACGAAGTAAAACGAGCGTAATTAAAAGGCCGTTTCGGTTTTTTCTAACACTGTTCACACAGGTTTTGGTAATGCTAGTTTAAAGTTATACCAACATGAATTGAAATTAATCAAATAAATTTGCCTCAGTTTGTAGTAGAGCCTCCCATTAATTCAATATTGTTATGTCATTTAAATTTACAACCTCTGCCTCAACCTGCGGGAAATACAGACGTGATGTTATGTATGTTAATTTGCTTTGAAAATGCACAGGATGTCGAAAAACGACTTTTACCAGTCATGGTGTTTTTGCATGGCGGCGGATGGATGTGTGGAGACGCCACCACCCAGATGTATGGACCACAGTTCCTTCTGGATAGAGATGTTGTATTAGTGACAACAAACTACAGATTAGGTTAGTAATTAGTGACTTTTTATTAAAGATAACTTTACAAGCTCGATTGAAAGAATTCGAAGCTTGAATGATTTTGGATAATGATTGTACATAACACTTAGCTAACAACACATTTTTGACATAATTGCAGGCCCATTAGGTTTTCTATCTACTCAAGACGAACATTGTCCTGGTAACAATGGATTGAAGGACCAACAAGAGGCTCTTCGATTCATACAGAAGAACATTGAGAGTTTTGGTGGCGACAAGAACTCCGTCACCATATTCGGAGAAAGCGCTGGTGGAGCCAGTGTACACTATCACATGATATCAGAAACTAGTGCCGGTAAACCATGTTGTTATTACATTAGCCATTTAACAAATACCGTTGACGAGATCCGTCTAATAAATACTTCTGAAACGGACGGTATATCTTGTTAATTAATATAAAAAGCGTGTACAAAATTTTGAAGACTACAATCTTGTCAGATTCATCAATTTAAACGATTCGCTTCAGGGGTTAGACGGTCTGGCCGTCGTATTTGGGTAAATCTTGAGACTGTGTGAACCACACATGGTACAGATTTAATGAAGTGCGATGCATAGTATTAATAGGTGCGAATATGGAGGTGGATGCGATCATATGCCTTTTTAATTCACAGGACGAGAGGTGATCTGTTGTGAGATGGACTTTTAGTTAACCTTCTGCTACAATACTATTGAACCCACAATACTTTGGCTAAGAAACTCTACTTGTCTATCTTGCTACTGTCTGTCTGCCTGCTGGATTATGATTTATAATAAAAAGGTTTGCGTCCGGATTGGCGCACCTAAATATTGTGTGAGTTCAAAGAACTTCCAACCATTGTGTTGTAGACGTTGTGGTTGAGTGGAAAGTGTGAAAGTATAAGCAATAGAGGGGACTGAGTTTACTCTTGGTTTATGTACGCTCACTACTAAGATCAAAATGAACGTAGTGTTGAGAAAATGTGTTAAGGTTGCGCTAGTCGACGGCACGAACTATTTTGTGAGCGGGTTTAAAATGCATGCTATCTCATCCGACAACACGTGTGAAAGAGATAGATGCTGTGATGAGCAGTAAGAAGCTAGTTCGCGCACGAATACACATTTTTGCAAATTTGTAGCTAAATGGATGATGGTTTAGGACGAACCGAGCGCGCGAAATTTTATAAACAGACCTTGGTATATACCCAGTAGTAGTTGTTATTATGATATCAATATGGATATCATAAAAAAAAACTAAATGAATCTGATCAAAATAAAATTATTTGCATTGTTGAAATACTAATATATCCCTGTATGGTGACTGTTTTGCATTTAGGTGACTGTTTTGCATTTATCCTTCCTCTTATGGTATTTCTTTGCGCCCAAAGATGCGTTAAAAAAAGAGATGAAATATGGAACTTACGACGCTCATAACTTTCAAATATATATGTTTTTTACTTTTTTTTCCATACAGGGCTAAATAATGATGAGACAAATTGATATATTTTTTTTTATTTTGCACATACACCGTCAAACAGTGGAGTTATCGCCAGACTACGTTTGTATGGAAGAATGATCGACTAGGCCAACTTTAAGTATATTATTTTGAAACCTACATAAGTACCTATTAGCGTAATTATGTTTATTTGCGACTCGGACCCACTATGAATGATTCAAATCAAGTTCACTGCAACATTTACGGGTTGTTTTACGAAATTAACGATCGATTAGCTCCAGTGTTCTGCATAACAGCTTTGATTGTAGGATCTAAGCATAGCCTAATTATTTCAGAATTTCCAGGTTTGTACAAATCTGTTAAACAATCTAAAATTACGAATGTATATAACATTCAAAATGATTTCAGGACTATTTCACAAAGGAATATCAGAGTCGGGTACTGCTCTGGTGCCATGGGCTGAGGCTCCACCTGGTGAAGCACTGCGCAACGCGTTTCGTCTAGCTAAGTTCCTGGACTGCCCTCAATCGCCTTCAGATAAAATGATCAACTGTCTTCGCACCAAGGATAGTTATGAAATCATCAACACTGAATTCCGTTTTTATGTACGTTTACTTTGCCCATTTATAACCATTTATAACACAATATATATATCTACTTACACTCTGCTCACTTATCAATTCCATCTTTTTGATTTGCTTTTATTTAATCTTAAATAGTTTTAAAATCACTTTCGCCAATTCATAATATCAAAAAATTTACATGATGTGACCTTTACGGCTCGTTCTCAGCCTAAGTTACATAATTATTATATAAGATATTGCGTTTTTAGGAGTGGGACTACGAGCCAATGACCCCTTTCAAAGCGGTTGCGGAACCAGATCTCCCTGGGGCATTCTTGAAGCGGAGCCCTCGGAAAATTCCTGACGTACCTGCAGTGCCTTGGATGACAGGTCTCACCACAGATGAAGGGTGCTTGAAATCTGTTTGTAAGTTTTCTTATTCCTAAGATAAATAAAAAAACCAACCGTTTAGTGTGTACAATGTAGGTACCTGCTCGATTATTTACAGCACCTACTGTATTTTTGTCAGTAAGAAGTTGATATAGCACTTTTGCAGTAATTATAAGGAAACTAATCCAAGTCACTGGCCGACATTATACTTAATTTAATTATTTATAATGTTCCGTTACCACAATAATAAAGCACAATGCAGATGGACGTCACATAACCCCAGTCTTGAATTGAATGTGGTTACAGCGTTTTACTGGTCTCTGTTTTTGAATTAAGACTAGGTACTTACTGAATCCGTTGTTACGTAATACCTAATGGCCTAAGATCCGAGTAAGGAGCGAACTTCAACCATCTGTTTAATGGATGAAAAGCATTTTATAACAAAATATATATGTTAAAAAATATATCGCAATGGGTTGTCTGAAATATTCCTGTCAAGACTATAATTAATTAAAATTCATAAATTAATTCGATGAGTTAAGATAAACCAAGTAACAAACAGCAATGTGGGTCAGATTTTCTGAAAGGACTACTTATGTTCTTCATTTTATAATGAAGAAGCTAAAGTCAACTGTGTCCCAGTTTTGAAATATTAGGGTAAACATACTGTGGCGGACGGGCGTGATCGCCAACCCCGAGATGGAAGGTTGTAAGTCTCCCGGTCGGCGGCGCTGAACGTCCCTAACACCCTGCAAATAAGGTTCTTGGCAACCTGGCTCCGTCGACGACTCAAGATTTAATTCTGCAGTTATAAGGGTTGATAGGATCAAATCAAAATAAAACACTTAGATTTCTTAAACACACGGGATGATCTCTGATGATGGCTCTCAATTAGTTAGTGACTGAGATACAAGGTGTTGGAAGAAATTTTTCCTTGTCGATGACTACGAATTCTAATTTTGGTCTGTTGGGTGTGTACCCCCAGCCAAAATTAGAATTAGAATAATTATACCCTCTGCCCTTTATTTTATTGAGAGCCCCGCGATTTTTCGCCTAACACTCGGTAATCGGGCTATTAAATCCTTTCTATGGTGCTATCAATACCTAGTTTTCTGCATATGACAGCTCAGTAGCGCCCCTTACCTATATACCTATTCTATAAATCTGTAGCTCTAGGTATTGATAGCTTCCTTTAGTTAGTTCTATCATACAAAGGGGCATTTGCCTTTGTTTTTTCACTATAAGTTAAATAACTCCTAATCTAAGTTTATAAACTGTTATGGTCACTAACACTAACATTAACATTAGAAACGGGATATTTACCATGTTTACTGTTTGTTGCGAGTTTCCGATATTTCGGTGCTGTTGCAAGCACATGGTAAATATCCCGTTTCTAATGTTAATGTTAACTCCTAATCTATCCAAAGGATATTCTATAAGTCAGGATGTCTTACTGGTAATTCCAGCAGGCTGTCTATTGACGTTCTAAAAAAGCTTATTTTCGGCATACCTAGGTAAGATATCACCCCGTATGTGTCTAGATCTCTAAAACCCTAAGTTTTCTATATTCTTAAGTTAATTTCTATTTAAGCTATCCAGGCTATCACCGCCTATTATGGGTGTCCTGGTAGCTGATAAAATGCAGTTTACTATTCTAGTGCTTCTATAAATTTATCTAGATCCTTCGCACATGTTGTGCCTCTGAAGGTGCTAAGCTTACGGCTGGTAACTTGCTATGTGTTAGCTAATGTGCAAACTATCCAAGCAATTATACCTATATTGGGACGACACGATAGCGCGTTTATCGGGCTATCGAGAGGTCACTAACAATCCCTTATTTTTGGAACGTCCAAGGGTGCATAGTCCCGGGGAGTGCCAAAAACAGCAAAAAAAAATGCAATTTCAGAAAAAAAAATCTGGAATTTGAGTGCCAAACTATATGAGTGCTTATCACTCCAAAGTGATGTCTTGGTAACTAGTCCAACAAGCCACCCAAAAGTACTTTCACTATGAGTATATCCCAGCTATTCCCTTCAGGGAGTTATTCGATCTGAAGGGCTTACAAATTTCAACGTTTTACGTTGGCTACATCTACCATGCTGCTTAGCTCGTAGACTATCCAGGCGATCTTTCCCGTCTAAAAACCACCTGGAAGCCATTCCAACAACCTTTCTAATGGTAGTACTGTTAACAGTACATCTACATGTCTCCTAGGTACTTTAGGGTACTTAAAGTATCAGCCTTTGCGGAATCCTAACAAACAGCATGTTTTCTACTATTTACCAACTTGATATCTCAAGTAAGTGGGCTTTATATCCAAAACTAAGCTAACTATGAGCTGTATATAGGTTTCCCGTCTCGGTCTAGGTCCGCTATATATCCTAAAATGACCTAAAACCGTATAAACCACTTTTGAGGTAACTAGTCGGTATTCACATATCCTTTGTAGAAACTATATAGTCTTCACATACTAATATTGCTATGTACTGAATCCATATCCAGTACATAGGACAAGCCCTAAAAACACAATTTTAACTTTAAAAGAATTTTGTACTGAATTTTCTTACGCGCGAAACTATATAAACCAGCAGTACCATCTTCTACCCTCACTATGAATTAACGCGCGGTGTTGATCGCACGTTACTTACTATAGTAAGAAACACTTAAATTAACTTAGTAGAATAGTTATTAGTCAGTATGTATGATGATGCTTCTATTTTACTAAGTTTGACCTATAGAAACCTATTACATACTGATAAACACCAAAAACATCATTTTAGTGCCTTAAAATGCAAACGAAAATTCCTTATGCGCAAAAGTAAAAATAGCCTGCGCTGTCTAAAATTCATTTAGTATGAGATAGCGCCGAGCGCGCTGGCACAGAATAAATAATAGTGGCGCTGGGGCAAGCAGACATGTGTCTGCTGATACAAATCTTTATTGACAGAAACCATTTAGTATGGTTGGTACTTGGTGACGCTTCGTCGCGAACACATACACTGGCAATATTCGATGACTTAAGATAAACCAAATAACAAACAGCAATGAGGATAAGGTTTTCTGAAAGGGCCATTTAAGTCTTATTATTTGCCGTAGACGCTATGGTTATTATATCCCAATTCTGAAACATTAAAGTAAACTCAAACCGGGCTTATTCGATGAGTTAAGACAGACCGTATAACGAACAGCAAATAGTTCAAACAAACCACACGTGATATATTTTCTAACATATTAAATTTGTTATAAAATGTTTTTCATCCATGGGTAAAGGTCGCTTATTACCGAATTTCCCATCATAAAAATAAAATACCGGCAAAGCAAGATACCAAATAATTTTTATTATGTTTTGTAGGGATAACAGCAAATAATTCCAGATATGAAGAATTCATGTCGGCTTTCGAGACAATCGCACCAGTGACATTCTACTATGAGAATTCACCGTACGTTGACGAAATTACTAAGAGCATACGTCAAACATACCTGAAAGAAAACGAACTAGCGGCAACACATCGTGGAATTCTCGATGTAAGTTATTAAGACAAGACTTTGTGGGTCACACGATGAGATCTCATAGAGAAGTTTTATTTATTATTTATAGCCTTTAATAGTTCTGACTGTAATAGTGGCAGAAAATTATCAAAGCATTTAGTATTGACATTGAATTGGTGCAATAGAACTTGCATATTTAAAATACAGGATACTAAATAAAATAGGCTACTAAGTAAAACTGAAGAGCAATTTGTTATTAAATGCAGTTTACAATAATAAAAATAATTTAACATCTCGGTGATGGCGGCATGCCTCCAATCGCGAGTGGAGGTTCGCAAAAACTTTTTTCAATAATGCTTGTGTAATTATAGCCATTTCATGCTGGATATTCTCATTGAGCTAATCAATATTACTCGGATTATTAATGTACACTTTATGTTTGTGGTATACCCACAATAAAAGTCACGGGGCAACAAATCTGGGCTGCGTGGGGGCCAAAGAACATCACCACCAATCAGGCTCACAGATTACCTTAGTGAGGCGGCTGATGCGGCACAGCAACGGTTCCGCTCAATTAGTGTTACTGGGGGACTTTAATGCCTACCACCAGGATTGGCTCTTCCCATACCAGTGCACTGACCTTGCTGGGCGGGAGATGCGTAAGCTTTCGCCTGCGCTAAATTTTACCCAGCTGGTCCATGGGGCACCAAGGGTGCCGGATGTTGATTCACACACGGCCAATTGCTTTGACCTCTTGCTGACAACAGATCCAGACCGATACTCTCTGTCGATATCTTCACCTTTGGGTAGTTCCGACTACTGTCTGGTGAAGTCTGTGTCCGTCTATTCCCCGCCCGATCCCAGCCCATAAGGCACCCGGCGGGTTTGGCGGTACAGGCCAGAAGATTTTGATGGCACGCGATCTTTCTTCGCATGCTTTCCTTGGCAGCCTACTTGTTTTTCTTCAGCTGATCCTTCGTCGTGCGCGGACGCCGTGACGGGTGTGTTGAGTCAGGGAATGGAGTACTACATTCCGTTCTCAGACGTAGCAATGTCCAGCGTTGACCGGCCATGGTTTGGCGCCGAATGTCATCGCGCTGATGCGCTTAAACATGAGGCGTACCTGGCATGGGTCGACGCGCGATCGCGCAAAGTGAGTGACGTGGGTCAGAAGAAGAGGGTCTTTAACAGGGCTGCCAAGTCCTGCAAGTTGGTGTTGCGAAGGGCTGGGTTCGACCACATTAGCCGAATAGGGACCAAACTTGCTTTTTACCCAGCAGGTAGTAAAGCGTTTTGGTTACTGGCTAACTCAGTCGAATCGAACTTCTGCCGTCCCTCACTACCACCACTGCTGAAACCTGATGGGTGGCTGGCCCACTCCGCTGAGGAGAAGGTAAATTTATTTGCCTCTCTTTGTGCGGAATCTTCGCGTCTGAATCCTGGTTATTCGCGGCCTCCTCCTTCTCCTTATGGATGCAAGACGAGTATGTCGGACATTCGCATCCATCAAAAGGACGTCCGTAGGGTGCTGCGCAACCTCGACGTGAACAAGGCTAGTGGCCCTGACAGAATACCAACTATAGTTCTTAGAACCTGTGCGCCTGAACTGTCTCCGATCTTGACACGCCTATTCCGCCTTTCATATGAGACTGGAAAAGTGTCGAATGCTTGGAAGCAAGCCAACGTACAGCCCGTGCCCAAGAAGGGCAGTCGAGCTGACCCGGATAACTATAGATCCATCTCTGTTACGTCCACACTCCGTAAGAGTATTACTACTACTTTAAGCCTTAAACATCGCCGCCGAGTTGCCAGCTTGTCGGTTTTTTATCGGTTACATTTCGGGGAGTGTGCGATGGAATTGCATGATTTAATTCCGCCCAGCCCGTTCCATCATCGGACAACCAGACGCACGGCGATGCGTCATCGGTACATGGTGGACATCCCACCCATACGCACTAAACGTTTTGGGGACACTTTAATGATGCGTACGGCTAAGGAGTGTTTCTCCGTCGACTACATCATCGCTTACCATCAGGTGAAATAGTGGTCGCGAGCCTATTGAAAATAAAAAAAAACCTTGCACCAACATTTCGCTTGCGTGAATCTTCACAGATTTCTCTGCTTGATATTATCTTCGTTCTTTGACCTTAAGGGTGCCCTAGTCGGTCATTCTTCCACACAAACGTAGTATGGCGATTACTCCACAGTTTGATGATGTACGTTCAAAATAAAAAAATATATATCAATTTGCCTCATCATTATCTTGCTCTGTATAGAAACAAAAAAGTAAAATAAATACATATATTTGAATGTTATGAGCGTCGAAAGATTCATATTGCAACAGAACTTCAAAAAAAAAAAATACCATAAGAAGAAGGAAAATTGCATGACAGTCACCATACAGGGACAGATAAGCAGTTCAAAAATGCAAATAATTTTATTTTGAACAGATACATTAAGTAGTTTTTCATGATATCCATATTCCCAAAGCTGTTTATAAAATTTCGCGCGCTCGTTTTCGTTCTAATTCATCATCCGCTACAAAGCGTTAGGAGTGTGTATTCGTACGCGCACTAGCTCCTTACTGCTCATCATAGCCTCTGTTCTTTGCGCACAAAATAGTTTGCCCTCGGAGCTTCACAAATTCGTCGTAAGCAAATCAGTAGCCGAGTCACGATGTACAAAACAACCGGTTTAATAAAACGCACGGAAACAAAATTTGCGATGCTTCCCTTCGAGCTGACTTTATGGTTACTAAAACTGCACATGTGCCGCTGACCAACCGCACTATACCCACTCCGCCTGCGCACAGGGTAGCCCGCAAAAAAAGATGACGAAATAAACACATTCTATTGCGCCAGTGCGCCTCCCTGTATATATATTTATCATTAATCTAACTTGTAAATTAATGAACTTACAAAATCCCCTTCTTTTATTTACTTGATCACTATAGTCATGACGTCGTTCTGAGTTTTATCTCTTTATGTACTCCCTGATAGTCACAGCGGCAAGGCAAACTACGTAAATACCTTCATATTATGCACGATGGAATTTCATATTTAAAGTTCGTTATAAAAACTTGCAATTCAAAAGCAAACTCTTATTATATTAAACAAGTTTGCTAGCGTTGTACACTTACACTAGCTGTCCCGACAAACGTGCAATTGATTTTAATATATTAGCCACTTGCTGACCCGATAAACTTTACACCAAATAAAAATTTATTAATTTTCATAATTTACCGTTTTTACCTATATTATATTTACCTATATTAAGGAAACCAAAAAATAAACGATCAGGCTATTTTAGAGTTGTACGAGACTGACAAATAACAATTGATTTTTATTTATGTTGTATTGAATTATAGATATAGATAGGGATTTAGAATAGTTAATGGATTCGTAGTACATAATTTTAACTTATTGTTGTAATTTGCAGATTTACACCGACTCATATTTCGCATTTCCAGCCTTAGAGGCTATTGAGCTGGTGTTCAAATACACGAAAAATCCAGTTTACTTGTATGAATTAGCTTATAGAGCCACAAACAGCTTTTCACAAATATTCGGTGATCCGGAAGGAAATTACGGTGAGTATTTTTAGTTATGCTATTTTGCATAACATTCCCTGTGTGTTTTTTTAGAACATACTCGTATACATGTCTGATTACAATTATGCATATACCAATCGAGGACGGTAGCTATCACGGTGATTACAATGTGACAATGCAAAGATCCCTGATCAGGCAAAATAATCCACAATACGAACTGATTTTTTGATGGTAGGTACCATTAACATCACGTTGTTCCATTCCTATTAATCGAAGAATATTACCTTCGTTTTCGAAACATGAAAATAACTGGCTTTAACATTGGAGATCAGAAGAATTAAAATAAACTGCCGAGCAATGAAAAAGTTCCACCCACAAAATGCCGACAAACACCTTAATTTAATTTTTTTGCATTTAATTTAAAATTTGAACACAGTATTTACGTTTTTAGTTGGTAATATTCTGATGCGCTGTTAAATGTACTTCAATATTGCAGACGGCGTCATTAAGCTGGCCTTTCCCGTTTAGGAGTAATTTGGTGCTATGTCACTGGAACTTTTTCATTGCTCTTTAGTTTATAATACTGTCTTGCCTAATCAAATCTACCTGTTGCCTTTCATATTTTCCGAAGTGATACGTCAATCTTTATAGTCAATTCGACGTTTAGGTTTACCGAGAGATTTGAAACTGAAAATAATGCTGTTTGTCCATTTCAGGTGTATGTCACGCCGATGATCTGATGCACCTATTCCCGATCGGGTTCCTTGCAAAACCGGTTTCTCCTGAAGATCTTAAGATGAGCGAAACTATTGTATCACTATTTACTAACTTTGCTACTACTGGGTAAGTAGATAATTCTGGGAAATCCGTTTAAATGTGACATTATAATATTATCTTATAATCACGATTGGTTTAGTAGTAATTTAAGCAAGAACAGATCTTCAGGTGCCCTGTGCACTTGAATTTAACTACGTTAATTTCCTAATATTATTCTTAATTTCGTAATTTCTGTTTATGGGTTTCCGTAATGAAACAACAAAGGACCTTTCTAGTTTAGTGCTGTTGATCCTACTAGTTGCAATTTGGCTTGGTGATATTATTCTGGCAGAATAAGATATGTGCACCTAATGCGATAATAAGAAAAGAGCACTTTAAGTTTAGAGTGACCATAGTTTAACGTTGAAGCATAATAATAAATAGTTATACTAGTTTACGTACTATATACGTATTATATTAATTTACGAAATAATCGTCATTAAAACTGAAGAAACTTCGCGTCAAGACAGTGCAGTTATTTCGTTTTACCTGAAATAGGTACTTAAATTAGCTGTAAATCTCTATTAACACAAAGTATTATTATTTGATATAGTAATAAAGGATCTTGTAGGACGGTGGCTTGGGGGCAAATAACTGAGATAATCTTATATTTAGGGCGGCAATAAACCGTGCGCACGCAACGATGTTTTCATGACGCATATCAAATTGTCATTACTTGTAACATGCTAAACTTATTAAACACAATTATTCTTTTCTGCCTGTCAATAAAACGAAGAAGTGATTTTATTTCTACAGAGAGAACCAAATAAAATCCAATGTATTGATTTGCATAAATATTAAAAATAAAAGTATAATAGAGAAACTAAGTATTCCTATGTATGTAACACTTTTTTTAAATTTAGCACTTATTCTGCTCTGCATCATCAGAATACCCTACGATGTCGACAAACTTGTAAAATAATAGTAGTTTATGCATTGACCATATAATAGGGGTTATTAAAACACGAGCGTAGGTTTATCAAATGAGGCGAAGCCGAATTTGATAATAATATTACGCGAGTGTTTTAATACCTAATTATATGCCGTTGCATACACTACTTTATCTTCATTCATACAGTTGAAATAAAACAAAAGTGGAAAAGGAAAAATATTTGGTATGGCGGGCAATTTAGATTCTCATTGCGCAGCGCGCGCATCCACAGACAATGAAACTTCTTTACTACAGCCCATACGCGCCTGAAAATTACTAAGTAAAAGAGTGCTATAAAAATTAAAAAGTTATTTATACTACACCTGCTCGGAAAGTACCTTGATACTTTATCAAATTTACGGTAGAAAGTACGTCATTGCAGATCGAACAAATATGCGGCGAGAAAACGCATCTGAGCGGGAGAGAAAAGTGTATGAAAATCCATTTCTTACGTGGTTTTTCTTTTTTAATTTTGGGTAAGACTATGCGCTGGTAACCTAAATATCAAAAGCCAAAAAGTTTTTACAGTGAGTTTTTATCTCCAAGTTCGCAAAATGACACTGGCCACTAGCTGTGTGTTGGATGGTGTCAAACAATTTGAAAAAAGAACATGTGAAAATTGCAGACGCCATTGGCGCCATTTTCAATTTGTGTGTTGATTGAGGATTCAGTTTTCGTAGAAAAGTAAAATAAAACACGAATAATTTATTTTCCTCGTAGGTGTAGTATAAAGCACTATGTATCACTCGAGAGAAAGTGCGATTCCCGATCTCGGGTGTTTTAAAGCCCTCGCCTACGGCTCGGGCTTCAAACGACACCCTCGACGGTAATCGGTCACTTTCTCCTCTCGGTGAACAATGTACTATTTTTGATGCAGTTGTTTGAAAATCGAAGGAAAATGTTGAACTGTAATGGTTTTTTTTTTAATTTTACCTATCCACGAATATAAAGTACGTGTTTATACAATATTTTTTGAATTCGTATTTGGAACATTACGTTGTGAGTGTAGATAAAATATGTTTTGTTTTTCGCCCATATAGGTAAAGGGGTAATGATTTTTTTAATTGTCCATTCCATTTTGTGGAGTAGGTCTTCCTGAAATATTGGGGTTTTGCGAAAATCCTTTCTCGATATAGGTACCTGCTTGGCAATATTAAGCTTTAAAGGGGAAAATTTTGTTAAATTCATGTGACCCTTCCATCCTATCTACTAAACCATTGTTTTTGGATAATATGTGAAACCAATCCACGATTAAAAAGAAAACTAACTAAGAAAATCATTAAAAGGGGCTCGTTTGGTAAAAATCAGGGTCGAAATAAACGAGTATGAGGTATCTAATACTTATGATGTTTTCAGAAACCCCAATAAACCCGTACATGTGCCTCTAAAATGGGAGCCGGCGACTTCGGGACGCAATATGGAGTACCTACAAATAGCAAGTCAATCGAACATGAAGAGAGACCTTGCATCGCGATCACGTTTCTGGAGTACCTTGCCACTGTGGCATAATGTGCGAAATCGCAAGTTTATAGACGAGCTTTAAAACATTGAATTTGTAAATAAATCTACCTATATTTAAGGGAATTTTTATTATTTTATTTGCTTAAAAGTCTTGATAAAACACACTCTTAGTTATGTTAGCACTATTTGAAGTAAGAAACGATATGTCAGTATGGAGCTATGTTAGTCAAGTTACACGAAAACACTAATGAATGTGTTTTCGTGTAACTTGACTAACAAGTTATCTAATTATTTTGAATATCACCAACATAAAAAAACAGATAGTATTATAGATAGGTATAATATCTAAGTACTTAATTAGTAATTAAATAAATCAACTTTAAAAAACACGCAGGGCAGTTTGATTTTCTGAAGCCTTAGTTTCTATGAATATACCGCTGCCACTTTTGGAAATTATAGACAAGACAGATCAGATAACAAAAAACAGCTAATGGACTTATAACACCTCATATTATGAGGATGTGCGATTAGTTAGTTTAGTCTTGGTTACCTAGTTTTTTGCACAAATTCTAGCAGGCGTCCACCAAGCACTGAAGTTTTTATAAATAGTTTGTTCTGTCATCAGAAATTCATCATTCATCATGGCACAGAACCTGCAGTATTCGTCAGTTTTCGGGCTTTCATGTCTGCGGCGAAGTGTATAGTAGTTTCGCCATCTAAAATATCTGTAATATATTTCACGATTTTCTAAGATGTCGTATATTTCCATGGCTAATTTTTTTGCTCCTAATTCGTAAGCATTTAGGTACGAACCAGGTGGCAAATACCTGAAATGAAAATATAATTTTATTCGTCAGTTAAAAGTTATCATACTATTGAATAATCGGCCCTTAGGCAAGTATTTATAAAATACCAATATTCAGTAGGTAGGTAGTAAGTAATTATTTAATTAATACTTACCTAGAATAATCAGCTCCACCGTAGACTACGGGTACCGTATAATGATCTAATGCGTACAAAATCTTTTCTGTAACATAATCTTCACTAATAGCATTTTCAAATGCAAAATAAAAAAAATAATTTCTTTCCAACTCGTCGAGACATCGAGGCATTATAGATTTCGGGCATTGAAAAGTACCGCAAGAGCCGTACACGTCAATTTTTAAATCGTAATCCTTTAAATAAGCTTGAACTTCATTGACGAATTCTTCTCTTTTACTTAATGTGTTGCAATTAGAAACGAACCAAGCTCCCGCTTTGTTTTTGGAAGCCAGTTTTTGTTTTAAATCTTTATCAATACTGGACATATCGTCCACGCTCATCCAATCCATATCAGTGCTGGGTCCTATGACGTGATTACTTGAATTCATTACAACGATGTAGCCCCAGATTGCATCAGAATCTAGTTTATAGGTCCATGTCCAGTTAAAGAAATTATCCCAGTTGCCTTTGCAAATGGGATAGTTAGCTGCTGCTTCAACATTTGCGTACACATATTTTTGACGAAAAGTTCGCACTCTTGGAAGGTCGTCACTGCTGATTATTTCTACAAGTTGAGGCCCATTAAATGCAATAACATCGTATTCAGTGTAGTCTCTTAAAAGTTGTCTGTTACTAGTAACATAGCAATTTATATATTCACATTTTTTCTTTCTAAAGACACTGTTTCCTTCCCCGAAGTAAACAAATGGATAAGAATTGGGGTTAGTCCAAAGCAAGATATATTTGGTTTTAGATCTCGGTCTGTCATATTCTATAACTTCAGTTGTTGTTTCATGGAAAGGCCTGTTTGTAATACGTGGAATTTCCACTTCAGTTTTCTTTAAATAACTAGTGTTATTTAAATAAAATATCACGAATATTAATGTCACAGTTACAAAACAGTACACTGATTTAATTTTAATACTCTTCAAATTGACGTGCATCATTCAAGTCTGTGCAAACATTACGCTGGTCCCACATATCAAACGTTAACCACTCGATTTTGTTTACAGACGACATTCGTATCTGTTACAAGAATTGTTGAAAACACAACATGCCACATTCTTTAGCATGAAATCATAATACATATTATGTATCTTCATTGTGACTCAATACTTATACTCGTACTTTATTGCAAACTTACATAGTAGTTAGTTGATTTTAGATATCAAGCGTTAATACGAGTATATTAAGAACTTGTCCACCTACTTGTATTTAAAAAGTTTTCATCGATTCAAAAAGAAGAAGAAGATGGACGTGTCATTATATATTGCTTTTGGTTTGTCCTTCCATACACATTTAATAAACGTTTCATTCATTCAAAAAACCATAGTTAAACGATGATATTTGCATAAGCTAAAAAACTGAGTATATGTAATTTTGAGTGAGAGTTTGCATATTTCGTGTAATGTTACACTTCCACAAGTTTTTCTGATGCATCATATGAAAGGAACTCTAAATATGAAATGAATGCTGGTTGTGTTGTATACCAAGTTTGATCAAAATTGGAAAGATATCTAACCGGGTTCGGTAGGTAAAGATGACTCTAGGAAAAATGCACACAATATACTTTTAAATTGGTTAGGTACCTACAGATACGTAAAGCAGAACATCGTACTAATGAAGATAGGCCTAAGCCGAATGAGAGGGATAAGAGGAGACCCATAAGTGTTATTTAATTTGCCTTTGGCTTGTCTTTCCATACACATTTAATAAACGTTTCATTCGAAAAACCAAAATTAAACGATGATACTTGCAAAACCTAAAAAACTGAGTATATGTAATTTTGAGTGAGAGATTGCATATTTCCCACAAGTTTTTCTGATGCATCATATGAAAGGCATTTTAAATATGAAAGAAATGCTGGCTGTGTTGTATACCAAGCTTGATCAAAATTGGAAAGATATCTAACCGGGTTCGGTAGGTAAAGATGACTCTAGGAAAAATTCACACAACATACTTTTAAATTGGTTAGGTACCTACAGATACGTAAACCAGAACATCATACTAATGAAGATAGGCTTAAGTCGTATGAGAGGAATAAGAGGAGACCCAAAGTGTTATTTAATTTTTCAATGTTCATCAACCATCCATGTACTAATCCATGAGAAATATAGGTAATACGCATTAGAATTTGATTTGGTCCAAATACCGTCGCACAAATCAGGTATTCAATTTCACATATTATTTGGATTACAAAATTGGATTTAGTAACTGATCATTTATATAATTATAGTAATAAATAGGCAACAGTACGTTATAACATATTGTTTCAAGCGAGGATTAAATTATTGTTTTATATTCTTTAGAGTGATTATGATTGTCATAGTTCTAGCAAAGAAACACTGTTTACTAAGGTTTTAAAATCTGTTGTGCATTGGGAATGTTCGCAGATACGCATGTAGCATTGTAGATTGTTTTTACACAGCCATGCGTTAAAGGTGCGCTACCCTGGTGCGCAGGGTATGGGACAACTCCAACAGTATCATAAGCATGATTTCGAGTCGCCTAAAATGTGTTTTCGTGTGTCGCTGTTATGCCATCTAACATGGGTTGCTGCAACGGTGAACCACTGCCATTTGATGTATTGTTTGTTTTTGTTCAGTGTCAGTTCTTATTTACAAGGTTGTAAGTCATACTAAAAATTTTTGAGTCTTTTGATACTTGATTAAAAGCTATTCTATTTTATAATGAGGCGAATTACAACACCAGCGATTAGACAAAATGCATCGGGCCCATAACAGCTCTGTCAAGAGCAAAAAGAGAAAATGGTTCTAAATTGCCTTAATGCTTCCTCAGCATGCTAAATTTCTACAGGAGATTGCTTCCACGAGCAGCAGAAATTCAAGCTCCATTGCATGTCTTGTTAACAGGGTCGGTGAAGGGATCGCATCCAATCAATTTACAGGGAGACACCTTAGCTGCGTTCGAGACTTGCAAGGAGAGTCTCGCTAACGCCGCCCTTTTAGATCATCCTGAGTGACAGATGCTTCTGATAAAGCTATCGGTGCGGTCTTGCAGCAATTCAAGGACGGCGATTGGCAGCCATTGGGATTGGGATTTTCTCTCGTAAATTGAGCCCCTCGCAGACGAATTACTCGCCTTACGATAGAGAATTGCTTGCCATTTATAAGGCAATCAAATACTTTAGGCATATGCTCGACCGAGGCGAGACATTTCGTTGCTATACTCACTTTAAGCCGATCAGCTTAAAACGAACGGAAAAACAGCTGTTTGCCTAAGCAGTTTAGATACCTCGATTTTATTTCCCAGTTCACGACTTACATTAGGTATGTATCCGGCAAGGATAATGTTGTCGCAGACACCTTGTCTCGTATAGAAGAACTGGGAACACCGCTTAGCCTCGAGACATTAGCCGAAAGTCAAGTCTCTGTTCCCGAGCTTAAAAAGCTTGTACTCGATGGATCTTAGTTGCAATTGAAGAAACTCAGTGTCCCTGGGAGTTGTGAACCCTTGTACTGCGACGTAAGTACACCGACTTCCAGGCCCTATGTCCTGAAACTTTGTCGGAAGCAGGTGTTTGATAGCCTGCACTCAATCGTATGGCCAGGAGTCAGGAAGGACTGCAGTGCTGCAGTCCTTCCTTCTGTGCCAGCGAGCCAGTCACTCGTCACGTTAGTTCTCCACTCAGCACTTATCAGCTAACGCTTACCCGCTTCAAGCAGATCCATATCGATTTGATCGGGCCGTTACCCTACACCGAAGGTTATCGGTATTGCTTAACAGCCGTAGATCGATTTACTCGATGGCCGAAAGCAGTACCTATAAAAGGCATTACGGCAGAAACCGTGGCAAAGGCGCTGCTGTCGACATGGATAGCACGGTTCGGTTGTCCTACGGAGATCATAACCGACCGTGGCCGTCAATTCGAGTCGGCAGTCTTACAATGCTTATCGAAGCTTGCCGGTTTCGAGCACAAGAGGACTAAAGCATACCACCCTGCCTGTAATGGGTTAGTGAAACATTTCCACCGTCAACTAAAGGCCGCGATAGTATGCCACGCCAACGACAGGTAGATGGTGTCATTGCCGTGGGTTTTGTTAGGAGTGAGAGCCTTTAAGGAAGACTTACAATCGTCTTCCGCAGAACTAGTGTACGGAGAGCCGTAAGTTTCTCTGCGGTATCGTGCTGTGAACCCTTTAATATTGTGTTTGTTAACTGTTCTCTTTCTAAACAATTATATGTGTTACGTGTTTTGTGTGTATTCGGTCAATACAAATCGCTGGTACCCGCATTGACTTTTATTGTGCAACTGTACACGTACGTACCTAAATTGAGGTCATTAAGTCAATGATCGATTAAACATATCAATTTATCTTTCTGTTTTGTCTAGATTAAAAAGCGTGACGTTATACACACAAGTTATTAGATAACGTTTGGTGTTTGCTTAGTGGTAAATAACACGCTTTGTGTCAGCCACGACAGTCAAGCATGGATTAAAAATATGTGTTCATAGAATTATCTAATACCAATATTTCTACTTTTAAGTCTTTTATCACATTCACATGTAATGAATAAGCAAGCAGAAGTGGCAATGGGGCAGCCATGTGCGTTAAAAGTTAGAGTTTTAGAATGGATACCGCGTTTTGGCAATCGGAGGAAGAGGAGGATCTTCGCATGGTGACTGGTTGCAACTGCATCAGAGTTGTCGATAATCGAGATAAATTGCGTGCGATTGGAGAAACCTATGTCAAATAGTGGACTGCTGTAAGTTGATGGTGATGTTGATGGTGATGTTGATGACATGTAGAAGGCTGCTTCTAGCTGCCAGTGATAAGACGGTATTAGGAACTTATAGGAGTAGATGGCGGATCGAACTCGCCTCTGCCAGAAAGGACTGGCTTGCACTACCAGGGAACCACCAAGGAATAGTGGGAGGCCTTTGCCTTGCAACGGACAATATTAGGCTATTTAAATTCTACGGGATCACGGCGCTCAGATTTGGAACTCTGTCCGCCCACTAAGTGACTCCAGAAAAAAACATAGTTATCTCAGGCTCAGCGGAGATGCTTCTTAAGTCTGCCCAGGGATGTGCCCTAACAGGCGCGGGCGCTGCAAAGAAGGGATTCCGGGATGGTCTTTGAAGAGGTCATTCCATGTGCTCTATCTCCAGGTGATCTATCTCCAGGGTTGTTTTAGTGAGGTAAAAATCCCACACCCCCTGGCCTTTTACTCAAAGCCATCGCGAAGGTTTGCCGCCGAAAACAAAAGGATAGTTAAATTATTTGTATTTAGATTAGATAGTTACTCATATCACCAAACATCTTCCCAACATCAGTGTATAAACTTCCAGAATTAAATTTATATATTTTTGTGTTTTTGAGGGCTTTTAATGTCTATTGAGGAGCTCGTGGCTAAATAATAACTGCCACACACGGTCGATCTTCAAGGTTAAGCAACGCTTGCCGAGGTTGGTCTGTGGATGGGTGACCAACTTTACATAGCGAGTTTCCTCCGTGCCTTTGAAAACACGTTTAGCGGTTGGTTCCGGCTGTTGTTTGAATAGCTTTGATAGTCGTTACGGGCAGTCAGAAGCCTGAAATCTTTACCAGTCTTGCCAAGGGGTATCATGTTACCCGTACACTGGGTTGTGGAGGTCAGATTGGCAGTCGCTCCATGTAAAACTCTGGTACTCAGCTGAATCCGGTTAGACTGGAAGCCGACCCCAATATAGTTGGTAAAAAGGCTAGGCAGAAACATTGTGGGCTTTTAACGTCTCGAAAATTAAGCAGTTTAAAGAAACCTGAGGTTTTTTAGGGTTCCGAAGTCAACAAGGAACCCTTATAGTTTCGCTATGTCCGTCTGTCCATCCGCAGCATAGCTCAGAGACTCTAATTTGGCATGGATATAGAGATTAAATAATTCCGACAAAGTGGTAATTTTTTTTTTTCGGTTTCCTCCTTTAGACGTAAAGTGGGGATGCGTGAAGAAACATAAACCGGTAAATGAACATTCCAACAGCGGACTTAAAAAAATGATGGAGTGGTGGCGATAGCCTCCGAACGTACGGCCTCATGACGGTTTTGAGCAAAACTGGCTATAAGCCGTGTTAGGCACGCGCAGTCTTGTTCGACTTCACGCAAAACTGAGCGCTCGATGCTGGCTCAGCCGTGACACGGCCTTGGCGCGCGCGGCAGCCTCATGCAAAACAAAATATAGACCGAAGCGGCCTCGCGCGCGCAGCGTTTGCGCGGCTAACGTTCGAGGCTGCCTCGCGAGGCTGCTCTCCGTCAGTGCGCGGCTAATTAGATTCGATTGCAAAGCAAATTCCGCTACCCGACCATAGATGGCGATATTCTCAGTGGTCGCAAATATAAACTTAATTGCGTTTATCATAAGGTTGACATTCGTGTCATAGGTCGATGACTCGATATGCAGTATCACACATTGCATTTTTAACCGACTTACCAAAAAGGAGGAGGTTCTATGTTCGACATTATGTATGTTTTTTTTTTATGTGAGTTTACCGATATCTCCGTCAATTGTGGACCGATTATGAAAATTATTTTTTTGTTTGAAAGAGTATTTCACCGGTTATGTTCAGTTTCATGATATTCGGGTAATCTATTCTGGCATTATAGGTACCTACCTAGGTAGGTACAACTAAAAAGTGACAAAAAAAAAAACTATTTTTCAAAAAAATACTACCGACTTCCAAATAAGAAAACTACAAAGTGAAAAATACTTTACTTTTGGAAGTCGGTAGTATTTTTATACATTACGCAAAAAAATTGTACCTACCAAAGACATTACATTATTGATATCGATAGATACCCGAGTCCTTAATTCGAAAAAATAAGACATACATTTTTATATTTGTAGGTTTATATATAATTTTATAAATAAAATTTATTTGAAATTATGTACTTATTTATTTATGCTCATCGAGGCAGGCGGGCCTCTTTATAATATTATCTTATAGAAATATTAAATTACTTATATTCTTTTGTCGCTAACCATCTATATAGTCAACTACATCACTAATTGAGTAGCGAAAAACTTTCGAGAACGAAAAAGTGAATACATTCAAAATTATTCAAATTCCGAAAGAGAAAGAAATAAGGAGCGTGCGTGTGAGTATCCAGGAACGAACCAGGCCATTCCCCGTGGCTCCTTTCGCAATTAACGTCCTTCATATAGATTATTTATTGCAGCTTATTTACGTTGGTTGTTTGTTCCTATCTTTACTTTTTGAATAATTTTATTTTACTTTTTGGTAGGTGAGTAGGTTGTTTGAAAATATACTCATACTTAAATATTTGATTTCGGTTTGTAAATATTTGGAGATTTTAACGAAGACTATCTCCGTAACAGCAATACTGAAAAATATTATGTATTCAAATTATTAAGTGACGCTGGTTATAAATCTTAATTACAAACGCTTGCCTCTACCCGCGGTTCTGATAGATAATATTTTTTTGAACTTCACTTGTGAAGTTGGATTCGATAACTCCTCCAGTTGCCATCGTCCTATGTGGGACTAGACTTTGTGAGCGGCTGAAATCTTTTAATGTTCATGTAACAAAAAAAACGCTCTTTGTAGTCCGCATTATTATGCAACTACGGAACCCTATTATTGCGCGTGATCCGACACGCACATGGCCGGTTTTTTATTAATATAGGATATGTTTTATTTTGTGTATCGCCAAGGTCGTCATCACTAAACACGTCATCTACTTAGTTGTAATGGCTATATTACCATGCATGATCGTCATGGTTAACTAGTTTCATTGATTATGGTCTGAATCGTGATGTGACTGATAAATATTAAGTTTATTATTGTTATTTTGGTAGGTAAGCAGAAAATCAGTACCTACCTACGTCAATTGCAATAATCATAGACTTGTACTGACCAAATTCATAATCCATTTCGTAAAGCGTAAATAGTGTACACAACAATAGAATTGCCAATGTGTTCCTACAGACCACACAAACACGATCCAAGGAAACAATTTTGCACACTGTAACTACTGCTGTCAACAAAGAACCATGCTACTGATATCTGATATGGCAATAACATGTTAAGATACTTCGTGTATTGCTATAATCGAATAAAACCAAACAAATATATCAATAAAACACATCGATATTAACAAAGCTTTTATTAATAGGAAGTGGCAGCGTATTGGGTAGGTATTATAAATGCTAAAACACAAGATGACATATTTAGAATATTGAAAACAATAAGTTTTTGGACATGTAAGGATTTCAGGTGGGGTTTGGGGTTAGATTTAATTATATCTAACCCCAAACCCTGACGCTGTTGTCCCAGGAGCAACTAGCCAATGCAACGCCATTCGGAGACATGGAGATAGAAGTGACGCGGTTCTCGTGAGCATGCAGGGTACCTGAAATTAACACATCGTTTAATGTACCAATTTGACAAGTTTGATAGAGGTATGTTTTTTTCACACCTGTTTCAGGTTTCTCGACCGTTGAGAGGATAATTCCTCTCAGAGGTTTAAGTTCATAGCTTTTACAGCTGTTTTAGGGTACAAAGACCTACAAGGTCGTTCTATCGTAGATATCAAAAACAAATGTCGACATGACAGTTTATTGTCTCTGATTATCCAGCTGTCCACAAACATGTGCAGGGCCCTTGTCAGTCAGGACGCACCTGCATCAGTCTTTCGTCTACACGGCTATCACAGTTCAGCAGCTTTAAAAATCAACATCTGACTGTGTTTCGAGTATTTGTCTTGCCTCTCGATTCCTTGTGTTTATTCATTTTCAATTTTAAATTGCGTCGGGCAATTGGGTTGTTGAATTTAAAAAAAAATACGATTTTTAAAATTTATTTTGAAACTTTACATATCATAAATTATATTGTCGTTGCAAAAATCTCTTAAATATTTTTTTTCAATTTATTATAAGCAATTGAAAATCGATAAAATTTTAAAAAGAACCACCTGTCTACGAACGGGCCATGATTGGTCGCCATGTTGGTGACGTCATAACGTTCAAGGAATTTCACCATAGTACAGTGTCAAGTAAATTGACTAAAAATATCCGAAAATTAGTGCAAAAATATTATTTATAACAGCAAATTTTATTTAGACATGTGTGATAAAGGATTCATAAAGGCAAATTTCGAAAAGATATCCATCTGATGGACGATTTGGAAAAATTGAGCATAAGTAAAGTAGTCGTAATGAATATTACGTGATAGAGGACCGCGACCGGTGTTTGTCATTGTTGTTCATTGTACACATTACATTTAGAAACATAATTGTCATAATGTAATTGTTGTTACATATGGGTAGGTGATATTCGTGTAAAATAAAAAGCTAACAAACACGATTGGCGCGCAACTTCGACTTTAGATATCAAAAAACTTCATAGGTACCACTAAATATTATACAACCCGAAATCTGTGGAGCCTTTATTTTTATTTATTTTTTGCATAACATCCTTAAAATTTTCGGTATTTTTAATTATTTGCATATCCCTTTATAATATTAAACACAAATATCTATATAATATAATTACAAACACTAAAAAACTTTGTAGAACAAAAACGTGAAAATATTAATTCGGTACATTTTCAAATATCTCTTAAATGCGTCGACCGATTTTCACAATTCAAACAGAAATATTAGTTTTACGCCTATATCCGTCATTTAAAATTAAAATAATGAATATATCTCCATAAACAAAAAACCATGTTTTCAAGTTACGTAATTATACAAAAATGTCAACTTTGCTCGAAAGTTCCCTTAAAAATTTACTTTTCTCAAATTTTAATGATCAAATTAAGAAATTAATCAGAATCTAATACTAAATTAGAACAAGATAACAACATAATTAACATATTTTAATTGGAATCTAGTTAGACATAGAACATTTCTCAAAACTTTAGTACAGTTTGCTAGGTTGGGTATTGCGCGAATCACACAATAATGGGGAGATATTTGTAATATTCGTACATAATGATGCGAAGCAAGCACGATAACTTGTAAGGTTCGATATTTATGATCAATGTATTCGATATTCATCAATATATTGACGATAATAACAAGATGGAATTGGTTATAAGTCAAAACACAGTATAAGCTATGTGCCACAATGAGTAGAAATGAACGTTGTGACGTCACACGGGCTCGGCTTTGTTCGGAAAACTGTCGGGGTGTTTTCGGTACTGGATTCAAAAAAATATTTTCGATTGGATTTTACTTTGTAATTACAATGAAAAAAAAAAACTAAAAATTGTTTTGTATGAAAACTTATATATGATCTTTCCATTTATTACAAAAAAAAAGTTGGTTCAACAAACCAATTCTGCACAGTCACAGGCTTGCTCTCTTCATGAAGGAGTGGACCGTCACTCCTTACGCTTATATTCAGTGATGGTTGCCACATGGATAAAAAAAAGGAGTGGTGGGAAAAAAGTCAATATAATTAAATAATTGTTTTACCGGTGTGGTTGACTTTGAGGGTGTCCCAGGAATGCACGTCGTTGTCGTCTGACCCGGCAAGCAAATATCTCCCGCTGAGCGATAATGCTAATAAAAAAATAATGCATTAATTTACTGAAAAATTATTCACATAAATGGAATGATATTGATTATGTCTGTGTATCTATGTGTATTTGTGTGTCTGTACATTTCAAATTAAAAAGGGATGTTGGTTCATGAATTGCCCTTCAGGACGCGTTTATTTGAGACATATTGGTTCGCGCCAATCAAACGCGTTCACCTATTTTGTCACTCAAATAAACACAAGCCACTTTCGCCATGTCGTGAAGTGCGGTGATAGGATAGGATAGATGGACCCCTTTTCCGCACTTAGTCTCGCATCGTCAACTTGGCTACAGGTGCAGACCTCCTCTCTGTGAGAGGGAATGGGCCGTAATCCACCACACGGGCCCAGTACATGTTAGTGGATGTCACATGTCTTATAATTTTTGGTTCTAAGACATGCCGGTTTCCTCACGATGTTTTCCTTCACCGTTTTGAGAGCAGTGGTGATGAAATAATTTACACAAAGTAAAGCGCTTGCCTGGGTTCGAACCCACCCACGATCTACAACTTGTAAGTCGCGGCCGTTACTACTAGGCCACCACTGTTCTCTGTGTGTGTGTGGTGTGTGCGGTGACCGCGCGTTCACTGCGCGGCAGATGCAGGAAACGTCCGCGTTGTCGATCTGCACCTGTAGCTAAGTTGACAATCTACAAACAATAACGCCAGTAGAAAACAATGTATCAATGATAATGACACATTTGAACGTTAAGTCTTATTTCTTACGAAATACGAAACATTTGTAACTTGGGTAGGGCTGAGGCTTCAAATTACCTACATACAAGATACTAGGTATAGTATAAGTTAGTAAAGTGACTATAGTATACCTAGTAGATAGTTTTTTTTAAGTTCTCTGTGTGAGTTTTTTTAAGTTGTCTAAGAGGGAGTAATGTAATTATTATTTAACTAGCACTCCGACCGCAACTTCGTTCGCGTGATTCCGTATTTTATCCTACAGATGACTTTCTTATGTGCAGTTAGTGAAGGAGACCAAAACCAGCTATTGTTAAATCAATACATATCTCTCAATACATAATCAATAAATATATATAATAATCTATCAATGTTAAATCAATACATCACATAATTATACATACTTTGACCCACCTTCTGTGTTTATTCTATTTTGTTTGTTATTTATATATTATATTTTATTATTTAAGTATTTTCCGTTTCTATAAGTGTATCCGGAGCATCAACAGTGGCTCCTATCAGAATATCAGCGCAGCGTTGTTAAATTTTTTGCTGGTACGGGTCACATATAAATATTTTTCTTTCCCTTCTTTCTTTCTTTCAATAAAAAATAGTTTATCGTAGATATCTTGGGTTTATTGGTTTGGGACGATTCGTTATTTGACTTAAATAATAATAAAATGTAGGGTAAAACACTTATTAACCGCATTGAGGGTCGAGTTTAATAATTAACAATTTATTTATTTTAAGCAAGTTTAAAAAACAATTTAGGGGGAAATTGTTTTTTGGGGGTAGATTCGAAAAACTAATAATGACAACCTTTATTGTTTACTTAGGTTGGTATTTATGTCAAGTTTCAAGTTTATTAACCCAAGAAACAAGCATTTTCAAAAATAAAAAATATATATATCATACTTTGGGGGTACTTTCGAAAAACTAATAATGCCAATATTTATTGTTTCTTTATATTGGTATTTATTCCAAGTTTCAAGTTTATTCACCGAACAAAATAAGATACTTGAAAAAAACTTTAAAATCCCCTAAATCGTTTTTTGGGGGTAGTTTCGAAACACTAATAATGACAACCTTTATTATTTATTTAAGTTAGCTTTTGTGCGGAGTTTCAAGTTTAATCACTCAAGAAATCTGATTCTTCCATACAAACTTCAACAACCCCTAAATCATAGTGGTAGTTTTGAGAAACGAATTATGACAAACTTTTAGCATTTACTTTGATTACTATTTGTGCCAAGTTTCAAGAATTTTAGTCAAAGGAATTAGATATATCATACAAACTTTCAACCTCCCTTTTACCGCCTTAGGGGTGGAATTTTCAGAAATCCTTTCTAAGTGCTCACTTACTTCACTTGAGAAACCTTTCTGTTAAATTTCAAGCTTCTGGGTCCAGCGGATTTGGCTATGCGTTAATCGATCAGTCAGTCAGTCAGTTAGTCAGTCAGTCAGTTTCTTCTTTTATATATATAGATAGACTAGCTCTTGCCCGAGACTTCGTTCGCGTGGTTATGAAAATATAAAGTTTAATGCTGTTTAACGTAAACCATTTTTATATTTCAGTCAACAGAAAATGCCTATCACACATTTTTTAAGGCACCAATTAGAAAAAAGATATAGAGGCTTTTATTTTTGTAAAAACCTCTCTATACACCACATTTTTAGTTTTGTGTTTGATTTCGAAAATTCAACCTATAGTTTTAGATAAAACGATGGTGAATGTGGGATAAACAAACATGTAGGATAGGATAGGATAGATTGACCCCCTTTTCCGCCCTAAAGCCGTTGTTCTCACCGCTAAATTATCGCAGAATTAATGTGACAAATTGTCAAGCATGCGTTATCTGCTGTGATTGGTTGAATTAATTTTCAACAGCCAACCACAGCAGATAACCGGTGATTAATCGTCAATTACGTTAACAGCTCGATAATCGAGTGTTGAGAAATCGGGGGTTAGACTCCCATCACCATCATCATTATTTCAGCCATAAAACGTCCACTGTTGGACATAGACCTTCCGCAAGCGTCGCCACGATGGTCGGTCCTGTCGGTTTCGCATCCACCGGACTACCGCAGCCTTGACCAGGTCGGACTTCCTACTTTGCGTTTCCCGGTACGTAGTCGCCATTCCAGAACTGTCAACCTTTAAGTATTTGTTTGTAGTATCTCATTCCATGGGGAAATAGAAAAGTGGGGGAAAAAAAAAAGAGAAGAAAAGAGTGAATAAGTAACATATTTGGGTTGTTAAAAACTCAACCCTCAATGGGGCAAAAAGGGTTTATTAAGTTTTCAGGGGAGGATTTTACTTTGTGCCGGTAACCTAAAATGTATTATTCCTTAAGTCAAATAACGAATCGTCCCAAATCTATAAACCGTAGAACTCGACGAAATCCCATTTTTATTTTCGGTTGCCTTCACCACAGATAATATAATACTAGCATACAGATGCCTCATCCCATACAAAGAAACCGTGCCGACGTAACTAGCGTTGTTCATCTGATTATACCGATTATTTTTTGTAAATCGATCGCGTTCGGTTCCGTTCCACGGCGATAGATAGAACACCAACTATATCCGTGGAACGGAATCTAAGGCGATCGATGTACAAAAAATAATCGGTAAAATCAGTACAGTACGTCGGCACGGTTTCTTTGTATGGGATGAGACACCACTAACTGCACATAAGAAAGTCATCTGTAGGATAAAATACGAAATCATGCGAACAAAGTCGCCGGCGGGCCTAATATTATCAATGTGAAATTAACTCTGTCTCTATGTCACGCATAAACCACGATTTAGATGCATTTTGGTTCGGAGATATTTTGAGACCCTATCAAGGACATAGGATTGTTTTTATCCCGGAAATCATACTTAAGGGGGGTGGAAAGTGGGGTAAAAGTTTGTATGGAAAACCTACAATATTATGCCGCGATATAAAAAATAAGCTATTCTAATTACTAATGCTACGCAGACGAAGTTGCGGGCCACAGCTAGTATACATATTTATAATAATAGATAGATCGGTAACCTAAACAATTCCAATCTGTCGGTTTAGTAAAAAGATGTTTTGGGGGAGAGAGACTCTTCACAACCCCGAGGTATGCAGCCTCAGAGAATACTTTTTAAAAGCTGAAGTACTTACCTAGATGTGGTCGCAGTGGACAAGTGACTCACCCCGTTGTCCATGGCTAAAGTGAATTGGCGCAAATCTGAAGTACTATCTACTGTACGGTATGGCAAGGCCCGATGTAGATGTTTTAGCGCCCGTACCCTGGCTAGGTTTCAGCGACCTTTTCGGGGAAACTGAAGGTTTTGTTGTGCAATTACGGACAAAGTTATCCAGACATACAATGAAGAACGGGAAATATACTAATTAGCGCGCCGCACATTGATAATCGATGTCACCATCCCGCATGAAAAGAACCTCTTGAAAGTTGAGAAAGAGATACAAATAAAGTATCTCGAATTAGCACATGAGGTTGTCATAATGTGGAATGTAGACTCGGTGATCATTGTGCTGATTGTCGTTACGGCCAACGGCCTGATGGCCAATAGCCTCGACGGCCATCTTTCGAGGCTGTCATTGCGCGGTTGGGTCAAGGGCCAGATACAGAAGGCACAAATCCTCGATAAGGCTAGCATTGTGAAGAGGTTCCTGTTTCTGGAGCCCTAACCACCGGTAGCTTGGACTCTGCTCCCGACTTGACTTGTTGAGTTGGCGTACATTTAATGGTAATCATTTGGTTTTAATCATCTTTTTTTACAATCAAAAGTCAAATAAACAAGTCAAAGTAAATCATATTCATGGAATACTTGGTAGGTAAGATGGATTTTTAATAATCTGTAAGCAAGTTATCCTTTTCGAGCGTCAAATTTGGTTTACTCGCTAAGCTACTCCTGGTACGCCTGGATCGCCTGGTAGATGTGAGTGGCAACGTACCACAACTGGTGAATCCGCCGGCGCCCGGCGGGGTGTAGTGCCCCAGCTGCTGGTCACTGCGGATGTCAAACAGGCGCGCCGTCTTGTCTTCAGACGCCGTAGCGAACGCTTGCCCACTGTTGTGGTACTGTGAACATTTTGATTTTATGTTATCATCACTTCGGATAAATTGTGATTGTACATAAATATAAACTCCTGCCCATCTCCCATGGGGTAGGCAGAAACTACAGAACGCCACCTGCTACGATCCGTACTCTTGCTTCATTTACGTTCATCTGGATACACACTCTCCAGTTAAGAGTATTGTAGACCAGGGGGGTGACCATAAGCTCTTAGAGTAAGGTTATTTTGAGTGTGTGTAAGGGACAGATGTATATGACTTGTATACATCTGTCACTTACGCGATCTCAAAATAACCTTACTCTAAGAGCTTATGGTCACCCCCCTGGCCTCTTAGAAGATTGTAAATACTCGAAATAAGCTAGGTATTTATTTACTATCTACATCATCCATTCCCGTAAATGATAGTGCGCAAAAACTTATCTTTTATTTTGCGGCGATGGTGAAATTGATTGTCTCTGGTATGATAAGAGAATCGCCACAAATCTTAGAATCCTTTCTTTGTTTCGGAATGTTCTCTATTTGTAATTAAAAATACATAAATTGCCTGAAAACTAAGTAGGAACTCGGACCCTCATGGTATAAGTTTTTCAACCCCAAACGGCTCGGCATTAAATTCATTAATGCTCGGCATTTGAGGTTTTCTATACATATAGCAGTTGTCCAAGAACAGCCCGCCGAGCCGTGCTAGAAAGACAGGATAGCAGAAGGGTGACGATGAATATAGCACGGTTTTGGAGAGAAGCCCACCACCCGACTTCTTAGAACACCAGGAACACCTGCCACCTGGACGTGAACTGCAGTGGCCTATATGGAAAGCATTCAATCGTTTGCGCACCCAAGTCGGCCGCTGCTGGGGTTTTATAGACCCGTCTGATACACATGCTTGAGTGTCCCAATACACCTGCACTTTGGAAGACCTTATGCTTGCCACTGACACCGCAATCGGGGTAGCCACCTACTGGGCCCAAAATTTATAAAGAGTTTCCCATCGACTCGAAAAAAAGAAGAAGAAGTGAGGATCATATCAAGTGGTACTCACACAAACACTGTTGACATCGGCGTCATGGCCGAAGAAAGTTTGCTTCGCTTTCTCATCCCGAATGTCCCATAGCTTGCAGGTTTTGTCCACGGAACCAGTCACATACGTCTTCATGTCTGATACAAATAATTTGTAATTTTAGCATTATCAGCATCAATCATAAATAAAAAAATATTATTAAATAAAACCCGACTGCTAAAAAACAATTAACTGAAAATAGAAAAAGAAGTAACAAAAAAAAATGTTGTAATTCATTAAATTCTGTGAAGTAATCTAGAATGCACCATAATAATTATATTGTTTTGTGACATATTTATTCAAGGAAATAATGAAATATACTAAAATAGACTTTAAATATTACGAGGTGCTTCCAGCGTACCAGAATTTAATAAATTACACCTAATAGTACTTGTTTTTCTCTTTTCAGTATTCTGTTTTTGCAATTCACTTTTTGTGTTTAATAATAATTTGTTTTATTTCAAACTTTTTAGTTTTATTAATGAACAAGTTCTGCAAATATGATTAGTGAGTAAAAAAATGCATGTGACTGTTTTACTAATTATTTATTTTGCAATCAAAGTTACCTACGCTTATCATGAATTTGTTATTTGAAATGATCTATTTAGTAGCTTTCATTTGATACCCATATAGTTATAAATTAACAAATTTAAAATATTGTTTAATTATCCCCAGTTTTATGGGCGCACCATATTTAAAATTATATAGCCTAGGTCGCCAGGAATCCAACGATACCTCTCTCAAAAGGATATGTCAAAATCCTTCAAGCCGTTAGGGCTATAGGTAGAGCATGCCCAAGAAATGGACACAAAACATACGCTCGAAAAACATTACCCTCCCGCAGTCGGGTAATTATGAGATGATTTGTATATTTCTACAATTATATAGGTACCAACACTATCAACATACACCGTCTTGGCACACATAGTTTTGTGAATATTATCACATTTCAACGTATTCTACAACCTATAATAATGATCTTGATTCTAAATAAAGTACCACGATATTAATTGGTGTCAACACAAATTATAGGGCGCACGGTTGGCGCAGTGGTTGACCGATTGACTGCTGCGCTGCGTGTAGCGGGTTCGATTCCCGCACGGAACAGATAGTTGTTCCGGCTCTGGGTGTTTGTTTATGTGAGTTTATATGGTTGTAAACGCACCCACGATACAGGAAGAAATTCCTAGTGTGGGTTTCATTAAAAATTAAAACTAAATAATCCCGTAACTGTAGCAAGCGTCATGAAAAAAAGTCAACCTACACATATAGGTACTAATAATATATGCAAACATGTAAATTCAAATAGTTCTTTTTAATTTCAACCGTTTAAAGGTAGTTTTGAATAGTCAGAAGAAAAAAAATTAAGCTCGTTGCACATTCGCAAGCGTCAGTCGGTCCCTAGTTCGTTGTGTAATTTGTTATAGGGAAGTATTCCCCTTTGAGCACCTATTTTTATGATATGTTTTATGATATATCCCATCACTAGAAGCTTCTCAAAAGGGAATAAAATTGAATATTTTTTATTGTTCCCCATTGAGCACTACGCTATTATATTGATTGGTGCTCAAATGGGAATACCTTTGGTGCTCAAAGCATAGGTGCCCTAAAAATAGGTGCTCAAACGGGCATACTTCGTATGTACCTACTCAAATGTCTTAATCTAAAATTGATTTTGGTAAAAAAAAAGTCTGGTAGACAATAGCTGGAAAATTAATTTGATCAACCTACATCGTAAACCCTCGTTGTAATTTGCAAAACCGTAAAAAGATACCACATTGATTGATCCTTATCTCATCTTGTTGGTGTTACGCTTGCAATGTTATTAGGTAGGTATGTGTTTATCCAAAAAAAGTACGATTATGAAATAACTTCAATTATGTATTTATGCTTACCTGGTCCCAGCGAAATAGTGACGACATCACCAGCGTGAGCATCAAACTCCATTTCACGTTTGCCTACTTCCAAGTCCCACACGCATCTGCAGTGAAAAGTAGATTATAGCATATCTTCTAGGAACATATTATTTTGTACATGTTTGGGTGGTGTTTTTTTTTCCCTTTAAGATGGGATAGGTTTATAACGAGAAATCAACTTTTCCTAGAAACGACTAAATAAGTAATTTAAAACTTTTGAAAAACTGCTATCAAATATTTTATAACTGATATTATACTCACATCAAAAGTGTCTAGTGATCAAGAACATTTTTAACTAATATTTACCAAATCTAGTCTGCCAGACTGGCTTCTTAATTTAATAGGGATGTTTCCTGGTTATAAAAAAGAAAATTCTATTTATGCCATCAGTGTGAGATTATTAAATAATATTGGACACGTATTTTTGCTTTGCCAAATCAATAAAAATTTACAAAGTTAAAGCGCATCAAACTTCGGGACCACTCCCGAAGTTTGATGCGCTTTAACTTTGTAAATTTTGGGCTTGTGGCGTCACTGAGGCAGTATAAAGTATACTAATGGCGTGACGTCACACGATATTTCAACGTATTATATCGTCGTCACTAGAATAATTTAAAAATCCGTGTCGCTGTCCCCCAGTGGTGGACAAGGTGAATAATTTTTAAAAGTTTTCCCGCTGTCCCCCAATGGTGGCCAACCAAGTGGTGGACATCAGGAATAATCGCTTTATGTTTACGTGTCAAAAGAAAAAATACGTGTCCAATATTTTTACTAATCAACCTGACGGATAAAAACAATTTTTCAGTAAACTACCCTATTCATATGTATAAGTTAACAACTTATGCCCTATATTTTGTAAAATTAAGAAAAATGCAATTTTTGCCAATTTGGGCCAAATTAACCTAGGTTTTTTTTTATTGTAAAGATAAAAATAATAATCTGTGCTTTCACCATTGACACGAATCACACAATCACAGCAATTTGGCATGCTTAAAATCAATTCATCAAAATCACATTGAGGAATGGCTGCCCACGTTCTAAAAAGTCAAAAAGTTGTTGTGGGTATGCACGGCATCTATACTCGGCAGAGCTCTTCCTTGGAGCATATCCCATGCGTGCTCAATTGGGTTGAGGTCTGGCGACTGAGCAGGCCGCGGCAGAATGTTGATGCGAGCATCGGCTAGAGTGCGTGTTACGACTCTAGCCGTGTGTGGACGTGCATTGTCGTAGTCGAAATGAATCACCCAACCGGCGTCGCAAAGGGATGATCACGTCCGAAACAATCCTCTCCGCATAAATCTGAGCATTGAGGTTGCCCTTGATACAAATGAGATCAGTTCTTCCACCGATCCAAATACCGGCCCAAACCATTATTGTGCCCTCTCCATATGAATGAACTTCCTGACAAAATTTTGACATGACGTCCAGAGGTCCTACAAACTCGAGTACGTCTTGTATCCGGCCTCATACCGAAACGAGATTCATCGGTAAAGCAAACACAACGCCAGTCTTCTTCCTCCCACTTTCTGTGCTCGCGAGCCCATTGTAAACGGGCCCTACGATTGCAGGGTGCTGTAGGTGGAACTCTCAGCGGCCATCTGGAATGCAGACCCACTTCACGTAAACGATTTTGGATGCTTTGGTCGCTTTTTTTTTATTGGACAAACTCACCGCACTATTCCCAAACCACTGCAACTCCTGAAAGCCAGAATCAACAGTGGCAACCACCAGAAAAGCGCCGAGGCAATGCTCGACGAAGTCCCGGAGAATGAATTTAACTGTCTTGGATCCCGCAACGAAATTTATCAGAAAAGAAAAATGGAGGAGTAGGAAAAAAATAAAATACAAATTTCCACTTCCCTCCATATCAAGCAGGAGACAGAACAAACAAGACCAATAGGCACAAAGGGTCGTTTACAACTGGAATAAGCCCAGTTGCCTAGCGCCACGGATATTAATGGGTCCTAACATTGTGAGTTGTGGTAATAGGTATGGCAAAAACGCTTGAACGCACGGAAATTTGTTCCAGTTTCCACAAGGTCCGTATAGTAAACAACTCCTGATACAGCCTGTACATTATTCAACATAGTATTGCGTTCATTCTGCCAAAGAATACACTCCCATAAGATATGATGTGCAGATTGTACGTATTCGCAGTCAGATGTAGAACACTGACATAAAGGCGAGGCAACAACGACCGCCAGGTCATGGTACGATTCCGTCGAGCAGTATTTTGGAAGTACCGTGTTGTCTGCGAGTGGTGATGCGAGATCGTCCTCCATGTCACTCAGCCACGCTGCCTATGATACGATAGCGTGTCCAGAGGCGGCTTATAACGCTCCGTGTAGTACCAAGAGCGACAGCCACAGTACGTTGCCTGGAACCAGCTTGCATATTCCGACGGCTCTCATCATCTCTTCTCGTGTCAAATGATGTTGTCGCTCCATATAGATATAATAATTTTCAGTTCCGTTGCAGAAATTGTAATTGTTGTTGTTGTTTTGTAAAAACGCTATTACACACTTTTATAGGAATCCTGATTGACAGTTGATTTACTATTTTTAATCAAAATTTAAAGAAAATTCTTTATTCAAACAGTTAAAATTACTAAAAAGAATCAATAATGATCCAAAAAAGTTAAAAAAATAATCCTAATTTGCGGCGATACTCTAAAACGTACTTGTCCCTAGTCACTTTTGATGTGCGTAGTTGGATAGTTAATGATGAGACATGTTAGAATGATCGTGGTGATCGCTCACATCTTCATGTCTCCGGAGCCTGTGAGGATGTGGGTGTCGTCAAGGAAGCGGCAGCTGCTGAGGAAGCCCTCGTATCCAGCCAGCTCGCGGACCATCTTAGCCGCGCCGGTTGAGTCGCGGTTGTTCACGTCATATACAGTACACATGTTATCCATCCCGCCACACGCTTCGAACATAATAAAAACTCATAAATGTCAAAGTTTTGACTCACGTCCTGTTCATTTCACTCAAAATAAATAACAACATCCTTATGTCTTCATCGACTCGTCAAGGAACTAACTAATAATAAACTATATCTCAGTGTGTGATTACTGCAAAACCACAATGTTTGTTGTTTTGTTTTTATAATATTGTAATTTGACACGATGTTCTTGTAAATAACATGAACAGGCGTATGAGTATTCGAAATAATGTTCTTAGTTAAATAATCTATTATGCAAAAATCACAAGGCAAAATATCAAAATCATTAGCTCGACGTACACGACTACGTTGCGATATCTTGTAAACTATGTCTTTTTAGGCTAAGAACGATATCGTGCTGTTCCTTCACATCTTGGAAATTACATAACATGTAATATAATAACGCCCGTAATCCACTTCTAATAGGTTTAAGTTAACCATTTTTCTAATAGGATTTGTAAAAAACAATGTACAGCGCAAGCAGCAAAACAGTAACAAGTACCACAAAAGTGACAGATGTAAAAGCATACCATATACAATACATTTTCAGGATACCAATTACGAGTTCTGCAGAGTTATAATAGCCAGTCCATCATTTATTTCGTAATGGAATCAAGTTCATATATTCTTACCCATCAAATGTGGCCCAAGCCCCAATCATGCAGTTAAAAAACTAACCTAATGTGAAATTATTCCCTGAAAGCAGCAAATGAAGCTGATTTAAGGGCCTTTATCTAAATATTTTGTGAATATTATGCAGTTCCAACAATATTACATGCATACGTATCGAAACCGATACTCTTAACCACCGTAACCTCCTTTTTTTGAAGTCGGTAAAAATAAGCCATGTTCCCGTTGGCAAAAATGACATACATACACATACATAATGATCTATTATGGATATGTTTGTGGTGAACCGATGAATCAGCTTCGGCTTCGGCCAGAAATCAACCTTAGAAGATTCAGCAGCTTAGGCTGTGTTTGGTCTGTCTATAAAGTATTGAATGATTTTAAGAATTTTGTAAATAAGATTAAGTTTTACCAACAAAATTCCCGGATGGGGCGAACGCGACGCTCATGACCCAGGCCGAGCGCAGCGGTATCACTTGCACCTTGTTCCCGCTCCAGGTGTCCCAGATGATCAGCTTCCCGTCTAGTGAGCCCGTGACGCAATGCCTGTATATGACAGCTTTATTTAGTATCAATACCCACTTAAACTAAATGCTACGCAGTCGCACGCCATGCTATATTTTTTTGGATATCACATCTTTCGACTGTACAAATATCTAGATACATAAGGGTAAGCGTAGGAACATTAGGTAGCTATGTTACACGTTTAACATAAGGCACTACAATTTACTTCAATACCTGCAGTAGGCAGTAGGTACGTCTGTGGTACCAAAATAAGCTGCTCTTATTTTATTGAAACTCCGTACTACGCTAGACCAGCTCAAGGTTAATGCTACTACCGTTATTGCTGACCGCACGTCATACCTAC
This sequence comes from Anorthoa munda, assembly GCA_945859665.1. Classification (NCBI taxonomy): domain Eukaryota; kingdom Metazoa; phylum Arthropoda; class Insecta; order Lepidoptera; family Noctuidae; genus Anorthoa; species Anorthoa munda. The sequence continues at coordinate 43,908,854 of OX243893.1, forward strand.
CTCTTCACTGTAAGAACTAGAGATGCCGCGATTATTCACTATTATTAGGTATTCGGCATTCCTCGTATTTTTTTGTTATTCGACGAATACCAAATAATAGTGTCTATTATTCGACATCATTCGGCGCATAGTTGTCTGAATAAAAAAAATTGAATGAACAGACAACCTATTGACGGAAAAATAATTAAACTTTTCTTAATCTTTAAAAACAAAACACACTATTATCATTAATAGAAAAAGTTAGCCAAAAATCAGTCATGTTGAAGTTAATTTTTAATATTTAAAGTCCAAAAGGGGCAGATAGTTTTTCTGCACGATTGGGATCAAATCGGTTGTGCTTTTTTTTCATATATAGTGTCTCTGAATAAACAGAGCTTGCTAGTGTGACTATGTATAGTTTAGCAAGTTTATTTCAAATGGGGAATTGATTCTTATTGATACTACCATTCGCATGGGTTTATATTGCCAGCATTTAAAACTGCAAAAGCGGTAAAATATGAGACTGGTTTCTTTTACTTCATTGTTTTCCGCATAATCTTAGATTTTTTAGATTACAGTAATAACTGGTAAGTTAAAGAGACTACTACCTACAATTGTAATATTATAATTTGAGAATAAATGAATTATTTTTTATATTCCATTTTAAGTAAAGTAATAATGGCGAGTATTCGACTATTCGCCTTAGGGAATGGCTATTAATTGGTATTCGACTGTTCGCTATAACAACTATTCGCGGCATCTCTAGTAAGAACTGAGATCCTGGTTATGAACATTACACGGTTCTGACGGTACGGCAAAGGTTCCTATTATAAGTTATCACGTACTTCGCTCCTATTGTTTTCTGCCTCTGTATCGTAACGCTTCCAATACAATAAAGCCCTTGGACCAATAACAGCAGTATATCTAACAGACATAAATAAGTATTTTATTTTTTTATAGTATGGACTGCGAAGGACCGCTACTAGTTTCCAACCCAACTTTCGGCTTCGGCTTCGGCCACCTTTGGCCATATGACACCACCTTCGGCTAACCCTTTGTCTTCGGCAAAACGGTCTGAAGTTTTGGCCGAAGCCGAAGTTTTCTAGCATGTGCCGAAATTGAGCTAACTTTTACGAATTCGCGATGGAATAGGCAACGGGCAGGGGAAAAGAGTCTTACGGCGTTGCGCCGCGCCGGCCAGTTTCCTTCGCCAGAAATTAGTCACATCAAAAACGAAATAAAAAGATGTTGCCAATCTTGATCTGAACTTCTAGGGTAATTCAACCTTCGGCTTTGGCCGAAGGTGACAACCAATTAATCGGCTTCAGTTTCGGCCAGAAATCAACCTTAAATTCAAACTCAAATCATTTATATCAATTAGACCATCTTTAATTACAGCTATCGCAACAAAGGTCATATAATAACTTTACACATATCATAACTTTACAAACTCTTTCAATATAAACATCCACTAATACCAAATACTAGGTACTTAATTGGATTTGTTCCATGCCTGGTACCTTACAGAGATTACCTGGGTACCTATTTATGCTACCTGCTACTAACAAGTATAGTGCTTTTTGTTTTGGCTCTCTTTTTGAGTTATTTTGACGTGTAAGTTTGAATAAATAGTACGGGAGGTACCGTGATATTTACTCTGGGCATTTATACCGAATAATTTACAAATACCTATGACTTTCGAATCCAAAGTTACAGGAAGTTAAAGTTGTACTAAAAAAATGTCATTGTATGATTTCATACCGCAACGAAATACATGAGATGGCTCTTCTTTATTAGCCATATAGCTAATTATATTTTAAACAAAAATATAGTTAGCTGCATTGAAGACGAGAGTTAAGAAAAACTTGATGATGAACCTAGAATATGTAAATGCCTTAAAATTTATTTGTGCAAAATAATGTTTTGATAAAACAAATTGCTATCCTAAAGGCTAATAATGCTAAAACTCATGCCACGCTTGGCTTGCTCGCATGTATAAGCAACCGAGAAAATATCCATGGTCACAAATGTAACTGATATATAAATACCGGCTGCGGCTGACATTTAGATTTCTTAAGAATTGAGGATAACATCTAATGTTATATGTCGGTACGTAATTTCTTTTTTATTCCCTTTATTTATTGCCCGTATTTTAAAATTAATCTATACTTTTGCATAATCATTAGGGTAGGTAAATGTAAATACGAGTACCCACAAAACGTAACCCAACTACATTATTAATAGTCGAGTAATTACGCTTACGCGCTTGTTGCGCGCGTAGTAGCTTTGGCTAAGAGCTAGTCGGACTCGCGCATCAAGACTCGAGAGTTCCGTGTTTACACTGAACTAGGTGACATTACTGTAGTTCACTAACTATGAAAGCAATGAACATTGTTCTAACGAAAACATAAACTGGATTGAAGCTTTGCGGTTGGAAAAATGTTGTCCCAATACATCGATATCGACCGTTATCGCATAAAAAAAGGTATTTTGTCAATTCCCACCAAGTTTCTCAATTCTAGGTCAACGGGAAGTACCTTATAAATAGGTTTTGAGTGCCGTGCAAGTGACGAAAGCGAAATAAACGAGTCGTATTTTATAATAGCTTTAAGAGATTCCAGACAGGAAAAAATTATAATAATTTCAACTTGATATATCCACGCTTGCCTGAGAAAAAGGGTTTTGACCGACAGATAGACGATGACAGAGAGACGGACAATGAAGGGATCCTTCAAGAGTTCCTTTTTTCCTTTTGAGGAATGGAATCCTAAAAAGAAAGAATGTGTCGAACGATAAGTTTAGCAAGCTCCAAATGGTACCATCGCAATATATACATCTACTTATTTTATCTTCGCACAGCTTATTAGTTTAACAATTTTTAGAGGTATCTGGCAAGTTTATAAATAATTGTTAAAAGACTGAGGCACAGGAGGCTTTAGTCTCAATTCATTCCATGACAAACATTTGATAGAGACAGTAATTATTTCATAAAATTCGAAGTCACCTTAATGAATCTAAATATACGAGTATTTTATAAAGTCCTCAAAATTATATTTATATCGTACACAGTGTACTCACCTGGAATCGCCGCTGTAGTGCACAGAGTTGACCTTATTGATGTGGCCTTTCAAAGTCTTCTTCGTCACCAACCTTATCTTCGTCACGTCTCCTAAATCTCCACATTTTTCAGCCAGCTTCGCATCAGCTAACTTTTCTTGATCAGCCTGTTGAAGGACGCAATACTATTAGGTACTGACTGTTACGTAATAATTTTCCAACATTACTAATCATAAATAAAAATAGTTTAGGGTAATATAACTCTAGATATTCCGCACATACCTTTACTTTGGCGATCAAGTCGGTTAACTCCTTTTTGAACGCCGTAGTCTCCGGGTCTTCCTTCGGCATGTTTCTCGCTGTCAAGTACTAAAGAGAAGTTGCACGACGTCCTGCTACGAATAATATGAGACACTAACAGAACCGAGCCCCTGTCCCTAATCTCATTTGCGTAAATTGGATTTCAATTTACTGCTCAACCGAAGCTTTATATGTGCCAGCTAATGTGCTGCTTACCACAGTTTACTATGTTACAGGTTGAAGTAATAAGGTGAGCAAAATTATACAAGAATTTGATCATTACAAATACAGGCAGAAGAAGACAAACACTTCAAAAAAAATTGGTGGTCCTATATAATATCTCTTTTTAACCGACTTTCCAAAAAGGAGGCGGTTCTATGTTTATATATATTTTTATTTTTTGTACCGATTACTCAGTCAATTATTAAGAAAATATTTTTTTTGTTTGTGTTAACGTGGTCCCACTGTCACCAAGTATGGATCTGATGAGAGGATCCCTTGGATATCGGGGCGCCCCTAATATTTTATAGCCATACTTGTAGCGATTTTGGTATTTTCATCAATTAGGCAAGCATTTGCATTCAGATAGTATCATTAGGTGAGGAGGAACTGATGAAGAAGAACATAGATGGCCACTGTAACTTCTCAATGTTAATTATGTTATATAAGATATCCCGAATATTTAAGACTGTGATGAATAAATTTAAATAAATGCTTCTTTATGACAATGGTACCATTGAACTGCTCTGGTGATGAAGCCGAAAGGAAGGCATCCGTATTAAAACAATGTATACCAGTCGTGTTTAGGCTTGTTGGAATAGTAATGAGGAGCCCTCTGGCTATAAATGATTGTCATGGTCATAAATAAGGTACCAAAACTAAAAAGTTAAAAATAAATAACTTTTTGTAGTGTTTTGTTTTGGAAGTTGGTTTAGTATTTTTGTTAAAATGTTTGTTGTTGTATATACGAGTATATAGTCACACGGTCACACCTCATACCCAAGCTGCACGCAAGTGTTTTCAATATCAATTAACCAGCTTATTTAGAACTTAAAGTTCGTTTTAAAATATACAAGAGTGTCAAAAGATGCTTTGTTTTTATTAGAGGGCTTTTTACAGCTTGAGCTGTATTATATCTGTATTATGGGATCAACGTAAGCTTGGGGTTTAAAACAGAATATTAAAACTCTACTTTACAACTTTAAGTATTTTGTGAAACATTAAGCTATTTTTATCGTTGTAGCTATTTATGAGCTGTAATTTGCATGTAATCTACAGTACGGTAGCTACGGTAGCAACGGTAGCGAAACGGCCAAGCCACATATTTTGACTAAGGTGTAGAGTTTGTGAAGATAAGGCTTGTAGAGTTAGGACGTGTGGAGTTAGGATAACTTTTTGACAGTGCGAGACATAATGGTCTCGTCTTGGCAACATTATACATGAAAATATTTTTGGTGGGATCACTTATTTACTACAGCTATAAGTGTTATTATGGTACACTGGATACTTGTTTCTGTGTAATGGTATATGCAAACTCCATTATAAAACTTATTCTTATAGCGTATTTGGACACTCTTGTGAATACATGGTTTTGTAACTTCTGTCAACAAGTGTGCTTTAAAATTAAATAATAAATGACATCAATAGTACAGCTCTATACTCCATAGGTTTAGGTAGTTAAAAAAGGGTAAACAAAAAAAACCACGTGACTCATAGATGCAAAACCTTTTATTAAAATGTTAAAATCTTATTATTTATAGTCACATATTAATAGGCTCATTCCCTCTCACAGAGAGGAGGCCAGTGTCCCAGCAGTGGGAACATTAATAGGCTGATGATGATTATTAGGCTCTATTCTGAATCTGACTCTGATGAACTCTCTGTCACATTAATAATAAAACGTTCAGTTGTGTCATCTATAATTTTGTCTAATTTATACATTTTCTGTTCTTCTTTTATCACATGACCCTCACAATTTTTCCAATTCTCTGCAGTTACATTAGCCAAAGCCTCTGGCAAAAGAATTTTTAGGTCAGCCATTTTAAAAGTTTTATTTTTCTCGGCTACAAACCCCTTAACTTGAGCCCATATTAACTCAATTGGATTGAGCTCACAGTGATATGGCGGCAGGCGCAATACTGTAACACCATATTCCTTGGCTAATTCATCCACAACATAGGATTGGTATTTGTGTTTTTCATATTTAACTTTTATTAAAAGTTGTGCTTTTAATTCAGCTTCTTCAAAAGCAATATTTTTTTCTCTTAACCACTTCTGAATATCAGCCTTTCTTGATGCGGTTGTTGGCACTTTTTCTTTTTTTCTACTGTGATAGGGTGCATTATCCATCACCAAAATGGAGTCTTTTTCCAGTTTCTTGAAAATTGTGGTGATCCATTTCTCAAAATTATGTGCATCCATTTCTGAGTGGTAATCACCGTCACCCTTAGCTGCTTGAAATATAAGTTCACCTCCTTCAACAAAACCACTTGATGAACCTGAAACATAGTTTTAAATAACATTGAACAACTGATTAATAATTATATTTTCTTATAATATGAGCATCTCACATGGTCCTCGCCAAACTTCTTGGCCTCCCTGAAGTTGGTTTACCGGATGCGCGAGGCACGAAATGGAACTGTTTTGGTATGAGATTTACTACAGCGCAGCCATTGTAGCCAACTTCAGGGTGGCCAACAAGTTTGGCCAGAACTATACTTTGACTGAAAATGTTAATTTATTATACTTTGACTGCCTCATTGGTCTAGTGGTCGCAAGCGCTACAGCTAAGCATGAAGTTCACAGTTCAATTCCCAGGTTGGGCAGTGTTATTGGGTTTTTCTATCTAGAATTTTCAGTAGCAGCATGGACTCGTGGAGTTGTGCCCGGTTATTGGCAATAGGCTCGCCCACTATTACATGGGACTTAAACATAACTGGCGAAATGTGATTGTACTACTATAGATACACTTCTGCCCAACCCTTCGGGGAAACAAGGAGTGATTTATTATGTTTATAACAAGCTTATAAAATAATCATCATGGCATTTCTATTAAAGGCTATGACGTAATATTCTTACCAATGTGGCCTAAAATAAGGCGTTTTCCTTTCCCGCTGGGATTCTTTAACCCTGTAGACAAACCCTGCCTGTGAGCCTCTTTACAGCATGTTATTGTAGTATCTTGCCATGTTGACGATTTGGTATGTCCTGCAAAAAACAATATTAATGAGTTTACAAGATATTTACAAAGTTGTGACAGTGTACAATAATTATTTTAATAACATATTAATGTTGTTATCATACCTTCATTGACCCATGTTTCATCCAAATAATATATTTTCTTCCCGTCTCTTCTATATTTTGCAATCTCATTTAAATACTTAACACGCCATACTGCAATATCTGGTTTGTCAATAAGCATACTCTTGCGACTGCGTTTGGAGTATTTAAAGCCTAATTTTTTCATCAACTTACACATTACATCTTTTTTTATATTAGGTAGACTGTCATCATTATTGACACTTTCCATAACTTTTTCTATAGTTGGCATTTCATTTGAAAAAAAAAACATATGGACTTTTCTCCTCACTGCGGCTAAATCCATATCATCGAAACTGTCGATTTGGCTTGGTTTCCTTGCCGGTGGAGGAGGAGACTCCACTCTATGCAATGTTTTGTATTGGTTAATAACCCTGTACACAGTTGGTACAGACATACCCATTATTTCACCAGTTTTTTGCACTATGTCTGTTTTTGACGGAAAACACTCTTTGGGCCATGTTTCTTCTACATATTTAAACACATTTATCAATGTCTGTTTCTCAGATGATGAAAGAGGTCCGGTTTTCAAGCGTTTCTTCTTCGGTGATGGAAATGTGTGTACGAAGTTCGTCTGGCTAGTACCAGCCTCGGGTTCACTCATTTTTCCACGATAATAATTAAAAAACCAATAAAGATAAATAACAAAAACTAACAATAACTAAATAACAAAAACAAAACAAAGAAACGAGCTAATATTATCACAATTCAACAAAATCGATACGAAACACGCTATTCGCAAATGTCGAGAACGCTGTCAACAAAGGCGTCTGGTTAACCGACTAAACGTAATACCTGCCACTTCAGTTGACAAACTACGTCACAGTTGTACTCTTCAATTTAGCAACGTTATCTAATTCGTTGTATTTTATAAAAGGTTTGGGGAACCTGTCTTTTTAGGCTCTTTTCTAAAGACAGATTACTAAATATTATATTTTTAATATAAATCTAACTAAAAATTGTGCTCAAGCAGTTACATCTACGAAGAGCAGTTTAAGAATAAATGATAAAATTGAACATACTAAAATAAAAGAGGAAACTATCGTGTGATCTAAAATCAATTTAATTTTTTTAGAATGTATTTTTAAACAAGAAAGTGTCAACTATAAAAAACTCTTTTTACGATTTGTTTACCCTTTTTTAACTACCTAAACCTTTAGAGTATAGCCTGCTTTACAGCAGCTTTTGCTTTTAGACAGAGTCGTCACGAATTATTGTGTAAAGTGAAAAAAGAAAAAGATCTGGTATAGTCAATAGGAGAATTGTAAGGGAATATTCAAATATAACAATTTATATACCAACTGACAGTATTAATATTGAACCATTCAATTATTGGGGCAGCAAAATATATTTAAATCGGACAACCCACAGTCAAGCGCCAAATCCATCGACTTCCAACGAAGGTTTCGTAGGAAATTAATTACATGGATTCAATCGAATGTGCGGATTTAGTTAAACAACAACAACATCACGACATTCATTTCGTCATCAAAATGACGTTTCTTATTGCAGCTGCACGAATACTTCAAATAATAAAAGTGACGAATTTTCACTAAATACGCTGTTTCGTCAGCGAATAAAGGAATATCAGAAAGAAATATATCTCAATTTTGTTATTATATATAGTAGATTGTTAGTATAGCCCTTGCATTCGTTTCTGTCACAATATCAATTTCTGTGTCGTTCTTTTGAACCATGCGAGAGAGAACCTAGTTTTCCCATTGTTTCTTCATAAAATATGACGATAATGACGACCTTATTACACAGCTTTTTGAGGTAGACAAATTATCTAAAGGCCTAGAGTTTTCATTGTTGATTAATTAGTACTATACAAAGCCTTGTCCGCCTTTTCTCTATAGTTTCTATAATTTTAAACGACATAGTTTCCGGAAAAATATACTAAACACGTGTAGCGCGAGAATTACAGATTATGAGTACAGAATCCATACACAGCTTAAAAAATAAAAATATTCTCATATAGCGCTAATTAAAAACCACAAAGTCTAAAATATAATCCACATCCTACGTTATACAGCTATTAGACTATAATAACCTCCAAATATCGTCTAAGGTGTATAACAAATTGTCGCCATCTGAGAACGGGAAATACATTTTTTTAATTAAACCAAATAGATAGAGATAGATTGAGCCGTTTCATGATTATCATCTAATTATCTAAAATAATGATCACTGTATCCTAAAATCTATTATTTTAAATATAATTTATATTATAACCTTAAAAACAAATACTTTCTTTACCCCTATTTGGTTTGTTTTTTCCTTGTCTGGTAGATATCGCTGTCAGCGATAAGACCGCCTTTGTACCCGTATAAATAAGTTTTTCTTCTAAATGTAAATATGTAAATATTTGTATGGTCTACAATAAAGTATAATCTATGCTAATTGTTTGATATTTTACTGGCGCGTTAAAATATTGCCAATAATCAACCACAAATGACAATAAAATTTGATTTGCATTTGGATTTTACCAATGAACATCACCAGATTACCAAGATTTATCTATACTTGTGATTTCACTTTAAAATATACAAAGCAGTCAATCATTGTATTCAATGTCTATAGCGAAAAAGGTTTCTCGTTATTTTTACAGTTCATTTAAAATTTGTATCTTATGTTTTATAAAATATAATATATTTATAAAATATTATTTGTAAGTAATGTAATGGGTTTTCCTTACACCGAATAACAGCTCTTATACAGCTCCTATAAAGCTCCTGGTTTGCTTCTACAGATGCTATACAGTTCTATTAATGAAAGAAGCTGTAAAACGAGGGCACCTTTAGAGTAACTATTCAGTAATCTGTGCCTTTAGCTCTTATAAGAGCTTTATAAGTGCTTATACAGTATTTATACAGCCTAAATATGCAGGTTTTAATAAAAAAGTACAGCTTTAATACTACTTGGGAAGTCTATTTCGCCATAATGCAAAAATACCCATATACCTAGATACCTCTACTTTATTGTACTACAGTAAAAGGAGAATATGAGGAAACCATAAGTAGGTATACAGAGGGATCAGATCGAGGGGATCCGACCGGAACAAATCAGATCTACATATCTAGCTATAGGTAGGAGAATGTATGCTCCTCATCGATGATCGCCATTCGTCGAATGCATCAAAGCTACGACGCGTTTTGGTGACGGTTTACTTGTGGGTATCGGTATCGAAAAATTTTGATCATCGAGCAGTGGTCACATCGCTGTAACTTGCACCCGAATACGTAACTAGCTGTATATATATAATAATTAAATGAGAGTGCAAGTCACACCCTGCCATTTTATAGCCGTCTACTTCAACAATGGTCCAGGCAGGGGCCAATAGTCCTTCTATAGTTTTAGGCAATCGGTCCACAAAACCTTTCAAACCCATTGCTCAATCTATTTTGACTCTATATTTTGCAATAGTCCTGCACTAACCGGGGATTGTCCTTGGGTGCAGTGACGCAGTGCATACAGGGATAATCGTCGATTGGTGTCACATTTCATGACCAATGTCCTCTGCGAGTTGGTTTTTTTCCCTGGCATGCCTTTCAAAGAACCGGGACCCCAGGGTCCCGAGATGGTCTAAGACATGTAAAATAATAATAATAATCGTTTATTCTCAGGCCTTAGCCCATTTTAAAATTACATAAAAAACATTTTTTTTTAAATTACTACCGACTTCCAAATAAGAAAACTACAAAGCGAAAAATAACTTTATTTTTGGAAGTCGGAACTTTCTTTATGAAATGGTATAAACAATAAACAGACACGCGATTGCAGCAATCCCGAGAGATTTGCCATTATTTATTGAAGTTCTGTTCTATATCACCGAAAATGGACATACTATTTTCACAAGAATCATAGAAATCATAAAATATCAAAAATAATCATAAAGCTAACAAATTTTATATTACCATTCGGTATACACCATACGAGCTACCGAAAAGTACCTAACTAAATCGCTGGCAGCAGTGCCCTTAGTGCGAGTTTTTACTCACGCTCAATCGCGTTAACGTAAACGATCTCTAATGTTAAAATGTATACAAAAAAACAGGTTTTGCCTTGCCGTCACTAGACGGCGCTTATCTAGTTTCAATACAAATTTGCGTTAACGTTAACGCGATTGAGCGTGAGTAAAAACTCGCACTAAGGCCTCTGATCAGATGTTGAAAGTTTCGTATCAATCTGTTAGTGAAACGGCCGTCTTACATTCATAAATTCACGCCCTTTTTCAATGGGGGAACACTCACTCACTCCTATTGTTTAACGTAAGTTCATCTTATTATCACTAAATGGAATAGATACATTTCTTCTAAAGAAAGACAGAAAATAATATTTATTTGTGACCCGCACAGAAGACACGAGATAAGCAAAACACAACCAATATTAAAAAAAATAAAAAGATACCCCGTGTGAGACCAAAAAAGCTCCTATCTACGCTTCTAGGCAACCATCCACCACTCACCTGTAGACCAAGTAGCCAACTAATTGCTTGAGTAGTAATAACCAAATAAACATAACTAGTTTCATCCTAAGGATCTGCTCCCGTGGCCTATCCCCCATCATAAAAGAGACTGTGACCTCTGAGTTTGTTTCGGCCTTTCTTCTCAGAGTAGTCAGACAGGAAACGCCGACCTCATCTAGTTAAAAATAATATGATCGACATGTAAAAGTGTTTGTACAAACCAACTTACAGAAATAAAATCATTTATCATTTATCCGTGCAGTTTTCGTGATAAAAAGCAGCTTTCGACACTCAACGACAGTTTGGCTTTCTAATACCTACTTAAATTGATTACTTACATTTTACAAATATATATAAAGACAAACAGTTAAAATTCTTTAAAAAAACATATTTTAGATAAGCAAACCGATATGACTTGACTATTTTTATCAACACTTAGGAAGAGGAACCGAGGGACAAAAATATCAACTTTGTAAAAATAGTTTCAATTTAAACAAAGGTGTCAGATTATTATTTCTTAACTTACCATCTGCGATTTTAGGCCCATCCTTTGAGAAGTCTCATCACTCATCCCGCCATCTCTTTCTGGGCTTGGCGTGTTGTCGTTTCCTATCGTTTAGGATCCACTGTGAGGTATAATGTAGAGTCTGGCCAACGAAAGCGTGATCTGGGGTATTTTCAAAGTTGGGGTATGGCAACATTATTAATCTGTGTATTGTGATTGTCAGTATGACTTGGTAATCTTGATCCATGTTAGCTGATTGTTATATATTTACGATATGATGATACCTTTTCTTATGTTTATGTTTCAATTGTCCTCATTTGGCCGAATAACTGCAGAAGACTGGAAAAAATTACGGACCATGTAATAAATGTGGCAAATAAATATAAACAAAGAGATCACATAACAGAAGAAGTATTGGAAAAATGTATATGTGTAGATGATGATTCAGATACAGATGAATACTTAGAGGTTGAATTTTTGGACTATGATTTTGAGTATGATGATTAAGTAATTAATAAATTAAATGTTAAGTGGGTTAATATTATGTACATACTAATAAATAAATCTACACACTCTTTTTTAACTCACATCCATGACAGTCACGGCTCCGTCACACTTCACCAAACGGAACCAATAAATAAAACCGGCCAAGTGCGAGTTGGACTCGCACACGAAGGGTTCCGTACCATTATCGCAAAACGCTGCATAAAAATCACGTTTGTTGTATGGGAGCCCCCCTTTAATATTTACTTTATACTGTTTTTAGTATTTGTTGTTATAGCGGCAACAGAAATACATCATCTGTGAAAATTTCAACTGTCTAGCTATCACGGTTCATGAGATACAGCCTGGAGACAGACGGACAGACAGACAGACAGACAGACAGACGGATCGCGAAGTCTTAGTAATAGGGTCCCGTTTTTACCCTTTGGGTACGGAACCCTAAAAAAAATGAATTATAATAAGTACAAATAATACAAGTATCAAAACTTTTAACTAGAGGTATAGTTGGTGATACCACATTAGGATTTTTTGAATTTGCCGCGTTTTTCAGATCACACTTTCGTTGGCCAGACTCTACGCCCTTTGCTCATCCGACATGCGATGTGACCAGCCCATCTCCACTGTGGCTACCGTCCGCTATTTGTGTTTTGGAGCAATGTATGTATGTATAATTTCTAATGCGGTCTGTAAGTTCTCAGACACCCAGTATACTTTGTTCCATAGCTCGATGACAGATTCCAAGTGCGGACTTTTGACGGTTGGTAAATTACCGTGCTTGCGTTCATTTGTAAGGGTGGAAAGTATGCACATATCCTGGAGCTTCCGTGTTAGTGAAAGAGGAAGAAGTCCTTTCATTTAGTATTATATTTCATTCTCGGTGCGTTGGTCAATTTGACCAAAGTAAATCTAAAAGTGGAAGGAGGTGCCCTGCAGAGTGATCTAACTTCTCAATTTCTTGCCTCTTCTTGAGGTACGGTATTCCGGTATTCTTAGAGATGGCTTACTTACATTACGGTGTGATGTTAATGGATTTGAAGTAAATCACAAGCGGCCTTAGTGAAAGTTTTTACTCACGCTCAATCGCGTTAAAGTAAACGACAATTTGTATTGAAACTGGATAAGCGCCTTCTGGTGACAGTAAGGAGAAACCTCTTTTTTAGGGTTCCGTACCCAAAGGGTAAAAACGGGACCCTATTACTAACACTTCGCGATCCGTCTGTCTGTCTGTCTGTCTGTCCGTCTGTCACCAGGCTGTATCTCATGAACCGTGATAGCTAGACAGTTGTAATTTTACAGATGATGTATTTCTGTTGCCGCTATAACAACAAATACTAAAAACAGTATAAAATAAATATTTAAGGATGGCTCCCATACAACAAACGTGATATTTTAGCCGTTTTTTGCTCGATATTATTATCGGCAACAGGTAGATGCTTGAAATATTCACAGAATGTGTTTTGCGATAATGATACGGAACCCTTCGTGTGCGAGTCCGACTCGCACTTGGCCGGTTTTTTTTATACATTTTGACATAAGAGATCGATTACGTTATCACGAGTGAGTACGTTAAAAAACTCGCACTAAGGCCTCATATGGTGACATATTAGCACAGGTGTGGCAGGAGTGATAAATTTGTCAATAACGTTGAGAAAATTTATAGCACTCCAGAAAATATATTATGTTAGATTGCCATATAAAAATTACTCATTTATTCTTTATCAATTCAAGTGAAGCGCGACATCGGTGTCCCAGAAACGATCACTTTCACTAAATCGTTTCACTTCTTTTTGATCAATTTTAACTGTTTGCAACAGTTACTGAGGAAAATCCGAGACTTTGGCACGAATCGAACATATTGTTACTTAGTAAGTAACTGCATTGAAAGGCCAATCCAACTTCTTTGAAAGCAGTAAGAAACTATCCTCAAACACGACTTTGTTCAGACGGTGCAGTAACTACAATCACGCCGGTTGAAAACTTAAGAGCAAAGACGCGCCTAGTCATATCCACATAATTACAAAACTGAAATAATGGGTATGATAATATATGGGTATTGGGTATTTTAGTAATAATTGAGGTCTTCTGAAAGTTGATTATTAAAAATAAAAAAGCTTGTAGGAAAGTAAATCCATATTATAAAATACTATATTATCCATAATTATAAATGCGATACTAACTCGGTCTATCTGCCTGTTACCTTTTCACGCTTAAACCGCTTAACCGATTTAGATGAAATTTGTTATGGAGATATTTTGAGACCCTGGGAAGGACATTGGATACGTGTGTTCCCTTGGTGTGATAAAACACTTAATACGCGGGCGACGCCGCGGGCAACAGCTAGTTGTTCATAATCTATGAAGGCACCGAACATTGTTATAATAAAAAGATAAACTTAATTGAGGGACAAACTTAATTTCGCCGTTAGGCAACTGTTGTCTTCATACATCGACATGCGTCGATATATTCCGTCGTCTATACGTCGCCCGCCGTCAGTTTACAAACATCGATATTATTTTTTTGATGTAACTTCAACGGTTTTCCGATTTTTTCCTTTTGCTATATTAAATAATAGTTACTAATAATAATTGTAATATTGTTGTATTGGGATCGGTCTACCATCACTGACAGGACTATTGTTGCCAATAAGCCTGACATAGTGGTGATAGACCGACTAGAGCGTCGCGCAATGATTGTTGATATAGCGGTCCCCCATGACGAGAACCTCGTGAAGGCTGAGAGAGATAAGAAAAGTAAGTATCTTGATCTGGCTCGCGAGGTTGTCGACATATGGGATGTGAATACAGCGATCATTGTGCCGATAGTCGTTACGGCCAATGGCATAATAGCCAAGAGCCTCGACGAATATCTGAGGAGGCTCTCGTTGGGCAGCTGGATCAAGGGCTTGATCCAGAAAGCGGTACTCCTGGACACGGCGCGTATCGTTAGGAGGTTCCTCTCTCAGGAGCCCTGACCACCGGTAGCTTGGACCCTGTTCCCGATACCGGTGGGCTACTATTTTTTATATTTTTAAATGTTTTTCTTTTTGTATGTGTTTTATAAAAATATTTAAAAATGTAATTAATAAGAAAAGAGATAAATAAAGGATTGTAATATTTACTTGTGGTATAAGACCTTGATTCTTGGAAATTTCATGATTCAACAAGGTCAACAGGAAATACGGGAAATACCCTATAGCTTTGATTCCCTTGCGAGTGTCAAAATGTGTGGCATAGACAGCTGAATCTTTTGATTGCGTTGACTTAGGTTAGATTTTTTTTCACAGCTCCAAGGGATTGGAGACTTGAATGTAGGATAATAATTTCAATTTGATACCTTCATGCGTTCCTGAGCAAAAGGATCTTGACAGACATACGGACAGAAAACGAAGTACCTAATCCTCTAAGGGTTCCTTTTATGCTTTTGAGGTACGGAACCATAAAAACCCCCTAAACGGTACAAACATACAATAAAGTGGTTTTAATATAATTAATTCAGTGACTAATACTTACCTCCTGCCTTCATGCCTAGGTTCACACCTTTTGTTGATCGAGACTATTCAAATCTGTGACTACGTAAGCGATCTATATTACTGGTACAGTTACTTAAGTTTTCTTTTTAACGTCGCTCGCCGCTTTCATTTCACGGTATAATAAGTTTTTCTGAAAGCAATAAAAATAGAGAACAACTCTCACCTTCCCGTTGTAATCAATTTGATAGGTTCTGTTAGCGGTCCGATTGCAGTCGTTCGTCGGGAGCTTTGCGGAAAACATGGTTCTTAAGCGTCGCAGTTTTCCCTTTAAATGTTGCTGGCTGTTGGCAATATTTATTGCGCTCAGACAAGGTACTTTGTCTCAAGAATTCTGCGTAAAAAATGCCGAAGAGGACACCTGCAAACAACAGTTCCTGTATTCTAAAGGTAAATATTCATATTTTTTACGAGTATATTGTGACTCTGCATAGCTATGCGAACGTCTATATGCCAACTAATTTGATAACAGATCATGCGTACAGTTGTTATATTATTAATTAACTGTAATGAACCTTATCGTTTTATAACGTTCCTAGTATAATCATTCTATTTAAAGTTTTGTTTTATAACTTATGTATTTATTCTAAATATTAAGTAACAATAGTCACATTCTATTGGTTTCTGTTACAAGCCTCGTACAGAGACCACAGAAAATCTCATACTTTTAGAAAGGTGTTTTTTTTGGTATATCTATGCTATTTAAACGATTGAAAAAGCAATCAGGTTTTGAATACAAGATTTTTTGGTTATGTACACTACGTTTAGTTATGTAATTAAGTTAATAAGGAACCTACTCCGTATTACTTATAGAAAATGCATTTAAATCATTTAAGTCTACGTTTTATTCTATTCTGATGAAGAAAATTAATAGAGAACTCAATAGGACTTTTTTAATGGTTGAAAGTAAACCACCCGCGAATTTTGCAATAATAATCTGTATAATAATACAGACCTGCCTATTATTTTCAGCCTGAAGGTACCCAACGCTGTCGCTGTACAGGGCGATAGCCTGCTGTTCCTTCTGTAATACCTCTAAATAGAAAATAAACTAGGTCAAGTAGTTGATTTAATTATATTATATATGATATAGATAATAATTTACACTAGGTAGGTAATTTTAAAAATTATACACTGGTTCCTATGCTTATTATTCTATTCATATATGTACCTAGGCCTAATTATGCTGGGCACTAATCATAGTCCATATAAAATAATTATAATTATACTTACTTACTACTTTTTGTTATAAAGTAAAAACAAAAACGACTCGATTTCTTACTTTTGCATGTAATCCAGATTATCGATTATGGCCAATTTTTTGTAGGTATGAAAGATTGTACGGTATTCATTTTGTCAGACTTCTTAACACGGATTTCCTATGAATAAGCATATAACCTGTTGTATTTTACACTCAGTAGTAAGATACTGATAATTATGACTAAGCGAGCGGTTTATCCCCTCATACCGGCTTTGAGATTTGCTTCTCAAACAAAAATATGTATGAATGATTGAATAATTGAACTGGAAATAGGTACTTTCCGCTGCAATAGATAAGTGACCCCTGGGCCCTGCCTAACCTTGACGAATAGGAACTGGCATTAACGATAAAACACAGGAAAATACATAATTATACTCGTAATATAGAATATAGTGACTTTATTACTCTTTATTAGTATACCAAAATTGTATCATAGGTAGCGCTTATTATTATATAGGTAATGTTATTTATTAATAAACAAAACGGACGCATTTTTACCCGACTGCCGAAGGAGAATAATGTGTTTATCAGTCAATGTATGTATGTATGTTTGTTCCTATGTGGCGTTCTAGAGACCAAACGCGTTGGCCGATTTTGATGATTCTTACGTCAATCGATTCGTCTTAATCCTGCGAGTGTCACTGGCTACATTAAAATTGGAAAAACAAAAATGGCGAATTTTGGGCGCCATTTTGAAGGGAAAAAAAATTTTTTTTCTTCCTATCCCATCATGTGGGGTATCAAAAAAAAAGTTAATTAAAAAAATCAAAAAACCCGACTGCTTAAAAAACAAACTAAAAAGACGTAAACAAGAAGAAAATCATGCTGTGCAGTCGGAGGATACATATTCGCGAGCTGGGGGACCAAAACCAGATGTATGCTCCGACTGCACAGCATGATTTTCTTCTTGTTTACGTCTTTTTAGTTTGTTTTTTAAGCAGTCGGGTTTTTTGATTTTTTTAATTAACTTTTTTATTTACAACTTTTTAGTTATTTTTTTTTAGAATTAGGTACATTTAAACATATAACTGTTATATATTTTTGAAATTGCCTCTTAAAATCCTTTATTTTGATACCCCACACGATGGGTTTGGAAGAGAAAAAAATATTTTTGCCCCACAAAATGGCGCCCAAAATACGCAATTTTAATGTAGCCAGTGACACTCGCAGGATTAAGACGAATCGATTGACGCAAGAACCATCAAAATCGGCCAACGCGTTTGGTCTCTAGAACGCCACATAGGAACAAACATACATACATACATAGACTGATAAACACATTACCCTCCTTCGGCAGTCGGGTAATAAAGGATTTTCATCTGGTTTTGGTCCGCCAGCTCGCGAATATGTATCATCCGACTGCACAGCATGATTTTCTTCTTGTTTACGTCTTTTTAGTTTGTTTTTTAAGCAATCGGGTTTTTTGATTTTTTTATTAATTAACTTTTTTTTCCCATTAGCGGAAGGCAAAAACTAAAGAACACCACCTGCTACGCTGCTACTGCTATTTTTGAAAGGAAGTTAATATATACACATAACTATTGTAAGTCTTACTACGACTTAACAATACCTAAGAAAACTGTTTTCACTGTTTGTCATTAGGAAGGGTATTATAAGTATTATTCAACATTGCTACTTCTATGGGTATAATGGCAGTCTTATATTCCCTTAAAGTTGTTATGGAGTCACAAAGTACGTAAGCGGCGCGGCGGCGCGCTTATGCTTTCTATTTTGTGCTAGAGCTGCCCTAAAAGTCTACAATCAAAATCATAGAGTTCAGTGTCACAAAGGGCAAGAAGTCTATGCTGAACGTAATGCTGTTTTGTGTCGTAAGTACTCGTAAAGATTCTGATATAATATGATTGGCTACAAAACACGTTGTGATATGACGTAGGCTTGTCGTATGATTGATATATCTCGCGACACAACACGAAAACATGTACCCAGCATGAGTGTTCGAGGTTAAGGGATGATAAATACCTAATCGATGCCGAATTTATCAACGTTTTTATGGTAGATATCATTATATTAATTATTTATCGTGGTCAGGGGTCGAATTAATAAATAATCGAAGGTAACATTGTTGGTATTTGAGAACTCATTTTTTTTAAACTGCTATTCATTTTATTTGTAAAACAGTCCCCATAGTAATCCCACTATAATTTTGAATAAAGATAGGTACTTATTTTCATAACTTATTAATCCTAGAACCCTACACCGTCTACGCGTGGTGTCTCAGTTAACTAGGGAATGGGCTGTTTTTATTTGCTGTTTTTGTAAAACCAATCAGATAAACCAGATACTTACTCTTTTATATCCTACTACTATTTGTAATCGAGATAGTTTCTGAGGATGAATGGATGGATGGGTGAACGTTAGTTACGCAAAAACTTTCTTTTTATTATTATTGAAAGGCTCGCGCTTGACCACTATCTCACCTGATGGTAAGCGATGATGTGGTCGACGGTGTAACACGCTTGCCTAGAAGAAACCTATTCACTCTTGACTTAAAAACCGAGGTTGTAGCTATCGGGCAACACAGACTTCGGCAGGGAATTCCACTCCTTAGCTGTTCGCATAATAAAAGTATTTCGCTGTGCCTACTTTGGGACCCGTTACTAAATTGTTATGGTCATTGTTAGTTTGAATTTCTAACCACACTGTGTTTTGTCATCATGTTCTAACTGTGCACGTTAAATAAATTAATTTGAATTTCCAAAACGTTTAGTGCGTATTGGTGTGATGTCCACCATGTACCGAGTGCGCTTCGCCGTACGTCTTGTAGCCCGATGACGAAACGGGCTAGGCGGAATTAGATCATGCAATTCCATCTCACACTACCCGCAATGCAACCGATAAAAAACCGACAATACAACTTAAGCAGCTGTTCTGGCGTAAAGTACCGTCTCACCTTCGCAAGGATCCCCAACTTTTTGGCAGCCAGTTGAGCTTTTGACTCAATGTATGGGTCGAAATTGAGTGTCGATGACAACGTTACGCCAAGAAGCTCAAGACTGGAAAACATTTTTTTTTTTGGTTGTCAATCATCCAATGACTTCACCCAGAGCGGGAGAAGTCATTGGATGATTGACTACTAAAACCCACCCGTATTCCTTCAGTTGGTTGACCCCGGTAAATCTTTTTCAAATTTATCCGCGACCCAGACAGGCATCGGCCCCCTAGCGGACCCCTTCAGTTTTGCTGACATCTCTTTGAGGCCTGCGTGGAATACTACGCGCCGTCGACTCGGGCCTGGTCCTTATCGGACGGCGAGCTACCCATTATTAAAGATTTTACTTACTCACAATAATCATCAGTAGGTAAACTTGTCCGTTAAATGGCTACAATCAGAGTTGGGACCTGGAACATAAATGGATTGGTCAAACACAAACAAGACGTAGAGATACTACTTGCACTACACGACATTGATGTACTTCTAGTTTCTGAAGCACCTTACATCCAATCATTTATGTACCTTCAAAAACTATAGTACCTACCTACATACTCCACATTTCATCCCGATGGAACTGCACACGCAGGGACAGCAGTCATAATAAAAAAGCACATCAAACATGACGTTTTAGAGATAAAACTGACCATATACAGGCTATTACGGTAATGAATTTCGGTTAAAAGCACATCCTAAGGCCGCGAGTCCACGGCAAGAAATTTGTCGTGTCGGATAGACAAGATGTAAACGTTCATGTCATAGATATAATATTTCTAAATTCTATGGTTCATGTACATGTAAGAATTTTGTCGGGTCTGTGCACGAAAGAATGTCGAAAGAATCTAATATGTACACGGTACGAATTGTTTCGTTCAGTCGTGGTTGAGACATTGAATCCTGAAATTTGGTACGAAGCAACGTCTTATAGCACCGATAAAGGAAAAATTGCGAAAACCGTAAATTTTTAGTTACATCATATACTAAAAATATTTTAATAATTTTAAACATACTATACCTTTCCTCATGAACGCGTAGAGGTATTAAATTGATCGATTCATATCAAATACTCAGGTTATAGACCTTTAAGCCGTAACAAAATCAAACTTCTATGTCAACGCAATCAAAAGAAACAGCAATTTAAGATGCATATTTTCAAACTCGCAACTACTCGCAAGGGAATCAAAACCTAAAGGGTACTTCCAGTCTACCTAGAATCTTGAAATTAGGTATGTGACAATGTTTTATATTTATAGCACATGTAAAGGAAAAATTCCGAAACCATAAATTTTTAGTTACCTACATCACGATGTTTTTTTTGTAATTATAAACTTAATTTTCGTGATGGGTGAACTTTTACTTATATACCTTCGGGTTTGTACGAAACCCTCGGTGCGCGAGTCCGACTCGCACTTGGCCGGTTTTTTTTGTCCACTCGCTTAACGAGACACTTTTATACGTATTATTTTATTTGGTCGTCTATCCAGATTATGTCGCACTATGAAGTCAGCAACAAGAAAGGCATGTCGCGCCTTTAAACTATGTTACATGGTTGTAAGACATGACATATTTTATCATAACTTGTCATGACCGAAAATATTTTCTGTTAAGAATTTGTAGTTCAAGTCGAAACCCATGCAAAGTAAAAAAAAAAAAAAAACCTTTTCATAAATTCATGTTGGGATGCTGCTAGCATGGGTAGCAAAGGGCGGGGCTAAATTTTGGTTATTTTTTGCCAAGGGTATACCGTTTTCGAGATACTATTTTGGAAATATAGAGCGTTTTATGCAAAATAAAATAAGATTTGGAGGCCCATAATTCGGAAACAGTGCGGCTTAGGATTATGCTTCTCAGATCCTAAAAGGTTTTTATGGCCAAGGTTAACCCGAAACTGCAATAAAATTGGAAAATTTCCGAAAAAGAAATAAAATAAATGTCAAGATGTTATGCCACAAGTCAATAATATATCTCACGCCGCCGTGCTAGCATTTAAGACAAAAATGGCTTTATCGCCCAAACTGTGATAAAAAGTGTGACTTAGGCCATGTCACAGTAGGCCGTGCTCGCCGGGAGAGGAAAGGAACTAAAAAAAAAGCCTTGACGAAAAAATATATTACATGTCCTGAGTACGGGTGAACCCTTACGTATGTACTGGCCAACAGACTCCAATAAACTCCCTGACCTATTGGACTGCTTTGTGTATAAGTTCCATTATATTTTTTTAAAGGAGCAACTGGTCCCTGGTCCCAATTTCATTTCATAGTTTGATTAGACACAGTTGATAATCGACGTCTGAGCTTTTTTAAACCACGCCTACTGTTTTTCAATAGCTTAGGGCCAAACTTAAATTGGAGCGAAAAGTATTTGAAAATTGAATACACAAGGCTGATCACAGAGGCCATAAAAAATGTATATAAACATCCGAATTGAGAACCTCCTCCTTTTTGGGCAGTCGGTAAAAAACATTACCGCGCAAATTTTTATTTCAAACTGGCCGCCAGCATCTGACATCAGACCGTTTACTGTTATTTTGCCTATGAATGCAACCTTATTACGACTAAAATAAAGATCAGAATAGAGGTACGAGGCGCGAAGCCCCGAACGCTGCCGAAGTGGCGGGCGTCACGACACGAACCATTCGTGCGAGCGTCAAGACTCAAGATACGAGGGAGGGAGCGAGTAGCCGAGTAACATACCTGTGAAAATACTACAGTGTAGGTACATTGTATATACGGGAAATACTTTGCAGCGAGGATTATATACATGTGTGTATCTTAAGACTCGTACATATCCACTAATTTTAATTTGACGTGCTCTACATGTTCGGCGACGTTGACAGCTGTCGGGCAACATCATGACGCGACTAGACAAAGTTACTTAACCAAACTTCCTCGTTGCCGTTCATCATGATGAGTATTATAACATGTTGTGCATCATGTCGTGCGTCTAATGTTACCTAGTGGACACGAGGCTGCTAGGACGATGTATCGTCCTAGCTTTGAAGCCTTGCAAGTATTTCGGGTCGGTATTTGCCTATTTTGTCGCCGTACTCGTAAGTAAATACTAGGCGTAAAAACCTGGTTAAGTAAATACGTTCGTTCTCTCATAGTCACCGGTGTCACATCACAAACAAAGTTTTATAGCACCAGCGGACAGTTTCGGACTTCGGTGAACTCGTAAACGGTGCAATGTTTGTGTGTGTGTAATAGATATAATAAATTGATACATCGCTAAATTAAGGCTGAAATATAAAACCATATGCTTGGCTCAAATGATCTAATACGAAACCGCGGCGTCGTCGTGAACTGGAGTCGGCCGGACGCACGCAGTGCATATTATTATTATCTCAGTTTTGTAGTATTTGAATACCTACTGAAGCTTATCGCTTCGGAAGCGGGAACTCGTATCTGGAACAAGAGGAACGTTACGCGAGTGTTTATTTATTTAGCCGAGTTTTGTTTAACGACTTCTATTTAATGCACATGTCGATGGAAGTCCAGTGAACCCAGTCGTCATGCACCGAATTGGGCAGTTAGCAATGCTCTTACAAGCTTTAAGTTGCCTTTTGCTGCTTGGTGGTCTGGTTGCAGCTAAAGGTCAGTTGTCCACTAATCATTAAATTAAAAGCTAGCGAAAATTGGCTGAGCTGTACTCATAATTCTAACGTTTGTTTCTTGGTTTAACTTGAATTTATTTTTTTATTTTCTTTATTACTGCATGGCACAGGCTCTTTCGTCCTTACAGTTATTAAATTGAATTTATTGCTTTTCTAGGAAAAGGCTGATCAGATTGATTTTCTCTAAATTGTTTCATAGGAACAAAACATGTTTTAGTCATTATGCTCTGCGTTTATTTCTCGTGTAGATGATGATTGTCTGTTAAACTAATATAGATCATTAAGGAGGATGCTGAATCACTACACTGTTCATGTCATTTTTTTATACAATTATATTGCTATTGGTGATTTTGTGACACCAACTTCGCAGATCATTGTTATTTTTAGGTTTATGGATGGATTAGAAACATACAGTTCTTGTGATTTATTGAATATGCTTCTGTACTTATTACTTAACTACATTATGTGATATTAATTGATGATTGCAAATACCAAAATAATATTTTTATGAAAAACTTAACAATCCATATCCGTTTTGTTGCAGATGACGTAAAAGTATTAACTGTGGCAACTGATGAAAATCATGGCTTAGAGAGATTTCTAAGATCTGCCAAAATTTATGGACTTGGTGTTGAGGTGCTGGGAAAAGGAACAAAATGGACTGGAGGTGACATGAACCTTCCTGGTGGAGGGCAAAAGATCAACTTGCTGAAAGATAAATTAAACGAAATGATGAAGTCAGACAACAAAGAAAAAATTATATTATTTACTGACAGGTTTGTCCATGGAAATGTAAAATAGTTCTCAACATATGTTTATCTGGTAAGAAACTTTCTTGATCCCATTCTTTTGTTTTAGCTATGATGTTTTATTCTTGTCAAGTCTGGAAGATATATTGCAGAAGTTCAGATCATTCCCAGATACTCGTGTGTTGTTCGCTGCAGAACAATTTTGTTGGCCAGATACCAAGCTGGCATCGCAGTATCCCAAGACAGAGGTTGCTAATCCATACCTGAACTCTGGTGGTTTTATAGGTAACTAAAATTGAACTTATTATTAGGACATCTCTACCCAGACTACAATCAGTAATCCAGAACATAGGTACAAATTTTTGAGCTAAACATAAAGGTACAGTGTAAACTCTATATAACGACACTGAAAGGACAGTCCATATTATGGCATTATAGAGATTTGTTGTTAAATGGAAAGAAGAAAAATCAGAATTATAAAAAGATAAAGTTTATTTCAAACTAGTGTTAGTAGTTATGTACTAGCCAAATCTATATCTGATTACGGTAAGGACTATTCCTGCTTGCAGGGCTTGCCCGCTATAGTAATGCCGACTTATACTCATCATCCAATAGCATCGCAGCATCGGGTGACTCCCTAGTACCTGTCAGCCACTTGTTTTTGTAATTAGTCATGGTCAACAACAGTCTACACGTGCAAGCAATCCCAATTTGTAATCAAAAGAATGAATTTCTTAGAAAGTTTGGTATGCATATTCGTGTTTATTACGGGCTAGGATAAAAAAGCGACAAAAGAATGTACACAGCTGCACAGCTTTTAATAATTTTGGCAACTTAAAAGGTACTTTTATTACTTAATTGTTGTTGTTATTGAGAGTGGGTGTAATGCTATATAGTGTATCATTGTATGGAAGGCAAGCTAAACCAACCAAAGCCAAGTGATTTTGACGCTTTAGGGAGTTTGTTGTTAAATCAAGTGACGTTACATGGAGTTTACACTGTACTTGTAACATCAAGCCTCTCTCTTTCAATTTGTATTAACTGTCTACTATTCAAAGAATGTGATATTATATTATGTAATAGCTCTAGTGTGAACTCCCCTTAAGGTGATGAAACAGCCCACGAGGTTGTTGGTTTCCAACTCTCAATAACAAATATTATGATTAAAAGTTTTTTTGTTTGGACTACACATTGATTAGCAAACAATCATTGTTTCATAATTTCTTATGTCATGTGAATACCTAACACAATACTCTTCTCATAATAATAGGTGATGTGAACAAATAGCAATCAAAATATTTACATACATTAATTATGTCTGCAGGTTACTTGCCTGAGATATATGAAATAGTTAACTATAAACCAGTCAGTGATAAAGATGATGACCAGCTTTTTTACACCAAAATATATTTAGAGAAGAAATTAAGGGAATCTCTTAAAATTAGTTTGGACCACAATTCTGCTATATTTCAAAATCTCAATGGAGCTTTATGTGAGTATGGTTTTATTGGAATATTAATATTTACATTTTGTAAGAGGTATATTTACTTATTTTAATATGTTTTTCTCAGCTGATGTTCAATTGAGGTCCAACTCAAGTACAGAGACTTGGCCATTCATAGAGAATGTAGTTACTAAAGAACGACCACTTATAGTTCATGGAAATGGGCCATCTAAGATGACATTAAACCACTTTGGCAACTACTTAGCTAAGGCGTGGTCAGCTTCTGAGGGCTGTGCTTTGTGTGCTGAAAAGAGAACTGAACTAAAGGTAAATATGTTATAGTCATTATCAAAGTGAAGGAATGTACCTAATTCAATTAACCCTATATGTTAATGAACAATCATGACCGTGTTGTAGGATGATGAGCTGCCTACTGTGATGATGGCTGTGTTTATAGAACAAGCTACACCATTCCTTGAAGATTTTTTAGATCAAATTCTAACAACTGATTACCCTAAAGAGAAGATTCATTTGTTGTTGAGAAATAATGTAGAGTACCATGAAACTGAAGTTGATGATTTTTTCCAAGAACATTCCAAAAAGTATGCTACTGCAAAGCGTATTAAACCCAGTGATTTTATCTCAGAATCTGAAGCCAGGAATATTGCTAAGTGAGTATATTTTAATTTATTTTTCTAACCTAGTTTTAAGAAATTATAAGAAAATACCTCACTGCAACCACTGTTCAAACAAAGTCCGACGCGTTTTTGAGCAGTCGCGCGGTTACTGGCGTGCGCTATCGTGACCTGTATTATAGCATACAGAAACAATGTGTTTCAATGTTCGGCTATTTTGAAACATGTTGGATGGAATGTAAGAAGAGGAGGTCCAATAAGAGCACAATGGCAACTGTAAAGAAACTGTACAAAAGGTGGAAATCAGCCCGGCTTTAAAACTGGCAGCCCGACTATATTGCTGCTCTACCTGCGCTGATCAAAATAGCGCGGACGCCGGTGGGCCTTTATTTGTTGTGAGTGGTAATCCTCATGTGAGCTTTTTACCACTTTGGGATTCTGCATTAGATTCGTCCGTTTTATCGCTGACTGACCCAGCGTTTAAAGTCTGCGCAAGTTACGCGTCGTCGCTATGATTTTAGATATTGTAACAATACCTACTAATTAAAACAAGTATGTGGTTTTGATTTATAAACGATGGTTTTATTAAATATATTTACAGGGATCGCTGCATAAACAGAGCTTGCGACTATCTATTTGCTATAGATAGCTTGGCCCGTCTTGAAGCGAATTCGCTGCGTCATTTATTATCTTCGGGTTATGACGTCATCGCTCCCATGCTGGTGCGGCCGGGTCACGCTTGGTCCAACTTTTGGGGAGCCGTCAACACAGCTGGCTTTTATGCTAGATCTTCAGATTACATGGATATAGTCTATCAAAATGTCAAGTAAGTATAATGTATACCTACAGTACGACTGGTTGAGTGACGGAGTTATTGGATATGTAATTGACTGGTTGAATGACGGACTTATTGAATATGTAATTGACTGGTTGAATGTCGGACTTATAGAATATGTAATTGACTGGTTGAATGTCGGACTTATAGAATATGTAATTGACTGGTTGAATGACGGACTTATTGAATATGTAATTGACTGGTTGAATGACGGACTTATTGAATATGTAATTGACTGGTTGAATGTCGGACTTATTGAATATGTAATTGACTGGTTGAATGTCGGACTTATAGAATATTTAATTGACTGGTTGAATGACGGACTTATTGAATATGTAATTGACTGGTTGAATGACTGACTTATTGAATATGTAATTGACTGGTTGAATGTCGGACTTATAGAATATGTAATTGGAATCAAACTGATTGCTGATTTCATGATGCGAATGAAATCTCCATTTAATCTTTTTTGTTGGGTATTCTTTGTTTTTGAAATCATGTGGATAATTCGTGTTTTTCTAATAGGCTTAGGTATTTTGCTAAATATTATGGGTGCCATGCCAGATAACTTTTTGTATAAATGCGTGTTATGTGTTGCAAATCGTATTTTTGAAAGGTTCCGACTTAAATTTTTCAAATAAATGTTCGTTTGATTTTACGAACACCGGTGTGTCATACTATACAGGATACATACATGGTAGAGAAAGAAACATATTTTTTTGTAAATGTCAAGCAATTGAAGGCTGAAGACAGTATTAATTTTTTCTTTTGTACTTTAAATGAAATTAATTTATTCGTAGATTTTTTTCAGTATTTTGTTCCAAAGCGTACTGTTCATAATACGTAGGCATTGTATGATATTAGGACGGTGAACTCGGTCTTTAGTGAATTTCAAATTTTTTGTAAAATACTGAGTATGTTAAAGGAGAATAGTCCTCTTCCGATATATATATTTTAATCCAGCTTTTTTCCTCGGCTTCGCTCCCGTGGCCCACCCTGCAGGACTTGTTATTTTTTTGGGATAAAAGTAGCCTATAACACTCAGGCATAATGTAGCTTTCTGCTGGTTAAAGAATTTAGAATCGGTTCAGTAGTTTCAGAGATTACTACGTACAAACAAACTCACATATTAGTGTAGATGAGAGCAGTGGTGGCCCAGTGGTAACGACCACGACTTGCAAGTTGTAGGTGGAGCGTTCGAACCCATAAAGCGCTTTACTTTGTGTAAATTATTTCTTCAGCACTGCTCTCAAAACGGTGAAGAAAAACATCGTGAGGAAACCAATCGAAGACATGTGACATCCACCAACCAACCCGCACTGGGCCCGCGTGGTGATTGACGTCCCATTTCCTCTCACAGAGAGGAGGACTATGTCCCAGCAGTAGGAACATTGAAAGGCTGATGATAGCATTGGCTACCAGCCAGTTGGGCTCATATAACTAGGGTTTTGTTACTTTTGGTATATTGATTGATTTGATGATCGCATTGTCTTGATTTGTTATCTATACTAATATTATAAAGAGGAAAGATTTGTATTTTTGTATGTAACGAATAAACTTAAAAATTACTGGACCGATTTCAACAATTTTTCACCGTTGGGAAGCTACACTATCGCCGGGTGACATAGACTACTTTTTATCCCTGTATTTCCACGGAAAAGGGAACGCGGGTTACGCGGATGAAACCGCTTGGGCGCCCGGTTGTAGTTATATATAAGGGACCGTAGACCTTAATATTTGATATTAGGTAATTTGATAACTGAGGGAAAGGACCATAACAGAAAATTTAACAATGAAATAAGCCTATTAGGGTGTTCTTTTTAGGGTTCCGTACCCAAAGGGTAAAAACGGGACCCTATTACTGAGACTTCGCGATCCGTCTGTCCGTCTGTCTCCAGGCTGTATCTCATGAACCGTGATAGCTAGACAGTTGAAATTTTCACAGATGATGTATTTCTGTTGCCGCTATAACAACAAATACTAAAAACAGTATAAAGTAAATATTAAAGGGGGCTCCCATACATCAAACGTGATATTTTTGCCGTTTTTTGCTCGATATTAATAACGGCAACAGGTAGACGCTTGAAATATTCACAGAATGTTTAGTTGTATATTTACTTCAAAAAATAATAATTAATAAATTAAAATAAAATAAATTAAGGGGGCTCCCATACAACAAATGTGATTTTTATGCAGTATTTTGCGATAATGGTACGGAACCCTTCGTGTGCGAGTCCGACTCGCACATGGCCGGTTTTTTCCTTTTGAGGTACGGAACGAATGTCTGTACTTTGAACTGGGTTATTCAATGTTGGTGATTCAAAATCCGTATCTCCATAACTGATGTCATTAATTGCGTGAAAAACAAAACGATCATGTCGATCCATACCTACATTAAAAAAACAAGAAAGACGACATGAATTTCAATGATAGATAAATGAAATACCATGGGTAGTAAAGTTATTTATTAGACAAACTCATAAATAGTAATTGCTATAATACTTTGTTATTTGTAAACTTAATGTCGGCTGTAGGACAATACAAAAATTAGGTATCATTTCTATTTCTGCATTAATACATAGGCACATTTTCAAGAACAAAGCCGGTCTTGAGGTCATCATCAATAACAATTTAATCAATCAGAGATGTACTATGTTCTGTAGCAATGGGGCATCGCAATGACTAAATAGGTAATCACCTGGACAATGGTTCGTCTATTAACACGTGGTTTAGTTCGGTACAGCTAACTGTTAATATTAATAAAATAGTTTAATGTCAATCCCTGTTGGAATTTAAAATTATCTGCGAGTAGAGCAATAGTTCAGTCGAAGGCAATGGAAAAGTCGGTCTTGAATGAGCGTCGATCAATAGAATACATATTGTCTGCCGTGCACTCGTACACACCGGCGTCCATCTGAGTCGCCGGATCGATCTCTATCTTCGATTTCACACGGTCGTCGCCGATCGGCCATTCGTGGATCTATACAATACAAACAAACGCTCGTTAATTCGGAAAATAATACAATTGGCTAAAAACAGTTCTTGGCTGAGTAGCTTTATATTTTTTTTAATTGAATTAATTATGGTAGGAAAAAAGTAAGTTCTTAAATACATTTTATGGATGGAAGTGAAATAAAATATTTTATTAAATCATTATGATGTTATTTTGCTGTGCAATTCAATAGATAATTATGTATAAAAATCACCTTGGGTGTTCAGTTTCTATTTGCTTCTATTTTTGGTGACACACAAGCTCATAATATCATAATTAGTGTACTTTCAAATAATAAAAACAAAACAGAAGCATAGGTACCTAGACAGTAAAAAATGCACATCTACTTCTCTGATATTATTTGCTCATGATCAAACTGATCTCTATGCGACCTATTCAATGAATCCATTACATTCTTCAATTGAACATTTTCGCCTAGTGGCTCAAATCAATTTCAATGATTTAAATAGGACAATGACCAGTTCAAGTTATTTTTTAATGATTACAAAGTACGTATCAACGGCAGCAGTGCATTTATTATAGGCATTATATCTCTATTTTTATGAAAGGCCTCAATAAACTTTTTATGCGGAAAAATACAAGTAAACCGTTACTGATAAAGTTTTATCTAAGTAGGTATATTGCGCCATTGTTTTTTTGTTTTGTCGAGCTCACAATAATTTGTAATTATTATGAACTCGTTTTTGTTAATTATAAAGGGTAACTTTTATCTCATAGGAAATAGTTGAAGGGATAAAAGTACTCATGAATATGAACAACTTGTATTATGGGACCAACAATGAAATCGCAAGAAAATAACAGCAGTCCCCTATATTTTGGGGAGTTAAACAAACATAAAAGTACATACTGAACAGATAATTTTATTTCATAATTAATCCTATTCATGACCTCCGGGAAAGATTTTATATGAATCAAAAGTTACCCTGGAGTTAAACATAGTAGTAGCAGACAACACAAAGTGGGTTAGATGGAATGATATCAGAACTTAATTTTCAGAAGTTAATAAGTATGGTTTGTTTAGTAATATTTAATTTGACTTTATTTAACCTCGTTAGATAAATGATTGAGATTAACTTCGGAGCAATAGGTATACTCGCAGCAGCGTTTTCTTCACGAAAGTAGGTATGCTATTTTTTGTAGGTAATTGATTGTAAGATCGCTATGCAGCTTAAGCTTAGCCTATAAATATGGAGTACTTACATGTAGGTAATGATGAGCAAATATTTCAACTCCATCTTTAAACCATGTTATATGCGGTCTTGGTGAACCTTTGGCGATACACAGAAAAGCAATCTTGTGTCCCAACACGTACTCAAGGTCAAAGTGCGAAGCAAGTAATATTTTAGCTCCCTGAAAAAAAAACGGACCTCTTGTATCTGTATCTAACAGAATTTACCTACGTATAAAAATAAAGCTTGCGTATGTTATGTATTAAACTCACGTCATTGTTGTTGTAATATTGATCAGATTCAGGATCTCTGTATTTCCCGGTGATGGGTAGTCCAATTTGTACCTGGAATTGTTGAATATACAGACATTATCAAATATTTTCACAATTTCATAGAATAAAAACTAGTATTTAGGAGGTCGAGGCAATTTGAATGTCCAACGACTTTAACTGGGCAAATACAATTGGAGCACTGTGCATCATAACCGAAATACTTACACTTCTAGACAGATTGAAGCACTTTATATTTAAAATTATAATATTTATTGCCTTAAATTTTCGGTACACCAACTAGCTATACACTACACAATTATTAATCTAATAGATAATGCGAAGATGTAGCGTGGTGATAACTCCAATTTTATACCTACCTACTTCAAAATAAGGTTACCTTGGATTTAGTCCTACTCCTGGTACGTCCGCGCCTTGCATCGGTTGAGTCAATTAAAAACGAGTACAGAAAAAGCAAGCACAAAAAGACGTTAGCTTTCATGAGCAACATTTGCGTGGCGAGGTGTTACGATGTAAATTACACAGTTACAGTAATCCCATACAAAAGGGCGACACGTGCGTGTTAGTACTATGCTGCTATGTTCTTACGCGGTGCTCTGAGTGCAACTGGTGGTGTCGGTGATTCCTGTTGCGCCAATCTCTCAATTGGCTAATGACGAGGTGCCAGCAGGAGGGCCCTTGTCTCCCCTACGTGATGTACGGCACTCGTCATTTCCTTTCGCATTACATACGACCGTACTTTAAAATGTTATATTAATAAATTTATACTTGGGTCAATGGATCATGATAACTTGTGATCTCAAAATTTCGTTTACAGTTTATGTTTTCTTATCAATTCAACAAAACATGTAAGATTACGGAAAATAAGTTAAAACTTTAGGTGATAATTTAAAATATTTGAGATAATGGGTTATCGAAACTAGTTCACCTCTGAACAATATTAGTATAAATAAAATTATTTTATACTTGTATCTATTTTGTTATTTGAAAATAATCAAATTTTTACCTTTTAACAACTGCCTACATTATATATTTTCAGAGGTGTGTGGAACGTGCCGTTCATCACGAACTGCTACCTCGCTAAGATGTCCGTGTTCAGGACACCAGCTGCTAAGTCGGTGACTTACACTATAGACGGCATCGACCCAGATATGGCTTTCTGTGCTAGTCTTAGAGATGTTGTAAGTAATTATAAAACCAAGTAAAAATCTTTAAACTTTCCTATTTTTTTTTATCAAAGCGACGTACCTTATACTACGATTTCTTTTTCAGGGTGTATACATGTATGTTAGCAATGAAATCGACTTCGGCCATTTGGTGAATCCTGAGACGTATGATATAAGTCGTACAAATCCCGATATGTATCAGCTTTTCGATAACAGAATGGAATGGACTACACGTTATTTACATGAAGAATATCATCTTAATTTCGATGAGGATAAAAAGCATTTGATGGTTTGTACATTTGTATATTCAAGTTTACGTATCATTTTATGTCATAGCAGAAGTTTTTAAACGAGTGGAGTGTAAAGTAAAATATAATAATACTTTAAACACCTTCGTTACAGCCGTGTCCCGACGTTTACTGGTTCCCGTTGATGTCCACAAGATTTTGTTCCGAATGGATTCAAATTATGGAGGCGTTTGGGCAATGGAGCGATGGATCCAATAATGTAAATATACAAGTTATTATAAAATAAACTGTAGACATGCCTGGGAAAATTAGTCATCTGTTGAAACTAGGACAGTACGGTTGGCGCAGTGGCTGGGTGATTAACTGCTGCGCTGCTTGACACGGGTTAGAGTCCCGTACGGAAGAAATGTTTGTATGGTCTCCAGGTAGTTCTTCCGGATCAGGCATTCACCCACGATACAGACAAATTCCAAGTGTGAGACAAAGTTTAAACAAAAACCAGTCGGTATTTCTGACATGTTTTTCGGTCTTCACATGACAACACTGCCATGCTTTCTGCATAAGTATTACAGCAGTGATTACTTAAAATCTTTGTGTAATAATATTAGATGTCTCATGCTGGTTACTAACCTATGCAGGATAAACGTCTGGAGAGTGGATATGAAGCAGTCCCTACTCGCGATATTCACATGACTCAAGTTGGCTTGGATCGACACTGGCTGCATATACTGAAGGACTTTGTGCGTCCGTTACAAGAGATGGTCTTCACTGGTTACTATCATAATGTAAGATTTACTATTATTAATTATTTGTGAAAGCCCCCGAACCGAAACACTCTAGGAATATTGAGCACTTCATCTATTTTTATATAGAATAGCTTCATGATTAAAATTAACGCAGAATATGGTGAAAAACAGTGATATTTTCGTGTTAGGCTTTCGTGTCATTTTTTTAATTCTCAAAGAAATATTTTGATTGAGTTCCTACCTTACAGTAAATCTGACACTCACTGAGGTTAATTTTCCTCCGCTACGCCTCGGAGGAGTGTCGGTCTCAGTACCATACCAAGTAAAAAAAAGTTAATTAAAAAAATCAAAATACCCGACTGCTTAAAAAGCGAACTAAAAAGACGTAAACAAGAAGAAAATCATGCTGTGCAGTCGGAGGATACATATTCGCGAGCTGGCTGACCAAAACCAGATGTATCCTCCGACTGCACAGCATGATTTTCTTCTTGTTTACGTCTTTTTAGTTCGCTTTTTAAGCAGTCGGGTATTTTGATTTTTTTAATTAACTTTTTTATTTATAACTTTTTAGTTAACATTTTTTTCGAATTAGGTACATTTAAATATATAAGTGTTATATATTTTTGAAATCACCTCTTGAAACCCTTTATTTTGATACCCCACACAATGGGTTTGGAAGAAAAAATAAAATTGGCCTCCCACAATATGGCGCCCAAAAGCCACCATTTTTCTATTTTCCAATTTTAATGTAGCCTATGACACTCGCAAGGTTAAGACGAATCGATTGACATATGAATCATCAAAATCGGCCAACGCGTTAGGTCTCTGGAACGCCACATAGGAACAAACATACATACATACATACATACATACATACATACATACATACATATATACATATATACATACATACATACATACATACATACATACATACATACATACATAGACTGATAAACACATTACCCTCCTTCGGCAGTCGGGTAAAAATAGGACACATGGAGAAGGCCAATTTCTGTTAGGATTCATAAAAAAAAAAGGAAATGGAATGAAATAAATTATGTTAATATTACTTATATGCATTTTTTGGCAGCCGCCGGTGTCAATAATGAACTTCGTAGTACGCTACAGACCCGATGAACAGCCGTCACTACGTCCGCACCACGACTCTTCCACATATACCATCAATTTGGCACTTAACTCACCTGGTAAGTCAATATTAAATATTAGGATTAGAAAGATACAACTTTATGTAGAAGGAAACTGGACTTTACTTGTGTATTTCTTGGAATAATGTTTGTTGAAATGTGAGGACGTGAACAATCGCTTGACTATTGTACTAACCTGCATGTTTTTTTTTACCTGTTTTTGCGCCATAAAGTCAGCATGCCATTCAACATGATGCTGCCAGAATTTTGGTTTTTTTCTGCATTGACAGCGATCGGACTAATGTTTTGAAGAATGATTTCATCCCCCTTTGTCATCCCTATTTGTACATGTAAATATTATTATGTCATCTTGTATTTACATTATCTTAGGACTAAATAACGTAAAATCTTTTAGATGTGGATTTTGAAGGCGGTGGGTGTCGTTTCATTCGGTACAACTGCTCCGTACGTGACACTAAACCTGGGTGGCTGCTGATGCATCCTGGACGTCTGACGCACTACCACGAGGGCTTGCTCGTCACAAAGGGCACAAGATACATCATGATCTCTTTTGTGGATCCGTGAACTGCATCTTAATATCCTTGTTGAAAACATTCAAAATAAGCAATCAAATATAGGTTTTAAAGTTCAAAGAATTATCAGGATATGTTTTAATTTTAAGAAAAAAAAAGTATACTGATGCTGTTTTTTATGTTGTAAGGAACATAACTATGTGTTTTTAATCTTTTTGTACAAATATGTTGAAGTAATTACTATGAAATACGTAAACAAAAATTGAATCTCATATTACTTAGGCGCCAGTTAAGTAAGTTGTTCTCTTGTAACTAACACATTTCCAGTAGGTATATGAAGAACAGACGGTGTATGTTAAAAAATCTTTGTTGAACTGATTATATCAAACGTTATTTAATCAACGTATGTTTGTTTGTGGTAATTTTCATCTCGTTGTAATTTTATTATTAACATGAACAACTAATGTAAACCAAAGAATCATTGTGTTAGTGCAAATAAAAATGTAAAACCATGAATGATAAAAATGCAATTAAAGTTATATCTTAATTGACTCTATTTTATTATACGTGCATGACAACCAACCGAAACAACTCTCTATAGAATTTTGAGACAGGATTAGAAACATTTATGCACTTAATAATTATATAAGTTTCGTGCCTTTATTTTCGTAAACATAGGAGGGCTCAGCTGGCGGTTGCATTGCTTCATGTGAATTCCACTTCTTTGTAGATCCACTCCATCTTTGGAGGTGTTCTTGGTTACCGATTAATTTTCTATGTAGGTTTGAGGAAAGCGACAAGCTCCTCAAACTTACATTTACAATCTTAAGTCGTGGTCCTGCTGAACGTGCGCGCGAAAGTTATGTTCGTTCATTTCTCGGTTATTACAAATGTTTCTGTTATTTTTTTACGAACAGAATCATATGGGTAGGTACAATTTTTTTGTACCTGTACTTAGAATAGCTGTAGCATGCTCCCCCGCCCCCCTTTTGAGGCGCTCATGGTGGTCTCGCTGAAGTGAACGTGACTACCGCCGGACCACCTTCAAAGTCGATTTTCCCGAAAACTACTAAGGTACCTATTTAATTAGTACCAATTGAGTAATATTTATCTACCGAATATGGAAGCGATTGTCGTTGGTGGTCGGCGGTAGGCACGGACATTCTTTGGAGCACAAAATTTAAATAATTTGGGCAGCCAAAATCTAAATTGTGCAGCACTAAATATTAGGTGGTATGCAAAGGCCTAGAGTCGAGGGTCCCGCTCTGCGTACATATATACCTACATCATCGGCGGCTCGCAACAAACTAAACCGCCCATGAACCGCCAGTGCGTAATATAGCGGCCAGCCGCGAAGCGGGCCGCCGTCAACCGCCGTGGTTGAAAGGACATTGCCAGATTCTGCCCTCCGAATCAATCAGAATACATAAATGTACAAATGTCAATATGTAAAAATTACTTATAATATAAATTAAAATTAATCGCAATAATTACATTTGTCTAGAACATGCGACATAAAATTGCAAAATAATATATGTGTTAATTGTTATTGTGCGGTTTCTATGAAATGCATTTACTCTGGATACACCATAAGATAAACACTGTTTCTGAAGTTCGCCTGAAGGTGAGATTAAAATATAAAATAACTACAACTGCAATAATCGTATTGCTAAGGGAAATAGCACTAAAATTAACAGTTAAGGTTTTACGATTATCGCAGACACCATTTTTCGAGCTGCCGTGCGTTATGTCATAATGCTGAATACATCGACAATAATTATATTCCAGAGTGTGTATCCGTATTCCTAGTAATTTTGACGTTTCTATGCGCGCGCACTGCCCTGGTGCAGTCTAGTCATAGAGTATAGTAATAGTCTAGTCAGTGGTGGTGCTATGTGTTGATCTTATCACGATCTTATCATATTTATAGTGTCTCTCGCTTCTTCTCTGATCATAAAACTTAAACTATTGTAAAGCCTTAAGTATTTTTGTTAGGGCACAGCTCTATACAAATTCCGGTCATGTCCTTTTGTGGCGGTTAAGTGCGTCCGATACATACCAAGCGGTAGCTAATTAAAATGGAAAAGCGGCTAGCCGCCACAGCGGTTAACCGCTAATGTTTAAATGGGCTTACTAAACAGTAAGCCCACTTAAGCGCTAGCGGTTAACCGCGGGGGCGCAACGTTTTTAAGCGATCAATGTGCTTTTAATGCAAAGTTAATCAGTTATAATCAAAAGTTCAATGTTATTAATATGTTGCACACGATGCGTTCGCGGAACCAGTTTCTTCTGTAGTGTGTCGTTCTCTGCTTCTGTCTCTGTTGCGTAGTTCGCTGATTTTTACTAATTAGTAATGTTTTTCTCTTGATCGGACGACGCCCAACGCAGCGGTAGCGGTGCCGCACATAATGTTCCATAGTTTCGTATTTATTATATTACTCTTTGGTTCCTTACCTCTGACGCCTACTGAGACTGAATAAAAGACCATTCTAAATGTTTTTTACATACGATTTTGGACACAAATGAATGTGGCAAGATAGTGACAGATAGCCCAGATAAATCTAAGGTTCAATATTCGCCGCACAGTAGGTATTAATCACAAAAAAGTAAAACCTGTGTGGTTAAAACCTTTGTGGTTAAACCTTAAAGGCATTCACATTTTTTTTTGTTTGTAGAATGATAATTTGTCAATGGTTTTAGTAAATGTCAGAATAAAACTTTAACGTAGTTTTATTTTCTCTGTGAATAAAACTTAAGAACTTAAAAAAATTATGAAGTGCTAAAAATTTACGGAATTGAAAACATAAAATGGTTTGCTAAACCCAGAGGGGTTCTGTTTTCACATCATTTCACATTGTTGGTTTGTTTGTTTATAGGTATTGGTGTTAGGTCCATCTATTAGAGGGTCTTTTTTGGTCAGACAAGAAGGCAAAAATGGTCGCTCAGGTCAAGCAAAAAAGTTTTTGATAGAATTTCCTGTGCCTACCTATTGATAGGTATTGTAATGTTTATTTATTTATAATATCATATTTTTAAAAAGGTTTTGGTCCTTAGCAAGTTAGAGAAACCCGTCGTCTTATGTCTAGTTAGTTCGTTTCGAAAATTCTATGAAAATATCAAAGAAAAATATCGTAAATATTTTGATTTGGGTTATTTGGACATTTTTAAACCGGCTTCCATGAGTTGTAAATACTATTCTGCCAAAATTGTTACATCGATGACTTGCGACGTAATATTTTTATTACACCTTTCTTATTCGCTGTTTTTTAATATCGATAACCTTACATCGAACCCTTGTTTTTAAATCGAAACTTTTTCACATGGTACCTACCAATGAAGTTCTCCTTTTAAAAAATGTGCAAAATTCGATTATCGACTTTCAGTTGTTTTTTTTTATTCAGGTTAGACAAGAAAGATGGAAGTATTCCCATTTGAGCACCTATATAAAAAAAAAAAAAACTAAACTAAAAACTACTGGACAGATCCTGTTAAAATTTTACATAAATAATCCTAAGAGGTCAGAACAACACTTATAAAAAATTGTCACGCTATTTTTAATGGACGATGAGCAATGTTGCATTAGGTGTGTATTTTTTTACACTTTCCCGCGGTTTTTTTAAAGGAAGACAAAAAAACTTGACACAATTATCAAAAATAGTTTTTTTGTATGTTAATAAAATACAAAAATCCGGCTAAGAGCGAGTCGGACTCACGCACGAAGGGTTCCGAAGTTGACAACTGACGGTTGGATAATTTGTGACAAATTGTCAGGTAATTTGAAATGTAACAGGCGGCTGAGAAACTGGGCATAGTGTTATTAATCTATTTTCGTGTTAAATGGTGATAATTTAAATTTTACCATATTACTACAACCAAAAGTTTCTATAACTGACATAGAGTTCATATTTGTTTCTAAAACATACAAAATCTTTACTTGTATTATATATGTAAGTATTATTATGAAATATTATTTAACTAAAAAATAAGCGTAAAGACTACTCTTGTTACAAGGAATGTAATTTGTTATATTGGTTTAAGTAGGTGTGGACCAAAGATAAAAACCTAAGGCTGATTGTTATTAATTTGTATT
The DNA here is from genome assembly GCA_945859665.1 of Anorthoa munda. Classification (NCBI taxonomy): domain Eukaryota; kingdom Metazoa; phylum Arthropoda; class Insecta; order Lepidoptera; family Noctuidae; genus Anorthoa; species Anorthoa munda. The sequence goes on from OX243893.1 coordinate 43,948,401, forward strand.
AGATTGTTAAATAATTAGTATATTTTCTAAAATTAATGTAATGTAATGTGTTTATTTTACATTCTATCACTAGAAGCTACCGTAGGTGCTCAATTGGGAATAAAGTCATAATTTATTTTTTGGTCGCCTTTGAGCACCAAGCTATTATATTGATTGGTGCTCAAATGGGAATACCTTTGGTGCTCTTAGCATAGGTGCTCTAAAAATAGGTGCTCAAATGGGAATACTTCGAAAGATGGATACTTCGAAAATTCGAGTGATTTTTGAATAGGTACCTACGAGTTCCGCCGCGGAACCAATGCGGCAGAAACAGCTCGCAATATCAATGTTACGTTTGGAGAGGGGTCTGCTAATGAACGCACCGTGCGATTTTGGTTTAAACGGTTTCGTGATGTTTATTTGAAGTTTCCATCACGATCGCCCGCAAATGTGAATAACAATGAATTGAAAGAGATGGTGGAAGCCAATCCGAGCCAAACTACCCAGGAATTAGCGGCATGGTTTAACGTTACCTTACCAACAATATTGACTCATTTGCAAAATCAATAAAATAAAATAAAATGAAAAATGGGTGCCTCATGATTTGACTGATCTGCAGAAAGAAACGCGTGTTGAAACTTGTGTTGCCATGTTGAATCGATACAGAAATGAAGGAATATTGGATCGAATTGTGACATGTGATGAAAAGTGGATTCTTTACGATAACAGTAAGCGAAAAATGCAATGGTTGACCCCAGGTCAAACGCCGCAACAGTGTCCTAAAGCAAAGCTTACCAATAAAAAAGTAATGGTAACTGTTTGGCGGTCTCAGCATGTTGTCATTCACTATAGCTTTCTCCGATCTGGTCAAGCAATAACGGCAGATGTCTACTGTGCCGAACTCCGAACAATAATAGCAAAACTAGCAGTGAAACAGCCCCGACTCATGAATCGACCTTCACCATTATTGCTCCATGATAACGCGAGACCTCATACAGCATGAGAAACCGTTTTAACTCTACAGGAACTGCAATTAGAATCCATTCGTCACCTTCAGTATTCGCCAGACCCTGTTCCAACGGACTACCATTGTTTTCGTGATTTGGACAATTTTCTACGTGATAAAAAGTTTTCTTCTCAGGAGGTAGTACAAAATGCTTTCACACAGTTTGTCGAATCTAGATCACCAGAGTTCTATCGCAAAGGCATACATGACCTTCCTATTAGATGGCAGCAATGTATAGATAACTAGCTGACCCCCGGGGCTTCGCTCCCGTCAACTGGCTACCCTACCTACCCTGGCGACCCTGCCTACCCTACCTGCCCTGCCTGCCCTGCCTAACCGGCCTACCCTGCCTACGCTGCCTACCCTGCCTACCCTCCCTACCCTGCCTACTCTTCATACCCTGCATACCCTGCCAATCCTGCGTATCCTGCCTACCTACCTAGTAATTTTTATGTATCATCAATAGTTTTCTTAGCGCATGCCAAATAATGAATTTTACAGGCAAGATTTTGCTTCTTTGGGTAACATTATTGCAATTTTCATAAGGATCTCAAATTTTTTGAAAATATATTATAGCCTATGACACTCAGGAATAATGTAGCTTTCTACTGGTGAACGAACATTCAAAATCGGTTCAGTAGATCCAGAGATTACCTCCTACAACGTCACAAACTCACAAACTTTACCTCTTTATAATATTAGTATATATAATGGTAATTATTTGATTAAATATGTATGTTAAATAAAAAATAAAAATATTTTAGTACAAATCGGCAATTTCATACTTTAACCCCTAATATAACAATCTTCTGGTAGCAAAATAATTCTATACACATCAGATTTTCACAAATCAATATTAATTACAAGATGTGTTTACAATTCTGTGGGTTCTCTCTTTTCTCACATTTTTTTTAATCGTTTCCGGTCGCGGTTTGCCTTTTTTTCAGTGGTATCTTTCAATTTCTGCTTGCGGCCTATATAAATGACCTCTAGAATCATAACCGTTTGCCTGGCTGGAGGCTATAGTTTAGTCTCCACAGGATCGCCCGGTTAAGCAGTAGCCAATCACTTGGATAGACCTGCGAGATGAACCAAAAAAAAACCATTTCTGTGTATTACATCATCATAGTTCAATGATCCTATGTTATGTCATATTTGGTTGCAATGGAGGGCAAGTCGGTTGTGTATATAGCTAGTTCTCGCCAAACTTCTTGACCGCCCTGAAGTGTTTGCCTCTAAAGGTATAAAAAAAGGGTTGAAAGTTTGTATTAAATTATTACAGTTTGTAAATAGGACACAAGAAATTTTAAATTTACGCTCTTGGTTGACAAAGAATTCATGTATTTATTAGTTTTTTGGAAATTTCCCCCCCCTTTTTATCCCCTTACGGGTGTAAAGGGGGTTTAAAGTTTGTATGAACTTGCTACAGATTGTAAATTGGACACATGAAATGATAGATTTACGCTCTTGGTTGATAAAAAAGACAATGAGTTTTTTATTTTGGTAATTCTATTCCTAAGGGAGTAAAAACGGGGTTGAAAGTTTGTTTGAAACCTATTACAATTTGTAAATTGGACATTAGAAATATTTGATTTACGCTCTTGGTTGATAAAAGACTCCGTTGCAAAATGACCACTTCTCAAAATGATTACAGGTAGCAAAATTTCCCTTTCTCACAATGTCCCTTTCGCAGAATGCCTCTTTCACAATATGTTCCTTTCGCAATATGTCCCTTTCGTAATATGTTCCTTTCGCAATATGTTCCTTTCGCAATATGTCCCTTTCGCAATATGTCCCTTTCGCAATATGTCCCTTCCGCAATATGTTCCTTTCGCAATATGTCCCTTTCTCACAATGTCCCTTTCGCAGACTTTCACAATATGTTTTCGCAATATGTCCCTTTCGCAATATGTCCCTTTCGCAATATGTTCCTTTCGCAATATGTTCCTTTCGCAATATGTTCCTTTCGCAATATTGCCCTTTCGCAATGTGTCCCTTTCGCAATATGTCCCTTTCGCAATATGTCCCTTTCGCAATATGTCCCTTTCGCAATATGTCCCTTTCGCAATATGTTCCTTTCGCTATATGTCCCTTTAGCAATATGTCCCTTTCGCAAAATGTCCCCTTCCTCAAACAGGCATTAATTCCTTTCATCAGTGTGTGATGAGTGAAATTTAACATTTACGCTCTTGGTTGATAAAAATAATTCATGAATTTATTAGTTTTTGGTTCATAATTGTGTCCAACTATAGCAAGTATAGAAGATACAGTTGTGTATATACCCGAGGACACGTCCTGAAAGTTCCGTCCATTAAACAAATGAGAGAGTTGCGTAGAATTCTCAAATTTGTTTTAATACAAAATATAAGTAGTCGATTGTTGTTATTTGCATGTCGCGTGCTATGAAGTGTTCACCGTTCACTGCCTTATTTTCTTCTGGAACAATTATTTCCTCCAAGGTAGAAGGTTCTTTAGGTGTTGCTGTTGCGGCAAATAGTTCATCGTGCAAGAAAAGCTGCTTGCACGATGAACTATTTGCCGCAAAGCATTTTTATATGGCAGACAACAGGCACTAGTACTTGGTATATTTTCCAATGAATTTTGAATTATCTGCTCAGGTTTGTCTGCAGTAGTCAATGCAGAATGTTTTATATTATTTTTCAATGTTACTGAATGTACGATGAACTATTTGCCGCAAAGCATTTTTATTTGGCAGACAACAGGCACTAGTACTAGGTATATTTTCCAATGAATTTTGAATTATCTGCGCAGGTTCGTCTGCTGTAGTCAATGCAGAATGTTTTACATTATTTTACAATGTTACTGAATGTTAGTTACTGAATGTTACAAAGATGAATTTAGAAAATTCGAATGTTTACTCATTGATTTTATGATTGAATACGAGTGTTAACTTCACTGAATTCCGTAGTCAATGTAGTTTTGCATTGTTTCCCATGCTTTTCAATACGACACCAATAGGTATTTATGGTCGGTCTTTGTGTTACTGGGTCTCATCACGAAGAAAGAAACACTATTTCAAATAAATCTATATTAATATTATAAAGAGGTAAGAACAATGGCAGGTGCCCATACATTGCTTTAGCTGGGATTAAATTCCTACATCATTAAATGAAAAATACATACATAATATTTCAGGCGCTCAAATTTAAGTTAGCTAAGATTTCGCCATTGTTCTTTGTGAGTTTGTGACTTTGTAGGGGGTAATCTCTGGATCTACTGAACCGATTTTGATAATTCTTTCACCAGTAGAAAGATACATTATTCCTGAGTGTCATGGGCTATAATATATTTTCAAAAAATAATTGCAATAATGTTACCCAAAGTACCAAAATGTTGCCTGTAAAATTCATCCTTTGGCATGCGCTGAGAAAACTATTGACGATACAGAGGCGCCCTAGGCAAGCACTTCGTCGGCGCCCCTCTAGCGGCCATATACATAATTATCTAATAAATTTAAAAAGGCAGAAAAAAACACGGCTCTAACGATTTTCATGAAATTTAGTATGCAGGCGGTTTCGGGGGCGATAAATCGATCTAGCTAGGTTAGCAGGCGGTTTCGGGAGCGATAAATCGACCTAGCTAGGTTAGCCTGCGGTTTCGGGGGCGATAAATCGATCTAGCTAGGTTAGCAGGCGGTTTCGGGGGCGATAAATCGATCTAGCTAGGTTAATTTTTTAGAAAATTCGTCGTTTTCTCTATTTTCACCCGAGCAGAACTCGGTCGCCCAGGTACTTATAAATTATACCTAACTAATACATAACCAAAATAAAACAGCAAACAAAACCGCAAACCACGATCATGAAAGCAATCTTTTATACCTTTAGTCGTTCTAATTTCGATCTTATGCTTTTAGCTACACTTACAACATAACGTTTTTGCTCAGTATTGCTCTTGATAGCAATCAAAGCATAGTGAATTTCTGGAAATGACTTTTTCAATACAGTTGTTAAACATCGCATACTTTCAGAGGCTAATTATGATTTGAAAATTAAATCTTTTGCATAGGCATCTTTCTGTTACGCGGTCGTGACTTTTTTACGAGCTCGATCATTATTTTTGCAGGTGAGTTTTAAATGTAAGTCAGTAGAATTTAAAAAAGTTTAGTAGCAAGGAGTTTTTATACATAGAATAAAATGGGATAGATTGTATACGAAGAAATGAGTCCGTATGTATGTGTGTATTGAATTCTCAAAAAACTTTTAAATGGTTGTTTAGTATATTTAATTACCAGTTTTAATTTAATTATTTTCACATAAAAAAATATCAAAAGACAAAATAGGCTGTATAGGCGCATATATAGATCAAAACCAAGACACGTAAGTTATGGCGTGCCCCAAGGTAGCGTGTTATTGTTTCTGATATATATTAATGATCTGCCAAAAATAATACGACACAAAATGATCCTATTTGCCGATGATAGCACAGCTGTTATAAAATGTAGTAATGTGACCACTTATCAAAATGATATTAATAAATCCCTTCTCAAAATCATCCATTGGATGAATAATAATAATCTCGTAATTAATTTGAATAAAACTAAACTAAACTTGCATCAACGGCAACCACCTCCAAATATTGATGTAACTTATAATAACCATAATATAGAAGAAGTTAATAATGCTAAGTTATTAGGTATTACCATCGACCATAAGCTTACTTGGAAACCCATGATAGAAGAACTTTGTAAACGCCTCAGTAACTATTTCAGTTATCAAAAAAGGTAAATAAAGATACGTTAATGGTAGCATACCATGGACTTGTAGCTTCTGTGTTGCGATATAGCGTAATCTTTTGGGGGCAGTCGACTGACTGTGTGCTTATATTTCGGATGCAAAAAAGATGTGTCAGAGCAATGTGTAATATAAAAACAACGGATGGCTGTAGACCCTATTTTAAGTCTTTAAAAGTACTGACCCTTCCAGAATTATACATTTTGGAAACAGCGTTGTTTGTGGAAAGAAACCCACAATAATTTGAAAAAATATCTTCCACTAAAAAGCTCCATTACGTGCCCAATATGTAAATAAACTATGTCATCTAAAATGTAAGACCTCATTGATGGGAAAATGATTTTTGGTATGGCACCTAAAGTGTTTAATAAAATTCCTGATGACATAATAAACTTGACATTATATAAGTTCAAAAAAGCTCTTACTAAATTATTAATTGACAAATGTTATTATACTATAGACGAATTTTTGAATGACCAATTTTTATAATGATGCTTTTTTTACCTTTTGTTAATAAGTACTATGACTATTGTTTGATTTTGTTGTATTTGATGCTTTTTTCCTTTTTTCTTATCATGTATTTAATTGATTTAAAATATTATTTTATTAAATATTTTATGTTTCACAAATAAACTGATTGATTGATTGATTGAACAAGTGTGTATAGTGCTCGCCAAACTTCTGGGGCCGCCCTAAAGTTGGCTTTCCGATGCGCAAGGCACGAAACAGTGCGGTTTTTGTATGACTTTTACTACTGCGCAGCCGTTGTCGCCAACTTGAGGGCGGCCAAGAAGTTTGGCGAGAACTATACGCGTCGACGCGAGTCCACTGCTTGCATTTGCAACATTTCTAGAACGTTCGCACACAATTTATTTGCTTGAGTGAGTCGACCATAATAATTCTTAAACGTTGTTTGTACCTACTTTTTTAATATTCTTCTCTGTTACTTTGTGACTGTTGTTGTGTTGTTTCTAGTCGAATAAATGTTTTTCTATTCTATTCTTCTTTTCTAAAATCACGAGCAAAAACTTGTAATTTTAAACATTTAGAAACTGAACACTATCTAAATTTAAAACAGTAATGAGGTAAAAATAGGCACATATTCAGATCACTAAGTAATAAGTGTTTTAGAATATACTAAACACATTTACTTAGCGACTCTATTGGTTTTTTGATGACGTTCATCAATATCTAGTTTTCTCTATGACGTTCATTGTCATCACGAATAATGGGTAAATTTTGCCAGAAAAACATTTTATGCTTGGGTATTATTTATCGGTGATATTTTATTTAATTATATTAATTTTCGTTATTTTTCAATTTCTTTAGGATGCGCTCAAAATTTATTTGACATTTGAGGATTCTTTAGTAACTTGTCGTTTAAGAACTTCAAAGTTAAATAATCTTCAGCAAAATTATTTTTATAGTGTAGATTGAAGCTCGATCTTATGAAAAACACCTCAGTCATGTTTCTGAGATATGCCCTTGGATTAACGTTTTAGATTTGTCGCTCTGATATATTGTTTGGATAGTTGATAAAGTCTTGTGGCTGCACAGACTGCAAAGTAACTTTTTCATTATTAGCCGAGGTCACGTCATCTTCGAAATTAGCAAAGTCGTAAATTTCCTTTCTTTTTTCATTGAAAGTTCAACTTGGTGGCGGAATTGGTCTCAACATAACATTCTGTGGCAATCACGTCAATTTTGACAATGTCAGCTAACATGGTTTTTTTATTATTTAACTTCTGGTCAAGGTTTTCAAGCTTCGCTAGGCTTATTATGTTTTTGATTCTTTGAGGGATTCCGGATCGCCTGAAATAAATTATTGTGTATGTAAGTGAACATAATATATGAAATTTCGAAAACAACTTTCCTTACATACTGTATTTGTCTACACATCCGAATATTAAGAATACTTTCCTCGCCTTCGCCACGTTAGCGAGTCGTAAGAGACGTTGAACCTGGGAACAAAGGTGAAACGTGGAGAGAGAACACTTCTGCTTATTCTTTGGGGATTGTTGGCGTGGGGATATGCATGTTTGTTTGTATGTACCTACCTATATAATCCCTAGCAGAAGGAATTTATTGAATAAAATCATAACAAAATATTTCGTATCTAATATTTAATTGTAGAATCGATACCAAAAATCTTCAGTTTCTATTAAACAATACGGAAAAGAACTTAGCTTAAAAACAAACGACGTGAATTTATTATGTCTTTGTTTCGTACTATTTAGAGATTATTTGAACTAACAATAATTTGCCCGCGGCTTCGCTCCCGTGGACCAGACCACAGGACCCGTTTCCGGGATAAAAATAGCCTGTCACTCAGGAATAATGTAGCTTTCTATTGGTGAAAGAATTTTTCAAATCGGTCTAGTAGTTTCGGAGCCTATTCGGTACAAAAAAATCTTTCCTCTTTATAATATTAGTATAGATTGTACTACAATCATTATTATGTTGTAAACTTACCTTGTCTAAACCGTGTCCCGAGATATCGAAATTATGGCGGGAACACGGGGCAACGTTGTTTGTACATGACCTTGGCAGTCGCCAGTCGGTGTTCCGGGTGGAAAGATTTAGTCCCACGAAGGCAGGCGGACGAACGACCGCAGCGCGAGAGTCAGCTAACTGCCTTTTAATTAAGTAATGAGGCTTAGCTGCTTTGTAGCTAAGCAAAATGTAATTTCTTTTCGCTGTTTTCATCAAACAGGCAAGAATTATTTTCAAGCTAAATATTGAGAAATTTACTAAATAAAATGCTAAACTAAAAAAGCGCTAAGGACGAATAACTGCAAATAAGTTAAGTTTTTCCAGAAAACATAACTGCGGGCTAACAGTTCCATTTTAAGAATGCCCACGTAACGTAGCGCGCACGTAAGCTCTGCAGAATCATAATTGCCTTTTAATTAAGTAATGAGGCTTAGCTGCTTTGTAGCTAAGCAAAATATAATTTCTTTTCGCTGTTTTCATCAAACAGGCAAGAATTATTTTCAAGCTAAATATTGAGAAATTTACTAAATAAAATGCTATACTAAAAAAGCGCTAAGGACGAATAACTGCAAATAAGTTAAGTTTTTCCAGAAAACATAACTGCGGGCTAACAGTTCCATTTTAAGAATGCCCACGTAACGTAGCGCGCACGTAAGCTCTGCAGAATCATAATACGGGTTCCTTTCAAAATACATAACATTCGTCTTGAAGAGTTAATTCATTGTCCTTAAAACCAAGTTCTCGTAATGATCTACCAGTTTGCAAGTATTGTAACAATTGTTGTAGTTCATGATCCTTTTTTGTTTCTTGAGCAATTATTTTAGGACGGACTGCTAATATGTTTATCTACTGTACTTGAAATGCACAATGTTGGTCGATGCAACTTTCTTTAGGATTTTCAACAGGGAATCTTGAAAGGTAATCTGCATTGGAATTATTCAAAGAACTTCTATATTCAACTTCATAATCAATTCCGGATAGAAAATTAGCATAATGGAACAAGCGCATTGTACTTAGCGCTGGCAAAGTCTGATTGCGATGAAAAATTGATGTGAGTGGTTTCTGATCTGTCACAAGGGTAAATTTACGGCCATAACAATAATGAAAGTTTTTTTATAGTCCCCAATAAATCGATGTAGCTTCCTTTCACAAAGGTAAATTTACGCCCATAACAATAATGAAAGATTATTTTAGGCCCCAATAAATCGAAGTAGCTTCTTTGTCAATTTCACTGTTTGTTAAAGATCTTGATGCAAAACTAATCGGAGATCTGATTCGTCTGGAAATCTATGTGATAAAATGGCCCTGAGTCCTGTAGGTGAGGCGTCTGTTGCCAATATCAATGGTTTTGATGGGTCGAAGTGTGCTAGTCGGTGAAATATGTCAAAGAACTGAAAATATATAAATGTTTTAAGTTTGGAATTTTATTGAACCACATCTATGCTGGCGTTCTCTCATTAATTATATTAGAACACCTTATTGATTATATATGTTGCTGTTAACACCGCTTCGCCCCATAATTCTCTTGTTAAGTTCATGTCGAACAGAAGAGCACGAGTTCGCTCCATAATTGTTCGATTTAATCGTTCTACCCTACCATTTTGTTGTGGAGTATACCGTATACTCCACAACAAAATGGTAGGGATAGGGAAATCGTATTATCTATTGTAATGCCTTTATTTAAGCAATATTTCTATAATTATTTGACCACCATTATCACATCTAAATGTTTTCATTTTTAAGTTAAAATGATTTTCAGCTAAATTAATGTAATTAATTAAATAATTGTAATTTGCAATTTTCGAAAAAGCTTCACACTTAGATCTCATGAGATACATTTTTGCAAAAGCTTCACACTTAGATGTGATGAGATATTTTTTTTGCAAAATGAGTATAATCATCTAGAAAAGTGATAAAATATGTATAACCATCATACGTATCTGAACCTATTCGACCACAGATGTCGATGTGAATTATTTGTTCCGGTGTAACTAGTAGCTCTGTCTATCGGTATTTAATGGTTTCCTACAAATCTTTGCAAGTGTGCAGGCCTCGCAAGTGTCGAAATTGTTATCACTATATTTCGAATTTAAACCATCTACTATTTTTTGTGTTTTAGAAATAGATGTATGTGCCAAAGCTCGATGCCAACAATTTCTATTGTTATTAGGAGTAATAAAGTTTACTGACTTTGTGCTTGATCGAGTAGCTGACAGCTCTACATAAAATAGTCCGTCACCCCTTAACTCACCAGTCAGTAAGCAGCTGCCATCTCTTTCATAAACACTACATTATTTTCAAAAACTGTGATTTCTCTAGGCAAAATTTGGGTGTGTGTTTGTTTTATGACCATTTTTTGACATTTATAGCATGTAATCAAGCTATTGATCCCTTTATCTTTTCCAATTCTGCAAATTTTTGCAATTTTTTGCAAATTGACATTTTCTGCCGCAATTATAACATACTTTTACCGTTAAAAAGGTGTCAAAATTTTATTATCCATTTCTGTAATTTTTTGTTCCAAATGTAATCTAGATATTAGATTTACTAGTGTTTTCTCCGCTGTAACAGTGGATTCCCACACTGTTCTAAAATTTGATAATTCCTTTGGTAAGATACATAATATTTTTGACATAATTTCAGATCAGTTAATTTCATGCCAGTACTCTTGATGGAAGTTACAATATTCATCAGGTCGCCGATATCCTCTAGTAAATCATTCTTCTGGAATGTATAGTTATAAAAGTCTTGTAGTAAGTTTGCATCTTTGTGACTCAGTATGACCTAAAAATATCTGATCCAATGTACTGATAACTTCCTTCGCTGTTTCACAATCTATTATCCTCTTAACATATATAGGATTTACTGAATTAATTATTATGTATCTGGCTTTTTCATCCTTGCAAATATATTCGTCCTTTAATTTTTGTTGATTATTCAAACCTTGTAATATTGAATTTAGTCCTTTGCTGATAACTATAACTTCTTTTTCCAAATAATATAATCCGTATCAATTTCTAATTTTGACAATTCCTCTGTCATGTTCCTAATATATATTTCCACTAAATAAGATTAAAAATAGATCACCAGTAAACTAGAAAATAATTTAAATTAAAAATTTAAATTAAATTAAAAATTTAAATTAAAAAATTATTTTAAATTAAAAATAGATCACCAGTAAATATATAATACAAATCTGTACGACAAAATGAATGACAAGACAATCTTGTATAAGTATGTAATGATAGATTAATCATTGCAGACACCCAAAACTTCGTTTTTCATCGATCTATACTTATTTTTCTCTTTTCAGTGAATTATTTTTAGCAGTCGGGTTTTATGTTTTTATAAAAAAAAATGTTTTATTCAAGTCCATTTAGTAAGATGAATAGAAATTAAGAGCATCATGAGCACGTGGCATTCTATCACCGAAAGAATCACGATATCGATTAGAAAATGACAAAAATGTATGGGATAGTCAAGTAAAAAAATAGATTTCCTGGGTAGCTTACATCTTCATCTATCACTCCTGGGAGGGCAAGGGACCCTTAACCTCTTCTAAATATTTTACTTGAGATCCATGATATAATTAAATATAGTAATAATTCTTGAATTGTTCTCACACACATTTATTTCATCTTGTGAATATACATCACTATAACTGTTAATACAAAACCTACATTGCTATAAAAAAAACCTTATCTATTTATTATAACAAAACCTTCATTACTCAACAAATTTTTCAGAACTCGTTCCTATTAAAAAAAATCCATCTCAATTGTCAAAAACCAAAGCTCTAAATTTGAAAATAACTTCCTGTTAAAAGTATAGACAATAATCATAGACAATAAAAAATTCATCTACAACAGTAGACTTCTTGCAATGTTGACATTTAAAATTACAGTTTGAGCAAAGTCTCTTAAGTTCAGCAGCGTATGTTGCGACTGGTTCTGTCGGTTGTTGCATCCTTGAAATGAATATGTGCTGTAGATGTCAAACGCTAGGTTTTGGGCCAATATATTCACCAAGAATATCCGATAATTCTTCGAATTCGTTGTTTAATGGGTCTTCGGGTGAGCATAAATCGTAAATCTTATGATGTAACACTGGGCTTAAAGTTGCTACTGCCCACTAGCGTGTGAACCTTTGCCTTTGCCTTTGGATCCATTACTCTGTTCATTATAAAGAACAATGTGAATCTCTTATGAAGTATGCAAAGGATTCTGTTTCATGTAAAGGTAGAAAATTAATTTTCGGGTAATGTTCTTGCTGTGCAAGGTTGACGCAGCTTGGGTAATCTGTTGCTGTTGTGGGTTGCGTACTTATACATTATTCTTTCTCATTGTTAGTAATTTGCATTTGAGGGAAGTGTATAATTCTTCAAATTCGTACCTGTGTTGAGTTTCCTCCTCCAATTCACGCTGTTCCGTTTCGAACTCAATTTCCGATTGTAATTCTTGAAAGTCAGATTTCGTAAGTAATGTGTTTTCTGCCCGTGTAAGCACCCCCCGTAATAAGGCACGAACTTTTTATATAATTGTTCGGCATTCTTGTCGCCTATTTATTAAGTAATTATATTTGCTATACATTCATTAGATTATTATTTTACACTGGTTGTCACAATGACGTGTTTTTCTCCTCTTGAAGTCACGAAGGATAGGACAAGAAGCCTGAATGTATATTAGTAACCTAAACATCTCTTGTTAAACTCAAATTTCTTTAATTCTTTATGTAAGGTGGCATATTTTATTCGTAATACGAACAAGTGATTGCAATATAAGAAACATGCAGGGCAGTTTAACCCCTTAATGATTTTAAATTATCAATCTCATGTAAGTACTCAATTATTATAGTCTCTCTCTCGACAAATTTTTGTAATTCTTCTGCGCATTTTTTGTCAAATGTGGCATCACTTTTATTTCTGTGGCCATATGTAAATAAATTATTGTAAATACATGATTAGTTTTAAACATACTAAAACAGCCACCCTAAGGTGGATACTCGGAAGCACGTATTATCCGATTATCCACCCTGAACGGGGTGGATAATCGGAATTTACTTCTGATTGTTCTTCCGACTTTTTACCCCAAGTACAGTCAACAGTGGAATAAACTTATCTATTAAATAAAAACTTGCATCTTGCACTCTGGCTTTGTCATTTGACATGTAGCCCTATTACGTAAGTACTATTAGGTTGCAGTATAAATTGATGGGAAAAAATTGTGGCATTGAGTTAGTGTTGTTACAGTGTTACTAATAGGTAATTTTTTTTTTTGTTACTAATAATCTCAATGGGTGCAAAAACATGCCTATTATTGGCATACTCATTAGATTTTACATTGCCTGCTTTGATCCAGCCTAACAATATTTGGGAGTCGCTGTACAAAAATGTCTCTACCTACCCATCAGGACTCTACCAACCCTTTGTGCCAGCTGTACCAAGAGGAGAACACCATTGACCTCTTGTTGGGGAGTTGTATGGCTTTTCGCTAATGGAGCAACACATGGCTTGGAACAGAATAATTCTGTTTACACTGAACCATTATTTTTATATAATTCTGACGTAAAGACAACAGCCAAAGGCTTTAAATGATGCATCGGATTACCCTACTAACTCTACATTAAAAATATCATTAGTATTGCCACATCTGTTCACTGTGTATAGAAACTGTTCATCTGGAACTATAGCGTCCCATCCAATTTGCAAAGACAGATCTTGCATAAATATTTTGGCTACCATTATAATTGGGCCTACTAAACCGAGAGGGTCAAACATCTTCCCTATAAAGCTCATTTTTTTCTTTTTGAATTTAAGTTATGCCCTTCATCAATATTGGTGCTAGAAAAAGTGAATGTGTCTGAAGTGATGTCATACATTAAACCTAAAGTTTTGACCAGGTTATCTCTACTCTTTTCAAACTGCCTTTGCTCATTTGGAATATCGTTTATGATTTCCGGGTGGTTTGAGCACCATTTATGCAAAAAACAACCTAATTTGAGAAGCTCTACCAATTGAATTTTCAGTTCACGAAGCTGCTCTACATTGTCTGAGCCGCACAAAATATCATCGATATAAGTATTTATGATCATTGTTTGAGCAGCCAGTGGGTAATAATGTTTGTACCGATAAGATAGTTCAAGTAGGCATCGAGTGGTCAAGAAAGTAGAGGCCTGTAAACCATACGGGTTCTTTTTACAGTCTGAAGCCTTAAACAGCTGATATGCTTTCTGGGATCATCCCTCCAAAGAATGTTTTGAAGGCAAGAGTTCAAGTAGGCATCGGGTGGTCAAGAAAGTAGAGGCCTGTAAACCATACGGGTTATTTTTACAGTCTGAAGCCTTAAACAGCTGATAGGCTTTCTGGGATCATCCCTCCAAAGAATGTTTTGAAGGCAAATTTTGGGACCATTAATGAAAACATTGCAAAATGCCTTTTGAATATCACAAATTAGTGTGAAAATGTAGGTCCTGATTAAGATTAAAATATCAAAAAGCTCACTGTACCACGGGGTCATTCAGCATGACGTCATTGAGGGACACGTCCTGACTGCGCGACTTTATTCTCCCGTCAAACACTACACGGAGTCGGGTCGTCTTACTTGCCTCATTGATAACAGCATGATGTGCTAGAAAGTAGACAGTATCTTTATCAATATCATAATTCACAAAATCCACCATGTTTAGCATGTCCCAGCTCTACATACTGATCTATGATCAATTTATACTGTTCTAATAATAAATGATTTGATTTGAATCGTTTCTCTAACATTAGAAATCTTTGATATGCAACTGAAAAAGAGTCACCAAACTGCAGTTCTTCCATAGGAGTGATGAGTTGCATGAAAACATAAAAAACGACTGTCTTTATGATTTCTGAAAAATTTCGTCAGCCTTTTGAAACTCATCACAACACTTCACTTCCTTGCAGGGTCTTGTAACTTTTCAGTCAACCAAATCTTAGATAGCAAAATTAGAAACAATATCAAAGGTTACATTACTTACTTCACTATTTGTAGACACTTTTTCAGGAACATTGCCACCAACTACATACCCAAATAGGGTGTTTTGCAAACCCAGTCCATTTTGGATTTTTATACAACCATCTAGTAAAACACTAAAATAAATATCCGCACTCAGTATCAATGAAATTTCAAAACAAAAACACATCACACACACACACACGTCGTCACATTGAAATCATTTTTTTATTTTTCATTCTCTATACGGCAATTGTTTCCCTTTAATGATTTATTTAACACTAATAACAGGATTTTGGATTGGAGTCCGAATAGGATTGCAACTATCCATAGCAAACTTCATCAAAATATATTTTATTTACTTCTCTTGTGATAAGAAATATTCATTGCCACTTTTTTATATCTATCCCAAGACAGAAGGTTACTTGGCCAAAGTCTTGGAAACTTAAACTTCCTCGCCAATTCCTGCTTGAATTTATCTAAATATGTCATCCACGTAAATAACAATAACATATCTGATCCCTATAATACGCTTGTGATACAAACAAGGTTCATTTAACGTAGATCTCAATCCTATTTCTCTCAGTTTCTCGTCCAGTTTTATATTCCACTGTCGTTAAGCTTGACTGAGACGATACAGAGATTTCCGGTGTCAAGCACTTTTTGCACCTACTGCAGAATTAACGTCATATGCATTTTTTTATCAATACCTTCTTTCAGCAGGTCTGTGATTCTTATTTATTTTATTTTATTTATTAGGTCCACCAACAACTGCTTACACTTATCTATAAACAAAAATATAACATGCGTGCAAACTCTACGCAGTGCAACAATTACTTATAGGTAAACACCACATGAACAAAAAAAAAGAAATCTTAGTAATTATGTTAGCTGTACGCTACATATTCCACAAGCAAACTTAGAAATGGGGCTGTGTGGTCGATGTTAGAAATCATCGACCACACAGCCCCTAGACGCCTAATGCTTGATCTAATACATCAAAACAATTCTGTCAACTAGCTGAGGTATGAGGCACGGGGGCTAGGCGAGGTACTGCGCTCTGATTGGTCCTTACCAATGTCATTTCACCGAACTAGGGATGGGACAGGTTTAAATAAAACTACGAAGGTATCGATATTTTTTTAAATTGTTAGTGTACTTCATATTTTTTTTTATTAATGTTAGATATTTTATTATTAATTATACAGTAATATCATAAAATGCAAAAACTAAAACCAAAATATCAAAATTCTAAAGATAACATATTTTTTCGGCGGTGTTTTCATAGTATTAAATATTAGTAAAAAACAATCAATAGAAAAAAAACCTAAATTCTAAAATAAAAATAATTATCTATACAAAAGATATAATAGTATTTAGGTTTCTATTTTTATCGATAATAGATTTGGTCATAGAATATGGTGCATCACTAGTTTTGTCTACCAAATTATAGAGGAAAAGAGATAGAGAAAAAAATACTTTAAAAAGAAAGAGACGAAACACCAAAGACATCAACGCGCGCGACAAAATTTGTGCTGTTGCAGTTTTCACCTACAATAATGACCAGTACAAAATGAACTCCGATAAATAATATCAGAAAATAAATCTGATTACGATTTTGTAGCTATTAACTTACCAATGAAATGTTATGTAATTTTTCGGGAAACTCGAGTTCTGGCTGTTGTTACAACACCAACGTGTTGTACAAGGGGCCATTATAATATTTATTTTACCAATTTGTTATTGCCTGACGCGGATGTGTTTACGGCTCACAGAAGTGGTCGCTACTAATTCGAAATTGTCGAGTGGCTTCCTATAATACCTGGATATGATCTTTTAGTCATATGTGTTGACAGACATCGCTCGCCTGTTGTTAGGCGTCTAGGGGCTGTGTGGTCGATGTTAGAAATATAACTTTATAATAGTTACATTATGCGAAACACTAAAATCATAATTTCCTCAAAAACATTTACAACAAGTCAGTTAAACAATTCAGAAATTTTATTTTTTGCTTGTTGAGAGAATCAAAGTGAAAATCAACGATATCACTGCAACTATTCAGAACCCTACAAAACCTAGCACATGGAGAGTTAGATCCCAACACCGTTCTTCTGGTTGGAGGACTAAGCGGAGCAATAGGTTTACGCGGAATCCTCGATGGAGCACGAAAGTTAATGAGTGCGAGCAGCGACGGTGAGTCGATATTTCCCTTCAAGATTTTGCTAGCAAACATTGCGTCGTTTAAACATCTTCGTTCTTCCAAGGAGTGCATGTTGAACAATATATCACGGGAATTTTATGCGATGATTTAGATTGATGAAACGCGAAAGTATTAAAGTTAATAAGGACAGAATCGCAGTCTTGGAGAACATGCGTGGTCCTGGAGATAACCCTAGTAACACGACATTTAATAAAGCGTGGAGCAAGCTTTCCTGAAAAATTATCTGAGGCCCAGAGGATCTAGAAAAGTTTCGTCTCCGAACGCTTCATATTATACGCTCGAAAATTACGGAGGAAAGCCATATCAGCATAAACCTTGGCAAGGGAAGAAAGATTCGATGCGTGTTGTACCCGTCTTTCAGCTAAATTGACGTTTTGAGTCCGATTACTGTTACGACTAGAAGTAAAAACTACCCTAACAAACATTAAGAAGTTTGATGTGAAACCAACAATTCAAACACGTAACCGCACTTTGGTTGTAGCGTTCAACCGTGTTGGCTTGAGGAGTAACTGCGATGCAACGCGACGCGATGCAACGCGACGCGATGCAACGCGATGCGATGCGATTTCTTTATATTTAATATGTGCGAGTTCGCAGTTATATGCGATGCTTTGCGAATTCGCAGATATGTGTGGGCGCCCATAGTAAGGAGTGTATATAAGAGGATCGATGTGAAAGGATCTAAGAAAAACTACAAAACGACTACTGCAAAAAAACGTAGCTATATCGCAAAGAACAGCACGCGGGAATCAGAAATTGAGTCATATTTCAGACTCCAAAGCTTTAATAAAGGAACAAGCATCAACTTTCCCAAACATTCTTTGAAAAAACGTCTACCATAGATAAAAAAATGTACTTATAACGGTAATGGTCCAATGACGTCGATAGAGATTGACTGTAAACGAAAGGATACATCCTTGGGGTAGAACATCTGACCACGAGGTTGAGTATTTCCTATTTTATAAGCTTTACATACCTTGCATTGTCTCAATGTCTCGGCAATATCACGAAACATATTCGGCCAGTAGAAGATCTCTTTTGTCTTAAGATAAGGATGTATAGATGGGAAACTATTATATACTTCCCAAATAGCGAGTGAAACCATTATATACTTTCCAAATAGCGAGTGAAACCATTATATATTTCCCAAATAGCGAGTGAAACCATTATATACTTCCCAAATAGCGAGTGAAACCATTATATATTTCCCAAATAGCGAGTGAAGCCATTATATACTTCCCAAATAGCGAGTGAAACCATTATATACTTCCCAAATAGCGAGTGAAACCATTATATACTTCCCAAATAGCGAGTGAAACCATTATATACTTCCCAAATAGCGAGTGAAACCATTATATACTTCCCAAATAGCGTTTGAAACCTTCTCTGCAGGTAAAACTACACGCCAAGGCTCAAAAGATGATAATAGGCATGCGTCTTAAAATAACACCGTTCTGTATGGCATATGCGGGCAACATTTGGGGTGTATCATGAGCACCTAAATAGACTTTCCTATACAATATTTATCATTGGTATGCTCGGGACCCTGATCAAACATAACAGGACTTGCATAAATTCTGGACGACGTGTTGCGATCCTTTACGGTGCACAATGTCAAAGGGATATTGAGAAATTATAGTAGCCCATCGAGCTAAACGTCCAGAAGGGTTTAGTGTAAAGCCATGTGGTCTGTAATAACAGAGATTCTTATCCCAATTTGAACAGTGTTGAGTTTTATTCAAATTGAGTTTTGTTGAGATGGTACATTATTATTTACACTCAACACGGTTTTAGCAGATTTCTGTGAATAGCTCTCAAAATGATTTACTGTCTCGATTAGTGTAATGACATCGGTAAATCTTTGAATACACAGACATGGAAAATATTTATGGTGCATATTGTTTGTTATGATATCTAATAGGTTTTACTCCTCAATAGGTTTGCGGAGTGTTTCCTTTAAATAAATGACGTGAATAATGAACTCTTACGTTTTGATCAGGTCTTGAAGTGCAGGCAGTTGATCGTGTGTTGATGTGTTAGCTGGCTTGGTGATATGAAGGATTGTGTGAGCCTGGTAACATGTTTTGCTGGGGTACGAAACTTGTTGAACGAAAAATGTTTCGGATTTTATGCCTACTTGACTATCTACACAATGTGTTTCTTCAGCCATCTTTACCTACTTTGTTTTTGCAATCAGGTGCTTTATGACCTGGTTCGTGACATTTAAAGCTTTTATACCAAAAACCTTTGTTCTTTTCCGTTCCTTTCGTCCCTTCGGTATTAGTTTTGTTTCCAGCCTTAGTACTCCTATTAGCGCCTTTCCTTCCTTTCTTAAAATTGTTTATTACATTTGTATGAATAACGCCTTCATTCTGAATTTTGTTAGCCTCTCTCGACTCGTACTCTTCTAGTATTTTGATTTCCAATGCCTCTGGTTTCGGCAACTCGTCTCTTGACTCAATCGCACATCTAAAGCATTCGAAATTGCCGGGTTAACTGTACAGCAACACTATAGAGAGTAAATCATCATTGATATGTATACCCATATCTCCTAGCTTATCAAGAACATTAAAAAGGTATTCAAATGTTCGTGAACATTTCCAGTTTCTGCCAATTTGTGCAAAATTAACCGTATCAAAAGTGTCGCCTTCTTAGCAGGCCCTTTAGAAGGATACATAGGACTCCAGCTTCAGCCACATTTCTCTAGATGTGATACTTCTTCCACTTCCCATTTCTCAGCCTGTAGTGTCTGGACTGGTTTCAGTACCTTTCCATTAACGTACCTCCATCCATCACTTTTTATTAAAATAGCTTGTACCTGGATTCTCCAACTGTCGTATTTGTCTTTGCCCAAAGGCTCGATTCGCAACATTTTGCTCATCTTCTCACCTCGTTATTCGATCAACTACTTAGTCTCTTATCGATTTTACAATCTGGATTTATTTATTATCCTCTCTACATACTCTGGGCCCATAACCAATGTAGGAGAGTTATAGAAGGAGAAGATAAACCAGATGTTAGTTGGAGAAAATACACAGTATATTGTTGCTATTTCACGGTATCAAAAACAAGTGTCAATAAAGATGATTGTTTGTCAAGACCTGCAGAAGTTGAACAAGCGTCAGAAGAAACAAGTCGTGATGATAAACAGAGAATGATGAAGAGAGCTCCTGGTAGATCTCGAATATTGCTTACAGGTGGGGTAGGCCGTCCGAAGAAAGTTTATCGACTGAAGTTACAGAACCGATCATTTCTGCTGATGAAAATAAAGTTGAAAAAAAAGATTTTGCAGGTTCAGCTGAAATTAGTTTGAAGAATCTAAAAGGTAGTAATAAACCTGAATGAGAGGAAGCCATTTTATCTGATATCAGAAGCCTATTTCAAAGGGAAGAAAGGTACATAGTCAGAAGACCGCGGAATAGGAATGTCGATGGCTGCCGTTGTCTTGGAAGAAGGCTTGGGGCTCAAGGTTTTAGCCAGCGGTATTGAGTTTGATGGCACTCGCAGTTGAATTGAACTGGGACATACACCAACTGGACATTAATACTGCTTACTTAAATGGATCCCTGGACGAGTAAATATACATGGAGTTACCAGGAATATTGAGAGAAAGTTTAGTTAAGCTTATGAATCGAGAAGGAGAAGATCCAAGCTTAAGGAGCGCGCGCAGACCATGCTCATAAAATTGAATTGTGGTTGCCATTTATGCTTATTGCGAAAATCATTGTATAGTCTGAAGCAAGCTGGACGTCAATGTAATCTCAAACTCAACAAGAAATTGACTGATATCAGGGTTAAAGCGGAGTCTGAATGAACCGTGTCTATATTTTAAACAAAATGGAAATATTTATTTATTCGTATTGGTGTACGTAAGCAGCATTAAGTTCCAGTCGAGGAACTGATAAGCTCTGCAGCAGCATTAAGTTCCAGTCGAGGAATTGATAAGCAGTCAAAGTAAAGATATTTTGATATTGCCCACTGAATCTAAAGGGTGAATTTTGGGGTTTTGGCTTCTTCAATGATAACTATGAAATTTTGGAAGTTACTGGTTTATTTATATATATTACAGAAATAAAAATATTTCGACCGCTCGCGCGGTTGGCAGGATGCGATGTGGTACATAGATAAAAATATTTTTACACACACCGTCACGATAATTGCGCCCTGTCGAAAGCTGAAGGCAACGATTCTTAATAGCACAGCAGGGTGCTAATAGACAGTAAGCAGGTGAGCCTAAACATCCTCCCACCCGTTGAAAGGCTTGTCTTTCAACAGTAAATCTTCAGTAGTGGGTAGCGGACACAGCTTGATAATATGCCGGCGTAAAACACCTCTAGTGGTTTTCAAATCAGCCACTCTCGAAACTCCATCCGGACCAGGGAATAATCTAATAACCCGTCCAAGGCGCCAACACAATGGAGGTACATGATATTCATGGATAAGCAAAAGGTCTCCAATATGTAGGGATTTTGTGTTCGTCTTCCACTTCAATCGTTGTTGTAGTTCGTGTATATATTCACGCTGCCAGCGTGACCAGAAATGCTGACGTATTTGTTGCAGTCGAGCGTATCGTTGCAGGTGACAACTTTCATGTTTTCCAAGCTAGGTTCAGGCAGTGCTTTCAGAGGTCTTCCAATAAGGAAGTGTCCTGGGGACAAAGGAAGGTAGTCATCACGAGATGAGGACAAAGGACACAAGGGGCGACTGTTCAAAACGGCCTCCACTTCTGCGAAAAGTGTAGATATTTCCTCAAAGGTAAGATGGGTATATCCCATAACTCTATTTATATGGAATTTTGCAGATTTGACTCCGGCTTCCCAGATGCCGCCAAAATGAGGAGCGTGAGCATGTGAGAATAAAAATTTTATATTTTCCTGAGTTGCAAATTCAGCTAAGTCCCTATTATGTAATTTAAGAAAAGCTCCTATCTCTTTAGCAGCAGCTACAAAATTACCCCCGTTATCACTAAATATTTCATTGAGTTTGCCACGACGAGCAATAAATCTGCGTAATGTCATTACAAATGCGTCCTTAGTAAAGTCACAGACCGCTCAGACATTTGCTCACCCTTGCACCTTTACCTTTACGATTAATAATGTAAAAAGGTCCAGCAAAATCTATGTCCACTGAATTAAATGGGAAATCTGCACTTACACATTGTGATGGCATTTTAGGACAAAGAGTTTTGCCTCGGACACGACAACATCGCACACAATTATGAACTGTGCGCCGAGCCAACCTTCTGCCATTTAGCGGCCATACTGATTCTCTTATCAGTGATAACAACAGCTGCGGGCCAGCATGCATGTGTTGTAAATGTTCTCTTTCAAATAAAAGTTTACTCAAATGATGGGACGAATCTAGTAGTATTGGATGTTTTTTATCAAAACTATATGGTGATGAACTTATTCGTCCTTCAACTTTCTATATCTCCATTTCGGTGAATCGCATAATACTCTTCTAGGTATTTGTAATTTTAATAAACAGTTCAAATTACTCGCAAATTCTAACCATCTTTCCTCTATTTCTTGAGGGACAGATTGGTCCCAGTCTATTTTTTGTTGCCATAAATTTTGAAGTTTAATTTTTGCTGTAATTATACATGGACCTAACAGCCCTAAAGGATCAAATATCTTAAATGCATTTGATAATATGCGTCTTTTTGTTATGTTGTCATGATTGCGATATGATTGTACAAGAAAGTTTACGATATGATTGTACAGGAAAGTTTAAATTATCAGTTTTTGGCTCCCACCCTAAACCCAGCGTGCTTGACGCTTCACTTATAGTTAATTTGTCTTGAATATTTAGAGATAGAGATTTTTAAATAGATTTTTTTAATTAGTTTTGTATTTGCGTAAAGTGAAACAGACTTTAGAGCGGAGGATATGGAATTTTGAATGTAAGCTAATTGTTTTTCATCGTCACAACCAGTGATTAAATCGTCGACATAACAAGTCGTTTTTTATTATGTTTTTTATAGTTTCGTCGTTAGTTTCGCCCAACTGCCACAGACAGCGAGTGCTTAAATAGCTCGCACTTGTGGTGCCATAAGTTAGAGTATTCATTTGCATCGTTCTGATGTGCAAGGACTCGTCTTCTCTCCATAGAAATATAATTAATTGCAAGTTTCTACAGGATTCATCTACTCTCACTTGTCTGTACATTTTTTCAATGTCTCCAGTAATTAAATATTTATATTGACGTGCTCTTATGAGTATGGAGAAAAGAGAATCCTGTATATTTGGGCCCACCATAAGAATGTCGTTGACATATATACCCGAGGAGGTGGGGACGGATGCATCAAAAACGACACGGACCTTAGTTGATTCGCTATTGTCTTTAAATACAGCATGGTGGCTTAAGAAGTATGAGGGAAATGGTTTATTTTCAGGTGCTACAGACATGTGTCCGAGCTCTTCATACTCTTAAAAAACTCAACGTATTGTGTTTTTAATGTAGGATTTTTCCTAAAACGTGATTCGAAATTAACCTATCTTTGTTTTGCAATATTATAGGATTCACCCAAGCAGTGGCGTAGCTAGGTAAACAAGGGCCCTGGGGCAAATCACAAAATGGGGCCCCTCTGATATCTAAACTGGTTAGGTTTTATCAAGTAAAAATATTAAATATACAAAATCTTTAAAAATGCTAAGCTACTTTATCATCAGCGCTTTTTCTTGCACTGCAGGGTAGGTAATAAAAATATTAAACAGTAACAATTACAATTAATACTTGGTGTAGGTATTGAGCAATTAAACGAAATAGAAAATATTCAAGGGTTTATTTTATAAAGGTCGGACAAGACAAGACAAAGATATTTTATTTCAACTAGGCCACCAAGCGGCACTTTTGAACGTACATAAAAATGATTCTACCGTGCATTCGGAAAGTAGCTTGTTATGGAGAAGAATGCACAAGAAACTCCATACTTACTCTTTTAAAAAATTATTGTTTTTTTACAATATTTAGGAACATAGGTACATATATAGTTATTAGTTCACATATGTGAGGACAATGCACCCAGAATAGCACTACACACCACCATACCACCTACAGACATAAAGCATTAGAAGTACTCACACATGTACTGTGCAGTTATATAATAGATACTAGAAAAACATTAACATCCGAAGCAGTCAAGTTATGACCAATCCCAACTGACGGCGTCCGTTCACGAACATGACGCATGAATTGGCACCACCCAGCTCAACCATCATGAAGGGAACCGGATGATCCAACACACGCGCCACCATCAGAGAGACATTTGAGAGAGCATGACACACTCAACGGCCAGGGCACACACAAGTCAACGAACGCCGCATAGGTACAGTAAATGGTAGATTTACAGTTGGGTACATAGTACTCACACATGTGCTGTGCAGTTATACAATACTAAGGAAATTGAGTTTATACAATACAAATATATTCATACAGTCTTCAGCAGGTCCAACAATACCTCAAAACAATAATGTTCTGCATATCACTTGTTATTGCGCCCTAGTGGATGTGGATTGTGGAGCAGGACTAGCATTGAGCCAAGCATTTTTATCAGAGATGTAATCCCCCAACTTATAATATGCTAGCCTACATAGTGTGCGTTTTATACAGGTTTTAAACTTCGTCTCATTCAGTTCAAGAATGTGGGGAGGAATTTTATTGTAACATTTTGTACAGTACCCCATGAAAGATGAGGCTACTTTAGCCAGTCTGAAACCTGGTTGAACTAATTGGTCCCTATTTCTAGTAACGTAATTATGTCTGTCGCCGTTTTTACTAAAAAGATGTAAATTCTTTCTCACGTGCATGATGTTTTCATAAATATATTGACAAGGAACCGTCATGATGTTAATGTCCTTAAACAGTTCCCTTAGAGAATCGCGCCGGCGAAGATTATATATTGTTCTGATGGCTCGTTTTTGCAGAATAAAAATTGACTCAATGTCTGCAGCCCTTCCCCATAGTAGGATACCGTAAGACATTATACTATGAAAATAACTAAAATAGACTAGTCTCGCGGTATCCACATCGGTTAACCTACGAATCTTTGCAACAGCATACGCTGCCGAACTCAGCCGCCCTGCAAGGGATACCAAATGAGGTCCCCATTGCAGCCCCGAGTCCAGCGTGATCCCCAGGAAAACCGTTTTATCGACGAATTCTAGCTTCTCCTTGTTTAATATAATGTCACAATCAGTACTTTTGACATTCGGCAAGGAAAATTTTATGCACTTGGTTTTTTTACCATTTAAAACTAAATTATTGGCAGTGAACCAATCCTGAACCTGCCGTAGCGCGTTATTTACGTCGTCAACCCGACAAGTACGTCTATTTATTTTAAAAATTAAAGATGTGTCATCAGCAAATAACACCATGTTTAGTTTGTTTTCCAATAAACGGGGTAAATCGTTTATGTATATTAAAAATAAGAAAGGACCTAAAATTGAGCCCTGGGGTACCCCCATTTTTACGTTTAACCCCGACGAATTCACACCGTTTATTTGAACTAATTGCTGTCTATCACTCAAATAAGATTTAACCAAACTTAACGCTGATTGACCTAGCCCGTAATGCTCAAGTTTCAGAAGTAATGTTTCATGATTAACGCAATCAAACGCCTTCGACAGGTCGCAGAAGATACCTATGGCATCCTGCGAATCTTCCCACGCATTAAAGATGTGTTTCAATAGCCAGCGTCACCAGCATCAGCAACACCAGCGTCAGTTGTACAACGTCCTCTGGTGAAACCATACTGTTTATCATGCAAGATGTTATTCGTATTAAAATGAATGAGCATTTGATTTAGCATTATCTTCTCAAATACCTTGCTGAAAACCGACAACACGGATACTGGTCTATAATTATTTGTGTCTTTACTGTCCCCAGATTTAAAAAGTGGTATAACTTTACTATATTTCATTAGATCCGGAAAGACTCCTTGATCCACACACAAATTGAAAATCAAAGCCAAGTATGGCGCTATAGTCTGAATAATGGAGGTACAAGCTTTGATGGACATTCCCCACAGATCTTCAGTCGGTTTGATCTTGATTTGCTTAAAAGCTTTTATTACAGTTATGGGATTTATATGTGAAAAGTTAAATACATTCGTGCAGGCTGAAACGTTCGCGTTTAATAATCCAAAAGCAATCGAGGGCGATGAATTTAAGGTTTCAGTTGTTTAAATTGGGATGTTGGTAAAGAAATTTACAAATTCTTGCGCAACTTTTTTGTTATCTTTAATAAGTCCGTGTGTGGTCCCAAGCGTGTAATCAGTATTATTTCTTTTATTCCTATTCGTTTCATTATTTATAATTTTCCAAACCGTCTTGATTTTATTTTCTGCTAATTTAACCTTATTGCTAATGTACAAGGCCTTAGCTGCCTTGCATGTATTTTTAAAAATTCTTGAGTAAGTAGAAACATACTTATTAAAAGTTTCAGTGTTAATACAAGGCTTAAGGCCATATAGCTCGTAAAGTCTTTCCCTACTTTTTCTAAGTCCTGTAGTCGCCCAGTCACTGAATATAAACTTAGGGCATATAGTTTTAGTTTTCTTCTTAAAAGTGTTATTGAACTCTTTTTGAACCACTGAGAAAAATTCATCATACAAAATATTACCATCATTCACTGTGAGGTCCTGATCGCTTAACTTACAGATTAAAGTGCTGTTAAATTTATTTAATTTACCGGGACCTACCAACTAACTAAATAACAATTATATTTACAATCTTTTCCTACCTTTAATTTCCGCAAAAGTATCAATGACTTCGGTTAAATCCAGGCTTGATGCGGTTTTGTTTCCAATTGCTATTAGCGATAAACGTCGGAGTCGAGTTTGGCCCATACTATTTATTAAATATCTTTTTATTATTTTTAATTTGCTAAATGACCTTTCAGCTGCTGCAGAAGTGACAGGAATAGTAAAGAATAATAACATTCTTGTAAATACTTCCGTTAGGTGGCATTCTAGCACTCCATAATTACTAATTATTTCCTTACATAATTGGTGAACAGTCCATGCTTGTATTAATTGAGGTAAAGCTAGGTGGTAAATATTAACGAATTGAAGTGAAAAGCTAGGGCCTATTATACCTGAATAGTTTTTTTGGAATTCGTCACACTTTTGTAATAAAGTTGCTTCATCAACATGTAATAAAAATTTTGGTGTTAGAAAATCGAATATTTGACAGACTGCACTCATACCAGTAAAACGTATATTTAATTGAGCTATTAAAGTGTCTAGTACATTATTGAAAATTTCAATTCTAAATATTTCTTCTCTGTTTGGAAATGATCAGCAGTTAATTCATCAAAATGTTTTTTAACTTTCCTTTGCCTTTTTTCTTGAAAATGGGTATCTATACCATATTTACTTGCAGTTTCACTGGCTTTGCACTTGAATAATCTATACTAATATTATAAAGCTGAAGAGTTGTTTGTTTGTTTGTTTGAACGCGCTAATCTCAGGAACTACTGGTTGGAATTGAATAATTATTTTTGAGTTGAGTAGTCCATTTATTGAGGAAGGGATATAGGCTATAAATCATCACGCTACGACCAATAGGAGCGGAGCATCAATGAAAAACGTTCTAAAAACGGGGAAAATTTCTTTTTGAGAGCTCCGTTGCGTGCACTGCGTAAACGGTTTAAGTTACGCTAACAATCATGTATGTAGGGTAGATAGGGTAGGATAGGTAGGGTAGATGGGTAGGTAGCCAGTTGAAGGGAGCGAAGCCGCGTGAGACAGCTAGTCATTTCTATAAATTTGCAACTTTGCTTTGGCCTCTGCTAAAGCTTTACTTGCCTCGACCAAATTGATGTCGCATTTTTGTTAAGTTTTGGATGCATAAATGATGTCATTCAATACACTGTGCATAAATTCGCAAAGCAACACGAACTCAAAATAAAGTACTTTTGTTTTAATACTCTTTGCTTCACTACGCTCATCGTTATTAGGACTCTTTAGAACCATTTCTGATAATGCTTTGATAATATAAAAAAACCGGCCAAGTGCGAGTCGGACTCGCGCACGAAGGGTTCCGTACCATTGTCAAAAAAACGGCCAAAAAATTACGTTTGTTGAATCGGAGCCTCCCTTAATTTATTTTATTTTAATTTAATAATTATTATTTTTTGAAGTAAATATACAACTAAACATTCTGTGAATATTTCAAGCGTCTACCTGTTGCCGTTATTAATATCGAGCAAAAAACGGGAAAAAAAAATAACGTTTGTTGTATGGGAGTCCCCCTTAAATATTAATTTTATACTGGTTTTAGAATTTATTGTTATAGCGGCAACAGAAATACATCATCTGTGAAAATTTCAACTGTCTAGCTATCACGGTTCATGAGATACAGCCTGGTGACAGACGGACAGACAGACAGACAGTCAGACAGACAGACAGACAGTCGGATCGCGAAGTCTTCGTAATAGGGTCCCGTGTTTACTCTTTGGGTACGGAACCCTAAAAACGAAGTTTTGTTGCAGATATCGTATTGACCCTACTGGACCATCTAGTCGGATATGGTGGATATAATATACCATATTATTATATACCATCGAGTGGTGTCTGATTCGCCAGTGAACTTTGACAGGCAAGCACATTGCTTGCCCACACATTTTTTACATCAATATTTTTGTCGATAAATAATGTAGTCACTTGGTTGACTAAATCTGTTGCGCCATGTTTGATGGCTTTATGAAAGCCTAGAAACACTTGTTTTACTTCTATATCATTTTCTAACCGTTCCCGAAAAAAAACTCTTGACTCGAATTCACAATAAAACGCACATCGATGAATAATAAAACGCACATATCCGTCAAATTGACAGCACTGCCAACCCACAGAAAGAATTTAGTGGAATGGTCCTTTATCTTAGGGAATTCTCTAGGTGTAACTTTCGAATTTCTCTCAACTGAGTTGCCATGATTAAAGTTGGTTGGTTGGTTTTGAAAATGTGAGATTTTTTTTAAAGTTCAGTTCGATCTAGATTTTCTGGTAAGGATTCGAGGGCCCCCTGAGCTTGAGGGCCCCGGGGCACTGCCCCGCCTAGCCCCTAGGTAGCTACGCCACTGCACCCAAGTTGCTTGGAGAACTATTTAGAGGTAATTTAACATTAAATCGTCCGTCACTCAAACGGGCCGTATTTTGCAAAAAATGCTTTTCACAAGCCCTTTCCCTTTCGCTGAGAATGGGTTTGTTTGGGAGTTCTTCAATCTCCCAGAATTTGGTAAGTAATTTATCAATGCAAGACTCTTGAGTCTTGTTTTTTTTTGTAATTATGCTATTATTGCAATGTATGCTATTCAAATTATTTTTATTTATCGGGCCGGCTATTAACCAGCCAAATTTGGAATTTCGTAACTTTAGATTATTTGGGCCTATGGAAATTTGTTCATTTTCTAGGATGTCCCAGAAAAGATCACATCCAATCAAGATATCAACTTGAGAGGGTTCATTAAAATTAGGATCGGCTAATTTTATGTGTTTAGGTATTTTGAATTTAATATTAACGTGATTTTTCGGTAAATAACCAGTCAACTCATTCATGACAAGCATGTTGTAAGTAACATCAAACTGTTTATAGATAGATTGCAATTTAACAATGCAGCTCTCCTCTACCCTATTAGACAAGTGGTTTCCGATACCTTGTAGCGTTACGTGTAGTTCAGATGGGCTGAGCTACACGTAAGCCTCGTTAATAAAAATAAAAGTAATTACAAACTAAAAAAAATAAGAAAAGGAGTATAAGATTAAGGTCCGGCTTCGCACGACGTGGGCAGCTAACCAGGGAACAGGACGGGCAGGTAGGTTGAAGTGTAGGCAGCAGGTCGATTAGGCAGGCAGCACGGAGCAGGTCGGGCAGGTAGGTTATGTAGGCAGCAGGTCAACTAGGCATGCAGCTGGACTGACAGGAACTCCTCGAGTCGTGGAATGCTCGAGAGTGACTGATGAGCAGGCACCACGACAGTCTAGCAGGCACACGGAGGTAAATCAGACACAGTATAACACGCACGATATATTAAACTTGAGCACTTAGTTTAGTAGTACATTGCAGATAGTATTACCCATACACAAGCTGGATATTAAGGTTTAGAGACTTTCCAGAATAGAAGATACATTTTGTATTTTAGTGCTTAGTAATTATGCGACTTTTCTGATTCAGACCCGATTCAAGACTGCAAAGCCCTCGGCCTTTCCGTCTTTTATATCCACCGCTTGACAGAATCAGAATCAGAATTTAAGTTAGTGACATCTTGTTGTCATAAAAAAAGTGCAACCTGCCAGTATTCAAAACAGCCAGTAATATTCAATCCAAAAACTTTTCGATGAATTCTGAGAGCGTGTAAATTAATTTTCAATTTATAAAATACAATATTTGAGCTAACCATATTGATAAAAAGAATTTAAATTATATAAATCAAAAGTAATCTTCATAGACTAAGCTAGTAAGAAGCTCTATGACAGAAAATTTAAAAGGAAAAGTATTGACAGCTTGACAACCTGACGTAGGTGTCATAACATTGAAAAATATGATTATTTTATAAGAAAACGAATCGTTTTAGACCGATTCGCAGAATAATAATGTAAACGTATAAAGGATGCGAAGTATAAGTATATGATGTAAAATGTATTGGCATGGAATAATATTGATAAAAAGAATTTAAATTATATAAATCAAAAGTAATCTTCATAGACTAAGCTAGTAAGAAGCTCTATGACAGAAAATTTAAAAGGAAAAGTATTGACAGCTTGACAACCTGACGTACGTGTCATAACATTGAAAAATATGATTATTTTATAAGAAAACGAATCGTTTTAGACCGATTCGCAGAATAATAATGTAAACGTATAAAGGATGCGAAGTATAAGTATATGATGTAAAATGTATTGGCATGGAATAATATGAAGTAAGTATTAAGAGACCTAAGTGTGAATTAGGTGAGAACACCAGCTCACTCAGTGAAATAACTAAAATATGTGGTTTAAAATAGCGAAATACCACAACCTATAATATTAATACTAGTTATTGGAATGGAATCAAGTGACAGTTTATCTCTTAACGATTTTGTAATAAAACTGCTCTGGCTACCACAATCGAGCAATGCACGCACTGTTTCATATTTATTGTTATTAGGATTATGAACTTCAATCAAAGCAGTGGATAAGAGAACGTGATTGAATTGATATTCTGATGAGTTTACGTTTAAAAATTCCGATTCTGAATGTACATGATTATTATTAACAGCCTGGCTAGGGTTATGCAGCAGACGATTATGTTTTTGTTTACAATCAGGACAATGGTCCAAATCCACAAGCCTTTGATGGATGACCCTGTTTAAGGCAGTTAGAACAAAGTTTGTATTTATTTACGTCTGCCCATTTTTCTTGTATAGTTTTATTTTTGAAACTAGGGCATTCATACTCGTATATTTTATGATTTTGACTGCAGATTATACACACATATATATACATACTACAAACGGCCAAAGCTGCGATGAGTAAGCTGACACGTATTTGGCAGGACAGAAAGGTCTCCAATGTCACCAAGATGAGACTAGTCCGGACACTGGTTTTCTCAATATTCCTATATGGATCGGAGTCGTGGACGATTCGGGCAATAGAACGGAAAAAGATAGAAGCTTTTGAGATGTGGTGTTGGCGAAGAATGCTCCGCATACCATGGACCGCCAAGAGAACGAACAAATCTATCCTTGATCAACTAGGCATAAAAGACAGACTAACCACGCTCTGCTACCAAAGGGTTCTCAGCTACTTTGGTCACATTGCCCGTCGGGAACCAGACAATCTCGAGAAATTGGTGGTAATGGGCAAGGTGGATGGAAAAAGACCTCGCGGCCGGTCACCTAACCGCTGGTCAGACCAGGTAACCGCCCTCACTGGACTCTCTGTTACAGCCGCCCTGAGAGAAGCTGAGAACCGACTGAATTGGAAGAACATCGTACATAAAGCCACGAGGGCCTTTCAGGGACACGACCTTCAGTAATGAAGAACGCGACCAAGAAGAAGAAGAAGAAGAGATACACACAAATGAACTTGATGTGTCTTTATGAGTAGCTGTTGCTGCCTTAATAAAACATTTTTGATATTTATCTTTGTTGTAGTGATTATTTTGTGTGTTGTTATACGAACGAATTTGATTATTTTGAACCTGTGAACCCTTTTGGTGGATGTTATCTGATTTATTCCTATCTAAAGCTTCAAGCACATCAGCGCGATCTATCAAAACTTGTTTGAAGTTTTCTATGGTTGGAATATTGTTACCAAGCTGGTTTCTAAATTCCTCCCATTTTAAAAGTGTATTATTGTCTAGTTTTGAGGCTAAACTAAATATGACACACATATCCCAATTATCTGTGCATCCCTAGACTACTCGTAGATAATGCTCTTAAATTTTTTGTAACATGGTCAACTAAAAATCGTAGTGACTTTACAGTTTCCCTGCTACATGAACGTTAACATACGTACAATGAATTCATGTCATAATCAATCAGAAGTCTTTTATTATCGTAACGATCACACAACTATTGCCAAGCTTCCTTGTAATTTTCAGATGATACTTCTAGATTGGAAATTATGCGTGCTGCGTCTCCTTCAAGGTACGACATTAAATAATGAAATTTATGTACCGGCGATAGTTGCTTGATCGTAAATCAACTAAGCTCAAAAAAGAATCAGTCTCTGAACTCGAGCCACTTAAAATAAGCACCGTCAAACCTTGCAATTTGTATACGAGGCAACCTAATACCAGAGTCATGAGGTTCAAATCGGGATTCATGGCAGTCATGACTACATGATTGCACACAGCTGTCCAACAAACTCTTTGCGGTGGCAAGCCCACTCACCATATCATCTTCAATTTTATCCCGCTCCTCAAGCTCTAATGCCAGGCTCCCACTATTTAGGACTTCAATCTGAGTTTGCAACTCATCAAACCTAGCTGATAATAGTTCAAATCTACCAAGCTTAATCTTTAATTCAGCTATTTCCTCATTAGATAATGAATCCGAAGACGATAATTTATCCAAAAAGTTTTTAAACTTGGTAATTTGACCTTTAATTGAGCTACGCCTGACAGTCAATTCGCGTAATTTCTTTAAATCGATTTCTTGCGACATTTTAAACTTTTATTTAGTCACAGCAAAATATGTTAAGTAGACTATCAAGCAGAGTAACTCAACTAAGTATCAGCTTAAAAATAATTACTTTGTAATGTAAATATATAAAAGAATTTCACGCCCCTCAATTCGACGTCACCCGTCGTCGACCAGGAAACCGGATCCACGCTGCGAAGCACAGAATGCAAGCTCTGCTCGTACCCCTGTGGTGCCCGCGTGATGTTTCAAGGTATCTGGAAAGTTCGGCGAACGATATCAGAAACTGATTTGGCACGTAACGTAATTTTTTCCTAGAATGGCATTAGAAATACACAATGTAGGTAAATGAAAAAAAATATAAAAAATATTTTAAACAGCAATTTATATAATTAATCGGATAATTTTCATGCCAACTTAATGGAATGGAATATTAAGGATGGTCTTTAATGAAATATTCTGATTTTACAGTGAATTATTTGCGTTACAATTAAGTTTGATCAAATAAAATTTTGAACTTCAATGATAGGTCTTTAATGGAATATTCTGATTTTACAGTGAGTTATTTGCGTTACAATTAAGTTTGATCAAATAAAATTTTGAACTTCAATGATAGGTCTTTAATGGAATATTCTGATTTTACAGTGAATTATTTGCGTTACAATTAAGTTTGATCAAATAAAATTTTGAACTTCAATGATACCCCTCAGCAATAGCTAAATAAATACCTAATTAAAATGATTGCACAAGTGGAAGGCACGTTTTAGGATAGCTGATGGTATGATTTAGAAAATAGGAAGTTAGGTAAGAATGAGGAAGGAAGGGCACTTAACTTATGATGATCCGGTTCACATGAATTTTCTGTAACAGATTTTTCTGCAACTGCCTTTTCTTCCGTACACCTGTGTCGATGCTTTAGCTGCAACGATGCTTAGGCTTCAGGATGTTCGTTGGGTTCAGCTTCACGACGGGAACTCGGCCTTTTGTGGTCTCGATCATCACGCCACGTCGAAGTCGAACCAATTTTTGAAAATTTAGTTTTTTTGGTCCTGTCACGGTCGCCAATTTTATGTCAATTAAGACATAATGGGTGAATTTTGGGAAACTTTCTCCAACTTCTGTCCTGCCACACGATTGCATACGAGTGGTTGCAACTTACTAGGTAACATTTTCAACCAACCCAGCACTATTGTAGAATCACCCCAGAATGTACTACTTTGAATTGGCGCGCCAAGTGACTCAACAACCTTTTTATATAGCCTCACTCCAAGTAAGGCGGCGCAGAGTTCGAGCCGAGGAATTGTACTTGATAGGAGCCACTCTACTCTTTGCTGTAAGCAAACGCACCATAATTTTATTATTATTATTAATATTCCTTACATAGATGCATGCAAGCGGTTTGTGATGCATCACCAAATATGTGCAATTCTATCACTTTCCAAGAATCACACAAAACTAAACGTGGGATGCGTAAACTATTCAAAATAAATAACCTATCAACAATGTCTTTCCATGTATTAGCGACATCTGATGGTAAACAATCATCCCATGACAATTTGAGTAACCAAAGTTTTGCATTATTACTTTCATTCGAATGACACAAGGAGCTAATAGACCTAGTGGGTCGAATATTTGGGATATTACTGACAGAACTTCATGCTTTGTTACATTATTCGAAGTTGACGTATTGCTAATTAAAAAACAGAGCTCATCGGAGTCTATTAGCCAGTTAAGACCTATGTTTTACTTGGCTCATTTGAACCAATGTTTAAATTTAATGATGAACTAGTGACTTGATCTGATATTAGCTGGATATTGTTGGACTTCCACTTCCTAAGTGGCATACCAGCGGCAGCCAACTCGGCAGTGACTTTCTGACGGATATTTGTGACGTCAGATATTGTATCCCCACCCGTGAGCAAATCGTCGACATAAAAATCATGGATTATAATACCAGCAATCTTCTCATCCTTACAATCTAAGCCAACTTGTTTTAAACACCGAGTTGCTAAAAACGGTGTACTTGCGGTTCCATAAGTTATAGTGTCCCAAATCATAGGTTTTAATAGACTCTAAAGGGTTCTCATGCCAAATATTTTTTTGTAAGTGTCTGTCATCAGGGTGTACGATCACTTGCCGATACATTTTTTCTACATCAGCAGAAATAATGTATTTATGTTTTCAGAATCTAATAAGTAAATACATTAAGTCGTCTTGAACAACTGGACCTACCATTTGTATGTTATTAGATGAAACACCTGAAGTAGTAAGAGTACTGGCATTAAACACTACTCTTAATTTTGTGGTTATGCTGTGTTCGCGTAGAACACCGTGGTGTGGAATAAAATATGCAAGTGATTTTGCATTAACGGAACACTCAGACATGTGTCCTAACACAATAAAGAGCTTTTAAAGCTGGCTGACTTTTAAACCTACGTTCAATTGAAAAGAGACAATGTTTTGCTCTAGCCAGTGAGTCACCTAGAATATGGTGTGATTGTTTGAGTGGTATCCTAACACAAAAGCGACCGAGTGGTGTTTTGTACAAAATGTTCTACACACTTGGCTTCTTCATCAGAATATGAAGATGACTGATTGGGGACTTCTTCCAGTTCCCAGAAACGCGATAAAAGGTTTTGAAGGTCATCTGAAGTGGGTTGTGAGAAAAACGGAAATTGAGTCGTGAAATGTTAACTTTAAGAACTGATGGTGACCGTGACTTGGATACTAT
The DNA here is from genome assembly GCA_945859665.1 of Anorthoa munda. Classification (NCBI taxonomy): domain Eukaryota; kingdom Metazoa; phylum Arthropoda; class Insecta; order Lepidoptera; family Noctuidae; genus Anorthoa; species Anorthoa munda. Next base: position 43,984,681 of record OX243893.1, read on the forward strand.
TAATTAACGGACCTGAAACTAGCCAACCTAGCCTAGATTCAAATAATATCGGTTTGCCGTCACCTAAGTTAATTTTTTGACGCCCCAGTAGGCATGCAGTAGGAAAACATCTGCCCCTATTATAAGATCCACTGCCGATGGCGTGTGGAAATGAGGATTAGCTATAGAAATATCACTAGGTATATTTAAATGATTAATGGCTAATTTATGACACGGTACTTCATCCGTTATGTTTGGTAAATAAAACAATAAAGATTAGAAGTAAAGTTTTCACTTAATGATTTTACAGAAACACTGCACATCTTACTAATACTAGTTTTAGAATTGTTAATGCCTTGTACAGATTCATTAACCTGTACGGTAGGTAAATTCAATAAATCACATAACTTATCTGTCATTATACAAGAAGTACTGCCAGTGTCCAGTATAGCCCGAGCAAGATGTACACGGTTATTCTTGTCATAAACCTATATTAATGCAGTAGCCAAAAGAACTTGAGATTGAGATTTACTTTTATTTTTAAGATAAGTTGCAGCACGTGCAGATAGTGTCACGTGTACATTGGGTTTCTTTTCGGTTGAGTTAATATCTACAGTAACAGTGCTATCAGTTTGCGAAGTAGAAGTATTAGGCAAAGATTTTTGTGATGCACCAGCTACATGTACCAGAGTATTGTGCTTACGTTTACATATCTTGCAACCAAAGGATTTGCAATGATTTGCGTAGTGACCAGCCCGAAAACAATTAAAACATACCTTGTATTGAGGCAGAAACTCAAGCCGTTTTTCGTTACTGAGACCAAGAAACTGTGGACAGTTGAGTAAATTATGTTTATCACTACAATGCGGGCATGATACCGGTGAGGAAATGGTATTAATTTAATTTTTCTGTGGTGGTGTTGCACTGCTTACTGATATCATTGTTTTATGCTTGTTAGATTTAGGAGAACTATTATGACTAGCCTGATTGCGAGACAAATCTAGTGTTTCAAGCAAAACTGCACGATTTCTCAAGAATTCCAGAAAGGTTGCTAATGTGATTGTTTTATCTTTGTCTATATGACCCTTTTGTTCCTCCCACTGTCGGTAAGTTCTTGAATCTAACTTATGGGTACTATATAAATTATCAAAGTATCCCAAAACTTAACTGGCTCATTTAAAGATTCTAAAGCACGTAGATTTTTGTTTAAAGTATCAATGATGTTTTTTATAATATCTGAGGATTCTTTATTAACCACTTCAATGTTAAATAAGGCTGCCACATGATTTTGAATGAGAAGCAGCTTGTTATCAAACCATTCACATAATAAATCCCACGCAATGGAATAATTATTAGCCGAAAACTCAATAGCCCGTATGACTAAGGCGGCTGTCCCTTCTAAGGAAGCTCGGAGGTAGTGAAACTTATTTATTTCATCAATTTGGTCATCCAAATGTATTAGGCTTGAAAACGTGTCATGGAACTCTAACCAATTGTCGTATGTTCCGTCAAACTTAGGTAGTTGAATGGTGGGTAGCCTAACCAGCCGATTATTACTAACGCGAGAAAACTTATCTTCATTAACAATATCATTGCGTCTGGCTAATAATTCCTGTGCCCTTGCAACAACTTTGAAATATGAAGCTTCAAATTCATTACGTTCTGATAACTGTGTATCCATATCCTCAGCTATGCATTCCAACCTTAACTGAACGTCGTCATATTGCGAATAAACAAGTTCAATCTTACCGAGGCGTAACTGCAGTTCGTTCATCTGGGTTTGCGTTAAAGAATCCTTCTTAGAATCCTTCTTAAAATCCTCTAAGTAATTGGAAAATACCGTTAATCGACCTTTATAGCTTGCTCGTTTTTTAATGAGCTCCTTTTCTTCCTTATCAGTAATTCTTTGGGAAGCAGGTAACCAAACTGAAATGTAAGATGTTTAAATTTTATAAATATAACATTGGTATCGTAAATTACTATAGGACAAGTACCTAAAGGATATACTAAAACTAAAACGCTAAAGCGCACAATAAACAATAAAATTGCTGCTTGCAACTTATTATTAGGTTTCAATGTGAAAATAGAAACCATGAACTACCTATTGGTGATTAAACAGACATCATAAAATATTATACCATTTAACAAAGTAGGTAGTAATATGCTTACTTAGACTATGGACAATAATGTGCGTATTGGTTTTACTATTTGTTGCATAAATTATAATCTATGCTTCAGAATTATTGTCTATTGTGTGATTGAGTAGTCTATGGTTTTTCTCCTGATTAAAGTGTGTTATGTGCAAAGTAACAGCGAGTTTTAATTAAACAATTAACCTAGCAGCCCTGCACATATCTAGATGATCATTTACTGATGCAGTGAGAAGTGCTGATTTATTTAAATAATGAATGGGGAATCACCTCAATTTTCACCGGAAGGTTGGTTTGTGTTGAGCTTGCTGAGTCTGCAGTGGGCGGAGTGATTGGAGTCATGATTTTGGTGGTTGGACGGGATAGTTCTAGCATCTCGGTGAGTCCTGCAACGCTAGAGGTGAAGGAGTTTAATTGCCTTGTGAGGTCTTCTTGGAAGGCACGATCCATCTCCATCTGACGGTTGGCCTGGTTGGTCTGAGTTTTAAATTGGTCAACCAACTGACCAAGATGGGTGATATTGTTGGTGAAGGCTTTGGAGTGCTGGAGCTGCTAATATTTTAGAAGCTTACCCCTAATATTTTATGAACTTTACTAAAATAAAGTTAAGATGAGACGGAATACAATACAATGTAGGTATTAGTTAACAAAGTAAGATTTCTTATGATATTTATTGCAAGATAACGAAGGAAACTGCTTAGATTAATGGTTAACAATAATTGAAACCTAGTTTGCTGCTAGATTTCCTTTAATACAATAGATTTACTGCAAATTATAATGATAATTTGGTAACTTGAAAAGAAATCATACATGTGCAAATGAACAAAGAAATTAGATAACAATGTTCTACTAACCTGTACAATTCCATATAAAACTTTTAATGCTACCTGAATATGAGTAATGGGTTCTGAAATAAACATAAATAGGAACACTGCACTGTACTGCACTATGCTGCGCTGTGACCCTTTTTGACCTTGGCCAGCTACTCACAAAACTCCAAACGGCAGTATTTTCCGAGAAATTTTATATTTCCTGGATTTATCCTTATTCCTGGATCACTTATCCGGTTCGATATGGACCAAATTATGTTGAGATGTGTGTTTAGGCAGGTAAATGAAAATTCTAGACTGGAGCTGTTACAAATTACGTATGTATTCCAAAAGAACAAAGGTAATACCAAAAAATATGTAGGTAGACATAAAACGAATTCACCGTTTTAATTGCCTTGTGAGGTCTTCTTGGAAGGCACGATCCATCTCCATCTGACGGTTGGCCTGGTTGGTCTGAGTTTTAAATTGGTCAACCAACTGACCAAGATGGGTGATATTGTTGGTGAAGGCTTTGGAGTGCTGGAGCTGCTAATATTTTAGAAGCTTACCCCTAATATTTTATGAACTTTACTAAAATAAAGTTAAGATGAGACGGAATACAATACAATGTAGGTATTAGTTAACAAAGTAAGATTTCTTATGATATTTATTGCAAGATAACGAAGGAAACTGCTTAGATTAATGGTTAACAATAATTGAAACCTAGTTTGCTGCTAGATTTCCTTTAATACAATAGATTTACTGCAAATTATAATGATAATTTGGTAACTTGAAAAGAAATCATACATGTGCAAATGAACAAAGAAATTAGATAACAATGTTCTACTAACCTGTACAATTCCATATAAAACTTTTAATACTACCTGAATATGAGTAATGGGTTCTGAAATAAACATAAATAGGAACACTGCACTGTACTGCACTATGCTGCGCTGTGACCCTTTTTGACCTTGGCCAGCTACTCACAAAACTCCAAACGGCAGTATTTTCCGAGAAATTTTATATTTCCTGGATTTATCCTTATTCCTGGATCACTTATCCGGTTCGATATGGACCAAATTATGTTGAGATGTGTGTTTAGGCAGGTAAATGAAAATTCTAGACTGGAGCTGTTACAAATTACGTATGTATTCCAAAAGTGTTGTGGCAATCGTTTTGGATAGAAAATTAAATCCAAACATAATCTTAATCCCGCTTAACAAAGTTGGCACCAATTCTGTGCAAATTCTTTCATTCCATTCCTCTTTCATGCCTCTCGTACTTTCATTCTTCATACCATGGTTCTACTTGCATACGTCTTCTTGTATACAATGGGTGGGAATCCCACTTTAACGACGCTTAAAAAAGCTGTAAACAAGAAAAATCATGCTGTGCAGTCGGCGGATCAGGGGGTCAGCCAATTTGCGAATATGTATCCTCCGACTGCACATCATGATTTTTTCTTGTTTACTTACAGCGTTTTAGTTCACTTCTTAAGCAGGCGGGTTATGTTTATTTTTTTTTATTTAAAACCTTTTAGTTATAATTTTTTTTTTCGATTGACTTAAACATATAAGTATTAAGTAGTATATATTTTTGTAATCACCTCTAAAAACCCTTCATTTTGATACCCGGCTCGATGGGTATGGAAGTAAAAAAAATTGCAACCCCCACAATAAGGCGCCCAAAATCCGCCATATTTCTTTTTTGTAACGACACTTATCTAAGAACACTTGGGCAGATAAGACCTATCTAACGATGTTTTAATTATGAAAATCCGTCATGTAGTTTAAATGATATGAGGTAATAAAGAATATTACATACATACAAACATACAAGATACGCGCGAAAAACATAACCCTTTCCTTACAGCCGGGTAAAAAGTATGAAATAATAAGAAATGTCGGCGGTACTCGAAATTTTTAACTTCAATTTTTTAAATTCTTTTACATCGGAGATGGCCACGATGAAAAAATAAAATTTAGAGCTCTATGCTTTGTTTACTCTGTGGTCAGGTATCTGCGGGCTCAGCATTGCAAGAGATTGTATGTTTTACTAAAGTAATGGTTATGGACGATGAGGCAACGGTGGGCCCGTTTTCATTAACCGTCTCTTTTTCTTAAATGTGGTTATCCTCAAATAAATATACGTTTTAGTGTGTTTCTATTCAGTGTTAAAGAAAACGGGCATAACAATAGTTACTTACACGATTTACGTTTTTATAATTTATTATTAAACCACTAACATTTTGTGATTTTATTGTAAGAGTGATGTGAAATTACTCGTACAATAATATACGATTATGTTGCACTTTACAGGATGGCGCAAAAGTCATCACCCTATCGGCAGGTGCTATAATTTTTGCAATAGGCGGCAAATATGAATTCTTCAAAGTAAGCTAGCTTTGATATTCTTATGCAAAGCGTACATGACGGTTAGTACTGAGGCCTTAGGGCGTTTGTACACTAAAAGGAATTTTACTGTCCGGCAGTTCGATTTTTTACGGTCCAATGTGGCATGAAAAAACACGGATGATTGGCTTGTGCACTTGTCCGTCTTTACTCAGATCGGTGCGGCGCAATTTAGTGTAAGCTCTCTTTGAAACTAAACGCCACACACGCTTAACTACGCTAGGAACGTCGTTGAGTTTCTTGGAACGTCGGCAGTTGCTTGCTTTATTACTCTACGTGCAAAGACGTAGAAGACAAAAATAATTCCCCTTATACGTGAAAGGTACAAAGGTACCTGACAGGGTAATTTTACATAAACCACAATAAATTGAGGTAGGACGAAATATTTTTTTTATGTACTATCGGATGTTTACAGCTACATAAGATTAACCTCTCATGAATAATATTGATCGCGGTCGCAGTGCACAAGCATAAACACGTTTTTCATTGCTGTCATCTCGGACCGAAAAAAAACGGCCCGGAATGGGGAAAAGTAAAATATCGGACGGTATAATTACGTATAGTGCAAAAACTAGTATATACATTTATGGCGTGCCATAATGGATCGTAAGAAATCGGACTGCCGGACAGAAAAATTCCTTGTAGTGCACAAACGCCCTTATCGGTACTTGCCGCCGTACTTCCGATCGATCTTGAAGTGCAGCGACGTGCTGCAATGTACTATTCCGCAAGAGAGACCATCGACACGGACGTGTAAATGCAGAGTGACCGTGTTTAAAATCTCTAGTTTTATTTCAACGAGAAACCTATTTACTATTGACTTAAAGACTCCCAGGTTGCAGCTATGAGGAAATTATTGGCATCGCCCCATTCGGAGACTGCCTTCAAGGAAAGATTCAAGCGCCCAACCATAGCCTCCCGGAGAGGCCCGATCTGAGGCCCACTAGCGCGCGCGTCGGATACGTTTCTCTCAGCAACAGTGCTGTCGTCTGCATACCCAAAGGTGCCGGTTTTAGCAGATCGTTTATGTGCAGCAAGAACAATGTTGCTGAGAGTACAGACCCCTGAGGACCCCGGCGTTGATATCCAGTTGGTCAGACGAGTGGCCATCTATAACCACTCATATAAACCGGTCCCTCAGGAAGTCTGAGATCCAATCGCACAGACTAAAGGGCAGACAGAATGAAGGAAGATTACCAAAAAGGCTCTCGTGCCAGACCCTGTCAAAAGCCTTCGAGATGACGAGGGAGACGGCAAGGGCTGCCCCGTGCCTCTGGATGGCCTCACTCCAGATGTGATTGGCATACGCTAGAAGATCCCCAGTTGACCGATTTTGGCGGCAGCCATATTGGCGGTCAATGAGGATGTTGTTAGCTTCTAGGATTGCCAGGAGCTTGGATTTCGCACCCGTTCTATATTCTTGCAGGGGATGGACGTAGACCTTCACCAATTCTTTTTATCCGTTCGTGAGCGTATGGCCACGAGTCCACGACGTGGCTGGAGGTGGATCACTGTGTTGCCCAATCTCACAGGACATGGTAACTTTAAAAGTAAATTATTTTTCTTCAAGCTTATTGCCTCACTTTTATATAAATATTTATCACTCCTGGCGGCCGCCATATTATCATTTTCTCAACTTAAGGGAAAAAAAGATATCAAATAAACATAATCCAAAAGCAGAACTAAAACTTTTCTTTCATAAAATTCCAAAGAAAATCGGGTGAAAAGTTTTGCGCCAACCTGTATAAACAGGGTATGGTTTGATTACGGTAGATTTTAAGAAAATCAAAATGCATGGTTATAAGCTCGTCAACATTAAATTATGGAAAGCTCAGAAACCTCGTGGGGTTGCTCTATCGTTTCTTCAGTAAATTGCGATTTAAACTTATTAAAGTATTTCGACGGGAATCGGTAATGTTTACCGAATGCCGGTTCTGCATATTTCTTGAATCTTTTGAATTCCAATTCTTCTTTAGCCCATTCTTCTTTTTTCACATAGAAGAGAGCAGATCGTAACCAAGCTGGCATAAACTCATCCATGTAATAATATCGCCTTTTCCAAACTTTGGTAGTATCACAGAAGTTGCCGCCCGTTCCCCCGACCCAAAATGGAAGGCTGCGGAATTAAAAATAAAATCATGTGGAATATAAAAAAATATCTTCAATGAATAGGGATGTCTACCTATATATCCTACACTAATAATCCGGGTAGTAACACCGCATGTGTGTGTAAAAATTTCGTTACTGTCATAATATAATGATTTCTGGGTAAAAAAATTGTAAATCACTTTGATTGTATTTTTGTCTGTAATATTTATTCCTTAAAAAAGTTTATACCTTCCGAGCCCTGCAGAAATGTTATTCATGACATAATCATATGCTTCCTTATTCTGTTACGTAAATAACGCCCTACGGCAGGTCCAAAATTGGTTCACTAAGTGCGTAAATTTCGCCTTGTCGATTGTCAAAGTACTGATTGTGACATTATATTAAACAAGAAGAAGCTAAATTCGGCGATAAACTGGTTTTTTCTGGGGATAACGCTAGACTAACTAATACTATTATGGCAGCTTATCGTGTAAGAAAATATTCTTCAATTTACTGATGTAGAGCGAGGCTGGTCTATTTTAGTTATTTTCGTAGTTTATTTTCTAACGGTATCTAACTATGGGAAAAAAGCCTGCAGACATCTAGTCAATTTTTATGCTGCGTAGCGCGCGAGGCACAGGTCGGCACATATCTTACAAGACTGTGAACGTTATCTACGATACCAAAAGTTTTTAGTTCTACCCACAAGTTTTTTTTTTTATCTATCCAAATGTTATTTACCTATCAGGATAATGGCTAATTTTGGACGATCTTCAAGTGTCTCCTCTTGGGTATCGGATGGCATTGAGAGACATGAAGATACTGTAACGGGAACGCAACGAGCTGATGTAGTCATGGCATGTGTAGAAAAGGAAAACCTGGTGAATGAAACTCAGAAGGGCCCAGAAAAGAGAGCAAGACAGGACAGTGAAGAAGATAAGGAAATAGAAGATGACGACGGATTTATAACCGTTAACAGAAGACCTAAACGGTTATTGCGAAGTTTTTCCGAAAACCGGGAGGAAAACATATCGGGAAAAGATATTGAAAAATTGGAAGGTTGGGTGATAAATTTATCATCTAAGGAGGTACTTCCAAAACAATTTGGTATGGCGAAGCTGCTGAAAGCCAAAAATATTAATAACATCTTAAGAATAAAATACAAAAGCCTCTATAAGATAAAACACTAGCTGTTGCCCGTGGCTTCGCTCCCGTGGACCACCCCACAGGACCCGTTTTCTGGATAAAAAAATAGCCTATGTCACTCAGGAATAATGTAGCTTTCTATTGGTGAAAGAATTTTTCAAATCGATCCAGTAGTTTCGGAGCCTATTCGGTACAAACAAACAAACAAAAAAACAAACAAAAAAATCTTTCCTCTTTATAATATTAGTATAGATATAGATAAAGAGGATGCAGATAAATTGTCAAAAATTTCAGGCGCTCGATTTTAGTTGTCAAAGTATAGACGAAGTCAACCTATCAAATGGTGTTGTTAAAAACGTAGCTCTGGATATCGAAGAGAAAGAGATAATTGAAGCGTTTACAAGCGAGTATGAGATTGTCTATGAGAAGACTGCAGCGCCTAGCTGAGGATAAAAAATGGGTAGACAGTACTGTAATCCGATTGGCGTTTAAGAGTTCCACTTTGCCCTCGTATATTTTTGGATACAGGTGTCGTTTCAAAGTGGAACCGTACTTCTTTCCTGTCACCCAGTGCTCCGGATGTTGGAAATTCGGGCACACAAGGAAAGTTTGTCCTACTAGGAAAATAAAATGTCCTAAGTGCGGTCAGGATCATGAAAACTGTCTGGAAACGCAATTTGTGTGCATTAATTGTAAAGGGCCACATATGCCACTTGATAAAAAATGCCCGGTGTTCGTCAAAGAAAAAATTATAAAAAATATCATAAGTCAAAACAATTGTACTTACAAAAAGGCCCTAGCATTGTACCAACAAAATAATGCACGGAAAACATTGCTAAGACATCAAATAATAGCTCGAATGAAAAGCAAGACCGTTATATTAATGCTATTTCATACAAGGATATTTTACTAGGGAATAGTAAAAACAATCTGACTTCGACGACTTTGGAGGAAAATAACGAAAATGAAGGAACAGTAGGAGCAAGAAAGATTCACCGACAATCAATTACTAAGAAGAAAAACAAAACAAAGAAAAAGAGTGTTCAAGAGAGTGGTGAAGATTCAGAGGAAGAAGAATTACAGAGCCAACCGAAAAAATCACCCGTATCAGAAGAAAGTACAAGTTCAAAAGATAAGGGTTCAAGGATTAGTAAGATATTTTATAAAATTCAAGAAATAATAATATCCAAAAAATCATTAGAAGAAAAATCAGTTTATGTGTGCAATACATTGTAGAACAAGTGACATCGATATTTTTTGAAAAGCGGGGAAGCATAACATGTCGGAATAATAAGCGAAACATGGCTCAAACCAGACTCACATATAAACTTAGGAGGCTACAACATCCATCGACAAGACAGATCGGACGGTTATGGTGGGGTGGCAATTTTATGCCATAAATCCCTAAGAGTACATGCAACTCCTATTCGAGTAAGTAATTCTAGTATAGAAATAGTTGTAATCAAAATTCTTAACTGTATGTTAGTTCATAATGTTATCTCCATTTACTGTCCATCGCCAGTTCGTACCTGTCAATCGGATTGGGATAATATATTTTCATTGTTCCCGACTAAAACTATAATTGCGGGTGATTTTAATGGCCATCACAGTAATTGGGCGAACAGGCCTGACACAAAGATATTTGATAGTTCCCTAGATAATGGCTACATCTCACTTAACGATGGCAGACCTACAAGGGATATTACGTTCTGTTCTACGGATATTGCTGTAAATGCTGAGTGGGATGTAACCAACGAATGTTTAGGTAGTGACCACTTAATTCTTAAGATTTGTTTTAAGTTTCAAGATTCCCTAATGTGTATTTGTAGAAGAAACTTTAAATTGGCTAAATGGTTAGAGTTTAATTGACAGAATTATTCTTACAAAGTGGATGCGAGTTTGACGATGTTCAAGAAATGTATGATTGCTTTCTAAAACATATACATAAAGCGGCTGAGCAAAATATACCTTGCAGAAAAATATGTATAAGTCCTGCTAGTAAATTCGTGCCTAAGGTTTATTGGAACCAGGATCTTTCTAAGTCCGTGGCCCAACGTCGGCTTGCACTGAAGCAATTTAGACGAAATCCTACTCCACAAAATTTGGACCGTTTTCAGATAAAAATCTCAGAAACTCAACGTTTAACAAGACGAGCTAATTCTCAAAGCTGGTATAGTTTTTGTGACAGTATTGATGAAACGACCAGTCTGTCAGAAATGTGGAGAAAGATGAGATGGATGAAAGGGCTTAGACAAACTAAAGTATATTCTTCTGACGTAGGTAAACAGGAACTATTAATTTCTTTAGCACCCGATTCTGTGGCTGATCAGCCTATTACGTTTACTTCATCCAACCCGAAACTTGACGTTGATTTTACGTTTCATGAAATGGAAAACTGTTTTAAACGCACAGATACTTCGCCGGGGCAGGGCGATATTTACTATTCTATGATTTACAATCTGCCTTTAATAGGTAAACAGTTCCTGCTTCAGATGTACAATCTCATATTTAGATCTGGATACGTTCCTACCCAGTGGAGGAACATACAAATTATACCGATACCTAAACATAACAATAATCCTAGCTCCAAACTGCGACCTATTGCTTTGAGCGGTTTTTCGAAAACAATGAGATTGTATCTCCGAATACAGTAGGATTCAGAAGAGGGCAGTCTTGTATGGACTGCTTGGCCCGTCTTGTTGCAACTATTCAGATCGGTTTCTCTCAAAATAGATCCACTTTAGCATGCTTTTTAGATATTGAGAGAGCCTACAATAATGTTTTGATTAGTAAAGTAGTAGGTACTTTAGAAGAACTACAAGTTGGATCTAAAACATTTAGATACCTTTGGGAGTACTTGAGAGAAAGACATCTTCAGATTAGGTGTGATGACGAAGGTAGTGGCACTATTACGAGATCGACAAATAAAGGAATTGCTCAAGGTGATCCCATATCACCTTTACTTTTTAATATAGTTACTACAGCGATTTGTCGAAACATTAATAAAGTGTTTATATGTCAATATGCAGAAGATTTTGTTTTGTTTTGCTCAATGTAATAAACTTGAAGATAGTGTATCAAATATGCAAATAACTTTAAATACAGTATTAAAAGTATTGGAGCAGCTTGGGTTGGATTTATCAGCTCCTAAGTCTAAATATTGTGTTTTTGGTAGGACTCGTAGAATGCAGAGGGTACAATTTGAGGTTAAGGCTTCATTATTAGACTCAGTTGATTGTATCGGATACTTGGGTTTCTGGTTAGACCGATCTTTACGATGGGGAAAACACATTAATGAATGTTGTGAGAAATCGTTAATTTTTTTAATTATATTAAAGGTATTAGCAGGCGCTAAGTGGGGTACTCATCCTACACATATTCGTAGAATATATTTCGCTCTTATCAGAAGCCGATTAGATTATGGGAGCTATTTATACGACAACGCGGCTATATGTCATACATCTAAAATAGACAAACTCCAAAAACAGGCACTTAGAGTTATTGGTGGGTTTATTAAGTCGACTCCTATTCATGCTATGGAGAGTGAATTAGGTATTCCTCCTCTTCATATAAGAAAACTGTATCTATCTTTTAAATTTTGCTTAAAAACTAAGTCTTGGGCTAATAACACAAATACAAAGCTTTTAGAAGAACTTAATGAATTATCCAATAATATATATTGGTTATATAAGAAGAAACCTCTGTTAGCAAAATATTATAATGAAAGTCGACAAGATATGATAGCCTCTTCTTACCCGCTTGAGATGTTTAAGTTAGACACCTGGTTATCCAATATAAACTTAAGAAATGTGTTACATTGTAACTTGGATGCCGTCTTAGGGGTAAAATCGCAATACATGAGCCACGCCCTAAAAGTTGAGGTTTTGCAAGAATTACATACGAAATATCATGGCTATTATGCAATTTACACCGATGGGTCTAAATCTCTTGCTGGTGTTGGTGCTGCATTTTATGATCCGTCAACCAAAAACCGTAGCATTTACAAATTAAATTAGCACTTCTGTATTATGTCGGCGGAACTATTTGCAGTGTCACAGGCGTTATCTTATGCTGCCAGTTTAGAGCAAAATAAAATAGTAATCTTAACAGACAGTAAAAGTGCTTTATTTCACATTGCTCGATGCGCCTCTGGTACCAGAGGCATTTCAATAGCATATAAAATATTAGAGCAAATATTTTATTTTAATAAAAATCATGTAGCCTTGGCACTGCAATGGGTACCTGCACATATTGGCCTGACGGGTAATGAAGAGGCTGACAGCTTCGCTAAAAAAGCTATATCAGATGGAGTTGGAATCAATATTTTGCCTAACCATTCAGAAATGCTCATTTTATAAATCGAAATGTTTTAGAACATTTAAAGAATATTTCGATGAAAGATCTAAATCAAAGGGTATATGGTACAAAAGTATCCAATGCGAACCTCTTCATATCCCGTGGTTTACAAATACTAAATTAAGTAGACCTTAAATTGTGACTGCATGTCGATTACGTTCCGGAAACATCCCTAATAGATGTTTTGCCTTCTTAATAAAGAAAGTGGATTCACCGAATTGTGAGATTTGTGGGAAAAGTGACGACGTGCAACATCGATTAATCCGTAATGCAAATAAAAGAGACCAATTGGTTAGGCAATTTAGCCTGAATTTAAAAAATGTTGGTGCTCTTTCATAGCATCCTAGCTGAACCAAATTCGGATGCGGCTAAACTGCTATACTCATTTAAATTAAATTTAATTTAAGAGTTAGTATTTTTAATTGTGATTAAAGTTTTAGGATAAGGTACGATGGGATTGTCATCGTCATTTCATGTACAAAAATCCCTTGTAAATAAATAAAGAAAAAAAAAAATATGCTGCAAAAACGAGACATCAGAGCGATATACAATCTCGGAACTGTTTAAGGACATTAACTTCATGACGCCGGCCGGCCGCCTTGTCCAATATACACACATAGGCAAAATTAGCGAAACAAGAAAAAAATATCGTAATACTTTTATTTTATCGTTACAACCCGGTGGTTTTTGTTTTGTTTTATAATAAAACCAATTATGCCAAAACAAGTGAACGTCATCTTTCATGAAATTGTTTTAACTTTATTCTCGAACTTGCATATTTTTTAGAGAATTTCGCTTATTGCCACTTTATGGTTATTTCGTTTTTCTGGGGATCACGCTAGACTCAAGATTACAATGGGGACCTCATTTAATATTTCTTGCAGGGCGGCTAACTTAGGCAGCTTATCGTGTAAGGAAAATTCGTCATTTTACTGATGCAGATACCGCGAGGCTGGTCTATTTTAGTTATCATTGTTTAATTTCTAACGGTATCTAACTATGGGAAAAAGGGCTGCAGACATCGAGACAATTTTTATGCTGCAAAAAGAGACATCAGAGCGATTTACAATCTCGGAACTGTTTAAGGACATTTAACTTCATGACGGCGGCACCTTGTCAATATACACACACAGGCAAAATTAGCGGAACAAGAAAAAAATATCGTAATACTTTTATTCTACGTTACAACCCGGTGGTTTTTGTTTTGTTTTGTAATAACACAAATTTTGCCTAATTGATAAAACAAGTGAACGTCAACTTTCATATAATTGTTTTAACTTTATTCGAACTTACTACTTTACTTACTTGCTTATTGCCGCTTTATGGTCATTTAAAATTAAAACCTCAAAAAAAATTGCCATACTGAGTTATTTATATTATTTTTAAGGTTTAGATCTTTTTCGAAGTGGGACGTCATTGTTTCCAACTTAATTCAAACAGAGGACCAGGGCACTTGAGATAAGGAGCATTTACCTGTTTTAACCATTTATTGCACTTTCCAATGATTCAGAGAGACAAATGTTTTTTCGAGAAGATCAGGATAGTGCAGAAAAGCCGTATTTCTAACAAGAATAATCGTTCGTTCAGTTTCGCATTCGCAAAAACCTGCGTTTCAAGGCCGTACAAGTCAGAAATGAGCTGTACGAAGCTGCGGTACGAAGGATATTGAATGATGCTGGTTTTGTATCGTTCATGACCGCTAAAAGTCTCTAAATTGAGGCAAACTTCATTAGAAACAGTATAATTTTTGCTAGAAAACATCGCGTTTGGTCCACGGACTAATGTAGTAAAATATTGTTTAGTGATGAGAGTGCAAGTCATCAGGTTTGAATTTAAATTGAATTGACGGCCGGCAATAAATGTGTTATCGTGAACAAGTACAACATAATCTGTCAATCCTTTAAACTACTGTGGCATATGGTAGAGGAACAATATTGGATTCAGGTAGGAATTAGGATATGTTTGAGAGCTCGTACGGACTTGGTTGGTGATCGATGTAGAAGATCTTATTGCAGATCGCTGTAGAAGTGTTATTGAAGAATAAAATGTGGTACCGTCTACCCCTTTATCATTGATTTTTGAATTTTATTGTTTTTTTTTTATTATTTAATTTGGATTTAATTTTTATTTTTGTGACTGTATTATGATTCAATTTTTGTTTTAATCTGATTTAATTTTGATAGATTTGTAATTTGATTATTTATTTTTTATTTGACGTTATTTTGTTTTTCATTTGATTTTGTTTTGATTTATTGTTTTTTAATTGTACTTTGATTTAATTTATATTTTAATCTGATTTAATTTTAGTTTACTTTTGTGAATACCTAACTTAATTTGATTTTATTTTATTTGTGATTCGATTTAATTTTAATTTAATTCGATTTAATTTTTAATTTAATTTTCGTGATTCTTTTTTATTGTTTTGAATTTGGTTTGGTATTACTTTTTATATTTCCTTAATTTTTAAGTGTTTTTTACTAGTAAATATGTGCATGTCAGGTTCACATCTAGTAGATGTTAATCAGACTTTTTCTGTTAGACCTTTTTTTTGCTAGTATGATTGATTGTACACCAGTTTTGTGAATAATAATAAAATACATTGATCCGGGATAATACCACTTTTTCAACATCAGTATCTAAAAAATGCCAATATCGCAGTTTTGGTATAGCTGGCGAGATCACCAGATATGCATCCTATAGAACACGTTTGGGACCTGCTAAAGTAAATAATAAAATTCGTAATACCTACTCCTGTCAGTGTGGGTGAACCATTAACCATTTGGAGGAGAAAATTGAGTTCTTAGAACGCTAAAATTTATTGATGGAAAAGAGTGTCTGTGGTGGTGTCTGTCCTGCACGTGCTTTTCCATATAGGCATACTGACCGCTTGCAAATGTGCAACTGGCTTTATATTAGTTTTTATTTGTTGACAATTTAAAAGTACCTTTAACGATATATTAAAAAATAAAATCATTGTTCCGGACTGGCATCAACCAGCTGTTGGTCTCAGTGAAAGCCAATAAATCAGGGATGGTACAGTTCATTATATCCATTATAACTGTTTAGTCCGTCATTGAGAATATCTAATATTAAAAGAAACATATTTTTTGCTTTATCACATTAATAAAATTGACGACGTTCAGGAGTGGAGGCTTGTGATATCACTTTTGAGTGAAAAGTATAGATAAGATAGATTTGACCTTAAGCCATGTCTCCCAGTGGGGTGATGACAATCTGGTCGCTTTTAACGCCACCAAAACACAGGCATGTCTTTTTACCACAAAGAGGACTCATTTCACCCAAACGCCTACTTTTCGGGGTGCATCTGTTCCTGTAACAGATCGGCTCGAGCTCCTTGGCATGGAGTTGACATCCAGTCTTAACTTCGGCGCCTCCATTGAGTACAAAGCCCAAATTGCGGCAAAAAAACTGGGCATCTTAAACAGAGTGAAGCGATACTTTACGTCTGGACAGCTTTTAACTCTTTACAAGGCGCAAGTCCGATCCTGCATGGAGTATTGCAGCCACCTCTGGGATGGCTCAGCTAAATATCAGCTTGCCGCGCTTGACTCGGTGGAACGCAGAGCTAAGAGACTAATTGGCGACGTCAAACTGGTGGATGCCAAGCTTCATAGCTTGGCTCATCGCCGTAAGGTTGCCTGCTTGTCGGTCTTCTACAGACTATACTTTGGCGAGTGTGCTCTGGAACTCCACGACCTCATCCCACCGGCCCCCTTCTACCATCGGACATCTAGACGCACTGCAAGTTACCATCCTCACTTAGTTGCCATTCCGCCAATTCGCACCAAGCGCTTCCAAACATCCTTCATAATGCGCACAGCAAAAGAGTGGAACTCACTACCTGCGTCTGTGTTTCCAAACGCATACAACCCGAATCTCTTCAAAGTTAGAGTAAACAGGCTTCTTCTGGGTAAGCTCACTCCATCGTCGACTTTGTCTCCGTCATCTCTGACCTAGGCTAGAGTCAAGAGCAAACCCATAATAAATAAAAAAACAAAAAAAAAAAGTACCAAAATGTGACGCTGAAAATATTGCGTCCAATATTATTTATAATCCACCTGACGGAATAAAAATATATTTTTTTATATGATAGTTACTGTTGTAGTAGGGTTATTTAGAAATTGAATGGTATTTTCCACTATACAGAAGCATAGCGCGCTAAAGGTCTTTATCCGATTTTCGGCCTCTGCTCTGTCTAATCTAACGGTAGTAACTTAACAGCACGTTCAGGATTTTCCGGATCTTATTATTACCGGATCAAAAAAAACGCAGGAATTGATTTTGAATGAATCTGTCATTTTATATTTATGTAAGCAAAAACTTAGTTTGGCTAGAGGAGAGTATTACGATGAATACACGTACTTCTATGCAGTTGCAGTTGTCAGAGACTGGGGATAGTGAAGAGGACATCGCTTCACGGATCGCCAAAGCCCGAGCTACCTTCGCGTAGCTGTTTGGCAATCGCGGAAACTGACCCGAAGGTTTAAACTCAAAATCTTCGGGTCCAATGTCAAATCCGTGCTGCCCTACGGGTGCGAAACGTTGAAGGTCACAAAGGACATATCACGCCAAATACTAGTCTTCGTCAACCGCTGTCTCCGTCGCATTCTCGGAATTTACTGGCCCGAGACCATCTCCAACGTAGAGCTGTTGGAGAAATGGTACGAGAGCCCGATCGACCGTCAGATCAAGCGTCGCAAGTGGAGATGGATTGGCCACACGCTCCGAAGGGGTCCCGATCACATACCCAAGCAAGCTTTGGACTGGAATCCCCAAGGGAAAAGAAAGCGTGGCCGTCCCCGTCAAACCTGGCGTCAAGATCGATCGCGATGGAGGACATCTGTGGACGCCCTCTGCCCCATCTAGAGGTTATAGGACATTAAATCAAGTATGCAGTTGCAACCAATAAGATTCTGGTTTATGCATCCAGGTGGAAAAATATCCTTAACAACATTAATCAGTGGAATTTGAAAAGGTCAAACTATCATGTCATTGCTAGGTTAATTTAATTCTATCATAAAAATAAATGTAATAAAAATGATTCGTCAGCCACTCGTCGTCGGCGCTCAAATATTTTTGCCCGTTGAACCATCGTTAATAGCCAAATAAATAAAATGCAAATAAATAAAATGCAAATAAATTATCTTTGCTCAATGCATTAAGTGACGGATGAAATAATAATATGTTAAAGAAAAATAAGTTTTTTCACTTAATACGAAATGGTCATTGCGTCAACTCCTTGCCCTTAATATATGTTTATTTTGAATTTCAATTTAATATGGATGAAAAAGGGGCGATTTCTTTTATTGAACGTAAAGGAGGAACAGTTATTTTGGATACCAATTATCAATATTATAAATAAACACATTACCCTCCTTCGGCAGTCGGGTAAAAATATAATTTTGAAGGAGGGTTGGTCGAGATGGCGGTGTTCACTATTCAAAAAATCAAAATGTTGTGGATCCATAAAGTTGAATGTACGTATTATTAGTTACATTTTTGTAGATAGGTATATGATTTTTGTTAGATTTTAATTTATTTCATAAGACATGACAATTAGATAAGTTATTGCTTTTTTACGATATGACATTATGATCATATTTTTATTTTATTTAATCATTTATTTCCCAATACAAGACAAGTAGATAAATTATTGCTTTTTTACAATATGATATGATCATATTTTTAGATTTTAATTTATTTCATAAGACATGACAATTAGATAAGTTATTGCTTTTTTACGATATGACATTATGATCATATTTTTATTTTATTTAATCATTTATTTCCCAATACAAGACAAGTAGATAAATTATTGCTTTTTTACAATATGACATTACATTTCTCAGGAAACCAAAGTAATTCCTATGAAAAACATTCTTGTACATCAGATTTATCGCTAAAAATCATAGCCAAGGATGTAGCGAAATTAAGGGAAATAGTAAAAAATTGCGATGAACCTGTCCCTAAATTATGCGAGATGAGATGCGGTAAAGCTTTACGAAAATAGTGATATTGTCTACAGCATTACCCAATATTCAGCATTGCCAGTATCAGAACTGATATAAAGCACAAGGTGTACCAAAAAGCATTTTCACACAAATGCATGAAATTGTAGTGTCTGAAAAAATTTAGAACTTTGTTTTGGCGGACTATTCGTCTGGAGGTCAACGAATACTCGTATTTTGTACATCAATATCGAGGCAAGTAATAGGTGAATTGAATGATTTTATGCGGACGCTACATTTAAAAACTGTCCGCCACCTTTTGAAGAGCTATTCAGTTTCCATGCCGACAATAGAAGTACGTTCGAAATTACCAAAGTGATTTCTGTAGTATTTGCACTACTACCGGATAAAACACAAAACAGATACAATTTTTTTTTCCATTTATTTAAAAGTATATTCCCTAATTTTAATCCGAAAAAACGGCATTGCGATTTTGAAAAATCTGTTATTGTTTGCGAGAATATTTGCCCGATATTCAGAAAGAATTGAACACTTTTGCCTAAAGACAATATATGTATTAAAGATGAAAGCCTTGATTTAAATGATACATTTTTTTTTTTCAATTATGTAGAACGATATTGGCTGAAGCATGATTATCTCTTAAAAATAATAAGTAATTTTGGACAACGTCATAGAACTGACAACGTTTTAGAAAGCTATCATTCAAAATTAAACAAAAATATGTATAGGAAAAATACAGCAACATTAGTGCGTCTTTTAAACACTGTCAAAGATTTTGAACGTTGCTCGTGTGTTGCAAGTAAGAGACGAGTAAAGGATATAAAACATAATAGAGAGTCAATACAGATTCATTAGAGGTGAGCAATGCAGATTCATTAGAGGTGAGCAATGCATCACTACCCAGGAATTTAAAAATTCGATCAGGACGATGTAATAATGAGAATTAACACGCAACTGGTAAACAAGGAAGTTATTGTTGAACATGATTTGGAGAAATTTGCCAATATTTTATCTAAGTATTATTAATATAATTATTTCGCCGTAGTGTACTAATTTGTTACTAAATTTAAGACAGTAGGTACTTAACTGAGTAATAAAAGCGTATACCTCAGAGAAACATTATTTTACAATGTATGTCCTCGAAAAGAGCGTTTTCCAATCAGCCAAACTGTGCGGAAAGTATCACTTTTTTAACTAGTGCTTTTTACTTTTCTGTATTTTTTAAATTTTTAACTCCAACAACAGCCCGACGCGCGACGCATAGTTTTTATTATTTGAGAAAAGTTAAAAAAAATAGTTAAGTACAGATTATCATTCATATAAAAGGTAAAATAAAACTAATACTTCATTAAAGGCCTTTTTAATTACTCTAGATTTAGATTTTGATCAATAAATTATTAATTTTAAATATGCATTAAATATCTTTGGCAGAACGTATATTTTACTCGTGCCTTTTTGCGTTACGACGTGACAGCTATTTGCACATGCGCAGTAGATATGCCCGAGGAACTTTTAGTTATTCTGGCGCGCTTGAATATGCCCGCCATTTTATTAATTTTTGCTTAATTCAGATATATTTTTTTATTTCCTCGCGCAATGCATAGTAAAATGTTGTATGATACACGTACGTAAGATGATTTCCGACTCGTGTCGATTTATCCACTCGCACGCTTCGCTCGCTCGTGAATAAAAATGCCTTTCATCGGAAATCACATACCTTCCGCACTTGTAGCATAAATATGTTGGGGTTAATAACGTGGACACCAAAGAAAATAACGGTTTAAGAGTTTGAATAATAACAGATTAATTACCCTTTGTTTTTATGTATCGAAAGGTGTGTGTAGCACATGTTACTCTTTCTAAGGTTTATGGAATACTGTGCCGTGGCCAGCTATAACATTTCAGTTTTAAGTGTTGATAAGGGCTCAAATAATAAACCATATAATTTATGGTTAGAGAGAGAAGGATATAGGTGTTGAATAGTATTAATTTATTTTTGTTAAACTCCAACACGTGCCCTCAAAAATAAATCCCTTTTTCTCTTTAATACCATCATCGTAATAATACAAATTTTTATGTATCGAAAGGTGTGTGTAGCACATGTTACTCTTTCTAAGGTTTATGGAATACTGTGCCGTGGCCAGCTATAACATTTCAGTTTTAAGTGTTGATAAGGGCTCAAATAATAAACCATATAATTTATAGTTAGAGAGAGAAGGATATAGGTGTTGAATAGTATTAATTTATTTTTGTTAAACTCCAACACGTGCCCTCAAAAATAAATCCCTTTTTCTCTTTAATACCATCATCGTAATAATACAAATCTCAAACCATCTTTATACAATAATAAAACACACACCTTTCTTTCTGGGAAACAATATTATCATGGTCCAACATTCATTGCAGAGGATTAGGGAAACCCAGAAAACCTAATCAGACCAATCAATCATTACATCTATTGTAATTAATTATATGTTAAAGTTATTCATTTACTTATTAACAAGGTCTTATAATTAAATATCCGTATAATTATTACCAAGCTTTTATTATTAACACATTATGTACCTAACCATCCTTGTAATTGTAACAAATCCTTTTATAATTAACTTATCCTTTTTATTATAACCAAGCCTTTTTATTATATCCTTAATACATATTTGCAACACCACCCCGAACTTCATACTCATTCAAAGACACACCGCAGGGATTTTGTCAGGATAACAGACAACTGGTTAATAGAAACATAAAACACATTCACACACTTTTTCTCAAATTTATTTTATAGTTTCAATGTGTTTAGATCGTTTGTGACTGGTTGGATAGCTTCTTATCAGATCCACACCACTTTGCCAGGGTGTACCAAGTAAGAATTATCAACAGAGTTATTGCTACTTTTTGCCATAATCCCGTTCGGGCTCAGATTTCACTGGCCATTTGATAAGATATTAATTTCATCCATTATAACATCACTGACTCTCACAAAACAATTGTCTACCATACCTGCACCTCATGTATACAATTTCGTTTATAACCAAAGAATTATTTCTCTTTGACAACACATTGTCAAATTTAGGTTTCTTCTACTTATTACAAAGTAAACAGTAAAACCAAAACATTTAAATACTTTAGTTGTGGCTTCTTATTATGCCATAAAACATAAGGTGTGTTATTAACCTTAGTAATCTCCAGAACAATCTTATCCCTGAATGATTTGACACATTTAGACCCTATTAGTAGGTACAACTTATTACTAATTACATGTACGACTCCGTTCTATAATATTCGTTGTTCTAATCATCCATTCAGCAATTCCATTCAATTCCGTAATACAAAGCATACTGTATTGGTAACTAATACCATTTCGAGTTCAAAACTCTTTCATTTAATTGGATACAATTTCCTCCCCATTATCACAACATAAATTAGGAATAATTCTCAGATCAATCCCGAAACATAACAAAAAACATTTGGTCTATCACAAAAAAAACACAACTCAGTTTTTGTTTCCAATAGACTCAAGTGTCGTAACTCATCTGTGAGCACTTTAAATATCTACTTTTAACATAACTTTTATTTTCAATTTATCAATTGCCAAACAAGCTTGTTATCACAAATAAAAGCTTCACACAATTTTTCATAAGGCACAATATTATTAATTGTATCACTATTAGAAAAAAAAATAATTTGCCTTTATGCCTCACATTTCGTTCCACATTAAATCATAATAATTATTTACGAATTTATTTACAAACATTTGCTAATTAAAGCGTTTATTAAATGCAGACAATTAACGCCTATTAGATAATTCAAAGACTTACCCTTTATTACCGGTTTAACATCTTTGAACACAATGACTCCGCCGTTTTATCAAAAACGACAGTATTTCCTGCTTGCTGCGTTTTGCTTACCGATATTATGGGATCTCGCAGAAAAATACATTCTGGAGCACACCTGGAACGCCCATCTGACAGGTAACCGGCAGATCTCCTTCCTTCGTCGCGTGTATAAACGCGTATTTTCATCATATGGTTCTGGGTTTTTGAACTAACCATAATATGCACCTTTATATTGTTCCTTCTTTTGTTTGCCATGGCTTTACCAATTCTTGGACTCTTGAACGGTTTTATTGACTTTTATTTTTGTTAACGATCTATTGAATTGTTTTAGTGAGACTTATGGCCTCAAAATTGCGTCCTGAAGTACTTTTAGAGTTAGATCATGACCGTCACTTTGTAAGTTTGATTGTATGATCGAATAATCTCGTTTTCACAAAAGCTAGTATTATATTATCTTTAGTCAATAAATTGTCATTCAGTCTCGATTGTGTCGACAATATTGCTTTTTCTATTAAGAAATCCTTCGACTTTACACCTGCAGCTTCCAGTTCAGTAATCTTTTTCAAGAGACAGTTACGTCGCACATCAGCACATATTTTTTTTGTTGAAACTTCACTGTCGACAACGTTCAGTAGGTACTTCAAGTTCACTTAATAATTTTCGTTATTTGAAATGTCTACACACCTTACTTATTTCCATCAAAATTTTAAATGTTTATTTTTCTCATTTTGATTTTGTACAGTCTTATTCCTTTTTATTTGTTTCACTAGATGCTCAACTCGTTTCTATTATTTAGTGTCCAATTGGTTTGAATAATAATAGTTTTATTACCCTTTGTTTTTATGTATCGAAAGGTGTGTGTAGCACGTGTTACTCTTTCGAAGGTTTACGGAATACTGTGCCGTGGCCAGCTATAACATTTCAGTATCAAGTGTTGACAAGGGCTCAAATAATAAACCATATAATTAATGGTTAGAGAGAGAAGGATATAGGTGTTGAATAGTATTCATTAATTTTTTGATAAACGCCAACAAAATAACTATTATGAATGCACTTATATCTAAATTTCATTCTCGGAATTAATACCATGTACGTAAGCGTCAACACTGTTTTTTATTGAAAAATCTCATGAAGTGGGACAGCAGTTTATTTGTATTTCTGTATTTGTCAAACAACAGTTCGTTTTTAAATGTTTATTCATTTATTTTTTGATAAACGCCAACAAAATAACTATTATGAATGCACTTATTTCTATATTTCATTCTCGGAATTAATACCATGTACGTAACCGTCAACACTGTTTTTTATTGAAAAATCTCATGAAGTGGGACAGCAATTTATTTGTATTTCTATATTTGTCAAGCAACAGTTCGTTTTTAAATGTTTTATTTTTTAATTTCAAATTGAAATATTTTAGATGGGGTATCACGGGCAGCAAAATAAATATATTTAATAAGAAGATGGGGCTCCACAAGCAAAATATTTGCTCGTGGTACCCGTGGTGCAAGGGGAACCACACTGCGGAACCACGGGCACGTACCGTGAAAAATTTCGCCTACAGTAGTACCGCGCCAATGCTGGACGGTTTACGGGCAGAAACAGCACCGCAATTCTCGTAGCGAAACACAGGCCGTTGAAAAAAACATACGGAACCCGTTGTAAAATGTACAGAACCATGAAGTCTGCAAACTCACAAGAGGGTCTCGCGCTCTGCCGTTTTCTGAGTACAACAATATTTGTTATTTTAAATGTAACTTATTAAATTTGAAAAGTGGAATTATATTGTAGTTCAAGATTTAACTTGGATTGTTTTCACATACAAGTTATCTACACTACAAATACTATATCGGTTTTAATATTAATTCATTCAAACATTTTAATAAATACCGTTATCATTATAATTGCCACATTATGATCAATATACTATTATTAGTTGGTTAGAGCCATCTGCCGGTGAACTTCTTCCAAATAAGCCTTTATAATGAATAGAATAGAATAGAATAGAATAGAATAGAATAGAATAGACTTTTATTTGCTTTGAATGCAGGTAAATACAAATAGGATCGTAAATAACATAATAAAGAACCGTGTACATTCTGCCTTGTTGGCATGCAAATACAATACTTATTATATAAGCTATAAAAACAGGTTATTAAAGTGTATCATTAAGGAAATCCTGAACAGAATAATAACATTTATCTACAAGTAGTTCTGTAAAACATTTTTTAAATTTCATCAATGGCAAGGTTTTCATATGATCAGGAATTTTATTAAAGACAACAGGAGCCATACAGATCACACTTTTTTTTAATAAACTAGTTTTAAATGTGCCTGTGTGAAGTAAATTCTGATATTGTGATCTTAATGATGTACTCCGCTTTCTGGTTTCTGTTAGTGTGGCAAATAGATTACGGTTTGTTTTAACAAATATTGCTAATTCGAGGATATAGAGGCATGGGAAAGTTAATAGATTCTGAGACTTAAATATAGGCACACAACTGTCAGTAACTTTGAGGCCAAATATAGCTCTCAAACAGCGCTTTTGAGCTTTAAAAATGCTTTCTCGTTCACTACAATAACCCCAAAATATTACACCAAACCTTAAAATAGAAGTTACAAGACCATGGTAGGCCACTAGTATTGTTGTCAGATTTACTTTTTTGGATAGGTTGTATAACATAAACGCGGTTGTGCTCAGACGTTTACAGATATCTTCTGCTTGCGGCTTCCATGTTAACTGGCTATCAATTAAGATTCCTAAAAATTTTGTGCTATTCACTTTATCGATAGTTTGGCCGTTGTAGTTGATAACCATGTCACCTGTAGATATACGTTGGTGAAAATGCATAGTTTTAGTTTTTTGTAGATTTATAACCAGGTTATTATTGTCAAGCCATTTTATTAAACTGCTGATTGAGTTATTGATGTCATTTATGTAAGAGTCTTTATTGATACATGAAACAATAGAAGTACTGTCGTCTGCAAATAAAACCATTGGATTAAATATATGACGTGGCAGGTCATTAATATATAGTAGGAATAGTAGAGGTCCGAGGACACTTCCCTGCGGGACTCCATATTTTATTTCTTTAAATGACGATAAAGTTTTTAGTTCCTTCCTAGATTTTAAACATAGGCTTGATATCTCTATACATTGTCTACGGCCTTTGAGGTAGGTTTTTATTAAATTAAGAGCATTTCCACGAATACCGTACGCATCAAGTTTGGTTAAGAGAATATCGTGGTCCACGCAGTCAAAAGCTTTCGACATATCGGCATATATTGCACATACCGGTATTTTGGAATCTACTTTAGGCATTATTTCATGAAGAAAATCAAAGATGGCCATGTTTATATTTTTATTTTTCCTGAAGCCCTTTTGTTCGTCACATAGTATGTGGTATTTAGTTAGGAAGTTGTTAAGAGATTCATAAATAATTTTCTCTATGATCTTAGAGAATATAGAAATAAGAGCAATTGGCCTATAATTTACCATTTCTTCTTTATCGTTTTTTTTATATACTGGTATGACTAATACGCTTATGAGACTTTCTGGAAATACGCCAGACTGTATGCTCAAATTAATAATATGAGCAAGGGGTTCAGCAATACAATGTGCAACAAATTTAATAACTGTTGTTGAAATGCCATCGAGGCCAGTGCTCTTTTTATTTTTCAGGTTTCTAATTATACGCATTACATCTTGAGGTATAATTGGGGCCATAAATATTGTATGTGGGTTTGTATTTATGTTAATGGTATCGCATAACGTACGTTTAGGTATGCCAGAGGATTGTTCAATGAAAAAATTATTAAAAAATTCGGCTATTAAATTAGGTTTTGATATTATTTCATCTCCTTTTTTTATTTGAGAAATGGGTTCTCTTAAACTCTTGTTATTATTTATAATTTGCCAGGCCGTTTTGGATTTGTTTTTTGAGTTATTTATTAAGTAGTTATTCTGCGCTTTTTGAGTAAGTTTAATAATTTTCTTAAACCTCCTTGAGTAAATCTTAAATTTATTTTTGTTTTCAGACGTTGGCTTTAGTCTCTGTTGCCATAACAGTTGCCGTTGTTTCTTGCTACATGTTCGTATCCCTCGAGAGACCCATTTTTTTTTTTTTTCAGATTTTACACTAACTAATTTGAACGGGAAACAGAGATCGTGTAACAGTAGGAAAATATCGAGAAAGTTATCACAGGCTTTGTTAGCATCCTCTATATTATATACATTAGAAAATGATAGACTTTCGAGGTGAGATCGAAACTTAATAAGGTTTTCTCGAGTTATATCTCGTTTTAATGTTCTCCATGTTTTTATTTGATTCGTTTTATTAATTTTTATCTTAATTAATTGAGCAGAGTGGTCAGATAATCCAAAGTCAGTGACTTCATGTTGGCACTTCTGCTTAAGATTATGTGCAAAATTGTCCAAACAAGTATTACTGATAAATCTAGTTGGCTGATTAATTTCTAGGTTAAGGTTGAAGCTCCTGAGAAAGCATTCAAATTCAGAGGTGATTCTATTCCTGTTCAAAACATCTATATTAAAGTCTCCACATAAAATAACTTTTTGAAGGGGTTTTTTACAGACATTTTTTAAAACGAGATCTAAATTTTCATAAAACTTACTTAGATTACATAATTTAGGAGGCCTATATACACATATAATTATAGTTTTTTGAGAAGGAAATTCTACAGCACAACATTCTATAATTCCTGATATCGAGTATTTCATTACGTCAGGTCGTTCTTTATACTCGTGTCCAACTCTTACTAGGATACAGGCACCGCCACGTTTTTTATTCTGTCTAGCAAAGCATGCCGCCAGCTTATAATTAGGAATATATAATAACTTTTCTTGGCCTGACATTATAAAATGCTCGGTTATACATATTACGTCGACTACTTTTTGCTGACTCAACAATTCCTGAATGCAAATATTTAAAAGGTCTGATTTATTTATAAGTCCGGCAATATTTTGGTGAAGAATATACATAGAATCAAAGAAAAAGCTCACGACTTGGGGATGCAACGACGTTGTTATCATTCTCGTGAATAAAGGCATCACATTCTATCGAAATCTCAGATATAGTTTGCAGTAAGTTATTAAAAATATTGCGCATTCCGCGGTCGTTTAACTTTCTATTCATTCTTGAAAACATAGAAAAATCATACAGTAGATCTAAGTTAGTATCAAATGCAGTTGCGTAACCATAAGTTTGAAGATCAAGATGTAGTAAGTTGTTAAAGGTCTCAATTCGCCAATTAAACATAGTTGAGAAATTACTTAATTTAAAGGTAGGAACACATAAAATTACATTTGTATGCTGAATTTTAAGCAAGGATTCTCTTAATTCTATGATTATATTAACATAGTTTTCTGTTTGTTGAAAGTCTTTTTCACCAATCAAGATGACACAATAGTCGGACATTGTAAAGTCCGCTAATTTCTTATCTAAATTATTAATAAGTTGTGATATACCACAGTTTGGCAAAATATAATGACATATTTGAGAGTTTTTAAATGTTTCTTCAGCTATTGATGTAATATTATTAACTTTGTTAGCACTAACAACACATAATTTATTCTTCACTGGTTTGCTTATAGCTTCTATTGTTTGGTTTTCATGGTTTCTAGGTGTAATAACAGACGTCTTGCTAGAGTCCAGGTTCTCATTGAAGGGGAGTTTATTACAATGCTTCCTGTTTTTCTTTTGAGAGTTAATACGTGGAGTTGATGAGGTAGGTGTATTCTTGCTTTTGCCAGGAGTTCCTACTGAAGTTAATGTTTTGGTAGCTTTTTTTAAAATATCATATTTAGAAGTGAGTTCAAGGACGGTATTCTTTAGTGAAGTATTTTCGAGATTTAGGTTCTGAATCTCCTCGTGTGCCGAGTTTAATTGTAAATTGAGCTGTTGTATTTGGCTTTGGAGTTGTTGAACCTGCACATCATTTTCATCGGTGGATATATTTGGTAAGCTACAGGTGCTGCCATCTATCTTAGAACTGTTGGGACTAGTTTCTACCGAATTGGTCTGGGTCAACGAACGACGTTTTGTATTCGGTATTCTGAACGTGATGTTCTCGAAGAAATTCATTATTGAATATTTATAATATTATCCTTAGACATTCACAAAAAGACAATCCGTATGCGAGGATCGAACTCAGACCACTCAAGTTACTTCTTATAAGGTTGGTTGCCGGGACACTAGACCAGCGCGACAGTTAGTCAAGGCGTTGAAATTGTTGATCAGTAAACTCTTTGAAATAGAAAGTTCGTTAAATACCCGTCAATTTTGAAAACAATTTGAATGTTAGCTTTTACCCACTATCTAAGCGACACTTTTATAAAATTTAGTTTTTAAACTTTATATCGTTTTGTTTTTAATGTTTATAAAACTCACAGAGATATTGGCCATGTATCTAGCAGTTTTATGCAAAAATAAGTAGTTATTATCACTCACAAAGCTAAAATAGTCACAATGTTTTGATCACTCACTAAAGTTGTGTTTATTTTGTATACATTGAATAAATTATTTAGATAACACTTGCACTCACGAATTGTACTATTCTCATCACTTTCATAAAAAGATTTCAGTAGATACAGGTAATTAACTATTTTTAGACAATTTTAATACGGGAGCAGTATGTTTACGTGACGGCTGTCTGAGCTGTCCCATGCATGGTTGGCCATATAGTTTTTACCATTAAACGTAAATTGTGTTTAGAGTGTGTAAAACGATTATTTTAGTAGTCAAATATAAGATAACTTGTATGTGAAAACTAGCCAAGTCAAATCTTGAGCTACAATTTATCCTAAGTAATCTGCTGTAAATAATTCGACATTTCACATTTAACAAGTTATATTTTAAAATAACAATTATTGTTGTAGCAGAAAAAGCAAGAAATTGTGTTTCTTTTTTTTGAATGTTTTATGTTCTTGTAAATAAATTTCAGGATACAGAACTTGGCACCCATTTAGATCTCAATTCTTTTGTCGTCTTAGTCAACAACCGCGCATATTCTAGTATTGAACTTGGCTCCCTTTTTTTTGATGGGATATCATTAGTAGGTACTATTCATAATAAAATTAATATCAAATGGTTTTTGTTAATCTACTGTATTTTCCTCCGTTTACGGGGTTTAATTGTCTTTTTTTTTGTTATTTTCTTTTATCTTAACATACAGAATCCGATTTTTTTTACGCTTTTTCTGTTAATACTTAATGTTAAGGATCGCCTTGGCTCCGTCAATAAAACACGAAGATTCATAATAAAATTAATATCAAATGGTTTTTGTTAATCTACTGTATTTTCCTCCGTTTACGGGGTTTAATTGTCTTTTTTTTTGTTATTTTCTATATTTTCTTTTATCTTAACATACAGAATCCGATTCTTTTTACGCTTTTTCTGTTAATACTTAATGTTAAGGATCGCCTTGACTCCGTCAATAAAACACGAAGTAATTTGTTATGGAGGTAAACGGCGGCGAGGAAACTAATTGGGAGCTGGCTTTCTTTATGTACATAGACTTCTTTACTTCCTAAATACTGTAAACTGACTGACACGTGTGTCGTTGTGCATTTATTTTTTTATTGTGTCTTCTCGCAGTTCGGTCAAAGTGACCGGTAACTGCTTAACCGGGCTTTCCTACGGAGACTAAGCTAAATAGCCTCCAGGTAGGCAAAAAATTCTAAACCTAAGCGACAACGCTGAGGGCTACCCCAGTTGGGGTCGAACCTCGGCTCAGGGCGTCGCTGGGGGGACAACTAAGGCTGGATCTTAATAAAGTGATTCTACCATCCGTTCGGAATAAGCCTACGTGGAGAAGAACGGACAATAAACTCCAATTAACTATCTAGAATTTAACTATTGCACAGCGTTACGCGGGCTGGCTTGTAGATCTTGACTAGGACGTCGCGACGGGCCTCGGCGGCGAGGACGGAACGAAGGCGGTCTGTGTATGCGAATTGTGCTGGTCTCTTTTTTGCTCTCTTGGAGCAGGGTAGTCATCGGCGTGGAGAGAGTGAGCCTTGGTCGGCGAACTTTTGAAATTTTGGAAACTTCATAGCGGGAGGCCGCTTGAATTAGGGGGTTGCTGTGACTGACAGCCGAGTCAAAGAAGCGCTTGGTAATGCGCTTCATGAATTGTTGGACAGTGGGGATTCTAAGATCGACATGGAGTTCCTGGTCACGAACGTACCAGGGGGCTCCCGTGATCTTTCTGAGAAATCGGTTTTGTATAACTTGAAGCTTATGAATGTGGGTGGGACATGCGTGCGCGAAGACTGCGCAGGCGTAGGTCATGATGGGACGAATAACCGCAGTGAAAGTGCGCAGTTTTGCACCTAAGTGACAAACTGCTGCTTGCGTTTATCATCCCATGAAGTCTGGCCATAGCGAAGGCGGCTCGCGAACGTGCCGCCTTTATGTGCTTGGCGAAAGTGAGATGATCGTCTAATGTGACTCCCAGGTACTTGGCTTGCTTTTCCCAGGGGATCGGCTTACCGTACATGGTAATGGGTTTGGGGGGACGGTGTTTTTAGAATTGATGCTTAGGCCTCGAAAAAAGAACAGCCTGACTCTTATCAGGATTGACTTCTATTCTCCAGAGGCTGAACCATTTCGCCATAGCGCTGGCTGCTCTCTGGAGATTTAGGCCAATGGCATTGGGTACTAAGCCCGAGTAATAGAGAGCCGTATCGTCAGCGAAGAGTGCCAACTGGGTCCCTTTAGTTTTTTGGATATCGCTGGTGTACAGCGTGAAAGATAGAGGGGACAATACGCAGCCTTGAGGGACTCCGGCTCGTATGGGGTGAGGGGAGGAGAGTTCTCCCTCGACACGGTAGCGGAAAGTTCTGTTCGACAACCAGTCTCGTAAGATGAGCACGAGACGATCTGGCACACCAAGTTTGTATAGCTTATAAATTAGGCCATTGTGCCACTTTGTCAAACGCTGTCAACGGGTGCCTTGTTCTTCGACATAGCGACATAGCCGAATTTTTCCTGGGGGATGAGGTTCTTTCGCTCGGCAAAGTCTTTGAGCCGCCTATAAATAAGTCGCTCATAGACTTTTCCGAGAGAGTTAACCAGACTGATAGGGTGGTAACTGGTAGGCTCCGATTTTGGTTTACCCGGTTTAGGGATGCCTATCACAGCGGCCTGTTTCCAGGCTTGCGGGATGTATTTTTGCTCAATGCAGCGTTGAAAATGGCCATCAATAGCAATATTAAATGGCAGGGGAGAAGTTTCAACACCTTATTGGTGATGCCATCTAAGCCCGGGGCTTTGTGGGGGTGAAGCTTTTTGATGACCTCCTCTACTTCGTCAGGGGTGACGGGAAGTAGCGGGTCATCAGGATCTTCGACGGGTGGAAGGGAGGTCCTACGTTCGACATCAGCGTCTACCATGTCTAGGTGAGCTTGGTCTACTGGTTGGGAGCTGGGTGAGCATTGAAGTTCTAGACTGTCAGCCAGGCATTCGGCTTTTTCAGTGTTTTCAAATGCTACACTGTTATCAGGGCGAATAAGCGGGGGAAAGACATTCTCTTCAGTGGAGCGTAATTTCCTCTTAAGGTGCCAGAAGGCACGGTGGGTGGGCTCAAGTTCGCTCAGCAGCTTATTCCATCCCGACGAACGGTGCTCATCAGTACGTTTCTTTACAGCAAGCTGTAATCTACGCATGTGAGCAACGTTCGCGGGACAGGGAAAGTTCCTGCGGGCACGGACAGCTGCGTTCTTCTCGGTTATCAACTTCTGTATATCGTCCGGAAGTTTCCCTTGCTGGATGTCCAGCACTGGAACCTCCCTCGAACATTCGTTCAGGACCGATTGTACGTGAGTTG
This sequence comes from Anorthoa munda, assembly GCA_945859665.1. Classification (NCBI taxonomy): domain Eukaryota; kingdom Metazoa; phylum Arthropoda; class Insecta; order Lepidoptera; family Noctuidae; genus Anorthoa; species Anorthoa munda. Next base: position 44,017,292 of record OX243893.1, read on the forward strand.
TAAGCGAGTCGATAGCCGCTGTCGCGTCTACGACTGAGTCTATGTGATTGGGGATTGAGTCTAATTGACTTGGTGGATCTCAGTTTCTCACTTACTTTCCTCCAGTCTGTGATCTTTTTAGTAGGGGGTGGCTGTCCTAGATCTGGGAGGCCTGAGCGATTGCCTAAGTCCATGACCACTGGACGGTGATCGGAATGGAGCTCGTCTAGCGTATCTATCGAATGTAACCGAAGGTTAACGTTCTTAAATAACGCTACATCGAGGATGTCTGGTCTATGAGCGGTGTTATTCGGGAAGTGAGTGAAGCTCATTGGGGCAATAACATCGTAATGGAGGGAAGAGCTTAGGTTCAGCACCAACCTTCTCCTAGAGTTGGTAGAGGTACTGTTCCAGGCTGGATGTTTAGCATTGAGATCATCCGCTAGGATAACGGAGTCACTCAAGCTGAAGAGAGTAGTGATGTCATTTTTAAAATCATCAGGTTTGTAATGCTCCGATGTCGCCGTGTGAGGAGGGCAATAGGCGGAGATGATGGTGATCGTTTGATGACCTATTCCTAGCCGACAGGCTGGCAGGCTCAAGGTACGAAGTGGGGGCGGGTGGGGTGACTACGCTACAGTGGAGCTCATTTTTGTAGTAAATGAGAGTGCCATCGCCGTGGCAGCGCGTCCTATCATTCCGAACTATGCGGAAGTTGGGAATTTTGGGATCGCGTTTGTGGGGTTTTAAGAGGGTCTCTTGGATAAGGAAGATGTCCAGCTGATGATCGCGAATGAACGTGGCAATCTCATCACGCTGTGTATTAATGCCATTGGCATTGAATAAACCTAACCTAAGGGATCGTGGTTTGAGGCAATTAGCTCTTAATTGCGACACCATTTTCCGTTCCTAAATGTGAGGCTGTCTAGTTCCTTCGTGATCGAAGGATACCTCTCAAAAATTTGGAGGCAAGCTATGGGGTCAATAGAATTTGCTGGATCTTTTAATTCAGCATAGAGGGCTCGGGCTTCTGGAGTCATCCAGATCGCGTATGCGCCGAGAATAGTCTGGGCTACACTGCGATAAGAAGAATTTTGGGCGGGTTGAGCTACTGGGGGAGGGCGCGCGTCAACGAAGGTGGTGGAAGCCACCTTGTTGGTATGCGCTGGGCCCGTAGTGGCCGGGGGGGAGCTAGGCACTGGGATGCTAAGATCCATCAGTGCCGGAATGGGTCGGGATTGAGAGGGCACCAGGGCCAGGGCCGGGAAGGCCTTTTGGTGGTTAAGTCTACCCCATGGTGAGACTCTTTGAGGAGCGAGTCTTTGAGGGGCTTACGAGGAGGGAATGCTCGCATGGGAGTTTTCGCGCTGTTGGCGAGAAGTGAAGTTCTTGGCCATTTTAGGCGCAAGCTTGGGAGCTTTTGGACAGCCCCGGTAGTTAGCCGGGTGCCCTACTTGGCCACAGAGCACGCAGCTGGGAGGCTCCGTGCATTCTGTGCGGTCCTTGGGACGGGGACAGTTTTTAGTGTTGTGGTCGCCTGTGCACTTTACGCACCTGGGGGTGGCGAAACAGTTGGTCTGAGAGTGACCATAGAGTTGGCAGTTATGACACTGACCAACGAGGTGGGGACGGTAGGGTTTTTCTGTGGATATGCCCGACAGGGAGCATACTGTCTTAATGTTAAAAATTGGGTGGTAGCCCTCAGCAGGGCTACACACGACCAAGACAATGTCGTAGAGTTGTCCGCCTCTTGCTTTATGCAAGCGGTGGAACTCTAATACGGGAATGTTTTGTTCGATTAGATCCTTTCGGATCTCATCGGTAGGGATCTCTTTGGGGTTACGGCGGATCACCACTCGGGTGGACCGTTCCTCCGGGAAGGTGTAGGTATGGAACGAAATGTTCCTACCTTTGAGAAGGCGAGTTAACTCTCGGAAATCGCGAGAGGTGGGGACTAAGATTTTAATGCCCTGCTGGCAAGCAGTGGCCTTGGAGTAACTGATCTTACGCTCAGTGCAAGCGTTTGATAAGTCACTCCACTTCTTGGAGATAAATCGGTGGAGGGGGAGGGAACTTCCTAGCGGAAGCTGTTATCATTGGGCTGGTGGGGCGACTTGCCCGCTGGAAAGCGGTAGTGGGGGTGGATTGTGCGTCCGTCTGGGAGGACGGTACGGGAGAGGGGCAAGGGGAGGCGACGGGTGACGCAAACGGGGTTGCGACGAAGGTCTTTTTGGCCTTAGAGGCCTGGGCAGAGGCTTTACTCTTCTTCCTTTTACCTCCTACGACTTGAAAGTCGTCTTCCTCCGAGGAGGTGGAGGGAGGAGAGGAGTCTCTAGATTCGGGGGCGTCCTCCATAGGGGAGTCTGGGCGGGAGTTGGGCTCATTAGCCTGAGTAGGGGCGGGCGAGCTAATCTCTTGACTAGGCTGAGGGACGGGGAAAGGCGACCTTGGTGGGTCTGCAAAAGCCTTGAGAGGGGCTGAGGCGGGCGGGGTGGGGGTTGTAGCAGTTTTGAACGCGGCGGCTGCATAGCATTTCTTAAGTTTTGGATCTGTCAGGAGGATCTCCTGCAGGAGGTCAACGACTGCCGCGAACAAAATTGTTGAGGAAAAAGGGGGGACTATTTCCGGTGAGGCCGGTAAAGGGTGTCTTCCCCGGGTGGATTGGCCCGGGGGTGTGTGCAATCCTACCCTCCCAGTCGGGTTAGACTGGGAGGTGTCTTCCTGGTGAGCCCTAAGCTTGCCTTCCTGCCACCAGTCTTATTGGGTGACAGGGCCCTAAGATACCGGTAAACCCACCGAAGGTGGGCCACCCACCAATGTGTACCGAAGAAGTCTGGCACGTCGGGGTAAACACACCCGACCGTGCCCGGTGAATGCTGGGGGACGAAACAGGGGTTGACTAGGCTATCTACCAAGGCCTACTGATCCCGCTCCCGACTCCAATGACTGCCGTGTCCTTATGGGACTTGGCGGTGCTTGGGGCACACCCCACTGGCTTGTTAACACCGCTAGGTTTCCCGCCAGGGACCACAAAAAGTGGATTTGCCCGGAAGGGCCAAAATAGCTGCCACTACTAGTAACCAAAGTTACTAGTAGCGACACCTGTAGGCGGCGTGCGAAGTCGCGACGGCCGCAGTGACGTCACGTAGAGGGGCGCGACGAGGCGGAGAGTGGGGGCGCAGGAGAGCGCGGTGGGGCGACGAGCAGCGAGACGTCCGCACGGGGCGACGGCTGGCGAGCTTCAATATCGTCTCAATGACACGTTGCCACCTCTTTTATACTAAATCGTAAATGCTGGCCAGCGGACCATTTCCTCACCCCCGATCATGTTTATTTGCTATAAAATCTTTTACAAATGCCTTGAGCTGGCGAGTCTCTAATAATATTATAGCTTATTAAATTATATTTACAAAACGTCATATCGATCATCCCTCTACGACGCTCCATCACGGAATGGCGCACGGTCAAAGGTGACGGGCATATTTATATGACACCGCCCCCCGCCTCACTACTATAAAAACAAATGCTACCATCGGAAAACCTTATTCTTATTTTATGCGTCGTAGAGGTAAGATCTCACAATAAAAATATTATAACATGAAAATATAAACTCGAATACATACATACAGTTAAGGAATGGCTCTAAGTATGTAAACAAAGGGAATATAAATAAAATAGAATGGCTCTAAGTATGTAAACAAAGGGAATATAAGTCTTATGGCTTACAGATTAATCCTTCCAAATCCCAGGCCATGATTATAGGTAGTCGATGTTATCGCGCTGCGCTTGACATTTCTACTTTGACGCCATTGTCCCTTAACGGCTCGACAATTGCTTACACAGAAACGACTAAGAATCTCGGTGTCTTAATTGACAGCAACCTTTCTTGGCGAGCGCAAGTATACGAAGTTAGTCGTAAGGTGCATTTTTCTTTTCACTCTTTAAAAACTCTTCAAAGTTTCCTACCCTTCAAAACTAAAATTTATTTAGCTCAAACTTTAATTCAGCCGATCATAGATTACGCCGATGCCTGCTACCTGGATGCCACTGAGGAGCTATTAAATAAGCTTGAGCGCTTGCAAAATCTGTGCATTCGTTTTGTCTTTGGTCTGAGAAAATACGATCATGTCTCTCAGTTCCGCAAAGATCTCAAGTGGCTCCCTATCCGTCTTCGCAGGAACACTCGAATATTATGTCTCCTGTACAACATCCTTTTTAACCCTGCATACCCAGGCTACCTGCGCGAGCGTTTTTCTTTTACTCGCCCTGCTGATGCTCTGTGCAGATCCCGCCTTAAACTACATCTCAATTTCCCATCCCATAAAACCCATTTCTATTCCCACTCCTTCTCTGTTCATGCAGTACGATTGTGGAACTCACTTCCACCTAAAATCCGGGACTCCCAAAATGTATCCATATTCAAGAAACAAGTCAAAGAACATTACCTCTCCATCACCTTGTAATTTTATGTATTAAGTATATGTATGTATTTTTATTTTCCTATATTTATTAAGTTATGGTATATGTGTAATTTATATATGATTAGTTAAGTTATTTTTGTCTATTTTAAGCTTCCTTGTTCTTTCTACACACTGTGTCTTCGTTTATCATCCAACTTTCCTGTCGCAGGTCTGCTGGAAGAAATTTCTAAATGGAATAAGCAGTACCTTTGTGCTCTTCAATCTGTATTATTTATTTTCTCTGTAAAGTGTTTTTGTGTGTACATAAATAAATAAATAAATAAAAGAAGTTAGTCTCCATACATTTACTCAAAAATCCTACTTGATTCTGATTGGTTCGGTGTCAGGTCGCCTCACCCACTACTTGCAACCATTGATTTTAAGGTGTCGCGCACATTCTCCCGATGCTATTATTCTACAAAAAATTACATCTGATTTACCTACGGTAGAAATTTCTGAGGAGGTATCCCTAAAATATAAAAACCTTTTGTTAGCGGATCCCTACTTCCATAAAAGGTCACCTGTCGACATAATACTCGCAAGTGACGTATTTTCTCACATATATGATGGAGATTGTTGTTGTTGATTGTTCGTATTGTGAGGCAAAATTGAAGTACCGTGTACTTCTGATGATGTCGCTAATATTGCAACGTCTTGCAATCTAATGTCGTACATTAATGATAGTGACACCGTCAACCACCAACATAAAGCATTTTGGGAAATAGAAGAGTCGCCGTGCGACAGCCCTATCAGCCCACTTGATAAACTCGCTGACGAGATTTATTCAGAGCGCCACTACAGGAACGAGACCGGTAGGTACGTTTCACATATCCTACTGGACCCTAATGGAATGCCTCTGGGCGAATCTTATAACCACGCCGTGCGTCGGTTACAGCATCTAGAAAGACGTTTTGTTCGTTCACCTGAGTTGCGTGAGCCCTACATAAAATGTATGCGCGAATATGAGCTGATGGGGCACATGCAACAATATACCGGTACAGAGCCAAGTCGAATACTACATTATCCCACACCACTTTGTGTTTAAAAGCACTAGTACCACTACTCCCGTGCGAATGGTATTTGATGGCTCAGCGGCAACATCCAACGGGGTGTCATTAAACGACAACTTGCTTACAGGCAGGAAGCTTCACCATGATATATTAAAAATTATATTTAAATTTCGCCTTTACCCCATTTGCTTCACCGCTGACATAGCTAAATTTTACAGAATAGTACTTATCAACCCATTTGAACGCTGTTATCAGCATATACTATGGAGGGAGTCAACTTGTGATGAAATAAAATCTTATGAGCTAGTGACAAATACCTACGGATTACGATCGTCTGGTTATGTCCCTGTACGCTCGTTGCAACAGCTAGCTACTGATGAGGGTGCGCGCTATCCTCGCGCGGCTGTCATACTTGTGCATGGTTTTTTTGTAGACGACCTGCTATGGTCTGCTGAAGACCTTGACGAAGCACTACAGGACGAGCTCGTAGCTCTGTTAAAACTGGTTGGTTTTGACCTTCGCAAATGGGCAAGCAACACCCCTGATTTACTGTCAAGGATATTAACGCAGATCAAGCAGTAGCTGTAAATTTCAGCGATGACTGAAGGTATGTGATGTGTGTTCGTCACTGAAGGTATTAGGCCTGAAATGGCTACCTATCAATGATAGTTTTTCATTCGATTACGACATGATTGATAATACCTACACGAAGCGTTCAGTGCTGAAATTGCTAGCTAGTATTTTTGATCCTGTGGGACTCCTATCTCCATGTACCTTTTTAGCCAAATGCATAATGCAAGACTTGTGGAAATTTATTACCGCCTTGACGGACTCTAGTGTAGCACTAGCCTGGTTGAAAACGCCTCCCTACAAATTAAAAACATTTGTTTCGAGTCGTGTCGCTCAAGTAGTGGAGGTAGTTCCGTCCAACTGCTGGTTTCATGTACGAAGCGAAAATAATGCTGCTGACCTGAGCTCGCGTGGCGCTCTTCCTAATCAGATCGTAGCTGAGTACGAGCGCTGGTTACGCGGCCCAGAGTGGCTCACAAATGACGTTCATTTGTGGCCGATCAGTACCTTTTACGTCAATGACAAAACAGAAATTTTAGAACTAAAAACTAATACTGATTCATGCGGCTTTGTTTCTCAAAACATTATAGAGGAAACTACAGATTCACTATTTCAAAGATTCTCGACATTTAATAAATTGCAACGTGTCGTTGCTTGGTGTTTACGGTTTATAAAAAACTGCAAGACCTCTCAACGTTCTTGCGAACCGTTATCGACACACGAGTTGAATGCGTCTCATGATCTTATAATAAAAATGACACAGCAGCAATATTTTTCTAACGAAATTAAAAACATTAAAAATAATAAATTTGTTCCATCACTAAGGAAACTTTCACCCTTCGTGGATGCGCATGATTTCCTCAGGGTGGGGGATAGGATCAGTGAAGCTGACCTACCTTACAATAGAAAGCATCCCTTGCTATTGCATAAAAAGTGTCACATAACAATTTTAATAATTGAACATTTTCATAAATTATACCTACACTTGGGACCTCGTTCCCTACAAGGAATTTTGTGCAAGCGATATTGGATCTTATCTGCACGCAGTATGATTCGGAGTGTATTGTCTAAATGCATCATTTGTTTTAAATGTAAACCCAAATCAATACAGCCAGCGACGAGTCTGTTACCCAGCGAACGATTAAAAATCAATAAGGTATTTAATAATGTCGGTTGTGACCTGGGTGGCCCGTTTTTTATAAAGGCAAGTTTAAATCGCAATGCAAAAATCCTTAAATGTTACATGTGTCATTTTGTGTGTTTTTCCACAAAGGGCGTTCACATTGAGGTACTTAGCGATCTATCAGCTGATTGTTTCCTCGCTTCGCTCGATAGGTTCGTGGCGCGACGCGGTCTATGTTCGTGTTTACATTCGGATAATGGCACGAATTTTATCGCCCTGCGAAACATTTAAAAGAAGTTTGCAAATTTTTCAATGAAAATAATAATGCAATTGCTGATGGTTGTTCAGGCCGCTCGATTGAATGGAAAAATATTCCACCAACGGCAGCATCGATGGGCGGATTGTGGGAAGCTGGCATTAAATCTGCCAAACACAACCTACTCCGTGCAGTAGGTGAAAGGTTACTTACCTTTAAAGAACTCACTACCGTTTTCTGTAAAATTGAAGCGATCATGAATTCGCGGCCCCTTTGTCCCTTATCTGACAATCCTAATGAGCGTTGGCAGTGCATACAAAAAATCTCTCAAACGTTTTGGAAGAAATGGTCTGACGACTATTTGCATACCTTGCAACAACGAGAAAAGTGGTTCAATTCACCTCCAAACATGAAAATCGGTGACTTAGTTCTTATCAAATCTGATTTAACTCGTCCACTAAACTGGGTTCGTGCTAAAGTGGAACAGCTCCATGAAGGTCCAGATAAAATAGTTCGAGTTGTTACTTTGAGGACACAAAGGGGACTTTTAAAGAGGCCAGTAAACAAGCTGAGCCCTCTCCCTTATTCAAATTAAATTAATAGATTTCATAAATCATAAACCTGTTGTGTTTCTGTTGTCTAAACAGGTTACCATAGTACTTAAGTTTGCTCATAAAAACATAGGGTAGTTTTAATTTGGCTTGTCCGCTCGTCTGTTCTCCTACCCGCACTTGAAAATCGGTTGAATGGATTGGTGGCGTGATGTCGCGCGCGCCCGCGCCCGTGTTGAAGCCTCTCCCAGTTCTATCTGGATCACCATTTGATGTGGTCATTTTGCGTGTCATAAACTAAAAACTGAACATTTTTATGGACATACATAAATTGCCGTGCAATTAATTACGTGCGTTCATCGAGACATTTTTCCCACGCGAGTGCCGAATTGCTGTGGTGTTTCCTGAAGCTGAGATCTGGTGCCGTGGCTGGGATATTCAGGTTGGTGGTCAGGCCTTTTTATCTACTCTGTGTATTGAGCAATATCGTCACTTCAATGGGGGGTTTTAAGTACAGCACTTTCCACCAATAACTTTCGGTCCTTCGATTAAAATTTATTTTGCCAAGCGCCCTTATTCAGACAATGGGGATCTTTTTGTAGTGTTCGTAGATAATGATACGAAGCAAGCACGATACCTTTTAAGGTTCGATATTTATGATTAATATATTCGATATTCATCAATATATTAACGATAATAACAAGATTGAATCGGTTAAAAGTCAAAACACTGTATAAGCTATGTGCCACAATGAGTAGAAATGAACGTTGTGACGTCACACGGGCTCGGGTTTGTTCGGCAAACTGTCGGGGTGTTTTCGGTAAAGGATTCAAAAAAATAAACCTGATCAATGGGGAAACGATTGTCTGGTTCTTCAAATCGCAAAAGCTCAGATGGGTAGGTCACCTGGAAAGAATGGGCAATACCAGAGCCGTTAGAGTCATGTCCAAGTAGATTCCGATTAAAAATAGACCCAGAGGAAGACCAAGGAATCGCTGGATGGATTGTGTCGAGGAAGATTTGAAGAGGATAGGAAGGAAAACATCTTGTTGGCGAAAGGAGGCCAGTGACAGAGCGAAATAGAAATGGGTTGAGGAGGCCAAGACCCACAAAGGGTTGTAGCGCCAAAGGAATGAATAACAAATAACCCCTCGTAATAAATACGGAATTCGACTATACTCTTATTTATATGGAGTTATAAGTACTACAACTGAATTGGTTGGATTAAAAAAAAATAAGGGTAGTATTTCACTCGTTATATATTCACGTGAAGACGTTTAAATCCACATAAAGACCGGCTGTCATTAATTTTGATTGCTGATGCTTACATTACAAGCACTATAAGTTAGTGTTAGAATCAATTAAATGAAAAATTATAAGTAAATGTTAAAAATTTACTAGTTTCTGATTTATTCCTTTGTATTCACCCAACTATCACCTATCCGGATACCAAAGTTGAACTTTCTAGGTCATCTGGAACTGGGTTAATTTTTTTTTTATTTATATAACGCGAGCCGCGTTTGACCACTATCTCGCCTGATGGTAAGCGATGATGTGGTCGACGTGGTGAAGCACGCTTGCCTATAAGTAACCTATTCACTCTTGACTTAAAGACCCCAAGGTTGATTTATAGGTCAGTCAGTGATAAAAATGGCGATGTTTGGACATTATCTAATATATCTAAATAACCGTTTGAGCTATATTTATAAAACTTTGGTTTATAATTCATCTTTGGGATTTTATACATAAACCAAATTTCATGTGTTTACGAGTATGTTAAATTAAATAGATTTTAAGTTATTATGATGACAAAAGTGGCTCCAAATGGTTCGTGTAATATTACACACAGCTGCTGCGTCGCCAGTTCCTTTTTTGCTTGAAATTGGCTTGACACGCTGCCGCGTGTCTAGATGAAAACAATATTCCTAGCCTGAAAAAGAACCCGCTGATTTTGGTATAAAAAAACACGCGCTGTATTAATACACCATCCGCTAGTGTCGCTGATTAGGGGCAGATTCTGGTAAGGTAGCAAAACAATGTCATACGGCAAACTTAAGGTAAGAATTAATTTTTTACTAAAAATATTTGTTTGATTTTTTTCCGAGGATGTTTTTTTGTAATCAGGTTTTCGTTTATAATCTTATTTTACAGCTAACCTATTCCGTTATACTTACTGGTTTGATAATATTCCGATAGTCTATCCAGGCCATCTTGGGAATATAGCAATCTTCGATGATACGAATTGGTCTATATACTTAGAGATCATTATCAAAAATAAATTGGAATTATGAAAACAATTTCGAATATTATTAATGAAAATAATGAATAAAAGAGTACCTGGATTCACTTTTTCAATATTTTTGTTGTGCTTAAACTTACAGGCTGATATATCTTAGCGCCCATCTGTAGAAATTCGTGTAAAAATAAGCTGACGTCGGGTCCATATGTGGATAAGTCTTAGCATTGGATGCACCAGCAGCAATAGCTATGACAGCTACGCCTGCTTTATATCCATCGAACAGTACACATGTACCTTCTGCAATGTTTTCTTTATTACGCAAGGCAATTCTTAACTCGGCCTCTGAAAGAATTTAATAAAGTTATACATACCTGTAAAGTGCTAACTGCATGCGGGACTAATATTTTTGAATGTAGCTTGGGCTTTGTACTTTGCTTAGGCGACGGTGAGATGTTAATCCAATTCCACAGGTGCTTATTTTACCATTATGGTACTGTTAAAGACACTCATTACAAAACAAGTTAATATTCTTGCATCTTAACTTGCTTATCTTATTTCACCGCTTAGCGATAATTTCTTACCGGTTGTAGGAATTGCTAAATCGAGACCCAAACGGGGCTTCCAAAAATATAAGCCTGGTACTGCACCCTGAAAGCAGTCAAGTTCGTTTTAAAGTATGTTTAAACAGAAAGCAATGTTTCGGCCAAACCCAGGCGTGCATCTAAACAGCGGGCGTGCACACTGTAGTCTAGATAAAACGCGTGCAAAAGCTATTCACAACCTCAGTCAGACACGCACGCGAGGTTTACTGAAGGGCGGGCGTTAGTGCATATCCAGCAACCGTAATCGCCACGCTTGGCAGTCGGGTTGGCGATAGTATTTTGTTTTTAAAGTGCACACAGCGAACCCCCCTGGTCCAGAAGTGGTCAGCTAACCTAAGGCTTTTCCGCCAGCTAACACGACGCACTAAATCGGAATCATCAACTTCCGCAAGGGACCAGTAAGGAGAAGAAGATCCAAAAGAAAGTGATTAGGAGTAATGGACTCTTCTTCTAGCAGGTCAACGGAAACATGAGTGAGAGGACGCGAATTAACTAGAGCCTCTGCTTCACACAAAAGAGTGTAGAGGACTTTTTCGCGAGGTGTGCATTCACGTAGAGTAACTGCTAGGGTTGCCTTAGCAGCTACTTTACGTGAACGCACTAGACAGAATGTACTGGACAGAACGTACTAGACAGAACGTACTAGACAGAACGTACTAGACAGAACGCACTAGACAGAACGTACAAACAGAACGTACAAACAGAACGCACTAGACAGAACGCACTAGACAGAACGCACTAGACAGAACGCACTAGACAGAACGTACTAGACATAACGTACTAGACAGAACGCACTAGACAGAACGTACTAGACAGAACGCACTAGACAGAACGCACTAGACAGAACGCACTAGACAGAACGCACTAGACAGAACGCACTAGACAGAACGCACTAGACAGAACGCACTAGACAGAACGCACTAGACAGAACGCACTAGACAGAACGTACTAGACGCTCCCAACATCCGCCCATGAAAGGCGCTGCAGTGGGGATGAATGTATGTTTTTTTTTTGTTAATATTCTGTGTCTGGCTGTGTGTGTGTCTTTACAGACTTTAACAGTGAATTTTTATTATTGTGCGTTTATATCGAAAGAAAATGTTATGGATCCTTAAACAATAGGTAATTATCAACTAATTAAAATAGAATTTGGATATTTTATGTAATTTAAAAGATTAGTTGTAGTGTACTGAAAGTCTCGCTTATTATTTAGGATTTTTTAGCTACGATTTGTGTTTAATAGGAAATTTGTTATACTTCCAAGTTAGATCCTGTAATAATTCTTGATATAGTCGAAATATTCAAGTTTTCAGTAGTAAATAATTTGAAAAGATTGGCCGCGGATAGTCGCGGATAAGTACCTAATTTATAGTGATTTTTTTAAGAAAGTTTGGTAAATTATGTGAAGTGCATTTCTATAGAAAGTCTGTTTCTATTTTATTTTAGGTTCACAAAATACCTCGGGAGCAAGAACTGTGACCCGTAAATACTTGTTCGACCCCAAAAAGTATTTTGATTTGCCTAATTTGTGACTTTCCTAAATGAGGAGCTTTTGCCATGCGAAGGATTTATTGTTTGTATTTTTTTTTCAATATTTCATTAAATATGACTCGATGTAATATTAAAATGTTTGTTTTGTTTTCTAATATTATTTAGAACCAATATTGACAATGAAATAATTTTGACCGCGTAGATCATTCATATACCCGTATGTGCGGCGCTTCTGCATCTTGCGCTGCAGACGTCGGCACTTCTGCACTAGAATATCTATTATTCCTAGTGTTTACCATGTGTTAGCTTTATGAAAATTCATGTGCTAATTTAAAATTAATATTGCACATATGTTTACTTATTTTGCGTTGTTTAAATAAAATAAGTCTTGAATTCTATTGAAATGTTTTGGTTGATTCGGTAGTTTGTATTAAAACAAATATTAATTATTGTTAAACCTATACCATAAAACATGTTGATTTTTATGTGGATTTGCTGAATATGTTTCCATTTTTATTTTGTTATAATTTTTGTTTTTTTTTTCATTGTAAGTAGCTCAATGCTGACTTCCGGACAAAATGTCGTGTTTATATTCCATTGGCTGGTCTTTTTCCTCGGTGTCAACGAGGAAAGGACAGCCAATCTCAATCAATCTTCATTGAGCTATGATACAGTCTGGATCGTGAGGATCAGAAAAAATGGAGATGTTCTGTAAAGCCGATAACAAAGTATTACAATTATTTGATGAAGTACTGTCTTTGAATTATTATATTTGAAAGTTTTAACACATGTTTATAAATAATATCTACACATTTAAAATTAAATAATGATATAAAAAATATTTAAATTTTTACTTCTGACACCAAAATGTTGCAGTCAAGATTTTTATTTTGAACAGTGACAGACAACAATAGACAAATGTATGAATAAGAAGTATGTGAATAAGTGGCCAGTGTCGGCAACTGGTTGAATGATGTATATGAGCACATCAGACAGACAGGTCAGCAGAATTCTGAGAGGATGAAGACTCGCTACGATCGGAATGCGAACAATGGACCATATCGCGTAGTTACCAAGATTAATGACGTCACCAACCGAATACAAAAGAGACCCCGAGGTGCATCAAAGGTCGTTCATGTGGATCGGTTGGCGCGTTATCATGGACCTAACAATGCTCGGGACGAGCATGTCTAAGTGGGAGGCAATGTTACAAGATACGGCAACGCCATCTAGTGACGAGAGGAAGAACTAGGTAGTAACTAGTAGCGCCATCTATTATCGAATAGCGGAACTAATCTTGTCGAAAGCTTGTGTCTTATAGAATTTTCCAGAATGTTCGCGCCGAACATTCTTGAAGTTTTTAGGCGCTTCGGGAACAGTCAGTTCGAAAATCGATTGTTCTGGAAGATTCTCGAATAATCTAAAACAGTATGGAACGTTCTTCCGTGCTATATAAAGAGCGGTCAGGTTCGTCGTGGGGCCGTTTCGATTTGGAAGTGACACAGAATGATCGGAAAAAGAAAATAGTGCAAAGTAATTATTAGGGTTTTTGTAATAAAGTATGATTAATTAAAGTCTGATGTTTAAATAATTTATGCCTTAACCCCAGCTCGTAACACTATAATTCGATCAAGACGCAAATTCGTTTCTGGTCGACAGAAATTGCGGTCGCGGCAGCCACTTTGCTGACACCATTTTCATTCTTAAAATTTCGTACTGAATGTAAAAAGCTCTAATCTGAAGAGATGTATACATCACGTATATAAAATGACTTCTTTCGATGGTCTGCCGAAACGAAGTTGAGAATTTGTTTCATGAAATTCAATGCAAGCAATATAAGCAAGTTAAAGTATTTTCAAAGTTCACTTACCTTTGCCATTGGAATAAAATACATGAACATCACGTAAATAAACATGCCTATCATTTTGTTAATCTTAAAAGGAGAACAATACATCATTGCTATACGAGATAAGGCACGGTACTGACTCTATTTTGCGCTATGAAAATGTGAAATCAAATTCTGTTATGATGACAATAAATTCCTACCGATTGGTGGATGTTGCTATGAAAACACGGTATCCCTGTTGCTGTTTAGGTGTATCGTATAAATGCAACTGATAAATATTTTGTATTTTGGGGTTCCATAGTGTTGGAATGGCAGCTGGTAAGATTTATTAGCAACGAGACCTTAAGGAGTTCGTTGGCATTTGCCGCACTTTTCTGAATGCAAATATACGTTCCGTAAGACCGTAAGACGTAACGTCTCTCTATGGTTTTTGAGTTTATACATTAGTTATTTGTGTTACGAGGGGACAAAGTAATATTTTGTTCTTCCGGGGCGTTATTTTGAATTCAGAGCTAAGCGAGATAATCCTGAGCTTAGCGAGGAATTCAATATACGCCGCCAGAGAACAAAATATTTTGTCCCCGAGTGATACACACTATTTTTCATCACTACCTAAGAGAAAAATAAAAAGCTACGAGTACCTACCTACTCGAAACTAGTATATATATACTAGTTTCGAGTAGGTAGGTACTCGTAGCTGTTTAAAAAGCAAAATATTATAAAAAAATTAAACATTTATATTTATATGGGATACATTTTCACAATTCGTAAAAGATAATATAGTAATGGTTTTATTTGGGACAGAGATAGTTGTTTTTTGTATAGATTTAGTGTTTATAATTCCAGAGTCTTGCTGAATATTTGTATTTTCATCGGTACTCGTAGCTTTTTAAAATGCAAATTATTATAAAAAAATTAAACATTTATATTCATATGGGATACATTTTCACAATTCGTAAAAGATATAGTAATGGTTTTATTTGGGACAGAGAAAGTTTTTTTTTGGATAGATTGAGTGTTTATAATTCCAGAATCTTGCTGAATATTTGTATTTTCATCGATTGTTGGTTCGCATCGTGATGTGGATGGGTACGATGGCGAATCAATAGGCAATTTAGTCGATTTTAATGTTATGTTTTCTACAATACGACCGTTCGTGTTTGTTTTGTTCTCAATTGAGTTTTCAATATATCCTTCAGCAACAGAAGAGGATTTCCACCCCCCGTGACGCTGCTTAAGCATTGTTAAATCTGCTGCAGTGAACATATTAGGTTCAGGTAATTTAAAAAATTTGGTGATTATTCGTGGCATTACAGATATTTTATTCTTTCCAATAACTTGTTTCCAGCATTTTCCTCCTTGATAGCGGATAAAGAACCGCCTGGTGTGTGTGTCAGCAGGACGGAGAGTCATGTATTTGTCTACAATACTTTTGTATTCGTTGCGTACAATAAAACATCTGTCAATCATAATTTTGGTGTCTTTCAACTTCACTAAAAATAATTGTTCAGACTGATTTTCAATGTCGTCAACTGTAAGGTTCGTGAGTTCGATACCACGACAAGCTCCGTGGATACGAAAAATTAAAGCTACCTGTAACAAAGAAAGCCTCAATTTGGTACAAAAATTTACAATTAAAACTTCTAAAAGTTATTCATAGTTATAACTCATACATTCTTTAGGAAATAATAATGTACAGACTTACTTTGATAGCTAGAAAATCGTTGTCGGGTGCTTGGTTTAAAAAGGTTTCTACATTTTGGCGAGAAAACACATAAGACTTCTTTGCTTTGTATCCTTCAGTAAGTCTTTTCAGATATGAAACCAACTTTGTGTAGCTATCAATTTTGATGTCATTATTTGCATTAAGTGTCGCTTTCAGAATAGAGTAGATACTCCAAAGTGTAGGAGCTTTTCTTATTTTAGCCAATTCTTGAAAGTATGCTAAAAACACTTACCATCTTCGACTTATCACCTTTTCCGTTTTTCCATTTGACGAATTTATTGTATTCATTTAAATATTTTACACGCTATTTTTATGGTTATAATTGTTGCACCACATTAGCTGCATCATTTAGTATGTTTTCAGGAGTTAATATATCACTATCACTACTCGAACTCATTTTTTTTTATTATTATTTGCAACAATTTTCAAAGACGATATTTAAAATACTTTCCTCTATGGCGAAGCCTAGTGTGAAAACGAATAATAAATTTTAAAGAAAGTACTACAGTTTTTTAAAGCACATAGCCGCCATAACTTAGAACCAGCCAGTAACTTTTTCAAACATATGCGTTCAACCTATTTGGTTAACTTCACATACTTATCAAGACCTTCACGCGAGCGCGTCCAACCCAACTACGCAAATCTATCAGAAGCACGAAGCGGACCAATCAGAAAAGAGAAAGCTCAAACACCTACGGGCGCAAAATTGGATTTGGCTCCCGCTATCCTCTATAGACAATTGTCGTTTTTCGACTAGGTGTGATGAAAAATATATTATGCCCAGAAACACCTTATACACGTATATATATTATACAAGTATTAAATAGCGTTTCTAACCGATCTCTCTACAACCCTGTTTAAAAATTTTGATAAGTATGTAGCCAGAACTGTTCACTGCGTTTTTCGAAATAATTCAATTAAATCTTGGGGCACGACCAACAAGTCGAGTAAACACTTTACCATCCTTTTCTCGAAGAGGCATTCAGAACATTTTCGACCCTCTGTAACTTCAATGTAGATAAATCTAGAAGCCCGAATTTTCAGTGACTAACTAGGCATATTCCCAAATTACATTCAATTTGAACTTGTAGTCAGTCACTCACTGATCTCACTGACTAGAATCACTGATCATCAAAATTCTATGGTAACTTTTAGTAAACTCACAAGCTTTAAATTTTGAACACAATTACCGTCTTATTAATAAACGTTTCGTAATAAAATTTTCGTATTAATAAACTCGGAATAAGGAGGGATTATACTAATCTGACTAGTCTCGGACTAAAAGTTAAACCATGGTGCCAGGTAGTTTAAGGTCGGAATAAGAGTAATGTAACTATGGCAACCACAAATATTACATAGACTCGTGATTTTTTTATTCTTTCTTTTTCTTTACTTCGGGCAGGCTAAGGTCTTGGACCATACCGCCTCGTCTTCATTGGGATTTTAACATTCTTTATTATGCATTAGAATGCGGATGCAACAGATTCTAATGTTTTTTGGAGTATTTGGCAGCAAATTGTATCGAGTCAGCCTTCCAAGTAAGCATTGAGAAGGTAGTCAATACTACAATATAATACTCCGCTCCACTATCCCGAGATCGCTTCTATCAAAGATTTCACATATTGTCCAGTTGCGTAGACAGCTGAGACACAAAACCACACCAATTTTATATCACAATATCCACTAGAAATCAATTTGCAAAAAATATTAACAGCCCCTGCACTTCACTCGGAAAAAGCCCGCCAAAAACTCGATTTTTAATTTCTTAATATATAAAAAATTTGGTCTTTGGCAGTTGTTTAGCTTTAGTCAACGAAATTACAAATCACGGATATTTGCAAAAATTGTGTTGTATCCTGTGTGTGAAAGTGAATTAAAATGAATAGAGACTATTTTAACGACGATTTAAGGCTGATAGACGAAATAAATGAGGTTGAAGTCCAGCAATAGCTTTAGTCAACGAAATGCACGGTTGGCGCAGTGGTTGAGCAATTGACTGCTGCGCTGCGTGTCGCGGGTTCGATTCCCGCACGGAACAAAAATTTGTATGACCTACAGATAATTGTTCCGGCTCTGGGTGTTTGTGTATGTGAGTTTATATGTTTGTAAACGCACCCACGATACAGGAAGAAATTCCTAGTGTGGGGCAATGTTTTTAAAAAAAAAAAAAAAAAAAAGAAAAAAAGAAAAAAAAAAGAAATTACAAATCACGGATATTGGCAATAATTGTGTTGTATCCTGTGTGTGAAGGTGAATTAAAATGAATAGAGACTATTTTAACGACGATTTAAGGTTGATAGAAGAAATAAATTCTTATCCGAATCTGCTCTCCAGGTTACTACTTATCGATATGGAATCCGTCATTAAAACAATCCTTCTGTTCTTGCAATCACATGTTTAAATTTATTAAGTATTAAGAATACATATTCTCAACTACGAGTATGTAATACTCAACATGCTAAAACTTTACGAAACATAACTCACTTATAAAATAAAATCATCTCCACAATACAAATCTCTAAATGACACTAACATGAAAATTTTCCTCTTAAACATTGTCAAAACAATAAGCTCCAAATTCGAATACTATTTGCTTTTAAAAACATTGACAATATTAAAAATCACCTACAACATCCCCTCTGAATTTTATATTGTCTCAAATAAAATTAAAACCAACCTGTATTTAACTTTAACATACTTTCGTAGGATAACCCATATACAACTTCAACATTGAACACATAATTAATACAAAAATAAAACCCATACTAGTATTCCCTACCTATCATAACATTCTACATACTATATTAAACCACCCCCTTAAATATAAAATTTAAAACCTTAATACTATAACTAATACCTAAATTTCAAATGAATTCCAAAACCTTATCTCTACAAAATATAACATCTAACACCTATCATAATTAACTAATTATCCACTAAATTCACTTCATTAAAGTCCACATCAAATTCACAAATCACTCACAACATGCTTTCTTAAACGTAAAAACTTAGTTCTGTCTAATCCTTTTGTCAAAATATCTGCAATATTAGAATTGGTTGGACAATAGAAAATTTCAATTAAATTTTGATCTAACTTTCTTTAATAAAATGATATTTCACATCAATATGTTTGCTTCTCTGATTTAATAATTAAAACAATAGCTGACTGATTATCAACAAATAATTGTGTTTTTGGTGTATGACCTGTAATCTCTTTAATCAGACTTTGAACATAAAGTAAATCTTTGATACATTCTGCGGCAGAGATGTATTCTGCTTCCGTACTGGAGAGAGCGGTGACGGTCTGTTTACGCGAGCACCAATGTATAGGACCACCACTGTACAACACTACAAAGCCAGTCGTACTTTTCCTAGTATCAGGATCACCAGCGAAGTCTGCCATATTGCCAAACATTTGAATATTTTCGGTTCTTTGGCTTATTACAAAATAAATACAAAACTAAATAAATTAGATTCGAGATGTAATAAGGGTTTGCTAGTAGGATTTACGAACAATGGGTATAAGATATGGGATCCGGTGGGTTTGAAGATAGTTTATTCAAGAGATGTGACTTTTAATAATAATGCGAAGGATGTTTTGGAAATTTTAAAGCAATGTATTAGGAGTGCGAAAGTTACAGATTTATATAAATTATTTAAAGATGAAGAGGAGTTGGAAGAACAAAATGAGATCACAGACAACAGAAAGAAATGTAATCACAGCTGATAATGGTTGTGAAGTTGAGAGGGGCAGTCTTTATGGAGAAAGTCAGAAGAAGAAGACAGATGTTGAAGCAACGAGGGAGGAGGAGTTTTCTATTTTAGAAGAAAAACGTAATGATGTAATGGAAAATATTTTAGGAGAAGAACGAAATGATGTCATAGAATTTATTTTGGAAGAAGAAAGAAATGATGTTATAGAAAATGAGGGAATTGATGTTTTTGAAGATAGTATTGCTGAAGAATTATTAGATGATAATAGTAGAAGAGAAGTTAATTTGGAAGATAGTAATCAAGAAGTGAATGATGGAAATGAAATTGAAGATAATAGTATATTGACGGTGGATGGAAATGAGTTGTTTGTGGATGCGGAGGAGCCCGTTGATGAAATAAGTAGTAAAAGGATTTTGCCGAAAAAAGATAGAAGTTTAAAGATTATGATTTAGAAACGTCATTTTTAACTTACAGCGAAGTGTTGAAGAGTGATGAAAGAAGTTTATGGGAGAAAGCTATTAAAGAAGAGATGGATTCTTTAGAGAAAAATAAAACTTGGGCAGTAGTTGACAAAATAGAAGCTGGAAATAGAAGATTGATAACCAGTAAGTGGATTTTCACCGTGAAGCCGGAAGGAAGATACAAAGCACGACTTGTTGCTAGAGGATTTTTACAAAAGTATAATATAGATTACAAAGAGACTTATAGTCCAGTGGTGAATACTACTAGTGTAAGATTATTGCTTTCAATTGCTGCACAGAATGGTCTAAAGTTGAAACAGTTTGATGTGAAGACTGCGTTTTTGTATGGAGAGTTAAATGAGGATATTTTTATGGAAATTCCATTAGGATATGATTATGGTGAAAATTAAATTTGTAAATTAAAAAAATAATATATATTCAATGATTTTGTTCGTATTTCTAGTAAAATCAGGACACTTGTAATTTTTGCCTGTATTCGAGGTGAATAGATACGCGTGGGGGTTAATGGAAACGCCTTTAGGGTCAATAGACACGAAGAAAGGGGTGATTAGATACGAGTGAGGGGTTAATAAAAACGAGAAAGGGGTCTATAGAAACATAATTTTCAGGGTATTCAATCGAGGACTAATTAAAAAAATGTAAAGTGTTTTAGGCGATTTTCAAATAAACAATCCTTCTTCTTTATCTCACTTCAGACCCATATCCATACTTCCTTTCCTCTCTAAAGTTCTCGAGCACATCGTTCATGGTCAAATTTACAGATTCCTCTCGTCTAATTCTCTTATCTGCCCTTTTCAATCTGGCTTCCGTAGAGGTCACAGTACTGTAACTGCACTTCTGAAGGTCACTGACGACATCCGCTGGGCTATGGAGAATAAATCTCTCACCGTGTTAGTCCTGCTTGACTTCAGTTGTGCATTTAACTCAGTGGATTTCGACATTCTGCTTGGGGTCCTTCAGTCTATTAACTTCTCTTCCTCTGCATTAGCCTGGTTTGACTCTTATCTTCGGGGTCGCTCGCAGTGTGTTCGCCTTGAAGAGATGTTCTCTGATTGGTGTGATCTCACTGTTGGTGTTCCTCAGGGTGGCGTTCTCTCTCCTCTTCTTTTCTCTATCTTCATAAACACTGTTACCAAAGTTATCACTTCCAACTTCCATCTTTACGCAGACGATTTGCAGCTTTACCGACACTTCTTGCTTGCAGATGTGGACTTAGCGATCGACGCCATGAATCGCGACCTGGAGAGTATAAGTAAATGGGCTAAGTCCTACGGATTACAAATCAACCCATCCAAGTCCCAGGCTATGATCATAGGCAGTCGGTACTATCGCACTGCGCTTGACATATCCAATATGACGCCTTTATCTCTTGACGGTTCGACCATCGCTTACACTGAAACTGCTAAGAACCTTGGTGTTTTAATAGACAGTAATCTTTCTTGGCGAGCTCAAGTAAA
Organism: Anorthoa munda; assembly: GCA_945859665.1. Taxonomy (NCBI): domain Eukaryota; kingdom Metazoa; phylum Arthropoda; class Insecta; order Lepidoptera; family Noctuidae; genus Anorthoa; species Anorthoa munda. The sequence goes on from OX243893.1 coordinate 44,038,798, forward strand.
TGAGGTAAGTCGTAAGGTGCACTTTTCCTTTCGCTCGTTAAAATCCCTTCAAAGCCTCTTGCCTTTTAAAACTAAAATCTATCTAGCTCAAACTCTAATTCAGCCGATTATCGATTACGCTGATGCCTGCTATCTGGATGCCACGGAGGAGCTCTTAAATAAGCTTGAGCGCTTGCAAAACCTGTGCATCCGTTTTGTTTTTGGTCTGAGGAAATACGACCATGTCTCTCAGTTCCGCAAGGATCTCAAGTGGCTCCCTATCCGCCTTCGCAGGAACACTCGAGTATTATGTCTCCTCTTCAACATCCTGTTTAACCCTACTTACCCTAAATATCTACGCGATCACTTCTCCTTCACTCGCCCGGCCGATGTCCCATGTAGATCACACCTTAAGCATCACCTAAACTTCCCATCCCATAGTACTAATTTCTATTCCCACTCCTTCTCTGTTCATGCAGTACGACTGTGGAACTCACTTCCACCTAATATTCGCGATTCCCAAAATGTACATCTATTCAAGAAACAAGTCAAAGATCATTACCTCTCCACCATATTGTAATTATTATATATTATTATGTATGTATTTTTATCTTCTATATGTTTATTTAAGGTATATGTGTTATTTATACATAATTAGTTAAGATAAATAGTTATATAGTTGTTAGTCTATTTTAAGTTTCCTTATTTCCTTCTACACACTGTGTCTTCGTATATCATCCAACTTTCCTGTCGCAGGTCTGCTGGAAGAAATTTCTATTTGAAATAAGCAGTACCTTTGTGCTCTTCTATATGTATTATTTCTTTTCTCTGTTAAGTGTTTTGTGTGTACATAAATAAATAAATAAATAATAAATAAATTCTTATTTTTTTATATTTTCTGTTTTCATTGGCTTTGGTCTTGTATTTTCTTTTTTCTATTCATCCCTGTCTTGTATCTTTTGACCCCAGTTTCATAGAAATCGCCTTCTTTTCTCTATTTTACAAATATTTCACATGTTTTTACAAATTTTAAGCATTAGTATTTGGTAAAATACAACTCACATTGTTTTAATAACAACATTAGCTTGCATACAAAATATCTGAGAAAATCAATGTGAAAGTTGAAAGTTGTGCCTATTCACCCCATTTTGCCAGTACCGAGATATTATGCACAGAGATGTCACTAGACTACAAAATGATTTTGCAAAGTGACAATATCTTTTACAATTAAAATGAACCAAATATTCAAATTTTAGGTGTGGGCTATTAAAAAAAATTTGGCCGAGAAATCTGCTTGAGCTGCCAGACAGACGGTCAGCATGTGCTACAGGTCCATTGGTAGCACCAACCCGCTCACAAATGGAAATAAAGATCCTATCGATTATGGGAGACGGTTTTGGAGAGCCATAAACCGAGTTCAAGAGTCCAACCAGTTTCTCGAACGGTAATACTTAATTAAATTTATAATTTATGGTACTCTCTATGGACTATTTTTTAATAAATATTACGTAATAAATTACAGGATCACAATTATATATTTTTTGTTGTATCCGTCAATGATATTCAGTTTTTGTTGTACAGGGTCCACCACCTGGAAGAGAGTCAGCCGCCATCTCACCCACCAAGGCTGCTACACCTGCCGAAGATGGAAAAGCAAAGGCTTATAATCGAAACAAGGAAAAATGAGGTGCTCGATGAAGTATAGCTGATTATTCTGGAACTTTGTGCCTTGGTACGGGACTCACGGGTCAGTGTGATTCTGTATTTCAAAGCTTTGATGGAAGGTCGATGATTTTATGTGTAATACTACTTTTATTTTCAATTGATTCTTCTATGTAGTTTTCAGCTACCCGGTCAGACTTCCATCCGGATGTCTTTTAAGTGTAATTAAATTCGCACCTGAGTCAGCAAGAAGAATCGCTGATGATCAACGAAAGCAATGCCCAGTATAATATTCCGGATTTGGTAAGTTTAAATAGGTAGTAATTGCCTTTGGCATTGCGGCAATTTTGTGTTTTCCAATAACTTGCTTTGTGCATTTCTTATTTTTGTTATTTAGAAAAAATCGGTCTGATTTTACATCTGTGGCGCTATATACTTTTGTACGATTTCAGCTGATTCATCTCTGATAACAAATATCACACCGTCGTAACTTTCTACGTCTTTTATAGTAATATTTAAAATAATAATAACCTGCAATAAAAACAAAGTACGTTATAGGTTACTTTCACGTAGGTCATTTTCCTAAAAAAACCGGCCAAGTGCGACTCGGACTCGCGCATGAAGGGTTCCGTACCATTATAATCAAGTTTGTTGTATGGGAGCCCCAGGGGATGTTGTATTTATTTTATTCTGTTTTTAGTATTTGTTGTTATAGCGGCAACAGTAATAAATCATCTGTGAAAATTTCAACTGTCTAGCCATCACGGTTCATAAGATACAGCCTGGTGACAGACAGACAGACAGACAGACGGACCGCGGAGTCTTATTAATAGGGTCCTGTTTTTACCTTTTGGGTACGGAACCCTAAAATTTTTTTTACATTTCATGCTGTGAAAACTTTTGACTTTTTACATTTGTATCCATTCGACTGTCTTTTGAGCATTGAAATCAGGTTTGGATACTGTTTTAAATTCACGTTATGTTTCATTAAAACTGTGCATTTAAGCATTGTATAGATGACCCAAAGCGTTGTAGGCTTAACTTTCTTAGCGAATTCGCCGAAATAGGCCAAAAAACGCTTTCGAATAAGGATTTCGATTTTCTTGCATTCTTCCATAGAACAAAATTTTCATAGGTTTTCAAATATTTTTCTTTCGATTTTGCCGGTAACAAGTTTTCTATTACGGCTCTTGCCGCCTCTTGAATTTCAGGTGGCGTTAAAGTAAGTTCATCACACTGATTGTCTCAAACAAAAACATATTTTTTTTTTAGTTTGGTGCGGTGAAAACTTTTGACTTTTTACTTTTGTATCCGACTGTCTTTTGTGCATTGAAGTCAGGTTTGGATACTGTTTTAAATTCACGTTAAGTTTCATTAAAACTGTGCATTTTAGCATTGAATAGATGCCCCATAGCGTTGTATCCCACATGTCGACAAACTCGCGAGCCAGATCAAGATACTTACTTTTCTTATCTCTCCCAGCCTTTACGAGGTTTTCGTCATGGGGGACCGCTATATCTACAATCATTACGTGACGCTCTAGTCGGTCACCACTATGTCAGGCTTATTGGCATCAATAGTCATGTCAGTAATAGACCGATCCCAATACAACGTGACATTGCCATTTTCGAGAACTGGGTCGGGCTCATACTTATAGTAAAGCACTTCCAATTCCACAAGATTGTATTTAAGAGCGAGGTGCTGATGGATATTCCTAGCTACAAGGTTGTGTCTATGCAAATAGTCTCCGTTAGCTAGATTAGAACAACCGGAGATAATGTGACAAATGTAGGTGTAGATTACTATTATTATTGTATACTTATCTTACACGACAAACATTTTCAATAACTAAGTGTACCATGGGCGGTCTTATCGCTCAGGGCAATCTTTTACCGACAACCTTTACCTCCTCTTTTAATCATGATCCAGCCCTAGTTGTCTCCCAGCGACGCCCAGAGCCGAGGTTCAACCCTATAAGGATAGCCCAAAGGGTTGTTGCTTAGGTTGAGCTTTTTGTGCCTGGCTGGAGGCTCTAGTTTAGACTACACAGGATCGCCCGGTTAAGCAGTAGCCAATCAATCTGATTAGTCTGCGAGAACTCCATAAAAAATAAATTGCTCTTCTATATGATAGTTAATCTTATTGCCAAGAGTGTGGGTGCGATGTGTTCAATAAGAGCGCCGCGACGCTGTCTCACAGCGCCGTATGTTCACGGCACCTTGGCGACATGTCTCCACTCAGTGAGACTAAGGAGGCGAACCACAAGAGGCCGAGTGAAGACAGCCTTTGACATAGGTGCCGAACTGCCGACTTTGTTGGCGTTCCCCAGTGAAGATGTGTGGCCCCCGCCCGACACGCTTCCAGATCTAGCCGGTCACGTCCCAGGCTAAGGTGGCATTCTGACAGTATAAATCACAAACAAATGTTATAAATGCCTATCGGCATTTATAAGATTTGTTTGTGACACGTTGTACAAATTAAACAAAAGTGGGGATGACAATCCACCCTGTCACACTCCACATCGTAATCTATATGGATCTGATAACATGTATGTTAGTGGGGAACTATGTTAACTATGTATAGTTAACTTGACTGAGGTACCAAAACTTTAGGATAGCAATAGTCTCACTAGATAAATTGGTGTCTTTAAGCTTATCCCAGAGTTTGTCATAATTGACAAGGTCAAACGCTTTTGACAGGTCTAAAAAACAGGCATAAATAGGCGTTTTTCTACTGGTGTAATACTCAACAGTATGCTTTAGGCCCAGTATAGCGCTCTCTGTAAAAAGTCCGGCGCGGAAACCAAACTGCGCATCGTGTAGGTGGATACATACTAAACAAGCGAGCAGTTTTTTCTATTTGTGTAATGCCACATACAAAAACGGGGCAACTTGGTAGTAAATATAATTTAATTTAGGATACGGAATTTGGATGGATATTGGACAGGATTATTAGGAACGATATTATAAATAAAATAACTATTAAATACGTATATTATTAAGAGTGATAAATGAAGATAAATACATGTATATTTTGAAATCATTAGATGTTTGATGGTAGGTGGAACAGGGTGTAATGTCCCACAAACCTCCATAGAAAAGGGAGTATCCTCCCACCAGACGGATGTTGTGTCTGGTCCGGGCAACTGCCCAACGGTTATTTTCGAACTGTTGTATGTGTTCAAATCGCGCCGAAAACTTCGCTTGCGCGATGCAGGATTTGTGTGACGTCATGTCATTAGTTTGTAAGTGGCGGCGTCGGTGCCGCTACATCACTCCCCTCCGGAGACCGGAGGTTGATAGCAGGTTGAGTCGTCCGTACATCTTGTGATGCGTGCCTGGCCAGTGGAAGGTTGGTTCCCGTGAGTCGGAACTGGAAGTAGCAGAGTTCGCGGTGAGTCGGAACTGTATGCGGTTGTGCCCCAGTGAGTCGGGGTGATGATATCCCAGTGAGTCGGGGTGATGATATCTCAGTGAGTCGGGGTGATGATATCTCAGTGAGTCGGGGTGATGATATCCCAGTGTGTCGGGAGGATAGTGTTGCTTGCTTCAGTGGTTCGGAGTGGTGATGATGTCCCAGTGAGTGTGATGATGTCTCAGTGAGTGTGATGATGTCTCAGTGAGTGTGATGATGTCTCAGTGAGTCGGAACAGTGCTGCTGGCTCCATTTGGTCGGAGCGGTGATGATAGAAGCTGAGGGTGATGACCAGGAATGTGCATCCGCTGCATGCTGGTGGTCAGCATACCCCCTGAGATGCCGTGGGTACTGGCTGGCTGTGTGACTCGCTGCTCGAATGTTTGAGGAAGATGACGTCGCGATGAAGTAGCTCTGCACGAAGGCTGCGCTGATGTTCATGTTTCAGGGGGGGTACGTGGAATCACGTCGGGGTCACCAGTTTGGTGGTAGGTGGAATACGGTGTAAAGTCCCACAAACCTCCATAGAAAAGGGAGGCTCCTCCGACCAGACGGATGTTGTGTCTGGCCCGGGCAACTGCCCGCTGGTTATTTTCGGACTGTTGTATGTGTTCAAATCGCGCCGAAAACTTCGCTTGCGCGATGCAGGATTTGTGTGACGTCATGTCATTAGTTTGTAAATAGACAGACGACAGACGTAGGAAAAGGAATGTTACAGCAAAGTAAACTTGTAAAAAAAAGTTAATAATATATATAGTTAATAATAGTTAAAAAAAACAAAAACCCGACTGCTTAAAAAGCGAACTAAAAAGATGTAAACAAGAAGAAAATCATGCTGTGCAGTCGGAGGATACATGTTCGCGAGCTGGCTGACCAAAACCAGATGTACATTTAAACATATAAGTGTCATATATTTTTGAAATCCCCTCTTAAAGCCCTTTATTTTGATACCCCATATGATAGGTTCGGAAGAAAAAAACAATTTGGGCACCCACAATATGGCGCGCAAAATCCGCCATTTTTCTATTTTCCAATTTTAATGTACCAGTTGTACCAGTGACACTCGCAGGGTTAATACGAATCGATTGACGTAAGAACCATCAAAATCGGCCAACGCGTTTGGTCTCTAGAACGCCACATAGGATTTGTATACATACATACATACATAGACTGATAAACACATTACCCTTCTTCGGAGGTCGGGTAAAATATAAGGATCATGATTGAGTAGAGGACAGGAAAAGAAAATATGGTTTAAATCACCCACGTCACCACAATCGCACAGGTCGCTAGAAGCAAGGTGGACTCGGGAACAGTTATGACCCAACCTCATGCGAATAAGGCAACTGGTAGCAGCCTTACCGAAGTTAAATTTCGAATACCATGGTTTTATGGAAATATGTGTCTGAATAAGTAAATAATAATTTCCTTTGATAACGCTGCTATCCGCCCACAACTTACTCCAAGCTTCCCAAAGAAAGTTCATAGGCAGATTCGCCAAGTCATGGCTAAAGTTGATGAAGGGAAACAAATCACCGCAGTCTACAGCTTCATTAGCCAGGTGATCGCTGTGATGTTACTATGGCCAGGTATCCAAGCGAAAGAAATTTGTAGACCGTATTTTACGCATTTGTACAAAAGGCTTCTAATGAACATAACTATAGGAAATATTGGTTTACATTTAAAAGGATTTATTTTAATGGCTTGCAATGCACTTAAAGCGTCAGTAAATATTACCGTTTTTCCCAATTTCAAAGGCTAAATATATTCTAAGGCTTTGAACAGACCATAACATTCGCCAGTAAACACTGATGACTCAGAAGGAACTTTAATTTTTTGCACTATGTTTTACTGTGAGTGAAAAACTCCAACTCCAACATTTCCTAAAGAAGAGTGTGTAGAGGCGTCTGTATAAATATGATGCCAACAATGTTAAATAACTCTTTTACGAAATCATCGTGTTTTTATAAATACCTAAATTCAAAATTGGGGCTTGAAAAGCTAAAAACTTTTTATAACTTACAACAAGACAGGGAAGATATTTGTGAGACCAATAGTTAGAGGAATTGGTTTCATCTAAAAGTGACTGAAGTTATGCACGTAAAGGGTGGTTGGAAAATTGTAACGAACGAAATATAAATTTGTCGGAAAGATACTGACGTCGAAGAGAAAGAGGAAGATCTACAGTTTCAACCTGTAGGGCATTTATTGGGCTTGATTCGTAATGCTTTGGACTGGATACTAACCAATTTCTTTAATGCGGCCGAATTACCAGGTTCTAATAAAAATGTTCCATAATCAAGAACCTAACTATTGCATTATAGATTAATTTTAATGAAGAGGGATGGGCACGCTACCAAACCCCTGATAAACATCTTAATATATTCAATATTTGTTCACACCTTGCAGCTATATACTCAGTGTGGAATCCCAGATAGTTTACTATACAAAATCACACCTAAAAATTTTACGGAAGATTTTACAGGAATGGAAGCATCATCATAATATACAGAAACAGGAGGAGGAAAGCGCATTCTAGAAAAAAGCACAACTGTACTTTTGGAAGTATATTGATCATTCACATCTGGAGTGAGGCCGTCGAGAGGCACGGGGAAGCGCGGGGAAGCGCTTGCCGTCTCCCTAGACATCTCGAAGGCTTTTGATAGGGTCTGGCACGAAAGCCTTATTGGTAAGCTTCCTTCATTCTGTTTGCCCGGTGGTCTGTGTCATTGGATTGCAGACTTCCTGAGAGATCGGTCCATTCGTGTGGTTATCGATGGCTGCTCGTCGGACCACTTGGATATTAATGCCGGGGTCCCTCAGGGGTCGGTACTATCAGCAACTTTATTCTTGCTGCACATTCAACGATCTGCTAAAACCCGGCACCTTTGGGGATGCAGACGACAGCACTGTTGGTGAGAGATACCTGTCCAACGCTCGTGCTACCGGGCCTCAGATCCAGTCTCTCCGGGAGGCCATGGTGGAGCGCTTGAACCTGTCCTTGCAGGTAGTCTCCGAATGGGGCGATGCCAATCTGATCAGGTTTAATGCTGCTAAAACCCAGGCGTGTCTTTTTTTCCGCTAAAAAGAGCCAATTTCACCCGGCTCCATCTTTCCGAGATGTGACCGTGCCAATAACTGACCATCTTGAGATTCTTGGCGTTACGTTGACATCGACTCTCAATTTTGGCCCATACATTGAGGCAAAGGCTCAGCTGGCTGCCAAAAAGCTGGGGATCCTTGCAAAGGTGAGAAGGTACTTCACGTCAGAACAGCTGCTCAGCTTGTATCAAGCGCAAGTTCGATCATGCATGGAGTACTGTTCTCATCTCTGGGACGGATATGCCAAATACCAGCTTGATTCACTAGAGTCGATCGAAAAGCGGGCCAAGAGGCTCATCGGCGATGAGGCACTGGTTAAGTCAAAGCTCCAGAGCCTTGAACATCGTCGCCGAGTTGCCAGCTTGTCGGTTTTTTATCGGTTATATTTCGGGGAGTGTGCGATGGAATTGCATGATCTAATTCCGCCCAGCCCGTTTCATCATCGGACTACGAGAAGTACAAAAGAGTTAGATCACTCATGTTTGACAAAAAAGAATAAGGAATTCCATCCGAACCTGGTGCAGAGTCCTTCATATGACATACTACACTTTTAAGCTCTTCGAGGGTAAATAGATTATTTAATTCACAAAGAGAATCCACCATTGAACGGGGAATGGAATAGGTAGTAAAATTTTCTGGGACATATGCGGGAGCCAACTTATTTAGAATAGTACATTGTTCACCGAGAGGAGAAAGTGACCGATTACCGTCGAGGGTGTCGTTTGAAGCCCGAGCCGTAGGCGAGGGCTTTAAAACACCCGAGATCGGGCATCGCACTTTCTCTCGAGTGATACATAGTGCTTTATACTACACCTACGAGGAAAATAAAAAACTAAATCTTTACTAATTGAAATTTATATTGAAATTGTTGCAGTTAGTGAAGCTTAATGTAACACTTTTTCCATTAATGTTTGTTTGAGATGTTTGCGACAATGTAGGAGGAATAACTGGCTGTGCTGTTGGCACTGCGCTCGTAGAAGGCTGTGGTGCCAAAGGGTCAACTGGCTGCTGAGAGGCATCTGGCATCGCCGCGCTCGTTGATGGTTGAGGAGATGAGTCTTGATGCACATTAATCGATCCCGATATTTGGTTATTTATTCGTGTTTTGTTTTCTACGGAATTCTCTATGTAGCTTTCTGCAACAGCGGACGATTTCCAACCACCGTGACGTTTTATAGTGGTTAAATCAGCACCAGTATCGGCAAGAATAGTCGCTGAAGTTCTGCGAAAGCAGTGACCAGTGTATTCTAGTGGATTGAGTAAATTAAGGTAGGAAGCTATTTCTCTTGGCACAGTTCTTATTTTGTTTTTCCCAATTACTTGTTTCGTACATTTTTTGTTTTTATATTGTAGTAAAAACCGATTGGTTTTGGGGTCACTGGGGCGAATTTCGTTATATTTCTTCACTATCTCATAAAATAAGCCCGATATAACAAATGATCGCTGAATTTTGGTTTTTGTGTTAGGAATATTGACGATTATTCCATTTTCGAGGATTTCTATATCGTCTGTTGTCATATCCACAAGTTCTTGCGAACGACAGGCCCCATTTACTCCTAAAATCAAAATAACCTGTAAACAAAAATATCAAACATGAAAACCTAGTAGATTTCTACTCATAAATAGGTACGTAATAAATCATAAACCAGTGCATTTTGTTCATAAACTTACCTTCATCAACAAATATTTGTCATCTGGAGCATTCTGCAAAAAGGAATAAACATCCTTTGTAGTAAGCACTTTTGGTTTCTTACTACGGAATCCCTCCGACTTTCTTTTCAGAAATGCTGTAAGTTTTTTGTATTCTTGAATATTAATGTCGTTTCTTGTCAATATAGTACTTTTCAACATTGAGTACATAGACCATAACGTACTTGGTTTGTATTTTTGGGCTTTTTCACTGAAATAAGCTAGCAAAACAGTTTCAGAAAAAGATGCCGCATTTTTTTCACTTTTCCATTGCAAAAAATCGTCATAAGTTTTATTATATTTTTTAATTGATTTCTGTGATAAAAGGTTATCAATCAGTATTTTTGCTGTTTCCTTCAACTGCGGCGGAGTTAAAAAATCTTCATCATCACTGTCACTACTTATCATTTTGATAGTTTTATTTTACTTTTCTACGAAAACTGAATCCTCAAACAACACACAAATTGAAAATGGCGCCAATGGCGTCTGCAATTTTCACATGTTCTTTTTTCAAATTGTTTGACACCATCCAACACACAGCTATTGGCCAGTGTCATTTTGCGAACTTGGAGATAAAAACTCACTGTAAAAACTTTTTGGCTTTTGATATTTAGGTTACCAGCGCATAGTCTTACCCAAAATTAAAAAAGAAAAACCACGTAAGAAATGGATTTTCATACACTTTTCTCTCCCGCGCATATGCGTTTTCTCGCCGCATATTTGTTCGATCTGCAATGACGTACTTTCTACCGTAAATTTGATAAAGTATCAAGGTACTTTCCGAGCAGGTGTAGTATAAAATTATTTACTAACTGAGATGGAAGTAATGCGCTCGATGGTTCTGTGAATGCTGATCTAAACCTTCTGATATTGCGCCAAAAAACAGATGGTTGAACATCTGGAGAAATAGAAAGCAAAATGACCTCCATCTTTCAAATTTCTTTTTTTTAAATAGTTTTTTAGTTTCTGAAACTATTACGCTCAAAATGTTGAAATTTTCTTCGGTAGTATTTTCAAGGTAATTTTGTTCACACTGCTTCGTCTAGTTAGGGACCCAGTGTTTAATATACAAATATTGAGGTTATCTACAACATCTATTAAAGTGCTACCATAGTTATTTGTTGACGAACTACCCCAGACTTCATGCTGGGAATTAAAATCTTCTAAAACTATAAATGGCTTAGGAATAATAGAAAAAATATTTACAATTTCATTAAAAATTACAGCAGATGGACGGGGAATATATACAGAAACAAAACAAATATTATCTACAACTGCTGCATTATTATGAGGTGGAATTGTGAAAAGTGAAAATGAATGATCGATGTTTGATGAGTAAAGCGACGCCGCCATACCCATCAGAGCGGTCTTCTCTAAGACAAGCATAACCAGGGATCTTGGGCAAAGACCCCAGGTTTAAGCCATGTCTCTTGAAGAGCAAAAACAAAAGTTTTATATTTATTTACAAGATATATTATATCAGATTTTTTACTAATTGCGCTTCGGCAATTCCATTGGAATACTTTGGCTTTGTTGTCCATTATTAATATTTGTATCAATAACTGCGTTCAATACAGTGGCAGCGATGGACGGTGAAAGATGATGAGTTTGAGTTAATGATTTTATTAAAGCAATGATTAATTCACTTACAGATACAGCAGACAAGTCATCTCTAGGGATGAGAGCACAGCCATCTTTTGGTTGAGGCATGCCCCTGACAGTCCTGATGGAATTGCTGATCATAACCTTTAGAAAAGTAAGGTGGGGATCGAGGTTTAATAATAACTGTTTTTTTGTATGATGAAGTTTTATTTTGTTTTGAAGGAGAGAAATCCTGGGGAAAAGAAGCATTTATATGGCTTGAAATTGATGGTGAGGATAGTAAGGCATCAGCGTATGATATTTTTGAAACTGTAGGATGTAGCTTTGAAGCTTCAGCATATGAGATGCAAGATTTGGCCATTGATTCCTTAATGTTCTTCTGCCTCTCATACTCTAAACATTTTTTACTTGTAGCCTCATGAAATTCTTTGCATAGACAATAAGATAAATTGTCCCCAGAGACAGTACACCCATCCCCAGAGTGACCTTGTCCACACCTAAAGCATCTAGGTTTAGACCTACACTGATTTTTCATGTGGCCATATCTGCAAAAATTAAATCACTGGATTGTTGGGTAAATATAGAGGTCCATAGAAAGTGCTGTACAGCACATATACACACGCTTAGGAAGAATTTGCCCATCGAAAGACAAAATTACTGTTTCAGTATTTTTAAACTGAGGCTTATCCTCCACTAAAAGTTTTCTTTTAATTTTCCTCAACTTCAATATCCTGCCACAACCAATTGGGACGGAGATGTTATCCAAGATTTCATCATCCGTCCACTCCATTGGTACGTCTCTGACGACACCCATGCGAGTGACGGAAAATGATGGAACAAAAGCTTTGTACTTTTCTTTTTCCAAAAACTTGCTATTAATAAAAGAGTGGGCATCTTGATAATTACTGAAAGATATTACAAGTCTGTTATGGCCTATTTTCTTAAGACTACCATTCACAATACAATTAAAAGAATTCCTTTTTAAAATTCGCCAAAAGAAATCGGATTTAGATATGTATTTTCATTGGAAGTGGTTTGTTCTCTTTGTATATGGACTAAAAACGGAGCCGTATCCGAGGAATTATATAAAACTCTAGAAACTGGTTGATGCGGTGACCCATTCACCCCATCAACTCTAGCCGCCAATGGAGAAGTAAGTGGAAGATCCTTGGTTTCAGTCTCCTTTTCGACCTCGCCACAATCACAATCATTATGGCGTTTCCCGCCACTTTTACGTCTTTTTTTGTTGCAATGTTTGCAAATTGTGGGCCGAGCAGAAACCCTTTTACGTTTAGAATTATTAGCTAAACTAATTGAACTATCAGTATCAACACTAGTATCATTATTTGAGATTGTAATATAATGACCAATCTCTGAAGGTGGTGTTCCTCTGGGGTCGTTCGGAGGATCCATGGCTAAAAACTAAAAATTCAAATAAAAACACTTACCAAATATAATAAAAACACTAAAACTAACTTAACTACTAACTAATAAGATAAAATATATACAAAAACTTAATCCAATCCAATATTATAAATTAATTTATAAAACAATCGAAAAAACCACGTCCGCCAAATTTGAGGTTTCCCGCGCTTTTCAGCGAGCAGACTTTGGAACACAAACTCAATAAAGTCTTACTTGAAATTGGAATGTTACAATCTAAAACAGACCCGTGTATTTATTATAATATGGAAAAGAATGCATACATTGCTGTATGGGTTGATGACTTATATTTACTTGTCAACAGCACATAAAGAATATGATTAAGGATAAATTAAAACTCAGTTTTGAAATTAAAGACCTTGGAAAAGCCAGCCAGTGTGTAGGATTAAATATAATCAGAAAAGAAGATATAGTTATGCTTAACCAGAGTAAGTACATTGATGAAGTATTATCTAAATTTGGAATGTCAGACTGCAAACCTGCTAAAACACCAATTGAAGTTGGGTTAAAGTTCTCTGAAGATGACATTGTTTGTGACTGTCCGTTTCAACAGGCTATAGGATCGCTTTTATATATTGCACAAGGCACCAGACCAGACATATCATTTGTGGTGAATATGCTAAACAGATACAATAAAGAACCCAAGACTGAGCACTGTATTGCAGTCAAGAGAGTATTAAGATATTTAAAGGCTACCAAAGACTTGATGCTGGTTTATACCAAAGATGGAGATGGATCAATTACAGGATACTGTGATGCCGACTTGGCAAGTAACATGCATGACCGTAAGTCGTGCACTGGTAACATTTTTATGTTTCAGAATAGTGCTATGTCTGTAGCCTGGTGTTCACGTAAACAACAAACTGTGCCCTGGCCCTGTCGACCGCTGAGGCAGAGTACATGTCCAATGTCCAAGTCCTCTGCTACCCAGGTGGCTCTTTGGCTACAGCAGCTGCACATCGAGCTCGGACAACAACAGACCAGCCCCATCATGATCAACAGTGACAACCAAAGCGCTATAAGACTCTCCAATAATGATTATTTTTCACCAAGAATTAAGCACATTGATATTAGCTATCATTTTCTCAGGGATCAAGTAAATAAGTTTAAAGTAAAATTTTCTTTTTGTGAAGGAAATGTAATGATTGCAGATATCTTAACAAAGGTTACAACATTAGACAAACACTTGTTTTGTGTCAGTAGAATGGGCTTGCGTTCAGGGGGGAATGTTAGTAATAGTGAACGCAACCCTTTTTATTGAGTTCTGCGCCACCTCTCTAGTTCGCATATAGCGCCCTCTGTCTCTTTCTTTGTGCCGACTGCTAATGGATGTCTATTATTACCGCTGTAACCTAATTGTAAACATTATACGAATATTACTAAATAATCTCTATTATTTATCAAAATCCTTCAGTTCTCCTAGTATTAAATAAATAAATATAGTAGTAAAGACGCACATGTGAAACATAGTATTTATAAAAAAAAAATGTATAGTAAGGTATAGATGTAACATTATTGCACTATGCAAGGAGTGAAACGTGCTTATGCGAAAGATGGCAACACTATAACGCGGGAACGTGCCCCAGGCTGAACGCCACTTGTTACCACTACTTGTAAAAGATAACTACAGATGACACAACACAACTAAAGATGCTTACATATAAATCTGTTTTGGTGTTAAACCTTTGATATTCAAGTAATTAATCACTGCGCGATGTTCATTCTCCATTTTTTAATTATCACTACTTGTTTGACGTGTTATAGTGTGAGAAACCGTAAAAACCGCTATCTAGTAGTTTTATACAAAATAGCATGCTCCTAACCATAGTTAGGAGCATGCATTTGAAAATGAACTGCAATGCCGAACTTTTTTAATACACCTTTTCTGAATATCTAAAATATAAAACATAAACCTTTGTTCATATTATGAATTTTTTTATTACACCACAATGTTATCTTTCCTAATGAGGCAAGATAACAATTTCGATACAATTATTGGACGATGCATTGAAAAGAAATGTATTTTCAATGCATCGTTCATTTAGAAAACAGCGCCATCTCTATTATTAGTTAAATAACCATTCAGGTTTACAATGTCTTTTGATAGAGTAAACACGAATCTCAAAACAAGGTCCTCGGTGACATATATGGTTATCTGTGTTTTAAAAAAATGTTGATGTCGGGAACGCTTGTAATATTATAAAAAAATATAATTATTACATACATTATTAAAGGACCTATCGAGGTGGCGACTCTTGAGAGAAGCATAATGTCCTTCACTATAATTATTACATACATTATTAAAGGATCTTTCGAGGTGGCGACACTTGAGAGAAGCCTATGTCCAGCAGAGTACGTTCTTCGGCTGAAATAAGTGATGATGTTAATGATGACATGATCAAGTAATATTTTTTGCACCACCTCTACACGAGATTCTACCTGTAAATTCAGCAGGTATTTTGTTTTTGATAAAACTGCTCAAATCTGAAAAGTTAGTATTTGGTTTTTGTTGTTAAAAATTTATAAATGCAGATCCAAGTACTAAGTTATAAACGTAAACATCCAATTGGCCACATATTGCAAAAAGCGCCACCTTCAGTGACTATTTACTGCATTGCTTTATATCACGCGTCATACACAGTATTCTTTTTCTATACGGCAGATGGCGGTGGTGGAAAGATTGAACGAATCTTAGATGCAAGTATTATTCTTTCTCTCATTTTCTTTTTTACAGTGCTGAAGTTAACGTTGAGTATGGTTTCTGTCAAAATAATATGCATGCAACGCGTGTCTCTCTGTTTGTAATATCAAAATAATAGCTTTTTAGCAAAAGAAAGTTATACGGTACGTATATGTCACGTCGAGGTACCTATAGATTATAGGAGTACCATCATCAACTCCAATCCTTAGAGGCAATACCTTCATTCTTCATAGGAACGGGTGAACTTCAATAACACACATCACTGGATTGAAACTCGAAAGTATTTATTTGACTTAGTTACAGGCACTTTGAGTTTTTAGTCGAACTTGAAGTTTATGACAATTAGCGTTGCATGTTTATTAGGTTTATAAACTATCTAATCATTCAGATTTAGTTAACAGTTCTTATTTTACACACACAGTACGCGCGATGCGCGTTGTAAGTTGGGGGAACTCCCATATTGTTTTTGTTTAGACACTAATTACTTGGATAGTTGAATAAAGCTTGCAAACAATACTAAAAAGCTGCTCAGTTAATTATTTTAACATTAAATAACCCCAATACTCACAAATACAAAGTTGTTTGTAGATTATTATTAAAATAGTCATCTCATCATAAAACGATCAAAATTTCCGGTGATCTGGATATCTTACTTAATTAGAAGTTTTCTCATTATTACATAGCTGTGTAAAATAGTCTTATGACTTTTTAGTATTTAATCATTTACTCAAATTTGTTTAGTTCTCGTATTAAATTATTAAATCTAGTTATTGGTCATAGAAATTATAACATCCGCCATTGTTGACAACTTTGCGTAATAAAAATAACATTAGGTCATAATCAAACACATTTACTTCGTCAAATGTGCAATAGTTAAAATGAGAACAAATCTAAAAGTCCTACAACAAGTGTTCCCGTTTTATTTAAACATCTCGTTTTAATTAAACATTGAAACTAGCGTATTCAAATAGATCAATAATTGATTCCACAATAAGCTAATAGATGCCAATGAACCCAAAACCCAACTTAAATAGACATTGAAATATTTCTAATGTTATTAAAAATTATCAATTAGGATAATGAATTAGCAAATTCACGCCTACACGGCGACATATATATCTAAGAAAAACTAATTTTTTGAAGGGCTGGACCAACACTGATTAGAATTTAACTTTTTTTTAGCTGATGTTATAAGGATAGGATTGCAATAAAAAAAAATAAAAAAACGTCTTTTTTTTCAATGTGTTGTAGATGAAGTCGCGGGCAACAGTTAGTAAATACAAAAGCTGGGATCTGTAGTGTCAGCTCCACATGATTGCGTAGGTCCTGGTGATGCATCTCTTTGTCCAGCTATTTTAGATCTGAGCTGCTTGCCTATTAAAACCAGATTAAGGTTCATCATAGAATACAACAACTATTGCTAGAGTAACAAATTCTTCCTCATCTACCAACTCTTCTCTAATCCATCTGTCCAGTTTTTGTTACGAGTAGATATATTTTTCTGATATATCGATTGAGATATATCTTAGATTCAGAGAAGGATTTTTAACCTCATTACTACCGGAAACGATTCCACGCGAGTTACAATGGATTTTTAATTGTTTCGGTAATAACGACATTCAACCGGTTAAACAAGATTCAAAAATGTATACGTACATCCGTGGTGGGGCGATCCAGACTGCCAGGCACTTCTTCTCATGCAACCGAGCGGGTGGGCAGGTTGCGGATAGCCCAACTCCGGCTGCGGGATCAACTGATGGCAGCTACCTTTGCCGTTGGCGATCCTGTGGTCGGAACATCTGATATAAAGATCCCCGACAAGAGAAGTACCCGAAAGCTAAACCCCAGGCCTAGGGGACCTATACATCACTTTCCTATGTGCCCACCACCTAACCAAGCCATCCCTCCCTATCCGTACACATCCAATCGATCCTTAAATCCCTAGGTCAACTCCCAGGCCTAGGGTGACCCCCAAGAAACCAACACCTCTATCCATCAAAGTCCTTCCCTCCTATACCCCTAATCCAGTCGGTCCCCGAGGAAGGGTAACCTCGAACCCAATAAAAGCCCACTCCCTACGATATGAACATGCAGCACGTTAAATAACTACCCAGGTGGGTACTGGCCAATGGAATCCCACATCTCATCGACCAACTCATGCCGCGCTTTACGGCGCGGCCGGCTGCTCGACCCCGACTGCGACACTCGCGCCCACTGACTCGACCCCGACTGCGACACTCGCGCCCACTGACTCGACTCCGACTGCGACACTCGCGCCCACTGACTCGACCCCGACTGCGACACTCGCGCCCACTGACTCGACCCCGACTGCGACACTCGCGCCCACTGACTCGACCCCGACTGCGACACTCGCGCCCACTGACTCGACCCCGACTGCGACACTCGCGCCCACTGACTCGACCCCGACTGCGACACTCGCGCCCACTGACTCGACCCCGACTGCGACACTCGCGCCCACTGACTCGACCCCGACTGCGACACTCGCGCCCACTGACTCGACCCCGACTGCGACACTCGCGCCCACTGACTCGACCCCGACTGCGACACTCGCGCCCACTGACTCGACCCCGACTGCGACACTCGCGCCCACTGACTCGACCCCGACTGCGACACTCGCGCCCACTGACTCGACCCCGACTGCGACACTCGCGCCCACTGACTCGACCCCGACTGCGACACTCGCGCCCACTGACTCGACCCCGACTGCGACACTCGCGCCCACTGACTCGACCCCGACTGCGACACTCGCGCCCACTGACTCGACCCCGACTGCGACACTCGCGCCCACTGACTCGACCCCGACTGCGACACTCGCGCCCACTGACTCGACCCCGACTGCGACACTCGCGCCCACTGACTCCGACACTCGCGCCCACTGACTCGACCCCGACTGCGACACTCGCGCCCACTGACTCGACCCCGACTGCGACACTCGCGCCCACTGACTCGACCCCGACTGCGACACTCGCGCCCACTGACTCGACCCCGACTGCGACACTCGCGCCCACTGACTCGACCCCGACTGCGACACTCGCGCCCACTGACTCGACCCCGACTGCGACACTCGCGCCCACTGACTCGACTCGACCCCGACTGCGACACTCGCGCCAACTGACTCGACTCGACCCCGACTGCGACACTCGCGCCAACTGACTCGACTCGACCCCGACTGCGACACTCGCGCCAACTGACTCGACTCGACCCCGACTGCGACACTCGCGCCAACTGACTCGACTCGACCCCGACTGCGACACTCGCGCCAACTGACTCTCCACCCCGACTGCGACACTCGCGCCAACTGACTCCACCCCGACTGCGACACTCGCGCCAACTGACTCCACCCCGACTGCGACACTCGCGCCAACTGACTCCACCCCGACTGCGACACTCGCGCCAACTGACTCCACCCCGACTGCGACACTCGCGCCAACTGACTCCACCCCGACTGCGACACTCGCGCCAACTGACTCCACCCCGACTGCGACACTCGCGCCAACTGACTCCACCCTGACTGCGACACTCGCGCCCACTGACTCCACCCTGACTGCGACACTCGCGCCCACTGACTCCACCCTGACTGCGACACTCGCGCCCACTGACTCCACCCTGACTGCGACACTCGCGCCCACTGACTCGACCCCAACTGCGACACTCGCGCCCACTGACTCGACCCCGACTGCGACACTCGCGCCCACTGACTCGACCCCGACTGCGACACTCGCGCCCACTGACTCGACCCCGACTGCGACACTCGCGCCCACTGACTCGACCCCGACTGCGACACTCGCGCCCACTGACTCGACCCCGACTGCGACACTCGCGCCCACTGACTCGACCCCGACTGCGACACTCGCGCCCACTGACTCGACCCCGACTGCGACACTCGCGCCCACTGACTCGACCCCGACTGCGACACTCGCGCCCACTGACTCGACCCCGACTGCGACACTCGCGCCCACTGACTCGACCCCGACTGCGACACTCGCGCCCACTGACTCGACCCCGACTGCGACACTCGCGCCCACTGACTCGACCCCGACTGCGACACTCGCGCCCACTGACTCGACCCCGACTGCGACACTCGCGCCCACTGACTCGACCCCGACTGCGACACTCGCGCCCACTGACTCGACCCCGACTGCGACACTCGCGCCCACTGACTCGCCCCCGACTGCGACACTCGCGCCCACTGACTCGCCCCCGACTGCGACACTCGCGCCCACTGACTCGCCCCCGACTGCGACACTCGCGCCCACTGACTCGCCCCCGACTGCGACACTCGCGCCCACTGACTCGCCCCCGACTGCGACACTCGCGCCCACTGACTCGACCCCGACTGCGACACTCGCGCCCACTGACTCGACCCCGACTGCGACACTCGCGCCCACTGACTCGACCCCGACTGCGACACTCGCGCCCACTGACTCGACCCCGACTGCGACACTCGCGCCCACTGACTCGACCCCGACTGCGACACTCGCGCCCACTGACTCGACCCCGACTGCGACACTCGCGCCCACTGACTCGACCCCGACTGCGACACTCGCGCCCACTGACTCGACCCCGACTGCGACACTCGCGCCCACTGACTCGACCCCGACTGCGACACTCGCGCCCACTGACTCGACCCCGACTGCGACACTCGCGCCCACTGACTCGACCCCGACTGCGACACTCGCGCCCACTGACTCGACCCCGACTGCGACACTCGCGCCCACTGACTCGACCCCGACTGCGACACTCGCGCCCACTGACTCGACCCCGACTGCGACACTCGCGCCCACTGACTCGACCCCGACTGCGACACTCGCGCCCACTGACTCGACCCCGACTGCGACACTCGCGCCCACTGACTCCACCGCCCACTGTGTCCACCCCGACTGCGACACTCGCGCCCACTGACTCCACCCCGACTGCGACACTCGCGCCAACTGACTCCACCCCGACTGCGACACTCGCGCCAACTGACTCCACCCCGACTGCGACACTCGCGCCAACTGACTCCACCCCGACTGCGACACTCGCGCCAACTGACTCCACCACTCGCGCCCACTGACTCCACCACTCGCGCCCACTGACTCCACCACTCGCGCCCACTGACTCCACCACTCGCGCCCACTGACTCCACCACTCGCGCCCACTGACTCCACCCCGACTGCGACACTCGCGCCCACTGACTCCACCCCGACTGCGACACTCGCGCCCGTCGTGTGGAGCAGCACCAATTACCCAGACAACGACCCAGACCAGCACAGACAGACAGACACGGGGAAGGACAGATAGACAGACACGGGGAAGGACAGATAGACAGACACGGGGAAGGACAGATAGACAGACACGGGGAAGGACAGATAGACAGACACGGGGAAGGACAGATAGACAGACACGGGGAAGGACAGATAGACAGACACGGGGAAGGACAGATAGACAGACACGGGGAAGGACAGATAGACAGACACGGGGAAGGACAGATAGACAGACACGGGGAAGGACAGATAGACAGACACGGGGAAGGACAGATAGACAGACACGGGGAAGGACAGATAGACAGACACGGGGAAGGACAGATAGACAGACACGGGGAAGGACAGATAGACAGACACGGGGAAGGACAGATAGACAGACACGGGGAAGGACAGATAGACAGACACGGGGAAGGACAGATAGACAGACACGGGGAAGGACAGATAGACAGACACGGGGAAGGACAGATAGACAGACACGGGGAAGGACAGATAGACAGACACGGGGAAGGACAGATAGACAGACACGGGGAAGGACAGATAGACAGACACGGGGAAGGACAGATAGACAGACACGGGGAAGGACAGATAGACAGACACGGGGAAGGACAGATAGACAGACACGGGGAAGGATAGCGGAACTGGCAGTTCTACAACTCTCCCGGCTGTAGTTGACGGAGTACGCTCGCTAAACAAGCGCGGAAAAATCATGGCCCGCGAGAGAAAAGTAGGCGACGGAAAGCGCAACACCTGCGACGGCACGGACGCTGAAGAGGTGGCACGCGGCCAGTCGCAAGTACGCGAAGGAGCAACCCAGCGCGAAAAGCGGCCTTACGTGGGGCCACGCGACCAGCCGCAAGTACGCGTAGGGGCAACCCAGCGCGAAAAGCGGCCGGACACGAGGCCACACGACCAGCCGCAAGTACGCGTGGAAGCAACCCAGCGCGAAAAACGACCGGACGCGACAGAATCTACCAGGGCCGCAAACCGACCTCAAGACACTGACAGAACCCACGACGGACCGAAACCCAGACACACCAGGAGCAAGCACGGTGGAGCTGCGCGCAAAGTCAAACAGACCGCGCCAAGCTCCCCAAACCCGACGTCTGGACCAAGTGGGACTGCGCCACTAAAGAGGGAGCGCCCCGACGACACGGTTTCGCCAAGTACACTGCAAGGGGACGCCAAACGGGTGCGAATCCACTCGGCTCAGTGGGGGCAGAGGACCCACGCGCGGGCCACGAAAGTATATTCCTGCACGGGTGGCGGTAGCAATCTGCCTTCCCCACCCCGGCAGAGAACTGACCAAACAGGAGGCCGAGCACATCAAGACCGCACTAGAGGACAGAATGCTGGACACAGACTCGACGACACCACTCCTGGCCTTCCGCGGATACCCGCGGGTAGCGGAGGGCACGGTGCAGTTGTGGTGCGAAGACGAATATGCTCTGACCTGCTGACCCAGAATGTTCCCCTCATTAAACTCCCCGACTACGACCTTACACTGACGGTGATGAAACAGACCGATGTGCCCACCCGTGTCCGAGCCACGCTCTTTGTCCCTCGTTACAGAGGTGACGTGGGCAGGCTCCATGGTATTCTGATCCGTCAGAATACCTGGTATGACATCAGCAGGGGGTCACTGTACAGGGCGACAACCGTCGGTGGCGACCGACACGGGACTTACCTAACCCTGGGACTGCCACCGAAAGAAGCCGAAAAGGTCGTGGGGTGGCAGCGACGGATATCGTACCTCTTGGGGTCGATATACGTGCGCTTCTGGCCCACGACCGGACCCTCTGACACCCAGACTGACAGCACGGATGGAAAGCCATCAGAACAAACGACGGAACCGACGACGACCCTGACAAGCGACACGGACATTACCCAGCTCGAGGAGGTGATGGCCCGAGCGGTAATGGCCGATAACGTTGACACCATACCGCCCGCGTCACCTGGCTGGAACGAGTAGCTCCTTGCCTCGTCGCCGGGCGACCGACACGACGACAATTACAGAGAGGTGGAGATGGAGGGACTATCTGATGGATCCATCTCCGACTAACTCCACCACACCTCCATCCCTACCCCTCAACATGGATGATGATCCTCCAGCATAGTCAAACTGCCACGGCTAGCTTACGCAGAGCACTGGAGGTAAAGCCCAGAACCATCGCACTGATCCTAGAGCCGTGGATCAGGAACAATATAATATGTGGCCTCGGTAACATCGGAGGTAAGATAATTCTTGACACACATGGCTCAGAAAAGCCAAGAACCTGCATCTACATACCCAAAGAAATTCCCTTTACGACACTAACTCAATTCTGTTCCAGAGACCTGACAGCTGTCAGGCTCCATACCGAAGGTAGCGCTCCAGATGTTGTACTGGCCTCGACATCCATGCCAGGTGAGGACACAGATTGCCCGCCAAAGGAGCTGGCTGACCTGGTACAGCACTGTGATCGCGCCAGTTTGGACCTGATCATCTGTACCGATTCGAACGCCCACCACCCGTTCTGGGGCAGTGTCACACCGAACTCCAGAGGAGAGGTACTATCCACCTTTTTATTCTCTATTAATCTTAACATTGTTAACCGCAGCACAGTACCCACTTGGGTCACGGCCCGAGGACAAACGATCATAGATTTAACACTCATACACACATTACCTTGAATAAAAAATTTTGCAAGTGTGGGATCGATGGGGACTTTTTACATTTCATTTGTAATGGTGTTCCGAACATTCGTACCAATTTTCAGCTCTATGCGAAATACTGTAAACCTAACCCTATTTTTTTGGTCTATTTTGACCGAACTATATCTGTCATGTTAAGTATGTAAACTAAACCTAATGCCAACCAGTAAAACAAAGTGTGTGAATATGGTAATATTTCGTATCGATTGGAAAGCAGTCACCTTTCAACAGCATTGCCATTTATTATTCATATCAACATTACTCAGGTCGCTTTGTTAGGATTAGTTTACCTTACGAGTTATGTTTGGTAGTAGTGACTGTTTAAATCATACCATGTGCATCTGATTTTTTTTACCAACTTTAGAAAAAAAGTGGAGGTCTTTGATCAACTGTATTTTTATTTTTTGACATCAACGATACACCGATGTCTGGTTTCAATGAATCTCTGTTTTCCAATAGCTTCGTTTTAAGGGTTCCGTATCTCAAAAGCAAAAAACCGGCCTAGTGCGAGTCGGACTCATGCACGAAGGATTGCGTGCCATTATCGCAAAAACGACAAAGACTCACGTTTGTTGTATGGGAGCCCAACTTAAATATTTATTTTATTCTGTTTTTAGTATTTATTGTTATAGTGTCAACAGAAATACATCATCTGTGAAAATTTCAACTGTCTAGCTGTGACGGTTCATGAGATACAGCCTGCCCCCCTAACAAAATACAAACGATATATCTTTCTACAATTGTTAACGCCTTCTATTTGTATGGTCTGAGCACGTGACTTAACATTCCGATGTTTCATACCCATACATTGATTTGTTTTCTACTAGCCTTATCGATTGTAGATGTCCGTAAGGATTGAGGAGCCATTTTTTGTATCTTAATGAAATTAATAAACTTATTTAGTAGTAAGTTTAAAAATTTTGTAGGTTCATTCCTTGATTTTGTAGTATAATACTTCAAAAGTTATATGAACATCAAGGTGGCTCCTCAATCTAAATGTTTGAATTGAGGAGCCACGTCAGAACTAGGAAGATCATGGATTAATATTTATCATAATTTGATATGATTTAGTAGCATTTGAGAGTATTTAGTAGACAAAATCTGAGCTCGGTTGCATTAAAATTAAAAAAAGTTATCATACATTATAAGTGGCTCCTCAGACCACACATACGACTCGTAATTTTTCAAAGAAGCAGTAGGTCAAATAATGCGCAATTTCTTCGTCATTTAGTAGTAAGTATATTAGATTTGTAGGACAAGAATCAGTAATTAAAAATGAGTGCATTGGGAGATATGGCACATTTTAACTGGCTCCTCAATTGAGATGCTTCGGTAAATAGATTTGCCTCTAATCTACTGATACTTGTGACGAAATTTGGAAAAAAAACATCTTATTTTGTATAAATTTATACTAAATGTACGTATAATCCTGCCATAAAAAAGTAAATATCTACGAAGTTATTAGGAATCCTTTAATTTCCTATCAAATTCTTTTGTAGGGTGTCCATGAATAAACTATTTTTTTTCCGTTTCCTGGCTTTTAAAAACGCAAATAGAAATCTTTTTGTGTTTTTTAATTTTATTTCAACTCGTTATTGAAATCCTTGACGGTCCAACAGATTGAATATCATTTATTTTCCTGTCTATTCCATTTACATATAAGGGTCTCCATTCTCACTAGATATAAAATATAAAGAAAAAATACAGTTACCAATTCTATTTGTAATAAGAAAAAAAAAATATTAATAAAAGGTTCTAAAGTTTCATGCCAATGCCTTTTTAGGGTTCTGTAGCCAACACGGAACCCTTATAGTTTCGCTTTGTGCGTCTGTCCGTCCGTAGTTTAGCTCAGAGACTCTTAGTACTAAAAATCTATAATTTTGCATGGTTAAACATATTAATCACTCCGACAAAAGGATTTTTTTTTCTCGTCTTTTCCTTAAGTGGATCCGTTTACCTAAAGTTAAGCTTTTAATTGCTAATTTTTATTAGAGTCAAGTGTATGGATATGTGAAAAAAAATCATATAGATATATCTTATATCATAGAGTATAACGGAATTAAAAGGGAAATTATCACAGCTAAGTAAGCTTTATAACTTTACGAATAATAGTCGACCAACTTATAAAATGAACTTGGAAAAGTAAATATTTTCTAAAGCCATTGAAAAATTACTTAATAAGTTTATGAACCATGTAAAAATATACATTAATAAAATCATAACATCCATAGTATTTTTTTTTCTAATGTTTACGCTCGAATGACGCATTGGAGTGGGTGGATGGTTTGCAGTACCGGCGCGTACGGCGCATACGCGGGGATGTCTATTTTGTTCTTAGTGCAGTAAGTATTGATATTTTCGATGTTTTGTAATGTAAAGTCAAAGTAGATTCGATTGCCAAGCAAATTCCGCTACCCGACCATAGATAGTGGTATTCTCAGTGGTCGCAATTATAGACTTAATTGCGTTTGCCGTAAAGTTGACATTCGCCTCATAGGTCGAAATATCCCAAGCCACATCAGTGCAGTATAAAACATTGCATTTTTAATTACATTATCGATATCGATAGATACCCGAGTACGTTACCCCAATAGGAAAGTGGCTCCTACAGTGATAAGAGCGGAACGTATAATTAGTGCGTAATCTGTTGTGAATGTGCGCCACATAAAAAATTAGTGCGTGCCGTCGTTTTAGAAAAAAATAGAAAAAAACGTTTCCTGCTGTAGTAAAGCTGTTCCAGCAGGAAAATTCTAAACGAATGATCAGAGTGAGAAATATTGTGCATGGGCAGAGAGCTTATAGTTGTGCAAGAATGTGCGCCGAAAACATAATTCGTACGTCATCAGGTTTTCAAGATATTGCATTTCCTGCTGGAGTAACGTTTTACAGAATCGTTTATCTCTAAAACCATTGTATGTGCGCCTGTAGGATAAACATACGCGAGTAGCTCTTGATATGTGCGTATTTGTGCCGGAATTATATTTAAGGAAATATTTATAATTTGCATATAATCGCGCTTTTTTTAAATCGCGAAATAAATTCGCGGTGATTAAATGAGAAAACGTATAAACTCGCTGAAAACTGTATTCAGTCCATCTTGACGCTTGTATTGACCATAAAAAGTTTCAAAAGTATACATGCTTGCGTTATCGAATAATATTGGCTAAAAGTCAAAACGTCGGTGTCATAACTTTGACAGCAAAATACAAGAAACCGGCCCAACCCAAGATAGGTAGGTGTATAGCACAAATAAGAACGTTTAGTCAAAAATATATAGTGAAAATAATCAACTTGGATGTTTCGCATTAAGTAGATTTAAACGAAAAACTAAACATGTAAACAACGGCTGCTATCCGACCAAATTCAAATGACTACAAAAAAGCGACGGATAAATTTTATTTAAAATTATATTATTATTTTACTATTATTTAATTTATATTTTCTAAATATAATTTATGTTTTTGGCATCCAAAGTTTAGATGATGCAATTTGTATTGCAGAAGAAAAAAACGTTTGTACGGCTTTTAACCACAAAACAATGTGCAAATATACTCTATCAAACCCAGTTTAATTTGAACTAAATGTTTGTACCAAGTTTCGAGTAAACGAGGTACCAGAATCTATAATGATTACAAGTAGATCATATACATTAATAGGCGTTATAGAATTTATACCTGGAATTAGCGACGCTGGCATGGGCCACTATAAATGTCACTACCCAATGAAGGATGAGATGTTTTGTTACGACGACTGTAAAATTCGTAAAAGCACCAACCAACCAATATTTATTAATTCTTTAACTAGTAGAAATTGATTTAAATACCTAAAACTTATCTGTACATACCTGCCTATATTTCTATATTGTCGATTTGTTAAAAATTAAATTTCAAAAACTTGTCATCCTGGTTTCATTCATATAACATGGTCACCCTTAATAGCGAATTCTTAAGGATTATCAAAAGTAATTTGTTTTTCAGATACCGAATGTATACAATGTTGATCTCTACTTAAGTATTTAATAGACATTCATACTAAATGTTAGTGTCTCTGGTTTTTGATTCCGTTGTAATCTCAGGTAGGTACAGTAACGTTGTGATCTACAGTAACGTCAGGATTGAGGAGCCAAATAAAATTGGGTTTGTTACTAAATTCACTCAGTTTTACTACTTTGTCCATATGCTACAAATTCGAACACACTTACTACTAAATGATGAAGAAATTTCGCATTTATTGAATTACTGCTTCTTTGAAAAAATGACGAGTCCTATGTATGGTCTGAGGAGCCACATATAATGTATGGTAACTTTTTTTAATTTTAATGCAACCGAGCGCAGATTTTGTCTACTAAATACTCTCAAGTGCTACTAAATCATACCAAATTATGATAAATATTGATCCATGATGTTCCTAGTTCTGACGTGGCTCCTCAATCCAAACATTTAGATTGAGGAGCCACCTTGATGTTCATATAACTTTTGAAGTATTATACTACAAAATCGAGGATCGAACCTACAAAATTTTTAAACTTACTACTAAATAAGTATATTAATTTCATTAAGATACAAAAAGTGGCTCCTCAATCCTTACGGACATGATTGTAGATTGTCAAATTGGCTACAGGTGCTGGTGACAGACAGACAGACAGACGGACAGTGGCGTCTTAGTAATAGTGTCCCGTTTTTACCCTTTGGGTACGGAACCCTAAAAACGAAACCTTATAGGATCACTTTGTAGTCTGCCTGTCCGTCTGTCATAGCCAATATGCTCCGAAACTATTGGACCGATTGAGTTTACCCACCTTCATAAACGCAAGATCACAAACAATAATAGACCTAACCGTAGCAACTTTAGGGTATTATCCAACTTCATCCAGGACTGGCATGAGTTCAATGACAGGTCATGCTCAGAACATAGTTGGATCCGGTATAGCATTAACTTTAACCTAACTAAAGGGCTTATTACACTATACGGTATTCAGGGCCCTGAATACCGGGTTATTTCACCATTCCGAAACAATAAGGTCGATATTATGAGAACCCTAACTCCCTAATAGTTATTACACTACCCTGAATTAGGTTTTAGGACTCTGAATACCGTGTAGTGTAATAAGCCCTTAAACCACAGCCAAGAAGAGTTTCTCGTAACACAGACTAAGCTAATTTTATTAGACTTATTAAATCCGGCTGATATACCGGTAACCAATTTACATGAACACGTAAACAACATCACATCTCCGCCCACCGGTCCATCATCTTGAACTTGTCAACGCTAGCAGTCTGTACTCTGTGGGACACGTGGATGATATAGCAATTCTGATCTTGCGTCAATTTAAGTGGCATCTTATCATATCCGTACTCATGAGAAGGGCCTTCAAAATAATCGAGAGTTGGTACACATAGCATGAAATATCGGTTAACGCCTCGTGTACAGAAATAATAATGTTCACCAACAAGAATACCCTTGGACCCCATTGGCTTCCAAAACTTATCAACACAGAACACATAAAGATGAAATCAAGTACTTGCGGTGATCTTCTGTTGCAAATACAAAAATGCATGTTCTGTTGAAACAAGCATCTTGACTACTAACTTAACAAAAGCGCAATTGCACTCAACCAATGCATAAAAATGTGAGGAAAAACATGGAGGCTTTCTCCGAAGATTACTCTCTGTGGCAATACACAGCGGTGATCAGGCCAATGTTGGTCTATGGTGCTCTGGTTTCATACAGCAGGAGACGGCGCCAGCTGCTATCAGGCTAATGCATCTGGGCCTAAGGGGCAAAATCTTACCACTCCACACACTTACATCCTGGACCGGGCTATCGGGTACTAGCCTCTTATCGCTGCCCCGGTGATAGAACGCCAAACCAACCTACGTTCAATAAAAACTATATCATACAATCAGTAGAGGAAGAAAAGGATCACATCGTATACGTATACTACGGGCCCTATTACGTCCAAATGCTATATATGTACATTTACTCGTAAGCCAAACCCTGTTATGTATAATTACAAGATATCAAGCACCTTATTAGCCAGAGTCAGCGTTATCAGGGACCTTGGGGTAACTTTTGATTCAAAGCTTTTGTTTGACGCACATATAGATAACATAGTCAACAAGGCTTCTAAAGCTTTGGGCTTTATTTATAGGCTTTCTTCTGATTTTAAGAATATAAAAACTATGAAGATTCTTTACTGTGCGTTCGTCCGTAGCCACCTTGAGTATGCATCTCAAATTTGGAATCCTATTTATAATCTATATGTTAATCGTATTGAAAGCATACAAAGACGATTTTTAAGGTACACTCAATATCGATCGAATACTTATCTCCCTAATTACTTAAGTCGGTGTAAAAAATATCACATTCTGCCTCTACACGAGCGACGAAAAATCGCAGATCTTGCTTTTCTCTTTAGAATTATGAACGGATCCACTGACGTTCCTGAGCTGGTGGGCAAGGTTGGGCTGCGTGTACCGTGTGCATTTCTGCGACATTCGCGTCTCCTTCATGTACCTAAAGTTGGAACTACTTACAGACAGAATTCGTACATGTTAAGAGTTTGTCGGACGTTTAATGTGGTGTGTCGGGATATTGATCTGGATTTGTTCCATACTAAGATTGAAAACGTAAAGAATAGTTTGAGTAAGCGTTTCTTTGATTTGTAGAATTATTTTTCTGATTTTATATTTTGTATTTGTTGGGCGTTGAGTCATATCTTTTTATTTTAAACTCTCGCTGATATGTATTTTATGCAAATTTTTATATGTGTGAAAACTTTTAATTGGCCGTTTTTTGCATGTTGTTTCTGCGCACTTATTGTACTAGCTGTAAGTTTTCCTAAGATTAATAAAATAAATAAAATAAAATAAAATAAATACTAAAACAAAATGGTTCAGGTGCTGGTGTACACTCCCTTGACCTCAACATTAACTTTCACATACCGCACTCACAGTTCGATCTTTCGGTATAAGATTCCTGTCTGACAATCTGGCTGTGCTCAAAGCTTTAGAAAACAAACTAACAAGAAACTAATCATTGAGTCCACGCTAGCTCGCTGTTTACTGTTTGCGCCGGACCGAATGCGGGTGTCGCGCGCCTATTCCCCGCGGTGCCTGTTCTCGGCTTCGCCCTCAAGTATCCTGACATTTCGAAATGCCCCCCAGGCGCTCAATCTACTAGACACCCTAATTGCTCAGGTACCTGTCGACATATAGACAAACGAAAAACGTACAAGGATAAATTAATGTCAAATGTTTGTGAAAAGTTCTTTAGTGTATAAATGCAGGGGCTGTTTCGCTCACGTGGTCACCCACTGTAGATTTTAATAATGAACAAAATCAGTCTATAAAAAATGAGGCAACAAATCCAAATAATCGCTCAAACTTAATAAATATGTATTGTAACTGCAGCGGCGCAACATTCAGTAGCCCAACTATCAGCAGTCGTGCTTGCAACCTATACCTTTTAAATTGAATGGTTTTGAGATTTCCTTTCTTATTAAAATGTATCAATTGTTATCTTAAGATAGGATTTTAGGTGCCCTGGTGCCCCGTTGGCAATAGGTTTGCTGGTACCCTGAACTGAAACATAATTATCTGGTAGAAGAGTTTGCCTCCTCCTCTTTGGGGCTTAATCTCATTTGTCTTCCACTTTTTCGATTTTTTTCTTAAGCCACAGACGTAACTACCGCATGCACGGATAAAAGTTTGGTCGATCCATGGGTGAGTAACCATATTAACTTTTTCATTACCGAGAACCCTCCTTATTTCGGAAAGTACGTTAAGCCGTTGGTACCGTGTACGTAGTCGCAGCGGAAAAAAAGTCGAATTTATTCATTTCAGATAAGCAGATAATTAGTGTATGACGTCGTGTAATTGTGTGTAGTAAGTACAAATTTGTGTATCTCCCACCATTGTAGAGCTATTCAACAAAAACTGTTTCCGCTGGAACTACGTCATCCTAGCGGCACTTTTTTTGCCTATGCACGTAGATGAAAAAAAATACATTCAATAATTAGTGTAAAACGAGAGGTAAATGTGTATGATTAAATGAAATTTGTGTGCCATAAAACTGCGAAGATAATCAAGTTTCCGCTGCGCTGACGTTTGGCTATTTGATGAAAATCATATAAAACGGCATTTTTTTTTTAATTTCAATATTCTACCGCGGACATGTGGCACTCCGCGATCTTTTTTATAGTGTTTTTTTTTTTTATTTGTTATTTTTCTGATTAAAGTTACAATTGTCTGACTCCTACGTCGGACATTATTTTTGGCTTACTTAACTAACTTAAGTCTACGTGAGTTCATCCCTCACTAAATACTATATATATATATCACACACCGGCATTACAATTTTAGTTTCTATTTACTACTTATATTAATGTTATTATTTATTTTGTTACTTATTTCTATTGATACACTTTCGGGGAAGATGCATGGCAGTGCGAGCAGACCAGCCCCGGCCGACGGTTCCGGTTATAGAACCCCGTCGTTAGGACGTTAAGGTGTGTATGACTGACTCGCTCCACCATGCAGCTTTACAAATATATATATAATTTTTTGCTTTACAGGGTTTAGACAGGGTGATGGTTTGGATATGTGTTTGGGTTGGAGTTTTTGGATGGGAACTGTTAGGTGGTGTTTTGGTGATGTCTGCTGACCAGGGACTTCGCCAGCGTGAGCAAGGCCTCTATGACGACTACGTCTCGATGCTGCATGGCCGTCTTAAGATTGTAGTTGACGACCGCTTTAGTCGGCGCATCCATCGCCCTCTTAGCAAGGCGGCCTGCGGCGTCATCAGCGTCGTCGGTATAATAGACGCAACTGACTGTATGTCTGGACATCGCCACTACCGCGTGGGAGATGCTGTCGTGGACCTGAAGCCTCCTGGACTTGGTGTTGATGATGATGACGCTGTCGTAGGTCGACCCCTGAGCCTCGTGTATGGTTAGCAGGCGCGATCCTTCACCGGAACCAAATCCCTGGCTCGCAAGAGAGACTTTCACCCCCTGCGTATGAACCAGGAACAGGGTGTTTTGGGAAGTGCTCGGTATTTGCGCCCCTGTGTAACCTTTCACTTTCAGGGAGTGGACCCGCAACAGCGACGACTTGGAGGAGTATATACCGGGTTATATCTCACTCAGTGCAAACCCCACGTCCATTGGATTGCGGTGTATGCAGAGAAACGCCTGGGTGATGCCAGCCACCAGGTCTGGACGGATGTACCTAAGCTCGAAAAGGTTCTCTCTGTCCAAAAATGGGAGCTGGTTATAAAACGGCTTTGTATTTGTGTGTAATGATTGTGAAAACAGAATTTGAAAAAATCATACCGTTCGGAAGATATACATGTAAAAGTAAAATAAGGTTATTAGGTCCAAGTACTTAAAATAGGAATACTAGAGCCTAAGTTATAACGGTTATTTGTATCTTGTAAGAGGTCTACAATTTCCTGCCAAGTATCATGTACGAGTATGTGTTCTTAGTAATTAATGAGCAGTCGCATTTATTTCCTACCCTATTTAGTTCAATTTACTACGACTGGACCACTATATTGAATGACAACTGATTTTAGAACTTTTTAATGGAAATGCAACGTAAAACATATGGCGATACTTAGTGTATTAATGCAACTATTCACATGTAAAATTTCAGCTCATTACACTAAATAGTTAGAGATATAATAAAAATATCAAAACAACCGCAATTCATGGGTAAACCGACCAAGTTTGAATGGCTACAAAAAAGCGGCCGTGCAGTATATAGAGCTAACGTTCTAAAATTGCCAGTGTTGTACCATTATTGGATTGGTACAGGTGTGCACACGATTCTTGAATAAGTAACAAATAATTTTCGTGATAAAAATTGTTTGTTTCTCAAACTTACGAAATTATCACAGAATTGCTTCTATATGTGTGTATATTACAAAAAGTTGTTACAGTAGGTAATTATTATGTCCTTAATATTCTGCTGCTTCCATCGTATAAATTTTTTGATGCTACACGGTACAATTTGATTAAATGAAATACTAATAATAATTAGAAACAAACATTAACACACCAGTAGTTAATAGATAGAACAAGTTCTATCTCACGACGGTGAGTTGGTCTTAGTCGTGTGTGTGCACATACACGTTGTTTCTGTGTGCGTAAGCTCGAGAGTGCTTAGTATCGCTTACGCACACAGAAACAATGTGCATCTACAAACATGAATAAGACGATCCCGCAGTGCGTCGGTCGTGACTCGTGAGGTAGATCAACTGTATCTTCTTAGCGCGCGCTTCCTGTTCCGTTTTATTTACCTGTTTACCAGTCAAAAATGTGCAGCCAAGGACAACGTGCGTATGCGCTCTTTATTTTGCTATCAACGTAATATTATGTAGTAACTAATAATACTCGGTTAATGAGGTAGTGTAAGTGACTGTGACATACTTATTGAGCCAGTAGTGGGCCACCGAACACTTTTCCGAATCTTTTTTGTTCAAATTTCATTTTACCGAAAACTATTGACCGACGTCTTTTTTGCTATATGCATTATTTGACATAATTTCAGATCATCGAAGTATCAATTGCCATAGGTATTATTTTACCGAACTACATTTCGCCGATTTACAAAATAACTTTTGGCCGAAGCCTCTTTTGAACTTTTTTCATTTGCCATATTTTCACCAAACCGAAATAACATTTTAGGGAATATTATTTAGTCACAAATATATAGCCGGTAACTTGGTAGCATTTTCTATTTAAAATTGAAATAGTGTCATAAAAAGTCAATATGTTGTGCTAAAATATTTAGTGACAGAAACGAATTGCTGCAAAATCGACTTCACGCAGTCTTGTCTGTGTTTACGTATTTATTTCGTATTTTAATGCTGAAAATGATTTATTAATAGTTGTCATGCAATAGACAGTTTTACTAAATAATTAATTCAAAGAATTTGTCCTAGAGCGAGCGTAGCGAGCTCGGAAATTTAGGGCACCCCGGCACGGATAGGTTAGGTTCGAAAGGGGATGGCGGGAGCTGAAGTGAGCGAACTCAGCTCCCGTCATCTTCTTCGTGTTAGGTTACTTTAGAACCTGCAGACAGAAATAGGAGCCCCGCGCCGCGGGCTCCGTCGACAGTATATTTTTCAATGTCGCTGTTTTAAACATTTGTATTCGCCCACTGTTTCTCTCTCACTTAGTATTTTGATATGCGTTTAAAAATAAATATTTCGAACAAATATTATTTCGGTTAAGTGTAACTTCGGTAAAAAGTTTTTCGACCAAGTGAAACGTTGGAGTAACGAAAAAAATCGAATTGATAATTGGTCAACTGAGACAGTGGCAGACGTGACTTCGATGAAGTAAAAAAAAACGAAACGATAATAGTTGAAAAGTTTTAGGTGAAATGAAATTCGGTCAAATGTTTTTCAAACTTATGATAGATAACCCCAGTAGTGAGAATGATTGGAAGACAAACAAGGTAAGATCATAAATTACGCACATAATATAATATAATAAGTAATAAAAAAATATCTGTTGGGAGGTATATAGGTTCAAGTGACAACTGTGTTTTGTTTCTTACCTCTCGATGACGCCGAAAACCTAAAAGTTGCCTATGTCTGCTATGTATAGACCGATTCCAGTACCTACAGTTTTTATGAAAGCCATAAGTAAATAAGTAGGTACCTATATTTGATGAAAAACGGTCCAGCTGTTTGAAAGTTGCAGTCTCTTCTTCGGGCTTGTCTCTAATACTGTGTGTTATTATGTATTATTTTCTAGTTACTTTGAAGTGTGAGACGGGCATTTCATTTGTTTTTGTTTGCAATCATTCAAACCACAATCAATATAATCCCACAATAAAATGACGTACTTATTTTAATGTGTTTTGGAACAGCTTAATAAGTATTATATTTATAATGCAGACGGCGATGTGGCAGGCGCAGTACATATGCTACAGTGGCGATTTGGAGAATATGAATTCGAGGCAATGAACGTGTCCCTTCTTTGGTATTTAAAAAACTATCCTAGATATGTGGGCAACGTAATGAATCTTTACAAATATTTAAAATTCAAGTGTCTGTTTGTGATGTCAAAATACCAGCTTTTTACTAAATGCTTAACTAGAGACACAAAGATTCGCTGTGTTTACTATATGACAACTATAACAAAAACAACTTTTGCCTGCCTGTCTGTCTGTTTGTTTGACAGACAGTTTGTTTCGGCTAATCACCGAAACGGCTTAACCAATTTTGACGGGACTTTTACTGGCAGATAGCTGATATAATAACGAGTTACTTAGACTACTTCTATTTTTATTGTTCCAGATTAGAGTCCTAATGACGACATAACATTGATGTCACTTGAAGAAAATATCGTATGCCAGCAAAATGTGCAAACCAAACTAGCTCTTTCGTTCCGGCGCGTCTGACAGAACTATACCAACAAAATAATTAAAATGGCAGGTAGAAAAAATACTACACCATTAGATTTATATAGTAAAATTCAGAATGGTGCAAGAAACTTAATGCCTCATGCAATTATTTATACAACCGAATAGTCGCATACAATGAAAATCCAGAACTTAATGGTTGTCCACCTACGGTTAGTTTCAGAATTTTTATTACAATTGTTTGGGCGTATTCATGCAGGTAGTAGGTACCTGCGTGAATGTACCTGTACCCTAGGTTAAACATGCGATTTAAGATGTACCTACTTAAACATGCGATTTAAGATGTACCATATCGCTATTAATATTACTACCTATGTTGTATTTTCTTGGTCTGTGATTTTACTAATTAAGTTAAATAAGTCATTAAAAGAATTACTAGTTTTAAATGTTTTAAACAATTTGATTTTATAAGTAGGTGCAATTAAGTAATTATGACTGTGTACATTATAATTATAGTCGACTGTGCTTTGGCTTTGAGAAAGTCTTTATTTTGTAACATATAAGTACTTACTAAGAGTGATTGATCTCTGTAATTCCAGTGCACGTTACCATTTATACGATTATGCGCTAGGTACTGCACTGCACTACATACCTACCTTCACAATTGAGTCAATTATTACTAATCTGTGATTCTGTGATCTGTGATTGTATGTTGTTGCTGTAAAAGCTCGAACGAGAAGACCAACTCCCGAAATGTTAGGTACCAGTAAACAGTAGTACAGTTTACAGTGGACAATATATTTGTCATTTATATTTAATAAAAAACTGATTCTTTATGTCAATGTTATTATTACCTACTTTGTTAATAATGTTGTTTTTTTTTTCATTTTAATTAATCATTAAACAATAAATACTTTTATGAATATAAAGTTAATACAGTTGTTTTATTTTCTGCTAACCGATTGTGTACGCACATGTACGAAATTATTATACACAATAACGATACTATACTAGAAATTTTAGAATGTTAGCTCTACATACTACACGACCGCTTTTTGTAGCTATTTAAACTTGGTCGGTTTATCCATGTATTGCGATTGTTTTGGTATTTTTATTATATCTCTTTAATTATTTAGTGAATTGGACTGAAATTTGACATGTGAATAGTTGCATTAATACACTAACTATCGCCATAGTTTTTACGTTGCATTGCCACTAAAAAGTCCTAATATCGGTTGTCATACAATATAGTGGTCCAATCGTAGTAAATTATGCGACTGCTCATTAATTACTAAAAACACATACATGATACTTGGTAGGATATTGTAGACCCTTACAAGATACAAATAACCGTTATAAGTTTATTTATACCATTATTCAGAAAATTTAGATAGGTTATAAAAAAAAAACATAAAAATTTGTTAATTATACTTGATAAAGAATTGCGAAAGCTGTGGGGATCGAACCTACAACGTACGTTTTGGAAGACTTACCTATACTCCGCCAGTCTATGGATGCCGTTGACAATATGTGTAAAATAGACGGTCTTAATGAAATACCGTCGTATCGATGATTGACTACGTAGCTTCTCGAGGGTATTGCATGATGATAATAATTTATGTGCAAATAAATATACGGGATATTTATTTGCAATTTTGTAACATCTTTGGCTTCTTGAAACGGTTTGAAGAATATTGTAGATAACTGTAGAACAATTGCAATTTTCATGGATAACTCACGCTTGATAAAAAACAAAGTACCTAAGATTCCTTAGACAGTATCCTGGTATCTCTGAATTCCGAATTCCCCGTACTAAACCAGTCATGGAAAACACTATTTTATAGATAACTCGACATCTAGACAGTGCGCCAAAATTATATTTTTATCATATTATAGGAATAATGTTAATTTAGAGTATACCATTGCTTATAAATGCCATGCCATTATAAATGTGTATTGTGTAGTTTTTTTTTTCATAATATGGTGTGGATCGTTATTACGGAAGAAGAATTTAATATTTTTTTATCAGAGTAATTTGCAGGGCACCCCACGCGACCTTTTATGATTTAGTCATAGAAGTGTTAATTGATATATTCTATAGAAAATAGCGCTGCGGTGGCGGCGGCTCGTACTACGAGCGTGCGGCGTGGTGGTGGCATCGATCCGCCCCGCCCGGCCGCCTTTAGGGCGCACTTCACTCCAATAGTTCCATACCTTGCTCACTTCACGACAACGACCTTATGTATGAAACGTAGTATCTATACGCTTTATTGTTTAGCCACCCCCATTAACAAAACCTGATATCTACGGCTTGGCGGCATAAAAAGTCACTAGTCGAAGAGCGCAGAGGACGTTAGATTCAGGCTATGGTATTATTAACCACTCTTTGACGTTTTTCAGTTCATCTTCGAATTATTAAGCCTAGTGACGGGTCAAATCTCGAGAAATGTGGTACGACACATTATGAGACAGTGAGAACTGTGGACGTTTGTTGTGATCCAATGGTTGGTTGCGGTAAATTTAAAATCGCACCAGTATTATTAACGCATTACGACATTGTTACATCAACTAATTAACAAAGTGCGAACTCATTTAAGTGTAAAAAGTGGAATGATATATATTAGTGCAAGACATATCAGAAATATAAACTTATTTTAGTGACTTACAGCAAAACGTTTGTGTGTTTTTGTTATTTATTTAATACGACGGTATATAAAGCTTCACCACGTTTCGTCACAGCAA
Organism: Anorthoa munda; assembly: GCA_945859665.1. NCBI lineage: Eukaryota > Metazoa > Arthropoda > Insecta > Lepidoptera > Noctuidae > Anorthoa > Anorthoa munda. The sequence goes on from OX243893.1 coordinate 44,077,467, forward strand.
ATTACGTTATTCAAATCATTTTCCTTCGCGAGGTTCGCCTTTAAATATACGAGGACAATCAGTAAAAGCGGCGTCATTGAGTCGAATCGAAGCTTCGCCGAGGCTGGCTGCAGGCCCGGAGTGTGTCCGCAGCGTGGGCGGCGCAGTCGGCGGCGCCGCCGCTGGCGTCCGCCCTGGCTACGGTTATGAGGCGCTCTCGGCGGCGAGCGACGGCAGTGAGGGGGAGCCTGACGAAGCACCCGAGTACGCCGCTTTTGAAATGGAACTCTCTGGAGGTGGTGAATCTGTAGAAGGGCCTTCTTCACGCGGCTCAACTAAAGTCAATTTTCCACCTGAAGTTGAGTTAGAGCGGCGACCTACAGTCACCGCAGTGGCCACCGCGGCCTACCATAAAGGTCGTGGAAGATCCATGAGTGCCTGGAGCGACATTAGCCGCTCCAGTATACGCTTCGAAGAAAGGTCAGTATTAACAATGTTTAGTATTATGTAAAATTTGTAAGAAATTTAAAGATAATTGCAATCGGTTTTACTTTGATTGTCTTAAATCGGAAGTAGTTGATAAGACCATTATATATCAATATATATCATGCGGAAGAGGAAAGTGCTATAGTTATCATGTGCTCATACAGGAACAACGAAATCATGCTATTAATAACAAATTCAGTCTTCTGGAAAGAAGAATTTATCATAAATCCATCGGAACAGGGAACTCTACATCCACTCACCAATTTTTACATTGAAAACAAAATAACGAGCACCCTTAGCATCATGCTTGACGCATTCTGGTGTCGGGCTCCATTTGACATGCGCGAAGCAGGCCAAACGACAAACTAGGATTTCCGTTCGAAAAGGGCTTATGTGCAACGTGATAGGATACTGAATTTAGGATTTCAATAAAAAATATACGTTCTTTTAATGAAATAATTAAATATTCTTTAATGAAAACATGAAAGTGAGACAGTTTAGGTAGGTAAGGTACCAACTAACACAACATCTTGATATGTAGGTATCATTATAGGTACGACTAAAATAATATAGATGCCTACGTAATAATAATATCGCAGTAAATTTTTTGACTAGTAAAGTCTTATTACTTCAATTATCCGTTTGGTGGGTGGGTATATTCTGAGATTATTCTAGCTACAGATGACATCATCGACCGTGGTATATTCTCCGAGTGTAACTTTAGTAGCCCCCAATGATTTTATTTGCAACATATCTTTGGTCTTGTTGAGAATGGTAAGGGTATCAGCCTCCTTTGCGGTTTAGGTTGAATGGGTTTCTTCTCACCTGTATATACCAGACCTTGTTTTAGATTTTTCACTTATGGTTATTTTATTGCCAGTCAGAGATGGTAGGTACATATTGTTCATATCACTAATTAAAATGAGTAGTAAACTACCTAAACTTAGAAATATTAATCTCAGTGGGAAAAAATATTGTCAGATTTAGGGCATTTTAGTTCGTGTCTTCTTTGAGCCTCTAGATCTCCGGCTATAGGACCTAGGATTAATGTCATAATAACCGTTGAGGTATTTCGGTGTGAGAATTGAGATGAAAAAGTGACGTGGGCAATAAACCTCCCGGGTGATTAGGTAACTCCTTGTTGAAGCTGTCTGGATCTTCGTTATTGGAGGATGACGAAGCAACCCTCTCGACACACTCAAGCAAGCTGTTTTACAGTAGCATCAGCTGCATCTAATATTTATTTCAAGGTATCTTTCTTCTCAGTCAGCTACAAGATGAACAGGTTGCAGTTGTGAGACTTGTTTCTGAAAGTAACGCAAAGACTTTTGACACTACACTTGACATGTGGTTCGTTTTTCCTAAATTATTATAAATTTAGTGTTAAGGTCGGTTTTCCCCTGAAAGTGCAATGCGAACAGAATGAGGCCAAGGTTAGCGAAATTTTACGGAAGATGCGCAATAAAATGTTCGTTTTGTGTGCTTTCCAAGAAAATTCAATCTATCTAAGAAACTACCTAGTTTTACCTCTCTGCAAATTTTCACACATTATTAAGTCTTAAACAAAAGGGAGAGATTTTAGAGAGGGTTCGATCGGAGTACATAAAAAATAAAATATATTTGATTAACACATTATTAGGCTTGAATAAGAGAACTTTATGTTTTGCCAAATCTTAATCCCAGTGCCCAGTTAGGCAACTGCCTATGTCGAAAGCTATGTAATCGGTCGATAGTAACAGTTTTCTTAAGTAAAGCCTATGTTGAAAGCTATGTAATCGGTCGATAGTATCAGTCTTCTTAAGTAAAGCAACTAAATAATTATTAGGTTCTGTTTACAGTTTTCCAAAGGCAAAAACAGCTCTTTTCGTTAATATTAAAAACGAAAAGAGCTGCTTTTTGTTTCATCGCCAACACTTCGGTCTCTGATCATGATATTGTTTTATTATTTATGGAAAACAATAAAGGGTTATTAATTCTAATATTTCTTTGAAAAAAACTAGACGGACCAGGGTTTTGGATTTTGACAAAATTGAATTTGACCTCCTTCAGACCGATTTTAGCCCCGTTTATAGCACCCCAGACGTCAATGAAGCAACTGACTTCTTTATTAAGCCCTGGATGACTCCAGGGCTCCTTAGATGCCTACCAAATCGAGACAATATGCACATGAAATTAAAAAACGTCCGAAAATTATATACTTCACACAACTTTTAAAAGATACAGGAATTATTGCGTCTAGGACAGCATTGTTTGTGGAAATTCCGGCAAGGAAACCAAATTGAGAAGGAGAAAGAAGATGACTGTGTCCAATATTTTTTATTAACCTACCTGACGGACTAAACAATCATTTTAAAGTAATCATCCCCATTAACTTGAATGTATTAAAGTTAACATTGCTTGGGATTTCATATAGATTTACACTCGTAAATAAAATCATATTCCAAATGACTAAAATATAGGATTGATATTTGTACCGCACAGAGAACTATTCAAGCTTGAACGACAACTAGGTTAGAATATCAGTCAATGCACACATTTATTGAAGACACACACGGCTTCCAGCGCTAAGTTTATTTTAAGTTTTTATAGCGTATCCAAATAGGTCCTTTGAATTTAATTTCTTTAAATTCTATGAGCCTCTAGATAAATGTAATTCTTCCAGCGGCAACCATTGTCAGAAAATGCAATATAGTATATTGAATTGACTTGCGATTTGAGTCTATGAGGGCTTCCCATTTTGTGCTCACGAGTTGGCGCCACTGGCGACTCGCTAGTAAGGTCCTTAAATATAGCAGTTAAACGTTGTTATTACGCGTTAAAGTTTAAATTAAAATCATTTCTAATGCCGTATACTACTATTAAAAATAAAATCGAGTATGTCGAAGTTTTGCGAAAACACTTTTTTTTGAAAAAAAGGATGATATAATTTGCCGAAACATAAGACTATTAATGCAGTGGTTGGTAAAACCCGAAACCTATCTTAATCTGCGATATTTGCCAAATATTCACAACAATAAAAAATAAGTAAATAAACTCGCACTAAAGGTCAAAAAACTATGAAATTTTAAATTTTCAAGACCGCGATAGCTCATTCAATATACATATTTCACTTTTGACACGTTGTCATTCCTTTACCTACGGTTTATATTATCCCACTCTTGTCACCAGTTTTGAAATGTGGTGCTAAGGATAATGACTGTTATATTATACATAAACTCGCGCCTTAATGATAATGTTAATAGATTTGTTTTGTATAAACTCAATTTTTTCTAGTATTATATAACTGCACAGCACATCTGTGAGTACTTTTAATATTTTGTCCCTGTACGTAGTATAGTATGTAGTGCTATTTTGGGTGCATCGTTCTCACATACTATGAATTTATTAATGTATGTACTTATGTAAATATTTTAAAACACTTCTTTTTTTAAAAGAGTAAGTATGGAGTTTCTTGTCCATTCTTCTCCATAACAAGCTACTTTTCCGAATGGACGGTAGAATCAATTGTTATTATCTACTTGTAAATTTTAATTGTTTACGTTCTAAAGAGCCGCTTAAGCTCTTAACTGTCCATATTGCCGAATCGGCAAAAGACAATTGTATTTTCTATTGTGTCTGCTAATTAACGAAGCATGATTTGAATTACATAACCTGGAAACGCAGTTTTTTATTGTATTTTGTTGATTGAATCACGTCCCAAAGGGTCATGGCCATCCAGCTGGTCCAGGGATACCACACGATATCCGGTGAGGCGGCGAGCCTCCTTGCCGGATTGGCGCCATGGGATCTGAGGCCTGAGTGCGAGTTTTTACTCATGCTTAATGGCGTTAACGTTAACGTCCATTTTTATTGAAACTGGATAAGCGCTGTCTGGTGACGGTAAGGAGAAACCTCTTTTTTTTATACATTATGACATAAGAGATCGTTAACGTTATCACGAGTGAATACGTTAAAAAACTCGAAATAAGCACACTGGAGGCAAAAGTCCTCGCGCGCATATGGGAGTGGCGAAAAGAGGCGAAACACCGGGGCGAGACTCCGTTGCCGCGTCAAATCGCGGCTCGGCGGACAGAGGTCCGGCAGGATCTTTTGACGACATGGAGAGAGCGACTGTCGCAACCCAGCGCTGGGCACGCCACAATTGCGGCGACAAGGCCCTCATTGAGGAGTGGCTTGAGAGGCGCCACGGCGTCCTCACCTTCCGCCAGACGCAGGTGCTCACCGGACACGGCTGTTTCGGGCGTTTCCTGTTCAGGATTAGGTGGGAGGAAACGCCCGGGTGTCACCATTGTGTGGATCGCCCGGGTGACAAGGTGGAGCATACGGTGGAGGTCTGGCCCGCTTGAGCGTGAGCACCGTCGTGTCCTAGTGGACGCGATCGTTGGTGGCTACCTCTCGCGTCCGGCCCTGGTCCTGGCCATGGTACGGAGCGAGAAGGCATGGGAAGCTGTCTCCTCCGTCTGCGAATCAGTAATGCTCACAAAAGAGGAGGCGGAACGCGTGAGGGAGAGGCAACAAAGTCGCCCCGGGCGTCGGGAGTCGCAAGCCGATTCTTTGTCGTGAGAGCGTCTCCGTTGCGCCTCTCTCATCCTAACTTGTAATAAGCGGATAGTTGAAAGGCAAATATGCGTATTCATTATAAAACTGGTAAGTAGTCAAATGTTATTAAGGTTAAGGGTAGGAAAATAAAAATAAATCGTGATAATAAAACTAAAGCCAGTCTAAGTACAATTGCAGTGACTACGCGTGAACATTTTTTACCTTGCCTTACTAAATTGCGAAATACAACAGTTTTTTCCAATTTTTTTATTTAACGTTATCATTATCATTGTTTTCCATTTCTGTTGCTATTTGTATTCAAAGAGAAATAAAATAAATAAGAGAATTAAATAATAATTTAAATTAACTATTTTGATTTAATTAACTGATGCAACCACTAGACCAAATCAATTTAACAAATATTGTTGAAATTATCAGGTCCTATAAGGTGACAAAACAGTATTCAAACGCTTACTTACCTATCCCAACGTTACGTGTTATAGATTAAATTTGCATAACTGTATTCTATAATATTAGCCTACCTTAAACAAGTAGTTCTAGTTCGATAAGCTGATACGTATCGAATAACACTTAACTACTGTTAAATGGGTAGGTTCAAAATCGTCTGACTTTTAGTGAGTCGGCTAACGGCAGGGTGGGTAAAAGTAAAAAAAACGCAAAAATATTTGAAAAATTACTTACATAACGTTGTTACGAGTAGTTGTGTAAAACAGATAATAAATCCAACTTTATGAACCATGTAAAAATAAAAAATAAAAAATCCTAACATATCCTTAATAATTATTATTTCTAAATTAATAATGTTTACGCTTGAATAACGCATTAGAGTGGGCGGAGTCGTTGGCAGTACCAGTCCGTACGGCGCATGCGCGCGGTGTGAATCTATTTTGTTTTAGTGCAGAAAGTATTTTCGACATTTTGTAATCTAAAGTCAAACTAGATTTGATTGCTAAGCAAATGCCGTTACCTGACCATAGATGGCGGTATTCTCAGTGGTTGCAATAATTATAAACTTAATTGAGTCTGCGGTGAGGTTGATATTCGCGTCATAGGTCGATATTTACTACTACTCAACCAAGGCCACATGAATGCAGTATAACACATTGCATTTTTAATTACATTATCTATACCAATTAGATACCCGATTTTTTTATTCAAAAAAATAAGACATGATATTCAATACAAGCAGAAGACTGAAAAATTGCTTTCATTTATTGCGTTTTCCAAGGCTTTATTTAAAGTTTACTCGTTCCGAAACAGCCCTTTCAAAAGTATGAAAAACTATCTTAGCATTCATTATCATTGTCATCGTCATTTCAGCCGGAAGACATCCGCTTCTGAACATAAGCTAAGCCCAAGTGTTGCTAACCGATCCCGTGCGTCTCCAATCCATTGGATGGCCCGTAACCAAAGCATTAATCAATGAAAATATAATTGTTACAACGGGTTGTATGAAACTGTGTATTCACTTGTATTCTTAAAGGTAACGTTTTTAAGCAATCTCAGGACTGTAAATACGGAATTCATCAAGGCACATGTTATTTCTTCATGAAGTGAAGTTTAAGTAAATAAGCGTTAGATTTGTAAAAAGCTTATCCGAACACTGCTAATCACCGTAGTCATTTAACCGCGCTTTCTTGCTCAACGCTTCACAAGGAACTAAAATAAGTTTTTTTCTGATGCCGAGATTCCGATATTGGATAACTCAGTATTACACAGACACGAGATTCCGATATTCATGCCCTAATGGGAGTCCAACTTAAATATTTATTTTATTATATTTTTAGTATTTGTTGTTATAGCGGCAACAGAAATACATCATCTGTGAAAATTTCAACTGTCTAGCTATCACGGTTCATGAGATACAGCTTGCTGACAGACGGGCAGACAGACAGACGGACCGCGGAGTCCTAGTAATAGGGTCCCGTTTTTACCCTTTGGGTACGGAACCTTAAAAACCTTAAAAAAAGTTTTTGTGTGACCACGCAACCCCTACTATACTTAAGATTTATCTTGATTTGAGTGACCCAGTTACAAAACCGAAACAATCGACTGCCTGAGCGTTAGTAACACAGAACATCACACAAATCAAATTGACAAGCACATACTACATAATTATATGGGAGGTAACCAAAAACTAAATTTTGTTTTACGTTGATTTTTTTACCATTTTACGAAAATAAACGATCTTTAAAATCAGATTACGTATAAAGAGTTGTAGTTGTAGCAGCAGCTTCAATGACGCTTTTATTTGCTTAGTAAAAGCTTATCTGATGACAACTCCGAACCGTAGTTAAGTAATAACTTTTTATAAAAAATATCTTCAATTAAACTTTAAAAACGCTTCAATGCATTCCTTTTAATATACATTGACGTCCTTAAAAAAACGTGAATAGCAAAATAAATATATCAAAACATCATATTTTTGAAGATTTCGGATTTCTTAGTTAGACTTAACAAATAAATCTACTATTTAAATTTTAAATTCATCCTAAAAATCCTTCTTGTTTTTGGTAATCATGTGAATAATATACTCGTATTCATTTAAACGCCGCACCTTAATAAAAGGCCATCTTCTTTTGACGTTGTTTTTCTTTTCATGTTAAAGTAAAACTAAAAATTCTTAGTAATTAATTAGGACTTCAGCCTTTTTACGTTCTTTAAAATCCATGAATATTATCATCCTAATTTAAAGCGACATTAAAATGCACTTAATTTACAACATTAATAACAACTCATCAATAAGCTAGTTTGGAGTACAGTATTCGGCTCTTATTGGTTTTCATAATAAAATTAAAAGCAGTGTAATGTTAGCATAAACATTCGTCATTTAATTATTTCATCATTAATTGACGTATTGTGTACAGATTTCAGAGGCACGGTGTGATAAAATGAATAATTTTGCTACTAGGCTTCGCCCGCGTGATATACGCCCTCACTGTAGTCCAAACTAGTTTATTGCTGAGTTGTTATTAATGTTGTCTTGTAAATTAGTTTAAACGACGTTTTTCAACACACTTACTCAAAAATTAAATAAAATTTCATAAATATAATATTTAGTAACCAAATTATTGAGATTAAGGAAATTATGGCAGCGCCGTGTTTGATTTTTGAGAGGCAAGCTGTACTATACAGCTTATTATTGAAGATATAATACATTTTTTAAGAAAAAAAAAACCTTAAAAAAGGCAACCTCTTTAGCTTACCGTACATATTCATCCAAACCAAACATGAATGCAAAAAATCTGCTTAATCGGTTGGGGATAGCTATTTTAAAATACTACAATAACTCACAAGGCTATTTACAAAAAACAGAAATATAAACTTCAAAACGAGTTTATATTGACATACTTTATAAACACAATACCGAAATTTAAAAATAGAATCTTATTATAACAATTTATCTCTAACAAAATAATTCTATAATTTTTTATTTATTTATTTTGTTATATTAAATTATATTATTACGATACAGGGCAAATTCAAGAAGTTAATATCACCAAGGAGTTCCCACCAATTATTTTTTTGTAATGGAAAGCTTATGCGGCACGCCATTTTAAAAAGATTTGACACGGTAATGGTATCATTGTCATCATCATGTCTGCGGCAACGCCCGCTTAAGCGCAAGTGCGGTTAATGCGGCCATCTGATGGGTTTTGGCGCCATTCATACGTTTTGCTGTACTGAATATCATGAGTTTTGTAATTCTTGCTTATTAAAAATGTCTGATATCAGTGAATGTTAAGAAAATTTTACTCCGCCCGATATTTTAGATGCGGTGACAGAAATTACTCTTAACATAATCATCAAAGTCATAAAAATTATATGATATATATTATGACAACTTTATGGCATGGAAAATGCAAAAAAAGGTATTTAGTAGGTTCAATCCCAATGTATGAGTGTAGATAAAGTAGTGTATGAAACTGCACATAACTTATTATGCAACAGTTTCATAAACTAATATTATCATGAACCCCTTATTGCTGGTAAAAAAGCCCGTAGTAAAATGTGTCCTAATGCAGGTTATGATATATCTGTGTATAAATTGTCATCTTAATCCGTTCAGCGGTTGAGCCGTGGTTGATAACAATCATCCAAACAAAGAGACTTGAATATTTATAATATTAGGTAGGAAGTGGGATTGACAGAATTCAGAGCGCTATTGATTATGAATTTCGTGAACCTACAAAAAAAAATCTAGATAAATCTCTAACGTTGTGCTCTGGACCGTCCTCATCCTTTTGGACCCACAGTGAAATGGTTTTAAAACGATCCGGAGGTAAAGCAGGCGTCAAAGCTGAAACTGACATTGTCGACTTACGGCCGCATAATAAATTTTTGAATAAACTACTAAGGAGAGCTTCTGTAAAGAAAGTTCATAGCTAGTTAAGGTAGGTAGGTAGGATAATATGGTTACCGTAAGTTTTTAGGTTATATTTTGTGGCATTTTAATTATCTTACAAAAGCCGCCCACTTCTTCTGCCTGCCCATCTAAACATATAAAAGAAGAAAGTGACTGACTGACTGACTGACTCACTCACTTACCATCAACGCACAGCCCAAACGGTTGAAGCTTCAATCATGAAACTTGGCACGTAGGTTCCTTTGGTATTGTAGGTCAAGAACATTAAGAAAGGATTTTTGGATATTCCACCCCTCATCATCATCATTTCAGCCGAAAGACGTCCACTGCTGGACATAGGCCTCCCCCAGGCGTCGCCACATTGACCGATCCCGTGCGTCTCGCATCCAGCGCCTTCCCGCTACCTTAACCAGGTCATCGGTCCACGTAGTGGGAGGCCTTCCATCGTATAGTCTTCCGGTTCGCGGTCGCCACTCCAGAACTTTTCGGCACATCGGCCATCCGTTCTGCGAGCAATGTGCCCTGCCCACTGCCACTTAAGTTTGGCAATTCTTCGGGTTATGTCGGTAGCTTTGGTTCTCCTGCGGATATCATCATTTCTGACGTGATCACGCAAAGAAATTGCCCTTTGGGTGACTTTAAGCTTTCTGATAAGGCCCATCGTGAGCGACCACGTCTCGGTCCCACAGGTGATCACTGGCAACACACACTGGTCATAGACTTTTATCTTGAGACATTGTGGTAAATTGTACGAGAAGATACGCCGCCCAGCCGAGTCGGATTCGACGGTTGACCTCTTTCTCGAAGTTGGACCTACCCAACTGGACCGTTTGTCCCAGGTAGACATAATCGTCTACAACTTCGAGTATAGAGTCTCCGATCTTGATAGGAGTGAGTGTTACATAGGCATTCATCATGACCTTGGTATTGTCCATGTTCATTTTAAGACCCACTCTTTCGGAAGCTCTACTGAGGTCATCGAGCATTTTACTGAGGCTCTCCATGGTCTCAGCCATGACCACTATGGCATCGGCAAATCGAAGGTGAGTGATGTACTCGCCATTAACGTTGATGGCCCATCTCACTTCTTAACCATGTCTACAAGTTGTTTTCAAGAGTCATCACGAATCGTCTCGCGCGCAGCTTAGACGATTTCCAGCCTCCCGAACAAGCCGGATTCCGAAATGGCTTTAGCACCGTAGACCTACGCTGCGGCAGGTCATACAGAAGACCGAAGAGTATAACCTGCCTCTCTGTTTAGCGTTTGTGAACTACGAGAAAGCCTTCGATTCGATCGAGACTTGAGCTGTATTGCAGTCTCTCTAACGGTGCCAGATCGACTACTGGTACATTGAGGTGTTGAAGTGTATGTACAAAAACGCCACCATGTCAGTCCGTCTTCAGGATCAGACCTCGAAACCAATCCTTCTCCAGCGCGGAATGAGACAGGGAGACGTCATTTCTCCGAAACTGTTCACTGCTGCGCTGGAGGATGTCTAAAAGGATCCGGATTGGAATTCCACCCCTAAGGGGGTGAAATAGGGGATGAAAGTTTGTATGAAAGTCGGTCAGTTTTGAAGTTAGGATCTTCGAATTTTGGGTTTGGACTGAAGATTAAAATCTAACGCAAATTAAGGTCTTTTGGGAATTCCGTCCTTGGGGGGGCGGATCATGGGGGATGAAATGTTGTGTACAAAAGTCCTTCTTTTACAAAGGAAAAATTATTAAAAATACTTTCAATACTTTAAAGTCTGTTGGTAACTATAAAATGGCTCAACACATAAATATAGGAATTAAATAGGGACGGGAAAATCTGCTTCGCCATGACAATTAATAAGGCTCGAGGACAAACTTTGAAGTATGCTGGTGTAGATTTGAGGGAGAATTGCTTTTTCCATGGACAGTTCTATGTAGCGTGTTCACGTGTTAGCTCATCAAATAGTCTGGTGATATTGGCGTCAACATCCAAAATGGTTTAAAATGTTGTTTATAAGGAAATACTTTCATTTAATTACTTACTTATGCTTATGATTACTTATTATTAGTCATGGATAAACACAGAAATAGTGAAGGGATAGGGACGGGACAAGGATAGAGCGTATTGATAATAAAGTAGGTAAGTATAAGTCTGTCCTAAGAAACACTTTCGCTTTACATTATTTTTTTTATTTTTCTCTACATACTGTTAAAATATGATAAGGAAAAGCATGTAGTCTACGCGTGCGAAGCCGCGGGCAAAAGCTAGTAGCAATATATATTTAAAAGCGAAAAGTCACTCATTCACCTATCACAAAATATCGAAAACCGCTTGACGTATAAAGATGAAATTTGGGAGGGAGGTAGATTATAGTTAGTAGACGTCCGATAAGAACGGGTTTTGCGACAGGGCCGGATTAAGGGGGTCTAAGGGCTCTCGCAAGTTTGTATGAAAGTCCTTAATTTTTTGCGCTACATACTTAAAATTTGGCAGGGAGGAGGCAGTTTATAGTTAGTAAACGTCCGCTAAGAACGGACTATGCCACAGAGCCGGTTTTAGAGGGTCTAAGGGCTCTCGCAAGTTTGTATGATAGTCCTTAATTTTTTGAGCTACAAACTTAAAATTTGGCTGTGAGGTATTTTATAGTTAGTAGACGTTTGCTAAGAAAGGATTTTGCGACAGGACCGGATTTAGGGGATGGGTCTAATGGCTCTCGCAAGTTTGTATGAAAGTCCTTCATTTTATGAGGTACAAAATTTAATTTTGGCTGCGATGTATTAATAGTCAGTAGACATTCGCTAAGAACGGATTTTATTTATTTATTTATGTACACAAAAACACTTAAAAAGGAAAGTACATATAAAGATAGAATAACACAAAGGTGCTGCTTATTTCTAAAGAAATTTCTTTCAGCAGACCTACGACGACAGGAAAATTAGATAAGAAACATAGACACAGTGTGTATAAGTACAAGTAAGGGTAATAAAACTAAAAGAATTATACAAAGAATAGCTGGTATTTAGCGGTCCCCCAACGCGACGACGCTTGGATAAAATTAAATAGTAGTTAGGTATTTTAAACGTAAAGTGCCAGTGTGCCAGTACATATTATTTCTTACTTTTTAGAGGGTTTTTTGTTTAAATTATTTTTTGTGCTTCGTTTTCGCTTTTTAATTACAGATCTCATTATTTCAACGTCGTTATCTGTCAATTTAGTAGTGTGTGCGATATATTTAGACAGGCACCTACATTAAGTTTGCATTTGTTGATTTTTCTTTTGCTCCATTTACTTGTCAATTTAATTAGGTAATTATATGATATTTTATGTTTATTTTATTATTATCTTTTGATTCAATTATAATTAAATTTGCTTACAATTTTTGCTTATTTGTTAGTCATGTCCAAAAATATAAAATTTCCACTATCACCAGTATCAGCAACCCTCCTAGATAACCTAAATCACAATAGCGTGTTATGGAAACTGCAATCGTCACAGTAAAGAACTTTCGCGACAACGTACGTCGCAATGGTAAACTTTCGCAGTAACGTACATCGCAGTTAAGAACTTTCGTGACAACGTACTTCGCAATGGTAAACTTTCGCAGTAACGTACATCGCAGTAAAGAACTTTCGTGACAACGTACTTCGCAATGGTAAACTTTCGCAGTAACGTATATCGCAGTAAGGAACTTTCGCAGTAACGTACATCGCGGTAATGAACTTCGCAACAATGGGGTACACTCGACATGATCGTATTTCCTAAGACCAAAAACAAAATGAAAACACAGGTTTTGCAAGCGCTCAAGCTTATTTAAGAGCTCCTCAGTAGCATCCAGATAGCAGGCATTGGCGTAGTCTATGATTGGCTGAATTAAGGTTTGGATAAAATTTAGTTTTAAATGGCAGAAAAAAATTAAGAGTTTTTAAAGAGTGGAGAAGAAATGCTTCTTACGACTAACTTCATTTATTTGCTTTTACTTGATTTTATGTCAGGGCCGCATTAAATAGGTCTAAGCACTCTCGCAAGTTTTTATGAAAGCTCGGCTATTTTTTGTACTACCGTCCTGAAATTTAGCAAGTCTTGAATTTATGAGTAGGAGACCTAAGCTAAGATACCCTTGCGTTTTATCTAATTGGTGCCTTAAAATTATGCTTGGTGTGATAGGCATTTACTGTTGACTGAAATATAAAAATAGTTTGCGTTAAACATCATTAAACTTTATATCTTCATAACCACGCGGACGAAGTCGCGGGCAACAGCTAGTACATGTATATGAACAACATTATCCATGTAAGTAAATTCGCAATTATTATTTTTTAAGCACGTTTATAATGCCACGGTGTTATCCGAAAACTAAAAAAAAGAATAGACATAAGATAAACACAACTTTAATATAATTTTAATAAACTTTAAGAATCAAGACAAAGAGTTTGGCCACAATTAACAACTTAGATAATAAGACCATATTCTGGCTCACGCTACTTATAATTTTTACATCAAAGCCACCTTAAAATACGGAAAATGTATTGTTCATTAACCTATATTAAAAATGACAGAGAATTTTGATGATTTCTTCAATGATTGATGAGTGGATTTTTGCGGAAGCAAATTTTCCCCGTTTCTATTTAACTGTCAAATTGGCATCGGTAAAAAACTAAATGCAAGACTTTTTGTGTTGATTTACTTGTCTATGAGTTATCTACTGATGGTACCGTCTTGTGTTTAGTGCTTGTCCTTTGTAAGATATAAGTAAGTTGTAATAGGTCATACACCAATGATCGAATACATTGACAAATGCGTTTGACATTTCGCGGGCGCTCTACCTGTATTATCTCATTTTCTGACTTCCTTCCTTTACTGGCTCCATTATGCACACCTTTACCACATGACTGAAGACTGATGCATCTGATAACACAGATAACATTGCAGATAACATTATAAACTGTGTCTATTTATCCGCGGATATACACACTGGTGTAGTATTGTGTGAAACGTGAATAAGCAGAAAGACGTCAGGCACCAGTTTGGAGTTTGAAGAATCACCAGCTCGCCAGTCTTCGCGCCACGTGAGTTGGCTCTGTAGGCGTACAATCTTCTTCTGCCCCATACTACTGATCGTCCGGGTTAGAAACAACGTTTAATGAGGTATCTCAAACCGACGTAACTTAAGTGATCATATTAACCAACTCATCATATTATAACCCTCTACATCAGGGTATGTACGGTACCCTATTTAAAAATATTTATAGAAAAAGAATCATTTTACAAACGGCCGTTGACTGCAATTACTTCCGGAAATTATCTGAATTCAGAATTCTTTCCGCGAGTCCGATCGCGCTTTTCTGCCTTATCATGTATCTTATTATGAAGACAAGCGCGGTCAGAATCGGACCTGAATATTGGTCAGCATCGGTTGGTGCATGCTGGCGCTAGCTAGCTGCTAGCATTACATATTTGATTGTTTAGTGAAATTGTATTTACTTAAAATGTGTTTATTTGGATCCCAAACACCAGCCTCGTTGAAATACAGGCATGATGTTAAACTACAACACAAGCATTGAAAGTTACTTTGCAGTAACTCATAGTATCAATTACTTTTTCTGTTCCAGTATCCAATTTCCTCCTACTATAAAGATCACTATCGACTGCTCGGGATTGACGAAAAAGCCATTTGGTCTGTCTGTGGCGTGTAAACTTCGTGTTCTCTAATTACAAGCTGTGGTTTATTCGTTAATTAAAAGAATAAAATTTACGCCGGAAAAAGTACAACCAATTTTCTGTTTTCGTACCTAGAATGAGGTAATAATATAATTATAATTATTTATAGAACTCTTATTTTTCATACAGTACTGTCAATATATGAGCCTGAACTGATTTCAAAAGTAGTCCACACCGGAAGCCTTGATATACTGAACACCTAGTGTGTGAAGGATTTAAGAGAAAAGTACGTATAGGTTGGGTCACGACGGACGCGGGGGTGCGCGTAGAGCGCGGCGGGAGGCAGTCGTGCAGAGGGCGGCCGGCTGGCGGGCAGTATCTCGCCGACGACGCCGACTCAAATCACATAGTCGTACAGCGGAGAGATACGCACGGCGAACACGTCAAGTCCGCGTGCTCGCGCCGTTCCGCGGTCGCATGTAAACACTGCGCGCTTTTCGCGTTACCTTGAACCAAATGTGAATAGAAGCAGTGACAAAAAATATTTTTAAACTATTTAGCAAATCAACACTTGCAACATTAAAATATCCTAACTGTGTATAGAAATGCCTGTTCATGTACTATTTGATTAATTATTGTCTCTAACTTTTATCTTTATATCTTCTCTAAGACAATTTGTCGAAAACTTCTCACTTACATTTACGCGCTTACTTGTATTAATTAGCTGGATGGAGAGTAGCTGTTATGGAATTAGGAGACGATGTTTTTTTCATAAATGGAAGAAGCGGGTTTGTATTTGAAATAATCGTCATGTATTCGTAAATAGACACCTAATAAGAGTTAAAAATCGTCGTAGATAGTGATTTCAAGAAAAACATTGTAAGAACGCTTATAAAAAAACAACAATTATACAACAAAAGTAGTTACTGAATAGATCATGAGAGAAAGAGAAAAGCTGTAGCGGAAGTAAATCCGAATAACTTACTTAGTTTAAACTAGCTATGTAGGTACTTTTAAGGTCAATGGAACGAAAAACAGTTCGCAGACGGCGAAAATAGACAATTGTAAAGCGAAACAGCACTCTAGACGCTAGCACTCATCTTCCTTGCCCTTCCACTTCTTGTCGCTCCACAATACAACATATTTCTGTACATATAATACATTATACCGTGGGAATCCAGTAATGTAGAGTTATGTATGTAGAGTTAGAGCACTATAAATTAAATTCAATACGTGGTTATGTAGATAGGTACTTATCGAATGGTGCTCCTTTGTTGCGCATATGTATTTAAAGTGTCTAACTTTACATTAAGGACTTGTTTTAGTACAGCTATCAAAGTACAAGGTTTTTTTAAAACTGATTTAGCGCATCAATATTCAAGCAGTTAATGAATAAACGAATGATATTTTCGATGTAATTTAAAAACAAGGTATTTTTAATTTGCTAGCACAGTACAGGCAAATCCAAATTCATAAGTGTTACGGTTACGCCAAACCTGTCCTAGGAACCGTTAGCTCCTTTTTACCCGGCTGTAAGGAACGGGTTATGTTTTTCGCGCGTATCTTGTATGTAATATTCTTTATTAACTCGTATGTTTAAAAGTCATTCAAAAAAAAAGTATAAAAAAGTTGTAAATAAGAAAAGTTAATTAAATCAAAAAACCCGACTGCAAAGATGTAAACAAGAAGAAAATCATGTCGGAGAATATTTATAGTTTTGGTCAACCAGCTCGCGAATATGTATCCTCCGACTGCACAGCATGATTTTCTTCTTGTTCACATCTTTGTAGCCAGGTGTTTTGATTTTATTAACTTTTTTCTCATGATATCAGTTACCGACTCAGTCTCATTCTAGGATCATTTTCATGTACTGAATACAAATCAATTAGATAGCAGAAGTTGGGCAAATTAAGTATTATCACTCACCACCAGGCGAGATCAAGACCGGACTAGCAGAAAAAAAATATTCAATTTAAAAATACGTGACCTAGTCTGCTTATTTTTTACGTGGTTCGACTCAGCACCCGTTCGACTCAGCTTCATTTTATTTTATTGAGTGAAAGAAATCTAGACTGAAGTCTGGTCTGGATCTAGTCAAAAGAGAAATGGCAAAGATTGGAAATCTGGTTTAAGCACCCATAACATATTTTAAGACCGATTCTACAAAACATCTCCATAACTTAATTCACACGAGTTCAAATGGATCCATATAGTTGTTAAGCATTTATTAAAACATCTATCTAATGACATATAATGTGGTTATTATTGGTCATATGAGCCATTTCGACCACATAAAATCCTTTACCTCCACGTACGATCCTTTTAGAAATGGACATAGGTGGAATGTGGGATGGTTGGAACACTCCTCTGTCCTATTATTGTTGTCATAATCAGGATGAATTCTATCACCTACTTTCAATTTGGAGGCCATCTGGTAATCAAGATAAGTTAAGGGCTTTTTGGTTAATAGGGGAACTTCAGACATGATTATGGCTTGTCCACCAAAGGTAGGACACTGGAAGGTGATTAATGATTCCCAAAATAAGAAACCACTGATAGACTCAGTCTTGCTTCTTGGAGTTATTGGAGTTATGATCACTTTCATCCACAGTCCCACCTCAGGTAGATCTTCAACTGTAAGATACGGATGAGGAGAGGGAGAAAAACCGTCATGAACTGCCAATTGTGTGTCGTCCATTGTTGCTGACGATTCATTAATAATAAACAGAGGGGGTTTGAATAAGATCAGAGTTAATCCTCCCATTAAGGACCCTATAAATATTAGAATCAGAGCATTTTTCCTTTTCATAGTAGGTCCTTTGTATAGTTTGTTCTTGTACAGAGACTTAGACTCATCATTAACTGTCACTAATGTCATTATAGAGAGTACCGACAGAATGCAATAATAAGGAAGTTGGAGTACAGTTTTTTGAAAAATACTTTTGTTTTTCCGGTTTATATGATAAAATTTACTTTGTTTTAATGAGGCGAAAATACTTCAATTGAAACAGCAAAACGTTTATAACTTTTGAACGGGTCAACTGATTCGCATTCAACATAGCTAAGAGAACACTCTCGATAAAAGCACCTTTCAAGCAAAAAAAAAACTAAATCAAAATCGGTTCAGCCGTTTTGAAGCTATGATGCCACAGACAGATACACAAATACACATATATACACAAACATTCGAGTATACACGTCTAACTTATAACACCCTTTTTTCCCGTCGGGAGTTAAAAAGACTTTAACGATCCTAAATCAGTTTCTCGTATGATCTATGAATTCTTAAATATATATAATGAATTTTGATTTTCTCATAATTATTTTTCTTTTTTTATTTATTGTATACTTTATTGTACACCACTTAAACTAGTTTACTAGTAGCTTAGTAGTACTTCTTTAGTAGGTAGTTAACAAAAATATCTCCTCCTGTATAAAATTATGGATTTGCCAATGTATCCCTACCACTGGCGCGTTAAAACTCATAGCATTGTGTGTCAAACGAGTTGAAAATTATAACCGAAATGAAATAGTTACTAACATGGTCTGATTTCATTGTGGTTGGTTGTTTTAACAATATTTCTTTAGTATTGTTACAGCACACAACGCATCCTCAGTTGTAGAAATCTCATCTACATTGCAATCTTCTTCCTATTCCTCGTTCTAGTGTTGTCAATGATGGAAGCACGCTTTCGATAATTTCATTATTAGTTACGTTTCTAGTGGTTATGACTTGAAAGTTGCCCAATCCGCAATGTTTATTTGTTATTATTATTTATTATATACTTTATTGTACACCATTTAAATAATAACAGGACAATATTTTTTAAAGATAAGTGTAGAATGGGTGGTCTTATCGCACAGGGCAATCTCTTACAGACAATCTTTGGATGGACTGAACGAGAAGAGATAGTAGACACCTATGTCTACTATCTCTTCTCGTTCAGTCCATCCAAACTGTTTTGTACACTGACAGCCCTAGCTGTCAGTGTACAAAACACTATCTTAATAATATTACTACAACGTTTGTTCCCATTTACGATACTTTGGCAAACTGAGCAAAGTATCCAACTCCAACACATCATCAGTGTCTTTAGCAGTTGTTATGGAATACGAAGATTCGGTGTTACGTCTAAATTTAAATTTAATTAATTATAGTCTTGACATTTTTCAGGTTTATTTTTAACTTATTAAATTAGATTTAAAATGCTTTTCATCCATTAAAAAGATGGGTGAAGGTCGCTTCTTAACGGATCTTAGACCAATAGGTACAGTTAATAGACTATATTCTCACTGTGTTGATGGTGTGTTCTCTGATCTCTCACACTTAAAATGTTATTTAAGTGACATAATAAGACTTTCTTGAATGAATTTCTGTCGTTTCTTTAAACCTTATAAGTGACAACTGAAGATTTGAGATTGAGGAAACAGACTTAGAGGCAAACATACTGAAGAATCTTAAAATCTTCAGAACTCAACAAAAACTTTGATATTTTGATGGAACATCAGAGAAAAGTTAAGGATTAATGGCTGATGTTGCGGAGTTTCTTACTCGGTCCTAATACATACAGTATTTTGGATTAGGACATAGAGCTTAGTTTTACTCTACAAAATTAAGCAACTTTTGCGCGTTGTTTTACCCTCGTAATGATAAAATAAATACACGTTCGGGGATCAATAATCCTTTGAGATTTTCTACAAAACTTTCTTCTCAAACTACCACTTGTGTATCGTGATGCTTAATTTACGTAGCCGTCTTATTAAAACAATGTATTCTCCAAGCTCAACAGATTAGTTTCATTAACCAAAAATAAATAATTTGTCAACAGGATAGCGATCGTTAGTCACAGTAACAGCAGCACCTGCCATGTGGGCTCTTTATAAAATAAATAGTGCAATTACTACCTAATTAATCAGCCGATGTGAATTAATTGGTCTTGCGTGGGACAACAAAGGATGCTCTTTTCCTCAAAAGTAATTTTTTTTTGTTAACGAATCCATAAGTGATCGATATACATATATTTTGAAACTTATAAAAATATTGTTGAAACAAAATCTCTTTTCCTCAAAAGTAATTTTTTTTTTGTTAACGAATCCATAAGTGATCGATATACATATATTTTGAAACTTATAAAAATATTGTTGAAACAAAATTGGACGTCTTTCAACCCTAAATTGGAATGGTAGCAAAACAACTTATTTACATCGATTTGACTGCCCTACATATACATAATAACCGAGGTCGCTCAAGATGGGTCTCATCAGAAGGCTTTATGTGGCCCAAAGGTCAATATAGAAGGCTAAAGTAATTTTTTTTTTGTTAACGAATCCATAAGTGATCGATATACATATATTTTGAAACTTATAAAAATATTGTTGAAACAAAATTGGACGTCTTTCAACCCTAAATTGGAATGGTAGCAAAACAACTTATTTACATCGATTTGACTGCCCTACATATACATAATAACCGAGGTCGCTCAAGATGGGTCTCATCAGAAGGCTTTATGTGGCCCAAAGGTCAATATAGAAGGCTATGCTTTCCTTCCGAATTCCTTTCGAAATCGAATCAGAAATAGAGAGCCAGAAAAAATTGCCAAACATTGCTCAGGGCACAGTGCTCCCAAAACGGATGGTCGATGGAGCCGAAAAGTTCTGGAGTGGCGACCGCGTACCGAGAACACAGCGTTCGAAGGCCTCCCGATAACTAGGTTGTACGATAACTAGGTAGTCCGATGACCTGGTTAAGGCTGCTGGAATCCGCTGGATGAGAGACGCACAGGACCGGTCGATGTGGCGTCACATGGGGTAGGCCGCCTATGTTCAACGGTAGACGTCTTTCAGCTAGAGTGATGTTTAATAAAAAATACGTAACTGTGTGTCTTACTCAGAGATGTAGTTTTGTGGTTATTAGTTAAATAGTCCAGTCCAATAATTGAGTAAGTCTTTCAGCTAGAGTGATGTTTAATAAAAAATACGTAACTGTGTGTCTTAGGGCCAGTTTCTGAAGTCAACGTCACATCTCAAATCAGCTGACAATTTGTCACAAATTAACCAGCCGTCAGTTGTCAGTGAGTTTCTCAACACTTCATCATCGAGAAATTACGTAATCGCTTGTTACATTAAATAATCGACATTAATTTATTTCGGTTGGCTACCCTAGCTGGTATTCATTCACGCCATTCACTACTATAACGTAATCAGTAACTTTAAATAGTATTTTATCTTGAGAGGCTAGGTTGGTGTAGCCACCAAGTTAAGCAAACCTTACCAAGGTCGATTTTTGGATGGGTAACCACGTTTTTTTTTGGTTTGCTTGTGTTTTGGATAGGTGACCCCACACAGGTTAAGCAACACTTATCAAGGTTATTCTTAGGATGGGTGACCGCTTTTTTTTGGTTCGTTTGTTTTGTATAGCTGACTCCGCCAGGGTAAGCAACACTTACCAAGGTCGGTCTTGGGATGGGTGACCACTTTTTTTGTTTCGCTTGTTTTTGAATGGGTGATCCTGCCAGGGTAAGCAACACTTACCAAGGTCGGTCTTGGGATGGGTGACCACTTTTTTTGTTTCGCTTGTTTTTGAATGGGTGATCCTGCCAGGGTAAGCAACACTTACCAAGGTCCGTGTTTGGATGGGTGACCACTTTATTTGGGTTCAATTGTTTTTGGATGGGTGACCTTGTTAGATGTTGTTTAACCTAACGGGGTGAATTTAGGATGGGTGATCAAAATTTTTGTGGCGATGGTCACCCATCCAAAGACTGACCTTGTTTAGTGTTGCTTACCCTGGCGGAGTCACCTATCCATAAACAAGCGATCCAAAAAAAAATGGTCACCCATCCAAAGACTGACCTTGTTTAGTGTTGCTTACCCTGGCGGAGTCACCTATCCATAAACAAGCGATCCAAAAAAAATTGGTCACCCATCCCGAGACTGACCTTGGTAAGTGTTGCTTACCCTGGCGCGGTCACCACCCCAGCCGCTTCAAGTTAAACACAAACCTATCCAGAAGCTGACCTTGGTAAGTACTAAGTACAGGGTATAGTCAACACTGACCTGGGGATCGAACCTTCCTCACGCGCACTATCGTGAGGAAGGTTCGATTCCCAGGTCAGTAACAGTTTGTTTTTTTTTATTTATTTACATAAATACAAAATAACAATTTTTGATAATTGTGTCAAGTTTTTATAATGTAATTAATTTAAAAGTTTGTAATATCCTATTTTTTTTTTAATCTTGGTAATCAACTATAATTGATTTATTTAACATATTTTTTATAACTCAAACCATACCATAGTTTTCGCCGACCCCTATTATCTTTTTATCGTAATATAAGCCTTTAAATTCATAATATTAATTTTAATCCGCGAATAATCGACCAATTTCCAACAATTATAAATTAGGCTCGTTGACAAGAGATTAACGTTGAAAAAGGTGCTCAGAAACCCAAAACTGCTGTAACATGTGGTTAATTCGAGATTTTACTCAAATGTGACAAATTGTCAACCACTTGTCACACTTGGATGTTGAGAAACTGAAAGTAGAATTAACAGGCGATTAATCCTCGATTACGTTAACAGCCCGATAATTGAGAGCTGGGAAACCGGCAGTTACTCAGAGATGTAGTTTTGTGGTTATTAGTTAAATAGTCCAGTCCAATGATTGAGTAACAAAAATTTATCCATCCAAACATAAGCAATTGTAATATTAGTAGGATTGACTTTTTATTAGGTGCACGTCTTAGCACATTGTCAACTATGTTGACAATCTGTCATACATTTAATGGCGTCCACATATGAGTGTTCCGATTTATACATACTTGTCAATTAAACAGTACGACGGGTAATTTTACGGACGACAGTTTTATTATATTGTTATAATCACATTATGAACTTAATATAACTATTTTGCATGCTAAGTTTCTAGCATCGGTATATACTCGTATTTAAAGTATTTCAAACTACTCTTAATAGATGGATCATCTGCTGAGCTTTTGGCTTTAGCACGTAAATCCTTTCTAAAGCGAATTCACTAAGAATAAAAATAATCCTTAATATACAAGAAACTTAAATTGGTAATAGATAAAAGTTATATTTTGATGCCTCCTCTTTGCTGATAAGTCAGTAATTTGCATTTGTCATGTTCACGTAGCCCATTTCTATGTCACCCTTGATGTTAACCGAGCGAAAAGAAAATAAAAAAGCTTTCAACATCAGAAGCGCCGAATTAGAAGTTTCCTTTTACAAAACTAAAAAATCTACCTAGTTACAGTTGTAGCGAAAAATAGCGTTGGGTGGTGTGTGAGTGTGAGTCACGTGCTGTAGGTATAATGTAGTTGCATCTAAACAGTCAATAATGTAATGTAATAAAAAATCGAAAATAATGTTGTATAATATGACACAAGTCAACACTGATTTTGGTGCCGAGACACTAACATTATGTTTTCATCTTAGAGCTGAACACATAACACAAACAAACAACAAACCACACACACAATCAACACAAAATAACACTGATAACATTACCTAATAGCAAAAACATTGAATACCTTCGTGTAGGTTTTTTATAATTTGACTTCGACAGAAAAATATATTTTTCTCTCTCTTTGCTGAAGTGTAGTGGGACATTTACGTTGAATACCCCGGCAGTAGTTAGCCATCATGAGCTGACCCTATCGGCCCAAGTAACGCTTCATACTTTTAGGTTCTGGAGATACTGCTCCTTTTGTTCTACGTTTAATTTAATTGGAAATTGTTTAAGGTGTTTGACTTCGACAGAAAAATATATTTTTCTCACAAAATAGCATTAAATACGCACCTAAAACTTTATTTTTCCTACCTTTTTAAAAACTGAAGTGTAGTGGGACATTTAAGTTGAATCCCTCGGCAGTAGTTAGCCATCATGAGCTGATCCTATCGGCCTAAGTACCGCTCCATACTTTTAGGTTCTGTAGATTCTGCTCCTTTTGTTTTACGTTTAATTTAATTGGAAATTGTTTAAGGTGTCTGTGAAGGTAATAAATTCTTGCCTTTATTTTTTGACAACTTTAGAATGAGGTTTTTAAACCCGAATGTCTTGCGTAGGTGGTGTCCATCTAGCCTAGCGGAGTGAGATGAACCAGTGTGATCCTGGTTCAAATCTCGTAACTAGTGAAAAATTTGTATTATTGTCTTCGTTTATTTTTCTATACACATCTCATCATTTCTAAATATTTCATTAAAAAAAACTTGAAAAGGAAACCAAATAAATTATTATTAAGATAATTTAATTAATATGAATATATATCTTCATTTCAATATTTAATTAATATTGATTCTCTTTTTCTAATGATTACACCTACAGGCCTGATTCAATTGTTAGAAAATTTATGTTTAAGTATACTTGGCTAATTGGGTCTTGCACGAATGCATAGAATTTGAATGAGGCACAGATAATATAATACTACAATAAATGTGGGTAAATTAACATTTATAACAATTGTTTAATTATACCTACTGAAGATAAGAATCTTCGGTAGGTATAATTTACAGAAACTGAGGGTAGATTTGAAACAATACGAATAGCTTGTTAGTTTGACGTGGCTAGTTTGTGAATTTACGATTTATTTTACGAGCGTTTGAGTGGTTTTATTTATGGTGTTTGTTTTTTTTTTAATATCGAAATACATTATAACGTGTAAAACCAGGGTAAACATAATTATATTGCCTTGAATTTGAATGGTTTTAATATACTCGTATTTAAAATTTCTGATGAAACTGGGTGATGTGTTTTATTTTCAGTTATTTTCAAAAATTGTTGTAAATTGGTTTTTTTTTGTATGTTTTTAGGGTTCCGTAGCCAAATGGCAAAAACGGAACCCTTATGGATTCGTCATGTCTGTCTATCTGTCTGTCTGTCTGTCTGTCCGTCCGTCCGTATGGCACAGGCACTTTTGCCGAAACTATAAGAACTATGCTGTTGAAACTTGGTAAGTAGATGTATTCTGTGAACCGCATTAAGACTTTCACACAGAAGTAGAAAAAAAAACAAAAAAGTTTGGGGTTTTTTCGTCTATCCCATTCGTTTGGGGTATCTATGGATAGGTCTTCAAAAATGATATTGAGGTTTCTAATAATTATTTTTTCTAATCTGAATAGTTTGCGCGAGAGACACTTCCAAAGTGGTAAAATGAAAATTGGTTTGAACGAGATCTAGTAAGTAGTTTTTTTTAATACGTCATAATCGCAAACCGCAATTTACCTAGTACGGAACCCTTCGTGCGCGAGTCCGACTCGCACTTGGCCGGTTTTTAATATATTTAATGAAGAATATGAAGAAAAATAATTTAATAATGAAGAAAATACAATGATCTGTTCAATAAAGTGAATGATTTTTCGTGTAGTAAGTTTTCTTTATTTTTTAGAGATAATAAAGTATACCAAAGAGATGCCAAGGATATCCAGCGACTCATATCTATGAGTCGCTGGATCTCCTTGGAATCTCTTTTCCTTATTAAAATGAATAATTAAGCTATAACCTCAATACAAGTTAGTCAATAAAATATGAAATATAAATATATGATTTTGCTAATACAGTAGGAATGGTATGTTGGATGTGAAAAAAGGTCATTTTTAAATGTTATAAGTTGGTACATTCAATAGAATTTCATATTTATTTAAAAAAATATATATAAATATGTACCACCACAGATATACTTTTTATATATATTTCATACCTGTTTAAAGGATGCCAATTTTTTGCGAAACCTTCATGCATTGTTTCTTACATAAAATTAGTGTGGGACATAAAAAAATAGTTTGGGCTACTGAGCTTTGAACCCATATATCCCGCTTTAAAGTAGCACAGCCTCACAACTCAGCTACGACTACTTCGATAAAATTGACGAATTTTAGGATAACGTTTGAACAGGCTCGAGGACGCCATTCGCGTGCGGGCGATTATTTATTTATTTAATTCAGGACAACCAACAAAGCATACAACAGAAAAATCATGTTAAAGTACTCATATTTTTACATTTTATAGTGTAGCCTTAATTAAAGGCTGCCACGGCATGCATTAAACAATGAGGTAGGAAATGTAGAACAGTTATAAAACAGAATTTACTTTTTTAGATAGATTGTTACATTATAAACATTAAATGATAAATGATTTTATTTCTGTAAATTCGTGGCTAAATTATAACAGCCGCACGGGTCGATCTTCAAGGTTAAGCAACGCTTGACGAGGTCGGTCCGTGGATGAGTGACCATTTCAACATACCGAGTTTCCTCCGTGCCTCGGATAGCACGTTAAGCCGTTGGTCCCGGCTGTCATTTAAAGATCTTTGACAGTCGTTACGGGTAGTCAGAAGCCTGAGATCTGACACCAGTCTTGCCAAGGGGTATCGTGTTACCCAGTTACTGGGTTGTGGAGGTCAGATAGGCAGTCGCTCCATATAAAACACTGGTACTCAGCTGAATCCGGTAAGACTGGAAGCCGACCCCAACAATAATTGGGAAAAGGCTAGGCAGATGACTTCAGTAAGTTGGTTTGTACAAACACTTTTACATGTCGATCATATTTTTTAAAACTATATGAGGTCGGCGTTTCCTGTCTGACTACTCTGAGAAGAAAGGCCGAAACAAACTCAGAGGTCATAGTCTCCTTTAAAGTCCAGACAAAATCTTGGTTAGATCATGTGAAGACCATGTAGACTGATGTCTGAAATGGTCTTTTGAGGAAAGAACCAGCCAGATTGAGTGGACCTGTCCAGTCAGTGCACGCATTTGTCAATAACCGTGCAGCTCAACTCAAAATTTAAGGAGCTCAACGAATTGACGAACAATACCAAAGAAAGGAATGATCCACATAGTCTTCACATTCACAAGAATTAAAATAAAATAATATAATACTTTGAAAAGTAAATTGTCATTGCAAGAAAAATTAGAGCAGCTCAATCCCTTCCAGCTCAAAGCCTTTTTGTCCTCAACGTAATCTTTAATGTTATAAAACGCTTTCTGGCACAACTTACGTTTAATGAATGATTTGAATTTATTAACACTTAGATCTTGTACGTGGCTTGGAAGCTTATTATAAAAGCGTACACATTGACATCTAAACGAACCACCTATTTTCTTGATGTGCGACTGCAATTTAGACACATGACTCCAAGTCAAACTATAGTTACCATAGTTCAAATAGACTACTTAAAAAAAACATTCATAGGTAAATACCAAATATACATAATTATATATTATTAATAAATTATACACCTATTAGTAGACACGCTTCGATCGACAATCTTTCGAGATGCGTAATTTTGACACGACATTTTGTGAAAAATCCCGATTCACAGAGTAAAATATGTATAACTTTTTGTTTGTTTTTATTTTCAGTTTGCCGTTTGTATTATTGTTTTTATCATGGTGTACAATAAAGTATATAAAAATCAATAATAACTTTTTAACGGCAAACAAACTGAATCAAAAACGGTTCATCTGTTTAGGGGCTTTGATGCCACAGACAGATACACACAACACCCCTCATTTTCCGACGGGACCTTATACACAGACACACAACACCCTTGATTTGCCGACGGGACCTTAAAAAACATAGTGTAAGCAATTTCACTTTTCAAGCAGTCTAAATGTAAATGTTTGGTGCCATTTATTGTAGTTCAATTGAGATTTGTTGCGGTTAAAATCCAATTATTTTAAAGAGACCGTGTGAGTGAAGCCGGGAAATGGCACAGCTTTGAGACTAGTCCGTCAGCGCGAATCGTACTCGTACCCGACCGGCTTTTATTCCACTCTGTATAAACCACTAACTTATTCACTATGAGAATATTATTTGTGAAATATTTCAATGCTATCAGAAGGGATTTGAATTACGAGTAAGGATCCGTTACATTGTTCCAACGAACAATATAAAATCATGCATTATTAATGATTTAGCTAATACAGTTGGGAATGTTGGGATGGTTTGTTGGATGTGAAAATAAAGGTCCTTATTAAATGTTATAAGTTGGTACATTCAACCAACATTTAATGTCCACAAATTTCAAATCTTAAATAAAATCGTATTATATGGGTACTTTCTTACATTTCTTTATAACAGTACCCAGTCGCCAGACTGCTGTTCAGGATAAATTCTTACGGAATCGCACTAATGTAATTTATGTAGTTACCTACACATTTACTCATATTTCGAATACCAGTTAAGGTATCTATTTTAATTTTGTTTGAATAACATAATTAGTAATTGTAAAACGTAATAAATAACTTTTTTATGATATTTAATATTAGGTCTTGGTTTTAGTAGCGTATGCCAATAATCAAATAAAATCACTTAATTTGTTAGAGGCGCTCTAACTTACAATGCACAGAACTTGCGTTTTATGACAATCATATTATTATTTGTTTGCTTTTTATCAAATACACACACCGGCATTATATTTTAATACGATATTGTTTGTAAAATCTTTATTAAGATAGTTTTCCTTTTAAAATAAATACGAGATCACATTTGGGCCTTTTTTTGTGTGTTTAATATTAATAACACATGATTTTATGGGAGATGTGCACTATCTTGTTTTTATTATTACCAAGACTTTTAAAGAAGTTGATTAAAAAAACATTTTCGCAATAAAAATAATATCACATAATATCGAGTGTTTTCTTCACGTTTTCATAAACCGGCGACAACACAGTGAAAAATTGCAACAATATGAGTGCATGATAATTTTTCTTGTTCCTATGCGACAATAAAAAAAAGATTGACGATAATTTTTGCTTGTTCCGCTAATTTTGCCCGTGTGTGTATTTTTGAAAACAGATTATGCGAAAGTACACAGTGTACACACACATGCAAGTACAGTGTCCTTGAACTTTTGGTATAAAAAGGTCGCCGATTGAGCACACTCCCCTCTGACTTTTATGGAAACGCGACCCCGCGTTCCACAATTGACACCGTATTATTGCCTTTCTGCGCATGTTCAGGATGTTTGCCGACTTTTATTGCGTAAGTATAATTGAGCTGCACGCGCATAGATGCAACTCATAATTATGTGAATGCAATTCGCAAGCCACACCGGCAGCGTCCGTTTTCCTTGAGAAATATAGTTATTTAAAAGCCGTGAAACATAATTAAAATTTCGATAATGGGAAGTGATCCAAAAGTAATAACAAGTATAAGAATTCTTTTTTGTTTTTCTACACAATGTTAAGAACAGTTAATTCGTTTTTAAGGATCTTTTGAATGCCATATAACATGGCTGTGACTTCAGCTAAATCATAATATGATGGTCACTTCTCGATCTGCCTACACAACTACAAACTTCGTGCACAAACGTACAACTATAGCATTTTCAAGATCATAGATCCCTGGTGTTCCCTATGCGTCGCCGTGAACATGTTCAGTGGATTTCTTTTTCTTTCTTCTCGAATCTCTTAAGTTTTTTTTTTCATTTGTTAGGAGGTTAGTGGAAATATTAAGCTGAAATTAATATCATAATGTACTCAAATCTGCAATCCATTGGAGCTGTGAAAAAATCAAACTTCTAAACCAACGCTTCTAAATCAACGAATCGTGTGACAAAACGTCAGCACTTCGACTTCATGATTATGTAGTTTACAAAAGTTTAGTTTTATACATTTCACACAGACAGACTAAGTATGTCAAAAAAACACAATAAAATGATTATACCTACACCCTTTGCAAAAGAAAATACATAAAGATGCAGTACGCGAAGAGACTTGACGCTAATGAGAGATAAGGTTGAGTGCTGTCGTCCACCTTGCTGGAGAACCAAGAGGCGTGTAGGGCTGTGACAATACAACTATCTTATAATAGACTACCTTCACAATAAATGTAAATGCTAAAACATGAAACATAACAGCAATCGACAAGTATAAATTAAGTCTGTCGTTTTTATTATTAAAGAATGTTCGAATCCAAATATCGTTCCATATTTTCTGTCTCGTCAAATTACTGTTGCATCAAAAAATACTTATGAATTAAGCAATCGTTTTTATTATAATAGTAGTTTATGAAATTATTGCATAATGAGGGGTATTAAAACATGAGTGTGTGATTAAAACCTCGCCTACGGCTCGGTTTTTAAAAGTATCACACGAATGTTTTAATACCCAGTTATGTGCAGTTTCATACACTATTTTATGTAAACTCATTCATTGGGATTGAACCTACTAAATAAAACAAAAACGCGGCATTTTATCCGTAGTGCGTGTTCAAATTATGTAAATGTATTATTATGTAAATTCGATCAAAAAATCGCAATGCGTGCTAAGCCTACACACACATGCTACAAACAAGTAAAAATTGGAATCAAGACTTTTTATAATAGGTACTATTAAAATGGCGAGCCCCGCATAAGCTTTCCATAACAAAAAAAAAATAATGGCAACTCCTTGGTAATATTAAATTCTTGGATTTGCCCTGTATCGTGATAGAAAAAAATTGTTTAATAGCATTATTTTGTTAGAGAAAAAGTGTTATAATAAGATTATAAAGTATGTCAATATAAACTCGTTTTGAAGTTTATAATTCGAATATTACGATATGAGAGTAGATAAAGTACATTTTGATCCAGATATTGGTTCATGTTTACTGATTTATTAAATTACTGTTGCATCGAGAAAATACTAGTGAATTAAGTAAATCGTTTTTAATTTCGAATCCACCTATCGTTCCGATCGTACTATTCGTCCTATTATTAAATTACAAGCCCAGGAAATAAAGACATTTGCTGCGAAAACATTCCTAGTGTAATATGGTGGTAGTTATGTTGCCTAAAAAGTTAATAAAAAAACCATCACAACAAAAAAAAATGTCCTGTTAAAAGGCACAGAAATCAGTTTTTAGCTTAATTCTTATAAAGTTTTTATTTCACTGCAATTTGTGCTAAGAGCGAGTTAATTAGTTTTTCCTCGTTTAATTGTACACAAAAATGTCCTACATAATTGTGTAAAAATACGTGAATTTTGAGTGTTTTAATTTGATTTGATAAAACTGAAATGCGCATTAGAGTAAGCAATATCGATCTAACGATTACTTACAATGAAAACTTGTGGATACATAAAAATCAGTTAAAATCAGTTTTGTAATAAATTCGAAAAAACCGAAATAGTCTTAAAATTTAAATCTTATTTAATAATGTCAAGAAATCAGGCTTTTCCAGTTTGGATTGCAATCTCTAATTGCAATGTTTTATGAGAATTAGAAAATGTTTTTATTACTTGTTCTGTTGGTAAAAAATAATTAATATACGAAATGAAAATTTATCGGATATATTAAAATGAAATAAAACTTCATCTTCATCATCAAACTTGTATTTTTATTCGAAGCTTAAACGAGCGAATTTCAAGTGCCAATAACTCAAATGATCTGCCTTTGCAATGCTTATCTTTTTATCCAAGATTTTTAATATGATTTTGTAACTGTCGGAACAAAATAATTATGTTATGAACTGAAAATACATTTTAGTTTTTACAATGAAATAAAACTGCATCTTTGAATACGATACCTGCCTATTTTATAACATTGTTTCGTTTTCTATAAATTATATAATTATTCTATTATTATTGCTACAATAATTCAATGCAAGTAAATTTAGTGAGTCGTCGCATAGTAATTTCATCCATTAGTGCCATTGAAATTGTTGTTATCTAAACACAAGCAATTAGTAGTAACAAAGGACAGGTTGGCGTCTCAGAATAGATCAGAATCATAAATTATGTACCTACAAGCTGCCGCTCCCGAATGGAATGTAGGTCATGAACGCAGAAAAAGGCTCAACATCAGTCACCCTATCAACCAATAGCTTGACGGATTTCTTTACTGCCCAATTATTTTTACATTATATCTATATGTATTTATTCTGTTTTAAACACCTGTACTTTCCCTAAATATTTGATTTAAATATTTTCATCATCGCCTTATATTTTTATAAAACTCATGGATAGATGATTCGTTAATCATGCTTTTGTCATCGTAGGGTCGTAGTTGGATAATTCTACTTCGACCATGAATTATTAATCCCGAAGGCAAAAACTTTGAAGCGCATATTATGTAATGCATTACGGTAATTAATAAGTGTAAAAGTGAACTTTTTAATGTAAAGACAGCAGTGACGCACGGTACAGAGACATAGTTGACCCACATGTACAAGTGCACCTAACTGAAATATAATGTCGATTTTCTTCTTCCGATTCCACAATCTCCAACGCGCCGAGGAAAAACAAAAGAAGCACAAGAGAAACACGAATACTAGACGAAACATGAACTCAGACGTGCTAACAGGCCCGTCCCGACTGCTCGAGCGACCGATCAGCGAGCCGATCGACAGCCTCGACGAAATCGCCCTACAGATTCCCAGGTTTATTAGAATTGTTATCATTTCGATTTAGCTTTATGTCATAACTGGGACCCGCGTGCTTGCCTCTCTGTGATAAAAGCCCCAATTTCCAACGCTTGTTTCCCAATGAGCATCTATGTGTTTTATTTGTGCTAAGTGCCCCAATTTCCAATGCTTGTATCCCAATGAGCATCTTTGTGTTTTATCTGGTACCGATTTTATTATTAGAAATACGAGATTTTTTTTATGGAATTTCGAAAGTGCCTCCTGTTATTACTAAATACTTACCTATGGTTAAAATGGTCGACTAAGTTACTTAGACGAATCCTCAAAGAAGAAATTTGAAACGGTCAATAGTAAGGTACTATCACAATTTAGATTGTTTCAGGGATCCAATTTATTTCGTAAGTGAGTTTTTAACAATCAGATACGAACAAATGATCAATATTCGATATCGGTGCCGGGCCTTTGTCCGTAGTTACCGTATTGCAAAAGATTCTCAATTGAATATTACTTTTGCATGGGAATTGGATTCTAGAACTCTTCACTACTAATTCATGATTTCAATAAGTTTACGATTAAAGATCAATATTATTTCTAGAATTCCTGTAAGTTCATATAAATGTGTAGATTAGATGTGAAGCCTGATTAGTCTTATAAAAATATGAGAAAGCTTCAATTTATATTTAAATAATTATTTCTATAAGCTGCATGTATTACAAGTAATTGCATGTTCCACCTAGCAAGCAAATTTACTAAAAATGTACACACTTAAAATACATTTACCTACACCTTGAAACTAAAGCCAAAGTAAAGACGCTGTCATATCAGATAAGAACACATATCGCTCCTCCCTGCTTTTATTACCCGACTGCCGAAGGAGGGTAATGTGTTTATCAGTCTATGTATGTTTGTATGTATGTATGTTTGTTCCTATGTGGCGTTCTAGAGACCAAACGCGTTGGCCGATTTTGATGATTCTTACGTCAAACGATTCGTCTTAATCCTGCGAGTGTCACTGGCTACATTAAAATTGGAAAAAACAAAAATGGCGGATTTTGGGTGCCATTTTGCGGGGAAAAAAATTTTTTCTTTCTTCCAAGCCCATCGTGTGGGGTATCAAAATAAAGGGTTTTAAAAGGCGATTTCAAAAATATATAACACTCATATGTTTAAATGTACCTAATTCTAAAAAAAAATAACTAAAAAGTTGTAAATAAAAAAAGTTAATTAAAAAAATCAAAAAACCCGACTGCTTGAAAAGCAAACTAAAAAGACGTAAACAAGAAGAAAATCATGCTGTGCAGTCGGAGGATACATCTGGCTTTGGTCCGTTTTCGCGAATAAGTATCCTACGACTGCACAGCATGATTTTCTTCTTGTTTACGTCTTTTTAGTTTGCTTTTCAAGCAGTCGGGTTTTTTGATTTTTTTAATTAACTTTTTTTGTTTAAGCTTTGGATTTAAGCTACAGACAACACAATCATTTAATTTTTACATTGTTTTGCACACGTGACACCCACACTCAATTATGCAACTGGAATTTATACATCCTTATCTGCAAAACGTCCGTTTTATACGTTTACAATATACCTACCATCCCCATATACTAGGATTAATACTTATAAAAGTTTCGTAACAAAGGGACACATAATCACAGTATACACTAACGTCACAAATCGTCAAAATTGCACCTTTTTCTTCTAAGCAATAATGAAAACAATATTAATTCAATGGTAAGCGTAAGAGTACGATGTTACCATTTGAATGACAATTTATTCAGCTTTCAATAAAAGTTAAGGGTTTTTGATTAACCAAGGCTTGATTAACTAAATGACAAACGGATTAACTGAATGAAAGAAAATAAGTTTAAGGTTGTTTTTCTTGCTGGAGTTGTTCAATTGTGTTCATTGCAAAGTCTGGATGGCGAACTCTCATTTGACCTTGATCGGCCTTTTTACCCGACTGCCGAAGGAGGGTAATGTGTTTATCAGTCTATGTATGTATGTATGTTTGTTCCTATGTGGCGTTCTAGAGACCAAACGCGTTGGCCGATTTTGATGGTTCTTACGTCAATCGATTCGTCTTAACCCTGCGAGTGTCAAAAATGGCGGATTTTGGGCGCCATATTGTGGGGGACAAAATTTTTTTTTACTTCCAAACCCATCGTGTGGGGTATCAAAATAAAGGGTTTTAAGAGGTGATTTCAAAAATATATAACACTTATATGTTTAAATGTACCGAAATCTAAAAAAAAATAACTAAAAAGTTATAAATAAAAAAAGTAAATTTAAAAAATCAAAATACCCGATTGCTTAAAAGGCGAACTAAAAAGACGTAAACAAGAAAAAAATCATGCTGTGCAGTCGGAGGATACATCTGGTTTTGGTCAGCCAGTTCGCGAATATGTAGTTGGCCAAATGACAACAGCCTGTAAAATTATTCACAGTTACACCTGTGGTTATACCGATGCATTGGATTTGCATGCGGAGTGTGTTAATTATTTTTTATCAGTCATTACAATCGCTATAGAAAGCATAATTTTGGTCACCAGTCTGTTGATAACATACTAATAAAGATTAGATTATGCCAGCGGAATCTTAGATAGGGTTAGGAGGGTAGATAGGGTAGACGGGGGTTGCGGAAGTATCGTTGTTCCCGCGACCCCCAGCGTAGGTGTGAGATGGAACACCGAGGTGGATTTAGTCAGTAGGAGTCTGACAGGCTCCTACGTCCCCCCCCCAGGGCGGAGGACATACAATGAAGAAAGGAGTTGGTAGGAAGGTAGCCAGTTGACGGGAGCGAAGCCGCGGGGGACAGCTACTGCTTGTATAAATTAGTGTTATTCTGATGTATAAGCTATAATTACTTTCAAGTTTCGAACGGATATATGTTCAGTAGTTTTTGCGTGAATAAGTAACAAAATCCATCTCAAACTTTCAAATTTATAGTACTAGTAGAATAATAATACGAATGCGCAGTACGCTAAAATCTTACATTATACTTTATGTTTGTAATGTATTCTGTAATTTCTACTGTGCCTAACTTCAGATTTAGATAAATACTTTTATCGGATTAAAAATAGGTTCGACCTACCGTTCATATTAAAAATCACCGCAGTACCTAGAAATCGTGATTATATGCACTATATATTGAAAGCGTTGAACATTGTCGCAGCGATATGCAAACTTACTGGTGTTATATTGAAAGCATTTCGGGGAGTGTGCATGAAGCCTATTCATCATCGGGCGATCAGATGGACGATGCGCCGTTTTAATGTAAGGTACTCCACATATACATATGACCTATGTAAGGTTCTCCATATATAGGTCAACAAATGTTTATAATATATTGCAGGTCAGAGTCAGCTCGTGGCTAAATAATAAACAGCCGCACGGGTCGATCTTCAAGGTTAAGCAACGCTTGACGAGGTCGGTCAGTGGATGGGTGACCATTTCAATATACAGAGAATTTAGTTAATTAACTAATTTAATTTTTTTTTTTTTTTTTTTAGAATTTCTCCGTGCCTCGGAAAGCACGTTAAGCCTTTGGTCCCGGCTGTCATTTGAAGATCTTTGACAGTCGTTTCGTTACGGGTAGTCAGAAGCTTGAGATCTGACACCAGTCTAGCCAAGGGTACCGTGTTACCCAGTTACTGGGTTGTGGAGGTCAGATAGGCAGTCACTCCATGTAAAACACTGGTACTCAGCTGAATCCGAAAAGACTGGAAGCCGACCCCGATATAGTTGGGAAAAGGCTAGGCAGATATAATGCAGATCGGAGTCAGTGTTGAGGTATAACAGATATAAGGTTATTCTACAGCCTGTTGACAAAGTTTGTGGGCGACCGTTAGGTATAGGGATAGTGGTCTTATAATAATATATGCATCGACTGTTTTAATAACTGACCCTTTCAAACAGGCTGTCCTAAAACGGGTACCAAGTTAATCTTGAACTTTATAATGTCAGTCAAAATTGAAAATCCTTTTTCCAAACTACTACCTACAGTTTTTATGATATTACGGCACGCAGGCGTTTTATTATGCTCGAGCTGCGAGAGCTTTGCGCATGAAAACGAAATAAGCCTCTCGCAATAATACGCCTCTCATCTGTATTATATAATCTCATATATCATAATTCCAGCAGTAAGTGCTTGCAGTCAATGTACAAGTAACGGTATACATACAATGGTGGTTTCCGTTTTTCTGCAAGTAAATCATAAGGTTGATTGGGGAGAAGTTTAATTTGCATTAATTTCATTTTGATAGTCACCTAGGGTTTCTGAGGTCTCCTTTTTAACATGTGTTTATTTTTATTATTATTTTAATTTATTGTTCATATATTAACGTATGTTGGTACATTTTTATGCTTTTAATCTATGTAAATTACATTAATCTACATCAATTACATTAATTTACATAGATTTAAGAATGTACCGTTTTAATTAACTATAACTAATTTATATTTGGCATTCGTTTACACATACATAGGGTTTGCTTCATACAAATACGCTGCTTTGATAGCCTATTTTCTTGACTATTATTCGGCACGGACATGCACTGTTATCATATAGTTGCCTAGTAGTAATCATTGTCAAATTAAGATTTTTTTTTTTGATTATGCACCTATCGTTCGTCCACTTCTTCTTCTTAAACGTGTCAGTGATTCCATTTACAGTTAATAGCGTTGCATATGCAAGAGGCACTACAGGAGAACAGCCTAAAAATAATTACGTTGTTTTCTCACATCATCATCTTCCTGCCGTTTTCCAATGTCACGGGGTCGGCGCAACACGTTTTTTTCTTCCATACCATCCTGTCACCCGTCTCGCTTTCTGACTCCCTTTTGTTTCATATTACTCCTCACACAGTCCATCCATCTTTTCTTAGGGCCGTCCCCTACCTCTCCATCCATCCACATTTATATTCATAAATCTTTTAGTAACGTGCGTTTCATTCCTCCTTATCAGATGATCATACCAGGACAAACGGTTTCCTTTCAACTTTTCTGTCACTGGCGCCACTTTCAAACTTCCTCTAATAATATGTACAAATTACTCTCCTTCGGCAGTCTGGTAAAAACACAAAAAAAGAATAAGAAAATTAACTAGAAAACTTTGCAACCTACAGGCAGATAGGAAATCGGCCACGGTCCATCTTTGAATAGGTAATATGGTTATATTTTTTAAGTTATATGCAATGAAGGGTCCCACCCTACCATCTTCATTTTTCGTAATTTTGATTATACCGAAGTTACCGAGGCGCTTAGTTACCAAGGCGCTCAGTAACCGGAAGCAAGTAGAAGCATGATAAACTATAAAACTCATATACTAGTATTTGAGTGGGCTGTGAGGCTAGGTACTGTACTTACATGTCAATACCGGTGAGAAATCTTAGTTAGGATATTTTTCAGCCATATTTTGTTAATATTCGTGGTCTTAGTAGAGTACCGCTGTATCATTAAGGCATGGTCACGCGCTAAACAATGTACGCACGGTGAAAGTCTCGCCAAGAGAAGCTGATTCCTATTTTACCGGTTTTTTTATCATACAAGTGTAAGCAAATGTTGGTAATATTTAAAATAATATTGCCGTTAGTTAAGTTTACTTACGTAACTTATTTATTCCAATCGTATAATTTAAAGCCTACGTGTTAATTTAAGATACATTGATTTATTCATGTGTATTATTCTATTTGGATCCAACTGATTGTAAATGTCAAGCCTATCAGAAGACTGGGTTGACTGAACAGGGAAAATTAATGCGGAAGATAACATGTGTACTGGACAGCGTACAAGTTATATTAGAGAAATGCCACTGAACTGTAACGGTTAATTAAAACACTGATTGCCAGCGCATGGCATTCATCACAAATGTTTTAAACAATTCAAGACGTTCATAAATCTTTAGATAAAATATATCAAAATATTATTTGTTGGTTGACTTTACCATTACCTCATAGTCTGCACTACCTCTCTGGAAGAAATCCTAGATAAGTACTAACACCGGAACAATATTGTGTATTATGTTAGTAAGTAATGTTGTTTGAAAGTTCATAAAGAGCAAATATGCGCAAAACTGACAAAGGCACCGAAAATACTTATTTCTGAAATATTAATTTATATTAAAAGTTTATTCCTTATTCACAAACAATTCTTTGTAAGATTAACCTAAGATTGTGAAAAGTTGGGGTATGGGTGGGTACTTGTTCCGCGCCACCTTTAGAATTATAAAGTAAAAATATTTGCTTGATATCGCAGTGACACGAGGCAGCGAAAGTGTTTCGGAAGTATCTTATAGTTTCTTATGCAAAGCGTACAGGACGGTTAGTACTGAGGCCTTACCGGTACTTGCTCCAGTACTTCCGGTCGACCTTGAAGTGCAGCGACGTGCTGCAATGTACTATTCCACACGAGAGACCACAGACGCGAACTTTTTAACGCGGAGTGACCGTGAGAAAATCTCTAGATTATTTAAACCACCTATTGACGTCTGGGAGGAACTTTTATCCGAATGGCAATGTAGGTGGGATAATTCCATCAAGGGCCGACACCTCCACCAATTCTTTCCATCCGTTCGCGTGCGGCTGGCCAGGACTTGGCTGGAGGTGGATCACTGTGTTGCCCAATTTCTCACAGGGCATGGTAACTTTAAAAGTAAATTGTTTTCTTACAAGCTCGTTGCCTCGCCTTTATGTCAGTGTTCTACACCTGACTGCGAATATGTACAATCTGCACATCATATCTTATGGGAGTGTATTCTTTGGCAGAATGAACGTAATATTATTTTGAATAATGTAGAGGCTACCTCAGGAGTAATATAATAGTGGATCGAATAGTGTAATGAATAGTATAGTAAACAACTATACTATTCATTACACTATTCGATCCACTGTTATGCCCAAGAATTTTGTGTTTACTACTTGTTCTAAGATACTGTCTTCATATTTTATACTAAGAGTCTGAAAGTTTGATTTATAAGTTTGAAATTGAATTATTTTTGTTTTATTTATATTGATTTTTAAATTAGTTATTAAGCCAAATTATTATGTCTTTGATTGCTTCATTTATTTCCTGTTCCAATTTATTTCTGTCATTACATTTTATTATTAGTGTTGTATCGTTACCTAGATTCGTAGGGTGCGCAACAAAGGTGCAGGTATTTTTTAACATCCTTCCCCCTCTCTCAACTATCAGTTTTATGCATCCAATTTGACCACCTTATAAGTATATAGGTTGGTCAAATTGGAAGTATAAAACTTAAAATAATGATATATTTTTTAATCAATCAAAAATTACACGATATTTATACATCTTAATATTCTATGTAAACAAATGCGATAGCATTTTGTCGTCCTTTTCATCAAATTTTCTCATACTCTCTTACTACTCATCATTAGACCGTATACCACTAACAATGAAACAAATATTCTGCTTTTAGTATTCTATATTGACCATGACGCATCCGTCTAAACTTCCCATAAACAATCAGGCTATTATACAAATTTGGTTAGTACGGAGTCAAATGAATGCTTGTTGTGATTATCATCTAGTAAACATTATTTTCACACTACCTCTTGTCTGTCGTGATGCATGGCTAGCTGCACCGTCTTAGTAGAATGACGCGTTATATAAGCTCAATAGTTTTATTTTTATAATATTTTTAGGAACCAGTAAAAAAACACGTTAAAAAATAAACGGTCCTTGGAATTTCCATAAATATTAAAATAAATGTAACATAAAATACAATACGTGAAATACACGATAGTGGCAGATAGTACGTCCTTCTTGGTCGACGTCCCAGCAGCCAAAGAGCGAGGGCACTCTGCACACCTTTTATAACCTTCCACCGTTCGCAATTCGCATGTCTGACATGGCATTCGCAATTTCTATGGCGCCACCTGGCCTACCAGCTAACAATATAATAAATAATTCTCAATACGGTAGCGATCACTAGCCACAATTACAGCAACACCTGCCATGTAGGTTCTTTGAAGCAGAATTATGCAATTACTCCACCTCCTCCAATTAGTCAGTCGAAGTGGATTTAGGGATCTTGGATGGATCAGCAAAAGATGCTCATCGTACCAAAAATATTTTTTTATATCTCCATTTCGGCAATCGAAATCGATTTGAAACCCGCAAAAAATATTAGTGAAGTTTTGATCGTTTTTCAATCTGCTTAGGAAATTATGATCTCAATCCGTGCAATTATGTCAATAGGTCTATTATACTTAAAAACTATCCAAAATAAAATTGTGGGTTCCTTAACTGAAAATAGTTAATTTTTTAATGAAATATTGTACACTAAGTTAATCACTGGCTGGAATTTTTATTATATATTTTATTGAATTAAACGAATGCGCAAAAAAAATCACTTATTCCACTAATCACTTAAAACCAAGTTATGTTAAACTGGGGTTTAAAACGTGTATTGTAAACCTTTTAAAACCCATGCACATTCTTTGACTAAATATAGCGGTGTTCGTTATTACAATTAAATAATATTTTCGTTAACCTTATGACCCATGCACATTCTTTGACTAAATATAGCGGTGTTCGTTATTACAATTAAATAATATTTTCGTTATTAATAATATGGCTATATGTTATAAAAAAAAGGAATAATTTTCAAATTTTTAATAACTAAGAAAAGATACCAAAAACCTGCAAAATTTGACCTCAAATTTTAATGGAGTTAAAACAAAGTTGTATAAATCCGATTTGGCCACCCTATATGAATTTGAAATTAATATGCTTCGTTGACCTCGCTCAAGAGATACCCGAAATGAGTTTCAAATTATGTATCTGGATGAATTTCGCCCGCTTTATTTAATTGTGCTTTAGACGTGATTACCCGTACTTTTGATATTCTTTTCCAAACGTTAGCTTAAGTATTACAATCTTTTTCACACAAGTTCGGTGGCCATAAGTTTTAAGATAAAAGCCAGATGAAATAATTTAACATATTAAATACTTGAATGAATTTCCACCCAGGCTTACTCGAATTGTAGCAAATACGTCGAATTACAAGTAATTTATCCTTGTACTAGGCATGTATAAATTTACAGGTTTACTTGGGTTAATTCGTCATTCATTTTACCCTACTAAATAAAAACACAAAAGCTTTTATTAAAGCCTTGCTACGAAGGTTTGCACTTGTAGAATGATTGGAGAACATCAGTTTAAATTATGTTAGTGCCTATGTTACTAGAATAACAGATCTTAAAAAAAAGTTTGGTCTCGGTCTCGTTCACTTCAACAAAAATATTTTTTGCCAGTATGGAGTCCACAGTGTACTTTCCGGTCTGTCATCAAATTTAAAATAGTTATTTCAATTAGGCTTGGACTTACAAATTGAATTCTGACGAAATTTATGGTATATTTATAGTATAAGAGATAAAGAAGGGATAGATATACGTCTGGAAGAGCATTAATAGAAAGTGGAAACAATGGTGCCACAATTTTTTGGTAGCAACATTAAGGTCAAAGACTGGTACTGGTAATTTGTGTATATGCAAATGTCGTTTATTAAATCCGTAGTTAAACTACGTGGCGTAGTGAAAAGCTTTTTGATTGCAACAGACACTGTTTCCTTGGCCTGATTGTGCATCGATACAGTAATGCTCTGCCCCAAATTCGCCAGGTGGATATTCTTTTCCAAACGTATAACAATAAACAATAACTGCAATTTAAAATCGAGTTGTTCCTACTTTTTGCCCTCAATTTAATCTATTTGAATAAAGTGCGGTTACTTATTTTTTACTGTGACTTATTTAGACTTTTAAAGGTCTTTTAAAAGATCTTCCAGTATGCATTAATTTTCATGGAGCTGAAATTTGTTACGAGGTCTTAATAGTCCCTATCAATTACGAGAACTAAACACAGAAAATATCTTCTTTTTAGCGCTAATTTCTCAATAATCACAAGCTATATAATCATTTTTGCAAAGCAATTGCAAGATTATATGATTAATTATTTTTAAGCACGTACATTCAGTATATCGCCCTTGGGCGAAAATGCGAAAGCCTCGCGCCGTATTCGTTCGGATTCGTCGTCGCATCAGTTACTTCCGGTTGATGGGCAATTGGCTCGTCCTCTTTTATATGGGACTTAAATATAACTGGCTAAATGTAAATGTACTATAGATGCACCTCTGACCCTCAACCCTTCGAAGAATACACAGGCGTGATGTTACAAATGAATAAATACAGAAAAATAAAATATAATAATTTAATTGGCCTTAGTCTTGGAAACTGCATTTTAATGAGCTTATTCATAATATTCAACAGACACAATTGAATGAGCAAACTACTGCAGTACTTCTTATTGGCAATAGCCTTAGTATAACAAAAACGGACATAATTAATGGTATTAAAACCCTACTTAAGTTAGGTAAGTAAGGCAAACTAATATTATGTGCATTGCCCTGTTCTGACAATACTTGTTCAGGAAAATTAATACAT
Organism: Anorthoa munda; assembly: GCA_945859665.1. Classification (NCBI taxonomy): domain Eukaryota; kingdom Metazoa; phylum Arthropoda; class Insecta; order Lepidoptera; family Noctuidae; genus Anorthoa; species Anorthoa munda. The sequence goes on from OX243893.1 coordinate 44,120,307, forward strand.
TTCTAGTTTAAATAACTTGATGCATATTTTATCTTGTCGTCATAGTGACCGTTTACTGTTTTTAGACACCAACAATTTTGTTAGTGATTTTGTTTTGGTTGGAAATCATGTTTCTGCCCAAAAATAGTTGACATTTATTAGCTACACTGTAAGCTTTTAATTATTGATGTTTTAACTGAGACAAGGTTTAGTGATTTAACAATACTATCCAGTTATTCTAATAATACTACTGTAGATTCTTTACAACTATTAGATCCGACAAAAGAGAAGACGAAAGGTAATATTTTACTATATTATCAAAATATAAATCGCTTCTCCGGAAAAATTTTAGATGTGGAATTTTTAGTAGATAAATATCACATGGGTGTCTTATGTTTTTGTGGAACTTGGTTAAAACCAGATAAGATGTCGTTTAATTTAAATAATTTCTCAGTTGCCAGCGCCACGGGGTCTCATTGCTAAGAAAGAAAATTTGGTTCAAATAAATCTCACTAGATGGCGCGATATGCACCTCGGTATCCACCTATCTGTTATTGAATGTTCGTAAAATTAATATTTTCTGGAATTAAACACAAAAATTGTATGTTCTTGTTTAATCAACTCTCCTAAGTACAAAATTATGGAATATTGGGCTCTTAATTCACATTTAAAAGATTATTAGACGGATCATTTAAAATTGATGCCAATAGATGGCGCATTTTTTAATTTCTGAGGCATTCCACTCGATTGTTAAAGTTTGCATTTTAACATTTTTTTTTTTTTTTTTTTTTTTTTTTTTTTTTTTTTTTTTTTTAAAAAACGTTGCCCCACACTAGGAATTTCTTCCTGTATCGTGGGTGCGTTTACAAACATATAAACTCACATACACAAACACCCAGAGCCGGAACAACTACCTGTAGGTCATACAAATATTTGTTCCGTGCGGGAATCGAACCCGCGACACGCAGCGCAGCAGTCAATTGCTCAACCACTGCGCCAACCGTGCACCCATTTTGGTGCAAAAAAAAACTGTAAAAACGTGCAAATAAATACTAGAAAACAAACCTTCACTGTATTTAAAGAAAAAACATTCACGAACCTAGTAAACCCTTTTACTTGCAAGTCGCTGCTAACACCATCTATCTATCACCGTGAAACAGAACCGAATGCGTTCGATGTACAAAAAATTGCCAGAATAAGCAGTCGAAAAACGCTAGTTACGTCGGCACGGTTTCTTTGTATGGGATGAGGTATCTGTATGCTAGTATTATATTATCTGTGCCAGCGCATACAACAGATCCACAAGGGTGTGGTGGGTGGGTGGTGGTACCCTGATACTTTGTAATAGTCGTCTCAAATTTAAGTAAAGGAAGGATATCACTGCTTACTCTGTTGATCGCTTATGTGAGGTAGCATGTGCAGAGGTCGAGGGGCATACTATCTTGTGTGTTTACAGATCACCAGCATCAAACTTGTCAGTATTTTTAATTACAATCGAAGAATTATTAAGTAAACTCTTCAGAGATAATAAATTAGTTTTTGTTTGTGATGACTTAAATATAGATCTATTATTCAATTCACCTGAAAAATGTAAGCTCATTTCATTGTTCAAATAATTTAACTCAAAATATTTATTTAATGAACCGACAAGAATAACAGCAACTTCAGTTTCGTGCATAAATAATAATTGCAAAGTAAAAGATTCGTTTTTAGGGTTCCGTACCCAAAGGATAAAAACGGGACCCTATTACTAAGACTCCGCGATCCGTATGTCTGTCTGTCAGTCCGTCTATCACCTATGTATCTCATGAACCGTGATAGCTAGACAGTTGAAATTTTCACAGATGATGTATTTCTGTTGCCGCTATAACAACAAATACTAAAAACAGGATAAAATAAATATTTAAGTGGGTCTCCCATACAACACGCGTGATTTTTTTCCGTATTTAGCGATAATGGTACGGAACCCTTCTTGCGCGAGTCCGACTCGCACTTGGCCGGTTTTTTAATTAATGGCGTCAGGTCAGACCATACTGGTCAACTAGTATCTTTTGAATCAGATAAAAAAATAACCTAGCTAAATCAATTCGATAAAGACGTCTTACTAAAAATAAATTAAATTCTTTAAATAATAATGTTTTTAGCAACCTTTGTAACGCCAGCTTTGATTCAAAAGACCCCAATATAAATTACGGCACGTTGTTTTCTACAGTTTGCCAAGAATTCAATAAAACGTTTTTTTTTATTTACTATTATTGATAGGCTCGCGCTTGACCACTATCTCACCTGATGGTAAGTGATGATGTGGTCGACGATGTAGCACGCTTACCAAGAAGAAACCTATTCACTCTTGACTTAAAGACTCTCAGGTTGTAGCTATCAGGGAATACATACTCTGGCAGGGAATTCCACTCCTTAGCTGTACGCATAATGAAAGTTCTCCCAAAACGTTTGGTGCGTATGGGTGGGATGTCCACCATATACCGATGTCGCATCGCCGTACGTCTTGTAGTCCGATGATGGAACGGGCTAGGAGGAATTAGTTCATGCAATTCCATCAAAACTAGAAGCGACTTCCATAATTCAAATACACGCAGTAAGCACGTACTTGTAATACCCAAATTCAAATTAACGAATACTAGCAAGTCTTTTCTTATAAACAGTATACGCTTTTATAACAAGTTGCCAGTCAGTTACAGAATTGGTTTGTTGAACCAATTTTTTTTTGTTATAAATGGAAAGATCATAATATATAAGTTTTCATACAAAACTATTTTTAGTTTCTTTTTTCATTGTAATTACAAAGTAAAATGCAATAGAAAATATTTTTTTGAATCCAGTACCGAAAACACCCCGACAGTTTTCCGAACAAACCCGAGCCTGTGTGAAGTAACAACGTTCATTTCTACTCATTGTGGCACATAGCTTAAACAGTGTTTTGACTTTTAACCGATTCAATCTTGTTAGCGTACGTAAGCTTGTATATTGAAAACATCGAACCTTAAAAGTTATCGTGCTTGCTTCGTATCATTATGTACGAACACTACAAAAAGATCCCCATTATATGTGTTTCGCGCAATAGCCAAGTACCTAGCAATCTGTACTAAGTTTGAGTAATGTTCTATGTCTAACTAGATTTCAATTATAATGTGTTAATTATGTTGTTATCTTGTTTTAATTTAGGATTACATCCGTATTAATTTCTTACTTTGATCATTAAAGACAGAGAAAAGTAAATTTTTAAGGGATCTTTCGAGCAAAGTTGACATTGTTGTATTACGTAACTTGAAAACATGTTTTTTTCTTTACGGAGATATATTCATTTATTATTAAGGGATATGTAAATAATGGGAATTAACGAAAATGTTATTTTAATGAGTATCATATTTAGTGGTATCTAATGAAATTTTTTGATATCCAAAGTCGAAGTTTCGCGTCAATCGTGTTTGTTTACTTTTTATTTTACACCAATATCTTCTATATCTTTTTATTTTTTATGTAAAAACGATTACGTTATGACAATTATGTTTCTAAATGTACCTGGTAAAACAACAATAACTAACACCGGTCCACTAACACGTAATATTCATGTAGGACTACTTTGTTTATGCTCAAAACTTCCAACTCGTCTATCACGTGGGTATATTATCGACATTAGCAGCCCTTATGAATCCTTTATCACACATGACTAAATAAAATTTATTGTTTAATAATATTTTTGCACAAATTTTCGGATATTTTAATCAATCCACGTGTAGTTGACACTGCATTATCTTGTGATTTCCTTGAACGTTATGACGTCACCAACATGGCGACTAATTGTGGCCCGTTCGTAGTCACGTGGTTCAAATTTTTTCAAAATTTTATCGATTTTCAATTGCTTATAAAAAATTATTTAAGAGTTTTTTGAAACGACAATATAATTTAAGATGTGTAAAGTTTCGAAATATATAAATCGTCAACTTTTTTTAATTCAACATCCCAATTGACCGATGGAAAGTTCAAAAAATTACATCAAACGTGTCCTTATTAAAAAAGCATATTATATAATAAAACACTACGTTGAAGATAATAATTTTGACTTTAGCTCCTTCTGCGCATGCGGCTTCCCTGGTAAATCATAAACGGCACAAATATGTGGATGTCTCTAACTATTCTCAATCTCATTTTTATCTTTTCTAGACTTTTTACAATGGTTTTCAACATCGCTTTCGGCTTCGCTCAACTAACTGGCTACCCTACCCTACCTATCTACCCTATCCAATCTACCATACCCTACCTACCCTGACCTACTTACCCTACCCTACCTTACCTACCCTATCCAACCTACCCTTCCCTACCTACCTACCATACCTACATACCTACCGGTTTTGTGTTTTGGTGATTTGTAATACAGGCAATCCTATGCCTACTTCAGACACCAGCTCCTCACACATTCTAGACTAAGAATATGTACCTATATTCAAGAGTAGTAGTATGTAAGAATATGCTTCGAGAGGACCATAATATCTTTACAAGCCCATCTTCCATCTTCTTTTTGGGGTAGTTTAGAATAACAAATATACACAAAAATATGTTTTATTATTTTTATTTTATTTGTTATAAACAGCGCAATATGCGCAACACATATTTTGGGCGCACGGTTGGCGCAGTGGTTGAGCGTTAGACTGCTGCGCTGCGTGTCGCGGGTTCGATTCCCGCACGGAACAAATATTTATATGATCTACAGATAGTTGTTCCTGCTCTGGGTGTTGTGTATGTGAGTTAGTGTGGAGCAAACTTTTTTTTTCTTTGTGGAAAAAACAATATTTCTGCAAAATTTAAAGGATAAGTTGTGAAAATGGTTAGTTGAAATTCAAATACAAGCTTTGTTAAAATGTTATAAAAATAATAAAATTTATTTTCTGCGGTAGCCGCATAAAATGTAGGTAACACTAAATAATTCACATACAAAATCAAGAAAACGTTTAGTGTTATTTTGTTTAGAACTGTATGGAGGTTAGGTAGGTTTTACTGAATAAAAAAGTACTGGTCGGTCGTATGTACTCTTAGTAATTAATGAATGAAGAGTCCCGCCAATTCCTTTGCTCGAAATGACGACCCCGACATTAGGCCGGCAAGCATTCGACCGGGAAAATCAATATGTCACATTTATCGGTGGTAAATTCATGAACTATATACTATCACTTCGTTAACGTTTTTTATATCGTAAGTAAAAACTACATGTGTTGTTTCAATTCCTGCATAACAATACGTGGTACCTCTACATTTCCCATAGCATACACGAGTATGGTTAATATTGTATTGCAAACCAAGACTTACGACAGAAAAGTGTTTTTGTTATATTGTATCCAACTAAATGTAATTTTTATTAGTTTTCAACATACATAGTTATCTCACGTAAGCTTTTACAGATCTGCCTACCTAGATATCTGAAGTCTGAAGAAATTAATGAAGTAGAATACATTTTTGGTTTGTGAATGTTTGTTTGTTTATAAGGTTATGAAGGTTATGTTGTAGTGGAAGGCTGTAGTGGCTACAGTGTTCGGGCGCGGGTGCGAGCGTGGGAGCGGGCGCGGGCAGCGGTCGCCAGCGCGCCGCCGCCAGTCGCGCGCCGGCCCCGCCAGTCAGTCGAGCACGGTCGCGCGTCGCGGTGCTCTCTGCCGCTCAACACAATACCAACACACTCACATTTCCTCTACTCAAACAGAAAGTAAACTTGCACGCATTTTACGCTCACATTAACTATCACCGATCTACATTAGATAAAAAAGCACACGTAACAACACAAATATCACTTCAAGAACATTTCAACAATTTAACATATTACTTTATATCTAACAGAACTTCACGTCTAGTTTTTGCAGTGTAAAAGTGTTTATCGCAACCGTGTATGAACATTTTATCAACTATACTAGTATTTTTACGAGTATTTTGTCAGTGTTTTTGAATTTTATTAAATATACAAAAATTGCAGGCAAAATATTTGTATGTGATTGTTTGGGGTTTCAAACATTACCTAAATGGTACAATGGAACCTTAATTTTCGTTAAATAGACAGTTGTAATCTCAATATTATGTATTTAATCCATTTATTTAATCCAATGTAGCATTAAGTATGTCTTATTTATATTACCTTGAGGGGTCGCATACATTTACTTTGAAGCTTTTAAGTAAATTAGCATCTAATTGAATATAACAAAATTACCACGTCGCGAAACATGCGATCAAATGTGGGTTAATTTCATATTTCTTTTATATACAGATACAAAATAATTATGAAAAATAATAGGATTTAGGAATTGTTATTATTATACAATATTAGTAAAATGCAATAATTTAAAATTTAATTAAAGCGCCATTTTTTTATTTAAATGTGTCCTTATTTTGAATTAAGTTGAATTTGTTTGTATCAGTATAGCTTCTACCTACTCATCATCACCTGCAGTCGCGACCGACATGCCGAGTTGCTATGACGACCGCAGAGCATTAAGCTGCTTTGTTTATATACTAGTGTTGTGAGTTTATGACGCAGACACTTGTACTTATTTTTACTAAATTGTGCGGACTTACACGATGGCAGCCGTCAGCAGATATAGCTCGTACAACTGCTTGACAGGCTGGGATAGCTATGACAGGATACCGAGGTAAATATTAAACATTGATGACAGGATACCGAGGTAAATATTAAACATTGATGTATTGGTGTACATATGTATGTATAACTGTAAATACATATGGTATATATGGTATTTCATGTTAAGATTCAATAATCGCTTCAGAAAAATAATATTATTTAACTGTGCATACATACTTGGCCCACGTAGGTACTAATAGGTACCTACGTTATCGTGTAGTTTTAAAACCTTTCCCAATTAGTACAATCTTTGTTTGTCACTTTTCCAACGGGAATGCTAACCAAACTCAAAAAATCACATCCAATTATAGTACATTTAAAATGGTTCAAATTCAAGTCGCAATCTCATCTCGGCGACAATAAATGTCTAATATTTGTCAAAAAGTAAGATAATTGTGTTTGACAGCTTGAAACTGATATTAGAAAGCTAACAGTCCCTCTGATTTAGTTATATAAGTAATACACTCACTCTCTGGAAAGTAAGTTTTAATTTATATTTGTAGTGATCCAAATGAGATGAGAATGTTGAGATGGTTGTGCGGAATGACGAGAATGGATAAAGTGAGAAATTAGTATATTAGAGGAAGTTTGAAAGTGGCGCCAGTGACAGAAAAGTTGATAGGAAACCTTTTGTCCAGGTATGGTAATGTGATGAGTAGGAATCAAACGCATGTTACTAAAATGTTTGTTAACAAACTAGTGAGTTATAAATATAAATGTGGATGAATGGAGAGGGAGAGGACGGCCAAAGAAAACATAGATAGACTGTGAGGAGGATATGAAAGAAAAGGAAGTCAGTGATAGCGTGACGGGATTCCTGCCGGTATGAAAGAAGAAAAGTGTTGATGAGCCGACCCCAAGTAACGTGGAACTAGGGCAGGAAGATGATGAGTGATCCAAATACATATTGTTAATAAAAAATAAAATATTTTTTTTGGCTCCTATGATATTTGCATGGGTCCCAAACTAGGCAAGCTTGTATCTTGGGTGCCAATGCGAAACAAAGGAAAAGTAAATTAAAAAAAGTTGTCTTAACATCATACAAAATAAACTAAAAAGATCGCGAGGTTAGTCGTCGTAAATATATAAAAGTGAATGTAAGTGTAAGGGATGAGTGCGAGGCTGATGGAGTTTCATTTGGTCGCGACACCGCACGTGTGCAGTAATAATATTTTACCACATCCATTAATTATTCTGCTATAATATCCATTAAATAAGTATAATTTTTGTTGGTTTTCGAGTGCGATTTCTGGTCTGGTCTCAACACCAGTGAAAAATTGGTTTTAAAACAGCCATTTTGATGAGGCGGTTATCACGTGTAATCTATTAATTTTTGTTTGCCACGTATAGAGAAGGCACAGCAATTTATTTACGATGTGCATCGAGAATTACAGAATTCAATGAATAGCTTTAGTTGGATCACAAGTTTGTAATTTTCCAGTAGGTACAGCTAGTAAAACTCTAGACAAGAAAAGTGCATAGGACCCCTCAGTAACAATACCACCCCTCTATTTAATAATTTGTTAAAAGTTAAAAGGATCGTTAACGAGTTCTTTACGTAGAAAGATTTCGGTCAAAATCTTCCCTAGTTAAAGACTTTGCGTGGTTTATTCAGTTATGACCTGCGGCGGCGACTGTTTGTGTCGACCGACGCCTGCTTTGAGCATGTTAACGCAAACGCATGCCTCAGGAAATTACTTGCACGCAGTTTTTCAATTATGTAGTTGTTTTATTAAATTAAAACTGCTCAAGCTTATTTCTGCTATGTCTGCGCTGATCCTTATTATTCTGTAGTGTATTGGTGTATAGAACGGTTAGTCATAAACACTTCTGTTATTAGTATGTTCGCCAGTGCCTACGATTACTTATTCCGAATACCTGAATAACAAGCTTAGCATCAATTTATATGTCTAGGTCTTCGTAATTGACAAAGTAATGACATTTTTATGTAAAAGCGCTGTTCATGACCAGATAATCTCGAGCGTAGGATCACCTTATATTGTTAAATATTACATGGCTTTTCATATTTCTAACGTTCATAAATAAAACCCTGGTCCCCTTTGTAACTGTTTAGTCCAGTCAAATTAGGTTTATACCTCGGAACCCAGCTATAATGGATGGATTTTTGTATAATCTTGGCTTTTCGAATTTCTTGTAGGTACTGTGTATAGAGAATACCCATCAAAAACAAATGTGAAATTGGGAGCCATGTTCAATATGAAGAATATGATTGGTTGTAGAATTTGCATTTTTAGTAATTTTTTTGTTATATTTAACTAATAATATTTTTGAAATGTGCTAATTAAGCCCTTTCATTTAGTAACAAATACTTTTATACTTTTTTAGGGTTCCGTACCCAAAGGGTAAAAACGGGACCCTATTACTAAGACTTCGCGATCCGTCTGTCTGTCTGTCTGTCTGTCTGTCTGTCTGTCTGTCCGTCTGTCTCCAGGCTGTATCTCATGAACCGTGATAGCTAGACAGTTGAAATTTTCACAGATGATGTATTTCTGTTGCCGCTATAACAACAAATACTAAAAACAGTATAAAGTAAATATTAAAGGGGGGCTCCCATACAACAAACGTGATATTTTTGCCGTTTTTTGCTCGATATTAATAACGGCAACAGGTAGACGCCTGAAATATTCACAGAATGTTTAGTGTAATATTTACTTAAAAAAATAATAATGAATAAATTAAAATAAAATAAATTAAGGGGGGCTCCCATACAACAAACGTGATTTTTATGCAGTGTTTTGCGATAATGGTACGGAACCCTTCGTGTGTGAGTCCGACTCGCACTTGGCCGGTTTTTGTACATGACAGTAAAACCTCAAGATGGCGCCACATTGAGTTTAGGGTGACGTCACATAGACTATAACCAGCGGACAATTAAGACGCTTCTAAAGATGCCTAATTTATTAAATTATGATAAGTAGTTTAGAAGTTATTAGGGAACAAATGAAAACTCATCATCATTTCAGCCGAAGGATGTGCATTGCTGGACATAGGCCTTCCCGAAGTATCCCCAACACGATCAGACCTGTGCGTCTCGCATCCAGTGGTTCCACGGCCCTGTCAAGGCCATCAGCCCAACTAGAGGGAGGCCTTCCAACGCTGCGTCATTCGGGTACGCGGACGCCACTCTAGATTTTTTCCGTGTGACTTAAAGACCTCTGATGGGGCCCATTGTGGTCAGTACCATAATATGCCATCACGTGGAACACACACTGGTCATATATTTTCGTCTTGAGACACTGGTACCTTGGACGAGAAAATACCTCACAACTAACCGAATGCTGCTCAGCCGAGTCGGATTCGACGTTTGACCTATTTCTCGAAGTTTGACCTACCTAACTGGATCATTTTTATCCCAGGTAGACATAATCGTCTAAAACTTCGAGTGTAGAGTCTCCGACCTGGATAGGAGTGGGTGCAACATGGGCATTAAGCATGACCTTTGTTTTGTCCATATACATTTTAAGACCCACTCTTTCGAAAGCTCTACTGAGTTCATCGAGCATTGCACTGGGTTCTCCATGGTCTCAGCCATGATTACTATATCGTCGTCAAATCGAAGGTGAGTGATATACTCTCCATTGACTCTCCAGTCCAGAACCTTGAAGACACCCTCCAGTGCAGCGGTGAACAACTTCGGAGATAGAACATCTCTCTGTCTTACACCTGCAGCGCAGAAGAAGAGGTAGGTTCCAAGGCCGACCTTGGGACGCTACCATGCCTGTTTGACTTCTGGATCAGAATCCTGAAGTCAGACTGACATGGTAGCGTTTTTGTACAGAAACTTCAACACCTGAATGTACCGATAATCCATTTGGCGCCGTTGGAGAGACTGCAGTACTAGGCTGTACTAATCTAATCGAATTCTACAAACGCCACGCTGTGCGGCAGGTTATATTCTTCGGTCTTCTATTTAACCTGCCGTAGCATATTTATGTGGTCTACTATGATTAAGCCTTTTCGGAGTCCGGCTTGTTCGGGAGGCTGGAAATCGTCAAACATGCGCGCGAAATAATTTGCGATGACTCTTGAAAACAACTTGTAGACATAGGTTGGAATTGAGATAGGCCTATAATTCTTCAGACGGGCATTGTACCTGTACCATGCCTGAGGCGTTTTCCCCTCTAGTATGATGGAATGCTTCTGAAACGTTAATTACCGGTTTTCCACCCGCCTTCAGGAGTTCAGCCGTGATTCCGTCATCACCCGGCGCCTTGTTGTTTTTAAGCTGTTTCAGAGCCATCCTAATCTCGTACAGGCTGACTTCCGGGATATCTTCGGTATAGTGTCGGGTCAATCTAGCTCTTGGATCGTTTGCTAGACTCGCAACGGGCTTGCTGATTGATGTGTACAACTGCCCATAGAATGTCTCGATCTCCCTCAGAAGCTCCGGTTTGGCGGATACGATCCTGCCATCGTCGGTCTTCAGTCTCGTGAGCTGGCTCTGCCTAATAGCCAGATCCCTTGCAAATACCTTGGAGCCTTTATTTCGCTCAATCGCGTCTTTAATACGCTCGGTGTTAAAGCGGCGGAGGTCTCTTTTCAAGGATTTAGAGATCTGTCTATTGAGCTGCCGATATTTGCACGCCTCATCTGAAGACTGCAGGATCATCTCACGCCTCTCCTTCATAAGCTTGAGAGTAGGATCAGAGAGCTTTTTGTTTCTATCTGTACGACGGGTCTTGAAAAACTTAGACCCGACCGTATGGACAGCTTCCACGAACCCGTCATTGTATTCGTCCACTGAGCTCCCTAGGCACTCGAAACGATTCTGGAGTTCGAGCTGAAAGCTCTCGGGGTTTTGGACCTGAATCTGTGCTGGACGGAGCGTGGACTTCATCAGTCGAGACCTTTCAAGCTTAATATTAATGTTCAATGTGCCTCTTACCATGCGGTGATCGCTCCCGGTTTTTACCGAATTGATCACAGAGACATCATTGAACATTTGCTTCTTGGTTGACATGATGAAGTCGATCTCATTTTTTGTTGCACCAACGGGGCTCTGCCAGGTCCACTTCCTATGTTCACGCTTTTTGAAGAAGGAGTTCATCATATAGAGGCCCTCCTTCTCCATAAAACTGGCCAGTAGGTGACCCCGGTGGTTCCGACGTCCAACTCCAAATTGCCCCACTTGCAGCTCATCCTCGTCTCGTTTGCCCAGTTTCGCGTTGAAGTCCCCCATGACAACGGTGAAGTGAGTTTTGAAACCATGCATGTATATAATATTCTATAGAGGAAAGATTTGTATTTTTGTATGTAACGAATAAACTTAAAAACTACTGGACCTATTTCCAAAATTCTTTGACCGTTGGGAAACTACACCATCCCTGGCTGACATAGGCTATTTTTTATCCCTGTATGCCCACGGGGACGGGAACTACGCGGGTGAAACGGTATTTATTTATTTATTTATATTTATATATACTTTATTGTACCAAGATAAAAAGATTACATACGGAAACCTTAAAGTAATAACAAACATACAACAGGCGGCCTTATCGCGTTCAGCGATCTCTACCAGGCAACCCAGAATGGAGAGAGATAGCCTGGACACGACATGGGGTTGCACTTGGTGCAATTTTAAAATTAAATAATAAGTTACAAACATAGAAATCACAAAATATAAAATACCAAAATAGATACATAAATACATACATACATATAAATATACAGGCAAGAAAACAATACAGCTCCAACAAGATGACAGTGAGAAAACAATACAGATCACAGTGACAGGTAGTGATCCTTTACCAGTCTTTTAAAGATCGGTAGTGATTGCGCGCGTTTTATTGTCACAGGCAATGCATTCCATAGACGAGCGGCCTGGACAGTAAAAGATTTGTCCAGGAAGATGGTGGAATGCATTGGCATTTTGAGTTTCATGTTATCCGATGACCTAAGAACTTTCGTGTGCGAGTCACATAAAAACTGAAATCGGTTTTTGAGGTAAAGAGGGGTAGACGGAAAAAATAGTATATTATACAGAAGGGAAAGAATATGAGCATTCCGGCGAAGGCGAATTGGCAACCACTTGAGTTTTTTGCGGAATTCAGAAACATGGTCATATTTGCGCAAACCGAATATGAACCTTATACAAACATTTTGAAGTCGCTCAAGTTTATCAAGTTGTTCTTCAGTGAGGTCAAGATAGCTGGCATCAGCATAATCAAGGATGGGTAGAAGAAGAGATTGTGCAAGCGCAATCTTGGTGGCAGTCGGCAGAAAATTACGCAGTCGTCTCAGAGATCCAGCAGATGCGAATAGCTTGCGGCTAACTTCCTGTAGCTGGGCAGTCCAAGAGAAGTTCTTGTCAATGAATATCCCCAAGTTCTTCACCTTCTCGCTAAAGGGTACAACAGAGTTGTCAAAATGAACTTGGGGAAGAGTCGTCCAGTCGATCCTTGAGACCAGCCTTGAACTGCCCACCACCAAAACTTGCGTTTTTATAGGGTTCACCGTAAGTCCGTGCCTCTTGCTCCAGTCGCATATACGGGCCAGATCACTATTTATCGTCAAGATAGCCTCAGTTAGATTACCAAGAGGAGATCGCGTGTAAATTTGAAGATCATCTGCATAAAGGTGGTAGGAAGAAATTAATTCGTTGGATATTGAGTTAATAAAAACTGCGAAAAGTAAGGGGGATAGAACGCCGCCCTGAGGTACCCCGGCAGAAGTACTACACCAGGAAGACAAGGTCTCTCCGATGCAAATACGTTGTCGGCGACCAAACAGGTAACTACGAAACCAGTCAACAACCGATGGAGATATGTTAAGAGAGCAAAGGATGCCAAGTAAAACATCGAAATCCACGGTATTAAAGGCATTACTAAAATCCAGTAGAGCCAAAACCGTTAGATTTCCCATCTCCATGGCAGACCTTATATCGTCCGTAATATTCAGAAGCGCTGTAGTTGTGCTATGACCAGGGCGGAAGCCGGATTGGAAGGGGTTAAGGAGATTATTTTTGGAGAGAAAGGTGCTTATTTGGTTGTGGATTAACCGTTCAAGGACTTTGGATAGGAATGGCAAGACGGATATTGGACGATACTCAGAGAAGGATGTGGGATTGGGCTTTTTAGGTAAAGGAATTACTTGAGCATCTTTCCATGAGCTTGGAAAGACACTGCTAGACGCAGAGAAATTGAGGATATGGCAAATGACGGGAAGGATAATGTCCAGCACCGGGAGTAGCATTTTACGGCTGATACAGTCGCTTCCTACTGCATTTGACGAAATCGATAGTATGCTCTTCTTAACATCACATGCAGAAAATTGACCAAAAACAAATGGAGAATAACTGGGAGTCGGGCGAGATGAAAGATGATTCAATGTATTTAATTTAGTTGTCCTATCAAAATTGGACGAGGCAGTAAAATGATTATTCATTGCGTCAATATTTACATCTTTAGGGATAGTTTCTTGTCGAGATTTTCCGACTCCCAATGACCTAAGAAATTTCCAAACTTTGGAAGCGTCCCCATTTTGGACAGAATCATGAATATGTTGACGATTGGCATTCCTACACACCTTATTGCAGTGTCTACGGATTGAGACATATCTTTCCCTATTAGCGTCAGTAGGACGACGCTTAAATTTGGCTTTTGCTGTAGCTTTTTTGTTCATGAGACTTTTAATTTCCTCTGTCAGCCACGGCGCTGGCAAATGCTTTACTTTAACTGCCCGAACAGGAGCATGACGGTCGTAAAGCTCAACAAGTTTGGTAGTGAATATAAAAACTTGCTCATCGACTGAAGTAGAGGAAAATAGAGAAGACCAATCAATGTTGCTGGCATCCTCGCAAAGACTTACAACGTCCATACCACCAAAATTGCGCTGCATGAGAGTTTTGACTTTAGCCTTAGGTGGGCGAATTTTATATGAAAGAAAAATCAGATCATGATAAGAAAATGCATCTGCTGAGCATTGGCCATGCTTAGCGACGCGGTCAGGCGAGGAGACTAAAATCAAGTCAAGAAGTGAAGGAGTAGAGTTAGGAAAATGGTGAGTAGCACTAAGTGGAAGAATAGAAAGATTACTCGAAGACGAAACATTAATCAGGGAAGAAGAACGATGGTCTTTGATGATGTTAATTGGTACAACTACCCACAGAAAAACGGTAGTTTTATGTTAAAAAGATTTTGAGTTATTAAGGTGACAAAAGTGGCTCCAAAGGTTCGTGTAACAACACACGGCTGCTGGCGTCGCCAGTTCCTGTGCTTGACACGGTTATGCTTGGAAATATACTTTTACTGGAGAAACTTACTATGATTGACAATACTTCTAGTAACTGGGGTGATGTAATTTGGGACCGTTATTGAAATGAAATATTGACCTCTACAAAAAGACACCAATTGCGTTTATCGAGTACCTAGTCAAACTTCTTAAGTTTTGGGGCTTTCTTACGTTTTTCGACCAAAAACTGTAAATTGTAAGATATCTTCTTCTTATTATATTAATAACTTTCTGATATAAAATAAACAAAATGAATCCTTCGAAAATTACATACCTTTAATGAAGTATAACTGTCATGAAAATCAACCTATTTTACATTCTAATACTCCTAATTAATTTAAAATCTACATTCGAGGGGTGAAAGGCTATTTGTTTGAAGCGACATTTTGGACGATATTGCGTTATAATTATACGTATTCGGATTCAGCGTTGTTTTCTGCGTAGTATGAACAGAGTTTCGTAAAATTCTGAGCATATTTTTGGCGCTTTAGACAATTTTTTACACCATTCTCAAAAATTATGTATGATCCTACATCACAATTCCCATATTTTTTTAGAACTTTATTTAAGTTGTACACAAAAAATAGAAAATCGGAGCCTAAGCCGTTATTCTCGTCCTAAAATTTCAGTTGTCCCTTCATACATTTTGTGCACTATGTAATGTCACTTCAACCAATTCGCCATCTGTCATTATTATCTTGTGTCAACGACCATGTTTTATAAAATCCATTCGAAACATCGACCCATTAAGAATGTTCATCGTTGCTCAACTTGCCTGTATCGTTAACAAAACCCAAATGGTTGTTAAATAAAATGGCCTATTCTTAGTAATCATTCAGTAACGTCGATTCAATCATTTTATTTAAGTGACCTTACAGTGCGTATGCACTCTAGCATAAGCACTGTAAGTTCACTTAAACCAAAATGGTTTAACTGAACTTACAGTGCTTATGTTTATGCCTCCTGCTGATTAGTGACAATGTTGGAAGTTGAAAATAATTATATAATAGGGTAAAATTATTATAAAAGAGGGTACTTTACTTTGACCATAGGACGTTGTCCTGTCTCACAGCACACAAGTAAGGGGAAAAAACTTAAACGTAACCAAAATAGGTAGTTGTCACATAAAAATAATATGTTTTTGTCAATAAAAAACTAATATTTGCAGCTGGAGCTTCGACCGTGTGGCGTAGACCAATGTATGTAAACATTTATAAACTACAAGTTAAGTTTTCCCTACAATTCAACTTATCTTTTCGTTAGTAGTGCTGTGGTTATTAATTTCTGTTCGTTAATTACTTTAGTTCTGCTTACTGTAGTTCGGTAGTAGGTAGGTAGGGTATTTAGCAGTATATTGTAATCCTAGTAAATAATGACAGCATGATTCAACCTTTGCATTTTACTTAATCACTTTAAACTAAAATTAGGCCTGGGTCATATCGCTTTTTCTGAGAATCTTTGAGATTTCCAGTTTTAATATCTAATTTCAAATATATTTTTGATATCTAGATATTGTGCGTACGCGCATGTATTTTTAAACCTGATCCGAGACGCTGTTTTTTGGATGTCAAGATATTCGATAAGAATCGGTATTGTAGATTTGTTTAATATAAAATATTAGGTCATTTTCATATTTTTGAAAAAATTTGTAATCTGTTGGAGCAAGGTCCGGGGAGTACGGTGGATGTCTTAGACATTCCAATTGAAGCTCCTCTAATTTGATAGCCGTCTGTTCTTGCTCACAAGTAATTTTTTTGGAGTCAATTTTCGCTTGGGGCAGGATTTGGCTGGTTCGCCAGGGTTCAGCCATTGGATGAGCGTTTCTGATTATTGTACAGGATCCACTTTTCATCACAGCTAATGATTCGATTTAAAAGCTCTTCATTATTGTGCCGGTTGAGTAATATAACGCAGCAGTCGACGCGCGTTTGTCGGTTTGGTGCACTCAATTCATAAGGTACCCACCTTTCAAGCTTTTTCACCTTCCCAATTTGCTTCAAATGGATTAAACCAGTTTTATCACTAACACCGCAGCTTGCAGCTAACTCGGACGTGGTTTGCGATGGATCCACAATAGCCTTCAATTCTTCATTATCAACAATGGTCTCCGGCCGTCCACGGGGCTTGTTCTGCAGGTTGATTCTTCATTATCAACTTTGGTCTCCGGCCGTCCACGGGTCTTGTTCTGCAGGTTGAAATTTCCAGAACGAAAACGTTGGAACCAAAAACGCACTGTGTTTTCTTTTGCGACACCGTCGCCATACACATCATTAATTCTTCGAGCCGTTTCTGCAGCACTGGTGCCACGATGGAACTCGTACTCGTAAATAACGCGATATTTCAAGTTTTCCATTTTGTAAACTGACTAGCGCAAAGAAAAAACCAAAAGAGGAAAAACAAATGAATTACGGTTTTCCAAACACGAGTAAATAGCTGTATAAATTTTAAATTGGAATTCCAAACCAAAGAGATCAAAGATATTTGAGATCAATGCGGCCAGTACGACAAAACGCCAATTTCATAGGTTAGGACCTAATATATCATCTTTTTAGAGCTAATGCTGATACTGTACTCGTAGTGGTTATTTTAAAGTTTTGTTTTTGGTTTCAGTTTCAGTTAAGTACAATTTTCTCTTAAATTTCTTATACTCTTCACTTTAAGAGAAAATTGTGCTTAACTGAAACTGAAACCAAAAACAAAACTTTAAAATTGCTGTAAATTATGTAATTATGTATTTAAATTACATCGTTTTTGAACGTGCCATTAAACGGTTTGTATATATTGTACTGATATATATATCTCGTATATAAGGATTGTATCGCCCACGCTTAACAAAAATATATTATATACTTTCATACGTTATAAAAACTAGCCATTTTGTTAGCCGGTCACCTGCATATTCACGGTTTAGATGACACGATCAATAATAGGAGATCTTTTTATATCCATGTCAAGGAAGTTGAAAGCAATCGATGTAGGCATCGCTCATTGATTATACTGTGTCTTGCTATGGTGACGTTACATTTTAATATGTGACCAGAACTAGTGGACGTCATACATATATTATAGATTTTGTCTGTGCGATAACGGATTGTAGGATTTGTACATTGTACTAGTGATTTGGCCTTTTCCGTAAATTGCTAAACTGACACTTTTCCTCATTTTCCAAATGATTAGATTAACGTCTGTTAGATTTTGTTTTGTATTTAGCTGTACAATTCCTTAACTCATATTACTGAGTTTAAATATTTTGCGGCACAACCGAAACCAAATAAATTATACACATCACATTCTTCTAGGTAAGCGTGCTTCACCGTCGACCACATCATCGCTTACCATATGAGATAGTGGTCAAGCGCGAACCTAAAGATAATAAAAAAAAAAAAAAATATCGTATATGGAAACCTTGCGGAGTGCTCAGCAAGTCAGCAGGAAGACAGAGACATAAACCCAATCATTGAATAGAAGAAATCGGTCTAGGCTAGGCCACACTGGAGTGATATCGCAGCAACGAGTTCTAATACTGAGAGTTATTGGGCACAGTGGGAAAGCTTGGTTATCCCCCAAGCAGCACACCGGGCAGGAAATAGACGAACACAGACTTCACCAGACAACGTCGGCACTACCCAAAGGTGAAGTTATCGACAAAGAGTATCGGTCTGTATCAGCTGTCAGCAGAAGATCCAAGTACTTAGTTGTGCTGACTTTACAAATATCAGTATTTAAGGCTAACCAAGAACTTTAGCGTAATGCTTATATAGCCTAAAAGCCTTCCTCATGAACGTGGCTATCATATACAAAAATATTTTTTCAAATCCGACTAGTAGTTCCATCGATTAGCGTGTTCAAACAAACAATCAAACTCTTCCGCTTTATTATATTAGTATATATAGATAAGCGACAACAATATTTATTTCTTTAAATCATTTTAGGTAATAAATTAATACTGTCACTAATAATAAATGTTTACTTTGTTAAAAAAATATTTGCTCTCAAGAAGACACGTAACTACAGCTTGTCATTTACCTGCCTAATATTATAATAATGGTTAACTGGAAACTATTTTACTTAGATATATCGAAAAACACATCACAGTCACGTCCACTTAGTTTGTCAAATCAGAGAGGCTTCAAAGCAAGCTTCTTCAAAGATATGTCTGGGTAGCGCATGGCATAAGCCAGGGGCTACCCAGACAACCATCTTTTGTTTCATTACACTCATTCTTTAATAGTTATTTATGCTATAAGTGCGGAAGGTAGGTGATTTCCGATGAGTGGCATTTTTATTCACGAGCGAGTGAAGCGAGTGAGTGGACAAATCGACACGAGTCGGAAATCATCTTACGTACGTGTATCATACAACATTTTACTGTGCATTGTGCGAGGAAATAAAAAAATATATCTGAACAAAGCAAAAATTAATAAAATGGCGGGCTTATTCAAGCGCGCTCAGCATATCCACAGATTAACTAAAAGTTCCTCGGGCATATCTACTGCGCATGTGCAAATAGCTGTCACGTCGTAACGCAAAAGGCACGAGTAAAATATACGTTCTGCCAAACATATTTAATGAATATTTAAAATTAGCTTTATTGATCCAAATCTAAATCTAGAGTAATTAAAAACGCCTTTAATGAAGTATTACTTTTATTTTACCTTTTATATGAATGATAATCTGTACTTAACTAATTTTAAAACTTTTCTCAAATAATATAAACTCTGCGTCGGGCTGACGTTGGAGCAAAAAATAAAAAAAATACAGAAAAGTAAAAAGCACTAGTGAAAAAAGTGACACTTTCCGCACAGTTTGGCTGCTTGGAAAACGCTCTTTTCGAGGACATGCATTGTAAAATATTTTCTCATTCAGAATTAATGAACCGGTTTCAGAATTGGGAAAAGCAGCAAGCCTAATATTATTGATTGATATCTAGTATTTAGGTACTTTTTTTTGAATTCACAATATTATCAGTTTAAGGCGGACGAATGTTTGATGCCCAATGAGTTATTCCCATTGATTTCAGAATTATATTCGTCAACAACTTTCAGATAGCCATGGCAACCGTATTTATTTTGTGTTTTTGTATTGTATCAAAAAAATATAATTATGATACAGAGTCAATCAAGGATTGAAGTTTAGTAGTCAATATAGATTGTTCGCTTAACCAAATATGATCTCTATAAGTTTGAGCATCGTTTGGGAATATCTTTTGAATGTGTTAAATTTTTGATACAGTAAATTGACAAAAATTCTCAGGAAAAAGGTAAAGCAGCCGGTCAAAACGACTAAAGGGAATTCTCCATTAGCTATAGCCATTAGATGTTTGAAAATATTTCTGCAGGTCGATAATTTTGAAACATTATTATCTATTTTATTTATAAAATACAAGTTTGTAAAATCTTAACTTAAAAACTATGCCCCACAAAACCGTTTTCACGGTTTGTCTGTGGGAACGGAATAAATAGCCTTAAAAATTAGGTTTTTCGTGCGTACACTTAATTTACACTTATTGAACTTATAAAATAACTTACAATAATTAATATCTTATCTTATGAAAATGTATATAAGCAATATCTTATGCTACTATCACATGACTCATATCTTATAAAATGACTTAATTACTTATTTGCTAACTCTCACCCCACAATCTGCAAACCACTTTCCTAAGAACTCGTTTACATACTCCTGAGAAAGAACTGCTTATGTGATTTGGCAAATTTACCTTTTATTTCCTGATTTCTTATATTAGTATGGCAACTGGTTGGGAAGGTATATGCGTACGGTCGCCATAATAATTCCTTATTCTAGGTACATCAAATTTACCTGCTGATACCATCCCCGATACGTGACACGTATATTTTTGCTTACTTTTTAGTATTTTGACGTGTCTCCACAAAACGGACGACATTCGTTCATCAGCTAGCGTTGAATGTTGCCGGCTTGCATGTTGGCCTATAGAAGTTTTACGATCATCAGCTCTGATTACAATTTTGTGACTGTCTGATAGCAATTTAATCAACTGATTGTATTGGTGAAAGAAACTCTTCCACAATAGATTCTCTTCGATTAACTGTTATGTGCACATCGCAGATCGAATTCTTGAGTCGAATTGCTCATGAAATAAATTTGCAGGCATTTGTACTCGCAACCCGGAAAAGGCAAGTGAACCTGCCTGGTGATATATTTGTTATAAAAAAGATAAAAATGTACATACATATTCCCTATAGCACATGTCAACATTTCAGGTTATGTCTTGGGAAAGTACGGTCCACTAAAAATATATAAACTATTTTTATAAAACGATAAAATATTTCTTTCATTTAAAAAATGGCAGCTTTCTATTAGAATTCAACCTAAAAAAAATTATAAGAAAATACTCATTACGAAATATAACTACACATCAGTCTCATTAGTATTACAACCAAATAAAAAAATTGGTTACTTATTAGATTTATTATGAATTCTAGACAATTATCAATAATATATGAGCCGTCCATGTAACAATTCCTGCAATGTCAGTCTCATCTTCTCTTTATACCTTCTGGATCTTTCAGATCTTTTTGAAATATTGTTCAAATTTTTAAGTTTTCCATTAAAAGACAGACAGTCATGTCTTTACTAATGCCCTCAAAATTGCACTATATTTGATTTTGGCTTAATTTTTTTTTACATTTGTTTATTCCACGCTTCGACAATATTGTTTGTTTTGTGGTCAGCATCATAACTACACCATAATGTTGAATAAATATAATTTTTTCAAACATGCATGCATGAAAATATTGTCATTATTTTCGGGCAAAAAACACGCGAAGTATCGAATTTACGGACAAAGAAAATCAAATCCATTGCAGGATAATTCCAAAATATTACTCAAAAATAAAATTTTATTTATAGCTGAAATCCGGGACCGCGGTACCGGTCCCAAAAGCCGCACGACCCATTCAAATGCGAAGAAAATAAATGACTAATTTTGAAAAAAATAATTTCGTTATTTTTAAATAAAATAAAATTGAAATAAGAATTCATATCCAAACAAAAAAAATTGATTTGAAATGGCCAGTACCGCAGAACGGCAATTTCATAGTTAAAGACCTAATATTATCCAGTGCCATATCCATGTAAATTTTAGAAGATATTGTCGATCATGTTTAGCTATTGGATTCATAATTGGGATAGTCATGAAGATTAACCAAGTCAGATTTAGCAGTGAATGACCGAATCGTCATGAAATGAATTAATATCGGACATTCCCCAACTAGCTAGGTGTATATTTATTATTAAAAGTATATAAAGAGTATAAAAAATCTACGTATCTAAATGTCCTATTCGCAAAATTACATTTGAGCAGATCGTCCTATTCTCAAAATGAACTAGTAGTAGCAAAACGTTCTACAAACAAAATAATGGGAATGGTACAGACATACCACACAAATATATGGCATTTAAAATGAGGGAATAATTTTATTCAACACTAGTTGTGCCCGCGGCTTTTCTCCCGTTAGAAGTACCTACATACGTACCTACCTAAATACCGACCTACCCTATCCACAACGCTAACTATCGACTATGGAGTTCAACTGTCCGAGTATCTGAATTGCATGTGTTGTGAAATTTTACTACTGAACATTTTAAATTCGTGTAACTTTTGATAGAGTGAACCGATTGCGATGAAACGAAAACTAAGTAATAATACAAAATTGAATGCGGCGTGCCGCCGCTTACGTACTTTGTGGTAAGTGTGTAAGTTACGCACAATTTTATGTATAAAAGTTATATACATTGGTTTCGTACATTTTACGTGATGCGTGCACAACTAAACAGACAAAACACAAAAAGTGCTGGAAATGGGTTCAGCTGGTTATCTGTGTGTGGTTAAACACCCTGGCAATTTTTATTGGAAATATTTTCAAAGTACAAAAACGACTTTTTTACAGATTTATTATTTGTATTGATTTTGTTGACACTGATAACATTAAAATAAAACAAAAAATTAAAAGTCAAATCCAAATGATGTAAATGTTTTGTTTCTGCGTTTAGTTTAAAATGATAATTTCCAGTTTTAAGTTATAAATCGGTCCAAGTGTAGAATTCTTATGGATTTTTTCTGCCCTGTAGCGACTTTGACTTGGGCGCTGGAGTGATGGTGCAATTCATCACAGTTTCCCGGTCTGGTATTGGCCCGCATGAAATGATGCGGACTCCGTCACCCTCTAAGGATCTAGTCTAGAAGTATTTTTAACACCATCATGAGACGGTTATTCGCCATAATACAATATTACTTTGATTCTTCTTTTTGCTTCAATTTTACCTTGAAAACAAATTTATATAATTTGTTTTGAGCCATGACGAAAAATTGATAGCATGTTTTCAGTATATCTGTACTTTGACAGTAGGACATTCTACTAATAGGACGATTTGCTACTAGGTCATTTTGAGAACATGACGTTCATAGGTCGTTTTGCGAATAAGACGTTTTGATACGAAGTCTCTTAAGATACACCGTGCATATATTTCTTCAAGATAACTTTGAATTATTTTACGAAAATTTATCCCCGACTGGTCTAACGAGACGTTGAAGTTTGGGTGAGACCATAACGACGAAAGTCATGGGCGCAGAAAGCGACTATTCTAATTCCACAAATTAACAATGTTTTGTTAAAAAAAAATTGATTTCATTTATTTATGTAATTCTACGTATATCGTAACCTTTGCTAGTTATAAAAAAAAATTCAAACTCACTCTATTTGAAACGAAAGGCCACGCAATCATGCAGGTGTAGTTATATCACGCAAAAAATCAATGGCATAGGTCGCTATATTTTAGTTCGTATGCCATTAAAAAATTATGGACCGTCTGTGGTGCCTTTTTTGCCATAATTCTGCGTTGTTACTTTTAAGTTTAATACTACTTTTCAACCATTCGATACCAACTCAGCATAAACCGACAATATTGCTATGTACACTTGATGTATTGAAGATTAATTAATCAATACGCTGGACAATGATTGATAATACTGTCATAAATATAATACTGACGTAAAAATTAAGGTGTAATTTGAACGATGTTCTGCAATATTTTTTCAGTCCAAGGTTGTTTGAACTTTTTGAAAGGAAATTATTTCGATTGGCTCGGCTTTTCCATACGCGCAACAATTTTTTTTATTGTTTTCTATAGTTGGTCTACAGTACCTTAACTGTCAACCACCATTTGGTCAAATACTGTATTACATCATCATCATTATATCAGCCGAAAGATGTTCACTGCTGGACATAGGCCTGCCCCAAGCGTCGCCATATTGACTAGTCCCGTGCGTCTTGCATCACGCGGATCCCCGCAACCTTCCAACAGGTCATCAGTCCACCTAGTGGGAGGCCTTCCAACGCAATGTCGTCCGGTTCGCGATTGCCACTCCAGATCTTTTATGCGCCATCGGCCACCCGTTCTGCGAGCAATATGCCCTGCCCACTGCCAATTAAATTTGGCAATTCTTCGGGCTATGTCGGGTAACCCTGGTTCTCTTGCGGATCTCTACATTTCTGATTCGATCACGCTAGGAATCTCCGAGCCCTCTGCATTTCAGACAGTGTGGTTGAGACTTAAGCCTTCTGATGATGACGCCCATTATGAGTGACCATGTCTAAGAGCCATACGTTAGCATAGACAGACACAGTGGTAAGTTGGTCGAGAAGATACCGAGCAACTTCCCGAACGTTTCCCAGCCGAGTCGGATTCGACGGTTGATCTCTTTCTTAAAGTTGGCACTACCCAACTGGATCGTTTGTCCGGGGCAGGCATAGTCGTCGACAACTTCGAGTATACAGTCTCCGACCTTGATTGGCTGAGGAATGGCTTTCAACATGAGATGTTTTGTCCATGTTCATTTTAAGACCTATTCTTTCGGAAGCTCTACTGAGGTCATCGAGCATTGTAGGGAGGTCATCAATTGTCTCAGCCAAGGCCACTATATCGTCGGCAAACCGAAATTGAGTGATGTACTCGCCATTGACGTTTATACCTATCCCTCTCCAGTCCATAAATTTGAAGACATCCTCCAGTGCAACTGTGAACAGTTTCGGAAATATGACGTCTGCCAGTCTCACACCTCGCTGCAGAAGGATAGATTCCGAGGTCTGGTCCTGAAATTAAACTGACATGGTGGCGTTTTGGTACAAACACTTCAACACTTCGATGTACCGGTAGTCGATTTGGCACCGTTGGAAATACTGCAGTACAGCCCAAGTCTCGATCGACTCGAAGGCCTTCTCCTAGTCCACAAACGCTAAACAGAGAGACTGGTTGTACTCTTCGATCTTCTGTCTAACCTGCCGCAGCGTATGTATTTGGTCTACGATGCTGAAGCATTTACGGAAGCCGGCTTGTTCAGGAGGCTAAAAAGCGTCAAACCTGCGTGCTAGACGATTCGTGATGACAGCTTGCAGACATGGCTTAGAAGTGAGATGGGCCTATATTTCTTCAGCAGGGCATTGTCAACCTTCTCAATGTCTTGAAGAAGGATACCACCACACCACTGAGTTATGCCTGTGGGGCGTTTTCCCCTCGAGTATGAAGTAATCAAACAGCTTCTGAAGGACCTTAAGTACTGGTTTTCCACCCGCCTTCAGTAGTTCGGCTGTAAAGCCGTTATCACCCGGTCTCTTGTTGTTCTTAAACTGTTTAAGAGCCATCCTAGTATCTTACAGGCTGACGTCCGGAATGTTTTCGGTATAGTGTCTGTCAATCTAGATCTAAGGTCATTTGCTAGATTCTCGACGGATGTATCTGGTTGACGTGTACAATTGCCCATAGAATCTCTCGATCTCCCTCCGAAGTTCCGGTTTGGCGGATACGATCCTGCCATCATCGGATTCCAGTTTCGTGAGCAGTTTGTTGTTAAAGTGCACAGAGAACGCTGCTGCCCATTATCTGGTGTGTCCCTCTGTCGCTTTTAACGACACCCACGGGAAGATATGGAATGGTGAAATTCTTTACGTCCGACACCATACGGAACTGTATTTATAGTATTTATGATAACCTTACTTTGATACCCTATTATATGTCAGATCCAAGTATATAGAATCGTGATTTGACTTACTTATGACATACATGTGTCAGATTACAGTGATGGGTGCAAAATTTGGGATACAGGTAAACTAGAGAAATAGGATCGTGATTTGACTTATGACATACATGTGTCAGGTTACAATCGTGGATGCAGAATTTGGGATACAGGTAAACTAGAGAAATATCTCCTGTAACTTCAACACATTTTCAAATCGTTACAGAGTCAATTACTATCACAATGGTACTAAGTATACTACTCTGGACTTAAAAGGAAACACTGAGCAGTTCCTAGGCCAGTATGTGTCATGTCTCGGCCATGTCCAAAAGATTACTGTCGCTCTCCATGAACCGAATCGATACCATACGCGACAATAGAGCCCACCCAGTACCAAACAAAGGTACTTGTGTATCATTTTAAGTAAACAATTAATCATGACAAGATCTGACATAATTAGTTACGACTTTTAAGTAAAAAATGCATGAATGGTAGTTACTTTAATTAGATACCATGAAACTGAACACAAACCAATAATATGTTTAGATTTATTTTACAAGATCTTATACTGTTTTTTTTTGTTTCAGGGTCCGTGTGGAGTATTACGTAAACGAAAACACTTTCAAAGAAAGACTGCAACTGTATTTTATAAAAAATCAACGATCGAGTAAGTATATACTATAACCACAATTAGACTAGATTAGTTAAGGTGTGATTTCGTATCCGGCTTCAGCGTAAATTTGAGTTCGGGGTAAATAAAGCACAAGGACTATAGTTTTAATGGTTAAACTGGAACCTCAACCAAACTACGTTAAAAATAAAAATATAGGGTTATTGGTATCAGTTGGCTGGTTAGATTTAGGCCGGACAAATTATAATTATTTGTTTAAGTTAGGATTGAAGAACAAAAAAAACAAAACGGAATGCCCGTCACTCGGAAGGAGTGCAGCTATGGTGCCAAATGCATGGGTTTAAGTTATGTAAACAGCCCTAGCCAGGCGCCTCTTGCTGGAGGAAGGGGATCCGGCTTGGGATGAATTGGCCCAATGTCAACTATACGTAACTCCATTCGTGGCGGAAAATAAGCCCAGCTTGCACGCACAGTCCACGCTATGGATCACACCACGTGGCCACAAGCGAACCGGCTCCTTCCAACAGCCAAAAGCTCCATTCATAAGAGGCCGTACATACAGAAAGCAGTAAGCAGCACAGAGCTTGATACTCAAGCTATGCTTTTAGGCAAGTTCCTTTAGCAGGACATTTCCAAAACTTTCAAGAAAAAATAAAAACAATAAGGAGGAGGTTCTATGTTCGACTTCATGTATGTTTTCACTTCCAAAAATAACTTTATATTTATGTAGTGTAGTGTAGTAGTATTTTATTTGGAAGTCGGTAGTATTTATTTGCAAAAAAGTATTTTTTATTTTTCTTTTTATTTGTACCTACCTAATAGGCAAGTTGTTTAGTAAGGTACCTATAACGCCAGAATAGATTACCCGAATATCATGTAACTTGAACATAACCGGTGAAATGAGAGATCTGCGTACCCCTTAAGAGCGTACTGGCGTGATGTTTTGCTATGAAATGGTATAAACAATGAACAGACATGCGATAGCATTAATTCCGAGAGGTTTGCCGTTATTTATTGAAGAGTTCTGTTGTATATCTTCGAATTCCTTAATCAGATCTTCACCTAATTAAAATGGCAATTTGGGAAAATACTATTTTCAAAATCGGTCCCCAAATGACGGAGATATCGGTGAAAACAAATAAAAAAATAATAATAAAGAAAACTTTTTTGCAAAAAAATACTACCGACTTCCAAATAAAAAACTACAAAGTGAAAAATAACTTTATTTTTGTAAGTCGGTGTCAATAACGCAAAAAATTGGTACCTACCAAAGACACCGACTTCCAAAAATAAAGTCATTATTAGAAGTAAAAACATACATGAAGTCGAACATAGAACCTCCTTCTTTTTGCTAAGTTGGTTAAAAATCCACGCGCCACTTTCAGCCGTTCGCCCGGTCACGCCGCTCCGCCTAAAACCGCCGACGTCAAGTCGCGCTTTACATACCACGCTCCTCATCACAACTGAAACTTCGAATTTCAAGAAACCATTTCGAATTTTAATTCTTGAAGAATTTCTCTTTAGTGGAATACAATATCCTGGGTCCCAATCACATCAAGTAATAAAGCCTTAAAGCTTAATTTATAATTAACTTCCATAAAAACATTGTTAATAGATGACATTACTTGACGAACAAAACGCATACACGCCGTTCCATTTCACTCCAGTGAGTTGACATCTCTACCACATTCGATATTAAAACTCTAAATTAAATAAATGTATTCCCCCGATTGGCACAAAAATTAAATCGAATGGATATTTTTTATAGAAAAATATCCATTCGATTAAATTTTTGTCCTCAACAAAATTGAAATTGTACACAATCGTTGACTAATAAAAAAATATGATATTAAACAAACATACTTAAACTTTAGAGGTTAAGTATTATGTTATATTAGTAAAATGAAAGAGTTCGGGGTGGAACTATTACTATAAAATGCAGTTCTTAATCGGTTTCACAACCTTGCCGACGAGATAAGAATAGGGCAGTGTCAAAAGGTATTAATGGAAAGTGCGCCTGCCTCGGTTACGAAAATTGGCTAACATTTTTCTAACAAAGAATCGCCTCGAAAAAAAACAGGTGTTACAGCGATACTACTGTTTTTTTATGTATTTCCAGGCAGCCGAGGATAGAAGAGAAGAGAAGATAAAAATAAACCAATAGTGCTGTGTGGCACAAACAAGATATTTTTCTATGTTCAATTTTATTTCAAACGTTTTGGTTTTCAATACAATCGCACCTGCCAGGGATGCACTCCATAGGCCCTATAAGTGAATGGCATTGCACCTATAGGTCAGATCAAGTTTAATTTGACGAAGCATTGGCGATTGTCACGAGAAGGCTGGACAGCCCTTTCCTCCGGCATTGTTCTTGCAGACATGTTGCTGTACCAATACCGGATTTATTGGGATTTGACATTTTGTTTGTAATTGATTTTATTTATTTTGATTTTATTTGTAATGTTGGGTTGGAGTTACATTTATTTTAGAGTATAAAAAAAAATATAAGAAAATATCTAGCCCACCGGTATCGGGAACAGGGTCCAAGCTACCGGTGGTCAGGGCTCCTGAGAGAGGAACCCCTAACGATACGCGCCGTGCCCCGGAATACCGTTTTCTGGATCAAGCCCTTAATCTAACTGCCCAACTAGACACTCCTCAGGTGTTCATCGAGGCTCTTGGCTATTATGCCATTGGCCGTCACGACTATAGGCAAAATGACTGCTGTATTCACATCCCGCGAGCCAGATCAAGATACTTAGTTTTCTTATCTCTCAGACTTCCCGAAGTTCTCGTCATGGGAGACCGCTATATCAAAAACAAGATACTTAGTTTTCTTATCTCTCAGACTTCCCGAAGTTCTCGTCATGGGAGACCGCTATATCAAAAATCATTGCGCGACGCTCTAGTCGGTCTATCACCACTATGTCAGGCTTATTGGCAACAATAGTCCTGTCAGTGATGATAGACCGATCCCAATACAACGTGACATTGCCACTGGGTCGGGTACATACCTATAGTACGGTACTTCCAATTCCACAAGATTGTATTTAAGAGCAAGTTGCTGATGGATAATCCTGGCTACAAGGTTGTATCTAAAAGTCAAGAACCGAAAAGGTCACCAAATCGCAATCAGGCCACGGACGTTAAAAGATCTACATCGTACTCATGTACTCGTAGGACCCGGTAGAAGCGTTCGTGAAGCTCCTTGCTCTGCCATACCTTCCTGCGGTCATAAATATCTAATACTAGGTTTGCACCAGTTCTAGTTAGCCAAGGGGTGCTGGGTGAATAGAAACAAAACAGTGAAGGGGATTTTCACGTTATTTAAAAATTGTTTACATCATTTTAATTTTTAGTACGTACTCCAGTACATTAAATAATTACGTAAAAAGAACGATTCTTTGTTTGAAACCAATAAAGTGGTATCACAGTTTGTACTCTTACTCTCTCGTTAGCTAGCCGAGAACAACCAGAGATAATGTGGCGGATTGATTCACCCGGGTGGTGATATGCCCGACAGATGTCAACCGTGCCATCCTTCACAATCAATCGCCGGTAGTTATTCGTCATGATAATTTCGTCCATAATTGCACTAACAAAAGCTTCGGTTTCCCCAAAGAGGTCACCGAAACGCAGCCCGGCTATGGACGCTATTTGGTCTACATCGGACCCATGTAGAGCCCTGATAAAGCGTCCGTGAAGCTCCTTTCTCTGCCATACCTCCCTGCGGTCGTTAGTGTCAAGCATTTCAGGCTTGCGCCAGATCTCATTCGCCAAGGAGAGCGGGGTCCCTTGTCCACTGCTATTACATCTCGATGCATACCCACGTCGGTGTGTAGAAAATATTCCCTGAGATTGCATGTCTCGCGGTTGTGGAGGTTTCTGGCATTTAAAAAGCGCAAGATGCATTCGATATGTAGTCAGCAGTGTACGGACCCGCCTATCCAGGGCGTCAAGTTCCGTTTGAGTCAAATTGCGTATGCCGAAATAGTTCTTATACATACAATACGCATGACCCAACCGTTGAAGGCGCGCATTATTATTATTTACTTTATTGTACACCACCAAAAACAAACAGGACAATCATTTACAAACAAGTGTACAATGGGCCATTATCGCACAAGGCAATCTCTAATCTCTCTCTCTCTCTTTAATTACGATCTAGCCTTAAAGACTAACAAGCAATTTAACTCTAAACTTAATTTGTTACGTGGTAGGTTATGTTAAAACTAAGAACAGTGTCCATTTGCACTTTTACGAGTACACAAGTCCGTAGCACTTTCTTAGAGTCTGGTATAATTTATAAAATGTATCATGTGTTGTATGTATAGTACAGCATTGTCATTATTAAACATTCACTTTGTACACTACACTAATTCAAAAGTTAGTTCTTCTCAACATTCATGTGTCGATGAAGTCTGTGTTCGTGGGCTTCAGCAATTTTCTTGTTGATGTTGGTGGGGAATTCCGTTTTAAGGTCACGGTGAAGATCGTCATTTCTTATGTACCAGGGTGCATTTACAGAATCCCTGAGCACTTTATTTTAGAATTGTTGGATTATTTTGACGTTGCTTTATTTAGAGCCGCCCCAGAGTTTGATACCATTGGCATCATATGGTTATTTTATTATGTATTGATAGACAGAATTTCCTTCCAAGTAACCAAATACATACTTTTAAAATATATATCGAGTTCCTGTCTTTTCTTTTTGACATAAGCTTTCCAACGCATTTTGGCGTCGAGATTTATGCCAAGGTATTCGGCTGTATTACCATAAGGCACTTGCATGCCGTTTATATAGACTGGGTGGTAATCGCGGTGTTTATTAGTGAAATCAATGTGAATCGATTTTGACTCATTCAGTTTGCTCTTCCATTTTTGTGTCCAGTCATAAACTTTGTTCACAGCTAGTTGAACTTTTTGTACTGCTTCTTTGTGGCTTGATCCGGTAGCCATAATTGCAGTAACATCTGCAAAGGTCGCAATGGTGTTATTTTCTAGTTCTGGGATGTCACATGTGTATAACAAGTACAAAATTTGGTCTAGCACACTTCCTTGAGGTACCCCAGCTTTTATTGCTTTTAGCTCGTAATATTATGCGTCTTCTTGCCGTATTCTTAACATTCTATTAGTGATATACGACTCTAGAATATTTGCAAATTCTAGTAGCATGCATCTGAGCTTGAATATTAGACCCGAGATACGTTTCATTAGGTTATTTAGTGATGTTTTATCTCGCGGGCCTTGTTTGCTGCCACAGCTTCATTTGTATCCTTTTCTCAGATAGAAAATCTACAATTACCTTAAGATAGATAAATCCCTAATATTTACGTTTAAATTGCGGTGTGTTGTTCCACGCACATTGTTGGATATTAACAATATATTTGTTTACTGCTGAGTCAAGCTGATCTTGCTTTTTTATCGGTGTTTTCAGGTCGATAATATTGTCTAGATCAAAGCCAAAACTTTCCCAATTTGTAAACTTATTAACCAGGGTTGTGGCTTTTTATGAGTAGGATTTTTTGACTAAGCATTAGTATAATCCAAGAGTAGTCCGAGTTCATATGAAAACCTTCCTCTAGACTGATGTCGTTGGCGGAAATATTTTTGCATATGAAAAAATCTATAAAATTCGGTATTTTCTGGTGGTCAGTGGGCCAGTACGTTGGTTTACCCGTGTTCATAACTTCTGAATGTGTATCTTAAGAACTGCCCTAACTGCACTTAAGAGCTGCCCTAACTGCACTTAAGAGCTGCCCTGCCGTCCCTTAGTTGTATTAAGTGGTGATCCCCAATGCCTGTTTAGCATTAAAATCGCCGCCTAGGATAAATCTCTGGCCTAATAGTTCAAAGTGATGTAAATATCGCTCTTTTCTTATCATATGCCGTGGAGAACAGTATATGGCTGCAATAGACACATTACAATATTTTAACAGATATTGCCAAAGCTTGAATGTCTTGTTCTTCATATTTACACTGCGCGTAGTTGCTAATGTTGTCTTTGATTATAACCGCGCTACCACCTCTGGCAGAGTTGTCAGGGTGGGGCGAATTATATACCATGTATCCTCTAAATATTACATAAGATTGCTTAGTAAAGTGTGTTTATTATTAAGGAATATTTAAGCGAAATATTACTTCAAATTCATAATTTATTTCTTTGTTTGGTCTTTAATCTTCTTTATATTCTTCTTTTTTAATATTTGCAGTTATTATTTCTATTTCCAAACACGTTTTTTTTGCTCCTTTATTTATTGTTGTAATGTTTTGTATATATTTATTTATTTTTCTTTTAAGAGACTGTTCCAATGATTGTGTCAATTTTCAATGGCGTTTTGGTTTGCGTTTACGAGTACGCAATCTAAACAGACCACATCCGACGAAGGAATCTCGGAGGTTACCTTCTCAGCTGAAATGTATGATTTGATACTCGTTCATATGTGCTTCTAACGTAATATTTGTAAAACCATTCTGTCATTTTCCAGGAATCATTTCATCGCGAATTATTTCAAAAGCTTTAGGAATTTCACACGGATCTAAACGACGTTGCTATGTGTCGCATTTTATGGCCATAATCACTGTCGCTGGGATATTTTTTGCTACCCCTTCGTTTTGAATATGCTTGAAAATATTATTAGTCAAGTGAAACAACATTTGTGTTGTGCATCTGGGAAGACACTAGCACGAACTTTTATTGTTGCTAATTCAAAGTTTGTAATAAAGAATTGTGGGCTCACGTATATATTTAAGTTATGTAATGCTTACCTATGGAAACCTTAAAACCATTTCTAAAAATAAAATTTATGTGCGTGGATTTTAGTAAGTAACCCGTAAAATAGCACAAAGGGTTTATTTAGAGGGTTATCGTTCTGTCCAACCTGGCCATTTACGGAATAATGCTGGTTAAATAATTTTGGGCAGCATTTGAACGGGCCATCCATTGTCCAAAATATGAATGAGTCTGAGAGTATGAGACGCAAGTTATGCTTTGTACTAAAAATAATAATGTTGTCATCATCATCTACGAAGTGTCCTACCAAAAATTGCTCGCCTTCAATTTCACTATATTGATCGGGAACAATGAAGTCATTTAATCTTTTTGGTAGGCTAGGTTCATTTTGGGTTCTTCCCCGGTGAATGACCAATCGCATCACTTCTTTTGAAGGGAAAAAAGGAGTAAAAAAGGAAGGGAGTAAATGGATTTGATGTAGTAGGAGTAGGTTTTTCTTGTTGGGTTGTTTGGATAATTTTGCCAGGCTGATCAAAACATTGGCCAGCTCTTCTTTTTAACAAAGGCCTTACAACATTCGCCATCGCAGAATCTTGGTCTGGTTCGTGGAGGTAAGAAATGTTGTTTAATTTACTAATATATTGATAAACCGACTTTGGTATGAATTTGTCGTTGGTTTGCCTTGTTCAATAAATAAATATTCGCCGACCTTTTTTGTAATTGCCGTGGCACCACAATTTGAAGATGGTTTTTAGGACACAACTCCAATAAAATATCGCACATTTTAATTAAACTGTACAGAAAAAATCCATCTTGCAACTTGCTTGCTCTTTTTTTTTTGCGCGATTTCACAAATTCAGGAGCTTGCATTTTCACAGAATATCACAAAACACAAATCAATATTGGATCGAATTACGCACGGTCGATTCGTAATTTATCCGCAATCTATTTCGATGTACCCTCTATTACGTTTTTTTATAAAAAATGGGCTTTTTATAAATTTTGGGGTGGTATGGGATCTACCTCCTAGCGGTCCACCCCGGGCAACGGCACCACGGGCTTGCCTGTGGTACGGCTGAACGATCCCACTTAAGCGGTGGTAGGCTCCGCAAGGGGCCGCCTGGCTCGCGACCACCATCCCACCGGAGTCCGGCGCCAAGCAGCTTGCTGTATTCCGTCGGTGTGTGGGAGTGCCAGTGCCTTTGGGGGAGAAGTAGGTTGTCAGTTGCGCTGTTCAGAAACGGTCTTGGTCTCTGAGAATAACTTGCCGGGTAACTCATTCTGGAGGGTAGCGGGATCCGAAGCACGGTGTCAGCCGTTGGCCGACCGCAGTCAGTAGGGGGCCCAAGTAGCACGCCAGCCACGTGCCAAAGGCTGCCCCGCCAACTCGCGAAAAATCCCGGTATGCTCCACCGTGCCAGCTGGCGACTGGATGGGAGGACCCGGTGGCCATATCCGGGGGGGTTCGGGCGTCCCCGCAGTCTCCAAATGAGTTCCCCATAGGTTTGGTTAGTTTTGGTGGTCTACTTGGTTAACTGAGCAGCGCCTCGTCAGTTCAACTTTTTCCCCAGCAACTCTAACAAAATGACCAAAACAAAGAAAAGAAATACGGGTAAACAACGGCTGCACTTCCTCCCACTAAAAGTGCACCTCATTAACATCAGGGGGTTGCACTCCAACCTTGATCCGGTCCACCACCACCTTGAGACCGAGAAGCCGCACCTGTTTTTCCTAACGGAGACGAAGATAACAACCCCGTCGGACGTGGCGTACCTCAACTACCCGGGTTACTCTCTTGAGCACAAGTTCAAGAGACAAGCTGGGGTCTGTGTGTACGTCCGCGATGACATTTGTTGTCGTCGTCTCCGTTGCTTTGAGAAATCGGGTTTTTCTGCCATATGGCTACTTGTGGATACAGGCGTGGAAAAGTCTATCTACATCGGCGTATACCGATCACATAGCGGTGACAAGGAGTCAACAGCGCTCTTTAATAGCCTCGTAGAGTCGACTGATGTAGCCCAGCAACGATACCCAACAGCGAAGCTTATTTTTCTGGGGGACTTTAACGCCCATCATAAGGAGTGGCTGTTCCCGTACCAGAAAACTGACCATGCTGGGTTGGAGGCGCGCAAGTTTGCTTTGACGCTAGATCTTACCCAGCTGGTGAATGTGGCAACGAGGGTACCGGATGTAGACGGCCATACACCCAATTGCTTGGACCTTCTGATGACGACTGATCCGGACAGTCATTCGGTATCGGTCTCAGCCCCGCTGGGAACGTCTGACCACTGTCTGGTGAAATCCGTTTCGACCTGCTCTCCTCCAGATGAGAGTCCTAGAGGCACGAGGCGAGTATGGCGATACGAGTCAGCAGACTGGGATGAGATGCGGCACTTTTTTGCGTCTTATCCTTGGCGGCATGTGTGCTTCTCCTCGGGTGACCCCTCGTGTTGTGCTGACGTGGTTGCGGACGTGATACGGCAGGGAATGGAGTATTTTATTCCATTCTCCGATATCCCGCTCGGTCACAAATCCCGGCCTTGGTATAATGCAGAATGCGCCCACGCTGAGGCCCGAAAAGAGTCTGCCTACCAAGCCTGGGTCAAGGCCCGCGACCGCAAAGTTAGAGCGCGTAGGGTTCGCGCGAGGAAAAGAGCCTTTAATTCTGCTGCCAAGCTCTGCAAGCGGGTTCTACGTCGGGCACGTTTTGACCATATTGGACGTATCGGGGCCAAGCTGGCATCGCACCCTCCGGGAAGTAAACAGTTTTGGTCCCTGTCCAAAGCGGTTGAAACTAATTTCTGTCGTCCCACTTTACCTCCGATGCTGAAACCTGATGGGTCGCTGGCTCACTCTGCAAGTGAGAAGGCAAATTTGTTTGCATCTCTCTTTGCTAGCAGCTCACGTCTGGATGCTGGCTCAAAGCAACCACCTAATATACCTCACTGTGTCTCTTCAATGCCGGAGATCGCAGTTCACACTAAAGAGGTTCGGAGAGTATTGTGCAGCCTAGACGTGAACAAGGCCAGCGGGCCTGACGGCATTCCAGCGAGAGTATTGAGACAGTGTGCGCCTGAACTGTCTCCTGTGTTGACTCGCTTGTTCCGCCTCTCTCTTAAAAAAAGAACGGTGCCGAAATCCTGGAAGCTTGCAAATGTACAACCAGTACCCAAAAAGGGCGACCGTGCAGACCCTGCCCACTACCGTCCGATAGCTATTACCTCCATACTGTGCAAGGTTATGGAAAGGGTACTGAACAGTAAGTTGCTGACCTACCTTGAAGACAATGATCTCCTCAGTGACCGTCAATATGGCTTTCGCCGGGGACGGTCAACTGGCGATCTTCTTGTGTTTGTCACGCACTGCTGGGGCGAAGCCATTGAGAAACACGGCGAAGCTCTTGCTGTATCGCTCGATATCTCAAAGGCCTTTGACAGGGTCTGGCACGCTGGTCTACTCAGCAAGCTTCCTGCTTATGGCATCCCAGCTGGTTTTTGTAGCTGGATATCAGATTTCCTCAGTGAACGGTCGATCCGAGTAGTCATTGACGGCTGCTCCTCTGAACTTAAGGCTATTAATGCCGGAGTTCCTCAGGGGTCTGTTCTCTCTGCAACTCTTTTCCTGCTGCACATCAATGACCTACTTCTGCCTGGTATTGTTGGGTACGCGGATGACAGTACTGTTTCAGAGAGATACTTGTCCAGCGCAAAAACCAACGGGGATGAAGTTCGTTCCTTGAGAGAGGCTATGGTGGCGCGGATAGATTTGACCTTAAGCCATGTCTCCCAGTGGGGTGATGACAATCTGGTCGCTTTTAACGCCACCAAAATACAGGCATGTCTTTTTACCACAAAGAGGACTCATTTCACCCAAACGCCTACTTTTCGGGGTGCATCTGTTCCTGTAACAGATCGGCTCGAGCTCCTTGGCATGGAGTTGACATCCAGTCTTAACTTCGGCGCCTCCATTGAGTACAAAGCCCAAATTGCGGCAAAAAAGCTGGGCATCTTAAACAGAGTGAAGCGATACTTTACGTCTGGACAGCTTTTAACTCTTTACAAGGCGCAAGTCCGATCCTGCATGGAGTATTGCAGCCACCTCTGGGATGGCTCAGCTAAATATCAGCTTGCCGCGCTTGACTCGGTGGAACGCAGAGCTAAGAGACTAATTGGCGACGGCAAACTGGTGGATGCCAAGCTTCACAGCTTGGCTCATCGCCGTAAGGTTGCCTGCTTGTCGGTCTTCTACAGACTGTACTTTGGCGAGTGTGCTCTGGAACTCCACGACCTCATCCCACCGGCCCCCTTCTACCATCGGACATCTAGACGCACTGCAAGTTACCATCCTCACTTAGTTGCCATTCCGCCAATTCGCACCAAGCGCTTCCAAACATCCTTCATAATGCGCACAGCAAAAGAGTGGAACTCACTACCTGCGTCTGTGTTTCCAAACGCATACAACCCGAATCTCTTCAAAGTTAGAGTAAACAGGCTTCTTCTGGGTAAGCTCACTCCATCGTCGACTTTGTCTCCGTCATCTCTGACCTAGGCTAGAGTCAAGAGCAAACCCATAATAAATAAAAAAATAAAAAAAAAAATGTGTTTAATAATAAATTTTATATAGTATATATATAATTTTATATTATTAAGAATTTTTTTAATATGTTTTTTTTTATAAAAATCTAGATACCTATTCAAAGTTATTATTAAAAAAAAATGCACAAGTACACATTATTTCTGTAAACATCAATGACTAACACGGAAAATAGTGTCTACTTACGAAATTAATAATAACTGTGTTTTTAATTGCAATGCCCACATTTTGTTTCTTGCGACTACATATTAATAGTACCGTTCGCTCTGCATGACTCCGATCGATGTTAATCGAGATTCATAGCAAGCTTTCGAAGTTCCGTATATGGCGATTAATTAAAGAAAAAAGAAATAAATTCTCTATTAAATAGCGTATAGCGTACTTTCTAACTTACGTAAATGTAAACGTAACTTGTGAATACAGTACATCGATATTGTATACTTCGAAGTTCAGTATGACAGTATTCTCGGACGCACTGGCACAGGCAGAAAACATCTGCCACTTGTGCTTTCCACTATCCCCACTATTTTATATAGAGACTGAGTTATTCTTGGAAGAAAAATAAATAAAGTTATTAATATAAAAAACAGCATTAGCGGATGGTTTCAAAACTTTTTGGTAGATACTTAAGAGAAATTTCGAGATATGTCTAACCTAATTGCACTGGACTAATAAAGCGCAAACCAAATTTGCTATTATTGAGTTCCTAACTTCGTTTGGAGCTAAAGAAAAGTTTCGTCTTTTGAGGCATATACGTTTACGAACGAGCTTGCTTCGCTCGCTCTTACAGTCTCGTTAGTTAGATTTTTATGCATGAATCGACATAGTACTAAATGAAAAAATACAAAGCAATTACAAGCTTCGCTTGCTCTTATATTATTAGTTCTCGCTCTTTTATGCTTAAGTCAACTTCATGTCTGTATGAATGGTAGAAGAAAATCTTAAAATCTTTAGTGCTAATAAAAAAACTACAAACGACTACTACTAAAGGTCATTGGGCATATAATGACCCGCTTTGCGAAGAGTGGCGGACATTAACCAAAATAGTTTTAACCCCCGACGGAAAAAGAGGGGTGTTTAAGTTTGACGTGTGTACCTGTGTGTTTGTGTTTTTTGTATCTGTCTGTGTCATCATAGCTCCTAAACGGATGAATAGATTTTGTTTTTTTTTTTGTTTGAATCATGACATTATCGGAATTGTTCTTAGCTATGTTTGATGAAGATCGGTTCAGCCGTTCAAAAATTTTGAGCGTAGTAAAACGAAAATAGTCGATTCAAACAGTAAAGTTTGAGTCGACTATTTTCGCATGATTAATATTACTTGTTTGATAGATTGTTGATCGAAGCGTGTCTACTACTAGATAAATTATGTAGTTTAAAAAGAATTAATAAAAAAAATATCGGGGTTTTGGAACTTTTTATAGAATAATGTTTTTGACCTTTCATTGCATATATTTACTTAATTCAAAATCAATGGAGAAAATGTAAAGAAAAAAAGTCAAACGTAAAAAAAAATTAGAACTTTCCAGAATTTGATCCTTATTAGTGACACTCTCGGATCGTGTAATAATCAGCGTGTTTATTTTTCCTAAAACAACGGGTGCGATTCCTGGCTAAGAATTGAATGAAAAATGAGTTTTCAAAAAGTCCATAATGCAGTTTAGTTTTCATCAAAACGGTCCCGAGACTCCTTTCAGTGTTTGTAATTTTCCTCATAGTTTCGGATTTGGCCCACTTGAAAAACTCACCCTGTATACAATATTTTTATATTTTTTTCGACATACCCGTGACTCACATTATAGTGATTAATGCCATAGTAAATCAGAGTCATATATCAAAACATTCTGCTATATTTCGTTTGGGTATGGTTTCCATACTATGATGCCCAATGACCAAACATGAAGCTCGCTTCGTGTGCTTGAAATTATTATTATTATTTAATTTATATTCTCATGACTTTTGGCATAGACTTTCTTGAAGTTTTTATGCAAAGTCGACAACGTAATCAATATGGTGAAAAATATTTCGAGCTTGCTTCGATAATTTTTTTTTTATATCAACTTACCAAAGATTTATATTTTTCTTGGTTTTGGGTTGGCCATAACTCTGTGAGCCGCGCGCCAAATCTTTGTACTCACTTCTGGTCGATCGGCGCGCATCGCGGAAAAAGTGTATGAATTTCGCCTACCTTACTTATTCTTTCTCTCTTTACGGAGAGTCTCTAACGTGTTTAGTAAGACAGTGTCACTGACGATCTCTTATTATTCCATCAGGATCGGAACTAAAACACTCGCGAAAACGCAGATATAAAGTAAAAATACTTTTTCTTGAGTTGGGCAAGTACAGCCTGGACAGGCTGAGGGCGGCTTATATGTTAGCCTGGGGCAGTCGGATCTCTAAATCTGGCCCAGTGCTGGACCTAAAACCACTGTGTGCACCGACTGGCACACATGTTTGTATATCCATATTTTGCCAATTTGAAGTCGGATAAAATAATAAATAGGTATTTCAAAATCAATCGAAATTATGTTCTATTAATGATACTAAACCAAAAAAAAAATTACGTTGGTAACCAAATTTTCCTGTATAATCTTGCCAAAAAAGAAAAACATTTCTGTGTTTTTAGATTTGTCGAAAACCAACCCGTAAACGGGTGAAAAGGAATAATCAAGTTTATGGGGTAGGATTTTACTGCTTGCTTAATCGAAGCAAGCAGTAAAATCCACACAAATTCGGGTCAAATGGAAGGATAGAAAACTATTTTAAAAAATCTGTATGAATTATGTATTATTACGCTAAAATGCGATTTCTTCGGTTATTAATTAGAACTAAGCGCTTGATAAAAAATATTGTTATTGTTATTTTTTGTAAAACGAAGGGAAAGTACGAATTTAACCCGCGAATATCAAATAATTTGTATGTATTTTTCTTTGTTTCAGGTTTACGCATTAGAATAGCTAACTTATTTTTCAAACTTTTAACCTGTGTGTTGTATATATGCCGAGTTTGCGCTGATGGAGATCCCATTACCGCTTCCTGGTAAGTCTTCTTTGTAATAACAAAATAATGGTATGTATTTAAATTGGTACAGCTATTTGGATGAAATTGTATTGCATTATTTTAAATGTAGTTTAGAATCTGTTGCTTGTTGGATTCGGTGTTTGGGTTAAAAACAATCAGCAAGGGGGTGGATAAAGCTCAATTCAAACTCAAACAATCAAAAAAACCAATTCAATCAACAAAAAACCTCCGCGGAATATGTCGAAAACGAATTTTGCCACTAATTACAAAAAAATAACTTTAGGCTGGTACATTATTTAACGATTCCGGAGACCAGCGACCAGTTTTTTGCTTTTGTATTATTCACAAGTCATTTTCTTTTTTTTCTTAATTTTTCGTGAATGGGCATCCAACTATGAAAATTTGTCCCAATGCTCAATAGCTATAAGATATACCTACACCCTTGGAAAAAGCTTTTCAAGTAAACCATTTGCTTTTTACATGACTTTTGTGAATTGTTAGTTCATTCGGATTTAATGACCTAAATACTCATTGAGCACCGAAATTAAGATTGTTTAAGGAAGAGTAATTCAAATAAGTAAAAGTCCAAGCTGAAACTAGAAATTAAATGATAACTACTCAATTACTCACGATTAGAGCTCTGTAGCACGTGGAAGTCGTATAATAAGAAATATTCGTTAAATCGCCATAATAAGAATAATCGCCTTGAAGATACGGCATATCATATCCTAACGCTATTGAGGTGAGGTGCTGGGTTAACGTTTGGTCTAACCGATCCGGCTCTTTAAATATTGATCCTAAGACAGCATCTAGGATGCCAATGTTATAAAGCGAACATTTATAGAAATTTCACAGCATTAATGAACGTTGCTGAGTATTGTTCGAATAAAATTGAAATTAAGAACAAGGCATCATCGACACGAAGAAGAGGAATGAAAGTTTACGTTCCACAATTGAAAAAATATAGAGCAATCCACAATTCACAGAAGTCGTTATAATAAGAAATACTCGGTTTGAAGAGATTTATCCAACGACATTACTGCTATCGAGAGTAGGGCTAAAATGCCCTTTTGCCTATAAAATTACATTAGGAATAATACATACTCACAATTGGTCGATGGTAATATCGTGTGAAAATTAAAAAAATACAACACAAGGTTCAATTAGGTACGGTACCAACCCAACGTGGATTCCTAGTTATTGTGCTCTTATAACCTATTTCTTGAAATGCTTTGACCGTTCGCCTTATAGGTATTTACCTATGAAATTGGCGTTCTGTAGTACTGGCCATTTTAAATCAAATGTTTTTAGTTTGGCTTATAATTCTAATTTCATATTTATTTAATTTAAAAACATGAATTATTTTTTCGAAACTACTCATTTATTTATTGATTAGCTTTATGTTTTCAACGCATTTGAACCTTTTATATGATCATGGATAGGTTAAAACTGAGTAATTATGTAATCTGAGTACTATCGTGGCAGCAACGCGGCGTTTAATTGGTACAAGCTACATATAATATCAGGATTTTCACAAAAACAAAATCTAAATATTTTTTTAATGACAAAACATTAAAATTTAGTGAAGTCCCTGACATCTTTAGTGGGTGATTAACATGTGTTACAGGTATCTATCAATATGTCTGTGTAAAAGTTATTTTATTTCCCCTGTTTATGAACACAATGTAATGAAAAGGTCATAAAGCTATTACGCTCGACTGGGGAACACACTTCCCTAGCTGAAATACCTAGTCTTAAAATTCAATTATCTGCAATATAGGCAAGGAGAGGGTCCCGTTCATCTATTTTATTATTATAATATAGTAAAACAAAGTCCATTTTCGTTTCCCGGGATAAATTTACAGAATTTATTCCAAATGTTTATTTATAATACACTCGAAAATTGGCTTCTTCTACTCCGCCGCTTTAAGGCTCGATATATTGTATTTCATACTCTTGCCAAAAAGTCAGTGGCCAGCCCTATACATAATTTCTTCCTTTATTTTGGTTACAGCCACATAAAAGGCCATTAGTTCTATACATACTACGCGTGGCCGACTTAGTAGGCGTTTCGGCCGCTGAGTTGCGTCCGATCCGGTCGAAACAGGAATTTCAGTATTATTATATATATTTCGTATATATATATGAAAAATATCGCTAGATGCCGTATGAGGAATACCTCAGGTGCCATTTTGTACGCTTTTTAATTGATATATAAGACTGATTATTGTGATTTATCATGTTTACTGACGATTGTTGTAATGGTATATTAAGCTTTATCTTTTTCCAAAAATTTGTTTTTGATTTTGACTGTACGAAATTTGCTTATAAAAAGTATAGTCCAAAACGCCACTCAAAATTTTTAATAATAACGAAATTCCTGTTTCGACCGAATCGGACGAAACTCAGCGGCCGAAACGCCTACTAAGCCGCGTGGCCGAATGTAGTAAGCCTTCCTAATTGTTAATATATCGTTTGGTGTGCCTACACCAAAAGTAAGTAAATATGTCGTTTGGTGTAGGCACACCAAACGACATATTTACTTACTTGCTCCATTAGTTCTATACATACTACGCGTGGCAGACTTGGTAGGCGTTTCGGCCGCTGAGTTGCGTCCGATCCGGTCGAA
Source organism: Anorthoa munda (assembly GCA_945859665.1). Taxonomy (NCBI): domain Eukaryota; kingdom Metazoa; phylum Arthropoda; class Insecta; order Lepidoptera; family Noctuidae; genus Anorthoa; species Anorthoa munda. The sequence goes on from OX243893.1 coordinate 44,163,833, forward strand.
ACAGGAATTTCAGTATCTTAATATATATATTTCTTGTGTGCGTGTGTATGTGACTGAACTCCTCCTAAACGTCTGGACCGATTTTGATGAAATTTTTTGTGTGTGTTCGTGGAGATTCGAGAATGGTTTAGATTTACAAAAAAAAAAAAAAAAAGGAAAATTAGGGTAGGGTAGGTAGGGTAGGGTAGGTAGGGTAGGGTAGGTAGGGTAGGGTAGGTAGGGTAGGGTAGGTAGGGTTTTTTTTTTTTTTTATTTTTTTTTTTTTTCTTAACACTAATCCCCACCAACGATATTGGTGCCTTATGTGCTTAACCTCTGTCATTCCGGTCAATCTTTTATGCCTCTCGTACTTTCATTCCTCATACTAACTCTTTCTTGCATTCATCATCTTGCATTCTGTGGGTAAAAGTCCCACTTTTATTAATCTGATCTAAGGGCATAATTTATTTCTTATAAAAATAGGTAAAATACAAGTGTGCAGAGGTGCTATTAACGATGTGCAAAAGGTGCTATCAATACAATTTGAGCTAAAGTTGCTATTTATTTCAGTTTGAGCAAACAATGCTGTTTATCACAGGTATACAGTGAGCGGTTTATCACAGAAATATGTATACAATATCATATTATAATTAGGGATAAAAACACAAGCACAGTTATCAAAATTATCACAGTTATATTACACAGTTTATTAACTTAGGTACTAACACGAAGTACTGCCGGCTACACGTGCCTGTGCTGCATTCCGTGCTTACATTTAAATATCATACAAAATACTAATGAAGCACGGTGCGCTTCAGGTTTTATTCCTATGTATAACCGCAGTGGCTACTCTAATGCAGTACTCCAGAAACTTTTCCCTTGTCTTTTTGTCCATGAGCCCATGCAGGCTCTCCCTCGTTATTTTCCTGTCCAGCTCACATTCAAGTTGGTAGCGCTCCCTGATAAATAACGGGCATTCTACAAGTATGTGCTGGACAGTCTCTGCCACGCCTGGATCGCAGACGCACGATGGGCTATCCTTACACTTGAAGCGATTCAAGTATTCAGAGAACCCACCGTGCCCCGTCAAAACTTGCGTGAGGACGCCTTCGGGCCGCACCTGTTGTACGATACGGAAAGCCGCTATTGCATCCGGAAGAAACATTTTCGTCACCGAAGCAGTCTCGCCCGACACATATCTTCGATTCCATTCATCAAGCGATTCCAAACGGATCTGTCGCTTGATAAATGAAACCGGACACTGGTCGTAGTCCGGCTTCCTCCGTGACGACAATGCTGCTTCCTTAGCCAACTCGTCCGCTCGCTCATTCCCCGGCAGGCCCGCGTGGGCCTTGATCCAGAACAAAGTCACAGCTTTGTTCTGGCACAGGGCGTGAGCCAGGTTTGCGCGCGCGCGAACTGCCAGGGGATGGAGTGAGCCATGGTTTGCAAGCGTCTGCAATGCGGACATTGAGTCGCTGTACAGACCATAGCTCGCCTCTTGCCGCGCGAGGATCACTTCTGTCGCCTTGCAAATGGCCAGGAGTTCCGCCTGGTAGACTGTGCAGTACGCGGCAAGGCTAAGCTTGAGGTTCCGGATTTCGCCCTCATTATCCCAAATGGATAATGCGGCTCCGACCTTCCCCTCAATCTTGCTACCGTCGGTGAATATTCGCACCGCCTGCACATTGTTACTGTCTAGTAACTCTTGGTCTGCCAGGCACATGAACTCCAGGGGCGTTTGTGTAGCTGGATGAGGGGCTTCTGCAAACCCTACCGCACTCTCGATCTCCCTATCTCCCGGCAAAACCTGGGATGACCCTCTCCTCGCTTTATACAAGTCGGCTGCCTCTTGTATGCGCAGGTCTAGAGGTAGTATCCCAGACAGTGCCAGCGCCGAGTTCAGAGAGACAGTACGGTAAGATTTGCAGAGCTTCTGAGCGAATCCTCGTTGAACAGAGCCTAACTTCTTCCGTATACCCAACTTCTTTGCAGCGGGTGCGGGTAGGTAGGGTAGGGTAGGTAGGGTAGGGTAGGTAGGGTAGGGTAGGTAGGGTAGGGTAGGTAGGGTAGGGTAGGTAGGGTAGGGTAGGTAGGGTAGGGTAGGTAGGGTAGGGTAGGTAGGGTAGGGTAGGTAGGGTAGGGTAGGTAGGGTAGGGTAGGTAGGGTAGGGTAGGTAGGGTAGGTAGGGTAGGGTAGGTAGGGTAGGGTAGGTAGGGTAGGGTAGGTAGGGTAGGGTAGGTAGGGTAGGGTAGGTTTTTTTTTTTTTTTTTTTTTTTTTTTTTAAATTGGCAGGAGGGGAAATCCGGTCGGACTTACACCCAAAGTGCCTCTAAAGTGAGCCAGTCTGGGTAGGGTAGGGTAGGTAGGGTAGGGTAGGTAGGGTAGGGTAGGTAGGGTAGGGTAGGTAGGGTAGGGTAGGTTTTTTTTTTTTTTTTTTTTTTTTTTTTTAAATTGGCAGGAGGGGAAATCCGGTCGGACTTACACCCAAAGTGCCTCTAAAGTGAGCCAGTCTGGATAGTGTCAGACTCCAACTGACTAAAAACCCCTCCTGCCTTACATAATCCCGCCAACGAAGCTGGTGCCCATTTTGTGCAAACTCAAATATTTATGGGCATCTTTATTTATCGATCAAAATATGTAGGTTTAAATAATACAAAATGCAATAATTACAAAAAAAAAAAATGCGGTTTATCTCTAAAATGTGCAAGAAGTGCAGTTTATCACATCAGAATACAAGAGAGCAATTTATCACGGAGGATAGGAAATTAAATATAAATTTGCCTTACTTTATTTAAGGATAAGAAGCACAACAGTGCTTTTCACCACACAAACAATCTGTTTCTCTTAGGTACTACCCCAGTGCACCGTTTGTCATTGCAGTTTTGTGCGTGCTATTTCTATGCTTCTTACAAAATATTCTCATAATACTAGTGAAGCATAGAGCCGCTTCAACTTCGGTTTCGTGCAATGACTGTGGAGGCCACATTTACACAGTACTCTAGGAACTTTTCCCTGTGTTGCTTACTCATTAGCCCATGCAGGCTCTCCTTCGTCAGTGTCCTGTCCAGCTCACATTCGAGTTGGTAGCGTTCCCTGATAAATAACGGGCAATCTACGAGTATGTGCTGGACGGTCTCTGCCACGCCTGGGTCGCAGACGCACGATGGGCTCTCCTTACACTTGAAGCGATTCAAGTATTCAGAGAACCCGCCGTGCCCCGTCAAAACTTGCGTGAGTACGCCTGTGGGCCGCACCTGTTTTATAATATGGAAAGCCGCTATTGCATCCGGAAGAAACATTTTCGTCACAGAGGCCGTCTCGCCCGACACATATCTTCGATTCCATTTATCAAGCGATTCCAAACGGATCTGTCGCTTGATAAATGAAACCGGACACTGGTCGTAGTCCGGCTTCCTCCGTAACGACAATGCTGCCTCCTTCGCTAACTCGTCCGCTCGCTCATTCCCCGGCAGGCCCGCGTGGGCCCTGATCCAGAACAAAGACACAGCTTTGCTCTGGCCCAGGGCTTGAGCCAAATTTGCGCGCGCACGAACCGCCAGGGGATGGAGAGACAGAGACAGGGGATGGAGGGTAGGGTAGGTAGGGTAGGGTAGGTAGGGTAGGGTAGGTAGGGTAGGGTAGGTAGGGTAGGGTAGGTAGGGTAGGGTAGGTAGGGTAGGGTAGGTAGGGTAGGGTAGGTAGGGTAGGGTAGGTAGGGTAGGGTAGGTAGGGTAGGGTAGGTAGGGTAGGGTAGGTAGGGTAGGGTAGGTAGGGTAGGGTAGGTAGGGTAGGGTAGGTAGGGTAGGGTAGGTAGGGTAGGTAGGGTAAGTAGGGTAAGTAGGGTAGGTAGGGTAGGTAGGGTAGGGTAGGTAGGGTAGGGTAGGGTAGGTAGGGTAGATGCATATTAGGTGTTTTTATGGCAAAACAAAGTTTGCCGGGTCAGCTAGTTATTATATATATTTCGTATATTTATATGAAAAATATCGCTAGATGCCCTATGAGGAATACCTCAGGTGCCATTTTGTACGCTTTTTAATTGATATATAAGACTGATTATTGTGATTTATCATGTTTACTGACGATTGTTGTAATGGTATATTAAGCTTTAACTTTTTCCAAAAATTGGTTTTTGATTTTGACTGTACGAAATTTGCTTAAAAAAAGTATAAAACGCCACTCAAAATTTTTAATAATAACGAAATTCCTGTTTCGACCGAATCGGACGAAACTCAGCGGCCGAAACGCCTACTAAGCCGCGTGGCCGAATGTAGTAAGCCTTCCTAATTGTAAATATGTCGTTTGGTGTGCCTACACCAAACGACATATTTACTTACTTGCTTAAGAAATTAATAAAATACGGTAAGTCCAATTCCTATGGCCGCATGCCTTTTTAGGCCTAATATTTTTGTGAATATTTAAATTGGGATGATAAGTTGAATATCATAAAAAAGTATAATATTTCACTAAATCATTTAATTTTATCAACAAATTTTATATGTGTTCTAAATACAATAATATTCAGCATTTTAAATATTAGATTATTTTCTATAATAAATATGATACATCTATTAGTCTTTGGACCGGGCAACGCCTGTTGGGTCAGTTAGTATTTATATCCACTTTTTATTCTTAATATGCCATACCCTTGTGAAACTCTATAATAGAATACTATGTTCTAAGGTCGTATTCTATAACAACTCTACAGAACAGCTTTATAAAAAAAAAGTAATTAAACTATGTACAAACTGGTAGTAGTAATTTATAGATTGGGGTATTAGGTATATAAAAGCACGATTACATCCCATTCAAGCTTCGTAACCAAAAAAGAACTTCTTATTTCCATACTTTTGTTTGAAACACAAGTCCATATTTCAAATGAAATGATAAGAACATGAAAATACGACAGTGATTGGTTGTCGGTCAGAATTTTCTTCTTTTCTAGGTGCGTTAAGCATTTTTTTTTGTTAAGTTTCAGGGTTAGCTTTTTGTGGTCTTAAGCATCTGCTTTCAACGCTACTATTTCTGACCTTGCATCTTTTTTTTCATCACCACCGCGGTCCTTGAATCTTTTAGGAAATAAAAATAATGTATGTTTTCTCCGTTACAGCTACGGCTGCAGGCCTGGGAATAAGACTGAATTCGAATATTCGGCTAACTTGACGGAGGAGGAATTTCAGGAGCGACCGATTATTAATTGGGACGGAATAATATGGGTCAATAGGCCCCTATATTTGTGGGTTGTGCAAGTCATATTGGCTATGATATCTTTTACCGAAGCCATACTACTCGCTTATTTAGGCTACAAGGTAAATTAATTATGTTATCAACTAAATTGAAAAGACCGTAAGGGACCGTCTATGTATTAATTACGTCACATTGTTAGGGAGTCTTTTAAAAGGCTGATACCAGAATGTGGGTGGCACACTAATGAAAATACAAAGATATAGTTATGGTTACACATCTTGTCCTTAGCATGCTAAGCTAAAAAATAATGTAGGTATATAAAAAACAAGTAAGATCGTTTATTTTGAACGGCGGAATAATTATTATGACGAGGGCAAATATTTATTAAGTTGTAAATACGATTTAAAATTACTTGAATGAAAACATTCAGCCATAGTTACTATAATAGGATTTCTCCCTTATTCTTTTCCATATTTACGCAATTTTTTTAAAGGGGATGTATAACTTTTTTTATATGTGTAAAACACATATATAAAAAGTTATACATCCCCGTTTAAGTAAATACTGTTTTTTATTGTTAGTTATTCACATCTATGTATAAAACTGATCAAATTTCAGCTTCGCGGCTTAAATTTAAAAAGTAGGACCTCACTCGAGGTGGCGATCAGCTCGAGTTCTACAATTACTATTTAGACAGCAGACAGCGAATATGGTAATATTATGGAAAATTAATAATCCGTCTTTACTATATTTTCAGGGTAATATATGGCAACAAGTTCTATCGTTTCACTTCGTCTTAGAAATGGTGAATACCATACCTTTTGCATTAACGGTAAGTTTTTAATATTAGATGTGTCCTTACCTACCTCATTACTTTGTGATATCAATAATCAAATCTTTTGTACTAAATCGAATCCACGGTTTTAACGATTGTTCTATTTTTCATTGAATTGGTTACATTATTTTTCATTGAAACGCTGAAGCCCCATATTAAAATATAAATAAGAGTGGTGATTGTTTTACTTTTATATATTACATCTCAACTTCATATATTTTCTTCAAGAAACAGTTCTAACAGCAGGCTGTGTCCAAAAATAATTATTTTTTAAATTAATTTAAGAATTAGGGGGAGACCTTCAAGTCATCAGTTTATGCTAACATAAAAATATAGAAATTGAAGTTAAAAATAAGCACGTTCTGATTTCAGTTGCCGTTTCCACCCCTCAGAAACCTTTTCATACCAGTATTTCTGAACTGTTGGCTGGCAAAGAGGTCGCTCGAAAACATGTTTGTAAGTAATTTTTATTCCCTTGGCCTTTATTCAATAAAAAAAATATTATCAAAACAAAAACCTCGACTGCAAAACAACAATTAACTGAAAAGGAAAAAAAAAGTGCTATTAAAATAAATAATAAATATTATGCTGCCAGCGGTGACAAAAGATGTTTTGGTAGGTTTCTCTATAATTTTTGTTTGTCCTCGCCTGTACAGACAAACCCCACAAAGTGCGCCAAGGTGCAGCACGACGCCGCCTCTGGGCTTATTCGAAATCTCTTATTGAAATGTGTATCATTTTATTTGTATTATAAACATTATTTTACACCAAGATTATAAGTAATTACATATAGGAGACATCAAAATAAAAACCATACAACTGCCCGTCTTATAGCATACTCCTATCTCTTTTCCATTTTAAGTAGTAAATAAAGTATCACTATCTTATAAATAGTGTTCCTCTCGTCGCGTCGCGTATCTATAAATAGATATTAATTAAGCTACTTCGTTTCATCACTGACAATTCCTAAACAAAAGCTTCTTTCATTGCTGCTTTGATCTTCATACTCCTTTCGTCAACCATACATTTATAGTAAATTGTGATACAAGGGTGGAAAGTAGCTTATTGCAAACTAGCTGTCATTAACAAGCCCGAGCCGAAGGCGAGGGTTTTTAATGACTCGAGTTTGCAATAACCTACTCACCCGTGTATCACACGACATTTTTCAATACAGTTGTGGGAAATAGTAAAAACAAATCAAAGAATTAGATTTGTTTATACAAAAAAAAAAAAAAAAATTTTCGTGTGTATTTGCAACTGGACATTTTTTTTATAACGAAAACAGCCTACACAGCCTATTCGATTTTTGACAAATGTTGATGTGAAAATAATTAAATTGAAACTGGTAATTAAATATATTAAACAACCATTTAAAAGACTTTTGAGAGTTCAATGCTAAAATATACGGAATCATTCATTTTTCCTCGTATAAAATCTATTCCATTTTATTGTATGAAAGAAAACACCTTGCTACTAAACTTTTTTAAATAGACTTATAACTAATGGCGCGTTTTTGCAACTGGACTTTTCTTACAACGAAAACAGCCTATACAGCCTATTCGATTTTGGACAAATGTTGATGTGAAAATAATTAAATTAAAACTGGTAATTTAATATATTAAACAACCGTTTAAAAGACTTTTGAGAGTTCAATGCTAAAACGAAAAATGTTTAAAATTATTGAAAAATGTCGTGTGATACACAGGTGTGTAGGTTATTGCAAACTCGTGTCATTAAAAACCCTCGCCTTTGGCTAGGGCTTGTTAATGACAACTCGTTTGCAATAACCTACTTTCCACCCTTGTATCACAATGTACTATTTAAATCTTGTATATAAAAACAAAAATATTTGTAAAGCATTTAATCGTAAGAAGGTCACGATGCTTCTACAGGTAAGTTGATTTCTGAAGCGCGGCGCAGCGCCGCTAAATGTATCGCGCCGCTGTAATTCGATATCAACGACGATATAACTTCTCTTTGCTCGATGTACATAAATATTTAAAATAAAAAAGAACCTTTTTGCAGAAAATACCTCAGTCTTATAACAGAATTAATATATTTATAGTATACATACTGTTTTCAATGTTTGTTGCATAAAACGCCACTAATGTTCATTTCTCACAAAAATACACCTTTAGAAAAATACTTGTGCGAATCGACTATTGGCCGGCGCAAAATACCTTTCATCTATACTAATATTATAAAGAGGAAAGATTTTTTTGTTTGTTTGTACCGAATAGGCTCCGAAACTACTGGACCGATTTGAAAAATTCTTTCACCAATAGAAAGCTACATTATTCCTGAGTGACATAGGCTATTTTTTTATCCCGAAAACGGGTCCTGTGGGGTGACCCACGGGAGCGAAGCCGCGGGGAACAGCTAGTATTTAATAAATAACTAGCTTCTGCCAGCGGCTTCGCCCGGGTGAATGTCGATAATTATCCCAAGGGAACATATTCTCGGGATAAAAAGTATCCTGTGCTATTCCAGACTATAATCTATCTCTGTGGCATGCAACCAACGCGAAGAACGAAAATTTAACTATACTATAATAATAATATTATAGAGAGGAAAGATTTGTTTGTTTGTACCGAATAGGCTCCGAAACTACTGGACCGATTTAAAAATTATTTCACCAATAGAAAGTTACATTATTCTTGAGTGACATAGGCTATTTTTTTATCCCGAAAATGGGTTCTGTGGGGTGGTCCACGGAAGCGAAGCCGCGGGGAACAGCTAGTTTTAAATAAATTGCACTAGATGGCGTCATAAGCTTCGATGTATTATTGAGTTTTATAAAATATTAAGATTTTCTAGAGACGATTTTAAAAATATTATGTTTTTGTTAAATTAGCTCTCCTAAGGAATTTAAACACGCAAGAGCAGAAAATTAAGGAATATTGAACTCTTAATTCAAATTTCAAAGATTATTTGAATGGATCACTTAAAATTGTTTGCAATAGATGACGCGGTTTTAAATTTCTGAGGCATACATTCGATTTTTTTTATTTGTTTTGGTACAATGAATCTGTAATAATATGCAAAAAATACTATAAAGGAAATCGTCGCTGTATTAAAGTAAAAAGTAATCTCGAAGACTCGAATTGAGTAAATCCTTTTACTTGCAAATCGATGCTACCACCATCTATAGCCGTGGCACGGAACCGAACTTATATAAATAATCATCTTAATCAGACGAAAAACGCTAGTTGCGTCGGCATGGTTTCTTTGTATGGGATGAGGCATCTGTATGCTAGTATAATATTATCTGTGTCTGTGCCAAATATCTTCTAGATCGTTCAGTAATTCAATAGTGAGTCAGAAGAAGAGAACCTTCAACACGGCTGCCAAGTCCTGCAAAAAGGTGATGCGAAGAGCACGGTTTGACCACATTAGCAGAATCGGGAACAAACTTGCTTCACACCCATCGGGTAGCATAGCGTTTTGGTCCCTGGCTAAGTCGGTCGAATCAAACTTCTGTAGTCCTTCACTACCACCACTGCTAAACTTGATGGGTCATTGGCCCACTCCGCTGAGGAGAAGGCAAACTTGTTTGCCTCCCTTTTTGCGGAATCTTCGCATCTGAATTCTGATGGCGCGCGGTCACCTCCTTCTCCTGATGGATGTGTGACGAGTATGTCGGACGTTCGCATTCATCAAAAGGACGTCCATAGGGTGCTGTGTAGCCTTGATGTGAACAAAGCGAGTGGCCCCGACGGGATACCAGCAATTGTACTTAAAACCTGTGCGCCTGAATTGTCTCCGATCTTGACACGCCTATATCGCATTACGATAGAGACTGGAAAAGTGCCGAAGGCTTGGAAGCAAGGCAACGTACGGCCCGTGCCTAAGAAGGGCAGTCGAGCTGACACGGCTAACTACAGACCCATCTCTATACGAAAGCCTCATTGGTAAGCTTCCTTCCTTCGGTCTGCCTAGTGGTCTGTGTGATTGGATAGCGGACTTCCTGACTGATCGATCCATCCGAGTAGTTATCGATGGCTGTTCGTCCGGTCAGTTAGATACCAACGCCGAAGTCCCGCAGGGGTCAGTGCTCTCGGCAACATTATTCTTGCTGTACTTTAACGGTAGGCAGACGACAGCACTGTGCTGAGAAATACGTGTCCAGCATACTGGGCCTCAGATTCGGTCTCTCCTGGAGGCCATGGTTGAACGCTTAACCCTGTCCTTGAAGGCGGTCTCCGAATGGGGTGATGCCAATCTGATCAGTTTCAATGCTGCTAAGACCCAGGCGTGTCTTGTTTCCGCTAAAAAGAGCCAATTCCACCCGGATCCATCTTTCCGTGGTGTAACTATGCCGTTAACGGACCATCTCGAAATTCTTGGTGTTACGTTGATATCGGTCCATTCATTGAGGCGAAAGCTCAGTTGGCTGCAAAAAAGTTGGGGATTCTCTCAAAGGTGAGAGGGTACTTCACACCTAAACAGCTGCTGAACTTGTATAAAGCGCATGCTCTCACCTCTGGGACGGATCTGCCAAATACCAGCTTGATGCACTTGAGTCGATTGACAGACGGGCCAAGAGGCTTATTGACAACGATGTACTGGTAGCGTCAAAGCTCTAGAGCCTCGAACATCGACGCCGAGTTGCCAGCCTGTCGGTTTTTCATCGGTTACATTTCGGGGAGTGTGCGACGAAACTGCACAATTTGATTCCGCCTAGCCCTTTCCATCATCGGACTACAAGACGTACGGCCATGCGCCATCGGTACATGGTGGACGTCATCCCACCCATACGCACAAAGCTTTTTGTTATTACTTTCATTGTGCGCACAGCTAAGGAGTGGAATTTTATTCCGGAGTCTTTTTTCCCTGATAGGTACAACCTTGGGGTCTTTAAGTCAAGTGTGAATAGGTTACTTCTAGGCAAGCATGCTTCACCGTAGAAAACATCATCGTTTACCATCAGGCGAGATAGAGGTCGAACGCGAGCCTATAGATTATAAAAAAAGGTAAAAAAGTGACGAAATTACACTTTTGTTTTTCTATTTTGTGTAGACGAAACGGGAAGTACATTAATTTGTCCACTTACACTCAGTTTTCCCGGACAAAGATATCGATTTGATTCGGCTGAGTAGGTAACAGTATTTTACATGGAGCGAGTGCCTATCTAACCTTCGCAACCCAGTTACTGGGTAACACGATACCCTTGACAACTCTGTTGTCAGACTTTTATGGCTTCTGATGACTACCGTACCTAATGATTGCCAATCATTTTCAAATGACAGCTGGGACCAACTGCTTAACGTGCTTTCGAGTGCCAGTAACGGTCACCCATCCACGGACCGACCTCGGCAAGCGTTGCATTGGATAACCTTGAAGATCGACCCGTACGGCTGTTGTCATAGTAGAAACAGTCATTGGAATTGATTGTTAAGTGGTAATCGATATTCCGAGTAAATTGAAATTCATCAAGTCAGTTAAATAGGTTTTGTCGGTTTTGACGTGCAATTGACATTCAACTTTATGGTGATTTACAATTAAGTTTCCCTGATAACACACTGCACTGACGTGTGTGCTCTATTGCAATATTTTAATTTGGTATTTGAATGATTTCAGAATGATCTTCACAGGGCTATGCAAAAGTCCCAATCAGCACTATCGCAGCAATTGATGATATTGTGCGTCACTCTCCTTTGCCTGGTTTTTACAAGGTAAATAATATGCCTACAAATTAATTTTAACAGCCTTCTCATTTTAGTTTTAGTGTTCTAAGTTATTGGTATTGTTCATAGCGTCCTTGCATTTTGATTATTTTTACTATCTGTTTATACATGCTGGACTAAAAGTTATCACCCGATGTTCTTTGGCTGTAACCTTTTCATGAATGAAAACTTTGGTTCTGCTTTTGGATTAGCTTTATTTGATGTCTAAATTATTTCCATTAAGTCGAGAAAATTATATTGACAAAGTGGCCACCATCAGAATAGATTAACATCCGGGCCCGAATTTTGGGAATTCTATCACTCTTGCTAGAACTTCCGGCGATAGATATTCTCTGTAAGGGCTTCATGAGTCTGAAGCTTGTTGAAATAGACCGCGTGACTTCAAAAAACGCCACAAATAGCTGGAACGGTTAAATCTGGCGATCTTGCCGGCCAGTGCAAATCGTCAACAGTAAACAAGTATAAACAGCCCGCCATGCAGTAATTTTGAGCGGGTGTATTGGTTCTATGTGGGTTATACGCGGCTTTTCGGTGCTCCAGAACTGATGGTGTCACATGTGTTTATGGAACCAACCCGAACTACACTGACTTCTGCTACATGTATTGATAATGTTTTTTGTTGCTGCAACTACGTGGACAAGGCCATTATAAATTATCTGCCTTCGGATCATAGTGGGCTACTGGTGACATTTGAGTCCATTATGCTAAGAAAACAAGTGCAGATTCAATCCAGACCAATAACAGCCGGCAAATTAAATAAATTTAACAGCACTTTAATCAGTAAGTTAAGCGATCAGGACCTCACAGTGAATGATGGTAATATTTTGTATGATGAAGTTTTCTCAGTAGTTCAAAAAGAGTTCAATAACACTTTTAAGAAGAAAACTAAAACTATATGCCCTAAGTTTTTATTCAGTGACTGGGCGACTACAGGACTTAGAAAAAGTAGTAAAGACTTTACGAGCAATATGGCCTCAAGCCTTATATTAACACTGAAACTTTTTAATAAGTATGATGCTACTTACTCATGATTTTTTTTAAATACATGCATAGCAGCTAAGGCCTTGTACATTAGCAATAAGAATAAAATAAGCAGAAAATAAAATCAAGACGGTTTTGAAAATTATAAATAATGAAACGAATAGGAATAAAAGAAATAATACTAATTATACGCTTGAGACCACACACGGACTTATCTTACGAGTATACCCGTGACATTATTTATCATAAAGGAGTTCCAGTGGCCATCTGTGTCATCTTCTTCATCAGTTCCAGTTCATCAAACGATACTTTCTGATTGAAAATTATTGTATGGTTGAGAAAATACCAAAATCGCTATATGTATGCTTATAATATATAAGGAATTCCCTCGATTTCCATGAGATCCCATCCTCAGATTCTAACTCGGTGACAATGGGACCACCTCGGGAGTATACCCTTTCTAACACAAAAATAATTTTCAAATCCGGTCCATAATCGACGGAGAAATCAGTGAAAATACATTTGAAAAAATAATACATACAATCCTCCTCCTTTTTAGGAAGTCGGTTAAAAATGACACATATTTTGATCCCAAAAGGAGCTTTTCTGTTGAACGCCTAAGCAACTACTCTGGGTAAAAAAAACATTAGCAACCGGACAGGACGAAGTAATAGTATATTCTATTATTACTCTGCCTACTCTATTATCTGAGATACAAATCATTAGTGCCAGAGCAGGGTTAATTTTGAATCGTCTCTTTTAAGAGCAATATTTAGCTCGTTGCAGTAGTTAAGCTCAAATAGGGTAGCTAGATTATAGACATTTAAAACGTATATTAAGAGCATACAAAAATTAGTATTGATATTATTAGAGTATCAATTAAATATGTGTTATTAATTGATTAATAAGTTAACTTAAAAACTAATGTTACTTTCCAGTGTCTGTGGCATCCAGCACTTTCAGCGCGCAGGGCATCGCCACCTCAATTTGTTCCAAGCAATGTACTTCGTCGTGGTTACTTTCTCAACAGTGGGCTATGGAGACTTTGTACCTGATATTTGGCCATCACAACTCTTTATGGTTATTATGATTGGGGTGGCCCTGGTGGTCTTACCTACGCAGGTAAATAATTATAAATATGATGAACTTCTGCAAGACATAATTTCATCGAGATACTGATACGTAATTTTTGTATTTACTGAATAGATACATTAAACCACCAAATTTACATACGGAAAACTCCTATTTTTGTTCTTTTTCTAAGAAAACATTAATCATAACATGTCTATTTGCTTAAAAGTGTTTAGTGATATATTATTTGATAACATCTGTATTCCTTCAGTAGACTAAAGTACCTTTGTAGTTTTTGAAATTAATGATAAATATAGGTTATACATTCAATGTTTCTTTTACTTCTAGATAATGAAACGAGTGGGGATGGTACTTGTTTTAAAATATATGAGAGACGTACAACGCAAATCTGCGCTTACATCTTGGACTTGTAAGGCTACTTACTTTTAACTTAGTTAATATCTAGGCATATAGCGTTCACATGAATGTTGTCTTTGACCAATAATTTGCTATCAAAAAAGACACTGATAATTTTCGATACCTACTTTGAATACATGACTGTGCCGTCGTAACACATGTCAAATATTAGAATCAATTGTTAGAAAAATCGTCTGCTTAAACATGCTTCTATTACAAACAAGACGACTTACCTACCTTTAACCTTACTTCCGTGTTACCTATCTTTTTTCCGTGTTCAGACTGATCGCACCACAAAAACACCATTGTGACCTAAAAATCCTGTCTGCGATATCGCAACTACACATTAGGTGTAGTTACGATTTAGTTGCCTTTGTCCAGCAACAAAATCGACTTTATCGCTAAATCTTATTTTATGTGGTTAGTCACTTGCGTGGTAGTGCCGCCGTGCGATAGTGCCCCGTATGTTGGTATTATGTACAAGGGACTAATTGTTTTCATATAATTTTGTACCCAGCGACATTTTCACCGCTAGAAAGACCCTAGGGTGATTGAAACATTATAAAGTTATATTTACTAGACCGATACTGTAGTGGAGTTTCTATTTATTATATATGAAAATTACGTATCTTTATTTATTAGTTATAACGCACTCCTCACCCAATAATATAGTAATCAATCATTCTGAATTTAACAAGAAAAACAAAACTGTTTTTCTGTATCACCACGGATGCATCGTAAGATAGCCATTTATAAATTATGTCAAACAAAGCTATTTTTAGTTTTTTTTTTTTTTTTTGGAATGGTTATACAAATAGCCCAGAAAATACAATTGCTGTGAAAAAAATCCTAGATAAGTAATTTCACCGGCATTATATTCAGACTTCACAGGCAACATAACTACTACATCAGGCCATCCGCCTACCAATGCTGCGTCTTTTCGGCCTCATCGACTATTCGTTCTGCGAGCAACTGCCACTTAATTGGCATTTGGCAATGCTGTGCTGTGAGCTATATCGGTAAACCTGGTTCTCTTGTGGAGATCTTCATTTCTGATTCGATCACGCGGGGAAACTTCGAGCATAGCCGTCTCCATTGCCCTTTGGGTGACTGTATGAGGCACATTGTGAGCGACCACGTTTTGGTATCGTCTTTCATCACTGGCAACACACACTGGTCATTGACTATTATACTCCTTAGACACTGTGGAATGTTAGATGAGGAGATGCCGGTGCAGCTGCCCGAACGTTGCCCTCTGCTGAGTCGGATTCGACGGTTGACCTCTTTCTCGAAATTAGACTTACCTAACTGGACTGTTCGTGCTAGCTAGAAAATACTGCAACTTCCGTCTCCGATTTTGATAGGAGTGGGGAACACGGGTATTTTTGACACAAATGACTTTACTTTTGTTATTTCCACGTTCATTTTAGGACCCACACTTTCGGAAGTCCTACTGAGGTCCTCCATAGTCTCAACCATGACCGGACTATACCGTCGGCAAATGACAACTCGTCACACTAGCTATTTTGTTACTATCTCTAATAGGTCTCGTACATTTATACGTCACTTTGTACATGTAGTCAGTTTCCCAACTCTTCTCAAGCCGTATTTTTTCTCTAACCATCTCGTCCGACGCATTCGTTCAATGTACAGTAACTTACAAAATTATAAAATGAATAGGTACCAATAATAATAAAAAAGGTACAAATAAATGAAGATTTCAAATATCGTATATAAATAAAGATTTCATATATCAATAATCGCTGTAGCAGTCCTCGGCTTTTTTTTTATTCAGATCGTGGCGCATTGGTTGATTCACATGGCGGTGGTCACTGAACCATACTTCGTCTCCACCCGAGATATCTGCATATCTGCGGCCTAGGGATTTCCAGTTACTGATCCCAGAGGTAAAGTGTTGGAGGATTGGGCTAGTACCACGAGTTTAGCCAACTTGAATCGGGGTTTTGCAAAACGTGTGTGCGGCACCGGGATGGGTCAATGGAGACACTATTGGACTACCTATACAAACATTTTGATGTCTCCACTTAGACCGCCTGGTGTCCGTAGCCAATCAGTCCCGCAAAGAGACGGTCTACGCTGGCTGCTTAAGCGCATTGACAGGGAAACTCTCGAGGAGGCTGCTGTCATACAGGCCTGGATCTGGGATTGGGCGACAGACGGACCCATCAACGTCGAAGTGGAGACTCGAGTGCGGCGATGCGGTCATGCTCCGTGGCCAAGCACAGTTCACAAGGCATCCAAGGTACTGAGGGTCTGCTGCTCATTCGCTCCGTGGCTGCTGGTTGGCACACACGATACCTGAGGAGACGTCGACGTGATCCTGAAGAGGAACCCGCATTGAAGCGAGACCGCAGGTGGGATCAGGGGGGGGGTCAGGTGTACTGCACGGCGAATAAGGCTCTGTGGCTGGCCATCAGTGATTCAAAGATACGATTCAGGGTAGAGCTGCTGGCGATCCTAGACGGGAATCCGTATGACGAGTATTTGCGATAGCGCCGGCAAAGCCTACCGTACGGAACATGAGAAGACGCAAGGGTATCGATACAGGTTGCGTCAAATACTAGAAGTCTACCCACCCTTCATTACCTCTCACTGTGTCATACCCCTCTCCAGAAGGTTACGTTCCGAGGTCTCGTACTGAAGTCGAACTGACATGGTGGCGTTTTCGTAGAAAACTTCAACTGATCTATCGGTAGTCAATCTGGCACCGTTGAAGTGACTACAGTTCACTTGGGCTGAAATGCAGTCCCTTCTCTCTTCACTCTCGATTAAATCGAAAGTTTTCTTAAACTACACAAACGCTAAGCAGAGAGGCAGGTTATATGCATTAGCCGCCGCAACGTATGTATGTGGTCTGTGGTGCTGAAATCTCTTCGGAATCCGGCTTGTTCGGGAGGCTTGAAATCATCAAATCTGCACGCGAGACGATTCGTGATGACTCTTGAAAACAGCTTGTAGTCGTGGCTAAGACGAGAGATGGGCCTCTAATTCTGAGGCCGGCTATTGTTGCCCTTCTTAATAAAAATACCCCATGCCCCATGCCTGACCCCCTCATCACGGGAGTACGACAGAATCAAACAAGTTCTGAGGGGCGTTTATAAGAACCGGTTTTCCACTCGCCTTGTGGAAGCAGCTCAATTCTTCC
Organism: Anorthoa munda; assembly: GCA_945859665.1. Classification (NCBI taxonomy): domain Eukaryota; kingdom Metazoa; phylum Arthropoda; class Insecta; order Lepidoptera; family Noctuidae; genus Anorthoa; species Anorthoa munda. The sequence goes on from OX243893.1 coordinate 44,181,156, forward strand.
TCGAGTTTGCTGATGGTCTCATCGGTCCGGAATTTAGACGTGTGATAGGTTGCTAGGGTCGAGCAATGACATCGTAGTTAGTATATTATTGTATACTCGTAATTCTTTGAAATATGGTGTCAAAAGTTAACGGCAATATGATATTACGACATTAGTCGGGTGAAATTCAAGCGAAAGTGTCATTACTTCGAAAATTTATGGAAGATTATTAGGTACCTAACTTCGCCTTAAAAAGTTTGTAAAGGTTCAACCGGAACGCAATATACGCGCTGGACGTGGAGTTGCAGAAATAGCCCGTCGAAACTAAACTAAACTAACTACCTAAATTAAAGATTCAACGTATAAAATCGCAAGACCTACCCACCGACAGCGTTCCTGGAAGTAATACAAAGTACTATAGTGTATTTCAAATTGTATGTTATGCGCTTTTTAATAGTACATTATTGCAAAGGCCGAGAAATAGGCAATTGCTGGTCGAGTATGAGTGTTCACTAATGCAAGACAGGCAATTGCCATTTCCGCCGAAGCATGTATAGTGGTTTTCTCAAAAGAATGCAGGGAAATAAACAAGTAAATTTCTATAATTTTTCAAGTTAATGCCGTTTTTAATATGAACTGTACATTTCAGCATGGAATAAATTGCCCATAATGTAGATGGCTTTTTAGTTTTAGCAATCTCATTAAAATACGCCAAAAATACTGTTTCGGAGAAAATTTTCGCTTTTTTATCGTTTTTTTTTTTCAAATCATAAAATTGTCATATACTTTCATGTATTTTTCTATTGACTTCGCTGGAAGCAGGTTTTCCATTGCCAATTTGGCTTCTGATCTTAAATCTGGTGAATTACAATCAATCTCCATTTAACTCTCTGAACCGTTGGAACTCATTTTAATTATTAAATTTATATTTATTAAATATTTAAATAACAAATCAATCAATCAATCATCATTTTCAGCGTTGCCGTCCATTTTCAATTTATCATCTGCGGCTATACAGCTACGTGAACGCAAATTGTACTAAGCAAAGATTTATTTTGGTATGCCAAGAATGATAAAAGAGATCCAATCAAAGAGTATCTAATAACCCCAGCAAGCCGTTTCATACAACATTGCTGGAGCGTTGTAATGTTCCAAATTCAAAAAACGCTCCAGCAATGTATTTGATTTGCTTTGTCCGTAAATGCGGTACTTCAAGTGTTCTTTTTTCTAAAATAATGTCAATATTTCCATGCATGTTTGAGAAATAGTACATTGTAATACAAGGGTGGAAAGTAGGTTATTGCAAACGAGCTGTCATTAACAAGCCCGAGCCGAAGGCAAGGGTTTTTAATGACACGAGTTTGCAATAACCTACACGCCCGTGAATCACACGATATTTTTCAATACAGTTGTGGGAAATAGTAAAAACAAATCAATGAATTAGATTTCTTAATTCACAACATAATAAAATATTCGTGCGTTTTTGCAACTGGACATATTTTTTTACAACGAAAACAGACTACACAGCCTATTCGATTTTTGACAAATGTTGATGTGAAAATAATTAAATTGAAACTGGTAATTAAATATATTAAACAACCATTTAAAAGACTTTTGAGAATTAAATGCTAAAACGTACGGAATCATTAATTTTTCCTCGTATAAAATCTATTACATTTTATTCTATGTATGAAAACTCCTTGCTACTAAACTTTTTTAAATTGACTAATAGATAGATCTTTCTTTTGGGGGCAAAATTTCATCTTGCGCAGTTTTCGCCTCAGATCGGGTGGAGTTAATTCCATTTCATCATTTGTACCTACTTGAATAACTCATATTAACAAAAAAAAAATATCACACTATATATCTCGAGAAAGATCTATGGCAACTTACGATAATTTTATTTTATGGTAAAAACAAATGTAATTCTTTGATTTGTTTTTACTGTTTCCCACAACTGTATTGAAAAACGTCGTGTGATACACGGGTGTGTAGGTTATTGCAAACTTGTGTCATTAAAAACCCTCGCCTTCGACAGCTCGTTTGCAATAACTTTCTTTCCACCCTTGTATCACAATGTACTTTAATCAAATCGCACCTAAAAAAATAAGTGCCGGCCGAAAACCACAGTACTTCACGTGCTCTTTTTTCTAATGTAATGACAATATTTCCATGCATGTTTGAGAAAAATACATTAATCAAATCGTGCCTAAAAAAAATAAGTGCCGGCCGAAAACCACAAAAATATTTTATGGCAATACGCCGTAGTGCTGAATAATATTCAGGAGTTTAACTCCTGAATATTATTCAGCACTACGGCGTATGATTAATCCTCTGGCTGCTGCTACACAAGTTTATATACAAATATTTTTTTGAACATGCAATGTTTGAGATAGGTATTACAAACGTTTTAAAAACGGGAACACAACCTTAATTACGTTTACCATAGCCGGGGGATTGGAAAGAAACCCGAAATGATTCTAAACTTTTAATTATTAAAGTTAATTACAATTGTAACACACCTCATTATTATGAACGTCATTATTATTGTATAATGTATCTGACAACTAGCGCCATCTGTGTATAACTCTTTAAACTGTTAGCGTTTACGATTCCTTTGAGGAACGTAAACAGTAGAGGACTCACTTAGTCAACTTCATTGACAGTATTGCAAGTGGTTCGCAGTATAACCACTAGATGTCGCTGTTTATTGATGTGACGATCGTAGAACGCGGTGTTAAGAATTACTGCCGTTTAATGACTTCGACAGATTATTTGTTGTTCGTCAATACAAATCCCAGCTGACAGAAAGGTGCATCTGCGGATCTCGTCCTACTTGGAAAGATCACGTGGGACATCCCTGTCAGTTGGACTTTTTGGATTAGAGGACCAAGTACCCTGCCTTCGTCCAAGCGGACTTGGTTGTGTGTACTACGCCCTATTTAAATACATATATTGTAAATTAAGTCTGTGTCTGTACTTCAAATAAACACCTGCAAGCCATCTCAAGTGTTTCCTTCAAACCTGTGACGTCAACACACCGACCTACCCTACAAACTGGCGACCAACGTGAGGCAAGAAGGCGAACCAAAGTACGTCACACGTTCCGGACGAATCACAACAGCAAGTGTCAGTAGGAAAGCAGAGATGTCGGTGAGCATGACCGACGCTCAATTCGAGGCGCTGCTGTCAAAACTTTCACCAGCAAGGCATGGCTCATTCACCTCCTGCAAAGCTGAATTTGACGGGACCAAGGACTCCGAAGCGACGGAAGCATTTTTGGCGGCCGTTTCAGTTTTCAAGAAAATAGAAAACGTGAGTGACGCAGACGCGCTCACTGGATTACCACTTCTCCTCAAGGGTGAAGCTGCAGTATGGTGGCAAGGAGTTAAAAATCATGTCTCCACATGGGAAACTTTCAAGGAACGATTACGTCACGCCTTTGCTCCAAAGAAACCTGCCTATATCATATACAGAGAGATAGTTATGGAAAAACAAGACTTTCGCACGACCACTGAAAGCTTCGTGGCACATAAACGAATGCTATTTTCTCAGCTTCCACAACCCGAAATACCGGAATCCCATCAGCTGCATATGATATACGGCCAGCTGAAACATCGAATACGTGACAAGATTCCACGTAACTCCATAAAAAGTTATGACGAGTTATTGGAGGCTGCTCAGAGCGTCGAACAGATGTGGATTGACAGGACGAACGACGGTGAGGAACGCAAAGACACTAAGCCAAAACTAACCAATAAGCTTAAGGTAAAGTGCGGGTTCTGTCATTTCGTAGGCCATGATACGGAACAGTGTAGAAAGCTGAAAAAGAAGCAGCGAGAATTAGATACAACTGGATCCAATACAAATCCTGAGGACCAAACTAAAACTATAGCTTCTAATAAAACGACGCAGGATCCATCACCACCGGCACCCAGAGTGTCATGTTACGGCTGTGGTACACCTGGCGTAGTTCGCAGTAGCTGCCCAACATGCAGTGCCAAGAAACAACGCGCACTACAATCGGCTAACTTAGCTTTTTGCCCGGTTAATGTACAGTCGGATATAAGAAGCAGGCCTATAGTGTTTATTGAGATAGATGGCATTGAAGGGACAGCATTCGTCGACACTTGTGCTAAAACTAGCATTGCATCGTACCAACTTTATACACAGTTGATGAGCAAAGGACACAAGTTTTCCGAAGAAACAGTGAGAGTCACTTTGGCAGACGGCATAGGGACCACCCAACGGGTCAAGAAGATAACCGTTCCAGTAAAGTTAGAAGAGCGCGTCATACAGACAAGCTTCATTGTTCTGCCCAATTCAAGGGACAATCGAACCCTACTAGGTGTCGGATTTATGCAGGATGCTGGAATGATACTTAATCTTCCTCAATTTACTTGGGAATTCTTCGATGCCCAAACGACCTATGAATTGTATGAGGAAGACTTCGTGACATTCGAACCCGCCGGTAACAGCCTAGATGCCACAAAGGAGGTGCCCTCACCGGTTACGGTACCCTCAAAAACTGCCGTTCTGCCCGAGGTACCTTCAACGGCTATTGCATCATCGAGCGCTGCCAATCTTCCCGAGAGTGCTTCGACCTATAAGCTGATACCACTCGAGCTATCACCTGCCAAGAAAGCAAAGAGGGTCTTCGATGGCTACGTACCTGCTTTCGCAGATTTTATGATGCACGATGCTGAAAAGAACGTACAGGAAGCGGAAGTCTACTTATCACCGCATTCACGTCAACTCTTTCCTGATGCAAACGAGCCTACGAACTCTGATGATGCTTTCCATTATTGTAGTGTAGATATAGATGATAGTCAAAAGGATTTGTTAAATAAAATGTTAGAAGAGTACCAAGAGGTTTTTATTGGTAACAATAGTCCCTCCTTACTTGGAGAACACTGCATCATAACAAAGAACGATATTCCAATATCTGTGCCTCCCTACAGATTATCACAAAGTAAGAAAGATATCCTTAAAGCAGAATTACACGAAATGTTAGAGAAGGCTATTATTGAACCCTGTTCTTCGCCTTGGGCTTCGCCAGTGGTTATGGTACCGAAACCTAATGGAAAGATTAGAGTATGTGTCGACTACCGACGCTTAAACGCGATCACGGTGCCCGACACTTATCCTATTCCACGAATAGATGACTTGTTGCACGCTGCGAAGCCAACGCCTTACATGACGTCACTCGACCTGAAATCTGGTTACTGGCAAATTAGGATCAGACAAGAAGATGAAGAGAAAACAGCATTCATCACACCTTTTGGACTTTACAAATTCAAGAGAATGCCATTTGGTTTACGCAATGCACCGGCTACCTTCCAGCGACTTGTCGATAGATTCCGTGTTACCCTGGAACATGTTAAGATGCTGGCATACCTTGACGATTTGCTTCTATTTTCCAGCACATTCGAAAACCACATTTCAGATCTGAAGGATGTACTACAAAGGATGAGGGAATATAACATCACTGTAAACAAGGATAAATGTAGATTTTTCTGTTCGTCAATAAAATATTTAGGTCACATCATAACGCCTGAAGGACTAAAACCGGATTCAGGAAAAACAAAAGCTATCCTAGAAAGGCCAAAACCTAAGAATCTTCAGCAACTAATATCTTTCCTACAAATGTGTTCATGGTACCGCCGTTTCATTGAGAATTTCTCCGCGATCACACAACCCCTTACGAAATTAACAAAGAAGAAGGCTCGTTGGGAATGGAATACTGAACAGGAAGTCGCCTACAACACACTGGTAACTCGGTTAACTACCACACCTGTGTTGCGGCAGGCAGACGAAACAAAGCCCTATACCCTCAAGACCGATGCTAGTAGCTACGCACTTGGAGCAGTTCTGGTCCAGGGGGAGAAGGAAGATGAGCATCCCGTTGAGTATGCGAGTAGGTTGCTCACGTCAGCTGAGAGAAATTACTCCACTACTGAACGAGAAGCACTAGCTGTGATATGGTCATTAAACAAATTTAGGGCATACATCGAAGGTCAATCGGTGAGTGTGGTAACTGACCACCAAGCTTTAAAGTGGCTAATGAATTTGAAATCGCCAACTGGACGACTTGCTAGATGGGCATTACAACTCCAATCATTCAACATTAGTAATATTGATTACCAACCTGGTAAATTGAATACCGTGGCTGATGCTTTGTCAAGGCCCCCATGTTGTGAAGATAATGCTACCTGTGACATATGTTCTATAATCGTGGATATGCCTATAAGGAGTATCAAAGAAATCCGAGAAGAACAAATGAAGGATAGCAAAGTTCAGAAAATTATAGAAACTCTAGAAGAGACTAACGGAACAGAGGATGCCGCCTACTGGAGTAACAAAGGTTACTTAATGAACAATGGTATGCTATACCGATTACATCCTGATTCCGAAACTGATGACGCTCAACTTGTGGTACCCAGTCACGAATGGGCAAACGTTCTCAGCGCTTTTCATGATGATCCTTTAGCAGGGCACTATGGTGCTGAGAAAACCTATAAGAAAATCGCAAATAGATACTATTGGAGTGGGATGCGTAGCTATGTTGCAAGTTACGTGAAGAAATGTCTGGAATGCCAGCGTTATAAGCCCTCTAATCAGAAACCAGCTGGATTACTTCAAACCACGTCTATGAACCAACGATTTGAGGTAGTCTCTTTTGATTTGTTTGGACCTCTACCGCAAACTGAAGATGGAAATAATTGGATATTAATTGTTGAGGATGTAGCTACCCGATGGGTGGAGCTTTACGCTTTAGCCACTGCCACCGCTGAAAACTGTGCAAACACCCTGATCAATGAAGTTTTTTTAAGATATGGGATGCCGCGGCGACTAATAAGTGATAATGGTACTCAATTTGTGAGCGCTGTAATGCAGCAAACTATGTACACTCTTAACATAAAACACCAGTATACGCCGTTGTATCACCCTGAAGCTAATCCTGTTGAACGCAAGAATCGGGACTTAAAAACCCAATTAGCTATAATGGTACAAGGAGAAAAACATAATAAATGGTCAGAGCTTTTGCCGGCGATTCGTTTTGCAATGAACAGTACTATCGGGTCCACAACAGGTAAAACCCCGGCGTACCTGACATTCGGAAGAGAACTAAGATCTCCACGAGACAACGAAGTTGACTTCCGGAATATAGTAATCTCTGAAAACATAATTCCAGAAATAACTCCGAAACTTGTGCAACTAGCGGAGACCTTAATCAAGGCAAGAGAGGTGCAAGAAATGAAGGAGGAGTCACGTAAAGCATACGTCGATAAGCATAGACGTAACCATCCACAGTATCATCCAGGAGACATGGTACTTGTCAACCTACATCCCATTAGTAAGGGAGCTCAGGGTGTCACCGCAAAATTTGCACCTCGTAGAGATGGACCCTACGTCATCATGAATAAACATGGACCCGCCTCTTTTAATGTAGCGTTCCCAAATGATCCTACCAACTCAATCGGACTTTATCATGCATCCGCTTTGACCCCATACAGAGTCGAATGCCATGACACTGTTCCAGAGCCTGTGCAACCACTTCGAAGAAGAGGACGCCCCAGAAAGAAGATTGTTGACGACAAACCTTTACCTGGAGACAAGAGAGGACGCGGACGTCCTAAGAAACAATAACGCCCTATTATTCAGTCCTTCACGCCGAGACGTCTTTGAGGACTGAGGGGGAGATTGTAACACACCTCATTATTATGAACGTCATTATTATTGTATAATGTATCTGACAACTAGCGCCATCTGTGTATAACTCTTTAAACTGTTAGCGTTTACGATTCCTTTGAGGAACGTAAACAGTAGAGGACTCACTTAGTCAACTTCATTGACAGTATTGCAAGTGGTTCGCAGTATAACCACTAGATGTCGCTGTTTATTGATGTGACGATCGTAGAACGCGGTGTTAAGAATTACTGCCGTTTAATGACTTCGACAGATTATTTGTTGTTCGTCAATACAAATCCCAGCTGACAGAAAGGTGCATCTGCGGATCTCGTCCTACTTGGAAAGATCACGTGGGACATCCCTGTCAGTTGGACTTTTTGGATTAGAGGACCAAGTACCCTGCCTTCGTCCAAGCGGACTTGGTTGTGTGTACTACGCCCTATTTAAATACATATATTGTAAATTAAGTCTGTGTCTGTACTTCAAATAAACACCTGCAAGCCATCTCAAGTGTTTCCTTCAAACCTGTGACGTCAACACACCGACCTACCCTACACAATTAATTATCCTAAAAATGGCCATTCCAAGTCGAGGTTGGAACATGGAATGGTTACAACTACTAACTACATCTAAACCTACAGATGTCCTTTCCAAGCCGATATTAGGACATGGAAAGGTTACAATAATTAAATATACTAACTACATCTAATTAGCGTACGAATATTCATCCTACTCGAAGTAGGAATATGGAATGGTTCTTCTTGCAAGAAATGATCTTAAATATTAGTTTGGTATTAATGAATTCCTTGACGTCATGGCAGCATCGGTGTCGAGGTGATTGCACCGTCAGTAACTTCCTACATTGATGCAATGTTATTTCTGAGTCAGCAAGTCTGCTAATACCTAAGCTATGCATTTCTTGCTCAAGGTAACCGTACCGTTACCGATACCGCACGGTAGAATAATTCTTTTATTACATGTAAATTTTAACGTTCAAAAGTGCCGCTTAATGGCCTAGTTGAAATTAATACATTTGACTTTGACTTTGTTGCAAGGTCTATGAACACTTAGTTTCCGCAATGTCAGCAGATTCCTGCCTGACCTTACTACCTGCTATTTATTTTTAACGTAATCCGATTACTTTCGTTGTAATAAATCACTTGATTTACTGCTTTAATTACTCAGTATCGTTATAATGTCATAAAACGATGCTCATAAGTTGCTAATTAAAAACCTGACACTGACAATTAAATGATTTTTTTTTAATGACTATCATAAACTGGCCAGTCCTTTAAAAAGGTTTTAGTTTGATGTTAATTAGATATCGGTGAGAGGGTTATGCTTTTTGAACTTGGTTTTCAAGTCATTAAATTCAGTTGTCTGTAGTATGTCGTAGCTTTAATAGTAGTTTATGCAATGGCCATATAATAGGGGTTATTAAAACACGAGCGTAGGTTTATCAAATGAGGCGAAGCCGAATTTGATAATAATATTACGCGAGTGTTTTAATACCTAATTATATGCCGTTGCATACACTACTTTATCTTCACTCATACAGTTGAAATAAAACAAAAGTGGAAAGGGAAAAATATTTGGTATGGCGGGCAATTTAGATTCTCATTGCGCAGCGCGCGCATCCACAGACAATTAAACTTCTTTGCTACAGCCCATACGCGCCAGAAAATTAAAAAGTAAAAGTGTGCTATAAAAATTAAAAAGTTATTTTATGATGCACTTGTTTGAAAATCGAAGGAAAATGTTGAACTGTAATGGTTTTTTTTTTTTAATTTTACCTATCCACGAATATAAAGTACGTGTTTATACAATATTTTTTGAATTCGTATTTGGAACATTACGTTGTGAGTGTAGATAAAAGATATTATGTGTCCTGCACCATAATTTTTCGTTTGACAATTTGTTTGCTTGACAACGTTAAACACGCAATGAATACTGTTGAATTGAAAAGGATTGCGAACGGACAGAATTTGAAAGCCAACGAAAGTATAAATACGACTAAAGTCGTCACAATCTAAGAAGTCCGTTGTTTCTCCTTTTACATGCCGTAAGAAATTGATAATCAAATTCATAATACTAATTAATTATTATGTTACCCATATACTATAACAACGAGTGTCATTCGCAAGCATCAAGTTTAATTATTATTAAATATTTTTATAGCTGTCAAAACGACTACCATAAAACTAAAAAGTGGTTTTTGAACGATCTAAAAACACGTAAATCGTTGCAACAGCATATTAAGGACGATTTGCTGATAGTTAAACTTTTTCTATCTCACGAAGGCGGGTTACGTGACTTTTATGACGGCGAAATATGAGTCATTTTGCTACGATTCATCCGCCTTCGTGAGATGGAACAACTATACTAAATTGTGCTGGCAATTTTTTTAAAATTAGAAGCTACCATAAAAAACTGTAAGGTTAATCGCCGCTTTAATACTTATTTTTAACCCCCGAAAGAAAAAGATAGATTTTTTAAGTTTGACATGTGTATCTGTGAATTTCCGTGTGTCTGTATGTGGCATCATAGCTCCTAAACAGATGGACCAATTTCGATTTAGTTATTTTGTTTGAAAGGCGACTTTTCAAAAGTGTTCTGAGTTAGGTTTGTTTAATGTAAATCTATATACAATTTGAATTTGAATCAGGGTTATTCTCGCAAGACATGTTGCCATAATTACGTTTTTCAATAGAGTTTCGATCAAGACGTGTCTACTACTAGGTAAATATGTACTTTAAAAAGCATGAAATAATAATTTAGTTAAAAAAAGCTCTCTAAAAACAAGACATAAGCCTCGTACTCGCAGGGGACTGCTAAGTTAATAAAATAAAAAACCTTATTAACAAAAAAAAATACCGACGAAGTAATAAAATAAGCATTATAAGTATACTTATTATTGGAATAAGCTTATTAGCTTGTTCTCTTAGCTAATGAGATATTTATTTTATTGTGAAGTAAAACGTTGTACGTAATTTTTTACAATGTTTAGTAATAGTTTATTGTACATATAGTAACTTTCATTGTTTAACAGGATTTAAATAGTCTTTGTACTGGTATTTAACGAACGCAATAAACTTTTCAGTTCGAGCAGCTTGCGTTTACATGGATGGAGAGACAAAAACTTGGAGGTTCATACTCTTCGCATCGTGCGCAGTCGGAGAAACACGTCGTCGTGTGCTCAACGACTTTACACGCTGATACTATTATGGACTTTCTAAACGAATTTTACGCGCACCCTCTGTTACAAGACTACTATGTAGTGTTGCTGTCTCCTATGGAACTAGACACGACTATGAGAATGATATTACAGGTAATTGTCATAAAATTGTTTATTTACTACAATGATTTATTAACATGGGGGTATGCAGAAACTACAGAAAACCATTTGGTACGATCCTTACATACTCCTTCTGCTTCATTTACGTTCATGCATGTAGTCATACAAGCACGCCGGTTATGAATACTGCGCACCTGGCCTTTCTGAAGAACGTCACCAATCCCTTCATACACGGATCTTCGGCAAAAGGCATGAGTTTATCTATGTACCTAAATATGTACGTACTCTAACATTGTAAATTTATTTATATTCTTATGGAATGGGCATACCTAAATGATAAAATTTATTTATAGAAAACTCTACTAAAATAAACTAGAAAGTTATTTTTTTAGCACACTCGATATCTGTTTCGTATTGCGCAGCTTTTAGGTTCATAATGCAGTATATTTCATAAACAGTGAGCTTTTTGTATCAGTAGATATTCGTGAGGATAAGTAATCGGCTAGCGCCCGTAAATATAAACTACACTAACTTGGATGGCCGGCCAGCCCCTTTTACAAAAATAATACGTCATTGTCTGTCTTGTCTGATTCCTCATTAGTGTGTTTAAGTTTAACCGTCTTTAAACCATGCGTTCATTTATGAAATTTCAGGTTCCTATTTGGGCACAAAGAGTGATTTATATCCAAGGATCCTGCTTAAAAGATACCGACCTAATAAGAGCACGGATGAACGAAGCTGAAGCGTGTTTTATTCTTGCCGCCAGGAATTATGCAGACAAGACAGCAGCAGATGAACATACAATACTGAGGTAAAAGCTTAGAATTATTTGTTTTTAATATTTTATTTACTTCCATGTCCTGGTTTCTGTAATCAAATCTTGCAAGTAAAATTTGAGCCACTTCCCGGTGTTGCACTGAGCTTAACTTCTGCACAAACGTTTGGTTCTCGTGACAGTGCAATTTTTAATATAAGCGCTTGTTTAAAAAAATCTTATAATATTTAGCTTGTTATAGTATGATCTTATTATACAAATATATGTAAATGAAACCAAAAAACATGGTTTACTTTAAAAAAAAATTTGCCAAATGTATTTAATAAGAATTTAGAAGCTGAAATAATATAAATCTTGACAATACTCGTATATCTGAGAACACGGTTAGTTCCTAAAAATGTTTCTGAAAAAAACACCGCACGACCAGTAAAATAAACCCAGGGTCCAGCACTTCGTGCTCGTAACAAGTTAATTCTAGCAACAGTGATTTGTATGATAACTTTATTTTCAGATCGTGGGCCGTGAAAGACTTTGCACCTGCAGTGCCGCAATACGTACAGATTTTTCGACCTGAAAATAAATTGCACGTTAAGTTTGCCGAGTTTGTGGTTTGCGAAGATGAATTCAAGTATGCCCTTTTAGCGAATAACTGCACTTGTCCAGGAGCTTCTACACTTGTAACTCTGTTACTCCATACCAGCCGGGGCCAGTAAGTCAAATTAATTTATTAAAACCATGCTAAATTATAAAACACCGGCCACATTGATGTCGCATGCCACAGCTTGCTGTCTCGTCCCTGTTCGGGTCTCGACCTGGATGGGGAAAGGTAACTTGCCTTTTTAACGAAATTCAAATGCTATAACTGACGTGGGTTTCTTAAGATCCCACTTTGCCATCCACATTTATCAAGATATTATAACAACAGTTTACCAATTTCAAAATAAACATCCTGAACTTTATCCGTGGCATGGGTATTACTGATTCTACAAAGTTTTGCACTTTGACTCCAAATGGGACTACTTATATGTTTGTGATGCATATTAAAATTACTGATTTCACATAAACCTGAATGGGCACTGATGGAACGTCAGAAGATAGGCAAATGTTCAAATTGGTCGTTTTCTATGGAGATAATCCATTTTGTATAGGTAATTTTTGAGAAAAGCTCTTTTAAAAGAGCATTGGTTTTAGGGTTCCGCACTCGTTCATCCAACTCTCTGTTACAAGGGAGTTTTTCTGGAACTGTTATAGGTACTCTTGCAATTTGTATGGTCACTAAACTTAAACAAATATTAAACCAAATCATCGCTTACCATCATGTGAGATAGAGTCAAGCGCAAGCCTATCAATAATAAAAAAACCGGCCAAAGCGTTGCATGTCGGGCCACGCGCAGTAATAGGGTTCGTAGTTGCATAACAATGCGGACTAAGAAGAGGGTTTTTACTTGGACATCAAAACGCTTTCAGCGGCTTACAACGTCTAAAAACGGGCCCACATAGGACGATGGTAACTTAAGAAGGAGTTATAAAGTTCAACTTCACAAGTGAAGTTAGAAAAAATATGATCTATTTGAGTACCACCGCGGGTGAGAGAGGCAAGCGTTTGTAATAAAGATTTATAACCAGCGTCACTTAATAATTTGAATACTGCAATATTGCCGTTACGGAGAAATTCGTCGTTAAAATCTTCAAATATTCATAAACCGAAAACAAATGTTTTAGCATGAGTATTTTAAAACAACCTACTCATCTACCAAAAATCTATCTAATCATTTATCAAATTATTCAATGATAGGAACAAACAACCAACGTAAATAAGCTGCAATAAATAATCCATATAGGGCTTCCCAATCTTTTTTAATACTGTGACTCCCTTTACACAGTGGTTTTTTTTGCGACGCCCTTTTACCTTATTATTGATTATTAACTTTTTTTATAGTTGCTTGAAAACATATTGATTATTAGGAAAAACAGTAGTCAGTGAATTCTCTTTTCGGAGTATAACTTTCAAATCAGAGCTAAAGTTTTGAAAAAGTTACTCTCGTTTCATTTTCTCAATTGATTGTAATCTGTCATCATCATCAGCCTATAACAGTCCACTGCTGGCTTGTAATCTGTACTACGACTTAATTACTGCAACTGCAGAATGGCCAGTTTCAATCGACACCACAGATAATATAATACTAACATGTAGATGTCTCATCCCATAGAGAGAAACCATGCCGACATAACTAGGGTTTTTCGTCTGATTATATTGATTAATTTTTGTAAATCGATTGCGTTCCGTTCCGTTTCACGGCGATAGATAGATCACCATCTATATCTGTGGCGACCCTATCGAGCAGTACTAGGAATCTTCAGTACCCAGAGTTGGAGAATCACCATCCACATGTCACACATTGAATTACCTTGTATTTATCGAATAGTACCAATTAGTATTTATCGAGTATTATTTTGTAGTTTCAGGCTCATATTACCTCATATTTAATAGTTCCAACAGCTGTTCTTTCTCGTTTACGACGCCCGTGAGAGAGCACCACGACGCCCCGGGGCGTCGAGGCGCACGGTTTGGGAATCCCTGATCTATATGAAGGACGTCAATTGCAAAAGGAGCCACGGGAAATGGTTAGTTCGTTCCTGGATCCACATACGCACGGTCCTTGTTTCTTTCTCTAAGCTGTCGGAATTTGATTTTTTTTATGGAACTTTGATAGGTCCATACTTAAGTAGGTAACTTAAGTATGGACCTGTCAAAGTTCCATTCACTTCCTCTTTCACCCTTACGTTCCATTTTACAAACGAAATCCGTGACATCACCAGATTGCATAATATTTACTAATAAATTTTATACAGCTATAAAAAGTACGTTAACATTACATTACTTCAATCAAGATTAAAAAATCTAGTTATTAAAGAAATTATAATCTTTAATAACTTGATTTTTCATATTTATGCAATTTAATAATACCTATTTGAAATGTATACAACCTTATTATGAAACTATGAACTGGATCGTAGGTCGTAATCAATTACTTCAAGATTGTCATTATTTATTTTGTCAATGATGCCTTAACGTAAGAAAATATTATATAACATGATTTGTTATTGCCAAAATCAAGAATTGAAGCTTATAATTAGTAGAACTGAATGTGTTCAGACTGAGCAGTTGTTGGCTCGTGTGATACCTCATAGAACTACAGAATATTTTACTCAGAATTTCACAAGTTCTCTCAAGAGGGAACAGCTGAACAAGAACAGAATTGACTCACACAGAAATTGTGCATCTGCATTGGAATCTGATTGCATTTGTGATATACCAAAAAATTTGGACTTTTGTGATGCAATTTTTAAGGAGTGACCTGAGTTTTCAAGACCAGAGGCTTTGCTAGCCATCGAAGAGCCTCCGAAGGAAAACAATATTAGCCAGGGTGGGTGCCATTGGATATGTGTCGGATATTATGAAGGATGACTGAGTTTTAATATGTGCTAACAAACAATATAATATCTGCCTACTTATTTTGTTAAATAATAAATAAATGATACTTATCATGTTGTTTTTATCATCTTATACAAAAGCCAAATTATGTACACATTTTCATCTTGTAACCTCTTCTTGTTCTTTTTTTGTATTGTCTATAGGCTTGCGCTTGACCACTACCTCACCTGATGGTAAGCGATGATGTGGTCGACGGTGAAGCACGCTTGCCTAGAAAAACCCATTCACTCTTGACTTAAAGACCCCTAGATTGTAGCTATCGGGAAACAGAAACACGCGCTAGCTGTACGCATAATAAAAGTGTCCCAAAACGTTTTGTGCGTATAGGTGGAATTTCTACCATGTACCGATGACGCATCGCCGTACGTCTGGTAGTCCGATGATGGAACAGGCTGGGTGGAATTAAATCATGCAATTCCATCGCACATTCCCCGAAATACAACCGATAAAAAACCGACAAGCTGGCAACTCGGCGACGATGTTCAAGGCTCTGGAGCTTTGACTTGACCAGTGCCTCATTGCCGATGAGTTTCTTGGCCCGCTTTTCAATCGACTCTAGTGCATGAAGCTGGTATTTGGCAGATCCATCCCAGAGATGAGAACAGTACTCCATGCACGAACGAACTTGCGCTTGATACAAGTGGAGCAACTGTTCCGGCGTTTAGTACTCTCTCACCTTCGCAAGGATCCCCAACTTTTTGGCAACCAGCTGAGCCTTTTCCTCTATGTATGGCCCAAAATTAAGAGTCGATGTCAACGTAACGCCAAGAAGCTCAAGATAGTCCGTTATTGGCACGGTTACATCACGGAAAGTTGGAGCCGGGTGAAAGTGGCTCTTTTTAGCGGAAAAATGACACGCCTGGGTATTAGCAGCATTAAACTTGACAAGATTGGCATTGCCCCATTCGGAGACTGCTTGCAAGGACAAGTTCAAAAGCTCCACCATGTCCTCACGGAGAGACCGGATCTGCGGCCCTTGTCTTGTGAATCCTACTAATATTCTGTATAGGTATGAAAGTTTGTATGTTTGGCTATTTGTTAATCACACCTCAATGGTTGAACGTATTTGGAAGTATATAATTTGGAATATATTATATCTTGGAAACGCCGGGAGGGGACGCCCTAGAAAGACATACATAGACCTTATAGGTGATGTTCTTCAGAAAGGCCAGGGGCGCAGTACTCATAACCGGCGTGTGTGTATGACTAGATGTATGAATGTGAGTGAAGCAAAAGAAGTATGTAAGGATCGTAGCAGGGTGGCGTTTTGTAGTTTCTGCCTACCCCCATGGGAAAAAGGCGTGAGTTTATGTATGTATGTAATTTGGAATACAATAACACAATGACAAGAATTAGAACCTAGGATATAATAATAAAAAATATATATAATAATAAATAAACGGAATAACAAAGCCTTTTATTCTGAAATCAGAGATATAAAACTGTAGTCTATACGTAACGTTTATGAAATAACAATATCGAGTTAAAACCAAATGTTGGTTTTATTCAACTTTAAAATATAAAGAGACATTAGGATCATGTAATGACAATTTCAAACACTAGAAAGCATAGACTCCTAATGAGTCTGAGAAGTACTCCACATTCTCTCTCGCTGCATTCTAGCTTGAGGTGTCGTAGTCCTGCAGATAGGCCGGTGGTCTTCTATTCCTGGTAGTCTGTAGAATTGAAGAAGTATCTGGGGCAGCACTCTCTGTAGAAACAAATGAGAAGACGCTTTTTGTTTCTATAGTTTCAGTACGTTCGCCTTCTTCCCCGCTCTCTAACCCTGTTGGGGCTAAATGTCTGTTAGACACGGTCGTTTCTCGGCCGTTGCTCAGTCTCACAAAAGAATAGTCCAGGTTGGACTCCAACAGCTCGACTTCCTCGACTATGGGAGAGTATTTGTTGGTTCTGTTGTACTTTTTCACACTTAGGACAGGACCGGTTGTCAAGTTGGTACCAAATGTCC
Organism: Anorthoa munda; assembly: GCA_945859665.1. Lineage (NCBI taxonomy): Eukaryota > Metazoa > Arthropoda > Insecta > Lepidoptera > Noctuidae > Anorthoa > Anorthoa munda. The sequence continues at coordinate 44,198,362 of OX243893.1, forward strand.
GTTTTTAGATTTTCTATTGTGTACAAACATCATTTCATGAGGAGTTTGGTTCGTTGCTGTTCATAGCAGAGATCTTATTGAGTGCAGTGCTTGATTTAGAACCATTTCTTATTGCTCTATTATAAATCTCTGTGATTTTAGAGCTAATTGTATTGTCTTCCAAATTGTTCCATTTGTGCGCTCTATTTGCCCATTACCCTGTGGGTTATATGCTGTCGTTTGACTTGTAGATATACCTCTATTGTGTAAGTAATCTTTTACTTTGACATAAAAGCGGAGCCACGATCGGAATGAACATAAGCTGGCAATCCAAATGTGCAGAAAAGAGTCGATAAATGATTAATTACAGTCGCAGCGAAAACGTCTTGGCACGGGAATGCGAATGGAAACCGCGAATATTCGTCTATTACAGACGAATATTCGCGGTTTCAGTATGTACTTGTTAGACGAAGATGACGGTACTGGCCCTTTAAAATCGATAACCAGTCTTTCGAACGCTGAAGTCGCTTTTACCAAATTGCCATTATTAAAAAAAATAAACGAGGTTTCACGACTGCACAGACTGAACATGCGTTTGTCATCTTTCTGACATCTTCTACCGAAAATGATAGATTCTTACTTCGTATCCAGTGATACATTCGTGTAACGCCTGGATGGCAATAGTAGTTTATGAAACTGTTGCATAATAAAGCTCTATCCACACATATCAGGGGCGTGCCCGTGACGTGATAGGGCCGGGTCCCGTCAGGGGCTCAAAAAAATATCGGTGGGAACATTTTATATGACATCGTTCACACACGTCCGTGCACGGGCCCGGGCACGTCCTGTCCACGTCCCGGGCACGGCCCTGATATGTGTGGATAGACCTTTAGGGGTATTAAAACATGTGTTCGGGCGAGGTTTTTAATAGTATTCACAGGAATGTTTTAATACCTAGTTATGTGCCGTTTCATACACTATATCTACACTCATACATTGGGATTGAACCTACTAAATACCTTTTTTTCATTTTCCATGCTATAAAAAAGTTATGCATTTATCATATAATTTTCTCGTCTTTGCTGGTAATATATTATGAGTAATTTCCTTCGCAGCAACATCAAATATCGGGCGAAATCATATTTTCTTCACATTCACTGATATCAGACATTTTTAAGCAAGAATTAAAAAATCTCATGAAATTCAATACAGAAAAACCTGCAAAACGTATGAATGGCGCCAAAACCCAGCACATCACCGCATTAACCGCGCATGCGTTAAGGTTTAGCACGCACTGCGATATTTATTCGCGAGAATTTTTTCGCCCATTCTGCGACCTACGGAATTGTATGAAGCTGCTTGCATTGCAGTAAAAAAAATGTGCAGAAATAATACCGCAAGAAATCCGGGTTTTGTCACTGAGTCCACCGCACCGCGGCGTGAATTTAATTCGCGCGAATATTTTGAGCTCTATGAACAGGTAGAAAGAGACAAAATTCGCGGGCATTGTCATAGACAAGTAAAAATTGGAATAAATTCTTTTTAAATAGGTACTATAAAAATGGCATTACAAAAAAATTATTGATGAAAACTCCTTAGTAATTAACTTCTTGGATTTGTCCTGTATCGTAATAGAAAAAAATTGTATTATAGCATTATTTTGTTCGAGAAAAAGTTTTATAATAAGATTCTATTTTTAAATTTTGTTATTGTGTTTATAAAGTATGTCAATATAAACTCGTTTTGAAGTTTATAAATGAGACTAGATAAAGTTCATTATGCAAGTCCTTCATGCAAGTCCTTCAATTTAGATTCCGTGTGAATAGCGCAGATACATGACAGTGCATCAGCAGCGTCATTTCCATTTCCTGGTCTATAGACAATATCATATTTGTAGCAAGATAATTCTAATCGCCATCTCTCTATCTTCTCGTTCTTTATCTTGCTTGTATTTGTGCGATTAAACATAAAGGAAACTGATCGTTGGTCTGTGATTAGTCGAAAAGAACTTCCAATCAAGTAGTGTCGCCACTTACGGAGAGCCTCGACAGTGGCATACGCTTCCTTTTCTATGGCTGAATGTCGTTTTCCTGTTGTGTGGTGGATAGTGTGCGCGAAAAGAAAGCTACTGGGCGTCCTTCTTGAGTCAATGTAGCCGCAATAGCATTATCAGAGGCATCTGTTTCGACTGTAAACATTTTATTTTCATCGATAGCAAATATTGTAGACTATGCAATGCAATTCTTCAAGTCATCAAAAGCAGATATAGCTTCATCATTTAATGGGAATTCTGGATTCACGAGGCAGTGTACTTTTTTTTAAAATTTTGGTATCCACTTGAATAAAGGGAAGATATGCCGAGAGCTCGTTTAAGTGAAGTATTTCCTGTCGGAATTGCCATGCTAATAAGAGGTTGGAGTCGGTCTGGATCAGGTTTAATGGACTTTTTCGAAATATTGTATCCGAGTAGGTTAATTGTGTTTATTGAAAACGTAGATTTCTCTTTGTTAAAAGTTAAACAGTACTTCTGAAATGCATCCATGATTTCTTTTTAATTCTTATCATGTTCTGCCTTGTCTTTTCCGCATACAATGACGTCATCTAAATAGGCATATGTATCTGTCAAATACTACTCTTTTATTATTATTTAGTCCGTGATTCTTTGAAATCCACTGACTCCATTTGTTACGCCAAACGGGATACGAAAAAATTTATAGTTTCCCGCACGCCTCAAATGCTATATATTCTGTTTTCTGCTTCCATTATACATACCTGATGGCAAGCGCTTTTTAAATCAATTTTAGAAAACTCGTATTTTGAAATGTTGTTCACCATTTTTTCTATATTTGGTAAAGGTTAGGCATCCAAATCTGTATATTTGTTAATGGTCTGAGATAGTCTATGACCAATCGTTTCCGGTGATTTTGATTTTTGGTGATTAGAACTTGCGCTCGCCAAGGTGATCTGGTCTCTTCAATAACTCCGTCTGCAAAGAGCTGATTTATTAAAATTTCTATGAATTTCAGATCATCGTTACTGTATTTCCTAGACTTAACAGCAATTGGTAAGCAGTTGGAATGTAAATTCGAAAATAAAGGAACAGTGGTGGTGATACAGATGAAGACAGCACATTACATATTTGTAATGGTCTTCTAGGTCCACCAAAAGTAATTTCAAGTTTCGAGTGTTCTTTCAGTATATTATGTCCTATGATAACATCAGCGCAAATGTATTTAACGATGAGAAGCGAAGCTTTTTGGTAAACATTGCCGTTAAGAACAATCTTTGCTTGAAGTAGCCCTTCACAATTGATTGTGTGAGTTATTTGGGCCATTGTTACAGATTCAGTACATTGTTTTTTCATAAAAGAAGAATTCGAATAAAAATCATAATTGATAAAGCTTTTTGAGCTTCCAGAGTCAATTAAGGCGTATGCTTGTTTGCCTATAACTTCAATGGTGACAACTGATTTCTTTAAACTAGCCGGAGCAGCAATTTCTTTAAACTAGCCGGAGCAGCAATTTCTTTAAACTAGCCGGAGCAGCAACAGCCGTAACATCATCAAATATATTTTCAGGAGGTCCCGCATCAGTAGCAGTAGCAGCGTTAATATTTGTCTTAGGGCAAATGTCCCCTTTTTGGCAATTTTGCTAATTGGCATTTAACGCTGGGCAGTTCTGCGGCCGGTGAACTTTATTTCCGCAAAAAAAGCATCGTCTCAAATGGTGTTCTGGTGTTAGTAGTTTATTTTTGTCTTCCGTTGCCGTCTTTGGCAATGCTATGACTAGAGATTCACCAATAGTCGGATTTTTTAATGTTTGCGCATTATTTTCAGCAGTTGCAATTGCTTGTGCCTGGTTAGCAGCTTCATCCAACGTCAGGTTAAAATTTTCTAGCAAGCGCTCGCGAATTTTGTGCGAAGTAATGCCAGAAATAAATGCGTCTCTTATGAAATCATTCTTATTACATTCTGCTTCAACATTTTTAAATTGACAGTCTGCTTAAAATTCTCAGGTGCTGAAGATATTGTTGAATGTTTTCATGGCATTGCTGTTTTCTTTTAGCCAGAATATGTCTCGCAAAAATATCATTTACTGTTTTAACAAATATGGTGTCGAGTGTAGTTACTGTGCGTCTTTCATAAATCGAATTCCCGCGACCTTAACCAGGTCATCGGTCTACAGAGGAAGGCCTTAAAACGCTGGGTACGCCGCCAAGCGGTCGCCACTCCAGAACTTTTCAGCCCATCGACCATCCGTTCTTCGAGCATCTGAGATCTATCAGGCGTGAAATATGTAGTTGCATCCAATCTATTGTTTTATATAATTCAGGGCAAACACTCTTCTTCCACGCATCGGTCTTCGTTGAGGCATCTCCAAGGAAGACAAGGATGTATCTTCGTCACTAGTTTTATAAGTTTTATATATTATTTTGTATTTATTTCGCTTGATCACCGTTTAGCAAAGGCTTGTCAAATATCAACTGCCAAATGTAACCAGTGTAGCCAGATTTGACGAGCCCCAAGTTTCCGAAAATTTAGTTTTTCCGTTTATAAAAAACTCCAGGCGACCACTATTCACTAAAACCACGAAACATTCTACGAAACTTAAATTTCCATGGTTTCCTTGAACACACTACAAGCTAATATCAACTTTAATGCGTTAGATACAAGAATCATTGTTGGTTCCACATAAAACATTTTTTAAGTTTTCTTTATTTTCCCTGGGTTGTCGCGACTGAATTATAATGAAAAATAGTGATAAACTGTTAAAAGCATTTTGATTTCCAGTTATTTTCATCATTCCTCAGATAATCTTGTATTAGATAGTCTTATTCCGAAATCGCCTAAAATGGCTCCATTTTATTTCTGAGGTAGCCTAAATAGCGAAAGGTCACTCAATCTGGCTGCACTGATTATGTAACGTTGACAACGGTTTGAGAAAACTTTGAAAATGATCAAATGTGTTTTCTCAGTTGTGAAACCCAATTAATTGAACGTCAATGAAGATTTTTTGTATGACATGATGCTTAAATCGTCGAATACTTAGATCAGAAAAAGGCCGTATAAGTCGTAAACTTATAAAGCCTACTTAGCTGTGATAGTTTTCCTTGTAATTTCGTTAGACTTACTACTGCCGTGATATTTTTAACATAACGAAAACCATTTCGCTGGCAGGGGGGGGGGGGTTTACAGTTATGACCTATTTAAAAATATAAATAAAGATGGTGGCAAACTGTGAAAATGCTCGCTAGAACGCTCGCTACAATGCTCGCTAAGACGCTCCTGGTTATTTTAACCCTAAACAATCCAATAAGCTTTTGTAACTAAACTGACGAGTAGTGTCCGACAGACTTATCACTTAAATCTAACGCATATGATAAGGTTTAATGTTATTGGGGGAATCTATTCTGGCATAGCTGTGGGCAATAGATATGTACCACAACTAAAAAGTGAAAAATATAACTTTTTTTACAAACAAATACAACCGACTTGCAAATAAAAACACTACAAATTGAAAATTAACTTCTATTTCGGCAGTTGGTGTCACAAACCGAAGAAACAAAAACAAAAACACCGACTTCCGAAATTAAAGTTATTATTCACTTTGTAGTGTTTTTATTTGAAAGTCGGTTGTATTTTTGTACACGAACATGTTCTTTCAGTATTTAACCTTTAGGTGTTACTTATTTACTTACAAACGTTTCAGAGTAGACATACATTCCAGTTGCATTTATCGCAACACTTTTTAGGAGTTCTGGATATTTTTAAAGGACAAATATGACAACGCAGCTCTCTGATTTGATCCTACCACGTCTTGCATGGCTGCCAAGTGATAACTCAGTCTTCTCTTCTTTTCGTGTGAGGACGCAGTAAAAATAGTTTTATTTATGCATTTTATGTCGTTGTTTCGTATTTTAATTCTGGAAATACATTTTTTCGTAAACTTATATAGAAAATAGTATAACATAATAGAAATAATGCCAACAATATAAATAAATTAACGAAAAACTGTATGCGGCCGGAAACGACCAGGCAACCTTGCAGTAAACTATTGTACTATCAAGAATCATTAATACAAATAAGTTTCATCAAAAACACACTTCCTGCAAATTTTTTCACTGTGATCTTATAGGGGACGAATGTTGGCGATACAATGAGTTTTCTTAAGATGCTCTTTGATTTAGCTATTTTGTGTTTTTATAGTCTTTGACAACCATTATGTGAGTTCTGTTGCTTCACCTAGTCATGCAGAATACTTAAACAGACAGAAAAATATTGTCCTGTTTTATTTAGTAGTAGGCATATTTTTCATGCAAACCACACTCCGAAAAGTGAAAGTAAGGCCGAGTTTCTCACCTCTAAATTATCGCAGAATTAATGTGACAAATTGTCAAGCACGTTATCTGCTGTGATTGGCTATTGATAATTTAATCAACCAATCATTTTTTTTTCAATTCATTCATTCTGCGATAATTTAGAGGTGAGAAACTCGGCCTAATTGTTGTTATTTTAAGTTCTGCTAAACTGATAACCAGAAAAAAGGGACTGCTTTCACTACTTTCTACAAAATACCGATATCTTTATAATTAGTTTGTATGCGACGCGACGTGTTTAACCTATCACCCCTCAATTTTGCACGGACAGCGTGCAAACCACAATAAAAATAGCTACAGAAACTTCATACAAACCATTCATGTTTTTTTAACGTTCTTACAGGGAAGGCCAGCAGTCGCCTGAGGAATGGCATCGACTATATGGTAAATGTTCGGGCAATGAAATTTACCACATTGTTTTAGGTGACAGTCGATTCTTTGGCGAGTATGAAGGAAAAAGTTTCACCTACGCTAGTTTTCATTCGCATAGGAAGTAAGTTCTGATTTATTTTTAGTAAAAAGTTATGTCACCAATAGAACAGATATTATTAACGTGATTTTTGTCAAGGTACGGCGTTGCTTTAGTTGGAGTACGCCCAGCTGAGCTTCCAGAATTCTATGAAGAAACCATTCTATTAAATCCTGGCCCACGTCACATTATGAAAAGTAGTGACACCTGTTATTATATGAGCATAACAAAGGAAGAGAATTCTGCTTTTGTTGTGGCTGAAAAACAAACAGAACCGAAACCAACAATACCAAAAGACCAAACTGCATGTAGTCTACTTTCTAATGAGAAGAAACCAGGTGATGCAGAGGAGGTTTCTGACCAGCAGAAGAAACCAGACGGTAGTAGCGTCGTTCAGTACGACCTTCCACAAGTGATTCTCCAAGCTCCCGCGAGTTCCACACCAAAAGCATCGCCATCACGCATCAACAAAGCTAATACCGTATCATCCGCTAATTTTATTGTCACTAGCTGTGAGTGTCACAGTTGGTAAAACCAAAAGTAGATCGAATGCATATTTCTATCTGTTTTATTTAAGATAACATGCATTCGGCCTACTTTCTTTTTGGTTTGCTTATTGCTCGTTGTCTTTATTGGCGGAATATATTACTCACGCAGTTGGTGCGTCTGATTATAACGTTAAAGGCAAATAGCAACTCACTCATTTCAAAAACAAAAGTACTATGATAACGAGGCAAATAAGCAATTAAAGTATTATTACTAACTTCCACACAGTATCAAAAAGTTGTTTATAAGTTGTTACCTTCCTTGTTATCGTGTACCTCTTCATAATCTTTACTATGTAGGGATACACAAACCGGTCAGTGGCTTGGGTGTGCTTCCGTGTCAAGTAAAACCATCTCAATGTATTTTAAGAAATAATAGCTCTTGAATTGAGTATCACTAATAAAAAAAAAGATTTATGCATGTCTCGTTTGTATGTCTCGTTTATATGTCTCGTTTGTATGATAACATTGCATTTAGTTACATAGACTGAACAGTGTGGATCGATTTGAGGTTGATACATACTCAATATCACCAGATGCATCTTTGTTGTTCATAACTACTGTAGGTACCCGCGGCAATTTTTAAACATCGTATGCGCTATTATCTACTACTGCTATACTGCTTATTTCCTTTTGACAACTAATAACATATTAATGAAACGTCGCTAGAGACAGGCATTGAATTTTATTTCTTTCCTCTTTTTTTGTCACTCCTTCGATAACTGCTAAAAGTTCTTCTATTAAATCGAATTTCTAATCGATCTAAAGGTGTGTAACAACTATGAAGTATTATGAAACATTCATGCATCTGGTTCCTACTTCTAATTGTGTAGGTGTTATTTATTAATTTTATTTGTTTAACTATACATGGTAGAAAGTTGAAGCAGGTTCTGCGGGGTTCAGTATCTTATGAATTGATACTACCAATTAACTAGCTTCTACCCCCAGTTTCGCCCGCGTGGCATGTTGATAAAAGTCCTCCTGCAAGTCCTAGGTACCTAGGTAAAAGAAACTGTAGATAGTGTCATTTTATTCAATATTCTAATATAGTTAAGAGTTTGTCGACTACCCTCATCTGATCTGTTCATGTTCTCATCATGTTTTAATATAAAGACAACAATGAAAAAAAATATTAGATTCCTCTTTAGGCTTAGGGGGAGACCCGTACAAAACCGTATACCGGGGTTAAACAGTACAGCATGTTAATTGTAGTCAATAATACAAATTGCCCGCGCGCAAGCTGCTCAGTGGCATCGCCCAATGGGAGCTGCAACCTACCAATATAACAGATCTATTGACACTGCAATCTAAAATAAAATCGGCTCAGTTGTTAATGCGCTATGGTGGAACATAAGCATACATACGTATGTACCTACTATATACTATTCTATATGTATGTGTAGTCTATGTATGATATATTATTTCGTGTAAAAAATAAGTAAAGATTAAATTTTACTCTAAATGTAGATAATTAATCCAAGTGTGCAGTTTTCTATAATTGATGGTTAAAAGAGGGGTTTGTAGATTCACAACGATGAATTAATAGACATTACAAAAATATGTTTGTTAGGCTCCATGAACATAAGTACCTACATTATATAAATTATTAATGTTAAATTACATTTTTGTTGTTCTTTATCTACACAGCTAAGTATGGTGAGGGCACATCGGGTTCAGATTCTAGAACCTGTTTAAAAGATTCTCCAGGTACAGACAGTGCTACCGATAGTCATCTGTTATTACCTAAGCCTGATAACAATTTTCTAAGCCCTGACGCCTTAAATTACCGCCGAGGTAAGAAAATAAAATATTAGCGCTTTAAAAGCATTTCCAATATGATATAACTTAATCAAACATTCTTGCAAATCAGGAAGCCGGCGACCGTCCATTCTGCCCGTTCCTGATATGGTAACGAGCAGTTTACCCATTCCACCTGAACAGCCGGACGAAGAGCCCGACGATGGAGATATAAGCGAGGATGAGTTAGAGGACGATGTTCCATGGAGGTCGCCGTCGGAAAAGATCGCGTAAGCACACTTGTGTACTGATCGCTTCCAATGCATCCACACGCGCGCAACATTTTAAAGATTTATTCATTAAAAAAAATTAAATAGTTTAAAACTGTAAACAAGTTACTATGATAATCGTTTTTCTTTTTTTTGTACATGTTTTTTACTAAGGTAGTCTTAATAAATAGTTTTTATCATAGTTACATAATTTAAGTTTTTATATTTTGCGTCGTTAACTGAATTATTTCGAACTGTTAAGGCTGAAAACACTCGCTGGCGGCTTGCTTAGTGTCTAGACCCTAGCGAGTCGCCTGACGAGAACGAAGTAGAAGCAACTTACTAAAATGATCCTAACCGGCCGCATTGAATATTATGTGTCTCGTAAAGATGCGAAGATGTTTTCGGCCTAACGGTATTGTATTTTATTTTTCACTGTTTTAGTGTTTATTCACTTCTGTAGATAGCTGACCAGGATCACTCAAGCTGCATGAATACCGCACAGTACGTACTCCATAGTCTCATATATAGTCGTCAGCTTCCATATTTCAAATATTTTACCTTCTTGACTTGCTAATATAATTCAGCGATTCATGATGCAGATGAGAAACATATATTATGACGGTAGCGCTTTTATAAGTGTACTACATAGTTTCAGGACCCGTATTAATCTTAACCCGTAGTAATCAAATTTTGTTTCTTTATACTAGAGAGAAATACTACTTAAGGAAAATTATAGCCATGACCTGGTTAAGGCTGCGGGAATCGCTGGATGCGAGACGCACAGGACCGGGGCGTCACTTGAAGGAGGCCTGGCCTATGTTCAGAAGAGAACGTCTTTCGGCTGTGATGATGATGAACATTCACAAAAACAAGTGTACAATGGGCGGTCTTATCGCACAAGGCAATCTCTTACAGACAACTTTTGGTTGGACTGTACGATAGGAGAAGAATTTAGGGCTGTCAGTGTACAAAATTACATACTTAAGTAATGATACCACCTAAACCAAACCAACCGAACCATCGGGAAGTCTGGATCACACATCATTCGATACACTGGGTTTAGTAACTTACAATATTGCTTACAAACAACATGGATCGAAGTATGGTTCTACGATGTCTCACCGCACGAGAGGTTGTTCTTGCTTTTGATTTGTTTTGACATCCGCGTCCATACCATTGACTAAACCCGAAATATAAATACATCGATACCGTTCAGTTATACAAGCCGGTGAATAACAGTCCAAGCTCAGATGAGATATCTAATTATAACTAGCTAATTAGGTATTTATTAGTTTTTTTAATGGGGTTTAGAGTATACTTTAAAGACGACTAGCAACATTCCAGATAATAATTAAGTTCTTTAAAACTACCGTTTCAGGTAAAAATAAACAAGTTAGTACATCATAACTGCGTAGAAGTAATTTTTCCGAGAAAATGTAGTTACGATACATAGTTTCTTGGATCGTTCTGTCAACCATTAATGAAGTTCACGATCGATCTTTCTTACGTCATCATCTTTATTTGAACCACCTGAGGCTCTAGACAAAACGTCATTCTATCAGCGATCGCGATTGTCGAAATGCCAAAATGTAAGGGATTGATCATGACATATCGATAGTGCTTGTGTCACTATGTTTAGAGACTCTGACTCTCTATTTACATTAGGAGGTTTCGACCGATTCGGTTGCAGCCCGTATTCGGCCACCGACTAGTATAAACAAACAGGTTTCCGGTTAGCCGTATACGAACGCAGACTGACTGACTGACTGGTTAAAACGCGCCACTCATTGTTCAATCGATGAGCGCGGGGATGGCGCAAGCGAATGTCAAAATTATAAAATTAAGGGGTTTGGTCACGTGACATTTTGATGGCGTTTGACAATCGCTGTCGCGTCGCTTCCGTTGTCTGGAGCCTCAGAACAAGTGTTTTTCAATCGATAGCGATGGTCAAAAAATTCCGAAATGTCAAATGATCAGTTCTAAAATGTCACGTGGTGGTGGTACATATCGTTATCGCGGATAGACTGTCAGTTTGTCTAGACTAGAGCTTCTGATCTTTCGCACTACACCTATGAACATATCAACCTTGAATGAGTCATTTGCATTTTGTTAGGTTTCTGATGATTACAAGTTGAATATTTTCATCATTCACTAAAATGTTATTTTTCAATTAGCAAAATGTTTTTTCAACTGCATCATCTTGAGTATGAATTAGCTAACACTATATTTTACTTTCTTTGTTATCTGCTGCAACCACAAGCACCACCAGCATTAATAATTACCTACCTAATGATAAAAAATAAATAAATTATATAAGTAAACTGTATATTTTGACATACAGATACTTTAAAACTATTCTTGTTGCCATTGTGTGCATTGTGTATCTGTATAATCCCTGAGCGTAATCCCCAACCGCACGCCCCGTACCCCTGCCTCCAGTGATGACGTGACTACCAGCAGCTTCTCATCGCTGGCAGCCAGTGACATCGGGCACAGCGCCTGGCGAAACGATTATACGAGGTAAGCTATCATAAGAAATTTCAAATCACTCTCGTGTCGGCCTTTCACTGAACTGCATAATGTTGTGGTAAGCGGCGAAGGGAAATGTTGGCAAACATGCCTTGACATATTAGCCAGGAAATATCAAAATTAACGAATATTAATGACTATGCATCACGGTCGTGCACGGCCGCCACTTATCTTCAGTCTTTGTTTTTTTATTGTTCTCACGGTTTAGATTCAACAAGAATATTTCAATAAGACATTCTCTTCCTAGTTAAGAGGGTTCATCCAGAAAGTTGGCAAAGCTGCAAGTAACCCCGGGAACCGTTAATATATTTCGCTGTTCGATCAATTTGTCAATATTACTGAATGAGATTTGAAATGTCGTTCTGTAGTGCACTAGAATATTGATAATAAATAGCAATAATGTATATCGTAACACTGAATATTTTGTTGTAGAGAAAAAAATTGTTTTGAAACTGTTACAGTGACAAACGCGACATTTTAGTATAAGTAAAAAAATTAATAGCCTTGTCAACAAATTAATGTAAAATTGTTGGCGAGACTGTCATTGACTAGCAATGAGACCTTATGTGTATGTCGATGTCATCTCATATTATATGATTCGTATGTTTTTAAATGCGTCGTATAGGTCTGTTTGAAAAGAATTGATTGTATTACATACTTTAATCCCTAATCCACCAGAAGACATAGAGGTACTGACAAGATAAATCAATTATATTAAGTCTCACTCTTTCTAGAATGGTGGTCGGCTAAAGGTAGGTAATTATGTTAGAGATGTGTCGAAAGCTAAGCAACAAAGAAGCCAATGGCTAAATTTAATTAACGTTCTCTTAAATGAATTTTAATTAAAATTAGCCCTATATTCAGAATTATTATACACTCCTTAGCGATAATTCACTGAGCGCATTGGCTTATATGATGAATTGAACAAAATCGGCACATGTCTAATAAACTGATATTTATATGGATTTTAGGTATAACCTGGTAACTGTTTTTTTTTTCTTACAATATCACATAATGAATTTGTTCTAACTGTGGCTCCGATACAGCGCTACCCTTTAAAACAAAACTTGGTATCGAAAAACGAAAAATAATTGGTACCTACCAAAGACAACGACTTCCGAAACGAAAGTTCGATACTCTGTACTTTCGATGTCAGTTTTGTAGATATTTATTTACATTTTAGATATATGGGACGTAGATTATCAAACCATTCGAAATTATAAACTTACGTTATTTTAATTTTCGGTTATATGGTCATTCAATATTTAAGTATTCGATGTTTTGAACGTTGGCATTTTACCCGTAGTTATTTAAATTTTCGACGTTCAAATATGTACCCAAATATCTGTTATGGTAGGCCATTCTGCGAAATTCAATTCCTAGTTAGGTTTTTTCCGGAATTATGTTTATAGTGCTAGTAGTAATTTTGCCTGAAAAGTCCAATAAATTCGCATGAGAGTAAAATAAAAATTTACTGTCAAAGGTCCTAAAAATTAGTTTTTTGCTTAATTCTCATAAAGTTTTGGTATTACTTTAATTTATGCTACGGCAAGTTTACTCCTTGTTAAATTGTGCACAAAAGTCCTACGTAAGATTCGCTCTCATTGGTTTTCATGATAAAAGTCAAAATAGTATTGTACTATATCTGTGCTGTATGTGAGTTTAGGCTAATCAAATTATGGTTTTTATGCTATAGTCAATGCAAGATACGAATAACCACCAACGCGTCACTCGAGTTTTAAATATTTATATTATTATAACATTAATTTGATTTGTAATGCCAAGTGTTATAGTGTGTGTTGTAGTGTGCGTGTTACACCGTCGACCACATCATCGCTTACCATCAGGTGAGATAGTGGTCAAGCGCGAGCCTATCTATAATAAAAAAAAAAGTCGATTGTGTCGAATTTACCAGTATTCAAAATCCGCTGTATCATAGACTAGCTTTTCCCCATGGCTTCGCTCCCGTGGTCCGGTTTCAAACTCGGTCCACAATTCACGGAGAAATCGGTAAACAAAGAAAATAAAAAAGAGACATACGGCCGAACAAGAACCTCTTCCTTTTTGGGAAGTCGGTTAAAAATAGCCTATGTTTCTCTGTTGTTTGTTTCTATGTTTTATGTAGCGTTCTAATAAAAGTTGAAAGAATTTACAAAATCGGTTAAGTAGTTTTTTAGTTTAGTTTAGATAGTTTTTTTTTTTTAGTTTTTTCATCACAAACAAACATATAAACAATCAAATCTTTCCTTTTTATAATATTACTAACTTGTCCCCCGCGGCTTCGCTCCCGTGGGGTAGCCACAAGACCCGTTTTCGGGATTAAAAAATAGCCTATGTTACTCAGGAATAACGTAGCTTTCTATTGCTAAAAGATTTTTTAATCGGTCCAGTAGTTCCGGAGCCTATTCGGTACAAACAAACAAACAAAAAAATCTTTCCTCTTTATAATATTAGTATATTATTAGGTCCTTATCTATAATCTATACTTATACCTAATATAATCTATACTATAGATAAGGACCTAATAAATTACTCCTTTAGGTATCTTTCCGTCCGAGAACTGAGAATCACGCATTGACAGGCATAATGTTGCCATGGCGGCCGACTGACTTTTATTCTATTCTCTTTTTACCCGACTGCCGAAGGAGGGTAATGTATTTATCAGTCTATCTATGTATGTTTGTTCCTATGTGGCTTTCGATAGACCAAACAAGGCATTGGCCGATTTTGATGATTCTTACGTTAATCGACTCGTCTTAACCTAGCGAGTGTCACTGGTTACATACATTAAAAATACAAAATAAAGGCCACTAGTATACCTATATTTAAATTCATATTTTATCTAAAAAGTTATAAACAAAAAAGTAGACCAAAAATTAAAAAACCCGACTGCTTAAGAAGCGTACTAAAAGACGTAAACAAGAAAGAAATTATGTAATATATATATAATATGAAATTAATGGAGGATACATACAAGCATTATTAAATTTACTTTTATTTAAATTATAAATTTATATTTATTAGCAATATTGAATTTACTTTTATTAAATTTTAACCTAAATTCGCAAGCTAAGACAGATTTAATGCAGCAACCTTTACAGTCATCACAAATACGGTGACAGTTGCTATGAAAAAGAAAGAAATAAATGGATATATTCGTGTTGATCTGTGTCTGATCTTCAAACAAACAAAGAATTCTTCACTAAGAGAATAACATATTGTGATATTATAAGAAAGACATTCAATTAGTGTCGCATTTGCGTTTCAGCAGTAGCACGCTGCGAGCATTACTCCTTGTGCTTTAATCAGGAATCGAAAAATCTATCAGGCTTTATTCATTTTATGATTAAGTTATCTAATTCGATTAATTGATAGTCACTATTTAATTATCTTGGAAAAATTAATATACAAAACGAAATGAATTTATTTGTTGTAAGCATTCCATTTCATTCTAGCTGTTTCAGACATAGCACAATTGTTGCCACTGTTAATGCTAAACGCAAATGTGATAGTGGATATAGAGACCTTCTAATACTTTAGCTAATAAAGAATTAGTTTACTTTTGCACTTAAGCGTTCCCGAGCATGATAATTTTGGGAATTTTATGTTTATTGTTATAATTTTAATATCTGTCACTAAATTATAGAAATAAACACAGTCCAGTTATACATGTTTTCCTTATACATAATTTTCTTGAATGTATGCCAGGACATTCTGTAACACTTTTTCGTCACTTATAATATTAAAAATATTATATAAAAGCTTTGCTTCGCCTAATTTTTTAACGGAAATTAATTATTATTTCTAAGTTTTACATATTTTTTTTTATCTAACAAGTAACGGCAATGTAATGAGACATTTCAGGATCGTAAAAGGATTTCCACCGGTGTCACCATTCATTGGAGTGAGTCCAACTCTCTGTTATTTACTAAAAGAGAAGAAACCGCTATGCTGCTTGCAGTTGGCACAAGTTTGCGAACATTGTGCATATAGAAATGCCAAAGAATACCAATGGCAAAACAAAACCATAATTCTTGCTGCTGATTATGCCTCAAATGGAATATATAACTTCATCATACCTCTGCGAGCTCATTTTAGATCAAAGACTTCGCTAAACCCTATCATTCTACTTTTGGAACGTAGACCAGATATAGCATTCTTAGATGCAATATCATATTTTCCTTTAGTTTACTGGATGCTAGGTAGTATCGATTGGTTAGTATCCAGTGTTTATGCGTTAGTATATCTTCTTAACTTAGGAATAAAATTAATGAAAAAACTACATCTCTTTTCAGCTTAGATGACCTGTTACGTGCTGGAATTACATTGGCGGAAAATGTGGTTGTCGTTAACAAAGAATTATCTAATTCTGCTGAAGAAGACAGTTTGGCAGATTGCAATACAATAGTTGCTGTACAGACTATGTTCAAGTAATGGTTTTTAATAATTTAACGGCGTTGCGGCTATGGCGATTAAATATTTTACAGATTTTTTTAATTCAGACTATTATATTTTTTTATACTTAGTCTAATTTTTGCGCAGCGAACATAATCTTTCATGGTTCTGGTACACGGTGTGAGTTACTTGAGCGTGACGCTTGAGCGAGCTAGCGGTGTCGGTGCGTCAGACCTGCAAACTGCGCAAATGCCTTAACATGCGCATGATACCCGCGCCGTGTAAAAGCACAATAAGTCTTATACACGTGCGTGCTTAGTATCATTCAAAAAATGTTTTTGTTTTCAGATTTTTTCCATCAATTAAGTCAATAACAGAGCTATCACAATCATCAAATATGCGATTTATGCAATTTCGTGCTCATGACAAGTATGCCTTACACCTCTCAAAAATGGAAAAGGTATCTATTATTTCTAATTAATATTTTTGATGATAAATGAGCCAATTTTTATTAAACAGTTTCTGCTTCCATAATACTTTTGTATTTTTATATTTTTTTTAGCGGGAGAAGGAACGTGGCTCGCACATCTCTTACATGTTTCGACTGCCATTTGCTGCAGGCTCTGTATTCTCAGCCTCAATGCTTGACACATTACTATATCAAGCATTCGTGAAAGATTATGTCATTACCTTTGTGCGACTGTTACTGGGAGTTGATCAAGCTCCAGGATCAGGATTTCTCACATCAGTAAGTTATCTCATCATTATCCATTACACCGATATGGCTGTGCTCCATATTATTAAATTATTGCGAATTTTCTGATGAAGTACAAATATATTTTGACCATGTGTAGTCATTTTAATAGCGAAATATTGCGAAATATAATAATAGCCATTTAATAAAATCTGTGATTTTAATCAAACATAAACAGGCATTTTTTTATTTTTAACTCTGACTTCTAACAGATGAAAATCTCAAAAGAAGATATGTGGATACGAACATACGGTCGATTGTACCAAAAATTATGTTCAACTACATGCGAAATTCCGATCGGAATTTATCGCACACAGGATACGACATTAGCCGATGCATCTCACCACGTGAGTATGTCACCAAGGACACCATCAAAGTGGTTTTGGTCACGCCTCGCGAGAATGCGACCATCGCGTGCATCGGTGAGTCGGTTAACTCCCTACTCTCAAATTTTTATCTCCTTAAATACAGTCCTTTACTGCAGTTTACGCCTGAACGCTATTGATCCATCACACACCATTTCAAAACTTCTAAATTCCAAATTAAAATAGTACATCACAAGTTGCATCTCAGTAGTCCGAGTCTTTGGACTGTATTTCGGGTACATTTTTTTTAAATCTTATTTTTCTTTTTCTCGCGTCAACGCTACACTTTTTTCCATTCTAGTAACCTATCTACATACATTCTGAGCCTTACACTTGTGGAGTGTCTGTAATTAGTACCTAGCAATTTTTGTATAACTTTCTACCTCTCACGCGATACTGTCTTATGGACAACACGTGCTTTAATTTTATGATTTATATGCAAACTGCTCCGGCTGGATGGGTTAGAATATATATGTAGCTTCAGCGTGGACAAGAAAAAAAAACGTGCATAATTTCAAAAGCTGAAGTGTTAAATGTTAAGAAGCTTACCTGAAAGGTATAAGCTGACATGAACCATTATCAAATATCGCTATTGAACTCGATGATCGCAATCCCGCCTATGTGTTATACTTGTAGTTAATGTTCTGCATGATACTATAGAAATCTAGAATGTTACGATAAAATTTAGTTGGATTATAAAAAAGGTGTACTATAGTCTAGTGTGTATATTGGTATAACTAACAGTTAGTATTCCTACGGAGACAACGGGAACACGCTGCATGTGTAAATCTGAAGTCATCTGTACCAACAGGTTCAGCCAGTCTATTCTGTTAAAATGTCATATGAGCGTGAAGTGAACTGTCATTCCACCTGAAGCTGACAGCTCACTTCAACTAAGATTTTACGGTGAGATGTTTACAGAATAGCCTTATTGACCCTTTCTATAGCAGGGATTGAGAATGAAAAAAGACAAACATAGCGCAACTGCTTCTGCTTCATGCATGCGAATAGCAAGAAAGAGTAGAATTCATAAAATACTCATCTTTCATGATTTAAACGACAGGAAGGACAATAAGTCCAATGAGCACTACCCTCCTATAAATAAAATCGATTATTTTTTCTTCCAAGAACCAAAAGGAATCCAAAATATAGAATGTTGGTATAGTTACATTGAAGAAAGAATCCAGCCAATTCGTGGCAGATTTTTTGCTAAGTTAGGAAAAGTATTGGCAAACTGTGACACGATAGTTGCAGCAGGAGGAGGGCGAAGGCGGAGGATTTTCGACTTGTGGGCGCCGGGGGGCGGCTAGCTGCCTCAGTGGCTGCTACGGAGAACGCACGCCGGCGGTAAGGTCACTACCAGAGACCTTTCACATGGACCTTTTTAAATAATAATTATGGTGAATAAGAAAATCGGTCGCTAGTTCAGCGATCCTTACAGTCCGATGGCCCTTGATGACGTAACATTGTGGCTATTACGAAATTTATACAATCATATGGGTTACATGTTTTGCTTTGTTTATATGAATGAAGAAAGTGGTTAAATGCTACAGATTAATTTCCTTTTGGAATCCTGTTATTTCAACCTACTTCATCAGTAATTACCCCAAGTTTGTTTTATGTTAAGGTTTTTATTTTTACATACTTAAAATGACGCTAAGTTTTCTGATTTGCTCATTCATCAAACTTGAGTTCAACATCCTTTTATAACCAGGCTATGCCATATCTGTGGAAATACGGTTTTATAACTGTTATTTATAAGTTTTTGAGGTAAATCCTCAGATTTAACTTGTGATTGCTGGCAAACGCCCGAAATTAGCGATAATCATAGATCATTGCGGACTTTTACCAGTTAGACTTGGTAAATATTATATTTTACCGGTAAATCCTAGGTTTTACCGTAGTTTGGGCTTTTACAGTAACATACACCTGGAATATTTATGCCTGACGATAAGGGGACACTTGGCTGGACAGCCCAACTTAATCTGAGCCGTCCGTAAGAATGCCATAGACTTGCAGCACTCGATGTTGATGTTGTGAACAATTTTGCCCGCCTCAAATGTAGAACATTTAAAGATTCACGTATCTTCAAGTAACTGTAATTTCAGGCATTTCATCCACATGTTTAGAGTCCACGTATCCAGTTCTTCCACTTCATAATTCTTATTCGTAAAAACTTCGTGGTTCCAAGCAGCGAATGTTCTTGTCAATATTCCCTATATGAAAGAGCAGCGAATGTTCTTGTCAGTATTTCCTATATGCGAGACGCTGTTCAAAGAAAGGTTTGAAGCGTTAATGACTGGAGTATAAATACTAGTTTTTCTTTTAATTTGTTCACGCCGCTTTTGAATCCTTTTTTATCAAGTAAGAGCACACCGTTTAGGAGCAAAGATCACTAAAGCTTCATATAATTAATAAAATCTATTAACGTAAGACCAATAACACAATGTTTGTTTTTTTAAAGAAGGCCATAGTTGCGTCACAATAGATAATATTTATTCTTTTTATTTTATTTTAGAATAATGTAAAATATTCAATATTTTTTTTTAAATAAATCATTAGAGAAATGCCCCCTTTGCTTTTACAAGCATTTTACAAATATATTATAATTGTAACTCTATGTGAAAGGACTCTGTTCGGAATTGAATCTAAATATATTAATCGATTGAAATTATATTGTCTTGTAGTGACGTCAAGGCAGCTGGTGGACTTCCTCACTCACCATTGAAATGCTGAATTTGTTCGCGGATTGAGCGACACGTTCATTAACAAAGGCGATATCCTCAGTTGTCCGGGTGGGACGAATGCGTGTTCGAGTTCTTTATCCTTAACCAATCCGGATTCTTAAAATTTGTCCGTTCGATTTGGTGCACTTCACCTGTCAAACATTGTACACACTTTACGAGTTGCCTCCACACAAATATCGAAAACTTTCAACCTGTTTCTTTATGTGCGAGCGCAAACAGAAAGTATTGAACTATTTTAGTCGCATGCATCGGTACCTATCCAGTCCGACTTATGCGTCATGGCAACATCAGTCAGTCGAAAAACAAAACTAAAGCCTCCGTTAGTTAGTTTTAGATATCGTTTATATTTTTGTGTAATAGTTTGTATTTTTTTCGGCTTTTCATTGGTCATTGTTATACATGTTAGATATGTCGTTCATGACTATTTTTGGTCGTGAGGTGGAAAATTCCAAATAGCTTCAAATATTCTGAATCAACCCGGTTTTTTATCCCAACATTTAGTACTATGATTGTGATCTACTAATAGTTAAATATTCGGTTTTTGTAAATTCGTAATATGTAATTCAGATACTAGCGACAAGTTTGATTCATGACCCTTCCTAAACGTATTTTACTATAGACACTCTTATCCAATTGGGGCAAATTTAGCTTAAATATAATATTGCCTTGGGTTGCTAATGCTAAACTTGCTATCGATTTAATAAGACAGTGACAATTAGTATACCCATCTCGCTGTCATTTCAATGGGATACTACTATTTTAATACCTACTTGACGTTTAATTGTTTAGCATTTTTTTATTTATAATGTATCTTCTGTAACTGATTCTATCAAACATTGGTGGATGACAGTTGATGCCAAATTCAAAATACAATTTGTTCTTTATCAATAAAATGATATTCATTCAAATCAATAGCAATCAACACAATAGGTAAAAAAGTGCACTAGGAGTGCTATAACAAAAAAACGGTTATGATGTTTTCAAACCAATTATCATCTCAATTAGTCATGAATCAAACAGCTTGACTGTTCCTTTACACATCAACGCTGTCCAGGGATATTTTACGTTTATAGGATAGTTATTTCTGAGTGCTAAACAGTTTTAAACGCCAAATTATTCTTAGCGTTTTGTTCTTGTGTATTATTTAAAACAATAAATAGTTTAATTGGTAAAATATCAATCTATATCGAAGAATTATTTTTTGCTATTCTATAATATGAACTTTAACTAGGATGATAATAAAATGAACGACTAATGCCCAATATATACTACTCAAAATAAAAAGGGCATCTGAAATTTATTCAATGTTATCCAAATGTTTCTAATGATACTGATTGAAATTAATTAAAGTAGTTTTAGATAAAATATAACCAGAATGTGTTTATTAGTTAAAAAGGAAGTTCTCTTCTTCGAGAAGGCAAGCTCTATTAAACACCGCACTCTTTCTTTAGAAATCCTCTCCTAGCGTGTTTTTAGAGCATTTATGAGGTCCTGCAGCGTGTTGATGAGTATGTCACTATGTTCTACCCTTCTTTATAACTAATCCCACAAATGCCCAATGGGATTCAGGCCATAACTCCTGGCTGGCCACATCTCAATTTAAGTATCAACTAATGTTTGCATTGTTAGTCGCGCCGTATGCGATCGAGCACTATCCTGCATCAATATGAACTCTGGACCGGCTCTCTGTGCGAATGGTGCGAATGTGAAGTTGTATCACAATATTCACAATCTCACCGTAATTTTGGGCCGAAACAGTAATAATTACGAGCCCTGTCTGGTCTGGTATCTAATAATAATAATATGGTCTGGGTCCACCAAAACGATCTGTTTCATGAAGGTTAAGGTTATCTCATTGCTTATGAGTTGCATTTGCACATTTAAGAAAACTCATCGTTAGAGATAACTTGATTAATTCTTTTAGTTGTTATTAGTACTATTTTAAAGTTTTATTTTTGTGTTTTTCTGAAATGTTAGTAGAACATTAAGTAAGCGTAACAGGTTAGAGTTGTTTTTTTTTAAGGACTTGTTCAATTTTGAATTCCAGCCTTCGGAGATATTCCTTGTGTGATGGTGTTCTCCAAATACACATTTAAACATGGCACTAAAATATGGTTTCACCCAAAACGCTTTACATAATTTTACAATTTTGACATATCCATGTTTTTGAAACATTCCGACTTAATGTACTTAAATAAGTGTTTCCTTCTTTAATAAGTATCTGTAGAATCAATGGCAGTGCAGCCATAGGTACGATAATTCCTTTGTCGATCTTACATTTCGTGTGACCCAAGAGTTTTGCCCTTTACCAGACACTTCATAAAAACAGCCTTTAACTAGAATGTCCGGGTAAACTTCCGTCTAAGCGTTTCTTTGTGCTATTTCATAATGGCAATGAACTTTTATGGACGTGAAGTCCGGTAGCTGTGAATTAAGCTAAATAATAGTAGTTTATGCAATAGTCATATAATAGGGGTTATTAAAACACACGAGCGTAGGGCAGGCGTAGGTGATAATAATATTACGCGGGCGTTTTAATATCTAATTATATGCCGTTGCATACACTACTTTATCTTCACTCATACAGTTGAAATAAAACAAAAGTGGAAACGGAAAAAATATGTGGTATGGCAGGCAATATTTAGATTCTCATTGCGTATGACAACACAGCGCGCGCATCCATAGACAATTGCACTACTTTTCTACATTAAGTCAATGAGCCCATACGTACCAGTAAATTAAAAATTAAAAGTGTGCTATAAAAATTAAAAAGTTATTTTATGATGCAGTTGTTTGAAAATCGAAGGAAAATGTTGCACTGTAATGGTTTTTCTTTAATTTTGGATATCCACGAATATAAAGTACGTGTTTATACAATAGTTTTTAAGTTCATATTTGGACATTACGTTGTGAGTGTAGATTAAATATAATAACTAGAGGTCAACGTTTATCCGTCATCAAACAAAAAAATAAAGGTCACATTGTTTGTATCAATAGAGCCACCAACATCGCCGTGAATTAAATAAAGCTGAACAAAAGTCGGATAGCTGCTAAAACTTCCATCAATAAAGATCTTTTATATTTTTTATTTACGTGCATCCACATCCATCCAGCAAAACACTATAATTCGATTACCGTTTATTATTTTTTATTACCGTTCATAGTCAGCTAATATTGAATCACGAAATTTTAATGGCACTAGAACGCTTTCTACATCTGTGAATGTATTTCTAGGGACATCATTTGCTTTGTGCCGAGCACCTTATGTGACACGTGAAACACTAGGAAACGGAGATAGGTAGTTAAATTACAAAAGGATGAACGCCGCTATTTCGAACTTGCGATAATGATTCCCTATCCATTTGCATTCAATTTTAAGACATAATATATCATGGCATACTTTTGTTTATCCTTATTATTATATTAACGGATAACAATAGATGCATAACTTTTAAAGCGTTATTTCTGCGTGTGTTGTTAATTGTAAACAACACTACTGGTAGTGCGGCCGGTAGTGTCCTTGCCAAAAAATGGTGATTGCTGTACCCTTTAAGCTGACAATCTTTCTCCATCGACTCCAGTCCAAAGTTGCTACCATATTGTACACTTTGTTTGTATTATTGCTTGTATTATTAGGGTAATTAGTGTGTCAATTGTATATAGGTCAATATATAATTAAAATAAGTACAATAGTGCCTAAAATGGTTAAAATACGCTAACATACTATACAGAGAGAGAGAGCAGATTCTTCTATTATAAATTAGTTTTAGAACGCGCATGTTTATTTTCAATACATTAATGAATAAAATATCCCCAGACAGTGTTGACGTGTGTCCTTAAGTCGCCTTCGTTCACTTCATTTGTTATTATAGCATAGGTATAGTCACTTAGAACACTAGTAACAGCAAACGAATGCCGCACTCCACGTAGTTGGAGTATAATTATAGTAGGTAACACTGTAGAAACGAAGACGGAATGCATTAAATCGATTTTAACCGTAATATTATCGCATTATTTGCGTATCGTTTCACTCATAAAGCGTACAAATCAATAAAGCAAATCATGCATGTTTGTCTACGCACAGGCACCAACAATAATGTGTACGTTAGTGTACATAAAATTGAAGTTTCTCGCGAAACTTAAATTAATAAAATTCTACTCATGTCACAATATTATTATTGTTGATGACTATAATCTTGTACCTAGAACAGGATCATGTACACAAGGTATAGTGTGTTTAATTACTTGTAACATTCGCAGTATTCTACAAGCCTGGCAGATGAAGCCCGAGACAATCATGCTCAACAAATTGAAAGAGCTGAAATAGCCAATTTAGTACGATCAAGAATGGAATCTTTAAACCTTACTGGAATTGACTATGATGATGTGAGCGAGAAAAGAAATAGTCTGTCGTACGTCATCATTAACCCTAGCTGTGACCTAAACTTGCAAGAGGGTGATATAATGTAAGTAAACGAAAGTCGTTGAGTCATTTATTTATAAAACTTTTGTTAAATAATGTCTCATAATATATTTCTTACATTTCAGATACTTGGTTCGACCTTCACCATTTTCGGCGCAAAAAACGTTTGAACGCCATAATAGTCGCCGCAAATCAAATATAAGTTTTTGTTCACAAGCATTAATTCAAGCTCAGGGAGTTTCAAGTAGAAGAGGATCCGTCATCGGTGCAAGTTTCGCTCCCCCTCGAGCCCCACCGCTTTCTACTACTAAAGCAAATTCCTTATCGTTGCCTGATAGCCCTACTATCATCACAGATTTCAGAGGAAGATCGAATTCACTTCGGGTGGTTGACGATATATTATTGAGGCGATCTAACTCTCTACGTCATGGGTTAAGTGGTGTTGGAACTCGTCGCCGCAAGAGCAGTCTCGAAGAAATTGGTATATCTCACTTCAATTCATTACTACAACATCAACAACAGCAGCAGCAGCAGAATGCTTTTAAAATTGCATTGAATGGCAGTATTGGTTTGGAAGTAACCCCGCCAGAGGAACATCCGTTAGAGCGTCTGCCTGGACCGAGCATACCACTCGGCGGATATCAAGAAGTCGCGGCTGCTTTGCCATCTCCGTCCCACGGCCCCACGCTCCCACCTGTCACCTCATCTCCGGATCCCCAACATTTGCAAGGGACTATTGTATGATACCACCTTATGTGGGGACGACGACTGAGTTCCGTAATTAGAAACAAGTGGACGTAGATATCAGTCCGGTATAAATATAATCGAGGTATTTCTCCTGTAGATACCGGCTGAGTAATGTTTACTTGAACGCGGAACTTAAGTCATCTCGTAGCGTCTCTACTTTCCACGTAGTATCACCCATGTACATTTTTAGGTACAGATTTAGTGATTTAGACTGGTGGTGAAAGAGCTGTGTAATGTAAGCGGGATCAATTAGTTACTAGGTAATGGGGATTTATATGTCAGCACGTCGCTGTCGGTGTATATCAGAATTTAACGTAATTTTATTTCAAATTGTAAATTTAAACCGTAAATAAACTTTACAAAATGATAATTGTTGTAAATATATTTACATAGAAAAACTATTTAACTTAAAAAATAATTAATCACTTAGGGCTCATTTTTCTAGATTTACTGACCAACATTAAATAAACTTGGATATGAAAATACCTTAGATTCCGTACTTTATCTATCTATGCAAATTTAGATTTATCTAACACTAGATTTGAAACATCACCTTACTAACAATTTCAGATAATATAATAAACAATATGTATGTATTCACGAAAATGGTTTTTTCATTTACAGCCCTTGTCCTAAAAATCAACTTCCTCGTTTACTACACCTTCATCAGTGATTTTGTAAATAGCTGATAACGAATCACAAGTAATGTTCAAACTGACTAGAGTCTGGCAAACGAAAGTAGAGACTGGAAAAACACTGCTTTAAATAATATAGCATAGCAACCCCAAAACTAGTATGAAATACCTTTTTTTTTGGGTGGGATATCTATCACCCAAGCACTTCTCCCGCTCTGGGTGAAGCGGGAGGGCGTGTCAGACTTTTACTGACTAAAACCCACCCGTGTTCCTTCAGTTGCTTGTGCCAGGGCCGCGGTAACTTTCTTTCAAATTTATCAGCGATTTAGTATGAAATACCTGGAATAAGCTAATTTAATACTTTAGAATAACTTATTTTACTTCGTTCGAATAAAAATACTATAGGTACTTTAAGTAGGTAAAACTTTAGATATTATGTATCAATATGAATAATAAAAACAACAGTAAAAAGCAACAGTATTCTATAATAATTTTGGTTTATTCACTACCATAATCTAAATCTGAATTTAAGACTTCCATTCGAATAGATTCATAAGAGTCACAGGAATCAATGTTTCCTACATTATTAATAAAAAATAAAAAAAATATTTTCTGTAATTCTGTTCCTTTCTTTATATTTATTTTCAACATGATCAGTCATTACTCCGCTGCTATCTTCTTCATACAAGTACTGGTTCTGGGTTCTTATCCTATCTTTCTGCTCTAAATCCGTAAGTTTTCCAATAGTTTTCACTATCTCATCAACTCCTGCTACATCCTCCAGATTTTCTGTAAAAGAAAAAATATTGTTAAAATTACAATGCATGAAAAGTTTTTATGGTATGATAAATAATCATAATGCATTATTATGAAGGTATATAACTTATTTTAAATTGAATGTGAATCAAAATAGAGAAAAAGTTATTGCAAAAAGATAAATAGTAATTACGAATTAGAACAAAGTATCAACTTATTTACTAACTTATGAAATCTAAAACCACACGTAAATAATCTTATTTTTTTTTAATTCGTCGTCTTTCTCCTGTTGTTTTTCTTGATATTTAGATATCATGCGAAACAACATCTCCCGTACTCCACTTTTAATTGTTTTATTAATTTTTCACTTAATAAATGCTATTATCAAGACCACAACAAAGCACCAACAACACGCCATCTTATTTTATAAAATTGAGATTGAAATTAGTTATAGCATTGGCATATAAAAAGTGTGCAATTAATTCGAGTGTCTACTTTCATTTGGCAGACTCTACTATGCATGCGAAGCCAAGTATTTATTAAATGAAATGAAAGTACATTTACTTTTGCAGCTTATTATACAATAGTGAACTTTTTGTAAAACTGAAAAGCACCTAATGCTCCGATAGCGCCACATTTCACAAAAAAAGAACTTGGTTGTGATATTATAGTACCATTTTTATTCTGTTCCATCGCAGTCTATATTATGCACACGCATATTATTGTATACAAGCACTTCGCCCGCGACTTCGTTCGCATGAGCCTTTTTTTATCCTACTGATGACTTTTTAGTTCACCCTCTTAAAGGTTGAATTGCCAAAACTCCCTTCTCTGTGCTCCCCTACATCATAAAAAGAAGCCCTGTACCGAAAAAAAAACAAAAATCTTTATCACCCCCTAAGTCGTCTTTTAACAGTAGTTTTGAAAAAGTAATAATGAAAACTTTACTATTTACTTTATGCCAAGTTTTAAATATATTTCCACCCATTCACCTCCACCCCTGAGGAGGTGAAAAGGTGGAAATTTGTTGGGCTTTGAGAATTGCCAAAAACCAATAAATACATGAATTCTTTTTATCAACCAAGAGCGTAAATCTAAAATTTCATATAATTATGTCCAATTTTCAAACTATAAAAATTTCATACAGGCTTTCAAATTTTATTCCTTTAGGGGTGGAATTTCCAAAAACCAATAAGTACATAAATTATTTTTATCAACTAACAGCGTAAATCAAAAATGTCACGTGTCCAACTTCCAAACTGTAGAAATTTCATACAAACTTCAACCCCTCTTTTACCCCGTTAGAGGTGGAATTTCCAAAAATCCTTTCTTAGTGCGCACTTACGTCACTTGAGGAACCTCCTTACCAAATAAAAGCCCACGTCAAGCGGTTTTCGTGATGAGTGAGTGAGTGACCGTTCGCTTTTATATATATATAATTGAGAATCAAACGAACTCACCTGGGTGAAGTTTGATGTCTAATTATACGAGTGTCTTGACCGAAGATGATTACGGTTTACTTGCAGCAGAGCGAAGATAATGTCGTCCATACACACTTTTAAAGCACTTTTTAAGCTGAAATAATACTTAAAAAACATTTTTTTGAGCTTTAATAAACCTCCTTACACTCACCATAGATTTCACCCCTACTTCTATATGAACGATGTGTCAGATGTCATTCTTTAGACCAGGCGATTTTTTTCAATAAGTCTCAGTAAGAACGGAGGGAAAGAAGAGGGGAGGGTGGGAGTGTAATCATCTTCGGTCAAGACACTCGCATAATTAAACACCAAACTTCACCCAGGACACCGAAAATGATAACGGTTTACTTGCAGATGTTCAGAGTATTGTAAAAATTAAAAGGCCTTGGAGAGCAGTTCAAAAAAATATAGTATTTCAAGAGATAAAATAAAAGAATCTACTTCCGATAGAACAAAAAGAAAGTTTTCACCTATTCAACTTAATTAAAACAAACATTTGTTTAAACAAGGCTTCCATAAGTTCAATACCTGTGGAGACAGACAGTGTTCTATTGTAATATTTTAGAAAAACATGTGAGGAATTCGTCCAGCCAGCGGAGTATATCGGACATTCGCATCCATCAAAACGACGTCCGTAGAGTGCTGCGCAACCTCAACGTGAACAAGGCTAGTGGCCCTGACGGCATACCAGCTATAGTTCTTCGAACCTGTGCGCCTGAACTGTCTCTGATCTTGAAACGTCTATTCCGCCTTTCATATAAGTCTGGAAAAGTGCCGAATGCTTGGAAGCAAGCCAACGTACAGCTTGTACCCAAGAAGGGCAGTCGAGCTGACCCGGCCAACTACAGACCCATCTCTGTGTGTCTGTGGAGCGTGTACTTAACACTAAGCTCCTGGCATACCTAGAAACTAACGATATCCTTAGCGACCGCCAATACGGCTGCCGCCGGCAATGAGGCAATGAGGCACAGGCCAGAGAGTGTGCGATGGAATTGCATGATTTAATTCCGCCCAGCCCGTTTCATCATCGGACTACCAGACGTACGGCGATGCGTCATCGGTACATGGTGGACATCCCACAAGCGTTGATGTGGTCTACGGTGAAGCACGCTTGCCTAGAAGAAACCTATTCACTCTTGACTTAAAGACCCCAAGGTTGTAGCTATCAGGGAACAAAGATCCCGGAAGGGAGTTCCACTCCTTAGCTGTGCGCACAATGAAAGTATTAGTATTACTTCGACACAGTCAGAATTTCGAAAAAAAATGTTTTTTTTTATTTTATTTAATATATGGTTAATACTACTATTATCCTTATCAAGTGAATATGCCACCTATATATCGGAAATAAGGCTTTGGAACAAAGCTCTAATGGTTGAACTGATCTAAAAGATCATCAAACATCTTTATTATCTCTTGGATAATATAATCTTTCTGGTGTGAAGACAGGGAAAAACTTGAAAGACTTGAGAAGGTTATTAAAGGTGATTTGAGAGTGATATCATCTCTATCCTTGGTACTTACAGTTATCGTTAACAAATAAGAGTTTTCTAAATAATATCTATCATCTTCTTCCTCTTCGATAGATGCCAATACAGGAATAAACTTACAGTACTTTTTGGCTTCAAGCCTGGCCAGGAGATCCATGTTTTTCCTTTGTTTAGTTAGAAGTACCCACTTGATCATTTATCCTGATAGTGTGTTTTTGGAGAAGATAGATGATCTAGTTGCCTGAATGTTTTATAACCTTAATCTAATTACTCCGCATCCCTTCAACCCTACTTTACATCTAGGGAGCTCCCAAGTTCTCTTCTTCTTCATCGGATGGCTCTTCCACAGCTTCAACAAAGGCTCCAAATCTAAGATCTTCATACAGAGGTGCATTATCTGTTGTTTTCGAAAAGTATCCATCTCTAACTGCTTGAGTTGCTAGAGAAGCAAACAGCGAACTGTTGTTTGCTGTTTGCTTCTCCTGCTGCCTTAACCAAAAATAAGGCTCGATCTACTAGTAATTATGTTTCCGAAGATCTTTCTGTACCTGCATAATTTATCAAAGTGTTTGTGCATCCCTTCAAGGATTGCTATTTCTCTAGCAATTGTAGCAAGCACTCGCAATACCTTCCTATTAAACTCAGGTAGCATATTACTTGGATAGAGCAGCTTACAGTAAGGAGCATCTTCTCCGAGTTTTTGATACTTGTCAATGGCAGCAATAATGTGAACAGAATACTTAGCTAATTCAGCCCAACATAATAGGATAGGGTTCTCTATAACAATATGCCTATTAGTCAAATTGAAAGTGCCCAGCTCTGCTCCACTTAGACGCACCATGCTTGCTCTAGCAACGGCAGATATCATTCCTTTACTATCGGAAGAGGCCTTTATGAACTTAAAAATCTCTCTCCTAAGTTCCCATTTACTGGTAATGCTCGCATATATGGTCGAGCAATTCAATGAGGCGGGAGTTACTTTAGTAAAGAGGGGATTGTTTACATCAGTTCCACATGATTGAGCAAAAGTCCGTATTCGACTTGCCATCCATCCACTATAGTTAGCAGAATTCAATTGCTTCCCTATCAGGACCAAAAAAATTCCCGACATAGTGTAGATCAAGGAGTTTGGAGTATCCTTCATCTCCTGTGCTCCTAAATCTTCTGCATTAACTTGTAATTCAGTTAATCTATCCATAAATGGGATGGTCTCTAGTAGTTGAATTTCAAAAGGACCGATGTAATCGGCTTCCGAGCCTCCTCAAAAATCAGGGTTATTAGATTAAGATAGAGCTCAAGAACTGCCTCCTCCTCTAATTCTATATCTTCTTCTGCCAGTATCAGCATGATGACAATAAGTGTCAACATTGTAGCTTGGTCCTTGTTCTCATCAGCCTCTAGTTCATACCAAAAGAATGCATTAGTTGGGAGCTCAGGGCCTTTAGGAACAAAATTCATGTCGCTTATAGACTCTCCAACATCTACAATCTTGCATGCATCCTTTACTTGCATTACTATTCTTCTTTGGATTTATTGACTATTCTCAATCTTATGGATCCTGGTCAGTCGTCTTACTCTGATAGTCGATGTCCCTGACTTTCTAGGCTTAGATAATATCATCTTGCAAATAGACAAGTGGGATTGTCTAAATACCTTAAATGATGATAAGAAGGTAGTAAAAATCTTGGATATTGATCTTTAACTTAGCTTTAAGATCTAAATCTGTTTTTAGGATGTTTATCTGTTACTCCTATATATGTTTATCTCTTTCTTATTAGAGATAGCAAAGTATTAGCCTATATCTTATTTGATATAGGTAATAGATGGCTGGTAGGATAGTTCGACTACTCATTGCTTCGTTAGAACATATATTCGACTAGCATTAGTTCGACAGATTATACTTCGACAACACACATCTTCGAAAAACACTACTTCGACAGAACCCTACTTCGATATGCACTTGTTCGGCGGATCTCTATTTCGACGGAACATACCTTCGACATAATACTGCTCTGAAATGTGACAATACGATCACCTGTCGGAGTTTCGGACTAAATTGAAGTGGCTGCCGATTCGGCATCGTCGAGATACCCATATCCTATCTCTTCTCATTACTATCCTACACAATCCTAATTCTCGTCAATACCTTCGTGAACGCTTTGAGTACTTTTCCCGAAGGGTAAACCCTGTCGCACTTCCAGCCGCTATGATGGCACCTTCTCTGTTACTGCAGTGCGTCTCTGGAACTCTCTACCACATTCCCTACTCAACAGCCCTTCTCTGAATATCTTCAAGAGGAAAATCAAGGATCATTTTCTTTCGGAATGACATAATATTAGTATATGTAAATCAAATTTATTATCACTCTATGTTGTATATGTAATTTTTTGTGTACAATAAAGAATAATTGAATTTCATCAATCAATTATGTTTTTAATTATAATGTCACAAATCTTTGTACAGTTTAATCATTTCTTCAGATTTAATCAGCGATAATTAGCTATGTAAATTGTATTAAAATACGTAAATAAAAAAATATAAACTAACTAAGCCGAAAAATAAACATGTCTAAAATATAGCGTCGAAACAGTCCTCCACATCGCTGTCCAATGGTATTGTGCCCAAAAGACTGGCAACATCGCCACGATATTATGGCAATGCTTATCCTCTGACCAAGGTAAAAGGCAACTTTTGGGTCACGTGAAGTGTCAACTAGGCGTTAACGCAGATCTTTGAATAATAGGTGAGCACTCGGACCCCACGGACCAAAAGTTACCCCAAACGGCTCGAAAATATAACTGCCGATGAGGTTATTATATTTCCACCACTTGAGGATAGCTGCAGCCGTAGCGGCAGCGCCAGCACAGCACAACGAGGTAGGAACATGAGATGGCGCAAGAGTATCGTCGCAAGTCGCGTCCCACACTAAAGGCCTACCTATATCTTCCATGGAAACAAAATCCTCGGACTCGCGCACCGGACTCGGACATGAAAAAACTAATAGGCAAGAAGTTAGAGTAGTCGATCATACTCGATTTTTTTCGAAATAAATATGTTTTTCGGCAATAAATGTATAGGGGCCTCATTATCCTAATTTGCCCAGGGCCTCCAATAGGTTAAAGACGGCCCTGCCTCATCGGTTTTGTTTTCTTTCTTTTAGATTGGTCACTGGCTGCCTACAAC
The DNA here is from genome assembly GCA_945859665.1 of Anorthoa munda. Taxonomy (NCBI): domain Eukaryota; kingdom Metazoa; phylum Arthropoda; class Insecta; order Lepidoptera; family Noctuidae; genus Anorthoa; species Anorthoa munda. Next base: position 44,231,241 of record OX243893.1, read on the forward strand.
TTTTTGATAGCTTCATATAAAGCGAAATTCAATTATTATTGTCACTTTTCAGAGCAGTATTATGTCGAAGGTATGTTCCGTCGAAATAGAGATCCGCCGAATAAGTGCATATCAAAGTAGGGTTCTATCGAAGTAGTGTTTTTCGAAGATGTGTGTTGTCGAAGTATAATCTGTCGAACTAATGCTAGTCGAATATATGTTCTGTCGAAACAATGAGTAGTCGAACTATTGTTTTTCGAAATTGAGACTGTGTCGAAGTAATTAACTGACGAAGTTCAGAATGACACTCGTATCTCAGAGGAAGTGAACGACTTGTAGTATAGTGGTTTTGTTTGATATGGTTGACACAGAAAGGGGGGTATGCGGTAACCTTTTACCCAAGATAAAACAATTCTGTCATCGGTAATATGCAGCCAATCCTTAGAAAAGTACTGGAGTATACCAGCTGTTGGAAATTCTACCTGGAGTTCGTCATTTAGCGACGTTGGGTTTGTTGTGGATTGTTGGGGTCCCGAGGGCGCATCGATTACGATGGGCGGCGTTGGTTCCGCTGCACTGGGATTGACTACCGCGTCGCCGATGTTGGCCGGGGTACACTCTCGGGTCGGCAGTTGGTGCCCGAAGTGCCCCACTCGCGTTTAAAGTCCTGGTATTTTGTTGGGCACGCTGGGGCTGAAAAGGACCTGTCACTTCTATTGTAATGAGGTTTAAGTTCCGAAGCTGATTGCTTAATGACCTTCAAAGATCTTAGGTATTTAGCTAAATCTGAGCCGAACAAGAAGTTATCCATTTTTGAATATTTTATTGTATCTTTTTTAGGGTTCCATACCCAAAGCGTAAAAACGGGACCCTATTACTGAGACTTCGCGGTCCGTCTGTCTGTCTGTCTGTCACCAGGCTGTATCTCATGAACCGTGATAGCTAGACAGTTGAAATTTTCACAGATGATGTATTTCTGTTGCCGCTATAACAACAAATACTAAAAACAGAATAAAATTAATATTTAAGTGGGGCTCCCATACAACAAACGTGTTTTTTTTTGCCGTTTTTTTGCGATAATGGTACGGAATCCTTCGTGCGCGAGTCCGACTCGCACTTGGCTGGTTTTTATCCTTGCTAAGGACGTTGATTATAGCGAACCGTCTCGGGAGAGACTCTTTATGATGAGCATCGCAGAGGAGCCTGCCAGTGTTGCTCAGATGTTTGATAACATCATGCGATACAGTTCCGGGTGATGACGTCAGGGCCAAGTGTAGAGATTCGCCAATAGCTACAATGCAGCTTGAGAGCTGATTCTGCCTGAGTTCGCAGTATTGATCTTTCTTTACTTGAGCTTCGGGGAGCGCCGATTTTACTTCAGGATTCAGAGCAGGAGCCTTGATAAAACCGCAGCTCTCTGCTGGTAGGTATAGAACCGTCAGATCCATCCTCCCCTCTTTTGGTATGCCATTACGTAAAATCTGCTCCCACCTAGTCGCTAAGTCCTTATGTAGACTGATCCCAACAGGCTTCTCCTTCAGGGGGTCTGATCCTAACAGCTGAAGAATTTCGGGTTGAAGATCCTTATGTCCTTCACTTATAGTACCTTCCATTAGTGGAATATCATTGCTTGGAGAGACAGTCTTAGATGATCCACGAGTACCAAAACGTCGGCTTATAGTTTTATATCGGTATCATAGCATCTACTCACGATTTACATGGAGATAGCACAATAAAAATAATCATTTTATGACAAATTTCACTTTGAATAAAGTGGATGGTACTGTATGTAATTATTAATGCGCCCATCTTAGCTTTAGAGCATAAAAATCCACTCACGGTAAACATGGGGATTAAAAATAAGTTTTTAGCGCTTGTGATTACTGATGTGCCATGTCTTTTTGGTTTGATGTCTTGATTTATTTAGTAATAGTTCGTCCTATCTAAATCTAACTGCAGAGATGGGCCTCCTGCCGCCGAGACATGCCTTTCCTACTAGACTGCATAACTGCCTCGATCACATAATGATTATAACCACTACTTGTGCAACAGTTATAGTTATGGACTCCACAGTCAGTGACCACGCCTCCGTATTGTTATGTCTCTGTAGCGCTCCCTCTAAAAACAAGAATCATAAAAAAATTACAAAAGTAAACTTTGAGAGCCCTGTTGAACAATTAAAAACTACCGATTTTAATTTTATTTCACAAAATTGTGATGCAAACGAAGCCGCTACAAGGTTTGTCGAATGTCTTATTTCCACGGTATCCCAACACTCAACAGTAGTAAAGGCTCCCAACCGTAAAGTAGATCACACCTGGCCTCTTACGGTGAATTCGACATAGGGATAACTTCCACCGAAAATTCCTGGCAGACCCAAATAACAGAATTGTCGAGTTATCATATAAAAGATACCGTAATCACTGTAATCTATTACTCAGGAAGCTAAGAAATGCCCACGAAAGCTGCACTTTAAAATCTGCAAAGGACAATAAAGAAACATGGTATATTATAAAATCTATTACCAATCAAACCGGGCAGCAAAAATCAGCTGACAAACTTCTACCTGCCACTGAAATTGCGGGCGCGCCTAATGCCATTGACGAAATTAACTACTATTTTTCGAACATCGGGAAGATATTGGCAGACAATATTATAAAAACTAAAAAATCCTCACTGGCTCCTTATGTCATTGGAACACCCCCTGCGCGAGATTCTATGGTCCTACTTCCCCCAGACGAGGCTGAAGTAGAGGCAGTCATTAACAACCTAAAATATTATTGTGCCACAGTATGGAACTCTATTCCGGCTAAACTCCTCAAGCTAGGTAAAGGAGTACTAGTTCCACCTATTACAAAACTTATTGAAGCCTGCTTTGAACAAGGTGTTTTTCCTCGTATCTTTAAGAAATCCCTAATCACACCTGTTCACAGGTGTGGTAACCAGGACGATGTAAAAAAATATATAGACCTATTTCATTTCTGCCAGGACTGTCAAAAATATTAGAAAAAATATTGAACCGTAAACTTATGAAATACCTAGAGCACTACACAATAATATCGAACACACAATTTGGCTTTAGGCCCGGGTAAAGCACCGCAGATTCAGTCAATCAACTCGGTGAATACGTAACTGGGAAACTCCACGCAAAGCAGAAATGTCTAGGTGTTTTCCTGGACCTGGCCAAGGCGTTTGACACCGTCTGTATTCCAACCCTTGTGGCCAAGTTAGAGCATGCTGGAATCCGGGAAAGGCTCTAGGCATCTTTACAGACTTTCTCAACGACCGGACACAAAAAGTAAAGATTGGTGAGGTCATTAGCAACGAAGCCAGGGTTGATTACGGTGTGCCTCAAGGTAGCTGCCTATACCCCAGTCTTTTCCTACTCTATGTGAAGGACCTATGCCAGCAGTCTCTCAGTAATGGTGAAATCTTCAGCTATGCAGATGACGCGGTACTAATATTCCACGGTGAAAGTTGGGACGCGGCGCGGGAAGCTGCTGAGACAAGCTTACGTAAAATAATCCACTGGCTGGAAGCGAACTTATTAACCCATAACATCTCGAAAACCTCATTTTTGCAATTTACCTTCGCCAAAACCAAACCTGCAGCAATAAGCCTCAAAGCACACTCGTGTGACGTCGCCAACAGTTGTATTCCATGCTCATGTCTTCCAATAATACAACAAAAAACAATAAAGTACCTGGGAGTGATTCTAGACGAGGGACTTACCTGGCGTCCCCACATTGAACAGATATCTGCCCGAGTTAGGAAACTTATATGGGCGTTTAAGAAACTAAGACAAGTGGCTGAGTTTAGGCTTCCCCATGCGATTTATCTGCCTCTGGCACAGTTCATCGTGGGTTACTGTATTACTGCTTGTAAATCCTAGACCTTCAAGCCGTACGGCTTTTCGATTCGCCACAAGAACCCTTTATGAAAGTTGCCAAGTACTTACAGTGAGAAAACTATACCTGCTCAATCTCATATTGAAACAGCATGAGAAGACACCGGTAAATCACGCAAATAAACATAGGAGAACCATCAGTAATATATGTAGCACAATCAAATGTAAGACCGCATCTGCTCGACGGCAACATCTATATCTATCGACTTATTTATATAATAAATTTAACATCATCCTCAACATAAACCCACTAACAAAAAATAAAACTAAGATAAAACTAAATTCATGGCTTCAAACACTTGATTACCAAGAGACGGAAAACTTAATCAAAAAACAATACTCAAGATGATTAATAGTTAGGTAGGCAAACCAAGTGTCATAATATAACCCAACTCCAGCCACCAACCATGATCACACACACCACACACCAAACACACACATATAGACTCAGCACACTCACCACTTTCACACCTATGCATTAATACACACACACGCACACACACCACGCAAGAGCATGTATGTATTATTTGAATGATTGTTATTCTGTTATTTTTTTTCTATTTCTGTTGCATAAAATGTTGTGAACACAAGTACCATAACGGGCGAGGACACTGACTCCTGTAAAACAAGTCTCACCTAGCACAGGAGTCGGGGTTTCAAATGGAAATATAAATTTTTTTCTTTGTGTCAATAAAAATATTTTTATTATTTATTATTATTTCCTTTATTCATCATTCTTCTTATTTAATACATTTAAAAATATAAAAATAGAGGCCAACCGGTATCGGGAACAGGGTCCAAGCTACCAGTGGTTAGGGCTCCAGAGACAGGAACCTCCTCACAATGCGAGCCGTATCGAGGAGTACTGCCTTCTTTATCAGACCCTTGATCCAACCGCCCAATGATAGCAACGACAGATGGGCGTCGAGGCTCTTGGCCATCAGGCCGTTGGCCGTAACGACAATCGGCACAATGATCGCCGAGTCCACATTCCACATGTCGACAACCTCGTGTGCTAAGTCGAGATACTTGATTTGTTTCACTTTCTCAGCTTTCACGAGGTTCTCGTCATGCGGGATTGTGACATCGATTATGATTGTGCGGCGCGCTAATCGGTCTACAATAATATTTCATTTATTTTCTCATTACAATGGTTGCCTTAAAATTAACATTACAATCAATGCTTAATCTATAATACACCATTGCAAGAGACTGGTGCCTGAAGTAGGTTTTTCAAAAAGAAAACCTGTGTTACAGGTCTATCACCACTATATCCGGCTTATTGGCAACAATAGTCCTATCAGTGATGATAGACCGATCCCAGTACTACATGACATGGTCATTTTCGAGAACTGGGTCGGGCACATACTTGTAATACGGTACCTCCGATTCCACTAGATTGTACTTCAAAGCAAGTTGCTGGGGAATAATCCTGGCCACTTGGTTACGCCTGTGCAAGTACTCGCCGTTAGCCAGACGAGAACAACCAGAGATAATATGTCTGATGGATTCACCCGGACGGTGGCAAGCCCGACATATGTCAACCGTCCCGTCCTTCATTATATGTCTCCGGTAGTTATTCGTCAGGATAACTTCGTCCATAATTGCACAGACAAAACCTTCAGTTTCACCGAAAAGGTCGCCGAAACATAGCCAGGATAAGGACGCTGGGAAATCTATATCGGGCCCATGGAGAGCCCGATAGAAGCGCCCGTGTAACTCCTTGCCTTGCCATACCTCTTTGCGTTCATCAGTCGATAGTATTACAGGCTTGCGCCAGTTCTCTTTAGCCATGAACAACGGGGTGAGTCCCTTGTCCACTGCGACCACATCCCGGTGCATACCCACTTCAGCTTTTAAAAAGTATTCTCTGAGGCTGCACACCTCGCGGTTGTGTAGAGTCTTGTCGTTTAAAAAGCCTATTTATTATTATTATATGATTCTCCAGTAGCTATAAACCTAAAATCATATAATTATGTTTATTACAGGTAATGAATGCAAGAAACGCTAGAAATACATAAGGGACTCCTATAATAGCATCTTCTAAAACAACAAAATGGATGTTATTTGATAGGCTTCGTTTTCTTGAAAACATTCCTAAAGAAAGGCCAAGTATTGCTACTGTTCAAGATGAGAATATTGAAGGTGAAACCAATGAAGAGACAAGCACAGCGGGGACAAGTGGATTGAGATGGAGTAATGAAGAGAGAAGTGGAGAAAGAACGAGTAATGATGGGACAAGTGGAGCAGGAATAGACTCGGCTAATATAAGTGAACTAAGGTGTAGTGAAGAGAGAAGTGTAGGAGAAATGAGCAATGAAGGGAAAAGTGGACCAAGAATTGGCACAGCTGGAAAAAGAGAAATAGGAAAAAGATATAGAAAACGTAAATCGGAGAATAATATTCACACATCATTACTAGAATATTGGAAACAGAGAGACAAACAAAGACAAGTAGAAATGAAAACCCTGAGAACACTGGAGTTAGTCACTGATATAGAAGGAATTTATTCATTTTGCTCTCATATGAGATCAGTTTTGAAACAATTACCACCAGGTTTAAGAGAGGAGGTTACATTTTTTTTTTTAATAATTATGCTGGCAGAGTTTGAATTGAAAAGTCTTGATCAAAGTTCAGATAGAAGCAACATTTCTTTTAGTCCGCATTCCAATCACAGTTATACAATTTCAAATAGTTCAGCTTCAAACCTGGGGGCCTACTCCCGAAGCTCGAAGTTCGTAGTTTCGAGCTTAGTTACGGGCATTTCCTACTCCCTAACACATACGGACGGATGATTCGTACGGGGCCCGAACGAAGAATGAATGACAACACAATTTGACAGTTGTACCTACTCCCTAAGCGTTTTTATCCGTCCGAAAAATTGAACTTGACACTTGTTTTATCGGATCGTTATGTCAGATATGACGTCATCAAAATAGTTATCGTGCGGTCGACGGAAGCTACAATTCCAAGCGGTGGCTGCTTTTTTAATGCTCGAAGAAGCTCTACTGGAAGAGCAGAGGCAACGTCGACGATATTTACGCCAAAACATCCTGTTGGAGAGTATTATTGTTGTATATGGAACTATAGGCTCACTTGGGAATTATTCGAGGACTTGTGTGAGGACCTAATACCTCTTTTGCCTCGACACATAGGTACGACGAAGTGGTGTTGATCCAACAATGAAGGTAAGGATATATTAAAGACTCTGCAACATTGAGCTGTACCAAAGCATCACACCCATTTACTGTTGTTATTGTTTTATTTCAGATCCCCACAGCTCTTAATTGTTATGCCTGGGGGGTTACCAAGGTGCAGTGGGCCTCATTAATAAAAAAGTATATAAGGTTTCCCCAGAATTTGGCTGGGAGGAACCTTATAAAAAGACAGTAAGTTTAAAAGCTTGTACCATCTTTTACCCGACTGCCGAAGGAGGGTAATGTGTTTATCAGTCTATGTATGTATGTATGTAAGTATGTATGTATGTTTGTACCTATGTGGCATTCCAGAGACCTAACGCGTTGGCCGATTTTGATGATTCATACGTCAATCGATTCGTTTTAACCTTGCTTGTCATAGGCTACATTAAAATTAGAAAATAGGAAAATGGCGGCTTTTGGGCGCCATATTGTGGGGGGCCAATTTTATTTTTACTTCCAAACCCAACGTGTGGGGTATCAAAATAAAGGGTTTCAAGAGGTGATTTCAAAAATATATAACACTTATATATTTAAATGTACCTAATTCGAAAAAAATGTTAACTAAAAAGGTATAAATAAAAAAGTTAATTAAAAAATTCAAAATACTCGACTGCTTAAAAAGCGAACTAAAAAGACCTAAACAAGAAGAAAATCATGCTGTGCAGTCGGAGGATACATCTGGTTTTGGTCAGCCAGCTCGCGAATATGTATCCCCACACTCCCACCTTCGGCAGGTGAAGCAGCATGGGTGGGTGTGATGGCGGCTGGCTCTCTTACTGGTGGACCCTGTACAACAAAAACTTAATATCATTGACAGATACAACAAAAAATATATAATTGTGTGCCTGAAATTTTGTAATATTTAGTAAAAAAAAATAGTCTACTACGATAAATATAAATTTTGTTAAGTATACCAAAGTCAAAGTCAAAGTCAAATATATTTATTTCAATTAGGCCAATAAGCGGCACTTTTGAACGTCAAAAATTAAATGTAAATAAAAAATGTACAAGTAATAAAAATTGACTCTACCGTGCATTCGGAAAGTAGCTTGTTATGGAGAAGAACGCACAAGAAACTCCATACTTACTCTTTTTAAAAAAAATATGTTTTACAATGTTTACTTATGTACATACATTAATAAATTCATATATGTGAGGACGATGCACCCAAAAATAGCGCTACCCACTATACAACGTACAGGTATAAAGTAATAAAAGCACTAACAGGTAAATTCATTAGTTTTATAAATAGGAACATGGTTCTCACATACTTACAAATATTGCAAACATAGGTAAAATACCTAATTCAACAACAACGGAACCTTGTGTGAGTCAAATTCTGTAAAAATATAATAAATAACCTAAGAATACAAAAACTATGAATAGGAATACAAATTAGCAAATTTGATTTTGTCCACACCAAAGATTGCCCTACGGAGCGGGAAGCTACCATTGGAAAAGCTGGTTGGACTCTTGACTAGGTAACTCCATTTGGGAGCGGGTTGGTGCTATCAATGGACCTGTAGCACATGCTGACCGTCTGGCAGCTCCAGCAGCTTTCTAGGCCAAATATTTTTAACAGCCCGCACCTAAAATTTGGATATTTTGTTAATTTTAATTGCATGAAAGGTATAATATATAAAAACACTATACTCATAAGTACACCCACAGATAATAATCCAATCAGTAAATAAACAAAAATGCCTTTGCCAAAGCTGGGTTAGTGATGATTTTCACATATGTAATCGTGATTGTAACCCCTACTGACTGGGCTATAAGTATTTGCAGGATGACTGACTATGATTGTATGCACTTTACTGAGGACAAGACCTTAAAATCATATTGAATTATTATATATTAATGTATTAAACTCACCTTTTGCCACTGCTCCACAGAATTAGTGCAACTTTCTATTGAATTAAGTTAGTTGCACAGGTTTTCCCACAGCCGTTATGAGCGAACTTATGAAGTCGAAGAGAGCCTCAATTTGCGCGTAAATTGCTGCAGCGGTTGGGCCATTTTAATTAATTATTAATGAAAACTAAATTCTTTCAAGGTATTTATTATTTATTTCTTGACATTTCATTTGACAGTTGCCGTCATAAAGAAAAAAAAAGCAAAGGTTTTAACAGGATAATGCCGCTTTCCGGACAAAAATGGCAAAAGTAATTAATTTCTATATTTATAGACATAAAAAATGTAAATTTTTAAAAATATGGTCATTTCCTAACGTAAAAAATATTTAATTTTTTGTTTAGTAAGCTTGAAACCACAAACTAGGGAAACCGGTAATCGACCGATAAAATAGTGCAACTCTAACGTCATCCGTCGTTCGTTCACGAATATTGTCTATGATCCCGTTCGAAGCTCAATTATCCGAAATCGATAGGGGGTAGGGTTCCCTCCGAAGTATCGGAATACTTTCGGACGGCCCGTAACTTCGTCGACGAAGATAGGGAGTAGACGCCCTGACCCCATATTCTCTAATCAGTGTTACCTCTTCACCCGCCGAACCAACTGACTTAAGTACTCTGTATACGAACGGTTCGAAGACAATTATTTTTTAAATTTACCTTAGTGTGAGAAAAAGTATTTCAGCGCTTTGATGTGCCATGTCTTCTTGGTTTGATGTCTTGATTTATTAAACTGAGTACAAAATCAAACTGTTTATGATTTAACCTACAATATTTTCTGAACTTTTCTTCTTTATAATCTTAATGTCGTTTTATGAGTATTTGAAAGCAACCCTCTTTTTCTCGTGATATGAAAATTGAGTCAATCTTCATCCTTTTTTCCTGAATCATAGATAATAATATAAGATTATCATCATCTTCTTCATCCTCCAATAGCTCCTGAATAAGTTTTTTGCTAGCTGAAATTGTGCGACATATCGTACTGCAATAGAACACAACCGTCACTGCAAAAATCTGTGGGTAGAGTGGCGATGTCACAGTCGCTGACATCGGAAAGCTAGGGGCCACCCCGCTACTGGCGACCGTGGTCGCGTAGTTGAATGGTCGCAGTTGCGCGTCGCGGTCGCTAAGAACCGAATCCTACCTTAAGGCCGCTGCCTCGAATCTTGCGGGCAGCGGGGCGGCGGCGGCGGCGGCGGCGGCGGCGGCGGCGGCGGCGCGGGAGCGGGGCGGGCAACGCAGACCTGTTCTCGAAATCAGCGGGCAGATCGCGCGGCACTAGAGATGGGTCGTCGACGTAATTTTCGTTAACGAAACTAGACCGTTCATTTTCGTTGATTGACGAGTCGATCAACTAGTTGAATTTATGGACTAGTTCATAACGTAAACTTTGTTAAGTAGACGTTATTTATAAACTTTGCGACGACGCGACGCGCGGCGCCTACGGACGGACGATACGGTAGTATCTCTAAGTAGTCACTTTGCCGATTGAACGTAAACAAGTACAAACCGGTTAACGTCACATCGTTCAATCGGTCCATCGCTTGCACACGTGAAACTATTGGCGTCCTTTTCTTCTTAACACACACAATGCATTTTAACTCCAAAATAGCATTCGGCCTATAGAAATATCAACTCTTTAATTCTAGAGTTAGAGTTCAAATTAATTTTCTCGATGTTTGTCCGTTGTTGTTATTTTTTCGGACGTATGAACTTGTACTACCCAACTAAGTTCTCGCGTCGGTCGTCGCGTTACAAGTCGACATGAACGTAGTCGAGTCTCAGTTTAGCCGTCTACGAATTCAACTAGTTCGTTGATTATCGGTGAACCGTCGAATTGTTCATTGTACGTCGACGGTCGAATTAACTAGTTCGTTCATTCAACGCCTATCGCTACGCGGCACTATAGCGGCGTAGTGTTGTGTTCGTGATTGTGTCGTCGAGATATTTGTTTTTATTCGCGAACGAAATGTCTGAACAACGGCGAAAACATTTTTTTGATTCAAATTTATACCTCCTAACGCTCGATTTATTGCGGGCTAAAGAAGAAGTAATTCCCTATTATAGGGCAAGGAAAAGAAAAGGCGAGTTTTATCGAAATTATGAAGAAAAGAGACAATGTCCTGAAAATTCTACGACTACACCAGAATGAGTGTAGAAACTTTTGACTATATTCATGAAGCTATCAAGGGCGATTTGTCAATTACTCGTCTATTTTTATGGTTCACATCTTTGCTGTTCCATGCCTAGCACGTCCGAGGACATTTCGACACGTCACAAAAATAATTGCACAACACTGCTATGCAGACGCGCGGGCGATCACCGCTTGACTGGCGTGCACCGCTCGTTGCCCGCGCCCGCGCCGCTCCCGCGCTTCTGTTTTCGAGGGCCGGTCCATTTGATTGTATGCATTAGATCTAGCCGCGCCCGCGCCGCCGCCGCCGCAGCGCGCCGCCCCGCTGCCCGCAAGATTCGAGGCAGCGGCCTAAAGGTAGGATTCGCCGCGACGCTACTTCGACCCGCGACCGCGAACGTGTCGCGCGACCCACTGCTTAGTATGGATTTATATGGAGTACTAAACAAATCCGGCGACCGCGTCGCGCGACCGGTGGGCGTGGCTAGAAAGAGACGTGGCGACCGCGACCCGGTCGCATCCGAAACAGTGCTTCTGAAGCACTCCAAAGTGGCGGTGATTTCACCGAACGAGGACAAGATGTTGATAGAATTAGTGAATAAAAACTCGCCTTTATATGATGTAAGGCTCGTATCTTAATTGAGTCAATCTTCATCCTTTTTTCCTGAGGCATACATAATAAGAATATCATCATCTTATTCATCCTCCAATAGCAGCTGATTAACTTTTTTTCTAACTGCGGATAAATTGTGCGACATATCGTACTGCAATAAAACACAACCGTCACCCATAAAAACTGCGGGCAGAGTGGTGATGTCGGCATCGCGTCGCTGACATCGAAAAGCACGTGTCCAGCCTCGGTCGCGCGGCTCGGTCTAGCGTCGCGGTCGCGGTGCCAACCCGCACCTATAAATTACTTTATCCCACAAATTTTGTGTAGAAAGGGATTAGTAACGTCTGTAGGCCCTGGAATATTGCTCAACGGATCTTTGAAAAGAAATTAAATAAAAAAAGAAGATTAAGTACGCACCAAACCCATTCATAATCAATGTGACATAGACATTCGTTTTACTCAGATAAGCAACTAAAACGTCATTATTCATTACGATCTCATCTGTGTAGTTTCATTTAATTGTTTATTCATAATCAGAAACTGTACAATACAAAGATCAAAATAGAAACTTGCCGTTGAGAATGTATTGTTATGTCTATCTTGTATTATTACTTCAATTTATTTATATGGTAAATATATATATTTATAATAATAATCCAGTATAAATATCATTATACATACAGTGTACATATTTACTTTACATAATTTACTTTAAAATTATATACATTTTAATCATTTCATTGTAGGTACCCGTGCTTGTTAATGAAATTAGTGTTCTCGATGGAATAGCACTCCGAGTAAGTTTTGTTCAAATATCTAGTACTAAACGATTTTCACAGTACTATAACCGCACGATACTAATGCTTATCAATGCAGTAAGCAGCTGTAACGTACACAAAAGTGTTGGTCGGGTACTTTTTCCGTATAGTCCCAATCCACCAAACGCGCGAATGTACTTATTTATGTCTTCTTACTGACATTATGATACCGTGAATGTTTAAATGTACGAATACGTATATATTGTATACCGAAAGTTAGGTGCTACTTTATGTCTTGCTTTACCAATATTTTATGTGTTTAGGCACTTGTCCCACTGCCGACGAGGAGGAAGTGATCAGCTATTGACCATTTTCTCGTTGAAGAATTGGACAAAACATATAGATCCCGTGTGAATAAAAGAGGCACATATAATAATACACACATCAAAAGTGTCTAGGGATCAAGTACATTTTTAACTATAAAAAAATATCCTTTTAATATTTACCAAATCTCTAGTCCACCAGACTGACTCCTTATTTAATTCCTATGTTTAACAACTTATCCCTATATGAAGTAAAAATGTTTTTTGCAAATTGTGGGATACTAACCTATGGCATAAAAACAAAAACGAGGATTTTTTTACATTTTTACTAAAGATAAATAAATTAATAATCTGTGTTTTCATCATTGACACGAATCACAGCGATTTGGCATGCTTAAAATCAGTTCATTAAAATCACTTCGGCGAACGGCCGCCCACGTTCTTTTTACAATTCAAAAAGTTAAGTCATTGATAATGATGTTGATGATTCAATAATAATTGTAAGTTGTTTAAAATCTAATTCCGTTAATATTTTTTTAGTAATCCTTATGTTACTGTATAACCGTAGTTCGGCTACGGTAAAACCTAAGATTTACCAAGTCTTACTGGTAAAAGTCCGAAATGATGTACGATAGTCGTTAATTTCGCGCTTTTACCAGCAATCATACGGTAACCTTGAGGATTTACCTCAAACGACATCAATACGAGAAGACCAGTCGTCTTCTTCTTCTCGTATTGATGTTCTCAAAGGAGATAATCTATTTTGTTGGAAGCATAGCACAAGGCCGTAATATGCCTGTCTAGTAATGAAACGCATGTTAATTTGTTCCTTATGATCTTTACATTGGCATAATCATAAGTACCTTGTCTAACGGCATTAAAACTCCACGCATTCAAATGATTATACCAGAAGCGATCCATTTTCAGAGGCTTTTTCGTACATCTTGTTGAAATCTGGCTTAACAATGAACTCAAAAGGTTTTTAGAGTGTGTTGAGCATGCCATATTCATGCACTAAATCCTTTAAATAAACACAGAAAAACGGAAATATTATAACATTACACGTAATTCAAAACAAACGGTTGTCATTATTTTGATAACTTCTTTATCGATTGAGTTTATATAAAGAATATTATATTTTGGAATTCATTTACAATCCGCGTTGCGATTCGTCTTAGTTACGATTTTGAAAATCATTAACTCTCTAACACGTTATAAACTACATAGGAATAAAGTTAAGAGTAAACTTTAAAATAATTGTGATTCAAATAAATAATTACACAGAGATTTAATAGATACATCAGAAATGATCATCATCATTTTCGCGGCTTTGTCCATGTTACTTGGGGTCGGACAAATACGTTTAGGAATAACAGTGCAAAAATAATCACAAGCCTATAATTCCAGCATTAAGAAGAAACATTATTCATTAAGAAGAAGATTATTCATTTTTCATTTAGAAGTCAGTAAATTGAAACGTGTCATCATTTGTCGATTTCCATGGTTTTTTTGATGACGAGAATTTTTGTCTACTTCCCTACAGAGCTTCCAGTGACATGAATAATTTTGATTCCTAAAACTCGGCGAACTCTTCTAGGTCGGGCAATTCCCTGGCATGTTTGATCTCCTTTATATATTCGTTATACGTAACGCTATCTAGTTTTTGAATCAATAGGTGAACCACGATCGGATCCCAATTGGTTGATGTCTAGCCCGATGTTTTTGAGCCCATTCAAGCACTCCATCATGACGTCGTGACGCTGCCGTATGCTTGCTGCGGTTGGTTGCTGAATACTAGGTTGATTCAGGAGCGTATTCATGTATAATGTAAATAACAGCCCATTGTTATCGTAGCGGTGGGTCAACATCTCCCAGCAAGATGCATACTTCTCAGCACTGATGCCAAGATGCTGAACCAGTTTCTCTGCCTCACCCTTCAGTTTTGTTTTCAAGTGTTGCATTTTTTGAGCCTTCGGAAGTATCGGATTGTTGTGTACACTTTCAAGGTAGAGGTCTCTAAAAGTCAACCACTGGTTATAGTTTCCATGCAAATCCAGTATTTGAATTATTTACGTAGATTTCTCATAATGTGCATTGTTCCAGATGGTGTGTTGTTGTTGTTTCCTTTTCAGGTCATCATAGAAGTTTTCTGCTGTATTGCGATTCTGTTGATAAATTGAGTCCTCATCTTGTAGTAGGTAGTCTAGTTCCCAATTTACCATTTTTGATATGCTACCATTTAGTTTTCAGGGTGCTTAATATCTTATAATTCAGATTTTTCCATCGGTACTGCCATGCTATGTTTATCTTCTCAACAGTGCGTTCGAACGCTCTAAAGTTGCAGTATTGTTGACGCAAAAGAACTTTTGCTATTCCGCCGACTCGCTTGTTCCCCGAGGAGGTGCGTGGAATTGGATATCGTCGAAAGTAAATTTCGATTTTCCCTTACCTTGCTTAGGCGTTGCAGGTGGTTCTTCCGTGTTACCAGCAGATGCAGACGGCAATTCCGACTTACGTTTCAACATGTCTTGCAGCACTTCTTCATACATCTTCTTCGTACTGTTGAAAATGTCGTCGTTGAAGTATTGAAGGTCTGTTGCTCCAGACTCTTCCAGTAGTTGATGGTTGTGAACAAACTTCTCCCAGTTATTGTTCAGCCGAAAAAGACGCTCCTCCAGGTATGCCAAGTTCTTCCTGGTGGGACTGTCCTTTTTGTAGTTGGTGCAAATAAGCTTCAAGTCTCTGAAGATAGTTTCTTGATGGCTTATCAGTTCCGTTATGCTCTGAACCATGGTTATTCGTTATTGGTTTGTCCGTTAGTGGAGAAAAGTTGTAACACCGCAGGTTAGTTCACCAAAGTTGCGAAGTTTCCGCTAGTTTTGGATAACAAGTGGGCCAGCACCTCACTAACGCGATCCACTATTCTGGGACTCCTGATCAGATACGTACCTGTTATATCCGGCTCGAAGGACCAGTTTTATGTACAGCTTAGAGGTAGCCATTTACTTACAGTTGACTTGTTGGATATAAGTTGACGAAAACCACAGATTACACCATAATAAAGTTTATTCGTAAAAGTTAAACGAAAGTTAAGCTGGATGTTAATCCGCAACTTATTTATTTGACCAATAGCGCTACGGCAGCTATTGGTCAAATAAATAAGTATAATAATAAAAGTTAATAAAACGAGTAGCGAAAAGTAGGTCGCGGGGTTAGCAATTTGCCTGTACGTGAACCACAAACAAAGTCACAAATGTGTCTGTGTTTGTGATGTTTATATTGTCAACGCTGATTATTCATCAATCTGGCCAGACCATATCATAATGTGGGCAGTGGTTTTTTTTATTTCATAAAATACAACCAGTTCGTGAAATGGTTGGCCTCATCATGAAGTAATCAAATCTAAGATATGGCCAAGGTATCTACATGTGGACGTCTTTCAGTTAAAATCATGATGATAGTATAGGCTGGATGATGATGAGCACAGATCCTTTTGGAATTTTACCAGCAATCAAAAATAAAAATAAATGTCTATGACACGAAATAATGCGAACAATAAAATTAAGAAATGATTGATTAGGTAGCTTGACCAAAGCACATGAGTAGATAAACGGAACAGAGATAAAGCTTCATACAACCGCGCGAATCGGTTGCACTACTATAAGCATGCGGACGCATGAGTGCGTGACCACTCGCCGCTTGTCACGTACGCGGCGAGACTGAAAAAAACGGTTTACGTTGGCACAGCCAGTGTACAATCTCAGAGTCTGTACAACGCACCGTGTTTGTTTTGATAGTTGCAAGTTTGAATATGTTAAAGTAAAAACGTTGTATTTTATTATTAATAATGGTGGTTTATTGTACTGTGTGTATGAATTATTATTAGTATTCTAGACAAAATTAAAATATATCATACTTTAACTATCCCAAGGAGTACAATACACAATAAATATTGGATAATTACTTTTTCAATTAAGTACTTTTATTGTATTATATGATCCTTTGTTGATAAGAAAAGGGTACTACACGGTGTGTTTTTACCTTTTTATTGTTATTATAAGGTTTTACAAATTTTTTGTAGGTATTTGGGTGGGTTGGTAAGTAGTAGGTATGTGTGTTAAGTTCAAATATTGCAAGTAAGATTTGAAGTACTTCCCGGTGTCTGATTGAGCTGAAATTTTGTATACCGTAACTTCAGTGACAATGCAATAATATTATATATATAACCTGATGCTGCAGCCAAGATTGTCTCCTCACTAGTGAACTCTTCAACAGGTAGTACCACGGTCACGAAATTTTTTATGTTAGTTTAATTTTGATAGTTTGACACGATTTTTATCATGAACTGCTACTGCAGCCAGCATTGTCTCCTTACGAGGGATTATCTCCTCTTTAACGGATAGAAGCATGGACTCGAAACGTTGTAGGCATTTAAATTTAATTTTGTTTGCTAAACATGATCTGCACCATAAACAGCTGCAGCAGACAGGATAGTCTCCTCACGAAGGATCGACGATCTTGAAATAAATATTGTAAATGTTGGCAACGAAATACTTAAACGTATTAAAGATTGTAAATTTGATATGCCATGTTAGTGTTTCCCGTTAGATTACTTGAAAAAACTTTGTTAGTTACAGAATTTATCACACTATTAAAAGAAACAATAAATTATTATAAATCAAAAATTATTAGAGTAAGTAATTTGTAAAGTATTCTATCATACATAATAAATAATAAAACTATTTAAAAAAATGTTTTGTTTTTACCTATTGTGACAACCCTACCAAAATGGATAACAATTTTGCACGTTCTGAGGACGCTTTGTCTCTGTGCCGTTTATCTACTCATGTGACCAAAGTACACATTTGTTATACGATTTAAAAAATAATACCTTAATGATTCAACATCATGTTGTATTTTTCTGTTTTTGTTCCACTGCTGGCCAAAGGTCTCACCCAAGTCATTCCAGATATTCTTTTCTCTCGCCGTTTCGAACCAGCCCTTATATGGTACGCGTCCAAATAAAAAATTGAAACGAAACAAATATGCGATGCGATTGGAAAAATCGACTTCGAAAAAATATCCACGCGCAAATTAATACCAAAGAACAATTAGTAACTGATTGATTAGCTTGACCAAAGTAGGTCAAGCTAATCAATCAGTTATTAATTGTTCTCATCATTCCGTAACATAGATATTAATATTTTTTAAATTTGACAGTCTGAGGTAAAGCCCAAGATTTACTGTGAGATTGCTGGATTGCACGAAATTAGCGGTGATCATATATTTCGTACTTTTATCAGTCAGACTTTGTAATTTACTCTTTTACCGGTAAATCCTAGGTTTTATCAAAGTTAAGGCAACTTTTTTTGTTTTAACTTAATTATTACGAATCTATAGTAGATTCTATTATGAAGCGCAGTGTGGTGTTCAGTACCTACTCTATGAACTTTTGCGATCCGGTGAGCCACCATGGTCTCCGTACGTTAAGATGGGCAGGATACTTACACATATCGATGATTTTACGCTTCAGGGAGATCGGTAAATCGCTCTGCATTAAGGTCTCAAAATGAATAATATAACACAAAAGCTTTTTAATATTATTTCAGTCAACGATTCTTAACTGTACAGCAAAGGTATGTATTTTGCATTCATAAATTACTTTTGAGTGACAACATAATTTTCTGTATTTAATTCAGTACAATTAATTAAAACGATTTCCCTGTTCTAGTGCAAAGGAACCCACTGCAACGCAAATGTGAGTTTAACTAAACAAAGTTAACAATTGTTTGAGGGCTTTACAAAGTGAAATTTTATTACTAAACATTCCGTACATGGTGGACACCCCACCCGTACGCACTAAACGTTTTGAGAATATTTTTATTATGCGTACAGCTAGGAGTGGAATTGCCCTGCCGAAGTCTGTGTTTCCCGATAGCCACAATCTAGGGGTCTTTAAGTCAAGAGTGAATAAGTTACTTGGCAAGCGTGCTTCACCGTCGACCACATCATCGCTTACCATTAGGTGAGATAGTGATCAAGCGTGAGCCAATTTTAAATAAAAGAATAAATAAATAAACCTACTTAGACTCTAGACAAGTGGCATTCGATGTCAACGAAGGCGTTAGTCGATTGATCACGTGATTCTTCCCCATACAATTTTGCCGTTTTGACAATCGCTGATGCCAAGCTTTCGATGATAGAATGTCACTTGTATAGGGCCTCTTGTGAATCACCAACCAACCAAGTAAAAATTTGCATACTTTAAAATTCAATAAACAATTCATGTCAACTCCATAAATTTTGGACTTTACATCAATTGCTCTGCTGATTGAATGCCACTTTGCTTAAACACTCAGAGGCTCTAGACATGAAAGCATGGCGATAGCTACTGCAAAAATGACAAAAATGTATGGGAATGTCGAGAGCCCTATCGAAATGTCACGTGACTAATCCTTTACATATTGGCATTTCGACTATCGCCTTCGCTAATAGGACACTTTGTCTATAACCTCAGGAAGTGTCAACACGTAGTAAGCAAGCATGGTGTTTGACTTATTTACAGCGTAATTTCGATTTTGCGTTATTTTAATAGTGATATTTTGTATCAACGAATCTGTTAGGAAAGCATCCTTACTTAATTTTCCTCTATACTTTATTACGTATAGGGAAAAAATTAAGTTAGCCTTTGCCAAACTATGTTGCGGTCGGCTGCCAGTCTAACCGGATTTAGCTGAGTACTAGTATTTTACATGGAGCGACTGCCTATCTGAACTCCACAAATCAGTTACTGGATAACATGATACCCTTTGGCTAGACTGGTGTCAGATATCAGGCTTGTGACTACCCGTAACGACTGTCAAAGATCTTCAAATGACAGCCGGGCCAACAGCTTAACGTGCTTTCCTAGGCACGGAAGAAACTTGATATGAAAAAAGGTTTGTTCCCACTAGTTCTACTGAACAGTTCTACGGTAGAACTAATGGGATTTTTTTTTCCCCACTAGTACTACGATTTTAGGTATAACAAAATAGTAGAACTATTGGGATTCTCTATTCCCACTTGTTCTACTGAACAGTTCGACGGTAGAACTAATGGGATATTTTGTTCTCACTAGTACTAGGTTTTACCGGTACATTGAGGTGATGAAGTGTTTGTACAAAAACCCCACCATGTGAGTCCGTCTTTAGGATCTGACCTCGAAACCAATCCTTCTCTGGCGCGGCGTGAGACAGGGAGACGATATTTCTCCGTAACTGTTCACTGCTGCGCTGGAGGATGTCTTCAAGGTTCTGGACTGGAGGGGGCTCGGCATCAACGTTTATGGCGAGTACATCACTCACCTTCGGTTTGCCGACGACATAGTGGTTATGGTTGATACCATGGAGAGCTTCAGTACAATGCTCGATGACCTCAGTAGAGCTTCCGAAAGAGTGGGTCTTAAAATGAACGTGGACAATACCAAGGTCATGGTGAATGTAACACCCACTCCTATCAAGGTCGGAGACTCTACACCCGAAGTTGTAGATGAATATGTCTACCTGGGACAAACGGTCCAGTTGGGAAGGACTAACTTCGAGAAAGAGGTCAACCGTCGAATCCGACTCAGCTGGGCGGCGTTCGGGCAGTTGCGTGGTATCTTCTCGGCCAATTTACCGCAGTGTCTCAAGACAAAAGTCTATGACCTGTGTGTGTTGCCAGTGATCACTTAGATGAGACCGAGACGTGGTCGCTCACAATGGGCCTTAACAGAAAGCTTGAAGTCACCCAAAGGCCAATGGAGAGGGCTATGGTCGGAGTTTCCTTGCGTGATCATGTCAGAAATGAAGATATCCGCAGGAGAACCAAAGTTACCGTCATAGCTCGAAGAATTGCCAAACTTAAGTGGCAGTGGGCAGGGCACATTGCTCGCAGAACAAGAGAACTTCCAGAACTTTTCGGCCTTGGGGCCGAAAAGTTCTGGAATGGCGACCGATAGTCTCCGATAGAACTAATGGGATATTTAGTTCTACCGTCGAACTGTTCAGTAGAATAAGTGGGAATAGAGAATCCCAATAGTTCTACTATTTTGTTATACCTAAAATCGTAGCACTACTGGGAAAAAAAAAATCCCATTAGTTCTACCGTAGAACTGTTCAGTGGAACTAGTGGGAACAAACATGTAAAAATGGTTACCCCCACGGACCGACCTCGGTAAGCATTGCTTAACCTTGAAGATCGACCCGTGCAGCTGGTTGTTATTATTTAGGCACGATCTCTTACGTTTGTCTTATAAAATAATTCTTAATCTTATTTGTTTCATTAAAAAAAATACTTTTTAAATGAAACAAATAAGATTAAGAATAATTTTCTATTGAGAGATGAAACTACTCTCTTAAATTACGTGAGCATAATTGGGTTGATCGTTGCTGATTGTGCATTGCTGTGATATCAAACGATTACAATTAGTGAAGGTTCTTATTGTTAGTTATATATATATATAAACTACCTCCCTGCCGAATTTCATCTTTATACGTCAAGCGGTTTTCGATATTTCGTGATAGGTGAAAAAGTGACCTTTCGGTTTTATATATATATTCGTCGCCTTAGGAACAATTTTAATAAGAATTTCTGCAGTTTGGATCTGTTTGCTTTACCACATGGAAAGTTTAGACTCATGTTACTTAACATATTGAGGAACTAATGTGACAGTGTTGTTCCACTTATGCGGCACTATTGTTGGCTTTATGTTTTGTTTTGTTGATACTTTACTATTAATATTCCTCTTTTTTATTTATTGTTTACAACGATAATCTTAAAATTTACCAAATTATCTCATTGTTATCTGTTGAGAACGTGGTTGATTTCACATTTGTAATTTCTGTATCCTATATTTTTGTAATTCTTAATGTGTAATAGTTTGTTTTCCCGAATAAATAAAATAAAATATATAGATATATAAAAGAAGAAACTGACTGACTGACTCATCGATCAACGCACAGCCAAAACCGCTGGACCTAGAAGCATGAAATTTGGAAACTCCAACCCTAAGGGGGTAAAAAGGGAGTTGAAAGTTTGTATAAAAAATCCAATTCCTTCGGCCAAAATTCTTGAAACTTGGCATAAATAGTAATCTAAATAAATGATAAAGGTTGTCGTTATTATTTTTTCGAAACTAACCCCAGATGTTGATATAAGGGTGTTGAAGTCTGTATGGAAGAACCTGATTTTATGGGTCAATAAAATTGAAACTTGATAAAAATACTAACCTAAATCAATAATTAAGATTGTTATTATTATTTTTTAAACTACTCCAAAAGACGATTTAGGGTGATTAAGTTTTCTAGAAGAACCTTATTACTTCAGTTAATAGACTTGAAAGTTGACATAAATACCAACCTTATTAAACAATAAAGATTGTCATTATTAGTTTTCCGAAGCTACCCCCAAATGATGATTAAGGCGTTGTTAAAGTTAGTATGGCAGAATCTGATTTCTTTGGTTAATAAACTTGAAAGTTGACATAAATACCAACCTAAGTAAACAATAAAGGTTGTCACTATTAGTTTTTCGAAAGTACCCCCAAATGATGATTTAGGGGGTGTTCGAGTTTGTATGGAAGAATCGGCATCTTGGGTATATAAACTTGAACCTGGCACAAATACTAAACTAAACGAATAATAAAGGTTTTTATTATTATTATTTAAACAACCCCCAAAGGAAGATTTATGGGTGATAACGATTTTTTGAAGACCTTTGGGGGGCTGAGTCACCCGCGTCCGTAGGAGAGTACCCTTTTTGTGGTATACCCTACACGTGGTCCCCGGGTGGTGCTAATCAGGTGACACTAACTGGTGGTATGTTTCGGCCGAAGGCTTGCGACCACCCACCGGGCAAAGACGTACCGCCAAGCTGCCTATTCGTGTTCCGGTACGATGCTCGGTGTAGCCACTAGAGCAGTTGGGTCTAGATAGTTGTTCCACTGCATTCTGGCCAGCCTGACTCGCGCTGTTTTGGGCGTATCGGGAGACTAGTCGCGGAGGATAGCGATATCGGGACGAAGAAGCGACGATGAAGCGGGTGTTTTTTGAAGAATTTTATGTCTTGGGTAATAAACTTAAAACTTGACATAACTGGTTGGTTGGTACACCTATGTAAACAATAAAGGTTGTCATTATAAATTTTTCGAAACTAACCCCAAGCTAAGAATCTTACTGGTCAAGGTTTCGGTTTGACGTAGGGTTTTAGGGGAGCACTAACCAGGAATTTTCGGCAATTCAAACTATAAAGGGGTGAAAAGGTGCGAAATGAGTTTGTATTAAAAATCAAAATAAAGTAAGTAATCAAAATTAACATAAAACCTTATTTCAAACTACCCCTCAGATGAGGTTAAGGGTGGTGTTATGGTATTTTTGAGGCATCTAACTGTGCAATCAGACTAAAATAAATGATAAATTAAAAAGTAAAGAAAAGAGTGAATAACATGTTTGGGTTGTTCAAAACTCTATAGCCGCAACGGGGCAAAAAAGATTTATTAAGTTATTAGGGGAGGATTTTACTTTGTCGCGGTAACGGTCAAATAACGAATCGTCCCAAACCAATAAACCCTGTATATCTACGATACCCCATTTTTTATGATTTAATAATAGCTTATTTTTAGATTACCTTCACTAACTGCACATAAGAAAATCTTTTGTGGGATAAACGAAATCACGCGAACGAAGTCGCGGGTGGTGTGCTAGTTTGATTATAAGCTTTATTTTCTAATATCTGCTATAGTTTAAATATAATGACTGTGCGATAGTTTTGCTCTCAAGTGTATTTATGATTATCATGTCATCATGATATGAGTAAACTTAAATATTTATCATGAAGGTGAGCTAAACGAATATAAACATTTTCTGCATGGAGACACAATGCAGAAAATGTTGATATTCGTTCAGCTCTTTTCACCCTTAGTTTTTTATTGCTTTTTAGCAGTTTCTTTATCATCATTAGTGAGACCAGCGCAGTCTGCATGGTATTACTTATATATTTACCTACATTGTACAAAAAAATACTTTATAGAGAAAATACATGTCTAAACTACAAGATAAACGACCACTAAAATAATTATAGCTCCCAAATGATCATGCGTAAAATTACTTTCAGTTTTCAATATGTTATAAACGCATAGTCGCATATGTGATTCGTAGAATTTATTCAATTCAATTGAAACTTTTGATTTGAATTGAAATAATTATGTGCATTGAGGGTCATTTAATAAGTATTAAGTACTCTTATTTTACTTATTCTTTTATTCAGAAACTTTTATCCCGCCAATTATCAAGTCGCTCAATATAATTAAATGTCAAAACTTAGTACAATAGTTATTTTTTGCCATACAGTGCACGGGTAAGATGTCAACGGGAACGGTAAGAATAATTCCAAATACGTACATTTTTTTTTAATTTCAGCAGTTATAGTTATCTAACGTAGGAATTTGAAATGTAACATAAAATAAATAATTTGTATACTAAGATTAAAAATCAATTTCAACGAAGAACAGCTCCTTAGTACCGCGAGACACCATCCATTCTGAAAAGCAGACTTAATAGAATTGTTGTCAATATGTTGATTAATTTTCGCTTTAAGAATGGATGTAAGAACTTTATTGACTTAATAGATTTCATATTTTATAATTTAATATATTATATAAGTTACTATATTTATTATATGAAGATATCTGATACCTTTAAACGAGCAATTCTTGTATATATACTACTCAAAACAAAATAAGCCACTCGTTATCTTCACATTTAAATGTAATTTAATTAAAACAGCTAAAAACCTGACGCATTTAATCGAGAGCATGCATTCCAGGCTACAGGTGTGAATATCCAAAAGAGGAGGACCCGTTAAAAAAAAAGAAAAAATTAATAAAGTAAAGATTTTTTTAGTTTTTATCGCCTTTTTGTTAGTTGTGTCTTTTATCCTAAATTGTATTTTTTTACCAAAAGTCAAATTAACATGTTTATTAATTAATTTCAACATTTACTAGCCTAAGTAGTAACTGGTAAACAATAAATTTGTTTTTTGTTTACGTTAGTTAAACAATGAGATAATCTTATAATTTTCATGGTATAACTTATATACCTAGTGGCTCTTATTTTGTTTTGAGTAGTATATATATTTGTCGGGTTTAGTCAATAGTACGGACGTCAAAACAAATCGCAAGCACGCCATCTGGCGGCAAAGCAAGACAACTACGCTTTGGCGCGCTTTCTCTAACCACTTGCGTGGTGGGGATAATAGAATTTAGCAGTTGAGCTAAAATGTACGGGCAGTTGAGTACTGACAGCCGTAGAGCTAACACGTCGTAGAATCAGTGTCGATCCGTAATATTAGTAAGCAAGAATGTAACTTGTGTCTATTTGAATATACTCAGTGTATCGAATAATTTGTGTGATTTCATTTTCACGATTGTACCCAACGACCTGCCCACACACGATGTCTTAACCTAAGGGAATACATCCTGACTTCCCGATGGTTTCCATCTATCGGCCAGCCCTGATGCGACATCAGAATTGGGATTCGGTCGTGCTAATGAGATCACACGTAAAAATAATGCTAGTGAAAATGGTTACATTCTTGCAAAAAAATCGCGTTGTCAGTTGCGACTACCCTCAGTTTTGAATAATAAAAAACCAGTCCGGAACGGAGCAGCAAGGCAGCTAGCAACAACCAAGGAGCTGGACAGGTCAAGGAGGACCTTGTGGACATGTGGAAAGATCCATACACACGGATCTTTATGCCAATCTGGTGAGTCGTTTTGATTTTGTTATGACTATGGCCAAGAGTGTTCATTATTCAAAATTCTGGTTTTGTGTACGGTATGGCGGCCAGTGGATTGTCGGGGTGGCCCGTGTCGGGTCCATGGTCTCATGTTAGTTATCGCTGGTCAAGTTTTGGTGTTATTGAAGAGTTATTATTCTGCTAACACTGGCAGTGACCCTTGACTAGCCTTGGCAGACTATGGTTACGACGCCGACGGCCTTAGAACGATATGGTGCCTGCCTTACACTTTAGTCTGGAAAATAACGTACCTACCTTACACTTCAGTCTGGAAAATATTATAATTCCAAATGAAATATTTTGATTAGTTTTGTAGTGTGATAGTTCTATGTAGTGAGAGTTAGCAAAGTTTGAGAAGAAGCATAGTATTCTTCTTTTGTGGTCGTAGGGCCAAACTATCTTAAAAGTGGTAAACTCTACCAGGCCTCGTTAATTGCGACTTAAAACGCTATGGCATTCATTGGATTCTCTAAAGCCCATCGACTAGCGACAGCGACCTGGGCACTTGGGACACTAATGTGTGGTTCATGTTTTGGACAGGAACTCTGCACTCAAATTCGGTGTCCATAATAACCTATTTGGCCATGCCGGTTTAGGTAACTATTACTACTAGAAGCTCGTGGCTAAATAATAACAGCCGCACTGGTCGATCATCAAGGTTAAGCAACGCTTGACGAGGTCGGTCCGTGGATGGGTGACCATTTCAACATACCGGGTTTCCTCCGTGGCTCGGAGAGCACGTTAAGCCGTTGGTCCCGGCTGTCATTTGAAGATCTTTGACAGTCGTTACGGGTAGTCAGAAGCCTGAGATCTGACACCAGTCTTGACAAGTGGTACCGTGTTACCCAGTTACTGGGTTGCGGAGGTCAGATAGGCAGTCACTCCATGTAAAGCACTGGTACTCAGCTGAATCCGGTAGGACTGGAAGCCGACACCAGTGTAGTTGGGAAAAGGCTAGTTGGATTCATTAGTTTAGGTTACTACGAGTACACCGGTGCATCGATTAATTTCCATCAAAGCTGTGTATGGTTAAGATAACCGTGTGAACATATACTCTCGTAATGTTTTTCATGTTTCAGATACCATATTGTGTCGCAGCCTGAAGCCTCTGCTGCAGGCTAGCGATTCAGATGATGAGCGCGAAGGTTGACGTGTCAACGTCTGAGGTTAAGACCGATGGCAGGCTAGCAGTTCGCAGGTGGTAGTCGAACGCTATGACCACAGCTGTGAGGTCGGGAGCGCGCGCAAGTTTGGAATGGAATACTCGGTGAGTCGCTTCCATATTATTTCGATAGTGAGGTCGAAGGTTCTCTAGTGAAGAGATGCTAGTTCGAGTTTTAAGTTTTCATGTTTGACCATTGAACTGGTCGTGGTTATATCTTGCACTATCACTAGGTAATTGAGACACACTTAGTAAAAAGCAAGTAGCTAATGAGTTTCCTATTGGATAGTTAGTACTTTCCTAGTTTCAATATTAGGTTTAGTGCGAGCTTTAGGATCAGATATCCCATAAGAGGGAGTTGAGATATCCAAAATGACTGAATAACTAGTAATTTTCAGTGGCAAAGCGAGTTGGTAATGTCGTGTGGTAACGAAATTGTATCGAGTTAGTAACGGTACTGTTCATTTACCTGTACTCAAAAGAGATCTTGTTGCGTTACGACTTACACAGCCGTCTTCAGATCTGAATTCACTTGCTTACTTTCAAAGTAATATTATGATAACACTAGATCTCGCAATCGTTTTCCTTACGTGAAAACTGAGTTGGTGAGCTATAGTAAAGGGTTACTGTTGATAATCAGATTTTAACGATATTGATCAGAGTTGAGTTATTCGTGAAGTCCCTTCACACGAGCTATTAAGAAGCAAATATTATCAGGCTTAATTAACAGTCGGTATGTTCCAAGATCATTTAGTAAAAAGCGCGAATCTTGTGAGAAGGATCCCCGATCACCAAGTTTCTTGAGAATTGGACATCATAGTTGATGACAGTGGTAGTGAAACCAAATCTGATTAACATTTCTGCTCATTAGACAAATTCTGGACCGCACCTCATGCGTAACATGTGGCGATGGGTCTACGAAGAGGTTTCATGAGTTGAGTATGCATTGCCTTTTAATTATGGTATAGAGTAACAGAATTGTTACAATTACTTTGATTAGTTGAACTTGTTGATCGTCGGACCTTGTTCTAATGATGTGTTGTGTAGGAAGCTTTGGTACAAAAACTAAGTAGGCCCTGTATTAAGTCCGCGATGGGTGATTGTGACAGGACAGTTATCGTTATACACTGAAAGCTTTAAATAGGTACGATTAGGACCTACAAATATGCAGGCGGTAGGTTAGAAAGATGCCAGCGGGTTATGTACCAGTCGATGTTGATGTCAAAAGGATTTTGATGATAATGAGCAAGCTTAAGGTGTCGAGTAATTGAGTCTAACAGCCATATTATGTTTGACCGTACCAGTGGATTCTGGCGGAGGTCGGGGTCTAGAGAGACCGTTGTGTGAGAGCAATATAATTGCTAGTCGGCTATAGAGCCGTGGCGTTGGAGGTTTTACTCGAGAGTTTCTGTAGGCTTGGCAGTTTTTGCTGCAGAATAAGTTTTAAAGTTTGTTTGGAATAACTGTGGTACATGGCCCAGGGTAACGGTTTAGTTAAAGAGTAGGGTTCTAAAATCTTTATTTTCACGAACCCAATAATCTTGTTTGGTCAGGAGTAACCGAGCGTTGTGTGACAACTGTGAGCCTGAGTGGCAGCTGTTGACCTGTGTGACAACTGTTGGCCTGTGTGGCAACTGTTGGTCTTTATGGCAGCGGAGGACCTGTATGGCACACATGACACTATGTCTGGTGTGAAAATTCATGTTTGTGTTAGGAACCTTACAGAAAGTTCCTATTGAGTCATGAGATTAAAAGAAAGTAAACTCGCAGTCATGCGTTTGGTGAGGTCACCAAGATAATTTTGATGACGTTCGAATCGTCAAGCCCTCATTACGAAAATTGAAATAATTTTGGTTTTCTAATTTAGATTACTTTGCGTAGATCGTGTTAGTAAGACACACAGAGCTCAAGTACCAATTGAGATAGTAGATGAGGTAGATAATGAATTGACGTAACATAGGACAGACTAAATCTCTGTGTGAACAGGTTCTGAGTTCAGAGAGTTGAGTTGACGCGACATCGTGGAGATGTTCGAGTAGAGCAATTGTGATTGCTAAGAGAGTTATGAGATAGCTAAATGTCGTGAATAAGATACCTGGTGGTTTCTTTTGCTGGATTTAATTTGAGATTATTGACTATCAGTGGTACTTGGACTTTGTAATCACTATGATTGGGTGCTTTTAGGTACCAAATCGATGATGATTGAGTTACTATTTTCTTTAAGTTGGAAATAGAATTACTCTTTCCTTGCAAAGGTGAAGGGAGACATTTAAATGATCATACTTGATTGATTCAAAATGTTTCCTCACTCACCTAGCGTATGCGTCAGGATTGGACGAGTGAATACTGTTTGGAAATTTTGTGTTTCAGAAAAACATCCCTTGTATGATGGGAGACTGGCGGGTCGGAGTAGACTAAGAGGACGTGTGGCGCAACACGACATGAGATGGCATGGAGCAAGGACAAGAAGATGAAGCCTGCGGGTGATAGATTTGGGGATCTGTCACCTGAGAGAGGCCCGAGAAGGCGACGTGTGTGTTCCACGCTCGCCTCTCAAGAGGAACTACGGCCTAGAGAACACCATGTGGTTTTAGTCAGTAGGAGTCTGACAGACCCCTCAGCTTTCCCCAAGGGCTGAGGACATCCATTGAGGATTTCCACATGATTCGATACACTGTTAGAACCTGACAATGAGGAACAGACGAGGACGCCTGTCTCGCAGGATGGCCGTGTCGGGTTTAGTCAATAGTACGGACGTCAAAACAAATCGCAAGCACGCCATCTGGCGGCAAAGCAAGACAACTACGCTTTGGCGCGCTTTCTCTAACCACTTGCGTGGTGGGGATAATAGAATTTAGCAGTTGAGCTAAAATGTACGGGCAGTTGAGTACTGACAGCCGTAGAGCTAACACGTCGTAGAATCAGTGTCGATCCGTAATATTAGTAAGCAAGAATGTAACTTGTGTCTATTTGAATATACTCAGTGTATCGAATAATTTGTGTGATTTCATTTTCACGATTGTACCCAACGACCTGCCCACACACGATGTCTTAACCTAAGGGAATACATCCTGACTTCCCGATGGTTTCCATCTATCGGCCAGCCCTGATGCGACATATTTATATAATCTGAATCTCGGAAACAGCTCCAACGATTTCGGGTTTCGGGGGTGTTAAATCGGGGGAGTAAGGGGGAGAACGGTTCTAACATCCTGCCGGCCCAAATAGTCACCTGCACGCGTTAGCGGTTCGTACGAATAGCTGACGGCGGCCGCTCCTAGCAGTCGTGGTGCTCCCTGCTGGATAACGAACGAGGCACTGGCGACCGAGCAATGGCGGTATACAACTGGCCGGGCAATCGGCTGGAAAAGGCCTCAGCAGCCTTAGGGTCCAAATAAGATGATGATTGTTGATCGCATTAACGAAAATTCGCCAGAAGTTACTCAAATCGCGAATTGTGACGTCGTACAATCATAAGTATATCTGGGCGCTTTAATGTCAAACCATGGTGCTTGCGGGGACGAGATTAAGCGACGCATGGCTATGGCCAGGTCTGCCATGGATAGGCTGAATAAAATAGGAGGAATCACAATATCACCAAAGCTACGAAAATCCGGCTCATACTTGTGTTACCCATATTTCTATACGCAGCCGAGACCTGGACGCTGAGAGACACTGAGAGGAAGAGAATAGACGCTCTGGAAATCTGCTGGAGAAAAATGCTTGTAGTGTCGTGGACAGACTTTCGTACTAACATATCCACCCTTCAAGAGCTTGGTATCAGGCAGCGTCTGTCGGCTATAGTCCAAGCTCGAGTACTTCCAGTTCTTTGAACACATGTCCCGACGAAGCAACGATTCTATCGAGCGGCTTGTAGTTCAGGGTAGAGTGGAAGGAACGAGAGCGCGCGGCAGGTCGCTCATCCGATGGACTGACCAGATTAAGTCCGCAGTGGGTGGCCCATTGAATAAGGGCACAAGTCTCACTGCAACATGATGACCACGACCGCTCTGCATACTACATTTTGTTTATTAATGTACTGATGATGCACAGTTGCTTTTATTACGCACGCTATTCAAATAGTGCGCCAATATCATCCCATTGTATTGGTAATATTCTTTAGATCAGCCTGTTTAGTCCTCTTAAAACCCTTCATTTTGATATCACTTTCGAAGGGTTTGAAAGGAAAAACAATTGGGAGCCCCACAATATGGAGCCGTAAATCCGCTATGTTTATTTTTTAGGGTTCCGTACCCAAAGGGTAAAAACGGGACCCTATTACTGAGACTTCGCTGTCCGTCTGTCTGTCTGTCTGTGTCTGTCTCCAGGCTGTATCTCATGAACCGTGATAGACAGTTGAAATTTTCACAGATGATGTATTCCTGTTGCCGCTATAACAACAAATACTAAAAACAGTATAAAATTAATATTTAAGGGGGGCTCCCATACAACAAACGTGATATTTTTGCCGTTTTTTGCTCGATATTAATAACGGCAACAGGTCTACCTGTCTAGCGTCGGTCGGTCTAGCGTCTACGCTTGAAATATTCACAGAATATTTAGTTGTATATTTTCTTCAAAAAATAATAATTATTAAATTAAAATAAAATAAATTAAGGGGGGCTCCCATACAACAAACGTGATTTTTTTGCAGTGTTTTGGGATAATGGTACGGAACCCTTCGTGTGCGAGTCCGACTCGCACTTGGCCGGTTTTTTTATAACGTCACTTATGTAAGAACACTTGGGCGGTCAAGATGGCTCTCTATCGATGTCTTAATTATATAAATCCGTCTAGTGGTTTGAAACATATGAGGGTAATAATGAATATTCAAGATACGCGTACATACAAGATACTCGTACGCGCGAAAAACAAGCCCTTCCTTGCAAGTGGGTAAAAATATATCCAGATACTACTACTAGGTTTACTAACATAAATTTTACTATTTAATATTTTCAGGCTATAGGTTTTAATGCGACAGCAGTAGTAAGTACACAAATACATAAGAATGGTTAATGGTTAAGGTTTTTAAAAACATTCGTATTTTAATCAGTATGAAAAAAGTCCTATCCTAGGACAATAGTCCGGCTAAGTTAGCACATAACTTTGAGGTAAGGTTACATTAATTTGCGTAGAGGTGAAAATTAGAACGAATGTTGGGAAAACCATTTCAAATTAATCTAGTTCCGTAGTTCGCAAAAATGGGTCTTTTTAATTTTTCTCTTAAACGGTAAGTGTTATAGTAAAATAGGTCAGACAACATTTGTAAATCATGCAATTAGCTACAAACCTGCTTTTTAAATATTTTTCCTAAAAATCATATATGTTGGCATTTCTATGATTTCGTTCTGAAGAGAGCTATAGTTTCAAATGACTTTGACAGATGTCAACTTGACGTAACACTTGACATTAGTTTATGGCGCGAACAAGAGGGGAGGACAAGAGATCGAGTGAGAATATGACGGGTTTGGTTTTGAGTTGTGAATTCGTGATAAAAACCTAAGGAGAAATACAGTGAGAGTTAACGATTGTTCGTGTAGATCAAACTACGTGTTATAGTGGAATGTCGTTTAAGTTATTCGCCAATACATAACGTGATTAGTTACATTGTGAGCCTACATACAAGCAAAGAAGTTGGTTTGTTTAATATCTAGCCCGAAAGAACCCATGCAATAATGGCTTTTCCTGACAATTACACAGTATTCCCTACATATACATGTAGGGTTATTCAATAAGGGTGGGTCAAAATCAAAATCAAAATCAAGGTATTTATTTCAAGTAAACTTTAGAAGTACTTTTGAATTATCAAACATAAAATTAATAAAAAGATGACTCTAGTTGCAAATTCGCAAGCGTCTGTAGGTCTCAATGGAGAAGAATTTGCAAGAAACTCGGACACTCTTTTCCATCAGTTTCAATTACAAGTTTTTGGTTACATCATTCTTGTTGAAAATATACATATATGTGAGAACGATGTAAAAAGACGTGTACGTAAAAGCGCCCAGAGTAAAAAATAATTAAAAAAAAAAAGCACTTTAACAGGCCGAGACAGCTAAGTTATGACCAATCCCAACTGATGGCGCCCGTTCACGAACATGACGCATGGATCGGCACCACTCAGCTCAACCATCATGAAGGGAACCGAATGATCCAACACATGTGCCACCATCAGAGAGAAATTAGAGAGAGCATGACACACTTAACTGCCAGGGCACACAGAAGTCAACGAACGACACATAGGTACAGTGAATGGTAGATTTATCTACAGTCGGAACATAGTACTCACACATGTGCTGTGCAATTATATAATACTAAAATAAATTGAGTTTATACAATACAAAAAAATTTCATACAGTCTTCAGCAGGTCCAACAATACTTCGATACTTTCCTGCCCATCACTAATTGTTCTTGCGCCCTAGTGGCTGCGGAGCAGGACCAGCATTGAGTCAAGCATTTTTATCAGCGATGTAATCCCCCAACTTATAATATGCTTGCCTACATAGTGTGCGTTTTATACAAGTCTTAAATTTCGTCTCATTTAGTTGTAGAATGTGGGGAGGAATTTTATTGTAACATTTTATACAGTACCCCATAAAAGATGATGCTACTTTAGCCAGCCTGAAACCTGGTTGAATTAGTTGGTCCCTATTTCTAGTAACATAATTATGTCTGTCGCCGTTTTTACTAAAAAGATGTAAATTCTTTCTAACATACATGATGTTTTCATAAATATATTGACAAGGTACCGTCATGATGTTAATGTTCTTAAACAGTTCCCTTAGAGAATCGCGCCGGCGAAGATTGTATATCGCTCTGATGGCTCGTTTTTGCAGAATAAAAATTGACTCAATGTCTGCAGCCCTTCCCCATAGTAAGATACCGTAAGACATTATACTATGAAAATAACTAAAATAGACTAACCTCGCGGTATCGACATCAGTAAACTGACGTATTTTTCTAACAACATAAGCTGCCGAGCTTAGCCGCCCCGCAAGTGATATTAAATGAGGCCCCCATTGTAACCTCGAGTCTAGCGTGATCCCCAGAAAAACCGTTTTATCGACGAATTCTAGCTTCTTCTTGTTTAATATAATGTCACAATCATTACTTTTGACATTCGGCAAGACAAATTTTATGCACTTAGTCTTTTTAGCATTTAGAACTAGATTATTAGCTGTGAACCAATTTTGAACCTGTCGCAAGACGGTATTTACGTCGTCAACGTTACTCAGACGGTAAATCGTTAATGTAGACTAGAAACAAGAAAGGACCCAAAATTGAACCCTGGGGTACCCCCATTTTCACGGTTAACCCGGACGAATTGACACCGTTTATTTGAACTAATTGCTGTCTATCATTTAAATAAGATTTAACTAAACTCAACGCCGATTGGCTTAGCCCGTAATGCTCAAGTTTCAAAAGTAATGTTTCATGATTAACGCAATCAAATGCTTTCGACAGGTCGCAGAAGACCCCTATGGCATCTTGAGCCTCTTCCCACGCTTCAAAGATGTGTTTTAATAAGGTGACACAAGCGTTAGTCGTACAACGTCCTTTGGTAAAACCATACTGTTTATCGTGTAGGATGTTATTCGTATTAAAATGAATGAGCATCTGATTTAGCATTATCTTTTCAAATATCTTGCTGAAAACCGGCAGCACCGATACTGGTCTATAATTATTTGTGTCCTTACTGTTCCCGGATTTAAAAAGTGGTATAACCTTACTATGTTTCATTAGATCCGGAAAGACTCCTTGATCTACACACAAATTAAAAATTAAAGCTAAGTACGGCGCTATAGTCTGAATAATGGAGGTACAAACTTCGATGGACATTCCCCATAGATCTTCGGTCAATTTGATCTTGATTTGCTTAAAAGCTTTTATTACTGTTACTGGGTTTACATGTGAAGAGTTAAATTCTGTCGGGCAGGCTGAAACGTTTGCGTTTAATAAACCAGAAGCAAGTGAGGGCGAAGAATTTAGGGCTTCAGTAGTTTTAATTGGGATGCTGGTAAAGAAATCCACAAATTCTTGAGCAACTTTTTTGTTATCTCTAATAAATCCATGTGTAGTTTCAAGCGTGTAATCAGTATTATTTCTTTTGTTCCTGTTCGTTTTATTGTTTATAATTTTCCAAACTGTCTTGATTTTATTTTCTGCGGTTTTAACTTTATTGCCAATGTATAAAGCCTTAGCTACTTTACACGTATTTCTAAAAAAATTTGAATAAATAGCAACATACTTGTTAAAAGTTTCAGTGTTAATATAAGGCTTAAGGCCATGGAGCTCGTAAAGTCTTTCCCTACTTTTCCTGAGTCCTTCAGTCGCCCAGTCACTGAATAAAAACTTAGGGCATACAGTTTTAGTTTTCTTCCTAAAAGTATTATTGAACTCCTTTTGGATTACTGAGAAAACTTTTTTATATAGAATTTTACCATCATTCACTGTGAGGTCTTGATCACTTAGCTTACTAATTAAACTGCTGTTAAACTGATTTAATTTACCGGATGTTATTGGTCTGGATTGAATCTGCACTTGTTGAATTGGTATGTTGGACTCAAAGGTTACCAATAGCCCACTATGATCCAGGGCAGACAATTTATAATAGCTTTGTCTAAGTAGTCGCAGCAAAAAAATACATTATCAATACATGTATCAGAAGTCACAGTTGTTCGTGTTGGTTCCATAAAAACATGTGACAAATTAAATGATTTGAAGAGATTTAATAATCTACTGCTATCTGAATTACTCTCTAAAATATTTATATTAAAATCACCACAGATTATGATTAGTTTATTTCCAGTTGCAAGTTTTGCCAAAACATCTTCCATCACTGACTCAAATATAGAGTAGTTACTATAATTGGGGGGTCTGTAAACGCACACTATAACATGCTTATCCAGATCAACGCATGACAGTTCAACACTATGTTCAACTGATAGATCTACAATATCTTTACGAGGTTTTGATTTAATACCATTTTTAATTAATATAAGTGAACCTCCACGCAACATAATATTTCTATTAAAACAACTGCCCACGGTATAATTTTCATAACTAATTAGCATCTTTCAGCCAATGCTCAGTAAAACAAACAATTTCAAACATAGTTTTTTCCAAAAACAGTTCTATTTCCAATTGCTTCGCAGAAAAACCTTGAATATTTTGATGGAATAATTTCAAGGCATTCTGCTTAGCTTAGCTTAGGGTAGATGTTGAAATGTAATAAAACAAGCTGTGTGTGAGGTATTAACAAATTACTTTTTTTATTTCAAAGGCCCACTTGTGCCATTAAGTGTGATATATGACATCGTTCAAATGGCCGTCTCTGCTATTTACAGTGGCACGAATGCGAGTGGTCCAATTTTCAATGATTCTTCTGCATAGATCCGGCTGAATTTGAGTGATGGCCTCCCGAGCAGCTGTGTGCTGAGCTGTACAGTTATTGGACAACAGAATTTTAGAAAACTCGAGACTGTTTTGGTTTCTGTACAAGGGCTGTATATCCGGCTACATAGCTCTGATATTTCTAAATTTGGCCCCAAATTAGCCAGCTCTGAGCATATTATAGTAGCTTGTAAACAGCTGTCCATGAGCATTGTAGGAGTTATACATGGGCTATACAATGGCTTAGACAGCTATCAATAGGCCACTAATTCTCTTAGACTGCCAACAGATTGATTATGGCTTAGTAACGGCTATTGTTAAATCTACAAAGAAATATTATAGCAACAAAAAAAAAATGTAGTGCAAGTGTTACGTCAAGGCAGTCTTATTATTTCTGTGGACAAATAATAATTTCGAATTTAAGCCAAGTAATTTTACACGTATGTTTTTATCTTCATTGGTAAATTGTACTGCGGGTGCCAGTTTACTGTCAATATATATATAAGTGATACTATCAAATATTACACGCGCCATCGAAACAATATAGTTTTACTAAAAATATTACACGAAATAAATACGGTGCACGAATTATAAATGGATTTTTATTCAATATTTTCCATTTATTGAGATTATTATCTATTTGTAAAAATTAAATAATGTGTGTTTTACGTTAACAGCTCTGAAATATCATTAAAATCTAACAAATAACAGTGTATTATTTGTTTATCAATTATGGACGACTTATTGCTAAAACAAACAGAATAAAAAATAGTAACGTACGTAGTAGTAGTTTTTCATATGTAATTGGCTTTTTCACATGAAAATGACGTTAATTTGCTATCTAGCAATAATACTAACTAAATTCCCTTAAACCTCTCTTTTTCGTTCAATGGCCATATTTAAGTCCATTAATCAGCTGAAAACTGAACGCTAGCTCTGCCGTGGTATAACTATAATGCCGTTATCTGCTAAAGTCATTTTTTTGAATAACACAGAAAAACCGCGGCAAATTTTTAAACCGATGTAATTTTTCGATGACAACACCTTTCAGAGATTTGGAAGTACTAAAACATAGATGAAATCGCATACTTTCGAACTACTTACCCTATCATATCGTAAATATAATTTAATTTCATGAAAAAGCTTCTTTTGTGTTTTAGTTCATCAGAGATGTAACCGAAATCATAATGGATCATCGACTAAAACGCCGCTACGTATAGCGTAACGGCGTTTTAGTGTATCTTTTTCATAGCAAATTATTGTTTATTATAATGCAACAATTTCATCACTTCAATGATTAACTAAAACGGCGTTATTGCATATAACGACAATTTAGCTTACGATTATGTATTATAGAACTGATTCATGTTAAACTTTAGTGCGTTTAACGTTACTTTACTGCTTTTAAGTCTGATAACCTTTAGATGCGTATTAATTAAAAGGATAAACTTGAATCATTGTTTAGCTAAAACGTGGTTAAACTAAAAACCTTACAGTTTAGCGACATTATAGCGTAATAATATAAAAAAATACTGAACTATTTTCTTGCACAAAATGAATTAAATTTATTGAAATTAAAGATAATTTTTAAATAAAAGTCATAGTTTATCAATCAACTAGTCTTTATTGACAATATTTTTTTACTGCTTTTCAAATAATGCGTTATTATGCTTAAACTTATAAATTTCACAAAACTTTACTTATAACTAGATTTTTTAGGAACTTTCAGTTCTATAGAATAACACTAAAATCACATCAGTTATTCAGCAATATAATTATGTACTACTTGTACTTTAAAATAAGATAACATAAAACAAAAATTACAGTTAAACTTCAGTCTTTCA
Organism: Anorthoa munda; assembly: GCA_945859665.1. NCBI lineage: Eukaryota > Metazoa > Arthropoda > Insecta > Lepidoptera > Noctuidae > Anorthoa > Anorthoa munda. Next base: position 44,269,278 of record OX243893.1, read on the forward strand.
TGAAACCTGAGATAACAAACAATCAAAACTAAGTCTAATCTTCTCCTTGAACTCAAAACTTTATATTTCTAGTATCATTTAAAAAACAATCATCAACCGAAAAACAAAAAATAATTTTCCTTATTTAAAATTAAGTTCTAAATTTTTACCTTCGTTTATTAAAGCCTTCTTGATAAAATTTATATATTCTTAAAAACACAGTATTCAAAATCGTATCACAGTTACATTACAAAATTAAAAATTATTATTTGAAATTATTAATTATATAAAATCAGTTTCAATAAACTGACACTACTCTATATTATTATTCTAATCAGAACTTGTACCGGAATGCTCATTTTCTTTTGTTGGTATGTTTTTCCAAAATAACAATTTGTGAGGGGGAATTATGTTCGATAGGTTTTTAAGTAAATCTGCTTTTCTCTTAGGTTCGATACCTTTCGGTTCAGTTCTAAATTTAAATACCATTGTACGTGGGTTTTTTAAATATCTATCGTTCATGAAACGAAGAGTTGTATATGATGCATCATCGAAATTATTCTTATACATAAGATCATAAGTTTTACGTACGAAACATACCTCAACTATATTTTTTAAATAAGCTCTTGGATTGGATGTTTGAATCCTTCTTTGGGACACGTAGTTAGGTATATTTAAAAAGTTTTCTGGCAACATAGACTGAACGATGACTTTAGATTTATTTATGGAAGAAACACACTCTTCAAAATCTGTAAAATCATAAAGTTTACCCTTTTTCTTCATAGCCAACTCTACCTGGTGATGCACTTGGTCGCAGCTCATAAAAGTGTGGCCGGGTTCGAAGTAATATAGAGTTATTCTTTGTGTGGCAATATCTTCACTATTAATCATATGAGTGAGCATCGCATACAACAACCAATTTTTATTTTGTGAGCTACAATTATCGAGCCAGATGTGTACTTTTTCAACATCTCTGTTACGCAATAGAAAATTATAAAATGCTGACATTATATCTTCTTGCCTTCTCCCTGCAATGCCATCATGCCAGATAACTGTCAGGGGTTTGAATTCTGCGGTAATCTTACCAAGTGGTGCAAAGGTTTGATTGTAGGCTGAAAGCCGTAGACAGAAAATTGCGGCTTTAAACATCTCCAATCTAGGTAACATAATGACTTTCTCTAGATCAGAGCTATAGAATATTTGTGAATTATTTTGTTTTTCCTCCTTATGTGTTTTGTACAGATCTCGCGCCTTTGTGTATCGTTGATGATGATTACTCCAATCTACACAAACTGTACACTCTTCAAGTATCTGGACTGTGGCGTCATGTGATGTTTCCTTTTTGTGGAAATTATAAGCCTCGCACAATTCACACTCCTCGTTACCGAGGGCGGTAAAGGATATTTTCATATTTTTTAAATGTGACCTGTATAAGCTGTACGAAACTTGTCTATCGGGGTATGTCTCACAAAAATGTTTATGCATTTGAGTTATATTTATGTCACTTGGTAGATATCGTCGCAGAGGTGCATGTTCACGCCTATAGTGTGGTTCTAGTGGGTTAAACGATTCAACGTGTTGATTTAGTAAATCGCGATCAAATGCTGGTGTTTTCTGGTGTTTACCGCGTTTATCTATTGAAGAATCAGTAAAAGTTGTATGTAGTATCCTGTCATTATTTTTCAAATATCCTAGAGTGGCGAGGAAAAATATTTTGCATACATCTTTTCTAGTGCCATCTTGTTTTTTCAGTACAAAATTTCTTTTTGGATTCCTTTTGGGTTCGCTCGTAATTTTTCTTATTGGCACGGCTACGTAGGTGTGTGCTTTAACAAATGCATGTTGCTCCTGCCATGACATATCCCAGTATGATTTATTAATAGCCTCTCTATCCTCGTGGTTCAGTAGGGTCATACATTTCTTTAGACACTTTTCATTGCACCCAGGTTTGACACTATGTTCGCTCTTTTTTTTATTTTTGGCATCCAATCTCCGCTGTTGTAACGGGGTGTAATGTTTCCTTCTTTTAGGTGGTACTTGTAGTATATCTGACAATGTGGAGCAATAATTACCATCAACTGATTTACAGCGCTTGCGGAGGCATAGTCGCTCGGGCGTAGTTTCCTTACAAGTAGCACCAATAGAGTTTCTACGTCTTCGCTCCAAATTAAAAAAAATCCTAACTCCGTCATCCACAGGCAATATGGAACAGTAATTACCATCATCGGTAGAGCTATGTTTGCCGTGACCTGAATGATTGGGCGTAGTTTTCTCACAACAGGTAGCACCAGTTAACGCACGACGTCTTTGATCCGAAGTTTGAATTTTGCTTTTTGTTAAAGTCTTTGGGACCTCATCATTATTGGTGCTCAGTATTTTCTTCTTTGTTTTTCTTTTACTTTCAGATACATCAGACATGTGGCTTTCTGAGGAATCAGATGGACAGTAATCTTTGTCAATAACGGAGTCGTCTGAATCAAAATCAAGAGGACTATTTTCACATGTTCCTTGCGTATTTAATGGGATTTCTTCATTAAGCGGAGAAAAATCATTTGATGACATTAATTCGTTGCATGTTAAATCTATTTCGGTAGGATCTAATCTATTTATAGTACTTTGATGGGGTGAAATTTCAAATTCGTTGAATAGAGACCGTGTACGTTAAACTCAAAAGATGATGTGAATTATACGTAACTTGCGTCTCGCAAAATGTATCAAAAACGTTACCGGTCATAGAATAGGGCTCCGCGTATATTCTGTTAATAAATTCAGTCAGACCAGGGCCAGGTGTTGTTTTAGGTTCGGTTTGGTTTGGCTTTTTCTTATCCTGAGCAGGGTCAGGTTTTTTTGTAGGTTTGGTTTGGTTTGGTTTTTCCTCATCCTTAACCATATCTAAAATAGTTTTGGCTCTGCTCCCAGAGTTTCTGTAATAAGAAAATAAAATGCTGAGTGTGTGTACTTAGGTTCCAACTAACTATCTCATGAACATGTCGTAACAAAATCATGCCCGACAATAGGGTATTTCACCAAGTATATAAATATCAAATCTAATTAGTTCGTCAGATAGATTTTCAAAAAATAATGGACACGTATTTTTTCTTTTTTCACGTGAACAAACGATAAAGACGATACAGTGCTTCGAAAAGTCGTCTCAAGTCGCGTGACGTCACAAGGTTAGTGCATTTTTACACGCAAAGTGACGTCAAATCATGATCTTTGACACGTTATATTTTCGTCAATTTGTATTAATTTGATAAAACAAAAAACACGTATCCAATAATTTTCGATTAACAGACGGACTAATTGTATTTTTTTTGGTGAAATACCCTATTTGATCATCTGAACATTTATAATGCAATAAAAAATAATATTCAGATACTACATGCTAAGTTTCATCGCAATCGATTTATAAGTTATTACGTGCAACAAACAAACTTTATCATAAATAATATTAGTAGGATTTACTAGCAAACAAACTATTTTGAATGTTTATTTCAATAAAAGTACAAATGTAAAGTAGGTACCTACCTATTCATAATAAACTCAACATTATTCTGAACTAGAGTAAATTAAAACTAACTTACCTAAATTGATGGTTCGCCATATCGCATTCGTTGCAAAATTGGCGGGAACAAACCCGGAGCGACACACGTCCTCACCCACAAGCTCCTGGCGATGCACTAGTTTCACCCCCGACCCCTTGATTTCGGTACAGGATCGTTACGTAGCCGGTGTCCCCCCGCCCCGCGCGAGATCAGTTAACGGCTTTGTAGTGTATCAGTGTGAGATAACGTCGTTTTAGTCTAATAATGACGGACAATACATTTTTGTTTAGTTTTGAAAATGCCGCTACGGGCTTGTAACATACAATAAGTCAAAATATAAGTATCTCAAATATTAAGCAATAATGCCGTTAAACATCGTTAGTCTAGTTTAAGTCTAACATTTTCAATTAACGACGTTATAGTTTAAAAAAAGCGAACTCCTTTATTAAAAAAAGAATACCTATAAAACAGTTACAGTACCTTAACCGCTTTGTAGTGTACAAAAGACTGTTAGCGGCAATCTAGACAAGTAACCATATAGATTTTTTTGATAAAAATATGAGTTAATGAACCTTAGCGGCTTTATAGACTCACAAAGTTACTTAATGTTATTTTTGCTTATTTGACACGTGAGAAATATGTACTTAACGGCATTTTTAAAATTATTATTTCTAAAACTATTCAAGATATTGAAAATTCGCAAACACAGATCGATAGATTTTTTTTTTCTCATTAATGTAGCATCAAAAGTTGAAAATCGACCAGATGTTGGATAACGGCATTTTAGTTATACCACGGCAGAGCTGTACAATGGTTTTCGGTTATTGTAACGACAGGTTAGAGAAGTAAAGTGAGACTTTACAACAGTGTCTTAGGGATCTCTAATCTTGATAGAAAACCATTTCGGGCATTTCGTAATAAAGTAGCTTAGGTACTTCACTTGATTTTCTTATTCTCGCCTGTTATGCCAAACTAGCGAGCCATTAAAATTGTATTTTGTTCTCGCACGACAATTTAATTAAATCGCGTTGCGAGGTTATGACGAAATTGACGTTATCATAGCACTACCAACTTACGTTTACTCTACAATAATTCTAGAGGCTGTAAAATAGCTAATATTTACACTATAAACTAAAACGCTTTGGCAATAAAGTGGAGTAAGGTAACACTAACTTACAGCTCATGCAGTCTTAAATGCTTTTAACCAGCTACTATTATGCTCATTGGGGTAGCATTATAAACTTGCAAACGCTTCTGCACCGAATTTCTTTTGATTGCGATTTGTTTGTTTTGACTGAATGCTGGTTATCTTGTTCTAGCAATAGCACTATCCCGATTCTCAATAATTACTCCGCGATCATGACCACCAAACGTATAAATCAAAGTGATGGTGTAGTGGTGTATTCGAAGTCGGACCTGTCTGTTACATGCGAAGAGCCAGATTTCCACCGATCTGCATCGGCTCTTATTATAAAAATTAACTTTGATTTGACAATAATCTGTACTTATCGATCGCCGTCAATAGACAATATAAACAGCTTTCTCAGAGTTCTTAACAACATCCTTGCATCGCTGAATAGATTTAAATCGGTAGTTATAACAGGTGACCTGAACGTGGACATCAAACCTACCACATCTGACATGCGCTCAATTCAGCAAAACACCAATCCTTTCAAAATTTTAAAGCAATTTGCAGACTCAAGTTTCATGCAACTGTGCACCTATATCCTCTACGGATGAAATCAAATACCTAGGTGTAATCATAGATAAAGAATCTTAAATTTAAATCTGATGTTAATGTCCTTACTGACAGAGTTCGCAAGCTAATCCTATAATTATACGTAATCTCTATTTTGCCTTATGCCTAACTATTATTACCTATTGTATTCCCTGTTGGGGTGGTGCTGCAAAAACTATCCTTAAACCGTTGGCAGTTGCACATCGCGCCATACTGAAAGTGGCTTCCGTCTTAACCTTCCGTCCACAAATTTTTCCAACTGACCAGTTATACAAAAACTGCAACGTTCTGAACGAGCGGCAACACTTTATTTTACAAATAATTCTGTTGCAACACCGTATGACCATACAACATTTCATCATCATGACATTGAAATTACCAAACGCCGAAAAGATAAAATATGTACTCCTCCAAAAACTACATTGTAATTATTGAGAATTGGGATAGTGCTATTGCTAGAACAAGGTAACCAGCATTTATTCAAAACAACCAAATCGCAATCGAAAGAAATTACGGTTTACATTACAGAGCGAATGTTTTGTCAATATTTTAATGAATTTATTAGGACACTTCACAATGGAGAGTGTTTTCTCAGGTGTGCATGTATAGGTAGTTGATACAGATAGTTCGTCGATGTTGTCAATTAAAGCATTTAGCTAGGTAAGGAATAGTATGGATGAACGCAAGCATATGTAAAGAGTATATATGGTGTCATAGTGAAGATATAATATGTTGGTGTTGGGTTATTCATGTATGAGAGTTATTCATGTATGTTGTGTTGATAGTAATAACTATTACGGCGTGTGAGTGTTGTTTGTGTTTGTATTTAGTACTTTAACATATAAATTCGAAAAAATCGTAAAAGAAATCAAATAATACGTATGATATGGCAAGGTATACTTACATGCAAGTAGTCATGCTTTGATGATTGTCGCCAGCTGCTTCAATTGTTCTTCGCTTTTTACCAAGATAGTCTGGCTATCAGGATCCTTTTTTAGCATAACTCTTCCATTCGACGTCCAACAATAGTTATACTGGTGCTGCTTAGCGTGGTTTCTAGTATGGTAAAATAACCTTTTAGTACCTATTCGCTGTTAAAAGCTCGGTGATGTAAATAGGCGTTTCCTGTGCAGATTTTATGTTCAGATGGGTTTTATTTTATCTTGTCTTTGGGATTGCGTTTATTAAAGTCTTTAACAGCAGCAAGAAAATTCGTTTTCGTCAGCGTATTACAGAACTCGACTGATAAACTCGATGTTGAGTTTTCCTTTTTTGAAGGTAGTCTTACAATATCACGGATAATAGCAGATTCTGTATAATAGCCTATATGTCTTGATAGGTGCGTTATAGTTTCATACGGCATGATTTTGGTCTGATTCTGCCTTTTAGGTACATTGCGTAATTCTATAGAGGTCTTGATAAGATTGTGGTCGAGAACTTCCAACTTGTTTTCTAGCGTAGCTAGCTGGATTACCATGGAGCCACGTAGTTTTTCTAGTCCTATAATTTTATTTTCGGGTGACTGTAATTGATCAGAGTCCGCTGTCGATGCCTTTTCGAGGTCGTTATTTGTGACATTAATTTCCGTGTAATGATTTTTTATCTCTTTAATATGACCTTCCAATTTGTCCAATCGGGTGTTCTGAGTACACATGATCTCACTGACCATCTTCTTGATATGGTTTTTAAAAATATCCTGGTCATCCGAACTTCATCCGAAAGGCATCTGCGTTTGGCTCTTTGGGTGATTTTGCCTTCTGAGTCTTCGTCTGCATGCAGCTTCCGGATATCAGACTCCGAAAGCGATGAGAACTGATTCGGAGGAGTTTTGGGTGTTGCCTTAGGCATGTTACCCTAACTTGCTAATTTGTATAATCAGAACTACAAACCAAGACAAAGCAAAGTAATCACAAATAAGTTACTCGCTAATCGCTATCGCTCGTAAGTTGTGGCAGCCGACAAGGATGACGCACGCACGGCTTACGCGCAGCAGGCTCCGCCTTCTATATCCGTCTTGACTGTTGCCGGCTTGTTTACTCCAGTACTCTATCGAGTTCTAGTACTCGTTTCGAGTTCTCTTCAACTTTATGCGCGCCAAGTACTTTTGCGAAATATATTTAACATTTAATTTCGAAATAACTATTAATTTGGAATAAAAATTTAAGAAAAAGTATCTTGTATGGAATGCACGTCTAAACGCTTTCGTGGTCCGAGGGGTATGCCATCGATGCGGACTTCTCGCTTTTCATTTTGAATAGTGTTCCTAACATTAGTACAAATTTTGAGAATTAATGTAACCTTGAATATGTATTTTGACCGGACTACAAATAAACTATAGGCATTAGACATTGATGTAATAAAAAAAAATTCTACGTAAAGTTACAAATGCAAAATGTGATCAATAATATTAACACGCTTTCAGGTCATTGGCGAGCTTTCTCAAGTTGAGGTAAGCCTTAAAAATACTGAAAGAACCGGCCAAGTTTGAGTTGTACGCAAAGGGTACCGAATCAATCTTACGTCGGGCTCTTGTCGCTGCCGGGGTGCCAGCTGTTTTAGAACCCAATGGCTTGGCGCGCGACGATGGGAGGCTCATAATGGGTAGGCCTTTGGTGTGGGATGCAACATGTGTCGACACCCTTGCGCCATCTTCTTAGCACGGCGGGCTCTGCTGGAGCAGCTGCTGCTGGTGCAGAAAACCTCAAACGGCGCAAATACAACAACCTTATTGGAAGCTATTTAGGGGTTAAAGTATGAAATTGCCGTTTTATTGTAATATGTACTTCGAATTAACATAGAACCTTCATGATTTGAGATTTTTGTGTGAATCGTTTTCACATGGTACATATGAATTTCTTCTTTTAAAATGCAACATGTGTCGACACCCTTGCGCCATCTTCTTAGCACGGCGGGCTGTGCTGGAGCAGCTGCTGCTGGTGCAGAAAACCTCAAACGGCGCAAATACAACAATCTTATTGGAAGCTATTTAGGGGTTAAAGTATGAAATTGCCGTTTTATTGTATAGCAAAAAATGCAATGGCTGCCCCCATGTCAAACGCCGCAACAGAGTCCTAAAGCAAAGCTTACCAATAAAAAGATAATGGTAACTGTTTGGTGGTCTCAGCTTGGTGTTATTGACTATATATAGCTTTCTCCGATCTGGTCAAGCAATAACGGTAGATGTCTACTGTGCCGAACTCCGAACAATGATAGCAAAACTAGCAGTGAAACAGCCCCGACTCATGAATCGATCTTCACCATTATTGCTCCATGATAACGCGAGACCTCATACAGCACGAGAAACCTTTTTAATTCTACAGGAACAAGAACAATTAGAAACCATTCGTCACCCTCCGTATTCGCCAGACCTTGTTCCAACGGACTACCATTTTTTTCGTGATTTGGACAATTTTCTACGCGATAAAAAGTTTTCTTCTCACAAGGCAGTACAAAATGCTTTCACACAGTTTGTCGAATCTAGATCACCAGAGTTCTATCGCAAAGGCATGAATGACCTTTCTATTAATTTAAAAATAAAAACTAATTGCAATTTTTCAGTACAAATCGGCAATTTCATACTTTAACCCCTAATATTTGAGCCGTTTGGGGTTGAAACTCAGAGAATCAGAGAGAGAATCAGCATGGCCATCCAACGTGGCAATGCTGCCAGCGTTCTGGGCACTTTTCACGTTGACGGGATGTGGACGAATTTTTTGTCGCCCAATGACCGCTGCCCTTTTATACGCGTTCGTAGTTTTATTTTTATCTAAGTGTATATATAGGTATATAAGTATTTTATATTATGTAAATTTATATATTAGTAATAAATCAACTACTATCTTACAAAGGTTCGGTTTTTTAAATATTATTTTAAAACCAAACCCTTTAATTTTTAACTTATGGTTTGCCAGTACTTAATCTGTAATCTATACTAATATTATAAATGCGAAAGTAACTCTGTCTGTCTGTCTATCTGTCTGTCTATCTGTCTGTCTATCTGTCTGTCTATCTGTCTGTCTATCTGTCTGTCTATCTGTCTGTCTATCTGTCTGTCTATCTGTCTGTCTATCTGTCTGTCTATCTGTCTGTCTATCTGTCTGTCTATCTGTCTGTCTATCTGTCTGTCTATCTGTCTGTCTATCTGTCTGTCTATCTGTCTGTCTATCTGTCTGTCTATCTGTCTGTCTATCTGTCTGTCTATCTGTCTGTCTATCTGTCTGTCTATCTGTCTGTCTATCTGTCTGTCTATCTGTCTGTCTATCTGTCTGTCTATCTGTCTGTCTATCTGTCTGTCTATCTGTCTGTCTATCTGTCTGTCTATCTGTCTGTCTATCTGTCTGTCTATCTGTCTGTCTATCTGTCTGTCTATCTGTCTGTCTATCTGTCTGTCTATCTGTCTGTCTATCTGTCTGTCTATCTGTCTGTCTATCTGTCTGTCTATCTGTCTGTCTATCTGTCTGTCTGTCTGTTACCTTTTCACGCTTAAACCGCTCAACCGATTTAGATGAAATTTTGTAAGAAGATAGTTTGAGACCTTGGAACGGACTACGGCTACTTTTTTTTGCAAAAAATGTGAAGGGGGAGAAATGGGAGGGGGGTTAATTTTTAAAGAAACTTCTTATTATGGCTTAAGCCGCTGAACCGATTAAGATGAAATTTGGTGTGTAGATAGTTTGAGACCCTGGGCAGGACTAAGGCTACTTCTTTTTTGCATAAAACTCAAAGGGGTAGAAATAGGGGGGTGTGTTAGATTTGTAAGAAACTTCTTATTATGGCTTAAACCACTGAACTGATTTAGATGAAATTTGGTATGCAGATAGTATGAGACCCTGGGATGGACATAGGCTACTTTTTTGTATAAAACAAGGTGCGGGAGAAATGGGGTGGAGTAGTTATAAAATATGAAAATTATATGAAACTTCTTTTTATGGCGTCCTTCTTATTCGGCTGTAGACATGATATAATCTATACTAATATTATAAAGAGGAAAGATTTTTTTGTTTGTTTGTTTGTTTGTACTGAATAGGCGCCGAAACTACTGGACCGATTTAAAAAATTCTTTCACCAATAGAAAGCTACGTTATTCCTGAGTAACATAGGCTATTTTTTAATCCCGAAAACGGGTCCTGTGGGGTGGCCCACGGGAGCGAAGCCGCGGGGAACAGCTAGTTTGAAATAAATATAGAAACTTTCTTGCTTTTCAAAGGACTATTTTCTGTATTTGTTTCATACAATGGCTGTTGTTTTTAAAATAGGCGGGCTACTTTTTAAAATAGGCGGGTAAATTTTTATAATAAATAATTTTCATGTTATTTGAGACAATATTAAATAACATGAAAATTATTTATTTTAGAAATTATGACAAACAAGCTGACCCGTCGTACTTCATACCGCTTCAGAATCAATAAATGTATGAGAAAATTATTAAGTTTCTTCATTTTTTCCTATATTTACTCTGCTATTCGGGGCAGAAACAAATCAAAGATCATGAAAATCAGTCCAGCCGTTCTTGAGTAATAATAGCTAACGAACCCGACTTTATTTTATACAAATTATATAGATTATTATTTCAACCGCGACTTCTTGTTTATGTAAAGGGTCTTTCAACAAGGACGGCTACTTTTTAAAATAGCCGGCTTTTTTTTTTGTACGGTCGAATGTGGTTTATTGGCCTAGACCTGCGACTTAGGAAAATCCCACAAGAAAAAGAGAACTCAAGAGATAACTCTACCCTCAAACCGTTCATGCAGAATGTCGATTGTGTCGTTCGCTGTGTGGCAAGTAGCGCCATCTTGCTGGAACCACATGTCGTTCACGTCCATATTGTTCAATTCAAGCCAAAAGAAAGTGTTTATCATTGATCTGTAGCGCTCGCTCGATCTATGCAGCAGAGTCATTAAAAATTGGACCTCTCGAATTTGTGCCACCATACGAAGCCGCAGCGGACATTTGAACGATGTCGTATTCCATCCATAATGGCATAAATGGGCCTTTTAAATAAAAAATAAATTTCGTTAATATCTCACACACATCTTGTTTTATTCAATTTTAATATCGACCCGTCCTTGGTGAAATACCCTTTAGTAGTAGTAGTAGTATTTAAGCAAAAAAAACAGTCTTTAAATTGTATTAAACAAGTAAATTTAAGCGTAATACGTAAACAGGCGTAGTACGCGTGATCTAGTCTTCCTTTACAAAGTAGCAAACGGGTTCATAAAGTGCAGTGATTTAGTAGGACGTATCCAATATACGTAGACGTTGCGTTGGAAGTCCTCGCACTAGGTGGGGCGACGACCTGGTCAAGTCTGAGTGTCCGGTGGATGTGAGGCGCTGAGTGTCCGGTGGATGAGAGGCGCTGAGAGTCCGGTGGATGTGAGGCGCACAGGGCCGATCAGTGTGGCGACGCTTGGGGAGGATAATCAAAAGAAAGTGGACCTCTTTTGGCTGAAATGATGATGATGATCCAATATTCAGTACTACCCAGACATCCGTTTTGTGTGTTATTTTGTATAATATTTTTATGTTTTATTAATTTTATTAGACTACTAGCTGTTCCCCGCGGCTTCGCTCCCGTGGACCACCCCACAGGACCCGTTTTCGGTATAAAAAAATAGCCTATGTCACTCAGGAATAATGTAGCTTTCTGAATAGAAATCTACTTTATTCCTGAGTGACATAGGCTATTTTTTGGTGAAAGATTTTTTTTAATCGGGCCTGTAGTTTCGGAGCCTATTCGGTACAAACAAACAAACAAACAAAAAAATCTTTCCTCTTTATAATATTACTATAGAAAATAAAATTAACGTTGTTGTCCAACATGGTAAAAGATCTGCGTATACATATAATGGGCAGACATACCAGTACCCTAGCTGTTTTATTGTTTCTACGATATAGTAATTAATGTAATGCTGTTGGTGTACCAAATAAATTAAGAAATACAAATTCTATTATTCTATTCTATTATACAGTCGATAAAATCAATACTGCTAATATGTATCTCACCTATGAACCCTATGTGGTGTGGTTCAAAACACAGTACACCAGATTTTTTGGTAGAAAACTGTCTTCTAATTGTAAACTTAACACTTAATTTGATTACTCTGTTCACAGTGCTATGGGCCATTTTGCAAATCTGCAGTACGTATCAAGGATTATATATCTTATAGATTCGTGATTGGCATATGTATACGATTTAGCTTCGATAACTTCTCAAGCCCAGTGCCTCCAATGGAAGCTACACGGAAGTGTACACCAAAAAGTAAAACGACATACCGCGGGGGTATGTCGCACTTTTGACTGAAACTCCTTTATGGGATATTTGGCAACACACTTACTCGAAAACCTTCTTCTGACTTCTACCTACACTTTTAGGCACGCATTATAGATAGTGTATTTCGCACTAGTGCAAAAAGTGCGGTGGCCAGCCCCTACGCCAGCCGCAATAGAACGTGCATATTTAAAACATATACTAATAAAATACTAATAAATGACGCCCTGGATAGGAGAGTCCGCAAATTGCTTACCGCAAATCGTATGCATCACCCGCGGTCATCGGATATGAGACTGTGTATGAGACTGTGTATTCCGCGTAAGTGCGATGGTCGTGGCTTTTTAAATGCAGATAAGATACTGCAGAACTACGAGGTATGTAGTCTTAGGGAATACTTCCAGGACGCCGACGTGGGTATGCATCGAGATGTGCTAGCGGTGAACAAGAGCCTTGCCCCACTCTCCTTGGCTAATGAGAACTAGCGCAAACTTATAGTATTAGATACTAATGACCGCAGGGAGGTATGGAAGAGCAAGGAGCTTCACGGACGCTTCTACCGGGTCCAACATGGGCCCGATGTAGATTTTTAGCGTCCGTGGCATGGCTGCGATTTCGTGATTTATCCGGGTAAACCGAAGGTTTCGTCTTTGCGATTATGGACGAAGTTATGATGACGAACAACTACCGGAAATACATTCTGAAGGACGGCTCGGTTGAAATCTGTCGGGCATGTCACCGGCCAGAGGAATCAATCTGTCACATTATCTCCGGTTCTTCTAGTTTAGCTAACAGACACTATTTGCATAGACACAACCTTGTAGCCAGGATTATCCATCAGCTACAATACTCTTAAATACAATCTTGTGGAATCGAAAATGCCTTACTATAAGTAAGTATGTACCCGATCCAGTTCTCGAAAATGGCAATGTCACGTTGTATAGGGATCGTATCATCACTGTCAGGACTATTGTTGCCAATAAGCTTGACATAGTGGTGATAGACCGACTAGAGCGTCGCGCAATGATTGTTGATATAGCTGTCCATCATAGGTTATAGCATGAAAACCTTGTGAAAGTGCCCCCAAAGCCTGGGGTTGGCAACTATGACCAAATGATACTAGATAACATGATGTACAAAAGAACTCTAAGTACTCCCTATAAAGGCAAAAAAAAAAATCTTGTATAATGATTTCCTTTGGTGGTAAAAACACCGGATTTTTTTAAAGTGTACTTAAATCTAAACTACGTAATACTCAAGTTTGGTATTTCTAGCAAAGGTGGGACACTACTAAATTAAACTCTTTACTATTACATAGCCACTTCTGCACTTGCCCCAATGGAAATCGCACTGCCGGTTGTTGCTCTCACATTCTACGAAAGTATACAGAAGAGCCACTTCCGCCGTTTGGAAAATTTGCACTTGACAGATTCACTAGGGTTGCTACTATATTGATTCTGAATTAAAGAAAGAGTAGGTTGTATAAATTACAAACATAAATACATCGATTCTTCTAAAAATACATCATATCATGCTTACATGCCTTAAGCATAACCAAATAACTAAATAACAAGCATCAAATAACCATTAAAGATCACGACTCCACATACGACGAAGATTGGATGGTAACAAGACGTAACAATGGTGTAATAATGATCCCACCAAAAACATAAAAATGTGAAAAGGCACCAAACTCGACAAAAACAAAAATGTGAAAATGGCGCCAAGTTCGACGAAGAAGAGTTGATATCTAGATATCCATCTAGATGGGTGACTTTCATAGCCTTTCTTTAAACAAAGCTACAATATACAGTTTTTTCGTCTTTTTTTTTTGTACTTAAAATTATTTATTGTTTTCTTATATATTGAATTTTTTACTTGTCATCTTGAAAATTTTAATTACGTTTCTAACTTAAAAACTACAGTAAGCATCTTTTTCTAATTTAAACTTCCTTACATTGGCTGTACATCGCTCATTGACAAATGAAAAAATAATAATCAGCCAAGTACGAGTCGGACCCGCATGCCGAGTGTTTCGTAGAACTTAGGATGTTTGTTTAGTTTGCCCCTTTGTACCTCAAAATATAAATGAATTAAAATAGTTGTTACTATTTTTAAAACAAGAAACTGTATTTTATTATTTTAGTAAAAATATACCTCTGTTGTGTTTAAAAAAATAAGAGTAGTAATATTAGAATATTATTATAAATAAAAATAAAATTTAAAATTAAAAAAAGCCTCCTGCACAAAACCCAGTAAAACAGCATAAAAATAAAAATAATAACTCCCGGCACGTAAACCTCTTAAAAACTAAAAACATATCCCCAATAAAAATAAGCCTCGTACTCGCGTCGGGGAACCGCCACCAATTACAGCAGTTTATTTTATTTACTTTGCGGTTCCCCGACGCGAAGAGTTTTTAAAATGATTTTTTTTTAATTTCATTCCTTTTAAACTTCATTAAATGTACTTACACGCTTCAATTGACAATCTATCGAAACACGTAATTATGTCTAAGTCAAGTATATTTATTTCAACTAGGCCAATAAGTGGCACTTTTGAACGTCGAACAATTTAAAACTCAAAATAAAAATTTACATGTTATAAAAATTTATTCTACCGTACATTCGGAAAAGTAGCTTGTTATGGAGAAGAATGCACAAGAAACTCCATACTTACTCTTTTTAAAAAAAGGTCTTTTCAATATTTTCATAAGTACACACATTTACAAATTCATATATGTGAGGACGATGCACCCAAAAATAGCACTACATACTATACTACGCATAGGTATAAAGTAATGAAAGCATTTACACGTAAATTCATTAATTTCATAAATAGCAACATGGTTCTCACATACTTACAAATATTGCAAACATAGGTAACATACCTAATTCAACAACAACGGAACAGTGTGTGAGTCAAATTCTAAAAAAAGAATAAAAATTAAATAAGAATACAATAACTATGAATATAAAATAGCAAATTTGATTTTGTCTACACTAAAGATTCAGAAGCATTCTTATCTTGAATACAATCATCTAATTTGTAATATGCTTGTTTACAAAGTGTGCTTTTAACTAAACTTTTAAATTTACTTTCATTTAGTTTTAATATATCACAAGGTATTTTGTTATAGAATTTAACACAGTACCCCATGAAAGATGAGTGTACTATAGCTATATATATATAAAATATTTTCGTCGATTGCGACCTTGATGCACATTGCACATTGAAATGCACGATTATTGTATTTCAATGTGTCGAAAATTCGCATTCTCAGATAAAGTTTCTTTAAATACATGATGGAGAAACAAGTGCAAGGCATTGAAAACGAAATTATTTTGAACTTCTTCCAAAATACTCTTCAGTACACAGTTTATATATTTTTATTAAAGAATATTCAATAATTTTTCGATTGCAAAATTATTGATTATTCTAATATATGAGATAACAAAAAAGTGCTTCCTCTATCTATGTAACGAAAAAATTACGTATCTTGCGAAATTTTGAATGCACGAAGATCATAAATTCGATTTCAAAAGACTACAATGTTTTTCATAAATCATTTATTTATTTACAAACATGGTTACAAATATACATTGATGTTTTTTGTTTATATAGGTAATAAAGTTCTCCACGTTTAACCATCACATGAGAATGCAAAAAATGAAAAGTACAAGATAAAATAAAATTAAATATGTCAGCCTTATGAAATAGTTATAATAATATTTAAATGTCAGAATAAAAAAATAAAAAAATCAATAGATATTTAAATTACACACAAATATAAATTAGGTTCGAAACAATTGAAATACATGTTCAAAATAATACATCACAGTCAGATTTAAAACTAATCCAAATTAAATTAAAATTAATAAATTTTTCCCTAACATAATAAATCGGATGTAGTAGGCCTAGCATTTTTCATTGAAATAGTCATTAATATGATAGTAACACTTCGCAGCTAAAAATTTGTGTAGTATTTTTATAAATTGATTCTTATTTTTAACTTGAATTATGTGCTTAGGTAGCTTATTGTAAATTTTGGGTGCCATACCAACAATTTTTTTTATTAAAAATTGCTTTTTTATGTGGATATTGTGCATATTTTATATTTGTGATGTAAACTCTTTGGGTGATTGTATAGACACTATATTTGTCTTATCATAGTTGTAGCTGGAGCTTTTAAATGTGGCTTACAACTGTCTGTGCTTTGAATGCCACATAATGCCCTTAAGCATATTTTCTGTGCTTTGAACGCCATTTCTCTATCGGGCGAGTTCCCCCAAAATATAAGTCCATATCGCAAAGAAGATAATACATAGCCGTGGTACGCCATTAATAATGTTGATTTATTTGAAATTTTCCTTAAGTTATTAAGGGCATATGAACACGGCTAAGTTTTTGCACACATTTTCAAAATGTATTTTCCAGTTCATCTTTTTATCGATCCAGATACCTAAGATTTTTTTACTGTCAGTCTCCTGAATATATTTGTCACCATATCGAACATCTACTTTTTTATTGTTGTTTGTTCTTTGTTCAAATGTTTTTTGTTAATAAGTTGAAGAACATTACCTATGATGCCATATTTCTCCAATTAGTTAAGCGAGTATTTTGTGGCTAACGTGGTCAAAGGCCTTAGATAATGCAACAACAGGAGTTCTATTGTCAATATTTGTAAGTGCATGTTTGACAAGCGCATATATAGCGGAATTAATGCTTTTACTTTGCCTAAAACCATATTGTTCGCAGATTAAGATTTTATTGGTTTCTAAAAAGGAATGTATACTTTCATAAATATTTTTTTCAAATATTTTAGAGAAGATAAGAAGATTATTCCAGATAAGGGCAATGGGTCGGTAGTTACTAGGATCTTGCCTGTCACCTTTCTTAAACATTGGTTTTATTATAGAGATATTTAGTTTTTCTGGGAATACACCCTTTGAATGCAATCATTAATAATGTGACTAAGTACGGATGCAAAAATGAAAGATGTAGCTTTAATCACTTTGATGGTTATATCGTCATATCCAGCGCTGTTTGTATTTTTCAGAGTATTTATTATTTTAATAATGTCAGCTGGTACCGTTGGTATCATAAATATTGAATTAGATGTTGTGTCAAATGTCAGCATATTATTATAGTTAATGTCATTCTGAGATTGAATTTGATTAATAGAATATTCATTAAATGATTCCGCTATGTTGATTAATTATACTTTTTGTTTTTGTTTTCTGGGTTAGGTGACTTTCGATATTACCATAGCATGCCCCTTTTTCTTTTGGAACATATTTTAGTCCCGTTGATATCCATTTAGGTCTTTTAATTACCGATTTTTTTATTTTATTATTTAGAAAACATAAGTCATAAAACAGTTTATATATGTCATGCAAATGATCAAATGTATTATTGGCATCGAAGCACATATACTTACATCATGAAAAGTGAGACTTTGAAGACAATCATAATTTTTTTTGATATTTTCATCGCTATAGTCAAGTTTTCTTGACATTTTAATAGTTGCGCCGTGTGATCCGATAATGCGAATTCTTTAATCTCACATCTGCTGCCTCTAGTATTGTGAATTATGTTATTGATGCAGGTCCCACTGCACAGACGTGTTGGTGATCGAGTACCCAAAATTAGATTATGACTGCGTGATAAATATTGAAAGGTCAAAGAAGCTTTGCTATTTTTGCAGATATCTATATTAAAATCTCCACATAGTATGATCTTATTATTTGGTTTCAGACAAATTTCTTTTAAGATCATGTCCAAATAATCAAGAAACATAGATAGTTTATCTTTTTTATTATTTGGCGGTCTATAAATACAAATAAGTATGATAGGGTGAGACAAGTGCATAATTGCACAACATTCTAATAGATTGGGTATGGCCCATTTCCTTACGTTAATAACCTCAAATGTATGTGTTTTTATTTAGAATGCATGACCCCCCATTTCTATCATCCCTAGTGTACGATGTTGCTATTGAATAATTATCAACATGTAAATGTTGATGGTCGCCCTGTTTCATGTTGTGTTCCGATATACAAAGGATATCAATTGACTTACCTTCTTCTGAGAGTTCACTAAGATGTATGCCTAATAGATCCGATTTACTTATTAGACCATTTATGTTTTGGTGCATTATAAATATGTGATTATAAACGAAAAATGTCGCGGTCGCGGAAAAAACCTTATCTATATGCTTATATGTTATTGGTATTTCGTCTGCCTGTTCAAATAGATCTAGATCGTAGAGTATATTGCTTACAATTCGGTTGTGTATGTTTCTCATTCCGTAGTTATATATTTTACCAGTTCTGTAAGAGAGCATCTCAAGGGTCAGATCATAGTTGCTATCAAAGAAATATGCGTATTCATTGCATTGTATATCTGAATATAGGAGATTATTAAACATGTGTACTTTGTAATTATATATAGGAGCACCTGCCACATAGGTAGTTGCACATACAATTACATTTGTATGATTTACTCTTTGCAGGCATACTCTTATTTTGTTTATTATGTCTTTGTAGTCTCTTTCTTCTTTTATATCGTTTTCCCCGAAGAAAAGTATGCAGTAGTCGTTTTTTGTGTACCGTTTTAGTTTAAGCTCAATATCACTGAGAAGGCCAGCTGCGGTGCTGTTAGTCCTGATGTAGCGGCAGTAGTGAAAGCAGTTTGAATAAACTTCCTGTACAATAAATAAGGACCCCTTAGTTGTTCTGCTGCTTAATATACACTATTTGTTGTTTTGTCTAGGTTATAATATCTTATTAGTCGGCTCATTATCATTGTCGTTTAATAAATTTCCGTTTAGTGAAGAGATGATGGGCACTTTCTTCAGTTTACTCGGTGTGATAGTTGTTTGAGTCTCTTTATTCTCCTTGATGCTCGATGTGAAAGTGGTTTGAGTATCTTTTTTATTTTGTATGTTGGTCTCAGTTCTTGAGCGGTTGATTTGGAGGCCACTTATAATCGTTTCAATAATACTTCGCCCGCTTAGGTCTTTATTTCGGTTTGGGGTTTTATTATTGTGCATCGGTGACATGGTGTTTCGGCATGGTGTTCAGCATATTTTCTTGTATGTGTTGGTGGTTTTGATCGTTTGTTGTAGGTCAGATTTTAGACGAAAGTTTTCAATGTTCAGATTAGAACTATTTCATTGTGTGCGCTCGCTAATTGCATCGTGAGTTTTTTTATTTGTTCATTTAAATCGCCTATAATGTAGCTATTATCATGCAGACTCTCTGGAATGCTCATCACAGTGGCATCAAATATAGCTTTCTTGCTGCTATTTGTTATGTGGGATAGGTTAGTTAGTGAACTCGACCTGCATGGTTTGCGATAAGTGACATTGTCGATTGGTGAAGCCATTTTCCTCAACTATTCAATTATTTATTTATTTTAAAATGATCTTGTCGCTATCGTTTTAACTCCAACAACCTTGCACAAATTTCTACCAAACCCAAATAAATGTTTTTCTATGTGGTATCACTTTTAATTCTTCTACTTTCCACTGGACGTCGTAATGGCACCAGTTGCCCCTTAAACACTACTTAACGGTTTTATTTTTAGATATTGGCACAACACTAAACTTGCGTACAAACTGTTAACTTCCAGCAAAATATCTGAGAGATCATCGCTGCAGTTGACCTGTTTTGGGTGTTTGCTTATCGTGATAAAGAAAATTTTCCGAAATACCGACACAAGTTGCCAACTTGTTGGTTCTGCTGAGTTTCCGTTACGGGTGCCCACTCTAGCAAAAAAGTTCTCCAAACAGTCTTGGTTCAGTCGCTTTGTCATAATGGAAGAGTATCCTTCTGATTTAAATCCTCGAACAAAATCGAAATAGATTTTAAGGTGATTTGGAAACCTTCCTAAATTTAACTTGAAAAGTAGCGTTTTTACCAGTTTTTGAACTAATTAATTTCAATGTGCCAAAAATATTTATAATTTCGTTAAGAAATGAAATCTGACCTGATATTGTACCGCTGAACGCGTGTTGGTATTCAGTAGAGCCAAAACGAATTAAAAAATCAAACAAATTATTCATAATTTTTACTATCTTTATTATGCCTTCCGCAGTTGAATCGATCGCACGAAAATCTCTGTATATTGATAAACCTGCTGCCACTGTTGCACCAAGTACCTGCACAGCCAATTTTACCTTAACTGTTTCAAAATTGTTAGGCTTTAGGTGACGTTCGGTTATTTTTGGGGCAGTCCTCAGATGCTGAGTTTTATCTTTCTCGTAAAACTGAATGATGTCATCACATTTAGCTACACAGTTATCGAAGTGGAGATTGAAGTTCATCAGATTATTGCGCACAGATTTAATTAAATGAGGAGCATCAAAAATATAAAATACCTTCTTAGAATCCACAAAAAAGTTCGGAGTATCAATGTTAACTTGTCTTTCTTTGGCCATGCTTCTGAACTCTGAAACCATGTAATATTAAAACTCGTATTTTGAGGCCCATTTCAAAAAGGTTTTTGATGAGTTTATCTATCCATTTCGATACAATATGTTCGTCATTTTTACACTCGGATAATAGTGCGAATCTCACAGGGTGCATTTGAGAAAATTGCATGTATCATTGCCACTAAAGCATATTTTTATTTTATTTATTTATTTATTCAGGACCTCCAACGAAAGACATACACAAAAAATACAATGAATCATAAATATGAAGTAATGACAAGTGCACTCCCTCAATTATAGGAGCATGCGTTTTAGAGCATGCCACAGCATGCGTTTTAGAGCATGCCATAGCATGCGTTTTAGATTATTGACTAAATATAAACTTAAATATAAACTCTTATTACAAGGTAATAATAAAATATATAAAAAGAAAAAACAAATAAAAACATGACACACTTATAAAAAAAACTCTCCTTATATATAATTAACCTTGGGATTTACCAACATTATGGCAAACCAGACGGCAAAAAATCTTCAAGAGGAACAAAATGCAAAATGTATATATACTTTTTAAAAAACAGAATTAGGTTTACAAAATTTAGTTACAGAGGGCAAAGCACTTTTAAATTAAAATATATAAAACCTATAAAAGAAAAAAAACTGAAACATAAAACTATAGAATAACTTTAAAATAAAAACTTACAGAACCTCAAATAATGACTTTTAAAAAACCATTTTTATTCTGATGAAATCTGACATCTCTGGTTATCACAATTTTCTTGTCGGAAGGGATACAAACTCTATATCCCTTGACATCCTTACTTTTGTTTGGTTCTTTATCTATGACATGTACTCTAGTTCCGAACTTTTGTAAGTAGTGTAGTTTGACAGATCTCCTACCACTTTTCATACGGTATATCTCCTCCAAGAGAACTCGAAGGACATTGATTTCTGACATGACATGCACAGCATCTGCCCAAAAACCCGCCGAAAGACCTGAGGATATAAGCATACATCTCGCCATTTCGACTAAAGTCCTATTCATTCTTTCAGCAACTCCGTTTTGTTGAGGAGTCTGAGGAGTTGTTAATCGTCTACCGATACCTTCTTTCTTCTGATACTCATCAAACTCACGATTGCAATATTCACCTCCATTGTCAGTTTGAAATTATTTTATCCTTTTACCCGTTATGTTTTCTACATAATTTTTATAAATTTAAAAAACGGTGAAAACAGAACTCTTTGCTTTCAACAAATACACTTCACACCAACATGTACTATCGTCGATAAAGGTTACAAAATATTTTGCCCCGCCTATTGCCTGTGTATTAATAGGCCTGACCACAGCTTAATATACAATCCTCAAAACCTCATTACAAGGCCCATTTGATTTCGAAAATGGTAAGGCACTCATTTTCCCTCCCGCACAAACATCACAATCATGTAGCTCACGCTCATTTATCCTCGGAGTTTTGATACCAGTCTTTGTCAAAACTTTCGATAATTCTCTTGCATTCAAGTGTCCCATTCGTTCATGCCATAACCACACATTATCATCTGACACTACTGATGCAGATTCATTCCGTTCCCTAACGTAATATAAGTTACTCATACGATCTGCAACCACAACAATTTCCTCGTGACAATTTTTTACTATGGCCCTATCCTTAGTAAACATTAAAGTATACCCTTTATCTGTAATCCTTGCCACTGAAATCAGGTTACATCGCAAATCAGGAACGTACAATGTATCTGGCAATTGAACATTTGTATTTGGACTCACCTTTACATGCAGACAGTGTGACCATGCCCTTACCTTCAACTTTTGTAGTCAAATTGGAGGCTAAATTCAATTGGCTCGATGATGATAACAAACCCTCCAAAAACTTGATCACATCTTTGCGTAGATGTGATGTTCATCCGCTATCTAAGATCCAGTTCTTACTCCCTTTGTGCACAGCATTACATTGATCTGCAACACAATTGAAAGCATCAAAACTGATATCAAAAGATACTTTACTAACTACATCACTTTCCTCAATGCACTTTGCCGAATCCTTTTCTTTATTCTCCGTGCATTCTGATGCTTTATGCCCGCCCTATTTGGTGGCATTTGAAACATTTGAACTTGAATGTTCCATTCAAGTTCAAATGTTTCGTTGTTTATTATTAAACTTCTTCCTTTTTGAATTCTCTTTCAAGGTCATTGCCTTTTCTTCTGAATTGTGCCTTGAACTGTACTCTTCAATGATTTTTATTTCCAATGTTTCAGGATTTGGAATTTCATCTCGAGAGTCTATTGCACATCGGCAATTGTCAAACTCTTATGGAAGACTATAGAATAACATTATCGAAAATAGGTCGTCGTGGATTTCTACATCATTTGCACTCAATTTATCCTTAATATCAAAAAATATTGAAATGTGTTCATAGAAGTCGCCAGGCTCGGTGAATCTCATCATCGTCAACCTTTTCAAAAGAGTTGTATTTTTAGCTGGTCCTTTTGATGCATATATAGATTCTAGCTTTAACCATACCTCTCTGGACGTTTTGCATCCTCTTACATGCCATAACTTACCAGGAAGAATTCTCAAGATTAAGTCAGCTATCGCCTTGGAATCTCCAACAATCCATGTCTGCGCTGCTTTCTCCTCGTTTGGTTTTTGTTTGCTACCATCCACATATCCAAATGCATCATTCTTGATTAGTAAAGCCTCTGCTTGCACTCGCCAGCTCTCGTAATTTTCTCTGGTTCAAAGCTTAATTATTCTCGTTGCCATTTTAACCACACAACAAAATTACCTACCCTCTCCGTATTTTCTTCAGCACAATCTATTGCAATGACATTCACTATGATGTCATATTTTTTGCCGTTCGTTCTGGGCCCATAACCAATGTTGAGGTTATTGTCCTCGTAGCAGCATGTGGATGTGGCGGCGATATAACATCATGATATATATATTTAGAGAAAATAAAGAAAAGAAAAGAAACATACGCTGTGCACTTTAGTAATCGAGACACATCATCGAGTAACACTTTCAAAAAATCAAATTCAGACAGTAGAACATAAATTATTCTTAACTAATAAACATAGCCAAAAAGGCTTTACTGACAGATTAAAAGTACGTAGAACGTAAAAATTTAAAATTCTGACGTGTTAGAAAAAATTCAAAATAATGACATTGTTATTATACTAATTAGCGATTATCTCGTAAATGCGTTAACCGAATAACATGATTCAAACGGATAAAATGGTTTTAGACCAAGATATTTCATTTGAGACTTTATTTTTTTTAGGACGTCAAAATCAAAGATTCGATTAAATTCAGTAGAGAGTTTAATGGCATGATAAAAATATAACTGCCTTTTTTGCTTTTTTAGGTAGATGTTGACATAAGCATTTATACCCAAACTACCAGGAGGCTAGAATCATGAAGAAGTATTTGCAGAGCTAGAATCATAAGCGGTAGAGACTAACGGAGTACTAGGACTTCAGAATCAAAAATCACCCGGTACTCTTTTTACCGCTCATGATTTCAGCCTAGCTTCCTCATGATTATAATCTCCTGGTACTTAAGTAAGTTTTTACCGGTACTGGAATGACCTGATAGCGTATAGAGCTTTCTCTTTATTTTTATTGTAGCGCATATTGCTGTCTCCCTCTTATTGTTTTGTCGCCTCTCTAGCTTATCTAACTGGCATATCTCCACTTCTTAAGTGGTAATTACTTATTTAATGAATTGCTTTCCTAGTTTCAAGTAAAATATCTATTAACTTCGATTACTTCTTCATATTATTTCCGAGATGGGTGAGCACGACTGTACTTTTGTATTTTTTGTTCTCTAAAATAAAATTTGGGCGAATTGCCATAAAATTGAATTACTACATAATTTTGGAGTGGTCCATTCGCACACCGATAAATTAACTTCGGGTGAATCGCCACAGAAAAATTAATATTTTTAAAAAGTGGTCGATTCGCACTTTTCGGGCGAGTTAAATTCGTGCGGATCGTCCAATAACCCGGTAATACGCTTTTTACAAATTTGAATTAGTCCATAAGTTATTTTTTTGCGTGACCATGCATTACTTATATAAGTATGTACCTATAGTCTAAGATCCCGATATAAAAACACCTTCACCGAGATGTTTATTTGATGAAACGTATTTTATATTAAATTTAATATGTCAATAAATATATTTTATATGGGTTGCCTAACAAATTTCAGTCCAGGATATGATTAATTAATAAATAAAAAAAAAACAAATAATTACATTTCACCGGTTTGATTATTAGACAAGTTCTATATCAATCGAAAGTATGAAGACCATAGAAAATGCAAACGTTAGGTTGCCTATTCTTTTCCGGTCACAACTATCGGGTAGCCAGGTATAAACAGGTAAATCGATAGTAGCATTTTGCACCGGTCTGATTATTGAATCAAAATTAAATGAAAATAATAGTAGATTTTACAACGAGTGCACAAAACGAACCATTTTTATACGAACCATAGTAATGTCGAGAATAAAATGGTTTTGTGGACGAGTTATAAACTCTGCTTTTCATTTCAATTGCGAGGAAATAAAACAGTAGTATAACATAACATTTCTTTAATTAATAATCTTACGACATTGATATTAGGCTTGGGCTGCAGACCTATACAGCCTACTATTAAATTAATATATTTACCTAATAATATATTAATATATTTGCCTACTATTATAGATATTTTTTAAATTAATTAAATAACCTACCGTATTTAAATTTAAATTTTAATATCTATAAAAGATATTAAAATTTAAAAAAAAAACTCTAAAACACATAAAAAGCAAATAAATTAAAGCAAATATGAAAATGAGCCATATAAAATAACAAATTCTATCTCACACAATGAAAAGTTCACAGATAGAATTTGTTATTTATAAAATAACAAATTCTATCTGTGAACTTTTCATTGTGTTTGGCTGTATGGCTCATTTTCTTTGCTTTAATATAGATACATTTATAAGTAGATACGTTAATGCACTTGTGCACAAAAATCGATTTTGTGCAGCCTATATCGTGCACAAATAAAGAATTTCAGAGCATGAGAAGTGAAAAGATTATTTCATTATGAACACGGTGGTATAGGGTTGCCTGCGAAAAATCAGTCCCGAATTGCGGTAGTCGAATTCCGAAAAGTAAAATATTGCTGCGAGTGAATATATATATGTGCGATTGAGAGGTTCCATGCGATAGAACATACACACAGCAGCATAGCAGCTGTTTGATGTCCGTCCATTGAAAAGAAAAAGTGAGTGCGAAAATGAAAAGGATAGCGATAGACTCGTATATGCTGTGCATCATTTTGGAGCAGATTGTCGCTATAGTTACAATTAAAAAACGTGCTACTATTTATTGTTGAAAAAAATGGCAGAAAAGTGTTTTTGTGTGATTCGGATGATGGTGTAATTGATTTTAATGATGCAACTTTTAAAAACTGTGTATTAAAAGTTGTGTATTAAAAATAATTAAAAACTGTGTATTAAAAATTATTAAAACAGTGTATTAAAACTTATTGAGTCAGAAGATGACTGATCAGAAAACCTGGGCTCGGCGCACGACTACATGCACCGAAACTCACCCATCTGTATTCAGTGTCATCACCAGTCCCAAACCTACAGTTACCGATAGACAAGGACAAAAATAAGAGACGGCGCTGTAGTGCGAGCGAAATCGCATTAGCTGCCGAATGTTAACCGAATGTTTAATATTATGAATGCAATGACACGTATCGTGTCTCTCACGCATGTTTGTAATATGTTTGTAATATCTATCTCGCTCTCACAAATATGGCGAAGCAAACATTAAATATTATTGTAATTTTCAACAAATTAACATTTTTGACTGTACTTACGAGTGGTAAGTGATGCCGTGTGACTTATTTTTCTTCCTCATATTATTTAAACAGTGTTTAGCTACACAAGAAGTCATTTTGATGCGTATTTATTGCAAAAAAAACACAAAAACACTGAAATTATTGAGCTGTGAGATCAACCCTGTGCCGTGCGCGACTGAGTGCCCGCTACGGGCATGCACTTAGTCTAGTAGGACCAAGCGCTGTGTCCAGTACCGTATCTTCCCTTTTTTAATACATCAATGGGTCTACATAAATTTATCATTCAGAAATTCATCAGTCGTATAATAACATTTTTCAATTAGTAACAGTTTTAATATGTTTTTGAAAAGTGTGACATTCAAATTTTTTTTCTTTATCGATTTACCTGTTTATACCTGGCTATCCGAGAGTTGTGACCGGAAAAAAATAGGCAACCTAACGTTTGCATATTCTATGGGCAACCTAACGTTTGCATATTCGGCTTCATACTTTCGATTGATATAGAATTTGTCTAATAATCAAACCGGTGAAACGATTCTTTTTTTTAAATTATTTATTAATCATGTCCTCGACTGAAATTTGTTAGGCTACCCATATGCAATATATTTATTGACATATTAAATTAAATATAAAATACGTATCATTAAATAAACATCTCGGTGAAGGTCGTTTTATATCGGGATTCTATACTACTACGTTTTCAACCTATGAAGCTACTGAGAACCTCCCTCTTTTATACCTAAGATACTCGTATCTTCATTTGAGTGATTAAGTTACATAGCGAGACATCGATCACCTGACAGTAACTGAGAACTTGGTTCTTAACTGAGAACATCCCTCGAAACTGAAAAGCACATACTACTACTAAAACATAAAACTGTATTTGTGTGTTTACTTCTAATATTTTACGATAAAAAGTGACCTTTATAAAAAGCGGAATAAAAAATAAATATTGTGTATCTGCTGTAGCTTCAATGTACCTTTTTTATTTAATTTAATTCTATTTGATTACCTCCACGAATTGTAGTTACATAAATAATACACACTTTTTCTTCAATTAAACATTAAAAACGCTTAAATCCTTGCATTTTAATAATATTGATTTCCATAACTGGAAGTGAAGCACAAAATAAATATCATGACACCAAGTTTTTATAAAGATTCGCGAATTTATTAGAATTAAAAAAAAACATATTTTGATTAAAATTTGGGTTATATACGTTTAGAACAAACATGTTTAAGAAACATAAAAGGCACGTGCTAAAGGTTGTCTAAGAAAATCACGGAACGAAGACACAGCAAGCAAAGGAATTATTGAGCCCGTGGTATAAAAATATAGTCCACCTGGATTTTTCTTCCCGTGACAGCTGCTGGGTCACGTGATTGGCCTAAGAATACGTCATCAATTGCGATGTGTTTCTTAAACTTTTTTAGTAGGGGAAAAGGTAAAAATAATACAAGAGGTACTACATTTTTAATAAATCGATATATTTGATACTTTTTGTATTTTTTACTTTGCTTCTTTTTTTAATTGATTGCATATTATAGTTTTATTTAGTTCCCTAACTCGTAGATAGGTTCTCGTTCGAAGAAAACAGAGTACGACTTCATAATGAATTTGAGGATATAAGTCCTTTATGGCATCATGAACAATCCGAGTCAAATTTATGAAAATGAATTTTTCATCATGCAACGTTTGACCTTGACCTATGATTAATATTTATTTTATTTATTGAATTCTTTGTCCATTATATTAGCAATCCTGATCAATTCTTTGCAAGGGCAAATCAGTTATCCCCTCGACACAAAAAATCCGATCACAGGTTGATTGGACAGGCTATCTGGGTCAATCTTTCGTGTCTCGTCTCCAAGATATGGATATTTTCTTACAAACGTGAAAACAACATAACCGCTTATATATTTTAAACCTTTTTCGAAATTATTAAGTAATAAGTTTTCTTCATTAGTCAGTAAATATGAATTAAGATCGTCATTAAAATCTAAAGCACCTTCGCTCACTTCGTCGATATCCATTTGCATTTCTATATACTCTTCATATACAATCGATTTATACGTGCTGACTTGCTGAGATCATTTTCGATTCATGAGATCAAATAATTATCTTCGGACTCAGTGTCGTCATTGTTAGATTTTATGTATCAATCTAACACCTTCGTTATAATCTTCACGATCTTCCAGTGGAGTTACTAAACAGGATATGGCAGGATCATCGCGAGTGTTGGTTGTATCTGCGGAATGTTTGCCGAGAATATATCGTTTTAGTCGGTGTTTAAACGACAATTCAGTTGGGTGGTCGTTTTACAACAATTACAACTCAACTCCTATTACAAGCAACTTAATTTTGCGTAGCCACCTGCGTATTTGGTTGAAGGGGATGGGTACAACCGGTTCGGGCCCATTGACCGCCGTACTGGATTCGCGTCTCGCAAGCTCGTCAGGCGCGTCGTTGCCCAGCAATCCGCTGTGTCCCTTTATCCATTGCAGTGTCACCGTGTTACGACTAGCTAACTAACAACTGTATGTTTGTCCCAGTGCGTTGTGACATTCCAGTATTAGTTTCGATGTAATATATTTTTTTCGTAGAATGATGAAAGGACTGAGGCACTTTCGGAGAGTATAAATAATAATAATAATTTATTAATTCATCAAGCTATACAAAAACTGTTTACAAATAAGAAATATACAATAAGACAAAATACAAATGATGGAACCCTGACTTTCAAACTAGGCTGATGCCTGTATCTTAGAAGTTAGAAGAAGTATACGTATATGTCCGTAACCTTCCTGGCTTCTAGGGCGTGGACTGATTGTATGATACCCACACACTCCGCCTGAAAGACGGTGTTGAACACTCGCGGGCTGGATATGTTTATATTAAGGTCTTGTGAGAAGATTATTATCATTCGTTTATTAATCTTTTTTCTTATTATTTTACATTTTTAAATATTTTTACAAAACACATACAAAAAAGAAAAACATTTAAAAATTAAAAAAAAATTAGAGGTCCACCGGTATCGGGAACAGGATCCAAGCTACCGGGGGTCAGGGCTCCAGAGAGAGGAACCTCCTAACCTGAACAATACGAGCCATGTCCAGCAATACTGCTTTCTGGATCAGGCCCTTGACCCAGCCGCCTCGAGGCTCGTGGCTATTAAGCCATTGGCTGACACGACTATCGGTACAATGATCGCTGTGTCCACATCCCACATGTCGACAACCTCGCGAGCCAAGTCAAGATACTTGATTTGCTTATCTTTCTCGGCTTTCACGAGGTTCCCGTAATGCGGGACGGTAATGTCAACAATTATTGTACGCCTCTTGATTCGGTCCACCACCACAATATCAGTCTTATTGGCTACAATAGTCCTGTCAGTGACCGATACCTTATTATTATTTCCTTTATTTTTCTTCATTCTTATATATTACATTTTTAAATATTAAAAAAGAAAACTTAAAAACATTTAAAAATATAAAAATAGAGGCCAACCGGTATCGGGAACAGAGTCCAAGCTACCGGTGGTTAGGGCTCCAGAGACAGGAACCTCCTCACAATGCGAGCCGTATCGAGGAGTACTGCCTTCTGTATCAGACCCTTGATCCAACCGCCCAATGACAGCCTCGACAGATGGTCGTCGAGGCTCTTG
Source organism: Anorthoa munda (assembly GCA_945859665.1). Lineage (NCBI taxonomy): Eukaryota > Metazoa > Arthropoda > Insecta > Lepidoptera > Noctuidae > Anorthoa > Anorthoa munda. The sequence continues at coordinate 44,299,785 of OX243893.1, forward strand.
GCCATCAGGCCGTTGGCCGTAACGACAATCGGCACAATGATCGCCGAGTCCACATTCCACATGTCGACAACCTCGTGTGCTAAGTCAAGATACTTGATTTGTTTCTCTTTCTCAGCTTTTACGAGGTTCTCGTCATGCGGGATGGTGACATCGATTATCATTGTGCGGCGCGCTAATCGGTCTATCACCACTATATCCGGCTTATTGGCAACAATAGTCCTATCAGTGATGATAGACCGATCCCAGTACAACGTGACATGGTCATTTTCGAGAACTGGGTCGGGCACATACTTGTAATACGGTACCTCAGAATCCACCAGATTGTATTTCAAAGCAAGCTGCTGGTGAATAATCCTGGCCACTTGGTTATGTCTGTGTAAGTACTCGCCGTTAGCCAGACGAGAACAACCAGAGATAATATGTCTGATGGATTCACCAGGACAGTGGCATGCCCGACACACGTCAACCGTCCCGTCCTTCATTATATATCTCCGGTAGTTATTCGTCAGGATGACTTCGTCCATAATTGCACAGACAAAACCTTCAGTTTCCCCGAAAAGGTCGCCGAAACGTAGCCAGGATACGGACGCTGAATAATCTACATCGGGCCCATGGAGAGCCCGATAGAAGCGCCCGTGTAGCTCCTTGCCTTGCCATACCTCTTTGCGTTCATCAGTCGATAGTATTACAGGCTTGCGCCAGTTCTCTTTAGCCATGGATAACGGGGTGAGTCCTTTGTCCACTGCGACCACATCCCGGAGCATACCCACTTCAGCTTTTAAAAAGTATTCTCTGAGGCTGCACACCTCGCGGTTGTGAAGAGTCTTGGCGTTTAAAAAGCCTCGACCCCCACACTTCCGCGGGATGTACAGTCTCATAACCGATGATCGTGGGTGATGCATCCGGTTTGCGGTCAGCAGTGTCCGGACCCTCCTATCGAGGGCGTCGAGCTCGGTCTGTGTCCATTTGAGTATGCCAAAAGAGTACATCAAAACCGGCATGACCCAACTGTTGAAGGCGCGCACCTTATTTCCGCCCGACAAAAGGCTATTTAATACCTTTTTCAGGCGGCCAAAGAAACGCTCCTTCAGCAGTTGCTTCATGTCAGAACTGTTGATGCCCAACGCTTCCGACATACCCAAATACTTGTAAGTTTCGGTCGAGGAGAGGTGTCTAAGGTGTATGGAATCAGAGAGTTGAATTCCCTCGGATTCCATAATCTCCCCTTGTTTAACATGCATGACTGCACATTTGTCCACACCAAATTCCATCCTGATGGAGTTACTGAAGGTTTCAGTTACCTTCAGTAGCTCCGTCAGTTGGAATTTATTGGGGGTAAAGAGTTTCAGATCATCCATGTAAAGAAGGTGAGATATGACCTGACCACCTCTTCTCAACCGATAGCCTAGACCTGAATCCTCCAACAGTGTACTTAGAGGATTCAGGGCTAAGCAGAACCAAAGTGGACTCAAACTGTCGCCCTGAAATATCCCCCGCTTAATCCTTATAGGATCATCATCCCCCTGAATCGGTCGACATCCCGGATATCGAAGGACAGTCTTCCATTGCCCCATACATGACTCAAGGAAGGTGCGCAGAGTTGCGTCTATTTTGTACAACTCCAGCACCCTCATGAGCCATGTATGTGGCACAGAGTCGTATGCCTTCTTGTAGTCTATCCAGCATGTCGACAGATCCTTACGGGAACGACGAACCTGCTGACTTATGGCCATGTCAATGAGGAGTAGCTCCTTAGTTCCACGGGACCCATTCCTACATCCATTCTGAGAGGTAGACATTATTATGTTACTTTCAATGTGCACATTAATTTTTCCTCTCAGGATGGATGTAAGAAGTTTATAAACCGTCGACAAACATGTTATTGGTCTATAATTCTTAGGTTCCGCGGGACTACCTGTCTTATGGAGCAGGTGGGTAACACCAGTTGTTAAAAGCTGCGGCAGCGACCCAGACTCTAAGCATGACTGAAATTGAGATGCCAGTAGTGCGTGTGAGCTGCTATACCATTTTAGCCAAAAGTTATGCAGTCCGTCCGGACCCGGAGACTTCCAGTTCGGTAGCGGACGAACTGCTTTGGCTACATCAGATGGACTGATGACTACTTTTTCCATTTCTGGTATAGCTTCACACACGCGCTCGACATCACGCATCCAGCCACCCTCAGTATGACAGACGGGCACCGACCAGATGCTTCGCCAGAATGTACTCGTGGCGACATCATCCGGGCGGCACGCGTCTGTCACATTATGTTCAGGTCGCTCCCAAGCTCTATATACCCACCTCTCATCGCTCTGGAACATGCGATTCTGCGAGTATCGGTCAACCCGTCGCTTATACCGCCGAATACGGTTTGCCCATGCACAAACTTTTTGTTTCAGGAAGTCGATGCGCTCCGTGACACGGGATATGTATTCTTGGGGACTAACTCCAGTCCCCGAAAACGCCCGCCTCACGAAGCGCATCACACGTGGTCGTGTATTGCCCTCCCTGAAACAGTATAGTTTGCCGATGAGTACCCTGGCCCCATCGATACGCCGTTCGATCCTGCATTGCCAGGCTGGCAGGGCAGGCTTTGGTCGAATAGCCTCGTTTGGAAACTTAACGTTGGCTAAACGACATGCCGCAACAGCCCCGCAATACAAGATTGAGTGCGTATCAACGAGGTTCTCACTGCTCTCGAAGATGTTCTTAAGCAGCGAGTCCAAAGCACACACCAGCGCCCTATTCTTTTTGTGCATAGGCAACCGTGGTAATCGGGGCCTAAGTTTAGATGGAGTGGACCTATACTCGCGAAGCGCATCCTCCAGTGCGCTCCTCAATCTATCGTTGCACTGGCTACTTACTGTAACAACCCTATCATCTGCCTCTTCATCAACACGATTGGACCGCGGCGCGACAACAATAGTGGCTGGCGGTGCAGCGGTCTGTATCGGAGTTGAGACGATTTGGTTGCTCAGCACTTCTGAGCGCAGCCTATCAAGTACGGTGTCGTCCAACCTGTGGTTATGTTGGATGACCCGCACCTGATCCGACAATCGTTGGGCCGAGACGTTCACGGTTGGTTCGAGTTCCTGGAACAGAGACAGCATCCTAGCACGGTACGCAGTGAGGTTAGTTCCCCCCTCTGTAGACCCGTAATATGCGCGCATGACGTTCTCATTCATATTTTGAGTCCATCTCATGCGCTGCACACAACCACCGGCAGCGGGGACCCGGCGCGGAGCCGGTTGGCCCCTAGGTCCCAAGCTCCTCGGCGGCCGGCCTCTCCCCTGCCGACGTACAGGTGTTGGCGACGTTGGCGGGGAAAAATACTCGTCGCTTGAGCTCGACGCGGCTGCAGCCACCGATGACACAGGAGATCCGAGGTCCGGCGGCGGCGGGGCGGAGCTGAGCGACGAGTCCGGAGGTGGAAGTCGTGCGCGACTAGCTGCTGCTCTCGTCAACATTATGATTTTTCCTTACACATTATTTTTCATTGCACTTGACGTCGTCACTGACAGACGTCAACCGGTTTCTTGTATATTTATATAAATTGGATTGATTTTATTTTTGATTTGTTTGAATGGATAAAAGGTGAATAGGTTATATTTTTAATTGGTTTCTTCTGTGTTGGGTACTTTGTCCGAAATTGATGATTATAGTAATTTTAATATATATTTTATTATTATTATTATTATTATCTTGTGATTTTTTTTTTATTCTTACAAGTAGACTCAATAAATTCCACTCTAAACCCTTTAACCGCAAAACCATTTACAGAAAGTAAAAGTAAATTTACACTCAGTCCCCGAACGTACATCACTTCTTTAAGAGACAAATCATATACTGCGAGTTTTAAACACACATTACCGATACCCACGCATTTCAAAGTCTGCCCGCTCGCCACATTTACCTCTACACTTTTAGTAGAAAATTCATGTATCCATTCTCGCTGTCCCGTCATGTGACTCGATGCACCCGAGTCTACGTACCACGTGTCAGGCAAGAAACAGGTCGCGACCATTGCCGCCGCTTTCTGGGTCACTCCTTAACGTGACCATACTTTCCACAGTTCCAGCACCCCGGCTTCTTCTCTTTGTGTCTCTTACCAGATTTATTGCCGACTTATCAGCAGTCAGGCAATCTCCACCTTTGCAATTGTCAGACCACTTTGTATCCTGAAGCAATTTAGCCTTCACAACATCTCTGGTCAGGTCGCTCACACTACCTACTCTCCTAGGCCATGATCATTGGAATCATCATGGATCAAACTTAGAAGGTAATCCCTAAAGCAGTGGTGTTTTTCAACCTTTTTCATGACACGACCCCCTAGTATGAAAAAATATTTCGCGACCCCCGACACTTCGCTTTTATTCAACCGACTTCAAAAATGACGAGGTTCTCAATTCGACTGTATGTTTCTTTATTTTTTGTATGTTTTGTTCCACAATTACTCCGATTGTGGACCGATTTTGAAAATTCTTGAAAATGTGTGAAAGGATTTACTCCCGAGGTGGTCTCATTGACACTAAGTCATAATCTGATGAGATCCCAAGGAAATCAAGGGAACTTCTCAAATATTATAGGCATACATATAGCAATTTTGGTATTATATATTTTTCATAAACATTGCAATCATTTGCACTCAGAATCTATCATTTTGTGAAGTGGAACTGATGAAGAAGACCACAGATGGCCACTGGAACTCCTTAATGATAAGGGAAGTCCGAAATAAAACAATATATCCTAGTAGTGTTTGGGCTTATTGGAATTTTAATGAGAAGTTCTTTGAAATAAGAATTGTGTATTACTTCCCAGTGCAAGAGATATCGGAGACCACTGGGCAAAGGTGGATCTAAAATCTGCATTTAAATGAGGCAACTGCAGCTATAAATGAGGCAAATTTGGCAATCAAGCTCAAAAGAATGGAATGAATGGAATGGAATGCGTGCCGTATCCTAAGAATACGGACCGCATCGCGAAGATGTTCCTGTCTGAACTCGTTGGAGTTCTGCCTTCTTTATCAGGCCCTTAATCCAACCGCGCAATGACAACCTTGACAGATAGTCATTGAGGCTATTGGCCATGAGGGCGTTGGCCGTAACGATTATCGGCACAATGATCGCTGAGTCCTCATTCCAAATGTAGACAAACTCGTGTGCTGAGGTGAGATACTTGATTTGTTTCTCTTTCTCAACTTTCACGAGGGTCACGCTTTCGAGGTTCGTCATCTAGGATGGTAACATCGATTATAGTTACGCACAGTTGTTGACGGTGCAATAACTGCGACAACGACGCTTAAATAACGCCGTGCAAAGCTATGATTTCTTATAAAGATTGTTTTTGTTTGACCTTGCAATACGTAGTTAATATATGTATGTAGAATAATAACAAATCTTAAGTGGCAGAACTCAATGATGGTCTATGGGGCCGAAAAGATTTGGGGTGGCGACCGCGAATTGGAAGAACGCTGCGTTGAAAGGCCTCCCACTAGCCGGACTGATGACCTGGTTAAGGTTGCGGCAATCCGCTGTATGCAAGACGCACGGGATCCGTCAATGTGACGACGCTTGCGGAGGCGTGGACCTCTTTCAGCTGAAATTATAATATAAAAATTGCCACTACGCAATTGCCTTGACATTTTTAGTTATGGTTCAAATAAACTCTTTGCTCCATAAAACAGTGCCGCATTTATATTCAGACACTTCTTCGGACAGTTGTTGTACTGAAATACTGTGTCTTTCTGCCAAGTTAAGAACAAACTCCCATTCGTCTATGTTTTCATTTGATGCCATTGTTCTCGTGCTCGTGTGCTCGTAGTGCTCGCAACTAATATTTCTTAACTAAAATATATTAGCAATTTCCACTCTGACCACTCAAAAAGTAACCTTTTTTCGAGTAAAGTATAAAATAACAGCAAATGAAGTTTTAGGCCATGAAATCAAATATATTGTATTAAAATTGAGCAATTTCACTTCTAATTTTAAATTCTCGTAAATTCTCTTTCGAAAGGAATATTGCAGAACATTCTCGATCGGAGAATATTATCTTAAATTCTCCGTGAGGGAATAATCTCTCGACCTATCACTATTTGTCCTGACGACGGGGTCCTACAACGGGAACCGTCCGCCGCGACTGGTCTGCTCGCACTGCCATGCATCTTCCCCGAAAGTGTACCAATAGAAATAGGTAAACAAAATAGTAAATAACATAAGCAGTGTATCAATAGAAATAGGTAAACAAAATAGTAAATAACATAAGCTGTGAATCAATAGAAATAAGTAATCAAAATAGTGATTAAAATTTCCATTATGGACCATTATTCCATTATTCTTCGTGTTAGGTTACTTCAGACCCTTCAGACAGAAATTGTCCCCACTAACCTCCACTTCCATACCTCCCTGCCCGCCCCAAAAATCGATGGACATTGATGGATATTTTTATTCTAACCTAAAAACTTTAACCATGGATATCTCCAGAACCATGGGGCTCCGATTGGTGAGGATGGTACAGGGGGGTTGCCACCCCTCCCTCCCCCGCGCGATAAATTTGCGGTCTATAATGGAAATTTTAACCAAAATAGTTAATAACATAAAGATAAGTAGTTAATATAAATATAAAACGGTAATGAAAAAAATAAAATAAAAAAAATATATTATTTAGTGAGGGATTAAATCACGTAGACTTAAGGAGTTAAGTAAGCCTAGAAATAATGTCGACATAGGAATCAAACAATTGAAAAAAAAGCAAACAAAATATAAACACAATCAAAAAGGGCGCGGACGACTGTGTCCGCGGTAAAAAAGTCAAACAAAAAAAAATATAAATAATATGTATGTACCAACATTTACAACGTATTATCGTATTATTAAGCTGCTCGGAACCTCCATTCCCTCTTCTATACCTAAGATTTATCTCGATTTGAGTGATTGAGTTACTTACTTGAGACTGATTATTACACACATCAAAAGTGTCTAGGGATCAAGTACATTTTTAACTATAAAAATTATCCAATTAATATTTACCAAATCTAGTTTTCCTGACTAGCTTCTTAGTTTAATTTGTATGTATGTTGTGTTAGTTAACAACGTTCGTAACCTATATTTTGTAAAAAATAAGAATATTGAATATTTTACAAATTGTGGGCAATTAAATGCAAAAAAAGTAAAAATTGAGGATTTTCTAAATGTTTATTTTAATCATAAAAAATCATTATAATCTGTATTTCCACCATTGACACGAATCACAGCGATTTGGCATGCTTAAAGTAAATCACTCATCAAAATCACTTTGAGGCAAGGCCGCCCAACATGACAGCCTAACAAGTGAAAAAGTTGTTGTGGGTATGCACGGCATCCATAACTAAGCAGAGCTCTTCTTTGGAGCATATCCCACGCGTCTTTAATTGGGTTGAGGTCTGGTGATTGAGAAGGACACGGCAGAACGTTGATGCGAAAATCGGCAAGAGTGCGTGTTACGACTCTAGCCGTCTGTGAACGTCCATTGTCGTGCATTAGTCGAAACGAATCACCCAACCGGCGTCGCAAAGGGATGATCACGTCTAAAACAATCCGCTCTGTATAAATCTGAGGATTGAGGTTGGCCCTGATCCAAATGACATCGGTTCTTCCACCGGTCCAAATACCGGCCCAAATCATTATTTCTCGACTTCTTATGCTCGACACGAAATGTACTATATCGTCACTCCTGCATCCACGTTCCGCCTACATTTCACCATTTATATTGAAATCTCATTTGTCGTGCATTAGTCGAAACGAATCACCCAACCGGCGTCGCAAAGGGATGACAACACGTCTAAAACAAGCCGCTCTGCATAAATCTGAGAATATTGAGGTATCCCCTGACCCAAATGAGATCGGTTCTTCCACCGGTCCAATTACCGGCCCAAACCAATATTTTTCTCGCTCCATTCATAAATGGAACTGTCTTACAAAATTTCAAACATTCTTGACGTCCAGAGATCCTCCCTGTATCCGGCCAGAGATCCTCCCTGTATCTCTTGTATCCGGCCTGATACCGAAATAAGATTCAACGAAAAAGCAAACACAACGCCAGTCTTCTTTCTTCCAATTACTGTGTTCGCGAGCCTATTGTAAACAGACCCTACGATTGCGGGGTGCTATAAATGGAACTATCAGCGGCCTTCGGGAAACCATACGAAATCGTTGGTAGACCCAATTCACGATTTCGGATGGTTTGGTCGCTTATCAGCAAGCCTGAAGAGCTGTGGAGCCTCGTAGCCAACATCATGGAGGTTATAGTACGATTCCGTCGAGCAGTATTTTGGATGTACCGGTCTGCCAGTGGTGAAACGAGATCGTCCTCCATGTCGCTCGGCCACGCTGCCTGTGATACGATAGCTTGTCCTGTGTGCTTATGCCGAGTTTTTGTACGTCGTGATAACGTAACCGATCTATTATTTCAAAATGTATACAAAAAAAGAGGTTTCTTCTTACCGTCCCCAGACGGCGCTTATCCAATTTCAATACAAATTGACGTTTACGTTAACTCGATTGAGCGTAAGTAAAAACTCGCACTAGCCCGCAAAGATGACACAATAAGCACGTTCTATTGCGCCACCATGTATTCTAATACCGGGCTAGTCAGGCAATTTTGTGTTTAGTGTCTCCACTGCGAGCCTGGCAGCCCCCAGAAATTCGAGCGTTGCGTATTGGAAACATCCGTATTTCTCACGATAATGTGTTACTAAATTAATTATTATGTTTATGAAAGAGTATTTATTTTTTTCGAGTGTGTTGAAAACACGCGTTTGAACAGGTTTAGGCAAACTTTGTCATTGCAGTCCCTCGGCTCCATAACCGACTCGCCTTCGGCTTTGACAACTATTCTGTCTCGGCTGCATTGACAAAGTTTGCACATTTGTATCAAAATTACTAAAGATGATATATAATTATATTTTAGTGCGACGGATTGCTGAACGTCTGCTTGGCAAAAGTGAGTTACTTTTCTAATATATAATTATATTTTAGTGCGACGGATTGCTGAACGTCTGCTTGGCAAAAGTGAGTTACTTTTCTAAATCTCGGTTTATCCTTAGCAAAACCAAAAAAAAACTGGTTTCTGAATTAAGAATTAGGAGGTGAGAACTAGTCAAAACCTGAAAAACAAAAATTTTACGGGCTTTTCAGGATAAAGGAGCTTTTTTTAAACAGTCAACTTAAATTCTTAATTTATGAATTTAAGTTATTCTTAACATATATAAAAGATTTAATATACTGGACTGGTTTTTAAGATACTGGACCTAACCGGCTATTTCGTCTAATAATACTGTGGTTAAAGGTGAACGGCAGATTTCGTACCGCATACTTTTTTTGTTGTTCGGTTATAGAATTTGTACCACTTATTAAGGCAACTAAGCCATTTATTTTTAAGCAAGTTTAATATTTTTATAACTACGGATTAATTAATAATATCAATAAAAAGATATTAATAAATAACCGTAACAAAATCGTACAATAAACGCAGTTATGTTTTAGAAGTTGCCTTATGTAAAATAACACAAATATTAAAATGATAAGTAATTATTTAGAAATAGAAATAACATTTAATATACTTAATCAAAGTCATCAATATCAAATTGTTGCAATCCGCTGCTGAATATAGGTATCTCCTAATGTCCTGAGTAGGTACAATCCTCGCCTCAATGTACCTACTTAGTGGTAAGTAAAACACTACAAAGATAGCAACAAACAATTTACTTTACACATTATGTAACAATATGTAACATTTACCTATATGTATCAATCTACATTATTGGTACACTAGTACATATCCTTAAAAAATAAAACTGGTTATAACTTTTACATCCCAAGTTCAAAAAATCTAATAATTTAAAAAGAGATTATCTATCGTATTAACTACCAATTAAAACAAAAAAAATCCCAAAACACGACATTTTATTAGCGGTACGGAATTCCCGTACAAGCCTGCCGTTCGCCTTTACTGATTCGCCAAAGCTGGCATTCACATTTTTTTTATTATTTCAGTGCGATGGACGTGCCTGTGAAGCACTTGTGAGATTTAGTTTTACTATCAGCTGTTTTAATATTTACATATTCATAATCTGGATCATAAATTCATAATGCTGTTATATTTTTTTTTGTGCAGTGTCGTTCAAATTTCTGTCTAACATCTGTAAGTATAAGCTGAATAACTTTTAAATTGTTTATCACTACATTCCCCAAAGCGCGAGCACGATGTAGGATCCGCTGAAGAAAAGCAAGTAGGCTGCCAAGGACAGCATGCGAAGAAAGATTGCATCCCATTCCAATCGGCTAACTTGTACCGCCATACCCGCCGAATGCCGAATATACACTTGACCAGACAGTGGTCGGAAGTAGCCAAACGTCGAGATACCGAAACCGAGACAAAACAAAACACAACTAAGCGAAAAATAACTTATTCAGAAGTCGGTGTCGAAAAAAGAAAAACAATAGGTAACAAATTTACGATTTGTTCCGGTCTGATCCCCTGGGGGATCAGTTTTTTTTTATACTATTTTCTATTCCGGTCTGATCCACCGTGTAGGGTATCACAAATTAATTTAAATATTTTATTCCGGTCGGATCCCCTAGTTATCTATTAACAAATGTTTGGACAGTCAGCCACAAAATATAGGTACAGGGTTTATTGAAATACATAATTATGTTCGTAATTCTTATTGTAATGAAAACGTGTATGTTAGTATTAAGGAACAACGACATTTTCGTCTTAGCCAAGTCACCGCACCCGGTTGAACCCTTTTTAATAATGTTTACCCGCAAAGATATGGGTGTGCATTGTGCTACATTGTTATCGTTTTGGCCACTGTCTAATGATACCGAACTAGTAATCAGTGACGAGTGAAGTTTTGTTGACTACGAGAAAAGGGTTATCAAAGTAACAGTGTGGGTACTTCCCGCTCGTTAACACTATTTACGACTGGGAATGTTTTGTTCCACTCTTTAACAGTGTTGAAGAACGCGACTTTTTTACCCGATTGCGGGAGGGTAATGATTTTCGAGCGTATTTATATTTGTAAGTATGTATGTATGGCCATATCTATAACACGCTCTACAGCCCAAACGGCTTGACAAATTATGACATATGAAGTGTCGTTAGATTCGTTATTCGTTAGTTGAGTAGTATAATTAAGTAACTTGAAAACTTATTTTTTGTTTAGGGCTCCCACACATAACTACGAATTCGCAACGCATCGCAAATATCTGCCAGCTCGCACGTACTAAATATATAGATATCGCATCCCATCGCATCGCAGTTATATGAGTTATGGAGATACTTTTAATAATTTAGTCTTAAATGAAAGGTATTGTCGTAAAACCATTTATTTATTAGTTTTTCCTCGCACTGGAACACCTTGCAACAGTTACACCAATGGAGCACAAACTTATAATAAACTCACTATAAATCCAGGTTTCCTCACGATGTTTTCCTTCACCGTTGTCAACGATGTCCAAGATTAACTTAGAAAGTACATATGGATTGAAAAAGTCACATTAGTACTTGCCCGGATTCGAATCCACGACCTCAAGCACTAGAGGCGAGATCTTAGTTACTGGGCCACCACGACATATACCATGTAAAGTTCCAAGTTCCATAGGTCCTGTGTAGGTAGCTAAAGTAAAATATCGCCAAATTTTATTTATTTATAATGAGTATGATGTCTCTATTAGTAAACTCTCATTGCTTATGACTTTGTTTCCAAGCCTATAAAATAATTTTAAAAGACAAAGTTGAAGTCATCTGTCTGTTGTTGGTAGGCCTGGGTCGTTTCGAAACAGATATCAGTCATTCTATCGATGAAGGTGTTAAAACTGATCCCAAAAATGCTTTAAGACGACGACTAACGCCAACGACCTTGAGGGAACAAAACACGCAGACATTTCACACCCGCGCGACCCAAAATTTTGTAGTTTTTTGTACTTTACTTTACTTTTCTATTCTATTCTATCTGAATCGTACTGATTTGTTCAACCTCAAGTATCCGTGAGGTTCAGGTGAAAGACTATTGCCGTTCAAGTGCTTCGTTTAGTGTGTATTGCTGTGTTATCAGGGAGATAAAATAACTGTACGGCGCTGAAGGTGAACTGAAAATTAGCAAAATCTATCTTGCAGTTATCCCAGTCGTCAGTAACCTGCCTCTAAACAATGTATTATTATTTGAAGATACAGCTGTTATTACGGATAGTTAATAAATTAAGCATAACTAAGTGTTACATAATACGAGTAACTCAATTTACACATTCGTAATGTTCGTCGCTAAGGAGTTCGCTTGTATGCTCCCTATCTTGAATACTGCTGAACCGATTTTAACGAAACTTGCACTATTCCCTAAACTGAGAGATACTCAATCCAACACAAAAAAATGATCACGATCCGATAAGTAGTTTCGGAGAAATGCGTGGACAAATATACATACATACACTTATGAAATTTGGCACACGTGCTTAGAAGCCCATTCTCAGTAATATATATACGTCTACGATTTGTATCGATATGTATTGCTCACCACTAACTGCCAGTGTGAAGTTTTCGCAAGCGGTTTACTTCCCTGTATTTACAATGTAAGTATAATTTTATTTATTGCCTAATGTATTTGTGTATTATATCAAAAAAATCCTTAAGATTCAAGCTTTACGAATATCTAAAAATGTCATAGGTTAAAACTCTGTTGAAAATATAATATCGTAATGAAAAATATGTTTATGTTGCCATGTCACCATGTTTTTTTATGTTTACTAAATTATATTTTAATACTCTATTAAAATATTGCTCGTAATAGTTCATTATTAGTATTTACACACGCTTAGATAGTTAAATACAACTCGGTTACCATAGCGGCCTAACTAATTAATGACTTATGGGTTTAAAACTTGTATAGTAAGTAGTTACACAAATATTAAGTTTCTACTGTAGCCCATACAAATATAACACGATGTGATTATAACATAATAAATATTCACATTCTATTTCTGTTAGATCCAGAATGTCTGAAGCAGTTAATCAGCCGTCGACGTCCTCTAAAAATTCTGATAGTTTAACATATATAAATAGAAATGGTGGCATAGTTTTACTAAGAGTTGGTCACCAGTACACAAAGAAGAAAGAGTATAAAACTGGATGGAGCCTATGGCGATGTGTCAACTGGCGAAAGAATTGCTCGGGGTCTCTTAACATTAAGGTAGTTATTACGTTTCATATTGTTTAGGGAGTATTTTGTATACTAGGCCATAAAATGTTATTCTAATTATCTTTTATATTGTGTTAGGATAACAACATTACTAACGAGAAACATCACCAATGCAAGCCCAATGAAATTGATAATATCATGGCACAGAAGTTACAGGATTGCCGAGAAAAAGTACTATCATCCTCTTTTTCCCCTATCCCGAATATTTACAACAATTTTAAAGCAGAATTCAAAGACACCGGCTTAGACATAATAAAGAAACTTCCGTCATTTACAAACATAAAAACTGCATTGTATGATGCTAGAAATAAACAAGCTGGTGTATCGAAAATACAGTGCAAAAAAGCTCAAGAAGTAGAAATTCCTTCTCAATTTGAAAATTTTGTGCTGGTCAATCATTATGACGAGACATCTGATACCAGAATAATAATATTTGCAGATAAAAATGTTTTGAAATGTATACAACATATTAAGTTTTATTTAAGTGATGGCACTTTTGATTGTTGCCCAACACCATTCCTTCAATTATACACTATCCATGGGGACCTTGGTAGTGATGAAGAACACACACGAATAGTACCTTTGTTATATGCGTTTCTGAATAAAAAAAATCAAGAAATCTACCTAACACTATTCCAGTTGTTAAAGGAATATATCCCGGAATGGCAACCTCTTAAATATATGACAGACTTCGAGAAAGCAGCAATGAATGCCATATCAACAGTTTTCCCCTCAGTTGAAGTAAAAGGATGTTACTTTCATTTTAATCATAATGTCTGGAAGAAAGCTAAAACTTTAAATTTAACTAAAAATAAACGATTTCGCAAACATGTAGCACTATCAGCCGTATTACCTCTGCTACCTAGACAATATATCTCAGACGGCTGGTGCTACGTAATGGAAGACAGTCCTGAATCGAAAGAAATACAAGTGTTCAACGATTACATGGTGAAACAATGGCTGGAAGATGAAAGTTTCGTTGACACTTGGTGTGCCTACAATCAACGCCATCGCACAACCAATGCTGTGGAATCCTGGCATAAAAAGCTCAACAGCAGTCTGCCAAAGAACCCAAATTTTTATCAGCTTTTGAAAGTTTTAAAAGACGACGCGAATTTGCAAATCGTAAATATAAACAGTGTAGAAATGCCAAACCCAAAACGAAGGGTTACAAATGAAATTGTAACCGATAAGTGGTACCAACATGTAACTGAACAACTTCTCACTGGGAAAATTACAGTTGGTCACTGTTTGGAAAAGTTTAGACTATAAGTAACTTGTCCAATTATTAGGATAAAATTAAGTTATTTTTGTTATTCGATCTAGTCGAAATCTTCGAAACCCTCCGCACTATTCCCAAACCACTGCAACTCCTGAAAGCCAGAATCAACAGTGGCGACCACCAGAAAAGCGCCGAGGCAATGAAGCTCGACGAAGTCCCGGAGAATGAATTTAACTGTCTTGGATCCCGCAACGAAATTAATCAGAAAAGAATAACGGAGGAGTAGGAAAAAACATAAATTTCCACTTCCCTCCATATCAAGCAGGAGACAGATCAAACAAGGCCACTAGGCACAAAGGGTCGTTTACAACTGGGATAAGCCCAGTTGCCTAGCACCACGGATAAAAATAAGAATTAATAATTAATGGGTCCTAACATTGTGAGCTGCTATGTTTGATTCCAATAATAGGTATGGCAAAAACGCTTGAACGCACGGAAATTTGTTCTAGTTTCCACAAGGTCCGTATAGTAAACAACTCCTGAGGTAGCCTCTACATTATTCAACATAATATTACGTTCATTCTGCCAAAGAATACACTCCCATAAGATATGATGTGCAGATTGTACATATTCGCAGTCAGATGTAGAACACTGACATAAAGGCGAGGCAACGAGCTTGAAGGAAAACAATTTACTTTTAAAGTTACCATGCCCTGTGAGAAATTGGGCAACACAGTGATCCACCTCCAGCCACGTCCTGGCCAGCCGAACGCGAACGGATGGAAAGAATACGAAAAGAGCCTCGATAAGTGCGGGCAAATTGTGTAACTTGGTTATTTTTTGTTATTATGAGTTCAAGTACAAGTGATGAAATGGAATTAACTCCACCCGATATTTTATCTGAGGCGAAAACTACGCAAGATGAAATTTTTTCCCAAAAATCTCGAGAAAGATATATGGCGACTTACGATAATTTTATTTTATGGAAATACAAACGAATATTAAGTAATTTTCACATTAGCTTATTTTCATGAAGTAAGTGGTAAATATAAACCATCTACAATGTGGTCAAATTATTCCATGTTAAAAACTACTCTCAAAATAAATAATGACACATATCTCCGAAGTTACCTAAAATTATCAGCCTTCATGAAACGGCAGTCTGATGGTTTTAGAAGCAAAAAATCAAAGGTATTGACGTGGAGAAATACCTAAATGAAGCGCCAGACGATAAATCTTTGTTAACAAAGGTTTGTTTCACCAATTTTTATACAGTATAATTAGCTCTATAAATCAAACAACTTTATGGACGGCATTTACTTATGTAAAATATTTACCAGACCTACGTTTTTGTTTGTTTTTTGGCATAACTGGCGCCATGAGACGACAAAAGTTAGCAAAATTGACATGAGTAAGATAGAACTCCTTGGCGAAATGCTTCTGGTTAAAGTACCAAACACAAATGTGTTGTGTTGTGTTGTCATTTTTTAATCCTTGTGACCGGAAATTATTTTGTTTTAGGTATATACTTTTACAATTTATAATTCAAATAATATATACAACAGAAATATTTCTAATCTTATGACTAATAACAAAACTAACTTACATACAAAAGTGAGAGGGAAAAGGGTTCATAGCGATGTCAATGGGAAACGAGCCCAGAACGCTGGAAGCATTGCCACGTTGAATGGCAATGCTGATTCTCTGGCTGAAGAAAAGACCAGCCCTCTGGTCGCGCGAACAGTCGACTAACCGTTTACTTATCTCTCGAAACACTCCATTAGCACTCGGAACCCATGGACCTAATGTCTCAACCCCAAACGGCTCAAACATATAACTGCCAATAAGGTTGTTATATTTACGCCGTTTGAGGTTTTCTGCACCAGCAGCAGCTGCCCCAGCACAGCCCGCCGTGCTAAGAAGATGGGATGGCGCAAGGGTATCGTTCACATGTTGCATCCCACACCTAAGGCCTACCCAACTTCCAAGGCATTATGGTCATCCCATCCAGACTCTTCCCATCATCGCGTGCCAAGCTATTGGGTTCTAAAACAGCTGGCACCCCAGCAGTGACATGAGCTCGACGTAATTTGTCATTAATGCTGGGGTGCCGAGCTACCCGACCACTGCAGGATAGGCCATGGTGTCCGAGGCAGTCGACTGCTTCACCACATTGACAGCGATGTGGATCTAGGCGCAGACATGTAGCGATCCGGAAGGTAGTGTCACTCAACATTGTACTTTTGTTGGGTGACGGTAATGCTTGTAGCCAGAGGCCCGACTCCCACTCACCCACAGCTAGTGGGCGAGCACGCTCAGCAGTATTGGTGGACGTATTTATGAGTTTATTCCGTACCAATCTGCAGAGCAGCTCATCCCACTGTCTATGGGAAGATGGGTTTTCGGGCAACACCGTATTCGGGCAAGCCACTTCCCAGGCGCACACTGCGTCGGTCGAGCACGGCACTTCACGGTTAACCAGCGACAGGGATAAAATTTTAGTGGTTAACTTTTCAGTGCTGTGGGCCGAAGACAGGAACACCGGTAGGCTTATACTAGAAATTTTGCGGATGCCGAGCCCACCGAAGCGAATGGGTAGCGTGGCTTGCGTCCAGGCTCGGTCATCCAAGGCCACATTTAAGATAGATGTCAGAGTGCGTTGAATAATTTCGTAAACTTTTTCCAGGAGATGTGGCTGATTCCATAAAGGGGAAGAGCAGAGAAAATACATAAAATTTGGTCCAAAACAGCAATACCTAATAAGAGTAAAAGTCGAATGAAGGTTAATTTTGGAGAATCTATCCGAAATATCATTAAAATGGTTAATTTTGCCATCGATGAATGAAGAAAAACTGTCTTCCAAAATTGGGGAACCTAGGAGGTGCAGTTAACTTTAATCTAAAATTTTAATTATCTTTTTGATATCTACTTATTGTACGTAGCGTTTTTTTTTAAATACCTACTTACTACAACAAAGTAAAAATTATTATTTTTCTCTTTTTAGTTTCGGTTTAAAAAATAATATCAAGGACCAATATTATTTCATTGATGTATAAAATCGAGCTTTCAGTAGTTTCAATGAGTGCGTTCGCGTAATGTCTCTGTGTGTGTCTAATTTTGAGTTCGTCGAAAATGTAACAGCGTCCTTAAACGCATAACGAATAAAAACAAATATTATTTACATAAACAACTGTTTTCTCTTGATTGTACTTACCTGTCAAAAATAGTTAGGGGATCAGACCGGAATGTCAAAGTTTATAGTGGATCAGAACGGAAAAAATAAAAAAAAAACCAGCAGGGGATCAGATCGAGGGGATCCGACCGGAACAAATCAAATTTACCGACCATGGAAAACAAAATTTATTAATCGCTTTAGAAGTCGTTTTGATTTTTGTTTATTTTTTATCTTATTTACGTTTCCGCATCAAAAGCAGTTAACGACGACGGCAGTTCAACTGATAATTGTGATTTTAGTTTGTTTAGTACCGACGCAAGAGATATATTTACTTTGTTACCTCGTTTTATTTCAGGCTGTAGGAATTGTTGCTACTTCAAGTGTAAGTTCGAAATTATTTTACAAAACAAACAACTTTAGCTCTTAATATTATTATCTTAAATATAATAATGTATAAATGAACAAAAAATATCAGACGTGTGTGGAAAACCCTACTTTTAAAATTAACACAAGTCGAAAATAAAAGTTCTTTGGCTTGCATTAACATTATTCATGAGTAAACACATGATTTACTGGTGTTTACAGTGTTTAGGACATGCATGTACTGCTAATGTAAGTATTCGAACATATTATTTCTGAATTATGCCGCTGGTTACGCACACATCAATGTGATTTTTTATGATTTGAAATATCCTCAATACGTACGGTAGAAAAACGATATAGAAGTAATGTAAATATAAACCGATATAATATTGTGAACACAGTACTATCTCGATAATTTTAATAACCAATATAATACATTTTAGTGACTCGAGACAAAAAGTAAAGACCATTTGGAAGTATACAATGTATGTACAGTAGGTTATAGCTGTTACCTGAACCACCCTGCCGTTAGCTAACTAAAAGTTAGACTAATTTGAACCTTCTGCAATTAGCAGTAGATAAGTATTATTCGATACGTATGAGCTTATCGAACGACTAGTAAAATAGGCAAATATTACAGAATACAGTTATGCCAATTTGATCTTTAACACGTAACTGTAGGGTAGGTAAGCGTTTAAATACTGTTTTCACCATGATGGACTTGTTAATTTCAACAATATTTAAGTCAATTTGGACTAGTGGTTGCATCAGTGAATAGGGGGGTGACCATAAGCTCTTAGAGTAAGGTTATTAGTGAACAGGGGGGTGACCATAAGCTCTTAGAGCAAGGTTATTTTGAGTTTGCGTAAGGGACAGATGTATCTGACTTGTCTTGTCTTTATCTGTCCTTTTTTTACAGTCGGACTATGATAGTTTTGAAACGTCAGGATACGAGGGCTTATGTCAACATGGTTGTTGCTAAAGGGTCTCTCAACAAGGACGGGTCGATGTTAAAATTGAATAAAACAAGATGTGTGTGAGATATTAACGAAATTTATTTTTTATTTAAAAGGCCCATTTATGCCATTATGGATGGAATATGACATCGTTCAAATGTCCGCCGCGGCTTCGTATGGTGGCACGAATCCGAAAGGTCCAATTTTTAATGACTCTGTTGCATAGATCCGGCTGAATCCGAGCGATGGTCTGCGTTATGTTGGCTTTCAGGGCAACGGTCGAATGTGGTTTATTGGCATAGACCTGCGACTTCAGAAAACCCCACAAGAAAAAGTCTAGCAGAGTCAAATCACACGATCTTGGTGGCCAATTCACGTCACCTCTGCGAGAGATAACTCTACCCTCAAACCGTTCATGCAGAATGTCGATTGTGTCGTTCGCTGTGTGGCAAGTAGCGCCATCTTGCTGGAACCGCATGTCGTTCACGTCCATATTGTACAATTCAAGCCAAAAGAAATTGTTTATCATTGATCTGTAGCGCTCGCCGTTGACGGTGATGGCCTCGCCAACGTCGTTTTCGAAGAAGTACGGATCAATGACGCCGCCACACCAAAATCCGCACCAAACAGTAACTTTTTGTGGATGCATTGCCACCTGGTGAACCTCATGTGGGTTGTAGTCGTCCCATTTACGGCAATTTTGCTTATTAACAAAACCATTCATCCAAAAATGTGCCTCGTCGCTAAAGATTATTTTTCTGCCAAAATCGGGGTCCTCTTCCAAGCGTTCCGATGCCCATTCAGCGAACACACGGCGTTGTCTATGGTCATTAACTTTGAGCTCTTGGGTCAGTTGGATCTTGTACGGATGCAGACCCAAGTCTCGACCCAAATTCTCCAAGTTGAGGTCTGCGAAAGGCCGAGTTCTTGAGCACGGCGATAAATCGACTGCCTCGGAGTCTCCTGAACACTCTCACGTACAGCGGCGATGTTCTCGGCCGATCTGGCGTTCCCTTGACGTAAAGGTGTTCGTTGGTTGTTTACCGAACCGGTAGTCTCAAATTTAGTCACCAATCGTTGGAGAGTGGACTTTGAAGGGCCACCGCGTCTGCCGTAAAATGGGCGCAATGCGCGCAACGTTTGCACTAACGAACACTCATTTTGATAATAAAGTTTTATCATTTGCACATGCTGCTCAACCGTGTAACTTGCCATGGTGATTTGGCATCAGTGACTGAATAAGAAAAAACAGATTTGACAGATGCCGCCAAAACAAAATGGCCGCCACAGATTATTTACATCGACCCGCTCTATTTGAAAGACCCGTTAGTTCAAAACTTATTCCTTAAATTATGTTTTTTACATTCATAATATTAATTACTAGCTGACCCCCGAGGCTTCGCTCCCGTCAACTGGCCATCCTGCTCACACTGCCTACCCTGCCCACCCTGCCAATCCTGCCTACCCTACCTACCCTGGCTACCCTGCCAATCCTGCCTACCCTGTCTACCCTGCCTACCCTGGCTATCCTGCCAACCCTGCCTACCATGCCAATCCTGCCTACCCTACCTACCCTACCTACCCTACCTACCTTGCCCACCCTGCCTCTCCTGCCTACCCTGCCTACTCTGCCTACCCTACCCTACCTACCTACCTAATAATTTTTATGTATCATCAATAGTTTTCTCAGCGCACGCCAAAGAATGAATTTTACAGGCAACATTTTGCTACTTTGGGTTACATTATTGCAATTTTCACAAGGATCTCTATTTTTTTTTAAGTATATTATAACTCAGAAATAATGTAGCTTTCTACTGGTGAAAGAATTTTTTAAATCTGTTCAGTAGATCCAGAGATTACCCCCTGCAACGTCACAAACTCACAAACTTTACCACTTTATATTAGTATAGATGATGTAAATGAAAATAGTTAATTTAAATTTACTAGGTATTTAAATACAAATAACAACAGAAATGAAAAACAATGAGTAATGATTATGATAACGATTTTATTCAATATAAATATTAAATAATTACCTACTTTTCATATATTTATACCTAAAACATATAAAAGAAGTTAGAATACTAGACTTCTTATGATAAGCTTGATCTTTTTAGGGTTCCGTACCCAAAGGATAGAAACGGGACCCTATTACTAAGACTCCGCGGTCCGTCTGTCTGTCTGTCCTTCTGTCACCAGGCTGTATCTCATGAACCGTGATAGCTAGACAGTTGAAATTTTCACAGATGATGTATTTCTGTTGCCGCTATAACAACAAATACTAAAACATAATAAAATAAATATTTAAGTGGGGTTATACAACAAACGTGAATATTTTGCCGTTTATTGCGATAATGGTACGGAACCCTTCGTGCGCGATTCCGACTGGCACTTGGCCGGTTTTTAATTTAAGTTGTTAAAGTGACAATAAAACAGTTCAGTTATGCCCATAAAATACCAATTTAAAAACCGACTTTCCAAAAAGGAGGAGGTTCTATGCTCGACTACATGTTTGTATGTTTTTTTTTTGTGTATATTCACCGATATATATTCCGTCAATCGCGTAAAATCCTTGCTTTATCACTATTGCGAGACACGTTGCAAACGAGGCTTTCTGTGCGCTCCAAGTCGATGAGTATTTTAAACGTTGTGAGTGCGTTTTTCCTCCAAGCAATAATGTGCCTGCTATTCCCGAGGAGGCGACGGCAAGAGCAATTTTATTTTGGCTCCTAATTCGAGCCAAGATAACTATGGTGACAAAAGTTTTGCCTGTTCCACCGAGCCCATCTAAAAATAGTATTTCTCTCAGTGAATTTTCTACACTACAGCACACTCTATCAAATATCTGACAATGTTCTGGAGTCAAATTTGAACAGCCGTTTTGCAGTGTTTCTGCTAACTTCTCGGGATCGTAATTTATTTCTGATGCATATCCTATTTTAATTTGTTCGCCATCAATTGTCGGTGTTGGTATTGAGTGAGTGGGTTCCCTCTTATACTTGTAATTATCACTTGTATAGCCAACAGAGATCTATTATGACAATTTTCACGCACTTGGGCAGAAATTTCACCATCTCTGTTTTATTATCTTAAAAAATCTTCGGCAAGCGCGACTTCATATTTTTGCCACAACTGCCCAGCGTCCGATAGTCCACGAAATGTCAGTAAGATGGCAAAAAAATGTCGCAAACGATGTGGACTTTCGCTGACGCATACCTCGGCCACAAAGTACGTAAGCGGCGGCGCGCCCTTACTATTTTGTGCCTCGGCTAAAGCATCATCCCAATGCAAATTGCCGTCTAACAAATGCCGTGCGCGGCAAGCAGCCTGAAATGTAGGATATTCTATATCGTCCACTTTGCGGAGCTCGGCAAAAGAAGTAGGCCCTCGCACTGTGTGAAGAAGAAGGCGTAAATAATAGCACTCTGCTTTATTTGGGTGCACAGTGTACACTCTTCCAATCGAGGTGGAGTGGCGACGCTGACGAACGAGCTCGATACCACCTGACCACGATTCTTCAGATGTAGAACCGTGGTCTTCTTCTAGTTAAGTAGTTTATCGTGATTTTCGCTAAGATAATATAATCATATTAATTAATTAATAAAATAGGTATTTTATCAATATATTTATTTTTGGGTAATTTCATAAAAAAAAATGATAGAAATCGATCTATAAGCACTACTAACATTGATTAAACTAAAGAAAAAGTTTGGCCGGCCAAATCGCACAAATACCCCTATGTGCGCTTGTTCTATACGTCATTAAACAATCTGACTGTACTTATCTGAAACATAGAAATGAAACAATTGCCACATTATGTTTAAGTATATAAAAATATCTTTGCTTACGTCACAGCATGAGGAATAGCAATGTAGGTATAAACGAAGTATACAATCAGAAAAATACACTTACTGCTATAATATTATTAAGTCTCCTAGCAATATGTCTGATGCCAACATTCTTCTCTTGCCAATAGATAATTTTTCAATAGTAACGTGATAATAAACTTATAAAAGAGAAATAATAAAATTGGAAAAAGACGTTTTTTGCAATTTAGTAAGTCAAGATAAAATATAGCGTAGACTGGCTTTAGCTTCATTATTTCACTGAGCCTATGGCAGTTCACTGCTGGACATCGTCTTATCCCAGGTGCGCACCAAACCCTGCCCACCGTCTTTAGCCACCTTCTTAAGTCTGTCGGTATTATTTTCCTACCTAAACCTTAGTCAAATTTTACTAAGTACCAGTTTTACAATAAATACGCATATTTCAAGATTTAATTCAAGAAATACTTATTGAATAGATTCTAAATTGAAAGCAAAACAATATATCCTCGACGCAGGATTTGTTCTCGCATCTAGTTCGTCTCAGCCTTATACACAAACCACGAGACCAGATCTACTTGAATATAATGATTAAAATAAGCTACTATACTCTGATTTTTAATTTCCTATAGTAAACTGACATTTGGAGGGTTGTCACTTTATCGTTACATAAACTTAGTGTCGTATCCTAACTATCCTGAATGATCGAAAATCGAAGTAGATCGAAAAAGTAACTATTTCAAGGAAAATTTTTTTTATGAAACTAGCGGCCCATATTTAGTTTTTACTCATTTATGTCAGACTTCATTTTATCGAACGCATTTATTTTATTGTTGATTTCATATTTAACACAATATAAGTTTATGTACTATGTGTATGAATATTATATATTAATATTACGATTATATTCATTAATATTCTTAAAATATTTATTTTCACCAATTAGTAAAATAAAAAAAAGGTGATGTTCTTCAGAAAGGCCAGGTGCGCAGTACTCATAAACGGCGTGTGTGTATGACTAGATGTATGAATGTGAGTGAAGCAAAAGAAGTATGTAAGGACCGTAGCAGGTGGCGTTCTGTAGTTTCTGCCTACCCTCATGGGGAAAAGGCGTGAGTTTATGTATGTTTTATATATGTAGTAAAATAAAATTGAGAAGTCATGTCAAATCGATTCGATAAATCACTTATGATTGAGCCTTACCTACAACACTATGCTCAGCGCTTGCAACATTTATAAAAATAAGAATCTACGAAATAAGAATTTTATAATCTACGAAATTAAAAATCACAGTATTGTAGTGTCATTACCACTTATCATATTACAATAGTCCGATAAACTCTTAAGTCTTACAGCATATAAATCAAAATCACATAACAAATTGTTATAAATATCCTAACGCTAACGTTTTAAAGATCAAATTTGCTTATCTGTATTAATTTTGTATTTGTTCATCAAGTAGCGCTAGTCTGATAAACTCATACAAATTAAATAATCCTTAATGTTACAGGCAAAGGGTATAAATTTGTTCGTTTTTAGTGTGTGTCAGGTAATAGCTATTACCGACTGTGCAATAGAGCTTCGCGAATCTGGACAGGCAAAAACAAGGACATTTGCGGATCGAGGTGTCCGGATTATAGTATACAATATTTTAATGCTAGTATAACATTTTCATTCTTAGTTTCTTTAATTATTTATCGAAAACTACAAAGTAAAACAAACAAGATAGAAATACGTACATTCAAATGTACATGTACAGTATTAAAACATAAAAAATCTGCGGGTTTGACATGATGTTAAAAAAGCAGAAGTTCAATTCTTCTTGAAAAAGTCTGTACCACTCTCCTGCTTATAATCTTAGCCCTTCATTGCAAAAGCTTCGCCACCATCGCGTGTCCCGATTACAGGGATCACCGAATAAGCGAAGTTCCGGAATAACTAGATTTCCCTAATGTATTTTGTTACATGAGCTAGCAACTTTTATTTTTCAGGTACCTTATTTATACCGCACTGAATTATCTTTGGTCAAGTTCTCCATAACTTAAAACGAGAAATGATATTTGACAAAATATAAATAAGCTATAAATGACAAAAGATTGTTGACATTTTCAGTGCACGGGTGATGCATGTATATCATTGGTAATTATAAATATTTAACATTTTGCATTTGCATCTAGCACACATTTAACCATTTTTTTCTGATATAGTAAAACTATCAAGAAATATATAATGCATAATTTTAATTTTCTTAAATAGTTTTTAGGATAGTGATCGCACAAAAAAAGATTTGGAAACAGGGGAGGTATTTGCACAGCATTGGGACAAAATTTAGGCTAGCAAAAAAAAACAATTGATATCTTAAATGTTTACTTATTCATAATCAATTATTTTTATCTTTAATGAGCTGAGCCCAAATAATCTTTTCTCGGCACAAAAATATATTTTTGTTCCGAGAAAATATTATTTCTAGCAACGGGCGGAATTTCAAAATCAAATCCCAATACATTACCATACGTTAAAAAAAACATGGAAACGCCTTCGATTTTTTTTTTTTATTCATTACCTATATATTTTTTAACAGTGCGAAGGTTCATCTTGTAAAGCCGAGGTAACTAATAATTTTATTTTAATAACGTCATAACACTAAGAAGATTATAAATCCCAATGATGTCTACCCAAAAAATTTAAAGCACTGCATTGAAAAGGGGATCTGTACGCTTCTGCTTTTTACAGTGCTGCTTCAATTGTAGCCAAAAGTCGCTCATTAGTGTTTTTATGTCCTTTAATCCCCGACAATGCAACAACAGATTTTTGGTTAACTGAAATATTAACACTGCCACGGGGACACCCAACGCGAAGAAAGAAAATTTGGTTCAAATAAATTTATTTAGATGGTTTGATAAGCTTCGATTCGTAATTGAGTTTTTTGAAATAAAGATCATAAAAAAAATGTCTGATATTACCCGTCTCTTTAGAACATCCCAGACATGCTCAATTGGATCGAGGTTAGGACTTCGAGCTGGCCAATCAAAACGACGGATCCAAACTTCTTGCGTGTACGCTTCCACGTTGCCAGAACGGTGCGGGCGAGCATTGTCGTCCATAAAAACCGGCCAAGTGCCAGTCGGACTCGCGCACGAAGGGTTCCGTACCATTTTCACAAAAAACGACACAAAAATCACGATTGTTGAAAAAAAAATTAAAGTGCCCGTTTATTTTGCAAAAGAGTTTATACCACTCACCCTCTAAAAAGCTTATTTTATTCACTGAAAACAGTAAATAAAAACATCCGTCAAGTGGTTTGTAGGATACGAGGTAATAAAGAATAATACATACATACATACAAGATACGCGCGAAAAACATAACCCTTTCCTTGCAGCCGGGTAAAAAGCACTTTCAATCACTTTTTTGGTGTTTGAATTTGGAACACACCAATGTATTGGACCTCCGTCTCAATGCTATATAACCTCCTTGCGCAAAAAATAATCGATACAAAATTCTTGTGCAGAGATTACTCGAATTTCAAACTCCTTCTTCGATTTTAATTTTGAGTTATTTAGGATTTTAATAATGATTTTGATTTAAGTCTAGGATATTTTTTGAATACTTATTTGGATTGTAATTCTATTATTAATTGCAATGGTGTTTAATTAGTGGTGGTCACTGGGCCCTGAAACACAGGTACTGTTACCTAGCTCAGGAGTCAGGGTTTAATTTTGTTTGTATATTTTGAATGTAATAAACCATTTATTTATTACTCGTAATATTCCTTGTGCTTTTAGCTTAAATCTTTCTTTTTCTCGTAGTCATGGTATAAAATATAGTATGCAAATCTTGAATAAAACTGATTTATATCGAGGGCCATGAATCACTCGCGTCGCTCATGATTCTAACACTAGAATCCTTCACTTGCTCGTGATTCATCTATGGCTCTCGCTTTAAATCCGTCTTTTATTCACTAGTTGCATAATATACTATTGTCTGAAATTTCACTCTTTACGAGGTTGATTTTTGCTATGCTGTCGGTATTGTGGCTGCTTGTAGAGTCATTTAGTAAGTTCATTTTATTTACTGCGTTTATGTCCTTGAAGGCAGACTAGGTGTCCTTCCTTTTAACACTTCCGACACGTGCTTTTTATGGTCCCACATTCATTTGCTTTATGTTCGTCTTTTCCACAGCGGTAATATTTACCTCTAAGTACTCTATAGTATTTACCTCTAAGTACTCTACAGAAATCGGTATTTTAATTGAAAGTGCTTTAATAGTGTACAGTAAAGTGGACTGCAGTGTGTAGACATTCGTTGTGGAATTCGTAATATTGTTGAGCATCATTTAAATAGACAGCCTTTTTATAAAGTTTTTCAACGATTCGTTTGCTTAGAATAGTAGGCAATTAAGTCTAGGATGTACTTCACGATGAACGCTCGTGGATTCGCATGGTGTGTGGAAGGTGCGTTGGTTAACGGCTCAGGAGGTTTGAAAGTTTTTAAATATTATGATTTGAAGTAACATAGGGAAAAGTCATCGTTATAGCCAGATCCGACTGCAGAAATCTTTATGAATCAGGGTTTTTTATTTAAATTATTTTTCATGAATAATACTAGATAGTAGAATAGATTGCTGCAGGATTGCCTAGAAGTATGTAGCCGCAATAATCTTAATTAAATAAATTGAAATGTATAATTAATCCCAAATATAAAAGTTTTTCAAATTTATCTATTCGTCATTTAAAGGAAACTGGTGTAAAAAATAGGAGAAATAAGATTGCCAGCGCTCAGTTAGCCATAAGCTGTGGGTTGCCAGTTTACTAGCTGCAAATCCTGGCAACCAAAATAAGGGGCGGCTAACTGAGAGCTACTTGATGTGGCAAGGTACCAAGATACAGGAGAATTTCCCAGAGTAGCGCAGATTAAAAAAAGAAACACTAGTTGCGGCAGCCCTGTGCAGTACAGTACAGTACCTAATCTATTCTACTGTCAAGAAACATTCCGAAAAAAATAAGTTTCATCAAAAATAAATTACCTGCAGATATTTGTAGTGGGATCTCATTATATTAGATACCTAAATGAAATAATAATATTTCAAGAGTGTACTAAACAAGGAATAGGTAATAATTTATCACTACTCTTCAATTCCCATGCCCAAGATAATAAAGATTTCTTGGTTTCTTTTTAATCAAAATACCTTATATACATTTAATTATGACAAAAAAAATATAAATAAAAAGTTAATTAAAAAAAATCAAAAAACCCGACTGCTTGAAAAGCGAACTAAAAAGACGTAAACAAGGAGAAAATCATGCTGTGCTGTCGGAGGATACATCTTCGCGAGCTGGCTGACCAAAACCAGACGTATCCTCCGACTGCACAGCATGATTTTCTCCTTGTTTACGTCTTTTTAGTTCGCTTTTCAAGCAGTCGGGTTTTTTGATTTTTTTTAATTAACTTTTTTTATTTATAACTTTTTAGTTATTTTTTTTTTCGAATTATGTACATTTAAACATATAAGTGTTATATATTTTTGAAATCACCTCTTAAAATCCTGTATTTTGATACCCCACACGATAGGTTTGGAAGAAAAAAAAAATTTGGGCACCCACAATATGGTGCCCAAGAACCGCCATTTTCCTATTTTCCAATTTTCATGTAGCCAGTGACACTCGCGGGGTTAAAACGAATCGATTGACGTAAGAACCATCAAAATCGGTCGACGCGTTTGGTCTCTAGAACGCCACATAGGAACAAACATACATACATACATACATACATACATACATACATACATACATACATACATACATACATACTTACATACATACATAGACTGATAAACACATTACCCTCCTTCGGCAGTCGGGTAAAAAATAAACTACCCCTATTTTTTTTATGGGGATGTCACCTACAAGTGACACTGTGCGTTGTGAAATTTGGATTTTGAAGTATACGGATTGTTTATTATTGTTACGGTAGGAATAAAACGTCAGAGTTTAGAATAATATTTATTTATATTTTGATATATAAGTTTCTTTATGATAAAAATAGATTATCTGAAAGAAAAAATACTCTTATTTATTGAGAACACTGTACCAACACTTTAGATGCAAAGCAATATTGCACTTGCCAAATACTTTTCAAGTGCGTTGGTGACAATATCCGCATCTTCGTTGACATCAGTTGATTTGCGAATGGTCGTCAGTACTTCCTGCGTGCCTAACCTCGGTAGGCACTCTGTTCAAAGTTACGCAACAAGCCGAATTGCGGTTCGGAGGCTTGCCATATTTTTGCAAGTATACAAAACACATTAGCTCAACAGTAGTGGCAGAGTATATCCAATTTTATTATGTGGTGGCAGAGTATATCCAATTTTATTATGTGTTCGCTGTAAACCAATTCAAAACATTACACTGCAGACTGTCCCTCCTGAGTGTTAGTGCAAACTTCGTCATCAATTTTAAATTCGGTACAGGTACGTCGATTTCTTCTCCTTCTTCTTCTAATCCATGTAATTCTCCAGAAGTAGGTGTTCTACTAGAATGGATGGCCGTTGGGGCCGAAAAGTTCTGGCGGCCCGGACTGCGTACCGGATGATGTAGCGTTGGAAGGCCTTCCTCTAGGTTGAGCGGACGACCTGACTAAGGCTGTGGGCGTCCGGTTGATGCAAAACGAACAGGACCGATCAAAGTGGCGACGCTTGGGGTAGGCATATGTCCAGCAGTGGACTTCTTTCGGCTAAAACGATGATGATAATGATGAGGTGGATTTTTTTAATTCCACTTGAGAGGAAACTTTTTTATTTTTTGCTTTCACTGGGAAGATAAAGAATATTAGCTTCGTTTTCGTCTCCATTATCTTCGTCCGTCACCACCCCAACATCAGAAGTTAATAAAATAATATAGCCTTGGTCCGCCCGACCTGCAACTCCTCGGCAATATTATGTAAGGTCATTATGTAATACGTAAATAAGCTCTAAAGCACCATCACGATATAGAGATAAGCCCAAAACGTAAAAAAACTTTGTTATTATTTAAAAGGAATTCAGAACAATAGGGTTATTATAATGCCCAGTGTCACCCGCAGGTGACACGGCATATTTCCAACGTCGTAACAAACATTTGTACAATAGCTTATTTACTCATTTATTATATGCAATAAGAAAAAATAACAATACTTACAGTCTAAGCATTTTTATTTAACTTTTTGTCGCAAGAGAGAATTGTAATACCCAAAATCAGATTAACGAAAACTAGCAAGTCTTTTCTTATAAACAGTCTGTAAACAGTATACGCTTCTATAATAAGTTGCCAAAGTCAGTTATAGAACTGACCGATGGAAATTGCAAAAACTTCATCAAACGTGTCCTTATTAAAAAAGCAAAGTATAAAATCAAGGACATTGAAGATAAAAATTTTAGCTCCTTCTGCGCATGCGGCTTCTCTGGTAACTCATAAACGGTACAAATATGTGGATGTCTCTAACTATTCTGAATCTCATTTTTCTTTTCTTTTCTCTTCTTTTAATTGGTCTTTTTACAATGGTTTTCAATCATCTTAATAACCCTTTGCTAAGAATAGTTACAGCACTGATAACTACATTTGTGCCACATGTTTAATTTAGTCTTGTTATACATTTTTTTATTTTTTTTTACCTTTGTATCTTAGATAATTTTACCGATTGTTTTGTAAATGTGTGAACATTTTAGGCCTTCTAGATTCCTAGATGCTTGATAACATTTGATAACTTTATATCTCGTTTTACTTTTTATTTTTAGTTTCTAAAGTTTTATTGTCGGGCCTACGTTGTCCTCCCATATTTAAATAATGCTGTAACATGGAAATTTTGTAAAAACAAACCATATTTTTAAAAGAGTAACCATGGAGTTTCTTGCCGGTTCTTCTCCATAGGAAACGACCAACCCGAACCGTGCGCCTTTTGTCGACGTTTTATAAGTGTCCATGTAGGCCTATGTAAAATAAAAAAGTATGATTTTGATTTTTGATTTTAGAGATAACACATACACAGACTGCTCGAAGTTCGCGCGAAAAATCTTTTGTATTTGACAGATGAAAGATGAATTATTTTATAGTTTTACTTATTTACTTTGGTACAATAGTAGTGGAATTTAATAATAATATCTCCGTATGGTAGAAAAATATATTAAACTTCTGACACCTACAAGTGACACTGGGAATTGAAGAGTTAAATATCATTTGTACTATTATGTAGGTACATAATACCTTAACCCCTAACCTAACCTTATTAATTAAAGTACCAAATCTAAATTAAAATTTAAAGGTTCTAGGTTAAAATTACAGTTAATAGTCATTCATCAACATCATCATTTCAGCCGAAAGACGTCCACCGCTGGACATAGGCCTCCCCCAGGCGTCGCCATATTGCACGGTCCCGTGCGTCTCGCATCCAGCGCCTTGCCGCAACCTTAACCAGGTCATCGGTCCACCTAGTGGGAGGCCTTCCAACATATCGTCTTCCGGTTCGCGGTCGCCATTCCAGAACTTTTCGGCCCCAACGGCCAACCGTTCTGCGAGCAATGTGCCCTGCCCACTACCACTTAAGTTTGGCAATTCTTCGGGATATGTCGGTAACTTTGGTTCTCTTGCGGATATCATTATTTCTGACGTAATCACGCAAGGAAATTCCGAGCATAGCCCTCTCCATTGCCCTTTGGGTGACTTTAAGCTTTCTGATAAGGCCCATTGTGAGCGACCACGTCTCGGTCCCATAGGTGATCACTGGCAACACACATTGGTCATAGACTTTTGTCTTGAGACATTGCGGTAAATTGGACGAGAAGATACCACGCAACTTCCCGAACGCCGCCCAGCCGAGTCGGATTCGACGGTTGACCTCTTTATCGAAGATGGATCTACCCAACTGGATCGTTTGCCCCAGGTAGACATAATCATCTACAACTTCAAGTAAAGAGTCTCCGATCTTGATAGGAGTGGGTGTTACATGGGCATTCATCATGACCTTGGTTTTGTCCATGTTCATTTTAAGACCCACTCTTTCGGAAGCTCTATTGGGGTCATCGAGCATTGTACTGAGGCTCTCCATGGTCTCAGCCATGACCACTATGTCATCGGCAAACCGAAGGTGAGTGATGTACTCGCCATTAACGTTGATGCCAAGCGCCTTCCAATCTAGAACCTTGAAGACATCCTCCAGCGCAGCAGTGAACAGTTTCGGAGAAATGTCGTCTCCCTGTCTCACGCCGCGCTGGAGAAGGATTGGTTTCGAGGTCTGATCCTGAAGACGGACTGACATGGTGGCGTTTTTGTACAAACACTTCAACACCTCAATGTACCGGTAGTCGATCTGGCACCGTTGGAGAGACTGCAGTACAGCCCAAGTCTCGATCGAATCGAAGGCTTTCTCGTAGTCCACAAACGCTAAACAGAGAGGCAGGTTATACTCTTCGGTCTTCTGTATGACCTGCCGCAGCGTATGTATGTGGTCTACGGTGCTAAAGCCTTTTCGGAATCCGGCTTGTTCGGGAGGCTGGAAATCGTCAAACCTGTGCGCGAGACGATTCGTGATGACTCTTGAAAACAACTTGTAGACATGGCTAAGAAGTGAGATGGGCCTATAGTTCTTCAGCCGGGCATTATCGCCCTTCTTGAAGAAGAGTACCACCACACCCCTGCACCATGCCTGTGGCGTTTTGCCCTCGAGTATGACGGCATCAAACAGCTTCTGAAGGGCCATAAGGACCGGTTTTCCACCCGCCTTCAGGAGTTCAGCCGTGATGCCGTCATCACCGGGCGCCTTGTTGTTTTTAAGCTGTTTCAGAGCCATCCTAATCTCGTACAGGCTGACGTCCGGGATATCTTCGGTATAGTGTCGGGTCAATCTAGCTCTTGGGTCGTTTGCTAGACTCGCAACGGGCTTGCTGATTGATGTGTACAACTGCCCATAGAATGTCTCGATCTCCCTCAGAAGCTCCGGTTTGGCGGATACGATCCTGCCATCGTCGGTCTTCAGTCTCGTGAGCTGGCTCTGCCCAATAGCCAGATCCCCTGAAAATACCTTGGAGCCTTTATTTCGCTCAATCGCGTCATTAATACGCTCGGTGTTAAAGCGGCGGAGGTCTCTTTTCAAGGATTTAGAGATCTGTCTATTGAGCCGCCGGTATTTGCACGCCTCATCTGAACACTGCAGGATCATCTCACGTCTCTCCTTCATAAGCTTGAGAGTAGGATCAGAAAGCTTTTGGATCATCTCACGTCTCTCCTTCATAAGCTTGAGAGTAGGATCAGAAAGCTTTTTGTTTCTATCTGTACGACAGGTCTTGAAAAACTTAGACCCGACCGTATGGACAGCTTCCACGAACTCGGAACTCGTCCACTGAGCTCCCTAGGCACTCGAAACGATTCTGGAGTTCGAGCTGAAAGCTCTCGGGGTTTTGGACCTGGATCTGTGCTGGACGGAGCGTGGACTTCATCAGTCGAGATCTTTCAAGCTTTCGAGCTGAAAGCTCTCGGGGTTTTGGACCTGGATCTGTGCTGGACGGAGCATGGACTTCATCAGTCGAGACCTTTCAAGCTTTCGAGCTGAAAGCTCTCGGGGTTTTGGACCTAGATCTGTGCTGGACGGAGCATGGACTTCATCAGTCGAGACCTTTCAAGCTTGACATTAATGTTCAATGTGCCTCTTACCATGCGGTGATCGCTCCCGGTTTTCACCGAATTGATCACAGAGACATCATTGAACATTTGCTTCTTGGTTGACATGATGAAGTCGATCTCATTTTTTGTTGCACCATCGGGGCTCTGCCAGGTCCACTTCCTATATTCACGCTTTTTGAAGAAGGAGTTCATCATATAGAGGCCCTCCTTCTCCATAAAACTGGCCAGTAGGTGACCCCGGTGGTTTCGACGTCCAACTCGAAATTGCCCCACTTGCAGCTCATCCTCGTCTCGTTTGCTCAGTTTCGCGTTGAAGTCCCTCATGACAACAGTGAAGTGAGTTTTGAAACCATGCATGGCTCTGGAGATATCCTCATACATGGTCTCTACCTCGTCGTCGGGGTGTGCCGAGGTTGGGGCGTAGACCTGTATGACCTTCAGCAAATATCTTGCGGATATTCTGAGTATAAGGTACGCCACCCTGGTCGACACACTCTCGATCTTCACCACGTTGTTCACAAGGGACTTGTGGACAATAAACCCGACACCACCCTGGGACTGCCGGTCACCCTCTCGGAAATAGAGCAGGTTGCCGGATTTGAGGATTATCGAGTCCTCCCCCTCTCTTCGGACTTCAGATAACCCTATAATACTCCATCGCAACCTGCTCAATTCCTCTTCGAGTTCGGTGATCTTTTCGTTGGTCCGAAGTGTGCGCGTGTTGTATGTTGCCAGGTCCAGTCGTCGGTGTTTGTTGGGGTAGCCGGATCCCGTCCGGAGATTCTTGGCACCCCTTGCCATGCCATAACCTCGACCGCTACCGTAGTCGAGGGTAGGCAGGCTGCCGGGCACTAGGGGCCATTTCGTATTTGTGTTATTCATGGGGGGGGGGGGGTTTGCCATAATCGCCACGCTTGGCAGGCGGGTTGGCGATCGCAGTATGGTTGTTATAGAAGCACAGAGAACGCTGCTGCCCATTCTCTGGTTTGTCCCTTAGTCGCCTCTTACGACACTCACGGGAAGACATGGGATGGTGAAATTCTTTACGTCCGGCACCATACGGTTAATAGTAAAACTCATTAAAATAATATAATTAGATTATCTGGGTATAAAACCATCGGTTGCGCCAGTTAAAATACAATGCAGATATTCGATGGGTTGGTTTCGAAGAAAGAGGAAAATACGCGATTTCGGATCAAGTGGACGGTTTAGGTGAAACCTAGTACGATGGCATTGTGCGGGCGAGGAAAAGGGATAGGATTCGAAACAAGCCTAATATCGCGCGGTTTCTTCGTACCCGCATGCATGTTACAGATACTATCGACACTAGGCGCAAACAACCATTATAATCAAAATGTCACCTATCTACTGTGTTCTTTTGTGGGGCAGTTGCATAGTACCAGACATCATTTTAATATTTATTTAATTTACACGGCACAGGCTTGTATGACACATTCCAGATTGCCTTTTGTATTGATCTTTATTTTCGTAGCAATAAGGTTGCATTCATAGCTAAAATAACAGTGAACGGTCTGTTGTCAGATACTAGCCACCAGTTTGAAATAAGAACTTGCGCAGTAACGTTTTTGTAAAAACCATCGGAAGAGTCCGTTTATGATGTGGGCCTTTGTCCTCTGTTATCAGCCTTGTATGTTTTATTTTCAAATACTTTTCGCTCCAATTTAAGTTTGGCCCTAAGCTTTCGATGACAGTGGGCGTGGCTTGAAATTTCAGATGTCGATTGTCAACTGTTTCACTTCTGTTACCGTCTTAGGTAAATACAAATTTTATAAAAAATTAATTAGTAAATTTAAACAACCTTTGCGGTCCCGCTTTTGTTCTTCTTGTACAATGAAATTGATCTTTACATGAAATTGTTTAGTTGATCGATATCCTTTAAAAATAACTTTCAAGGACAACCTACGCTCGACCAAAACATTCACCATGGCAAAATTGTTCTCACAAAAAAGCACCTAAGGATCCTGAGACAGTTTCCTGCCCAAGCCAAGCCAGCCAAGTTACAAACGTTTCGTATCGAATCTATTTCTACAATCGTTATCGCCTTCTATTTATATGGTCTGACCACGTGACTTAACGTGCAGAAGTGTCGTTCCCATATATTGATTCGTTTTCTACTAGCGTTATCGATTGTAGATTGTTAACTTGGTTACATGTGCTGCTATATCCTATGAATGCCGATTTCCCCATACTGACAGTCAAAGAAAACACTCTTGTATAGATAACTCGACTTCTAGGCGATGTATCAGGAAACTTGTATTGTTGCTGGTCTCTTAATTTCGCGCGTAGTTTTTGCGTCAACCGCGTACAAAACTCCTTCCGTGACATACAAAACAGCAATTTCAAAAATATTATATTTCGCATCTGTTGCTGTTATAAACTGACGTATAAAAATTTCTTAAAAATCTTCTTAGTATAGACATCGCCAATTTACAATTTTATTAAAGATTATCATTTCGTGATAACACTTATATTTTATTGAATGACATATCTAACATGCCAACAATGGTAACTGACACATTTAGTTTATTACAATTTTCATAATAAAAATTATACAGTTAGGGCTTAATACATAAAATGGCGATTTGACAGCTTTTGTGATAACACTTATATTTGATTGCACGACAGATCTAACATGTCAACAATGGTAACTGACACATTTAGTCTATAACAATTTTCATAATAAAAATTATACAGTTAGGGTTCATAACGTAAAATGGCGGTTTGACAGCTTTTGTGGTAACACTTATATTTTATTAATAATTATAATAATTTATTTCAAAATTCCGACAATTTACAGTCCAATTCTTGTTAGTAACAAGTACTTATATGACTAGTGGTAGTAAAAGGTTATTGAACGACATATTTATCTAACATGTCAACATTGGTAACTGACACATTTAGTCTATGACAATTTTCATAGCAAAAAATTTTACAGTTGGGCTAATAACCGCCATGAAAAAAGCGCGGGAAACGTTCGAACTGATAGGCGCGAATTTTTTACATTTTGCAAAAAAAAATTGTTTTATATTGTAACTAGTGGTCAGGAGGGTGTAGTTTGTATATAATTATCTTATTTTTGTATTTAGTTTATTATTTCACCTGTTTCTTTGGTAAGTCCTTGATTTTTCTATTTTTCTATGGAGGAGCCCCCTGATCCAGGGGGCTCTGTTCCCCAAGCAACATGCTTTTTAACATTGCCGTCAAATGAATCTGACATGGAAACAGACACTTCAATTGCGTCTAATAACACAGGTTCTGTTAATACTGCACGTAAATTAAAACGTCCCCGCACTCACAAAACCTGTCGCCATTGTAACAAACGCCGACGAAAACGCAACTCCTCTGCGGAATGTAAAGAAACGGATTGTACATGTGACTCAATCGATACATTATATGAAAAGAACCGGAATCCTTTAGCTCAACTTTCACATCCGCCGAAAAATATCCTACCAGCCGACCAACAAAATGAATTTTCAAAACCAACCCACTCACAACCTTCGCCAGTAGGACGACTAACCTACGAGCATACTGATCTTGCTCCCTACATCGTTCACATTCAAAGAGAACACAACCCTAACGACTCTGTATCCTTGCACCCGGTGACCTTTGGA
This sequence comes from Anorthoa munda, assembly GCA_945859665.1. Classification (NCBI taxonomy): domain Eukaryota; kingdom Metazoa; phylum Arthropoda; class Insecta; order Lepidoptera; family Noctuidae; genus Anorthoa; species Anorthoa munda. The sequence continues at coordinate 44,336,835 of OX243893.1, forward strand.
AAGTTCCTCAGGAAAGAAAATTTCCAAGGAATAGTAAATGGCAGCTTAAAAAAAATAGGAAGGAATCGAATGTCCCTTACTTTCACAGACTTCGACAAAGCCAACTTATTTTTAAACCATGACAGCCATAAAAAGAATAGCTTTAAAACATTCATACCCACTTTTAATATCACTCGCATGGGCCTCGTTAGGGGCGTGCCATCAGAATGGTCTCCAGAAGAGGTGTGTGACAGTATTTCAGTGCCTATTGGTTGCGGAAAAATCCTGAAGATTAGGCGTTTGAATTACAGGACTGTTGTAGATGGCTCTCCTGTGTGGAAGCCATCACAAACAGTAGTCCTGACATTTGATGGGCAGGTGTTGCCTAAGAGAATATATATGTGCTACAATGCTCTCCCAGTTGAACTTTATACATACCCTACAATACAATGTTACAATTGTGCCAGGTTTGGGCATACCAAAGTACAATGCAGATCTTTGCCCCGCTGCTATAAATGTGGTCAAGCACACACAGGCGAAACATGTAACATCAGCGAAGACAAGGCTACCTGCTGTCACTGCTCAGGGTCTCATTTTGCGACAAGCAAAAGTTGCCCAGAGCTTGACAGACAAAAACGCATAAAACAATCTATGGCTGAGTCCTGCATTTCATATTCTGAAGCTAATAAAATACATCCACCTGTTGTAAAATCATATGCTGATATTCTATCAAATCATGCTTCTAAGGTAGGGCGGTCTTCTAACAACTTTCCTACCTCATCCCCCACACTGTTATCTCCAGTAAAGACCACTTCATATAAAAAGACAATTACTAGACAACCCAGTCTACGTCAACATCATCCATCCAGTAACTTGTCCTCACATAAAGAACTCACCAAAGATTATCAAGTCCCCTGTCCAGCCAATGGATGTGGATATAAAGACCAATCAAGCCAAGAAAATCCTCCATCTATAATTGATGTAATTTTGACCCTAATTAGCTCTCTTTCACACTCAACAATTATTAAACCTGACCACGTTGCATCCATAGTTGAAACTTTGAACAAACTCATACACACTCATAATGGCTGCAACCAATAATGTTCCGAATAACTTAAATAACACTAGCAGTGTATTGTCTTCATTGTACTACCCCCATGTGGTGATGCAATGGAACTGCCGCAGTGTAAATGACAAAAAAGTTTCATACCTTTTAAATAAACACTGTCCAACAATAATAGCCTTATCAGAAACCTGGCTCAGACCAGGCTCTGTCTTCAAAATAAAAAGTTACTCATGTCTTAGAGAAGACAGGAGTGACCGATATGCTGGGGTAGCTTTACTTATTCGAAATAATATCCTATATCAACCCATTCCTCTCCCTTCTCATGATGATTTTACAGCAGTTGCTGCACTTATTACTAATATTTGTTTCGTTTCTATATATATTACAAAGTCTTCTGCTTCTAGTTTCCAACAGCTCAGCAACATTCTTCAGACTCTTCCTAGGCCTCTCATTCTATTAGGCGATTTTAACTCACATCACACATCTTTTGGCAGTACAAAATCAGATGTCAATGGACAGGAACTTCTCAACTTACTTCACGAACATAATCTCTGCCTCCTTAATACAGGTTCTCCAACTCGCCGTACAAATCCTTCCCAACATCTCAGCTCCGTTGATCTATCCATCTCATCACCTTCCTTGGCTTCTTCTCTTACTTGGCACACACTCTATTCTACCTATTACAGTGATCACTTTCCTATAATTATATCCTTCCCTGGCAAGAAAGTCAAAGCTACTCCAACTAAACCCTCTACATGGACACTAACATTTCAGATTTACCCAAAAATAGTGACACAGAAATACGTTCTACAGAATTTACCAAACTAATGATACAAGCGGCTGATACATACTTTCCAGTAAAAAATGCTTCTAAGGGCCAAATACCTTCTCCTCCTTGGTGGGATAATGAATGTACATTGGCTATTAAAATAAGGAAAGAGGCAGAGGTTAAATACAAATTAAACATGACCAACGAAAACTTTAATAATTTAATGGATATAATGTCTGATACAAAGAATCTCCTTAAGAAAAAGAAATTTACGAGTTGGCGAAGCTTCTGAGCTTCTATCTCTCCTAGAACACCTCCTTCAGTTATATGGACAAATATAAAACGTTTCCGTACTGGAACCTCTCCAAACACATTTAATACTATTCCTTCATCCTTAACCGAGGAATTCTTATCGAACTTAGCTCCTCCTTTTGTTCCACAACAAGAATTAGTTTCTGCTCCTCCTCAAATTTCTTTAAATGTAAGTACTTCGTTCCTTGATGGACCCTTAAGTCTGGCAGAACTCAAAGGTGTCCTATCTTATGTCCGGGATTCTGCTCCTGGACAAGATGGAATTCCTTATTCATTTTTTTCAAATCTTGGTGATGATAGTTTACTTTATTATTTAGAGGTTATAAACTCCGTAATTCTGACAGGTGACGTTCCGGAATCATGGAAATTACAGACAGTGTTGCCCATTCTAAAACCTAATAAGAATCCATCAGAAAGTACCTCTTATCGCCCGATAGCTCTATCTCCTGTGATAGCGAAATTAGCTGAACATCTTACAAAAAATAGATTAGAATGGTTTTTAGAAAACAATAATTTACTCTCAAATTCACAGTTTGGCTTCAGAAAGGGAAAGAGTACCATGGATAATGCCGGTTTACTCATAACAGATATTCGTCTGGCATTTTCAGGAGATGAGTCTGTCGTAGCCGCATTCTTAGATATAAAATCAGCATACGATAACGTTTGCCTCTCAATTTTAAAAAAAAAGTTACAAAAATTACAAATTCCAACAAACCTAATCCGTTTTATCACTAATCTTTTATCTGGTCGTAAAATATCTATTAATGGTCTGACCAGAATGCTATGGAAAGGGCTCCCACAGGGTTCCGTGCTCAGCCCTATTCTTTATGCCATATATACATATGACCTTGAAAGCTCGCTGGCTGCAACATGCAAAATTCTGCAGTACGCCGATGATGTGGTTGTTTACAGTATTAACAAATCTATTGATAACGCTTGTGCCTCTTTGTCCAAAGCTTTAGATCTTCTTAAGGTCTATTTGGATAAAGATGGACTAGAACTCTCTGTATCTAAGTGCTGTGCGGTCCTCTTTTCTAGAAAACGTAAGCCGCCTCCAATTATTCTAAAATACAATGGAGAGCCTATTCCGGTTAAATCTCGTGTTAAATTTCTAGGTCTAATTTTAGATTCTAAACTCACTGGTAATCCACAATGTGATTATATTGCTGAAAAATGTGAACGTGCTCTAAACATCCTCAGATGCCTGTCAGGTGTCTGGTGGGGTGCACACCCTTTTTCACTTAAATTAGTTTACAATGCACTGGTAAGGAGTGTATTGGATTATGGCACTTTTTTACTGGAACCATGTAGCGCTGCTGGTATGAAGAGACTGGATGACGTCCAGGCCAAGGCCCTTCGAATCATAACTGGTGCGATGAAATCTAGTCCCATAAACGCATTACAGGTCGAATGCGCTGATCCTCCCCTCAAGTTACGTCGACAGTTCCTGGCAGACAGATTTTTCTATCGCATCTTTCAGTTTTCTAACCACCCATTAGTCATCAAAACTCATCAACTTTCGGATTTCATCAATTCATCCGCATACTGGGCACATAAACCATTACCGCATCTAGTTATTAGTTTCAGAACACACACAATCATAACTACACCCACACACCACTCTTCAATTTTTCCTATTTTTAAATCTGATTTTAAAGCGTTAATAATTTCACCTGAAATACATTTGAATAATGGTATCATAAAAGGTGATGCTAATGCCAACTTCTCTTTTAAAGCTGTAGTTGACGAGCTCTGGCCTGGTTGGCACCATGTTTACAATGATGCCTCTAAACACACAGGAAATCAAAATGTTGGTGTCGGCATCTTCCATTCTCAATACAAAATAGTTCAAAAAATTAAACTCCCTCCAGAAACTTCAATTTTCACTGCCGAATGCTTTGGTATTTTTAAGGCCCTGGAATACGTCCTTCTAATGAAACTCTCCAAAACAGTAATCTTCACAGATTCTACGAGTGCATTAAAGGCTTTAGCAAAATTTCCCTTCAAATCAAACAATCTTTCCCCGGTAACTCTGATGTCAAGAGATTTACTATTAAAGTGTGAAAGTAAGGGGTATTCGGTGTCCTTCGCTTGGATTCCTAGTCATAGTGGAATCATTGGGAACGAAAAAGCGGACCAGTTAGCTAACGAGGCCATTGTGTGTGGCGATACCTTTTATTTTAAATTATACCCTCAGGACTTGACTGCTCTTCCCAGGGTCCGCCTCAAGGAATCTTGGGGGGAGGCTTGGAAGAGCAGTAGTCAAGTGAAGGGCAAATATTACTTTTCTATTCAACCTGAAGTCCCTATTAAGCCTTGGTTCTTCAAAACAAAGTTTGGTAAAAGAGCTACTTCAGTATTGATACGCATGCGTTTGGGTCACGTGTGCAGCCCTGCACATCTCGCTCGGTTTCGCATTATCGACAATGATACTTGTGAGTGCGGGGAAGAGGATGCTGACACGAATCATATTTTTCTTAGATGTCCACTGTATGATCATACTCTGCTATATACAAAATTATTGATTTTAGAAGTCCCATTGCCAACTAGTATACCGTGTTTACTATTTAATAACTACATTCCGATATATAAAGTCTTAGCTTCATTTATCGAAGCTAATGACATAAAACTTTAATATATAATACTGTAAATATAAATGTAAATATTTAGTAACTAGTTTAGTAGATTTGTTTTTAGATATTTCTAGATAATTAATTTGTTTATTTTCATTTCATTTCTTTCTCTATCCCTTTCCATTGTCCCTTCCTTGATCATTTTCTATGAATGTTTATTCCCGCCTTTCCGCGATCTTTTTCGTACCCATACGTTTCCCCGTTTTATATTAAAAAAAACACACCATATCTCTTCCCTGCACTACCTCGTCTTTCCTACCCATACTCAAGAGATGATGCAACTCAAGTCCAGATCAAAACTTACTTCACAAGAAGAAATTAATAAAATTATAGAAGAATTATTTAAGAGAAGACGAACCAGAAATAACTTGACTATGGCAAATGCACAAGATGTGCGAAGCCAAACTCCTCTGATGAGGATAAAAAAAAAAAAAAAATAACCGCCATTTTTGAATTACATAAAATGGCGCGGTGTATATTTTGTAATATGCTTTGTGATAAAGGCCTGACCTGATCTTCAGAAGACATATTTGCGGTGAATTGGTGGCTTGGCGGTGATGCGCATTCATTTAATCTCTAGGGTTCATAAATAAAATATTGAACTTAATTAAAAGTTTATTAGTTTGAAATGTTTAATATTTTTTTAAATTTCATATGCAGTAGTTGTTACTCTAATTTCCATTTATATGTTACCACTCAAAAGTAACAAAAGAGATTACAAGTCAATTACAAAAATGTATTCAAATTGTAAACGCATCAACTCGAAACTAATCTGGTTTATGATTTGATTAACAAAATCAAAATTGAGAGCTTTAATAGTAGTTTCAGTGAAATAGCAACAAAAACTGAACTTACCTGTGTTTTTTCGGTAACAAAGCTATGATTTTTTTGCACTGGCTACTTACTGTGGCAACCCTATCATCTGCCTTATCGTTAACAAGATTGGACCGCGGCGGGATCACAATAGTGGCTGGCGGTGCCGCGGTCTGTGTCGGGGTTGAAACGATTTGGTTGCTCAGCACTTCTGAGCGCAGCCTATCAAGTGCGGCGTCATCCAACCTGTGATGATTACGCTGGATGACCCGCACCTGATCCGACAATCATTGGGCCGAGACGTTTGCGGTTGGTTCTAGGTCCTGAAACAGAGACAGCATCCTAACACGGTACGCAGTGATTTTAGTTCCCCCCTCTGTAGACCCGTAATATGCGCGCATGACGTTCTCATTCATACTTTGAGTCTATTTCATGCACTGCACACAACCACCGGCAGCGGGGACCCGGCTCGGGGCCGGTTGGCCCCTAGATCCCAAGCCCTTCGGTGGCCGGCCTCTCCCCTGCCGACGTACAGGTGTTGGCGACGTCGGCGGGGAAAAATACTCGTCGCTCGAGCTCGACGCAACTGCAACCGCCGATGACACTGGTGATCCGAGGTCCGGCGGCGGCGATGAGTCCGGGGGTGGAAGGCGTGCGCGACAGGCAGCTGCTCTCGTCAACATTATAATGTACTAATCATTCCATTTTTCTAGAATTTTTCTTGTAATTTTCGTCTGCCACAGACATGACAGACGTCATTAATGTTCATGGTTTATTTCAGTATGTATTTATCGATAATTTCTTGTGCTTTTTTCAAGGTTTTCTTAATATTTATTTGTTATGAGGTTTCTTATTTTATGGTGTTGTTTAATTTTATGGTGATTTCTTCGAAAATATATTTATTTGATTTTTTATTTGAGGAACGGAAATTTAGACATTTTGTTGACACAGGGTTGCCAGCTGATTATGATTATTATACAATTTAATAAAAAGTAATAATGCTTTATTCTATAGAAACAAATAAATTTTAAAAAGCAGGACAGGGCTAATAGACAGACGGTTCCTACAATTATTTTGAGAAATGCTCGTATAGAAAAAATGACCCAAAAAATCACTCTCTAAAAAGTATAAAACAAGAAAATATTCTCATCTGAAATTGTTAAGTACCAACTATTCGATATGTATCGGGTATTAAATAAACAACTTAAATGTAATAAATATGTTATTGCATTTCATACAAATTCATAGTGGTGTTCAGAGGGTATCCGCCTTCCTCACCGCCTCCCTTTTGCCAGTCGGGTAAAAATGCAGTTTAATCCTTAATGCAATTTCATTACAGTGTCGTGCAACAGGTTGCCAAGCACATGTGAGTATTTATATATCCAGTTTTTTATTTCACGTAAAGTACTTGCTGGTCTCGATTAAACCATACTTAAACGTTTGTTTTAACTTGTTTGCGTTTCTGATTACGTTTCTTAACAGTAATTAAGATTTGAGTTTACGTATTATCTATCATTTATGAGATTTCATTAAAAAAGGATACTAATCTTTATTGACTTTCAATTAAAATGAAGAAATAGATATTCATATTCATAAACTAAGTGTATTAAATAATAATATAAATAAATTTATATTTTTTTAAGTTAAAAATAATATTTAAAAATATTTTATACATTTTAAATATTATTTTAACTTAAAAAAATTTAACCAGTCTTATCGTGGTTTATCTAGCAGTGTTAACCGCTAGGCCAGATGGACACTTATGTTACTATGAATTTAAATACCTCATTCTAATCAAAAACAAAACTATAAACTATTGACCGACCGACCGATAACCTGGTGAAGGTTGCGGGGATCCGCTGGTTGCGGGACGCACGGGACCGGTCAATGATAAATATTAGGTACTAATCTAAATTAAAATCTTGAGAATATTTTTTTAACAAACGTTATTCCTTGAAATGAATGTCAGTTTTGACGTACGTCGTCGGCGTTGCTCCTCCAATCGTAGCTTTCTCGTCTCAATATTTTCAGTAGTTAGTCGCAATTGGTTACGTTCTCGTAAATCCTCCAAAGAAACCATAATATGGTCTATGTGTTTTTCAGACATTAATTGTATAATTATTTCTTTAGCGGCACGAATTGTACGAATAGAATGAATTTCTTGTTATTTATTTTAACCTGTATCAATCACGTTAATTGTAGCACCGTCATTATCATTATCGGATTCAGGTTATGAATTTTGAAAGTTAAAACTTTGATTTTTTCTTGGACGTCCACAAGGCATTATATATTCAAGACAAGTTTCAACAAAGTATTGTTTTATTTGAACACGTCAAATAAAATAATACTTCGTCGATTGTCGATTACTTAAGATTTCACTTTTTGAGATAAATCAATTCACAGATATTATTCCATTTTAAGTGCGCAGGGAGGAGTTGTATATCTGAGGTAAGGTTTTTTAACACTTTTATTCTACACTACCATTCATACTTAAAAAAAAACCTTTATCTCTTTATAGGGTAATTATTATTATTAATGACTAGCTATCCAGATGTCGGGAATATTCAGGATATCTGGACTAATTTATATTTTTGGACCTTTCTGTTAAGAATGGGGTAAAATAAAATGCATTGGAAGTTACTTCCCGGTTGACCAGTTTTATCCGTATTATTAAGTAACCATTACTCCTGAACATTTTTGGGTCTTTCAGCACTTGATTTTGAACATGGCTTCCATACTGGTCCTGAGCGTCTAATGTAGATTTTTTTACTGTGATTTCACACTAGCAAATGCTACGAAATCATTCAATGTATAAAAATCTCCCATTATATCGGTTTAAACCAAGTGTACGAAGTGGTATTGATTTGTCAAGTGGGCACCGAAATGGGAATTTATAAATCTTCCCCTTAAACCTTTCACTAACCGTCACATCCTACGAAGCAACTTAGACATGGATCAACTAGGTATGGGTATCTTCGGACACACGTTATGTCTTTAGCTAAATATCACGTAACGGCGTGAAATACCATCTTTTATAATAATTATTTCCGGGTTACTCCGGGGACTTATGATACACCGGAGGCTCTAGACAAGTGCCGTTCGATGTCAGCGATGGCGATGGTATATGCCAAAATGTATAGGATTGATCACGTGGCATATCGATAGCGTATAATTTTTTTCCTCTGTTCGCATCCAACGTTTTCTCTGTATGTACTTTTATTAGCACTATTCTAACTGGACGGCAGTTACGCACATATGAAACTATTTGTCAGAATCACTCTTTGTGTTTTATAGAGAAGAAATAACAATCTCATGTTTTAGATTTATGAAAAATAAGGAACATTGGTGTCATTTATACAAACGTTGTTTCTTAATAATAATAATGAATTAATTTGTGTTTATTAATACCGGGAGTGATCGGAGAATACTTTTATTGAAAGGTAACCTTTATTATTATAAAAACGAACAAAAGTGGGTCAACTATTTGGTTTTGTCACAAAAGAGCTTGCAGAGCAACAATAACAATATATGAAGAGGCAGAGACTTTTTAGTGTGGAAGTTTACACCTGTGAACCTGATGAGAAGAGCAACTTGGTCGAGCAAACACTGGCGGAATGTATATTAAAACATCAAAATGAGTTGGGTCCCATATCGCAAATTTACGAAAACGCTATGAAAAATTTTACTTCGGATGAAAGCTGCGCAGATGTTGTACCTAAGTTTGATAGTGTTAAAGACACATTATATCGCTTGAGAAAAAAGGCCTAAGGGGTTCTACAGACCAGTTTCAATGAAACAAAGGATGTTGTTAAGTTCTTGAAATTTCCTTGCTACAACCGTAACACCTGCAGCCTTATTGCGCAAGGCAAAGGGCATATAGAGTATGAAAAATCGACCAATCAAAGAGACGGAAATCCACATCGCGTCTTTCATCTCGCATGTGATTGGTCGTTGTTTTATACCTTTTGCCCTTTGACTTGCCGAATTCATTACGCAATAAGGCTGTGGGTTTCAGCAAGATGGAGCCACGTGTCATACATCTTACGAGTCTCTGTCGGTGGTCAAAGAAATGTTTCCGGAAAAGCCGATTTCCAGGAGAGGTGGAAATCGGCTTGGAGTACAGATTTGTCTCCAGCAGACTTTTTTTGTGGGGTTATTTAAAGAGCCGTGTCATCCGTGTACATCAATAAACAAAAAACACTGTCTCAACTAAAAGAAAAATCAGCAAAGAAATGTCTGCAATCTCACGGTCTCTTTGCCGACGAGTACTCGAAAATTTTAGTACTCGCTTAGAGGATCGCAAAAGTCGAGTCGATGTTATTTAAAAAAAGTAAATTGCAAAGAATAAGCTTTATGGATATAATATTTGTTTCGGGATATTTACCATGTATATTTTGTATTTTGTTGAGAGCTCGATATTAATTTTTAAAAAAACAACAAGCAAAAACAAACAACAAATATTAATTCTAATGATTGTGACCATGTCAGCTTAAAAACTTATATTTTATGAATATAGTTCAAAGTTTTTCGAAATGTTAACGAATTCATAGCCCACTCCTGTATTTCATTGATGGTCACTTAGTGTGAACTGGAAAATAAAGAATAGTTCAAAGTTCAACCTCTATGTGTTATTTCTGTACACGTGACTATTATATACCCTTGAGTATTTTTCCACCTACTGTCCTTGGACCCAACGGCTTGCTTTGTACTCTAGCACTGTTGTCTGTCTAGTGTTTTATTACACTACGCAACCTATTTGTGATGTAAATATTATCTACCATATAATCCTTATCATCATTTAATAACTTATGAGGGTATATATTTACCATATAGTCTCAGAAAACAACACTATCGTCTGCGACCGATTGAGATATGAGACAGTTATTATGGATACTGGATCCAGCTACAAAAAAGCATTAAAAAATATTCAACTACATTCGGGTAGGTTATGTAATTGTGTAGTTCAACAAAGTTTATGAAATCGACACAAAAAAATAAGATGAGTGGAGGAGATATCGATGTGGCTGAAGATACCTATCACTAGTAAAGCTACGAGTACCTACGAGGTCTGCATTCTGCATGACCCTCGTGTTGGGTCGCAGAGGATGATCACGACTACATGTTTATTCATAGAGAACAAACAAACCTTAAGATTGAAGACCGTTAGGATAGCACAGGCTACGGACAAGACCTAAAACAAGCTTTTATATTAAAAATTGCGCAATCACGAGAAACAAACGACTACGTATCAAAACCACCTACCCGCAAAACGACACATGATCAGATCGTCCTATTCTCAAAATTACCTAGTAGAAAAAATTCCTATAAACAAAAGAATGGAAATGGTACAGTCATACCAAGCAAATATGACATTTTTAAAGGAATCATTTTATTCAGAATTTTTCCGTATATCTGTACCAAGACAGTAGGAAGTTCTGATAATAGGACGAATTGCTAATAGGTAATTTTGAGAATATGATGTCCTGCTCATAGGTCGTTTTGCGAATAGGACGTTTTGATACGAAGTCTAACGAACATGGGTGCAAAATTTCAGCTCAATGTAACACCGGGAACTGGGTCAAAATTAACTTGCAAACTTTGATTACAGACACCAGGACAAGTGAAAATAAATAAAAGCTTGTAACAAGTACTAAATTTAAAAACGTGTGTGCAAAATTTCAGTTTAATCGAACACCTGCAAGTGGGTCAAAATTAACTAGCAAGTTTGATTACTGACAGGAAATTTTGATTACAGGGACAGGTGAAACTAAATAAAAGCTACAAACATCAGTCCTTTTCTGACTTGTGTATTGAATATTTTCAGTGTTACGGACGGCTTTGTAAACGATCGACCTCGTGATTTCGGTTTCTGAAGAATGACGACTACCGACGACACAAAAGAGGTCATAATTTTTCTCTCAAGCTTTTTGAATAGAACAACATGGATTTATCCGTTCTGTAAAATAATTAATCGTAATAATATCTATTTCAATGTTTCTGAAACTGAATTTGTTAATCAAACACACATCTTCACACCACCATTTGTTCCATTGATCTATTTGTACTAGTAAGTGTTCAAGTATATTATTAACTTAGATTATTTTGTATATCGATACCTTTGGGTAGAAAGGTCGTATAAACCATTTTGGCCAAATTTAGTTATATATACCATTTTTCTCAGAATTTTTTTCTCTATCGATCTGTATATACGAAATGTAGAAATTCGCACAAAAATGGTTAATACGACCCAGAAATTTTCGGTCATAGCCTCTTAAAAAAGGTAAATTTTCAATGTAAAAGCCGAATGTTTTTTTTTTGTAGTTTTGTTATGATGTAATGACCATAATTTATATTAACTCAGGGCGTAAAAATAGTCGTTAATTGTAAATGGTTTATACGCCCTAACGTGTTAAATGCATTACCTAAACATAGTTTAAATTCGACGTCGTAAATCCAAAGGCAGTTCTCGACGTTGGTGTATAAACCATGTTCATTGCAAGAAGCACTTTACGACCAATACACAAGGCTCGCAATTGGCGCGCAGCGACAAGCAGAAGAGCGAGTGGGATAGACAGATACCGGCGCATTAATTTGTTTACTTGGATGCGAGTTCGCGCACTGAGCGTTTCGTCACAAGTTTCGTTTACAAGTTTTATTGTTATTACAACAAATTAAGTAGTGACTAAATAATTCTGTAAAATGGAGGGAGACACTAAAAAAGGAACCCTGGATGCTTTACTTCGACGGAGGACGGATGCAAGTGAACCTTCTTCGCTTAAAATATTTTCTTTCATTCCTTCAATTTGACATGTAACGTTTGCTGGATCCGCATTAACGAATCAACAATTTTATAGGAAATGGTTTATACACCCTTCAAGTTATGATACTTTATAATAGACTAGCAAGTACGAAGTAACAAAAATTATAAACAATCTTCGTCATCTTGAAGGGAATGGTTTTTAAGACCAACCAACGACATGCTACTAATATTAGACCTGCATTTACAACTCACGTTTTTTTAAGGGATGGCTTAAAAACCCTTTTATCGCAAAATAAAATCGTGGCCCGAGCACATAGTAAAACAACGCGTATTGTTATGAAAATAAGGTTCAATATTGTATGCCATAAAATTTTGGTTCTGCGGTGATGATAACAAAAAGATTTTTTAAATGTAGCCAGATAGATAGTGTTTTAATTTTACTTAAGCTTAATTTTAAATAATGCAATAATCATTTTTAAGGACACAACACGAAAAAAATTATTGCAAAATGATTTAAACCTTTATAGTAACCGTAACTTTTATCTAAGCTATTTTCCAATACCTATTGTCTGTGACTTGATTTCTTATTTTCAGTTCAACCCAACAAGTAGAGCCCGCAGTTAATATGCCACACTATTTATAACAACATTCACAACAGAGTATTTTATCGGATAGTGACGTTATAGAAGACAGTGACTCTGAACGACCTGCAAAACGTGCCAACAAACCACAAACAATAATTATGGATTCAACCACCAGTAATAGTGACAATACTTTTAGCACGTCTATGAATACGTCTTCACTATCATATCCTTGTTATGACAACGATGCTATACCGATAAATAGTCCTGTAAAAGCTGACACAGATAAAGTAATATTATTTAAAAAATCTGCCAATAAAGAAAAAGGTAAAGGTACAGGTAAAGGAAGATCGAAAAGTCGTGCGATATTACCCGAACAAGGTGTAAGCAATGATTCACATGAAAAGGTGATGATTATGTCCCCAACTGAACTTTATAAAAACAAATTGCAAATATCGGTTGTAAATTATAGAGATTTAAAACGTCTATGTGATAATGGCATTATACCAAAAAGGTACCACCATGATTATTTTAACTTACCCCATGGAAATTTGGCTGACTCTCTTACGCTAACCGACAAAGAAGACGAGGAAGAGCTAATTGAATAATACAATTATTATTATAAAAGAATAATAACTTTTCGTATTTACGTAATTTCACATTTCGTTCGTTAGCAAAATATTATTTAGTAAAAAAATAATACTATGTTAAATGATTGTATTCTTTGTCACCTAAATTTTTTTTTTTGAAAATGTGTTTCTCAATTCATAATTCATTTTAAAATAATTTATAATAATGATTAAAATAATTTACAGTAAAAATTCATAAATAATTTTAAACTAATTATGAATACAAATTTGTATCATAAATAAGTACGTACTTTTTAGTACATAAGTTATTTACGTTTAGTGCTTGATCGTTTTTATTCTTTTTTATTTAGTTGCAATTCAATAAATTACTTAGTAAGTAAGCCTTAGTACAAAGGCTTAATTTAATCATTTATTGAATTAAGTAACATTTAAATCTGTACAAAAATTTATAAAAACGATCACATCATAATATTATAAATGATTAAAATGCCTGATTACTTTAATTTAGAAGAAGTTTGAATAATTATTGTTTTTTTATGACTAAGTAGATTTTTTTATTTTACTTTTCAGTTTAAGTTGTAATAATTATTTTTTCAATTTAAAAATGTTAATACTGTTAGGTATGTTGTACCATTACTGAAATAATATTAAATGTTGATTAGAAGGTATTATAATACTTAATAAATGTTGATTGATGTATTTCAGGTAGTTTTAATTTTATTTGAATCGACCATTATTGTGTATTAGAATAATAATAATTGAGTTCCTACTAATTCTGAGAGTAACAGGATTGTTTATTAGTCAGAATTCGATTGATCTATGATTATAAATGGTTTTTAATACAAAAAAAAACTACATATATGGGTTTTTACGACAGTAAATGTGACCATAAGCTTACAAAAAAGGGGTATACGACCTATACAGTTTTTTTAAAGTACATTTTCATTGGGTGTATTAACCAACAATTGATTTTTTCTTAGACGTAAATCCAAGCTAACTTTAAAACTAAAGAAGATAGATAGGTTTTGATGATTTAACCTTTTTCATTTGCAAATTGTAAGAACCTTTCTCATAGATATTTTTTTTATAACTTCAAAAACAAAAAAGTTATGAATTTTTATGTAAAAATAATAAAATATTTCTTCTCTCCTGAAAAGTCGGGTTTTGGTTTATACGACATTTCTACCCAAAGGTATCGATATTAATTATTCTTATAATCATATTGTATTTATAGTTATAGTTAAAGGTATATATTTGTATTAAAATGAATACTAGACGGATAGGGTAGTTCCACCGCGCTCCAAGAAGTTTTGAATAGAGTTAGCAAAAAAAACAATTTAGCAATTATATTAAATATCATAAAAAAAGAAAAATACGCATAACAAATATATTTTTCTTGATAACAAAGTAACAACAACGAAAAAAATCGCAGCAAGTTTTCTTAAATCTAGAATACAAATCACAACATATTGCAAATGTTTTTTTTTAAATCATTCATCGATTCAGCAATATATGTAATAAATACTTTATACTAAAAAACGTTATTTTTCTATTGGTCACACCTGATTCAGGTTTCTCGACCGTTGAGGGGTTAAAGCTGCATCTACTTTTTGGGCATCAATGTATCGGTGCCACACTGGGCAAGCAAATTCACCAGTCGGGAATCAAAGAGCCAAGCCAGATGTGCAAAGAACGTGAGAAGAGGCGCCCCAGAAGGTGAATGTGGGCCGATTAAGCCGACGACGTAGCGGCCAACTAGTAGGTTGCGCCTGGGTGACATCGCAACTAAGGCGGGCCGAGATGTCCTATGCCTCCTATACCTATACGATATCGCGGCTGAGGGTTGGAGGCCGCGGCAGGAGAGGAGTGCCGGTATTGCGGTGCGCCGCAGTCCCTACCTTCCGCGGCTTGGACGGGTTCGCCACCGTCTAATGGCGGACGTGGTGGAGCTGCAGGGGAGGAGGAGTTTCGGTATAGCGTTGGCCGCTCTCCCTATCCCCTGCGGCTGAAAAATGGTAGGTAGCAGGGCCATTGACCTTGGCCCGTCACAAGTGGACCAAGGGGTGCCATAAACGGGGTTGTCTGGCACCCATGTGCTGGTTTAGCAGGGACCAAACCAGCACATGGGTGCCAGACGGTTTGGACCCTGGGTGATCACGGGCGGCATTCAGTGTGTTCTGTTGCGCCGGTAATGGGGGGTACTCCCCAGAGGAGTACCCGTACGTACGCGTGCCCGTGTTTCCGCCATAAGCGGCACAGGAGGCTACCGTGGACTTTTAGTGAGTTGGAGTTCCACATAACTGTACAATCATCGTGGACTTTTAGTGAGTTGGAGTTCCACATAACTGTACAATCATCGTGGACTTTTAGCGAGTTGGAGTTCCACATAACTGTACAATCATCGTGGACTTTTAGCGAGTTGGAGTTCCACATAACTGTATTATCATCCCGTGGCAGTGCATGAGTATATCTCCAGGAGAAAGAAAAGCGCTGTTTACTTAGTTAACAGTCTTCTCACTTTAACAGTGTCATACCGGTTATTTAATTGGCCTTGTTTCAATCCTCTATATATTGAGTGAGACGGAGGATATGCCCAGGACAGGATTTTCCATATTCTGGAGATTCAAACTTACATTGAAAAGGACCATGAGTCATTTTGGACCAATCACTCAAAAGTGATGACTCCTTTAACATGTGAAAGCTTTTACCGTCTTATTAATAAATATCGACTAAGGTAACATTAACTTTTCTCCAAGCATTAGGTTGGTACTAACAAGTATAAGTATTAATAAACACATTAATCGTATTAACATACACAATAAGGAGGAATTATAATAATCTGACTAGCCTCGCATAACTAGTTTAAGGTCGGATTAAGGCCCATTTTCTTTTATTCCTAGTCAAACACGGTGTAACTAATGGATAGAATAACCAAAAGCCAACTGGTAACTATAATCGTGACAATCTAAGAAGTCCGAAGACTTTTCTCATTTCACATGCCGCGATAATTTTGTATGTTTGAAATTGAAAAATCAAAATTAACCCATTTTGTGATTTTTAATTTTGTAGACTAAACTGACAGCTGCCAATACCTGCTACCTTATATTTTTAAATGTTGCAAGCGCGGAGCATAGTGTTGTAGGTAAGGCTCAATTTGTGATACATCGAATCGATGTGAAATTACTTCAATTTAATATTAATAAATGTTTTATGAATATAAATGCGAATTAAGTCATGACAAAAGAATTATCGGATACTTCGATATAAACTTTCAGCTGACGTATGTATATGCACTAACAAATTAACGCCATCATGCTTGAACCTCCTTGGACAAAACCTCCGAAAAAGAAACAAGGCGTCCTCCCAAGACTAACAAGAATGATGCGTCAACTCACATCGACCCGGATGGGGTTTAAATAAAAATTCGGATATGAAACAAATTTTCGCTCTCGTGCATTTATCAGGCCAAAGAAGGAAATGCTGGATCGCATCGAATTTATATTACTTTTAAAGAACTTACATTATAAATGCATTCACTCTTATTTTTAAACAACAGTCATTAACTGGACCAATGATGTCTACTCGACATCCTTTGACTTGACGTACGGACGTCAAACTGTCAGCTGTTTTGTTTACATCCTAAAATAAGAAAGTGCTTTTTTCCAAATTATTTATTGTCTAAAGTCTGGCTTTCAATGCCAAAATCAATCACAGTTCGTGTACAGTGAAGTAGTAGCTTAGAAATAAGAGAAAAGTGCAAAAACATAAATTTAGGACAAAAGTGGATAAGAAAAACTACCTACTTAATGCAAAAAGTGAATAGTAGTCTTGAAATAGTATTTGCGGATATTAAAGCTCGGCTTTGGAAATAAATCCGATCTGAGTGTTGTGTTGCTAGCGGCGCAGCGCTGCATGGTGTTGTAAAACCGCTACATATCCCATACTTTGAACTGCCATATACGGATTGTATGTGTCAGCGCCATCTATTGACACTTCGGGGTACCAAATCAACAAGTGATAATAATTAATTACGACAACATGCCGGCAGCAAAGTGTGGTCACGGTAAAGATATCTAACAGTATTGTGAATCGGCCCTGACCTTGAATTACTTACCTACAGCTGCGCCACGCCGCACGGTACGTAATCACCCGTAGGGCTGCTCGCCTACAGTATTTTAATTACATCTACCTACTTGAGTTTCTTTCTAGTTTTGTGATTGACAATATTAAATTTTTAATTTAAAAATAATAGGAAGTGTTCGATAAAAATACATGTTGTGTTTTTTGATTAGTTGATTTAATAAAAAAACATCCTTATAAAGACTTTGCGACTGAAAAATATTTGCGCCTCGACTGAGAGTACGAAAAGCTTTATTGTTAAATTTAATTGTATAAAAATACGCATTCGGATAAAAAGTTTAATTGAAAATAGTTTTGAAAAACGAATGTAACCAACTTTTATTTCTACCAGCGATCTAGTTAAATTTTAGAACACAAAAGCTGCTATTAAGACTAACTATAATAGTGAGATATATTCTCTCGCAGTCTTTTTTGTAGTAAATAATAATGAGTACTTTAATCATGTAGTACATTTTTATAATAAATGTAAGTAGATACTTACATAAGTAAGTAGATAACCTAACCTAGGCAATTACCTACTAGTTTGTTTAACCCGATCTAACATACTTTTTTCACCATATCCACTTAATTATTTATTAAGCCAGGTATTTTACTCGGTGGAAAAAACAAAAGAACAAAATATTAAAAAAATAAAACAAATTACATACTAGTAGGTATATAAAAATATTTTATAGTCTTCCCTTTCGGAGTTTCCAGGTAATCTGAATTTTTTTATCTCTGGGTGCGTTATTGAAGAATTCAAGCAACCAAAAACAGCACAATATTTTCTATAATTACTGCTCTTTGCCATAATAATTAAGTACTTGTACTTATTTTAAACAAATATTCACAAATCGCACGTTTACTGCACGGTAAAGATTATACTGCTTATAAAACCATCACACCGTTCGTTCGTCATTGCGGTGCGTTCGCGTACTGAGTGTGTACTGAGCTGGAGTCACGTAGGCATGCCTCGCGTTGTGCAAAATTGCAAAATTTATATCGCCACTAGAGGCCGCTAAGTGCAGCAATTGCAGCGCTCTTTTCACCGGGCTTGCGGTTTCTTGCCACTATCAGGTTTAATAAATTTAATATTAGATAACATAATCACAAACCTTGATAGTGACTACATAGAGCAATGTTTTGTGGATCATAATGATGAAAATGAAAAGAGTGCTGTGCTCTGGACGTTTAAATAATGCCAGCATCACAAATTACAAAATCAACTACGTTCGAATTTATAGAAGAGTTATTAAGCAAGCCAAAAAGCAAGCTATATCACATTATTTAAACAGTGCAAAAAATATAGTGAAAGAAACATGGAAAATAGTAAACGAACACACTAAAAAGAAGAAAAACAAGCACCGTAAAAATCTTATCTTAAATGTAGACAATAAAGTTATTATGGATCCTCAAGATATTGCAAATATGTTTACCGACAGTTTCTTACTCAAATCATCTATAGCGAATAAAGATAAAGATAGAGCAATGTTTTTTCTGATAGATTTGACGAAAAGAGTTGAAAGTGATATAACGTTCAAACCAACTACACCAAATGAAATTACAAAGTTTGTTAGTAAAATGGATAATAAACATTCTTGCGGCTTTGAAGACGTACCGATATCAACTATAAAGGAAAATATAGAAATATTAGCTTCTCCTCTTTCTGATTTTTTCAATAAATGCATCGAACAGTCAATCTTTCCTGACCAGTTGAAATTAGCTAAGGTGATTCCGATACATAAACAGGGTTCAAAGACTGACCCCAAAAATTATCGCCCCATATCCTTATTACCCACCTTATCAAAAACTTTTTGAAAAAATCATTAAAACTAGACTAATGGTACATTTAGGTATTAACAAAATTATTAATCTGAGACAATTTGGATCACAGAAAGGCGTTGGTACCTCGGATGCAATTGACACTTTAATAAATGACATAGTTAGTAAATTAAATGAAAAATTAAAGTAGCTGGACTATTTGTAGACCTCAGTTCCGCTTTTGACACCATAGATTATGAACTACTACTTATTAAACTCGAACATTATGGTATAAGAGGAAAGACATAACAACTTATGACATCGTACTTACAAAATAGACGAATGTATGTCGAAATTAAAAGTATAGACGACAATAATCACGAAGTGATATACAAGTCGAAAATGACGTATGTAAAACGTGGTGTGCCTAAAGGCTCATTTTTAGGACCTATTCTCTATATTATTTTTACAAATGACTTACTTAACTTCATGAGTAAAACTCAGCCGAAAGCGCAACTTGTTGTTTTCGCAGATGACACAAACATAATAATTGGGGCAAAAGACATAGAACAATTGACATTAAATACAAATATAATTATACAAAAAATTTGCGATTGGTTTACAGCTAATAACTTATGCAGGTAAAACTAACCTCATATTATTTAAGACTACGACTCGTAATAATGATAACTTATTTATATATTGGTGGACATCCCACCCATACGCACTAAACGTTTTGGAAATACTTTCATTATGCGTACAGCTAAGGAGTGGAATTCCCTGCCGGAGTCTGTGTTTCCAGATAGCTACAACCTCGGAGTCTTTAAGTCAAGAGTGAATAGGTTACTTCTAGGCAAGCGTGTTACACCGTCGACCACATCATCGCTTACCATCAGGTGAGATAGTGGTCAAGCGCGAGCCTATCTATAATAAAAAAAAGAATTGCGTCGTGGTCTATGGGCAACTCACTTGTACTGAACCCTGAAAATCTAAGTTTATGGTCATGGGAAGCAGAAATCAAATAAAGTCAATTCTTTCTGCCAGGCCCGAAGTTAAAATCAAGGGCGAAAACATTGAAAGGGTAGAAACCGCTTGCAATCTAGCAAAACTACTAATAACAACAAATACTAATAACAGAATAAAATAAATATTTAAGTGAAGCTCTCATACAAAAAACGTGATGTTTTTGCCGTTTTTGCGATAATGGTACGGAACCATTCGTGCGCGAGCCCTACTCGCACTTGGCCTGTTTTTTTTACTGGGTTTTTTGTATACTGTACGCGAAAAATACCTTTTTTTTACCGGGATTTTAAACGATCTGGCGCAGCTCCGACAAAATGTGATGGGGGGAGCTCAGGGAGCTTACAATAAGACACAGGAATCACTTTTAGACTTGAATTTTAGTAACAATGTGCCTGCCTTTAGGCGGCTTCTCAAGAATTGACAATCAAAACTTAATAAAAACATGACAAGCGTTCCTATTTCAATTACCTTGCAATAGTTATTTATGCTACAAGTGCGGAAGGTAGGTGATTTCCGATGAGTGGCATTTTTATTCACGAGCGAGCGTAGCGAGTGAGTGGAAAAATCGACACGAGTGCGAAATCACCTTACGTACGTGTATCATACAACATTTTACTATGCATTGTGCGAGGAAATAAAAAGATATATCTGAACCAAGCAAAAATTAATAAAATGGCGGGCTTATTCAAGCGTGCTCAGCATAATCACAGATTAACTAAAAGTTCCTCGGGCATATCTACTGATTGATTGATTGATTTGATTTTTGAAAGTCTTTATTTTCATAATTTACACATTTAAACACAAAGATCTTATTCTAATTATTTGCAGCTATATAGGTATATAGTTTTTAGGCTTACTCACCTTTAAAAATATGTGACACTGAGATTAATGTTCACTTTTAATGTAATACATAATATGTTTGCAAAAAACAAAAACACAGCACTGTTACATTAGCACAAAAGTCTTAGCAATGACGCATACCGCCAATGTTTGCCAATTACAGGCAATGCACTTTACCGAAGCATAATAGTAGTTTATGAAACTGTTGCATAATAAGGGGTATTAAAACGTGAGTGTTTGTTTAAAAACCGAGCCGTAAGCGAGGTTTTTAATAGTACTCACACGAATGTTTTAATACCTAGTTATGTGCAGTTTCATACACTACTTTATCTACACTCATACATTGGGATTGAACCTACTAAATACCTTTTTTGCATTTTCCATGCCATAAAGTCGTGATAGCATTTATCATATAATTTTCTCGACTTTGCTGGTAATAAATTATGAGTAATTTCTTTCGCCGCATCTAAAATATCGGGCGCAGTCAAATTTTCTTCACATTCACTGATATCAAGAAGCAAGCAAGAATTCAAAAATCTCATGAAATTCAATACAACCAAATCTGCAAAATATGAATGGCGCCAAAACCCTGCACATCACCGCATTGCGCATGCGCTAAGGTTTAGCACGCACTGCGATTTATATTCGTGCGAATTTTTTTCGCCAATTTTGCGACCTATGGAATTGTATGAAGTTGCTCGCATTGCGGTAAAAAATCGTGCAGAAATAATACCGCAAGAAATCCGTGTTTTGCCACAGAATCCACCGCACCGCGGCGCGAATTTAATTCGCGCGAATATTTTGAGCTCTATGAATATGTAGAAAGAGACAAAAAACGCGCGAATAAAAATCGCAGTGCGTGCTAAGCCCACAGAACATTTTTACTCTAGCGAGGCTAAGCCTGAAGAGGGCATTGTCTTAGACAAGTAAAAATTGAAAAAAAATCTTTTTTCAATACAGTTGTTAAACATGGCGTACTTTCAGAGGCTATAATTATGATTCGAAAATTAAATCTTATGCATAGGCATCTTTCTGTTACGCAGTCGTGACTTTTGTTTACGAGCTCGATCATTAGTTTTGCAGTTTAGTTTTAAATTTATAAGTCAATTTAAAAAGTTTAGTAGCAAAGAGTTTTCATACATAGAATAAAATGGGATAGATTGTATACGAGGAAAAATGAATGATTCCGTACGTTTTACCATTGAACTCTCAAAATTCTTTTAAATGGTTGTTTAATATATTTAATTACCAGTTTTAATTTAATTATTTTCACATCAACATTTGTCTAAAATCGAATAGGCTGTATAGACTGTTTTCGGTGTAAAAAATGTCCAGTTGCAAAAACGCGCCTTTAGTTATAAGTCAATTTAAAAAAGTTTAGTAGCAAGGAGTTTTCATACATAGAATAAAATGGAATAGAATTTTATACGAGGAAAAATGAATGATTCCGTACGTTTTAGCATTTAATTCTCAAAAGTCTTTTAAATGGTTGTTTAATATATTTAATTACCAGTTTCAATTTAATTATTTTCACATCAACATTTGTCAAATATCGAATAGACTGTGTAGGCTGTTTTCGTTGTAAAAAAAATATGTCCAGTTGCAAAAACGCGCGGCAATTTTATTTTTTTGTGAATTAACAAATCTAATTCTTTGATTTTTTTTTTTACTATTTCCCACAACTGTATTGAAAAATATCGTGTGATACACGGGCGTGTAGGTTATTGCAAACTCGTGTCATTAAAAACCCTCGCCTTCGGCTCGGGCTTGTTAATGACAGCTCGTTTGCAATAACCTACTTTCCACCCTTGTATCACAATGTACTATTAAATAGGTACTATAAAAATGGCATTACAAAAAATAATTGATGAAAACTCATTGTGATTAACTTCTTGGATTTGTCCTGTATCGTAATTGAAAAAAAATTGTATTATAGCATTATTTTGTTAGAGAAAAGTGTTATAATAAGATTATATTTATTTTTAAATTTCGGTATTGTGTTTATAAACTATGTCAATATAAACTAGTTTTGAAGTTTTTAATTCGAATATTACGATATGAGAGTAGATAAAGTCCTTTTATAGTGCAGTATGGAACTTTTTAACAGTTTTACATAACATTTTAAAAGAAAAATAAAAAAATATAATAAAAAATAATAAAGAACAAAGAAATAATAATCATTTAAACCATAACTGTGGGTAGTTTTACCCAAAAGTGATTCTTATTGCGACCGGTGGGGGCAGCACCGCCGATCCGGTGATGGGTAGATATCGTTATCCATTTAAAAAATAGTGTTGTGGTAAGCGATATCGATTGTAAGTTAACGAATATGACAAATTATTTAATCTACCCTTACCTATTGATGATATTAAGGGATTTAATTGTTTGGGATTTTTAAGTAAATAAAATTTACGCGATGATTTTAAAATAAAGTTTTTAATGAACGGAAATTTAATTTGCTCATGAACTCTTTTTAAGTTTGTTCGAAAGGCAGTGTTGTATGCAATTTTGATTGCCTTATTCTAAAAAACTTGCAACTTATTATAATTGTTGTCGGACATGCTCCAGGCTCCATGCTGGCGCCTTATACGTCAGACATGGGCGAGCGAGAGTGGTATAAATGCGTAGCTTAGTGACAGCGCTTAGCTTGGATTTTCTATTAAGAATAGTTTTTAACGCATTCATAGCTTTCAGACCCTTTTCACGTAGCGCATCAGTGTTTTAACTCCAGTTAATTTTGCTGTCAAGTACTACACCGAGATATTTAACTGAACGGCTCCAGGGTATACAATAGTTATTAAAGTTAATGCACCTGCGCGGTAGTGATCTTTTACGTGTGAAAAGAATGACTTCCGTTTTACTAGAGCTTTATTTTAGCTTCCATCTAGTGAAAAATGTATCAAGAAGATTTAGTGCAAGCTGAAGCCGCCCAATTATTAAGTCGATATGCTCTGAGGAAGTATACGACCCAGTGTCATCAGCATATATTGCAAGATTAGTTCTAGGTTGCTTGGGTATGTCGTTAAGGTACAGGATGAAAAGAAATGGTCCCAAATTTGAACCTTGTGGCACTCTAGATACTATAGATTTAGCCACAGAATAGTGTTCGTCTATAAAAACTCTGAAGCTGCGGCCAAATAGATAATTTTGTACGATTTTGACTAGTGAGAGGGGAACGTTGTTGACCACAAGTTTATGAAGTAGTCCCTCATGCCAGACAGTGTCAGAGGCCTTTTCAACGTCTAACATCACAATTCCTGTGGATTTGCCTTCCACAGGAATGGTGATGTTAGTCGGGTAAGAATAAGGGATTCAAATAATTTTCCCAAGCATGGGAGTAGGCTTATGGGACGATAATTTGTTGGGATACTGCCATCTTTGCCCGGTTTTTTAAGCGCAATTATTTTGGCCATTTTCCAGGATGCGAGGAAGTAGCACAATCTCAGGCAACCATTGCCCCCATTACCTACATTAGCCTCTTGAGTTTCTTTTATTTGCTCTTGCCGACTCTGAACAAGTTTCAGATACTTTTGTCTCTCGATGCATTGTCGAAAGTTAGCTGGATGGTTACCATTACAATTGCAACACTGTGCTGGACTGGTCCTATCTTTCTTGGGGCATTCAGCCGTAGGTTGGGCTTCTGTGCATTTTATGCAACGCGGAGTTAAGTTGCAATTCCTTGAAGAATGACCGAAGCCTTGGCTTCTAAAACATTGTGTACCAAACGGGTTCCTAGCCTGATACTTGCATATTGCACTGAATTTTGCAAAATCACTACCAGCTGGAAGCTGTACCAGAAAAGGAGGACATACTCCGCTGCCTTTATTCTTGTCCAGTAGTTTCATCTTGCGGACCACCGCTTCTTTAAAATCTAGGGTTTCGAGTTCTTCAGCTAGACAAACTTCAGCATAAGCAGGTAGCCCGAAGATTACCGCTTTATATCTTTTCTCATCCTTCCGTGAAAACGTATGGAATGCAAGGTCAGCAGCACGGAAACCATCTTCTGGAGACTTTCTGGAGTATAACAACTAACTACGATTTTTTTTTACCTCTGTATTGTAGATCGAAGTTCTTGACGTGCTTCAGAACGAGGTTTTTGATGTCTTCGTGAGTCCACTCAGGTTTCATTTGTAGGATTATTGGTGGAATATGACCTAATTTCTTCCTTGGAGTAGAAGCGTCCTTGAGACGAGCAGTGAAGATATCCGTTTCCACAGGTTGATTGCTACGAAGAACACTGAACCGATTTGATGTTTTGACGGGTTCAGGTTTATTCTGGACAGTTGCAGGCCGACTTTGGCATTTTCCACTCGCTGGTATCGACGGGATCTTCCAGCGGGCGTTTGCCAACCGAATTCGATAGAGTTAAAAATCACTCCATAGCGAGCGCGTTGTATGTGTCGATGTTTTTTGGTATCGATAAATGACAGTTCCATCACTAAAGAACGTAGTAGCTAAGTGAACGTAGTGACTCACACAACGGCAACGTGCGAAGACACTGGGAGACACAGAGTACGAGCATACAAATCGCGCGCGCACGGCTGATTGAATAAGACACAGGAATCACTTTTATACTAGAATTTTAGTAACACTGTGCCTGCCTTTAGGCGGCTTCTCAAGGATTGACAATCAAAACTTAATAAAAACATGACAAGCGTTCCTATTTCAATTACCTTGCAATAGTTATTTATGCTACAAGCGCGGAAGGCATATCTACTGCGCATTTGCAAATAGCTGTCACGTCGTAACGCAAAAAGGGACGAGGAAAATATACGTTCTGCCAAACATATTTAATGAATATTTAAAATTAATAATTCATTGATCAATATCTAAATCTAGATTAATTAAAAACGTCTTTAATGAAGTATTAGTTTTATTTTACCTTTTATATGAATGATAATCTGTACTTAACTAATTTGTAAAACTTTTCTCAAATAATAAAAGCTCTACGCGTCGGGCTGACGTTGGCGTTAAAAATTAAAAAAGTACAGCAAAGTAAAAAGCACTAGTGAAAAAAAGTGACACTTTCCGCACAGTTTGGCTGCTTGGAAAACACGTTTTTCGAGGACATGCATTGTAAAACTATTTAATTATCTGATGCGACTTATTAAAGGCAACGAGTTTGCCTTTTGATAGGCAGAGTCCTCACACTCGTACACTAAAACTACACTGGTAGTTTTATAAATGGATGGTAAAGAGGGTCTCAAAGACACGTCCTCGGCCTGAGGACGGAGTCACCGCCAGCGGTTTGGACTCTGGTAGCGGCAGCGCGGATTGTATTGAATCCATGTACTTACCTTAATAAAACCCAAATTATAAAAAAACTCTATCCGGTGATGGGGAGTCCCTATACCGAATTTAAAGTGTTTGTGGAAAGTAAAAATGCAAAGGACAGATTGGGAAATATAAGTCCCATTTATTTATAGATTCTCAATAACGAAGTAAAGGGTTTGGTGGCAATTCAGCGTGTAAATGCTAATAAAATCGAAGTTACATTCAAGATATATACGGCAAAAAAAAATAAGCAATTCAACTTTTATGGAGAAATATGAAATAAAAGCATATATTCCTGCGGCACAAATAGAAAAAACAGACATAACTAGGTAATATTTCGAACAAGGATCTCTACCAGCGACCACACAGCCCCTAGAATAAAAAAAAAATATAAATATTTCATAAATATTATAATGGCCTCTTGAACAATACGTTGGTATGGTAACAACATCCAGACTTCAAGTTGCCGAAAAAATGGCATAACATTTCATTGATTAGTTAATAGTATACACGTACATAAACATAATTAGATTTATTTTCTGTAATTATTTGTCTGTGTTCATATTATACTGGTCAAGTTTGTAGGTGAAAACGCCCACCGCATGTTTGCGTCTCTTTCTTTTTAAAGTAATTTTTTCGCTATCTCTTCTCCTCTATAATTTCGTAAATAGAACTAGTGATGCACCGTATCCTATGACCAAATCTGTTATCGATAGAACTAGAAACCTTACAAATAAAGACATTAAATAAAAAGTTTATTAATTGTGAAACGATGTTTTGATTACGTTTTTTACTAATATTTAATATTACTATATTTAAGAACCAACAACCGAAAAAATTATGTTTCCTTAAGAATTTTGATATTTCTTTTTTTAGTTTTAACATTTTATTTTATTGCTTAAATGTTAAAACGCCGTATAATTAAAAATAAAGAAGGTAATTTTAAGAAAATAAAAATAAGTACAAATACTATTTATAAAATATCGATACCTTCCTGGTTTTATTTAAACCTGTCCCACCCTTAATGAGGCGCATGACCTTGGTAAGGGACCAATCAGAGCGCAGTACCCCCGTGCCTCATACCTCAGCTAGTTGACAGAATTGTTTTGATGTATTAGATCAAGCATTAGGCATCTAGTGGCTATGTGGTCGATGATCTCTACACAAAGCTATCTTCCGTTTATGAGATCATTGCAATGAGAAGATTCACTAAAAAAGTGGGTCAAGAGCGTGTTGTGTGCTGTTGCTGGAAATAGAGCAGGTTACCGGATTTCAGGATTATCGAGTCCTCCCTCCTCTCTTCGGATTTCAGATAACCCTATAATACTCTATCGCAACCTGCTCAATTCTTCCTCGAGTTCGGCTATCTTCTCGTCGGTCCGGAGTGTTCGCGTGTTATATGTTCCCAGGTCCAGTCGTCGGTGTTTATTGGGGTAGCCGGGTCCACTCCGGGGATTCTTAGCACCCCTTGCCACGCCATCGCCTCGATCGCTACCATAGCCGAGGGTAGACGTGCTGCCCGGCACTCGGGGCCGTTTTTTCTGTGTGCTGATCATTAGGATGGGGGGGTTTGCCATAATCGCCACGCTTGGCAGGCGGGTTGGCGATCGCAGTTTGTTGTTAAAGTGCACAGAGAACGCTGCTGCCCATTCTCTGGTGTGTCCCTTAGTCGCCACTTACGACACCCACGGGAAGATATGGGATAGTGAAATTCTTTACGTCCATCACCATACGGAAATTTTGAATTGTTTTATACGATCATATTGCAAACATTCTAGTATTACGTTATAACCATAGCAATTATGAAGGGAATTTTTTATTTGCCATTATCCCAGTAACCTTCTTTAAACCGAACCTAAAACCCCAAGAAGTTTTGTTACAATTTCTTTCATATTTAATTCAGATCATAATCTTTACATTCAAAGAAGGCGATCAATGTAAAGATGATTCATTCGTTTTCTAATGAGAAACCTTATTAAAGACTATTTTACATTTCGTGTGGATCCCCTTTGGTTTATTCTTCAAAAAACTTTTCTTAAAGGCTGTCAATGTCTTCGTTTTTAAAATAACTTTTGTGAAATTTTGTTACAATTTCTTTCATATTTAATTCAGATCATAATCTTTTTATTGATCGCCTTCTTTGAATTTATGTTGGTGCCATTAGAAACCTTATTAAAAACTATTTTACATTTCGTGTGGATCTCCTTTGGTTTATACTTCAAAAAACTTTTCTTTAAGGCTGTCAATGTCTTCCTTTTCAAAATGACTTTAGTAAAATTTTGTTACAATTTCTTTCATATTTAATCCAGATCATAATCTTTGGACTGGATCGATACATCACAATACCCTCGTCTGCGCACTCGTTGTCGGACAGGGAGTCCAATTCCATCTCGTCGTCAGCTGGGCCGTCATCTGCGCCGTCAATGTGCTCGCCCCGGAACACAGACTGCACTTCCAACCCGATATCGACCGGCCGTCATCTCTGCCTGTCTGGCCAACATCGTCTTCGAACAGGCAGCTCTCTCCGTCGGTCGCCATCGCCATCAATTTCGTCGCCTTCTCCGTTAATGTGGTTATCACTGCACTGTATGTTGTTTTGTGTTTGTTCGTCCTTAATTACAATACTAGAAAATAAATTTGCATTAACATCTTCACACAATACATCGGGTTGTTTTTTATCTGCTTTTATTTCAGCGTTTATTATGTGATGTTCGCAATAATGTCATCTGCGTTGAAATTCACTCCTCAAGTAATCGCACAATACTGCGAAGTCAATGTCATAATCAAAAATCATACGATAATGATGATTTGCCGCCCCCTGGAGAAATCCTCCTAAGATTAGGCTATAGTCGCTCTTTCTCCATTCATTTCTTTCAGCCACTGCCTCGAATTCGGTTAAAAATTCCTCTACGCAGTCTCCGTCACAGCCTGAATAATTATAGTTCATCATGCTTGTTTTACACTCAAAAACATTTAAAACAAAACTACTTAGCTTAATTTCTGCTTTTACTCAAACTGCCATCCGCTTAAGGGAGGGAACGAGATTTTATTAATTTTTTCTTGGTTCAGATATATCACTATTTCATAACAAGTTTCTATTGACAGCCGACCATAGATTAATAAATTTCTTCCATATTTAATAAATTACTTACTCTTTGGTCCGCGCTTCGTTTGTCTATGATATTGACAAATAATCTATAATAGGTCTACCTACATTTAATATGTTTTATTTATATACTTACACATATTTTGACCCGCTTTCTGTGTTTATTATAATTCTTTTGTTATTTATATATACTATTTTATTTATTTTTTTATTGTATTTTCCGTTTCCGTAAGTGTGTCCGTGGCATGAACAGTGGGCCCTATCAGAATATCAGCGCAGGGTTATTTCCTTTTTTGGATATCGCTGCACATGCTGAGATAGGAGCCTTTTTGGTCTCGCACGGGGTTTTTTATTTTGACTATTGTGTAATTTTTATGCTTATTTCTCGTGTCTCCTGTGCGGGTCACAAATAAATATTTTTCTTTCTTTCTTTCTTAACATTTATATAACATTTTACTATGCACAATGCATAGTAAAATGTTATATGATACACGTACGTAAGGTGATTTCCGACTCGTGTTATAATTTTATTTTTGCCTTATACATGCCTTTAGGCTTCGTGCACTGTTTCGCCATGCACACGCGATCTAGTACTGTAGTAGTATAACAATTACTTCTTGGTTTTTTTAGGGTTCCGTACCCAAAAGGGTAAAAACGGGACCCTATTACTGAGACTACGCGGTCCGTCTGTCTGTCTGTCTGTCTGTCCATCTGTCACCAGGCTGTATCTCATGAACCGTGATAGCTGGACAGTTGAAAATTTCACAGATGATGGATTTCTGTTGCCGCTATAACAACAAATACTAATAACAGAATAAAATAAATATTTAAGTGGGGCTCCTATACAAAAATCGTGTTTTTTTTGCCGTTTTTGCGATAATGGTACGGAACCATTCGTGCGCGAGCCCAACTCGCACTTGGCCTGTTTTTTTTACTGGCTTTTTTGTATACTGTACGCCGTATATACGCGAAAAATACCTTTTTTTTACCGGGATTTTAAACGATCTGGCGCAGCTCCGACAAAATGTGATGGGGGGAGCTCAGGGAGCTTACAATAAGACACAGGAATCACTTTTATACTTGAATTTTAGTACCAATGTGCCTGCCTTTAGGCCACCCACTTCTCTAGAATTGACAATCAAAACTTAATAAAAACATGACAAGCGTTCCTATTTCAATTACCTTGCAATAGTTATTTATGCTACAAGTACGGAAGGTAGGTGGTAAGTCAGAAATCACCTTACGTACGTGTATCATATAACATTTTACTATGCATTGTGCGAGGAATTAAAAAGATATATCTGAACCAAGCAAAAATTAATAAAATGGCGGGCTTTTTCAAGCGCGCTCAGCATAACCACAGATTAACTAAAAGTTCCTCGGGCATATCTACTGCGCATGTGCAAATAGCTGTCACGTCGTAACGCAAAAAGGCACGAGTAAAATATACGTTCTGCCAAACATATTTAATGAATATTTAAAATTAATAATTTATTGATCAAAATATAAATCTAGAGTAATTAAAAACGCCTTTAATGAAGTATTAGTTTTATTTTACCTTTTATATGAATGATAATCTGTACATCACTAATTTTTAAAACTTTTCTCAAATAATAAAAGCTCTATGCGTCGGGCTGACGTTGGAGATAAAAATTAAAAAAAGAAAACCGGTGAGTAAAAAGCACTAGTAAAAAAGTGACACTTTCTGCACAGTTTGGCTGCTTGGAAAACGCTCTTTTCGAGGACATGCATTGTAATAGTACATGTGATACAAGGGTGGAAAGTAGATTATTGCAAACGAGCTTACATTAACAAGCCCGAGCCGAAGGCGAGGGTTTTTAATGACACGAGTTTGCAATAACCTACACAACCGTGTATCACACGACATTTTTCAATACAGTTGTGGAAAATATTAAAAACAAATCAAAGAATTAGATTTGTTTATTCAAAAAAAAAATAATTCGCTCGTTTTTGCAACTGGACATATTTTTTTACAACGAAAACAACCTACACATTCTATTCGATTTTTGACAAATGTTGATGTTAAAATAATTAAATTGAAACTGGTAATTAAATATATTAAACAACCATTTAAAGGACTTTTGAGAGTTTAATGCTAAAACGTACGGAATCATATTCTATGTATGAAAACTATTTGCTACTAAACTTTTTAATTGACTTATAAATTTAAAACTCAACTGCAAAAGTAATGATCGAGCTCGTAAGCAAAAGTCACGACCGCGTAACAGAAAGATGCCTATGCATAAGATTTAATTTTCGAATCATAAGTATAGCCTCTGAAAGTACACCATGTTTAACAACTGTATTGAAAAACTATTTAATTATCTGATGCCAGAATTATTATAGGCAACGAGTTTGCCTTTTGATAGGCAGAGTCCTCACACTCGTACACTAAAACTACACTGGTAGTTTTATAAATGGATGGTAACGAGGGTCTCAAAGACACGTCCTCGGCCTGAGGACGGAGTCACCGCCGGCGGTTTGGACTCCTTACAGCAAAAAAATATAAGCAATTCAACTTTTATGGAGAAATATGAAATGAAAGCATTTATTCCTGCGGCATAAATAGAAAAAACAAACATAACCAGGTAATATTTCGAACAAGGATCTCTACACAAAGCTATCTTCCGTTTATGAGATCATTGCAATCAGAAGATTCACTAAAAAAGTGGGTCAAGAGCGTGTTGCACTCCAAACAGCAAATGTATTACCCTATAATGTGCAATATGACTTGTTTGCGTATACCCTATAATGTGCAATATGACTTGTTTGCGTACAGTCTTTGATTATATCCCACCATCGCTTCAATTGCATAACCAATCGGCTAAATTTTGTAATGGGCAGCCACGATGTTCGATCTGCTCAGGGGAGCATTTGTATAAAGATTGTGATAAGCCATACGAAATCTGCTGCATCAATTGTAGCTGTCCTCATCTAGCAATAGCAAAAATCTAAAATTACTTAAGCAAGTGTTGCTTTGACTAAGATATCTCAAAATACTGAATTTCCTCCACTGCCGTTGCCAAAACACCCACTTCAAAATGTAAATAAATCTGTAAATATTAAACCTGTTTATAAAATTGTAAATAGTAATGTAAATAAATCTGTACAGAGCAAGCCTGTTTCCCAGGCTGTCAGCAATGATGTCTTACCTCCGGTAGACATCATGTCTCAAATAATGTCCAACAATGATGTACTAATGGCCCTGGTACAGAGATTGGTGGAATTGGGCAATAAGGGTGACCCATCACTACACTAACAATTAAAGATATGTTACTTAAAAATCTATCCAAATAATGGATTTAACTTTCAACTATTGCACAGTTTAACTTTCAAAGTGCTAATAGTAAAAAGCCCTTACTTATTAAGTTCTTGCAAGAACAAAATATTGATATATGTTTGCTAAATGAAACTTGGTTTAAAATCCAATAGTAACTTTAAAATACCTGGATATAATATTTATAATAGAAATTCAAAGAATGAACATAAAGGGATAGCTATACTGATTAATAGTAGTTTATGAAACTGTTGCATATTAAGGGGTATTAAAACATGAGAAACTTCTTTGTGCAGTCACTGTTTGATTCATGGTTCTCAGTTCTATACCATTGTCATAGGTTTTTTAAAGGAGATACAATATATCCGGTGTACAATTTCTTCTAGTCTTTGATTGCATTCACGGAAAATCATCCACGAGAAGTTAACAAGGGTTATGTGCCGGGAACGCTTAAAGAAGAAGAATTGTATTAAGATACAATGAGCGAACGAGAGATGGCTGCAGGAGGCGGAAGCGTAAGTATTTTTTCTATAGACCGATTGAGGGGGCGAGAGAATTACCTCCTCTGGAAGTTTAATATGAGAAACCTGCTTATCCATGACGACCTTTCGTGTTCTATCTACAGGTATCCGGAGGACGATAAGTCCAGTCCAGAGCTGAAACGGCGTAAGGGGGGTGAAAGGTCGTCGGCTAAGATCTGTCTGTCATTGGACGCTTCGTGCATGTCCCACGTGATGACTGCGAAGACGAGTAAGGATGCCTGGCTGAGCCTAGAAAAAGCGTACGATGATAAGGGCATAGGCAGGAGATTAAAACTGTTGCGGATGCTATGTTTCGTAAAGTTGGACGACTTAGGTGGCGATATGGATAAATATGTTAGCGAATGTTTGTCGCTGTCGCAACAGTTGGCGGCTGTAAATAAACCTATTGACGATGAGTTCCGGGCGGCGATTATTCTTCAGGGATTACCTTCTAAGTTTGATCCAATGATTATGGCCTAAAACCCACCTGCGTTCCTTCAGTTGCTTGCAATGATAATGGCCTTGGAGAGACGTTAAGAAGGAGTGTACCCAGAAAGCGGCGGCAATGGTCTTGACTCGGTTCTTGGCTGACACGTGATACGTAGACTTGGGTGCATCGAGTCACATGACGGGACAGCGAGACTGGATGCATGATTTTTCAAGAAAAAAGGTAGAGGTTAATGTGGCGAGCAAACAGACTTCCGTGGGTATCGGTAATGTGTGTTTAATTAAAACTCGGCGATTATGTTTTTTTTTTTTTTTTTATCTTTTTTTTTTTTTTAGAGGCTTTTAAACTAGATGTTTATGTCAGCCCCATCGTAGCCTTATAACTATTTTACAGCATTACTATGTAAAATTAAAAATAACCAATACATTTATAATTGCTTTGGATACATACATAAGTAATAAAAGGCTAGAATAATTCATTAACCAAATAAAGAAATGACTAATTTATAAACCATTCCAGCCTCTTTTGAAGTTGGGTAAGATAAAATCCCTTGCAACACACCCACATTAGCTTCACACATACCCAGGTCTTTAAATATTGCTTGTCTCTCAGCCCGATTACGGACACATTCCATCAGTATGTGATACACGTCTTCTGGTTTATCACACACTTCGCAATTAGGGGACGTGACTTTTCCCATCATATGTGCATAAAATCCGAGTGGAATGTGTCCGGAACGCAGTCTGTGTGCCAAAACAACAAGTTTGCGACTTACATCACCTACAAACCACGGGGAACGATGAGGTTGACTTTGTATAATCCTATACCAAATACCTTTCGTTTTTGAACGTTCATCAAAATATTCTTTCCAATTTTTTCAAAACACAACTTTTTATATTTAGGTAATATTTCAGAATATGAATTTTGAATGTAAATATCTGTTCCATCTGTAGTTGCAGATTTAGCTAAACGGTCAACTTCTTCGTTCCCCGCTAAACCAATATGGGATCCATTGTATTTTGATGTTGATCTATATAAGCTATAGAAAAGCATCTGTGCCCCAATTTACAACGTGAGATGTGTTGCAAAGCACTTTTACTGTCAGTTAGTATTACATTATTTTTATGTAAATCTAATGACTCAACGTAGGATAACGCCGCCGATATAGCAAACAACTCCAAGGTCATTATACACACCTGCGACGTATTCCTATAGCACACAGCTTGTTTACAGGTTGCAACGTAATACGCTGCCCCTGAAGACGCTTCATTTCTTTTTGAGCCATCCGTAAAGATTTTATACCAATTACTGTATTTTTCGTTTAATTCACAAATAACTTCATTCCTTAGAACATCAATATGATAGTCTCTTTTAGCCTTTTCCATACACAATAAGTTGACATTTAAATATGAGTTCAAATTAATATTAGATAACCACACATCATTTGAAAACATTTCCAAAGGATAAGAAGAAGTACACTTTTCAGTTTCAACTTCATTATAAAGTACCATTAACAAGGGTTTCTTTTTATTTACCCATCTCGTTCCGGGACTGAGAGTAAATTTTACTTTCTGTAAATGGTTTAGCGGTTAAAGGGTTTAGAGTGGAATTTTTTGAGTCTACTTGTAAATCTTGTATAGCTAGTGTTAAAGCGGATAAAGACATTGCGAGGCATGCGCAGCGCACGGCGCTCATCGCATGCTTCGCAATGCGTGGACGTTCATATTCATAGTGAGGAATGTGCTACGGTAACTCAAATCAAAGCAAAATGCGTGCGTTGCGGGCAAAAGGCATGCGTTGCGAGGGTTGCGCGGTGTATGCTTCGCAATGTCAGTATTAGGGCATGCAGTTTCGTACATTTTCAATTTCGAAATTGGCCTCCCCAGTTTCGAAATTTCGAAACTGATGTGCCAAATATGATAAAAAATCTGAGTAATACTTAAGCTAAACTCAAAATGCAAAATTTGTAGTCTGGAAAGGTGCCTAAGTACAATTTATATTCAAAAAAAGTGAATTTTCTTTTTTTTCTCAAGACTTCTACTACAAATACTCCCCAGCTGAAGACGACTCTCGACGATACCATCCAGCATTCCGAGCTCAGAGTGGCATGAGACGTTCGGTTAAAGATAGTTACAGATAGCGCTTCATAAAATTGAGGCGCTGCCGAAGAGCAGAGAGCCACCCAGCTCAGTAGTGACAATAGGAGATGCGCAAGTCTACCATCTTGGTTTAACCATGTACGGTGGGGCTTTATAGCGCCTTTTGCCCCGCATTAGTAGGCCAGTAGTGGGTGCTTTGCATAGAACGCTGCCCAATCTCGGAGGCAGAAATAAACTATTAGATATCCGACGCTGCAGGACTAAAATCAACAGCCTGTAGCGGAAAATGGTTATTTGAATAGCACGTGGCTGGCTGAAAATACCGGAGCGCATCTCCTACAGGCAAATTCAGGTACAGATTACAGATCGGGCACGGTTCCTTACGTGAGTACCTGATTAGGATTGAGTGAGAGGCCACGGTAAATTGCCATCATTGTAGAGGCAACTTGGACTATGCACAGCACACGCTCGAGGAGTGCTTTTTTGGGCCTTTGAACGGTGAGTCTTAGCCGCCAGGATCGGGCGAAGCCTGTCTCTGCCAGTATTAGTGAGAAATATGGTGGCGGAGACAGAAAACTAGAGTGAAATAGCCACCGATTGGAATCGTGAGAAGGCCAATCCCATTCGGAGAAGAAGGTATCGTGGAGGCAACCACCTCGATGTAGACACGCCGAAACCCAGCCTCATTTAAGGCAGGTGGAACTTCGGGGTTTCGGGCGCTCAGAGTGGGAACTCTGTCCGTCCACCGAGTGACCTCAGGCAAGACAGTGGCAAATCGATCACGTGCTGCGGTACACAGTGAGGCTCAAGGGAGACTCCTTTATAGTCTGCCGAAGGATGTGGTATTTTAAGAAGTGCTGTTGGTGATCACCGGTTTGGTTTTAATGGGGTAGAAATACCACACTGCCTGGTTTTATCCCCTAAAGTTCTGGCGCGAGTGGTATTTTAAGAAGTGCTTTTGATCACCGGTTTGGTTTTAATGGGGTAGAAATACCACACTGCCTGGTTTTTTCCCCTAAAGTTCTGGCGCGAGTTCAGGGTTTCCCTCCGATAGCGAAAAAATATGGGCATTCCCAGCAAACGATTGTAGACTTTGTCAAAGTATTCCCCTCACTGGCCACCATTATAATAAAGCTCGGCTTTTTTTAAATGGACGAGCTTCTTTCACTCTTCTTTATTTATTTAACTTCACCATGGTTTACGACCACTCGCGGAAGTATTCTTGTGCTTATTGAAGAATAAGAGCAAAGTAGCTAGCGTCACCAAAGATTTTGTTACGCTCGTGAAAAATCAATGTGAATCCAAGGTAAAGGCTATACGCAGTGATAATGTACGGAGTACGTAAACAAAGAGCTGAGCGTATTCTTCAGACAGAAGGGTATTTGTGCATCAGGTCACCGTATTCGCCCCAATTAAATGGTGCAGCGGAGAGGTTAAACAGAACTCTTTTGGAACGGGTACGTTGTATGTTTATATCACGCGGTTTTGGATCAAAAGTTGTGGGTTGAGGCGGCTAACACTGCCGGGTACCTTATTAATCAGTCGCCGTCTAGTAAATTAGGTGGCAAGACGCCCGAGGAGGTTTGGTCGAGTAATAGGGTAAAGGATGACCACTTGCGGGTTTTCGGTTGCGAAGGCCTATGTACATATTGATGACGTTAAGCGGAATAAGTTACAACCTAAGAGTAGCAGGTTTTTTTTTGTCGGTTATGAAGACAATGGGAGATCTTACAGGTTGTATGACTCTAAGACACGTGCTATAAAGAGAAGCCATGATGTCATATTTATTGAAAGTGTCTTCCCAGCCAAAGAGCTAGGAACTGGACACGGATCAGCTACTATAGAAATCTTTCTTTCAGGGGAAGAAGCTGATGATTACACTAGTGAGGGGAAGTCAAGCGTGCCTTAGAGTGAGGTGGCTGGTTGGTGATGCAGTTCGGGGGCCTGTCACTGAAGAGCCGGTAACGGTGAATGTTGAGCCGTTTGTGTCAGCGAGCGGTGATGATGGCGGCGATGACAATTTATTTTTTGAAGATAGTGTTGAGGAGGTGATGGAGCCTCCGGAACCGAGGTATAATCTTAGATATAGACAACCTAAAGGTTTGTACGAACATAATGCGATCCCAGCTGAACTACGCACTGTTAAGGAAGCTCTGTGTTCTGGGCAGAGCGACTTGTGGCGGCAAGCTATGCAGCGGAGCGAGCATGGGCGTACACAAGACATTTGTGACAAGACATGATACATTATGTCATGTCTTACAATTTGTCATAAATGCTAGCACGGGTCAGAAACATTTTAAAGGCGTGACATGCCTTTCTTGTTGCTGCCCGGCGAGCACGGCCCTATACATCTGTCCCTTTTTTACTGTCGAAACTATGATAGTTTTGACACGTCAGGGTACGGTTTTTGATAATACTGGTGCCATTCTTAACGCGTGTGTTTAGCTCAACTTATACCCGAACACTGAACGTCAGGCATGTGTGTAGAGACAATTCCGATATTGCAGCGACCGCCGTGCACCCTAGATTGCTCCAGCGGTAGGTGTGTGAGAAGCCAGGCGACATAAACGTATAAGCCATAACTATTAATTTAAATTTTCTCCTTTAACTTGAGATGGCATCCGGGGCCATGCACAAGTTGTTCCAGTGACCTGAAACAACTGACCTGTTTGTGTGTGTGAGAAATATTAAGAGAGGGGAATGGATTCTCCTGTATGTAAAAAATAGGCTAAAGGAGGTGACCAACAAGACCTATATTTTCATGAATATGCTTATAAAAAGCGCATCGCTTTTTGTTATGGAGCCAAAAAATATCGTCCATGGAAAAAAAAAGTTATAAACATTTAAAAAAGAAAATGAAATTATGATTGGAAGGATTATAAGAAACACCACTCTACCACCTGCCACTCCGCGACTTCTCCTTTCCAAATAGAATTAGAATCGCTCATTGGCCTCAAAAACCTCACATTCGTCGTAATCGATTTTAGCGATGCAGTCCTATTTTGCTCGCATGGTTTGTGATTGATCTCTTTGAAAAATATGTAATAATAAACATTTTCACCAAATTTCAAGTTCATAAGTCGAAAGGAAGTTAAAAAATTCTTCTGTACAAAATGTAAAAAAAGTTGTCTTTGGTGGCTGGCTTCTCATTCCTTTGTTTTCCAAAATTTTATAAATCAAAAAATAATTTATTTGGCTACTCAACGAGCTCTAAACAACGATACCGCAATCGATGGGGTAGGGGGGACTGAAAAGTATTTTTTGCATAGGTAAAAATATAAAAAATCATTTTTTGAAAATGTGGCTTTAGGTCAACGAGATGCTTATAAAGAATCAACAAACCAGATTTTCAAAAAATGTTTGGCAAGCGGTTGGCCGTTTGACCGTAAAACCCGTGTGACAGACGACGGACAGACAGACGGACATGTGAGTGACAGCAATTGGGTTCCGTTTGGACCCTTCGGATACGGAACCCTAAAAAATAGTCGCATTTAGATTCTGAAGTTATAGCTATACCTGCTTCTGCCCGCGGCTTCGGTCGCGTAAAACGTAAAAAAAAAACAGAGTTTATGAGAATTAGTGGTCTTTATTTTTATTTCTGGATTTTGCGTAACATTAAATGCAGTACGTAGGTACTAATTTCATATAGTCAAATATTACATGATACATCTCAAAATCTTATATTTTCATGAGAAAAGTTACATTATATGTTATATGTGGAAAACGACACTAATACGCTCACTCGCTCGCCGGAGTAAGCGGAATAGATGATTTAGAAATATATGTGAGTGAGTGAATACACGTACGTACGCAATACGTCAATTTGTGTGTCACAAAATCAGGTGCGACAACACGACGATCGAAAAGTTTCTTAGATGTGGTTTCACAATTATTTTTGTTTGCTGGATATTATTTCAATATTTTTTATTAACTCCTAAAAGTAACGTAAAAATTACATTTTGAGTCGTATTACATGGACATTACACGAGAAGGTCAAAAGTAACGTAAAATGTAACAAAATTACATTCTGGCAACGCTGCAATACATCTTCTACCTTTGCTAGTACTGTCATAAATATTTGAAGCCGTGTGCCAAATTAATAGGTTTTATACCATTCCCCCTCTAAAAAGCTTATTTTATTCACTGAGAACAGTGAATAAAAAGCACTTTTTATCACGTGTTTTGGTGTTTGAATTTAGAACACACCAATATATATTCGACGTCCATCTCAATACTATACAACCTCCTAGCGCATAAAATACTCGATACAAACTCCTTGTGCAAAGAATATTCGAATTTCAAACTTCTTCATCTATTTAATTTTCAGTTTGTATTTTATATTTAGGATTTTAATAATAATTTTGATTTTAGTCTAGTATGTTTAGTGAATACTTATTTGGTAATCTGCATTGGTGTTTTATATGTAACGTAACGAAGGTGTTTACTAGCCTCTGAAACACAGATGCTGTTAGCTGATGCTCAGCTTCAATTTACAAAAAATATGAAACACTGAGATTTCAATTTTTTTGTAAATTTTGAAGATAATAAATCATATATTTATTTGTATTCCTTGTGCTTTTCGCTTTTCTTTCTTTTTCTCGTAGTCATGCTAAATATAGGGGTCCGTGGCTTATGCCCCCAGTGGTCGACGCACCCGTGGCCTATGCCCCCGATTCGATAAATTTAATATAAATATTTTTTTGTGCTTTTTCACTTAGTACAGTAAATGAGAATAGTGTTTCACCATAATAAAGTATTTTTCCTTGCTAACCAAAATTTTTCTATCTTATAGCAGAGAAAATAGATCGTCACTTAACCTTATCCTTACTTTTTCTCCGTTAAAAGCATTATATATTATGTACAAACATCCAAAAAATCAAAAAGACTTCATTTAAAATGTTAGTGAAAGTTGTTAATATACATTCCTGTGAGCAGACGAAAGAACAACACAAGAAATAATGATAAAATGATTGCCCATTTGACTGAACAGTACGAAAACAAAAAAATTACCATAATCATGTTTTTAGAACAAATCCGCCCATATGTGGCAATCAGTCCAAAAAGTCATTATTTAACTTACTTATAACTCACTTAATTAACTTATATATATAATTATAGTGAAAAGAGATGATTTTGCTAGTATACTATTTATAAGTTTTAATTTTTGAAATTATAATTTTTATATTTGTTTAAGTTTTTACACTTGATTATTTTTTTGCTTAGAAAATTTTAAAACATTTGACTTGTAAAAAAAATGTTTATTATTTGATTCAAGCCTGATTATTTTGTTTTGTTATTGCTATTGGAACTGACTGTTATAATTAGTTAAAATAATTCTCATTTGTTTATAGTTTCATAGTTGATTACGTTTAATTATTATTGTTACAAACATAAAAAGAACATATCATTATGTTAGAAGTTAGTTGCTCTGCAGTAATTTTTAAGACTGACTATTTAAAATCACTATCTTATTTTATTACAATTAAGACTGATCATTATAATTAAGTTGAATGATTATCTTGATTATAGGTGATGAAAACTGTGATTTATATACAATTTTTTTACTAGATTTCTTATTGAGATAAATAAATCAATATTGAAAAATAACTAAGACTTTCATTTTTCAAAAAATACAACCAATATTTTCTTTTTACCAATATTTAGCATTTCTTTGTTTTAAATATAATCATGATTTAATATTATAAATATAACAATCAATATACATTTATTATTTTTGTACAACATTTTTGTGCCTGACAGTATATTTGATCAAAAACTGCTTAGAAATAATTTAAT
Source organism: Anorthoa munda (assembly GCA_945859665.1). Classification (NCBI taxonomy): domain Eukaryota; kingdom Metazoa; phylum Arthropoda; class Insecta; order Lepidoptera; family Noctuidae; genus Anorthoa; species Anorthoa munda. Next base: position 44,378,623 of record OX243893.1, read on the forward strand.
CGAATCGGGGGCATAGGCCACGGGTGCGTCGACCACTGGGGGCATAAGCCACGGACCCAAATATAGTATACAAATCTTGAATAAAACGGATTTATATCGAGGGCCATGAGTCACTCGCTATGCTCGTGATTCAATCATCATGAATCACTCCCTACGGTCGTGAGTCAGTTGTTAGAATCCTTCACTTGTTCGTGATTCATCTATGGCCCTCGCTTTAAATCCGTCACTAGTTTTATTCACTAGTTGCATAATATACATTTTTTTTATATATTGGCTTGCGCTCTTTTTTTTTATATAGGCTTGCGCTTGAACACTATCTCACCTGATGGTAAGTGAGATGTGGTCGAAGGTGTAGCTAAAAAGGAATTTTGGCTTTAAATGTCGTTTCTTTGTATTCAGAGCAACGCAATTGTTTATTTGAAACTTACAATTCCTAATAAGTTTGGAGATATTGTCTTATGAAAATAACATAATTTTTGCGTCAAGATTTTTCATTAACAGGACTCTCTCTCTCACCTGGTCATTTTGGGTCTCTTTCACTTGGTCGAAAAACTTTTTACCGAACGAAGCCGTTGTTCGGTAAATATTTATTTTTAAACACATATCAAAATACTAAGTGAGAGAAACAGTGGGCAGCGACTTGAAAAACAATATTGTCGACGGAGCCCCGCTCCGCAGGACTCCCATTTCTGCCTGCAGGGTCTAAAGTAACCTAACACATAGGAGATGACGGGAGCTGAGTTCGCTCACTTTGAAATAATTAATTAATAAAAATGTCAATAAATCATTTGCATGAAAATTCGAAATAAATACCTTAACATAAACAAGACTGCGTGATCGATTTTGCAGCGATTCGTTTCTGTCACTAAATTTTGTAGCAAATTGAAAATGCAGCCAAGTAACCGGCTATATATTTGTGACAAAATAATATTCTCTATAATGTTATTTCGGTTTGGTTAAAATATGGCAAATGAAAAAAGTTCAAAAGAGGCTTCGGCCAAACGCAAAAAGTTATTTTGTAAATCGGTGAAATGTAGTTAGGTAAAATAAAACATATGCCACATGATACTTCGATGATTTGAAAATATGTCAAATAATGCATATAGCAAAAAAGACGTCAGTCAATAGTTTTCGGTAAAATTAAATTCGAACAAAAAAAAATCGGTACAGTGATCGGTTACAGTGCTGCGACAATCGTCCACGCTCGCTGTTTTTGGTAAAATTGCAATCTGGCGTTTCCTCTTGTTCTAAATTCAATGGCAGATTAAGAACTGAATGTGCCGTTCAGCCACCATTCAGTAGCGTCGTAGCTACTCCAGAGGAAGCTACAGCAACAGCAACTTCTTTATGTTTACGTACTTGGACTAAAAGCAGATTCAAAAAAACTAATCCTTTCTCTGTCTCTATCCGTAATCCAGTTCTCTAATTAAATCGTTGCTAACTTCCCCAGTTCTATATGGCCTGTTCATCCTAAAACCTGATGAAGACCTAGAGATTATTTTATCTGTCCTTCATTGTATATTAAATAGTGGTAAGTAGCATCTCGATTCATTAATTCATTCATCATTCTTGTATATCACCCGCCATATTACTTTTGTATTTTTCCCACAGATGTTCGGGATTTGACAGAGCTGCTAATCTGCTTTGTGCGGCCTCTTCAAGTGTTGCGTCTCAGTGGTTATCGATCTCTAATAACCCTCGAGCCTCACATGCTTTGCTATATGTGGAAAAATGGTGAAAAAGCATTCCCAAGCACTAACATTCCATGTTAGTAACATGGACTGTGTAGACTCGTCCTTTAGCATCTCCAGATTTGACACCAGTCCAATCCTGAACTGGAGTTCCTTGTATACGGCGCTTCCAAGTTTTTCGTGTTGCGTCCCATGTGTCCCTCGGTACCTCAGCATAAATAAGGGTTTCACAAACTCATCTCTATTGCAAAGATCAAAAAAATCAGTGAGTGTTGTTTTTGTGTCGACTGAATAATCTTTCTTGGAACTACTTGGAAGTTATTTTTTGTAAATTAAACACGTTCACCGTTCTCTAAATTGACGCTGAGATGTGTGACGGTAGGATTTCTTACGTGCAGTGGAAACCTTAACAACCGCCACACGGCTTCATTAGTACTAACGAGCCGGCCAGATTGAAATGTTTGCACTTCATTGATATGATTTATATGCTCATTATTTTCGAAATTGAAAACTCGATTGCTACCTTTGCTAATATATTTGAAAGCCTCTCTTTATTTATGTGAGCGTTGAATATTTTACATAAAAGGAGTATGGCACCACCCAACTATTATCAACAGTAACGTAACAACCATTTCGGAGTTTCACGCACGCTGTCCGACCTTCGTCTGCAGTCGATCTTCTACGATACAGCGGGTAGCCGTTTTTTTACATTGTGTACAAGTATGATTGACATGCGTGGATTTTTTTGTACATTTACTTTCTTTTATGCAAGGGCTCTGGGGATTAGCGGGGCCACATGGACCATGTATCATATTTTTAACAATTAAATCATGGAGGGTTTTGTCACTTTCTGGATCTGGTATTTCAGCGCTGATCAGTTCTAGTAGTCTTTTAACCACAATAAAATGTGGGCATGTGGAAGAAAGCGCTTCTGCCACTCAATAGAATACATGAAGCAAATTACTTCTGCAAATAATTTGCTTTTGGTTATAGTAGCCATGAGTTTTTTTAACTTTCGACCTGAAAACTCTTGCAACTATCTCGTGCCTGTCATTCGGGCTTTGTCCTGGCATCAATTCAATAGACTATTTCAGGCCAGGCCGGGTTGCAAGTAAACGAAAAAAGAAAATAGGGCGACCGTAAGTACGTACAAACGCAAACGCGTCCAAAGTATTTTCGTGTAAATACCGTGGACTGTTCACAGAATGACCATTTTACCATTTTATATTCTTTCTAAAGCTATTTGAAATGTGTTTCATTAACTATTTCATGCCAGGCCGGGTTGCAAGTAAACGTAAAAATTAAATTAGGGCGACCGTAAGTACGTACATACGCAAACGCGTCCAGAGTATATTCGTGTAAATACCGTGGACTGTTCACAAAATGACCATTTTGCCATTTTATATTACTTTTAAAGCTATTTGGAATGTGTTTATAAGGCGGTTATGTTCATGTAGCATTCTCTGAATTTTTAAATTAGTGTCCTGTTCAATTCCTTGAACGTATTGACATCTGCAGTTAACCTCGTTGTTTTTGTCCCCTATGAAATAAATCTGCATACATTTTTGTTGCTAATTGTTTGCAGGAAGCAAAGAGCCAATCCGATGATAAATTTGACCTTGGATTGTAAAAGTAGGTGAAAACCGATTATTCCCGATGTCCACCACTTGGTTGGCCACCACTGGGGGACAGCGGGAAAAGTTTTAAAAGTTATTCTCGTTGTCCACCACTGGGGTCAGTGACATAGATTTTTAAACATTCTCTATGGCCACCGCTGGGGGACAATGTCACGATTTTGTTTCATTTTGTTTGTTTATTCCAATTTGTTTTTATTCTGTTTTCCTTTTTTTTTGTCTCAAATAACTCAAAACGAAGAAAATCGATCATTTTATTCAAGAAACCCAATTGGGACTTGTAAACGGCCAAATATCTGTGGGCCATTTTCTAGAAATTATGAGAAATTAATACTGTTTTATTTTTATTTTACATGGGTTTGCTCTTGACTCAGACTCAGTCACCTCTGACCTAGACTAGATCTAGGTCAGAGGTGACTGAGTCGACGATAGAATAAATAGAATAGAATAGAATAGTTCTTTATTTGCACAGAAAGTAGGTACAAGTTACAGATTTTGAGTTTTAATGTAATGATCCTTATACTTTACAGATTTTGAGTTTTAATGTAATGATCCTTATACTAACTACCTTAACTAAGGCATGCAAACAGTTTTAACTATAATAATAAAGACCCATTTAATATAAATTATTAAAATATTCAATTAAATCAATACAAATTTACCATGTCAAGATGCCAGCTTGAGCTTATCCAGAAGAAGCCAGTTCACTCAAACTTTGAAGAGATTCGGGTTGAATGCGTTCGGAAACAGACGTAGGTAGTGAGTTCTACTCATTCGCTGTGCGCATTATGAAGGAAGTTTGAAGCAAGAACAATAATATGTTTTACAAATAAATTCCACAGCTACTTCATGTAATAATATAAAAATAATGACGCCACACAAACACTTATATTTAATTGACACATGAAATTAAAAAATGCAATTTGTTTACCTTAACTTTTCTAAAAATAACGGCACATCAATGTCGCCATTAATTAATTGCATTTGTACATGCAATATATATTTATTACGTCTCTTGACGTGTTTTGCCCTATTGTTATATGGGTATGTTGTTAATGCGTTAACAGCATTAAAAGCGGCATCCTGTTTATGCACAGCTAAGCATTTATTTACAGTCGGAGGTCTTCTTTTGAAGCAGTTATTAATATACCCATTCCATCCCTCACAGACGTTGTTCGTACGATGCCGCTCACCAAAACAGCACCACAGTGTCTTCTTGGGCATCCAAAATCTTTTTACGTAATTTAGACATTTTTGCATCTCCTTCCACAACATCATTTTCCGAAACTATATAATCCCATCCATCATCAATACTTGATACAGGCAGAAGAGGCAGGACAGTGCATAGTTACAATTTTATTCATTTTGTTATACTTCTTTAAATTAAGACGTTTTGCTTCGATTATTCCCGTTGTCCACCACCTAGTTTGGCCACCACTGGGGGACAGCGGGAAAACTTTTAAAAAATATTCCCACTGGCCACCACTGGGGGACAGCGGGAAAATTTTTAAAAAATATTCTCACTGGCCACCACTGGGGGACAGCGACATGGATTTTTAAATTATTCTCGTTGTCCACCACGGGGCTGACAGACTTTTAAATTATTCTCGCCACCACCACCACTGGGGCACAATGCCACAACTTTTGATCCAATTCCCATTGGCCATCAATCTAAATTATTTTTTCTAGACCAAATCCGTAAAGATATTAAGCTATCCTTTACTGGTCTAAAGGATAGCTTAATATACTTACGGATTTGGTCTTTTAGCTAATAATGCTAGGTTTGAGACTAAATTAATTTCCTAAATTATATGATAGGTAATTATTAGTCATTTATATTCTTAAAATCAACTTTTATTAAATGTTTCAATAAAATTAAAAGAAAAATCATCCTAACTAACTACCTATTAAAGGTTTGATTGCTTATTTTTTTAATGAATTGGTTAATTAACTGACATAATATTTTCACAGCGACAACATACTTCTACACTTACTACAGTGAGTATGCTCAAGAACTCCACGACCTCATTCCACCGGCCCCCTTCTACCATTGGACATCTAGACGCACTGCAAGTTACCATCCTTACCATGTTGCCATTCCACCAATTCGCACCAAGCGCTTCCAAACATCCTTCATAATGCGCACAGCCAATGAGTGGAACTCACTATCTGCGTCTGTATTTCCGAAAGCATTCAACCCGAATCTCTTCAAAGTTAGAGTGAACAGGCTTCCTCTGGGTAAGCTCACTCCATCGTCGACTCTGTTTCTGTTACCTCGGACCTAGACTAGAGTCAAGAGCAAACATATCGCAAACAAAAAAAAAAGCAATATTAAATTCTCATAGTTTCGAGAAATTGGCCTACAGATATTCGGCCGTTTACAAGTTCCCTTTGGGTTTCTTGAACAAACTGATCACTGTAAACGTACTTTTTCTTGCGTTTTTTTGACTTTTCAATATTTTCAGTTATTATTTTCAGTTTTTGTGGTGGCGAGAATAATTTAAAAGTCTGTCAGCCCCGTGGTGGACAACGAGAATAATTTAAAAATCCATGTCGCTGTCCCCCAGTGGTGGCCAGTGAGAATATTTTTTAAAAGTTTTCCCGCTGTCCCCCAGTGGTGGCCAGTGGGAATATTTTTTAAAAGTTTTCCCGCTGTCCTCCAGTGGTGGCCAAACTAGGTGGTGGACAACGGGAATAATCGGTTTTGCTTTCGTCCATAATTGGTTTTGGAAATGGAAATAACATCCATGATGCTTTGATAAAGGAAACACACTTCTTACGGCACCGATAAAAGATTGTTCGTAGTCCGATATAAATTTAGAAGAGTTCCATTCTGGAATTTGCGACTTAATCATTTCCAACATTAGAATATATGTTTCCTTTTTTTTATTTACCTGATGTACATAAGCAACCGGCACTACAAAGTTTTTATTCTCGGTGCTTCCTATGTCGGAAAAGATCACATACAACTGTTGGAATGATCTAGGACATTTTTTGAATGTACCGTCGCAAAAGAATATTTTCCCGTTTTAAATTATTTCTCTAGCTTCTTTCGAAACAAAAATTAAAATACGTTTGTGATGATAGTCAGCCAAAAGTAATTCTTTATGATCTTTACCAATTTCTACTTCAGTTCTGACACTATAAGCTGTCTTTTTAACTTCCTGTTTTTTTATTTATCCGTCTATAAGCAACCGATTTATAGCTTTCGTACCGTGGTAGTGTTTCAATAAGGTTTAGACCCATATCTTTGGAAGTGGCCACGGTCTTTTTATAAATGGCAGGTACAGCAGATTTCTTCTGAAGTTGTCGCGGTATCTATACTATCTATACTCGAACTAATTAAATAGCATACGGTATTTTTGTTTTCATCAGGCATACAGTTATTGGAATGCTCACGTTTTTTCACAACCTTCGATTCATCCTAAAAAATAAAAGGTCTATGTCATTATCAGACTTATAATGATCCCACTGCTGGGATACAGGCTGTTGTCCATGAAGGATAATTAATTATGTCAGTCAGACCATTAACGGTTTATAGGGTAGGTTTAGATGCTTAGCAACATGCCTAACAATGGTTGTCAATACCTAATAAAAGTTATGTTCTGTTCACTATATAAATATTCCACTGTGTTATCATTATACCTTCAATTCCCAACACAAGCATCCTCTCTGTGAGAGAGGTTATGCCCCTTAATCCACCACGCGGGCCCAATAAGGGTTGGTGGAAGTCATGTCTTTGATTTTTTGATTCTAAGACACGCCGGTTTCCTCACGATGTTTTCCTTCACCGTTTTAAGAGCAGTGATGATGAAATAATTTAGAGTAAAAAAAAGAGCGCCGCCCAATAGCTAAACATCGAAGACCAGAAGATGTGCTCAAAGATCAGTGGATTCAAGGGTCACAACTGAAATCAGTCGGTCATTTTCTAGAAATGATGTAGTAAATAATAATTCAGGAATAAACCACTTTTTAAGTTAATTAAGTAGAATTACAAACTTATTCTAAGTTGTAGACGATTATGTCTACCTGGGACAAACGGTCCAGTTGGGTAGGTCTAACTTCGAGAAAGAGGTTAACCGTCGAATCCGACTCGGCTGGGCGGCGTTCGGGAAGCGCCCCGAGAAGATACATCTTCTCGTCCAATTTACCGCAGTGTTTCAAGACAAAAGTCTATGACCAGTGTGTGTGGGCCAGTGATCACCTATGGGACGGAGACGTGGTCGCTCACAATGGGCCTTAACAGAAAGCTTAAAGTCATCCAAAGGGCAATGGAGAGAGCTATGCTCGGCGTTTCCTTGCGTGATTACGTCAGAAATGAGAATATCCGCAGGAGAACCATTGCGAAACTTAAATGACAGTGGTCAGGGCACATTGCTCGCAGAACGGATAGCCGATGGGGCCGAAAAGTTCTGGAATGGAGACCGCGAACCGGAAGACGATGCGTTGGAAGGCTTTCCACTAAGTGGACCGATGACCTGGTTAAGGTTGCGGGAAGGCGCTCGATGCGAGACGCACGGGATCAGTCAATGTGGCGACGCTTGAGGGAGGCCTTTGTCCAGCAGTGGACCTCTTTCGGCTGATGATGATGATTTTTTTTAAGAAGAAAAGTTTTTTTTTTATATTTTGCGTTTATAACGTTCAATGTACTTAAATAACATTGAAAAAACCGAACGCCTTAGGTGGGACTCGAACCCAACGCCACCGAGACTCTGCAATAGTCGACTTGCGAAATTCTTCAACGTTTTTGGTACATTTTTTTTTGGTGCTTTCAGATTTCGCGAGCTAGGTCTTGATGAATCGCTCATTATTAAGAATATGGTGTCAGCGCCAAAATCCAAATTCGCAATTTCCCATATTATTTATTTTACGAATTCTTCAAATTACGTAACATTATTTTTCCTAATTATTATTTTTTCAAATTCTTATATTTCCGAATTCCTAGGTTTCCTAATTGTTTTTTGTCCTAACACCAAATTTTCCAAATGAGTACAGTTCGATATAAAAAGGAAAATAAACGCGATTGTCATAAGTTAAAAAAACTTAAAATCAAAACCACTTATTTCAGCCAGTAAATCAAAGAAAGTAAAAGAAAGAGGTCTAGAGCAAAATGAGGAGGAAATAAAAGAACTATATACTACGATGTACATGTATAAAAAGATGGGTGAAAACCATTCATTCCATTTCGAACATAAAATAGGAACCTGTTTTTTTTAAAGAAGTTCTGTGGTTCACGTATCAATACTGTTACTTGAACCAACGTGTTATAATATAATTTCTTTAAACATTCTTCAGGCTATATTGCGCTTTTTAATAAATCATCAATGGCTTTGCTCCTATTTATCCTATTATCTTTTCATAATATTTGCCCAGCAGTGGGACAATATAGGCTAACAAAAAAAAATATGATGCCTCTTTTTTCAGAAAATGTATGAAAAATAATAAATAAATTACTTCTGCCTACCTTTTTATTTAAACGGAAGTGCCAACCTCTCAATCGTCCTCTTGTCCTATGGCGTTCACTAGAACAACTCCACAAATCAAAGCAGATTTTGGTCATCCACGAGATGAATTGTGTGTGGAACAAAATCTGTTACAAAGTTTTTATTGTGATTGTACTTAAATGTAGAAAATACGGAATGTGGAATAAAATGGAACATGTAATAATGAGAAAGTGTAAATAAATGAATATTAAAAAATTGGAATAAGTAAAAATAAGAATTCGGAAAAATAAGAATATGAAGGATTAAGAAATTGGACAATTTATACTTCGGAAAGCATCGCCGACACCATTTTGATACTTTACATATCATAAATTATATTGTCGTTGCAGAAATCTCTTAAATATTCTTTTTAATTTATTATAAGCAATTGAAAAACGGATGCCCGATGGGGCAGAAAGGTTCTGGAGTGGCGACCGCGAACCGGAAGACGTTGCGTTGGAAGGCCTCCCACTAGGTGGACCGATGACCTGGTGAAGGTTGCGGGGATCCGCTGGTTGCGAGACGCACGGGACCGGTCAATGTGGCGACGCTTGGGGGAGGCCTATGTCCAGCAGTGGACGTCTTTCGGCTGATATGATGATGATGATGATGAATTGAAAATCGATAAAATTTTAAAAAGAACAACCACCTGTCGGTGGATCTTTTTAATTTTTTTTGATAACGTTTTTAAAATTAAAAACCTAGTGTATACAGAAATAAAAAGTGTGTTACCTAGTCCGATTACTGAACAAGGATTATATCTTTCTGTAAAGAAGAATTTTAATTATTTTTTGATGTGCCAGAGCCAAGAGAAGATGACAGTTTCAGATACAGCAGTGATACTACACAAAATAAAGAATTATGCTCAAGTAAGTCGATAAACTTTGATTTTATGATTGATTTGTATCAATGGGAGAGAATTCAGCCGATATGTAAGCAATTTAAAGTTACTCAAAATTCAAAACCTCTTATTACACAAAAATACCGATTACCAAAACATATGTGGGGTATTGCGTGAGGAAATATGGCAAGCAATGAAAACTCCTTGTTCTTGGATTTTTAAACAATATACCGTTAAAAATGAGGACCGAATCACTTGCAAAGGTTTATGTAAACAATGCAAAGCATCGATAAATATTGTGATTTCCTGGCCTGTCGATAAAATAGCTCACTGTATGTGTAGTTTAATATTTTTCGATGCATCATTTATTCATGTTGCCGACAAAAAGATTAAATTATCACCAGCAAAACGCGTTGAAATGTCAGGAACTAAAATATGAATCTGCTATCACTTATCGCAATCAATTAGCTAATGAACTCATGGATGCTGATGACATTGAACCACCACATATTCCGACTGTTGGATGCTTGAGACAAATCAAATACGAAAAAAGACAAAGTTCATATTATGATAGAAATCAAGTATTATCTTTGTGGATCTCGTATTTCACCATATAAAGAAGCCATAAAGCAAATATCTTTGGACCCTTTTTATGTTTTTTATTGGACTCACTTACAAGAAGCCTGCTGTAAAAAAATTAAGAAGTTTGATAAATTCGTTCTAGGTGTCGCTGCTACCGGCAGCATCTTTAAAGATTTTGGTCCGAGTAATAAGATGTTAGTAACTAAACATATATTTTATATGTATTGATCATGAAAACTCAAGAAAACCAAAGTTCCATCCCAGTCTCACAAATGATATCTGAAAGTCAGACAATGGCTACAATATATAAGTGGATTCATGCTTGGAGTAAATATAATCCTGTTCCCAATGAGGTCAACTTAGACGACTTTGTCGCTTTAATTGGAGCCACAGTAAAGGCCTTTACAAAATAAAATACTACTGCTGAATATGTCGAAAAGTCTTTTAGAAGATTAGAAAAAGGACGTAGGGTTACATACGCATTGACACAAGTCATTTTATAAAATTTTTATTTAACCTGTCGTGTTTTAAGCATACTGATAACAGAGTGAAATTTTTTTATATCAGATAACTAATTGAGTTAAAAAATTGCGACGATTATCTCAAAGCGAAAGTTATATATCAGATTTGATTATTTTATGCTTAAATCAAAGAGATGGTATGAACAATCGTGGAAATCCTTCAAGGTGCGAAAATTCCAAGATCAGACTAAAAAAACTTTCATCATTTCATGAGAAGGATACTGAAATCAAAATCGTAGATAATGCCCAATTGAATGCAAAAATTGCTGATCCAAATACATCATTATTTAAAGACACTATCAACACTACTGACCGTGAAAATACAGCAATATTTGAACAAATCCCCAATGGCTTTATGAAAAAATTTATGCTGAAAAGTTAATTATAATTATAAGTGATGATAATGATTTAGGTACCACGAAAACCTATACTACTTTCCAGCTTTTGTGTGATAAAACACAATAAAAGCTGAAAAGTAGACCATATTTGTGACCATATTGTTTGGACCATATGTATGGTCCAATGTAATGAAAAATCTTTATGGATCAAATATAGACAAACCTACATCTTCAAACGTAGAATCCTATTTCAAGTACTTGAAAAGGCTTCTTTTTAAAATCGATACAAAGTCTCACGTGTTGATAAATTTATAATAAAGCATCTAAAATATCTGACCGGAGAATTGAAAATCGCTAACAGTAACTTAGCAGCTCCAAAGAAAACGCCAAAAATTCAACAGGAAAAAGTTAAAACGGAAAGTAAAAATGTAAATAAAATGGTACTGAAATTTACTGACGACTCGGTTTTTTCAGAAAATCCAAGTCTGATAGAGAATTGGAATGGCCTAGGTATAATAAACAATAAAAATGTCAGACTAAACCAAAAAGAAAAGTTTTATTGCTCTAGAACGGTGGCAGATTTATAGTTGATAATGAAATTGTGATTAATACAAATACATGTGCCATGGATTCCGTGTGCCAAGCCTTAGCTTTGTCATATATTGATGGTAGTACTATAAATCAAATAATACAAGAAAGTGAGAACATGCTTTGCCAGCTCATCAAATGAATGTGTAAAAAGAACAATGAAAACGTTTATAAAATTAAAAACATATTTTTACAAAATTCAAAAAGGAGCTACTATTGAAGTTGATTGCGAATGCAATGTGTTGAATATTTTTGATCGAATTCTGGTTGACTGCTATCTTTATAGTGCGGATGAAAAATATTGTACCGATTTAAACGGTTATGTAAATAAAGTAAGGAGAAAAAATATCTTTATACTCGTAGTGCGGATGAAAAATATTGCACCGATTTTAACTGTTCTGTAAATAAAGTAACGAGAAAAAATTCTGTTTTACGTTTACACGATAAAAGTGCAACTGAAATTCAAGTAGCTGCAAATACATTACTAAATAATACCGACATGACAACATTTCGTCGATCTACTTGCAAAGGTATAAAAACATTTGAACTGATCCTACGCAATCTTGTAAGTTTTGAAATATCAGATGCAGCTGTTTCTGTGTATGAAGCACCTGCAAAACTAGTTTTAAAGGACAATGAATATGAGCTTCTTTCAATTATAGAATTTGTGCCAGCTGCTGTTGGTAAAATGGGCCACTATAAAGTAATGCTATAGGCGTGGAAATGTATGGAAATGCTACGACGATCTAAGTACGAAAATCATACGAAGTTCCAACAAAAAAGTGATTCCACATTGTATTGTTTACGTTAGGAAATAGATGTCATAATTTATTTGCACAAATTAATGTAATGTTAATAAATAAGAATAATTATTATAATAAGTAGTCGGTTAAAAAATAACTGTTGTCTTTAATTTTTTCACTTTTTAGCTCACATTTTTTGAACGCAGTTCTTTATGCAGGGCACTTTTTGTTTGCGGGCTCAGGGACTAAGACCGAAAAATGTGTAACGACATATTTTATTTCAAAACCCAACTTTGCAGTGATTTTTGCGGCACTTGCCGATCACCTAAGTAGTAACGGCCCCGACTTAAGTGTCGTAGGTTCGAACCCAGGCAGACACATTTTACTTTGTGACAATTATGTCAGTACCACTGCTTTAAAAACGGTGAAGGAAAACATCGTGAGGAAATCGGCAAGAGAAGACATGTATGAAAAAGGCTGATGATGATGAAAAAGCCTCGTAAAACATTAATGTACGGTAGATTAATTTCATCTCAATATTAGCAGGCAACTTTAGAAAAATGTCGGTTTAGCCACTAATAAATACATAAGTATTCTGTGTCAGTAAGATATACATCGTTATTAAATACAGCCATGATTAAAAATAATATAGAAACTAGGCACCATTTGGTTATTTCAGAAAATAAAGAAACGATCAATAAAGAACCTTACCTTTTGATTTATAAACGCAGTTTTCGACATACGTCACTTTGCTATCATAAATTTAATAGGCACAGGGGCTTTTAAATTCTTGACTAGCTTATAGATAGAATAGCAGGATCTACTGGGTCTAGGCTTATAAATTGTGAAATAAGCAATTATTATTATGTCCTTTATTGCTTTTTTTTCTTATTTATTACATTTTTAAATATTTTTATTAAATAAATTACAAAAAAAAAACATTTAAAAATATAAAAAATAGAGGCGAACCGGTATCGGGAGCAGGGTCCAAGCTACCGGTGGTTAGGGTTCCAGAGACAGGAACCTCCTCACAATGCGAGCCGTATCGAGGAGTACTGCCTTCTGTATCAGACCCTTGATCCAACCGCCCAATGAAAGCCTCGACAGATGGTCGTCGAGGCTCTTGGCCATCAGGCCGTTGGCCGTAACGACAATCGGCACAATGACCGCCGAGTCCACATTCCACATGTCGACAACCTCGTGTGCTAAGTCAAGATACTTAATTTGTTTCTCTTTCTCAGCTTTCACGAGGTTCTCGTCATGCGGGATTGTGACATCGATTATCATTGTGCGGCGCGCTAATCGGTCTATCACCACTATATCCGGCTTATTAGCAACAATAGTCCTATCAGTGATGATAGACCGATCCCAGTACAACGTGACATGGTCATTTTCGAGAACTGGGTCGGGCACATACTTGTAATACGGTACCTCCGATTCCACTAGATTGTACTTCAAAGCAAGTTGCTGGTGAATAATCCTGGCCACTTGGTTATGCCTGTGTAAGTATTCGCCGTTAGCCAGACGAGAACAACCAGAGATAATATGTCGGATGGATTCTCCTGGGCGGTGGCATGCCCGACACACGTCAACCGTCCCATCCTTCATTATATGTCTCCGGTAGTTATTCGTCAGGATAACTTCGTCCATAATTGCACAGACAAAACCTTCAGTTTCCCCGAAAAGGTCACCGAAACGTAGCCAGGATACGGACGATGGGAAGTCTACATCGGGCCCATGGAGAGCCCGATAGAAGCGTCCGTGTAGCTCCTTGCCTTGCCATACCTCTTTGCGTTCATCAGTCGATAGTATTACAGGCTTGCGCCAGTTCTCTTTAGCCATGGACAACGGGGTGAGTCCCTTGTCCACTGCGACCACATCCCGGTGCATACCCACTTCAGCTTTTAAAAAGTATTCTCTGAGGCTGCACACCTCGCGGTTGTGAAGAGTCTTGGCGTTTAAAAAGCCTCGACCCCCACACTTCCGCGGGATGTACAGTCTCATCACCGATGATCGTGGGTGATGCATCCGGTTTGCGGTCAGCAGTGTCCGGACCCTCCTGTCGAGGGCGTCGAGCTCGGTCTGAGTCCATTTGAGTATGCCGAAAGAGTACATCAAAACCGGCATGACCCAACTGTTGAAGGCGCGCACCTTATTTCCACCTGACAAAAGACTATCTAATACCTTTTTCAGGCGGCCAAAGAAACGCTCCTTCAGCAGTTGCTTCATGTCAGTACTGTTGATGCCCAACGCTTCCGACATACCCAAATACTTGTAAGTTTCAGTCGAGGAGAGGTGTCTAAGGTGTATGGAATCAGAGAGTTGAATTCCCTCGGATTCCATAATCTCCCCTTGCTTTACATGCATGACTGCACATTTGTCCACACCAAATTCCATTCTGATGGAGTTACTAAAGGTTTCAGTTACCTTCAGTAACTCCGTCAGTTGGAATTTGTTGGGGGTAAAGAGTTTCAGATCACCCATGTAAAGGAGGTGAGATATGACCTGACCACCTCTTCTCAACCGATAGCCTAGTCCTGAATCCTCCAGCAGTGTACTTAGAGGATTCAGGGCTAAGCAGAACCAAAGTGGACTCAAACTGTCGCCCTGAAATATCCCCCGCTTAATCCATACAGGCTCATCATCCCCCTGAATCGGTCGACATCCTGGATATCGAAGGACTGTCTTCCATTGACCCATACATGACTCAAGGAAGGTGCATAGAGTTGCATCTATTTTGTACAACTCCAGCACCCTCATGAGCCATGTATGTGGCACAGAGTCGTAGGCCTTCTTGTAGTCTATCCAGCATGTCGACAGATCCTTGCGGGATCGACGAACCTGCTGGCTTATAGCCATGTCAATGAGGAGTAGCTCCTTAGTGCCGCGGGACCCATTCCTACATCCATTCTGAGAGGTAGACATAATTGAGTTACCCTCAATGTGTTTATCAATTTTTGCTCTCAGGATGGATGTAAGAAGTTTATAAACCGTCGATAAGCATGTTATTGGTCTATAATTCTTGGGTTCCGCGGGACTACCTGTCTTATGGAGCAGGTGGGTAATGCCTGTTGTCAAAAACTGCGGCAGCGACCCAGACTCTAAACATGACTGGAATTGAGATGCCAGAAACGCATGTGAGCTGCTATACCATTTTAGCCAGAAGTTATGCAGTCCGTCCGGTCCTGGAGACTTCCAGTTCGGTAGCGGACGAACTGCTTTGGCTACATCAGTTGGACTGATGATTACTTTTTCCATTTCTGGTATAGCTTCACACACGCGCTCGACATCACGCATCCAGCCACCCTCAGTGTGACAGACGGGCACCGACCAGATGCTTCGCCAGAATGTGCTCGTGGCTTCATCATCCGGGCGGCACACGTCAGTCACATTTTGTTCAGGTCGCTCCCAAGTTCTGTATACCCACCTCTCATCACTCTGGAACATGCGATTCTGCGAGTACCGGTCAACCCGCCGCTTATACCGCCGAATACGGCTGGCCCATGCACAAACTTTCTGCTTCAGGAAGTCGATGCGCTCCGTGACACGGGACATGTATTCTCGAGGACTGATTCCAGTCCCCGAAAATGCCCGCCTCACGAAGCGCATCACACGTGGTCGTGTATTGCCCTCCCTGAAACAGCATAGTTTGCCGATGAGTACCCTAGCCCCATCGATACGCCGTTCGATCCTGCATTGCCAGGCTGGCACGGCAGGCTTTGGCCGAATAGTCACGTTTGGGAACTTAACATTGGCCAAACGACATGCCGCAACAGCCCCGCAATACAGGATTGAGTGCGTATCAACGAGGTTCTCGCTGCTTTCAAAGATGTTCTTAAGCAGCGAGTCCAAAGCACACACCAGCGCCCTATTCTTCTTGTGCATAGGCAAGCGTGGTAATCGGGGTCTAAGTTCAGTCGGTGTTGACCTATACTCGCGAAGCGCATCTTCCAGTGCGCTCCTCAATCTTTCGTTGCACTGGCTACTTACTGTAACAACCCTATCATCTGCCTCTTCGTTATCATGATTGGACCGCGGCGGGATCACAAAAGTGACTGGCGGTGCCGCGGTCTGTGTCAAGGTTGAGACGATTTGGTTGCTCAGCACTTCTGAGCGCAGCCTATCAAGTGCGGCGTCGTCCAACCTGTGATTACGCTGGATGACCCGCACCTGATCCGACAATCGTTGGGCCGAGACGTCTACGGTTGGTTCTAGGTCCTGAAACAGAGACAGCATCCTAACACGGTACGCAGTGAGGTTAGTTCCCCCCTCTGTAGACCCGTAATATGCGCGCATGACGTTCTCATTCATACTTTGAGTCCATCTCATGCGCTGCACACAACCACCGGCAGCGGGGACCCGGCTCGGGGCCGGTTGGCCCCTAGATCCCAAGCTCCTCGGTGGCCGGCCTCTCCCCTGCCGACGTACAGGTGTTGGCGACGTCGGCGGGGAAAAATACTCGTCGCTAGAGCTCGACGCAACTGCAGCCGCCGATGATACTGGTGATCCGAGGTCCGGCGGCGGCGAGGCGGAGCTGAGCGACGAGTCCGGGGGTGGATGGCGTGCGCGATAGGCAGCTGCTCTCGTCAACATTATTTAATCATTTTCTTTACACTTTTCCATTGTAAATATTGCTTGGTTGACGTCTGTCAGTGACGACGTCAACTGGTTTCTTGTGATTTTCAGAAATATTATTAGATTTGTTGTGGATTTATAAAACTGTATATTATATATGGGTTTTTTTAAACTGGTTTCTATTGCTGTATATGTTATTTTCTGAGTTTGATGGTTTTATGAATTTGTAAATAATTAAAATGTGCAGGAAAAAATTTGACATGTTGACATTTTAATTATTATTTATTATTATTATTTTCCTTTATTCTTCTTCATTCTTATTTACTACATTTTTAAATATTAAAAGAGAAAACTTAAAAACATTTAAAAATATAAAAATAGAGGCCAACCGGTATCGGGAACAGGGTCCAAGCTATCGGTGGTTAGGGCTCCAGAGACAGGAACCTCCTCACAATGCGAGCCGTATCGAGGAGTACTGCCTTCTGTATCAGACCCTTGATCCAACCTCCCAATGACAGCCTCGACAGATGGTCGTCGAGCCTCTTGGCCATCAGGCCGTTGGCCATAACGAAAATCGGCACAATGATCGCCGAGTCCACATTCCTTATTATTATTATGTCCTTTATTCATGAAATATCTTATTATCTACATTTTTAAATATTTTTATAAAATAAATTAATAAACAAAAACATTTAAAAATATAAAAAATTGAGGCCCACCGGTATCGGGAACAGGGTCCAAGCTACCGGCGGTCAGAGCTCCAGAGAGAGGAACCTCCTAACAATACGAGCCGTGTCCAGCAGTACTGCTTTCTGGATCAGGCCCTTGACCCAGCCGCCTAACGAGAGCCTCCTAAGGTGTTGGTCGAGGCTCGTGGCTATTAAGCCATTGGCTGACACGACTATCGGTACAATGATCGCTGTATCCACATCCCACCTGTCGACAACCTCGCGAGCCAAGTCAAGATACTTGATTTGTTTATCTTTCTCGGCTTTCACGAGGTTCCCGTCATGCGGGACGGTAATGTCAACAATCATTGCACGCCTCTCGATTCGGTCCACCACCACAATATCAGGCTTATTGGCTACAATAGTCCTATCAGTGATGATGGACCGATCCCAGTACAATGTGATATTGCCATTCTCGAGAACTGGGTCGGGCACATACCTGTAGTACGGCACCTCCGCTGCCACAAGAGTGTATTTCAGAGCAAGTTGCTGATGGATAATCCTGGCTACAAGGTTGTGCCTATGCAAGTACTCTTCGTTAGCTAGACGAGAACAACCAGATATAATGTGACGATCGATTCACCCGGGCGGTGACATGCCCGACAGATGTCAACCGTGCCATCCTTCACAATAAATCTCCGGTAGTTATTCGTCATGATAACTTCATCCATAATTGCACAGACAAAACCTTCGGTTTCCCCAAAGAGGTCACCGAAACGTAACCAGGCTACGGACGCTGACTGGTCTGCATCGGACCCATGTAGGGCCCGGAAAAAGCGTCCGTGAAGCTCCATGGCCTAAGAGAGTGCCTTTCCGAAAAGGTCAGGATCACTCTGGTGGAATCTTTGGTGTTATCGCAGTTTAATTACTGCGATACGGTGTATGGACCGAGATTGTTCGCCAGGACGTCCCAAGCCATTCAGCGAGTTCAAAACGCGTGAGTGCGGTTCTGTTTCGCTATACCTAAACGGGCGCGTATCACACCGTATCTGAACGAAAAGCGAATTCTAAAAATGGCTGGACGAAGGGAATTGCACCTGGCATGCCTTGTGCAAAAAGTTATAAGGATAGGTGGACCAGGATACCTTCTCGACAAAGTGGCCTTTGACCAGCGGAACCGACCCACTCGTAGGCATTTGCTTAACAGGCTGGTTTTCTGCCAGCACAAAACGGCCTCATATAGAGGTAGTTTTAAATACAGTGCGGCTAAAATATGGAATGATCTGCCTCCACCACTTAGACAGAGCATTTCTCAGTCAGCTTTCAGGACGACAGTTAAGACATTAATACTTCGCAAACAGATCTCAAATTCTTAAGGTACTGCTATCTCTGTCCTCGTTTACTCTATGTCTCATTCGGCAGGGCTACAAACGTTATTCTGTATTTAATATTTAATCGTAATAGTATGCGTAATTGATTTTGATAAATTTATTCTTTTTGGTATTTTTTAATGAATTATTATTTTTGTTATTGCAAATGGATTAATATTTTTGGTATTTTTAATGATTGTTTTTGGTATTTATAATGGATTATTATTTTTGCTATTTTAATTAATTGGAATTTAATTGATGTAATAGTTGTTGTATATGTTGTTATAATTGTGGTTTGAATAATTTAGTATTTATTAAGGGTGGGTCTGGGTATTTATTATGTGCTGTAAGAAAGGGGGTGGGCTGAAAATCAGCGTTGGCCAGCGTAGTATCCATGCTGCACACTGGTCAACATCAGCTGAGCCCGCTCCTTTTGCCATAATGGAAATAATGTGCTTTAAAACTATCTTGTGTTTTGTTTACACTGTAATATTTCTTAGTGGCAATAAATGTTTTCTTTCTTTCCTTACTCTGCCATACCTCCTTGCGGTCGTTAGTGTCAAGCACTACAGGCTTGTGCCAGTTCTCATTCGCCAAGGAGAGCGGGGTGAGTCCCTTGTCCACTGCTACTACATAGACGCGAGCCACCGTACGGCTCGGACGTGTCTAGCGAGTGCTCCGTTACTGTGTCGCGTCGCGTCAAGGTCACGCGCCACTAATGGCAAGCGGAATATTTCATTGTGTAAATACCGTGTTATTGTTTATAAATTATCGAACATTGCAAAATATGACTTTTTAAGCAACGTTATGTGAATAGTGATAGTGAAAGCGACTCTTCAACAATGGAGACGGACTTATTAGTAGAATGAATAGAGAAATAGTTAGTTTAGATCATCAAGTAACATGTGAAATAGTGAGAGAAATCTCAACAAATGAAGACGGAACCTTTACCGTGCAGTGTAACCAGTGTAACCATAAGAACTACATTAAAAACTTTTTAGAATGGACAAATGGACAGTCTAAAATAAAAACAATGTGCATGTGCACAAAATGTACCAAAACCAGTGTTGTAAAGATTTGCACTTTCGTGAACCATCGTCATACGAATAGCAAGTTTATACCCGACATTTATTATAAAATTTACTCGTGCGCAAACACAGTAATAAGAAGTGTGTTCCATAATTGTGTGGAGTGTAATAAACAAAGAAACATCAAAGCGATCCCTCAATCTGAGGTCACAGCTCAAGAGGAATACGTATGTAATTGTTTAAAAATAAATAAAGTTCAAATTAAACCGAGTGAATTAAATTTAAAAACTAAGAAATTTACGACACAAAAACGAACTGAAGTTCCGAAAACAACAAAGGCGCTGGCCAACGTAATACTGAGTCAAAATCGGTTTGAGCTGCTTCAAACCAACTCGAGTGATATGAACCAAGAAAATAAAAATGAGATAGTGATGGCATCTCGCTCGCACTCTGCTTCAACGGTAAGTGATCCAGCGAGATCGCGAAGCCAGTCACTGAAGCGCCCACATCCATATGAAGGAGAAGGCGTATCGCAAGCGAAAAAAGCCACCAGAAGAACAGAAACAATCCACTGTTCGCTTAAAGGTCCAGTATCCACTGAGCAAAATAGATCAACCAGGAATACACATGTGCCGCCAATACTAATCACGGACGAGAGATACAAATACAGGGATAATAAGGATGCGAAAAAGATGCTTAGTGATCAACTTGTGAGAGATCTAACTAAGCTAATAAGTAAACACCACGGCCGCATCGTCAGAAATGAGAGAAGTAAAAATATCCTCATCACACTCACCGACTTAGAGAAAAGAACAAAGGCTATCGAAGATATAAAATGTCTTAAACCAGACCTCGTGTTCATAGCACCGAAACCCAAGGCTGAACAAATAAAAACAACGAAACTCGTCATACGAAATATGGGACACGACTACCCAGTAGAAGAACAAAAAGACGAAATGGAAAAGTGCATCGGCATTCGCCCTCTCAACATAAAAAAGATAACAAGCGATGTAAAACTATGTATATTCAGCGGCGAATTCTCATATAACGAGATAGCTGAACGAATGAAAAAGGCGACAGAAGCTTTCTACTGTGCATATAAGCTTAGACCTGAAAAATACAAAGTAGGTACGGACAGAGTTCTACAATGTAAAAATTGCTTCAAATTCAACCACGCAACCAGTGCATGCCACGCACCTAAACGCGAACCCACTATAATGATAAAAAATAATCAAAATGAATCGGTGAGAGTTTGCTCAAACTGTAAGGATGTACAACCAGAGCAGCACACCGCTACCCAGAGAAAATGTCCACTATTCAAAAAAGCAATCGAGAGACAAAAGAATAAGTCCGAGCGCAGGGAAGAGCAACGTATAAATGTACCACCCATTTCAAAGCTGACAACATCAAAACAAGAAACAAACAGAAAATCGAGATCTCCAGTACGCAGATCGAGAATTCAATCGGGAACATCGTTTGCACAGGCAGCGAGTAGTAGATTGACAGGCAACAATGAAAGTGAACTAAGCCAGTCACGCAGTAAACTGACCAGAGAAGATAAATATTCCATATTCGACAAAACTATGGAAATGTTTATGACACTCATGAAAGAACTTAGAAATGTCCTACTCAACTAAAGGCTGTAAGAGACACATAAAGATTCTGCACATAAACGTGCAGGGTATTAGAAAAAAGTTCACTGAAATAAAAACATTGATTCAGAAGTATCATGTAGACATTGCCGTCTTAAACGAAGCCAAAATCTGTCTAGCAAATCAAAAATTTAATATCCTAAACTACGACAAGATATATGATCAGAAAGCCAATCACTTGGGCACGATAATATACATCAAAAGAGATATGAGGTGGGCTCAAACCAAGCTCATCAGCTCCTTCAGCGACGACGAAAGAAACATAGAGGGCTGCAGCATTCGAGTCTTTACCAATCACACAACCGGCGAATACATTACAGTAAAAGGTATTTACGTCCCAATACCGAATCAAAACGAACTATCGGATGAATTTGAGCAGTTGCTTAGAGAAGAGAGCGCCCTCATAATAGGTGACATGAATTTGAAAATGCAACTACTCGGCCAGTCAAATGATAGAGGCCTCGGAATTGTGTTACGAGAAATACATAACAACGGAGACTGCAGAATCATACACTCTGGCCAGCCATCCAGACCCACAAGTACAGGAAATAACAACATATTGGACATAGCAATTACAACATATGAACACTCAGATCTGGACGTAAAATCATGCAAACAAATAGAATCCATAGGATCCGATCACATGCCATGGATAACCACGATCAATTTGGAAAATGACTACGAGATACCACTCAGCGGCAACCTGAAAGATATTAAATCAAGTAAGAAAAAACGAGACGAGTTTGAACAATCTCTAGCAACAAAATTAGACCCTGAAACAAAAATCGAAACAGACGCAGACTGCGACGATGTGATCTCAAAACTGGAAAAAGCAATATTACAAACACTGGATAAATTTGCGCCCCTTAAACCTATCAATAACAGAGAAAATCTTCCTGATGACATCCAAAAGTTGATAGAATACCGAAACAAGGTAAAAAATATCGCATGGCGTCTAAGATTTACAAACAGATATGGCGAACACAGGCGAGAATATAATAGAGTAAAACGCCTTCTGGCTATTAAAATGATAAAGCACAAAGAAGATACCTGGACCAAAGTATTGGAATACAAAACTGACAATAGAAAGAAAATGTGGGCCATACAGAAAGCTATTAAAAAACCACCTCAAAGGCTACCCCACATAAAAAATTGCAACACAGAATTGGCGATCATAGACAATCTGGTGGACAAGGCCTTTATTCAAACGTCGGATATTTCCCGTGAAGATGTAAATACGGAGAAACACACACCGTTCCAACCATTAGAGGCAACATCACATGCGGAGTTAAAAATAGCTCTTCGAAAATTTAGAAACCAAAAAGCACCTGGCCCTGACGGTATAAGGGCGGACTTTCTTAAATTGGGAGGTGATACGATGATAGCCATATTCAAACGAATAATGGACTACATTATCAAAACCGGATACTTCCAAAGAGATGGAAGGAAAGCATATGCATCTTCCTGCACAAGCCAGGAAAAGACTATACACAACTTAAGTCATATAGGCCTATCTGCCTTCTTAACATCCTGGGGAAATGGGCCGAACGCATCATTCTCTCGAGAATAAATACAGAAATCAACGAACTGATTCCCGAACATCAACATGGATTCATTCGTCATAGAGGGACAGCAACACAAATATTGAGAACTGGCAAATACATCACCGACGCCTTGGAGAAAGGACACAGTGTGGCCATGATATCCACCGATCTCAGCAAGGCATTTGATTCTATAAATCATAAGAAATACATCACCGACGCCTTGGAGAAAGGACACAGTGTGGCCATGATATCCACCGATCTCAGCAAGGCATTTGATTCTATAAATCATAAGGGATTGATAAAGAAACTTTATGAAGCTGGAGCCCGTAACAACATTATAAAGATAATAGAAAATTACCTATCAAATAGAACCACCAAAGGCAGATTTAGAACAACAATAGGGACAGAAAAAAAGGTACCACACGGCGTTCCGCAGGGCTCGATTCTCGGACCCGTACTTTTCAATCTATACGTCGCAGACATACCAAAGCAACGAATCGCAGGCCTAATGCTTTCTCAATACGCAGATGACCTATGCATTCTGAATGCAGCGGAGAAACCAGATCACGCCACTAGGCGTGCAGAATGGGCAGCGGAGGAAATCACCGATTATTACAAGAGATGGGGCCTCCAATGCAACGTGGACAAAACGGAGTGTATCATGTTTTCCCACAAAAGACCGAGGCGAATAAATCTAAACAACGGTTATAGAAACTACATCCAATTGAAAAACGAAAGGATCGAATATAAGAACGAATACCTTGGTGTCATATTGGACAAGAGACTATCAATGAACAAAAACACAAAAGAAAGAGTAGAAAAAGCGAAACGAGTAAGAGGTGTTCTAAATTCGATAATAGGGTACCGATCACAGGTGAACATTAAAACAAAACTACTTGTTATACAGGCGTGCCTTCTGCCAGTACTTGATTATGGAGTCATACAACTCCTACCGAGATACAGCAAGAGCAATCTGATAAAACTAGAGAGACAATACAGAATGGCACTAAAAGCTGCAGGTGACTTCCCACGTCGAACTGAAACAAAAATACTCTGGGAAATGCTTGGACAGGACCCGTGGCATATCAGAGTACACGATCTTCATCACGATATGATCGACAAACTCACATCACTAACGATCACCGGCCTAGAAGATCCTGGCCCCGCGTATACGAGATATGGCCAATTCAACCCATTCCTCTTTGCAAACAGAATAGGCGAAATAGAGTACGTGAATAAATCGGAGAGAGGCAAACCACTCCACAAGAGATCGGTTCTCCCCCGTCAGCATAGGCTCTGAGTCATAAAGTCACTCCTAGATCATAAGTAACTTCAGGTCTAGGACCTGATGGGATCTTAAATCCAACATTTCTCACACTTGCTTTATATAGTGAATACCGTGTGTGAAAAGAGTTAGCAATAGGCTGCAAAAGATCCCTCCCCGGACAAACTGCGCCAAAAATACACCAAACGCACTTGTAATTTAATTTAATTTATAAGTGACATGTTACATCTATTTAACCAATGAAATAAAGTTACATTCTATTCTATTCTATACTGCTACTACATCTCGATGCATACCCACGTCGGTGTTTAGAAAATATTCCCTGAGATTGCATATCTCGCGGTTGTGGAGGCTTTTGGCATTTAAAAAGCCTCGGCCACCACACTTCCGCGGGATATACAATCTCATGACTGACGATCGTGGGTGATGCATTCGATATGCAGTCAGCAGTGTACGGACCCGCCTATCCAGGGCGTCAAGTTCCGTTTGAGTCCATTTGAGTATGCCGAAAGAGTACATCAATACCGGCATGACCCATCCGTTGAAAGCGCGCACCTTGTTTCCGCCCGAAAGAAGGCTATTGAATACCTTCTTCAGGCGGCCAAAGAAGCGTTTCCTCAACGATTGCTTCATGTCAGTAGTGTTGATACCTAACGCTTCCGACATACCCAAATACTTATAGTTTTCGTTTGGAGAGGGATCTCAGGTTTATGGAATCCGCGAGTTGAATTCCTACGGATTCCACAATCTCCCCTCGCTTTACATGCATGACCGCACATTTGTCCACACCAAACTCCATCCTGATGGCGTTACTAAAAGTTTCAGTTACCTTCAGTAGCTCCATCAGCTGAAGATTGCTGGGGGCAAAGAGCTTCAGATCATCCATGTAAAGGAGGTGAGATATAACCTGACCACCTCTCTTCAACCGATAGCCTAGTCCTGAATTCTCCAGCAGCATGCTTAGAGGATTCAGGGCTAGGCAAAACTAAAGTGGACTCAAACTATCGCCCTGGAATATACCTCGCTCGATCCTAACAGGTTCGCTATTCCTCTGGATATTTCGACATCCTGGATAGCGAAGGACTGTGCTCCATTGGCCCATACACGACATCAGGAAGATGCGTAAAGTTGTATCTATTTTATACAATTCTAGCACCCTCATGAGCCATGTATGAAGGCACCGAGTCATAGGCCTTCTTATAATCTATCCAACATGTCGACAGATCCTTTCGGGAACGCCGAACCTGTTGGCTAATGGCCATACCTATAAGGAGTAGCTCCTTAGTACCGCGGGACCCGTTCCTACAACCATACGGAGAGGCCGACATGATGGAGTTATCGTCGACGTGTTTATTAATTTTAACTCTCAAAATGGATGTAAGAACCTTATAGACCGTCGGTAAACATGTAATAGGTCTATAATTTTTGGGTTCCGCAGTGCTACCAGCCTTGTGGAGCAGGTGGGTAATTCCTGTTGTAAGGAACTTGGGTAGCGAACCAGACTCTAAGGCTGCCTGGTACTGAGATGCCAAACGAGCGTGCGACCTCTGTAGCCAATTTATCCAGAAGTCACACCTTGGTCGGATCGCTCCCAAGCCCGATAAACCCACCTTTCATTACTTTGGAATGTGCGATTCTGGGTGTATCGCTCCACTCTCCGCCTGTACCTACGAATACGGTTTGCCCATGCAAACACTTTTTGTTTCAGGAAGTCGATGCGCTCTGTGACATGGGATATATAGTCTCGGGGGCTGACATCAGTCCCCGAAAACGCCCGTCTCACAAAGCGCATCACTCTTGGGCGATTATTGCCCTCCCTGAAACAAATTAGTTTGCCGATGAGTGCTCTGGCCCCACCAATACGACGTTCGACGTTCGTTCGTTCCACTTTACATTTCGTTATTATTATGTCCTTTATTGTTTTTCTTTTCTTATTTACTACATTTTTAAATATTTTTATTAAATAAATTACAAAAAAAAACATTTAAAAATATAAAAAATAGAAGCCA
Organism: Anorthoa munda; assembly: GCA_945859665.1. Lineage (NCBI taxonomy): Eukaryota > Metazoa > Arthropoda > Insecta > Lepidoptera > Noctuidae > Anorthoa > Anorthoa munda. The sequence goes on from OX243893.1 coordinate 44,405,175, forward strand.
ACCGGTATCGGGAGCAGGGTCCAAGCTACCGGTGGTTAGGGTTCCAGAGACAGGAACCTCCTCACAATGCGAGCCGTATCGAGGAGTACTGCCTTCTGTATCAGACCCTTGATCCAACCGCCCAATGACAGCCTCGACAGATGGTCGTCGAGGCTCTTGGCCATCAGGCCGTTGGCCGTAACGACAATCGGCACAATGACCGCCGGGTCCACATTCCACATGTCGACAACCTCGTGTGCTAAGTCAAGATACTTAATTTGTTTCTCTTTCTCAGCTTTCACGAGGTTCTCGTCATGCGGGATTGTGACATGGATTATCATTGTGCGGCGCGCTAATCGGTCTATCACCACTATATCCGGCTTATTAGCACCAATAGTCCTATCAGTGATGATAGACCGATCCCAGTACAACGTGACATTTTCGAGAACTGGGTCGGGCACATACTTGTAATACGGTACCTCCGATTCCACTAGATTGTACTTCAAAGCAAGTTGCTGGTGAATAATCCTGGCCACTTGGTTATGCCTGTGTAAGTATTCGCCGTTAGCCAGACGAGAACAACCAGAGATAATATGTCGGATGGATTCTCCTGGGCGGTGGCATGCCCGACACACGTCAACCGTCCCATCCTTCATTATATGTCTCCGGTAGTTATTCGTCAGGATAACTTCGTCCATAATTGCACAGACAAAACCTTCAGTTTCCCCGAAAAGGTCACCGAAACGTAGCCAGGATACGGACGCTGGGAAGTCTACATCGGGCCCATGGAGAGCCCGATAGAAGCGTCCGTGTAGCTCCTTGCCTTGCCATACCTCTTTGCGTTCATCAGTCGATAGTATTACAGGCTTGCGCCAGTTCTCTTTTGCCATGGACAACGGGGTGAGTCCCTTGTCCACTGCGACCACATCCCGTTGCATACCCACTTCAGCTTTTAAAAAGTATTCTCTGAGGCTGCACACCTCGCGGTTGTGAAGAGTCTTGGCGTTTAAAAAGCCTCGACCCCCACACTTCCGCGGGATGTACAGTCTCATCACCGATGATCGTGGGTGATGCATCCGGTTTGCGGTCAGCAGTGTCCGGACCCTCCTGTCGAGGGCGTCGAGCTCGGTCTGAGTCCATTTGAGTATGCCGAAAGAGTACATCAAAACCGGCATGACCCAACTGTTGAAGGCGCGCACCTTATTTCCGCCTGACAAAAGGCTATCTAATACCTTTTTCAGGCGGCCAAAGAAACGCTCCTTCAGCAGTTGCTTCATGTCAGTACTGTTGATGCCCAACGCTTCCGACATACCCAAATACTTGTAAGTTTCAGTCGAGGAGAGGTGTCTAAGGTGTATGGAATCAGAGAGTTGAATTCCCTCGGATTCCATAATCTCCCCTTGCTTTACATGCATGACTGCACATTTGTCCACACCAAATTCCATTCTGATGGAGTTACTAAAGGTTTCAGTTACCTTCAGTAACTCCGTCAGTTGGAATTTGTTGGGGGTAAAGAGTTTCAGATCATCCATGTAAAGGAGGTGAGATATGACCTGACCACCTCTTCTCAACCGATAGCCTAGTCCTGAATCCTCCAGCAGTGTACTTAGAGGATTCAGGGCTAAGCAGAACCAAAGTGGACTCAAACTGTCGCCCTGAAATATCCCCCGCTCAATCCATACAGGCTCATCATCCCCCTGAATCGGTCGACATCCTGGATATCGAAGGACTGTCTTCCATTGACCCATACATGACTCAAGGAAGATGCATAGTTGCATCTATTTTGTACAACTCCAGCACCCTCATGAGCCATGTATGTGGCACAGAGTCGTAGGCCTTCTTGTAGTCTATCCAGCATGTCGACAGATCCTTGCGGGATCGACGAACCTGCTGCCTTATAGCCATGTCAATGAGGAGTAGCTCCTTAGTGCCGCGGGACCCATTCCTACATACATTCTGAGAGGTAGACATTATTGAGTTACCCTCAATGTGTTTATTTGCTCTCAGGATGGATGTAAGAAGTTTATAAACGGTCGATAAGCATGTTATTGGTCTATAATTCTTGGGTTCCGCGGGACTACCTGTCTTATGGAGCAGGTGGGTAATGCCTGTTGTCAAAAACTGCGGCAGCGACCCAGACTCTAAACATAACTGGAATTGAGATGCCAGAAACGCATGTGAGCTGCTATACCATTTTAGCCAGAAGTTATGCAGTCCGTCCGGTCCTGGAGACTTCCAGTTCGGTAGCGGACGAACTGCTTTGGCTACATCAGTTGGACTGATGACTACTTTATCCATTTCTGGTATAGCTTCACACACGCGCTCGACATCACGCATCCAGCCACCCTCAGTGTGACAGACAGGCACCGACCAGATGCTTCGCCAGAATGTGCTCGTGGCGTCATCATCCGGGCGGCATACGTCAGTCACATTTTGTTCAGGTCGCTCCCAAGTTCTGTATACCCACCTCTCATCACTCTGGAACATGCGATTCTGCGAGTACCGGTCAACCCGCCGCTTATACCGCCGAATACGGCTGGCCCATGCACAAACTTTCTGCTTCAGGAAGTCGATGCGCTCCGTGACACGGGACATGTATTCTCGAGGACTGATTCCAGTCCCCGAAAATGCCCGCCTCACGAAGCGCATCACACGTGGTCGTGTCTTGCCCTCCCTGAAACAGCATAGTTTGCCGATGAGTACCCTAGCCCCATCGATACGCCGTTCGATCCTGCATTGCCAGGCTGGCACGGCAGGCTTTGGCCGAATAGTCACGTTTGGGAACTTAAGATTGGCCAAACGACATGCCGCAACAGCCCCGCAATACAGGATTGAGTGCGTATCAACGAGGTTCTCGCTGCTTTCAAAGATGTTCTTAAGCAGCGAGTCCAAAGCACACACCAGCGCCCTATTCTTCTTGTGCATAGGCAAGCGTGGTAATCGGGGTCTAAGTTCAGTCGGTGTTGACCTATACTCGCGAAGCGCATCCTCCAGTGCGTTCCTCAATCTTTCGTTGCACTGGCTACTTACTGTAACAACCCTATCATCTGCCTCTTCGTTATCATGATTGGACCGCGGCGGGATCACAATAGTGACTGGCGGTGCCGCGGTCTGTGTCAAGGTTGAGACGATTTGGTTGCTCAGCACTCCTGAGCGCAGCCTATCAAGTGCGGCGTCGTCCAACCTGTGATTACGCTGGATGACCCGCACCTGATCCGACAATCGTTGGGCCGAGACGTCTACGGTTGGTTCTAGATCCTGAAACAGAGACAGCATCCTAACACGGTACGCAGTGAGGTTAGTTCCCCCCTCTGTAGACCCGTAATATGCGCGCATGACGTTCTCATTCATACTTTGAGTCCATCTCATGCGCTGTACACAACCACCGGCAGCGGGGACCCGGTTCGGGGCCGGTTGGCCCCTAGATCCCAAGCTCCTCGGTGGCCGGCCTCTCCCCTGCCGACTTACAGGTGTTGGCGACGTCGGCGGGGAAAAATACTCGTCGCTAGAGCTCGACGCAACTGCAGCCGCCGATGATACTGGCGATCCGAGGTCCGGCGGCGGCGAGGCGGAGCTAAGCGACGAGTCCGGGGGTGGATGGCGTGCGCGATAGGCAGCTGCTCTCGTCAACATTATTTAATCATTTTCCTTACACTTTTCCATTGTAAATATTGCTTGGTTGACGTCTGTCAGTGACGACGTCAACTGGTTTCTTGTGATTTTCAGAAATATTATTAGATTTGTTGTGGATTTATAAAACTGTATATTATAAATGGGTTTTTTTTTAAACTGGTTTCTATTGCTGTATATGTTATTTTCTGAATTTGATGGTTTTATGAATTTGTAAATAATTAAAATGTGCAGGAAAAAAATTGACATGTTGACATTTTAGGGTTGCCAATAAATTATTATTATTATTCCATTTATTCATTTTATATACATATTTTTACATTTTTAAATATTATTCTATAAAAACGGTATCGGGAACAGGGTCCAAGCTACCAGTGGTCAGGGCTCCTGAGAGAGGAACCTCCTGTCTATACGCGCCGTGTCCAGTAATACCGCTTTCTGGATCAAGCCCTTGATCCAGCTGCCTAACGAGAGCCTCCTCAGATGTTCGTCGAGGCTCTTGGCTATTATGCCATTGGCCGTCACGACCATCGGCACAATGATTGCTGTATTCACATCCCACATGTCGGCAACCTCGCGCGCTAGATCAAGATACTTGCTTTTCTTATCTCTCTCAGCCTTCACGAGGTTCTCGTCATGGGGGACCGCTATATCAACAATCATTGCGCGACGCTCTAGTCGGTCTATCACCACTATGTCAGGCTTATTGGCAACAATAGTTATATCAGTGATGATAGACCGATCCCAATACAACGTGACATTGCCATTTTCGAGAACTGGGTCGGGCACATACTTATAGTAAGGCACTTCCGATTCCACAAGATTGTATTTAAGAGCAAGTTGCTGATGGATAATCCTGGCTACAAGGTTGTGTCTATGCAAATAGTCTCCGTTAGCCAGACTAGAACAACCGGAGATAATGTGACGGATAGATTCGCCCGGTCGGTGACATGCCCGACAGATGTCAACTGTGACATCCTTCACAATGTATTTCCGGTAGTTGTTCGTCATCATAACTTCGTCCATAATCGCAAAGACAAAACCTTCGAAAAGGTCAAGTTTCCCCGAAAAGGTCACCAAATCGCAGCCAGGCCACGGACGCTAAAAGATCTACATCGGGCCCATGTAGGACCCGGTAGAAACGTCCGTGAAGCTCCTTGCTCTTCCACACCTCCCTGCGGTCATTAGTATCTAATACTATAGGTTTGCGCCAGTTCTCGTTATCCAAGGAGAGCGGGGTAAGGCCCTTGTCCACCGCTACCACATCTCGATGCATACCCACGTCGGCGGCCAGAAAGTATTCCCTAAGACTGCATACCTCGCGGTTGTGCAGGGTCTTAGCCTCGACCCCCACACTTCCGCGGGATATACAGTCTCATGACCGATGACCGTGGGTGATGCATACGATTTGCGGTAAGCAGCGTGCGGACTCTCCTATCCAGGGCGTCAAGTTCTGTCTGAGTCCATTTGAGTATGCCGAAAGAATACATCAAGACCGGCATGACCCAGCCGTTGAAGGCGCGCACCTTGTTTCCGCCTGATAAAAGACTATTTAGTACTTTATTCAGGCGGCCAAAGAAGCGTTCCTTCAACGACTACGACTGTTTCACGTCACTAGCATTGATGCCTAATGCTTCCGACATACCCAAATACTTGTAAGTTTCAGTTGAGGAAAGGGATCGAAGGTGTATGGAATCCGAGAGTTGTATTCCCACGGATTCCATAATCTCCCCTCGCTTTACATGCATGATTGCACATTTGTCCACACCAAATTCCATCCTGATGGCGTCACTGAAGGTTTCTGTCACCTTCAGTAGCTTCATCAGTTGAAAGTTGTTGGGGGCATAGAGCTTCAGATCATCCATGTAAAGGAGGTGTGATATGACCTGACCACCTCTTCTCAACCGATAGCCCAGGCCCGAACCCACCAGCAGTGTACTGAGAGGGTTCAGGGCTAAACAAAACCACAGAGGACTCAGACTGTCGCCCTAAAATATTCCGCGCTCAATCCTTATAGGTTCGCTGTTTTCCTGAATCTGTCGACATCCTGGATAGTGAAGGACCGTCCTCCACTGCCCCATACATGACGTCAGGAAGGCGCGTAGTGTTGCATCAATTTTATACAACTCCAGCACCCTCATGAGCCATGTATGTGGCACTGAGTCATAGGCCTTCTTGTAATCTATCCAACATGTCGCCAGATCCTTGCGGGAACGGCGAACCTGTTGGCTAATAGCAATGTCTATGAGGAGCAGCTCCTTAGTACCGCGGGACCCGTTCTTACATCCATTCGGAGAAGCAGACATGATGGAGTTATTGTCAATATGTTGATTAATTTTCGCTCTCAGAATGGATGTAAGAACTTTATAGACCGTCGGTAAACATGTTATCGGTCTATAATTTTTAGGTTCCGCAGTACTACCCGATTTATGGAGCAGGTGGGTTATTCCTGTCGTTAGGAACTGGGGCAGTGACCCTGACTCTAAGGCAGACTGGAACTGAGATGCCAAACGAGCATGCGAACTTTGGAACCACTTAATCCAAAAGTTTTGCAGTCCGTCTGGCCCTAGAGATTTCCAATTGGGCAACGGACGGACTGCACGAGCCAGATCTTGGGGGCTGATGTTAATTGCCCCCATTTGTGGTATCGTATCGCACGCTTGCTCAACCTCCCGAATCCAGTCACCCTCGGTGTGACTGACAGGCACCGACCAGATATCGCGCCAGAACGAACACATGGCGTCATTATCCGGTAGGTGCATGTCAGTCACACCTTGGTCGGGTCGCTCCCAAGCCCTATAAACCCACCTTTCGTTGCTCTGGAATGTGCGATTCTGAGTGTATCGCTCCACACGCCGCTTGTACCGACGAATACGGCTTGCCCATGCACAGATCTTCTGCTTCAGAAAGTCGATACGCTCTGTGATGCGGGACAGATAATCTCGAGAACTGATATCAGTCCCCAAGAACGCCGCCTCACAAAGCGCATCACTCTAGGGCGAGTGTTGCCCTCCCTGAAGCAGATAAGCTTGCCGATGAGTGCTCTAGCCTCACCGATACGATGCTCAATCCTGTACTGCCAAGCTGGTATAGCTGGTCGTGTAGCTCTGTCAGTTTTGGGAAACTTGACGTTAGCTACACGACATGCCGCTGCAGCCGCACAGTACAAGATCGAGTGGGTATCGGCAAGGTCTTTGCTGCTATCAAAAACATTTGATAGCTGCGAATCTAGAGCACACACCAGCGCTCTATTTTTCTTATGCATGGGCAGACGAGGTAGTCGAGGTCTAAGCTCAGGCTGTGTGGAACGATACTCTCGGAATGCACACTCAAAAGCGCTCCTCAATCGTGCATTGCATTGGGCACTCACGGATATAGCCCCGTCGTCGTCATCCTCTCCAACATGGTCGGGTCGCGGTGAAACACTGGGTTGCAGTTGCACCGCGGCCGGAGGCAAGGCAGGCGAGACACGGCTACTCCGTGATTCCTCACGCAGTCTATCAAGTACGGCGTCGTCCAGCATACGGTTACGCTGGATGACCCGCACCTGATCCGATAGACGTTGGGCCGACACGTTGACAGCTGGCTCAAGCACCTGAAACAGAGAGAGCATCCGACCACGGTACGCAGTCAGTTTACTTCCCCCCTCTGTAGCCCCAAAGTATGCGCGCATGACGTTTTCGTTAATTGATTGCGTCCATCGCATGCGCTGCACACTTCCACCGGGGACCCTGTCAGAGGCCGATGGGCCTCGAAGTCCCAGGCTGTCCGGCGGCCGGCGTCCTCCCCGTCGACGCGCAGGTGGTGGTGTCGTCGGCGGAGAGAAGTATTTGTCGCTCTAGCTCGACGCTACTGCAGCGTCCAGGATCACTTCACTCACGGATGTAGGGGATCCCGGTGGCTGCGAGGCGGAGCTGAGCGACGAACCCGAAGATGTTAGGCGTGTGTTTTTGGCTCGGGCCTGGCTTCTTGTCAACATTTTGTTCTTAGCTTACGTCATTTTTCGTTTGATTTTTATTATTATTATTATTCTCACAAGCCTTGACAATATCAACAGCACAGTTTGGTTCTAAATTAATGGCGCGGTGCAATATCCTCCACTAAGTGCCTTTAAAAAAAAGGAACATGGCGGATTTTGGGCGCCATATTGTAGGGGTTGCAATTTTTTTTTCTTTCTTTCCCATCGAGTGGGGTATCAAAATGAAGGGTTTTTAGAGGAGATTTCAAAAATATATAACAGTTATAAATAAAAATAGTTAATTCTAAAAACCAAAAAACCCGCCTGCTTAAAAAGCGAACTAAAAAGACGTAAACAAGACGAAAATCATGCTGTGCAGTCGGAGGATACATCTCGTATTAGTCAGCCAGCTCGCGTACATTATAATAAAATAATGAGATATATTTTTTACGGAGGCCGTCAAGTTGAAAACACCAACTTAACTGCCTCCGTGGTGTCGCCATATCAGAGACCCCCGGGTGCGAAACTATCCGGAGGGGACCCGTCTGGGGGGGTCCCCTCCGGACAGTTTCTCAGCTGGACAGAACGTGTACAATCCATGACAAAATTAAAGTAAATGAGTTGGGAATATGGACATTATGAAAAAGTGGTAAAGATAGGAAAGTGGACGATTTGCTCCAGAGGGCAAGGGCTGACTCTTTTCAAGCTTCGATATGAACAACTAGTCCTATCAAATTAGCATACCCTAGACATAATTAAATTACTCACGGTTTTGATCTGAAATTGATATACACCATCAAATACTAATAAATAATGAAATAAATTCTACACTTAAATAATAATATATTGAAGGATTGTTCGCTTTGTAGGAACCTATTGTGTTGTGAAAAGAAAATATAAATGCAATCTACCTGCGTAATGCAAACTCATAGCTAACAATAAAATCTATGATTAATAGTTTTGGCTTCGAATGTCATCAATATCACACATCATTTTATTATGTAAATTTTAAACCGTTTTGAACGTTTCATCAACAATAATAAATTTATATAATAAATAATAATTATTAATGTTCTGTTGCACGCTGAACATCGGTATAATTTCGCTAAGCGGAATAAATCGAATTGTACGGGTTACCTATCATAAGTTCGAAAAACATTTGACCGAATTTCATTTCACCTAAAACTTTTCAACTATTATCGTTTCGTTTTTTTTACTTCATCGAAGTCACGTCTGCCACTGTCTCAGTTGACCATTATTATCAATTCGATATTTTTCGCTCTCCGACGTTTCAGTTGATCGAAAAACTTTTTACCGAAGTCACACTTAGCCGAAATAACATTTGTTCGAAATATTTATTTTAAACGCTTATTAAAATACTATGTGAGAGAGAAACTGAGGGCGAATACAAATGTTTAAAACAGCGACTTGAAAAAAAATAATTGTCCGCTCCGCGGGGCTCCTATTTCTCTCTGCAGAGTCTAAAGTAACCAACATCCCCTTCGAACCTATCCTATCCGAGTCGGGGTGCCCTAAATTCCAGAGCTCGCTTCGCTCGCTCTTGGACAAATTCTTTGAAATAATTAATTAATAAAAATGTCTAATGCGTGACAGCTATTAATAAATTATTTGCATGAAAATTCTAAATAAATATATAAACACAGAAAAGACTGCGAGAAGTCCATTTTGCAGCGATTCGTTTCTGTCACTAAGTTTTGTAGCACAACATGTTGACTTTTATTACACTATATCAATTTAAAATTGTAAATGCTACCAAGTTTCCGGCTATATATTTGAGACAAAATAATATTCCCTAAAATGTTGTTTCGGTTTGGTGAAAATATGGCAAATGAAAAATGTTCAAAAGTGGCTTCGGCCAAAAGCAAAAAGTTATTTTGTAAATCGGCGAAATGTAGTTCGGTAAAATAATACCGATGGCAATTGATACTTCGATGATCTGAAATTATGTCAAATAATGAAAATAGCAAAAAGACGTCGGTCAATAGTTTTCGGTAAAATGAAATTCGATCAAAAAAGATTCGGAAAAGTGATCGGTTCCCAATTGTACGAATTGGAGATGTAGCAACAAACGTGAGTGTAGTACGTCTATTACATTAAATACAGACAATAATATAATAAAAGAAGGCAAACACTCGTGTACTCCAAACTTTAAGCGGAATATACATGAGAAACTTTTAGATGAATGTAAAAAGGAAGTATGCAGTAATATGGAGCCAATAATGCAAAGAATATTTGAAAACATTTTTTTGATAAAAATGATTGCGTTGCATCAAAACCATCAGATCACTCATTACTATCATTTAATAACAAAAAGGATACATTATACAGACATCGCAAAAAATCCTTTGTGTGGATAGGTGCAAAAGCGACAAGTTCAAAGATATTAAAATACCTGAATGTCTAGTTAAAGATTTCTTTTTATATGATGATGGTCGTGCAGACAAAATAATTGTGTTTGGCAGTGTTGACGACCATCTCGACTGCCCACAACGCTATCTAGCGGCCGTGACCTGTACTAGACGCGACAACAGCAGCGCAACCGACGCAGGGTGCGGGGGCCGCGGGAAGGCGGACACCGCCACTATATTAGCACCGCACATCAGTTCTTCAGCTCTCATTATTTCTTTCATTTCTTCCATACATAAATCTCTCGAAACCACGCATTGTCGGGATCTACCTTGTAATAGTAAAAATTAAATTGTATTTTTTCAAGCCACGCATCGTGTCTCCATTTACATCGACAACCCTGACCCAAGCCACCACACACGCATCAACAGGCAGTCAAGCAGCAAGATATTTAATAAAAAATACAGACATATATCGCACCCCCGGTGCGACACTGTCACTTATGCAAAAATGTAGTTTTTCAGGAGAAGCATTTAAAACTTTGAACCCTCACAAAACAATGACATAAGAATATATAGATGAGATGAACAGCTTATACTACAACGTCAACTTTTAACTTTACTTTTGGATAAATATTAATCACTTTATATTGTAAAAAATATACTATATCATTATTTAAGCCTTCCAACCCCCTCAGAAGTGACGTTGTGGCTCTAACGAAAAATTATAACTGTAGTTATGTCACAATGAGTTAAAAAGAAAACAAGAACAAATTGTTTACTAAGTTTTATTTTAAATCATAAATACCCACTGTTATTAACGAAAGAAATAAAATAAGTCAAAACTTCAAAATAAACATAAGAAACTTTGTACTTCTTAACATTTCTACATAAGTGTAGTACAAAAAGAATAAAAAATTGAAAAGTAAATAGTGTAAGAAAGTCTTTCAATCAACAATCAGCAATCTTATTAGGAATAAAGAGAATTTTACGTAAGTAAAAAAAAAAATAAAATAAAAAAAAAATAAAAAAAAAAAAAAGTAAATTTTACGTTTTTGCCTTCATGCCTTCATGCCTCTTAGCCTTCCTCCTGTAGCCTTCATGCCAAAAATAGCATGTAGTTTCTTTATATTTTGCATTGGAAATAGTAAAATTGTAGCAATTTAGCCTAGATTTATAAAAAAAAGCTGATGAATTTCCTAAAGGACATGGCAAGACAGCTTGTAAGTCGTAAGTACATACGATCTTTGTGCTTTGAGGATCTTGACATTCTTTCATGTCTCTATCTTTTTCAATCCTACTCAAGCTCTTTTCTTCTTGGTGAACCTTGTAGCTGTCGTATAATTTAACTTTTTCTTGTTCTGGTGCATTTTCGTATGCAACGCATTGGTCACAAAGGTCTTTCTTCGGCCTAAAAAAGCCAATATTATAATCATGATTAAAAATGCGCTGATAGGCATCGTAATTAACAGCTGGCTTATTATTTTGTATCTGTACTTCCTTATAGTTTCTGTGCAATTCTGCAATGGTCAAGCCACCGTCAATAAAAAGCCTACTTGTGTTTGCCCTCAGATAGTGGCTTTCTACTTTCGGAATAGATTCAATGTGGTCTTTGACGGCTTTTATCATTTCATTGTCCAATTTGCAATGCTTCCCGTGTTTGCCTCGTTGGTCTTCGGGAATGATACCGTCACTGAGTTTTTTAGCATCAATGACAGTTCTTATAGTTCTTGGTGAAATACCTAAGGTGTTGATTAAAAATGATTTGCAAACCCGGACTGACCGACCACCATTGAGTAAATAAAATGCAGAGTTACCTTGTCTCGGGTACCGACGATTCGTGTTAATACGCCGGCTTGCAATTTCGAGTGGTCTGATGCAGGAATTCAAAAAATCACGGTGTCTTTCTATGCTGCCTAGCTCCCAATAAGAATTGAAAATTTGAATTCGTTTTTCTTGGGTAAAATTAGATGAGCAAGCCAACCGACACTTATTTGAACAAGAGGGACCAATTTTTCTAGCCTGAACTGTTTTGCCAGTTTTAATTGATCGATATTCATTACCGGAATTCCTTAATTTTTTTGCTATATTTTTTTTCCAGCTATTAGGATTACGAGTACGTTTTCTACCCCTTTTCTTTGGTGATGATGTTGGTTCTTGGTCATCAACAGCCTCATTCTCAGAGCTACTATCACTAGATGAACTACTTGAACTGGAGGAACTATTTGAGGATGAAGACGAACTAGAAATCGGCTTGAAATCGTCACCTGAATCGGTACCAGAGTAGTCACCAGTTGGACATCCAGATTCTTGTTCTTCTACTGAATTCGTTTTCAATTCGTAGTCAATAACAGCATTACTAGGTGGGGAGTATACAGTTGGTAAAACAGAGTTACTGCCATCTTGATTGATTTCAGAAGGTGGGACTGAAGATTCGACGGGTTCATTTCTTTCAATGGATGATGTTAGATGTGTCAGTAATACCAGTTTTTTTCCCCGAGACAGCATCTTATTTAATTCAAGAAACAACTGAAAATAAGTAAAAAAGATCAAAATAAATAAATTGTTCATACAATCACCACAGTTAGTTAACCCAAAACTAATTCGAGCTTTAATAAATAAATATACGAAACTAAGTATAAAGAAAAACCTTAGTTTGAGACCAGGTGATTTTTATGAATTATGTGGCACATTTATTTAAAAACGCAAGGATTGGAGAAACAAAGTCATTTATCAACAAAGGTCATTGTAGTACAAAACTAAACATTTAAAGATATTTAAATATTGGGGAAATAATGTCACAACTGTATCTTAGGTCACTATTGCTCCAGAATCAAAAAAATATTATGTCACAATTACCTTAGTAACAGTGTAGCTCCAAGACGCATTTGCACTGGCGGGGGGACCGCGCACAACTGACCAATAAAACGATGTTGCTCCCAGCGACGCGTGATTCGCGCCAAAACGGCAATGACACTCACGCCCTCATTCGGAAACTATGCGTACTACAAAAGTAACGTTATCGCACCAAGTAAAGGGGTGCTTTAGGATCATTTTTAGATATTTAACTCATTTTTGCATTTTTTGCAAAAGTGACAGTGTCGCACCGGGGGTGCGATATTATGGGGATGGTACATTCAAAATTGCGCCGAAACCGTTTTTCCAGCTTTTCAGCGCTCATGTCGACATAACCAAGGGTGGCGATTGTGTTAACTTTGTACCAGTACTGTTTATTATTTTACCAAATAAGTCACAGGAAACGTATAAAAGAATGTATTATATTTTGAAAGACCAATTGTCTGTTAATATTAAACAGTTCAAGTGCGATTATGAATCAGCAATTGCACAAGTAATAAAATGTATCTATCCGGATGTTATTGTCAAAGGCTGCTTTTATCATTTTCTGCATGCGGTGTGGAAAAGATCTAAAGAATTGAAATTTTCATCTACTTCAAATGGTCACAAATTCCAGTTGTACCGTTTTTGCACCATTGACCTGCACCAATGGTGCAGAAGAGACTAATTAGTTTCGTTTACCCCATTAATGGTGCAAATGAAACTGCATTAATAGTATGGTCTCATCTGCACCATGGAGATGACACTATATTATCAATGCGTTGACACAATTGTGTACGCAATTAGCACTTTTGCCAAAGATATTAATACCTGAGGACTTTTTGTCAATAAATGAAATGGCTACTGATGATGAAGAATGTAAAGCCTTTTTCAATTATTTCACAAACTATTGGATGACGAAAATTACGACTGAACAGTTATCTTGTTACGGAGAAAAAATTAGGACTACTAACTCTATAGAAGGTTGGCACTGGCGAATTAATGCCAAAATACCAAAAAAAACCTTCTCTTTTTTTATCTACAGTTATTAAAAAAGGAATCAAAAATCAGTGATACCAAAATAAAAAAAAGTTACTTTCACTGTGAGGAAACAAAACGTCGCCCAAAGCAAATTTTGATTGATAAGCAGATACAAAATATATTATCGGACTGCGTTAACGAAAAAATTTCAGTCATGACTTGCTTAGAACGCCTAATGTCATTAAAATTATCTCTATATTAGTTTTCTCCCCGTAATCGAAAGTTTTTTTTTAAAGACCAATTGAAGATTTTGTTTAATATTATATTACCTACTTTAAAACAAATTCTCAATACAACAGATTGTAAGACAGGTCTTATTCTATTGTCGTGACTTTGTGTTATATTGACTTTCTTTGAATAAACATTTTTTAAATTTAATACCTATATTTCATTGTTAAATAACTTATTGTTTTCACAACTATGTCCAGTTGCTAATTAATCTATCCAGTTGCGAAACTGTCCAGCTGAGAATCTGTCCAGTTGCTCCGGAGGGGACGGGTCATTGTGGAAAATGAATTTGTTTTAAATTTAATGGGGTGTTTTCGTATCGTTATGGTTTCTAATTTCCATAACACAAATTAGTGCAATGTTTATGTGATGTAATGTCCAATATTTATACTACAACTTGCCCCAGAAAGCGCAGGTGGGATATCTTATTACTTTATAGAAATAGCATTGTCATTGCATTTAAAGTTACATAAAATTCACATCACCAAAATCAATTGAATCATCCATAGATAAATTTGTAGACAATAGCGACAAAATACTTGACAACTCATCACCGTAAACTCGATAAAACTGGCTCACAGAAGTCGCACTTAAAGGTGGTGGTGATTGAATAGTTGTTGACGCTGTTGATGGCAGTTGTATGTTTGAGAACGCTTTTTTCAATTGGAGACTCTGCTGATTTGCGTTATCTTCACAACTTGTTTGGTATGCTTGTTGCGATCGTGAATCAAGTGATATGGGATGTAATGTCTGGTGTACTGGTTGTGATTGGGGACGTATTGTTTGGTATACTGGTTGCGATTGGGGACGTCATGTGTGGTATACTGGTAGATTCTGGTACATCCTCTGATGATGATCTGAACCTTTTTGTTCCTTAATGCTTGTTATTAGTTGTACAATTTTAATTGGGTGTCATGCAACTTCATCGTCATTAAAATTGTTTAAGGTGGGAATAATGCCTTTAAAAATTACAGATGTCTGTCTGGTTGCTGTTCAATGCATTCATGATTTTTAATTCTACTTGATCCGCATTTTTTCGTTTTCGAGATCCCAGGTCTTTTGGAGGCTTTTTAAATTTTTCGCATTCTTCTTTTTCCTTTTCATTCGCTGTTTTTAGGGTTCCGTACCGAAAGGTTAAAAACGGGACCCTATTACTAAGACTCCGCGGTCCGTCTGTCTGTCTGTCACCAGGCTGTATCTCATGAACCGTGATAGCTAGACAGTTGAAATTTTCACAGAAGGTGTATTTCTAGTGCCGCTATAACAACAAATACTAAAAACAGAATAAAATAAATATTTAAGTGGGGCTCCCATACAACAAACGTGATTTTTATGCCATTTTTTGCGAAATTGGTACGGAAACCTCCGTGCGCGAGTCCGACTAGCACTTGGCCGGTTTTTAATTACATTATTGAATTAAACAAAAGATGAATAACCATTTAATACGGGAATAGGTCCAGAAACCTGCAACCAACACTCTTTCAGAACCATTACATCAAACTCGATTTTCGTTGATGAAATCATAGTTAGGAATTGATCAACATTTTTACTAACGCTTCTAATGTTAATATGAACTATTTTTAAGTTATTATAGAGCTTAGGGACTAATTCAGAACATTTTTCAGGGGACCATAGGAATGATTGAGCGACCAAGATGTTATCCAATTCCTTGGAAATTTGGTTTAAATTAAATTTTATTTCGGGATAAAAAACAGGAGTACAATTAAATGTGATACATACTATCTAATTAAACAAAATACTTATTATACAACTAGCAACATTATCCACTTATTACTAATTTGATGATTATTAATGCTACGTGGTAAAAAAAAAATAGAATACATGAGCAACGTTTCTAACAACGAAATCTATGAATACAAAAAGAGAAGAAAAGAAAAATACACCACTTAATAATTTATAAATAGAGAAGAGAATCGACTAGAGGTTTCCTAAATTGTTGTGCTATTAGATTAAAAATATCAATGTTTTCAAATCTAGTGTTGTAGGAATCCACAAGTTGGCGCAGAAGGAGTGCGAAAGCCAGCATTTGAATTACAGACATGCCTGATAGTAGGCGGTATGAACGCGCTAGTCTACGCACTACTGTCCTCGGTACGATGTAACAAATTTTATTTACTAAGTCTGAACAATCATATTTGTTATGCACAATACCATGTAGAAACATTGTTCCGAGAAGCAGTCTTCTGGATTCTAGGGTTAACAGTTTATTTATTTATTTATTTATTATATGCTTTATTGTACACCTTAAAATACAATTATAAAAAGAAACTTAAAATTAATACAAATACAATGGGCGGCCTTATCGCATTCCGCGATCTCTTCCAGGCAACCTGGTATGGACAGTAATTGTCTGGACATGAAGTGGGGTTGTCATTGGTGTGACAATAACATTGTTAAAATACTATATTATAATAGATACACAGATAAATACATATGCTATGTAATATATACATAAATACATACATACTAAATATAACGGTAATAAAAATAAATGATGAATGACTCTGATAATCGCAATCACAATGTCTGTTTAAAATCAACACGCTAAGACGAAGACGCGACAGGTAATGTTCCTTTACGAGTCTTTTGAATGATTTTTGAATGATTGAGCACGTTTGATTGGATCTGGCAATGCATTCCACAGACGAGTAGCCTGGACAGTAAAGGATTTATCCAAAAAAGTCGTGCAATGTGTTGGAATTTGAAGTCGTAAGTTGTCTGATGACCTAAGAAATCTAGTGTGGGAATCGCGGAGAAACTGGAAACGTTTCTTAAGGTAAAAAGGGGTGGAAGGAGTAAAGAGCACATTATATAAAAGGGAAAGAATATGAGCATTCCGGCGAAGGCGAATTGGCAACCACTTGAGCTTCACACGAAATTCGGAAACATGGTCATATTTGCGCAACCCGAATATGAACCTTATACACACATTTTGAAGCCGCTCAAGTTTATCGAGTTGTTCTTGGGTAAGGTCAAGATAGCTGGCATCAGCATAATCAAGTATGGGTAACAGAAGAGATTGTGCAAGCGCAATCCTGGTGCCAGTCAGAAGAAAATTACGAAGTCTCCTCAAAGACGCAGCAGATGCAAATAGCTTGCGACTAACCTCCTGCAGTTGGGCAGTCCAGGTGAAATTGCTATCAATGAAAATCCCCAAGTTTTTAACTTTCTCGCAAAACGGAATAACTGTGTTATCGAAATAAACCTGGGGAAGAGTAGTCCAGTCGATTTTTGAACCCATCCTAGAACTGCCCACCACTATAACCTGCGTCTTTGTGGGGTTAACCGCAAGTCCATACCTTTTGCTCCATTCGCATATGCGGGCTAGATCACGGTTTGTTGTTACGATAGCCTCAGACATTTGTCCGAGAGGAGCACGCGCTTAAATTTGCAGGTCGTCCGCATAAAGATGGTAGGAAGAAGTTAGTTCACTGGAGATTGAGTTTATAAAAACTGCGAAAAGTAAAGGGGATAAAACGCCACCCTGCGGTACCCCAGCAGAAGTACTACACCAGGAAGACAAGGTCTCCAATGCATATACGTTGCCGGCGACCAAACAGGTAACTACGAAACCAGTCAATCACCGAAGACAAGGTCTCCAATGCATATACGTTGCCGGCGACCAAACAGGTAACTACGAAACCAGTCAATCACCGATGGAGATAAGTTAAGAGAGCATAGGATGCCAAGCAAAACATCGAAATCGACTGTATTAAAAGCATTACTGAAATCTAGCAATGCCAAGACCGTCAGATTACTGCTTTCCATGGCTGACCTTATATCATCCGTAATATTGAGAAGAGCTGTGCTGGTGCTGTGACCAGGACGGAAGCCGGACTGGAAGGGATTGAGGAGATTATTTTTAGATAGGAATGTACTAATTTGGTCGTGGATTAAACGCTCCAGGACTTTGGACAGGAATGGTAGGATGGATATTGGACGGTATTCTGAAAAAGATGTGGGATTGGACTTTTTTGGTAAGGGGATAATTTGAGCATCTTTCCATGAGCATGGAAAGATACCACTGGACGCAGAAAAGTTGAGGATGTGGCAGATGGCAGGAAGGATTACGTCCAGCACTGGGAGTATCATTTTACGGCTGATACAGTCACTTCCTACCGCATTGGAAGTAATCGATAGTATGCTCTTCTTAACATCACATGCAGAGAATTGACTGAAAACAAATGGAGAATAACTGGGGCTCGGAAGAGATGAAAGATAATCCAATGTATTAATTTTTATTGTCCTATCGAAATGGGACGAAGCTGTAAAGTGTTTATTCATTGAATCGAGGTCTAAATTCTTAGGTATTGACTCTTGTCGAGTTTTACCGATCCCCAATGATCTAAGAAAATTCCAAACTTTGGATGCGTCCCCATTTAGGACAGAGTTATGAATGTGTTGGCGATTAGCATTCCTACACACCTTATTACAGTGATTGCGAATGGAGGCATATTTTTCCCTATTAGCATCAGTAGGCCGTCGTTTAAATTTAGACTTTGCCGCCACTTTTTTGTTCATCAATTTCTTAATGTCATCTGTCAACCACGGTGCCGGCAAATGTCTAACTTTAATTGCTCGTACTGGTGCGTGAACATCGTAAAGCTCGACAAGT
The DNA here is from genome assembly GCA_945859665.1 of Anorthoa munda. Taxonomy (NCBI): domain Eukaryota; kingdom Metazoa; phylum Arthropoda; class Insecta; order Lepidoptera; family Noctuidae; genus Anorthoa; species Anorthoa munda. The sequence goes on from OX243893.1 coordinate 44,423,848, forward strand.
CTATCAGTGAAAAAGTTTACTTGCTCGTCGACTGACGTAGACGCAAACAGGGGAGACCAATCTATGTTGACGGCATCCTCACAAAGACTGCGAACGTTCATACCACCAAAATTGCGCTGCATAAGAATTTTGGGTTTAGCCTTAGGTGGGCGAATTTTGTATGAGAGATAAATCAGATCATGATAAGAAAAGGCATCGGCTGAGCATTGTCCATGCTTAGCGACGCGATCAGGCGAGGAAACGAAAATCAAATCAAGAAGTGAGGGAGTAGAGTTCGGAAAATGGTGAGTGACACTAAGCGGAAGAATGGAAAGATTACTAGAATTTGAAATGTTAGTCAGAGAAGAAGAGCGATGGTCTTTTTTCAGAAGACAAGTATTAAAATCACCCATGAATTTGCTTTGACTGTAAGAAGGGATCAGTAATTCCAAGAGTTTTTCAAAAGAAGAAAAGAAATTGATGCGTAAAGAGGGACAGTAATATACTCCAAGAAGTACTTTGGAATGATATAGCTCTATCTCAAGAAATAGGTGTTCACCAGCGTTTGATGGTGGTGGCTGCGTTGACACATTGACAATAGTGAAAGGAATATAACTACGGAGATATATGGCAACACCCCCACCACCACCAACCGTCCGGTCGTTTCTTATCAGCACAAATCCGGGAAGAGAGTAACTAGTAGCAACAGTAGTAACAGTTTGTAATTCTTAAGTAACATATCATGCGAACCGTGGCTGCGATAGCATCTGTAATGCTGAGCTCTTAGGAATTTACGTTGAACACTTCAATCGAGTCAATATACTTTGAGTAGTAGGGATTCCATATCATAGTAGCAAACTCCAGACAAGGTCTAACAAGCGATATATCGCCGGTTTAATTCAAAAACCAACTAACTGCCCACTTTATGATTTTGTGTTAGGGCGTTTATAAAGTTTGTATCAAAAAAAAACATGTACTATCTTAGATAATACTATTATGAAACAAAACCGGCCAAGTGCGTGTCGGGCCACGCGCAGTAATAGGGTTCCGAAGTTGCATAATAATGCGGACTAAAAAGAGGGTTTTGTTGTTGTTACATGAACATTAGAACGGTTTCAGCGGCTCACAAAGTCTAAAAACGGGCCCACATAGGATGATGTTTTTTTATTATCTATATTCTCGCGATTGACCACTATCTCGCCTGATGGTAAGCGATGATGTGGTCTACGGTGAAGCACGCTTGCCTAGATGTAATCTATTCACTCTTGACTTAAACTAAATAAGGACTAACTGGTAACTGAAGAAGTTATAAAATCCAACTTCGCAACTGAAGTTAGAAAAATATTAACTATTTGAGTACTACCGCGGGTGCGAATTACAAAAGGAGCCGATACGAGCGCGCGTTAAGCCACGGGGAATGGTATAGTTCGTTCCTGGATCCTTGCGTGCGCGCTCCTTGTTTATTTCTCCTTCGGAATTAAAAAAAAATCGAATGTATTAGAGGATTTACCTCTAATCTGCGGTATTCACTATTTCATTCTGGAAAGTTTTACGCTATTCAATTAGTGATGAAGTCGGGTCAAATATTGACTTTATAGAAGGATATCGGCAAAAGAAAATAAGTAATTTGCTTGGAAATCCAATCTAATTTGACTTTACTTTTACGTTTTAATTACAAAACGTCGAAAATAATTCTGCACTAACACAAAATAGACTCCGCGCGCATGCGCCGTATGGACTACGGACTGATACTGCCAACGACTCCGGCCACTCCAATGCGTTATTCGAGTTTAAACATTATTAATTTAGAAATCATTATTATTAAGGTGTTATGATTTTATTTTTGTATATTTTTACATGGTACATAAGCATATACTTACTATCTGTATTACACAGCTAACAACATTATTTAAGTAATTTTTCAATGGCATTTGTACAAAAATTTTACTGTTAAAAAGTTTACTGCCAAGTACATTTTATAAGTTGGTCGACTATTACTCGTAAACTTGTAAAGCCTGTTATGATTTCATTTTTGTATATTTTTACATGGTTCGTAAGCATTATATTTACTCTGTTTTACACAGCTATCAACTTTATTTAAGTAATGTTTCAATGGCATTTATACAAAATTTTTACTGTTCTAAGTACATTTTATAAGTTGGTCGACTATTACTCGTAAACTTGTAAAGCCTTGTTATCCGTGACAATTTTCCTTTCAATTTCATTATATTTACTACTGCCGTGATTTTTTTTACATATCCAAGAGCAACCATTTCGCTGGCAGGGGGGGGGGACACTTGACTCTAACATAAATTTGCAACTTAAATCTTAATTTTACGCAAACGAATCTCTGAATCGAAAAATGGTTTTAACAAACCCATAATATTTTTGAATGGCCTATCCAACGATACCCCACACTATGGGAAAGATGAGAAAAAAAAAATTCATCCCCACTTTACGTCTATGGGAGGTACCCGAAAAAAAAATATTTTTCATGATTTTATGTTACCACTTTGTTGGAATTATTAATATGTATATACATGCCAAATTATAGCTTTCTAATACTTAGATTCTCTGAGCTAAGCTGCGGACGGACAGACGGACAGACCGAAACTATAAGGGTTCCTTGTTGACTTCGGAACCCTAAAAAAGCATCTGATTTATAATAAAATCACGTATGCGTTGATTTATATCTGTTCATAGAAAAGTAACAGGGTTGTACAGAATATTGCATTTTATGCCCTAAACCCCCTTATTTAATTGCTTTTACCTCCCTACAAAATAAAGGCATTATTTTCAAAATTAAGCGCTACTGTAGAATCTCAGAAAGTCACTGGTCATTAATTCAAATATATACATCGAACAATAATGTATTATTCTTATAAATCCTGTTTGTTTCGACAAAAATGCAAAAAAATGAAATTTTAGTCGCTTTTACTACCCGATATTTGTAGAAACTTTGAACTAACCTATGTAACCGTGTCCCTTAACAAAGCGTTTTCATCATGAAAACTATCTAAGTGTTAAAGATGGTTTAATAAATTGAAAATAGGTTGATTAAAAACACACCTGAGTTAAAAAAATATATATATTTAAGAAAAATGAACACAAAGGCCTGAAAAACTTATAAAAGAATATTCTTCATCAGAAGTCAATCAGACACAGTAGCATCCGGTTCAAGGTTAAATTTAGTTTCATTCATCACTCGCTAAATTTTCATTCCACGCATGATATTCTTCGGGGATTACTCCTTTTTTGCACAATTTCAGCAAGTCGATGGCATTTGTAGTTGCAGCGTGTAAATTCACTACTGACTTTTTTGTCTGGTTATATAGTGGCGAGCGGGAATGTCAAGACCAGCAGTAGAAGTAGCTTCCACGTTTGTTTCCTGAACTTCAAGATCTACAACCAACGAGTCCTCAGACGTGTCATAGTTAGGCAAAATTTTAATTTGTCTCTTTTCGTATTTAATTCTCTTTATTTTTAACCAGTTCACTCTGTCTCCTATGCTTTTATTTTTGTTTTTCACTATGATGCCTGCCCAAGATTTTAAATTCAGCGGCACGGAAACTTGGCCACATGCGAGTTTATCGATAAGTCGTATAAAAATTATTTTTTTTTGGCACTAAATTATGTGTCATCATCATCTTCGTGCCCTTGTCCCAAGTTGCTTGGGGTCGGCGCAACACGTTTTCTTCTTCTATACAATCCTGTCCCTCGTCACTCCATCACTGACGCCCTTTTCTTTCATATCATTCCTCACACAGTCCATCCATCTTTTCTTTGACCGTCCCCTCCCTCTCCATCCATCTAATTCAACAAGTAATTGCTATTATCCTTTAACAACTGCTATTATCATTGAATATTAACGCTATTTCCTGTCTTTTCTAAGTACTAACACCATATATTTGCATGTGATCGATTTTCTTTCCAAATAATCCGTATATTTTGCAGGTTTTTTTATTTTAAAAACTGATTAAATTTAAGTATATTGTTTGACTTCGATACAAAACATAATTTTGCTGATTAACAAGGAATATTTGATTTGCATATAAACGGTATGGTTAGATAGTTGGTTTCACCATTCAGTATCTCTGAAACTAACCATCGCACGGCTTAGTATGTTTTACCAGTAGAAAGAGAATAAAATTTCGAATCGGTTGGTATATTTAACTCAAAATCCCAAAATCACCACGGCGATATATAGGTATCTATAGGTTGATAGGCGCTTGAAATCTTTGCTGTTGCGCATAACAAACCCGTACATTTTAAGGGCTTTGCTGATTACATTGTTATCGCGCCGCTATACTCGACTGTGTGGTCCCAACCACACAACACTAGCGCACCCGCGCCTTACGAGCCGCGCACACAAGCGGGTAAACATGAGTCAAAGTCTATAGATATCTCGGAGCTCGCCGCCGCGATTACTGTCACCGCACGCACAGGTACCTCATCTTCAGTACACTATCGTTATCAATTAGACCTGCCACGGTTCGGCGGGGCACACCAAGAGTGGTTCATGTTTAAGGCGGCGTTCAACGAGTCTGGCGTTCGACGAGTCTGCGCCGTCATATAATGACTGTGAAAACATAGCACGTCTCAGGAAGAGTCTGTTTGGACGCGCCAAGGAGGCCGTCGAAAGCCTACTAGCTTATTGCTCGGCCCCACTTGAAATTATAAAATCTCTAGAGGTGAGATTCGGCCGGCTCGATTGTATTGCGTTATCAGAACTTGAACGCTTACGAGCACTCCCGCGGCTTAATGATAATGCTAGGGATATTTGTGTATTTAGTAGCCGTGTATCAAACATTGTCGCCACACTACAAGCATTACGTCGGGTGCATTATTTGTATAACCCGGAGGCGACAAAACTAATAATTGAAAAACTCACACCTACTCCACGTTACCGGTGGTACGACTTCGCCGCCGAGCAAAAATTTGAGGAGCCGGACTTAGTGAAATTGTCCCGGTTCCAGGGAGTCGGAGCGCGGCGGAAGATTAGTGTTTTCGCTAATTGCATTACATACCAATATTGACATATTACGACATTAACATGAAATAAATAACGGCCCATATGCGCCGCCGGAGACTACAGCGTCCGACACAACAACACAGCGGCCGCCGGCGAACAAACCTCCGCCCTATCGCTCGCGAGCGTACAACGTGGCAGAATCGCAGAGTCGAAAGAACATGAGTACATGCCCTATATGTTTAATAGAGGGTCATAACATATCTAAGTGTGAACAATTTAGTACAGCTGTAGCTGAGGAACGTTGGAATAAAGCGCGGGAGCGCGGACTATGCTTTACGTGTTTACGTCTGCGTAACAAGGCACATAAGTGTAATCGTAAAAAGTGCGGCGTGGGTGGTTGCGAACGCATGCACCACTCACTACTACATAGAGAGCCGGTGAATGTAGAAACTAAAACTGAAACTGATGAATCTGCAAAGGAAACCGTGGCTTCGACGTGGATACAACATGCATGTAAGTCGTACTTAAAAATTATTTCTGTAGTGATATCCAGACCGGTGGGAGCGGTACAAACATACGCGCTCTTAAACAACGGTTCGACCGTCACACTCATTGACGCCGATATCGCTGACAGAGCAGGCCTACATGGACCTCGCGCACCACTCCAAATAGAAGCGATCGGAGACACAAAGGCGTCGCCGGAGTCATGTAAAGTACGCGTTAGCATACAAAGGCCGTCTAAATGTAAACACGTTATCAACGCTCGAACTATAGCCGATTTACGTTTATCCGCTCAAGCAATCACGCCATGTTGCAGTCACTACCCGGGGTACTAATGCGCTTCCGTCAACGACGCGTCGCCGTGTCAGCAGACATCAAAGAGATGTTTATGAGAGTGAAGATACGTCCTGAAGATCGCGATGCGCGTCGCTACCTATGGCGTGGAGATAGGCGTAATGACAGGCCACCTGACAAATGGAGAATGACGTCACTGATATTCGGCGCTACGTGTTCGCCGTCAACCGCAATCTATGTGAAAGACGTCAACGCTCGCAGGTACGAACACTCTCATACGGAAGCCTGTCAATCTATTATTAAAACTCACTATGTCGATAACCTGTTGGACAGTTTCGACACCCCCGAGGAAGCAGTGCGTGTGTCTAAGGACATAGATCGCATACACAGGGAAGCTAATTACGAACTGCGAAAGTGGGCGACAAGCAGCAAGGAGGTACTGAACGCGTTAGCCCCAGGTGCAGCGCACAACAAACTCGGCCTCAACGTGGACACGGCCACCGAGCGCGTCCTAGGACTGGAGTGGAGACCAACTCAGGATGATATAGGTTTCAATCTAGATTTATCCAGGCTCCCATCCACACTTATCGGGAAACCCAGGCCAACAAAACGTGAGATTCTACGCATAATGATGTCGCTGTTTGACCCTCTAGGCTTCGTCTCTCCCGTTACTAACAGGGCGAAAGTCTACAAGAAGTTTGGCGCCGTGGCACCGACCGGGACGCTGATATTGCCCAACACCTACGACAATTTAAGGTAAAGACGATTTAAGTGTATGGTAACCAACACAGACCAGGTGAACTATAAACTTTTTATTAAAAATAAGGAATCCGATCCAGCGTGGAAAAATAAAAAGTGTAGTGCACAAATTTCAGTGAACACTAAACTCAAAGTGCAAAGTGTCACTAAAATTATACTATTAACTGCCGAACAATTGAATAAAGCAGAAGTACTATTAATAAAGGTTATACAAAGACAAAGTTTCAGTGGTGAACTCAGTGACACTAACAACAAAACTGGCCGACTACGGGCACTGTCGGTTCATGTCGAATAACGATTACGTAAGCGCGGCTCGATGCATTTCAGGTCATCAATCGAGTCCTGCCATCCTCGATGGGAATCACCACATCACCAGACTACTCATCGAGGCAGTCCACAGGCGACTGCCCCACTCCGGCGTCGAGGCAACTGTCAACGAGTGCCGCTCTCGCTACTGGGTGACGCGCCTACGGCCCGCCACACGAACCATCGTGTCACGCTGCCTCGACTGCCGAGTGAATGATCGCTTACCATCAGGTGAGATAGTGGTCAAGCGCGAGCCTATAATAGATAAAAAAGGACACTGCACTTATTTGATGAGGTTTCACTTTGACGTGTCGAATTTTGTCTTGGGTGCTCATTTTTAGGGTTCCGAAGTCAACAAGGAACCCTAAACTTATAAAATGTACTTGGAACAGTAAAAAATTTGTACAAACGCCATTAAAAAGTGTATAGAGTAAATATAATGCTTACGAACCATGTAAAAATATACAAAAATGAAATCTTAGCAGGTTTTACAAGTTTACGAGTAATAGTCGACCAACTTATAAAATGTACTTGGCACAGTAAAATTGTACAAATGCCATTGAAAAATTACTTAAATAACGTTGTTAGCTGTGTAAAACAGATAGTAAATATATGCTTATGAACCATGTAAAAATATACAAAAATAAAATCATAACACCCTTAATAATAAATGTCACGTTGTATTGGGATCGGTCTATCATCACTGACAGGACTATTGTTGCCAATAAACCTGACATAGTGGTGATATACCGACTAGAGCGTCGCGCAATGATTGTTGATATAGCGGGACCTCGTGAAGGCTGAGAGAGATAAGAAAAGCAAGTATTTTGATCTAGCTCGCGAGGTTGAAGCAAGTATTTTGATCTAGCTCGCGAGGTTGTCGACATGTCTGATGTGAATTCAGCAGTCATTGTGCCGATAGTCGTGACGGCCAATGGTATAATAGCCAAGAGCCTCGACGAACATCTGAGGAGGCTCTCGTTGGGCAGCTGGATCAAGGGCTTGATCCAGAAGGCGGTACTCCTGGACACGGCGCGTATAGTCAGGAGGTTCCTCTCTCAGGAGCCCTGACCACCGGTAGCTTGGACCCTGTTCCCGATACCGGTGGGCTACTATTTTTGTATTTTTAAATGTTTTTTTATTTTATTATTTATAGAATAATATTTAAAAATGTAATAATATGTAAATAAAATGAATAAATGGAATAATGATTTATAAATTAATAATGTTAAAGCTCGAATAACGCATTGGAGTGGCCAGAGTCGTTGGCAGTACCAGTCCGTAGTACATACGGCGCATGCGCGCGGTGGAGTCTATTTTGTGAGAAGTATTTTCGACGTTTTGTAATTAAAACGTTAAAGTAAAGTCAAATTGGATTCGATTTCCAAGCAAATTACTTATTTTCTTTTGTCTATATCCTTCTATATTCGACCCGACTTCATCACTAATTGAGTAGCGTAAAACGTTCCAGAATGAAATAGTGCAGATTAGAGGATTCACCTCTAATCTGCGGTATCAGAGGAGATTAGAGGTGAATACATACGATATTTTTATAATTCCGAAAGATAAATAAACAAGGAGCGTGCACGCTAGGATCCAGGAACGAACTATACCATTCCCCGTGGCTCTAACGTGCGCTCGTATCGTCCTTTCGCAATTCGCACCCGCGGTAGTACTCAAATAGATAATATTTTTCTAACTTCAGTTGCGAAGTTGGATTTTATAACTCCTTCTTCAGTTAAGGGCCTACATGCGCTTTAGTGCCGTAAAACGGTTACTTTCTAAAGCATACTCCTTAGTAACGGCTAGGTTAAAAGGTTTGAAAAAAATATATATTTGTTATTTATTCATGTACATTATTTGGAACACAAGGTTTTTTCGTGTAACTTATAGTATTGCTTTAAAAAAATAATTAACAACACGATATTTTTTCGCAACTTTTTGAAACTCCTCCAAAACGACTTGTATGTTTAAAAATATTTTTAGATAGACAGATTGGTATTTAGAGTTTCATTAGATGGTACTTTGCTTATTTAAATCAATCAATATTTTGCAAAGAAAGTCTTGCAAAGTAAGGTCCAATGTATATATTCTGGCTCTCTACGGGGGCGAAGCCAGTAGCGCATTAGCATTGGCACGGGAAGGCTGTGTCGCTCGCTGCTCCGCCGCGCTTTCGTCCGACTAAGCGCATTCGCACGTGTTAGTGCAAATATTTACTTAGATTGTGTATTAGTGTGCGTTCACAGACTAGCTCGCTCGCCGCAGAGGACCCTACGTAATCGTGCGCGTGGACGCTTTATTTTTATTTATTTGTGGACTACTTTTTTATGCGAATTTGTAAATACTTTTTATTTATATTGTGCATTGTGTAAATAAATCATAATGCTAACTTCTAAACCACGCAACGGATTATAATATATATAACGGATATTTTTTACATGTAGTACTCTCCTGTAAAACACTTTCACCAAGTTTCATATTGCATAACCTCAGTTTTCGAGATTTGAGAGAGAGAGAGAACAAAACCGTACAAGAGTATTAAAATTTACAGATTTTTAGAATAACAGTGTTTTATTTGTAACGTTATATAGAGAGTATTGAGTAATAAACTGTTACCACTAACGTTGCTAAAACTGGGTAAAGTACGAAACAACTTATATGTCACTTATGTGTGCTAAAAACTCACTTAGAAATATGGAAACATTATAGGTAATCATTTTAATTATGGGATCCAAAAAAAATCACATGATGAATCCAAGAAAAATGCACATAAGCATGTGGGATATTTATCATTAGAACCCATTATTTAATATTTTATATTAATATGTTTATACGGAACCCACAGTGCGTGAGTCTGGCCCGCACTGTGCCGGTTTTTATGTAAGTCAGTAATGTAATTATGTCTATGCAAATGATTAAAATGAAATAATTTCTTAAATTGTGAGTACGGGGTAAGAATGTTACTCTGAAAAGCTGCATCGATCTTGGTTAAATTTGAAAGAGGCTAGGGCCGAGTTTCTCACCGCATGGATGAATTCAACAGCGAATCACAGCAGGTAACGCGTGTTTGACTATTTGTCATATAAATTCTGCGATAATTTAGAGATGAGAAACTTGGCCTAAGTAACTGGAAATTATGACTTTATGCTGTATTATTATTTATAGTTATATATCATTCCAGATTGAATTTTTTAACGTAATTATTTTAAATTACCTACTTAGTATTTTTAAAGTACAAAAAAAGTTAATTAAAAAAATCAAAAACCCGACTGCTTAAGAAGCAAACTAGAAAGAGACCAAACGCGTTGGCCGATTTCAATGATTCTTACATCAATCGATTCGTCTGAACCCTGCGAGTGTCACTGGCTTTATTAAAATTGTAAGATAGAAAAATGGCCGATTTTAGGCGCCCTAATGTGGGGTCCCAAATTAATTTTTTTTCTTCCTATCTCATCGTGTGGGGTATCAAAATAAAGGATTTCAAAAATATATAATACTTATATATTTCTATGTACCAAATTCGATAAAAAGTAACTAAAAAAAAGTTAATTAAAAATATCAAAAACCCGACTGCTTAAGAAGCGAACTAAAAAGACGTAAACAAGAAGAAAATCATGCTGTGCAGTCGGAGGATACATATTCGCGAGCTGGTTGACCAAAACCAGATGTATCCTCTGGAACGCCACATAGGAACAAACATACATACATACATACATAGACTGATAAACACATTACCCTCCTTCGGCAGTCGGGTAAAAAGCGAAAATTTACAAGTCCGCGATTAGACCTGTCACACTGTCAGTGGCGTAGCTAGCATGGGTGGCACCCGGTGCGCATAATTGTGGTGTCACCCAATAATGAAATCTGTTAAAATTAATAAACATTCAATAAACGTATAGTATGTTTTTATTTAATTATTACAAATAAGTCTTTCATAATTACAATAGAAATTTTGATAATAATAGTTACTAATTACTTATACCTACATTTGTTTATACTAATCTAAGTACAAGCACTAAAATCTCTTTTTTCTAGCTTTAACAGCTGTAAACTCGGCAATCATATCATCAAAATATATATTTTTTGTGTTACCTCATGTTCTATTGTTAATATGCCAAGATTGTTAAGTCTGTTTTCGGTCATTGTTGCCCGCAAGTAATTTTTAATTAATTTTAGTTTGCTGAAACTCCTCTCAGTGATACGCAAATTGTCATAAATAACTTTAGTGCGACCATAAGATTCAGAAGAGATTCTGTAAAGTCCCATTCCACGATGAATTTCAAGAAGTCTAGAGTCACCCAGCTAGAAACTGACAATGTTTTTGGCCGCTTTTAAATGTCTTCTCAACCTCGGTATCTCTAAAAGGAGTTCTGTTTCTGATATCTCATCATAAAAACCAGTAAATTTCGATACAGCTAATTTCAACTCTTCAGTGTTTGCCAAAAGCAATGTATTTGTCTGCACAACCCCACTACACTGGAAAAAAGTCATGGTCTAATGTGTGGTCAGAGTAAATAATTTCTTGTTAACATTTATTTCAAATAATACGTGCATTTTTATATAATCTCAATTGATAAATTAAATTATTTTGTTGGGATAACTTGATTAAAATAACTTCAAACCTAAATTATATTAAAAAACGTGTCACCCCGGAACCCCCCTAGCTACGCCACTGCAGAACCATGCATCTGTATGGATCAGAATGTTGGGCTGTGAAAAAGATGGATGAAAAGAGATTGCATGTAGCAGAGATGAGAATGTTGAGATGGAAGTGCGGAGTGACGAGAAGGGATAAAGTGAGAAATGAGTAGGTATAATATTAGAGGCTGTTTGAAAGTGGCGCCAGTGACAGAACAGTTGAAAGGAAATCGTTTGTCCTGGTATGGTAATCTAATGAGGAGGGATGAAACGCATGTTACTAAAAGAGTTATGAATATAAATGTGGATGGATGGAGAGGAAGGGGACGGCCAAAGAAAAGATGGATGGACTAGGTGTGAGGATTGATATGAAAGAAACGGGAGTCAGTGAAAGCGTGACGGGGGACAGCAGGACTGTGTGAAAGAAGAAAACATGTTGCGCCGACCCCAAGTAACATGGGACAAGGGCAGGAAGATGATGACCTACTTAGTATTTTTAAACGAATATAATAACTTAAAACATCAGGCGCCGACCGTAAGCTCAGAGCCAGTTTATTTTGACTGTGCTAACTCAGCCGGCATAATTACAGACACAATAGAAAAACATTAAAACGGGTGCCATAAATATTCGCTTGCCGGTCGAGGGACACTCAAAATAAACTGTCGAACCATGATAGTTTTGACACGTCATGGTACGGGGGCTGTAGGTACGTAAGTAGAGTTTTAATGTAACCTATTTTGTTTTACTTGTTCGACCTACATTATATAAAAATAATGTCTAGTAAAACTTAATATTTATTTACGTAATCGTAGGCAAGAATGCAACCTGTTAGTCGCATCTCTGCGTCCACGCATACTCTTTGATCGCAGTCCGCGCTCGCTATGTATGCGTGAGCCGTGCCGGTGTGTGAGTTTAGCTTCGCCGGGATGCTCAAGGCCATTGGGGCATACTAGCGCCTTAACAGTTAGTCCTTATTTAGTTTAAGTCAAGAGTGAATAGATTACATCTAGGCAAACATGCTTCACCGTAGACCACATCATCGCTTACCATCAGGCGAGATACGCGAGAATATAGATTAAAAAAACATCATCCTATGTGGGCCCGTTTTTAGACTTTGTGAGCCGCTGAAACCGTTCTAATGTTCATGTAACAACAACAAAACCCTCTTTTTAGTCCACATTATTATGCAACTTCGGAACCCTATTATTCCGCGTGGCCCGACACGCACTTGGCCGGTTTTATTTTACTTATTTACACAAATAGTTTAGTTATAATACAGAAAAATATGAAATAAAGGAGGTAATAAATATTAATTATGTAGAAAATTTTATAGGATTTTTATTTCGTTTATGACATCGTGTCAATTTGTTTGTCTAACTTCGATTTATTTGTAATGTGTGTGCTTAACTATGTAAAGGCGATTCTTTCTCTATCTACACTCAGCTACTTTTAGGGGTTGCTAATATGTTCGGTCTCATCACATTTTTCTTCATACTGGCAACCTACTTTAGGCCAACGATGTGCGTCATAATTTGACCGTATAAAACATCATAACAAAGCATCCAACGAAGATAGTCATCTTATAGCCGTGTTGCTATCCAAACCTAGAGAGAAATAGTCGCCTTCCATGTAACGTGTTTCTCTCCAACCAAACGGCGAATCAGTGTACGGACTTACACTTATCGGAGTCGCACATTCTACACCCATGATCTATTCGAATTGGTGACCCATTCTGTGAAAAATTACTTTTTATTTTAATAACCTTATGAAAATGACCAAGACAAATATTAGTTTTCCGAAACAGACACAACGAGAACAAAGACTAACCACCATCATATGGGGTCTTTGTTCTCGTTGTGTCTGTTTCGGACAAACAAAAATAATAATTTGAATCGAACGAACTACCTATTTAGCTACCTACAAATACCTATTATGTGCTCCTCTAAACACATGGTGTCGGGGAAGAGGCTGTCTGTAAATCTGCCTTTATCTGATGATCCATGGTTAAAAACTTACCAAATTGTCCATCGTTTTATACCATTGAGATGGTCCTTTTCTGTCCCAGCGAGCGTGATGTCACGCTTGACAGGTTGCTGTCAACTCTCAGTACTCTCACATAGCGTTTGTAAATTTTGCCGCGAAAAGATCGCAAAATTTTCTTAGTATGAGAAAAATTTAATAAAGTGTGGAAATACAGGCTTGAGCTGTATTAAATTAACACATGACGACACGTTTCGAGTTTTTATCGGATGTGTTAAGTTTTTATCGACTGTGTAGTGACTTGAGAACAATATGAGTGCGGACGAGATCGTGCCGGTAAGTGTGGGAGGTGTGCAAGAATCGAATGCTGATGCTTCGGATGGAGATCAGCATTCGACTAGGAGACGAGTTGAGGTATCGTCTTCAACTACCTCGTCATCCTCGGAGGATGAGGAGGGCATAGCATCAACTCCCACAAACAAAAGACCGAAGAAAAGTTACAAGTAAGTACACATTTTCGGACCCACGTGTGGAAACACTTCTTCAGCAAGTGGGGTTTATATCTTCGTATTTAACTAACTTGCCTCTATTGGCGTCTAATTCTGGTACGTTAATGCACGAACAACAACAGAATGATCCAACCCCATCCACATCGAATTATAATTATTTGAAAAATCCGTCAACCATCTGACAATCATAATCTCTCTTTAGGTGTACTTGGTACTAAGATTGATGTCAGAACTATTATTCCACAAGCTGATAAGTACCTTTTACAAGAGTTAAATAACCTTCAAAAATTCGAGTCTCCTTCTTGAAGGGATATTCGTTATAAGAGTGTTACAATCTTGCATTGCCAATCCTGGGTATGATGTAATCAACTTCTTACAGATTAGTCTGTAAGATTGGTTAGTGAAAATCGATATTCACCAGGCATATTTTCATTTGCCAATAACCGAAACACACAGGAGGTTTCTCCGAGTGATTTACAACAACGAAGTTTTGCAACTGACATCCATCCGTACCATTTGGCCTGTCATCAGCTCCAAGAATGTTTGCCACAGTTACAAATTGGATTGCGGAGATCCTACGAGCTAAGGTTTCCGCATAATAGTGTATTTAGACGATTTCCTCTTGGTAAAACAAGATCGGACAGTACTAGGTTCTCAGGTTGCGGAAATGCTTAGAATATTGGAAACCTTGGGATGGCACATAAATTGTCAGAAGTCTGTCCTGGAGCCTTCAAATGAATTAGAATATCTTGGCCTAGTGTGGAATACCGACAGAAACTGGGTAAAACTTCCTGTCAAGAAAATAAAAAATATAAAATTAATAATATCCAAAATTTTGAGCAATGGCAACAGTTCTCTAAAAGAAGAGAGAGAAGAGAAGAGCTCAGCTAAACAATATTTACCTTTCAGGGAAGTGGGCCCCTTATCAAAATCCCTGGCACTCAAACCTGAAGGAAGCTGTATTGGCGGCCATCACGAGTCGGACGACTTTACGAGGCGCGCACATTCTCGTACAATCCGACAGCAAAACTCTGGTTGCATACCTCAGAAACAAGGGGGGGACTCATTCGCTGGCACTATTAGGACTGACGACCAGGCTCCTAAAACTTGCAGAGAAAGCTCTCTCTCAGCCACTTACCTCCCGGGGAGGCTAAACGGAATTGCGGATCGCCTATCAAGGGGCCGCAAAGTACCAGAGTGGCATCTTCTACCCCAAGTTACGGAGGCGATATTCACAGCGTGGGGTGTCCCAGACGTAGACCTGTTCGCGTCAAAAGATACGGCTATCGTACCAAAATACGTAACGTTAGATTCCAAAGACGGTTCCGCAATCGTTTGCGACGCGTTCAGTCAACAATGGGACTATCAACTGGGCTGGGCATTTCCCCCTCCCAGCTTAATTCCAAAAGTATTAGCTCACTTGAACAGTGCAAAGGGCACTTACATACTAATAACTCCAAAGTGGACCAAATGTTTCTGGCTGCCCGATCTGAAAGCGAGAGCCATAGCAGAACCAATTCCAATAAAAAACCTACAGAAGGTATTAATAGATTGGACGACAGGCAACTGCCCAGCACAAGTGGACAAGTTGTCCCTTCTTGCTTGGAAAATTGGGGGTGGGCCGATCAAATCGCTCACTGGACCGCAGATGAACAGAATTTGTAGAAAAGTAGCTGGCGGACGTCTACTTTAACTACGTACAATGCCCCGATTAAGAGATGGCTGTTGTAGTGTGAGACCAACAACATTAATTCAAGGTCACCTGACGGCCACCAGGTCGCTAGATTCTTAACAAGTTTATTTTTAGTAGATAAGCTAGCTTATAGACCATTCTATTGTACAAGTCAGCTGTATCAACTTACTGTACTACGTCAGAAATAGATATCACAAAAAAAATATTTATTCACCAAGTTCTAAAGGCTATTTCACTTGCTAAACCAGCAGCACCAAAACTACCTATATGGGACACTGCAATTTTATTTAACTGGTTAAGGACTTCAACAAATTCAGGTTCCTTATTCGAAATAGCAAGGCTAACAGCTTTAATTCTTCTGCTGGCCTCAGGTCGTAGAATTCATGATCTCACTTTATTAGAGAATAGTCCCGAAAATTTAATTACTTCCAAAGATGAGATAACCCTGTGGCCCAGATTTGGTTCAAAAACCGATTCAAATTCATACAGACAGTCTGGTTGGGTGTTGCGGAAACACCCAGATCATCATGTCTGCCCAGTTCAACACATTAACAACCTTATTGAAAAATCTACAAGTAGAAGAAGAGCAGACAAGACTGTAACAAGTCTTTTTATTTCACTATCGGGGCAATTAAAACCTGCTTCGAGAACAATGATTGCAGGATGGATACGTAGTATTTTAAAGAGGTTAATATAGATGCTCCACCGGGCAGTATCCGGTCAGCAGTAGCCTCTAGGAGTTGGATGGCAAATAGACCAGTTCAAGAAATACTTAACAGAGGAAACTGGCAGAGTATTGAAACATTTCAAAAGTTTTACTGTCGACCAGTAGATAAAGTTGATAATGCTAACTTGATTTACTACATTCTTTTTCTAATGTTTATCAAAGTGGAATATCTTTATAATTATAATTTTTGTGTGAGATATTTTAAGTTAATTTCTTTTCTTTTTGTTCCTTGAAATTGGATTATTTCAGAAGAATATGTGTTTTAGTTTATGTTCATTCAGGACACATTGATCCTTTTTAGGGTTCCGAAGTCAACAAGGAACCCTTATAGTTTCGCTCTGTCCGTCCGCAGCTAAACTCAGAGAATCTAAGCACTAGAAAGCTATAATTTGGCATGGATATACATATTCATAATTCCGACAAAGTGGTAACATAAAAACACGAAAAAAAAATTTTTTTTCCTCCCATAGACGTAAAGTGGTGATGTATTTATTTTTTCTCATCTGTCCCATGGTGTGGGGTATCGTTGGATAGGCCATTCAAAAATATTATGATTTGTTAAAACCATTTTTCGATTCAGAAATCCATTTGCGTAAAATTAAGCTTTAAATTGCAAACTTATGTTAGAGTCAAGTGTCCCCCCCCCCTTCCAGCGAAATGGTTGCTCTTGGCTGTGTGAAAAAGCTAGCTGCCAAACAACCGAGGCTGGTCAATCGCTCTAGGCCACTGCTGCTTCAGGACAACGCTAGACCACACACTTCACAACAGACGGCTACCAAATTAGAGGAGATTCAATTGGAATGTCTAAGACATCCACCGTACTCCCCGGACCTTGCTCCAACAGATTACCATTTTTTTCGAAATTTGTATAACTTCTTGCAAAGGAAAAATTCAACTCCGATGGGGCAGTCCAAAGCGCCTTCAAATATTTTATCGATTCCCGTCCGAATGTTTTTTTTTTAGTAAAGGGATCAATGAACTACCTATGAGATGGCAAAAGTGCATAGATAGCAATAGTACATAGGTACTTTGATTAAATAAATATATTATATTTAAAAAAAAACGACTTTATGTTCCTCCCTTACAAAACGCCAATGATCTAATATAACACATTCTGTGTTATATTAGATCATTACATATGATATGTAATGATCTAATATAACACATTCTGTTGAAGTCTGCAATCTTAATTAAACAATTAATACAAATTTAATCGGGATCAGACAATCGCACATTCTATAAATCTATACCCATGATCGATTCAAATTGGTGACCTATTGTATATGATACTTATTTTTAAACTTTTTATTAATAGACCTTTACGAAAACAAACAAGACAAATCTTAGATTGTCAACAGACATAACGAGAACAAAAACACTATCACCTATTTTCGAGCCGTATTTATTACTATACCACGGTAAAGCCAAAAAGGAAGGGTCATGATACCAGCAGTCCATGTATGTATTAGCGTAATTTCCACCGTAGCGTCTAAACTACTGAGCCGATTTTGATGAATGAGGTGTTATTTGATGCTTTCTTATGGTTCGTGTGGCATAGCCTTTATTTCATACGAACAATATCAATATGAATCACAAAATAAATATCAAACACCATGTTTTTTATTGAACTTTCGTAAATAAGTCAGCCCTTTTTTTTTCTTTTTTGTTTACGGGGGGAAACCTTCAAAAGGCGCCTGGAATTTTGGAGAAAAAAACCAGGGAGTGTGGGATTTTTACCTCACTAAAACCACCCCGGTGATCACCATCAGCACGTAGAAGGGACCCCGTGACCTCTCAAAAGACCACCCCGGAACCCCCTCTGTGCAACGCCTGTTAGGGCACGTCCCTGGGGAGATTAATAATGCACCTCCCCTGAGCCTCGCTGTGCACGGCAGCACGAGTAAAAAATATATCATTTGAAATGAAAAATTGGCCCTTTAGGTTCAAAACGAACACTTCCCAAAACCTCCACTTCCCAAAATGGTAATTCCCTAAATGTCATTACCCATTTCGTCCATTTTCCAAAAACGACCGACGCATTTTTATTTACTCATTGTGGTCCTGTATAGAAACCAGACTATAAGGTCATTCTTTTTAGGGTTCCTTACCCAAAAGGTAAAAACGGGACCCTATTACTAAGACTCCGCGGTCCGTCTGTCTGTCTGTCCGTCTGTCTGTCCGTCTGTCTGTCCGTCTGTCTCCAGGCTGTATCTCATGAACCGTGATAGCTAGTCATTTGAAATATACAGATGATGTATTTCTGTTGCCGATATAACAACAAATACTAAAAACAGAATAAAATAAATAAATATTTAAGTGGGGCTCCCATACGACACACGTGATTTTTTTGCGATAATGGTACGGAATCCTTCGCGCGCGAGTCTAACTCCAACTTGGCCGGTTTTTATTTTTCATGTAAACTAGACGTTTTGTTGACGAGTTGCCGTTTTGAGAAATGTACTATTTGGGTACTGGTCGATTTGGGAAAGAGGACGAAATGGGAAGTGGATGTTTTGGGAGAGTGAACGTTTTGGGCAGTGTTTGTTTTAAACCTTAAGAAATTGGCTAATTTTGGTTGCAATCTATACACACATTACAATATTTTTAAAAGCTTTTTATTTTTTGAACCTTGCGAAAACGACCAAGACAAATCTTACTGTTTCGACACACAGACACAACGAGAACAAAAACACCTTATATGATACCAACAAAAAAAAAATTGAATCGAACGAACGAATTGATAACCCATTGTGACACTTATTCCTAAAAGCTTTTTATTTTAAGAACCATACGTAAATTGCCAAGACGGATCTTAGTTTTCCAACACAGAACACAACAAGAACAAAGACACCTTATGATACGAACAATAGTAGATTTTACAACGAGTGCACAAAACGAACCATTTTTATCCGATACTATTAGCAGCCCGAGCCGAAGGCGAGGGCTGATAGTAATGTCGAGGGTAAAATGGTTTTGTGGACGAGTTATAAACTCTGCTTTTCATTTCGATTGCGAGGAAATAAAAAAAAATTGTCCTTCATTTGTATTGTTGCTTTCAGCATGGAATATATACTCTACAGTGTAGGCGGCTGAAGTTTTTTGGATAATTCATCAAAATAACTCAAAAGAACACTTTCTGAGAATGTAGTTACTAGTTTTTCTTTTCTCCAATTTACAAAATTATCGTAATCTTTGAGAATTTTGCCCGAGACTGGCGGTAATATCTGTTGCACAACTCTCTGTGCATTAATTTCCATAAGCGAATTAGGAGAGAGTGCTAAATTATCTTCTTCATTGGACATTTTTAACAATATTAGCAAATTTGAAGAAATTAATATACGCACGAAAAAACAAGACCTGTTTCCCGCCGCTTTTTTTTTCAATCTTACGACATTGCTTGGGCTGCAGACCTATACAGCCTACTATTAAATTAATTTTGTAATATATTTATTTTTTAAATTAATTAAATAACCTACCGTATTTTAATTTTAATTTTAATATCTTTTATGTCTTAAAAAACACATAAAAGGCAAATAAATTAAAGTAAATATTATAAAATAACAAATTCTTTCTGTGAACTTTTATTGTGTTTGGCTGTGTGGCTCGTTTTCTTTGCATTAATATAGATACATTTATAAGTAGATACGTTAATGCACTTTTGCACAAAAATCGATTTTGTGCAGCCTATATCCTGCACAAATAAGCAATTTCAGAGCATGAGAAGTGAAAAAACAATTAACTTCTTTATTACTTTACTACGGAAAAGCCAAAAAGAAGGGTCATTATTCCAGCAATTTATTTATGTATTAGCTTAAGTTCCACCGCCCGCCCGTAGCGTCTTAACTACTGAGCCGATTTTGATGAATGACGTGTTAATCGATTCTTTCTAATGGCTCGGGTGACATAACCTACATACCTACCTACCTTCATATAAGCATTATACCTCTTCTACACAGTCGAAACAAACGCCCAACTCAACCAAGGACATCGTGACCTTGGTTGTGTTGTGGTAAAAATTGATCGAGTAGATGGTGGTTGGCCAACCAAATTGTGTTGACCTTCCAAAAACCTTGGTTGCATGACTGCCCGCGAATAAAATAAATAACTAAAGTTGCGTCAATCACGCAACCGTATAGAACGAACGCGCCAGTTGATTAACCCAACCAAGGGCACTATGGTCAGGCGGTTGTTCCGACTGTGTAGAAGAGGTTTTATTAACAAGACAGATGTTACATCCAAAACAGTGGGAGCCTGACTTTTTTTGCAGCTGCTTTTTCTAGTAGTACCTATATCAAATGAAAGAGGACAAAATACTTTGTTCAAAAATATAGATTAGTATAATGTTTAAACATGCGAAAGACAACATATTGTTGGTGTATTAAAAAAATAGTAGAGTGTTTTAAGCCAAAAGCTTAACCCAGACCTTTCTTGATCCACGCGGTTTGGGAGAGGTGGTGACGTGTCAGTCATTCGCCCGCTGATGGGTGTCAACACGCGCAGGGCGCAGCTACCTAAGTAACTAACCTAAGCCTATGGTTTTTAACTTTGTGTTACATCCCATTGTATTATTATTAAGACTAATGCGGAAAACCAAGATATTTTTTACGACACTGACACAACGAGAACAGACTCCTTTTTATATTTTCATGGAAAAATTAACTTGAATAATCTTCGTTACATCTATGGGCTCAATAAATGGTCGCTTCACTATTTGTATAGAAAAACAGTGTACATGAGGTAATTTTTGTCTAAGGTTGCATGTTAATAAATTATGGAACTTCATAAGTAATACTTGTGTCAAAAGTAAAATAAATCCTTGGAAAAAGTATAATTTAAATTCGCTATTTTATTTCTGTGACGCGCTTATTTTCTGACACTTTTATATGTATAAAGGATACTTAGGATGTGTTGAGAGCGGGAGTTTGTAAGAGGAAAGGAGTATGAGGTTAAGGGAGAGGTCTGCCGGCAATTTGCCTCGTCATCAATTTTTAATACGTGGACGTTAATAAAACACTAAAATCATGATTATGACGACGGATTTATTAAATTTAAAATATTACTACGTGTATAATACAGATAAACCTTATGACTATTAGTTGACGCTGTTATACAGGCTGAAATTTAAATTGTGTTTTCCCGCGGCAGAACGATTTGCCATCAGTAGTACTATTGAACCATAGAGTTAAACTTAAAAAATAAAAACGATTTTGTATTCAAAAAAAAATAATGTAATTCTATTTTTTATTGATACAAAAAAGGTGCCAATAATTAGTTTTCATAAGTATACAGCTATATCGTATCTCTCTTACTAGGGCATCCTATATGTTGACACAGTATAAAAAAAAAAGTTAATTAAAAAAATCAAAATACCCGACTGCTTAAAAAGCGAACTAAAAAGACGTAAACAAGAAGAAAATCATGCTGTGCAGTCGGAGGATACATATTCGCGAGCTGGCTGACCAAAACCAGATGTATCCTCCGACTGCACAGCATGATTTTCTTCTTGTTTACGTCTTTTTAGTTCGCTTTTTAAGCAGTCGGGTATTTTGATTTTTTTAATTAACTTTTTTATTTATAACTTTTTAGTTAACATTTTTTTCGAATTAGGTACATTTAAATATATAAGTGTTATATATTTTTGAAATCGCCTCTAAAAACCCTTTATTTTGATACCCCACACGATGGGTTTGGAAGAAAAAATAAAATTGGCCCCCCACAATATGGCGCCCAAAAGCCGCCATTTTTCTATTTTCCAATTTTAATGTAGCCTATGACACTCGCAAGGTTAAGACGAATCGATTGACGTATGAATCATCAAAATCGGTCAACGCGTTTGGTCTCTGGAACGCCATATAGGAACAAACATACATACATACATACATACATACATACATACATACATAGACTGATAAACACATTACCCTCCTTCGGCAGTCGGGTAAATATTCATCACTCGAATTCAAATTATATGTCGTGGTGGCCCAAGACCTCGCCTGTCGTGCTTGAGGTCGTGGGTTCAAAGCCGGGCAAGGACCAATGTGACTTTTTCAAATTCATATGTACTTTCTAAGTTTATCTTAGACATCACAGGCAACGGTGAAGGAAAACTTCGTGAGGAAACCTGGACTTATATAGTTAACGTAAGTCTGAAATAGCCAAGTCAGAGGCCTGTGGAGTTTCCCAGAGGCGGCTTAATTAACACTGACACTAGAGGTGGCCACACCTCACACGAAAAGAAAGAAGAAGATCACTCGAAATCGTGAGAACCAATAGTAATACTCTAGACGTAACGTAGCACAGACACAAATCTCACTAGATGACGCGATTGTATGTAAATCGCGTGCCAAAATTCGGAGTAAAGTTACCACTGCAGGCCCACCGTACTACTGGCCGTACCCCTGATGGTACTGTGGGTATTTTAAAGTTAAACGATACCACTGTATGAAATGACCGTAGTGCTGTGCTTTATCAGTTATCTCGCATATTATGTTAATGACTCATTCATTAGTTAGGTACTTAGGTAATGCATAATTATTCCTTAAGTATTGGTGCGGCAATATAGCATATTAAGTACTGCGCTCTTTAGTTAAACCGTACATATAAACATTTTCAAAGCGTTCGTGACAGTTGACAATTACAGAATTTTTGTTGAAGAATAATTGTGAAACTTATATAAATTAAATTGAATTGAATTGTTGCTGTTGAAAATAGTACCTATATGGACCATACTAAAATAGATTTCATCCAAATAAATGGCGAAAACGCCCTTTTTTTAGCATATACCGTTATAATCGCCACAAAATTATACAAACGGCTCTATGGTGTGGCGGTGTTCATCTTAAAGTAAATGTTGTGGCACTGTAACGATTGGAATGGTAGTTTATGATTCGATTTTCTTATTCGTTTCGTTTTTTAATATTTTACTAAATATTTTTATGTATAATAAGTTTATTAAAAATAAAGATCATACCATTGAGGTAATAATGTACTACGTATTATGTCAATGGATCATACCTGTGAATTAGATCCATTGAGTAATGAAATATTGAAGGTAAAGTGTAATTTTCGAAAAATTGTACTTTCATCTGATGAATGTATTGAACGATGTATGATGTATGACAAGAAAAAGAGAGTTTAAAGACATGGGGATGAATTTTGCAATTGGGAAATAGCCTCGGTATGAAGGCGTGAAGCACTTTCTTCAGAAAGCTAGGAACAAACACAACATGAATGGAATAAACATTTATTAAATACTTAGAAACATATTGGTTTAAGACGCATTCATCTACTGTAATATGTGTATTTGGTGAACGCCATAGAACCACCAACATTTTAGAGATGTTTCATTCCAAAATTAATAAACGTGTCAACAAGAATACTGTGACACTGATGCGATTACTCAAAATATTGGAGCATATTCATACATTGGACATGATTCCAAAAAAAAAAGTAAAAGATCAAATCATCAAAGATGACTTCATTACTGACGTACAGTTTCAAATTGTAAATAAAGAAATTTCAATTGGTCACGCATTAGAAAAATTGTGCACAAAACAACCTAATTACTAAATTAAATTGTATTTACCTGGTGTATCGTTTAACTTTAATCTATAAAAATGCCTTTTTATGCCATAATGAGCTGTAAAGAATGTACAGAAAAAGTTGGCCGAGGCATTGAAAATGTTTTCATTCATTGGTAAGTAAATTTGTTTTCAATACAGTTGTTAAACATGGCGTACTTTCAGAGGCTATAATTATGATTCGAAAATTAAATCTTATGCATAGGCATCTTTCTGTTACGCAGTCGTGACTTTTGTTTACGAGCTCGATCATTAGTTTTGCAGTTTATTTTTAAATTTATAAGTCAATTTAAAAAGTTTAGTAGCAAAGAGTTTTCATACATAGAATAAAATTGGATAGATTTTATACGAGGAAAAATGAATGATTCCGTACGTTTTAGCATTGAACTCTCAAAAGTCTTTTAAATGGTTGTTTAATATATTTAATTACCAGTTTCAATTTAATTATTTTCACATCAACATTTGTCTAAAATCGAATAGGCTGTATAGACTGTTTTCGTTGTAAAAAATGTCCAGTTGCAAAAACGCGCCTTTAGTTATAAGTCAATTTAAAAAGTTTAGTAGCAAGGAGTTTTCATACATAGAATAAAATGGAATAGATTTTATACGAGGAAAAATGAATGATTCCGTACGTTTTAGCATTTCATTCTCAAAAGTCTTTCAAATGGTTGTTTAATATATTTAATTACCAGTTTCAATTTAATTATTTTCACATCAACATTTGTCAAATATCAAATAGGCTGTGTAGGCTGTTTTCGTTGTAAAAAAAAATGTCCAGCTGCAAAAACGCGCGAAAATTTTATTTTTTTGTGAATTAACAAATCTAATTCTTTGATTTGTTTTTACTATTTCCCACAACTGTATTGAAAAATATCGTGTGATACACGGGCGTGTAGGGTATTGCAAACTCGTGTCATTAAAAACCCTCGCCTTCGGCTCGGGCTTGTTAATGACAGCTCGTTTGCAATAACCTACTTTCCACCCTTGTATCACAATGTACTATTTCAATACAGTTGTTAAACATGGCGTACTTTCACAGGCTATAATTATGATTCGAAAATTAAATCTTTTGCATAGGCATCTTTCTATTACGCGGTCGTGGCTTTTGTTTACGAGCTCGATCATTATTTTTGCAGTTGAGTTTTAAATGTATAAGTCAATTTAAAAAAAGCAAGTAGCAAGGAGTTTTTATACATAGAATAAAATGTAATAGATTTTATACGAGGAAAAATTAATGAGACCGTACGTCTTAGTATTGCATTCTCAAGTCTTTTAAATGGTTGTATAATATATTTTCAATACAGTTGTTAAACATGGCGTACTTTCAGAGGCTATAATTATGATTCGAAAATTAAATCTTATGCATAGGCATCTTTCTGTTACGCGGTCGTGACTTTTGTTTACGAGCTCGATCATTAGTTTTGCAGTTTAGTTTTAAATTTATAAGTCAATTTAAAAAGTTTAGTAGCAAAGAGTTTTCATACATAGAATAAAATGGGATAGATTTTATACGAGGAAAAATTAATGATTCCGTATGTTTTAGCATTGAACTCTCAAAAGTCTTTTTAATAGTTGTTTAATATATTGAATTACCAGTTTTAATTTAATTATTTTCACATCAACATTTGTCTAAAATCGAATAGGCTGTATAGACTGTTTTCGTTGTAAAAAATGTCCAGTTGCAAAAACGCGCCTTTAGTTATAAGTCAATTTAAAAAAGTTTAGTAGCAAGGAGTTTTTATACATAGAATAAAATGGAATAGATTTTATACGAGGAAAAATGAATGATTCCGTACGTTTTAGCATTTCATTCTCAAAAGTCTTTTAAATGGTTGTTTAATATATTTAATTACCAGTTTCAATTTAATTATTATCACATCAACATTTGTCAAAAATCGAATAGGCTGTGTAGGCTGTTTTCGTTGTAAAAAAAATATGTCCAGTTGCAAAAACGCGCGAAATTTTTATTTTTTTGTGAATTAACAAATCTAATTCTTTGATTTGTTTTTACTATTTCCCACAACTGTATTGAAAAATATCGTGTGATACACGGGCGTGTAGGTTATTGCAAACTCGTGTCATTAAAAACCCTCGCCTTCGGCTCGGGCTTGTTAATGACAGCTCGTTTGCAATAACCTACTTTCCACCCTTGTATCACAATGTACTATTAATTACCAGTTTTAATTTAATTATTTTTTAAAAGTCGAAAAGTCGTATAGGCTGTTTTCGATGTAAAAAAAATGTCCAGTTGCAAAAACGCGGCATCTTCTGAAAATTTTAATTTATGTGTGATAAATTGTTTTTGTTAATATGAGTTCAAGTACAAGTCATGAAATGGAAGTAGCTCCACCCGATATTTTATCTGAGGCGAAAACTGCGCAAGATGAAATTTCGCCACCAAAATCTAGAGAAAGATATATGGCGGCTTACGATAATTTTATTTTATGAAAAAAACAAATGTAATTCTATGATTTGTATTTACTTTTTCCCACAACTGTATTGAAAAACGTCGTGTGATACACGGGTGTGTAGGTTATTGCAATCTCGTGTCATTAAAAACCCCCGCCTTCGGCTCGGGCTTGTTAATGACAGCTCGTTTGCAATAACCTACTTTCCACCCTTGTATGACAATGTACTATTTTAAATTGTTTGTAAAAAAGTGGCACGCTTGGTTTTCATACAGATGGAGGGATTTGCGTTATCTAGTTAGATATTTTATGTCTGTGTAACGTAGGTATTGAGTGAAGTAAACTGCCCGCGCCGGGGCAAACGACATCATTGGTTCGCCGGTTATCTATCGCGGATTACTATTTGGTTGACGTCGATTTCGACTTTTGTTTTAAACAATTGTTAAGCTGCCATTTCTTGATTATAATGTTTATTTATTTTGTAAATCAATTGTATTAACACAGATTAATTAATAGTTACTACGTAACAGGTACATATCTCTTGAAGAAATCGCAATAAGCCTACGCGATATTATTATCCCCGCGTCCACTACGAACGAAAATTTGTCTAAAATCCTCGCAGCGAGTGTTTGAATTTCTTTGCCGGCAGCATCAATGCTGCGCAGCCTTGATGCGGCCGCGGACATAATTGCTTACGAGCATAAGAAATAAATAAAATTACACATATACATGTTTTATTTCGTAATGGCGAATATTTTATCCCCTCCCTAAACTCTTGGTTATTAAATCTGATAGTCGTTTAATACATATATTATTCGCGCGGTTACCCAGTATACTTATTATTATGGTGACGCCTGGGGGAGGCCTATGTCCAGCAGTGGACGTCTTTTGGCTGAAATGATGATGATGATGATGACACAGAATTATAGATAAGATTAATAAACACTTAAATAAAAATAAATAAAAACTACGAACGAGTATAAAAGGGCAGGGGTCATAGGGCGTCAAAAAATTCGTCCACATCGCTGTCAACGTGTAAAGTGCCCAGAACGCTGACAGCATTGCCACGTTGGATGGCAATGCTGATTCTCTTGGCGCGCGACGATGGGAAGAGACCAGACGGGATGAATAATGCCTTGGAAGGTGGGTAGGCCTTTGGTGTGGGATGCAACATGTGTCGACACCCTTGCGCCATCCCATCTTATCAGCACGGCGGGCTGTGCTGGGGCAGCTGCTGCTGGTGCAGAAAACCTCAAACGGCGCAATAACAACAACCTGATTAGAAGTTATATATATAAGCCGTTTGGTTGAATCATTAGGTCCATGGGGTCCGAGTGCTCTTCGAGTATTTCGAGATGTTAGTCGACTCTTCACGTGACCAGAGGGCTCGACTATTCCTTGGCCAGAGAATCGGCATTGCCATCAAACGTGGCAATGCTGCTAGCGTTCTGGGCACTTTTCTCGTTGACAGCGATGTGGGCGAATTTTTTGACGCCCTATGACCTCTGTCCTTTCATACGCGTTCGTAGTTTTTTTTTTATTGTATAATGTATAGGTAGTTATTGTTAATTAAGTATTTCATACTATGTAAATTTTAATTGAGATAATTGAATCAAATGCAATAAATGAATAATATTTTACACGAAAAACATGTTGTAAGAAACGTTACCGCGTAGTGAACGTGCGCGAGCCAAGCCAATACGACAACGGACAACCCACTAATCTTAGGATCGCCGGCGATGCTTGAAGCGATAGGCACTTATCTCAAGCCTACGCGCGGTGTGACGGAGGCCTGCAGCCTTATTTCGTAAGTGATTTAGGCAAGGCAAAGGGTTTGAACCCATCAATCGACCAATCACATAGACGGAAATCCACATCGTGTCTTTCATCATCTTTGGTCGATTGATGTGGTCAAAACCCTGCCGAATTCACTGCGTTAGGCTGCTCGTATTACCAAGAAAAATTATTTCGCTGCGGGAAAACAACCATTACAATTACAGCGTGTATAAATAGCAGAAAGGTACCCTTACGCATTAAGTCATCTATATAAATTAAAAAATAAATACCTACAGGTAAATTCATCATAATATCATGATCATTATAAAATAATTCCAAGTAATTGGATTGATAAACAAATATTAATAAATTATTAATATCAATGTGTATTATCGGTCACACATAATATTACTACTAGCTAGAACAAGTTTGATCAAACGGCTTTAAACGAGTTTAAAGAAATGCTTGTGTCTTGAGTGTAGGTATGTAATGCCTAAGAGAAACATAATCTAATAGCTGTCTGATCTGAGCTGCTTACATTGGTATGTAATGAAATACTATAAAATATACTTAGCATCATAGTAACTTTAGTGACTATTGTTATGGCCCATATTTTGGACTGTAAAAGTCAGTGGTTGCACATCGGAAAGAACCTCTGCGGGAGTAGTAGGGAAATGGCCATGAGCCCTTCTGTTAGTGACTATTGTTATGGCCCATATTTTGGACTGTAAAAGTCAGTGGTTGCACATCGGAAGGAACCTCTGCGGGAGGAGTAGGGAAATGGCCATGAGCCCTTCTGTTAGTGACTATTGTTATGGCCCATATTTTGGACTGTAAAAGTCAGTGGTTGCACATCGGAAGGAACCTCTGCGGGAGGAGTAGGGAAATGGCCATGAGCCCTTCTGTGATTCTGTAATGCAGTACCCTGAAACAAACAAATTATAAGCTGCCATTCCATTTGTCCTCAACTACTGTGTTGCGCGGAAAGCTGTCCATACTGAGAAGAGTGACAATGATTTAAGCATCGCGCATTAACGTACATGTATACCTCTCACACTCACATATATGTCACGTTACCAACACGTCGGCATCGCCGATTAGTCACCTCAGAAATACTAGATTATCTCTACCAAACAAATGAACGCGGATATCGCGTAATAAGCGATGATACCTTTGTATTAGGATGACACCTGAGGCTTTTGTCCAGCAGTGGAATAGTGTGAGCTGATATAATCCATATAAATAATACTATAAATTCGAAAGTAACTCTAGTCCGTCTGTTACCTTTTGGAAAAGGTACTGAACGGAATATAATGAAATTTGGCAAGGAGATAGATGGAAGCCTGAGGAAGGACATCACATCACATCAGCAACCTATTAATGTTCCCACTGCTGGGACACACAGGCCTCCTCTCTGTGAGAGGGAATGGGCCGTAATCCACCACGCGGGCCCAGTGCGGGTTGGTGGATGTCACATGCCTTCGAATTTTTGGTTCTATGACATGCCGGTTTCCTCACGATGTTTTCCTTCACCGTTTTGAGAGCAGTGGTGATGAAATAATTTACACAAAGTAAAGCGCCTGCCTGGGTTCGAACCCACGACCTACAACTTGTCGTCGCGTCGTTGTAAGTCGCGGCCGATACCACTGGGCCACCACTGCTCCTAAGGAAGGACATAGCTAAGGAGGAAGGACATGGCTACATTTTTTATCAAAATGGTAGGTAGGGTAGGTAGAGTGGGTAGGGTAGGTAGAGTGGGTAGGGTGGGTACTAGGGTGGTTAGGTTAGGTAGGGCAGGTAGGGTAGGTAGGGTAGGCCGGGCATGAATTTATTAATGTATGTACTTATACAGTAAATATAGTAAAACACTTATTTCTTTAAAAGAGTAGGTATGAAGTTTCTTGTCCGTTCTTCTTCATATCAAGCTACTTTTCCGAATGGACGGTAGAATCAATTGTTATTACTTGTAAATTTTAATTTTAACGTTCAAAAGTGCCGCTTAATGGCCTAGTTGAAATAAATATATTTGACTTTGACTTAGGGTAGGGGAGTAGGCAGGTAGGTAGGGTAGGATAGGGTAGCCAGTTGACGGGTGCGAAGCCGCGGAAGACAGCTAGTAACAAAATAAAACGTATTTGTATCATCACCTGTATGAATCTGTCGCCACATACTTCGCAAATGTAGGGCCGGTCGCCAGTGTGTCGGCGTATGTGCAGGTTGAGGTCATTGCTCTGCGAGAACGCTTTCTCGCAGTACGTGCACTTGTACGGCCGCTGGCCAGTGTGCACGCGCATGTGGCGGGACAACTTATTGCTGCGTGAAAATCCTAAAAAAATATCACAATCCTATAAATACAGCAAGACAGCATCGTTAGCTTTCAGAAAGTTAACGACTAGTTTCTGTAGGGATTGTCTTAAAAAGAATGTGACAAAATGTCAACTGTAACTTTTTGGTAACTATTCAGATATTTTTCGGTGTTCTCTCAGCATCTCACGTTCCTTCCTGCACCTATTCAGCTATCAACTTCAACTTTTCGCCTTGAATATGCTTGCTCAAAAACCTCGTCAGCCGCCCTTCTAAACACTATTGGTGACTATTTTACATCAATATGAATGCCACGAAGCGGTTCAATACTATGGGCAATTGTATAGATATTTATAGTAAATAAATAGATGATTATTTTTATTTACCTTTACCACAAACACGGCAAATGCACGGTTTCTCTCCGGTATGAGATCTTCTGTGACACTGAAGATCGGAAGATCGTGGAAAACCTGGAAGTAAAGAGGTAAGGATAAAAACTCACTTTTATTAAAAGTCAAATATTCAGCTAAAGGCTAACCTTTGCCACAAAAATCACATTTGTAGGGCTTCTCTCCGGTGTGGCGCCGCATGTGTACGATTAAGTTCGACGAGTTAGAGAAACTGCGGCCGCAGTAAAGGCATAAGCAATTATTAGATGAACTCTTTTCGCGCGGCGGCTGATGAACTCGTTTGTGAGAGCTGAAATATGACCACACATTGTATTTTAAGCTATTATATGTTAATTTAGTGCATCATAAAAACCAACTAACCGAAGATTGTCACTCCTGTGGAACTTCTTTTCACAAATATCGCATTGGAAAAAGTTTTCTATTGGCATGTGTATTTTAGTATGTTTAACAAGCAAATCCCTCCTGGAAACAATAAAAATATTACTACACTAACATTTTCCCAAACTGAGTTAGGTTATACAATAAATTTGAAATGCCATATAATGATTTTGTTTACGTGTGTAGTTAGAAATGAAAACAAGATAGTGCCCTCAGCTCTCAGCGTTGACGTATGGGCAACTTTAGAAGTGACCGATGCGCAGAGACATGATCATATTTACGCAGATTGAAAACGAATCGAATGCAGTCATTTAGATGACGGTCAAGTTTGTTGAGGAGATCAGCATTACTCAATTATAGGAACAAACAACTAACGCAAATAAGCTGCAATAAATAATCTATATGAAGGACGTCAATTGCGAAAGGAGTCGATACGAGCGCGCGTAAAGCTGGGGACAAATTATCGGACGCGGCTGTCGGACGCGACTGATATGTGTGCACAGTCGTTTGGGACATGGCTTGCGGGCGCGTCCGCGAGCGCTCATTCCTTAGACAATATAGCTTATTCAACGAAGATAATGTTTACGTAGAAACAAATCGAGTAGTAAAAGTGAGGACGCAATTCTCTGCTACGATACGTTTTTCTTCCATTTCTATTTATAACCTCGAGTTATTCTGACGCTGGGACGCGCCCCGCACCCCGTGCACTCCGTCCGCGGACGTCTTCGGCTGACAAACATCCAGCGGGGCGGATTTCTATCGAACGTTGAACACCCAAGATCACGTCCGCGACTGACGTCCGATAGTTTGTACAATGTAATGTATATTCATTACCCAGATACTCTATAAGTCGCGGCTGTCAGTCGCTTCCGATAATTTGTGCCCAACTTTAGAATCACGGGGACATAGATTACTATT
The DNA here is from genome assembly GCA_945859665.1 of Anorthoa munda. Taxonomy (NCBI): domain Eukaryota; kingdom Metazoa; phylum Arthropoda; class Insecta; order Lepidoptera; family Noctuidae; genus Anorthoa; species Anorthoa munda. Next base: position 44,455,981 of record OX243893.1, read on the forward strand.
ATATACTACACGGGGAATGGTATGGTTCGTTCCTGTATCCTCGCACGAACGCTCCTTGTTTCTTTCTTTTCCGGAATTAGAAAAAAAATTGTATGTTTTGAAAAATTGTGAAGACTATATCGTTCTCAAAAGTTGTAGTCGGGTCGGATATTGACTTTATAGATGGATATCGACAAAAGAAAATAAGTAATTTAATATTTCTATAAGATAACATTATAAAGAGGCCCGCCAACCTCATTGATTTAATTTATAAAAAATATATAAGCCTTCAAATAAAATAAAAACCCAAGCCTTATTTTTTCGAATTAAGAAATAGGGTGTGTATATATCGATATCGATAATGTAATTAAAAATGCAATGTGTTACACTGCACTGATGTGACCTTGGTTGAGTATACCTATGACACGAATGTCAACCTTACGGCACACGCAATTAAGTTTATAATACTTTTGCACTAACTCAAAATAGACGACCCCGCGCGCATGCGCCGTACGGATCGATACTGCCAAACGACTCCGCCCACTCCAATGCGTTATTCGAGCTTAAACATTTTTAATTTAGAAATCATTATTATTAAGGATGGTATGATTTTATTTTGTATATTTTCACATGATTCATAAGCATATATTTACTATCTGTTTTACACAACTAACAACGTTATTTAAGTAATTTTTTAAAGGTATTTTTAATGGCATTTGTACAAAATTATTACTGTTCCAAGTACATTTTATAAGTTAGTCGACTATAACTCGTAAACTTGTAAAGCCTACTTAGCTGTGATAGTTTTCCTTTTAATTTCGATATACATACTACTACCGTGTACTTTTCACATAACCAAACGCAACCATTTCGGTGGCAGGGGACGGACACTTGACTCTAACAAAAGTTTGCAATTTAAAGCTTAATTTTACGCAAACGGATCTCTGAATCGTGAAATATTACGGGATGGGATATACGAGAGAAAAAAGTACATCCCCACTTTACGTCTATAGGATATAAAAGAAAAATATATTTTGTCATCATTTTATTTTAACACGTGTCGGAATTATTAATATGTATATCCATGCCAAATTATAGCTTTCTAGTACTAAGGCCGCTGCCTCGAATCTTGCGGGCAGCGGGGCGGCGGCGGGAGCGGCGCGGGCGCGGCGAGATCAAATGCATACAATCAAATGTACCGGCCCTCGAAAACAGCGGCGCGGGCAACGAGCGGTGGGCGCCAGTCAAGCGGTGACCGCCCGCGCGTCTGCATAGCAGTGTTGTGCAATTTATTTTCGTGACGTGTCGAAATGTCCTCGGACGTGCTAGAGCAAATTATTTTAGCAATTTATGAGAGGACACCGATATGGAACAGCAAAGATGTGAACCATAAAAATAGATGAGTAATTAACCAGTTTAATGAACAAATCGCCCTGATAGTTACAAGAATATAGTCAAAAGTTTCTACACACATTCTGGTGTAGTTGTAGAATTTGTCATGACATTGTCTCTGTTCTTCATAATTTCGATAAAAATCGCCTTTTCTTTTCCTTGCCCTATAGTAGGGATTCACTTCTTCTTTTGGCCACAATAAATCGAGTGTTAGGAATAAATTTGAATCAAAATAATATTGTCACCGTTGTTCAGACATTTCGTTCGCGAATAATAACAAATATCTCGACGACAGAACCACGAACACAACACTACGCCGCCATAGTGCCGCGCGATCTGCCCGCTGGTTTCGAGAACGGGTCTGCGTTGCCCGCGCCGCTCCCGCGCCGCCCCCGCCGCCGCCCCGCTGCCCGCAAGATTCGAGGCAGCGGCCTAAGAGTCTCTGTGCTAAACTGCGGACGGACAGGCAGACATAGCGTAAAATATTTCTTGCTACTACTATTTATTTTTGATTTCAAATATCACAGCGACTGTACTATTTTTGCTTCTTAAGCATATATTTCCCTAAGTGACTGGACAAGCATTGTAAAAATCACAAAATGATACTTTATTAAGCAGATGCATCGCGTAGTACGGCCACTGCTTCTTGCGACGTGTTAGTGATGTGCTTGTGCAGATCGAAATTATTCCTCGTAGATACACTTTCCTCGTAGAGACACTTTTGGAAATATAAATGGAAGAATCAGTAACTTTCCGATTTAGTCAATCACTAGCGTATACGTAAAATAAATTGCTTTTGCACAGCACAACGCATTAAGGCATTTTGGGTCAAATAATTTATCCTAATATATAAAATACAAAAAAAAATCTACCTATGTCCATTATAGACTTTGAACCATCCAATGGAGGTGCCGGGAAGGTAGAAGGTTGGTTGGGTGGGGTAGGTAGGGTAGGTGTTAGTATTTTGTATTATATTTTTATTCATTACCGTGGAATACTATACTTAATATTGAAAAGGAGTAAATTTTATTATAAATACAGAAACTCCTTTTTTGAAATCGGTAAAAAAAATAGTTTTACATCTCTATATATAGTTCACACGGAAATCAAAACAACAATAAAGTACTTAGTTCTGAATTCAAATTAATAAATTACGATGATTGTCAAGAGACATTTAGAAAATAGTTGTACTTTAAGTATGTTACTTTGACTTCATTGAATTTGGGCTTATTTGTTGTTGATTGAATTGTCGCTACGTAACTTAGTAGAATTCTTTATTTACAAAATTTATAGCTTCTCGTGACGGGGCTTTTACATTAGCTAATTATTGTTTTTTTTTATTAGAAGCTTGTTTTACCCATCCACCCTACCTCTAGCCTACCAGTAGGTAAGTACCTGGGTAAGTATACCCAGTAAAATTCCCGAGCGTGCTCTCTAGAACGCAAAATTTCACAATTGGATGAATAGTATGGGAACGTATGATGCATTACTATAATTTCCCCTCACTACCAACACTGCTGCGACCCGACGGGTCACTGGCCCACTCCGCCGAGGACAAGGCAAACTTATTTGCCTCCCTTTTTGCGGAATCTCCGCGCCTGAACTCTGATGGCGCGCGGCCCCTCCCTCTCCTGTTGGATGTGGGACGAGTATGTCAGATATTCGCATCCATCAGAGGGAGGTCTGTAGGGTGTTGCGTAACCTTGACGTGAACAAAGCTAGTGGCCCCGACGGGATACCGGCAATTGTACTAAAAACTTGTGCGCCTGTATTGTCTCCGATCCTGCCACGCCTATATCGCCTTTCGATAGTGACTGGAAAGGTGCCGAAGGCTTGGAAGCAAGCTAACGTTCAGCCCGTGCCTAAAACCACAAACCCATCTCGGTAATGTCCATCCTCTGTAGGCGTATGTAACGTGTGCTGAACAATAAGCTCCTGGCATATCTAGAAGACAACGACATCCTCAGTGACCGCCAATATGGCTTCCACCGAAATCGGTCTACTGGGGAACTTCTAGCGTATGCCATTCACGTCTGGAGTGAGGCCATCGAGAGGCACGGGTAAGCGCTTGCTGTCTCCCTTGACATCTCGAAGGCTTTCGACAGGGTCTGGCATGAGAGCCTTATAGGTAAGCTTCCTTGCTTCGGTCTGCCTAGTGGTCTGTGTGACTGGATTGCTGACTTCCTGAGCGATCGGTCCATCCGAGTGGTTATCGATGGGTGCTCGTCCGGTCAGTTAGGTATTAACACCGTAGTCCCTCAGGGGTCGGCGCTCTCGGCTACAGTTTTTGCTGCACATTAATGACCTGCTAAAACCCGGAACCTTTGGGTACGTAGACGACATCACGGTTGCTGAGAGATACGTGTCCGTCGCACGGGCTATTGGGCCTGTGATCCGGTCTCTCTGGGAGTCCATGGTTGAGCGCTTGAACCTATCTTTGGAGGCAGTCTCCGGGCGATTCCAATCTAGTCAGTTTCAATGCTGGTAAGACCCAGGCGTGTCTTTTTCCCGCAAAAAAGAGCCTATTCCACCCAGATCCATCTTTCCGTGGTGTAACCGTGCCGATAAAGGACCATCTCGACATTCTTGGTGTTACGTTAACATTGACCCTCAATTTTGGTCCATTCATTGAGGCAAAAGCTCAGTTGGCTGCAAAAAAGTTGGGGATCCTTGCAAAGGTGAGACGGTACTTCACGCCGCAACAGCGCTGCTTAAATTGTATAAAGAGCAAGTTCGGACATGCATGGAGTACTGCTCTCACCTCTGGGACGGATCTGCCAAATATCAACTTGATGCACTTGAGTCGATTGACAAACGGGCCAAGAGGCTTATCGGCAACGATGCACTGGTCGCCTCAAAGCTTCAGAGCCTTGAACATCGACGCCAAGCGGCCAGTCTGTCGGTTTTTATCGGTTTCTATTTGGGGAGTGTGCTATGAAACCCATTGCCCACCCATACGTACAAAGCGTTTTGTGAATTATTTCATTGTACGCACAGCTAAGGAGTGGAATTCCCTGCCGGAGTCTTTGTTTCTTGATAGCTACAACCTTGGGGTTTTTAAGTCAAGTGTGAATAGGTTACTTCTAGGCAAGCGTGCTTCACCGTCGACCACATCATCATCATTTACCATCAGGCAAGATAGTGGTCAAACGCGAGCCTACAGAAAAATAAAATACAACAAAACAATTTTTGTAATATAGATTATTAGATTAAATTTTGGGAGTTATGTACTTACCTACATAAAACCATCTAAATAATCAATATTAAAGTCACTTAACACAACAACTCAAATTTAAAAAATCCTATGTTATTAACTTTTGTCGTGTAACTGCAAGCGAACTTTTCATTTTTTTTGTTTTTTTATTTTTTTATTTAGAATAGGCTCACGCTTGACCACTATCTCACCTGATGGTAAGCAATGATGTGGTCGACATTGTGTGCGTGACGACGCACACAACGAACGAGCTGCAGTAAATACCTACTTGTCTCGCGCCTTGTTCGCTCAGCGCAGTCTTAATTAGTTTTCACAATATCTCGCATACTTACTTGTAGAAACTTCTGCTGCAAGTATCACACTGAAACTGTCTCTCCTCTACTCGTTTGTTTTTAGACTCAATAAATTTTACTGAAACGCTTTGTCCCTCGTGATATCTTAAAATATGCTTATTCAAAGATATTTCATAAGCGAATTTCATTGCACACGTGTTACATTTGTATTTTCTTTCTATTTGCTTACAAATACTTCTGTGGCGCGCTGCTGATCGCAATGATGCGAACACCTGAAACAATAGAATATAATAAAGACTTCTCTTAATCTGCGTATTCGCACGTCTTGAGATAATAAAAACCGGCCAAGTGCGAGTCGGACTCGCACATGAAGGGTTCCGTACCATTATCGCAAAACAATGCAAAAAATCACGTTTGTTGTATGGGGGCCCCCATTAATTTATTTAATTTAAATTTAATAATTATTATTTTTTGAAGTAAATATACAACTAAACATTCTGTGAATATTTCAAGCGTCTACCTGTTGCCGTTATTAATATCGAGCAAAAAACGCCCAAAAAATCACGTTTGTTGTATGGGAGCCCTCCTTAAATATTTATTTTATACTGTTTTTAGAATTTGTTTTTATAGCGGCAACAGAAATACATCATCTGTCAAAATTTCAACTGTCTAGCTATCACGGTTCATGAGATACATCCTGGTGACAGACGGACAGACAGACAGACAGACAGACGGATCGCGAAGTGTTAGTAATAGGGTTCCGCTTTTACCCTTTGGGTACGGAACCCTAAAATGGGTTCCGAGACCACCTGACAAATGAAGAGAAGATATCAATTCATACTAATATTATAAATGCGAAAGTATCTCTGTCTGTCTGTCTGCCCGTCAGTCTGTCTGTTTCATTTACATTTTCACGCCTAAACTGCTGAACCGATTTAGATAAAATTTGGTATGGAGTTTGAGACACATAGGGATTTTTTTCCCCGGACAACATCCTTAAGGGGTGGAAGTTTGTAGAGTGAACCAATAATTTCTCAAGTAAACCAGCCTAATCACCTACAATATTATTGCGCGATATAATGTTACACAGATGAAGTCGCGGGCAAAAGCTAGTATTTAATATCTTTTTAATTCGCTTATCATAGTATATAGCTTAGCATAGCTTTGCTTTTTATGATTATGCTTTGTTAATTTAGGAACAGGCAATACACGGACACAAGGGCGGATATGTCGGTGTCGATTCATGCCATGACTGCTGCCTGCTACATGATTCCATCCTAACAATCAGGCACTTTTGATAAGCACGGACACAAGGGCGGATATGTCGGCGTCGATTCATGTCATGACTGCTTCCAGCTACATACATATTATATCAGTCGCATTTGGTACTTATACGCATGCACATCGCATCTTACCATATATTATTTTGCAATTGAACTACAGTCGCAATGGGCGCACTGCTCGCACAGCATGAAGTTGTTTCAATATAACATACTACTCTAGGCAAAAGTTAACTTACTAAGCACAACTGCTGAGATATGCTTCTTAAGTTAATATTTTTCTTTTGTGCTTAATGCAAGTATAATTTCACCGATATTTAAATCAATGTATAAATAAAAACGCTCTGTTGTTGAAATTTAACGCCCAGCTCGAGGCCCAGCGTAGAAAATGACAACAGTCCTATTAGAGTTCATTTAGGTGTTCTTAATGTTAGTGAAGATGATATTTAATTTTAATACGACTTGAACATAACTTACGGTCTTTCATACATTTGACCAAGCAACGCCTTGAGCCTTAATCGAAGTGTAATTGATCCCACATAACATAGATTGTCACGGCCTAAGTCTGAAGGCTATGGATTTAGAATGGCTATTAATGAAACCAAAGTTTATATTCTGTTCCATTGGAAGAGAATCTAAACTTCGTTATTCTAGTCTAGATTTTTTCCGTCGATTTTTAAAAAGAAATAAATTAAAATACCTTAGTGCAGAGGTTGCACCGGTGAGAAAGCTCCGGGTGTTCAGCATCACGATGTTTAATGAGATCCGCTTCCGATTGCAATACGCAACTACAAGCATTACATACTATAAGCATGTTGATATTTTCCTGAAACATCAGATATTATTATCTCACGTCTCGTCACACGTCTTTTTAGCCGAGCAAGAGCTAAAGTACTTGATATAGGTATGGACTCTGACCACCGCATAGCTTGGAGCATGGCTTAGACTTAACCCAAAACTCAAAACCATCTAAGGTACTTTTGAGTTGTCAAGCAAAAGATACGCACCAGCTCGCAAGCTCCGTCGGCAGGACCCAGTGTTCAAAACATGCAAAAAATGAACTTTGACCTATGTTTCAGTGTAATAGTGGATTTTCTTTAAGCTAGGAGTTGTATAGGGCTACACCCCATAAACACAGCAAGTACGATCTTCGAAACCAGAACCCTACGCTCAGCGTGACCACGAGACCAAGTTTCTATAAATACATATAAGAACATACCATGTCCATGTTCGGGTCCAGAAATTCTCGCAGTGTAATTTCTGATGCAAAATTCTGTAGTTTTTTTTCATTGGTTTCTGTTTTAGCAGAGTCCTGGAAGTGTAGATAAATATGTAAGACACGATGTTAAAGGAGACAATTATAGAGAGGTCAATATGAAGCTTTCGCGGCTATTGCGTAGCATAGGAAGATGGTACTACTATTGTTGTCTCAAGTGATTTCATTACTGCTAATCGCCACAAAATTTGTACTTTCAGATAATGCTTACATTATACATAGGCCGACTAGACGACTATTTGGTCCTCAAATCAGTACGACCACGGTATCTTTTAAGAATATACATATTCTTATTTCATACTTTTCAGAGCCCGATTCTTTTTTAGTCAGGTTTTAGTTTTAACCTTATTTTTTAATACATTAAGGATGTCTCAGGACTAAAAGATAGGGTAAACCACCCTATCGCTGGCATCCCTCCAGTTATTGCCACTTCTGAGTTTATAGGCTACAAATAAGAAAACCATAGAAAAACAGTGTTGGAATTTCCATGCCAGTAATAGATAGCTTTTTTATACTTTAGTCAATATATATGTATATCGGAGGAAGGTATATGATTAATAATCAGGAACAAAGAAATATCGCTTCTAAACTTATTAATTCAGGTTTGTTTAATTGGCAACATTTAGCTTCTAATCAATTCTCAGTTCATTTTATTCGATTGACAACACTTTATTTTTCTTATGTCAAAATACTTGATTTGGATTGGATGATAGAAGCGGTAATTTGTCGGACAAGTTCTTTAGCCAATAAAAAGCAGGGGGTGTCTATTCAGGCGCTCTGAGTGGGTTCTCCCGCCATATTGGGTCGTGAAGTTAGAAAAGAAATGCGCGGACGCGCGTTTCGGAGTTGAAAAGAGTTGGGAAGTAGCCTAAAGTGGCGTGTATGAACTAGAACAAGGGTGTTTTTGTTGGGAAAAAGCGAAACGGTTGGTGGCCGAATCCGCTGCTTTGCTAATGGACCAAGGACTATCCTAAAACGTCATAAGTTACCTGCTTTGCGCATGCATTTTACCCACGTTATGCCCACAAGACCGAGGGTATATTGTAGATAGCCCTCCTATTTGCGACATGTATAATTACTATTACATTGGATGAAACAACTTATAAAATAAAGATTAGAATATTTTCTTGGATGTCATTATAATTTTTGTATGCTAGAGCTTTTCTATATGATTTTCTGGGCAATTGATTACAAGCTAGGAAGGCACTCTGTTAGTGTCAATAATTGAATCTCGTACCCTAGTACTCACATTTTCTACATTGTTTACACCAGTTTTGTCATCAATACAGCTATGGTTATCAAACTTCTTGCTATCGAGGTATATTTTCTTGCATTGTACACAACGTAGTACTTTCATATCTGTAAAAATAATACATTTTCATAATGATCAAGCATCTGACAAAAAGCTGTTTAGAAAAAGAACAGAACATCATGTTAATTAAACAAGTTGAAGTCCCATAGTCGAACACTAAAACCCTATGAATGAACCAATACAGATATTCAGAACTGGCAATATAATAGCTCTAGTACAGGTCGTTTCAAACGGCTGTGAATTAGAATTATTCCGATCTGTCACCCTGCTTTGTCCCCCCAGGAGGACAGATCGGGAAAATGTTTGATCTGTCCCCTTGTTAGTAACTAGGGAACAGCTCGAACTTTCCTCGTATCAGTGACAGGCAATTACTATCCAATGCCTAAACAGTAAATATAATGGTCAACTGACCCACGAGTGAGACGACCCACTGGTCGTCTTAGGGGCGGGATAGTCAAAGAAGACCTGCAACACCCCGAGGACCTATTCACAAGGGTGAAATTTAATCACAGTATCATTAATAGGTGAGAAATTAATGTCAAATAGGACTAACCTTTATGAGTTAGAACGTGTGATCCTAATTCTTCTTTGGTATCGAAATTTTGCTTGCAAAATTCACACTCAATCTTTTTAGCTGGCATTGATGTTATGCAAAATCCATTTTCTGATAGCTTGTTAAGAATGGTCTGAAACATTCCAGTTACAACATAAATACACAAAGCATTACAAACACGCAAGTTACAACTTGAAAAGTAGGTACGGCTACTGCCGGCATGGTGACTTTTGAGGTATCCTAATAGTAAACCCCAATAACACTACCTGAACTAGGGACCGACCCTAAGATATCAATAGTTGTGTTTATGAATAACACGGCAGTGAAAAAACAAACACATTATGAATAAACGGGTAAGGTTATGAACCTACAATACACCCCCAGCAATTAGTCATTGCTGAATTTCGGGGAAGATTGCCTTGCATACTACCTCTTTGCAAAAACTGATCTAACTGGGACAGCTGGAGCGACTAAGTAGCGTCTTCTGCTACTCATACTCGGCTTTGTGGGATCATACGGAAGGGATTTGAGTTTTCTCGGGATAAGATGGAATAGTTAAAGTTTCCTTACAGAAAGAAGGTCAGAGGTTAGGTAAAGGCTTTGGTTCGGGAACCTATAGGGTTCAAGAGCATAATCTTAAGCAGAGATCGCTGCGCCCTCTCAAGTCGTATTTGTTTTTTTGTTCCTTCGCTACTAGTAGACATGACTAAGAAGAGAGATGGGCCTATAATTCTTAATCGGGCATTGTCGCCCTTCTTAAAGAAGGGTACACCACACCCCTGCACCATGCCCTCGGCATTTTCCTTTCGATTATGACAGAATCAAACAGCTTCTGAAGGGCCTTAAGTACCGGTTTTCCACCCGCCGTTGGAGTTCGGCCCTAATTCCGTCAACTCCCTTGTTGTTCTTAAGTTGTTTCAGAGCCATCCTAATCTTATAGAGGCTGACATCCGGGATGTCTTCGGTATAGTGTCGGATCAATCTAGCTCTTGGGTCGTTTGCTAGATTCGCAACTGGTTTGCTGATTGCCGTGTAAAACTCCCCATAGAACCCCTCGATCTCCCTCAGAAGTTTGGCGGATACGATACTGCCATTGTCAGTCTTCAGTTTCGTGAGCTGGCTCTGCCCAATAGCCTGATCTCTAGCAAACACCTTGCAGCCGTTATTCCGCTCAATCGCTTGTTTAATACCAACAGTATTAAAGCGGCGGAGGTCACTTTTCAAGGACTTCGAGATCTGTCTATTAAACTGCCGGTAGTTTCACGCATCGTCTGAAGACTGCAGGATCATTTCACGCCTCTCCTTCATGATCTTGAGAGTAGGATCGGATAGTTTCTTGTTCCTATTTGCACGACGGGTCTTGAAAAACTTACGACTCGACCATATGGATAGTTTCCACAAACCCATCGTTGTAATCGTCCACGGAATCGTCCCTAGGTACTTGAAACAATTCTGGTGTTCGAAGCGAACTTCATAGCGGAACGTAGACTTCATCAGTTGAGATCTTTCCAGCTTAATATTTAAGTTCAATGTGCCTCTTACCACACAGTGATAACTTGTGGTTTTCACCGCGTTGATCAAAGAGACATAATTGAATATGTGCTTCTTCGTCGACATGTAGACGTCGTAGTCATTTTTCGTTGCACCATCGGCGTTCTGCCAGGTCCACTTCCTGTACTCACGCTTTCTGAAGAAGGAGTTCATCATATAGAGGCTCTCCTTCTATATAAAACTGGCCAGTAGGTGACCCCGATTGTTCCTTCGTCCAAATCGAAATTGCCCCACTCGCAGCTCATTATCGTCTCGTTTACCCAGTTTCACGTTAAAAACCCCCATGACCAGAGTGAAGTGAGTTTTATGACCATACATGGCTCTGGAAATGTCCTCATACATGGTCTCTGCTTCGTCGTCGGGGATTGACGAGGACGAGGCGTAGACCTATATGACCTTCAGCGAATACCTTAAGGATATTCTGTGTATAAGGTACGCCGCTCTGGTCAATACACTCTCGATCCTCACTGTGTTGGTCACAAGGGACTTGTGGACGATAAACCCGACACCACCCTGGGAATGCCGGTCACCCTCTCGGAAGTAGAGCAGGTTTCTGGATTTAACCCCTCACTTCAGACTTCAGATAACCCTATGATACTCCATCGTAACCAGCTCAATACTTCCTCGAGTTCGATAATCTTTTCCCCGGTCCGAAGGGTACGCGTGTTAAATGTTGCCAGGCCAGTCGTCGGTTTTTATTCTGGTAGCCGGTTTCTGTCGGGGGATTCTTTGCTCCCCTTGCCACGCTGTAATCTCAACTACTGCCGGGCACTAGGGGCCATTTCTTTGTTGCGCTATTCATCGGTTTGGGGGGGTTTGCCGTAATCACCACGCCTGGCAGGCGGGTTGGCGATCGCAGTTTGTTATGAAGTGCACAGAGAACGCTGCTGCCCGTTTTCTGGTATGGAAATTCTTAACGTCCGACTACAAAAGGAACACAAAAAAAATACAATACAATAAAATAAACAGACATCAAAAGCAAAACACTAAAAGTGCAAAATAAATTTCGTTTCGGAAGTCAGTGTCGAAAAACAATAATAACAAGAGGTACACAAAGACACCGACATCCGAAACATAAATTATTTTGCACTTTTTAGTGTTTTGCTTTTAAAGTTGGTTTATTTTTTGTACAAAATTTAATATATTTGGTTAATTCCTGGAGTCATGCATTTATTTGAATAAAAACATAATAATTTCAAAGCAGTCAGTACTAGTATCTCTTCTTGTCAAAATAATCAGCAAACCATTAACCATACAATAAAGTAGACTCACACTAGTTAACATCTTCTTAGGTCTGCCTCTCTTTTTTGGGCCCATAAGGTCGGTGTGATTTTCCCACATATGTTTTGTTAAATTCTCAGCACCATTGTAGCATGTACCGCAAAGTGGGCAGTAAGTGCGGTTGGTTTCTTCACACTCAACTAAAATATGTCAAACCAGATTATTTGTATAGTAAACACGAGTTTCATTAGAAATATTCAGTAATGATTTATTGTGATACTAACCTTTGATGCATATCTTCTGGTGATCTAGTAATTTACATTGTGAATCAAAAACAACTAAGCAGCTTTTGCAAACAAAGCATGACTTGCGTTCTTGGTTCTCTTGCTCAATTTTAAAAGCTTCTGAAAATCAAAACTCGTTGTTACTATAATAATAACAGTGAAAGTATTGAATTAAATGCGTCTTCAGTTTACTATTGCACAAGAACATGTTCAACATCCCTAAATGCATACATAATAAATACATTCTGCAAGATCTGAACCTCAAAACGGTGAAACTAGAAATCGCTGCCCGTAGTCAAAACTACCAGAAAAAACTAACCAAACATGTCAACTCCCTGGCTGCTGATTTGGCGGGATCTGGAAGTATTGTGTACACAAGACTGAGAAGGAACAGTGTTACAACTCTTATAAACCGATTCCCAATAGAATAAGCGAGAGTGGTCAATGGACAATTCCTCACTGCTACAAAGACCAATTACAGAATAAATTCATACAAAGGAGCAGCCAAATGTCTAAAGACAGATTGTTGCGTTGAGCAGGATAAAGAAAAGAAAAAAAAAAAAATTGCACAACAACTAACTCATGAAATAAATCATACCCTGATCATGTAAATCTGGCCCGCTACTCAGGGAAACATCAAAATCACTATCAGCGTAGTCATCATTATCATGTGATGACAAATCTTCAGTCTTCACATCTGATGAATTAGTCTGGAATCAAGATATTATTTAAATCCGAAAACTTTTGTAAAATAATAGTCATGCCTTATAAATTCCAATGCTGTTTTAAATATAATGTTTTTTAAGTCTTTAACTATAATAATTTAAACTAAAGCCAGCTATTTAGTCCAAAGCATGCAATCACCACTGTATGAGTAGCAGCCTTGGGAAGGGTCAGGATTAGGTAGAATAGCAAGACTACTGTATTAACCAAGTTTGAATACCAAACTCACTTACTTGATTTAAAACTTTCATTGCTGTAACACTTTCTTTCCTTTCTTTTTTTAATAGTCCTCTAAGGGACATATTAGCTTCTTCCGATTTTTTCTTAAAGTCAAATGCATTTGATGCCTTCTCCTTGCACTCGCAGCAAATTGTTGAAGGTAATCCATCATGTTTGTTTACCTAGGTGCAATTAGCAGAATTAATGGAAATATTAAAAGGCATAGCTTGTGTTTTAATGTTATATTAGTTTGTAACAAAACTGGTCAGAACAGATTACTAACAAGACAAATTTAAAAAATAACCATCACCATTGCTGTATTTATTTAAACTTAGGTAAGTCTAAGTATCTTTAGTGGGATTTTTCTAAGGACTGTGTGAATTATGAAACAGCAATGTTTATATTATTAAAATACATGGTTAAGCTGTCACATGTGTCACTGGAGAATCATCATCATCATCATCATCATATCAGCCGAAAGACGTCCACTGCTGGACATAGGCCTCCCCCAAGCGTCGCCACATTGACCGGTCCCGTGCGTCCCGCAACCAGCGGATCCCCGCAACCTTCACCAGGTCATCGGTCCACCTAGTGGGAGGCCTTCCAACGCAACGTCTTCCGGTTCGCGGTCGCCACTCCAGAACCTTTCTGCCCCATCGGCCATCCGTTCTGCGAGCAATGTGCCCTGCCCACTGCCACTTGAGTTTGGCAATTCTTCGGGCTATGTCGGTAACCCTGGTTCTCTTGCGGATCTCTACATTTCTGATTCGATCACGCAAGGAAACTCCGAGCATAGCCCTCTCCATTGCCCTTTGAGTGACTGTAAGCTTTCTGATGAGGCCCATTGTAAGCGACCACGTCTCAGAGCCATATGTCATCACTGGCAACACACACTGGTCATAGACTTTCGTCTTGAGACACTGTGGTAAGTTGGACGAGAAGATACCGCGCAACTTCCCGAACGCTGCCCAGCCGAGTCGGATTCGACGGTTGACCTCTTTCTCGAAGTTGGCCCTACCCAATTGGATCGTTTGTCCAAGGTAGACATAGTCGCCCACAACTTCGAGTGTAGAGTCTCCGACCTTGATAGGAGTGGGTGTAACATGGGCATTCAACATCACCTTGGTTTTGTCCATGTTCATCCTAAGACCCACTCTTTCGGAAGCTCTACTGAGATCATCGAGCATTGTACTGAGGTCCTCCATGGTCTCAGCCATAACCACTATATCGTCGGCAAACCGAAGGTGAGTGATGTACTCGCCATTGACGTTGATGCCTAGCCCTCTCCAGTCCAGAACCTTGAAGACATCCTCCAGTGCAGCAGTAAACAGTTTCGGAGATATGACGTCTCCTTGTCTCACACCTCGCTGCAGAAGGACTGGTTCCGAAGTCTGATCCTGAAGTCGAACTGACATAGTGGCGTTTTTGTATAAACACTTCAACACTTCGATGTACCGGTAGTCAATTTGGCACCGTTGGAGAGACTGCAATACAGCCCAAGTCTCGATCGAATCGAAGGCTTTCTCGTAGTCCACAAACGCTAAACAGAGAGGCAGGTTGTACTCTTCGGTCTTCTGTATAACCTGGCGCAGCGTATGTATGTGGTCTACGGTGCTGAAGCCCTTACGGAATCCGGCTTGTTCGGGAGGCTGGAAATCGTCAAACCTGCGCGCGAGACGATTCGTGATGACTCTTGAAAACAGCTTGTAGACATGGCTAAGAAGTGTGATGGGCCTATAGTTCTTCAGCCGGGCATTGTCGCCCTTCTTGAAGAAGAGTACCACCACACCCCACCACACACACTGGAGAATACAGTACTCATTTACAAGGCAGTAAGAAAGCCTGTCTGGAAATATGCAGTCGAGCTGTGGGGCTCTGTGAAAAATTCAAAACACCAGTCTCTGAACAATCTCCATTGTCCAGAGACTGGTGTTTTGAAAAGAGTCCATGTTTCACAGCCATATGTGATACAAGGTAGAATGCAAGAGTAGGAGAATTTCCGTTTTGAACCGATGCTAAGGTTGTTGGCATTTTTTCGAGCCGTCTGCTATTGGCCTTTTGATTTTCTTGTCAGTCTGGTCCTTGAACGAGATGATCTGTCCCAGGTATGTGTTATGTCTAAAAAATTTAAGGTTTTCTTCAGCAACAACAATATCGTCTGCGAATCTCAGGTGGTTTAGTCTTTGTCCATCTATGCTTAAACCAAGTTAGTCTCGTTCCATCTTTCTGAATATATTCTCCAATACTGCAGAGAAAAGCTTGGGGGACAGTGGATCTCCTTGCCTATTTATATTGAAGGTCTTGGAACTTTATTGAATAAAGTGAAACCAATTTTGAGAGGCAGATTCTCGCTGGAAGAATGGAGTTCAGCATTCAACGTCTGCACAAAAAATCTGCTAAAGGTTGATAACGGATTGCAAGATAAAAAGAGAAAATAATAAATACATGGTTTATATAACCAACAGAAGCATTATTCATTATAATAAATTGATTACTTCAAGCACTTTGTTTTGCGAAAGCCATATTTTTCAATGCAGTTTCGCCTTTTCAGTGGCAGTTGATAATGCTGAATTTTGATCAAGACTTAATATAAACAAGGAATCATAGAAAAGACGTAGAAGAATAGGAAGGTGTTTCAAGATTAGTTTTACAAACCTATTTGTTACATAAGAAAGCCATTAAAACAGAAGCGTACAAATAGAACCATAGACACATTCGAAACACTGCTATTCCAAGATAACATTTTTGTATGAAAAAGATGTTTGATTTATTTGAAACAGAATTATGCTGCATTGAATATACGGAGGCAGAATAAGATGGACCTATTGTAAATGCAATCTTCTGAAAAGATTAATACAGAACTTGAAAATCCTATTCTATTATAGAGTTTAGAAGATATTAATAGAAATCTTTTCAGTCTTTAATAAGTTTTGAAGTCCAAAGATGATGCCACAAAAGCAAATAATTTGATTTCTCAAGCTAACTAAGAGGTGCACACAAGCCTGATTCATGAATTTGATTTTACATACATACATAAACTCACACCTTTTTCCATAGGGGTGGCAGAAAATACAGAACCTCACCTGCTACAAATGCTACTATTCTATTGCTTTTATTTCTTTTAAAATTCTGCCCTATTTGATTTATAAAGAACAAAAGACAAATAAATTAAAAAAAGGTTCCCGCCTTTCCAGGACACACTTAGAAGATTTTTTCTATAGACAGGCCAACTTTGAATTTGCCTTTGTACAGGCAAAACAAGACAGGTCTTTTCACAAATAGGTTCTTTTACGCCAAGGCAGGACGAGAGAACCTACATGTCTGGCTAGGTAGACCATGTTTGGTAAGCAAGTTAAAAAAAATACAATAAATAATTTTATTATAAGAATAATTAATCAACTTGATTTACATCAAGTTCATTCAAGTTCGCAGTCAAGCATAGAAACTTGTTGGTTGACTGATACAATTATTGTATCAGTCAACCAACAAGTTTCTATGCTAAATTCGCTGTTTGTAATTTACAAACAGCGAATTTCAAGTAAAATTTAAATATTAACACGTTCGCTGACGTAATTACTGAAACAATTAAAAAGCCATTGTATCGGACTCGGCAGCCGAGTCCTCAGCAGCGAACCAGCGAATGTGTTAAGTAACAATTCCCATTTTTTCAAAGTTAACATTCAAGTAAATTCTTTAAGATAGACGATATTTTTACCTTTATCCCAGTGGTAGAAGTTACTATATAGTCTAACGTGATTGTTGGACCTATAAGTGTATCAAATAAAGAGTATAACTCATTATCTTTAGACAAACACGTTCTACACAATTCCTCAATTTTTATTTTGGTTTCTTGTGAGGCCATTTTCTTTTCTCTGCTATGACACTACATAGTATAAAACAAAGTAGCTTCCCGCTGTCTGTCACTGTCTGTCACTTAAGGGATGGGCGATTCTTTTCTTTTCAAAAAGATCGGTTCTTGAATCGATTCAAACCAAATTCAGAAAAATCTATCCACAAAAAGATCGAGTACTAATAACGAGATTTTTCAAAAATTGATTTATTTTCGATTTGCTTTTGCGCTTGTATTTTCTTTACAAATATAAATTTCAATTACTAAAATAAAAAGAAAACTATAATAGTAATCAATCGTTTTACTAATTAAAGTTGTTTTAACAACTAAATGAAAGTATAGGTAAAAGATGAAACATATTTTAGTTACATTAAAGGTTTTCAATTAAACTGAAAATCGTTCATTAGTTTATATGTGTTTGTTCAATGATTCAACTAATTTTAAATAAATTTTAGTTTTATTCAAACAAAAAAAATCTAATTTTGATTTTCTGGGGTGAAATATCGATTCACTGGATCGATTCAGTACAACATATCAATTAAAAATCGATTTATTTGATCCGAGTAATCAATTCTTCAATTAATTGATTTCAGATCGACATCCCTAGTATCTATGTATGCTTAGATCTTTATAACCAGAGAGTTTGTAATTACTAGAGATAACATATTTACGACGAAAAAGAAACTGTAATTTCTTTCGTTCTTGCTTATAGCAAAACTCTATGAAAAAGAAAGAGACAAACATAGACAAATGCTACCATCCTGAACGTCAAAGAGATCACTTTTTAGTCACTGTTGTAACCCATCGGTTACCAGCTCTAATTAAAGTTTTTCGCTGTTTTCACACCTTTGTTTCGTTTATATCAGGAAGAATTCTGTTGTTTAATTATCTGCATGAACCATGTCGTGTGTGGCTATCGGTTGCAAGAGTAGAATGAGTGTATTAACAGAACATAATCAAAGGATATCTTTCCACAGGTGAGTTATCGACTAGCATACTGAAGTTTTTGTGCAGGGAATACATTTCATAGGCTGTCCAGAATAAATGAATCTTAGTTCTAAATACGTCGAGGTCGTATATTATCATTTAAACCATTCTATTTAGTGAAATAATTAACTTTTATGCGTTCGCTAATAGAGCTATGACAGTTTACGTACTTACGTTCTGATGTTAGAGATGTGACAAAAGTCACAAGAAAGATTTATCGATACTCAATTTTTATTTTACTTACTTTCATTTATTTCTTAAAGTGTATTTGCTATTTGTTATTATTAATCTAATATTGATTGTGCACAGGTTTCCTAAGAGTACTTATTTAAGAAATAAGTGGATCAAGAATATAAAACATGCTAACTGGACACCTTCACCATATTCTCGCTTGTGTTCACTGCATTTTATTGAATCGCTATCGCTATCCCTATTCCCATGTTTACTTTCGCATTTTAATTTTTCAAATAAAATAATTATATTTCAACCATTTTATTATTATTTATTTTGTTACTTTTATACTTATACATACTCGTCTGTAAACTTTATTTTCAGTCTTGCACAAGAACTAGCCTATTATATATCAGTATATTGATCAGTACCTGTTTGTACATATAGTCGTACGAGTGTACCAAAAACTGTCACTTTGATCTCATGATGTACCTCGTTTTTGCACAAGGTATGAATAAACATTATTATATAAAAGTGAATGTGTACTTGTACAAAGAGTTACTGATAAGTTCACTCTTAGTACGAGTACACATTCACTTTTTAAATAATTATAAAGATTCCCAAAAAAAACGTAGAAAAAATTAGCCGCAGTCAGGGACGATTCTTACAGATATTTGACCAAATTTGTAGAAAATCCTCCTAAACTAAACTCGATAATATCGATATGACAGTGGCACAGATCTAGTTCTGATATATGTCTATAGATAAGTATCTATAGCATCCTCGGTCACACTGGCAGAAAAGATGGCATAGACAAAAGTATATCTATCTCTTTTTGCTTATGACGTTATCTGTTAGTGCGAAAGTGAATACCGATGTTGAAATTGCGTCTTAAATATGTTACCTCTAGGTTACTATACAAACTCTCTGATTAACCGGGTGAAAAACAGAGAGTTTGTATAGTAACTAGAGATAACGTATTTACGACGAAAAAGAAACTGTCAATTCTCTCGTTCTTGCTTATAGACAAACTCTATAAAAAAAAGAGACAAACATAGACAAACGCAACCATCCTGAACGTCAAAGAGATAACTTTTTAGTCACTGTTGTAACCCATCGGTTAGCAGCTCTAATTAAAGTGTTTCGCTGTTTTCACACCTTTGTTTCGTTTATATCAGGAAGAATTTTGTTGTTTAATTATCTGCATGAACCATGTCGTGTGTGCTATCAGTTGCAAGAGTAGAATGAGTGTATTAACAGAAAATAATCAAAGGATATCTTTCCACAGGTGAGTTATCGACTAGCATACTGAAATTATTGTGCAGGGAATACATTTCATAGGCTGTCCGGAATAAAGGAATCTTAGTTCTAAATACGTCGAGCACGTATAAACCATTCTATGTAGTGAAATAATTAACTTTTATGCGTTCGCTAATAGAGCTATGACAGTTTACGTACTTACGTTCTGATGCTAGAGATGTGACAAAAGTCACAAGAAAGATTTATCGATACTGTATTTTATTTTACTTACTTTAATGTATTTCTTAAAGTTTATTTGCTATTTGTTATTATTAATCTAATATTGATTGTGCACAGGTTTCCTAAGAGTACTTATTTAAGAAATAGGTGGATCAAGAATATAAAACATGCTAACTGGACACCTTCACCATATTCTCGTTTGTGTTCACTGCATTTTATTTAATCGCTATAGCTATCCCTCGACCCATCTATGGATAAAGGTTGATGAATCATGTTTATTTTCGCATTTTAATTTTTCAAATTAAATAATTATATGTGAACTATTTTATTATTATTTATTTTGTTACTTTTATACTTATACATACTCGTCTGTAAACTTTATTTTCAGTCTTGCACAAGAACTAGCTTATTATATATCAGTGTATTGTATTGTATATTCACTTTTTAAATAATTATAAAGATTCCCTAAAAAAACGTAGATAAAATTAGCCGCAGTCAGGGACGATTATTACAGATATTTGACCAAATTTGTAGAAAATCCTCCTAAACTAAACTCGATAATATCGATATGACAGTGGCACAGATCTAGTTCTGATATATGTCTATAGATAAGTATCTATAGCATCCTCGGTCACACTGGCAGAAAAGATGGCATAGACAAAAGTATATCTATCTCTTTTTGCTTATGACGTTATCTGTTAGTGCGAAAGTGAATACCGATGTTGGAATTACGTCATAAATATGTTACCTCTAGGTTACTATACAAACTCTCTGTTTATAACAACGCAACGGAATTTGATGCGGTTTTTTTAATAGATGAGTGATTCAAGAGGAAGTTTTATATGTATAATACATGCATAATATAGTAGAGTAATACTGATAATTTTCAACTTTCACGCGGGCGAAGCCACTATTATTTATTAGGTAGGTCTATGGAAGCCACGCAATATTTCTTGTTGATTTGATTTGATCGTATCATACGGTAATATCTCTAAGTAGTCTGTTATCGTATCGTAATAGTCTTAGATAAAGTAGGTATAGATTAAGCACTGGCGTGGCCGCACATGAGACAGCAATAGTTAGTTCTGGTGTTACAACAAGAACAAGAACACTACAACCCACCATCGCACTGACACTTATTATCTATAAATAACCCAAATTCCTTGTCACAATTAACTCATAATACCACGAAAACATAGAAAATCAAACAAAACCATAGATATAGTATGTACAAGATAAACAGAGTCAGATGAAAAGCGAAACCAAAAAAATAAAATCTATGTGTTAGGGAATTGTCCATGTGTTAGTTAAAAAAGTGTTGTCAAAAAGTCCATGTTCAGTATCGATATCGATACTTGGTGAACACCTTAAGAAATACGATTAAAGGGTTGTTGGTTACATTGAACTGTAATAAGAGCTGGGAAAAAACCATGCTTTGTTTAAATTAAAATACAAATTACAAAATAATATCTCGCATGTATTTAAAATACGAAATACAAAATATTTTTAAGTCGTGTAATTATTTAAAATATAAAATACAGTATTTTACATATTTTTATTTAAAATACAAATTAAAAAATACAGTCGGTCATCCATCGTGACATTCGTACTAATAAACTTAATCAATACACAGAAGTTAGGTGTAAATAACCTAGGTTGTTAGGTTTGAAATGAAAATTACAATTTACAAGGTACTTGACAATTTGACGTACGCCATTTTGCTTATTTTCTGCAGAACGCATCTATTAATAAAATCTCTAAATGTGTTTTGAAGCCAAAAGTATTTGAAATACTTTTTTTATGCTTTGTTAGTAAGAACAAAATTCTTAATAATTAATTACGATCTAGCCTAAAAGACAAATAAGCAATTTAACTCTAACTTAATATGTTACGTTATAGATTATGTTAAAACTAAGAATAGTGTCCATTTGCACTTTTACACAAGTCCGTAGCACTTTCTTAGAGTCTGATATAATTTATAAAAACACTATGTTCATGTGTCATTGGGTGCATTTACATCATCCCTAAGCACTTTTTTTTGTTTCGCCGCGCACAAGACCAATGCGATGGTGTTAACGAGGAAGCGAAAGTACGACGCTCCGGTACTTCATATGTCGGGCACGCAGCTAAACCTGGTTGAGGAAGTGAAGCTGTTAGGTCTCACGATAGACTCCAAGCTCACCTTCAATGCGCACGTGTCTGCGACCTGTAGAAAGGCCGCGGACATCTACAAGCAGTTGGCATGTGCGGCGAGGGTGACTTGGGGTCTGAACGGGGAGATAATCAGGACGATATACGTGTCGGTGATAGAGCCCATCGTGATGTATGCAGCGAGTGCGTGGGCCCCCGCAGCTGAGAAACTGATGACAAGGAAAAAGTTTGACTCACTGCAGAGGGGCTTCGCACAGAAGATCTGCAAAGGATACCGCACGGTGTCTCTGACATCGGCACTTATCCTGTCAGGACAACTCCCCCTAGACCTCCGGGTACTCGAAGCGGCAACCCTTTTCAAGATCAAAAAGGGACATTCCCAAGAGTTCATACCGCTGGGCCGCGTGCTGGAGTGCAACGTGCACCACTCCAAAAATCCCCACCCAGCGCAACTCACAACAACCGAGTATGAATGCCTAGAGAATTTGACTCCCGAAACCCAGGCAACCCACCAAGTAATCGGCCCCCAAATATACACCGATGGCAGTAAGATAGAGGGGAAAGTCGGAGCTGCCCTAACTTGGTGGGAAAACGGGACGGAGTCAAGGTTCAGCACCTTCGGCTTGGAGCCTCACAACACAGTCTTCCAATCGGAAATGTACGCTCTCTTCAGAGCTGTCAGGATGGCAAGAGAATCCAAGGCGGCCTCCGTAAGCATCTTAAGTGACTCAAGATCGTCACTTGATCTGCTGAGGAGACCGTCTGTCACGCACCACCTGGCACTCCAAATCAAGAGAAGCGTCCGTGAAATCAGAGAGGAGGGCAGAGAAGTGAGGCTCTTTTGGCTCAAGGCCCATGTGGGAACTGCCGGGAATGAGAGAGCGGATGAGCTGGCCAAGGAGGCAGCCCTAACAAAACTCACATCAGACTACAGCAAGGTCCCCGTTTCATTCGTGAGGAGGAAGATACGGGAGGGGACTATAAGGAAGTGGCAAGCCCGGTACGACTCCTCGAGTACACTTTCGGTCACGAAAGTGTTCTTTCCAGACGTCCTAGCGGCGAAAAGGACACTCAGAGACGCAGTGCTCACACCGGCCCACGTACAAGTCCTTACAGGACACGGCGGATTTTCAGCATATCTCCACCGTTTCCATCTCAAAGATAATCCCTCGTGCGTCTGTGACCCGAGTTGCGAAGAGACAGTCTGGCACTTGCTCTTCGAATGCCCAAGGTTCAGCCAAGACAGAATGGAGCTCGAAATAAAATTCGAAACCCAGCTTAGCCAGTCCACACTCCACACCATCATGGGGAGACCGGCTACTAGGATTCCATTCTTGGCATTCGCGAGCAAAGTCGCCACAATCGCAGCAAGGGCTAACAAAACGGACGTAACCTTGCGAAGTCGACCACACATTCGAACACACACAACCACAACAACAACCACAACCATAAACACACAAACAACAACCACAACTACACAAGCAACAACAAGCACACAATTGACTGATACACAAATTACACACACACATTCTAACCAACGGCCATTATCAACGGTAGCAGCAGCGGTAGCAGCAACAGCCAGCCTACAACCAGCCCCTAGCATGACTACCACACAATTCCTGGCATGCGGAGAAGACGGAGTCCCTGGCATCAGACTGCGAGGCGTCGCTCTGTTCATGAACAGGGAACATGAGAAGTTAGGCATAGGATTCTGCATAGGCTCAAGTCGAGCTACGGCCCGAATACACCTTTCACCGGGCCTTGCCGCCTTGATTAACGGAAGCACCATCAAAACGAGCATAAAAGG
This sequence comes from Anorthoa munda, assembly GCA_945859665.1. Classification (NCBI taxonomy): domain Eukaryota; kingdom Metazoa; phylum Arthropoda; class Insecta; order Lepidoptera; family Noctuidae; genus Anorthoa; species Anorthoa munda. The sequence continues at coordinate 44,479,723 of OX243893.1, forward strand.
CAGCAAGTATGCTGCACTACCTCAAGTGGGAGTGGCCACTCACCGATGCCGTCTAATGCGATTTAAAGGGAAAACAATCGCATTACTCGAGTGGGGAGAGGTTACTTCATTTGCTCAGGCAAGCTCATTGCTTCAGAAGATCGGGGAGGCAGCATACTACACGTCAGCCGCGGCCCGAACCATAAGTGTGGACGCAATGGTGGTGGGAGGAGAAAGAGGAGACGTCGCAGACCGCTTTGGCTGTATAAAGGCCTCAGAACATCATGAGGTCGTTGTCTACGAGGATAGAGGGGAAACCCTAAGTTTCCTCAAAGCCCCCAGACAACAAACAGCCAGCGCGACGAGCTCCACAAAAAGCCCCACCACTCAAAGCGGATCGGAAAGGGCCCAGCAGAAGGCAGCAGCCGAAAAAGCTGCTAAGAAGCAGTGCAACACCATAAACCCGGAGGACCGGGCCCGGTCGAGGAGTCGCCTGAAAGCGTTTGGCACTTTCCTCAGTGCACTGCTCCCAAGCACCAGCCATGCATCACCATCTCACAAGCAGGAGACAGCACTGGAGAGGTTCCTCAGAAAAACACCAAAGGAACCAACCCAGCAAAAGCCTAAGCCAACACGAGCCGACAAAGGGCAAGTCAGCCCGCCGACCCTCGCAGTAAAGTCGGGTACCACGGACCACGTAAAAAGCGCGTTCCTCGAGTACGTAGCAATCGTAAGAGCGACCAGAGATGTCAATCTTACGACATGCAGGAAGATCCTGCAGACCTTCCAAAGAGACACAGAGGGTCTGTTAAGGATACTGCTCGAGGAAGCAGGGGCAGCGGTTTACGACAACGTCACATCCCAAGTCATCAAAGGGGAAATGACGGGGTCGTATATGGCAGCCTACAGCGCGGGGAGTGGTTTTGTGGCCCTGGACAAGGAGGAGACGGAGCGCTCAGGCAAACTCAAGTTCAGTGTGCCAAATGACGACCCGATAGTGGTTACCGCCAAATGTACTAAGATCATGCCGGATGATAAGATCCTGGAAATGGCACAGTCCATTTCGGGGACCCCAGGTATCCCGGCATCGCAGGAAAGTTGGGCGGTACCCAATATCAGGTGGATTAACGGAGTTCCGGGTTGCGGTAATACAACCTGGCTGGTAAAGCACTTCGACGAGGACAGGGACGTGATAGCCACCACGACAACAGAAGCTGCCAAAGACCTTAGGGAAAAGCTTGCGCGCCGCTTAGGAGACCGAGCAAAGACCAAGGTGCGCACTATGGCCTCAATCCTAGCAAACGGTTTCAAGGGCCAAGACAAATGCTACCGTCTTACGGTAGACGAGGCTCTTATGAACCACTTTGGTGCAATAGTCATGGCAGTAAAGTTGTCTGGAGCAAGCGAGCTTGTCCTCGTCGGAGACGTTAACCAGCTCCCATTCTTGGACAGAGAGAACCTTTTCGAGCTTAGGTACACTCGTCCAGACCTGGTGGCTGGCATCACCCAGGAGTTTCTCTGCACACACCGCAATCCAATGGACATGGCGTTTGCACTGAGTGAGATATACCCCGGTATATACTCCTCCAAGTCGTCGCTGTCGCGGGTCCACTCCCTGAAGGTGAAAGGTTACACATGGGCGCAAATACCGAGCACTGCCCAAAACACCCTGTTTCTGGTTCATACGCAGGAGGAGAAAGCCTCTCTTGAAGGTCAGGGATTTGGGTCCGGTGAAGGGTCGCGCCTGCTAACCATACACGAGGCTCGGGGGTCGACCTACGACAGCGTCATCATCATCAACACCAAGTCCAGGAGGCTTCAGGTCCACGACAGCATCTCCCACGCGGTAGTGGCGGTGTCCAGACATACAGTCAGTTGCGTCTATTACACCGACGACGCCGATGACGCCGCAGGCCGCCTTGCTAAGAGGGCGATGGATGCGCCGACTAAAACGGTCGTCAACTACAATCTTAAGACGGCCATGCAGTATCGAGACGTAGTCGTCATAGAGGCCTTGCTCACGCTGGTGAAGTCCCTGGTCAGCAGACATCACCAAAACACCACCTAACAAGTCCCATCCAAAAACTCCAACCCAAACCATCACCCTGTCTAAACCCTGAAACGCAAAAAAATATATATATATTTGTAAAGCTGCATGGTGGAGCGAGTCAGTCATACACACCTTAACGTCCTAACGACGGGGTTCTATAGCCGGAACCGTCGGCCGGGACTGGTCTGCTCGCACTGCCATGCATCTTCCCCGAAAATGTACCAATAGATATAAGAAAACAAAATAACATAAGCAGTGTATCAATAGAAATAAGCAACAAAATAGTAATAACATTAATATAAGTAGCAAATAGAAACTTAAATTGTAATGCCGGTGTGTGATATATATATAGTATTTAGTGAGGGATGAACTCACGTAGACTTAAGTTAGTTAAGTAAGCCTAAAAATAATGTCCGACGTAGTAGTCAGACAATTGTAACGTTAGTGAAAAAATAAGAAACAAACAAAATAAAACCACTATAAAAAAGATCGCGGAGTGCCACATGTCCGCGGTAGAATATTGAAATTAAAAAAAAAAAAAAAAACCTACTCAAAGAATCAAAACATAATTTTTGAAAAAAAAATAAACATGCAACTTAAAGTACAGTTTAGATAAAAACATCTTCTCAATCGTACCTTAAATCTATTTTAACAAAACTTGACTTAATAAGTTTGTACTCATGTCATGATGTCACTAAAAACGATTAAGTTTTTATCGATACTCATGACGTCACCGCTTTGTCAAGCCCTAGCGTAAACAAACAATTTACTCTTTTACATAATATTTTCGCAAATATTGTTTAAATATACTAAATATACTTATATAATACAATGGAAATCAATATACTATTGTAACAATCTTTTTCTGAGCCGATTACTAGCAGATATTTGTCAAAATATGGTTCGAAACAATCCAAGGACAAAATTGTATTTACCTATGAAACGTGTATTTATTGGGGTTATTTCGTCTTGTAACGTCACATTCACTCACAGAACAAGCCACCATAGTTGCATAATTAATATTATTAATTTAAATCTAAAGATTATTATTTAAATGCAAGAAATTCACCGCGGCGTAAAATAGATGGGCCGCTATGGACCTCTACTCGCGAAAAAAGTGACATGACTGGACTTTATTCACTCTCTCTTTTTCTCTTGGGCGGTTTGTACTTGATTAGGATTTCTCGCTCGCACGCTTCGTGTATCTTTTGGCGTAGCAAAAAAATTCTAAATCTATGAACAAAACCGAGTATGTTTGTCAAACCTGCCATTGTATTAGAGTTTGACAAACGACAGAAACCGGCCACGGTGACAAAGACAAAAAATAATCTTTTGTCCTTATTATTTACATGGAGCTGCCAATTAGCCATCTCGTTCTATCAATCAAGCTTATTTTAACCCTTTTGCAGTTAGAGGGAATATTTTGCCCACCACTAAAAATCTATTTAAAAAAAACGAAATTTCTATTTGCAATTTTATTTTTCGACCTGACAACACTACTGTAACATTATGACGCAGAGAGTTTGTATAGTAACTAGAGATAACGTATTTACGACGAAAAAGAAACTGTCAATCCTCTCGTTCTTGCTTATAGAAAAACTCTATGAAAAAAAAGAGACAAGCATAGACAAACGCAACCATCTTGAACGTCAAAGAGATAACTTTTTAGTCACTGTCGTAACCCATCGGTTAGCAGCTCTAATTAAAGTGTTTCGCTGTTTTCACACCTTTGTTTCGTTTATATCAGGAAGAATTTTGTTGTTTAATTATCTGCATGAACCATGTCGTGTGTGGCTATCAGTTGCAAGAGTAGAATGAGTGTATTAACAGAAAATAATCAAAGGATATCTTTCCACAGGTGAGTTATCGACTAGCATACTGAAATTATTGTGCAGGGAATACATTTCATAGGCTGTCCGGAATAAAGGAATCTTAGTTCTAAATACGTCGAGCACGTATAGTATCATTTAAACCATTCTATGTAGTGAAATAATTAACTTTTATGCGTTCGCTAATAGAGCTATGACAGTTTACGTACTTACGTTCTGATATTAGAGATATGACAAAAGTCACAAGAAAGATTTATCGATACTGTATTTTTATTTTACTTACTTTAATGTATTTCTTAAAGTTTATTTGCTATTTGTTATTATTGATCTAATATTGATTGTGCACAGGTTTCCTAAGAGTACTTATTTAAGAAATAAGTGGATCAAGAATATAAAACATGCTAACTGGACACCTTCACCATATTCTCGCTTGTGTTCACTGCATTTTATTGAATCGCTATCGCTATCCCTCGACCCATCTATGGATAAAGGTTGATGAATCATGTTTATTTTCGCATTTTAATTTTTCAAATTAAATAATTATATGTGAACTATTTTATTATTATTTATTTTGTTACTTTTATACTTATACATACTCGTCTGTAAACTTTATTTTCAGTCTTGCACAAGAACTAGCTTATTATATATCAGTGTATTGTATTGTATATTCACTTTTTAAATAATTATAAAGATTCCCTAAAAAAACGTAGATAAAATTAGCCGCAGTCAGGGACGATTATTACAGATATTTGACCAAATTTGTAGAAAATCCTCCTAAACTAAACTCGATAATATCGATATGACAGTGGCACAGATCTAGTTCTGATATATGTCTATAGATAAGTATCTATAGCATCCTCGGTCACACTGGCAGAAAAGATGGCATAGACAAAAGTATATCTATCTCTTTTTGCTTATGACGTTATCTGTTAGTGCGAACGTTTAGTAAGAGAACACCTTGATGAAGAATACCCGCTCAGGTGGATAGGGCGCGGTGGGACAATCTTGTGGCCACCCCGTTCGCCTGATTTAAATCCCCTAGATTTTTTTTACTGGGGAGCGGTAAAAGAGAAAGTGTACTCAAAAACAATAGAGAATTTAGCTGAGCTGCGGGAAAGAATAACGGAAGCCGTTGTCTTTGTAAATAGGGGAAGATTTGCCCTGAAAATAACCAGATCTTTTTTAAGAAGATGTCGTGCTTGCATTGCCGTCGAAGGAAGGCAGTTTGAACATTTATTGTAATAAAAAAAATTAAATCTGATAATTTGTTTTTTTTTTCTAAGATGAGAAAACTGGTCCTGACTTAAAGTAAAAAGGTTGAGTCACTATCATAACTTTGCTCTTAAATTACGTAAAATTTCGATTTCTTATCTCGCTCACACTTCGTAAAATGACTCTCTCCGTCTCTATCGAACTAGAAACGGAGTTTAGCAAAGCTTTAGGTAAGCTAAAGTCATTTTAAGGAAGTATGGACATTTTGTGTAAAAACTGAGACTATTTACAAAAAAAAACTTGACCAATTATTGAAAACGTAATCTAGCAAGTGTTACACCATTTTTGAATCCTTATTAAATGCGCCAATTTTTCATGTTACTTGCCAAACTAGCGTAGTACATTTTTTTTTCAGTACAGTCAGTTAAAGTTGGGCGAAATAGTAAATTTGAATAATTTGGTTTTGAAAAAGTTTAATTTTCTTCCAAGTAGGAGGAGTTGGCTTTGAATTTTAGGCAAAAATCTACACAAGCATTATTCAAGATTACATAATAATAAAAAAATTAGATAAATTATGGGATTTGTAGCAATTGGAGTTAAAGAACCATTACAGGGATTGATTTTTTTAGTAAATTTTTAAAGTGACCATAAATTTTTAAAAACATGAGATAGATTTTTTTTCGTATTTTTCTGAGAACTGTTATAACTTGGTCTATCACCCATTTACGGCATGACGTCGATTTCTGGGACATCCTGTATGTGAACCATTTTATTATTATTTATATTGTTACTTTTATACTTATACTTATTCGTCTGTAAACATTATTTTCAGTCTTGCACAAGAACTAGCTTATTATATATCAGTATATTGATCAGTACTTGTTTGTACATATAGTCGTACGTGTGTACCAAAAACTGTCACTTTGTCTCATGATGTACCTCGTTTTTGCACAAGGTATGAATAAACATTATTATAAAGATGCCCTAAAAAAACGTAGATAACATTAGCCGCAGTCAGGGACGATTCTTACAGATATTTGACCAAATTTGTAGAAAATCCTCCTAAGCTAAACTCTATAATATCGATATGACAGTGGCACAGATCTAGTTCTGATATATGTCTATAGATAAGTATCTATAGCATCCTCGGTCACACTGGCAGAAAAGATGGCATAGACAAAAGTATATCTATCTCTTTTTGCTTATGACGTTATCTGTTAGTGCGAAAGTGAATACCGATGTTGAAATTGCGTCTTAAATATGTTACCTCTAGGTTAATATACAAACTCTCTGTTATGACGTTTGTTTCTGTTTTTATTTGACATTGACAGATTCATTTTTTCAAAGTTCTTGAAGTGAATGTTCAAAACTGGCTTTGAATGTTATTTCATAGATGTAAGACGTATTTTTTATGTATCTGCCACGGATTTTCATTTATGTCAATTTTTGTTGTTGGGAAGAATATTCCCTCTAACCGTGAAGTATCCGCTTTCTACTAATAGAAAATATTCCTTTATTGTGGTTATGGTAACTGTTTTTATTACTTTGCGACTAAGGAATAAAGCTTTTGGTCTTAGATAAAGTACCTATAGATTAAGCACTGGCGTGGCCGCACATGAGACACCAATAGTTAGTTCTGGTGTTACAACAAGAACAAGAACACTACAACCCATCATCGCACTGACACTTATTATCTATAAATAACCCAAATTCCTTGTCTCAATTAACACATAATACCACGAAAACATAGAAAATCAAACAAAACCGAGTTTGTTTGTCAAACCTGCCATTGTATTAGAGTTTGACAAACAACAGAAACCGGCCACGGTGACAAAGACAAAAAATAATCTTTTGTCCTTATTATTCACATGGAGCTGCCAATTAGCCATCTCGCTCTATCAATCAAGGTCATTTTAAGGCTTAATCTGTAGGTACTTTATCTAAGGTTTTGGTGGTCTTATTATTGCTTTTCCTCGGGGCTTGGTGTGGTTTTTGCATGGGTTTAGTTTTTATTTGCAGATTGATAAAAAATGAAATTACTCGGTGATGACGATATTGAGAAGGAGTTGTACGGTATGTTCGGTTAGTCAGAACCGGAAGAGTCTGAAGATGGCGAAGAACCAGAAAAGGATGACGTTCCGTACAATGTCACGAAATTACAGCGAATTTTAGAAATCGCCTCAATCATCTACATCATCTGGTGTGGAGGTCCCATGCGGTGAGCCTTTACTTGTAATACCTCCACCTACTGCGACAGAACCTGTTGCGTCTTCATATGCAGTGCCGTTACCTAATGTTCCGCAATCAGCTGTACTACTGCCTGCTGAGCCTCCTATTTGACGTGAGTGAGTTACCTGTAAAAGGTAGAGGACGAGGAGCTAGGACGGAACGTGGATCTGGAACGGGACGTAGATCTGGAACAGGACGAGGAGCTAGAACTGGAACGGGACGTGGAGCTAGGACAAGGCTAGGAAGTGGGGCTGGACATGAAGACGGCGATTCATCTGAAGATAATGCGCCACCAGAATCAGAAGCAAAGTTGCTGTATCTGAAAATTACCAAAAGGCAATTCACATTGTTGCACCGGAAATTCGCTTTTCCAATGTTGGTGATCACATGCCAAATGATATACCGTCGTATCAAAGATGTCGATATTGCAGCACTAAGGCAAAGGATAAGCGATTTAAAATCAAGTATAGCAAATGTACCTTTATGCATAACACCATGCTTTTCGAATTTTCATAAACAAATATAATTTTCTTTTATTTTTGTTTCTATTTTCTTATTGGTATTCAATTGTGTGATTTTAATAAAGTTATTATTTAAGTTTTGTTGTTTTTTTAGTTTCAAGAAAAAACATACCGCTATTTCATTACTCTCAAACAGGTAGAGGGAATATTCTTACCAACAATTAAAAAAAAAGGTAAAAAAAAGCATATATCAATTTTTATTTTAGGCATCTTATGTAACACAAATCCGAAAACCAAATCTTTCTATCTCATCTAGATCCTTATAACCGTTAAAGGGTTAAGGCTTAATCTATAGGTACTTAATCTAAGCACTGGAGTCAACTCGCGTTGAGCGCAAGTCAGGTTAACTTGAGTTAGTAAAGTGAGTCGCCCATCACTAATAACACCTAAAAGAAAGAAAGAAAGAAAGAAAACACATTTATTTGACACAAGCCAGAGCACACAAAATATACATTAAAAAAAAAGAAAACTTAGATTAAGCGACAATAATATAAAACAAAATAAAAGTGTTTATATCAATCACAATATTCTGTGTGTCCCACGGCTGCGCCAAATAGGACCAGTTCAGCAAACCTCAAATCCTGGCACCTGTGCCTCCTATCTGTCTCTGACTAGTTTAAAGTTATCTGTCGCAGAGATGAGTGACAAGACAAGTGACCATGGACTTATTATAAATATATCAGGACTGAGCACTCGCACCAAAAACGCGAGCAGAGAGAGATAATGTGTACAGATGCGTTCATCTCTTTCTAATAGGGTGACCAAACATTCTTTTAACAAACGGGAAAGTTCGTTTTGAAATAATTTGTAGTAGGCTAAGGTGCATGAATTTTATTCCGGGACCATGTCGCTATTGCTTTTGTTAGGGTTACGTATGTCCGAATGACAAAACGGAACCCTTATAGGTAGGATCCATCCAGGTAAAACTCCCATTTATTGTGCGTACAAACATACATTTGCAGTTAGAATGTATGGGAGAATATGTTTTTCAACTACAATGATAGGTTTGTTCTTGGGATAAATTCATCATAAGTACGGAAACCTTCATTTTGCGTGGTCCGACACGCATTTGGCCGGTTTTTTTTCCGTTTGCTCTACAGAGCTGGTGTATGGGTATTTAAATGAAGCAAAGGGAAATAAAACAAAGTGTGTGTGACAAACATTGTATTGCGGTTTATGGGTAGAGGTGGCGGACACCAATGAAAGACCGTTTTAAAATGGTTATTTTACACTTTATTTGATATCAAGGTGTGTTTAAGTAATATTATGTGGGACGTGAGGTTCCTGACAAGGCTGATGGAATTACATCCGACCATTTTTGCTTCATTTCTTCTTTTGATGGAAAGCTGTAACCAACAAAAATATACGCTATTTCAATCATGCGATGTAGTCGCTTAGGTACAAACTGTATTTATTATACTCATAATATTAAAAGTTTTAATAATTATTTCATTTATTTTATAGTTTTAATTAGAAATAAAATAAAACTTTAAATGTCTTCTGTCCACAAAACGTCTAGAGCATGGTCAAACTACTTATTGTTAATAAACAAAATCTTTGTTTTTCCTTACCGGTGAAATGAAATGCCACAACCACCGTATGATTCACTTTTACATGTCTTGACACAACACTTTTTCACCATTTTCACTATAAAAAAGCAACGTAGCTCAGTAAAACTTAAAATGCATTATGTGTTTTCAAAAAATAACAGAAAAGTCGCCATGACACTACCAGATGTCAGATTTCAGTGATACCAGAGTAATTTTATGATACCTACCAAACAATCATATTATTAAGATTATTTTATTTAAATAAAATTACTTACTTTATGTACAGATTGTAAAACTATAAATACAATTTCGTATAGCTATAAATATTTATATGTTACTAAATGTACTTGTAGTTGGTGAAATACTGCATACCCATGTTTCTACCATCTTTAACATTTTTATCTATTGGCAAGTGAGAAAAAGGGACAAACGACTCTCTTCGAGCTATCTCTCTCGGCTCGTTTTGCCTCTGTTAAGATTACCTAACAAAAGTAAACCTAAGGTGCAGCATATATGGTTCAGTTTTGTATGATACGATTTTTGGAGTGCTCAGTCCTGATGTATGTAGTTATAATAAGTCCATGCAAGTGACAGACAGACTGACTGACAGCAGAGTCTCTGACGAAATCATAGCGAAAGTATGTACAAAAAAAAAATGCGTTTTTTGGCGTAGCAAAAATGTTCTAAATCTATGGACGAAATGCTGACGTGCTGACGACTAGTTTATAGTTATCTGTGAGCCTGAGCAGAGTACATTTTACGGATGGGCGTTTTCGATTTTTTGCGCAAACGGTTACGTAACCGATATACAGTTTTCATATCGATATCAAAAACGGTTTTCAGATATCGATATCAGTAGTACAGTTTGCAAACGTTAACATGATATTTAGATGAGAAAACTAACAACGAACGCGAACTAAAGCAAACGCAAACACACTACTGGTATTTAAAGTTATTTATCAGATTAGCTACTTGTAACTACGGCGATTTCCCTTCATGCTTTACTAAGCTTAAGACTAGCAGAAAAGTTTTTGAATAGTAAATGTCATTTGAGATAACATTGTACATTTAAATAATACCATTTTACAGCCCGTTCAACCGATTTTGACTTTTATTGCGTTGGTAATATGACAAATGGCAACTGTAACAGTTAGTTTTGGTAACAGGTTTATGCTTTTTATGCCATCCTTATACTAACGGGATAGAACTCAAAATCGGTTGAAAGGACTGTAAAAAGGGGTAGTAAAAGAGGTAGCGATATGGTTCCTATCGGTTTGAAGTTTGCGTTTTGTTCGTACGTTTTTGCATTGTTAAGGTCTATCCACACATATCAGGGGCGTGCCCGGGACGTGTCAGGGCCGTGGCCGTGCTAAGACCGTGCACCCCGAGTCCCGTCAGGGACTTTCTGTTCACACACGTCAGGGATGTGACAGGACCGTGGACAGGCCGCGACAAAGAGTAAAATAATAAATATTCCATTTGTGCCCCTCGGTCACCATTTTGTTTTCGAATCAGAGTATAGCTTCAGTGTAGTGTAGTGAAATATAAATTACAACACGCAATATACCTAAGTCATGTCTTTGTTTAATACAAATCAAATCAAATGTATTTATTTCAACTAGGCCATTATGCGGCACTTTTGAACGTTAAAAAATTTACATGTAATAAAAAATTGATTCTACCGTGCATTCGGAAAAGTAGGTTGATATGGAGAAGAATGCACAAGAAACTCCATATGCACAAGAAACTCCATAGCTAATAACTCCATACAGAGGAGTTGATTGCGATTGCAATTGCACTAGATGAAGAGGAAATGGAAGAGGTACAAGACAGACAGAAAGTGGTTAATAAACGTGTTTGGGTATCAGAGTTGTGGCAGGACAGAGAGCTACTGGGAGAATTTCACACAATATACAGAATACTAACAAAAAATGCAAATGCTTATCATGATTACTTAAAAATGTCCGAATCATGTTTTCATCTACTGCTACAAAAATTACAAAACGGCTTACAAAAAAAAGACACACATTGGAGAAAAGCAATTACACCACTGGAAAGATTAGTGGTCTGCTTGAGGTAAGTAATTTAAAAAAAATACTAGTATTTGATCAACTAACCTTTATTTGAAAATCTATATGTATAAAACAAAGTCGTGTTAGTCGGCTGGACCAATTTTTATGATGAAAAAAAATAAATAAAAATGGACTATTGGGAACAAAAACTAAGAGATAATTATATTTTTTTCGTCATAATAATTTCAAAAATTTTTGGACGTATGTACTGACATCACTTGTCATTCACTTTGTTTCTTAAAAAACTATAGGTACAACTAAAGAATATTTACGACATCGACAACGTGCCGGGAAAATATCGGCACACCCGTGCACGTCACGGCGTCGGCCCAGGCACTGAGGCTCCGTCACTGGCCCGTGCACGTCCCGTGCACGGACGTGTGTGAACGAGTTCATATAAAATGTTCCCAACGATATTTTTTTGAGTCCCTGACGGGGCACGGTCCGTCCACGTCCCTGGCACGGCCCTTATATGTGTGGATAGAGCTTTACGGTTTTAGGGTTTGAGTTATTCGTTCTCGAACGTAAGTAGTTTTGATTCGATACATACAGTTTTTGTTTTGTGATATCGGTTATTTTGATATGGAAATCGATATGATATGATATCGAACCCCATATCCGATATAAGTTACGTTTTGATATATCGGTCACATCCCTAGTACATTTTATTTAAGCTGTGGTGTGCAGTGTGGTGTGGACGTTAGCATTATTTGTATACAAATTAAATGTTTTTAAAACATTGATTATTAGAAAATCATTTTTGTGTGAACAATACAGTATTAAGTATTTCAATACGTAACATTCGTTTCTGTGAATCTTTAATGTTCTGTTTATACCAATAAAGATTGGAAAATGTAAGTAATTAATTGTAATTGTATATAGATTTTGCGAATGATTTTATACAATTATAGGTACCTAGTTTGTATTTATTTCTACAGCGAATGATATTGACATTATTACACTATGTTTAAGTCATTTATCACCTTATTGCATCGACTGCCCAGTCTAACTTCGAATTATTGAAATAACTTGCTCATTTAGTTGAGAGGGGTTTAAAGGTGGTTTGGCTCAAAATCATGCGAAAGTTGTATTTGGTGTGTTATTTTTTTGAAGTAATTTAGTATATTTCATAATTATATGTATTCATTATTATATCAAATCTTTATTCCATTTATTTAATACCTTCGAACCGCTTGATCTTTACCTGGATTACATAACAATATTATAAATAGCCTATGTCCATCTGATAATATAGAACTTTAATAAGAAGAAAATATTTTTCAATTAGGTGCCAGATATTTATTTATTTATTAGGTAGGTACACTAACATAATACCATACATTGCAATCTGGGAGAAACAATAGTAGGGTACTTATGTCTGACCATTTAAGGTATACACTGATTTTACCATTATGGCAAACAAAATGAATTATCATCTAAAAGAAGAACCAAGAATTAAAACTAAAACCATACAAAGTGAAATACTTACAAACAGAATTTGAAAAAAAATATTATATTAAAATACCAAAAAAGTACCAATAAAGTAGTAACTTAGATTAATTTTGTGTTCCCATATCTCGGAGTCTGTGATTTGCAAAGACTGTTATAGTTTATGTCCGTAAGGATTGTGGAGCAACTTTTCGTATCCTAATGAAATTAATATACTTATTTAGTAGTAAGTTTAAAATTTTTGTATATTCGATCCTCGATTTAGTAGTATTATACTTCAAAAGATATATGGCCATAAAGGTGGCTCCTCAATCTAAATGTTTGGATTGAGGAGCCACGTCAGAAGTAGTCAGAACTAGAAACATCATGGATTAATATTTATCATAATTTGGTATGACTTTGTAGCATTTGAGAGTAGTTAGTAGATAAAATCTGAGATTGGTTGCATTAAAATTAAAAAGTTGCCATACATTATATGTGGCTCCTTAGACCATACTTACGACCTGTCATTTTTCAAAGAAGCAGTAGTTCCATTAATGCGCAATTTCTTCGTCATTTAATAGTAAGTATATAAGATTTGTAGGACAAGAATCAGAAATTAAAAATGAGTGAAATGGGAGATATGGCACATTTTAACTGGCTCCTCAATTGAGATGCTTCGGTTAATAGATTTGCCTCTAAACTTCTTACACATGTGATGAAATTTGGGAAAATAAACATCTTATTTTGTATAAATATATACAAATTGTATGTATAATCCTGCCATAATAAAGTAAATACCTACGTAGTTATTAACTATTCTTTAATTTCCTAACAAATAGTTTTGAAGAGTGTCCATGAATAAATAAAATTAAAAAAAAAATGGTGTTCTTTTTAAAAACACAAATATATTTTCTTTTATTTCATCTCATTATTTGGGGGTAACTGCAAATTAATGTTGTTTAGTTACCTACCCTCAGTAGTATTTATTTAGTTACGTGACATTCATTAGGGATGAAGCTCACTTGTTTGCGCACATATTTATGTAAAAATATATTTAATAAATATAACTTACAGTTCTATTACTAAACTATATAGATCATGTCATAATTCTTGACTATTGGATATACTATCTGCTACTGGAAGGATGAAATGTTTTTTTACTATGACTATGATTCTCACTTCTTCTTTGCCTGTGAGGATGTGGCCACCTCTGGTGTCAGAGTTAATTAAGCCGCCTCTGGGAACCCCACAGGCCTCTGACTTGACTATTTTAGACTTACATTAACTATATAAGTTACACTGTAAAATTCGTAAAACCAACCAAAATTAATAAATTCATTATTTAACTTATGTTGAAATTGACTATTAAATACCTAAAACATTTATGAAGAATCTCTGTACAACATATATTTCGATATTTTACAAATCGACATTGTTAAATATTAAATTTCAAAAACTAGTTATCCTGGTTTAATTCACATAACATGGTCACCCTTAACAGCGAATTCTTAATGAATATATATGATAGTATATAGTAGACATTTATACTAATTGTTAGTGTCCCTGGTTTTAGCTTCCGTTATGATCTCCTGTAGGTACAGTAACGTTGTGATCTCAGGTAGGTACAGTAATGTTGTGATCTTAGGTAGGTACCGTACGTAACGTCAGGATTGAAGAGCCAAATAAAATGCGTTTACTCAGTTTTACTAATGTGTCCATATACTACAAATTCGAACACACATACTACTAAATGTTTTTGGCAATGGAATATAAATTGACCAATAACTTTCATAGAAATTCACGCTCTTATGTATAGATAGAGGAGCCGCATTAAAAGTAAGGTATAATCTTGAAAATCAACAGTGGTGGACTCAGTTTTTTTGTAGGTATTATGTACAATTACTACTAAATGATAAAAAAAAAACAAAAATAATCATTAATTACTTTCCGTGTTCCAGGTGGCTCCTCAATTCAGATGTTTAGATTGGGGAGCCACTTTCACATTGATATAACTTAGGATATATTTTACTACAAATTTCAGAATTTGGCCTACAAAATTATTTGCTTTCCTATTAAATAAAGGGGTGAGTTTCCTTTTAAAATCTGAAGTGGCTCCTCAATCCATACGGAAATTATACTTTCTGTACATTCAGACTAGGTGAAAGACTGAGGCCAAGGTTGGATTTGCATATTAATATAGAGCAGTCTTGTGATAGGATGTCTCGGGAGTTTTGAATTAACAAAATAATTAATATGTTCGATTAAATCACTACAAATGACTAACAAGCCCAATTAATACTTTTTAAAGGAAAATTGAGATGGCCTTGCTCTGTCTTCATCTTGATGAAGTGTAAGGGCTGTTCAAATGGACAGTGATGGCTCAAATTACTAGATAAAAGTGCAAGATGCTTAGTGAAGGTTCTTTGTATTCTTTGAGCATGGACTACATAGAGAGGATTTCTTGCGGCTCTTGCGTATTTAAACTGACTACGAATTAGGGTGTGCAACAATACTATTCTGGTCTTAGGTAGTTGGAAGCACACTGTGTTGCGAGATTACTCCACGTATACGTACACAAGCTCACAAATTTTGCATGATTCTGATGAATTAACATATAACAAAGGCTTTAATATATTTAAATGATTGACTGTATCCTGATGGGTTAAGCAAGGTGAAGTTAAGTGAAAGTATACCCACCCACATTTGTCTAGTTATGTTTAAGTCCTATATAATGGAGGGTAAGACTATTACCTTCAACCTGCTACTGAGAAATCCCAGATGGAATCACCCAATAACACTGCCTGATCTAGGAATCGAACCCAGGAGCTCATGCTCAGCTGTAGTGTTTCGAACCATCATCCAACGAGGAGGTAGTAATCAGTTTTAGGGTTCCGTACCCAAAGGGTAAAAACGGGACCCAATTACTAAGACTCCGCGGTCCGTCTGTCTGTCTGTCACCAGGCTGTATCTGATGATGTGTTTCTGTCGCTGCCTTAACAACAAATACTAAAAACAGAATAAAATAAATATTTAAGTTGAGTCCCATACAACAAACGTGTTTTTATTTCCATTTTTTGCGATAATGGTACGGGGAACCCCTTGTGTCCGGCTCGCACTTGGCCGGTTTTTAGAGAAGACATTTTATTCTAAAAATATCAGAATTACAAAAAAAAGAACATTAGGTAAGTCCATAAGGTTCATAAGGGTAATAAGATCACAAAATAAACAAAAATAAAAAATATAATTACATGAAAAATATTTACCTACGCAGCCATTTCTTTCCCACACAAATTTTGTAAAATATGTTTTATTGAAATAAGGATTATATTATATATCATCAAATCATCATTGTCTCACTAAATCTCAAAAACGGCTTGTCGATTATAATAATTATATTTTTGTTATGTTCGCCTGAATACAGTTGGTAGGGTAGGTAGGTAAACGTACGAAACGGTAAAGGTAAAC